>OZ007588.1:31033547-41033547 GCA_963931845.1 Maratus michaelseni
TAGTTAGATAATTTTCCAGGGATTCTTTTAGTATATTGTATATTGTTCTATCGTTCATTACCAGAGGAGCTTGGATAATTTAATAGGTAAAGACCATGATGTCAGAGAGAATGATTTCGAACTGGATTTTCCAAGGCGAAGATATCCGATTTGTTTTTTAATTCTATGCTAAGTTAAGCTTTATTACAAAAATGCGTTAACTTCTAAACCGAGTGGGTAAAAAAATGAAAAATCACACTCATTTTCAAATTGATATTAGCATAATTTGATTATTTAGATGGCCGGTGGGATGTTAGTAGAAAAGCCTACGAAGGAACGTCAACCTCTCCCACCATCTCGTAGGGCACTCTTTTTTGGGGGCGAAAGAGGCTCTCACAGGCTTAGGCCAGATAGACCTGTGATACGGAGAAAACCCTTCAGCAAACCAAACATCCGATGCCGACCTAATCTCCCCCTCCCATGAGGCTTCGACGATTAGGTTGCTCGACATTAAATAGGATAAAGTGTCCAATGTTCGGACCAATGATCTTCCACCATATAATCGATGAAAATTGCGCAATTCTTTCTCGCACCTTTCAGAGCCCGATTCCATTTTCTCGTTACCCAACCTTTAATTCGCCTGCCGATATTTTTCTTATTTTTTGGAGATGCTGTTTTGACAAGAGCATTATCTGCCTCATTCTTTTCTGCCGAACACTTGTTCAAAGCACGAAGATCGTCACAGCTGTTTACAGTCAACAATTCATCGACATCACATCTTTTCGTGTCTAAGACATGATTTTCATCAAAAACTGGATGCGTGGAATCTGTTTTAACACATTTTTCACAGGGAATTAAACTTACAGGAATCTCTTCGGTTTTATTCAACAACTCTCCTAGTAATGGATTTGTGATTTTTATTTCATTCTTATTACATTCTTCGTTAAGAGACATTTTATTCTGAGAATGCTCGATCGAAAAGAAAGGATGTTTCAGGATTTGGCTTGCAGTTGGTCGGAAATTTGGATTTCTTTGCAACGTGGTTAAGATGAAGTCATGGGTTACACAGAGATCTTGGTCTGTCAGTGTGACTGAAGGAAGAGATAACCTCATACTTCTTTTAAAATTCTCAGGCTTTAAAGTTTCTTTCAGGACAGGTTTGACGTGAGTTTGCCACGAATCGTAATCGTACACATCTCCCAAATAAGAGGTTCTCCAGTTTTGGGCCAGTGCGTAAAGCGACATCAATGCATAAGTCCAGATGTCAAATGCTGCACCGTCTATTTTTTCTGATGCAATAAAACTTTCGGGCGATCTGTAAACATGCGGCGCAACGAGCCTTTCACATGGCATTTTCTTCAAATTAATTCCTGAAAAATCACATAAAATAGCCGTATCTTCGGCAGATATGAGCACATTGTCGGACTTTACATCCAAATGCACGAAGCCTTTGTGGTGTAAGTATTCTAGACCTTCGGCAGTATTTTTTAGCCATCTACGTATTCTATTCAAACCATCCGGATCAACTAGAAACTCTGAGCTGTTAATCATTTTGTCCAAAGTGGTGGGGTGCTTCGGCATGACATACAGTTTTAAATTCAAATCTTTTAAATCAATAACACCATTCAGTGGAAGTATATTAGGATGATCCAATACTGGCCATATCAATTCTTCCAGTTTCCAAGAGAGAGTATTCTTTACAATCTTAATGGCAACAGCTTCTTTCTTTGGTGTTACAGCAGACAGAACATCACCAAATCCACCACGTTCGAGCGGCATCACGGATGTAAAATTCTTTTTTTCCAAATATTCTTTAACGGCGATGCGAGAAGCGGCATCCCCTGATGTAAATTTGTTTTTCTGCCAAATCTCCTTTACGATGGTGAATGAAGATGACACTTTAAATTCCATCATTAATATCAATATAGATATTCGAATCAAAATACCTTAATAGGTTTTGAAAGATCTCAAAACAGATAATAAATGAATCAAAATTCACTTTTATAATAAGTAAATACAATTAAATCGTTTTAAAAAAGCAAGAGCACTTTTTATACGCTACAAGTAGCAAAATCTTTTGAGAAAGATGAGAAATTTTCTATTTTTGTGAACACTTCGATTGTTTTATATTGTTGAAACTCATTCTTGATACTTTGTTGAAACTCATTGTTGACACTTCTTGTTATCCCGCATTGTTTAATTTTTTGTACAATTGTTTAAATGATTTAATCAATTAAATGTGTTAAAAGTAACATACACTCATTGTTGCTGTTGTTTATCCTATTGTTGTGGAAAAAATCGCATTATCGATTCAAAAGAGAAATAAATATGTTACTATATGCTTATATTTTTGCATGCTTCTCGGCACTAATAAAACACCATATTGTGCCTGGAACAGTTGTCGCAAACGCACCGGGATTGGTGCGGGGTTTTTTTTTCCCGTCAATTTTGTGAGAAAACTCCGTTTACGAATACATGTCGAAACAGTTTATTTAATTATATACAAAAAAATACAATTTAACTATAATACACGCACAGTTTTATTATAAAACACACATTTCTTTATTATAAACACACACAAATTATTTTATTTTAAAATGCACATGTTTAATTTAATATCAAACACACACAATCTCTTGTATCAGCTTGCCATACGAAGCAAAACCTCGTCAATATCGCCGGGTTCCTACGCTAGTCTACACTTATAAAAGAGTAGCTTGATTTTCTCATAATCACCACCGAGCCTCAATGTCGAGCCTCAACCGTTTGTCCCAGAACAATGAAATTTGAAAGACATGTTCTTTACAAAATGTAGGCACCCACTAAGAAAGGATTTTTGAAAATTCACAACCTAAGGGTGTTAAATGGGGGGTCGAAAGTTTTAGATAATTTCGTCTTTTCCGCATATCTCAGCAGGAGTTTTAAGTAGGAGCGTGAAATTGGGGATAACAATTCTACTAACGAATAGTTAAACATGTATTTCAGGCGATTTTAAAAATTCAACCACTAATTTGGTTAAATGGGGGGTCGAAAATTTTCGGTGATTTCACATTTTCACCATATCTCATCAGCAGTTTTAGATAAGAGCCTGTAGATAATAAATCTACAAAAAAATAATTAAACACACATTTCAGCGATTTTAGAAATTCAACCACTAAGGGGGGTTAAATGGGGGTCTGTAGGTTTAGGCCATTTTGCCTTTTCGCCATATGTCAACAACAGTTTTAGTTGAAAGCGCGAAATTCAGGATAACAAATGTACGAAATGTTAGTTAAACATATATTTCAGCGATTTTAAAAATTCAACCACTAAAGAGGTTAAATGGGGGGGGGGGTCGAAAGTTTTTAGTCATTTCGCGTTTTGCCATATCGCAGCAGCAGTTTTAGGTAGGAACGTGAAATTCAGGATAATAAATCTACTAAAAAAATAATTAAAGACATATTTCAGCGATTTTAGATATTCATCCATTAAGGGCGTTAAATGGAGGGGGGGGGGGGGGGGGTAGAGATGAGTTCGGGCTCTCTTGTCGGAGCTCGGGCCCGCCCGAGCCCGTCCGAACCCAATACCAGAAAAAAAAATTGCATAATATTTAAAAATTGTTTTTAAAGTAATATCTCATTTTTTAAAAACTATGTATAACTGTTAATCCCGTGGAAATTTACATTCAATCTTATCAAAAGAGAAGTTTGGTATCAAATAAAAATATATTTCCTTTAAATGATGTTCATATTTTTTCTCTCCGAACAAGCAAAATCCGAATTGAATAAATGCAGGAAATCTGCAGAAATTAATATTACTATGCCGAAGAATCGAACAACGTTTTCTATTTCCTATCAAAGGTTTTTTTTCGTAAATTATAATTGGTCCCTTAATTAAAGCAATATTTCGTGTTCCTGAAAAGTAGCTTAAATTAAAAATTTGACACCGTTATCTGAAAGATCCTATGCTTTTATAGGAAAATAGAAAATACTGTTCGATTGCTTTCTATCGGAATAACGATACATGACAATTATAATCTACTTAGGAATGAAAGTGACTTCATAAATGTGCAGAGCAGAGCTTAAGAATGAGCAGAGTTCATAATTAAAAATAGAATCACTAACGTTATTTTCATGTGAAAGAGCGATTATGACTCGCACACAATAGAAGAATAAAAATTTGCAAACCTAAGCTATTGCTGATTGACTAAAAACAAACAAACAAAAAAGTATGCATTTCGAGTTAGATCTCTAAAAAAAAAAAAAAAAAAAAAAAACGTTCCAATTAAAAAATATTCTTCTGTGTCAAACGAAAATCTAGCAACAAATTTTATTGGCGCCTTTTCCCAATGGCGCCATATCACCCAGTTGTCAGTCGCGTCACAAATATTGTAAATTATCTTTTTAAAATAGAATTCTAATACTAGAAAATTTCCTCTTCTATTCATTTTGATCAAAATAACAATAAAACGACTTGAAAGTGAATGGGTAATTTGTTTAGGGTAAAAAAGGTTATTTCTATTTTTCCTATATGAGAATAAATAAAATTGTCGGTTTCCAAAAGATTGGCCCGAGCCCGCCCGGACCCGAAGGATGGTATAAAAATCGAGCCAGAGCCCGTATCGGGCCCGGGCTCGGGCTCGGGCTGAGCCCGTCTCATCCCTAATGGGGGGGTCGAAAGTTTTAGATCATCTTGAGTGTTCGCCATATCTCAGCAACAGTTTTAACTAAGAATGGGAAACTCCGCTTTACAAATCTACAAAAAAATTAGTTAATCATGTATTTCAGCGATTTCAGAGCTGAACCCGGCTGTGAACCCGATTGCGGAAAATTAGACGAAAAAGAGAACTATTGCAGATTTTTTACTATATATTTTGTGTGACATTTTTTCCAAGGAACATATTTTTTAATTTCTCATTTTATATATATTTTTTCAATTTTCGTCTTTTAGAGATCGGATTTAAAATTTTAAACAAAATATTACACTTCCACTTTTTTTCAAAATTCATTTTTTGAAAGTAAGAAATTGCGATTTAAATACAGATTGCCATATTTATGGGCTAGGGTATGCACAAGGATGCCTTATGGTGATTACCTTATAGTCAGATTACAAGCGTTCAACCGAATGGGCCCTGTTAAAATTATTTCATTTTAATGATTTATGCACGCAAAATAACTGAACCACGTTATAGTGATCGATGCAAACGATGTTTCACGTTTCCAACTCGTAGCTGAGAACGGTGGACAGCACATTGAAAATATCTTGCGTTAGTTGCGCAGTTTCGTACGAATGCTTTACTCGATATTTTTATTTCGTCCTGTTTCTGCGAAGGTGTTCGCAGTTCCTTTTCCCAATTACTTCATTCTGTATGCTTTTGATATAATTTTCTTTTTATTAAAGTATCGTCCATTATTTTCCTCCCACTGACGATATTCTTTGTTTCTGTTAACTTACAGTGCCATCTGTCGGTGTGGTTTTAATTTTTTTTAAATTTTTTTTTTTAACCACGCCTAAAAAATTCCCATTGCTTTGGGAGCATACTGATGAAATTTCGGATCATTTGCATCAGTGGTTCTTTTGTTATAGGGCTTTACTTTCACAACTTTAAAAAAATCACCCTGTATATATATACATTATTTAGTTACTTTCGTATAATTTAAAATAAAGTATTTTATTTAAATTTCACTGTTTGCATGTAAAATGCAATTTGTAGGCCCTAAGGGAAGTCAAGACAGTACGCTGCAGAATGTATTTGGGCCCCACAGAAGCGACTGGCTAGACTGACGAAGACCGGCTAGACAATTATGATTATGCCAAGGTTGCAGTTATGATTTCGCCAAGATCATCGCAAAGCTTATATATGCATCCTATATACGCATATATATATATTCCAAACACTCCTATATGTGCCATATACGTCATTATACACATATTATTTACGTCTCATATGTCGTATATACATTATATACACGTCATATATATATACATCATATATGCATCATATATGACTTATAACTTGGCCACATTCGTCAAGAAATGTTATATATCATGTAGTATTATAATGTCATACAGGCTTTATAATTTGGAGATAAATTTTGGTCACTTGTTGATTCATCCTTGGGGGCCGCTATAACACGAAAGTACCCAATTTACAATATATTAATGAAAACAAAAACAAAATATTTCATCGGGTCCTTTCTACAATAACTTTAACTCTTGTTTAGATTGATGTCTGAGCTGAAGGTATTTTGAAGACATTAAAGTTGTTATGAATCATTTTAATTGTAAGATAATGTTGATTCAGAAATATCGGCATGTTTTGTAGAAATTCAGCAGGGCCGGGTCGCGCCAATAATTTTTTTGTACAGGCCGAGCCGGTGACGGGCCATACTTTTAGGTTTTATACGGGACCGGGCCAACAATTTTTTCGTACGGGTCAGCCCAGGCCCGGAAATTTCGGCCGGTGTACACACCTCTAACCGACATATCTAAGCTAGTATGTATTTTTAAAATATTTCTTTCAGCCAGCATCCCATAGCTACTGAATCTATATTACTTTAAGAAGTGTCAAAAAATTATTTACTGAATTACAACTGATTTCAGATATAATGAAACAAGCAGTCTTATATCCAGTCAGTCGTTTCTATATAATTCTGAAATTTTGCGAGACATCAAAGCTTAAAATTGTCTCTAATGAGTATATTGAAGAGGAAGTAGTTGGCTTTCAAAACATTGAACTTTCATGCGCCTTCAGGGAGGCATCTCCCCAGAGGCTTTCAAATACACATTACATTTCATCTAAAAAGGTTTTGTATGAATATTTTGTATATTTGTCGTTCTGCTGCTGTATAACTAAAATCCGAACAACCTTTTGACTAGTACTGCAATGTGATGACGTTCTTTCTATAGCTATACTCCCGAAGGGTCATTGTTCGTTTGGGTATTTTAGTACAATGTCCAGTTGGTACATTGAGTCATAGACAATGTTACAGGAATGAGAGCTCACCTTGTCTCTCTTTACCGACCACTACCTCTGTCTGGTTGGCGGTAACTTTCCAGTTCGCATCTTCTACGATCATCTTCGCTCTCTCTCACCCGTAGCCCCCGTAGTTCACTTGCAATGAGAGAAAAGAGAGTCAAGGGATACTGCAATTGTCTACATGTTTACAGTAATAAATAACCGATATTAGGATTCAGATTTAATGTACTTGTTGAGAAAAAAGAGAATAACTGCTGTTTGAAATTATGCGATTTAGGGGAACAACGGAAGTAAAAACAAGAATAATTTTACATGGAACAGAACCAGAACAAGAAAAGGAATTTCCAAATATATTGTGCAGCTTCCATAATAAAAAATAAGCCTTTAAAAGGTGATAAAAATGAAAAAGTTAAGGACATTTACAGCAGTTTGTTTACTGTTTTTTATTCATGGTCTCAAAAACAAACTCGTTTTTTTTCTGGCACAATTAACAAAATTATTGTTATTCATACACCTATAAAGATACAAGATCAATGGCGTAAGGCCCGTTTCTAAGCGGCAAACTCGTTTTTTTTCTGTTTTTTGTTTTTCTTTTTACAAATATTATAAATATATACATTACACATCACATACATTAAACAACGTAAACAGCATTTTGTAAAAGCTTTAATACTATAGTAAATCTACTTTTGTAGTAATTTATAAGGAAGTTTTTATTTTCTTGCAAATTCACCATTGGATGTTAATTTTAAAGAATCAGGTGCTAAAGAATCGAATAGCATTTTTTATTTTAATGTACGTCTTATATTACAATAATTTTTTTCTGATAACTATCTTTTACCGAAATACGAAGTACTACCAATGTTTAACTTTAATTTTTAATAAACTAGGGAAATTAACCCGGGCTTCCCGGGTTAGAGTACATAGGCGAAAACCAATTTTTTTCTAATTCTAATCGATTTTTCATATTTAATGTATATTTTTTCAGCTGATTCATTAACAACTCCAAAGAAATTTTTCATAAGAACTTCAAATCAATAATATATTCAAATAAAATTTTGAAATTTAAAAAAACGATACTTTTGTATTAGCCACATGACAGAGGTGTTAATGGCCAAAGAAATAGTCCAAGATTTCGCTGCTTACTGCAAGCTTTTTATTATGAAAATTTCAATTGTTTAAGTGCGTAGTTCGAGAACATGTCTGTTAAATTTGCATTTTATTTATATTATATTATTATTTAAATTTATATTTTGATGAAATTTTAATTTCGTAATAGTAAATAATAAATTCTCTGTCGTCTCGTATATTGTTCAGTTATCAAGTCGTTAAGTCTTTCAACTTCTTCGTTCAAAATGGTTAAAATGTATCTTTTTGTCAAATTATTACTCTGTATTTCCATTATTGGATATACATGTTGAATGAGACTTTTTTATCTATTTATTTGAATGATGAATTCAGTAAAGTCAACATTTTCACCTTCGCCAACTTGAATTGAATAATCAGAAAAGTTCATATTTGGAATTTGATTCATTCACATCAGAGTTGCCAAATCTCCGGCTTTTTGAACACCAGCAATTTTTTTGAGAAAATGTGGTTCTTTTAAATCGCGAAATGCTCCGATTCAATAAAAGAACATTTTCTGTACTAAATTACTGGTATCCAAAAAGCCGGAGACTTGGCAGGTCTGATTCACATGTTAAATATGAGATACATAATATTAACATTTCTCCAAATAATAGAAATTTTCGAAGTGGCCCCAAAAATATCAGCTCTATTCCGATGCTTCAATACAGGCAAAATTTGTCCAACGTCGCCAGCAAATACAACTATTATTCCACCAAATGGCGAATAATTGTTTTTTAAATCTTTAACCGTACGGTCTACACATTTACACATTCAAATACTAATTTACTCATCAAGGGTGCTTCTTCACAGATGATTAACTTTGTTTCTCTTATTAATTCAGCAAGATCAGACTGCTTACGAATGGCAGTGTTTTTCGTTCAAATTTAGCGGTATTTTGAATCTTGAATCTGCTATTCTACCTTGATAACAAAGCTGCGATCTCAGAAGATGCAAAAGATGACGCAACCATATTATGTGATATCACCTTTTTTTAAAACTGCATTAAGTAAAAATGTTTTGTCAGTGCCTCCTCAAAAAAAAATACACCTTAGAATTTTCATTTAAGGCAGCAAACTTCCTCATAAATTGATTTTTGATCGTGATTATCCTGGTGCAAACGATAAATAGCCAAATATTGTTTGAGTCAAAATTTTTACACCAAAACAATTTTTTAAGTATCACAAATATTACTGTCGCGTTTAAATTAAATAATTTCGATTTATAAAATTTTCGCTCATCAAAACGTTTATTATTATTAGTTTTATTATTATTTTTGTATTTTATGTAAAATCAGTAGCAGTTTCGTTTTTTTTTACTTTTCGAGATGTATGTATTATTTTCTAATTAATAATAGCCATTTCAGTTCTTTAACCAACGATAATATACGGTCGCCAAGCGGAGAAAAAAAATTACCAATGGCAACCATTGAGCCCGAAAAAAGTGAAAAATAACAAATTTTTTATTTTAAACTAGCAAGCTACGCCCGCTGCGCTGGTCGGTTTCTACAAATGAACCTTGAATCAAACGAAATATATAGTTTAATTTGACCTGGTATTTGAAAGCAATCTGTAATATTTACCTGGAATATCCTTCCATATTACTGAAAAATGACGTCATTGCGCTATTATATTTTCTAATGTGCTGTCAAAATTTTAGTTGTTAAGGACCAACTCTTTTATTTGGTCATTTACAGTTAGGGTTTGGTAAAGAACGATAAAACTATATGGAATATACTAAAACCATCACTAAAAATTATCGAACCTACATTGCAAACAAATTAACTAACAAAATCCATTCAGTAGAAGTTTTTATAAAGGCTAATCTTTGATAATCGGGTTCATCTGATTATAGAACTTTTCCACATAATTCTAAAACTGCAGAACGATATGAAATATACTAAAACCATCCTTACAAATTATCTACTTAACAATGCAAGTCGCAAAAAATACGCCCAGTAAAAATTTTCAAAAAGGCTAATCTTTCAGAGTCGGGTTCACCTGACTATATAACCTTCACGCATAACTGTTTGACTAAGCAACGTAGAACAATATGTATAGTACACTAAAACCATTCCTGAAATAGCATCTAACTAACTAACAATACAATTCTCATCAAAATCCGTCCAGTAGAGCTTTTTCAGAAGGCTAATCTTTCATAATCGGAATCAAATATTGAAAAGGCTAATATTTGATAAAAAAAATGGTCACCCGATTTTCGAATTTCCCCCTATAATTCTAGAACTAAGCAACGTAGAATGATATGTTATATAATAAAACTTTCCCTAGAAAATTGTCTAAAAGTGTAGGTTCCATCGAAATCCATTCGGCAAAATCTTTTAAAAAGGCTAATCTTTCATAATCGGATTCATCTACTTATAGAACGTCCCAGAATAATTCTATAAATAAGCTACATAGAACGATATGTTATACAATAAAACCTTCTCTGAAAAATTATCTTACAGTTTAAGTTCTAGGAAAATCCATTCAGCAGAAGTCGAGTTATAAGCAGCCGGAACGAAATTTCATATATGTAGAAGTAAACAGAAGTACATTGCCATTAATATAGTTTGCATTTCAATAAAAAAAAAAAAGGTACTTCTCGGTTAGCCGGGCGGCCGTGATATATGTACTGTACACATATAAATATATATGTATATATTCATACATATAAGTGTATATATATGTATGTATGTATATATATGTATTTGTGTATATATATGTGTATATATATGCGTGTGTGTGCATATACATGTATATATATATCACTGGCGCCCGGCTAACCGAAACGTACCAAACAAAAATTCCGCAAAAATGCTGTCGTACACTTGAAAAAACACCTTTTGGCTTAAAATCTGTCATCAAAGCTGTTTTTCTTTTCTTTTTTTTTTTTTTTTTTTTTTTTTTTTTTTTTTTTTTAAATTAGTAACAGTTTTTTCTTTTATTTTTCCAGATGCATAGCAATTTCAATTCTTTCTGAAAAAAAAAAAAAAAAAAAAAAAAAAAAAAACATCTTTTGGCTTAAAATTAAATTGTTTGGGATCAAAAGTAAAATCAAAATCGCCAAAAACAAAAGATAAATCGCCAAATATTTTTCAATAGCAATCCCTTTCATAGCATCCCTTTTCCCCATTTCAATAGTATGCCCTTGAATAATTTTTTAAGCATTACGAACATTCCCAAACATCTTTAAATTAAATATTTTCGTTGTATAATATTATCTCTCATCAAAACTGTTTTTCTTTATTTCTTTCTCTCTCCCTCTCTCTCTCTCTTTTTTTTTTTTTTTTTTTTTTTTTTTAATAAAATTAGCAACAGTTTTTCTGTTATTTTTCGAGATGTAAAGCCTTTTCATTTCTTTATGCAACAATAATGGTCGCCAAAAAATTAGCAATGGTAACCTTTTCGGCCAAAATAACAGAACTTTCTATCATAATTCTGTAACTAATGTACGTTGAACAATATGTTGTATACTAAAACCTTCCCTGAAAAATTATCTATCGAACAACGCAAGTTACATCAAAATCCATTTAGTGGAACTCGAGTTATAAAGGAACGGAACGAAATTTCCGTTTGTGTTTTATATATATAGTAGATAACCATAATCAATTAGTGAATTAAGATACAGTTTTCAACCAAATTGCATTTGAAAGTAGATTTTTTTCCCCTATATAACAGTGTAAAAAGTAAAAATGTGCGATGTTTAGAAATTTAAAAATTTGCAGTAGCAAAAATCGCAAAACAGAAACTTCATCGTCAACTGTTGCCATTCGCAGAATGACGTCAGCGTTACGCACGGACACGTTTGTCCTTTATAATATAGATAAATCACAAATATAGTTGTATCATTCTTTTGGTTTAGTCAGTTAGTTTGAAACAAATTCGTTAATATAATTTAGCATCTGTTTAAGACAGTTCTAGAAAATAACTTTCCTCACTTCAACAACGCAAAATTTTCTCGTAAGTTAACGGACTCATTTTTAAACGTAAAAGCACAATATTTGAAGTGATTTGTAATCGACTGGATTTTTTCACTTTTCGATAGATGAATTACAATTTAGTTATCAGCGCTTGATTGATATTTACGATATTTATCAGGTTGTCGTGTTCGCGGAAGTTCGTTGCAAAATGCCAACTGCGACAGCATTTTCTGAAAAATCCCCTGCCTTTATCGAAAAATAGGAAAAAGTGTTAGATTACCGTATCTCGATAAGAGCACCTGCCAATTTCATGCTTTTGAGAAGGAAAATGAATGAGTACAGATAAAGAATCAGGTGTACATAGCATTCATCGTTCATTTACAGGGACAAAAAACAATTCGGTTACTGTACTGTCTATCCATAATAATGGAATACCATTTGCTGGAAGTGCGTTTTCAGTTGCGGTACGCGTTTTTAACTAATTTTTTGCGTATTACTTGGTACATGTAAATATTAAAGATGCTATACACGGCTGCGCAAAAGATCTCGTGTACATTTCCGTTTATTGGGGGAAACTACTGCAGGGGAATTTTCAACTGTACCATGCGTTTCCTAACTGTAGTAAATTTTAGAATAATATGTAGTATATATACATACCTATAGATATACCCAGGGATCGGAAGTAGCGCGCTACTAGTAGCGAAACTGCTGTAGCTGCTCTTTTTTACAGTAGTTTGTACAATGTAAAAAATTGTTCCTGAAAAAAAAATGGAAATTGTACTGGCAATCGAGACGCCAGTACTATTTCCGTATTTTAACGGAAAAAAAATTCCGTAAATTCCAGGAAATTTTCCGTGATTTCTGAAATATCCGTTTTTAATTTCCCGTTTCTAACAGATATCTTCCGTATTTTTTAGATATTTTTATATCGTTAAAATAAATTTTATAGGACCAAAAAAAAAATTCTCAAAGAACATCTTATAATAACACTTTTTATTTTTTATCTTTCATTTCTGTGCGAGTTTCCAGTAAATAACCAACACTTGCCACGAAGGTGTTCGAACGCCGAAACTTCTGTGTAGTAAACTGGCGGGCTGTACTATTACGCTAATACCGGACACTTCGTTTCCTCAAATGTTGTTATTTATTTTACATGCTTTTAATGATGCAAAAACTTGAAGGTTTCATAGTTAGATGGATTTTTTCAATGTTTTATTTTCATAAGTTTTAATATCTTGCTTTATTATTTGATGCTTTATAACAGATAAATTTTAACTTTTTATGTATTATATGCGTAAAACATTGTATTAAGACTAATGATTGCTTCTTTTTGCAATTGTACATATACTTTTTAAAATTATTTGTCTGCTGATCTATTTATTAATTCCAGTAAAAACAATAATTAGCTTAAGTAGACGTGTTTATTATATGCTATTAAAGTAAATTTTCTTTATCTCTTATTTTAAAAACTTATGTGAATAAACAATTTTATAATAAATTAAACTATTATATTTTATCTTTGCTGAGAGCTTTTGTGTACGATTCTGTTAAATAGAACAATTTTAAAAAATAAAAACAAAAAAATAGATTTATAGAGAAAATTTTGAAATTAAAGACCTTAGGATAGGTAAGTTTAAATTTGGACTTGATAATTTAGTTTAAATTAATTTAGTTTAATTTATAAAATTATAAACTAACGAAATAAATTATAAACTTTATAAAATTATAAACTTCATATTTATAAAAGTAAACAAAAAGTTATTAATTATTTTTTATAAATTTAAAGAAAAAAATATGAACTTTGTAAAATTATAATTTATAAAACAATAAATTTTAATTTAATTCACAAATTTATAAGACACATCAGCTTAGTTTAACACCTACATACCGATAATTTTCAAAAATATCATTTTATGAAACCTTAAAAATATTTTAAAAAAAAAACAAAATAGATTTTTAGCGATAATTTTGAAATTAATGACCTTGGGATAGGTATGTTTAAATTTGGATTTATTAATTTAGTCTAAATTAATTTAGTTTAATTTATAAAATTATAAACTAACTAAATATATTACAAACTTTATAAAATTATAAACTTCATTTTTATAAAAGTAAAGGAAATATCATTAATTATTTTTATAAATTTAAAGAAATAAATATAAACTTTCTAAAATTATAATTTATAAAATAATAAATTTTAGTTTAATTCACAAATTTATAAGACAAATCAGTTTTGTTCAATACCAATAATTTGCAAAGATATTATTTTACGAAACCTTTAATAACCTAATATTGCCTCACGTTAAAAAAATTAAAATAAAATTTTAAAATGTCAGTGAAAAAATTCATAATTTGAAGCACTATAAAGAAAAAAAAACGTAGATTAAAAAAAAATATATTTTTCTGTAATTTATATAAATAAAGTAAATTTTTAAAGATTTCACTAAAAAATAAAAAATATCATTATCATTTTCACAAAAAGACACGGGCTCGGTTAGAATGAGCTCCAGGATTGGCCCGAGTCTAATGACAGAAAATAGGCCCACGGGTAGGACCGGTCCAGGCCTGGATTCTAAAAGACTCTGGACCCTAGTAAATACAACAATCTTAATTCGCATTTCAAACAAGACGATATCTGTATGCAAACTTCTGAACGTTATTTACGGAAATGGGGAAATACGGACATTGTACTGTTTTGAAAAAAATCCATCAAATTTACGGAAAACTTTCTGCATATCTACGAATTTCAAATCTCCTTTTCGGAACTAATGTCATTTACGGAAATTGTACTGTTGTTTTGGAAAAATGAAACTTCTCCGTAAAATTTTACGGAAAATCTCTTGTATTTTCACGGATTTTTTTTAGAGTGTAGTGTAGCGAACTATATTTTGAATAATGTAGTGTAGCGAGTGGCGCAATACAAAAAATCCGTAGTTTGTAGCGAGAACCGACGCTACTTTTAACGCTACTTCGGGGGTGCGAAATGTACCATTCTGCAAATCGCGTTGCCGAAATTTGCTTCTTTTGTGCAAAATTTGTTCTGCTCAACGATTTGCTAATCTCAGCTGCAGCGTATAACAACGTATCGCATGAAGTGATAGATTTTTCCCATTGACACTTGCTGTTAAAATCAAGTACTAATCCACCAAATGAAATAATTTTCTTTCTGGTAACACTTGTATATTTACTCATTGTTAAGTCTTCTTGTTTCAACGCCTGTTTTTTAACATTCGGAATTTCTTGATTTATATATTTATTTATTTGCATCTAGAGTTGTTTTTCTGTAATTTTCTAGATTATAATGTCTCTCTCATTTTTGCTACGAAATTTAATGTGTGTATAAATTAACATTTTTGGAGACAAACACAAAACATTTTCTTGTATGTTATATTTTTTACTATCCTTGACTATGTTGCATTTATTTAATTATATCCCGGCAAAGCGATATAACGAGGGGTCGCTTTATTATTTAATTCGTGTCTTCATTTTTAGTGTAAATGAAACCCTTTGGCAAAATCTGAAAGTAGCGAAGTAGCGACTACTTTTGAAAAGTAGTTTGTAGTTGCTACTTTTTAAAACAAGTAGTTGTAGTTGTTGTTAACTAACATTTTCGATAAAGTAGTTGTAGTTAGAGTTCGCTACAATAAAAAAGTAGTTTTTCCGACCCCTGGATATACCCATATACAGGGTTACACAAAAGAATTCGGATACTTATCCGATTATAGATAGTAATTGCTGAAATCAGATTTCACAAATGCGATATGCATGTTCCGAATTTTTTTATTTATCCATCATCATTTACCTTATTAAACTGTGATGTTCTGTTACACTATTCTCGAATTGTTGGAAAGTCTTTAGTAATTTATGCTTGACACATGATTTTGTCTTTCTTGTTGTAATTGGAAGTATGTAAATGTCTCTATCATCAGCGGTTAAGAAATAATCCTTCTAATGTCTATTCAGGTTCGCAAGGTGCAACTAACACTGTCATTGAATATCGATATTTAGAATTTCGGAGAGGGCTTTTTGGTAGATATAACTTTTTAATAATCGCAGGAAAAATCAATGTTTTTAACAACTATTGTTATTTTACTAGTTATCTTAAATTTTATTTATCTCCGAATTTCTTTGCATGTATGAATTTCAATGTGTTAAGAATCTTTTAATTTACAATCTACTGTATACATACATACATATATATATAATGCAAAAGGGAATTTCTTTCCGGCTGCCTATAAATTTTTTCTGAATCACAAGGTACAACTATAACACTGTAACTGAATATCGTAATTTAGAATTTCGGCGAGAGCTTTATTATAGATAGACAACTTTTTAATAATCGCATGAAAAATCATTGTTTTGAAAAACAGCTATTGTTATTTTACTAGCTATCTTCAATCTTATTTATCTTCCAATTTCTTTGCATGTGTGAATTTCAGTATTGTAAAGATCTTTTAATTTACAATCTACTATGTATATATGTTACGGCCAAAGCCCGAAGTTCATCCATTTTGCGAACTGGCCAAGAATACTAGCCAAAGCCCGCTGAACAGAATATTTCGGACTTAGGCCGGTAAATTCCAGAAGTGGCCAGAAATCCCTGGCTAATATCCGAAGTAATTATTCAAAGCTGTACGGTAGGTATCACTCATGAAGTACGAGGAACATTCCATGCTTTGGAGACAGTATTTGAATCAAGAATGAGTTTGCGTGTGCCTACATGGGGCGTAATGCCCATGTTTACCACTAATCGAGCTGGGTCCATCTATGCAGAGTTCATCGTGATGTTGATCTGGATGAGTTCTCGCAGCGAGCTGCGGAGGAGAATGCAGGTGCATCTTGTGGTTGCTTCTTGATCAGTGATTTGAAGGTGAGCATAGGGGAGAGGGGGAGGGGGGAAGCCCCAACAGAGCCATACAATTTTCTATTTTAACTTTTTTTTTTTTCTAAAATTAATGCCAAAATAGAAAATGAAAAGGAGATGTAATTCAAATACATAATAAATAAAGTGTAAATACAAACTATGATGCCAAAAGATAAATAAACACAAGTACAATACAATTAAGTTAAAATATAAATATATAATTTTATTTTTCTTTTCCTAAGAATAGAGAAGAAATTTAAATAGGAAAGTTGATATTTACCGTTGCCAAATGTTAGGCAGGAAGACGTCAAAAGTGTAAATTAATGTATTTATGGCAAAGAAAAAAAAGGTTCCCCTGGAGAATTTCTCGCCTCAGTGACTTATTCTCATAAAGCGGATTCATTGACAGTATTGTATTCTTCGTAATTTATAGTATTTAATATGAATACGGTTATTCTATAATTTTTCTCTATTCTAAAAAAGAAATAGTAATAAATAATGCTACTCCTGCTGTAATTGAATTTACTGTGACCTTTTATACGGATTATCCTGCAAAAATTATTGCACATACAAACATGAGAACTGGGAGTCTAAAAATATGATAAACACGTTGAATGAGGCTGCTTTTAAATCGAAGAAATTTTAAAGGCAATATTTAATGTTGGAATTGGTCAAGAAGATAAATAAGTTTTATAGAATAAAAAACAATTTACCTATCTTTCGCAATTATATACCTGATTATATTGTGTTAGGCAGTCTCCAATATATTTTTTTTAATTTGTCTACTTTTTTAGGGGTTTTATCCCTTTTTACTTTCTTCTATCTTTACAAGAAGAAAGTATTGGATTCATGAAAATTTTCGACTTCCGGTTTTCGACGGATTTATACGTTTTAGAAGGTCCTGAACACGATTTGACTGATTTTAGAAAATGTCTGTCTGTCTGTCTGTATGTGACACAAATATTGTGGGCGCTCTATCTCAAGAACTAATGCTCGGAATTTAATAAAACTTTAGATTCAGTTAGTCCCTGATATAAATTTGTGCTGATTAATTTTTTGTAAAAATCGCCCAGCAGGTGGCGCTGCTATGCAGCATTTTTCGTAAAGTCGCGCTGCTATGCAGAATTTTGCAGGATTTATACGATTTTAGCGATAGTCATATCTCAAGATATAATGCACGGAATTTAATAAAACTTGAGTTTCAGTTAGACCTTGATATAAATGGGTGCTCATTCTTTTTAGTGTATGCGAAACCTGTGTGGGATAAAAGAAAGTTTTGGGATTGACACATCCGACTAGTTTTTTTTAATTTCATTCTCTGAACTGAGATTTAATTTATAGTTTAAAATAGCCTTTTTACTTTCTTCTATCTTTACAAGAAGAAAGTATTGGATTCATGAAAATTTTCGACTTCCGGTTTTCGACGGATTTATACGTTTTAGAAGGTCCTGAACACGATTTGACTGTTTTTAGAAAATGTCTGTCTGTTAGTCTGTCTGTCTGTCTGTCTGTATGTGACACAAATATTGTGGGCGCTCTATCTCAAGAACTAATGCTCGGAATTTAATAAAACTTTAGATTCAGTTAGTCCCTGATATAAATTTGTGCTGATTAATTTTTTGTAAAAATCGCCCAGCAGGTGGCGCTGCTATGCAGCATTTTTCGTAAAGTCGCGCTGCTATGCAGAATTTTGCAGGATTTATACGATTTTAGCGATAGTCATATCTCAAGATATAATGCACGGAATTTAATAAAACTTGAGTTTCAGTTAGACCTTGATATAAATGGGTGCTCATTCTTTTTAGTGTATGCGAAACCTGTGTGGGATAAAAGAAAGTTTTGGGATTGACACATCCGACTAGTTTTTTTTAATTTCATTCTCTGAACTGAGATTTAATTTATAGTTTAAAATAGCCTTTTTACTTTCTTCTATCTTTACAAGAAGAAAGTATTGGATTCATGAAAATTTTCGACTTCCGGTTTTCGACGGATTTATACGTTTTAGAAGGTCCTGAACACGATTTGACTGTTTTTAGAAAATGTCTGTCTGTTAGTCTGTCTGTCTGTCTGTCTATATGTGACACAAATATTGTGGGCGCTCTATCTCAAGAACTAATGCTCGGAATTTAATAAAACTTTAGATTCAGTTAGTCCCTGATATAAATTGGTGCTGATTAGTTTTTGGTAAAAATCGCCTTGCAGCATTTTTCGCAATTTCCGCAATAGCTCTGTCTCAAGAACTAATGCTCGGAATTTAATAAAACTATAGATTCAGTTAGTCCCTGATATAAATTGGTGCTGATTAGTTTTTGGTAAAAATCGCCTTGCAGCATTTTCCGCAATTTCCGCAATATCTCTATCTCAAGAACTAATGCTCGGAATTTAATAAAACTTTAGATTCAGTTAGTCCCTGATATAAATTGGTGCTGATTAGTTTTTGGTAATAATCTCCCGGCAGGTGGCGCTGCTATGCAGCATTTTTCGCGATTTCCGCAATAGCTCTATCTCAAGAACTAATGCTCGGAATTTAATAAAACTTTAGATTCAGTTAGTCCCTGATATAAATTGGTGCTGATTAGTTCTTGGTAAAAATCGCCCTGCAGCATTTTTCGCAATTTCCTCAATAGCTCTATCTCAAGAACTAATGCTCGGAATTTAATAAAACTTTAGATTCAGTTAGTCACTGATATAAATGGGTGCTGATTAGTTTTTGGTAAAAATCGCCCGGCAGGTGGCGCTGCTATGCAGCATTTTTCGCGATTTCCGTAATAGCTCTATTTCAAGAACTAACACTCGGAATTTAATAAAACTTTACATTCAGTTAGTCCCTGATATAAATTGGTGCTGATTAGTTTTTGGTAATAATCTCCCGGCAGGTGGCGCTGCTATGCAGCATTTTTCGCGATTTCCGCAATAACTCTATCTCCAGAACTAATGCTCGGAATTTAATAAAACTTTAGATTCAGTTAGTCCCTGATATAAATTGGTGCTGATTAGTTTTTGGTAATAATCTCCCGGCAGGTGGCGCTGCTATGCAGCATTTTTCGCGATTTCCGCAATAGCTCTATCTCAAGAACTAATGCTCGGAATTTAATAAAACTTTAGATTCAGTTAGTCCCTGATATAAATGGGTGCTGATTAGTTTTTGGTAAAAATCGCCCGGCAGGTGGCGCTGCTATGCAGCATTTTTCGCGATTTCCGTAATAGCTCTATTTCAAGAACTAACGCTCGGAATTTAATAAAACTTTAGATTCAGTTAGTCCCTGATATAAATTGGTGCTGATTAGTTTTTGGTAATAAACTCCCGGCAGGTGGCACTGCTATGCAGCATTTTTCGCGATTTCCGCAATAACTCTATCTCAAGAACTAATGCTCGGAATTTAATAAAACTTTAGATTCAGTTAGTCCCTGATATAAATTGGTGCTGATTAGTTTTTGGTAAAAATCGCCCTGCAGCATTTTTCGCAATTTCCGCAATAGCTCTATCTCAAGAACTAATGCTCGGAATTTAATAAAACTTTAGATTCAGTTAGTCCCTGATATAAATTGGTGCTGATTAGTTTTTGGTAAAAATCGCCCTGCAGCATTTTTCGCGATTTCCGCAATAGCTCTATCTCAAGAACTAATGCTCGGAATTTAATAAAACTTTAGATTCAGTTAGTCCCTTATATAAATGGGTGCTGATTAGTTTTTGGTAAAAATCGCCCGGCAGGTGGCGCTGCTATGCAGCATTTTTCGCGATTTCCGTAATAGCTCTATTTCAAGAACTAACACTCGGAATTTAATAAAACTTTAGATTCAGTTAGTCCCTGATATAAATTGGTGCTGATTAGTTTTTGGTAATAATCTCCCGGCAGGTGGCGCTGCTATGCAGCATTTTTCGCGATTTCCGCAATAACTCTATCTCAAGAACTAATGCTCGGAATTTAATAAAACTTTAGATTCAGTTAGTCCCTGATATAAATTGGTGCTGATTAGTTTTTGGTAATAATCTCCCGGCAGGTGGCGCTGCTATGCAGCATTTTTCGTGATTTCCGCAATAGCTCTATCTCAAGAACTAATGCTCGGAATTTAATAAAATTTTAGATTCAGTTAGTCCCTGATATAAATTGGTGCTGATTAGTTTTTGGTAAAAATCGCCCTGCAGCATTTTTCGCAATTTCCTCAATAGCTCTATCTCAAGAACTAATGCTCGGAATTTAATAAAACTTTAGATTCAGTTAGTCCCTGATATAAATTGGTGCTGATTAGTTTTTGGTAAAAATCGCCCTGCAGCATTTTTCGCAATTTCCGCAATAGCTCTATCTCAAGAACTAATGCTCGGAATTTAATAAAACTTTAGATTCAGTTAGTCCCTGATATAAATTGGTGCTCATTAGTTTTTGGTAAAAATCGCCCTGCAGGTGGCGCTGCTATGCAGCATTTTTCGCGATTTCCGCAATAACTCTATCTCAAGAACTAATGCTCGGAATTTAATAAAACTTTAGATTCAGTTAGTCCCTGATATAAATTGGTGCTGATTAGTTTTTGGTAAAAATCGCCCTGCAGCATTTTTCGCAATTTCCGCAATAGCTCTATCTCAAGAACTAATGCTCGGAATTTAATAAAACTTTAGATTCAGTTAGTCCCTGATATAAATTGGTGCTGATTAGTTTTTGGTAAAAATCGCCCTGCAGGTGGCGCTTCTACGCAGCATTTTTCGCGATTTCCGCAATAGCTCTATCTCAAGAACTAATGCTCGGAATTTAATAAAACTTTAGATTCAGTTAGTCCCTGATATAAATTGGTGCTGATTAGTTCTTGGTAAAAATCGCCCTGCAGCATTTTTCGCAATTTCCTCAATAGCTCTATCTCAAGAACTAATGCTCGGAATTTAATAAAACTTTAGATTCAGTTAGTCCCTGATATAAATGGGTGCTGATTAGTTTTTGGTAAAAATCGCCCGGCAGGTGGCGCTGCTATGCAGCATTTTTCGCGATTTCCGTAATAGCTCTATTTCAAGAACTAACACTCGGAATTTAATAAAACTTTAGATTCAGTTAGTCCCTGATATAAATTGGTGCTGATTAGTTTTTGGTAATAATCTCCCGGCAGGTGGCGCTGCTATGCAGCAATTTTTCGCGATTTCCGCAATAGCTCTATCTCAAGAACTAATGCTCGGAATTTAATAAAACTTTAGATTCAGTTAGTCCCTGATATAAATGGGTGCTGATTAGTTTTTGGTAAAAATCGCCCGGCAGGTGGCGCTGCTATGCAGCATTTTTCGCGATTTCCGTAATAGCTCTATTTCAAGAACTAACGCTCGGAATTTAATAAAACTTTAGATTCAGTTAGTCCCTGATATAAATTGGTGCTGATTAGTTTTTGGTAATAAACTCCCGGCAGGTGGCACTGCTATGCAGCATTTTTCGCGATTTCCGCAATAACTCTATCTCAAGAACTAATGCTCGGAATTTAATAAAACTTTAGATTCAGTTAGTCCCTGATATAAATTGGTGCTGATTAGTTTTTGGTAAAAATCGCCCTGCAGCATTTTTCGCAATTTCCGCAATAGCTCTATCTCAAGAACTAATGCTCGGAATTTAATAAAACTTTAGATTCAGTTAGTCCCTGATATAAATTGGTGCTGATTAGTTTTTGGTAAAAATCGCCCTGCAGCATTTTTCGCGATTTCCGCAATAGCTCTATCTCAAGAACTAATGCTCGGAATTTAATAAAACTTTAGATTCAGTTAGTCCCTTATATAAATGGGTGCTGATTAGTTTTTGGTAAAAATCGCCCGGCAGGTGGCGCTGCTATGCAGCATTTTTCGCGATTTCCGTAATAGCTCTATTTCAAGAACTAACACTCGGAATTTAATAAAACTTTAGATTCAGTTAGTCCCTGATATAAATTGGTGCTGATTAGTTTTTGGTAATAATCTCCCGGCAGGTGGCGCTGCTATGCAGCATTTTTCGCGATTTCCGCAATAACTCTATCTCAAGAACTAATGCTCGGAATTTAATAAAACTTTAGATTCAGTTAGTCCCTGATATAAATTGGTGCTGATTAGTTTTTGGTAATAATCTCCCGGCAGGTGGCGCTGCTATGCAGCATTTTTCGTGATTTCCGCAATAGCTCTATCTCAAGAACTAATGCTCGGAATTTAATAAAATTTTAGATTCAGTTAGTCCCTGATATAAATTGGTGCTGATTAGTTTTTGGTAAAAATCGCCCTGCAGCATTTTTCGCAATTTCCTCAATAGCTCTATCTCAAGAACTAATGCTCGGAATTTAATAAAACTTTAGATTCAGTTAGTCCCTGATATAAATTGGTGCTGATTAGTTTTTGGTAAAAATCGCCCTGCAGCATTTTTCGCAATTTCCGCAATAGCTCTATCTCAAGAACTAATGCTCGGAATTTAATAAAACTTTAGATTCAGTTAGTCCCTGATATAAATTGGTGCTGATTAGTTTTTGGTAAAAATCGCCCTGCAGGTGGCGCTGCTATGCAGCATTTTTCGCGATTTCCGCAATAACTCTATCTCAAGAACTAATGCTCGGAATTTAATAAAACTTTAGATTCAGTTAGTCCCTGATATAAATTGGTGCTGATTAGTTTTTGGTAAAAATCGCCCTGCAGCATTTTTCGCAATTTCCGCAATAGCTCTATCTCAAGAACTAATGCTCGGAATTTAATAAAACTTTAGATTCAGTTAGTCCCTGATATAAATTGGTGATGATTAGTTTTTGGTAAAAATCGCCCTGCAGGTGGCGCTGCTATGCAGCATTTTTCGCGATTTCCGTAATAGATATATTTCAAGAACTAACACTCGGAATTTAATAAAACTTTAGATTCAGTTAGTCCCTGATATAAATTGGTGCTGATTAGTTTTTGGTAATAATCTCCCGGCAGGTGGCGCTGCTATGCAGCATTTTTCGCGATTTCCGCAATAACTCTATCTCAAGAACTAATGCTCGGACTTTAATAAAACTTTAGATTCAGTTAGTCCCTGATATAAATTGGTGCTGATTAGTTTTTGGTAATAATCTCCCGGCAGGTGGCGCTGCTATGCAGCATTTTTCGCGATTTCCGCAATAGCTCTATCTCAAGAACTAATGCTCGGAATTTAATAAAACTTTAGAGTCAGTTAGTCCCTGATATAAATGGGTGCTGATTAGTTTTTGGTAAAAATCGCCCGGCAGGTGGCGCTGCTAAGCAGCATTTTTCGCGATTTCCGTAATAGCTCTATTTCAAGAACTAACGCTCGGAATTTAATAAAACTTTAGATTCAGTTAGTCCCTGATATAAATTGGTGCTGATTAGTTTTTGGTAATAATCTCCCGGCAGGTGGCGCTGCTATGCAGCATTTTTCGCGATTTCCGCAATAACTCTATCTCAAGAACTAATGCTCGGAATTTAATAAAACTTTAGATTCAGTTAGTCCCTTATATAAATGGGTGCTGATTAGTTTTTGGTAAAAATCGCCCGGCAGGTGGCGCTGCTATGCAGCATTTTTCGCGATTTCCGTAATAGCTCTATTTCAAGAACTAACACTCGGAATTTAATAAAACTTTAGATTCAGTTAGTCCCTGATATAAATTGGTGCTGATTAGTTTTTGGTAATAATCTCCCGGCAGGTGGCGCTGCTATGCAGCATTTTTCGCGATTTCCGCAATAACTCTATCTCAAGAACTAATGCTCGGAATTTAATAAAACTTTAGATTCAGTTAGTCCCTGATATAAATTGGTGCTGATTAGTTTTTGGTAATAATCTCCCGGCAGGTGGCGCTGCTATGCAGCATTTTTCGCGATTTCCGCAATAGCTCTATCTCAAGAACTAATGCTCGGAATTTAATAAAACTTTAGATTCAGTTAGTCCCTGATATAAATTGGTGCTGATTAGTTTTTGGTAAAAATCGCCCTGCAGCATTTTTCGCAATTTCCTCAATAGCTCTATCTCAAGAACTAATGCTCGGAATTTAATAAAACTTTAGATTCAGTTAGTCCCTGATATAAATTGGTGCTGATTAGTTTTTGGTAAAAATCGCCCTGCAGCATTTTTCGCAATTTCCGCAATAGCTCTATCTCAAGAACTAATGCTCGGAATTTAATAAAACTTTAGATTCAGTTAGTCCCTGATATAAATTGGTGCTGATTAGTTTTTGGTAAAAATCGCCCTGCAGGTGGCGCTGCTATGCAGCATTTTTCGCGATTTCCGCAATAACTCTATCTCAAGAACTAATGCTCGGAATTTAATAAAACTTTAGATTCAGTTAGTCCCTGATATAAATTGGTGCTGATTAGTTTTTGGTAAAAATCACCCTGCAGCATTTTTCGCAATTTCCGCAAAAGCTCTATCTCAAGAACTAATGCTCGGAATTTAATAAAACTTTAGATTCAGTTAGTCCCTGATATAAATTGGTGCTGATTAGTTTTTGGTAAAAATCGCCCTGCAGGTGGCGCTGCTATGCAGCATTTTTCGCGATTTCCGTAATAGATATATTTCAAGAACTAACACTCGGAATTTAATAAAACTTTAGATTCAGTTAGTCCCTGATATAAATTGGTGCTGATTAGTTTTTGGTAATAATCTCCCGGCAGGTGGCGCTGCTATGCAGCATTTTTCGCGATTAGCGCAATAACTCTATCTCAAGAACTAATGCTCGGACTTTAATAAAACTTTAGATTCAGTTAGTCCCTGATATAAATTGGTGCTGATTAGTTTTTGGTAATAATCTCCCGGCAGGTGGCGCTGCTATGCAGCATTTTTCGCGATTTCCGCAATAGCTCTATCTCAAGAACTAATGCTCGGAATTTAATAAAACTTTAGATTCAGTTAGTCCCTGATATAAATGGGTGCTGATTAGTTTTTGGTAAAAATCGCCCGGCAGGTGGCGCTGCTATGCAGCATTTTTCGCGATTTCCGTAATAGCTCTATTTCAAGAACTAACGCTCGGAATTTAATAAAACTTTAGATTCAGTTAGTCCCTGATATAAATTGGTGCTGATTAGTTTTTGGTAATAATCTCCCGGCAGGTGGCGCTGCTATGCAGCATTTTTCGCGATTTCCGCAATAACTCTATCTCAAGAACTAATGCTCGGAATTTAATAAAACTTTAGATTCAGTTAGTCCCTGATATAAATTGGTGCTGATTAGTTTTTGGTAATAATCTCCCGGCAGGTGGCGCTGCTATGCAGCATTTTTCGTGATTTCCGCAATAGCTCTATCTCAAGAACTAATGCTCGGAATTTAATAAAATTTTAGATTCAGTTAGTCCCTGATATAAATTGGTGCTGATTAGTTTTTGGTAAAAATCGCCCTGCAGCATTTTTCGCAATTTCCTCAATAGCTCTATCTCAAGAACTAATGCTCGGAATTTAATAAAACTTTAGATTCAGTTAGTCCCTGATATAAATTGGTGCTGATTAGTTTTTGGTAAAAATCGCCCTGCAGCATTTTTCGCAATTTCCGCAATAGCTCTATCTCAAGAACTAATGCTCGGAATTTAATAAAACTTTAGATTCAGTTAGTCCCTGATATAAATTGGTGCTGATTAGTTTTTGGTAAAAATCGCCCTGCAGGTGGCGCTGCTATGCAGCATTTTTCGCGATTTCCGCAATAACTCTATCTCAAGAACTAATGCTCGGAATTTAATAAAACTTTAGATTCAGTTAGTCCCTGATATAAATTGGTGCTGATTAGTTTTTGGTAAAAATCGCCCTGCAGCATTTTTCGCAATTTCCGCAATAGCTCTATCTCAAGAACTAATGCTCGGAATTTAATAAAACTTTAGATTCAGTTAGTCCCTGATATAAATTGGTGCTGATTAGTTTTTGGTAAAAATCGCCCTGCAGGTGGCGCTGCTATGCAGCATTTTTCGCGATTTCCGTAATAGATATATTTCAAGAACTAACACTCGGAATTTAATAAAACTTTAGATTCAGTTAGTCCCTGATATAAATTGGTGCTGATTAGTTTTTGGTAATAATCTCCCGGCAGGTGGCGCTGCTATGCAGCATTTTTCGCGATTTCCGCAATAACTCTATCTCAAGAACTAATGCTCGGACTTTAATAAAACTTTAGATTCAGTTAGTCCCTGATATAAATTGGTGCTGATTAGTTTTTGGTAATAATCTCCCGGCAGGTGGCGCTGCTATGCAGCATTTTTCGCGATTTCCGCAATAGCTCTATCTCAAGAACTAATGCTCGGAATTTAATAAAACTTTAGAGTCAGTTAGTCCCTGATATAAATGGGTGCTGATTAGTTTTTGGTAAAAATCGCCCGGCAGGTGGCGCTGCTATGCAGCATTTTTCGCGATTTCCGTAATAGCTCTATTTCAAGAACTAACGCTCGGAATTTAATAAAACTTTAGATTCAGTTAGTCCCTGATATAAATTGGTGCTGATTAGTTTTTGGTAATAATCTCCCGGCAGGTGGCGCTGCTATGCAGCATTTTTCGCGATTTCCGCAATAACTCTATCTCAAGAACTAATGCTCGGAATTTAATAAAACTTTAGATTCAGTTAGTCCCTTATATAAATGGGTGCTGATTAGTTTTTGGTAAAAATCGCCCGGCAGGTGGCGCTGCTATGCAGCATTTTTCGCGATTTCCGTAATAGCTCTATTTCAAGAACTAACACTCGGAATTTAATAAAACTTTAGATTCAGTTAGTCCCTGATATAAATTGGTGCTGATTAGTTTTTGGTAATAATCTCCCGGCAGGTGGCGCTGCTATGCAGCATTTTTCGCGATTTCCGCAATAACTCTATCTCAAGAACTAATGCTCGGAATTTAATAAAACTTTAGATTCAGTTAGTCCCTGATATAAATTGGTGCTGATTAGTTTTTGGTAATAATCTCCCGGCAGGTGGCGCTGCTATGCAGCATTTTTCGCGATTTCCGCAATAGCTCTATCTCAAGAACTAATGCTCGGAATTTAATAAAACTTTAGATTCAGTTAGTCCCTGATATAAATTGGTGCTGATTAGTTTTTGGTAAAAATCGCCCTGCAGCATTTTTCGCAATTTCCTCAATAGCTCTATCTCAAGAACTAATGCTCGGAATTTAATAAAACTTTAGATTCAGTTAGTCCCTGATATAAATTGGTGCTGATTAGTTTTTGGTAATAATCTCCCGGCAGGTGGCGCTGCTATGCAGCATTTTTCGCGATTTCCGCAATAGCTCTATCTCAAGAACTAATGCTCGGAATTTAATAAAACTTTAGATTCAGTTAGTCCCTGATATAAATTGGTGCTGATTAGTTTTTGGTAAAAATCGCCCTGCAGGTGGCGCTGCTATGCAGCATTTTTCGCGATTTCCGTAATAGATATATTTCAAGAACTAACACTCGGAATTTAATAAAACTTTAGATTCAGTTAGTCCCTGATATAAATTGGTGCTGATTAGTTTTTGGTAATAATCTCCCGGCAGGTGGCGCTGCTATGCAGCATTTTTCGCGATTTGCGCAATAACTCTATCTCAAGATCTAATGCTCGGACTTTAATAAAACTTTAGATTCAGTTAGTCCCTGATATAAATTGGTGCTGATTAGTTTTTGGTAATAATCTCCCGGCAGGTGGCGCTGCTATGCAGCATTTTTCGCGATTTCCGCAATAGCTCTATCTCAAGAACTAATGCTCGGAATTTAATAAAACTTTAGATTCAGTTAGTCCCTGATATAAATGGGTGCTGATTAGTTTTTGGTAAAAATCGCCCGGCAGGTGGCGCTGCTATGCAGCATTTTTCGCGATTTCCGTAATAGCTCTATTTCAAGAACTAACGCTCGGAATTTAATAAAACTTTAGATTCAGTTAGTCCCTGATATAAATTGGTGCTGATTAGTTTTTGGTAATAATCTCCCGGCAGGTGGCGCTGCTATGCAGCATTTTTCGCGATTTCCGCAATAACTCTATCTCAAGAACTAATGCTCGGAATTTAATAAAACTTTAGATTCAGTTAGTCCCTGATATAAATTGGTGCTGATTAGTTTTTGGTAATAAACTCCCGGCAGGTGGCACTGCTATGCAGCATTTTTCGCGATTTCCGCAATAACTCTATCTCAAGAACTAATGCTCGGAATTTAATAAAACTTTAGATTCAGTTAGTCCCTGATATAAATTGGTGCTGATTAGTTTTTGGTAAAAATCGCCCTGCAGCATTTTTCGCAATTTCCGCAATAGCTCTATCTCAAGAACTAATGCTCGGAATTTAATAAAACTTTAGATTCAGTTAGTCCCTGATATAAATTGGTGCTGATTAGTTTTTGGTAAAAATCGCCCTGCAGCATTTTTCGCGATTTCCGCAATAGCTCTATCTCAAGAACTAATGCTCGGAATTTAATAAAACTTTAGATTCAGTTAGTCCCTTATATAAATGGGTGCTGATTAGTTTTTGGTAAAAATCGCCCGGCAGGTGGCGCTGCTATGCAGCATTTTTCGCGATTTCCGTAATAGCTCTATTTCAAGAACTAACACTCGGAATTTAATAAAACTTTAGATTCAGTTAGTCCCTGATATAAATTGGTGCTGATTAGTTTTTGGTAATAATCTCCCGGCAGGTGGCGCTGCTATGCAGCATTTTTCGCGATTTCCGCAATAACTCTATCTCAAGAACTAATGCTCGGAATTTAATAAAACTTTAGATTCAGTTAGTCCCTGATATAAATTGGTGCTGATTAGTTTTTGGTAATAATCTCCCGGCAGGTGGCGCTGCTATGCAGCATTTTTCGTGATTTCCGCAATAGCTCTATCTCAAGAACTAATGCTCGGAATTTAATAAAATTTTAGATTCAGTTAGTCCCTGATATAAATTGGTGCTGATTAGTTTTTGGTAAAAATCGCCCTGCAGCATTTTTCGCAATTTCCTCAATAGCTCTATCTCAAGAACTAATGCTCGGAATTTAATAAAACTTTAGATTCAGTTAGTCCCTGATATAAATTGGTGCTGACTAGTTTTTGGTAAAAATCGCCCTGCAGCATTTTTCGCAATTTCCGCAATAGCTCTATCTCAAGAACTAATGCTCGGAATTTAATAAAACTTTAGATTCAGTTAGTCCCTGATATAAATTGGTGCTGATTAGTTTTTGGTAAAAATCGCCCTGCAGGTGGCGCTGCTACGCAGCATTTTTCGCGATTTCCGCAATAGCTCTATCTCAAGAACTAATGCTCGGAATTTAATAAAACTTTAGATTCAGTTAGTCCCTGATATAAATGGGTGCTGATTAGTTTTTGGTAAAAATCGCCCGGCAGGTGGCGCTGCTATGCAGCATTTTTCGCGATTTCCGTAATAGCTCTATTTCAAGAACTAACACTCGGAATTTAATAAAACTTTACATTCAGTTAGTCCCTGATATAAATTGGTGCTGATTAGTTTTTGGTAATAATCTCCCGGCAGGTGGCGCTGCTATGCAGCATTTTTCGCGATTTCCGCAATAACTCTATCTCAAGAACTAATGCTCGGAATTTAATAAAACTTTAGATTCAGTTAGTCCCTGATATAAATTGGTGCTGATTAGTTTTTGGTAATAATCTCCCGGCAGGTGGCGCTGCTATGCAGCATTTTTCGCGATTTCCGCAATAGCTCTATCTCAAGAACTAATGCTCGGAATTTAATAAAACTTTAGATTCAGTTAGTCCCTGATATAAATGGGTGCTGATTAGTTTTTGGTAAAAATCGCCCGGCAGGTGGCGCTGCTATGCAGCATTTTTCGCGATTTCCGTAATAGCTCTATTTCAAGAACTAACGCTCGGAATTTAATAAAACTTTAGATTCAGTTAGTCCCTGATATAAATTGGTGCTGATTAGTTTTTGGTAATAAACTCCCGGCAGGTGGCACTGCTATGCAGCATTTTTCGCGATTTCCGCAATAACTCTATCTCAAGAACTAATGCTCGGAATTTAATAAAACTTTAGATTCAGTTAGTCCCTGATATAAATTGGTGCTGATTAGTTTTTGGTAAAAATCGCCCTGCAGCATTTTTCGCAATTTCCGCAATAGCTCTATCTCAAGAACTAATGCTCGGAATTTAATAAAACTTTAGATTCAGTTAGTCCCTGATATAAATTGGTGCTGATTAGTTTTTGGTAAAAATCGCCCTGCAGCATTTTTCGCGATTTCCGCAATAGCTCTATCTCAAGAACTAATGCTCGGAATTTAATAAAACTTTAGATTCAGTTAGTCCCTTATATAAATGGGTGCTGATTAGTTTTTGGTAAAAATCGCCCGGAAGGTGGCGCTGCTATGCAGCATTTTTCACGATTTCCGTAATAGCTCTATTTCAAGAACTAACACTCGGAATTTAATAAAACTTTAGATTCAGTTAGTCCCTGATATAAATTGGTGCTGATTAGTTTTTGGTAATAATCTCCCGGCAGGTGGCGCTGCTATGCAGCATTTTTCGCGATTTCCGCAATAACTCTATCTCAAGAACTAATGCTCGGAATTTAATAAAACTTTAGATTCAGTTAGTCCCTGATATAAATTGGTGCTGATTAGTTTTTGGTAATAATCTCCCGGCAGGTGGCGCTGCTATGCAGCATTTTTCGTGATTTCCGCAATAGCTCTATCTCAAGAACTAATGCTCGGAATTTAATAAAATTTTAGATTCAATTAGTCCCTGATATAAATTGGTGCTGATTAGTTTTTGGTAAACATCGCCCTGCAGCATTTTTCGCAATTTCCTCAATAGCTCTATCTCAAGAACTAATGCTCGGAATTTAATAAAACTTTAGATTCAGTTAGTCCCTGATATAAATTGGTGCTGATTAGTTTTTGGTAAAAATCGCCCTGCAGCATTTTTCGCAATTTCCGCAATAGCTCTATCTCAAGAACTAATGCTCGGAATTTAATAAAACTTTAGATTCAGTTAGTCCCTGATATAAATTGGTGCTGATTAGTTTTTGGTAAAAATCGCCCTGCAGGTGGCGCTGCTATGCAGCATTTTTCGCGATTTCCGCAATAACTCTATCTCAAGAACTAATGCTCGGAATTTAATAAAACTTTAGATTCAGTTAGTCCCTGATATAAATTGGTGCTGATTAGTTTTTGGTAAAAATCGCCCTGCAATATTTTTCGCAATTTCCGCAATAGCTCTATCTCAAGAACTAATGCTCGGAATTTAATGAAACTTTAGATTCAGTTAGTCCCTGATATAAATTGGTGATGATTAGTTTTTGGTAAAAATCGCCCTGCAGGTGGCGCTGCTATGCAGCATTTTTCGCGATTTCCGTAATAGATATATTTCAAGAACTAACACTCGGAATTTAATAAAACTTTAGATTCAGTTAGTCCCTGATATAAATTGGTGCTGATTAGTTTTTGGTAATAATCTCCCGGCAGGTGGCGCTGCTATGCAGCATTTTTCGCGATTTCCGCAATAACTCTATCTCAAGAACTAATGCTCGGACTTTAATAAAACTTTAGATTCAGTTAGTCCCTGATATAAATTGGTGCTGATTAGTTTTTGGTAATAATCTCCCGGCAGGTGGCGCTGCTATGCAGCATTTTTCGCGATTTCCGCAATAGCTCTATCTCAAGAACTAATGCTCGGAATTTAATAAAACTTTAGAGTCAGTTAGTCCCTGATATAAATGGGTGCTGATTAGTTTTTGGTAAAAATCGCCCGGCAGGTGGCGCTGCTAAGCAGCATTTTTCGCGATTTCCGTAATAGCTCTATTTCAAGAACTAACGCTCGGAATTTAATAAAACTTTAGATTCAGTTAGTCCCTGATATAAATTGGTGCTGATTAGTTTTTGGTAATAATCTCCCGGCAGGTGGCGCTGCTATGCAGCATTTTTCGCGATTTCCGTAATAGCTCTATTTCAAGAACTAACACTCGGAATTTAATAAAACTTTAGATTCAGTTAGTCCCTGATATAAATTGGTGCTGATTAGTTTTTGGTAATAATCTCCCGGCAGGTGGCGCTGCTATGCAGCATTTTTCGCGATTTCCGCAATAACTCTATCTCAAGAACTAATGCTCGGAATTTAATAAAACTTTAGATTCAGTTAGTCCCTGATATAAATTGGTGCTGATTAGTTTTTGGTAATAATCTCCCGGCAGGTGGCGCTGCTATGCAGCATTTTTCGCGATTTCCGCAATAGCTCTATCTCAAGAACTAATGCTCGGAATTTAATAAAACTTTAGATTCAGTTAGTCCCTGATATAAATTGGTGCTGATTAGTTTTTGGTAAAAATCGCCCTGCAGCATTTTTCGCAATTTCCTCAATAGCTCTATCTCAAGAACTAATGCTCGGAATTTAATAAAACTTTAGATTCAGTTAGTCCCTGATATAAATTGGTGCTGATTAGTTTTTGGTAAAAATCGCCCTGCAGCATTTTTCGCAATTTCCGCAATAGCTCTATCTCAAGAACTAATGCTCGGAATTTAATAAAACTTTAGATTCAGTTAGTCCCTGATATAAATTGGTGCTGATTAGTTTTTGGTAAAAATCGCCCTGCAGGTGGCGCTGCTATGCAGCATTTTTCGCGATTTCCGCAATAACTCTATCTCAAGAACTAATGCTCGGAATTTAATAAAACTTTAGATTCAGTTAGTCCCTGATATAAATTGGTGCTGATTAGTTTTTGGTAAAAATCACCCTGCAGCATTTTTCGCAATTTCCGCAAAAGCTCTATCTCAAGAACTAATGCTCGGAATTTAATAAAACTTTAGATTCAGTTAGTCCCTGATATAAATTGGTGCTGATTAGTTTTTGGTAAAAATCGCCCTGCAGGTGGCGCTGCTATGCAGCATTTTTCGCGATTTCCGTAATAGATATATTTCAAGAACTAACACTCGGAATTTAATAAAACTTTAGATTCAGTTAGTCCCTGATATAAATTGGTGCTGATTAGTTTTTGGTAATAATCTCCCGGCAGGTGGCGCTGCTATGCAGCATTTTTCGCGATTTGCGCAATAACTCTATCTCAAGAACTAATGCTCGGACTTTAATAAAACTTTAGATTCAGTTAGTCCCTGATATAAATTGGTGCTGATTAGTTTTTGGTAATAATATCCCGGCAGGTGGCGCTGCTATGCAGCATTTTTCGCGATTTCCGCAATAGCTCTATCTCAAGAACTAATGCTCGGAATTTAATAAAACTTTAGATTCAGTTAGTCCCTGATATAAATGGGTGCTGATTAGTTTTTGGTAAAAATCGCCCGGCAGGTGGCGCTGCTATGCAGCATTTTTCGCGATTTCCGTAATAGCTCTATTTCAAGAACTAACGCTCGGAATTTAATAAAACTTTAGATTCAGTTAGTCCCTGATATAAATTGGTGCTGATTAGTTTTTGGTAATAATCTCCCGGCAGGTGGCGCTGCTATGCAGCATTTTTCGCGATTTCCGCAATAACTCTATCACAAGAACTAATGCTCGGAATTTAATAAAACTTTAGATTCAGTTAGTCCCTGATATAAATTGGTGCTGATTAGTTTTTGGTAATAATCTCCCGGCAGGTGGCGCTGCTATGCAGCATTTTTCGTGATTTCCGCAATAGCTCTATCTCAAGAACTAATGCTCGGAATTTAATAAAATTTTAGATTCAGTTAGTCCCTGATATAAATTGGTGCTGATTAGTTTTTGGTAAAAATCGCCCTGCAGCATTTTTCGCAATTTCCTCAATAGCTCTATCTCAAGAACTAATGCTCGGAATTTAATAAAACTTTAGATTCAGTTAGTCCCTGATATAAATTGGTGCTGATTAGTTTTTGGTAAAAATCGCCCTGCAGCATTTTTCGCAATTTCCGCAATAGCTCTATCTCAAGAACTAATGCTCGGAATTTAATAAAACTTTAGATTCAGTTAGTCCCTGATATAAATTGGTGCTGATTAGTTTTTGGTAAAAATCGCCCTGCAGGTGGCGCTGCTATGCAGCATTTTTCGCGATTTCCGCAATAACTCTATCTCAAGAACTAATGCTCGGAATTTAATAAAACTTTAGATTCAGTTAGTCCCTGATATAAATTGGTGCTGATTAGTTTTTGGTAAAAATCGCCCTGCAGCATTTTTCGCAATTTCCGCAATAGCTCTATCTCAAGAACTAATGCTCGGAATTTAATAAAACTTTAGATTCAGTTAGTCCCTGATATAAATTGGTGCTGATTAGTTTTTGGTAAAAATCGCCCTGCAGGTGGCGCTGCTATGCAGCATTTTTCGCGATTTCCGTAATAGATATATTTCAAGAACTAACACTCGGAATTTAATAAAACTTTAGATTCAGTTAGTCCCTGATATAAATTGGTGCTGATTAGTTTTTGGTAATAATCTCCCGGCAGGTGGCGCTGCTATGCAGCATTTTTCGCGATTTCCGCAATAACTCTATCTCAAGAACTAATGCTCGGACTTTAATAAAACTTTAGATTCAGTTAGTCCCTGATATAAATTGGTGCTGATTAGTTTTTGGTAATAATCTCCCGGCAGGTGGCGCTGCTATGCAGCATTTTTCGCGATTTCCGCAATAGCTCTATCTCAAGAACTAATGCTCGGAATTTAATAAAACTTTAGAGTCAGTTAGTCCCTGATATAAATGGGTGCTGATTAGTTTTTGGTAAAAATCGCCCGGCAGGTGGCGCTGCTATGCAGCATTTTTCGCGATTTCCGTAATAGCTCTATTTCAAGAACTAACGCTCGGAATTTAATAAAACTTTAGATTCAGTTAGTCCCTGATATAAATTGGTGCTGATTAGTTTTTGGTAATAATCTCCCGGCAGGTGGCGCTGCTATGCAGCATTTTTCGCGATTTCCGCAATAACTCTATCTCAAGAACTAATGCTCGGAATTTAATAAAACTTTAGATTCAGTTAGTCCCTTATATAAATGGGTGCTGATTAGTTTTTGGTAAAAATCGCCCGGCAGGTGGCGCTGCTATGCAGCATTTTTCGCGATTTCCGTAATAGCTCTATTTCAAGAACTAACACTCGGAATTTAATAAAACTTTAGATTCAGTTAGTCCCTGATATAAATTGGTGCTGATTAGTTTTTGGTAATAATCTCCCGGCAGGTGGCGCTGCTATGCAGCATTTTTCGCGATTTCCGCAATAACTCTATCTCAAGAACTAATGCTCGGAATTTAATAAAACTTTAGATTCAGTTAGTCCCTGATATAAATTGGTGCTGATTAGTTTTTGGTAATAATCTCCCGGCAGGTGGCGCTGCTATGCAGCATTTTTCGCGATTTCCGCAATAGCTCTATCTCAAGAACTAATGCTCGGAATTTAATAAAACTTTAGATTCAGTTAGTCCCTGATATAAATTGGTGCTGATTAGTTTTTGGTAAAAATCGCCCTGCAGCATTTTTCGCAATTTCCTCAATAGCTCTATCTCAAGAACTAATGCTCGGAATTTAATAAAACTTTAGATTCAGTTAGTCCCTGATATAAATTGGTGCTGATTAGTTTTTGGTAATAATCTCCCGGCAGGTGGCGCTGCTATGCAGCATTTTTCGCGATTTCCGCAATAGCTCTATCTCAAGAACTAATGCTCGGAATTTAATAAAACTTTAGATTCAGTTAGTCCCTGATATAAATTGGTGCTGATTAGTTTTTGGTAAAAATCGCCCTGCAGGTGGCGCTGCTATGCAGCATTTTTCGCGATTTCCGTAATAGATATATTTCAAGAACTAACACTCGGAATTTAATAAAACTTTAGATTCAGTTAGTCCCTGATATAAATTGGTGCTGATTAGTTTTTGGTAATAATCTCCCGGCAGGTGGCGCTGCTATGCAGCATTTTTCGCGATTTCCGCAATAACTCTATCACAAGAACTAATGCTCGGAATTTAATAAAACTTTAGATTCAGTTAGTCCCTGATATAAATTGGTGCTGATTAGTTTTTGGTAATAATCTCCCGGCAGGTGGCGCTGCTATGCAGCATTTTTCGTGATTTCCGCAATAGCTCTATCTCAAGAACTAATGCTCGGAATTTAATAAAATTTTAGATTCAGTTAGTCCCTGATATAAATTGGTGCTGATTAGTTTTTGGTAAAAATCGCCCTGCAGCATTTTTCGCAATTTCCTCAATAGCTCTATCTCAAGAACTAATGCTCGGAATTTAATAAAACTTTAGATTCAGTTAGTCCCTGATATAAATTGGTGCTGATTAGTTTTTGGTAAAAATCGCCCTGCAGCATTTTTCGCAATTTCCGCAATAGCTCTATCTCAAGAACTAATGCTCGGAATTTAATAAAACTTTAGATTCAGTTAGTCCCTGATATAAATTGGTGCTGATTAGTTTTTGGTAAAAATCGCCCTGCAGGTGGCGCTGCTATGCAGCATTTTTCGCGATTTCCGCAATAACTCTATCTCAAGAACTAATGCTCGGAATTTAATAAAACTTTAGATTCAGTTAGTCCCTGATATAAATTGGTGCTGATTAGTTTTTGGTAAAAATCGCCCTGCAGCATTTTTCGCAATTTCCGCAATAGCTCTATCTCAAGAACTAATGCTCGGAATTTAATAAAACTTTAGATTCAGTTAGTCCCTGATATAAATTGGTGCTGATTAGTTTTTGGTAAAAATCGCCCTGCAGGTGGCGCTGCTATGCAGCATTTTTCGCGATTTCCGTAATAGATATATTTCAAGAACTAACACTCGGAATTTAATAAAACTTTAGATTCAGTTAGTCCCTGATATAAATTGGTGCTGATTAGTTTTTGGTAATAATCTCCCGGCAGGTGGCGCTGCTATGCAGCATTTTTCGCGATTTCCGCAATAACTCTATCTCAAGAACTAATGCTCGGACTTTAATAAAACTTTAGATTCAGTTAGTCCCTGATATAAATTGGTGCTGATTAGTTTTTGGTAATAATCTCCCGGCAGGTGGCGCTGCTATGCAGCATTTTTCGCGATTTCCGCAATAGCTCTATCTCAAGAACTAATGCTCGGAATTTAATAAAACTTTAGAGTCAGTTAGTCCCTGATATAAATGGGTGCTGATTAGTTTTTGGTAAAAATCGCCCGGCAGGTGGCGCTGCTATGCAGCATTTTTCGCGATTTCCGTAATAGCTCTATTTCAAGAACTAACGCTCGGAATTTAATAAAACTTTAGATTCAGTTAGTCCCTGATATAAATTGGTGCTGATTAGTTTTTGGTAATAATCTCCCGGCAGGTGGCGCTGCTATGCAGCATTTTTCGCGATTTCCGCAATAACTCTATCTCAAGAACTAATGCTCGGAATTTAATAAAACTTTAGATTCAGTTAGTCCCTTATATAAATGGGTGCTGATTAGTTTTTGGTAAAAATCGCCCGGCAGGTGGCGCTGCTATGCAGCATTTTTCGCGATTTCCGTAATAGCTCTATTTCAAGAACTAACACTCGGAATTTAATAAAACTTTAGATTCAGTTAGTCCCTGATATAAATTGGTGCTGATTAGTTTTTGGTAATAATCTCCCGGCAGGTGGCGCTGCTATGCAGCATTTTTCGCGATTTCCGCAATAACTCTATCTCAAGAACTAATGCTCGGAATTTAATAAAACTTTAGATTCAGTTAGTCCCTGATATAAATTGGTGCTGATTAGTTTTTGGTAATAATCTCCCGGCAGGTGGCGCTGCTATGCAGCATTTTTCGCGATTTCCGCAATAGCTCTATCTCAAGAACTAATGCTCGGAATTTAATAAAACTTTAGATTCAGTTAGTCCCTGATATAAATTGGTGCTGATTAGTTTTTGGTAAAAATCGCCCTGCAGCATTTTTCGCAATTTCCTCAATAGCTCTATCTCAAGAACTAATGCTCGGAATTTAATAAAACTTTAGATTCAGTTAGTCCCTGATATAAATTGGTGCTGATTAGTTTTTGGTAATAATCTCCCGGCAGGTGGCGCTGCTATGCAGCATTTTTCGCGATTTCCGCAATAGCTCTATCTCAAGAACTAATGCTCGGAATTTAATAAAACTTTAGATTCAGTTAGTCCCTGATATAAATTGGTGCTGATTAGTTTTTGGTAAAAATCGCCCTGCAGGTGGCGCTGCTATGCAGCATTTTTCGCGATTTCCGTAATAGATATATTTCAAGAACTAACACTCGGAATTTAATAAAACTTTAGATTCAGTTAGTCCCTGATATAAATTGGTGCTGATTAGTTTTTGGTAATAATCTCCCGGCAGGTGGCGCTGCTATGCAGCATTTTTCGCGATTTGCGCAATAACTCTATCTCAAGAACTAATGCTCGGACTTTAATAAAACTTTAGATTCAGTTAGTCCCTGATATAAATTGGTGCTGATTAGTTTTTGGTAAAAATCGCCCGGCAGGTGGCGCTGCTATGCAGCATTTTTCGCGATTTCCGTAATAGCTCTATTTCAAGAACTAACGCTCGGAATTTAATAAAACTTTAGATTCAGTTAGTCCCTGATATAAATTGGTGCTGATTAGTTTTTGGTAATAATCTCCCGGCAGGTGGCGCTGCTATGCAGCATTTTTCGCGATTTCCGCAATAACTCTATCTCAAGAACTAATGCTCGGAATTTAATAAAACTTTAGATTCAGTTAGTCCCTGATATAAATTGGTGCTGATTAGTTTTTGGTAAAAATCGCACTGCAGCATTTTTCGCAATTTCCGCAAAAGCTCTATCTCAAGAACTAATGCTCGGAATTTAATAAAACTTTAGATTCAGTTAGTCCCTGATATAAATTGGTGCTGATTAGTTTTTGGTAAAAATCGCCCTGCAGGTGGCGCTGCTATGCAGCATTTTTCGCGATTTCCGTAATAGATATATTTCAAGAACTAACACTCGGAATTTAATAAAACTTTAGATTCAGTTAGTCCCTGATATAAATTGGTGCTGATTAGTTTTTGGTAATAATCTCCCGGCAGGTGGCGCTGCTATGCAGCATTTTTCGCGATTTGCGCAATAACTCTATCTCAAGAACTAATGCTCGGACTTTAATAAAACTTTAGATTCAGTTAGTCCCTGATATAAATTGGTGCTGATTAGTTTTTGGTAATAATCTCCCGGCAGGTGGCGCTGCTATGCAGCATTTTTCGCGATTTCCGCAATAGCTCTATCTCAAGAACTAATGCTCGGAATTTAATAAAACTTTAGATTCAGTTAGTCCCTGATATAAATGGGTGCTGATTAGTTTTTGGTAAAAATCGCCCGGCAGGTGGTGCTGCTATGCAGCATTTTTCGCGATTTCCGTAATAGCTCTATTTCAAGAACTAACGCTCGGAATTTAATAAAACTTTAGATTCAGTTAGTCCCTGATATAAATTGGTGCTGATTAGTTTTTGGTAATAATCTCCCGGCAGGTGGCGCTGCTATGCAGCATTTTTCGCGATTTCCGCAATAACTCTATCTCAAGAACTAATGCTCGGAATTTAATAAAACTTTAGATTCAGTTAGTCCCTGATATAAATTGGTGCTGATTAGTTTTTGGTAAAAATCGCCTTGCAGCATTTTTCGCAATTTCCGCAATAGCTCTATCTCAAGAACTAATGCTCGGACTTTAATAAAACTTTAGATTCAGTTAGTCCCTGATATAAATTGGTGCTGATTAGTTTTTGGTAATAATCTCCCGGCAGGTGGCGCTGCTATGCAGCATTTTTCGCGATTTCCGCAATAGCTCTATCTCAAGAACTAATGCTCGGAATTTAATAAAACTTTAGATTCAGTTAGTCCCTGATATAAATGGGTGCTGATTAGTTTTTGGTAAAAATCGCCCGGCAGGTGGCGCTGCTATGCAGCATTTTTCGCGATTTCCGTAATAGCTCTATTTCAAGAACTAACGCTCGGAATTTAATAAAACTTTAGATTCAGTTAGTCCCTGATATAAATTGGTGCTGATTAGTTTTTGGTAATAATCTCCCGGCAGGTGGCGCTGCTATGCAGCATTTTTCGCGATTTCCGCAATAACTCTATCTCAAGAACTAATGCTCGGAATTTAATAAAACTTTAGATTCAGTTAGTCCCTGATATAAATTGGTGCTGATTAGTTTTTGGTAAAAATCGCCCTGTAGCATTTTTCGCAATTTCCGCAAAAGCTCTATCTCAAGAACTAATGCTCGGAATTTAATAAAACTTTAGATTCAGTTAGTCCCTGATATAAATTGGTGCTGATTAGTTTTTGGTAAAAATCGCCCTGCAGGTGGCGCTGCTATGCAGCATTTTTCGCGATTTCCGTAATAGATATATTTCAAGAACTAACACTCGGAATTTAATAAAACTTTAGATTCAGTTAGTCCCTGATATAAATTGGTGCTGATTAGTTTTTGGTAATAATCTCCCGGCAGGTGGCGCTGCTATGCAGCATTTTTCGCGATTTGCGCAATAACTCTATCTCAAGAACTAATGCTCGGACTTTAATAAAACTTTAGATTCAGTTAGTCCCTGATATAAATTGGTGCTGATTAGTTTTTGGTAATAATCTCCCGGCAGGTGGCGCTGCTATGCAGCATTTTTCGCGATTTCCGCAATAGCTCTATCTCAAGAACTAATGCTCGGAATTTAATAAAACTTTAGATTCAGTTAGTCCCTGATATAAATGGGTGCTGATTAGTTTTTGGTAAAAATCGCCCGGCAGGTGGCGCTGCTATGCAGCATTTTTCGCGATTTCCGTAATAGCTCTATTTCAAGAACTAACGCTCGGAATTTAATAAAACTTTAGATTCAGTTAGTCCCTGATATAAATTGGTGCTGATTAGTTTTTGGTAATAATCACCCGGCAGGTGGCGCTGCTATGCAGCATTTTTCGCGATTTCCGCAATAACTCTATCTCAAGAACTAATGCTCGGAATTTAATAAAACTTTAGATTCAGTTAGTCCCTGATATAAATTGGTGCTGATTAGTTTTTGGTAAAAATCGCCCGGCAGGTGGCGCTGCTATGCAGCATTTTTCGCGATTTCCGTAATAGCTCTATTTCAAGAACTAACGCTCGGAATTTAATAAAACTTTAGATTCAGTTAGTCCCTGATATAAATTGGTGCTGATTAGTTTTTGGTAATAATCTCCCGGCAGGTGGCGCTGCTATGCAGCATTTTTCGCGATTTCCGCAATAACTCTATCTCAAGAACTAATGCTCGGAATTTAATAAAACTTTAGATTCAGTTAGTCCCTGATATAAATTGGTGCTGATTAGTTTTTGGTAAAAATCGCCTTGCAGCATTTTTCGCAATTTCCGCAATAGCTCTATCTCAAGAACTAATGCTCGGACTTTAATAAAACTTTAGATTCAGTTAGTCCCTGATATAAATTGGTGCTGATTAGTTTTTGGTAATAATCTCCCGGCAGGTGGCGCTGCTATGCAGCATTTTTCGCGATTTCTGCAATAGCTCTATCTCAAGAACTAATGCTCGGAATTTAATAAAACTTTAGATTCAGTTAGTCCCTGATATAAATGGGTGCTGATTAGTTTTTGGTAAAAATCGCCCGGCAGGTGGCGCTGCTATGCAGCATTTTTCGCGATTTCCGTAATAGCTCTATTTCAAGAACTAACGCTCGGAATTTAATAAAACTTTAGATTCAGTTAGTCCCTGATATAAATTGGTGCTGATTAGTTTTTGGTAATAATCTCCCGGCAGGTGGCGCTGCTATGCAGCATTTTTCGCGATTTCCGCAATAACTCTATCTCAAGAACTAATGCTCGGAATTTAATAAAACTTTAGATTCAGTTAGTCCCTGATATAAATTGGTGGTGATTAGTTTTTGGTAAAAATCGCCCTGCAGCATTTTTCGCAATTTCCGCAAAAGCTCTATCTCAAGAACTAATGCTCGGAATTTAATAAAACTTTAGATTCAGTTAGTCCCTGATATAAATTGGTGCTGATTAGTTTTTGGTAAAAGTCGCCCTGCAGGTGGCGCTGCTATGCAGCATTTTTCGCGATTTCCGTAATAGATATATTTCAAGAACTAACACTCGGAATTTAATAAAACTTTAGATTCAGTTAGTCCCTGATATAAATTGGTGCTGATTAGTTTTTGGTAATAATCTCCCGGCAGGTGGCGCTGCTATGCAGCATTTTTCGCGATTTGCGCAATAACTTTATCTCAAGAACTAATGCTCGGACTTTAATAAAACTTTAGATTCAGTTAGTCCCTGATATAAATTGGTGCTGATTAGTTTTTGGTAATAATCTCCCGGCAGGTGGCGCTGCTATGCAGCATTTTTCGCGATTTCCGCAATAGCTCTATCTCAAGAACTAATGCTCGGAATTTAATAAAACTTTAGATTCAGTTAGTCCCTGATATAAATGGGTGCTGATTAGTTTTTGGTAAAAATCGCCCGGCAGGTGGCGCTGCTATGCAGCATTTTTCGCGATTTCCGTAATAGCTCTATTTCAAGAACTAACGCTCGGAATTTAATAAAACTTTAGATTCAGTTAATCCCTGATATAAATTGGTGCTGATTAGTTTTTGGTAATAATCTCCCGGCAGGTGGCGCTGCTATGCAGCATTTTTCGCGATTTCCACAATAACTCTATCTCAAGAACTAGTGCTCGGAATTTAATAAAACTTTAGATTCAGTTAGTCCCTGATATAAATTGGTGCTGATTAGTTTTTGGTAAAAATCGCCTTGCAGCATTTTTCGCAATTTCCGCAATAGCTCTATCTCAAGAACTAATGCTCGGAATTTAATAAAACTTTAGATTCAGTTAGTCCCTGATATAAATTGGTGCTGATTAGTTTTTGGTAAAAATCGCCCTGCAGCATTTTTCGCGATTTCCGCAATAGCTCTATCTCAAGAACTAATGCTCGGAATTTAATAAAACTTTAGATTCAGTTAGTCCCTTATATAAATGGGTGCTGATTAGTTTTTGGTAAAAATCGCCCGGCAGGTGGCGCTGCTATGCAGCATTTTTCGCGATTTCCGTAATAGCTCTATTTCAAGAACTAACACTCGGAATTTAATAAAACTTTAGATTCAGTTAGTCCCTGATATAAATTGGTGCTGATTAGTTTTTGGTAATAATCTCCCGGCAGGTTGCGCTGCTATGCAGCATTTTTCGCGATTTCCGCAATAACTCTATCTCAAGAACTAGTGCTCGGAATTTAATAAAACTTTAGATTCAGTTAGTCCCTGATATAAATTGGTGCTGATTAGTTTTTGGTAAAAATCGCCTTGCAGCATTTTTCGCAATTTCCGCAATAGCTCTATCTCAAGAACTAATGCTCGGAATTTAATAAAACTTTAGATTCAGTTAGTCCCTGATATAAATTGGTGCTGATTAGTTTTTGGTAAAAATCGCCCTGCAGCATTTTTCGCGATTTCCGCAATAGCTCTATCTCAAGAACTAATGCTCGGAATTTAATAAAACTTTAGATTCAGTTAGTCCCTGATATAAATTGGTGCTGATTAGTTTTTGGTAAAAATCGCCCTGCAGGTGGCGCTGCTATGCAGCATTTTTCGCGATTTCCGTAATAGATATATTTCAAGAACTAACACTCGGAATTTAATAAAACTTTAGATTCAGTTAGTCCCTGATATACATTGGTGCTGATTAGTTTTTGGTAATAATCTCCCGGCAGGTGGCGCTGCTATGCAGCATTTTTCGCGATTTGCGCAATAACTCTATCTCAAGAACTAATGCTCGGACTTTAATAAAACTTTAGATTCAGTTAGTCCCTGATATAAATTGGTGCTGATTAGTTTTTGGTAATAATCTCCCGGCAGGTGGCGCTGCTATGCAGCATTTTTCGCGATTTCCGCAATAGCTCTATCTCAAGAACTAATGCTCGGAATTTAATAAAACTTTAGATTCAGTTAGTCCCTGATATAAATGGGTGCTGATTAGTTTTTGGTAAAAATCGCCCGGCAGGTGGCGCTGCTATGCAGCATTTTTCGCGATTTCCGTAATAGCTCTATTTCAAGAACTAACGCTCGGAATTTAATAAAACTTTAGATTCAGTTAGTCCCTGATATAAATTGGTGCTGATTAGTTTTTGGTAATAATCTCCCGGCAGGTGGCGCTGCTATGCAGCATTTTTCGCGATTTCCGCAATAACTCTATCTCAAGAACTAATGCTCGGAATTTAATAAAACTTTAGATTCAGTTAGTCCCTGATATAGATTGGTGCTGATTAGTTTTTGGTAAAAATCGCCCTGCAGCATTTTTCGCAATTTCCGCAAAAGCTCTATCTCAAGAACTAATGCTCGGAATTTAATAAAACTTTAGATTCAGTTAGTCCCTGATATAAATTGGTGCTGATTAGTTTTTGGTAAAAATCGCCCTGCAGGTGGCGCTGCTATGCAGCATTTTTCGCGATTTCCGTAATAGATATATTTCAAGAACTAACACTCGGAATTTAATAAAACTTTAGATTCAGTTAGTCCCTTATATAAATGGGTGCTGATTAGTTTTTGGTAAAAATCGCCCGGCAGGTGGCGCTGCTATGCAGCATTTTTCGCGATTTCCGTAATAGCTCTATTTCAAGAACTAACACTCGGAATTTAATAAAACTTTAGATTCAGTTAGTCCCTGATATAAATTGGTGCTGATTAGTTTTTGGTAATAATCGCCCTGCAGGTGGCGCTGCTATGCAGCATTTTTCGCGATTTCCGTAATAGATATATTTCAAGAACTAACACTCGGAATTTAATAAAACTTTAGATTCAGTTAGTCCCTTATATAAATGGGTGCTGATTAGTTTTTGGTAAAAATCGCCCGGCAGGTGGCGCTGCTATGCAGCATTTTTCGCGATTTCCGTAATAGCTCTATTTCAAGAACTAACACTCGGAATTTAATAAAACTTTAGATTCAGTTAGTCCCTGATATAAATTGGTGCTGATTAGTTTTTGGTAATAATCTCCCGGCAGGTTGCGCTGCTATGCAGCATTTTTCGCGATTTCCGCAATAACTCTATCTCAAGAACTAATGCTCGGAATTTAATAAAACTTTAGATTCAGTTAGTCCCTGATATAAATTGGTGCTGATTAGTTTTTGGTAAAAATCGCCCTGCAGGTGGCGCTGCTATGCAGCATTTTTCGCGATTTCCGTAATAGATATATTTCAAGAACTAACACTCGGAATTTAATAAAACTTTAGATTCAGTTAGTCCCTGATATAAATTGGTGCTGATTAGTTTTTGGTAATAATCTCCCGGCAGGTGGCGCTGCTATGCAGCATTTTTCGCGATTTGCGCAATAACTCTATCTCAAGAACTAATGCTCGGACTTTAATAAAACTTTAGATTCAGTTAGTCCCTGATATAAATTGGTGCTGATTAGTTTTTGGTAATAATCTCCCGGCAGGTGGCGCTGCTATGCAGCATTTTTCGCGATTTCCGCAATAGCTCTATCTCAAGAACTAATGCTCGGAATTTAATAAAACTTTAGATTCAGTTAGTCCCTGATATAAATGGGTGCTGATTAGTTTTTGGTAAAAATCGCCCGGCAGGTGGCGCTGCTATGCAGCATTTTTCGCGATTTCCGTAATAGCTCTATTTCAAGAACTAACGCTCGGAATTTAATAAAACTTTAGATTCAGTTAGTCCCTGATATAAATTGGTGCTGATTAGTTTTTGGTAATAATCTCCCGGCAGGTGGCGCTGCTATGCAGCATTTTTCGCGATTTCCGCAATAACTCTATCTCAAGAACTAATGCTCGGAATTTAATAAAACTTTAGATTCAGTTAGTCCCTGATATAGATTGGTGCTGATTAGTTTTTGGTAAAAATCGCCCTGCAGCATTTTTCGCAATTTCCGCAAAAGCTCTATCTCAAGAACTAATGCTCGGAATTTAATAAAACTTTAGATTCAGTTAGTCCCTGATATAAATTGGTGCTGATTAGTTTTTGGTAAAAATCGCCCTGCAGGTGGCGCTGCTATGCAGCATTTTTCGCGATTTCCGTAATAGATATATTTCAAGAACTAACACTCGGAATTTAATAAAACTTTAGATTCAGTTAGTCCCTGATATAATTTGGTGCTGATTAGTTTTTGGTAATAATCTCCCGGCAGGTGGCGCTGCTATGCAGCATTTTTCGCGATTTGCGCAATAACTCTATCTCAAGAACTAATGCTCGGACTTTAATAAAACTTTAGATTCAGTTAGTCCCTGATATAAATTGGTGCTGATTAGTTTTTGGTAATAATCTCCCGGCAGGTGGCGCTGCTATGCAGCATTTTTCGCGATTTCCGCAATAGCTCTATCTCAAGAACTAATGCTCGGAATTTAATAAAACTTTAGATTCAGTTAGTCCCTGATATAAATGGGTGCTGATTAGTTTTTGGTAAAAATCGCCCGGCAGGTGGCGCTGCTATGCAGCATTTTTCGCGATTTCCGTAATAGCTCTATTTCAAGAACTAACGCTCGGAATTTAATAAAACTTTAGATTCAGTTAGTCCCTGATATAAATTGGTGCTGATTAGTTTTTGGTAATAATCTCCCGGCAGGTGGCGCTGCTATGCAGCATTTTTCGCGATTTCCGCAATAACTCTATCTCAAGAACTAATGCTCGGAATTTAATAAAACTTTAGATTCAGTTAGTCCCTGATATAGATTGGTGCTGATTAGTTTTTGGTAAAAATCGCCCTGCAGCATTTTTCGCAATTTCCGCAAAAGCTCTATCTCAAGAACTAATGCTCGGAATTTAATAAAACTTTAGATTCAGTTAGTCCCTGATATAAATTGGTGCTGATTAGTTTTTGGTAAAAATCGCCCTGCAGGTGGCGCTGCTATGCAGCATTTTTCGCGATTTCCGTAATAGATATATTTCAAGAACTAACACTCGGAATTTAATAAAACTTTAGATTCAGTTAGTCCCTTATATAAATGGGTGCTGATTAGTTTTTGGTAAAAATCGCCCGGCAGGTGGCGCTGCTATGCAGCATTTTTCGCGATTTCCGTAATAGCTCTATTTCAAGAACTAACACTCGGAATTTAATAAAACTTTAGATTCAGTTAGTCCCTGATATAAATTGGTGCTGATTAGTTTTTGGTAATAATCGCCCTGCAGGTGGCGCTGCTATGCAGCATTTTTCGCGATTTCCGTAATAGATATATTTCAAGAACTAACACTCGGAATTTAATAAAACTTTAGATTCAGTTAGTCCCTTATATAAATGGGTGCTGATTAGTTTTTGGTAAAAATCGCCCGGCAGGTGGCGCTGCTATGCAGCATTTTTCGCGATTTCCGTAATAGCTCTATTTCAAGAACTAACACTCGGAATTTAATAAAACTTTAGATTCAGTTAGTCCCTGATATAAATTGGTGCTGATTAGTTTTTGGTAATAATCTCCCGGCAGGTTGCGCTGCTATGCAGCATTTTTCGCGATTTCCGCAATAACTCTATCTCAAGAACTAATGCTCGGAATTTAATAAAACTTTAGATTCAGTTAGTCCCTGATATAAATTGGTGCTGATTAGTTTTTGGTAAAAATCGCCCTGCAGGTGGCGCTGCTATGCAGCATTTTTCGCGATTTCCGTAATAGATATATTTCAAGAACTAACACTCGGAATTTAATAAAACTTTAGATTCAGTTAGTCCCTGATATAAATTGGTGCTGATTAGTTTTTGGTAATAATCTCCCGGCAGGTGGCGCTGCTATGCAGCATTTTTCGCGATTTGCGCAATAACTCTATCTCAAGAACTAATGCTCGGACTTTAATAAAACTTTAGATTCAGTTAGTCCCTGATATAAATTGGTGCTGATTAGTTTTTGGTAATAATCTCCCGGCAGGTGGCGCTGCTATGCAGCATTTTTCGCGATTTCCGCAATAGCTCTATCTCAAGAACTAATGCTCGGAATTTAATAAAACTTTAGATTCAGTTAGTCCCTGATATAAATGGGTGCTGATTAGTTTTTGGTAAAAATCGCCCGGCAGGTGGCGCTGCTATGCAGCATTTTTCGCGATTTCCGTAATAGCTCTATTTCAAGAACTAACGCTCGGAATTTAATAAAACTTTAGATTCAGTTAGTCCCTGATATAAATTGGTGCTGATTAGTTTTTGGTAATAATCTCCCGGCAGGTGGCGCTGCTATGCAGCATTTTTCGCGATTTCCGCAATAACTCTATCTCAAGAACTAATGCTCGGAATTTAATAAAACTTTAGATTCAGTTAGTCCCTGATATAGATTGGTGCTGATTAGTTTTTGGTAAAAATCGCCCTGCAGCATTTTTCGCAATTTCCGCAAAAGCTCTATCTCAAGAACTAATGCTCGGAATTTAATAAAACTTTAGATTCAGTTAGTCCCTGATATAAATTGGTGCTGATTAGTTTTTGGTAAAAATCGCCCTGCAGGTGGCGCTGCTATGCAGCATTTTTCGCGATTTCCGTAATAGATATATTTCAAGAACTAACACTCGGAATTTAATAAAACTTTAGATTCAGTTAGTCCCTGATATAATTTGGTGCTGATTAGTTTTTGGTAATAATCTCCCGGCAGGTGGCGCTGCTATGCAGCATTTTTCGCGATTTGCGCAATAACTCTATCTCAAGAACTAATGCTCGGACTTTAATAAAACTTTAGATTCAGTTAGTCCCTGATATAAATTGGTGCTGATTAGTTTTTGGTAATAATCTCCCGGCAGGTGGCGCTGCTATGCAGCATTTTTCGCGATTTCCGCAATAGCTCTATCTCAAGAACTAATGCTCGGAATTTAATAAAACTTTAGATTCAGTTAGTCCCTGATATAAATGGGTGCTGATTAGTTTTTGGTAAAAATCGCCCGGCAGGTGGTGCTGCTATGCAGCATTTTTCGCGATTTCCGTAATAGCTCTATTTCAAGAACTAACGCTCGGAATTTAATAAAACTTTAGATTCAGTTAGTCCCTGATATAAATTGGTGCTGATTAGTTTTTGGTAATAATCTCCCGGCAGGTGGCGCTGCTATGCAGCATTTTTCGCGATTTCCGCAATAACTCTATCTCAAGAACTAATGCTCGGAATTTAATAAAACTTTAGATTCAGTTAGTCCCTGATATAAATTGGTGCTGATTAGTTTTTGGTAAAAATCGCCCTGCAGCATTTTTCGCAATTTCCGCAAAAGCTCTATCTCAAGAACTAATGCTCGGAATTTAATAAAACTTTAGATTCAGTTAGTCCCTGATATAAATTGGTGCTGATTAGTTTTTGGTAAAAATCGCACTGCAGGTGGCGCTGCTATGCAGCATTTTTCGCGATTTCCGTAATAGATATATTTCAAGAACTAACACTCGGAATTTAATAAAACTTTAGATTCAGTTAGTCCCTGATATAAATTGGTGCTGATTAGTTTTTGGTAATAATCTCCCGGCAGGTGGCGCTGCTATGCAGCATTTTTCGCGATTTGCGCAATAACTCTATCTCAAGAACTAATGCTCGGACTTTAATAAAACTTTAGATTCAGTTAGTCCCTGATATAAATTGGTGCTGATTAGTTTTTGGTAATAATCTCCCGGCAGGTGGCGCTGCTATGCAGCATTTTTCGCGATTTCCGCAATAGCTCTATCTCAAGAACTAATGCTCGGAATTTAATAAAACTTTAGATTCAGTTAGTCCCTGATATAAATGGGTGCTGATTAGTTTTTGGTAAAAATCGCCCGGCAGGTGGCGCTGCTATGCAGCATTTTTCGCGATTTCCGTAATAGCTCTATTTCAAGAACTAACGCTCGGAATTTAATAAAACTTTAGATTCAGTTAGTCCCTGATATAAATTGGTGCTGATTAGTTTTTGGTAATAATCTCCCGGCAGGTGGCGCTGCTATGCAGCATTTTTCGCGATTTCCGCAATAACTCTATCTCAAGAACTAATGCTCGGAATTTAATAAAACTTTAGATTCAGTTAGTCCCTGATATAAATTGGTGCTGATTAGTTTTTGGTAAAAATCGCCCGGCAGGTGGCGCTGCTATGCAGCATTTTTCGCGATTTCCGTAATAGCTGTATTTCAAGAACTAACGCTCGGAATTTAATAAAACTTTAGATTCAGTTAGTCCCTGATATAAATTGGTGCTGATTAGTTTTTGGTAATAATCTCCCGGCAGGTGGCGCTGCTATGCAGCATTTTTCGCGATTTCCGCAATAACTCTATCTCAAGAACTAATGCTCGGAATTTAATAAAACTTTAGATTCAGTTAGTCCCTGATATAAATTGGTGCTGATTAGTTTTTGGTAAAAATCGCCTTGCAGCATTTTTCGCAATTTCCGCAATAGCTCTATCTCAAGAACTAATGCTCGGACTTTAATAAAACTTTAGATTCAGTTAGTCCCTGATATAAATTGGTGCTGATTAGTTTTTGGTAATAATCTCCCGGCAGGTGGCGCTGCTATGCAGCATTTTTCGCGATTTCCGCAATAGCTCTATCTCAAGAACTAATGCTCGGAATTTAATAAAACTTTAGATTCAGTTAGTCCCTGATATAAATGGGTGCTGATTAGTTTTTGGTAAAAATCGCCCGGCAGGTGGCGCTGCTATGCAGCATTTTTCGCGATTTCCGTAATAGCTCTATTTCAAGAACTAACGCTCGGAATTTAATAAAACTTTAGATTCAGTTAGTCCCTGATATAAATTGGTGCTGATTAGTTTTTGGTAATAATCTCCCGGCAGGTGGCGCTGCTATGCAGCATTTTTCGCGATTTCCGCAATAACTCTATCTCAAGAACTAATGCTCGGAATTTAATAAAACTTTAGATTCAGTTAGTCCCTGATATAAATTGGTGCTGATTAGTTTTTGGTAAAAATCGCCCTGCAGCATTTTTCGCAATTTCCGCAAAAGCTCTATCTCAAGAACTAATGCTCGGAATTTAATAAAACTTTAGATTCCGTTAGTCCCTGATATAAATTGGTGCTGATTAGTTTTTGGTAAAAATCGCCCTGCAGGTGGCGCTGCTATGCAGCATTTTTCGCGATTTCCGTAATAGATATATTTCAAGAACTAACACTCGGAATTTAATAAAACTTTAGATTCAGTTAGTCCCTGATATAAATTGGTGCTGATTAGTTTTTGGTAATAATCTCCCGGCAGGTGGCGCTGCTATGCAGCATTTTTCGCGATTTGCGCAATAACTTTATCTCAAGAACTAATGCTCGGACTTTAATAAAACTTTAGATTCAGTTAGTCCCTGATATAAATTGGTGCTGATTAGTTTTTGGTAAAAATCGCCCTGCAGCATTTTTCGCGATTTCCGCAATAGCTCTATCTCAAGAACTAATGCTCGGAATTTAATAAAACTTTAGATTCAGTTAGTCCCTTATATAAATTGGTGCTGATTAGTTTTTGGTAATAATCTCCCGGCAGGTGGCGCTGCTATGCAGCATTTTTCGCGATTTCCGCAATAGCTCTATCTCAAGAACTAATGCTCGGAATTTAATAAAACTTTAGATTCAGTTAGTCCCTGATATAAATGGGTGCTGATTAGTTTTTGGTAAAAATCGCCCGGCAGGTGGCGCTGCTATGCAGCATTTTTCGCGATTTCCGTAATAGCTCTATTTCAAGAACTAACGCTCGGAATTTAATAAAACTTTAGATTCAGTTAGTCCCTGATATAAATTGGTGCTGATTAGTTTTTGGTAATAATCTCCCGGCAGGTGGCGCTGCTATGCAGCATTTTTCGCGATTTCCGCAATAACTCTATCTCAAGAACTAATGCTCGGAATTTAATAAAACTTTAGATTCAGTTAGTCCCTGATATAAATTGGTGCTGATTAGTTTTTGGTAAAAATCGCCTTGGAGCATTTTTCGCAATTTCCGCAATAGCTCTATCTCAAGAACTAATGCTCGGAATTTAATAAAACTTTAGATTCAGTTAGTCCCTGATATAAATTGGTGCTGATTAGTTTTTGGTAAAAATCGCCCTGCAGCATTTTTCGCGATTTCCGCAATAGCTCTATCTCAAGAACTAATGCTCGGAATTTAATAAAACTTTAGATTCAGTTAGTCCCTTATATAAATGGGTGCTGATTAGTTTTTGGTAAAAATCGCCCGGCAGGTGGCGCTGCTATGCAGCATTTTTCGCGATTTCCGTAATAGCTCTATTTCAAGAACTAACACTCGGAATTTAATAAAACTTTAGATTCAGTTAGTCCCTGATATAAATTGGTGCTGATTAGTTTTTGGTAATAATCTCCCGGCAGGTGGCGCTGCTATGCAGCATTTTTCGCGATTTCCGCAATAACTCTATCTCAAGAACTAATGCTCGGAATTTAATAAAACTTTAGATTCAGTTAGTCCCTGATATAAATTGGTGCTGATTAGTTTTTGGTAATAATCTCCCGGCAGGTGGCTCTGCTATGCAGCATTTTTCGCGATTTCCGCAATAGCTCTATCTCAAGAACTAATGCTCGGAATTTAATAAAACTTTAGATTCAGTTAGTCCCTGATATAAATTGGTGCTGATTAGTTTTTGGTAAAAATCGCCCTGCAGCATTTTTCGCAATTTCCTCAATAGCTCTATCTCAAGAACTAATGCTCGGAATTTAATAAAACTTTAGATTCAGTTAGTCCCTGATATAAATGGGTGCTGATTAGTTTTTGGTAAAAATCGCCCGGCAGGTGGCGCTGCTATGCAGCATTTTTCGCGATTTCCGTAATAGCTCTATTTCAAGAACTAACACTCGAAATTTAATAAAACTTTAGATTCAGTTAGTCCCTGATATAAATTGGTGCTGATTAGTTTTTGGTAATAATCTCCCGGCAGGTGGCGCTGCTATGCAGCATTTTTCGCGATTTCCGCAATAGCTCTATCTCAAGAACTAATGCTCGGAATTTAATAAAACTTTAGATTCAGTTAGTCCCTGATATAAATTGGTGCTGATTAGTTTTTGGTAAAAATCGCCCTGCAGCATTTTTCGCAATTTCCTCAATAGCTCTATCTCAAGAACTAATGCTCGGAATTTAATAAAACTTTAGATTCAGTTAGTCCCTGATATAAATGGGTGCTGATTAGTTTTTGGTAAAAATCGCCCGGCAGGTGGCGCTGCTATGCAGCATTTTTCGCGATTTCCGCAATAACTCTATCTCAAGAACTAATGCTCGGAATTTAATAAAACTTTAGATTCAGTTAGTCCCTGATATAAATTGGTGCTGATTAGTTTTTGGTAATAATCTCCCGGCAGGTGGCGCTGCTATGCAGCATTTTTCGCGATTTCCGCAATAGCTCTATCTCAAGAACTAATGCTCGGAATTTAATAAAACTTTAGATTCAGTTAGTCCCTGATATAAATGGGTGCTGATTAGTTTTTGGTAAAAATCGCCCGGCAGGTGGCGCTGCTATGCAGCATTTTTCGCGATTTCCGTAATAGCTCTATTTCAAGAACTAACGCTCGGAATTTAATAAAACTTTAGATTCAGTTAGTCCCTGATATAAATGGGTGCTGATTAGTTTTTGGTAATAATCTCCCGTCAGGTGGCGCTGCTATGCAGCATTTTTCGCGATTTCCGCAATAACTCTATCTCAAGAACTAATGCTCGGAATTTAATAAAACTTTAGATTCAGTTAGTCCCTGATATAAATTGGTGCTGATTAGTTTTTGGTAAAAATCGCCCTGCAGCATTTTTCGCAATTTCCTCAATAGCTCTATCTCAAGAACTAATGCTCGGAATTTAATAAAACTTTAGATTCAGTTAGTCCCTGATATAAATGGGTGCTGATTAGTTTTTGGTAAAAATCGCCCGGCAGGTGGCGCTGCTATGCAGCATTTTTCGCGATTTCCGCAATAACTCTATCTCAAGAACTAATGCTCGGAATTTAATAAAACTTTAGATTCAGTTAGTCCCTGATATAAATTGGTGCTGATTAGTTTTTGGTAATAATCTCCCGGCAGGTGGCGCTGCTATGCAGCATTTTTCGCGATTTCCGCAATAGCTCTATCTCAAGAACTAATGCTCGGAATTTAATAAAACTTTAGATTCAGTTAGTCCCTGATATAAATGGGTGCTGATTAGTTTTTGGTAAAAATCGCCCGGCAGGTGGCGCTGCTATGCAGCATTTTTCGCGATTTCCGTAATAGCTCTATTTCAAGAACTAACGCTCGGAATTTAATAAAACTTTAGATTCAGTTAGTCCCTGATATAAATTGGTGCTGATTAGTTTTTGGTAATAATCTCCCGGCAGGTGGCGCTGCTATGCAGCATTTTTCGCGATTTCCGCAATAACTCTATCTCAAGAACTAATGCTCGGAATTTAATAAAACTTTAGATTCAGTTAGTCCCTGATATAAATTGGTGCTGATTAGTTTTTGGTAAAAATCGCCTTGCAGCATTTTTCGCAATTTCCGCAATAGCTCTATCTCAAGAACTAATGCTCGGAATTTAATAAAACTTTAGATTCAGTTAGTCCCTTATATAAATGGGTGCTGATTAGTTTTTGGTAAAAATCGCCTTGCAGCATTTTTCGCGATTTCCGCAATAACTCTATCTCAAGAACTAATGCTCGGAATTTAATAAAACTTTAGATTCAGTTAGTCCCTGATATAAATTGGTGCTGATTAGTTTTTGGTAAAAATCGCCCTGCAGCATTTTTCGCGATTTCCGCAATAGCTCTATCTCAAGAACTAATGCTCGGAATTTAATAAAACTTTAGATTCAGTTAGTCCCTTATATAAATGGGTGCTGATTAGTTTTTGGTAAAAATCGCCCGGCAGGTGGCGCTGCTATGCAGCATTTTTCGCGATTTCCGTAATAGCTCTATTTCAAGAACTAACACTCGGAATTTAATAAAACTTTAGATTCAGTTAGTCCCTGATATAAATTGGTGCTGATTAGTTTTTGGTAATAATCTCCCGGCAGGTGGCGCTGCTATGCAGCATTCTTCGCGATTTCCGCAATAACTCTATCTCAAGAACTAATGCTCGGAATTTAATAAAACTTTAGATTCAGTTAGTCCCTGATATAAATTGGTGCTGATTAGTTTTTGGTAAAAATCGCCTTGCAGCATTTTTCGCAATTTCCGCAATAGCTCTATCTCAAGAACTAATGCTCGGAATTTAATAAAACTTTAGATTCAGTTAGTCCCTGATATAAATTGGTGCTGATTAGTTTTTGGTAAAAATCGCCCTGCAGCATTTTTCGCGATTTCCGCAATAGCTCTATCTCAAGAACTAATGCTCGGAATTTAATAAAACTTTAGATTCAGTTAGTCCCTTATATAAATGGGTGCTGATTAGTTTTTGGTAAAAATCGCCCGGCAGGTGGCGCTGCTATGCAGCATTTTTCGCGATTTCCGTAATAGCTCTATTTCAAGAACTAACGCTCGGAATTTAATAAAACTTTAGATTCAGTTAGTCCCTGATATAAATTGGTGCTGATTAGTTTTTGGTAATAATCTCCCGGCAGGTGGCGCTGCTATGCAGCATTTTTCGCGATTTCCGCAATAACTCTATCTCAAGAACTAATGCTCGGAATTTAATAAAACTTTAGATTCAGTTAGTCCCTGATATAAATTGGTGCTGATTAGTTTTTGGTAAAAATCGCCCTGCAGCATTTTTCGCAATTTCCGCAATAGCTCTATCTCAAGAACTAATGCTCGGAATTTAATAAAACTTTAGATTCAGTTAGTCCCTTATATAAATGGGTGCTGATTAGTTTTTGGTAAAAATCGCCTTGCAGCATTTTTCGCGATTTCCGCAATAACTCTATCTCAAGAACTAATGCTCGGAATTTAATAAAACTTTAGATTCAGTTAGTCCCTGATATAAATTGGTGCTGATTAGTTTTTGGTAAAAATCGCCCTGCAGCATTTTTCGCGATTTCCGCAATAGCTCTATCTCAAGAACTAATGCTCGGAATTTAATAAAACTTTAGATTCAGTTAGTCCCTTATATAAATGGGTGCTGATTAGTTTTTGGTAAAAATCGCCCGGCAGGTGGCGCTGCTATGCAGCATTTTTCGCGATTTCCGTAATAGCTCTATTTCAAGAACTAACACTCGGAATTTAATAAAACTTTAGATTCAGTTAGTCCCTGATATAAATTGGTGCTGATTAGTTTTTGGTAATAATCTCCCGGCAGGTGGCGCTGCTATGCAGCATTTTTCGCGATTTCCGCAATAACTCTATCTCAAGAACTAATGCTCGGAATTTAATAAAACTTTAGATTCAGTTAGTCCCTGATATAAATTGGTGCTGATTAGTTTTTGGTAAAAATCGCCTTGCAGCATTTTTCGCAATTTCCGCAATAGCTCTATCTCAAGAACTAATGCTCGGAATTTAATAAAACTTTAGATTCAGTTAGTCCCTGATATAAATTGGTGCTGATTAGTTTTTGGTAAAAATCGCCCTGCAGCATTTTTCGCGATTTCCGCAATAGCTCTATCTCAAGAACTAATGCTCGGAATTTAATAAAACTTTAGATTCAGTTAGTCCCTTATATAAATGGGTGCTGATTAGTTTTTGGTAAAAATCGCCCGGCAGGTGGCGCTGCTATGCAGCATTTTTCGCGATTTCCGTAATAGCTCTATTTCAAGAACTAACGCTCGGAATTTAATAAAACTTTAGATTCAGTTAGTCCCTGATATAAATTGGTGCTGATTAGTTTTTGGTAATAATCTCCCGGCAGGTGGCGCTGCTATGCAGCATTTTTCGCGATTTCCGCAATAACTCTATCTCAAGAACTAATGCTCGGAATTTAATAAAACTTTAGATTCAGTTAGTCCCTGATATAAATTGGTGCTGATTAGTTTTTGGTAAAAATCGCCCTGCAGCATTTTTCGCAATTTCCGCAATAGCTCTATCTCAAGAACTAATGCTCGGAATTTAATAAAACTTTAGATTCAGTTAGTCCCTGATATAAATTGGTGCTGATTAGTTTTTGGTAAAAATCGCCCTGCAGCATTTTTCGCGATTTCCGCAATAGCTCTATCTCAAGAACTAATGCTCGGAATTTAATAAAACTTTAGATTCAGTTAGTCCCTTATATAAATGGGTGCTGATTAGTTTTTGGTAAAAATCGCTCGGCAGGTGGCGCTGCTATGCAGCATTTTTCGCGATTTCCGTAATAGCTCTATTTCAAGAACTAACACTCGGAATTTAATAAAACTTTAGATTCAGTTAGTCCCTGATATAAATTGGTGCTGATTAGTTTTTGGTAATAATCTCCCGGCAGGTGGCGCTGCTATGCAGCATTTTTCGCGATTTCCGCAATAACTCTATCTCAAGAACTAATGCTCGGAATTTAATAAAACTTTAGATTCAGTTAGTCCCTGATATAAATTGGTGCTGATTAGTTTTTGGTAATAATCTCCCGGCAGGTGGCGCTGCTATGCAGCATTTTTCGCGATTTCCGCAATAGCTCTATCTCAAGAACTAATGCTCGGAATTTAATAAAACTTTAGATTCAGTTAGTCCCTGATATAAATTGGTGCTGATTAGTTTTTGGTAAAAATCGCCCTGCAGCATTTTTCGCAATTTCCTCAATAGCTCTATCTCAAGAACTAATGCTCGGAATTTAATAAAACTTTAGATTCAGTTAGTCCCTGATATAAATGGGTGCTGATTAGTTTTTGGTAAAAATCGCCCTGCAGCATTTTTCGCAATTTCCGCAATAGCTCTATCTCAAGAACTAATGCTCGGAATTTAATAAAACTTTAGATTCAGTTAGTCCCTGATATAAATTGGTGCGGATTAGTTTTTGGTAAAAATCGCCCTGCAGGTGGCGCTGCTATGCAGCATTTTTCGCGATTTCCGCAATAGCTCTATCTCAAGAACTAATGCTCGGAATTTAATAAAACTTTAGATTCAGTTAGTCCCTGATATAAATTGGTGCTGATTAGTTTTTGGTAAAAATCGCCCTGCAGCATTTTTCCCAATTTCCGCAATAGCTCTATCTCAAGAACTAATGCTCGGAATTTAATAAAACTTTAGATTCAGTTAGTCCCTGATATAAATTGGTGCTGATTAGTTTTTGGTAAAAATCGCCCTGCAGGTGGCGCTGCTATGCAGCATTTTTCGCGATTTCCGCAATAACTCTATCTCAAGAACTAATGCTCGGAATTTAATAAAACTTTAGATTCAGTTAGTCCCTGATATAAATTGGTGCTGATTAGTTTTTGGTAAAAATCGCCCTGCAGCATTTTTCGCAATTTCCGCAATAGCTCTATCTCAAGAACTAATGCTCGGAATTTAATAAAACTTTAGATTCAGTTAGTCCCTGATATAAATTGGTGCTGATTAGTTTTTGGTAAAAATCGCCCTGCAGGTGGCGCTGTTATGCAGCATATTTCGCGATTTCCGTAATAGATATATTTCAAGAACTAACACTCGGAATTTAATAAAACTTTAGATTCAGTTAGTCCCTGATATAAATTGGTGCTGATTAGTTTTTGGTAACAATCTCCCGGCCGGTGGCGCTGCTATGCAGCATTTTTCGCGATTTCCGCAATAACTCTATCTCAAGAACTAATGCTCGGAATTTAATAAAACTTTAGATTCAGTTAGTCCCTGATATAAATTGGTGCTGATTAGTTTTTGGTAAAAATCGGCCGACAGGTGCTGCTGCTATGCAGCATTTTGCAGGATTTACACGATTTTAGCGATAGTCATATCTCAAGAAATATTGCACGGAATTTAATAAAACTTGAGTTTCAGTTAGACCTTGATATAAATTGGTGCTGATTCTTTTTAGTGTATGCGAAACCTGTATGAGATAGAAGAAAGTTTTGGGATTGACACATCAGACTAGTTTATGTTGTCAGATTTTTAAAAAAGTCCAAATAATGTAACTAAACTCTTATCAATTGAAGAATATATTTACACGTAGATTTTAAAAATAAATAAATCTTTAAAATGCTTAAATTTAAAGTGTGAAAAGCATTTAAAGGTGATAATTACGTCACTTTTCAAATAATATATTTAAAACGGGTTGCTTATAGCGTCTAAAAAGAAAAAAAAATAAAGTTTAATAAAATCCGAGAAGCAGCAAAATTTTTTACTTAACCATTTTATGCAAGCTGATTTTCAAAAGTGTAATAGATTTTACTTAATCCCGAAATCAGTCTTCAGCTGTCACGGTGATAGTGGATGCGGTCTTGGGGATCGAAAAATAACCCAGTCAAAAAGAAATGAATAACATCCCGATTACAGAAGGTCGCTATTTGTCGTGATAATATCATTCCATCTTATGCAATTCTATGTAATCTTTTTTAAATCAGAGAAAATTAGTATGCTTTTAGATCTGTGGGTGTGTGGCGAACGTAACTCGTAGGGAGGGAAGCAAGGTGTTTTGTCTGGACGGAATTAAAAACATTATTATTCGCTTAAAAATTGAATAAACATGCCCTTCCCTGGAGTTTCAATTTTTTTAAAATTCGTTTGAGATTTTGAAAACTATAGAAAATTTATTCTTGTCAAAAGATTTAAGACAATTAAACATCAAAAGGATCGCCGAAAATTGCAAACAGGGTCAAACATTGCGACTCACTATTTATGGAATGCGAATCTCTCTTTTTTTAAATTTTTTTTAAAGAAAATCCTATTTAAACGTGCGTATGCAAAACTTTTAAATTATGTCATTTTGACGCAATTGCAGTATTTATGCAGAAAAGACAACAAAATATAATTTATAGTTTCATAAATTTTAATGATCAATATTCTTATCGATTTCAGAGAAAGTTTTAGTGTATAACATGTCGTTCTACGTTGCTTAGTTATAGAGTTGTGGGGAAAATATCTACAATCAGGTGAATTGGATTATGAAAGATTAGCCATTTTAAAAAGTTCTAACAGAACGGATTTTAATGAGGCTTGCATTGCTAAATAGATAATGGTTTTAATATATTGCATATTTTCTACGTTGTTTAATCAAAGAGTTATGTGCGGAGAACGGATTACGAAAGATTAGCCTTTTTAAAAGGTTCTACTGACGAGTTAGATAATTTTTAGGGATGGTTTTAGTATATTGCATATAGTTCTGTCGTTCCCTACAAAATCCTACTGTAAATTGTAAAAAAAGAGTTGGTCCTTAAAAGCTAAAATGTTCACTGCACATAAGAAAATATAACCACGCAATGGCGTTCGAATCGTTTTCAGTAATGCGGAAGAATATTCCAGGTAAAGGAACAGATTGCTTTAAAATGCAAAGTCACTGAAAATTCACTGATATATTTCGTTTTCTTTTTTTTTTCAAGGTTCGTTTGGAGAAACCGACCAGCGCAGTGGGTGTAGCCTGCTAGTATGTGTACATATAATGCAAAAAGACATTTCTTTTCGGCTCTCTTTAACTTGAGTTCTGCTGAATTTGAATTTGATGAGACTTGCACTGTTAGTTAGATAATTTTTACTTGAAGATTTGTGTATGTATGAAATCGTTCTATGCTCTTTTGTTATAGAGCTATGGAGTAAAGTTCTATAATCAGGTGAACCCGATTGTGAAAGATTAGCCTTTTTAAAAAAATCTATTAGATGGATATTGATGTACTTGTAGTGTTAGGTAAGATAATTTTTCAGGGATGCTTTTAGTACATTATATATCGTTCTACGTGACTTAGTTATATAATATATTTATAGGGGAAAGTTCTATAATCAGGTGAAACCGTTTATGGAAATTTAGCTCTTTGAAAAAGTTCTACTGAGCGCATTTTGATGAGACTTGCTTTGTTAGTTAGATAATTTTTAGGGATAATTTTAGTACATTTGTATGTTGTTCTATGTTGCTTAGTTATTGAAATTTGGGGAGAAATTCTATAGCCAGGTGACCCCGATTTTGAAAGATTAGCCTTTTCAAAAAAATCTATTGGATAGAGTTTGCTTGTTATTTTGCTTATGCAATATACATTTACACATACACTTTATATGCAATATACTAAAAGAGTCCCTTATAAATTATCTAACTAATAGTTAGATAATTTTCCAGGTATTCTTTTAGTATATTGTATATTGTTCTATCGTTCATTACCAGAGGAAGTTGGATAATTTAATAGGTAACAACCATGATGTCAGAGAGAATGATTTCGAACTGGATTTTCCAAGGCGAAGATATCAGATTTATTTCTTAATTCTATGCTGTTAAGCCTTATTACACAAATGCGTTAACTTCTAAACCGAGTGGCGGGGGAGAAAGAAAAAAAAATCACACACATTTTAATATTTATATTAGAATATTTTAATTCTTTTGATGGCCGGTGGGATGTTAGTAGAAAAGCCTACGAAGGAACGTCAACCTCTCCCACCATCTCGTAGGGCACTCTTTTTTGAGGGGCGAAAGAGGCTCTCACAGGCTTAGGCCAGATAGACCTGTGATACGGAGAAAACCCTTCAGCAAACCAAACATCCGATGCCGACCTAATCTCCCCCTCCCATGAGGCTTCGACGATTAGGTTGCTCGACATTAAACGGGATAAAGTGTCCAATGTTCGGACCAATGATCTTCCACCATATAATCGATGAACATTGCGCAATTCTTTCTTCCACCTTTCAGAGCCCTATTCCATTTTTTTGTTACCCATCCTTTAATTCGCTTGCCGATATTTTTCTTTTTTTTAGCAGATGCTGTTTTGACTAGAGCATCATCGACTTCAGATCTTTTCGTGTCTAAAACATGATTTTCATCAAAAACTGAAGGTCTGGAATCTGTTTTAACACATTTTTCACAGGGAATTAAACTTACAGGAATCTCTTCGGTTTTATTCAACAACTCTCCTAGTAATGGATTTGTGACTTTTATTTCATTCTTATTACATTCTTCGTTAAGAGACATTTTATTCTGAGAATGCTCGATCGAAAAGAAAGGATGTTTCAGGATTTGGCTTGCAGTTGGTCGGAAATTTGGATTTCTTTGCAACGTGGTTAAGATGAAGTCATGGGTTACACAGAGATCTTGGTCTGTCAGTGTGACTGAAGGAAGAGATAACCTCATATTTCTTTTAAAATTCTCAGGCTTTAAAGTTTCTTTCAGGACAGGTTCGACGTGAGTTTGCCACGAATCGTAATCGTACACATCTCCCAAATAAGAGGTTCTCCAGTTTTGGGCCAGTGCGTAAAGTGACATCAATGCATAAGTCCAGATGTCAAATGCTGCACCGTCTATTTTTTCTGATGCAATAAAACTTTCGGGCGATCTGTAAATATGCGGCGCAACGAGCCTTTCACATGGCATTTTCTTCAAATTAATTCCTGAAAAATCACATAAAATAGCCGTATCTTCGGCAGATAGGAGCACATTGTCGGACTTTACATCCAAATGCACGAAACCTTTATGGTGTAAGTATTCTAGCCCTTCGGCAGTATTTTTTAGCCATCTACGTATTCTATTCAAACCATCCGGATCAACTAGAAACTCTGAGCTGTTAATCATTTTATCCAAAGTGGTGGGGTGCTTCGGCATGACATACAGTTTTAAATTCAAATCTTTTAAATCAATAACAGCATTCAGTGGAAGTATATTAGGATGATCCAATACTGGCCATATCAATTCTTCCAGTTCCCAAGAGAGAGTATTCTTGACAATCTTAATGGCAACATCTTCTTTCTTTGGTGTTACAGCAGACAGAACATCACCAAATCCACCACGTTCGAGCGGCATCACGGATGTAAAATTCTTTTTTTCCAAATATTCTTTAACGGCGATGCGAGAAGCGGCATCCCCTGATGTAAATTTGTTTTTCTGCCAATTCTCATTTACGATGGTGAATGAAGATGACACTTTAAATTCCATCATTAATATCAATATAGATATTCGAATCAAAATACCTTAATAGGTTTTAAAAGATCTTTACACAGATAATAAATGAATCAAAATTCACTTTTATCATAAATAAACACAATTAAATCGTTTTTAAAAAGCAAGAGCACTTTTTATACGCTACAAGTAGCAAAATCTTTTGAGAAAGATGAGAAATTTTCTATTTTTGTTAACACTTCGATTGTTTTATATTGTTGAAAATCTTTCTTGATACTTTGTTGAAACTCATTGTTGACACTTATTGTTATCCCATTGTTTAAATTTTTGTGCAATTGTTTAAATAATTTAATAATTAAAATGTTACAAGTAACGTACACTCATTGTTGCTCCTGTTTTTCCTATTGTTGCAAAAATGTCGTATAATCGAGTTCAAAGAGAAATAAAAATGTTACTGTATGCCTATATTTTTGCATGCTTCTCGGCACTAATACAACACCATATTATGCCTGTAACGGATGTCGCAGACGCACCTGGGTTGGTGCGGATTATTTTTTATTGATTTTTTAAAAAAAATAATTAATTGTTTTTTTCGCGTCAATTTTGTGAGAAAACTCCGTTTACGAATACATGTCGCAGCAATTTATTTAATAATAATTAAAAAAAATTAATTATAATGCACGCACAGTTTTATTATAAAGGCACAGAATTTTTTTTATTATAAACCCACACAAATTATTTTATTATATAACACACATCTTTAATTTAATATGCACAATCTCTTCTACCACCTTGACATGCGAAGCAAAACCTCGTGAATATCGCCGTGTTCCCACGTCAGGCAAAATGCTTTTTAAAAATCGTCTCTCATAAGATAAGGGCACATTCCATATACATTTATAATAGCCAATACAAACTACACCAGTCTTAATTAAAAAGTTCCTTTAATTTTCACTCTTTTTTAACTTTTTTGCAATACGATCTTTCCATGATTATACCAAAGTTAAGTTAAAACAATAATAAAATAAATAATTAAAAAAACAAAAAATATATATTTTAATTTAACAAATTAAGAAAGCTTCATATATATATGTATATATATATACATAATTATAATACCTATGAATTTCAAAAAACATAATATATATATATAATTTAACAAATTACAATAACCATTGGGAAAATGTTCCGAAAGCTTAAAAAAAAATCCCTGACAGCTCGGCCTACAGGCAAAGGTAGATTTCGAAGACGCAGACCGTGGGGCGCCTGTTTGTTGGGAATTGCGGAAGAAATGACCTTTTTGCCATGATGCGGCAGTTGGAACCGCCTACTTCAAAACCTAACTTGTTTGCAAGTGGAGCCAGCAGGGATTTTTTTTTGTTTTATTATTATTATTTTTTTTTTGCTATAAGAGTTGGTCCTATAAAATACTTGTCAATATAAAAGTTTTAGATAATAGTAAGAGGATTTATAATAAATCTAAGCGGATTTGAAATCTTGGGAATTGACGAAGTTATGAATTTTTTTCTTCTAAAACACCCCCTTTCCCCCCTCTTGGGGCCATTTTTAATTATATCAAAAATCTGTCATACATACATTTTCGGCCCTTTTCCTAAAAGTAATAATAACTTTAAACGGATTCGATACGTATAATAATTAAAAAAATATGCGTTTTTTTCTGTTTTCACAAAAAGCCCCCCCCCATCCCCCCCTTGGTTCGATTTTGCCCATTAACGAACTTGACCGAGATTTTATGCCACTTGATTTTATGTATCAGTTTCGAAGAGATCTGTGCAGAATTATTGCAGTTATCAAGTCCGTAAAAAAGTGACATAGATAGATAGATAGATAGATAAAGTTTTGAACTGGGGGCGGTTTTGGGTTCTGGGAGTCATGATCGGCGTAGATCTTCAAAAAATTTTCAAAAATTCCAACTTAGGTGAGAATGTAATAGGTAGAATTTCTTACGAAATCCACATAAAAAACACTGTACGTTCGTGTTATAGCGGAACCCACAATTATGATTATGCCAAAGTTGCAGTTATGATTATGCCAAGTTCATCACAAAGCTTATATATGCATTCTATATACGCATATATATATTCCAAACACTCCTACACGTGCCATATCCGTCATTATACACATATTACTTATATATATATTATATATACACATATTGCAGTCAACAGCGCCATCTGCGCAAGCACTGCAACAGCGCCATCTGCTTGATCGCAGTCGACCTCTACCTAATGGTGTATCGGTGTCTGCACATTCGCGTTCACCTGCTGTGTCGTCTCTCGCCCATAGACGTTCAACGCTTCGTCCGTAGGCAAAGCCCTGATTTTTTCATGGAGGGCTTTTTGAAGCTTATAAAGCGGTATGACAAATGTCTCAATGTGCTTGGTACTTATGTGAAAAAATAAAGTTATGTTTTATCTTTAATGTCTCATTACATTTTTTGTCTTTCATACACACTTCTTTCCACAGTCGTCAGGGGAAACTTATTTTCCGACTGCCCCTCGTATAATACTTTAAGAATTGTCAAAAAATTATTTACTGAATTACAACTGATTTCAGGTATAATGAAACAAGACGTCTTATACCCAGTCAGTCGTTTTTATATAATTCTGAAATTTTGCGAGACATCAACGCTTAAAATTGTCTCTATGAGTATACTGAAGAGGAAGTAGTTGGCTTTCAAAACATTGAACTTTCATGCGCCTTCAGGGAGGCATCTCCCCAAAGGCTTTCAGATACACATTACATTTCATCTAAAAAGCTTTTGTATGAATATTTTGTAATATTTATCGTCCTTGCTGCTGTATAACTAAAATCCGAACAACCTTTTGACTAGTACTGCAATATGATAACGTTTTTTCTATATCTATACTCCCGAAGGGTCATTGTTCCTTTTGGTATTTTAGTACAATGTCCAGTTGGTACATTGAGTCATAAGCAATGTTACAGACATGAGAGCTCACCTTGTCTCTCTTTACCGACCACTACCTCCGTCTGGTTGGCGGTAACTTTCCAGTTCGCATCTTCTACGATCATCTTTGCTCTCTCTCACTCCTGTCCGTCGTAGTTCGTAGTTTATTTTCAATGATTATGATAGTAAAGAGAGTGAAGTGATATGGCAATTGCTTACATGCGCAAAGTGATAAATAACAGCGATTCGCTTTCAGATTTGAGATGTTTTTTGAAAAGAAAGAGTAAAACTCCTGTTTGAACCTATGCGATTTAGGGGAACAACGGAAGTAAAAACAACAATAATTTTACGTAGAACAGAACCAGAACAAGAAACGGCAGTTCGAAATAAATTCTGCAGCTTCCATAATAAAAAAAATAAGCTTTAAAAGGTGATAAAAATGTAAGGTCATATAGAGCAGTTTGTTTATAGTGTTTGGTGTGCGTAGCATTCATCGTTCATTTATAGGGACACAAAACAATTCGGTTACTGTACTGTCTATCCATAATATTGGAATATCATTTGCAGGAATTGCGTTTTCAGTTGTGGTAAGCGTTTTTAAATTTTACTCATTTTTTGCGTATTACTTGGTGCATGTAAATATTAAAGCTGCTATACAGGGCTGCACAAAAGATCTCGAGTACATTTAGTTTTATTTGCGGAAACTGCTGTAGGGGAATTTTCAACTGTGCCATGCGTTTCCTAACTGTAGTAAATTTTAGAATACTATGTAGTATATATACATACCTGTAGATATACCCAGGGGTCGGAGGTAGCGCGCTACTAGTAGCGAAACTACTGTAGCTGCTCTTTTTTACAGTAGTTTGTAGTGTAGCAAACTACATTTTGAATAATGTAGTATAGCGAGTGGCACGATACAAAAAATCCGTAGTTTGTAACGAGAACCGACGCTACTTTTAATGCTACTTCAGGAGTGCGAAATGTACCATTCTGCAAATCGCGTTGCCGAAATTTGCTTCTTTGTGCAAAATTTCTTCTGCTCAACGATTTGCGAATCTCAGCTGCAGCGTATAACAACGTATCGCATGAAGTGATAGATTTTCCCCATTGACACTTGCTGCTGAAATCAAGTACTAATCCACCAAATGAATTAATTTTTTCTGGCAAAAGTTGTCTATTTACTCATTATTAAGACTTCTTGTTTCAATGCCTGTTTCTTAACATTCGGAATTTCTTCATTTACAGATTTATTTATTATTTGCATCTAGAGTTGTTTTTCTGTAATTTTCTAGATTATAATGTCTCTCTCATTTTTGCTACGAAATTTAATGTGTGTATAAATTAACATTTTGGAGACAAACACAAAACATTTTCTTGTATGTTATCTTTTTTAATGCCCTCGATTATGTAGCATTTATTTAACTATATCCCGGCAGAAGCGATATAACGAGGGTCGCTTTATTTTTTAATTCGTGTCTTCATTTTTAGTGTAAATGAAACCCTTTGACAAAATCTGAAAGTAGCAAACTAGAGACTACTTTTGAAAAGTAGTTTGTAGTCACTACTTTTTAAAACAAGTACATGTAGTTGTTGTTAACTATATTTTCGATAAAGTAGTTGTAGTTATAGTTCGCTACAATAAAAAAGTAGTTTTTCCGACCTCCGGATATACCCATATACAGGATTACACAAAAGAATTCGGATACTTTTCCGATTATGGATAGTAATTGTTGAAATCGGATTTCACAAATGCGATATGCATTTTCCGAATTTGTTTACTTATACACTATATGGGCAATGATGACCGGTTACTTACGATTTTAGACGTTTTGTTAAATATCTAGAAAAATACATAAGGAATTATCCTGAAACTTCAGGTTTGTACACAGCATAAGTCGACGTCATATATTTCGGTGAAGATTTTTTCCCGAAACCCCATAGGGGGCCGTCAATAAGTTGAAGAAAAGCTAATATCTTTTAGATAACCCTGTAAAAACTAATATCGCAAAAGCGTTGAAACGGTAGCACATGCTTAAGAGGCTTTTTTTAATAAAGTATGTTCGTTTTTATGAGGATAGAACGTATAATCGTGGAGAAATTAAGGTTTTTATAAAATCAATCCCAAATTTCACCAAGTATTTTGTTTATAATTTTCACAGTTCTTAATATAAAAGAATGTTCTTTTCAGGAATGATGACACATAACATTATATACAATACCCTGCAATCAGAATTAAAAAATAATAAATATTGGATGAAAATTGAGCAGGTTTACTAAAAATTGTTTCACTGCGCATGCGCGAAAGCAATCAAAATATACTGTGCATAATATATTAGCTAAATGTATATTGCAACTTTTGTGAAAGTTTCAAAAACATAGCTGGAAAATTCTAATAGTGATAGTCGATAGAATAATCTGGAAATTCGCAGTTTCCAAAAGGCAGCAAAAATATGAGGGGCCGGCATCCAAATATACAATGAGAGACAGTTCATTCTTATTATGTCAACTTTCATAAGCTATTATATTTGGATACAACCCCTCATCTTTTTGCTTCCTTTTTAGATCGGGAGGCGGTAGCACAGACAATCACCTCATCGAGTTCACGGCTGAAATTCCAGAATTAGTTAAAACTCGATTCGCATATTAAAACGCAATCGGTCTGCCAAGTCATATCTTGGTGGAAAACACCTGAAAACCCGATTTTAGCGGTTGGCTCGTAGGTTTACCATTGTGTGTTCCTGCTCCCAGTCCTCCATGTTTTCATACCTTCGGGTACAGGAAAACACAATGGTAAACTTACGAGTCAACCGCTAAAATCGGGTTTTAAGGTGTTTTCCACCAAGATATGACTTGGCAGACCGATTGCGTTTTAATATGGGAATCGAGTTTTAACTAATTCCGGAGTTTCAGCCGTGAACTCGATGAGGTGATTGTCTGTGCTGCCGCCTCTCGGTCTATTTGGGAACAGCGAATTTTGAGCTTATTCTATCGACGATTACTATCAGAATTTTCAAGCTATGTTTTTGAGACTTTCACAAAAGTTGGTCTATACATTTAACTAATATATTATGCACAGTATAATTTGATTGAATTCGCGCATGCGCAGTGAAACAATAGTTAGTGAACCTTCTAATTTTTTTAATTCTGATTGCAGGGTATTGTATATAATGTTGTGTGTAATCGTTCCTGAAAAGAACATTCTTTTATATTAAGAACTGTGAAAATTATAAGCAAAATACTTGGTGAAATTTAACATAGTTTATTAAAAGAAGTCTCCTAAGCATGTGCTACAGTTTCAACGCTTTTGCGATATTAGTTTTTACAGGGTTATCCAAAGGACATTTGTTTTTCTTCAATTTGTTGACGGCCCCTTGTGGGGTTTCGGAAAAAATCTTCATGGAAATATACGACGTCTATCATGTTGTTTACACTATTGAAGTTTCAGGATAATTCCTCATATATCTTTCCAGATATTAAACAAAAGTCTAAAATTGCAAGTGACCGATCATCATTGGCCATATAGTGTACATCATCCATTCACATTATCAAACTGTGATGTTCTGTTACACTGTTCTCGAATTGTTGAAAAGTATTTAGTAATTTATACTTGACACATGACTTTGTCTTTCTTGTTGTAATTGGAAGTATGTATGTCTCTATCATCAGCGGTTAAGAAATAATCGCTTTAATCTCTATTCAGATTCACAAGGTACAACTAACACTGTAATATCGTAATTCAGAAATTCGGAGAGAGATTTTTGGTAGAGAGATAACTTTTTAATAATCGCATGAAAAATTATTGTGTTTATCAAGAGCAGGCATGTCAATCACGTGGCCCGCGGGCCACAACTGGCCCACCGACAACTTATCTGTGGCCCGCGAAGCCTTTGGAATTTTACCTGTGTTTAATTTAGTTGTTAGAACATGCATGCTGAAAATATACTTTGCCCAAACACATTTGCACCAACCGGAGTCTTGGAGATGATAAGCATAGAAAAGATAATTATTAGTGTTATCTTAGTGTAATATATATTTATATATTAGTGTTATATATATATGTTAGTGTTATATATATATTATATATTTTATATTAGTGTTATATATTATATTACTTATTATTAGTGTTATATTAGTGTTATCAATTTGGTGGTATTTTTTTTTATTCAGAATACTACCACTAATTTTCAATAATAAAATTTGTCTTATTTATTCCGTCATTAAATAAGGAAAATATTCGCATTTCAGTATGTGGTGCCATTCGTAATGAAAAATATCCGCTCATCTGACAACAGTGGTGTATATAGACAGATAACTCAATTTTAAATTGTAGCACCAAAAAAAAAAAAAAAAATGGTGGATCAAAGATAACCAATCGGAGTGTACCAAAGCTCGGAATCTTATTTGTAAAATGTTTGCAGTATTTCATTTATAATTTTTATTTGTTTTATGTCGAAACTAATACTTTATACTACTTTCTTCGATTTTACACCGCTTTACAGTATAATATGCTCTATTTATTAAATACTAAGAAATACATTATAATATTAATAAAATTAGACGTCACTTAAGAATATGAATCATGCTAATGGCGATTTTTTTAAAAATCAAAATATAAAATTAAATAGCTTTAAATGAGTCACTTTGAAAGTGGCAACAAATTATTATTTTTGTGTTCGACACAAAAACACCTAATATATCATCCAGGTTCTTCACTTGGATTTTAGTCAAACATATGGATCTTGGATTTAAGCTCTTTAATTATTTCTATTACTTAGATTAGTAATTGTGTCCTTTTTAATAAATCCTTCGTGATCTATCGTCCCTTTTTTATTGATATACAAAAATTTTATTGGCATACGCTCATATATTCCAGAATTTAAAAAAATATATATGTTAAAACGCTGTACCATTATGAATAAATATGTCTATTTTCCAATTTGATGAACATCAAAAAAAAATTTTAAAGGTGATTTACAATACAAGTAGATTCAAAGGAAAACTGAAATTTTATGTTTCTTATGTAGACACACTGTTGGAGTTGTAAAGAATGTAACATTTAAAGGTGCTTCAGCACAGAGTATAAAGAAAACTCACAAAAATCTGGCTAAACATCGGAAAGATAAACTGTCAGAATTGAAGCTGATCATTCTTAAAAGTGAATCAAAGAACTTTCACCAAGCCTATTGAAGAAAATACATTTGCTTTAAAAAACTAATTATTGCTTTACATTGATTAAATATTCCGCGCGCCGAAATCGGTTACTAAGAAATTGCAGAAATGATTAGTGCAGTTAAAGAAATTTGAAAATGCTATAAGCATAAGTATCATTGCTAAAAATATTTATATATTGCCGGATAAATATATAAAAGCCGAATATGTATACTTAAAAACTTATAACTGTACGCACATGCTTAATTATCATCAATCTAGAAAATTTATTGGAAATATGGGTAGTGAAGATAAGCAGATCTACCGTCTTATACAGAAATGGAAGACTTTTTATCAAAAAATTTTGACTGTAAACAAATTTACCATTTTCATTTTAAATCATTAAATTATGAATGTGGATTATTAAAAGACTACCAATAGAGAAAGTATACTTTGGGTTTTAATTTGAAATTACAAAGCACCTGTGTAAACTTCAACTTCGAGTTAATTTTCTGATTCAAAATATGTCAATTTTTACGTATTTATTGAAGAAAACACGGAAGATTGAAAGATATACCTTTTTTAGACCAAGATTAACCAACCAGCGTGTACAATCAATTTTTAAAATAAATCAGATTTAGAAACTTATGTCAAATTTTGTAGGTTTGGTTGATGAAAATAAATTTGAGTATTTTTTCGAAAATAAGATAAAATAGACTATTTATAATAATAACTTAGGAACTTTGCATGAATATTTCATTAACAGGGCTATGTTTTGTACGTACAAAACGTACGTATTCTGTGCATTGGCAATGAATAGTATTATGTAAATTTTCTATGTGGCCCGCGGCTTTGTATATACACTGTTAAAATTTGCAGCAAACTGTCCAGTCATTTGACCGTTTCTGTAGAAAACGGTTACATAACCGTAATTTAACAATATTCTGACCATAAAATAAGCAATAATACATCAGAATATAGTTAAATTACAGATATGTAACCATTTTCTACAAAAACGGTCAAATGACTGGACAGTTTGCTGCAAATTTTTAACAGTGCTGTTTAATTTGGCCCGCGGTGGTAAACGAGTTTGACATGCCTGATCAAGAGCTACTGTTATTTCACTTGTTATCTTTAATTTTATTTATCTCCGAATTTCTTTGCATGTATGAATTTCAATATGTTAAGAATCTTTTAATTTACAATCTACTGTATACATACATACACATATATATATGTATATATATATATATATATATATATATATATATATATATATATATATATATATAATGCAAAGGGGAATTTCTTTCCGGCTGCCTATACATTTTTTCTGAATTACAAGGTACAACTATAACACTGTAATTCAATATCGTAATTTAGAATTTCGGCGAGAGCTTTATTGCAGATAGACAACTTTTTAATAATCGCATAAAAAATCATTGTTTTTAACAACAGCTATTGTTATTTTACTAGTTATCTTCAATCTTATTTATCTCCCAATGTCTTTGCATGTGTGAATTTCAGTATTGTAAAGATCTTTTAATTTACAATTTAGTATATACAGGGTGCAAAATGTTATCTATCGCCGACCTTTAATTTCTCAACCGTTGGTTGTAGACATATAGTTCCAATTACAAAAGCATTTAAAATGAGGTAAATATTCATGTTGTGACGTTAATTAAAGTAAAAAATCAATTTTATAAAAATTACGAAATCTAACTTTTTATACGGTCCCCCGGTCCCTATAGTTATATTTAGTAAATGTTTGCACATATCATAACAAATACAACACAAAAAGTTTGACTTCTGTACGACAAAAATTGACGCAGTTATTAAATTTCAAAGTTTGAGATTTTTTCCCATGATTTTGTCTTTCATTCAGGGATTAGTTAAAAAATGAATTAGAGTAATTCGAGATCGAAATCAGGGTGCAATGTCCTTTTTACGGCAAAACTACCTTTAGCCGGTAATCCTAAGTCGGTGTATCACCAAAGAGGGTTATTTCATCTAAAAATTTGAGCTGACTTTGAGGGGTCGTATACAAAGCGAATAATGAAATATTGAAATTAAACAGAAAAATAAATATGAATTTATTATCATATTAGAAAACGGTCTACCATAAAAAATGAATACATCAAATACCGGAATCTACTAGAGATGCTGCTCAAAGTGTTCTCCATTGGTGGCAATGTACAATTGAATGCGTGACAGTACTGAGTCCTGGACACGTTGGAGTCAAGTCCGTTGAACGCGGTGGCCATTCTACCGGACCATCATATCCAATGACCTGTTGATCGAATTCGTTGGCCAGATACGCACGGACGTTTGATGCTTTATGCGGAGGGGCCCCATCATGTTGAAACCACACCCGGCATGCATTTCGGAGAGGCAGCTCTTCATACCAGTCACGTACCGTGTTTTGTAGTAGGTGCAGGTAAAGGTCGCTCGTTAGGGTTCCATCGTAGAAGATGGGTCCAACAACCTGAGTTCCCCATATACCACACCACACGTTCGTTGACCAGCGTACCTGGTGTCGTACTGTGTGGGCAATGTGAGGATTTTCAAGAGACCAGTAATGCACATTTTGCACGTTCACAATGCCACTCCGTGTAAACATTGCCTCATCTGTCCACAGAATGTGAAAAAGGAACGATGGATTTTTCTATATAGTGTTAAGCAAGAAATTACAGTAATCAAACCGTCTTTCGTGGTCACCCAACACCAATGCTGGCACCGGTGTTGGATGGTATGGATGCGCACCATGTGCATGTAATAACTTACAAGCACGCTGACGCGTTTATCCACATACCTCGCTTATTTCCACCGTGCTCATTTGTGGATTTAAAAGGGCGAATGCCAGCACTTCCTCCAGTGTCACTCGAACATTACATCTTGCACGTCTACTTGTTCTGGGTCGTGGTGCAACAGAGCCGATTTTTCTAAGACGGTGCAATGCATCAGTTATTGTTTCATGCGTTGGATGTCGATCTCTAGGAAAACGCTCTGAATAAATCCTCGCAGCCGCTCTGCCATTGCTTTGACATTGACCATGAATAAGTATCATTTCGGTATATTGCGTGCACGTTTAGCCTGCCATCACAATCTCTGCGCTGACTAGCATGTCCACTGCTAGTGGCTCGTGTTTTATCCCGAACGCGTTGTGCTACTATTGTAATTTGCGGTACTATTGTATTTTGCATAATCTTGATTTTCATGCTCGTTATATTTCAGTATGTCGTTTGCATTCCGCTGCCATTTATCAAGTTTTTAGTGAGTATATTTTATTTTACTGATGATTCTTTAGGAATTCGGTCAACAGATCATTGAATATGGTGGTCCGGTAGAGTGGCCACCGCGTTCACCGGGCTTGACTCTCGCTTCTACCTCTGGGGATACATCAAGGCACATGTGTATGTGACTGAGCCTACTTCTCTGGTTGATCTGAAGCTGCCCATCATCCTTGCTTGTCGCACAGTTACACCAGCTATGCTCCAACGTGTCCAGCACTCAGTACTGTCACGCATTCAATTGTGTATTGCCACCAATAGAGAACACTTTGAGCAGTATCTCTAGTACGGTATTTGATGTATTCATTTTTTATAGTAGACCGTTTTCTAATATGATAATAAATTGATATTTATTTTTCTGTTTAATTTCAATATTTCATTATTCGCTTTGTATACGACCCCTCAAATTTTTAGATGAAATAACCCTCTTTGGTGATACACCAATTTAGCATTGCCGGATAAAGGTATAGTTTTGCCGCAAAAAGGACACTGTACCTTGATTTCGATCTCCAATTACTCTAATTCATTTTTTAACTGATCCCTGAATGTGAAGACAAAATCATGTGAAAAAAATCTCAAAGTTTGAAATTTAATAACTGCGTCAATTTTTATTGTACAGAAGTCAAACTTTTTGTGTTGTATTAGTTATGATATGTGCAAACATTTACTAAATATAACTATAGGGACCGGTGGACCGTATAAAAAGTTAGATTTCTTAATTTTTATATAATTGATTTTTTACTTTAATTAATGCTACAACATGAATATTTACCTCATTTTAAACGCTTTTGTAATTGGAACTATATGTCTACAACCAACGGTTGAGAAATTAAAGGTCGGCGATAGATAACATTTTGCACCCTGTATATATGTTACGGCCAGAGCCCGAAGTTCGGCCATTTCGTGAACTGGTCAAGAATTCTAGCCAAAGCCCGCTGAACAGTGTATTTCGGGCTTTGACCGTCCAATTCCCGAAGTGGGCGGAAATCCCTGGCTAATATCCGAAGTGATTATGTAAAGCTGTACGGTAGGTAGTACTAGGGCTACAGGCTGAATCATCAAGCATTTTGATGCCCATATAGACCAATCAGTGATTGTTGCTAACGCGGCACGATGCGGTGTAGCTAATCATTCTTCTCCTACGGGCAATTAAATGGCTGCGTGAGTCATAGCACTAACGTGCACGAAGTACGAGGAACATTCCATGCTTTGTCTAATATTTGGTTCCTCTGGAGAATTTCTCGCCTCAGTGACTTATTCTCATAGAGCGGATTCATTGAGAGTATTGTATTCTCGTAATTTATATACTATTTAATATGAATACGGTTATTCTATAATTTTTCTCTATTCTAAAAAAAATAATTAATGATGATGCTAACATAATTGAAATTATTGAGACCTTTTAATGGGTTATCCTGCAATAACTATTGCACATACAAACATGAGAACTTGGAGTTTTATAGCTAAAAATATGATATCCACGTTGAATCAGACAGCTTTTAAATCGAAGAAATTTTAAAGGCAATATTTAATGTTGGAATCGGTCAAGAAATTAAATAAGTTTAAATATGTTAACTAAGTTTTATAGTAGGGGTGCACAACCTTTTTAAGCGAAGGGCCACTTACAAAAATGACTGGGTTGTCGAGGGCCACCATCAGTAGAATTTTGTTTACAGGAGGTGTGACGGGGGGGCTAGCCCCCTAGGTTCTTTCCTTCCCAGTCAACGTATTCAGTTCTGTTGGCAATGATATATCAACAGTTTACGTTTGTATTTATACAAGAGATATAGCTAAGATTATTTTCAAAGAGTGAAAATACTCCTTGACTTTATTTGAGGGAGTAAATTTAACTTTAAAGATTGCCAATGTCGAAAAAAAATTCTGCTTTCAAGAATGAAGGTGGAGAGGAGGAGAAACATATATTAAATTGTACTTCTTAACATATTCAGTCATAAAATGTGGATATCAAGTAGGGGTGCACAACCTTTATAAGAGGAGGCCAGTCACAAAAATGACTGGATTGTCGCGAGCCAACATCCGTAGGGTGAACAAAATTTTGTTTTGGGGAAGGAGGGAGAGAATCGGCCTAAATGTTCATAAAATTGCTAATTTTATAAAAGGAGAGTTAGCTCCCTATACTCAACCACCTCCTTAGTCAGTATAACCCATTTCAGTTGGCAAGGATAGAAAAATCTTGCATTTATTTTCCACGTGTGATTGACAATATTCAGTTTTTTTCCTAGTGATTGACAAAATTCACGATTTTTACGCGCCCGTTCGGCGAAATTTACGATTTATACGCACCTGATCGGCAAAATTCGCGATTTTTACGTGCCCGATCGGCGAAATTTACGATTTATACGCACCTGATCGGCAAAATTCGCGATTTTTACACGCCCGATCGGCAAAATTCGTCATTTTTTCACGCCCGATCGGCAAAATTCGCGATTTTTACGTGCCCGATCGGCGAAATTTACGATTTATACGCACCTGATCGGCAAAATTCGCGATTTATACGCACCTTATCGGCAAAATTCACGATTTTTACGAGCCCGATCGGCAAAATTTACGATTTTTACGTGCCCGATCGGCAAAATTCGCGATTTTTATGCATACGATCGGCGAAATTTACGATTTATACGCACCTTATCGGCAAAATTCACGATTTTTACGATCCCGATCGGCAAAATTTACGATTTTTACGCGCCCGATCGGCAAAATTCGCGATTTATACGCACCCTATCGGCAAAATTCGCGATTTATACGCACCCTATCGGCAAAATTCACGATTTTTACGAGCCCGATCGGCAAAATTTACTATTTTTACGCTCCCGATCGGCAAAATTTGCGATTTTTATGCACCCGATCGGCAAAATTCGCGATTTTTACGCAAACGATCAGTGAAATTTACAATTTACACGCACGCGATCGGCAAAAGTAACGATTTATTCGCACCCGATCGGCAAAATTCGCGATTTTTAAGGGCCCGATCGACAAAATTCATGCTTTTTACGCGCCCGATCGACAAAATTCGTGATTTTTACTCAGATGATCGGCGAAATTTACAATTTACACGCACCCGATCGGCAAAAGTAACGATTTATACGCACCCGATCGGCAAAATTCGCGATTTTTACGGGCCCGATCGACAAAATTCATGATTTTTACGCGCCCGATCGACAAAATTCGCGAGTTTTACGCATACGATCGGCGAAATTCGCGATTTATACGCACCCTACCGGCGAAATTTACGATTTATACGCACCCGATCGGCAAAATTTGTGATTTTTACACACCCGATGGTTGAAATTCGCGCTTTTTTGCGTCCGATCGGCGAAATTGATCCACGGGCCACCAGTAATCCGATCGCGGGCCACTTTTGGCCCGCGGGCCACAGGTTGTGCACCCCTATTTTATAGAATAAAAAACTTTTCATAGCAATTTACATATCTTTTGCAAGTATATACTTGATTATATTGTGTTAGGCAGTCTTCAATTTTTTATTAAATTTGTCTAAATTTTTAGAATTTTATCCATTTTATTTTTGAAAATTTCATTTTCTGAATAGCGATTTAATTTATCGTTTAAAATAGCCATTTTTATCTCATGTTGTCAGATTTTACAAAAAGCCAAATAATATAACCAAACTCTTGTCAATTGAAGAATATGTTTACACGTAGATTTTAAAAAGAAATAAATCTTTAAAATGGTTAAATTATAGTTGTGAGAAGCATTTAAAGTTGATGATTACGTCCCTTTTCAAATAATATATTTAAAACGGGTGTCTTATAGCGTCCAAAAAGAAAACAAGAAATAAACGTTAAAAAAATTCGAGAAGCAGCAAAATTTTATGCTTAACCATTTTATGCAGGCTGATTTTCAATGTAATAGATTTTACTTAATCCCAAAATCAGTCTTCCGCTGTCACGGTGATAGTGGATGCGGCCTTGGGGATCGAAAAATACCCCAGTCAAAAAGAAAAGAATGACAACTCGATTACAGAAGATCGCTATTGGTCGTGATAATATCACTCAATCTTATGTAATTCTGTGTAAACTGTTTTAACTCAGAGAAAATTAGTATGCTTCTAGAGTCTGTGGGTGTGTGGCGAACGTAACTCGTAGGGAGGGAAGCAAGGGGTTTTGTCTGGACGGAGTTAAAAACATTATTATTCACTTAAAAATTGAATAAACATGCCCTTCCCTGGAGTTTCAAATTTCTTTAATTCGCTTGAGATTTTGAAAACTATAGAAAATTTATTCTTCTCAAAAGATTTAAGACAATTAAACATTAAAAGGATCGTCGAAGATTGCAAACAGGGTCAAACATTGCGACTCGCTATTTATGGAGTGCGAATCTCTCTTTTTTTATTTTTTTTTTAAAGAAAATCCTATTTAATCGTGCGTATGCAAAATTTTAAATTACGTCATTTTGACGCAATTGCAGTATTTAAGCAGAAAAGACAACGAAATATAACTTATAGTTTCATAAATATTAATGATCAATATTCTTATACATTTTCAGAGAAAGTTTTAGTGTATAACATGTCGCCCTACGTTGCTTAGTTATAGAGTTGTGGGGAAAATATCTACAATCAGGTGAATTGGATTATGAAAGATTAGCCATTTTAAAAAGTTCTACTGAACGGAATTTAAAGAGGCTTGCATTGCTAAGTAGATAATGATTTTAATATATCGCATATTGTTTTACGTTGCTTAATCAAAGAGTTATGCGTGGAGGTTATATAGTCAAGGGGAACCGGATTACGAAAGATTAGCCTTTTTAAAAGGTTCTACTGAAGAGTTAGACAATTCTTAGGGATGGTTTTAGTATATTGCATATAGTTCTGTCGTTCCCTACAAAATCCTACTGTAAATTCTAAAAAAAGAGTTGGTCCTTAACAGCTAAAATGTTCACTGCACATAAGAAAATAGGACCACGCTATGGCGTTCGAATCGTTTTCAGTAATGCGGAAGGATATTCCAGGTAAAGAAACAGATTACTTTAAAATACAAGGTCACTGAAAATTCCCTGATATATTTCCTTTTTTTTTTCAAGGTTCGTTTGGTGAAACCGACCAGCGCAGTGGGCGTAGCCTGCTAGTATGTACATATAATGCAAAAAATAATTTCTTTTCGTCTCTCTTTAACTTGAGTTCTGCTGAATTTGAATTTGATGAGACTTGCACTGTTAGTTCGATAATTTTTACGGGAAGATTTGTGTATGTATGAAATCGTTCTATGCTCTTTTGTTATAGAGCTATGGAATAAAGTTCTATAATCAGGTGAACACGATTATGAAAGATTAGCCTTTTAAAAAAATTCTACTAGACGGATATTGATGATACTTGTATTGTTAGGTAAAATAATTTTTCAGGGATGGTTTTACTACATTGTATATCGTTCTACGTTACTTAGTTATATAATATAATTATAGGGGGAAGTTCTATAATCAGGTGAACCCGCTTATGAAAGTTTAGCTTTTTGAAAAAGTTCTACTAAGAGCATTATGATGAGACTTGCATTGTTAGTTAGATAATTTTTAGGGATAGTTTTAGTACATTTACGTGTTGTTCTATGTTGCTTAGTTAATGAAATATGGGGAGAAATTCTATACCTAGGTGAGCCCGATTTTGAAAGATTAGCCTTTTTAAAAAGTTCTATTGGATAGATTTTGTTTGTTATTTTGCTTGCATATGCAATATGCATTTACACATACACTTTATATGCAATATACTAAAAGAATACCTGAAAAATAGTTAGATAATTTTTCAGGGATTCTTTTAGTATATTGCATATCGTTCTATCGTTCATTACCAGAGGAGGTTGGATAATTTAATAGGTAAACACCATGATGTCAGACAGAAGGATTTCGAAATGGATTTTCCAAGGCGAAGATATCAGATTTATTTTTTAATTCTATGCTAAGTTAAGCCTTATTGTACAAATGCGGTAACTTCTAAACCGAGTGGCAAAGAAAAAAAAGAAAAGAAAAGAAAGAAAGAAAAATCACTCTCATTTTCAAATTGATATTAGCATAATTTGATTCTTTAGATGGCCGGTGGGATGTTAGTAGAGAAGCCTACGAAGGAACGTCAACCTCTCCCACCATCTCGTAGGGCACTCTTTTTTTGGGGGCGAAAGAGGCTCTCACAGGCTTAGGCCAGATAGACCTGTGATACGGAGAAAACCCTTCAGCAAACCAAACATCCGATGCCGACCTAATCTCCCCCTCCCATGAGGCTTCGGCGATCAGGTTGCTCGACATTAAACAGGATAAAGTGTCCAGTGTTCCGTCCAATGATCTTCCACCATATAATCGATGAACATTGCGCAATTCTTTCTTGCACCTTTCAGAGCCAGATTCCATTTTTTTGTTACCCAGCCTTTAATTCGCTTGCCGATATTTTTCTTCTTTTTAGGAGATGCTGTTTTGACTAGAGCATCCTCGACTTCAGATCTTTTCAAGTCTAAGATATGATTTTCATCAAAAACTGAAGGTGTGGAATCTGTTTTAACACATTTTTCACAGGGAATTAAACTTACAGGAATCTCTTCGGTTTTATTCAACAACTCTCCTAGTAATGGATTTGTGACTTTTATTTCATTCTTATTACATTCTTCAGTAAGAGACATTTTATTCTGAGAATGCTCGATCGAAAAGAAAGGATGTTTCAGGATTTGGTGTGGAGTTGGTCGGAGATTTGGATTTCTTTGCAACATGGTTAAGATGAAGTCATGGGTTACACAGAGATCTTGGTCTGTCAGTGCGACTGAAGGAAGAGATAACCTCATATTTCTTTTAAAATTTTCAGGCTTTAAAGTTTCTTTCAGGACAGGTTCGACGTGAGTTTGCCACGAATCGTAATCGTACACATCTCCCAAATAAGAGGTTCTCCAGTTTTGGGCCAGTGCGTAAAGTGACATCAATGCATAAGTCCAGATGTCAAATGCTGCACCGTCTATTTTTTCTGATGCAATAAAACTTTCGGGCGATCTGTAAATATGCGGCGCAACGAGCCTTTCACATGGCATTTTCTTCAAATTAATTCCTGAAAAATCACACAAAATAGCCGTATCTTCGGCAGATATGAGCACATTGTCGGACTTTACATCCAAATGCACGAAGCCTTTATGGTGTAAATATTCTAATCCTTCAGCAGTATTTTTTAGCCATCCACGTATTCTATTCAAACCATCAGAATCAACTAGAAACTCCGAGCTGTTAATCATTTTATCCAAAGTGGTGGGGTGCTTCGGCATGACATACAGTTTTAAATTCAAAGCTTTTAAATCAAACACATAATATAGTGGAAGTATATTCGGATGATCTAATACTGGCCATATTAACTCTTCCAGTTTCCAAGAGAGAGTACACGGAAAAAACGATTTGGTTGCGATAACCAAATTTATTTTGTTACGGTGTTTGGTAGTTTCCTTTAGTTGTTTGAACCATATTATTTTTTTTACAACGAAATCCGTTTAGTTGTGTGGGCCAAATAATTTGGTTATTTTATTTGGTTGAATTTCAACCATCCAACCATCCAACGCACTTCGGCGGCCATGTAAACACACTGAGTTGTAAACACATTACTCGACTTCGAGAAGACACGTGAAAAGAAGTAGAAACGAAGAAATCTACTGAGAAAATCGTCAAGGTAAGGAAACTGATTATTATTGTTTAAATTTTAATGAATTGCTTTAATTAGATACAAAATCTGAAAGGCAATCTTTTTTTTCTGTTGTTGTTTACTTATTTGATAGACCGTCTAAGCCTAATTACGTAGGAAATTCAAATACATTGTCAGTTAATTTTTCTAGATGTTATTACTCGTGAAATAGTTAAAAGCAAGCAAAAATAGTTAATTACTACCACTACAATGCATTTTCATATTATTTTTCTATAAAATTAAAAAATAATATACAACTGAGGAAAGCTTACTGTACGATAGAAATTAGTGCAATGTTTACATCGCAGTATTTTGTAAACTTGCAACATACAGCTCGCTAAATAGTAAAAAAAAAAAAAATGTTTTTAGCGTATCTTCTATAGCCTGCAGTTTTTTAAAATCACTCGCCCCATTATAAAATACATTCGCCAGTGGCGAGTAAAATAATGTATTTCCCCACCCCTGCATATAATATATATAGGGTAGATGTACCAGTAATAGACACCCTTAAGGAATTTCTTTAAAAATTATTTTTTAATTAATAGTTATAATTGTTATATTCCACATTTTTTAATATTATATTAATCTACCAACAATATTTAACCATGCTCATAGTCACATTTCCCAATGTGAATCGAAATTTAATTGTAAATAACAGAAGTAAGTCAAAACACCCTAAATTCAAAAACCCCACAAAAAGTAATAGATAATTGATATTAATGATTATATTTAAAACTAGAATTTAAAGAAAGCATATTAATGAAATAAAAAAAGCTGAATTTTTATTGGTTATTTTTTTATAAACCAAAAATGTTGAAGGTGGCCCATTACTGGAAGGCAGGCCATTTAGTACTTAAATAATTTAGGTGTATTTTTTTTATTCTTATGTCATTAGCGATGCTGTATGTAACTAGTGTCCAGGGGTCGATGCAGGTTTTTTTTCTTGGGGCCCATTTTGTGAAAAATAAAGGTTATTTTTGTGAAAATTATTATATTTTTGTAAAAAATAACATTTTGTAACGAAAGTTGAAATCCAGTTAATAAAATTTGAACCAAGCATTTATAAACAAAAAATTTTTTTTAATCCTTTTGCTGAAGTTTTCTTCGCTGGTGAACTTGTTTATTTACAAATTACACATTTTAAAAACGTCACAAAATAATAAATAAATAATAAATAGTAAGTTTTTATGGAATAGAATTCTGTGAAAGGGCCTATTTTAGTAAAAAGAATTCTGTGAAAGGGCCTATTTTAGTAAAAAGAATTCTGTGAAGAGGCCCATTTTATTAAATTGATTTTTGTGAAGGACCCATTTTATTAAATTAATTTTTGTGAAGGGACCCTAAATAGGTCCCAAATTTTGCCTGGATCAACCCCTGGTGTTTGTCTTAAATTGCTATTTGTTGCCTAATTTTGACTGAAAATAATGTGATCAGAATCTTTATAATTATTTAAACAGGAGCCGCGCTAAGAAATTAAGACTTTTAAATAACAAATTAGCCAAATTTGAAAATCATTAGCCAATAGCTGCATTAAATCTTTTTAAAATATTAATTTATTTTATAAATAATATATAAAACTTAAATTTTACAATGAGTATAAAATTTATTTGTAAAGTGCAGTATATCATAGCAATTTACTTTCCCTTCAGTTTTATTTGAAACATTAAAAAATAGTTTAGTGGCATTTGTTCCTATTTTAAAAACAATCAGCATTAAAATAATCCTTAGCCACATACTTCGGGGAGAGGGGGGGGGATGACACTTTGCTTTCCATAGCTTCACAGGTTAATCGGGCCCTAGTATATTGTACTGTCCTCTAAAAAAAACCCATTTTTGAAAATTTCTCATATAAAGTATAATAAAGAATTTGAAAAAATTAAACATAGTTAAATTTTTACAGCTTGTTCTGACTAAGATTTTAATGTTGAGCATTTTTTATTTTACCACTGTATTACAAAGTGGCAGCCAATTAAGCGAGAATTTGAAAAAAAAAACCCACTTTTCTAAAAATTAACTATGTTACAAAAAAAAAAAAAAAAAAAAAAAAAAAACACAGCTGACGTAATCAGCTAAAAATGATCCATTTTATTACCTATTAAACGGTTTAACATAAAAACAATTAAAAATTTATGTAGATATTCTAAAATTTTATTATAACAAGAAAATTTGTAGAAATGAAGCTAGTGTTTTGCCAGAATTCTGTAGTTGTTAGTTTAAATTATTTTAAAAGTAAATAAGCACTCACGTATTTTAGCTATTTTTATTATTCTAAATGAGGCAGAAAAACAAAACAAAAAAAAATTGACTTTAATAATTTAAACCAGTTATGTATTATATTTTCCTTTTCTATTGAAATTTACGTTTAAATATTTCTAATTAATAGTCTGACTATGAAAAAATAAAATGTAAACAAAGAAATGATCTATAATCCGCTAAACCCTTGGTCCCTAAGTGCGGATTTCACAGAGTTGACTGTATATATCAATACATGCATATATCTATACTAGGGGTGCACAACCTTTTTAAGCGAAGGGCCACTTACAAAAATGACTGGGTTGTCGAGGGCCACCATCAGTAGAATTTTGTTTGCAGGAGGTGTGACCGGGGGGGGGGGGGGCTAGGTTCCTTCCTTCCCAGTCAACGTATTCAGTTCTGTTGGTATAAGGATATATCAACAGTTTACATTTGTATTTATACAAGAGATATAGCTAAGATTATTTTCAGAGAGTGAAAATACTCCTTGACTTTATTTGAAGGAGTAAATTTAGCTTTAAAGATTGCCAGTAACGAAAAAAAATTCTGCTTTCATGAATGAAGGTGGGGAGGAGAAGAAACATATTATTCTAAATTGTACTTCTTAACATATTCAGTCATAAAATGTGGATATCAAGTAGGGGTGCACAGCCTTTATAAGAGGAGGGTCAGTCACAAAAATCACTGGATTGTCAAGAGCCAACATCCGTAGGGTGAACAAAATTTTGTTTCGGGGAAGTAGGGGGAGGATCGGCCTAAAAGTTCATAAAAATGGGCGCGGGGGGGGGGGGGGGGGGGCTAATTTTAAAAGGAGAGTTAGTTCCCTATACTCAACCATCTCCTTAGTCAGTATAACCCATTTCAGTTGGCAAGGATAGAAAAATCTTGCATTTATTTTCCATGCGTGATTGACAATATTCATAGTTTTTTTCCTAGTGATTGACAAAATTCGCGATTTTTACGCAGACGATTGGCGAAATTTACAATTTACACACACCCGATCGGCAAAAGTAACGATTTATACGCACCAATCGGCAAAATTAGCGATTTTTATGCATACGATCGACGGAATTTACGATTTATATGCACCTGATCGGCAAAATTCACAATTTTTACGCACCCGATCGTCAAAATTCGTGATTTTTACTCGCCTAATCAGCGAAATTTGCGATTTTACACACCCGATCAGCAAAATTCGCGATTTTTACGCACCCGATCGGCAAAATTCGCGATTTTTACGGGCCCGATCGGCAAAATTCACGATTTATACACGCCCGATCGGCAAAATGCGTGATTTATATGCATACGATCGGCGAAATTTATGATTTATACGCACCTGATCGGCAAAATTCCCAATTTTTATGGGCCCGATCGGCAAAATTCGCGATTTTTACGCAGGTAATCGGTGAAATTTATGATTTATACGCACCCGATCGGCAAAATTTGCAATTTTTACGTGCCCGAATGGCAAAATTCATGATTTTTACGCGCCCGATCGGCGAAATTTACGATTTATACGCACCCGATCGACAAAATTCATGATTTTTACGCCCCCGATCGGCAAAATTTGCGATTTTTACGTGCCCGAACGGCAAAATTCATGACTTTTACGAGCCCAATCAGCGAAATTCATGATTAAGCGCCTAATCGGCAAAATTTGCGATTTTTATGACCCCGATCGGCAAAATTTGCGATTTTTATGACCCCGATCGGCAAAATTCGCGATGTTTATGTACCCTATCGGCAAAATTCGCGATTTTTACAGGCCTGATCGACAAAATTCATGATTTTTATGCCCCCGATCGGCAAAATTCGCGATTTTTACCTGCCTGAACGGCAAAATTCATTATTTTTACGCACCCGATCGGCGAAATTCGTGATTTTTAAGCACCTAATCGGCAAAATTTGCAATTTTTATGACCCCGATCGGCAAAATTCGCGATTTTTACAGGCCTGATCGACAAAATTCATGATTTTTACGCCCCCGAACGGCAAAATTCGCGATTTTTACCTGCCTGAACGGCAAAATTCATTATTTTTACACACCCGATCGGCGAAATTCGTGATTTTTAAGCACCTAATCGGCAAAATTTGTGATTTTTACGCCCCTGATCTGCAAAATTCGCGATTTTTACGTATACGATCGGCGAAATTTACGGTTTATACGCACCTGATCGGCGAAATTCGCGATTTATACGCACCCTATCAGCAAAATTTGTGATTTTTATGCGCCCGATTGGCAAAATTCACTATTTTTACACAGGCGATTGCCAAAATTTACGATTTATACGCACCCGATCGACAAAATTCATGATTTTTACGCGCCCGATCGACAAAATTCGCGATTTTTATGGGCCCTATTGGCAAAATTCACGATTTTTATGCAGGCGATCGGCGAAATTTACGATTTATACGCACCCGATCGGCAAAATTCACGATTTATACGCACCCTATCGGCAAAATTCGCGATTTTTATGGGCCCTATCGGCAAAATTCACGATTTTTACGCAGGCGATCGGCGAAATTTACGATTTATACGCACCCGATCAAACAAAATTCGCGATTTTTACGCATACGATCGGCGAAATTTACGATTTATACACACTTGATCAGCAAAATTCGCGATTTATACGCCCCCTATCGGCAAAATTCACGATTTTTTGTGTCCGATCGGCGAAATTGATCCGCAGGCCACCAGTAATCCGATCGCGGGCCACAGGTTGTGCACCCCTAATCTATACAGTAGACTCCTTTAAATATGCATAGCTTAAAACCAAAGGTTGGGAAGATTTTAGATTTCTGTGGATTTCTGGTCACTGTTTTGTTTACATTTTTTAAACAACAATTAGATTTTACTGATGCACTCAAAATTATAATGAATGCTTACAATAAAGTAAACTAACAAAAATTAAGAAAATAAAAAAAACATTCAAAATATTAAAAGTGAAGGTCAAGTAAATAATTAATATTGCATAATGATGATGAGATAATTTTTCTTGAATTATTCAGTGAAACTCGCCTTATAAATGTACACTAATAATTCACATCAAAATCTTAAACAGTTTTATTTCATGTTTAGGCATACTTAATAACCAAAAAAGCTTGATTAATGCATAAATGTAGTAAAAATATCACAATCGCCACTGATATCAGCACTATCTTGAAAATTTTCAAAAATAAATTTATACTTCTTTCATGTGCAAACATGAGTTAAATCATATTAACCAAAATTACATATTGAAATGTGTACAGCATGATATAAAAATTTTAAAAAAAGTGAATTTTATACTTGACACTGAAAAACAAAATGGAAATTTTAGTATGTCAGATCTCGCTGACTTGGAAAAGACAATATATACCTGATATAGCACCAAAATTGTAAAATGTTTGTTTATTATTATTTTTTTTTTAAGTCTGGTTATCCAACGTAAAACCATAATTGTAAAATTAATAACCCATGAACTGTAAAATGTTTGACTGTTTTTGAAATCCACGTTACCAGAAATATTTTTCTGTATTTGCTTTCTCCCACCTGACCCTATAATAAAAGCAAAATATTTTCCGCTTTATACTTACTTTGTACCAGTTGTACAAGAAATTTAAAAAAGTGACGGGAAAAAAAGAAAAGAAATAGAAGTCTGAATAACTAGATAATAGTTGAGTTTTACTCACAAAGTTATGGATTATTTAGAAGAGGAAAACTAATTTAAATAGTAATAGTAGGGGACAAACTATCAGAATTGAATTTCAGGTGAAGAGTATTTGAACAAGTTAACAAATTAGATATTTCTTGGGATCACAATAATGAGGAATACCAAGGCAAAATTTAGGGCCTAATTAGAGCCTCCCCACAAAAATCAATTTAATAAAATGGGCCCGCAAAAAATCAATTTTATAAAATAGGTCCCTTCACAGAATTCCTTTTAATAAATATTGTTTCACAAAATTCTATTGTATAAAATTTTACTATTTTTATCAATTTATTTTGTTATGTTTCAAAATTTGTAATTGATAAAAAAAAAAAAAAAAAAAAAAAGTTCATCAGAAAGGAAGACTTTAGCAAATAGGACTTTAAAAAGTTTTTGTTATGTTAATAAATGCTTGGTTCGAATTTGAATAACTGGACTTTGACTTTTGTTACAAAAGGTTATTTTTCACAAAAATATAATAAATTTCATTAAAAAAAACCTCTACTTTTCATCAAATGGGCCTCAAGAAGAAAAAAAGAAAAATCTGCATCCACCTCTGAATACATAGTTAAGTTCGCAAAAGAGAGAGACTTTAAACAAACCATTTCAAAATGTTTTTTTTACAGGGAACAAGAATGTCCTTTTTATTTATTAAATTCCTGCCTAAAATCATATTTAAGTATAAAGATAGCTGAATTGATATATATATTTTTTATTTCCATAGGATTCACTACAAGGTCTGGCATCTTTAGGAAATTGATTTTTGTTTTGTACACCAGCCTGTATTAAAAGGATCTAATCAAAGTAAGCCATAAAAACATTTTGTATAATTATTGAGTTGTTAATTTAATTTAATTTTCAATGGTATTTTGTCATGTCTGCATTAATGTAATTCTTTTAAATAGCCATATAAAATAATAGTAAGGTTTAAAAAAAAAAAGTCCCCCCCCCCCCCCCCCCAGACAGCTTAACTCCCCTCCATGTATAAATGTTGGGAGGGAGACTACAAAAAACTGAATTTCAGGACCTGAAATTTCTGAATTTAGGTTTTATTAGATTTTGGGCGCAGAAGTCTTTTTCACAAGGTACACTCAAGACAGGCAGCACAAGAGTAACTTTTATAACTTTGGTAATTGTTGCAATTGTATGTTTATGCTCTCTTAAAAAAATATCAGAAAACTTTGTAATATCTGATGTGCCTTCATTTTTAACTGCTTGCATTGAACAATGCATATTTGGTGATGGTATGTATCATCAATATCTACTTCTGGAAGAAAAAAAAAGTTTTTTTTATATCAATAAGAGAATTACATTCAAAAGTGGGATCCCTTGTATTTTATTTTTATTTTTTTGATTGAACTAGGTACTATGCATCAACTATTTACTGAAGTTGGCTGCTTTTTGTTTTTGTTTTTTATTTTTCCTTGTAATTTAATTTGTAGAATAATGTACTATAACACTGTAAACATCAGTTTAGGTATTTCAGAATGTAGTAGTTAAATTAAAAAATGGTAGTGTGAAGGAATATCTATTCCCATTTTATTTGTTTCTGCTTGTTCATATGTTAATTTACCTTACATGTATTCTTATTGCATTAACGTGTGTAGATGGAAATGTCAATATGTCAATAAAGTTTTGAAAACTTGGCACATCTGCTTCAGTCGTGAGGGGGGGAGATCACAAAATACATCCATTGGTAGTAGGGAAAAAAAATAATTTCGACAGTCAGTCGAGGCTAAAGAAAAATTGGGGAAATTGTCGATTGGTTGGGAGAAAAAAATCACGAATTTCATCGGTCTGTCACTGTAAAAGTCGCAAAATTTTTCAGTCTGACTCAAGGAAACAATATCATGAAATTTGTCAATCAGCTGCCGAAAAAAATCACAATTTGTCTTGATTTTTTTTTTTTTTTGGGGGGGGGGGGGGATCTGAATTTCATCACTAAGTCACTGGAAAGAAATTGAAAGATTTGTCTATCAATTACAGAAAAATATTCCAAAATTTGTTAATCAGTCGCTAGAAAATATCAGAAATTTATCAAAATTTGTCTTGTTGATCGCAGAGAAAAATCAAAAAAATTTTCAGTTGGATACAGGAAAATAAATGAATATTTCAAGAAGCTGTAAAATTCTGTAATCAGTCGCTTGAAAGAAAAAAAAATCGTTGATCGGTCATTTGGGGGGGGGGAAGGGGGGTGAAATTAGTCTATGCTGTGGTAAAAAAGGCAAAATGCATCAATCTATCGCAGGAAAATACTGTGAAATTCATCAACGAGTCACAGAAGTTGATCATCGTTTGAAAAAGAAAAATTCTGGAGAAAATTATAAAATTTTTGTGTTACCTCACGCCCACAATATTCTTCTGGGCGGGGGAATCCTACTATATCACACTGAAATTCAAGCCCTGTTAGCATAGACATGGTGTTACAGGGTTGGCAAGTTTCTGCCAGGGTGGTTATAACCAGTTAAAACCGGCATGGCAGAAACTTTTTTCTGCCAGTAAGTGGCAAAAACTGGCAGAAACAAAGAAATAATAATAAGAAGAACTTTAACTGTGATGATTTATAATTCACACATGTATTTGATGTAGTACATGTATTTTGATGGTGTTGGGGGAGGGGGGTGAAATTAGTCTATGCTGTGGTTAAAAAGGCAAAATGCATCAATCTATCGCAGGAAAATACTGTGAAATTCATCAACGAGTCACAGAAGTTTATCATCGTTTAAAAAAGAAAAATTCTGGAGAAAATTATAAAATTTTTGTGTTACCTCACGCCCACAATATTCTTCTGGGCGGAATCCTACTATATCACACTGAAATTCAAGCGCTGTTAGCATAGACATGGTGTTAGTACAGGGTTGGCAAGTTTCTGCCAGGGTGGTTAAAACCAGTGGTTAAAACCGGCATGGCAGAAACTAGTTTCTGCCAGTAAGTGGCAAAAACTGGCAGAAACAAAGAAATAATAATAAGAACTTTAACTGTGATGATTTATAATTCACACATGTATTTGATGTAAACAATTAAATTAAAAATTAAAACTAAAGATTATGAATGTTATTGAGAGTAGCAAAAAGCTTCAAAATGATGATATAAATATACTTTGTTTATATAATACTAAATTTCTTTTACTTGAAAAACAGAAATTTTCATAATGGTAATCTGATGCTGTACAAGTTTAACTATTAATATTATTATTTACAGTTGAATTTCTATTTAAATTTTAAAAAAAATTACAAAAATTCTATGATATTTTAACAAATCACTGTTAAGAGAATTTTTAAATAAATAATATAATGCAATAACTTAAAGATTATCTACTATATGGAATATGGTTATATATATATATGGTTGGAATAATTTCAACTAACAGTCTTAAATTTAAAAAAAAAGATGTCAGATTTGTTCCTTTGAATACTGTATTTAAATGAAATGTTTTTAAATCCACGGAATTACAAGATCTACAAATAACTACAGCTCCAAGTAAAAAAAATAGAATAGAAAAATAGGAATTGTGAAAAAAGGTTTTTTTATGTATCGCTTATACAAAAAGTAATGCAGGATAAAACTTAATATTGTAAGAATCTACATAGTTTGTAGAATCTTTTAGCATTAAAATTAAAGAAAATAATACAAAAATTTAAACAATTATTCACACTTGTAAAAAATCAAAATATTAGAATAACCATTTACCTGGTTCAAAATATTAGAATAATGCATTGTAAATTATATGTATTTTTAAAAAAAGGAATAAATAGTTATTATTTAATATTTTGTAGCATCACCTTTACATTTTATAGCAGCACGAACTCGCTTTGCCAAGCTAGCTACAAGTGGTTCACAATGTTATCTGCCCAGACATGACCATGCTGACTTTATGCTGGAAAGAAACTCAACTTTGTTTTTTGGTGCAATATCTATTGTGCCAAAAATTCTTATTTTATGCAACCTTCTGTATTTATCAATATATGATTGATAAATACAAATGTATTATTATGTAACTAATCAGGAAAATTCATAAGTATTCTCATTTTTTGAACCAACTATTTTAGTATTCTAATATTTTGAATAATGAAAATAATTTTAGAAAAATAAAATATTCACTCAAAATTTAATATTTTACAGTTTTAATTTTCTTTAATAACATGCAAATGTATTAAAACATCCACCGCTGTTCTTTTACAACTGTACTACAGTGAAATAAAGCTAAATGCAATTTCAAATACAAATGAAATTAATTATTCTAATTTTTTATTTGGAGCTGTATAACATTTCTATGAGAAAGATTTTTTACAGTTATTATTAAATTATTATGTTAAATTACAGATAAGTATTTTAAGTAAGGATTGATTATTTTTCTTTTCTTTTCAATTTTTAATTTAAAATAAGTATTGGATACAGTTTTCTATTTTGAATTTTAAACTGAGATTTTTAAATACTCTAATGATTGTTTATATATAAAATTACACAACCATATTATAACAAAAATTTTATCTGTTACATTACTCATTTTTTCTAATACAAATTTATTTATTTTAAATTAAAATTATGCATAGTATTTTATTTATAATTTATCCTCAATAAATGTACTTAAGGAATTTAATACTACTAAACAAGTCTCAGATTATGTCACGAAATGTGTTTATGCCAGTTTCTGCCGGTTATAACCACTTTCTGCCACTGGCACAGCAGAAACCACTTTTTGCCGGCAAAAACCCAGCCCTGTGTTAGTATAATTGAAAAGTACTAATTTTTCTTTATCCAAAATCTACAATCTTTTTCTTATTGATTCCAAAAATGATGACTGATTTGTATTATCTAATCATTAAAATTTTGTTACATATTCTATACTATACATATACATGGCGGGATTCACACACCAAAAATATTTTTTTTTTCCCCTCTGCAAACGATTGATGAATTTCGCAATTTTCTTTTCGAGCGACCGATCGACAACTTTCACAAAATTTGTACAACAATTACCAAGACACTATTTCTTCTTACGACAGATTGACAAAATTTGCAATCTTTTCTGTGCATTGAACTGAAAAATTTGGGCAGGTTTTCTGCTACTGATTGATGAATTTTGCAATATTTTTATGCAATCATCTGACAATTTTTTTTTTTTTTTTTTGCAACAGATTGACGAGATTTTCTTTTTTTGCCCTGCGTCCGACTGTAAAATTTCGTGATATTTTGTGGTTAACAATTTACAAATTTCGTGATATTTTTCTGCAACCAATTGACAAACTTCACTTTTTTTACTTAGCCCCCCCCCCCCCGTGGATAAGCAAGATATCTGGCAGGAGCCAGATATTCGGTGTATTCCTAATAGCCATATTCAAAAGGTTATCCATTTTTTTTCTTCTGATCCTAGTCATGGTAAGTGGTATACTAGTCTTCCAGTAAGCTGTTTAGAATATTTAAATTGTAGTTTTGAGCTGTTATCGATTAAAGTGAGAAACTTTCACTCACTTTGACGCCACGTTTTTTTTTTTCAGCACTCCTAACAGCCTCTGCATTTTATTTCTCTATATTTGATAAATTTAAATTCTATTTTCTTCATAAATGCATTTACAAAGGTTATAGGATGCCAACTGAATGCAGGTGCTGTATACTACTAGTGCGCTTCTGTGTTTATAAAGACTCATTTTCAGAGCCAGTTCTGAAGTTTAAAAAACATTGTGGGCAGTTCAAAAAGTAAGGTAACAAACTCTCTAGAAGAGAAACTTTATTCACAAATTCAAAGAGATATACAACATAGTAAGGCATTGGTACATGTTACTTCTCCAGATAGTCACCATGGTTGTCAAAGCATTTGGGCACCATTGGTATACTAATGCATTGAAACTGGCATAGAAGAAATCAGCATTAAGGTTGTTTAGCCACATCAAGAAGGCTTGCTGAACTTCGTCATCAGTTCTGAAATGGCGATCTTCCATGTGCTTCTTGAACAGTCTGAAGAGATGGAAATCACTTGGTGCGAGGTCTGGGCTGTATGGTGGATGTTCCAATACCTCTCATCGTTTGTGCCAGTATCAAATCATACATTACTATAGCCGCACACAGTCAGGCATTGTTGTGCAACAACACAACACCTTTTGAAAGCAGTCTCTGTCGTTCTGCGAATTGCCTTGTGCAACCGATCCAGCATGGCACAATAACTGGTAGCATTCACAGTTGCTCCACCAGTGAGGAAATCGGCCAGCAGCACACCCTGGTGGTCCCAAAAGATTGTGGCCATCACTTTCTTCACAGATGACGTTATTTTAAAATTCTTACAAGGGGGAGAGGAAAGGTGTTTCCATGAAATTGTTGTTCGCTTCGTTTCAGGTGTCACATGATGTATCTACTTTTTGTCCCCTATGGTGATACTGTGCAGGAACGAAATGCCCTCCACCTGAAACTGCATTAAATGCTGGAGAGACAACCCAATTTTTATACAGACTTCTTAGGCAGGCCGCACACTGAGACGTCATGAACAACATGAAGTACAAATTAGGAGAAGAAACGGGTTGAAACAAAGGAGAAACCTGTTTCAAACCTGTTTTTTTCACACTTTCAAAAGTTTAGTAAACAAACCAAGACAAATGGTCTGTGTTCTATGAAACAGAAAATTACACTGCCCCTAGCAGAGAGAACCAGAACTTAAATGATGGTGATGGTAGTAGTAGTAAACAAACCAAGACAAACGGTCCAAATTGTGTGAGGATTAACCCATAGAATTTGAGATCTTGAATAAATGTACACTAGAGATTCTTTCAAAATGTATTGTTTATCTTTTTATCCCTTTCAAATCAGCAATGTCGTCGATTCAATACTTTGATACATGTATTATATTGCTCATTTAAATTTTTGTTCAAATTGTCACTACAGTCGATACCTCGATACAGGTAGTATTGTCATTTTTAATTTCCTTAAAATCGTCATTGTAGATTGATCTCTCCTCCCCGTGAGAGGCTAACGGGGATAGACCGATATTTTTGTGCTATCTTAGCAATATATTTATTCTTTCAATTTTACTATTTTAGCAGCGGAGCTGCTGTCAAACTTCGTATAATGGCCTTTTTCTTTTTAGGTTAGGAGGCTACTTCACTCATGTGAAAACACCTGCTCGCTAATGTTAATCCTATGGGACAGTTTTTTTTTAATATCTTGTTTGCATTTCAATATTTTAAAATCATTTTTACATTGGATAGCTAAGATTGATCACTATGCAGGCCCTTTTTGTTTACTTTTTTGATTTTATTTGCAGGTATTTTTTATTAGCATTACTTTCACTTTCAGAACTGGTTTCAAAAGTGAAAGTATCATCATTAAAAAAAAAATCTGCTAACAAAGTAAAAAAAAAAAAGTAGAAAAAGGCCAGCATAGCAATCGAGCTCAGCTATCCAATGCCAAAAATACCTTTAAAAATATTGAAATGCAAACAAGATATTATAAAATAACTGTTCTGTAGGATTAACATCAGTGAGTGGGTGTTTTCGCATGAGTAAAATAGTCTATTAAATTGTTATATTTTTAGTTTAGAGCCTGGTTATTTGGGCTACTAGTTTAAAATGTTGTATTCAAGTTCGTCTCCTCTTCCCCAAATCACAACTTTCTTAATTATGGTCTAATTTTAATGGGACCTTTTTTGGGATTCTTCCCAAGTCATTTGGTTACTTACTAAAAACATTAATATTAATTCTGCAACTCTTGGTGATTACTATTTATGAACGATTATCAAAATTTTCAGATTTTTTACAGTTCAAACATTTCCATCTATGGTTTAAAGCCGCATTACTCGGAGTTCTTGTTAGTTAAGTTGTATATCTCAAGTTTGTTTCTCTCTTCCCCCCCCCCCCCCTCTCCCCTAGAGAGTCCTGTATAGGTCAAATTTAACCCGACTCAAACTTGAAAGTTCCATTTAAGGTCAACCTGCTACCGACCCAAGCTTGACGAAATTACTTTCTAGCTGTAACCCAACATATTTCAAACCCGAAATAATTCAGCTGAACCCAACCCGCAACTCAAAATGAATGGAAGTCAATTCATGTTTTACTGCAATTATAAAAGTAATCTTAGTTATCGCTTTTTTTTTTTTTTTTTTTTTTTTACTACCAATTTTGTTTTTTGTATATTTTGTATATAAAGTTATGATTTGGTGAGAACGGGGGGAGGAGACAAACTTGAGAGATACAGCTTAAAGGCGGAATGCTTGAACTGTAAAAAAGCTGAAATTTTTTATTATTGTTCCTAAATAGTGGTCACCAAGAATTGCAGAAATAATAATCAATGTTTAATAATTAACCAAATGACTTGGGAAGAATATCAAAAAATTTCTGTACACATTGGACAATAATTCAGAAATTTATGGTTTGGGGCGCAGGGGCCAAACTTGAAAAATACAACTTAATAAACTTGTAACCCAAATAACTAGGCTGTAAACTGAAAATATAACAATTTGACCTGGAAAGAAAAAGGCCCATATGAAATTTGACAGCAACTCTGCCTCTAAAATAGCAAAATTGAAGGAATAAATGCTATGAAATGCAACTAAGTTTTGGAATTACTGTTTTTAAGCTTATCTGTGTAATATCCATTCTAGAACATACGATACTGAAATTTGTTAATTGACTCTTATTGTGATCGATGCTGATTTATAAGATATTGATGTTTATCGATACTCAATTTTTCCAGAATCGCCCATTACTGATATCGCTAAACTATTCAAGTTGAGATTAATTACCATGTAGTTGACTATATTATCTATAGCATTGTGTAAATTCTACATTTGTTTTTACACTTTATTGGTTACATGTTGAACATACAAATCTTTTACACAAGGCATTTTAAATGTTTTGTTTTCTTTCTTAACAAAGTTCTTGCAGGGTGTTTAACCACCTGGATAACCTGGAAAAGTCAGGAAATTTTTTATGAACTGGAAAAGTCTGTGAAATTTACCATTCTTGATAAAAAGTCCGGGAAATTTAAAATTTCTGAAGAAAATTCAAGAAAAGGTTTTGGATTAGAAAATTAATGATTTGAAATTGTGCTGTCAGGGAAAAGGTTAGCTCTTCATAAGCACTGTAAAATGTATTTCATCCTTAACAATTATTGAAATTATTTTTGTCCTCTTCCTTTTAATCCTTTCTTGTAACCAGAGAAAGAAGTTTCTGTAGAACTTTTTCTTCCTTGGTAGCTTGGGGAGTGGAGTGTTGATTTTCAGCTTTTACTATGTAATGCTTAAAAAAAGAAAATTATCGTCCACTGTCACCTTTTGGTATATATAATTTTGACTGTTTTTGCTGTGTGAAATTTGATTATTTTGTTCACTATATTTCTCAATATTTATGTAAAATTATGTTATGTCTAACAATTCTCTATCTTAAAAATTTCACCCTTTCATTATTAAAACAGGTCGAGAAATTAACCGGATGCTTGGAGTTTCATTTTACCTAACTCGGGAACCTGATACAGCCTGAAGTCTATCAAGCTTGAGAATCCTGCTTTTTTTTTATGATCCTCATTTGCACAAGAAGGAAACTATTTTTTAAATAGGGCAGATGGTGTGCAGCACCCATCTGAAACTGTGTACTTCATTGTACTGTATTCATAAATATTAATCCGATATATATATATTTATATATCTTATAATTATATAATTTGTACTTTCAATAAATGGAGCGGCATACCGCAAACCAACTGAAATGTGTTACTATTTCACTATGTATGTGATAATTTTTATTTCAGTTAATGCAGCACTGCCATTGGCGATTTTTCCACCCCTATTACTACTTTTGAAAAAGGATTCTTGTTTGTAGTTTATTGTTGTTTAGAAATACTAAATTAAAATTATAAAAATAACTGTCTGTGGCAGCCCTGCTGTTATCATTATTAAGTCAGTATTAAAATACACCCGCTCGCTAATGTTAATCCTATGGAGGAAATTTTTGAAGATATCTCGTATTTTTAAATGATTTTTTTTGCATTGGATAGCTGAGGTCAATCTCTATGCACGCTCCTTTCTACTTTTTCGATTTTGATTACAAGTTTTTTTTATTAAGATACTTTCACTTTCAAAACCGGTTTTGAAAGTGAAAGTACCCTCAATAAAAAAAACTGCATCAAAAATCGAAAAAGTAGAAAGGAGCGTGCATAGAGATTGACCTCAGCTATTGAATGCAAAAAAAATCATTTAAAAATATTGAAATGCGAACGAGATATCTTCAAAAATTTCCTCCATAGGATTAACATTAGCGAGCAGGTGTTTTTGTCTGAGTGAAGTAGCCCCTTAAAGTAAGCCTAGCAGAAACAGTATTTTAATATATGATATGGGAAATCAAGTGTATTTTAAAATATAATTTCAATATGGAATATTAGCCGGAAACAAATTATGAACTGGCGCATGTTTTTGCTTTAATATTCATTTTCTTTCTTCTTTTTTTTTTAAAGGGGGTGGGGGGCACTATCCAAACTATACAGAATCTCTCATTAACACATTGAGTCAGCAACCACTGTAAGAGAGTAACCACAAGTTTTTCATACAATTGAAAGATGAAGAGAGATGCTTCACATATGGGGATTTTAAAGTTATAATTTCATCAAGTGTCTGTATCTTGGATTCTTTTTCAGATTTCCAACACTGCTAATGTAGACATTGCTAAAATTGGACAAATTACTAAATTAGGAAGGGATGAATGCAAAACTTACGTTAACCTCAATAATAAATTAATTTAAAAAAAAAATTCAAATGCAGCAATTGCAATTTGAAATAAAATAAATAAATGATGATTAAATACCATAATTTGAATACTTTAAATGAATAAACAACATTCAAAGCATGGGGTTCAAATGCTCATCTTGCTTGTTATTAATTTTAGCTACTGAATTGAATCTGAAAAATTATGTATGCTACTGTATTTTGAACAACTGAGTTGTATTTGAAAGTATACTGGTGCATATTGTTGAACAATTGTTCATTACATTTTTTTATGTTAAATTTTTTTTACAGAAAACAATTTTATCTGAAAATTGAAACTTACGTCAGTGTAACCTATTTAAATTTTCAGTTTCCTCTCATCATTAACCACAAAAAAAAAAGAGATTGATTGAATTGAAAAGATCGTAATAAATTATCTTTTTCAATATCAATTTTACATAAAATTTTGGACAGTTTAGCGTAAAAGATAGATCAATTTATTGAAATAAATTCATTTCAATGGCTCACACTTAAAGTGTGAAATTCAACAGTGTCAGGAGTGATTGTGTTCAGGTTATATACTTGAATTCAGATTTTTTTCTTTTAAAGTACTGAAAATACAGTTTTTCTGATAGTTAAATACACAAAATAACACTAAAATAAATATCAATTTCATATGATTGCTAAATAGAGTTAAATTCATATTTCTCTCAATTTGACCTCCCTGTATTAAATTATATATTCCCTCCCCCCCTCTCTCCATACAGAAATGTTTCCTCGCTAAAATTTCAGGTATTTTTTCATAAACCCACAATCGTCCCTTCAGTGTATTGGGAAATTAAAAGTATAAGACTACAAACTAAATATCATTTTAATTGCATTTTAAAACAAACCTTTAAAAGTCACACAAATTTTGATAACATTTCTTTTAAAAATCATTTTTAAATTTTGAAACGTAATTAAATTTGATGGTTGCATTTGTAAATATTCAAAAGAATAAATTATGAGTTTTCTTTCCTTTTTATTAATAGCGTAGTGTTTCACCCAAATTTTGTTATTTTTAAGATTAATGTTTCAAATTTTCAGAGTTAAAGTAGAGGAAATTCATTTAAATAAAAAGGAAAATTTGTACTTCTCTGTCCTAGTTTTTATATTACAATAAACTCTAAAAAGTAATCTATTTTTAGCCATCAAATAAAGGTTTGTGGATCTACCAAATTTTGCATATAACGAAGAAAAAAGAAAGATTATCTAACATTTAATTTCTTTAAAATGTTATTGCTGCTTTAAATGCAGAAAATAACACAAAAGTTAAAACTAAGTCATTTGGTCAATCCAATGAAAAATAGTAAGCCAACCAATTCTGTGTGAAAATCCAGTTTTCTGATAATTAAATTCACAAAATAGTCAATAAGATTAGGTAAATTATTTTTTTTATTCTTAGCTAATAGAGCTGGTTGCAAGACACATTTATTTAGTTGCGATTACTATTAACTAACTAGATTTGGTTGCAATAAACATTGATTTGATTACTGATACAATCAAATCCCTTTGGCTGTTTCAAATCTATTATGGTTACAAGAACCAAATCAATTTGGTTTTTGTAACCAAAGACAATTGGTTATAATACCATTTAACCAAATGAATTTGATTGCAATAAATAAATCTATTTAGTTCTATCAACCAAATCTATTTGGTTAAAACTTATCATAACCAAAAAAGTTTGGTTGCAGTGACTAAATCAGTTCGGTTCTACCAACCAAATTTAGTTGGTTGATACTTATTATAACCAAATAAATTTTGTTGATACAACCAAATGGATTTGGTTCTTGCAACCAAATTCATTTTGTTATGTCAACTATTAACCAAATTAATTTGGTTGCAAGAACCAAATGAATTTAGTTACTGCAACAAAATTTATTTGGTTACAATAAGTATCAACCAAAAAGTTTGGTTGCAGTAACCAAATGGATTTAGTCCGTTTAACCAAACTTTTTTGGTTACTTTAAGTATTAACCGAAATGATTTGGTTGAAAGAACCAAATTCATTTGGTTCTTTCAACAAAATTTATTTGGTTGCGACAACTAAATCATACTTTGGTCCCATCAACCAAACATTTTGTCGGGGCTATACTGAAAAAAAAATTTGGTTGGTTCAACTATAATTTTGTTCTTTTAACCAAATCGTTTTTTCTGTGTATTCTTGACAATCTTAATGGCAACATCTTCTTTCTTTGGTGTTACAGCAGACAGCACATCACCAAATCCACCACGTTCGAGCGGCATCACGGATGTAAAATTCTTTTTTTCCAAATATTCTTTAACGGCGATGCGAGAAGCGGCATCCCCTGATGTAAATTTGTTTTTCTGCCAATTCTTATTTACGATGGTGAATGAAGATGACACTTTAAATTCCATCATTAATATCAATATAGATATTCGAATCAAAATACCTTAATAGGTTTTGAAAGATCTCAAAACAGATAATAAATGAATCAAAATTCACTTTTATAATAAGTAAACGCAATTAAATCGTTTTAAAATAGCAAGAGCACTTTTTATATGCTACAAGTAGCCAGAATCTTTTGAGAAAGATGAGAATTTTTCTATTTTTGTTAACACTTCGATTGTTTTATATTGTTGAAAATCTTTTTTGATACTCTGTTGAAACTCATTGTTGACACTTATTGTTATCCCATTGTTTAAATTTTTGTGCAATTGTTTAAATAATTTACTAATTAAAATGTTACAAGTAACATACACTCATTGTTGCTCTTGTTTTTCCTATTGTTGCAAAAATGTCGTATAATCGAGTTCAAAGAGAAATAAAAATGTTACTGTATGCCTATATTTTTGCATGCTTCTCGGCACTAATACAACACCATATTATGCCTGTAACGAATGTCGCAGACGCACCTGGGTTGGTGCGGATTATTTTTTATTGATTTTTTTTAAATAATTAATTGTTTTTTTCGCGTCAATTTTGTGAGAAAACTCCGTTTACGAATACATGTCGCAGCAATTTATTTAATAATAATTTTTAAAAAAATTTATTATAATGCGCACACAATTTTATTATAAAACACAATTTTTTTTATTATAAACGAACACAAATTTTTTACTATAAACGCACACAAATTATTTTATTATATAACACACATGTTTAATTTAATATACACAATCTCTTTTACCTCCTTGCCATGCGAAGCAAAACCTCGTGAATATCGCCGTGATCCCACGTCAGGCAAAATGCTTTTTAAAAATCGTGTCTCATAAGATAAGGGCACATTCCATATAACATTTACTAGGACTTCCCTCAAAGGGATTAGTCTGAGTGATATTGCTGAGAACATAAAGTTAACAATTACGATATAAAGAAGATATCAACAAGAATCTAAGTGAATATACAGCATATGATAGACAAGAGATAGATAAAGATACAACATATGAAAAATAGCAAATTAAATGATATAATTACAAAATATCATATATAAATTCATATATTGTTATGTTTTCATATGCATTTTTTTTATAACATTTGGCAAATAATCTCATTTTCTTAAGCGGGAATTGCTCAAAACTTTAAAAAAAAAAAAAACGCCGGATCTTTTAAAACGATATTTTTAAAGTCACATAATCAGATTTGCAGCCAATAGCGTATTTTAGCAAGCGTAGTTTAACGCAAATTTAATTTAATTTTTGCAACATTTTCTTTGTGACAAATAGCTAAATAAAATATTAAAAAAAATAAAATATTGAATATTGAAATATTAAATCAAATATTTAATATTTGAATTAAAAAAATTTCCTTTGTTTATTTGTATAACTATTTATAGAAACTCGTATACTTCAAACCACATTGATAACATGCTTTGCTACAAACGTGTCTACCAGTCTAACTACTCGTATGTCTTAGCTGTGTCTCTCTCCGAACTCATCTGTCTACTGTCTCTCTACTCTTCTGTATACCCGTCTCAGTATCCGTCTGTCTTTCTACCCGACTCTTTAATCGTGTCTCTACCTGTCTCGCTTCCCGTTACACTACTCGTCTATCAACACGTCTGTCTGTCTATATACCCCTCTTTCTACCCGTCTGTCAAGTCGTCTCTGTACTCGTCTCTCTATCCACCACGTACCCGTCTCCCTACCCATCTCACTACCCCTCCTTTTTTGCACCTGCCTCGCTACCCGTTTGTCTATTCGTTTCGCTACCCGTTAGCTTATCTCTGTCGCTATCCGTCTCTCTACCCGTCTGTCTACTCGTTTGTTTACACGTCTATCTATCTCTCGCCAACTCTTCCCAATATTTAAACAATTTAGTAAACGGAAGCCGTTTATCTGTTATTAAATGCAAACAGGAGTAATTTATCTAAAGAGTGTAATCATATGCAATTTTTTTAAATACATACATAAACCAGCATAATAATTCACCAGTTTTATTTTCATAGTAGTTTATGTCATTTGACAGTAAATCTCAACTTCTTCAACCCGAACTGCGTCAAGCTTTTTAAAAAAGCCCCAAGGTCCGTATAACTGGGAAGGGGAATTGTCCTCAGGGCTATTAGATACATGTTATTAAGTTAAGTGAAAGTTTCGTAATCGGGTTCGCAGCCAATTTCTTATGTCAGAAAGGGTGGCTTCACGCCATTTTAAATTCATTTCTGTAACTTTCTTTTTCTTTTTTTGGTGGGTGGTTTGGGGGGGGGGGGGGTTCCAAATATATACTTAAATTCAAACTTTTGCCCCCATGTTAATATTAGTGTTGTTTGTATTATCAATTAATACTTTGTTGATCGAGCTTCATTCGAAACAAATGTAAAAGACTTCTACAGTTTTTTTTTCTAGGAGAAAGTTCCGTAATCGGGCCCTAAGCTAATCGGGGAATTTAATATCATTATTGTTTCTAACTCTTATAGAGTTAAAACAATATTGTTGCTAGCATTACTCTTGTTTGTGACCAACCTCTTCTGTGTATCTGAATAGGGAAAAGTTCCGTATCATGTACTGGTTGGTGCCAAAGGCAGTTGTAGAATCTTACAAATTTTTCTAGAGAGCGGAAAAGTATGTTTTTTAAAATATTTACAAATATACGTTTATTAAACCATGTTTTTGAGCCATTTTAAAAAATTAAGTACGGTGCTAAAATAAAATTTTATTGCCATTTTCGATATTTTAATAAGAAATGAAAATATATAACAAACAAATTTAACAAAACTAAGCCATTTTTGGGTACTTCTCTATTATCCCGTCGATCACTTTTCATAACAAAAAACTATCGCCAAACTAAGATTAAACGCCAAAAATACAGTCCCATTTACTTGATGCCAGAAGCATTATACGTATTTGTTATGCCATCAAGTGGTTTTTAATTCGACATTTGCGAGTATTTTTCATTATGTTTTACTGATTTATTAGTTATTTCATTCATTAAAGTAACAATTGTGTCCTTAAATTCTTATATTTTATTTATTTTGATATTTCAATGGCAACGTTCTCCCGTTTATTTAGCGTTACAGTTTGGCGATAGTTTTTTGTTATGAAAAGTGGTCGACGGGATAATAGAGAAGAACCCATTTTTTGTGATAAATAATTGTTATTGCCAGGGGGGCAAATTGTAAACAATTAATAAGCGAACTAAAAAAATTACCGGAAAAAACTTGTGGGAATCTCAAGAAAGAAATATCTGATATAAATAGCATTTAAAATCTTAAAATGGAGAAGTGGTCCGTATAAAAATGCAAAACATTATACACCTGATATAAGAATTTTTTATTTTTTTTATATTTCCGAAAGCACAGATAAAAGGGTAAAAATCCCGGCACAGATGCCATATACTCACCACGTTGGCGCGATTTTCCCCCCGCCCCTTTGGCGAAAACTGTTTGTTGTGTTTGTTTACTTTTATTTTTTATTTTAATTCTATAGATTATTTTTATATGTATATCAATATTAATTTAGGCACAGATGTCATATACGCACCAGATTGGCGCGATTTTTCCCCCGCCAATTTGGCGAAAACTTTGTTTTTGAATATTAGTTACAAATACCATACAATAATAGCATGTAATTTTTTATTTCAATATAAAAATAAAATAACGTAATAAATGAAATAGCTCCTATTATTCAAAAATGGGAAATAAAAATAAATAAATGATAGTTTGATATAAATAAATATTGATATATATAATAAAAACAATTTATAGAATTAAAATAAAAAATAAAAGTTAATAAACAACAATTGAAACAAAATAACCGGGTTACCATGTGAGGCATAAAATTGCCATTTTGTTGCAATCGCGCCAATGTGGTGCGTATATGACATCCGCGCCTTTATTTATATCAAACTATTATTTATTTATTTTTATTTCCTTTTTTAAAATAATAGAAGCTGTTTCATTTATTATTTTATTTTTATATTGAAATAAAAAATCACGTGTACTATTTGTCACACTATTTGTAACTAATATTCAAAAGCAAAGTTTTCCCCAAGCTGGTGGAGGGAAAAATCGCGCCAACGTGGTGCGTATATGACATCTGTGCCTTGTTTCATTTCACATAGAGGTACTGCTCTATTATCCCGTCGACCACTTTTCATAACAAAAAACTATCGCCAAACTGTTAGATTAAACGCCAAAAATGCAGTCCATTTACTTGATATCAGAAGCATTATACGTGTTTGTTACGTGATCAAGTGGTTTTTAACGCGACATTTGCGTGTATTTTTCATTATGTTTTACTAATTTATTAGTTATTTCATTTATTAAAATAACAATTGTGTCCTTAAATTCTTATATTTTATTTATTTATGTATTTTGATATTTCAATGACAACGTTCTCCCGTTTATTTGGCGATAGTTTTTTGTTATGAAAAGTGGTCGACGGGATAATAGAGAAGTACCCACATATGTATTGGTTCTTTTATGTTAACTTGGCGCAGTTGATAAATCGCCAAATATTTTTCTCATAACATCTTCATATTGCATTCATTTCATTTAAATATAAATCTCTCACTGATTTCATTTGAAATACATACATTAAAAATACACGTCTTTCACTCATTTAATTTAAAATACACGCCTTTCACTAATTCCATTTAAAATACTAAAAAGGAAAAGAAAATAAGAAATAATGCCACAAATCGAAACCTTTTATTTAAACATCAAAGAATTGTTCCTAACATACACACGCGAAATAAAAAGGCTGCTAATGGTGTGATTTACGCCAAATCTCTAATACTAAATACTACTCTTACTAATCTCTAATACTTTTCAAACAGAAAAAATTCCAGATTAACTTTCCATTTTTATTAAATTGAAATATACTTCCGATTGTCTACGAAAATCTCCCGCCGGTGAAAATGACGTACGCACAAAATTTAGTGACGTATGTACTTTAATTGTGCTTTTTTATCTATTTTTTTAATATAACTTCCAAACGGTTTGACACTTATTCTTGGTAATAAATAGACGACGTTGTCACCTTTATAGGTACCTGCTGTAAAAATTTGAACGAAATCCGTTAAATATTTTTTGAGTTATGCTTGACGAAAGGTTTTAATATCCATCGTAGCTATATATGGGGCAAAGTAATACTGCGCTGTGTATGAGTCTTCGTTGCACTCAGACAATAATAGCCAATACAAACTACACCAGTCTTAATTAAAGAGTTCCTTTAATTTTCACCCTTTTTTAACTTTTTTGCAATACGATCTTTCCATGATTATACCAAAGTTAAGTTAAAACAATAATAAAATAAATAATTAAACTAACAAAAAATATATCTATACTAATATTATAAAGGAGTAAAGATTGTTTGTTTGTTTGTTTGTAGGAGGTAATCTCTGGAACTACCGAACCGATTTCAAAAGTGATGGTGGCAACCCCTGCTCTAACATAGGCTATATTTTATGTCGGTGCCACTAACCTCAGGGGGTGCAGGAGCAAAAAACGTTCTAAAATTGCGATTTTTTAGCTATCAAACTGGCTATCAAGCCCTGAGAGCTTGCCAGCCGGTTCTGTATGTATGTATGTATGTACGTACGTAATGCGATAACTCTTCATAGAAATATCCGTTTTCCTTCAAATTTTGTTTATAGGTTCACTGTGTTAAGGCGCTTCCCTGATTAGTTTTCAGGATTGATTGGTTAAGTATAAAGGGGGGGGGGAACAAGGGGCTAATCCCCCCCTTAATTTATATAAATGGGTTTTCATGCAGAGTTATTCCGTTTTTCTTCAAATTTTGTTTATAGGTTTATTGGGTTAAGACGCTTCCCTGATTACTTTTCGGGATTGATTGGTTAAGTATAAAGGGGGGAACGGGGGGCTAATCCCTCCTTAATTTATATAAATGGGTTTTTGAAGCAGAATTATTCCGTTTTCCTTCAAATTTTGTTTATAGGTTCACTGTGTTAAGGCGCTTCCCTGATTAGTTTTTCGGGATTGATTGGTTAAGTATAAAGGGGGGAACGGGGGGCTAATCCCCCCCCTTAATTTATACAAATGGGTTTTTCATGCAGAATTATCCCATTTCCTTCAAATTTTGGTTAAAGGTTCACTGTGTTAAGACGCTTCCCTAATTAGTTTTCGGGATCGATTGGTTAAGTATAAAGGGGGAACGGGGGGCTAATCCCCCCCTTATTTTATATAAATGGGTTTTTCATGCAGAATTATTCCGTTTTCCTTCAAATTTTGTTTATTGGTTCACTGTGTTAAGGCGCTTCCCTGATTAGTTTTCGGGATTGATTGGTTAAGTATAAAGGGGGGGAACAGGGGGGATAGTCCCCCCCCTTAATTTATATAAATGGGTTTTTCATGCAGAATTATTCCGTTTTCCTTCAAATTTTGTTTATAGGTTCACTGTGTTAAGGCGTTTCCCTGATTAGTTTTCGGGATTGATTGGTTAAGTATAAAGGAGGGAACGGGGTGCATATCCCCCCTTATTTTATATAAATGGGTTTTTCATGCAGAATTATTCCGTTTTCCTTCAAATTTTGTTTATAGGTTCACTGTGTTAAGGCGCTTCCCTGATTAGTTTTCGGGATTGATTGATTAAGTATAAAGGGTGGGGGGACGGGGGGCTAATACCCCCCTTAATTTATATAAATGGGTTTTTCATGCAGAATTATCCCATTTCCTTCAAATTTTATTTATAGGTTCACTGTGTTAAGGCGCATCCCTGATTAGTTTTCGGGATTGATTGGTTAAGTATAAAGGGGGGAACGCAGAGCTAATCCCCCTTATTTTATATAAGTGGGTTTTTCATGCAGAATTATTCCGTTTTCCTTCAAATTTTGTTTATAGGTTCACTGTGTTAAGGCACTTTCCTGATTAGTTTTCGGGATTGATTGGTTAAGTATAAAGGGGGGGGGGGAACTGGGGGGCTAATCCCCCTCCTTAATTTATATAAATGGGTTTTTCATGCAGAATTATCCCATTTGCTTCAAAATTTGTTTATAGGTTCATTGGGTTAAGATGCTTCCCTGATTAGTTTTCGGAATTGATTGGTTAAGTATAAAGGGGGGAGGGGGCTAATCCCGCCTTAATTTATATCAATGGGTTTTTCATGCAGAATTATCCGATTTTCTTCAAATTTTGTATATATATTCATTGTAGTTAGAGATTTACCTGATTAGTTTAAGGGGTTCATTAGTTTACTATGGGAGGGGGGGTAACGGGGGGATGACCCCCCCCCTTAATATATTGTTTATTTCTTTATTTTTCGATGGGCTTATTTCAAATTATTTGAAATAAGAGTATAATATACAATTAGTGTGAATAGCCTGTGAACTCAATGCCCTCAGTTTAACTGGGCAGTTTTATTTTATTTTTTATACTGAAGGAGCTAGAAATTTGAAATTTGTCATTGTAGTTACTTATAAGATGTAAATGCTCTCTAAGAACAAAATAAAAAAGAAATTGAAATTTAAAAGGGTGAAATGAGCGAAAAGCGTTCTAAAAACAGTCTAAATTACAATTTCTATGAAATCTCTGGAACTACAGAACCGATTTCAAAAGTAATGGTGGCAAATTGATGGGGACAATCCCTACTCCAACATAGGCTATATTTTATGTCGGTGCCACTAACATCAATGGGGTGCAGGATCGAAAAATGTTCGAAAATTGCGACTTTTTTATACTGAAGGGGCAAGAAATTTGAAATTTAGCATTGTAGTTACTTATAAGATGTAAATGCTCTCTAAGAATAAATTTAAAATAAAATCGAAATTTAAATGGGTGAAATGAGCGAAAAGCGTTCTGAAGTCATTCTAAATTACAATTTCTATGGAATCTCTGGAACCACGGAACCGATTTCAAAAGTGATGGTGGCAAATTGGTGGTGACAATCCCTGCTCCAACAGCCTCTTTAATAAAAAACTATGCGTTGCTGACGACTGGGTTTTTCGCTAATTGTTGCACCAGATTAATCTCGGAAAATGAAACATTTGAAGTTACTGAAAAAAATGATAGCTCAAAAAGTATTTGTCAGAAAATTGGTAGACAAACTGCGCTTGAAAGGTAAAAAATTGTATTTTTTCAAATATTGAATTTCAAAAATTACCAAATTTTCCAATGGAGTACCATAGCGAAACCTTCACGCGTAAAAAGATAATGATAAGGGCGACGTGTCCTGACGTGTATATTGGCTATAGCACGAGTCACAAATTATAGTAGCTTTATTATTCTGTTAAAATATAAAAGTGAATTATGAAATGTCAATATTTTGTTTGATTAAAGGTTCGTTAAAAGAAATTGACCAGCGTAGCAGGCGTAGCTTGCTAGTATATTATAATTTAACAAATTACAATAACCATTGGGAAAATGTTCTGAAAGCTTAATATATATATATATATATATATATATATATAATTTAACAAATTACAATAACCATTGGGAAAATGTTCCGAAAGCTTAAAAAAAAAAAAGTCTCTGACGGCTCGGCCTACAGGCACAGGTAGATTTCGAAGACGCAGACCGTGTGGCGCTGTTTGTTAGGAATAGCGGAAGAAATGACCTTTTTGCCATGATGCGGCAGTTGGAACCGCCTACTTCGAAACCTAACTTGTTTGCAGGTGGAGCCAGCAGGGATTTTTTTGGTTTTTAATTTTTTTTTTTTTTTTTTTTTGCTGTAAGAGTTGGTCGTATAAAAAACTTGTCAATATAAAAGTTTTAGATAATAGTAAGAGGATTTATAATAAATTTAAGCGGATTTGAAATCTTGAGAATTGACGAAGTTCTGAATTTTTTTCTTCTAAAACCCCCATTCCCCCTCCCACCCCACTCCTTGGAGCCATTTTTAATTATATCAAAAATCTGTCCTACATAAATTTTCAGCCCTTCTCCTAGAAGTAATAATAACTTCAAACGGATTCGATACGTATCATAATTAAGAAATTATGGGTTTTTTTCTGTTTTCACAAAAAGCCCCCCCCATCCCCCCCCCCTTGGTTCGATTTTGCCCATTAACGAACTTGACCGAGATTTTATGCCCCTTGATTTTATGTATCAGTTTCGAAGAGATCTGTGCAGAATTATTGCAGTTATCGTGTCCATAAAAAAGTGACATAGATAGATAGATAGATAGATAGATAGATAAAGTTTTGAACTGGGGGTGGTTTTGGGTTCTGGGAGTCATGATCGGCGTAGATTTCAAAATTTTTTCAAAAATTCCAACTTAGGTGAGAATGGAATAGGTAGTATTTCTTACGAAATCTACATAAAAAACACTGTACGTTCGTGTTATAGCGGAACCCACAATTATGATTATGCCAAAGTTGCAGTTATGATTTCGCCAAGTTCATCACAAAGCTTATATATGCATCCTATATACGCATATATGTATTCCAAACACTCCTACACGTGCCAAAAATTGTCATTATACACATATTATTTATATACACATTATATATACACATATTGCAGTCAAAACGCCATCTGCTTGATCGCAGTCGACCTCTACCTATAATGGTGTATCGGTGTCTTGCACATTCGCGTTCACCTGCTGTGTGGTCTCTCGCCCATAGCCGTTCAACGCTTCGTCCGTAGGCAAAGCCCTGATTTTTTCATGGAGGGCTTTTTGAAGCTTATAAAGCGGTATTACAAATGTCTCAATGTGCTTGGTACTTATGTGGAAAAATAAAGTTATGTTTTATCTTTAATGTCTCATTACATTTTTTGTCTTTCATACACACCTCTTTCCACAGTCGCCAGGGGAATCTTATTTTCCGACTGCCCCTCGTATAATACTTTAAGAATTGTCAAAAAATTATTTACTGAATTACAACTGATTTCAGGTATAATGAAACAAGACGTCTTATACCCAGTCAGTCGTTTGGCTTTCAAAACATTGAACTTTCATGCGCCTTCAGGGCGGTATCTCCCCAAAGGCTTTCAGATACACATTACATTTGATCTAAAAAGCTTTTGTATGAATATTTTGTATATTTGTCGTCCTTGCTGCTGTATAACTAAAATTCGAACAACCTTTTGACTAGTACTGCAATGTGATAACGTATTTTCTATATCTATACTCCCGAAGGGTCATTGTTCCTTTGGGTATTTTAGTACAATGTCCAGTTGGTACATTGAGTCATAGGCAATGTTACAGAAATGAGAGCTCACCTTTACCGACCACTGCGTCTGTCTGGTTGGCGGTAACTTTTCAGTTCGCAACTTCTACGATCATCTTTGCTCTCTCTCACTCCTGTCCGTCGTAGTTCGTAGTTTATTTTCAATGATTATGATAGTAAAGAGAGTGAAGTGATATGGCAATTGCTTACATGCGCAAAGTGATAAATAACAGCGATTCGCTTTCAGATTTGAGATGTTTTTTGAAAAGAAAGAGTAAAACTCCTGTTTGAACCTATGCGATTTAGGGGAACAACGGAAGTAAAAACAAGAATAATTTTACATAGAACAGAACCAGAACAAGAAACGGCAGTTCGAAATAAATTCTGCAGCTTCCATAATAAAAAAAATAAGCTTTAAAAAGGTGATAAAAAGGTAAGGTCATATAGAGCAGTTTGTTTATAGTGTTTGGTGTGCATAGCATTCATCGTTCATTTATAGGGACACAAAACAATTCGGTTACTGTACTGTCTATCCATAATATTGGAATATCATTTGCAGGAAGTGCGTTTTCAGTTGTGGTAAGCGTTTTTAAATTTTACTCATTTTTTGCGTATTACTTGGTACATGTAAATATTAAAGCTGCTATACAGGTCTGCCCAAAAGATCTCGAGTACATTTAGGTTTATTTGCGGAAACTGCTGTAGGGGAATTTTCAACTGTGCCATGCGTTTCCTAACTGTAGTAAATTTTCAAATACTATGTTGTATATATACACTGTAAAAAAAAAAATTCCTGAAAAAAAACGGAAATTGTACTGGCAATCGAGACGCCAGTACTATTTCCGTTTTTCAACGAAAAAAAAAAAAAATCCGTAAATTCCAGGAAATTTTCCATGATTTCTGAAATATCCGTTTTTCAATTTCCGTTTTATAACAGATATCTTCCGTATTTTTCAGAAATTTTTATAATGTTAAAATAAACATTATAGAACCAAAAAAAAAAAAAGTTTATTCTCAAGAACAACCTTATAAAGGACAGATGTACTGCTTTTTTTTCTCTCATTTCTGAGTGAGTTTTGTGTAAACAACCACCCTTCCCTCGATGATTGACACACGATGAGGACCGAACCCGCAATCTTTCGCTTACTGAACCGGAGGTCCCAACCCCTACACTATGATTAGATATTCAACGGTTTCAAGCGTTGCTACTTATTTGCGTCACTTTTTATGATGCAAAAACTTAAAGGTTCCATGAATTTTTTTTTCAGTTCCAATGTTTTTAATATTTTCTTTTCATATTTTTCAATATTTTACTTTATTATATGATGCTTTATAACAGACAAATTTTAGCTTATTATGTATTATATGCGTAAAACATTGTATTAAGAGTCATTGTATGATTGCATCCTTTTGTAATAGTACAACATTTTCTTTTTTTTTTTTACATATACTTTTTTAAATTATTTGTCTGATGATCTATTTATCAATTCCAATAAAAAATAATAATTATCTGAAGGAGACGTATTTATTACATGCTATTAAAATAACTTTTCGTTATCTCTTATTTTAAAAAGCTTACGTAAATAAACAATTTTATAATAAATTAAATTATTATATTCACTGTAAAAAAAAAAATCCTTCAAATTTACGGCAAAAACTGCTGGCAGCAATGTTGCCAGCAGTTTTTACGTAAAAATTGCAGTAAAATTCTATGTAAATTTTATCGCACATTTTCCGTCATTTCAACGGTTATAATTGTAGTAAATTTCACAGCTATTTTTCCGTACAAATTACCACAAAAGTTCTGTAATTTTAACAGTCATATTTCCGTACAAATTATCACAATAGCTGCTGTAATTTTAAAAGCCATATTTTTTTTAAATTATTGATTTTAATCAACTTTCATTTTTAGATGATTATTAGAATAGTCATAAAGTTCATCGTTTGTTTGAAAAACATTGGAATTCATTATGTTATACTATATAGAAATTCAATCCAACATTAAAACATTTCTTTACTGCTTTGTGTATGATATATATAAGAATTCAGAATTTATTAATAGAAATTTTTTTAATGTGGCAAAACGGAGACATCAAATATTCATTATAACACTATGTGTAAATACATATAAAAAAAACTTTGTGCTATTTTCACATATAGAGAGAGTATATTTGTAGTACTAAAAATAGAAACACTTCAATTCTGAAGGGCGAGAAGAATTTAGATAATATATATATATATATTTTAGATAATTGGACTAGAATTAAAAGCTTACGTTTATCTAATACAAATATAAAAAACCATTTGTAATTGAACACTGATATATAAACGATTCAGGCTCGTAAGCGTACGTTAACACACCATTTTGCTCGCTTTCGCAGTCTCGCGGGAAAGAGCACGTACTCAAAAGTAGAAGTTCCTTGCGCAGATCATGCTAGTGAAAGGTCTTTGCGCGCAGGCGCCGATCAGCAAAATGAACGATGTGATCTAATTGGTTGTTCGCATGAAAAGATGTTGAAATCGAAAATACTGGTTAAATCTACTGTTATATTTGCGGTATTTTTACCTACGGAAATATTACGTTGCGGTCTACTGCAATAAATGTAGTGAATTTGACAATAATTTTTTACAGTGTTTGAGCTATGCTGAGAACTTTTGTGTACGGTTCTGTCAAACTGAATAGTTTTACTAATATTAAAACAAAAAATTGATTCTTAAAGACAATTTCGAAATTAATGATCTTGTGATAGGTAAGATTTAAATTTGGACTTATTGATTTAGTTTAAATTAATTTAGTTTAATTTATAAAATTATAAGCTAAAGAAATAAATTATAAAGTTAATAAAATCATAAACTTCATTTTTATAAAAGTAAAGAAAAAATATTAACTATTTTTATAAATTTAAGGAAAAAATTATAAACGTTGTAAAATTATAATTAATAAAATAATAAATTTTAGTTTAATTCATAAATTTATAAGCCAAATCAGTTTAGTTTAATACAATTTACACAGCGATAACTTGCAGAGATATTATGTTATGAAACCTTTAAATAACCCAATATTGCCTCACGTTTGAAAAGTTAAAATAAAATTTTAAAAAATTAGTGAAAAAAAAAAAAAGTTCTAATTTTGAAGCACTATCAATAATAAAAAAAAAATAGATTTAAAAAAAATACTTTTCTGTAACTTATAAAAACAAAATCAATTTCTAAATATTTTATTAAGAAAATATAAATATTACTATTATTTTCACAAAAAATTACTGTCCAGACATGGTCCCGCTTAGAATGGGCTAGCATGTCGAGCCGGGTCAGGCCTGGATCCTTGAAGAACTCTAGTAAATATAACAATCTTAATTCCCATTTCAAACAAGGCGATTTCTATACGCAAATCTCTAAAAGTTATTTACGGAAATTGCACTGTTTTGGAAGAAATACGGACATTGTATCGTTTTGAAGGAAATACGGACAAAATCCATTAAATTTACGGAAAACTTTCTGCATATTTACGGATTTGAAATCTTTACGGAACTAATGTCATTTATGGAAATTATACTGTTGTTTTGGAAAAATGAAACTTCTCCGTGAATTTTTACGGAAAATCTCTTGTATTTTCATGGATTTTTTTTAGAGTGTACATACCTGTAGATATACCCAGGGGTCGGAAATAGCGCGCTACTAGTAGCGAAACTACTGTAGCTGCTCTTTTTTACAGTAGTTTGTAGTGTAGCGAACTACATTTTGAATAATGTAGTATAGCGAGTGGCACGATACAAAAAATCCGTAGTTTGTAACAAGAACCGACGCTACTCTTAATGCTACTTCAGGGGTGCGAAATGTACCATTCTGCAAATCGCATTGCCAAATTTTGCTTCTTTTGTGCAAAATTTGTTCAGCTCAATGATTTGCGAATCTCAGCTGCAGCGTATAACAACGTATCGCATGAAGTGATAGATTTTCCCCATTGACACTTGCTGCTAAAATCAAGTACTAATCCACCAAATGAATTAATTTTTTTTTTTGGCAAAACTTTTCTATTGACTCATTATTAAGACTTCTTGTTTCAACGCCTGTTTCTTAACATTCGGAATTTCTTGATTTACATATTTATTTATTATTTGCACCTAGAGTTGTTTTTCTGTAATTTTCTAGATTATAATGTCTCTCTCATTTTTGCTACGAAATTTAATGCATGTATAAATTAACATTTTGGAGACAAACACAAAACATTTTCTTCTAACTTATCTTTTTTAATGCCCTCGATTATGTTGCATTTATTTAACTATATCCCGGCAGAAGCGATATAACGAGGGGCCGCTTTATTTTTTAATTCGTGTCTTCATTTTTAGTGTAAATGAAACCCTTTGACAAAATCTGAAAGTAGCAAAGTAGAGACTACTTTTGAAAAGTAGTTTGTAGTCGCTACTTTTTAAAACAAGTACATGTAGTCGTTGTTAACTATATTTTCGATAAAGTAGTTGTAGTTATAGTTCGCTACAATAAAAAAGTAGTTTTTCCGACCCCTAGATATACCCATATACAGGATTACACAAAAGAATTCGGATACTTTTCCGATTATGGATAGTAATTGTTGAAATCGAATTTCACAAATGCGATATGCATTTTCCGAATTTGTTTACTTATACACTCTATGGGCAATGATGACCGGTTACTTACGATTTTAGACGTTTTGTTAAATATCTAGAAAAATACATAAGGAATTATACTGAAACTTCAGGTGTGTAAACAGCATAAGTCGACGTCATATATTTCGGTGAAGATTTTTTCCCGAAACCCCATAGGGGGCCGTCAATAAGTTGAAGAAAAGCTAATATCTTTTAGATAACCATGTAAAAACTAATATCGCAAAAGCGTTGAAACGGTAGCACATGCTTAAGAGGCTTTTTTTAATAAAGTATGTTCGTTTTTATGAGGATAGGACGTATAATCGTGGAGAAAATAAGGTTTTTATAAAATCAATCCCAAATTTCACCAAGTGTTTTGCTTATAATTTTCACAGTTCTTAATATAAAAGAATGTTCTTTTCAGGAATGATGACACACAACATTATATACAATACCCTGCAATCAGAATTAAAAAATAATAAATATTGGATGAAAATTGAGCAGGTTTACTAAAAATTGCTTCACTGCGCATGCGCGAAAGCAATCAAAATATACTGTGCATAATATATTAGCTAAATGTATATTGCAACTTTTGTGAAAGTTTCAAAAACATAGCTTGAAAATTCTGATAGTAATAGTCAATAGAATAATCTGGAAATTCGATGTTTCCAAAAGGAAGCAAAATTATGTGGGCCGGCATCCAAATATACAATGAGAGACAGTTCATTCTTATTATGTCAACTTTCATAAGCTATTATATTTGGATACAACCCCTCATCTTTTTTGCTTCCTTTTTAGACCGGGAGGCGGCAGCACAGACAATCACCTCATCGAGTTCACGGCTGAAATTCCAGAATTAGTTAAAACTCGATTCGCATATTAAAACGCAATCGGTCTGCCAAGTCATATCTTGGTGGAAAACACCTGAAAATCCGATTTTAGCGGTTGGCTCGTAGATTTACCATTCTGTGAACCTGCTCCCAGTCCTGCATGTTTCCATACCTTCGGGTACAGGAAAACACAATGGTAAACTTACGAGTCAACCGCTGAAATCGGGTTTTAAGGTGTTTTCACCAAGATATGACTTGGGAGACCGATTGCGTTTTAATATGGGAATCGAGTTTTAACTAATTCCGGAGTTTCAGCCGTGAACTCGATGAGGTGATTGTCTGTGCTGCCGCCTCCCGGCCTATTTGGGAACAGCGAATTTCAAGCTTATTCTATTGACGATTACTATCAGAATTTTCAAGCTATGTTTTTGAAACTTTCACAAAAGTTGATCTATACATTTAGCTAATATATTATGCACAGTATAATTTGATTGAATTCGCGCATGCGCAGTGAAACAATAGTTAGTGAACCTGCTCATTTTTTTAATTCTGATTGCAGGGTATTGTATATAATGTTGTGTGTAATCGTTCCTGAAAAGAACATTCTTTTATATTAAGAACTGTGAAAATTATAAGCAAAATACTTGGTGAAATTTAACATAGTTTATTAAAAGAAGTCTCCTAAGCATGTGCTACAGTTTCAACGCTTTTGCGATATTAGTTTTTACAGGGTTATCCAAAGGACACTTGTTTTTCTTCAATTTGTTGACGGCCCCTTATGGGGTATCGCAAAAAAATCTTCATGGAAATATACGTCGTCTATCATGTTGTTTACACTACTGAAGTTTCAGGATAATTCCTCATGTATCTTTCCAGATATTAAACAAAACGTCTAAAATTGCAAGTGACCGGTCATCATTGGCCATATAGTGTACATCACCCATTCACATTATTAAACTGTGATGTTCTGTTACACTGTTCTCGAATTGTTGAAAAGTATTTAGTAATTTATACTTGACACATGACTTTGTCTTTCTTGTTGTAATTGGAAGTATGTATGTCTCTATCATCAGCGGTTAAGAAATAATCCCTTTAATCTCTATTCAGATTTACAAGGTACAACTAACACTGTAATATTGTAATTCAGAAATTCGGAGAGAGATTTTTGGTAGAGAGATAACTTTTTAATAATCGCATGAAAAATTATTGTGTTCATCAAGAGCTACTGTTATTTCACTTGTTATCTTTAATTTTATTTATCTTCGAATTTCTTTGCATGTATGAATTTTAATATGTTAAGAATCTTTTAATTTACAATCTACTGTATACATATATATATATATATATATATATAATGAAAAGGGGAATTTCTTTCCGGCTGCCAATACATTTTTTCTGAATCACAAGGTACAACTATAACACTGTAATTCAATATCGTGATTTAGAATTTCGGCGAGAGCTTTATTGCAGATAGACAACTTTTTAATAATCGCATAAAAATCATTGTTTTTAACAACAGCTATTGTTATTTTACTAGTTATCTTCAATCTTATTTATCTCCCAATGTCTTTGCATGTGTGAATTTCAGTATTGTAAAGATCTTTTAATTTACAATTTAGTATATACAGGGTGCAAAATGTTATCTATCGCCGACCTTTAATTTCTCAACCGTTGGTTGTAGACACCCTTACAAAAATTTCTTATAGAATTCTATAAAAAATATTTATAGAAAATGCATTATAGAATCCTATAGAATTATGGCCCGTTTTTCTATAAGCTTGTTTAATCTAAAGCTATAGAAATATCTGTAGAAGTTGAATAGAAATGTCTATAGAAGTTCAATAGAAATGTCTATAGAAGTTCAATAAAAATGTCTATAGAAGCTCAATAGAAATGTCTATAGAAGTTCAATAGAAATGTCTGTAGAGTTTCTATAAAAATATCTATAGAAAAAATATAGAGCTTCTATAAATATATATATAGAATCCAGGTGGTCACCCTCCCAAGTACTACCCCGCTCGATGCTGCTTGACTTCAGTGATCGGACAATGGACCAATACTTTCAATATGATACGACCATTGACAGTTCCAAAACTCTTATTACACTATTTAAACATTACTTTTTTTGTGATTTGCATTCCCAATCATATATAGTCTTGTAAAAATATTTAAAAGTCTAATAAATTATTTGTTAAAACTGAAACAATTGTTTAAATATGTATACTCCAGATTAAAATATTTGTATAAAAATTACAATACTATTAAAGTGAATAAAGTTTATTAAATTAGATGGATGGTTTTATAAATTTAACAACAAATTAATAAATTATTATAAAATTAAACAACAAATTAAGGAATTATAAGAAAATTAATTAATCATGATTTAATTCAGTAGTTCGAATGATATATTATTACATTGACAATTGAATCACAATGTACTAGAATTGAATTAAATTATAGATATATAATCATATTAAATCTATGGAGTACTATTATATTAAACTGATGTATTACAGAATTGATTAATATTTTTTAATTTTAATGTATAGTTATAAATAAATTTATTTAACTATACATTAAAATTAAAAAGGAACAACTTTGGGATTAGCCTGCTGACCGCCATCTTGTTTTTTAAATCAAAACATATTTGTTTTGTTTCTCATTTCCAAAATAATTTTCATACATATTTACTTATTATAAACACTTTAGTTAATTTTTATTGACTAATTTATTTATATTTAATAATAAAAGTTAAAATGTTTTGATTTAACTTGTTTATGTCAGAAACAAAACAAATGGTTTGATTTATCGCCGCGGTCAGCCGTCTCATTTTTTAAATCAAATCATTTTAACTTTTATTATTAAATATAAATAAATTAGTATTTGTTTTCCATTTAACTTGATTATGTCAGAAATAAAACAAATGTTTTTATTTATCGCCCGCGGTCAACCACCTCATTTTTTATATCAAACCATTTTAACATTTATTATTAAATATAATTAATTAGTCAATAAACTTAAATAACGTGTTTATAATAAGCAAATATGGATGAAAATTATTTTGGAAATGAAAAACAAAACATACATGATTTGATTTAAAAAACAAGATGGCAGAGAGCAGGCTAATCCCAAAGCTTAACCAATCTATAGAATCATTAGTCCATACAACGTAATTCTATTAGGTTTATAGTACTCTATAGAAAAACTGTTCTATAGAAAAAAAATTCTATAGAACTTCTATAGAAACATTTTCTTTAGAAAAAGTATTCTATAGAACTCTTCAAAACTCTATAGAAATAGTATTCTATAGAATAGCTATTCTATAGAATTTGTATAGAATTCTATAGAGTTATATACAGCTCTATGAACTATTTTCGTAAGGGCATATAGTTCCAATTACAAAAGCATTTAAAATGAGGTAAATATTCATGTTGTGGCGTTAATTAAAGTAAAAAATCAATTTTATAAAAATTACGAAATCTAACTTTTTATACGGTCCCCCGGTCCCTATAGTTATATTTAGTAAATGTTTGCACATATCATAACAAATACAACACAAAAAGTTTGACTTCTGTACCACAAAAATTGACGCAGTTATTAAATTTCAAAGTTTGTGATTTTTTCACATGATTTTGTCTTTCATTCAGGGATCAGATAAAAAATGAATTAGAGTAACTCGATATCGAAATCAGGGTGCAATGTCCTTTTTACGGCAAAACTACCTTTAGCCGGTAATGCTAAGTCGGTGTATCACCAAAGAGGGTTATTTCATCTAAAAATTTGAGCTGACTTTGAGGGGTCGTATACAAAGCGAAGAATGAAATATTGAAATTAAACAGAAAAATAAATATGAATTTATTATCATATTAGAAAATGGTCTACCATAAAAAATGAATACATCAAATACCGGAATCTACTAGAGATGCTGCTCAAAGTGTTCTCCATTGGCGGCAATGTACAATTGAATGCGTGACAGTACTGAGTCCTGGACACGTTGGAGTCAAGTCCGTTGAACGCGGTGGCCATTCTACCGGACCATCATATCCAATGACCTGTTGACCGAATTCGTTGGCCAGATACGCACGGACGTTTGATGCTTTATGCGGAGGGGCCCCATCATGTTGAAACCACACCCGGCATGCATTTCGGAGAGGCAGCTCTTCATACCAGTCACGTACCGTGTTTTGTAGTAGGTGCAGTTAAAGGTCGCTCGTTAGGGTTCCATCGTAGAAGATGGGTCCAACAACCTGAGTTCCCCATATACCACACCACACGTTCGTTGACCAGCGTACCTGGTGTCGTACTGTGTGGGCAATGTGAGGATTTTCCAGAGACCAGTAATGCACATTTTGCACGTTCACAATGCCACTCCGTGTAAACATTGCCTCATCTGTCCACAGAATGTGAAAAAGGAACGATGGATTTTTCTCTATAGTGTTAAGCAAGAAATTACAGTAATCAAACCGTCTTTCGTGGTCACCCAACACCAATGCTGGCACCGGTGTTGGATGGTATGGATGCGCACCATGTGCATGTAATAACTTACAGGCACGCTGACGCGTGTATCCACATGCCTCGCTTATTTCCACCGTGCTCATTTGTGGATTTAAAAGGGCGAATGCCAGCACTTCCTCTAGTGTCACTCGAACATTATATCTTGCACGTCTACTTGTTCTGGGTCGTGGTGCAACAGAGCCGATCTCTCTAAGACTGTGCAATGCATCAGTTATTGTTTCATGCGTTGGATGTCGATCTCTAGGAAAACGCTCTGAATAAATCCTCGCAGCCGCTCTGCCATTGCTTTGACATTGACCATGAATAAGTATCATTTCGGTATATTGCGTGCACGTTTAGCCTGCCATCACAATCTCTGCGCTGACTAGCATGTCCACTGCTAGTGGCTCGTGTTTTATCCCGAACGCGTTGTGCTACTATTGTAATTTGCATAATCTTGATGTTCATGCTCGTTATATTTCAGTATGTCGTTTGCATTCCGCTGCCATTTATCAAGTTTTTAGTGAGTATATTTTATTTTACTGATGATTCTTTACGAATTCGGTCAACAGATCATTGAATATGGTGGTCCGGTAGAGTGGCCACCGCGTTCACCGGGCTTGACTCTCGCTTCTACCTCTGGGGATACATCGAGGCACATGTGTATGTGACTGAACCTACTTCTCTGGTTGATCTGAAACTGCGCATCATCCTTGCTTGTCGCACAGTTACACCAGCTATGCTCCAACGTGTCCAGCACTCATTGACTGTCACGCATTGAATTGTGCATTGCCACCAATAGAGAAAACTTTGAGCAGTATCTCTAGTACGGTATTTGATGTATTCATTTTTTATAGTAGACCGTTTTCTAATATGATAATAAATTGATATTTATTTTTCTGTTTAATTTCAATATTTCATTATTCGCTTTGTATACAACCCCTCAAAGTCAGCTCAAATTTTTAGATGAAATAACCCTCTTAGGTGATACACCAATTTAGCATTGCCGGATAAAGCCAGGATAAAGCCGGATAAAGTTGTGCCGTAAAAAGGACATTGTACCTCGATTTCGATCTCGAATTACTCTAATTCATTTTTTAACTGATACCTGAATGAAAGACAAAATCATGGGAAAAAAATATCAAACTTTGAAATTTAATAACTGCATCAATTTTTATTGTACAGAAGTCAAACTTTTTGTGTTGTATTAGTTATGATATGTGCAAACATTTACTAAATATAACTATAGGGACCGGTGGACCGTATAAAAAGTTAGATATCGTAATTTTTATAAAATTGATTTTTTACTTTAATTAACGCTACAACATGGAGTTTTACCTCATTTTAAACGCTTTTTTAATTGGAACTATATGTCTACAACCAACGGTTGAGAAATTAAAGGTCGGCTATAGATAACATTTTGCACCCTGTATATATTTTACGGCCAGAGCCCGAAGTTCGGCCATTTCGTAAACTGGCCAAGAATCCTAGCCAAAGTCCGCTGAGCAGAGTATTTCGGGCTTTGACCGTCCAATTCCCGAAGTGGGCGGAAATCCCTGGCTAATATCCGAAGTGATTATGTAAAGCTGTACGGTAGGTAGCATTAGGGCTACAGGCTGAATCATCAAGCATTTTTATGCCCATATAGACCAATCAGTGATTGTTGCTCACGCGGCACGATGCGGTGTAGCTAATCATTCTTCTCGTACGGGCAATTAAATGGCTGCGTGAGTCATAGCACTAACGTGCACGAAGTACGAGGAACATTCCATGCTTTGTCTAATATTTGTTTCGTCTGGAGAATTTTTCGCCTCGGTGACATTCTCATAGAGCGGATTCATTGAGAGTATTGTATTCTCGTAATTTATATACTATTTAATATGAATACGGTTATTCTATAATTTTTCTCTATTCTAAAAAAATAACTAATGATGATGCTAACATAATTGAAGTTATTGAGACCTTTTAATGGGTTATCCTGCAATAACTATAGCACATACAAACATGAGAACTTGGAGTTTTATAGCTAAAAATATGATAACCACGTTGAATCAGACAGCTTTTAAATCGAAGAAATTTTAAAGGCAACATTTAATGTTGGAATCGGTCAAGAAATTAAATCAGTTTAAATATGTTAACTAAGTTTTATAGAATAAAAAACTATTCATAGCAATTTGCCTATCTTTTACAAGTATATACTTGATTATATTGTGTTAGGCAATTTCAATTTTTTATTAAATTTGTCTAAATTTTTAGAATTTTATCCATTTTATTTTTGAAAATTTCATTTTCTGAATAGCGATTTAATTTATAGTTTAAAATAGCCATTTTTATCTCATGTTGTCAGATTTTACAAAAAGCCAAATAATATAACCAAACTCTTGTCAATTGAAGAATATGTTTACACGTAGATTTTAAAAAGAAATAAATCTTTAAAATGATTAAATTATAGGTGTGAAAAGCATTTAAAGTTGATGATTACGTCACTTTTCAAATAATATATTTAAAACGGGTGTCTTATAGCGTCTAAAAAGAAAACAAGAAATAAACGTTAAAAATATTCGAGAAGCAACAAAATTGTATACTTAACCATTTTATGCAGGCTGATTTTCAATGTAATAGATTTTACTTAATCCCAAAATCAGTCTTCAGCTCTCACGGTGATAGTGGATGCGGCCTTGGCGATCGAAAAATCCCCAAATCAAAAAGAAATGAATGACAACCCGATTACGAAAGATCGCTATTGGTCGTGATAATATCATTCAAACTTATGTAATTCTATGTAATCTGTTTTAAATCAGAAAAAATTAGTATGCTTTTAGAGTCTGTGGGAGTGTGGCGAACGTAACTCGTAGGGAGGAGAGCCGCCTTGCTAAAAAAAACACATTTTTCTTGCGTTTGATATAAGGAATCAATATTTGTTGTAAAAGACAAGTTTATAAATATATATATTTTTTAATTATCAATCTGAGGTGAAGCAAGGAGTTTTGTCTGGACGGAATTAAAAACATTATTATTCACTTAAAAATTCAATAAACATGCCCTTCCCTTAAGTTTCAAATTTCTTTAATTCGCTTGTGATTTTGAAAACTATTAAAATTTATTCTTCTCAAAAGATTTAAGACAATTAAACATAAAAAGGAGTAGGAATTAAGAATTTTAGTTACAGAGTAAGAGTCCATTTGACCCCCCCCCCCCCCCTTCTGGCCGAAGATTGCAAACAGGGCCAAACATTGCGACTCGCTATTTATGGGATGCGAATCTCTCTAATTTTTTAAAGAAAATCATATTTAATCGCAAGCATGCAAAACTTTTAAATTACGTCATTTTGAAACAATTGCAGTATTTAGGCAGGAAATACAACGAGAAATACCTTATAGTTTCATAAATTTTAATGATCAATATCCTTATATCTTTTCAGAGTAAGTTTTAGTGTATAACATGTCGTTCTACGTTGCTTAGTTAAAGAGTTATGGGGAAAAGTTCTACAATCAGGTGAGTTCGAATATGGAAGATTTTTCTCTTTTAAAAAGTTCTACTGACCGGATTTAAAAGAGACTTAGTAGAGAGGATTTTAAAGAGGCTAAGTAGATAATGGTTTTAATATATTGCATATTGTTCTACGTTGTTTAGTCAAAGAGTTATATGCGGAGGTTACATAGTCAGGTGAACCCGATTACGAAAGATTAGCCTTTTTAAAAAATTCTACTGAAGAGTTACACAATTTTTAGGAATGGTTTTAGTATATTGCATATAGCTCTATCGTTCCCTACAAAATACTACCTTAAATTGTAAAGAAAGAGTTGGTCCTTAATAGCTAAAATTTTGACTGCACATAAGAAAATATAACAGCGCAATCGCGTTCGAATCGTTTTCAGTAATGCGGAAGGATATTCCAGGTAAAGGAACAGATTACTTTAAAATACAAGGTCAGTGAATTTTCAGCGACAATATATTTCGTTTTTTTTTTTCAAGGTTCGTTTGGAGAAACCGACCAGCACAGTGGGCGTAGCCTGCTAGTATGTACATATAATGCAAAAAGGAATTTCTTTTCGGCTCTCTTTAACTTGAGTTCTGCTGAATTTGAATTTGATGAGACTTGCACTGTTAGTTAGATAATTTTTCCGGGAAGATTTGTGTATGTATGAAATTGTTCTATGCTCTTTTGTTATAGAGCTAATGGAGTAAAGTTCTATAATCAGGTGAACCCGATTATGAAAGGTTAGCCTTTAAAAAAAATTCTACTAGACGGATATTGATGAGACTTATATTGTTAGGTAAGATAATATTTCAGGGAAGGATTTAGTACATTGCAATTGCATATCGTTCACGTGGCTTAGTTATATAATATAACTATAGGGGAAAGTTCTATAATCAGGTGAACCTGTTTACGAAAGTTTAGCTTTTTCAAAAAGTTCTACTGAGCGCATTTTGATAAGACTCTTGTAATTTTTAGGGATAGTTTTAGTACATTTGCATGTTGTTCTATGTTGCTTAGTTATTGAAATATCGGGGAAATTCTATAACCAGGTGAACCCGATTTTGAAAGATTAGCATTTTTAAAAAGTTCTATTGGATAGAGTTTGCTTGTTATTTTGCTTGCATATGCAATATGCAATATACTAAAAGAATCCCTGAAAAACTATCTAACTAATAGTTAGATAATTTTTCAGGGATTCTTTTAGTATTTTGCATATTGTGCTATCGTTCATTACCAGAGGAGCTTGGATAATTTAATAGGTAAACACCATGATGTCAAACAGAATGATTTAGAACTCGATTTTCCAAGGCGAAGATATCCGATTTATTTTTTAATTCTATGCTAAGTAAAGCCTTATTACACAAAAGCGCTAACTTCTAACCCGAGTAAGAAAAAAAAATCACGCTAATTTTCAATTTTATATTAGCATAATTTGATTCTTTATATGGCCGGTGGGATGTTAGTAGAAAAGCCTACGAAGGACGTCAACCTCTCCCACCATCTCGTAGGGCACTCTTTTTTGGGGGGCGAAAGAGGCTCTCACAGGCTTAGGCCAGATAGACCTGTGATACGGAGAAAACCCTTCAGCAAACCAAACATCCGATGCCGACCTAATCTCCCCCTCCCATGAGGCTTCGACGATTAGGTTGCTCGACATTAAACGGGATAAAGTGTCCAATGTTCGGTCCAATGATCTTCCACCATATAATCGATGAACATTGCACAATTCTTTCTTCCACCTTTCAGAGCCCGATTCCATTTTTTTGTTACCCAGCCTTTAATTCGCTTGCCCATATTTTTCTTCTGTTTAGGAGATGCTGTTTTGAATAGAGCATCATCGATTTCCGATCTTTTCGTGTCTAAGACATGATTTTCATCAAAAACTGAAGGTGTGGAATCTGTTTTAACACATTTTTCACAGGGAATTAAACTTACAGGAATCTCTTCGGTTTTATTCAACCACTCTCCTAGTAATGGATTTGTGATTTTTATTTCATTCTTATTGGTACACTCTTCACTAAGAGACCTTTTATTCTGACAATGCTCGATGGAAAAGAAAGGATTTTTCAGGATTTGGCTCGCAGTTGGTCGGAGATTTGGATTCCATTGCAACAGGGTTAAAACGAAGTCATGGGTTACAGAGATATCTTGGTCTGTCAGTGCGACTGAAGGAAGAGATAACCTCATATCTCTTTTAAAATTCTCAGGCTTTAAATTTTCTTTCAGGACAGGTTCGATGTGAGTTTGCCACGAATCGTAATCGTACACATCTCCCAAGTAAGAGGTTCTCCAGTTTTGGGCCAGTGCGTAAAGCGACATCATTGCATAAGTCCAGATGTCAAATGCTGCACCGTCTATTTTTTCTGAAGCTCTAAAACATTCAGGCGGTCTGTATATGCAAGGAGCAATGAGTCTTGTACATGGAATTTTCTTCAAATTAATTCCTGAAAAATCACACAAAATAGCCGTATCTTCGGCAGATATGAGCACATTGTCGGACTTTACATCCAAATGCACGAAGCCTTTGTGGTGTAAGTATTCTAGCCCTTCGGCAGTATTTTTTAGCCATCTACGTATTCTATTCAAACCATCCGGATCAACTAGAAACTCTGAGCTGTTAATCATTTTATCCAAAGTGGTGGGGTGCTTCGGCATGACATAAAGTTTTAAATTCAAATCTTTTAAATCAAACACATAATATAGTGGAAGTATATTCGGATGAACTAATACTGGCCATATCAGCTCTTCCATTTTCCAGGAGAGAGTATTCTTGACAATCTTAATGGCAACAACTTCTTTCTTTGGTGTTATAGCAGACAGAACGTCACCAAATCCACCACGTTCGAGCGGCATCACGGATGTAAAATTCTTTTTTTCCAAATATTCTTTTACGGCGATGCGAGAAGCGGCATCCCCTGATGTAAATTTGTTTTTATTCCAATTCTCATTTACGATGTTGAATGATGAAGACATTTCAGATACCATGACGATAAATTAATATATGTATATATATATATACCAATCAAAATACCTTAACAGGTTTTAACAGATCTTAATAAAGATAATAACTTAATCAAAATCCTTTTTATAATAGACAAAATCGTTTTTAAAACGCAAGAGCACTTTTTATACGCTACAGGTAGCAAAATCTTTTGAGAAAGATGAGAATTTTTCTCTTTTTGTTAACACTTCGATTGTTTTATATTGTTAAAACTCATTGTTAACAGTTCATTCCTTTGTTTAAATAATTTTATGTATGTCGTATTGTTGAAATAATTTAAACAATTAAAAGTGTTACAAATAACATACACTCATTGTTGCTGTTGTTTATCCTATTGTTGAGACAAAGTCTCATAATCGAGTTACAAAAGAAATAAAAATGTTATTGTTTGCCTATATTTTTGCATTCATCTCAACACTGTGCAACACCATATTATGTTTGGAACAGATGTCGCAGACGCACCGTTGTTGGAGCGTTTTTTTAGCGCCATTTTGGTCAGAAAACCGTGTTTTCGAATACCTTTGCCTAGCGTGCAAAAACAGCGTCATGTTAGTTTTATAATAAAGCACACACACATATATTTTATTATAAAACGCACACACACACATATATTTTATTATAAAACACACACGAACTTTATTAAAAAGCGCACACACATTTATTTTTAGACTTCCCTCAAAGGGATCAGTCTGAGTGATATTGCTTGGAGCCAAGAATTAATCACTTTTGACAAGTAATGAACTGGTCATTGGGGGCCACCGTAATACTTACCCATAATGGATATGCATAATGTAAAATATTAAAATAAACAATGTGTACTACTTATAAAATGCATTGCAATAAGAATAAAATCGTGGCTTGATGACGTCCTAAACTTTAAAGGCTCGATTACTGAATTGCTTAAAAGAAACATCCTTATAACTCCAAAAACAATAATCCTATTAACTAGCAGTTTATTGCATCTGATTAACCGTTTCATTTCCAATTAAAATGTATCTTTGAATTGAAATTTGGATGAAATACAGGGTCATGAAAAATCGAAGAGTGTTGAAAATAGGATTACAAATATCTCGGCAACTCATTATCCGATCGACTTCATGCTTTATGCAAAATTTGTTGTCTTTAATATTCACTCCTTAAAATAAACAATTTCGAAAATTTTTATATACCTTTTATCAGAACGATTATTATGCACTGGTACAAATTATGCACTGGTACAAATTCAAATGATGAAAATGAGCAAATTAAATGGCAGAATTACAAAATATCAAATATAAATTCATATACACTTTTTAAAAAGATAGGGAAGGAAACAATTTTATTATAAAGCACACGCATTTATTTTATTAAAAAAACACACATATATTTATTTTATTATAAATTACACAAATTTTTTATTATAAGCATGCACACATTATTTTATTATAAAAACACATACACTTTTATTATGAAAACACACACATTTATTATGAAATACACACATTCGTTTTTTTTTAAATATAAAACACACAATTTTTATTATAAACGCACACAAATTATTTTATTATAAAGCACACACAATGTTTAATTGAATATAAAACACACACAATCTGTTCTACAAGCAAAATCTCGTCAATATCGACGGGTCGTCGCGCCAGGCAAAAAAAAAAACAGATTCTATTTTTAGGTGCGTTCCTAATTATATAAATACGTAGCACCTATAGTCGTCATCTGGTATGCCCGTCTGCATATAACAGCACAAAAACTATCCTAACTAGTTTGAAATTTAATATATACTGTAATCGTTGCAGAATTTTGTCGAGTCATCTCAAATTTTATGAAAATCGAATCAAAACTTAAAAATATTTTCATAAAAGTTTTCTTCATTCTATTGAATCCTATCATACGTCATGAATTCAATGATATTCCGTGACAGGTAATGATTCTAGGTTGCCATGGTGATGACGTCCTATTTAAGAGGAAGCTCTATTATTTTCGTATTACTGAATTTGTATACTAAAATTGTTTAATTATAGCAATCTATAATCTACTGCCAGTTTTTTTTTGGATAGATGTTTCTGGAGAAATAGATATTCAATGGAAAAGTCTAAATAGGGATGTCAAGTTCTGAAAATTTCAATGCTAGGTTTCAGTTTTCCGTTGGAATTTTCAGTCAATGTCAACGAAAGACAAAATGTTGCCAACTTAAAATGGACTTATTTTATTACGGAAATTAATCATATCACATTAATAGGCGATATAGTTCCTTTTTTCCGTGATATAATAACGATGATTTTTTTTACATTGTCTTGAATAGGATATTGGCGCATAGTGTCATTTTAATGTAATAGAATTGTCATGAACTGTTTTGTAAAAGTGCATTGAAACTTAATATTTCATAAAATAAAATGAATATCTATAATATGAAAATCTGCACATCAAATAAATTTTGTATTAATGCATTTTTGCATAAGAGTGTAACAGCTATTGCACCAATATCTGAAAGTACCTCATTTATAACGTTTAACGTGTACAATTTACAACTTGTTTTTAATAATACGGCACTGATTTTCGGAAACGTTTCCGAGTAGTTTTTATAGCATAAATCAGTTTTCTAAACCTGGATGGGTTGATGGGTCGATTATTGATGGCCAATTATCTACACTTGGGATATAGGCCCGCGGGGAGTGCCCTTCGTGGGAGTCTTGCATGGATAAATCCACAGCTCGAAGAAAACCACGAAAACTCCGAACGATTAGGTCGACGGGCGCGATTGGGATCGAACCCAGCACCTGCCGTCTACCAGCTTCGAGAGCAGAACCTCTCAGCCACTGGTGGGGCTTCTAAACCTGGAATATAAGTTTTTCGGATATTATCCATCCTCAAATAAACATTTTCATATTCAACAAACATGCTTTTCAGACAAACGTGATAAATTAACAGCATTAACAATAACATTAAAATTAAGATAATTTTGTTACTCTAACATGTATAAATTTAACTATGCAGCTGAAAATGTTTAATTGAGAATTGATCCTAAGAACCGATCCTAAAAACCGATATTTCAAGTTGAGAAAACTGATGAATACACACACTGTAAAAACTACTCGGAAACGTTTCCGTAAATCAGTGGCAGTGAAACAAACTTTTTTTAAAATAAGTGCTTTGTAAAATATGTTTGTTTCTAAAGAATGTTTTACAGAATCAGGGGTAACTCGGAAGAGGTTTATTGTATATTTTCGTACGTAGTTATATTCTGTTTTCGCAGATTAAGAAAAATCTGTCTTTTTTTTTTTTTTTTTTGAGCGTATTATTGGCAGTAATGGTTAGAGTGCCTTTAGGCTATGAGAGTTGCAACATACGGGATATAAAATTTGATTAGTTGAGACTTTTTGGACAAAAACGAATAGCCAAGCATCTTTTGCGAGCTTGTCAATATCCTCAAGCTAATGCTTGTTAACTAGTGATGGACAATTGTTCGATAATTCAACAATTAGGAACAATCGTCATAGTAGAAAATAACAATCGAGACAGTGATCGAATCGTTTTCAATTTCTACTATCGAGATGTTCTACAATCGATTGTCTCACGAGAAACTAAAAACCAAAGAAGTTGGATTTAAACTAGAAAGAAGACAACGCTGTTTTACGCTAGAAGTACGCAGAGACTCGGTGTCACCGGACTTCTTTGGCGGACCTCTGACACCCATAAATCCCTTGAGGAGAGGAGGATAGTTCGGCGCCCTTGTCGCTCATTTGGCACCTATTTCCCAGGTAGCACAGCAATATCGGCCCGATATTGCCCAATATTGGGCAATCTTGGCGTGCATCGGGGAAGACCGGTCAAGTTTTACCGATATTGGCCGATATTGATCAATGTTGGCCGATGTTGAATCTGTAATATTATCATTTCTCTAATGTTCGACATTTAAATTTTTAACTTATATATAGTTCTTTTTTAGCAAGGTAGAAGACAGAAAACAATTTTAACAACACTTTTAGTTCTGTAAACCTATGGGGAAAAACTCACACTGGCGAATATCGGCCAACATTGATCAAGATCGACGACTGGGAAGTGCATGATATTCAACCAATCAGAGACACGCATCCTTTTTCCTTTTCCTTCAGTCTTGTGATTAAAAACATGGCCGTGAATGCGCGTTAGTTCTGTGTGAAAATTATAAACATCTTCTGTTTTTACTCTCTAATCGGTATGTATTCCCATTACTTATAATCTGTACTGTTTTTTGAACATTTGAAGACATAATTTTATGCATTTTATGAAATAGTTTTACTTTAAACGTATTTTTTTTTAATCTGTTTAAGCGTAACCCTAATTGGTATACATGGTTTAATGTTTTTGTTATTATTATTTTTTTTATTGATTGTCTTGATTCTAATGAACGATTTTTTAAATTTTACCATAGATCTAGAATGCGTATAGGTATGCTATTGAAATGGGTATTTTCTATCGCAAATATTTTGTGTCTTTGTGTAGGATGCAGCTTATATATTTACTTTTAAATTTCTTTCTAAAACCATTTTTCAAGGCAATCACAGTGAAATGTATTTTCAAAAATATTTTACATTTCTCGGTTTAATAATATTTACAGATTTTGTTTGATTCACGATTTTCTGTGTCTGATCTTTCATATTATCATTTATGTTTTAAAATTGCATTTTAAAGTTTAAGATAAATAAATTTCTGTTCTTCAGATGCCTTTTTAAATAATAAAACATACTTTCTACATTTAAAAAATTATTTCTGAAATATACATGCGGATTAATTTTCTTTTTATTTTAAAAATCAACATTCAATCTTCCAACTTTCTCTTTTATTCTTGTAAAATGTAACATTCCTTCATCGCATACATATGTTAAAGTAATATATATGATATCCAAATTCTTTACTTCATATGAGGTTTTTTTTACAAAAGCTACAAACACAGCTGCCAACACCTTCCCATTACTTACAAGTCAAACATTTTTAATAAGGATTATAGCTTAATAAAGTTTTTGTAAAGTAGTAATAATTATTACTTAATAAATTAAATCAAATAAAAACAAAACAACCCATTTTATAATTTTGTCTTACATTATAAAATACTTCATAAATGTTTTGTGTTTATTCAACTTTTAAGGGGGGGGGGGGGGACTGTGGAAAATAAAATCTAGTTTTTGCAATATAAATAATTCTTTAACATGTATTCATAATATTTCATCCTAAACATACGTTTAAAATTTTTCTGTTGATATTTAACAATTTACCTTTTTTTTTTTTTTTTTTTTCAGAATCTTAATTGTACCATGGTCTTTGTCACCTGCCAACCTCTTGTAGACAAAAAGTGTCGTTGAGTCTTCAGAATCTAATCCTACTGTGGTCTTCATGTCATCTAATTTTGATTCCATCTACTTAAGATACTCTATCGTAAGTATGCATGTCTTGTGATTTTTTTATTCTGATTGTCTTAAAAATGAAAATGACTGGTCCAAAGTATGTTTATTTGACTGAAAAAAACAAACAAAAAAAAAACAGAAATTTGGCAGGTATAATATTGTAGAATTGTTTAGAATAGTATATATTACGATAACTATCCTTCTGATACTGGAAAAGTGTTAAAAGAAGAAAACTATATTTGTAGTGAGAGATTCGAGAAATCTTCACTTTTTAGAATGGTCAAATTGAAACATTGTAACATATCAATTGTAAATATTAGATTTTTTTAATGGGACAATTTGTTTAGAGATCCCTTTTTAAAGATTTTTGTTGATCCTAATGTCGTCCTATGTAATATACAAGCATGAAAATTCTTAGTTTTTTTTACTGAAATCGTTTTTTTTTTTTTTTTTTTTTTTTTTTTTTTTAATGTCACTTTGGCTGTTTCGGAGACTGATTAAAAGGATAAAAAAAAAAAATAATAATGCCCTGAAAATTTAGAGAAGGGGGGGGGGGGATAGATAAAATTGTAATGGTGTACAAATTCTGTGCTTTTAGATTTTCCTTGTAACATATGCAACATTTAAAATATAAAACTAATAATATAAGTTTAAAAACTGATTTTAAAATGCATAACAAAATAATTAATATGTGTGCTCAATTTTTTTTTCTATTGTTCCCAGTTTCAGCGAATATTCTTTCAAATGCAAAATGAAGGTTGGGGGGTACTAAAATAAGAAATAGAGATAGTTTTAAAAAAAGCGCTGAACTAATATATATAATTTTTTAACTATTTTGTGCTTATAATGCATGCACATCATGCAAATTTTTCGATATTATCTCTGATTTTGCTTTAGAGTTTTTTTCCTGCAAAGTTTACTTCAGTTTGAGTAGCTATGCTAATATAGTGCAGAAATTTCAGTAGTGGTTTCAATTTTAATGTCTTTTAACTTTTATTGCATATTTATTTTACGTCTATGCCAATTACATTGTGTAATTTTCACAGATATTTATTTCTGCATGTTATATTGCAATAATTTACTTTCATGCCTGTACATATATGGTAAGTATGAAAACTTATGATGATCATGAATCTGCATAACTTAGAAATTTTAACTTTTCAAATCCTATTTAATTTCTGTATGAAATAAATATGCCACATTTATAGCATAAAAAGGCATCTTAATCCTACCTAAAATTTAAACTTTGCATTATTTAATAATGGAATGATGCTCGCAAGCTAATGTTAAACCAAGGGAGTTTTGTTTAGAAAGTTCTTGTTTGCATTTTAATATTTTGAAAGGAATTTTTTTTACATAAAATATCTGAGGTTGATGTCTATCAGAGCTTCTTTGTACTTTTCTGATTTTGGTTGATTTTGTTTTTCTTTGAAGACACTTTTTATCACTTAAGACATTTCAAAATTATTGATTTTATTTTATTTTTATTTTTTTAGAACATAATATTTTCCCCAACAGACTGTTCATCACTTATTAGTCTTGAATCAGTAAGTTCAGACTTAGATTCAGACTGAAGACAGTCAAAAAGATAAAATTAATAAATTGTTAATTTTATTAAACATTAAATTGATTTGCAGAAAGTTTTTGACCCAATATTTATGTGCACAGAAAGTTTTCGGTTTTATATAAGTCTGCTGATTGATGAATTTTGCTATTTTTTATATGAATGATTGAAGAATTTTGCAGGTTTTTTTTTTTTTTTTTATGTTGTTAGGCTGACAAACTTTGCATTTTTGTGGTGATCAACTGATGAATTTTGTACTGTTTTACTAAGACTGAATGATAAATTTCGTTGAAATTGAGAATTTGAAATGTTCTGTAAAGAAGCCCATTGTTCTGCGACATACATCACACTTTTGACCATATTCTGCTTTTGGTAAAAACTACTTTCTAGGGAACATTAATATTATTTTTGACGTCACTTCTGACAAGAACTAATATCTCAGTTTATGAAAAATGAAACAGATGAAGAAATCAATGTCTGGTGGATATCCCTGTGTTTGATTGCTCTCTGAAGATCACGAGTGTGTAGTTTTATTGTGTAACAAACGACTACCATGAGTGATCTTCTGCAAGCACGTAAAATTTGATTTACCAGAGCTACAATCTATCTAGAGAAGATCTACAATCTATCGATAGAATAGGAGTATCGCTTCTGTGCCGAAAAAGAAGAAAATGAAGTAAGTTTATTGAAGTTACGTCAAAAATAATATCGATGTGGAAACAAACTTTTTTTTACATATACTAAATTATTTAGCTAATCATTACTTAGCTAAATTACGTTTTCCTAAAAATAGCATGTTAGTTTCGATTAGCCTGCGGTTTTAAGATAGTGAAAATCAAATTTTGATAGTTACATTCTGAATTATCCTGTAGCTCATCGGTAAACATTTCCTTTTTTAAAATACTTCTGCAAATTAATTAATTTTAGGTACTTTGTTGTTGTAGTGTCCCTATCCCACACACTTAATAAGTGTCATTTATACTATAAACACACTAAAGCTAAACAAAACTCTTTTGATTATCATTCATACATTAAAATTAAAAAAAAATATGTTTCTAACTCTGGTTTTCATGGTGAAAACCAAATTTTGATAATTGCATTTTGAACTATCCTGTGTTTCATTGGTAACCATTTCATTTTTATAAAAGTCTTGCTGCAAATTAAGTAATTTTAGGTACTTTGTTGTTTTTATTCACTATAATTTCTTTATATCTCTATAAATAATTATTGTATGTTCAGAGGATTGGCTTCATATTATGCAAAAAAATCTAGAATCAGTAAGTTCAGACTGATTCAGAGTGCAGACAGTCAAAAAGATAAAATATATTAACACAAGTTTGGTTAAATATTTCAGGTGAAATTTTTTTTTTTTTCAAGCTATATTTTTTTACTATTAAATTCAAATCTATCATTTACATTACATAGTTTGTAAATAAAAAGGAGAATAAGTAAGCATAGTATAAGTAGTAATAAGTTATTAATTTTCATGAAGAAAATTCGCTTTGATTTTTGCTCATTCTACTTTTCTAGTGAGTGTGAAAATGAAGTTTGATAAAGCAAAAACAACTGTTATCTCCAGCCACATTGAGAAAGTCCTGTGAGATATGCCAATTGGGATAGAAACTGTTTTCAAAGAAAAAGAAGGAGAACATAGGAACAAGAAATAGATGACTTGGAGAAAATTTGCTTGTAATATGATAATATAAATAGTGATAGTTTGTGAATAAAAAAAGTTTAATTTGATATGTTGTGATTTCAAATAAATGCAGCGGCCGCAATGGCCTATAATTTTTTTCCATGTTTTATTTATCTTATTCAGGACAGCAGGTCATTTAGGGATCAGAAGACATTAATGTGGACTGTTCAATTATTCGAAAACACCTGCTAGCTTGTTAAAGCTATGGGCAGGTTCTTTTCTAATTTCCTGCTTAAATTTGATTTTTTTTTTCTTTTTTTTTTTTTGCATTGGATAGTTGAGATTGACCTCAGCTATCTTATGCAAAAAAAAAAAAAAAAAAAAAAAAAAAAATGTTTAAAAATATACAAATTTAAACGAGAAATTAGAAAAGAACCTGCCCATGGGTTTAACATTAGCGAGCAGGATGTTTTAGTGTCAGTGAAGTGTCCCCTTAAACCTAACGCCACTCATTCTCCAGAAAAGAACTGCAGAGGGAAAGTTGCCATATAAGGTAAGGGCAAAGTGTCTTGCTTTACCATCTGGCTCAAATGACTCAATTTTTAGGAAGTTTTATTTATTTCTTTTAAAACTAGTATTCCATGTTTGAGATATTTTAATAGAATACTATTTATGAAATAAATTTACAAATCTTTAAAATCATTAAAAATTAATTTTAAAGGCTTTGTGAAACAATTCATAAAATCCAATTAAAATTGGAATTTTAGTAAAACATACATAAATTATTGTGATATTTGAAAGCTAAGCTCTTCGAGAAAAGAATAGCTTTCCTGACTTTGTTTAATGCCTTTGTAAAATATTATTGATTGTTTAAATGGTCATTTCAATTGCACTTTCTATTTAAAATTGCTTTTAAGAAGTAATTTTAAAGAAAAATATAATGATATTCAATGAATAATATAGAATTCCAACCGAGTGTTTATCCCCGAGTTGTATACGTGAGTCTCTGATTCAGAATGAAGAGAGTCCTAAAGATAAGATATAATTTTTTTTTCAAAGAAAAAATTTTAAACTAATAAATTTTGTATTGATAAATCGGTTTTAAACTAATAAATTTTGTATTGATTTTTGATAATTTTTAATATAAAGTAATTCAATTTTAAGTTATACAACAGGTGGATTTTTGCATAAGTAATTTAACGAATTATTTTGAACTAAATTTTGCCAGAAGATTATTATTTTTTTTTTCAAAGTTTATATAAATACAATTAAATAAATCTGAAAATCTATATTTATGGTAAGAGCAGAAAAGAATAAATACCTACAGCTACATGTTATTTTTCTTAAATTTTTAATAATGGTTAAATATTTCGATTATGTGAAAAAAACTGTATAAAAAATTGGTAATATGGCAAAAAAAAAAAAAAAAAAATGCTGTATATTACAATTTTTATTCTTACCACTTCCACGAATTCAAATTATTATTATGAATATAATGATTTTTTATTTTTAATGAAAAAAGTAACATTTAATTATCTTTTTTACATTTTAATGTTTTCACATAGAACACTGAAACTGAAAAAAAAGAAAAAACATCAAAATGTAGCTACTTTAAAATTTTGAATAAATTATTTTATTAATATTAAATTTAATAAAATGCTTTTTTAGTATTCTTTCATTCATAATCTTTAATATTACAATTATATCTAATGGATATAATAATAAAAACTGGGGCCTTTAACAAAACAGTTAATCCATGTGGCATTTCAGATGCTTATATACATGGATTAGCTAATTTAAAGCTGGACTCACCAATATAAAATGGTAAACCTTTTTTTTTCCTAATGTAAAGAGTTATTGATTTCTAATATTTTGCTAAAACAGGTAATCAATATCTCCCTATATGAGAAAAGAAAGATTTGCCATTTTATAGTGCTGAATCCAGTTTTGGCCAATATCGGTCGGTCCGACGTTCACCGATATCGGTCGGTCCAGGGTTCACCGATATTGGCCGGTCTGACGTTCACCGATATCGGCCGGTCCGACGTTCACCGATATTGGCCGGTCCGACGTTCACCGATATTGGCCGGTCCGACGTTCACCGATATCGGTCAATATTGGGTCCCGATATAGGCCGATATTGGAAAAAAAGCTAGCCATGCATTATCGGCCGGTCCGGTGTTTACCGATATTGGTCGATATTGCGAAATCGTTGTTCCCGATATAGGCCGATATTGCTGTGCTACCTGGGTTTCTTCTATATTTGGTTTTTATTTTAACGTTTGATCACAGAAGTAAAAATAATTTGATAGCTTTGTGTTTATTTACGGTCGGTTATTTGGAGGCGCAGCGAGGGGAAACGTTTCATAATTATTCATTCAAGGCTATTTTTAAAGTTATGTATCTTGTAATACTTGCTATAGAAAAATATTATTTTTAAAAAATAATAATGATCTGTTGCTTTTAAATTTTTCTCAGTATTTTCCAATCGTATTACGTTAATCGATATGTTTTTTATAATGACAATAAAGACCTCGGGTCGAATTCATTTTAAATAACTCATAAAAAGTAAAAAATAAAATAAAATAAACTTCGTTCAAGAACCAGGTTAAATTTGACATATATACATTTAACTTTATTAATAAAAAGCTTACTTACAAAATGCAGCTAATAAACACAGACACTAACCCCCCTCCCCCCTAAACTGAACTAACAATTGGTTTTATTATTTATAGAGTTTAAAAAAATATATATGTAAAACTCAAAATTCCATAAAATTATAACTCTAAAACCAAACAGAGCAGAAACTAAGGCAAATCAATTGCGTTTTATACTCTGATATACAGTATAACATTTAACATTAATTAACTTACTTAAAGAAAAAAAAAATCAGAACTGCAATGAAGGTGTTTCCCGGGACAAGACACCCTTTACAGTTCATATCAAGTTTACTCGATTTGTTCAAGATATTTTTAAAAAATATATATTCAGTTGTACATTGAAGACGAGTAATAAATAAGTCACTTTAAATTGTGTTCCAATAACATATATTCAAAATAATAAAACATACTTAAAAAATTAAATGAAATTATAAAGATCGATATTTTCTTATTTATTTTAATGTTTGATCGATTGTTACTTTGTTATTTCATTTAATGCCTAAGGGAGGCCACTCGGTTTGGCAAGCCATGCCGTTGAGCGTATAGCCTCCGCCGGAAAGCTCCCCGGCACGCAGGAATTTGAGGTTACATTCTAGATTCTAGGCCAAATAGCCGGTCCTGCTAGAGACAAGGAGAAGGAACTGGAAAAAAGAGGATTAAAGCAAATAATGGAGATAAAAATACACAAAGCTGAGTCTGTCGCTGGGGCCTGCGCCCCCACGCGACAGACTAGGTTGACTTGAGTCTACTAGGTGCGCCTGCACCAGCTGTACAGTCCGCTACGGCGAGATTCACTATAAGTTGAACAGTTCCGTGGTGCGACTGCACCACTTGTATAGTTCGCATTTGACGGCCCTTGGCGTTGGATGTGCCAGTGTCAGATTTTCCCGCGACAAGGAGCGCCACTGGAAATACACTTAAATCTGATCACCGGCATGTGGTTGGTTGCAAAGATGATGAATGGTGATGACCTGAGATGCTGACCAATCGAGTAGTTCCCAAGGATGAAGGACGAAAATAGTTATGTGAAAAAAATTTAAATTAAGTGGGACAGGGCCCAATTACTAAATTAATAAGTTAAGCAATAAGAAAATAATTAATGTAAACAGTTAATTAAAATTGAAAGTAGCGCTAGACGTTATGCATTAGGGAATAAAAATTATAAAGTTAAAAATAACAAAATACTGAAATAGCGCTAGCAGTTAGGAAGGCGAGATTATGTTAGACTTGAGAGATGCATCAATAGTTTATAAATTTCAAGCAGTTTATGGGCTAGAATGGGACAAGTAATGATGTTCTGCAACCAAGAAGTATGTGGAGGGAGGCCTGAGATGCCAAGCAACAGTCAGGGTGCAGGAGAAGTAATAGTGGTTGGGATTACCGCTTGCAAAATTATTTCAAGCATTATGTTTAAAGGCATTTTAATTAAAACGGCCATTAGTAGCATATCTAGCAATTGCAATTGCTACCATATAACTATAGTTATACTCAGTGTTGAATTCAGACACTTTCTCCCAATTTGCGGGTACATGGCAGAGTTCCGGGGAAAAATTGCACCCTTTGCAGCATAATTTCCCTGTCCACCGCCGATCGACGATTGGGACTTTAACGCTTTCTAATTAGTTGCTAAACCGAACGCTTCTTAAGTCATTTCTGGTTGAACATGGTTTCTTATATAATATCTAATAATTTCTATATAATCTCATTAATTTATAACTGTAATATAATAAATATTATAGTAATATAATCTAATTAATTTCTATATAATCTAATCTCTATATAATCTAATATTTCTATATAATCTATTAATATATATTAATTTCTTATATCATATCTTCTTAAAAATCTTCATAGTCCTCCAAAATACCGGAAATGACTTAAAAAGCGTTTGATTTTACAAATATTCAGAAAGCGTTAAAGTCCCAATCGTCGATCGGCGGTGGAGACGGAAATTGTGCCTCTTTCTTTGCAATGGATAAAATCTCATATCTTCTGGGAGTGCGGAGGGGGAATGTCCCTATGTCCCTCCGCGGGCCATCCTCTGCATTTAATACTGGTTATATATAGTCACAAAAATAACAGGTTATTGGAACCTTATGCTACTGTGGAACGATGTAACCTTAACCTATTAACCAAAAGTAACCCTTCCGTGAAGAAAATTTGCTTTCCACTGGTGAGTAGTTAAATTAGCTGTCAATTCTAATAAAGGTACTCTAGTTAGCTGTCAAACAAAAAGCCTCTATATTCGGTTCTTCTTCACATAATCGAACAAGATATTCGAAACTCAAAAACCACTAAATAATTTTATTTTTAATCCTTTAAAACTGTTTTTAATTATATTTATGTAAAGCACTTATTAAAAAGTAAACAAAAATGGAAATAAAAAGAAAATATAGCAATAAACGAGTTAATAAAAAAATATAAATTACACAATTATGTCACGAGATCAACTGTTAAGCAACTGTTATAATATACGAAGAATCGTAATCGCCTTGAGCCATTGAAAACAAAGTTCGATTCAGTGAGTCGTCTGTCCTATTGAAAATTTGAGGAAACGGAATTTTGTTGAATAAGATGAGGAATGTTCTTCACCTGAACTTACCTCTGGCGAAACGCGAAAGTTCATAGTTATAAGGAAATTCTATTAGTTAACAAAACTAGGTACTATTTTACGTTATATGAGAAGTGTTTTTGTTTACATTTGTGTTTTTTACTTATGCTACTTTGAAAACCTTTTACAGACAGAGGATTAGTCTTTTTTTTTAAAAATCTATTTATTATTATATATGTTATATAAATATATACACTCTATCAATTTTTGTTCTGCTTTTATCTGGTTAAAAATTTTTAATTGATCGCGATTTAAATTTTAATAGTAACAACAGTTATTTTAATCGCAAGTTATAATTGGATTTCTTTTCTGTACAAAAGTTTATAAAAAGTTTTTTTTTTTTTTTTTCCAGCTTTCTTTTTTACAAATGACAGTGCTAGAGAAGCAAGCTTGCACCTTGGCAATGACAAATGCTTTAATGGACCTTAAGTAAGCACAATTTATCGTACATTTTGTTTTATTGACATTGTAATTTATAACTGATTTCTACCAGTGGGACAATTTATTTTTCTTGTAAATAATATGTGTATTTTCCTTACATCGGTTAATAATTTTTTTTAAATTTCTAAAATATTCTTAATTTGAAATTATTGCTATGGGCTTAGCTTATTAACCCCCTGACCACCGAGCAAAAGGGCAAAATTGTAATGTTGTTTTCTCTGTATTTTTTTTAAAATGCTATAAAAACATAAAAAATAATATACTATAAAAATAAAAAACTATATTATATGTATAAAAAACTTAATTGCGTATATGAATATAATCCTTGAGACTATTAATCATTACTTAATGTTTTAAAACAAGTTTGTATTTGTAGAATTATATTAATTTAAATAATGCTAATATTGCAGTGAAACCTGCACCATAGTGAACGGATATATATCAGTTCACGCCGTTGAAAAGGTTAACTAATTCGAAGATCAGTGTAACGTAATTGTTTTCTAATTATGCTAATCTCTGTTTCATTATTGTATATCTTCATCATGTACAATTGACTTGGCTTTCTAGTTAAGATGTAGTACTATATAGTCGCTATCTGGTTTGTGAATATTTTGGTCCTGTTTTTGAACTAATTTATATGTGAAACTTATATAGTGTGAAACATTTGTATTATGAGCTGATAATTTTTTTAATCAACCAACAGTTTTTGGTGTATATGAATGTTTTCATTATTTATTTTTTGAGTAGATACTTATTTTATGTATTATCTGTGCCAGGAAGACTGATCACCAAAAACAGTTGTTGATGGAATGTGGATTGTTTGCAAAAACATTCCACACTCCATTGTTGACCTGAAAACAAACATTGAACACAAGATTAAAAAAATAAGTTCCAACATTGAGAAGAAACGAGCCTCAAATTTGAAAAAATACATGACTTTCAGGGTGTCTAGCCTCCCGTAAAAGTCGGGGAAATTTATCATTTCTGAGGAAAAGTCAGGGAAATTTGAAAATTCTGAGAAAAAGTTAAAAAAATTTTAACTTTCAAAAGGAAAAAAAAAAAAAGGGAAAACTAAGGATAAAACTAAGGATTTGAAATTGCAACACCATTAAAATCAAGCTTTGTTCTTCATAAGTACTGTAAAGAGTATTTCAACCTCTCTTGCAAACCATTTGGACTACCCCCTTTCAGTCCTTCTTTGTAACTCTGAGATTTTCAGTTCCAGTGTCACTGAAACTTTTTACTGTTGTAGGATTGATTAGGTGTTTCACTCTGCTTATTTTTGTTTGGTAACTGAACATTTGTTAGCTTAATTTATTGAATATTTATTATTTGTATTAAAATATGTCAAAGCAATCTGTATTTAACTGTCACCGATGTGATAAAGAATTTCATCCTGATTTGACAAAATGCAAGGTGTCTAGTCACCTGGAAAAGTCAAGGAAATTTATATGGACTGAAAAAGTTAGAGGAAAGTCAAACTTTCAAAAAAGAAAATGTTTCTTATAAAACTAAGGATTTAAAATTGCAGTGCCATTAAAATTAAATTTTGTTCTTCAATAGTACTATGAAGCGTATTTCAACCTCTCGTCAAATCATTTTGTCTACCCCCTTTCAATCTTTCTTTGCAACTCTTATGTTTTCAGCTCCATTTTCACTGAAACTTTCTACTGAATGTTGTAGGATTGATTAGGTGTTTCACTCTACTTACTTATCTTTATTTGGGAACTGAACATTTGCTAGCTTAATTTATTGAATATTTATTATTTGTATTAGAATATGTCAAAGCAATCTGTATTTAACTGCGACTGATGTGATAAAGAATTTCATCCTGATTTGACAAAATGCAAGGTGTCTAGTCACCTGGAAAAGTCAAGGAAATTTATATGGACTGAAAAAGTTAGAGGAAAGTCAAACTTTCAAAAAAGAAAATGTTTCTTATAAAACTAAGGATTTAAAATTGCAGTGCCATTAAAATTAAATTTTGTTCTTCAATAGTACTATGAAGTGTATTTCAACCTCTCGTCAAATCATTTTGTCTACCCCCTTTCAATCTTTCTTTGCAACTCTGATGTTTTCAGCTCCATTTTCACTGAAACTTTCTACTGAATGTTGTAGGATTGATTAGGTGTTTCACTCTACTTACTTATCTTTATTTGGGAACTGAACATTTGCTAGCTTAATTTATTGAATATTTATTATTTGTATTAGAATATGTCAAAGCAATCTGTATTTAACTGCGACTGATGTGATAAAGAATTTCATCCTGATTTGACAAAATGCAAGGTGTCTAGTCACCTGGAAAAGGCAAGGAAATTTATATGGACTGAAAAAGTTAGAGGAAAGTCAAACTTTCAAAAAAGAAAATGTTTCTTATAAAACTAAGGATTTAAAATTGCAGTGCCATTAAAATTAAATTTTGTTCTTCAATAGTACTATGAAGCGTATTTCAACCTCTCGTCAAATCATTTTGTCTACCCCCTTTCAATCTTTCTTTGCAACTCTGATGTTTTCAGCTCCATTTTCACTGAAACTTTCTACTGAATGTTGTAGGATTGATTAGGTGTTTCACTCTACTTACTTATCTTTATTTGGGAACTGAACATTTGCTAGCTTAATTTATTGAATATTTATTATTTGTATTAGAATATGTCAAAGCAATCTGTATTTAACTGCGACTGATGTGATAAAGAATTTCATCCTGATTTGACAAAATGCAAGGTGTCTAGTCACCTGGAAAAGGCAAGGAAATTTATATGGACTGAAAAAGTTAGAGGAAAGTCAAACTTTCAAAAAAGAAAATGTTTCTTATAAAACTAAGGATTTAAAATTGCAGTGCCATTAAAATTAAATTTTGTTCTTCAATAGTACTATGAAGCGTATTTCAACCTCTCGTCAAATCATTTTGTCTACCCCCTTTCAATCTTTCTTTGCAACTCTGATGTTTTCAGCTCCATTTTCACTGAAACTTTCTACTGAATGTTGTAGGATTGATTAGGTGTTTCACTCTACTTACTTATCTTTATTTGGGAACTGAACATTTGCTAGCTTAATTTATTGAATATTTATTATTTGTATTAGAATATGTCAAAGCAATCTGTATTTAACTGCGACTGATGTGATAAAGAATTTCATCCTGATTTGACAAAATGGATAAAACCTGATGTGCCAAGTTTGAAATTTCCACATTCCGTAGTTTTCGAGAAAAACGGATGTGATAGATGGACAGTCAGGTGTGTATCTGCAAAATGTTTAGCATGTAAAAAGTTCAACAATTTGTAAATTTAGCCAAAAATTATGTAACAAATCAGTAACTTGGGCCTTAGAATCAGTTGTGGAAGTTTCACTCTCAAATTCACAACTTTTAAGATTTTTTTGTGTGTAACATCACAAAATCTCGATACCTGGAACTTTTCTTTTATTGGTATGAAAAACCTGGCAAAGTCAGGGAAATTCATTGCTTATCTGTAATAAGCACCCTGGTCTTTGTATCCGAAAAAAAGGGTCACATTTTTAATATCTTCTGTAACAATGTAAATTTCGGCTCAGTATTGTATTGTTACTCTTTCAATTTAGTTTATGTTTGTAATTTGAATCATGTTTCTATTTTAGTAAACAAAATATTTTTCAAGGGTTGCGCGACTTTTCTGTTATCCAGTACTTTATCGAAAATGTAGTTAACTACAACTAGTTGTTTTAAAACAATCTTTTTACCAAATAAACTTATGTATTAATCAAGCTTTTTTGGTAATTAAATCTGGCTAAACATAAAATAAAACTTTAATTTAAGATTTTTATGTAAATTATTAGTGTACCTTTATGATCCATATAATCCTATGGGATTTCCTCCTTAATTTATTTATTGCTGTAACTTATTTATTGCTGTAACTTAGTATATATACAAATATCCATATCTCATCAAATATTCAACATTTTAATATTTTAATTGCAATATACTATTTAAAATTTTTTTATGTCAAATTTTTGGTAAGCGGTGTTTAATTTCGTTGAAATCTCTGCATGCTATAAAAAAAAAACCTTTTGAATTTTTCACAGAAACGTTAACATCTTCACAAATACACGTGCTATGCTTACACAAATGTTGAACAGGACCTACATAGTCATTTGCTACAGTGACAGACCATTTTAAGCATTTTTTGTTATTTGTGTGATTGAAAATATTATTTTATTTTTAAAATTATTATTCCCTCCTAGATTCCTCAGATTTTACTCGTCAAACACGTTCTTTACATCCTCAAAGTTCAAGGGCATTTCCTCACGAGTTTCAGTACATATTCGACGAAACATCTGAAATTGGTCACTGCCCCATAATTTCTGGACATCAGTGTAAAACAAAGTTCTGAATGATAAACTTTTGTGAAAATTTCAATTAGCATTAATATAAAATTAAATATCTCAAATAATTAAGGTAATAGTAACATACTGCAATTAGCAGGAGTTAATCAGGGTAGATTTTACTCTCTCCTAGTAAGCAGTATCAAGGTAAAAGATCAGCAAAGACCATATTTCAGACCATATTCTGGTTTTCAAGAGACAGAAAGGTGAATTCTTTGCAATTCTAATGAGAAACAGTATGGAAAGGAATAGAAATCATGTGTTTTGGAGCATATGGAGTGCAATTTTAGGATGTTTTCAAATAGGAAAAGTGGCCAATAGTAGATAATTTTTTAATAGCTACTTTTCATTTAGTAGCCATGTGGCCAGTGTTCACCACTGATTTTGCCCTTCATGAAACAGCTGTAATTAAACATGGTTTTGGCAGGAAAACAAAAAGTGGTGTCTGTATTGTATCATCAATAGAAATTATAAATAGGCTTAAAAAACAAAGAGTGTTCTAATAAAATAAATTTAATACAAATAAACACATAGTAAATAATTGGTCCAATGCAAGTTTAACTCATTCACTCATACAATGCTTTTGATAATTGAATTCAGTTGGGGTGAAAAAAGTTGACTATTTATCACTATGATTCGCCTTGCCTAAAACAAAATCCTTGTGCAAAGTTTAAACTTGACTTTGAGCCAAGCATGCTTCAAAAGGAGGTCGCAAAGTTGCAATGCCACCTTAGTGCATGCCGTGTTTTTCTAGATAGGTTTTTAATTAATGTCTCAACTCAACTAATTACCAACAGTTTTTTCGACAGTCATTACAACAATCCTTGCATCAATAGGACCTTGTGTGTCCCTCAACTTCCCTCCTGAGTGTCCACAAAATAAAGTGTGTGTGTAACAAATAAAAAAGAAAACTGCCCAGTTAAACTGAGGGCATTGAGCTCACAGGCTATTCACACTAATTGTATATTATATTCTTATTTGAAATAACCCCCTCGAAAAATAAAGAAATCGACAATATATTAAGGGGGGATCATCCCCCTGTTCCCCCTCCCTTATAGTTAACCACTGAATCCCCAAAACTTACCAGGGAAGCTCCTTACCACAATGAGTCTATATACAAAATTTGAAGAAAATCGGATAATTCTCCATAAAAAACACATTTATCTAAATTAAGGGGGAGGATACGCCAGCCCTCCTTTCACCCTCTTTATACTTAACCAAAGAACCCCCAAAACTAATCAGGAAAGTGCCTTATCACAATGAACCTATATACAAAATTTGAAGCAAATCGGATTATTCTGCATGAAAAATACATTTATCTAAATTAACGGGGGTGGGGGGGGGGGATTAGCCCCCCATTACCCCCTTTATACTTAAACAATGAATCTCCAAAACCAATCAGGAAAGTGCCTTTTCACAATTAACCTATATACAAAATTTGAAGAAAATTGGATAATTCTACATGAAAAACCCATTTATCTAAATTAGGGGGGGGGGGGATTAGCCCCCCTTCCCCCTTTATATTTAGCCAATGAACCCCCAAAACTAATCAGGGAAGCACCTTATGACAATGAACCTATATTCAAAATTTGAAGCAAAACGCTTATTTCTATCAAGAGTTATCGTGTTACGTACATACATACATACAGAACGGGCGGGCACATTAGCTCACAGGCTTTGATAGCCTGTGAGCTAAAAAATGAGATTTTCTCAAAAACTATAACTTAGTGTAATCGATGTAGTTTCCTGCAAGGTTTAAATAAATTACTGCTACCCTTAATTTTTTCATAATTTTAATTTCAGTAGATTCAGAAATAAGGACAGGGGGAGGAGAACATATTTTTGTAGTACATTTTTGACGATATCTCTGAAAACATAATACTATAAAATTAAAACAAATATATTTTTGAGTTCATTGTTACAAGATCTTTCAAACAATTATATAAAAAGAGAAGAAATTTCGAAAAGAAGTTGCAGCACTGCCTTGGTCCGTGCAATGTTTTCCAGATGGATTTTTAATTAATTTCTCAACTAATTACTGACATTTTAAAAAAAAAATGATTATCAACAATCCTTGCATGATTCTGCAGCAATAGGTACCTCGAGCTCCCTTCAACTCTCTGCCTGAGTGCCCGCAAAGTAAAGTTTGTGTGTAATGGAAAAATGCAATTTTCTCAAAAACTATGGGAAGAAGACATATTTTTGCAGTACATTTTTGACGATATCTCTCAAAATATGATACCTAAAATTAAAAAAAAAAAATTTTTTTTAAATTCAGTGTTATGAGATTTTTTTTTTGACACAACCCCCACACAATAACAAAAGAATAATAAAAATCAATTAACTTAATTAACCAACCTAAATTTTTCCTAAAAATATTTGAATGGCTAATAATCTATAAACATGTGACAGTTAGACCAGATGGACAGACACACGAATGATCTTATGATGGTTCTGTTTTTACTTTATAAGTAAGGGACCCCAAAAATGATCTTAGGTTTAGAATAAGGAAATTTCAGAAATAATTAAATGGGGATAGGGATAATTAATAATAAATAAATAAGAAATTTAAGATATTAAATTTGAAATTTATTCCACATATGTATTCTGTTTTTCAGGCTATACTTATTGACATGGAATGTTGTTGGACGCCCGCCTATTGAAGATCTCAGAGATGCGCTTGGTTTGACAGATCCTGTTGATGTATCAAATTTACCAGATATCTATGGATTAGGGTTTGTAATATTTATTTGTTTTTGTTGGTTTTTAGTTCATTAGTCTTTTACTTTATTTGTGTCATCTATCTTATTAAAATCTGTGTGCGTATCTGTCTATGTAACCTCAAAAAACTCGGGAAACCACAGGACACAGGGCTATGAAATTTGGCACACAGGTTGCTTGTAGGGGGTCCATGAACGATTAGGGCAAAAAATTCAAAATTTTTAAATAGATTTTTTTAATTTTATGTTTTTGATGAATTTTTGCCTTTTTTTTCTGTTCAACTCGTAATTGCGCAAATTCTAACCAGTTCTAAATGTTTACTGCAATGTGAGATATACATATGATGTACGACACACTGCAGTACTAAGAAGCTGTAGCGGGTATTATGATAATTCTTTTACCTGACATGCATAATTGGAGATTATTTAATTGTGCTTAATTATTACCTTCTTTTAAAAATAAAGAAAAACATTTTATCACAAACATCAACAAAACTTTTTATTCTATTTATTCCCTTATTCCAAAGATATCGTTTTATTGTCTGCTGCCATAGCAACATGATAAATTGACTTTTATTTAAAAAAAATGCACAGTAGTAGAAAAATATTTTTTCTAAATCGAATATTTGAACAACTCAAAACTTTAACAGTGGAATTCTTATTTAGATATTTCAAAGTTGTTTGGTTGTAATGATTTTTATGTTTAATTTTGGTTTTAGAATTAAATTCATGAACTGCCGTGCGTAGAAGGGGTTAAACAGCTAGTTCCATAATAAAAATCGTATTCTTTGAATGAATTTTGTATTTCCTTCAAGATGCGCCTGGTTTATTATTTTTTATTCTGGTACCTCTTTTTTATAGGGGCCTTGGCATGAAAGAGAAAAAGTTAGATTAAATTTGGCGAGAAAAGCAAAATTTAGAAAAGCCTTTTCTGGCAACTTTTTTACACTTTAAAACCATATCGGATTGTTATATTTTTATGAATTATCAATGTTTCGAATGCACGTATAATTTGTTCAACATTTACATAATTTAATACATACATTAAGAAACAATGTATTTAATACATAAGTAAGCTATATAATAATACATCAATTGCAATGCTGAAAGAAAATATATTTTAGAAATGTTGAACTAGTTTTCCATGCAAAGATTTCTATATTCAAACACAAAGAAGTATGCAAACTTCCAATTTAAATTTTTAAGTAGCAAAGGTGGAGAATATAGAGTAGGTTTTTTTTTTTTTTTTTTTTTTTTTTTTTTTTTGTAAAATTATCATCAATAATTTGTTTAATCAGAACGCATTGTTCCATTTATTAAGGATTTTGTAAATTCTTAAATGACAATTTCTTTTTTCAAAAGATTTGTTTGATTTTTCAAAATAAGTAATTCTTTAATCTATTATAAATAATGCAACAGTAAGTTTATAAAATTTTCCATTTTTGAGATGTGTGTATGTGCCTATATGATTCAGCAGATTTTTAGTCAAATATTTGTCTTTGAAGGCAGTTTCCAAGTTTATACAACTAAGTACTAAAGTAAGGGAAAATTAAATATATTGGGTTTTTTTTATGAATGTCATTAGTGACACTTTTTAAACCAGTATCATCCCTCCTCCTCAAGAAGAAGAAAAAAAAAGTACTTTTAAAAGTAAAGTTGTAACTTTGATTTTGAGATTATCTCTTTTTGGGGGATGGATGGTGGGGGAAGGGGATGATACTAGTTTAAAAAATGTCATTAATTGTTGTCATTGTTGATATAGAAAAATTTAACTAAGACAATTTTTACTGAAACTGATTATGAACCCTGTATAAGAAATATTTTATGTTTCAGTTTTTTTTTAAACTCATTCTTTTAATATATTTTAGCTTTTGTGTAATTGATTATATAGTAAAATTTTCTTGTATTTTTTTCTTTTTAGTCTGCAAGAAGTCAGCTGTAAGCCTCAAGATCTTTTAGCTGAAATCATTGTAGAAGATCCATGGGACAAGGCATTTAGAGATGTACTGTGGAAATGGGATTATGTAAAGGTAAAAAAACAAAAAAAACATTTGTGATTGAATGTCATTTAAAGAGTGTAATTGCATCGAAATGTTACTTGTAAATTTTAGTTAAGTAACATTTGTAAAGTTTGTTTGTTCAAGAATTTCATAAGTTTACAATAAGAAGTCGTAAGTTCTCACTTCTTGGAATCAGACATTTATACAATTATCAGATTTTAAGGAATGAGAAATTACATTGTTGAAATAGTCATATGTGATTTTATACATATTGAGATTAACACCTACATATACACAATCAAAACTAACTCATTTCGCGGAATCATATTAGAAAAAATCACTTATCATAGAAATAAAAACAAATATGCTAAAAGTGATTACAGTGAACAGTGAACATAAAAGCTTATAAGCCTTTTAATAAACATACCTACTAGTTTCATATACACAATAACGATGATATCCTCAAGAACAGAATGATAAATATGATTTATCATTACTGATCATGAGAATGTCACTCTTATTGTGTGGTAATGAACTAATACATTTGACTATTAAAAGGTTTTTAAGCCATTATGTTTACTGTAATAATTTTTAGCATATGTATTTTTATTTTAAACTCATTTTAGTGAAATTTACGCAAGAATTCAATGATATAAATTTGAATATAGTAAGAATATTTTGTTTATGTGTCATTTTACGTCTTTGTAATTTTGCAAATATTGACATAATGATTGGTTATTTCAAAACTTTCAATTTTTCACTCTGTAACTTTTGTTGCAGTCTGTATATAGTCATTATTTAATGTTGTGCAACATAATGTTATTTTTGGTACTTTTCTGTTAGATGATTGAACACCACTTTGAACCAAGTGGAAATATTGGTGCAAAACCTAACAAATGCACTATTCACAAATATTATGAAAAGTACATGTAGAAACTAATTTAGATAGAAGCAGGGTTGGCAGGTTTTTGTCAGTTTAGACCATGGTTTAAACCGTCACATCGAAAGCCTCTGGTTAAAAACTATCTGTCAGAAATGTTCTTGTTAAAAACTATTTGTCAGAAACCTCTTGTTAAAAAACCTAAAATACTACATTGATATGTAAAATTTCACATTAAATGTCATACATATACAACATTACATGTAATGTTTAAAATGTCACTATTACTGTGTATCAATAATTAATATCTAGTAAAATTTTATTGTTAAGTGAAATTTTTTGGATAAAATTGTGCTTTTTAAAAAGTGAATATAAGATTTGAAAGTGCTCACATGAGCTCCACATTACATAAAATATCTTGAATGGTCTAGTAATTTAAAACAATAATGATGTTGAACAATATTAGAATACCACGAAGTAATACATATCAATATTAGGACATTTCTTATACCTTCAAAAATAAACAAGTGTTAGAATTCATAAAAGAAAGAAAAAATTACAACTGATCAAAGATTAGCTAGAAGCTTTTATCGTTGTAAAGTTTCCCAAGATATAATAAAAGAAAACCCCCTAAGTAATATTCCCACTGCACCCCACATTCCTTTTACACCACTCCCATCTGTTTTGGTTTTTAAACAGTGATAAAATAAGAAATTGGATAAGAAAATAGTGATCAGTGCATTTCTAACTATTGTGCTTATATTTTCAAAAGTTTGCCAGCTTTGCATGCGAACATTTCACACACTTGATTTAGGATTCTAATCTCACTGTAAAGTCCAGAAATTTATGTCTTTGTAATGCATTTCTTATTAAATATTTAGTTTTTTAATTCCTACTATTGGCTTGGCTCACACCCTCTATATATTTATATATCTTGTTCAAATTTTCAATCGTTAATAAAATACTCTTTATTCCTCCACTCAAGTTCAAATACATTTTCTTAAACTTGTAGTGGATGACACTCGATGTTAATACCGTTTTTTCAAATATTAATTCATTCATTAAATTAAATTAAATAATTTCAGTTTTATATTTCATTTCTGTTCAAAAGTATAGACTCATTCCATATTTTAGTCTCCTTCGTCCGCGTTCTGCATCTTCGTCTGTGAACAGCCCCATTATCTTTTTACGCTAAAAGGTTTCGCTATGGTACTTCATTGTGAAGTTTGGTAATTTTTTTAATTCAATATTTGAAAAATGGCATAATCATTAGATTTGAAATTTATATCAAGAAAAATACAATTTTTTACCTCTCTAATGCAGTTTGTCTAAAAGTTTTGTGACAAATACTTTTCAAGCTGTTAATTTTTGGTATTTTAGCTATTTATTTTTTATTTAATTTTTAATACATTTCAAATATGTCTCATATAAGATATTTAGCAGGATATAAATTTAGGAATAAATACCGTCAGTGGCGAAACGTGTAGATCACTGGAAAAAAATTTCTTTTCGACCTAAGTCGGAATTGACTTTAAATTTTTTTTTATATTACTTGTTTTAAAGAAAATGACAATTTCCTTTTAAATAGGATGGTATTTTGCCTGTTACTTCCCCCCGAGATTAGGTCTCAAACTCATTATTCTGCAGAATGAAAAAATATTGAAATGTAACAGCTTTATTATGAGTGAAAATGCGTGTTTTTTAAAATGTGTTATCATTTCCTATCCAAATGAAAAAAAAAAAAGTTATTTTTAACTGTAATGAGAAATAAAGATATAGTAATTCTAATTATTTCCTTTTTATTTGTAACAATGGTAGCAACCTGATTGCCATCATTTTGAAGAAATTTCATCAAAACCTTTTAAAATTAAAAATAAATTATAGGATTTTTTTTTAAATAGCTGGTGCAGGCTCATCTACAAATGAACAGTTTTCAGTTAAAAAAAATAATTATTAAAAACAGTTCTGTTGAAAGCACAGGGCAGATGATGAAATTAAGTCTTGTTTTAAATATATAGATTTTCAAATTGAAGCAAATGTGATCTTATTCAAGATAGGGTTGTAGTGGGTAGCTGCCCGGGCTGTTTTATTTTGATTTATTTATTTTTTAAAACCAGGTTTTTTACAACCCTGAATGTTGTAGTTGGTAGCTACCCACTGGCTGTTTTTTTTTAAACCCGGGTTTTTTACCTGATTCAAGCACTTTTATTGAAATTTTGATAGTTGCCTTTATATAAAAGTGATATCTTGCTTTTAAATGGGTAGTCATGCTTTTATCTGAAAATCATCAGATCATTGACCTTGATTTTCTTTTTATATGTAATAATTATTAAAGATAAGAATTAGTGCTTAATTCTAAAATATACCTTTACATGATGGTGAATTGTATATTTATAATGTTATTTTCTCAAAGAATAGCTTCAACGCCTCAAATTATTAAAATTAATATAATTTACAATCATGTTTTTATTGCTGTTTTATTTTTAGAGAAAGAAAGATAAGGTCATATCATAACTTAATAATTGTTTAAAACTGATATGAAATGTACTACTCAGAGATAGAATTGATTGATAATCTGTATTGTGAAGCACAGTTATGTTTAGCTGATGTCATAATGGCTAAAATAGAATAATCAGAGAAGTGTAACAGTCCATTATTATGTAAATGACAATTTATAGAATACATCTGCATGCAGCAATACTTGTATGTATACAGACATATTTACTTGCATGCGAATGTATGCACACCCATGCCAAATTGTTGCCAAAATATCACAAATTTTCATGCTAAAAATAAATTGCTGAAAGCTAGGTGACCTTGCTAACTTTTCCAATGTTGTGAAATTCCACTGTGATATATGTAAATTAACATTTGCATGATTTTCTGCTCAAGTTTAGTGATTTCACTGTCTGATAATTATTTATTATAAAAGAAAAAAATATCTATCAATATACTAGGGGTTTGCTATTGTGAAACTAGATGACACAACAAGCACTATCACTTTCGCTTCCATTACATATGTCATTGTTTTTAAATATTGCATCATTTCATTACACTATTTATATCAGCAAAAATGTATTTTTAAATAAAATTTGATTGAGAATGGCAACTCAATTTACTGATTTTTGATAGTTTTTAAAGTCATTTTCAAGCATTAACCCTCTCACTGACATGCCCGTGTTAATACATTCACCAAGCTCCAGGTTTCACTGCAATACAAGCATTATTAAAATTGATATCATTCTACAGATATAATGCAGTTTTAAGACATTGAGTAATGTTTAATACTCTCAGGGATTACATTCCTATATATAATTAAGTTTTTTATATATAATGTTGAAATAATCATCTTTTTTAGCCTTTAAAATTGAATACAGAGAAAACAACATTACAATTTTGCCCTTTTGCTTGCTGGACAGTGAGAGGGTTAAAATTTTTAATCTATGAAAGGAGGGGAGGGGGGGGGGGGTTATAAAAATAAATATTTGCTACAACAATGTAAAATAACATTTTCAGTAACATAAAATAAATATAGTGTTCCAAAAAAAATCTCAGCTGGCAAATATTATAGCCTAAGCTGGGCAAGGACACCATCTTCTGCTTCATGTAAAAGGCAGAATGTTAATGATATTTGTGGAGGTGCATAAGATTATAAGAGACAGTCTTTGTAATCAGTCATTATATCTAATTTGTGCTGCATCATTTTACAATTTTTGTCCATTAAACTGAAAGCCAAATTTTACTGTACACAAATGAGTACATAAAAAAAATAATAATAATAATAGAAATATGTGAATTAATTTGATAATACTAATTGATGTTTTCTCTGTAATATAATTTACATCATGCCAGACTTTTGTTAGAAGTTGTTTCTAAAGTGTATTTAACTTTAATTTATATGCTATGCTTTTTAATATTAATGCATTTTTCTTTATTGTACAGTTAAAACAAATCAGGTTGCAAGGTATGGTCCTATATCTTTTCTGTAAACGAGAGCATGTCACCCATATCAGAGGCGTTCAGACTAGCTATACCAGGACTGGTCTCAGAGGAATGTGGGTAAGGCTGTTTTCATTGAATTTTGTATTTAAATCTTATATATAAATAATATTTTAAAAGATTAGAAATAACATATTTTTTTATTTTTGACACTTACCAATCTTACTTTTTGACTGACGATGGATTCATTCTCCAGGTTCATCATTATGCAATTTAAGAGATTGTCTCCCAATATGCTTTGAACCTTTACCAATAGATTGCCAAAGTTCAATGGCTGGCGGTGAATCAAAATTGTAAATACTATGGCTATTAATATTTTTATGTATCAAGATTTTTAATTTTCAGCCATGAGCTGGGAATGGTGGGAGATTTTTCTACTTTTCATGCAGCTAAACCCATGCATGAATTATAGTGTTTATGAATGTATGCCCAATTGGGTATCTAACAAAAAATCATGTATGGCCAACTGGAATTTTTATGTGTCCCAGAAATGTCTGCAATAAATTTTTTGAACCCTTGTAGATGCTAAATTTTCAATAAATTAACTTTGTGAATTTGTTTAATCCTAACTATTAGATAATGCATCAGAAATAGTTAGTAAGAGATATCTGGTTTATTGTGTTTCAGCTTCCTTTATTATGTTGCAAAATGACATTCATCTATTGTGGCTGTTTTTTAATGTGCTGATAACGTAGCTGCCAACCTTCTGTTTTTTTTCCCCAAGTCAAAATACACACATAAAAACAGAAAATGTATTTAATAAAATTATTTAATAGAGTGTCTTGCTTCTGTGTGGTAGTTATTTATTTTCATGTATTTATTAAAATTTCTGATTCAAAGTATCTTTATTTCATTTACAAAAAATGAAAGGTTGGCAGATATGTGATAGTAACATTGCAGTTGCTAGTTTTCAGGAAGTTTTCATCAATTTCTATAAAATGATTTTTAAGAGTTGTTGTTAAAGCAAAAAGATATCTGTTGATAATTTTTGGTATTTAAAACTTTATATGTTTATTTACAAACTTCCAGCAACAATGCAAATCCATAGAAAGCAAATACACATAAGTAAAAAAGTTAGGTCTAACAAACAGAATTATCATCTGCTGTTAAAATCAAACATAAGGATAGATATTATTTAAACAAAAATTAAAATAGATTTTTAAGTTTTGTTAAAAAAAAAATAATAATAAAAATAAATTGTATTTGAGTTTTATCAGTTGTTTAAAAGTAAAATAAGATTAATTAACTAAAGTTTAAAGAAAAATGTACAACATAAACAAAATGTGAGTACATGGGGGCTTATAAAAATCTAGTATCTTAGTATTGAGAGTAAGCATAGATTAAGTTACAAAAGTAAAATATTAAGTCTTTAAATATAATTAATTTTTTTTCTAGGGTAATAAAGGTGGTGTTAGCATTAGATTTTCTGCTTATGGCTGTTCAATATGTTTAGTCAATTCCCATCTCGCTGCCCATGATGCTGAAATTAGACAAAGGATAGATGTAAGTATTTTTAACTTATGTACTTAAATGATTGAAATTACAGTAACATGACTTGATTATGCTTGTGTCTACTATTTAGTAATGTGACATATTCATGGAAGTTATAGTAAAATTATAAAATAGATTAGCTGCCTATTCTCTTGGATTTTGGGTTCCTTAACCCATTCTTTGCTAATGGTGCAAAAACGCACAATTTTCTTATAAAAATAAATGTTTGGATAAGCAATAATATATTTTTTCAAATAACTAAACAAATTATGCCTGAATGAGAATTTAAAATTAAAAAATGATATTTAAAACCAGGCATTTAATAAACTTAAAAACACATTAATATTACAAAATAAGGTAAATATCCCTTGTAAGGATTGTGACTCTGTTTATAATGGTGAAACTGAGCGATCATGTAACATCTGCTTAGAAGAGCATAAACACACTTACAAATCCTGCAATTTACAATCAAAACTTGTTAATCATTCGATAGAAACAGATCACATCCCAGATTTTGAAAATGTTAAAATAATTAAATCTAACTACAATAATTATGAAAGTAGAATTTTTCTTGAAGGTTGGTTTACAAGATTATAGAAAACTTGCCTAAACGAAGCATGTACAATTTCATCAGACTAGGTGGTCCTATTGTGATGTTATACTCCATAGTTGAGTTTTTACATCATGTTCAGGAGGCTGTTTAAAAAAAAAAAAAATTAGTACATTTGCAGCAGACCTTTCACACAATTTTTCATCTTTAAACTAATCTCTTTCTAAAATCCTTCACCGGAAAAATGAAATTTCATGATTTTTTTAAAAATCTTGAAAAAGATTGTTTTCCATAATTTATCTTGTTTGTTACAAACAACAGGAAACTGTTGAGAGAAATAATAAATGTGTAATAATGAATGGGCCAGAAAAATTGGCTGATGCTGATTATGCAGCTATTGTTGAATGTTGATATTTTAAAATCTCATGGTAATAAACGCTTATTGGTATAAATATTGAATGATTTACGTATTTTTATTGTGTGCTTTTCTGTTTAAATATTATTGAGTTAAATATATTACATTTTATTCATATATTAAAAGATATATAAAACTTTTTAAAAATTTAATGGCTATTTTCGGGGCACTTAAAAACTATATGAAATGCATTGACGCCATTTTAAAAACCTATGCCAGTGTTTCTCAAATGCCAATCTGTGACCCGGCACCGGTCCACATAAAAAAATTTCAAAAGAGAGCTGTTTTGTCTTTGGGTTCTTGTTTGCTTATGAAAATGAAACATTCAATAAATATTTAACTAAATATTAAAGAAAAGTTACTGCAGCCTATCCTTTTTTTACATGCTTTCTTTTAGCTTACAATTATGGGTACTTACGTATTATCCAGGCCAGGTCAGATACAAGTTTGCCAAATGTGGCACTAATTATGCTAGTTACAGTAACCCTTATTTATTTATTATAGTCTATTATAATTTATAGTTTATTTATTTTATGTATTTTGTTATTTATTTATTATTGTTCAATTATATTTATCATTTTTAACAATGTTATGTATTTAATAATGTTAAATTACTGTTTTGAATATGATGGGAAACAAAACACAAGATTGTCAATTAGGCAACCATTTTTGACGATCTATCATCTGACCTGGATAATACGTAAGTACCCAATTATGTATGTATGTGGCAGTCAAATCTTGTCACTCATTTTTCAACCACTTCCTGTTGACATAGAGCTTTGAAATTTAGAATATATATATATATATATATTCCTGAGGGCAATATATGAATCGGACATTGATTTTTTTAAAAAATCTGATCCTTAGGGGGGGAGGGGCAACATTGGCCCAAAATTTGTATTTCCCCCCATAGAAATAATGCTGCGATTGTTTAATATTAACTGAAAAAAAAAAAATAGCTTCATCGTTGCAACATTCATCCATTTTAATCACATTGTTGATCGCATCATTACGACGTCAGCATTTATATGAAATATGTATGAATGAGTAAGTATTGATGACTACAATGAGTATTTGTTGAAAAATACTAACAACAGGGCTACCACAATACCACCAAATTTTGGTCAACTTGTTGAAATATTGCCAAATTTGGCAACAAAAATAAGTTGCCATATATGAATCCAACTTGACAAAATTCCCATTTAAATTCATTAATCTTGCATAATCTTCTTCCATTGGTGTAGCCTACAATTTTCTGTAAAGTGTCATAAAACAAAAATTTAAAAAGCATGTTTTTTTTTTTTTTTTTTGTTTAAAATAAGGCTATTATACTTATTTAAGGGAAACTTAACCAAAGGGGTGGTTAGAGTTGTAGACTCTAAATGAAATTGATTCGTTATAGTAAAGCTGTTTGTAAGAGTAAATGCTTTTTTATTAAAATATTTTAACATTGTATGCAGCCTATTAAATCTGTTTTATTTTACCAATAGATTTCTTTTATCTATGGATAGTCTATAAAAATGTGTGGTAAAACATTTTAGTTGATTGCGAAAGAGAGTTATGACAAAGGAAAAGTTTCTGAAACATTGGCCTGTACTATTCAACATTGGTATCTTTAAAATTTGTGATTTAGTAATATATCTATGTGTGTAGGTTAGAGATGCACCAATTAGTAATTTTGGCCAAATACCGAATATTCGGCCTACAGGTAAACCAAATACCGAATATTCGGCCAAATACCGAATATTCGGCTGGCCGAATACTTTTATATTTCAGAGTTTAAAGACATCAAAAATTTCAATTTTAAAACAATATTTCATAATATTTAACACACATACTTTCATTTTGATAAACAAGACCTTTTTACAAATAAACTTTACACTAAAGAAATCTATGCGTTGTGTTATTATTTAAGATGAGAATAGTTTTAAATCTTTTTTAATTAATAAAACTTTTAATTTCATGGCTTCTTTTGTGAATTAAAACAAATGAATAAAAGGTTACATTCTAAAACAAATGTTTTAAAATCAAAGAGAAATTTTGAAGGAATTGAAAAGAAAAAATATCAGTCATGTATTGTTTGTTTGTCAGGAAGGGACTAAAGTAAATAATAAATATATAATACAATCTATCAAATGGTGGCAACTCAGCAAGAATAATGTTTCTGTTCCTTTTGATGTAGCAGTGAAATTTTGAAATGTGCACCAAAGAGCAGTGTCTGGGGTGAGTGATTATTTTAGAAGCTGTAAACACAGTGGTTGTTCCTAAAATCTTGTAACAAACTTTTAGGGGATATAATGTATTCAAGACAAACATTTTTTGAACAAGAAACAATATCTCAATCCACTTATTCCATCAAAAATACAGGGTGTGTCACTACAAGCCAAAACTTAATTTCCGTTCACAACTTTAACAATAATGAAGATATTTTAGCAAGATTTGCATCATATTAATTTTGTTTGTATAAAATGGGATGATATCATTGGAAGTGACTGACAGTAGGCCACTGAGACAGTATAAGTACTGTCAGCTGCATTCTGAAAAAAGGAATGTCTAGCTCAGTATTGCTTAGATATGAATGGCGGCAATTTCCAGCACCTCTCATTTTACAATACTTCACAGAAATGAAATTAACTCTGTTAAAAATATAGTTACAATATCTTCATTGTTGTTAAAGTAACAAACAAAAATCCAAGATCAGCCTAGAATGAGATACACTGTATTTTTGACTGAATAAGTGGATTGCAATCTGGGTTTCCTGGACAAAAATTGTCTGTCTTGATGTCTATTATCACCGCTGAAAGTTTTTTCCATTTTTTAGAAGCCAGAAACAGATTATTTACTAAATAACGTTTAGGAATTTCCATTTGTACTTCATTAAATTCCTATGAAGGATATGGATGTCATTAATGGTTAATTTTCTTAAGTGACACTTTTCAAATAGCAAATGAATAATGAAAAAGCATTCTCTTTTATTTAAATATGATTCTAATTATTCTGAATATCTTTATTGAATGATTGTTAAAAGTAGAAGTTGTGTAAGGTTTTAAAAAATATTTTTAAAAGGTTTTTTTTAAGTATTTGGTTTGAACGAATATTTTAATATTCAGCCAAACTGAATATTCGGCCTAACTGAATATTTGGTATTATGGCCGAATAGATACCGAATATTCGGTTCATCCTTAGTTTAGGTATTTTTAAATCTATAGCTCTGTAGTTCATTAATGTAAGACTTTCTGTAAAAGTGTCTAACTAGAGCCTAAGTGCTAATTTCAGATGCTTCAATCTTTGCCACGTTATCACTGTACAGCAAATATTCCAGGTTGATGGGCCTGGCCACCCTGCATATATGATGGCGAGTGAAAAGCATCGTTCTTATACAGGATCGGTATACAGCCAATTGTGCAGCAAACAAATTTTGGATCAGATTTTATTGAATGACATTAGTTTCTGACCATTTAAACAACTACCAATTGCCAAAAAAAGATTTAAAAAAAAACATGCATCATGTATATAGATTATGAAATGCTTTACGACATTGTGAGAATATTGTTACAAAACATTCATCTTTAATTTGCTAGCAGCAACTGTAAGATTGTAATGTATTCGAATAGTATTTCCATAGCCCTATATAAGAAAGATGCTTTACTCACACTCCATAATACCTAGAAGTCAGCAAATTTAATAGCACTGCAAAAAATCAGGAAATTTTGAAATTGATTGCTCATTGCATAATTTCATGGAAAATAAAGAAAATTTTGTAAGAATGTAAAAAAGTTTTGTAAAATATGATACTTTTAAAAAAATTGCTGCGTCTCTAATGACAGTGAAGAGTAAATAAAACTATTCTTGTTAACAACAATAAATTATCATACTTCAACTTGAATGATATACCCTGTATTTTTGATTGAATGTACTCTATTTTTGATTGAATAAGGAGACAAATGTAGCTTGTTCAAAAAATGTTTGTATTGACCATATTATCTCCCATGAAAGTTTTTTCCAAGATTTTATGAACACTTTGTATATTTCATACTTCTGAAAATGATCGCTCACTCCAGATGCTTTTCTTTGATGTATTTATAAATTCCTCGCCGAATCAAAAGGCACTGGAATGTTATTAATTCTTTCTGAGTTGCTACCATTTGAATAGGTTATATTAATTATTTATTTTTTACTTTAGTTCCTTCCTGACAAATAAAAAGTATATGACTGTAAAAGTTTTCTTCCAATTCCTTCAAAATTTCTCTTTCATTTTAAAATATTTGTTTCAGAATATAAGAAAAATTTCACTGATTTGTTTTAATTCACAGAAGAATTCATGAAATTTAAAACTTTATTTATTAAAAAGCTTTAAAATTATCCTCTTCTTAAATAAATCAAAGCACAGATTTTTTTTTTTTTTTTTTTTTTTTTTTTTTTTTTTAGTGTAATGTTTACAAAAATGGACGTATGCATGTTAAATACTATGTAAAATTGTTTTAAAATTGAACCTTGCAATACCTTTAAACTCTGAAATATAAAAGTATTCGGCCAGCTGAATAGTTACTATTCAGTTGGCCGAATATTTAGTATTTAGGTTACCTGTGTGTCAAATATTCGGTATTTGGTGCATCCCTAATTGTAATTGCACCAGCAATAGAGCATATCAGAAGTGAAAAAATTTAATAAAAAATTTCCACCTCTCTCAAGCCATTTTCTATTCTGATAAAATTCTGTCTTTTCACAATTTTTAAAAATCTAAATGGTTATTTTTAAAATTGTAATGTATTGTTTACAATATATTTTTACAGCAAATGAAATTAATTACACATTTTTCGAAGATCTGACCAATTGTTTCCCAATCCACCTCAAAATAGCCTACAACCTACTAGTGGGTCTCAACCTCTAGTTTGGGAACCTCTGTTGTATTGAATGAAATTGATTAATCTTGTGTTTTTTAGCTGATAGCAAGTTAGTTGGACTTGCAAATTTTTAAGTTAAGAGATGCATCTATGTTCTTTAATTTCTTTATTTGATCACTATTTCTTTCTCTTTTTCTTATAAAATCCCCATGTCTATCTATATAAATTCATCTGTATGCATACATTTATGTATTTATTTATTATTTCAGGATTATAACTCTATTCTTGACAGTCAGAAATTTAACGATCCTTTAACAGAAAATATAATTACACATGAGTAAGTAATCATATTTACTATAAGATATCATAATGTTAATGATTAAAGTATACTTTTGTAAAGTTAACTTTCACACTAAAAAAATTAACCCAGCAAAAAATTGACACTTCAAGATAGGGCTTAAAGTTATGGTATACAAAAAAACTTTGACTGTTATCAAAAGTTGAGGCTAATAAGTGCTCCTATTTTCCATACTTTATCCACTCAATTTAGAGACTTTTTAATGATTAAAAAACTAAATTTTTTATTTGAAATTTTAATGAAAAATTTGAAATTTTATGATTCTATCCAAACTTGGAAATGTACTTTGCAAACAAGTGTTTTGAATAGTTTGGGATTTTTTTTCTGTTACTAACAAGGAGACTGCCAAACATGATGCGCACAGATTTTCATGATTTTAAAGTATGTTGTAGGGATCGTACCCCTAACTATTCAGGTCAAAGGTTTCCTTCAAATGGGCTTTAGTTTTCGAGAAATTTCGTTTTAAAGTTCAGCATGCATTTCAAATGCCATTACTTCGCGAACCTGAACAAGGTCTCAGTGGTTCCGTAGTAGCGTTCGCGATTTGAGAGCCGCAGATGGGTGTTCTGTCCTCTCCTGTGACTTTTACCTTTTTTAACAAATTTTATATATTTGTCGCATTTTAAGTTGCATGCAGAATTATGAATTCTGCATCTTTGAACTTTTTGATATTTTCCTAATAAATTCCATTTACATTTTTGAATATTTCGTAAAAGTTTACGTTTTTTTTTTTCTTGTGCAGTTTTGAAATTAATATTTCTATTGACGAAATTCCAAACTAACTAATCCCAAAAACATATCTTGAAAGGAGTAATAAAATATTAAAGCAATAACGATTATATTCAAGTTTTAGCCAGTTATATATATATATATATATTTATGTTATTTAAATACATTTAACTGTAAAGTTCAAACTCACCGTCATTTTTGATTTGCACAAATCAAAAATAATGTATTACAATTAATTTTTTTTTCAGTCTAACAAGTTGATGCCATACAGAAAAATTCAACTAGAAATGAAAAATCGTTTGTAAATTACAATACATATAAAAAATATCTGAAAAAAAAAATCGTCTGCAACTACTTTTACGGTAATATCAGAATAAATAAAATTTTCTTTTTATCAATTTAGTTTCGCTTCCTTTGCAGACAAATACCACGTTTAAAATAATTTATTTTTCAAATTTAATGCATTTTTAAATATATTTATCACAATTTAAGTATTTAAAGAATATATAATATGCTAATTTATACATTCTTCCAATATTGTTAAAACAATTATTTAAAGGCGATTTTTAATGCGAAATTTGCTTAGAATATTTTTGCGATAGGTATAACCCAATTAGTTCCATATTTAATAAAATAAAAATGTCGATGTCGGTGATGATAAATATTTTAGTATTTCAGCAGTTAACATATTTCAATATATTTAGAACAAATCAAATATTAAAAGGATATATTATTTTGTTAATTTTTTCTTAATCATTTAAATTTTTTTAAAATAGAAAATGTAAATTAAAAAAAATGTATTATTTCATAAATACAATAAATAAATAAGTAAATATACATAAATGTAAACAATAATCATTTTAGAAAAACGAGATATCAAGACATAAATTAGTTTGGATTTTCGTCAGCAGAAATATTCGAATAAAAATTGCGCAAAAACTATAAATTTTCACGCAATATTAGAAAATATAAATGGAATTTATTAGGAACATATCAAAAAGTTCAAAGATGCAGAATTCATAATTCTGCATACAACTTATAACGCGACAAATATATAAAATTTGTTAAAAAAAGGTAAAAGTCACAGGAGAGGACAGAACACCCATCTGCGGCTCTCAAATCGCAAACGTTACCACGGCACCACGGAGACCACGTCCAGGATCGCAAAGTAATGGCATTTGAAATGCATGCTGAACTTTAACCCGAAATTTCTCGAAAACTAAAGCCCATTTGAAGGAAACCTTTGACCTGAATAGTTACGGGTATGATCTCTACAACATACTTTAAAATCATCAAAATCTGTGCGCATCATGTTTGGCGGTCTCCTTGTAAGGAGATATTATTTCTTTCACTAAAAGATTGTACATGTATTTAAAAAAAAAGTTAAGCCGATTAAAAAGAAAGCATACTGAAAGCCAAAAAAACAAACCAATGCAAAATATCCAGGCATGGACTGCTGGAATTGTGTTCACTGATATATGGCTTGATTCATGTAACATGTTGGGGATGAACGAAATAGATTTGCTGCTCATGGTGCTTACTGATTTGTTTTATTCTACAAATTTCAGACATTGTGAATGGTGCTACAACCAACGGTTCTTCCACTTGAAGGAATCATATATATATATATATATATATATATATATATATATATATATATGCATCCACTTGGGAAACTATAACTTTCACATTTAGGATTTTAGATACTCAGTGATAATAGACTTTGCCAAATTTGCATTATGATTTTTAATCTGACATCAAAGTAACTGATCTATAGCAGGGATCATTCTAGAACATAAAAAAGGGCAGGGTGCACATTACATAATAAGGGCAATTTTGTTGAAAAGGGCACATTTCATAAAAAGGGCATTTTTGTAATAATATACTGGTGGGGAGGGAAGTCTGGCAACAGCTTAAAGTATACTCCTTAATTTTAAAAATCCAATAACATTTCTAATTTCCATAACTTCACCGTTTGAAAAGTATTAAAAATAGCAAAACAAAACTTGTTCTCGATTTTTATTGTAAAATTGTTTACTATATTCACAGTCATTTCCCCCTTTCTCTACATTATTCAAAAACTTCTCTCTCTAAAACTTTTATTCACCAGATAACTTTTTCCCAGTTTTAGCAAATCTGGTTTTGAAAAAGCTACAAAATAAAAGTTCTAAAGCTACTTCTCAATTTTTTTATAGAACTTATGTCATTTATCATGTGGTCAAAGGCCAGAATGCCTGATCTAATACTATATTTCACTAGACAAGATGAAATTAATCAATGACCCTTAGTTACCCTTTATGTCTTGTTCAATGGAAAAAATGAATCGCTCAAAGTCAAAGATTAGACATACCAGGACATTTTTATCAGAGAAATAAAGAGGGAAAGAGGAATACTCCTGATGTACCATACTAGCATTCTAAAAATAAAAGATAAGTAAAGAATTTTTGAAAGTACAATGCAAACAAGGCAGGATTCTACCCAGGAATAAAAGGAGGGTAGAATTCTACCTGGAGAAAGGGCAAGGAGGGTAGAATTCTACCTGGAAAAAGGGCAAGGAGGGTGGGATTTTATCTAAAAAGGGCATGAGGGTAGGCCGCCCTTCTGAAACTCTCTAGAATGATCCCTGTCTATAGATAACTTTTTAGTGCCTTTGTTTTTGTAAAGGGCGTTCTGCTAGCATTACAATCTGTAAATGTATAATTGAATCTACTCATTTTCTATTTTAAATTTATTAGCTGCAGCTATAAAAATAAATGTTTGATATACGTAATACCAAATAAAAAGTTAGTTGTGAAAAGTTGTCACCTTTATCATACTCTTTAACACAAACTGTATCCTCTGTGTGAGTAAAATTATACATCCTTTTAATAAAATTAATATATTTTAAGAAGATCTTGATATAGTAACTAATTATTTTATGAATTTTTACTCCTTTTATAATGTTAAAACATTCATTTTTAAATTTAATCTTTGGCTCGTACAAATTAAGAGCTCAAATTGGGGAGATTAATTTAACTCTTTTTAATAAAATTATATTAAAATTAACTATTTTAACTAACTATTAAAATTAATTTTCAATTTATCTTAACACAATGTCAATAATTTTGGCTACTACACAATTCTTTTGTGGGTGTTGGAATATGGGTTTATGTACATAAAATAAATGAATAAATTTAAGATAATTTCATTTAAGATAATAGTGTTCATTACTTACTTATTATATTTCATCCTTTTTTTTATACCCATTTTTCAAAATCCCATGACACTAGCCTATAACTGGAAATACTTTAGTAATCGAATCCACAGCCAATTGACGTATGTTAGTGATCATTGATTGGTAAAAAAAATAATTAAATTGTTTTAATTGTTGTAATTCTTGTGTGATTGAAAATAACTGTTGCCAGCTTTACTCACGTTCGATGCCAACCTTGGCTGTGGATCTGATTACAGAAGATTAGCTCTATAGTGGAAGTACTTAAAAAACAAAAAAACTGCTTTTTACAGCTTTATAGCTGCCTTAGACACTTATGCATATTTATGCACACAAAAACTAATGAGCTTTATGAATAAAAATGAGCTTGAGGTCATTTTCACCAGTGAAAACATTTTACCTTTGTAAAATTAAGATCTAAGTTTTTATTTATTATTTTCCAGACACATATAGTGTAAGGAAAGTATTGTAATCATGATAAAAAACTCAATTATGAAAATTTTAATATCTTTACATTTTGAGATTCCTTCAATTAGTTCTTTCTATTTTTACAATGATTCTATATGTATGTGTGTATATATTCGTATATGTCAGTAGTCCGTACTTTCTTACATGTTCAAAGTCCCCTAAATCCATTTTTGGTACTTTTAGGATGCTTCTTTATGCAATACTATAGTCATAAAAAAACAGAGGGTATACCTATACACTCTAAGCAAAGGGTTATACACTAGAGAGCATACACTATACCTTTACTTGAGAAATAGAGATTGACTTTTCTTCAAAAATCCAGAAAGTATATGGTGTATACCACTGTATACCTTCACTACAGTCGTGTATGTAAGTATGTAAGTTAGTCAATACAATAGCATAAAAACTGTGCTCTCGATTGAACTTCCGTGTGTTGAGTATGTTATAAGACATATGTTATTCGACAATTTTCCAATTGAGTGGAAAAGTATCTACATCGGGAGTCAAACCCAGTAACTGTGGCTTATATTGCCAATGCTCTAAACAGCTCAACAGAATAAACTGCAGGTAATGCAGCTCCACTAAATGATGGATATGTAGATACATGTTCTCTTTTTCACAATAAATTAACTATATTAAGCAGAATACGCAGTGGAATCTTTAAGCTTGGAAATGCATGGATGTGGAAGACTTAATAAGTACAGCAGAAGTAACAACAAGATGACTTTTATTGATGATTAATTACAAATGACAAACCAACGTCAGCTTTACTTTCGCCGAACAAACTTAAAAATAAAATCAAAATAAACTTTCATCAAAAAATAATAATAGCCGCCAGCAGCCTTCAAAACGTAGCCAAGCTACGACGTCGTAAGTATAGTTACATGGCAAGAAAACTAAGTGCTGCTTTCAAGCGAGCTACGTAAAAAAAGCAAGGCAAAGCAACAACAGACAAGGAAGAAAAAGGGCAAAATACAAGCATCTTGATCTGCTACATATACTAGTCTGTTTTGGAAAAATTTGCATACAGCTGCTGCCATTCTGTGAAAAGAAAAACGTACGCGAAACTCCATTGGCTTCACGGACTATGACGTCAAACTACGACCAATCAGAGCAGCGATCGTCAGACGAGAGCTCTGGGTCGAAAGTAACAGCAAGTAACAGTGATCCGAAAGCACAGCGATAGATCGTGGATGAATCGCGTGTTTACCCGAAAACATCGTGAAGCAATGGAGTTAGTTTGTAATTTAACGTAGGCTTGGGGATGGTAAAAACAAATGTATGTCATGTGAAAAGGGAAATATTTAAATGAAACATATTTTACTCTTAAATTTAAATACATGACATAACAATACACTTAATTATTTTTAACTCTTATCTTACTGTGAAAGCATAAAAAACTTCTTAACACCATAAAATGAGAAATGCGCTAGGCCTTTTTAAATAACTTTGTCTTTCTTCGTCAGGCGCAAAGAAGACGTGCAACCACTTTTAAGGCAGGAGCAAGACTGAAAGAAAATGGGAGGGAAAGAGGGACAAGTTAAGGGAACAATGATGTTGTTAATGTGATTGTCCTGCTTCTGGGATTTTATAATTTTTCCTGTGTTTTAACCTTGTTACCCTCTTTATAGGTAAGTGCAGTCTTTAATTTGAATTGTTCTTTAACTTGTCCCCCTTTATCTCCCATTTCCTTTCAGTCTTGCTCCTGTCTTCAAAGTGGTTGCACATCTTCTTTGTACCTGATGAAGAAAGATAAAATTCTTGCGAAAGGCGTAGTGCATTCTTTATTTTATGGTGTTAAGTTTTTTATGCTTTTATAGTATCACACCAGTTTATTCAATACTTTAATCTTATCTTACTGATTGATAAAGATGTATAGAAATTGTCATTTTTCCAACTGAGTGAAAAAGGTCTATGCTGGGAGTTAAACCCAGAACCTGTGGCTCAAATTGCCAATGCTCTTCCTTTTGAGCTACCTGGACTGATTGCCGACCTAAACAAACAGGCCGCTTGTCAGTCTAGGTAACTCAATAGGCAAATAATGCCTAATATAAGAAAAACATTGTTTATATCTAGGATTTTTTTTTTTTTTTTTTTTTGTATTCTGCAATGTTTGGCAGAATTTAAGATTTGTATCAATTTTTGTGGGTGATGAGAAAAACGGAAAATTTTCCTAAACAATTTTTATTTCTCCATCTTCTTTCTTTAGCTATTCCTTTTGGATTGGTGATTTAAATTTTCGACTAGATGATTATCCTTCAGAAGATATCGTAGACTTATCTAAAAAGAAGAACTTTAGGGAACTTTTATCAAAAGATCAAGTAATTATCTTTTTTTGCCAGATAATTCTTAAGTTCATAAACTTTTTATAGAAATATTACATGTATTGTCATAATTATATTTGTTGTATATTAAAAGTATGCTTTGCTTTTACTTCTAGCTTCGTAAAGTTATGAAATTAGGACAAGCATTTTCCGAATTTAATGAAAGCCCCCCTTCTTTTATGCCTACTTATAAATTCACTGTTGATGGTGATGATTATGATATATCGTAAGTTTTTTTTTTCAAGTTAAATTATTTTTTTGTAAAGTGTTATATTTTTAATCTTGTTTACACTAAAGAAGTAACTCATCTGTTTATTTTTGATTACATATACCCCAATGCCAATGAAACTTATAAAATGATTGAAGTTGTGATTTTAATTGGCAGATTTTTATGCATTCATTTTTCTTTTCTCGTATCTTTACAAGAAGAAGGTATTGGTTTCATGAAAATTTTTGACTTCCAGTTTTCGATGGATTTATACGTTTTAGCAGGTCTTGAACATGATTTGACTGTTTTTAGAAAATGTCTGCCCATGAGTGTCTGTCTGTTTATCTGTATGTGACACAAATTTTGTAGGCGCTCTATCTCAAGAATGAATACACAGAATTTAATCAAACTTCAGATCCTTGGTTAGTCCTTGACATAATGATGTTGATTAGATTTTGGTGCAAATCGCCCAACAGGTGGTGCTGCTATGGTGCATTTTACATGATTTCTGCAATAACTATATCGCAAGAACTAATGCACAGAATTTCATCAAACTTCATATTCTGTTAGATCTTCACATAAATAGATGCTGCTTAGGTTTTGGTGTAAATCAACTAAAAGTAGAGCTGCTATGCTGCATTTTTCTGATTTCTGCAATAGCTATATCTTATGGAATATGCATGGAATTTCATGGGGGGGGTGGGGGAGGGGGCGCTGCTATAACACAAAAAATACCACATTTTGTGCAAAAGAAGCTAAGACAATTTAAGAAAAAAATTACAGCATGAAAGATAATGATTTTTGAGATGGTTCTTCTCCTATTGTATTAGAAGTATAATAAGAACATAAATAAATACATTTCTGTTAGGAAAAATTGAGAAAAAATGGAATTTTTTTTTTTGTCAGTTAGGAAAATTTTTGCTTGCTATATTAAAGGTTCCCTTTTTACAACTGAGTTTTCTATAATGTATTTTAAATCAGATCAGCCATTTCCTTTTGTTTTTTCTTGCTAAAACTGGATTTTCATTAAATCCGAGTTAGTTATAAACAAATTTGACTGTATCATATTTTGACAGTTGTTCTAAAACTTAATGAGTTGAACACATTCAAATCACTTTAGTATATGCTACAGTTTTAAATATATTAATATGTTGTATTGTTAAATTATTTCAATAAATATTCGATTGATAAAAACAAGTATAAAAGTAAAAATAGTTTTTTAAAAATCATTCAATGTTTATCCTGAAAATCACGCTTAATTTCATGATTGCAATTCAGGATTTTTTTTAAACATTTCTGTTACAGTACGTTAATTTGGTATGGGCATCAAACCCAATTATAGAAAATTCACCACTTTTTTTTTATACACATGGTAAAAAGTGTGAACTAGAGAATTTATTTTTAAAAAATTATTATAATTTTTATTGTTTCTTTTTTAAGGTATGGCAACAAAAAATAAAGTTTTTTTAAGTTATCTTTTTTGGATTTATAAATAGATTTCTCAACATATAATAAATATGAAAACTATTAATTGATTAACCCTTTATGCGTACCATTAAAAGAAACTTGTTATAAAATTCATTTAACACATCTTTTGTCAGTTATGCAAGTTAGCATGAGTTCTAGACGCCTTTACTTTATCATCTTTGAAAAGCATTATTTGCTGTACAAAGCAAAAATATTTTTAAATGAATATTTTCTTTTTCCTAATTGTAACTGCTCAATTTTTTTTTTTTTTTTTTTTTTTTTAATGTTGAAAGACATTAAATTGAAAGTTTCAGTTCTGAAAAATTTCTATGTTTATATGTAAGGCCATTACTTTTGTACATTTCCTAATTCTATAAAATGCTAAAAACAATAGCCTGAATAAATGATTTGGGTAGAGCTGTAAATATTGATTTAGTTAATTACATTTTAATAAATGAAAATTTATTTAATGATAGTAGAAATCTACTTACTAACATATTTTCAAATATTTAAAAAAAAAATGCTTTGGAAGGTGAAATTTTTACTAATTCATAATTCGGTACATAAAGAGTTAAAGTATATTATAAAAAATATATATTTCACTCCTTATTTTTTATTTATATTTTCTACTTTTTAATGTTTAAAATACTTCATTGTTGCAGTTTCACAGCCAGTTGGTGAGTGTTTTTATTGTGTTTTTTCAAGGTGTCTTTTTTGGTGAGTGTTGTTTGGTGCATAACTAAATCCATTGTTACAACTCAAATACTATTACAACCATAAAGAATATTTGGCGATTTATCACCTGCGGCTGGTTAACGGAAAAATGCCTTAAAAAAATTCTAAAAATAGTAAAATGTTGTATTGTCACCGTAAACATTCTTTCTTCAATCCAGTGGGAATCCAGTCCTCCTGTTCTATTGAATATCATTTTTAACACTTTCCAACACAGTTGGAAAGTGCTTATGAATTTGATCTGCCTGTCTCTGTCTGTCTGTCCGCACTCTAACTTGCGTAAATACAGTTGGACAGTCATGTAATTGATATATGTTATTGAAGTTGACTATAGCATCTTCGGTATTGAAATTGAAGCGTGAAGCATTAAGGGTTAGATTAGAGGGGCAATCAATTAGGGGCCATCAATTAGTATTCTGATACATTGCCGTCAATGGTGAAAAATCGTTTTCGGTGCATTTTAGAAATGTTGCACTATTTCAATCATAACAAAATAGATATGCGTCACTGAGGTAGACAACAACATGTTTTCTACAGAGTATAGAATAAGTAGCAATTATAATTTGTTTACATGGACACTCAAAAGCATTACAGTCAATGGGGAAAAATTGTTTGCAGTACATTTTTATGATGTTATACTGTTTCAAACACATGGAAATTTATATGCATCACTCAGGTACCTGGCAACAGGATTTCTATAGAGTATAGAATAAGTAGCATTTATAGTTTGTTTACAGGAATGCACAAAAGTAATCCATTGCATTAATATCTGTTTGGAAAAATCGTTTACAGTGTATTTTAATGAAAATTATATACATTACTGAGGTTCACTCGAGCATGTTTTCTGTAGATTTGAGTACACAGAATATTTCATTTATTTACAGAGACAATCAAAAGATTTCTGTTACAGAACTGACAATGAGCCATCACTGCTGGATTTAAGTTTTAAGCAGTGATATGTATTTTAAAATGTTTATTTTTAGATTATTATGAGGTGTGTATTACATATACAGAGTTGCACGATGTAGAAATTACACAATACTAGTCACACAATACTAGTTATGGACAACAATTTCTGAAAATGAATTTTTATTGTGTTGTGGTTATTTTTTAATGTTTATTTAGATATCTCATTTCATTGTATGAACAAAAATGACATTTCTTAACACTATTCTGATAGTATTGGAAAGTGTTTCATAATCTATACTGTGGTGCATGATTTTACACTCTTGTTATAATTCTAGTGTATCAGGAAGTGAATGAAAAATTGATTTCAAAATTCCATCAGCACATACAAAATCCAAGTTAAGTGAAATAAAAGAGTAAAAAAAGGCTTTGTCTCTTTAACTGTTGCCTCATCTTAGACATTTAATGTGACTAAAAGCATTTAAAAACAACCCATTTAAGAGGCAGAATCTGATTATTTGTCCAACCCTTAATATAGAGAAGGTGGGGGGGGGGGGGGTTGAAGAGAGACATATCTCTTAATGAAGCATTTATTCCACAAACATATTAATGTGCATTTCCATTTAACAAAGTGTGCTGTTTGTTACACTTTCTCTTGGTTTTAGGTCTCATTTCCTGTGACCCTTCCCTTAATTTTTTCATTGAATTAAAAAATGCTTTTGCTCCCTGGAACAGTTTCATGTTTAGCTAAGATTATGCATTTTAATTCATAGAATTGAAATTTTAAATTCGTAACAAATTATAATTTTTTTGTTTAAGTGCAGGACATATTTAGTGCTTATTTGGTATATTTATTTGTTGGTATATTTGTTTACCAAGTAACTAAATTGACATCTTTCATATTATTTCAATGCTTTACAGATGTACAGATCATAATTGAGTTGTGGATCTATACAGCTGAAAGCTTATAAATTATTGTTATTAAGAAATTTAAATAAGCTTATAGATTTTTACTATCTTTGGGACATGATCAGATGCTGTTGTTAAATTCACTACTGTAAAAATCAAATACAAAAGAAAAATGATTTTTTTCCCCTTTTTTTTAAACATAGATAAACTTTTACGCAATTATGCTGATTGGGAAAAAAAAAATCAAGCAAGTTGTAATTTTTTCGACTGAGTGAAGAAGTGTTCAGGCTGGGGATCAATCCCAGAACCTTTGGCTGATAGTGCCAATGCTCTACCACTTGAGCTACCTGGCTGACAACCAAGCCAATATAATTCACTCAGATTAATCTTTTGGGACTGTTTCTGAAACATCTCAACAGAATAAATCACTGGTAAAGCAACTCCATTAAACAATGGATCTTAATTACTCTTTTATTATTTTTATTTTGGTGGATCAAAGTTTTGCTTAATTAATGGATTAAATTCTGTTTTTAATTTCATGTGAACATGGTTGTAAGTAATAACTAATTTTTATATGATTTGTAAATGCATTCTAAATATCTAATGTAAAATCTTGTATGTAGCATGCTAGAAAAAGTTTAGTACACTTTTGAGAAGCTTGTTATGCGTCTATTAGCGCAATATTTTGTGCCTGCATTCCTTTTTATTTTTGCTATTTATTCATTTGGCTTTTTTTTTTATATCCAGGAAGAGACGACCAGCGTACACAGACAGGATATTATTTAGATTCACCTCTAATGCCTATGAAAACGTTGTATTAACTTTGAAGCAACTTCATTATGATAGTCATCATTTTTATCGACAAAGTGATCATAAGCCAGTCACTTCAAGTTTCACCATAAAAGTAATTTTAAGACTGTTTATTGGTCATTTAATTTTGTGCAACATAATCATATAAAAAAATTTATTTTGTGTCATTTGTTGTATTAAAGAAAATGTGTATGTTTGTTATTTATTTTTCATACATGTACAGAATATTATAATCATGATAAAATCTTGATTAAGGAAATATTCGTATATTTTTACATTTTGAATCCGTTTTTGCTATTTTTATACTTATTCTATATGTATGTGTGTATATTAGAATTCCCACACATTATTAGGTCACTTTTTTGGTGGTTTTGAGATGATTTCAGTATGTATATATGTGTGTAAAAGAACACAATAGGATTCAAACTGCTTGCTTTTGATTGAACTCCCATTTGTTGAATATGTTACAGGCCACTGTCATAAGAACTGTATACATTTTCGAAGAAATCTGTCTATGGGTTTGGTATCGAAGCCTTTTTTCAACCATTCCGTGACAATAGCTGATAAACATTTTCTCTTATATATCAATTAAATTATTTTTATTCCTCACATTCATCTTATGTCAATACAATAACAACCATGTTTCACCAGAACATGACCTAATTTTCTTCCTTTTTATTCACAGTGAAATATTTTTACTTTGTTTTGTTAGAAAATAAAAGCTACAGAAATTTATGTATTCATTCTGTTGAAGGAGAAAGAAAAAATATCTACATTTAAAAAAATCAAACAAAATGCTTTTGTAAAATATATTAAAATATAGTAAAATGCTCCTCTTTGGTGGAAAGTGTTTTAATTCTCATACACTTGTAAATAATTGTTGCCATGATTGATCATGTTTGACACCAACTTTGGGTGTGAATCAGACTATCGAAGATTATTTTTAGTAGAATTAATTGCATATTTTTTGGATTATCTGGTATCTGAATGCAAAGTATTCTATAAAATGTTCAGAAAGTTGAGTAGAGTCACTCCAGATATTTTTTTTTTTACTGATCTATTTTAACAGTTTGTTAAGTTCCTTTGTTATTCTTTGCAAAAGTAAAAAAAAAAAAGTTGATCTTTAAATTGTTATAATTACACTATATAACCAAAAATCACTAGACACTTTCGATTTTAGATGTTTTATTGAGTATCTAGAGAACTACTTGATGAATTCTTTCAGAACTTTAGGAAATATAGAGAACATGTTTGACCTCATATTTTTTAACAAAGATATGATCAGAGGATAATTAAGGGACCAAAACAAATTGAAGAAAAAGAAATAATATTTGGGATCACCCTATAAAGTAAAATGCACAAAATGATCTATCACTGCAGCACATGACTATGTGGATATTATAAAACTTCTGTGTTCATTTGTGTAACAATATCGTATATATTCATGGAAATATGATTCCTTTTAAAAAAATCAAGAATTTTTTTTATTTATATTTTTTTTATAGTGTGCAGGGTTTTCTGCCAAGCTTAATGCCAGTTTCAGAAAATTTTATAAATTATAGTAGAAACAACATAGTGCATTTAGAATATAAATATATTAAACATTTAATGAAATATGAGCAGTTGTATGAAATAATTTTTAGCTGCACATTTGTATACTATACCAAAGATTTAATAAAATGGCAATGATAATTATTTTTTTGTTGGGATAGACTGATTCTGATGGTTTTCCAAGAAGAGCTAAAGCATCAATAAAAATTTTAATTAAAAATGACAATTTATTGAAAATTCCTTATTTTATCCACCTACTTTTAGAAAACAACTGAAATTCAGCTCACTCTATCACCAATATCATTTTGAATTTTCAGGATATCCGACTGGTCTTTTATATGAATTACTCTGACTACTAAATCATGAGGAAAAAAAGTGTTTGGTATCATTTATACATCCACAGTTAAAAATTGTTTTATACAAATTCTCATATTTCATCAGATATTTAATATATTTATATTCTAATTATACTATGTTGTTTCTAATGTACCTTTATCAAATTTTCTAAAAGTGTTGTTATATTTGGTTGCAAACCCTGCATGTTATACACAAAAAACATGCAACAATTTCTTGAATTTTTTAAAGAAACTTTTATATCTCCAGGAACATAAGTGCTATTCTTACAGAAGTAAACACAAATTTTGTACATCCACATAGTAATAATCCAGACTGTAATAATTGAAAAAGTTAGATTTGTTAGCATTTCTTTGGGATATGTATGAATCCATGAAATCTTGGGGTGTGCTATTTAATGAAAATATTAAACTTGATGTGTATAACTTTAAATTATTCATATCAGAAGTATTGCTATTTAAATAGTAAGGCAGGGCATGAAATTTCAGCTCGCCTTTGGCGAGCAAATATTTAAGGATGGCGAGTATGTTTTGTCTTTTTGAAATGTTGTGCTTCAAATCAAACTTTATACACTCAGAATATCGTGCCTCAATTTAGCGACATGTGGAAGTGTTTTAAAATCAAGCGACAGCATTTATCTTCCAAAAGAAAAAGAAAATGCACCATCACCCACTTCCATTTCGCATTCGTTCCCCTGCTTTCACACCGCGCAAGCACCAAGGTTGCTTTTTTCGCTTCCGAGGCCGAATCTGATCGTTCTTCACTCCTACGCCACCTGAATCAGGTTTCGCCACCTAAGCTCAGCTGCTTGAAACACTGTAAAAATTATTTGCTTTCTCCCGAATTTTTAACATTTAAAAAATTGTTCATATTTTTCATAAATGTAAAATATTCTGGATTTAATAGACAGCTCCTTCTAACAATGGTCAATTTAAATACAGTTTGTCATAAATAGTTCATTTTCTGGGAAGGTGTGGTGGCCGACGTTACTGTGTGAATGAATATAAAATAGTGTCGAGCAAAAATTTTAGTCTGGCTAGTACCTTTTCAACTGAAATTTCATGCCCTGTACTAAGGTAATATATCTTACTATTAAACTAAAAATGAAATTTTTACTAGATATCACCATTCTATTTTGTTTTTCACTCATGCCTGTTCGTATACATTCTATGTTAGAAAAGTACATACAAAAGGACTGTTAAAAGTTCATATTTTTACAATTTGATTATAATGTGTTTTCTTTTTTTGATTATAATGTGTTTTCTTTTTTTGATTATAATGTGTTTTCTTTTTTTGATTATAATGTGTTTTCTTATTATAATTTGTTCTTGTTGTTTTAAGTCATCAGCTGTAGAATTTATAAATTGGTATATTCATGGGTTAAGAAAAAAAAAAGTGTATTTATGAGATTGCATGGTATTTCTTTTATTGCTCAATTATCTTAGTTTTGACTACTTCTGTTTAGGAAGCTATACATTTCAGATGCAAAGAAGTAATTTATAAGTCATTCGTAATTTAACTGCATCAACAAAGTTGATAAGTTCTAACAATACAATCTTTTTTTCTTTCTTTCTTTAGGAAATTAGCTATATTTCCACTGCATACATAATTTATTTATACATGTTTCTTTATTCATCACATATTCTACATTTTATAGAAAAGTAATATACTAGTGAGGCTGTATTAATTTTATTTCTATTAATCAAATAATTCTGTGTTGCATGTCTTTATCCAAGTAATGTTAAATTGTTAACAGTGTTAGAAATTAGCAGTTGTTAGTCGTCAAATGCAACTAAATTATAGCATTTGATGACTACATAATTATTCCCGGGCGTCAAATTTGACGCCTAGCTTTTTTTAACACTTATTTTTTGTTTAACTTAGCCAACAGCCGCTTTTGAAAATTTGGTCTCACACCAAACATAAACTGTAATGTGAGCCAGTTTGGCAATGATTTTTAGCAGAATGTGTGAATCCAAACGAATATATTAATTTATGCAAACTTCTAAACTTTATATTGAACCTGCCTTTAGTACTTCTGAATGTGAAAAGGGATTTAGTCAGTTTAATTTAATAAAAATTGATACGTATAACGGTTTGTCCACTGATACTGATCATGATTTATTAATGGTAAAACTGTATAGACCTAATTTAGCAGATTTTTGTTCAGATAAAGCTATAAATCCATGTGAAATGATGTAGCTGAAGAACGGTTAGACATCTTGATTTTATTATCTAACTTTATTAAAATTAGTGGGTATTGTTTGACTTTCATCTTTGCAATCTATATGCAGTCAAGCATTGTTAGCATTAAATCGCTTAATGTGAATTTTTCCTTAACATAATTAATAATGCAGTCCCAACAGATAAGATGGTATTATTATTTTAACGGTTAATACACACACATAAAGATTTGGTCCTTTAGATTTCATGTTAACAATATTAGTCTGTAATTATATTATATGTACAGTTTTTTTTTTTTTTTTGCTAAATTTAAGTGCAACTATCAACAATGTATAAAATTTTGTTTAACATGTGGTTAAGTGCATTTTTCTAATAATTTCTGAATGTAGCATTAATTAAAAATGCTTTATCAGTTTTACAGTTGCTTCAATTATTATACTATTGTAGGTAGATTAAGAATTTCAATAATTTAAATAAAAAACAAAATATTCATGCTTTTCTATAAAGTAGCATATAATGATGCAGTTATGTGAATTTTAGAAATTGCAACTAGAAATTTTTATTTGATGCCTAAGATATTTACAGTAGGTGTCATTTGACACCTAAGATATTTACAGTAGGTGTCACTTGACGCCTACCTTTCATTTCCCAATTTCTATCACTGATTGTTAACCTTTTCACACTTTTTGCATTACGGTGAGCTGTTACATTTGTATGCTCTAAACACTGTGCCTGCATATATGTATGTATGTGTGTGTGTTTCATGGGTTTTTTTTTAACATCTGCCTTAAGGCTTATTATATTTTAACAAATATATCTCTTTATTTGTGATTGTGTTATTTAGCAAGGATTTGATATTTCTAATTTTTAGAAATTCTGTATTGCACTTATACTAAATGTGTATGATGATTATGCAGGTATTTTCCCAACCTAACGAGAAGAGGGTGACATTCCTACCTATTAATGATTGGAAGGTGAACGCTGACAGTGTAGCCTGGTACACATTTAGTGAAGGAGCTGAACCAAGCACGTGGGATTGGATTGGTCTTTTCAAAGTAAATTACTTACATTTGTCTTTTAAATAGCTTTGCATGATATAATAATTTTTTGTCAAAGTTAACATAATCTGTCTGTTTTTATTATGAAATTAATGAACTTGTTTTTTTCTCATGTCCACTCAGCTTCACAAAATGGGGAGCTTGAAACTGGAGTTTGTGAGTCTTTAAAATGTTCCAGTTTTACAGTGCTTTGGCATATTTTAACGAGCATTTTTTTGGTGCATCATTAAATCCATTGTTATTTCAGCTTTCATACAATTGTGCGAGTTACAGAGAATATTTGGCGATTTGTCTCCTGTGGTCCTAGTTGGAAAAATGCCTTAAAATTAATGTACTAATTAATAATTAAGTTTTAAAAGTATTAAAATGTTGTATTGTCATCGGAAACACACCTTTGTACATAAGTTTTATAATTCTAGCCTATCAGGAAGTAAGTTAAAAACCGATTGCAAAATTTCATTTTTACATACAAAAACCAGGTTGAGTTAAATAAGTGTAAAAACAATTTCTTAAAGTCGGTTTATTTTCTTACTTAAAAATTACTTGTTTAATTTTGTCTCATAAACAGGAATCTGTCAAAGTCATCCAATTCTTTAAACATATCTAGTTCACTATTTATATTGTTTGTATTAATGCAAAAGTTTGTTCATTTTTTGGCTCTAAGTTGAATTATATGATGAGAAAGAAATATTGTCTATAATTGAAAGTGACCGTCTTAGGACAATTTGAGAAATTACATAAGTTCTTGCAATTAACCATTCAACAATGGTAAGGCGATTATGTCAACTTGGAATGGTTAGAAAGGCTGATGTATGGATGCTGCATGAATTATTGGAGAAAAATTTGATTGACTGAATTTCTGTTTGTGATTTGCTGTTGAAGTGCAACAGAATTTATCCATTTTTAAAACATGTGGTCACAGGTGATAAAAAATGAATTGAGCATAATAATGTTGAGCATAGGAGATCATGATCTAAGCGAGCGTGGACATGCCCCTTCAACCAGTGCAAAAGTCAGTTTACATCTGAAGAAGGTTTTACTATGCCTTTGGTACATCTGGAATAAAATCGTTTATTATGAGTTGTTATCTGAAGACCAAATCATTAATTCAGAGAAACATTGTTCACAACTAAGTGAATTAAGGGAGCAATCAGTTAGAAACAGCCTGTATTAGCCAACAAAAAAAGCATTGTGTTCCACCAGGACAATGCTAAATCCATATGTGTCTTTGACTTATGGCAGAAATTTTTTAATTTAGCTTGGATGTTTTGGCTTGACATTGTGCATTCTGGATAACATTTATTTGGATTACTTCAAAGCAGTTTAGATGTAAAAACTTTACTTCCACAGAATATTTCAAAAGTCATCTGGATCAGTTCTTTAACCAGAAATTCTATGATTGCAGGATTAAGCAGCTACTAGAGTGATACAGATAAAGGTAATCAAACAGAGCAGTGCATACTATAATGATTAAATGTAATTTTTAGTAAATACAATTTTTCTTTAATTTTTTACCCGAAAAATTGGCCTACCTCTTGTATATCAACTCAAAGTTTTCTGTCACTTTTTAGAGGTAGAGGGTCCAATATAACTTTAAAAGAAAATTGCTTAAATGGACACTACATTAAAGCAGATTTTTCCTTTGCTAATTGCCAGGTCCAGATCCTATGGGGAAATTTAAGCAGGATTACCGAATACAATTACACAATTTGATTTCACCATTAGAAAATGGACATTCAATATGTTTACATTACATTTTTTAAATTCGTCTCTTTAAATTTTGAAAATTTTATTTAGGTTAAATTTGCTTTTTAAAAAATACTTAATATTTAGAAAAATAATTTTTGAAGCATAATATGTATGTCCTGGTTGTCATCTTTCTGATGGTGAATATCAAATTTTGATAAATGTATTAAAAAATGAGCAATCACCTGTTTAAAAATAGGTTAACATGGTATCTGACAATCAGTGAGGATTGTTGAAGTAAGTAATCCAGTTGGAAATTATTAATTTGAAGGGGGTGGGGGAGAATGTGCTCTAAATGAAACAACATTAAACAGGACAGTGGTAAGAGCCTACACTAAAGACACTTGTGAGCTAATGTTAAATCAATGACCACATTCTTTTCAAATTTCTTGTTTGCATTCTAGTATTTTTTAAGTTTTTGCTTTAACTTTGGAACTTGTTTTAAAAGTAAAAGTTTCCAGAAAGGAAGTAGGGAAAAAAAAACTACAACAGAAATAAAAAAAATATGAAAGTACCTGGTTAGACCTTAACCCCAGATATCCTTTGCAAAAAATCATTTAAAAATATTAGTGCAAATGAGAAATTAGAAAAGAACATTGCCCTTCGTTTAACATTAACTTGTGAGAGTCTTCATATTACTCTTAAAGGCTATTTCTCTCTCACCCGAAAACACCCTCTCACTAATGTTAATCCTATGGGGGAAATATTTTAAGATATCTCGTTCACCCTTCAATATTTTTAAATGATTTTTTTTTTTTTTTTTTTTTTTTTTTTGCGTTGGATAGCTGAGATCAATCTCTATGCACGCCTTTTTGTAATTTTTCGATTTTATTTACAAGTTTTTTTTTTTTAAATTAAGATACTTTCACTTTCGGAACCAGTTTCGAAAGTGAAAGTATCCTCAATAAAAAAAACTGCAACCAAAATCAAAAAAGTAAAAAAGGACCTACATAGAGATCAACATCAGCTATCCAATGCAAAAAAAAAAAAACATTTAAAAATATTGAAATACGAATGAGATAGCATAAAATATTTCCCCCGTAGGATTAACATTAGCGAGTGGGTGTTTTTGAGTGAATGAAGTAGCCTCTTAAGCTAAGTCTTGTTCTTTTTCTTTTTTTTTCTTTCTTTCGTTTTTTTTTAAATTTTGATTTTTTAAATTTTAATTTCTTTTTTATTAATCTAACTCATTAAATTTATTCACCAGGCTGATTATTCAAGCACTGAAGAACATGTGTGCTATATATGGGCACCTGTTCGTCCCTCTGCCAGTACACCTGTCCTTCATCCAGGTTCACAGCAAGAAGAGACCGAATCTGAAAGTGGTGCCTGTGCAGCATCCTCAGTTAGGCAGCCTCAAGGACCATGGTATCGAGTTGTGTTCGCTGATCAGACTCTTTTGATTCCTGGACGTTATCGCCTTTTTTACATAAGTGCGGATAATGATGATATTTTAGGTATCAGTGACGCCTTTGAAGTAAGTTAAGAAAAAAAAAATATTTTTGCATTCTTGGATAATTTCTTTCTATGCACTTCTCCTGGAGTTCTTCCTCATCTGCAGCTAATCTGGCCTTGCTTGTCTGTAGCGCTAGCAAAGCTTTAAGTAATTTCTTTCATTCTGCTTCTGCTGTAGACTATTGAAATGAATTATAAACATGTTGCATTTATTTTTTTACAGTTAATGTAATGAAAAATTAAAAGCCTGTTACCCCCTTCCCCTTGTGTAGTTTTTTTAAAATCACATATTTACAAATCATCCAAAACTGAAAAAGTTTTGTTTATGTATCAGGGTGGCCAGCCGATCTGGAAGTCGGGGTATTTAACAACACTGGGTAAAGTCGGGGAATTTTGATTGAAATATGGAAATGTCTGGAAATTTTGATTGCAATCTATTGATCACTCACAGCATGATTTCATGGAAGGGAAAGAAATCTTTTACAAATTTTACAAAAGATGCTTTCAGAAATGCTTCTTAAAATAAGACTAAATAAAACTGTTTTTGTTAACAATTTTATTTTTTATGCTAATAAAGTTAGGTATAAAAATTTAATTCCATAATAGGTCGATTTAGTTTTCTATAAGTGGTCTTGCTTGTATATTTAAAAAAAAAGGTAAAATTTTTGAACAAATTGCGTGGAAAGAAGAGTTAATTGATTTGGGAAAGTTGTGGAAAATGAAAAAAGTTAGAATGCTGGCCACACTGTGTATTATTCTTGCCTTAATTAAGAATATACATAGTTTAATTTAACATATAAATTGTATAATGTATCTAGTTGTCTTTATCAGGTTTTCTGCCTGAAAGATGATAACTAAAAGGGGTGATGCCCTCTCTGATTCGTTGGTATGTGTTGATTACCTACATAGTTTTTTTTTTTCTCTCTCTCTCTCTTTTTTTTTTTTTTTAGGCAATATAAATTATATTTTTATCTCTTTTCTTTTAACTATTGACGGTGGTTTTTTTGCTATTAAATGTACTAATTAATTAATTTTGATAAGTAATTTCAGTGTTTAAAAAAATTCTTCTCTTTTGTTAATCCTTGAATTAGACTGTTTTGAGAAAATAAAGTTACTGTGTTTTTTCTGTGAGGTTTGTTACAATTATCGTGAGTTATTAAAAGAGAAAACCATCTTCAGTAGTTAGAATATAAATCACTAAAATATTATCTTTCTTTGTTTTTTTTTTAATTGTAAATAAACGTAAAATTTTAATATTCTATTAATTCAGTTAACATACAATTTGTTTAAATCAATGTATTATGCGTGTCATATCAATCTTTGAAAAATGCCAGTGTGAAATACCATGTTATTGAAGCAATGTATTTTTAATAACTCTATTTAGGATTACCCTATTTCATGTAAATAAAAAAAAAGGCCATCTGACAAAAATGTTTATTTACAAAATGTGAGCATATATAAATATTCGTTTATCTTTTTAAATCTCTTTTTTTTCTTTACTGCCGTAAACATAATTTAAGCATCTTTAACCTCTTGGGGACGAGCGACATGTATATGTGACGTTTAAGATGCTCAGAATCCTCGATTATTCCCACCAACTTACTTTTTATTGTAAGCTTTGCCTTATTTAATGACAGCATTTCTGCGATTCAATTAGGTGAAAATTTTTGTTTTGAGAAACCGATGGTAAAAGATTAAAAATTCTGTAAAGGACGCTCGTCGCGAAGGGGTTAAGTCAACATCACAATTATATGCTTTAAAGAATAATATTTAAACTTTTACAGATCATTTTTACATGCCGAGTCATATTTCTCAGTTAGACCTACCTGCTTTATAAGTTCAGGGATTATTTTTATGTATGAATGAAATTATTCACATAACATATCTGTGAAATTATACTGAGAAATCTGAATGCTTGCATCAAAATCTGGAATCAGTTTATTCTTCCATTTTTAGGGTTTTGTTCATCTCACGAAACCCTATTCATTCCACTTCTGTGTCTGTCCGTCACAGAGCCGGTTCTCAGAAACTATATAACTGACAGACAGGAAATTTTGTGTACTTATAGCTGAATACCTACTTGAAGCTGAAAATCATAAAATTTTGAAAAAATCTTATTTTAATATAGAGAGATAAAAAACGAAAAATCTAACAGCCTTTTCCTATTAAATTTAAACATTTTTCGTTATCACAGTTGCCAACAATTAAAATCCACAATAAAATTCTTTCTACAATAATTAATTTTTTATTGAAAGATTTCCACGTGAAAAATGAAAATGAAATAAAAAGTTTCACCCATTGAAAGAAAGATGAATAGGATGTCATATTGGTAATATAAGGGAAATTTTCAAACATTTCTCTATAATACAAGGAGTATGAGTATGTGTAAGTACAGAAAGCAGGTTAATAGGACGTCATTAGAGAATAAAAAAGAGAATCTGACGTCTTAGTGGAAATTTAATGGACTTTTTCAAATGTTTGAGAATAATACAAAGAGAGTATCAATATGAGTAATAGAGAAAGCAAGTAGATAGGACGTCAGCAAGTGATTATAACGTCATATGAGTTTGAGGAACATATTGAATCATGATAAAAACCCGATTATGGATATATTGGCATATTTTAACATTTTGAAGGTCTCTATACAACATGTTTAATTTTGAAATTGATTTATTTTTTAATATCGCATTTAGTCCACATGACAGATACTATTATGACAGAGTATAATAGCGGGTTCAGATATTCGAAAAAACAAGAAAAATGGACAGGTAAATTTTTACTGTATGAATTATGAAAAACATGTTTTTTTTTAAAATGAAATTTATTTGGATTTATTAAATAAAGGATAAAGTATTTTGAAAGGAATATTAAAACGAAACCCTTTGTATGATCTTCAATCACACTTACCCACTTGTTTACCATAGACTTTGCATATACTATTGACTTTTGCCATTTTTTTACCATTGACTTTTGGAAGGGAAAATATTTTTACTATGTACTAGAGTGCAAAACAGAAGCATACAATCTTTAACTATCCAGAATGATCTGCGAGATTTTTTGCCTCAAGAGATCAAAACTTTATCGTGCACTAAGTGGGATCGCTTAATAATTATTTGCATATTAAACGTGATATTTTTGCATGTCTTATGAGCGATGTTTAAGGAACCAGGAAAATTCGTGTATTAAACGGGATCATGTAATAACCATAAGCATTTCAACCGGATCCAACTGTAAATGAAGATTTAACATTAATAATCTAGTTTTCACATCCTGTTATTTGTTAATTCAAATAAGTTTTTTGTCTCTTAGTATAATTTTGATCTTTATAAATTTATTGTTCCGGTATGCATTTGATTCTTTTGAAGTTAAAATCCTTTCATGTTAATTTGCATATAGTGTATGAATTTATGTCCTTCCTATTTTTCAGGGTGGCTACAGATTCTGGAAATCAGGGAATCGGGGGAAAAATCAGAGAGGTTTATCAATCTGGAAAAATTAGGGAAAAGTCAGGGAATTTCGTAAAAGTACTTGAAAATCAGAGAAATTTGTCTATATGTAAAAATATTTGTGCTTTTGTAAGAGACTGATTCATTGACAAACAGGTGATATTTAAGCTAATTATCGTACACGTTAAAGAAAAGTAAAATTTCTATATATTTTTTAAAAGATCCACATTATGTGAGTTTTTGGTATTTAACACATTAAGGTGATTAGATGCCCTCATTTTCTGTGGATAGCACTTGTATTGAAGTCAATTTATCCATAATTTTATGATACATTAGCATAAGCTGACCATGTGGCCAGCTTAATCCGATTAGCTATCCCATCAGATATAGATGTATCTCAGAATTGAACTTTAATATTCTTCAGAAAATGCGGAAATTTTTTGGTCTCCCTATATTCATTGGCCACTCTATGAAGTTGTTGGACTCGATTTTGAGTTTGGATTTATGAAATTATGAAATTATGAACCAGTACTTTAGGAATATTGTGCAACTTTTATGTTTTACTCTTGTTTTTTCTCCCAAATCAGGTATTAGCAAGCTGGGTAAGTGTGTTATATGAGGAAGCGACATTAACACAACAATACACTGTATGTGTTCGTTAATAATGGAAATCTGATAAAGGTAGTCAGGAAAATCAGGGAACTTTTTTGTGATTTCTGTAGCCATCCTGTTTTTGAATCTTAAATGATTCAAACAACCTTTATGCTTTTCATCAGTTATATTTCATTTAACTAAAAAGCATCTAGAAGCATTTTAACATTCAAAAGCATTTAATCTGCTATTTGTATGGGCTTATTGTTGACTATCAGTAGAGCTATTCTGAGCTTATACATAACAGAAGGTGCTTTGATCTTTTCTCTTGTTCTTAACTGTTTGCTTTTATTCATATTTGGTTGCTTGGATGAAAATTGTCTGTAGAATGCTTCTTCACACTTTCAAGGAAAAAAGGAACATATGAGGGTTTTCCTTGAAAAGTTATTTACAATTTAATTTAAAGATATATACAGAAATTGTTATATAATTTTTCTTTGATTTTTAAATCAATGATATTTCATGGTATTTTAACATCAAATTTTGAAAAGATTGATCTGATTTTTAGCAAAAGTTTTAGTCTACTTTACATTTAATCTTTATTGATAACATTATTATTATTATTATTATTAAATCTTTAAAAACATAACTTAAATCATAGCTTAACTTTACTTTATAACTTAACATTATTCTCCTTTAAAAATATTTTGTAACATAATTTTTAATTTATAAAATTTCAATTTTGTGTCAGTGATATATTCTGTATGTTTTATTTAAATTTATTTCTCTTAGGCTATCTAGACAATAGTATATATTTTTAAATCAATATTTTAAAACTTTTATCTTAATTTACTTAGCTGAAATACAATGAACTTGTAAGGCAGACTGCATAGTAGAGCAATACAGTATTTACCATGAAAATGTTCTATTGTACGAGTTAGAAACTTTTTGTTACATATAAAAAAAAATATCATTTTTGCTTATTGATTCTTTAGTATGGCTCAAGTTTAATACTTCGTAGCTTATATATAGTCAATATTTTTTTTTTAAATCGACACACCTGTCTTTAGTCACAGTTCATTTACAATAAAATCATATTGAAGGTGTCATTTGACTCGGAATATCAATTTTCTTTCAGAATATGAATGCAAAAATAGGGGTTATCTAATGTTAGCAAAATTACACCAACTTTGATTTTTCAAATGGTCTAATCTTAATGTAAATTTGATTAAAATCGCTTATTAATTTCAGACTGTTTTTAATAACTACCAGTAATGATTATATGACGTTACCTTCCAGTTTCATAGTTTTAACATTTTTTTGTCTCTTTTCAGATTTCTACATTCTGAATTCTTTTGTTCTGGTTACATATCGATTAATTGAAAACTGTCTCTTATTTTAAATAGTTATGTATCTTTTGGGGGGTCCAGGCTTTATTCAGCCAAATTTCCACCAGCAAAAAAAAGCATTTGCAAATTTTACTGGGATGCCAAGACTGTCTTCTTCTCTTTATGGTTCTTCTTGCCTTTTCCTTTCCCTGCATAATTGCGTAGCTAATTTCATTTTGTATATAATAAATGTATACACAATGTCATTTAAATTAGAACTTAAATAGAACGCATATGGATTAAAGGTAGTGATTTATGTATTATTACTCTATGGTAGTGTGCACAAATTTTATTTTCTCAAATACTTTAAACCAGCAATTCATAAACTGTGGTTCATGGATACCAAGGAGTCTGCAGCACATCTGCAGGGGATCCATAAATTTCTCGCGTTCATGGTAAATTTTTTTATTCATATGGAAGAAAAATCGTGCAAGTAAAAAGAAAGAAAAAAAAATTGTTACAAAATTTTCTGTGTAATGAAAATAGATTTCTAGTAAAAGGCATATTCTGTTTTAATGTGATGTTTTTTAAAAGATTGTTTCAAAATACACGGCATATATAGACTTTACACTGTATAACAAAACTCAAGGACATAGCATGATAAAATTAGTAAAGTACAGATATTAAACTTCGCTTTCAATGTAGTATCGCTTGTTACTAAACTGAACTCTTTCCAGAGCATTGTTACTAATATCTTCTTTTGATGCTGATATAGCTTTCCAGTATTTTCTGGCTGATTGGCTGATTTTCAAGCATAGTACTTCCATTATTTAAACTTTCTCAATACATGTTTGGCTATCAAAATGGTGACCAAAGCCACCAAGTTTGATTGGCAAATAGTGTCGTCCCCTTTCAAATGCAACTTCTCCTTTCCATTGTTGTACATAATTTTCCTAGTATTACTGTATTGAGGAATTTTATAACAATATAATTAGTTTATATATCCTTTATTCAGTATTCTAATGAATATCAGTAATTTTAATCTTAATATCCTAGGAGTCTGCAAAAACAATGGAAATACGAAAAGGGTGTGTAGTTTAAGAACCACTGCTTTAAACAGGCACAAAATGACACCTGTATTATATGGTAATTATTGTATATTGCTTATGATCTAAGATATGGCTTATGTGCAGTCTGCCTTATTAGCACTTTTCTATATTTTGACATATTTTCTTGATGTATTAATGAAAAGAACTGTGGTTTTCAGTCATTAATAGATAATTTTATTATGTTTCAGGTGATTCCTTTTTCATACTTGTTTTAATCTATCAAAATGTAATTAATGATAATACATTAGTTTTTGGTGAGCTTGGGCACTTTATTTCTCTTGCTGTTCTGTTAATCAATCAAACAATATTAGAAAGTAGTTCTATTAAAATTAAGATACAATTTTTTTTTCCTTGAAGCTGTATTATATTATTAAGTTATATTTCCAAAACCGATTTTGCAATGTAAAAGTTATTTTGTTTTTATTTTGGCTTAGGTTAAAGGTTAACACTGAATGGTGTTTTTGATTTAAAGTTTTTACCAATAAAAATGTTTTTGTCAGGGACAAGTTTAAATAAATTTATTATCATCAGTTAAAAGTTTTTTTACTGTTTCATTAATTTGTGAGTTTTTTTTTTTTTAGAAATATTAAATTTGATCTAAGCTACCAAAAAATTATTTTTTTTTAATGTTTTTTAGTTATTGTTTCTAAATATGTAGGGGAAGGGATGAATAATGGTCATTGAAATAAGACTTATCTTGAAGATTATTAGTTTTTTTAAATAAGTAAATATACTAGTAAGTTTTATAACTTACCATTAAAATAATTTATAATTACAATAATAATAAAAAGTTAGCTAAAGTTTATATGTATATATATTTTGGTGAATTGAGAATAAATTTTTTGGTTATTTTAATTTATAACAGTAAAATCAGCAATTCATTATTTAAGCTCAAAATTGTTTAGTTAAAAAAAAAAAAAAATTTCAGAAATTGTTTAAAAAATTAAATTGTATGGATATAAAATCATTCAAAAGCCACCAGGCTTGATTTGAGTCATATCTCATATGTTAAATGCTTTTATGTATTTTAAAGAAACTTTGATAGATTTTAAGGACTATAAATCTTATTTTATTCCCGAAATGGATCATCAGTATTATTTTTAATTACATATATTTAAAGGATTTTCCTTTCTATTAAAATAGTGTTAAAAACTTTAGCAATGATGATTCATTAACTTGCTCTTATGAATGCTGCTGCTTAATAAAGTGCTCTGAAGTAGCTCACAAGTGCTGTGATATGTGTCATTACCCCTTTTTTTTAATGGGTAGCAAATGTGTGTAATATGTTAATTTTGTAATCATCAAATGTTTCAGCGTTTCATTTTTCATGACGCTGACATTTCTGTATGAAATGTTGTTCATCCTTACATTGTACCGCGACTCACAAAATGCTATGTTGTTAAATGTAATTGTTATGAAATAAGTTAATATCACCCAAGAAATTTTTAACTACAGTAAAATCTTAAAAACAAATTTATAAACATTGGTGTTAAAAAAACACAAAATCACTCTGTTATGTAAAATAGACAATAGTTGTTGTAACTAAATATAGATGATATGATAAATTTACATTATTAAGTTTCTTTATAAGCATATCTTGGAATAAATAATAAAAGAGAAATATTTGGATTTATATTATTTTTATTAATAAAAATATGAATATTGTTTGGTCGAGCTTTTTATTATAGAATAAGTGCTCAAAGTTTGTTCCCCAAATTAAAATTATCTTGAATAAGAACAGTTATTATTTTTTCACATTTTAATTTTAAACTAGCTATTATTAATGGATTTTTTGTTTATAAATCAGATTTTCTCCTTCTCGGATGTCAAAGATACCATAATTTTGTTGTTGGGTGAAAAAAGGGAAGAAAAAACATGTTTTATCTTTAAAATTATGTAAATATTTCTTAAAGCTTTAATTTCCTGAAGATGCAATCTTTACTAGCCCATGATTTTAGTTCAATCTGAGCAGGTTTAAGCAATAAAATAATACTGATTTGTTTCTAAATTTAAAGAAAGAATCCTATATTATACTCTGCATTGCTTTTATTTTACTTTATTATTAACAATTATCAATAAGTCTTTTCTTCAGTCAATTACCTTTTTTTTTATCGTTTGTCCCTTTTTCTCCTTGGTTAAGTGCTGTATGGTATTTGTTATTCATACTTTCAAATTTTAGAAAATAATAAAAACTGAATATTTTCAGACTTTTTTCTTTCATCAGCTCTAAAGGTACAATTTGTATTACTGTATTTAAAAAAAGAAAACAAAAATCCTAACTGCTGAACTTAGTTAATCTGACTATTAACATAAAAGAAGGGATGAGTTTGAAGGATAAAATTTATTTGAAGGTCATATACTTGTTCAAAAGATAAGCTAAAAATTAGTAAAACACTCAAAAAGATGTTTAAAAAAATTATAAAAAATGTATGTTGTGCTAGGATTATGATAAAATTTCAAGTGTAGTGGCAGTGATACCACTATGCTTTTGAAATACTGGATCCCTGAAACCCTGACACTTTTGAAACATAGGTTTATTTTATTTATTTTTTTAAATAAAAGTGAGTCTATTTTAATATAAGAGAAATTGCATGTATTTAATTATCTCTCTTTTTAAAATTTCTTACCAAAATATTTACTACTTTTTAAAGGGAAGTTATACAAATGCTTTTTTGCATACCTTCAGCTATTTTTTGGGTTATAATACATATGTGTCATTGCTAAACAATATATATAGGTTTGAGTTACTAAAAATATACAACAAGTTTTCAGGTGTTGACAAAAATAATCATTTAATCAGATAAACGTTTATGTAAAATCTAGAACAATTTCTAGGTTTTCCAAGGAAAATATTTTAACTGTTCATTCAAAACGATAGCAAGTGGTATTGTTTATAAGGATCAGCCTGCTTTGCACTCAAGTTGAAGCATCAAACTAAGCATTTTTAAATCCCTTTTATGTTTTATTTTGCTAATTTTGCTGTCACGCTTATCATTCTTAGTCTCACTCAGAATAACTCAGAAGTGCTACTAAGCTTAGGCTTATTAAGCAATTGCACTATAGCTCTTTGCACTATTATTAACCCCTTTGGGACCATGGCCACATATATGCATCTTCAAAAGATGCATACAGCACTTGTTTTTATTACCAGTATTAAGCAAAAGTAAAATGTGTCCTATTTAATCAGGGCATTTCTGTGATTAAATAAAAGTGGTTCCAAACAAATAAAATTCTTGTATGGGATGCTGGTCCCGAAGGGGTTAAGTCAAGAATTTCTTTTCATCTTTTTGCAAATTTTCTCATAAACTTAAAAGTATTATCTATAAACTAAATTGTTTTAATTTTTGCCACTCCTAAACACTCATATTCACAAAGTTTTTATCCCTGCATTTTGTTTGATATGTTGGTTATATGAATAATACATGCTTGAAGATTATTAATTTTTTTTTTTATCTTCTTCCACATGCACCAGTATTTAAAAGAAAAGCTGATATCCTTACTCTAAACATGAAAAAAATGTCCTTAAAGTATAAAATTTTGTCGTCATTGAATATTTTTGTCTTCCAAATTTTGCAGATGATTGTTACGATGCATTTTTAATCCCCCTCCCCCCAACCTCAAATTTGTTTATTTTATTTAAGTTTAATTCAATGTGGAAAAGCATTGAAATTGTTTTCATAAACATATTATTTCTTTTTAATGTAATTTCTCACTTTAATTTTATTTAATAAAACAAATAATTTAGACATCCTTCGCAAGAGAATATTTTTCAGAAAGCAAATATAATGCTTCATTAATTAAAAATAAAATATCCCCTAGAACTTTAAAAAATATTATTCAAGTAATTTTTAATTAATTGCTATTTTGAATAACATTATCATTATAGTACTTTCATTAACTTAATTTGTTTTATGTAAATTTGTTATATTGAATTTTGCTTTATATTCTGCTTTCTTTTTAATTTTTATTTATTTATTTCAGTCGATGCTTTAAAACATTTAATTTTCATTGCTTATATTAACTGACATTAAGAACTTTTCTGCATACCACATAATTTTGTATTTTGTTAATCTAATCAATGTGTTGTTATATTAGGAATTATATTATATCCATTCTATACAAAATTACATTTGAAGATTGAATATGAATATTTCACCGATTCCCCAGATTTTCTGTTTTAGAGTTGTTTTTTCATTATTAAATTATCCATATCAATTAGTTGTATTAAGATTAATTTTGCTTGGGGGAAAAAAAAACCTTGGAAATTTATCATTAAAAATTCTTAACTTTATTTTTTAGTATTCTCAAAATATATAGGGTGATCCTGAATTTATAGTACAAACTTTAAGGGTTAGTACAGAATATTGTAACAAACAATTTTTGTATAGGAAACCAGGCTCAGAAATCCATTTATATAGTCAAAAATAAAGGGCATCTCACTTTAATCTGAAGTCATGTTCGATTGTTCATAAATTTAATAGTAGTGAAGATACTTTAACTTACAATTTAACTTTAAAATTCATCTATGTTCAATGAGTTTGTACTTGTTATGTTGTTGTTTAGCTGTTATATACATGGTTTCCCAAAAAGATTGAAACTGACTTTAATTTTTTATCTATTATGTCAATGTTAATTGCAAAAGTGTTCAAAATAAGGTAGGAATTAAAATTATGTTAAAGAAATAGCCCTGTCATTAGTTTTCAAAAGGTTGCATTTTTAAATTTTTATATGATCTCTGGGTCCTGTAAGTGATAGTTAGAGAAAAAAAATTCCGTGCTTTGACATGCAAAATTCAATTCTACGACCAAAACTGATCGAGTTATGGAACTTTGAATCTTATGAAATGTTGGAGCTTTCCAGCATTAAAAATGAAAGATTTTTTTAGTGCAAGAAAACTATGAAATTTCATAAAATTCAAAAGCTCATAACTCGGGGAGTTTTGGTTGTAGAAGAATGGAATATTTACTGCTTTACTTGTCAGACTATGGGGGGAATATATATATATATATATATATATATATTATAGGACCCAGAGACCATATAAAAATTTAAAAAGTGTAAGTTTTTTAAAATGCATGGCAGGATTATTTAATCAACGTAATCTTAATTTTTATCTTATTTTGACCATTTTTGCAATTTACATTGCCTACGTATCTCCAATAGATAAAAAGTAAATTGAGTTTCAATCTTTTTGGGGTATGTATATGCTTTCATTTTATATTAGACCACCATATTCACTTGTAGTATTGCTAACTTTTATAATGAAAAAAAAAAAAGCTTCTCTTCAAGTTTGATTGAAAATATTTAATTATACACGTTCTTATAACTACTGTTCTATTTTATTTTATAGAGTGTATGATATACAACTTTTACTGCCTTAAAGAGAAAGCCCCTTATGCCCCAAATTATTAATCAAGAAATTGTTTCATCTAAAAAAAATATCTTCCTTAATGTCTGGAGACATATTAGAAAAATTATATAATAATAATAATAATAATATGAAATTTAAATGTTTTTTTTTCTATTAAAACTGATTTAATAAATCGGTAGTTATTGCTCTTTTTGAAAAATATTTTCAGGAATAGTTGGAATAATTAACAAAAAATATGGTTATGGAAATTTTGCAAGCCCTATAAAAACAATGCAAATAAATGTATTATGATCTTATCTGTAAATGGAAAAATTTATGTAGTGGCAAATTTTTCATATAACATTTTTTTAATAAGAGAAAAGTATGTAAATGGTTGAGAAAATAACTTAAAAAATATATATTTAGCTTCAACTGTTTTGCTCTACTTTCTAATTGTGATTGAGCAAAATATTTTTTTTATGAAAAATAAAATCTACTTTTATTAATAGACGAATTAAATAAATTTTATATTAAATTTTCTTTAATGGTACTCAAAAGTACTCTCAGAGCATAAAGGTTTAAATTAACACTTTCATCTCTTTACTATGTTTAGTTTGTGTGACACACGTAATAAAAGCTCATTTTATAAAAGGCTTCTTGAATAATCCCTGTTTAAGTATATTAGGATTTACTTGTTTTCTGTCAACTCATCAGCATTCTAATTAATACTAAAATTGTTTCAAAAATAAAATAAAGTTGAATTATTATGTGTTTGAAACAATTATAGTAGAATCTTTATAATACATTTTAAATAATAGCTGCTTTGAAAATATAGTTTAGTTATTTTTATTATTTTAACAGCATGCATAATATTTGAAATAAGATTTATTTACATTATTTCATTTTTGTTATGTAAATTTTATCACTCAAAAAAAGCACAAAAATGCTTACACTATGTGAATTATCTGGCCTGTTTAGTCAACTTTACAAAAGATTAAAAATAGGGAGGGAGGAAGGGAAGAAAATCAATATCATGTGGTGTGCAGAAACAGTTTGTAAAGCTATTTTGCATGTTGATAACTCTCTAACATTAAACCAATTCCAAAAAAATCCGCAGTACATACCCTCCAATTCCTCTCTGGGTGATGATTCCTTTGGTGGTGGTCTTTTTGAAGATGTGCATCTTCTGGCTGTTTCTGTAGCTGTTATGGTGTTGGCAATGGTCGTAGTGATCTTAAAATATGACAGTTCTGATTTATAAATCATCTAGATATTCGCTCAAGAATGATGGAATCAAGACAGTGATTTCAAGGTGTACAGAAATGGAATAAGTACAATCATCTTTTTCAAAGGACACTGCCAGCTGACCCTGTACCCAGTCTCCCTTTTTTTCAGGGATTGTGTTGTGACAATATATTTCAATAGATATATACTTTGTATTTAATTATTATTATTATTTTGTGTGTGTGTGTGTGTGTTTTAAAGAATAATTTATATTAAAGCCATCAGCGTTTTAACACTCCAGAATTGCAGGTAATATAGATACTGCAGGTCTTCTTTGAACTGTATAAAAATATTATGTTACATGGCTGTCAGATATACCAATTACTCTAATTTTTCCTGAGTTTCTTTCGAAAAAATAAAATAAATAAATAAAATAAAATAAATAAATAAAATGTATTTTCCCCCTTGGTTATTTTCATTAGTTTACTTCTATTAATACAATATTTTTGGCAGAAATATACTGTTCTTAGCAAATTTGCCGGTATATTTTATGAAATATTGCTTTATTTTTTTATATGTGTAGTGTACTGCAAAAATAAAGATTACGCATTGCACATGTCTCTCTTTTTTTTTTCGAATTCCATTTTACTATCATTTGATATCTAAATTCCATTTTTTTTCTTATGTGAATGGGTTACATTTGTTCTAATTATCTGGCATCTTGTATCATTTTATATATTTATTTCCTAAATATATTTTTTCATCTTTGAATTGAAACTTCAGTAATTTGATGTTTGAATTGGTTAATTATTTATTAACCTAATAGTCTTCTGTATACACTTTATACTTACCTATTTTTAAATTGGAGATTTCGTCAGATTTTATTCCTAGAACTTGTTTGCTGTATTTTGAATTCAAAGGTATGATACATATGCAATTCCACAAAACCTACTAGTTGCTCTGGTAAATTAAAGTGGTTTGATTTTATAGGAAACGTTTATCTTTTAAATCAGTTTTTGCTATTTTGTATCCAGATTTATTTTCACTTATGCTGCAGATTGTCCATAAAAATGATAGAAGAATAACAGTTGGCTTCAGAAATTTTTTAATTGATTGTAATGCAGCCAACTTCTAAATTCTACAGCTGCTTTATTAGGTAGCTTATAATTGCAAAAAGTAAGAAGCTACCTATCGCAACAGTCTGGAGGTAAGCAATTCAGAAAAATTTCAGTACGTTTTCACTGATCATGACTCCCAGACCATCCTCCATCCAAATGTTGATTTATGTATATTATATATATACATGTGTGTGTGTGTATCTGATTTTGTCATGCAATAGCACTTGTTTTTATAAACCGATTTGGATGTGACTGAGCACATGTCGAAGGCTTACAAAGATCTTGACAGAGTTCATCGGTCAGCTTGATCTGTTAACTTGTTTAAAAAATGGCAGCCACTTTAAAATCTTCAACTAAAAACAAAATTAGAAATCCAAAATTTCTTTTAACCCTTGAAACAAGGATCCCAGAGTATTTTCTGTTTCGCCTTTATTGTTAAAAAAGGCTGAGACTATAGCAGTTTTAACTTCTAGTGTGGTTAACATTTTAAAACAAGACAGCAGATTAAAAATGATGGATTCTTCTATGATCATGTTCAGTACCAATTTATGTTTTAGCAAATTTGGTTCCTCTCAAATTTAATTTCATTGTTGTAATTATTGTTGCAACTCTCATATACTTAAAACAACATAGTTATATATCATAAAATGTCATATTTAAAAAATATATATATTGTTGTTCAGAAAATATTCACACATACTTACGTAATGGTGTCCACCATCTTCAGATAGTTACTGAACTTTGTGATACTTGATGAATTATCGCAAAATTTGGCAACAAAAATAAGTTTTTATAAATTAAGCCAACTTGGCAATAGTTGATTAATTTTTCAAAATTGCCATTCAAATTCAGCAATGATAATAACTGGGAAGCTTCTATAATTGTGTTCTACACATTTCAGCTGTTATGTTTTCAAGTAAAATTAGCCAAATTCTTAAAATGAAGGAATTAGGGATGTTACAACCTTTTCCTCCCGGTACAGCCAGAAAGAACAAATTAAATCCTTTCGAAGAAAATCTATAAAATTAGTTTTAAAATGTATTGCCCTTTTAATTGGCTTTCTTTTAACATTATTCCAAAAAGACTCTACTTATGATACTGAACAAAACATGCTTTTTATGCAACTTTTCTCTGGAATAGAGATATATCAGAGTAGTTGTTGACGTGTCTGAGCTTTGTTTTGGGAGCAATTAATTGATGGTTTTCCTCCATCAAGTAGAGCAGAACATGCACTTTTTTTCTGGTACTTGCACTCTGCTCCTATACATGAAGGGAACCATGTTAAACCATGCTAGCCATGTTGCATGATGTTTTTACAAAGTTCAGAGACAGCATTTTTACTTGACACTCTAGAAATGTTTGAAATAAGTAACTTAACTTCAAGAACAATAATTTTATAATTACCTTCATCGTGAGAAGCATGTGTGTCCTCATTACAAAGATAGAAAGTATCTCTGTCATTAATGCACATGCTTCAATATGATGAAGAGAAAGATATATAAAATTATTATTTTAAGAACTGTTCACACTTATTTCTGACACTTCTGAAGTATTAGGGAGATTTTCTTTAGCCACCAGTAACTTTGTCAAATTATTTTTTTATTTAGGATTTCATTATGTACAGTTAGCTTACTTGATATTTTTTATACTGATTATCGTTTTGTGGATTGTTTTTCTCATTCTCTGTGTAAAATAATACATATTTTGGATGTGCATGCAAACAATGTAAGTCAGCAATGTCAAATACTTTGATTATAATTTGCCTTTTACTCACATGAAAAGTTTGAATTAGTTTAGATTACAAGCAAAAATTTTTAAATGCTGCTATAAAACATGATACCATAAAGAGAATCTTTTAAAATATATCCATGAAAAGAAGTTTATCATATTATTATTGAGATTAATTTGCATATTTCACTTATCAATTACTATAAGATTAATTTTCTGTCCATTTAGTTTACAGTTACTAGGAATTAAAACCAATAACTCCTGAAATTGTTCTAAATAATTTAACAAATGCATATTAACAATTAAATGATGGTGCAAGTATTAGTAAATATTAGTTATTATAGCAAAACTAAAATTATTCACAAATAACTTATTTATTTTTTCATCAATAGAAAGTGTTTTTTAATTGTATCAAAAATATTTGTTTATTTATAAATAAATGTTATGATTATTTAAACTTTGGATTTGTACTCATTTAAAATTTCTATATGTATATTTCTGGCCCTTAAACATTTAAAAAAGGGAGTGAGTAAAAGTTTTGTTATTGAGGTTGCTTGGTCAGTATTTTTTAATATATGCAACTTTTCTTTGTATCAATCTTTTCAATATATTATTTATAAATCAAAAATATTCAAAGCTCATTGCTACTACAATCTCCCTAAAATAGAATTTTACTTTTTATGATCAAATTACAACAGACAGTTAAAATTACATGCTGAAATGATGTCAGTGTTTACAAACAGGGTTCTTTCTATTGTGCAGTTTCTTATCTTTTTTTTTTTTTTTAATTATTTAATAGTACTAGCTTTTTCAGCAAGATAGATTTTTAAAGTCAAAGAATAAAAAAACTGTAGTAAAGGAAACAAACACAAACATTTACTTATGCTAAGTGCACTTAAATGTTGCCTGTTCTATGCTTATGTATGTTTATATTTTTAACCAGAATAAATACTTTTATGTGATTGATGTTACTCTGAATGTATTTCTACAATTTAGGCAATGTATTGAAAACAGTTTTTCAGGAGAAAAAAAAAAAAAACTATTGTATTAATTCATTTTATTTTTAATACTGGAGTATAATTACAAATTTATTGTATTTTTTTAGCATTGTCTCATCCTTGGTCTTTTTAAAAATGATTTTGTATTTTGTAAAATGTTTAGTTTAAAAGTTAAAAAGGAAAAACTGTATTCATTTAGCAATAAGAAAATTTACCATAGATCGTTAATTTGAATTAACATAAATTGACTTAAATAATAATAAAAATAAGGTTTAATATTTTTAAAATGCCGAGATTTTGAAATTTTACTCTAGTTTAAATAAATGGGTATGCATTTTTTTTACCATTTTTTAATTTTTGGGGACTAGAAGGCCTCTTTAAATTTTACATGTGCTTGTTATTTGTTCAAGTTCCTGTAATTTTTAAAAGCAATGCAAACAAATTTTATTTATTTTCTGATTCCTTAGATATAAAAATTTGAATAATCATTTTTTATTCGTTTTAGCTACATTCCTTTTACCTTTTTTACATATGAATGTCCTTGTAGCGGTGATTTCATAGCATTTTTTATGTAATAATATGAGAACAAATGTAATTTATATGAAAATTCATATGTAAATAGAACATTATCTAGATATATTATATGCATTTTAATTACAAAATGTATTTGTTGCAAATGTTTCATTCATTAATACTTTAATATTTTAATTAATTTAGATCTTTTTTTTAGATTTCGCACCAAATAATCTTTATTTCATATTAAATAGTTATTAGTCATTGTATACTGTAAAACTCACTTGGAATTTAGATTTTTATAAATGGATATTCACATTTAATTTGAAGTTATCTAATGAAACAGATTGTATAAAATGTTGCTTTATATATGTTGTGTATATTATTATCAAAATCCAGATTTTGAAATATTTGCCTGAAATAAAATTGAATATTCTGGTTTAATTCATCGAGGGAAAAAAAGAAAGAAAGAAGTGTGACCAAATATATTATAATTGGTTGTAGAATTTTATTAGTGTAACAATTGTTACAAAAATTCTTATGTATAATTATATCTTTTTTCATGTGTTATGAAAGTTAAAAAACGGGTAAAGGCAATACTTTTCTGTAAATATCTGGATTACAATTGGCAGCTTATATTATATTTGTGTGTTTTTGTGTTTGTGCATGTATGTGTTTTTACATAAAATTGATTGGAACTGAGCAATTTTCACTTGTGAATTATTTCATATTTAATTGGCTTTAAAAACATACCAGCAATGATTTTTCACTTAAACTTTTTTCATGTATAGCATTCTTAGAATTGTCATCTGAAAATTCATCTAATTTGCTTAATCTCATAATGTTAAACTTGCGATGTTGAATTTCATCAATCTTTAATCATTTTCAGATACATAATACCTAGTGATGTTTATTGAAATTAATATTTTCATATTGATTACACTAGTGTACATGATTTTCGGAACTTAAGCCAATGAGTGTTCCATAAAGTATTTTTAATGCTGAAGCAGAACATTGTAATAAAAAATGTTCTATTGCATCACATTTTCCAGTTATATAATTTTAAGATATAAATTATGGAATTGCAGGGATCTGGTTGGGTCCTTCACAATTTGTTTCATTTCAAACCAGGACCCTTCACAAAATGTTTCATCTTAAAACAGGACCCTTCACAAAACTTGTCACCTTAAAACAGGATCCTTCACAAAATTCTTGGTCTTAAAAATAAGACTTTTAACCAAATTTTCTCTCTCTAAACTAAACTTTTCATAAATTTAACCATTTAAAAGCAAAATCTGTCACTTACATATACATAGAAAATATGTGTATTTTACATACATATATCTTCTTAAAAAAGTATAAACAAGATCCTGAATATAACAAGAATTACAAATTCACAAAATTATGACTAGATTTTTCACAAATGTCGAAAGCTGTTTACAATTTCACAAAAACAGAACCCTGAGAGAAAAGTCTAGACAGACCCTTGAATTGGTATTTGACAAAAAAAAAAAAAGTATTTTAACCTGTAAATATATTACCAGAAATCAATTTCTGGATACATTAAATAAAATTCAGTATTACACCTCATTCTGCCAAGTAGTTTTTGAGTTATGTTTAAAAAACTACTGATATTGCAGTTTGTTTTGTTGTTAAAAAGGAATTTAACTTTGAAGTACCAAACTTTACATCTGCATAATTCCTAAACTACTCTACTGAATGACTTCCCATTTTGTATCTTAAGGCAAAATTTACTGAAGGTGAATTATGCCAAATATGATTTCAAAATTGGAAATATCAACTTTTGCTACAATTTCAATATGAATCTTAAGCTCAAAGTTATGTAACAAAAATGTGATGTGTGATGAAGGAAAACTGACTTCATTTTCAGACTCAGTGTCAACAAAAGCACAAAATAATACTATTGCGGTTTCTGTTCCGAAAACTATTTTTCAATAGACTTAGTGTTATTTATTGAAATTCATACAATTAAAATATTTTTGCAGTAGTTTTAAGCTTTTAAAAAATTATTAGTTCATAGAAGAAAATCATAAATGTAATTTTTCCATGACTGAATGTTTTAACTTCTTCCACTCTTTGGGAAAATGACTCAAGAATTACTTTTTTAGAATGACAATTAGTAATTAAAAGATTTCTTGATTCATAAACCAACCTATATAATATACATGATTTTTATGAGGAAAAAGTTTTTAAAATGTTCAAAATTTGTATTTTAAATTTGAACAAAAAGGCTTCCAAATTTTTATGTCACTCTAACCGGGGTATTAAGGAATTGATATAAAATTTCTCGCATGATTTGACATATTAATATTTATTTCTTTGTTTTCCAATCAGAAATTGAAGAAAAACATTTCAAAATTTATCTTTTTGTACTGATTAAACTTTTTAAGCAATTTTACCTTTATAGTGGCTTTCCACCAAATTAAAAATTTTATTTGTGTTTTAAATGAATAAATAAAAGCAAAATAAAGTTAGAATCACTGAAGAAAAACTTTTCTAAAGTGAAGTAGTTGTTGAATGTGAATGAAATTTTAAATAATTTTTTTCAGGAAATTCCCAAGAAACTAATTCTTATTCATTTGATTTGTATGCATTAATTATATAGGATTTATATGTGGAAATTAATTACATTGTTTATAGAATTTAAATAGAATCACTGCATATTGATGTAAGGTGTAAATCTGCTTAACTCATATCATATACCATACCATTACATCATAAATTATTCATATAAATTCTCAGTATTATTGGATATAATTTATTAGTCCATGTCTCAAATGTCAAAACATTGATACATACATGTAGATATCGTTAGATTTAAACATAAAAATATAGATATTGCAAGTACGAACTTTAAAAAGTCTGATAATGGATTAAAATGTGATCTTATAATTATTCGTTATGATTATGAGTGTAAATAAAATCAAGCCCTGTTTTACTAGGTATTTCTGTTGTAAATGTACTTGAAGGAATTGATAATTATGTTTAGATAATGTTAAGTTTGTTTGAAGAAAGTGTAAATAACTTCAAAATCATTTATTTTATAACCAATTAAACATAAAAGTTAAAGGGGGGGGGGGGGAACCCTGCCTTATTGGGTGGTTTTTATTTGCATGCCAGAGAAGTTAGAATAAATAAATGTTTCATAGTTTACAAATATTTATTTTGTGTACTGGTGTGTCAATAAAATCTACAGAGGAAACAGATTTTAAATAAGTTTAAAACTTCTAGAAATGATAGCAAATTTAAAATGAGGATTTAACAATTAAGAGATCTATAGTCTTTTATAATCATATTTTGAAATAAATAGCAACCAGTCAGTAACTTAATTACAAATAGTAATAAAAATAATGTAACTATAAAATGATAAATAGGGCATAGAATTCTCTTTTGTAATTTTTTTTTTTTTTTTTTTTTTTTTTTGCATTAAATTTTATAGTCATTCTTTAGACTGTTGCCTTATATATATATATATATCATTAATCAGAAACTGCAAAAAATATTAAATATTGCATGCAAAAATTCCTTAGAGAAATATATTTCAATATGAGTATATATTTATAATAATTATACTAGTGGTAATATAAATAATTAAAATTAAATATTTTCATTGATTATTTCAAATAAGTTTAGCATTTATTTTCATGTTGTCAGTGATTACTTTTCATAAATTTTTTTATAAGAAATCTTGACAGCTAACCATAGTTATATTATGCATTCATTTAGATGAGGAACAGATCAAATGTATTTTTAAAATATATTTTTGGCCCTTTTTGTATGGTAGAATGAATATCCATAAATAGCTATATTTTATTAGGTTATAAAATATTTGTTTAATAAGAATAACTGAATTTTATGCGTATCTTAATTTAAAATAAGATTTTTTTAAAGAAAGGACTTTTCGGGATATTATTGTGAGATATTTAATATTAGCAAAAAGCAATTTCATGCAATAAATCTTTATCAGAACTCATTTTTAGACAAAAAAAAGGGAAAAAAATATGCTTGAATAAAAGTGAAATGAATTTCAATGGAATCAAAAATAAATTTTTGTCCGACTTATGGGGCTGTGTGTATATAACATTATCACTTTACGGGGGAGGAGGGGGGTCTGGCACTTGATATCATAAAGTATCTATAAGGGGAGGGGGGGTTTGTCTTTTGGTATCGTTATTTTTAATCCAACCAAAAAAATGTTTGATATATATATATATATATTTTTTTTACAGCAAAATAATCTGTTATTTAGCTTGTATATTCTTGGTATTTTCATGAAAGTACAAAGTTATTATTAAAACTGTTAAATGATTATAAGAATATTTCATTCCAAAATATGGAATATCCCCGTTTGACATTCCTATTCATCTGCCATATGCGCACATAATCTGCTGTTTGAAAAATCAGGCGCGAAGTATGTTTGAAAAGATACTTGTTGTGTTTACTAGAAAGAAAAAGAGAGATAATGTTGTCCACCTGTTTTGTTTAAAAGAAATTCTGCTTGCCCCTTCCCGTGCAGGAAGACAATATTACTGTTGAATGCATTATGCAACAAAAAGCTATTATCAAACACTTTTAAATAGTAAATATTTCTTTTAAGTATTAGATGATATAAGGTTATTTCATATATAGTAGAGATATTTTATTAACTTCTTATCTTCATTTGAATCCATAAAGTATGCAAATAATAAATGTAAAACCATATCTGTGTGCAAATATGTAAAAAGGAAAAATTGTAAAAATAAAAAGAGTTTTTAGACATTGACAATGATATCATTAGGGGGTAGGGGGTGTTCATGAATGATAACGTATGGTATCATAAGTGGGGAGGAGTCTAAAATTACCAAAAAGTTGATATTGTTATATATGTACAGCCCCTATTATTATTTTCCTTTCTTTTATTTTTTGAAGTGAATTGAAAGTAATTCATATTGTTGTTAAAATAGTGCTAATCGTGACACTTTTACAGAGTTTCTTTTCAACCCACCAGTGCACGCGGGTTGAAAAAAACATTGTTCATTTCTAATATCATTCTATGTATCCGTATTATAATCACTGTGAATGACAAAGTTTGCGTCTGAGTCATTGTCGTCAGAAACGTCATCTGGCTCACTGTCCTACAACTGAGCCTGTACTGTGGCCAAATCTTGGGGATTATTAAGATTAAATCTTTTTCAACCCCTGCAAAAATAAAAATAGTACTAAGTTCCAGTTTTACATATTTGGACCACTGAGTGGTCTAAACTCTAAAGATAAGAACACACACAAAAAAATGAATAAAAACTTACATGAGTAGACAGGTGGGGGTCTCGTCCACCCACGACACCCAATATGATTTCATAGCTACTGACTAGAAGAAGGGGCAGGGTTTGCAGTCATTGCAGAGGTAGAAAGGCAGATGGAAGGTTAAAGCTGAAGCTGCTGCCATCTTTTATAAATAAATAGAAGACATACATGCTTGGATCTCCCAAACAGTACCCATGCACTGGCGGGTTAAAGGGGCCTGAATACAAGACATTTTTTAGGATCCTAGATTATTTTCTGAGCTACTTTTTTTTAAGGTATATTATTCTTGTTATGGGTTCTTAAAAGCTTGGGGAAAAAAATTTCCAGTCCTAATTTTTTTTTAAAAAGGTTTTTTTTTTTTTTTTTTTTTTTAAGTCTTGTTAAAGTTATCAATAAGCACAGGGCCTGGACATTAGACTATTAAATCTACACACATATTTTTAAAAATGATGTAAATGTTTTAGCATAGTATATGTTATTTATTGTATATTACTAATTGTTAATACTGTTTCCTGTTTGTTAAATATTTTGTTGTGTACTCATTGGCAGTGATCAATTGACTATATCATCAAGGAATTCGTTAATTAAGTACATTATTAAAAACAATTCCTTATTTTAATTTGACTCATTCTTTAATTATTATAAAATGTTAATTAATTTAACCACTCTTTTTTTTTATTTAATGCGATTTGATAATCTAACCACCCCTCCCCCCCCTCCCCCCCTCACTAAAAAAAATAAAGTAAAAACCTTTATTATTGTAAGGAATTTATTATTTTATTAGAGATGGACTTCTAAAAGATGACCACCTGCAAGTTTAATTCTTGATTTATTAGAGCAGTTTTCAATTACTTGAAATTTTTCATTTTAATGTTTTTCTGTATCATATTTTAGATAACTCAAATTATTTTTAATTTATCGCGCATTTTGAAATATCAGAATTTGAAGACATAATCTTCATAATGAAATTGCTTGTGAGATATATATTTCATAGAAGGCACATAAAATTAACATTCTCACTGATTACTGCCAGTGATCCTATTATTTAAATGCATTAAATTTTGGACCAACTGCAATAAAAAGAAAGTTTCTAATGTTACATCTTTACCCATCTGTGGTTGTTAAAATTTCCATATCTGTGGCTTTTCATTGTTGTAAAAATTTTATTTTCATCTGATAAGTTTGATTGGTATTTTATATCGATGTTAATCATACTTGTTGTACTTAAAATTTGTTGAGACAATAAGTTATGTAAAATACATATTTATTAAACTATTTTTATGAGCAATAATTTTTCTGTCTTATTTTTTATTTTGTTAAAGTATAGTTCAGGTGGAAAACAAATTACTTATTTCAGAGGGCTTCTATTGTTCCAAATAAGTTGAAAGTTAACCTTTTGAAGGGTAGAGGTATATTATTTGTATCATTTTTTTTTAAAATCAAAATTTGTATATGAATATTTGAATAAAATTTTGCTTTTATAATGTACGTGAAAGGGGAAAAAAACCCAGATTATTTATTTTCAAATGAAATTGTTAAAATTCTAGTGAGTTTTCAACATTAGAGCAACAGACCTGAAAGAGTTAATCTGCAAATAATTAAAAAACTCAAATAATGTGCTATTTATTTGTTAAACATTTGAATGCTACAGCGCCACTTTTCAATCAGCTTCTCTACTAAAATTTTTTATCTAACAGATAACTACCACATTATTTAAATTATCTGTTAATAGCAGAACCACACGGCTTTGCCTGTGTTAACCATGGGGGTCTGCCAGTTAAAATAAATAAAAATGCAATAGCCTAAAAATAAAGCATTCACAATAACAGAACTCATGAATTTTCACCCATACATTGTTAAAACACCAATCAGGGGAAAAAAAACATTACTTTGATGTAATCATACTACAATCCCTCAGATTTATAAATGAGAATGCATGGTGTTTTTTTTATGTGATTTTGCTCACAAAACTGGGAGGGGGGGGGGGGATGCAGCCAAATGGCGTAGCATATAGTAAAATTCTATTTCATGAGACTTGAAAACAAAGCCTTTACTTTATAGATAATGGACAGTAATTTCAGAAGCACAAGTGGCCTCCACTGGTGATGTGATAAAACATGTACATTTTCATTCATTAAAATTAAATCTGCAATAATTACAACAAAATGAAATCATTTTCTAGACACTTTTAGTCATGAAGTTTTGTTTGAAGAGAAAAATGATGACTCTAATGTAAATCGTAAAAAATGTTACCACTGCATCTATATTAGCAAAACACTTAGCTGTAAGCATAGCTGTTACCATAGTTTTGAACCTATAAAACTTTTCTAACTGAACTTTTTTGATCAATTTCAAAATTAAATAGCACTTAAAATAATTCTTGGATTTAAAAACTGTCTGCTTCAGCCTGTTTATCAAACATTTCTATTAACTGCCAATTTTCATATTTTTTTATTCAATAGTTTTCTTAGTATAAGCAGAGAAAGACCATCCGGTCACAAAAAAATCTCAATTACGGCAGCGTCAGCAGTAGTTTTTTTTTTTTTTAGAATAGAGAGGTAACTTGTAAAAAGACAATTTCCAGTCAAATAGCTATTTTCATTTTTCTGTGATAATTTGGTGATTAAAATAAATGAGATACCTTTTTAGGTGCATTCGTAATTATATAAATACAAAGCATCTATAGTCGTCGTCTGGTCCGCCCGTCCATAACAGCAGAAAAAATACCCAACATAATAGTTTAAAATTTAATATATATATATAATCGTTGCAGAATTTTGTCAAGTCACTTCAAATTGTATGAAAATCAAATCAAAATTTAAAAAGATATTAATTCAAATATTTATTAAGTAAGTTGAATATTTTTTTTAAATCAGTACTTCCTTGTTATAGCAGCTTCCGAGGATTCATCGTCAAGCAACCGAGATGTATCACCCAATTATCTGACATGTATGACGTATATGACATTTTATAACCTCTATGACCAAGTTATAGTCACATTCTTCATTCTATTAAATCATATCGTGCGTAATTAATTCAGTGATACACCAGTATAGGTAATGATTCTAGGTTGCCATATGGTGATTACGTCCTATTTAAGATGGAGTCCTATTATTCACGTATTACTAAATTTAAAAACCGAATTTGCATACTAAAATGGTTTAAGCCTATCATCTACCGACAGTTTTTTTAGTAGATGTTTCCGGAGAAATAAATATTAAATGGGAAAAAAGAGTCTAAGTATGGATTTCAAGTTCTGAAATTTTCAAAGCCAGACTTATGCTTCCCATTGGAATTTTCAGTCAATGTCAATAAAAGATAAAATGTTGCCAACATGTTATTTCCAAAGTGAGTTTTAAAATACAATTTTATTAGGTGCGTTTTCGTAATTATATAAATACGTAGCACCTATAGTCGTCGTCTGTTCGTCCATCTGCATATAACAGCGCAACACCTACCCAACCGAATGGTTTGAAATTTAATATATAGAGTCGTTGAACAATTTTGTCAAGTCATTTCAAATTTATGAAAATCGAATCAAAACTTTAAAAAATATTAATAAAAAGTTTTCTTTATTCTATAAAATCCTATCATATGTCATTCATTCAATGATATACTATGATAGGTAATGATTCTAGGTTGCCATGGTGATGAAGTCCTATTGAAGAGGGAGTTCTATTATTTCCGTATTACTGAATTAAAAAACCGAATTTGTATACTAAAATTGTTTAATTATAGCAATCTTATACTCTACTGACAGTTTTTTGGATAGAAAGATGTTTCCGAAGAAATAGATATTAAATGAAAAAAGAGTCTAAATATGGATTTCCAGTTCTGAAATTTTCAAAGTTAGGCTTAAGTTTCCCATTGGAATTTTCAATCAATGTCAACCAAAGGTAAAATGTGGCCAACTTAAAATTTACTTATTTTATTACGGAAATGAATTGTATCATAATAACAGACGACATAATTCGTTCCACTGAAATAATAATAACAGTACAAATGCACCTCATTTGTCACGTTTAATGTACAATTTCCAACTTTTTTTTTTGGGGGGGGGGGGGAGAGGGGGGATTTTGAAGGCGAAGTTAAAGGCTATTGGCCCCAAACTTACAATATTCAACTGGAGTTGAATATTGCAAGTTTGGCAATAAAATTTACACTCTTTTATTTAACTCAACTTGTTTTTTGCTTGTAAAAATGGAATTTTGAAATCTATTTTTAACTCGGTTCCTAATAGTCTAGAATTATAAAAATTATGTACACAGGTGGTGTTTCCGATGACAATACAACATTTTAATAGTTTTAGAACTTAATTATAAATTAATAATTTACTTTTAGGGCATTTTGCTGTTAGACCGCCACAGGTGATAAATCGCCAATATACTTCAGGGTTACAACTGCATGCGAGTTACATGAACAATGGCTTTAACAATGCGCTGAAAATGGCCAACTGGCTGTGAAGTTGCAACAAAGAAATATTTTAAACACGAAAAAGTAGAAAATGTAAATAAACAGTAAAGAGTGTAATATATTTTTAAAAAATTACGCTTCAATCAATTAATAGTTTAATATAATTTAACTATGATTATATGTTGAGAAATCAATTTAGAAATCCTAAAAAGACAGTTTAATGTTTTATTTTTCTTTCCTGTTACCCTATCTTAAAAAGGAAATGCATTAAAATTTATAACTTTTATAATAAATTCACTAGCTCGCGCTTTGTACCAAGCATAGAAAAAATAAATAAATAAACTACGAATTTTCCTTAATCCAGTTCGCTGCCCACGCAATAATAATGTATTGTAGCGCAATAATAATGTATTGTAGCGGGAGTTTCTAGGAAAGGAAAAAACCTGAATTGCAGTCATGAAGTTGGGCGTGATTTTCAAGATGAACGTTGAATGTTTATAATGGAATATTTATTTACTTTTATACGTTTTAATTATGTGTCCAACTTGTTAGGCCGCCTACTAACAAAAGAGGTCCCCATAAACACATATTCAGAAAATTTTGAAAAAATTACAGAATATTCTTATGAGGATATATATGTCCATAAAAGTAATTGCTGCGGAACCTCGATAGAACATCCGTAAAAAAAATGTGAAAATTACTAGTTTTTGGCGATTTATCGCTGGTTGGCGACACAGTGAAAAAAAATTTTTGTGATACTCTTTTAGGAAAAACTTCTACTTTTCATACTGAAGTAGTTTAAATATGTTTTACTTAAAATACATTTCCATAACTACGGTTTTGCGATATACATTTTGTATGTATGTATAAAGAAAATTAACGATCGTGCTGTACGGTTTAGAACAAAATTTAAATGGATGCTTTAAAACAATGCTTTAAATTAAAAATTAATATCCGATTCTGAGCACTGTCAATTTGACTTCAGTATTGTTGGTGTCGGAGACAACAAGAGAAACGTATTGTTGCCGTGGAAACGACTTATCCAATGTCGAATGAGAGCGTTCTTAATGGGGTAGTTACTGTAAAAATACACTTAAAACTTATCCAGCCGGTGAAACCGTTTAAAATTAAATAGCTTCAACAACTATATATATTATATAAGCTTATAGAAAAAAAAATTATTTAATCGTTCAAGTTTAAATTGATAACGTTCTTCGAATTAAAACACTGATTCAACCAGGAATTTCCAAATGCATTAAAATCGCTTGCGTTGGGCGAGGAAAAAGTGTTTCTTGCCAAACCATGTCTTTTTGCGCCAAATACTCGAAAGTATTTTTTTTTTGCAGATTTTCTATTGGGATTCCGCAGCTAAATTTGACTGATTCTTTATTACGTACATAAGTAGTTTCATTAGCATTTAAATAGTATAAAATGTACAGTGGTGGCCAAAAGTTTGGACATTTTTTGAAAGTTTCATGTTTTTCAACTTTCTGTGCTTGTAGAATATATTAATTTTCACTTAAATACAAACATTTAAATATCAAATTGAAGGTAATTTAATGTAGAATTTAATAATAAAACAGTATTACAATATCTGTATTACAAAAAAAGTTATACTCATTTTAGTAAAACAAACAAACACAAATCGTTTTGAATAAGGACGTGTTTTGTAATAAAAGCGTATTAGCCAATCACAAACACTGTTCTGAGGACCAATCAAATGTCTGTAACTATAGTTTAGGTTATTTGGATGGTAAAAGAGTTATTGTTGTGGAAATATTTTGCGGAATGATGTATACTAGTGCAATTAAATAGAATATTGCTGTTTTTGAATATTTAAAGTCCTTTTTTTTTAATTAAACTAATTTTAAACAATGTCATCAACAAGAAGAACTAATTGGACATCTACGAAAAGAAGCCGAATTGTCATATTGAGAGAAAATGGCCTCTCTTATGCTGAATTCGCAAGACAAGTTGGTGGTTCAGTGACTTGTTCTGGTGTACGAAAGTTCTGTTTACGTTATGAATAAACGAAATCAGTGGAAAATAAGGCCAAATCAGGTCGAAAAAAATGCACAAGTGCTACTGCCGATAGAAAAATTAAACGGCTATGCCTTCAAGATAGAAAAATTTCCCCAGATGCCATTAGATGTGAAATGAATGCAGCGGGTATTGCAGTAAGTTCAAGAACAATAAGAAGAAGGTTATCAGGATTTGGACTACAAGCTAGAATTCCAAGGAAAAAACCACATTTAAATCAGAAGCAACGCGAAAAACGAGTTAAGTGGGCAAAAGAACACATTAAATGGTCAGAAAATCAATGGAAGCAAGTAATCTGGAGCGATGAGAGTAAAATATCGCTCTTTGGTAGTGATGGTAGACAGAGCCGTCCTTAGGGGTGTGCGACAGGTGCGGCCGCACAGGGCCTCGCGCCTAGGAAGGCTAGCTCTCGAAAAAAAAAATTAATAAAAAAAAAATAATAATAATTTAGCGTTTGCATAAATGTTAAGATAATTAGCATTTATTTGGGTAAATCAGTTTATTTCGAATAAGAGTTTTACCAGTTAAATGTATTATATTGTGTATTTTCATTTCTAAACTTAACACTGAAAAACAAGCTGATTCTGCTCTTATTTAAAATGCAGCAATTTACAAGTGGGATACTTTTCAGGAATGAAGTTGCCACTATACTCAAGACAATCAATAAAAGCTATAGTGCCGACTATGTGAAAACCACATTGCCCCGGCCCGTGTAAAAAATCGATGAAATCAGGCGCATAACATTATCTTAAAATGAAAAGCATTTTAATAATATTGTTTAAAAAAAGAAGTAGCATTTTTCCGATTATATGTTTTTAAGTCATCATGGAATACGGAATAATAATACTAATCATGAGAAAGAAAGGGGAAAAAAAAGCACACCCATTCTTTTTATCACAAATTCTCGCAGAGAGATCCTAGAGGTAACTGTTTGACTGAAATTGTGTCTACTTGAAAATAAATGAAAATTTTTGATAGGTGTCATCTACATATTAAAAATATACCAACTTTGATTTTTCAAATGTAACATTCACTTTTGATATTTTATTTCAGTTCAGGAATTCAAATAAAGTGTCTAAACTGAATGCTAACACATGAAAAATGAAAGTTGGTGCAAGTTTTAATATTGGTAGACGACTCCTATTTCAAAAATTGCATTCATATTCGACATATAGACACGATATTCCAATTGCGCGGTACCTGTCATATTTCTCTGCGATAATTTGGTGAAACATATACGTGAGCAGGTGCGATTTTTTTTTTCCAATAACTGTACTTGAACAACGGGGGAAAAAAGTAGATTTAAAAAACTATTTCTTGGTAATTTATTAAGTCAAATTAAATTTGAAAGATTTCGTTGAACAAAAGTACAATATCACTGTTACTTAAAAACTAGTCGTTGGGGGCCACCGTAATACTTACCCATCATGTATATGTATAATGTAAAATATTAAAATAAAAATGTGTAAACTACTTATAAAATGCATTGATATTCAAATAAAATCGTGGCTTGATGACGTCATAAAAAGGCTCGATTACTGAATTGCTTGAAAGAGGTTTTTCCTTATAACTCCAAAAATAACACTCCTATTAACTAGCGGTTTATTGCATCTGATTAAGCGTCAAATTTCCAATTAAAATATATATTTGAAGTGAAATTTGGATGAAATACAGGGTTATGAAAAATCGAAGAGTGTGGAAAATAGGATTACAAATATCTCAGCAACTAATTATCCGATCGACTTCATGTTTTATGCAAAATTTATGTTTTTTTATTGTCTTTTATATTTACTCCTTAAAATAAACAATTTCGAAAATTTTTATATACCTTTCATCAGAACGAATATTTCGAGAGTCCGAAAAAAATAGTTCCGGTTCATCGAGGTTATTGAAATGAAATAGGCTTTTTCCCATTATTACATACTAAGTACATACCAAATTGCAAGTCTCTGTCTCAATTTGTTCGGGAGATAGAGCGTTTACAGACAGACGGACGGCAAATTTTTTTTTCTAAAAATATGTTTTTCGGAATCTCCAGTGTCTGAAACGTGTAAATCCGTCAAAAATTTTTTTTCGATTTTCAAAACGATTACAAGACTTACCCTATACTACGTATGATGGGTAAGTAATAAAACCCACTAAACAGACATGAGCTTGGGGCAGTTTTTTTTCCTGGAAAGAATAAAATCCAGGCCCTTACTCAGCACAGATAAAATCAAGCCCATGCCCAGCCCGGCCAGAGTCAGCAGAGAAAAACGAGGCAAGAGCCCGTTCCGACATATGGAAAGAATGAAGTCCAGGTCCGATCAGAGTCTGCAGAAAAATGTAAACCCGAGTTTGGCCCGGGCTTAGGTTTCGGATGTAGGTAAGGTACGGATTAACTAGTTTGAAAGGAAAGGGCCTCGCAAAAATTCTTGCACCGGGCCTCGCTTTCATTAAGGACGGCTCTGATGGTAGAAAATACATGAGACGTAGAGTAGGAGAATCACTTCATCCTGATTGCATTGAAGCAACTACAAAAAACCCAACAAATGTCATGATTTGTGCATGTATGTCTGCAGATGGTGTGGGCCGAATTCAAGTGATTGATGGCATCCTGAATGCCAAAAAATACATCGAAACTATCCTGGAACCAAAATTGATACCTTCCATCAGGGATCTCTTCCCCAACAACGCACCATTTATTTTTCAGCAGGATTCAGCTCCATGCCACACAGCAAAAGTATGCAAAGCATGGTTTCAAAATAAAGGCATAGATATATTACCATGGCCAGGAAACAGCCCTGATCTCAATCCAATTGAAAATTTGTGGCGACGTTTGAAAATTCTTGTACGAAAAAACGTCCATCCAATAAAAGACAACTTATTGAAGCTATAATTGATTCTTGGCACCATGTGTTTACGAAAGATGAACTCCAAACACTCGTTCACTCGATGAAAAGACGCTGTGAAGCTGTCTTAAAAAATGAGGGTTATCCTACTAAGTATTGATTGTGTAAGTATCACTTTAAAAAAATGCAAATCTAAGATAGATCTTACTATTAGTTGCATAACTTTTTTTGTAATACAGATATTGTAATACTGTTTTATTATTAAATTCTACATTAAATTACCTTCAGTTTGATATATAAACGTTTGTATTTAAGTGAAAATTAATATATTCTACAATCACACAAAGTTGAAAAACAAACTTTCAAAAAATGTCCACAGTTTTGGCCACCACTGTATATATTCTGAGTATGCGCTTTAAAGAGACCTTCCTTGTGAGTACCACTGCATTAAAAGTTTTTTTTTTTGTTTTGTTTTTGTTTTTTAAATAAAATTACTACTGAAGACGGGAAATTTCGGTCCCCTGGACAAGTGCCCCGCTGGTAATAAGGCATTGTTAAATGATTAAAACTGGGAAATGTATCTTTGAAAGTGATCAAATACGAAGAGGGAAAAAAACCGTTGTGGAAAAACATGATTAACAAGGGGTGCTATTTATTAAAATCGGATCACTTTTCATAGTAAAGGAATGCCTTTTCCAAGGTAAAAAGGGCGCATGTTAAGAGGCATTCGAGGAGCACTCCAATCTGTAGTTGCCAAGATGAGCCCCTCCCCCCCCCCCCCTACACACACACACACACCTTTCTTTTAGGATGAATGCTAAATTCGTATAATGTACACATTTAATATGGATACTATTTTTCTCTCTTATTTTAGGGTTTCGTACGTAAAAAGTAAAAACGGAACCGTTATAAGATCACTTCTGTGTCTGTCTGCTCGTCTGTCAGAGCCCTATTTCTGGTAGAATATGGGACGTGGAAAGTTCGAACTTGGGAAAATTATAAAGCCTTTTTACCACATACATATTTTCAGACTATTAGCCATTCACAAATATGTTTGGGAAAAATTTAGGGGGCTTAAAGTTACTTGGGGAAAAAGAAAAAAAGGTTTCTTTCTGTGTATCAAGTGGGGTATCGTGTGAATGATCTCGTAATATCGAACTTAAAAATATATTTGTTTCAATTTTAGGTATTATATTTTCAGAGATATCGTCGAAAATACATTGCAAAAATATGCCCCAATCTACTGAAACTGAAATTATGAAAACATTAGGGATATTAGGAGTTTATTTAAACCTTGCAGGAAAACTATAATGATTTTCCTAGGTAACACAGTTTTTGAGAAAAACGCATTTTTCTTTTACTCACGAACTTTACTTTTCATGGAGAGTTGACGGGCACTCCAGGTATCTATCGACGCAGAATCAGCCACGGATATTTGATAATAAATTTTGAAAAAAATTGTCGGTAATTAGCCGTGATATTAAGTTACTTGAAAAAAAAAACATTTCTTTTTATATATCATGTATCGTTCGAAATATCTCGTAATATCGAACTCAAAAATATATTTGTTTTAATTTTAGGTATATTTTCAGAGATGTCGACGAATGTATATTGGAAAAATAAGCCCACCCCCCCCACCCTCTTCCGAATCTACTGAAACTAAAATTATGAAAAGATTAGGGGTAGTAAGAGTTTTTTAATTAATAAATAGTTAATAATAAATTTAATGTACGAAAACCTTTGAGCGTAAGTTATACTCGTACTTGACCAATTTTTTATTTATTGAGGGGGGGGGGGGGGGGGGGGGGTGAGGACTAAAAGTTAATATTCAAACATTTTATAGCAACAATGAAAAGCGATGAGTATCTGTATACATTGATATTGATAGTTTGAATAAACCTCCATTTTCTGAAATCACTAAAGGAGAAAATACAAAATATTCCGACATTAACATTTACAAAACGTAACTTTTTAAAATGAATTAAAATTTCTCCTTTGATATTTTGAAATGCCACCTTTTAATGTTATCGCATTTGACAGCTCAGAAAAAATAGATAGATGAAAGATCAGAATCCCATCTGTGAAACATCTGGTAATTCAACTACATGTTTCGATTTTTTTTTTACTTCTAAAATATTAAAACGCTTTCTTTCTTTCACCTCAGAGAGACTTACAACCATGCTCCTGCATGCATTATATTTACTCGTTATTTTCGACGCTACCCGCGTCTTATGTTGCCCTGAAAATCCTGTGCCGCCCTGTACATGCCGGATGATAGGTTACCACGCGGGCATCATCACCTGTCAGAATGTCCAGAACGAGGTAGAGCTGGTCAAGTCTTTGAGGTCCATGAGGGCTGCAAACGTCACTATCAAAACTGTGGAGATTTTCGAAGCATCTATCAACTTCTTGCCAAGCGATGCCTTCAAGGGGCTTGTTTTCCCCAAACTCTTCATAGCCGGGTCGGAAATGGTAGCCCTTTCTGACTCAGAGGTAGCTTTCGAGGGTTTGGAGGATTGTTTGGAGACGCTTATCGTGCAGGAGTGCCTTCTGCACAGCGGCTGGAGGTGGCACCATCTGAGGAACTTGAACGTTCTGACGGAACTGCACACCATGCACGCCGGCCTGCAGGATATCGACGAGGATGTGAAGGAAATAGCGCACCTCAATATAACGAACCTGTTCTTCACCAAAGACCAGATATCTTACATCCACGATACGGCGTTTACGACGTTTCGTAACATAATAACGCTCTCTTTGAAGATGAACGAAATCGAAACTTTGAAGAGAAGCATGCTTCCCAACCCTGCACCGAATCTACGACAACTCATTTTGAGGTATTTTTTTTTTTCACTTTATTCTGAAACTAGCGGGCTTTGTCTGCTACACGTGTCGGTTTCTTCTAATGAACCTTGGGTACTTTTATGTTAATCGAGCGCCAGTCATATATATATACACATCATCAACAACCGTTTTCAACCCACTGCTGGATGTAGATCTCCCCCCCCCCAGATTTTTCCATTGTTTCCTGTCTAGTGCTTTAGCCATCCAATTAACACTGGCCACTTTTCTGATTTCGTCACTCCATCTTACTTGAGGTCGTCTTCTTACTCGTTTTACATCTTTGGGATACCACTGTAGGATGTTTCTGCTCCATCTATTGTCTTGTCTTCTTGCAATGTGCCTAACCCATTTCCATTTTAGCCGTTTAATTCTCTCAATGATGTCGTCAACTTTCGTCTGACTTCTTATTCTGGTTATCCCCTTTCTGTCTCTTCTAGTTATCCCTAGCATACATCTTTCCATACTTCGCTGTGTTGTTTGTCATCTTTGTACCATCCATTTTGTTAGCGACCATGTTTCTGCTCCATAAGTTAGAGCAGGCAAAACACATTGGTTAAACACCTTTCTTTCCAAACAAAGAGGCATGTTACTCTTTAGAATAATATTGTTCTTCCCAAAAGCGCTATCCATTTCTTATTCTTCTATTGATTTCATTCATGATACTGTTCGGTGATATTTCCTGTCCAAAGTACACATAACTTTGCACTTCTTTTATCCCAGTGTTGTTGTTGTAGACGATTTTCTTTTCTGATGCAAATGAATGGAATATCACCTTAGTCTTTTCCAAATTTATTTTTAATCCCACATTAATGCTAGCTTCTGCCAAATATTTTAGCATATTTTCCAATTCTTCAGATCTATTATTGAAAATTAGAATGTCATCAGCAAACTGGAGATGGCTTAAATATTTCCCATTTATTCTAATCCCTTTGTTTTTCCAATCCAGCTTCTTGAAAATATTTTCTAAGACAGCAATAAAAAGCTCAGGCGAAATGGTGTCTCCTTGTCTTATACTCCTCTTCCAAGCTCGATTTTCGCTTTTCCTTTGTCGAAACGGAGGGTGGCTTTTGCTTTCTTGTAAATCCCCTTTATGATATTGATGTAAGGTTTGTCTATACCAATGTTCTCCAGAGATTAAACTACTGCAGATGTGTGGACTGAATCAAATGCTTTTTCATAATCAAAGGCAAGACAGAGAGGTAAATTATATTCCTTATATTTTTCTATGAGTTCCGTTACTGTTTGAATATGATCCATTGTGCTAAATCCACTATGGATCATATTCAAACAGTAAGAGAACATACATAGAAAAACATAAGGAATATAATTTACCTCTCTGCATTGGCTTTATTGATTATGAAAAGCATTTGATTCAGTCTACACATCTGCAGTAATTATACTCACATATACATACATATATATATAGATCAGGGGCGTAGCGAGCGGGGGGGCAGGGGGGGGCAGCTGCCCCCCCAATGTTTGGTAAAAGGATTCAGTCGGCTTATCAGCAGATTTAATTAGTGTCTCTGTAGTATGTCAGTAGGCCGATTAAAAAAAACAATTCGGAAAAATTCTGGTTGGTAGGACTTTAAGTCTTCAGAATGCATTTCACTGCAACCTTACAATCATATGGCAAAAGGTAGTCGGTCTATCAATAGATAGGTTATGAATAAAAAAAAGTATTGGTTTCAATAGATCTATCTGTTCAGCCGGTATGAAAGTCACGTTTTCACATTTTTGAATCACATAAATAGCTAGTCGGCCTACCCACTGAAAAAAATTATCATGTATAAATCTTGTCTGCAGAGCCGGAAATGTTGGACATATACTATACCTTACCCACACATGGAAAAGCTAAGTCGGCCGTAGATACAGAGGCCAATAGGGGAAAAAATGAATATGATCTATTGATTTGAAAATATCATAAATTTGTCCTACAGCAACACTCGCAACTTATATAGATAAAAACTATCAATATATAAACTAGGTCGACCGAATGCGAAAGTCGCTTAAGAAAATTCAAGAAATTTTATACTTGATACATAGTAGGTTCTAGCAACGATATGATGTTTACGTCCTTTCGAACTGTTTTAGGAACGTTTGGAAAATAAAAACGAAGAATTTTTAAAACTATTTAAAAAAAGAAAATGAATAAATTATAAATTAAAAAAATATTCGTGCATTTAACATTTAATACCTAAAAAACTTCTTACTTTTTTTTTTTAATATTTAATAAGCAACAGAAAATATCTTCTTTATAAGCCAAATCTTCACACGTATTTTCTTTGACATGTAAAGCAAAATTCTTTCCAGGCCCAGACCACTAGGAATAGATACAGAAAAGGCGTCAGGTCTGGTGTAGATAAAAGTCTTTTGTTATGATCTCCAGATAATTCTGCAAATCCAGTTTTGCACTAATTTTCTGAACTATACATTGTCGGAATTCTACAACTTCCGACCTTCACAATAATATATTTCTGAAATTTATAGAATAGTCCAGTAGAATAGCATTTTACCTTGCAAAAATTCGGGTAACTCTGATTTTTGGGTATGTTGTAAAGGTTGACCCTCTAATAAAAAAAACCAAATTTTCGTCCTTCTAGACCTTGTGCGTTTTTCACAATATCAGAAAACCAAAAATTTTCGGCACTTTTTTTCGATTTTTCTGAAATAATTCGGTTTCAGTGCATTTTACAGAAAAGGCACGTACACCATTTTGTAGAGGATAAAATTATCTACAACATGCATTATTCATGTTTGTAAATTGTCCAAATAGAAGGAGAGATACGGAATGCGGAGTCGGAAAATAGGGTTAAATTTGGAAAAAATGCAAAAATCCGCAAATGACGTTAGTTTTTGCTCAATAACCCACTTATAGTGCATTTAAAAACAAAACTGTCATAATAAACTTTTTAGAGCATGAGATAGTCTACAGTTTCATTTATTAGATAATTAAATATTGGTAATAGACCTTAAAAATCACAGCAAAAAGATTTTGGGTGAAAACAGAATAATACCGCCTGACAAGTTATTAATTTAAAAAACGAGCTTTTATTTTTGATATTGAAAACACGATGTGGTTAATTAATTATAGAATGCACAATAAATTAATCAACAAATACATAGTAAGTATTATATAGTCGCTTTGTCATATATGTTTCCTTTTTCTGCTGCTTGTCCCTGGTAATGATGCCATTGTCTCAGATACTTCATCATCCGTCTCTGTACTTGACTCGATTGGTTGTTCTAGGTCATCAAAGTCCTCAAGGTCCAGTATAATATCAGGACTGTTACCACATAGTTGGTTGTGGCATTTCACACAGATAACTGAGCACTTCAAGCCGGATTTTCTACAACTTCACTTCGTACTGCAATCTTTTTTGCATTGGCAAGATATGAAATCCAGTAGAGTTTGAGGGGCGGGTTCGTTCATCATAGTTACTGAAATGAGCCCATGACCACCCCTCTTCCTGCCCCATTCGAGAGGATCCTTTTCGTTTCCCAGCCGTGTCTGAACTTGTAGGTATGTTCGGAATGCATGATATTCAGTAGCATTTCGAGTAGGTGGTAGTCTCGCTAAATTTAATTTAAAATTGTTAGCTGCTCTAGCGAAGCTGACATACCGCAATACAGTCAAGTTTTGGCCAGGATCACCTCCATACAGGGCAAGAAGTACAGCTTCTGTGGCTTCAACAAGTTTGTGCCTCACTCCATTTGAATCTTTAAAGATTTGAACTTTTTGGTTCAGGGATGGGTTCTGAAGAATTCTGCAATATTTCATTTTCCCATGGGTGTAGAGCGCAGAAGTGGTCTCGCAACCACTTACTGCATGAATTAAAAGAATATTTTGTGCAACTTCCTTAAACTTTAAACACTTGTTGGAGTAGATAACATCAGGCAGTTTCCCTCTCCCGGTCCTTCGGAAATAAACATTGTCTGGAACTAGAGAAGCAACAAGAACAAGAAGGTCAATGTCTACACCATTGACAATGACAGCATCGTAATCACGGGCTAAGGATATAGCTGTGTTCTCTGTTAGCACATCTGCATCTTCAGTGGCCTGCTTAGTGATCATTTGTGCTTTTTCAAATTCATTTCGAAGCATAGAAATGAAAAGTTTTTGTTTTTTTAATTCCTTAACAATTTTTCTTGTGGCATCTGTGGAAACATGGTCTCATTGAACTTAACACCTCAGCAGAAGTATGAATCTTCAAGCGACGAGCTCTTTCTTCACATTTATACTTTTTTGATTATGTTCAGGATAAGTTTCTGATATTTTCTTTATTTTAAAATTTAAAATTGAATTCAAAACCCCAGAAAACAATTCCTCTTTATACAGGTTTCTGTCTTATCAAGTATAATTTTTGGTATTCTTTCTATTTGGACTAACATTTGCAACCTGAGATACATTCACCATTGACGAACTAACAAAAATATGTGGGTCAAATTAATATAAACACAACAAGCCAAATCTTCATTGTGTGCACTCTTCTCTTTCAATTCTAGCACCCGGGCCACTTGCTCCTTTTGCTCCCACCTCCCTTAGTTTTTGCCTTAGATACTCCTTTTCCCTTTTAAAATTTCTAAATTATGTCTTATTTATCTTTCAAGTATTCTTTTACATTATTCCCAGCTATTAATTTTACTTTCGACTTTGAATTCTTCGCCCAATCTCTTTGCGGCGCTTATATCTACCGACTAGGTTTTTTGGTTAACTTCGCTCCCCCCCCCCCACCCCCTCAACTATTCAACAGTTACCTTTTATTGTACATGCTATAATTAATTAATTGCATCGTTTAATCAATATCAAAAATAAAAGCTCGTTTTTAAATTAGTGACTTGTCAGGCGGTATTTTCCTGTTTTAACCATAAATCGTGTGTTCTGATTTTTAGAGTATTATAGATATTTAATGATCTAATAAATGAAACTTATAGACTACTTCATGCTTTACAAACTTTATTATGACACTTTTGTCTCTAAAACGCATTAAAAGTTGGTTATTAAGCAAAAACTAACGTCATTTGTGGATTTTTGCACTTTTTGCAAATTTTACCCTATTTTCCTGGCTCCGTATTTCACCCCCTATTTGGACAATTTACAAACATGAATAGTGAATGTTGTAGAGAATTTTATCTTCTACAAAATGGTGAAAGTGCTTTTTCTGTACAACACACTGAAATCGAGTTATTTAATAAAAATCGAAAAAAGTGAAAAATATTGCTTTTTTCGATATTGTAAAAAACGCACAAGGTCTAGAAGGTCGAAAACTTGTTTTTTTTATTAGAGGGTTAAACAATGCAACAAATCCAAAAATCAGAGTTACCCAAATTTTTGCAAGGCAATACCCTTTTTTGCGCTATTTCTACTGGACTAAGAAAGGGAGGAGACGGATTTGTCCTGTCGGCGCCGAAACGTCTGTGCCTCTACTGAATTTTTTTAAAACTCGGCTCCTTTGGTTAGATGTTTACCGATACAAACTAAAAAAGACTAAGAGTGTGTTACTATCCTCGCGACAGCATAACATACAGGTTCACTTCTCTCTATCATTCTAAACACATGTGTTTTTCACAAATATAACTGTACGATTTTCTCTAATCAATACATATTTTCTTTCTTTTTCTCCAGTAAAGTTCTTGGTAAATCTTTTAAATAATTACTGAGTTATATCTATAAGAAACATTTTAGGAATACAAAATCATATATTTTATTTTTAATTATCAATTATAATTAATCAGTTAAAATTAATTGCAAAAACTATTAATTAAGAAATAATGCGACAGATTGACTATTTTACATTACTCGGATTTGAAACATTTTTGAGTCGGCCAATCTTGCCTTTTGCCCCCCCCAAAAATTTTCTTTCGCTACGGCACTGATATAGATATACACACATATTTGTATATACATATATATATATGTGTGTGTGTGTATATATATATATAACCGTTAAATAACATCACAGAAACATCATACAACAATTGAAGGAAAAAGATATTAAATATGAAAAATGAACACGTACCTGTTTGAATAAAATAATATCCAGAAATATGTGGAGAAAAATAAATAAAATAGATTTAAAACAAAGGGAATATAATACAGATTAGAAGGGAAAATAAAAATAAAAACCTGAAAGATGAAACTCAAATCTGTTATGAAATGTATCCATAAATTAACAAATAAAGAAAAAAGTGAAAATTTGAAATTATTGTGGAACCATGGCAGAATTATCAAGCCCAAATTACCATAAATTCAAAAAAAATATTATAAGTGGCTGAGACGAAATTCCCCATTTGCATTTCATGTATCTAGTAGAAGTAGATAATAGTTGATAGATTGTAGATAGATAGAATATTATATATATTAGAAATGAACTTACAGAATGAGAAATAGTAAACGCTGAAATGTGAAAAAATTTAGTGTTTCATAAAAATGGAATTCTATAGAGCTATAGACGAATTTTCTTGCTTATTTGAACTGGCTAGGAATAAATTGGAAGTGACTTAAAAGTACGCTTGTGAACTTAGCGATGTGACGAATATTCGGCCCCTATTCAGTATTCGGATCTTTCGGCATTCATCTCTTTTTCTGAATGTTCGGTTAGTCAATATTAAAGGCTATAGTTGGCCCAATATTGAGGGATATCTCGCCGAATAAATTCAGGACTTTTTTTTTTTCGTTTTTTCGTTTTTTGCAATTTTTTCTCTAATCCAATCTGGCTACTTTCTGGCACATTCATGGAGTCATTTTCATTCTTAATTGCACAAAAGGTACAGTTATTTGGATACTACCATTATTATATGTATACAGGATGCGTCAGAAAAATGTATACCCACATTGTTTAAAGGGTTTATAACTTTCTACTTTTTGTTTCTTTTAGAAGTGTCATTCATTGGAAATAATGAATGGACCCAGATTAACTTTCGAAAATAGAAAAATTTATTTTAAAATACTATCGTAAGTATGAAAATGTAGCAGAAGTACAAAAATAATATCGCGGGAAGTTCCAGGCAGATACATCTTAGGCGACTTACAATTCATCGGATAAAATATAAGTTTGAAACGAATGGATGTTCCTATAGACAACGTTCCGGAACCGCAGTGGAGCCAGAATGCGCCACAACACCCAATGAAATGTTTGTCGAATTTTGTAAATCCATAGCCCACCGTTATCAGCAGTTAATATTCACCAGAACAGTCATCATTTTCAACATCTGCGGTTGGAGGAAAAGTGATACATTTTTATGTAGATTCTTTTACCATTTAAATATTAATTATATGTGAATAAAAACTGGAGTTATAATCATTCAAACTCTGTATACATTTTTCTGACGCACCCTGTATATTTACATCTTCCTGCCTTCATATTATCGTTATTCGTTTCTGTGTAATGTTTTTAATGCATGTTGAGTAAATTTCTGGAGTTCTAATATGCAATACACAACAACACAAAGTTTTGTGTTGTTGTGTAGTGCATATTGCAGGGGTGATTGTGTTCCGGTATTTTGTACACCACTAAATTTATATAGCAATATTTTTCGTTTTTAATCGATAAATTCTGCGATGACACACTAAGAATATTGCTATATAAATTTAGTGGTGTACAAAATACCGGAACACAATCACCCCTGATATTCAACAAAGACTCATTCTTATAAATTTGTTGATCACTAGGGACACAAACTCCTAACGATAAAATTTACTTTACTAAAGGTTATTTGATTAAATACCTCACTATGAAGTATGAGAGAGAGTAAGTATTATCATTGATTTTAAATGTAAGAAAGGATAAAAGTATGATTGGATAGTAAAAGTGGAGTACATTCTTTAGATTTTAATGGAAATAAGTTAACTTACTATATACTGCCTTACAGAAAATAAAACTGATATATCTAAGAATAAAAGGATAAAATACAATTTCTTAATTTTTAATTTCTAAAATAATTTTTCTAAATTAAAAAATAAATAAATAAAAAGTACATTTAACAGTGGCAATGACTAATGAGTTCCTGTTAAAGATTAAATGTTTATGTAGATAAAATTATGGTATTAAAATTTAGTTGTAGTAAAAGTTGTTTTATTATTAGCATCAAGGTGTTTGAAATATTACAAGAAATATACTAAGCTATCAAACATTTTAAACGGATAAATAATAAAACATGAATTTGTGTTTTTTAATTCTTTTTCAATTTTAAAATTTAAAATATACAGGGTGGCCAGAAATAAAACACCTCTCCGACCTCTCTATTTATTGAACTACTCGGTGTATATGCTTCAAATTTCGGACACATACTATTCAAGATATGGGGAAACTGATATGCGAAACAAGTAATATAAAAAATTTTTAAAGTCAATTCCTACTTTTTAATCATAAATATATAAAATAAACCCGTGCAGCATTCATGTCCCACGTTATCTTTATTGAACATTTTTTTATAATCATCGTTGCGGTATTTTATTTTTGTGGCATCACTCATTTGAGGAAAATCTTTCATTTCGTTTATGAAAACAATGGGAGAAATTTTTTTCTCCCATATAAAACTAAAATTTAAAAATTTAATTTAATGAATGAATTAATATTTGAAAAAACTGTATTAACATCCAGTGTCATCCACTACAAGTTTAAAAAAAATGTATTTGAACTTGAGTGGATGAATAGAAAATATTTTATTAACGATTGAAAATTTGAATAAGATATATAAATATATAGAGTGTGAGCTAATAGTAGGAATTGAAAAATAGTTCTAGAAATCGCCAATAGATGGCGCTGTACAACTGGGCATATTTTGAAAAGACACAAAAACACATTTTATGTGAACGTACCAAGCATTCATTGTCGACGCAGGAATGCTGCTCAGTATGGTTCCCTTCTTGAAGATTTAAAATCTGCATAAATATTTATTCTTAGTTCCATGGTCTTCACAGCCAGAAATTACACGGGTTAAGATCCGGAGAACGAGATGGCCAGGTTGTCGGAAACGCACGACTGATTTACTCTGCCATTAGTAAAACGTTGCCGAAAAAACTGCTGTACACAGAATTCAATGTGTGGAGGCGCTCCATCTTGCATAAAGATAAAAGTAATTGAGTCAAGACATTCCTGCTCTTGCAAATGGGGTACAACAAAAGTTTCCAACATCATTTTGAACCAGTTGGCTGTCACAATGCCATTGCGAATAGCTTGTTGGAAAAAGAAAGGTCGAAAAATGAATGTGGCTGTGAATACACATCAGACTGTAACTTTCGGTGAGTGGAGTGGAATCTTTTGGAAAGTACAGTGGTTTTCAGTTTTCCAAATGCTAGAGTTATGGGTGATCACTGCTCTATTGAGGTGGAAATGGGCTCCATTGCCCTACAGAATCTGTCATGGCCATGATGCATCCACTTTAACTCTTCAACTTCTCTTTTTTTCATATTTTCGTTGTACAGCGCCATCTATTAGTATTTCTGGAACTAAATGTTTTTTCGCGTAAATCGTTTCCCCATGTCTTGATTAGTATGTTTGAAGACTTTATACTGAGAAGTTCGATATATAGAGATGTTAGAGTAGGGGTGTTTTAATTCTGGCCACCCGGTATATATATATGTAATCAAAAATTAGTTTCATTTTTTGTAAAAAAAAGGGGGGGGATATTTAGCTTAAAATTTGGCTAAATATTCGGTATTCTGCCAAATCACTATTCGTCACATCGCTACTAGCAATGTAACCCAACACGCTGCAAAGAAAAATCAATAGTATCCCAATTAGTGATGATTGCCAACATAGTCAGAGTAACATCACTAATGAGATACCATTTATTTCGCTTTGCAGCGGTATGTGCGACGTTGATTAAACGTACTTTTAAATTGTTGATCTATTTCAAATAAGCTAGAAAAAAGCTTTATAAAGGTTTCTATCTTTATAAAGTACTTGAGTAAATTTCTTCCCTAATTCTCGGTCTATGATCCTTAACTGCACCTTGACAACAATGACCATTTTCACTGTCCACATTGTCGTCACATGATGTGGAAAAGGTGTCTTGTTCCCGTCACTGTGTAGTCTGTATGTCCCCATTTTGTGACGAGTTGAAAATGAATCAAGAATCGGTCTCGGCGATTTCACAGTCATGTCACGAAATGTGGACATGAGACTCATAATGTGATGAAATAAATATGTAAACTTTTGGTCACTGTTCTGACTGTGACCTGTGACGCCAAATCGGCTGGTTGTTTGATTAGTGGTATGATACAGTCCCAGTGGCAAAACAATATCGGGCCCATGTATTGGTTATATCGCGGCCAATATTTTATACAAACCTCAGCCTATGAAATTACATTTAAATATAAAATTTCGTCGAAAAATATTCATAAATTCTTCATTTAAACTGGAAAAAATCGAACAAAAATAGCTATTCACAACATTCCCTTCTGGAGGAATATCCCCATTTTGAAATGGGACCTGACGTCCATAGTTAAAAACGTATCTATGAAGTTTTGTTCAATTTTATGAATAACTTCGTATACATTCCGATAATATAATTATGTAAATGGCACAAAAATCACTTACACAGCACCCGCTTCCGGCGGAATATCCCCAAATTCAACTGGGACCTACTGGCCATAGCCAAAAACATACATATTAAATTTGGCTCAACTTTACATAACTTCTTACACTTTTCGATGATACAAAGAGGACACACACACACACACGGAAAGACATTTTGTGAAAACGTGTTTTTCAGGATCTCTGACCCCTGAAACGTCAAAAACCGGGAGTCTAAAAAAAATTTCGATTACAATACTTTCTTCTATTATATATAGAAGAAAGTAAAAATAATGTTAATTTTACCTCTTATATAGAAATTGAACATACAAAGACTCATTCATATCCAAACACATAGTTTTTCATTTTAAACAGTGTTCCGAATTTTCTTTTAAAAAATCGGTTTAAATCGAACCCGACTTCCAAAAATCAAAACTCACAGAGCCAACCCGGCCAGAACTCTACATAGCGTCAGCAAGATCCAACCCGAACTGCGGGTAAAATTGAATTACCCGAACTGCGAGTAAAATTGGATTACCCGATCTGATGTAAGACTCTAATCAGTGCTTAATTTGCGTAGGGGCACAGCTCCGGCACTTCTTTGATTTTAGTGAATATTTAAATATTGGTCGGAATTCACCGGAGTTCGTAAATACTGCGCTCTGGAGCTCACCGGAACAGCGCTATGGTGTTGTGCTTTGCTTAGTTGATACTAAGAAATCCTTGGCGAGTAGGATTTTCTGAAAATTCCCCCCACTTCTGATTTTAATGTTTTTGCTCTGTTCATTTATTGAATTTATTATATGAGGACCCTAGAAGCCAAGGGATACAAGTGACAAAATTTCGATTTGGAGTAAATTGAGTTCAAACTTTTAAGTCGATGGTAATTGACTGAAATAATTATGAAACTGTTGCTTATTTCTTGGTTTTTGAACTCTTATTTCAATAACTGTGTAAAGAAGGTGGAGTACATTTTTTTTTTAAATTTATTGTTAATCAATATTGATAAACAAGGAGTATAAGTTTCGGATGTGTAAGTAGTTGACCTCCAAAACGCAGCACACATTTAAAAAATCACTTATATATATTTTTTTGCGTACAAACAAATAGCCTTATTTCCAGATTGCCTGTGCACTTAGCTCAGTTTTTTCAATTTTGTCACTTATACCCCTTGGCTTCTGGGGTCCTCATATATAAATGCATATAGATATAGTCAAAATATATTTAAAGTTTTCTTTTTCTGAAGACGAAATTGCTTTAAATTTTGTAAATCATGTATGAAATATAAATATTGCGAGTGGAGGTCACGGGGGGATACACTACTGTTGTTATTACAGCAGAATATTAGAACTCCGGCACTTTTTTTGTTAAAAATTAGGCAGACTCTAATTTCAATTCAACTAAAGATTGAGGAATCTTCCATAATCGGAACGTTCTATAATTTTTGGTAACACTATTTTTTTTTTTCAACAAATGGAAGTGACAGCGACAATTTTGTCGCTAAAAATGCTAAGCTAGATATTTTCTTAATGAATTTCGTAGTTTTGAAAAAAAAAATAAGCAGTAAATTCGTTATATATTTCTCGTTTCAGCCACAATAAATTCCAACACATTCCTAAGGACTTGTTCACCAACATGCCCAGTTTGCAGTCCGTTATTCTGGCTGACAACCAAATGTTCACCCTAGACGAAAGCACATTCAAACCAGTCTGGCATCAGTTGATGAAAATAGATGTGACAGGTAAGTAGCACACATATACATAAACAGGGTGTCCCTCAAAAAATATATATACACAATTTAAGTGTTTATAACTTTTTTTTTTTATTATTATTAACGCACACTTCATATAAAACAAGCACAATAATGAATGTTTTATAAAGTTAACGCCTGTATTTAAACTGATGGTCCGGCACTGCTGATAATGTGAAGCAATAAAATCGCAAACATCGACCTGCCAACACCTTCATTTACAGGTTTTGTCGATGACCGTGGTTTTCTCGAACGTGGTTTTGTGACTATTTTGAACTCTTCCAACGTTTAAGAAGGCAGTGTGTAAAAGCCTAGCTCGCCTAATCACAACCTTTGGCTTAATTAGGTTGCCATATCGGGCGATATATAGCTTGTTTTGGCGACATAAATAGACTGCTTGCAAAAACCTTATTTCTGGGATTTTTTTTTTCGTCTTCTTTTGAAACATTAAATATAATTGGTTATTTACAATCTATCACGAATGCACATTATTTGTGATAAATAAATAAATATATATAAAATAAGCCGCTTATAATAAAGTCGAAAGAAGAATCCAAATAATTAAAGCATAATCAAATTACTGCATATATACACTATAAAAACATGTAAAATAAATTGATAAGCTTAAGACAATATTTTTAGACTTCTTTTGAAACATTAAATATAATTGGTTATTTATAATCTATCACAAATGCACGTTATTTAAATTATTGATAACATACGTAAAATGTTTAATGAAAATTGTGATAAATAAATTATATATATATATATATATATATATATATATATATATATATGTAATCCGTTTATAATAAAGTCGAAAGAAGAATCCAAATAATTAAAGCACGATCAAATCATGTTTCCATGTTTGAAACAAAAATCCCAGAAATAAATTGCAAGAAAAACACAATCGTAAAAAACGAAACATAAAAACGTACACAAATATTTTCGTTTGTTTTGCTAGATAAGTAAAATTTTGCTCTGATATCCAGTTTTCACACGGCTGAAGAGTTAAGCAGTACTGGCACAGGTATGGAAAACAGGTTTAAAATTAGAAACCAAATGTTTCACACATAAGGTGCATGTCATATGTTTAACACATGTGGCAAACGTAAATTAACAATGTTGCATTACAGCCATATGACTATTGTTGTCATATTGGAAGAAAAAAACCCCTAACAGTGAATCTCTCTCTCTCTCTCTCTCTCTCTCTCTATATATATATATATATATATATATATATATATATATATATATATATATATGATACTATTAAAATGTTACATTTCACTTCAAATGTGCATTTGTCCATTTTCAGAAATATTTTTATAAATGGTTTATGCCGTATTGAGAAATTGTGCTCTAATTATGCAAATATTGCTAGGAATATAGCTGATTTTTATTATATGGCGTTATCACAAGGTTATCCGGTTCAGTTTTTGTCCGATCTAACATACAAATTTATCAGAAATAAAGGTTATAGTGACGAACTGTTAGGAGTGTTCAATACGAACGATGTTTTGTTGATGTGATATTTGTGGGAGTGTCGGTGTAGTGGGTTGTTTACCGTGATGTAAGTTGAGAATTTGATAGTGTAGTCTGGTTTTAGTTTATCGGTGTAGAGGGTTGTTTACCATGATGTAAGTTGAAAACTTGTTGGTGTAGTCTGGCTATGGTTTGTCGGTGTAGTGAGATGGTTGCTGTGATGTAAGTTGAGAACTTGATGGTGTAGTCTAGCTATAGTTTGTCGGTGTAGTGGGATGTTTGCCGTGCTGTAAGTTGAGAACTTGTTGGTGTAGTTTGGTTATAGTTTGTCGGTGTAGTGGGTTGTTGGCTGTGATGTAAGTTGAGAACTTGATGGATTAGTCGGGCTTTAGTATTTCGGTGTAGTGGGATGTTTGCCATGATGTAAGTTGAGAAATTGATGATGTAGTCTAGTTATAGTTTGTCGGTGTAGTGGGTTGTTTACTGTGGTGTAAATCGAGAATTTGTTGGTGTAGTCTGGCTTTAGTTTGCTTCCTTTTGTTATGTCTGTTTCATTCATTTTCAGTCTGTACTTGTCAGGTATGGGGGAGTGTTGCATGCGTAAAACTAGTTTAACCCAGCTGTGCATGTCTCAAGCCATGCCACCTGACACAGGTTGTTTTAGCTTTTCTTTGTTGTTTATTGGCTTTTTTAATTTTTGCTGCAATTTGTTGTGTTCTTTTGTTTTGAGTTTAAGTAGTTAGTTGTGTTTTCTGGTTCTGTGTAAATGTAGTTTGTTTAGTTTTGTTTTTCTAGTATTGAATTTATGTGGTTTAAAGTTTTTGGTTGGCTTTTGTGATAATGGTTCTGCAAGTGATTTTCCATTGGTGTTTATTATATATATATATATATATATATATATATATATATATAAAACCAAGCCCTCCCCCGCACGCACATACACCACCAGCAACAGAAATATTACATTTACATTTTTAAAGATTTTTTATAATTATAAATTTTTTCCAAAGATTTAGAGGGGTGCTTCTCCTTCAAACCCCCCCTTTGCATATGTTTCTGTTTAATGAAAGATTCGTGTTGTTGAGAGCAATTTTCCTTTGTTTATTTTTATTACAAGACAGCATTTAATAAACACATTTCCATTCATTTCAAGGTGGTTTTTAAATTCCTTGCTAAATAACTTGAAACTTTCTTACTCGTTTTTAAACGTAAAGGCATGAAATCAGCAGGCCTGGCTATTGAAGAGATTTGCAATCGAAATGAGTTTTAACTTTTTTGATACTTAAATTTCTTATCAAATTATAAGTGATTCGTGTCACGTGACGACACGTTTTTCCCTTTTCTCATGCTGCGACAATGGAAATTCGGTTAAAACCCCGACTTTGACTGTATTTTCTGAAAGATCCTTTGACTTTACCAAAACAAGGAAAACGTATTTATATTAAAAAGTTTTTGAATAAGAAAACCTGCCAATTTCATGCGTTTCCGAACAAAAATGAATTAAAAAAGGTCATAAAATAACCAGTTTAGTTTTTAGAAAAGCCTTAATTATATATTTGGCATCTCCACCCTCCCTTCATATGAATATGGTTCTGTATCATGAAAAATTCGTGTTGTTCAGCGTGTTTTTATTATTATTATTATTTATTTGCAACTACAACATTTAAGGCTGTTCTTAAATCCAAAGGAGTTTCTTTTTGACACAATTTTGAATTCATTTTTGTTCGGAAACGCATAAAATTGGCAGGTGATCTTATTCAGAAACTATGTCATCGAAATTGGGTTTCATTTTTTGGTGAAGGCACAAGATCTTTCAGAAAATACTGTCAAAGTCGGCATTTTGAACCGAATTCACGATGAGAGCGAAAACGGGGAAAACCGTGTCGTCTCGTGACGCGAATCGCTTATAACTCGATAAGTAATTTATTTATCAAAAAATGTAAAACTCATTTCGATTCAAAATCGCTTCCATAGACAGGCCTGCCAATTTTATACTTTTGCGTTTAAAAATGATCCAGAAAATGTGTCAGAAAGTTTCGCGTTGTTAAGCACTTCATTTGAGAACACATTTCCATACATTTAAGTTTCAAAAGTTTTTTTTGTTGTTATTTTAAATATATTATTGGCATGCTTGGTATGTATTTCAGATAAAATTTCCCGAAAAGTTCATATTCACAAACATTTCTGCTGTTTTTTTAATAGTTTCAAAAATAAAAAAACTTATATTGTGCATTTAAAACCACTATCTTAATCTAATTATCTGAAACTTGACGGAAGTGTGGGGTGAAATTATCATCATTAGGTTTGCAGTTTCCCTTCAACCTGCCCCCGTCTTTCGCCAAAATTCCGCCAAGTGAATAGATACATTCTTTATAAAATATTGATATATATACATCATAACAGTGACACATTTTAACTTAAATCAGTTTCATTTAAGTGGTCCATCGTTTCTTTATTTAAAGATTAAAAAAAAGCAGATACAGAGAGATATTTTATTAAAATAGGCAGCGCACTACTTCTTCTCGCGGAGGCATAATGTTCACAGTATATTGTGTACTGTCAACTTCCACGTTCCTCAAGTATAGCCTGAAACTTATATATCTAATACTATGTTCATGCCGCGATATTTAAGGTAAGCTAGACCCCCAACTCACTCAGTGAATTCCACAAACTCACTCAGTGAGTAGATACAATTTACGGCTAGATACAGCCACTACCAATCACTCCGATTGGCTGTGAGGACTCGCTTTAACTGATTGGCTGTTGAGGTTCGTTTCATCAGTGAATTCCACAAACTCACTCAGTGCGTAGAGATAATCTATAAGGAAAGGGCATGTTTACAAACAAACAGTTCCATCAACCAATCTACCACTGCATTTTTGTCGCAGCTATCATTGCAGGAATCGTCATGGCGACGTAGGCCAATCATATCACAGCCCAGTTTAACGTAGACCAATCAAATCGCTCCATCTCATGTGTACTGTAGGAGTCGTAAAGAACGAACAGGTTTACTAAAAACCAACAGTAATTTAACCAACAGTGATGTCACTTGCCCTTTCCTTATGGCTAGATACAGCCAAGCCTCCATCGCTCGCTCTGATTGGCTGTGGGGGCTCGCTTTAACTGATTGGATGTTGAGGTTCGTTTCAACTTATGCGCATGCGCACATTTCCGATTTGTTCAGATCTCAGACACAACGATGTTCAATGAGTTAACTTAGATGAGTTTTGCAGTGTAAACAGGCATTTCAAATTCCGGAAGTACCATCTCCAAAATTAGAGATAAGTTAACTTAAATGTGTAACTTGGGCATTCTACCTCTTCGATAGCTTTGTAGAAGCAACGGCATCTATGAGAAATTTTTGGTACTAAATTTTTAATTTCCTTAAAGAAAATTTTCGAACATAAGAAGTAATTTCGTTCAAACCGCACTCTCGTACGCCAATTGGTTATTTTTTTATTGAATTTTAAAATGTGTCAAGGACTTTTGAGACACCCTGTATTTTTTAATAAACTTTATTTATTATACTTTTACGCTGATTGCAAATAATGCGTTCCGAATCGTTTTCATACCTTAGAAGGCTCGTAAAAAAAGACAGGCTGCCGCACTACGTTTCGCGTTCGTCCCCTTTTGGATCGCTAGGGTCACGTGATGTTCTTTTCGTGCACCTGCATTCGTATTTTCCCAGCATCTGCGTCATGAAAACAGACATCACGTGACTCATGGGGTCCAGTGCGAAAAACTGATATTTTCAACTTTTTCGTCAGCCTCACATACTTTAGAAGTGACGTCACAACGTGTTAACCACCTTTCCTCCCCCCTCCTGAAGTGTGACGTAATTAATGAATCAGCCCTAAACACAACAGTTTTTTTTTTCGGGGCAAAGAAAACATAAAACGACAAATAATTCCATTTCTAGTTCGTAAAATGTAATTATTTTCCTTTCCACGCAGGTAATCCCTTAAAATGCGACTGTCGAATGAAGTGGATTGCGAAATTCAAATTTCCCAGAAACACCTGGGGCGAATGCGACCAACCACGGGTGCTGAAGGGGAAAGAAGTAAAGCATCTGGTGGAAAAGGAGCTCTGGTGTTGACGAACTCCCATTGAGGATCTACTACTGTAATAAAATTATTTTTCATTATTTTCAAGTCCCCTTATTTGCCTTTCTATTTTCATAAATAACCGCAATAACATACAATATCATACATTTACAATTCAATGTTACAATTAGAGAACACACAGTCCGACAAGTGAGTTGAAGAAGAATATTAATTTTTTTTACATTTTGTATTTAATAACTCAACAAGGGTTTTGTATGTAAGGATGGGATTTTCTAATTGATTTTTAATCCACTTCCTGATAGGCTGGAATTATAAAAAAAAAAAAAAAAAAAAAAAAAAAAAATGTCGGAATGTTATTTTATGTGAAGGTATGGATAAGAAATTCCTCAATAGTAAACAATAAAAAAGCTAAAAGTTTTACCTTTATGTCTTGTGTGAATTGTGCATTTGTTACAGATTCTTCTTAAGATGAACAAAACGCATTTATTAGATGAAAAATACACATAGAATATAATAGTGTATACAGTACGCGCAGGATAGAATCAGAATAACAAAACAAAAGAATTCTCAGAAATAGTATTTACAAAACAAATATGAAGAAAGTACATTGAAAATTTAAACAAGTTTGTTGCAGTTTTAAATACATTATTCCTTTGGAATATTATGATATTATATAGGATTTTAATCTTAGCACATTTTGAAGGAGTTCGCGTGCAACGCAAAATGTCTCAAAAGTTTAAAGTTCTTGAAAAAGGTTAAGATAAAATTATCTTACCTTTTCTGAAGGTGCATTCTTACTTCGGCGTATAATCCAATTTCGTAATAGTAATCCAAGCATGAGGAAACACTTTAATCACTGTTGTTTTTATCATCACCGTCACACTGAAATACTAATTTGTTTAATTAAGCTTTGTGTGACCGCAAATAAATTAAACTTCTTATAAACACATTCTTGAATATTTAATAAAGCGGATAATAAAGACAATTACATGTTACATATAAATTTAGGTTTAGATTATATTATTTGTTGACATCTTTGAGCTTATTCGCTCTACGTGTTTGACCGTTTCCATTTTGATACAGGACTGAAGAATTAAAGTCATAAAAACAGAGTTCAGAGTTTTTCATTACGTCATTCTTACGTCAGTGGAAATTACATATGTTGCAAGGTTTCTGCGTAAGAACGTAATCGGACTAATAATGTTTTTACTTCCTGCTGTAATTATTGTGCCAATGTCTTTAACATATTTCATATAATAATAGTACATCATTTAGAATAGCTTTTGATCATTTACTTGAAGTTGAGTGGCCATAAATCTTATTTTGTAATTCACTATTCGTTGAAAGAATTGTTGATTACTTGACGCTGTATCTTCTCTTTATAGATGATCAAGGTCTTTTTATTTTTCCACATTGCAAGAGGAAATGGAAAGTAGGTTTTTTGTTTTTTAATTTCTCGGATGAGGTTAATATTTACAATATTCCCCCTTAAGCTCCTCCGAGGAATTGATCATAAAGAGTTTCATTGAATTTCTATGTCTTTCCAGTGCAGGCTTGGGTAAGGGTTTTGTAAACGCGTCAGCTATCATCTGTTCTGTCGGACAATATTTTAATTCTATAATACCTTCTTCTTTAAGCTGTTTTATGGCATGGAATTTGACATCAATATGCTTGGTATACGCTTACCAAACTTTTCGTTGTGTATCATCTTTATGCAGCGTTGGTTAGCTTCATGCATTATAATTGATTTTTCTTGAGTTAATCCTAAATCTTCTAATAAATTTATTAGCCATAAAGTTTCTTGACAAGCGTTTGCTGCAGCTATATATTCAGCTTCAGCAGATGATAAGGCGATGCATGTCTGCCTTTTTGTGATTGCCTTATGGGATTGTCTCCCAACATGTAAATACTGCCAGAAGTTGATTTTCTCGTTTTTGTATCTCCCGCCCAATCGGAGTCGGTGTAAATTTCTAACTTTGGTTTCTTTTTTGTATTTAAAATTAAATTGAGATTTTTGGTACAGTGTAAATATTTGATTATTCTCTTCACTGCATTCCAGTCCTTGTTTCGCGGTGCTTCATTATGTCTACTAAGGATGTTGACTGGTGCTGATATGTCGGGTCTAGTTACTGTCGCGATATAAAGAAGTGAACCTATTGCTTTTCGGTATTCTGTGTTATTTGGTAACAAATTTTCGTCATCTTCTAATTTATTAAAACCGGGTTCCATCGGTGTTCCGTATGGTTTTGCATTTTCAAGATTAAATTTCTTAGCTAATTCTTCAATTTTTGATTTTTTGTTTAGTGCGTAACCGTCCGGTATTTTTTCTATTTCGGTTCCTAAGTATTTCCTTATTTGTCCTAAGTTTTTCAATTCATATTCTTCGTTTAGGGTTTCTACGATTTCTTTTATTATTTCCGGTTTATTTGCTATAAGAATATCGTCGACGTAAATTATTACGTATGTGAAATTTTCTTTTTCTTTTCTTATGAATAAGCATGTATCGGTGGAACAGTAAATTGATGTTTAATACCTCTTTTTCTAAGAAAGTCCTCCGTATTTTTACCTATATATTGGCCCCTGTTATCCGATCTGAATGCTTTGGGATATCTTCTGAATTGTGTGCGAACCATTTATGTATAGTCCTTTATTTTGTCTGAGACCTCATCTTTGTGAGATAGTAAATATATTACAGTAAATCTTGAGTGGTCGTCAATAAATGTGACGAAGTACCTTTTCCCCCCTAAAGAGGTTGTTCTAATCGGTCCACATACGTCTGTATGTATCAGGTCGAGTACCTGTGTCGTTTTATGTTCAGATAATTTCGGATATGGTGCTTCAGTAGTTTTTGTTTTAATGCACGTTTCGCAGTGTGTAGCGTGACTGCATTTGTTTATTTTTATGCCATTGGCCAAGTTGTTTTTCATCATTTGTTTTATACTTTCGTAATTCCTATGACCTAAGCGTTTGTGCCAAAGTTCTAGGCATTCTTTATTTTTGCAGTCGTTTGCGATATTTGCTTTGTTTGGGATATCTTTTTCTGAGAGAATTACCTCATATAATTTTTTTTTTCGCTTCCAGGTACGTTTTGCCGTTACAGGATAGCATGCATTTTTCGTCTTCAAATATTAATTTGTAACCGTGTTGAGTTGCTTTACTCACAGAAATTAAGTTTCTTTCCAAATCTGGAACATATAACACATTTTTTAATTTTATTTTATTTGAGTCCCCGTTTGATGTTTTTGTTGTAATCATAAATTCACCGGATCCGTAGGAATTAAGTGTGTTTCCGTTCGCGATTATTACGGATGTTTGTTCGGTGTTGTTTATTTCAGTAAATGTTTCTTTGCTGTTCGCAATATGGGAAGATGCTCCGGAATCAATAATCCAGGTTGGTTTTCCGGACTTTTCGATTATAAATATTGCATCTTGATTTTTGTTATGATTTATTTGTACGTTTTTATTTATTTTTTTCTTTAGTTTCGTACCTGTCGTTTTCACTATCACCGTTTATGTTTTCGAAGCAGAGCGACGATGTAAACTTCTTTGGTTTAAATGTTTGTTGTTTTGGTGTAGCTTTTTGTGAATTTTTGTTTTTTAAGTGCCAGCATTCTTTATAGTTATGATTATTTTGCTTACAGTACGTACAATACTTATTATGATTTTTGTAATCATTATTTACGAACTTTTTCTGTGTTTTAAACGCTTTTGCCGAATTTTCGGTTTGTTCCGAGTTTTCTACTCGTTTATTATATTCGTCAACAAGTTTATTTTTTATGTAATTTGGTGTTAATTCATTTTCTGGCCTGGCTTCCAGAGCCGTTATGAGAGTGTTATAGCTCGTTGGAAGTGAGCACAGTACTAGTGCTGAAATATGCGAGTCACTAATATTTTCTCCAATTGCGGAGAGTTTGTCGGTGGTTTTAAGAATATGTGTGATGTGACGTTGCATGTTGCCGTGTTCTTGTAATTTTAGCTCCGTATAATTGTCTAAGTAAATATAGCTTATTCGCTCTACGTGTTTGATCGTTTCCATTTTGATACAGGACTGAAGAATTAAAGTCCTAAAAACAGAGTTCAGAGTTTTTCATTACGTCATTCTTACGTCAGTGGAAATTACATATGTTGCAAGGTTTCTGCGTAAGAACGTAATCGGACTAATAATGTTTTTACTTCCTGCTATAATTATTGTTCCAATGTCTTTAACATATTTCATGTAATAATAGTACATCAATTTAGAATAGCTTTTGATCATTTACTTGAAGTTGAGTGGTCATAAATCTTATTTTGTAATTCACTATGCGTTGAATTGTTGATTACTTGACGCTATATCTTCTCTTTATAGATGATCAAGGTCTTTTTATTTTTTCCCATTGCAAGAGGAAATGAAAAGTAGGTTTTTTGTTTTTTAATTTCTCGGATGAGGTTAATATTTACAATACATTTTGCTTGCTACAGGCTTACAGCTTTTCCATTCCATCATATGATACTTAAAAAAAAAAAAAAGGTTTCTGAGTCTCAGTTAGCATAAAAAAAAACATTGATTGATGCTGCTATCTGGTGGCATTTTCTTGAAGCAAAATACATTTTCTAACAAAAAAATATGCTCAGAGGTGGTGTGTTTCCGATGACAACACAACATTTTAATAGTTTTAGAATTTAATTATTAATTAATATATTAATTTTAAGGCATTTTTCCGCTAGCCCGCCACAGATGGTCCATCGTCCGATTTTATCTGCAACTCGTACAATTGCATACGAGTTGAAACAACAATGGACTGAATGATGGTCCAATATACACTCTCCAAAATAGGCCAAACGGCTGTGACAGTGCAACAGTGAAACATTTTAAGGGCTAACAAGAACGAAAATTCATGCGTCAAGCATAGATTATGTAACACTTTCCAACGCTTCCAAAATAATTTTACAAATCATACCGTTTAATAAGCTAAAAGATAACATCTAAGTAAACAATTTGGAAAACTCATAACATATTTAAAAACATAATTTCAGGAATTTCCAACGTATACAATATTCAGAAAAATATCCGAATACGTTTATTCCGCCCTGTATAGGATCTATAGATTTGTATATATACTACATAGGATGCTAAATTTTAGTTCAGTTAGGAAACGCGTAGCACAGTTCACCGTCTGGAGTTTCTGTCAATAAACAGAAATGTGTCCGCGAACTTTTGTGCTTCCCTGTATAAGATCTAGAGAATTTATACACACCACGTAATAGACAAAAAGCGAGTTAAAATTAAAATCGCGTTCAGTAACTTAAAACGCACTTCCAGGAATTATTGTTAACAGACAGTAGAGAATTCTTTTGTGTGTCCCTGTAAATGAACGATGACTGCTATACACACAATATTCTGTTGTAAGCCTCTTGTAATGCACCTTAGTGATATATATAGATTTCAATGCGTTTAAAATAGTGAAACATTATTTAAATAAACCGCAGACGATTTTTCTCCATAGACGTAATGTAACTGAATTCTTTTGACTGTCCCTGTAAAGTAACTATTAGTGCTATGCACACCCTATTCCATATTAAGCATCTTCTAATGCACCTTAGTGATATATATAAATTTCAATGCGTTTAAAATAGTGAAACATAATTTAAATAAACCGCAAATGATTTTTCCCCATAGACCGCAATGTAACGGAATTCTTTTGAGTGTCTCTGTAAAAAAACTATAAGTGCTACACACTTCCGTTTAAATAGGGAACATGCTACAGATAACGACAATAACATATAAAAATTGCAGAGCAATCCGAGCATATTTACGGGAGTTAGAGCACGGACAGACGGCCAGACGGCAGACGGCCTTACGGCCAGACAAACCGAAGTCATAAACACTTTTCAACTAGGTTGGAAAGTGTTAAAAAGTAAAAAATAAAAAATAAATAAAAAATAAAATGTGCAATTAAAAAAAATTCGCTTTTACCAATTAATAGTTTAATATTAATTAATTTACGATTATACTTTGAGAAATCAATTTAGAAATCTAAAATGATAGTTTAAATAATGTTTCATTTTTTCTTATTGTTGCCCTATCTTAAAAAAGAAAAGGAGGAAAAATTAAATAATTTTTTAATAAATTCACTAGCCCGCACTTTCTACCAAGCGGCGAAAAAAACAGTGAATTTTCCATGAGTTCAGTGTCGACGCCAAAATAATGTATTGTAAAGGAAATTTTGGGGGGGAAAAACACGGGTTGCAGTCAAAAGATTAGGCTTGATTTTACAAGATGAACTTTGATATGCTTAAAGAGTGGTAATCGAAATTCTAATTACTGAATTTTTGCTAAATCAGACGAGAAGCGAACAAAGTTAAAAGTATCCAAGCCTGGATTCGAACAAAGGTTATTGGCATTGCACGCCAATGTCCCACCACTGAGCTACCCGGGCGATATCCAACCTGACACTCCTCAATCGTATAAATTAGCAAGGCTGCAACTTCGCAGCGCAAGATGGAATGGCTTCATGAACCACAACTACTGCATGAAACGCAAATTGCCAATTAATCCAGCATCGATGAATATATAGATATAATTTGTAGAAATGGCATACACCTGTAGAAATACTAATTGAAATTATAATTACTGTGTTTTTTTTTGGCTAAATCAGGCTTGAAACCAACAGAGTGAGGAGTGCCACACTAGATATCGTCCGGGTAGCTCAGTGGTAGAGCATTGGCGCGCAATGCCAATGATCCTAGTTCGAATCCACGTCTAGATACTTGTTTACTCTGTTCGTTTCACGTCTAATTTAGCACACAAAAAGCATTAATTATATTTTCAATTAGTATTTCTACAGATGTATGCCATTTCTTCAAATGATTGATATATATATATATATATATATATATATATATATACTGAAGATTCTGTCTAAATTCCACAAATTTCATTTTTTCAATTTTTAATTTAATTTCTTCTTCTTCTTCTTTTTTTTTTTTTTTTTAATATGTATATGGAATCTATATTCAGAGTGTTGGGGAATACTATTGTTGTCAATTAATTATTACATTCTAATTCATAATTTCATAGTTTTTGTTGGTGTTTTGGTAATGTTTCATTAATGGTTATATATATATATATATATAAGAGTATTTAAAAAAAAATTTTTTTTTTTTACTTTTATACATATTTTTTTATTAATACAGTTTATGTAGAAATGCATCAAAATTACTAATCGTTTCTTATAGGAAAGCGATTTAAGAGAAACTTTTATTTTACAACATAGCCTTTTTGTTTTATGAATATCCCCTAATTCTCCGAATTACATCTGGAACACGTTATTGCGTATAACTGGAGTTTAACTACAATAGATTCTAATTGTAATTTTGTTTTCTTTCGATTAATTCGTGAAAACGTAAAATCGAAGCTTTATTTAATAATTGACTTCCCAAACAATGGTTTTTCACGGAAATTCATTATGACATGCTTTCATGTGGTTAACCTAATTTTATAGAAAAGACGTGTGTTATCTGTATATCATCAAGATTTTTAAATAAATATAACATCTTATGATTTTAAAACTTTTATATTAAAGTAAAACAATAGTAGTTATTAAAACTTAGTTAGCTTTAAATATATGGTTACAACACTGAGAACGCACTGACTTGATCCATAACTGTCTTTATATATATATATATATATATATATATATATATATATATTAAGTTATATTTATATATATTAAGTATCTTTAAAATAAAAATAACTAAAGTATAGTCTAAATAGACTTTTTTAGGAACAGATGTCGCAGACCCATAGGGATCGGCGCCTTTGCTCGTTTGGCGAGAAAACCCGCTTTCCGAATACCTGGGCTCAGATTTTCGAAAACAGCATGTTAGTTATGAAATTATATTATCCCCGCCCGGCGTTGCCCGGGCCCGTCATAATAAATAAATAAATAAATAAATAAATAAATCAAGTTTTTATTACTTTATATCTTTAACCCAATTTTGTATGAAATTATATTTTAAGATGAAAAATTCGGGAAAAAATGTTGATATATATAGTGATAAAAGCACTCATTTTCTTGTTTTTTTTTTTTTTTTTTTTTTTTTTTTTTTTTTTTTTTTACGTAGGGTCGTTTCATAGTTTTAAAATAAAAATTTCTGCTTGTTCGAACTCTTTGAAATCTTTATGGGTAATAGATAAAACGGTTTTACAGCCCGTGTAAAAATTTCGTGAAAAAATAGTGTTATCTAGTTGTAAAAGAAATGTTTTCGTCACGCTTTTTTGTTTGTTTGTTTACGCGTCGGCTCCTTTAACATAGCAATAAAGAAATAATTCTCATCTTCCGAACTCTCTGACATTTCAATTGGTTATAAATAGAACTGTATACAAGCTCTCTTTAAAATTTTGCGAAACAATATACCTATTTAGTAGTGAAAACATGAGTTCTTAAAAAAAAAAAGCTTTAGCTTTCAACCTCAGAGCAAAAATATAGTAGAAGGTCCATGCTTTCAATGCAATGGCACACCTCCATCGGTTAATCAACCCTTTTCAATCCCCCTAGGCTAAATAATCAGTTTTCCCGTTTCTGAGGGGCCTTTAAAAATACGTTGACGCATGCGCAAAGAGACGATATTCGTGTGAAAATTTTGACAGAATGCCCTTTCCGTTTTAAATATATAGATTTTATTGTAAAACACACACATTTAATTGTATTTATGGCATACATTTAATTTTACTTAGTACACACATTTTTATTTAACACACACATTTAATTTTATTTATTAATTATTTGAATATTATTTTATTTACTTACACAGACGTTTAATTTTATTATAAAACACATATATCTATACTAATAAAAGAAAGTTTCGCTCTGTATGTCTGTGTGTGTGTGTGTGTGTGTGTCTGTCTGCGATGGCTAGGAAATTTTAGCGCACCTAAGAAGTCTGTAAATTTAGATTTAGGTAGTCCAAACCCTCTCCTGATATACCTGAGTCTCAGAATTTTAATATTTTGATAATTACTCTAGATATTAATTAGAATATCATTAAACATCGCATCGCATCGAAAATGCCATCATTTAAATCAAAATGGCTAAAGAAAAGAACTGTTGTTGTGAATTTGCAAGCGAAAATGAATGAATTCGAAATTATTTTACTAATTAGCGAATTTTAAGAAAACTAATTAAGATATAAATTAAAAAATTTCTGAGCATATGGAAAAAAAAGTCTGCATCCGTCTATGCAATTTTTGAAAAATTCCGCCGGTAATTTTTCTTAATGCAAAAAACTGCTAAAAATCTGCTGGTGCCAGTGAAAAAAATCCCAGAAAGTTTCAGACAGGGATCTGCTTTCATTAAAAACTGAACTACAAAGAGATCTGTTTCTCTGGCCGATCCCTCCATTTAGTTTGCGAAAAAGAAAGGAAATAATTGCCAATTTTTACTAATGAACAAAAATATAGATAACTAATTAAGATATAGATCTGAAATTGAGGATGGGAGGTGTTGTCATCTGCCGGCTATTTTAGCGTAGCGTCTTCGTTATGTTTTATTTATCAGAAAAATTTAATTATTTTTTTAATGATAGCGTTAATGTAGGTGAAGGTGGTTTTCTTGAACAAATTATTCGTTATATTTGCGGGTATGGTGAGGGAGGGGGTTGACGCCTTGCACTGAGATTGTTATTATCTCGGGCCCGGGCAACGCCGGGCGGGTAGCTAGTTTTATATAAAATACGAAGCAAAACTTGCCGGGTTATTACGCTGGGCAAAAAATCGCCATTTTGGCGGCAAAAAAAAAACCCCGGAGCGTCTGCGACATCTGTACCTTCTTTTTAACACTTTCGAACAAAGTTGAAAAGTGTTTATGAATTCGGTTTGTCTGTCTGTCCGTCCGTTCTCTAACTTGCGTAGATCTATTCAGATTGTCATGCAATTGATAAATGTTATTGAGGTTTACTATGGCATGCTCGGTATTGAAAGTGAAGTGTGTAGCACTTATAGTTTTTTAACAGGGACACTCAAAATAATTCCGTTACATTACGGTCTACGGGGAAAAATCATTTGCGGTTTATTTTAATGATGTTACACAATTTGAAACATATTTAAATTGATATATATCACTGAGGTGCACTACAAAAGAGGCTTATTTTAGAATGTGGTATGCATAGCACTTACAGGTGCTTTAGTAAACTTTAGTACTTTCGCACTTATAGTCCATTTACAGGGACACTCAAAAAATTCCGTTACATTACGGTCTATGAAGAAAATCGTTTGCGGTTTATTTTAATAATGTTTCACTCTTTCAAACATATTGAAATTGATATATATCGCTAAGGTGGATTACAAGAGGCTTACTACCGAATAATGTGTGTATAGCATTCATCGTTCATTGACAGGGAGACACAAACTAATTATAATAATTGCTGAAAGTGCTTTTTCAGTTGCTGAACGCGTTTTTAAATTTAACTAATTTTTTTGTCTATTACTTGGTGTGTATAAATTGTATAGATCGTATACAGGGCAGTACAAAAGTTCTCGAGTACATTTCTGTTTATTGGCGGAAATTCCAGAAAGGAAATTCTAAGCTGTGCTACGCGTTTCCTATGCTGAACTAAAATTTAGCATTATATTTAGTAATATATATACAAATGTATATATCATATACAGGGCAGCACAAAACATCTAGAGTATATTTCCTCTCATTGATGGAAATTCCAGAAGAGGAATTTTAAACTGAACTTTTTTCGTAACTGAACTAAAATTTTACATTTTATATACTATATATATACAGATATATGGATCATATACAGGGCTTCACAGAAGAATTCGGATATTTTTCGTTCTTCTTTAAAATGTGTTAGTATTACCCATTATCGATTTTATTAAAGTTTTAAATTTTTAAAGATAATTTTTATAAATAGTCCAATATGGGTTAAAGTAATCCAGTTTAGAAATGATTAAAAGATAATTTAAAAATTAATTAAACAGGAATCAAATTTAAAACAAGAAAGAAAAATCATGTGTCATGCATAGATTTTGAAACACTTTCCAACACTTACAGAATGTTTTTATGAAATAATTTTTTCGAGAACCATCTTAAATTCAGTCCACCAAAATAAATCGATGAGTGTATTGACTCCTTGAATTTAAAAGAAAAATTTAAAAAAAGAAAAGAAAAGACGAAAAAAAAAAACCCGTAGTAATATCCCAGATTTAGATAATCGCATCATTGCCATTAATAAAACAAAAATACGCCAATTTTTCCTGATAGTCTTAAAAATAATTCCCACAATACAGCGTCATTCTTCAGATTACGAAGTGAGAATTTTCACATTCTTACGTGTCGATAGGGAACTAACTATACTGATACGATGTTTGACCATGCCAGGCGTATACAGTATTAACTTAACCCTTCTCCTTACTACCATCTAAATCTAACAGATAACCTTATCTGTCTCTATTATCTGTTATACGCTATCATCTAACTATTCCATCTAGAAGAGCAGTAATCTTTTGCACGAAAAGGTACAATTCTTTTCGAGAAAAAAACAAGTGTTTGTTTCAAAACACTGAGCTAATATGAGTCATTGATTTTGGAAAAAGTCCATATTTGATGTTATTGCTAGTTATTGAATGGTTTACATCGGAATGGGTTTGAAAATATTCATTCGTAAGCAGTAATATAATAGATTTTATATTTTTTGTGGTCTTATTGTATGTAAATTTAACAGGCAATAATGGTTATTCTTGTTAGTTGAAAAAAAAAAAGCATGGTTTTGTCATGCGCTGTTCTTGACTCAGTTTCAAAAACAATGATTTGTAAAAAACGTTGATTTTCTTTTAATGGAATATCATTATAATAACAAAAAATTCAATATGTTATTCTATTTACTTAATTATTTTATTTTCCCCATTTCATTCTTCTTTAGAAAAGTGACAATAAAAGAAAAAACAAATTTAATTTTATAGGAAAAATTAATCAGTAATCAGTTGTATGCCTATAATTACATTTCTTTAGTTAGAGAGTGGAGATTTTTAAAGTATTCACGGTGGAATTCGGATTATGTATGTTATAAAAAATATAATTCTATTCAAAGTGCACTTTCAAAATCGACGCAATTTGAAATAGCGTCCACACAATCGATGGCTTAACCCTTTAACGGGCGGTGTCCACAAAAAAGGACACATAATTTTAATTCCAAAACTGACAAACGGCACCAAGAATATTTAATTAAAATTTTCTTTTTGTTAAGTACCTGAAAATAAGCAAGTTTTTATTTTGTAATGAATTCGTTTATAAATTCTGGTGTCAGTCCATTATTTCATCATTTTACAAATAGACTTATTCCGCGCCGGAAAGGGTTAACAGATGTATACTGATGTTAAAAGATATTTATTGTGAATGAACTATAAACATAAATTCTATATTAATTTGTAATACGATTTAGCTTTATACATATATATATATACATATATATATAGCTTTATATATATATATATGCATATCAAAATATATTTGCTCAAAATGGACTTTTCCTACTTTCAAAATCAACGCTTCATATTGTACATGGGAATATACGATTGGGAAAATTATGGTGTTAGTAGGCAATCTAAAAAAATATATATTAAATAAATAAAAAATCTATTAAAACTTTTAGTTTAAAAAAAAAAAAGGTTATCACCTATATTATGTAACCCGGGAAGGATCTACTAGTCTTAATAATTTACACAGTATAAAGATTTTTATTTATTATTTAAAATTTTATGCGTAGTTAGAAAATTTTTTAACACAAAATTCGGTGAAGAAAATTACAGGTCCCAATTGCCTTGCGAAAAGTTAACGCATTCGTTGCCGCAATAACCTTTTATTAAATGTGTGCATCATTCTAATATTTCATGATAATTAGGTTATACTATGCACAAAAACTGCAAAGAAAAAAAAAAGCTTTATTAAGTTTAAGAATTATAAATCGATATAGAAACACACCAGTAGCAGGATTTATAAAGAAATTAGACCTAATCAGGTATTGATAAAACAGAAAAACATGTACAAAACACTCACAAACATTCATGTAAGTATGACTTACACGAATTCTTCCTAAAATGAAAAAAATCATGGAAATTTAAATTTAAATTATTTATAAAGTGTTTTAAATGATATGGCATGTACAGAATAGTAGAATCCTGCCCGGGTTGGGTTGTACTCGACCCGAACCCAAAAATTTCATTTGAAGTCAACCCGAACCCAACAAATAATTTTCGTCAACCCAAAACCTAATTCGAACCCGAAATAGAAAAAAAAATCCTTATTTTAAGATTATTATGGAAAAGTAGTCTACAATTATTCTCTTATACCAATTTTTCATGTTGAAAAATGAACATGTATACTCATTAATGTTCAAATATATAGTTTTTTTTTTTTTTTTTTTTTTGTGAAAAATATTCTAGACTTAAGGAAAAATTGGGCCAACTCAATCCCCAACCGCAAGAGTCACAGCCCAGCCCGAAACAAGTAGAGTCCGTAAAGAAAAAAAAGTAAAGTGAACCCAGTGACTATCCGAAAATTTGACCCCCCCCCCCTTTTATAAGAATTTTGACATTCTTTGAATTGTAAAATAAGTATAAGCAAAATAAGGTTATAATAATTTTGACATTCTTTGAATTGTAAAATAAGTAAAAGCAAAAGTTAATGTAAAGTAAGGTTATAAGAATTTTGACATTCTTTGAATTGTAAAATAAGTAAAAGCAAAAGTTAATGTAAAGTAAGGTTATAAGAATTTTGACATACTTTGAATTGTAAAATAAGTATATGCAAAATAAGGCTATAATAATTTTGACAGTCTTTGAATTGTAAAATAAGTAAAAGCAAAAGTTAATGTAAAGTAAGATTATAAGAATTTTGACATACTTTGAATTGTAAAATAAGGCTATAATAATTTTGACAGTCTTTGAATTGTAAAATAAGTAAAAGCAAAAGTTAATTTAAGTAAGGTTATAAGAATTTTGACATACTTTAAATTGTAAAATAAGTATAAGCAAAATAAGGCTATAATAATTTTGACATTCTTTGAATTGTAAAATAAGTAAAAGCAAAAGTTAATGTAAAGTAAGGTTATAAGAATTTTGACATACTTTAAATTGTAAAATAAGTATAAGCAAAATAAGGCTATAATAATTTTGACATTCTTTGAATTGTAAAATAAGTAAAAGCAAAAGTTAATGTAAAGTAAGGTTATAAGAATTTTGATATACTTTAAATTGTAAAATAAGTATAAGCAAAAGTTAATGTAAAATAAGGTTATAATAATTTGAACATCCTTTTCATTACAATTTATAATAAATTATTTTGGCCGTTTTTGGCTTTGAATCACTGTAAAAAAAAGACCAAAGTTTCTTATACTACGAAAATATAAGATAACCACGAACAAAGATATACAATAACCTCTTCCGAGTTACCCACGATACCGGAAAGCGCTCCATTTACCTTTAGAAACTTCAGAAACCAATCTATTGTTAAGATTTTAAGAATCGTTCATAAAAACAAAGTTTCTCTTTCTGCCACTGATTTTCGGAAACGTTTCCGAGTCGCTTTTATGTAGAACATTAATAAGTTTTCTCAACCCGGAATATCGGTTTTTTGGATGCTATGTATCCTCAAGTAAATATTTTCAGCTGTGTAGCCCAATTTATACATGCATTGGTAACAAAATAATTTTAATTGTAATGGTAATGTTAATGTGGTTAATTTGTCATATTTGTTTGTTAAACATGATTGTTGAACATGGAAATGTTTACTTGAGAAATGATAGCATCTTAAAAATCAATATTCCGAGCTGAGAAAACTTATTAATACACTGTAAAAACTTTTCGGAAACGTTTCCGTAAAACAAAAGCAGTAAAGGAAACTTTGTTTTTAAAAATTCTTTTTGAAAAAAAATATATATATATACATACCTTATTCTGAGGTTTCTAAAGATAAAGAACTCTTTTCGGAATCGTGGGTAACTCGGAAGAGGTTATTATAAATATTTTCGTCAGTAGTGGTCAATTAAATATTCTTTGTACCAAAGACCAGCTATTTCTTTTTTCTTTTTTTTTTTTTAATATAACCCCAGGGGATTTAACCCCAGGGTTTCTGGGATACAGAACATACTGTCTGGTATACAGATCATAGGTTAAATCCATTTCTAAACCAGGTAAATACACAAAATAGGTATTTACCCGGAAATATACACTGGTACCCGGGAATACACTGGGTATTTTACCCTTAAAAATGAATACCAGGTTTATTGATTGCGGGTTGATGATTGATACACTATATCGATATAATTAATAAACTATTTAAAAAAAAAAAAAACTACTCAAAAACGTTTCCGAAAATCAGTGGCAGCAAAAGAATCTTTGTTTTTATAAATGCTTCTTTAAATCTCGAAAATCTATTGGTTTCTAAAGATAAAGAACGCTTTTCGTAATCGCGGGTAACTCGGAAGAGGTTATTGCATATTTTTGTTCGTGGATATGATTATATTTTTCTACATTAACAAACACTGCCATTTATTTATTTATTTACAGTGTAGTAAATTTTGTTTGTGTTAGTAAATAAACTAGAAATGACATATATTCTTTTCATTATCATCATTTATTATTTTAAATTTTTCTGCCGTGGAAGTTTGACCAATGAATTTAAGTATTCCGTGAGTAGTAGTGCTAAGTCCAGTGTCACAAAAAGCGGGACAATGGCTTCTAAAAGGGGACATGAAAATAGCATAAACTCTATGGAAACGAAACCTGTCCATTACGGAATCCTGTCTTAAACGTAAAAAATTCATGGTCTAACGGGTAGGAATACCATACAATTATACCTGCTAAGACGAAAGCCTGTTTACAACGAAATTTTTCGCAGGTCCTTTGCGATTTCGTTTTAGCAGGTTTTACTACAATGAATAAACGCAACAATCTTATTGAATAAAATCCGTGAAAGCGGAATCGCTAAGGATTGAAACAAAATTCCAATTTAGCAGGTATAATATTTTATATTGTAAGGGAACAATGAAATTGATAGTTTAAAAATATAATTCCAACATGAACAGGATCCATTTTCACAGGGTACTGAACAAAGTACAGTAAAACTTGCTAAAATAGAATAGCTGAGTACCAGAAAAATTTAGTCTAGGCTGGTCAGTCTAGGATAGTTGATTTGTAAGTTATTCCTTTGGAAAGGACTATAAAAAAAATTCGTTTATTGACAGGTTCTGTCTTTACAGGTTTTACTGTATTAAGTTTCACTTGATGCAGACTAATGGTACAAAAAGAAATTTAAAAGAAATTATGCATCGCATATAATATCGGAACTTTTGGCGTGTCCCGCTTAGTTAGTTAAGTGGGAGACAAGTCTCTGAGCTCCGCAAATCGGGATATGCAGTGTAAATCGGGACACATGGCAACACTGGCCGTGAGGTAAAAAGGTTGAGAATCTAAACGTTTATTTTCTTAAAAATATATAATATATTTAAGAAAATTGTCCGTTTTCGCAGGGAATCGGTTTAATAAATAACAAGTGGGTAAGTGTGATCAAAGATCTCACAAATAAGGGTTTCTTTTACTATTCCTTCCAAAACACTTTATCCTTTCTTTAATAAATCCAAATAAATTTCATTAAAAAATAAATAAATAAAAAAAAAAGAAAGAAAGAAAGTCATGTTTTTTATAAAGTAAAAATTTACCGGTGTATTTTTCTCGTTTTTTGAATATCTGATCCGGTCCGATAGCGGTCGAAGCCCGCTATTATACTCTGTCATAATAATATCTGTCATGTGGAGTAAATGCGATATTAAAAAAAAAAAAAAAAAAAATTCAAAATTAAACATGTTGTATAGAGATCTTCAAAATGTTAAAATATGCCAATATTTCCATAATCGGGTTTTTATCATGATTTAATACATCCCTAAAACTCACAGGAAGTTATAATCACTTCCTGACGTCCTATCAACTTGCTTTCTCTATTACTCATATTGATTCTCTCTTTGTATAGCTCTCAAACATTTGAAAAAGTCCGTTAAACTTCCAATAGGACGTCAGAGTAATTTTCTTTTTAATTCTCGAATGACGTCCTATTAACCTGCTTTCTGTACTTACACATACTCACACTCCTTGTATTATTGAGAAATGTTTGAAATTTTCCGTTTTATTACCCATAGGACGTCCTATTAATCTTTTTTCAATGGGTGAAACTTTTTATTTCATGTTCATTTTTCACGTGGAAATCTTTCGATAGAAAAGTAATTATTGTAGAAAGGATTTTATTCTGGATTTTTAATTGTTGGTAAAAGCTATAATGAAAAATGTTTAAATTTAATAGGAAAAGGCTGTTATATTTTTGGTTTTTTATCTCTCTTATATTAAAATAATACGATTTTTTTTATTTTTTTTTATGATTTTCAGCTTCATAGTAGGTATTCAGCTGTAAGTACACAAAATTTCATGTCTGTAAGTTACATAGATTCTGAGAACCGGCTCTGTGACGAACAGACCATGTAGCAGGACGAATAGGATTACGTGAGATGAACGAAACCCTAAAAATCAGTGGACCCATGCGAAGATTTCACACTGCAATCTGATATTTTTTAGCAATATCTAATATTTCTTAGATGCGGGTTTAAACTTCTAAAAAAATTTAAGAATTAAAAATATCTGGAAACAACATTGGTCAAGCCGGAATATTATCTCATTTATTCAATCGAAGTTACAGTAAATACTGATCGAAGATTTTAGAAGTCAAAATAATATATATATAAATAAATAAAATAATATATATAATATATAAATATATCAACCGTGTTTTATTTAACACCAGTTTCGGGGGGAAAAAAAACATGGGACAAAGAAATGTAAATTGGAGCACTTGAATTTGAATTTTGCTTTTTAATCATACATATAAAATAAATTCGCGCAGCAACTATGTCCCACTTTATCTTTATTGCGCTATTTATTTTGTTTTTATAATCATTGTTCAGCAAAATATAATGCGGTATTTTATTTTTGTGGCAAAACTCATTAAAAAAAAAACCCTTTTATTTCATTTATGAAAACAATGCCGATTTCATTTTTAATTAACTGCAATTTTTTAATGAAAAAACACGTTTTAAGGAAATGTGAGTGTACTATGTCAGATGCCGGTTCAAAAACCTCTTGAATGATACCTCATTCATTGTTCTGCGTTTTGTAAATGTATAGAAAAAGGGATATTGACAACAAAATAATATATATGATTTTGCACTATCAGCAAGGGATACGTTTAACAAGTAAAAATTTAACATCCCGTATAGTACTGAAGTAATATTTCTAGAAGAATTGACAGCTATATGAATAATGCCCCGAAAGTGAGAAAATAATATCTTATCTGTGGCATAACTCAGCTGCGATTATGATGACGCATGCGCAGTGATGCATGCCTCTGTCAGTTGAAAAGAATGAAGTTGTGAGTTTCTCCTCGTAACTTAGATTCAACAGGTGTGTGTGTTTTTGATCGCTGTCATGGATTCATTGCCTTTGGATTGTAGTAAACTTCAACTCAATGAAAGCGATAGAATATTAAATCGTGAAACGGTTCTTTATACGGAGAATAAAGGTATGGAATTTATATTATTATAATTATTATTTATTATGCTTTGGATAAGAAATGAAATGCGGAAATTTTATATTAAAATTGTCACAATTTTACTCTTTTAGCTGAAATAAGTATAACAGTAAAAACAGTTCTTCTTAACACTTTTTTTATAAGCATTCAATGTTTTTCTTAAAAATTACGCATAATTTCATGTGATCCATGTGCAATCCATGTGATTTAAAAAAAATGTTATTATTAATTATTAATTATTATGGTTTGGATAAGAAATGAAATTCGGAAATTTTATATTAAAATTGTTCGGTACAAGAAAATTACAATTTTACCCTTTTAGCTGAAATAAGTAAACAGTAAAAACAGTTTTTCTTAACACTTTTTTTTTTTTTATAAGTATTCAATGTTTTTTCTTAAAAATTACGCATAATTTCATGACTGCAATCCATGCGTTTAAACAATATATATATTATTAATTATTATTATGCTTTGGATAAGAAATGAAATTCGGAAATTTTATATTAAAATTGTTCGATGCAAGAAAATCACAATTTTACCCTTTTAGCTGAAATAAGTATAACAGTAAAAACAGTTTTTCTTAACACTTTTTTTTAAATAAGCATTCAATGTTTTTTCTTAAAAATTACGCATAATTTCATGACTGCAATCCATGTGAATAATATATATATATATATATATATATATATAAATATTATTATCTATTATTATACTTTGGATAAGAAATGAAATTCGGAAATTTTATATTAAAATTGTTCGATATAAGAAAATCACAATTAAATTATGCATAATTTTATGACTGGAATCCATGTGATTTAAAAAAAATGATATTATTAATTATTATTATGCTTTGGATAAGAAATGAAATTCGGAAATTTTATATTAAGATTGTTCGATACAAGAAAATCACAATTTTACCCTTTTAGCTGAAATATAAGTATAACAGTAAAAACAGTTTTTTTTAACACTTTTTTTTTAAATAAGCATTCAATGTTTTTTCTTAAAAATTACGCATAATTTCATGACTGCAATCCATGTGAATAATATATATATATATATATTATTATCTATTATTATACTTTGGATAAGAAATGAAATTCAGAAATTTTATATTAAAATTGTTCGATACAAGAAAATCACAATTAAATTATGCATAATTTCATGACTGGAATCCATGTGATTTTAAAAAAATGATATTATTAATTATTATTATGCTTTGGATAAGAAATGAAATTCGGAAATTTTATATTAAGATTGTTCGATACAAGAAAATCACAATTTTACCCTTTTAGCTGAAATAAGTATAACAGTAAAAACAGTTTTTCTTAACACTTTTTTTTTATAAGCATTCAATGTTTTTTCTTAAAAAATACGCATAATTACATGGCTGCAATCCATGTGATTTTAAAAAAATGTTATTATTAATTATTATTATGCTTTGGATAAGAAATGAAATTCGGAAATTTTATATTATGTTCGATACAAGAAAATCACAATTTTACCCTTTCAGCTGAAATAAGTATAACAGTAACAACAGTTTTTCTTAACACTTTTTTTTTTTTTTTTTATAAGCATTCAATGTTTTTTCTTAAAAATTACGCATAATTTCATGACTGCAATCCATGTGATTTAAAAAAAATGTTATTATTAATTATTATTATGCTTTGGATAAGAAATGAAATTCGGAAATTTTATATTATGTTCGATACAAGAAAATCACAATTTTACCCTTTCAGCTGAAATAAGTATAACAGTAACAACAGTTTTTCTTAACACTTTTTTTTTTTTTTAAATAAGCATTTAATGTTTTTTCTTTAAAATTACGCATAATTTCATGATTGCAATCCATGTGGTTTTTTAAAAAAATGTTTCTTATAATATGTTAATTTAGCATGGTTGTATATGGAAAATTTACAGAATTGATTGAGGCTTGGTAGAAACCGTAACGAAGTAAATTTATTATTATTATTATTTTTTTTTTTTCTCTTTTAAGATGTGACAACAGGAAAAAAATAAAACATTAATTAAACTATCGGTTCAGGATTTCTAAATTGTTTCTCCATTTATAATCGTAATTTAATTCATAGTAAACTATTAATTGATATAAAAGTATTTAATATATATATATAATTAACTTAATTGTATTCTGTATACACTTTATGATTACCTATCTTAAATAGGAGATTAGGTTAGATTTGTTGCAAGAAATTGTTTATTGTATTTTGAAATTCAAAGGTATTACAATATATATATATATATATATATATATATATATATATATATATATATATATATATATATATATATATATATATATTACACTTTTTAATTCATTAAAAGATATTTTCTACTTCTTAGCTATTTCATTGTATAATAAAAATTAATATATTTCATTGTTGCAGTGTTACACAGTCAATTGGCTTATTTTAGCGAGCGTGGTTAAACCATGTGGTTTAAAAAAATGTCTGTTATGTATGTTAATTTAATATGGGTTTTTATGGAAAATTTACTGCATTGATTGACGCTTGGTAACAGAGTGACCTAATAAATTTATTAAAAATTTATAATTTTTGCTTTTTTCTCTTTTAAGATATGGCAACAGGAAAAAAAAATAAAGCATTATTTAAACTATCTGTTCAAGATTTCTAAATTGCTTCTCCACATATAATCATAATTTAATTAATATTAAACTATTAATTGTCATAAAAGTATTTAAAATATATATATATTACACTCTTTATTTCATAAAAAAAAATAATCCTAGTGTTTAATATATTTCATTGTTCCAATGTCACGGTCAATTGGCTTATTTTAGCAAGCGTGGTTAAAAAAAATGTGGTTAAAAAAACCATGTGGTTAAAAAAAAAAATGTTTATATATGTTAATTTAATATGGGTGTCTATGAAAAAATTACCGCATTGATTGACGTTTGATAGAAAGCGTAACCCAATAAATGTATCATAAATTTATAATTTTAGCTCTTTTTCTCTTTTAAGATATGGCAACAGGAAAGAAATAAAACATTATTTAAACTATTTGTTCAGGATTTCTAAATTGTTTCTCAATATATAATCGTTATTTAATTAATATTAAACTATTAATTGATAAAAAAGCATTTAAAAAAATGTATGTATTACACTCTTTATTTTATTAAAAAAAATTATTTTCTACTTCTTAGTGTTTAATATATTTCATTGTTGCAGTGTCACAGTCAATTGGCTTATTTTAGTGAGTGTGGTTAAGCCATGTGGTTTAAAAAAAATGTTTCTTATATATGTTAATTTAATATGGGTGTTTACGGAAAAGTTACCGCATTGATTAAGGCTTGGTAAAAGCTTGACCTAATAAATTTATGAAAAATTTATACATTTTGGCTGTTTTTCTTTCTTAAGATATGACAACAGGAAAGAAATAAAGCATTATTTAAACTATCGGTTCAAGATTTCTAAATTATTTCTCCACATATAATCGTAATTTAATTAATATTAAACTATTAATTGATAAAACACGTGTTTTTTAAAAAATATATATATTACACTCTTCACTTTTTATATAAATTTTATTTTCTATTTCTTAATGTTTAATATATTTCATTGTTGCAGTTTCACAGCTAATTGGCCCATTTTAGCGAGCGTGGTTGAGTTCAAAATGAACTCTCTTGTTGTTGTAATTCGTATACAGTTGTAATAATGGATATTCAAGGATGATTAGCGAGTTAACACCTTCACACTTCTAAAGGGGAAAATGCCTTAAAACTAATTTAATTTATAATTTAAGTTCTAAAAATATGAAAATGTTGCATTGCCATCGGATACACACCTTTGTACATATTTTTTATAATTCTAGCCCATCTGGCAGTGAGTGGGAAATCGATTACAAAATTCCATCTTTACATAACTGAACATCAAGTTAAGTTAAATAGTAAGTGCAACAGTATCTTAAAAAAAATTAACATTTAGCTATTTAATTTATTTCAATTGTTTATATTAAAAAACCCCAACATTAAATTATATTACACATTTTAGCCAAAAGAAACATTTGTTTTACTTACATAACAGTATTAATTTAGAAATGAACTGTCAATATTAATTTGATTTTCATTAAAATATATGATTGCATTTGATAATACATCAACATTTCAGTAGTGTTCAAGAGTATTTAGAAAAACTCTGTAAATTTTGTCAGTATTCAAATATATACACACATAAAGCAGGGAGGTACTTGAAAGGTTGCTTATACTAACAGTATAAACCAATGCGCTCCATTACTCATGCTCAGGCATTCAAAAAGGTAGATATGACTCAGAAATGCAGTAATAAAGTCTATACAGAACTTCATAAAAATCACTATTGAACATAAAAATGTTATTTACTAAGTTTATAATTTAAACAAGTTTGAAATTGTACGTTAAACATGACAAATGAGGTGGGTTCGTACTATAACTAGTTTTACAATGTAAAAAAAAAAAAAAAAAAAATCATCGTTATTATTTCAGTGAAATGAATTATATCATCTGTTATAAGCGAAATGAGCATGTATTTCCCTTATTATGTATGTCATGTTTTACAGATGCGAATTTTTTTTCGACAGCAGACATAGCGCTGCAAAATTCACCATAGAGATCTTGCTTTGCGAATGATTACCTCCATGGTTTAATATTTTTGTGTCTAATGATGAACGAACATGAATCTCTTGTGTTTATTTACTTTAATACATTGAGATTTTAGGCTGTCAACCTAATTTCAACTGAAGTTATCTCAGAATCGATGCATTGTTTAATGTAATTCATCTCTCAAACAAACTATTTTTTTTAAAATGATCTTTCTAAAAATGTAACTTTTGTGCAATTTTATTCGAAAAAATAATTTTGAATAAAAATGGCCTCTTGGCATATGAAAAAAGAAATGTTCAGACCGTATGTGTTTTCCTCAGTCACATGACTGGCTTTTTTATTATATATAGGTTACGTATGATAAGATTTAATAGAATGAAGGAAACTTTCTTTAATATCTTTTTAAGTTTTGATTCAATTTTCATAAAATTTGAAATGATTCCACAAAATTCTTCAACGATTCTATATATTAAATTTCAAACCATTCGGTTGGGTAGTTTTTGCGCTGTTATATGCTGACAGACGGACGGACCAGACAACGACTTATAGGTGCTACGTATTTATATAATTACGAACGCACCTAAAATGATGAAGTTGCATTTAATTGAGTTTTTTTGTCAAAATATAGCAATAAAGCAATGATTGAAATAAATAGTTGACCAGTCCAGTGGACCCGTGCGAAGATTTCGCACTGCATTTTAATATTTTTTCAATGCAAGTTTAATTATATATATATATATATATATATATATATATATATATATATATAATAAGGACTAAAAATATCTGCAAACAACATTAGTCGCCAGAATATCGCCTCATTTATCCCATCATTTATCCCATCCCGTTACAGTAAAAACTGATCGCTGATAGCTAAGGCAACAAAAAATTATCAATCGTATTTTAACTGCATTAGAAGATAACATCATCTGTTTCGGGAAAAAACATGGGACAAAGAAAAATAAATTGAGCATTTGAATTTAAATTTTGCTCTTTAATCACAAATATAAAATACACCCGTGCAGCAATCTTTATTTTACAAATTTTTGTTTTATATTTATTGCTGAGCACGATATAATGTGGTATTTTATTTTTGTGGCACCATTAATTTCAGGAAAAAGTTTAATTTCATTTATGAAAACAATGCACATTTAATTTTTAATTATCAGCAAATTTTAATCAAAAAACATGTTTTAGGAAAATGTATTAGTGCTATGTCAGAAACCTGTTCCAAAATCCTATATGGTATCTCATTCGTCGTTCTATGTTTCGTATTTTCTTAGAAAAAGGGATGTTGGCAGGAGAAATAATACATACGATTATAAACAGCAATGAAGCAAATTACTAAATAGAAAAAAGGCTATTTTTAGCGAAAAGTATATTATGAATATCAACAAGTCCTGGACGTTTACACCATCATATAAAACTTTAATAAATGAAGTAATTGTAAAATATATACACATTGCTAAATGGATATATCACTTTAAAAGGTATAAAAACTACATTAAAAACATATCTACACGTTTCAACCTTCATCTAAGGTCATCATCAGTATGAAAGTCAACACAAGGTTTTTCTGACTGAACTGTCGTTGAGAATTCCAAGATCCGTATACCTTGTGATTGACTTTTATCCTGATGATGACCTCAAATGAAGGTTGAAACGTGTGGACATGTTTTTAATGTAGTTTTTACATATTTTATAGTGATACATCCATTTAGCAATGTATATATATATTACAATTATTTCATTTATTAAAATACATTATGATTATTTATAGCTTGATCATGATACAAAAAGTTCTATGAAGTTTTAATAGAGATTCCTCGACGGAGCTAGTCGTTGGGGGCCACCGTCATATTTACCCATCATGGATATGCATAATATAAAATATGAAAATGAAAGATGTGCACGGAAAAAACGATTTGGTTGCGATAACCAAATTTATTTTGTTACGGTGTTTGGTAGTTTCCTTTAGTTGTTTGAACCATATTATTTTTTTTACAACGAAATCCGTTTAGTTGTGTGGGCCAAATAATTTGGTTATTTTATTTGGTTGAATTTCAACCATCCAACCATCCAACGCACTTCGGCGGCCATGTAAACACACTGAGTTGTAAACACATTACTCGACTTCGAGAAGACACGTGAAAAGAAGTAGAAACGAAGAAATCTACTGAGAAAATCGTCAAGGTAAGGAAACTGATTATTATTGTTTAAATTTTAATGAATTGCTTTAATTAGATACAAAATCTGAAAGGCAATCTTTTTTTTCTGTTGTTGTTTACTTATTTGATAGACCGTCTAAGCCTAATTACGTAGGAAATTCAAATACATTGTCAGTTAATTTTTCTAGATGTTATTACTCGTGAAATAGTTAAAAGCAAGCAAAAATAGTTAATTACTACCACTACAATGCATTTTCATATTATTTTTCTATAAAATTAAAAAATAATATACAACTGAGGAAAGCTTACTGTACGATAGAAATTAGTGCAATGTTTACATCGCAGTATTTTGTAAACTTGCAACATACAGCTCGCTAAATAGTAAAAAAAAAAAAAATGTTTTTAGCGTATCTTCTATAGCCTGCAGTTTTTTAAAATCACTCGCCCCATTATAAAATACATTCGCCAGTGGCGAGTAAAATAATGTATTTCCCCACCCCTGCATATAATATATATAGGGTAGATGTACCAGTAATAGACACCCTTAAGGAATTTCTTTAAAAATTATTTTTTAATTAATAGTTATAATTGTTATATTCCACATTTTTTAATATTATATTAATCTACCAACAATATTTAACCATGCTCATAGTCACATTTCCCAATGTGAATCGAAATTTAATTGTAAATAACAGAAGTAAGTCAAAACACCCTAAATTCAAAAACCCCACAAAAAGTAATAGATAATTGATATTAATGATTATATTTAAAACTAGAATTTAAAGAAAGCATATTAATGAAATAAAAAAAGCTGAATTTTTATTGGTTATTTTTTTATAAACCAAAAATGTTGAAGGTGGCCCATTACTGGAAGGCAGGCCATTTAGTACTTAAATAATTTAGGTGTATTTTTTTTATTCTTATGTCATTAGCGATGCTGTATGTAACTAGTGTCCAGGGGTCGATGCAGGTTTTTTTTCTTGGGGCCCATTTTGTGAAAAATAAAGGTTATTTTTGTGAAAATTATTATATTTTTGTAAAAAATAACATTTTGTAACGAAAGTTGAAATCCAGTTAATAAAATTTGAACCAAGCATTTATAAACAAAAAATTTTTTTTAATCCTTTTGCTGAAGTTTTCTTCGCTGGTGAACTTGTTTATTTACAAATTACACATTTTAAAAACGTCACAAAATAATAAATAAATAATAAATAGTAAGTTTTTATGGAATAGAATTCTGTGAAAGGGCCTATTTTAGTAAAAAGAATTCTGTGAAAGGGCCTATTTTAGTAAAAAGAATTCTGTGAAGAGGCCCATTTTATTAAATTGATTTTTGTGAAGGACCCATTTTATTAAATTAATTTTTGTGAAGGGACCCTAAATAGGTCCCAAATTTTGCCTGGATCAACCCCTGGTGTTTGTCTTAAATTGCTATTTGTTGCCTAATTTTGACTGAAAATAATGTGATCAGAATCTTTATAATTATTTAAACAGGAGCCGCGCTAAGAAATTAAGACTTTTAAATAACAAATTAGCCAAATTTGAAAATCATTAGCCAATAGCTGCATTAAATCTTTTTAAAATATTAATTTATTTTATAAATAATATATAAAACTTAAATTTTACAATGAGTATAAAATTTATTTGTAAAGTGCAGTATATCATAGCAATTTACTTTCCCTTCAGTTTTATTTGAAACATTAAAAAATAGTTTAGTGGCATTTGTTCCTATTTTAAAAACAATCAGCATTAAAATAATCCTTAGCCACATACTTCGGGGAGAGGGGGGGGGATGACACTTTGCTTTCCATAGCTTCACAGGTTAATCGGGCCCTAGTATATTGTACTGTCCTCTAAAAAAAACCCATTTTTGAAAATTTCTCATATAAAGTATAATAAAGAATTTGAAAAAATTAAACATAGTTAAATTTTTACAGCTTGTTCTGACTAAGATTTTAATGTTGAGCATTTTTTATTTTACCACTGTATTACAAAGTGGCAGCCAATTAAGCGAGAATTTGAAAAAAAAAACCCACTTTTCTAAAAATTAACTATGTTACAAAAAAAAAAAAAAAAAAAAAAAAAAAACACAGCTGACGTAATCAGCTAAAAATGATCCATTTTATTACCTATTAAACGGTTTAACATAAAAACAATTAAAAATTTATGTAGATATTCTAAAATTTTATTATAACAAGAAAATTTGTAGAAATGAAGCTAGTGTTTTGCCAGAATTCTGTAGTTGTTAGTTTAAATTATTTTAAAAGTAAATAAGCACTCACGTATTTTAGCTATTTTTATTATTCTAAATGAGGCAGAAAAACAAAACAAAAAAAAATTGACTTTAATAATTTAAACCAGTTATGTATTATATTTTCCTTTTCTATTGAAATTTACGTTTAAATATTTCTAATTAATAGTCTGACTATGAAAAAATAAAATGTAAACAAAGAAATGATCTATAATCCGCTAAACCCTTGGTCCCTAAGTGCGGATTTCACAGAGTTGACTGTATATATCAATACATGCATATATCTATACTAGGGGTGCACAACCTTTTTAAGCGAAGGGCCACTTACAAAAATGACTGGGTTGTCGAGGGCCACCATCAGTAGAATTTTGTTTGCAGGAGGTGTGACCGGGGGGGGGGGGGGCTAGGTTCCTTCCTTCCCAGTCAACGTATTCAGTTCTGTTGGTATAAGGATATATCAACAGTTTACATTTGTATTTATACAAGAGATATAGCTAAGATTATTTTCAGAGAGTGAAAATACTCCTTGACTTTATTTGAAGGAGTAAATTTAGCTTTAAAGATTGCCAGTAACGAAAAAAAATTCTGCTTTCATGAATGAAGGTGGGGAGGAGAAGAAACATATTATTCTAAATTGTACTTCTTAACATATTCAGTCATAAAATGTGGATATCAAGTAGGGGTGCACAGCCTTTATAAGAGGAGGGTCAGTCACAAAAATCACTGGATTGTCAAGAGCCAACATCCGTAGGGTGAACAAAATTTTGTTTCGGGGAAGTAGGGGGAGGATCGGCCTAAAAGTTCATAAAAATGGGCGCGGGGGGGGGGGGGGGGGGGCTAATTTTAAAAGGAGAGTTAGTTCCCTATACTCAACCATCTCCTTAGTCAGTATAACCCATTTCAGTTGGCAAGGATAGAAAAATCTTGCATTTATTTTCCATGCGTGATTGACAATATTCATAGTTTTTTTCCTAGTGATTGACAAAATTCGCGATTTTTACGCAGACGATTGGCGAAATTTACAATTTACACACACCCGATCGGCAAAAGTAACGATTTATACGCACCAATCGGCAAAATTAGCGATTTTTATGCATACGATCGACGGAATTTACGATTTATATGCACCTGATCGGCAAAATTCACAATTTTTACGCACCCGATCGTCAAAATTCGTGATTTTTACTCGCCTAATCAGCGAAATTTGCGATTTTACACACCCGATCAGCAAAATTCGCGATTTTTACGCACCCGATCGGCAAAATTCGCGATTTTTACGGGCCCGATCGGCAAAATTCACGATTTATACACGCCCGATCGGCAAAATGCGTGATTTATATGCATACGATCGGCGAAATTTATGATTTATACGCACCTGATCGGCAAAATTCCCAATTTTTATGGGCCCGATCGGCAAAATTCGCGATTTTTACGCAGGTAATCGGTGAAATTTATGATTTATACGCACCCGATCGGCAAAATTTGCAATTTTTACGTGCCCGAATGGCAAAATTCATGATTTTTACGCGCCCGATCGGCGAAATTTACGATTTATACGCACCCGATCGACAAAATTCATGATTTTTACGCCCCCGATCGGCAAAATTTGCGATTTTTACGTGCCCGAACGGCAAAATTCATGACTTTTACGAGCCCAATCAGCGAAATTCATGATTAAGCGCCTAATCGGCAAAATTTGCGATTTTTATGACCCCGATCGGCAAAATTTGCGATTTTTATGACCCCGATCGGCAAAATTCGCGATGTTTATGTACCCTATCGGCAAAATTCGCGATTTTTACAGGCCTGATCGACAAAATTCATGATTTTTATGCCCCCGATCGGCAAAATTCGCGATTTTTACCTGCCTGAACGGCAAAATTCATTATTTTTACGCACCCGATCGGCGAAATTCGTGATTTTTAAGCACCTAATCGGCAAAATTTGCAATTTTTATGACCCCGATCGGCAAAATTCGCGATTTTTACAGGCCTGATCGACAAAATTCATGATTTTTACGCCCCCGAACGGCAAAATTCGCGATTTTTACCTGCCTGAACGGCAAAATTCATTATTTTTACACACCCGATCGGCGAAATTCGTGATTTTTAAGCACCTAATCGGCAAAATTTGTGATTTTTACGCCCCTGATCTGCAAAATTCGCGATTTTTACGTATACGATCGGCGAAATTTACGGTTTATACGCACCTGATCGGCGAAATTCGCGATTTATACGCACCCTATCAGCAAAATTTGTGATTTTTATGCGCCCGATTGGCAAAATTCACTATTTTTACACAGGCGATTGCCAAAATTTACGATTTATACGCACCCGATCGACAAAATTCATGATTTTTACGCGCCCGATCGACAAAATTCGCGATTTTTATGGGCCCTATTGGCAAAATTCACGATTTTTATGCAGGCGATCGGCGAAATTTACGATTTATACGCACCCGATCGGCAAAATTCACGATTTATACGCACCCTATCGGCAAAATTCGCGATTTTTATGGGCCCTATCGGCAAAATTCACGATTTTTACGCAGGCGATCGGCGAAATTTACGATTTATACGCACCCGATCAAACAAAATTCGCGATTTTTACGCATACGATCGGCGAAATTTACGATTTATACACACTTGATCAGCAAAATTCGCGATTTATACGCCCCCTATCGGCAAAATTCACGATTTTTTGTGTCCGATCGGCGAAATTGATCCGCAGGCCACCAGTAATCCGATCGCGGGCCACAGGTTGTGCACCCCTAATCTATACAGTAGACTCCTTTAAATATGCATAGCTTAAAACCAAAGGTTGGGAAGATTTTAGATTTCTGTGGATTTCTGGTCACTGTTTTGTTTACATTTTTTAAACAACAATTAGATTTTACTGATGCACTCAAAATTATAATGAATGCTTACAATAAAGTAAACTAACAAAAATTAAGAAAATAAAAAAAACATTCAAAATATTAAAAGTGAAGGTCAAGTAAATAATTAATATTGCATAATGATGATGAGATAATTTTTCTTGAATTATTCAGTGAAACTCGCCTTATAAATGTACACTAATAATTCACATCAAAATCTTAAACAGTTTTATTTCATGTTTAGGCATACTTAATAACCAAAAAAGCTTGATTAATGCATAAATGTAGTAAAAATATCACAATCGCCACTGATATCAGCACTATCTTGAAAATTTTCAAAAATAAATTTATACTTCTTTCATGTGCAAACATGAGTTAAATCATATTAACCAAAATTACATATTGAAATGTGTACAGCATGATATAAAAATTTTAAAAAAAGTGAATTTTATACTTGACACTGAAAAACAAAATGGAAATTTTAGTATGTCAGATCTCGCTGACTTGGAAAAGACAATATATACCTGATATAGCACCAAAATTGTAAAATGTTTGTTTATTATTATTTTTTTTTTAAGTCTGGTTATCCAACGTAAAACCATAATTGTAAAATTAATAACCCATGAACTGTAAAATGTTTGACTGTTTTTGAAATCCACGTTACCAGAAATATTTTTCTGTATTTGCTTTCTCCCACCTGACCCTATAATAAAAGCAAAATATTTTCCGCTTTATACTTACTTTGTACCAGTTGTACAAGAAATTTAAAAAAGTGACGGGAAAAAAAGAAAAGAAATAGAAGTCTGAATAACTAGATAATAGTTGAGTTTTACTCACAAAGTTATGGATTATTTAGAAGAGGAAAACTAATTTAAATAGTAATAGTAGGGGACAAACTATCAGAATTGAATTTCAGGTGAAGAGTATTTGAACAAGTTAACAAATTAGATATTTCTTGGGATCACAATAATGAGGAATACCAAGGCAAAATTTAGGGCCTAATTAGAGCCTCCCCACAAAAATCAATTTAATAAAATGGGCCCGCAAAAAATCAATTTTATAAAATAGGTCCCTTCACAGAATTCCTTTTAATAAATATTGTTTCACAAAATTCTATTGTATAAAATTTTACTATTTTTATCAATTTATTTTGTTATGTTTCAAAATTTGTAATTGATAAAAAAAAAAAAAAAAAAAAAAAGTTCATCAGAAAGGAAGACTTTAGCAAATAGGACTTTAAAAAGTTTTTGTTATGTTAATAAATGCTTGGTTCGAATTTGAATAACTGGACTTTGACTTTTGTTACAAAAGGTTATTTTTCACAAAAATATAATAAATTTCATTAAAAAAAACCTCTACTTTTCATCAAATGGGCCTCAAGAAGAAAAAAAGAAAAATCTGCATCCACCTCTGAATACATAGTTAAGTTCGCAAAAGAGAGAGACTTTAAACAAACCATTTCAAAATGTTTTTTTTACAGGGAACAAGAATGTCCTTTTTATTTATTAAATTCCTGCCTAAAATCATATTTAAGTATAAAGATAGCTGAATTGATATATATATTTTTTATTTCCATAGGATTCACTACAAGGTCTGGCATCTTTAGGAAATTGATTTTTGTTTTGTACACCAGCCTGTATTAAAAGGATCTAATCAAAGTAAGCCATAAAAACATTTTGTATAATTATTGAGTTGTTAATTTAATTTAATTTTCAATGGTATTTTGTCATGTCTGCATTAATGTAATTCTTTTAAATAGCCATATAAAATAATAGTAAGGTTTAAAAAAAAAAAGTCCCCCCCCCCCCCCCCCCAGACAGCTTAACTCCCCTCCATGTATAAATGTTGGGAGGGAGACTACAAAAAACTGAATTTCAGGACCTGAAATTTCTGAATTTAGGTTTTATTAGATTTTGGGCGCAGAAGTCTTTTTCACAAGGTACACTCAAGACAGGCAGCACAAGAGTAACTTTTATAACTTTGGTAATTGTTGCAATTGTATGTTTATGCTCTCTTAAAAAAATATCAGAAAACTTTGTAATATCTGATGTGCCTTCATTTTTAACTGCTTGCATTGAACAATGCATATTTGGTGATGGTATGTATCATCAATATCTACTTCTGGAAGAAAAAAAAAGTTTTTTTTATATCAATAAGAGAATTACATTCAAAAGTGGGATCCCTTGTATTTTATTTTTATTTTTTTGATTGAACTAGGTACTATGCATCAACTATTTACTGAAGTTGGCTGCTTTTTGTTTTTGTTTTTTATTTTTCCTTGTAATTTAATTTGTAGAATAATGTACTATAACACTGTAAACATCAGTTTAGGTATTTCAGAATGTAGTAGTTAAATTAAAAAATGGTAGTGTGAAGGAATATCTATTCCCATTTTATTTGTTTCTGCTTGTTCATATGTTAATTTACCTTACATGTATTCTTATTGCATTAACGTGTGTAGATGGAAATGTCAATATGTCAATAAAGTTTTGAAAACTTGGCACATCTGCTTCAGTCGTGAGGGGGGGAGATCACAAAATACATCCATTGGTAGTAGGGAAAAAAAATAATTTCGACAGTCAGTCGAGGCTAAAGAAAAATTGGGGAAATTGTCGATTGGTTGGGAGAAAAAAATCACGAATTTCATCGGTCTGTCACTGTAAAAGTCGCAAAATTTTTCAGTCTGACTCAAGGAAACAATATCATGAAATTTGTCAATCAGCTGCCGAAAAAAATCACAATTTGTCTTGATTTTTTTTTTTTTTTGGGGGGGGGGGGGGATCTGAATTTCATCACTAAGTCACTGGAAAGAAATTGAAAGATTTGTCTATCAATTACAGAAAAATATTCCAAAATTTGTTAATCAGTCGCTAGAAAATATCAGAAATTTATCAAAATTTGTCTTGTTGATCGCAGAGAAAAATCAAAAAAATTTTCAGTTGGATACAGGAAAATAAATGAATATTTCAAGAAGCTGTAAAATTCTGTAATCAGTCGCTTGAAAGAAAAAAAAATCGTTGATCGGTCATTTGGGGGGGGGGAAGGGGGGTGAAATTAGTCTATGCTGTGGTAAAAAAGGCAAAATGCATCAATCTATCGCAGGAAAATACTGTGAAATTCATCAACGAGTCACAGAAGTTGATCATCGTTTGAAAAAGAAAAATTCTGGAGAAAATTATAAAATTTTTGTGTTACCTCACGCCCACAATATTCTTCTGGGCGGGGGAATCCTACTATATCACACTGAAATTCAAGCCCTGTTAGCATAGACATGGTGTTACAGGGTTGGCAAGTTTCTGCCAGGGTGGTTATAACCAGTTAAAACCGGCATGGCAGAAACTTTTTTCTGCCAGTAAGTGGCAAAAACTGGCAGAAACAAAGAAATAATAATAAGAAGAACTTTAACTGTGATGATTTATAATTCACACATGTATTTGATGTAGTACATGTATTTTGATGGTGTTGGGGGAGGGGGGTGAAATTAGTCTATGCTGTGGTTAAAAAGGCAAAATGCATCAATCTATCGCAGGAAAATACTGTGAAATTCATCAACGAGTCACAGAAGTTTATCATCGTTTAAAAAAGAAAAATTCTGGAGAAAATTATAAAATTTTTGTGTTACCTCACGCCCACAATATTCTTCTGGGCGGAATCCTACTATATCACACTGAAATTCAAGCGCTGTTAGCATAGACATGGTGTTAGTACAGGGTTGGCAAGTTTCTGCCAGGGTGGTTAAAACCAGTGGTTAAAACCGGCATGGCAGAAACTAGTTTCTGCCAGTAAGTGGCAAAAACTGGCAGAAACAAAGAAATAATAATAAGAACTTTAACTGTGATGATTTATAATTCACACATGTATTTGATGTAAACAATTAAATTAAAAATTAAAACTAAAGATTATGAATGTTATTGAGAGTAGCAAAAAGCTTCAAAATGATGATATAAATATACTTTGTTTATATAATACTAAATTTCTTTTACTTGAAAAACAGAAATTTTCATAATGGTAATCTGATGCTGTACAAGTTTAACTATTAATATTATTATTTACAGTTGAATTTCTATTTAAATTTTAAAAAAAATTACAAAAATTCTATGATATTTTAACAAATCACTGTTAAGAGAATTTTTAAATAAATAATATAATGCAATAACTTAAAGATTATCTACTATATGGAATATGGTTATATATATATATGGTTGGAATAATTTCAACTAACAGTCTTAAATTTAAAAAAAAAGATGTCAGATTTGTTCCTTTGAATACTGTATTTAAATGAAATGTTTTTAAATCCACGGAATTACAAGATCTACAAATAACTACAGCTCCAAGTAAAAAAAATAGAATAGAAAAATAGGAATTGTGAAAAAAGGTTTTTTTATGTATCGCTTATACAAAAAGTAATGCAGGATAAAACTTAATATTGTAAGAATCTACATAGTTTGTAGAATCTTTTAGCATTAAAATTAAAGAAAATAATACAAAAATTTAAACAATTATTCACACTTGTAAAAAATCAAAATATTAGAATAACCATTTACCTGGTTCAAAATATTAGAATAATGCATTGTAAATTATATGTATTTTTAAAAAAAGGAATAAATAGTTATTATTTAATATTTTGTAGCATCACCTTTACATTTTATAGCAGCACGAACTCGCTTTGCCAAGCTAGCTACAAGTGGTTCACAATGTTATCTGCCCAGACATGACCATGCTGACTTTATGCTGGAAAGAAACTCAACTTTGTTTTTTGGTGCAATATCTATTGTGCCAAAAATTCTTATTTTATGCAACCTTCTGTATTTATCAATATATGATTGATAAATACAAATGTATTATTATGTAACTAATCAGGAAAATTCATAAGTATTCTCATTTTTTGAACCAACTATTTTAGTATTCTAATATTTTGAATAATGAAAATAATTTTAGAAAAATAAAATATTCACTCAAAATTTAATATTTTACAGTTTTAATTTTCTTTAATAACATGCAAATGTATTAAAACATCCACCGCTGTTCTTTTACAACTGTACTACAGTGAAATAAAGCTAAATGCAATTTCAAATACAAATGAAATTAATTATTCTAATTTTTTATTTGGAGCTGTATAACATTTCTATGAGAAAGATTTTTTACAGTTATTATTAAATTATTATGTTAAATTACAGATAAGTATTTTAAGTAAGGATTGATTATTTTTCTTTTCTTTTCAATTTTTAATTTAAAATAAGTATTGGATACAGTTTTCTATTTTGAATTTTAAACTGAGATTTTTAAATACTCTAATGATTGTTTATATATAAAATTACACAACCATATTATAACAAAAATTTTATCTGTTACATTACTCATTTTTTCTAATACAAATTTATTTATTTTAAATTAAAATTATGCATAGTATTTTATTTATAATTTATCCTCAATAAATGTACTTAAGGAATTTAATACTACTAAACAAGTCTCAGATTATGTCACGAAATGTGTTTATGCCAGTTTCTGCCGGTTATAACCACTTTCTGCCACTGGCACAGCAGAAACCACTTTTTGCCGGCAAAAACCCAGCCCTGTGTTAGTATAATTGAAAAGTACTAATTTTTCTTTATCCAAAATCTACAATCTTTTTCTTATTGATTCCAAAAATGATGACTGATTTGTATTATCTAATCATTAAAATTTTGTTACATATTCTATACTATACATATACATGGCGGGATTCACACACCAAAAATATTTTTTTTTTCCCCTCTGCAAACGATTGATGAATTTCGCAATTTTCTTTTCGAGCGACCGATCGACAACTTTCACAAAATTTGTACAACAATTACCAAGACACTATTTCTTCTTACGACAGATTGACAAAATTTGCAATCTTTTCTGTGCATTGAACTGAAAAATTTGGGCAGGTTTTCTGCTACTGATTGATGAATTTTGCAATATTTTTATGCAATCATCTGACAATTTTTTTTTTTTTTTTTTGCAACAGATTGACGAGATTTTCTTTTTTTGCCCTGCGTCCGACTGTAAAATTTCGTGATATTTTGTGGTTAACAATTTACAAATTTCGTGATATTTTTCTGCAACCAATTGACAAACTTCACTTTTTTTACTTAGCCCCCCCCCCCCCGTGGATAAGCAAGATATCTGGCAGGAGCCAGATATTCGGTGTATTCCTAATAGCCATATTCAAAAGGTTATCCATTTTTTTTCTTCTGATCCTAGTCATGGTAAGTGGTATACTAGTCTTCCAGTAAGCTGTTTAGAATATTTAAATTGTAGTTTTGAGCTGTTATCGATTAAAGTGAGAAACTTTCACTCACTTTGACGCCACGTTTTTTTTTTTCAGCACTCCTAACAGCCTCTGCATTTTATTTCTCTATATTTGATAAATTTAAATTCTATTTTCTTCATAAATGCATTTACAAAGGTTATAGGATGCCAACTGAATGCAGGTGCTGTATACTACTAGTGCGCTTCTGTGTTTATAAAGACTCATTTTCAGAGCCAGTTCTGAAGTTTAAAAAACATTGTGGGCAGTTCAAAAAGTAAGGTAACAAACTCTCTAGAAGAGAAACTTTATTCACAAATTCAAAGAGATATACAACATAGTAAGGCATTGGTACATGTTACTTCTCCAGATAGTCACCATGGTTGTCAAAGCATTTGGGCACCATTGGTATACTAATGCATTGAAACTGGCATAGAAGAAATCAGCATTAAGGTTGTTTAGCCACATCAAGAAGGCTTGCTGAACTTCGTCATCAGTTCTGAAATGGCGATCTTCCATGTGCTTCTTGAACAGTCTGAAGAGATGGAAATCACTTGGTGCGAGGTCTGGGCTGTATGGTGGATGTTCCAATACCTCTCATCGTTTGTGCCAGTATCAAATCATACATTACTATAGCCGCACACAGTCAGGCATTGTTGTGCAACAACACAACACCTTTTGAAAGCAGTCTCTGTCGTTCTGCGAATTGCCTTGTGCAACCGATCCAGCATGGCACAATAACTGGTAGCATTCACAGTTGCTCCACCAGTGAGGAAATCGGCCAGCAGCACACCCTGGTGGTCCCAAAAGATTGTGGCCATCACTTTCTTCACAGATGACGTTATTTTAAAATTCTTACAAGGGGGAGAGGAAAGGTGTTTCCATGAAATTGTTGTTCGCTTCGTTTCAGGTGTCACATGATGTATCTACTTTTTGTCCCCTATGGTGATACTGTGCAGGAACGAAATGCCCTCCACCTGAAACTGCATTAAATGCTGGAGAGACAACCCAATTTTTATACAGACTTCTTAGGCAGGCCGCACACTGAGACGTCATGAACAACATGAAGTACAAATTAGGAGAAGAAACGGGTTGAAACAAAGGAGAAACCTGTTTCAAACCTGTTTTTTTCACACTTTCAAAAGTTTAGTAAACAAACCAAGACAAATGGTCTGTGTTCTATGAAACAGAAAATTACACTGCCCCTAGCAGAGAGAACCAGAACTTAAATGATGGTGATGGTAGTAGTAGTAAACAAACCAAGACAAACGGTCCAAATTGTGTGAGGATTAACCCATAGAATTTGAGATCTTGAATAAATGTACACTAGAGATTCTTTCAAAATGTATTGTTTATCTTTTTATCCCTTTCAAATCAGCAATGTCGTCGATTCAATACTTTGATACATGTATTATATTGCTCATTTAAATTTTTGTTCAAATTGTCACTACAGTCGATACCTCGATACAGGTAGTATTGTCATTTTTAATTTCCTTAAAATCGTCATTGTAGATTGATCTCTCCTCCCCGTGAGAGGCTAACGGGGATAGACCGATATTTTTGTGCTATCTTAGCAATATATTTATTCTTTCAATTTTACTATTTTAGCAGCGGAGCTGCTGTCAAACTTCGTATAATGGCCTTTTTCTTTTTAGGTTAGGAGGCTACTTCACTCATGTGAAAACACCTGCTCGCTAATGTTAATCCTATGGGACAGTTTTTTTTTAATATCTTGTTTGCATTTCAATATTTTAAAATCATTTTTACATTGGATAGCTAAGATTGATCACTATGCAGGCCCTTTTTGTTTACTTTTTTGATTTTATTTGCAGGTATTTTTTATTAGCATTACTTTCACTTTCAGAACTGGTTTCAAAAGTGAAAGTATCATCATTAAAAAAAAAATCTGCTAACAAAGTAAAAAAAAAAAAGTAGAAAAAGGCCAGCATAGCAATCGAGCTCAGCTATCCAATGCCAAAAATACCTTTAAAAATATTGAAATGCAAACAAGATATTATAAAATAACTGTTCTGTAGGATTAACATCAGTGAGTGGGTGTTTTCGCATGAGTAAAATAGTCTATTAAATTGTTATATTTTTAGTTTAGAGCCTGGTTATTTGGGCTACTAGTTTAAAATGTTGTATTCAAGTTCGTCTCCTCTTCCCCAAATCACAACTTTCTTAATTATGGTCTAATTTTAATGGGACCTTTTTTGGGATTCTTCCCAAGTCATTTGGTTACTTACTAAAAACATTAATATTAATTCTGCAACTCTTGGTGATTACTATTTATGAACGATTATCAAAATTTTCAGATTTTTTACAGTTCAAACATTTCCATCTATGGTTTAAAGCCGCATTACTCGGAGTTCTTGTTAGTTAAGTTGTATATCTCAAGTTTGTTTCTCTCTTCCCCCCCCCCCCCCTCTCCCCTAGAGAGTCCTGTATAGGTCAAATTTAACCCGACTCAAACTTGAAAGTTCCATTTAAGGTCAACCTGCTACCGACCCAAGCTTGACGAAATTACTTTCTAGCTGTAACCCAACATATTTCAAACCCGAAATAATTCAGCTGAACCCAACCCGCAACTCAAAATGAATGGAAGTCAATTCATGTTTTACTGCAATTATAAAAGTAATCTTAGTTATCGCTTTTTTTTTTTTTTTTTTTTTTTTACTACCAATTTTGTTTTTTGTATATTTTGTATATAAAGTTATGATTTGGTGAGAACGGGGGGAGGAGACAAACTTGAGAGATACAGCTTAAAGGCGGAATGCTTGAACTGTAAAAAAGCTGAAATTTTTTATTATTGTTCCTAAATAGTGGTCACCAAGAATTGCAGAAATAATAATCAATGTTTAATAATTAACCAAATGACTTGGGAAGAATATCAAAAAATTTCTGTACACATTGGACAATAATTCAGAAATTTATGGTTTGGGGCGCAGGGGCCAAACTTGAAAAATACAACTTAATAAACTTGTAACCCAAATAACTAGGCTGTAAACTGAAAATATAACAATTTGACCTGGAAAGAAAAAGGCCCATATGAAATTTGACAGCAACTCTGCCTCTAAAATAGCAAAATTGAAGGAATAAATGCTATGAAATGCAACTAAGTTTTGGAATTACTGTTTTTAAGCTTATCTGTGTAATATCCATTCTAGAACATACGATACTGAAATTTGTTAATTGACTCTTATTGTGATCGATGCTGATTTATAAGATATTGATGTTTATCGATACTCAATTTTTCCAGAATCGCCCATTACTGATATCGCTAAACTATTCAAGTTGAGATTAATTACCATGTAGTTGACTATATTATCTATAGCATTGTGTAAATTCTACATTTGTTTTTACACTTTATTGGTTACATGTTGAACATACAAATCTTTTACACAAGGCATTTTAAATGTTTTGTTTTCTTTCTTAACAAAGTTCTTGCAGGGTGTTTAACCACCTGGATAACCTGGAAAAGTCAGGAAATTTTTTATGAACTGGAAAAGTCTGTGAAATTTACCATTCTTGATAAAAAGTCCGGGAAATTTAAAATTTCTGAAGAAAATTCAAGAAAAGGTTTTGGATTAGAAAATTAATGATTTGAAATTGTGCTGTCAGGGAAAAGGTTAGCTCTTCATAAGCACTGTAAAATGTATTTCATCCTTAACAATTATTGAAATTATTTTTGTCCTCTTCCTTTTAATCCTTTCTTGTAACCAGAGAAAGAAGTTTCTGTAGAACTTTTTCTTCCTTGGTAGCTTGGGGAGTGGAGTGTTGATTTTCAGCTTTTACTATGTAATGCTTAAAAAAAGAAAATTATCGTCCACTGTCACCTTTTGGTATATATAATTTTGACTGTTTTTGCTGTGTGAAATTTGATTATTTTGTTCACTATATTTCTCAATATTTATGTAAAATTATGTTATGTCTAACAATTCTCTATCTTAAAAATTTCACCCTTTCATTATTAAAACAGGTCGAGAAATTAACCGGATGCTTGGAGTTTCATTTTACCTAACTCGGGAACCTGATACAGCCTGAAGTCTATCAAGCTTGAGAATCCTGCTTTTTTTTTATGATCCTCATTTGCACAAGAAGGAAACTATTTTTTAAATAGGGCAGATGGTGTGCAGCACCCATCTGAAACTGTGTACTTCATTGTACTGTATTCATAAATATTAATCCGATATATATATATTTATATATCTTATAATTATATAATTTGTACTTTCAATAAATGGAGCGGCATACCGCAAACCAACTGAAATGTGTTACTATTTCACTATGTATGTGATAATTTTTATTTCAGTTAATGCAGCACTGCCATTGGCGATTTTTCCACCCCTATTACTACTTTTGAAAAAGGATTCTTGTTTGTAGTTTATTGTTGTTTAGAAATACTAAATTAAAATTATAAAAATAACTGTCTGTGGCAGCCCTGCTGTTATCATTATTAAGTCAGTATTAAAATACACCCGCTCGCTAATGTTAATCCTATGGAGGAAATTTTTGAAGATATCTCGTATTTTTAAATGATTTTTTTTGCATTGGATAGCTGAGGTCAATCTCTATGCACGCTCCTTTCTACTTTTTCGATTTTGATTACAAGTTTTTTTTATTAAGATACTTTCACTTTCAAAACCGGTTTTGAAAGTGAAAGTACCCTCAATAAAAAAAACTGCATCAAAAATCGAAAAAGTAGAAAGGAGCGTGCATAGAGATTGACCTCAGCTATTGAATGCAAAAAAAATCATTTAAAAATATTGAAATGCGAACGAGATATCTTCAAAAATTTCCTCCATAGGATTAACATTAGCGAGCAGGTGTTTTTGTCTGAGTGAAGTAGCCCCTTAAAGTAAGCCTAGCAGAAACAGTATTTTAATATATGATATGGGAAATCAAGTGTATTTTAAAATATAATTTCAATATGGAATATTAGCCGGAAACAAATTATGAACTGGCGCATGTTTTTGCTTTAATATTCATTTTCTTTCTTCTTTTTTTTTTAAAGGGGGTGGGGGGCACTATCCAAACTATACAGAATCTCTCATTAACACATTGAGTCAGCAACCACTGTAAGAGAGTAACCACAAGTTTTTCATACAATTGAAAGATGAAGAGAGATGCTTCACATATGGGGATTTTAAAGTTATAATTTCATCAAGTGTCTGTATCTTGGATTCTTTTTCAGATTTCCAACACTGCTAATGTAGACATTGCTAAAATTGGACAAATTACTAAATTAGGAAGGGATGAATGCAAAACTTACGTTAACCTCAATAATAAATTAATTTAAAAAAAAAATTCAAATGCAGCAATTGCAATTTGAAATAAAATAAATAAATGATGATTAAATACCATAATTTGAATACTTTAAATGAATAAACAACATTCAAAGCATGGGGTTCAAATGCTCATCTTGCTTGTTATTAATTTTAGCTACTGAATTGAATCTGAAAAATTATGTATGCTACTGTATTTTGAACAACTGAGTTGTATTTGAAAGTATACTGGTGCATATTGTTGAACAATTGTTCATTACATTTTTTTATGTTAAATTTTTTTTACAGAAAACAATTTTATCTGAAAATTGAAACTTACGTCAGTGTAACCTATTTAAATTTTCAGTTTCCTCTCATCATTAACCACAAAAAAAAAAGAGATTGATTGAATTGAAAAGATCGTAATAAATTATCTTTTTCAATATCAATTTTACATAAAATTTTGGACAGTTTAGCGTAAAAGATAGATCAATTTATTGAAATAAATTCATTTCAATGGCTCACACTTAAAGTGTGAAATTCAACAGTGTCAGGAGTGATTGTGTTCAGGTTATATACTTGAATTCAGATTTTTTTCTTTTAAAGTACTGAAAATACAGTTTTTCTGATAGTTAAATACACAAAATAACACTAAAATAAATATCAATTTCATATGATTGCTAAATAGAGTTAAATTCATATTTCTCTCAATTTGACCTCCCTGTATTAAATTATATATTCCCTCCCCCCCTCTCTCCATACAGAAATGTTTCCTCGCTAAAATTTCAGGTATTTTTTCATAAACCCACAATCGTCCCTTCAGTGTATTGGGAAATTAAAAGTATAAGACTACAAACTAAATATCATTTTAATTGCATTTTAAAACAAACCTTTAAAAGTCACACAAATTTTGATAACATTTCTTTTAAAAATCATTTTTAAATTTTGAAACGTAATTAAATTTGATGGTTGCATTTGTAAATATTCAAAAGAATAAATTATGAGTTTTCTTTCCTTTTTATTAATAGCGTAGTGTTTCACCCAAATTTTGTTATTTTTAAGATTAATGTTTCAAATTTTCAGAGTTAAAGTAGAGGAAATTCATTTAAATAAAAAGGAAAATTTGTACTTCTCTGTCCTAGTTTTTATATTACAATAAACTCTAAAAAGTAATCTATTTTTAGCCATCAAATAAAGGTTTGTGGATCTACCAAATTTTGCATATAACGAAGAAAAAAGAAAGATTATCTAACATTTAATTTCTTTAAAATGTTATTGCTGCTTTAAATGCAGAAAATAACACAAAAGTTAAAACTAAGTCATTTGGTCAATCCAATGAAAAATAGTAAGCCAACCAATTCTGTGTGAAAATCCAGTTTTCTGATAATTAAATTCACAAAATAGTCAATAAGATTAGGTAAATTATTTTTTTTATTCTTAGCTAATAGAGCTGGTTGCAAGACACATTTATTTAGTTGCGATTACTATTAACTAACTAGATTTGGTTGCAATAAACATTGATTTGATTACTGATACAATCAAATCCCTTTGGCTGTTTCAAATCTATTATGGTTACAAGAACCAAATCAATTTGGTTTTTGTAACCAAAGACAATTGGTTATAATACCATTTAACCAAATGAATTTGATTGCAATAAATAAATCTATTTAGTTCTATCAACCAAATCTATTTGGTTAAAACTTATCATAACCAAAAAAGTTTGGTTGCAGTGACTAAATCAGTTCGGTTCTACCAACCAAATTTAGTTGGTTGATACTTATTATAACCAAATAAATTTTGTTGATACAACCAAATGGATTTGGTTCTTGCAACCAAATTCATTTTGTTATGTCAACTATTAACCAAATTAATTTGGTTGCAAGAACCAAATGAATTTAGTTACTGCAACAAAATTTATTTGGTTACAATAAGTATCAACCAAAAAGTTTGGTTGCAGTAACCAAATGGATTTAGTCCGTTTAACCAAACTTTTTTGGTTACTTTAAGTATTAACCGAAATGATTTGGTTGAAAGAACCAAATTCATTTGGTTCTTTCAACAAAATTTATTTGGTTGCGACAACTAAATCATACTTTGGTCCCATCAACCAAACATTTTGTCGGGGCTATACTGAAAAAAAAATTTGGTTGGTTCAACTATAATTTTGTTCTTTTAACCAAATCGTTTTTTCTGTGTGTAAACTATTTATAAAATGCATTGCAATTCGAATAAAATCGTGGCTTGATGACTTTCAATGCTCTATTACTCCAAAATTGATAATCTTATTAACTAATGGTGTACTGCGTCAGATTAAGCGTCTCATTTCCAATTAAAATAGATCTTTGAATTGAAATTTGAATGAAATGCAGGGTCAGGAAAAATCGAAGTGTGTGGAAAATAGGATTACAAATATCTCGGCAACTCATTATTTGATCGACTTCATTCTTTATACAAAATTTATGTTTTTTTATTGTCTTTTATATTCCCTCCTTAAAATAAACAATTTCGAAAATTTTTATTTACCTTTTATCAGAACGACTATTTCGAGAGTCCGAAAAAAATAGTTCCGGATCATCGAGGTGACTGAAATTCAATAAGCTTCTTCCCATTATTACATACTAAGTACACACCCAATTTCAAGTTTCTATCTCGATTTGTTCGGGAGATCGAGCGTTTACAGACACACAGACAGACAGACGGACGGCAATTTTTTTTTTTTCTGAAATTATGTTTTTCGGAATATCCAGTGTCTGAAACGTGTAAATCCGTCAATTTTTTTTTTTCGATTTTCAAAACGATTACAAGACTTACCTTATACTACATATGATGGGTAAGTAAAAATGTATCCTTTCTTCTTTTTAGAAATAAATGCAAGTATAAGTATTAAAGGATTATAAATAAATAATAAAAAATAATAATTCAGTGGTCTCGTGTAAGCCTTTCGCACTGAAATCTTTAAGATTATTAGCTAATAGTTTTTTCAATAATTTTTAATTAATTGCAATTTTTAATCAAAGAATGTCTTTCAGCGAAATGTGAGTATACAATGTCAAAATCCTCTTCAAAGTTTTTTTTTGCATGATATCTCATTTATCGTAGCGCTGTGTGTTTTGTGCATAGAAAAAGATATGTTTACATCAGGGATAATATACGTATATGATTCTTAGGTATACAGAATGTTAACAGAACGTAAACTTTCTTCACATTAAAAACATTGTATGATCATTTTCTTCGCCTGTATTCAGTAGGAAATCAAAACTTTAAAAGAAGTGGTTGCACAGTCTCACGATACAGAACAACTGATTATCAGGTATTGTATGAAAAATAATCATTTCCGGCACAAGTTCCTGTCAATTAGATTGGTCAGTACGGCTCTATTACTTTGTTTCTATGTAGTTTACAGAGGTGCAATTTTGTTATTTATATGTTAATTATTATAAAGTGTTGAAAATTGAAAAAATAATGATATTGGAGGTAATTCTAATGCCTTTAATATTTTGTGATTTTATTCAAGTTTTAAATTGAAATCAGTCTGATTTAGATTTTTTTTCTCGATTTTTAAATTATAAAAAAAGTGTTTAATATTTTCTACTTTTACTGAAACTTTTTATATAATTTTTCTCTTTTTGAATTTAAATTTTGCAGCTCATATTTTTTACACATGTCCAGTGAATCAGTTTAACTATACACTTCTATATAATTTTTTTCTCTCTCTCTATTGGTGATAATATATATATATATATATATATATATATATAACCATTAATGAAACATTACCAAAACACCAACTGAAACTTGAAATTATGATTTAGGAAGGATTATATATATTTGGTAATAATGATTTATAAGTTTGGTTAGTTTTTTCTTCTAACCCCCCCCCCCCTTGGGGCCATTTTCAATTATATCAAAAATCTGTCCAACATAAATTTTCGGCCCTTTTCCTAGAAGTAATAATATAACTTTAAACGGATTCGATACGTATCATAATTAAAAAATTATGGGGTTTTTTCTGTTTTCACAAAAAGCTCCCCACTCCCTCCCCCCCCCTCCCCCCCCCTGGGTTCGATTTTGCACATTAACGAACTTGACCGAGATTTTATGCCCCTTGATTTTATGTATCAGTTTGGAAGAGATTTGCGCAGAATTATTGACATTATCGTGTCCATAAAAAAGTGACATAGATAGATAGATAGATAAAGTTTTGAAGTGGGGGTGGGTGGTTTTGGGTTCTGGGAGTCATGATCGGCGTAGATCTGCAAAATTTTTTTGAAAAATTCCAACTTAGGGGAGAATGTAATAGGTAGTATTTCATACGAAATCTACCTAAAAGGGCGTGAGAAATTAAATGATGACGTTTCAAATAATAATTTCATAGACCGTGCAATTGTATAGAATATTCTTATTTGTTTTGATAATGGCTTCAGATGGAGCCGAAACATGTCAAAAGTCTCATAAAACTTGTTTTACTGTTTATAATGTTTTTATTTTACGCCTTTTAGCAAGGAAAAGAAGTATTAGTAATCTCTCACGTTTATTGGCGGCAGTTGAACAAACGATCTTTCTACCGTACCATTTTCCAGGTTTGCGACACACTCAAAAATGTGGTGTATTACATCACATTTTGATTGTTATTATGAGTGAAGTCGTTAACAATGTATAAAACTTTTACGTTTCGGCGGTGGAATGTTTTCTCTTTCTTCATCACTTGTCACTGAGAATTTCTTGATCACTTAATAATCTATGTTACATATCAAAGTCGCTTTTGAAGAAAGAAAATAACAAAACTTTTTTAGGTAAGCAAGGGTCGATCCAAACATAATTTGGAGCCTATTTAGGGCCCATTCACAAAAATCAATTTAATAAAATGGGCCCCTTCACAAAAATCAATTTGATAAAATGGACCCCATCACAAAAATCAGTTTGAGAAAATGGGCCCCTTCACAAAATTCCTTTTAACAAAATAGGCGCTTTCACAAAATTCAATTTCATAAAAACTTACTATTTATTATTTAATTATTAATCTTTGACTTTTAAAATGTATAATTTGTAAACAAACAAGTTCATCAAAGATTAAAACTTCAGCAAAAGTATTTTTTAAAAGTTTTTGTTAATAAACGCTTGGTTCGAATTTGAGTAGCTGGATTTCGACTTTCATTACAAACTGTTATTTTTCACAAAAATATAATAAAATTTCACAAAAATAACCTTTACTTTTCACAAAATGGGCCCCAAGAAAAAAAACCTGCATCAACCCCTGGGTACATTTCGTAAGATAAGAAATACTACCTATTACATTCTCCCCTAAGTTGGAATTTTTGAAAAATTTTTGCAGATCTACGCCGATCCTGACTTCCAGAACCCAAAACCTCCCACTTCAAAACTTTATCTATCTATCTATATCACTTTTTTATGGACACGATAACTTCAATAAGTTATCTTCTGCACAAATCACTTCCAAACAGATACATAAAATCAAGGGGCATAAAATTTCGGTCAAGTTCGTTAATGGACAAAATCGAACCAAGGGGGGGGGGGGGGGGGGGAATGGGGTTTTTTTGTGAAAACAGAAAAAAAAACCATAACTTCTTATGATACGTATCGAATCCGTTTAAAATTATTATTACTTCTAGAAAAAGGGCCGAAAATTTATGTAGGACAGATTTTTGATATCATTAAAAATGGCCTCAAGGGGGGGGGGGGGGGGCGGAATAGGGGTTTAAGAAGAAAAAAATTCATAACTTCGTCCATTCACAAGATATCAAATCCGCTTAAATTTGTTATAAACCTTCTTAATATTATCTACAACTTTTATATTGACAAGTTTTTTATAGGACCAACCATTACAAAAAAAAAAAAAAAAAAAAAAAAAAAAAAAAAAAAAAAAACGCCGGCTCCGCCTACAGACACAGGTAGATTTCGAAGTGGGTGGTCCGAAGTCCACGTCATGGCGAAAAAGTCATTTCTTCTGCAATTCTCAATAAACAGGCGCCACACGGTCTGCGTCTTCGAAATCTACCTCTAGTTGTAGGCCGAGATGTCCGGGATATTTTTTTCTATTCTATCCTGTTAGTTTGTGTAAAATTTGACCATATTATCCGATGAGAAGTATGCATTAAGCGATACCGTTCACTCACACAAAAACACCTGCTTGCTAATGTTAATCCTACGGGACAGTTCTTTTAAAATATCTCGTTTGCATTTCAATAGTTTTAAACGATTTTTTTCTTCATTGGATTAGTTGAAGTGTATGATCGTCACTTTTTAATTTTTCGATTTTGTTTGCAACTTTTATTTTATGGGGATACTTTCCCTTTAGGTACCGGTTTCGAATACACGCAAAAAGAGAATTATTGTTTTATTTCTTTCAAAATTTATTTTTCTCAATATCGTGAAACCATAAAGTGTAATAGCTAAATATAAATTAATAGTAATTAATTTTTTCAATGATTCCTCACTGAACATTCCAAAAATAATTAGCTGCAAGCAAAATTTGTATTTCTGATTATTTGGGGGAGAGGTCTGCTAACTTTCATCTATTATTCTCCACATATTTTGTACAATTTCAGGGTCAGAATTGGGGACTTTCAAAATATGTTTCACTAATAAAATCTGTAGCTAATACGAACAATGTTAGCTACATTTACGAAACGACGATAATTCATTTTACTTCGTAATTTAATTTACAAAAACATTATATTGTTTTTCGTGACCTTGATCTACATTAAACGCAAAAAAAATTAAATGTTCTTTTCTGAAAACAGGCAAATTTAATTCATATGAGCTGTGCTTTCGTAATGAAGCTTTTTTTCGCTTCCTGAATCTAGCAATAAACGAACAATTTTTGTTTTCTAGTTAGACTGAGCAGTTACGCAACATGCTTACTATAAAACAGCATGCTTAGAATTTTCTTGTTGCAATGAGAATTAGAATCAACAATTTGATTTTCAAAAATTCCTTTTTTTCATTAAATATGTTTCCGAAAACAAAATAATTTATTGTGCTGAGTACTTTTACATTTTTTACATATTTATAATTTTATAAGACATTACGATGGTAAGTACGAATTAAGAAAGCACTTTGTAACATCTATCTTTAGCATTTACCATAACACTAATCTTTTTTACTTACCCATCATAAGTAGTATAGGGTAAATCTTGTAATCGTTTTGAAAATCGAAAAAAAAAAAAATTGACGCATTTACACGTTTCAGACACTGGAGATTCCGAAAAACATATTTTTAGAAAAAAAGTTTGCCGTCCGTCTGTTTTTGTGTGAGTGTGTGTATGTAAACGCTCTATCTCCCGAACAAATTGAGATAGAGACTTGAAATTGGGTATGTACTTAGTATGTAATAATAGGAAGAAGCTTACTGAATTTCAGTCACCTCGATGATCCGGAACTATTTTTTTCGGACTCTCGAACTATTCGTTCATATAAAAGGTATATAAAATTTTTCGAAATTGTTTATTTTAAGGAGTGAATATAAAAGAAAATAAAAAAACGTAAATTTTGCATAAAGAATGAAGTCGATCGGATAATGAGTTGCCGAGATATTTGTAATCCTATTTTCCACACTTTTCGATTTTTCGTGACCCTGTATTTCATTGAAATTTCAATTCAAAGATCTATTTTAATTGGAAATGAGACGCTTCATCCGACGCAGTAAACTGTTAGTTAAAAGCATTAACATTTTTGGAGTTATAGGTATGTTTCTTTTACGCCATTCAGTAATAGAGCATTTAATGTTTATGACGTCATCAAGCCACGATTTTGTTTGAATTGCAACGCATTGTATAAATAGTTTACACATGTTTTATTTTCATATTTTATATTATGTATATCCTTGATGGGTAAGTATTACGGTGGCCCCCAACGACTAGTTTAATCATCAACTAAATTTTTACACTCAGAAGATAAATGACCGCTATTTTTACAAAATCAAAAAAAAAAAAAAAAAAAAAAAAAAAACATTAGTATTCAAATTCAAATTATTAGTATGATGAAATTTATTTGACATTTTTTTCTTTTCCAGACATTCAGTTTTAAACAATGAAACTGCCGAAAAAGAATTTGTTTGGTATGCCAAACAAATACAGAACTTGATATTTCCTGTATTTCTAACAATTCGCTTACTTTTGTGTTATCAATATCATCAGTTAATAACGTTTCTAATTTCGATATCAATTTTGAGAAACTTGTTCGGTCAATAGAACGTTTCGATTTTCGTTTCTGAAAATTTTCGATTTCAAATTTAATTTAATTCAATTTTTAGGTGCGTTCGTAATTATATAAATATGTAGCACCTATTGTCGTCGCTTGGTCCGTCCGTCTGTCTGTCTGTCCGTCCGCATATAACAACGCAAAAACTACCCAACCGAATGGTTTGGAATTTAAGATATATTATCTTTGCAGAATTTTGTCGAGACATTTCAAATTTTTTAAAAATCGAATCAAAACTTTAGGAGATATTAATAAAAATATTTATTAAGAAATTTGAATTATTTTTAAAAAAATCGGTGCTTTCTTGTTATAGGAGCTTCCGAGGTTGAATCGTCAAGCGACCGAGATACTTATTTTATGACAGAAATTAATCTGCAGACGATATAATTCATTTCGCAGAATTAAAAATCATCCAGATCTGAATATTTATAGAACTAGCTATAGTACGAACGCACCTCATTTGTCACGTTTGACGTACAATTTCCAACTTGTTATTTTTACACATAAATCAATAAACGTCTAAGAATAGTGAAAGGCATTCCTTTACCTTTTCAATTCAGGTAGGACGATTGAGAAAATACATAAAAATCGTCCCATTATCCACTCAAATATTTTTAAAAAATCACAATATATCTAGTTCTTAAAACTTTTGTTATGGTTACATATCGATTATATTAATCGAAAACCCTCTTGGTATAATCAACCTCAAAGTTATAATCATCTTGAAATCACCAGAAATATTTTAACTTTAACCCCTTAACAATTTCGTTTTTTTTTTTTTTTTTTTTTTTTAACAATAAACTAACAGGTTGGAAATTGTACATCAAACGTAACAAATGAGGTGCGTTTGTCCTATAGCTAGTTTTATATTGGTTTCTTTGATAGAATTTTCCGGCACGATCAACTTTCCCAAACAGAAAGAACTTTCCGAATAATCCAATAAATATTCATAGATCTTGGTGCATTAACTGTTGCACTCTTTTGAAAAAATGCATGAATACAAAATTTATTTTATGAGCAGATTTTCATATTATAGATATTGATTTTATTTTATGAAACTAAGTTTCAATACACTTTTATATAAACAATTGATTACAATTCTGCTACATTAAAATTATACTATGCGCAAATACTAAAATACCAGACAATGTAAAAGAAAATCATCGTTATTATTTCAGTGAAATGAATTCTATCGTCTGCTATTAGGATAGGATTCATTTCCGTAATAAAATAAGTGCATTTTAAGTTGGCAACATTTTATCTTTCGTTGACGTTTACTGAAACTTCGAATGGGAAACTTAAGTCTAACTTTGAAAATTACAGAACTTGAAATCCATATTTAGACTCTTTTTTTCCATAAAATCTATTTCTTCGGAAACCTCTTTCCAAAAAACGGTCGGTAGATGATAGGATGGCTATAATTAAACGATTTTAGTATACAAATTGGGTTTTTAAATTCAATAATACGGAAATAGTAGGACTCCATCTTAAATAGGACGTCATCACCCATGGCGATCTAGAATCATTACCTATCATGAAATATGTATTAATTACGTATGATACGATTTAATAGAATGAAGAAAACTTTTATGAATATCTTTTTACGTTTTGTTTCGATTTTTATAAAATTTGAAATGACTCGACAAAACTCTGCAACGATTATATTTATATATTAAATATCAAACCATTCGGCTGGGTAATTTTTGCGTTGTTATATGCGGACAGACGGACGGACCAGACGACGACTATAGGTGCTACCTATATTTATATAATTACGAACGCACCGAAAAATAAGGACAAGACACCACTTTTTCCGTGCTAAAATATTTGCCTTAAATAATAAAAAAATGTCTGCTAATTAATAAAGCGAAGATTACAGTTAAAAACTAATGTTATCCAAAAGCTTTTAGTAAAGAAGTACTTTACTCCTCTTACCCGAACGGCGTTCGGGTAAGTTGGTTAAAACGGCAACCGAGAACTCTTCGCAAAAATGAAATTAAATATTATTTTTTATATCCGTTCGTAATTATATAAATATGTAGCACCTTAGCAGGGCTGCCACTGGCGACTATTTTTAAATTCTATTCGCACCACTATTTAAAAAATAAATAAATTTTGTAGTATATTTCTCTTGCACATGTTGTCAAAGTGCATGTGAAAAAATTCTGTTTTGAGAAAGTGGTGCGAGATAGAATTAAAAAATAGTCGCCAGTAGCACCCCTGTTATAGTCGTCGTCTGGTTCATCCGTCTGTCCGCATATATAACAGCGCAAAAACAACCGACCGAATGGTTCGAAATATAATATATAGAATCGTTGCAGAATTTTGTCGAGTCATTTCAAATTTTATGAAAAACGAATCGAAACTTAAAAAGATATTAATAAAAGTTTTCTTCATTCTATTAAATCCTATCGTACGTTATTCATTCAATGATATCCCATGATAGATCATGATTCTAGGTTGCCATGGTAATGACGTCCTTATTAAGATGGAATCCTAGTATTTCCGTATGACTGAATTTAAAAACAGAATTTGTATAATACTAAAATTGTTTAATTTTAGCAATCCTATCATCTACCGATCGTTTTTTGGATTGATGTTTACGGAGAAATAGATATTAAATGGAAAACGAATCTAAATATGATTTCAAGTTCTAAAACTTTCAAAGCTAGGCTTAAGTTTCCCACTGGAATTTTCAGTCAATGTCAACAAAAGATAAAATGTTGCCAACTTAAAATTGATTTTTAATATTACGGAGACGAATCCTATAATAGTAACAGACGTTATAATTCTTTTTTTTTTTCAGTGAAATAATAACGATGATTTTTTTACATTGTCGTGTATTGGATATTTGCGCAGAATATAATTTTAAATGTAACATAATTGTAATAAATTGTTTGTAAAAGTGTGTTCAAACTTCATTTCATAAACTAAAATGAATATCTATAATATGAAAATCTGCACCTAAAATAATTTTTTTATTTATGCACTTTTGCATAAGAGTGCAACAGCTATTGCACGAAAATCTGAATATTTATAAAACTAGTTATAATATGATAGCACCTCATTTGTCACGCTTGACGTACAATTTTCTACTTGTTACTTACCCATCATACGTAGTATAGGGTAAGTCTTGTAATCGTTTTGAAAATCGAAAAAAAAATTTGGCGGATTTACACGTTTCAGACACTGGAGATTCCGAAAAACATATTTTTAGAAAAAAAGTTTTGCCGTCCGCCTGTGTGTCTGTAAACGCTCTATCTCCCGAACAAATTGAGATAAAGACTTGAAATTTGGTATGTACTTAGTATGTAATAATGGGAAGAAGCCTATTGAATTTCAGTAACCTCGAGGATCCGGAACTATTTTTTTCGGACTCTCGAACTATTCGTTCTGATAAAAGGTATATAAAAAATTTTCGAAATTGTTTATTTTAAGGAGTGAATATAAAAGACAATAACAAAACATAAATTTTGCATAAAGCTTGAAGTCGATCGGATAATGAGTTACCGAGATATTTGCAATCCTATTTCCACACGCTTCGATTTTTCATGACCCTGTATTTCATCCAAATTTCAATTCAAAGATATATTTTAATTGGAAATGAGACGCTTAATCAGATGCAATAAACCGCTAGTTAATAGGATTATTGTTTTTGGAGTTATAAGAATGTTTGTTTTAACCCTTTCATGGTCATGAACGCGTATACGCGGTCAAAGTTTTTTACTTCTAAATGGTCATGAGCGCTTATAGACGGTCAGGATTTTCTACTTCTAAGTGGTCATGACCGTCTATGTGCGTTTTTCTCACCCCCCAGACTGGGCGGTAAAGAAGGCGTTTATCAGCACACTCCCCCTTCCCACATATTCAATGGATGTATAGGTAGACCATTTGTCAACTAGATTATTTGTATTTTAGTTGAATGCCTTACAGATTTGGTTAGAAAATGTCTCAGAGAATTTCGTTTTCTGTACAGCCTACATCTAGTGACATTGTATTTCAAAAAGGAAGCAACTTCATAGAATATCATTTTTTAGTTATTATTTTATTTTAAAACTCTCGTCCATACGATTCTAATCCATTACATTAATTATTATTATTTAAAATGTTTTGCCATGTTAAATTTATTTAATTTTTTTTTAATGAATACATATGTTTTTATTTTTCTAACAGTATTTCAATTTATTTTGTTTAAATATATTACTAAATAACTAAAATCGATTTTTCTTTCTTTTTTTTTTTCTTTTTTTCTTTTTTTTACTTACAGCACTTTTGCTTTGCAATAGTAACAAATATAATAATACCCAAATAATATTAATAATACCAAATTAATATTACACTTAAAAAATTATTTACTAATTTACTATTGTTGCTGTACCAATTATAGCATAACTTTAAAAATAAAACAGTGAAACCTGTCTATAACAATACTGAAGGGACCAGAAAAAGTATCAATATAGACAAGTTACATTTATAGGCAAGCTCAAGAATGTTAATTGATTCAGAGTACATAGTAGAATAATTTTTATATATTGATGGAATATTAGTTTAAATTTCTTAGAATTATATATGTAGATGGAAATTTTTTTTAAACAATGAAATTTAATTTATTTATTATAAATAATCAGAATTTTGCATTATTAAATAAATATATAAAGAGTGTACAATATAAATAAATATGATAAAAATCATATTTTTATTACATTTTGTCAGATTTGTAAAATTACACGATTAAGTGATTAAAAAAGAATAGGAATTTACAATTTTTACTCTTAAAAAGAGAAAGAAATTGCAGGTATTATTTATTCGAATATGAAACCAAAGAAAAATAATTTGTGTAAAAAATGTGTATTTGGATGTCTAAATGTAGACGATAAGACCGGAAATATTACTTCACAGACATTACCTCACAGACATTATTTAACATTAACATTTGGTTTGATATTTTTAAATATAATAGCACCATTTTTGTAATGGAAGAAGAAATCAAGTTTTTGATCAATTAATTCAAAGGCATGTACAGGTGTCATCATAATTTTCCTTTAGTTTTTATAAAGACGCCCTGTTAGAACTAAAAGAAAATGATGATTAGTACTTTCACTGAATTAGTACTTTCACTTTATTAGTACTTTCACTGAACACCAATAAAATTGATTGATTAAATTTTAATACTCCTCAATATTTGTAAGAGCCTTAAATATATCTTGAAGAATTGATTTGATGTAAGAAAATGATGCACAAATTTATCATTTTTAGAGACATTCAGTTGATCACTATGTTCAAAATTGCCATTATAATTGTTGGGATTAAATTAAAGACTGCAAGCAGTTGTAGATATTTTTTTAACATTTCAGCAAAAGTTACAGGCCCGTAGCTGGGGGGGGGGGGGGGGGGGGGGAGGATTCTGGAAATTTTTTTGCCCGTCCGATTATGATTGACTCGACCCCTCATCAAAACATTTTAAAATTTCCGTACTTTTTTTTTATCTCCTTTTTTTTTTACTTCTTTTTTCAGACAAGACCGAAATCATAGACGCCCATCCCAAAGACCCTTGTATAAAACTTTTTTTTTCTCAATCCAAAAGATCAATAAGATTGCGGCGTAAGACATTTCTGGCTTTGTTGCTCTCTAGAAATCCACTTTACCGCCTCCTCAATGACTCAAATTAACGGCTTTAGAAAATAATAGTTTAAACATTATCCTGTAAACTATTTGACTCAAACGGATTAGCTGTTGCTTGTGAAAATGGTTTTCTTTGTATAACTGTCACTGTCACAGATGAAATTTACTGTAATCTGGCGCGGTTGGTTCACTATTTCATGGCTTGACAGACATGTTCCCCAAAACAAGCAAATATTGTGTTTTACAACTATGTATTTTTGTCATTGTTAACGTGGCAAGGTTGCTATAATTCTGGGCTTTTAGCCTTTTAGGGGATTTTCAACAAATGTGGAAAATATCCTTTGACGTCTTTTAGGTAGATTTCGTAAGAAATACTACCTATTACATTCTCACCTAAGTTGGAAATTTTGAAAATTTTTTGCAGATCTACGCCGATCATGACTCCCAGAACCCAAAACCACCCCCAGTTCAAAAGTTTATCTATCTATCTATCTATCTATCTATCTATCTATCTATCTATGTCACTTTTTTCTGACCACGATAACTGGAAAAATTCTGCAGAAATCTCTTCCAAACTGATACATAAAATCAAGGGTCAGAAAATCTCGGTCAAGTTCGTTAATGGGCAAAATCGAACCAAGGGGGGGGAAATGGGGGGGCTTTTTGTGAAAACAGAAAAACCCTCATAATTTCTTTATTATTATACGTATCGAATCCGTTTAAAGTTATTATTACTTCTAGGAAGAGGGCCGAAAATTTATGTATGACAGATTTTTGATATAATTAAAAATGGCCCCAAGGGGGGGAAAAAGGGGGGGTTTAGAAGAAAAAAAATCATAGTTTCGTCAATTCACAAGATATCAAATCCGCATAAATTTATTATTAATCCTCTTAGTATTATCTAAAACTTTTATATTGACAAGTTTTTTATAGGACCAACCGTTATAGCAAAAAAAAATTAAAAACAAAAAAAATCCCTACCGGCTCCGCCTGCAAACAACTTATTTTTCGAAGTAGGCGGTTCCAACTCCGGCATCTTTTCGAAACTGATACATAAAATCAAGGGGCATAAAATCTCGGTCAAGTTCGTTAATGGGCAAAATCGAACCAAGGGGGGGGGATGGGGGGGGGCTTTTTGTGAAAACAGAAAAAACCCCATAATTTCTTAATTATGATACGTATCAAATCCGTTTAAAGTTATTATTACTTCTAGGAACAGGGCCAAAAACTTATATATGACAGATTTTTGATATAATTAAAAATTGTCTTAAGGGGGGGAGGGAAGGGGGTTTAGAAGAAAAAAATTCATAACTTCGTCAGTTCCCAAGATTTCAAATCCGCTTAAATTTATTATAAATCCTCTTAATATTATCTAAAACTTTTATATTGACAAGTTTTTTATAGGACCAACCGTTATAGCAAAAAAAAAATTAAAAACAAAAAAATCCCTGCTGGCTCCGCCTGCAAACAAGTTATTTTTCGAAGTAGGCGGTTCCAACTCCAGCATCTTTTCGAAACTGATACATAAAATCAAGGGGCATAAAATCTCGGTCAAGTTCGTTAATGGGCAAAATCGAACCAAGGGGGGGGGGGGGTGATGGGGGGACTTTTTGTGAAAACAGAAAAAAAACCCATAATTTCTTAATTATGATACGTATCGAATCCGTTTGAAGTTATTATTACTTCTAGGAGAAGGGCCGAAAATTTATGTATGACAGATTTTTGATATAATTAAAAATTGCCTTAAGGGGGGGGGGGAGGGGGGTTTTAGAAGAAAAAAATTCATAATTTCGTCAATTTCCAAGATTTCAAGTCCGCTTAAATTTATTATAAATCCTCTTAATATTATCTAAAACTTTTATATTGACATGTTTTTTATAGGACCAACTCTTATAGCAAAAAAAAAAAAAAAAAAAAAAAATCCTTGCTGGCTCCGTCTGCAAACAAGTTTGGTTTCGAAGTAGGCGGTTCCAACTGCAGCATCATCGCAAGAAGGTCATTTCTTCCGCAATTCCCGACAAACAGACGCCCCACGGTCTGCGTCTTCGAAATCTACCTGTGCCTGTAGGCCGAGCCGTCAGGGATTTTTTTTACACCGTTTTAAACGATAAAAGTTTGTGAAATCAGTATCACTTAGAATTGCAATATCTGGAAGGGATTTTTCAGAATAAAGATGATTTCTAGTGAAACGAAAAAAAAAATTGGAAATTTAATAAAAATGTTAAAAGAGCATTAACATTTTTCAGTGGAAGGCTAGTATAGGAGTAAAGTGTATTAGGAAAACTAATGAACTAGATATAGTCATGAATACTAATTGTTTCAATTTTAGTTAATGTTTCCTAAATTTATTAATTTGAATATACGTACAAAAATTTACAAACAATATTCAATTAATGTTGTTTGTAGAAAAAAAAACATTTTTACCAGCTCAACTATGCGAAACTTTATAATAGATTCATGGACTTGTTTTTACATATACAAACATTAAATTCTCAGGCATGATTATTGAAAGGATTTAGAATCGAACACCATTCTTCATTTTTTGATAAGTGGATTTGACTTTTGTGCATTTAAGAATAAAAATGTATTTGTGGTTGTGTTAGAAAATAGAGTTTCGCCTTGAGAATATTGTTAATAGTCACTTCACTGTTGTTGTGTGATTCCCAAATAAATATGATTTTTTTTCTTTCTTTTTTCTTTTCTTTTTCTTTCTTTTTTGTAGTTTTAAAAAGACAAAATGTTTTCTGATTTTGAACATAGAACTTTCATTTTAATAATTTATACAGAATATTCTTTTTTAGTTAATCATTTTTTTTTATTTTCACGATGGGTTTTATTTATGTTACATTATGTTATGATATGGCTTTTTTTAATTAAATTTATTTATTATTTATTAAATTATTTCTCTAAAATAATTCTCTGTATCTTTTTTAAACTTGTCTAAAATCTTTTTTTAATACTTGAATGCTTTATTAATATAAACGAACATAGGTAAATTAAAACTATTTATTTAAAAAAAAACACACACACACACAATTTATTTTGGTCATTTAAAATATTTCATTTACCTATGAAATCTTTTCGTGTTTTAAAACAAGGCTTGAAATTTTACTTATAATAATTTAACAAGAAATATTAATATCGTGCCGTTCTTAGATTGTGAAACACTTTCCAACATTATGAAAATATTGTCGCGAAATTTTCCTATTTTCTTACTCTTACAAAAAATTTATAAATAAAATCTAATGTAAATCTTTTTTTTTTCTTTCGTTCTGTAGATAATATTGAGCAGTCATTGCACACAGATCACCACTCGTATGACAAAATTCACAAAAACGCGTATTATAATAAGCATGATGCAAAAAAAGTTTAGACACAAAGCTCAGTCTTCAACAAAGCAAGCCATTTTCTTAGAAAAAACTTATATAAAGAATTAAATGCAAGGTGTCGATTAAGTCTCTAAAATCGAAAGCAATGGCTGACCACTTCATTCATTCATTCAATGTTGAACAATCTTATTTAAATCTTTGTTTTCGTGAAAAATCTTATGACTTCATCACGGATAATCTAGACCATAATGCAGTTAAAGAAGTTTATAAAATTTTAATTTCTGGATTTTTACACATAAGTATTTGACACGAAATTTCACACACAATGTCACCAAGCTGGCAGCAAAGTTGTAAAGTTTTCTGCTAAGATCGACATCTATACTGGTCTATACATTCTACCCAGTATTCAGAAATGACTGTAAAATTACATCACAAAAACAGCGTATATACACGTAAAATATATTTTGACTGTTTATAGAGTTATAAGCGATTCGTGTCACCTGACGACACGATTTTTCCCCTTTCTTGCTCTGCTGCCTCGGATTTCGGATAAAAACGCTGACTTTGGGAGTATGTTCTGAAAGATCTTCTGCCTTTACATGGGTTCCTCACATGGGTTTTCATTTATATATATATATATATATATATATCAGGGGTCGATCAAGGAAAAATTTGGGGCCTATTTAGGGCCCTTCACAAAAATCTATTTAATAAAATGGAGCCCTTCACAAAAAAATATATATAAATCAACATTTGAAAGGAGGGTGGTTTAGGAGTATGGGGGTCATGTTCGGTGAAAATATACCAAAATTTTTTGGAATTGCTTTCCTCCGAACGGCTGCAATAGGTAGCTTTTTGTATTGAAAGCTACCTAAAACACGATCCCTGAAGAGACTTATTATCCCGAAGCTACAAAATAAATAAATAAATTGTTCAAAAAAGAAAAAAAAGAGAAAAGAAAAGAAAGAAATGGAAGTAAATAACAATACAAAAATAACAACCATTTGTTTTACAATTATCTTATTTAGAAAGTCTGCAATCTAAGGTATCTTAGATACATAAAGACTTATTCCTTGTAGGTTTGATTTAATTAAAAAAATAATATATATCTGAATTTAACTGAATCTGATACCACATATTAGAATATTCTATTTCGCTAGCTTATATTTACAGTGATGATATAGTCAATAATCAAGTTTTATTCGAGGAATGAGATGTAGTGTTTCATTAAATATCCCTACTGGGATAAAATATTAAAAGACATTAGATTGTAACTCATTAATAGAACGCAAGTTATTTACGAAATAGTTTAGAATTTATTATTTGATAGTTTTTAAAATCAAATGGAAATATAACATTTTCTATTTCTTTTACTTTTCTTTCCTTCTATGTTTCTTTCCTTCTATGTGGATAGAATGTTACCTATCTGTTTACACAGTGCAAGGAATTTTTCGAAAGGGGATTATAATGGGGTGGGCAAATCAATCACACTGAGAAACTGCACTTGACAAGTCTGACTAGATGCGCCCACAATGGACTTCAATAGGCCATTCATTATCGAAGGTGTTTTACAGGGGGAAGAGCAATTTCACCATGTTACTGCTAAACTTTTAACAATGTGTGAACCTTAACCATTTATAAAGATTTTTAGCACGTCCTCGTCAACCCTTTCCAAGTAAAAAATATGAAAACAGCCTGACCGTGAATGGGTTAAGCAATTCAGTAATCGAGCCTTCAAAGTTTGTGACGTCATCAAGCCACGATTTTATTCGAATTGCAATGCATTTTATAATTATAAACATTTTTTATTTTAATATTTTACATTATGCATATCCATGATGGGTAAGTATTACGGTGGCCCCCAACGACTAGTTTTTCTTGCAATCGTTTCTAGAGTAGTTGCTGATCTAAATTGATCTATGAGATATATAGAAACTAATAAAACGAATAGATGCTTTGAAAGACTAATAAATAACATTTAGCCTGAATTATAATATATCAGTTTTATGAAACAAGACTCCATTTAACTCGAGATTTAGGATAGCACATTAACGGGTTAAATAAAAGCAAATAAATGAATTAATTAATTTAAAAAAAAACCCACAAGAACGAAAAATTATGCGTCAAACATAGATTACGTAACACTTTCCAACACTTCTAAAATAATTTTACTCATAATTTCCGTTTAATAAGGTGAAAGATGATAACTTAGTAAACAATTTGGAAAACACATAACACATTTAAAAACCCAATTTCATGCATTACCAACAATATTCGGAATAAGTATCCGAATTCGTGCAGGCCTGTATAGGATTTGTATGTATACTACATAGTATGATAAAGTTTAGTTCATTTAAGAAACGCATAGCACAGTTGGAATTTTCCTTTATGCAATTTCCGTCAGTAAACGGAAATGTACTCGAAATATTTTAAACCGCCCTGTATAGGATCTATAGAATTTATATACACCCAGTAATAGGCAAAAACTTAGCTAAATTTAAAAATACGCACTTCCAGCAATTATTGTTAACATACAGCCCCGAATTCTTTTGTGTGTCCCTGTAAATGAACGATGAATGCTATACACACAATATTCTTTTCTCAGCTTCCTGTAGTGCACCTCACTGATATATATTGACACTCGTTCTATGGTCTAATCAAAGTTTTGTGGAGGGAAAAGTATTTTAAATGCCTATCGTCTATTCGAAAACATTCTCTGATGATGCTGGCATATATAATGGCATGATTGTATCATAGGCATCGTGTATATGATACAATTGTATAATATTCAGACACTTAGGTGTCTGAATTTCTAAATGTCTCAATTTCAGACACATCAGAATTATTCAGCATTTATTTCAGTTATTTTATACCATGGTCATAGCAAGACACTTATGTGTCTTGCTATGTCTACATCTATGATGTCTGAAATTTCAGATTCAGAGACTTAAGTGTCTGCATTTCGTTTTCAGACACACATGTGTCTTAATTTAAAATGACTGTATTTGCAGAGTATCAATTTCAATGCGTTTGAAAGAGTGTAACATCATTAAAAGAAACCACAAATGATTTTTCCCCATAGATCATAATGTAACGCTATTCTTTTGAGTGTCCCTGTAAAAGAACTATGAGTGCTGCATACTTCATTTTCAATACCGAAAATGCCATAGTAATCCTCAGTTGCATATCTGATTATTATATATATTTCATTACAATTTCATAGTCATTTCATATTTGCTATTACATTGCATGACGAAGCGAAAATAAAACATTATGCTCAATATCCCTTATACATCTATATTAATTATGCCTGAAAAATGTTCTGTTTCCTGACATTCTCCTATTAATTATCTCTACAAATGAATAAATAAACAAATAAAAATAAACGTAATGAGATTTGTTTTGTCTCTTACATTAATATCTGATTGTGTAATTTGTATTTCACATCTGCTGATCCAAAAATAGGTTGATTTAGAAATTGAAAAGGTATTTGTAAAGATATGAAGACGTCATAATCACTCTCATAATTTTGAAATTTAAATTAGTTTGTGAAATATTATTATTTCTTTTCTATCTTTTTAATGGCATTTTTGTAAGGATAACAACTGAATCATTCCATTGTTATGGATAGAAGAGGAAAAAAGGAAAATAATTATTGATGTCATTTTCTTATTAAAATTGAAAATAAAATTATCTTTAATTTGAATAGATGGTAAAAGAAAAAAAAACCACGTTGATTCAATTGCATCTTTCTAAAAAATTCCTAGAAATAAAAATATTTCACATATTCAAGCTTAAGGAATTAGTTTATTCTACAAAACAAAAAATAGTCTGTCGGGAATTAACGACGATTTCTAATTTTGAAATTTAAATTAGTTTCTGAAATATTATTATTTCTTTTCTGTCTTTTTAATGACGTTTTTGTAATGGTTACAACTCAATCACTCTATTGTTATGGATTGAAGAGGGAAAAAAAAAGGAAAATAATTATTGGCGTCATTTTCTTATTAAAATTAAAAATAAAAATTATTTTTAATTTGAATAGGTTTTAAAAGAAAAAAGAAAAACATCTTGATTCAATTGCATCTTTCTAAAAAATTCCTAGAAATAAAAATATTTCACATATTCAAGCTTAAGGAATTAGTTTATTCTACAAAACAAAAAATAGTCTGTCGGGAATTAACGACGATTTCTAATTTTGAAATTTAAATTAGTTTCTGAAATATTATTATTTCTTTTCTGTCTTTTTAATGACGTTTTTGTAATGGTTACAACTCAATCACTCTATTGTTATGGATTGAAGAGGGAAAAAAAAAGGAAAATAATTATTGGCGTCATTTTCTTATTAAAATTAAAAATAAAAATTATTTTTAATTTGAATAGGTTTTAAAAGAAAAAAGAAAAACATCTTGATTCAATTGCATCTTTCTAAAAAATTCCTATAAATAAAAATATTTCACATATTCAAGCTTAAGGAATTAGTTTATTCTACAAAACAAAAATCGTCTGTCGGCGAATTAATGGGATTTGTTTTATCTCTTACATTATTATCTGACTGTGTAATTTGTATTTCACATCTGCTGATCCAAGAATAGGTTGATTGAGAAATTGAAAAGGTATTTGTAATGATATGAAGACGTCATAATCATTCTCATAATTTTTAAATTAGTTTCTGAAATATTATTATTTCTTTTCTGTCCTTTTAACGACATTTTTGTAATGGTTTCAATTCAATCACTCCATTGTTATGGATAGAAGAGGAAAAAACGAAAATAATGATTGATGTCATTTTCTTATTAAAATTGAAAATAAAAATTGTTTTAAATTTGAATTAGATGGTAAAAGAAAAAAAAACATATTGTTTCAATAGCATCTTTCAAAAAAATTCTTAGAAATAAATATATTTCACATATTCAGCTTTAAGTAATCAGTTTATTCTGCAAAACAAAAAATCATCTGTCGATGAATTAACAAAAAGAAGTCATTCCATTGTAGCTTTTTCACACTTTCCAGCCAGGGTCGTAGCTAGGGGGGTGCCAGGGGGGGGGGGGCTCAGCACCCCCTGAAAATTTTTGACCCCCCTCCCCCCTCGGAAAGTTACCAAGGCCGCCAAATGAAATTCTGTTTCAAAAATCCAAATGAAACTCTGTTCAAAAATTGAACTTAGTTTTGGGGGCTCTTTACAGTTTTGCATAAATACTAAATTGCAGTGTTTGTTTAAAAACTGCAAATAAGTTCTTCAATAGGCGCGCATCCTATCTGCACATACTCCGAATTAGCAACCTTTTGCTGATGCAACCATTGACTTTTGCATTAGTTATATGCTGAAATTTTTCATTTTGCAGCGTTTTCCATTATTAGCATAAAACAAAATTATTCTAATGAGTTATAGCCAATTTAAATACAAGCGGTTTTAGCTTTTGACTAGACACAAAAATAATTTTAAAATGCAAACTACACCCTTGATTTTTCTAATGTTTTTTATCATATAAAAACATAACTTTAGAATCCTTAAAGGCAGAAAAAAATTCAGAAAAAAAATTAAAGGTTGCAACTCTTTTGAAACAGGTGAACTGTCAGCTTTTTATTTACTTATTGACGTCATCACTTATTATTTCACTAGTATAATTATATATACTGAAAATTTTCATTCTGCAGCCAGTGATAGTAGTAAAAAAACCAGAGGGCATACGCTTTAGGCAGAGGGTATATACCCTAAAAAGTATATGTTATATAGTGTTTTCGAGAAGAGGGTATACGCTATTCCTTAAAACAGTCCAGAAGGTATACGGCGTATCCATCGTATATCCTCCATTAAATCCCTGTCTGCAGCCTTTACTTTTCTTAGCATCAAATAAATTTATTATAAACAGTTTAATAAGAAACATAGTGCCTACACTATGAATATGCACTAATTTACCTTTCTATATAATACTTTGATCATATATATCTGTGTTTGTGCGTGCATGTGTCAGAGAGAGAGAGAAATAGTATGACCCCCCCCCCCTACATTTTCTTGAGCACCCCCTATTGTTTACTTCTAGCTACAGCCCTGTTTCCAACATACGTAGTTGAAAAGTGTTTATGACTTCCGTTTGTCTGACCGACAGACGATTTTTTGTTTTGTAGAATAAACTGATTCCTTAAACTTGAATATGTGAAATATTTTTATTTCTACGGATTTTTTGGAAAGATGCAATTGAATCAAGATTTTTTTTATTATTTTAATTTATACCAGCTATTCAAATTAAAAATAATTTTTACTTTCAATTTTCAGTCTGTCCATACTCTAACTCCCATAACTCGGATTGCTATGTAATTGATATATGTTATTGGGACTATATCGCATGATCGATATTGAAAATGAAATGTGTAGCAGTTATATTTCATTTACATTTTGGACACTTAAAAGAATTCCGTTACATTGTATTCTATAGGGAAAAATCGTTTGCAGTGCATTTTATAGATGTTGCACTATTTCAAACATCATTAAATTGCTATACATTTCTCAGGTGCATTAAACATGCTTTCTGTAGAATAGGGAGTGCAATGTATTTATCATTCATTTACAGGACTACACAAAATAATTTCTTTACATAATGATATTCAGGGGGCAAAATCGTATGCGGTTTAATTTAATAATGTTACACTATTTCAAATATAATGAAATTGATATACATTACTGAGGTGCACTAAAATATGCTTATTGTAAAATATGGTTTGCGTAGCATTTATCGTTCATTTATAGGGATATGCAAAATAATTCGGTTAGGGTACTGTCTATCGGCGGTAATTGCTGGAACTGCGTTTTCAGTTGTGGTATGTGTTTTTAAGTTTAACTAAATGTTTGCATATTACGTGGTGTTGGTGTGTATAAAATTTATAGATTATATGCAGGGCTGCACAAAAAATTCGTAAGTTTTGCTGTTTTAAGTTGCTTAAGGGTGATTTTCAGTTGTGTTATGCATTTTCCAGCTTAACTTTATTTAGTATCAAGAGATGTTTGTAGAATATAAATGAATTTATTTACAGGACTACGCAAAGAACTGGATACCTTACCGTTTATGAATAGTAATTGCTCGAAGTGCGTTTTAAACTGCGCTATACGCTTTTTACCTGAATTAAATTTTGCTTAATATGTGGTATGTGTAAAAATCTGTAGAAAATATGCAGGGCTGTACATAAGAATTCGAGTGCATTTCCGTCTATTGGCGGATATTTCTAAAGATGAAATTTAAACTGTGTTATGCGGTTTAATTTTAGCATAAGATATGGTACATATTACAAATCATATACAGGGCGCTGACAAATAATTCGACTAATTTTCAATCTGCAGAGGTAATTTCTGAAGTTGGATTTTTCGATGCATTGTGCGTTTTCTAAACTGCTTACTTGCATATCTTCTTTCACCTTATTTATTAAACGGTGAAGTTTCGTTTCAGTATTCTGGAAGTGTCGGAAATTGTTTCATAATTTATGCTTGACGCATGTTTTTCTTTCTTTTCAGTAAAGTTAATGTCAGTTGTATTCCGAACAGTGAATCGTCTATCTTATCACTGATTGGATGCGGATGGTTGCCACTTTCACCACCTTGAATGAGACGACCCACCATTCGGATCCAGACAGCGCCAAATTAGACGATAAACTTTTCTGAATACAATTGACATTACATACGGCGCACCGCCAAATGACTGTGCACTTTTACAGCGCTTTTCTTGATTTCATCGCATTTTACACGCAGCCAGTGAATTCTGTTGTAAATATCGTTAAAACATCGTCATTATTGTTAAAGTTATAACCAAAAACCCGGACTCATATTGAAGTGAATCACCTGTAATTTTGACTGAATGAGTAGATTGCGACTCTGATGGTTTCCTTTACAAAAATTATTTTCTGTAGTATTAACTACCACCTTTTAAAGTTTGTAAACGATATACTGAAATGCTCTGTAAATGTAAATGTCTTTGTTTGTTATCTGAGTAACAAAAAAGGTAAAAGAGAACGATATTGAGTGGGGCTTTGACAATTTTTGGAAGTATTTTTCGGCTTTAAGCGATTCTAAGTTATGTTCATAAACAAGTAATATAAAAAAACTTAAGTCAATTCCTACTTTTTAATCATAAATATATAAAATAAACCCGTGCAGCAATCATGTCCCACGTTATCTTTATTGAACATTTTTATAATCATCGTTGCGGTATTTTATTTTTGTGGCATCACTCATTTGAGGAAAATCTTTCATTTCATTTATGAAAACAATAGGAGAATTTTTTTTCTCCCATATAAAACTAAAATTAATTAATTAAATTTAATTAATGAATTAATATTTGAAAAAACTATATTAACATCTAGTGTCATCCACTACAAGTTAAAAAAAAATGTATTTGAACTTGAGTGGATGAATAGAAAATATTTTATTAACGATTGAAAATTTGAACAATATATATAAATATAGAGAGAGTGTGAGCTAATAGTAGGAATTGAAAAAAAATAAATAAATAAAAAGAGAAAAAAAACCTAGTTGTCTTGGTAAACAGATAAAATACTCGATAGTTTGTGCCATTTTCTTACTAACCCAGAAGAATCAGCTTGATTTTTTTTAAAATTCATTATTCTAAAATGAGCCGTTGATTTTGAAAGTGGGGGCAAGTTCATTTTGTGGGGGAAAAATAAGTTAAAGCTAAATCTTATCACAAATGAACATAAAATGTATGTTTTCTAAAACATTCACAATAAATATCTTTTTAATATCAATATTATAAATATGTTACTATTCATTGTTTGGGTCAACGTTGTTTCAAATGCGTTGTTTTCGAAAGAATTATTTTTGATGTTGCATTACTATTAAACAAGCATCATCAGAATTTCATCGTGAACATATTAAAAATCTCCACTCTCTAAATTGAGAAATATAATTATAAGCATACAACTTATACGGAATATTTGTTCTTTTCCTATAAAACTACATTTATTTTTTCTTTTATTGTAACTTTTCTAAAGAAGAATGAAATATTGAAATAAAATAAATCTATGTTAATAAAAGAAAGTTTCGCTCTGTGTGTGTGTGAGAGTGTTTGTCTGCGATGGCTAGAAAAATCTAGCCCACCTAGAAGTCGGAAAATTTAGGTGATTAACAGTCCAAGGCCTGGCCTGGTGCACCTGAGTCTCAGAATTTTATTACTTTGAAAATTAACAAAAGTATTAATTCAAAACTGATCAATAACTTATCTCCTTTTTTGCGAGCCGGCTTTCAGAACTCGCGCATGCCCAGAACCGGATTTACTGCAGCGCACGAGAATGAAGAACCATTTGCATGAAGAATGCGTTTATTTCGAAATTCTGTTTTAAATTCTATCGACTAAACCGTTTGGTTTATTTAAAAACGAAAAGCATATTCTGAAAGATCGCACTCTTACGTCTCCAATGCCGTAATCAATTCGAAATATATATATATGTTAACCCTTTGAAAAACATTTTTGAAAAAGGGTTGTTTTTCCGGGCTTATGTTTTCTCCCTTACGCCAACGCCCCTCAATAGCACAATTTTAGAGATACAGGCAAACCAAACATATGCTCTTAGAGCTGAAACCTTCTTCTTAGACGGCATAATTATTTTTTTTAAATACGGATTTTAACCCTTTCAAAAACACCGGCGAAAGCAGGTCATTTCGCGCCTCACGAGAAGATTTTTTTCTTACGCTAAAATTTACTATACGTTCGTATTTCGACGCAATCTGTTTCGAACATATCGATAGACCAGATTTACATCACCTACAACAATTTCGAAGCGTTCGGATCAGAACAAGTATTTAGAAAAATAATAAAATCTGAGATATTTTCGACGAAAACCCATAATAACGAGATGTTTTCCGCGGTTACGCTCAGCTTCGGGTAATGTTTTCACTATTTAAAATGCATATATTTTCACATAATTTTATAGAGAACTTGAAAATATTTATATTTATAAACGACTAAAATTTCAGAGAGATCGGACGACAAATACTATTTTTTTTTATGTTAACGGAACCGACGAGAAAAGAAAACATATTTATTTTACAATCAGATAACAATATTTCTGACGTAATTTTTACACGGGCTGTAAAACCGTTATATTTATGACCATTGAAATTTTCAAAGGGTTTGGACAACAAAAGCTTTTTTTTTTTTTTAAACTATATAACGATCCTACTTGAAAAAAGAAGTAAATGTTTTTTTTTTTTGCGATTTTGTCATTAAAGATATAAATTCATACAAAATGGGGTGAAATATATAAAATAATACAAATTTGGTGTTCATTTAAGGTTTTATCACGGGCCCGGGCAACGCTGGGCGGGTCAGCTAGTAAGTAAATAAAATAAAATCCAACATTCAATTCCTTGTTATTATAATTTCTTTCTGTTCAAAGAAAACTAACTTTCGCAACAAATCATTGCTTTTGAAAATGAGGCAAATCCATTACTATATTCCAAAACCATGTTGTTGTTGTTTTTCCCGCTAAGACGGCAAACCGTTATGGCCAAGAAATTTTCAACTATGTTACGGAAAGTGTTGAAAAGAATGTAAAACAAGTGGGTAAGTGTGATCGAAGATCGCACAAAGGGTTTTGTTTAATATTCCTTTCAAAACACTTTATCTTTTCTTTAATAAATCCAAATAAATTTCATTTAGCAACAATAAAAAGGTCATGCTTTTTATAAAGTAAAAATTTACCGGTCTATTTTTTCGTTTTTGGAATATCTAAACCGGCCCGAGAGCGGGCAAAGACCGCTATTATACTCTGTCATAATAATATCTGTCATGTGGACTAAATGCGATATTGAAAAAAAAAATAATTTCAAAATTAAACATGTTGTACACCTTCAAAATGTTAAAATATGCGAATATTTCCATGATCGGGTTTTTATCACGATTCAATGCGTTCCTTAAACTCATATATTTACTATTCTCTATTACTCATATTGATACTCGCTTTGTATTATTCTCAAACATTTGAAAAATCCGTTAAACTTCCAATAGGATTTAATTTTCTGTTTAATTCTCCAATGACGTGATATTAATCTGTCTTCTGCACATACACATACTCATACTCCTTGTATTATTGAGAAATGTTTGAAAATTTCCGTTTTATTACCAATAGGACGTCCTATTAATCTTTTTTTTCTGTGGGTGAAACTTTTTATTTCATTTTCATTTTTCGCGTGCAAATATTTCAATAGAATATTAATTATTGTAGAAAGAATTTTATTGTGGATTTTTAATTGTTGGTAACTGCTATAACGAAAAATGTTTACATATAATAGGAAAAGGCAGTTAGAATTTTGGTTTTTTATCTCTCTATATTAAAATAATGCGATTTTTTCAAATTTTAATATTTTGAGCTCCATAGTAGGTATTTAGCTATAAGTACACAAATTTTCATGCCTGTAAGTTATATAGTTTCTAAGAACGGCTCTGTGACGGACAGACAACGGAGCGGGAGTAATAGGGTTTCGTGAGATGAACGAAACCCTAAAAAGCAGCTAGAATAAAAGTTAGAAACAAACGCCATAAGTACGATTTTTATGCTTAACTATTTCCAGTAAAGAAAAAGAGCCGAAATACATGGACGATTTAACAATCACGACGCGTGAAATCTCAATGTGAGAAACACAATTCCTGTCTCTCTCTCTCTCTCTCTTTTTAGGTACGTTCGTAATTATATAAATACGTAGCACCTATAGTCGTCGTCTTGGTCCGTCCGTCTATCCTCATATAACAGCGCAAAAACTACCCATCCGAATGATTTGAAATATAATAGTTATAGAATCGTTGCAGAATTTTGTCGAGTCATTTCAAATTTTATGAAAATCGAATGAAAACTTAAAAAGTTATTAATGAAAGTTTTCTTTTTTCTGTTAAATTCTATCATACGTAAATCTATATTGTAAAAGCGCAAGTCATGTGACCGAGGAAAACAAATACGGTCTAACCCCATCTTTTCCCATATGTCAAGCGGCCATTTTTATTCAAAATGATTTGCTTGAAAGATGAGTTACATTCAACAATGTATAGATTCTGAGATAACTTCAGTGGAAATTATAGGTTAACCGAATATCTCAATCCATTAGAGTCAATAAACACAGGAGATGCGTTTATTATGAGTCATAAAAATATTAAACCTTGGAGGTAATCATTCGTAAAGCAAGATCTCCATGGTGAAAAAAAATTGTGTATGTCTGCAAACGTGGCATACGTAATAAGGGGGGGGGGAAGGCATACTCATTTCGCTACTGGAACGACATAATTCATTTCGCTGAAATAATGATGATTTTTTTACATTGTGAAAGAAGCTATAAAAAGAACGCACCTCATATGTCACGTTTAACTTACAATTTCCAACTTGTTTTTTCTTTTTATTGTTTCGTGTTCAGCACATTCTATCTGAAATACCGTGAAAGTCCAACGCAAATATTTTCGGACAATTATTAATATAGAAGTATGTTCCACGTGTAGAAATATTTTGTTTAACTTTCGAGTCATAACTCAAACGGTTTGCCACATTTACTCAAGTATTCTTCTCACATTTATTGCATTTTTTTTTTTTTTTTTACAGACGAAAGCGATGGATTCGAAAACATTGGAAGAAATTTTATTGATATTCGCTCCCCCCCCCCCCTTCCCGTGTCATTTTTTCTGTCGTTTTCTTTTTAAAAATAGACAAAGCAAGGACAATTTTCATGACTTATAAATAGATAAGATTGATAGGATCTATTGTTTCGAAGGTTCATTGTTTTGTACCGTTGCCAAAAAAATACCAATGTTTCTTAAAGGTGTTCTCAAATCCAAAGGAGCTGCTTTCCGACACATTTTTTAATTCATTTTTGTTCAGAAAAGCATGAAATTGACAGGCGTTCTCATTCAGAAACTATGAAATCGAATAGCATTTTCCATTTTTTGATAAAGGCAGAAGATGTTTCAGATAATACTGTTAAAGTTGGCGTTTTGATCCGAAATTCCGGAGCGACTTCGGGAGAAGAGAGAAAAACAGTTTGTCACGTGACAACTATCGCTTATAACTCTATAAGTAATTTATTTATAAAAAAAAACACAAGCACTCCGGGAGTGCCGACAGAAGTGAAAACATGAATTTCAATATATTATATATATATATATATATAATATGTATATATATTATATATATTATAATATACATATATTATAATATATTATATATATATATATATATATAATATGTATATATATTATATATATTATAATATACATATATTATAATATATATAGTATAATATATATGTATTATAATATATATATATATCTTTTCTTCCGTACTTTTCTGATAGTTCTTTAAATTACAATATCTCTGTAGATCCTGTTTCTTGATTCTATACCGCAGTAAATCCAAGCCCAAATCGTTATTAACATTTCTTGTGCTAGATTGTAAAGTTGTTAAAGTCTCCGATATCAATTTATTTTTTATATTAAATACAATTCCCTTAATGTCATTTTCTCTTCGATTACTATCACAATTAAATATTGATGTTTCTATTTCTTTACAAATATTTAGATTTTTAGAAGTATTCAAATTGATATTATGTCTAATATCACTACTGATCAGATCTTTCCTTATATCATGTTTTATTTAGTCATAAATAGATTTTGTCATCATCTTTATTTATCCAGATTCCTACTTCTAAAATTCTGTAGGACATTCTGTGGGCAGGGCTAACGACATGCACTGCAGGGTTAAAACCGGTTTCCACGCAAGCAACGTCCCCCTTCTCCTGCCGTGACCAAATTAATTCAAACTATCAACCAAAACACTAAGCTACACATAGCAGTAACCAACCCTATCTGAACTCATCGAACAACTGATCTAGACCACACTTAGCATTAAAAATGAATTCAGTTCACTTCTGTGTTTACTTCTACCTGTAAAATTAATCATATTTCTCTGTACAAAGTTCACAGGGTAACCCTGCATCAATGCCATGTTAATCCACTCCATGAATTCGCCAACTGCATCGCCAAATCTTGAACATAATCTCTCAATACGAACTAAACCGTTTGTAAACACATTTCTAAATGCTGAAATATGCACGTTCGATTCAAAATTTAAGATCTTTAAAGTTTTAAAATCGAAATCATTTCTCTTGTCATAAACCCTTGTTATCAAATTGTCATTCTCCAACTCTAAATTCACATCCAGATAATTGATGTTTTTAATATTCTGGGAGAAAAGTTCTAGTTTTAAAGTATTTGGATAATATTTAAAATCTAGGTTTACATTTTTCCTTATTTAATCCAACTATAAAAACATCATCAATATACCTATAACTCAATATTTCGCTATTTAAAATAGTGTTATTCTCATATATATGTAAGTACATGTCAGCTAAAATTGAACTGCAACTCCCCCCCATTGGATTCCACGAATCGGTTTAAATACTCTACTACACTCATACCAGTAATTCTCTTGCACTACCAACTGAAACAAGTTAATAAACCAATCTTTATCGCTATCTATATTGCTGTTTTTGTTATAAAAAATCTATAACCTTGTCCTTTAAATCCAGTAAGTTAATGGTACTGTATAGGTCTGCAAAATCATATACAAACAAACTCTTTATGTTTTGATGTTTTTTCAATTTATCTAATAAAATGTAACTGTTCTTTATAATAAATGTGGACTCCGTACTCAACACTCTATCAAACACACTACTCAAAACTCCCAACAATTTCTTATTAGCAAACTCTAGGTATATGAACCATACGGACAAGTTACAATTCTAAATTTCACTGTTTTTTTGTGAAACTTTGGCACTATAACAAGATATGGGAAACGTTGACTTTTCTGCTTCAAGTTAACTTTTTTGTATAGTGCCTTAACCCTGTTTTCCATCACTGAAACTTTCAATTTCAATAGCTCATAGTTATCGCTGTTATTATAACTTTCATTTAATATTTCGCCATAAATTTTTTTACAGATTAATGTATAACTTGTGTTAGCTTTATCGACATATGTAATTATAAATTTACTCTATAGCTCTTTAATAGATTTAGTTAAACTAGTATAATCCTCCTGAGACACCGTTACAATCTCTAACACACACACACACACACACACATATATATATATATATATATATATATATATATATTATATATATATACAATATATATAATTATATAAATATTTAATATATTATATATTTAATTATATAATATAATATAATATAATATAATATAATACTACTGTTTAATTTACATAAAAATAATGTATAAATATATATTAAATGTAATATATAAATAATTTTAATAAAAAACAATAGCGCACAGGCAAGCATGGGGCGCGCGACGCGCCTGCCCTGTCCTACCTCATATCGAAATATACACAATACATGTACATACTTATATACAGAGGTGTCGGTTACAGTAACAGTGTCGCGAGTTCAATGGTTTTTTTCCATCTCAAAAAATGCCCAACGCTCCTAAAGAAGTTTTCACTTCAAATATACAAAGGTCTCGGTTACAGTAACAGTGTCGCGAGTTCAATGATTTTTTCCCATCTCAAAAAATGCTCAACGCGCCTAAAGAAGTTTTCACTTCAAATATACAGAGGTGTCGGTAACAGTGTCGGTTACAGTAACAGTGTCGCGAGTTCAAGGATTTTTTCCCATCTCAGAAAATGCCCAACGCGCCTAAAGAAGTTTTCACTTCAAAAAATGGAAAATTCACTTCGATCCTAAACTGCATCAATAGTCAGGCCTGCAATTTTATGCCTTTATGTTTTAAAATGAATCAGAAAATGTGTCAGAAAGTTTCGCGTTGTTGAACAGGGAATTTGAGAACTGCTTTAATCTACGAAAATATAATATAACCATGAACGAAAATACAGGGTGATTATAATTAAAGTCCGACTTTCAAAATGCTGTAGAAAAGGAACCACTGGTCAGAATGACTTCCAATTTGAACTGAATACACTACGGTATGGCATGAGAAAGAAAAAGTTCCAAAGTGTATCCATACATGGCGCTGTAAGCAGCATAACAAAAGATTCGGCTACAAGGGATATTTTTAATCGAAATACGACGGCTTTGGCATGAGTTACTACTAGTATACAGTAAACCAACCGTGCTCAACAAATGTGCATGAGTGTGTTTCGGTTGTTGGACGGAAAAAATGACTTCCGAATCAGTCAACAGTTGTGGTACTGTGAGTGAAAAGTCCATCCCTCGGCAAGGTCGTACCCCATTGGATAGGAAAAATCGGTTTTTAATGGTCCTTGGATCAAAAACCGCATAAAAAGCACATAATGATTCGGTTTTTAATGGCGCATGAGTGTCTTTTAATTTGCATAGTATGCCGCTTACAGCGCCCTCTATGGATACACTTTGGAACTTTTTTCTTTCTTATGCCATACCGTTTCCCCCTTCTTCCAGTCTATTCAGTTCCAATTGGAAGTCATTCTGACCCGTGGTTCCTTTTTTACAACATTTTGAAAGTGGGACTTTAATTATATAGTCACCCTGTAAATGCTTTTTTTAAATCTCGAAAATAAATTGGTTTTTGAAGTTTCTAAAGATAAATAAAACGGAATCAATAGTGTGACAACCGGCTATTACAGTAATTCTTTAAAAAGTGCTAGAAAATGGAATCTGATAAATTCTAACAACGTCGCTAAACGATAAATGTCGATCACAGCAACATCTGCTAGCTCTTTTCAATGTAAACTTTGAGCTAGCAGATGGCGCTGCGATATACATTTATTGTTCAGCACCATTGGACATTTATCGGATTCAATTGTTTAGCACCTCTTGGTTGGCCGGTTGGCCATCTTCTATGTTCTAAACGCCGAAAACCTTTTGAAGGACATTCGAGTCATAACTCAAACGTTTTATGACCTACCACACTTATTTGCACGTTTCTCGTGGATTTGATGCCGTTTCTTATTACGGAGGGATGCGAAAACATATAGAAAAGATTTTATTGATAATCTTTCCCTATCTCTCTTTCTTTAGTTTTCTTTTAAGGATCAGACAAAGAAATGACAATTTTCACGACTTGTAAAAAGATAAAATTGATATGATATGTTGAACAAAGAGGATTATGTTAAAGAAAATACACTGTCTCAAATCCTGACTCTTGGGGCTTGGGGCTAGAGGGGTTTTGAAGTTCTTAGAATTTCGCAGCTATTAGATTCCTATTAGCCCCATAATCCATTAAGCGCCACTATATAACCGATTTTTTTTTTTTTTATGGAACAGTTGTTGTTTTTTGATTAATAGGAAGTCTTTAAGTACTTTCGAAAGAAAAAAAAAGTGGGATATTTAGTAGAAATAGTATGTTCCCAAAATGGGCATAATGGCGGAATGGGGGAGGGGGGGGGGGGGGTTGGAAGATTTTTTTTTTAAATATTTGCATATGCTTCCGTGCATTTATGGTAGCTATTTTTCAGTTCCTTAGCTATAAAAGGGATATTTTACGAATAATTCATATAAATTAGTTCAACATCTACATTTATAAATCCCTGACGGCTCGGCCTACAGGCACAGTTAGATTTCGAAGACGCAAACCGTGGGGCGCCTGTTTGTTGGGAATTGCAGAAGAAATTACCTTTTTCCCATGATGCGGCAGTTGAAACCGCCCACTTCAAAACCTAACTTGTTTGCAGGCGGAGCCGGCAGGGTTTTTTATTTATTTATTTATTTATTTTATTTTATTTTATTTTATTTTTTTTGCTATAAGGATTGGCCCTATAAAAAACTTGTCAATATAAAAGTTTTAGATAATATTAAGAGGATTTATAATAAATTTAAGCGGATATGATATCTTGTGAATGGACGAAGTTATGAATTTTTTTCTTCTAAAACCCCCTTTTTGGGGCCATTTTTAATGATATCAAAAATCTGTCCTACATAAATTTTCGGCCTTTTACCTAGAAGTAATAATAACTTTAAACGGATTCGATACGTATCATAATTAAGAAATTATGTTTTTTTTTCTGTTTTCACAAAAAGCTCCCCATTCCCTCCCCCCCCCCCCCCCTTGGTTCGATTTTGCCCATTAACGAACTTGACCGAGATTTTATGCCCCTTGATTTTATGTAACAGTTTGGAAGAGATTTGTGCAGAATTATTGCAGTTATCGTGTCCCTAAAAAAGTGACATAGTTAGATAGATAGATATAAAGTTTTGAACTGGGGGTAGGTTTTGTGTTCTGGGAGTCATGATCGGCGTAGATCTGCAAAAATTTTTCAAAAATTCCAGCATAGGGGAGAATGTAATAGGTAGTATGTCTTACGAAATCTACCTAAAAAGAATAATGTACCTGTACCATATGCATTTTCATTATCCATCTCTTTATTTTTCATCATTGCATATTTTTTTTTCTAACTATTTTACATAGAAGATGATTGAACAATTTTTATGCAGCTTTTACATTGCATTTTTTACAGGAAATTCGACTACTTATGTCATAATGAAATTAATAATTTCGTCATCAATAAACATTCGAAATATTTCCTAAGGAGATTTCTCTGTCAGTTCTGTTCTGTATAGTTTTATTCTAATGTGGAAACGGATTCCATTGATATAGGCAATAAATCACATATTTCTGGATTGTCTATACTGATTTGGAATTTACGGGAAGTTTTACTTCCCCAGATATATCACTGGGTAAATCATCGCATAAATTATTTTTTGAAAATGTACAGTAATCTCTTAAGAGTTACTCATGATTCAGAAAAAAAGCGTTCTACATCTTCATAAACTTCAGAATATATTTTTCCGATTTAAAGAAGCCATTTCAAAGTTTCTTTTGCTACAACTGATTTTCGGAAACGTTTCCGGGTCGTTTTTAGAGTGTATTAAATCGTTTTCTCAACCCGGAATATCGGTTTTTAGGATTCTATCATTTCTAAGTAAAACAAACATTTTTAGCTGCATAATTAAAGTTATACACGCAAAAGTAACAAAATAATATTAATTTTAATGTTAATATTAATGCTGGTTAATTTATCAGGTTTATCAGGTTAATTTATCAGGTTTGTCTGTAACATGTTTGTTGAACATGAAAATGTTTACTTAAGCATAATAAAAGTCATACACGCAAGAGTAACAAAATAATATTGATTTTAATGTTAATGTTAATGCTGGTTAATTTATCAGTTTTATCAGGTTAATTTATCATGTTTGTCTGTAACACGTTTGTTGAACATGAAAATGTTTACTTAAGCATAATTAAATTTATACACGCAAGAGTAACAAAATAATATTAATTTTAATGTTAATATTAATGCTGATTAATTTATCAGTTTTATCAGTTTTATCAGGTTAATTTATCATGTTTGTCTGTAACATGTTTGTTGAACATGAAAATGTGTACCTAAGCATAATAAAATTTATACACGCAAAAGTAATAAAATAATATTAATATTAATGCTGGTTAATTTATCAGTTTTATCAGGTTAATTTATCATGTTTGTCTGTAACACGTTTGTTGAACATGAAAATGTTTACTTAAGCATAATTAAATTTATACACGCAAGAGTAACAAAATAATATTAATTTTAATGTTAATATTAATGCTGGTTAATTTATTAGGTTTATCAGGTTAATTTATCATGTTTGTCTGTAACATGTTTGTTGAACAGGAAAATGTTTACTTAAGCATAATTAAATTCATACACGCAAGAGTAACAAAATAATATTGATTTTAATGTTAATATTAATGCTGATTAATTTATCAGTTTTATCAGGTTAATTTATCATGTTTGTCTGTAACATGATTGTTGAACATGAAAATGTTTACTTAAGCATAATTAAATTCATACACACAAGAGTAACAAAATAATGTTAATTTTAATGTTAATATTAATGCTGGTTAATTTATCAGTTTTATCAGGTTAATTTATCATGTTTGTCTGTAACATGATTGTTGAACATGAAAATGTTTACCTAAGCATAATTAAATTTATATACGCAAAAGTAACAAACTAATATTAATGTTAATGCTGGTTAATTTATGATGTTTATCAGGTTATCAAGTTAATTAACATGTTTGTCTGTAAAACATGTTTGTTGAGCATGAAAATGTTTTATTTGAGAATGGATAGCATCCGAAAAACCTATATTCAGGTTTGAGAAAAGTGATTAATATACTCTAAAAACTACTCTGAAACGTTTCCGAAAATAAGTGAGAGTTAAAGAAACTTTATTTTTATAAATGATCCTTTAAATCTGCAAAATATATAGATTTCTGATATTTCTAACGATAAAAAATGATTTTCGGAATCGTGAGTAACTCGGAAGAGGTTATTGTGCATATTTTCGTTCGGAGTTATAGTATTTTTTCTTGCAGTAAGAAACATTTATTACTTACCCATCATACGTAGTATAGGGTCTGTGGTGTCTGTAAACGCTCTATATCCTAAACAAATTGAGATAAGAAACTTGAAATTTGGTATGTACTTAACATGTAATAATGGGAAGAAGCTTATTAAATTTCAGTAACCTCGATTATCCGGAACTATTTTTTTCGGACTCTCGAAATATTCGTTCTGATAAAAAGTATACAAAAATTTTCGAAATTGTTTATTTTTAGGAGTGAATATAAAAGACAATAAAAAAAAGATATATTTCATTCCAATTTCAATTCAAAGATATGTTTTAATTGGAAATGGGACGCTTCATCCGACGCAGTAAACTGTTAGTATTATCATTTTTGGAGTTATAATGATGTTTCTGTTACTCAATTCAGTAATAGAGCATTTAAAGTTTAGGACGTCATCCAGTCACGATTTTATTGGAATTGCAATGCATTTTATAAATAGTTTACACATGTTTTATTTTGATATTTTATATTATGCATATCCAGGGCTTGACAAATGCGGTCGCCAGGTCGCCACTGGCGACCAACTTTTTTTTATCTGGCGACTAACTTTTTCAATCTGACTTTTTTTGTTCTATTTATTTATTTATTTATTACAAAAATTGAATTAAAAAAGGAGCACAAACGACATTTTGTCAAAAACCAAGTTTAAAAGGCATTTTTCATTTCATGCACATAAAACGCCATTCTTTTCCGCTCTAGTTCGCTAGCATGTTATGTGATTAAAGTGTGAGGAGAGGGGGGAGTTTCAATGAGAAATATTGTCAATCCAACTTATGTGGCATCTAAAAATTGGATGCAATGATAAAAATGCTTACACTTTTTTATATGTTTCAAATCAGATTTTTGTGTTCAGAAATAAAACTTTTAATCTATCACATTCATTTTAAAAGAATAATAACATATAAGTGATTATAAGTAATTCATTCGAAGTAAATCTATAAAATTTAATTAAAATTTCAAGAATAATTCATTTTAATAAAAATATGTATTTTTTTTTTCTTCTCCGCTTAAAATGCTTGGTGCCTCGCGTCTGTTTGCACCACACACGTTGGACATCGCCGTCATTCTGTCTTTCGACAAGTGTCTGGTTCTGAGTTGTTTCTCAATAATATTTTATAATTACATTGTTTGGATTATTATCTGCAGTATTTGGAAATAAAAAATCATGGATTGCGCTTCAAAAATGTAATTTTTTTTTTTTTTTTTTTTTTTTTTAAATTCTTAAATTCTTATCGTAGATCGTTGGATCAAAATAAAACTTAGCCGGCTGCTGATTTCCATTTAATCCAGCGCGGGAAAAAAATGTATATATATATATTTTTTTTCATCTACGAAAACAACGTACTAACTCTCGAGTTATTTTGCGAACATCACAATGTTGAATTAAATTTCTTGTACGATGTCTCATTATACATTCTGCAAATTTACAAAATATTAAGAAATAAACTTGAAATTATATTCATACATTCAGCAACAACAACAAATAAACTTTTATTTTTAATTTGGCAAAACTAAGAGAGGTCATTAAATGCAAATTTTGAAATAATTAAATCCGAATTATTTAACTTTTTTAGTTCGATAGGCTAAATAGGCAAAAAATCGTTTTCCGGCTTCACTATTTTATAGATGGCCTCTCTTTAGATATAGATTTTGTAGCACTCAACTATTTGGACATTTGAAGCATACGGCAATCACCATTTCCCGAACATGTCGGTTAATTCAGAGTTTACAATATTTCCTTTAATTTTTTTTTTTTCACAAATATCTAACTTTTAAATTTTTCTTTAGAAAACTTAGTTTTATATTTTTAAATTATGTACTATTCTAAACTATGTAACTAATAATTCTAAACTATATTTGTTATTATTTTTTCTGACTTAATTCCTAAACAAACGTTTGTTCTTCTTAAAAATCAATGACAGGGGAAGGGGGGGGGGGTTATAATTTTTACTGGCGACTAGAATTTATACCTGGCTACCAGATTTTTTCAAATTTATAAAGCCCTGTGCATATCCATGACGGGTGAGTATTACGTAGGCCCCCAACGAATAATCTTTTTTACAGTATATAAGTTATATTTAGAAAAATCAACTTCTGACAACTACAACATTAAAAATCCCATTGTTCTATGTCCAAAACTCACTGAGTTGTGATACTTTCAATCACCTAGAAACAAATTAAAAACAGCTTTCGTGCATTTCTATGCATTCAAAATTCCAAAGGTCAGAAACAGTAAACAAAAGTCACAGATGTCAACAAAGAGGTTAGAGTTTGCCGTGTGGTATTTTTTCTAGAATTTTTTTTGTTTGCTATTGTGTGCGTTGAAAATTTGAAATACAATGGGAATGTTATCGAATAGTGGAGTTCTGAAATTCTGCAACTGCAAGTTCTGGTCTTTTCTTTTTTTTTCAGTAAACAAGGCCTGTGTAATGGCTTTATTATCACTAGCTGTCGAAGGCTGGAGAAAATGAAACTCAGTGTAATGTTTATTTAACTTACATAAGAATTCAAAGTGTTTTTATCACTCACGGGAATACGTCTTTTTCGAAAAATACGTAAATGTGCGATTTTCTTAGACCAGATATTATGTAAAGCAATGTTGTAGAATTCAGACATCTTTCTCCGGGTGTATTTTATCGGCTGCCATGAAGGGGGTGGGGGTGGAGGGGCACTATCATTGCCACCTAGAGTAGAAAGCCTTCTGACTGGTTGGTGACGTCAGCAGTAAGAGGCGAACATTTCATATATCGCATTGATTAACTAACAGAAAACATATATATCATAATTTTTTTTACGATTGCTGTATTTTATTGAAATCCAGAAAAATAATACCAATATCAGGCATACCTTTTAAAAAATATATTTTTCTGTTGCATAGGATATCACATTCTTTAATTAATATAAATAATGCATCTGGAAAAAAAAAGAAATTAGATTCTTTATTTTAAATTCCAATTTTCTGTAATCTGAAAAACATTTTTTTTGGGGGGGGAGGGGGGGCAATGGCACTATGGAGTTCCGAGGTGGGCACTTCTAGATCATTTAGGCACATCCACATCCTATATATTAGTCCAAGTTTTAGCGTAGTTTGGAAATTTGATTCCTTTATGTTTTTGGGTCGATGAACACGAATCTGAGGTTTTCCAACAAATTTTTTTCCGCTTCTATTTTTTCAAAATAACTATGCAATTTGCGTGAAAGTCGACAGTATATGAATTAAAGAAAATAAAATTTCCTACATTTTATGTATTGAAAGCTTTTTCTCTGATTAATGATTTAGCGTGAGTGTGCCGCAAAAATGGGTGTTAAAAACAAAAAACGGAAAAAAAGGGGGGGGGGATTACGGAACTGTAAATCGATGTAACATGAAAACTAACCATTTTACAGAAACGTTAACCATAAATGATACTAACGTTTATATGATTGACTCCATTTTATGCATTTGAGGTAGAGGAAAAGTGCGGATCCGGCGCTAAAGGAAGATGGGAGTCGAAGGTACTCCTCTTCCGGAGAGCTCATACTCTAAGAGGATGTTAAATTGGGAAGGGATAAAAGAAAAAAACCGGAATTAAGGCTCTGTATGTCGATGTAACATGAAAATGATCTATTTTAAGTAAACGTTGACTATTAATGATACTAAAACTATGTGATTGACTACATTTTACAATGAAATTGCCTGATAATAAATCCGACGACTCTTTATGAATCATTATTTAGTAGACGACAAGTTGGTTTCTATTAATCCCACAACTTTGTTCCAACGAATTTTGGTTGCAAAGCATTCGGATGGAGACCTTGAGGAGTTTTTGACATACGATCTAGGCTCTTATTCCTTATTCCTATTCTACAATGGCTTAAGAAAAGGAACCAAATCTACTCTCTACAAGGCATTCAAACCCCTAACAAACAAGCGGTTCAGCGGCAGGATTCAATTCGCCATTGATGGTGGTTTTTTATTGCATAGAGCTATTTGGCCTAAGAATGTCTTTTTAAGCAATTGGCGACAAATGTGTTGAGTGGGTACAGTCAAAATACTAACCGCTGGCAGTAGTTGTCTGTGATGGCTATCCTGATGACTTATAAGGTGGTACAAAAACTGCTGAGCGTATGAAACGAGCAAGGAAACATGCTTCAACTGACATATTGTTTGACGGTACAATGATACTTACCATTTCCAAAGAAAAGTTTCTTGCTAAACCAAAAAACAAGGGTCGGTTAATATCTATGGTGATTGACAAGTTCTCATCAGCAGATATTACATGCAAGCAAGCAAAAGAAGACGCAGACACCTTAATTGTAAACAGTACCTTGTCCTTGGCTCAATCAAATGAGACGGTAATTATAGTTGGGGAGGATGTAGACCTCTTGGTCATTTTGATAGGTCTCTGCATTGCTGAAAACGTTTTCTTTTTAAAACCTGGGAAGGACACCGTTTCACTAGCGACATTTTCTCCAACTAATGCTGTGAGTTCAACGGTTGTGGAATACATCCTCTTCCTACATGTTATGAGCGGGTGCGATACAACGTCAGCACCGTTTGTGCAAGGAACAATGAAATTCCTCAAAACTTTTCTGAAGAATCCAGATGTTGCTGACGTTGTTAAAGTGTTCAAAGACTCGAACGCTACTCAGGAGATGATTGCAGCTGCTGAGGAACGTTTCCTTGTCTCGCTGTACGGTTATAAGGTAACGGTAACGAATGTGCCTTTGCTGAACCACCTAAGGTATATTTCGTATAAGAAGTCAGCCTTTAAATACAGTTCTAATATTCCTGCTTTACCACCATCTGCAGCTGCAGCACGACAGCACACCTTAAGAGTATATCACCAGGGGCAGCGATGGCTGGGAGTTGAAAAAAAATGATGAAGAGTGGGGATGGAAGAAAAAAAATATTGGCCTTGAGCCTGTATTTACTGTAATACCCCCTGCTCCCCCTGATTTGTTGTAGCTTGTATCATGTGAGTGAAAAAAGAACTACCTTCAAAATTGTGGGAGCAAGAAGGCAGGTCTGTGTTGTTCCAACATGTGCCTCAACTTCGAAGGGAACTGCAACAACATCTCAGTGGTGAATAAAGACGAGGCAGACGAGTTATACCTTGAAACCAAGCTGAAGATGGATTACCCACCCATTGAATCCGTGGACCCAATTGAAGAAGAAAAAGCCATGCCACAAAGTATGAAATATTTACCATTAAGAAAACATTTATTCTATAATATTGGTAGTAAATAAAAAAACCCAGTAATACCACACGTCTATTTTCTATGTTGTAGATGTCGATGAACATCAGGGACCTTCAAATAAAAGAATGCGGAAATAAGATTTTTGCTTTTTTACTTTATGTAAATATACTTACTAATGTTTGTCACTAATGTACATAATTATTTTTAATTAAATAACGATTCATAATGAGTCGTCGTATTTATTATCAGGCAACTTCATTGTAAAATGTAGTCAATCACATAGTTTTTAGTATCATTAATAGTCAACGTTTGCTTAAAATGTTTTCATGTTACATCGATGCCCAGGGCCGTATAATTACCATTTTTTACTGTTTTTGTCTTTTACCTCCTCCCAATTTTACCTCCTCTTAGAGTACGAGCTCTCCGGAGGAGGAGCACCCTCGACTCATGAGAGGAGGTGGAGCTGCTCCACTGTTCTCACCTACCTCTGGCGCCGGATCTGCATTTTCCTCTACCTCAAATGCATAAAATATAGTAAATCATATAAATTTTAGTATCATTAATGGTTAACGTTTGCGTAAAATGATTAGTTTCCATGTTACAACGACGTACAGTGCCGTAATTCCCGTTCATTTACAGCTTTTTGTTTTTAACACCCATTTTTTCGGCACTCTCACGGCTCCTTTCGCCATTGATCAGAGATAAAAACTTTCAAAACATAAAATGTAGAAAATTTTATTTTTTTTAATTCATATATTGTTGAGTTTCACGCAAAATGCATAGTTTTGCAGTTATTTTGGAAAAAAAAAAAAAAAAAAAAACAGAGAAAAGTCCGTTTTTTTACACGTTTTTTGTAACAAAAAAGTATTTTCCGTGAAAAAGTATTTCGTTGGAAAACCTCAGATTCGTATTCAGCGACCCAAAAAACATAAAGGAAACAAATATCAAAACTATACCAAAATTTTCCTTTATTTTCGCTGTTTTAGCCTCTAATGCTGGACTATATTGTAATTGTATTCTATTCCTTTCGCTTGGGGTGTTTACACTTAAAGCACAATTCCATTGTAGACAGGTTCCGTTTTCACAGATTTTGCTGTATGTTAAATTTCACCCTAAATTCTACATTTCATGTGTAAAGAAATCATTAGAACAAGAGTTATGTGTTTCCTTATATATTAAAATGGAATAATCTCACATATATAAAATAATTTATTAAATATGGTAGAACCTATGTGGAAGCGGAGTCGTAAGGGACTGGAAAAATCCGTTTTAGGCAGGTTTCTATCTTAGTAGGTATTTATTTCGTCTGTACCATAAAGTTTTTACCTTTAAATCCAGGATTCCGTTTTAAACCGGTTCCATTTTTTAAGATTATACAGTAAATACCAAAAATAGCTACAATCGCTTTCAAAATGTACCTTTATTAATGATGTGTACAATCTTTTCAAAGGATCAGCTTTAACTTTTATAAGGTAATGCTATAAACTGACTCAGTAGATTCCCTACAATTTTGATAACATATCTGTATGTTCGCTGTAAAAAATTATCTTATATATGTTGTAACGTTATATATATGTAAATTCCTGTGCGTGCATAATTTTCATAAGTTGATTAGTCTGACTCTGACTAGGGTCCTTCATCGAGTCGGTTAACCCGATTTTACCCGAACCCGACCGGAATCCGACCCTACCCAAACTGACCGATTAACCCGATCTGACCCAAACTATTTTTTTTCGGTTCGGGTTGGATTTACTTTAAATGTTTCGGGTTGGTTTTGCGTTGAATTTTGATTTTTCAGGGGGCGGTTTTGGGTTGAATTTTGGATTTATGGAGTTTTTTCGGTTTGGGTCGGATTTACTTTAAACGTTTCGGGTTGGTTTTGCGTTGAATTTTGATTTTTTTGTGGCGGTTTTTAGATTGAATTTTGATTTTGGGGTTTTTTTTTTGGGTTGATTTGACTTTTCAAAAGAAAATCTTGAATATTTTTTCAATTGAAAAAAACGATATTATTTTTAAAATATTAATGAGTGTATATGCGTTCATTTTTATACACAAAAATGATAAAATTGATATTAGAGATATAATTGCAAACTACTTTTCCATAATTATATTAAAACATAGATTACTTTTGTCACTTCGGGTTCGGATTGAAGTGTATCGGGTTCGGGTTGACGAATTCTTTTATCGGTTTCAGGTCGAGTTGAGGAATTTTTTTTGTCGAGTTCAGGTCGGGTTGACTTTAAGCAGAATGTTTGGGTTCGGCGGCCGTGTACAACCCGATTCGTGTAGGACTCTAGTTCTGACTCTAAGAAAAATGGCCAATATATGACATGTTATCTTATGTGATATATTTGACAATTTAACACTTTATGATCCAAATTATGATTTAATTAAAATTTTGCTTTCCAAAAATATTTTCTCTAAAAAAAAAAAAAAATAGAATATATGTGTAATTTTTCAATAAATTTTAGAAATATGTCGCCTAACAAAATAAATCAATAAACCAAATCGGTATTTTAGAGGTGTTTTGTAGAATATTTACAAGTCGACTCAAAAAATTTCTTTAAAAAATATATAGTTTTTTAACACTTTCCAACATACATGTAGTATTTTGGTTGGTGTCTATGAGTAATGAGTGATAGTCCAGGCGGTTTTCAAAGTTAATTAGGTTGTAGGTTTAATTTCTTGATTATAATATAAAATATTTGTAAAAATAATTTAAACTGATATAACATTTGCAATTTATCCGACCGTCTGTCGGGTTCAAAAATTAGTTAAATGCGCGATCCACTAAACGGCATAAATTTACAAGGAGGCGATCTCTCGACCCGTTTGATCGAGACGAAAGCTCTGGCACATCTACCCTCTCCTCACGATGAAAAATGCGCATCATAATGTTTTTATTGTGCGGATACATTGAACTTGGATCCCAATTCACAAGCCTCAATAAAATATGTGCTTTGGTTTGCAGTCCGAATACCAGATGAAGAACTATTGCGACTGCCTGTCCGTACTCTAATTCTGGTAAATAGCTAGTATTTATGTTAATTTGTAATAAGATTCAGCTTTGACTCTTTTTTTTTTCCCCCACAAAATGGACTTGCTCTACTTTCAAAATCAACGGCTTGTATAGTAAAACCATTGAGAACGGAATCTGTCCATTACGGAATCCTATCTTGAACGGAAGCATTAATACTGAATAAATCTACCTGCTAAGACAGAAAATTGCAATGTAACGATTGCAATATAATTTTTCATAGGATATTATTCATAATGTTTTCGAATTTTTTATTTAATAACTTATATTTCATATCATAAAATTTATTGGGTGCTGCCATCTGTTGGTCTTGAATGGAGATGATCATGGTTGTTGAAGAATGCGTTCGTCCGGCTGACCAATGCAGAGGTAGGATAGGCGCTGAAGGAGATGGAACGAGGGACCTCATGAACAGTAGACTAGCGATATAGCGTCGAGCAAAAGGCGAAGCCAGTTACTCTAAGCTAGTAATTCGATATATACTGGTCAGATGAGATGAGATCGCTACAAGTTCAAAGAGACCCTAGAGTAACTGGCTCGATGTTATGTCACTCGCCTACTGTTCATGAGGTCCCTGGTTTAGTCTTCGTCAGCGCCTATCCGACTTCTTCAAACTATTTATGTTTACTTCCCGCACACATAGTGTAAGGAAGGTATTGTAATCACCATTTGTATGTGAGTGAACACGATCACTCCCAAACGGTAATTCCAATTGAGCTCATTAGACGAATAGGTTATAAGTTACTATCGCAAGAATTGTATAGATTTCCGTACAAAGTGACCAATGGATTAAATATTGAATCCATTATTGAACCACTTTCAAACTATTTTGCTACCGTTAGTATGGGGAAAATCCTCAACGAAATGTGACAGATTATTAAGTGATAAAAATTGAGGCGATGTCATCAAAAATGAGTAGCGCAGGGGTAATGTCTCTCGTTTCAAAACGGGTGGTCCAACGTTCGAATCCAGCCAATTCCATTGTGTCAGAAATTTCACTATTGTAACTTTCAAAAATTTTGACTTAAAAATAAGCAGGGTCTTCTGCCTTGCTGAGGAGACCGGGCTCGTCCCGGACTGTGGTGACGCCGGATAGTAATATTTTTTCCTCCCTAGGCTGAGGGGTTCGTCCTGGCCATTAGCCATAAGCTGGTCCCTAGGGTGGGCGTTGTCTGCCTGTCTGTCTGTGTCAGAAATTTATGTCCACGCGGAAAATCGAGTAGGGTCACTAAAGGTTTTTTTTTTTTTTTATTGGCCACGAAAAAGTCTATGTTTTTGGTAAATGTTATGGGACCGAACCCGATAATTCCATTGTAAGTCGACCTGAACTCGGCAAAATAATTTTCGGCGACCTACAACCCAACCCGAACCCGACATATTTCAACCAACACCCAATCCGAATCCAAAATACTTCCACCCGCAATCCGACCCAAACCCGAAATGAAAGGAAAGTAAATCATGTTTTAATGCAATGGGGAAAAGTAATCTGCAATTATATCTCTAATACCAATTCTATTTTTTATATAGAAAAAGGTACATATCTATAATATTCAAATATCCTGAAATCTCTGAATGTGCGAACACCTCGGGATCGTTGAATTGAGTTCAGCAATCGAGTCGGATTCACCGTCGAATAATTCTTGCGGGTCAGATTTAAGTTGTTTGCAAGTCGGGTTGTTGTGATTTTCATAAAAAGTTTGAGCAGAACTATGTTTCAGATAAACATAAAAACGTATTTGAATATGAATGAGTATATACAGGATGATTATAAAAAAAACTACCCCGATATATGAGCCCCTAACTATCCTACCGTTCACAGAAACTGAATGAAACTTTGGTTTAAAGTATTTTGAGGTATGCGCTCAAGAAGCATATGAAAAACAATAGTTAAATTCTAACAGTTACGGTTACAGTGACAAAATTTCGAAAATTTCAAATGGCGACACCCATTTTTTTTTTATTGCGACACCCATTTTTTTTTAATGTGATCTTCATAGTGAAAAACCATAAAAAGCGTTGGAACAAGCCTGTAGCAAGAAAATCGCCAGCGCTAGACAGACTAAGAAGAAAAGTGAAAACAACCAATAAGGACAGAGAAGCAACAGAAAACAAAACATTTTATTGTGTTTCACAAATTTTCACTTCACACACGATGACACTTTACATGCGGCAGAGGGTGGATAGCACTAAACAATAAAATGTTTTACTTTCAGTTGTTTCTCTGTTTTTTATTGGTTGTTTTCACTTTTCTTCTTAGTCTGTCTAGCGCTGGCGATTTTCGTGCTACAGGTACCGTTCCAGCGCTTTTTATGGTTTTTCACTATGAAGATCACATTCCAATTAAAAAAAAATAGGTGTTGCCAATCGAAATTTTGTCACTGTAACCGTAAACTGTTAGAATTTAACTATTGTTTTTCATATGCTTCTTGAGCGCATACCTCAAAATACCTTAAACCAAAGTTTCATTCAGTTTCTGTGAACGGTATTAGGATAGTTAGGGGCTCATATATCGGGATAGTTTTTTATAATCACCCTGTATTTTCAATTTACTGCACGAGAAATAAAATGTATATAAGAAATGTTATCATTAGATTATTCTTTTTTTGCGGTTCAGTTATAAGAACTATTTTTTCTTCTCTCGGAATATGAAAAATATTACCTACATTTCGCTTTTGATACATACAAAAATACATGTATCGTATTTGTGATAGTTTCTACACATATACACATGTTATGTGTGTGTAGACTATCCACACACACATGTAGGGAGGTGTCCACTATTCAGAGGTAAAAATGCACAAATATATTAGGAATTTACTGTTAGGAATCAAAAAAGCGTTCGTAAAATAGAAGTGTCCGTTTTCCGCGAGTGTCCGTTATGGAGGTCTCATTGTATATAGATTGTTAACATGAAAAAAAAATTGACATACTTTTGAAAAATTGGGTCAACCCGAACCCGAACTGGAACGAAAAAATATAGCGCCAACCCGACCCGACCCACGGTTCAGGTAAAAGCGGGTAACCCGACCCGATGCTGAACTCTATAACAAACCCAACCATGATACGACAATTTTTTGTAATAGATTTTTGATGAAATGTGAACGGATACATAGGGCACTAAGTGGGATTAACGGGAGATTTAGCGACTGAAAACCAATCAGAATAATTAAGAGAGAAAACAAGTAAATAAGAGCACTTGTAAATTAGCAGCTTTTGTAATGATTTGGGTATAATCAATGCCAGAGCCAAGCCTTGATCGTTGCCAAATCAACGATTGTTACTTTGCATTAAAAAATAGCGTAATATGTAGAAATAAACGCTTAAATTGCGTAATTAATGTAAAAATTAAATGTAATTATTATTTTGCTTAGTTAAATTAAATATATATATATATATATATATATATATATATATATATATATATATATATATATATATGTTGACAAATTTTCTTAAAAAAACATTTATTAATTTATTAAAACAAAAAAAATTTCCAAATGAGTGAAAAAAGAGCAAAACTAAAACTCCAAGGCTTGAATAGGCATAACTTTTGTTTATTTAAATTCGTGCTTGATTTTAATTTTCTTTTCTTTTATAAAATACTAACCTTTTGGTTCGGGGAAAATACAAACAATTGTAGTTGTAGTTGCATTCATTTTCTATCACTCCTATTTTTTGTAATTTTCTTGACCCAAGAGGAATTAATCTGTTTTTATGGTTATACTAGCAGACTCCGCCCGCTGCGCTCGTCGGTTTCTCCAAAAGAACCTTGAATCAAACGAAAAATATCGGTGAATGTAACCTTGTATTTTAAAGTAATCTGTACCTTTACCTGGAATATCCTAAAATAACATAAAAACAGATACTTATTTCACTAAGTTATGTTTTTTTAATACAGTTTACTATTACGTTTACAATTTATTACTTACCGTTTTCCATTGATTTATAATTTTTATAGCTACATTTTTTAATAACGTGAATTAACCTATACTATTCACAACTAAAAAGAAATGGCGCATCTAGTATTTGTCGAGAATTAAATAAAAATCATGCACTCGTGACATCATAATTCACTTTTATATTTTAACAGAATAATAAGGCTACTATAATTTGTGACTCGTGATGACACATTGCTGTTATCATTATTGTTTTACGCGTGAAGTTTTCGCTATGGTACTCCATCGTGAAATTTGGTAATTTTTGAAATTCAATATTTGAAAAATGGCATAATCAGTGGATTTCAAATTTATATCAAGAAAAATACAATTTTTTACCTTTCAAATGCAGTTTGTCTAACAATTTTCTAACAAATACTTTTCGTGCAATTAATTTTTTCAGTAACTTCAAATGTTTCATTTTCCGAAATTAATCTGTGGCAACGATTAGCGAAAATCCCAGTCGTCAGCAACACATAGCTTTTTATTAAAGAGGATAATAAATAAACAAATAAATAAATAAAACACTAGTACCCAATTACTTCCAGTCTCTTGTATATCCAATTGGATTATTTTCTTTTTAAAAATTCTTTTATCAAAACGGACCGCGTCAACAGCAATTGTGTCCAAGCTGTGTTTGAGTAATAAAACGTTTACAAAAGAGTACTTTGACTTCCTACTGCAGTTTTATCTTTATAGAGCGTTTTTATTACATTACAAAATCGAGACCAAGTATCTCGTGCACTTATTTATGCATACTTAGCATCGTCACCTTCAAGGTTTTTAGACTTTCAGACGAAGTTTTACGACATACTAATGCTTGAATTTCTCCCTGAATCATTTATATATCTGAAACTCAGATTTTAACGTTCTGTGGAATATGATATTCTTTGATACGCCAAAAGGAACTAAACTGAAAGGTTGGTAATTTATTACGCATGTGATTAAATTAAAAAAAATAATAATAACAGTAATTGTTATTCCTTCTACTTTTTTTTTCGTTTTATATACTTGTATATCAATTTATTCTAAAGTCTCATACAGTCGACGTTTTTAAATTCGAAATTTGATAATCTGATACAGTGTTAGATACATTGATATGATACACTGTTAGTGCAATTTGTATTTCATAATCTGAAATATCATTTATAAGAGACCTGAATGGAAGGGGAAAATTATTGTGCAATTCACAACATTGCAACTTTAGTAAGCAATTTAGTGTATATGTGTGTGTGTGTGTGTGCGCGTGCGTGTGTATGTGTGTGTGCGCGCGCGTGTGTACATATTAGTGTTTTCAGCATCAATGCAGCATTTTTCATTCCTTTGTAAAGTCAAAATGCATGTATTGTAACATCTACCTTTAAGTTCATTTAATTGGAGATTAGGTCATTAGGGTTATGCGAACTTGTTATATATTTTTTTATTTCAAAGATATATATAGTTAATACTCCATAATATTCTGCTGCTTTGTGCGAATTTGTAATGGAATGTATTTTATAAGTTTATGAATATTTCATTGCATTTTTATGCATTTGATATTATTATTTATGCTCCTTTTTGGCTCTTAAATACTTGCTGATTAGCTCTGGTTAAAAATACATGGTGAATGTAGCTGTTTTGTGCATTTTATTATGCATTTCTTTATATATTTTTGACAAAACTTATTATTCTTTTCAGCGTAAATGCAGCATTTATCATTCCTTTGTAAATTCGAAATGCATGTATTGTAACATCTTCTTTCAATATAATTATATAAGAAACAAATTTTACAAAGTCTCCGCATTTAGACGTTTTATTAAGAAAACCTTGACAATCTGTATCCCTGTTACCCAAAGGGTCATAAAGCTTTTAAACTTTCAAAATTTTGATTTTTTTAAGAAAAAGAAATATATTAAATAAAAATCCTTTCTTAACATTATAAAACATACTGCATTAAAAAATTCTTATAATTATTCGAGTTATTACCTAAAACGTACGAAACCCCAAATGTAAACAATTTTAAAAGTAAACTTCGAGGTCAGTTTTCTCAAAATGAGGTTTTTGGGCATGACACACAGGATATCTCAGAAACTTTTCAATATATTTTCATGAAATTTTCAGAAGATATATTTTACGTTAGTCTGCATAGTGTGAACCTAAATATAAATTTTTATTGTTAAAAAAAATACCTTTTTTTGTGGCTATACTGTTAAAAATTTCAAAATTTTGCATAATCTAAATACAACTTTATATTTACAATATATCAATACTTTAAATACAAAGTTATTTAGGTTAAGAGACATTACAATCTGAAGTATAATTAAGTATAATTTTTTTTTGTTTTAGATGCAAAATTTCTTTTGTAATCTTGCGCCTAAGCGCTCGTGCCAATTTTTTGCTCGACAAATGTCTAGAGTTTGAAGCCCCCTATAAATATTAATTCTGCATATTGTTTTTTTTTTTTTTTAATATATGAAATGAAAGATCATATTTTTATCTTTCATCCCTCCAAAAATTATGCTTCAATTCATTTTGCATTTTAAGATATTAAATGTTGAAAATGGTCATTTTTTTTCTTCATTATTGTTCCAATTTAAAAATCCTATCACCCCAACCAATGAAATAAATAAATTATGCGATATCGCAAGAAATAACGGATAAAAAGAAAACACTAATAAATATATTAATTATGAGCATGGATAAGCAGAAGAAAATAAAATTCAATGAAACAAAATTCCAAGTTATATACTTTACAATATTTTCCTGGGATCTTTGAAAAATTGAAATATAAATTTAACAATTCAATATCTGTCTTATTGGAAAACCATCCATAAAATTAATAAACAAGTTGGAAATTGTACGTTAAACGTGACATATGAGGTGCGTTCGTTTTATAACTAGTTTTATAAATATTGAGATCTTGGTGCAATAGCTGTTGCACTCTTATGCAAAAATGCCGGAATACGAAATTTATTTTATGTGCAGATTTTCATATTATAGATATTCATTTTATTTTATGAAATTAAGTTTCAATACACTTTTACAAACAATTTATTACATTTCTGTTACATTAAAAATATACTATGTGCCAATACAAGACAAATGTAAAAAATATAATCGTTATTATTTCACTGAAAAAATGAATTATATCGTCTGTTATTATGATATGATTCATTTCTTTAATAAAATTAAGTACATTTTAAGTTGGCAACATTTTATCTTTTGCCGACATTGACTGAAAATTCCGATGGGAAACTTAAGCCTAGCTTTGAAAATTTCAGAACTTGAATTTCATATTGAGACTCTTTTTCCATTTAATATCTATTTCTCCGGAAACATCTATCCAAAAAACGGTCGGTAGATGATAGGATTGCTATACTTAAACAATTTTAGTATACAAATTCGGTTTTTAAATTCAGTCATACGGAAATAATAGGACGCCATCTTAAATAGGACGTCATAGGACGCACTGCAGAGACCTGATTGACAATGCAGTAGCACCATTTTGTGATTAAAAATTAAATTAATTCTACTTTTGAGAGGTGGGCTACCTTAGGAGCACTGGCCACCTTTGTTTCACCCACCTTATATATTTTTATATTTATTTTAATCTATTTTTAAGTTCGTTTAATTAGAGATTCGATCATTATTATTATACGAAATTGTTATACATGTTTTTAATTTCAAAGATATTATATATATATATATATATATATATATATATAAATTTTCTATAGAGGGTGCTGGTTTTATATATTGGGGTATGTGCATTACTATGCATTACATGTTGTTCCTTGATCCATGGTCCATCATATTTATATTTTAAATAACTTTTTTTTTTTTTTGGGGGGGGGGGGGGTGGACATTTGCTTAAAACTTCAATGCTTGTAATATAAGATGACTCAGGTTTGGATTTTTCTTTCAAATGTGGTAATTTCATGTTTTATTTTTTTTTCCCTCTATCTTTTTTAATCATGTTTCATTTTGAACTTAATTGTTGTTTCATTGTGTATTTCTCTACATTCTGTGTCTGGTTATCCCAAATTCATATTCTTTAACTATTTTATGGCTAATATGAAGTTGAAATTACACATTTCATTTGTAGAAATTTAGGCATTTGGAAACTGAAGATTCTGTCTAAATTCCACAAATTTCCATTATTCAATTTCTGCCTTTTTTATTTATTTATTTATTTATTTTTAATACTATGTTTTTGGTATCTATGTTCAGTTTGTTGGGGGGACCTGTTTTGTTGTCAATCAGTTATTTTACTTTTATTCATAATTTCACAGTTTTTGTTGGTGGTTGTAACGTATATATATTGGTTGTATATATATATATATATATATATATATATTGTTGTAACGTATATATATTGGTTGTATATATATATATATATATAATATACATATATATATAATATACAGGGTGTCCCAAAAACATTTACCTCGGTTTTTATTCCTTAAATATTGATCATAGACATATATTATATAAATTACAAAGTTATGTAAAAAAAAAGTCAAAAATTTGTGAGAATATATTTTTTTTTATCGTTATATATCTTGAAAATGGCGCCGTATATGAGCACTGAAACATATGTCGATCATTAAAAGGTTTCTATAATCTTTTTGTTGTTTTTATTTGTATCACTTAAGCATTTTATCTATATTTTAATTATAATTAGTGATCTTATTATGTGATTAAGTAGTATAATATTATTAAAATACATTGCAAAACGATTTCTCACCCGTAGACCGTAATGTAACGGAATATTTTTGAGTGTCTCTGTAAATGACTATCAATGCTACACACATCATTTTCAATACCGAATATGCTATAGTAAATCTCAATAACATAAACAGTAGACTCCCTTAAACCCGCATAGCTTAAAACCAGAGGTTGTGCGGATTTTAGAATTTTGCAGATTTCTGGTCACTGTTTTATTTACACTTTTAAATAATAATCTGAATTTAATTCACCCTAAATTCTAATGAATGCTTACAATAAAGTAAAATAATAAAAATTAAGAAAATTGATTTTTTTTTAAATATTAAAAGTAAAGGTCAAGTAAATAATTAATAATGCATAACTAAATATGCATAATAATGAGATAATTTTTTCTTGAATTATTCAGTGAAACTGGTCCTTATACACTAATAATTCACATCAAAATCTTAAAATAACAAAGTTTTATTTCACGTTTAGCCATACTTAGTAACCAAAAAGCTTGATTAATACTTAAATGTATTTGGTAAGAATATTTTGATCGCCACTGATATCAGCACTATCTTGAAATTTTTCAGTAACAAATTTATGCTTCCTTCATGAGAAAATCTACGTGAGTTCAATCATATTAACGAAAATTTCCTATTAAAATGTGTAGAGAATGGTATAAAATCAAAGAAAACTTAAAATTTTCACCTACATCTTAACTGTAAGTTTCCTTCTTTACACCTGAAACGACGTGCGGATTTTAGGCATTTGCGGATTTGAGGAAGTCTACTGTACTAATTATATAGCAATCCGACTAGACGGCCAGACAAACCGAATCTGAATTCATAAATACTTTTAAACTATGTTGTAAAGAGTTAAAAAAAAAAAAAAAAAACGTTAAAATTTCCAGAGAATTTACTTGCGTTATCCATTGTTCCTTTACACAATTGTGAATAATTTTCGAGCTTTAACTGTAAGCTTAATCGAAACGCTTTGTTTTGCAGGCCCGACCTTCACCGTAGACGATGCCGTGGACAGAGCGGGCTATGGCAAATTCCAGATACGCATGACCTTCTTGGCGGGTCTAGGATGGGTGAGTATATGCATTTTAGGCCTTCTTAATTATATATAATAGGACAAATAGTAATTTTAATATTGCAATTATAATAAACAGTATAATAATATAGTAATTAATATAGTAATAATAATAATTATATACTAATAATTGTATAGTAATTATTATAATTAACAGCATAATAATATAGTAATTAATATAATAATAATAATAAGTGTAATAATAATTATATACTAATAATTATATAGTAATTATTATAATTAATATTATACTAGTAATATCATATAGTACTTGTAATTGTTAATATTATAGTAATATGATAACCTATTATTGCAATTAATACTACAGTAATTAATATATTAATAATTATATAGTAATATAATATTATTTAGTACTATAATAATTATACAGTAATATTATTTAGTACTTGTAATTGTTAATGTTATAGTAATATGATAACATATTATTGCAATTAATACTACAGTAATTAATATAATAATAATAATAGAGTAATATTACAATAGTAATATTATATAGTACTATAATAATTATATAGTACTTTAATAATTATATAGTAATATAATATTATTTAGTACTATAATAATATATTAACTGAAATAGTTAATATTAATGTGATAAAAGTTAACATTATGATAGTGATATTATAATAATTATAATTATATAGTAACTATAATACTGTAATAATTATGTAGTAATAAATACAATTATATAGTAATCATTATAATAATAATAATCATAACTATTTTATTTGTATGTTAAACAATCGTTATTACAATAATTATTACAATAGTTTCTATTATAATAAGACATATCTTTTCCATTTATATTGATATGAGATTAAGTGATTTTAAAAGTAAAGTAACAAAAGCGTTTTAAAATATGAAACAGATCTTATGTTGTTTTAATACGATAAAAAATGTTTTTAAAAGAAATTCTGATGTGCTTATCTCTTCAATTACTATTACTATCTTGTCTTTATCATTACTTTTGTTATTATCGGCATTTACTAAGTGCAGTGTGTTTGTTTGAAATAAAAGCATGTAGATGGCAGCACTAGAATTCCAGGCAGAACATTGTATGTTCCAAGACCTCTTTACTCTACGATTGTAAACTGATTCCGAAAGTAATTGTTTGTGGTTACATCATATGTGATCGTCTGTGACATAATTTTTTTTCAGATGTTATTTACCAAAGTACATTATTTACTAGAAGTTATGTTTTATTTAATTTACTAAGCTACTGAAATATTAGAGTAAGGACGTACTACGTCTTTACATTTACAATTATCACCTCATTTATGTGTCAGCATTTAGTAATAAAACAACGACAGAAGTTCTCTTAAAGCTATGCAGATTCTTATTTCAAACATCTGTTTCATTCTATTAATTTACAAATTGCGGTTACGATAAATAATATAGGATAGAAAAAATAGTGGAAAGTTGTTGTTAGTGATGCCAGGTGTCTTGATTTTCCGGGGCTCCAAGACTTATCCCGCGTAACCAAATGAGCGGGACACCAAAAGTCCCGATTTTTCACCAAGCACACTTTCTTTTAAATTTCTTTTTGCACCATGCTATTCGTTAGTCTTCATCGAGTGGAACTTAATACAGTAAAATCTGTAAAGACAGAACCTGTCTATAACATCATTTTTTTTTTTTTTTAATAGTTCCTTCGAAAGGAATGCTTTACAAATCTACCTGCCTAAAACGAAAACCTATCTAAAACGGATTTTTTTGCGCTTTTTAGCAATTGCGCTTTTTGTAATAAATAAACAATAATAATAATAACAATAATAATAATAATAAAATTATAATTTAACAAATTACAATAACCATTAGGAAAATGTAAAAAAAAAAAAAAAAAAAAAAATTACCGTACTTTTGTGTTATAGCGGCCCCCACAATTATGATTATGCCAAGGTTGCAGTTAGGATTTCGCTAAGATCATCGCAAAGCTTATATATGCATCCTATATACGCATATATATAGATTCCAAACACTTCGTTTTTATATGTGCTATATACGACATTATACACATATTATTTACATCTTATATGTCGTATATACATCATATACACATGTCATATATGTACATTATATATGACTATAACTTGGCCACATACGTCAAGAAATGTTATATACAGGGGTGCAAAAATCTAGGCGCCAATGGACCGATTCCCACCACTAAATTTTTAGTATTCTTCGCCTAATAAGAATATTGATAAAATTTAAGCGAAGTATACTAATAAAATTTCACGAAGAATACTAATAAAATTTAATGGTGGTAATCAGCCCATTCGCGCCTAGATTTTTGCACCCCTGGTTATATATATATATATATATATATCATATATTATTATAATTTGGCGATAAATCTTGGTCGTTTGGCGATTCATCCTCGGGGGCCGCTATAACACGAAAGTACCAAATTTACAATATATTAATGAAAACAGAAACAATTAAAGTTGAAGACCACGTTTTTTGCTTTATAAGACGATTTCTCATCTGACGTCCATTTTTGAATTCGGCTTTTTTTCATATCTTAGTTTGCATCTATCCTTTTTGTAACTTTAACATTTTTGTAACGATTTTATGCATTTCTATTGCCTATTCAAAGATAAATTCTTCTAAAATTACAGAATTCCGTTAAAAACGCTTAAAAAATTCTTCTGAAGTTACAGAATTTCGTTAAAAATTCTTCTAAAGTTACAGAATTTCGTTAAAAACGCTTAAAAAGGTAGAGTGACGACGTCAAGAGGTCCATTCTCGACCGAAAACAACAACCATTTTCCCAATGGATAAAAAAAATAATTATACTCTCTTTGTTTGAGAACCCAATCAAATTTCTCTCGAAGTTCTTGTTCGACAACTGGATTGTTCGACAACTGTATTTTTCGAGAAGCGAGGTTCTACTGTATTTAATTGGGGATATGGATCGAGAACTGGAGAATCGGAATTAACTTACGATGAGAATTTTCATTAACTCGAAACGGAAACAAAATATAAGTCAAAATCAAAAACTATCAGTCGAAATCAGTAAAGTTGTATATGATTATGTCCCGCAGTGGCGCAGACGATTAAGCTCGGTTCCCGTCTAGATCACGGAAAACGTAGCAACATCGACCATGGTCAGTGTTTGCGAGGGTGACAAACTCTCTCGACTGCTGCAGAGAAAGTGCCACGGCACTTTCTCTGACACAACAACAATAGTATATGGTTATAAATTTAACGTAGTTATGATAGTCAGTATGGTTATGGTTATTAAATGTAACTCTTTTTTCGTTTTTTTTTTTTCTTTTTTTATCTATAGCTCGCTGATGCTTTCGAAATCATCATCTTGTCCTTGATCGGCGACTTCGTGTCCTGCGACTGGCCTCTTCAAAGGTGGCAGAATGCACTCCTCACTTCTGTAAGTATATGCATTATGCACCCCTCCCTCATTTAATAGATATGAGCTGTTGATTTTGTAAGTGGGAGCAAGTCCATTTTATGTTATTGGCGAGTTTGTATTTTGATTTTGCGTTTAACAATATTCGTAAGCAGTCATAGACTTATTTGATATTTTTTGATGGTCTTATTTCATGCAGTAATGGTCATCCGTAATAGCTGGAAAAAATAATCAAGGTTTCGGTAAGCGACCATGGACTTGTCTCATTTTCAAAAGCAACGATGGGTAGAAAACATTGATTTTCTTTGAATGGAATATAATTATAATAACAATGAATTGAATATTGTATCTTATTTACTTATTTATTTCCTGTCAATATTTCAGCCTTCTTTAGAAAAGTTACAATAAAACAAAATAAAGTTATTCTTATAGAAAAAAGTGGGGCAAATAATCAGTAGTAAGTTGTATGTCCATAATTACATTTCGTAATTTTAAATAGTGAATATTTTTAAAGTATCCATGGGGTGAAATTCTGATTTTATGCTTGTTAATAGTACATGCAACTTAAGGCATCAAAAAGCGCATTCAAAATGCGTTTTTTAATTTATTGATCAAATTAAAAGATTCTAGTTCATTTTGTTCATTGTTACAACATTAATAAGTAGGAAAAGTTTTGAGGCTCTATCTAAATTATTTTTGGAGAAATCATGCGCGCAAATTTGTAAATCATTGCTGGGAATTAAATGAATTTAAAGTTTTCACTCCCCATTCAAAAACAAAGAATGACGATTGCATTTTGCTTTATATCTTCATCAATAATTATCGCCTCAGAAAACATTGGTAACTTTTTACTCAGAATAAAATGTACTATTTACTGACATCGAAACCTTGAAATTGAATTTTTGACCATTTTAAAGGTGATATGTCCCCTTAAAAAAATAATTCTATTCAAAGTGGACAAAACGCCTCCATTTCAAATTCAAAGCAGAAAAGTTACAATAAAGCAAAAAACAAAGTTATTCTTATGGAAAAAAGTGGGGCAAACATTCAGTATTAAGTTGTATGCCTCTAATTATATTTCTAAATTTAGAGAGTGAAGATTTTAAAAGTATTCACGATGGAATTCGGATTGTGCTTTGTTAATAGTATTCAACATAAAAAAATAATTCTATTCAAAATAGATTTGCCACATTTTCAAAATCAGCGCATTTGAAACAGCGTTGACCCAAACAATGACTAGTTTCAGATTTATAGTATTGATATTAAAAGATATTTATTGTAAATGGATTAAAAATATAAATTTTTAGCGCATCCTCATTACATAAATTTTATGCTAATAAGATTTAGCTATAACTAATTTTTTGACTAATGGACTTAACCAACTTTCAAAATTAACTGCTCAAATGAAAGTTGTATATTTGCATGAACTCATCTAACATGGTTCTTCATTCTTCTTCTCCTAACAGGTTGTCTTCGCTGGCATGATGGTCGGAAGTCCCGTTTTCGGAACTGCAGCGGACATATACGGCAGGAAAAGGGTAAATAATAAATATCCAGTGATCTGTTTAGGAAGAATTTGGGTCCTTCAAAGGATCCTTCACAAAATTTTTCATTTCAAAACAGGACCTTTCACAATTTTTTTTATCTCAAAACAGGACCTTTCACAAAATTTTTCACTTTAAAACACCCCTCACACCCTTCACAAAACTTTTCACCTTAAAAAAGCACCCTTCACAAAATTCTTTGTCTTAAAAATAGGCCTTTCACAAACTTTTTCCATGTCTAAACTGAACCTTTCACAAATTTAATCATTTAAAATTAAAATCTGACCTGTCACTTTTACATACATAAAGAAAATGTGTATATTTTACATACATATATCTTCTTAAAAATGTATAAACAAGAACCTAGCTATAACGATCATTTCAAATTCACAAAATTATGACTAGAATTTTAACAAATGTAAAAAGCTGTTCACGATTTCACAAAAACAGGACCCTGGGAAAAAAGTCTGCACAGACCCCTGGTATCGGAATCAGAACATTATGAGTTCGAGTTTATGTGGCTTCAAGTTTCTCCGCGCTAGAACGGGTTTCGCGCAATCCATTCAAACTTCGTTGTAACGAGAACGATAGGAACAGATAATTAGCTCGTTACAACAGAGTTCTCGCTATAGCCAAGTTTGAAAACTAGTATTTAAAAAAATAGATGCTAAGCAAATGTTAAGCAGTAAAAAAATACTTAATAATTGCTGTTGCGGGAGCAATTTTACAATCCTAAATTTGGATAATGATTTACTGTTAATCTTTTGTAAACTACTCGATATGCCTAAACTAAAAAAAAATGTTTTCCTGTCACACATGCACACACGCACACAAATCCTATTAGATCCTATTTAAATAGGAAATTTTATTGAAACATAAAATTTTTTGTTGGAACAACAATATTTTATAACACTTTCCAAAAAACACACTATTTTGTAACCCTTTCCATAGTGTTTATGACTTCGGTTTGTCTGGGTATCTGTTTGTTGGTCTAGCGGTGCTCCAACTCTCGTAAATACACTCCTACTGACATGTAATTGATATACGGGTGTACAAAAATGGACTGACTGATTTTAAAATCCAATAACTTCTAAACGCTGACAGATATTTAAAAAAATTCTTGCGGCAGAGTAATGTATGGTGTCAGTAGTTTTTTCTACTGCGATTCCTGATTTTAGTTCGAATGACCAGCAATAGATGGCGCTGCAAGTGATAGTCATCCAATCGAGACAAAAACAGAAATCCCCTAGCATGGATGTGAAGGAAGGAGGTTCAATACATGAAGTGGGTTTCATTCACCCCATAAAATCTTATTCAGAATCGGGCCCTAAAAAGAAGATTGTATTAGCGAATGAGGCCCACTCCATGTATGGAACCTCCTTTCTTCGTATCAATGCTGGGTGATTTCTGTTTGGCCTGGATTGCACGTCTCTTGCTCCCAGCGCCATCTATTGCTAGTAATTCGAAATAAAATCAGGAATCACAGTAAAAAAACTCCTGACATCTTACATTACTCTCCTGCACGATTTTTTTAAATATCTGTCAGCGTTTAGAAGTTATTGAATTTTAAAATCAGTCAGTCCATTTTAGGATACCCAGTATGTTAAACTATTTCAACCACACTGAAATTGATATACAGGGTGGTCCTAATTAAAGTGACAGTACCCAGCTTGTTCTGTAGCGCTATCTAATTGCGAGAATGGAGCCAAATTTTGTATTATGATTAAACAAGAAGGGTGACGAAGGAGTCAACGAAAATATAAAGTAGTTCCAAAAGTCACCGCTAGATGGAAATATGGCGCTGTCTAATAGAAAAGAGAGTTTAAAAAATGCAGAATAAATACTGAAATAAAATTAACTTTAATTTAGCACTTAACACATTTAACGATTAAAATCAATCTCGATATGACAACTTTTTAAACTAAGGTGGTTGCTAGGGTGTGACGTCAGTTGAAACTCATCTATGGACCTGATTTTGGAAGATTTAAATCGCGTTTAGGTTATGATCGTTAAGTCACCTAACTTGAAGTATTTTGAAGCGGACGACCCGGAATCGTGATTTCCAACTTGAGCCAGTTTCTGAAACTCACTTAACTTTGAGATCCTCTTTTAACTAGGAGTTGAGTAGAACTCTGCCTTCTGAACTAATATTTTTCTAATTTGAAATTGTCTTTAAATTTCAAGTTGAGTACTACAAGTAAATAATCAGCTTTTTTGAATGATCCTTTCAATTGTTAATTTATTTAACAAGCCACTAAGGATGAAAACAATAATAATTAGTACAGTTAAAAGTTGCAGTTATTTAACAACTTACACATGCCCAGACATCTGTTAGGCTAAGTTAAGTCTCTTAAAATGTTTGGTAATGTGAACGGCTGATGCCCAATTCCGGGTTAACCGATTCAAAAAAGTTAATTTAAGTGACTTAACTTTCATAATGTGAACGTTATATTAGCATAATTATGAGATTATAATAATTAATTAAGAGACCATAAGATAACAAACTTTGACGCTAAACTGAGATCGATGACCGAAAAGAGAGATTTTCATTTTATGATGAACATAAAATGAATATCGAGTTAAAATTGAATTGGATAAAAGATCAGATCGTTGTATCAGAATATACTCGGAATTGTATATTTTGTTTATTTCTTCTTTTCATTCCGAAAATACAATGCAATGTAATAGTTTGTTTTCTTCTGATTTGCAGGCACTGGCCGTGTCTATGACGCTGCTGTTTTTGTTCGGAGTGGTCACCGCTGCTTCACCATCTTTCACTTGGATGGCCATCCTCAGGTGTTGCATGGGTTTTGCCCTTGGGGGCGTGGCACAAGGGTAAGTAGACTCTCTTAAAAAAATCTCATACGATTTCACCTTTTTAATTTCTGTTTCGTTTTTCATAACATAACTATAGTCTATTCAAAATTAAGAGAGAAAACCAGTGAATAAAAGCATGCGCAAATTGGCAGCTTTTGTAATGTTTTGGCTACAGTCATGAACATAGAAATAGATAAGGACTTCTAACGAAATAACCTTTCGAAGAAGAAAACCCTTCATCGAAAAATGTTTCAAATAGGTGGCGTCTGTGTAGAACAGTTGCTCTATAGGTTAGTAGTTCATCTGCTTCTTTAAATCGTCTGCTTGACATTGCAATACGAAACATTGTTAGTGAGAGTTTCTGTTTGTTGTCTGTAGCCGGCGCTATCTTAACAGGGATGCTCGCCGGTTGCGCAACTGACATTAAGAACCTACATCAGTCATAAGAAAAAATGCTCAAGCTAATGTTAAGTCTATGGGAAGATTCTTGCGCGATTTCTCGCTCGCATTTTAATATTTTTAAATGATTTTTTTTGCATAGGATAGCTGAGGTCGATCTCTAACGTTGTTAGGTTTTACTTTTTCGATTTTGGTTCCAGTTTTTTTATATAAGGGTACTTTCACATTCAGAACCAGTTCAAACCGGTTCCAAAATTGAAAATATCCGCTTATAAAAAAATTGTAACCAAAATTTAAAAAAAACTAAAAACGTTAGAGATTAACCTCAGCTATCCCATGCAAAAAAAAAAAAAAAAATTCATTTGAAAATATTAAAATGCGGGCGAGAAACTTCCCATAGACTTAACATTAGCTTGAGCGTTTCTTCGCGAGACTAGCGTAGGCTCTTAAGAGCCTACATCAGTCACGCGAAAAAACGCTCCAGCTAATGTTAAGTCTATGGGAAGGTTATCGCGTGATTTCTCGCTCGCACTTTAATATTTTTAAATGATGTTTTTTGCATAGGATAGCTGAGGTCGATCTCTAACGTTGTTAGTTTTTACTTTTTCGATTTTGGTTCCAGTTTTTTTTATATAAGGGTAATTTCACTTTCAGAACCGGTTCCAACCGGTTCCAAAATGGAAAATGTCCGCTTATAAAAAAAAAACCATAACCAAAATCGAAAAAGTAAAAACTAACAACGTTAGAGATCGACCTCAGCTATCCTATGCAAAAAACCCCATTTAAAAATATTGAAATGCGAACGAGAAATCGCGCGATAACCTTCCCATAGACTTAAAATTAGCTGGAGCGTTTCTTCGCGTGACTAGCGTAGGCTCTTAAGTTCGAAAGTCGCAACACCATATTAACACTATTTCATTAGAAATCTTTATCCTTTTCTATGTTCATAGCAACAATCAATGCCTTCATTTTTGCCAACACAACGATCGCTGCTTTCCATTAAAGAAGAATAAAATTTGTAAAAAACAAATGTTTAATTTGTGTAGTTAACGTATCAAATTAAATGGAATTGTTATTTTATTTATTTAAATTGTAAAAATAAAACATTTGTCTACAAATTTTTCTAATTTTTTGTAAACAAATGTTTATTAAATCGCCAAATAAGCTTAAAAAGTGCAAAACTGAAACTCCATGGTGTAAATTGGCAATCCTTTTGTTTATTTAAATTCTCTTCTAATTTTGAATGAACTCTAGTTTAAGCACACGAGTTGAAAAATTCCAACTCTTTTTTATCTTTTATTTATTTATTTATTTATTTATTTTAATCTCTCTTCTTCTTTTAAAACACTTGTTACATCTGCGCAGCGCACGTGGTTACAGCGATTTGTTTGTTTTAATTTCTCAAAAGACAAAGGTCAAGCTCTGTAATGTGGGCTGCCTTAGTTTGGTTAAAATCTACGAATCTGAGCATCGCGAAGTGTAGATGTCGCTACTTTCTCGTAAATGATTCAAGCGCTACTCAAAATTCATATTAGTAATAGAAAAAATGGCTGGCTTCATTTGTTAACTAAATGTTTTGGATCAAAACATCTTTATTTGCTTGTTACTCGAATGTTTTCTAATGTGTTTCAACTGTGCTTTATTACTGTTACCTCAATTGTTCTGATTGATAAAGACATTATACTAGCGAGTTGAAATTTTTCAAATGGGTGAAAAAGTGCCCAGGCCAGAAATTGAATGACCTCTGGCTTAATATGCCAATGCCCTACCAACTCTGGTTGACACAGGACGACTCTGGACTTGTTGTATCGGCCTGTATTGCTCAGATGACACGTTAGGCCATAGGTCTTGGGTTCGAATCTGGGCCTGAACACTTTTACCCCCAGTTGGAAAATTTCAGTCATGTAATTTCTTTACCAAGCAGTACGATTGAATTAAAAACAATTAAGTATAGTTTAAACACATTAAAAAACATTCGAATATCAAGCAAATTTGATCCAGAACATTTAGTTAACAAATGAAGGTAGCCAAATTTTGTGTTACTGCATACTTATATGAACATTGGGTAGCGCATAATCTTTTATGAGAGAATAGCGATATACGTACTTGCTCATGCTTAGATATTCTTAGATTTTATCCAAATTATCGCTTATAATTTGAATTTTGTTTTTATCCAGCTGAGGCGACGAATCTTTGACGAATTAAAACAAACGAATCTGTACAACCAAATACATAAAGGTAATATGACTTAAAAAAATAAAAAATAGTTTTAAGAGGTTACTTCTCTCACGCGAAAACCCCCGCTCACTAATGTGAATCTTATGGGAGAAATTTTGTAAAATATCTCGTTTACAACTCAATATTTGTAAATGATTTTTATTTGCATTGGATCGCTGACCTGCAAAAAAATCGAAAAAGTAAAAAACGCCCTTTGTAGACATTGACCTTAGCTATTCAATTCAAAAAAATTCATTTAAAAATATTGAAATGCAAACAAGATATTAAAAAAAAATTCTCCCCATAGGATTAACTTTAGCAAGCGGGTATTTTCGCGTGAGTGAAGTAATCTCTTAATATTGTCGCCGCTGTGTTTTATCAAATTATTTTTCCGTAGACACCAAGTTTTCAATAACAACAACTGACATTTTAGGATTTTTTAAAATTAATTAATATTTTGCTTTCTTTCTAGGTTGACTCTGTGTAGCGAGTACTTCCCGTCTAACATAAGAGGAAAAGCTGGATTTTACTTGTGTGTAGGTAATTTTATTTTCTCATAATATATAACAGGGTAGCTAAATTGTTCGCATCTGAATAAGGAAAGGGCATGTTTACAAACAAATAGTTCCATCAACCAATCTACCACTACATTTTTGTCGTAGTTATCATTGCAGAAATCGCCATGGCAACATAGGCCAATCATATCATAGACCAGTTTAACGTAGACCAATCAAATCTCCCGGTCTCGTGTGTACAGTAGGAGTCATAACGAATGAACAGGTTTTCTTGCTAACCAACAGTAATTTAACCAACAGTGACGTCAGCTGCCCTTTCCTTATAGCTGAGAAAACAAATAGCAAATTCTACCCGTTCATGCAGATTACAGTTTCTCATCATAGTTTCAATTAATAAGCTCCATAGTAGAACGGAGGGCTAACTCACCGGTCCAATTTCAACTGCAACCGCATCACACTTTCAATGCACGCAAGCAATGAATTCTGCATATTTCTTAATATTGCAGGCATTTTTTTTTCAAATTTTACCGCATACTTTTTATCACTTTTGCTTATTTCTACATTTTTCTCATATTTTTATGTGCAATACTTAACAATTTATTATTATTATTATTATTATTATATATATTTTTTTTTTTGAGCTTATATAAAATTTCGTTTTTAACTAATATCAAATGAAATACTTGCGAGGAATTTAAATGAAATCTGCAGTGTTTTCAATAAAAAATATATAACAGTAAAAATTGTAGCAACTTCGTCATAATTTTATTTATTACTTTGGGATAGGTAAGTTTAAATCTGGACTTATTAATTTAGTTTAATTTATAAAAATATAAACTAACGAAAAAAATTAAAAACTTTATAATAAAATTAAAAACTTCATTTTTATAAAAGTAAAGAAAAGATATTAACTAATTTTATAAATTTAAGGAAAAAATTATAAACTTTGTAAAATTATAATTTATAAAATAATAAATTTTTAGTGTAATTCGTAAATTTATAAGCCAAATCAGTTTAGTTTAATATCAATTTGCATAGCGATAATTTACAGAGATATTATGTTATGAAACCTTTAAATAGCCCAATATTGCCTTACGTTAAAAAAATTTAAAAAAAAATTAAAAAAATTAGTGAAAAAAAAATTATAATTTTGAAGCACTATAAAAAAAAATAGTAGATTAAAAAAAATACTTTTCTGTAATTTATAAAAATAAAATAAATTTCTAAATATTTCATTAAAAAATATAAATATTACTATTCTTTTCACAAAAATTGACATGGTCTCGGTTAGAATGGGCCAGCGGGTCGAGCCGGACCAGGCCTGTATCCTAGAAGAACTCTAGTAAATGCAACAATCTTAATTCGCATTTCAAAGAAGGCGATTTCTGTACGCAACTTTTAAACGTCATTTACGGAAATTGCACTATTTTGGAAAAAATACGGACATTGTACTGTTTCGAAAAAAATACGGAAAAAATTCATCAAATTTAGGGAAAACTTTCTGTATATTTACGGATTTGAAATCTCTTTAACGAAACTAATGTCATTTACGGAAATTGTACTGAAGTTTTGGAAAAATGAAACTTCTCCGTAAAATTTTACAGAAAATCTCTTGTATTTTCACGGATTTTGTTTTTACAGTGCAATTTGAAACTATATACCCCATTCTTTTCTATGTAGAGTTGCAAAGACTAGAATAAACCTGGGAATAAACCGGCTTTTTTGGGAAAAAACCAGGTCTTTTGGGAAAAAACCAGGTCTTTTGGTAATAAACCGGTTCTTTGGAACTCTATCGCTATGGGAGGAAATCTGTGTTAAAAACAAAACAAAAAAAACAAAAAAAAAACACGATGGAGTAATGATGATTACTTTAATGGAATACTGATGAGTTTTATTTGCAGTAATAAGTTTGTCAATTACCAGAACAGACCTACTAACAGTTGCACCTACTGTGGGGCTCAGATTCGAAAACCCCTGAGTAGGTTTCCTGTTTTCGATTGTTCCAAAACTTGTTGGGAGGGTACTTTGTCCGTAGGAGCGGAAGGACAAAAGACTGCGATAATTCTTGGAATGACCGAATGAACGTGCGAAAATTGGCAAGAAAAGAAAATGCCGGACTTCCCTAAAATAAAATCGACTGACCAGTTACCCTAGCAATAGGACTGAGCCGAGATCGGTTCCAGAGTCTTTCTTATCTCAGCCACACAGTAGGTCCTCTTGCTCTTCTAAAAAATCAGATTGTTTTGAAGCACTTGATTCCCGAATCATCAAGTCGAATTTCAATCCCACTTGCAGTTCTCTTAAGAGTTCCAGGTTTCAACTAGTTATCCATTTTAAATGCAAAACAAACTCATTCAAATAATAAATAAACTTCAAATTAAATACTTATTAAAAGGAACGAAACTTTCCTATTAATATATGTATATTAATATATGACATAAATCCGGCTATTCGAAGACGAAAATAAATGCCTGCTTTTGAACATGCTTTAAAATAAAATATTGAAACCAGAAATTCCGAGATTATTTAGGCGCTCGGCAATTATTATTAAAAGCGAAACAATAAGTAAAAAAATAAGGAGAAAAGAATATTGTATGGATCAATGACATTTTTCGTGAAAATGAAGGAAAACATATAAGTAATCATACAATATGATTAGGAAAGGACGGAGCTAGTGACACTGGATTATGAATGAATTGACAGGGTCGGGGCAAAAAAGTGCCAAGCCACATTTTTGGTGAAATAAATATAACACTGTAATCTGTTGCTTAATATTGTAAATTATAATATCCAACATACAATTTGTTTCCATTGTTACTTGGGGACAGCCTATTTGACAGGTTTCGTTTTTGCCCCAGATGTTTATGCCCCCAATGAAGACAGCTAATTTACAAAAAACGTAATAGTAATATCATTAAAGTCATGCCATACTGTTACTCGGAATATCTAAAATGTTATTAAGACATTGACGAAAAAACTTTTTGTTATACATCTTGATTTGAGTATTGGATCCAATTTTCAAATTGAAATATCTCAGAAGTTCAAAAATGTGGCTTTGCACTTTCTTACCCCGACCCCTTAAATTACTAAGTATAGTTGGTCATTTTTCCTTACTTTGAAAATAAATTATTTAAGTTATGCATGAGACTAACTTTGTAATACAAAATTATTAACTTTTTTTTAGTGTGTTTTCAGTTGAAACATTTTTGTGATTTCCGCCATTACCGATGTTATTTTTACTAATCCCGCGAGTCCTGCCATGTAAACCAAGGGGTACGCGTACTCCAGATTGGGAACCGCTGTTCTAATAGATAGTTTGCTGCTATGCCATTCCAGAAATTTTCAATTATATCAGTATGGATAATGTTATTTTCATTTTAATTAATCAGAAACTTTCTTTTTATTTCAGTACTTTTGGTCTCTGGGCACGATCGGCGTCATCTTGCTGAGTTGGGTCATCATGGTCTATCTCGACAACTGGAGGATACTGCTGGTGGCCACCTCAATACCAGCTCTCTTGGTCGTCCTCTCTTTAAAAGTAAATACATTTTTGAATATTAAAAACTGAACCCGCCATTGCACGTGTGGGATAAAGAATCGCCCGGCTTTCAAAAAATAAACATAGTAATTGCAATTGGGGACTCACTGCCTTCATGCAGCGTATACAGGGGCTTCGTCGTATTCATCCTACGGTCGGCCAACACCTATACATTAACTGTGGTACTACGGAAAAAACTGCCCCCCCCCCCCCCCAAAAAAAAAAAAAAAAAAAAAAAACTTGGTATTTTTCCAGAGCATTTTTATGTCCTGCAATAAATTCTAAAATCCCAACTAAAACTAACTGACTTTTTCAGAATTCAGAATGAAAAACATTTTAAGAATGAATAGTGGCGCCATCTTTTATCATACAGAATAACTAAATCATAAATTGAACTTAATTTCCCAAATATTAAATTCAACTTAATTGTACTGAACATAATTCACGATTCCAAACGTTTTGTGAGGATTAAGCAGATAGGTTTGACAATAGCGCATGTCCCTCATTTTTTCTATTTTCTGTATATTCGTACTAGTTATTATAAATTTTTAATGCTTTTTATTGTGTTTCATGCTACATATTTCATGAAGGTTCTTTTGCAAAATTAGGATGTGCGCATAATACAGTAAATATATCTAAAGGTAGAAAAATACAGTCTGAAATCATAGGTGTCAGTTATGCGCGTGAGCACCGGAATATGCGGTAAATGTGTCATATCCATTCAATTACATTTGCTAAGCTTAATTTAAAAAATTTCTGGAAATTATCTTTGTCACCAAAATAGCGAACTTAGAAGAAATGACACCACTTTGTTTAATATTTATTAAATTGGTTGTATGTACGTTAAAATAAAACAATAAATAAATGAACCTAACTTATTTTATTTTCGCACGAATTTCCTTGTAAATTCACCGACTTCTTCCGCGACAAACGTACAACCCCAGTTATAGTTAATTATTGTTTTTTAAAGATGAGACGTGTATTTATAACCATCCTGCATAAATTTATTTGTAAGTGCCTCCTAAAAACTAATTGTGTCCTGTTGTTCTGTCCTTCCCTCCCTTATCTGAATGCATCAAGACTGAACTGCCAGCATTTTTTTTACAGTTTTATTGTATTTAATTTTTTGATTTTCTTAACCCTTTATCATTTCCAGTGGTATCCGGAAAGCGCCCGGTATTTCCTGGTCAGCAACCAGTACGATAGGGCCAACAAGCTGCTCCATCGGATGGCCGAAATGAATGGCAAAGACCTCCCCCCAGGAAAGCTGGTGCATGTCTCGGAATGCTCTAAGAGGGGAAGGATCCAAGATCTCTTCCAGAAGGACTACAGGAAGGCCACTCTGCTCTTCTGGTACATCTGGTGAGTATACGCACATACCCTTAGTTGTACAGCACACAAATAGCTTGATTTCGGTCCATCAAATTACACATATTGATCCATTGGACCAGAAAACAATTTTTTTAACCCTCTCCAATATAGGTAAAAAATATTTATGAATTCGGTTTGTCCGTCTGTCTCCCTGCCATCTGTCCATGCTCTAACTCGCATCAATATACCAAGATTGCGATGCAATGGATATATGTTATTGAGGATTACTATGGCCTGTTCAGTATTGAAAATGAAGTGTGTACCATTTATAGTTCATTTACAGGGACACTCAAAAGAATCCCGTTACATTACGGTCTATGAAAAAAAAACATTTGCGGTGAATTTTAATAACGTTGCACATAATCAAACATTATGAAATTGATACATATCACTGAGGTGAATTCATACATATCACTGAGGAATTCATCGTTCACTTACAGGGACACACAAAATAATTGGGTTACAGTTCTGTCTATGGCAATAATTGCTGGAAGTGTGTTTTCATTTATGGTGTTATTTATCCAATAACTCGATTGATGAAAATGAGGGATTAGACTTTTTTGGATCCAGAAATCAATCTCTCAAGTCAATCATCTGCAGTGAAAATCGTTTTCGTATAATCCGCTCTTCGCACAGGTGGAAATCATTGCAGAAAGCATAAAACGTATAGAAGAACTATCATAAATTGAAATATAACTAGTCGGATGTGCCAATCCCAAAACTTTCTTCTATCTCACACAGGTTTCGCATACACTAAAATGAATCAGCAACCAATTTATGTCATAGTTCTAACTGAATCTAAAGTTTTATTAAATTCCGTGCATTACTTCTTGAGAGAGGACTATTGCTAAAATCGTGTAAATCCTGCAAAATGTAGCTTAGCAGCGCCACCTGTTGGGAGATTTAGACCAAAACTTAATCAACAACAACTTATGTCAACGTCTAACTGAATCTGAAGTTGGATGAAAATCCGTACACTAGTTCTTGAGATATAGTTATAGTGATAATAATGAAAAAAGTAGCATAGCAGCGCCATCTGTTGGGCTATTTACACCAAAGCGTAAGCAGCATCTTTTTATGTCAAGGTCGAACAGAATCTGAAGTTTGATGAAATTCCGAGCATTCGTTCTTGAGATATAGCTATAGCAAAAATCAGGAAAAAAGTGGTATAGCAGCGCCACCTGTTAGGATATCTACACCAAAACGTAATCAACGTCTGTTTATGTCAAGGCCTAACTGAATCTGAAGTTTGATGAAAGTAAGTGCATTAGTTCTTGAGATAGAGCTATTGCGGAAATTGTTAAAAATGCAGCATAGCAGCGCCACCTATTTGGCGATTTTCACCAAAAACTAATCAGCACCCATTTATATCAGGGACTAACTGAATATAAAGTTTTGTTACATTCCGTGCATTAGTTCTTGAGATAGAGCATCCACAAAATTTTTGTCACATGCAGACAGACAGACAGACAGACTCACAGACAGACAGACATTTTCTAAAAATAGTCAAATCGTGTTCAGGGCCTTCTAAAACGTGTAAATCCATCGAAAACCGGAAGTCGAAAATTTTCATGAATCCAATACTTTCTTTTTGTAAAGATAGAAGAAAGTAAAAATGTTGCAAATAGCATGCGGTACGCGAAGTGAAACAATTTGTTATGTTATACCCGCTCAGAGAAAATAGTTTATAGTCCGTAATCGGATCCACAGGCAAGGCCAAACAAAAATTATGCTTACAATAATATTGTTTTAACAGTATAAGCGTTATAATACTGTTATTAAATGTGCCTATTGGCTTTGCACCCGATTACGGACATTTTCCCTTGGAAAACAACTGCAGAGGGGGGTTTTCCCATTTGTTACCGAGTGAAACTAGATTACATAGGCATTAAAAATTAATGTGTAATCATCACAATGTAGTTTGTCTCTCTATTTTATGCAGATTATGTTGAACTATTTATTATTGTATACTCATTGTAAATCAGTAGTTTATTTGTAATTTGGTTATCCTTGAAAATCCTAAGATGATCTGGTTGTTTTTAAAATTCAGTAACAAATACCCAACACAATAGGCAGCCCAACAAAATGCAGGAATAAAAATTTTAATTGGGTCACGGTCCTTTTACATTTTGGTCACATCTGTGTCATGTTGCTATCAAGATTAGAAAATATGCTGTGTGTACCAAAAGTCCTTGGCACATTTGAAATAAAAAAGAAATCGAGTAAATAATGTACGAGAGCGTAGTTTGGATAAAAATTCTTCTCATGAAATAAGTTTTGTTTCGGCAAATTAATAAAATTTGATCAAATATTTAGGCCATAGATAACTTCAAAGTTGCGAAACAGAATCAAAAACTCAAGAAAAGCAGATAAAGGCCATATATTTTGCAGAATCTGCTACCCTATTCCAAGGTGTGAAATGAGATTGAGTACTATTGAAACTATTGGGTTGCCCGGAAAATTTGTGCCGTTTGGGAAAATTAATTCGTACCGGAAAATTCTATCATTTAATTATTAGACATTAATTCCGATAGCTAATGTCTAATAATTAACAGGCAGAATTTATCGGTACCCTAAAATTCGGTAAAATACACGTTAAAATATGATAGTAAAATGTACAAAATGAAAGGTTTGTAACTGTTTGATCTTGAGTTTTGATGCTTTTTTGAAATTTGAAGATGCAGCGTCAACTGTGGGTAATTTTTGGAACTATTTTTTAAAGATTTGCTTTAAATACAAATTTTGATCATGAGAAGTATTTTCACCCAAACTGCACACTCGTAAGCCAATTAGTTGATCTTTCACTGAACTTTAAAATGTATCAAGAACTTTTGGCACATATACATGGTACATACTTTGGCACATACCCTGTATATCTGTAACAATACCTAGTTATGTGTCGAATTGAAAACTTTTTTAGGTAAATTTCGTAAGGAAAACCTATTACATTCACCCCTATGTTGGAATTTCAGAAATTTTTTGCCACATCTATACCGATCATGACTCCTAGAACTCAAAACTTTATCTATCTATCTATCTGTCTATCTATCTATCTATCTATATCACTTTTTCGTGGACACGATAACTTCCATAATTCTACACAAATCTCTTCCAAACTGATACATAAAATCATGGGGCATAAAATCTTGGTCAAGTTCGTTAATGGACAAAATCGGACCAGGGGATGGGGGAAGGGGAATTGGGGGCTTTTTGTGAAAACAGAAAAAAACCCAAAACTTCTTAATTATGATGCATATCGAATCCGTTTAAAGTTATTATTACTTCTAGGAAAAGGGCTGAAAATTTATGTATAACAGATTTTTGATATCATTAAAAATGGCCTCAAGGGGGAGGGTGGATAGGGGTTTAAGAAGAAAAAAATTCATAATTTCGCAATTCACAAGATATCAAATCCACTTAAATTTATTATAAATCTTCTTAATATTAGCTACAACTTTTACATGGACAAGTTTTTGATAGGACCAAATCTTACAGAAAAAATAATCCCTGCCGGCTCCGCTTACAGGCACAGGTAGATTTCGATGTGTGTGTGTGGGGGGGGTCCCAACCGTCGCATCATGGCAAAAAGGTAATTTCTTCTGCAATTCCCAATAAACAGACGCCCAATGGTCTGCGTCTACGAAACCTACCTGTGCCTATAGGCCGAGCCGTCAGGGATTTTTTTATTTTTTGCAATCCAGTAAACTAATAACATCACTTCATTTAAAACACGTTCGCTTCCGAGGATGCATCCGTGGCGTGCATACTGATTTAATATTCCATTTTTAATCAAAATTCATACCGAAAATTTAGAAAGAAGAATTTTTATTTTATATAATAACGAAATGTCTGTCATTAAATAAAGTAGATATTGCTATTAATATTTTCTGGTATGAATTCGGAATTTCTGACTAATATAAAATTCCGTTAATTTAAACCCGGTAGTGAACGCGTTAGAATATTTTCTCTCATAATTGTTTAGTATTTCATTCGCGTCGTTTTATAATTTGAATCTGTGATTTTCTAAGTTATTTTTATAATGTCAACTATATAACATATATTTTCACACTACACTACCATTCACTGACATTAACAGTAAAATTTCGCATATAAAAAGCCAATGTAGATGTTATTTACAAAGGTATACGTTATTTTCCACCAAACAAAACAGAAGCCAGTCCTTTTAAAAACATTTATATTTACTAAAAAAATATTTTCGCCCATCGTCTTTTGGGCATCCTCAGTTTTTCTGATCTTAATCATCGCCTCCCGATGTTATTCTACTTTCCCGGTTTTTTCAAAATGTAACAGATAACGCCATCTGTTGTCTATTGTCGCATGCATGAGATCATTGCAAGCCTCTGTTTTTTTCTGTATCTGTTTCAACGGCTTCGCGCATTAAAGCATAATTTAAGTTGTTGTAATTTCCAAGTTTCTGTACTTCTTTAAAATTGATCTGTATTAGGCATTTTTTATTTAATCGGGCTATTGCTGTGGTTTCTTTATTTAATCTGATATCTATTTCATGTTCTTTAATACTTTCTTCTATTCTCCGACGATATTTTCCAAGACGATGGGCAAAAATATTTTTTTTTTGAAACATATAAATGTTTTTTAAAAGAAGTGACTTCTTCTGTTTGGAGGAAAGTAACATATACTTTTGTAAATAACATCTACATTGGCTTTTTATATGTGAAATTTTACTGTTAATATCTGTGAATTGTAGTGTAGTGTGAAAATATATAAATTTGTATATAGTTTTATATTTCGTTATCGTACTTATATTTTGGTATTAATTCATTTTTTGCATTTTTTCTGTTAATTTCAGGTTAGCAGTGGCGTTCGCGTACTATGCAGTGGCTCTCATCACACCCATCATCATTCAACGGGGGACTTTAATAGTTGGTGAGTTAGATGATATGCTATGTAAATCAGTAGTACTCTAAACTTTTGTAACAGCCAAGTTCTGGTACAAAAATCAAGGGTCGATACAGGAAAATTTTCGGGCCTATTTAGAGCCTCTTCACAAAAATCAATTTAATAAAATGGTCCCTTCACAAAATTCCTTATAATGAAACAGGTGCCTTCACAAAGTTTCTTTTAATAAAATAGGCCCTTTAACAAAATTCTTTTCCATAAAAACTTACTATTTATTAATTATTTATTATTTTGTGACTTTTAAAATGTGTAATTTGTAAACAAACAAGTTCACCAGAAAGGAAAACTTCAGCAAAAGGATTTTAAAAAGTTTTTGTTAATAAATGCTTGGTTCGAATTTGAGTAACTGGATTTCAACTTTCATTACAAAATGCTATTTTTCACAAAAATATAATAAATTTCACAAAAATAACCGTTACTTTTCACAAAATGGGCTCAAAAAAAAAAAAAAAAAAAAAAAAAAAAAAAACTGCATCGACCTCTGGAAATGAACGCCAGGACCGCACTTACATTTTAGCAATCATATACAGGTTTCCCTCGCTTATTGCGGTTTCAGTTAGTGTGATTTTCAGTTATTGCGGCAAAAAAAATTTTTAGATGCTCTCTGTAAATAGCAAAAACTTTTGGTGATTTCTTCGGCTCTTAAGCTCTGGCATGCGGCTAATACAAAAGTATCGCTTTTAATAAATATGAAAACTTTATTTAACCCTAGAACGTCCTGAAATTTTACTCAACCTTGATAAAGACATTTCACGCCAGAATTTTTATTTAAAACTATTTAACTTATTTATTTACTTTAGTTCTCTGTGGTTTATAGTTAACTTATTTTGAAACAAATTCTGGTTCGAATAGTCATTTTGAATGTACCTGTCGGGTCTATTGAACCCATCTGGTAAACGGAAGGTTAAATATTCAGGGTGTCCATAAAATAACTGTGGGATTTTGAAGCAAAGTTTTTTAATTCTATCATAAAATTAGGTTAATGTTATATATATGTGCTAAAGGTAAATTTATCAAGATTTTTACCATTTAGTAAATTTCAATGAGTGCCCCGTTTGTGGCACAGCACATATCCAAACGGTATTCAACCTCTTCGTCGAAAACTCTTTGACTGCGTCGTCTCAACGATTTTTTCGGACTTCGTTCATATGAAGTACGGATTCTATCGACGTTTCCTTCTGGCACTCATGGCCTACCAGGCGACGTTTGTTTTAACACACCTCCCGTTTCTTTAACCCTTTATATCCTGAATTAATTTTCCAGCTACTTTTTAATTGTATTTTTGCATCATTGGATAAGTCTTGGTGCAGAATAAACATAGGAAAGAGGAAAATAATTTTTATAGTGTTTTAGTGATTAATTATGCAACTGTAACCACCATAAATTTTTTACTATATGATATAAAATAAAATAGTAAATTTCAAATAGTAAACTTCAAATAAAATATGGGAAATGTTCACCTGTAGAGTATAGAAAACAATAGAAAATAATAGTACTAAATAACCGGTAATAAACCACTAAAATTACTCAAATGAAGACCAACATGCATGTCAATTCTATTGCAAAATGGATTTCGAATGTAGCGTGGCAAATGTAAAATCCCTACAATGCAAAGAAAGAGGATATGACCTTGAATTTGCCATCTCCTGCCTGCTGTCAGAAATACACTCTTTGTGCCATTGTGAATACCGTTAGGAAAAACGGTCATATTACGAATATATAGGTGTTTTATTAACCCCTTGGGGACGAGCGACACGAATACGTGAGCATAAGATGCTCAGAATCCTCGATTATCCCCACCAGTTATTTTTTTTTGTAAAGTTTTCCTTATCTAATCATAGCTTTTTGTGATTCAATTAGGTGAAAATTTCTCATTTGAAAAACCGGTAGTAACAGCTTTTTGTGATTCAATTAGGTGAAAATTTCTCATTTGAAAAACCGGTAGTAACAGATTAAAAATTCTGTAAAAGACGCTCGTCGCGAAGGGATTAAAGTGTGGTACTTATAAGTACCGTCAGGATAAAAAGGGTTAAGCCAGGGTCCAGGGCTGTCTCAATATACCGGGCTTTGACAGCTATCCACTCTGGGGAAAGTCATGTGATCAAAAGAGGGAACGCAAGAACGACTTGAAATCTTCACCCCGCTCCGATTTCTTGCCTGAGTTGAAATTTGGCTTGTGTTGTGTTATTGCTACGGTGTGAACACGTGCTGCGTTTGTTTTTTCGTTAAATGCAATTTTTTGTATAAATTGAATTAAAAAAATTGTTTATCATGTTTAAAGACTCAAGAATTTTTGTTGATAAAGTTACATCAAAGATGGAACAGTTTCAGAATATCAAATGAAGTATTTGAAATTGTTTGAATGAAAATGTTTTCGCGAGGCATGCAACAATTGAAAGAAAAAAAAAAATAGCTGGACAAACTCAGTGAAAATTTACTGGAGTTTTTCTCGTGGTGGAAAAAATAAATTCTATTTCAGATGTGGAAGAAGAATTGAAAAGAAAAAAATAATTGGATTGATACCTTCCTTAAGGATAATTATCGATATTCTTTATTGCGATGAATGCATTAATTTTTTTATATATGTGTGACAAATGTGTTAAAATTGTGGAATCGGTACAAATAGATATGAATTTACAAGTAGCTGTCTTTACAGGTAAGCAAATAATTCATAATTTTTATGTATTTTTAACTAATATTATCTTGAATTGTTGGAGAAAATTATAAAATATTTTAAGTAGTGAAAATTAAAAGATTTTTGAATCCCATGAAAATAAAATAGATAACTATTCTAAGACTTAGAAACTGTTTTTATATGAAAATTCTAATAGTGACATTTTAGATCAACTGTGTGTTACTTATACTTATATAATTCTAAATTACTTTGTTTGCCATCTTAAAAAGGCATTTAAAAATAATATCTGCAAATTTAAAAATTTCTCTAGGTGTTGCAACAATTAGAAATAAATCATTAAAAGAAAAATGTATTAATTTGAAACAAAATTTAAAAAATAGTCAACTTTTTATAAAGTATTTCCTATAAAGCCCACAAACTTGTGGGATTTAAAAACAATTCATAAAATCATGCGACTACTATACAGGCATTTATGTACATAATCAGTTTTATTTATTTATTATTTTTAAAATAATGAGATTATTCTTTGTGATATTCCTTAATGCGTATAAAACATGTATGTGAATTTACATATTTTTTTCTTTAAATGAAAATATACCGTATTTCATCTATTTGAAAACAAAGATTTACAATTTTTTTTAAAGCTCTTTTATACAATAAATATGTCTGAAGCATACAATATCTTCTCATTGATTTCGGGGATTCTTTAAAATATATGTGAACTTTTGTTTTATTATTAAAATCGATAAAAATCAATTGTATTCATTATATAAACTATTTATTATCTCTGAATTGTGAAAAAATAACTCGATATATAATTTTATGCTATTGATTAAACTCCATAATATATATTTGTGATACCCTTTGATGCATATTAAACAGGTTTCTAAATTCATATTTTTTCCATATGAAAGAAGACTGTATTTTATCTATTGCAAAGCAAATATTAGCAAAGGTTTTTATTAAAGCTATTTTCAGGCGTATGTCCAGACTTTTTTCACAGAGTCCTGTTTTTTTTTAATTGTGAGCGTCTTTTTATATTTGTGAAAAATTTAATAATTTTTAGGGGAATCTGAAATTAGAGTTATTTTTAGGTTCCTGTTTAGGTAATTGAATTATAACTTGGTCTTGTTTTAACGAAAAAAAATATATATAAATGCATTAAATTTTGATATATTTACATGTAAACATATTATACATATAGCTAGATAATAGGGTCCTCGAGGATTACAGCTGTTATAGGTGGAATTTTATTTTAATAAGAAATCTCGTGAAGAGCCCATTTTTGTATGAAAAACTCTGGTGAAAGGTCCTTTTTTAAAACAAAAAAATTGTGAAGGATCATGTTTTAAGAAGAAAAAAATTGTGAAGTGTTCTTTAACTGACCAAATTCTTAACAGATCCCTGGTTTTATACAATAAATATATCTAATATCTTCTCATTCATTTAGGGGATATTTTAGAATACATGTGAAATTTTGTTTTATTAAAATAACTTACTAATAAGGATAAAAAGCAGTTGTATTCGTTATACGAAATTTTTATTCTCTGAATATTGTACAAATTGAATTAAAAAATACTTAACCCCTTAATCGTCGTGCCCGAGACATTCACGGGCAGCGTAGGTTACGCCTGTTTTATTCAGATTGTTTGATTCCCACCAATTTTTTTTAAATAGTATTATTGGCTTTATTCTTGCATTATTTTATCGGTCTATTAAATAAGACGAACATTTCTACTTAAAAAAATTGGTGGTAATCAAGCAATCTGAATTTTTAAAAAGTAGCCTACACTTAAAGGGCGCGACGATTAAGGGGTTAATAAAAAATCTAAAATATTTACTTAATAAAAAATTGTTTTATACGCATTAAGGTATATCACAAATAATAATATTTTTTATTTAAATATTCAAATAATTAATTTCTTTATTTTAAAAATAATAAAATAAATAAAACTGACTTGTACATAAATGCCTGTATAGTAGTCGCATGATTTTCTGATTTGTTTGTAAATCCCACAAGTTTGTGGACTTTGTAGGAAATACTTTATAAAAAGTTGACTATTTTGTAAATTTTGTTTCAAATTAACACATTTTTCTTTTAATGATTTATTTATAATTGTTGCAACACCTGGAGAAATTTTTAAATTTGCAGATATTCTTTTTAAATGCCTTTTTAAGATGGCAAACAAAGTAATTTAGAATTATGTAAGTATAAGTAATACACAGTTGATCTAAAATGTCACTATTAGTATTTTCATATAAAAACAGAGTTTCCAAGTCTTAGAATAATTATCTATTTTATTTTCATGGGATTCAAAAATGTAATTTTTAACACTAGTTAAAATATTTTCTAATTTTCTCCAACAATTCAAGGTAATATTAGTTCCACATAATTATCCTTAAGTAAGGTAATTATCCTATTATTTTCTCTTTTCTATTCTTCAATATCCGAAATAGAGTTTATTTTTTTCTATCATGAGAAAAATATCCAGTAAATTTTCATTTAGTTTGTCCAGATACTTCATTTGATATTCTGTAACTGTTCCATCTTTGATGTAACTTTATCAACAAAAATGGTTGAGTCTTTAAACATGATAAAGAATTTTTTTAATTCAATTTGTATAATATTCAGAGAATAAATAATTCGTATAGCGAATACAACTGCTTTTTATCCTTATTAGTAATTTTTTTTAATAAAACAAAATTCGTTATAAGAATTATTTATTCTGTGTAAGCAAACAAAACCTCAAGAAAAAAAATTATGTAATTGATTAAAGTCCATAACCTATTATTCGTGATACCCTTTGATGCACATTAAAAATATATTGTAAATAACAAAAAATTATAAATGAAAGAATATTATCATTAGATTTCATTTTAAATTTATTGAAAAGGAAAGATTTAAATCTGAATTTTTAATAAAGATTTAAATTTTTGTTTGAGTTGTGTGATAAAAATATTAGAATAAACCATGTTTTTATGCATTCAGTTCATTTTTAAACATTAATGTGATTTTTAAAAAAAATTTATACAAAAACATTTCAATTTCTTTTTGAAATTTGCCTTTACTTATTGTGAACTAGTTTCTGCAAGCTATTTTGCCATATGTGTTGGTGTAGGCACGTAAATTTATATTTATCTGTATTTTTTTTTTCATAAGAATTACAAAAAAAAAAAAAAAAAAAAAAAATTAAGTACTGAAAAGCAAAATGATTTTATTTATGAAATCAACGACAGTAAATGAAAAAAATATATATATGTGTTAATATTTTACATGTAAACTTCATATTGTAGCATAGTGGATATAGAGTTCAACCTTCCCTCCATTCCCCTAGCGGCGAAAACGCTGTCCCGGCCTGTTATATCAAGATGGCCTTGGTTAAGCGTACGTAGCCACGGACGAATGGTTTTGTCCGTAGGCGTATTACCACCATACTCGCTCCGAAAGTTTCGCTGTAAGCGTGGGTAAAAGCCAGATAACACACTGAGCGTTTTGTTGTGGCGTCGCCATCGCACTGCATTAACTGAATGTAATGATGTAATGAGCGTCTGCTATGCTACGTTACTTCAAGGTCAATAACGCACAGCGATGTCTAGTGTTGAAAAAAACAAACTGAAACTGGTGTGGATAAAATTTGATGAGCTACTGATTTCTCCTAAATTAACTGACCTGACCTAACTCATACCGTTAACTCGATATCCTTTTTTAAAAACCCGGGGTTCTTTTATGGAGACCTTGTATAATTGATATTTTTCCATATAAAAACACATTTTGGTATTATTAGTGGACAATCTAAAAAAATATATTAAATATATAAAATATATTAAGAGTTTTCAATTTTTTTAAAAATGGTTTTAACCTGTGTTCTGTCTCTGGTATTGATAATTTGAATATTCCCAGTTTTCTGGAAATTTTAGAATTCCCAATTTCGTTTCAAATTTCCAGTGGGGAAAATTGGTGTGTGTGTGTATGTGTGGGGATAAACTATGTGCATTGAAATCTTTGCAACGCTATATGTGGTTAACGCCTTAAAAGTCCTATTACTTTCGCTACGAATTTTTCTGTCGAGGAATTTATAGTCCACTTTTCGACGCTTGCCAAAAACCATTTGCTATTTTTACAAATGTATAATGATGGTGTACGACGGGCGCTATTACTTTTGCTTTTATTACTCATACATCACTTCTAAATATCGCATCATTTCAATTTTTACATCATCGAATAGGTAAACAAAAGTGAATTTATCTAAAAACTGCAGTTCAATTTAGTGATTTTTTTGAATAATTTTCAACAATGAATTTTATTTAACTAGCTCAACAATGAGCATTTTTATGCTATAATATTGCAAAGTAATTACTAGCAGAGTTATCACAATTGGCAGTTGATCACCAAAGCAAAATATTAAAAAAATTGACAACTAAGAAAAAAAGAAACATTCTTTAAGAACAGTACAAAGAAAACAGAAGTTTAAAAAAAATTGTAATTTAACAAAATACAACAACCATTGGGAAAATGTTCCGAAAGCTTAAAGAAAAGAAAATATTCAAATTAATTAAAAATATTAATTATTCAAATATATTCATTGGAACCCTCTACAAATAAACGCATTTTCCATTACTACAGTTGAGGAGATCCTGCCATTCTCTGTCCTCGCAAAAATATTCGTTTGAACCATCGCCGCAGTTATTGAAACGCATTTTCCATTACTATACCTTGTCCTTAATAGATACCTTAATATTTTGTTGGCTCCTTCCTACAATAACTTTAACTCTCGTTTAGATTGATGTCTGAGCTAAAGTATTTTGAGGAAATAAAGTTGAAGACCACGTTTTTGCTTTATAAGACGATTTCTCATCCGACGTCCATTTTTGAATACGGCTTTTTTTCATATCTGATAGTTTGCATCTATCCTTTTTGTAACTTTAACACTTTTGTAAAGATTTTATGCATTTCTATTGCCTATTCAAAGAAAAATTCTTCTCAAGTTACAGAATTTCGTTAAAAACACTTAAAAAAAAATTCTTCTAAAGTTACATAATTTCCTTAAAAACGCTTAAAAAAAATAAACTGACGACGCCAAGAGCTCCATTCTCGACCGAAAACAACAACCATTTTCCCAATTAAAAAAAAAAAAAAAAAAAAAAAAAAAAAAACTGCATTTTAGCGTTAAAGTAAATGTGTCTACGAAAAGACATATTTTTATTTTATGTTGAACATAAAATTAATATTAAGTTAAGTTGCATTGGAAGTGTGCGTTGCATCAGTATATCTTAAAGAATCTATATATTTAAAACGCTAAGCATTTTCTTTCGACAATTCGTGAGAACAAACTACTGCATCAAATTACACCATTCTTTTTTTTAATATATTTATTATTTTTTATATATATATTTTTTAATATATTTATTTTTTTTTAAAAGATATTTGGACACAGATTTGTTATCGTGCATTCGTTTGTTCGAAAACTTAATTAATTAGCCGTAATTTTCAATTAAACTTTTACTTCTGCTTATGACGTCATAAAGTCGGCAACTCCCACTGTTGCGAGGCATAGAGTTTATTCTCTGAATTCCGTAGTTCGCCAATCTTTTGACATTACCTAATATCTACTAGGTAATATTGTAACATTATAATGTAAAATATTTAAAAACTTACTGAAAATTAGCTGTAATATAATCATATTAAAATATCTAAACATAAACATAGCAATATGAATAATAAATCTCACGTAAAATGTTGCAATTGAAATGATTCCAATTGAAACAAGATTTGGAGACGCCCGGCTAACATAAAAGTACCTATTTTATTTTATTTATTTACACACATATTCAATTTTATTATAAAACTAGCTAACCCGCCCGGCGTTGCACGGGCCAAAAATATTAATAATCTGTTCTATACGAAACTTAAACCAAACCCCGTCGTAATCGGGTCCATAGTTACACCTTCCACCGCCAGGGGGCGCAGTCTGTTCTGGAAGAGGCCTTTTCAGAACACTCGACCCAACCAAATTTCCTAGTAGAATTGAAATTTAACCACGGATAAACATTGCCAAAATAGCGGAAATTGCGAAAGTTGGTTACGTAATCGATCGGTTTCTAAAGGGTTAATGTAGATATTTTTTAAAACCCAATCATGCGTTTTGAAGAAAATGAACGCATCTATGATCTAGAGTCTACTGTTTGTCCGTACTCACATTTCCTGAGTCGATGCTGATTTTTAAACCTGGACTGAAAAACGAAAATCGCGTGAGTGAGTTTTGGAAAGGATTTTTTTTTGGAGGGTTAAAATTAAAAATTTTCAAAACGGATACCAGATTTAAAAAAACAAAGGGATGTAGATTAGTTGAGGTATTTTTAGTTTTTCGTATCTTGTTTATAAACGCCAATTCGGATTTTTAAAGATAGGGGAAATAGTTAAAAAAGCGAAATTGACTTACGGTAAAAAACGTTTTCGAAAGGGTTAACGTGATTTTATTTTTAAACTAAAGGTTTCTGCCTAAATCCGACAGAACGTAGATGTCTTTAGGTGTGTTTGATTTTTGTTTGGTTATTTTAGAAAGCCACGATGCCAGATTTTATATATCATAGAAAATCGGAATTCGCAAAAGAGAGTCCTGCGCACGAATTTTTTTTGAAGGGTTAATATTTGTATTTTTCAAGAACAAATACAGATGTCGAAAAAGGAATAAATGTAGATATTGTCTGGTATTTTTAGTTTTTCGTACCTTTCTCTGAATCGCCGATGCGAATTTTTAAAAATTGCCAAAATCGCAAAAATCACAAAACGGCATACAGAAAATATACTTTTTAGAAGGGTTAATTTTTGTATTTTTTAAAACCAAAGGGGGCTTTGGAAAGGGCAAAAACAGTTCTTTAATTTGGTGACCTTCGTTTTTCCGTATTTTTTGTATTTAGGTGGATGCAAGGCTCGGAAAACGGGAGAAAATAAAAAACATGAAATCGATGCTTTTTGATTATTTTTTTTGAAAGGGTTAAATGTAAATTTTTTTCAAACCAACCAGATCGTTTGAGACGTAAAAGTATTTTCTTTCAGAATATGTAGACGGTTTTTCCCTATTTCTAACCGTTTGCCCATGGCGAATTTAGAAAAACTTAAAACAAAAACGGGATGTGTTGTGCTTTCTTTCTTCTATTCCGGAAGATACGGATATTGGTTTCTGCACATGCGCCAGCTAGCTTTTGAATAATGACGTTTTTATTTGGGATCTTTGATCAGTTTTTAATTAATAACTACTTTAATTTTCAAAATATTAAAATTCTGACGTAATGGTGCACCAGGAGAGGGTTTGCACTACCTATATCTAAATTTGCAGCCTTCTAGGTGGGCTGGATTTTCCTAGCCATCGCCAACAGACACACACACACACACACAGAGCGAAACTTTCTTTTATTAGTATAGACACCAGGTTGCCATACAAAGAAAAAATCGTCATTTTGGCGCCAAAAATGAACCCCGGTGCGTCTGCGATACCAGTACCGATTTAATCAAAATTGTTTTGGTTGCACCGGATATTGCAAAATTAATTAAATTATTAATAGATTATTGTTTCTTTCTCAGATTAAAAATAAGAAAATTTGGCACAGATGTCATATACGGGGGAGATGTGTGCTTTATTTAGTACGTTCTTTTATTGACTGAATATGAGATGAACGTAGGGATATACTATTTGTGTGATACTTCATTGGTCCAGGAAATTTTCTTTCTAGCCGTGGGGAATATGGCGGCAATATCAAACTGATTTGCATCATTACACAGTTGTTTACGGATTCTTTGTTTGGAGTTTGCATCGGAAATAGTACTGTAATTCACTGTGGGAAAAAACGTTTAAAATAAAATATTGAAAAGACTGTTTCATACGTAAGCTTATTTTACTAATATTGTTATTGTAATTTTTTCCGTCAAGTTTTGACGGGTTCCATCTAGTTTTATTGTATTTTATTTATTACTATTTTTTACTTTTAATTTAGTCTAGTAACAAAAAAAATCTGTTTCCTTAGGCTTAGAGAAGTAAAAGAAACAAACATGTGCGGTGAATTTTATTTATTTATTTTATTTTTTACCTAGATGATATCCAGACTGGTAACACAACGAGCTTCTACGACGACATGCGGGAAACTCTACAGTGCGTGAAATTCACTCAGAAGAACTACATCGATCTGTTGTGGACTAGCGCGGCTGAATTTCCAGGTAAGTTTTGAATTTGTAAAAGAAATAAAAAGAGAGAGAGAGATCGAACTTAGTGTTGAATTTACAGCAAAGTAATGAAAACAACATTTACAGAACACACAAACTACTAACAATTTTAAACTGTCCGGGAGGAAATTAAGCTTGTCGTCGTCAAAAATAATAGTAGAATTTTATTTTATGCACATATTGGGGGCCTGCGTGGCCGAGTGGTTAAGACACCATTCCGCTAATCGCTTGAGAGCGTGGGAGTCAGGTCGGCGGGTTCGACTCCCGCCAGCTTCATATTGCACACACTTTGTGGAGCTTCCGGTTATAAATTTCCTTGTGGCTATCTCGTCCTGTATATTGACGATGACTTATAAGTGGGAACCTCAGAGCAAAGATAGAACTAGAGAGCAGATTCTTTGTTGTTTGGTCGAAAAGTTGGTCTCAACATCAGCTCGGATTTGGCGCTTTAAAGCTGTCTGTTTTTTGCGGTAATCGTTTCCTTAACAACTTCGATTTCATTCACGCAATAAAATAAACGTAAATATACAAACAAAAGTGAAACTAATTTTTCTTAGAAATAATTATTAAAAATAATTGTAATTATTCAACTTTTTTTTATTGTTTAATAATGACTAAGTCCCTTCTATAATATTTTAATTGTGATACCACTAGTTACCAGGTACAACAAATTATTTTTTTAAAAAACGCTCACCAGCAATGTACTCACCAGCAACTCCTTTTGTATAACTGATTCGTCTCCACGCCCCCCAAGACTAAGGCTCCTATAATAGGAGCTGACGCATATCCATTTTGTTTCGGATTATTCCTGCTCAGTTCAGCATCAATCTACCGCAACCGGAGTTGGGGTTGCCTAAGACTCGATTCTGATTGGCTGAACCGGTTCTGATTAGCTTGCTTTTTCGACTGAACTCCAATTTGAGTCCCAAATCTGCGAGGATGCGTCAGCCTGTATTATAGGAGCTCTACCCAAGACAAGAGTACTACGTAAATTGCAAGCAGATTTCGGCGGCAGAAAAACCGGCTTGGCGCACTGAATTAGGTGGTAATCACGTTTGGTGGCAAAGGATCTTGGAGCCCAGAAAAGGTTACTAAATTTGGTGTCTAGTATATTAGAAGGTCTATGGTGGGCAGTTGCTGTCAAGCACACAAATGAGGTGTATGTTCTCAATAAACAAACAAACAAACATACACATGGTGATGAAACGATTTGAACGAAAAGTTGTAATCGCATCGATCATTACAATCTCCTGAAAAGGAAGAGAATCAGCCAATAGAATTACAGAGGGAGCAAAGAGGCAGGTAGTACAAAATTAGTACTTTATTATTTTTTATTCAATTAAACTGATTTGTAAAGGTATTCTACGACTTAACATTTTCCCAACCGAATAAAATAATGTCCAAGACGGCAGTCGAATCCAAGACTTCTGTCTTAAATTGCCAGCACTCTGCCTACCTTGACCGAGAACCGGCCGACATATTTCACTTACATAACCTTTTTTTGCCAATAGACTGTCGACAGTTTAAGTCAAAGGTCTTGGGTTCGACTCCAGGCCTGGATATTTTTTAGCTCAGTTGAAAAAAAAATGTGAATTCGTACAAAATTAGCACGTTGAAATTTACGCTATTTTAATTTTAAAAACGTCGACCCGATACGCGGCGAAGAAAAAATTAAAGAAAAATATACAACAATTAAGGCTTTATAAATATAAAATAAAAATTCTATTATTATCTAATTTTTAAAATAATTATTTTCCCAATAATCGAACTAAAAATTACATATTTACAAAGTTTTTTCTTATCAAAACATGTCACACTATAAAATTAATTATATAATTATAATTACATTAATTAATTACGTTATTACACTTATATTATTATATTTATTAATTATATTATTATAATTAAATTATTGTATTATTTTAATCCTGTATGCATGCTTTTTTTTTCAAAGGATTGATCGTGTTCACCTTCCTCATCGAACACTGTAACCGCAAGGTGCTTCTCAGTTCATCCTGCGTCATCAGCGGAATCCTCATCTTTCTACTACTGATACGCACCCAATAGTAAGTAAAACACTTGATAAAGTTTTAAAATCTGGGAACCCTTACCTCATTCCAAAATATTTCTAACTTTCGGTTTATGATGGATCTACATGTTTTGGATGTCCGGAACAGGGCGGTATAGTGGAAGGTATACAGTGGTATATGCTAAGGTGCCTTTATAGGTAAGTGGCAACACATGAAACATGAAATTTGATTGGTTCAGGCGATTTTGGACAAAAACGAATTGCCAAGCATCTTGGCGAGCCTGGCATTATTGACAAGCTAATGTTTATTAACCCTTTAGCGGGCGTTGTCCACAAAAAAGGACACCTAATTTTAATTCCAAAACTGACAAACGGCACCAAGGATATTTAATTAAATTTTTCATTTTATAAAGTACGGGAAAATAAGCAAGTTTTTATTTTCTAATAAATTCTTTGGTAAATTCTGGTGTCAGTCCACAGTTTTATCATTTTAAAAACATACTTACTCCGCGCCGGAAGGGGTTAATTTATCTTACTTGTCTAATCATACGCGTGCAGGCAAGTTTTGCCAAGTTCTGAAATGTAGGTTCGCCATAGTTTGGACAAAACTTCCGTTTGATCATGCGCCATCTGCCAATTTAGCCACTTTGATATAGAGGGACTCTAGTATACTTCGTTTACTTTCTGTTTCTCAAGTAATACTTTTGCGTACACTCTCTGGTGTATACCATCTGGTTCTTTTTACAACACATCACCCATCCGGAATAGGATTTGACTAAGTTTGGACCGATGTCTCTCTTGTTTATTACACTAATTTTGTGGGCGCTGTAATTCAAAAAGAGATTATTCATGATTGACGTCACATTTCAAAATATGTGGGAGGCGTCTAGAAACTGTGAAACACTGTGACAAGGGAGGGGGGGGGGCGTTCATAGCCTACGCTGGTCACGCGAAGAAACACGCAAACTAATGTTAAACTTATGAGAGCATTATTTTCAAATTTCTCGCTTGCAGTTTAATATTCTTAAATGATTTTTTATTTCATAACACTACACAACAGGAGCGAGGGTATCGCCCGAAGATGGCAACCTGAGACATAGGGGAAGAAAAGGGTAAAAAAAAAAAAATCTACGAAATTTGCACGAAACAAGTAATGGGTGACAAAAAAATAATTCGCGGAGTTTCATGAAATTTCATATTTAGTTGCAACTTAAAACAAATACGTGCTGATTAGAATTTGGTTATGTCAGAGTCTATGGGATGAAATTGTAACATATGTTAAGTATATGAGATACTTATTTTAGAAATCTGTGGTGATTCAATTTTGGTTTTTGATCACTCAACTGGAAAAGCTGCGCTGCTATGCGTTTTTAATTTATTTTAATTAAATTAATTAATTTGGTTTTTGTAATGTGTTTGCGATGGTCATTGTAGCTGCATTCTAGTTTCGTTTCCCACAATCAGTGACATTTTCAAGATGAGTAATGATAAAATAAATAATTTTCACAAAATTTTTTTTGAAATACATTCTATTTCAATCTGTTTAGGCAAAAATAGTTTATTTTATCATTACTATCTTGAGAATGTCATCGTTATTGAGTATAGGAAACTAGTAGATCTGTTTAATTAAAGTTTCTTAAGCCTTTATATTTATTGTAATCACTTTTAGCATATATACTTTTATTTTAATGATTGTAAGGGATTTTTATATATTTAATTCTATACAGTAATACTTATGTAATCAACATATATTTACATACACACACGCACAAGTGCCCTCCTGTGAGAAATTGTCGCCAAATTTGGAGACAAAAATAATTGTCATAAACATGTCCAAACTGCCGATAACCGGCTAATTTCGCAAAATTAGCATTTAAATCGGATTTTTACCAAAAATCCGCATTTGGGAGAAGTGTTTAGGCACAAAACTAATTTAATTCTTGTTACCAAGTTGTGGAAAAAATTCAATCTTATATGACTTATAATTGCGATTAAAGTCTCTGTCCAAACTTGTTTACTAGACCATGGGCCGCGAGCAGCTTGCTATTTGGAACTTCAATGGGTTAAAATGCGAAATTTACGCAGACTCTGAAGGAATTTTTATAGCTCTGGATAAGGGGTTATTACAAAGTTTGGGGGAAATTTGCCCTTCTAGGTTCTAGATCATATTTAAGAACACATTCTAAATCTTTCAAGGTGGAATGTTAACTGAAGAATTAATTCATCAATGAATTTGTGTACCTCTAATAGTCAGTTTTTATGAGTTATGGCTGCATATTGTTTGGTGCTGACATCTACTCGCATTATTCTGAAATAAAAAGTTTTAGTGCTGCCATCTATTATCATTATTTTAAATTTAGTAATCTATTTCTAATAATTTTTCTTAAAACATGATCGATTGCGTCAAGAACAACAAAGATTAAAAAGGACAATAGATTTCTCCCGAACACAATATTATTTTTTATTTATTTTTAAAAAGAATCATCAGAATATCATGGAATTGTTCCAGAAGTAACATAAATGCGCCTCGAAAAAAAAAAAAATATATATATATATATACATCTGTATCTTTTAAAAGGAATGCATCACTTTCACTGCATAAGCCTAAAATATATGCATATTTAATAGAAAATATGCTAAAAGTAATATAATAAAAGTACAAATAGTTCTTAAAACGCGCTTTTATTAGATTTCTTACGAGGAGAAATACGCCGAATTTAAAATTCACGTTCTCCGTGTTCTTTGTGACGTCGCATTCCCATTAGATTTATGCACGGATAAGGTTATCCCCAACCCGAACCAAAAATTTTGCTTAAGATCAACCCGAAATCCGAAAATTCTTAAAGTCAACCCGAACAAAGCACATTGCAATCTGACGCGACACGAGCTAGAAGTGAAAGAAAATTAAATACAATTATGGAAAAGTAGCTTACAATTACATTTCTAATATCAATTTTATCTTGATTGCATAAAAATGAACACATATACACTCTTTAATATTCAAATGTATAGTTTTCTTCTACATTTGAAAAAATATATAGAACTTTGTTTTGAATAATCGGGTTAACACGAACTCGATCCGAAAGAGTTAAAACCCCAACCCGAAACCCAAACATTTAAAGTCAACCCGATCTGCAACGAAAAAAAATCAGTGTTAACCCGACCCCGGGTAAAATCGGCTACCCGACTCGATGCAGGACTCTAATTCCCATATAAAAGCTATATATTATAAAAATTCAAAAACTAGTTGTTGGAGGCCACCGTAATATTTACCCATCATGGATAGGCATAATATAAAATATGAAAATAAAACATGTGTAAACTATTTATAAAATGCATTGCAATTCGAATGAAAACGTGGCTTGATGACGTCACAAACTTTAAATGCTCTATTAATGACAGCAGTATGCTATCGTTACTAGATCTAGCGCTATTGGTTTAAACTGCTTTACAAGAACGGGGAATTGGCAACTGGAGAAAATTCTGCACGGCAAAATGGCTGCAGACGAGAAAAAGGCCTGTTTCATGTGCTGGGATACTGAAGCTTGTCGAACGATTCGCAGAAATGGGTCTTTTACTATAACCCTAATTTGCATACATCCGCTTCATATTATGTATGCCAGCGCCATCTATCGGTAATTTTTTTAACCACAACTTTTTTGTTATTAAAAAAAATCCGACCTCCCTTTAATCTCATTCCTGCAAACCGCAATTTTTTAGCACCATTTGTTTATTTTTAATGAATTTTTTAAATTTTAACGAAGTTTTGGCGCAATCTGTATAAAAAATGCAAATGGAAATTTCGTTCTGACTGCTTATAACTCCAGTTTTGCAAAATGGATTTTGATGAGACTTGCACTATTAGTTAGATAAAATTTCGAGAAAAGTTTTAGTATAGAACATATCGATCTGCGTAGCTTAGTTCTAGAATTATGTGGGAAAGTTCTTTAATCAGATGAATCCGATTATGAAAGATTAACCCTTTTAAAAAGTTCTACTGGATGGATTTTGATGGGACTTGTACTATTAGTTAGATAATTTTTACAGGAAAAGTTTTAGTACATAACATATCGATCTAAGTAGATTAGTTATAGAATTATGCGGGAAAGTTCTTTAATCAAATGAATCCTATTATGAAAGATTAATCCTTTTAAAAAGTTCTACTGGACGGATTTTTATGGAACTTGGAATGTTAGTTAGACAATTTTTCAGGTATGGTTTTAGTATATTGCATATTGTTCTAGGTTGCTTTGTTATAGAATTATAGAGGAAAGTTCTATAATCAGGTGCACCTGATTATGAAAGATTAGCCTTTTTAAAACGTTCTACTGAACGGATTTTGATGAGACTTGCATTGTTAGTCAGGTATTCTTTCAGGGATGGTTTTAGTATATGCATGTCGTAACCAAATCTTTCTATAAAAGATCAACTAAAAGAGTACATCCTTATAAATTTTGTCTGACACATTAGAAAATATAACAGCCAATGACGTTCGTATCGTTTTCAGCAATGCGGAAGGACATTACAAAAGGTCCAGCTATATATTTAAAACGAAAAGCGCATTCTGTCAAATTTTCTACACGAATATCGTCTCTTTGCGCATGCGCCAACTTTTTTTTGGAGGCTTATCTCCCCTCAGAAAGGGGAAACCTGATGGATTATCAATCACCTGTGTAGCCTAGGGCGATTGAAAATGGATGGCGTCATCATTGCATTGAAAGCATAGACATTCTAATGTATTTTTTTGCTCTGAGATTGAAAGCTAAAGCTTTTTTTATAAGAACTCATGTTTCCACTACTAAATATGCATATTTTTTCGCAAAATTTTAAAGAGGGGTTGGATACAGTTATATATTTATAACGGATTGAAATGTCAGAGAGTTCGGAAGATGAGAACAATTTTTTATTGCTATGTTAAAGGAGCCGACGCGAAAACAAACAAACAAAGAAGAAAGAAAACATTTCTTTTACAACTCGATAACACTATTTTTTCACGAAATTTTTACACGGGCTGAAAAACCGATTTATTTATCGCCAATAAATATTTCAAAGAGTTCGGACAAAAAGAACTTTTTATTTTAAAACTATGAAACGACCCTACGTTAAAAAACAAGAAAATGAGCGCTTTTATCACTCAATATCAATATTTTATCGCGAATTTTGCATTTTAAAATATAATTTCATACAAAATCCAGTTAAAGATATAAAATAATAAAAATTTGATGTTTATTTATTTATTTATTTATTTATTATCACGGTCATGGGCAACGCAGGTCGGGGGTCAGCTAGTATTGCTTTAAAACCCAAGGTCCACATCACCGATGTATTTCGTTTGATTCGAGGTTCATTTGGAGAAACCACCCAACGTAACTGACGAAGCCTATTATTTTTTCTATAAATTTTAATCCATTTCTAAATGTGTTTTTCGCTCAATGCTTCAACAATTGCAGGTTTTAATTTTTAAGATGATTGACCATACCGTTTTTCCTATTTCTCTTTCTAGCCATATCATCATCCTGTTATTTCTATTTACAACTCGAGCAATCATCCTGGCTGTCTTCCAGCTCATCTACGTAATGACGAGTGAAGTAAGTGCATTTAGTATACATACATAGATGCAACCTTCCAATATTTTTCAAATCAAGCCAAACTAGAAATTTTATTTTGTAAAAAAAGTTAGATAAAAACCACATAAAAGGAGATTTTATCAAAGAAAAGATTTCATCAAATTATTTTTCTGGATCAAATTATGTTTATTTGATTTGAAATGTAAAAAAAAATCGGATGGTTGGCAGCTTTGTATATGCATATTTAAAACAAGTGGGTAAGTGTTATTGAAGATCGCACAAAAGGTTTCGCTTAATATTCCTGTCAAAACTCTTTATCCTTTAATTAATAAATCCAAATCATTAATTTATAATTATTAACTACTTATCCCTTATCAATACACTTTTTCAATAAGAACATAGATAACAGCACCATTAAATTTAATAATAAAATGATAACAACAGGAAATTATTTTTTTTTAATCAAATAAAAATTTTCAAGAACTGCTTTTTAGACAATTGTAACTGCATGTGTTTGTGTATCTGAAAAGCATATTTTATTACATGATTTAATTTTAGCTAAAAAAAAAAAAAAAAAAAAAAAAAAAAAAAAGGACGGAAACTTTAAAATGGCAAAAAAAAGAAAAAAAAACTTAAAAGGGCAAACAAATACGAAAGTTCTTTAAATTAAATCCATCAAAAACGAACCCGGAACCTTTGGGTTCGAAGAGAAACGCGCAACTACTGAACTCCCTAGCCTACGCGAAAAAGACTGAAGGGAGGGTTCTGTTTTAAATTCTAAATCGCAGAAATAGTAGTATGTCATTCAATCAATTCATTTAATTAAAATAATAGTATAAGACTTTTTCAAAATTTTATGATTTGTCGTGTGACAGAAGGTATTCAGCTATAAATATGCACAATTTCTAGTCGACGAGTGTAGGTGTTACCTATTTATATAATTACGAACGCACCTAAAAAAGGAAAATTCCTTATTAATATTCTGTTAGTGCTGGAAAGTATTTCATATACTATACCTGATGCATGATTTTTTTTTCTTGTTAAAAGGGAATTGTTAATTACTTTTCCCCAGAAACCCAAAAGATGTTAAATACAAATGATATGCAGCTTGATGATAAAATCCTTCAATGTGATCGGTATTAACATTCGTTAATTTAATCAATAGTAAATTCCGTTCATTTAATTGATAAAGAAATCCTTTAATATACAGGGTGTCCAAGATGAAACGCCCTAATTTCAACAGACTGTAATACAACATGTAATCGTTGCATTAAGAAGATGGTAACAACAAAGGATGCACAAATTAATTATGAAGTTTTTTTTTTTCCTTTTTTGTGGAATCACACCATTTTTACATGTGCTTTACGAGTGGCACGGCGGATGTCTAGTGGTGCTATTAGACGAGACTTCAAAGTTGCCGCTAATTTCGGGCGACACCATGTTAAACCTATGGCTTCAAAACTGTTGCTCGAAAAACCAAGCAACTTTTTATTGTCAGAGCAATTTTGTCGCCTGTGCTGCCGCTTTGTTTTAGGATCTCCCGTAACAGCCAATAGAATGCTTGGAAAACTGACAAGGGAAAAGCCTTTCATTGAACAACCAATGAAATGCTTGGAAAACTGACGCGTCGCTTCAAATTATCACGTGTAATAACACTGAAAGGAGGATGGTGGTCAGAGAATTGGACCACCGCTCCCAATCCATCTTTGTGAGAATTCGGCAGTCAATGTGTACCAGACTCCTAAATGCCAGTGTGGAGGTGCAACATCATGCCAATGGGCCCCAATTCTGTATACTACCACGCGGTTTGTGCTTTTTTAGGTGCGTTCGTAATTATATAAAAACGTATACGTAGCACCAGCACCTATAGGCGTCGTCTGGTCCGTCCGTCTGTCCGCATATAACAGCGTAAAAACTACCCAACCGAATGGTTTGAAATTTAATATACATAATCGTTGCAGAGTCATTTCAAATTTTTGTAAAATCAGATCAAAACTTAAAAAGATATTAATAAACGTTTTCTTCATTCTATTAAATCCTATCATACGTATAATGAATTCAATGATAGACTGCCATGGTGATTATACGTCCTATTTAAGATGGACTTCTATTATTTTCGTATGACTGAATTAAAAAAACCGAATTTATGTGCTAAAATTGTTTCATTATAGCAACCCTATCATCTACCGACAGTTTTTTGAATAGATGTTTCAGGAGAAATAGGTATTAAATGGAAAAAAGAGTCGCAATATGGATTTCAAGTTCTGAAATTTTCAAAGCCAGAGTTAAGTTTCCCATTGAAATCGGACCCTGCTTTCCTATACAAAAATTGTTTGTTACAGTGTCCTGTACCAACCCTTAAAGTTTGTACCATGAATTTGGAATCACCCTGTATATACAAATCTGTAGATCCTATACAGGGCTGCACAAAAGAATTCGGATACTTTTCAGACTATTGACGGTAATTGCTGGCATTGTATTTTCAAATGCGTTATGCGTTTTCCAAATAGACTGGGTGGGGCTAGTTGAGCTTAAGCAGAAAGATAGGCCTCCCCGCCCGATGAAGCTTTGTTACAGTATTCTGAACGTATTGGAAAGTGTTTTATAATATATGCTTGACGCGTGATTTTTCTTTCTTGTTTCAGATTTCTGCGTTTTTAATTCGTGAATTTTTTTTTCTAGGCTTTCCCGACAACGCTTCGAGCCATTGCCATGGGAACTGGAAGCTCTTTCTGTAGACTCGGAGGATTGATTGTTCCGTACGTCGCACAAGTAAGTAGTTATCTAATATATAAAAGCGAGAAGCAAATGTCTTAATTTTTCAATGCAAATTCGACCTTACGGCGCATGATTCAACTTTTTTTGAAGGATAAATTCAGCAGGAAATAGAATTAAGAAGAATCAAGAGGGTTGGGGGGAAAAAGTAGCTCGCCTATTGGCCTTCACTGCTCACAACCCTAATCCTAGGAAATGCTCCTTCTAAATTCTTCATTCTATTTTTATTTCCCCTTCATGGAGTGAGCTTCCATTCTTCCACTTGTTTTGCTAGAGAGAGGGATGAACAAAAGGGAAAGCTCTTTCACTTTTTTTGAAGGCTGAAAAGGGAAATGAGAAAAGTGAGGGGAGTTCTCCCCATCTATAGAATTTGAAAAAGGGTGTTTTAACTTTTTTAAGAACTTTTTTAGAAAACTTTTTTATTTTTCAACCACATAACAATATTTCTGACGTAATTTTTACACGGGCTTTAAAACCTTTATATTTATACCCATTAAAAATTTTAAAGGGTTTTTACAACAAAAGCTTTTTTTCATGTTTCCTTACGAACATTTTCATCACTAATTATCAGTATTTTTTATTTGAGGTTCATTTAAGGTCTTATCACGTGCCCGAGCAACGCCGGGTGGGTCAACTAGTTTATCTTTAAGACGAAGAGTTAATTAGGATTCATCCATCAGTTATATTACACTTGAAAAGGGGGACACACTCTGAAAGTTAGAAAGAGAGAGAGGAGGGGTAAGTTAACACGTTGGAATATCACATCTAAAATATGGAAACAATTAGATAGGATTTATTTGCGTGAACAGCTTACTATAGTTCAGTAAAGGTACATTTGCATGCAGAACGAAATTCCCATTTGCATTATATATATATAGTAGATAGTAGATAGAAGATTGTAGATTTAATGCCTATTAACGATAAAAGAAACTAGGGATTAAACGTTTTGTAAAAAAAGGAAAAAATTGTCCTAAAATACATGAAGATTTGCAGTAAACGAGAAAAAACAGGTTGTGACGCGCCTAATGATTTGAACAAGAGATAGGGTTACTAAAGTTTTAATTTTATTATTGACAAATTAATTAGTACATATAATATAAATTACAATTTTTTACAGGTAGTTGAAATATTATTGTTTTGTAATATAACATTGTTTTTGTTCATTTAGAAAATAGTTAACTGTCGTTGCTTTATCTCTCCCAGCAATGTTATCCCAGGATTGCATAATACATCTTGCAAATGCTTCATTTTCTTTTTCGGCTGGTTTTAAACAAAGAGCTAACACAGAAACAATGTTCGATTATGAATTAACTCTTTGAATACTGAAGTCTGAAAACTCAATAGCATTCAAAATACGGCGAACGTCCGAATGTGAAATTTGCTGCGAGATTATTTTTCCCCTTTCTTCTACTTGCCTACTTGTCAGCAGGTAAATAAGAGTTTGAAAGTGGAACCTCCCTAAGATAACTAATACAAAAGGCTTCCCACCCGTTGATTACAATAATCCCCTGCTATGCTACAATAGTTGGATAGTTACGAAGGGAGAGAATAGAACATGCGTTCGGGCGGTCTGCCAGTTGTTTGCTTGGCCGGGCGTCTTGGGCGGTTTAGTAATGAAAGGGTTAATAATCAATGAGTTCCCTGTTAAAAAAGAGTAATAACTATTAGATATAATTATTTTTAGAATAATAAAAGTAAAACTTTAGTAACTCTACTTCTTGTTCAATCTTTATTCTTCGTGTTTGCATTACTGCCAACTTTGACGCTTTTTTAACATTTTCCAACACTGGAAGGCGTTTATGACTGTCTCCGTGACTTAACTCGCGTAAATATACTTGAATTACCATGAGTTTGGTAAATGTTATTGAAGTTTAATATAGGACATTCCCTATTGAAAGGGGAATGTGTAGCATTTATAGTTCGTTTACAGGGACACACAAAATAATTCTGTTACATTATGGTATATTGGAGAAAATTGTTTACAATGCAATTTAGTAAAGTTAGACTGTTCTAAACATAATGAAATTGATATGCGTTATTGAAATACAGTGCATGATTCTCCCAGTGGAATATAAAATACATAGCATGTATCATTTATTTACAGGGACAAACAAAATAATTCCGCTACATTATGAGCCATGGGGAAAAATCATTTGCAGTGAACTTGAATGATATTACACTATTTAAAACATAATGAAATTGAGTTGTATTTTTGAGGTTTTTATTTAGATATTTTATTTAATCGTATTAAATAATGAGGTTCCGTTGCAGCATTCCGTAAGTGTTAGAAAGTGTTTCTATAATTTATGCGTGACGCACGATTTTTCTTTCTTGTTTAATAATACTATTGTTTAATAATAAAATACGTTTTATTTAATCGAAGTAATCTGTGATTAAATAAGGCGAATATTATTATTAAATAATAGTAGAACAAAAAAGTGCAATAAAAAAACAATTTCGTAGAAAACTGCTGGTCAACAAAATGTTATTAAATTGTCTCTCTTAGCTTATTACAAATACTACATGGTATTTATTTATTTTTTTTTTTGTCATCAGGTGCTTGTCATACAGAATCCTGTCGCTGCGATGTCGGTTCTGGGCGGCGTCGTTCTGCTGGCGGCCGTAGCTGCGGCACTTCTGCCTCTGGAAACCAGGGGAAAGCAAATGCAGGTAAGGAACGTGATTCATTTTAATTATACGTTCTCAAATTCAAACTGGCCATACTTTCTGACATTTTTTAGTTACCTTCCATTTCAAAAAGTAAGAAGCTAGTGTGGGTGTACCAGTAATTGACCAGCGAAATATAAAAACTGCAGCAAACAGGAATTAATGGGTATACATTCTAACTTTGCTTGTTTGAGAATATATCTAACACCCAAAGGAATGTTTTTAAAAAGTTATAATTGCAGTTAAAAATGTGCTTGAAGATTAGAAATAATATAAATGAATAATTATAAATATTTTTACTTTTCTATTTTTATTAATTTGTGAATTACTGTGTTTTAAAATGTTTTCTGACTTTTGTATCCCACAGTATACGTGTCTTTTAGTAGCAGTTTTAAATACAAACATTCATATTTTGATTTTTACACCAAAAAGGAAGTGGTCAATTACTGATGTAATCTTATTTTATAACTAATACAGTAAATAATTTAAATTCTAGAAAAGAAAATGAGAAAATGTTTCTGGAGTAGGAATTTCCATACTTTAATTAGTAGATAGGGAAGACTGCAGAAAAATGTTCCAATAATTTTATTAAAAAAAAAAAAAAAAACCTTGAAGAAATTTCATTAAATGGTTAATTATTGGCACATTCACCCTATCTATTGCAGCCGTTTGTAGGAAAGCTATTCCTAAAAATGTCGATGTATTTTCACCGATCATGACCCGAGACCCCAAAATCCCCTCAGCAGTTCAAATGTTGACACACACACACACACACATATATGTATGTTTGTGTTTGTGTGTGTGCGTAGCATTTCTAGGCTTCGCTACAAAATCTGCTAGCATTAATTAAAGATGAGATGGTTATAAAGTTGCACTATAACTGACATATGCACAATATTAGCCAGTACTTTTTTTGAGATCGCAAGCAAGGACACTTTTAGCATTCATCGAAGCGAATAAAATGCAGAGAAGATTGGTGCGGCATTGCAGGCACAATTATTCTCGATCCGTACTTCTTTGAGGAAGCGACACCAACGAGATTTGTAACTTGCTCTGTAACAGGCTCCCGCTATACGGCAATGCTGCAAAATTACGTCACACCAGAATTGCTCGAGGCTAACGTAAAAGAAAGGCTACCGCGGTGCTTTACGCATATTTTTTTTTACAGACCGCGCGAGTCACATGATGCTCGAATGCACCAATGCAGGTGTACGAAAAGAGCATCACGTCACTCTAGCGGTCTGTAAAAAAAGATAAGTGGAATGCACCGCGGTAGCCTGTCTTTTTCGTTAGCCTCGAGAATTGCTACAGCGAAATGCACTGAATGACATCGTTTGGATGCAAGATGGTGCACCTCCACATATAGCGAAGTCTGTTCGCAGGGTCCTGGAACAGCATTTTGGCAACCGTGTCATCTCACGCTATTTTCCATTTCCGTGGCCTCCGCGATCCTCCGACCTCACTCCTATGGATTTCTGGTTCTGGGGATATCTCAAATCTAGAGTGTACATATGCAATCCGCAAACTTTGCCGGATTTGAAAGATTCTATCAAACGTGAGATTGCAAACATCCCTCATGCGATGTTACGTTCGGCGGTATTGTCCACAGTCGCCCGCATGCAATGTGTAATTGCCTGTGATGGCACCCATGTTGAAAATGTGTAATCAAAATAAAAGTTTTCTTTACTCCGATCTGTGTTGTAATCAGTAATTGGTGTACTGACTCTGTGTCATATGCAAATTTCCTCCGTGCGCCCCGATCGTGTTTTTTTTCTTTTTGGCCGTTCGCAGAGCTGTTTTTTGTGCGTGCATAACGAGTCCGTTTCTTTCGATACACGTACGGTTCCAACCTCTTTAGGGTTCTCGCATGCGCTGAGCATTTTACGACGAAAAGAAATGGGCGTTGCCATTGGAAAAATTCGAGTTTCTGTACCTATAACCGTAACCATGAGCACCACTTTGTTTCCGTTCACAGAATCCCGAGCTCATAACTCTGAATAAATATATCTGAAATCTCACCTCGATCGGTTGAACGAACCGGCCGCTAGAGCTCCATATATCGGCAAAGTTTTTTATGACCACCCTGTACTTTGCTTATTTATGTATGTGCAACATATAACAACCTATCATCATCTATTTAAAATAAATAAATAAAGTGTCCTCATGATTATGATTAGTAAATATGACATAATTTATGTAATTTTAAGATAAGTTGAAAAAATTAATTTAACTTAGCATAACTCTAACCTTACCAGAACTAGCCAATTTACGCCAGCATAAAGGGTTAACTCCAAGTAAAATTCCTAACAAGTAAATATCCTTGCGGATCATTACAATAATAAACTTGTGTCAAAAAGAATAATATTACTTATTTACTATTATTATAAATTATAATGAGATTAATTTAACTATTTCTTATTTAATTCTTTACTGCTTAGAATAAACTATTGTTTTAAATTACTTTTAGTTTAGTTTGTTGGTCTGCATAAGATAATTTAAATTTATCAGGGAAAATTATAAGGACGCAATTTGGAATCATGTGCTATCTCAAACTTATTGCCTGTATGGTAGTTAGGGCGATTATCTCATAATTTACATCAGATAACATACTAATAATTCTATAAGGACCATTAAAAGTAACCGCTAACTTCGTAGTATTCGAATATTTAAACTCTTCATAAATAACTAGGTCTCCTACTTCAACTCTTGGTTCTATATAATGTTGATCATATAAGTTTTTATTTTTAAAATGATATTGAATAGTACGCGTGTTTGCTAATTTAAGATCTTCATTAGCTGGAGGGTAACAATTTTGACTAAGGGGAGAATCGTAGGACAACTGACCAAAAAGTAGGCAAGCAAGGGGGGAAATTTGTTACTGAATGGGGGGGGGGTATAATTATACTCTTGAATGATTTTCTCTAATAATTTAGTCCAAGGAACTTTTGAAGTAGTATAATTAATTTTATATTTTAACTAGTAACTATCGGCTGGTTTGTCCTCTCGACCTTGCCATTGGTTTGTGGATGGTGGGCTGAGATCAAAAGCTGTTTAATTTTATAGTTACGTGAGAATTTCTTAAATCTAGGGGAAGTAAAGGCTGCATTCCTATCACTAAGCAATTTTTGAAGGGTTTGTATATTAAAAATTTGCTTTAAACAATTAATATAAGCCTCAGTTGTAACACTTTTTGATGGAAAAGTCCAAACATATCTTATCTAGTATCATGGTTTGTTATTAAATGTAGATATTTTATGGTAGAATAATAGTAACGCTTTCGCTTTGCTTTTCCTACAAAATTGATAACGTAAACATGTAACATTTAAAAAAGAAATATCATAGTAAGATAGACGTTGAAAAGCGGAAATATGCCGTGTGTGAGAAGTTCTTCCCTGCACTTGTCACTACAGGCGCTGCGATACGCATCGCGTTACCATTACGTTCTATGAAAGTGTCCGATCTTGTATATTAATCTGTCGCATGAACAAGTTCGCTTTGACAGATAAATGAATAAACCTTAGAGTGGCGATAATGGGAGATTCGTCTAATTATTGACTAAAATAATCTCGACCAATCAAATTTTACTGGCCGCATCTCGCCACGCTAACTCTTTTATACAGGCACCCCAATCATCAGTGGTTGGAATATAGCGTTTAGAAGATATAGTGTGGCAACCGGCTATTCTAGTAATGCTCTAAAAAATTCTAAAAATTTGAATCCGATAAATATCGGACGATGCTGAACGATAAATGTCGATCACAGCGACATTTACTAGCTCTTTTCAACGTAAACATCGTATAAGCATTGTATAAAGATCGAGCTAGCAGATACCACTGCGATCGACATTTATCGTTCAGCATCGTCCGATATTTATCGGATTCAATTTTTTACCACTTTTTGGAATACCGGTTACCACACTATGAGCGCGTTCAGAGACCGAAACACGGGTTACTCGTACAATTGGGGAATGGCGTCATCTGATTTTCTCAGAGTAAAGTTGGGTTAAAACGGCTGTGACCGCTTTTGGGTAAAGTTATGGGCATGTTTACAATCAAACACTTCCGTCAACCAATCTACCATTACATTTTGATTGTACGAACATTGAAGGAACCATCTTAGCCGACGTTGGCCAATTATATCATAGTCCTGTTAAAGGTAGACCAATCAAATGGTCAGGACTCAAGTGCACAGTAGGAGTCATAACGAACAACAGTTAACAGTTGCAGTTAGCTATAAAGCAAACAAACAAATCAGATTTCCCAACCACGTGATTACTTTACTCAACAAAATTCTTTAGGTAATGTGGGTTACCCGAAGTCTGGGTAATTTCCGGCTCTGAACGCTACGGGAAACCTGCAAAATGTCACGTGATGTCGGTCTCTGAACGCTTCGAGTTACGCATGCGTCACCCTATGTAAATCGGGGTTCGGTCAGTGAACGCACCATGGTAATAGAATACCTATTTATATCTCCCTGGAACGCACCCTATATCTTCTAGACGGTATAGTTGGGAAAACAATTTAATGAAAGTACGTACATAGCGAGCAGTAAACTTTGGTTAGTCAAGATGTTTTGGACAAAACCAAACGGAAATATGAAGCCTGCTTTTTCTCTCATAGATCATTAGTAATAATAGACCCGATTCTGAGCACTGTCGGACTCGATACGATGTAAAAATTTTAAGGTTCTATGTTAATTAGATTTTAAATGAGAGTATGAGAGTCGCGCAATGCCAAAAAATACAGTTTTGTGAAAAGAGCCTTCAAAGGTAGCATGACAGGAAATAGCTTTTTGAAAAATATTTTTAGCGATAACTTCTGTTCTAATTGGAAATTTTGTAGAATTCTTTTTGCAGTGTATTTGTAACATTTCAAACTATTCATGTTAATTTGTTTGAAAAATCTATTTTTTTTTAACCTTCAACGTGATCTCGCCACATTAACTCAAAATCTGCAGTATCATTTTCTACTTATAAATCTAGAGAGAAAAACTTCATTAACAAACTTTTTTCTCTTGCAGGAATCACACAGCTCCAAAGGTTGAGAGACTTCCTGCGGACAGCTGAAGTTCTTTCTTTGGGGAAGTCGAGAGTTTGTTGCAAGGCGTAAGCGTGCTGCAGAGAAAACAAACCACACTTTTCTAAATGAGAGAGAGAATCAAGAGTTTGACAATTATATGTGATGGAACTGAAGAACGTCAGACTTTGTACCCATTCCATTTTTGGGAGTGAGATTGTGCCATATGCATTTATGTTTTTTCTTTATAAGAAACTCTTTCACAATTTATTTTTGTATCAGATAAATTTTAAAAGCAAAAGTCTAAGTAGCAAACGTATTGGTCCAATAACTTTACAGCCAATGTAAATATGTTTAATGGAATTTCCAATGTTTTTTTAAATATCAAAATTTTTAATAGAAAGGGGAAATATTTGCAATGAAACACCAATATTGCAAAAATATTAGATATTCTTTTGAAATATTTGCAATGAAACCCCAATATTTCAAAAATATTAGATATTCTTTTGAAATATTTGCAATGAAACCCCAATATTTCAAAAATATTAGATATTCTTTTGAAATATTTGCAATGAAACCCCAATATTGCAGAAATATTAGATATTCCTTTGAAATAGTTGCATGAAATGCCAATATTGCGAGAATTTTTAATTGTCGTAAGAAATTTTTACAATGGAATGCGAATATTGTAAAAATATTTCATTTCGATTGGAAATATTTACAATGAAATGGCAGTAATGCTGAAATACTTGATTTTCTTTGAAATATGACAAAACATGCTTAGTTGTTTTTTGAAATTTAATTCTACATAAAAAATAAATAAGTAAATAAATAACGTGACTTTCACAGTACACCATCTTTAAGTTCATCCTCTTTTCCAAAACCTACACCCTTTCCTGGATTTTGTTTTGGAGTTTTTGCATTATGCCAAAAAATATTTCGCAACGTAACACCAATATTTTCTCTATATTGGCGTTTCATTATAAATAACTAGGTATTCTTTCTTAGCTTTGACGAAACAGCTAATTCCCAAACCGTTAGTTTTAGAGGTGCAGTTTCAGTTGCAGAAATGCTTCAATTGTTGTTCGTTATCTCATGAAAAGCCATTTACGTCAATATATATATATATATTTTTAAAGTTACGAAATTTAAATTTTTATATGGTCCCTGTGTCTTATAAGACATATTTAGAAAGAAACTTATTTATCCATGATCTAATAAGTGAAACAGTAAAAACTCCATTTTTGTACGACCGTACCTACCGAGTTATGATTTTTAAATTTCATGAATTTACAGTGTTTTCTGGTACTAAAAACACGCTTTTCTTCTTTTTAAGGGTAAGTAAACACCTAAAATGTACAGTTAAAAATTTCCAGCAAACTGTTCAGTCATTTCACACTTTTTTTTTAATATAGAAAACGGTTACACAACCGTAATTTAACTCTATTCTCACCATAATATAGGCAATAATATGGTCAGAATAGACTTAAATTACGGTTATGTAACCGTTTAATATAGAAACGGTCAAATGACTGGACAGTTTGCTGCAAATTTTTAACAGTGTAGTAAACTGCCAAGTTTTGATCGTACATCAGAAATGGATTTTTTGTTGTTACACATACTAGAGTAAGTAGAAAATGTTTCTAAATACAGTAAATTCCTGACTACCTATGGACTATACTGACGGTAGGGTATGAACAAGACAGATTAGCCGGAGTTCGGTAAATACTCGCATTTAGCCACTCCCATACCATAAGAAACAAATTTTATATACCAAAATTCGTTTTTATTCACATTTTCTGATAATACACACTGTAAAGAATTGCTGCAGTAAAAATACTGCAGGAAAAGTCCCATGAAATAACGGGCTTTGCTCTTAGACAAACGGACTTTAACCCTAGAAAAACAGTGTTTTGAGCATAAAAACATGAAAATTATGGGATTTGACTATTTAGCGTGAAGAAGTAGCATTTTCCATAAAATTACTGCAGCAATTCATGGTAAAATATCCACGAATTTACAATTTTTTTTTTACAGTGCTTGCTGGTACTTTTAAAAGTTTGTTATGGATCGGAGTGAGCCTTTCGAAAATTTAATTCAGAAAAAAAGTCCAAGAATAACAACATTGTACACATTTTAAGATAAATTTTTCTTAATTAATTTAAATTAACTTTATTTTAGGAAATATAATGTGCAGCATGATACAGTGCACTGTTAAAAATTGCAAGAAACTGTCCAATCATTCAGCCATTTTTATAGATAACAATTATTTGATCATATTTTGAAGCATTTTCATTGGTTAGAATAGACATAAACTACAATTAAGTAACCGTTTTCTATAAAAACGGTTAAATGGCTGGACTCTTTATTGCAATTTTTTTTACAATATGTCTAGATTAGACCGTCAGATTAGTCCAGGTAGTCAGGAATTTTCTGTATTTAGAAACATTTTCTACATTCTCTAGCATGTGTAACAATAAAAAATCCATTTCTGATGTACGATCAAAACTTGACAGTTTACTATACTTTGCATTTTCGGTGTTTACTTATCCTTAAAACGGAGAAAAGCGTGTTTTTAGTGCCAGAAAACCCTGGGAATTCATGAAATTTAAAAATCATAACTCGGTAAGTACGGTTGTACAAAAATTGAGTTTTTACAGTTTCACTTATTAGAGCACGGATAAATAAGTTTCTTTCTAAATATGCCTTATAAGACACGGGGACCATATAAAAATTTAAATTTCGTAACTTTTGAAAAAACTATATATGGACGTAAATGGCTTTTCATAAGATAAAGAACAACATTTGAAGCATTTTTGCAACTGAAACTGTATATACAGTTTTAAAATAAACCTTAACGTAGAAGTAAGAAGTAATCTTTTTTAAAAGAAAAAAAGATTTAAACTCATTTTACTGCTCATTGATAAATGAATACATCAACGTGAAAAGTCAGGTATGATATAATAGAGTCAAAACCTAGAGTTTTAAGTTTTTCAAAAAGTATTTTATGGTTAACTGCTTCTCCCATTTTAGCCTTCTTCTGCAATTCCACGTGGCATATAGATGAATCGTTGATCATTATAGACACCTGTGTCCAGTGCCTTTGGAAAAGTAATTTCTAATCCGAATTTTATTCCATATAATTTGTTTAACTAGGTTAAATAGTCAGATATCTACAGCATATCTTATACAACCCCAGGGACCATATAAAAATTTTAATTTTGTAACATTATTTTATTTATTTTATTTTTTGACGTAAACGGATTTTTATGGTATGAAGAACGTTTAAAGCATTTTTGCAATACATCTAAAACTAACGGTTTAGGAAGTAGCTATGGTTAACGAAAGAAAAGGACATTATTTTTAACCTAATATCGCATTTTTAAAAAGGCCAATATTAGATTGCTTGGATATTTCCTGAAATATGGCATCCATTTTTTAGTATTTCATGTAAAGTATCATATACCGGGTGTCCTAAAATTGACTGACTTCTTTTAAAATTCAATAACTTGCAAACGGTGACAGATATTTACAAAATTCTTGCAGGAGGGTTATGGAAGATGTCAAGAGTTTTTTTTTACTGTGATTCCCGGTTTCAGTTCGAATTACCAGCGATAGATGGCGCTGAAAGCAATAAGAGCAGAATCGAGGCCAAAACTGAAATCACCCAGCATTATTGCGAAGGAAGGAGGTTAAATATATGGAATGGATCTCTTTCGCCTATACAATCTTATTTAAATGGAATTTATAGAACAAGGTTGTATTCATGAATGAGACCTATTCCATATATTTAACCTCCTTCTTTCGCATCAAAGCTGGGTGATTTCTGCTTCTGCCAGCATTGGACGTCTTTTGCTCGCAGCGCCATCTATTGCTGGTAATTCAGAATAAAATCAGGAATCGCAGTAAAAAAAAACTCCTGACATCTTCCATAACCCTCCTGCAAGAATTTTTTAAATGTCTATCGCCGTTTACAAGTTATCGAATTTTAAAATCAGTCAGTCCATTTTAGGAAACCCTGTAGTTTGCTCAACTTCCATCCATTTATGTGTTATTTAAATGCTTGTTTTTAAAAATATTGTGAACAATGAGTCTTCATATTTTTTTTTTCGTGACTTGAAGAATGTTTTCAACTGATTGTAACTATTTAAATGTGATGAATAAAAAAAAAATTTCTTCAGTCGACTTTTATAATATATTTTCTGCTGAGTACACTGTAAATATTACAGAAAAATCATGTAAAATCCAAAACCTCTTCTGTGAAATAACAGGCATCTATTACACTGTAAAAAAACAAGTTGGAAATTGTACGTTAAACGTGACAAATGAGGTGCGTTCGTTTTATAACTAGTTTCACTATGTAAAAAAAATCATTCTTATTATTTCATTGAAATGAATTCTATCGTCTGCTATGAGCGAAATAAGCAGGCCTTTTTTTTCTTATTACGTATGCCACGTTTACAAGTGTGAATTTTTTTTCTACATCAAACGGCGCTGCAAAATTCACCATGGAGATCTTGCTTTGCGAATAATTATCTCCATGGTTTAATATTTTTATGACTCACAATGAACGAATCTCCTGCGTTTATTGACTCTAATGGATGTAGATATTCGGCTGTTAATCTAATTTCCACTGAAGTTATCTCAGAATCTATACCTTTTTTAATGTAATTCATCTCTCAAGCAAACCATTTTTTTGAACGATCTTTCTAAAAATGTAACGTTTATGCAATTTTATTCGAAAAAAAATATTTTGAATAAAAATGGCCGCCTGGCATATGAAAAAAGAAGATTTTTGCACGTATTTATTCTCCTCAGTCACATGACTTGCGCTTTTATCATATAGATTATGTACGATAGGATTTAACAGAATAAAGAAAACTTTTATTCATATCTTTTTAAGTTTTGATTCGATTTTCATAACACTTGAAATGACTCGACAAAATTCTGCAACAGTTATATATATTAAATTTCAAACCAATCGGTTGGGTAGTTTTTGCGCTGTTATATGCGGACGGAAGGACAGGCAGACTGACGGACCAGACGGAGACTATAGGTGCTACGTATTTATATAATTACGAACGCACCTAAAAATTAGCACTTTGTGGCCATCGCAAAACTTTCTTCCATATAAATCCAAAAATCGTCTGCAACCAAAATTAAATGACAATCTATTCCTTCTTGAGATATACCTATCGCGGAAATCGGGATAAACACAGCATAGCAGCACCATCTGTAGGGATATTTACACCAAAACCTAATCAGTACCAATTTATATCAAGGTCTAACTTAATCTAAAATTTTGTTAAATTCTGTGCATTAGTTCTTGAGATATGACTATCGCTAAAATCGTATAAATCCTGAAAAATTCGGCATTAGCAGCACCACCCGTGGGGGATTTACACCAAAAGCTAATGAGCAACGACTTATGTCAGCGTCTAACTGAAGTTTGGTGAAAATCTGTGCATTAGTTCTTGAGATAGAGCTACTGCGGCAATCGTGAAAATGCAGAATAGCAGCGCCATGTGTTGGTCGATTTACACCAAAACCTAATCAGCACCAATATATGTCAATGTCTAACTGAATCTGAAGTTTTTTTTAATTCCGTGCATTAGTTCTTTATATAGAGAGCCCACAAAATTTGTGTCACATACAGACACAGAGACTCGCGGACAGACATTTTCTAAAGTCAGTCAAATCATGTTCAGAACTTTCTAAAATGTATAAATTCGTCGAAAACCGGAAGTGGAAATTCTTCACGAATCCAGCACCTTCTTCTACAGTAGCTGGCAAAAGTTTTGAGACGACATATTTTTCTGTCCCAACTTTTTCTCTAAACAAAATTTCTTAATGATGTAAATTAGTAATTTGTACCACTCTTAAAGCTCAACCAAATGCAACATTAAAACAATTGAGACATACGCATAAATTAAAAATAATTCGGAAATTCGCAAAATTACTTAAGCAAAAGTTTGAGACGATTCAGTTTTTCTAAACTTTTATTGAAATTAAGCGTCTTAATGTAACGAAATACAGCAATATTGAATATTTAGTTGTATTATCCTTTCCTTTGAGAACTACGGCACATCGTCTGGGCATGGAATTAACAAAACTTTCTAAGTTGGACCTAGGGATTTTCGCCCATTCCCATTGAAGATCCTGAAGAAGTTCTGCCTTTGAAGAATGCTTCCGTGTCCCGACTTTTCTAAGAAAAGCACAAAAAAAAAAAAAAAAAAAAGTTAACGTCAAAACGCGTTGTTCCGAGGGAAGCGGATGACTGACCCAAACAAGAACGCTGCCATGTGTAAGGAGATGACCACCGACGATGAACTCACAGTGAATAAGGGCACCATAAGACGTCGTCTGGATGCCGCTGAATTGTGTGCACGAGTCCCTGCAAAAGAACCCCTCATCCGGGCAAAGAATAGGAAAATCCGATTGAAATTCGCCAAGGAGCACAAAACGTGGACAACCAAAGATTGGAAGAAAATCCTTTGAAGCGATGAATCCAAATTTAATTTGTTTGGAAATGATGGCCGACGTTATATTCGTCGTCCAAAAGGAACCAACAGTGAAGCACGGAAACGGATCAGTAATTGTCTGAGGAGCTTTCCAACATGATGGCGTCGTCCCCCTCGTACACATCGATGGGATTATGGATCAAAATGTTTATAAAAAAATATTTTAGAAGATCACATGCTGCCTTATGCTCGTAAAAAGATGCATCGTTGGATGGATGTTTCAGCAGGATTATTATCCTAAACACGCCTCCAAAATGGTGTCAAATTGGTTTACAGCTAAGAAAATTAAAGTTTTGTACTGGCCGAGTCAGTCACCTGACCTCAATCCAATTGAACATCTTTGGGAACAAACATATCGAAGAAAAGTCGGGACACGGAAGCATTCTTCAAAGACAGAACTCCATCAGGATCTTCAATGGGAATGGGCGAAAATCCCTAGGTCCATCTTAGAAAGCCTTGTTCATTCCATGCCCAGACGATGTGCCACAAACCTCAAAGCAGAAGGATATGCAACTAAATATTAAATATTGCTGTATTTTGTTAAATTAAGACGCTTAATTTCAATAAAAGTTTAGAAAAACTGAATCGTCTCAAAACTTTTGCTTAAGTAACTGTGCGAATTTCCGAATTATTTTTAAATCATGCGTATGTCTCAAATGTTCTAATGTTGCATTTTGTTGGACTTAAAGAGGGGTACAAATAACTAATTTACGTCGTTAAGAAATTTTGCTTACAGAAAATGTGTGGACAGAAAAACATATCGTCTCAAAACTTTTGCCAGCTACTGTAGATAGAAGAAAGTAAAAAATAGAAAGATAAATGTTTCTTGATCTACCAAGAAGGTTTACGAAAATATAATATAATCTATAATCTCTTCCGAGTTACTCACGATTCCGAAAAGCGCTCCTTTGTCTTTAGAAACCAATAGATTTTTCAGATTTAAAGAACAATGTCTGTAACAAAAGTCTCTTTTACTGCCAGTAATTTTTCTAAAACGATTGCGAGTAGTTTTTATTGTGTAACACAGAAAATGTTAAATTTTTTTTCAGTGTAATATCTTGATTTAACAGTTAAAACGCTTTGAAAGAAGACGATGTTGCTTATTTTTATATTATTATATTATGTTAAAACACTTTTATATTCCGAGTGCGCCATAAATTCGTTAAAACTTTAAAAATTCAAAAAGTAAAAATTGATGCTAAAAGTTATCGTTTGAACAAATGGAATTAGAGGGAGATGGATTTTTTTTTAATAACAAAAAAAGTTGTGGTTCAAAACATTACCGATAGATGGCGCTGGCATGCATACTATGGAGCACATTTATGCAAATCGGGCTGTCATTAAAACACCTCGATGTAACTAGATTCTTCTTTCGATCAGTTTGCTATCGTTGCTAGATCAAGCGTTGTTGGTTAAGTTCTTTTACAAGAACGGGGAAAAAGGACTGAAGATGAGAAAAGTTGATTGAAATTCCATACTTTCATGTGCTTGGATGTTGAAGCTTGGCAGACGCTTCGAAGAAACGTGCCTTTTACTGTAATCCTAATTTGCATACATATGCTTCACACTATGCATGTCAGCGCCATCTATCGGTAATTTGTATCCACAACTTTTTTTGTTATTAAACATACAACTGTTTCACGCGGTTTTGGGTTAATTCACTTACATATCACGTATAAAAATCTCAACAGGTTCGGACAATCGTAAGTGATTTAAAAAATTAAAAACTGGTCCACCTACAAATACTTTTATATTTTTGATTTGGTCAAAGTTTGAAAAATATTTTACATAAGCTTAAAAATTTTTGTAAAAATCGGACGGTAATTTGTCTTATTATTAGCGAAACTATTACGTCTCAAATCAGCTAAGTAATGGGGACAGAGACATTTATTTATAAATTAGACAAAAGTACAATGGTAATGAATTAAAGTAATGATGAGAAACAAAATGTCTCTTTTTCAAACTTTTAATCTAATACAGTAAATTTTCTCCTCCATATTTGAATTTTTAGCGATTTTCATTGAATTTTTTTATTCATATTTTTGTAATTTTTTCGCGATCTTCTGTGATTTTCGAATTTTTAGCGAATTTAATGTGATATTTACCGTTTTCTCACGCTTCGCGGCGATTTTTTGACATTTGTAAAAGAATTCTGATTAGAATGTCTTAATCCAGTACATTTAATTTTGTCTTATTTGCAATAAAGTTTATTCGGAATTCGTACAGCAATTTTTGAATTCTTAACGAATTTTAGAGTTTTTTGCGCGGTTTTTCAACATTAGTAAAACAAAACCCTGTTTCAAACTTTTAGCCTATTATAGTCAATTTTATCCTCTTCAATTCGGTCAATCCTCAATCAGTTTGAATTTTTTGCAAATTTTATTGTGTTGTTATTGGTTTTTAACGTTCCGTGGCAATTTTTTGACATTCCTGAAAGGATTACGGTTACAATATTTTAGTCCACTAAAGTAAAGTTTTTTCTATACTTTTTTATGCATTTATTTGCTTTTTCGCAGTCTGCGGCGATGTTTTGACATTCGTGAAAGGAATTCGGTTTCAAAAGCCTAATATAGTAAATTTTGTCCTGAGCGATTTTTGAATTTATTGCATTGCGTTACTATTTTTCGACATTCGTAAAAAGAATTAGGTGTCAAACTTTTAGCCTAATATAATGAATTTTGTCCTGCAGTAGTTTTGAAAATTTTGAACTTTTTGTTGCAATTTTAAAAAGCGATTCTTAACATTTATTCGGACTCCGCGGTGAAATTTTGATATTCGTAAAAGCAATTGTTTCAAATATTTAGTCTAATATAGTATATATGTGTTCTTCCGCGATTTTCAGCGTTGTTTTTTGACATTCATGAATGAATTACAGTTACAATCAGTTAGTCCACTGTAATAAATTTTGTTCTCTGCGATTTTTGAAATTTTAGCTATTTTTTATGCGTTTTTGAGAGAGTTTAGGTTTTTTGTATGTATCTCGGCGATTTTTTCTCATTAGTAAAAATAATCCGATATAACCTTTTGGCACATTTTTGTAAATTTTATCCTCTTTTCAATACCGTGTATTCGAAATTCGTGCAGTGATATTTGAATTTTTCTCGAATTTTTTTATGAGATTTTTAGTTTTTCCGTGTTCTATGGCGTTTTTCGACATTCGTAAAAGAAATCTTGTTTTAAACTTTAATTTCAATATAGCACACTTTTTCTTCTGCGACATTTGAAATAAATTTTCGTGACTTTCAGCGTTTAACCGCGATTCGTTGCAATTTTCCCCAATTATTAAAAGTATCTAGGTTTTAATAATCTCGGCCATTATAGTAAATTTTGTTCAGTTTTAAAAAGAGTTTATTCGGAATTTGTGCAGCGAACTTTTGAGTGTCTTCGCGTTTCGTGTTACTTTTTGATCAGACCGGGTGGCTCAGCTAAGTTAGTATATAAAATATTAATCTATACTAATAAAAGAAAGTTTCTCTCTCTCTCTCTCTGTGTGTGTCCGTCTGTCTGTTGGCGATGGCTAGGAAAATCTAGCGCACCTATAAGCCTGAAAATTTAGATTCAGGTATTCCAGGGCCTCTCCCGGTGCACCTGAGTCTCAGAATTTTAATATTTTGAAGATTAGAATAGTAATTAATTAAAAACTGATCAAAGATCGCAAACAAGAAACCACTCTTCCGAAATCCACGCGCGCATGCTCAGAAACCTTTTTACCGTACCTTCCGTGAAGAAAAGAAGCAAATCGCCAGTCAGGCTGTTTATTTTTCCGTATTTCTAAATTTGCCACGGACGAATGGCTGTAAATACGGAAAAACTGTCAACATATTCTCTAAGAACGTACTTTTACGCTTCGAACGATTAGGTCAGTTTGAAAAAAAATCACATTTAACCCTTTAAAAAAAAATAGAAAAGCTTCGAATTCATGTTTTATATTTTCTCCCATTTTTTGAGTCTCGCATCCGCCGGACCACAAGTGATACGGAAAAAGCAAGTTCCGCAAATTAAAGACTTTGCCCTGCAAGACTTTGCCTTTTCAAAGCCACCTTTGGTTTTAAAAAATACTAAAGTTAACTTTTCGAAAAGGTATATAATTCTGTATGCCGTTTTGCGATTTTGCTGATTTTTAAAAATTTGCATCGGCGGTTCCAAGCAAGTTACGAAAAACTAAAAATACCAGACAATATTTACATTTGTTCCATTTTTGACATCTGCAATTGTTTTTGAAAAGTACGAATATTAAACCTTTAAAAAAATTCGCGTGGATAACTCACTTTTGCGAATTCAGATTTTCTGAGATATATAAAATCACGCATCGGCTCTCTAAAATAACCAAATAAAAAACAAACGCACCTAAGGACATCTATCTTCTATAGGGTTCAGGCAGAAACCTTTAGTTAAAAAAAAATAACCCTTTCGAAAACGTTTTTTACCGTAAGTCAATTTCGCATTTTTAACGATTTCTCCTATTCAAATCTTCGTTTATAAACAAAATACGAAAAACTAAAAATACCGCGCCTAACCTACGTTCCTTTGATTCTTAAAATCTGGTATCCATTTCGAAATAATTGATTTTTAACCATCCGAAAAAAAATCTTTTCCAAAACTCACTCACGCAGTTTTCGTTTTTCGGCCCAGGTTTAAAAATCGGTGTCGACTCGGGAAATGTGAATACGGACAAACAAAAGACATCATATCATAGACATGTTCATTTTCTTTAAAATGCACCTTTGGTTTTTAAAAAATATCTACATTAACCCTTTCGAAACCGGTCGTTTACGTAACCCACTTTTGAGATTCCCGCTATTTTGGCAGTTGCTAAATTTGAGTTCTACTAGGAAATCAGTTTGGGTCGAGTGTTCTGAAAAAGGCCTCTTCCAGAACAAAGTGCGCCCTCTAGCGGTGGAACTACAGGAGTATCTCTAGATCTATGAGCCCGATTACGACGAGGTTTGGCTCATTCGACTTGATATCTATAACCTTAAATATTTTAGTTCCACTTTCTACTGCCAGGTTGTGCTTTTGGGTTCTATGTGGCCGATTACGACGAGGTTTGCCTCATTCGACTTGATTTCGATAGCCTTACAGATTTCAGTTATGTTCGTATAGAACAGATTGTTATTACCACGGGCCCGGGAAACGCAGGGCGGGTCAGTTAGTAAATAAATAAAATAAAGAAGACAAGAAAAAAATTACAAAAGTAATTTCCAAGTTGAAGAGAGGAAAGGAGATGATGAGAGATCATTGACAAGATTTTTGTTAGGATTTGTAATCCATCAGAGCAGAAATAAATCAAAGATTACTGGATTCATCAGATTATCGTTTGTTTAATGAAAAATAATAAAAATATACGTGACACTACATACTTCGTGCTGCTAAGAACAGGTAAACATCTATGACACTGATGCCAATAAACCTAACATAAACATAGTGTTGCCACATAACAAAAATAAGTATTAACAAATAAACATGGAGGATATAATCACACAGTTAAGGTATTTATAACACTTCCCCTTGATTAGATCTCCATTAGTGTTTCAGTCCTACACTGAGTCTATGATTTTGCATAATTGTCCTGGTGACGCTCTTGGTCAACATATCGGAAGCATTCGATTTTGATGGCACATATGTAAAGGTTAGCAGTTTTTCCTCTACCTTTTCACGTAGAAAAAAATGTCTGAGTTCAATGTGCTTGTTACGATCTGACGTAACCTGATTTTTGGCTAGAGCAATAGCACCTTGATTGTCCACAAATATATTTTGAGGAGTGTTCAAGAAATGTTCATCCAAAATTTCTTGCAAAAAGTTTTGATACCATAATGCCTCTTTTGCAGCATGGCACATTGAAACATATTCTGCCTCAACTGTAGACAGAGCAGTTGTCCGCTGCTTCTTGCTGATCCATGACACAGCCCACCTGCAAGCAATATAACATAACCACTGAATGATCGCCGATCAACTCTATCGCCAGCCCAATCAGTCACAGAATATTTCTAGCTTCCTTCCTGTCTTTTGTAAAGTTAACTTTAATTCCTTGGTATGAACTAAATAACGGAGTATATGTTGTATACCAGACCAGTGTTCCTTACTTGGACAATTATTGAATTGGCTCATGTAGGTTGTAGCAAATGCTAAGTCGGGTCTCGTTCCTCCTGCTAGGTACAAGAGTCCCCCTACAGCCTGTCTATACTTTAATGCACCTTCAGCATTCAACATACTATCCTTGGTTGCTGGTAAATATTTCATGCCTGGATCTACAGGTGTTGATGCTCCTTTAGCATTTAACATACCAGTTGTTTGTAACAGCTCAATTGCATAAGCACTTTGGTCGAGAGTCATGGAACCATCTTTATTTCTGTTTATTCTAATTGAAAGTAAATGATTTATTTCTCCTAGATCCTTGACTTCAAAAACACTTCCAATATTGTTTCTGAATTCTTGAACAGTGGAAACTTCACTAGACATGACAAGGAGATCATCGACATACACACCTACAATCAATTTCCTTTTCTTATCAAAGTAAACACAAGGATCTGCTCTTGATCTTGTCAGTTTTGCTGATTTGAGAAATTTATCGAGGCATATGTTCCACTCTCTTCCAGACTGGTGCAGACCATACAGGCTCTTTTTTAACAAACAAACTTCTGCACTTGGTTTTTCACATAGATTCACAGGTGGCAGTTCCATAAAAACTGTCTCACTTAATTTCCCATTCAAATAGGCTGCGGTTATATCAAGCTGATGAACATGCCAATCTTGTTCGACTGAGAATGCGAGCAAAGTTCTAATAGATTTTGATTTTATCACAGGGCAGAATGTCTCTTTGTAGTCGATTCCTTCTACCTGGGTATAACTACGGGCCACTAATCGTGCTTTATATCTTTCTATGTATCCATCTTTGTCATATTTTTTCTTGAAAATCCACTTGCATTTCACAACTTTTCTTCCTTTTGGTTGAGGGACTATATTCCAAGTTTCATTTCTTTCTAAATTTTCCAATTCTTCTCCCATGGCTACCTTCCACTTCTCAGCATCAGCACTAGTTAATGCTTCTTCCAAAGTTTCAGGATCATTTTTCTTGGAAGCCCTTGGGTCTTCACACACAGATTTCTTCAATTGTCAACTGGACTCCCCTTCACTTGTTGCTTTATTTATTTCTGGAGAAATTTCTTCACTTATCTCTGAGTCTTCCATAATGTAATCTTTTGTCCACTTTGGTGCAGATATTTGTCTTTTGGGTCGACTTTCCTTTTGCGGTATGTCTATCACTTTCTCTTCTTCCAGTTGCAAATCTTCATCTACTGTAACTTCATTTTCATCATTGTAAGATTTTCTTTCAGTAGCTTGAGGAGATGACAATGTTATCACATTCTCTGACATGGAGGGTTTCTCTTCAAATATGACATCTCTGGAACAGATGACGGTCCTTGTTTCTTTGATATAAATGCGGTACCTTTCGTCTGCATCATATCCAACAAGATAGCCTTTAGTTGCCTTCTTGTCCATCTTTCTTCTTTTCTGGACTGGGATGTGAGTGTAACAAATAGATCCAATGATGTGCATGTGTTTTATTCTGGGTTTCTTACCCATCCATAGCTCATAAGGACTTGAGTTTGGAACTGAGGATTTGCCTGTCCTGTTCAATATATAAATTGCAGTGCTGACGAACTCTGCCCACAGGGAATTTGGGAAAACTATTTCTTCATTTGAGTGTTCCAAAGTTCGAGCCATTTCAACGACTGTTCTGTTCTCTCGTTCAGAGCTGCCATTCTGTTCTGGGGTGTATGGAGCTGTCGGTCTATGAGAAATTCCATGCTTCTTCAGTATCATCCTTATTTCTTGACTATCATATTCCCCACCATTGTCGCTGATTATCTCTTTAATATTATGCCCTAAATTCTTAGAGTGAGCTATGAAATGTTCAAGCACATCTTTCACCTCTGACTTATGTTTCAGGAAGAAACAGTATCGAAACTTTGTGTAGACATCCTTGAAAATGGCTAAGTATCCAAATTTTCTAAATGACTCATCAAATGGTCCACAAATGTCTGTAGAAATTAATTCTCTCGCTTTTGTAGCCTTTTTTCTTGTTCCGAATTTCAACCGATGAGCCTTCCCATATACACAGGCTTCGCATAATTTCATGTCAGGTTTAACTTTGACATTTAATTCCTTTTCAATAACCGATTTAATGTGCTGTTTGTCTTGGTGACCCCTGATAAAGTTGAAGAATCGAATCTGTGCTTACAGCCATGTTTATATCGATTTGGGTCTCTGGAGCTAATGTCTTCATAGCAGTTTTGAAAAGACCACCTCCAAAATTTCGTGAACCATGTAGGACTGCTTCACCATCAATTTTTAAATAACAATCTTTGAATGTTGATTCAAATATACTGTTCTGGTTTCTATCCTGGGTTGCTAATACAGAGAACAAATTTTTGCTAATTTCTGGAACATACCAGACATTTTCTAGAAATTTTGTTTGGTTCTTTCCATTCACACTGGTCATTATCTTGATCGTACCTTTTCCAATTGCTGGCAATGATTTTCCATTTGCAACAGTGATGCTATGGGGGAACTCAAATTTTTCAAAATCAACAAAACAATGATTATTATTGGTGACATGCCTTGAGGCCCCATTATCAATGAACCAATCATCAGAATTTGTTTCAGCAGAAAATATCTCTTCATCTACAGCTAAAAGAGTCATATTTGCAGAAGCATTACCTCTGCCTGGCCTTGTGCTTGAACCGCTTGGCTTTGGTGGTTTTCCATCTGCTATCCACTTCTTGCAAATTTTCACCCAGTGTCCCCTTTGATGGCAGTAATTACACTTAGTATTCTTGTTGGGAAATGATTTCTGTTTAAATTCTGAATTTACCATTAAAGTTTCTTGGTTTGAAATTTCAGTAAAATTTGTATCTTTCTTTAATTCTCTTTCATGAGTACACAACTGTGTCGTTAATTCATCTAAGGTTCTTTTTTCATCACTTAATAATAACCAACTTTATTTGAAAGAACGATATTTAAGAGGAAGAGTATCCAAAATTTTACAAATTAGCAGCATTTCTGGAAGTTTGTTTTCTTTCTTACTTTCAAGGCTGTTTAGATCATCCCACAATTTTTTCAGTTTTGACAGATGAGCTGTCATGTCCTCATCGGACCAATTAAATTTGAAGAATTGTAGGCATATGTTGTACAACTGATTGTCTGATGAATCTTCAAATATTTTGTGAAGCTCGAGCCACACATCTCTTGCGCTGTCGAATCTCATTACTTTTTGTAAAGTATCTTCAGTCATAGAGTTTGTAAGAACCATCATAGCACTGTTGTTTGCTTTATTATAATCCTTCAGATTTTTCTTGTACTCCTTTCGGATCGTTTCTGTTGCTTCTGCAACGGGCTCCTCCGGTTTCTTCAGCTTTCCTTCAACGACTTCTAAAGCATCTTCGTGATAATTTAATACGAATTTTATTCGATATTTCCATATTGGCCAGTCACTTTTTCCACACAATGGCTTAACAGAGATCTTTCCTTGTTCCATTTTTGAGAAATATAAAGAGTCCTGACTTTAATTCTATAACTCACGTGTTAGGCTTAAGAACTGACACTAAATTTTATCACCACTCTATTTCCGATTTGTGCAGTTAGCGTGCTTGGGGACATAACCTGTTAGGATTTGTAATCCATCAGAGCAGAAATAAATCAAAGATTACTGGATTCATCAGATTATCGTTAGTTTAATGAAAAATAATAAAAATATACGTGGCACTACATACTTCGTGCTGCTAAGAACAGGTAAACATCTATGACACTGATGCCAATAAACCTAACATAAACATAGTGTTGCCACATAACAAAAACAAGTATTAACAAATAAACATGGATGATATAATCACACAGTTAAGGTATTTATAACAATTTTCGGAAATTTTTAAAAATAAAAATTGTTTTGTGAAAATCCAAGTGAGTGGGAGAGACAGGTGAAGAAATTATTCTGGCCATGGAGAAATTGAAACAGCCACTTGAAGTCCAACAATGAGAGGGAATCGAAGATTTGGAACATTCTTGATTAGATATATACTGCAAATAGATAGATACCGTTTAATCTGAACTTTAATCCCTCTTAGTTTGACCAATATAACCTAAATTATAAGACCAAGGAATAACATACACGTCCCACTGGTTCTCAGTAAGAATATTATCTTTCAGAGAAGATATTTTTATTTTATTAATAGGTTTGAAGATAACTTTAAAAATAAAACGAGAAAGGATTTTTAAAATTTTCAAACAGAAAGGAGAATAAAATGGCAGAACGATAGAGTTAAAATCAGCAGGTTTATTAGAGTCCGTGCAGGACGTTTAGGATTGTCGAATTTATTCAGAGCTTTATCAATCAAAGAGGGATTATAACCTCGAGGAAGGGCAAGAGATATGAGATAATTAATTTCGTTATTCAGAGCAGAAGAATCAGAACAAATACGTAATGCCCTGAAAACAAATGTATAAAAAGGCGCCACTTTTTGCTGAGGGGGATGGTTTGAAAGAGCATGAGGAGGGAGACATACAGCGAAAGATTTCTATAAACAGATGTAGAGAACCGATCTGGGTGTTTCGAAACCAAGATATCAAGGAAAGGAAGATAATTCTTCTCATCGACTTCGAGAGCAAATTGAATACAAGGATCAATAGAATTAACAGGTGAAAGATCCAAGTCAGAAGAAACTAAAATAAAATTGAAGAGTTTTTTTCATAATAATGCATACAAATATCAGGTAAAAGTGGAGAAAGTGAATTACTCATGGCCAAACCATCAGTTTGAGAATAGACCGAATGATTAAAGAGAAAGGCGGTTTGCCTGATACAAATACTAACTAATTCCAGGATTACATCAATCTCAATGAAAGAATAATGCAAAGTGATTTAACATCTAAGGAAACCATTTTATAATTGCAAGGAGAAAGGCGTTTAATTTTGTCAACAAAGTCAAAAGAACTCTTAACAGTATGAAAATTCAGGATGAGAACAGTATGGTGGAAGCTTATAAGAGGCAGTACCAATACTGGAAACGATAGGGCGAAAGGAAAGAGCAGGTTTATAGACCTTAGGAAGAACATAGAATCGAGCACAATTAGCGATAGAAGGGATGACCAAAAGTTTAGTGTTATCATTAAGGACAGACTTTTTAACGATATGCTTGATATCAGAAATATGCTTAACAGAAGGATCCTTTTTAGGTAGATTTCGTAAGAAATACTACTTATTACATTCTCCCCTAAGTTGGAAATTTTGAAAAATTTTTGCAGGTCTACGCCGATCATGACTCCCAGAACCCAAAACCACCCCCCATTCAAAACTTTATCTATATATCTATGTCACTTTTTTATGGACTAGATAACTCCAATAATTATGTACAAATCTCTTCCAAACTGATACATAAAATCAAGGGGCATAAAATCTCGGTCAAGTTCGTTAATGGGCAAAATCGAATCAAGGGGGAGCTTTTTGTGAAAACAGAAAAAACCCCATAACGTCTTAATTATGATACGTATCAAATCCGTTTAAAGTTATTATTACTTCTAGGGAAAAGGCCGAAAATTTATGTATAACAGATTTTTGATATCATTAAAAATGGCCCTAAGAGGGGGGGAAAAGGGGGTTTCAGAAGAAAAAATTCATAACTTCATCCATTCACAAGATATCAAATCCACTTAAATGTATTATAAATCCTCTTAATATTATCTAAAACTTTTATATTGACAAGTTTTTTCATGACCAACCCTTATAGCAAAAAAAAATATTAAAAACAAAAAAATCCCAGCCGGCTCCGCCTGCAAACAAGTTAGATTTCGAAGTGGGCAGTCCCAACTGCCTGATCATGGCAAAAGGTCATTTCTTCTGCAATTCCCAACAAACCGGTGCCCCACGGTTTGTGTCTTCGAAATCTACCTGTTCCTGTAGGCCGAGCCGTCAGGGATTTTTTAATTTAGAATATGGTCCAGAGTTTAACATACACTCAACATGGAAAATATAATCAGATTTATTGAGAACAGTTTGGCCGCCTTTATGAGCCTTGGTGATAAGAAAGTCTGGAACCAAAATAAGTTCACTGAGGGCAGATTCTTCTTTGCACAAATTTAATCTTTCTTCTCAGAAATCTTTTCTGCTCAGGCGAGCTGTACAGAAACACACACCAAGAAAACGTAGGCGCCACTCTCGGACCCAATCATCATAGAACGCACATAGACGGTCATAGAACACACTCTTTCAATCGCTAAAGAAACGCTCCCGATTGGGGATTAGTAGCGTGAAAGATAGTCTCTAAAGTGTAGGAAGAGCTAACTTGTCAGTGGACATTGTACTAGAGAAAAGTGTACGTCCGTAAGAAGAAATAGTTCTTTACTGAATTTGAAAGAAAAGCACTTTAAATCTGATTTTTTTAGATTTTTCCATTGAAAAACGATCTACTGATTAAACAAAATTGATTTAGCTTAATGTATAATCATTTTTATGATAAATACCTGTAATATTCATGTAACTTGCAACTCTTCGCGAAATAAGTTTCTGGCAAAATTTTGGCGATTGGAATAAATCAGGGGGTAATCCTAGGACCCCGCAGTTTTAAGTGGGTTGACCTACGACAGAACATTTTTCCCGCGATTGTCAGAGATTTTAGGTAGCTTTCAATACAAAAAAGTATAAAGCTACCTATCGCAGCCATTCGGAGGAAAGCAGTTCCGGAAAATTTTGATATATTTTCACCGATCATGACCCCCAGACCCCAAAACCACCCTCCGTTCAAATGTTGATTTATATATATATATATATATATATCTCCATATATATATATAATATATATATATATATATCTGACCTATGTCATACGATAACGCTCGTATTTATAAGTAAATTTTGATGAAACTAATTGTGTGTATTAAGCTCACCAATGTCTCGACCGAGTTCGTTGGCCAGCTTGGTCCGCCATTTTGTTTCAAGATGGCGGCCATTTAAAAATTTAAAACTAAAATAAATAAACAAAAAAGTTAAAAATTCAAATTTATTTTTTAATTAATTGTTAGGCCTTGATACGAGGATTCCAGGGCATTTTTTGGTTTACCTCTATCTTAAAAAATGGCTGAGATAGAGCAGTTTGAAATTCTAGGGTGGCTGACATTTTGAAATAAGACAGCACATTACAAAAATTTTCATTGTTGAAATAATTTTTCCAATCATACGTATAAAACTATATTCATATCCGTTAGCGCCAAATTCTCGCCAAACTTGACGACATTTGGCCGACCAAAATAAGTCTTCATAAATGAAGCCAATTTGGCTATTGCTCAATAATTTGGTGAATTTCTTATTCAAATTCAGTATTAACGAATCTTTTGTAAACGTTTTCTTTGCATTTTAACTTGCTGTTTTCGTGTAACAGTAGCTAAAATTTTAAAACGAAGATATAAGAAAGCTACCTTTTCCTCCCGGTACAGGCCAGAAGGACTTTTAGATTTTTAATGTCCAATCAAATGTTTCATTTTTTAAACTATTAAAGATAGAGTAACCATTTCGATGGATTTGAATTTTTCGGAAATTTTGACCTTAAGTACACATCAAACATATGAATAAAATGTATAAAATAACAAGAATTTTCTTTTTGTAAAATAAAACGAATTTAAAAATTCTTTATTTACGAACATTCAATGTATCCCCATATTTCCGCATTCCTAAGTTAAAAGTATTCTTATTTTAATTATAAAGAACTGATCAACAGTTAATTTGGCTTTTGAGATATGGTATACATTCAATGTATCAACAGTATTTTAGACTCAGAAACAAACAAACAAGCAAACAAAAATTCTCCAGTTATCTATAGTGCATATTTTAGTTTTATACATAAATGTAAGTTAATTTGATAAGTTAAATTATAATGTACGTTGATATAAATAAATCACCATGAAACGAAATTGACAAATCTGTAGACTATATAGGAATATACTACAAAAATCTCTTCACTGTAGCCCAAAATGTGGATTTGTTTGTAATTATGTAAGGTGATTCTCAAATGACCTGCTCAACAACGCGAAATTTTCTGACACATTTTTAAACACAAAGGCATCAATCAAATTGGCAGACCTGACGAGGGAAGCGATTTGGAATCGAAATGAGTTTTCTATTTTTTGACAAATAAATTCTTGTCGAGTTATAAGCGATTCGTGTCATGTGACAACATGATTTGTCCCTTTCCCGCTCTGGGAATTCAGTTCAAAACGGCGAATTTGACAGTATTTCCTGAAGCCTTGACCAAAAAATGCAATACTCATTTCGATGACACAGTTTCTGAATAAGAATACCTGCTAATTCAATCTGTTCTCGAATACAAATGAATTAAAAATTGTGTCAGAAAGCAGCTCTTTTGGATTTGAGAACAGCTTTAAGAATATAGTGAGAAAAAAATTGTTTGATTTTGAAATCTTGATAGTCATTTTTTTAAAAGTGATATTATAATTCTTGGGATAAAATTTATTCTGAATCTGAAATTGAAATAAAATTTGTAAGGATATAATTAGTAGACCGGGAGGCGGCAGTACAGACAATCACCTCATCGAGTTCACGGCTGAAATTCCAAAATTAGTTAAAACTTGATTCGCATATTAAAACGCAATCGGTCTGCCAAGTCATATCTTGGTGGAAAACACCTTAAAACCCGATTTCAGCGGTTGACTCGTAAGTTTACCATTGTGTTTTCCTGCACCCGAAGGTATGAAAACATGCAGGACTGGGAGCAGGTTCACAGAATGGTAAATCTACGAGCCAACCGCTAAAATCGGATTTTCAGGTGTTTTCCACCAAGATATGACTTGGCAGACCGATTGCGTTGTAATATGCGAATCGAGTTTTAACTAATTCTGGAATTTCATTGTCTGTGCCACCGCCTCTCGGTCTATACATTATTTTTAAATTTTGCGTTTGCTTTAAACATAAAAATTGAAGAATGCTAAATAATAAGAATCTTATCTTTATTTAAAATGTTAAATTTTTGCAATAAGCTTTTTATTTGGTTTCATAAACACTGCACATCTTTTGAATTTCAGTATTCATTATTATGAGTTTATTGCGATTACAATTTTTTATTATTGTTGTAATGCAAGTTTTCAAATCTGTGGCTAAATAATTATAGACTTACAAAAGAAAAAGGTAAAAATATTCTTTCCTATTTTCTTTTATGATTTTCCTAAAAATAATTTTGTTACATAAAAAACACTGAACATGATTTATTTTTATTTGACAAATAAGGAAGAAAAGGATTTTTGTGGTACAGCAAAGGCGGGGTTTTCGGGGTTAAAACCCATCCAAGAAATTAAAAAAAAATCAGTATTTGTTGGCTATTTGTTTCACTAATTAATCATATTAGCCACTTTTATGAATCAAAACCAAAGTCAGTATTAGTGTTTTTAACTTAATCGAAATCCACCGCTTTGTTGAATCAGATTCCATTCAAGAAATATGCAGAGGCGGATCAACTACCATTCTGACCCCTAGGCTTGATTTTTTTGGTCCCCTCCGTTACAAAGCAACATTTACAGGGTGATTCAAAATACATGTTTGCTCATTTATCTCTTATAGACTACTGATGATAGAAACATAATTCCAATTACAACAAATACAGATTTTAGACATGGCATTTGTTTTACAAGAGGCTTTGTACATATTAAAATACGAAATTTAATTTTTATACTGCCCCGGGGTTCTATAAGTTATATTCAGAAAAATGTCCTTTATTTACAAAGAACATAAAAAAAATCCTATTCTTTTATGACCAAAACTTACTAAACTATACTTTGTATTTTATGAAAATTTCAGTGTTTCCGGACACTAAAAATGGAAAAAAGCACTGTTAGTGCAGGTAAACATTGAAATTCCATTAACTTCAAAGTATTATAATTCGGTACAAACTGGAAGCCGAAAATTTTCATGAATCCAGTACTTTTTTTCTTATGAATATAGAAGAAATTAAAAAGCATTTAGAACACCATCTATATGTTAATAACCTGAAAGATTCAATAAATGAGTGAAACAAACAGTATTGTACATAATTTTTCTTTTGCATAAAATATAAGCTAATATGAAGAAAAAACCCAAAAGAAAATCTTAGCACAGGGGCCCTTTTTTTCCGGGCCCCTAGGCTTCAGTCTACTCAGCCTAATGGGTAATCTGCCTCTGGGGAAGGTTTTGATACTTTTGGGTCAGGCTTACCCAATTTTTCAAATGAAAAAAACTATATATTTAAATATTAATGTCAGTATATATATGCATTCATTCTTATACAAAAAAGATAGAATTGAAAATAAAGATGTAATTGTAGTCTTTTTTCCATAATTGTATCACAATATGGATTAATTTTCTTTCACTTCGGGTTGGTGAAATTTTTCAGCTGAAAAAAAATTAAAAACCAATTATGCGAAAACAACGTTTATGCTCACTTGAGGAGCAAAAGATTTTTGATTTCAACTAAATGAACTTGGTTTGGCTTTGGTACGGAAAATTGGCAAGTTGCCAATAAAGATTATATCTATCGCACATGGACATCTGCATTCACTCAAAAAATTAATACAAATTTCAAGGATTGTGATGAGGTTAATGGGAATCAATGAGTAAGGTATGATTGAAATAAAAAAAGCTAGAAAAGAGATTAAATCTGAAAAATATAGACTAAAAGAGACAAATGCAAAAATAGCGACCCACTCTGAGGCATGCATTTGCGATACATTTTAATGATGTTATGATAGTTCAAACATAATGAAACAGATATGCATCACTGAGGAGGACTATCCTGCAACATGCTTTCCATAGAATAAATAGCATTTATCGTTCATTTACAGGGCACACAAATGAATTCCACTAAATTATGATCTATGGAAAAAATTGTTTACAGAATATTTCAATGATGTTACACTATTTCAAACATAATGAAATTTATGTGGATCACTAAGGCACACAACAACATGTTATCTATAGATTATGAAATGCATAGCATTTATTGTTCATTTACAGAGACACACAAAAGAATTTGGTTACAGGACTGATTATGAATGATAATTGCAAGAAGTACATTTTTAGTTGTGGTTTGAATTTAGCAAATTTTTAGTGTAGTATGTTGTGTGTATGTATTTTATAGATCCTATACAGGACTGCATGAAAGAATTTGCACATTTTACTAGCTATGAAGAGCAACTGCTGAAAATTGGATTTTTGCTGCATTATGTAGTTTTTAAATTGTTTATTTAGATATCTCATTTCATTGTAAGGAAAGATGAAATTTCTTATCAATATTGTGGGGTCTTTTTCAAAATTTGCTTATATGCTGCCCCAGAGGAAAAAGAAGAAATTTCAAACATACATTAATATTTAATGTTTAATTTAAGCTATGCATTATATAAAGAAGACTATATTAAATATTTCTAGCATTAAAAATTTAAAAAAATCAATAAAAATAGTTGATATAAATTAGTATAAATGGATTACTGTCAAATCTGTTACTAAATGTCAAGTCCATTACCATACATTTTTTTAAATGTATTTTAATATTAATATCATTTTTGCACTATTCTATTGTTATTTTTCTTTCAACTAAGAAATAAAGATATAATTTTCTTAAAATTCAAAAATTTACATAGATATATATTGTTATTATTAGAAAAAGTTTTGTATAAATTTCTATGTTGTCAAAATTTGTGGTTATAAATGTCTCTCATTTTAATTTAATTTAAGTATTATTGTTAAGTATCATGTTCTGAAATTTAGGGACTAAGTCACTTGAAAGTAACTGATTTTTGAAAATTTAAAGGTGACTATTTCCAGTAATTTTGTATGGTAGCGGATTTGACAGTAATCCATTTATACTGATTTATATCTCAACAATTTTTATTAATTTTTTTTAATTTTTAATGCTAGAAATATTTAATATAGTCTTCTTTATGTAATGCATAGCTCAAATTAAACATTAAATATTAATGTATGCTTGAATTTTCTTCTTTTTCCTCTGGGACAGCATATGTAAGAGAATTTTGAAAATGACCCTGTGGTAGGTTGGAAAGTGTTTCATACTCTATGCATGATGCATGATTTTTTGTTCTTGTTTAAGATTAAAATAAGTGTTAATCATTTTTTTTACAGTTAACAGCTGTAACTTGAGCATTTTAATGACTTTGCAAGACTTGAGTTCGGAATTTTTCTTTTAACATAAAAGATCTCAGAATTCAAATAATTCTATTTTTCTTTTATATACACATTTGGAACAATTTTTCCACTTTAAGCCAGACTTTGGTGTTTTTTCCACTTTCTTATTGACATCATTACCTACTGTGGTTTTAGATATGAAAAAAAAAAAAAAACACCTTTTGCAACATTTTTAAATAGCTGAAGAATAGTTATTTTCAGAAAGAGCATAACCACAGATTTCCATCCATCCATTCTGCATATAAAAACTATTAAGTAGCAGATGATAGCTTATATTTAAAGTAATTGATGTGAAAAGAAATTTTTCCAAGCCGGCGATTCTTTTATAGCAAAGCAAAATCATTTAAAAAATGTGTGAACCTTTCATTTAGGAAAGATCAGAATTTAAAAAACCTTGCCAAATTCGGGTTCACTCTTATGAACAGCTTCTGTATTGCTGCATGTCACAACTTTAACATTAAACACTATCAAAAAATCAGATTTTGTAGTTCTCTAGTTACTTGAAAAATATCAGTTTAAAAAAAAACAGCAAATAGTTATAACTCAGTTTCTAATTAATCACATACATAACAAAATTTTAATTACAAATTATCTTTATATTAATGAACACTAAGCTGGATGATCAGGAGTTTTGAAGAAAAAAAAGAATTTTGGAGGCAGTGTTATTCAATATCAATGAATGGTATTATTCAACTGCTATAGCTTATGAAACATAGCTGTATGTTAAGTCATTTTATTGGTATATTAAATTTGATCAAAAGAAATAAACTTGGTATTTAGCCTATTTACATTTTATTATTAAAAAGAAAAAAAGCAGGAAGGTTTTATAAAGTACAGGTGGTTATAATATAAGTATCTCTATTTGGAGCTGTCTGCAGCTCGAAGGAATGATCCGAATGAAACCAAAATCAGTACACTTACTATTCGAGAAGAGGGAAGAAGAATGTAACAATAAAAAAATAATTGCAATAATCACCAGCAGATGGTGCGACTGAGTGTGAAATATAATGTGTAATACAAGAACAAAGAATTAAGGTGGCAAACTGGATGGCACACCAAATTTATTGGAAAATGTCACAGTGAACGTGGTTATGCTTTTGCATGGCAGTGTCTATCATGTTCAGGTTCCACATGGTTATTATGCTGGAGGACACAATCCAGGCAGTAAACGATGTGCTCAACTGCGGACTGTAATGCATCAGGAGTGATGTTTCGCACATGTGATATGTGGTAAAGTCATTGAGGTTTGCAACACCTCCACATTACACAATATTACACATTCAAAAGCGCCATCTGTTCCGATTATTGCAATTATATTTTTTTATTGTTCCATTCTTCTTCTCCCTTCCTGAATAGTAAGTGTACCAATTTTGGTTTCATTCCGGTTATTCCTCCAAGCTACAGACAGCTCCAAATAGAGATACTTATAACCACCTGGTATATCCTCTTTCACATAACACTGAAAGTTCATCTCTTCATACTTTTCTTTTTATCAATTATAACAACAGACTGCAGAAATTTGTTTTGTATTTGTTGGAAAACTGGACACTATTTAGAAACTACATCAAATGGACTGCAAAATCTTTTTCTCTTAGAGAAGACGCAGTGAAGGATAAAACAAAATGCACTGTTGCATTCATACATTAACACATGGGAAATGACATCAGTAGACAATCGAAAAAAGAAAATAATAAACAATGTAGACAGGCTATTGGAGAAACTGAAATGCAGTGAAATGCTTAATTTTGACGCAGAAGGCTATGGTCGACTGATACTAGAATAACTGATGAACCAATTAAAAAAAAATATATATATAGAATAATTATTTCATCAAGTTCTTATTTTCAGGAAAAAAAGTTATTTTTGTAAAATTTATTACATTTTTTGTAAAAAATAATGTAAACGAATGATCAAATCCAGTTACTTAAATACATGCTAAATTGTTAATGTTTTTGAAGTCCTGCTAAAGTGTTGATTTCTAGTGAGCTCAATTTGTTTATAGTTACACATTTAAAATCCTAACACAATAGCGAAGAAAAAAAAAAGGATGAATTATTCATTTTTACAGAATGCAATTTTGTGAAAGAATCTATTTTGTGAATGGCCACAATGAAGAACCATTTTTTACCTGGATCAACATTACTGAATAAACTGTAAATACACAAAGCTCTTCTCAAATACAAATTGGCTACTTTCTGACATATTTTAAAATTAATTTTTGTTTGCAAACACATTAAATTAGCAGGTTCTCTTATTCAGAAACTATATAATCTGTTTTCTCCAATTTTGATAAATACAGAAGAAGAATATTCAGGAAATGCTTTCAAAGTCTGTGTTTAAAACTTTCCATAAACTACAGTACAGGAAGGGAAAAAAAACTGCCTTCCTGAAACAACAATGTTTATAACTCAAGATGAAATTCATTTATCAGAAAATGAAAAAAAAAAAAAAACTGTTCTGATTATAAATCACTCCAATAAACATGCCTTGAAAAATTATACTTTGATATTTAAAAATGTGTCAGAAAGTTTCACGATCGAGGAAAAATATTCTTTTTTGAGAACCACGTTAAAAGACCATTAAATGGAAAAAAATACTACGTACCAAATAATAGCAAAAATAATGAGGTTAAAGAATAATTGTTATTATTCATTTGACAAAAATTAAAAAACTATCACCACTAAAAATCATGACTCATACATAATATACATAAAAAATTTATTTTCAACCATAATTTATTTATATAATTTATAACAAGAATAAAAATGTTTTCCTAAGCACAGCTAAATTTAGTATGAGAAGATAATAAGTAATCAAAGACTATGTTTTAGAGAACCAACAGACATCCATTAAAAATGGCACTTTTAAGAGCATTTGATTAACAAAATATATATTAAATCTATTCTCAATCAATGATAAATTATTATCTTATGAACGAATAAATAGTTGGACATATCGAAGATAAAATACATTAAATGAACACCTCTTTTCTTTTCCAAATACTTTTGCAGAATACAAATTTTAGCTGACTGGAATGATAAATTTGTGCTAAAGTGCACATGGATAGAGATATGCAAAATTATATATAAAAGTTCCTTCAGAATCATAAATATCACTGTCCACATGAATATTTAAAGTCCATCACCAAAATGCATCATAATGGTTATGAAACAACTTCTTCGCCCTGACAAAATAAACTTTTTATTTCTTCTAAAAGGCTAACTATTAAAGCAGAATTTGATCCTTTTGCTTCAATTGCAATGTTATTTTGATTCTAGAAAAATAAAAGAAAAAAATTATTGAATAAAGTATCAAAAAGGAGTCAATATAAGTAGATCAATAAAAAAGTCAGCGTTATTCTAATATACAAATTAATATGAAAACAATTTTCTCCCTCAAAAGTTCAAAACTAGATATTCCGGCAATTTTTTTACAATGTTGCTCAATTAATTATAAATATGAGTATTAGTGATTGATATGGCAAGATGCTTAAAAAAATTATATTTGAGTAAAGTTGAAGTGTAATAAACTTTTTATAAACAAATATTTCTTAAAATAAAATTTATTTTTTAAAAAAGCATTAAAGTGTAGAGTGAAATTATAATGAGCAGAAGACATATTACAAAATGGTTTCTCATTGTAGTGCTAAGTGTAATAACTCTTATAGGTAAGAATATTTCAGCAAAAAATATTTCATCATTAAATCATTTAACTTTATGGTAAAAGCACAATGAGCAGGCAATATGTTGTGAAGTAGCTACACTAATTTGATGCTTTTATATTTTGTTAATAAAATACCCCCCCCCCCCCCCCCACACACACACCAACTGTCTGATTCCCCTCTCTGCCCTCCCCAACACACAGAGTTTAAAATCTTGAGAATCTTAAATTCATTTAGCCTTCTTACTGCTCGCTAGTAATATAACAACAATAAGTAAACAGTCAGTCCTCCAAACTACAATCTCCCCTCCATCCAAAATATATATTTCCTCCTCCCCCTCAGCATACAAAGTTTAAAATCTTTAAAACTCTATATTAAAAAATATATGCTATATTTGTTGCTGTCTAGCGACAATAAATAAATAATCAACCATTATAATTACCTCTCTACCTCCAAAATTTCTGCTTATTGTTGAAAATTATTATTTAATTATTGAAAAAAAAAATTACAGATTTTAATGTATGCACTGGGGGGGGGGGGGAAGGAAAGAAAATAAATTTTTTTAGGGGGAGAGGAGGGGAATAATTTAGATTGTTATATAAATATTGTATTGTTACAAAAAATAACAAATAGAGCTGAAAAAATTAAGAATTTTAAAGATTTAAACTTTAATTAGATGCATTTCCAAGGGGAGGGTCTTCATGAGATGAGGCTGGGGGGGGGGGTGATTTAGGTGGTGGATTAGGTTTATTTATTATTAATATAGAGTACTACATAAGTCTGAAAAGAAATTTTAAATTACAGAGTTATAAAGGTTAAACTATGGGGTTTTGGTACTAGAGGGGGGACAAAGGGGGAAGCAGTAATGTTGAGGGGGATTTAGATGATTGATTATTTATTGTTACAATAAAATAACAAATAAATCAAAATATTAAAAAAAAAATTTAAGATTTTCATTTTTTTTGGGGGGGGGGGGAATTTAAATTTTACATATTTATTTATTTTTAAGTGAAAATCTGCCAAAATAAAGAAGATTCTCGCCCTTTTTACTTCTAAATTAATGATGAAACGGGTTTTTAAATGATTTTTTTTTCAAAATCCCGATTATAAGCCCCACTCCCACATTCAACCCTTTTTAGTGTTAAGAAAGGGGGGGGGGGCTTACAATCGGGATTTTACGGTATGCATAAATTCATTGCCAGTGAACATCAACATGGCACAACTGTGCTGATATTGAGCTGCGGCACTATGCAACCAAGGACATGATTTTAACTGAACTACAGCTAACATGTGTTTATTGAGGTCTGGTGAATGTTTGAATCAATTTTTAGATTATTCAGAAAAGTTAATTATTAATCCTATTTCGCACACTTTATTTGCATTTCATATCAGCTATTATTATTATTTTGGCACAGTTGCCTTCTTTTTTGACCCATTCTCATAAAAATAAATAAATAAATACACTATTTAATAATTAAAAATTAATTAAATAAATAAATGCATAACCATTAATTTGACTAGAAGACACACATGATCATCTTGGATGGAGCGGCTGTATAGAGAGGCACTGGTACCAAGCTGTTCTACAACTAAAATATATAATGGAGATAAATCAACATTAAGTTCATATACACATAGGAATAAGATTTAGCTATAACCATAAGATTAGGATATATCATTATATATTTATACAAATAATGCACTGAAAATAGAAATTAATCAAGTAGTTTGAGGTTATAGAAAATTAAATTTAGACAAACATATATATATATAAAATCATAGAATAAGCCTTATGCACGATCATGCATGTGTTCCACAATTACTGTATGGTGTAATTTATTATACCAACTTATGTCATATGTTATTACTTTACAGTCTGGGAAGCAGCAATATATTTTAGTTAATATTTTCGTACAAGTTGATTTTCAAATATGTAATTGATCTTACTTAATCATGAAAACAGTTTAATATTTAAAAAATACATTTGAATATTTAAGATTGCAAATTTTCACTGAATCAAGCATCTGCATTAAGACAACACTAATTGGATTGATTTAAACTTTGATATTAATTGCTTTATTTTGTACAGTTTCAATCCAATTTCTTTAATTAACTTTTAACAGTGTCATTTTACCTTATAAAGCTGATACTACATAAAGCTTCTTTTTTTAAAAATATATACATATATTAAAATATTAACACCGATACAAGCTAAGGACTTTAAAATGTGAAATTTTAGAACATACTTCTAGAGCAGGGGTTCTCAAACTTTCAAACCGACGTACCGCAAAATCGAAGTTCATACTTCCGCGTACCACCAGGTAACAAACGTAAAGCTAATATAGAAAACCTGTCTAAAACGCAATATCTCTCCGGGTTTTGTGTTTCCGTCATAGCAGGTTTTACTGTATTTAAAATAAATTATTACATTACTAAATTGACTGCTTTATAATAACATTCAAGTAAAAAGTAGTATCACCATTAAATTTTATTAATGCATTTATCAAAATAATTTAATTTTTAATAATGCACAGTTATCAAAATATAGTATTTTGGTATAGTAAAAAAACTTTAATACTTAAGTACATATTGGTGCACACTGATTCATATACTGTTATAGAAGAGTAATGAAAAGAGTGGGCGTGTTTTATCAAGCACAACTTCCTCATGTCTGGCTCAATATTAGGAAGTTTTAGTCATAAGTCAGATTCGATGTTTAGTTTATTCCTGTATTTGTTTTTCATATAACAAAGGGGGGAAAAGCAGATTCACAGAGGTATGTTGTGCTAAACACAAACAGACTTTGACGATATTAGACGGTATTCTGATATTCTCGTCAGCGAAAATTATGTTACATTCATTCTTTTGAATGTGGACTCCAGTAATCCATCACATTAGAGGAGAGCTGAATAAGTTCACTTCTTTCCTCTCTCGTGAGATACAGTGGCAGGGTGTCTCAAATGAGAAACGAATTTCTTATCCAAAGCTTAGTTAGCGCATTTAACATAGGCTCAATACAACCGTATTAATAATCTGGATACCTTTAAATGTGACAACAATGTCGCTCAGTATGCAAGCACTTGCAAGTTTCTTCACACATTTATGAATATACCACCTCAAAACATATGTTGATTCTATCTCAAATCCGAGTATAGTTTTACTGTTTCTGCTTAAATAAACTTAATTTTGATTAATTCAGCACCTTTAATTAGGTTGCCCTACTTCCGTCACAACCACGTCAGGGTGGCTAGTGCTCATGGAAAAATATAGTTAAAAATAGTGATAAACACCAGTATATTCTTATAGAAAAATTTATGTTGATTATTCGATCAAATAATTAATTTGAATATTTCTATAAGAATATACTGGTAATTATCATTTTTTTACTGTATTTTCCCTGACCACTAGCCACCCTGCACGTACATACTGAAGCTGCAACTCGTATAACAGGTGGAAAACGAACTTCAACCTAAAAAATTGTTTCCAAAACATGACACTGGGCTTCTACTTGTACGCCGGTAAATGCACATTTGTGCTGCTATAGCCGTAGTGTCTAAAAACGACCGTTTCGTTTTGGCTGGCTATTGCCGTCATGCTACATAGTGAACTTCGCTTTGACGGCTATAGCCGCAAGTGTCCGTCAACATGTTAAATAACATTACTCTCTTGACCATTTTAAGTAACCTTATTCTCTTAAAAACTGATTTCCAATGAAATAGGGGGAAACTATAACACTTTTTGTACAAGAGAAGAAAAATATTTCAATGAACACAATGAATTAATTTAGGAATTATGTTTGAAATAAGACTTTCATTTTAACACCTCCTAGAAGCTCTTCTAGTACAAAGAGAACAAGGGGTTATAAATTACACTTGGAATGTTATTTTGTTTTAATTCCTCCTACTCACAATAGCTCCTCCTACTTCCAAGCATTCAGATTTTTCCTTCAGATAATTCAATTTATAAAGCCTGTTTAAAAACAGTTCTTCCGCTAATTAAAAATACTTCATTCATATATTAATTTTAAAATTAGGTCTTTATTAAAAAATTCAATTTTTATGCATATAAATCTAATAATTGTGTTTTTAATTCTGAAAAACTGATTCTATCATAAGCGGTGCGTGCGAATTTCCGCAAGTCTGCTATACCAAACATTTCTCGTAACAAAAAAATAGAAAAAGCGTTTACAGATCCTAAATAGCATTCAAAATTTTTTTTTAAAACTTCCAAGTAAATAAAGACAAGCCGTTTTTGATTCCATAATAATATGCTGCATTTTGTATTTTATTTCACGTACCAGTATTAGACTTCTGCGTACCAGTAGCCAGAGCTTCACGTACCAGTACTGGTACGCGTACCATAGTTTGAGAACCCCTGTTCTAGAGCATACAAATATATATACAGTAGAAGATCTTTATAACGCAAACCTTAAAACACCAGGTTGATTGAAACCACCATTATATAGAATTTTGCGTTATATAGATCACATTTCACACACCATTAAATTTAGCTTGTAAGACATGGGCAAATATGTGTGAAACATACCAAAATACATTAGAGTATCTTTATCTTGCATTCTTTATTACCAGGAGCTGTGCAGATTATAATTGTTTGCATAATATAGATCATTCCACTCATTGTTAAATTTACTTTATAAACATTGTCATAACATGCCTGTATCAATTCATAGCAATTTTTTCAGTCATTAGCTCTGAATTAAGGAGATAGAGTTGAATTAATGTACCAAATATAGTCCACTAGAGAATAACAACTATTTATAATGTGGGAATTCGGGTGTTTCGTAACTGAAAATTCATTGTTTACATCTGAGAAGTTGTGCGTTATATGGAGAATTGCGTTATAAAGATCTTCTACTGTAATACAATTCATTCAACAGTTACCTTCACACAGGCAGGAATTTAGAGGACTGTTTATTTTAAGTTACAATACAATAACAAATAGAGCAGGAAAAAAAAAAACAGAATTTTAAAAATATCAAACTTTGAGTGGAAGAAGGGGAGATAAAGAGGGGTAAGCAAAATTTTTAGGTGGTGAGGGAGACTTTAACTTTTTCAACAAAAGCAGAAGTCTGCCAAAATGCAAAAGATTCTCTCTCCCTGCAAATCTTAACTAGAATTTTTGAATTACAAAAGATCTCAAATATATAGCAGGTGGTTATAATATAAGTATCTCTATTTGGAGCTGTCTGTAGCTTGAAGGAATAACGCAAATGAAACCAAAATTGGTACACTTACTATTTGAGAAAAGGGAAGAAGAATGGAAAAAAAAAATGCAATAATCACCAACAGATGGCGCATTTGAGTGTGAAATGTAATGTGTAATATTGTGTACCATGGAGGTGTCGCAAACCTTAGTGACTTTACCGCATATCACAACATGTGCAAAACATCACTCCTGATTCATTACATTCCGCGGTTGAGCAAACTGTGCACCGCCTGGATTGTGTCCTCCAGCACAATGGCCATGTGGAACCTGGGCATGATCGACACTGCCATGCGAAAGCGTAACCACATTCACTATGACATTTTCCAATAAATTAAGAGTGCCATCCGGTTTGACACCTTAATTCTTGTATTACACATTACATTTCACACTCAGTAGCACCTGTGTGGTGATTATTCCGATCTGTCGGTGATTATTCCAATTATTATTATTTTATTTTTCTTCCTCCTTCTCGAATAGTAAGTGTACCAATTTTGGTTTCATTCGCATTATTCCTCCGAGCTACAGACAGCTCCAAATAGAGATATTTATATTATAACCACCCTGTACATATTTTATATATGTAATACTTAAATTTTTGGTATGTAAGAGCAATCTTTCTTTAATCTTAAATATCTGTTTTCTGGTGTTAATAGAAATATTAGAGGTTTGGCACAAAGCAGTCTAGCAATTTGGTTACGAAATAATTAAATAAAATAAATAAACATAAAAATACAGCAGTTACAAAAAGTAACAATAATATCACAATAGTACAATTCAGAAACATTGTGACTTTACAACCAAAACTCACTCAGATTTATGATCAGATAGTATATTCAAAATGAGATAACAAAAATGACTTTTCACATTTTTTCTATCAATAAAAAAGTTAAAAAGGAGACTTGTGTGGAAGTTTGATTTAAGAAGACAAACTTTCCAGTAATACACTATTTAACACTCTCACTGACAAGCCTGTGTTAATACGTTCACTATGCTCCAGTTTTCACTGCAATACAATCATATTTTAAATTAATATAATTCTACATACATAATGCAGTTTTAATACACTGAGTAATGATTGATACCCTTAAGGTTTATATTCATATATATAATTAAGTTTTTAACATAATTTTGGAATAATAATTTTTTTTAGCATTTAAATTAAAATCAAATACAGAGAAAACAACATTACAATTTAGCCCTTTGGCTGGACAGTCAGAGTGTTAATTTATAATATATTATATAGAAACAATTGTTTTCAATTTCATTACATAATTACCACATCCATTTCTTTTGGTTTTACTAACCGCAACTATTTTAGTTATACAGTTGAACCCGCATATTACAAAGTTGAAGGGGCTTTGAAAAACATTCACTATATCCGATATTTGTAATAGCCAATACAACATAAAAAATAAGAAAAAATAATAGAAAGAAACTTACTTTTTCTCCCCTAAAGAATATAATTTATTTGTTTCTAAACTTTTATTATATTTTAGGGAAAATATCAGTAATTTTTTTTTTTTTTTGAATGGCTGAATTTAAAAATTGATTTACACAATTCTTTTTCAACTGCATATAAGTGATTTTTGCTGTCAATATTATTTCCTTTGAAATATACTTGTAAGTTTTTTAGAGTCTCCCCAACACATTTTGATGACACTGATTCTTTATTTTCAAATTCCATGTCTTCTTTGGATTCATAAGATTCAGATGGATTTTAACTTCAGCAATGATGTTTTCATCTTTTTTTTTTTTTAAATCTTTCTTCTATTTCTACGTTGCTATCATTGCTAATATAATTGGTCAGTGTAATATTGTTAATTGCATTTCTGTTTTCATTCAGACTATCCCAAAGAAAACTGTCTTCACGGTCAATTTCTGGAGAGAAATCAAAGTTTTTTTTTGTCTATGGAGGAATCCTACATATTTTCCAACAGTTTTTTAATGGTTTTTGGTTCAATAGAGTACCATGCATCTTGTAAAAATTTGCATGGAATTTTTACTTCAGCAACAAAACTCAGATTCAATTCAAAGTTTATCTTCATTCTGCATTTTCCTTTGATACATTTTATTATACCCATATCTATAGGCAGGGATGATTGTGGGTTTATTAAAAAATACCTGAAATTTTAGCGAGAAAACATTTCCATAGGAGAGAGGGGGGAGGAAACATAATTTATTGCAGTTAGGTCAAATTACGAAAAATATGAATTTTAATTATGTTTAGCAATCATAAAAAATTGATATTTCAGTCTTATTTTATGAATTTAACTATATCAGAAAAACCAGAATTTTGCTACTGAAAATGAAAAAAAATACCTGAACAGGTATATAACCTGAAAACCATCACCCCTGCTATAGGTTGAATTTTCGATATGGCATTCTGTGGAAAGAGACATAGTGTAATGCTTTTAAGCTGGATGTTTGTTTTATGGGCAGTGCAGTTATCAATTAAAAGCAAAATGTGCCTATCCTGCTTTGATAAGTCAAATGAGCCCCAAAATGAGTTAAATTAATTAGAATAAAATTTCCTAGAATTTTTTTATTTCAAACCTTGATATCTAAGAAACGGATAGCTCTATAAACGCCTTGCTTGTACTTTTCTGTTCTCAAAAAACAGCTAAAATTAGGAATTCTGTAGACAAAATATATTTTATGGGAATTTTTTTAAAAGAAATATTTAAGATGAAGTGATATTTAAAGTATTATAGCAATAAACAACAACAACAACAAAATTTAGGTTAACCCAAGTTTCATGAGCATTTTTATAAAATGCAGAAAAATTTCTGAATACTCCCAAAAAACATTTCTAACTACTATTTTGGTTTGAGGGGGCCCTGGAAAGCTTATGGGCCTTGGGCCCCGATCAATCTTAATCGGGCTCTGAATAGGCCCATTAATTGGCACATTTTTTGCCCTTACCGACACAAACCACTAAAAAAGGCATTTTTCTATGTTGAATAATGAAACAGTTTTCTGTTTTTAATAATTCACTTTTATTCTTTAAAAAACTGCCGATAAAGAATTAGCTGAAATCTTTGTGATTTCACACTTTTCAATCGACCTTCATCAATCTGTCTTATTTCGATTTTAGTTTCTAACGACAAACACTTCCTTTTTTTCACCTCCCATAGTTTAAACACACTTGAAAAAAGGATAACTTCTCAGCCCTTCTATCAAAAGCAACTAAAAATCTTAGCGACTGCTATCCTAATACATACAATTTCAAGACCAAAATGACCCCTTGATTATAGTTTCACTTTCAGGGGGTTAAATTCTCGACAAAGATGCCCCATTCTGCATTCTAAGAAAAGACAGGGATCCGTCTCTTCCTTTCTCAAGCCTCTTTTTTCTGATATCACATTTTCATGCTTAACCCTGCATTCCAAGAAAACGTTAATCAAGGTTTTGTTTGTCCAATGTTACATTTTTGTTCAGCCCAGACAATAAAATAGCGAAGCTTTAGTTTTGTACTCAAACAGAAAAACTTTGCAATATCTGATAATGCTGTTTTCAGCTGTTCATTGTAAGCAATCTCTTTAACATTATTAAAGTATTGGAGATCCAACAGGACAGAAAAAAGGCTCTTATCTGATACTTTGCTACACCCAATCTCGCAGTAAGCAAGTTTGACTGTAGAACATAAAAATTCTTATCATTAAGCAAATAACTTAAAATAAAATTAAAAAGATAAACAGAAACTTAATATGCAGGTAAAGTTCACTTTATTTCCATATTTATTATTGATTAGAACCTTAAAAATTATCTATAAATTTCTTTAATTTTACTTTAATCAAAAGTATTTGTTTAAAATAAAATGTAAAAAAATTAAATGAAGAAATAAATTTTGATAAATTTTCACCTAAGGAAATATGCTGAATTTTATCTGTAGGGCAACAATGAAAAAACTGCAAAATCATAGTTCTGAGAAAACTAAAAATTTTTTAATAAATACACTACTTTTTAGTTTAACTTTGTTAACAACAACAACAAAAAAAAATCTGGTTATTATTTTGATTTTTATTATATTAGCAGGTAATTGTTAATTGTTCCAAATCAAATAAATTTGATAAAAAAATCCCCCTCCCCCCCTAAAAAAAAAATTGCACTTTTTCAACACTGAGCTACATTGTAATATATTACAGTTGGACCTCGAAAATCCGGAATCGGCCGGACTGTGGCGATTCTGGATTTTCAAATTTTCTGGATTTTGGAGATCTGTTAAAAATGTTTTTTATGATAGTATAATAACTTACAAAATGCAATTTTTCCCCCACTGCAAATAAACTATGATGAAATTGGTTAATTAAATAATAAAATAGGAATAATACAGTAAAATATAACATCTATGCTAAAATTAAATATACATATTAAAACACAATAAATTAAAATATAGTACACAATAGATAATACAGTATAGGATCTATTATCCGGCATCCTGATTTCCAGAACGCTCTAAAAAACGGAACACTGAACGATCTGAAAACAAAACTTTCAATTAAAAAAATTGGTAGATTTTTTTTTTCATCATATTGAAGAGTTAACATGCTTTATTATTCAATATTTTTAACTTTTTCTCATACATATCAAGATACCGTAAAACCTTGTTACCCTCTTCCCCCCCCCCCCTTGTAAACACGGTAAAAAATTGTAAAATAATCAGAGGTGGCCCTATTACGATGCTCTGCGGAATAAAAGCGTTGAATGAACGCAACCGTCAGATATATGTTCTTTTTTGAATCATTTTTATAACTTTGCATCAGCAAAATCGTTAAAAATACAGAAGAACTAACTACATATTCTTAAATTTCATACTTTTCTTTCTTAAATGCCAAAATCCATCAAAAAAGTTTTGAATTTTAACCCTTTGAAATAACATATTTTTTAAACATCGTCATGCTATTTTATTTCCCCCTTCTTTCTTAGAACATGTTTTTGAAGATAGAAAATCTGATTTTCATGATAACAGGAAGCCTATGCTGTCTAAAGGCACATCCACAATTCGGCCAATCAGAGAGATCAAATCAGGAGAATGAACAAAGGGAGAAGTATTTGTTTCCTCATGATTCAGCTGGGAGAGAAAACGAATGAGAGAGGGTGGGGAAAAGAGCGAATAAGAGAGAAAAGTGATAGGATTCCTTTACTGTTTAAGGCCATTCCCAGAATATTGTACTTAGCGTGATTTATTTATTTATTGGAAAGGCTGCTTTTTTGGGATTATTTGAAAATTTTTAATTTCTTTACAAAATTGTGGGGGAGGGGCAAAAAAAATGGGATATTATGGTAATTATGTATTCCTTTATCTCCACTTTATGTATCAAAAATTACTTATTCATAAAAAAAACTCAAATAAAAATAAGGAACCTGACAAAATAGATTTTATGATGATTTTTTTAAAACACTTCAACATTCTAAAGGATTAAAAAGTTCAAAATTCTCTCACTTTATTGAGAATCCTGTTCCTGTTTTTTACGCCTTTTTTTAACTTGCCCATTTTTTTAATAATTAAAGTCTTAATTAACGGTCAGGCGGTATAAAAATATGCCAGAACATGTCCATATTTATATATTTAGTTTTCAGTTAAAAGTGTTTAACTGCATTCCACAAGAAATACGAAATTACAGCTAAGTCTTAATTAAAAAAATTAATAAAACTGAAATTGAGAAAATGTCCGGATTTTAGAGATTTCTGGATTTTCGAGGTTCAACTGTATATACATACACAGTGGTGGCCAAAATTGTAGACACCTTTTGGGAAAAATGCCTTTTTGAAGTTTGATGGATCATAACACCAAATATTTCTTAGTAATACCATTAAAAGCTATATACCACTGGAAAGATAATTTAATCAAGAATATTATGCAATACAGATTTTGTTCAATTATAATTATTTTATCAAACGTTACAGGCCAATAACCAGAAAAAGGCAGTAAAATCTGGTTAGGTTGATGATAATTATTTTTCTTTTCCTTGAATGTAGCCAATGCATATGAATGTTTGGAGTAACAGACAGATTCCATTTTATTTGGTAATGTGTCAATCAAAGCTAGGGTAGGATTTAAAAAATATATGTGATATTTTGGTACTTATAGGCAGACTTTTATCACAATTTTTTATGATTGCTATCAAATTGCTAAAGTTCTTTGCCATCTTTCAATTTTTGAGCTAGTAAAACATAATAAAATTAAGCAAACATCATAAAGAGTTGATTAGTTATCCAGAAATCAATGTATAGCAACATTTTTAAGTATAGAAAGCTATGGTTATGATGAAATTGGAAGTAAATTAAGAAAGGGATGTCTAAGTCATGCAAAACAAGATTGATAAAGGCAGGAAAAGGTGCAGGAGAGCAATTAGTGGTAGAAGAGTAAGGTCTCTATGTATAGGTTACAGAAAACAATCATCTTGGTGTATGCAACATGAAATTGTGCACATCAATGGAGAGCTGAATCAAAGTACAGTTCTGTGCAGAGTGTAGTATTTAGGTCTAAATTTTAAAATTCCATTAAAAAAAAAAAAACATTTTAACACTACAAATAACACGACCCTACTATTTCTCTGTCTGGTAAACATGACTTTTAGCTCAGTTTAATATTTTCAACCTTTAATTTATAATTTTTTTTTGCATGAAATTCTAGCATTTAGACCAAAATGCTGCAATCTCTACAGAACTGTACTTTGATTCAGTTCCCCACTGCAGTGCAACATTTCATTTTGCATACATCGAGATGATTGTTTTCTGTGACCTATACACAGAGACCTTACTCTTCTACCACTAATTGCTCTTCTGCACCTTTTCCTGCCTTTATCAGTGTTGTTTCTGCGTGACTTAGACATCCTTTTGTTAATTTACTTCCAATTTCTTCATAACCATAGCTTTATACACTTAAAAATATTGTTATACACTGATTTCTAGGTAACTAATCAACTCTTTATGACGTTTTCTTACTTTTATTATGCTTTACTAGCTCAAAAATTGAAAGGTGGCAAAGAACTTTAGCAACTTGATAGCAATCATAAAAAAATAGTGATAAAAGTCCTCCTATAAGTACCAAAATATGGCATATTTCTTTTTAAATCCTACCCTAGCTTTGATTGACACATTATCAAAAATAAAATTGAATCTGTCTGTCACTCCAAACATTCATATGCATTGGCTACATTCAAGAAAAGGAAAAATAATTATCATCAACCTAACCAGGTTTAACTGCCTTTTTCTGATTATTGGGCTATTACATTTGATAAAATAATTATAATTCAACAAACTGTATTGCATAATATGCTTGATTAAATTATCTTTCCAGTGTTATATAGATTTTATGGTATTACTAAGAAATATTTGGTGTTATGATCCATCAAACTTCAAAAAAGCATTTTCCCAAAAGGTGTCCACAATTTTGGCCACCACTGTATATATATACACATTACATACATGCCATATATATATATCACATGATATATAAATATTTATAATGTATACATTTTTAATCCTTTTAATACATATATTTCAAACTCATGAATATTCAACTTTTTTTGCTGTTGCGCTAGGGCAATGAAATGTTATTGATGATTTTTTTAAATACAAATGTTTTTAGCTTAAAATACAATAAACTGCAGATTTTACAAGAAGATAAAAATAATCCTACTTACCAGAAAAATGACAGTGAAAGCAAAGTTTTGAAAGAATATGCAAAAAATCTAAATCTGCTATATCAATAATAATGGAATCAGCTGCAGAAAGATCATTGCTGCTAAGTAAGTCAGTAAAAGTATCCCTATAAAAACATGTTTGATTAAAATATGCCACAAAAACATTTTAAGGAAAACAGAATAACTTAATGTCTTTTAAAGATAAAAATAACATGCACATTAAAATTGAACTTAAAGAGAGAAAGAGACGGGAGAGATATTCTGAAAAGCAATTGTTTTCTTACTTATTACACCAAAAATAAATTAGTTAAAGCAGTTCTCAAAGTCCCTGTTTAACAATGCAAAACTCTGACATATTTTCTGACTCATTTTTAAACGCAAAGGCAAAAGATTGGCAGGCATGCCTATTGAAGCGATTTAAATAAGTTTAAAATTTTTGATAAATAAATTACTTATCAAGTTATAAGCAAAATATTGTCATGTGATGACAGATTTTTCTCTCTTCTCGTGCTATAGCTCCAGAAATTTGCTTCAAAATGCTAACTTTGACAGTATTTTCAGACAGATCTTCTGCCTTTACCAAAAAATGGAAAACACTATTCGATTACTTAGTTTCTGAATAAGAAAACCTACCCTTTCATGTTTTACTGAACAGAAATGAATTAAAAAAATTGTCAGAAAGTAGCTCCTCTGCATTTGAGAACAACCCTAATAATAATTACTTTTTCATTGCCTTCTCTCTCTTTGAAGTGAAATGGCACCATCTATAATCAATTTTTGCATCCATTTTTTTAATTAGTTCCATGATTTGGTGCACAATTTTGACACTCGATCTATGGTCTAATCAGGGCCAGCTGCACTGGGCCTCGCACCAGTTGAGTCTTGTTAGAGGGCCCTGAGTCTCTCTATACAATTCGAAATAACATTACCCTGTGTGCTATCAACTACCCTGTGTACTATCAACTTATCTTTGAATTTTTTTTTGAAAAAAAAGTTAAAATTAACTTTATTTCTTACAGCCAAAGTTGATAAAATTGTAAGGGAATGTATAGATGTGAGGATTCTTAAAGTAACCTTAAACACTAAAAATATATATTTAAAATATTCCAAAGGACTGAAGATTTTTAGAAATAGTCAAATATTGCAGTCAGAGATGTTGTACCCCGCTAAGTGATTTGCCATTGCCCCACGCAACACTGTGCCAGCCCTGGGTCTAATAAAAATTTAGTGGATGAAAAGCATTTTAAACATTCATCTGTTCGGAAACATTCTCTGATATTGCTGGCATACACAGTGGCCCAACTGTATCACAGTCACTGTGCATATCACACAATTATATTAAATTCAGACACTTAAGAGTCTGAATTTCTAAATGTCTTAATTTCAGATATATCATTATTCAGAAAATTTTCTCAGTTCTTTTATACCCTGATCATAGTAAAACACTTATGTGTCTTAAGTTCAGACATCTATGATGTCTGAAATTTCACATTCAGATACTTAAGTGCCTGAATTGCTTTTTCAGACACATATGCAAGCCTGTATTTTGAACGTTTGATGCCCCTGCGCTGTCATTTATTTTATGCCCCCTCCCTGTTCCTGTCTGTGCCCTCGGCTGAATTGCAATAATTTGTGGAATTATTTACTTCAGTTTTAAACTCTATAAAGCATCTAAACTGTTTGGAATATGTAAAGCATAAAACAAATATGGAAGTTAAAATTTTACTGATTATTCTGAAGAGAAAATGATCACTCTAGTTAATCAGCCCCTTTCAAAAATTTCGCACAAAACCCCACATTAGTCAAACAAAAAATATATGATAGAAGTAACAGAAAACAATCACTAGAGTTTTAAATTTTACCAGTAAAATTCATACATATCTCCAATTTTATTGCACAAATTGTAAAGTAGAAATACACAGAAAAAAAATCACTACAGTTTAATAGCCCATTTTTAAAAATTATATATCACAGAAACAGCTAATTTAATGTGTCAAAAGTATGTTTTACATACTAATACTAATTTATAATAATATGGCAATTATTTTTCAATACTTGCAGAATATAAAAAATGACTTTCTTCTCCCTTTTGAATTTGCTAATCCATTTATTATTTACTCGAAAATGAAGAATTACTGTGATGTCTGATTCTATGGCCTGCCCTCCAAGATTAGTCAGTTGATTTTGATTTTAGGCTGTTCGTAAACAATTTTTAGATAGTTTTAAAACAGAAAGTGGCCTTTCAGCAGAACAGTTTGCTGTCAGAGTAACCTAACCTTATTTATCATATATCTTTCTTCCTTTCTTTCTTTTTTATTTGTACTTCTTTTCTCATAATGGTAAATAAATGGTAAAATTCAACATTGAATTCATAGAATCATTTTCTGTTTTAACTCAATAGCATTTTAATACTGTGTCAGTAAAAAAAGTTTATGTTGTTATCACTGTGTTACCATTTGGGTGAGCTAGGGGGGAGTTGCCCCCTCCTCCAAGAAATTTTGATTATAGCAGCCATCACAAAAAAAGGTCCTTTCCTTTCATATTATTTCTTATAGAATGAGTTTATCAAATTTTATTTTTTTTAATGTAAAAAACTACTGTAAAACTCTTTGGGCATTCCAACTTTTTTTTTTCTTAAAGTATAGTTCCTTTCAAAGGTATTTGGGAACAAAAAAAACTAAGTATACTATATAATACAAGAGAGGGGAGGGGGGGGGGGAGGCTTCATAAAGACTGCATTTTGTCACTGTGATTAAAAAATAGCACCATATTTCCATATTCTAAAAGTAAAATCGGTGTTAAATCGTGATTTAGCCCTAAATTGCGATGTTAGATGTATGATAAATCGATTTAAGAAATTCCTACATCGTCCAGTCCTACTGTGAATTCGCCTGTATACCATGTTCAGACAGACTATTTAAGCCAGCTTAATTGACATTTTCAAAGCAAGATCAGATTATGGCATTGGTGCATGGGTCACAGGCTCGAGACCACTACCTTCAAAAAGTCTTATTTAATGCATATTTTCTGTAAAAAAAAAAAGGCAAAAATTACTGCTTGGAAATAGTGATGAATGCATATCATGATTCCCAAAAATGCTTTAATTGTACTCTGTTTCAAGTTGCGGTACCCGGAGTTTGATGCATCCACCGATTTGAGATCCTACCTAAATCCAGCTAAGCTGTTTTAAGGTCTTTGAGGTGTAACATAGTTTGATGCAATGTAGTCATATTTCACAGTCGTTGTGGGTTTTAGATGCCCTGTCAGCTGCATAGAAAGTTACTTTTACGGAAGTGGAATGCTAATGCTACCACACAATCTGAGTATGAGATCGTTGATCTACGGCAAATTTTATAAAGGAAAAGCAATAAAAATATTAACATCCTTTTACTATTAAGAATATTTTGCAGTTTTCAATTTTTTTTCCGAACTCAAAAATTTTTCTGCTCTCAAAATTTTGCCGCTCCTGTGCTGTGACACTTGTTGCAAATGCACATGTCTGAATACGGCCCTGCACATATGTGTCCGAATTTCAGACACCTCTATTTGCAGTGTATATACCTATAAAATGAATGTGTTTAGAGAAGACAATAGTAAACAGTAAAATTCTCCTTGCCAAAAATGTTTGAAAATCTGGTCATCACAATAAAACCCTACAGACATTGGCTTGAAGCTTTTAGTGCATAGGGCTGAGTGAGTATCAAACACAAACAATTTAGAAAACTATTAAATATTAAATAAAATACAGAGAAATTCTTTTACATATATGACCATATTACAGAGTAGATAGTTATGTTGACTTTGTGCTATTTATTATTATAATTAGCATTATGTGTATAAAAAATGCTGTATTCATATTTTTAAGGTGTTTTACCTTGTCTAACTGCCATAAACCTTCACAAATCTTTGCAAACTCTTTGATTTGCAATCATCATTGTTCCAACGCTAGTAATGTCAGGCGAGTAAGGTTAACAGATTTAAGTAAAATGTACTATTATAAATGGAACCATGGCTTGAAGCATTTGCATTTGTGATAAACATGCATTTCAAAAATGAAGATACAGTCATCATAACTAGGGATGCACCAAATAGTGATTTTGGCAAAATACCAAATATTCGGCACACAGGTGAACCGAATACCAAATATTCGACTGACTGAATAGTAACTATTCGGCTGAATACTGAATATTCGGCTAGCTGAATACTTTTACATTTCAGTGTTTAAAAGTTAAATTTAAAAATAATTTTACATCATATTTAACACAAAGACAATTTTGATGAACAAAACCTTTTCTTGATCAAACTTTACAATAAAAAAATTTCTATACTTTGACTTATTATTAAAGATGGATAGTTTTAAAACTGTTTTAATTAATATAAAAAATAGCTCCATGGTTTCTCCTGTGAACTAAAATGATGAATAAGATTTTCTTATATATTCCAAAACAAATATTTTAAAATCAAAAAGAAATTTTGAAAGAATATTTTACAGTCGTATTGTGTTTATTTGCTAGGAAATGGATAAAAAAATAAAAAAATATTCAAATGGTGGCAACTTAGCAAGAAAGTTTTTGAATGTACCAGAGGGTCTAAAGTGAGAGATTATTTTCAGGATGTTCCTAAAATTTTAGAACAAACTTTCAAGGGAGATAATGTGGTCAAGAAAAACATTTTCTGTACAGGAAACCAGCATCGCTATCCATTTATTCAATCTTGTTTTACTTCAAGCTGAACCCGAATTTTCGTTCACAATATTAATAATAATGAAGATATTTTAGCAGGATTTTCATCATGTTAACTTTTGCTTTCTATGAAATGTGATGAAATCATTGGAAATGACTGAATTTTTGTGAGTGACACAGTATATGTACTGTCAACTGGAATCTGAATAATGGAATGCCTAGCTTAGTGTTGTTTGCATGGAAATGGTAGCAATTTCTAGCAATTTTTGTCAAAAAAGTCCGATACAAAAGTAAGTCTGATGTTTGAATATAGTGTTACAATATCTTTATCTTTGTTAAAGTTACACGAAAATGCAAGTTCGACTTGGGATGAGATACACTGTATTTTTTAATAAGTGAATTGCGATCCCGGTTTCCCATGTAAAAACTGTTTGTTTTGTTACTTATTATAACCCCTGAAAGCTGCATATTAACTGCCATTATGTTTAGAAACACCCAGTTGTGAAAAAGCCAACCGTATTCAGGAGCTTACATTTAAGCATCATTAGTTCCTATGAATGTCGTCATTAACAGTTAATTTTCTTGTAACTTTTCAAACAGCAAATAAATGTAAAAGCAATCTGTTATTTAAATATGATTCTATTTCTTAATTTTTCTGAATATCTTTATTTATTGACAGTTAAAAATAAAAGTTATCTAAGGTTTTAAAAATATTTTTAAAAGCATGTTTCTTTAAGTATTCGGTTTGTCCGAATATCTTGATATTCGGCAGACTGAATAGTTTGGTATTTGGCTGAACCAAATATTCAGTAGTATGGTCAAATAAGCCAAATACATACCGAATATTCAGTGCATCCCTAATCATAACACAGAAATTATTTTTGTAGACACTTTACCCTTGGGGGTATAAGTTGCAGATAATATAACTATTTTATTATGGATCAAAACTTTCAGAATAACTTTAAAAACTAAGCCTTCTGGCAGACCTCCTAATATAAGGGCACAACAAAATGTTGAAGTAGTGAGACTGACTGGCTTATGTGACCTAGGCCCATACATATGTGCTACAATAATAGAGATTTCTGTTCACAGTTTAAAAATAATTTAAACTTTTGACCTAAAGTTTTATCCATACAAAATGGTTAGGAATAAACTTAAGGAAACATGTGTTAACCAATGTGTATCTTGAGACACTATAATCCTGCATAATGTTTCACATGTTATCCTACTCTCAAATAATGAAGCTCACATTCATTTGACAAGCTATAGAAAGCATAATAATAATAATTGTTTTCTTTCAAAGTTTATAACAACATATTGCATAGCATTTTCACAACTCTGCTAGTTATTCTTGAAATCAGAGAGCTATTTCTGTTGCATTTTATATGTATAAGAACTAAAATTTAAGGAAATCAACTAAAAGTATCCATTTCAACATTATTAAACATTATTATATAGCATTATTATACAGAACATTCTCAGGTTGAAGGGAAACACAATCAGTATGAAGTATGGATATATGGCAATTTATCCAATTTGTCTTTAATTTGCTCAGTTATTTACTTAAAATTCAAATTCTAGAATTTTTCTAGAAAATTTTCTAGAATTTATTAAAATTAAATTTTAAACAATATTTATATGTATAAATTCATATTAAACATATTTATATTTTAGCACAATTTATCTGTAATTTTTGGTAACCAGAGATAAAGATAAAAGTGAGAGTTGAAACTTTTCATAGATTTAAAGTCAGTTATTTAAAGAGAACAGTCTTATTATTTTATAAAATCATTTTTAGAAATATTCAATATGTTTTACTTCATTGGAAAACGAAAGGAAAAATCCACTTGGTATGCCATAAAATGATTTTAAATTACACAATTTAATAACGCTTTTTCTGGTTGCATTTGATTGAAGATAGTACAGATCACTCAAAATAATTTTTTTAAAGGGAAAAAACTTAACATAATGGTACCAGAAGCTTAACTAAACAATTTTTAATGTTACATAATCTCATTTTTCAAAGAAATAAACTCAGCATATTTATCTTTTTACATATTCTTAAAGCGGCTACTCTATTCATTATTTTCTTAAATAGATTTATAGACAAGTTATATCTTCCTCAAGGTAAATGCATTGAAAAAAATATATAATGCATATTTAAATTTTACAACTGCTAAAGCACATAAACAAATAAATTAGAAACAAAATAAATATGTTCACATCTTGGCTAGATGATTAAAATGCTTTTCAATGTCGTACAATTCTGATTAATTTTGATACAATATTATGCATTCTAAACCATTGATATATTAGGTGTCTGGACAAATTCCATGAAAACAATATAAAATATAACTAATATTTTTATTAAACTTAATAAAGAGACTTTTATAGTTTTATTTTACTACCTTTCATGCATAGCACCAATCATATAAGAAGATGCAGGTAAATTCAACTTAAAATCGAGTTTCTCATGAGTTGATGATGATTCAACCTATACAGGAAAGAGAGAAACAAGTACTAAATATTTTCTCTTAGCAACAAAATATAAAATTCAGCTACAATATTTAATTTTCTTCTGAAAGCACTTTATAATGAACTCTTGCAATGTAATTAAAAAAATAACTTACCACCATAATATAAGTAAGAGTCCCTCTTAATGTCTGAGAAAATGTAATATCTTTAACTGACAAAATAATCTGTACTTCATTGTTAGTTGATGGTGAAAGCTGGTAAGGTATTTTTACAAAAGAGTAGTCTTCACTATCATCATCCTAAAAGAGTAAGTAAATTAAGTATTTTCTGAGTATTGATTCAAGTAAATAACACAATGGATATACAGTGTCTCTCACACAGGGCTTGACAAATGCGGTCGCCACTGGCGACTAAGTTTTTTCATCTGGCGACCAAATTATATGCCATTTTCTTCAAAATTGACCTAAGAAATGCGCACAAACTCTATTTTCTCTCCCATTGTAATATTTATAAGATGAATCATTATAGATGTTGCAAAATTACAAAATATAAAGAAATATAAAAATTACATTCAAACAAAAAATATTTTAAACCTTCTCTATTAATTTAGCAAAAATAAGTTCATGAATTGCAAATTTTAAAATAAAATATCTGAATTATTTGACTGACTTCGACAGGAAAATAGGCAAACAATTCTTTTACTGCTTCATTTTTTCATCGGTGACCCCATCATCAGATATAGATTTTGTAGCACTTAACTATCAGGACATTTAAAGAATTCGGCAATCAGTATTTCCCAAACATGTCAGTTAATTCAGCCTTTAGAGTATTTTTTTTCAGAGACATATAATTTCGATAAGTTTGATTCAAAAACTTAGTTTATATTATCTTTTTAATAAAAACTAATTTATACTAAATTTATAATATTAAATACTAAATTTATTATATTAAATACTAAATTTCAATTATCTTTATGTACTATTCTAAACTATGTAACTAATAATTTTCAGCTATGCTTCTTCTTTTTTTTTTTTTCAATTAATTCATAAGAAAAATAATTTATGTGTTTTTTGAAAATCAATCATGTACTGCTTGTACTGGCGATTAGAATTTTTTGCTGGCTACCAGATTTTATTAAATTTGTAAAGCCCTGTTCTCACAGAATTACCAAATACAGTAGAGCACCAATTACTTGAACTGCAGTGTTTTTTTTTTTAATAAGAAACTTCTAGTTTGCAAAGGATTTGACTATTGCTACTTTTCTGAGAAATGTTTCCCAAAATCTAATAACTAAAAGAGTGATTTAGCTACAACCAAATGCTATTACAGGGCAGTTCTTATTTTGCAGCACCCCACATTCTAAAGCTATTATTATATCAAATTTACTGTCTTCTTGTCAAGGCAGAATATTCCCACCTCTACCTGTGAGAATGAATTCTATTATAAAGTCACATTGAATGAGTAAGATGTTATAGTTCTCACTAATGGCTAATTGCTAATTCAATCTCTGTTGCACAATACTTAGATTCTTTGACAACATTCCTGATTAAAAACACTAGCACTATTTGAGCGAATGCTGTCAGCCCTAAGCCTGGAAAAAGTATAAAAGAAAGTTAAATACACATATGCACCCCATTTAAACTAAATTTTAAGAAACAGTACAATTATCCAAACTTTTGAATATCTGAACAGCTTTTGTTCCCAAGCAGTTGGGATAATCAGTGCTCAATTGTAATTAAAAATCATTAAAAGGCTTTATATTGATTTCTATTATTATAATAAATCATTCAATTCTTTATCTTTTTCAGAATTAAAATGAGACTTAATCCTTAAAATTACAATTTTTTTACAAGGTAGAAAACAACATCACAACAAACATTAGACACTTTCAAGTCTTTAAATGTTTGTTTTAAATGCAAAAATGAAACAAAAATTATTTTGAGTCAGAGTCACGGCAACACATTTTGCAATCATTTCCATATGTCATTAATTTTTGTGAGAATTTGGAATATTTCATAATCTTGTATCATGACGCTTCTGGAAAAAATTTGTTGGACTTTAAAAAAGCTCTTAATTTATTTTTATAAAGAAAGAGAAAAGTATACCAAAAGGAAAGAAAAGCTGAATTGTCAAATGATTCAATAGTCTTTGATACAGTTAAACACTTGGATCATAGAATTCAAAATCTGAAAAGTTGGCAGACCAGTAAAACTGCCATCTGGACTAAATTATTAGAAACATTTTTAAAATTCCAAGACTAAGTATTACAAAGCTTTAAAAAGAGAGCTTAAATAACTGTACAAAAGAAATATCTATTAAAAAAAATTTAGAAAGGTAATGCAGAGTTGCCAAGTCTCCGGCTTTTTGAACACCAGTAATTTTTTTGAGAAAATGTTGTTCTTTTAAATCGCAAAATGCTCCGATTCAATAAAACAACATTTTCTGTACTAAATTACTGGTGTCCAAAAAGCCGGAGACTTGGCAGGTCTGGTAATGCTATTTATAAGCTTCCATGGTGGAATGGAAAGATGAAAATTCATTTGTAAAAAGATTAAACTAAGACTTTCTTTTGTAAAAGAGAAGGTCAGATAAGCCTTTTTTTCACCCATCATCCAAACCACATGTCATTATTTTTCCCAAGCAGCATATACATTGAAAAGTAATGAAAATATAGTTATTTGGAAAAACACTTTTAATAATAGAAATTAACTTTAAACTAAGTCATTATATAATTTTCACTTAATGAATCATAAAATATACTAGACAATTCTGTTGCAGCATTTTCAGGTGCCTGTGCATCTTCCACATTTAGTTTTTTTATTTTAGTTGAACAATGTTGCTAATAACTCCGATACTACAACATGAAGGCAACATACATACAACATTCTACAACTCTTGCACCAACTATTTTGTTTTTTGTTTTAGGGATAGAGTACTATTTTTTATCAAGGTCAAGACATATGTTCAAGATATGTCTGCAGTTTTTTCCCAAATTATGGCAACCTACAGAACTTACATTACATACAGAACGACATTACAGGCAGTGATGTAAAATACTTGGGTATTTATTTTTAAGGATAAATACCCACTTTGGATATTTACCTGGGTATTTATTCTTCAATTAAATATAGCTGTAAAAAACCCTCATACTGCTATTAGTTACTGCTATTAGTGTAAAAGAAAAATTTTAAACTTTAGGCTTCTTATAACTTTAAAATTTTAATGAAAAGAAAGATTCTACATTTAAATGTCTTTTTAACTAATAATGAATAATGTAAAAAAAGCTAATGCATTTATTGAGAGGGATTTCATTAAATCATGTAATAAGTACACTTAATATGCAAGCATTGTACTCTACAACTTTATTCAAGAAGGACAATAATAAAATGATTACGTCATATCAGGGAAAGAAGAAGAAACATGTTTTGATACTAAAAATGGAGCCATTTTTGGTGCTGCTTGCACCTAGCATCGAGACCTGGTACATTTTGTAGCCCTATACATAAAAGTTAGTGAACCGATAAAAATTTCTCTGTTAAAATCATATTTTATATATTTTTTTATACTTTAAATTTTTTATTCTTGGATTTTTAAATTGTTAATTTTATGCCAAAAGTGAGTTAAGTAGCCAAATAGGGTGCCTACAAATCTAAACTACTACTCACACACAGCAGACGACTGTGACATTTCTCCAGGGTTGGCGAGAAAAATTCTACAGTAACGAATAAAGCCAATTTCGCTCTGCCAAAAATGCAATTATAATGTTGTATTTTTTCAAAATCAAATTCGTAGGTTCTTGAAGGAATTTTAAAACTTTTTTTCAATATTTATACTCATTATTGACTAATTTGTAGTTTTAACTGCTTTTCTTAAAAAAACTTCTACGTTAATAGTCCGATAAGTGGTCTCAAAAATTGCATTTGCAGAAAGTTATGCTACTGAAAAATAAAAAAATACGACTTTAACAGAAAATTTTTATCGATTCTCAAACTTCGTAATATAGACTTTAAAATGCGCCAGGTCTCAATGCTAGGTGCGAGCTGCACCAAAAGTGGTTCCCTTGTAAGTTCTCTCCATCCAAATGTTACCATTACAATGTGAAAAGACCCAAGACAGTTCAGTTTTATAACCCAACAAAGTATGGAGTGGACATTGTAGACTAAATGGTATGTCTGTATACCACCAAATCAGCTGATACACTTTTTTTACAATGTTATAGATATGTCTGTACTTAATGCTTGAATTTTATATAAAGAAGTGACGGGAAAGGAGAAACTGAGTCGGATAAATTTTATTCTTCAACTATGTGAAGAACTACAGGCTTCATATACAGTATCCCAAGGCAGTACAGCATCTAATGCGACTCCAACAAATGATTTAAAAGACATGAGTGGAATGAAAAGATTCAAATGCAAATAACAAAACTGGTTGCAAAGGAAATCATACAATGATAACTTGCCTCAAATGTACAAAAAAAAGCAGTTTGCAGCAAATATGGATCTACAGAAGTTAGATGTATTGATTGCTTTAAGAAGATATAAAGTGCAAAATTTAAAGAAATAAAAGGTCAGTATAAAATTTATTTGCATTTTCTATAATTTTCCTCATCTTTTTCTTATTACTTAGCATTTACCTTAATCAAGAGATCAAGAAACATCGAGGGGCCTAATTGGCCCCTTCCATCTTTCTAGATATAAGGCAACTTGCCATCTTTCTAGTGTTAAAGTTGAGAGCATTTATTTACCTTCCGCCGGGCGCGCCGTTGTAAAAAGTACAACATTAGCTCTCTTTTTTCTTTAAAACAAATTTCAAGCAGTAGAGGGCATTAATAACCATTTCTAATCGTCTATTGGATCTCCCTCCCCAATTCCGGAAAGTTATTCGCTTTTCAGATTGTTCAATTAGCTGCACCTGTCATTTTAATCTGTGAACATCTGTGGTGTTGTACTTTATGCAACGCGCGCCTGCTTGTGAAATTCTCTCTGAGTAGAATCTTTCTCAGTGAAATTCTTTCTAAGTTGTTTTAGTGGGATTTGAGTTAGAATAATGTCTAAACGAAAACGTTATTTTAAAGATAACAAAGAAATGATGGATTATTTAACGAAAATTTTGAATGAAAACACTGATAGTGATGATATTGATATTGAAGAAGATCTGTGATTTCCTGAATGTGACGAAGATTTGAGTGATGAAAATTTAGAAGAGGAAAATCACAATAGTGACTCTGAAATAAATACATGAGATGATGAGATTACTGAAAATATTAATGACAAAAATTTTTATACGGGAAAAGATCAAGTCTCAAAATGGAAATAAGAGAAATCGTAAAAACCTCCAAAACCAAGAACAAAAATTTTATAAAGAAAATGCCTGGACCAATTGCATATGCGAAAGGAACTGCTTCTGAAATCGACACTTTTCTAAAATTGATTGATCTGAACATGATTGATGAAATAATTGATTGCACTACTAAATATATAGAAAGAATTGAGGCTAAGTATAATCAGAAGCGTGATTGCAAACAGACGTCTAGAAGTGAGTTTATGGCTTTGATGGGAGTGCTTTACTTTATAGGCACAATGAAAAGCCAACATGCAAATGTTGAGCAACTCTGGGCTGCTGATGGGACTGGAATACAAATACTCAGAGCAGGTATGAGTTATAAAGCGGTTTTTGTTTTTACTTTGCTGCATTCGTTTCAATGACATAGATACTAGATCTGAAAGAAGGAAATCAGATAAACTAGCTGCTATCCGTTCAATTTGGGATTCATTTGTTCAAAATTGTTTGAAATCTTGTAATACAAGCGAATTTCTAACAATTGATGAGATGTTACATCTTTTTAGAGGACGTTGCTCTTAGATTCAATATATCCCAAGCAAACCTGCAAAGTATGGCATCAAAATATTCGCATTATGTGATGCTAAAACATTTTACTGCAGCAATATGGAAATTTACGTCGGTAAACAGCCTACTGGCCTTTTTACTGTAGATAACAGACCAGTAGACATTGTCAAACGTTTAGTAACGTCTATTGAAAATTCTAATAAAAATCTTACAACCGATAACTAGTACTCAAGCTTTCCACTAATTGATTACTTATTAGAGAAGAAAATCACATTCATTGGTACAGTAAAGAAAAATAAAAAGAAATTCCTTTAGAATTTTTACCAGAGACATAGAGTTGTGGGTACTTCTATCTTTGGTTTTCAGAAAAATAAAACAATGGTTTCATATGTACCAAAAAAGAACAAAGCAGTGGTATTAGTATCAAGCCTTCATGATAAAGCTGAAATTGATCCAGCTAGCAGAAAACCTGAACTAATTCTTGATTACAATATGACCAAAAGGGGTGTTGATACCTGTGATAAAATGTGTGCAGCTTATTCTGTATCTCGAATAACAAGAAGATTGCCTCTCGTCATATTTTATACTTTGATTAACACTGCTGGGATAAACTCACGTGTATTATTTCTACTGAATAATGTTGATGAAGAGCCAAGCCGAAGAATTACTTTTTTGAGAACACTTTCAAAATCCCTTATGAAAGAGCATCTCATATCCAGATCTCAAATTTCGTCTTTACCTCGAGATGCGTCGGCTTTCCTTGATATATATCGTTCAACAGAAAATTTGAAAGAGGAAACTTCAAATAAGTTTATTTGTCCACAAAAGAGAGGTTCTTGTTACATGTGTGGCCGAAAAAAAAATTCCTCCTCTACAATGAAGTGCAACAAATGCGTAAGGTTTATCTGTAAACAGCATTCAAAAAAGCAAATCTTATGCCTACAATGTGAAGCGAATAATGTAGATGAAATGTATGACTAATTCTGTAAGTCCGAAATTACTTAATTATTGTTTAGTGATTCATTATTAGTTTTTATCCTTTTTATTGTAGTAGTAAATAGCTTTTTATACATTTAAACTTCTGCTTTAATATATTTTAACAAAATAAATCTAAGTGTATTGCGAAATAATTTCATAAATTGTGATCAGAGATAACATATATGATGTCTGCATGCTAAATTATCTGTAAAATTAAAATAAAGCAGCAATAATTGAATATTTTCTCCCTGTTGTACAATTTACAACGCACGCCAGCTCATGTGATGAAAATTTACTCGCTCGGTGAAAGGTTATAAATTTCTTAAAAATAGGGAATTAAAAATGCACATAATCTTTTAATCCATTTTGAAAAGTTTCTTTAAGTTTTAAAAGCATACTAATTGGAAATAAAATAACTTCCATTAAATTACAAAAATCTTACAAACATACCTGTTTAGACATTCTTACATAAGACGTTTCAATAATACTCAATTCTAGTTCTTTTAATAAAAAGTTACTCTGATTATGGAAGATAAGAGAAACTAAGACTTGACAACTGCTATTAGGCAAAATCCTGATTTCATATGTCTGAAAAAAAGAGCATACATATTTTTATTCTTCATATTACCAATTTTTACAATCAGACATCATTCAAAACATGGTAAAAATTCTTTAAAAAAAGTCTATCATATTAAAAATGTTAAAATATTTCCAATAAAAAGTGTAACCAATACAAGAACATTTTTGCTCCAGCTAGAGCATCAATACATACATATAGATCTAAAGTATACATATTTAAAAAAATATTCAAATACATGCATATTCCTTAATTTTCTTTCTACAAGGGATTTTCGAAAAGTAAAGATACAATGCCACATATTTATTCAAAAATCTTTTAATTGATAAAATGTCCATTACAAATTGCTTACTGGTATATATGCCTTATTTTTCGATGTAGCTGCCGTCATTGTCCAAGCAGTTGTTAAGTCTGGATACAAGATATCCGACAATTATAGAAGTTTACAGTCTGTTGTTGAACCCACATTTCAAACTTTGATTTCGATTTCATCAACATTGTGGAAGTTTTGCCTTGTAAGATGTTTCTTCAGGTAAAAGAATATGCTGGGTGCAAGGTCTGGGATGTAAGGTGGATGGTCTAAAACTTCCCACTTGAAGCTTTTGAGTAGTGCTTTTGTTTGAAGCACTGTGTGAGGACTAGGGCTGGACGGTATCAAAAATTTAATATTGCGATATATCATCGAGTTAATATCGATATTGGTGATATATCGCGATAACTACCTTAAAATGTGTGGGGATAGAAATATTGCTAATTTCGAAAGGCAAATGTACGAGCAATTTAAATACCAACAGATGTAGAAAGCAACAAATCATATATATATATATATATATATATATATATATATATATATATAAGAGAAAAGCAAAGAAACTAACAAAAGAAGAATAAATAAAAAGAAAACTGCCCAGTTAAACTGAGGGCATTGAGCTCACAGGCTATCCACACTAATTGTATGTTATACTCTTATTTTAAAGAATTTGATATAAGCCCCTCGAAAAATAAAGAAATTGACAATATAATAAGGGGGAACATCCCCCTGTTCACCCTCTTATAGTTAACCAATGAACCCCTAAAACTAATCAGGGAAGCCTCTAATTACAATGAACATATATACAAAATTTGAAGCAAATCGGATAATTCTGTATGAAAAACCCATTTTTCTAAATTAAGGGGGGTTAGCCCCCCCCTTTCCCCCTTTATACTTAACCCCCAAAACTAATCAGGGAAGTGCCTTATCACAATGAACCTACATACAAAATTTGAAGAAAATCGGATAAATCTGCATGAAAAATCCATTTATCTAAATTTAAGGGGGGGGGGGGGGTAACCCCCGTTCCTCCTCTTTATACTTAACCAATGAACCGCCCAAAACTAGTCAGGGAAGCGCCTTATCACAATGAGCTTATATACAAACTTTGAAGAAAATCCGATAATTCAGCATGAAAAACCCATCTATCTAAATTAAGGGGGGGGGGGGATTAGCCCCCTTTTCCCCCATTATACTTAACCAATGAACCCCCAAAACTAATCAGGGAAGCGTCTTATCACAATGAACTTATAAACAAAATTTGAAGCAAAACGGTTACTTCTATCACGAGTTATCACGTTACGCACAAACATACATACATACATACAGAACCGCTGGGCACATTAGCAGTCAGGCTTTGATAGCCTGTGAGCTAAAAACGTACCATAAAATTTTGCTTTATTATGCAAAATACTAGGTTTGATATTTAAACCTGTTTTTTTATTTCAAAGTACCATTGAATTCAAAAGAAAATAAATTGCAAATGATAAAAATAAGTTATTGGGTAACAAAAGTAAATTAAAACAAACAAACAATCAAAATCAATATTCAGCATTACAATCTACACGACACCATACATTCCTTTTAATATCAAGGCGCTACCGATAATATTGGCCGAAAAAATAATCTCAACGAGCACTGAAGTAGCGCAAAGCTATCGACTCGACAATAACCAACAGATACTCTAGCTCGTATTTTATTGGCCATCACATATCAATACCTTGACATATTGCAACGAACTCTGGACAAATGGCAGCAGCGGAACTAAAACATAGACGATAGCTGTATTATTCAGTTACGAACAAAGAGTTTAATTTGCGGTTTGAGAGGATAGTAACGAACTTAGACATAATAAGAGAATGTATTCGTATTGGGATATATTGCGATATTCTTTATTTGGGGACATTAACGAAAGCGAGATAATCAAAGGACAATCGTTGGAGGGAATATTCTGATTGTAATAAAGTAGAGCAATGAATATCTAAATGCATGGATCGGACGAAAGGAATGGGTTGAAGAGGATATTATACGGAATATTCGGCATTTTTCTCGTGGTTTGAAGTCGAAAAAAAAAATGTTTTTTGGATATATCGGTAGAGTCAGAGCTTAGCTTAGATACTGTTATTGGGATATATTGCCAGAGTCAGAGCTTAGCTATCATTATTGGGATATATTGTCAGTGTCAGAGGCTATATATTGTTATTGCAATAACTAAGAAATATCAATATTTGATCGATATATTGATAAATAATCCAGCCCTAGTAAGAACGAGTGTTGTGATGAAGCAAGCAGATTTCCGCTTATCAGCATGCCCCTATGTTTGTTTTGAGTTGGATAAATCAGCATTAATTGTGCTGCCAGAAGGCATTAAGTCAATCAGAAGAATGCCTTGTATGTCCCAGAATACAGAAGCCCTGATTTTTTTTGCTGAAACTGAAGTTTTGAATTTCTTGACTGTTGGGGAATTCGTATGGCACCATTGTACGGACTGTTATTTGGATTCATGCTTCTTCACAGCACATGAGGAAGTTGAGTGCATAGCTCACTCTTTTTTTTTTCTCCTTCCATTAACATTTTTGGAACCCGGCGTGCACAGAATTTATGGTACCCTTAAGTCACAGTCAGAGCTTCATAATAAGTTGTCATAGACACTTCAGGTATGACTTTAAGCAATTCTTTTAATGTGAGATGCCTATTTGCTCGAATTGCTTCCTCTGTTCTTTGAAGAAGTACATCAGAGATTACAGATGGCCTATCCGTTCTGGGTTTTTCATAAACATTGGTCCTACCTCCAGAGAAACCACAGCACCATTTTGTTACATTTTGTCGATTCATAATGTTCCCATAGATGTAAACAATTTCTTTGTGAATATCTACTGGATGCTTATCTTTTGTATGAAGAAAATGTATGACAGAACTTACTTCACATTTGGCAGGATTCTGAATTGATGCAACTATTATTAACACATGCTACACGAAACAGACTCACCGTACAAATAACAAATGGCTGTGAGGAAAGGTCAAATTTCAAGGTTACAATTTGTCTTGCCAATGCGTTCATTAAAACTTTTTCTTTCCTGCTGTCTGAGGTGTATCTTTACTTTTCAAAAACATCTCGTATATGCATGTATAGATATGCACACATATTTATGCCTAAATGAAAAAAACAACATCTTTATCAAGTAGCTGTTGCTTTTAAGCTTTTTAACAGAAATGGCTTATGTTTACAAAACCAGATACATGATATTACATAGGTGAAGTAGGGGATATGCAATAATGTAAAAGTTATAGCTAATACCCAAATGTTTAAATTTCATAAAACTAGTGCAGGATAAAATTATGGAATGTAGAAAGTTGTTGAACTTTGCAGTGATCAGATGTGTTCTGTTTCACTTTGTGATGAGGCTTAAATTACCGTGCATTAAAATATACATCAAAACACATAAAAAGTTTCAATTTAAGCAGTTTTTCATCTTAGAATGTATAACTGTATGGTAATCCTTTTAACTAGACCATAACTTTTTTCCTCATTGAACACAGCTTTCTGTTTTAGATAGGTTTCATTTTCACAGGTTTTAATGTATAACATTTGACCCAAGAACACAGAATCAAAGTTTGAACAAAATTTTACAGAAAATCAAGACTTAGTATCATCAATATCTCACAATATAACTTCAAACATATTCAACACCTTTTTAGGATGGCCACAGATATCAAATACATATAACTCACAATTTAGATTATTAGAGGATATAATATATTGGTGCAGCAAATGAAGAAGGGAGATTTAGGGGTTAAAACCCCTTCTCGCTATGATAAATTCATAACATACAGAAAAGAAGGCATAAACTAACTGGAATTAAATTATTCTGCAACTTTTCATGCAGTGTTAAAAAAAAAAAAAGATATAATAGCAACAAATATTTTCATATGTTTCCCCTAAAATATTAGTATTTTTTTATGTGTGTGTGTGTTGGGGGGGGGGGGGATGTAACAGGCTGCAGGAAGATAATGAAAACAATGCAGCAGTAAAATGTTTTACTGCTTTGTAAAAAAAGCAGTTTTTATTAGCTTTAATTTTATTGCAGCAACCTAATGCCTTTGTTATATTCTAACCTGTTTAAAAATTTTATAAGTATTTTCAAGGTTTTTTTCCTTTTAAACTTGCTGACCCGCCCGGCGTTGCTTGGGCTGGTGATAATAAATCTAAACAGAACTCAAGTTTCTATGATTCTTTTTAAAGAAGCTGCACCAAGGGCCCCAAGAAGGAGATTAATATTCAAAATTGGTGGTAGCTGAGGTCAGAGAATTTTTTTTGTCATTTAAGTAGTAGCTGAAAATCTTAAGAAGTTGTTAGAAATAAAAAAGGTTAGTGAATTGGATAATTTTTAAGGGAGTTATACTAGGGGGTCCAAAAGGGGCCAACTGATAGTTTTGAGCAGGGCCCTAAGTGGGAAACATCTTAAAAGGTCTTAGTACTTAGTGCTTTAGATCTTCAATTAGTCAAAATTAAGCATATGGTATAAATTAAGCATTAGAATAAATTTTTAAAGAAATGCTTAAAAAAAGGCCCTAGGGCCCCAATACAAATATGAGGGTGGTGGCCTAGGGAGAAGAACCCAAGACTCAACTTTAAAGATATGCAATGAGAAAGTGACATAATTAGGGTGATGAAAAATGTATGGTGTACAAAATATTCAAGGGACCAGGCCCAGAGTTTCAAATGGAATGTAGAAATGGAAAAATAACTAAATGGAAAAAGGGGCCCCCAAAACAAAGATTGGATAAAAAGGGGACAAGTTATTAAAAATTTAGGGAATAAAATACTCAGTTGGGTCCCCACACCGAGACCCAGGCTCTTAATTAGAATGTAGAAATGGGGGAATAACTAAATGGAAAAAGGGTCCCCAAAACAAAGAAGATTGGATAAAAAGGGGGCAAGTTATTAACAATTTAGAGCACAAAAAAGGTAAAGGGGCCCCAGGGGATCCAGGTCTTAAAAAATTAAAAATCTGAGCCTCAGGAGCATCAGGACCTGTTTTGGACTATCCACACTGTCACGTCGTTTCGGATTGGTGTGAAAAATTTAAAGATTGAAAGTAATTTTGAAAAATAGAGATGCAAAAATTAATGAAGTTAAAAGAACTAAAGAAATGTTTTAAAAAATGCCAATCCAAAACAACGTCACGGCACGCAATCGTAAAGTGGTAATTAACCCAATAATCGACATAACAGTTAAATTTATAGCAAAAGAATTTAAAGAACAAGGACGGATGAACAATTAAATAAACTTCACTAGATAATTTGGAAAATAGTTAAGATATGAAGTCGATTCTTAGATTAAGATGTAAAGTAAATTAAAGTAACACTCACCCAGGTCTTGACAAAACAAAGAAGAAACTGACGTATAACAAATAGATATTTATTGACGAAACAACACATAAACATAAAGGTGTAGAAAGCTTAGTTGGCCAACCAAAACAACAAACATTTAAAAATTTTGTATCATTATATTGAAATTACATATTACTATATCTGGATTTCAGAACTATGATTATGGTAAATTCATTTGTAGAGGACCACGCTGCATCGACGTAAGTTTATAAATTAGGATCAAATAGGATGATCAGAGTTCTTGTATGAAATAACGTTAAGACTTTGAGATAAGTCACTATAATGAAATGAGTTTGTGAAGTGGAATTCTTACAGTAAAAATATGAAGCTAGACAATTTCGGCATATTGCTTGAAGAGCACAATGAAGAGAGGTGAAGTTAAAATCGTTTAAAACGGAACCAAGATGATAGATGGGACACGCTGAGTGAATTCAAAGAGGGAAAAACAGAACTACTTCTATAGATGTATGAATTACTGGAGATATCAGGCTAAAAAAAGATTTAGCGAAGCTTAGCTGTATGTTAAAACTACTCATTACAGATTGTGTTACGGGCCTAAGATGATCGATGATGGCCGGAATGGATTGTTTGATGAAGCTGCTAACAATCAGGAAAAGTGAGTTGTAATGTTTCAAGCTATCTTCGTTCCAGGAGATTTCAGGCTAAAAAAATTTAGCGAAGTTTAGCTGGATGTTAAAACAACTCATTACAGATGAAGCTACGGGCCTAAGATGATCGATGATGGCCGGAATGGTTGGTATGATGAGGCTGCTAACAATCAGGAAAAGTTACTTGAAATGTTTCAAGCTATCTCCATGCTGCGATAAAATTTTAGTTAGAGAGTTTTCACTCTAAAATGCAATAACTTTGAAGACTGCTGAAGCTAACATCGTTGAAACGAACTTTCTCTGCGGGACCCAAAGGTCCGCAGCTTAAATAGAGCAACCGAACGCGTTAATCCCTCGCTGACAAGTGATTGAAAACATCGTGCTCAAAAGTCAGTTAGATTTTTGAAAGCTAACTTTCAGCCAATGAGCATCGAGCATTATCGAGCGTTCGCTACGCAACGCAGAGTTGAGATGAATAAAAATCATCATTACTCCTGAATGGCAACGACGCCGTAAAAGTACCCGGATGGACGCTGAGATGGGAGCGCGTCTCTGCCTGAGTGCAATGAACTGTACGCTATTTCTTCCGAGAAATCCTGTCACGTGATCGTAAACAACAAGTATCTTGGGGAAGATGCGCAATCAAAATGTCGATATTTCTGCAAAACAAAACGCGCGATCTTTGAAAAGAGAATTGAATAAATAGAATTTCTTGCCATAACTGCTGAACTAAATAACGTATTTAAAAACCGTAAACGGATTCTTGAAGTAGAATTTTTTATCTATAGATTGAATATGGTTTTAATACAAAATATTTAATATTTAATAATTATGATTTTCGTTTTTGGACTTAGAAATATTTCGTATCAGTTTGTATTGACACGCTAAAAACTTATCTTTTTACTGATATTACTTTAACTGAATATTATATTAATGATTTTAATAATTAAAACATTTGATTTATTGATTAATATTATTATTTAATAACAGAATAAAATTACTTTAACGAAATATTTGAAAATTTAGAAAGAAAAAGGACTTTACTGAAAAATGATTATAAGATTAAGTTAAGTGTATAATTAACTGAAATTAATGAATTAAATTAGCATAGATTAATACAGAAACAATGTACGGTGGCGTAACATTTTCCTCCACACTGTGGAAAAAAAAAGCAAGAAAAAAAAGAATAAGCTGACGGGTTTTTTCTCAAAGAAAAACTAATTTTACACAAGGGTAATAATAAAAATGAAACGTTGAAAACCTCAACGATTGATCTCATGAACATAACAGAAATCAATAAAAAAATGTGCAGATAAACAAGTTCAAAAATCAAAAGTCCAGAAGAACTTGACTAATTTTAGCTGAGTCTTGAGCACATATGAAACTTAATAATATAAAACATGAATGTAAATAGTTAACAAAATGGTAAATAAAATATATATGAAGCAAACACAAACAATTACAAATACGCCACAAATAAACACAATATATATATATATACATAGTAAGGGTGAGTGAACGAACAAACAAGTGTATAGTGCCTTAATTAAACCAAAAATCTAAAATTGTGAAAATCTGAGATGTATAAATGTAATATCCATGTGCACACCATTACAGACTATTGCAATGTTTAAATAAAATCTGAATAAAATCTATAACATATATAACAAGGTAAATAGGAATCTGAGTGCAGGATCAAAGTATATTATATACAGGACAAATACTGAAGAGCAGATGTGATTTGAATGAGACATAATTAACATTAATTCATCATATGTCATTGTAAATAAACTACAAATAGCTATAAGGAAAAAACGTGAGTACATTCCCTATGAATTGTAGCAGTGTCCAATTATTTAAATAAAATTAAAGCTAATTAAATTTTAACCAACTGTTGGTAAATTAGACAACATATTCACAATAACAAATTTTGATTCCATAAATTTGATAACGTTTAAACCATGAAGGATTGTCGGAAGGGCAATATTTGTGATTGTTAAAACCCCATTAAGCCCGAATGTACCTTCTGTGTGCTCAAACATTAATTTAGGAAATAGCCGAAAATATTTTAGAAAAACTTAGAGCAATTGCTCCATCGTATTCTATAAGCATGTTCTTACATGCAATCATTATAAATCTCAACTAGAACCATATAGGCATGCGCATTTTTTGAGATTATCAACATTCTTTAAACAATTGATCAATTTTCAAAATTCTTTATTTATTTCATTTTCTTTTTCATCATTGTCTCATTCTTTTAAATTTGATCATTTCTTGTGAAATGTATCATTAATTTAATTAATAGTATTTTCAAAATTCACATCAAACTACAAACAGTAAAATGAGAGTGTGTAACATCAAAACAATAAAAGTCTAAATCCATGTAGTAAACATAGAAAAATTATAAAAATATATAGTAGCAACTGAATTAATAAAAGCAGAATGTAAATAAAATGGAATATTTAAATGCATCATGTAAAGGAGAAAATATTATAACTTAAAAATTTTTATGAGTTTGAGTATATAACATGAGACAATACTTCCTGAAGCGATTTGTGGTAGCTAGTCACTCACACTGCAGGTAACTTACACTGATATCAGAATGTAAATTGTTTGAATATCATAACAAGTTATATAGGTAGTTGCTACCTACTATGGTAAAATTTTATTACATAAAAGTTTACGAAATTTAAAATGAACTTATATGAATAACATATTGAAATAAAGATTAATTATAAATGAGTTTAAGTTACTACAGAAGAAATCAACAATAAAATTTTGACCAAAAATACACTATTTCTGTCCTGTACGAATTAGTTTGCTGATATGTACCTTTGTAGTTTTCCCCTGGTCCGTACAATGTCTAATTAAATAATTGTCATTTCGAAAGCATTGTAAGATTTCATATGGACCAGTATTTTTTGGTTTGAAAGTAGTAGAGGGAATTAGGTTTTTCAGATAAACTATATCTCCAACAGCCAAAGTAGACGGTGTACGACACTTCAGAAATTTTTCCTTCAGAGAAAAGTAGTGTTTCTCATTTTCTCTTACTAAATTTCTAGATGCCACAATATGTTCTTGTAGTTTCCGTAAATAAACAGAAGGTTCCTGAGCATACTGAGGTGGTCAAAACGTGTCAATTGGCAAATTTAAATCTCTACCTAAGAACAAGTTAGCTGGAGTAAAATTTGTAACAGAATGTTTTGAGTTATTATAATGTAGAACAAAGAATTTTAACCTATCAGACCATTCGATTACATTGTCAGCAAGTGAAGCAACGGATTCCTTAAGGGATCTATGGATACGTTCAATTAAACCATTAGAGCGCGGGTAATAAATAGAAGAATGTCTGTGCTTAATATTAAGTGATTTTAAGTAATCATCAAATTCATCAGATTTAAAATTTGAGGCATTATCAGAAAGTATTACTTTAGCAATTCCAAATCTAGAAAAATAGTCATTAAGAGTTTTAATTATTGAATGAGAAGTAACATTAGCTAACGGAATAGCCTCTAAAAAGCATGAGTAATGGTCGACAATAGTTAAAATAAAAAATTTTCCATCATGTGACCTAGGTAGTTTTCCTACAACATCTATAGCAAGCATCTCTCCAGGGGCAAGTTCGCTTTTGGAAATAAAAGAAGGTTTGGTGTTTGTTTGTTTACTTTTGTGCGGAAGACATTTTTCACAAGAATTTACAAAGTTTTGGACGTCCTGAACCATACCAATCCAATAATAATGTTTAGCAACGATATCCAAAGTTTTAGCTATGCCAAAGTGTGCCTGATGTGCAAGAGCAATACAGCTATTTATTAAGGTTTTAGGGATGAGAATTTTCTTAGTTCTATTTACATTTTTAGCTTTCTTTTTTGCAAACATTAAAAGATTATTTTCCGGGTTAATTGAATAATTAGGGTTGGTGGATGTTTTATCTAATATTTTATTTCTGATGTCATTAAGTTTTTGATCGTTAAGTTGTTCTTTTAAGATATTTTCAGTTTTAAGTGAGTCATTGGTAGGTATAAAAATATTTAGAGCATTAACAATTAAATTAGGATTATTGGGATAGTCTATCACTCTAGAAAGAAAATCAGCTGGATTGACAAGACCAGGAATGTGTTCAACTTTGTAGTTGAAGCTTTGAAGAAACAAAACCCATCTAGTTATAATTTCTACCTGTTTCTCTAAGTTTAGATGGTAAGTGAGAGCTTTGGCATCTGTTAAAATAGTAAATTGCCTACCGTAGAGATATTCATGGAAATGTTTTACAGAAGAATATATGGCATAAAATTCACGTTTAATTGATGGATATTTTGATTCAGCTGGGTTTAATTGTTTAGAGTAAAATTCAAGAGGATAAAATTTGTTGTCGTGTTTTTGCAATAAAATTCCACAGATAGCATGCATGGATGCATCTGTCACTAAAAATACTTCCTTACTCTCATCAAAATTTTTGACAGTAGGATTGTTGAGCAAAATATTCTGAATTTTATCAAAGGCATTTTGGCATTCATTACTCCAAAGAAATTTCGACTTTTTATGGGTTAATTTTACAATAGGTTGAACAATTTTAGCAAAGTTATAAATGAGATGTCTGAAGTAATTTATCATTCCTAGGTAGCTTTGAACTTGTTTGACATTTGTTGGTACAGGAAATTTAGTAATTTTCTTAACATTATCAGAAGAAGGAGAATGGTCATTTTTATGTAGGTCAAAGCCTAAGTAAGTTATGTTCTCTTTGCAAATTTGAAGTTTAGCAGGATCTAAGGTTAGGTTGAATTCTTTAAGTTTGTCGAATACTTTTTGAAGCCAGAATAACATTTCCTCAAGAGTATCAGCTGCAACGATAATATCATCCAGAAAAAATTGAACATTTTTGCCTTTAAGTTCATTTAGACAACTATTGATTAAGGTATGAAAATAGCTGGTTGAATTGACAAGTCCGAAAGGGAGTCTTTTTGGCATGAAATTACCAAACTCTGTAGCGAAAGCTAATTTAGATCTATCCTTCTCTTGAAGTAAAATTTGAAAAAATGCAGACTTTAAATCTAAAACAGTGTAAAGCTTCTTCCCAGCAATATTTTGCATGATGTCATTGATTCTTGGAAGACAAATTTTGTAAGGCTCTGTGATAGCATTTAATAATCTGTAGTCTATAACCATACGAAATTTAAGTTTGTTAGGATTGTCAGTTGGAAGAGATTTCTTTTTAACAAAAATAACCAGAAAGCAATAGTTTGAATTGGAGTTTTCTATGATACCTGCATCTAAGAGAGCAGAAATTTCATTGCGAGCAAATTCTTTAGCAATTTTGGGAATGGGATAGGGTTTAGTTTGAAGAGCAAAATCATGAAGTAATTTGAATTCCGGAACAACTTTATCTGTACATCCAAGAGTATCATATGAAGTAGAAAATACAGCAGAGTTATTCATTAGAAGTTTAAGAACACGTTTTTTGTCTGAGTCAGGTAAGTGGTTTATGGTAAAATTATCTACTTTAAGTTCCTTTTTTCTAAGTTCTAAGATATCCTGAGTTACTAAAGAGTTAATTTGAAAGGTTTCTGAGTTGTTATGATTAGAGATTTGATCTTTAGCAATTGGTTTAATAGATCCCAGTATTACATTTTTCCTGAGTGTGATTTTATCTTTAGAGTTATTGTGGATGTATATAAGAATAGAATTATTTTCATTAGTTTCGTGGAGACTATAATCTAAGTTAATTGGTAATTTAGTAGTTAAAGGACAAAATAAATAGTTAAGAGATTTACTGATTTTAAATTTAGTTTTAAGTTTAATGATTTTGCCTTGGTTGGGTCTGATTATAATTTTATACATGGGTTTTACAAAGTTCTTTTCGTTATCAGGAATATCATCATTGGAAATCAAATTAATGTCCTTGGATGGGGAATAGGTAGCAGCGTTCTCAATTACATCAGAATCCGAAAAATTATTATCATTAAGGTTAGAATTATCAGAAATGAAATTATCAGAATTTAAATTAGAGTTTTCAATACTATCTGGAATTTTTCTTTGGAAAGGAAATCGAAGGTTACCCATAATGAGTTGAGAGTTGGCAGAGTCCAATAAAAGTTTGTTACGATTAAGAAAGTCATATCCTAGAATAATTTGATAGTTGGAGTGCCAGTTATTATGAGTTATGAAGAAAACATTCGAAAACCAAGTGGAGTTAATTTTAAAGCTGAGTTTAACAGTAGAAAAAAAATGGGATGGAGGAATTATCTATTGTTTTGATTTGGACAGATCTAGAAAGAAAGTTAAGTTTTTTATATTTTTTGAGAATTTCTATTGCCTTAGGTTGAATTAAAGATAAGTTTGCTCCACTGTCCAAAAGAGCTTCGAAGGAATTTTTATCAAAAGTAAGTTTAATTATGGGCAGTTCTGAATTCTGAGTACTACAAGACATTAATGATTTATTGACTGAAGAAAAATTAGAATTTGTACCCTCGTACCTTGCAAGAGAATTTTTACGACGGGTTCTGTTAGAGTGAGGGGGATTATGTTGAAAAATTCTGTCAGAACCCTCTATAAGTTTAAATTCTTTCTTGGATGACGATTGTAGGGTCTGTAATTACGTCTTCCTCTACCCCTGTTAAATCGTGGGATGTAGTTGTGATCATTTCTCCTTTCCTGTCCCGAAACATTACGATGAGGGCTAGAAAAATTCGAAAAATTGACATTTCTGCCCTGAAAATTAGCATCTCTGCTAACAAAGTTGGGATTTGAAGAAAAAAATTGTGAATCCCTGTGAAAATTTCCCTGATTGGCTGCACCCAAATAATGCCAGCAGTCCTTGGCATTGTGCGGTTTCCCACAAATTTGACAACTCTTCTTGTCCTCCTGTAATTTTTGCACTAAGTTTGTTAGTTGCAAAAGTTGTTGATTATGATCTGCCTGCTGCTTTAAGAGCAATTGCATGACTGAATCCTGGCTACTGCTGCTGGTAGTCTGAACAGTGTTTAAGTTGTTAACTTCAAAGGAGTTTTGTTCTAGCGCCTTTTCGATGTCAACTGCTTTGGCTACGACATCGTCAAAATTAGTAACACCGAACTTTATTACCTCTGTTCGAATATCAGAACGCAGGGCTTCAATGAATTTTGAATACATTAAATTCATTTTTAAGTCTGTCAAATGGGGATTGTTATCAACATCTGGAGCCATTTTACCCACAATTTTACGAATGACCTCTGCTAACTCTTTTACAGATTGCTTTGGTTTTTGCACCGTTCTAGCATACTCGTACGAAGCTTCCTCAAACGTTTGTTCTTTACGAAAATGGTCTCTGAGTAATCTGACAACAGTGTCAAAGTCTTCCTCGTCTCTGATCTGGGGATCACTGGACATAAATTCCAAAGCCCTGTCCCTACAATGCAATCTTACTAAGGGTATTCTGTAATTGTCAGGCCAATTTTGAAGATTGCAAATGTCGATAATGCTTCTAATAAAATAGTTAACGTTTTCGTCCTCTTTACCGTGAAAAAGCGGAATAGCGGACATTAAAGCATTTAAATGCATCGGAATTGCCATGATACCTTTAAATTTAGAAAAACAAAATAAATAAAATATAAACACGTAAGAAAAGTTACTTTTAAGAAAAATTTTATGATTCCCTAAATAATTTCCAACATGTTATAATCACTATAAAATTTCTTAAATAGTATAGATAATATTGCAATAAAATAATGAAACACAAAATAGTATAAAAATATGAAAACACAAATAATAAAATCAGAATACAGATAATTAAATAAATTATACTAAAATTTTAGTGAAAATTTGTAAAGGAAATTTCACTAAAGTTGAAATCTTTGGTTAAACTATAAAATATATTTGTATTGCACTACTGGAGGCACATGGATTTGAAATCTCAGTTCTAGTATTTAAAATTCATATCAAAGAATGGTAAAATCACAAAGAAAATAATTTATTTACTTCAGAATGTAAAATTTGGCAAAATTAAATGCAGATAAAAATTTTGAGACTGCAGAAAGAAAAGTTATTTTAAGTAAATCTAAGAATTTGAGAATTTACAAAAGATCGTTAAAATAGCAAACATCGTTAAAATATAAGATTTTTGAGATATAAAATATTTTAGAATAGAAAATAGTTAAATTATACAGATCGTTGCATTCTAAAAGATCGTTACTTTTTAGCACTGAAAGAAGCCAAAATTAATATATAAATAAGAAGTTAAATTTTCCTGAAAATACTTATATTACAAAACACACAGGTTCAACTTCGGGCTAAGGCACCATAAAATGTCACGTCGTTTCGGATTGGTGTGAAAAATTTAAAGATTGAAAGTAATTTTGAAAAATAGAGATGCAAAAATTAATGAAGTTAAAAGAACTAAAGAAATGTTTTAAAAAATGCCAATCCAAAACAACGTCACGGCACGCAATCGTAAAGTGGTAATTAACCCAATAATCGACATAACAGTTAAATTTATAGCAAAAGAATTTAAAGAACAAGGACGGATGAACAATTAAATAAACTTCACTAGATAATTTGGAAAATAGTTAAGATATGAAGTCGATTCTTAGATTAAGATGTAAAGTAAATTAAAGTAACACTCACCCATGTCTTGACAAAACAAAGAAACTGACGTATAACAAATAGATATTTATTGACGAAACAACACATAAACATAAAGGTGTAGAAAGCTTAGTTGGCCAACCAAAACAACAAACATTTAAAAATTTTGTATCATTATATTGAAATTACATATTACTATATCTGGATTTCAGAACTATGATTATGGTAAATTCATTTGTAGAGGACCACGCTGCATCAACGTAAGTTTATAAATTAGGATCAAATAGGATGATCAGAGTTCTTGTATGAAATAACGTTAAGACTTTGAGATAAGTCACTATAATGAAATGAGTTTGTGAAGTGGAATTCTTACAGTAAAAATATGAAGCTAGACAATTTCGGCATATTGCTTGAAGAGCACAATGAAGAGAGGTGAAGTTAAAATCGTTTAAAACGGAACCAAGATGATAGATGGGACACGCTGAGTGAATTCAAAGAGGGAAAAACAGAACTACTTCTATAGATGTATGAATTACTGGAGATATCAGGCTAAAAAAAGATTTAGCGAAGCTTAGCTGTATGTTAAAACTACTCATTACAGATTGTGTTACGGGCCTAAGATGATCGATGATGGCCGGAATGGATTGTTTGATGAAGCTGCTAACAATCAGGAAAAGTGAGTTGTAATGTTTCAAGCTATCTTCGTTCCAGGAGATTTCAGGCTAAAAAAATTTAGCGAAGTTTAGCTGGATGTTAAAACAACTCATTACAGATGAAGCTACGGGCCTAAGATGATCGATGATGGCCGGAATGGTTGGTATGATGAGGCTGCTAACAATCAGGAAAAGTTACTTGAAATATTTCAAGCTATCTCCATGCTGCGATAAAATTTTAGTTAGAGAGTTTTCACTCTAAAATGCAATAACTTTGAAGACTGCTGAAGCTAACATCGTTGAAACGAACTTTCTCTGCGGGACCCGAAGGTCCGCAGCTTAAATAGAGCAACCGAACGCGTTAATCCCTCGCTGACAAGTGATTGAAAACATCGTGCTCAAAAGTCAGTTAGATTTTTGAAAGCTAACTTTCAGCCAATGAGCATCGAGCATTATCGAGCGTTCGCTACGCAACGCAGAGTTGAGATGAATAAAAATCATCATTACTCCTGAATGGCAACGACGCCGTAAAAGTACCCGGATGGACGCTGAGATGGGAGCGCGTCTCTGCCTGAGTGCAATGAACTGTACGCTATTTCTTCCGAGAAATCCTGTCACGTGATCGTAAACAATAAGTATCTTGGGGAAGATGCGCAATCAAAATGTCGATATTTCTGCAAAACAAAACGCGCGATCTTTGAAAAGAGAATTGAATAAATAGAATTTCTTGCCATAACTGCTGAACTAAATAACGTATTTAAAAACCGTAAACGGATTCTTGAAGTAGAATTTTTTATCTATAGATTGAATATGGTTTTAATACAAAATATTTAATATTTAATAATTATGATTTTCGTTTTTGGACTTAGAAATATTTCGTATCAGTTTGTATTGACACGCTAAAAACTTATCTTTTTACTGATATTACTTTAACTGAATATTATATTAATGATTTTAATAATTAAAACATTTGATTTATTGATTAATATTATTATTTAATAACAGAATAAAATTACTTTAACGAAATATTTGAAAATTTAGAAAGAAAAAGGACTTTACTGAAAAATGATTATAAGATTAAGTTAAGTGTATAATTAACCGAAATTAATGAATTAAATTAGCATAGATTAATACAGAAACAATGTACGGTGGCGTAACACACACCCAAATTTTCAGACTTCTACATATAGTAGATTTCACTAGCCATCGCACCCAGACACACACGCAGACAAACAACTTTATTTTATTAGTATAGATCAGGGCTGTCCAACCTTTTGGTAAGTGTGGGCGCACATGATCTAGTGACAAATACTGAAGGGCGCCCTTATTAATTTATCTGGAAGCATAAAACAATAATACCTCCATAAAGTAAGGGGGTAGGGGGGGACAGGATTCCCAGTTTTGCCTCCTGTTTTATTCGGAAATTCCGAATTCATACCGGAACTTCCGAAAGAATTTTTACTTTAAGTAATCTTAAAATGTTTGTCATTGAAAAAATTTAAAAATACTGTTTGAAATTTCTGGTATATGGATTTGGATTTTCTGAATAAAAAAGGAGCCCATGCTGGCAACACTGATAGAGTAACAATATAGATAGCCGTTTTATAAGATACACAGACACCTCGCAATGTGAAACATAAGAACCCTTACTATGCACAAAAAAACATCAATCATAGTAACTAGAAGTACATTTTACTGAGAGAGAGGTCTATCAAAATATCTTGCAGAGAAAGGAGCTGAAAAATTTAACACCGTCCGTAATAAAAATCATGTGAAACACTAATGATTTTAAAGAAGCATCTTTTATAATGGATTTGTATTTAATAAAAACTCCTAGGTAACAGAAATCATTCGAAAGGGTGCCACGGCACCCGTGGACGCCACGTTGGACAGCCCTGGTATAGATAATAATTATGTACTATTTTTGAGTAACTAAAAAGAAAAGTTTTCACTCAATTCAGAAAAAGCAATCTAAATGTTTTTCCAATTGTTATTCTATTTTATTTAACATTACCTACTTGATCACTAAAATGTTATATTTCTCTTTCATTATTCAAAGTTCTCATGGAAGAAAAATGAATGTCAATCATTGTTCTTAAAAGAAAAACTTGTGTATTTTTCTCATATTTTTGCATCAAAGAAATTACAAAAAAGGTGTGAAAAATATGTGAGCACTTATGATATTAAACTTATTAATCAATGAGTGATATACTTTTTTTAACAGTAAATTGTTAACTATGGCACTCATATTTGCTCAACTTAACCTTTCATAAATTATAAAAGATATTTGCGATTGAAAAAGTAAATCTAAGATAAAATTTTACGCACTAAAAAGTTGTTTAGTTGAAATGCATAGTAAACACAACTAATTAGTATATGAAGTCAAAAATACTTACTACTCTGATATTTTTATCTTCTGCCAAACGCTTATAACTGGAAACCAACTAAAAATAAAATAAATTTTTAATCAGAAACACTACCAGAGATCAATAAAAATATTAAGAATTTTCAGTATATGTATATTTGAAAATGACCACTTGAATATAAACACTAATAAATTCACATTATGACTAATACTACAAACTCTTTATATAATAGGGAAGAAAATTGTGATTTGTATGTCTATTATTTCTAATACATAAAATGTGCTTTTTACATGATTTAATTTTAATTGTATCGTTATTTTTATCATGGAGAATTTTAAAAGGGCAGGAAATATGTTTTTTAAATTATTATAGAATTTTTTGATTTAATTACACAAATCACTGGGAAATAAGAAGCATACACAATTTAACTAAGTTACTAGCAAAACGAGAAAACTTATGCAGCTGATGACAAGGTTTGCATCAACAGTATTCTAAGTTATTCAGAAAAAATTAATACGTTTGGTATTTATTTTAATAAAGGTATAAAGCAATTTATGTTACATGAGAGGAGCAAAAATGGAGATCAGTGGGTTTTAATCATGACAGAAAAGAAATTTGTAGACTACAGCAAAACTTTGTAAAAAACTAATTTAAAAACAATCTGCTTCAAACTTTTAAAATCATGAAATTAATGAAAAGCATATGCTTCTATAGTTACATGTAACACTTTTCAACTCAGTTTTTTATTATTTTATACTGTATTTAAGAAGTTTTATTGACTTGCCTGTAGACTGCTTTCAAAGTGTGTTGTTGATGTTTATATAACATCTTTGACAGAAGAATGTTACAATTCAAAATTTAACAAGCCTCAGCATTAAAGTTGCAATATATTGTTATTTTACAAGTTCATAAGCACATTGAAATTAAACATTAATCTTGTAATGCAATGAAAATTAATTGCTAAATATGAATTTCACCACAAGACAAGTTGGTATATGGAAATTGCCTTGAAAGAGAGGATATTTCTAATAATATCCAACTGATACTGGTCCCAGATGCTGATCAAAACTAAAATTTAATTCAAATTCATGTTTTTAGTTATTCAACAAGAAAGTCAATCCCAATAATTTTTTTTTATATGTACACAAACCACAGCAGGGTCCTGTTTAAAGTGATCATCAAAATAACAAAACTCTGTCATATTCAAATTTCATGTTTTCATTCATATACAGGGTGATTCACCATCAGTGCGACAAAGTTTTCGGAAGGGAATTACCATCAGATAATTACCAATATAAATGATATAGCAAAGTAATTACACATGTAGAGCATATGCTGCTGTAAAGTCTGCCCAGTATTATTGAGAAGGGAATAAATATGCAGTAATATTTAATAAATTAAAACTCATTCAGCTAAAAAAGAAAAATATTCAAAAGTGTATCTCAAATGATAACAAACTAAATTAAAAGCAAACTATATATTTTATTTAACAAAAGATGCAAAAATCACATTTATTTTTGTGCTCTTACATTTTATAATTATTAAACTATTTATGATAAAAAAAACAGTTTTGTTATTGCATAATATTTTATTAAAATAATAACAATTTGATACATATTTCTCTTAAATTTTCACTGTCCATGAATATGTTCATTTCAAGCACATAATGAAAAAAGATTTGTTGTTACAAAACTGCATATTAAAAAACAAGTATGAAATACACACATTCATTTAATTAAACAGGGTGACCTAAAAAGGTTGAAACATGCTTTAATTTATTACCTGTTACAGATACTTTGCAAACTTTGTGTTAAAAAAATGATTATGTCAATGAAATAGTCTTCCTATTGATCTTTAAAAAGCAATACTTTTAAAACTTTTATACAATCTCTCTACACAGGATGAGTGAATTAGAAAAATTTTTCTTCTGTTAGAACAAGATCATTACAAAAAAAAAAAAAAAAAATGCATAGCTGTATTTTAAAAATTGAATAAGTAATGTTTATTTGGAAATTGATCACTGTGATTGGAAGGGGATATAGCAAACTATACAAAGTCAAAGATTGTGCAATTTACAAGAGTTTTTTTTTATTGTTCATAACAGGCAAGTAGACAAGCTTTATGAGATTTTACAGATTATTTCATTGTTTCGTGAAAATCTGATACAAAAGTTTAACTCCTTAAGCCCCAAGATGAACCTGCGTACATCATGAACTCGTCTATTTGAAATACAAGGACATATGTGCGTATGTCTTCATTTTCAGTCCAGACTGCAATATTCTAAGCATTTAGTTTTTTTTGCGTCACTAATTGCTATTGTGATTGGTTTTGCACAGGCTTCATAGCAATGATTGTTTTCGCACCCAATAAATGGCGTTACATATATATATATATATATATATATAAAAACCTCTAATTTTTCCGTTGCTTTGTTTCTTTATTCGTTGTTCATTTGTTTATGTGTTGGTCATTCTGTTCAGTTGTGTTTCGATTTCGGCTTTGTATTTTTTGTATCTCTGATAGATAAAAATAATGATATAAACAACCTTTGACAAAATTTAATATATCTGGTATGCAGCATACTACCACTAAATTGATTATGGTGCTTAAGGGGTTAATTTAATATGTTATTATAAAATTCGCAAATATTATGACTAAGCTTTTAATAGTATCCAAACACAATAATTCTTTACAATAGCGCCAAACACATTTACCTTCTTTTGAATTAAAAAAAAAAAAAAAAGGCTATGTAGTCAATGAAAAACAATATTTACCGAATAGTTTTACTTACAGACATAGATGGAGTCATTGGAGTCTGTGCTACACTAAAACCTGGTTCTTTAGATGGAGTAACAATACCAGGAGCTTCTTCATATTCAGCTTTATCCTTAGCAGGTTCATCTATGCTTCTTGATCTTTCTCTCCTCTTTCTTTCTTTTTTCACTCTCCTTGACTTATGGCTGTCAGATTCTTTGTTTTTCTTATTTTTCTAAAAGGTATAACATACAGTTGAAAACTATAAGGTAGCAGTAACAATAAGGTAACAATGGGAATATAAACCCAGTATCTCAAAAAGGTTAAAATGATTCATTTTAAAATCTTCTACAGATGAGTAAATAATGAAAGAAAGAACAGTAGATGACTGTGTCCGAATCAAAAGGTGTATAGGTGGCATTAAAAATAAAAGAACAGAGAGCAATAATTATAGTATTGGAAATTTTATTAGTGGGATATAACAACATATGAAATTTGCTGCACAGTGCAGCACTTTAGTATAATTTATTTATATTGTAATAACTGGAAATACATACAACAAAAAATTGATATCAATTTATTCAGAACTGCAAATATATCATGATCAGAGATCTAAATGGTCCAGAACTTTGGATAAAAATACAACAAAATTACACAAAATTTTCATTCTCTGTACTTTTAATGCTGTTATGAATCATGCACAAAAACTTATAGTATTTAGTAAACAAATACAATTATTCTTTAGTGACACAGTATTTTAAATTTATTAAGGTAAAATAATAACATATAATCAACAAGTTAAGGGATAAATTTTATTATATATTATAATGAGAACTAGTCGGATGTGTCAATCCCAAAACTTTCTTCTATCTCACACAGGTTTCGCATACACTAAAAAGAATCAGCACCAATTTATATTAAGGTCTAACTGAAACTCAAGTTTTATTAAATTCCATGCAATATTTCTTGAGATAGGACTATCGTTAAAATCGTGTAAATCTTACAAAATGCTGCATAGCAGCGGCACCTGCTGGGCGATTTTTACCAAAAACTAATCAGCACCAATTTATATCAGGGACTAACTGAATCTAAAGTTTTATTTAATTCCGAGCATTAGTTCTTGAGATAGAGCTATTGCGAAAATCGCAAAAAATGCTGCATAGCAGCGCCACCTGCCGGGAGATTTTTACCAAAAACTAATCAGCACCAATTTATATCAGGGACTAACTGAATCTAAAGTTTTATTAAATTCCGAGCATTAGTTCTTGAGATAGAGCGCCCACAAAATTTTTGTCACATACAGACAGAGTCACAGACAGAGTCACAGACAGACATTTTCTAAAAATAGTCAAATCGTGTTCAGGAGCTTCTAAAACGTCTAAATCCGTCAAAAACCGGAAGTCGAAAATTTTCATGAATCCAATACTTTCTTCTTGTAAAGATAGAAGAAAGTAAAAAAAAGAAAAGAAAATATATCTTAAAAACAGATATGTAATAAATAAGAAAAAAGGGATCAATAAGAATTTATTTTAACAAATTGCAAATGAAATTAGTATATATCTGCAACTACTGGTATTAAAAAATAAAATGCTAAAAAAAATCCCCCCTCCTTTTTTTAATACAAACATATTAAATAAATAAAAACTTAACCAATGTTAAATTACAAATTTACAAATATTCTAAAAACAAAATACAATTTCAGAGAAATTTGCTTCACATTACAGCAATTGTTAATGAAAATTTTCTTATCCCTATAGAACAAAAAATTAATGACTTTTCTGATCAGTTGATAAAATTTGTGACTTTTTCAAGACTTTCATGATTTTTGTGACCAACAGACACTGTTTTTGAAAAAAATTAAATATATATTTTTAAAATGGTTTGGCTGATAATTTTTTTCTGTGCACCTATTAATTCCAAAATGAATTTTTGAAATTCTGCAAAAAAAATGTAAAAAATAATAATAGTAGAAAAACCACATGCCTGGTATTTATTAATTTTTAAATAGCTTCAAAAATTAAATTTCAGAGAGTTTTTATATCACTGTAAGATTAAAATACATTTTAAAAAAAGGTGGTGTGGGGGATTGGCAGTAGTAGGAGAGGTATTTAATAAAGTGAACATTCTGGCAGGAAACTGATAGCATTTTGCAAAAATTAAGAAAAGAAAACACATGATAATGTCATACACATGACCAGGGCTTGACAAATACGGTCGCCAGGTCGCTACTGGCGACCAAATATTTTTATCTGGCAATCCAGTTATTTAATCTAATGGGGTTTTTGTTGTTTCTTTTTTGTACAAAAATTGACATAAGCTTTCTTGAAATGAGCACAAATGCCCCCCCCCCCTTTTCCCAATATTAAAAAATAAACTTTGAAACTATATTCACACAAAAAGTATTTTTAACTGTTGTTTTTAATTTGGCAAAAATAAGTTCATCAAATGTAAATTTTCAAATTTTCAAATCAAAATTAGTTGAGACTTCGACAGAAAAATAGGTGAAAACTTGTTTTCCTGCTTCACTATTTCATTGATGTGCTCCTCAGCAGATATAGATTTTGTAGCGTTCAACTATCCGAACATTTCAAGCATTTGGCAATCAGCATGTTCTGAACATGACAGTTAATTCACACTTTACAGTATTTTATTTTTTTTTTGAAAAATATATGATTTTGATAAGTTTTATTAGAAAACTTAGTTTATATTATCTTTCTAAACTATCACTAATATTAAGGACGGTAAACGTCTGTGTGTGTGTGTGTGTGTGTCTGTCTGTGCACTCCGCCTTTGTACCCGCAAAGGCTCCCGGACTAATCGACGCACCGACGGCGGACGCGTACCGAAAAATTCGCAAAAAAGGCGCGACGCTCAAGTTTCGATCGGGTCGGGCCTCCGACCCGGACCCGGGGCGTTATTAATGAGCGAAAGTGTTTTAATTACCGACCGAAACCGAAGTTGGAAGAGAAGTCAAAACAGCGAAAAGTTCGCCTTCCGGGGTTGCCAGTCTCCGTCGGGTCCGGGAAGGAAAAGACGGCGGGGTTCCCAGGGAGCGATTTAAGCCCCAAACTGCAGTGCAGGTCCGACCCGTATCTCCGTAAGTCGGAGGGCCAGAAATTCGAAAGTCGTACGTACGGAACCGGGACGTCGTCAGGTTTGATAAATTCGAAAAATCTTTTCCGTACGACGATTAGAACCGAAAAAATCCTTTAAAAATCGATCGATAAAATGTAATTTTCGAATTCTTTTTCACCGCTGGGAATGTCAGACAGCAGACAGCCGGAGACACGGCTGCAAAACGATTTCATTCTCCGCCACCGCAGGTGTTCCGGAGGATTTTCACGTGACCGGCCTGTATTCATCGCTCCAGTGCGCTTTCGAAAAACAATGAAGTCGGGGGACCAGAAATTCGAAAATCGTACAGACAGATTCACGAGAGCATTTGCTTTCAGAAAATCGAAAAATCATTCCCGTACGACCATTAGAACCGAAAAAATTCTTTAAAAATCGATCTATAAAAAATTATTTTTCATTTCTTTCAGCGCTGCGAATGCCAGAAGGCAGACGATTGTCTGGATCGATTTTCAAGAGGCAAGGAGGACGTGGTCACGTGACGTTCAACTGCGTTTTTTCAGAGGGGGGACTCATTTCCGAATCTAAGGGGCGCATTAATTTCAAACTTTGAAGGGCGACTCAAAATGGATTCTGCTTTCAGAATATCTAAAAATTATTCTCATATCTTCATTAGGAGCCGATATATTATTTTATTGTATAATTAATCATCGTTATTTGTATAATTAAAGCAAAAGAAAGATTTCTATTACAGTGCCGGCTAGATATTACGATTTTAAGAAGTAGGCCGCGTCTAAAAACTGCCATAACGAGTATCTTAAGTTTTTGTTTTAGAGTGGAAACCAGATATTATGATAGGAAAAAGCGGGCTTCGCCCGTTATCGATTTTTTTTTTTTTTTTTTTTTTTTTTTTTTTTTAGTTTTAAGTTTTTCTACAGCTCACTGTCTTTGAACTAGAACACAGGTAGTCTACATAAGTTGTTTGAGGAAAAGCAGTGTCATCGCCAAACCCCCCCCCCCCCCCCCCCCCCGCTTTTTTCTTTTAACTGTGGTCCGTTTCTATAACTAAGAAACTGTGTTACGGATGTCCACCAAACTGATTCCAAACATCATAATTAAAGTAATAAGGACCCCCTATCCAGATATTATGATAGGGAAAAGCGGGCTTCGCCCGTTATCGATTTTTTTTTTTTTTTGTTTTAAGTTTTTCTACAGGTCCCTGTCTTTGAACTAGAACTCAGGTAGTCTAAATAAATTCGACTCGACATCGATACAGCTTACCGATTTTATTTCGTTTTTTCACCACTAGGGGGCGCTTTCCTATCTTCGGTTCTACGGGCATGAAAACGACGGGGTATGGCTCATTCGACTCGACATCGAAAGTCTTAACGATTTCAGTTATGATCATATAAACAGATTGCGCCACCTGGTGGCGGAAGGTGGAACTAACGTATACTGCAGCGCGTGCGCAGCACGACTGCTATACGGTGCCGCAGGCAGCGGGGACCCGAGCCGCAGGTTTTCGTTCAGTTAGAGGTTTATACTATTCCATGTGCAATTTAAGGGATTATCCGGTGCATGCGTAGCACGACCGTCATACGGTGCCGAAGGCAGCGGGGACCAGGGTCGGAACGACTGCTATACGGTGCCGCAGGCAGCGGGGACCCGAGCCGGAGGTTCGTTCAGTTAGAGGTTTATACTATTCTATGTGCAATTTAAGGGATTATCCGGTGCGTGCGCAGCACGACCGGTATACGGTGCCGAAGGCAGCGGGAACCAGGGTCAGAGGTTCGTTCGGTTAGAGGTTTGTACAATTCAATGTGCTAATTAAGGGATTACCCGGTGCGTGCGTAGCATGACCGGTATACGGTGCCGAAGGCAGCGGGGACCCGGGTCGGTGGTTCGTCCGGTTTGAGGTTTTACAAGATTCGAGATTTTCTACAATTCGAGGCACCGATGTAAATTAGGGGCCCGCTGGCGGGCGAAGCCAGCTAGTGTAACTAATAATTCTAAACAATGCCTGTTATTATTTTTCCTCAATTAATTCATAAAAACTTTGTGTTTTTTGAAAATTAATGACGGGGAAGGAGGGGGTGGTAAATATTTTTTACTGGCTACCAGATTTTATCAAATTTCTAAAGCCCTGCACATGACACTGATATATATATTACAGAATAACTTTTTTCTCTTCTGTTTGCTTAATTTATAATGAAATACAAAGCAAACATCATTTTAAGAAACAACAGAAAACATACTTCTTTGCGGCTTTCTTTTCTTGACCTGTGTTTCTTAGTTTTACTTGCTTCCCAGTTATTCAATGCATTCGGTACAGGAGGTGACGGAGTTCTAACATTATTAAGAGGCCTAAAAGAAAGATATTTTGCAAAATAAATTAAGGAGAAAAAAAAACTTGAAAATCATTCTATTTATGTTGAAAAGGCAATTATATGTGTGAATAAAATTACAACATAAACATTTATTTCAAACAACTACATACACATATAGATGCATATATAAGAATATTTCAAACATGCTTCATTTCTGAAAAGTTTATCTGAATTTTCTTAAAGCAAAATTATAAAATGAAAATTCTAAAGATACTTTAATTTTCCACATCTTAAATTATTTCCTTATACCCTGTTCGCACCAGACATTTAAGATATCTTAGACTGCCATTTTTGAGGTGGTATCTTCCCGGAATTGAATACCTGTTCACACAGCAAAACTCATCTAAGATAAAACACTGGACATCACCGTGTCTGAGATCTGAACAAAACATAGAATGTATCATGCGCATAAGTAAAAGCCAGCCTCAACAGCCATTCGTTTAAACGTAGCCTCCAGAGCCAATCAAAGTGAGTGATACTGGCTGTATCTAGCAATAGAAAGTTCGAACTCACTGAGTGAGTTTGTGGAACTCCCTCAGTAAGTTCAGCGGTCTAAGATATCTTAAATACCCGATCTGAACTGGGTTATAGGTTTCTGTTCTGGATGCCATTCTACACTAGCTTCCCTTAGGAGCCTACTTCAATTACCTTATGAGATATAGCGGCAGTTACGAGATAAAACATGCAGTTACGATCAGGGTTCGTTGATATATATCAATGGATATATATCATGATATCTATCATGATATATATCCGATATTTATTTTCAAAATATCAAGATTTTTGATATTTTTGATATTTTCACATTATTTGATATTTATTTTCAAAATATCAAGATGTTTGCTATTTTCAATATTTGATATTTATTTTCAAAATATCATTGTGCAAGATATTTGTGATATTGTAGGTCAAAACAAGTGTAAATGAAATTTTCAACTGATATTGACTGTTCCATTCTGTAGATAAAGAACATTTGTCTTTGGCACTGACTTTTCTAGCTAAAGAAAAAACAAAAATCTTATCCCAGCTTTGTTTGAAGTTTTTATTTTTAAATGTAGATTATATGGGACTAATAATTATATAGGACATAACTAATTCAGGGCAGATATAGAAAGATAAACTGTCTAATTTAGATAATCAGTTCTATACAGCTTCATTAGAAAAGAATCAATTTCTGGTTTTGGTGTTGTTGAGCTGAAATTGTACAACATGTAAGGGAATAAAAAAATAAGCTGACATTTATGTTTAAATTTTTCCATTAAAAAAAAAAAAAAAAAAAACTATTTTGTATTTAATTTTTTGTTTTATAAATTTCCGATTTCTTGATAGTTGATACTAAATCTTATAGTTATTTTTTTATAAGTGTATAAAGCAAATTGTTTCTGTTTTGTTGATTAGTTGATCTTTAAATTTGTTAAAGAAAAAAAAAAGAAGAAAAGGGAGAAAAAAAAAGTATATTATTTAAGTTTTCATATTAAGTGCAATATATTTTAGTTTCTAATCTATATTATTGCTGGAAAATATTTATTACCAGCTGTAAGTTAACTATATCAAAAATATCGGATATATATAAAAAATATCGGATATATATCGAAAATATCGGATATATATCGAAATATCGGATATTTACGAACCCTAGTTACGATACAGTGGATGAGGCAGTTTTAAAATGGATAAAGAGCATTCAAGACCAAAACTTACCAATCTCTGGTCCTTTCATAAAAAAGAAGGCATTGAAATATGCTAAACATTTTGGATGTAATCACTTTCAAGCAAGTTCCGGGTGGCTGGACAAATTTAAGAAAAGGCATGGTATCAAGGAAAAGGTTATTTCCGGAGAAAGTGTATCTGAAGCAATCTGTGATGACTGGAAAAGCAATGACTTGAAAAAAATTCTAAAAGATTATCAGCCTGATGATATTTTTAATGCTGATGAAATAGGACTCTTTTATAAGTGTTTACCCAACAAAACTTTCAAAGACGATGATTGTCATGGAGGCAAGAACAGTAAGGATAGAATAACTAAATACTGGTAGGCGCTAACATGAGTGGCAAAGAAAAACTTCGATTATTGGTAGTAGGTAAAAGTAAGAACCCTAGAGTATTAAAAAATATAACGTATTTAGAGGTTGCTATTGTTTTAATAGAAACTCATGCATGAATGGAGAAATTTTTGAAAAGTGGATTTTGAAATTGGATAGAAAAATGAGTGATCAAAATAGAAAAATTGCTCTGGTTGTAGACTATTGCCCGCAGCCCATTCTGTGTCTTCAAAATTATCAAATGTTAATTTGCTTTTTCTACCCCCAAACACCACTTCAAAATTGCAACCAATGGACCAGGGTGTAGTAAAAAACTGAAACTTCATTACCGAAAACGCATTCTCCGACAATTTATCTGGACATTTGAAAATGAAAAACTTTTACATAAGGTGATTAATCTGAGGATATGCTTGGCAAAATTAGCCAAAGTGTGGGAAAATGACGTTTCTGAATCTACAATAAAAAACTGTTTCGCAAAAGCTGGGTTCGGTGTATTATCGGAAATCGAAGAACAAGATGTGTTTCTGCAAATCCAACAGTCTTGGGAAAATTTGCACGCCCAAGATCACGTTATAGATGGTATTCTTCTTAACGAATTCTTGACACTCTATGATAAGTTACCGTAATTTCTGGGAGATAAGCACGGCTTATACGTGTTTAAAAGTTAATTTTTTCCCCGTGCGGCCTATACAATGAACTTTTTTATTCTCCTCGAGGTGTTGCAAGCAACATATTACGTAAAGCAGAAAAAAAAATTAGAAATCTTCAGAATAAATAAGAGAAAAATATTAAATTTTCCAAAAACCAAAAATAAAAATTTTGATTTAAAAAAAAAAAAAAGTAAAGCGAAAAATGAAGAGGTATTCAATTTAAGAAATTTTAACAAACGGAAATTTAAATTATTGTTTGAAAGCAGTTATGAAAAGCGATGAGCTAAATTTTGTCTTTTACTGATAAATTCATACTCCACATCGTCAATAAATATCAGTTACTTAGGTATGTATTATGATTGATGCACTCCTTAACAAATCTATTAAAATACTGAAGAGAATGCAGCAGCAATTTCTATTTTGAACTTGCGTCAAAAAATACTTTTCTTTACAGATCGTCGATGTATTTGCAGTCATAACTTAGGTGCTATTCTCTTATCATGCTTGGTGCCTATGATGCCGGGTCGCTGCCCGCATCATCCTTGCACAACTGCACCAAGGAGCTAGATTGTTTTCAGACTTCTAACGCTCTCTTCCATTTTCAGATCTAAGACTTTCTTAAACAGCACCCTACTCTTAAATTAGATTTACAGTAAGAATACAAAAATCTGGAATCATCGGTACCATGACGTCTTCGGATTATGGGACATTTTTGAAACACAGTTTCTATATTCATCACGAGAAAGTAAAACTGCCCTTTTTTAATGAGATGAATCGTATTTTGCGTATTCCTCCCAGCTGTACGATGTGATCGTTCCTCCTTTTGGCACTAAAACACAATTTCGAGGACACTTTCTGGAATATTCGTTGTTTTTATAATAATAAAAATGAAAAATGGCGTCTGATTTCTTGGTATGTGAATTCTAAAACTTTCAAGTTTCATTCATTTATGAAAGAAAATGTCTTCATGAATGTTACCGAAAGTAGGAAGTTCAAATTTCAGAACAGCCTTTAAAAATGGCATTTGAATAATATTCGGGGGGTTTTGGAGTCCTGATATTCGGCGTTTCACTATAGTATAGAAGCAACATTTAATGCAGTTCTCAAATTAAAACTCGCTACATTCTTTCATATTCATGAAGTCACCTTTATTTTTTAAATGCGTGAAATTTCTAGGTATTCGTATTAAGATAAAAATGGCATTGTTTTTCTCTTTCTTTTATATATGTATACAGAATCTTCCAGAAAATGACGTCAAAGTTAGCTATTTAAACAGATTTTAGAGAGACTAGTCAGGGAAAAGTCATAATTAGGAACCTCAGGATACAATACATTTCTAGAAAGACACGAAACTCTATTCGATTCCAAAGAATTTGACTAATAATATCTCAAATTTCATATTTTTACTTTTTTAAATAATTCTAACACTATGTCAGAAAGATTTGCGCTCTCAATCAAAGAGAAATATCTTATTGAACCTTAAAACTATATTACTAAGCCTTAAAATATTTTATTGAGACTTTCATTAAATATTAATAAAAATCTTTTTCCATCGTAATTAAAAATAAGAAAACTTTATTCTTGAACGCTTAATCTACGTACGTACCTAATATCTAAAACAAATAACAAAAAACCGAAATGTGTCATTTAATGTACAGGATTACTTTACTTAATTGGAAATGCAATCAAAAATTGACAGGCAAAAAAGAAAATGCAGCAGCATCCATAAACTTGTCTATGTAACGGGTGAATAATCTTGCTTCGAAAGCTATTTATAGCTGCCGTTTTTTTTTTAAACGCATAATCCTTTTTATTTTTCTTTCTTATTTTACAAGATTAGTCTAAGTCATCCTTATTATTAAACTGATTTGTTGAGATTTAATGCATGAACAAAATTAATAAACTAAAAAAAAATTATTTTGAATAATAAACTAACTTTGATGTTCAAAGACTTGTTAAATATTTTGGCAAAAAGAAGTCTATTGAGCTTTTCCCTTTCATCGCAGCACTTGATATTATATATTTTCTTTTGCGATGTAACCAATTACAATCCAGCGTCGGATGCGGGTAGCTGAAAATTATTTTGTCAGGTTGCGGGTCAATAAATTTTTTTTTTTTTTTTTTTTTTTTTTTTTTGTCAGGACGCGGATTGACTTCAAATGGAATTTTCAGGTTCAGGTTGGGTACTCTAAACCTGATTATTCGCAAGGACAATGGGAAAATGATTTAGCCACAATGATTTATAGGATGTAGAAATTCTAATATTGCCCAGTCCTAGCACCAAGAAGATACACAATTCAATTATTAATTGTAGCATACAAAATTTTAGCTTCTAATGCCACTGAAAAAAAAAATTAATATGCTTCTCTTTTGTTTCAATGAATATCACAATAAGATTTTATAAAAAATTTTCAATATTATTTGAAAGTACAATGTTCAAGAAAGAATCTTCAGAAGAGAAAATGATTTAGCCACAATGATTTATAGGATGTAGAAATTCTAATATTGCCCAGAAGATACACAATTCAATTATTAATTGTAGCATACAGAATTTTAGCTTCTAATGCCACTGAAAAAAAAAATAATATGCTTCTCTTTTGTTTCAATGAATATCACAATAAGATTTTATAAAAAATTTTCAATATTATTTGAAATTACAATGTTCAAGAAAGAATTTATAAGCATTTTCAATTGATGGCAATTTTAATTTAAAAGTCTAAGATGTTATACATAAACCAATTCAGTTACATTACGTAATACTTATGAAGTTATAATATATGAACTCAAGGAAATTATTTAAACTATACATTTTACTAATTATGAAAGAAAACATTAACTTACTCATCTAAATCAATATTTAAAGCTCTGTGTGGATCATCGATATTTCTGTCATCATCTTCTGCACTTGTTCTTGCACCTTCAGGCATTTCACCTTCTACGATATTAACAATATGTAAAGGTGGAACATCTTCATCACTTTCAGTAGGTGCTTTTAGTTTTTTACTTTTCTTTTTTTGTTTCACTCTTCTATGTTTTTTACTTGATCTACCACTATCAACACTCATATACTTTTCTGATGAAATAAGGCCTAGAAAACATGCAATTAAAGTTTATTATAATACAAAGAAAGCAACAAAGAACATTAAACAAGTTTCTGATGTATATATGTATATGTAACGAATTGGCATCCTGAACCAAATAGCCTGTGGACCTGTGACCACAAGCAAGGTAAATTTAAGAATATTCTCCTGCTCTTATAAAATGAGACTAGATAATTAAAATATATCATGAGTAGAATAATTCAAACATTTATTTAAAATAAATGTTTATTTATATTAATGTTAATATTTAGACAAGACGGTTATTTAAAGTACAGTGAACTCATCATTATGAAATAAATGGAGATGAATATGATCATATATAACTGGGTTTAACAGCAGTAAAGATGCGAAATTCTGAATTCTGTATTTTTAGAGAAAAATAATCTTTTTACATCCCTAATTATTATGCCACATATTTATGCATTGAATGTTACTGGATGATATACGAGAAAAGGATGATCTCATCCCTTGCAAAATGTTTTCATCCCTAGGGCTTTTTACAATTATGATTACAAGAATGTTTAAAAACAGGACAAGGAAGGAATGTACCATGGTGAGGGGACATATAGTAAATTACTTTTTGGTATGCTGGGAATCTTCATTAGCAGAAGTCTTAATGGGGTTTCAGGGGTGACTTGTACTTGGAGGATGAAATTTCAAATAAAAAATCCTTGGATATATTATTGAGGTGAATAAGTTTTTCTGCAATCACCATCATGTATGGTTGAAAGAAAAAGAGGGTTTAATGTCACAGATACCAAATGCTATACATTGGAATTCTCAGCTTGATTGCATACATACTTTTTCTATAAATTATACGAAACATGTAGAAATACAATTTACAACAATGCAATTTAAATTTAAATATTATACTTTTTACAACAATAATTGTGTAATATGTTTTTAATTAAATATACTGGTCAAAATATATTTGCTTTTTCATTAAAATTTGGTTATATTTATTTCTCTTTAGTGTTTAATTAATTACACTGTTGATAATGACAAAAATATAAATTATGTTAAAGTTTGAAAAAAAAAAAAAAAAAAAAAAAAAACCCTACCATCACAGGTTTTTGGATGTATTTGGGTGGTATATTTTAAAGTTTTTTTTTTTTTGGTGGGGGAGGGGGGTACATGGACAGGTAGATAATCATGGTTTTGAACCAGTTTTAGGGACATGAAAGTTATAGAAAGGTGAGACATATAAAACAGGTACCTGGAATGTGAAGTGGAACAGATAAATCAATTTGAGCAACAGGAATGTCATCAACTGAATTCAATACAGCATTCTAAATAGAAAAAAATTACAGTTTTTATTTTAAAGTTATGTAAAGAGAAGAATATAAAAACAAAATAATTTTTATACTTCATACTAAGCATGGAATTTAAATATTAATATTACATATATATAATACCTTTGAATTCAAAAGACAACGAACACGTTCTTTTATTAAATCTGACCAAATCTTTAATTTAAAGATGGCATGTAATTTATTAATATAGGAAAAGGTGTAAATGTGGGCACCCTCTTTTCTTATTGACTTAAAGTGACTTTCTTTTTGAAAAAATCTAGATTTTTGACCTTCATTAATAATTATAAGAAGTTTACTAAATGGGAGGAGGCAAAACAATGATCAATATAAATTATTTCAATTCAAAAACAAAGATTTACAAAAAGCTTTTAAAAAGCACCAGAAAAAATGAGGTACATGGGCCTTCTCCAAAATTCACAAATAATTTAAAATGTTTTAAAACATGATAAAACAATATAAAATGGTACAGAATTTATTTATTACAGAAAAATAAATATTTACAGAAATCATAAACATAACTGGCTCTTTCAGCTCTGGCACAATCTAAGTGTGCCCATATTTGGCACATAACACATTTAAACCACACTTCTCCATGAGTGTCTTCAAAGAACTTTTTACTACAAAAGATGCAAGTTGCATTGCTCTAATCTTGTTTATTCCCAGCGATCATATTCAGGTTATTATCATCATCATTGTCCACAAGGAGAGGGTCACAGTAATCTGATGAGTCCAATGATGAATTGTATTGTTTCGTGGGTCGAATTTTCTTTATTTGAAGGGCCTTGGTCTTCCCACCCCTGCCTCCTGGCCAGTCTCTTACCCCAAATTGGCTTCATGTATGGCAACTCATTTTTGTCGAAAAATTTGACAATATTTTACCAATTGTCACGAAGTTTGGAGAGAATTTGATGTTGGCGAATACAAATATATCGTGTTAAGCATGTAAGTGTTGAAACGATGGTTGCAACAATGAAAGAAAATTTGGCAAAACTAGGCTTCCTAAAACTCATAAATTAAACCCGTTTATGGAGGAATCCTGCTGTATTGTTACAAAATGTCAGCCACCCTATAATTTCAAACTTCTACATCTCAGCCATTTTTTAAGATAGAGGCAAATAAGAAAAAATGAAATAGCATAAATAAAAACAAAACTTTTTTTAATGTGATTTTCAAAGCAGGCTAACAGGGCACTATTTCTGTATGAGAAATGTTTTTCATCACTTTTGATACAGATTGTCAAATGTAAAGTCATTAGTGCATCTTACTCCTGCCTGAAAAGTTGTTTATTAAGGAAAACGATGCTTACATTTCTAAATTGCGTTTCAATGACATTCAAAGAGAAAATATTTAATTTTTTTTTTTTTTTTAAATTAAAATGCATATAATTTAGCTGTAATAATATTTTTTATGCTAAAAAAAAAAAAACAGGTCAGCAATGTTTTAAATGCTGGTTAAAAGAGTCATAATACATTTTAAAAGTCTTCGAAAACTCTTGTTATTTAATTTTAATCCTCTCACTGACAAGTCCGTGTTAATACATTCACTAAGCTCCAGGTTTCACTGCAACACAAGCATTATTTAAATTAATATAATTCTACGGATATAAAGCAGTTTGAATACATTGAGTTATGATTGATACTCTCAAGGATTACATTCATATATGTAGTTAAGTTTTTTACATAATGTTGGAAGAACCATCTTTTTTTTTAGCATTTAAATAAAATTTTTATTCCTTGTGACGATCATCTTTAATATATAACAAAGACTAATTTAAAACTTGGTTTATTTCTACTTTTTATAATTGGTTCATTATTTTCAAGCAATTATTAAAGCAAAAAAACATTGAACACTCAGCGATGTTAAAGTTTCTTTTACATAAGCTTATTTTGAAGTTTAAGTTTAAATCAACTTTTTTCATAAGCACTGATAAAGGAAATCAATAAGAATTCTAAGAATGGTGCATTTTCAATCTATACTAATGATAGTGCATTGTTTTGCAAAATTATACATTCAAATAAAATAACTTATGTGAATTCAAAAGACGAATCAGAATATTTTCCAGAAATATTACTATTAAACACCTAAAATGGAGGAATTTATAAATTATGAAACATAGAGTAGGCTTCGAATATAAAGAATTAAGATACTTATAGGATTAATTTTAGTATGAGAAGAAAAGGAGAAATTTTATATAGTATCAGCCAGTTTTAGCAATATTACCATATGGATATAAACCCAGTAGCAGAATTTTTTGGGTCAATCTGCAGGAAATCAAAATTTATCTGTGACCCAACAATGTTGAATCAAACTTACTATTATAAGAAATTATAGTACACCATTAAATAAGAAAAATTTCCATTTACAAAGATAATATGTTGAAAAGATGTAATAATAACAATAAATCTAAACTTCTAAATTTTAACAACATTTTAAAAGCCCAGCATTTCGTGCATACAAAAAAAAAAAAAGGTTGAAGGGGAGGAGAGTAAACACCCACTTCACTTTATTCACCAAGTGGTGGGGAGGGAAATTGCTACTTTTATAAATTATAACTAAAATTAATCTTCAAGGGAAAAAGAAGATAGGTCAATTATAGAACTATTACTTTCTAAACATATGTATACATTTAAGACTTAAAATTTGTATTTTTTTTTTTCTGATCATTTTATTATATTAGAAAATCAATTTAAAGAATTGTCTAATGCTGCACTTACACACTGTCAGGTAAAAGTTTTGTATATAATTACATTTTACAAGAATGCAAATTTACTACTAATAAACAGAAAAATAGATTGTTTGAAAGAAGCTTACTTTATCAGGTTTTAAATAATGTGGATTATTAGCTTGGTCAAACTTTCGTGCTTCACGCCGCTATAAAAAAAAGTTGAACAGTCAAAAATCATTACAAAACAGATATTAAGCAAATGTAAGTTTAAATGCAAGTATAATAAAACACTTGTGCAACATAATTTAAAGATGAGTCATATTATTTTCTTTGAATTTTAAATACTGGTGACCTGTTCCTACTTTTGAAATAATTTTGTTCACAATACATAATAATCCTTTTGAGTAAGTTTATTCATTTATTTTGGAGGGATGGGAGTTTTTTTTTTTTTTTTTTTTTTTAAAGTTTAAATAATTAAGTCAGATGCAAAAAAGGAGATTATTAAATTTCATGGAGATTGGAAAATTTCAAATATACTGTCATGGACAATTAGCTTTAAAATCATTTGCATCAGTTTTAATCAAATTTCAGTTACTATGTTTATTCTGCATTGCATGATCACCCCTGGTCATCCAAATTATGCAAAAGGACAAAAGTCACTAAAAAATTACATGAAGTATTTTAGCTAACTTACTAAACTTTCATTTATAAAATCAAAGACATATGAAGGGTCAAGGGGGGAAAATAATGATAGTCAAAAAGTAGTTATGCATCATTCTTTCAATTTATATACATGAATGACTTATCTTCAACTGTGTTTTTCAAAGGTTTACTTTCAATTTTGCCTTGATCCAAGGTTACCAAACTATAGTGTGCCTCTCAAGCTAACAAATGGTACTGTTACCTCAAATCACATAAATTATCATTGTTTTTCTCCTTGACCCTTTATATGTATATACAAGAGATATATATAAGAGGTATATATAAGAGGGAGATCCCCTCTTTGCACATGGTTTCTTTTGATGTTATTTCCCTGTTTACACATGTTCCTGTCCAAGGAACACTTCAGTGTCTCACTTAAGAGTAAGATTAAAAGAATTCCATTATACAGATTATGAAATAAACCACATCATTGAGTTATTCAGTATTTGCTTAAAACAAAATCCTTTCCAATTTTCAAATCAATTTTATTCCATGTTAGATGATTTAGCGACTTATTACTTTGAGTTTAAATTGTTTCCATTTTCCATTTTATTGTAGATATGTGGATGATTCCTTTTCGCTCCTAGACGCATCTATTTATTCCTTCAATAATGTGTTAACTATTTTAAACTCAATACATCCTGATATCCAATTTACACATGAAGTTGATAATAAATTACCTTTTCTTGATTGGTTAGTTACTCATCAGCTTAATACATTTGACACCTGTGTATACTGTAAACCCTTTGCAGTCTCATTCCCCCTCTCATTTTAATTCTTGTCACCCCCCCCCTTCCCAAAAAGCCTCAGCTCTTCATTTCTTTATCAATAGAGCATGTTTGATTTGTTCGGATAATAATTCCCTTGTTGCAGAATTGAACTATATTAGATCAATAGCTATCAACCGTGGTTTTAGTTTGTCTTATATCAACCATTTAATTTTTCATTGTCTTAATAAAGGTGTTGTTAACTCTAATTCTTCTGTTGTTCCAGTTTCTTACCTCATTATTTTACCATTTTATAATAGCATTAGCTACAAAATTGCTAATATTTTAAGAAATTATGATTTTAAAGTTGTTTTTAAGGCAGTTAATAAACTAAATTTTTCACCGCTAAAAGATAATATTCCATATCAAAACTTTTGGGGTATTTACAATATACAATGTCAATGTGGTTTGTCCTATATAGGACAGATTAAACGACAACTTTGTTACAGAATCAATGAACACAGAAACTATGTTAAGAAAAAGGAATTACAAAAATCCTCTATTGCTTGTCATTGTTGGAGTGAGGGACATAATTTCAACTTTGATTCGGCCACAATTATTAAGAAATGCAATACTCCTTTAGATGTAGTTTATATTCATAAATTTGGTAATTCCCTGGTCATTGATTTTTTGAGCATACCTTACATCTCACCTTTTTGGATTGATTTACTGTGTCATAGTGCATTACTTCTGGCTTAATCTTATTGGTTGCTCGTACGTAATGGTCTTTTGGTGCATTGTTTGTTGTCATTTGGGTTTTCAACTTTGTTTCATGTCTTTGGGAGATGTAATGTTTTGTTTTTACTGACACTGATGATGCAAGTCCCAGTTACTCACGAAACATACATCTGTTCATTGTGTTACAGTTTGATATTGTGTGTTTAAACGTTGATTTTTAGTGTATGAATACAATTTCTTGTTAATTTTTAATACTTCAGTGAGAAAATATTGATTGTTAACTGTTGATTTATTTCTTTTCATGGTAAACTGAAACAATTCTCCCTCCCTCTTGGGGGAAAAAAAATATTAAAAAATATAAGAGAAGTAAAGAAGGTAGGTGCAAGAAGTTACTTCTTTAATAGGCCACCAAAAATTACCTTTTTTTCCCAAAAAAGAAGATCCCACTGGAATTCTATTATGAAATTTTTTATACAAACTTCTTAATGCATAAAAAATATACTTTTGTTTTCACAAAAATAAAAATTTTCATTATTTGGAATTCAATTTTGTTTTAATTGTGGGAAAGGGTAGCGGATAAAAGAAAAATTATAATTTTGATAATATAAGTCAATTTTTTGTCATTATGATGCCATGTTCTTATGATATTATGATGTCAAATTAAATCTTATTAAAAATAGAGGAAAATGACAAATTGCAGCTCTCTAACAGTTTTTTAAATACAGTTTCTTAAATATTTAAAAGTCAGAAAATTTTGTGCAATTTTCATATGTTTGTTTTCCAACTCCTAAACAAAATGCCAAAATATATATACCGGGTGGTTATAATATAAGTATCTCTATTTGGAGCTGTCTGTAGCTTGAAGGAATAACTAGAATGAAACCAAAATCAGTGCACTTACTATTCAAGAAGGGGGAAGAATAATGGAACAATAAAAAAATTATTTGCGATAATTGCCGACAGATGGCGTTTTTGAATGCAAAATGTAATGTGCAATATTGTGTACCATGGAGGTGTCGCAAACCTCAATGACTTTACCGCATATTACAATATGTGCAAAACATCACTCCTGATGCAGTATATTCTGCAGTTGAGCACGTCGTGCACCGCCTGTATTGTGTCCTCCAGCACTTCGGCCATGTGGAACATGAACGTCACCACCATGTGAAAGCGTAACCACATTCACTGTGATATTTTCCAATAACTTAGATGTGCCATCCGGCTTTACGCCCTAATTCTTTGTTCTTGTATTACACATTACATTTCACACTCAGTAGCACCATCTATCAGGGATTAATGCAATTATTAATTTTTATTTTTCTATTCTTCTTCCTCCTCCTCGAATAGTAAGTGTACTGATATTGGTTTCATTTGGGTTATTCCTTCGAGCTACAGACAGCTCCAAATGGAGATAGTTATATTATAACCACCCTGTATATATATATATATATACATACATATCTTCCATGTTTTTGATCGACACAATAATCAGACAAAAAACTACAAAATTTAAAACTATCAAGGTCAAAAACATCTTTTTATTGGTTGATTTAAACGTGGAATGACCACAAACAAAACTACTTTGAAAGATGACAATGCTTTGATTCATTAGAACAATAATCAGTTGCAACTTATGTGTAGGTACTGTGGAACTGCAGCACCAACTACTTTCATCGATATTATAGCTAACATTCATTAAAACAAATAAATTTTCTTTCTTTAATTCCTTCTTTATATTTATACATTATATAATCCTTAAGTTTAATGTCAGTAACTATCCTCTAGTTCATGAAAATAGCCAACATTTTTATATGGAATTGGGTGCATTAACAGTTCCAGCAAAGCTATTTGACAATTTTGTGCAAATGCACATATCAGAGATGAGAAGCAGTCCATGAGGTAGGTACTCTCATTCTTACAGTGTTGGTAGATTAGGATTTTTCTGCTAAAGCTATGGAGAAAGCTATGATATTATGAGAATTTTAAAGACCTAGCCCAGCATTTTTTTTTTTTAAGGATATTAATAAAATATTGCATATTGCTTTGAAGCTATGTTTGTATAAATTCTGCTTTTTTTTTATTTTTAAGAACTCTTATTAAAACATTTTTTACATAGTGTAAAATTTTTATTTGGAAAGAATGCGAAGAGAAAAGAGCATCGAAATATTTGTACATCAAACTAGATGTGCAAATATTTCGATGAAGTGTTTTCATATTGTGTTAATCGTTAATGTTTTTTAAATTGTTATATTGGTTAAAATTTTAACAAATTTGTTTAATTTTTTAAAATTGTTATATTTGTTAATGTAATTGTTACATTTTTCACTTATTTTATGTTTTAGAAAATTTTTATTTGTTTAATTTTTGAGTATTTATGCAGATATTTATTTAACCAGAGCTAATAAGAGCTTTTATTTTTAGGTCATCTTAAAGTCTAGAAAAAATCATTTCTAATATATAGTTATTAAATCAAAATCTTTCTAGAGAAATGTACATTTTTTTACACAATACTAAAAAAGACTGAAAAAGCATTCCAAACAATTTTAGTTTTAAGCCGTTGCAGACAATTACTATGAATATAATGCTCTCTCTCTCTTTCACTCTGTGTGTGTGTAAGAAAGTGAAATTGTAAATTATAGCCATAAATTTGGCTATATTATCATCACAGACATACTTTTAGTGAAGTTTTTTGGAAAGTGATCCAAAAATTTCATTATAATACAAGGATAAACCTGAAAACCTTACAAAGATCCTCTGCTATGATTGTACAGAAACAAACTCTTAAGCTTCAGTGCAAAGTTTTTCTTATTTATAGTCAATCCATGCAATATGTTTTAAACAGATCTATGCTTATTGAAATTGTACCAGATGTTAAAATTGACACAAGGCAATTTTTATAAAAAAAAGGAGCAATAATAAATGAATAAATGTTTAATATAAGATGAATAATAACATGCATGAATAATGGTGGCAGATGAAGAGTTATGTATGAATAACAAAAGCTACAACTAAGAATACCTATATACATGAGGTATGAAACAAAAGCAAATGACCTTTTCAAGTTCTTCTTCAGATGGCTCATAGCGCTTGGTTAAAGCTTGTTGCATTACCATCCTAAGAACAAAGCAATAAATGTCATTATTAGCAAAAAAAAAAAGAAAAGAAAAGGAAGATACAAGGTTATTTTTAAACTAATGGAACAAACTTCTACAGCTGATAATATGTGTCCAGACAAATAATTTTTGCATAGTGAAATGGCCACAATTCACATATCCAATCAAAAATAGGGTGTCTCATTACAAGCTGAACCCAAATTTTTGTCCACATCTTGAACAACAATGAAGATTTTTAATGAGATTTTAATCAGATTGACCGGTGTTTTCTCTGAAATACGATGACATAATGGGAAGTGCTGGAAATGAAATGTTATTTGCTCAGTGATACCGTACTACTGTCCATTCAGAAATATAGTGTCTAGCTCAATGTAATTTGGCTGCCAATGGTGGCCACTTCCAACACTTCTCATGATGTCATAAATCATGTCATCCTATTTCACAGAAAGCAAAATAAGTGTGTTGATAATACCATCACAATATCTTTATTATTTTTAGTAAATAACAGGGATAGTACTAGCCCTAGATGATATTTCAGGACATACTTTTTTCGATATTTCAGGACACATTTGCTTGGCATACTAACAGAAAAACCCTTAAGAGGCCACTTCACTCAACTGAAAACTCCCGCTCTCTAATGTTAATCCTATCGGGAAAATAATTTACAATATTTCGTTTGCATTTCTATATTTTAAATGTTTTTTTTTTTTTGCATTGGATTAGCTGAGGCCAATCTCTATGCACGCTTCTTTGTACTTTTTCGATTTTTGCTGCAATTTTTTTTTATTGAGAATACTTTCACTTTCGAAACCGGTTCCTCTGGAGTTGAGTTGACTGCATTTTTTTAATTTTAAGCAGTTCTTTTAAGAACTTATTTAATTCTAGTAATAAAAATTATTTTTTATTAATTTTAATTATTTTTATTTTAATTGTGAGACATCGAAAATTTTGAAGCAATTTTTTTTTTTTTTTTCTCAAGTAGAATTGTTTACTAGAGTACGATGTCAGTTTCAACAGATTTATTTTGGAGAATTAGAAATTTAATTTTTTAATATATTTATTTTATTTTGGGGAGTTGGAAAAAATGTAAGGATTTTTTTAGCGAACTATAGTATGCGGTTTGAAATATCTGTTAGAATAGGTTATGTTCGTGGGAAATATATTTTCAAAGTTAGGTTTGTGATTAAAAATACTAATTATAAATAGTAATTAAAAATATTAATGATCGGGCTTAAGAATTTTATGCGATTTTTTTTTCTGAACTGTTAAAACATGTTAGATTTAGCGAGATTTATTGAGTTTTCAATGAAAAATATTAATTATAAAAAATAATTAAGAAATAAATTAAAATAGTAATTAAGAGATGATCAGTATTAAGAAATTTTAGGTTAAGAAATGGGTTTTAATTAAATATATTAATGAATTTGATAAACATTATGCTAACAATATATACAGTCGAACCTCGTTAACACGAAAACGCTTAACGCGAAATAATACTCAGGTCCCGTCAGATCAGTCTGAAAATCAATGTTAATTAATTCGTTTAACACGAAATGAAATTTCGGAAAATCCCCCTTAACACGTTTTTTTTCTTTTTTTTTTTTTTTTTTGATCTAAAGTCTAAACATGATTCTTTATGCAAAGGTTTCAATATTTCAAACTTATATGTCACATCTTCTTTTTAAAAATGGAATTTTTCTCACGGTTTGAAATAGACCTAAAGTGGAAAAGGGTTTCAGAAAATAGTGTACTATTGAATTCCTGACTAATCCATGTTTTTCTTCCTCCGTCTTCCTCCTCTGATATGCGAAAGTTTTTCCACACTAACCATATCAGCTATAGATCATCGATCACAATGAAAGTTTGAGTGAAGGAATTTCTTTTTTGAAAGTGATTGTTCCATTACTTGTTTGACTGTATTGACAGTGATATAAACCATAAACCGGATTTCCGAAGTCCTCTATTTTTGGGTGAAAGAAGTGACAATCCCTACTTTATACCTGACTTACATAATTGAAACTCTGTTCGGAGTTGTTCTATCAGTTTAAAATTCTGTAAAATAAAAGTCGAAAGCAGCAAGCTCATCTTTAGAAACCAAGCAAAACATTTTAAACGAAGTCAGCGATAAAGTGTTAAAAAAATCAGAAATTGCAGCAATGTATGGGATATCCAACAGCACACTCGCTACGATTTTAAAGAATCATGAAAAGATTGAAGCAGCTTATGCTGTGAGTCAATTTGAACCAGTAAGAAAACGAATGTGTACAGGAAAGAATGAAGAAATTGAAATTGCTCTTTTGCTGTGAATAAAAGAGTCAAGAAGCCAGAACATTGTCTTAACTGGTGCAGTTTTGCAAGAGAAAGCACAGGCTTTTGCTGGTACTCTTGGTGAGAGATATTTCACATGTTCTAACGAATGACTGATAAGATTCAAAGAGCGTCATAGAATTATCTGCAATAAAAAAATCTTTGTTTTTCCGAGTACATTTGCATAAATGAAGATATGCTGACTTCGGGTGTGATGCCAGATGAAGAAATAAATGCTGCCTTAGCTGAAAAAACATGACAACATCAGACACAAGTGTAACAAGAGCATGAAGAAATCGACACAGAACGGAAAAGTTTAGTGTCATTAAATGAATCTACCGTAGCATTGAAAACTGTACAACGTTTCGTTATGGAACAAGAGCATGCTTCCCGTGCTTTGGACAAATTAGATAAATTCCATACGTTGCTAAAAGAAGTACTCAACAAAAACTGACAGACTCATCAACGGACTTTTTAAAAAATGGTTAGCAAGTAAATAAATTTATTACTGCCCAAAATGATGATCAATTAGTTCTAATTTTTAAATTTCTTATTAATTTGTGATTTTAAGAACAGGTATATATTTGTAGGTTAATTCATTTAGTTTTTATATCTAACATAAAGAGCGCCACTATTGTGATGGTTAACACGAAATATCGGATAACACAAAAAAAATTCGCAGTCCCTTCAATTTCATGTTAACGAGGTTCGACTGTACTTAAAAAATTACAGAGGGCCACAAAAGGGATACGAATGTATAAAGAATTCTAACGTTAATATAAAATAAGATCTATAGTAAGAAAGTAAACAAGGGGAAAACTCACGCGTTGCAGTATAGTTTATGAAACACTTTCCAATGTTATCAGAATGTTATGTGAAATAAGTTAATAATATAATTTTAAAATTTAGTGCAAAAGTGACAGTCAGATTTTACTTTTAAATGATTAAATTTGTGAACGGTTCAGTTTGGAGAGGTAACATGCTTGTGAAAGGGTTATTTTTCAGACGAAACATTGTGTGAAGGATCCTGCTTTAAAATAAAAAATTTTGTGAAGGGCCCTGCTTTAAGGTAAAAAGTTTTGTGAAGGGCTCTGTTTTAAGGTAAAAAGTTTCGTGAAGGGCCCTGTTTTGAAATGAAAAAGCAAAAACGAGTAAGCTGGATTGCAGCAAAAATATGTTCTATAGAATGTATTGTTAAATAAAGACAGTATTTGATTTCAAGTTTTTAAAAGCTATAAAATATATTATGAAATTAATTAATATTTTATAACATGTCAGTGCTAACTTTCCCCAAATTCTTCACTTTTGTAAAAAAAAAAAAAAAAAAAAAAAAAAAAAAAACTGTAAATACTGTTTGATTTTCTGTTATTTTAATAATGCCTGCCAAATTTAATGCATTTTTAGAATTAAACAAGAACGAAAAATCATGCGTCAAGCATACATTATGTAACACTTTCCAACGCTTCCAAAATAATTTTACAAATCATTACCGTTTAATAAGCTGAAAGATAACATCTAAGTGAACAATTTGGAAAACGCATAACATATTTAAAAACGTAATTTCAGGAATTTCCAACTTATACAATATTCGGAAAAATATCCGAATACTTTTATTCAGCCCTGTATAGGATCTATAGATTTGTATATATACTACATAGGATGCTAAATTTTAGTTTAGTTAGGAAACGCGTAGCACAGTTTAAAATTCTCCTGGAGTTTCTGTCAATAACCGGTAATGTGTTCGCGAACTTTTGTGCTGCCCTGTATATGATCTACAGAATTTATACACACCAAGTAATAGACAAAAAGTGAGTTAAATTTAAAATTGCGTTCAGCAATTTAAAACGCACTTCCAGGAAGTATTCTTAACAGACAGTAGAGAATTCTTTTGTGTGTCCCTGTAAATGAACAATGACTGCTATACACACAATATTCTGTAGTAAGCCTCTTGTAATGCACCTTAGTGATATATATAAATTTCAATGCGTTTAAAATAGTGAAACATTATTTAAATAAACCGCAGACGATTTTTCTCCATAGACGTAATGTAACGGAATTCTTTTGACTGTCCCTGTAAAGTAACTATAAGTGCTATGCACACCCTATTCCATATTAAGCTTCTTGTAATACACCTTAGTGTAAAGGTTAAAATTCCCGGTCGCCACCGGCCACAGGGTGACTAAATGTAAAAAATTGGCGACTTTATTTTATGCATCTGATCGCCAAAATGGTGATCAGTCATTTCCGAAAATTAAAAAAAAAAATTAATAAATAAAATAAAATTGGTCATAAATCCAAAAATTAGGACATAAAATATATCGCGAATTTCGACAAATGGTCGCCGAAAACAACCAATTTTTGTCAATCGTTCGAAGAAAAATCACCAATTTCGTCAAAGGATCGCAGGAAAACGCGAATTTAATCAGAGGATCTCGTCAAAGAATCTCAAAAATACGACAAATTTCATCAAAATATTGTGAAAAAACGGCAAATTTCTTTAAAAGATTGCAAAAAAAACGCAATTTTCTTCAACAGATCGCGAAAAAAGGCAGAAAAAAAGGAAGATCTCGTGAAAAAATGATCGCCAAAATGGCGATCAATTATTTCCGAAAAAAAAAAAAAATTAATAAATAAAATAAAATCGGTCATAAATCTGAATATTAGGACATAAAATATATCGCAAATTTCAACAAAAGGTTGCCGAAAACAACCAATTTCGTCAATCGTTCGAAGAAAAATCACCTATTTAGTCAAAGGATCGCGGGAAAATGCGAATTTAATCAGAATATTTCGAAGAATTTCGTCAAAAAATCACGAAAAAATGTGAAATTTCGTCAAAAAATTGCAAATAAACGGCAAATTTCGTCAAAAAATCGCGAAGAAACGGCAAATTTCGTTTAAAAATTGCAAAAAAAAGATGCATTTCGTCAAAAAATCGTGAAGGTGCGATAAATTTCGTCAAAAAATCGCGAAGATAGGGCAAATTTCGTCGAATGATCGCAAAAAAACAGCAAATTTCTTCAAAAGATCGCGAAAAAACGATAGATTTCATCAAAAGATCGCAAGAAATCATGAAATCTGTTGAACAATAGCAGAAAAAATTTCAAAATTCCTCAAGTGGTCGAAAAAAAAGTCATTTTCAGTCAGTGATGGGGGGAAAATCATACATTTGAACGAAGTTATGGTTTTCTGTACATATAAAATAATTGTTAACTATTTAATATTCAGAGTATTTGCTTCTGATTAGAATTACATGAAACCAATTTCTATATTTGGCAAAATAATGTAGTATGAAATTGTACATATTGACAGGTAGCCAGCCGTTTTCACCAACTCAACTATGGAAATGCAGTGTATTTATTATAGAAAAAGCTATAAAACATTTTAAGGGGACACAACACAGTACCTTTGAAACTCTCTTCAATGAGAATGGTGGCACAATATTTAGTATGAAAAATTAAATAAAAATTCTTGTAGAACAGCCTATTTTTCTAAAATTAAATATATATATTTTTTAAATTAACTTTTTAAAAATTCTTACTACTTTTACAAATATGAATATTTTTTGCTTCAATTTTTTCCCCCTCATTCTTTAGAATATATTACATGAAACTGTATGGATTTTTAGGTGTATGGGATTTTACATTTAATATTATTTTTTTCTTGTGTATATCAAACAATTAAAGAAATTCAACAAACTCTCAATTAAAATATTATTTTTTATAAAATAACTATAAACTTGAATGCCCCGTGGCAGAATGTACGCAACGCTGCGACGGGCGTCGCAGACACTTTAGGGCACCTGCAGACTAAAAACATACAGCGATGCCGCAAACGCGCTATAACGTGAAAAAACGGCAAACTTCGTAGAAGTATCGCGGAAAAAAAAACGGCGAATTTCGTCGAAGAATCTCGGAAAAAACGCGAAATTCATTTAAAGATCGCGAAAAATGGCTACTTTCGTTGACAGATAGCGAAAAAAACGCAAATTTAGTCAAAAGGCCGTGAAAAAACTTTAATTTCGTCAAAAAGACATGAGTTTTGTTGAAAGATCGCGGAAAAATGCGAATTTTGCCGAAGGGCTACGGAGAAAACGCCAACTTCGTCAAAAGATCGTAGAAAAAACATTTAATTTCATCAAAGGATCGCGGAAAAACGATCAATTTCGTCGAAGATACGGCAAATTTCATCATCGATTCGCGAAAAAACGGATAATTCTGCCAGCAGATCATGAAAAAAAGGCAAATTTCGTCGAAGGAAAAAAAAAAACAGCAAAGAAAGTCGAAAAAGTAAAAAACGGCGATTGTAGAGATCGACCTCAGCTATCCAATGCAAAGAAAAAAATTGTTTAAAAATATTGAAATGGAAACGATATTTTAAAAGAATTGTCCCATACGAGATCTTGGAAACTAATGGAATATTTTCTATTCTGCACTGTAAACTTAACTTATTTTTTCTAATAAGCTTTTCTTTTGTCTATTTTTTTATACTTTAAATTTTTTTAATTTTCGAAGTTAATCTTTCTTTATGTAGTTCCGTTCTACAGTTAAATTTAATATTTCAATAACTTCCTCTTATGTCTCTGCAAATCGCTTACATCTCTCCTGAATGTAAAGTTGCACTGCAACTATGACGTTCATGAAGAAGCCTCTTACCATCATAGTGTATTGGTATGATTGTATGAGTGTATTGGTATGAAAAAACGGCAAATTTCGTCGAAGGATCGTCAAAAAATGGTAAATTTCGTCGAATGATCTCTAAAAAAGCGGCAAATTTCGTCGAAGGATCGTCAAAAAACTGTAAATTTCGTCGAATGATCTGTAAAAAACGGCAAATTTCGTCGAAGGATCGCGGAAAAAACGCGAAATTTGTTCAAAGACCAAAGAAAAAAACGGCAAATTTCGTCGAAGGATCGCGGAAAAAACGCGAATTTTGTCCAAAGGCCAAAGAAAAAATGCGAAATTCATCAAAGGATATGGAAAAATGGCTAATTTCGTTGACAGATTGCGATAAAAATGCAGATTTCGTCAAAGGGCCGCTGAAAAACTTGATTTTCGTCTGAAGACCGTAAATAAAACATGAGTTTCATTGAAGGATCGTGGAAAACATGCCAATTTCGTCAAAGAATCGTGGAAAAAACTGCTAATTTCGTCAAAGGATCACAGGAAAAAAAGAAACGCTAATTTTGTCAAAGGTTCACAAAAAAAACGTGAATTTTGTGAAATAGTCCCGGAAAAGACGCAGCATTCCTTTAGAAAAGGAGCAGACACACAAAGTTCTATGCTTATTAATATAGGCATAGTTTTTAATCTGAAACAATATACTGAACTAACTTTTGAAAAATCGGGTTAACCCGAACCCAATTTGCAAGAATCTACACTCAGCCTGAAATCGACTCGAATCAAAAGCAGAGTTAATCCGACCTGCAACAAGAAAAATTATTTCCAAGAGGGGATTTTCTCTCCTCCCCCCTCTGCTGTAACCTTTCAGAATATTTGCTGTGAATTTCAGAATTTTTTTTTACTCAGAAAGGCTGATAAATGCTGATGCCTTAATTAGCATTACAACTACAACAGCAGCAAGAATAGATTTATATGATATATTGCGTACTGCAGATTATTTTTGAAAACATTATTAGTGTTGCAGACACTTGAAGATAGTTCTGTCACTGGGCTTGAATGTGAAATCCATACACAAAAATATTAAATACACCATAGAGAACAAAAAAGAAAAAAAATTCAAAACTATTTCGAACAAGCAAGTTATTAAAACATAAACAGGGAGAAAAATCAGTTTAAAGTTTTTATTTATATGGGTAATTGCACTGGATCTTTTAACAAAATTTACAATATCTCGCAATATAATTGTCGTATAGGTAAAAATGAGGTGTCAAAATATTCACAATTAAAGAAGTTTTCATTAATATTAAAAGAAGAAAATCTATATTTTGACCAATTTCAAGGCACTGTGTCCCCTTAACATAAGAAATATGTCAATGTATTTATTTTATATCCAATACAATATAATTCACAAAATCTAAGCATAAATGTGAAAAATGTCGTAAATTTTTCCTTTACACAATATTTTCTCAGTGGCATCCCTGATAGTAATTAGTGGCCACTAACTTGACAATAGTGACTACTAAACATTCAGCCTCTACCGGCCACTGGCTACTAATACAAATATTGAATTTTAACCTTTACCTTAGTGATATATATCAATTACAATGTGTTTGAAATTGTGTAACATCATTAAAATAAACCACAAATGATTTTTCCCCACAGACCGTAATGTAACGGAATTCTTTTGAGTGTCCCTGTAAAAAAACTATAAGTGCTACACACTTCAGTTGAAATAGGGAGCATGCTATAGTTGACGACAATAACATATAAAAATTGCAGGGCAATCCGAGCATATTTACAGGAGTTAGAGCACGGACAGATGGCAGACAAACCAAAGTCATAAACACTTTTCAACTAGGTTGGAAAGTGTTAAAAACTCTGACATCAATTGTTACATTTCGTGAAATGACTGTGTCAAGCTTTCCAAACAAAAATCTTGAAATATTTTGGGTTATCGTACTTAATATCGTATATCACTAATAAAAAAATGTAATTTAAGTAACATTTATTACAAGGGCAAAACCATTTTATAACATTTAAATAAAATACAGCAGCAGAAAAAGAAAAAGAAAATCCATCCAGAAGATTAAACAATCTTTTTTTCATGGGGGGCTCTCATAACTTATTTCTATCCTTCCTCTGAGATAAAATCCTAGAATAAGTTAACAGCATAAGCAACAGTTTGGTTTCACTTTCGTTTGTTTATTTATGTTTATTTTTATTGCGAGAATGAAGTAAAAGTTGCCAAGAAAGCGATCACTGCCAAAACAGACAGCCTCTAAAGACAACCTCAAATCCGAGCTGATCCTGGGACCAACTTTTCGACCAAATAACAAAAGAAATCTACTCTCTACTAGTATCTTTGCTCTGGGTTTCTACAGTACGTTGTCAAGTTTCTTGAAAGGGGCATTAAATTTGGTTGAAATCTCTGCATGATATAAACAAAAAACATGCCGAAATTTCTCGATTTTTTGAAGAAATGTTTATATTTCCATGAATATATGTGCTATTCTTATACAAATGAACAGAAATGCCATACAATGTCTATACAGTCATATGCTAGAGCTACAGATCATCTCAAGCTTTTATTTTATAGTGTGATCCCAAATATTTTTTAAATTCAATTTGTTGTTGGTTCCCTATAGATGCCCTTGTGATCAATCTTTCACTGAAAAATATGAGGTTAAACATGTTCTCTATATTCCTAAAGTTCCAGAAGAATGTATAAAGTATTTCTCTCGATGTTCGGCAAAACATCTAAAATTGAAAGTGTCTAGTGATATAGTGTATGTAAATACAGCAAAACCTGTGAGAACAGAATCCTGCCTTAGACAGAAAGATTCCTTGGTCCAGGCAAAAAGAATACTATACAATTATATCTGCTAAGAAGAAAACCTGTCAATAGAATTATTCACTCGTTTCTTGCAATTTCGTCTTAGCAGGTTTTACAGTATATATAACCTGAAGAAAATAATTTCTGGACCCCTACTTAAAAAAAAAAACTTCCTACCTGTGCCATGGATTGCAACCCTTGTTTCCAATACAAAAATTATTTTTTGTGGCACATATTATAACCCCATGATTTTCAATTACAAAATGACAACATAAACATTTAAGCAGTTTAATTAAAATTAAATTCATAGAAAAATAAAAAATGATGTTAGATCTTTAAAACACATAATATTATTGGGGCAAACTACTAATGAGGGAAAACAGAGCAAGATAAGTTTACTCTCTCTCTCGCTTCAACTAAGTAAGCAAAATTTTTAAATGCCAGTTTTAAATATAACATATATTGAGCTGCTACTTAATTGATGTGTAGCTAAAACTACCTTGATTACCAGAGTGATGGCATATAGTCACTACAAGAAAGTTTTATAAGAACAGAGATTATACAAAAACAAAAGATGCAATTTAACGTAAAAAACAGACATGAAAATTTTCTGCCATTTTGCAGAAATCAATTTTTTAAGCCTTTTTGACTGTTTTTGAGATTGATACAAAACCAGTGAGAAATCGTGACTTAACAGCTTATACCTTACATAAAAGCACACACATTAATATTGTGATAATTTTGTATTTGCATGGAGTTTAGATTGCAGTTTCTTCCCTAAAATAAGTACATAAAAATTTAAATAACGCACATTTCTTAGAGCAAATTAAAAAAACAAAACAAATAGTAAGAGGCTTTCTTATGAAAGCACTATAATAAAAAAAAAAGGGTAAATGTGACATTTGATTACCAATTTATTATTTATTAGAAATTGCTGCAACTAACAGATCAAGGATATCCTCTTCGTAATCTATCTTTGAATTACTCACCTAATGTAGATTATCTTCCTGCAGTTTTTTGTTTTATAATTCTTTTTGATGACATTAAAATCAGGAGTAAAATTATCATTTTTAGCATGTAAAAATCTCTATCCATCAGTGGGATGTATATATCATATTACTAGTCAAAGGGTTAAGGTTACATCTAAAAACAGTTTTTAATTAAAATATAGATAAAATGCTTAAGTGATATAAAGAGAAACACAAAAGGCTTATAAAAACCTTTTAATGATTGACATATGTTTGAGCACTCATACGGTGCCATTTCCACGATATACAATGATAAACAAAATATCCTTGCAAACATTTGAAAATAAACTTTAAACCCAATTCTCGATAAATTATGAGATCATATATGTAAAAAGCAGGTACTTAAAATAGTCAACTGTAAACGTGAAAATTAATATTTCCTTATTGCTTTTTTAAACTAAAAGGTACCTCATGCCAAATTTTAGGTAGTTCAAATGAGGCAGATTCATTGCAAATGTTTATGTTACGCATATAGATTTCTATTGATTCAAGGATAATAGATAAGAAATAAAGCCTTGATGGATAAATTATTTTACTATTTTTAAAATCCATTTTTAAAGTCTCAGTTCTATGTAGTCTTGACAGTGCTTTAGTACTTCTGTCATATTTTATATCTGCCATATGCTCTTTTAATTTTGTTTTAAACTTTCTACTGATAGAATATTGTAATGTTCCATTTGCTTTGGTGAACGAGATTTCATAAACACCTGATGGTTGATAAGGCTCTATTGGGTCTATTTTCTTACAAACTATGCTTTTTAATTTTATGGATGGTTTTGCGATAAGATATATACTCTTATCTCGTGATTGGATTTCAAGTTTATTTCCAGAAATTTGTGAGAATATTTTGTTTATCATTGTATATCTTGAAAATGGCACCGTATGAGCATTGAATCATATATCGATCATTAAAAGGTTTCTATAATGCCTTTTGTGTTTCTCTTTGTATTACTTAAAAATTTCATCTATATTTTAATTACAATTAGTGATATTATTATGTTATTATGTAACGGTGTTTAATTTTACAGATTTAATTTTAAACAGTTATGGCTGAAATTCTTTGATTATAAACAGAATATTTAGGAAAATATAAATAATACATAATAAACTATATTTAGGAATATAATAAACAAGTTAAGGAGCAAAAACATTTAAGAGCATGAATTAAAAAAAGCAATATTAATGTACTAACTTATGTTCAGTTTTTATGAAAATATCACTCGTACACTCTTCTTCTTCAGAAGATTCTGATGGTGGCTCATTTATCCAAGCATTCAAATCCAAACTAAAGAGACAAAAAAATTAAAAACTAATATGAAAAATTCAACAAAAATTAAAGGCAATAAAATTAAATATTGAAACTCATTTATTTAAGTATCGTATAAATAAAAAGGTATTAAAATATTAAATCTCTAAAATTTAAAGTATTTTCTAACTCTTAATGTCTAATTCTGAATCTGTCCCTGGAAAGTTGTTTTCTAGTCTCAACAAATATTAATCTTAGACATTAAATTCTATCATACTTTAAGATTCAAAATGAGCTAAATACTATTCGAAAGAGTCTATGCTTTTCGCTTCTGCCAGGTTTGGCTAGCCATCGTTTGCAGTCAAAGGCCCAAATATCAATTAAAAGTCTATTAAACCTGTTATGTCATGTATTAAACTTTAAAATTAATATCTTTATGTAAATAATTCTGTTTGACATGACATACCTTATATTTTTACCCTTCCCAAGTCTACATTAAAGTACAGCAGGACGCCATTGTCTTAAGCAGGTTTTTCTGGTAAACATGTGATTCATTCATGCTCTAGCGCTGTGATCTTTAACCACTGTTACCCACTGTTAAAAGCTCTCATTTGACGATTGCTGTTCTATGATTCATCGATGTTCGAGGTCATCATCTGTGAGCCAATGGCGTTTCGCATACATTTTTCACTTTTCAGAATGGCAATAACTTTATGTAAATTTGCAAAACAAACTGATATGTGTAGTAGAACAAGATACTATGTCTTTCATCCTGCCTCGCTTGCTTGAAAGCAGCTTTTGTTTTAGTTTTTCATCTAGTAATTATGGCGTCGTAGCTTTGCTACATGATGATGATGATGAAGGCTACTGGCAGATTTTATTTGTATTAAGTTTATTACATTATTTTTAAGTTATTTTAATTTAGTTTGGCAAAGTTATGCTGTCATTTATTCTTCATCTGTAAATTGATCAACATTAAAGCATTCTCAAGTTAACTTCTGCTGTGTATTTTTATTTAAAGTCTTCCACTATTATGCATTTCCTCATTTAAAATTTCACTGTGCATCTGCTGGATTAGATAGTCTTATTTTAGAGAAAACTACAACAAAACCAATTAAGTTAAAGTTTCCACCTAGTTGACATCTTCACACTCTAAAAACGACATTTTCAAAACTGAGCAAAAAATGCTCAAATTTGAGTATGTTGCATAGTCAAAATGGCTCTAAATCAAAATTACTCAAGTTTCAAACATGTATATACTCATTTCTAAAAACATGCACACACTTAAGAATAAAACATGTGCTCATTTGAGTATGTCTATGTTTCAAAAATGAGTATGAACTGATTCTAATCATTTTTGAGTCTGTCCATGTTTCAAAAGTGATTATGAACTGATCTCTATGTATTCAAGTTTTGAGTATGTCCATGTTTCAATATTCTGAGTATTTCTGATATTTCAGAATTGAAAGCATCAGATTGTCATATTTGAAACAAAAAGTTTCATAACAAAATGAAAACATCGATTTACTCAGATTTGAAAGTGTCATTTTCTCACTGCACCCCCTTCTGGAAAACTTATAAGTTCTCAATCAAAAATTGAGATCATATGCTAAGAATGTAGAATTTGAGATACTTAGCCTTCTCTATGGCTGAATCATTGAACTGCTAAATAAAATAGTTTGGTCTACAACAAGGATGCGAATCAAGGTATTTCCACCAGCCAATTTGTTACACATTTATTAGTTGGCAGGGTGGTACTGCATGGGAAAATCTCAGCTTTTTCTGGACTTAAACTGCTATAATTTCCTGAACATTTCCAATTGTAGTAAGCTGTGAAAACAATTTCCTGTCTGTGAACTGTGAAGGTTACTATCTCCTATGGTTTATACTTTTCATTTTTGTCACTGTGGAAGAAACCTTTTTAGTTACAATTGTTCTATTACTGATGAAAGAAAAAAGAAAAGAAAAATAAATTATTTGCCACAAAAGAAAAAAAAAAGTATATTCTGTCTCCACTCTTGGCACAACAAACTGCTTTCTTTGATGTGAAAGGATTAAAGCATCATGGGATCACTTGGAAGCAAATTCCTGCCTCTCCACAGTGAGATCTCTATCACTGATTCTGAAGATAAACCAAAATTAGACCTCATTTTTAGTGAGACCGTGAAACTTATTCTCACACAGTATTTCAATCATCGTAAATAGCTAATAAACAGACAAGTGGTTCTACAATCATGAAATAGAAACCAAAATAGCTCACAGAAAGAAATCATCCCATATCAGATAAAAGTGATAGTCTATCAGAAAACCAAAATTTCTCCCTATTGCATTACAGTGATCATCGATTGTAAATTCTCTTCAAGATAAAATGTTATCAACCATCGCGAGGAACATTTTCTTATGACTTCTTTCTCTAAAAGCACAGTGAAAAAATTCCCTCTAAAATTTTTCAAATGTAACAAGAAAAAGACAATCATCCTCTGTTGGAATAACTATGTCAAATATCACAGTACTGAGATAGCTGTTTTCAAAGACAAAGTTCAGGATTCCTCTTTATCTGAGTTAAAATAAATGCTGCCGTTCTACAAAGGAATTTTTTTTTTTTTTTAAATCTACTGAGCAGTGAATGGATTTTAAACTTTTTTTATACACATGCAAAATTGGAATTAAAGAGTGGAATTAAAAAAAAAAAAAGTTTTCCAAGCATTTTGAATGATATGGGTTGCATCCAAAAGATTGACTTTGAAATTGTGTTTATAGAGTCGAAACTAGAAGAAATGCAAAAATCAATTTCTTTGACAATTCTACTAACAAGTGTCTTTTCATAATGAAATTTAAATGATCGTATGACTTTGATCCAAAAGTTGAATGATGCTTGTGGTATTTGAGGGGAGGAAAACTAGTTTAATATTTTTAAAATTTCAAATCATTTGAATGAGGAACAATTGTGTAATAAGAGCAGGATTTTTTCATTTTTTTAGTGGTTTGTCCCATTTAAAGGGAAAGTCTGTATAGATAGCTGTGGTCATGCATGAGGTTCTACTGCATGTATAATTTACTGGAATATTCCTAACACCCTCAAAACAATGAGGGTTTTTGCTGGAACCAACCACCAAAGACATTTTCCATACAGTTCCTGCCATGTTACATGTTAACAGCACAGTTAATATTTACTTGAATTGTTTGCTTTCTGCAGTAGATTCATTTCTAAGCATCAAAGTATGTTCCAGAAGTGCTTGGTAAAATAACCCGGTCTCATCCAAGTTAAAAATTTGATTAGGCTGATAACAGGGATCAAAATGTACTGGAGCAAACCAGAATACTATTCCGGTTTGTGAAATTATGATAAATATCATTCTGGTTGGTACATTTTTTAAAGCATATTGTTACAGTTCCTGAAAAACATTAATATTTCCATTCAGGTTCATCTGATAAAATGGATAGAACGTGCAGTGATGCACTTAACATCACTGTGATAAGCCAAAACCATACCCATGGCTTTGAAGCGATTGCAATAGTTCCTACTTCAAGTGAAGGATCCATGAGGCAGATGACTGAACGCGCCACTCATATTTCATAGAGCGATTCTGATCAAACTATCAACCTTTTTAAATTAGTCACTAAATAAATATGACTGGCTAGTGGCCACACATCCAAGCTTTTTTATTTTAATCTTTTGATATAACGAAGATGTACCGTAAAATCCCGTTAATTTTTGAATTTTTCAATTTGTTTACAAAGTGGGAGGGGGGCGCTTAATCGGGAAGGGCAGATTAATGGGATTTTATGGTAAGCAGGCTGAATTTAGGCCTTACTGGAGACACTGAGTTTGTTTACACCCTGCTCATTGCTATGTGCAAAAGAGAAATTATTCGCCATTTTCAGCCATGTAAACATAGTGTTTTATATACAGGGTGTCAATTGTCCTGGTTTTTTTACATCAATTATAACCAAATAATAATATTAAAATTTCATCAAATTTATCAAAAAGCTGTTAATGAACTATGAGTACAAAGATAGATATTACATAATTCATTAATAATTTTTTGATAAATTTGATAAAATTTTAATAATAATTACTTGATTATAATTGTTATTTGCTTAATAACGTTTTCAGTTGCAGCATTATGCATGTAACTTGAATTGTGTTATTAAAAAACCTTTTTGAGTTGTAACTTATGAATGTAAAATAATTTTTGTCCTATTTTTAAATCAAAAGTTATGAGGAAATGAAACCAGGGTAATCATTTATGGACACCCTGTATATATATATCTAGCTTATTGTGCTCTCTGTAACTCTTTTTATTATTATTATTATTTAGGATTCTGAATGCATATTTTTTATTGTTTTTGCATGTTTAGAAATTAAAAATATGCAAAATTGTTTTTGTATGTTTAGAAATAGACATAACTAAATTTAAATAACATAAAAAATAGGAAGATGCAAGTGTAAAATATACCTTGGTGTAGACATTAATAGGGAAGACACAGAGTCACAGGAAATTAAATAAAGAATCTGTCAAGGAAGAAAGGCGGTAATACTATTAAATTTTATTTGGTGGAGTGAGCAGATCTCCAGGAAAAGAAAATATAATATATACAATTCTATTGTAAAGAGCATATTGTTATATGGAGCAGAGGGATGGAGAATTATGGAGACAGAAAGAAAGAAATTAGCAGCAGTGGAAATGGATACCTAAGAAGATCATGCAGGATATCAAGAATAGAAATAATAAGAAATGAAAGAATTAAAGAAATGATGAAAATAAAAGGAACCATATTAGACGATCTCCAAAAGAAGCAATTAATCTGGTATGCTCATGTTAAAAGAATGAATAACGAGAGACTACCCAAAATCGCATGTAATTATAGAACAAACCAAAAGAGGAAACGAGGAAGACCACGATAGACCTGGATGGATGGTATAAAAAAAGCCATGAGGGATAGGGGTCTGGAGGAGGAATGGATCCTTGACCAGAAGAAATGGAGTGATCTTTTGTAGATTTTTCGGACGGTGGCTCCTGATGCCATAACCAAGTTTATATATGTATGTTTAGAAATAAATTTGTCTATATTTTCAAAAAAAGTTTTAGTCAACAATAATTTTAAAATAGCTTTCTAGTTCGTGGATTTTTCCATTTCGAGTCCTGGCTGATAATCTTTGATCAGTTTATTCCAGATATCTTTCTTCCAGTTCTTAGCAGCCTCATTATTTGCATCAAGACCTTCTTATCATAGTATCAGACCTCACAATCAGCAAGTTTCCTTTGACTGCTATACACGTGGTTAAAAACCACATGGTTGTCCTGCTACTAGCGCCATCAATCGTCAGTAATAGGAGTATTTATGACACGAAATAACACGAAATTTTTTTCCCAGCTCCATTTGTTCTATGCATTTGCTTATGAACTAGTATCGGTAGTATCCACCAGGCGGCGATACTTTCCGGAGAAAGTCAATTAATAAGTTGGCAATTACTGCGGACATTTTCTCCCATAGACTTTCTCCAGATTGTCAAGTCTGATCTATGATAAGGGAGTCTTGATCTGCATCTTGCTCCTTGCTGTGTAATTTTCTATAAACAAAGTTACTGTGTTCCTTCCATTGGGTTAGCCATCTATCCACAGGTGCGAAGTTTTGTTGCCTATCCAAACAGACTAGCAAATTGCTGTGCTTTTTCACATAGAATTCAGCAAGAAATGGATATTTTTATATTATCACATTCTCAAACCAGTTTAACGATTTAATTCTGGTGCCACATAAGTTAAACTGATCTGGCCAATATTGACCAGTTAGTGAAAAAATAAGGGTGAAGGGAAAAGAAAGAGATTTTTTCATCCCATCATAGAGGATTGTCTTTATTGTCGCAGATTGCTTTGTTTGGATATCAATAATAGAATGTTGACTGAAGGTTTATATTTACCTCTCCTGGCCCATTGTGGAATACACGGGAATGAAGCGGCTGACCAACTAGCCAAAAAAGGAACTAAAATAATATAAACACCAAACAGCGAAATACCTTTCAATTCAATATCAAGAATTATAAAGAGAAAAATGGATTCTCAATATGAAAGGAGAAAACTAAGTGAAATCGAAAATAAAGAATGGAAAAATGCAATATCTCATGTCCCTACAGCACCAAGAAGAACAATTGTTGCCTTATTTAGACTTGCAATGGGACACGATTGTCTACCTAATTACTTTTTCAGATTTGGTATTCTTGAAAGTCCAATTGCCCTATTTTACTTACCCATCATACGTAGTATAGGGTAAGTCTTGTAATCGTTTTGAAAATCGAAAAAATTTTTTTGACGAATTTACACGTTTCAGACACTGGAGATTCCAAAAAACATATTTTTAGAAAAAATTTTTTGCCGTCTGTCTGTGTGTCTGTGTGTCTGTAAACGCTCTATCTCCCGAAAAAATTGAGACACTTGCAATTTGGTATGTACTTAGTATGTAATAATGGGAAGAAGCCTATTTCATTTCAATAACCTCGATTAACCGGAACTATTTTTTTCGGACTCTCGAAATATTCGTTCTGATAAAAGGTATATAAAAATTTTCGAAATTGTTTATTTTAAGAAATGAATATAAAAGACAATAAAAAAACATAAATTTTGAATAAAGCATGAAGTCAATCAGATAATTAGTTGCTGAGATATTTGTAATCCTATTTTCCACACTCTTCGATTTTTCATGACCCTGTATTTCATCCAAATTTCACTTCAAAGATATATTTTAATTTGAAATTTGACGCTTAATCAGATGCAATAAACCGCTAGTTAATAGGATTATTATTTTTGGAGTTATAAGGAAAAACCTCTTTCAAGCAATTCAGTAATCGAGCTTATAAAGTTATGACGTCATCAAGCCACGATTTTATTTGAATTGCTAAGCATTTTATAAGAAGTTTACACATTTTTGTTTTAATATTTTACATTATGCATATCCATGATGGGTAAATATTACGGTGGCCCCCAACGACTAGTTTGGAGAGGATGTAATCTTGAATGCACAGCTTTTACCACTGTGCCCTGCACTATCAAGTAACAGTATATCTGGCAGATATTGGGAGGCCAGGGAACTAATGAGGACCCCAGAACATCAGCCTAGTTGATTGTATTCCCTTTTTACAATTGACTTTTTGTTTTCACTAAAGTCTCTATAAGTCACTCTTTTGTTTATTGTTCTGTTTATTGTTCAATTGTTTTGGTGGCATATAATAGTGTATAGATGTTTGTCTAAGTGCTATTGCTTTGAAATTAAATATATATATATATATATATATATATATATTTACCTCTTTTAGCAGTTAAAGTGATTCTAGTCAGATGAGACTATTTTATTCCCTCCTTAGTTTTATACTTTAAGATAATGATATTGCTGCTTGTAGAGATTATTTAGCGCTAGTTTTAGTTTTTTACTTACATTTTAATTCAAAATGAGTAAAAAAAAAGGCCCTTTAACTCAATAAGAAATAGATGCAATATTATTTGGATCAGATGATAGGGATTTAGAAAGTGAAGATGATGGATAGTCAAAGAAGCAAATGGAAATTGCTGTTTTTTTTAAAAATCTATATCCCCCCCCCCCCCTTCCCAGAGCTGCAAATTCTTTCCTAGAAAAAAATGTCTGAAATCAAAACTGGTCACCAATCAGTTTACTATCAGGGGCGCATTTGAATGCAAGGCGGTTCTTAAAAAATTCTCGTTCAACAATGGGAAACTTTCTGACACATTTACATGCTCATTTTTAAATGTAAAAGCCCTTGCAAGCATGGTTATTGAAGGTATTTGCAATGGAAAGATTTTTCAATTATCGATAAATTAATTACATCTTGAGTTATGATGCCATTATTGTCTAATGATGGCAGTTTCTTTCCTTTGCAGCGCTGTCATATTGAGAATTTGGTTCAAAATGCCAATTTGACAGCATTTTCTGAAAGATATGCTTTTACAAAATAATAATAATAAACTGTCCAATTCCTTTTTGTTTAAAATACTGATAAATAAAAATATTGTTAAAAGTCTATTTCTTAATTTAGATTAACAACTTGTATTCTTAAAAAAAGAGCATTAGATTTTTCTTTTTTTTTTTTTAAATTTGACAACTGATTTTAGGCTAATCAAGCATAATTCAGAGTTGAGCATAACACTGGATCCCTGTCATTAAAATTGGTGTCAGTGGGGCACTACAGTACACTATTGCAAGCCCAGATTTAAGAATAAAAATTATTTTGGAAATATGTCAGAAAATAGACTTTTTAGATTAGAAAGCAACTGTAATACTTAGAAGGAATAATTAACAAATATTAAGATATTTTTTAAGTCAATTACATTTTCATGCTAAAATGCTTTTTTCTTTTAGAAAACAAATGGCAAGTATGTCATTTGTTTTCTAAAAACAACACTGCATTAAAAATCTATTTTCATCCAGGATCAAACTGTTAACTGGTGAAGCAAAATGAACGTTTTTTTTCTTTTCCCGGGTTAAAACTTGATTGAAGTAAAAAATTAGTAATCTACATAGAAATGACACTAGCACAAACTAACAAATTCACATATTATAAAAGGAATGAAACCATATTACTCTTCACTTATTAAGACATTCTTAAGAACACATTAAAAAATTTTACAAAAAACATACCCTTCAGGGACAGGAACTTTCTTTTGTGCTTTGGGAGCCACAGGATTAAGTTCACCAGCAAATAAGGACAAGAGTTCAGGTGAAACTTTCTCTCCTTTAGCTTGAAGCTTTGAAATTTGCTTAACTAAATGAAGTACACAACATGCCTAAAAGAAAAGAGGGAGGGGAAAAAAAAGCTATGACTGAAACAAAATTGTCTGTGCATTAAAAAGAGCAATTTATATTATTAGCTAGCAAAACTGAGGTTATCTGAGCCTTTTTTTTTTTTTTTTTTTTGGAAACAGCTAGTTTGACTATACATAAGAAACCCTACATTAAGTAGATGTAAGGAAGCCCAGTAGCTTAGTGGTCAGCATGTCGTGCTACCACACTACAGGTCCAGAGTTCAACTCCAAGCTGATCAAGGTTCTTTTTATCCCTTCAAGGTTGTTAAAATGAGTACCAAGCTTGATTGGGAACTAAACACTGGGGGTCCTGCGTTAGATTGACCACCTAACCAGATACATGATGCAGCACCCCAGGGCCCATGCAAACAGAATTGAGCACTATAAGCCATGATCCCTAGGGATTGTAGCGCCAGAGAGTTTAGTTTAGGTGAATGTATAGTTTATTTTCAAATTGTAGTAAAATAATTTTATGAAGTGTATATGTATACATGAAACTATATATATTATCAATAAATGCATTGTTGATTAAATACATTGCATTTAATATGGCTTGCTGCTTTGCCCTTTCTATTTTATCGGAGTTTTTGATTATCCAAGTTGGTCCTGGTCTACTATAGTTCAGTAACTGGAATTTTCTGTATACTTATTTACATTAGAAAAATAAACATATGTAGACCTTATTTTACAAAATAGAAAACTAAACTTTTGTTTAAAATTATAAACACATAGCACCAACCCTTGAAAAAAAAACAGCTCACTTTAAAAAATCAACTTACAATTTCCTCAAGAATCAATCTGTTTATTTTCACACAAAAAAAGTCTCAGAACTAGTCATGGTCATTTAATTGCTAATAACAGCTCAAAGTTAAGGGAACTTACTGAATAAATCTGAACTCTAATATACAGTGAGTGACCTCTTCCTGTCAAGAGGCAAAACATTTTATAGGAGTAGATAATTTATTACTCTTAGTGCACCTCTCCCCAGAACAGAGATATTACAAGAATTTCACAAACAAACATTTAGCTTTGAGCAACTAAAAAATTCAAAATTTTATTTTTCCTAAACTTTTATCACATACTTATCAAACTTGGAAATTACAAAACAGAGTCCTTTTGTAATATTTTTCTATTTACAATAAATTTTGTTAAACTTATAAAATCATGAAAGAGTTATAGATTGCCATAGAAATCTATTGTATTTTTTTTTATAGATAATTTGAAAAATGACTTTATTATTTCTGCATTATTATTTTATCACAATTTCACATTATGTAGGTGGTTTTTGATGAATTCATTAACTATTGCTTTCCGTTTCTGCGTTAAATAAATTCTATTTCATGCAAAATAAAATAAAATAAATAAATAACAATAAATTTCAATAAAGTAACACTTGCACATAGACATGCTGAAATTACCCAATCTTTGCACAATAAATAATTTAAACAATATGGAAACTTTTAAAACATAATGTCTCACTGAAGTATAAATTCTTACATACAGTAATACTGGCAAATAAACATCACCCATTCTCTGACTGCTAACAATTGGAATGAAATAACACGAAAACAGTTGTAAATGAAGTTTCACTTATGCTGTGTCTTTAAATCAGGTATTTCAAACATGTGGCCCGCCAGCAACTTATCTCCCCCCCCCCCTCCCTATGGTATTTTACCTGTGTTTAATTCAATTGTCTGAACATGCATGCAGAATTTTCACTTTTCATGAACATACTTGAACCAATCATCATTCTCAGAGATGGCAAACACATCAGAAATTAAATGCATATAGACAGGTTCAATTTTAAATTTAAGCTCCAAGTAATTGTAGATACAAAGATAACTAAATAGAACCGAAATATTTTAAAAATTTAAAGATTTGTAAAATTTATATGGTATTTATAAATTATTTATTATCTTTATTATTAATTACAGTGGAAATCTTGCTAATTCGGACCCTGTTATTCTGGATCTCCGGACAATCCGGATCGATCTGGTCGATTTTTTTTGAGAAGTGATCGGCAAATTTCCATAACATTAATTTATTTCATCCTCGTATTCTGAATAAAGTCTTTTCTGAAATATTTTTGGAAGAATACCTTAAGCTTTCTTATTTAAACTCTTTGATGTTATCTTTCAAAGAAACAACAATGTATCACTTTAAGTTTGGCAATTCCAATTTTCACAGTTTTCTATTTAATCCATTTAGAAATGTCTTCAAAAGCTCACCGCACAATAAAGTTTTACTTAGCATTGCAAGAAAGCAAGGTAAATTAATCCCTATAGACCCACTGACTGATGAGTATCGCTTTCCGATCTTTGTCACCCAGCCCATAGGTCTCTCGGGACTGTTTCTTTGTCTGCTCTGTTTCCTAGAATCCAACCTCCCGTTCATAGAGAATGTATCAACCCAAATCCTACCAGATATTTTCCTTTGCCGTGCAGTGTTTTTTAGTGTACATTTCTAGCTATGGCGATGAAACGAAAATATAATTTTGTGACTATGCAAAAGAAATTGGAAGCATTGAGTAGAATTGATAAAGGTGAACCCTTAAAAAAGATTGCTTGTGAATTAGGAGTAGGGACCTCGACAGTATCCGATTGAAAGAAAAATCGAAAAACAATCGAGGATTTTTGCTCGAAATCAATTTCTAACAACGGTTTAGAAAATCGGAAGAATGTTAAAAAAGCTAAACTTGTAACACTGGATGAAGTGTTATTCGTTTGGTTTTGCACAGAAAGAGATCGTGGTTTACCTATATCACGTCCAATAATCTGACAGAAAGCCTTAAAGAAAACTCCGACAGAAAGCCTTCATTTCTTCTCATTCTCCAGATAATCCGGATTTTTGAAAATCCGGATTGGGTCTGGTCCCATTTAATCCGAATTATCGGGGTTTTACTGTATCTATTTATTATTTATTATCTTTATTTATAAATTATTTATTATCTTATAAATTTTTATATGTTTTTTTATCAAAGCTAATACTTTATAGCTTGAGACAGACATAAATAGTCAATAACTCTTTCAATCTTTTTTCAAATTAAAAACCTAATAAGAAAATAAACTCAGAGTTATCCCAGTACAAGCAATATAAAAAAATTAAAAAAATTAAAGAAAATTACATCATTTTGATTCAATTGACATAAAATACTTCAGTTTTATGAAGAAGTGCATTTTCTTTCAAATATGGCTTTATTCTTGCATGTGAAAACTTTTCCTCAGTACACATTCAAAAGAATTATCAAAACTTGGTCAAAAGAGTTATCAAAATCAAAGCATCTATTCAAATGTCGGGAGTAAAAGTTAAATCACTTTTACACAATTGCAATAAACTAAGTTTTATTAATGATAAATCATGTTTCCTTTTCAAGATGACATCATTTTCACCAAAAGAAGCTTTTCTCCCTTCCGAGATTTGGGTCCAGAAATAATGTTTTAAAATTTTTGAAGACTCCCCCCCCCCCCCCCCCCCAAAAAAAAAAAAAAAAAATTTTCTTATTCATAAGACAATTCCTCCCACCTCTAAAACCAAAAACAAAAAAACAGTTTTTTCCAGCATTTTAAATTTTTTAGAACTGTTTAATCTCTATCAACAACACATAGCTAAAATTATGGCTTAAAGATATCCAACCAGGGAATAATATACAATATATCATTTATGTAAAGAGTTCTTCAAAAGCTTTATAGACCACATAAATTCAAAATTGAACTATCCAAAGATGTTAATTATTTATAATAAAAATTAATATTAAAAAAAAATCTATGGAATTTTTAAAATGCTTTCATATTTGTTAAAAAACACGTATTTCCAAAAGGAGTAAAGAAGGAAGAATTTCTCATTTGCTTTTGTTTTTTGGTCATGCCAAACAAATCAAGCATGTGAGGTATAACTGCTATTTGAGAATGAGGAAGCTTGCTTGTTCAACATCTTATTTTGAATTTATATTAAAAAATTTACCACCCCACAACATTTTATTTTCAACGGTCTGATAGACCCAAGGCATGGTTTTACCCATGGTACTTAGAATACATGGAAAGGTCCATGAACGTGATGTGCAGTAGATCACCCAGTCCATGACATCACCGACACAAAGCATTCAAGCTCTCCATGTGTTTTTTCATTAATTCGCATTACTCTCTTTCTCTTTTCATGATAATAAGTTGAACATGCATGCAGATATTTCACTTTTCATGAACATACTTAAACCAAACGTCATTCTCAGAGATGGCAAACACATCAGAAATTAGATACATATAGACAGATTCAATTTTAAATTTAAGCTCCAAGTAATTGTTGATACAAGGATAACTAATTAGAACCGAAATGTATCAAAACACAGGATTTTGAATTTAAAAATTTAAAGATTTGTAAAATTTATATGGTATTTTTAAATTTAAATTTATATGGTCTTATAAATTTTTATATGTTTTTTATCAAAGCTAATACTTTATAGCTTGAGACAGACATGAATAGTCAATAACTCTTTCAATCCTTTTTCAAATTAAGGATTTAGAAATTAATAAATTCTAAATCCTTTTTTAAATGTTTAAATAATCATTTTGAAGGGGGATAATGTTTTAATTTAAATTCTAGAGTTGATTTGTAATTCAAATAATTAGTAACACATTTCAGAATGCACTAATTCTTCCAGATACTCCAAAGGAATTTCATTTCATTGTTTCTAACACATACTATTGTAGGAAAACCATTGCTGCATGCATGCAAAAAATCAGATAATTTTTGCATTGATTACTCAAGAGTCGGTTCAGCTAACTTTAAAGGAAGCAGATTTTAAAAGCAAAATTGCTTAATTTGAAGCTAAAGCAAATTTTAAGGTATAAATCAGTTTCTATGTAAAAATATACAGCTTCACGTCTTACTTTACTATTACTTTTCAATAATGCTAATACTGAAAAAGTAACAAGAGAATGGATTGTCGCGATAGATGAAAAGAAATAAACTTTTTCTTAAATGAAAATGAATGTGATAAGCAGGGTAAATCCATCGCTGATTTATTTCTTCTCCCTAATAACTACAATACAGTCACACATCTCTGATAAATCATTCAGATATTAAATGAAATTAAATAAAAGGAAAAGTAAAAGAAGATCACATGATTAGAAAATTAAATAAGAAAATTTTGTGTGATACAGAAATTGTGAAATCATAAAATTCTTGTTGTAAAGAAATTATTAAACAATATAAATTTCATTTTTCAACATTGCTAAAGAACTCTGTTTTAAAAGTAAGATTGCATATTCAGAAAACTTTTCAATATGTAATAGATGAATTTAAATACTTCTCCGCTTAGCAAAACCACTGTGTTCCAAACCACAAAATTTATAGATATCAAGTTAAGTGCACTTAGAACTGAAGAAAAAATTTTTCATAAGTATGCAAAAAAAACCAGTAGTTTTTTTAATGTAATATCTTTTTATGAAGGGAAAGTTTTATACAAAGCGAAAAGTGCATTACCCACAAGACTGGATTTGGGTGCCAGTGACATCAGAAGGAGAAATCAAACATGCGAGTGGACCTTACCATTTATTCTACTTACCATGGTTTTACCTTCTGTAGAAGTGTAGAACGGTCAAATATTAAGAATTATTTACCTGTGCCTGTGTTAAAAAATTTACCATTCCATAAAACTTCATTTTAAAGGACCTGATAAATTTTGAATCATGATTTTGCAACCACTCACCCCACCCCATTGAGAGGAACAGGGGTCAAATTTTTATTAAGAATTACTTTAATGCTCAAAAGTTTGATTTTAAAGGTCCTGACAGCTCCCAGATATGGTTCTGCCTCTTCACCTTATAGGGCAAAGTGGTTGAATTTTCAATTAAGAAATAGATCTTGAGACATGATTTTGACCTCTGGAGGATAGAGGGGCTAAATTTTTAATTAAGAATCATTTTACCCTTGTATATGCTCACCTGGCTTATCCAAAGTTACTGTTGCAAGGCTGAAGTCTAAAATTATTCCTTTTACAAAAATCCTGCTTCTCCTTGTATGGCAATCCTTGACACCCCCCCCCCCCTCCCAATGTGATGCCTCTTATATCCAATGCTCAAGCAGCCAATTAAGTCAGGTTGACAACTTGATGTCAGAAATATTTTTTAGGGTAAGCTATTTTTAAATCCCAAATTACAGCAATTGGATAGATTAAATTTAAAAAAAATTCCTTAATGCAATCCCTGTGAAATAAAACAAAAAACCCATGCCTATATAAGTTCCAAATTTTTATATCTTTTTCCAATCCACAGTTACAAGCTAATAAAGAATACTCTTTATACTTTTCACATTTTTGAAACATTAACAAATTTTAAAATGATAAAAATAGTTTTTAAATTATTTTAAGCTTATAGGTGTATAGAGAACTTTTGTATTTATGTGCTAAAAAAATATTGTTGAATTTTTTCAAATTTGGTTAAACAAGAGGGAAAAGTATTTTCTCCCATAGAATAACATGGGATTCCACAAATTTTCTTCCCCATGAGATAAGTTTCTTAAGGTAAAATCAGAAGACTTATCTGGTCTTTCAGTTTACAAAAGTAAAACACAGTAAACATTCCTACTAGATGAAAATGATTTTCTTTTGATAGACATGCATATTATAATTTCAGAATCTGGTGTTATCATTGTTAGTAAATTTATAAGAAGTAAGAAACCATTAAACATTTTTAGTACTTGTAAAAGATAGTGTTATGAAAGTTTGTACAAGACTTAAAAATCTGCAAGTCAAATTGACCCACTATGAATAAAATTAAAAATAAATTTTGAACAAATAACTTAAACTTGAGTCGCAAACATACATTGGACTACAATCACCAATAGGTAATAATTATCTGATATTTGTGTGTGTTCTAAAAAAATAAAGAGGAGTTCTAGTAATCACTTTAATAGATCATGATTAAATATTATAATGATCTGAGTATTTTTACAAAATTTAGGATGTGGGTGGAATGACAAAAAAATTCATAAAATGTTCTTTTTTTTTTTTTTTTTTTTTTTTTCAATTAGCATAACTAAATTGTGTTAAATTTGAAATAAAAACTCCTAATAGTAGCTTCTTATAGACATCAATGTAATAAAATTCTTTTGTGCAATCTAGTACAGGAAATATTTAGTGCAGGAAATATTAAGTGTAAGAGTTAAATAATGACATTTTTTCTTATTCATTTAAAATGAATGGATGCTGTTAGAAGATCTGTTACCTATTAGGGCTATTTAAAGTAGGGCTGTTATCTATTATATGGAGAAAATATTTTGAAAACACCTCTGAAACTAAACTGCATTACATCTATATATTTAAAATGAAAAAGCACATTCTGTCAACTCCGCATCAAAGTTTTTTTTTTTTAAGGCTTCTACCCTCAGAAACACGAAACCTGATTGATTAACCCAACCCTCACCTGTTTAGCCTAAGGGGATTGAAATGGGTTGATTGAAAACGGATGAAGCCGTACCATTGCATTGAATGCACAGACCTTCTAATTTATTTTTGCTCGGAGGTTGAAAGCTAAAGTTTTTTTTAAAGAACTCATGTTTTCACTACTAAATATGCATATTTTTTCACAAAATTTTAAATGAAGCTTGGATACAGTTATATTTATAACCGATTAAAATGTCAGAGAGTTCGGAAGATGAGAACTATTTTTTTTATTGCTACGTTAAAGGAGCTGACGCAAAAAAAAACGAGAAGAAAACATTTCGTTTTCAACTAGATAGTGATATTTTTTCCCAAAATTTTTACACAGGCTGTAAAACCATTTTATTTATCACCAATAAAGATTTCAAAGAGTTCGGACAAAAATAACTTTTTATTTTAAAACTATGAAACGACCCTGGGTAAAAAAATAAGAAATGATCACTTTTATCACTAAATATCAATATTTTTTTCATGAATTTTTTATTCAAAAATATAATTTCATACAAAATTGGGTTAAAGATATAAAATAATAAAAACTTGACATTTAAAAAATATATATTTATTATTTCAGGCCTGGACAACACCGGGTGCGGGTCAGCTAGTAATTAGTTAATTCATTTCTTCACTTTTGTTTGATGCATCTTTGAGGAGATTTTTGAGTACTGATTGTCAAAGATGTAAGACATGGCCTAGAGATGGCTCCCTAAGCATGGGCAGGAGTGATTTACATGGGATTACAACTACAGGTAAAAGAGAAACACGTGCTTTGCTGTTAACTAATGTATTAGATGGCCAAGTGATAGGAAGCAAATTACAAAGTCTTAGAGATGTTGATAGGGACTATGTTCTGCAACCCAGAACAGGAAGATAATTTTAACATTTTTGAGGTTTTCCTAGAATGTAACCTATGAATGTAATAAATGTTTAATATACTTCAAAAATATCATGATTGTATACTCAAAATGACTAGATGGAATTCTACTGCATCTGGGTGGGGAAATATTTTGTAGCAGAGCAAGGGTAATCACATCTGCAAGATGACTAAGTGTTTCATTGCAAGCATAATTAATGAACAATTTGGCAAAAAGAGCAAAACACAAATTAAGTGTAATATACCCTTTCTTGAACTTCTAAATCAGCACTTTGCACGAACATTGGCATTTTATCTAGCAGCATATTTGATGCAGATATAGCATCATCAGTTTTCTCTTCAACTTCATACAGTTCCACAACTCGAGCATATAATTTTGTGGAATTCTGAACGAAAATGCTTTGAATATGAGAAGGAAGAAACATTACTTTGGGGTCCATCATTGCTTCAAGAGTATCCATTGAAGAGCTGAGCAATCTGAAACGAATTAAATATTAAATATCAGATAATTTTTTAGCCTAAAAAACTTTTCTTACTTCAAGAGATTTAGTAAAAAGTATATACACACTCTGCAAATTCTCCACAAATCCAAGCAGCTGCATAAAGCACTTCAGAAATACTATTTCTATCAGAATTCCCTTGAAGCAAATGAGCATTTTGCAGCAAAATAGACTATTAAAAAATGAAATACAATTAATATTTCATATTGAGCAAATTATTACTATACATAATATACATAACTATTACTATACATATACTATTTCATAAATAAAGAATATTTATGAAATAAATTATTACATTCAATGAATATACACTCATACAGAAAATGTTTCTTACATAAGGGGAAAAAAATTCCTCCTATACAAGTATAGTTATATTGCAAAAGTTTATTTCTGTCAATGGTAGAAACAAGTTTAAATAGACAAATAATTCAAAAATTCCTGATTTAGGAAATTTTTAATGTGACATTTTGATGCTCTGGGAGGGAAAGTTCTCTCTCTCCCCCCCCCCCTCTCTACAAATATGATACAAATTCAATTAAATAAGAGGAAAGCAGTGTTTTATACATTGTTTATACATTCAATAGCTAAGTTATTAGATCAAATTTCACAACTGGAGAACATTTACTACAATTACACTATGATTCAGATTAACAAAATGTTAAAACTAAGTAACTAGTACCAAAGATTAAACATTAACCTACATTTTTAAAGTAGGCATAGATACAGAGAGTCTGATTCAGTCACCATAAAAAATATCATGACCGGAGCAAATTTTCACGGACCATTTTATTGACACATTGGCATACTAAATATTCAAATTTTAGCTTAATACTAATTATTATTAATTACTTATTATCTTTATTACTATACATTAGTGAAGAAAATTTACTAAATATAATATGAAGCAGCTATTTGTGTATTATTAGTAACACATTGAAACATGTTTTAATTCCAAATCAATCATTACCTAAGTTTACAAATTATCAACAATCAAAAACTAAATAAAGCCACTTAAAATAAGCCCCAATCAATATGAAAAAGCTTAATATAATTGAAGTACAATATTAAAAAAAAAATAGTTCTAAGACACTATAATACAATTTTCAAAACAATTTTTTAAAATGTATTTGTAATTATACTAATTATTTTTAGAAAAGTCCAATGCACAACATATTAAATGTTCATGAAGATCTTTGCATTTTTCTGAAAATCTGAGAACAAAGATTGGATAACTACACAAATTAAAATCACTAACACTAGCTTAGAAAATGTAAAAACAATACATTTTTTCTAAGTAGTAAGACTGGTAAACACTTAAAATATCACAATCTTAGATATGCCAAAATTGTTATTCTTTACTTTTAATGCTATTATGAATCATGCTTAAAAACTTATGCTATTTAGTAAGCAGATTTGATTTTACTTTATTGGAACAGAATTTTCAATTTATTGGGGTAAAACAGCAGCAGATTTAATAAGTTCAGTGATGACCATTTATTTACCATAATGAAAATTATGTCTAAAAAAAAAAAATACATATGCAAGAAATGTGGTGTAATTTTATTTCATTTCAGATTTTTAATTTAAATAACATGTTTAACATAAATGTATCCATTCATGATATGGATACAGAAGGATTGAATAGTCTAAGCCTCAGTGTAACATTTGACCCAACTACTGAAATTGGTTAATATTCCTTGAACCCCCAATTAACAAAAACTGACACTTTTGGTTTTAAGGTGCATCCACACAGACCATTAACAGATGCACACTTGAATACAGGCATGTTAGGCATGAATATTATGGTCCCCTATTTAAGGGAGTCAAAAAGATAATATAATCTGTTTAGTTACATAAATTTTTTTTTTCTGAAAATTCAGAACATACCATTTGAGATACTGCAAAACCTCTAATAGCTTGAACTCTAATAGCAACATCAAGCATTTGTGAGGCAATCAGGGAACCATGTTTAGTACCATCAATTCTTGTCAATTCAACCAAAATGCTCACATACCTGAAAAGTGTGAAATGTATATGAAACACTCATGAATAATCTAAATAAACATATACAATCTTTCATTGATCTTGACAAACATTAAATCAGTTGATTTGCAAGATGTTTTAAAGTTAGGAATGTTCCATTTGTTTCATACTAATATATATTAAATAATGCATTTTGTAACACTGATAAAGGTATTTTTGTTCTATTATTTTTTGACAGCTTTCCTTGATCTATTAAAGGCTTTGTATTTATATTTCGATGTATTTTTCTTTTTTAAATCTAGAAAATGAAAATCTAGATGTCATGAAGAGCTGTAGAGAAAAATCAAGCACTCGAAAAGAATATCAATAATTCTATATATTCTCAAGAAAACACTGGAAAACAGTTTTTTCTTATAGATTTTTTTTGTACTAATTTTTGTCGGTTTTCCTCATTTTTTATTCTCTATCTCTCATATTGTTTGATATAGGATTGCTAACTTCCAAATTTCACCACTAGGGGTGATGATGCCACTCTCATATAATAAATAGCACATAGTCATTTTACTATAGGTAGACAGTTGTTCCACAGTTCTAGCTTTATTCGTTCAAGAGATATTTAAGTGTACCAGGACTTTACTTTGCACACAAATGTTGAAAATCTCACACAAATTAGATGTTTTGAACTTTTTTTTTTACACCTATACAAAAGAGGCCCAAAATTAAACAAACATTTTTTGACAATTAAGATATGTTCTTTGCAGTGGTACTAATGATAATTAAATCAAAAGTGCCTTGGTTAAGATATACACACCTGAAAATGGGGTTGAATCTATGAATTTATTTTTGAGTCTATTTCAAAGATGAATAAATAAAAAAATATTTAAGGTGGCGAGAAACAACTTTAGTAGTCTATGACATATTCTCAGGCGATGAATTAGTAAAGTGACAAACTTTTAAACAGGGATGCCACTCAGAAAATAACAAAAAAGGAGGAAATTAAGCATGAAAGTAAAATTTATGACTTTTTCACAGCATTTATGTATGAATTTTGTGAACTATATTGTACTGAATTTAAAATAAATACAAACAAATTTATCATGTTAAAATATTTTATAGTATTTTCTGTAATAAATATATTGCATTTTCATACTTGAGTTGACGACTAGAGAAAACGACTGCCTGTCAACATGTACAGTTTTATACTACATTAACATTCTTTCATCCAAATGTAGAGTTTAGATTCATCAAGAGAAAATTAATGTGAATATTAAATAGTTAACTAATATATGTATGTACAGAAAACCATAATGTGGATCAAATTTACGATTTTTTGCCATGACCAAGTATGAAAATTGCAATTTTTTTCCTACACGACCTGTTGGTGAAATTCACGATATTTTCTGCATTTGTTTGATGAAATTTGTGATTTTATTCCACGATAGTTTGCCGAAAGTCTCACTTTTTGTCTGTGATTGTTCGATGAAATATGCACTTTTAATCTATGATCATTTGACGAAATTTGCAATTAAATTTCTGCAATTGTTATATAAAATTTTGTAACTGATGAAAAAATTTACAATTTTTTCCATGACTGATAGACCAAATTCGCAATTTTTTTCTTGAGTGATTGACGAAAATTTGCTATTTTATTCCACAGTTGTTTGACAAAATTTGTAATTATATTCCGCAATCGTTTGACAAAATTAGAGATTAATTTCTTCAATAGTATAACAAAATTTGTGATTTTTTTACGTGACCTCTTGATGAAATTAGAGATTAATTTCTGCAATTGTTTGGCCTTTTTTTCATGACAGACTGATGAAATTTAAGATTTTATTCTCATGACCAATTGATGAAATTCGTGATTTTTTCCCCTCTATATCTTGACGAAATTCGTGAGTTTTTCCGAAACCGTTTGAAAAAAGCTGCAATATTTTCCTCAAGTGATTGACCTAATTTTGTGATTTTATTCATGGATCCTTTTGACATAATTCTCGGCGAACATCAACACTTTTTTTTTTTTTACAATTCTGCAGAAAATGCTGATCAATTAAAAACAAACAAACAAAAAAAGCATTAAAGTAGCATTCCTCCCTGATAATAGGCAGGATGGAGAGTAGAATTTCGTCCCTCGCGACTCACATGCATCTCCGGGAAAATGCGTGGCTCTGTAGCAAACCGTACAGTGTAGTGAGATGAAACTCAAGGAAGTCATATCGCATATTTTTTAATTATGGGCAATAAAAAAAAAAGATAATATCATGGAATTATGGAGGAGAATTTGCAGAAATCATGGATTCGATATATATAAAAAGAGGAAATTTGCTGATTTTATATAAAAAGCAGAAATTGTGGATTTTATTTAAAAAAGCAGAAATTGTGGATTTTATTTAAAAAAGCAGAAATTGTGAAAATTATAAAAAAGTGGAATTCTGCCTTTAGGCAGAAAAATAGCATCCCTCTTTTAAAGTAATATGCTCAGTAGTTACAGCCTGTTGAAATAAGGGTCAAATTCATTGTGACGGGCTGTATAGCCTAGTTTGAGGCCGTGTGATGATGCATGTACTGATTTGGAATCTTTAATACTGCAACAATGTTTTTTAGCACAAAAAATTTTACTAAAATATGTAGGTTTCTTGTATGATGAGCAGTAAGATGACACATTTTATCATTTGATAGTTTTTACTGCAACAGTGAAGTAGTGAACTTTACAGAAGCCATCCATGGTGAGAGGCATCAAAATTGAAGGTCAAGCAGGAGCCTCTAGGCCAGTTGACATGAAATTACTCCAAACCATCATCTATATCCAAAGAGATATTTGCTTTTTGGTTGTTCAGGTGTTTTTCCTTTAGTCTCATTTTAGTTTTATCATATTTAAGAATTTTTCTTGTTTAAAATTTGTTTAATAATTACCGTAAAATCCCATTAATCCGCCCTTCCCGATTAAGCGCTCCCCTCCCACTTTGTAAACAAATTGGAAAATTCAAAAAATACCAAGAAAGCGCCCTCCCCCAAAAGAAATTTTGCCGTGCACGACAAGATCAACACCAAAAATTTTATCTCACGAGTGTTTTTTTTCTGACAGATGAGAAAGGCATGACGATATTTTGATATATCGCAAATGTGTACATACACAACTTCAACTATTGTCAATCTGAAAAAGCAATATAACCAAACATTAGTTTTGCTGTAAATTTATCTCCATGGCGATATGAAGGTAATAAAAGTATCGATAGTTAAAGTTTCTCATGAAATAAGTAGAAAAATTTGTATTTGATGCTGTGTGTGAAATATTTTGATTAAAAAAGAATCTATTTATTTTATCAAAGAATTTATAGTCGTATTTAACGCTATTATGAAAACCAATCACAAAAAATTTATCGATTGATCGATCAGTAGATGGCGCCACAGTAGAATTTGTAGCATATTTTCTGCTATCTTTGTGGTAGCAAAGTTTTTCGTTTTAAAAATCTGGCAACACTACCAATTCATTCTGTATGTTCTCAATTTTTGTGATTTGTATTATTTATTTAGCATTTATAGAAATCATGATTAAAAAAAACAAATGGATTATTTAATCTCCCTAATTTACAACAGATGGCGACTCAACATAAAATGTTACTAGTTCTAAAAAGTATTTCAGGACATTTTCAACTGCAATGTCTCAGTGTTTTTAAATTATTTTAAAGCATTAAGTTCCTTTTATTTTTCTGTTACCATATTAATGACAGATATTAGTGTTATTATTTGTCTAAATGCATTCCAGTTTCAAAGCTTCTGAAATTCAGAATTTTATATAATCTGAAATCGCCATTAATCGTGAAGTTATACTGTTTTTCTATTTTGTATATAATTTAAAATAAAAAATGTTTTTCTTTTGTCACTTTATTAAAATAATGCATACTTTGCGACGATCGGGCATTAAGATCCCCCCAACCATAAATATCATATACTACAATTTTAATACCGTGTAAGCGCCCCCCCTGATTATTTTATGATTTTCCGTCATGTTTAGGGGGGCGGATTAATGGGATTTTACGGTAAGTCATTGACATCAATTTAGATACTTACTAAAATTTAAAATAAGAAAACACCATGTTGAACGATGTTTATTTTTGTCAAGATTTATATAATGCAATAATCTTTCATATAAATTTAGCCACAACTTTTAATGGGCTTCTAATAATTCTCGAGCAATGTTAAAGTGATTTTAAATCAGAAACAGAAGCCCAAATGTAAACATGATTGGTGAATGGCAACTACTTTTTAATCTTCCTAGCATGGATAATACATAAGTACCGAAAAATTAACAAAGAGTCTATATTTTTATAAAAGACATCCTAAATAAGTAGTATATCTTAAAAATGATAAATTAAAAATATACTATACCACTCAAAATTAGTTATATATTGGTAATTATTTTGTGAACATATATCAATGATTTTTGACAGCAATTCATCACGATACAAAGATCCTTCTGCTTTATCCATATGGCTCATAAGCTTTTTGACAATTTCCATTAAGTTTTTCTTTGAAACCTAAAATAAACATAAAAGTGGATATTACATATGTGCTTGTGTTCACACACTATATACACTCATGTCCAAAAATTAAGGGCCAATGACTGGACACTTTTGACTTCAGACATTTTGTCAAATATCTACTGAAATTCATGACAAAATGCCCTTGAACTTTGCAGATGTAAAGAACATGTTTGACTTCATGTTTTTCAGTGAAGATTTAGTCCCGAGAACAATTAGGGGGTAATAATAAATTTAATAATAAAATAATATTTGTGCTCCCCCAAGAAACAGAAAATGCTCAAAATGGTCCATCACTGTAGCAAATGACTCTATAGGTCCTGTTTAACGTTTTTGTGCATTTGTGTAAGAATAGCACGCATATTCTTGAAGATGTTAACACTTCTGTAAAAAATTCAAATGTCTTTTGTTTATAGCGTACAGAGTTTTCAACCGAATTTAACACCACTTCTGAAAATTTGACAAAGAAAAGTCAAAATAAATTTTAACTGTGCATGCGTGAACTATACCAAAGTTTTTTTTTTTTTTTCCATGATTTGGTAATCAATTCTATAGAACAACTTATATAAAAAGTCCATTCAAATATCGCAGAAATTCAGAAAGATAGAAGCAATATACAGTACAATATTTTTAGTCCGGACATCTATAATCCGGACATTTCAGAATGTTTATTATTTTTTTCATTTTTATTTTCAAGTAAAGATCATAGATGATGCCAACACACATGCATGCTTGAGTTTACAAAAAGATTAAGTGCAGAAAAAGGCAAATTATTTAATTTATTACCTTTTTTTTCATTTTAAAACTGTAAGAACTCTGAGTTATAATTAATTAATATAGATGCCCTTTTTTTAAATATTAAGTTGTATAAATTCAGAATTAATACTAAATTTTTAACTTTATCTTAAGTCAGAATAGCTGGTGCCAAAGAAACACGAAATCAGATTTCATTTTTTCACTTTTCTTAAAAGTTTTCAATTACACATGTCTGAATTGGATATTTCAAAATATTATTTATTTCATTTTTTAAAATAGTAGATTCGTTAAAATAGCCTACTTTTGTTAAAGTAATAAAAATGTAATCTTTGTTTCTATAATATTCAAATTTTTCCAATTTAAAAATTAATTGTAATAATTTTCTATGTTATATGTAATTCACATTTTTTTCATAATACTATTAGCCTTGTGTATTATCATTCCTAATTATTTTAAAGTAATTACAATAATAAAAATTTACAGTTTTTTTAAGTAATAATTTCCAAATTCATTTTATATCATTTTATTATTTTTCTTTCTCCAAAGTTAAGATATATGGTGCCAAAACAATGCAAAATCCGATTTTATTATTAGTATTTATTTAATTTTAAGTATTTTGATATTTCTAGGTGATATATACAGGGTTCCCAACACATTTTAGTCCCCCCCAAAGGGGACCATTTTTATTTAAAAAGGGGACTTCAGGGGAACATTTATATTTAAAAAGGGGACTAAAAGGGGAACACGTGTCTAAAAATACTACACCAATTTTTTACTAAATATGTAAGCAAATTTTTTAAAACTATCCCAGAAAATATATTAATTGGTTACCTTTACAAAGATGTCATTAAACAAAGTTACACAGCTTTATTTAACACACTTCAATATCCTACTGCAAGATGGGTAACATTTAGAACAGCAAAAAATGATTAGGAATGAAATATTAACAGTAAAAATTAATGCATCTAAGAAAATATTAAGTCAATCAATGTTAGCTGAGCTACACATTAACAATTACAAAAGTATAGTGCATTTCTCGGAATTTAACATGGAGTAACACACAGGGTTGTTTGATTTAAATCAAATGATTTTTTTTAAATCTTTGATTTAAATCAGTATTTTTAACATTGATATTTACAAGCTGAATAAGGATCAAATTAATCATCATTTGTGTTCAAATAAATGTCATTTAACTGCTCCCCCCCCACCCCCCCGAATTCCATGGCTTACATTTGTGAAAGAATTCTGGTTACAATGTTAACTATAGTGAATTTTGTCTTCTGTGATATTTTGAATTTTTACCGAATTTTTATACGTTTTGTGGTGATTTTTTGCAGAGGAATCCGGATTCAAATTTTCTAGTCCAATATAATAAATGTTATCGTCTTTTTAATAAAGTTTATTTGGAATTCATGCAGCAGGTTTTCAATTTTGTGCAATTTGTTCTGTGATTTTTAGAGTTTTTTTGCATTTTGCGGTGGTTTTTTAAACATTCTGAAAAGGAATCCGGTTTCAATCTTTTAGACCAGTTTAATAAATTTTATCCTTTTATCAATGCATTACCTTATTTGGAATTCGTAGAACAATTTTTGAATTTTTGGCATTTTTTTTTTTTTTTCATTATGCGCCAATTTTATTTTTCAGTAAACTTTGTCTTGTCTTCTGAGATTTTTTAATTTTTAATGATTTTTAATGTGTTTTTTAACTTTTTTACACATTCCACTTTGATTATTTGACATTCTTAAAATAATTCTGGTTACAATGTTTTAGCCCACTATAGAAAATTTTGCCCTCTATGATTTCTAAAGTTTTAGCAATTTTTAAAGTTTTTTGCATTTTGCGGCAATTTTTCCACATTAGCAATTTTTTTTTTTAATTTCCAGTCACTAAAAAGGGGACCAAAATGTATAAGAGGGGACTAAAGGGGACCATTTGGGAGGCCTGTATATATTTAATTTTTCATAACATTAACATTATGCATCACTATTTTAAATATGTTAGTGTAATAATAGTTATTTTTCAAAATAATTGCAAGTCCTACTTAAATTTTTCATTATAACATTTTTCCTACTTTTTTAGAAAATTAGTTTCATTTACAATAGATTCATTTTATATTTGTGACTTTGTTATTTGTAATTTATTATTTATTCAACATTTATAAATCAGAAATCTTTATATAAAAAGAAATTGTACTGTTATTGTTTACCTTAATTTACAACATATGGCGACACCACACAAAATATATGTTATAAAAAATACATATTTTACGACATTTTAAATAGAAATTTCTCAGTGTTTAAGTATTTTAAATTATCAAGTTGCTTGCATTTTCATATTGCCATATCAATGACACATATTAATTATATTTATCTATATAAATGCTTTCTAATTTTAAAACTTCTGCAATTCAGAATTTTCTATATTCTGGAATCGCTATAATCACGATGATTCCGGATTAAAGAAGTTATACTCTAGTCAGTTGCTTTCTAAAAGTAGCTGGATTATAAGGGATTTTTCCCCAATTTTTCAACCATCTTACTTTATCACCAGTATCTTTCTGAGTTTTCATGACATTTGACTGGTCTTTTTATATGAGTTGCTCTATAGAATTGACTACCAAATCATGAAAAAAAAAAAGTTTGGTATAGTTCACGCATGCACAGTTAAAAATTACTTCACACAAATGCTCATATCTCATCCAATATTCAATATATTAATTTTTTAATTATAGTACACTGTTTCTAACTGTTCTTTGTCAAGTTTTTGAAAAATGGTGTTAAATTCGGGTGAAAACTGTATATGCTACAAACAAAAAACATTTAAATTTTACACAGAAACATTAACATCTTCATGAATATATGTGCTATGCTTACACAAATGCACACAAATGTTGAACAGGACCTACATAGTCATTTGCTGACAAATCATTTTGAGCATTTTCTGTTATTTGGATGATCACACATATTATTTTATTATTAAGTTATTATTACCCCTAATTGACCTCATGACTAAATCTTCACTCAAAATTATTAAGTCAAAACATGTTCATTACATTCTTGAAGTTCAAGGACAATTCATAAAGAATTTCAGTAGATATTCGACAAAATGTCTAAAATCGAAAGAGTCCGGTCACTGCCCTTAATTTTTGGACACCACTGTACATATATATGTGTGTGTACATAATATTTAAAATTTCTATATTGTTTCATATTTCCTTTACTTATTCCCACAGATTTTTTTTAAAAACTTTTTTACTGTTCCCCATCTCAAACTTTCTTTATTCTTTGTCTAATATCTTAGCTTTCTCATATTAAAATAATTCTATTTCAAATATTCTTTTTCTTTAATAAGCCTAGATATTCTATTTTTGTGTGACGTTTTCTAAAACTTTCCCAGTTTTTTCAGAACTTCATTGAGTTTTTTCTTTTTTTCAATATTATCTCAACAATATCTGTATTGAGTGTCTTTAGTATTAATTAATACATAATTTTAATAAGAAGAACAAACAGTTTTATGAAATTGTTTAACGATACATAAATATTTAGTTTTAAGGACATTTATATCAATACTTTAAAAAATAACTTCCCAAATTCATGTACAAAAGTAGGAGAAGGTGACCTAAAATGATAACCCTTAAGGGAAAAACTTGTGTAAAATGACATAACTGTTTAAATAAATCTTTGGCCTTTTGCTAGTATGTTTTACACTATATTTTGCATTGTAAGCATATTTCAATAATAATTTAAACCCAAATTGAGTAATGAAATTTTTTCTTTTTAAATGTGTCCAAAGGATCATTTTACCCTCACGAAAAGGGCAAAATGATCCTTCATTTAAAAATAGTTGTAAATTGTTTTTTATCGGCAAAATAAAGGATATAAAAGTAATGATGACAGTACATAAATGTAGTTCACATCTAAAAACATACTCCATTAATATATTTCTTTTAAATGCTAAAAGGTGTAAATTAACAACATAAAATAACTTTTATTACATTGTTTGACATGGTTCGGCTCACTCCTAGCCATTTTCAAAAACAAATGAGATAGTGATGAACAAGTGAACTGAAACATGCTAAACAACCTAATAAAAGTTATTTTATGTTGATAATTTTCATTTTTTAGCATTTAAAAGAAATACAAGGTGTTATAATTTATTATATTGTTAGCATCATCAGTTGTAACTCTTACAACTGATGATAGCCTAGCCAGAGTGAAAGCGCTTTTGTGTAATGGTGACTGTTTTATGTGAAACTTTTTAACATTTTTAATATTGAAGGACTGTTTTAATGGAACTCTTAATTATGTTTTTAGATAATGTCTGAGTGTAAAATTGGTAATATGGAGAATAAATATTAAATATACAGACATTAATAAATGAATACCTGTTTTAATATTCCAATTAATTTATTGTTTCTTAAAGGTTAGCTTGGAATAAGCCTTGAATATATATATTTTGCACCAAGTAACTTAGCTTAAATTATGAAATATGACATGAATTGAACAACTTAATTCTATGCATTTAACTGCAGAAATTTCTTTAACAAGAAAGTTGTATCTTTCACTTATTCACTCTCTCACACATCCATAAATTTATAAAATGAGTCAGAAGAATTACTGTAAAGTCTTTATCATAAAAGAAATCACTGTGTATAAAAATATATACATAAAATAATTTATTACCATTCCATACAAAAGATCTAATGCTCGAAGTCGAATAGACTCATCTTTATCATCAAGACACTGCAATACTAAATCTTTATGGGCTTGTACACTTTTAGGATGAGTTTTCAAGATCTTTGACATGGCCAATAAGCCCAAATATTTCACTATTTAAAAATATTAAAACAATTTTCAAACACAATAAGGAAAAAGCTGATAAAACAAAGATACAACATATACACATTTTAATCATTTACAAAACTATGATTCAATAGAAAAATATTGGTATAAAATAAAAATAGAATGAACTTTCTACCACTCTAAAAAACAAAGAAATATTACCTTATTTTCTTGAATTAGAATTATTTTAAGTGCAAAATTCTAATATATTAATAAACATTGGCATTTTAGCTATTTAATTTTCAGTATAAATCTTTAAAAACACCTAAATATTAGAAGTAAGAAATAATATAAAGATAAAATTTTAATGAGTTCTATTTTTCTAGCATGAGAATGCAATGCACAATAAAGGTGAAGTGGCAATAAAGTCTTTATTTAGTACCACTTGAAATTTAATTTTTTGGGTGCATATTAGAAGCAAACTTCCTGCATTAAAAAAATAGCTTCATATGGATATTCACAGTAGAACAGTAATACAGTAGAATTTACAGAACTGCAATGGATCATTACAACGTACTATTATAAATAAAAAATAATCCGATAAATACTTTTATTTATACAAAACACCAAAATAATATTTCTTGCTACACATTTCATTCATTCACCTTATGCTTTGACGAAATTCGTGCTTTTTTCACGATCATTTGACGTAATTCACATTTTTATGATCCTTTGACGAAATTCGAGGTATTTTTGCGATCCTTTGATGTAATTTGTGCTTTTTCCAGATCCTTTGACGTAATTTGAGTTTTTCTTGGCGATCCTTTGACATAATTTGCGGGGTTTTTTTTTTGCAATCCTTTGACAAAATTTGTGGGGTTTTTTTTGCAATCCTTTGACAAAATTTGTGGTTTTTTCTGAATCTTTGCCATAATTCGCATTTTTTTTGCAATCCTTTGACAAAATTCACTTTTTGTTTCGCAATCCTTGTACAATGGTTGATTTTATTTTCAGCCATTGATTGACGAAATTTGACCGTATTTTCTGGAACAGATTTGCGATACGTGTCATTTTTCTACGATGCTTGGCTAAATACCGAACATCAATAAAATTTAAAGTAAAGGTTGGTTAACAGTATCGAAAAACAGACTTTATGGACCTAATAATGAAAAAACGGACCTATACAGACTTGAAGCAAAAAAATGGATCAGTTCCCTAAAAACGAGCCCTGGAAATACTTCTACCTGCAACCCGATGTTCTCATACTTTGCTGAAAACAAGGCTGTTTCAGGTTAAAATTATTGTTAAGCATTTTATGAAATATTTATGAATCCTTAGAAACTTTCAATTATTTTATGATGGTTTTTAGCAATTACATAAAAAAAAAAAATATTTGAATGACACGAGTTTCAAAAGAAAGCCAATAGGAACATTTTTGTATTACGTTTTATAATTTTCATATTGGAGGAATAAGCACTGAACAATCTCTTAAAAAATATGTAGAATGCACTTACCCATGAGAACATGCACCCAATATGAAATGCTCAAATTGTTTTATAAATACATAATTTTTAAAAAGTATCTGACACAATAAGGACAAGGATTATGAAGGCAAAATATATGTATTAATCCAATTCAACCCACTCACATAGCTGTCAGGATACCGATATTTTTCATAATGTATCAATTTGTTCGAAGTCAAACACATTTTGAACCAGAAAAATGATTTCATCAAATGTATCTTGTTTCTTTGTGATTCTAGTTTCATTTATTTAGTAAAATTTCTAGTTCCTTTAAAGTATATTTCTTCACATTGGGTCAAATTAATTGGAACAGTTCTATGGAAAATACCATCAAGTTGGCAGTTATGCACTCTCATAACAAAGAAATTTATAACAATTATAACAAAATCAAGACTGAACAATCACTTAAAACAACTTTAAATTTAATTTATATTTATATTTGGATGCCTTATTTTTTCAAGCATAGAATTACCAAGATGCCAAAAGTTAATTGAACAAAATAGACAACATATTATTGAAATAAAGTATTTTTTCCATTAACAATTTTTCAATCACCAACATAAAAAAATAAGAGCTCTTTTAGAAGCAAGTCTAAAAGAGCTGTACCTTGTCCAGGCAAAATGCAGTCTTTTAAGAAATTAATTGAAACATTTAAGGTTAACTTAAATTTAGTTATTTTCAGCATAAAATATTTGCCTAACATTAAATTCCCATTTATTAAATTTAATGAATTTAATAAATGGGAAAAATATAAGAAAATTGTTGTAAAAGTTTCATAACTGATGGCCAAAATTTGTAAGCTGTTTTAGATGCTTCTCATCAAAGATATTTTTAAACAACTGATTTTTTAAAATCCTGCAATTGCATAATTTTTATGAAATGGATATTTACTAAACCGAAAAAAGAAAACAATCTCATATGCTTATCTTTCCAAATTAAGTTTCCCAAATTGGAATCCCTTGATATATAATTGGATTATTAAATTATTATTTAATACGGTTAACTTAAATTTAGTTATTTTCAGCATAAAATATTCGCCTAACATAAAATTTCCATTTATTAAATTTAATAAATGGGAAACATTTAAGAAAATTGTTGTAAAAGTTTCATAAATGATGGCCAAAATTTGTAAACTGTTTTAGATGCTTCTCATCAAAGATATTTTTAAACGATTGATTTTTTAAAATCCTGCTATTGTATAATTTTTATGAAATGGGTATTTACTAAAATGAAAAAAGAAAACAATCACATATGCTTATCTTTCCAAATTAAGTTTCCCAAATTGGAATCCCTTGATATATAATTGAGGATGTGAGTTTCAAAACACGCCTTATCCAAAATTTAAAAAAATCGTGTTTTCTTAATCTATTCTATTGATAAATCTTCACTGAAAAAACACTACAATCTGCAGAAAAACTAGTTTTAGTATGTATTTCTGGCGTTCTAAAATCTTTGTTTACGATGAAAACCAATGGAAGCAGTCAGAGATTTTTTACGATTTCCTCGAATTTGATTTTTTGGATAAAGCGAGTTTTGAAATTCACGTCCTCAATTGTAAAAAATAAGAGCTTCTTAATCAGTTTGTATTCAGTTGTTAGTCTGTTTGTATGAAATTTTTTGTAATTTAAATTAACTACCGTAAAATACCGTTAATCCGCCCTTCCCAATTAAGCGCCCCCATCCCACTTTGTAAACAAATTGGAAAATTCAAAAAATCCCGAGAAAGCGCCCTCCCCCAAAAGAAATTTCGCCGTGCATGTCAAGATCAACACCAAAAATTTTATCTTAAGTGTTTTTTTTTTTTGTTTTTTTTTTTTCCCGACAAATCAGAAAGGCATGACGATTCTTTGATATATCGCAAACATGTACAAAACACATTGTCGATCTGAAAAAGCAATATAACTAAACATTAGTTTTGCTGTAAATTTAGCTTCATGGCGATATGGTTATAAAAATATCGATAGTGAAAATTTCTCATGAAATAAGTTAAAAAAATCTGTATTTGATGCTGTGTGGAAAATATTTTGATTAAAAGAGTATCTATTTATTTTATTAAAGAATTTATAGTTGTATTTAACATTATTATGAAAACAAATCACAAAAAAATATATATCGATTGATTTATGAGATCAATCGATTTGTTGATACACAGTCGAATTTGTAGCGTAATTTGTGCTATCTTTGTGGTAGTAATGTTTTTTGTTTTAATAATCTGGCAACACTACCAATTCGTTCTATATGTTCTCAATTTTTGGTGATTTATATTATTTATTTAGCATTTATAGATACGAAACTATGATAAAAAAAATGGTTATTTAATCTTCCTAACTTACAACAGATGGCGACACCACATGAAATGTTACCAGTTCTCGAAATTAGTTCAGGACATTTTCAACTGCAATTTCTCAGTGTTTTTTAATTATTTTAAATTATTAAATTACTTTTATTTTTCTGTTATCTTATTAATGACAGACATTAGTGTTATTATCCTAATTTCCTGCCTACAATCCGCGGATTATACGTTAAAAAACTTTATTTTTCTTGTAATGCCGATTATACGCCGCTGTGGATTATCTGCGATTTTTTTCCTACTCAATATCTTTGCAAATGTCAATAAACATATTTTTTTGAGTAAATTTGCAAATATCTTTCTTAAAAATCAACAGATGGCGCGACCGCGTAACTTATTAAATCTTGTTAAGAAAAGTCATACCATTATTTCATATCTAGGTCTTACTGCCTCAGATACACTCTGGAAACACAAGCATTCATTACCATTTACTCATATGTCATCTTTATTTATAGTTATTTAATTTCAGTATAAAGTTCATAAACAGTACATATCAACGTACCTTTATTATAAAAACTTAATTATTAATGTTAAAGTACTTTTAACTTACCAATAATTTTTTGATTTCTGTTTTATATTAACAACTGATTCCTTAAATCCATTTATTTCATGCTTTACAATAGTTTTTAACTCATATTTAGTTTACAAACATCGCACTCTATGCTTCATCCATTATAGCTATTCATTCTCCGCATACGGCGATATTCGATTCAAACGATAATCGAATTGCGTAGTAAGCTTTTACTTCGACAGATGGCGCCAGACAAATCTTTGTCTGATTCGCTGATCTTGTAATATTAAATTATAAATAAGACAAAAGAAAAAAAATAATTAGTACAAGGATTTTATATTTAATTTAAACAAATATTTAAGTAATTACCTTACTTAAATATAATTTTATACTAAGTAATGTAAATCTTCTGAATTTATTCTTACTTATGTGTAATAGAATTGCAAATGTTTTGTACTGAATTATCAATTTTTTATTTCAGATTTATTTATTTATCAAGTGTTATATTAAATACAAAAGTTAAAAATTGAAATATTTTGCAATAAATTCAATATTTTTTCTCTTATGGCTGAACATTAGTCCTGTAGATCTTGTGAAATTTTCAGGAAATTAGGGTATTTATCTAAATGCATTCCAGTTTCAAAGCTTCTGAAATCCAGAATTTTCTATAATCTGAAATCACCATTAATCGTGAAGTTATACTGTTTTTCTATTTTGTCTATCATTTTTTTTTTCAAAATGTGTTTCTTTTGTTACTTTATTAAAATAATGCATGCTTTGCGATGATCAGCTCTCCCCCCGCCCACCCACGCATAAATATCATATACTGCAGTTTTAATACCGTGTAAGCGCCCCCCCCTGCTTATTTTACGATTTTCCATCGTGTTTAGGGGGGCGGATTAACGGGATTTTACGGTATATTTCATCAAAATTAAAAAATACTTACAGTTCTGGTCAGAATCTTCAATTAAAATTCTCAGTTTCTGAACACAAAGCTAGAAGATAGAGGAAGTAGAAGTTTATATGTACAGGGAAAAATTCAATTTAAATTTCAAAGCATTTTTTAACTGATGACAAAGTAATGCAAAAATTTTATAAATAATACAAATTAGAATTTTTACATAATTTAAATTTTTCTTTTCAAAATATTATTTATATAAGAACATAAACCATTAGAATTAAAAAGTTGTGTATTATTGTTTGGTATATTTAAAAAAGATAAGTGCCACTTTATAAAGATATATAGCAAAATATAAGTACATTATAATTACATTTTGTTTGCAAATAATTTATCATAAAAATAGTACATGAAAATATTCTGTTAAAGAATTAAATTGCATTGGCAGGGTCATTTTTATATATTTACACCTATTACATTTCATATCAAATGTATTTCCATGATTATACATAAAATATTTATGTACAATATACCTCCCAAAATAAACTAAATACTGTATATTCCAGTGCATAACAAGCACCTACACTTTAATACTATATTTTTCGTTTTTTGGCATCCTTGCATTAATGCATGCACCCTTTCAGTGGAAAGAAACCTTCATGAAATATGTACTATGAAAGTAAACCGAAGAACATTAAATGGACATAAACGAAAAAAGTTAGAAATTGTATGTCAAACATGGCAAATGAGGTGCATTCATACTATAACTAGTTTTATAAATATTCAGAACTTGGTACAATAGCTGTTGCACTCTTATGCAAAAATGCATGAATACAAAATTTATTTTATGTACAGATTTTCATATTATAGATATCAATTTTATTTTATGAAATTAAGTTTCAATGCACTTTTACAAACAATTCATTGCAATTCTGTTACACTAGAATTATACTACATGCAAATACCCAATACAAGACAATGTAAAAAAAATCATCGTTATTAATTTTACAGAAAAAATGAATTATATCATCTGCTATTATGATATGATTAATATCTGTAATAAAATAAGTCCATTTTAAGTACATTTTTGGCAACATTTTAACTTTTGTTGACATTTACTGATAATTCCAATGGGAAACTTAACACAAGCTTTGAAAATTTCAGAACTTGAAATCCATATTTACATTCTTTTTCCATTTAATATCTATTTCTCCATATATATCTATCCAAAAAACTATCGGTAGATTATTGGATTGCTATAATTAAACAATTTTAATGTACAAATTCTGTTTTTAAATTCAGTAACACAGAAACATATGACTACTGAAAATATGATATAAACACTATGGCAACCTAGAATCATTACCTATCATGGGATATCATTGAGTTAATTACGTATGATAGGATTTAATAGAATGAAGAACTTTTATTAATATCTTTTTACTTTCTTCTATCTTTACAAGAAGAAAGTATTGGATTCATGAAAATTTTCGACTTTAGATTTTCGACGGATTTATACGTTTTAGAAGGTCCTCAACATGATTTGATTGTTTTTAGAAAATGTCTGTCTGTGAGTCTGTGACTCTCTGTCTGTCAGTATGTGACAAAAATTTTGTGGCCACTTTATCTCAAGATCTAATGCACTAAATTTAATAAAACTTAATATTCAGTTAGTCCCTTATATAAATTGGTGCTGATTAGTTTTTGGTGAAAATCGCCCAACAGGTGGCGCTGCTATGCTGCATTTTTCACGATTTCTGCAATAGCTCTATCTCAAAAACTAATGAACTTATTTTCATCAAACTTCAGGTTCATTTAGCCCTTGGCATAAATAGATGCTGCTTACGTTTTGGTGTAAATAGCCCAACAGGTGGCGCTGCTATGCTACTTTTTTCATTATTATCACAATAACTATATCTCAAGAACTAATGCATGGATACACAATCAAACTTCAGATTCAGTTAGACATTGACATAAGTTGTTGTTGATTAGGTTTTGGTGTAAATCTCCCAACAGGTGGCACTGCTATGCTACATTTTGCAGGATTTACAGGATTTTAGCAATAGTCATATCTCAAGAACTAATGCACAGAATTTAATAAAACTTTAGATTCAGTTAGACCTTGATATAAATTGGTGCTGATTTTTTTTTAGTGTATGCGAAACCTGTGTGAGATAGAAGAAAGTTTTGGGATTGGCACATCCGACTAGTTTTTAAAATGCATTTTCTCAGCATTAACAGGATAAATGCTGAAATTTCATTTTTGAACTTAGAGAAAAATATTTTTTTGTGTAGTCTATTAGCTATTTCTTACTTTCTTACAATTGCTTACTTTTAGTATATATATAACTAGTCAGATGTGCCAATCCCAAAACTTTGTCAAGGTCTAACTGAATCTGAACTTTTATGAAAACAAGTGCATTAGTTCTTGAGATAGAGCTATTGCGGAAATCACTAAAAATGCAGCATAGCAGCACCACCTATTGGACGATTTTCACCAAAAACTAATCAGCACCCATTTATATCAAGGACTAACTAAATATAAAGTTTTATTAAATTTAGTGCATTAGTTCTTGAGATAGAGCGCCCACAAAATTTTTGTCACAATAAGACAAACAGACAGACATTTTCTAAAAACAGTCAAATCGTGTTCAAGACCTTCTAAAACGTATAAATCCATCGAAAACCGGAAGTCGAAAATTTTCATGAATCCAATACATTCTTCTTGTAAAGATAGAAGAAAGTAAAAAGGGACAATAGGTTTTTAATAGTTATTAGAGGAAATTATCATATTTTTGTGCATTTATTATGAAACTATAATATTTTTAAATAAGATGATTATTTTTTTAAACTTTTTTTTTCATCAAAGATGAATAATTTGTTCATAAAATATAAATGTGCTGAATCTTTAAAAATATATTTAGCTCTAAAAACTTCTTAAATATGTGTACAAAAGCAAATACCTGAATTGATGATGAATGATTTGGCATGCCAGATGATATAGATATCAAAACTGGAAGAATAAATATATTTTATAATGATATAATAACAATAAAACAAGTTATAAAGTTATTACAATTCAATAATATTGATATTTATCCCTGTTTTTTATTTTTCTACTATATTAACAGTTGTTTAAAAACTGTTTATGTAAAATATTACAATCAGAATTTCTGAATTCAATAAATAAAGTAACAAAGAACATGATAGTATATGAAACAAACAAGAAAGAAAAATCATGAATCACACATAGATTATGTAACCATTTTAAACATTAGGAGACAACTGTTACAAGATTATCTTTGTATGCTATAAGGAGATTTGTAAATAAAGAGTTTCATTCCCATTCAAAGTATGCCTTTTATTTTGTGAATATTCAACAATCACAATTCACTGTTTACAATTTGTATCACAAAATGTATGAAAACAATATAGTAAAACTGAAATAAGCAGAACATAAAACAAGTGGGTAAGTGTGATCGAAGATCACACAAAGAGTTTCGTTGTCACAAAGTTTTTCGTCCAAATAAATTTCCTTTTCAAAAAAAAAAAAAAAAAAAAAAGGTTAATGTTTTTTTATAAAGTCTATTTTTTTTTAAATATCTGAACCGGCCAATAGCAGGCTAAGCCTGCTATTATACTGTCATAATAATATCTGTCATGTGGACTAAATGTGATATTAAAAAAAAAAAAAAAGTAGTTTCCCCCCTCTACCCTTTATTAACAATCCCTATTTGCATTATTAATTACATCATTGTCTATTAGTGTTTTATTTCTTTTTCTACTAGAGGGTTCTGCCAACCTACAAGCTACGCTCGCCAACCCCATTCTGACACCACAAACTCTAAAAACACGCTAATTTGGCTAACTCTAAAATGATTACAGAAGATTGAATTACAATTAAGTGACCAGTGGTGATCTGCTGTAATCAGGTTTCTATTCATTTTCCTTTCACTGAGGTATTTTAAGGCCGAATCAACTGCTGTCGAAAGAGCTAACAACTGTTTCTGTGATTGATTAAATAACATCAATTAAACATTTGAAAATCAATTTATGTAAAATGGCTAAGTAAAAAATGTTGCTGCATCGAGGAATTTTATAATGATGTTTTAAAAAATTTATTATTTATCCATTTATCCGTAACTGTCATCAAAATATGGGAAAAAAAGTGTGTTGCCGTGGCGTCACATTCAATTGACATCAGATGCATTACACATGTTTGTCATGTCATCGAGAGATTTTTATTTGACATTTATCTGTATTTTTAATGATATTTTACCCATTTATTAGTTATTTCATTAATTTGAAAAATAATAACGACCTTATGATATTAAAAGAGAAAAAGCGTTGAAAAAATGTTGCTATGCGTAGTTATGCGCAACAGATCCTTTTCAACTGACATCATTAACACTTATCCATCAACTGAGGGAGATAATTAAGAAAAATATTGTAAATAAATAAATATTTAAGATTACTTTTTTTCTCTTTTCATTAATGTATTATAAATTTTATTGTTTAAAGTTACTGATAGTTGACACTTTAGTGAGTGGGGTTTTAGATTCCAATGGCAACATTCTTCCATTGGTTTTTTGGGCATTAGAGTTTGGCGAAAAATTTGGCGATAGTTTTTTTTTACTGGAGACGGTGATTACGTTTTGGTGTAGATATCTTAACAGGTAGCGCTGCTATACCACTTTTTGTGTGATTTTTATGATAGCTATATCTCAAGAACGAATGCACGAAATTTCATAAAACTTCATATTCTGTTAAGACCTTGACATAACTAGATGTTGCTTACGTTTTGGCATAAATAGCCCAACAGGTGGCACCGATATGCTATTTTTTCATTATTAACACGATAACTATATCTCAAGAACTAATGGACGAATTTTCATCAAATTTTAGATTCAGTTATGCGTTGACATAAGTTGTTGTTGATAAGGTTTTGCTCTAAATCTCCCAACAGGTGGCACTGCTATGCTATATTTTGCAGAATTTACACGATTTTAGCAATAGTCATATTTCAAGAACTAATGCACAGAATTTAATAAAACTTTAGATTCACTTAGACGTTGATATAAATGGGTGCTGATTCTTTTTAGTGTACGCGAAACCTGTGTGAGATAGAAGAAAGTTTTGGGATTGACACATCCGACTAGTTTCCTATTGCAATTGCTTTTTAACACTTTCCAACCTAGTTGAAAAGTGTTTATGACTTCGGTTTGTCTGGCCGTATGGCCGTCTGGCCGTGCTCTAGCTCCCGTAAATATGCTCGGATTGCTCTGCAATTTTTATATGTTGTTGTCGTTATCTATAGCATGTTCCCTATTTTAACGGAAGTGTGTAGCACTTATACTTTTTTAACAGGGACACTCAAAAGAATTCCATTGCATTGCGGTCTATGGGGAAAAATCATTTGCGGTTTATTTAAATAATGTTTCACTATTTTAAACGCATTGAAATTTATATATATCACTAAGGTGCATTAGAAGAAGCTTAATATGGAATAGGGTGTGCATAGCACTTATAGTTACTTTACAGGGACAGTCAAAAGAATTCCGTTACATTACGTCTAGGGAGAAAAATCGTGTGCGGTTTATTTAAATAATGTTTCACTAATTTAAACGCATTGAAATTTATATATATCACTAAGGTGCATTACAAGAGGCTTACTACAGAATAGTATGTGTATAGCAGTCATCGTTAATTTACAGGGACACACAAAAGAATTCTCTACTGTCTGTTAACAATAACTCCTGGAAGTGCGTTTTAAGTTACTGAACGCAATTTTAATTTTAACTCGCTTTTTGTCTATTACGTGGTGTGTATAAATTCTGTAGATCCTATACAGGGAAGCACAAAAGTTCGCGAACACATTTCCGTTTATTGACAGAAACTCCAGACGGAGAATTTTAAACTGTGCTACGCGTTTCCTAACTGAACTGAAATTTAGCATCCTATGTAGTATATATACAAATCTACAGATCCTATACAGGGCTGAATAAAAGTATTCGGATATTTCTCCGAATATTGTATATGTTGGAAATTCCTGAAATTATGTTTTTAAATATGTTATGCATTTTCCAAATTGTTTACTTAGATGTTATCTTTTAGCTTATTAAACGGTATGATTTGTAAAATTATTTTGGAAGCGTTGGAAAGTGTTACGTAATCTATGCTTGACACATGATTTTTCGTTCTTGTTTAATAAATATTCTGTGATATTGTTTTGCATGTTTCTACGAGAATGACATATATAGTTTACAAACAGTATTCCTGACCCCCAAAAGATATTCAGCAAAATGCAATATGAGGCAGTATTTGCAATAACATTTTTTATTATGAATGCTTAAAATAAAAATATATAGCCTTTGTGCAGGTTAAACATACAATATTCCATCATTAAATAATAATTAAAAAAAAAAACGAAATTATCACTTTTTTTTTTTTTTTTTGGTAAGGGAACAAATAAATAAGTAATTCCTTATGTAATAAATATGCCAAAAAATATTTAAAAAAATCAATATAAGCATTAAAAAATTACCTGCAATCACAGTATTGATGCATTCATACAATAATGACATAGCTGATGTACTATAGGAAGGAAAAAAAAAGAAATTTGTCAAAAGAATAAAATATTTTCTAAGGCATAATAAATATATAATTCATTTCAAAACAGGGGGGAAAAGTACAAATAATCAGATTATGCATTTAATAACAAATACTCATTTTTTAAATGCATGTTACCATCGATTTTCATACATTGTGTTTACAAATTGGATTTTTCTAGTAGGTGGTGCCACTGCAGGGCCTGTGATTAGACTCTGCCTATATTATAGGCATTAGTTGTGTGAATTACATTTCAAGATGGTTGTCCTTTGTTTTTAAGACTATTCAATTTATCATCATATTCTGAAGATGGTCATAGATGTTGGCCGAAACATCAATCTCATGTATTTTTAAGTTTTAATTGTACATAAATATTTATACACCATTTAGTAATAACGTATGATTTACCTTGCACAAAAATTATATACGAAGAAAAAATCATTGATATTGAAGTTGGCTTAGATAGTATTTTACCACTTTATTCAACTATTAAATTACTTAGAAATAAAGTATAAATGGGACATAATTAAATACTTTATGTTAAAAAAACAAAGTTCAGTATATGATATCCTACTTTATCAATGGCAGCAAAATATAAAATAATTTTAAATATGTAAAATATTCAAAATTTAAACCTATATCAGAACAGGTTATTTACTCTAAATATAGAAATATGGCATTATTCATTACTTTTTAAAACATTAATAATTGTTTATAATCTCCTCACTCCAAATGTTCATAATATGTATTATGAAGACAAAAACTTAGTTCACTATCAATTTTGTTGTATATATATTTTTTTGTAATTGCAGTGAAAATAAGAACAACATTTGAATAGTACACTTTTTAATATATAGGATAAGAAATTTTTCAGGAGGAACAATTCAGTAATAATTTATGGTATCAAAAAGGTGTAGATATTAAATCTAAGATATAAAATCTAAGATAGCTAATAACAAATAACGGCTATTTTTTAAATATTAAAATGACTGAAAAATTAATAAAGACAGAAATTATGAGCAAAACAATATCATTTTTCATACCATTAAATAGTCTAAGCGCAAAAAATGCTTTGGGTATTCTCAAAAACTGTATACATAAACACATTATCATTAGTTTTTAACATTTAAAAGGATGTAATACAAATTTCCATTAAAAAAAAAAAAAAAAAAAAGACCATGCAAAATCTAAAATAAATAATCAGGCATATTCTGACCTAAAATATATAGGTATAATTGGGTTTGTTCTGTCTTTTAAACAGATTAAATGAATTTTCATTTAGTAAGGATTTAGTTCTTGTGCTCAAATAACTGAAGCAGGTAAAAGAAAAAGCAAATAAAAAGTAATACAATTAAAAATATATATATAATGCAGAAATAAATATAACCAAAATAAAAAGCATGCTAATACAAACTCAAAAGCATTTACCTGTGAATTAAATTAGTGAGTGGTTCAATCAACTTTTTACCCAGTCTGGGTTCTAGAGGAGTCAGGGCACCAAACTACAAAAAGGGGGAAACCTACTATTAGAATGCTTTACTAAATTTGAACCAGACTGGTTACAATAAAAGCATGTATTTTGGGGGAGAACTAACAGTTTGCAGTGCAATTTTCAATTACATTTCATTTGGGGAATGAGAAGCACAAAATAAATGCAAAATAAAATTTAATAGCATTTTGCTAATAAGCACAAAGAAGTTCTAACCAATGACTATTTAGCAGACGTGATAAAAAAAATTATACAAACTATCAAGTGCATACAGAGACAACATGTTGTATAAACAATCAACTGGGAAATATAAATTTAAAAAAACACAATACACAAAAATATATAACTCATGCTAAACAGGCAGATTACTACAAAGTAAAAGGGGTTAGTGTCCATTAGAGTGAAAAGAGAGGAGAAAAAGGAGTTCACTGAAAAGATATTTTATTACCTGTGAATTATATTAATGAGAGGCTGACTCAATTTTCGACCCAGTCTGGGTTCAATGTAGGTCAGAACAGCAAACTGGAAGAGGGAGAGTGGATTGGAAATAACATTCACACATGCCCAAAGCAAAAGGAGCAAAACATGCACATAAATATGCAAATAATGAAAACTCCATTATACACACTCTAAAAAAAATCTGTGAATTGAACAAATTTTTCCATTGCCTTTTTTGGTTAAAACACGAAAATTTCCGCTTTGATTTGCCCCTCTTCCCCCAAAATACGGAAAACTCACCAATCTAACATAAAATATACTTGAAATTCTCCAATCTAAGTTTGCAATTTCTTCAAACCACAGGGGTGTACCAGCAACTGTGCTGCATGTTACCTTTCCATTATTAGAAACTGAATTTTTATGCATGTTTTTTTTTCCTTTAAAACACGGAAAATTCAAGAAATGAAGGTCAAAATTTCCTGAAATTTCCTAGTCACAAGACGGAAACTTTTTCAAATAACAAAAATCTCTTCCAATCACAGGGGTGTTCCAGCAACTTGCTGTCTATTTTTTACGGTTTTTGACGAAATTTATTTTGAGAGTGTAAGTGAATCAGCACAGTTAAGAATCGTGGATTCAGGTATTAGAGTTAAAATGGAATGACTTCGAAATTTAATCAAGTTTAGTAATAATGAAATAAGTTATAATTATAGAAATAAAAGATTTTAATGACACAAAAGGAGTAGGTTTTACACAAAAAATTAAGTACTAATGACCAACAAAATCACTGTCACAAACACAGCAATATTGTTATTTAATTAGCAAGAAGTAACATTTTCATATCACTACCACATGCACACATGTGAAATACAACATTATAGAATATTGAAAATTGGAAAAACTAGTAATGCTAAACTATATAAACAGAAATAAAATATTTTATCATTTATCTTAAATGCAAAAACACAAAGTTTACAGCCAAGTTCGTTCAATAATACAAAAAAAAAAAAAAAAAAAAAACACAAAATAGCAATACAAAATAAAATAAAGAGAAACAAATAAAACAACAAAATAGGTGAATGTTAAAAGAAAACAGCTTTCTTTATGTTGTCACTTGGTGTACCATTTACATTTTTGTTTAGTACATTAACTACCATAATTAGTATGAAAAGTTTTAAAACTTTAAATAAATAAACAAAAATAAGCTTTAGTATAAGTTTAAAAACTAGAAAGCAAAGCTGTAAGAATTACCAATTTGTTTTTTCCCAACAAAATGCAAAGAAAACTGCAATACTGTTTTAATTTTAATACAATCAAATGATACGTTTATTGAACAGAAAGGAAATATGTTCATACATGACAAAAAATGTCAAGACCTAAATTAACTCTGATAAGTCTTGATGAAAAATTGTCAACTGTTAATACATTTAAAACTGATAATAAATGCACTATATGTTACATTACATATGCGTATATATAGGAATTTTAAAAATCAAGCTAAACAGAACACATATTAAGGAAACTTATATTTATTACAGATAGGTTAGTTTTTATTACATTCACCAATGGATGCATTAAAATATATTGGTAGAAAAAGAAAATAAAGATTACAATATAAATTAATTTTTACATGTTTGGATAATATTTGAAAATTTTAGTTTTAATTTAATATTATTTTGTATTTAAGCAAACATACTTTTAAATAGAGTCAAAACTTTGAAATAAATAAGAATGTGAAAATGAGTGATAGTTTAGTTACATAGTGTTCTACAACAAATAAATATACTAAGATTATTTTAATAAATTTGTCATCTAAGGCAGGATAATTATTATTTCAATCTATTGTTTACACTTTAAATTAAATTATATACTCCACTTAGAATAAAATTGATTTACTGATATTGACATTTTATAAAATATGATCAACTTATCGATTTAAGAACTTCAACTTGTGCATACAGGAGGGAAAGGGTGTCTAACATTTTTCTCTAGGTAAGAAATATATTTTTTCAAAAGTTTTGGAAAACTATAAACTAAGTATACTATGCAATACAAAGGGGCTGCCATAAAGGCCTTATTTTATCACTGTCAATTAAAAAAGTTTTTTTTTTTTTTTTAGATCACCCAGTCATATTAGATAGCAATAAAAATTTAAAAAGCATAAGAAAAAATTCTAGAGAAAACCATAATAAAATACTTTATACCTCAAAACAAAGGTCATTTTGTGTGACACATACCACTTTGACTATCAGATCATATACATGCAATATTGTAAGATGATATAGCCACGAAAAAATTTAAAATTAGATTTGAAGTCTATATCAGGCTGAGGGTGATGTGTATGACATCTCTGTATTACACATAAACATATTTGAAATGAAATAAATTATAAAGCAGAAAAATGTGTTTTAAAAACATTAAGAGGAACTAATTTAACATGTTATAACAAAAATTTGTACATCTTAAATTAAAAAAAAAGACAAACTTACCAGTTTGATAATTTTAATCAACATCCAATTATTGGTAGAGCTTGTCATTAATTTGAAAAAGACAGGTGCTAGTGAAAGATAGTTCTTGGGATTCTTACGTGCAAGTTCACAAATAACATTTACTGCAGCAGACTGAACACCTAATATAAAAAATGTAGGTTAAAATCTAGAATTGAAAGTAATCTTTTTAAGGCAGCATTATTTCTTTCACATAAATTTTCTTTTTTTGGAAATGTTATGATTTAAAATTTTACTTTTAATTTATTCAGTATTTAATATTTAACTTTAATTTATTCATCCATTTAATTTAAACTCATTAAATTCATTTAAATTAATTAAGCTAAGTTTCATTTTGCATTTTAAATCAAACATTCTTTTTAAATTGTTTACTTTTGGTGAGAGTATAATTTAATTTCAGAATCTTTCCATTACATATGTTTTAGGATATTCATTTCAAATTTAATTTACATTTTATTCACTTTGCAATATTAATTAAACTTCATTTCAAATTATCTAAAATAAAAATATTTCTGACTTACTTTTTCTAACTTTTAAATAATATCCATTTTTCTTAAATAACAGACAGTATAAAATTAATAATTATTCCACAATATAGCATATTTCCTTTTAATAATAATTATTAAAAAATGGTTAATAGCTAATTTTATTACTTTCGGAAAGTTCAGATTCGCTAATTTTGATCAATGCAAAATCTTTCAGAATCTCGAAACTTTCGTATATCGTTTCAAAATTTCTAAGTACAATAATTACTTTTTCAAAATTCCTTAAATTAAATATTTTTACTTTCAAAACATATCTGGTAGAAAGAACTTTTTAATTTAATTCGATTGCTAAAATTTCATTTATTTTCATCCATAAGTTTGGCAGTTATCGATTTTTAATTACTTTTGTTTATTTTGTTTTGAAGTTCGTCGAGATTCGCTAGGAGACGCCATTGATAAATTTTCAGATGCTTCGAGTAAACAAGCAGGCGTTATTTCTATTTCCCGCGCATTTGTATCTGGGTTAGTGACTCACGACAGGCAATGTCATTGTCAGGCCGATTCAAGGTGACAGATGGAAGCTCATGGAACATTTGCAATGACGTGTCGTCAACAGTTAATATTTAACTTTGACCGCGTGGGTGAGCTTTTACAGAAATCCCGTTAGGTGGTGTTACGCGTGAGACAGTTAAATTTGGAACCGTTGGAAAATGCTTTTTTCTGATTGGCGGAGATTTCAAATCTCAGAGAGAGATCGTACTTTGAGAATTTGAGGGAGAATCACTTCGCCAGACTCTCTTGACTTACGAACAACGATTTTTTAAGCTGTCGGGCCTCTGGCCTGGCGGCAGTTGAGTTTTATCCAGCACTTGAAGAAGTTCTCGAGTGAAAGGGTGAGAATTTTTTTTGACAGCAATTATCATCAGTATGCAGGCTTTCAAGAGATAGATATGCTTTCAAGTTTAGATGCAACTCGTAGTTTGTTTATCATCGCTGATCTATAGAGAAAGAGTTCCGATGTTTTAAATTGCAAGTGTCAGTCAATTTGTAATATAGCCAATATATTTTAACATCTAGACCCGTGGTGAGTTCTTCGCGCCAGCCGAATTGCAGAATAGCCATTATATTTTGTCATCTGGAACTGAGATGAGATCTTTCGTTTCTAATAACTTCCTTTATTTTACAGACAACTTCTGTTTTCGGCTTTAGAAGTTTGCTGATATTCAATTCGATGTCTTATCGCTAGCGCCAGCTGTGTTTAATTCTCAATAGTCCGAAGCAAGCATTTTCGAGGAGATGTGTCATTTCATCAGTTTTCCATTCCAGTTAATGAACTGTTTCGTTTATTAAGTTCCATCTTTCAACAGTAGCAACTCACTTCAAATCTAAAAATTATGTTCATGAAAAAACTCTTTTAGCACCTGGAAACAAACTCTACCATATTAAGACAATTTCGACAAACAAACATTTTTACACAGTATGGTTAAAATTTAGATTGAATATCTAACATCTTAATTAAATCAATTAATATTCTATATGGACTGAACATCCTACCATTTTGAATGTATTTTCATATTTTAAATTATCATCAAAAATTATCTTGTAAGAGATATTGCAAAAAAGAAGATTGTGAATGATATAATTAATGATGATTTTTTTTGATTGAATATTCTGTGAGTGCTCTATCTGCTTCTAAATAAACTGCTAAGTGGCATCTATTTGGTGAGTCATTTGTTTTTCCTTATTACATTTCAACAGATACGGTATTTGGATGGATCAACTTCTGAGAGAATGTTTATAATTCCTAAATCTTACAATTAAGCTTTTAATTTAAATTCTATTCCAACATCAAATTTTAACTTCTTTTTAATTCAACTTATTTTTACAACGCAATGTTACTTCCATTTGTGATTACGCCATATAGAGAGATTTCGGGATAGTTAACTTGTTCTCTTTTCTAAATTGAATTTTCAGGTTTGGATTCAATCGGAATATTTTTCGAGAGAATCGTCACTTCGTTAATTTTTCCCGGTATAAGATCTCCGATCCCTAAATCTCGCTATAGGAAAGACTTACAAAAGGGGTGGAATGAAATGCTTTGAAATTTGACAATTAAAATAAAACAATTGGAATTTTTAGATCTTTGAGACATTTTATAAATGAACAGTTTTGATATATATATATATATATATATATATATATATTATATATGGAAAACTATATATTGTAGCGAACTACAACTACTTTTTTGAAAATGTAGTTAACTACAACTACTTGCATTAAAAAGTAGCAACTACTAACTACTTTTCAAAAACAGTCACTACTTTGCTACTTTCAGACTTTACCAAAGGATTCAATTTACACTTGAAAATGAAGACATGAATTAAAATACAGTGATCCCTCGTTATATCGCATCTGATGGGATACAATTGAATAAATATGATATAACTGAGGGCTTCAAAAATATAAGAAAGATAACATAAAAGAACATATTTTGTGTTTGTTTCTAAAATGTTAGTTTATACACATATTACAAATTTTTTAGTGAAATTAAGAGAAATACATAGTACAAACAATATTTAAATACAGTTGCTTAAAAAAATCTGAAAGGACTTCACTCTACTTTCCAAGCACTTAAGAGAATACTGTGAATTCAAATAAATAATAATATAATAATAAATAACATATCTTAATTTTAGAAAGGTGAGCTTTGGGTACTTGAAAACACGAAGAAATTTTAATATACACACATACATATGGAATCATTGTAAAAATAGCTAAAGGGCGATTCTGCCATTACGTGTGTGACTTTTAGAGAGTGTTTTTTTGCAAATTGAGACAAATTTGGAAGTGAAATTATTTAGATAACGTTTTACTTTTTTATTGCTATTGCAGGACACATACAGAATCATTTTTGTAGTGACACCTTTAGTCTAAAGTAATAACAATTTTTTTTTTAAATAGTAAAGTCGTCGTTATGTGTGTGACTCAGAAAAATCCCACAAGTAACAACTTTACTTTTTTTTTTTTTTTTAATTGTTATAACTTTAGACTAAAGGTGTCACTACAAAAATGATTCTGTATGTGTCCTGTAACAGCAATAAAAAAAATAAAACATTATCTAAATAATTCCACTTCCAAATTTGTCTCAATTTGCAAAAAATCACTCTCTAAAAGTTACACACGTAACGGTGGAATCGCCCTAAAATTGAATCAGGGCACTTCAAAATGTAAACATACAACAATATTTCTATAATTGGGTTTTATTATGATTACAAAACTTTTTTTATACTGTATGTGTACGGAAAGTAAAAATGCGATTAAAGTACAGCTTATTTTTTCAGGAGGCAGGAAAACAGAACTATGTATATGAACAAGCAATATAATGAGGGTCCGATAAACCAAACTATATTGGTTTACAGAATTAATCATCCTAAAAAAATATTAAGTAGATGCATAATTGAAAATAGGCTGAGACTGTCAAAGACAATTCACAGTTGAAAAGCGTTAAGCTGGAACAGGATCACAATTTCCAAAAGTAAAAGTCGAGAATCTGAAATAAAATCGATAACATGTAAATGGTGGGATTTTGGTTGTTTTTAGTAGTAATTAAATTATATTTAAAAAAAATCAATATTTTTAAAGCTAGGACTTATTCAATATATGATCCCTGGAATTTGTTTTTTTATAATTTATACATTTATTTTATATTTTTAAATATGACAGAAGATATTGATAACATTATTTTTTAGTAAAACCAGGGGTGCATTCTGATGGGGGACAGATATTCCTTCCCCAAATAATAAGAAAGAAAAACTTGCTCCCCACCCCCAAAAAATTTCAAAATGACGCCTTTCGGAAAAACTAATTATTAAGGTCATTTTTTCAATAGTTTGCGCTACTGTTATAGAAAAAATATCAAATTTTACCAGTTTTTCTGAAAGATATCATTTTGAAATTTTTTGGGGTTGGGGAGCAAGTTTTTCTTTCTTCTAATTGGTGCAGTGCATAACTGTCCCCACCAGAATACACCCCTGATTTTACTAAAAAATAATGTTATCATTTTCTTCTATCGTAGTTAAAATATAAAATAAATGTATAAACTTTAAAAAAATCCAAGGATCATATATTAAATAAGTCCTAACTTTAAAAATAATGATTTTTTTTTTTTAATATCATTAAAATACTACTAAAAAATCCAAGATCTCACTACTTTTATTTCATAATCAGATAGAGGATGCCTTCACGTAGAATTTGCAATAAAAATAAATTTCATAGCAACTGCACCTTTGGTTAATAATGCATTTTTTGTTAACATATTATTTTTCACAAAAAGTTCTCAATATTAATGATTATAAAAATTTTTAGACACATTAAAAATATTTTAAACATAACAATATTTTTTTTCATAATCTACGCACTTCATGTATTATGCATAAATTATTTGAATATAATTTGTTTAATACATATTGAAATATGATTTTTATTTATAACATACTACCTTTGAAAATTGAACAGTCAAGAATGCCAAAACTTTAATAATTTTTTACTCTAAAAATAATTCACTTAGGTGCAAAAAAAATGACCATTCCTTATATCTATATAGTAAGAATAAACCCATCCAGTTTCATTGAAATTGGTGATGTTGAGTTACATATTCAATTTCTACTGCCTGATTTGATGTGGAATAATACCTCATATAAAAACCATATCCAAGATAACTTCCATTAAACAGTAACATGTCCACCAGAAAGTTCTGTGGTTTTTCAAAGCAAAGCGTGGTTCCGTCTAATTATTTTGCTGAGTGACCTTGAATGACCCAGACATGTACACTCAGTCTTTTCTGAATGCACTGCATAATTCTTGCTTGTGTTGTGGCATAATTTTTGTTTCAGTGCAGTGCTAAGAATGGAGAACCGAAAAGCTCATTTTCATCATATTACGCTCTTTTATTTCAAGAAAGGTAAAAATACTTATCAGACTGTTCGTAAAATTTGTGCTGCAAATGAACAAAGTGCTTTTTTAGATGACACAGTTCGAAGAGGTTTGAGAAGTTAAAGCACAGAAATTCCAGCCTCGAAGATGGTGCACGCTCTGAATGACCATCATCTGTAAAAGAGGACCTCTTAAAAGAAGCTATCACTGAAAATCGCTGTTACACATTTCAGGAGCTATCACACAGACTAAATATTCCAAAAAAGTACAGTGCATGATGGATGACCATTTGATAGCTTCGTTTATAAGAGGTCCTCCTTTGCAGATGATGGTTGCCTAGAGCGGACATCATCTTTGAGGCTGCTTAAACTTCTCAAATCACCTACAAATTGTGTCATCTGAAACAGGACTTTGTCTATATAAAGCACAGATTTTATAAGCAGTCTAACTAACATTTTCACATTTCTTGAAATTAAAGAGCATAATATGATAAAAATGAACTGTTTGGTTCTCCATTCTTAGCACTGCACTTAAACATGCCCCAACACAAGTGAGAATTATGCAGCGTAAGCAGAAAAGACTGAATGTACATATCTAGGTCATTCACGGTCACTCTTTATCAGCAGTAACAAAATCACTAGAAAAAACCATGCTTTGCTTTTTGAAAAAATGCATTTTCTGGATGGCACAATACAAACTAACCAAATTAGAACATTGGGCAAAGCAAAGTAATTTAAATGATAAGATTAAACTAAAAATTCAACAGGATATTTAAATTTATTAAACATATTAAAAAATTATTATAAACAAAGATAACTTCCATGAAAGAAAAAATCAGCACATCCAACAGAATTAAAATACTTTAAGCCAAAAATATGTTATAAATGTATTATAAATATGCTGCCATAGAAATGAAAATTAAAAACACTTTCCCGGTGCTCAATGAGATGACCTCAGCATTAATCGAAATCATGGCTGCACATTTGAGTGATTCCTTAAAAATAAAACTCCTTCATTATCCCTTGGCAACCACAATACTTAGGCTTCAATATATCCGCAGCTTTGTATGAACGAACTCCACTAGTTATAGCATCATTAAAAGAAAGATTATAGCTCAAATAACAGTTAATTTGTAATACATGCTATCGATGAAGTCGAAACTTTAAAAGCCGAAAAACAGCATCGTAAGGAAAGAGTCATTTAATGTAAAAGTCATCACCGAAAGAATATTTCACATCCTCTTTATAAATTTAGGCTTTCTTCATCACAGAACTGCTTTAATTATTAAGAATAAAGAATATTATTAACATATGCTTACCTGGATCAGGATCTTCAAGTTTTTCCTTAAGCCTTGGAAAAGCAGGCCTTAAGGCTTCTGGAAATTTCAAAAATATCTTGTACATCAGCAAAACAGCCTTTTTTCGCAAATATGGTTTTGTTGATGAAAGCTAAAATAATTAAATACTCAGTACTATATTTCAAAAGTATACTAAAAATTTAAGTAATCTAGTATTATATATTAAAAATAGAAAGCTAAAATTACGGCACAAAATTTAATGATCCATCCTATATAAAATATATATATACATATACAAATCAAAACAATTTATATACTTAGTAAATTGCAAATAAAATCCTTTAAGCAAATAGCATAAAAAATTAAAATTGTTTTAATGGAAGGTATTAATTGACTCTGATTTTTCTCTAAATTTCTCTTTAGCATTAATTATTTGAAAATGTATTATTGACATTGATATAAATGACTAGCAGGCTTTGCCCACTATGCTGGTCAGTTTTTTAAAATGAACCAACTGGTGAAAGGGTTTCGAATTAATCAATTTTTTCATTTGTAAATGAAAATCTTTCCAATTGAACGTAGAACCCTTACTGCCTTCAGCAGCATAGACCTGGGCAGACTTTGTCCACTTGAAATCCTATACCAGGGTCGGTGAACCTTTTCACATCCACGTGCCAATTTTTGTAAAAAAATTGGCAAGTGATCATGGCGAGCCGACCCCCACCCCTTTTGTACGTTAAACATGACAAATGAGGTGCTTTCGTACTATAACTAATTTTACAATGTAAAAAATCATCCTTATTGTTTCAGTGCATTAATTATATCATCTGTTATGATCAAAATGAGCATGCCTCTTTTTCTTATTATGTTTGCAGCGTTTATAGATGAAAAAATTTTTTCGACACTAGACAGCGCTGCAAAATTCACAGTATTGATTTTGCTTTGTGAATGATTACCTCCATGGTTTAATATTTCTATGACTCACCATGAACAAATGAATCTCGTGTTTATTTACTTTAATGGATTGAGATATTAAGCTGTTAACCCATTGGGAAACGAGCGACACGTATACATGCCGGATGCTCAGAATCCTCGATTATTCCCACCAGTTGCTTTTTATTGTAAGCTTTGCCTTATATAATGATAGTATTTCTGCGATTCAATTAGGCAAAAATTTCTGTTTTGAAAAACCAGTGGCAAATGATTAAAAATTCTGTAAAGGATGCTCGTCGCGAAGAGGTTAACCTAATTTCCACTAAAAAAAACCTAGGGGGGGGGGGGGTTGCCAACCCTGTGTGTGATAAGACTCTTATAGGTAATGTTTGTTGTATTTATTAAACTATTGTAGCATATTTCAATAATAGTACGAGTTTCTACTTAATAATAGTTGTAAAATGAATATTGTGTGATGGTGATTAGTAAAAGAATTTTCTTTTTTTAATGTTTCTACACTCATTAAGTTGTGTTGTAAAAACTATTGCTATTGTACATTAAACTAATATTAAAACTTCATTTTAACTGAATTTCAGTATCATGCTCATCAAAAATTATTAAAATAGATTTAACTATAGTAAATAATGTAATTCATTTGCACTATCACTACAATTAAAGAATAACTACCATTGAGTCCCAAGAGGCAGAGGATTAAAAAAGGTTTCACTGTATTACATTGGAAACACATTACAGGGTTCCCAGCAAAACATGTCTGGCGATTTCCCTGACCAAATCCAAAAAAATTCCATGACCAAATGGGCATACACAAAATCTGCTTTAAATAACACAAAATAATAAGCAGCATAAAAAAAAATCAGAAATTTGTATCATAATAACAGGGTTCATACTCTTTTCCAAGGAGAAAATTCAAGTACCTTTCAAGAAAATTGCAAAATGAAATTATGTAAAATACTATAATGCAAAAAAAACTTCATCTTTGCCAGTTTTCAAATGAATGCCATACAACCAAGTCTAGAATGTGAAATGTCACGAAAAAGTCTAAAAAATGTAGAAAACTTTTGTCCATATTATGGTTTTCCTGAATTGCATTTGAATGAATTTCTAGATCTTGAAACTGACAATAGTCTAGAGATTTTTCAGAAGTGCCATGTAGCGAGAAATATAGTAACACTTTTCTGAAAAAGAAATGATTTCAAATTAATTTTTTTTTTTCCCTCAGACCTTTCCATAACTTCCTAGGAAGTATTTGTAAATTCCCTAACTTTTACTATATATTTTAAAATTTCCATGACTTTCCCTGACTACTTTGAAATTCCCTGACTTTCCTGATTTTCCATGTCGCTGGGAACCCTGCATTAATAAATGATTCCAGAACTGTATAGTATCACAAATTTTACAGTAGAAAATTTTTTTTTGCTTATTATAATATAAATATAAAAATGCAACTAAATTTGCTATATATAGGGGGAAAAAAATTATTTAAATTATCAAGTTTTAAAACATACCAAAGTCATAACATCATTTGCAAGATCACGAGCAAGATCAGGGGTCACAAAGCAAGCGAAACCACTCATAGCTGTTCCTGCATCATACATATTTTGACTATTAAGATCCTATATTTAAAAAAAAAAAGTATGATTGTACATGTGCATGAATGCATTATTAAAATTAAACACAAGCTAAAAATAATTTAATCTCATCAAAAACGTCACATGCAAAAAATGTAGCCAAGTCTCGTGACCCTTTTACTGTAAAAAGTTCTGAGATTGTATAAAGACAAGTAGCTATCACTTCTGTCACAATCCAAGTATATTTACAAAAGTTAGATTGTGGCAGACAGGGAGATGAACAAGTAACACTTTTTAATTATATTGGGAAGGACTATAAACTTTTACTGAATATGTAATTTGTAATATATATTTTTTAAGAGATTGTAAAAGACTACAAAAAAATGAACAAATGATTTGCCTGTCCTCTAAGCATCGTCTAGCTATGGGCCTGGATAGGAATGTGCCCCCTGGCAGTTGAAAGCATTGTTTATATTATTTTTATCTGTAGTATCCAAAAATAAATGAAATAAAAAAAAAATAATAATAAAATAAAAATTTACCGGCTGATTTTTAAAATTTTTTTAATCAGCATATGATTTAGCCTATACCAATTTTCAAATCCATATCTTATATAATTTTAAAAAATTATATGTACCTTAAAATGAATGAAGTACATTTTAATTATGTCAGCGCTTGTTTCCGGCAACCTTCTATTCACTAGCTCAATTAAAACCGCCGTTCTTTTGAATTTGAAAAAAAAAAATATTCTCTAATGGGAAATTAACAAATTTTTAATTATTATCTCTGCTAATTACAGTGATCGGCATCAAAATCCTTCCTGTAAAAATAATGATTGTTTCTGACAGCTTTAATAATACAATAATCAAATATGACAATCAAATTGCTCCATCACATACCATTTTTTTTTGGGGTGGGGGGTGGGGGGGGGGGGGGTGGAGGGGTTGATTACAAAATTAAAATAGTTTTCCCAGTACAAACTCTGTGACGAATGGACAGACAGAGAAGTGAGACAAATATGATTTCGTGAGATGAAACCCTAAAAATTAATAGTAAGTAATTATATATTTCATTTGGTATTTTCAAATAAACACTAAAAAATATTTAATTCATTGTTATCTAAAGTACATTTAATTTTATGTACTTCTTCACTTTATTACCATACAACATAATTCATTTATTTATCATCATGTTACCTAAAACATGAAAATATAGAGTTTCTTGCATAGGCTTTAATAAATGTTCTGAATCAAGGAAATAACTGCTAAAACTAAATTAATAAAAAAATTTTAAGTTTTGTGGCCTTTTTATACCCACTCCCTACAAAAAAGATAAGCAGTTTAAATATTTAAAATAATTATTTTAATTACTAAAACATTTTGCTCTTAGAAATGATATATTTCAATATGCATAAATATTTATTAAAAATTAGTAAACAAGCAAAATAAAAATGCAAATCTTGCATGGACATTAGACTTAAACATAACACAATTTTTTAACTAAAAGAAAAAGTTTTACAATAATATGTTACAGATTACAGTATAATAATAATTAAATTCCTTGTCCTACTTATTTGCAAAGCCTTTTTTCCCTTCTATTTACTCAAATATGATTTTTTGTTAAAGATTTTCTTATAAATAATGTTAAGCAGAATGAAGAGAAAACAAGTCGGTAAATATGATTGAAGATTGCACAAAGGGTTTCGTTTAATATTACTTTCAAAACACTATATCCTTTCTTTAATAAATCCAAATAAATTTTATTTTCCAAAAAATTAAATAAATAAATAAAAGTCATGTTTTTTTATAAAGTAAAAATTTACTGGTCTATTTTTCTCGTTTTTTTAAAAATCTGAACCGGTCTGATAGCAGTCGAAGCATGCTATTATAATCTGTCATAATAATATCTGTCATGTGGATTATATATGCGATATTAAAAAAAAATCAATTTCAAAATTAAACATGTTGTATAGAGTCCTTCAAAATGTTAAAATATGCCATTATTTCCATAATCAGATAATAACGTTATAATCACTTGCTGACATCATATCTACTTGTTTTCTCTATTACTCATATTGATACTCTCTTTGTATTATTCTCATTTGAAATATTTGAGTATCTCATATGAATTATACATTTGAAAAAGTCTGTTAAACTTCCAATAGGACGTCAGATTAATTTTCTTTTTAATTCTCTAATGACATCCTATTAACCTGCTTTCTGTACTTACACATACTCATACTCTTGTATTATTGAGAAATGTTTGAAAATTTCTGTTTTATTACCAATATGACGTCCAATTAATCTTTTTTTCAACTGGTGAAACTTTTTATTTCATTTTCATTTTTCACGTAGAAATCTTTCAATAGAAAATTAATTATTGTAGAAAGAATTTTATTGTGGATTTTTAATTGTTGGCAACTGCTATAACGAAAAATGTTTAAATTTAATAGGAAGAGGCTGTTAGATTTTTGTGTTTTTTATCTCTATATATATAAATAATACGATTTTTTAAAAAAATTATGATTTTCAGCTTCATAGTAGATATTCAGCTGTAAGTACACAAAATTTCAACTCTGTAAGTTATATAGTTTCTGATAACAGGCTCTGTGACGGACAGACAACCAAGTGGGGGATGAATAGGGTTTCATGAGATGAACGAAACCCTAAAAAGAAAAAACATACCTTTCTAATCATATTAGTAGTAAGCATTAAAACTTCTGTTTCTTCATGAAAACTCTGTGATGCTGACAAGTAACCAACTCGCTAAGAAGAAAATGACATAAAATAATTTAAACATTTCTTGCAGAACATATATCAATCATTATAATTTGTAAATTGTCAAATTTACATAATGCTTGCCTTATTTTAATAACTGTAAGGATAGTTGTGAAAATTATATGGAAAATGCAATCAAACAAATCTATAAGAACATATAAATAAGTTTAAAAACTACATTCAAATAGTGTTTTGAAATGGTCAGATAAAATATAGATTTCTAAATCTATAAATTTACATTGTTCAAAATTTTATTTATTTGTTTATACATACTTATTTGTTCTACTTTACTTTCTTTTTTGCATATTAAAAAATAGATACCAAGAATATAAATTGTAAAGAAATATGTGCAAATAAAATTATTTTTTAAAGATGAAAAGAATATTCAAATACAAAATTGCACTCTATACACTAGCATGTCTAAATTAAGAAATAATCATAAAATGCAAAATCAAAATTCATCAAAATATCATGCTAAAACATAAAAATAATAACTGGATGTTCCTGATTACACGCTCAGTTAGTGTGTTATAGTAACTTACATATTAAAAAAATTAAAAATATTTTGTTTAATCTTAAATTTAAAAAGTTCACAAAATCAATTTAATTCTATACTGTTTAATCAAATATTTTGGTTTTGTAACATTTTTATTTTTTAGATAAAACAGACTAGATATTAATTTTACTTTGAGTTTCTCAATACAAGCTCTTTTTTAGAATTTGTTTTTCTTCTTTCATTAAATTTGCCATGCTTTATTTACTCTAATTATAAAATTTCATGGTTAAAAATGTGTTTTCAAAATTGAATAAAAATGTTTTTCTAACTACTAAATTAAAGCCACATTTAATTATAATTACCTAAAAAATAGGTCAATTTTGGATTTTTTTTTTTTTTTTTGGGGGGGGGGGGGGGACAACAGACAAGACTAATGAACATTCTGATTTTACTTACCCATCATACGTAGTATAGGGTAAATCTTGTAATCGCTTAAAAAAACAAAATTACAGATTTACACGTTTCAGACACTGGGGATTCCGAAAAACATATTTTTAGAAAAAAAAAATTGCCGTCTGTCTGTCTGTATGTCTGTAAATGCTCTATCTCCCGAACAAATTGAAATAGAGACTTGAAATTTGGTATGTACTTAGTATGTAATAATGGGAAGAAGCTTATTGAATTTCAGTCACCTCGATGATCCGGAAATATTTTTTTCGGACTCTCAAAATATTCGTTCTGATAAAAGGTATATAAATTTTTTTTTAATTGATTATTTTAAGGAGTGTATATAAAAGACAATTAAAAAAATATTAATTTTGCATAAATAATGAAGTTGATCAGATAATAAATTACTGCGATATTTGTAATCCTATTTTCCACACTCTTCATTTTTTCATGACCCTGTATTTCAGTTAAATTTCAATTCAAAGATATATTTTAATTAGTAAAGAGACCCTTAATCCCATGCAGTAAACAGTTAGTTAATAGGATTATCATTTTTGAAATTATAAGCATGTTTGTTTTACGCAATTGCAGCAATAGAGCATTTAAAGTTTATGACGTCATCAAGCCACGATTTTATTCGAATGGCAGTGCATTCTATAAATAGTTTATCCATGTTTTGTTTTCATAATTTATATTATGCATATCCATGATGGGTAAGTATTATGGTGGCTCCCAACGACTAGTTTCGCAAATGTTTATTAATCTTTTAAGAATTAAATTATATTTTTTAATAAAAAAAAAAATTCAAATAGCCATCTTACAAAGTTTATTGTTTTCAGTCATAATAGATTCCTAAAAGTAATTTTGCTGCTTCTTACCAGGGAGTGGAGTGCAGAGAGCAAATTTATAAAAATGAATCTTAGTTTTTTGCTAACCCTCCAATTCAAGCCCTACAATCGAATGACGTTTCTTGTCTTTAGCTTCTATAAATTCCAAGACATGGCAACTGCTCATCCAGCAGCATAATTTAAAAAGATAATACATTAAAAAAAAAATGAAAATTGGGTTTTAAAGTTTTGAAATAGGTATTCAAAATCATCCTTGTACTAAATCTCTAGAATAAGTGTGCAGGAATTGTTGCTCAACTGTTGTATCAAAAGTTATTCACCTCTCTCATTAGATGTTTTGCCACCAGGAATCAAAATAGAAATTTAGTGAAAAATTTATTTTTAGAAAGTTGTTTTGGCACTTCATTGTGCAAAAAAAAAAAAAAAATCAATTTTAGGGTTCTTTGACATGATTGGGGCAAGTTTTAAAATTCTGAATATAGAATGATTAGAAAAGTTTTCTGTTGAGCATCTATAAATATAATAAAGATTGAAGTTTGTCTGTCGACTGTGTTCTGAAGAGACTGCTGCATGCAGAGCTACAAAATTTGGTTGGAAAGTGCTTCTATGTATGTAGTTTTGCACCTCGAAGCCCAATTTTGGATCTTTGATTAATTTTTTGTGATTTTTAGCATTTTTTTTGCATTACAAGACAATTTTTCTACATTAATAAAAAGAATATGGCTTCAATTTTTTATCCCAATATAATAAATTTTGTCCTTTAACCATTGTTTCCAGTTTCATATAAATCTGTCCATAATTAGACCAGAGACATTAAAAACTCTTTAAAAATCTCTCGACAATGCAACGTACCTCAAAACTGTATCTCAAATGGCGAAAGAAATAAAACATCTGCTCACGATATGAAATTGCAGACAATGGAATTTGCTAATTTTCACTAATTTGCGAATATTAAGAAAAATATTTGAGGTATTGATTTAAAACTCATCATACACACATAGAAAAATACTCTGCATCCAAAAATTCAATTTTTGTAAAAATTTGCCAGAAAAATTTCTTAATTTTTCAAAAACAGCTATCTTTCTATTTCTTCGGCTTTCATTAAATTTCATTTCCGGGGCCCATCCCTCTAGGTACTTTCTGAAAAGAAAAGAAATAGTGTGAAATCAAACCTAAAAAATGTGCCATTTTGTTTCTGTTTCAAAAGTTAATGATTTGTGTTAATGTTAAAGATATATAGATTTGGTGTCCCAACGTGGTGGAAGATGGAACTAAATTATTTTGCAGCACATACACTGCTCTGCGCACCTGCTATTCAGTGGCATAGGCAGCAGGGACCTGTGCCAGAGGTACAGCGCCTAGAATAGTGTGGAAAATGACTACAAAATAGTATTAAACAATTGAATCCAATAAATGCACAATGATGCTGAGCGATAAGAGGTTGATCGCAGTGACATCTGCTAGCTCTTTTCAAATGTACTTTCAAGAGTAGCATTTATTTGATACATTCCAAGTAATATTAATAATAATCAATATGTAGTATCAAGTATTCATACAGCAGAACTAATTCACATATGTACGTGCATTAGTGATTCAGAAATTTCTTTGAATAAAAATTTCCTTTTTTTTTTTTTTTTAAATAATAGACTAAAGCTATCCGGATTTTCATTTTTACATTTTTTCAAAAACAAATCCTTTTTTTCCATTTATTACTGAAGCGATTTAATAATGATGATATATATAATTATCCTCTTAAAATATATTCTGCAACTTATTTTATGCCATTGCTTGATTATCAACTTAAAATTGTTCAAAATACATATGATATTTATTAAATTTTTGCAATACTATGTTTACGTTGAAAAGAGCTAGCAGATAATACTGTGATCGCCCTATTATACAGCATAATTGCACATTTATCGGCTACAATTTTTTAGCACTTTTTAAAGCATTACTGGGATAGTTGGTTTCCACACTATGTATTCTAGGTGCTGTACCAGAGGTTTGTTTAGGACAGAATGCACCCCCTGATGGTGGAAGATGGAACTAAAAGATGTTTTAATCATTCGAGGTCTGTTTGGAAAAATCGAACAGCAAAGCAGACGTAGCCTGCTAGTGTTTAATCCTGCAATTAGAATTAAAAATACTTAAGTGTAAAATAAAAATAGTGAAAATAGTGATTGAAGACTAAATATAAGGATGAAAAGTAACAAATACTGAAGATGTTACTTATGCTGATCCTCATTTGTATTTACATGTTTTTTTTTCTACATGCTGAACTTAATATGTGTATTAAAACTATGGTGTTGCTAATGAACTTTTAGAATTTAGGTTTTATTTTAGTAATGATTACTTTCATAACCAAATAAACCATGTCCATTTATAAAACACCTTTTTTTGCATAAATTAGTGTACTTTACAAAACAAAGCACAGAGAAATAAATGAAAGTTCTTACACACAAATACAAAAGAAAAAAAAAATCTTTAATAAATTTTCAGCATGCAAGTCAGAAAAAAAGGGTGAAAAATTAAGTTTTAAGATTTCATTTAAAAAATAGTAAAGGAAGTAAAAATAAAAGAAAGTCATCAATTTTCACAAACTTTTTATAAAAATTCAAAGATTTTCAGAATTTTTTTTTAAGATTTGGTAATTATTTATTAAAAGCATGAAAGTTAAAAGGATACTATATGCAAAATGTTAGTTTCGATACATACATAATCTAAGAAAAACAGTAAAAAAAGCCATAGAAAAAAGCATGGTAACAAAAAAAACAAAAAACAAATCAAAAAATTAAATAATATTCATATAAAAAATCATATTATTCATATAAGTATAATAATATAGAATAATTCATATTATCATAATTCGTAAAAATTGATTGAAATACCTAACTAACTTACTTTAAAAGTGAATTTTGTTGAACTCATTACTTCTATTATGTTAAAAGCAGCCCAGCTTATATCATAGCCCAACATTTGTAACTGAAAAGAAAAATAAATATAACAGACTTTGTGCATACAAAATGGCAAGGCAAACACAGGATTAAAGTACAGATAAATCAGAACTTCTTAATTTAAGAAAAATGACCTCCTGAAACACTCTGATGTAGTTACAAAAAACCAAAAAAAAAAAACCAAAAAAAAAACCAAAAAAAAACAGAATTAAATATTTACTCCTAATCCCAAGAGAATCATTCACATTACCCCGCTCTACTAATTTTCTATTACTTACCCATCATACATAGTATAGGGTAAGTCTTGTAATTGTTTTGAAAATCGAAAAATTTGTTTCGACGTATTTAAGCATTTTAGACACTGCAGATTCCGAAAAACATATATTTTAAAAAACAATTTTGCCATCCGTTTGTCTGTGTGTGTGTCTGTAAATGCTCTATCTCCCGAACAAATTGAGATAGAGACTTGAAATTTCGTATGTACTTAATACATAATAATAGGAAGAAGCTTACTGAATTTCAGTAACCTCGATTATCCTAAACTATTTTTTTCGGACTCTCGAAATATTCGTTCTGATAAAAGGTATATAAAAATTTTCAAATTTTTTTTTTAAGGAGTGACTATAAAAGACAATAAAAAAACAAATTTGGCATTAAGAATGAAGTCGATCGGATAATGAGTTGCCTAGATATTTATAATCACATTTTCCACACTCTTCGATTTTTCATGACCCTGTATTTCATTCAAATTTCAATTCAAAGATATATTTTAATTAGTAAAGAGTTGCTTAATCTGACGCAGTAAACTGTCAGTTAATAGGATTATGATTTTTAGAGTTATAAGAATGTTTCTCTTATGCAATTCAGCAATAGAGCATTTAAAGTTTAGGATATCATCAAGCCAGGATTTTATTTGAATTGCAATGCATTTTATAAATAGTTTACACACGTTTTATTTTCATATTTCATATTATACATATTCATGATGGGTAAGTATCACGGTAGCCACCAATGACTAGTTTTAATTTGAAACTGAAAAGTGTATAAAAATTGATAGAAGATATATTACAGGTTTAACTGGATTAGTACAGCTAACTGATCTCATATTAGTGCACTAATCAAAACATACATTCATAATGCATGGAAAAAACTACAATACTTCCACAGCCAACTTCCTTAACCCTATCAGGACTGGCATTCCATATACAAATAAAATTCATGTATGGGAAGTAAAAATATGTTGGCATCACTGTTTTTTTTAAACAGTTAATTTATATAAATCACAAAAAATGCTCTAATTAAATAAGGCAAAATATTACTTTTGTTCATTAATGGTACCAAAAAGAAATCTTGCATGCAGCATTTGAAGAGGGGGGAGGGGGCATTAAAGTTTCCGAGGGAAAAATTCCACTTTTTGACCATTGAAAGCATAACATCTCAAATCTTCTGACGGGGGGGGGGGGATTTCCATGCTCCAGGGGGGAATGTCCTCCCAGGCCACTTGCTGAATTCAACACTGCATGGTCCCGAAGGGGTTAAAAACTCAATACACATAAATAAAATTATTTCTGCATGAATTCACCGTGCAACAATGCACTGTGCACAATTCATTGCAGCATCAATATGACTTTAATTTTATGCCGGGGGTCAATTTATTGTGCCAATTATGTTTTTAAAGGCTATAATAATAAAAGTAAAGCAAACTTTATTAGTGTGATAATATATTTTTTTCGAAAATCACTAATTATGGTATTTGGAGAGAATTTTTTATTTATATGAACCATTAATTTTGAAAATGGGGTAAGTCAGTCCATTTTATGTTATTGATGGATATTTAATGGTTTGCATTTGTATGGGTTTAAAATATTTTGTAAGCAGTAATAGACTTTTTACATTTTTTTTTTTTTTTTTTAGTCTTATTTCATGTAAACTTAATATGCAATATGTCATAATGAACAGAGGAAAGTATATTCAACTAGGTAAATTATATCCAATGGTTGGAGTATCATAGTTGAGATTTTTTCCAACAGAGCGAAAATATGCCGGGACCAGGACTCGAACCTGGGTACTTTGGCTTGTTGTGCCAACGCTCTCCCTACTGAGCTATCCCAATGATATCCTGGCTGGCATATTTCACTCTTATTACTTATATTCCACTCTTACTTCTCTAACCATTGGATATAATTTATCTAGTTGAATATACTTTCCTCTGTTCATTATGAACTAATTACATGGTATACAGGAGTTTCTGTGCTATTTCAGATTCATCATGTAAAATGCTCTAGTTATAGCTCGGAATGAAATTAGCACTGCAGTTCGCAGCCTTATCCAACAAATACAAGTGAAATATGTCAGCCAGGATATCATTGGGATAGCTCAGTAGGGAGAGCATTGACACGACAAGCCAAAGTACCCAGGTTTGAGTCTTGGTCCCGGCATATTTTCGCTCTGTTGGAAATAATTTCAACGATGACACTCCCAAAGAAATTGAGATAGAGACTTGAAATTTGGTTATGTACTTAGTATGTAATAATGGGAAGAAGCTTTTTGAATTTCAGTAACCTCGATTATCTGGAACTATTTTTTTCGGACTCTCGAAATAATTGTTCTGATAAAAGGTATATAAAAATTTTCGAAATTGTTTATTTTAAGGAGTGACTATAAAAGACAATAAAAAAACAAATTTTGCATAAAGAATGAAGTCGATCGGATAATGAATTGCCGAGATATTTGGAATCCTATTTTCCACTCTTCCATTTTTCATGACACTGTATTTCATCCAAATTTCAATTCAAAGATATATTTTAATTGGAAATGAGACGCTTAATCCGACACAATAAACCATTAGTTAATAGGATTATCATTTTTGAATTATAACTATAAGGATGTTTCTCTCACGCAATTCAGTAATAGAGCATTTAAAAATTTTGACGTCATTAAGCCCCAATTCTATTCGAATTACAATGCATTTTATACATGTTTTAAATTCATATTTTATATTATGCATCAGGGTTGGCACGGTTTAAACCAAATGGTTTTTTTCTGAAAAAAACAAATTTGTTTTTTTCTTAATTTTTTTTAAGATTTTTTTCTTATATAATTAAGTTTTCAAATTATTTGATGTACAAATAACTTCTACTTCTAACTGAACAGCTCAACTCATTTCAGCAGTCAACCTGCATAAGTCACAGTTGCATCATAGTTGCACCTGTGTATGCACCTGTGTATGAATGGTCCAAGAGTTAGCATTTGAGAACAAAAAATGTCTAATTTTGGTAGAAGAAAAGATTTAGTTTGGTTATATTTTAATGAAGTAAAAAATGATAAAAGGAAAGGTTGTAGAGCTAGATGCAAAAATTGTAATAAAGAAATGGAAGGTCAAGTAGCTAGGATGAAGAAACACATTGAAACTTGTAATAATTCTCATCATCATTCTGATTCTGATTCTGTTGATAATGGTAAGTACTTATTTTATCATTATTATTGCTGCTATTATTTTTAATTTTGAAAGAAAATTGTTAAAAATTTGTTAATAAGTTAAATATTTGTTAAATTCAAAATTTTTAATTTATCTGTAAAATTACAAGTAATGCATATTGAGAACACATTATGTATATCTTCATTCAGATGATTCTAAACTCTTATAAAAAATTACATTATTATTTGAAATGCTATTTGATTGAGAAGATAAATTATAAAAATCACATATATTATTATTTAATTTGCATATGCTATTTGATTTTAGAAAGTTATATTCTATGAAATAAAAAATATTTATGTAATTCTAAGTAATGAAATTTTGGAAAAAACAAGAAAATTTTAAATAGACATTTTTTTGTTAGAGAACTTTATTTTGATAATCTTAAAATTACATTTGATAAAAGTTTGAAAGTTTTACAAATTAATCATATTATTAAGAACAAATTATGTGATCAGAACTGTTATTAAATGAAATTGTTAATTTTTAATTTATGCATGGCTCTTAGAGATTAACTAAGTTTTCACCAATCATAAATATCCAAAATTATAAAAGACATGGAAAAATTTGATCTTGAGTATTAAATAAATTATCAAAAATAAATATATCAATATGATAGAGATGTTTACTTTGCAGTAAAACAAAGAAAAAAAAATGTCTTTGTATTGAATTATTGTTAATTATATGATTATGATTTTTGAAGTAATATGTTCTGTATCATTAAGCAATTCTTATTTTTATTTTTGTGTAGATGATGTGTCAGTGTCACTATCCAGTATTTCAAGTTCTTTGGATTCAGCAATAACACAAAGAGCAACAAGTGAAATTGGTTCTTTAAAAAGGAAAAGAGATACTATGGACTTTTTTGTCAGTAAATCAACACCATCTCAAAAGCAAATGTTTGATGAACAAGTTGCTAGGTTTATATATGCTACAAATACGGCATTTAGCACTGTAGAGCATACTGACTGAGTTTATTAAAATGGTTCAGAGTTTCCGCCCAGAATATTCTCCACCATCAAGAAAACAAATTGCTGGGGATTTATTAGATCATACTTACAGCAAAGAAAAAGAAAAATGTGCAAATATATTAAAAAATGAAGTTGTCACATTAGGATTAGATGGATGGTCAAACATTCACAACGAACCTGTGATCTGTGTTACTTTAACAACAAAAGACGGGAATACATACTTAGCAGACACTATTGATACATCGGGAATTGCTCATACAAGTGAAAATCTGTATGATATTGCGACTACAACCATTAATAAATGCCAATCGGAATTTCAATGTTTAATACAAGCATTAGTGACAGACAATACTGGAAATGTCCGAAAAATGAGGGATATGTTTGATGAAAAAGAAGAGTTTAATATTATTACTTATGGATGTGCAGCCCATATTTTAAATTTACTGGCAAATGATATAAGTTATCCAAATGTAAAAGAACAAATTTTGCATGTAATCAAATACTTCAGAAACAACCAATATGCAAATGTGTGCTTCAGAAAAGATGCAAGTACATCAAAACTAATAATGCCTTGTGAAGTTCGCTGGAACTCATTTGCTGACACTTTAGACAGCTATCTGAAATCATGGTCAGTTCTTGTAACTATATGCGAAAATAATAAAGACAAAATTGATAAAAATATCCAAAGTCTAGTTTCAAACATTTCATTGAAAAGAAATGCTGAAGACTATTTTCAACAATTAAAGCCAATTAGTGTAGCTTCAGATAAAGTACAAAGCCAAAATTGTACAATTGGAGAAACTGTTTTTCTTTTTAAAAATTTAAAAAAACAGATGGAAGATTTGAAACTGAATAAAGACATTATAAAAAAACTAGATACTCGTTATAAAATGGCAATAACACCAGCCCATCTTCTTGCTTATCTGTTGGATCCAAGAGCCAAGGATGCTGATCTCGAATTGTCATCGGAGGAAAAAAAAAGAAGCATTGGAATATGCTAAAACAAAATATCCCAAAAACAATTTATTATCTCTGATACTAAAATTTTGTGCCAAAAGTTCTCCATTTCAAAGATATCTTTTTGAGAATGATTTTAGTAAAGATGTATCAGCTATAGAATGGTGGCATATTCAAGAAAATGAAATCAAAAAGTTCAATGATGGTGTGTTAAAAGAAGTTGAAACGATTCTTACTGCAAAAGCGGCTACTGCAAATGTAGAGAGAATTTTTTCTTCATTTGGTGTTGTACAATCAAAGTTATGCAACAGACTGGGTTTACAAAAAGCGGCAAAACTTGTTTTTTTTTTTTTTAAACATTAAACCCTAATAATCCTGTTTATTAACATAGAATCTTTATAGACATGTGTCGTACTTCCATTTTCTTAAAATTTTGAAAATTTATTCAATTTCCATGTTTTTAAAATGTTTCTTTTATATATATTTTTTAAATATATTTCAATTTAATTTTCTTGCTGAAATTCAATTTGTTTTTTTAAATTGAATAAAAAAGTAAGTCTCACTTTCTTTTCTTTGCATTATTTTTATTTTAAAAAAAAATTAGTATAGCATACCAAGGTAAAATTCTACATTATATCTTTATATTCTTATGTAACACAACTAAGTGTTGCTTATTAAAATGAAAAAATATAGGAAGGCAATAGATTAAGTCTTTAAAGAATTTAATATAAATCTTGCAATTAAATACTATTAAAAACTTTTAAGTATCAACATTAAGATACAGAATCCATTCTATGAATGCAATATGAAATACATAAACATATTAATATGTTTTATAAGTGTGCTAAATCATTTGGTAAACATGAATTACAGGTTGCATTTGGAAATATGTATATATAAAACAGCAATTATTTCTTCAACTTTTTTAAAAAGTAATCTTTAAAAATTATTTAAAACTTATCACCATTACTGTAGAACCTGACGGCATAAGTGATCATGTTCTATGTATTACATAGGAAACTTTTGTATATATATAACTGTTTTGAATTTGAATGTAAATGATGTTAGCTCAGCTCTAAATAAAATTTAATGATTTGAATTTGTACATAATTAATAACAATTGTTTATTTATTTTGTTTAAACTGTTTTCAGAATATAATATATATATATATATATATATATTGTTATTGTAATATTAATCATTCTTGTCAATGTTAAATTTTATTTACTGATGTGCATATATGTAATTAAAAAAGATACAAAAAAAAACCCGGTTTAAACCAAAAAAACCTGGTTTAAACCAAAAAAACCGGTTTTTTTGGTTTTTTGCCAACCATGTTATGCATGTCCATGATGGGTAAGTATCACGGTGACCCTCAACGACTAGTTATATATATAGATAGTCCTGTACATAAAGTTTAGTACAGAAATTGTATCCTATGAGTAAATTGCACTTTTATTCATCTTTCGATCAAGCAGTCGTCTCAGAGACTGCTCACAGTATCTATGGCAGCAGTTTTAATCATAGAAGTTAATAATTAATATTGGAGAGAGAGGAGTGTGGGGGGGGGGGGGGGCAAAGAAAGGGAAACAAAAATTTTCTAGGGGAGGTAGATGATTGATCATTTATTTATTGTTACTTCAAAGTAGGACTGTTTTTTTTTTTTAGAGATTTAAAGATGATAAACAATGTGAGGGAGGGAAGCTCAAACGAAAATTCCAAGAGGTGGGAATGAAAATCTGCCAAAACACAGAAGACTAACTTTTTACCAGTATTGTTTTGCAGAATTGAAACATATACTGATCTTTTTGCTGAATGAATCTTCTCTCTCTCCCAAATATGTGTAATTTTTCCTAAATGAAACTATTTTTTCTGCAAGAAATCTTTCCTATTCTGTGACACTGTCACCATGTCGCTGTGATTCTGCCACAGGGACTCTATCAATACACAAAAGTTGAGTGAATTATCTGTTTCAGACCTCGGAAACTACACTCGTTAGAAGAAAATGAAAGAAATGTATCAAATTTACTTACATATGTGAGCTTTGCCACAGCATTTGATTTTACTGATATGTTTTCTTGGCTTAACTCTTCTTTTATTTCTTCAATACATTGAGCAATATATTTAGTCTGAAAAAAAAGTATTATGTAAAATTAAAGGCAATTAAATTACAGAAATATAAATTTAGACATCTTCATAATGCTAAATCTAAAGAAATCCAAGTGTTTACTGCTATTATAATCCAGTATTTAGTAAGAAATCCAGAAAATCAGAATGAAAATCACAAGGTGAAAAAAAGAAAAAATATCAAACAGATGACTAAGCTGGAGAGATGAAGAATTGCCAGAAAAAGTATTGTCCGGGTATTTGAAATTAAAAAAAAAATATGTTAACTGTTAAGCACAGATGTTAAAAATTTTTTTAACTATGCAGGTCACATCAAAAAATGACAATGGTGAGGTTTGAGAGCATTTGTACAACATACATGCTTGAAAAAATACTTTCCCCCTTCCAAGAGTAAGAAGACAGAATGTAACCAAAATTTGAAATTACCATAAGAAAAATGACCATTGCCAAATTCTGGTTACTTTCAGCAATTTATTTAACCAAAAAGTTTACTTTCGCCCTCCCCTCTATAGATCTTGGGCACATCTATACTCAAATTTAATATCAGTACTAGAGCCGAAACTAAGCGGGGGCAGAGGGGACATGTGCCCCAGGTGCCAGAACAGAAAGCGGAAGGGGTTCCAAATGAAGATTTGGTTTGTCATTTTGTACTATATATATCTACGAAATTTGGTTTAAAAAGTTTTTCAGCTGGAAAATCTAATAGAAAAAAATCCCTGACGGCTTGGCCTACAAGCACAGGTAGATTTCAAAGATGCAGACCGTGGGGTGCCTGTTTGTTGGGAATTGCGGAAGAAATGACCTTTTTGCCATGATGCGGCAGTTGGAACCACCCACTTCGAAGTCTAACTTGTTTACAGGCAGAGCCGGCAGGGATTTTTTTTGTTTTATTTTTTGCTATAAGGCTTGGTCCTATAAAAAACTTGTCAATATAAAAGTTACTAACGGAATATAAAGTTTTATTAAATTTCGCGCATTAGTTCTTGAGATAGAGCACCCACAAAATTTTTGCCACATACAGACAGACTGACATTTTCTAAAAACAGTCAAATTGTGTTCAGAGCCTTCTAAAACGTATAAATCCGTCGCAAACCAGATAGTTGAAAATTTTCATGAATCCAATACTTTCTTCTTGTAAAGATAGAAGAAAGTAAAAATATAGGTAAATATTGAATTAAAAACCACTTGATGACATAACAAATACATGAAATGCTTCTGACGTCAAGTGAATGGATTGCATTTGTGGCGTTAAATCGATAGTTTGGCAATGTTTTTTTGTTATGAAAAGTGGTCGATGGGATAATGAAGAAGTACCGAAAATTCCTTACCTTCTCTGCTCCCAAAGAAAAAAAAACAGGATTACCAAAACTTAACTTACCATTCTGCGATTTATCACAAAAATTTGACGACTTTTTGACTTCTGTTAATCGTAATAAAAATAAGAAAATCTGTGCACTACCATATAAAATCTAAGCAGAGACCAGTAAGTAGCTAAATGACATCTAGCAAAATATTTACATTTGATCAGTTCCATCCATGATAGGGATAGTATTATATACATGCGAAAAATATTACCATTAAAGGGAAATCATAAAAATTATACAGACCTATTCATTTTTTGAGGCAAGTTCAAGTAAAGTAATCAGCTATATAATTATTAAGAACACGAGATATTTAATAAACATCAAACTTTGATATCATTGATAAGCAAGCCCTTATTATCGCATGGGCAAATTGTGACTTTACCCAGGGGCCCCAGACCTCAGGGGTCCTCAAATCCATATATTAATTTATAATTTTTTTTTTTTTTCTCCCACCAATTCCAACTTTGAAAATTTTCTAATACAAATTTCATCTTTAAAAGAGTCTACTAAACTTTCTGAAAAACAAATTTCATTTTGAACTCACAGAGCTCAATGCTTTTGCAAAGCTAATCCCAACCATTTGGCAGCAAAGCTACGGTCTAATTTGGCTGCAAGCACAAAGCATAGAACATAATAGCTATATACTTTATTAGCTAAATTGCCACCATTTTAGATTTATTGAAAAAAAAACTTTCTACTTGTAAAGTAGAATCTGTTTGATTTGATATTATGTTGTATGTAGTACAACTTAAAAAGATGTAATAAAAAAAGTAACTTGATTAACTCATATATACATGTTAGAGTATTTGACACTCTGCCATAAGTTGAAGTTGTTAAATTCATCTTAAAGTAATATAACAAGTTGCTAAAGTTATATAAGAGTTTTGTTCTGTGCTAAGAAAATGAAAAGAGTATTTTTATTAATTAAGGTACTTAATTTAAAATTGTCGGAGCTAAGAATTTTCGTCTATTTAAAATCCAAGGTGCGAAAATATTGTTTTGCATTACATATTACTGACCACCAGTTCCATTTGAAAAATGTTGCAACGATACGAATGGGGCCCCCCTAATTTATCTTTGCCCAGGGCCCCAATTGGTCATGATCGAGGCCTGTTGATAAGGAAAAATTTATAAAGGGCTAAATTTCAACAAGCCTGCAGCCACCAGCATAGAACAGAAAGTCAGTCTAGGTACAGATATGAGGTATTCATGTCAATTTAATAAAATACTAATCCTGGAATATAAAGAGTAACATAACCTTATCCCTTCACTAAATACTATTCAGAAGAGACATCTTTTAGGGGGGAAAAACATTCCCATTTCTTCAAAAACTGGCTGGGAATAACCAAATAGTAACATACATAAACAAAATTCTAGACAAGCCAACTTACACATGCATATTCTAATAGCATATAAATCAATATTAACACGTTTACTGCCGGGTTAAAATTACCGGAATTTTATTTTATTTGGAAAGTTCGAATTCGTACCAGAAAATACTAAAAGCAATATTTTACTTTATTTAATTACAGACATTTCTTTATTACATAAAATAAAAATTCTTCTTTCGAAACTTCCGGTTATAGGTGCAGATTCACGGTCGCCAGTCACCACGTGGCAACTCAATTTTTTGCTGTGGCCACTAACTTTTGGTGTTTAAGTTGACATGTGATTTAAAAGTAATCAATTTCTGGTATTCCCAGTCCCCATCTTGAAATGTTGATATTATTTTTTAAAGATTAAGATCAAAACACATAACAAACATTATTATTATCTTTTAATAACACAGGGTTAGCACTAAGATTTTTCAAAATTTTAGGGAGGAATTTTAGGAATTTTTTCCCAAATTTTAGGAAAATTTTAGGGGCATTTGCGATATTTTTAACATTACAAGTATGTAATAACAGTATTTTTGTGCTAGTCAGGCACATGTGGTACACTGCCAAAGAAAATTCCCATCATTCCAATGAATTCAACCCTTGTTCTATGTGCTTGTGTTGTTTGTTGTGAATGAGGGCATTTAAATTTGTGCAATAACCAGCTTCATAATACAAACCATTTTGATAGCTTATGCTTACTGCAGTTGTATTAATTAGAATTTTGAGTTCCTGGATCATTGAGCCTAACCAGAATGAATCCTCTCCTTTTCTCCCTTTTGGATGTTCTCGGTGAACCTAGAGAACAAGAGGCAGGAAGCAGGGGATGATTATGAGAAAAAAAAAAAAATTCTGAAAGGTTTTTTTCACACTTCTTTGTCGAAATTTGCACTTTTTTTCCACAATATTTTGACGAAACATGCATTTTTTCGAGATTCTTTCATGAAATTCGCCTTATTTGCACGATTTAGTGCCAAAATTCCATGTTTTTCACAATTTGACGATATTCACGTTTTTTTTTTCATGACCTTTTGACGAAATTCGCATTTTTCCGCAATCTTTTGACGAAATTCGTGTTTTTTCGGCAATCTTTTGAGGAAATTTGTATTTTTGAGCGATCGTTTGACGCCTTATATGCACGATTGAATGACAAAATTTTACGATCCTTCAACGAAATTGGCATTTTGTTTTCACAATTCTTTGATGAAATTCGCATTTTTTTCCATGATTTTTAGACGAAATTATCTTTCCTTGATTTTTGGATGAAATTTTGAGGGGTTTTTCACGATTTTTTAAAATTGAAATTCATGTTTATCCCACGATCTTTTTAAGAAATTCCAGTTTCTTTTCCCGAGATGTTTTTTAAAAATTTGTGATCCTTTGAAGAAATTAGTGTTTGTCGCGATCCTTAGATGAACTTATGAGTTTTATTTTCAGGATTGTTTGTCGAAATTAGCTTTTTTTCCCCCACGATATTCTTGGATGAAATTTAAGGTTTTTTTCTCTGATTCTTTGTCGAAATTTGCTTTTTTCCGCGATCGTTTGACGAAATTTGTGTTTTTTTTCACGATCTTTTGACGAAATTTGCGTTATTTTAGCGATCTTTTGACGAAATACGTGTCTTTTTCGGTGAGCATTTGTCGAAATTTGCGATATTTTTCGATGAAATTTAGGCGATCTCGAATTTTTAGGAACAAGAAGAAAATTTTAGGAGAATTTTAGGGGATAAAATAATAGTTAGGAAATTTAGGGGGAATGCGAGCCCTGATAACATTTCAGAATGATCTGTTTAGCACAGCAAACTAATTAAATATATTCAAATTCATTAAATATATTCAAATAGCAATGTAATTCGTAACATTGTAACAGTTTGAATCTGATAATTTTACATGGACTCTGATTTATATATATATATATATATATAAACAAATGTTCGAAGTGTGTTTTGATTTTTATAGTGCAAAATAATCTCACAAATTCAGATTTTTTTTTTCATATGTACTTTTGTCTGGCAAAATCAAAATAAGAAATATTGTTTTTCTGATATTCCCTGCTATCATGATTGCTTAGCTTATACATATTTTTTTTAAACCGTACCTTGCCCAACTTGGCTAAGATGCTTTACACTCACGCAGAGAAAAAAAAAAATTAATCGGTTAAAAAAAGGAAAAAAGTCGCCAAATTAAGGGTTTTTTTTCCTTTAATGGCAACCTAGCCATTGTATTAAGTTATTCATTTGGCGCAGTCTTGAAAATCGCACCAACCAAAAAGTCGCCAAACTTTGGTTTACATGTTTGCGTGAGTGTAAAGCATCAGTTCCCCCAACTTTATCTTCTGACTGTACATGATTTAAGATTTAATTAATATTTAAATTTTGTTGTACATGTGTTTATATTAAATAAATTATGTTACACTTTGAATTCCTACTTTTTTTTTTTTTTTTTTTAGTTTTTTACCCCATATAAACACTATTGTTTTTATGGGTTTGTTTTACAATTGTGGCCACTGGATTTTTTGGGTTTAGGAGCTAGTGACTCCTTCCAAATGTTGGGAATCTGCACCTATATTTCCGGTACGAATTCGTAATTTTAGATTGAACAATGATTGAACCTATCACGAATATAGTCGTGGTTGGCAGCGAATGGGTTAAACACAATAAAATCGATATATAAATCTTTAGTATTGTACACAATCACCAAATAATCATCACTCACAAGCTCCAGCTACTACCTTAGGATTACTGTTCCCCTACAAATAACTTGTGTTTGCAATACGTATAAACTTTGAAACTATAGCTATGTGTACTTCTATAGTACCAGACACACAATATGATAACTTGAAGCATAAATATTAAATGGAAATAAAAATAAGATTATCTAAAAACAGAAAATGTTCGCACCTCATTCTCTTTATTATTTCTTATTCCACGCACTAAATCAGTAAGATTTTTGTCGAAAATTCGTTCCAGATTTCCTTTAGCTTTTCGGAGAGCCATGATTTTATGTTTTTAAACAAGATGGTGAAATAACTCGCCACACGAGAGGTTTAAAAAGCCATAATATAAGCACATAAATTTGCAGACAGTTCTCATCAACCATGGAGATAGAAATAAAAAATCTCTCTGGGGCTGTTCAGAACAGAAGATCAGGCGGCGCGCGGGCGATGGAGATTAAAATATCGAGTGGGTCTATACTGTGAATGAAATTGAAAGGCCTGCGTTCGTTATCATTGATTTGGACATCCAAATCAATGATAATGATCACGGTCCTTCATTTGACTAATTAGCGTATTTTAATGATATTTTGTTAAATTAAGAAGTGAACTTGGTGGCCGAATGGTTAGAGCACTGCTCTTGATTCTGGAGGTTGCGGGTTCGATCCCCCAAAATTTCTGTTTGATTTTTCTGTTTTTTTTTTCATTTAAAAATGTTTAATCGGTTGCTTTGTATTTTTCATGATTAATGGAATATATTTTATAGAAGCAAAATTTGATATTATTAACAATTACTTATTTAATTAAATACGACAAATTCAGCTATTTTACGATTAAAATTTTACATTACAGTGTCTTTTAATATTTAAACATTATTATTATTATTATTTTCTTTTTAGCAAATGTAAAATAAGAAATGAAAATATAGTCAATTTGCACGAATTTCTCCATGTTTTTATAATGAATACTTCAACAGTGAATTTTTAGTACGAATAGAATGCAAAGCATATTTTACAATGTAAAAAATATTATAAAAATAAAATGTAAAATATTACATTATTTAAACTAGAAATATCAGTACCTATTTTTGTAAAGAGGTAAAATACATGTGGTTTACCTTCTAGTTTCGTAATGAATATAAATAAAATATAGTTAGAATGTTTATAAATTTTCTACTGAATGTACAAGTATTTTAGCATTTCTTTCTCGTGTTTTATGATGTTTATTGCAATATAATAAATAATGCAATTTACATCGAAAAATGAATTTCAAGAAAAATAAATTTTTAGAAATTAATAATTATGTTTCAACAAGGTTGTTATCGAAAAATATATTTTAATAAAATGTTTAAAAGCTTTTTTATCAAATTTTAACAAAGATTTTATTTTACTATTATAAATAAAGAAAGAAATCTTTTAACATATGTTAAAAGATTTATCGTAAATCAAGGTCGTGATACCAACATATGTTGGTATCACGACCTTGATTTATTAACATTCTATTTATCCCAAAAAATATAAAGCAACTGATAAATAATTTTTAAATTAATAAAAATAGGTGAAGAAAATAGGAAATAAACGGCGAGCATTCACTTTGTATCCATACTTTTCAGGTTCATCTATGTAGGACAACCCAAACGTCAGTAAAGTACATAACAATTTTTGGTACTTTTCGGTTAGTCGGGCGCCAGTGAAAAAAAAATATAAATATATATCTACATATATGTTTGTGTATATATGTATGTATATATATATATATGTGTCTGTGTATATATTTATATTTGTTTCACTGGTGCCCGGTTAACCAAAAAGTACCTTTTTTTTTTTTTAGAGTTTACATTAATTTTATTGAAACCACCAATACCGTGTTTCAGGAATTCGGTGATCCGAACGTCCTCTCCCTTGTTAGTTAAAGGTGCACTGGTTATAGAAAATTTAACTTTATAATATTATATGCATTGTTTTGTACAATATATATATTTATGTAACTGCTATCAACTAAACTAATATATCAGTTTTAGTAGGTGCTGTAGTTTAAGAGACATATAAGTTGACAGCAGTTATGTAACTATATGATGTATATATATATATATACACATCATACTTTCGTATTCTATTATTTTTATGTTGGATCAAAGGCTTAAAAAATCAGTTTAGAATGTTAAAAATTTTAAATTTTTCAGATATCCGATCATGTTGCTACAGCTGTATCAATCAACCTACCAAACCAAGTAGACACAAAAAAGCCCAATCACGTGATCAAATCGCCCACAGAATATTTGTGAGTCACCCGCGCGCAGCGCGCGCTAAAAATTTGCAGGTTATGAACGCGGATCGGGCTATCTGATCACGTGATGCTTCTCATGAATGTTTCAGGGGTTTATTATGATGAAATAAAAATAGATATTCCTATTATAAGATCCATTTTTTTTGGAGGATAAAGATGTGTAGTCGCTAGTTTCACCTAATCCGAGCCACAGAAGCTTAAAATAATTGAAATAATTAAATTATTTCAATATATTAAATTATTTAAATTTCCGATAAGACCTACTCCATAACCCTTCTCTCCATCGCGCGCGCGCCGCGCGATCTTCTTTCCTGAACACAACCTCTATCTCCCTGTCATCAACTGTCAACATAGGCCCAGGATAATCGGATTGACTAGTAGGTGATCACCTGCCTTTTAATTTGTATAATTGCTCTGTTCACGAACAGCGATTGGATCGCCCGATCACAAAGTAGCGAAAGTGGGTCTTTAAGATATTCGAATACGCCATCTGGGGGAGAAAAGATACAACTTCTAGCTTCAGGAATATCCCTTCCAAGCCCATTGCCTTACATGCATTTTTAATTTGTTCATAATGATTATTTTTTTTGCACAATTTCAGATTTCATGTGATATTTGTGTTCTGTGTTTATATGAAAAGGTAAAAATTATCCAAATTTGAATATCTAACACTTTTAAACGCGTTTACAATAAGGAACGATTTTCCTGTACCGAAGGCTGTGATCCACAAGCCCTGAAATGTAATTTCAATGTTGGTTTTGCACATAAATGGTGAGTTCCTATCGTATGATATCAGGGAGATATAAATAGATTTTTTTTAATTAAAAAACTTGATAAAATACAACGCAGCATTTCTTTTTAAATGCAGTTAAAAAAAAGTTATACTAAAAATATGAGTGTTCGATTTTATTTTCAAATACAGACAATAGATGGCGATCCGGCCAGTACTTGAATTATTGGGCGTTACCAAACTTTATTTTGGAGTCACAACCTCATGCTCACAACGTTCGTTAGTGTCGCATCGGCGTAAGTTACAATAAATCTTGAAGCCTTTGAGAAATTAATTAAATTTTTGACTGATAATTATTTAACCAACGTCTTTGTTTTGCCACATTTTCTCGATATTTAAACTTATCGTTTATACATCTAAAATTAAAACTTTTCTTTTATGAAAAATTTAAAAACATTGAAGAATGTTAGGATTTGATTTTGTTTTGCATAATTTACCTATTGTGTTGATGCATATTTATTTATTATTGTTATTTTAATATAATATTGCATTAAACTAAAATAGTATTGCTAATTTTGCACATGTATTAGGACTAACTTCTGCGGTGCTATCATATCTTGCCTAATCCTAGAAAAAGCGAGACACCTGATTTGGCGATTTTTTAGACGTGCGCTAACCGAAAGATCGGACACCTCCGCGCTTTCCGTTACACAAGTCTACTTGCACACTGCCTACGGCAATCTCCAGGAAGATAGAGAGATTATTTCTATCTCCCTGGCAATCTCTTTCACAAAGAAAACATTGATTTTATCCAGTTTTGCGACTATTTATAAAGTTTTAGTAAGTTTTTCTTCGGGATTTTAAAAAACTTTTAGCAATATTTTCCTCCAGGTTTTTAAATTTTTACAAACTTTTAGCAACATTTCGTCAAGATTTTTCAATTTTTACAAACTTTTAGCAGTTTTTTCCTCTGAATTTTTCTATTTTTACAAAGTATTTCTTCATTCGGATTTTTCCAAATTTTTAACTGTTTTTCTTCCTTTGGATATTCCTATTTTTACAAATTTTTAGCTATATTTTCCTCTGGATTTTTCCATTTTTACCAAATTTTTAATGATTTTTTCTTCCAGATTTTTCTGTTTTTACAAACTTTTAACATTTGTTTCCCTCCAAGTATTTTGATTTTTACAAACTTTTAACATTTTTTTTCCTCCCAGTATTTTGATTTTTACAAACTTTTAGTAATTTTTTCCTCTGGATTTTTCCTAAATTTTTAACTATTTTTTCCTATGGATTTTTACAAATGTTTAGCTATTTTTTCCTTCCAGATTTTTCTATTTTTACAAGTTTTTAGCTATTTTTTCTTCTGGATTTTTCTATTTTTATGAACTTTTAACAATTTTTTCTTCCAAATATTTTGATTTTACAAACTTTTAGCAATTTTTTCCTCCATATTTTTCCATTTATACTAATTTTTCACTATTATTTCTCCGAATTTTTCCATTTTTACAAATTTTGAATATATTTTCTTCTGGATTTTTCCATTTTTACAAATTTTTAGCAATTTTAACAATTAAAAACTTTCTAAGAAAAAATTGCTTAAACTTTGTAAATTATCACAAAATGGAATAAAATCAATGTTTACTTCATGACAGAAATTCTCATAGAAACTGTGTAAGTAGGGAGTTCTCTGACACAAAGCACACAGGTTATGATTGAGGAGAATTTTGAGATTCCTGATTTTTCAACTGCACAAAATTCATTCAAGCAGTGGTCAGTAACTTATGTATGTGTGCTTCACACACATTAAGCAATTAAAAAAAAAAAAAAAAAATCATTGGACATATGAAACTCACTGTACAGCAATCTCTAGAATGCATGAAATTCATTCAAGCAGCGATCAGTAATTTATGTATAGCTGAAAAAAAAAAGTCACTGGACACATGAAACTCACTGTGCAGCAATCTCTAAAATGCAGGAAATATATTACTTATTAAACAAAATCAATAAAAATTCACTTACGTCTATTTCTCATACTCCTTTTTTTTTTTTTTTTTTTTTTTTTTTTTTTATGAGGGTCCTGGCTTATTAATATCATCATCACTCTCTTCATCTGCCGATGAGTCACACACATTATGACAATCTGCTACCTTCGCCCCCACCACATCCCACATCAAATTTACATGCAAAATAAAAAAAATAATAATAACTATAATTTCATAAAAATGCTTTTCCACCGATACACATATCAAATTCCAACTACAACCATGTCAAACGATTAAACTTCACTTCACTTCACGAAACACACAAATAAAAAACACAACACAAAACCCATACCAAAAACACATTTGAACTATATGATGCACTATAAACCAACCAATCCGACCACACAAATTTAATTCACTGATAAACCAATCAAATTTCTAGATCAAACCACAGTAAGCAGTGAAGAAATGCAAGAAACAAACTGGTAGCAAGAAAAACTCACTTATGGCCTCGCCAAATTCCACACCACCAAGTGCCTTGCTTGTTCTAGGATTTAACCCAAATTTTAAAACAGTTGCAATTTGTTCTCTTTTTTTTTTTTTACTTATTTAATACTTTGCCTAGAAATGTGTGGTGTGCATGCTACTTTTGGGACAAACTTTCTGTTACTGTAATAGAAATCTCTCAGTATGAATAGAGAAAAGATTCAAATACAGAATTAAGTTTCAAAATATATCATCAAATGTAATATTAACATTGAGATTTGACTGAATTATTGCTCATATCTTCTTGATGACCACGGTTATTTGTAGATTTCATCCTTATAATCGTAGAGTAACTAAAAACTCACGTGTAAGTCATCTGACCGTACCAGTCTCTGCATCAGTTGCAATGCACGTGGTACTTTTTATGTCTTACTATTTTTATTAACTTCAGAATAAGAGCAACATTTAAAGGATTCTAAACAGCTATAGACTTCTTTTCACTGTATTTATATGTACAGTTTGCATTGGTTATTTCATATTAAAAATTAGCTCACTTCAGTACAAATTTGATATTGGTAAACCACTGAAAAAAACTCCATATAGATACTAGTATTGGTCCGATTTTTTCCCTCCTTCCATATATATACAACTAGCTGTTACCCGTGACTTTGTTCACGTAACATTAAAAAAAGAATAAATGCATTAATTTAGTAAAACATTTCACTTGATAATTAACAACATATATAATTAACCAAAGCTTTATCACAGTCTTAAAAAAGTGAAATTTCATGCCAAATAATATATACAATCGCGAAAATGAAACTGCAACTAATGAAAAAAGGAGGACCAAATAAAATCGTGAAAATCGAGACCTCTTCGTAAAACGAAAAACAACACTGGCAGAATTCTTCTATACAACAGTGCATTTTAGGTGGTATTTGGTGTACAATTTGTATATGTGTGCATTGCTAAATGGAAATTATTATATTGTTTATTTGCATAGACATATGTTATATATTTCTTACTACATTATCTTGTTTATGTATATATTAAATTAAGTGCTTCACGCTAAGTGGTGTAAATAGTGAACAAACTGCTTGTGGATTTTATACAGTGATAGATATTTCACAAAGATATAACAATCTGATGCGATTCTAAAATGCAAATAAAGGTTGCTAGAAAGTACTTTAAATTCTGCCCAATTTAACCTCGATATTTTCTCTATCGCATCAAAAACACTATAAGCAAATAAATACCGACGACACAAATATGATGATCTAAATTTACATATTTTTGTTAGTATATATAGGATTTTTTTTATTTATTTCATGCGCTTGAAATTTTTTACGCTTTCTCTAGGGTTAGGTGTCAAATAAATGTACTTTCTTGTTCTTTTATTTTGCCATTTCTATTTATTCTATTTTCCATTCATTCCATTTATGGATATTGATTTAATTTACATATTCGTGTCAAAGAATATTCTTTAAAGTTATTATCAGGATTAGGATAGGATGCGATTAGGGTTAGGATTAGGGATAAAAATTGAACGACAATGGCATGACCGATTCAGGTTTAAAGTATGAACCAGGAAGTCTATTTACATCATGAAGCAATAAGAAAATTATAAAATTATCGGCTGATATTTTTTAATATGTTTTACAGTCATAGTTGGCATCAAAGGTGAGCGGGGAAATGATCATCTAAAATACCATTAAGTGTTTACCACGCAAAAAACAAATCTGGTTACAACAATGTATTTAATTTTGCGCCAAATTTCACTTGATAAAAAAAAAAGAAAGCAATTTGACTATGGACCTAATTACAGATCCCTAACCTTCCTATTCTCGAAAATGTTCTACCTATATGTAAAAAAAAATTCTACTATATAGAACGTGCTTTCACGTTGCATAGTTGCCAACCTCCCGATTTTTTTGGTACCAGTATTTTTATGTAAAAACATTTGTTTTATGTAATCATACAATTTCATCAATTTAATAAAGCGAATTTTTTTGTAAGATTTTACTGGTATTTTAAAAATCGGGAGGTTGGCAACTATGAATGAATTGGCACGATCGGCTTGTTCAAGTTTACACAATTCGGCTGGAAGAAAAGATTCATTACGTTTTGATTTCTTCTTTGCTTTTGCATTACCCGAATTTGTTGGTAAAATCGATTTTCTTTTTGATAACATTGTTGTTTTTTAAGTTTAAAAAATATTGTAATTTTACTTAAACATTGCTTTAAAATCCCTGCAATTTTTCTTATCCTACAAGACTTTACAAAAACCTATTATGAAAAAACTTTAAAAAAAAGCTATATTTAAAAAAGACAACAAAGTTTTTCCTATTTTAAGACTAAAAGAAATGTAAAATTAAATTCCGGTTCGAAACTACGATTTACAAATGTGTTTCGATTGTGGGAAAATGATAGAGGAAAAATGCTGTTACTTCGACACAATCATATTAAATCTTTAGCTTTTATGAGAAAAGGAAGTTTCTTTTAAAAAATATAGTTATTTTTATTAAGATTTTCTGATTTTCGATACGGATAATTTTGCGATGCATATCATTGACATTTGCTATCCAATATCTTTTTTTTTTTTACTTTTTAAAATTTGAATTAAAAATATGGTATCTTTATGTTAGCCGTGTGCAGACGATAAATCGCCAACCTATCCCATCATTCGTATTGAATTCATTAAAAATATAAATCTTTCACTCATTTCATTTAAAACACAGAACTTTAATTTACAACACATACATTTAAAATAGATATATTACGTGCATTTAAAATAATTCCTTTCATGTGAAAAAGAAAAAGAAAAAAAAAGAGAAATTAATCACGAATAATTTGATATCCCAAGATCATTTTGTTTCAACATCAAAACCAATCTGTTTTATTTTTCTATATATGACATCATATTCACTTGCTTTCCATACTTACTCGTATTTATGCACTTTGTATTATTATCAAATATTTGAAAACGCACGTTTTATTTCTAATATGACATCATTTCATATTCTGTTTAATTCTTAAATAATTCATTTCCTTTTCATTTTTCACGTGGAAAATTTTCACTTGAAAATAAATTGTTGATTAAAAATTATTACTCAAGGGTTTTATTTTATATTGGCAACGATAAAGTATTAGCAACGGAGCAACGGTAAAATAAATTTAACCATTTTAAAAAAAAGCTGCAAAACCGGGCCCTTTGGGCCAAACCAACCAACCATTTTAAAATATACGAAAAAATGTCCATTTATTCTGTAGGAAAATAATGAGATTTTTAATTTTCAAGAAAAATATTGAAATAAAATAAACAAAAACCAGCCTATATTCATTTCAAGGTTATAATCAACTTATATGCAAAGATACAGGATAATTAAATGCTTCATTTTGACGCTGGCTTCAGCCTAACATTTGCACACAATCAGATTTATAATATTATTAGGATTGCAATTGTAATACTTGAATGTTAGGCCATACATCTTATCTATAATTTTGTATTTAAAATTAAAATAGTTTTTTAAATTATTGTACTAATTTTAATCTTATTTTGTTTTTATGATGTGTATAAAGCTATATTTTCTGAATAAAAAAGTTTTTCTTAATTTTTCTTTTAAATTTAGATTTCTGAAAATTAAATGTTTTAAAACCACTGACAGTCGAATTTAAAGACTGCATTTCTTTTGATTTTTTCCCCCTTTAATCATTGGGGCCCCTTTATCACAAAATTTCCTATATTTTTAAAAAATTAGGGTATTTTTATGTTAGCCGGGTGCCAGTTATTACATACCGTAAAATCCCATTAATCTGCCCTTCCCGATTAAGCGCCCTCCCCCAAAATAAATTTCGGCATGCACGTCAAGATCAATACAAAAAATTTTAACTTGTGAGTGTTTTTTTTTTTTGTCCCGAAGGATTAGAAAGGCGTGACAATTCTTTGATATATCACAAACGTGTACAAACACAAAAGTAACATACACAACTTCAACTGTTGCCATTCTGAAAAAGCAATATAACCAAACATTAGTTTTGCTGTAAATTTATCTGCATTGCGATATGAAGGTTGTTATGATTAAAAATCAATTTATTTATTTTATTAAAGAATTTATAGTCGTATTTAACGTTATTATGAAAACCAATCACAAAAGATTTATCGATTGATTGATCAATAGATGACGCCAACGTCGAATTTGCAGCATATTTTGTGCTATTTTTGTGGCAGCAATGTTTTTCGTTTTAAAAATCTCGCAACCATACCAATTCGTTCTGTATGTTCTCAATTTTTGTGATTTGTGTAATTTATTTAGCATTTATAGATAAGAAATCATGATTTTAAAAAAAAATGGTTATTTAATCTCTTTAATTTACAACAGATGGCGACACTACATAAAATGTTACTAGTTCTAGAAAGTATTTCAGGACATTTTCAACTGCAATTTCTTAATGTTTTTAATTATTTTAAATTATTAACTTCCTTTTATTTTTCTGTTACCATATTAATGACAGATATTAGTGTTATGATTTATCTGAATGCATTCTATTTTCAAAGCTTCTGAAATCAAGAATTTTTTATAATCTGAAATTGCCATTAATCGCGAAGTTATACTGTTTTTCTATTTTATATATAATTTTTTTTTTTCAAAATGTTTTTCTTTTCTCAATTTATTAAAATAATGCGTACTTTGTGACGATCGGCCATTAGCATCTCCCCCCCTACCACCACCACCCATAGATATCATATACTACAATTTTAATACCGTATAAGCGCCCCCTCTGATTATTTTATGATTTTCCGTCGCGTTTGGGGGGGGGGCAGATTAACGGGATTTTACTGTATATATACATACATACATATATATATATATATATATATATATATATATATATATACATGTGTATGTATATAAATACATGTATGTATGTATATATATCACTGGCACCCAGCTAACATAAAAGTATCAAAATTAGTTATTGAGGTTTATTTTATTTATTAAATATTATACCTAAATTTGTCTTTTATAGGGGTTTCAATTTTAATCTAGTTCTGAACTTTAAGATGGTAAACACAGTATTGTCTTGTATGATTCAGAAAAACATGCCAAGTGAAAAGCAATTTGCAACTGGACTCATATTATTGCATAGACAAAGTGCCCCAAAAAAATTTAATATAAATATATGATTCATCCAGGAAAATTGGTGAATTTATCAGTACAGGTAAAAGTTTGGCAAATTATATTGAAGTCCAGAAAGTTTAATGTAATTTTAAAGTCGATCATTCATTACATTATTTCATGGGGAAAAAATCAGACAAATTTATTATAAAAGATGATTTTTTCAAGAGGGCTTAAAATATATATATATTGTTTATTTTCTTTTTCTATTTTGTAACTCGTATACAGTTTTGATCATAAAGTATATTTTGTGACACTTGTGCACAACTAATAGAAAAATACATCTCAATTATTTTATTAATTTCTAATTAAGTTTTAAAAATAATTAAATTTTGGATTATCACCAGAAAGACACCCATGTGTAATTTTTGTAATTCTAGCATGTCAGTCTTTTATAAAATTCCATCTTTAAAATACATGAACCAAGTTAAGTTAAATAAAAGATCGTCAAAAATACTTCATCTCAAACCACCACCAAATATTGTTATATTTCTGAGTAAACAAAACTATTTTTGCAAACAACTATTTTCTTTTTATGCTAATATGCAGCAAAATATAAAGTTCTAAATGCAAAATGGGTCAATTTATAGATTTCTGAAAAGAAACTTGCTTCTTGTTTGTAAACAGAATTTCACCCAAACAGTTTCAGGAAGTTTCTGCATACTGCATGCCCTTTAGTTTTTTTTTTTTTAAAAAGCATCCTTTTTATCCCCAATCTGAAAAATAACATCCTTCTTGACACAGTCAAGAGCATGGACCTTCTTAGTGCTTTTTGTATTAAAAAATTGCTTGCATAATTTAAAAAAAATGTATTTTAAAATATTGCCCTGATGTGCCTTAAAGAATACTCATAAGAATATAAAGTGGCTTTTTTTCCACCGACAGCCCCCTGCCCTTTTTAAAACCTATGGGGAAACTCTTTATTAAAAGTAAATTTTTTAATCACATGGAAAACTGTTGAAAAATAACTGGAAAAAGTTCCAATGGGGGTATCTTGATTATGATAGAAATGTGTCATCAAAATCTCCATTTGTCATTGGTTTATAAATTGTCACCATACGGACATGTACTTATCTGTATCCAAGTATTAATGCAGTTTTTTTTCTCGGTGGATGAATGTAATTTTTTTTCTTCTGAATTATACAATTTTATAAGGAAAATCATCTCCAGTTTTACTTTTCAGTAATCTCTATTGTTTTATATTTTTGTGAATTTGAGAATGTTTCATTTATTTAAATCAATCCTGATAAAACCCAAAGGAGGCCAATGCTTTTAAATAGTTCCAATCAGTTCCTTTTGATAGTTGAATAGTACCGTAATTTGTTATAATTCTGAAAATTTACAATTCTTATCCTTTTTTGTATGTGTGTTTGAAAAGTATATATTTTCAACGTAAAATTATATAAAGAAGCCATTTTTATGGAATATATTTTTGTGAATGGCCTGTAAAATGGACCCATAGTTCCTGCCAATTGATCCCTTGTATCAAATCAGTTTCTTTAGTTCTGTGTTAAAATTCTAAAAAAAAAAAAGTAGTTATATTTTTGTTTACATTTTTTTATTTGTTTGTAGTTTTTCAAAAGATTCTACACCAAGACAGTTGTGGATATTAACAGTTTGTTATAAAGATTGAAGTCTTATCACAACATAGTTCATTATGAACTTCTTATTTCACAGATGATAGGATTGACTCCTCATATGTCAGGCTTAGAGATAATGCTCTGCTTACTATCTTTGTATATTCCAACACATCTTCCTAAGGTGCAATATTGAGAATAATTCATCATACTGAGTAATTATGACAGGCCTCGGAGCGAGTCGCTAATCTCGCTTTTTCTCGCTATTTTTTGCTTTTGTCTCTTTTAGTCTATATTTTTCAGATTTAATCTCTTTTCTCGCTTTTTTTCCCGATATTTCTTACTGATCGATCTTTATCCCTGCCCCTTCCCACGAGAATCAAATTAAATAATGCGATGCGCAAGATAATCATTATTGGCAATTTGCCAATTTTCCGCAAAATCAAAGCACGGCAGAGGCGTGGAGAATCTTTTCATTGCTCTTTCGTTATTGGTTAAAAGTTACAATCGAAACTCCCGTAATTGCTCTTTAATTTTTAAGCTCACTAGTAGAAGAATCTTCCTATGGTGTCTGAATTGATCTATGGTATCTACAATTTCGGAGTATATTTAGGTAAGTGATTTCTTTTTTTAATAAAATAATTTTATATTTTTGTGTTATATATTGTATATATATATTTTTTTTATGAATGTTGTTCTCAAATCCAAACTAGTTACCGTAATTTCCGGCGTATAATCCGCAGCTCAAAGAATCGTTTTTCGACCCAGAAATATTTTATAAAATGTAACCTAAAAGATCGCTGTAAATATTTAACTACAATTATTGAATAAATTTTCTGGGTCGAAAAACGATTCTTTGAGCTGCGGATTATACGCCGGAAATTACGGTACTTCTGACTGACCCCTATAAGTGTTTAAAAATATAATAAAATGCTTTATTTTACATTAAAGGCAAATGGTCTTTTCAGTAAATGCTTTCGAAATTGTCATTTTGGGTGGATTTTATGTACGCGACGGTAAAATTCGTGAGCTAAGAACCTAAGCTCCGAAAAACGGATACCTTCTTTTCTGCGTTCTTACTGCTGTTACACTGTTTTTAGATCTATGAAGAAGCTTTTTTGGCAAACAAAAATTAGATATTTTAAAAACTAAAAATAAAAATCGCAAATGCATACCATTAAGTAAAGTGCGTGGCGCACTCTTAGAATGGCATCTTTTCGTTCCGTACTAAATATGCCTGCAGATACAAAATTATGTATTCATAAGAGGAAATTTTTATTACTTGGTTCGCGGTTTAGTTATTCCGACTCGTTGGCTAGTGGATAGAATAACGTTTTATTATAGTTATGTTTACTTTAACTTTTATTCTAATCAAAATGAAACATTTTGAAGTTACTTTTGTTTTGTCATTAAATTCTAAACTTTCAAATTTTCAATTCATTTATAAGTTATAGGTTAATTCCTTCGCGACGCATAAAGTTCTTGGAATATTTCTTTATTTTTACCACTAATTTCTTATTGAAATTTTAATTTTATTTAATCGAAGCACATTTTTGCGATTCAATTAGGTAAAAATTTCTGTTTTTAGAATCAGTTTAGAAATAATTCTATAAATGGCGCTCATCGCAAAAAAAATCTCCCACCTTAAAAAAAAAAATAAAAATATCTACTGAACAACCCAAAATTTTGACGCATTTTTAGGGCTGTTCTCAAATCACGAAGAACTGCTTTCCGACACATTTCTGAATATGTTTTTGTTCGTAAACGCATGAAATATGCATGTGTTCTTATTCAAAAACTATTATAATCGAATGGTGTTTTCCATTTGTTGGTGAAGGCAAGAAGTTCTTTCAAAACATATTGTCAAAGTGGGTATTTTAAATCTAATTTCCGGACGGGACACCGCAAGAAAGAAGAAAGACCTGTCGTCACGTAATCACAGTTGTTTGTGCGAGTAATTCAATTAGTAATTTATTTATCAAAAAATAGAAAACTGATTTCGATTCCAAAACACTTCAATAGTCAGGATTGCCAATTACGTTTAAAAAGTGTCAGGAAGTTTCGCTCTATTAAACGGGAAATTTGATGACCATGTTAAACATAAAGCATGATACTTGCAGGCATGGTTATTGAAGTGATTTCATTTGCATTCGAATATTTTTTTCATTTTGAGTTATAATTAATTATTAGCTTAGAAAGTAGGCAGATTAGATTTGAAAACAATAAAATAAAATGACTTGATAATTTTTCGTTTTTTCCATTTAGTAAATTACACTAAATAAACTTGATTTTATTTTCTATTTCTAGCTGTCGAATTTCTGCAGATTTTAACTCTTATATTTTTAATCCCAATTCAAGTTTTTTTTTTTGTTTAAATTAGCGTGATCTTATAAATTTTATGTATAGTTTTATTGTGAAGAAATTCTCCGGCACCGGCGATTCCGAATTTCGGATCACTTTCAGTTTATTTGCCAAAAAAAAATAATAATTTTACACCCCCCCCCCCTTTTTCCCCTCACACACACACAAAAAAAAGTGCGTGATTTACTCGGGCCGAACTTTTATCTGTTATACCGAGCCTGGTCGGTCTCGGACTGAGCCTAGAAGTTCGACCTAGAAATTCGACCCGTGCAGACCTTTAATCGCGGGCCTGGAAAAGCATTACAGAAGAACATCGTAAAATCATTTTTCCGAAACTAGACATGTGGAATGAAAAGATTATAAATATCTTTATTCTTTAAAAATTGTTAGAAGAGTGGAGAGATATTCGATCCGGTTTTAAGAATTCCTAATTTATAATACTTTTTTTTACAAAAAAAAAAAAAAAAAGCTTATACAAAGTCTTAAATCCGGACATCTAAAGTTCGGATATTCTCCAAAATCCGGAAGTTATGCTAACTATCGTTTTTATTTATTTATTTATTAAAAAATATATAAATTTGGAATTCTTAAAACCGGTTCGAAAACCTCTCCACTCTTAACAATTAATATATATACAGTGTCTCACATAAGTGATGGGACACTTGTGCTTTACAAAAGGAAACTAATCAAATAAATTAAAAAAACATGTACACATTTTTTTTGTGGGTGTGTTTCATACTTAAATTTAGTAAAGATTATTACATAACATACATTTTGTCAAAATATTAAAATATTAATTTAATAAAAATACAAATGTTTAGAACGGAGCAAAAAATAGCTCACATAAGTGATGGGACACCATTATATATGCAACAAAAATCGCCTGAAATAAGCAATAAAAATATTTTTTGGGGTTTTATTTTTACTTAAAAGCAATTGGCAATAATTTATAAAATCGTCTGCAGTATTTCTCTCCAGTTTGTTTTGGAATTTTTGTGTTTTTTAGCTCTGTGTAGTCATGAATGCTAAACGAAAAGAAACTTCGCCTGAAATTCGAAAATTAGTTATTAATTTGCATATTGAACGTGGAAAATCTATTAGAAAAACTGCTGAAACAGTTAACTTGAGTCGTTCAACAGTTTTCAATATCATTAAACGATATAAAAAGAATCATATGATTCAGGATAAAAGAAGACCTGGCTGACCATCAAAGCTATCCAATGGAATAAAGCGAATTATCGTTCGAAATATTAAAAAAAATCCAAGAATTAGTGCTTCAAAAGTTGCTGCTGATTTACAAGCATTATATGGAATAATTGTTAATCCTGAAACTATTAGAAGGGTAATTCGATCTGCTGGATATCACGGTAGAGTAGCCAGGAAAAAATTCTTCGTAAGTGAAAAGAATAGAAAACTCAGACTAGCTTTCGCAAAATCCAACATAAATAAGAATTCTGATTACTGGAATAAAGTTATATTTGCTGATGAGAGTAAATTTAATATATTTGGTTCTGACGGTAGAATCTTGGTGTGGAGAAAACCCAGGGAAGAACTTCGCAAACAGAACTTGGTACCAACAGTAAAACATGGTGGAGGAGGAGTTATGGTATGGGGGTGTATGTCGTCCGCTGGAGTTGGCAATTTTGTTTTTATTGACAGTATAATGGATCAGTACAAGTATATTGATATTTTAAAGCAAAATTTGAAATCTTCAGCACGAAAATTGAACCTTCATAACGATTTTAAATTCTACCAGGACAATGACCCCAAGCACACTGCTCTGAACGTTAGACTCTGGCTGCTATATAACTGTCCTGAAATAATAAAAACACCACCACAATCTCCAGACTTAAATCCCATAGAGAATATTTGGCAAGAATTGGAATCAAGAATTCGCAAACACACCATTTCTTCAAAACAACAACTAAAATCGGTGCTTCAAGAAGAATGGGGTAAAATCACTCCAGAAATCACAAAAAAATTAGTCGAATCCATCCCAAAAAGATTAAATCATGTTTTAAAAGTAAAAGGAAATCCAACAAAATATTAAAACCTTTTAAAAAGTAAAATTTGTGGATAAATATTTGATGGAAAAGTAAGTGTCCCATCACTTATGTGAGCCATTTTTTGCTCCGTTCTGAACAATTGTATTTTTACTAAATTAATATTTTAATATTTTGACAAAATGTATGTTATGTAATAATTGTTACTAACTTTAAATATGAAACACACCCAAAAAATTTTTGCACATGTTTGTTTATTTATTTTATTGCAGTTTCTTTTTATAAAGCACAAGTGTCCCATCACTTTTGTGAGACACTGTATATATATTCATACTTTTTTCATTCCACAAGTCTAGTTCCGGCAGCAAAACGATCTTACGATCTGCTCTTGCTGTAGTGATTCTATTTTTTTTTTCTCTTATTTTTTTGCAGGAGAAATAACTATTCAAAGTCTCTTCTTTTAAAAATAAAAAGGACTGTAAGAATGTATCAACCAATTTGTGTTGCTTAAGTGCAGAAAAAAAAATATATTTATATATATTATTGAGTTGCAAGCAAACCAAAAAAGAAAGAGAATGAATAAACAAACTCTTTTTTATTTTTTCGTATCTCTTACAGGAAGAAGAAAAAAAAAATTCCATATCTCCTATGTAAATTGACAGATTTCTTTCAAATTTTCAGCAAGTTCAAATAACAGTAAATTAAGCTGTGTAACAAATTTTTGTTAAAATGTAATCAGTTATTAGAAAGTTACAATACCTGCCTAAAATGTCCAGTAAACAGAAACTGAGAAGAAAAGAGTTGTTTATTCACCTCGCTAAGTGAAATCGGAAATCTAATGTTTACACAATCAGATCGTCAAAACTTTGGAGGGATAATATGGTTTGCAGAAAGGAATCATGGCTAGATTCTTTATTATTATTTTTTTTATCTTTTCAAGTAAGGGGGTGATTTTAAGGGACAATTCTGAGTAAAAAAATATTTTCTGAAAAGTTGCAACAGAGGTCGGGGGGGGGGGGGGGGGTCCACTCTCAGCATTGTGTGCATTTTTCACGCCCGTTTGACGATTTTTTTTTATTTTTTTTTTAATTTGACGAAATTTGTCTTTTTTTTTGCGCTCTTTTGACAAAATTTGTCGTTTTTTGCGATTTTTTGATTAAATTTGCCGGGTTTTTTCGCAATCTTTTGATGAAATTTGCCGTTTTTTCGTGATTTTCTGACGAAATGTGCCTTTTTTGCGACCTTTTTGACGAAAGTTGCTGTTTTTTCGCGATCTTTCGACGAAAGCTGCCGTTTTTTCACGTTCTTTTTACAAAAGCTGCTGTTTTTTCGCGATCTATTGAAGAAACTTGCCGTTTTTTCGCGATCATTTGACGAAATTTCGCGATTTTTTGACGAATGTTGCCATTTTTTCGCTATCTTTAAAATTCGCTTTTTTTCCTCGGACCTTCGTCGAAAATTTCATTTTTTCCGGGTTGATTGTTTGATGAAATTTGCGTTTCTTCCCGCGATCCTTTGACGAAATTGCGCGTCCCGTGGGACATGTAAAAGCTGTTTTTTTGCGTACAGTCTCCGACATTTTGCATAACTGGTGTGTATAAATTCTGTAGATCATATACAGGACAGCACAAAAGTTCGCGAACGCATTTCCGTTTATTGACAGAAACTCCAGAAGGAGAATTTTAAACTGTGCTACACGTTTCCTAACTAAACTAAAATTTAGCATCCAATGTAGTATATATACAAATCTATAGATCATATACAGGGCTGAATAAAAGTATTCGGATATTTTTCCGAATATTGTGTATGATGGAAATTCCTGAAATTAATTTTTTAAATATGTTATGCGTTTTCCAAATTGTTTACTTAGATGTTATATTTCAGCTTATTGAACGGTAATGATTTGTAAAATTATTGTGGAAGGGTTGGAAAGTGTTACATAATCTATGCTTGACGCATGATTTTTCGTTCTTGTTTAGTATTAAAAATGCGTTCTTGACATAAATCACGCCTTTTTTGCAAGGGGGGGGGGTAGATTAATTTTTTGACAAATAAACTGAAAATGATCTCAAATTCGGAAAAGTCCAAAATTAACAGAGGTCTGGATTTTTGATTTTGTACTATATATTTATATGTATGTATGTATATATATATATTTAATTAATATATTTTTCTTTTCCTTTCAGGATTCGTATTAACTGGCTGCTAAATTATAAAGCTTTGTATACAATGGGTAAATGTAAATTTAGAACCGATTGGATGTTTAAAACAGACAAGAATGGCGACCTTCTTTCCTCATGGGTTTCCAGATTAAGTGAAGATGTGGCTATTTGTAAATTTTGTGCCTCTACAGTTGATTTTAAAAATAAAGGTTTTCATGCATTTTTACAACATTCAGGTACTGGCAATCACCAAAAATTAGTTAAAAATAATAAAAAACAGATGGTTTTCATTGCTGGCACCAGTGAAGATAGTTTTTCCCAATTAGATCAAAGTGCAGGTAATGGTGAAAGTACAAACTCAAGTGCTGCACAGATTAAACTTTATAGTCCAAGAAATGCTGCATCAATTTCGGAATTAATTTGGGTTATGAAGTCTGTTTGTTGTAACTTTTCAGCAGCATCATGTAGAAATATAAAAGATACATTTGATGCAATGTTTCCTGAAGCAGTACCAAAAGATTTTTCATTAAGTCCCAAAAAAATGAATTATCTGATTACAGATGCTCTTGGACCATATTTTTATCAAATGATGACAGAGGATGTAGGGGAATCATTTTTTACTATTTGTTTTGATGAAACAACGAATGTTGAAGATAAGAAAGAACTTCAGGTAACGATTCGTTATTGGTCAAAGGCTAAAGATGAAGTAATCTCAAGACACCTACAAACATATTTTATAGGAAAAGCTGATGCCCAAATACTTTACAAAAAAATAAGTTGTGCTATCAGCAATGCAAAATTATTATTACAAAAGCTTTTAATGGTTGGTTCAGACGGACCTTATGTAAATAAGAAAGTGCATGAGCTCTTCAATGAAAATCTACTCGAAATTCGATCTTTTCCTTTAACAGATGTTGGAACATGTCCTATACATATTGTACACAATGCTTATTTAAAGGCTTTGCAAGCTTTTGGGGAAAATTCATCTGAATTAGCAGTTGCTGCTTTTCATTATTTTGATGGGTGGCCAGCTAGATGCGAAGATTATGAAAAGATTCAAGAAAACCTTGGTTTACCTCTCAGAAAATTTGTGAAACATTCTCCATCTCGATGGCTAACTTTTCGTTATGCTGCTGAAAGGCTTCTTGAACAGTGGGAAGGGATTATTTACTATTTTCAGAAGTTCATACCATCAAAAAAAAATGATGTAGTACAATCAACCTCATTCAAAAAGATTTCTAACCTGATTCGTAATCAGACAGTAAAAGCTGAAATGCATTTTGCTATGTCTTCGGCAGACCTCTTCATGAATTTTACTGAGACTTTTCAAAAAGATGAGCCACTGGTACATATGCTTTATTTAAAGCTTCAAGAACTTATTGAAAAGCTAGCCAGACGTGTTTGCAAACATGTTTCTGAAAGCAATTATGATGAGTTGTTTCAAACTCAAAATATATTACCATTGAAAGATATAGTTGTTTCTCAGGATGTTAAAAAAGAACTCATGCATCTTCCAGAAAAAGATATCTTACTATTTATGAGAAATGTTAAAGAGCATTATGTTGCTGGCTGTAGTCATTTAATTGAAAAATCACTTCGTAACACAGCTTTAATAAAATCTCTGAAATGTTTAAGCCCATTGTACATAAAAAACAAAAAGAGTTGTCGAGATATTGTATCTATTGCGAGGAAGCTTCCTATAAGTATAAAAGTAGATGTTTTAATTGATGAATTTAAAATTTTGCAATTAGAGGCGACAGAGTCATCAAATGAAAATGAAAGAATAGATCATTATTGGCGAAAATTATTGAATAAGAAAAATGCAATTGGACAGAAAAAGTATGCTGAAATAGAGAAAGTTGTAAAAGTGGCCTTATCGTTATCACATGGTAATGCTAATATCGAAAGACGATTTTCTGTTTCACGATCGGCTTTAACAGATGAAAAAGCATCTACTTCTGAAAGAACTTTTAATGCTATACTGACAATAAAAGATGCATTGAAGTCTTTTTCAAATAAACCAGAACTTGTTCCAATGACTTCTAAACTCATCTCTATGGGGCAAAGTGCACATAAGCATTATATAATGTACATGGAAGAACAAAAAAGATTAAAAGAAATAGAAGAGAAAAAGAAAAATGAAGAAATTTGCTTGGCAGCTAAAGAAAAAGAAAGATTAGAAAAGGCTGAAGAAAGTAGAAAACAAATTAATCAGTTTGAAGACAAAATATCCAAATCAAAAAAAGAACATGAAATAGCTTCTGAAGCATCCGATCGTTTATTTAAAGAAGCAAATAATCGCTTGAAAAGTGCATTACAGAAAGGAGATTTGAGTGAAGTTAGTATCGCCCAGGGTATGCTGGAAGGAATTTTAAGCATACGTAAAACTGAGCAGGAAAAATTTAGGGAAGTGGTAAAGCTTCAAAAAAACGTTCAGAAAAGAAAAGACAATATAATTTCAACATTTTGTGTCAAAAAGCCTAAGATGACTTAAAACTCGGAACTTTTTATTTTAAAGTCAATATTTTGTTTAATTTTTTCATATCAAGATTTTTTAAAATTGATAATTATTTACTATTTTGTAAGCTTGTAAGTCAGTTATTTACTGTAAAATAAAAAGTAACATTTTAAGTGAAAATTTGAATTATTATTATTTTAATATTTATTTTATTTATTTTTATGGCCATGTCTTCTAAATTTACATTTGTATATGGACGTATTTTGTGTTAAAATATATTATTCAATTTGCAATTATCACAACTGGTTTGTTTTCTTTCTATGAGTATCTATGAATTCACTACATTATAAATTAAAACATGCAAAATGATGTAATTTTAAAAACTGCATGAAATAGGTTACAAAGCAAAATAAGATTAAAGAGCAAAAAGTGCAGAAAAAAAAGTTTTATTTTCTATCTGACATAATTATTCTGTATAGCTTAATACAATTAATATCATGTAGATTCTTTAATATCATTTGTTTAGCATTCATAAGCCTAGAAGTTAGAAGATATGTTCTCTATGCATTAACATATAACGTAAGCATAAACTAATAAAATTGCTTAATTCGTATATATAGTAAAAAAAATCTCTCGACTTGCATAAACACATATGGCTTAGCTCACAGCTCTTATAAGCACATAAATCTATATATTTCTTGTAAATAATAGGAGAAAAATATATGCTGCAGCTGTCTGTTTAACAAAATATATATATATATCTAAGGCGAATTTTTTTTTTTTTTTTGTCTCTTTTTAGTCTCTTTTTTTGTGCATGTTAATCTCTTTTGTCTCTATTTTTTGCAATTTTGTCTCTTTTCTCTCCTTTTTAAGAGTGACTTACCAGTCCTAGGCCTGTTATGATTTTAATTCGCAAATAATATTAAGATTATTTTTTGCTAGCAAATAGTATTAACTTGTATATACATTTACGAATAAGTATTATATGTATCATATTGCTATTAATTGATGTATATATATATATATATATATGTATGTGTGTGTGTGTGTGTGTGTGTGTGTAATTAAGCCTGTTAAAGTCATAGTGTTAATCCGGAATTTTGAAAATTGAAGTTAAGTGCATGTAGAGTACCTTGAAATATCAAACTATTTTTTCAGGGATTACAATATAGGCTATCTGGGTTGTAAAAAACCCGGGTTTTTTTTATAAGAAACCCAGCTCGGGCAAGTAGCTGGCTGGTTACCAGACAGTTACCCACTACAACCCTTATGGTTGTAAAAAACCCTGCCTGGGTGAGTTCGCGGGCAACTACCCACTACAACCCTATAGGCTATAGTAAAAAATATATATCGTTATAGATAGCATATCTAAAGATATACCCCACCATAGGAATCCATTGTAATGCTTCAAGTAAATCCTTTATTTTTTAACATTATTTAAGAAAATGTGGCTTACACCTCTAATTTTAACTGGCTCAATTATTGCAATGTCATGTATTGTATTTTTTAATACAATCATTTTCTTATTAATTCCTTTATATTTTTGTATTCTTTCCCCTCTTTCTATCTCATTTCTGTCTCTCAAGCTTCTCCATATAAGGCATTTATATTTTGTTAAATTATGCATTTTTGTTTGAAAGAGGGAAAATTTATTAACTTTTAGACACAAAATTTAAAGACAAATCATTATACAGAAACTTGCGCAGAAAATAATATCCAAGATTTTCATAATCTCACAGTGACACAATTTATTAATGCTTTGCAATCCTGGCAATTTAAAAGTCATATATTGGATGTCCCTCTATTGGGGTAACAGGTGTTCAAAGGGTTAATTTATTTGGATGAATATCTATAAAAGCCAAGGTCAGGAGAAAAGCATGCTTCAATTCTTATAAGCAAATGAGTCTTTAATACATTATTAAGAATAACAAATTCCCAATAAATATTAGCTTTATTTTTTATTATTTATTGTCATTTAATAAATATAAGCATGAATTGCTTTAAATTAAAACAATATTTTTTGCTAAAAAGGGTATTTGTTGATTAACTATTTCATTTAAATTCATGAACTACTTCATTTAAATTCATTAACTATTTCATTTTAGACAAAAAAATATTTTGGCCGTCCAGATTCTCCTTATGTCTTACTGTACAGAGCAGCCCGGGACCATGATAATAACCTCAAATATAACAATGATATGTAATGAATCTGTGGGTTAGAAACAGGGTTGTAGTGGGTAGCTGCCCGGGTACACGCCCAACTACCCACACCTGGGCTGGGTTTTAAAAAAAACAGGTTTTTTACAACCATAAGGGTTGTAGTGGGTAGCTGCCTGGGTACCCGCCCAGGCTGGTTGTTTTTTTTAAAAACCCAGGTTTTTTACAACCTTGGTTAGAAAGGAACGCAGCCTCTTACCACCTGCTACTTTCTCCAGAAATAGCGTTATATCAGAATTTGAAATGTTAGAGTGAAGTGTGGTTGATTGCAAGATATCACAATTTTAAACCAAAAACTGAGCCATAATATACTACTCATTGATTGAATAAATATGCTTAAAGATATGGAGACTATTTTAAATATAGACGTAGTTAATATATATAATATGCACCTAAATTTCATATGATATAACTTGTAAATAATTGTACTTACATAGTAGACACAAAGTTTCCTGGTTTAACTTCATTTTATTCATTTGAATGTAGCTTCAAGAACATTTTCTTATGTTCAAAATAATATGAGGTTGACAATAAATTTTTGCTTCCATGAACTCAGTATATAACAATTAAATGTTGACATACCAAATTTACCTTTCACAAAATTTATTCTTAAAAAAGAACTTTAGGAGATTTGACCTTTAACCTATAAATCTGTACAACGTCTACTGCATAAGACTTATACACTCTTAAATCTAAACTTAACATTGCCTTTCTGCATCATAAGTTCCTTTTCAGAACCCAACTTTCTTGAAATGTCAAGACAAGCTACAAGAATTACCATCAGCTATCCCCATCTCAACATAAGCAGAAATGAAAATTCAGGCCTTTTAAATGATACTGGAACCACACCAGCTAATCACAGGCAAGTACACAATTAGCATACAAGAAATAAAATGAACATTTTAAACTTTAATTTACATATATTAATTTATTACGATAAATTTAGAAGGAAACTTTAAAAAACTATAACTTTAAAAAAAAGCTTTTTGAAATCTTTTAAAATATATTTTACCTTAGAAAAATTAAGAACACTTTTGAATACGATCACAAAAGAAAAATGCCCCATGACAAAGATTCGCTGGGCACTCCCATGGGAAAGAGAGAGCTTTCAGATAAAATAAACAAAAATGGGATAGCCTAAGATACATGACGATCATTGTAAATGGGCACTGTGGTTTCATGTCCATAAAATTGTTAATACGGTGATCAAAATAATGGGGCCATGTGTGCTTCTTAGCCATATATCCTTAATACAGCGATCCCTATAACAGGGCCCTTTTTGTGTGCATAAATCAATAAAATGGCAATCATTTTAAAAGAACCCTGTGGGTTTCATGTCTATAAACCGATTATATGGCAATCTTTATAACAAAGACTTGTGCTTACCTGAGCCCATAAATAGGGTGATAAGTATTTAAATAGCAAAACTTTACTTCCAAAAACTGCATTTTGAGAAGAAGAGGAAATGTACTATATTTTGTATAAAATTTGAAATCTGACCATTAAAGAAGAAAATATAAAATTAAAAAAATAACTAATCCTTGGAAAAAATGTCACACAACATATTTAATAAAGAATTAGCAATAGTTGCCAGAACCAGAATTCCACACAATATTTAAACATTAATTAACAAGTGGAAAACAACAAAACATCAAAATTAAACAAATCAAACCAGAACAGAATAAAGAAATTAAAAACAGCCTTTTTAGTTTCATTTTCAGTTTCATTATTTTGTTCTGGTTTGATTGCGGTTTTATCTGTTCTGGTCTGGATTAATTAATGTTTAAATATTGTGTGAAATTCTGGTTCTGGTAAAAATACTTGCATATTATGAAAAAAGTCTCTCTCTCTCTCTCTATATATATATATATATATATTAAAAAACAATTTACATAATCAAGAACTGTTTATTCTATGTATTAATTATTTTATCATGTTTTAATTATCTTTTATTGTAGTAATATATACTCAGTGTATTTTATATTTATATTGATGTTGTGTGCGAGTTAGTTTTCTGAAGTCTTTAACAGATTTTATGACCAATTAATGCAACTCTCTGACAGTAATGCACAATGGCATGAATGTATGGTGTATAGTAGTTGTAAAGAAAAATATATGGATGAGGTATCTGTTAAAATACAGGTCGTTAGGTCAACAGTCCTGAGAAAATCCAGCCCCAAACACAAACTGGCATCCATTTGGTTTTCCATATATAAATTTTTATACTGCAAGAAAAATTGACCAACCTTGCTCTCTCTCCACAGTAATGTATGAACGGTCAGTCAACCACTGTGGTTACAATTCAGGAGAGGGTAGGTACCAACAGGACACACAGCTTATCCAAGAACTTGGAATAATGATGATTTGTTATGTAAAAAAATTATACACCCATTCTGTTCTAAGTCTTGAAATAGGGAGGTAGTTTGTCCTTTTTTAGCCTTCTAATAAACATGCTTTTAGCGGAAAGTTAATTTTAGCTGATGAAAAACGTCAGTAGCTATGATCTGCATAAGAAACTGCTGACTAAGTTAAAAATTCATTAAGTGGTATAGTGCTTTGTATTAGTCATGGATCCTATCTTGATCTCCCATACCACTGAGACAGGTGGCTGGTATTTGATTGCAAATGTTTTTCTTGTAACTCCCAAATTACTTAACACATTGTTGCATTAAAATCTTAAACATAGTAATTTTGATAAATGATGTACCTATCCTAAGTTTCTAAAAGGATACTAATTTTATTCAGAGAAAGCAGTAATTAAAATTTATACAAAATCTAAATTGATACAAGATGAAGTATTCTAAATGTTGTATAGTTTCCTTTAAAATGGTTTTCACTGCAAATATCTCTCTTGCTTTTAAATTTGCTTAGTTTATGTCATGTACAATGTACATATTTATAAATAATTCGGTAATAAATGTTTTCTTTTCATTCGTAAATTTCAGTAATAGCCGTATTTCATTTTTTGTCAGTGTCATATAATTTACTTTTATATGCAAAATTCTCTAATTAATAGAGTGTCTATTTTTAGGATAAAGAAATAGTGGTTATTTAAGCCTTAAATATGCTAAATGTTAATGGTCATAGCAGGTTGTGACAATAGACTTTCCTAAAATGATGGAGATATGCAACGAGGATTTCTGTGAAAGGATTGATTTAAATAAGCATATGTTCATTCATAACAGTGAGAAACCTTATATTTGTGATAAATGCAATAAGAAATTCTCTCGTAAGAGTCATTTAAGCCAACATCTATTAACTCATACTGGTGAGAAACCTTTTGTTTGTGAGATATGCAACAAGAATTTCACTCAAAAGGGTGGATTAATCAGGCATCAGGTACTTCATACTGGTGAGAAACCTTTTGTGTGTCAGATATGTGACAAGAGATATTCTGACAAGAGTGGTTTGAACAGACATCTAGTAGTTCATACTAGTGAGAAACCTTTTGTGTGTGAGATATGCCATAAAAAATTCTCACAAAAGTGTAGTCTGAATGCTCATCTTCTGTCTCATACTGGTGTGCAACCTTTTGTTTGTGAAACATGTAATAAGGCATTTTCAAAACAGTATCAACTACGTGCTCATCTTTTGTGTCATAGTGGTGAGAAACCTTTTGTTTGTGAAATATGCAACAAGAATTTTGCTCGAAGGAGTGGATTAAACATGCATCAGTTATTTCATACTGGTGAGAAACCTGTTGTGTGTCATATATGCAACAAGAAATATTCTAACAAAAGTGTTTTAAACAGGCATCTATTAGTTCATACTGGTGAGAAACCTTTTCTGTGTGATATATGCCAAAAAAAATTCACCCAAAAGGGTAGTCTAAGTATTCATCTTCGGTCTCATACTGGTGAGAAACCTTTTGTTTGTGAGATATGCAACAAGAACTTCTCAAAAAGGGGTGGATTAAACAGGCATCAGTTACTTCATACTGGTAATAAGACAAGCTATGCTGCCGAAGGTGGACTTATTCCCCCACCGAGTCCAGGTTCTCATGAACCCATACAAGTGAACTGCCAGGGAGGGGTGGTTTACCCGGACACCTCCATATGCCTACCCCAAAGGAATTGATGACAGAGGTCATTGGAACAAGCAGTGGAGCCCAAACTCTGAGGACACCATCCCAAAACACTTAGGAGTCTGCCTGAGTTGCCTGCTTCTTCCCCACTGAAGCTGGTGATAAACCTTTTGTGTGAGATATGCCATAATAAATTCTGTCATAAGAGTGTTTTAAAGAGGCACGTTTTAGTTCATACTTGTAAGAAACCTTTTGTGTGTGAGATATGCAACAAGAAATTTTCTGAGAAGGGTAATTTCAAAATTCATCTGTTATTGTATTCTGGTGAGAAATCCCTTGTTTTTGAGATATGGGACAAAAGTTTCTTTCAAAAGCGGAATTTAAACTTGTGAGAATCCTTTTTCTTGTGAGAAATTCAACAGGAATTTTACTCGAAAGAGTGATGTAAGCAGGAATCTCTTATTTCTTACTGGTGAGAAACCTTTTAGTTTTGAGATATGCATCAAGAAATTTTCCAAGAAATTTTTTGATGATCTATTAATTCAAACAAGTTAAAATTCTTTTGTTTCTAAGATATGCAATAAGAAATTTTCACAAAAGAAAAATCTAACTTCTCATCTGTGCTCTCATAATTCAAGGTTTGTTATCTGCTATCTTTGGTACTTCATTCTTATAGGGGCCTTTGCACAAGTTTGTCTTTTGAGAGATGCAATTTCATGCCGAACATGTAACCATTAAAATGAAAAGATATTTAATGAAAAAATTTCTAATATTATACTGTGTATTTATGTAACAATATGTGATATATTTTGTATTATATTATTTTATGTTTTATTTATGTATTATTAAATAATTTGTCTCCTTGTATAAATTAAATGCTGTAAATATTGAAAAAAGTTGCCTCTGTATTTGATATATTCATTGTTATTTCATAATGTGATAACAGTCCAAGTTTTTAAAATATAAATAATGGTTACTAAAAAGTATTTAAATTTTTTTCCATGTAAGAAGTCTCCTTATTTTATTTTCATGTCACTAGTAATATGTGTGGCTATGTTTTAAGTTTCTCATTTTGAGGTTGTGACAACATTCATATTCAAGCAATTATGTCAATGCTTAAATATTATATGCAGTGCAACACTAGCTGCTCTGCAGAATGGTATTGCATTACTGTAATGAGATATGTATCCTTCTTAACCTTCTATCCATTGACTATTGATGAAAGATTAAGAAGAAAATTAATATTGAACAACATGTTCAATTTTAGTTGTTATATGTTTCAATTTAAACTGGTTAATAACCTTATACCCATTATGAATCAGAAGAAAATAGAATTCTTTAGAAAAAGACTGTATTTCATACTTTTGATGTAATTTTATGAACTTTTTTTTATTATATATGTTTGTATTATAATTAATGTTTAATAAAGAAACTTTTTTTCCTTATAGACAGGGCATAAAATAACATATAAAGTAGGCGACACTAGTGTCGCCCAGTGTGAAATTATTGTCGCCCAGTGACAGAGAATGATGCCGGCAATTTTTGAAATAAAAAAATCTTTGAAAAGCAAAAACTGTCTTTGTGCTTCGGATAATATGACTGGCGACAGTCGTTATAGCAGATACCGAGTATAGGCAGGGACAGTACGATACAATATGAGGCAGGCTGGGATGGCGGGAAGTGCCGTGTGATCTATGGCCTATGGGAAACATGTCGTTGTTGTAATGAAAGATTTATTATCCGACAATCCATCCAGGGAATCTATTCTGGTGTTATCGGATTATAACTACATGTCGGAACTGGAATCAACATTTCATAACGACAGCTATGGACAAGAGCTATTCTGGTCTCACCTCGTTATCCTACTGTAGAGGATGAAAGATAGAAAATCCCCTGCTTGCAGTCGGACATGTTTGTAGCCAATCAGATGCAAGTACGCACATATTTTTGTTTATTTGGGAGAGGGGATGTCAGCTGTTTTCCTTTGGGCTATTGTCCAGTGCGAAAGAATGTTTGGGTTATTTACAAAAGGGTTGAAGGAGGGAATGCCATTGTTTCATATATTTGCATTTTTAATTGGGCATAAAACACTATTATTATTATTGAACCAAAATTTTTGGAAATTAACTTTGCTCTATTTTGATTTCAGAAAAAGATTAGCAAATTTCCAGTGAAATTGTCAATTTTATATATATATATATATATATATATATATATATATATATATATATATATATACACTGCTAAATATTTTTTAAATAGGGGGGAGGAGGACTTTTGTAGGTTCTACCAAGCTCTACATGAATATTTAAGAATATAATCGATTTTTTTAAAAATAAATATGAAATAGTTCATAACTTTTGTTATTTATTTGTATCTTTAGACCATTTATTATAAACTAAACCAGAATTAATTATGTGAATGATATTAAAATTGTTAACTTATATTTCCAGTTTCAATAATTTTGTTTAGTTTAAATTTATTATATCTGTGACACCAGTACTGAAAAAAAATGTAAATTAGGCCAAATATTTAAATATAATTTAGTTGTATCTTTGCAGAAAAAAATCTAGCTTTGCTTAAGGACTCGGGTAATTAGTTGTTCTTAATCTCAAAAACCCACAATATACTTAAAAAATAAAATAAAATAAGTATATTAATTTAGATTTATACTTATGTCTCCCACCTCCCTTGTTAGTCATTTTTAAATTCATCAAGATTTAATTATTTTTGTGACAATTGAAAGATTCTAAAGAAAGTCATTCCATTCAAATGTTTTTTTTATTTAGTGATATTTTAAATACTTAAACAGATCATCAATTCGCTTTATTACTTATTTAAAAAATAACTAAATATATTAATCAAAAATTAAATTGAAAATCGCGGTTCTTAGTGAAAAAGATAATTTGAATCAATTAAATCATTAAACTATATATATATATATATATATTGTAAAGTGGATCTAAAAAAATATTTTCTCCGTTCAACAACGCGATATTTTCTGACACAAACACAGGGCCTGATTAAAAAAAGGGCCAACTAGGCCGTGGCTCTGAGCCCCATTGATTTTAGCGGTCCCAAACTTAGTGGGCAATATTTTAAGGCTAATATTGTAAATCTATTTCGACCTTGAGCTGATTATAACTCATATTTTGTACAATTAAAGTCGTAAAAGATTAAACACAAATTATATATTTTTCTAAATATGTAGTTACATATTTATATTAATATTCTAAGGCATAGAACATGTTTAATTTTTGTGACAGCATATCAAGAGGATCTGTCTTTCGTCCTCGCTTTTGCTTGATCGAGCCCTGCACATTCAGACTTATTTTTAAACGTAAAAGCATGAAATTGGTAGATATGAAAATTGAAGTGATTTGGAATCGAAAAGCGTCTCTTATTTATTTTTATTATATATATATAGATAGATAGATAGATGCATTATATTTTGAGTTATAAGCGATTGTTGTCTTATGACGACCTTTTTTCGGGTGTCGCTTTCGCAATTTCAGTTCAAAATGCCTATTTTGTCTGCATTTTCTGAAAGATCCTTTGCCTTTATCGAAAAATGGGAAATGCTATTCGATTTCACAGTTTCTTAATAAGAAAACCTACCAATTTTCTGTGTTTGCGAATAAAAATGAACTCAGGAATGTGTCAGAAAATAGACAGTTTTAATTTGAGAACAGCTTTAATATTAAACAGAAAAAAAGTGTCAGCTGCTGTGTCTTTCCGCCGAAACTTTTGATTTGTTTACAAGTCTAAAATATACGCATTGTTTTTTGTTTTTTTTAATTCCGTGTTTGAACTAATTCTTTTTTATGTAAATTGAAAGGGTTTTTTTTCTGTCTGTTTTAATATAGATTTATTAATCAAATCTGTAAGTAAATTAGTTGCACCTTTTTTTATCGATAAGAAAAAAAGAATACACAGATTTCTGAGTTAAAAAACTTTCAAAGGACTTGTAAAAAAGCTTTATGTAACAAAATAACATTTTGTAATTAATACGGTTCGTTGATATTGATATATGTGCGATATTTTCAAAATATCATGATGTTTGATAATTTCGATATTTGACATTTAATATCAAATATAATATATACTCGGATTTTTTTTTATACTTTCAGTGTAAATACGCTATTCAAAATATGCGTAAATGATCTTTTCAGCTGTTATTAACTGTACCGTTTTGTAGACAAAGAACTTTTCCTGTGGCAGTGACTTTAGCGTCCCCCCCCCCAAAAAAAAAATAAATAAATAAATAGAAAAAAAAACCTTTATGTTTGAAGCTGAATTTGTAAATGTAGAACACCCATTGAAAGATACTGTCAAAATTAGATGTTATTTAAATCTTCATAAGAAAGAATCTTTTCAGGCCTTACTTAGTTTAGTTTAAGCTATACAACATGTTATGGAATGAAAAAGCAGACTAGCGTACATTTACGTTCCAATTTTTCAATTACAAAAACTATTTTGTATTTCAAATTTTGTTGTATTAAACAACGTTTTCTTGATATTAAATCCTACATTTTTTTTTAATGTAAAAAGCAAATTGTGTCTTTTAAATTAGTTGACCCTTATATTAAGTTTTCATGCTAAGTGTTATATATTTTAATTTCTAATTATATTAAGTATGGAAAAATTTCTAAACATCAATAAGTTGACTATTTTGAAAATATCGGATATATACCAAAATGTCAGATGTTTTCGAAAATATCACGATATTTACGAACCCTGGTAATTAAAAGACTCTGCCCTCTTTCTATTTTTTAATGTTAAACAAGCGTTCCAACCCCCCCCCCCCCCCCCACCTCCCAAAGTAAAACAAAAAATCTTTCCGAGCCTTGCCGCTGCGATCTCGACAGCTTGAAGCACTCGGAAAAACGCCGACGAAAAGCAACCCGCTCCGATAGGCAAAATTTCGACTCTACTACACCAGAATAGCAAATTGTCGCTAAGAAGGCTTTTTCCGACCGGTTTCAGCGTTCCGATAACACCAGAATAGATTCCCAGTGACGGGATTCAAAAAACAACCGGTTCTCTTCACGAATGAATTTTGATGCATTAAGAATAAGGGAAAATGAAGCATCACACATAGATTATGAAACACTTTACAATAAAATACCAACATAAACTTTGATCTTTAAGTATAATGGAAAGAAAAATCCTGAAATATGTTTTCCTATAAGGACGTAATTTGTTTAATAAACATTAGGCAATCATAAAATCCTTATCAAAATTTCTGTCAGAAAATGAATCAAAACCTGATAATACAATAACCATAATGCAAGAACAGCAGAAATTTAAGAAATGTTGAATAAGCATGCTATATAACCAGAGAGTTATCCTAGGCTGCCGATTTAGATCCCAAATCTTCAAAATTTCAATGTTTTTTGTTAAGTTAAATTGGATTCTCACAGGACAGAAGAAGAATTTTTTTTTTTTCAAATTAAGAATTATTTTATTAAATGAAACAATTTAGAAAATGTCACAGTGTTATATTTTAAAAATGTTGTTGTGCAGATGCACATTAAAAAAAGTAAATTAATGTAAATACGATTTTCGCATTTGAAGTATTTTAACAACCAGTTCGACGAACTCCACATAAATTAACAACTGGTGCGAACCAACTGAATCCCACCACTGAATCCATCCACCTTCATCCACTGCATCATGACCTCAAGACGAATTTAGAGTTGGGGAATCAAGAATCTGAAATTACCCTTGAAAATCATCATCTTAACAATAGTATTTCCCATGCAAAAAGTGTTAAAGAAAATGAAAACCATCTACTTGAAACGCCTTGTTCAACCAAAAAATTCCAACAAAAAGAAAAATGTTCGGAATGGTATAAGGGTAGCAAGATAGATTCATCGTGGCTGTTAAAAACTTACGATTGTTTAAAAAAAAAATAAAACTAGGAAACAAGCGCTCCGGGATAAAATGTGTAATTTGATTTAAACACATTCAAGAAGCACAAAAGTTGTCAAAAATGGCACTTTGCCCATTGCTGATGGTGTGCGATGTGACGACAAAAAGGAATTAGAAAGAATCATCGATCACTTAAACAGTGTAGCTCACAATGCAGCTGTGAACCTTGACCAAATGGAAAAAAAATGGATGGCACAATCTGATCAGCATCTTTGGATAAAAACTCTAAAATCTCACAATGCAGAAAAAATAAAATTGCTAATAGAGCTTGCACGGGATGTTTATAATGATAGTCGACAGTTGACTCTCTTTGCTCATTCTTGGCATTCGCGGCCTTTAACGAAAATTCACATTGACTCAAAAATTGCCTCTTACATGACAATGGTTTAGAGTGTGTTTTTTGCTTTTAATCCATCTCCAGCACTGTTGCAGTATAGAAATCCAATAATGTATCGCGAGATGCTTGATATCGTTGGAGACCTAATAAAAGAAAATACAGTCACGCAGTTACAAAATGCTGATTGTTTTTCTATGCTGGTAGATGGTTCCGTTCATAAATATGGAGTTGATAATAAATTTGTTACAGCACGATTTATTACAGAAGAACAAGAAATGAAATCAGTTTTACTAAGAGACTGCAAATAGAGTAAGCGAGGAGCAGAAGGCCTCATGGATTCTGTCAAAATCGTATTTGAGAACTTGGGCATTGAGAGTGTCACCAAAAATAAGTTGACAGGCTTAACTACTGATGGGAAAAGTGCAAATACAGGCAAAAACAGCGGCCTCTGGGTTCGTATGAAACAATACTTGGGCAGAGACTTGCTATGCGTTTGGTGCGTTGCTCACAGGTCCGACTTAGCTATGTCTGATTTCGAATCATCAGTTATTGAAGTTCGGCATTGGAAATCCAATATAAAATCTGTAGCAACATTTTATCGGGCTTCTGCTCTACGCTTTGGAGAACTTAAAAATATACCTGAAATAGAAAACCAAACTGTCTTTTGTTTCCCTGCATATTTTGAAGTGCAGTTCGTGGAACACTTAAAAAACTTAGCTAAAGCAGTATGGCACAATCTTCCTTTCATGCAAAAACATTGGGAAAACAATGTAAACCATCAATCCGATTCATCAAAAACTGAAAAAGCTTCTGCTTACGGGTTCCTCCGATTATGGATGAAAGATGGTGAGGAACAACGCATCACTTGCCTAGTGCTAGATCTGCTGCAGCACTTTGAAAAACTTCAGAAAGATAGTCAACTGTCTTTCATTACACTGCCTGACATAGAATTGTCAAAGAAAATTTTTTCGAATGCTTCTTTCGAAAAACTCTTATCGAAGATAGGTGTTATCCTGGTGGATACGAAGAGCAGTTGATGGACATAAATGAAAGTACTAAGGAATCTGAAAGTGATTCGGATCTTGAAGAAAATCCTCGCAGGCGTAAAGTTTGCAATTCATTAGTTTCTACGAAGAGATGTTGATCTGCAGTGAGAAAATAAACTGTATTGAGTTACAAAGAATTTGTTTCTCAAAGATTGGAAGAGGATCAAATGAGCATTTCCAACAAGATAGATGCTTTCTTAAAAGCAAGAAGACCAACAGAGGTTGTTAGTGCAGCCCGCTTTTTTGGTAAGGACAAAGCTGCCGATTTTACCGATGATGGGGTTGCTTTATACGCGGCTGAAAAACTGCCTCCTCCATCAGACAAAACCTCATCAACAGCAAGACTATCACTACTTTAAAGCATCTCAAACCCACTCAGTTTTTAAAAAAATGATACAATCATATGTTTCTTTAACACCTCACAGAGCTGTGCCCATACATACAACGCTTAAATCTAACAACCAGTCGGGCCTATCAAGAGAAGCATTAAACTCAAGAATGTTTATTGCTCTTAATGGAATTGGAACAGCTTTTTATGATCCAAGACCTGCTGTTGCAAGGTTCCTAGAGAGCAAAGAAAGAAGGAGAAAGCTTCCAGACAAAGAAGTCTATCAAACACAAGAGTTTGTCAAAAAATTTTTTGCAATTGATAATAAATTGTAAGAAAAAATTTAACGATTTTAATTATTATTGTAACATTTTAAAACCATTATAAAAATGTAATAAATTTTAACTCATTAAAATATAAAGAACGAATCGATTTCCTTGTTTAATTTCATTATTTCCATAAGAAAGTCCTTTGTATAAAAATTTTAAACTATTGTAAATATTTCTGTAGTATTTTGAAAATATTTTACAGTTAGAATTTGATTTTTTTTAAACATAAAGAGTAAAATCTATTTCCTTGTTTAGTTTTACCCTTTTCAAAATACAGTAATTTCTGAAAGGCTAAAGATGATTAATCACTTTAATTATTGTTCATTTGGCATTTTGGAAACATGTAAAATTTAACATGGTATTTTTTTTATTTAATGTTTTTAAACAAGAGGAAAATCTTTTTGATTAGTTCCAATTTGGGTCTAAAACTATAGTTACGGGAAATTAAAAACAAATATTTAATGATTCAGGTCAAATTTGCTTTTCTATTTGAGAATTTATTCCAGGCTCCAAATACCAAACAGGCATATGTAATACTGTTATGTACAAAAGTCAAGTGTTGAAACAGTAAAAGGTAAGCAGCATTTTAACATAATTTTAGTGATAAATTTCATACATAAATTTTTAATTATGTACAGAAATTTGGTAGGTTGAATGTTATGTTTGATCTACATGTATGACTAACATAACAAATGTCAACAATTAGTCTGAGCTGTGAATGTAGACTTTCTTTAATGCTAACTAGCTATAAATGAACGGCTTTACATGATTCAATGAAAACATTATTTACTTACCAGGTACAGAAGAAGTAAAATAGACAAAATTAATAAAACAGAATTACAGAAATTGATATTCTAATTATTTGGTTTGCAGTTATCGAACGGGTTGGGGGCTGGATTTATAGATATTTGCTTGGGACAACAGATCAAACCTATTGTCGCCCAGAGAGAATTCCTTAAAATATGCTCTGCTTATAGATGTGACATTTCTATACAGGGTGATTCATAAAAGATGGGCAGAACTTTAAGGGGTTATAGTACACTTAAAGACAAATAATATTAAATAGGAGACTAAGGGTCCCAGACGTATTCCCAAGGAGATAGGGGGCATTAAAGTTTAGGGTCCGAAATTTCAAATGATTATAAAACATGGAAAAATTGGTCGATTCGTTTGCGGTTTTTGCAAAAAATTTTCTTTATGCCAGTATTTTCTTGAAATAAAATTTTAAAGTTCAATTTCAAAAAATGCCGATAGGGGGCGCTTTAGACTTTGGAGTAACAAACAACTATTTTTTAACGTTATTTTTTGTATTTCTTTAAATGATTTCGAAAGCTTAGACTTAAACTTAAATTTTGATCTAAAAATCTGAGTCCTAACGAGTAGTTAAGTAGCGTAAACTGAAATTTGAAATTTGAAACCCTTCTCCCCCCAGAACAAAAATCAGTTATTCCCGATCTTTGTGTCGTAGATTAGGCTCTAACTACTGCCGCGTTTTGCTAAAATTATTCTTTATGTCAGTATTTTCTTGAAAATAAATTTTAAAGAAAATTTTCAAAAAATTCCGATAGAGGGCGCTTTAGACTTTGGAGTAACGAACAACTATTTTATACCGTTATTTTTTGTGTCTCATTAAATGCTTTCTAAAGCTTAGACTTAAACTTAAATTTTCAGCTCAAAATCTGAATCGCTGAGCGTGGTTCAGTAGCGAGGGGAGGGGGTTCAAATTTCAACTTCTGAACATAGTTCAGTTTGCACTACTTAACCATGCCCAACGATTCTGTGCTGTGATACGAGGCAAAAATACAACTTTCGTCAAGGACTGCATAGTCTGAATTCACTCATAAAGGCACTGGCACAGTTGGAAACGTCGCTCATGCAAACGTTAAAGCTCCATTCCTGACGCTAGTCACCGGGTGAAGAAGGAAACAGAAAGTATGCAAATGTCAAATGGGGAAGAAGAAGAACACGTATGCAAAATTTCGACACGATTCAGGCATAAAAACCACTGAACGGTGAGTCAAGTGTAAGTCGCTGTAGTAATGAATCGGAAGATGGTGCCCTTCACGAATAAGGAAAAGGCTGAGATGCATTTAATTTACGGAGCGGCAGATGGAAATGGTGCAGAGGCACAACGAATGTACGGAGAGCGATTTCCTAACAGGCGGTTGCCTAACCGCAAAACTTTCGAGCGCTTGCACAGACAGTTGTGTGAGACGGGATCATTTCTCGCTTCCCGGTCGAATGCAGGTCGTGCAAAAAAGGACGAATCAGTAGTTGTTGCAGAAGCCATTCTGGATGTAGTAGCGGCGCAGCCAAGTACAAGTACACGAACAGTGGCTAGCCAGGTGGATACCTCACAGTCCACGACTTGGAGGGTACTGAAGGATGAACATTTGCTCCCGTTTCATGTGCAACGAGTCCAGAAACTGTCTCCAGGGGATTATCCAAATCGTATTGAATTCGCCCGCTGGTTTCTGCAGCAGAACGCGCTAAATCCACATTTTGGACGAACTGTGCTTTTCACCGATGAATGTACCTTCACACGTGAAGGTACATTTAACACACACAATGCACATGTATGGGCGGATGTCAATCCACATGCTACGTATCCACATGCTCATCAGAGACGCTTTTCCATCAATGTTTGGGCAGGAATCCTCGGAGACCACCTAATCGGACCGTACCTTCTTCCTGAACGCCTCAACGGTAAAACATACCTCACATTTCTGCAACATGTGCTGCCAGACCTGTTAAACGTTGTTCCTCCACGCATCCGGCGGGTCATGTGGTTCCAGCACGATGGAGCGCCAGCCCATTACGTACGAGACGTCCGCAACTATCTGGACATCACATTTCCGAACAGATGGATTGGTCGAGGTGGTCCTGTTGCTTGGCCTGCTCGCTCGCCAGATCTTTCACCCCTCGATTTCTTTTTTTGGGGACGATTGGAGGCTCTTATGTATGAGACACCCATTGAATCCCCCGAGGAACTGGTCGCCAGACTTTCCGCCGCTGTAGGGGAAGTGCTCGAAAAGCCTGATGTTTTCGCGAATGTTCGCCGTTCCATTCGTCGCCGTTGTTCTGCGTGCATAACCTCTGGTGGTCACAATTTTGAACATTTATTGTGATTACATGTTAATAAATATGCTTTGGTAACATAATCCTAATTTTTGTCTTTTTACCTCGTATCACAGCACACAATGTGTGGACATGGTAAACTGAACTGTGCTCAGGAGTAGAAATTTCAAACCCCTCTCCCCAGAAACTTAACCACGTCTAACGATTCAGATTTTGGGCTGAAAATTTAAGTCTAAGCTTTAGAAAGCATTTAATGAGACACAAAAAATAACGGTATAAAATAGTTGTTCGTTACTCCAAAGTCTAAAGCGCCCTCTATCGGAATTTTTTGAAAATTTTCTTTAAAATTTATTTTCAAGAGAATACTGACATAAAGAATAATTTTAGCAAAACGCGGCAGTAGTTAGAGCCTAATCTACGACACAAAGATCGGGAATAACTGATTTTTGTTCTGGGGGGAGAAGGGTTTCAAATTTCAAATTTCAGTTTACGCTACTTAACTACTCGTTAGGACTCAGATTTTTAGATCAAAATTTAAGTTTAAGTCTAAGCTTTCGAAATCATTTAAAGAAATACAAAAAATAACGTTAAAAAATAGTTGTTTGTTACTCCAAAGTCTAAAGCGCCCCCTATCGGCATTTTTTGAAATTGAACTTTAAAATTTTATTTCAAGAAAATACTGGCATAAAGAAAATTTTTTGCAAAAACCGCAAACGAATCGACCAATTTTTCCATGTTTTATAATCCTTTGAAATTTCGGACCCTAAACTTTAATGCCCCCTATCTCCTTGGGAATACGTCTGGGACCCTTAGTCTCCTATTTAATATTATTTGTCTTTAAGTGTACTATAACCCCTTAAAGTTCTGCCCATCTTTTATGAATCACCCTGTATACACTGCTCAAAACAATTAAAGGATATTGCAGTTTTAGGTGGATTTTGTATCTGGGAAACTTTTTAGCTGATTGATACATGGTCGACAGACATAGTAGGTTATATGAGAATAAATTACACATGTTTGGCAGAAAAAAATGCATTTTATTGCGCATTTGTGTACAAAAGGAAAAAAACACAATTTGTGCATATGAGAAAAAAAGAATAAGAAAAGGTGTTTTCTTCAAAGAAAATCATTTTCAGTAGGGGGTATGGTTTCCACGGGCGGCCAGCAACGTTGAACACCTTTGAAGCATGGACTCAATGAGGCTATTAATGACGAGTTGGGGTATTCTGCCCCACTCTTCCAGAAGAGCTCTTTCCAGTTCTTGGAGAGTTTGTGGGAGTTGTTGGCGGCCAGAAACTCGTCTTCCTAGAGCGTCCCAAACGTGCTCGATTGGATTCATGTCTGGAGAACACGCTGGCCATTCCATTCGAACGATTCCTTCCTCGAAAAGGAAATTCTCCACCAGGTTTGCATGATGTGGCCTGCAGTTATCGTCCATTAAAATGAAGTTATCTCCGATTGCTGCAGCGTAAGGGACTACAATAGGTCTGAGGATCTCATCCCTATATCGGCGACCAGTCAGAGCTCCATCTCGAATGATGTAGAGGTCAGTGCGCCCATCAATGGAGATGCCACCATACACCAACACTCCTCCACCGCCAAATCTGACACTTTCGTGCACGAACGCAGGATTATTCCTACTGCCACGGTCCCTCCAGATGAAAATGCGCCTATTATCCGGATGCACAGAAAAACGGGACTCGTCAGAAAACAGAATATTGCTCCATTCATTTCTCCTCCAGTTGACATGCTCGGTTGCCCACTCCCTGCGGTCGCGACGATGCCTTGATGTTAATCTAACACCAGACTTGTATAAAACCAAAAACTTTCTGCGCACATAAATATTGAGTCAAAAAACTTTCTGCAAATTAATTTAATGTTTAATAAAATTACATATTATATTATTTTGACGATATAAATTAAAAACAGTAGTTTAAAATAATTACAATTTAAAATTAATTAATATTAATTAAAGAATAATTATTTTGGTTAAAAATAATAAAGCTAAGAATTCATGATAGGAAGAGCTGAATTCTTATCAGTTATTTTGTCAATGCGTTAGCGTCTGTAATGCCACAACAATGTTTTGCATCTTTAAATTTTGAATTGTGCACACACAGTAAATATTTTTGAACAAAAAGGGATTATTTGTGTAAAAAAGGAATATTTAAAAATTTTTAATATGGAATTTTTTTTTTTTTTTAATTTTTTTCTGTAATTTTCTGCAATTTTGCAGAAAATTTTCCGCACACGGCGTGCACGTGTGCGTCTATATTATACAAGTCTGTCTAACACATACCATCGGTCGGCGAGCATACAGACCTACAGCATGGAGCCGGTTTCGGACAGTCTGAGTTGAAATCGTGGTGCCTGTAGCCGAGCGAAGGTGTTGTTGGAGAAGAGTAGCGTTCATGTTTCGGTGTCTCCGAGCTGTTAACGCTAAATACCGATCATCATTGGGCGTTGTTGCCCGTCTACGACCTTGCCCTGGTCTTCGGCCTGCACATCCACTCTCCAAAAAACGGTTCCAGATCCTGGAAATGACACTTTGTGACACTCCAATGGCTTGCACTACTTCGGCTTGAGTTTGGCCCCCTTCTAACTACCAACAATTCCCCAAGCTTCTGAATCTGTCAAATGACTTCGCTGAGACATCGTACTCATCGAAACAAAGCAATCACTGAATGCCGATCATCCTTGTCTTCATTCTCTTTTATCCAGTTGAAAGTCAAATTTCATTCGCTGCCGCTGAAGCGACGTTTTTGACGTCGAACTCAAAATTTGCATACTCCACAGTTTGAAAACCAGAAAAATTTGCATTTGTGATTCTCTTCTTCTATTTTCGGCAAAAAAAAATTCGTTTATATATTTATTTTATATAAAACTTCAAATATCCTTTAATTGTTTTGAGCAGTGTATTTTCTTATTGCTAATGACAACTGTCTTCAATGCTTTAAATTCTTAAATTGCCTCTTTCGGTAACTAGTGTTATCAGTTATTAAAATTATAAGTTAACTTTCTTAATATCTTTGTTTCCCAGCATTTAAAAGTATTAATTTTCTATTGTTATTATTGTTTATATTTTAATTTAGTTTTCGAATTGCATTGTATATGTTTGATATTGGTTAATAATATGGGTAGTTAGCTCTCGACACACTCAATATCAGTATAATCTCTTTCTTGGTATCTGGTTTGTCATGGCTTCAACTGTGCTATAAATATCAGTCTCACTTTGGTACTTAATACCAAAGAATGAATAGTATTTCAAATTTACATGGGATTTTTTTTTTCTTAATCATTGAATTAAAAAAAATAATTATATTTCACTTTTTCATGTGCACTCATATTGATAGATATTTATCTTACTTTATTTATTATTAGCTGATTAGCTGATACACCCAGCACTGCCCAGGCCCATGTTGATAACTTTAAATACTGTTCAGTACAATTAATTTGAATTTGATATTTGAGAAATTGGGTTCAATTTATGATTTAGTTGCTCTGATAGACAACAGATGGTGCCACTATGCATCCTTAGAATGTTTTTAATTCTGGTAGAGTCTGTTAGCTTTAGTTAGGATTTTATAATTGATTGCAGGGCATACAGATGTTCTTGTTTCATATAGTTATTTTCTTCTATCTTCGCCCATGGTCAGCTGGTGATTTTTTTTATGATTTAGTTAAAGGCTTTCATATAAGATGAATGCATTATTTGCAAGAAATTGACTTACTTAAATTGTGTTCTTAATTTTTGAATTTCTATTTTTGAAACCATAACTTGTGAACTATATTTGTATGTGACTATCAACTGTTAAGTTTATGTTTGTACATGTCAAGATTTATGATATTCTGTGAATGTGGAAATAAATAAGAAAATTCAAGATGGATTCTTTTTCTTTAAAGTTAATACATAAGTATAATGGGGGCACTAAGGCAACATGTTAGTAGTACTTTTGTTTTTAAATTATTCTTTTTATTAAAGCCTAGTTTTTGCAGATGAAGTTACATATGAAAATTTACTTAGTAATATTTCTAATAGCTGCAATGTTATATTATAAAATATTGCTTTAGCAATCTTTTCTTTTAGCAGTTGGTCAATTTCTACAACTAAATCTCTTTACCATTCTGTTAAGATTTAGAATAAATCTTATTGTTCTTATTGTTGGTACTCAGCAAAAGTATAGACAAGTTTTAATTGCTCCATAAGACCCAGATTTACAGTGTATTGTTTGAAAAGAGTCAGCATACTCTACTATATAGGAATACTGGCTGAAAACTGTTACATATGGTATGTTTTTAGCTCCATTCTTGGCTACTCATTGCTTATTTCAGTTGGAGAGGACATAAAAAAGATGATCTTGTAATAGCTGCAATAATTAAAGAAAGCTTCTATGTTGGTACAAGGGTGGATCTAGAGTGCCTCCAAGGAGGGGGAAGCAGTATTAGAAATTTAGAGATTCCAACCTGATCTGCTGTTCAGGTCAGATATTGTAGAGTTAACATCTACTTTTTTGCTACGGTTGGGTTCAGTTCGGGTTGACTTACATTATTTTGGTTTTGTGTTGGATTTTCGCTCTTGCAAGTCGAGTATGGGTTGACCTGATTTTTAAAAAGAAGGGCTAAAATACTGAAACCTCTGAATAGTGGCCACCTCGGCTATATGGACACTTCTGAATAGCGAACATTTTCTGATCCCAATACAAATTTTTGCCTCTGCATTGTGCACACCTTCAAATAAGAGATAAATTCAACAGCCCGAGGAAAATATTGAATTGCCTGGGTGCTTAAAACCCAGCCTAGGCCCCTAATCTTATATTCTTATATATGTATAAATAACAGTGTTTTTGTAAATGTGTCAGGAAAAAGCGAGTTTTTTTAAGAACATTTATAAAAACTAGCTGGCTTCGCCCGCTAGCGGCCCCTTAATTTACATCGGTGCCTCGAATCTTTTGAATTCTGATTTTTTTATAAAACATCGAAACAAACGACCCTCCGGCTCACATCCCCTCCGAACTAGGTCCCTGCTGCCTTTGGCACCGTATGCCGGTCGTGCTACGCACGCTCTGGATAATCCCTTTATTTGCACATCGAATAGTATAATCTGTTAGCCCTATGTATATATTTTTGGACCTTGAAACTTCTACATAATGTCACCTTTTCGTACTTGCCTAATTTTCCATTCAATCCTGTATTAATTTTCTTCAGTCGATATCGTTTTCCATCTCTACTATCGTTCAAATCTTTCTTTTCGTTTTTCAACTCGCCGATAATGTTTACTGTTCGTTTCGATATCGTTCACCACATCGACCATCGTTTTCTCAGCCTTTTTCCGAATTCAGTTGCAACCGCCAGCTTCGATATCGTCCGTGACACAGTCTTCAAAGGCACTCTAGATTACTTTGCCGATGGGCAGTTTGAGAACTTCTCAACTTAGCACATCAGAAAGGGGGCGTTTTCGGAAAGCGGTATGTTGATGTTGTTTAAAAGGCGACAATTCTCGATCCACTAGACTTCTGTTCTAGCGTACTTCTGAGCCAATCACGGCTATCGCTGGATGGAAATAGAACCTCCTACTTGTTTACAAGTCTCGCTCTGAGGGGAATGACAAGTTTGTTTTGTGACGATATGGATATTTAAAAAAGTAGATTTAAGCTCTGTTTTCAATTATTTAGTTGCGCTATTAAAGAGGAATATTTAATATTATAAGCTGAATAAAAGAAGAATCATCATTTGCAGTTATTAGGTAGATTTCGTAAGAAATACTACCTATTACAGTCTCACCTAAGTTGGAAATTTTGAAAAATTTTTGCAGATCTACGCCGATCATGACTCCCAGAACCCAAAACCACCCCCAGTTCAAAACTTTATATCTATCTATCTATCTATCTATCTATCTATCTATGTCACTTTTTTCTGACCACGATAACTGGAAAAATTCTGCATAAATCTCTTCCAAACTGATACATAAAATCAAGGGTCATAAAATCTCGGTCAAGTTCGTTAATGGGCAAAATCGAACCAAGGGGGGGGGGGGGGAATGGGGGGGGCTTTTTGTGAAAACAGAAAAACCCTCATAATTTCTTTATTATTATACGTATCGAATCCGTTTAAAGTTATTATTACTTCTAGGAAAAAGGCCGAAAATTTGTGTATGACAGATTTTTGATATAATTAAAAATGGCCCCAAGGGGGGGGGTTTAGAAGAAAAAAAAATCATAGCTTCGTCAATTCACAAGATATCAAATCCGCGTAAATTTAATATTAATCCTCTTAGTATTATCTAAAACTTTTATATTGACAAGTTTTTTATAGGACCAACCGTTATAGCAAAAAAAAATTAAAAACAAAAAAATCCCTGCCGGCTCCGCCTGCAAACAAATTATTTTTTGAAGTAGGCGGTTCCAACTCCCGCGTCTTTTCGAAACTGATACATAAAATCAAGGGGCATAAAATCTCAGTCAAGTTCGTTAATGGGCAAAATCGAACCAAGGGGGGAATGGGGGGGACTTTTTGTGAAAACAGAAAAAAAACCCATAATTTCTTAATTATGATACATATCGAATCCGTTTGAAGTTATTATTACTTCTAGGAGAAGGGCCGAAAATTTATGTATGACAGATTTTTGATATAATTAAAAATTGTCTTAAGGGGGGGGGAGGGGTTTTAGAAGAAAAAAAATCATATCTTCGTCAATTCCCAAAATTTCAAATCCGCTTAAATTTATTATAAATCCTCTTAATATTTTCTAAAACTTTTATATTGACATGTTTTTTATAGGACCAACTCTTATAGCAAAAAAAAAAAAAAAAAAAAAAAAAAAAAAAAAAAAAAAATCCTTGCTGGCTCCGCCTGCAAACAAGTTTGGTTTCGAAGTATGCGGTTCCAACTGCAGCATCATCGCAAAAAGGTCATTTCTTCCGCAATTCCCGACAAACAGGTGCCCCACGGTCTGCGTCTTCGAAATCTACCTGTGCCTGTAGGCCGAGCCGTCAGGGATTTTTTTTCAGTTACATAGCTGCCATGTATTTCGCGATTTGAAGTGATTCTTTTCTAAGACGTATTCAGTATAAAAGGAAATATGGACTTTTCTTTTAATTGAATTTCTGAATTAATTGACCAGCTGGTGTCTCTTTTGAAAGCAGAAGTGTAATTTCTTCTTCTGCTTTGAAAGTGTACATCTGCTAGCCGAACTCGATTTAATAAATTGATTGTGAAACTTTATAAATGGATTACCACATTTAAAGAAAAGGCAGAGAGCTGAATAAAGCAATTTCAGGTTTAATAAGCATTGAGTTTTATGTCCATTATATTTATTTCTAATGAATAATTCTAAGCACCTGTGTATTATTTACATATTATTTAATAACATAAACAGTGATTTAACATGCCTGTTTTCATGTAAAATTTCAAAGAATAAACGTAATTTCAATCTATTTTAGTAATGGGAGATTTCCAAAATAACTGCCTGTTTAATACTTTAACCTTAAACACATAATTCCATTAAAAAAAAAAAAAAAAAAAAAAAAAAATTTAATTGCACGCTTACTTGAAGAGTGTCAACTCAAAAAATTACGTTTTCCGGAAAACTGAAACACAGTTCCAGGAATAAAAATAAAATATTGTTATCTATTATTTATTGAAATGTGATTTTAACCATAGATTGAAATATAGTTTTCTCATTTACGCAAAAGAAAAAAATGTGCTGCTTTCTTTTCTACTTCAACAGAACAGGGCTCTTACTCCGTCCGTCAGCAAATGTGACCGCGTGTGTGGGTTGTTACTTATTAGTTTGATTGACAATACGACAAGCCAATCAGGTAGTTCTGCTGAACCTCAAAAGTACGCTAGAACAGAAGTGTAGTGGATCCAGAATTGTCGCGTTTAAAAGGGATGAAAAGGCAGTTTGAATGGCGAGAGTGAGGCAGCTTTAGTAAAATGATATTGGTAGATGCCAGAAGAAACAATATCAGTGGCGGTGTAAAGTTTTTTATGAGTGCAATGATGGTGTTAAACGTTTTTTTAGTGTTTGTTTATTTCGGCTGTTGAAGTTGCGGTTTTTCTTTCTTCTGTTGGTGATGTACGTTCATTTCAAGGATTAATAGTGTGTGTGAACTGTTCTTCAACTCATTTTCTTCACATCAATGCCATGGTGACTAATAAAATAAAAGGCCTGTTTTAATTTGTGTCATCACGTTCAATTAATTATCATGTAAGTTAAAATGAACTTTTCTACAAGTATACTTTGAAGGCTTCATTTAAGTTACTCCATGCTATATTATTTTGCCACCTTTTGTTTAAGTTGCCATATGCCATAATATTTTATTTAATTAAATTGTCTGTCATATTTTTCATCTTTATTTAATTTTGTGATATTTTTATTAAACGTTAGCTTTATTTAAACCTAAAAAACTGTTTCATGAATGTGTCTTATCTACATTTAACATTTTTGTCACTACCTTGCCAAATTTCAATAATTAAACTTCCACGTACTCTGCTTGTCAATTTAATTACATTTTTAGACCGGTGCCTGTATCCGGACCGGCGATCATAATCCTCTAATCGAACGAACCTCCGACCCGGGCCCCCGCTGGCATCGGCACCATATACCGGTCGTGTTACGCACGCACCGGATAATCCCTTGATTTGCACGTTGAAGAGTATAAACCTATAACTGAATGAATCTCCGATTTGGGTCCCCGCTGCCTGCGGCACTGTATAGCAGTCATGCTGCGCCGCGCTGCAGTATACGTTAGGTCCACCATCAGGTGGCGCAATCTGCTTATACGATCATAACTGAAATCGTTAAGGCTTTCGATGTCGAGTCGAATGAGCCATACCCCTTTGTCTTCATGCCCATAGAACCAGAGATAAGAAAGCGCCCCCTGGTGGTGAAAAAACGAACTAAAAGCGGTAAGCTCTATCGATGTCGAGTCGAATGAGCCATACCCCGTCGTGATACTTCTCATAGAAACAGAGATAGGTAAGCGCCCCCTGGTGGTGAAACTCGGAACAAAAATCGATATGCTCTAGTATCTTCTATCGATGTCAAGTCGAATGAGCCATACCCCGTCGTGATCCAGCCCATAGAAACAGAGATAAGAAAGTGCCCCTGGTGGTGAAAAAACGAACTAAAATCGATAAGCTCTATCGATGTCGAGTCGAATAAGCAATACCGCGTCGTGATGCGACCCATAGAATCCGAGTTAGCTGCAAAATCCTTTAGTTACACCTTCCACCGCCAGGGGGCGCAATCTGTTCTATACGAACATAACCGAAATCTGTAAAGCTATCGAAATCCAGTCGAATGAGCCAAACCTCGTCGTAATCGCGCCCATAGAACCCTATTTGCAGAAGCGCCCCCTGGTGGTGAGACTTGGAACTAAAATATGTAAGCGCTATCGATATCGTTCTACGAGCCAAACCGTGTTGCGATTGCGCTCGTAGAACTCGAGATATTTTGAAATGAAAAAATAAGTTCTGATATTATTCGAAAAGAGTGGTATAAACTCGGAAAGTTTTTTAAATGTTATAGAGGGTCCTTATTACGTTAATTATAATGTTTGGAATCAGTTTCGTGGAAATCCGGAACATAGTTGCTGAGTTATGCAAACGGGCCCTAGTTAAGAGAAAAACCCTGAAGGGGGAGGGGTGATGACACTGCTTTTCCTCAAACGACTGATTTAGACTACCGGAGTACTTGTTCAAAGACAGGGACTTGTAGAAAAGCTTGGAACTGACCAAAAAAAATCTGAATTTACTATTCGAAAACTGTGACAAAAAACAGATGAAAAATCCTCCGACAGGGTGCACGACTTGATGTAGAATGAATGTGATATTTAATAAAAGGTCGTCCCTCCCCTCATCTCGCCGTTCCCTCAAACAATTACAAATATACAAATGTATCTTAATTACATCAACTGCCCCGATCCGATAGTGGGCGAAGCCCTCTTTTCCCTATCACAATACATGGTCGGCACTCTAATTAAAAAAACTTTAATTACCCATAGTGCAGTTTAGATATCTTAGTTGAAATTCTTCAGTTATCAATAGGCTTAATCTGGGCATAGAGTTGCCTGTATGTCTGGCATTGAAATTACTTGTTTTAAAAGACTGTAGGAAAGCGATGGAATTAATTAAAAATCGTTTCTCATCAACTAATCATCCTAGCTTTAAAAAAAAACATATTCTTGAACCTGACGTAAAAATACTCTAGGATGTATTATTTTCAAATCGGCAAAAGCAATATTTAAAAATATATATACCCGGCTAAAGAGGAACAATAGGATTTCATTTTGAAAATTTTCCTTGTCTGAAAATATCAGGTCACGTCCTGTTTTTCCTCAGCGATTACAAATGAATATCTTGATTAGAAATAAATTGCTTCATTAACCGGTTTTTAATCGATATTTCCCGATTTTACCGACCAATTTTTACGATCCTTTTTTGTTGAAATCAGGATTTTTTTTTACGTATGTTTGCCGATTTGGGTGTCCAGAAATTAATTCCTTCATTGTTTTTCGAAAAGGGACTGGAGCAATAAATCTTTGGCCGTTGATACCTATTCTTTCCGGCAACCCTCTCTTATGTCAGACTTGATTTGAAAGCGACTGGTCAGTTTTTGGTCGAAATAAAGAAAAGTTGAGGTCCGAATGGAAAAAAAATCGAATTTTCGGAATGAGAAAAATCGGCTGCGTCCGCTGGTTCTATTTTCGAATCCATAGCTCCGGTAGTTTTTTTTATTCGACGATGTGTCAAATAAAGACGAATTCGCTGTCTGGAATTGTTGAAAGATTATTTTGGAGAGATAGGTTTCGATTCGAGTAATTAAAACAGTTTTGTTAATTAATAACTCTCTGGATCGAGGTCGGACCCCCTGGCCGGCAAAACTTGGGGTTCGTGCTATTTTTACGAATTTTTCGGTACCGAAGCGGTTTCGGTGCGTCGCTTGGACGCAAAGCCTTTGCGGGTACAGACAGAGAATGCACACACAGACGTTTGCTGAAACTGCTGTAAATGTCCTTACTTATTTCCTTTTCATCAAAATTTTAAGCCTACTTTTTTATACTAGGGGGCTCAGCCCCCTACTCGCTAATGCTCACCAACCCCTGTGAATTACGAAGCAATTCACATTGAGACTGCTAAGCGGTCCCACTTCGCTTCGCTCGTTTACCCCTTTTTATTTTTGCAGCAATTCTAGCCAGAATAAGTACTACCATAAATCCTCCATAAACCACCATAAAATTGACAATTTTTTAATGTAAAAAAATAATTGAAAACTTTGTTAAAAATGCATTTAGTTGGTGCTACCAATGGCATAAATCATTTAAATAGTATGGAAAAAAGATCTTGACAACACAATTAGTTTAAAACTCATTGCACCTTTAATATTGTACAGCGTGGCTAAAATTCATTTAAAAAAAGCACTACGTGATAGGAAGATAGGTTATATATATCATCAATGATTGTTTATATTTTGTAAAACTGTTCTAATTGATTATAGATATTTGCAAAATAAATTATTTTTTACTTCATAAAGACAGCAATAGATCGCAGTATGTACAATCTAGACCAGCCATACTCAACCTGCGGCCTGCGGGCCACATGTGGCCCGGCGGCCTTTTATGTGCGGCCCGAGACACATAATCATTAACCTCTATTTGTTAAATTAATAGACGCTTTCAGTGTGACGTCAGTCATGACGTTTTGCTTGGATACTGACTCCAAACAAACGGTTGCTATGTGTCATTTCTTATTAAATATAAATCGTAGAAAATATTACCACTGCATATAATGTATTAAAACGCTTTGCCGTGAGATATAATCATAAGATTTAGGTATAATATACAAACAAATAGGAAATACAACATAGCAACTATTTGTTTGGAGTCAGTTTCCAAGCAAAACGTCATCATTGACGTCACGACTGAAAGCGTCTATTGAGATGTGTATGAAAGTTTTTAAGACCTTCGCTGTTCTTTTATATATTTTCATGGGATGGCAAAATCTGTCCTGCTATTTAAAATTATCTTAAAACATCGTAAATATCGTTTCCTTAGTCAAAAGTTCTTTTTATATGTAATTCTATTTGTGCTATAGTGATGTATACATTTCTTAATCTTCAACAATAAACACATATTCCAAATTAATTACATTTGCATTATAAAACTACACTTGAAAAGCTTATTAAACTTAACAAACTACACTTAAAAAAAGTTTCGTATTGAGAAAATAACTGATTTATTAAAATAAATCACCTGATTTTTTTCTTTAGAACTTGGAAATGCTGTGTTGTTATATTATTATGTTTAACTAATAATGCTTATTAGGGTTGGTCGTTTACCGCGGAAAAAATTGGCAGCAAAATGTTTTATACAACTATTTCCAAACAAAAAATTTCGCGGCATATTTCTACATCATTTGCAATTGAAATCTAACATGAAGTTTATTGTTTGGTGTTAAATTTTTTTAGTAAGATTTCTTTTGCGACAAATGTTCAATCCTACTGATTATATTATTTTTATTACATAGGTTTGTTATACTACTTTTTTTATCTCACTATTTAAATTACACTTTTTTTACATTATAATATAATTGTGCTGTGGCCCGCCTAACGTCCCAAACATATGTTTGCGGACCGCGAGAAAAAAAAGTTTGAGTATGGCTGATCTAGACAGTTGATATTTTCATTCTCTCCGAATTTCATGTGAGTGAAATTCATAAATAAATTCTAAATAAGAGTTGAGAATTCATTTGAAATTAACCATAATTAAAATGAGGAATCATCTCAAACGCTTTGGATTACGCACATATTATTTTATTTTTGATAATTGATAGTTTGAGTTTCACTGCTCTTACACTGGCCGCCATATTGGAGATTCTGGAAACTACGGTTGTTGCCAAACGATATAGAAATTCAGCCCTTTTTCCATGCCACGTAAGAGAAATATATATATAGATAATGGAAGTTGCATAATTTACTTCAAATTTCCGTTTCTTGTTCTACTTCTGTTCTATAGAACATGATCCTTGTTCTTTTCCTCTGTTTTTGGTAGAATGCTAATCTATGTTATTTATCACTTTGCACATGTAAACAATTGCCATATCAGTTGACTTTCTGTACTCTCATCGCAAGTAAACTGGAGGATAGGGATGGGATTGAGCAAAGATGATCGTAGGTGTGTTCAGATCACATTTACAAATTCTGCAACAAGAATTCATAAATTGTATCTCTGGGCTTTCTTTTCCAAAAGCTGTGTGTTCAGCTTAAAATATCATCAAAACAAAATCGCCCCAGGGCAAATTACAAACAGGTTAGGGATGACCATGACTGACAACCACGTGAGTTACAAAAATGTCTCCTCCGTGGCAGCGTGACAGAAGATGCTCCACATGAAAGAGTATGACAAAGGGCCTGTCATCACAGAATGAGATCTGAATGCACCTGGATGTGAACTTGAAAGTTGCTGCCAACCAGTCAGAGTTAAGGATGGGTAGAATGAGACAGGGTGAGCTCTCATCTCTGTAACATCGGTTATGACACAATGGACCAACTGGACATTTTAATAAAACGCCCAAAGGAACAATGAACGTTCAGAAATAAAACTATAGGAAAGAACGTTATCACATTACAGTACTAGTAAAATGGTTGTCTCGAGTTTTTTAGAATTATCTTATACAGTAGCAGGGAGTCGAAGTCTTCATACAAAACCTTTTTTAGAGGAAATTGTATCTCAGGGCACTTGTGGAGATGCCTTCCCGATGTAGCACAAAAGCCTAATTTTTCGAAGGCCAATTGTTCCTCTTCGGTATACTCATAGTGGCAATTTTAAGCTTCGATGCCTCATCGGATTTCAGAATTATGCAAAAAAGACCAACTGAGTGCAATACTGTTTGTTTTTTTATATCAAAGATGAGTTGTAAATCAGTACAAAATGTTTTTAAACTTATTAAAGAAACATACGTTCAGTACCATGGTGATGCTAGCCGAAAGAAGTATTAACCTTTTAACTTCGGGCACTGGAATATAAAATTGTTCTCTCGTTACGGGAAGATTAAGATGTCTGCTTTCCCCTTTTGAGTACAGGTGACGAACGCAGGGAGAGAGTAATTAGCACATCTGTTTCTCGTTAACCAAACCTGGTCTAACCTGGGGATTTTTTCCCCGAATGTAAACCGGAGGAAACGTATTCTGCTCTGCTTTAAATGGGAATGATATTTAGAAAATACTTTTTTGCGATGAAAATGTTACTAAATTGCGGTAGTCAAACACAGTTTTTGAGTAGTATAATTGAACTATTTCATGAAAATTTTAAATGTTTTACTTATGATAAACAAAATATATATTCAAGCAAATCCAACTATACAGAGTGTAAAGTAAAAATGCCTCTTTACTTTTTACTTTTTTTTAAATGGGGAATTTAATTTAATTAATTTTGAGTGTGGAATTATTTGACAGGCACAATGCACTATGGTCATTTAATAAAATTACATTTTTCTTAAAATATTTAATAAAATATTTGTACTTTTGTTTTTTTTTGCATGTGAATTCTTAAAGTATTAAAAGGATATTAAATTTATTGCATTGAATTTTTATTTTTCCAGCAATTCAAGGACACGTAGGGTAAAGGTAGGGTTATAAATGTATAACAATCTTTCGCATTTAAATTTTTAAACTGCCATATGTATATTATTTAAATAAAATTTTCCATTAAATATAGTAAAAAAAATAATTATAGTTTTTCATATTCGGTTTTTTGAAATATCACATACTTTAAATAAAATAAATTAGTATAAATTGTTTTTTAAGTATAAAATAAGCTATAAAAAGAGTATACATTTTTATAAAATTAGAATTTTTATTCCTTTTATAAATGGTACTATTTAGTTTATAAGGGTACTATTTAGTTTGTAAAAATTAAAATAAATAATTTATGTTTAAATGTAATTACTGAAATAATTATATTATTAACTATAAGATGGAAGTTAATGTTCATTATTAATTAGATAATAGTGATGAAAAGACGGAATATTCCTTATAGTATTTGTACCAAAATCTAGAATTTCAAGCAATAATAACGATCAGAAAATGATGGAAATAACCATAATCATACAAAGAAAAAATTCTTTTATACGGGAAAAAGCAAGATTTGACATTAGACAGACCAGTTTCAGCCACATTTCCATTGTAAGTCATTCTTGCAGTAAGGAAATTGTGTGTAAAAATATTTTAAAATCTCGCTTAAGTAAAAAAAAAATCTTTACATTCTTTAAAATTAAATTGTGCAAATAGGAATTGCGAATTTCTATTCCCGGCTAAGTATTAGAAAGAAACCTTTATAATTATATTATGTTAAAAAGTGATTTTTATAAAATGTGTTATTAAATGATGTTGAAATATGTTCAACATAGATGATTCAAAATTAATTAACAATACAGATTAAAAATATTGTCCCTTGTATATTGAATGTCATTTTCTCTGTAAACAGAAAAAAAACTATTAATTAATTCTTTTATTAAAATTTATTCTATTAATTACTACCAAACTTTTCCGAAAAGTTTAAACAAATACTTTTAAATATTGATGTATTTTATAATATTTAGCCGCAGCGGGAGTGGTGGCCTGGCACAAGGCGCTGAACTTGACAAACACTTAAATGCACCGTTAGATATCAGTACCCATAAACCTATCTTTAACAGAAAAAAACTTATCTTTTTTTTCTTCAAAACACTATATAAAATTGCTATGTCGTACTTCAAAATTTTGATAAGTGAGATAAAAATTATTAGTACAATTTTGGTAATTTAATTTTTTAAGTGTTTTTTTAAATAAATCTTATTTTCTGAAATAAGCATAAAATTTAATATTAAACGATGATAAAATATTTCAAAGTTAACTAACAATACAATATTAAAATACACTGCTCAAAACAATTAAAGGATATTTGAAGTTTTATATAAAATAAAGATATAAACGAAATTTTTTTTGCCGAAAATAGAAGAAGAGAATCACAAATGCAAATTTTTCTGGTTTTCAAACTGTGGAGTATGCAAATTTTGAGTTCGACGTCAAAAACGTCGCTTCAGCGGCAGCGAATGAAATTTGACTTTCAACTGGATAAAAGAGAATGAAGACAAAGATGATCGGCATTCAGTGATTGCTTTGTTTCGATGAGTACGATGTCTCAGCGAAGTCATTTGACAGATTCAGAAGCTTGGAGAATTGTTGGTAGGTTAGAAGGGGGCCAAACTCAAGCCGAAGTAGCGCAAGCCATTGGAGTGTCACAAAGTGTCATTTCCAGGATCTGGAACCGTTTTTTGGAGAGTGGATGTGCAGGCCGAAGACCAGGGCAAGGTCGTAGACGGGCAACAACGCCCAATGAAGTTCGGTATTTAGCGTTAACAGCTCGGAGACACCGAAACATGAACGCTACTCTTCTCCAACAACACCTTCGCTCGGCTACAGGCACCACGATTTCAACTCAGACTGTCCGAAACCGGCTCCATGCTGTAGGTCTGTATGCTCGCCGACCGATGGTATGTGTTAGATTAACATCAAGGCATCGTCGCGACCGCAGGGAGTGGGCAACCGAGCATGTCAACTGGAGGAGAAATGAATGGAGCAATATTCTGTTTTCTGACGAGTCCCGTTTTTCTGTGCATCCGGATAATACGCGTATTTTCATCTGGAGGGACCGTGGCAGTAGGAATAATCCTGCGTTCGTGCACGAAAGTGTCAGATTTGGCGGTGGAGGAGTGTTGGTGTATGGTGGCATCTCCATTGACGGGCGCACTGACCTCTACATCATTCGAGATGGAGCTCTGACTGGTCTCCGATATAGGGATGAGATCCTCAGACCTATTGTAGTCCCTTACGCTGCAGCAATCGGAGATAACTTCATTTTAATGGACGATAACTGCAGGCCACATCGTGCAAACCTGGTGGAGGATTTCCTTTTCGAGGAAGGAATCGTTCGAATGGAATGGCCAGCGTGTTCTCCAGACATGAATCCAATCGAGCACGTTTGGGACGCTCTAGGAAGAGGAGTTTCTGGCCGCCAACAACCCCCACAAACTCTCCAAGAACTGGAAAGAGCTCTTCTGGAAGAGTGGGGCAGAATACCCCAATTCGTCATTAATAGCCTCATTGAGTCCATGCCTCAAAGGTGTTCAACGTTGCTGGCCGCCCGTGGAAACCATACCCCCTACTGAAAATGATTTTCTTTGAAGAAAACACCTTTTCTTATTCTTTTTTTCTCATATGCACAAATTGTGTTTTTTTCCTTTTGTACACAAATGCGCAATAAAATGCATTTTTTTCTGCCAAACATGTGTAATTTATTCTCATATAACCTACTATGTCTGTCGACCATGTATCAATCAGCTAAAAAGTTTCTCAGATACAAAATCCACCTAAAACTGCAATATCCTTTAATTGTTTTGAGCAGTGTACTCGCACTTTTCACGAGTATACCAGAATTCGGGGAGGGGGGGGGGTAGCTATCTCTCCGAAAAATAAAGGTTTGGATACCGTAATGTGACGCTCATATATTATATTGTTTCTTTCACTGCAAACAGAATGTAAAACCCTTAATTATTTGTATTATTCCATTAAATAGAATTTATTCTGTGCGAAATTAAATATGTGGAAATTTCTTTACACTTTCTTATGCAAAAATTATGAAATCATAAAAAGTAATTTTCATTTTTCAATATACACTTACACGTAAAATTCTACACACATATATGCTTATTTAAATGCTGTTAAAGTAAATTGACATTTTTCGCTTCAATATATACTGATTAATATTTATTTTACAATTTGCGAAGTTCATGGCGGGAAAAAGTATGAATCACATTCAGTAGAAATTCAAACTATGACAAGCTGCTTCTGTTGCAATCTTCAAAAGTATTTTACAAATCAAAATCGAGATTTCCAGTTACTTTTACCCTAATGCGAATTGATATTGTCCCTAAAACTTTTTTTTGCTTTCAAAGCATGTAAGACACCTACTGTGTAAGTAGCTTTAAACGACTCCTCTACTTCCGCTTTTGGGGGTGAAAAAGATTGGGATTGCGGCAATCCCTATCCCGTATTTTAGGAAGGTTATTTTCTTCGGATTACCGTTATCCCACCGTAAGCAAAAGGTTAAAACTACCTTAGATATGTCAAACTGGAATTTCTAGGTGTGGCCGACTTGTACAAAATATTTATTTGTCCAGGCCGGTATACAAGCTAAAAGTTCAGCTTGGCCCGTACAAAAAAAATATTGGACCGGCTCTCTATAAAAGCTAATACTTAAGATCGGTCCATACAAAAACTTAATTTATATGGCCCGGCACGACTGAATTTCGACAAAACATACCGATACATTTGAAGCAACTTTATACTACAATTAAAATTATTCATAAAGCGCACTTACTTATGCACAAATTTTATCTTTAGATTATGTTAAAAAAATCATGGAATAAAGAATAACAGTAATAATAATAACTATTTAAAAAATTACATGCATAAACAATAATTTAAAAAGTTGACTCAGACAATTACATTCAAACGAAAATTCAGTCAGAAAGTCGACGTAGCTTAGAAAGGAAACTGATGATAAAAGAAAATCAGAATTTTAAACTCTATAAAGAAAAAAAAGGTAGATTTTTTAAAAATATATCTCCATAATTTATTAAACAAAATTAAATTTCTACAGATTTCGCTAAACAAATGTGTAACATCTCTATAATTTTTACAAAAATAAATAAATAAAATGTCAATCCAACAGGGACTCGGGAAAAAGAATTTAAGAGTTTTACACAGGCAAGGCCAATAATGGTTTTCATACAGGCTGGCTCAGACCTGTGCCGAACTTTGCTTTTATTCCAGGATGAGTCTGGGTCTGGAAATGTCGTGCCGTGCAGGTCCATTCCTCCCTAGGAAGAATGAAGTCCAGGCAAGGGTCAACCCAAACAAGTGGGTAAGTGTGATCCAAGTTCGCACAAAGGGTTTCGTTTAATATTCCTTTCAAAACACTTTATCCTTTCTTTAAAAAATCCAAATAAATTTCATTTTCTTAAAAAAAAAAAAAAAAAAAAAAAAAACTGTATATTTTTCTCGGTTTTTCGAATATCTGAACCGGCCCGATAGCGGGTGAAGCCCACTATTATATTCTGTCATAATAATATCTGTCATGTGGACTAAATGCGGTATTTAAAAAAAAATAATTTCAAAATTAAACATGTTGTACACCTTCAAAATGTTAAAATATGCGAATATTTCCATAATCGGGTTTTTATCATGATTCAATACGTTCCTCAAACTCATATATTTACTATTCTCTATTACTCATATTCATACTCGTTTTGTATTATACTGAAACATTTGAAAAATCCGTTAAACTTGCGATATGATGTCAGATTTTCTTTTTAATTCTCTAATGACGTGTAATTAATCTGCTTTGTGTACATGCACACATACTCATATTCCTTGTATTATTGAGAAATCTTTCTGTTTTATTACCACTATGACGTCAATCATTTTTATTTCATATTAATCTTTTTTTTCAATTGGTGAAACTTTTTATTTCATTTTTATTTTTCACGTGGAAATCGTCTGATAGAAAATTAATTATTGTAGACAGAATTTTATCATGGATTTTTAATTTTTGGCATCTGCTAAAAGGAAAAATGTTCAAATTTAATAAGAAAAGGCTGTTAGAATTTTGGTTTTTTATCTCTATTTATTAAAATAATACGAATTTTTCAAATTTTAATATTTTCAGCTCTTCGCAGCTGATATTCTGATTTATACACAAAGTTTCAACTCTAAGTTACACAGTTTTCGAGAATGGCTCTGTGACAGACAGACAACGGAGCGGGAACAATAGGGTTTCGTGAGATGAACGAAACCCTAAAAAAGAAGTCTCGTCAGATCCAGATTAATTGTACAGAAAAAGTAAGGACTGGCCTTGAAAGAGTGAAGATAAGACCCAGCACGAGTCTTGTGAATGAAAATTTGTCCAACTCGTGAGTCGGGCTTGGGCTTTGGCCTTCACCTTCCTGTGCAGACCTCTAATGCTGGTTTACAGAACCTTTATTAGCACAAGCCAACTCCTTATTTGATCACCCCCTCCCCCCAAGTATATCAGCCATTGTGTGTTGATGGTTGTATGCCAGGTTCAATCTCAAGTGAGAAGGGTATTAGAATGATTGAAAATCTTTCAATGATCTTAGAAAATAGAGGTTTTCATGTAGGGAAATGGATATCTAATTCTTTTGATATATTGACTCATTTAGCTTTAAATGCTCTTGAGTCAACAAACTTAGAAATTCATCCTGATGATTGTTCCAAAGCTTTAGGGCTTACCTGGGACTCTTCAACTGGATGTGTTAGGTAGCTTTCAATACAAAAAAGTATAAAGCTACCTAGTGCAGCCGTTCGGAGGAAAGCAGTTCCGGAAAATTTCGATATATTTTCACCGATCATGACCCCCAGACCCCAAAACCACCCTCCGTTCAAATGTTGATTTATATATATTGATATATATATCCATATATATATATATATATATATATATATATATATATATATATATGTCGTGTTTCCAAGTTCAAATCCGGGAAGAAGGCAGTCGTGCTCGTGATAAATAGGGTTAGCTATGTTATTGGTTTCCCTTTTAGCTCGCATCAGGCGGCCGTGTGGTATCATCAACAACAAGAAATGTCAGTCCATATTTTTGTCGAAGAACCTTTTATTTCCAGTTTAAGACATCTCTTCAGGGAAAATGCTCATTAGCCAACGCTAAACGAAAAAAAAATACAACGTTCCATTATTTTCTAGAATCCGTCCCGATTCTTTCAGCAAACACCAGCGTCGAAAAAATCCTCTCCGAATCAGGATGATCGTGTTTTTAAACTAGCTTGCGTAATAATACAGAATACGTCACGTGACCCACTTCTATCGAATCAAAAGGTCTCTTTTGGAACTTTATCAATATTTCCGGTGGATTTATTTTGTTGTAAAATGCAAAAACTTTCTACGCCCTTCCAGAATATTCCATAATCTCGTACCAGATGCCTGTCATATCAACAAACGAGCTTATCTGTTTTTGAGGCTGTAGCTAAACTTCGAATTTAATACGTAATAAAAATAATAAGAAGAAAAGAAAATGAATCTTTATAAAAGGGGAAAAAAAAAGAAAGAATTAAAGTTTTTCGGAAATATTTTAATAGACATTTGATATTTAATAATAGGATAACTTTATGAAATAAGGTTTTTTGAGCGGAATATTTTAAGAGATACGATATTTTAGCATTTAAATAAAGAAGTTATAGCAATTTGACCACACGGGAATAATACTAATGAATTTTAATAATGGATTAAAATAAAGATGTTCTATTTAAAGAATAAATTAAAAAAGCTATCGCCATTTTTAGAATAACTACATTCGAATAAATATTATTAAGTGGATTAGGAATAATTGGCTTTACATATGGATAGTAAAAGGCTATTTTAAGAATGAGAATTATTTTAATAAGCTGGGTTATATACCGAATATTATTGAATGGACAAATTTTATAGAATAATTGCGGAAAAAATTTAAATTTTGTAATATTTCCCCCCCTCCCTAAAGATTTTGGATGAAGTTAATAGTTAAGTAACTATAAATTCAGACAATATAAATTTAATACTTTAGAAATTTGAATTTTGACTAGTATAAATTTAGAGACTGCCAGCAAGGAGATGGGGAATTTCTGAAGAACTGGAAGACAAAAACAAAAATAAAATAATAGTAATCAATTAAAATTAATAGATAAATAAAAATAAAGCTACGAGCATTTCCCCTGTAATAATAATACAAGAAATGGTTACAATCTCACTTACCATTTGTAAGTGCACAAGAAAAATACAATAACAATAAATAATAAATATTAATAAACAGGAAAAACAGGATAATAATAGTAACAGAATTTTGCTTTTTACCAAGTTCACAAGCTTTAGAATAAGTAGTCACTAGCAAATTGTTAAAACGAAGTTTTTAAAAAAAAAATTCGACTTAATTCAAATTTGAGTTCATTAGATCCAACTGTTTTATTTCAGTCTCTTTCTTGGATCGTGATAAGTCCTCATTTTGTTTTTTTAAAAAAATGGTTACTGCAGTCCCTTTCTTAAAAATACAGTTTTTATGTAAAGGCTGAAAATAAAGACATTACTCCATCAAAATTTTAAAACTGTAGTCATTCTTACCAATACTTTATAATGACCTTATAAGGCTAGCACTTGTCACAACATCTTCTCTTAAGTATCACATTAATTTTCTCACATAATAAACAAGTCAAATTATCTCTTGGTCGTTTATTGTACTTGGAATATGTTATCTTTGTTATATTCCTGTGGGATCTGTTATATTTCTCTTGGGATCCCAACATCTTTAACTAATATTTGTCAAACATTTTTTCACTAATAAATAATATAACTCTTCAATAATATAAATAAATGCTATAATAAAATTCAATTCATAAACATAACAATAATAACTTTCAATATAACTAATACTTCACAACATATGTAGTAATTCATAATATAATTCAATAGTAGAAATAATAATATTATAATAACATTTGTATAATTTAAGAAAATATCACAGTTTGTTTATTTATTGTTAGGAAAAATATTGGTTGAGGATAAAATAATTACATAGCAAATAAATAAATTTCTTATTTTTTTAATTATATAAGAAAGTATTTTTGCCAGTCGAAAGTATACAAAAAAAAGTATATAATAATTTCAAAATCCAAATAAACTTAAATCTAAATATTTAGAAATTGAACTCTCAACCATTAGTTCCTTACAATAATTTTTCCTCTGATACCCTTTTACAAAATTATACTGTTAAGTTATAAGTATTCATATCCTAAATGCAGAGAGTTGTTTTTTTGGCAAACTTAGAATAAATAAAGACAATAAATAACAAATAAAAGATGTTAATTTTAGCTGAGAAATGGAATACAAAGGCAATTAGTTTAGATACTTAATTTTCTATTGTCACACCAAAACAATCACTGTAAAATCACATCATCACTATCCAATCATTTATATGTTTGTATAATTATAGAAATATTTATAAAACGGTTACTATTTTGTTATCTATTGAAGTAAATAACATAATATTAAATTTTTGAAACAATTGGTTTAAGAAAAAGTAAATAAAGTAAAAATAGTTTATTTTGATATAGAATTAAAACATTTAATTTCATTTTTCAACATCAATTTGACAATTCCTAAAATCAAAATACACATCTTATGCCTGCATAAGGTGTCTACTCAACCTCAAAAACTCTCAAAAACAAGTAAATATTTTAGTTGATCAGGCTAAAATATAACCACAATGTTGAAATAAAAGCTGTGACATTTATTTTAAATTTTAAAATATTAAACTTTCAAAAATGGGTAATATCTCTGTTGTACACCAAAGACATACCTGATAATGTTGAAACTAGAGTAATAAGAGATATTTAAAGAATTAGAATTTATTCTATTGTTTTTACTTTAGTTTGATTTTGTGATGGTGATTGTGATGTCTGTGGTGATTTTGATTGTTGTTTAGGTTGCTCATGAAATAGTCTGAAGTTATCTGGTGAAAAATAGGGTGCGAATTGTTCCATGTCTCCAAATTAAGACCCTATATTCCCTTCTGACAGAAACATAACTGAATTCAAACCTTTCCTATTGAATTTTTAAGAATTATAAGAATTTGTGAATCCAAATTAAGCATTAACCAGAACATTTATTCAATAAAATACATAAAAATCTCCTAAATTTTATTTATTATTTTTGCTAAATTTAAATTTAATATGTTGCATTAACTACCTTAGAATAATTTTTTTTTTATCATAGTAATAATAATAATAACAATTGTATCATCAGCAAAAAGAACAAGAAGAGCAACATCATCAACAAAATTTTATTACATACCCCATGAATTTTTTGAATGCAACTTACCTACATTTTCCAATTTCTCTTCTAAATATTTTTATTATTTGTCATCAAGGAAAACATGACTTTATCTTCATATTGATCGTCATCACGTATTAATTCTATCATCACATCATAATTATTCTGAGTATTCAATTCTAGTAAATTTATTACTGCTGAGGACTTGGTAAATAATGAACTTATTTTTACCTAAGCTATGGACAAATGAGGTGTAAAAAAAATTCCCCATTGGTGAGCTTAAGATTATTAAAATTCAAATTACCTAATAGAGCAATTCAGCTAGGTTAACATAGTGCTAAATGTCTACATGTTCCAGTAATCTAATTTCTACCTGACCTAGCATTTTATTTAAACACTTTATTAATATTATAACACCATCAAAAATTTTCAAATTTTCTATATTAAATATTTTAGCAAGTTGGTAAATGCATCATAAATCCTACATTAAATGAAAATAAACAATAACATACTAAATTTAGTTTTATATATTCACAGTTTAAATAAACAATAAAATACTAACACTCTATTTACATATTTACATCATAAATAATCTTTCAGTGGCTCATTAATTTACTACAATTCAATTTTTTAACAAACTTTAATGGTAAAATTGCGATAGTTGAACCGGTATCGACGACACATGGTAAATTATAATTATTCGTATATCCATACACAATTAATTGTCAAACATTAGGAGTACCAATTGGAAGAGTATCAGAGGGTGTTGAGTTGTTATTAAAAATACACTCTTTTTCCCAGTGAAAAGCATTCATTATACCCTTGTTTACACAAATTCTACATGGCCTAGATGGGTACTGGTTCTGAAAATAATTGTTTTGTACTCCGTTTTGGAAATTTCTAGGTCTTTGAAAATTATAGTTTGGTCGAGGAACCCAGTTTCGAGGAGAATTAAATTGATTATTGGGCCGATTTGACTGAATCCAATGCCTAGGAGTATTAATTTGTTGAAAATTTGGTCTATTAGGCTGCACACTATATCGAGGAATGTCAAAATTAGTTGCGTTAGGTTTACTTGGTAATGATGGACTTGTAACAGCAGGGGTGGAAACTTCCACAAATTGCTTAACAATTCTATACCATTCTGCTGTACTCTCAGGAGGGTTAACAATTAGATAATTTTGATATTCTGGTTTTAAACCATCGGTTAATCCTTGTAGTAATATAGTTTCACATAAATGCAATTTCCTACCAATTTCAATTTTCTTTCTAAAATAAGTTTCTAAGTTACTTAAACTATCCAATTTCAAAGCAGAAAATTCAGAAAATTTCGGGATATTTACCCTAATAAAATTCTCAGTTAAGATATCAGCTATCTGTTCGTATTTAGTGCAATTAAGGCAATCATTAATGTAAATCTTAAGAGCTTCTCCCTTTAAATTTTGAGAAATATTTTTAAACTTCCAATCATCATCCTTCTTTTCTTTTTCACAAGCATCATCAAAGTATTTTAACCACGCTTGTATCTCAACTCCTAAATCTGGATCAAATGCTATAAATTTTGGTTCTGCCATAATATTTAATCTAACAAAAGAGTTAACTCGATCTTCTTTTAAATATCCGGATCTTAAAAACATTAAATTTTAAACTTATAACACTATATACCATACAAATAACGAAATAAATAAAATAGTAAATAAATATGTAATTTACGATCTCAGTAACATTTTAAAAATAATAGATTTTTTTTTTTTTTTTTTTTTTTTTTTTTTTAAGAATATCTGTTCTTAAAACATGAAAATATAAATTATACCGCTGTCTATAATATTACAATGACGTATCACACGAAATCATCAAATAAATTAATTAACCTTAACAACACTTAAATATTTGCAACAGAAATAAATTTTAAAAACAAAAATTTAATCAGTATAACATAGTATATAAAACCTTTAAATTTCAAGGTAGACTATTAAATAAATAAAACATTTTAAATATAACATAAACTAATAAATACCAACATATAAAGATACCAATAAATAAAAATACCAACTTACAGTTACTCTTGAGCATATTTCACAGGAAAGTTTCACACATCTAAAAATCTTTAATTTTCAGATAACACAAAAGTTCTGCTTTTTCGCAATCCTTTAAAACCAACACCATGAAGACGCTTATGAAGATGAATAGTATATTCTCTAGCAACAACTTCACTTAGGCCAACTTTTCCTCTTCTTTTCTCTTTTAGGCTTGACCATTTTTAATTTATTATAAAACTACAAAATAACAAAACACCAGACGTAAACGTGCTGTAATGGCGTAGACGTCCTCGTAACATACTCTTCTAATCGGCAAATTTCACGTTTAACTACACAAACTTTCTGTTGATCACCAGCATCCTGTTCGACTTATTATATTAATGTCGTGTTTCCAAGTTCAAATCCGGGAAGAAGGCAGTCGTGCTCGTGATAAATAGAGTTAGCTATGTTATTGGTTTCCCTTTTAGCTCGCATCAGGCGGCTGTGTGGTATCATCAACAACAAGAAATGTCAGTCCATATTCTTGTCGAAGAACCTTTTATTTCCAGTTTAAGACATCTCTTCAGGGAAAGTGCTCATTAGCCAACGCTAAACGAAAAAAAATACAACGTTCCATTATTTTCTAGAATCCGTCCCGATTCTTTTAGCAAACACCAGCGTCGAAAAAATCCTCTCCGAATCAGGATGATCGTGTTTTTAAACTAGCTTGCGTAATAATACAGAATACGTCACGTGACCCACTTCTATCGAATCAAAAGGTCTCTTTTGGAACTTTATCAATATTTCCGGTGGATTTATTTTGTTGTAAAATGCAAAAACTTTCTACGCCCTTCCAGAATATTCCATAATCTCGTACCAGATGCCTGTCATATCAACAAACGAGCTTATCTGTTTTTGAGGCTGTAGCTAAACTTCGAATTTAATACGTAATAAAAATAATAAGAAGAAAAGAAAATGAATCTTTATAAAAGGGGAAAAAAAAAGAAAGAATTAAAGTTTTTCGGAAATATTTTAATAGACATTTGATATTTAATAATAGGATAACTTTATGAAATAAGGTTTTTTGAGCGGAATATTTTAAGAGATACGATATTTTAGCATTTAAATAAAGAAGTTATAGCAATTTGACCACACGGGAATAATACTAATGAATTTTAATAATGGATTAAAATAAAGATGTTCTATTTAAAGAATAAATTAAAAAAGCTATCGCCATTTTTAGAATAACTACATTCGAATAAATATTATTAAGTGGATTAGGAATAATTGGCTTTACATATGGATAGTAAAAGGCTATTTTAAGAATGAGAATTATTTTAATAAGCTGGGTTATATACCGAATATTATTGAATGGACAAATTTTATAGAATAATTGCGGAAAAAATTTAAATTTTGTAATATATATATATATATATGACTTATGTCATACGATAACGCTCGTATTTATAAATCAATTTTGATGAAACTAATTGTGTGTATTAAGCTCACCAATGTCTTGACCGAGTTCGTTGGCCAGCTTGGTCCGCCATTTTGTTTCAAGATGGCGGCCATTTAAAAATTTAAAACTAAAATAAATATACAAAAAAGTTAAAAATTCAAATTTATTTTTTAATTAAGTGTTAGGCCTTGATACGAGGATTCCAGAGCATTTTTTGGTTTACCTCTATCTTAAAAAATGGCTGAGATAGAGCAGTTTGAAATTCTAGGGTGGCTGACATTTTGAAACAAGATAGCACATTACAAAAATTTTCATTGTTGTAATAATTTTCCCAATCATACACATAAAACTACATATTCATATCCGTAAGCGCCAAATTATCGCCAAACTTGGCGACATTTGGCGAAATATTGCCAAATTTGGCGACCAAAATAAGTCTTCATAAATGAAGCCAATTTGGCTATTGTTCAATAATTTGGCGAATTTCTTATTCAAATTCAGTATTAACGAATCTTTTGTAAACGTTTTCTTTGCATTTTAACTTGCTGTTTTCGTGTAACATTAGCTAAAATTTTAAAACGAAGATATAGGAAAGCTACCTTTTCCTCCCGGTGCAGGCCGGAAGAACTTTTTATCTTTAATGTTAATTTGAAATTTGATGATGACATAACTAAAAGAACATTTTTTTCACAATCTGCCAAGTTATTTGATCCGTTAGGATATTTGGCTCCATGTACCATCTCTGTAAAAAAAATTTACCAACAATTGTAGTTGATGAAATTAGATTTTGATTTCGCTCTTGAAAATTTCCAAGTAAATTGGAAAAATTCAAAAAAGAATTTGAACAAATTTGCCTTATTCGAAATCCCTTGATGGATCCAAGTTTCCAATGAAGAACTGATATGTCATGGATTTAGTGATGCTTCAGAATCAGCATATGCCACAATTATATATGTGAAAGAACCCTATGAAATGAAGTCTAAGGTGACCATATTAGTTGCTAAAAGAAAGGTAGCACCACTTATATCCGTTTCCATTCCAAGGCTTGAAATGTATAGTTCTCTACTACTTTCCAGATTGCATGCTAAATTAGTGACTATTTTGAACAAATTTATTATTAAGTTCTATGCATGGGCTGATTCACAAGAACTTCTGTCATGGCTGTCATCCCATCCTCGGTGTTGGAAACCTTATGTAGTATATCTAAAATTTTAGACTTTGTTCCATCCGATTGTCGGAGATATGTTCCAGACAAGGAAAGTTAGCTCATATTGCTTCTACAGGGTTATCAATGATCTTCTTGATTATTGGCTTTGGTGGGAGGGTCCAAAATGACTTTCTTTAAATCAAGAACATTGGCCTAAACAATCCCAAATTAAGACTCATCCAGACACTATTAACAAAGAGAAAAATAACTCTAAATTTTTTTTCAGTAACTGTTAATTATTCTTTGATGTATTTACTTTTTTAGAAATATTCTTCTTTTACTAAAATGGTTGATGTTGTAGTTTTAGGTGGCTTTCATTACAAAAAGCTACCTATTGCAGCCGTTTGGAGGAAAGTAATTCCAAAACATGTTGGTATATTTTCACAGATCATGACCTCCAGACCCCCAAACCACCCTCCGTTCAAATGTTGATTTATATACAGGGTGATTTTTTTTAAAGTTGTGAAAGTAAAACACTATAACAAAAGAACCACTGATCCAAATGACCTGAAATTTCACCAGTATGCTCCCAAAGCAATGGGACTTTTTTCAGAACATGGTTAAAAAAAACTTAAAATCGCACCGACAGATGGCGCTGTAAGGTAGCAGAAACAAAGAATATCGTCTGTGGGAGGAAAACAGTGAACACTACTTTGAGAAACCATATTCCGTAGGCCCTCTGTCGTCATTGGACCTTTTCTTAAATTCTTAAGTGTCATAAATCTCCTAAGACCAGTTGCTGCGCTGTCATTATTCTGATAATACAATTTCGCTAACAACGCACGGTCCGTCAATGGCACAGTCATTGCGAGGATTTCCGTAGAATAATGAACACGAGGTGTGCATACTTCACGTTTTTATCGCCAATGTGCGTGTGCAGGGCGCAAGTTCGTCTCCCGACTTCACTGCATGTACAGCGCCATCTGTCGGTGCGATTTTAAGATTTTTAACCACGCCTAAAAAATACCCATTACTTTGGGAGCATACTGGTGAAATTTTAGGTCATTTGGATCAGTGGTTCTTTTGTTATAGGGTTTTATTTTTAGTCTAAGATCCGGTATAAGAAATATATACCCTCATTTGTTATTTAATGATAATAAAGAATATATGCTAGATAATGTATAAATTGATACATCGCAAATAGGTTGCCTAGCTAAATCACGTGCCGATAATGATAAACAATAAAATGTTTAATTAATTTTTTTTTATCAACTTCCCTGATTTGTTATTTATGAAAGTCTAGAATCAGCTGAGAGAATATACCCCAAGGAATTGAAAAAATAAGGGTTGCCTACTCTCCCCTCTTGCCAACTATGGGGTTGCCAGGTTTAAACAGGTAAGTAAGAGTTGTTAATATACCCTCATAAGTTATTTAATCAAAATACACATCAAATGAAAGCTTATTTTATTTTAAATCCAACCGTATTAGGTTGCCTTATCAAAAAGTTTGTTGAATCCATGGTTGCCTAGATTTAAGATGTTCAATTTTCTGCGTGAACGTTGAGAGTGACAGAGAAGCGTTGCGCGCGCAATGCCATTTGACAGACAAAGATGCAGCGAGTTCTTTTCGAAGATTTCTCCGATAGTGTAAATATTAACAACGATATAAAAATTTTTTTCACTCACACATTCATTTATCAGCAACAATACATAATTATGAAATAACTAGCAAGCTACGCCCGCTACGCTGGTCAATTTCTCTTAACGCACCTTTAATCAAGTGAAATATTGACTTTGAATTTGACCTTGTATTTTAAAACCCTATGGATGGATGGATCTTTACTTGGAATGTCCTTCTGCATTTCTGAAAACGATACGAACGCTATTGCGTTATTACATTTTTAATGTGTCAGACAAAATTTGGGCTGTTAAGGACAAATTAGGCCAATTCTCTGTAGACTTTATTATGGAATAGGTCAGCATTAAAAAAAATGAATAATTGTGTTAAATTATGGTGTCTATGGGAGAAAATCATTTCCGTTGGATTCAAATTGGGTTTGAATGAAATTACAATTTACAATACTTCAAATATAATGAAATTTATATGCCTTACTGAGGTGGACAAAAATATCGTCGAGAATTAAATAAAAATCATGCACTCGCGACATCATAATTCACTTTTATATTTTAACAGAATAATAAGGCTACTATAATATGTCTAAAAGGTGGATTAAAACTTTGTGCCGTTATATTAAAAATAAATGTGCAACGTTAAATTAGCACAAATTAAAATCATTTCTAATGGCAAACAGCTGTTTCAGAGCCCTTAAGCTCCATCTTCAGTGCCAACTCAAAAGGTAAAAACGAATTAAAACTCCTAGGCCATGACCGCTTGCCTGCCATCTCTCGCCCCGCGGCCAGATGAAATGGCGTTGAATTTTTCAAAACAACAGCGGAGACGAGGAAACACACGTGACAGAGAGACCAATAGGAACACTCCGCCGACCGGGAAAGTTTAAGTGTGGAGGCGAATAAAGGAGGGGGGACGAAGAGAATGAACTAAGCGAAACGCAGCCAGACGTTTGAAACGCTTTGTACGGCAGAGAAAAAACCAGAAAGGGGGGGGGGGCAATGAGGATGAATTAAATGAAAGGTAGACAGACATTTGAAAAATTTGGTGTACTGGACAAATCATTAACCAAGCTGCTCGAATTTTTCCATATGTAATAAGCTTCCCAGAAATTTAGGTCGTAAATTGATGAGCATTTCTGAATTATCGCACCTTCCGAAAAATTAAAACTGTGACTTTCAGACCAACAATGGTTAGCTATTGCAGATCGTTTAATATCACAATTTTTAACATAGTTTTTATGCTCCCCCAAACGGACTCTAAGCGGTCTCTTAGTTTGACCTATGTACATTTTATCACATTCGCAAGATATTTTATAAATTCCCCAATGTGAAAATCTGTCTATTGGATGTTTGAGGTCTGTAAATTTGATTTTGTTAAACGGTGCATAAACTATTTTAAAGTCGAAACTTTTCAAAATTCTAGATATTTGATGGCTTATTCTCGGAAAATATGGAAGTATAATTAAATTTTCATTGCGAACACTGTTAACATTGGAATGCGTACGTTTAATTTGTTTATTACGAATTGAATCAACTATTTCAACAGGATATTGATTTGATGTAGTCTAACTCCGCTTTGAGTAAACTCTCAGATGAACAAATTTTTAGGGCGCGATGAACATATGTATTAAAAGCAGCCAATTTTTGATTCGGGGGGTGAGATGAAAGACGGTGTGGCGGTAATGAAACTGCGAATGGTTTACGATAAACTGTAGTTTGAAATGAGTCATTTTCGCGGTAAAGCATGACATCAAGGAAAGGTAGTTGGTTGTTATTTTCAAGTTCAGATGTAAACTGTATATGTTCATCTACAGAGTTCATAACAGAAAGGATATGAGGAATATCTATATCACTAGGATCAACTAAAGCGAAACAGTCATCGACGTAGCGGGTGTAAAATGGAAAATTTAACTTATTGAAAAGGTTTGACTCGTAATAATACATATAGAAATCACTGAGAATTGGGCTCAGGGGCGAGCCCATAGACAACCCATCGGTCATGCGATAAAAATCACCATTAAAAATGAGCGTGTTTTGTGATAGACAACTGTCCGTAAGGCGCAATAATTCATCTATTTCAAACTGTGAGAAGTGAAATTCCTGAAGGCGTAATTTGAGACAGTTCAAGGCACCTTGAACCGGTACATTTGTAAAGAGGGATTTGACATCAAATGAAACCATACGGCTTTGAGTAAAGGGGAAGTTACGTAATTTATTTACGAAATCATAAGAATTTTTGCAGGTATGAATATTGTTGGAGAGTAACGGGGAGAAAATAGTAACGAGATATTTCGCTAATCTATAGGAGGAGGTACCAATATTTGAAACGATCGGTCTGAATGGAATACCGAGTTTGTGAACCTTTGGAAGAGCATAAAATCTTGCGCAATGTGACACAGAAGGAATGAGGGCAGATTTAGTGCTATTGGAAATGAGGGGGGAATGTTGGATAGCGGATTTTATTGTTTTTAGTTCATCTTGTGAAGGGTCAGACTTTAACTTTTTATAAGGACCATTATTAAGTAAATCTTGTGTTTTTGTCATGTAATCCGACTTATCCATAACCACAATCTGGCCACCTTTATATGCTTTGCTAATAACTATATTTGGATTGGATTTTAGTTTCTTCATGCAACTGGAAGCACCCTTACTAATATTTGACATTGGAAGTTTATTGTTAAAATTTACATTGTTCACAATTAAGTGACGTATTGAATCCTTTTGTGAAGGGTTTAAAGCACTAAATTTGAAAGCTCTTTCAATGGGGGCAATAATATGTGGAAAAGACGGTTTGCTGGAGAGTGCAAAATTATTATTTAGTTTTAGACATTTGAGTTCATCCTGACTAAGCTGTACACCCGAAATGTTAACGACAGAGTTCTGATTTACTAACGGTAAGGTGTTAATCACTTTATTGCTGTGTTGTCTGGAGAGTAAATTGAATTTAGCATTAAGGGTATTAGTATGTTTAATAGACTTATTATGCGCACTAAACCAAGACCGGTTATCTAAGTTAGTGAAATCAGGATGAGAATTAGAAAGATTAAGATGCAGCTCGTATAGTTCCTTTTCAATGACGGCTATTTTACTACGTGTCTCCTGTATTGTAGATCTTAACAGTGCAAGCTTAGTGCGGAAAATTACTTTTTTCACTTTGTTTGAATATGGCAAATTACATCTGACAGAAATAAAGTTTGGAATTATTCTATTTCGTTTACATTTGAGAAGGAAAGAAAGATGATCAAGATATCTGAACTTTTTCAGACGCAAGTTGGAAAATCTATTACAGATCGACATGGCATAAAACAAAAGGAAATTGGCAAGGAATCATTAAAACAAACAAGTAAAATCCAATGGCCCGTTGCAGCCGAAATATCTAAAAGGTGGATTAAAACTTTGTGCCGTTATATTAAAAAGAAATGTGCAACGTTAAATTAGCACAAAAATAAATGATTCCTTGCCATGTTTTAATGATTCCTTGCCAATTTCCTTTTGTTTTATGCCATGTCGATCTGTAATAGATTTATATAGGAGGAATATCTATATAGATATTCCTCATATCCTTTCTGTTATGAACTCTGTAGATGAACATATACAGTTTACATCTGAACTTGAAAATAACAACCAACTACCTTTCCTTGATGTCATGGTTTACCGCGAAAATGACTCATTTCAAACTACAGTTCATCGTAAACCATTCGCAGTTTCATTACCGCCACACCGTCTTTCATCTCACCCCCCGAATCAAAAATTGGCTGCTTTTAATACATATGTTCATCGCGCCCTAAAAATTTGTTCATCTGAGAGTTTACTCAAAGCGGAGTTAGACTACATCAAATCAATAGCCTTTGACCGGGGTTATCCTGTTGAAATAGTTGATTCAATTCGTAATAAACAAATTAAACGTACGAATTCCAATGTTAACAATGTTCGCAATGAAAATTTAATTATACTTCCATATTTTCCGAGAATAAGCCATCAAATATCTAGAATTTTGAAAAGTTTCGACTTTAAAATAGTTTATGCACCGTTTAACAAAATCAAATTTACAGACCTCAAACATCCAATAGACAGATTTTCACATTGGGGAATTTATAAAATATCTTGCGAATGTGATAAAATGTACATAGGTCAAACTAAGAGACCGCTTAGAGTTCGTTTGGGGGAGCATAAAAACTATGTTAAAAATTGTGATATTAAACGATCTGCAATAGCTAACCATTGTTGGTCTGAAAGTCACAGTTTTAATTTTTCGGAAGGTGCTATAATTCAGAAATGCTCATCAATTTACGACCTAAATTTCTGGGAAGCTTATTACATATGGAAAAATTCGAGCAGCTTGGTTAATGATTTGTCCAGTACACCAAATTTTTCAAATGTCTGGCTACCTTTCATTTAATTCATCCTCATTGCCCCCCCCCGTCTGGTTTTTTCTCTGCCGTACAAAGCGTTTCAAACGTCTGGCTGCGTTTCGCTTAGTTCATTCTCTTCGTCCCCCCTCTTTTATTCGCCTCCACACTTAAACTTTCCCGGTCGGCGGAGTGTTCCTATTGGTCTCTCTGTCACGTGTGTTTCCTGGTCTCCGCTGTTGTTTTGAAAAATTCAACGCCATTTCATCTGGCCGCGGGGCGAGAGATGGCAGGCAAGCGGTCATGGCCTAGGAGTTTTAATTCGTTTTTACCTTTTGAGTTGGCACTGAAGATGGAGCTTAAGGGCTCTGAAACAGCTGTTTGCCATTACAAATGATTTTAATTTGTGCTAATTTAACGTTGCACATTTATTTTTAATACTATAATATGTGACTCGTGCTATAGTCAGTATATATACGTCAGGACACAATGCCGTTATCATTATCTTTTTATGCTTGAAGATTTCGCTATGGTACTGCATTGTAAAATTTGGTAATTTTTAAAATTCAATATTTGAAAAACGGTATAATCATTAGATTTGAAATTTATATCCAGAAAAATATAATTTTTTACCTTTCTAACGCAGTTTGTCTAACAATTTTCTGACAAATACTTTTCGAACTATTATTTTTTTCAGTAACTTCAAAAGTTTCATTTTCCGAGATTAATCTGTGGCAACGATTAGAGAAAATCCCAGTCGTCAGTAACACATAGCTTTTTATTAAAGAGGATAAGTTTATCCGTTCAAAGTGTACGTCTTTCAAAAGGAGATTTTTTTTCGATCGTTTAAGCGCGGTTTAAATGCTGGTAAGAGTTAAATAAAATAACACATAATGATATAAATATTTTTTTATTAATACATAAATTTATCAATAGCAAAATACAAATTTGTTATATAAAACACTTATTCATATTTAGAATCGTCAGAAGTGCCGATGTCACAATCTAATTCTAATTCTTCATCGTTTTCTATGTTTCTCGATTCCCTTAATACGTCAACTTGTAAGGCTGTTGGGTCCCCTTTAAACCACGTAGGCTTCAAATAGCCATCCAAAAACCAACCACAATCTTCAGGATTGACTTTAAAGCAGCATGCATCGGTTGCATGAAGCCACACAGAATTAACATATATTGTGCGCAAAATTTTCTGTTTCAGTGAGATCCAGCATGGTGGAGTAATATTGGAGTCGATGCCTTTAATCTTCTTCATGAAATGCTCTTTGTCTTTGTTCATCGAATATGTTTTTTGGAACAGCTGATATCTAGCGTCATTGATATCACAACATTGCTTGATCCCATAAAGCAGAGCAGTAAACTCCTGAACAGGTTGAATTTTATCATCTCGGAGTACATCTACTGGATCCGTCAATGATGCGAATATTTCCTGGAAATCCGTTCGTCTTGAAAATATTTTAAAAGGCTTGACCTTTCCCTTCATTATAAAAAGCCGCTGTGTAATCACAGCCCGTAAATGCGTCGAAAGCTGGCAGACCCAGGCATAAAGTAGGACCAAATTTCATTGCAAGCTCAGTACAGTTAATGCAATCAAGATCTATCTTATTGCTTTTCTTTGATGATGAACCCGCCAACTAAATTTGAGTCTGCGGAATTTTGTGGATAGTGGCCAGTAAAATTACCAAGACATCGGTATCATTTGCTTTGACCAATATTTTCGAATTAGGTGGCGCTTTTGATATATGAAACATTATTCGCGTATCTGCCTCTTCATGTTGACGTAAATAATCTCCTTCTTCACGTTTCAGGACGTGATTTCCGACAATATGGTAAGAAACACAGTGTTCTACAACTGTTATAAAAAAATTTTTGTTTTGGAATATTGAAACTAAATTATCATTTTCCCAGTAATTAGCCAAGAATTGTACCAGGGCTTCTTTGAAACGGTAATTTTTGAGATTTCCAAGAAAATCGCTAGGTCTTGGTTGAAGAGGTCATTGGATGACATACGGTCTATCGAACTCCAGCCGACTTTGACGTTCACAGTCTTTGATAGAGGGTGTAATGTGTCTATCAAAAGTTATGTCTATTTCAGAAGCATTACTTGAGCACAATTTTATTAAGATCGATTCAGCAACCTTGTCAAATGTCTGCGGTATAGATGATCCGATAATATACAGGTAATAAAAACCGTCTATTATTGCAATATCGATACCAGTGGGCTCAACTGTTTCGACGTTAGACTTTAATATTTGGGCTAGTTTGGATTTGTCAGTTTTTAGCAAGTCACCAGTACACGAGAAAAGAGCAGGCGGCACAGACGCTAATGGAAACGTTAAGCAGTACTCTATGTTGATGTCTTTCTCAATACTAATCGCAAGTAATCAGCCAAAGATGTCTGGTTTGTTACGCTTTATCGGTTTTTCGAATTTTCCGGGAGTGGAATTGTATTCTGAAATAAACGTCAATTTTTGTTGATTTCCAACCGACTTAACGTTGATTAGAAAATCACAAACTTCAGTAGATGCTGCCATACCAGTTGAAATATTGAACAGAACATTTTTATCGATACTCTCAATGAATGGATTCAGCGTATTTCTTATAGTCTTAATGACACTCTGAAGACTTTTGTTATCCTTTTTGATTCGACACTTCTACAAGGCATGACAGGTATCATCTTTTTGCGTCAGACCGACATGCTCTTTAACGGTGGATATAATTTTGGTCCTTATGCTGTGACTAAGTGCCCATCTTTGTCACGCTGATATAGACTCTGCTGCAAGATTATATGTTAATTGATTTGAGGCATCACATCAGCATTAATGGTCTGTTCTAACGTCATGTCAACGGGTGATCCGGAGAAACCAGATTTGGTACGTCGGATACCAAATGCTCCTCGTCTAAATTCAGATACCACACGCGAATTGCTGTTCTGCGCCGTCATAAGATTGTTGACGTACATAATGGACCACCTGGCATAATTTGGTTGGTTCAATGAAAAGAACAAATCGGACATGTTGTAAATAGAGTCTATATACAGCTCAAAATCACTACACCGGATGCTTCTTGAAAACCGAAGAAACAAATTAATGAACTCACAGTTAGTGATGGGAGTATTCGAATACAAAATGTCTGTGTTCTCGATTCAGCCAAGTTCTCAAGTGGTCTCGATTTCAGACAGGAGTATTCGAATACAAGGCACCTGGCATCTGTATCGGCGACGAAAACTGCGGTTTTCGATTGTATTCAGTATTCAGTTCTCATAGCTGGAGTTTTCTATGGTTTCATAAGATGCGCCAGCGAATGCTAGTATTCAAATACTAGACTACTTGGCGCTGTTTGAGACTTTTCTTCGGAATTTTGCGGTTAGTAGGATGATCAGGGCTATTTTAGTTTCAACATTTTGTTTTATTTTTTCAAGCGTACAATCAATTCAACTAATAACATATGTATTTTTAGTTAAATCGATCATATGGATTTTAATTTAAGAAAACGATTATAATGAATAACATTCAGTAAATTTGTATTTAAAAATCGTAAATATAATTTTTTTTATTAAATTTTTAAAAAAATTACGATTAAAATAATTATTCATAGTGGAAAATAAAATTGTACGTTCGTAAAAAAGAAAAAAAAAATCTTGATTTCGCTGATTAAAGACAAATTGCTTACTTTTACGGGCGTATGCAGGGGAGGGCCGGTACTTCGCCTTCTAAATCTTATAAAATAAGATATAACTTGCAATACTAAGAGACATGGACGTCGGCAGAATTATATCTTGGGACGGGCAAGATTTTGGAACACGTGTGGCAATGGCCCACAGTCTAGTCTGCTTTTAAAATTGCAGAATATGAACAGAAAATGATCTAAACCTAGATTTTTTTGTCAGAGTTATCATGCAAGACAATTTTTAAACATATCAACATAAAAAGCAATACAAGAATTTATCAATTAAGAAATACTAAATATCAATAAGTTTTTTTTTTTTTTTTTTTTTTTTTTTTTTACCAACATGTTTTTAAAAAGGAAACTGAAGCAGTTGTGTTTTCCGTCAAAGGGTTTTGCCAGCCTGAATCCTTTTTGTAAGATAAGTTTGAAACACATGAACATTAACAGGAAAACAAAATTAAAAATTATCTTACCTTGGGAGGGGGTGGTGTAGGGTTCAATGGGATAGAGTCATCCTGACAAAAAATTCTTGTCCTTTTTTTTTCGCTAATGACAATCGTAATATTTATATCAAAACTCAAAAACATTAAAAAGAAAAGAAATTGTTCTGCAGCTGTAAATCATAAAACGTTATCATAAACAAAAGAGAAGCGTTTGTATGAAAAATAAACATTTGATTTGCTGAAAGAGGCGCTACTCATACTTTTCTAATAGACTGATGTGAATCTGACCAACCCCCCCTAGAGATAATGCCTAAGAGCTCAATTTTGACGTCACGGCAGATCGGCTAATGATTCAACTGATAACATCCTACCATTCCTGCAACCACAATAAAACAAAATTCTAAATGACTTTTTTTTTTTCAACTTCCATAATAAAATTGAAGATCAACTAATTCAAAACAGATACTATTTGCTTTTCATTTTCACACCCGCGCAAAAAAGAAAAAAAACTGTAGGATTTAGTATCAAGAAAATTTTGTTTTATGTAACAAAATTTGAATTACAAAATAGTTATTTTTATTGAAAAATAAAAGCTATCTTTTGAGGTTTCATTAATACTTTTTTTTGTTAATGTGCAAATGAAAGCTCATATTTGAGTTCTAGCATAATTCCATGAAAATTAATAATATTTCGATTAAAGATTGGATTGCTTTCAATTAAAGTAAATACTTATTTACAGTATATATGTGCATTTTTATCAATATTAACAATGCTAATCATTATCTATTAAAATATGTTTACTTTGTCACTGCTGAATACTTGATTGAATATTTGCATTTGATAATTACAAATTTCATTTATTTTGCCATATATGCACTTTCTTTATAATCACCAGTAGTAGTTTACCATTATTAGAAAATATTAAACATAAGTTTTAGTTATGTGCAATTGAAAGATATAATTTTGTTTTGGTTTATATTTAAATATTTTGTTTTTGTTATGCAAAACATGAAAAGATAAAAACTAACTTTTAATTAGTTTTTTTAAATATTTTTAACACAAAAGTAATTACAAAATTTAAATGATAACTCTAAAAAATTTTCTAGATATTTGCATTTTATACACAACACACACACACATATGTATGTAATATTTAATAATTTTTTTTTTCAAAATGTAACCAAAAATGTTTTATTATGTAATATAATAATTCTAATTATAAAATAATTATTATGTAATATAATAATTCTAATTATAAAATAATTATTATGTAATATAATAATTCTAATTATAAAATAATTATTATGTAATATAATAATTCTAATTATAAAATAATTATTATAAATACCTAAAAATGCATATAATGTGAATGTAATTATGTATTCATCGTAGTCATCTAAATAATGTGATTATTATATTTAGATAAACTAAATATAATACCAGAAAAATAATAAATATAAGATATATAAAAATAAAATAAATTGTAATCAGAATTATGAGGTTTTAGACCTTATTTGAATAATGTGATTATATGCAGATAAACTAAATATAATTTAATAATATAATAAAGATGGGATTGCGGTGCCTCGCTTAAGATCAATCTTGAGCGTAAGTCTGATTTATCGTAACTGATCTATATATGTATACTTATCGCTTAAGATCAACTTAGAGACTTACGATATAAACAAAACGTAAACGGCATTACAGTGCCTCGCGATCTTACGACAGCTTCGAAGCAGCCGTAAGTTAAGACGCAAGTGGATGCGCGCGCAACCGAAACAAATGTAACTGCGGCCTCTGATTGGCTGACTGCAGGAGGACTTACAACGAAGCACGAGGACTTACGCTGAGGCACCGTAATACGAAGTTACGACTGATCGCAGGAACGCCTATCCTACGATCGAGCGTAAGATACGGTAGAGCGAGGCACCGTAATCCCAGCCAAACAAACCGTAATCGGTATTGCAGTACCTCGCGTTCTTACGCTAACCAGAAAGCTATCTTACGACGAAGCGCAATTGTATGCGCGCGCAACCATAACATATCGAACTATGGCCTCTGATTGGCTAACTGCAAGAGGACTTACTCGTAGGAACGCCCATCCTAAGATCGAACGTAAGATTTAAGAAAGCGAGGCACCGCAATCCCACCGATAATCCCAAAAATATAATAAATTAGGTATAATAAATATAAAAATAAAATAAATTGTAATCAGAATTATGATGTTTTAGACCTTATTTGAAGAGGGTGTAATCAGTGTGGTATACATGTAACATGCATTTATATAACAAATAAGTAATTAAAAAAACATTTTTTAGCTAAGTGTAGTATATTTAAGGCAAAGGCAGATTTGAATACTAGCCGTAATAATTTCATTTGAACATTAGTAAAAATATATATTTAATATTTTCTAATAATAGTACAATATCTCTGGTGATTTTTATTTGGTGATTATAGAAAAACTGCATATAAGGCGAAATAAATCAAATATATAATTATCAAACGATAGTCAGTATATTATATTAAGTTTTATCTTACACTTTTCACTAACTGATATAATTTTGCATATGAATTAATGACAAGAGAAGCATTTAATTAAGTTAATAAATTTATAATTTAATCTCTGTATAAAAGAATATATCAATATTTTAATGATAAAATACATTAAACATGGGGGGAGGAGGAGGAGCATCAGAATGAAACAATCGTGAATTTCTCAAAACTTATTTTTTATGAGAAACAACTCTGGTATCTGTTTAGGAAAAAATTGGGTCCTTTAAAGGAGCCTTCACAAAATTTCTCATTTCAAAACAGGACCCTTCACAAAATTATTTTCCCTAAAATAGGACCCTTCACAAAATTCTTTGTCTTAAAAATAGGTTTTTCACAAAAATTTTCCATCTTTAAACCGAACATTTCACAAATTAATCATTTAAAAGTAAAATCTGACCTGTCACTTTTACATATATAAGGAAAATATATGTATTTTACATCCATATATCTTCTTAAAAATGTATAAATAAGAACCTGAATATAACGATCATTTCAAATTCACGTAATTATGTCTAGATTTTTCACAAATATGAAAAGCTGTTCACAATTTCGCAAAAACAGGACACTGGGAAAAAAAGTCGGAACACCCCTGCAAATGTCTCTTGAAAATTTTTTTTTTAAATTCATAGCAGCATTAAAAATATTTGCATAAATCGAAGTCTTTACAAAGAATTGCATTGAAAAATATGAAAGCTATCATAGGCGAACAAATATGAAATTATTTATTATGCACAATTTTCTATTCATATGCATGAAAAGAATAGCAGTTTTTAACTAAAAAGTATTGCATTTACAAATAAAACAAATTCATATTGAATACAAAAATTGTTGCACGAAATGTTAGTTATTTACTAAATAAACAAATAGTGCAAAAGTAATGCGATATTTTTCATATCACCAGCTTCAATAAACTATATGAGATTAAGCCTACTCGTGGAACAAGGACCAAAGTAAACATATTTTAATAGATAGTGATTAACATTGTTAATATTCATAAAAATGCACATATATACTGTAAATAAGTACTTACCTTAATTGAAAGCAATCCGGTCTTTTAGAATTAATTAGACGACAAGAACTTTCTGATTACGAAGCACGTTGCCGCTACAACGTGCATGGCTTTACTCTCCGTCTCCTTATGCTGCAGCACAAGGAGGGAAGGGCGAATGGCCGATCTGAAAATACGTCATTCAATCCAGTGTTGCCAGTCCTGAGGCATTATCTCTAGGGGGGCGTTGATCTGACACGTGATCATAAAAAAGGCAAACAATTTTACGTAGAATAAACATTTGAAGAGTGAAACAGATGAAATGTCGTCCCTCATTTATTAGTTTGAAGGCAGTCTGGAGTAGTTCTTAGTGCTACTACATTTGAATACAAAGAATCGATTCTGAAAAGTTTTCGGAAACTAAGGTATCGATTCTTAAAAGATCTCGAATCGGCCCATCACTACTCACAGTACTGCAGACAGTCTGTCAAAGGGCATTGCGCGCGCAACGCTTCTCTGTCACTATCAACGTTCACGCAGAAAATTGAACATCTTAAATCTAGGCAACCATGGATTCAACAAACTTTTTGATAAGGCAACCTAATACGGTTGGATTTAAAATAAAATAAGCTTTCATTTGATGTGTATTTTGATTAAATAACTTATGAGGGTATATTAACAACGCTTACTTACCTGTTTAAACCTGGCAACCCAATAGTTGGCAAGAGGGGAGAGTAGGCAACCTTTATTTTTTCAATTCCTTGGGGTATATTCTCTCAACTGATTCTCGACTTTCATAAATAACAAATCAGGGAAGTTGATAAAAAAAAATAATTAAACATTTTATTGTTTATCATTATCGGCACGTGATTTAGCTAGGCAACCTATTTGCGATGTATCAATTTATACATTATCTAGCATATATTCTTTATTATTATTAAATAACAAATGAGGGTATATATTTATTATACCGGATCTCGTACTATTTCACAACTTAAAAAAAATCACCCTGTATATATATATATCTGACGTATGTCATGCTGTAACTCTCTTATTTATGAACCGATTCGGTCCATAATTCTCTTCCACCGGGTCATCACGATGGAATATATTCCGTGATGACCCGGGTTCGAGTCTCGGCTTGGGTACTTTGTCACTGTGTGGCTATACGCCTATTAAGCATTTAAAATTTGAATATTATAAATGCAAGGCGTGAGAAATTTTCTCTGGAAAAATTTCCAAGTATTAAATATGCTATATTGTCTTTAGTATCGAGTTTATACCGATTTTGGCACAAGGATGGGTGAAGCGGCCATTGTGTTAAAATTCCGGCCCAGTTGTAGCAGTAGCCAGTAACACCCGCGTGTACCCAAACTCTGACCGCGACCGTGGGAGTCGGCGTGTGAGAGGAGGTGTCCGGACACAGACGCTTTCAACAGTCCTGAGCCCGGTCTGAGTCGGAACGTTGGAGCGGAAACCAGCACAGCACTTTTAAGAAGGTCCGTGTGCTTCAGACTGGCGAAAACCCCTGCGGAGCTCTAGCGCAGTTGTGTTAAGAATTCTGGAGGGGGGGTCTGGATGTCCGGGAGCGTGGAGACCACCCTGTGAGAGTTCTCGGATATCAGGGCCGATCGGGGAGTTGAACAATTCCGGAACCCTCCTTTTCCCGAAAGATTTCGGGAACCGTAAAAAAATTCCGGAGATTCGGAATGTTTCGACAGCTGAAAGCGTCAGGGTCCGGAATGCAGCGTTTCCGGCCTAGCTCTGGAGCCGCTTTCGGTTTTTGAGAAGTGCTGGAGCCGACCGAATCCGGGAGCCTCGTCCGAGTATTTTAAGACCGCCAGGCCTTAAAAATTTGGAAGAGGTACAATTATCCCTTCACGAACTCCAACAGATAAGCTGGATGGAGCTTCCCCGCGTTCCCTTATAGAGAAGACTGTTCTCGCCTTTGTTCAGCTCTCGTAATATCTCCTTAGTCACTACTCCTTTAAACTTCTCCGATAACAAGACCACCCGAAGACCTGTAGCTGCAAACGAACTTTCTCACCGAACCGCGTCATAAGCTTCTCGGCCTCCGTGATCCGATATGGGTGCTCTAGCTCTAGATCACCCAATTTAAGGAATCCAGTACTCTCCGGTTAGTCGACCATATTTAGACTTGCAAACATCGTTGTGTTTATTACGGGGGAGAAAAAAAATCTACACTGTATTGGAGATCCGGAATGCATGTTCTAGACTACAGAACGGCTCCTAGCGCTGTAGGCAGAGATTCGTCGGGCCGTAAGAGACGTCCCTGGGCAGGAAGCAGCACGACAGCATCAGCTTTTATGCGGCCAGTCCAAGAAGACACTTGTGCACCTCAAAGTTTGTGAAAGCCAAGCTCTTCATCACTCGGAACGACCCCTCGTTGTCCTCCAGAAATCCCGAGTATCTGGAATACCCCAAGTGCTAAGACAGGGGCCTCGAAGTACCTGAATGAGTCAGGTAGCTCGTAGAGTTCAGTCGTAATGTTAGATACCTGTATAAATAAAGGACATGGAGGGCAGAACCTGCAAACTCTGCAATGCTTTAAAGGGGTTCCGGGAGTATTACTTCATACGTATCTAAAAAGGTAAGAAATACCATGGTTGGAATATTAAAGCATGCCTGAATCATCCAATAACGTGCGAATGTGTGAAAACCTATACATTGATGAATCACACAAGGCATTTTCGCACTGGTTTACATCAGAGGTGGTTGAGTGTAGGTAGACCTCAGGTAGAAAAAATCTGTAAGGTGGGCCAAGACATGGAATCCATATCGGATTTTCACACGCTTCACAAAGGGGACAGGACCTATTACGGGAGTTACTGTTACGGTTGTAAGAGTATTATGGTTAAAAAACCTTATGTCGGTGAATGTGGCGTAACCATTACCTATGGCAGCCACGGCAGACACCTGAAAGTTTCGAAGCACTACTCTAAGTCATAACCTTATTACACAGTTAAGAGCAGCATAACAAAATTACTGTAAAGACCATCGACCAGGATGTAATGTACACAGAGAATGCAGGTAGATAAAACATGGATACTAGAGACCAAGTCAGTCCACGCCGAGAACGCCTGGCATCAAATCGGTCCTCACGTAACAAAACTTTTCTCTGTATAAGTAAACATGGAACCTACAGCAACATTGCGCTAGCTGCGTGATTACTGCAGACGGGTCGGTATCTCCAGAAACTCCAGGCTTAGGAAAGCAGAACTGCTCCGACTGATCGGGGAAAACAGTATCTTCAAGTTCAGCCGAAATCTGTTTGCGGAGCCCAGGAGAGCTAGAGAGCGTAGGGTGAAGTACGAAGAGTGTGGGAGGTTCTTCCTGCCGGTCTATATCCATCCAAGAGGATCGCCCTTCGTCGCACCGTTCCAGAACTCCGCGCTCTGAGCAAGCGACTCGGGCTCCTCGGATACTGGAGACTAAGAAAGTCTGTGCAGCTTCTCAGCGACGAGCTATCGAGGAGAGCATTGCCCCAGCTCGATGAGAACTTTTTCGGAACTTCGAGGCGGCGAAGGTCGTACGAAGTCCAGGAAGTGGAGACATCGTGTCGGTCCAGTCCTGGGCTTAAAACCTACAACATCCCGAATGCCCACATTCTGATCCCCCAATCCTCTCTGGCCGATGTAACACCTGTCGTCGGGGCTTATCACAAAGAACTTCAAGAGGCTGAGAGGTCTGAAGGTAAACCTCATGCTTCTCTGGCACTAAAAAAGGGGCAACTATACTGCATATAGACTGGAAGGCTTCAGCACCGGAAGATCTTGGTGTTCGTCGGCATTTGGATCTTCACGGCATCGCAGCAATCCTGCTCGTGTTCCTGTAGCTTAGCTTCCGAATAGTAGTAGGGCCATCACCTCTCGCAAAAATATATCGCATATCGTCTTGCGTAAGTTGGGATCTTACAAGCCGGGATAGATTCTTGATCCAGCAGTAATGGCCTCCTTCGGCATAGAGTAAGCTCACCTGTCTGTTTCGTAGAGTCCGCGATCTTTAGCGGATCGATGTAGCTCTTCTAGCACCCGTAGACATTTACGAAGATTCCGTTCAGTCTCTCGAACTTCGAGATGTCCTTGAGAGAGACCGTGAAGGGTATACCCCTGAAGTCCAGCTCGCCTTGCTACAGTAAGTACTTACCGATTCTCTGAGGATCTTATCAACCAGATGGAGAGCCGACAGAACAGCCGAAGTGACTTTTCCTTACGTTAATGACGGTCTTGTCCTTGATCCATTTGGGTAGTTCTACATAGGAAGAACCTCTCAGTGGAGTGTACTTGTTGATCGCACCTCTAGGATCTTAACCCTAGCGAGAGTAAATCCCGATCCGCTGGCCTGGAACTCATCCATCTCCATCACCAACCTCTCGATCGCTCTCCGATAATAGTCTGGGAGGTTGGTGGTTTTCGTGATCACGGAGTTCTGCGTCTTAAAGTTAAACTCCTGCTACGAGGTCAAGGGAAACGGTGACCGGGGAGTCTGGAGATTGGCGGCTGGGGTCTGTGGATTGGTAACCAGAGGATTACTACGGGATTCTGAGAGTGTGTGGCTGGAGTACTTTATCTAACTTTTTGCTCCCAACGGTCTCGTGCTTATACCATCCTGTAGCACCTCGTGCTTGTCGTCGTGTGGGGAGGACCAGCTTGTTCACCTCTTCGAAGTAGAGCTCGTGTTTCCGACTCCGGATTAGGTTCATGCACCTATACTGTTCGATGCTGTCGAGCAGGCAGGCTTTATGGTCGTCGAACGAGATCCCGTGCTGGAACCCCTTCTTCTTCACCCCTTTAGCCCTCTTGGTCTCTTTGCCCACAATGCGTACATCTTGGACCTAATCCCCACGAACTCCGTGAAGATGCTTCCACCATTCGTATCCTTCATCTTATCCATGACCTTCCTGTTGACGCTGGGCAGATCGTGGCGTTTCCGGAACTCCTCCGGATACTCCGAGGTGTTGAAGTGCTCGATCATGCCCTTCAAGTCTCCGTAAAAGTCCGAGGTCCGTATGTTGTAGATGTAGCTGTCTGTGTTCATGTACAGCGTACAGCAGCCTGACCCCGTCCGCCAAAACCTAGACTCCTGTAGTAAACATCTCGAATCCCCTTACATAAGATAAAGGTGCTGAATATTCGCAACTACACAAAACCCGAAGAACATGGCGACCCCGAACAATACCCCCAGCAGCACAAGCACCTCTTCCGTCTCTTGATCACGAAGTCCTCTAACCTCGTCTACGACTACCTTAACTTCGACTTGCTGTACGTCTACGCCAAAGACATCTACGAGCCCAAGTATGTTAAAATACCGGAGAATTTCACCCGATTTAACGGGATAGAGGAAGAGTACATCCAGAACTCTAAAACGCTGGCTCAGAAGGAGAAGGCGAAAGCTGTTCTGCAAGTTTAAGAAGGAAGTAACCTTTACTTCCACACTAGACATGACGGTTCATGACTTAGACCCCTCCGTCATAAATCTGGTGGTTTTCGACGACTGTGTCACCGAAAATAAGCCGGAAAGCAACGAAGAATTCTTCGTCCAGGGGAGGAAGAAAATCACCTCTGTGATCTGCATCACCCAGTCCTATTACTTGAACCCCATAGATATAATGAAGAACTATTACTATTTTGGGTTCTTTAAGCTTCAGTCTAGTGAAATTCGGCAGATATTGCGGGAGATAGACGGCTCTATGCCGAAAGACCTCTACCAGAGATACATGCAAGAGCCAAACGACTTCTTCATGCTGGATTTCGTCAATTCGGCCTTGCAATACAGAAAGAACTTTCAACCCATTAATAAACACGATGGAAAACAGACTGGAAAAGTGGCTCGAGGTATTCCGAAATAGCTATAAGTTCTGCAGAGACTTTAGCCTGACGCTGTCCGTCGGGAAATTCCTGTTCAGCGCATAGAGCCTTACCGCCATCGTCCTGCTGCCGCTGGAAGTCCTGAACATCGCCGCCGGGATCTGTGAGATCGTCGACAAGTCGCTGCAGGTTTCGGAACGGAAGGAGGAGTACAATCATGCCTACAAGTTTTATAAGTCACTCCTGTACTCTTTCCTTGCGGGTGAAGGTCATCGTCGAAGAGGAGGCGCTTCTCAAAGAGCAGGAGCTGGTTTGAGACCTTGAGTACTTCCCGATGGAGAAATACCTTATAAAGAAAGGCCTGAATGGCCACGAAAACATAGTCTATGATAAAGAGCATGTATAAAGGTAAGAGTGTGATTAACAGGATGCATCTCCCGGGCCACCAGTTCACGGGTCCCGGAACTCAGCTCCTCTGGGGCAAAACCGGCTCTACCACCATCTCGCGTATAAAGACTGGAGCAAGCCCATCAACCGGGTCGACGAAACCGCTTACAAGCTTTCCGTCTGTTACCTAAAGAACAGAGAAACCAAAACTCGGAACGAGGTCTTTGACAAGGAGATGCTGTGGGAGCTAAACGACATCCCCAATCCGACGCTTCGAGAGATGGTCGATCGAGGCATCGTCAGACCTATGCTGTGGACCAAAAAGTTCGGTATGGGGTCCAGCTCCATCTATTGTCTCAATTATAAAAGGAAAACGAACACGCAGAAGCCTGAGACTGGTAAAAAGGTTTACCCCAGTGTAACACTAAGGGTTAAGGTAGGGTAGGGTAGGGTAAATTTGCGTAGTTAGGGTAGGATAGAGTATGGTAGGTTAGGTTTGGGTAGAGTAAGATAGGTTAGAGTAGGATAGATTAATTTAGGGTAGGGTAGGATAGAGTCAGTGTTGGGCATAAGCGCGTTCACTGAACGAAAACTCACGAACTTAGTTCACTTTTTGTGAACGTTAGTTGAACTTGACTCACTTTTTGATATACGAACGTGAGCTGAACGAAAGCTCAAAAAATTTGTGAGTTTGAACGAAATTTAAAACTCAAACTCAATTTTTTCCAACTGTAGCAGCTTTTCCAGAAGCTATTTTACATTACTGAAGCAAACTTATTGGTATTGTTGAGATAGATTTGAAAAATAATTGATGCTTGAAAATTATTTATAATGTCATTAAATTAAGCGGCAGTTTTTAAATAAATTTCATACGTAAGTTAACATTTTTCTGATTGTTGATATAAGAATTGAAATTGTTCAGTATTTAGAAGTGATGTAAGCGCGATAAAAGTGAAAGCGATAGAGCTGTTTGTTGTCACAATCGTTATACATTTCTAAAAATTGCCACTGGGTTTTGGCTGGCGTCAAAAAGTAGACTATTAATATTTGACGTCGACAGAGAAATCCACAGTAAAAGAAATAAGACATTGCCGCAATTAAGGAACTGTTGGAACTGTTAAATGAACTTATTATAAACTACAAAAATAATTCCTATAAAATATTAGCCTTACATTATTTATTCTAAATAAAAAAAATCATTATTTCAAGCTTTTTTTTTTCTACCGTAACACTATTTTTAATAATTTTAATTTTCCTGAAATCCTTTACTTTTGTGAATTTTTCATTAAAAAATGTAATCCTCTAACCTATAATTAAAAAAAAGTAATTGGTAGCATGTAATCAAGGTATGCACTTAAGATCAAGCAATCAAACAAGGCTCCAATTCTAATCTTTATAATTAAGAATTGAAAAATCCGTTAAAATTACGTCATGTTGACACAATCATATAAATTTTTCTTTTCAGTTTTATCAATATAAAAATGCATTTCCAGCTACGCATAACGTCACTTTGATCGGCACAAACTTTTCACACATACTTCATATACGTTACTTTTATGCTTAACCACAATGTATACAAATAAAAATATATTTTGTATTCATTTATAATGAAAAAATGGCATTAATAAAGTTATAATGCATAAAGATAAAATAATGGACAATATTCCCGTGACATCAAAATAAATATGAATTTTTATTCGCTTATAAAAATAAAGTGTTTGCACCTCAATATTTTTATTGATGATTTTTACTGAAATTCAACTTACAAGTTAAAAAAATCGAAAAAAAGTTACGTGTCTGAATATTTTTCATTATTTTTCTTGTATACTCGCAACAATGGAAGTAATCAGATTGCCACCATTTTGAAGAAATTAAAAAAAGTGATTTAAAATTAAAATTCTGCTAATTAATAAAAGTATTGAGCAAACACATGCACGATAACAATATATTTCATCTAAAATAAGAATAATGCAAATTGATGAAGTAGTTTTTTCTCACAAATTGTCGAAAGAAAATTCTTAGCGTTTTAAATATATAGATATTATTTACCAGCATCTGTATTCAAATATTTTCGTTTCTGTGATATATTTCCCTTTGTTTAAATTATTAATATCACTTAAGGTGTCGGTTATTTGAAAACTAAAATATAAATTATAAAATAAAACTGAAAGTGAATATCAATACTTAGAATGTGCGTTTAAATGAAATTTTAGAGAGTGGTATTTCTGTGATAGAAAAATTTTATCTTATCATGGGAAATATTGAAAGTTAATTAATATAAATTCGCTAATTAATATATAAAACTTGAAAAAGTATGAAATTCATGAAAAACATGGTAAAATTATTGGAATTACATAAAAATTACTGAGTACAAGGTAAGATTAGTTATTTATTTTATAAATTTTCTTTTTTATATGTAAATTATTGATGTAAACAGGAGGTCATATAATTACTATAAAATATTCACATGAAAGTAATTTAAAAACTGAATATTTTCCCTATTTTTCTGTATTACGATAGTCTAAGGCAGGGGTTCCCAAACTTTTAGACCGATGTACCACTAAATCTAAGTTCATACTTCCGCGTACCACCAGATTATCAAACGTAATCCTAATATAGGAAAAGCTGTGAAAGTAGGGCTTCCCATATTTCCACATTTTGTTCGATTTCAAGTCATCATTTTAAATAACTTTACAGTATTAAAAAAAACTTATTTCCATGAAACAGAAAGAAACTTACAAATTTGGTACAGAAGAAGAGAAAAATTTCTATTGACAGACTTACATAAATAATGAATTATGTTAAAAATAAAACTTCAACACTAAAATAACCAGTACAAAAAAAATAAAAGCTTTAACTTTTAGGTAGATTTCGTAAGAAATACTACCTATTACATTCTCACCTAAGTTGGAAATTTTGAAAAATTTTTGCAGATCTACGCCGATCATGACTCCCAGAACCCAAAACCACCCCCAGTTCAAAAGTTTATCTATCTATCTATCTATCTATCTATCTATCTATCTATGTCACTTTTTTCTGACCACGATAACTGGAAAAATTATGCATAAATCTCTTCCAAACTGATACATAAAATCAAGGGTCATAAAATCTCGGTCAAGTTCGTTAATGGGCAAAATCGAACCAAGGGGGGGGGAAATGGGGGCTTTTTGTGAAAACAGATAAATCCTCATAATTTCTTTATTATTATACGTATCGAATCCGTTTAAAGTTATGATTACTTCTAGGAAAAGGGCCGAAAATGTATGTATGACAGATTTTTGATATAATTAAAAATGGCCCCAAGGGGGGGGGGAAAGGGGGGTTTTAGAAGAAAAAAAATCATAGTTTCGTCAATTCACAAGATATCAAATCCGCGTAAATTTATTATTAATTCTCTTAGTATTATCTAAAACTTTTATATTGACTTGTTTTTATAGAACCAACCGTTATAGCAAAAAAAAAATTAAAACCAAAACAAACCCCTGCCGGCTCCGCCTGCAAACAAGTTATTTTTCGAAGTAGGCGGTTCCAACTCCCGCATCTTTTCGAAACTGATACATAAAATCAAGGGTCATAAAATCTCGGTCAAGTTCGTTAATGGGCAAAATCGAACCAAGGGGGCAGGGGAAATGGGGGGCTTTTTGTGAAAACAGATAAATCCTCATAATTTCTTTATTATTGTACGTATCGAATCCGTTTGAAGTTATTATTACTTCTAGGAACAGTGCCAAAAACTTATGTATGACAGATTTTTGATATAATTAAAAATTGCCTTAAGGGGGGGAGGGAAGGGGGGTTTTAGAAGAAAAAAATTCATAACTTCGTCAATTCTCAATATTTCAAATCCGCTTAAATATATTATAAATCCTCTTAATATTATCTAAAACTTTTATATTGACATGTTTTTATAGGATCAACTCTTATAGCAAAAAAAAAAAAAAAAAATCCTTACTGGCTCCGCCTGCAAACAAGTTTCGTTTCGAAGTAGGCGGTTCCAACTGCAGCATCATCGCAAAAAGGTCATTTCTTCCGCAATTCCCGACAAACAGGCTCCCCACGTTCTGCGTCTTCGAAATCTACCTGTGCCTCTAGGCCGAGCCGTCAGGGATTTTTTCTATTCGAACAAACTCCACCTACTTTCACGGATTCAGACTTTACCTTCAGATAATACAATTTAAAAAACACGTTTCAAACACATTTTCTGCTAATTAAAACGGTTTCATTCGTTATTTTTTAATTAGGTCTTTATTTACAAATTTTAATTCTTTTCCCTCGAAATTGTAATAATCACATGTGTTTAATTCTGGAAAACTGGTTGTGTCCTAAGCAGCGTGTGTGGATTTCAGAGAGTTTGCTATAACAAACATTTCTAGTAACAACAACAACAACTAAAATCGTTTACAGTTACTAATTTTCCTTCGAAATTTTCCAAAGTGATAAATTCATGCCATTTTGATTTTATAATATTATGCTGGTATTTCATTTTACGCACCAGTATCGCACTTTCGCGTACCAGCACTGGTACGCGTACCACAGTTTGAGAACCCCTGGTCTAAGGGATAAAATCATACGTTTTATACTACAATCATACTGAAAACTTGTGTAAAACTCATTAAAAATTCCTCTTTTTTCATTAAAAACTGATATTTTTCCTCTGTTTTGTGTAATTATTAACCCTCATTAAGATGATGGAGGATGGTAAACTGTATTAAAATACAATACATGGATCAGCACAATATCTCAGAACATGGATTTTTTGCCAACATTCATTATAAAATATATTTACATCTCTTCAAAGAAAACTCACGACCCTACTCCCTTTGTGATTTCTCTCCTTTTCTTTGAAAGGGGAGCCTTCCTCATAGATGCTGCATGTTGAGAATGAAAAACATGTGGTTTTACATTGAATATGAGCGACTAAATTGAGTCTAAATAATAAAAAAATTATGTTAAGCATATTCAAAAGAGAATTAATCAAGTATACTTTGTAAAATTAGGTAATTGATTATTGAACTCCTATTATTGCATGGAAAAATCAAATTAATTCATTAAAAGTTTTGAAATTTTGGGTATTATCTATGCATTATGGTTCAAATACGAAAATATAAATTTAATTTTCCTCTACAGCATGAATACCTAATTTTATATTTGAAAAATTCTTATGAAAACAACATTTTTCCTTGAGAATCCATATTTTCCCTCTGTTTTGTGTAATTATTAATACTCATTAAGGTGATGGTTGTTCAAAAACAAAAATAAAATTTTAAATATATCATCTTATAATAGAAAATTTCTTATGAAATTAACATTTTTTCTTGAAAACTGATATTCTCTTTTGCTTAATTATTATCACTCATTAAGGGGTTCGTCATTCAAAATTAATGCATAAATTTAATATTCCTCCTATAGTGTGATAATATTTTTCCATATAACATTGTCTTAGAGTTCAAAACCCTGCTATTTTCTTGAAAACTTTCATTTTTTTCCCACTAAAGGAAGCTGGAATCGGTTTTGGTGGTTGTGGTAGTATCGGAGGAAGGTGTGCTGAAGGAGGCTCCGTGTTGCGATGCAGGCGGTGGCGTTGCTCCTACTACTCATAACCAGAAATACCAATACTGACATCACTTTTAGAAAAGTCTGATTAAAAAAGTAAAATTTTCAAACACTGTCGAATATTGCTTATTTACATTTTAAAACCTCATAAAACTGTTACTACCTTATGAGAGAACAAACAATCAATGTATTAAAAACACAAACAATTTGTTCCAAATTTACATCATTTAATACATACATTGAGACACAATTTAATTAATATATATATAAATAAAACATAAAATGATTAATACTGTTTTTATATTAGTACAAAATATATAACATATCACTACATAAAAAAGCAGAATAAGTTCAGAAATTTTTTCATTTATTATTTTTTTCAGATTGGAGACGTTATAATGTTTGTCAAGAAATTACACACTTAAAAGAATAATTGTCAGGGCCCCTAAGAAATGGAGGGCAGAAATTAGTTGACAGCAAACCTCACATTATGAGAGCATAGATGTTTGTTTAAATTACACTTTTGTGAAAATTCCTTATTGCATATCTCACAAACATAAGGTTTCTCGCCTGTATGAATTAACAGATGCTTCTTCAAAGCACTTGGGTCAGAATATTTCTTGTTGCAGATCTCACAAACAGAAGGTTTCTCACCAGTATGAATGCGAACATGATTGTGTAGATTAGATTTTTGTGAAAAATTCTTATTGCATGTCTCACAAGCAAAAGGTTTCTCGCCAGTATGAGTTAAAGAATGCCTATTTAAAAGAGGCTTACATGAAAATTTCTGGTTGCATATCTCACACAGAAAAGGTTTTTCACCAGTATGAACTAAAAGGTGAGATTTCAAGTTACTCTTGTCAGAAAATTTCTTGTTACATATCTCACAAACAAAAGGTTTATCACCAGCATGAGTTAAAAGATGCCTTTTCAAGGTACTCTGGTCAGAAAAGTTTTTCTTGCAGATCTCACAAACAAAAGGTTTCTCACCAGTATGAATTAATAGATGCCTGTTTAAATTAGCCTTATAAGAGAAATTTTTCTTGCATAGCTCGCAAACAAAAGGTTTCTCACCAGTGTGAGTTAAAAGATGCTTTTTCCAGTTACTCTGGTGAGAAAACCTTTTGTTGCAGATCTCACAAACAAAAGGTTTCTCACCAGTATGAGTTAAAAGATGCTTTTTCCAGGTACTCTGGTGAGAAAACCTTTTGTTGCAGATCTCACAAACGAAAGGTTTCTCACCAGTATGAATGCGGAGGTGAGCAAGTAGATTACTTTTTTCTGAAAATTTCTTTTTGCATGTCTCACAAACTAAATCTTTTTCACTATTATGATAGCGAAGATGAGCGAAAAAAATATGCTTTTTAGAAAATACTTTGCTGCAAACAGCACAAACAAACTTTCTTTCTTGGTGCGAATCAGAAGATGCTTGTCCAAGAAGTTCTTGTAAAGAAATGTTTTGTTCCATATTTATCACTTTAAAAACTTTTAACTACTTTGAGTGATAATATGAGTATCTAACTCACCATTTTCCTTTAACTAACTTTATGGCTTCATACATCTGCAATAAATACAATCAAGTTAATCTAACACATTTCATAATTAATCAAAAACAGATTAAAGAGCAAATGAACTTTTCATGATAAATTAAAATCACTATAGAAAACTGAATTCAAATAACTTTCTAACACAGTAATAAAAACTACACTCATTACAGAGGGTAAAATCACAAATAATCATACCTCATTCAAAATCAATTCCATGAATGAAACAAAAAAAAGCATAGAAATGTGGCCAGTAAAACAATATTGAAAAATATATCAGGAATAGCCAATTCATTCATTATTGTGATTTTGAAGCATTTGAAAAGAAATGTGATGGAGTACTTTTGGGACATTCGACAGGTCAAAATAGGACAGAAGTGGCCAGATAATTAAATAAGAAACCTCGTGTGTCTTCCTGTTAATAGACTGATATGTCCACGAATAATTGACAAAATCAACGATGAAGCATGTTGAATAGTAGCGATTGCTGACTAAAGTCAGGGCCGAAACCAGCTTTTTTCTCATGGGGACAAACATGGATTTTGGCGCCCTGCCTCCTTTGTCCGCAAAGTAAATTTACAAAAACAGTTTTACTGAGTTGCTAATAACCAACTTATTTTGAAATTTAAATATGTAATCATACAATACGTAATATTGAAATACATAATCAGCTTTGTCAAATATTTATTCATTAAAACCTGTGAAAACGGAATAAAAAAGAACCGGAAAAAGTTTCATATTATACAGGTTTTCGTTTAGCATGTATAATTGTCGATATTCTTTCTGTTGGGACCAAAGTAATTTTTTGATTTAAGTCAGCATTCCGTTACAGACAGATTTCTTTTTCACATATTTCATTGTAGTTGTAGGGTAACATTATAATTGAGCAGACGTTAAAAGTCCAAGTGATGTGAGTCACAATCACAATGTCAGGATTTACTGTAGGTTTAATAACCATTCCAACACCCTAAAATATCTGTATCTATAACCAGTTTCGTGAAACTATCACTTATACTGTTCTTCCTGTTAATAGACTGATATGTCAAGATGCTTTCCTGAACCTAATGCTAATTTTCTAAATTATAACAGTAACTTTACTTGCATAACTAGAACAAAAATAAACAAATGAAAAATCAATTAAGTTTTTATTAAGTATTTTATTTTGAAAATTTTGCATCCCTTTTTAGTGTTTAGTATCCCGGGAAGTGACCTCAGCTTGCCCTGTCTAAGGCCCGAACTGGATGTAAAAAAGTTAATTGTAGTAAAAAAAAAATATTTTAATTCCATCACTTAGTCTTTAGTGTCCTGGGCAGTCACCCGACCTCACCAATCTCTTTATGTATTTGTCAATTTTATGCACTTAGCTCAGTTTTTTTTTTCGGTTTTCCCAGCTGAAAAGTGCGGATCTGGCGCCAGAGAAAGGTGGGAGCAGTGGAGCAGCTCCACCTCCTCTCATGAGTCGAAGGTGCTCTTTCTCCGAAGAGCTCGTACTCTAAGAGGAGGTCAAATTGGGAGGGTGTAAAAGACAAAAAACTGTAAAAAACGGGAATTACGGCCCTTTATGTCGATGTAAAATGAAAATTAACCATTTTAATCAAACGTTGACTAAAAACTACGCAATTGACTACATTTTACAATGAAGTTGCCCGATATAATAAATACGACGCTTGATTATGAATAATTATTTAACTATAAATAATTATGTATATTAGTAACAAACATTAGTAAATATATTTACATAAAGTAAAAAATAAATTTTTTTATTTCCGTATTCTTTTATTTGAATGCCCCTGATGTTCATCAACATCTACAACATAGAAAATAGACGCATGGAATTAGTGGGATTTTTTATTTACTATCAATATTATAGAATAAATGTTCTCTTAATGGTAAACATTGCATTCCTTGTGGCATGGCTTTTTCCTCTTCCATCGGGTTCATGGATTCAATGGGTGGGCAAACTGTCTTCAGCTCGGTTTCAAGGTATAATTCGTTTTCCTCGTCTTGATTTACCACTGAGATGTAGTTGCAGTTCCTTTTGCAGTTGAGGCATATGTTGAAACAAAAAAGACCTGTCTTCTTTCACCCACAATTTTGTTGACAGTTATATTTGCACTTACAGAATATAAGCTTCAAGAAAGCAGGGGGAGTAGGGGGCAGTACAGTAAATACAGGCTCAAGGCCAATATTTGTTTTCTTCCATCCCCACTCTTCAATTTTTTTAAACTCCCAGCCATTCTTGTTCCTGGTGATGTACTCTTAAAGAGTGCTGTCATGCTGCAGTTGCAGATGATGGTAAAGCAGCAATCTTAGAACAGTATTTAAAGGCTGGCATCTTGTACGAAATATACCTTAGGTGGTTTAGCGAAGGAACATTCGTCCCACTATAGCCGTACAGTGAGACAAGGAAACGTTCCTCAGCAGCTGCAATCATCTCCTGAGTAAATTTGAGTATTTGAATACTTTAACAACGTCAGTAACATATGGATTCTTCACAAGAGTTTTGAAGAACTTAATTTTTTTTTTGCATAAATGGGGCTGACGTTGTATCGCACCTGCTCATAGCATGTAAGAAGAGGATGTTTCCGCAACCATTGAACTCACAGCATTAGTAGGAGAAAATGTTGCTGGAGAAACGGTAGCCTTCCCAGGTTTTAAAAAGAAAACGTTTTCAACACTGCAGAGACCTATTAAAATGACCATGAGGTCTACATCCTCCCCAACTGTAATCACCGTCTCATTTGATGGAGCCAAGGACAAAGCAGTGTTTACAATCAAGGTGTCTGCGTCTTTTTTTGCTTTCTTGCATGTAATATCTGCTGATGAGAACTTGTCAATCATCATAGACAAGTTCACCGACCCTTGGTTTTTAGGTTAGCAAGAAACTTTTCTTTGAAAATGAATGGTATCATTGTACCTTCAAACAATGTGTCAGTTGAAGCATGTTTCCTTGCTCGTCTCATACGTTCAGCAATTTTTGTATTACCTTGTAAGTCATCAGGCCATCAAAGACAACTACTGCCTGCGGTTGGTATTTTGACTGTATATTTTCAACATATTTGCCGCAAATTATTTAAAAAGACTGATTTTTAGGCCAAACAACCCTATGCAATAAAAAAAAACTATCAATGACGAATTGAATCCTGCTGAACCGCTTGTTTGTTAGGGGTTTGAATGCCTTCTAGAGAGTAGATTTGGTTCCTTTTCTAAAACAATTGTCAAATAGGAATAAGGAATAAGGGCCTAGGTCGTATGTCAAAGACTCCTGAAGGTCTTCATCCAAATGCTTTGCAACCGAAATTCGTTGGAACAAAGTTGTGGGATTAATAGGAACCAACTCGTCCTCTACTAAATAATGGTTGATAGTGAGTCATCATATTTATTATAAGTTCACTTAATTGTAAAATGTTGTCAATCACATAGTTTTTAGTATTATTAACAGTCAATGTTGGCTTAAAATAGATAATTTTCATGTTACATCGACATACAGGGCCGTAATTCCCGTTTTTTGTCTTTTACCTCCTCTTACAGTACGAGCTTTCCAGAGGAGGAGCACACTCGACTCATGACAGGAGGTAGGAAAAAAATATCAAAACTACACCAAAAATTGCCTTTATTTTCTACCAAATGATTAGACTATTAAGTTATTTACTGATGAGTGTAGGCATTCCAATGACAGTTTACTTATTCCTTATGACTCGCTTCTGCAGGTTTCTCATTAACAATCTACCTACCCTTATCCCTGGCTTCTGCAAATTGCCAGTTGGCAGCCTACCTATACCATGTTCATGGGATAAACCTTAAATCAATTCCTGACAACTATAGGTACTCCAACGACAGTCTACTTATTCCTTATCCCCGGCTTCTGCAGGTTTCCTATTTAGAGTCTACCTACGTCTTATCCCTGGCTTCAGCAACTTGCTAGTTGGCAGCCTTAGGATAAACTTTAAGTCAATTACTGACGATTGTAATCAATTATGATTATTTTCAATTTCGAAAACATATGATATATCCATTTACAAAAGTTAAATTAAGATTGCATTTTTGATTACTTATTTGTAAATTCTGGATTACTGTAAGAATATCATTAATTTTTGTTGTTGTTGAATTATGATTACTGAATTTGCCAATTATGATTACAATTTATTACAGAGATTTGAGAATCCCCATGTTATGAATCTCTCTGGCTTTGAAATCATGGTTTAACTATCTGCCTTTAATATTCACATTTTACAATTTCACACTAAGGACTAACAATTCTTTTAGTTTCAAGCAGAATTATGTTCTAGATAAGTCTTACTGTATTTAAGTACAAAACAAAATAATTCAGGTTTTAAAGTTACATTTAGGGAATGGGGTAGAAGATACAAACTATTAGATAACACCTTAGACAAATTTTACACTCATTAGCCAATTTCCCATAAACTGTTAATGAAAAAAAATGCTACTACATTAAGTTTTTTTTTAAGATACTCACTCAATTTTTAATAGATAAAACATACATGTTTAATTTAGGTTAACTGATAGGCAATAATACATTCTGGATTAAATACAATTATAATAAAAAACTGGATTATATGTACATCACAAAATATATAAGTACACTTGTGCAAAGCACACCGCGTCAAAATCGTAAACACAACCGAACTACCGTTAACGGTTACAGTCATTACACAGTTCAGGTCATAGTTAGGGCATGGTTGTAATATTATTTTTAACATTCCCCCTCAAACATGACTCGAACACCTGAGTCCAAGTTCTGACCGTAATTTCTGGAATTGGATACGAGGTAGGGGTTTTGTAAGAATGTCAGCAATCTGACTGTCACTACTAACATGCTTTATATTTAATAACCCCTCTAGATATTTTTCTCTTACAAAATGAAACCTGACTTCAATATGTTTAGATCTCTTGTGAAATTCGGGGTTTTTAGCAAGTTTTATGGCACTTGCATTATCAACAAACAGAGTTGGTTTACTTTGTGATGTCAAGAGCTCATTTAACAGTCTTTGGAGCCAAATTATCTCTTTTGAACCTTCACTGGCAGCCACATATTCTGCCTCTGTGGTTGACAGAACTACACTTTTTTGTTTTTTACTCATCCAAGAGATAGCACCTCCATTGAACTTGCTAACTATGCCATTTCTTGAATGACGAGTTTTAGTATCACCAGCAAAGTCAGTATCACTGAACACTTCAAGCTGTTTGTTTTCATATTTACTTGGATATAACATTCCATATCCTAAAGTACCTTTGAGGTACTTGAAGATTCTTTTTACAGCATTCCAGTCTGATAGCTTGGGATTTTCTAATTTTTCAGATACCACACTAACGGCATAAGCAATATCTGGACGTGATCCTGTAGCTAAATACATTAGACTCCCAACAGCTTCACGATAAGGCACAGCTTCACTAACTGGATTGTCATTCTCATTTGCTTCACCTTTTTCACATGGAATGGAAACAGCATTTGAATCTGCCATTCTAAACCGATCAAGAATCTTTCTTGAATAAGCACTCTGTTCTAGAAAAACAGAGAAATCTTGCAACCGTTTGATATTCATTCCAAGGAAACAGTATAATGAACCAGTTGTCACTTGAAATTCTTCTTTCAACTTGGTCACAAATAATGCAATTTCACTTTCATCAGTGCCAGCAACAAGCCCATCATCGACATAAATGACAATAAATAATTTCTTTTCATTATTTGATCTAATGAATAAACAAGGATCCGAGTTGCTACATTTCATATTTTGTTTCTCTATGAAATCAACAAATCTTCTGTTCCAGCAACGTGGAGCCTGCTTCAATCCATAAAGACTTCTGTTTAGTCTGCAGACTCTACCAGATTTGTCGTCAAAGCCTTCTGGCTGCTTCATGAAAACTTCTTCCTTTAGTTCATCATACAAGAATGCAGTTTTCACATCAAACTGCAGAAGCTGTAGATGTTCACATGCAGCAATACTTAATAGCATTCTAACTGTATCATATCTTGCAACGGGACTAAAAGTTTCATCATAGTCGATGCCTGGCTTTTGCGAAAATCCTTTCGCCACAAGTCTTGCCTTGAAACGATCAACTGATCCATCACTTTTGGTTTTAATTCGGAGAACCCACCTGTTAGCAATAACTTTCTTATCTTTCGGCAAATCAACAAGATCCCAAGTGTGATTTTCCTTCAGTGAGGTCATTTCATCATCCATTGCTTGCTTCCATCTTTCAGCATCACTTGATTTCATTGCTGAGGCATAGGAATTAGGGACATCATGCTCTGCCAATAAAACATAGTCCTGTAAATGAGAAGGTGTTTTGATCACTCTTCCACTACGACTTTGCAATGTTATGTCACTTACACAATCTTCTTTATTAGATTTCGAACTTTCAGCTTGTTCAATTAAGCTTTCTTCATTTGAAGGGTCAACATTCTCATTTGAACTGAGTATACAATCAAAATTTTTATTCTGATCTGATGGAATTTCAGATGGCTCCTTGGAAATGCAGACTTTCTCTTCTTTGAATATGACATCACGGCTCAGAACAACTTTACCATCAGCTGGAAGCCAAATTCGATAACCATCTTTCTCACCACAGTATCCTACAAAGTTTCCCTTCTCACTTTTCTTGTCCCACTTTCTTCTTTTTTGCTTAGGTACATGCACAAAACATTCTGTGCCAAAAACATGGAAATGGTCAATTTTAGGAGCTTCTTTCTTGAACCATATTTCATAAGGTGTTTTTCCTTCTAATGTCGTCGGTCCTGTTCTATTTAATGTATACACAACAGTATTGACTGCTTCAGCCCACAGTCTGATAGGGAGATTCTTTGCATGTATCAAGGATCTTGCACTTTCAACCAGAATGCGATTTTCTCTTTCCGCAGAACCATACTGTTCTGGAGTATATGGCATGGAAAGATTTGGAGTTATTCCCTTTGATGCAAGGATAGAATGAACTTCAGAATTATTAAATTCCTTACCACCATCACACCTGAACTCCTTGATTCTTTTATCAGCAGTTTCGGCTTCATTTATGAAGGTTTTTAAACACTTCGCAACTTCAGATTTATGTTCAATAAAGAAAACTCTTCGATATCTTGAGAAATCATCCTTAAAGGAGACAAAATATCTTGACCCTCCAATGGATCTCTGCTGCATGGGACCACAAACATCTGCATGAATCATCTCGCCAGCACACATTGGCCTATTCTTCCTGGTGCCAAAACTTTTTCGTTGTTGCTTGCCGAGCACACATCCTTCACAAAACTCTTCAGTTTCTTCAACACGAATACCTTTTTTCTCTAAAATGTGTTTCACATGGCGCTTATTTTGATGACAAAATCTTTCATGCCACAGCTGTAATGTGTCTTGTGAAGCAATGTAAACATCAGCAGCTTCATCAGGCAATCTCACTCTCATTTCGAGTGCATACAGGCCTCGAGATGTTCTTTTGCCTGTCATTCGCACATCACCATTCTTCAGAAGCACATCCATTTGCATCAACTCTGAATTTAAAACCTTTGTCAACCGTTTTACTTATAGAAAATAAATTTCTGCTTACTTCTGGGACATACCACACATCTGTTAGGTGATTTCTTTCCCACCTTTTGTTGACCAGCATTTCAACATTGATAATACCTTCCCCATATGCTAGAATGACTTCATTATTTCCTATTCTTATTTCTTTGGGGAGTGAAAAAGGCGTGTATGATAAGAAATAATTTTCATTGCTCGTCATATGTGCTGAAGCACCAGAGTCAGCTAACCATAGGTCTTTTTCTGGATCATCAGCACTGCACACAAAGGCATCTCCATCAAGTTGCTTATTTCCACCATTTTTCTTGTAGCAATATTTGGCAACATGTCCAGGCTTGTGACAGGAAAAACACTTTTTCTCCGTTTTAAATTTGCCTTTTTTCTTTATTGACGATTTTGCAACAAGAGCTACACTGTCACTCTGCTTCGAAGGCAATCTCATTTCAATAAGCCGAAGGCGCTCAGTCAATTTGTTAATTGTCCTTTCCTGCACTGGAACAGACTCCCACACACTTTTAAATTCAAAATATTCTGCAGGTAAAGTTGACATAATTCGACTCATAAGTAGCAAGTCAGGTAGCTCCGTTTTCACCAGCCTTTTGAGCTCATCATTTAACTCACGGAAGTTCCGTTGCAAACGTGCTATGCGTGTTACGACATCTTCTGAAACATCTTTTTCTGAGCTAAAAAATTGCTCCATTAAGCGATCGACACGCTGGCCCAAACTCTGCTCGTACACAGAAAGTAACTTTTCCCAAACAGATTTCGCTGTATCGCAAGTTGCCGTTAGCTCAATGTTTGCATCGTCCATGCTATTAACAAGAATTAATTGAGCCAATGCATCGCTTTTAAGGAAAGCCTTACGCTTTGTTTCATAAGCTTTTCTTGCATCCTCACCAGCGGAATCTCCAGGATCAATTGGCACTTCACAATCAGCAGTCACAAGATCTAACACATCATTATGGCGCAGCAACAATTCGATTTGACGCTTCCACTTTGTCCAGTTTTTAGTTCCTTCTAGTTTCTCAATTTGTGCTTTGAAATCCATTGCAAAGGGCAATATGTATCAAAAGCGTTCACAAAATGAGTCAGTAATAAAAAATATTTAATCACGTGCGTGCACTCTTCGTCACGTTGTAATAAGGCCTAACAGCCACGATCAGTCCTAGCAAGATGTAGATTTAAAATTGCAGTTGAACAGCGTGAGAGCCCACAACCTGTTTAATTTAGGTTAACTGATAGGCAATAATACATTCTGGATTAAATACAATTATAATAAAAAACTGGATTATATGTACATCACAAAATATATAAGTACACTTGTGCAAAGCACACCGCGTCAAAATCGTAAACACAACCGAACTACCGTTAACGGTTACAGTCATTACACAGTTCAGGTCATAGTTAGGGCATGGTTGTAATATTATTTTTAACAATACATTTAAAATAATTACTGTAAGGTATTTGTAATATGTAACAGGTCACAGCAATTTAAATTTCGATATTAAATATGTAATAATTATAAACGAATACATGCATTTAAACGAACTACTGGGGGGAAAAGTAGAAACTGCATGTTTGATTTCATTACTTCTCATTATAAACATGAATCACTACTTCTCCATTATAAACAATTTCATTTTCAAGATAGTATCTCCAGAATTGTTAAATGTTTTACATAAATATCAATATTTTAGGTTGTCAAAGAATTTTTTATATATATATATATACAAATATTTCTTGAGATTTTGTTTTTTTTTTAGTGATGACTACAAGTCAACAATTTTGGCCGTTAGATTCAGTAAATAATAGAAAAGGTAGATTGGTATTATTGCAATACTGTAACTAGCACCCAATTCTTGAATGACAAGTTTCACAGGTTTATAAATGCTGACCATGTTCACAAACAACTTAAAACATGGGCACTTTAGGGCATGTTTATCAACACATGCTAATTTTCATCCTACATGTATAAAAACATGACCACTCACTATGCCTCATGTTAACAGCTGAGATAAAGTGTTAGCATTAAAAGCAGAAATTATTTATATACAATAATTTCAAACACTTAAATTACAAAAAAACGAGAAAATATTATATTTGTTCTAAAGAAAAAAATAATTCGTTTTTTAGAATAAAAAAAGCAGTTGGTTTAAACCATGATTTAAACCACTTGGTTTAAACTGTGCCAATCCTGCATTTCAAACACAGAGAAAAACATAAGAATTGTAATTTTTCAACATTATAACAAATTACTTAAGGTATTAAAAGAAACTGATTAGCATTGTTTCAAGAACAGCTGTCAACTTTGTGATTTTTCAGGACAGATTTAAATAAATAAAACATTCTTAAATTTACCAACAAACAAACAAAAAATTGAAGAGACTTATTAAACAGTAAAGCTGGATATAATTTTTTTCACAAAATTCTATTTTTCACAAAAAATAAAACGAAAATTAAAAGAGTAGTTTTTTTCCCAAGAAGAAAAAACTTCATCAACACCTGAATATTGAACAGTACTCATCGCAATAATGACAATTTACAAGCCAATCACAAATAGGGATTTCGAGGGCACATACCTATCACAATCAAAATGGCTACATTAGAACTTTTTCAAGTTATTTTTCTCTACTTTTCCATGTGATTAAAGCAATTTACCTTTAATATAGAGTTTCGACATAGCTTTAAAAAGGCAGGGTGCATCTGTTAAGAAAAATAGCATCTTTATATTCTTATGAGCATTTTTTAAGACACTTTTAATATTTAAAATTAAAACTTTATATTTTGCTTTATTAACATAACAAGAAAATAGCTGTTTACAAAAATAGTTTTATTCACTCTCAAATATAACAATATTTGGTGTTGGTTGGAGATAAAGCACTTTTGACACTCTTTTATTAAACTTAATTCATATATTTTAAAGATGGAATTTTGTAATCAGTGGCGTAGCTAGGATGGGTGACCCTGGGGCAGATGTAAATGTTGTCCCCACCACCACCATCAATACGCGAAGAAATAAAAGAATTATTTTTTATATTTCAAATACAGTAAAAATTTATCTGTTATACATTAGCCTTACAATAATTAACACTACACAGTAATGTAGCTATTTATAACAAAAATAAAAGTAAAACCTAAACTTTAACAATTGTTATTTATATTTACTTTCCCTTTACACAATAGTAATCAAATTAACAGCAGTAAAAATAGTTTAACCAAACTTAAATTAAAAATAAATAACTGTACACCACTTATATGTTAAAGTTTCCCATTTCCTTGTTTTCATAGAAGCAAAGTTGGAAATTACTTTGTCAAAGTCTATATTTTGTGTGGCCTCACATGCTCTACGGTCAAAGTAGCAAGGTTGCTCAACCAACTATCACTCGTTGTTGACTGCAAATAGTTTTTAATCAGTTTCATTTTACTAAAACTCTTCTTACAAGATGTGACTGGCATGCAAATTGATAAAAATAACTTTAATGATAAAACTGAGTTTGGAAGAGGTTCTATAAAATCCCATTCAACAATAACTTTCAAGAAATCTAAGGCAACCCTTAGTCTTTTGTTTTTGAAACATCAAAATTGGCAGTTTTCAAATGTCTTCTCAAACTTGGTATTTCAAGGCAAATTTTTCTTTCAGACACTTTGTCATAGAAGGAAGTTTGTTTTGGAACAAAGATTTTTAACTGTTCCTCACTTGTCAATAATAAATTGTTGGTTTTTAGCACTTCAAATCTTCCTGCTACATCTTGAATGGCATTTGAACAAGTCTGAATTTCAGAATGAAATCGATCAAAGCATTTCAAAATGTATTTTCTGTTTTCATCTTGCAGAGATAATTCTTCATCTTTAACTTGCTCCCCAGCCATTTTTTAAGTAAATGTTATCGCTAACATAGTTTAAAATACATATTTATCTTTTCCCTCAATTGAAATCTTGTAAGCATAACACATATACACATAATTTTATTTCCATTCTACATCAAAAGGCAATTAGCCAAATAAGGTAATCCTAAATATAAGCACTTTATCGTAAAGATCTCTTCCTATTCCTCCATTCGCTAAATTGCTGAAATAAATTTTTCTGACCACAATATAACTCATACATCACAGCCGCCTTCTCCTGAATGGTTGAATACATAAGTTGCTAGCATGAGGTCTACTAGTTTACAATATAAAGTATATGCATTTCTGGAATTAAATGGTGCAACCACAGACTACTATAGATTATATTGTCTTGTGGGTACAATCTCTTTCAAAAAAAGGGCAAAAGAACCCAAGGCAACAATAGCATGGGAAATGACCATAGCATTGCTTATTTACTTTTTGTCCTCCCACATAAGAAACCACAAGCAACTCATCACTCATCCCATAGTCCACATAAGTCAATGCGGTGACTATATGTAGAAGAAAATTCTATCTTTTAAAGTTTGTTGTTGCTACCCACTTGTTAGATAGGTAGGATTTTGTTCACTGACACATATCTAATTTAGACTCCCCATTCTGTGTAAATTTCAGACTCTCAGAAAAAGAAAATTAACTCTGTTGCATGGTGTGCTAAAAATTTCATCTTACATCAGAATTATTTTCCAACATCTTACAAGATCCTTTTCCTTGCAAATAAAGATTGGGTGTCGCTCCTTAGATGGTGAAACCCGGGGCAGACTGCTCCCCTTCCTCCTCCCTTAACTATGCCACTGTTTGTAATAAATTTTTCAATCACATCCTGATATGCTAGATTTATATTAAAAAAAAAAAACTATGCACACAGATGTGTTTCTAGTGACAATACAAAATTTTAATATTTTTAGAACTTAATTATAAAGTAATAAAATAATTTAAAGATATTTTTCAGTTAGGTTGCACATGATTAATCACAAATATTTTTTTATGGTTTCATATGAATATGAGTTACAAAAAACAAATGGAGTTAATTATGCATCAAACCTTATTCAATAAAATATACTAACTGGCTGTGAAAATGCAACAGTAAAATATTTAAAAATAGAAAAAGTAGAAAATTAAAATAGAAAATAAGCAGTAATAATTTTTTTTTAATGTTTCTTAAACGCATCACCTTCTATAATATTGTAAAGTTTTGTCAGTTTCTTTCCCAATAAAATCATGTAATGAGTAATCGACTTTAAAATTAAATTAAACATTTCAGGCTTTAAATATAATTTGCCTGACTTTTTCCTGTGAAGATAATTCACAAATTTTCCTATGTTATCTAGCTACTTTGGATCAGTTATACATCTTTATTACACACTTTTAGGACACAGGGAAATGCCTGATTTGCTTATGCAGTAATATGTTTCTAATTAAACATTGTTTTTTGCATACCATGTTTTCTAGAATCATACAAAACAATTTATAATGTGCCTACCTTTTTTAATTTAACAGAATCGCCATGTCTGAAGATAAATTAGATTAAAATGGAAACTTCCATCAAAGGCAAAATTAGGAATAATAATTAATAAATATAATAAACCTAAAAAACTAATTTTTAAAAACACACAGGAAAATTTGTGAAAAAGAGATTTCACAATGATTAAAACAAAATAAATATGTTTTTTTTTTCAAAAGAAATGCAGTCTTTAATATTAAATTGAACTGTCAATTGATTTAACTCATTCAATATGCAGATATCTGAATTTACGAAAAAAAGAAAATATTAGTATACTTTTTTTTCCCCAGAAAATATAGCTTTATGCTCATTATAAAATGCAAAAAAAAAAAAAAAAAAAAAAAAAAAGTACATAAATTGAGAATCTATTTTAATTTTAAATACAAAATTATAGATCAGTTGTAGGGCCTAACATTCAAGTACTCAATACTAATTGAACATATAGGAAAGGAGGGACAAAAACACTATTGCTGCAGATCAATAATAGCACTGAAACTGTTTTTTTTTTTTTTTTTTTTTTAACATTGTTTATCAGTTTTAAATTTGTACTTAAGTAAATTAATGTGTTCAATATGGAATAACCAATGCAAAATATACATATAATTACAGTGAAAAGAAGTATGCAGCTGTTTAAAGTTCTTTAATTGCCCAAAGTTAATAATAATAGGAAGGCTTAAAAAGTAGCACATGTGTTGCACTTGCTTGCACTACTTCATTCATGTGAAAACACCTACTAGCTAATATTTGATCCTATGGGACATTTCTTTTAAAATATCTAGTGAGATATCAATATTTTTAAATGATGTTTTTTGCAATGAATACCCGAGGTTGATCTTTACAATCAGCACTATATATTTTTTCAATTTTCCTCGCAGATATTTTAATGAGGATACTTTCATTTTTAGAAGCAGTTTCGAATGGAATTCTTGCAGTTTGGTCCTTCTAAAGAGAAAAACAATCACACCTGTGATTTTAATGGAATCATCTTATCTACCAGTGCACCAGTTAGAGAGCTTCTAACCTTCAGACTTGATTGACAAAATCTTGTTTTTCTCCTCTTTTCCCTCTCTTATGAATTTGTTCCTTTTTAAACACAGGTGGTAGAGGTGAACCCATTTCTAGCCTTAGTCTCTGAAAAAGGATTATACAGAGTTTTACTATTTGTCACAGGTTTTTCATAGAAAATTTTAAAGTGGTATAGTTATGAAATGTTCCAAGTTATCATTTTAAATTTCATTTATAGTAGAAATATTTTTATTTAGTTTTTGTCTACTTTAAATCGGTTTTACGAAGGATGCTAAGCATCTCCAATAAGCTGCCCCTGATTTATACACATCCAAAAATTTCTAATATATCTCTAACCCTCTAACCTAAGCTTGAAGTCAGCGCTAACACCAACAACAAAAATAACCACTTGTCTTCCATAAAGGTCTCTGTTCAAAATGAAATCAACAGAATAAAAAATAAAGTAGAAATAATCTTCTTTGTGAAATCTATGAAAAAGGCTTAATAAGTAACTTTTGTAATTTTCTGTGTTGCCTTCGAAGTGTATGGGCATAAACATTGATATTAATAATAAAGCGTTATTAAAAAAAGGTAAAAATAATAAAGTGGAAATAGGTAACCATAGAAGATTTTATAACATGCATCACTGCAAGATATTGCATCTATATTTCAACTTTTTCATAAAATATATAATGAAATTACCATAATTTTTACTGCTATTATACCATCATGTAATATATAATATTATGCATAGTTGTAATTATTATAGTACAATAGTATAATTTAATCCGTCCTATTATATAATGTTCTATAATATTATATTAAAATTTAAGGTGTGCAATTTCTTTTAACTTTGAGTAAGCTTCGTACTATGTTATTTTGTATAATGTGGAAATGTATCCATTTCTCTTTCCTGCGATTCTGCTTTAAACCAAGTTTTACTGTACTTCAGATAGATATGTGGGGAAAATTGTAAGGTGATGTTTTAAATATATTTCCAAGGCACAACAACTGCAAATAAAGCTGCTCATCAGGCAGAAATCAACAATTAATCGGGTCAAAATTTTTATGTTAATATTACATTTGCTGATAAATTTTGAAACTTAATTCAGTACTTTTCGGTTAGCCGGGCACCAGTGATATATATACATATACACATATACACACACACACACATATATATATATATGTAAACTTATTGTAAAAATTAACCATTGAAACAGAAGAAACTGACCATATACAATGAAATTACTATACCATATAGCACTGTCCAATTACAAATTATAAAATATATGAAGTATTATTTATTCAAATTGGAAAAAAAAAAAATATATGTATATATACAGTGTCTCACAAAAGTGATGGGACACTTGTGCTTTATAAAAAGAAACTGCAATAAAATAAATAAACAAACATGTGCAAAAAATTTTTGGGTGTGTTTCATATTTAAAGTTAGTAACAATTATTACATAACATACATTTTGTCAAAATATTAAAATATTAATTTAGTAAAAATACAATTGTTCAGAACGGAGCAAAAAATGGCTCACATAAGTGATGGGACACTTACTTTTCCATCAAATATTTATCCAAAAATTTTACTTTTTAAAAGGTTTTAATATTTTGTTGGATTTCCTTTTACTTTTAAAACATGATTTAATCTTTTTGGGATGGATTCGACTAATTTTTTTGTGATTTCTGGAGTGATTTTACCCCATTCTTCTTGAAGCACCGATTTTAGTTGTTGTTTTGAAGAAATGGTGTGTTTGCGAATTCTTGATTCCAATTCTTGCCAAATATTCTCTATGGGATTTAAGTCTGGAGATTGTGGTGGTGTTTTTATTATTTCAGGACAGTTATATAGCAGCCAGAGTCTAACGTTCAGAGCAGTGTGCTTGGGGTCATTGTCCTGGTAGAATTTAAAATCGTTATGAAGGTTCAATTTTCGTGCTGAAGATTTCAAATTTTGCTTTAAAATATCAATATACTTGTACTGATCCATTATACTGTCAATAAAAACAAGATTACCAACTCCAGCGGACGACATACACCCCCATACCATAACTCCTCCTCCACCATGTTTTACTGTTGGTACCAAGTTCTGTTTGCAAAATTCTTCCCTGGGTTTTCTCCACACCAAGATTCTACCGTCAGAACCAAATATATTAAATTTACTCTCATCAGCAAATATAACTTTATTCCAGTAATCAGAATTCTTATTTATGTTGGATTTTGCGAAAGCTAGTCTGAGTTTTCTATTCTTTTCACTTACGAAGAATTTTTTCCTGTCTATTCTACCGTGATATCCAGCAGATCGAATTACCCTTCTAATAGTCTCAGGATTAACAATTATTCCATATAATGCTTGTAAATCAGCAGCAACTTTTGAAGCACTAATTCTTGGATTTTTTTTTAATATTTCGAACGATAATTCGCTTTATTCCATTGGATAGCTTTGATGGTCGGCCAGGTCTTCTTTTATCCTGAATCATATGATTCTTTTTATATCGTTTAATGATATTGAAACCTGTTGAACGACTCAAGTTAACTGTTTCAGCAGTTTTTCTAATAGATTTTCCACGTTCAATATGCAAATTAATAACTAATTTTCGAATTTCAGGCGGTTTCTTTTCGTTTAGCATTCATGGCTACACAGAGCTAAAAAACACAAAAATTCCAAAACAAACTGGAGAGAAATACTGCAGACGATTTTATAAATTATTGCCAATTGCTTTTAAGTAAAAATAAAACCCCCAAAAAATATTTTTATTGCTTATTTCAGACGATTTTTGTTGCATATATAATGGTGTCCCATCACTTATGTGAGCTATTTTTTGCTCCGTTCTAAACATTTGTATTTTTATTAAATTAATATTTTGACAAAATGTATGTTATGTAATAATCTTTACTAAATTTAAGTATGAAACACACCCACAAAAAAATGTGTACATGTTTTTTTAATTTATTTGATTAGTTTCCTTTTGTAAAGCACAAGTGTCCCATCACTTATGTGAGACACTGTATATCATTGGCGCCCAGCTAACCGAAAAGAACCCTTAATTCTGTATTTTAATATATCAATTCATAAAGATAGATTACTATTTTAGTAGTAGAAAAGTTTGTGTAACAAGTAGCAGGCACACCACACATTTCTAAAGGCAAAATATTAAATAAGTAAAATAAAATAACAATAATAACGATCAAATTGCAACTGTTTTAAAATATGATATCACTGATGAATTTATTGTAGCCCATGTCAAAAATTAGCAACAGAGGACGAATAAGAAATAGTAAAACTATAAAAATAATGAAAACTAAATATGCATCAGCACAATACGTAAATTCATGTAGTGTATACAAAACAGATCGTAATGTTATTCATTGTATTTAAATTTTTAATAAATAGAAAATGAAAATACCGAGAAATGTGGCAAAATTGACAATTAACAATCGTCGGTAAAATAATTATCAGTCAAAATTTTAATAGAATTTTAGGAGGGCTCCTACCATGGATGGCTCCTACTGTATTTATATTTTGAGCAATTTCTCAAAGCCATGGAGAGATCGCAAGAAGCCATGTAGAGATCGCAGGAAGCCATGTCAAAGCGAAAATAGTTTATATTTCATCCGGTAGAGAGCGTCGTTTTCTATTATCGAACAAGGAACGTACTATCCTAATGCTGAGATTTATACATCTTTTTAGTATTAAGCACGCAGTATTTAGCTGTGTTTATATCAATGATATTGATATTATTTGAAATCGACCTCTCTTAGTAAAGGAAGGTATGTTTTACTAAAAGAAAAAAAAATTGATGTTTATATAGCGTAAGTATGCCAGCAATGGACAACTTCCAAAGTTTTTAGTTTATAAAAAAATAACCATTAAAAATTTAGCTTTTATTATTTTTTTCATAACGCTCTCTCGCATGTTTTATAATCTGTGTTAATGTTGACCCTAATCATTGGGTAATGCAGCCGTGCAGCTATAAGTCTCAACACCCCTCACCACCCCCCTTAAAGTTCAAAGGTTGACTACAGATAAATAGATAGATGTCAAAACAATCAGAAAACAGAAAATAACATTTCACAGATCCAGTTTCACTTTTTTCCAGTGAAAATTTTACTACTGAACTAGCTACGATCTGGTTTTAATTAATTTATATCTTCTTTATTTTCTAGCAATAACTGAATGTTTTTGTTTTGCTAATAGTAGAAACGTTTGAAGTTTGTAAACTAATGCTAATTTATAAAATTTCTTTTATTTTTAATGTTTTCTGACCATTTTTAATTACTGGTATCTTAAATACTTAATAAGTCCATTCCAGCAAAATCCTAGTATAAGCGAGACACCTGATTTGGCGATTTTATTCACGCCCGCTAACCGAAAAATCGGCAATTTCCAAATTCTACCGAATCGGAACGCGTGCTTCCTACGGCAGGCCTTTTTTATAAAGTAAACATCGATTTTATTTCTTTTTGTGACTATTTACGAAGTTTTAGCAGGTTTTCTTCTCGATTATTGAATTTTTTAAAACTTTTAGCAATATTTTCCTTCATATTTTTTTATTTTCACAAACTTTCCTTTGAATATTTTGATTTTTACAAACTTTTAACATTTTTTCCCTCCAGATTTTCCAATTTTTACAAATTTTTAGCTGTTTTTCCTCCTTGCTCAAACTTTCTAAATTGTTACCCTCTGAAAATTCGCATAGGAACTGTGTCAGTAGTGTGTTCTGTGCCACTAAGCACACAGGTTATGACTCAGGAGACTCTGGAGAACCCTGATTTTTGAATACACGAAACTCATTCAAGCAGCGGTCAGTAACTTATATATGTATGCTTTGCGTACATTAACTGAAAAAAACATCCTTGGATGCGTGAAACTCGCTGTGCAGCAATCTGTAGAATGCATGAAATTCATTCAAGCAGCAATCAGTACCTTATGTATGTATGGTTTGCATACATTAACCAAAAAAAAAAAAAAATCCTGGATGCATGAAACTCCCTGTACAGCAATCTCTAGATAGAATGAATGAAATTTATTCAAGCAGCGGTCAGTAATTTATGTATGTGCGCAAATAAATCGGTTTACAGATATCTCTAGAATGCATAAAATACATCTTATCAAATAAACCAACAAAAGTTCATTTACCTTTATTTCTCTTCTTTCTTTCTGTCTTTTTTTTTTATATTTCACAGGAATTATCCTTCTACAACAAATCGTCAAACACAAAACCTATTCCACAAGGTATTTCAACAAATCCGACTATACGACACATAATAAACCAACCAATTCAATCTAATTCACTCAAAACCGAATCCAATTTCCAGAACAAACCACAATAAACCAACCAATCCTTTCTAATTACCTCAAAAACCAACTCAATTTCCAGAACAAACAACCGTAGGTGTGGAAGAAATGTTAGAAACAAGTTGTTATCAAGAAAAACTCATTTATCGCATCACCAAATTCAACATTGCCAAGTGCCTTGATTGTTCTAGGATTTAACCAACCGTCAATTCACAGATGATTATTACAAAATCTTCCATCTGCATAGCTTTGGTACAAGCTTCTATATCTTTACAATGAATTCATATTTTACCAGATTATTACAAAATCTTCCATCTGCATAGCTTTGGTACAAGCTTCTATATCTTTACAATGAATTCATATTTTACCATATTGCAGAGGCGGATTACCCATTAGGCTGAGTAGGCTGAAGCCAAGGGGCTCAGTGCTAAGATTTTCTTTCGGATTTTTTCTTCATATGCTAACATTTTATGCAAGAAATAATTAATGTACAATATTCTTTGTTTTGCTTATTTATTGAATTTTTTTGGTTACTAACATATTCAAATCTTACTCCCCTTTTAATTCCTTCTATATCCATAAGAAGAAAATATTGGATTCATGAATTTTTTTGGCTTCCAGTTTGTACTGGATTTGCTAGGCAGCTTCTCTAGCCACACGACCTGGGCAAGATTTTGTCAGCACCTCTGTGAATGATGTCTGTCAAAACGGTCATTAAGTTTTAATCAATCATTTTGCCTATTTTCTGCCCCTTAGTTTTTAGTTCCCTGGGCGATCACCCAATATCGCCCATTTATTCCAGTACCATTTATTGTTAAACTAAGAAAGTACTTTTGAGGTTAGAGATTCCATATAAAGGTTAGAGATTCCCTTCTGGTTTTTGACGAATTTATACGTGTTAGAAGGTCCTGAACACGATTTGACTGTTTTTAGAAAATGTCTGTCTGTGAGTCTGTCTGTATGTGACAAAAATTTTGTGGGCGCTCTATCTCAAAAACTAATGCTCGGAATTTAATAAAACTTTATATTCAGTAAGTCCCTGATATAAATGGGTGCTGATTAGTTTTTGGTAAAAATCGCTCAGCAGGTTGCGCTGCTATGCAGCATTTTTCACGATTTCCGCAATAGCTCTATCTCAAGAGCTAATGTTCAGAATTTAATAAAACTTTATATTCAGTTAGTCTCTGATATAAATTGGTGCTGATTAGTTTTTGGTAAAAATCGCCCATTAGGTGGCACTGTTATGCAGCATTTTGCAGGATTTTTACGATTTTAGCGATACTCATGTCGCAAGAAATAATGCACGGAATTTAATAAAACTTGAGTTTCAGTTAGGCCTTGATATAAATTTGTTCTGATTCTTTTTAGTGTATGCGAAACCTGTGTGAGATAGTAGAAAGTTTTGGGATTGACACATCTGACTAGTTTATTTTGAATTTTAATGCCATGTTTTTTCTCATTGTTGCTGGTTTACTTCAGTTACACTAGATTAATTTTAACACAATTATTAAAATTGGTAAATAAATCACATGAGTTGTAATTTTCCAATTGGACAAAATATGTCCAGGCCAGGATTCGAACCTGGGATCTCTTGGCTGAAGCTGTTTCCAATTTACCTGCGATTTATTCTGTTGAGCTGATTCTATATCAGACAAGATGCTATGATCAATAAGGTTAACTGGATAAATTAGGTCCTCCAGATTCGAACGGGATGGCTCAGTTGATAGAGCATGCCACGATATCCCAGGTTCGAATCCTGACCCGTACATATTTCATCCAGTTGGAAAATTACAAATCATATTACTTCAGTTGATTTAAAATGCTGTCAAATTTTTAAAAAAAACAAACAAAAAAACATATGTTCATTTACAAAATATAACTTTTTGTGCACAATGCTTTAAGAGCCTTAAAAGTGCACAGAATAACAAGTTTGAGATAAAGTGTGTAAAGTTTAACAAAAAAAAAAACACTTTTAGTTTTTCTATATTTTTAAAGAAATTGAAAACTGTTAGTGATGTTAATTTATCTAAATGTTCAACTCTGTCCTCCAGTTTTTATAAAATTGCAAAAATCTTCATGAATTTTTAAAGTATATGAGGTGTGTTTCATTTAAAAATAATTACATAGTATAATTACAAATGTATATATTTTAAAATCACTCTGAAAATTTAATTAGTATATTTTCATGAAACTGTTTTATAAATACTGAATTTTAATTTTTTCAAATTCGTTGGAGCTTATTTAAGTGGTTTTATGTACATATAATATAAAAGTGTTTGTTTGTGGATTCAGGGCTGGAACAAAATCTGAGTCAAGAGTATGTATTGATTTCTTATAACAATTTCTAGTCTCTGTGTTCAAAATTTTATCTATCCATAAATTTATTTATACATGACAATAATAATTACTTTTTAACTTATTATATAAGGAAATAAAATCTTGGTTTTTAGTTACTGAGGAAATGGATTTAAATATTAATATATTGAAACATACGAAGTATGCTGTATTTACGTAAAATATGCCTTTAACTTTTTGTATGACTAATGATGTGATTTTAAATAACTATTTAAATGATTGAAAATTATATTCTCTAAAATAATAGGAGATATCCTAAAAAATATAGCCATGTAGGAGCAAAAGCCACTGATATTTTATTGTTACACACTTATGTGTATACCATTATATTGTTAGTAAGACAATAGACAAATTTTTACATTTAAATATGATCCACATTATGGTTTTCTGTGCATATAAAAATGAAAGTTGACTATTTTAGATGCCTGCATTATTTGCTTCTGATCACAATACAGAAAATCAAACTCTATATTTGGGTAACAGAATGCACATGTACAATAAAACTGTCCAAATTGACAGACAGATATTTCATTCAGAACTCAATTATTAAAGTGCAATATATTTTTTATAGAATATATTATAAAACATTTTAACAAAACAAATTTGCCAATGTTTTTATTTTGTATTCAAATATACTTTACAAAATCCACATGTAAAATTTCTGCATGTATAATTTCCTCTTTTTGTTATTTTCTGAGTGGCATTCCTGTTTTTAACAACACAATAATAATAAAATTAATAAATTTTATTTATCAGAACATTGATACATTGCACACATAGTAATGGTTGCTGCAATTGGAGACTTTCACTATATAACATCTACCATTAATAAATAAATATTATTAAATTAAAATGTGATATTTCTTTTTTGTATATAGTTAATTCCCTCAAATAAAACCGTTTAAGGAGGCTTTGCAAAAATATCAATTTTCTAATTTTTTGCTTAAAATATATTTAGACATCCATAGTATTGTTTGGTAAAGTTATGTAAAGGTCCATTGATTATAAATATGTTAAAAAGACTTTTTATTGCATCCATTTTCCTTTAAAATGCACCAGAATAGCAATATTTAAAACCAATTTCCTTAGTTTGTGTTTTTCAATATATCAGTACAGTGAAACCTCCATTAAGTGACCACCTCTCTCAACTACCACTTTTTCAGGGAACGAAAATTATTCCCGTAGGCTCAATGTTAATTTTATCTCTATTCAGAGAGCATTCTCAGTGGAACTCCCTCCATGAGCGACAAATTTGTTTGATGAAACAGAATGAAATTTCATTCTTTCCTAATAGTTTGAGATATAGCTTGACCGATATGCACATATTCCTCCTCCTAGAATGAAATGTGTATCCTTCCCACTTCCTAAAACAGCATTCTTGATTAACTCTAGCAAGATAAGTCTTGCTGTTGAGAAGCTCAGCTCCTACCTCTTCTTTTGTTTTTGTGATCAAAGCGCCATTTTACAAAACACATTTGAGAATGTGACTGCTTGCTTCTGCCATTTTTCTAATGCAGATCTGTTTCAGTAGCATTTTAACAATGACAGCTAAGAGAGTGATTTTAAAGTTAAATGAGCATATACACGTTACAAATGAACATAAAAATGGAAAGTCTGAAACAAAATGGATACAAATGCTCAAATATTTAACTGCGGAAAAACATAGATAAACAAAACAATCAAAATGCCTCAGAAAATTTTTCATTTAATCACTGAACTTCAAAGAGGTTTATAAATAAAAGTTGTAAAAGATAACATTTTAAAATCAAAGGAAACATAAAATTAATGATTTTTTAAAAACCTTGTAGTAATTAACTTTCTGATTTAAATTAAAGATTTATTTTGATATTTGTTTATTTTTATTTATTTCCTAATGTGAAAGATAAATTTTCATAACACTACTTGTTACATTATTTTCAACAGTCAAAAATAGATTTAAACATGACCTCCATTAACAGACCACTTCCCGGAGTGACCAATTTTTGAGGGATTGAAGTGTGGTCTCTTTAGGGAGGTTTTACTGTATGATCAAAATGATAAAACTTCAACATATACTTCTAAACTGACTCGCTACTTTTTGACTATCCGAAAGGCACATTTAATAAAATTAGAGTTAATTTTCAGTTAATATAAATACTTTAGTTTTAAAAATAAAAATTTTATGTAAATAAAAATTTTTATTGTATTTTTTTCACATTTGTCAGGTGACATTTCATTTATTTGTTCTTAAACTAATTAACTTTTTGGCAATATGATATTTACATTTATAGAACGCACTATTAAAAAAATCATGCAAAAAAAAATATGTTTAAAATTTTAAAAGAATTAAAGTTATAAATTCACTTAAATTTTTCAGATTTTACCACAAGAATTTCATTTTTTCATATTTAAAGCATTTTTCTTCATAAAACCATATAATAACCTATCAAAAATTTAGTATAGTAAAACACTTAAGAAAGAATTCAAAGCCTAGCAAATTCCATTAAGCCTTTTCTTGGTTCATTCATATTCAAAGGCAATTGACATTGATAAGTTTTTTCCAAATAAACCATGGAAAGTTGGATAAATTGGAGAAAATCTTAAAATTCAAATAAAGTCAATACTTTGTAAATACAGGTTGCGGATGGATTTTTGGAAAATAAGACATTTTTTTTCTTCTAACTCAATGACAACTATTGCTTATAAAAAGAGAGTGATAACAAAAATAAGATTTTGGAGAGCAGACAGTCACTGAGACAAGTGCAAAAGGTAATTTTAATAAACTCTTAGGGGAGGGTATGGATGAATCTGGTATGAGATTTTCTGTGGATTTCCACTTTTTATTATAATTCTCCAATTTCTGCCTTAAAAAAGTAATCCATGGTTTTTGCTGTAATTGAAAAAAAAAAAAAATTTCAATATGTGCTATAATTGAAATCTTGCAGCTAAAATTTTCAAGACCGCACAAGACTATAGATGAGAATCATTTTGTTTCACACTCGTTAAAATTAGAGTCATTGGTGCACACACACCATTGCAATCTCTGCAGTTAAAGTTCTGAAAAAAAGTCTTAACCATCCAAGAGATGTTCCTATATACAAATACAACATATACATATATCATTTTTTAGAGTTATTTTATGTAGTACTTAAATTCATTATGAAATATTCAGTTTTACAATTAAAACTGAATTTTGTTTGTAATTTATATTTCAATTTTTTATTTGCATGAAAATGCAATATTTTACTTTTTACTAATTAAATATTTTAGATTCTGTTGTGAATGAACCTGAGTGATATATAAAAAATATTTGGTTTGGACATTTATTTATAATATTCAGGCTGATATGATTCAATACCAAATTTAACAACTCTCGTACGTTTTCTCCAATCAAGAGTTCGTCTTTACCAAAGCGAAATTTAAGACAATCGATCACTAAATATTATAAGAAAAATTTTAAGAGGTTTTTTTTGTTTGTGAATTAACATTATTCTTATGCAACATTATTTTTTATTAGATATTATTTATATTAACATTATTTTTTATTAGAAAAACTACTAGAGTATAACATCTTTAATCTGTACTTTTGTACTCCAAATAATCTGAAATTCAGTCGCTTTTGAAATAATTATTCTTTTAATTTTTATTTCCAGTAATTGATAATAGGTGATGCCACTACACATACAACAGAATGTTTCTGAAAAAACTACTAAGAATATACTGGTTTTATTTATTCATTTTACTTAACAAAATTTGGTATTTATGCCATGTTATTAATTAGTTTTTATAATATTACCCTTGTGTATTGAATATTTGAATGAAACAATATTATTTTAATTAATTATTAAAACATTTTACTTCTTTCTTAGACAATTAATTTTATTATCAATGTTTTCTGTGTTATAGCAGTCAGTTTTTTTTATTTGTATTATTTATTATTTAGAAATGTGCAACAGATAACAGTGTTGAAAATATGCATTTTCACTCTTGAAACATTTTAGGACATTATTCTTCTATTTCATGTTATTTAATCCTTCTCGTTTAAGAAATTGCTTCTATAAGTTGTATTAATATTTGATGATGTTATTATTATTTAATAAAATTGTTATTCAGACTTAATATAAATTAGAAACTACAATATATTGCACTTAACATAAGAACTTAATAAAATGATGATATTCTAAATGTCTGCCCCCCCCCCCACCACCACCACCTCACGTACCCATCTATTCAGTTTCCAAATTTTTGTTATCTGGAAATTTCAATATTGTAAAACTTCTGATGTTTCTGGATTAAAGAAGTTCTACTGTATAATACACCAGATTTGAATGCATTAAATTTTCCAATATATTTCATATTCAATACAATGTAGTTTACAGAATTTATGTGTAAATGTTTCTAAGATATGTTACAAAATTTACTTCACACATTGTTTCCTCTTTTTTGTTATTCTCTGAGTCTCATCACTGGATGAATATCTGTGACTCAATTGTTGACTTGTTACTGTAAAATGTGTGAATCATGTTTTACAAAAAAAATATTGACATCAGAGATAATATATATGATTATCAGTGGGCTGTTTAGTGTACAACTAATGCTAAGCACCCTTAATTATTTATTGTCCTCATTATTTTAAAGTAACAATTATTTAACAGTATATTTGTAATCTGTTCTATTTTAGTTTAAAGTTAATTTTTTAATTAGAACAGTGTACTATTTTAAACAAGACTTTAGATGAGAATCATTTTGGGTTACACTTGTTAAAATTAGCGTCAGTGGTGCACACCATTTCAATCTCTGCAATTAGTTTAAATCAGGGCTTGTACTTAATACAAGCTTGGGGATGGGGGGGGGGGGCATATTCAATGTAGCCCAACAAAAAATTCCATGAATGTGGGACTTGCTTGAATTGAAAGGTATGTTTTTAAAATATATTCTTAAATGAATGTTATTGAATTTATATGAAATTTTTTTTATTTTCATTTTAATAATGTTCATTTCTTAGAGAAAATATTCCTGTGTGTAAAAAATATTAGCTATTGAAAAGGCTTTTTTTATTTGAAATCCAGGGTTTGTTTGTATACAACTGATATGAATGTTCAAAATATCATGATGTTTGATATTTTCATATAGTTTGGAAATGTTTTCAAAATATCATTCAGTGTGATATTTTCATATATTGGATATTTATTTTTAAATTACCACTGTGCATGATATTTTAAGTTAACACAAGTGTAAATGAATTCTTCGGCTGCTATTGACTGTATGGTTCTGCACACAAAGTATTTTGCCTCTTGCAGTGACTTTTTAGTAAAAAAAAAAAGAATCTTTTTCAAGTTTTATGTTATGAAATTGAATTTTTAAATTTGAGGGCAATAATTATGTTGGGACAATATTAACTTAGAACAACCAACGAAAGTTAAACTGTCTAATTTAGATAATTGCTATTTACAAGTTCAGTAGAAAGAATCTTTTCTGGTTTTTGGTTAGTTCAGTCAAAACTTTAAAACACAAACAGGTTAAGGATTAAAAAGTCAGAGAAGCTCTCAATTGTGTTCAAATTTTTCAGTAAATTTCTTTTGTATTTTTCCTGAATTTTTGAAAAAATTTCCTATTATTATAGGGCAGTTGCAACTGACGTCACCTTGGAGGTAAACAGTACAAATAGGCAGTTCTGATTGGTGGAATTACCCTTACCTCCAAGTGAGTACAATGGTTGATCAGCTGATTGCAACTGCCCTATATACTGAAACCAGTAGTTTGATTTTAATGAGTATAAAAAGAAAAATGTTCAACTTAAAAAATAAATTTCTATTTTCAATTAGTTGATCTTCCTTTTTGTTGTAAGTGAAAAATAAAAAAGAAAGAAAGAAAGGAAAAAAAATTAGTTGTTTTGTTAAGTGCAATATATTTTAGTTTTTAATTTACAGTGAGTCTGAAATTTTATAATCATCGGTAAGTTAATTATTTTGAAAATATCAGAAATATATAAAAAATATTTATTATATATCAAATTATTAGATGTTTTTGGAGATATGCAAATTACTAATACATGACATGCGCACCACAGACATAGCTGCCATAAAAATGCAGAGCACAAGCTCTTTGCCTGAATGCTTCATCATGACTCTGACTATGAAGGATTGCACTCTGCTCTTGAACCTTTTATATAAGAATGATGACTGTGCACTTTCAGCTATTAGGAAGTTTCAAATATTAAAATCTATAAAAATGGGTCCAATAACCACACATGGTCTGTGAAAAATGATCGCTAAATTTGAAGAGATCGGTTCATTTGACATTAAATGGGGTAGAGAAAGGAAACTATTTTCAGCTGCAGCAGTAGAAGATGTGGCTACAGCATTACAAGAACAGGCTAACAGTGATGCTGGAATCAGCAGTGCATAGGGAATTGGCCGAATGCTGGATATGATGAACAGCACAGTGCGTAAAGTCCTACGGAACATCTTGCGCTGTTATCTGCACAAGATAACGAATGTGTAGGAGTTGCTACCTGCTGACCTGGAAGCACTACAATTTCTTGCCTGGATGGAAGTGGACAAAGGATGACAATGGAACATTCTGTGGTCTGACGAAGCCCACTTTCATTGGCAAGGCTCTGTAAATACACAAAATTGCAGGATATGGGTGACTGAGAATCTGTCCCATCTACAGCCATTACCTCTTCAGTCTGAAAAGGTCACTGTGTGATGTGGAATAACAGCAGTATTTATCGTCGGTCCATTTTTCTTCAAGGAGATCACACCTGCAGGTCCCGTTACCTGCACCATAACTGGCAAGTGATAAGTAGCATTTTAGCGTAACCATGTCCTTCCAGCACCTCAGCAGCATCAGTGCGTGGATCACACAATATTCATGCAAGATGGCGCTCCTCCGCACATTTCTACTCTTGTGAAGCAGCTCTGGAGTGCTAATTTCAGAGATGATAGGATCATAAGCCGCCTTTTTCCAACAATGTGTCTGCCACGTGCTCCCGACTTCCACCGACTTGTGAGATATGCAACAAGAAATTTTCTCACATCAGTGCCATGAAACAGCATCTATTAATTCATGCTGTGAAAAACCTTTTGTATGTGAGATATGCAACAAGAAATTTTCTCGCAGGAATGCCATGAAACAGCATCTGTTAATTCATACTGGTGAGAAACCATTTCTGTGTGACATATGCAACAAGAAATTCTCACAAAAGTGTGATTTAATTAAGCATCTATTAATTCATTCTGGTGAGAAAAATTTTGTGTGTGAAATATTCAAGAAGAAATTCTCACTAAACAGTAATTTAAACAGGCATCTGTTAAGTCATACTGGAGAAAAACCGTTTGTTTGTGAGATCTGCAACAAGAAATTCTCACGAAAGAGTAGTTTGAGTACGCATCTTTTAATTCATACTGGTGAGAAACCGTTTGTTTACAAGATATGCAACAAGAAATTCTCACAAAAGACTAATTTGAGTACGCATCTGTTATTTCATACTGGGGAGAATCCTTTTCTGTGCGACATATGCAACAAGAAATTTTCTAATAGGTGTATGTTAAAAAGGCATCTGTTAATTCATGCTGGTGAGAAACCTTTTTGTGTGTGAGATATACAACAAGAAATTCTCACATAAGACTGATTTAAACAAGCAGCTGTTCATATAGATTGTATGTGAGGCATCCAAAAAAAGTTTCAGTTAAACGAACATCTGAGTTTTCTTACTGAAGAGAAACGTTTTGTTGGTGAATGGACCTTATGCAAGTGATGTCACATGTAAGAACTGGTGGTATCGTAATCCAATATTCTAGCAACTATACTGCCAGAATACCAGTATACACAGCCGCAAACAACGCCAGCAGCCGACTTTTAGCCACAACAGAGGTTGTATGTATAAAATTTAAATGGAATTTTGTAAATTTAACAAATATACTGGATAAAGAACAACATTTTGAATTTACATTACAATATATTAAATACCTACTGCTACAATAATGAATTGTTTTGCGGAAATTTTATCGAAAGATCATTAATAATGCATACTCCATAGAACGCTATGCTAATGTTCAAAAGTAAATACCTCCAGCAGACGAATTTTGGCCTCGAACTCAGGTTGCGTGTGAAAGGTCCATTCTACAGCAAAACATTTTTTCAAAAGGATGATTTAAACAAGCATCTGTTATTTGTTACTGGTCAGAAACCTTTTCTTTGTGAGATATGCAACTATAAAAAATAAGCGCTCAGATAAAAGAAGTATAAATATAATTTATCCTTTATCTGGTAAGTCATCTTGCTTGCTTCAATATTCTTACTGCCATTAATTTTATTTCATAAAGTTTATTATATTAATTCGACTCACGAACTAAAATAATAGATGCTATTAATTCTTGAACTCTCACATGGAATGTCCTTATAATATATAACGGCCTTATACTATAAGGACACTATTTACAAAGAATAAAAAGGATTTTTGGAAGCTTTCTTTTAACATTGTTAATCTTATGAAATACAACTCTGTTCTGATTCGAAAAAAGGTACACACAGTCTCTATAGTTCTCAGTTCGTTTCACTTCATCTCAGGAGAATAAAATCCAAACTAATGTAAAATTTCTCATGATTTCTCTGATTCACTTATGAATGAATGAAGGGAGCTATCCGTGGTAGCAACAAAATGTTTTTCTCAAAAGTGTACTGTAAATACTCATACTGGTGAGAAACCTTTTGTGTGAGATATACAACAAAAAAATATTCACATTAAAAGTAATCTAATAACTCATTCTCGCTTTCATAATTTTGTTGTCTGTTGGTAAACAATTTTGATACTTGCTATTTTTAAGGGACTTGGCATAATTTAGTCATAAGAAAATGGGATTTCTTGCTAAATAATACAAACATTCAACAAAATTAAACATCAAACAAAGAAAACCTTTCTCATCTCATACAGCTTATTTATGTAGTCATATATTTTATATTGTATTATTATAAGGTTAATTTATGTGTAATTCAACTAGTAAATCAGTAGATCAGGAGCCTCAATATCAGCTGTACGAAACACATTTTTATTTTCATCTCGCTTTATATTATATAAAAAATCTTACCATCCCCAATTAATTTCTTTTCTGACGTATAAATTTATTAGACTATAAGATTTTCGGTATTTTTACACTGTAGCAACCTGGACATTAAAAAAAAATCTTGGTGCAATTCAGACTTCAGAAAGTAAGATTTGTTTTCCAATGACATAAACAGCTGTGAAAACAAGCTTAATGAACTTTTATATATATATGTGAACTTTTTATATGAATTTATAAATATATAAACATTTTATTTGTATAAATTTTATTATTGTTTTATATACAGTTTATTTTTGTTTGTATATAAAAATAGATGAAGGAATTCTTCATGTTTAGTAAATTCTATAGATATTGAAAAAATTGTTTGTGTAGATGAAACAGTGAAAAGGTTGCCAAATTTCCTTCTCTTGCCAAGTCCATTTTCTCAAATTCACCAAGGTTCCTATGCTGGAAAAGTACCATATTGGTTGAAGAAATTTAAATTAAAAAAACTGTTATGTGAAAGAAAAACTTCACACAATGAAATTCTTTGACTGTAAAACTGACTTTATTGCAAACTCTTAAGATAAAAAATGATTTTCTTATGGGTTGCTGCCTTCCTCAACCTCCCACTGTCTCATTAATTTTACTTTTCTAATTTAGAATATTTTTGCTACATCTGGATTCTAATTTATCTATAAATCTGCTTTACACTATCATTTTATTATATAAGGTCTTCTTTATATGAGATTTTATCCTATTCTAATAAAGATATTTACTTAGTTGCCAACTGTAAAACATCTGCATCTGTTGTAGAAGTTAGATAAAGTCTTCTGTAAGACAGATTACCATAGATAATTATGTATTCAATTATTTTATTCTGACCCTGTACATGATCCATAAATTTTCATACACACAAAATAGCATATTAAAAATGAATTAAGTTTGAAAATGCTTTTCTAGAAATTACTATCCATAGAATGCAATCTATCCATATCCTTTGGTACAATCCTATATAAAAAAATTATTTTTATTATACGAAGGAAAGTCATTAAGTAAGTCACAAAAGATAATTAAATAATAACTGACAATGATATTCACTTCAAAACTATTTTTATTTCTCAACCTATTCACCACCAATATTTATGCACTTATATCACCGTTTTATCAGTGCCCCAACACCAGCTGCATAACATGTTTTGGGCTACTGCCACAGCCACATTAGGACTTCAAGTTGATCACAGGAGACAATTCAAAAGTTTGGTTGGCAACTTCTTCAACATCCACCATACAGCTTCGACTTAGTCCCAAGCGATTTTCATCTGTTTAGTCTACTAAAAAACCACCTTGGAAGCAAGATGATGTTCACAGATGATGAAAAGGTTCAACTTGAAGTCCTAATGCGGCTGAGACAGCAACCCAAAGATTGTTATTCAGCTTGTTTTGGGGCACTGATAAAACGGTGATATAAGTGAAGTGCATGAATATGGGTGGAGAATATGTTGAGAAATGAAAATAGTTTTGAAGTAAATATCATTGTAAGTTATTATTTAATTATCTTTTGTGACTTACTTAATGACTTTCCCTCGTACTTACACATGTACAGTACGTGTATTTATTTATATATATGATACTTGCATCACTTAATATTTAGTTCAGTTGAAAAATGCATAGCATAATTAAAAATAAATTTTGAACAGTAAGTGGTACTATATTCAAATTCTTTTGGGCTGATTGTATGACCTATAGAAATTAGACATCATAATCTATAGAATATACATCACATTATATACATGAACTTTATCAAGCTTGAAAACTCGTAACACAATTGAAAACCTATTTTGTATAATTGCCAGTTATAGATGATAATGTATCTGCATTATTTTGTGTATAGAAAATTTTTAAATGCACAAGCATAGTTTTCTATGTAAAAGATATTGTGTATCAAATAAAGTATATTAATATCATTATGTTTAAATTAATCTCTACATCGTTAAAGCTTATTTAAAAAAAATTACTCCTAAAGAAAGTAATGATAGCAAATCTTTTGCATGACCCTGCAAATGAACAATAACACACCATTTTCTATATAAAACATGTTGTATTACATATCAAAAACGTATATCAATTTTTTTAAGTAGTGTAACATCACTAAAATATACTTCACATAATTAACCATCATAGATTCTGATATATTTAAATTCTTTCGAGTGTCCCAAGTTAAATAAAAAAAAACTTTACAACGATTGCGGTATACCTCACAGATAGTTACTGCAAATGGACACCTAATCAGATGCTTTTTGTGACAGGAAGTTTTCCCCTGTTTCTCCTTGTATCAGTATTTTAAATTACTTTTCTTTTAATCATTTTTCATGTTTTGTTTACGTTTTTAATTTATCTTCATTCAAAACAGTTTTTATTTAATGTTCGTTGGGGATATCGCATTTTACAACCTAATCGATTTCTCATTCGATTCAGATATAATCGTTATCATATGTGATGTAGTTAGAATGGCATATATGCCAAATCTATACTGTAAAACTTCTACGAGACTGAATGCGCAAGCTTATTGGTTGATATAATCACGTGATCACCGTTCCTTTGCACAGCGTTTGGCAAGTTGAATGTTCTGTCACCATTGTTTCTTTTCACGAGCACTGAATAAATTCTATTCACTCATTCTATTTTTATGCAGTGTAAATATTTGTCGGCTTTTACAAATATTCTAATGTATATCTTTAAAGTCATGAGTTTGTTTTTAAATCATAAATCTAAAATACTTCCTCGCAATTATCAAATCTTTTTTTAATAATTATTAAAGTTTTCTTTAAAGGCGGAGGGGGGGGGGGGGAGGGACAAGTGGCTTTGAGACCTAGGGGGACAAGGCTGTGTTGTTAAAGGTTACCAGTACAAATAGAAAATGTAGATAAAATCTTAAAACTTATTTTACTGTTTACAGCAAGGAATATACATACATTTATTTTTTTTCATATATATATATATTTATATCTATATTGTATACAAGTATAATAATAGTTTTTCTACAAAAGGAACTGCTTATTTTAATATTATTTTTGACTATTTTATACCTTTTCATTTTGAATAAGTAAATCTAATTGTTTACTTGCTAGAATTAAGAAGTGATTGTTATTTTTTCTTTGTAACCCATTGATGTTTAATTTGAAAATTACAGGAAAATTATGTATATTTATACATATAAACGAACTTTCTCACAGAAAAAAAAGATTTTTGAATCATTTTCAGAAAGTTGAGAGTCATATCAGTTAAGTCATTATTAAAAATTAGGGAATTTAACCCGGGCTTCCCAGATTACAGAACATAGGAGAAAACCAAAAACCAAATTTTTTCTAATTCTAATTGATTTTTTATATTTAATGTATATTTTTGCAGCTGATTCATTAACAACTCCAAAAAATTTTTTCATAACTTCAAATCAATAATATATTGAAATAAAATTTTGAAATTTAATAAAGCAATACTTTTGTATTAGCCACATGACAGGTGTTAATGATCAAGGAAATAGTCCACGATTTCACTGCTTACTGCAAGCTTTTTATTTTAAAAAATTCAACTGTTTAAGCGCGTAGTTCGAGAACATGTCTTTTAAGTTTGCATTTTATTGATATTATATTATTATTTAAAGTTATGTTTTGATGAAATTTTAATTTCGTAATATTAAATAGTTTTGAAGTAAATATCATTGTAAGTTATTATTTAATTATCTTTTGTGACTTACTTAATGACTTTCCCTCGTACTTACACATGTACAGTACATGTATTTATTTATATATATGATACTTGCATCACTTAATATTTAGTTCAGTTGAAAAATGCATAGGATAATTAAAAATAAATTTTGAACAGCAAGTGGTACTATATTCAAATTCTTTTGGGCTGATTGTATATGACATCATAATCTATAGAATATACATCACATTATATACATGAACTTTATCAAGCTTGAAAACTCGTAACACAATTGAAAACCTATTTTGTATAATTGCCAGTTATAGATGATAATGTATCTGCATTATTTTGTGTATAGAAAATTTTTAAATGTACGAGCATAGTTTTCTATATGAAAGATATTGTGTATCAAATAAAGTATATTAATTTCATTATGTTTAAATTAATCTCTACAACGTTAAAGCTTATTTTTAAAAAATTACTCCTAAAGAAAGTAATTATATCAAATATTTTGCATGACCCTGCAAATGAACAATAACACATCATTTTCTATATAAAACGTGTTGTATTACATATCAAAAACGTATATCAATTTTTTAAAGTAGTGTAACATCACTAAAATATACTTCACATAATTAACCTTCACAGACTCTGATATATTTAAATTCTTTTGAGTATCCCAAGTTAAATAAAAAAAACCTTTACAACGATTGCAGTATTGCTCATAAACAGTTTCTGCAAATGGAAACCTAATTAGATGCTTTTTGTGACAGGAAATAATTACGTTTTCCCCTGTTTCTCCTTGTATCAGTATTTTAAATTACTTTTCTTTTAATCATTTTTCATGTTTTGTTTACGTTTTTAGTTTATCTTCATTCAAAACAGTTTTTATTTAATGTTCGATGGGGACATCACATTTTGCAAACTAATCGATTTCTCATTTGATTCAGATATAATCGTTATCATATGTGATGTAGTTAGAATGGCACTGGCATATATGCCAAATCTATGCTGTAGAACTTCTACGAGACTGAACGCGTAAGCTTATTGGTTGATATATTCACGTGCTCACCGTTCCTTTGCATAGCGTTTGGCAAGTTGAATGTTCTGTCAGCATTGTTTCCGTTCATGCGCACTGAATAAATTTTATTCACTCATTCTATTTTTATGCTATGTAAATATTTGTCGGCTTTTATAAATATTCCAATGTATTTCTTTAAAGTTATGAGTTTGTTTTTAAATCATGAAGCTAAAATACCTCCTTGCAATTATCAAATCTTTTGTAATAATTATTAAAGGTTTGTTTGAAGGGGGCGGGGGAGGAGGGACAAGTGGCTTTGAGATCTAGGGGGACAAGGCTGTATTGTTAAAGGTTACCAGTACAAATAAAATCTCAAAACTTATTTTGCTGTTTACAGCAAGGAATATACATACATTTCTTTTTTTTCATATAAATATATGTATATTGTATACAAGTATAATAATAGTTTTTCTACAAAAGGAACTACTTATTTTAATATTTTTTTTGGCTATTTTGTACCTTTTCATTTTGAATAAGTAAATCTAAACGTTTACTTGCTAGAATTAAGAAGCGTTTGTTATTTTTTCTTTGTAACCCATTGATATTTAATTTGAAAATTATGTATATTTATACATATAAACGAACATTCTCACAGAAAAAAAAAGATTTTTGAATCATTTTCAGAAAGTTGAGAGTCATACCAGTTAAGTCATTATTAAAAATTAGGGAATTTAACCCGGGCTTCGCGGGTTACAGAATATAGGAGAAAACCATTTTTTTTTTCTAATTCTAATTGATTTTTTATATTTAATGTATATTTTTTCAGCTGATTCATTCACAACTCCAAAAAGAATTTTCATAAGAACTTCAAATCAATAATATATTCAAATAAAATTTTGAAATTTAATAAAGCGATACTTTTGTATTAGCCACATGACAGGTGTTAATGGTCAAGGAAATAGTCCACGATTTCACTGCTTACTGCAAGCTTTTTATTATGAATATTTCAACTGTTTAAGCACATAGTTCGAGAACATGTCTTTTAAGTTTGCATTTTATTTATGTTATATTATTATTTAAATTTATGTTTCGATGAAATTTTAATTTCGTAATAGTAAATAATAAACTCTCCGTCGTCTCGTATATGGTTCAGTTACCAAGTCGTTAAGTCTTTCAACTTCTTCATTCAAAATGATTAAAATGCATCTTTTTTAAATTATTACTCTGTATTTCCATTATTGGATATACATGTTGAATGAGACTTTTTAATCTATTTAGTTGAATGATGAATTCAGTAAAGTCAACATTTTCAACTTCGCCAACTTGAATTGAATAATCAGAAAAGTTCATATTTTGAATTTGATTTATTCACGTGTTAAATATGAGATACGTAATATTAACATATCTCCAAATATTAGAAAATTTCGAAGTGGCCCGAAAAATATCAGCTCTATTCCCATGCTTCAATACAGGCAAAATTTCTCCAAAGTCGCCGGTAAATACAACTACTATTCCAACAAATGGAGAATAATTGTTTTTTATATCTTTAACCGTACGGTCTACACATTTACACATTCAAATACTAATTTACTCATCAAGGGTGCTTCTTCACAGATGATTAACTTGGTTTCTCTTATTAATTCAGCAAGATCAGATTGCTTACTAATGGCACGCGTCGATGTCTCGTTCAAATTCAGTTGTATTTTGAATCTTGAATCTGTTGTTTTACCTTGATTTAACAACAAAGCTGCGATCTCAGAAGATGCAACAGATAACGCAACCATATTATATGATCTCACCTTTTTTTAGAACTGAATTAAGCAAAAATGTTTTGCCAGTGTCTCCTCAAAAAAAAAAAAAAATAAATAAACCTTAGATTTTTCATTTAAAGCAGCAAGCGAAACTTCCCCATAAATTGATTTTTGATTGTTATTATCCGCAAACGATAATTAGCCAAATATTATTCGAGTCACAATTTTTACATCGAAACAATTTTTTAACATTACAAACATTAGTTTTGCGTTTAAATTAAATAATTTCGATTTATAAAATTGTCGCACATCAAAACGTTTATTATTATTAGTTTTATTATTATTATTTTATTTGTATTTTATATAAAGTCAGTAACAGTTTCTTTTCTTTTACTTTTCGAGATGTATGTATTATTTTCTAATTAATAATAGCCATTTTAGATCTTTTACCAATGATAATATGCAGTAGCCAAGCGGAAAATATATTACCAATGGCAACCATTAAGCCCGAAAAAAGTGAAATTAAATTTTTATTTTTATTTTAAAAAGCCATAATAAATCAGTAGATTAAGATACAGTTTTCAACCAAATTGCATTTGACAGTAGATTTTTTTTCCCTATATAGTGTAAAAATTAAAAATGTGCGATGTTTAGAAATTAAAAAAATTGCAGTAAATTGCAAAACCGAAATTTAACTGTCAACTGTTGCCATTCGCAGAATGACGTCAGCTTTACGCACGGACACGTTTGTCCTTTATAATATAGATTGCAAGCTTCTTTGTATGCTATAGAAACCTACTATAGTTTACATGTTTTTATAAGTGTATAATGACATTTCGTGTGACTGTTATCGCATTATTTATTTCATAAGTACAAAAATTAAATAAAAACTGAATTGCATGAATTTTTAGATGATCAGGAATTATTCCGTTATTGAGATAATTCCTGATCCCTTTCTTAGATTATAACAGATCATCATGACCCTTTATATTTGTCGCAAAATGTGCCACAAGAATATTTTATAAAATTAGAATTAACAAAAAAATTGAATATAAACAAAGCACTAGGTTAATCAAATTTCTTCTTCTCAAAAAGTATTTTAATTCAAAATGAAGGCATATATTTTAACTTCTCTAAATGTAATTGCAGTTCTTTTTAATCAGTTTGTCTGGTGGTCACTGCTTATTTGAATCGGTGTTTATCAAATTATCTTCTTTTATAAACCATAATGTTATTTTTGTGTATTCTAGAATCAGCAGCCATGTTGGACTAGAAATCTGCACCTATGTTGTGCACAATATTTATGCAATTTTTTATATGTAGAATTAAAAAGCATTTATGGATTATTATGGAATCAGAATTTTTTTTATTCTACATTCTCTATTTGCGTTTATTTCTATATGCCTGCAGCTGAGATTCCATGGATAAAGTCCATTCTTACAGTAATTTTTTTCACTAGGATTTTAAATTCCCGTTGACATGTATTAACATGACCGATCGATTTATTTACTTAACTCCCCAATACGCTCATAAGTTAATTGCATTAAATTGTGTTGAGAATTAATTATATTGAATTCACTAATTTTAAAAACTAGAAAATTACAGAAAAACAACTCTAAATGCAAACAATAAATAAACCTGTAAACAAAGAAATTCCAAATAATAAGAAACCTAGCATTAAAACATGAACTGCTAATAAGAAGTAAATAGACAAATATTGTCAGCAAGAAAATTAATTTCTTTAGTGGGTTAGTACTTGATTTTAGCAGCAAGTGTTATGGGAAAAATCTATGATATGAATTCATGGGATCCATTACTATACACAGCAGATGAAAATCGCAAATGGATGGGCAGAACAAATTTTGTAAAAAGAAACAAGTTATGGTATCCGAGTTTTCAATTGAAAATAGCGTTAACTGTAGCGTCGGTTCTCGCTACAAACCTTTGATTTTGCTGTATCACGCTACTCGCTATACTGCATTGATAAAAATATCACATGCTACGCTACAAACTACTGTAGAAAGTATCGAATACTGTAGTTTCGTGACTTGTACTATGCTATTTCTGACCCCCGAAGAATTTAAAATAAAACTACAGATCTTACTCCAAAAAGTGTACATTTATTATTTATGGATTTCTATTTTTAACTTTTCATGCTTTAACACAACGGTAAAAAGTAAAGGAGCACCAAATATTGAATTTGGCTGAATACTTAATGTTTCCATAACTTCTATTAAACAATATTCTTAAAAATATTAAAATATTTTCCATAATCTTTATGTAACAAAATCGCTGTGAATAATATCAATAAACAAACTTTTATCTACAAACTTTAGATTTTTTCAGTTATTTTCAAATAGCTCATCTACTTGCAAAGCGTTTTAAAAATAACAAATATGTCAGAATTTTTTTAAAGACAATTAAACAGTCAGATAGGCTGTAATAGTTGGTGACATGGTTGTATAAACTGAATTAAAAGACTATACTGTGCAGCCTTCAATTTGTTTCTGTTGATTTGTGTTGGGCAACAGCCTGAACTTCCTACTTTCTAGACCCGAGTAAAATGAAATGAAATTAGCGGAATACGTGTGAGCTGGAATTTGGTTTTTGTGAAAATGATAGTGGCACAGCACATTTGTTGAACAAAATTCTTCAAAAATTAATTTCGTGTTTTCTTAATTAAATAGAATTCGTTTTGAAATAAATATTTTCTTTTTCCAACATTCATTGACAGTCCATTTGAGTATAAAAAAAAATCCATAATATCAGGAAAAATAAGTAAAAAAAACTAAAGGTATTGAACCTATGCATGTGTATTTAAAAAATACCTGCCAAAATTTCTTTTAAACACATCTCATGTACAAAATACTCCAATTTAGAATAAGTGATCAAATGTGCATTCCTCAGAAAACGATGCAATGTACATTTTAAAAGAAGGTTCTGACTTCTGATTATAGTAAATAAAGTAAAAAAAAATCTATCAATATGATTGCAAAGGAAAACTTGATTTTTTTAAAAATACTTTAATACTAAAATTAAAAAAAACAGTAATTCCCTCAGATGTTTGCAATATTGATCATCATTTCGTATAAAGTACCAAACGGCGACAGCTATTTATTGTGATAGACAGGGAGACGGCAGCATAGACAATCACCTCATCGAGTTCACGGCTGAAATTCCAGAGTTAGTTAAAACTTGATTTGCATATTAAAACGCAATCTGTCTGCCTAAGGCTCCTATATACCGGGCTGGCTCACGCCTCTATTTAGTTGCTCAAGCGGACGCCTCACTTGGCGTCTTATCGCGTAGATGGCGAGTGAATTTAGTTAGTTAATCATATGCAAAAATATAAGAATAAATAGTTAAGATATTTAATAGCGCCATACATTAAAAAGTAAAAAACATGTAATTATGCTTTTGTATAATAATATATTAAAATTAAAAATTCATTTTCATCAATTAATATTTATTGCTTTGCTTTACATGAATAATTAAGAATGACAATGTAAATTTAACTAATTCTAAATTTGATTTAATGTGAAAATATATATTCACATGCATTGGACTCTTATATTTTTATTACTTTCCGTATGAAGTTAAGTTGTGATATAATTTTTTATTAATAAAAGAGTCTTAAAATGCTGATATTCTAGGGAATACATTTCATATGTTATATATTTAGTTTTTACAAGTTAATCGCATGTAAAATAATCCTTGTTAAAAAAAATAATGATGAAAAATGAGAACCTTCCACGTTTCGAATAATTTCTATTTTCTTTTAATGTTATCTCAATCTCCCCCCCTCCCCACACACACATCCCTACAATTCAAAAATTTCAACCAACCCAGTACGTAAAAGTTTAAAATTTGTAAAACTTATTTTTTTTGTCTACTCATTTATTACTTTATTGCAACAATAAATCACCCATTATTTAAATTCCCCCTTTTCGAAAGTACCGATCTCGCCTCCACCCCTCTGTTCTCAAATTCAAAAAAACTACTCTCTGACATATTTCTGAATTCATTTTTGCTCGAAATCACATAAAATTAGCAGGTCTTCTTAAGATCTTTCAGAAAATACTGTCAAAGTGGACGGTTTGAATCGAATTGATGACGCGGCAGTGCGAGAAAGGGAGAAGCTTGTCGTCACGAGACAATGATCGCTTATTACTCGATAAGTAATTTATTTGACAAAAACTAGAAAACACTATTCGATTCCAAATCGCTTCAATAGTCAGTTCTGTCAATTTTATTCCTTTTCGTTTAAAATTAAATCAGAAAATATGTCAAAAAGTTTTGCGCTCTTGAGCAGAGAATTTGAAAACCACATTAAACAAAACTCTTTCAATTAAAAATATGTAGAAAATTCCATGTAGTAAAAACGTCAAATTCACCTTCTTAAACTTGAAAAAACACAATGCATACACATTGATAAACATTTATTTGTTACTATATAAAAAGAAGGTATAGTTTTTCGAGTGTTTTTTTATCCTCTGATGATGGCTAATGTTTAGCCAAAAGCGCTTAGGTATTTTGACATCTGATTTTACATCATAAATTGTTTTAATGCTTTAAAACTGTGTTTTTAGTATTTGCACCTATTATAGTAACAAATAAATTTCTATCAGTGTGTTTGCATTGTGTTTTTTCAATGCAGATATTAATTTAATTTTATGTTAATTTAATTTTAATTTTAAATTTAATTTACATTTAAAAAAGTTTCTGCCCTATTTGTAATTTTACAATAACAGTAAATAAATAATGAATCGTCAAAATTTCCCCTTCCCGCCAAAAACACAATAAAAAATCTGCCCCCCCCCCCTCCTCTTTTCTGCAGCTGATGAAATTAAAAATCTCTTTTTTTTTCCTTATGTGTTTTTTGTACTTTTTTCAAACAAGAAATATATAATCATTTCAATCAAGCTTCCCCCCACCCTACTCTCAACTTTCAGTTTTTTCCCTTTTGAGCCCCCCCCCCCTTCCCCGCGCGCACAAAATTCAAATTGTAAAGTGTAAAATCTTTAAATTTCGATTAAAGAAAGTCTCTTTTCTGCACTTTTTAACAACAGTAAATGAATTTAATATTATTAACTATATATATATATAATATTAACTATCTAAATACTCCCCCCCCCCTCCACCCATCAAAAAATAAATAAGGTGGCGTTTCTAGACATGGGAGGTGAATAAGACTTTTTTCTCTGTCTTTAACAATTGGGCTTTTCCACGGCTTTTCTGAAATCTCTTGAGGCTGTGGCGCATGTTTTGTGACGTCACGATAGCAGTGCGGTTGGGAAGGGGAGAAAAATAGCGGCAAACCTAAAGCCGGAAGTTGTTGCTTGTTCTTTCTTGGGAGCATTGTTGCAACTGATTTATTGATATTCAATTAAAACCGTTATAATTCCTTTTTTATTTACGCTGGATTATTTTATTTTGGATACTATTTTGAGGTGAGTAATTTAAATTGCTTTTTTAAAATGCCAAATATGTGTATAGTACCAAACTGTACGTCAAATTATAGGAGTAGTAAAAAAAAATACTGCATGTTTTTCATTCCCAAAAGACCCTATTTTAAAGGCTAAATGGTTAAAAATTATACCCAGAAAAGATTATAGCCCAGGTGTGCATGCAGTTGTTTGTGAAAAGCATTTTGATCCTGGTGATATAATTCGGGTTGACAGTGTTAAAAGAGATGACGGTACTCTATTAACATGTGACAGGGTTCGCCCAAAATTGAAAGAAGGAGCAGTACCGATAATCTTTCCAAATTGCCCGAAATATTTAACAACAGAACCATTGAAAAGGCGTACAAATTTAGATGAACAAGAAGAACGCTTATTAAATATACCTATCAATGAAAGCAAAATAACGTATGAAAAATTTCTTAAGGATAATTTTTTAGATATCTTTCAAAACCTCACAGATTTATTAAAAACGAAAATAATTTTTTATGAAGATCAGAACTGGTAGGTAATATTTTCAGATAGCTACATTTTAATTGCTAACATAACTGATAAACCAGTACCCAAAATACATGCTTCCTTGTCACAGCCTACAATTATAATAATATTATTCGTCTTTCATCATTAAAAAATATTTCAAATTTAAATTCTTTTTCTCAAATTGACAGCTGTTTAAATGAGCTTAAAGCACTTTTGCATGTTCAGAGTGATAATGATATCCTAAATTCACTCATAAATGGGGTATGTGATACTCTGAAGCATGTGATTAAGGAAGAGCTAATTTCCGATTATAAAATTTAAAAAAATTACATTTTTAATGGAGCAGTTAGAGTTGTTAATACAAAACAAAAACCCATAGAGATATAAGTAATCAAACTCTATTGTGGTGCTTAAAATTATTCATACAATCTTCATCAATTTATAAACAAATGTATGATTTTGACTTTATTAATATACCCCATTTTAGAAATTTACAGCAAGTTATTAATAAAAGAATCATGAATGATATCCGCACAAATTCGTTAGAATACCTTAATATAAACATAACATACTTTCAAAATTGACAGAACTTAAATTAATTAGAGATGATGTATGTAATCCTAATGATATCTGTGTGTGCGGAAAACATAGCATTGATTTGGTTAAAGATGCTCTATCAAGATCTTCAAACATTTTGATAAGTAATTATCTCAAAATAAAAAACCAAGACCTAAGAAAAAACACTGAAAAAAAAAATAGAACAAAGTGAGCGACAAGGAGCCCCTTTGGCAAGGGTGATACCCTCACGATATTGTGAAGATCAAATTATTGGGATTCTCACAATATTGTGGTAATACAGAACGATAATGTACAGGATTTATAATGTATATGAGTTCTGGGGGACTCATTAGCCAGTTCTACTACTTGCTTCACAAATATAATAATTAATATATAGCTCAGAAATTTAGAAATGCCATTACGAAAACTGATTGGATGTTTTGTAAATCACATTTCAAACATTTATAGTTTTGTTTTACCTGATCATATTAAAATTATGTTTTTATTTCAGCTGTCTGTTAAGAAAGAAGAAAAAACACATTTTTATTAAAAAATTAAATGGTTCTGCTATTCTTAATTTAGTAAATAATAGAAGTATTTTTTTTCTTCTTTTTACGAAGGGAAAGACAAAATATACCATATCAATGAAAAAGAAATTAAATGTATCTTTATTTTTTCCTTTTGTTTATAGTATTATGTTTAAATAGGCGACAGAAATATATCCAAATGTTGAAAATAAATATTTTTTCTTCTTCTTTTATTTTCAACCGCAGAAGTGAAAAGAAATTAATAATGACACATGATAGAAAAAAGTTAAATTGCATCTATATAAATAAAACCTTTAAGCTGGAATAAATAAAAGAGCATAAACTACTGAATTGAGTCTAAGAAGGAAAGGGATTTAAAATTTTTAATATACAGTGACCTCTCACTTATACGACTCTCAGTTATACCACTCTCTCGGTTATACGCGGAATTCCCTTGGTCCCGTCCACACTTTATGGGAAATAATGCTAAACTTCTCTCAGTTATACGACTGCTTCTCTCACTTATACGACGCTTTAAACGGTTCAAGTGATTTTACATTTCTCACTCATGAATTCATTTTTATAATCTTTAAAGTAAAAATCGTTCCCGTTTCCTTAGCTTTATCCTTTCACTATTGTTAAAGTGTTTATCAATAATTAATAACACTTCTTATCTACCTTCGTGTGTTATTAACGAGGAATTCTATGGCGGGAGGGTGGTCGTATGGAATTCCCTTGTGCCTGCCTTTTAACAAAAGCCAAATGACTACCTGGAATAATGTGACATCGCAGACAATTAAGAAATGTTTTAGGAAATGTTGTTTTTCACAAGACCAAACTGCTGGTTCAACGAATGAACCCGATTTTGAGAGCATACGGGAATTTTTTAATGACGAAGACTGCTATGAAATGTTTATGGACGAAGGTATTAATTTCAAAAATTATGTAGAATGTGATGAAAACTTCTGTCAGTACTCAGAACATGACGAAGATGAGGGTGATGTTATTGTGGTGTAAATTTTACAGAAACAAGTGCCGATTTAAATACATTAAAGAATTATGTTGATCAAAATTAGTATTCCCAAAATAGCTTAAAAGCCTTATTAAACTTAAAAAATACATTCTCTCATTTCGTCGACGAGAGAGACAAACTGATATCACTTCATTTTTTGAGAAAATCTGATTTGTAAATCTTTAAAATAAACATAGTGGTACACCCAGAAAAAGGAATTGATTAAAACAACAAAACCCGTTTTGTTGAGTACATTTTGGTTGTTTTAGTCAAATTTTTAGTTCAAGTAAAAAAATTGGTTTTGTTGCTTGGACAAAAAAATATTGTTAACACTCGTACAAAATTTTAACAAAATTTCACCAATTTTACTTGAACTAACAAAATTTGTTTCTTTTAATTTTACAATATTTTTGTAATTCCAGCAAAATTTTGTTATTTTTGAAAAATTTAAATTCTTGTGTAGTAGCCATAGCTCTCTTACGTAACTTGATTTATTTGACTTATATAGCTATATAATTACATGATTAACATAATTTGGGGGTAATTAAAACTTTTTTTTCACTGGGACGGACAAAGGTAGTTTTAAAAACCCCCCTGTTCCATTTATTACCGTCTTCTATCTTTGCAAGAAGAAAGAATTGGATTCATGAAAATTTTCGATTTCCGGTTGTCCTGAACGCGATTTCGCTGTTTTTATCTCAAGAACTAATGCACGGAATTTAATAAAACCTTTTATTCAGTTACTTTCTGATATAAATTGTTGCTGGTTACTTTTTACTTTAAATCGCGCAACAGGTGGCGCTGCTATGTTGCATTTTTCGTGATTTCTGCAATAGCTCTATCTCATTTTCAGCAGTCAAATACGCCTGTAATCTTTGAATAATAACAAGGAAATTTTTATCCTGCTTTTTACAGGCGTAATTCACTGCTGAAAATGAATAAAAAAATTAACTATGTGTTGCCGTATGCTGTGCTTTGTACTGTCGTCTCTTGTTTGCCGCAGAAATTTGCGTACTCCTTATCATATTCCATCTTGTGCTGCGATTGCAGCCGTTCCGACATATATAAGAGTGAGAAATGCCGAACTCAGATATCGTTCCTGGTAGCGCAGTGGTAAAGCGTCAGGCTGCTGTTCTGAGGACCCGGGATCGACTCCCGGCATGGGCAATTTTCATTCTCTCGGTTTGCGCTTGAAAAAAAGCCCGATAAAATTCACTTGTTATTGTTCAAGGTTTACAAGCGTAATTCACTGTTGAAAATGAATTAAAAAATAGTTAAAATTGCATATGTAGATTGGTTCATTTAACAAATGTTTTTGTAGTATAAACAAAACAAGTTCGTAATATAACATATTTTATTGATTAAACAAACAAAATATAGTTTGTTGAAAAAAGAAAATAGATTGTTAAAATAATACATAGCATATATCTATGTAACAAAAATAATTTTGTTAATTCAAGTAAAATTGAACCATTTTACTTGAATTAACAAAACATTTTTTTGCTGACGATACAATTTTTTTTTTTTTTTTTTTTTTTGGAATTGCAAAAAAAATCAACAATATTTTTTTTGTTGATTCAAACGAAATTTCCATTGACCCATATTTAAACAAAAAGATTCGTTGGGGCAAACAAATTTTTGTTGATTCAACAAAACTTTTTTCTGTGTGTAAGTGAACGATTTTGTGAACTTTTTAAAAATATATTTTACGTTTTATTTTTTGATATATTTTATAAAGTTTGTTAAAATATGTTCTTAGAACTCAAAGCTTATTGTTTTTAATATAGGTAAAATAATTAATGAATATAAAGTTTGAAACTTGTATAATAAAACGGTCTCTCACTTATACGACTCTCTCAGTTATACGACTTTTTTCTACGGTCCCCTGAAAGTCGTATAAGTGAGAGGTCAGTGTACTTAAAAGTGTTTAAAGAATTTAATTTAAGGCAACAATTAATATTTAAATACTTTATATAGTAACAAATGTATGATCCTATCATAATGTTAATAAAATAAATATGTTAATTATTAGGGTGTTTTTATGCAATTTAAATGTTTAAGTTGAGAAAGATACTTAAATTGTTTCATGAAACTCATTATTTACACTTTTAACAAATATTGTATAACATTCATTAAAAAAATAATACTTGCATAAATATTAAATATATTTGTAATTAAATTATGTCTATATCCTCCAAAAATGCTCACAATAAATAAATTAGAATTTAAGGAGGGAAATATTGATACATTTGAATTTGTCCTTTTCAGCATTAAAATATATTTAAAAAAAACTCTGATTCTCAACCCTAATAAATTATATTTATACGACATATCCTCTGTGTTATATATATATATATATATATTATATCAAATATATTTTTATATTCAAAATATGTTTAAAAAGTTAATATTTACATATATATTAAATCTTTTTGTAATTAAATAATGTATTTTTTTCTGCTTCACAAATGTTTAAGGTAAAATAAATTTCATTTAAGGAGAAAAAGACCTTCACATATTTCATTTGAAAAATATTGTTTTAAATATATTAAAGTATCTCAATTTAAATGTGATTTAGTAGAAGCAATGGTGTATTATGTATGCACCCTTCTTTATCGTATCTACTCTTTCGAAAGAAAACCAACGCACTGCTACTGTGACGTCACTCTCTCCAATTTCAAAAGGCGCCATAGCCTTTTCTGAAGGTAGCCGTGGCTTTTCTCACACGTCCTACAATATACCATATCCAAACTCGAAGAACCGGTTTATGGTATACAAGTGATCTGGTTGGCGTGGCGTTTGGCGAATTTCTTCAATCCTCATCTATTCTTCTAGCATTTATACACTCATTATTCCGCCTTTCTTCATTTATATGGATTTTAAATATTCTAAATCCACTCCTTGACAGATTAGAACAATTTTATGCGAAACAACCGTCCATTTTAAGCGATTTTGTAAACTCGATAATCGTTTAAACATTTCTCGCCTCATAGGCAACAATGGGCAACAAACGGTAAGTGGGCATCAAAATGCTTGATGATTCAGCCTGTATTATAGGAGCCCTATGTCTGCCAAGTCATATCTTGGTGGAAAACACCCGAAACCCCGATTTTAGCGGTTGGCTCGTAGGTTTAGCATTGTGTGTTCCTGATCCCAGTCCTCCATGTTTTCATACCTTTGGGTGCAGGAAAACACAATCGTAAACCTATGAGTCAACCGCTGAAATCGGGTTTTAAGGTGTTTCCCCCCAAGATATGACTTGGCAGACTGATTGTGTTTTAACATGCGAATCGAGTTTTAACTAATTCTGGAATTTCAGCCATGAACTCGATGAGGTGATTGTCCGTGCTGCCGCCTCCTGGTCTATGAGGTTAAAAGCTAGAGAAACTTGAACCCAGTAGGGAGTTTCTAGTGATATCCAAAGGGACATAAGCCAATTACTCATATAAGGAAAGGGCATCTGACGTCACTGTTGGTTAAATTACTGTTGGTTTGGGAGAAAAACCTGTTCGTTCTTTACGACTCCTACAGTACACATGAGATGGAGTGATTTGATTGGTCTACGTTAAACTGGTCTATGATATAATTGGCCTACGTCGCTATGACGATTCCTGTAATGATAGCTGCGACAAAAATACAGTGGTAGATTGGTTGATGGAACTGTTTGTTTGTAAACATGCCCTTTCCTTATTATTATTTACAATTTCGAATATATAATATGTACTATGAAAAGCAAAAATGTATATAGACAAATTAAAAACGGAGATAGTATGTTCTGTTTAAATTTTGACAAAATATCAGAAACAAACAAAAAAAAATTTCGATATTTTTACTTCTGATAATTGGGGCGAATCGTGCTAGACATAGTGTCCCAATTAACAGAATCCACTTTACCGTATTGTATTTTATAAGTAGAACAAAACAGTTCAAATACCGTATGAGCCAGAAGCTTATTAAAACTTTAAAAATTCATTAAAAAGAAACAAATTATGCTAAAAAATTGTGGTTTGCAAGAATGGGATTAGAGGGCGATCAGAATTTTTTTAATAACAAAAATAGTCAGGGTTAAAATATTAACGATAGATGTCGCTGGCATGCGTAATATGAAGCAGATGCATGCTAATTAGGTTTATACTAAAAGACACATTTCTGGAAAGCGTCTGACAAGCTACAGTATCCCAGCACATGAAACGAACCCCTCAGATATCCAAGTTGATAGGGTGATCAATATTGAACAGCAGGACCAGACCTCTGTTTAGTATCGCATTATTTCGATCCCGTTGTTATAAGCATGTTATTTTAAAGAATTATATAATGGTTGTTCAAAACCTTATACTGCCTTCTAAAATATTGCTTTTAACAAACGAAGTCGAAAAAATGCGATGCTAGATATGTGTCTGGTCCTGTTGTTAAACACTGATCACGTGATCAACTTGGATATCTGAAACAACTGTGAATGGGGTTTAATTTTTTCTTTCCATTAATGTAAATATTTTATTTCTTGTGTAATTCGAAATCACTTGTTGTAGAACGCTGTGGATTTCCCAGGTCGTAAGCCGCTATGTTTAATTATAATCTGATACGAATTCTCGATTCGATTCCGACTCAACATACAATTAAACTATATGCATATCTATCCGAAATGAACTGTATTGATAACATAAACTAAAAGTCCTCTATATCCTTTATCTTTATCCTTTGCTTTTATAGTAGCCACTTCTGATCCGACGGATAAGTTTTTATTTATGCACAGTTCAGTAAGTAAGCCTAAAGGAAACTCTGAAACATATTTATTATCAGAAGAACTTGTTGGAGTTGGTTCAGTTATATCATTGTTTAGATTATTTGATTTAGTCAGATCTAATTGTTTCTTGTATCTGTTTGTAACGCCAACATCCTGACATTCCCTTAACGCATCTCTATCTTGTACTATTACTTTTACTGTTGGTAACATTCAGATTGATTAACATAACATCAGGAAAATGAGTCCTATAAGTCACATTAATAATTTTCTCACATATATTTAATTTGCCTAAATCACACGATTCTTAGTATACTAGATATTGTTTCCAATTTGAAACAATGTTCATCATTTGAAGGTACCATTTTGTATTTCACCATGCTGCCACTACACTTTTAACAACGGAAGTTGAAAAATTGTGATGTTAGACATAGGTTTGGTCCTGGATTTATTTTGTAAATTTTTCTTAATTTGTAAGTACTTTTTGAAAACCTTGAAAAATTCTGTTAATTTGAAAACATTTTTTAATTGTTTACTAATTTGTATATTTTTTTATTGAACTGTATATATTTTTTCACTAATCTGTTGTATAGTATTATCAAAAGTTGATTTTCATGATTGTTGAAAATTTTGTTTCGTTGAAAAAGTTAAAAGATATATTCCAAGGCTTCTGTAAAGTAAAATTAGTTATTAGCTATCATAATTTAAAAATAAAAATTTAATGTTAAAAATCATACAATATAATGAAATATGTTTTATAAAAATAAGCACACAGATATGTGTAGATAATTTTTTTAAATTATGGTCATTTAAACAATACATGGTGAATATTGCCTACATTATATAAATTAGAAAATCATGAGTAACAAAATTCTTTACAACATTTTATATCTTTTTACAAATTTTCAATGTTGGAGATCATGTGTCAACTTTACAATTTTGCGTGAGTAGTTTGAGTAAATGTTCTAAAAAACATAAATTGAATACTTTAGTTTGCGATTTACGAACATATCTTTTTCAGCATGTAGCATCAATTTCTAGCTAAGGAGGTTATACTTTGAAATATTAAGTTCTGTACACTCAATTTCTCGAAGAACCCAATCTGATCCTTGACAATTAAATTCTTCAAACGACTGGTTAATTTTTGAATATCCTTCATCAATATGATTTGGATGATTACTATTTTCAGCAAGATTAACGTAAAAGTCATTTCTAAAATAAGATGTGATTGCTTCAATATCCCTTTCACCTCTTTTCACGCTGAAACATAATTTTAGTAATCATATACCATTTAATTGCTTTTTTTTTTCTCTCGTCTCACTTTAAAGATTGTATTGCAACTCAGGTTTCAAATTAGTTTGAAAAGTAATTAAGCAGCTTCTTCATGTTTCTCAGGATGAAATGTTAGAGTTTTTAACACACCCAAAGCCGATACTTGATATCTTAACCTATTAAACTTCACACTAGGTACAGGTAGTGGAATTCTAACAGCAACAAGACGTTTTTAGTACAGTGTGTACGTAAATGATGATTTAAATTTGATTTTCGACTAAATTTTCATTGACACTGATCATATTTATAACGTAGGTTTTGGTACACTTTCAAATGACGGTTCAACCTATCTTCACTTGAAATTGATTTCTGACATTCATTACAAAGTAATTGTGGATGATGCAGGATTTGGTGTGCTATCAAATGTTCTTTCAATCTATATTAACTTGAAAACGATTTCTTGCATGTATTACAAGCTAATTGTGGACGATTGTGAATGAACATATGCTATGACTGAAGATTTTCTCATACTTTTCACATTAAACAATTTTTTATCTGAATGTATTTTCATATGAATTATTAGAGTACATTTCCTAGTAAAAGACAATTTGCAAACTCCACATATAACAGGTAATGCACCATCATTAACTACCATATGCTTTTTTATTCACACTTACTTGTAAATGGTTTTCCACAAGCAAATAGTTTTTCATTGGTATGGATCGGTATATCAGTTATTAGAGCATATTTTCTGGTAAAAGATAATTTGCAAATTTCACATACAACAAATGATATTCCATCAGATGCTTTTTTAATTCACGCTTTCTTGTAAACAGTTTTTCACAATCCTCACAAATAAATGGTCCTCACATATCCTTTTAAATTTCATTTAGATGAAAAGTATTTGTCGTAGATAGAACACATCTGTGAGAGAAATAAATGTAAACAGTTACAATTCACGCTAATGTTATAGATAAAAAACATTTCTTAAAGAATATAGGGTAAAATATTTTTATGTAAATTTACTCTAATTATGCTGAATGTATATTTCACATATAAGTACTTTACTTACATGTTTATTATTCTTTAACTCTATATGTGTCAACGACAAATCATTCAGATCTTCCGCTTTTGATAAAGAGGGTTTCTGCAGTTTTGAGTTATAATGTTGTAATATCTACACAACAAAATAATTATATACTTAGAAAGATTTAATGGATAAATAATCTTTTATTGATTTTTTACAATGATATATTTAAACTTACTTTATTCACTAACAATGAAATCGATTCCTCACTTGAATTAAAATCTGAAAATTTATCAGAGCTGCACACCTACAGTCAAACTCCCTCGACACTCTAACAATGGAAATGAGAAACGCTACGCAACTTTTCGAAAACTTATATTATTGTCAATTGCGTTGATCACGTGACAAACTGAGCATGCGTACTTAAAAATTTTATCTAATAGATGACATTTTTTCTAGTAAATTGTAGATTATTATATTTGCGATGTGATAGAGGTAATGGAAGTAGTTAAATGTGTATTTTTTGAAATATTTTTAAACTTTTTAATTTTTAAAAGTTTAACAGAAAAATACGAAAAAACTTTTTGTTAAATTTTTTAAAACTTTTTTGTTAATTTTTTTAAATTTTTGTAAAAAAAAAAAAGTTTGTATTTTTTTTTTAATTTTCTGTATTTTTTTTTAACTTTTTTAATTTTTTGTTGTTAATTTTTTAAAAACTTTTTTATAAATTTTATTTGTTGCTGTTAATTTAAATTTTTAAAACCTTTGTAATTTTTGTTTAATAGTTTTTGTGCTTGATATTTTTAGATAGTTACAATTTATTATTTTCATTTAATGTATATTTAATTACTATGATTTTTCTATACTAAAAAATATGTGGGGTATATAGTTGATAAGTGTTAGAACATAAGTTTTAACCCCCCAGTAAAATACAGGGCGTCCATAATTAAACGACCCTACTTTAAAGTTGTCTACTGACGAAACTATTGGTCAGAAAGTTGTGAAATTTTGTGACGGACATAATGGAGGAATGGGAATTTGTTTAAGCGAAAAAAAATTTAGTTCAAGATTTCGCTACCAGAGGGCGTTTTTTAATGAATTATACATTTAGCATATATTTACACGATAGGTTACAACTTTTATTACAACAAAACTTTTTTTTGCAACATGTTTTTACCATTTCCCAGAACGTACTGCGGTCAACTGTGGAACATGCTGTCTTACGATTCCAGATGGTAGCTGAAAATGATGGCCGTCATGTGGAACATGTTTTGTTGCAATAAAATATGTAAACTATCGTAAATTTATGCTAAATTCATTAAAAACGCCATCTGGTAGCGAAATTTTGAACTAATTTTTTGTGGCTAAAACAAATTCTCATTCCTTCATTATGTCCTTCACAAAATTTCACAACTTTCTGATTAATAGTTTCGTCTGTAGACAATTTTAAAGTAAGGTCGTTTAATTATGGACACCCTGTACATTACTATTTTCCAGGCAAACTCATAAAAAACAATCTGTAAACAACTGTTGAATACAAATCAGCAGCTTCGCTGTTACAGTATGAATACCTAATCTTATATTTGAAAAATTCTTATGAAATCAACATTTTTCCTGAGAATTCATATTTTTCCTCTGTTTTGTCTAATTATTAATACTCATTAAGGTGATGGTTGTTCAAAAACAAGTTTAAATACGTCATCTTATAATAGAAAATTTCTTATGAAATCAGCATTTCTTCTTGAAAATTGATAATCACTTTTGCTTAATTATTAATACTCATTAAGATGTTTGTCATTCAAAATTAATACATAAGTTTAATATTCATCCGATAGTATAATAATCTTTTCCACATAACATTGTCTTAGAGTTCAAAACCATGCTATTTTCTTGAAAACTTTCATTTTTTCCTGCTAAGGGAAGCTGGAATCGGTTTTCGTGGTGGTGGTGGTACCGGAGAAAGGGGTGCAGACGGAGGATCCATGTTGCAGTGTGGGCGGTGGCGGTGCTACTCATAACCCCAAATACCAATAGTGACATCATTTTTAGAAAAGCCTGATTAGAAAAGTAAAATTTTCAAACACCGTCGAGCATTACTTATTTACATTTTAAAACCTCATAAGACTGTTACTACCTTATGAGAGAACAATCAATGTATTAAAAACACAAAGAATTTGTTCAAAATTTACATCATTTAATACATACATAGAGACACAATTTAATTAATATATGTATAAATAAAACATAAAATTATATAGTATAAAATATACAACATATCACTACATAAAAAGCAGAATAAGTTCAGAAGAAATTTTCATTTATTATCTTTTCAGATTGGAGACTCTTTATAAAATGTGTCAAGAAATTACACACTTAAAAGAATAATTGTCAGGGCCCCTAAGAAATGGAGAACAAAAATTAGTTGACAGCAAATCTCACAGTATGAGAGCATAGATGTTTATTTAAATTACTCTTTTGTGAAAATTTCTTATTGCATATCTCACAAACATAAGGTTTCTCACCTGTATGAATTAAGAGATGTTTTTTCAAAGCACTCGGGTCAGAATATTTATTGTTGCAGATTTCAAAAACAGAAGGTTTCTCACCAGTATGAATGCGAACATAATTGTGTAGATTAGGTTTTTGTGAAAATTTCCTACTGCAAGTCTCACAAGCAAAAGGTTTCTCGCCTGTATGAGTTAAAGAATGCCTTTTTAAAAGAGACATGCATGAGAATTTCTGGTTACATATCTCACACAGAAAAGGTTTTTTGCCAGTATGAACTAACAAATGTGATTTCAAGTTACTCTTGTCAGAACATTTCTTGTTACATATCTCACAAACAAAAGGTTTATTATCAGCATGAGTTAAAAGATGCCTTTTCAAGGTACTCTGGTCAGAAAAGTTTTTGTTGCAGATCTCACAAACAAAAGGTTTCTCACCAGTATGAATTAACATATGCCTTTTTTAAATTAGCCTTATAAGAGAATGTTTTCTTGCAGATCTCACAAACAAAAGGTTTCTCACCAGTATGAATGCGGAGGTGAGCAAGTAGATTACTTTTATCTGAAAATTTTTTATTGCAAGTCTCACAAACTATACCTTTGTCACTATTATGATAGCGAAGATGAGCAAAAAAAATATGCTTTTTAGAAAATACTTTGCTGCAAACAGCACAAACAAACTTTCTTTTTTGCTGCAAGTCAGGAGATGCTTTTCCAAGACGTTCTTGTAAAGAAATGTTTTGTTTAATATTTCACACTTTAAAAACTTTTGACTACTTTGATTGATAATATGGGTATCTAACTCACCATTTTCCTTTAACTAATTTTATGGCTTTATAAATCTGTAATAAATACAATCATGTTAATCTAACATATTTCATAAATAATCAAAAACATATTAAAGAGCAAATGAACTTTTCATAATAAATTAAAATCACTACAGAAAACTGAATTCAAATAATTTTCTAACATAGTAATAAAACTATACTCATTTCCAAAAATTACGGAGGGGAAAATCACAAATAACCATACATCATTCAAAATCAATTCCATGAATAAAGCAAAAAAACATACAAATGTTTGGCCAGTACAACAATAATGACAAAGCTATCAGGAATAGCCAATTAATTCAGTATTGTGATTTTGAAGCATTTAAAAAGAATTGTGATGGAGTACTTTTGGGACTTTAAACAAGTCAAAATAAGACAGAGGTGGATAGATAATTAAATAAGAAACCTCGTGTAGTTAATAGACTGACAACAAATTTATTTCCACATTTGACATGCAGGAGGTCGAATAAATATCATGCAAGGGTAACACTGAGTTCCAAGAGCAAAACCTACTCATATATGTAGTTGTGTACATGAAGGAATTTGACGCGAACCTTTAACATAGCTTAGATCGTTCCTCACTGGAGCCACTGGACGAATAGTATCTAACTCAACTGCACAAAAAACACCATATAGCTGCATTCAAGGTATAGGTCTGTATTCGAACGACACATCAGATGTTGATGTGCCATCACATGATGAAATGTCTGTGGGGGGATGTATTGCATTGACATGCTCTCTGGACTACAATTCATTAAAGATGTTCACAAATCCAAACTGTGTACTTTGTGACCCATTAACCAATTAATTTTTTATCATTCATGTGTAAGATTTGCAGGAGTTCATATTTATAAATTGTGAAATCAAATGTTTTTTCTATTTTTCAGAAAAGGCTACCTTTCAGAAAGTGATGTCAAAAATGACATTCTAAATTTCAGGTCACGATAACCTGATAAATATCAATATCAGAAAATATGACAAACGATGTAATTCATTTACTGATAAAAGCAAAAGCTGTTCTATTCCAAATAATGTCAATAGTCATGCACACAAGTGTCATCTATTTACCTTTAAAGAGGAGTCCGTAACAGGGTTATACCCGATATGAAAATGCACTAAAGCCATTTTGGAAAAACTTCAGAGATGCAAAAATCTAATTTCGGAACAATAAAAAGTATTTAAAGCAGTAAAAATTTTGTTTTGAAAAATTTTCCTGCAGCTGGTTAATAAATTTGGCAATAGTTTTCTGCGACTGATTGACAAAATTTGCACTTTTTTTTTATTACCGTTTGGCAAAATTCTGATTTTAAGTAGCGAGTGATTGACGAAATACGAGAGTTCTGCCGAGAGCGGTTGACAAATTCGCGATTTTTATCCATGACGATTGACAAATTTTGGGAAATTTTTCTGCAACCGACTGACGAATTTCGCAATTTTTGGGGACTGATTGACAAAATTTCCATTTTTTAATGACCGATATGCGACCCCGATTTTTTGCTACAACAGATTGTTTTTGCCAACGATCGATTGACGAATTTATACTATATTGACATGCTCCCTGGACAGTAATTTATTAAAGCTGTTCACAAATCCAAACTGTGTACTTTGTGACCCATTAATCAATTAATTTTTTATTATTCATGTGTAAGATTTGCCGGAGATCTTATTTATAAACTGTGAAATCAAATGTTTTTTCTATTTTTCAGAAAGTGCTGTCAAAGATGACATTGTCAATTTCAGGACACGATAACCTGATAAATATCAATATCAGAAAATATGACAAACGATGTAATTCATTTATTGATAAAAGCAAAAGCTGTTCTATTCCAAATAATTTCAATAGTCATGCACACAAGTGTCATCTATTTACCTTTAAAAATGAGTCCGTAACAGGGTTATACCAGATCTGAAAATGCCCTAAAGCCATTTTGGATACTTTTTATTGTTCCGAAATTAGATATCTAATTTCGGAACAATAAAAAGTATATACAGCAGTAAAAATTTTGTTTTGCAAAATTTTCCTGCAGCTGATTAATAAATTTGGCAATATTTTTCTGCGACTGATTGACAAAATTTGCACTTTTTTAAAATTACCGTTTGGCAAAATTCCGATTTTAAGTAGCGAGTGATTGACGAAATACGAGAGTTCTGCCGAGAGTGGTTGACAAATTCGCGATTTTTATCCATTAAGATTGACAAATTTTGGGATATTTTTCTGCAATGACAGACGAATTTCGCAATTTTTGGGGACTGATTGACAAAATTTCCATTTTTTTAATGACCGATATGCGACCCCGATTTTTTGCTACAACAGATTGTTTTTGCCAACGATCGATTGACGAATTTATTTCTACGACTGATTCACAAAAAATGCAATTATTTTTCAACTATCGTCTGGTGAAATGTGCAATTTTTGCCGCGTCTGATTGACAAAATTTGTGATTTTTTGCCGGGAATGATTGATGAATTTCGCTGTACATTTCCGCGACTGACTAAAGAACTCCGCAAATTCTTTTTTTTCGCGACTAATATACGAAGTCTGCGATTATCTTAGAAGGCGCAAAAAACGATCTTCTCTGCTGCGAGTGATTGATGAAATACTTCATTTTTGACGCGCCCGTGGACGAAACTCGTGATTTTTATCAACAACCAATTGACGAATTTCCCGGTGTTTTTCCGCGACTGAAACACTGAAACAAAATTTGCAATATTTTAAACAACCGATATATAATTTTTGCATTATTTTTCCGTGAGTAAATGAAGAAATGCGCGATTTCTTCCGCGAATATTTGACGAAATCAGCGATGAAGCATGTTGAATAACAACAATTGCTGGCTGAAGTTAGGGCCGAAATCAGATTTTTTTCTCATCGGGGGGCAAAAATGGATTTTGGCATTCCACCTCCTTAGTCCACAGAGTAAATTTACAAAAAGAGTTTTACTGAGTTGCTAATAACCGACTTATTTTAAAATTTAAATATGTAATCATACAATACATAGTATTGAAATACATAATCAGCTTTGTCAAATATTTATTCATTAAAACCTGTGAAAACGGAATAAAAAGGAACAGGAAAAAGTTTCATATTATACAGGTTTTCGTTTAGCTTGTATAATTGTTGATATTCTTTCTGTTGGGACCAAAGTAATTTTTTCCTTTAAGTCAGCATTCCGTTATAGACAGATTTCTTCTACACATATTTTATTGTAACTGTAGTGTAACATTACAATTGAGCAGACGTTAAAAGTCCTAGTGATATGAGTCACAATCACAATGTCAGGATTAACTGTAGGTTTAACAACGAATTCTGATACGTAAAATATCTGTGTGCTATCTATAACCAGTTTCATGGAACTATCACTTTTACCGTTCTTCCTATAATTAGACTGATATGTATAGATGCTATCTTGAACCTAACGCTAATTTTCAAAATTATAACAGTATTTTTACTTGTATAACTGGAACAAAAAGAAACAAACGAAAAATCGATCAAGTTTTTTATTTTGAAAAATTTGCATCCCTTATTAGTGTTTAGTATCCCGATCCCGGGAAGTGGCCACAGCTCGCCCTGTCTAAGGCCAGATCTGGATGTAAAAAATTTAATTGTAGACTAGTCGGATGTGCCAATCCTAAAACTTTCTTCTATCTCAGTCGTGTTAATACTTCAAAATTCGCTATCACATCGCCAATAAAATCAATATTTTTCATCATTCTGTCGTACGTCAGCTGCGTGCGAATGGTCGGGTTACAAGGATGCGAACAACCGATGTATACTAAACTACGAAAAGTCCTTCTGGCCTGAACCGACAGGAACACATAGCGTTCCTATTCCTTGGTTTTATGATTTTAGCTAATTAATTTAATGGAAAACACGAAGGTAAAACGCGTGGAACCTAAATAAAGAAGATTCAATCCCAGTTCTCGTCAACATTGAATTTGAATGAGAATATCGCCAAATTAGTCCTCTACAGCCAAGTTGGCTTCATTTATGGCAACTTATTTTGGTCGCCAAATTTGGGGATATTCCGCCAACTGTCGCCAAGTTTGGCGAGAATTTGACGTTGGCGAATATAAATATATAGTGATAAGCAAATAATAGGATTAATGGTTACAACAATGAAAGAAAATTTGCCGAAACCATGTTAACTAAAGCTCATAAATTAAACACGTTTATGGATGAATTCTGCTGTCTTCTTTGAAAATGTTAGCCACCCTAAAATTTCAAACTGCTATATCTCAGCCATTTTTTAACATAGAGGCAAAGCAAAAATTGTTCCGGATTCTCCGGATCAAGGCCGAACATTTAACGAAAAATAAGTTTTAGGATTTCTAATTTTTTTGAATTTGCACATCTTTTTTGAATTTGAAATCTTTAAATGGCTATCGCAACGCCCCCTTTCGTCGAAATATCCCCAAATTCTAATAGAACCTGCTTGCCATAGCCAAAAACATAGAAAAAAAATGTTGTTCAATTTGAAGCATAACTTCATACATTTTTTGATGATACAATAGTGAAAATGGAACAAAAATATCGATCACAGCGCCCCCTTTCGTCGAAATATCCCCAAATTCTAATAGAACCTGCCTGCCATAGCCAAAAACATAGAAAATAAATGTGGTTGAATTTGAAGCATAACTTCATACACTTTTCGATGATACAATAGTGAAAATGGAACAAAACTATCGATCACAGCACCCCCTTTCGTCGAAATATTCCCAAATTCTGATAGAATCTGCTTGCCATAGCCAAAAACCGAGAAAAAAAAATATGGTTCAATTTGAAGTATAACTTTATACACTTTTAGATGGTACAATAGTGAAAATGGAACAAAAATATCGATCACAGCGCCCCCTTTCGTCGAAATATCCCCAAATTCTGATAGAATCTGCTTGTTATAGCCAAAAACATAGAAAAAAAATTAGGTTCAATTTGAAGCATAACTTCATACACTTTTAGATGGTACAATAGTGAAAATGGAACAAAAATATCGATCACAGCGCCCCCTTTCGTCGAAATATCCCCAAATTCTGATAGAATCTGCTTGCCATAGCCAAAAACATAGAAAAAAAATTAGGTTCAATTTGAAGCATAACTTCATACACTTTTAGATGGTACAATTAAAAGCCGCACAGACGGACAGATGGACGGACGGACAGACAGACATTTTGTAAAAACATGTTTTTCGGAATCTCTGACCCCTAAAACGTGTAAATTCGTCGAAAGCCGGAAGTCGAAAAAAATTTCGATTACAATACTTTCTTCTATTATAGATAGAAGAAAGTAAAAAACAAATTAATTCCATCCCTTAGTCTTTAGTGTATTGGGCAGTCACCCGACCTCACCAATCTTTTTATGTATTTGTCAATTTTAAAGCACTTAGCTCAATTTTTCTTTCAGATTTTCCAGCTTCAAAACATTTTTACCTAAATTTCATATATTGTTTTAGTATCAAACAACAAACTAAATCTTCATTTGGCGTTCCCTTTGCCTTCCATTTTGGCGCGCGGGGCACATATCCCCTTTCCCCCTTTAGTTTCGGCCCTGGCTGAAGTGAATTTAAATTACTGATTGGACCTATTCCAGGTTAGTTGAATAGTTTTCCAGGGTTTTTTTTTTTAAAGAAATTAATGAATTTCCTTAGATCTTACAACATAAGTTTAAACAATTTTCATGTTTTCCTAAGGAGTATGAACCTGCCATAAATATGTTAGAAAGTTTAGCGAGAACAAAATACATAGAGTGTGAGAATACCCTTATCAAAATGTATCAAAACTAGTTTGTTGTCTAACAATGGATGTTTTTTAATTAAAAAATACCTGGTACCAATTTTTACCTATGAAACATTAGTTATATTCGTATAGAGGAAGAAGTATGTGTGTCTGGGGTAGTAATTCTTTTTTTGCATGTCTATTTTCACATCAGATATTTTTGATGTGATCATATTTTCCCATTAGTTGTACTAACCCCCAGATTCTGTAAGTAATCCAATGACAGTCTACGTACCCCTTATCCCTGGCTCCTGCAAATTTTCAGTTGGCAGCCTACCTATACCATGGTCTTGGACAAAACCTTAAGTAAATTACTGACGAATGTAGGTACTCCAATGACAGCCTACTTATTCCTTATTCCTGGCTTCTGCAGATTTCCCATTTAGAGTCTACCTACTTCTTATCCCTAGCTTGTGCAAGTTTTCAGTTGGCAGCCTACCTATACCATGGTCTTGAGCTAAACCTTAAAGTCCAGGCATTAGGGGCTAAAACAGGGCAAATAAAGGAAAGTTTTGGTGTAGATTTGATATTTGGTTCCTTTATGTTTTTGGGTCGATAAACACGAATCTAAGGTTTTCGAACAAAATTTGTCCCAGCAAATACTTTTTTTTCAAAAAACGTGTAAAAAAATGGACTTTTCTCTGTTATTTTTCATCATAACTCCAAAATTATGCAATTTGCTTGAAAATCGACAGTATATGAATTAAAGAAGATAAAATTTCCAACATTTTATGTATTGAAAGTTTTTTCTCTGATCAATGGTTTCGCCATGAGAGTGCACAGAAATGGGTGTTAAAAACAAAAAACTGTAAAAAAAATAAGGAAATTACGGCACTGTACATTGATGCAACATGGAAACTAATCATTTTACGCAAACGTTTAACCATTAATGATACTAAAGATTGTATGATTGACTATATTTTTAACATTTGAGGTAGAGGAAAAGTGCGGATCTGGCGCCAGAGAAAGGTGGGAGCAGTGGAGCAGCTCTACCTCCTCTCGTGAGTCGAGGGTGCTCCTCCTCTGGAGAGCTCGCACTCCAAGAGGAGGTAAAATTTGGAGGGGGTAAAAGACAAAAAAAATGTAAAAAACGGGAATTACGACCTTTTGTGTCGATGTAACACGACAATTAACCATTTTAATCAACTATAAACGTTGACTAAAAACTATGTGATTGATTATATTTCACAATGAAATTGCCTGATAATAAATACAACGATTTATTATGAATAATTATTTAATTATAAAAAAATATGTATATTAGTAACAAACATTAGTAAGCATATTTACATAAAGTAAAAAAGCAAAAATCTTATTTCCGCATTCTTTTATTTGAAGGCCCCTGCTGTTCATCAACATCTACATTTTTATTTGCTACCAATATTATAGAATAAATGTTTTCTTAATGGTAAATATTTCATACCTTGTGGCATGGCTTATTCCTCTTTCATCGGGTTCATGGATTTAGTGGTTGAGCAAACGATCTCCTGCTCGGTTTCAAGGTATAGTTCGTCTTCCTCGTCTTGATTCACCACTGAGATGTTGTTGCAGTTCCCTTCACAGTTGAGACACATGTTGGAACAACAAAGACCTGTCTTCTTGCACCCACAATTTTGTTGACACTTCTATTTGCACTTACAGAATACAATCTTCAATAAAGCAGGGGGAAGTAGGGGGCAGTGCAGTAAATACAGGCTCAATGCCAATATTTGTTTTCTTCCGTCCCCACTCTTCAACATTTTTTTGAACTTCCAGCCATTGCTGTACCTGGTGATATACTCTTAAAGAGTGCTGTCATGCTGCAGCTGCAGATGGTGGTAAAGCAGCAATATTACAACTGTATTTAAAAGCTGGCTTCTTGTACAAAATATACCTTAGGTGTTTCACACGGCACATTCATCCCACTATAGCCGTACAGCGAGACAAGGAAATGTTCCCCAGCAGCCGCAATCATCTCCTGACTAATATTCGAGTCTTTGAATACTTTAACAACGTCAGTAACATATGGATTTTTCACAAGAGTTTTGAAGAACCTTATTTGTCCTTGCATAACTGTTGCTGACGTTGTATCGCACCTGCTCATATCATGTAAGAAGAGGATGTTTTCTGTAACCATCAAACTCACAGCATTAGTTGGAAAAATGTCGCTGGAGAAACAGGCTCAGGTTTTAAAAAGAAAATGTTTTCAGCCCGGCAGAGACCTATCAAAATGACCAAGAGGTCTACATCCTCCCCAACTATAATCACCGTCTCATTTGATGGATCCAAGGACAAAGCAGTGTTTACAATCAAGATGTCTGCGTCTTCTTTTGCTGTCTTACATGTAATATCTGCTGATGAGAACTTGTCAATCACCATAGATATTAACCGACCCTTCTTTTTCAGGTTAGCAAGAAACGTTTCTTCGGAAATGGTAGGTATTATTGTACCTTCAAACAATGTGTCAGTTCAAGCATGTTTCCTTGTTCGTCTCATACGTTCAGCAGTTTTTGTACCACCTTGTAAGTCATCAGGGTAGCCATCAAAGACAACTACTGCCTGTGGTTGGTATTTTGACTGTACATAACATATTTGCTGCAAAATATTGAAAAAGGCTGATTCTTAGGCCAAACAACCCTCTACAATAAAAAACCATCATCAATGACGAATTAAATCCTTCCGCTGAACCGCTTGTTTGTTAGGGGTTTGAATGCACTGTAGAGATTTGGTTTCTTTTCTTAAGCAATTGTCGAATAGGAATAAAGAATAAAGACCTAGATCGTATGTCAAAGACTTCTGAAGGTCTTCATCTGAATGCTTTGCAGCCGAAATTCATTGGAACAAAGTTGCGAGATTAATAGGTACCAACTCGTAGTCTACTAAATAATGATTGATAATGAGTCATCATATTTATTATAAGGCAACTTCAGAGTAAAATGTAGTCAATCACATAGTTATTAGTATCATTAACAGTCAATGTTTGCTTCAAATAGATAATTTTCATGTTACATCGACGTACAGGGATGTAATTCCCGTTTTTTGTCTTTTACCTCCTCTTAGACTATGAGATTTCCGGAGGAGGAGCACCCTCGACTCATGAAAGGACGTGAATCTGCTTAATTGCTCCCACCTTCCTCTGGCGCCGGATCCACATTTTTCCTCTACCTCAAATGCATAAAATATTCTCAATCATATAATCGTTAGTATCATTAATGGTTAAACGTTTGCGTAAAATGGTTAGTTTCCATATTACATCGATGTACAGTGCTAAAATTCCTGTTTTTTTTTTTTTTTTTTTTTTTTTTTTTAACACCAATTTCTGCGGCACACTCATGGCTAAACCATTGATCAGAGAAAAAACTTTCAATACATAAAATGTAGGAAAATCTATTCTCTTTGATTCATGTATTGTCGACTTTCATGCAAAATGCATAGTTTTGGAGTTATTTTAAAAAAAACAGAGAAAAGTCCGTTTTTTACACGTTTTTTGTAAAAATAACATATTTTCGGGAAAAATTTTGTTGGAAAACCTCAGATTCGTGTTCAGCGACCCAAAAAACATAAAGAAATGAAATATCAAAATGACACCAAAACTTTCCTTTATTTTCTACCAAATGACTGGACTATTAAGTTAATTACTGAGGAGTGTAGGCACTCCAATGACAGTCTACTTATCCCTTACCACTGACTTCTGTAGGTTTTCCATTAACAATCTACCTACCACTTATCCCTGGCTTCTGCAAATTGCCAGTTGGCAGCCTACCTATACCATGATCTTGGGATAAACCTTAAGTCAATTCCTGACGACTGTAGGTACTCCAACGACAGTCTACTTATCCCTTATCCCTGGCTTCTGCAGGTTTCCTAATTACAGTCTACCTACATCTTATCCCTAGCTTTTGCAACTTGCTAGTTGGAAGCCTACCTATATACCATGGTCTTGGGATAAACCTTAAGTCAATTACTGATGATTGTAATCAATTATGATTATTTTCAATTTCTAAAAACATATGATATATCCATTTATAGAAGTTAAATTAAGATTGCATTTTTGATTACTTATTTGTAAATTCTGAATTACAATAAGAATATCATTAATTTTTGTTGTTGTTGAATTATGATTACTCAATTTGCCAATTATGATTACAATTTATTACAGAGATTTGAGAATACCCATGTTATGAATCTCTCTGGCTTTGAAATCACTGTTTAACTATCTGCCTTTAATATTCACATTTTAGAATTTCACATTTATGACTAACAATTCTTTTAGTTTCAGGCAGGATTATGTTCTAGATAAGTCTTACTGCATTTAAGTACGAAACAAAATAATTCAGGTTTTAAAGTTACAATTAGAGAATGGGGTAAAAGATACAAAACTATTAGATAACACCTTAGACAAATTTTACACTCATTAGCCCATTTTGCAAAAACTGTTAACCAAAAAAATGCTACTACATTAAATTTTTTTTAAAGATACTCAATTTTTAATAGATAAAATACACATTTAAAATAATTATTGTAAAGTATTTGTAATATGCAACATGTGACAGGAATTTAAATTTTTATATTAAATATGTAATAATTATAAACAAATATACAGGGTGTTTCACTACCAGACCGACAAACTTGCAGGAGGTGTAGAGGGCACAGAGACGACTCGGAATCAATCACATAGGAATGCAGGGTCGAAAATGCCGTAGTTGCGAGCTATGCTTCAAAGAAGCAGAGAAAAAGAACAGAAACAGCAACACATTCATGGGACAGGAGACATTTTATTAAAAGGTTGTACTACAGAAGGTGTTTGAAATTACTACTAGAAATCCTCGGGCAGGCTTGACAGCAGTGTCGCATGGATTCACTTACATTCTGGAAGATTCCTGGTGTGTCGCGTATCCTGCCTTGCCACTTGAATATCTGTAGCTGCCGGCAGGATAAGGAAAGAGCATATTTACAAACAAACAGTTCCATCAACCAATCTACCACTTCATTTTTGTCGACACTATCATTGCAGGAATCGTCATGGCGATGTAAGCCAATCATATTATAGACCAGTTTAACATAGACCAATCAAATTTACCCATTTCATGTGTACAATAGGAGTCATAAAGAACAAACAGTTTTTTCTTGTGAACCAACCGTAATTGAACCAACCAACAGTCACGTCTTTTGCCCTTTCCTTATACGCCTGTCAAGCCTGCCCGACGACTTCTGGTAGTAATTTTGAACACATGTGTTGCTGTTTCTGTTCTTTTTTTCTCTGCTTTTTTTAACTATGGCTCGCAACTACGGCATTTTCAACCTTGCATTCCTAAGTGATTACAAGTCATTTCTGTGCCTTCTACACCTCCTGCAAGTTTGTCGGTCTGGTAGTGAAATACCCTGTATGCATATAAATGAACTGCTGTGGAAAAAGTAGAAACTGCATATTTGATTTCTAATTATTCTAGAAACCTCTAAGATTTAAGCTTGAATAGGTTCCAAACAGGTCTCGCAACCTGCTACTTTACTCAATTTTATAAATTCATTTTATGTCATAGATTTGATTCAAAATTTTCTCTTTTCCTTCAGTTTATGTAAAAGATATTTTCTCTGATATTAAAAAAAAAAATGCAGTTCATTGTTAATTGACAATACATTCAGAAGCTGAAATATTGACCTTTTAATGTTTAGATTTTCATTTTTATTCATTATTTAAATACAGTAAATACGATATAGTAAAATCTATGGATATGGAACATGCATATAACAAATTATTGTAAGTAGAAAATTTCATGGTTGCCGGAAAAAAAAAGCAACATAATTAATGAGGTATACCTGCTAAGATGGTAACATTATATTACAGTAGTAGATACATTCTTTATCAGTTACACTGTAGTTTGCAACAGAGCAATCGTTTTATAGATTTTAACCAAACATTTTAAAGAAGTTTGCGAAATTAAAATATTATGATAATTTCTTAGCTCTTAAGAGGAAATATTCTACAGTAACATTTTACTTGTTAAAATTATCATAATCATGAAATAGTAATTCTACTTAATTATTTGAGTAAATGAACCACACAGTAGTTGTGAATAGGAATGAATGCACCAAACAGTGATTTCAGCCAAATACCGAATATGTGGCTGGCTAGATAGTAAATATTAGGCAAAATACCAAAAATTTGGAAAGTCGAATAGTACTGAATATTTCACTGACTGAATACTTTCATATATCAAAATTTAAAGGGACTATAAAGTTAAATTTAAAAACGATTTTACATAGTTTTTAACACACATACTTCCATTTTGATAAACAAGATCTTTTTAGAAGTAAACTTAACAACAACAACAAAAAAAATCTATGCTTTGCGTTATTATTTAAAAAGATACTTTTTAAGGAAAAATTTGAATTTTCACGGATTCTTCTATGAATTAAAACACATGAACAAAATGTTCTTATATTCTAAATATATTTTGAAATCAAACAGAAATTTTAAAGGAATTGAAAAAAAATTTTTACAGCCATATACTGTTTCTTTGTCTGGAACAGTGTTGCCAGTAGGCTACTTTTTTTAAATTCATTTCTCTTGATTGACACCAGTTTTTTTAGAAAGTAAAATTCTACTTATTTAATGATAGAGATTGTCCCATAACGGACCCAAACCTTTTCCACTGCGCGAATTGTGGTGGAAACCACACCGCAAATTATTCGGGGTGCCCTAAGCGCCCCAAAAATAAAAAAATCAAACAGGCCACAAAAGGCACTAAAAACCCTAAAAACTTGACCAGTGTCCCAAAAGAGAACAATCCTTTAAATTTGGATGCAACAAATTTTCCTGCCCTTCCCTCTAAAACCATCATTAATCCAATTGTAAATGCAAATTATCAAACAAGTTCTAATGGGTTTGCGAAATTAAATTACCCCGATTTATTCAAAAATTTAGACCCCATAATTGAAAAATTAAAAATTCTTAATGATCTCCTTGAAAATATTTCTAAGCTAACTTCCCAATTAAACATCCCAATCCAAGACCTAATTGAAACTAAATTTAGTACCCTTAAAAATATGTCAGAAGAGAGTTGATAGCTCTGACGTTTTTCTCATCATTCTATTGGCCGACACAGTTGTCGGTTGAATCCCTGCTATACTGACTGCTCCTCGTCTGGATTTCAGCTTTTTCCTATTGGCTCTCGTGAACTTGACTCCTCCTCCTCACCGGCGGGGCGCATGCGTTTTCATACTACCCTCATTTTTATACTTGTATGGTGCCTGAAAGGGCCTTTTTTTTACGGTTGTTCTCGGTCTTTTGCCATCTTTGCCAGCTGTTTCGGAATTTCTCATGTTGTTTATTTCAGCCAGTTTTTTCTCCATTCGCCATGTACTCCGGGGATGTGTGGTATAGACCACAGGCGCCTCGGTAAAAGATCTTTCGAATCGGATAGAGCAAAGACAAGACGAATTATGCTATTTCAAAAAAGTGGTACCAATCAAGCAATCTGAATTTTTAAAAAGTAGCCCACTGGCAACACTGGTCTGGAAGGTATTGAAGTATAATATATAGATAAATAATAAAATTTATTCAAATGGTGGCAACTCAGCAAGAATTAATAATGTTCCTCTTTCTTTTGATTTAGCAAGGAAGTTTTTGAATGCAACAAAAAGCAGTGTTTGGAGTGGGCGATAATTTTCAGAGGTATGAAACATACAAAGTGTTCCTAAAATCTTGGAACAAACTTTCAGGGGGGGATCATGTGGGCAAGACAAACATTTTTGTAACAAGAAACACTATCTCAATCCACCTATCCCATCAAAAATAGAGAGCATTCAATCAAAAATACAGGGTATGTCAATACCAAGCTAAAACAATTTTCATTCAAAAGTTTAACAATAATAAAGGTATTTTAGCGAGATTTGCATCATATTAATTTTGCTTGTATGAAATGTGAAAATATTATTTTAAGTGTCAGAATTTTGGCCAGTTACACAGTATAAGCACCGTCAACTGCATTCTAAATAAAGGAATGTCTATCTGAGTGCTGTTTAGATATGAATAGTAGTAATTTTCAGCACATTTTATCATGTCATCATATTTCATAGTAATCGAAGTACTTCCATTGAAACTATACTTACAATACCTTCATTATTGTTAAAGTAAAAAAACAAAAATCAAAGTTTGACCTGGAGTGAGATATACTGCATTTCTGATTGAATAAGTGGATTATAAACCTGGTTTCCTGACAAAAATTGCCTGCCTTGATGCCAATTATCATCCCTGAAAGTTTTTTCTATATTGTTTAGAAACACCTTGTTTGAGAAAAAGCAAGAAAAATCTTATTTACCAGACAATATTCAAGAACTTGCATTTGCACATCATTAATTCCTAGGAAGGCCGTCATTAATGATTAACTTTTGTAAGTGACACTTTTCAAATAGCAAATAAATAATGTAAAAGCATTTTCTTTTATTTAAATATAATTTTATTTTTAAGTATTCTGAATATCTTTATTAATTGACAGTTAAAATTTGAACGTATGGGGTTTTATAAAATTACTTGTAAGTATTCGTTTTGGCAGACAGAATAGTTTGATATTTGGCCTAACTGAATATTCGGTAGTATGGACAAATACTGAATATTCTGTGCATCCCTAGTTTTGAAGATAGTTTTGCCTTAAAATTTCTCATACTTCATATTATAAATTTGTTAGAAGTTAACACACTAAAATGATATTCTCCTTCCTGTTGTAACATTAAAGTTTTTGCAAATATTAATTTATAGTTAACTTTATGGAAAGAGAAATGACACATAATCTACTACCCATTGACATAAATACTAAAAAAACATTTAAAGTCTTGTGCACTTTTACTTGCAGATGTTGTAATTCAAAGAAAAAGCAAAAATATACCAAATACTACCTGAATAAAAATAGTACATATTTTTTTCCTAAACTTTATTATGCTGCTTGCAAAAAATTCTTACTCATTTATTATTTTATTTTTTAGTTATGATGTTACAATATGTAAAGTACTGCATAGGCCCGGTTCTGGCCCGAACCCAGCCCAACATGCAGGCCAGCAAAATAAAGGGAAATTTTCAAATGGGGCGGGCTGATAAAAACATAATAAATGGGCCATAGCGTGCCAATAAAAAAATAAATGGGCCAGCCAGGCACAAAAAATAATAAAGCAGACCGACCAGCTTGATATAACAAATTTAAAATGAAAAAAATATAAACAATTTTCAATGGATGTGACAGGGACGAGAATAAGTATAAATGTGCTGCATGAGCCGATGCTAGCTTGGCAACATTAATACAGAAACTAGTCGTTGGGATCCACCGTAATACTTACCCATCATGGATATGCATAATATAAAATATGGAAATAAAACATGTGCTAACTACTTATAAAGTGCATTGCAATTCAAATAAAATCATGGCTTGATGATGTTATACACTTTAAATGTTCTATTACTGAATTGCGTAAAAGAAACATCCTTATAACTCCAAAAATGTTAATCCTATTAACTAACGGTTTATTGCGTCGGATTAAGCGTCTCTTTTCCCATTAAAATATATCTTTGACTTGAAATTGGAATGAAATACAGGGTCATGAAAAATCGAAGAGTGTTGAAAATAGGATTACAAATATCTCGGCAACTCATTATCTGATCGATTTCATTCTTTATACAAAATTTATGTTTTTTATTGTCTTTTATAGTCACTCCTTAAAATAAACCATTTCAAAAAAATTTATGTACCTTATGTCAGAACGAATATTTCAAGAGTCTTCCTCTCAGGATACAAAGTTTAAAATCTTTATTAAAAATTTTGCTGTCTAGTAACAATAAATAACTAATCAACCATTTCAATTATCGCTTTACCACCAAAATGTCTGCTTCTTTCACTTAGCTAACCCCTATATAAAAAAAATTAAACTATTTATAAAAAAAAATCCTCTGTCCTCTTTGTTGCTCTCTATAAACAATAAATAAATAACGAATCATCTAAATTACAAACTCCTTCCATCGAAATTCATATTTCCCTCTCATCCAAAGAGTACAAAGTTTAAAATTTATAAAACTCTTATGTGAAGAAATTTTATCTCCTACTTGTTGCCATCTAATTTGTCACCTACGTTTTCTGTCTACTCCAACAGTGTCTGCCCCACACACACAAATTTTAAAATCTTTAAAACTCTATTTTTTTTTTAAACTGCTGTATTTATTTTTCTTTAGTAACAATATTAATGAACAATTAATCATCTAAATTACTCCCAAAAATTCCACTTCCCCCCTCTGTCTTCTCACCCAAAAAATAGTTTAAAATCTTTAATATTATTATTATTTTTTTTTAATGTTGATCTATTTCTTATTTTGTAATAAGGTAACTCCTCTCTCGCTCATCTAAAATCACCATTCCATTTGAAATTTTTTCTCTGTCCTATTCTTTCAAAGAAGAGGAGTGGATTTCTAAATATGTGAGAGGAAAGCAAAAATGTTCATCCTTTTTGCAGTTTGGCTGTTCTTTCCTGAATCACGTGTATGTTTTACGTTTGGAAATAAATATGTTCTCTAAAATAACTCCCTATCCGTTAACAAAATATCAGCTGTGAGAACAGCCAAACTACAAAAACACTAAAATCTTCTCTTTGCCCTTCCCCCCTCCATGTTTAGAAATTCATCCCTTTTTCTGGGGATGGAGAATGGAACTTTAAAGGGAGAGTTAGATGATCATTTATTTATTGTTGCTACAAAGTGACAATACCACATAAAATCTTTAGAAAGTAGTTTTAAAGATTTTTAAGTTTGTGTGTGCTGAGGGGGGGGGGGGGGGAGAAGCAATTTAGATAATTATTTAATTATAGTTGCAAGAAAGTTCTAAATAGATAAAAAAAACTTTTAAAGATTTTAAAGTATGTACTGGGGGGGGGGGAGGGACAACGGAAATAAAATGGACTTTTTGGAAGGGAGGAGGGTATAATGTAGATTGTTATTTAAATATTGCTGGGAAAAAATCACAAATAGAGCAGAAAAAATTAAGAAGAAAACTATGCATTTTTGGTACCAGAGGGGAAACAGTAATTTTGAGAGCAGATTTAGATTATTGATTATTTATTGTTATACAATAAAATAAGAAATTAAAAAAATTTATTTAAAAAATGAATTTTAAAATTTTTTATTTTATTTATTTATTTTTTTTTTTTGGGGGGGGGGGGCAGAATTTTAGGGTTAGGAATTTATTTTTATATATTTATTTATTTATTTATTTTTTAATCTACCGAAATACGGAAGATTCTTGCCCCCTTTTTTTTAATTTTACAATTTTACAGATTTTAAATTTTACGAGATGCATGGACTGTAGAAGGAGGATCGTCATGAGTTAAAGGTGGGGGAAGGGGAGGGGGGGGGAGAAGCAGGGATTTTAGGAGGATGAGTTAATTTAGGTGGTAGGTTGGAGTTATTCATTTTTAATATAGAGTATTTAATGAGTCTGAAAATAAGTTTAAAATTAAAAATTAAAATGTTCTAAAGGTTAAACTAATGCAGTTTTGGTACCAGAGGGGTGGGGTGGGGGGGTGCAAAGGGGGAAACAGTAATTTTGAGAGCAGATTTATATGATTGATTATTTGTTGTTACAATAAAATAAGAAATAAATATAAAAAAAAGATTTTTAAAATTTTTTCTTTTTTTTAGAGGGGGGGGGGGGGGCAGGATTTTAGGGTTGAATTTATATTTATTTATTTTTTAATCTGCCGAAATACAGAAGACTCTCGCTCTTTTTTTTTAAATTTTACAATTTTACACATTTTAAATTTTACGCAATGCATTTGGAGGGGGAGGATCTTCATGAGATAAGGTTAGGGGGGGGGGGGCAGGGGGAGAGAAGCAGAGATTTTAGGAGGTGCGGTTAATTTAGGTGGTAGGTTGTATTTATTTATTTTAATATAGAGTATTTAATAAGTCTGAAAAGAAGTTTAAAATTAAAAAGTATAAAGGTTAAACTATGCATTTTTTTTACCAGAGGGGAAGGGGGCAAAGGGGGGTAAGAGTAATTTTGAGAGCAGATTTCGATTGATTTTAGATAGATAGTATTTATAAAATAAGAAATAAAGAAAAATATTTAAAAAATGATTTTTTTTTTTTGGGGGGGGGGGTGTGTACGATTTTAGGGTTGGGAATTTACTTTTATTTTATTTTATTATTTTTTTAATCTGCCGAAATACGGAAGATTCTCGCCCCTTTTTTACTTCTAAATTAATGATAAAAACAGGTTTTTAAATGATTTTTAGAAAAAATCCGATTATAATCTCCCCTCCCAAATTTAACCTTTTTTGATTTTGAAAAAGGGGGGTCTTACAATTGGGATTTTACGGTAAATTCCATTTTTCATCAATATTGGCACTTCATTACAAATCTTTCAAAAACGTAAAGGAAATGTTGTTATTTCATATGAAACATTTCCAATTAATGCAAAATTGGCACAATATTTGTTCCCAAAAGAAAAATGTTGATTTGTTACTAGATTAAACATAAAAAGTTCAAGTATGTAACACAGCTGCAAAATATACAGCCAGAATTTTAAACGAAATAACTAAAAATGTCCTAAAAAAAAAAAAAAAAAAAATCTTTGACTGTATTAGAAGTCTAATCAACTCTTGTCCATTTTTCAAAAACCTCATGTAGTTTCCTGAATCCTGACATAAGCATGGATATATAACAGGCATAAAATAGATTTAAAGAATACAAAAGTAAAATCAATTTATGAATGAAATTAATTATAACAGGTACAATACAAGTTTCATCAACTAAATGCAATAAGTATTTAAACTTTATAACTATCATATCAACATCTTTTCCAAACAGCATGAACTTTTATACTATTTATTATTTAGTTTCCCATTGACCATAAAAACCCCACAGTATAAAAATAATCCACTGCTAAGCAATGGTACTTATTGTCAAAAATTTATAAATGTGACGTCAAAACAAACTCATTTGTAACTTGAATGAATTTTCGACAAACAAATTTTTAAAGATTTCACATAGATGTACAGATATTAAACAAAATGTCTCACCAAACAGTTTGATTTAACTCAATTAATGAGGACAGAAGTTTAAATGAACACACTGACTTTTATTTATTTTGAAAATGAGGAAATATTAGTAACAGATGTAACATATATTCTTTTTCACATTTAATCAGCATTACTTCTTGTGATCACCACAGCATAGTTTCAAAAGCAATTCTGGATGGAATTTCACAATTTTTCACATTGGTGCACCATTGTTTATCTGTTTTTTAGATAAAATATGATATTAAGACAATAATGCCCCCACCGTTTATTTTGGATTATTCACATTATTTATCAGATTGTTATAAATAATTAATAATAATCAGATTTATTATAAATAAATATTAATAAAACTGAATATGATGCTGTAATGCTTAATATGATACTAATGAAAATTCAAATAATTCATTTAAAACTATATAATAAATAATGTTTCTAAATCATAACTACTATTAAACAATGCAACTTTAAATTTTAAGCATTTGATCAATAGTAATTTAATTAAGAACAATCAATTTATGTTTTAAAATCTTTTCTTTCACCAAATTTTCTGCAAGTTGTATGTAATAATAAACAAGGCTGCTTAACAAACTTCTATTAAAACATAACAAGTCTTTAGAAATATAGAGCCTCAAAACATATACTAACAGAGCTATGAGAAAAAGCTGACAGTGGTCTGTGGATTATTTATTCTGCTTGAAGAAATCGAATGTTATCAAAATCAGATCAGACTGCCAAGAATAATGTTTTTTGTTATGTAAGATCAAACCCTGCATTGAAATTTTCAATAATCTATAATAATAATAATAACCTAAAATAGACAAAAAATTTTAAAATAGGATGGTTCTATATTTTATCATGCTTAAGAAAAATTATGCAATTTTGAAATAAACCTAGCATTGGAAATAGTAAAAATTTCTACATAGGTGAATAGTTTTGTTTTATTATCTGTATTAATGAAAGAAATTTTTTGCCTTTGAGTCTGTTGGTGATGGTTAAACCGAGAAATCTACCGAATGTAAGGGGTCTGTAAATTTGGATGAGGATAGATGGAGACAGGACCGAATGACGTCCCATTTCAGATTTTTCATTTTTTTTACATAATTAGCCAAGATATTAATTAAAAACTATAATGAGGATTGACAGGTTAGTCAGTCACACAAAACAACACAGCTTTGGTTTTCCAAATTCCATGTGTAGAAGAGAAAAAAAATATCCAACTATGTTAAAAAAACCATGGGGTGCCATGTAGATGATGGGAATTCTGGGAAAAAGAGCAGGGCACATCAAAACTTAAAACAAATAGGGCATTGTCCAAATAGGGCTATATAATTATAATACAAATAGGGCTATATAATTAAAGTTTTAATTTTAGTTTTATATATTAGTAGTTTAAGAAAAAAAGAAAATATATTTTTTTTTTCCAGAAAATAAAATATTACTTTATGCACATCATAAAAAGCAAAAAAAAAAAAAAGTATATAATTTCAAAATCTATTTTAATTTTGCAGACCAAAAATAGTATTGATACTATGTTTTTTTTAACATTGTTAATCAGTTTTAAATTTGTTCTTAAGTGAATTACTGTGTTCAATATGCAATAACCAATGCAAAATATACGTATAATTACAGTGAAAAGAAGGACGCAGCTTCCTTTAATTGCCCAAAGTTAATAATAATAGGAAGGCTTAAAAAGTATCACATGCATTGCACTTACTTCATTCACGTGAAACCACCCGCTTGCTAATGTTGATCATATGAGACAGTTCTTTTAAAATATCCAGTTGGCATTTCAATATTTTTAAAGGAAGTTTTTTGCACTGAATAGCTGAGGTTGATCCTTATGATCAGCACTATTTACTTTTTCAGTTTTGCTTGCAGGTATTTTAATGAGGATGCTTTCATTTTTAGAAGCAGTTTTGAATGGAGTTCTCGCAGTTGGGTCCTTCTAAAGAGAAAAAAAATCACACCTATGATTTTAATGGAATCATCTTATCTACCAGTGCACCAGTTAGAGAGCTTCTAACCTTCAGACTTGATTGACACATCTTGTTTTTCTCCTCTTTCCCCTCTCTTATGAATTTGTTCCTTTTTAAACACAGGTGGTAGAGGCGAACCCATTTCTAGCCTTAGTCTCTGAAAAAGGATTATACAGAGTTTTATTATTTGTCACAGGTTTTTCATAGAAAATTTTAAAGTGGTATAGTTATGAAATGTTCAAAGTTATCATTTTAAATTTCATTTATAGTAGAAATATTTTTATTTAGTCTTTGTTAATTTTAAATCGGTTTTACGAAGGATGCTAAGCCTCTCCAATAAGCTGCCCCTGATTTATACACATCCAAAATCCTCTAATATATCTGTAACCTAATCTTGAAGTCAGTACTGACACCAACAACAAAAATAACCACTTGTCTTCCATAAAGGTCTCTATTCAAAATGACATCAACAGAATAAAAAATAAAGTAGAAATAATCTTCTTTGTGAAATCCATGAAAAAGGCTTAATAAGTAACTTTTGTAATTTTCTGTGTTGCCTTCGAAGTGTACGGGCATAAACATTGATATCAATAATAAAGCGTTATTAAAAAATGGTAACAATAATAAAGTGGGGATAGGTAACCATAGAAGATTTTATAACAGGCATCATTGCAAGAATGTCATCAATGTCTCAACTCTTTCATAAAATATATAACGAAATTGCCATAATTTTTACTGTTATTATACTATCATATAATATATAATATTATGGATAGTTGTAATTATTATAGTACAAATATTAGAATTTAAGGTGTATAATTTTTTTTAAGTATGAGTAAGCTTCGTACCATGTTATTTTGTATATTGTGGAAATGTATTCATTTCCACCTCCTGCGATTCTGCTTGGAACCAAGTTTTACTGTACTTCAAATAGATATGTGGTGAAAATTGTAAGGTGGTGTTTTAAATACATTTCCAAGGAACAACAACTGCAAATAAAGCTGCTCATCAGGCAGAAATCAACAATAATCGAGTCAAATTCTTGATGTTAATATTACATTTTCTGATGAATTTTGAAACTTAATTCTGTATTTTAATATATCTATTCATACAGATAGATTACTATTTTAATAATAGAAAAGTTTGTACAACAAGTAGCAGGCACACCACACATTTCTAAAGGCAAAATATTAAATAAGTTAAAAAAAATAATAATGATCAAATAGCAACTCTTTTAAAATATATCAGTGAGGAATTTTATTGTAACCCATGTAAAAAATTAGCAACAGAGGACGAATTAGAAATTTGGAAACATTATATAAAAGTATTAAAAACTAAATAGGCAATAGCACAATATGTAAATTCATATAGTGTAAACAAAAACAGATCGTAACGTTATTCACTGTAGTTAAATTTTTTATCAATAAAAAATGTAAATACGGAGAAATGTGACAAAACGACAATTAACAATCGTCGGTAAAATAATCATCAGTCAAAATTTCAATAGAATTTTAGGAGGGTCCTTATTGTATTTAAAGTTTATCATTTTGAGGAATTTCTCAAACCGAAAATAGTTTAAATTTCATCCGGTAGAGAGCGCCGTCGCCGTTGTCTGTCATGGAACAAGAAACCTGCTTCCATCCAAGAGCTCCTTATCATAGTATCAGACCTCACAATCAGCAAGTTTCCTTTGACCGCTATACACGTGGTTAAAAACCAAATGGTTGTCCTGCTACTAGCGCCATCAATCGTCAGTAATAGGAGTACTTACGACACGAAATTTTTTTACAGCTCCTTTTGTTCTATGCATTCTCTTTAAATTATGTTATTTTAAAATTTTATCTATGATGCTTCTCATACTGTGATTAATTACAGTGATTGCTTTTATTATTCACTTACAGTTTATTAAATTATAACTTTTGTTTATTCAGATCCCTTGTACTGTTTCCCCATTTATTGTGCTGTCCTCTAAAAAAAACCCCACAATGAAATGTTTCCTAAAAAAAAAAAACCTCACTCTAGTACTACATCAAATGTTTCACTAAAGTCTTTTTTGTTTTTTGATTTGATGCCCAAATTAGAATAATAAAAATAGTTAAAAATGTCTAAGGAGTGCTTATTTAATTTTAAAATAATGTAAACTAACAATTGCAGAATTCTGGCAAACATGAGCTTCATTTTTACAGATTTTCTTGTTATAATAGAAATTTAGAATGATCTACATAATTTTTTTTAATGTTAAACCATTTTAATATGTAATAAAATGCTTCATTTTTACCTGATTATGTCAGGTTTGGGTGTTTTTCAGGTAAACAGGTTATTTTTTGGAAAAGTGTTTTTTTTTTCTTTTAATTCTTGCTTAGTTGGCTGCCATTTTGTAATAAAGTGATAAAATGAAAAATGCTCAACATTAAAATCTTGGTCAGAACAAGCTGTGAAAATTTAGCCATGCTTAATTTTTTTAAATTCTTTATCAGACTTTATGTAGAGAAAAAAAAATGGGTTTTTTTTTTAGAGGACAGCACAATATGTGTTTGTCTTCTGATTTCTACTCTTTATGCACCTGTCAAACAACTAAATTTGCACTTTAAAGTTTTTAATTTTTGTAAATTAATTTAAATTATATTCTTAATTATTATTATATTTTAATTTAAACTGAACTTTATAACTTAAACTGAAGACCTAATTGGAATAAAATATTTTTTTATATACATTCTTATTAGTACCGAATTCAGAATGCAATGATTTTCAAAAAGTATAGTATAAGATTATAAATTATGGATGCTTATCAAATTAAAGTAAATCTCGAGGGGATCACATCAGATGGCCCGGTGAACTCTTGTGATGTCTTAGAGCCTTCATAAATGATTGCCTTTGCATTACGGGTAGTTCACCAGGAAAATGTAAGCAGCGTGAAAATGGAACCTGTTTATAATGGAATGTTACCTGCTTAAAGTAGAGAATTTCATGGCCGAGTGAAAGGAAGAAATGCTGATGTGGAAACCTGCCTAAAATAGTACTTTTCTTCTGGTCCCACTCAGGAAATTCAGTAATTTGGCAATTATCTATAATTTATAAACTTATAGTACTGTGTTTTTGAAGTTTGATGTATTTTGAATTTACAAATTGGAAATGGCAAACATATTTAAAATTTTAGACATGAAAAAACAATGTTAATTTTTGAAAAATAAATTTTATTAATTGCAAAAATCTAAAATAGGTGCAAATTGGAAATTTTTTTATTCTTTACAGCTTCATTTCCTTGGCTATTTATAATATTTGACTAGAATTCACACTTTATTTTGTCTGAGTTTTATCAAGGTTGCTAATATAAATTAAATATTATCAAATTTTACTTCTCAAAAGTAAAAATTAATGCAGTATTAATTTTCGTAAAGGATGTTTGGTTTCTGCATCAAAAATAAATCTTTTCTCAATGAAATCAGAACCAGTATATGTTTTGGGTACTTTTTATGTTAACCAGGTGCAATCTCATCGATAGCAGCTTTACCTTTTCACGTGTCTAAATAAGAAACGGTGTTTTGATGTTAATATAAAATGCTTGGTTTACTAATGCTCAAATGACTTGCTCAACAACGTGAAACTTTCTGACACAATTTCTGATGCATTTTTTAATGCAAAGGCATGAAATTGGCAACCTTGACTTTTAGAGCGATTTGTAATCTAAATGAATTTTCCATATTTTGATAATTAGATTACTTATCGAGTTATAAATGATTCTGGTCATGTGACGACCCGTTTTTCTTCTTTCATGTGCTGCAAAATCAGAATTTGGTTTAAAATGCCGACTTTGATAGTATTTATGAAAGATCTGCCTTTATCAAAAAATGCAAAACATGTTTTGATTACAAAGTTTCTGAAGAAAAACACTTGCCAATTTCATGCCTTTCAGAACAAAAATTAATTAAAAAATATGTCATAAAGTAGGCAGTTTGGATTTGAGAACACAGGGAAAAATCCTTTTTTAATCGAATGTTAAATTGATAATGTTTATTATTTATGACACATTTTTTACATTTCAGAACATCTTCTCCCAATATCTCCTGTGTCATCTGCTCAATCTTCATTTGTACCTGAAGATAATTATTAATATGTTTTAAATATTATTACAATTATTTTAACAGAGCGACACACTGAAATATAAATTAAAACTTTAGTACTCATTTTTAAAAACAGATGGTGACACCAGACATCTATTATCTAGTCTCTATAATTTTGATCCAAAACTAAATTAAAAAAAAATTGTATTTTTTTAATATTATTATTTGTAAATAAATCATTTAAAGTTATTCATTTATCATTAAAAACTTGATAAATCACAATAGTTATATTATTTTAGGAAGTAAATTGAATTTAAAAAATCCTATGAATGTCATTGCTTATTTATGCAATGACATAATTATTTTGACAATGAAGTGGAAAAAAAAAACTTTGGCACAGATGTCATATATGCACCACATTGGCACGATTTTTTCCCCCGCCAATTTGGCAAAAACTTTGTTTTTGAATATTAATTACAAATAGCATGTGATTTTTTTATTTCAATATAAAAATAAAATAACGTAATAAATGAAGTAGCTTCTATTATTTAAAAAAAGGAAATAAAAATAAATAAATGATAGTTTGATATAAATAAGTATTGATATACATAATAAAAACAATTTATAGAATTAAAATAAAAGTAAATAAACAGCAATATAAACAAAATAACCGAGTTACCATGTGAGGCATAAAATTGCCATTTTATTGGAATCGTGCCAATGTGGTGCGTATAAGACATCCGTGCCAAAACTTTTGATGAAAGTTTTGCATTAGGCCAGAAAAAGTATTTTTTTTTTCCTTACACCAACAAAGTTTTTTTACTCGGCAAACACCTATGACTATTGATAGATTACCAGATATAATTCATCAACAGAAACCAAATGTCTTAAAGCTGACCTGATATGTGTAAACAATGCATTTAACCCTCTGAGCGTCTGAGGGCTTTCCTGCATTTACATAAAAATAGTTGTAAAACTTGAAATAATTTAAATTTTCTTTCCCTGTTTGTTTCTAAATACATTTCACATCTCTCTATTTTACTATCTTAAAATACAATTTTGTTAAAAATATTTTTGTCTATAGCCGATTTAAGTTGTTTTGGGGAAACAGAAAAATACAACAAATCTCTTAGTTTGATAAAATGGGTTTTTTTTCTTTAAATAATAAATTATTATTATTATTTATGTAAACTAATTCTTACCTTATTTATAATTTTAAATGCAAAATTTATTTATTTTAAAGATTAAACAATCTATATTGGTTGGAATTAGGAATTTTAAAAAATGTAAACAAAGATTAAATAGCCATGGTCTCAAATCCGTACAACACTTGTAACCAAGTTATGAGGATTAGTAGTCTTCTACTGTGATATAACACTGATATGTTTATTTCAAAGGGTGTCATACCTTGTATTCATTTAAAACAGCAAGAACTGAATTTGATGGGAAATTTTCTTTTAAAATTTCTGAAAAGTGTAATTTTACAGATGTTTCCCTATTTTGGCAAGTATATCATCTGTTAGAATTATATCTGGGAGCACAGCAGTGCGTCCAACAGTTCACACAGGGTGTAGCTACCTTTTCTCCGACCATTTCGGCCTACTTTTCACCCGCTCATAACTTCGTTTTGGGGAGAGCTAGAGAGTTTTCCTTTTTAACACACATTAATATAATCAAACTGAACTAGGCTCCACGATTTTGTGTTTCTGTATTTAATATTTTTCGAAATATGCAATACCGAAAAAGGGCTTTTTTATCACTGACTCACAGGGGATCATCAAGTAACTAAAGTACTTCTAACAGTCGTAGAATCATGAAATTTGACAAGTAAGTAGATTTTGTCACACAATTAACCAGAAATGTCTGAAACTGCCTTTAAATTTTTCAAATAGGAGGCAGTGCCATCGCTAAGACTTTTTATTGAGGGGGGAGAGGACCTTAAATTGCCAAGTCAAATTTCAGTATTTGCCAACTCATTGAAAAGGAAAAATAAATAGTTCTCGCCAATTCAACAAGTTTGCCAACTAGTTTTACAATTTACCAAAATACCACAAGTTAGAAAATGTAATATAGTTCTTATTTGTAAAAAGTTTAATAATATTCCCAATTAGATCTGTAACTTTTGTCAAGTCTATTAAAAATAGAGAGTATATTATAGTTTTTATTAAAGTTTTATACAAATTTGCCAAATAAAAGTTTGTACATTTGCCAAGTGTAATAGCATTCACATATGTTTGGGGGGGGAGGCTCCCCCCCCGTCCCCCCCCTTAGCGAGGCCCCTGATAGGAGGTGCTGATTTGGCTGTATACAGTTTGCAACACATTCAATTGACAAATTAAACTAATTACATTGTTGTAACCAGGGCTTTACAAATTTGAAAAACTCTGGTAGCCAGGTATAAATTCTAGTCGCCAGTAAAAAAAAATTAAAACCAATTATAAAATATTATTGAGAAACAATCTAGAACCAGACACTTGTCACCAAGACAGAGTGACGCCAAACTAATGTTCAATGTGTGTGGTGCATACAGACGCCAGGCATTTTAAGCGGAGAAGAAATATTTAAAAAATGCATATGCTTATTAAAATGAAGTTTTATAGATTTACTTCGAATGAATTACTTATAATCACTTATATGTTATTATTCTTTAAAATGAATGTGATGGATTAATCAGTTTTAATTCTGGACACAAAAATCTGATTTGAAACTTACAAAAAGCGTAACCCTTTTTTATCGTTGCATCCAATTTTTAGATGCCATATAAGTGGGATTGACAATGTTTCTTATTGTAACTCCCCCCCCCCCTCTCTCCACATTCTAATCACATGACATGCTAGCGGACTAAACCGGAAAAGAATGGCGTTTTATGTGCATGAAATGGAAAATGCCTTTTAAACTTGGCTTTAGCCAAAATGTTGTTTGTGCTCATTTTATAGTTCAATTTTTGTAAAAAAAATAAATAAAACAAAAAAGTCAGATTAAAAAACTTAGTCACCAGATAAAAAAAGTTGGTCGCCAGCGGCGACCTGGCGACAGCATTTGTCAAGCCCTGGTTGTAACCATTTGTGTTTCTTGTACGATAAACATTTAAGTAATACTAGTTGTATAGACAATCATTTGTACTCGCTCATATTTGACACCAGCATTTGTCGCCAAGCCCCAATTACAGAAAATTAGCCTGAAGTTGAAGGTGTTACATGGTTTCAAACAGAATGAAATTTTTATATTCTTTTCTGAAAATGTTGGTAAGCCAAATCTTTTAGTTTATCTGTCCGTCTTTCTATCTTTTACTTTCTTAAAATAAATTTTATTATAAATGTTGGTATTCTAATTGCAATATCGCTCTAGTCAGTGTGGCAAAACTTAGGTTGTTATTTCTTTAAGTGCATTTTAATGATGTTAATAAACTATATATATGTATGTACACACATGAGATTTTATTAAAAAAAAAAAATATATATATGTTATGGTCAATATTAATAATAACCGGTTATTATTAATAATGACCGGATTAATCATGATGACTGTAACATATATATATATTATATATACATGCATCACACATACAATACATATTCTTCATTATGATGTCAACTTAAACAGGGTATGTTTGTTGCCAAATTTGGCAGTATTTCATTAAGTATCGCCAAGCTTGGTGAGAATTTTATGCTAGAGGCTATATTTCATTGAGAATTTTTAGGGTGAGTAACCATCCTCTTTAATAAAAAAGCTATGTGTTGCTGATGACTGGTTTTTTGCTAATCGTTGCCACAAATTAATCTTGGAAAATGAAACATTTGAAGTTACTGAAAAAATGAATAGCTCGAAAAGTATTTGTTAGAAAATTGTTAGACAAAACTGCGTTAGAAAGGAAAAAAAATTTTTTTTCTTGATATAAATTTCGAATCTAATGATTATGCCTTTTTCAAATATTGAATTTCAAAAATTACCAAATTTCACAATAGAGTACTATAGCGAAACCTTTGCGCGTAAAAAGATAATGATAACGACAATGTGTCCTGACATGTATACTGGCTGATGTCATGTGATGATTTTTTGGTTTATGCAGGCTGATGATTTTTATTTAATTCTCGACAAATACTAGATGCACCATTTCTTTTTAGTTGTGAATATAGGTTAATTCACATTATTAAAAAATGTAGCTATGAAAAAAAAAAACGGAAATAAACGGAAAACGGTAAGTAATAAGTGGTAAACCGCATTAAAAAAAGCATAAAACATTGAAATAAGTAATTTTTTCCATCAAGTTTAGACGGGTTCCATCTAGTCAATTAAGTGGTTAATTAAATGGCAAAACGCACGATTGTTAATAAAGTTTCAATTTTCATCACTACACAAGACTCTTGCTATTATATTGTACTGTTATTATACTTACTGTATTGTTAGTCTTTTCTCTGTTAAAAGTTTATTATAGAAAGATAATTTTCAGAATTAAAGCATCGAAACTGCCAGTTCTCCTTATGATTATTATAATTTTATAACAAATATCCAGTTTATCGATATTTACGTTATAGAATAAATCTTTTATAATGGAGTTCCTCGCATTTCAGCTTCAGGTTTTTGCATAAAATTAGCTAAAATCTTAAAACCAAGTCACATTGACATATTATCTAAGACGATTAGATGAAAATAATAATAGATTTACTATGGGAAAAATGGCTGCGCGTCTGTAGATTTTCTAATCTTACTTAATCATGCCAATGTTAGAATGAAAGGAAAAATATATTAGCATCAATATGGTTTATTGTAAATCTGGATAGCTTTAAAAACGTTTAAAAAGAACCACTTCTCTTGCACTAAATCGTGTTTGCTAAAATATGCCATTTGGCAGTTGCAATTACAGAAGATTACTTAATAGGATTAAAAATCTCCTCATTAGAGAACGTAACAATGCAAACGAGCATGAAGCATAAATGCTTAAGTAAATTAAGCGATAATTGTCAATAAAGATGAAATGCATACTAACACAAAACATAAGATATGCAGCCATGATCGCAAAGAGTTGATTCTTGATTTATCTAACAGAAACTTCCGATTTGACGAAGGGTTGAGCAAATAAATTATGAAAAAAAGCAATATGATGCAGTGCTTAGCATATATTTTAGGAAGACTAAACTAGTGGCTAGTATTTTGATGTAAACTAGAAATAAAATATAGATTTGTAAAGCATAATAAAATAATTTAAAAATTACTTTATATTTATATCCATCCTTTAGAAAAATACATTTAAAAAAACCTACAAAAAGTAGTGATATCCCATCAAAAAAATTTCTGTAAAATAAAGCGCCAAGTTAAAAGTCAAACATTTGAAATCTTTCATTGAAAATGGCTTCCGGCAACTTGGCTGTTATTGCATTTTTAGAAGGTTTTTCATATTCTGAAGAATGTACAATGATCTACATGTCTACTACATTTTTTTAAAAAACATTTAACGCATTTTGTTGCACAAAATACTGAAATATAATATACATTTTAAAAAGCATAATTTCGAAATCACAGCTGTCGAGGATGGTTCACTCTGGTTCTCAACGTCTCATAATGTAACACAATGTGAAATTTGATGAAAAAAATATTCATTGGAATTCGTGTTAATGACATTAGACTGTACAAAATAGTCATTAAACCATGGTAAAACTAAATGATGGTTAATCAAAACTAATGTTTGTTGAAATTCAATGGTAATTTATCACATAGCTTTTAGTTTCAATGTCTTCATACGAATTTGCTTATTTGCATTCTGATATTACTTTTATTATTCAAATAATTTATAAATGCATCATTTCTAATCATTAATTTTGAAAATATTTATCGACATAATTGTTTATTTCAAATGAAAGTTATATGTTTAACATCAATCAGGGTGTATTATATATTCTAATTTATTTTTCTCAGTATTAAATTTTTCTAATGTTCTTTAGAATTTATTGAAAATTGTATAAGAATGCCAGATAAATGAAAAAAAAAAACTAGAATGCATTAACGGCCAAGTCGCAGGAAGCCATTTTCAATGAAAGATTTCAGATGTTTGACTTCTAACTAGGGCGAGCATCAGATATCAGTAGGGGAGAATGGTACACAGTGGACAACTTTTTCAGTTAATTTTTTTTTTCTCTTTAATGGACAAACTGAAAATCACTGCATGAAAATATTTTTGAATATTCCTTAAACCTTTATACATTCATCATAATTTTCTCAGAACATAGTTTTCAATACATTTTTCAAAAAAAAAAAAAAAATTATATGCACCCGTAAAGTGGACCAGTGTGCTCCAGAAGTGGGGCACACTGGTCCACCCATTGTCGCACAGTAGACCACTATTAGGTATTATCTGAAATACAATATAAATCTATTTTTCATTAGTCTAATTCTTTTTTCTTTCCCCTTTACCCGGGAACAAAAACAAAACAAAATAAAAGAGATGTGGCAGTGCAGACAGTGCTGGGTTTTTTATCCTAACAAACTCGAGGTCTTTTTGGGGAATGTGGTTTTTTTTTGTTTTTTTTAATGAACGAGTACTTTTTCAAAAAAAAAAAATCAAAAGTGAAACATTTGTTTACATACAAACATAGGTACATACTTTTACTTTAGCTAGGCACAGGTGATAAATTATCAAATATTGTTCCCATCACCATAATTTGTATCCATTTATTTAATTTAAAATATAAGCCTTTCACTAATTTTATTTAGGATACATAACTTTCATTTATAATACATATATTATATAAATTAGATTTAAAATGCATGCATTTCACTAATTTTTTTTAAATACTCACCCCCCGCCCCCCCCTCCCCAAAAAAAAAAATAATAACACCACAAACCAAACATTTTATATCAACATCAAAGAACTGTTTCTAATTTAGATATGTGAAAAGATAAAGCTTCTATCGATGAGATTCGCGCCTGGTTAACATAAAAGTACCCAAACATATACTGGATTTCATTCAGAAAAGATTTATTTTTAATGCAGACACAAAACATCCTTTACGAAAATTAATATTGCTTTAATTTGTACTTTTGAGAGGTAAAATTTGATAATATTTAATTTATATAGCAACCTTGATAAAACTCAGACAAAATAAAGTGTGAATTCTAGCCAAATATTATAAATAGCCAAGGAAATGAAGCTGTAAAGAATAAAAAAATATCCAATTTGCACCTATTTTAAAATTCTGCAATTAATAAAATTTATTTTTCAAGAATTAACATTGTTTTTTCATGTCTAAAATTTTAAATGTTTACTATTTCCAATTTGTAAATTCAAAATACATCAAACTTCAAAAACACAGTACTATAAGTTTATAAATTATAGATAATTGCCAAATAACAGAATTTCCTGAGTGGGACCAGAAGAAAAGTACTATTTTAGGCAGGCTTCCACATCAGCATTTCTTCCTGTCACTCGACCATGAAATTCTCTACTTTAAGCAGGTAACATTCCATTATAAACAGGTTCCATTTTCACGCTGCTTACATTTTCCTGGTGAACTACTCGTAATGCAAAGGCAATCATTTATGAAGGCTCTAAGACATCACAAGAGTTCACCGGGCCATCAGATGTGATCCCCTCGAGATTTACTTTGATAAGCATCCATAATTTATAATCTTATACTATACTTTTTGAATATCATTGCATTCTGAATTCGGTACTAATAAGAATGTATAAAAAAATATATTTTGTTGCAATTACTTCTTATCAGTTTAAGTTAAAATATAATAATAATTAAAAATATAATAAATTAATTCAGAAAATAAAAAAACTTTAAAGTGCAAATTTTGTCCTTTAACAGGTGCATAAAGAGCAGAAATCAAAAAACAAACACATAAATGGGGAAAAAGTACAAGGGATCTGAATAAACAAAAGTTATTATTTAATAAACTGTAAGTGAATAATAACTGCAACCACTGTAATTAATCACAGTAGGAGAAAAAACATAGATAAAATTTTAAAATAACATAATTTAAAGACTAAATTTAAGACTGCAGTTGTTTCGATTAAAGATATTGTTTGTGAATTCATGAGTTAAACATATGACCTTATAATTTGATTACATACTGTTATTTCCAAGAAAATATAATACTTTACATTCGAAATGTAAAGTATATTGAAATAAACTTATTCTAATATTTTATAAACATTTAACACTAATGCGATTGATTATCGATGCTGTGTTGTAAACAACTTGTTTAAGAATTTGGGCAAAATTTAACTGTCCTAATGTTATTCAGGTTTCCGCAGTTACCAGATTTTATTGAGATTGAAAAGCAGCAAGAGTTAATATTTGTTTTAAACCTTGTGTTGGTGCAAGAAAGCATTTTTATTTAAAATAATATTACTTACAACTCATAAACAGAAAAACCTTAATTAGAATACATTATAAACATGTTATATTACCAGTAAACATTTTATTTCAATTTGGTTGAAATGTTCTCACATTCAAACTAGTATTAGTTTTCATTCCTATTATAGATGAGTTATCATTAATCTTGATCATTTCATTCTTAAAAGAATGGGGTAAATCACCAATAGTAAATATCAATCGATCCTTGATGAGATAATTAATTTGTCAACAAAAGTAAAAATTTCCTTCTCAGGCTAACGAAAGATCAACGTTCCCTTTTCCGTACCATGCCATGCCACGCTACACGCCAGAGAAGCAAGGGGCGGAGTTTTGAAACGCTAGAGCGCCTGGTGATTGGTCTTATTTTTCTCTGTACATGAATCAATGTATGTTTTGCTAATATGCGGCCCGAGGGGGTTTGTCCCCACCGGAGCATTGAAATTTTATGCTTTCAACGGTCAAAAAGTGTAATACCCCCCCCCCCCCCCGGAACTCTATAATGCACCACCCGGAGCCACATAAATCCCTCCCGGGGAAAAGTGTCTGAATTCAACACTGTCCACCAAGCGGCGATACTTTCCGGAGAAAGTCAATTAATAAGTTGGCAATTACTGCGGACATTTTCTCCCATAGACTTTCTCCGGATTGTGAACTGTAATTTATGATAAGGGAACTTGCTTCCATCTTCCATGAAACTGATAACCAAACAGCGAAGATTTATCCTAATGCTGAGATTAATACATCATTTTAGTATTAAGCCAGCATTATTTAGCTGTGTTTATATCCATGATTTTGATATATGTTTGATATCGACCTCTCTTAGTAAAGGAAGGTATGTTTTACTAGAAGAAATAAACTGATGTTTATATAGCGTAAGTATGCCAGTAATGGATAACTTCCAAAGTTTTTAATTTATAAAAAAATAACCAATAAAAATTTAGCTTTTATTATTTTTTTCATAACGCTCCCTTGCATGTTTTATAATCTGTGTTAATGTTGACCATAATCATTCCGGACTACAGCTGTGCAGCTATAGGTCTCACCCCTCCACCCCATCCCCTGAAAAGCTCAAACTGCAAATGTTGACCATAGATAAATAGATGTCAAAACAATCAGAAAACAGAAAATAACATTTCACAGTTCCAGTTTCACGTTTTTTCAGTGAAAATTTTACTGAACTAGCTACGAAACGATCTAGTTTTACTTAATTTATATATTTATTTTCTTTCAAAACTTGACTGTTTTTGTTTTGATAGTATAGTAGTGTAAATGTTTGAATTTTATAAACTAGTAACAATTTATAAAATTTCTTTTATTTTAATGTTTTCTGAGAAGTCTTAATTACTGGAATCTTAAATACTTAATAAGAGCCATTCCAACAAAATCCTAGTACAAGCGAGACACCTGATTTGCCGATTTTATTCACGCCCGCCAACCGCAAAATCGACAACCTCCAAATTCTACCCAATCAAAACGCGTGCTTCCTACGGCAGGCCTTTTTCAAAAAGTAGACATCGATTTTATTTCTTTTTGCGACTATTTACGAAGTTTCAGCAAGTTTTTCTTCTCGATTTTTCAATTTTTAAAAACTTATAGCAAAATTTTTTTCCATATATTTCTATTTTCGCAAACTTTTAACAATGTTTCCTCCGTATATTTCTGTTTTTACAAATTTTAGCAATTTTTTCCTTCAGATTTTAATATTTTTACAAATTTTTCTTCCTTGCTTAAACTTTGGAAATTGTCACAAATTAAATTAAATTTTTTTTCATATTTTTCTATTTTCACAAACTTTTAACAATATTTCCTCCGTATATTTCTGTTTTTACAAATTTTAGCAATTTTTTCCTTCAGATTTTACTATTTTTACAAATTTTTCCTCCTTGCTTAAACTTTGTAAATTTTCACAAAGCGGAATAAAATCAATGTTTACTTCGTAAAAGAAATTCTCATAAGAACTATGTAAGTAGTGAGGTCTCTGCCACAAAGCACATAGTTTATGATTGGGGAGAATCTCAAGATTCCTGATTTTTTTAATGCACAAAACTCATTTAAGCAGCAGTCAGTAACTTATGTATGGCTTGTGTACATTAACTGAAAAAAACATTCCTGGATGCATGAAACTCGCTGTGCAGCAATCTGTAGAATGCATGAAATTTATTCAAGCAGCACTCAGTACCTTATGTATGTACGCATTGTGCACATTAAACAACAAAAAAAAAAATCCTAGATGCATGAAACTTCCTGTCACAGCCAGTGGCGGCGCTAGACGAAACATGGACGTCGGCGACATCAGCTTTTTTTCATTTTCCAGTCAGAAAGAAAATATTCAATGAGCTGAATTATACACTAATAATAATTGTACACTAATTTTATTAGTATACTATATGTCTTATTGCTAATCAAATAATGACAAAAATTACATAAGCAAACACAAATTAAAATAGACGGAATTCAGTTATACATATGTAAGATACAAATTTAGCACCATAAAGCAAAATAAGGAATAAAATGAAAAAAAGACACGGTAAAAGCAATAAATAGAAAATTTTAAACTATTGTAACTCATTGTATAGAATATTCCTTATGTCAATTTCAAATACACTATATGGCCAATGATGACCGGTCACTTGCGATTTTAGACGTTTTGTTAATATCTAGAAAAATACATAAGGAATTATCCTGAAACTTCAGACGTGTAAACAGCATAGTCTACGTCATATATTTAGGTGAAGATTTTTTCCCGAAACCCCATAGGGGCCGTCTGTAAGTTGAAGAAAAACGAATATCTTTTGTGTAACCCTGTAAAAACTAATATCACAAAAACGTTGAAACGGTAGCACATGCTTAGGAGGCTTCTTTTAATAAACTATGTTCATTTTTATGAGGATAGCACGTATACTCGTGGAGAAATTAAAGTTTTTATAAAAACAATCCCAAATTTCACCAAGTGTTTTGCTTATAATTTTCAGAGTTCTTAATATAAAAGAATGTTATTTTCAGGAACGATGACACGCAACATTATATACAATACCCTGCAATCAGAATTAAAAAATATTAAATATTGGGTGAAAATGAGCAGGTTCACTAAATACTGTTTCACTGCGCATGCGCGAATTCAATCAAAATATACTGTGCATAATATATTAGCTAAATGTATATAGCAGCTTTTGTGAAAGTCTCAAAAACATAGCTTGAAAATTCAGATAGTTATCGTCGATAGAATAAGCTCGAACTTCACTGTTCCCAAAAGAAAACAAAAAGATGAGGGGTTGTATTTAAATATACTAGCTTATGAAAGTTGACATAATAAGAATGAAGTGTCTCTCATTATATATTCGGATACCACCCCTCATCTTTTTGCATCCTTTTGAGAACAGAGAATTTCAAGCTTATTCTATCGACTATCACTATCAGAATTTCCAAGCTATGTTTTTGAAACTTTCACAAAAGTTGCTCTATATATTTAGCTAATATATTATGCACAGTATATTTTGATTGCATTTGCGAATGCGCAGTGAAACAATATTTAGTTAACCTACTCATTTTTCATCCAATATTTATTATTTTTTAATTCTGATTGCAGAGTATTGTATATAATGTCGTTTGTCATCGTTTCTGAAAAGAACATTCTTTTATATTAAGAACTCTGAAAATTATAAGCAAAACACTTGGTGAAATTTGGGATTGTTTTTATAAAAACCTTAATTTCTCCACGAGTATACATGCTATCCTCATAAAAATGAACATAGTTTATTAAAAGAAGCCTCCTAAGCATGTGCTACCGTATCAACGCTTTTGCGATATTAGTTTTTGCAGGGTTATCCAAATGATATTCGTTTTTCTTCAATTTGTTGACGTTCCCTTATGGGGTTTTGTGAAAAAAATCTTCACGGAAATATATGACGTCTATCATGTTGTTTACACTCCTGAAGTATCACGATAATTCCTCATGTATCTTTCCAGATATTTAACAAAACATCTAAAATCACAAGTGACCAGTCATCATTGGCCATATAGTGTAGTATACTAAATATAACATACATTGAGCACATTAAAAATATAAAATTTCAGCATCTAGTATCAAATTATATTTTTATTGTTTGATAATGGACAAAAGCAAAATGGTATCTGCTGCGATAATAGTAAGACTCTTGAACATTTTATATATTAATAAAATAGTGTATCCAGATTACACATAATAAATAATTGGAAAATTACACATAAAAAATGAAAATAAATATGCGTATAATAACTTCTTTAAAATAAACAAATAACCAATTTTTCACGTACTAGGGAGGGTCCTCAACTTTCAGATCGGATTTTGTCGAGAATGGTGTCGTTGGAAAGCTCTTACCATGGGGATCAAGGATATGTATATAACTACCCGTCTGAATGCAACTGGTAAAGAGTTATAGGCTGATGTATTTCTGTCATTTACTGATTTCTCCAGGTCACTAGCTATGCAGGAAATACACTCTGTGTGGTAGAAAAGAGAGTTGACGGATTATAGAGAAGACAGTTTATGCTTGATAAAAAAAAGTAACTTTACGGATGATAGTGCATTTCTGAATGGCTAAAGCACGAGTGTTTCCAACACCAGGAAATGAAAGGGGGTGTTTCTCAGTTGTCACAGGTGTTATTAGTTAAGTTAAAGCATGCCCAGTGGCACAGCCAAGGGGGGAGGTTTGGGGGTTAACCCCCTCCCCCCCCAGAGCTAAAAAAAATACTATAATTGCCGCTTATATGAAACAAAACTACTAAAGTTAAAATTAAGTTTTTTGGCCTTTCCACCTTGGCAGAATCCACCGCTTTCTTAAATCAAATTCTATTCAACAATGGGGATTCAATTAAACGGCGAAAATTCTACTTAAAACTGTGAAAGCGCATATTACACGTATCGGTTATGTCAAAACTTGATTTTTGAAAGTCGTCAGTTTGTCGAGACGTCTTATAGTAAAAGATGGGTCATATACTCTCACACAGACGCTTTGAGTTATATAGTATACAGTGGTCTGTTTCTTAATTGCATTTCTGTCTGTGTTCCATGTTCGAAACAAAACAGACCATCGAATTCTAGAGAAAAAAAAACATACACTTTGTAAGTCTCTCTCAGTTTCAAGTGGCTTTTTTTTGCGTTTTTTGCTCTCAGTTATATCTAAGACGAAGCTATGTGCGTACCCAGGAAAAAAATCTTTGCAAAAGTAAGAATTAATTTTAAAAAAGTACTTAAAGTTATAAAAAGGTATTTTTCGATTGTGAGCAGATTTTTGCAATCGGTGTTTCTTTAGAATCATTTGTTTCACAGGGGGTCTGTACACAAATGTAAAGACTATATTTCATTTGTTGGTAATGTAACAACGACGTCTTGCTTATGATGGAGATTCATATATTTATCGTTAAAATTTTATAAATTAGTTGTGTTTCCTCTTTTAGCTATTTTTAATTCTATCGCGCTTCTCTGAACAATATACTCTTTCTTTTCTATTTAAAATTCAATAATTCTTAAACTCTTTTATCGCAGCTTGAAGTGATCCTTTTTCAATTAATGTACATGTCTAAATTCGTTCTTTCGTATGTGCTTGCGGTTTTCATATGAGAAATGAAATCATTTTCAGTTTGGCATCTGCGTGCCTCCTTAATGCATACTCTAGGATCACAGAATAAATAAAGAAAGATAAAATGCAACATCTATTTCTCGATACATCTGCATGCTAAAATTCCTGCAGATGTTGTTTGGACAGTTAGTTTTCTGTTGTTGTAAAGATGCTGATTTAGTAATCTGATTTGGTGGTTTGCGTTAAAAAAAATTAGAATGTGTTTCTCCCTAACAAATTTTCTTCTGTAGGGTCGACGCGGATAAATTTGTGGCATCTCAAAACAAGAACGAAAAATCATGCGTCAAGCATAGATTATGTAACACTTTCCAATGCTTCCAAAATAATTTTACAAATCATACCGTTTAATAAGCTAAAAGATAACATCTAAGTAAACAATTTGGAAAACGCATAACATATTTAAAAACATAATTTCAGGAATTTCCAACATATACAATATTCGGAAAAATATCCGAATATTTTTATTCAGTCCTGTATAGGATCTATAGATTTGTATATATACTACATAGGATGCTAAATTTTAGTTCAGTTAGGAAATGCGAAGCACAGTTTAAAATTCTCCGTCTGGAGTTTCTGTCAATAAACGGAAATGTGTTCGCGAACTTTTGTGCTTCCCTGTATAGGATCTAAAGAATTTATACACACCACGTAATAGACAAAAAGCGAGTTAAAATTAAAATCGCGTTCAGTAACTTAAAACGCACTTCCAGGAATTATTGTTAACAGACAGTAGAGAATTCTTTTGTGTGTCCCTGTCAATGAACGATGACTGCTATACACACAATATTCTGTAGTAAGCCTCTTGTCATGCACCTTAGTGATATATATAAATTTCAATGCGTTTAAAATAGTAAAACATTATTTAAATAAACCGTAAATGATTTTTCCCCATAGACCGCAATGTAACGGAATTCTTTTGACTGTCCCTGTAAAGTAACTATAAGTGCTATGCACACCCATTTCCATATTAAGCTTCTTTTAATGCACCTTAGTGATATGTATAAATTTCAATGCGTTTAAAATGGTGAAACATTATTTAAATAAACCGCAAATGATTTTTCCCCATAGACTGCAATGTAACGGAATTCTTTTGAGTGTCCCTGTAAAAAAACTATAAGTGCTACACACTTCTGTTGAAATAGGGAACATGCTATAGATAACGACAATAGCATATAAAAATTGCAGAGCAATCCGAGCATATTTACGGGAGTTAGAGCACGGACAGACGGCCACACGGCAGACAAACCGAAGTCATAAACACTTTTCAACTAGGTTGGAAAGTGTTAAAAAGGCATTCGATTTTGAGTTTTCATGATGTGAAGATATAGACGTTCTGAGTGCTGGGGGACCGCCTCATTTTTTCAATTATCTTTCTTCAAATAAAATATTTTTTTTCATGGAAGCCTCAAGTCTCTGATATGTTTCTTCACAGGATGAGAGCCTGCAGGTTCTTGCTTATAGCGTATATGTATTACCTGTCATTTACGATAATCTTGAGATTTTATTTAATTATTAGGAAAGTATAACTTCGGCTGATAGCTACATGATATTGCTGCACTGCATCCTGTCCCTCGGAGGAAAGAAGCACCGATTGTGATTTCATTGACTTATAGATACATGCCTGTGAGCAGTGCTGAATTTGCGCCGGAGCTTACCGGAGCTCGGCTCCGATACTTCTTTGTTTTTAGTCAATGTTTAAATATTGGTCAGACTTCACCGGAGCTCATAAACATTGCGCTCCGGTGTTCAGCGGAAGAGCATTTCTGAAAAGACGAATCTTAAATTATGTTTTCCTTTTTCTCCCATCACCAATACTTTGCGTCATTTTCTACCAAAGCGCTTACATATGTGATGTAGCGTGTCGCACACGTTGGAGCATGTATCTGTCTAGCGATCACAGATGTAGACTCAATGGTTTTCGAACAGCGATGAGAAATGCCAGAATTAACCGCACCGTATTTTTACTCGTGGTATTGTTATGTTTAGTCACTGTAATTTGCTCGTGTTTGTAAAACATTGTAAATTTGCGATGAAGCTCACAGGTGCACAGCTCCAGTTTTATGTTTTGCTAGTTCATATAAAGACATTCTTAGCGAGTAGGATTTTCTAAATTCTTCATTTCCAATTTCAATGTTTTTTGCTCTATTATTATTTTTTTTTGGCTCTTCTTTTTTTTTCTTTTGCTTATTTTCTGCTCTACTCATTTATTAAATTTCATTATGTGTAATTGGATATAGATGCAGTCAAAATGTATTATTATTATTTTTATAAAAGACAAAATTGCTTTAAATTTTACAAATAATGTATGAAATATAAATATGCTGGTGGGATAACAAGTATAATGCATCCCTCCTTCTAATGAAAGGGGGTTTGGCTTGATGGTTGTTATTACTGCTGAAAATTAGAGCTCCGGTACTCTTTTTTCCTAGAATGTAAGCCTGTGAGTATGGATTTTGAAAAAAAAAGGCGTTAAATGCATTTTTTTAGAAAAATACTATCTATAATTACACACAATTTTACGCTAACCATGCATTAATTTAAATTGATCAGCAATAAATTAGTTATGCATTGATTTACACATATTACATTTTAACGAATGCTATCTTGCATGTCATTAAAATTATACTAGCTGACCCCTCCGGCGGTGCCTGGGCTCATGATAATTACCTCAAATTTGTATGATTATATATCTTATATCAATTTTATATTTTTAAATGAAATTTTCACTAAAAAATATTGATTATTAGACAGAAAAGCATTTTTAAAAGACACCTTCTTGTTTGGTTGGTTTTTTTTAGTTTCTTTTCCTCGTAAGGGTCTCTCGTTTCATAGTTTAAAAAAAATAACCCCAGTTGTCTTAATTCTATAAATTTTTCATCAGTTATAAACAGGTCTTGACAAATACAGTCGCCAGGTCGCCACTGGTGACCTAGTTTTTCTATCTAGCCACCAAGTTATTTAACCTGATTGTTTTTTTTTATTATAATTTTTTGTACAAAAATTGACCTAAGAAATGACCACAAATGGCATTTTTTCTCATTTTCGGCATTTTTAATTAGGTAAAAATAAGTTTAACAAATGAAAATTTTAAATTAATAAAAAATAATTATTTGACTGACTTCGACACGAAAATAGGCAGAAATTGTTTTCCTGCTTCACTGTTTCATCCATGCCCCCTCATCAGATATAGATTTTGCAGCACTCACTCATCCAGACATTTGAAACCTTCGGCAATTAGCATTTCCTGAACATACCGGTTAATGCAGCCTTTACATTTTTTTCATAGATAAATAATTTTGATAAATTTCATTAGAAAACTTTGTTTATACCATCTTTTTAAATGATGTAACTATTCTAAACTATGTAACTAATAATCCTACAATAGGCTTATTATTTTTCTCAATTAATTGATAAAAAACTTTTGTGCTTTTGAAAATTAGTGACTTCGGAGTGGAGCAGGTTACATTTTTTTACTGGTAACTAGAATTTTTTACTGGCTACCAGATTTTATCAAATTTGTAAAGCCATGGTTATAAATATAATGGTTTTACAGACCGTGGAAAAATATTGATATCTAGCTGTAAAAGAAATGCTTTCTTCTCGCGTCTTTTTTCTTTGCGACGTGTCCTTTAAAATAACAACACAAAAAAGTTATTGTCCGAACTCTCTGAAATTTTATTCGATTGTAAATATAACTGTATCCAACCCTTCTTTAAAATTCCGTGAGAAAAGTCAAAGAGAACAGAGTCACAGAAACACAGAGTCACGTCAAAAAAGACTTAAAAAGAAGTCACAGACTTAGTCACATTTAATACTGAAAACATGAGCCGACGCCGAGCAAACCCACGCCAAAATACATAACTTTCTTTTTGCATTGTCATCGAAAAATTCTCAGATTTGTTTAAATACTTTTATTCATCAGAGCGTTTCCAAATTTTTGTAGGCGCTGTAATTTTGATCTTCCAAGATGCTTTTAATGGATTGTGGCAAAATACAGACGTTTAGTTACTTTTAGTATAGAAAAAAGATCGTCTTCGAAAAGCCCGATATGACAGGAGGTTCTAAATAAATCGTAATTTAGAATGCTTTCAGCTGTTTCACACCTTTAATTTTCCCATTTATAATACATTCTTTATGCCAAGCATTTCCATCTTAAAAGTAATCTCTGTACTAAATTTCAAGTTTCTAACACTAACAGTTTCAACTAAATCATAATTTAGAACGCTTTTAGAAAGTTTTCAGCTCATTTCGTCCTTTTAAATTTTTAAATGTTTTTAAAAATGTTATAAGGAAGCATTTACTACATTAAAGTAATCATCATGCCAAATTCCAAGTTTTCATACCAATTGTGTCACATAAATCGCAATTTTAGAATGCTTCTTACTCTTGCATTCTTTTAAATTTCGAATTGAAAAAATAAATTCTGGGGAGCATTTACGTTTTTTAAGTAACATCCATATAGAATTTCAAGACTCTAGCCCTAAAAGTTCTAAATGACTTGTTACATTTGGCAAAAAGCAAGGTAAGTAAGTCTATTGAAAATTTTGTTAAAATTGCTTCATTATTATTAAAGTTAGGAATAAGAATTCGTGATTCTCTTGCAATGAAACATTGTGTATTTTTGATTGAACAAATGGATTCCAACTCTGTTATTTTCTATGTAAAAATTATTTGCTGTACTGTGCTCTTCCATCTTTAAGTTTTCCCCTCATCATTTTTAAACACTTTATAAATCTAACCTAGTTTGGTGTTATTTCATTGGTGCATTTTATAATTTGTAACTCTAATATAGTAAACGCTGTTTAAATGAATCATAACCAACGTAATTGCGGAGAAAAGCATTATCATTTCATTCATTTAAAAGACTGTTTCCATTAACCGATGATTCATATAACCGGCGACCATCTTTATTATAAACTCAAAACCCCCCCCTAGAACCGAATTCTGGCTGCGCCACTGAGCATGCCTATTTAACAGATCCAAAGATCTGTGTCTCTAATTAAAGCCTTTTGAAAGGCATACCGACGCATGTCATCGAATGTGGGCGAGGAGAATTGGTTTTAGACCAATTTATGGAATTTTATTATGGTTTCTCTAGTAGTCATGTCGACATCTCCACAAACACTCTGATGAGTTTTTGAATATTCCACTATTCTCTTTATTAAGTACTTGTATTGTTGAAACGGAGTACGACGGCTGAAGAAATTTTGCCGTGACTGGTATAAGAAAAACAGGCTCCAGATTGAATCCAAATTTCTTAATGCATAAACGTAGATCTGTTTGCCACTACAACTATCCAGCACCATGATTGTTTACTGATTACCAATAGATTCTTTTAGTTTATCGAAGTATGCCGCAGCTATTTGTTTTATGCTCCTTTCTGACTTGGAGCATGTAATGAGCAAATTTGAGGATGATTTTCGTTGCACATTTTCCATAACTTTGGGACCAAATTTCCCCTGAAATTCCAGTGTTAAAGGTAGTAAAGGTCCCATAAATTTTCCAGTGGCGGTAATACACATTTGCACGGTATGGGAATGAGTCGTTTTGTTTTTACTGATTGCCGATACACCCGCGTCATTAGATCTCTTCACATCGAGATTTCTGTTAGATACAATCTCGTGTTGGAAGCCACTTTGATCAGTGTTCAGGACATTCGACAGAAAATATTTTTGCTGCTCAATCATTTTTTTTTCACGTTTTCCCGGAATTCGTCGATCACAGGCTGCAAAGAACACAAATCTCTTTTTGTTACGATTTGTGTCACCTTGTTTGGTTATTTTATGTGGCTGTTTGAAATTCTTGATGAAGTGTGAGTTTGCTGTGAATCCGGGAATTCCAAGCTTCAATGATTTGTCAATGGCTCACCTTTTGAGGCCCCTGTCATGAATGGTGGCTTTTAACTGTCTGCGATGATGATAGAATTGCGACCACACATGTTTGGAAATTAATTTCATTTTGCTCTGTATGTTCCCACCTTTCCCTACGTATTGTGCCCATCGTTGAATCATCTTGTGGTCTTTTACCTGCCTACATATATGTTGCACAGCCTTTAGTTTATTTTTCTTGGCCTTCTTATACGTTTCTATTGCTTTCGCCATTATTTCTACGGATACCCCTTCACTTCCTGTCGTTTTTTTTCGCAGGTTTTTCATATTCAAAAGTGGGGTCCGTATTTATTTCCAAATTACTTGTCAGTTTTTTTTTGTCGATGCTGCTCTCATACAGAATATCAAGCGATCGAATTCATTTTCGATCATCCCCTTCACTGTCTTGAATAGTTGTTGACTAAATGGCTTTCTCTTCAGTCGTTGGCTCCTTTTCCTCGGATTCCAAAAATATTCTAGCAGTTGCAAACTAAGCAGTTTTGCAATCTTCGCTTTGTCGGCGATAGCATTACAGCCTGAAGACTCGTCAACAACATCTTCTGAACTGGGCCCGACTTCACACGTCACTGGGGTGCGTGCCACCTCCCCTGAACCAGCGAGCCTGAAACGCGAGCCACAGATATTGCTAAAATTCTACATGGTTGAACACATCGGGAACTGCCCCCCCATAGGCCTTGTCCATACCCTCTTTTCATCCCGTAGGATCAGGCGAGGAGTTAGTTCCTGATGTTCTTTAAAGCATACTCCTAGTGAGTGCAGTCCAATTAGTTATATATGATTGTGAAAATGTGGTCACAATCTTCTGTTTCTTACTAGAGGGAACATGGAAACTTCATCAACTTCACACTAGAAACAACTGGTTACATAACTGTACTACTATAAGTTGTCTTTACCACACACAGTGTCTTTCCTGCATAGCTAACAACCTGGAGAAATTAATATATGACACAAACACATCGGCCTATAACTCTTCACCAGTTGCATTCGGACGGGTAATTGAATATATTTCCTTGATCCCCATGGTAAGAGATTTCCAACGACACCACTCTCAACAAAATCCCGATCTGGCAGTTGGGGACCTACCCTAGTCAGTAATAAAAAGAAACGTAGCCAGAAGTTTTGCACATGCGAGTCTCCGAGTTTTGTGACAGATGATTGAATGAAGCAGAAAGAATTAACAGTTCGGGGATTCTCCGAGTATCACGCGCGGATTATCACCCGAGTATCACAAGCTAACTTTTTTAATGTTGCCAGACGACTCTATATAAATACTACTACACTCATACGGAAATAAATACGGATAACTAAATAACTAAATTTTTAAGAACTTGAAAAACGTTTTTGCGAGGCCCCCACAGGCACGAGGCCGTCGGCGGTTGTCGACGCCTAACGCCGCCACTGGTCACAGCAATCTCTAGAATGAATGAAATTCATTCAATTCAGCAGTGGTCATAAATTTATGTATGTGCGCACAACAATTGGTTTATAGATATCTCTAGAATGCATAAAATACATCTTATCAAATAATAAAAGAACAGTACAGGTTGTACTGCGGTTCTCTATGGGGTCAATGAGCAAATAGAATACAGGCTGTACTACGCAAGGCCGGACAGTATTTTTTCCCACAGTTTTGGCACTTCAGGAATAGTCATCCTAGTGTGCACAGGATGCGAGAAGCTAATTTTTCTATTTTTTATATCTATCTTTTCATTTATTTTCTGTTCTTTTTCTCTGCCAGGTAGGAGCAAGTGGTCAACACTGTAGTCTTTCCACGATCCAAGTTAACGGTAGAGAAATTCTCTGGTAGTGTCTTCACACTTCTCTCCAATGTGTGATTTGCTCTTGAGGCTTGCCACACGCCATTTGGGGGTGATGAAGCATCAGCTCTAGCTTAGAGAACAGACCTGCTACAGCCCTTTCAGAATATTGAGTGGTGTCTAGAGCAAATGTCTGGAATAGGTTAATAGCCTTGTCATATCCAGTATTGGATAAGTTTAATATTTAACTGGTCTTACACCTAATTAAACACCTTACTTATCTGATCAAAATGCCACCTTTTGTTTTAAAAAATATTAATATGAAAAAATTTATTTTCCGTATGCCATTTTTCAATTTCTGCAATGTTTAAAAATCCATATAGTCCATATAAAAATCCAACTAGTGAAAAACCTTATGCAACAAAATAATTTCTCATAAGCATCATCTAAACACACGTGTTAATTCCTACTGGTCAGAAACCAATTGTTGTGAGATATGCAACAAGAAATTTTCTCACAGCAGCGCCATGAAACAGCATCTGTTAATTCATGCTGTGAAAAACCCTTTGCATGTGAGATATGCAACAAGAAATTTTCTCACAGGAGTGCCATGAAACAGCATCTGTTAATTCATACTGGTGAGAAACCATTTGTGTGTGACATATGCAACAAAAAATTCTCACAAAAGTGTGATTTAAAGAGGCATTTGTTAACTCATACAGGTGAGAAACCATTTGTTTGTGAGATATGCAAGAAGGACTTCTCTAATAAGCGTACTTTAAACAGGCATCAATTAGTTCATCCTGGTGAGAAAACTTTTGTGTGTGAGATATGCAAGAAGAAATTCTCACTAAAGAGTCAGTTGAAAAATCATCTATTAATTCATACTGGTGCAAAACCTGTTGTTTGTGAGATATGCAATAAGAAATTTTCACAAAAAAGGTATTTGAGTGCACATCTGTCAACTCATACTGGTGACAAACCTTTTATTTGTGAGATATGTAACAAGAAGTTTTCTCTCAAGAGTACCATGAAACAGCATCTGTTAATTCATACTGGTGAGAAACCTTTTGTGTGTGAGATATGTAACAAAAAATTTTCTTTCAGGAGTGTCCTGAAAAGGCATCTTCTCGTTCATACTGGTGAGAAACAATTTGTGTGCGACATATGCAACAAGAAATTTTCTGGCAGCTGTATGTTGAAAAGGCATCTGTTAAGTCATACTGGAGAGAAACCATTTGTATGTGAAACATGCAACAAAAACTTTTTTGATAGTACCACCTTAAAAAAGCATCTGTTAGTTCATATAGGTGAGAAACAGCTTGTGTGCAATATATGCAACACGAAATTCTCTAGTATGAATAACTTAAGGTGGCATCTGTTAATTCATACTGGTGAAAAACCTTTTATGTGTGAGATATGCAACAAGAAATTCTCTCATAAACATCATTTAAACACACATGTGTTAATTCATACTGATGAAAAACCTTCTGTCTGTGAGGTATGCAACACGAAATTTTCCCATAGTAGTGCCATGAAACAGCATCTTTTAATAATTCATGCTGCTGAAAAACCTTTTGCATGTGAGATATGCAACAAGAAATTTTCTTACAGGAGTACCTTGAAACAGCATCTGTTAATTCATACGGGTGAGAAACCATTTGTGTGTGACATATGCAACAAGAAATTCTCACAAAAGTGCGATTTTAAGAGGCATTTGTTAATTCATACTGGTGAGAAACCGTTTGTTTGTGAGATATGCAACAAGAAATTCTCAATAAAAAGAAATTTGAGTGCGCATCTATTAATTCATACTGGTGAGAAACCGTTTGTTTGTGAGATATGCAACAAGAAATTCTCACAGAAGAGTAATTTGAGTAAGCATCTGTTAATTCATACTGGTGAGAAACCATTTGTTTGTGAGATATGTAACAAGAAATTCTCACAAAAGATTAATTTGAGTATGCATCTGTTAATTCATACTGGTGAGAAACGTTTTCTGTGCGACATATGCAACAAGAAATTTTCTGACAGGGGTATGTTGGAAAGGCATCTGTTAATTCATGCTGATGTGAAACCTTTTTGTGTGTAAGGCATACAACAAAAAATTCTCTCATAAGAGAGATTTAAACAAGCAGCCTGTTCATATAGATTGTATGTGAGGCATCGAAAAAAAGTTTCAGATAAACGAACAGCTTAGTTCTCATACTGAAGAGAAACGTTTTGTTGGTGAATTCTAGAGCAAGACATTTTTTCAAAAGAATGATTTAAACAAGCATCTGTTATTTGTTACTGGTAAGAAACCTTTTGTTTTTGAGATGTGCAACTATAAAAAAATAAGCGCTCAAATAAAAAATATATAAATGTAATTAACCCTTTATCTGCTAAGTGAACTTCATTGCTTCAATATCCGTACTGTCATTAATTTTATTTCATAAAGTGTATTAATTGAATTCGACTCATGAACTTAAATAATAGATGCTATTAATTCTTGAATTCTCACATAAAATGTCCTTATACTATATAACATTTTCGTATACTATAAGGACACTATTTACAAAGAATAAAAATAGATTTTTGGAAGCTATTTTTAACATTGTTAATCTTATGAAATCCAACTTTGTTCTGATTCGAAAAAAGGTACACGCACTCTCTAAAGTTCTCAGTTCGTTTGACTTCATCTCAGGATAATAAAATCCAAACTAATGCAAAAGTTCTTATGATTTCTCTGAGTCACTCATGAATGAAGGGTGCTAGCTATCCATGGCAGCAACAAAATGTTTTCTCAAAAGTGTACTCATATTGGTGAGAAACTTTTTGTGTGAGATATACAACAAAAAATTATTCACATTAAAAGTAATCTATTGGCTCATTCTCGCTTACAATTTTGATACTTGCTATTTTTAAGATACTTGGCATATTTTAGTCATAAGAAAATGGCTAAATAATACAAACTTCTAACTACTAATTCTTGCTAAATAATCTTTGCTAAATAATTCTTGCTATCTACTAATTCTTGCTAAATAATACAAACATTCAACAAAATTAAACATCAACCAAAGAAAACCTTTCTCATCTCATACAGCTTATTCATGTAGTCATATATTTTATATTGTATTATTATAAGGTTAATTTGTGTGTAATTCAACCAGGAGCCTCAATATCAGCTGTACGAAACACATTTTTATTTTCATCTCGCTTTATATTATATAAAAAATCTTACCATCCCCAATTATTTTCTTTTTTGACATATTATACTATTAGATTTTCGGTATTTTTCCACTGTCGCAACATGGACATTTAAAAAAAATCTTGGTGCAGTTCAGACTTCAGAAAGTAAGATTTGTTTTCGAATGATATAAACAGCTGTGAAAACAAACCTAATGAACTTTTTATATGAATTTATAAATATATAAACATTTTATTTGTATAAATTTTATTATTGTTTTATTTACAGTTTATTTCTGTTTGTATATAAAAATAAATAAATGAATTCTTTTTGTTAAATAAATTGTATGGATATTGAAAACTTTATTTGTGTAGATGAAACAGTGACTAGGTTGCCAAGCTTCTTTCTCTTGCCAATGCCATCTTGTCTAATTGACCAAGGTTGCTATACTGAAAAAGTACACTATTTGTTGAAGAAATTTAAATAAAAAAATTGTTATGTGTAACAAAACTTCACACGATGAAATTATTTGACTGTAAAACTGACTTTATTACAAACTCTTAAGATAAAAATTTCTCTTCTTTACGGGTCACTGCTTCCCTGAACATCCCACTGTCTCATTAATTTTACACTTCTAATTTAGAATATTTTTTCTACATCTGGATTCTAATTTATCTATAAATATGCTTTACACTACCATTTTATTATATCAGCACTGCTTTATATGAGATTTTGTAATACTCTAATAAAGATATTTACTTAGCTGTCAACCACAAAACATCTGCATCTGTTGTAGAAGTTGGATAACATCTTCTGTAAGACAGATGATCATAGATAGTAATGTATTCAAATATTTTAGTACCCTGTACATGATCCATAAATTTTCATACACACAAAATAGCATATTAAAGAGTAATTAAGTCTGAAAATGCTTTTCTAGAAATTAATATCCATAGAATGCAATCTATCCATATCCTTTGGTACAATCCTGTATAAAAATTTGTTTATATTATACTTACACCACATAGTATAGTAAATTTTAGTTCTACATAAGATCTCGTACACGCAGTTGAAAACTTATTTTCAGCAATTTTACGCCAGAGACAGTTGTGTGTTTGAAATCTTTCATGCTGTCATATATAATATCTATAGACATGTATGCATATTACTTAGTATGTGAAAATTTAATTCAGCTAAAAAACAAATAACACAATTAAAAATGCTTTTATGGAAATTACCATAAATACATTGGTGAAAACAATTAAAGGGACAGACGGTTTAAAAAAATAATAATAAGTTATGCCTATATGCAAATAAGATATCACATGATAGTTAAGCTCTTTGCAGACATGCCTGCCACGCTGTGGTCTGTGTCATCATAAGGCAGTGGCACTGTGATCGCGTTTGTGTAGAGGTACCTCATTCGATCGCCGAAGCTTGTAGTGTAAGGACGTTTTGAATCTGTGGATGCACCTCTACTTCTCTCTTACTCTTACCATCTGCTTTTATAGGTTTTAAGTAATACTGAAAGATTCAATTGTTGGAGAGGAGAGGAGGGGCCGATTCAGAGTTTTAGGCTTTTGTCGGTATCTTGGTTTAAGATATGACACCTCTCAGTGAGTTGTAACATGGAAATATGTAATGTATAGGTGTGACTAATTTTCATCAAACAGAAAAATTGGACCCATAGTAACTTAGTTTCAATTGATGAATTGGTAGAATATAGCAATACAGAAACTATTTAAATGTAAAGTAAGTATTGGAAGACTTTAAATAAATATAGCAAGTAGAAATTTATTTATTTCATCCATTTTGAACTCAAATGAACAATGGTACATGTTGGAGTAACGTTAAATACCCGGTAAGTATCAAAATTTACATCCCCATATGAAACTTTAGAATGAATGGCTAAAAGCATTTATGTTTAAGCTTCAATGATAACACATATAATGAAAAACAAAGTTTGTTTCTTGATGAAGGACGATGAAATATTATACACATATTGAAAAATGCAGACTATTTGTCAGTAATATGAAGAACCAAAAAAAATCATATGCATAATTAGTGTAATTTAAATGATATCTCACTTCAAAATCAATCAGAGACGTAAAAGACAATATGAAATTACCATACCTTTTCCTGACCGTAATACGTGTTGAAGAGGATTCTTGATGACTATTAAACACAAAAACCGTCTTTGAAAAGTTTTAACATCAATACTTCATAACTCATTACTTCAAGGGAATGTGCACTCACTTAAAATAAAAAACGCGTATCGCAAGAACAGCTCCACTTGGATGCTTATTCGTTGCACATGATGGTTTGGAGCACATGATGGTTGCACATGTGTGGTTGATATAATCACATGCTCACCGCTCCTTTGCACAGCGTTTGGCAAGTTGAATGTTCTGTCACCATTGTTTCCGCTCATGCGTACTGAATAAATTTTATTCACTCATTCTATTTTTATGCTGTGTAAATATTTGTCGGCTTTTACAAATATTCCAATGTATTTCTTTAAAGTTATGAGTTGCTTTTTAAATCATGAAGCTAAAATATTTCCTTACAATTATCAAATCTTTTTTAATAATTATTAAAGGTTTGTTTGAGGGGGGAGGTGGAAAAAGTGGCTTTGAGACCTAGAGGGACAAAGCTGTATTGTTAAAGGTTACCAGTGCAAATAAAAAATGTAAATAAAATCTTAAAACTTCTTTTGCTGTTGTTCACAGCAAGGAATATACGTATATTATATACATGTATAATAATAGTTTTTCTACAAAATGAACTACTTATTTTAAAATTATTTTTGGCTAATTTATACCTTTTCATTTTGAATAAGTAAATCTAAATGTTTACTTGCTAGAATTAAGAAGTGTTTGTTATTTTTTCTTTGTAACCCATTGATATTTAATTTGAAAATCACAGGAAAATTATGCATATTTATACATATAAACGAACTTTCTCACAGAGGAAAAAAAAAGATTTTTGAATCATTTTCAGAAAGTTGAGAGTCATACCAGTTAAGTCATTATTAAAAATTGCAAGTTTCTTTGTATGCTAAAGACACCTACTATAGTTTACATTTTTTCTATGTGTATAGTGACATTTCGTGTGACTTTTTTGTCATTATTTATTTCATAAATACAAAACTTAAATAAAAATTGTATTATATGAATTTTCAGATGATCAGGAATTATTCCATTATTGAGATAATTCCTGATCCCTTTCTTAGATTATAACAGATCATCATGACCATTTATATTTCTCGCAAAATGTGCCACAAGAATACTTTATAAAATTAGAATTAACAAAAAAGTTGAATGTAAACAAAGCACTAGGTTAATCAAATTTCTTCTTCTCAAAAAGTATTTTAATTCAAAATGGAGGCTTATATTTTAACTTCTCTAAATGTAATTGCAGTTTTTTTAATAAATTAGTCTGGTGGTCACTGCTTATTTGAATCGGTGTTAATCGAATTAGCTTTTTTTATAATGAAACCATAATGTTATTTTTTGTGTAGTCTAAAATCAGCAGCTATGTGGCGCACAATATTTATGTAAATTTTTATATGTAGAATTAATAAGCATTTACTGTCGGTGAAAAAAAAACATTAAAAACTGGAGTAGTCTGTATTCTATAGAAAGAACTGATTGTTATAAAACAATTATTATCACGTCGTCACACAGAAATACTTGGCTTTCCCAATACTGATAATATGAATTTATAATGTTGCTTAAAACCTATTTTATTGCAGAACTTGACACTTTCTAAAACGTTTTAATTCTTAATAGAAATCCTGGCTAAAATTTACCACAATGTGGTAAATGAACCAAGAGCTGATAAATCAATTTCCATTCCTTAAAAAAGGAAGCATCTAATGTATTTTTAAAAGTTTTTTTTAGTCATGCCTTGTCAAAAATAAAAAATTCTTAATGCTATAGTATTTATTAGAATTTGATATCACCTTTGTAGACCTAGGAAAGAACAAGAAATAACAGAATTTGAGAGGCGGCAGACTGCAATGAGTCCATGGGCACATAAGAAGAAAATGTATCCTTGTTTATATCTGTCTAGAACCTACTAATTTAGATAAATAGATTGTATATTGGGTAACATACTTAAGGTGCAAAACCGAAATCATGACTAAAACTCATCAATTTTCTAAAATAACTGATGATTTAATTGACACAATAAAACCTTCCAAAACAGAATCACAAGGGTCAGATAAAATTTCGTTTAGACAGATTTCCACCTTAGCAGTTATTTTTGTACTAGCTGACATGCCCGGCGTTGCCCGGACCCGTTATAATAACCTTAAAAATATCTAAAATCAATGTTGAATGATTTTATATTTTTAAATGAAAATCTATCCAAACGAACTGAAGGACAGTCGTTATAGTTATTGCCGATTTAATTTCTGACGTTTTGATGCATTAAACTTTCAATTCTGACCAAAAGTTCCTAAGGAAACCTTTATAATATGAAGCGATCCCCCATCTTTCCTCCTTTAAACTCAAAATAATATACAGTACTGGCCAATTTATTAGTCCCATTCGAATCCAAAACCTTGTTTCTAAGATAATTATATTAACATTAAATAAAAATCATGCAATCGTGGCATCATAATTCATTTTTATATTTTAACAGAATACTAAGGCTACTGCAATTTGTGACTCGTGCTATAGCCAGTATACGTCAGGACACATGGCCGTTATCATTATCTTTTTACACGTGAAGATTTCGCTATGGTACTCCATTGTGAAATTTGGTAATATTTGAAATTCAATATTTTAAAAACGGCATAATGTTTAGATTTGAAATTTATATCAAGAAAAATACAATTCTTTACCTTTCTAATGAAGTTTGTCTAACAATTTTCTGACAAATACTTTTCGAACTATTAATTTTTTCAGCAACTTCAAATGTTTCATTTTCCGAGATTAATCTGTGGCAACGATTAACGAAAATCCCAGTCGTCAGCAACGCATGGCTTTTTATTAAAGAGGATGGTATTTTTCCCAACAAAATCATGAACATTTTCCATCCTAGATAGGATTCTGTTGTAGGCATAGGTTTCATTTTCACTGATTTTACTGTATACTTTTCTCTTTAACCTTAAAAGCCCCACCAGTGGTTGAGAGGGTCTGCTCTCAAAGCTGGTAGACAGGAAGTCCTGGGTACAATTCCATGTCGCACCCGTCGGCCAAATCGTTCAGAGTTTTCAATGGTTTTCTTCTTTGAACCTTGCTTAGCTTTCATAAGTATGGGTTAGTGTGCCTTAGAAAGACCCCACAGAGGACGTTCTCCCTTTCAGCCTATATCACACATCAGATAATCAGCCGTAACAAAACACACACACATTAACCTTAAAAATATTGCATGTGAAGTAATTTGGGAAATTATGTGTTTATACTCAGTGAATTATACTGGATGACACCTTCTAGAAAAGTTTAAACGTAGTTTAATTTATAAAACAAGTTGTTCATATTTCCCCCTTTATGATGTAGGCTGGTGCAAACACTCAAATACATGATAGCTCAAAAATACGATTTTGATGTATTATGAAAATGATACAGCTGCTACTTTTCTGAAGCATACCATACTATTCTTATAATCTACATCCTCCATGTATGTTATTCTTTTGAAAGAAATTTGTAGAAAAGAAAGATAATCTTTGCATGAAGACTGTAATTAAATTAGTTTGGAATTTTAAAATTATGTTCAAGCCTATGCGATTCAAAAGGGATCATTCGATTTTCTGTTTGGGCAATTTTCTGTTTTCGCCTGTATCAAAAATGTGTGCATGTATTGATGTAATAGATTATGTTATGTAATGAATTGTAATAGCTATTTTTTGTTGAAAACGCCAACAAAGGAGACAAGTATTAAAATACAGTGAAACCTACAAAAGTGGAGAATAAGATGCCAACCCATGAATTTCCTTTACTTTTATGCAGATTTGGATTTCTAGACTGATTACCTGACCAGGTAACTCTTGGATGAAACTGTAATGCTCTGACAACTGGGCTAATACGGACATATAATCTGTACATCATTTATTTACATCATCATCATTTTTCTATCTATTATCAGCACTTCAGTGCTGGAGTTGTGCGATCCTAAATTTATCATGAGCAAGCTTATAATATTTAATAATTTTTATCAGTTGAAGAATAATTTCCTGAACTCAGGCCCTGACTATCGCACGGGCACCTAGGTCCCATACCTAGAGCACAAAATTTTTCATAACCCCATCTAAATTTCCATTAAAAAAATCATAATTGTGCCCCTGTTTTTATTTTTTTAGCACTTTTGTTTGCAGTCAGTATTAGTTTGGTTTTATCATATAATATCAATAACACCGTTAATAAGTAGACTTCTTATCATTATTTTCTAGTAAATTATCAAGTCATTCAATTAAGTATATTGTACATTTATTCAAAAGGTGATACAATTGAAAAAAATGTGATATTTGAGATATTAATACGATAAAATGACAAAAATATGCCTCAATCTATGGTTAAAAGCACATTTCAATAAATATAGAAAAATATTTTTTTTTTTATTCTTGAAACAATTTTTCAATTTTCTGGAAAAAGTAATTTTTTGAGTTGACACTTTTGGAATAATCGTGCAATATGTAAAGACACGGGTAACTTCATTGATATATCTGATTACTCTAAATTTATAGTTTATGAACTAGAAAATGTTTCAGGTTTCTGGGCGACTCCAGCACAAAGATATGGAGGGGGCATCAAAAGTATCCTGAGTTTCTTCCAGGAAAGATTCTATCGATATGAGGTATTACTCTCAGCTTGATATAACTTCATATAGCTTCAATATTTGATATTTGGCAGAAAAGTACTGTTTAGGATATGTTGTGTCTTATCACAACTAAAAATCACCTCTTCAAAAATATATTTAAACTTCATAATAATTTTTTATTAAAAGCAAAATAATTGTTAATCATTTACAAACATTAATTACTTCTATAAATTTAATTTCTTAATTGATATTGAATTAAATTTCTCAATTATATTATTGTGCAATATAAAGTTAAAAGTGTTGAGATTTCTCATTTCCAATATAAATCATAATAATTAAATTCTCACTGAATAATCATTAATTCATTTCTTACATTTAATTCTTTCTTCTCAATTAAAACAAATCACTTAATTCATTTCTCACTTTAAATCTATATAAATTCACTTGCGTTGTGTTATCAAAATACTTTATGAAATACAATAAACCAGATGCAGGGCCTAGAAAAATATGAGGTGATCAAGTTTTAGATTATTTTAATATTGATGATTCACTTTGATGGTTATTGGTTTCCTCCTAAAACTGATATAATTTCCATGACAGAACCAATTATCAAAAGAGCCAAAAGAATATTAAAATTTATCAATTAATATCAAAGAATTAATTTATCAATGCTTGACTAAAATTTTACTTCTATAAATTAACTTTAACTTGATTTTGAAATATAAGTGGTTCTGTCAAAACTAATTTTGTTTTCTTCATGATAATTATTGAATATCAACAATCATAGGAAGAGTTATAAATTAAATAAAAATTGTTCAAAATAACATTAATTTACTAATTATCCAAATTTAAATTAAAAATACTAACGAATGAAATGTTTACTTATATAATAGAAATTTAGTAAAACTAACTCTTCCGATGATCGCTAACATTCATCTGAAAAGGAAGGTACATATCCAAAACTAGAATAATGAGTAGCACTGCAGGTATTGAAAACTCAAATCATTTATGTAATTAAATTTTGTTTATTGTGATGAACATAAGCAATTCAAGTTACAATATCATTTTTCAGAAATATCATAATAATTCTTCTACAAACACAGTTATTAATATTTTCTATATCACAACTTATATCTTGGACATTATTGTCTTTCAAAAAACATCATATGAATTATTTAGTTAGTCTTAAATTAACATTATTACTATTCCTGTGAATCATTGAAAAATTTCATTATTAATTCGGAGCCGCTGGTTTGCTTAAAAAAATAACTAATCATATTTAAATCAAGCTTAATGCTTGAAGATAGATTGAAAATTTAAGTGTACATTAAAAAAAATGGAATTATTAGGGAGCATGCAGAGAAAATTAAAGAAAAGAAAGGAAAGACGAGAATAACTTATCATTCTGGGGCCCCGGGCCACTATATACTGTCAAGGTTATCGATCTCAGACTTTTTGCCATCTCTACTGCATCGTCGCCGCTATCAGAATGAGACTCTCCTCTTAGCTTTTCAAAAATCTCGCTCGCTTCAGCCTGTTCACTTCCTTTTGATCTCTATGCGCGCAGGGTAAATAGTTATGTATATGTCTTGGAGAAAAACCTTAATTAAGATGAGCTATTGTGAAAAATCATCTTAATCTGAGCAATAGAGCATCAGATTCTTATTTGCATTTCATTATTTTCTTTACTTAAATTCATTTAAGGTTTATGAATAAATATTGCATATGTATCCCTGCGCACATATGTTAAACTCATCATCCATTCCCTCCCTGCTCTGCCGGAAGTCTGTGACGTTGTTGATCACGTGGTGACGCTAAAGGGTTTGGTGACGTTAAAGGGGCCCTCTTTGATTACTTTACCAGAAGACTCGCTCCGGTCCGGTGTTCGACGATCTTGTAAACAAAGGGGGAGAAAAGGAGAAAAAGAGAGAGAGACAGAAACAGAATTTTCACCACATGCAAGAAAGTAAATGGATAATCGTTTATATTTAATTTAACAAGCAGCCTCCATAAAAGCCTTTTAAAATACCAGCAACTCCTTTCAATTAATATTTAAAATACAACCACATATTTAAAAATATATCTGTTAATAATGGTGCAGTATGATCGTTCCAAAAATAAACATTTTCAAAATTAACGTTAAACAAGTTGAAGTGCGCTTTAATCAACCGATTAAAGGCCAATTCCAAAAACATTATGTTAATAAACAACCATTCAGCCCAAATAATACAAATATAAAATTAAACCATTATTTATTTAGAAACTATTGAACTTAGTGAACAGTGTGAATACTTTTTGTTTTGGTAAAATTCTGTGCCAATTTATTTTACTCAAACAAACTTTCCCCGTAATTAAATTATTAAACTATAATTAGAAGTGCACAAATAACAAATTAATTGATATTGTGGCTTAAAATAACTGTCAATTTAGCAACACAACAGATAAAAAGAAATACAAAAGTAAAAATTCCGGAAAACTCCAAAAAATCAAACTTTATTATTTTTTTTTTTCAAAATTTTTGAGATTTGATTATTTTTTCGAATTTTCTAAATTTTTTAATTTTGCCGTATTTTGTATCCTAAACACTTCCTTTATTCCAAATTTCAAGTTTCTAGCGCTACGAAATCGAATTACATTTAAATTTTCGATATTTTTATTTTATTGTGCTTTTAATTTTTTCTTATTCTGAATTCTAAACACTACTTTTACGCCGAATTTTAAGTTTCTAAGGTTAAGAGATCAAATTATTTTCAATCTTCAATTTGTTGGAATTTTTTAGATTTCGTAATTTTTTTTTTCCCGGATTTTTAAATTTTTGCTTTCTTTGTATCCTAAGCACTACCTTTATTCCAAATTTCAAGTTCTAGGGCTGCGGTATGTACCTTATCTTTTTGATGACGGACGAGTGTGTGAGTGACAAAAAATCGAAACTTTTAGTTCCTATATTATCTGAACTAGAAAAGACAGAAACGTGAAATTTAAAATTTTGATCCTATGTGTCACATACTCTAGGTAAACGAGATTTCAGGTTTTTGGTAAACTCCTGCGCAAGGATATGAGGGGGGGGGGGAGGTTCACAAGTGCCCTGAGTTGCTTCCAGAAAAGGCTGTGCTTTCTCGACTTGGCGGAGGCACTCCCGTGCGCATATAAGCAAAACATACATTGATTCATGTACAGAGAAAAATAGACCAATCACCTGGCGCTCTGGCGTTTCAAAACTCCGCCCGTTGCTTCGCTGGCGTGTGGCGTGGCATGGAACGTTGGTTACAGGTTAGAACTAAAACTATCTCCCTGACTAAAACTAATGTTGATGTCACTACATCAACTTGCACTTCATTTTGCTTGCACTTCATTTGTTTTCTTTGCCAAAAATTTTGTGAGATCTGATGCAAAGCTGTAATTAGTTACAAATATTTTCAGTCTCAATAAAATCTGGTAGCTGCAGAAACCTTAATAACATTAGGGCAATTAAGTTTTGCCCAAATTCTTAAACAAGTTGTTCAGCATCCATAATCAATCTGCATTAGTGTTGAATGTTTATGAAATATTAGAATAACATTATTTCAATATAATACATTTCGAATGTAGAAGTATTAATTAAAAACATATTTTCTTAGAAATAACAGTATGTAATCAAATTATAAGGTCAGTATATGTTTAACTCATGAATTCACAAACGATGTCTTTAATCAAAACAACTCAATCTTAAATTTAGTCTTTAAATTATGTTATTTTAAAATTTTATCTATGCTGTTTCTCATACTGTGATTAATTAGAGTGATTGCTTTTATTATTCACTTACAGTTTATTAAATAATAACTTTTGTTTATTCAGATCCCTAATACTTTTTCCCCATTTATTGTGCTGTCCTCTTAAAAAAACCCACAGTGAAATGTTTCCTAAAAAAAAAAACTCTCTAGTACTACATCAAATATTTCACTAAAGTCTTTTTTTTTTTTTATGCTCAAATTAGAATAATAAAAATATCTAAGGAGTGCTTATTTAATTTTAAAATAATGTAAACTAACAATTGCAGAAATCTGGGAAACACAAGCTTCATTTTTACAGATTTTCATTCTTATAATAGAAATTAAGAATGATCTACATAATTTTTTTTAATGTTAAACCAATATGCAATGGTATATGCAATAAAATGCTTCATTTTTAGCTGATTATGTTATGTGTGGGTGTTTTTCAGGTAACATAGGTTATTTTTTGAAAAAGTGTTTTTTTTTCCTTATTTAATTGGCTGCCATTTTGTAATAAAGTGATAAAATAAAAAATGCTCAACATTAAAATCTTGGTCAGAACAGCTGTGAAAATTTAGCCATGCTTAATTTTTTTTTTAATTTTTTATTAAACTTTATGTAGAGAAAATTTCAAAAAATGGGTTTTTTTAGAGGACAGCACAATATGTGTTTGTCTTCTGATTTCTACTCTTTATGCACCTGTCAAACAACTCAATTTGCACGTTAAAGTTTTTTTTTTTAATTGTAAATTAATTTATTATATTCTTAATTATTATTATATTTTAATTTAAACTGAACTTTATAACTTAAACTGAAGACCTAATTGGAACAAAATATTTTTTTTCTACATTCTTATTAATACCGAATTCAGAATACAATGATATTCAAAAAGTATAGTATAAAATTATAAATTATGGATTCTTATCGAATTAAAGTAAATCTTGAGGGGATCGTATCTGATGGCCCGGTGAACTCTTGTGGTGTCTTAGAGCCTTCATATTTGATAGCCTTAGCATTACGGGCAGTTCACCAGGACAATGTAAGCAGCGTGAAAATGGAACCTGTTTATAATGGAATGTTACCTGCTTAAAGTAGAGAATTTCATGGCCGAGTGAAAGGAAGACATGCTGATGTGGAAGCCTGCCTAAAATAGAACTTTCCTTCTGGTCCCACTCAGGAAATTCTGTAATTTGGCAATTATCTATAATTTATAAACTTATAGTACTGTGTTTTTGAAGATTCATATATTTTGAATTTACAAAATGGAAATAGTAAACATATTTAAAATTTTAGACATGAAAAAAAAAAATGTTAATTTTTGAAAAATAAATGTTATTAATTGCAGAAATTTAAAATAGGTGCAAATTGGAATTTTTTTTATTCTTTACAGCTTCATTTCCTTGACTATTTATAATTGGCTAGAATTCACACTTTATTTTGTCTGAGTTTTATCAAGGTTGCTATATAAATTAAATATTATCAAATTTTACTTCTCAAAAGTAAAAATTAATGCAGTATTAATTTACTTAAAGGATGTTTGGTTTCTGCATAAAAAAATCTTTTCTGAATGAAATCAGAACTAGTATATATGTTTGGGTACTTTTTATGTTAACCAGGTGCAATCTCATCGATAGCAGCTTTACCTTTCCACGTGTCTAAATTAGAAACGGTGCTTTGATGTTAATATAAATTAGATGGAACCCGTCAAAATTTGACGGAAAAAAATTACAATAACAATATTAGTAAAATAAGCTTCTTTATTACATAAGAAGAAATGCTTATGAAACAGTCTTTCAAATATTTTATTTTAAAAGTTTTTTCCCCCCAGTGAAGTACAGTACTATTTCTGATGCAAACTCCAAACAAACGATCCGTAAACAAAATGCAAATCAGTTTGACATTACTGCCATAATCCCCACGGCAAGATAGATAATTTCCTGGACCCAGACTTGCCAAGTCTCCGGCTTTTTGCACACCAGTATTATCTTAGAGAAAATGTTGTTCTTTTAAATCTCGGAATGTTCCGGTTACATAAAACAACATTTTCTGTACTAAAATACTGGTGTCCAAAAAGCTGGAGACTTGGCACCTCTGCTGGACCTATGAAGTATCATAGATATAGTATATCTCTACGTTCATCTCATATTCAGTCAATAAAAGAACATAGTACCGTAATTTCGGGAATATGCGCCGCACCCATCGTAAGCGCCGCATCAGTGAAAAATCGGTAAAAAAAAACAAACAAATATACACGTAAGCGCCGCACCCGTTAGAAGCGCCGCATCATTGAAAAATCGGTAAAAATGAAATAGTCACGATAAAAAACGATAGGCAAAATTGAATTAAATGTAACAAGAATAGCGATAAAATCTTACATGATATATGAATTAACAATAAAACACAGGTTATCTTAAAATACAATAGGAAAAAAAATACGTACTACGCCAATCGATTATCGTTTTAATCAAATATCGCCGTATGCGGTGTGCTTATGAAATAAATATAATTTATCAACTATTGTAAAGTATACAATAAATACTTTTAAAGAGTGAGCTATTAATATTGAAACACAGGTTATCTTAAAATACAATAGGAAAAAAAATACGTACTACGCCAATATGCATACTACGCCAATCGATTATTCGATTATCGTTTTAATCGAATATCGCCGTATGCGGTGTGCTTATGAAATAAATATAATTTATCAACTATTGTAAAAATAATAATATGTATAATTTATCAACTATTGTACTGAAGTATACAATAAATACTTTTAAAGAGTGAGCTATTAATAGTGAACAGAAAATAGAGAAATATGGGTAAGTTAAATATATTTTGACTATAGTAATTACGTTTTTATAATAAAGATATATTGTGATACTATGTACTGTTTATGAACTTTATAGTGAGATGAAATGAATGTAAATAAAGGTGAAATATGAATGAATGTTAATGAATCCATGTGTTTAAAAGTGTATTTGAGGCAGTAAGACTAAAAAAAACCTGAAATGAAGGCTTGTTTTTCACAATATCCAGATTTTGCTATGTTGAGGAAAAAAAAAATCATTGTATCCGCCGCCCTGGCATATGCGCCGCATCGCCGATATTTTGAACGTTCAAACACGTATGCGCCGCGGCGCTTACTCCCGAAATTACGGTACATAAAGCACACATCTCCCTCTGTGATAATGCAACCGAATGAGCTCCTACGCGCATGTACATTGCATCCCCCCAAACGACCTGACGAAATTCGACATTTAAAAAAAATGTTTTAAAAGGTTTTGATCAAAATTTTTAAAATGTCATTTTAAACATTGTTCGTTTCAAATCCATATCTTCTGAAACGCATCCATTGTTTTAAGCTAATCAATTTTTATGTAAAGATTTTTTTACAATAATAAATCAATCTGCAGATAAGGGAGATTTTTAATGTTTTCGAGTGCAATTTATTTGTATGGTTTCTTCAGTTCCTTTACATAATCCGGATGATTATTCCTTTTCCATAATTAAGAGAAATAATGTAAATAAATAAATATCCAAGATTATTTTTGATTCTGTTTTCATAATTATATATTGTAAATTTCATTGTTTAAAGTTACTGATAAATGATACTTTAGTATATGGGGCTTTTCCTAAGTATTTTTTTATTATTTATTTATTTATTTTTTTAGATTTAATGGCAACATTCTGCCGTTTGTTTATTGAGCGCTACAGTTTGGCGAATTATTTGGGGTACTTTTTGGTTAGCCGGGGGCCAGTGAAGTATATATATATATATATATATATATATATATATATGTATATATATATATATAGTATATATATATATATACATACATATATACACATATATTGTTTGAACTTACAAAACAAAAAGATAATTTGTATAGCATAAAAAATAGTTTTCAACTTGTCAATAATATTAAAAATTTAAATAACATAAAATACATGAAGACGTTTGATTTTAATGACTTATTTAATAACATTGATATTAACGATATGTTCAAGATAGTAAATTTATTATATAAGGAATACAAGGATTCTATTAAATTAAAAAATAAAATTTCGTTAAATTACTTTAAAACATTAACTAAATTTATTCTCCATTATAATTATATTGTTTTTAATGATACTATATATATACAAAGCTGTGGACTCCCTCAAGGTGGCATTGTTTCTTCAATTCTTGCAGAATTGTATTTATATTATTATGAACGTAACTCTAATATTGCTAATTGTAAAATATACCGTTATATAGATGACATTATTGTCTTCTATTTTAATAGTAATTCAAATTATTTATTACCTATAAAATATCATAAAAATTTAACTTATAGTTTCAATGTTATGGCAAATAATGAAATTAATTTTCTTGATCTTAAGATAATTCTTAAAGATAATAAACTTTTGTTTGACATTTATGACAAGCGAAATGATTTTACTTTTAAGGTTAACTTATTTACTAACTATTTGTCATGTATACATAAATCAGTATTTGTAAATATTTTACTAAATTTCGCACATAGAATTAATAATCTTTGTTCAAATAACTTTAAAAATCAAAATTTAAAACATATCCTTCAAATTGCACAAGTTTATGGATATCCTTACTATTTAGTTAAATCAATTTTACACATATAAATATAGATTTAATTTGGGTTAAATGTCTGTATTTTTTTTTTTTTTTGTTAAAATCTCCTTGATAAAAATGATAATCAACTTTTGATTGTTGATATATTTGGCTAAACTATGAATCCTATTGTGTGCGTTGCTGCATAGGATTATCCTAGTTTAATGTCATTCATATTTTAAAATTTAACGTTAATTTTCAACTTTTGACTGTTGATATATTTCGCTAAATTATAACTCATATTAAGAGCATGTGCTGCATAGGATCAGCTTAGTTAAAAGTCATTCATAAATTAAAATTTACATGTGGGCAAATTCTATAATTGTTGTTATGATTATATGGAGTTAATATTATTGGGGTTGTAGCAAAAGTTAAAATTATCAAGGATGTTACAATGGGTTAATCAATACAATATAATATTAATATGTTAAACATATTTAATTTTAGTAAATATTAAATATTTATTAAATATAGTACACTAATAAACATATCTCTTAGTTTTATATTATTTATTTTATTTTATTATTAGATCATTTAATTTAATTAATATTTATGTTTTTTATATATTTTTTTCATGGTAGATATTATTTAAATAGCTGGATTTAAATTATAATAAGTGCATTACCATATTGAATAATCTATGTTATTTCTAAGTATAATACTAATTTATAAAATGAAAGCATCATATGGATTCTACATTAATGTTTGGGTTAAATTAAATGGGTTATTTTAAATGGGTTAGTTAAAATATAAATTATATTATACTAGTAACTCTTATTCTCTATATATATCATTAATATTAACTAGTAAAATTAATATATTTACACTACATTACAGCTGCATATAAGTAATTATACATACAATATTAAAGTTTTAGTAGAATATCTGTACACCAGATGTCAGCAGCAATGTATTTGATAGTATGCTAAAATAGTCTAATATTTTTACAATAGATAGCAGTAGTATAGCTTATTTAAAATATTAAAACTTGGAAATTTAGTATGGTTGTAATAATATCTATGAAATACTTTCAAATTATCAAGTAATATTATATATTTTAATTTATTAAATTAAAATTAAAATAAAATAATTAATGGTTTTTATTTATATGTATATCATAATTTTTTTTTCTACATTTTTTAAAATGTTGTAATCTATTTAGTTAAATAAAAATAACTGTAACTGTAGGTTACAATTTATGATCTGAAGGATTCTCTATTTAACTGTGAATTTAACCTCTTCTTTTGGATACAACTTTGTACATGTGCTCACAATATACTAAATATCTTGGGATATTATTAATATAAGTAATATATATATTTTTTAAATTTTTTTTAATTCTTTTTCACACTCCTTTTCAAATTGTATGTATAATTTATAATATTCCATTGTAAAGGTCTTGTTATTCAATATTGTTTCAGCGATTGTTCGGGCAAGATATGGCACTATATTTAGCAAAAGCTGGTGTCATATACAGAAAACAATCGTTCTTTGCTTATAAATGTGATTTTCTTGCCCTTGAAAAAGTAAATTACTTTATAAGCTTTTATTTGTGTATATACTCGTGTGGTTTATATTTCATTCCTTATTTTCTATTTATTTAATTTTTTTTTTCTTCTTCTTAATTTGAATTAATAATGTTACTTTTATTAGGACTACAATTTTAATTTGTAAATTGACAGGGCTCTTTGGTATCGGGATTTCAGTGTATGTGTCAGTTTCTTATGTTTCAATGGTTAAATTTTACTTAAACTTTTATATATGTATATATATACATATATATATACATACATATATACATATATATATATATATAGTATATATATACATATATATATACATACATATATACACATATATATATATATATAGTATATATATACATATATATATACATACATATATACACATATATATATATAATATTTATAAATTTTACTGATGCCGGACTAACCGAAAAGTACCTAATTTGGATATAGTTTTTTTTCCTTAATGGGACGACGGGATAATGAACGGAATTTCGACAGGATAATGAATATTTTTGATGGTACCAGAAAATTTTCTGCATTTTATAGTTATATTAAGAAATACACACTTTTAAAGTTTGCTGAATCACTTATTTGTTTACTTTTTCATGCGTTATATTATTGAAGATTGTTAGATCTCTCATTCTTTTAACTATACCCTACTTATATAAAAATAGCATGTGTTCTCTGTGGTGTTTCGCATAAACGTTGTAAAATTCAGGTTATTAGATTTTATCCAACTTTGCTGTCCCAATTGCTGATGAAGCAGTCATTTTTGGCGATTTTATTGTTAACTGTAAAATGTTTGTATTTGATATAGCCCGAACTAAGAAAAGTTTGGGTACTTTTCCATTATACGGACACCATTGCCTCCAAGCATACATTTACATGTATGGCATGGTGTCGGTAACGGAAAACTACCAAAATTTGCGATTGATCAAATAATTGAATTTTGTTAAGCATTACATTTTCTGATTACTTCTCTATTATCCGGTCGATGACTTTTCATAACAACAAATTATCGCCAAACTGTAAAATTAAACGCCAAAAATGCAGTCCGATTTACTTTATGTCAGAAGCATTATACGTATTTGTTACGTCATCAAGTGGTTTTTAACTCGACATTTCCGTGTATTTTTCATTATGTTTTACTGATTTATTAGTTATTTCATTCATTAAAATAACAATTGTGTTCTTAAATTCTTATATTTTATTTATTTATTTATTTTGATATTCCAATGGCAACGTTTTCCCGTTCATTTGGCGATAGTTTTTTGTTATGAAAAGTGGTCGACGGGATAATAGAGAAGTACCATTTTTTTTTATCAATATGTAATATTTCTTAGATGCAGGTTTAAACTTCTTTAGAAAAAGTGAGGATAAAAATATCTGCAAACAACATTTAGTTTTTAGTCAAACCAGAATATCATCTAATTTATTCCATCAATGTTATAGTAAAAACTGATCCAAGATTCCAAAATACACGTGCGAGAAAAAAAAAATTACAATCGTATTTTAACTGCATTAGAGGATGATGTCATCCGCTTCAGGAAAAACATGGAACATAGAAATATAAATTAAACATTTCAATTTCGCTTTTTAATCATAAATATAAAATAAACCCGTACAATGTTTTTTATAATTGCTGAGCATCATATAATGTGGTATTATTTTTTGTGGCAACAATAATTTGAGGAAAACCTTTCATTTCTTTCATGAAAACAATGCCGAATTAATTTTTATTTTTCAGCAAATTTTAATCAAATACATGTTTTAACGAAATGCTATGTCAGAAGCCTGTGCAAAATCCTTTCATATGGCATCTCATTCGTCGTTCTGCATTTCGTATTTTCTGAGAAAAAGGGATGGAGAAATAATACATATGATACTAGTTGCATAGACAATCATTTATACTCGCTCATATTTGACACCAGCATTGGTCGCCAAAGCCAATTACAGAAAATTAGCCTGAAGTTGAAGGTGTTACATGGTTTCAAACAGAATGAAATTTTTATATGCTTTTCCGAAAATATTGGTAAGGCAAATCTTTTAGTTTATCTGTCCGTCTTTCTATCTTTTACTTTCTTAAAATAAATTTTATTATAAATGTTGGTATTCTAATCACAATATTGCTCCACTCAGTGTGGCAAATCTTTGGTTGTTATTTCTTTAAGTGAATTTTAATGATGTTAATAAACTTTATATATATATGTACACACATGAGATTTTATTTGAAATATATGTATATGTTACGGTCAATATGATTAATCGGTCATTATTAATAATAACCGGTTATTATTAATAAGGACCGTATTAATCATAATGACTGTAACATATATATATATATTATATATACATGCATCACACATACAATACATATTCATCATTATGATGTCAACATAAACAGGGTATGTTTATAGCCAAATTTGGCACTATTTCATTAAGTGTCGCCAAGCTTGGCGAGCATTTGATGCTAGAGGCTATATTCCATTGAGAATTTTTGGGTGAGTAACCCTCCTCTTTAATAAAAAGCTACGTGTTGCTGATGACTGGTTTTTTGCTAATCGTTGCCACAAATTAATCTTGGAAAATGAAAGATTTGAAGTTACTGAAAAAATGAATAGCTCGAAAAGTATTTGTTAGAAAATTGTTAGACAAAACTGCGTTAGAAAGGAAAAAAAAATTCTTCATTCTTGATATAAATTTCGAATCTAATATTATGCCTTTTTCAAATATTGAATTTAAAAAATTACCAAATTTCACAATAGAGTACCATAGCGAAACCTTCGCGCATAAAAAGATAATGATAACGGCAATGTAACCTGACGTGTATACTGGCTGATGTCATGAGTACATGATTTTTATTTAATTCTCGACAAATACTAGATGCACCATTTCTTTTTAGTTGTGAATAATAATATAGGTTAATTCCTGTTATTAAAAAATGTAGCTATAAAACATGTAAATAAACGGGAAATGGTAAGCATGGGTGCAAGTCTTCAGTCTCAGGACTGATTTCAGTCCTGGAGAGATTTTTGATTAATAGTAAATTCTACTTTTATATAACTAATAATAGCTATTTTACTATCAAGAACTTTTTAATCACTATCTTTTACTGCAAGATATCAATTTTTAGCCGTAATGAAAGACATAGAAATCTTCTAGTTCATTTCCATTTGGTTATTCCCAATTCTCAGAAAAGTTTTCAGTCTTGGCTTGGTTGGACTTCTTGCACCCATGTAATAAGTGGTAAACCGCATTAAAAAAAGCATAAAACAGTGAAATAAGTAATTTTTTCTGTCAAGTGTTGACGGGTTCCATCTAGTCCATTAAGTGGTTAATTAAATGGCAAAACACACGATTGTTAATAAAGTTTCAATCTTTCGTCACTGCACAAGACTCTTGCTATTATATATTACTGTATTGTTAGTCTTTACTCTGTTAAAAGTTTATTATAGAAAGAGAATTTTCAGAATTAAAGCATCGAAACTGCCAGTTCTCCTCATGATTATTATAATTTTATAACAAATATCCAGTTTAGCGATATGTATGTTATAGAATAAATCTTTTATATTGGAGTTCTTCGCATTTCAGCTTCAGGTTTTTGCATAAAATAAGCTAAAATCTTAAAACCAAGTCACATTGACATATTATCTAAGACGATTAGATGAAAATAATGATAGATTTTCTAATGGAAAAATGGCCGCGCGTCTGTAGATTTTGTAATCTTACTTAATCATGCCAATGTTAGAATGAAAGGAAAAAAAATGATTAGCATCAATATGGTTTATTTTAAATCTGGATAGCTTTAAAAACGTTTAAAAAGAACCACTTCTCTTGCACTAAATCGTGTTTGCTAAAATATGTCATTTGGCAGTTGCAATTACAGAAGATTACTTAATAGGATTAAAAATCTCCTCATTAGTGAACATAACAATGCAAACAAGCATGAAGCATAAATGCCTAAGTAAATTAAGCGATAATTCTCAATAAAGATGAAATGCATACTAACACAAAATATAAGATATGCAGCCATGATCGCAAAGAGTTGATTCTTGATTTATCTAACAGAAACTTCCGATTTGGCGAAGGGTTGAGCAAATAAATTATGACAAAAAAGCAATATGATAAAGTGCTTAGCATACATTTTAGGAAGACAAAACTAGTGGCTAGTATTTTGATGTAAACAAGAAATAAAATATAGATTTGTAAAACATAATAAAATAATTTTATATTTATATCCATCCTTTAGAAAAATACATTTAAAAAAACCTACAAATCCCATCAAAAAAATTTCTATTAAAAAAAAAGTGCCAAGTTCCTCTTAATGTTTCAGCCGCAGAAAGTACCTGATGCTTGCCCAAGTTAAAAGTCAAACATCTGAAATCTTTCATTGAAAATGGCTTCCTGTAACTTGGCCGTTAATGCATTATTAGAGTGTTTTTCATATACTAAATAATGTATCTACATGTCTACTACATTTTTTTTTAAACATTTAATGCAATTTATTGCACAAAATACTGAAATATAATACACATTTTAAAAAGCATAATTTCGAAATCACAGCTGTCGAGGATGGTCCACTCTGGTTCTCAACGTCTCATATAATGTAACAAAATGTGAAATTTGATGAAAAAATTATTCATTGGAATTCGTGTTAATGACAATAGACCGTACAAAATAGCAATTAAACCATGGTAAAACTAAATGATGGTTAATCAAAAATAATGTTTGTTGAAATTCAATGGTAATTTATCACATAGCTTTTAGTTTCAATGTCTTCATACGAATTTGCTTATTTGCATTCTGATATTACTTTTAATATTCAAATAATTTATAAATGCATCATTTCTAATCATTTATTTTGAAAAGATTTATCGACGTAATTGTTTATTTCAAATGAAAGTTATATGTTTAACATCAATCAGGGTGTATTATATATTCTAATTTATTTTTCTCAGTATTAAATTCTTCTAATGTTCTTTGGAATTTATTGAAATTTGTATAAAAATGCCAGATAAATGAAAAAAAAAAACCTAGATTGCATTAACGGCCAAGTCGCAGGAAGCCATTTACAATGAAAGATTTCAGATGTTTGACTTCTAACTTGGGCGAGCATCAGATATCAGTACTTTTTGTGGCTGAAACATTAAGAGGAACTTGACACTTTTTTTTTAATAGAAATTTTTTTATGGGATTTTATACTTTTCACTGGAATAATGATAAATGTGAAAAATAAAAGTTTCTTTGTTGAAGCAATACAGTAAAAGAATTCTGAGATGATAAATCACAGAATGTGAAGAAAATGTACTGATCTTCTTTCTGAATATTTTAAAGTAAATGATATGTAAATGTTAAGAGTATCATATTTTGTATAGAATTCAATAATTAACTCCACATGTTTCATTTGACCTTATTACAATTTATTGACAATACATCCAAAATCAATTCATTATGCAAAGTACTTTCTATATTTATACAAATAATTACTATATTAAAGGCAGAGTATATTGACACTTTCAAATTTAGAAGATAAAATATTTTTTGAAAGCAAACAGCAAAATATATTTTTTAAATGGATTACGTACTGATCATGTAAAAAAAAAATATATTCATAAACTAGCACAAACAAGGGGAGGGGGAAGATAGGATCTATATATTAATTTCCATTTATGTAAAAAAAATATAATTTCCAGTTGAATGATAATAGTCACATATTTACATGGATAGTTTACATACACATATAACAAATAATTAAACATTAAAATTAAATAAGATTAAATATTTTTTACTATCTAATATAATAAAATGTATCAAATATCATTATAAAAAATATATATATATAAATAATAACAAAAGCATATTGAATATGTATGGTGAAACGCTGAAAAATATACACACATATATATTATATAGTATATATATATGTGGGAAAATTATGGAAATCAAACCTATTAATTAGTTTTTTTTTTTAATGAATCGCCCCTCACTTTGGATACAGGCCCGATGACACATAATCACGAATTTAGCAGGGTAGCCAATTTAATCAGTTTATCGGCTGAATTAATAAAACCACATGGCCTTTTGAACTGATAACTCTTCGGAGATGAGGAATTTCTAATATACTTCTAACCCACTTGCTGTGTGAAAACCATCATATATGCAACCATGAAATTCTACTGCTGTAGCAGGCTTTCCTTTAATAAAGGATGTTATATTTAAATCACCCGAATGCTGTCATTTTCTGAAAAATGTGACATATATATATATGTACTATATTGTTATAATTATATCATAATATCCTACGTAGCATTTAATTAATGGATTACCAAAATTAATGAAAAAAGCAATAATATAAATTTATTGACTAATTAATTACAGTGAATGAATAGTAATTTTACGATAAAAAAATTAATTCCAAGTATAGCACTTCAACATGGACTTTGTGGCATATTTTAAAAATTATTATCCTTACATTCTTTTATGTTGAATTTATTTTTATCTAAAAGTGGGGGTATGTAATTTGCATCCTTTAGTTTCAAGCTCTTTTCGCACAATAAATCCCATATCTGCCAACAATGAATCTCCTTTTTCGAATGATTCTAAAAGATTTGATTTCAAGAGATTATCTCTGTCTGAAACAGTCCCTCCCAATGCATCCAACATGAATGATATTGCACCAGAAGATACAATACCTATGAGACATTTGTTTCTATTTTTACAGCAGCTCAAAGTGACTCCTAGGGCCAAAGGGATTTTGAATTCAGTGGTATCTACAATTAGGGCACTTATTCTTAAACAGATGGGCATATAATTTTGAATTTGTTGTTTACTGGACCAAATAATATTTACTATTTTGTTGTAAATTAAGTCTGTCATCATAAAAATGATACGGTAAATTGTACTTTGGCAGCCTCAAAATATTAGTGCCAACATTTCTTTTATCAGAACGGTTTTTAATCTCACCAAAAAACATGAAATATTTATTTTATAGACAGCGTTTTATCATCATCATCACCAGAAAAATTTGAAAATGAAAACATATTTTCAAATGGTATTTTATTAAATCCTATTATAAGAATTTTTAAATCCCTATTTGTAACATATTCACCTGTAAAAAAATAAAATTGAAACCTTTCTTTAAGATATGTATTTTTTTCCCTCAGTTGCTGATTTTCTTATAAAAAAGGACAATATAATGCCTTCAGTTTGACATTCTTTATCTTCCGGTGCAGATGACACAGGAAATATGGGGAGAGGATGTTCTGAAATGAAAAAAAATGTGTCATAAATTATAAAAATTATCAATTTAACATTCGATTAAAAAAAGGATGGCTATGATGTCTTACACTCATGTACAGATTTTTTTTTTTTTTATCAGTTATAAAAAGTAAAAAAGTCGCCAAATTTTGGGGATTTTTCCCTTTAATGGTAACCTGGCTATTGTATTCAGTTATCAGTTTGATGCAGTCTTGAAAATTGTGCCAATCAAAAAGTCACCAAACATCGGTGCGTGAGTGTAACACATCTGTTCCAAAAGGGTTTTTCCCTCTGTTCTCAAATCCAAACTGGCTACTTTATGACATATTTTTTAATTCATTTTTGTTCTGAAAGGCATGAAATTGGCAGGTGTTTTTATTCAGAAACTTTGTAATCAAGACACGTTTTCTATTTTTGGTAAAGGCAGAAGATCTTTCAAAAATATTATCAAAGTCGGCATTTTGAAATGAATTCTGATTTTGCAGTACAAGAATGAAGAAAAACGGGTCGTCACATGACCAGAATCATTTATAACTCGATAAGTAATCTATTTATCAAAATATGAAAAACTCATTTAGATTCCAAATCACTCCAAAAGTCAAGTTTGCCAATTTCATGCCTTTGCATTAAAAAATGCATCAGAAATTGTCTCAGAAAGTTTCGCGTTGTTGAGCAAGTCATTTGAGAACCACCTTTTACATTTTGACAAAATATCGAAACTTCAAATTTTCATAATTCCTCCAATGAATTTACATTAAAACATTTTAATTTCATTTTTTAACTATTTTGCTGTTTATTAAATTCTTTTTATTGTGAAGTGAACACAAAGAATATTTTCTTGGAAGTAGTTTTAAATTTTATACCTTTTAAATTAAAAAAGTTTTGAAAAAAATATTTAAAAAGTGATTATTTAATAATATAGTTCCCATTTCCTGCATATTTTACAATTTCTGATTCTACGGTCTTTTGTGTGTATGTTTGTTTTGGGATTAATTTAAATATTTTAGTAAATAAACATGATTAAATTTTGTAAATAAGGACTACTCACTGATAAAAGGAGCCCTCATTCACCCGAGTATCTAACAATCTGAACATGTTAAAAGTAATAAAATGAATGTAATTAGAGGATTGACAAATTTGTTGCACAGGTAGACATCCATTTTACCTACAGTGCTGGGTTTTTTTAATCAAATAAAACTGTATTTCATTCTAGTACTTTTGGAAAATAAAATTTCAAAAGTGAAACATTTGTTTATATACAAACATAGGTACGTACTTTTATGTTAGCTAGGCACAGGTGATAAATTATCAAATATTGCTCCCATCACCATCATTTGTATTGCATCCATTTATTTTAAAATATAAACCTTTCACTAATTTCATTTAGGATACATAACTTTCATTTAAAATACATATATTATATAAATTAGATTTAAAATACCTGCATTTCACTTTTTTTTAAAATACCCCTCCCCATGAAAAATAATAATAATAATAATAATACCATAAACCAAACATTTTATATCAAAATCAAAGCACTGTTTCTAATTTAGACACGTGAAAAGGTAAAGCTGGAATCGATGAGATTGTGCCTGGTTGTTAACCGCTCTAAAGTATCCAAACATATACTGGTTCTGATTTTATTCAGAAAAGATTTATTTTGGATGCAGACACCAAACAACCTTTATGAAAATTAATACTGCATTAATTTTTACTTTTGAGAAGTAAAATTTGATATTTAATTTATATAGCAACTTTGATAAAACTCAAACAAAATAAAGTGTGAATTCTAGCCAAATATTATAAATAGTCAAGGAAATTAAACTGTAAAGAATGAAAAAATTTCCAATTTGCACCTATTTTAAATTTCTGCAATTAATAAAATTTATTTTTCAAACATTAACATTTTTTTTTCATGTCGTCTAAAATTTTAAATGTTTACTATTTCCAATTTGTAAATTCAAAATACATCAAACTTCAAAAACATAGTACTATAAGTTTATAAATTATAGATAATTGCCAAATTACAGAATTTCCTGAGTGGGACCAGAAGAAAAGTTCTATTTTAGGCAGGCTTCCACATCAGCATTTCTTCCTTTCACTCGGCCATGAAATTCTCTACTTTAAGCAGGTAACTTTCCATTATAAACAGGTTCCATTTTCACGCTGCTTACATTGTCCTGGTGAACTGCCTGTAATGCTAAGGCTATCAAATATGAAGGCTCTAAGACACCACAAGAGTTCACCGGGCCATCAGATACGATCCCCTCAAGATTTACTTTAATTTGAAAAGAATCCATAATTTATAATCTTATACTATACTTTTTGAATATCATTGTATTTTGAATTCAGGTTTCCTGAGGTGGTCATCCCTGTATTTTGAATTCAGTAAAAAATGTATAAAAATATATATTTTGTTGTAATTACTTCTTTTCAGTTTAAGTTAAAATATAATAATAATTAAGAATATAATAAATTAATTCAGAAAATAAAAAAACTTTAAAGTGCAAATTTTGTCCTTTAACAGGTGCATAAAGAGCAGAAATCAGAAAACAAACACATAAATGGGGAAAAGGTACAAGGGTTCTGAATAAGCAAAAGTTATTATTTAATAAACTGTAAGTGAATAATAAAAGCAATCACTGTAATTAATCACAGTAGGAGAAGCAACATAGATAAAATTTTAAAATAACATAATTTAAAGACTAAATTTAAGATTGAGTTGTTTTGATTAAAGACATCGTTTGTGAATTCATGAGTTAAACATATACTGACCTTATAATTTGATTACATACTGTTATTTCCAAGAAAATATGTTTTAAATTAATACTTTACATTCGAAATGTATTAATATTGAAATAATCTTATTCTAATATTTCATAAACAAACTAATATAATACAGATTGATTATCGATGCTGTATTGTAAACAACTTGTTTAAGAATTTGGGCAAAATTTAACTGTCCTAATGTTATTCAGGTTCCGCAGTTACCAGATTTTATTGAGACTGAAAAACAGCAAAAGCTAATATTTGTTTTAAACCATGTGTTGGTGCAAGAGAGCATTTTTATTTAAAATAATATTACTTACATCTAATGAACAGAAAAACCCTAATTAGACTACATTATAAACATGTTATATTACCAGCAAACATTTTACTTCAATTTGGTTGAGATATTTTAACATTCAAACTAGTATTAGTTTTCATTCTTATTATAGATGAGTCATCATTAATCTTGATAATTTCATTCTTAAAAGAATGGGGTAAATCATTAATAGTAAATATCAATCGATCCTTGAAAAGATAATTAATTTGTTAACAAAAATAAAAATTTCCTTCTTAGGCTAACCAAACATCAACTTTCCGTTCCGTTCCACGCCACGCCACGCGCCAGCGAAGCAAGGGGCGGAGTTTTGAAACGCCAGAGCGCCAGGTGATTGGTCTATTTTTCTCTGTACATGAATCAATGTATGGTTTGCTAATATGCCTCCCGTGCCTCCAGATTTTTTTCTTCTACAGTACATTGAAAATTAAGATATACGCCACGGAGTTTCAGTTGTGCACATTTTAAAACATATTTAGAAAACATTGTTGGCAAACAGGGCCCGCTTAAGACTTAGAAGTAGGGGAAGCCCGACATCATACAGGGGACCCCCCTTTTACTTTACCAATTATGCTTCAAAAATTTGAAATTTAAGCCACAAAATTTCAAGTAAACAACACTTTTAATATTAAACTAAAACTAACTACCTGTATACATATAAAAAAAATTATTATATACATAATTATACATAACAAATTATTTTTGTAAATGAATTTACAAATATGGAACAGGTGCGAATATTTGAAATTTAAAATATATTTTATGCTTTGAAAATTGCAGGATTTGCCAAATGTTAAGAACAGTGCAGCGACAATAAATATTTGACGTAAATTTATGCTTAGCTGCAACACAATTTTGCTTCTATTTTATAAACAGAAATTTGATATCAGTTGAATGCTTTTGCTTTGAAGGGGGGTGGGCTTTGTCTCGAATGATCCATATACATTTTTTTATTCACAGAAACACAGACATGACTTCAACCAACGAGGGGGCGTTGCTTCAACAATTACATAAATCTTGACGAGACAGTACAAGGAAATTTACAACACCAAGAGTTATACATCCGGAAGCTCCACAAAGTGTGTGCAATGGAGCTGGCGGGAGTCGAACACCGCCGGCCTTGCTTCCTACGCTATGAAGCGATTCGTGGAGTGGTGCCTTAACCACTCGGCCACGGAGGCCCCGACTTGAATGCTTTCCCGTTTATTTAACGGAGTGTCTATTCTTATGGCACTTTGGTGCGCATGCGTAGTAATAGACTGCTGTAGTGACTGACGAAGATTCTTTTGTGGATTGAATCCCGAAATAAGAACGACTCATATCTTAATTTCGCTAGCAGCACAGTACAAGTAAATATAGTAGTAGTGTCACTGTGTCTAGCAGCTCATGTGTTCAGTTCAGCCATATTGATTTTTTGTTGCAGTTTACTGTGTATTATCTTTCTGACCTTTCTTAAAGTAACTGAATGAAATCCACATGGGAGATTTATATCTTGATTTTTTAGATTTTGAGAGAAAACTACAGCTCTATAAATCGACTAATTATGTTGATTTTTACATTTCGGATTCACGCACGTTGGAATCTGCTCGTAAGCGATGCTGGAAACGGGTAGAAAAGTTCCGGAGGCAGTTAAATATTATTAATTATGTAAAATTTAAATGCGTCCGTGGTGGCGTGCACAAAATGGGTAAACGAGATAAAAGAATGCGTTATTTATCGTAAGTACTATATTTTATAATTTGTGAATATATGCATAATCTACTGCTATGTATATATATTAGGAACAGATGTGTTACTATCACGCTAAAATGTAAACAAAAGATTGGCGACTGTTTGTTTGGCGCGATTTCCAAGACTGCGCCAAACGAATAACTTAATACAATGGCTAGGTTGCCATTAAAGAAAAAAATCCCCTAAATTTGGCGACTTTTTTCTTTTTTTTAACCGATAATTTTTTTTTTTTTTTTTAGCGTGAGTGTAAAGCATCTAAGCCATATATTATATTGCTGTATATGTTTTATTCCTATATATCATCCCCTCCCTTTTCCTAATAATGTTTAAGGTTCGGTAATACTGCACTTGCTTTTCTATATTTTAATTGACATAATTTATTATTTCGTATCTTCTTATTACTGTCAAGGAAGAGGGCATGACCTTCGTGAGCCCGTTGAAATCACTGTTGCTTGTAAAAAAAAAAATAATAAGCTATATCAATTAAAATAAGGATAAGATAAATTTACTATTAGCTATCCTTAAATATTATTTGGTAAGGAGGGGGTAGTGTATAGAAATATGGATAACAATATTTCTGCATATGTCCACAAATTACTTATAAAATAAAATATACTTGCAATAACTCATGCATTCCTTTATATCTATTTCTCATTTTGGGAATTCCACCGAGAATGCACTTAAATTTCACACGCTGCTTCCAGAATTTTTCTTTTAGTTTAAGATATTGCTAACAAGTTGATTCCAATGCGTTGAATCAAATACGTGAAAATTAACCAATTTAGACTTTTTATAGATTTTTTTTCTCAAAATAATATGTAGGAAATAAATTTCCCTGGGGGATCTTATGAAAGAGGTTTCAGGAAGCTGTATAAGTCATTGCCCATTTCGCTAATATTATAGACTTTCACCTGGTGACCAATTTCCCAAATATTGACTTGGCCTTGTAACAACAACAAAAAAAAGCCTAGGCTACAGACCACAGCATATCTATTACAAAATATTTTCCCATAGACTGTCAAGCTGATGCCCATGATTAAAAATTTTATCTGAATTAGGGATCAGTGTTGTCGATTTAGAATTAAGATTCACCACTATTTTCAAATAGTAATATTAGCTTTATTTAATGACACATTTCATGATTAAATCAAGTGAAGATTACTATTCAGAAATAGAATTTTTTTAATATATCCTGTTAAATTGACAACACTTTTAGGGACACATTATTTAAAAAATGAAAAAAAATATATAATTAAACATTAATTTATTCAAAAATATACTTTAGTGAATTACGAATTAATTTTATAAATGTATGAATGTAATTTATGGCTCATTTTCTATTACTATGATTTTGTTTTACTGACCATTACTAATGATTTCATTGTCAATTTTTATGATTCATGTCATTAGCAATAAAGATGAGCACAGTTTGTGTGTGCTTCTATAAGCTTCATATAAAATAAAACATAAATACCATTTTTCTATTTTATTACTTTATATTATCTATACAACAACAACATTTCAGTATGCAGGCAGTGGCAGTTCGTCAGAAAATTCACAATCAATTTACTATCAGTAATTTCATAAACAAAATTTCTCCTTGTTTAATTATAGAAAATCCCCCCGATTAAAAGAGATAAAATTTTATACACTAAAATTCTGGTAGATAAGTTATTGTGAATACCCTGAAGTGCCACTACTGCACACACAGTCGTACTCTGTCGCTGTCAAATATGCAGACCTTGGATTTTTGGAGGGCGCAACTTTTATAACGAAACTCATTATTTTACCACCTTGCTAGTAGAAACCAATAATATCCATTACCATTATTCCAGTTTTTCTTTCTGGGAATGCTTTCAATTTCGGGAAATTGAAAATGTCCTTAGAAAAAAAAAACTGCAACCAAAACCGAAACAGAATAAAGATAACTGTTTAGCCATCGACCTCATGTATCCTATGAAAAAAATATTAAAATATAAATAAGAAATTTGTAAAGAACGTTGGCTAGCGTATAATCCAAAGTTTGCAGAATTTTAGTACTAAATAACAATTGATTAATTGATGAAATATATTAATGGCCATTGGACCCATGCGAGGAGTTCCCATTACAGTCTAATAATTTTTAGCAATATCTAATATTTTTTAAGTGCAGGTTTAAACTTCTAAAGAAAAAATAAGAAACTGATGTGTTGTTGGTCTGCAGATAAACTTAGCAATTTTTTTTTTCGTGCCAAAATGTCATTTTAAAAATTATTGCCAAACTGAAATCCGGAAGAACCTTTGCTTTCCAATATGGCGGTCACTTTCAAAACTTACTGAAATCCTATTTTTTTTTTTTTTTTTTTTTTGACAAAGAGCACTTAAAAAGTTAATGCTAAAAGTTTTAATTTTGAAACTGATGGCTTATTGAAAAAAGTAATTTCCTCGGCATTTCAGAATTGCGATTAATTTCGAAAAAGGCATTTTTAAGCGCATTATCATAAGGAAAATAATAGAAAATGAACGAAAATAGTACTTACCTCGTGCAGAGAAATCCTTCAAATAAATTGTGTACAAGCCGGGGGGAAAAAAAAAGCACATTTTCGATTGTAAACAAAAAACAAAGATAAACATTTCTATAGATATGATGCGGAAAAAGCAAATATAAAAAAAAATATTCGTTCTTTTGCATTATATTTATTATGAATCTCTCAAACATTTGATAGAAAAAAAAATCCGAAAGTGCTTTGACCGCGCCTTGAAACACAAAATGTCGACATTAAAATAAATATATTCCGTATCATTTCGAGAAACTGCAGAAATGGATCTGATCCATGTCAAAATTAAAAAATAATTAACTCTGTAAACATATTCTGAAATGGAATCCACGTCAAAATTACCAAAAATGAAGCAGGTAATCTTATCTACAGTGGAATAGCTTGCTTTAACGGTCAGCGACCAAACAGGTGCAAATACAAAATGAAAGATACTTCTGCCGTGCTGTACAGCTGCGTTTTCACTGGTCGACCCAAGGCCTAATTTACCCAACTTTCGACCTAAACCCAAAATTTTAGGTAGTTAGGTAGCGATTTTGAAGGTTTGATCAGTACTCAATCCTAAGCCCGTCTTACCCAAGCTCAGCCAATTAGAAAAGAGCTTTATGGCGACGGATAAATAATATTTATTTTGGAATTATTCAGCTTTTACAAAAAGAAATTCCATTTTTTGTGATTGAAGCAAAATAGTGAGTTTTCTTAACAAGTTTATATATTTTATTAATGTCTTTCCGCTTAGTAAATAGCAATCCAGTATAGATTACTTCTTGTTGCACTTTTTTTGTACTATCAATATCTCTGTTTTTGGTAATGATTCAGATGCATTTTATTAATATTAAAATACTAAATATATAGTTCGTGTAAGGATTTCATTTCGGATGTAATAATGGATGTATAAAGTGCAGTTCTCAAAATTATTTTATTATTGAATGTTAACAATTCAAAAAAAAAGTAAATAAAAATATATAATATGGATACTTCTTTCTCATAATGAATTAAATATACTTGTTTCATTGATTTTAATTTATTATATATGCTTATTTGATAATGCGTTTTTTGCCAATTTAGAATTAAATTTCTCTTTTCTCATTTAAATTAATTATAAGTATTAAGAAAGATTTGTTTACTGTAGCCATTATTGTATACCATTGATATTTAAATTGAAAATTAGTTAAAGACAAACTTCAATCCAGTTTTGTTAATACTTGAACATTCATGTTTATTCAAGCATGTAAACAAACTTTCTCTAAAATAAATAAGCCAATGTATTTTGTATTTTCCTGTTCTCTTTTAAAGGCGAAATATATACTACTAAATGCAAAACAGTTTGCCTTTTCAGAGATTTATTTGTTAACTTTGCTATATAAAGAAAACTCTGCTGTTCTGCTGTATAATTTTTCTTTTTTTATGCATTTCACCTGCAGATGTACTATATATTAGAGTTCAATCTTTTTTGTTATTCCATTCATGCTGATACTTTTATGAAGGTTTAAAACTTTGTATGAAATTTGAATCAATTGCAATCATATAAACTTTTCTAAATAGACATCTCTAAGAATTGGCACACATTATCATGTATGATTTGTTATTAATTGAGCAATGCTTTCGTGTGATATTTCATTTCAAATGACAACTAGCTAACAATATTTTTTCACGAAATTTTTACATGGGCTGTAAAACCGTTTATCACCAATAAAGATTTCAAAGAGTTCGGACAAAAAGAACTTTTTATTTTAAAACTATGAAACGACCATACGTAAACAAGAAAATGAGCGCTTTTATCACTAAATATCAATATTTTTTCACGAATTTTTCATTTTAAAATATGTCATACAAAATCCGGTTAAAGATAAGGCAAAGCTTCGGCATTAGCCCGGCAACACCAGCCAGGGATCAGCTAGTATTAATATTTAAAATATACATTGATGTGGCACATTTATCACACAAATCTAAAAAATAATCAATTTAAGCTTTAAATTGATGCTTTTGTCTGCACAAAATAAAAAAAAGGAAAATTTTCCTGCTAAGAAAAATTGAAAAGTTGTCAAATTTTGGTGATATGCATTTTCTGGTAAATTCTAGCAACCTTTTCCTTTTTGCTAGTGGTTCTGATGGAGGAGAGATATTTTTCGTCGAGCATGAATAAAACAAAAGTTGTACGGTGATGTCATCTCTCAAGTGACCTTAGAGGGTCGTTCAAGTATACCCGTGAGTAATTTTATACCCCATCGTTCCTTTGTAAGAAAAAATAAGCAAATAGTAGACCCCCTGCCCCCTTTTTTTTGCTTATGCATGATTTTGAGTAAAATAAATTAGATAAAATTGTAATGGTGTACAAATTCTGTGCTTTTAAATTTTCCTTGTAACATATGCAACGTTTAAAATATAAAACTAATAATATAAGTTTAAAAACTGATTTTATGATGCGTAACAAAATAATTAATATGTGTGCTCAGTTTTTTTTCTAGTGTTCCCAGTTTTAGCGAACATTCTTTCAAATGTAAAATGAAGGTTGGGTGGGGGGTACTAAAAAAAGAAATAGAAATAGTTTTAAAAAAAGCATTTCTTTAAAAAACGCTAAACTGATATATATAATTTTTTAACGATTTTGTGCTCATAATGCATGCAAATTTTGTGATTATATCTCCGATTCTGCTTTAGAGTGTTTTCTTCCCGCAAAGTTTGTTTCAGTTTGAGTAGCTATGCTAATATAGTGCAGAAATTTTAGCATTAGGATATGTTTGAACTTTGAACTCATAATAGAGTATGAATAACAGAAAATAGTTGTGAATAAAAACAGTAGTGGTTTTAATTTTAATGTCTTTTAACTTTAATTGCATATTTATTTTACATATACCTAAATCAATTACTTTGTGTAATTTTCACAGATATTTATTTCTGCATGTTATATTGCAATAATAATACTTTCATGCCTGTATATATATGGTAAGTTTGAAAACTTATGGTGATCATGAATCTGCATAACTTAGAAATTTAAACTTTTCAAATCCTATTTAATTTCTGTATGAAATAAACCTGCCACACTTCTAGCATAAAAAGGCATCTTAATCCCACCTAAAATTTAAACTTTGCATTATTTAATAATGGAATGATGCTCGCAAGCTAATGTTAAACCAGGGGAGTTTTGTTTAGAAATTTCTCATTACATTTTAATATTTTGAAATGAGTTTTTTACATAAAATATCTGAGGTTGATGTCTATCGGAGTTTCTTTGTACTTTTCTGATTTTGGTTGATTTTTTTTCTTTGAAGACACTTTTAGTTTTTATCACTTGAGATATTTCAAAATTATTGATTTTATTTATTTATATATTTATTTTAGAACATAATATTTTTCCCAACAGACTGTTCATCACTTATTAGTCTTGAATCAGTAAGTTCAGACTTAGATTCAGAATGAAGACAGTCAAAAAGATAAAATTAATAAATTGTTAATTTTATTAAACATTAAATTGATTTTCAGAAAGTTTGTGACCCAATATTTATGTGCGCAGAAAGTTTTTGACCCAATATTTATGTGCGTAGAAAGTTTTTAGTTTCATATAAGTCTGCTGATTGATGAATTTTGCTATTTTTTACATGAATGATTGAAGAATTTTGCAGGTTTTTTTTTATGATGTTAGGCTGACAAACTTTGCACTTTTGTGGTGATCCACTGATGAATTTTGTACTTTTTTACTAAGACTGACTGATAAATTTAACTGAAATTGAGAATTTGAAATGTTCTGTAAAGAAGCCCATTGTTCTGTGACATACATCACACTTTTAACCATATTCTGCTTTTGGTAAAAACTACTTTCTAGGGAACATTTATATTATTTTTGATGTCACTTCTGCCAAGAACTAATATCTCAATCTATGAAAAGTGAAACAGATGAAGAAATCAATGTCTGATGGATATCTCCGTGTTTGATTGCTCTCTGAAGATCACGAGTATGTTGTTTTATTGTGTAACAAACGACTACCATGAGTGATCTTCTGCAAGCACGTAAAATTAGATGTTCCTCTGTGCTAGCTGCTACTTTAAAAAATATTTTGGATTGAAATTTTACCTTGAAGATCTACAATCTATTGAAAGAATAGGAGTATCGCTTCTGTGCCGAAAAAGAAGAAAATGGAGTAAGTTTATTGAAGTAACGTCAAAAATAATATCGATGTGTAAACAAACTTTTTTTATATATATGTATATATATATACTAAATTATTTAGCTAAATTACGTTTTCCTAAAAATAGCATGTTAGTTTCGATTAGTTTGCGGTTTTAAGATAGTAAAAATCAAATTTTGATAGTTGCATTCTGAATTATCCTGTCGCTCATTGGTAAACATTTCCTTTTTTAAAAATACTTCTGCAAATTAATTAATTTTAGGTACTTTGTTGTTGTAGTGCCCCTATCCCACACACTTAATAAGTGTCATTTATACTATAAACACACTAAAGCTAAACAAAACTCTTTTGATTATCATTCATGCATTAAAATTTAAAAACATTATGTTTCTAACTCTGGTTTTCATGGTGAAAACCAAATTTTGATAATTGCATTTTGAACTATCCTGTGTTTCATTGGTAACCATTTCATTTTTATAAAAGTCTTGCTGCAAATTAAGTAATTTTAGGTACTTTGTTGTTTTTATTCACTATAATTTCTTTATATCTCTATAAATAATTATTGTATGTTCAGAAGATTGGCTTCATATTATGCAAAAAAATCTAGAATCAGTAAGTTCAGACTATTCAGAGTGCAGACAGTCAAAAAGATAAAATATATTAACACAAGTTTGGTTAAATATTTCAGGTGAAATTTTTTTTTCAAGCTATATTTTTTTACTATTAAATTCAAATCTATCATTTACATTACATAGTTTGTAAATAAAAAGGAGAATGAGTAAGCATAGTATAAGTAGTAATAAGTTATTAATTTTCATGATGAAAATTCACTTGGACAAATTTTGATTTTTGCTCATTCTACTTTTCTAGTGAGTGTGAAAATGAAGTTTGATAAAGCAAAAACAACTGTTAACTCCAGCCACATTGAAAAAGTCCTGTGAGATCTGCCAATTGGGATGGAAACTGTTTTCAAAGGAAAAGAAGGAGAACATAGGAACGAGAAATAGATGACTTGGAGAAAATTTGCTTGTAATATGATAATATAAATAGTGATAGTTTGTGAATAAAAAAAAGTTTAATTTGATATGTTGCAATTTCAAATAAATGCAGCGGCTGTACCCCCGCAATGGTCTGTAATTTTTTGCCATGTTTTATTTATCTTATTCACGACAGCAGGTCATTTAGCGATCAGAAGACATTAAGGAAGACTGTTCAATGATTCGAAAACACCTGCTAGCTTGTTAAAGCTATGGGCAGGTTCTTTTCTAATTGCCTGTTTAAATTTGAATATTTTTAAGTGATTTTTTTTTTTTGCATTGGATAGTTGAGATTGACCTCAGCTATCTTATGCAAAAAAGAAAAAAAAAGTTTAAAAATATTCAAATTTAAACGAGAAATTAGAAAAGAACCTGTCCATAGGTTTAACATTAGCGAGCAGGTGTTTTCGTGTCAGTGAAGAGTCCCCTTAAGCCTAACGCCAATCATTCTCCAGAAAAGAATTGCAAAAGGAAAGTTGTCATATAAGGTAAGGGAAAGTGTCTTGCTTTGCCACCTGGCTCAAATGACTCAATTTTTAGGAAGTTTTATTTATTTATAATAATTGAGTTTTGTTTTAGCACTTTTAAAACTAGTGTTCTATGTTTGAGATATTTTAATAGAATACTATTTATAAAATAAATTTACAAATCTTTAAAATCATCAAAAATTAATTTTAAAGGCTTTGTGAAACAATTAATAAAATCCAATTAAAATTGGAATTTTAGTAAAACATACATAAATTATTGTGATATTTGAAAGCTAAGCTCTTTTAAAATTTCTATTTCAAATGCATTAATTGTACATAATTTCGAGAAATGAATAACTTTCCTGACTTTGTTTAATGCCTTTGTAAAATATTATTGACTGTTTAAATGGTCATTTCAGTTGCACTTTCTATTTAAAATTGCCATTAAAAAGTAATTTTAATTAAAACTTATTAAAATTTAATGAAAAATATGATATTCACTGAATAATATAGAATTCTAAACCGAGTGTTTATCCCCTTGTATACATGAGTCTCTGATTCAGAATGAAGAGAGTCCTAAAGATAAGATACAATTTTTTTTTTCAAAGAAAAAATTTGAAACTAATAAATTTTTGATAATTTTAATTATAAAGTAATTCAATTTTAAAAGTTATACAACAGGTGGATTTTTACATAAGTAATTTTAACGAATTGTTTTCAATTAAATTTTGCCAGAAGATTACTTTTTTTTTTTCAAAGTTTATATAAATACAATTAAATAAATCTGAAGATCTATATTTATGGTAAGAGCAGAAAAGAATAAATTCCTACAGCTACATGTTATTTTTCTTAAATTTTTAATAATGGTTAAATATTTCTATTGATTATGTGAAAAAAATATATAAAAAATTGGTAATATGGCAAAAAAAAAAAAAAAAAATGCTGTATGTTACAATTTTCAATCTTACCACTTCCACAAATTCAAATTATTATTATGGATATAATATTTTTTTTTTTAATGAGAAAAGTAACATTTAATTCTTTTTTACATTTTAATGTTTTCACATAGAACACTGAAACTGAAAAAAAGAAAAAAACATCAAAATGTAGCTTATAAAATTTTGAATAAATTATTTTATTAATATTAAATTTAATAAAATGCTTTTTTAGTATTATTTCATTCATAATCTTTAATATTACAATTATATCTAAAGGATATAATAATAAAAACTGGGGTCTTTAACAAAACAGTTAATCCATGTGGCATTTCAGATGCTTATATATACATGGATTAGCTAATTCAAAGCTGGACTCACCAATATAAAATGGTAAAATCTTTTTTTTCCTAATGTAAAGAGTTATTGATTTCTAATATTTTGCTAAGACAGGTAATCAATATCTCCCTAGATGAGAAAAAAAAGATATGCCATTTGATAGTGTTGAATCCAGTTTTGGCCAATATCGGTCGGTCTGATGTTCACCGATATAGGCCCGTCCGGCGTTCACTGATATCGGTCGGTCCGGGGTTCACCGATATCGGCCGGTCCAGTGTTCACCGATATCGGTCAATATTGGGTCCCGATATAGGCTGATATTGGAAAAAAAGCTAGCCATGCAATATCGACCGGTCCGGTGTTTACTGATATTGCAAAATCGCTGTTTCCGATATTGCTGTGCTACCTGGGTTTGTACGTCAACACTGTTTGTCAAGAAAAAACAGTTACCATTAATTTACACTATTAATCTTACAAATTTATATAAATAGGCATATATAGCAGTTGTGGTATCTAAAGAATGCAAAATGGTTTTAATATATTGTTATTTATCGCATTGAACAATAAAACTTAACAATAGGCCCTAACTTAATTAGGCATCATAACTAAAATTTTTAACAGGAATCATAGAAATGTTGTGTGTTTGAAGTTCCGAGCGGACTGCAGAATGCTCCTTTCCCATCATGCTTCTTTTCTTGTCGTTGCTGCGATTTAGTTGCTTCGTTGTGTAATGCTTTCATAAGAATTGTCGTGACCCCACTCCCACCTGTCAGCAAAAATAATCAAACCGACCCCCTCCTTACTGCTTACATAATACTTGAATGGTCCCTTAGCGTTATTTTTTATTTTAAGAATTGTACACTTGAACATTCAAAGACACTTGTTATAATTTGAAATCATTAGATTATTTTGCTTTGGCGGATTTGAATTGCACCAGACGTTCAATATTATTGGGATATTTATTTTACATCAATTTTATAAGTGAATACCAGATATCTAGCAATCAAAACTTTCTTTTCCTACCAAACTGTCTTTTAAAAGTTATTTGAGAGTATGTAAAGATATGTTACTTTTATAAATAACGTATTAGTAGTGCCTAATTCATGATGGAGCTCAGCTCTGGTACTTCTTTATTTTCAGTGAACACTTAAATATTAGCCAGAGCTTATAAATATTGTGCACCAGAATATTCGTGTATGTTGTATATTGTTGGTTGTTAAAAAAAATACTTAGCAAGAAAGATTTTCTGAATTTTTTTTTATAAATGTTTTTGCTATTTGTTCATTAATTCGATTTTACTGTATATATATGCATAGTTACCAACCAATCCTTATTTGTGTTACCACTAAATCCGGATAGTAATATTGACCTTATTTAATAGCAAAATTCTGCGATTAAGCGAAGGTAATCAAAGGGGATTTCGGAAGTAGCGGTAACAAAAAAGTGGAATAGTTGACAGCTATTTATATACTTAGATATATTAAAAAAAATTTTTTTTTTTTGCTGAAGAAAAAATATGCTTTAAATTTTGCAAAGAATGTATGAAATACAAATATGTGGATGGAGGGAGTGTTATGCTACGTTGTTAGTGCAGCAGAATTTTAGGGCCCTGGTACTTTTTTCTTTTAAATTAAAACACGTGTATTAGCATAGAGTGGGCAGAGCCCCTCTGACAAGAAAATATTTGTTTATAAAAAATATAATAGTACTAAGCTTTTCAAACCTGATATATATATATATATTGTTCACCTTAATTATAAAATAATAAATGAATTTTAAGGTATTTTTCTATTAGCCACAGTAGCTAAATCACCGAATATTCTTTATGGTTACAACAACAACAAAGTTTATTATGAACCAAGCCACACTCACTAAAATATGCTAACTAGCTGTGAAACTGAAGCATAGAAATATTTTAAACACTAAAAGATAGAAAATAAAATATAAATAAAAAATAAAGAAAGTAATAATTTTTTATTGAGAAAACAATTTAGAAATCCTGGATGCACAGTTTAAAAAAAATGCTTTTATCGCCTTTTCTGTTTTCTTAAAAAGAAAGCAAAAATGCTTTTTCAATAAATTCAGTAACTCACACTTTTTATCAAGTGTAAATCGAAGCGGTGAATTTTCCATTGTTGGAGCCATGCCAAATTAATGCATTGTAAAAGAAGTTTTTTGAAACAAAATAAACAGAATCCTGAAATTAAGCGTGATTTTAATTATAAGCATTAAATGCTTTTAAAAGAATCGTTTTTAAAACTTTTTACTTTTATACTTATTCAGTAACAACTCTCCCACTTTTCTCCTATTTTAATTTTTAAACTAGCTGAGGGCAACTCAGTGTACTTATTTGCATGTTACGTATGAAGAGACACTGAATAGTGTAAGCTTTGTACTGTTTGAACCAGTTGTTCAAATTCACAACACATTTGGGTACTTTATGTCAGCCTAACACATGAGATAAATTGCTAAATATTGTTGTTATCACCATTCTTCGTATTCTATTCATTTCTTTTGAAATATGGACTTATCATTCATTTTATTTAAAATATGAGTTTTTCATTTAAAATATATATATTTAAAGTACATGCCTTTCACTCATTTATTTAAAATAATAATAATAATAAATGGAATAATACAAAAAAAATATTTTATTTCAACATCAAGGCATTGTTTCTAATTTAAGTAAATGAAAAATAAAAGCTGCTATGGCTGAAGGGGGAAAAAAAAGCTATTGACAAGATTTGTGCCCGGCTAACATAAAAGTACCCTTTTTGTGATCTATTTGCAAAATCAGGGATTGCCCCTGGCAAAAATTGGGACCACTTTACAAAATTATTCTTAATAAAAGAAGTTCCTTCACAAAATTATATTTTTTATAAAAGCGAGCACTTTAATTTTTTTTTTAAATTGTTGGGATTTAAAATTTGTAATTTGCAAACAAAGTAAGCTCACCAAAATGGAAAACTTTAGCAGGAAAACATATATATATGTATTTAGCATAGTTTGAATTTAAAAGCAACTTGATTTTTTGGTACATCATTTTATTTTTCTCAAAACTATAATTAAAAAAAAAAGTACCCATGAGAGAGAAAGAAAAAAAAAAACCTGCATCAAACTTTGATGCGGAATCAATCATATAGAAAAAATGTACAATTTTTTGTACATTTATTTTGCATTTTACTGTGAAGACTTTTTTTTTTGAGGGGGGGGGGGGATCACAAGAAGTAGATGCAACTAAAAATAAAAACATTCGATAATTCTACATTGTAGTGATTATATGATAAAACAAGCTGCCAGTGTGATCAACAGATACATGCTTAAATAGCATGTGCTTTGAAGAAGCCTCATGTGTAATGACAATCCTGGAAGGGTTCTGGAGTGAGTGAAAGGGTTTCACTCATCACTGTTTCTTAGAAGGGAAAATTACTTCTATGTTTTTAAATAAATGATAATTATTTTTATTTATTTCAAAAGTATAACTGTACTGGTACAAAATTTTATACACATGTACAAATAAAATATGTAGAGCACTGAAGTAAATATAAAAAAACATATACAGATTTTTAATTTAACTTGTGTAAAGCAGAAATATAATTTTTTATATACAAGTCATATGGCACAAAAAATACTCTCAGATAAAATGAGCTTCCACTTAATTCTGAGTGACTTCGAAATCTTATGATCGTCATTATTTAAAAAATACAGTGTTTTATTTTTTGAAACCACAAAAAAAAATTAATAGTTATCATTGATGTATTAACAGGAGATTAATATTTTTGTGGATATTTAAGGCCTTCTAACAGCGAAAACTAGTCAAAACTTTCGATTATTTCTATACAAAATATTTGTTATTACCATGACAAGAGTAACAAATAATTATTTGTTTATGTTTATAATCATTGACAGCTGATATCAATCCGTAATTACGACGCTTGCGCAGTAAAACCTTGTCTATGATTGGTTGGCGTTAGGGCTTCTCAAGTAACCAGTGAAAACGCTCTTAGGTTAAGTACTTGGGTCGCTGGGAGTTTTAGATCGTTGGGTCGACCAATGAAAACGCAGCTTACCATCACGTGGGAAAATGTACCATTAGAATATTTGAATGAATGTTCTGGAAAAGTGCACACACGTTAATAAACGGATACTGTGCAAGTTCGTTATAAAATGACATCAGGAGGGCAAAAAATGATTACCTTTCTCCTCCCTCGCCACAAAGCCAGAAGCGCGGCTATGGTTGTCAGTAAAAAGGGATTTGGCATGGTTTAGAACAGGGTTACCAGATATGTAAGTTTATCTCCAAAGTTGGCGAGATTTTTCAGACCGCTGCAGCATCTATACCAAAAATAATTATAAAAATATCTGCAAACATTAGTCAAGCCAGAATATCGTCTCATTTATTCCATCAAAGTTACAGTAAAAACTGATTGAAGATAGCAAAAGGCACACGCAAAAAAAAGTTAACAATCGTATTTTAACTGCATTAGAAGATTACGTCATCTGCTTCTTGAAAAACATGAAATAAAGAAAAATAAATTTAATGCATTTAAAATACAATTTAATATTATATAACAAAGCATACCTTTTATTCTACACGTGAAATACACTGCTTCGCTCGATCGATGGTGTCTTTCTCTTTAAAACATTTCAATTTTGCTTTTTAACCATAAATATAAAATAAACAAGTGCAGAGAAACCATACTTTATCTTTTTTGTAATATTTTTTTATAATCGTTGTTAAGCACCATATAATGCAATATTTTATTTTTGTGACAACACTAAGTTGAGGAAGACCTTTCATTCCATTTATGAAAACAATGTCTATTTAATTTTTAATTAACAGCAATTTTTAATCAAAAAAGATGTTTTAACAAACTATGAGTGTACTATGTCAGAAGCCGTTTCAAAACCCTTTCGAATGATACCTCATTCGTTGTTTCGTAAAATCATAGAAAAGATGATGTTGACAACAGAAATAATATATATGATTATTTAAACTTATTTTAAACTTTATTTTGCAGAGGTAGGATAAGAAAAATCTTAATGCTGCTAGTAGTATTAAGAAACATGTAAATATTACTGATTTGATTTTAAAGCAAAATATCTTTGAAACCGGTTTTTATAAAGTCTGTCTAAAGCTCTACGTAAGACAGATTTCCGTCTTCTACTCTGCCTAAGGCAGATTCTGTATACTGTATTTTAAAAAACTCCTAGCAACAAGGTGTAATCGAAGAGGTGCAAAAAGAACCTTTCAAAGGGTGCCGCGTTGAACAGCCCTGTTCTAACATATATACAAAATATCTGACCACCACACAGTGGAGTATTTGATATAAAATCCTGTCCAAAAAGGCAGAAATTAAAATTTGCTCAACAGTTGTAAAAAGTATATTTTATAATAGATGACTAACTAGTGCATCGATCTATGTGTATGCCAGGAGTATCAGTCATTTCTGGCGACTCCTAGCTTCAGTTGAAGTGAGAGTTTTTTTTATTATGTTTCAGCTTTGTTATTGTGTTTAAACTTGTACTTTGACACATGCATTTAAATAATTTTACTTTTCATGTATTAAGAAAAATCATTTAAATTGAAAATGGGGTAATATTAAGCCTTTTTAGATCTAATTTATTGAAATATATTATCTAATACATTCAAAGGTTTTTATAGCTGTGTCGAGGTTTGTCAGACGATTTTTGAATTATAATCGTATTGGTTATAGTTTTGAAGGCAATTAAAAAAAATAAATAAATGTTCCGCATATTGTTGCCATTTTTAGATATCAATGATTTTTGAGAGGACTGCAAACCTATTAAAACCACACATAAACCATCATATCTGTACTGTAGTGACTTAAATTTGGTAAATACTAAATCCAAGTAATATATATATTATATGCATAGTTTTTCATAAATAAACATTTATGGGTAGTAAAATTAACCGCATTTAATTAAACATTACTTGTAAATAAAACAAACCTATCAACAATTAATTTCCACTTATGACTATGATGTCTTACACTCACGCACATTTTTTAAAAAATTTTAATCAGTTATAAAAAAGAAAAAAGTAGCCAAATTTTGGGGATTTTTCCCTTTAATGGTAACTTGGGAATTGTATTAAGTTATTGGTTTGAAGTTGGCTTGTAAATATCGCCAATCGAAAAGTTGCCAAATATCGGTGCGTGAGTGTAACACATCTGTTCCCCACTTATAAACAATTAAGTAAACGTTGTATTATATATTTATTTATTTAAATAAGTATATGCATTTATGCATATATAACATTAATTAAGTGTATATACTAATAGTAAGTCAACAATAATGGCTTTAACTTTAAAACACATAAAAATTAATTTTGGCCAAGATTTTGCGTCAAATACTCTATTGTGTGCCATTCTGATTATTGCATTTATAGACAATATTAAAACAGTGCAGTTTACATATAAAATGTAATTTGTAATGAAAAAGAATGTTTGACTTACGTTTTCTTGGCCAAAAATTTTTGTGAATCAAGCTCAAAAATCTATATAATTAACATTTTACATAACAGGGAAAATTATAATCACAGCATTTGAATTTATATACAAATACACGAAGCCTACATATTTCAGACAAATACTTAATAAATTATTTTACAAAAAACTAAAGAAAAAATGCGTAATATATATTTTGAAATGGAGGGGACACTCTTTGGTGCCAGACAGGCTGAAAATTCTTGGACAGATCATGTTGCCATTCGTAATAGACAGAATCGCAGAATATACATTAGGTTTTAATAGATTTTAATGGTCCTCTGAAACAAAGAAACTTTAAAAAAAAAGCAATTATTCTGCTTTGCAAAGAGAAAAAAAATCATTAATAAAAAAATGCTTCAAAAAAGTGACAAATTTTGTAACTATTAGCTTAATTTGAGGGAGGAAACAGCTTTACCTGGTTTAGGGCTCACCGACCTGCGGGTTGGTTGCCCGGCAAGCCAGTCTGAGCTGCCAAAATGTAACTGAATTTAGTAAAATCCTTTTTATTCTCATTTTATAATCCGAAAACTTGTTGACTACATATGTGTGATATCAGATGATGGGGGGAGACTGATTGCGGCTTAAGCTAACTCACACTAATATTTTTGAAAAATATTTTTTGCCTTATTTAATCCTAAAATTCTGCGATTAAATAAGGATTAATGCAGAAAAATATTTTTCCTGAAAAGTGGTGTACATTTGCCTAGGCTTTGTATCAGGTGCTAAAGAACACTGAATTTCATACTCGACTTTTTCTCTCTTTTTGAAAGAAAATGCTTATCAATTCTGCATTTAAGATTTGCCATATTTTCAAAATCTCAAGAACAATTCGTACAAAATTTCATTTTCCGCTCCCCCCTCTGTAGTATACCTAAATCTGGCTCTTATTGTTTTGTAATCTGTATTGATAAAGCATATGCATATTTAGTTTCCACAAAAAGACAAACTTCAAAATTTTTGTTTTCTGTCTTTTCCTTTTTTTTCGTTTGTAAAATGGTCAATAATTTTCTTCAACAACTATTGCTTTTTTTTTTTCCAAATCATAAAATAACTAAATAGCTAAAGCATTGCTGTTACATCTTAAATATAGGTTTTCTAAGCAGTGACTTGTTTGGCTACCATTATTTCCATACAGTGATCATCCTGATAATTTCTAAAATATTTTCAATGTACCAGGAAGATTATTGTTTGGAAATAATGGTAGCCAATAAAGTAACTGATGAGAACAATGTAAATAAGTTTTGATTACCTAGATTTGAAAATCTTTAACTGTCGTCTATATGGAAAAAGTTAAAGAAAAAAATCAGGCATGCTGAAACAGTGTTGGAGAATTTACTTGAGGCTGCAATATGGTATGAATTGAAATTAAAACTTCACAAATAGAAATAATTATTTTTTAACTGTGTATAAAAACATGTTTTAAATCGAAGTAGTTGAGGTTAAAAACAATTTAAAATATCATAGGAATATGTAACAAGATTCAATTATAATATCTCATTAATAAGGGGAAAAAATATGCAAATAGTTTTACAAATGTTTATTTTGCTGTTTCTAATTTTGCACCCTTGAGATTTGTGCAGTAGGAGCAGTTTGCTCGAAGTGCTCTACAGCAGCTACGCCCCTGCATGGCAGAATTTTTTTTTTAAATATCTTGTTTGCATTTTCTATATTTTTTAATGACATTGTTTTTTTTATTGTACAGCTAAAATCAATTTCTACAAAGCCTGTTTTTTACTTTCTAATTTTGTTTACACGTTTTTTTTAAATTAGGATACTTTAATTTCTGAACCGGTTTCAAAAACAAAAGTATACTCACAAAAAAAAAAAAAAAAAACCTGTAAACAAAATTTTAAAAGTTTACAATGGCTCAGCAATCCAATGAAAAAAAAAATCAAATGCAAAAGATATTTTAAAAAAATTCTCCCATAGAATTAACATTAGTGAGCAGGTGTTTTAAGGTGACTGAAATACCAATTTAACGGATGATGAAATTAAGCCTATAAAATTCGCAGAAAAATGTGATGATCCAAAAAAAAGTAAAAAAAAAAAAGAGTTATACATACACCTGTTATCTAGCAGGCAAGAAAATAAATCAAATCCTGACAACATCGGGAGTATACAAAGCCACAATATCTGCATTAATTTACATCATCGAAATTTTTTTAAATAATATTAATATTTTACCAGATGTTCATTGCAAAATGAATGAAAATGCTATTTTGATTTAAGTGCCTGAAGGAATTGTTTGCCTAAACGACACTATTATAGGTAAAAAAAAAACTAAGAAATCATATAACCAGCTTTATTTCTTTGCTTTGGGATAGTGAAGAACAAGAAAATCCACTAAACTGATCTAACTAAAAACAACTTTTTTATGAACTTAGCAAAATTGATGAATAATATTTATTGTGTGTTTGCTTTAATATTTTATATTTAAAAAATTTGATCTGCTGTCACTAATAAAAATAAATATGCATATTAACACTTTTAAATTTATTTAAGTTTAACATCGGCCCACCAGACATTGCCTTTATAAAATAAACATTAAAAAAGAAAATTACTATTTTGGGGTTTCTGTGCAGATAGTGTTCATTTAATGCCTTACAGGACTGGTGATTCTTAATAAATTGCCATGGAGGTCCTAGACACTATCTAAAAAGTAAACTGAGGGTTGTTCTACAAATTTTCAAACACTTATTAAGAATTAACATTGGCATTTTAATTAGATTTTTTTTTTCAGAAAGGGACAAAACATTGTAGGATAAAACACTTGCAATTTTAGGCTTATTACATTAAAAATGTTATATTTCTTACCATTTGTAAAATCATCATAGGCTATTTTCTAATGTAACTGGTCTGATATTTATTTATTTGTTACTCTAAAACTACTTTCTTAGCATGAACTGATTAAAAACAAATTTATATTAATTAGTTGGAATATTGTAGATTAAAATGGTACAGTGAGAAAAATAATTCACACAAATGGTTAATTTATAAAATGATAAACAAACATATTGAAAAATATGAATGCAGCAGCTTGTTTGTGAGAGTAAGAAAAATTTATTTACTGTAAATAAATTTCTTTTCATTTATCAATCAAATAAAATGAAACATTTAGTAAGATTAATATTTTGCACTTTCATTACAAAATTTGGATTTTTTTTTTTTTTTTTTTTCAAAACAACAAAACAAAACTTAGTGGCACTTTTATGCTCAGCACATGAAAAACAGTTGAACTTCTTACCACTTTTTAAAATCATCTAAGCTTATTTTCTAATGCAAGTAATCTGATATTTTATTTCCTTATTACTCTATTTCTTTGACATAAGCTGATTAAAATAACTTTTTTTTAAATAAATTAGATTATTGTATAACTTGTGATGCAATGAGAAAAATCATTCCTACACATGATATATATATATTGACATTTATGAAAAAAATAGGTTGTTTGTGTAAGAAAACTTTATTTACTGTAAATAAATGATAATTTTCTTAAACATTTAATAAGGATTAATATATGTATATTTAAACAACAAAACAAAACTTCATGGTAAAATAGTAGTACTTTTAGGCTTATCACATAAAATAGAACATTCCTTACCCTTTTAAAATCATTTTAGACATTTTTTCAAATGCAAATAGTCTGATATTTAATTCATATAAAAAAATATTACAATTACTTAAAACATGTTACTCTTAAAAATATTATGGAGTAAATAAATTATTAATTTTGAAATGATTAGATAAAAATAAAACTTGACATGGTAGTAATGTAAATATTCAACATGGACATTACTTCTTGATATAGTTAATGGGTAAATTAATAATAGCATGGAGGGGAGGGTGTAGGATATGTATTATAATGACCAAAATGTCAAATACAAACTAACAAGCAAATACCAAAGGAAATATAGGCAACATAAACAAAAAAAAAAGATAGACAAGAATAGGAATGTTTTTAATTTAATAAGAAATTTTAGAAATGTAATTAAAAATTTGTAGACAGTTTTCTATGCATCAGATAGAGCTACGTATTCATGAAATTATCTTTATTTTCTTCTTTTTGTAGTAATGTAAAATATAACAATGTAATTAATATTGAATAAAACTGATTTACTTTGTTAAATTTAATCAACTTTACAACTCGCTAAAAAACTCATTTCATATTTATTAGCTATTGTTACAACACACAGATTTTGGATAGGAACATTATTGTTGTTGGTTATTGTTATGGTAGTCAAATGCCGGAAAGAATAGTCACAATTTTTAACCATAAAGAATGTTCTTAGAAAGAAAAAAGTTAGGCCTAATGATCTTAAAATGAGAAAAGCAATTCTTTCATAAAAAAATATTTATAATTGGACAAATAAATATAAATAATACTCATAAGAAGTAATTAAAAAAATACCTATAACATGTTGATATAATTTTTTCAATAAATACAAAATAAAGTAAATGTTTCCTCTTTGTTTACATTGCACAAATCAAAACCTGTATAAAATAACTTTATTGACACTTGTAGCGATACTCATGGGATATAGAAAGGGCAAACATTAAAATTAAATTAAAAATTTTTATGTACAAAATGCTTTTTGAAGAAATACACTGCTCAAAACAATTAAAGGATATTGCAGTTTTAGGTGGATTTTGTATCTGGGTAACTTTTTCGCTGATTGATACATGGTCGACAGACATAGTAGGTTATATGAGAGTAAATTACACATGTTTGGCAGAAAAAAATGCATTTTATTGCGCATTTGTGTACAAAAGGAAAAAAACACAATTTGTGCATATGAGAAAAAAAGAATAAGAAAAGGTGTTTTCTTCAAAGAAAATCATTTTCAGTAGGGGGTACGGTTTCTACGGGCGGCCAGCAACGTTGAACACCTTTGAGGCATGGACTCAATGAGGCTATTAATGACGAGTTGGGGTATTCTGCCCCACTCTTCCAGAAGAGCTCTTTCCAGTTCTTGGAGAGTTTGTGGGGGTTGTTGGCGGCCAGAAACTCGTCTTCCTAGAGCGTCCCAAACGTGCTCGATTGGATTCATGTCTGGAGAACACGCTGGCCATTCCATTCGAACGATTCCTTCCTCGAAAAGGAAATCCTCCACCAGGTTTGCACGATGTGGCCTGCAGTTATCGTCCATTAAAATGAAGTTATCTCCGATTGCTGCAGCGTAAGGGACTACAATAGGTCTGAGGATCTCATCCCTATATCGACGACCAGTCAGAGCTCCATCTCGAATGACGTAGAGGTCAGTGCGCCCATCAATGGAGATGCCACCATACACCAACACTCCTCCACCGCCAAATCTGACACTTCCGTGCACGAACGCAGGATTATTCCTACTGCCACGGTCCCTCCAGATGAAAATACGCCTATTATCCGGATGCACAGAAAAACGGGACTCATCAGAAAACAGAATATTACTCCATTCATTTCTCCTCCAGTTGACATGCTCGGTTACCCACTCCCTGCGGTCACGACGATGCCTTGATGTTAATCTAACACATACCATTGGTCGGCGAGCATACAGACCTACAGCATGGAGCCGCCTTTGGACAGTCTGAGTTGAAATCGTGGTGCCTGTAGCCAAGCGAAGGTGTTGTTGGAGAAGAGTAGCGTTCATGTTTCGGTGTCTCCAAGCTGTTAACGCTAAATACCGATCTTCATTGGGCGTTGTTGCCCGTCTACGACCTTGCCCTGGTCTTCGGCATGCACATCCACTCTCCAAAAAACGGTTCCAGATCCTGGAAATGACACTTTGTGACATTCCAATGGCTTGCGCTACTTCGGCTTGAGTTTGGCCCCCTTCTAACCTACCAACAATTTTCCAAGCTTCTGAATCTGTCAAATGACTTCGCTGAGACATCGTACTCATCGAAACAAAGCAATCACTGAATGCCGTTCATCCTTGTCTTCATTCTCTTTTAACCAGTTGAAAGTCAAATTTCATTCGCTGCCGCTGAAGCGACGTTTTTGACGTCGAATTCAAAATTTGCATACTCCACAGTTTGAAAACCAGAAAAATTTGCATTTGTGATTATCTTCTTCTATTTTCGGCAAAAAAAAATTTCGTTTATATCTTTATTTTATATGAAACTTCAAATATCCTTTAATTGTTTTGAGCAGTGTACTAACATTTCCATAAAAAACAATATATTACCATACCTTTTAATTTTATATGCAAAAAACTGTCTTGTTAAAAAGCTTTGAAAAAGTCTTTCTTAAATGATTTAGGACATGAAACTTTCTGAAGTTTAATAACTAAAATAATCTTACTAACAAAATATTTAAGAAATCTAGGTATACTAATTAATAAATATATTTTATTAACTAGAATGTACTGACATATCATATGTTCTAACAGCATCTATTCTTTTAACACGCAATGTAGAATCAAATATTATAGTATCAAACATGCAGTCATTTTGGAAATCATCCATGCAGTAAATTAATATATAACCAGCACTTATAAATATATAAAATTAAGTACTTTTAGATTACATCTGTTATCCTAACAATAGCTGAATAAACTGACTTATAGGGTAGAGCCTCTAGAGTTACGGGATGGAGCATCACCGCCATATTTAGGTACACTTTGGGTACACCCCTGCTTCTTGGCGACTTTAGTGCCTTATTGGCGATTTGAAAAAATTTGTTTATCATATATTATTTGAACTAAGTCGATGCATCATGCAAGTATGCACAAGAAGGAAAGTTTTTCTATTATAAAGATCGTACTGTCCTTGAAAATCTTTACATTTTTCAAAAATAATTTTTCGTCCTTAAAAGTCCTTATTTTTATGCAAAAATCTGAAAAAAGTCCTTAATTTCAAACACTTATTTCTTAATCAGATGTGAAAACTCTTCTGCATTTCAGTGAATTTCCAATAAAAAAAAATCAACTAAATCCCTCTCTTTTCGAAATTTTCTTCGTCCGCTTTTGCTTCCCCCCCCCTCTCAAACAGTACCCAAAGTATAAAAATCCTTAAAATTCCTTAATTTTTTTAAACTTTTCAACTCTATTTATTATTTTATTGTATATTCCTCTATCCCAAAAATTTGCTTCCCTCTCTACCCCCCTCCTCCCTTTTCACAAAACCCAGTACAGTTTAAAATTTTTAAAACTGTAATTTTTTTAAACTTTGTTTTTGCTCTATCTGTCACTTTATTAAAACAATAAATAAATAACCGATCATATAATATTTTCCTCCCTCCCCACCAAAATTCACGTTTCCCCCCCCCGATACCAAGCACACAAAATTTAAAATCTTTAAATATCTTACTTTTTTTTTGTTCTATGTGTAAATGTTTAGTAAAGTAAATAAATATCAAGTCATCTAATAATCTCTCCCCCCCCCCTTTTAAAAAAATATCTGCTTCTTCCCCTTTGCCCCTCCCTGTTCATAAAGTTTAAAATATTTAAAAGTATTCTTTTTTCTGCTATTTATCCTTTTATTGTAATAATAAGTAATTAATCATCTAAAATCCTCCCTCCATCTGACATGGCCGCTTCCCCTTTAGCCCTCCCCTCCTTATTACTAGCACAAAAAAAATTAAATCTTTAAACTGTTTAATTAAAAAAAAATATTTTTCTGTATAATTTTAAACCTTTAGTAACAATAATTAATAAGTCATCTAATGAATGTACTACCCCCACCCATAAAATTATGCTTCTCCCTTCATTTGGCACCCCCTACTCACAAAATTAAAACAATAAACAATCATTTAACATCTTCCCCCCACCTGAAATTACTTCTCCCCTGCCTGGTCTTTCCTACCATGCAAAACTTACTCTTCAAAACTGTAATTTTTCTTTCTGAGTCGAAAAATAACCAATCAACCTCTTTCTCTCCCCCCCCGCTGTTAACTGAAATTTGCCATTTATATCTCTCCTTTATACTTTAACTCGCTGTTTATATTAATAATTGATTAATTTATGAAACCCTCCTAAAATATTTTAAATATAAAAAAATAAGCAAATTATTCTGTATTATAAATTTCTAAATCTGTAAAATAATAGTAATAATAATAATAAATTGTTTAACCTGTTTATGAATTTTTTAGAGAATTAAAAAGGTGTAGAAAGACTTTAAGTTATATAAGCATCACTTAAATAAAAACAATTCTCATAAAATTCGGCTTCCCGACTTTCCCCTTCGGCTCAATAAACAGTTTGATATTTAAAACTGTAATTTAAATAAAATATGTCCTACATGTTTCATAGCAAATTAGCTACCACCCCCCCTCCCCACTCCCCTACGCAAACAAAAGTAAGAAAAATCTGTTTCTCTCCAATACATGAAGTTCAGATTTTTTTTTTCTCTATTTGGGACTTTGTAGTGAGTGACAATAAATAAATAATTAATGGGATTAATAAGAAAATAAATAATTCAAAATCTCGTAAATATCGACTAATAACTCTCAAAAGTTTGCAAAAAAATAAAAGAGTATAAATAATTGTTGTCTCTTATGCATATTTATACACTTATGTAAATATTATAAACATAAATAAATAATTAAATTAAAAAAGAATCATAATCATCAATCATTTTTACACGTTTTAACAGACTTTTAAATTTGGCGCTTTCATAAATCCTGCCAATTTATCTCAACGACAGTTTGTTCCACTTTGTTCTTTTTGTGTTTTCTTCGGGAAATTTGAACATCCTGTGTCCTTTTCTAAAATAGTTTTAACAATTCGTCACTAAGCAACCTCCCATCATAAACTTCGTAACTAATTATAACGTGTAATTAATCAAAAATAACTGTAAAAATGTAGCACCGTTGCTCTGACTTTACATAGAAGCTATTGGGCGCTGGGTACATATGGCAAACCCAAAGGCACATCAATGGCGGATGCTTCGGCTCGTATTTCTAGTGGCCCTACTATAGGGCAGTTGCAATTGACGTCACCTTGGAGGTAAACAGTACAAATAGGCAGTTCTGATTGGTGGAATTACCCTTACCTCCAAGTGAATACAATGGTTGATCAGCTGATTGCAACTGCCCTATTAAAAAACAACATTAAAATAAGATTTATTGTATTTGTACAAAATGTTAAGATTATTGTTGTAAGGAACATTGCTAATTTTTAGTTTTATTAAAAGCTGTTTGTTTGTTCATGAAATTTGAAGCTCTGTAACTCTAAATTCAGCTAAAAAGCTAGATTCAAAGTGTATATTAAATTTTCATTTAGTAGCAGAACAAAAATTAGTACTGAAAGTTTGAAATGAAAATAAATAAGTAAACAAAGTTTTTCACTTCTCACCTGCATCTGCTTTTACTAACAGCTTATTCGTATAATTCACTGGCTTGGAATCTCCACACGATACAATGCTAGCAAATACACACCCAAAAGCACATAATAAATATAATTCTATGCTTTTAAAAGTGGTATCAGCTGGCAGCTGTATTTAAATTAGATTAAAAAAAATCCGTGTCCCTTGGTAATACATCTAAAGGAAATCATTTCTTGAGACAGATTTCTGAAACAAACTTTGTAAAATGGCACAAAACTATTAAAAAAGAAAAAATTGCAGGGGAAGAGTTCCGTATCCTGTGCTGCTTGGCGAATTTTTTTTCGTCAAAATGCCGTTTTGGCGACATGAAATTTTTTCCAAGACGGCAGAAAAACATTTTTAAATATTTATGTTATTTATAAATCAATGATTTTGCACCATTTTTAAAAACAGAAAATGATGTAAAAAAATGGATTTATAAATAACAAAGATTTAACGAAGTTTTTCCACCATCTTGAAAAATTGGTTACGATGCAATTACACATATTTTAGCAGCATTCTAAATAAACTAACGAGTAAAAAAACTAAACAAATGTGCTTTTTGAAATAAATATTTGTTATTGTCAGCCCCCTGTTTCTAAATCATTTTGGACATTGAAAAAAGGAAAAATAACTTAACAGAAACTTTTAATGCAAGTAAAATCTCACTTACAACTGCCAAAAAAAGTTGTTAAATATAAAGTAAAATGATAAATATAAATAAATAACAATATATGAGACGGCGATTCAGAAAAAAAAGGGAAGTTTCATTAAAAAAAAATAAATATATATAAAAAAATTAAATTATTTACACACACAAAAAAACGTTAATATATGAGGATTTTAATTTTTTCGGCAGCCGTTGTTAAATGATCTTGCCTTTACGGTGATTTGTAACTTCGTTGTCTGACTAAAGAATAATTTTGTAATGGTATTGTTTGCCGGAATCTGTATAGACAATGCGGCAAAACGTGCAACATAAGGCCATTTTTTTTTTAATATCTACCCTAAAAAACAACCCCTCTTTAATAAAGGGTGCATTTTAAACAGCTAAATCTAAAAATCAGCAAAAATCCTAAGAAAAAAAAAAAAAAAAAAAAAAAAAAAGCCGAATCTTTATATACAAGGTGCGTAAATATCACTTTTGATTTGCTATCTACACTAATAATAACTTTAATAAAGGAAGCATTATAAACAGCTAATGCAAAAATCCTAATAAAATACTAAAAGAAATTAAAATAATAATAAGTAAACGGCAAAGCAAGAGGCTTAACCAGTTACCTTACCTTACTTTTCCTTAACAGCAGCACAAACGCTATCCAAATGCGATCTAACTGAATTCAAAATTTTTTAGCTGACTAACTACTCACGTGGTACTAATTAACAAATAAGCTTCAAAATCTCTCTTATAACGCGAATTACGAAAATAAACCAACCCTAGATTGGAAAAGTCGGGACGACTTTACCTATGCTTGACCCCGCCAAATAGAGTCGCCAAGCATTGGCTAACAACACATATGGTTGCCAGAATGGAGTGTGTGATATTGGCATATTGTGCCATTGTGTTAAGCCAATCGTGATTTTTCGGCAGTGAGGTCTTTTCAGCAACCCCAAGATATCCATTCGTTACTGTTATCAAAGAATGCATGGTACTTACTGTACATTCTTTGTTGTTATCTCCGCAATAGAACATTTTTTTAACTACAGTCTGTGGTTTTCGCTTTCGCTTTATTTTGCGTTTTGCAGGGAAGATGAGAATTTGAGACTACTAGAAGATTTCTCTTGATTCATCGTCATTTCGCTTATGCGTTTGATTTTTAGACAATAAACCTAGAAAGGATATATATATATATATATTAAAGTATCTTAGTATAACATTTAAATTTCCTGTGTTTGAAATGTAATGCATTTATTTACGCAGATATTTCACGTAATGAGGCCTATAGTATTAAAAAAGAAAGAGAAATTAATGATAATTTAAGTAAAATATTTAAAATAAAAGTAATTAATGCATAAAGTTTTTATTATAATTATTTTGGTATTTAAAAAAAATGTATTTATTTATATACCAGTGTCTAGACGGAGGGGGGGGGGGGGGCGGGGGATGTTGAATGTTTTAATGTGTTCAATACTGTTTTCTGTTTGTAAAAGAAAACACAGACCAATTTTAAAGATCTCAGATATTTAAAGCAGAAATGCGAATACCTTGTTTTGAAGATCATAATTAAAATATTATCTTAGCCAAAACAATGGAGGAATATTAATAATATTATTTTATCTCATAAAATAATAATACATTTTTAAAGATTAATATTAAAAACTTTGCGCGTGCGAGTGTTTCATCATTTTTTATGTTCCTTTTCCTTTCTTTATTTGTGTTTCGAATTCACGAAAAATTTAGATTTTTTTTAAAATCAGCCCTTTAAATCTTTTAATCATTGCATTGTTTGTGGTCCCGTTAAACTTAGATTCTCAATAGAAAAAAGTCCACTTCAACAAGGTAAAACTTTCTGACACGTTCACGAATTCATTTTTAAACGTAATAGCATGCAATTGGCCGGCAGGACTATTACAATGATTTTGAATCGAATAACGTTTTTTATTTTTCGAAAACTGCGTTGATCGGAACAATGTTAATACAAGGCTTTTCTAAATAATTTGAGCGTGAATTAATATTATTTTTTATAATCCAACAGTTCCCCCCCCCCCTCCACACACACTATTTATCTAAACAGGCCCTTATATCCACACAGGCAGACTGCAGACGGAATTTCAAGATGAGTAAAACGATTTAGAGAAAATATAATTTCAAACACCGATATCTAAGTAACAGGTACCAAGGTACCTGTACTTGACTACAGTTCTCTGAGAAAAGCTTAAAGTAGATATGTTGTAGACAAAATATTTTTACTATAATTATATTTAATAGCATCAAACAGCAAAAGAAAATAAGTTAACCTGGAGATTTTAATAAAATGCAAAACAAATAAAACATAAGGTTCATGATTGGGGGGGGGGGGGGGGGGGAAGCTTGAAAAAGTCTGGGCTGCATATAATCAGCATCCAAATAAAATATGGCTAAAAAAAGTATTTTTGTGAAACAAATTTTTTTAAATCATAACTGAGTTTTTTTTGTGTAGTTCGAATGTTATTTAAAATCTAGTTTTAAATAAAATAATTATGGAGATTGCAAAGTGCATATACGAAAATTTCCGTAACGGACACTTCTTAATAACAGACACCTCTTTGAACCCATAACACATCTATATTTCTACAGTTTAACCTTTAAAGAACAGTGGACAAATCACCAAAATGTCCGCTATTGGGGAGGGGGGAGTTACCGCAATATACATTTTTCTATATTGTAATTATACTTGTAAAATTCCCGGAAATGTTTAAATGATGGAAAAAAAACTTCGGCTTTGTTTTCTTTCTGGATAATTTTGCGAAAGTGAAAGGCTTAAAGGGAAAAATGATGATAGTCCATTTTTGTGAAATTTAAGATAACAGATCTGTGTAATGGTTTGAGAGGCAAAATAATATACAGCTGAAGATAGGACATTCACACTATTTGTAAAGGGAATTAACTCAGAATATCTAATTTATGACTATTACCTTTTACCAATTTTTCAATTTTTTTTTAAATAAAAAATAAATATTTGTACAGTTATCGTTTTTTAGAAGATAAAAAATAATAAACATACTTACAATTTTTACACTCCATTTATATATTACTTTAAATGAATATATTAAGAAGAAATAATGATAGTTTTAACTATGTTTTCCTTTGGAGGCTTGCTGCCAGCAGTTCTCAAGATTATATTTTTCCTCTCAACAATGCAAAACTTTTTGACACATTTAGGAATTCATTTTTAAACATAAAAGCTGCCACTTGCAGCTTAATTTGTAATCTAATAGACTTTATCCTTTATAGGTAAATGAGTTACATATTGAGTTCTAAGCGATTGTTGTCTCATGACGGCAGTTTTTGTTCCTTTACCACACTGTCGCGTCCGGAAATTCGATTCATAAAGTCAAATTTGATATCGCTTTCTGAATGATCTTATGCATTTACCAAAAAATGAAAAAGCTGTTTGATAAAAAAAATTTTGAATAACAGCTTGTGGTAATTTAATGCTTTTGCCACTTTTGCGAATTTTATATTGAGAAATTTGTTACTTGTTACATTAAAATCAGAATTTTATAATATTTTCTGTAATAAATAAAAATGATGCTTAAGCATAAATAGTAAAAAAAAAAAAAGTGGTTAAGTGTGATCGAAAATCGCTCAAAGGGTTTCGTTTAATATTCCTTTCAAAACACTTTATCCTTTCTTTAAATCCGAATAAATTTCATTCAGCAAAAATCTTTTTTATAAAGTAAAATTTTACCACTCTATTTTTTCGTTTTTTCGAATATCTAAACCAGCCCGCTATTATATTCTGTCATAATATCTTTCATGCGGACTAAATGCGATATTTAAAAAAATAATTTCAAAATTAAACATGTTGTACACCTTCAAAATGTTAAAATAGGCGAATATTTCCGTAATCGAATTTTTATCATGATTCAAAAAATGTTTCTCAAACTCATATATTTAAATATTCTCTATTACTCATATTGATACTCGCTTTGTATTATTCTCAAACATTTGAAAAATTCGTTAAACTTCCAATATGACGTCAGATTTTCTTTTTAATTCTCTTATGACGTGATATTAATCTGCTTTGTGTACATACACATACTCATACTCCTTGCATTATTGAGAAATCTTAGACAATTTCCGTTTTATTACCACTGACGTCAATCAATTTATTTCATATTAATCTTTTTTTCAATTGGTGAAACATTTTTTTTTCCTTTTTCACGTGGAAATCGTTCAATAGAAAATTAATTATTGTAGAAAGAATTTCATTGTGGATTTTTAATTTTTGGCAACTGCTGAAACGAAAAATGTTTAAATGAAATAGGAAAAGACTGTTAAAATTTTGGTTTTTTATCTCTATTTATTAAAATAATACGATTTTTTCAAATTTTAATATTTTGGGCTTCTTAGCTGTCAGCTAAATTAAACGCAAAGTTTCAACTCTGTGAGTTATATAGTTTCTGAGAATGGCTCTGTGACGGACAGACAACAGAGCGGGAGCAATAGGGTTTCGTGAGATGAACGAAACCCTAAAAATCATCCATCGAGCATAGATTATAAAACAATTTCTAACACTTTCAGAATACTGCAACAGAACCATTGCTAAGATTTCAGCACTTATTGTCTAGAGCCGAAAAGGTATTCGAATTCTTTTATCCTTTCTTGTATATGATTTATAGATCTGTGTTACGTAATGTGCTAAAATTTAGCTCAGTTAAAGTATAACTCAATTGGACATTCACCTTCAATACTTTTGTACAGCTCCATATATTATCTATCGATTTAACACTCCTCACATTAAACTAAAATTTAATTCGGAAAAATAACGCACAACACGACTGATATCGTATTTTCCGAAATTACTATCCATAGACGACAATGTATTCGATTCTTTGGATAGCACTGTACATCAATTTGTTTATAGTTTACAAAACTCTCTTCTGCTGGAAAATGAATAACTCAATTAAAAACATCCTTAAGATGGTTCTCGAATGACCTGCTCAACAACGCGGCTCATTAAATTGCATAAAGGCATTAAATTGGCTGGTCTGACTATTGAAGTGATTTGGAATCAAAATGAGTTTACCTTATTTTGATAAATAAATTACTTATCGAGGTATAAGCGATTCGTGTCCCGTGATGGCACATTTTTTCTCTTTTCTCGCGTGCTGCTGCATTGGGAATTCAGTTCAAAATGCTGACTTTGGCAGTATTTTCCTTAAGATCTTCTGCCTTTATCAAAAAATGGAAAACGTCTTTCGATTACATAGTTTCTGAATAAGAACACCTGCCCGTTTCATGCATTTCCCAACAAAAATAAGTTCAGAAATGTGTCAGAAAGTAGCTCTTTGGATTTGAGTATACAGCCCTAAGCAAATCATGCTCATACATTAGTGATACTTACGAATTATTTTGTGTAGCCTACATAAATGATCTATAGATTTTTTTTTTAACATTTGTTCATGATAATACATTACATATATGTAAATTATATACAAACTAAAAACAGTTACATATTACTTTAATTTCCTTATTTTTTATCAAGAAAGGGTCGCGGAGATTTAGTTGCAATAGTTAGTATATTTGTGTGCCACAAAATACAAAAGGTCGAAAACTCTGTGTGCAATCATCAACTTAGACATTTCTTTTGTCTAAAAAATATAAAAAAAAAATGTTTTTTTTTTTTAAGAGTTTTATAAAGCGTATCCTCCTCTCTCCCCCCCCCCAACCTCCCTCTTTTTTTCTTGATGTCCTTTATTCTTCAACTGTACAAAATTAAAATACGACGTTATTTCCTAAATATACCCAAATATTATACATTTCCGTTAAGGAATTTGGAATGACAAATTAGCAATGGATATCAAAAAACAATGAAACGACATTATTAGCTTTGAAATTAACCGCCTCATTGCAACCTCTTTAAAACATAATTAAACAAAGATTCAATATATAAACAGATCGTGCTCCTTATATTTCAGTTTTCAATTAATTTTCTCAGTGAAAAAAAAACTTTCTGTGGGGAGTCTGATTCTGAATACCTCCCTATTAAATAGATTTCGTAAGCAATACTACCTATTACATTCTCCCCTAAGTTGGAATTTTTTAAAAAAATTTGCAGATCTACACCGATCCTGACTCCCAGAACCCAAAATCACCCCCCAGTTCAAGACTATATCTATCTATCTATGTCACTTTTTTATGGACACGATAACTGCAATATCGGTCAAGTTGTTAACGGGCAAAATCGCACCAATCGCGGGGGGGGGATGGGGGGGGCTTTTTGTGAAAACAAAAAAACCCATAATTTCTTAATTATGATACGTATCGAATCCGTTTAAAGTTATTATTACTTCTAGGAAAAGGGCCGAAAATTTATGTATGGCAGAATTTTGATATCATTAAAAATGGCCCCAAGGGGGGGGGGAAAGGGGGTTTTAGAAGAAAAAAATTCATAACTTCATCAATTCAAAAGATATCGAATCCACTTAAATTATTATAACTCCTCTTAATATTATTTAAAACTTTTATGTTGACAAGTTTTTTATAGAACCAACCCTTATAGCAAAAAAAAAAAAAAAAAAATCCCTGCCGGCTCCACCTGTTAACAAGTTAGGTTTCGAAGTGGACGGTTCCAACTGTCGCATCATGGCAGAAGGGTCATTTCTTCCGTAACTACCAACAAACAGGCGCCCCACGGCCTGCGTCTTCGAAATCTACAAGTGCCTGTAGGCCGAGCCGTAAGGGATTTTTTGTGTTAATTGGCGTCTTGTAATAGGGGACGTTAAACATAATCCAGTTAACATAAACGTAACATAACATAACGTTAAACATAATCCAGAAGAATCAGGAAGTTGTATAATACTAAAAAAATGGAGTATTGTCATAGTCAATAGACCTTTTCCCTTCCCATATGTACATGCAAACAGCCTTTTAGAATGAAAGATGAAAAATATATTCTACTTTTGTGCAGAAAAGAAAAAAGCAGGGAAATATTTTTACTTGTATTTCGATTATAGTATTAAAGATTTTGTTAAAACGTGATGGAAAAAATATACTGCTTTGAACAAATATTTGTGTGTTACAATATAACGTAAAGCAACATTTGCAGTAATAAAAGAATGCTGTTTTTCTTTCATGTTGCCACTTGCCAATTGCCATATCTCTTTAAGGTAATCACAAATTCCTTGCTCAACAATGTGAAACTTTCTGACACATTTTTAAACGTAAAGGCATAAAACTGGCAGGACTGATTGCTGAAGTGATTTGGAATCGAAATCCTGGCGCGACAGCGCCAGGATTTCGATTAAAAAGGTCCACTTTGACAAAGTTTTATGAAAAAATCTTCTGCCTTTTCCAAAAAATGAAAAATGTCATTCAATGACATAGTTTCTGAATAGGAACACTTGTCAATTTCATGTGTTTCTGAACGAAAATTAATTCAGAAATGTGTCAAAAAGTAGCTCCTTTGAATTTGAGAACTGCCTTAAGAAAACTGCGCAAAAATTACCTCACCTTTATCCATCACCTTTAGACCATGGCCGCCATCTTGAACCTCGAACCTGCTGATGATGCAGAACACCCATTTCTCTTCTACTTGCGAAATTAAAAAGAACAATTGTGCTACTGTTTTACCCACTCATTATTTAATATTGCCCACCATTTCTAATGCTGTAAATCAAAGATATCTTTGTTGACCACGTATGAAGTTGGCACCTCCCCCCCCCCCCGCCCCCTCAATTACGATTTAAGATTTACAAATTACATAGAAGTTTTGCCCAACCATTATATAACTTTGTCCACCTTTTATAACGCTGTAAATTAAAAAATACGGTTTTGACCACGTGTTCAGCTGGCACCGCCCAATTCGAATATAGCTACACAAATTACGTAGAAGTTTTGCCCACTCATTATTTAATTTTGACTATCATTTTTAACGCTCTAAATCAAAGACATCTTTGTTGACCACGTGTGAAGTTGGCACCCCCCATTACGAAATAAGCCTTACACACATAATTTTTTCCCACCCATTATATAATCTTGCCCACCTTTTATAACGCTATAAATTAAAAAATATGGTTTTGATTACATGTTCAGCTGGCACCAGCGAATTCAAATATAGCCATACAAATTACGAAAAAGAAAGGCTACCGTGGTGCTTTACCAAGGCTACACTACATACCGGGCTTGCTCATTCAATCACAAAAGGTGGCTGGCCGCGACCAGTGATTGGTGCAAAGCGACGAGCCGGTCTTTTGTGCCAATCACTGTGTGTCTTTCATTTTGTCGATTCGCTTTGTACCAATCGCTGGTAGCGGCCAGCCACCTTTTGTGACGTCATGATAATGAATGAGCAAGCCCGGTATCTAGTGTAGCCCTGGCTTTACGCGTATCCTTGTTTACAGACAACGGAAGTCACGTGCTGCTCGAATGCACCAATGCAGGTGTACGAAAAGAGCTTTACGTCACTCTAGCGGCCTGCGAGGCTAACGAAAAAGACAGGCTACCGCAGTGCATTCCACTTATCTTTTTTTACAGACCGCTAGAGTGACGTGATGCTCTTTTCGTACACTTGCATTGGTGGATTCGAACATCACGTGACTCCCGCGGTCTGTAAAAAAAAGATACGCGTAAAGCACCGCGGTAGCCTTTCTTTTTCGTTAGCCTTGAGCGGTCTGTAAAAAAAGATAAGTGGAATGCACCGCGGTAGCCTGTCTTTTTCGTTAGCCTCGGGGCAGTTGCAATTGACGTCATGATGGAGGTCACACACTACAAATAGGCAGTTCTGATTGATGGAACTATACTGACCTCCAGTTGAAGTACAATGGTTGATCAACTGATTGCAACTTCCCTATAGTCATCGAAAAACTTTCGGAACATCAGCTAAATCCTGGCAAAACTTTAAGAACGCCCGATAAATCTCGAAGAACGCTTGGCAAAACTCTGAGAACACTGGAAAAAACAGGGCAATTTTATATGGTCACGAGCAAAGCAGGTTAAAAATTTAGGAACGGTAGGGGAGGGATTCTAGGATATTGGGAAAAAAACGGCCAAAGCCACAAGAATGTTGAACAAAGCTGGACAAATCCTTAGGAACGCTGGACAAAACTTTAGTAACGTTAGGCAAAACTTCAGGAAGGCTGTGCAAGACTGGGTAAACATTAATAATGCTGGACAAAACTATAGGGGCACTGGACAAAACTTGACGAAACTGTAAGAAAAGAGGGAAAACTGGGCAGTGCTATAAAAAAATTTGGGCTCAGCCGGATAAACCTTTAGGGACGATGGACTAAACTAGGATTGTTGGGCAAAACTCTAGAAACAATGGGAAAAACTGGGCTATGCTATAGGATTACGGGTAAAAGTCACGACTGCTGAACACAATTCTAGGAACGTTTTGAAAAACTTTAGGAATACTGACGAAAACTTTGCAATACTATAGAAACAGGGGCAAAGCCAGACAAAAAATTAGGAATACCGGACCAAAAATTTTAAACATTGGCCAAAACTAGGCTAATTCTAGAAACACTGTACAAAACGGGACAATGCCATAGGAACACTAGACAAAACCTGGGAATGCTATCAGAACACGTGAAATCCACGTAAAACTTTAAGAATGCTGTTCAAAACTGAGTAATGCTAAAGGAAAACGAGTAAAGTCGGGTAAAACATTTGAAATGCTAGGTTAAACTCTAGAAATTCTTGTCAAAACTCTGGAAACGCTGGATAAAATTCTATGAACGTTGTGCAAATCTGGACAAAGCTCTTGTGAAATACTGAGCAAAACCTGGCAATGCTATAGCATAATTTAAAAAAAACGGACTATGAGCGTGTTCAGAGACCGAAACGCGGGTTACTCGTATAATTGGGGAATGACGTCATCTGATTTTGTCAGGGTAAAGTTGGGTTAAAACGGCTGTGAACGCTTTTGGGTGAAGTTATGGGCATGTTTACGATCAAACACTTCCGTCAACCAATCTACCATTACATTTTGATTGTACGAACGTTGCAGGAAGCATCCTAGCCAACGTTGGCCAATTATATCATAGTCCTGTTAAAGGTAGACCAATGAAATGGTCAGGACTCAAGTGTACAGTAGGAGTCATAAAGAACAACAGTTGACAATTGCAGTTAGCTATAAAGCAAACAAACAAATAAGATTTCCCAACCACGTGATCACTTTACCCAACAAAATTCTCCAGGTAATGTGGGTTACCCGAAGTCCCGGCTTTGAACGCTACTGGAAACCCTCAAAAAGTCACTTGATATTGATATCTGAACGCTTCGGGTTTCCCGTGCGTTACTCTATGTAACTCGGGGTTCGGTTTGTGAACGCGCCCAATGTTATATAAAAACAGGCAAAGTCTGAAAAACTTTAAGAACGCTAGGCAAAACTTTATAAATACTTGGAAAATGCTGCAAGAATGTTAGGCAAAGCCGTGGAAGTCTCTAAAAAAGCTAAACAAACATAAGACTGTTGGGCAAACACTAGGAACAATGGGCAACACGTGGTAATGATATTATAGCATCACTTTAGTAACGCTGAACAGAACTCTAGACGTTGGACAAAATTCTAGGAATACCGGACAAATCTGAAAACCCTGTCAAACTCTGAATCTGGAATCACCCTCTCCTTCGAAACATACCGCAAATGGGATGCTGATATAACTTTAGGAACTTCGGGAAAAAACGCTTCGAACACTCTAAAAATCCGGGCAACGCTATGGACTTTACCCACGAGTGGCAACAGCTACGTCTCTGCGAGTACATGCTCTCCGAAAAAGACTGTTTATTGAACGAAGGGAAAGTTGTGCTAAAATGTTCTTCACGCCTATGGCTGTTTTTCTGTTATATACCCGCAGATGATCTGGAGGGTCCCTCTTGGTGGTCCTGACTCGGCCCCTTAAGTGGGAAAGATGACCGGAAGCCAAGCATTTTGCGACTCTCCGTCGGGTTGTTCCGACTCGACCTCTTAAGTGGGGAAGAGGACCGGACTCTCGATATAGTGAGATGTTCGTCGACAAAGCAGGGACAGGAGACGGACGGACTACCGCCTCATCGTGGTCCGCCGGTGAAAAAGGGATGTCCGAAAAAGCCGGGATACTCAGAAGACCCGTTGTGGGACCTCAACGAGGTCCCTTAGGACCTGGGGGTCTGGGGGTTCCCCTATCGTAAGCGCAGATTCACCGCGGTGCCAGAACTCCGTCAATGCTCGGAGTCTCTTCCGTAGGTGCTGGAAGGACATCCCATAGATCAATCCCAGTTGCTTGGGCAAGGGGCTCACTAAGGAGACTAGTCCTTCTCTTTTGTGCCGAGGTAGGTGACACTGGGCAAAGGCAAGCAAACGGTAGCTGGACCATCTCCACAAACTTATCCAAGGAATTGACGGCGGCGAGATCGGGTTTCGTAGAGCACGATGCGTGGTGACTCTGTGGTGCGCTGGGAGATACGGCATGCAAAAACTATCTGCACCGTACCAGCGGCAAAGGTGGAATAGCTACCGGCGTGCGTGCGTATGGGGCGCGCATGGCCCGCAGCCACCACGTCATCCACTGCAGCTGAAGCAGTTGGGAGCCAATCTCAATGGTTGGGCAGCGCAGGAGGTTTCCAAAACCAAATGGGGTTTCAATCCAAAGGCGGCCCATCAGGTCGCTGCGGACGAAAACCATATCTTGGTGAGGGGATCACCCACTCCTCGTGTTGTTCGACTACGAGAAACCTGGCCGGATACTCGTCGACTAACGCGACGGCGATCAAGCCAAAACTCGGTCCCTCGGGTCGAAAACCAATCCAGCGTGTCTTTGCGTAATTGGAACTTTCCGTGCCCGATGGTTGGATTAGCGGTAGTCTTCACCTAATTTTTACGCAACTAACCTCGACCGGTACTGCTTCTTTAGCGTTCTTGAAGGAATTTTCCATGCCCACCGGAGTTCGGTAGGGGGTATAAACCTAATTTTCCGTTGTTTCTAACATTTTTGTGATATGTTAAGTTTTGTGTTTGCATGTGTTGTTTTTACATGTGGATGATCCTCTTGACAGAGGCGGATTAACCACCTACCGGGCCCCTAGGCTTAACACATTGGGGCCCCCCTCCTTCTCTATATGTATATACATTGATATACAATACACACACACACATATATATATATATATATATATATATACACAAACGTACACACGCGCGCGCACACACACACACATACATATATATACATACATATTTTTAGGACAAAAAACAGGTTACAAACTTAGCGCCGGGCCCTTAGTTTGTCGTGCCCCTAGGCTTCAGCCTACTCAGCCTATTTGGTAATCCGCCTCTGCCTCTTGATGGAGTCCATCGGATACCATCTGTGTTCTGACCGTAGGGCTCACCGGAAGCAAAGCCATCGAGAGAGGACAACCTAAGGCGTGTTTATGCGTCAAGGGCAAAATTTCTTTGTGGTCCCGGGTTGGCGAGAAGTTCCTTCTATCGCACAAGCAATAATCGCGGCAGAGGAACTAGTCGTTTCCTCCTTCCCTAGGACTCGATGATCGGACGCCGCGAGAAAGCAAGGGTCGTCGGGGGAACTCGGCATTATGGCTTAGAACCCGGTTCCCCTCATGGGGTTCCGGCGACGAAGCCGTCGGCTGTCTTCGTGGAGGTCTCCTGATTATGGGAGCCTCCACGTAACGACCTATGTCGTCACCACTTCGTAGAATCGGAGTGATGCGTAGGTGGTGGTGCTCCGACGCCGTAGCGCACACGGGGGCGGACCCTGTTCGTGCGCGTTATATGTCCCTCAGGACATGGGTATGGCGGTTGAGACGCTGACGGTCGCGCAGCTCAGTTTTTATACCCGCAGATGATAGACTTGGGGTCTATGTAGGGCTACTGTTATCGCGACCTACGTTACGTTATACACGGCCGGTGCATGACGTTTAAAACGTCACATGGTGTGGATAATTTTGAAACGGCGATTGGTGCAAAATGGGGGGCGCGCCGGTTTGCGCCAATCGCGATATAAAAATGATCCACTCCATGTGACGTTTTAACAGTCATGCACTGGCTGTGTATAACGTAGGTCGCGCTATAATACAGGCTGAATCATCAAGCATTTTGATGCTCACTTAAACCAATCAGCGATTGTTGCCACGCTGCGTGGCCAATCGTTCTCCTCCTGCTCCTATGGGCAATTAAATGACGGTGTGAGTCAGCCCGGATTGTATTGTAGTCCTACTTTACACAATTGAGTGGAAAAATGGAAATTTGTAGGAACGATGAGCAAATTTCCAAGGACACTGAGAAAACCAGTTACTGCTGTAAAAACTTAGGGCAAACCTTTAGGAACGCTGGGTAAAATTCTGGAAATATGGTCAAAAGCTACATATTTGATTATAGCGTTATAAAACTTTTGGCAAAATTATTTCAACTTAATTCGTATTGGAAGTGGGAGGGGGGGGGGGGGGGGGTTGAAAACGTAGTCACACAGGAGTCAACAAATTTCTAAATCGGATAAAAGCGGGAGTGAGACAAAATTGCAGTACATACAAATTTTAAACTTTAAATAAAAGTTTGTAAAAATTTGATAAATATTTTTTTTTTGTTTATGTACATATTGAAACTAATAAAATTGTTTTAATATAACTGAACCACCCGGCTTCGCCCGAGTTAACCTTGGTCTTCCGGGTAACATAAGTAAAATTATAATATCCTAAAAACACGCCAATCACAACAACGCACTCGCGTCTATAAACCGTCAAAATGATATTAAGAAAAACTTATCTTATTTTGACGCAATCATACTAAGTCCCTCGGCTTTATAAATAATAATTAAAAAAAAATAAAATATTTTACGTAAAATATTTATATACCTTTTAAAAATATCTTACGTAAAATATCTAATCAAAAATCAGCAATAGTTGTCTTATTCGTCTAACTTTCCATGGTCGTGTTCATATCCGATGTTTAACGCCTTTAGTGGGGGAATTTCTAAAATCGCTGACATAAGTGCATAACTATTTTGTTTTTTAGTAGATTTGTCATTCTGAATTTCATTCTACTAACTAACACTTCGGCTGAAATATGACGAAATGACTTAAAACGTTCGACCCTCCATTTAACCCCCTTAGTTGGTGAATTTCTAAAATCGCTGAAATACGTGTTTAACTATTTTTTTTAGTGGACATGATATGCTGAATTTTATGTTCCTACCTAACTTCTGCTAAGATACGACGAAAAAAATGACCTACAACTTTCGACCCCACTTTAACCGTTTTCAAGGAGGAGGGGGGGGGGGATTTTAAAAAATCTTTTTTTATTGCTTGCCTAGATAATAATAGCAATCTACTTTCCAGATTTCGTGATCCTGACTTTAGTCATTTCAGCTGGGCATTGATGAGTTAGTCAGGCGTTCTCTCTTTATATAATAGTATAGATATAGATATTAGATAACCAGGGCTTAATATGCGCCGGAACCCACCGGAAACCAGCTCCAGTACTTCTTTGTTTTTAGTAAATATTTAAATATTGGCCATAAATCAACGGAGCTATAAACACTGCGCTCCGGAGCCCAGTCCAATAACGCTTCCGAAAAACGAATCCTAAATGACCCTTTTCTTTCCCTCCTATCTCAATCATTTGCTTTCTTTTGTATGAAAACACTTATAAGTGACATAATGTGCTGCTCACGTAAGAGATAGAGATGAAACAGGCTCGGTTTTTATATCAGTCTTCGGGTTTGGGCAAGCTCCAGCTCAGGGCTCGGAAGTAGCGCGCTACAAGTAGCGAAACTACAGTAGCCGCTACTTTTTCTAGTAGTTTGTAGTGTAGCGCGCTACATTTAAAAAATTGTAGTGTAGCGAGTAGCGCGATACAAAATATGAGTAGTTTGTAGCGAGCATCGACGCTACTTTTCACGCTACTTTAGGAGGGAGGAAAAAATGCCAATCTTCAAGTCACGTGATCATAACTCGTTTCTTTTGTGCGAAATATGTTCTCTGCAACAATTTGCGAATGTCAGCGACAAATCTCACTTGCAGTGTCATAGATTTTTCCATAAACGACGGGCACGGTCACAAATAAACTGTAATTTTTATAGTTTGGGTGTCAGAAACTTCGTGTATTGTCATTTAAATCCATAGAAATCTTCTTAATATAATGTATTTTTATACGACTACGATTGTTTTTACCAAAATATAGTCGTCTGGCTATGTTAAGTCTTTATCTAACTCTAATTTCTTCTCCCTTTTGCCTCCAACCCCCAGCAAGAAAAGAAATATAAAATCTTTATTTAAAGGGGGGAAAAAATGGAAAAGAAATAGAACGGATTCATCTAATCATAAATCATCTAAATTATCCCTAACCTCTCAAATTCACGCTTACCCCTTATAACCTGAAGTTGCACATAAACCATTTTCTTTATTAATAATAATTACTGGATTGCTAACTCGTACCGAATATCTAAATCATTATTCAATTGTAATTACTGTGTAACCGAAAGACCTTTCCTATTATTCTTTATTTTATTTTATTTTATTTCCTGGTAAAGACAGAAGATTTTTCAGAAAACACTGTCAAAGTCGGCGTTTTCAACCGAATTTCCGACGCCGCAGAAGGGGAAAGGGAAAAAACGTGACACGAATCGCTTATAACCCGAACCCGATAAGTAATTTATTTTTCAAAAAACGGAAAACTCATTTCGATTCCAAATCGCTTCCATAGTCAGACCTGCCAATTTTATGCATTTGCGTTTAAAAATGAGTCAGATAATGTGTCAGAAAGTTTCGCGTTGTTGAGCAAGGAATTTGAGAACCACCTTAAACGCTACTGTGCTATATCACTCTCATAAATTTGTAAGATTATTACAATTTTTGTTTTCAAATTTCCTCTATTTAACACTTTCCAACATAATTAAAAAGCGTCTATGAATTCGCTTTGTCTGTCTGTCCGTGCTCTAACTCTTGTAAATATACTCGGATTGCCGTGAAAGTTTTATACGTTATTGAAGTTTACCATTGAATGTTGAGTATTGAAAATGAAGTGTGTAGCATTTATATCTCGCTTACAGGGACATTCAAAAGAATTCTGTTACATTATGGTCTATGGGGAAAAATCGTTTGCGGTGCATTTAATTAGCGATGATAACTATAGCGAAAAATAGCGAAGTAGTGACTACTTTTGAAAAGTAGTTTGTAGTCGCTACTTTTTAAAGCAAGTAGTTGTAGTTAACTACATTTTTCATAAAGTAGTTGTAGTTGTAGTTCGCTACAAATAAAAAGTATTTTTTCCGACCCCTGCTCCAGCTTAATATGTCTTAAATTCAATTTTTATTTATTTCAAATCATTTTAATGCTATTTTGATCAGAATAAAGAGTCAACAGAAATAGTCTTTTTCTATTCTGCATAGCTGCGAACTATTCATTTTTTGTATTAACACTATTTCTGAATCATAATCCTGAGCTTATTGAATCGCAGAATTCTCCAATTAATTAACATTAAGATTAGGCAAAGGTTTCTATTTGGAAGTAGTAATAACTAAAAAATGGAATAGTGGATTGCTAAGTTATACGCAGATAGATGTATTTAAAAGTTTTATTTTGCTAAATAAAAAAACAATGCTTTGAATTTTGAAAATAATGTATGAAATATAAATATGCAAATTGGAGTGACGGCATAGAGGGGGGGGGGGGGTAGGGGGGGGGCTGAGGGGTACGCTACGGGTGTTAGTACTGCAGAATATTATGGCTCCGGTACTTTTTTCCTTAGAAATTAAGCCCTGTAGATAACAGTAAAATTTTAGGCTGTATATGCTTTTTTTACTTTAATCTTTACACATTATAGTGAATCTTAACACAAGGTTTTGTATACATCTGGTTATCTTTAAATGCTATGGGAAAGGCTTTAACTCAGAAATCACCCTCCGTTTAACCCTACACTTCTTCAGTGCATATAGCCTTAACTCTGAGGAAAAATAGATGCTTGATTTTTTTTTTGACTTTCTAAACTTTTTCTATACTACACATAATAACATTTAACTAAATTTACATAGAGGAAGACCCTGCAACGTCTAGCCCTTTAAAAAAAATTGAAATTTGATAAATTTTAAACTGGAAAGAGATTGATAATATTAGCTTGATGCAGATTGTTGACTGTTAAAATTTTAGACAATTAAGTTTATTTACTTAGAAAAGCAATTTTTGTATATGAAACATGGCCACAATGAATTTTTTCAGTCAAATATACATGCATACTTTTTCACTATGTTGGCTATACTCCTATTAAGCAATTAAAATTTGAATATATGTATACAGAGTGTTTCGCTCCAACCAAACCCTAATTCTTGTTTTGTTAAAATGATGAATCTATTTTAGCGAAAATCTCGAAGAGACTTACCTTGTTTAGCGACAAATGTAACAATATTTACGTATCACGAGAATTGGTCAAAGTTATTATCACCCGCATCCAAACAGTGCTGAATTAGGTGCCCCATATTTCGGAATGTAGTTGACATTACATACTGTGTCATTGACTGAATTACTGTGCACATCCAGCACTTTTCTTGGTATCGCATTCCGCATAAAGCAATGTAAATCTGTTGAACTTTTCGTTAAAATAGCGTCATATTATTAACCTCTAAATAAATATTTGGGTTTGGCTTAAAGTCTAATACCCTATATTTTTTACTAAAATGCATTGCGACCTAGTTTACTACGATACAAAAATTGTTAATTGTAGCGTGCTCTACCACCTCTTACAGTTTGTCCCATCTTTTTTGAAGTGCTCTGTATATGCATATATATATATGTTTTTTTAAGAGAGAAAGTATGGTTGCTTTTAATATTTATTTTTCATTTGTAATATTTAATAACAAAATGATGAATAAAAAAATTTAAGAGTATGTTAGCATATAAAACATTGTTATTGACTCTTTACAAATTTTCCCCTAGTGAAAATATTTTACAAAATCACATAACACTTTTTTAATAATCATAATTTCAATATTTTTAACCTTATTTTATTTTAATACTCATTGAAGTCTTTTTGTAATAATGCATAAGATACACAGATATAAATATCCGGCGATTGTGAGGTACTTTTTAGCGCAGCGTTGTGACATTTTATTAGTTTACAATATGATTTCTTTGTGCGCGCCATGCAATTTTTCACGTATGTCATACTGATTTTATTTATTTACCCAATAAAAATTGCTCCACAGTCTCAGTGCTGTTAACATGTTATAATAATACGCGAATAATACTAGAATAGTCACATATTAAGCATAATCACTAAAATTAGATGATTTATTTGGAGTTCCGATTTTCCTTGATACATATTACATAAATTCACTTAAATTTTCTTTAGTACCACGGTGTTCATTAGTCTGCATCGAATGGAACTAAAAAAAAAAAAAAAATCTGTGTAAACAGAACCTGCGTATAACAGAAAACTTTTACGTTCTTTCTTGCCGAAAGGAATATAGTACAAATCTATACCTGCTAAGACGAAAACTTGTCTAAAAACAACATATTTTTCCTGTCACTATCCCTAACGATTCAGTTATTACGCAAATTTAATGCACATGGTTCAATAAAACCTGGGATAACGGAAGCTGTTTATAACGAAATCCTGCATCTTAAACGTTAAAAAAAATAATAATAATAATAATAATAAACTTTCTAGTGCAGGAATAACCATACAATTATAACTTCTCAATAGAAAACCTCTCCAAAACTGAATTTTGTTTCGGGCCGAAGCAATTCCACTATCACATATTTTAACTGTGCAAGATTAATATGTTTATTTAAAATAGTAAAACCTACTAAGAGAAAATCTCAAATAATCATCAGAAAAATATTCCGTTTTGGAGAGGTATCCATCTTAGAAAGTATAATTTTGGGGTATTTTTTCGAAAGAGAGTATGCATTTTTTACGTTTAAATCAGAAATCCATTATAGACAGGTTCCGTTCTCGTAGAATTTAGTGTATTTTTATGTGTTGATTTAGAAGCCGCTGTCCCGCCTTATTGTCAAAGTGGAACTGCCAACACTAGCTTTAAAATACAATTGCGAACAGTGTCCATTAATAACTGCTAAATTAGTCGCTCTCACAGGGAAAGAGGGCAGGAGAGGTCCGTAATTTGTTGTATATTACAGCCTTCTCTCTTATTTGGCTCAAAGTCCTCCACTAGTACGAAAGTGCATTCAAATATTAATCTTAAAAAGTAAGTCTTTATGACATAATTATAAGAAAAGTATGATACATCATAAAGCGGTCCTCAAATTCACTGGCAGATGTATTTATAATCGAATACGTTTTTCATTTTTCGATAAAGGCACGGGATTTTCGGAAAATACAGTCAACGTTGGCATTATGAACTGAATTTCCAGATGCAACAGTCTGAGAAAGGTCGTCATGAGACAACAATTGCTTACAACTTAAAATGCAATACATTTATCGAAAAATGAAAAACCCTATTCGATTTTCCATCATTATAATAGTTCAATTTCATGCTTTTGCGTTTAAATGAATCGGTGAATGTGTCAGAAAGTTTCTTGTTCATTTAAGGCCGTTCTCGAAAAAGAAAAATCTGCACTTAACAAAGTGCAGATTTTTCTTTTTCGAGAACGGCCTTAAATGAAAAATACATTATATTCAACAATTTATTTGGTTTTTCATAGATTCGTTTGTATTGAAAAGGAAAAAAAACTCCTATTCAATCAACAGACTTCCATATTTCCGAGGATGTGTTTGCTTTATTTATTTTAGTAATGTATTTTCAACAAACAAAAATAATAGCTAAAAAAAGAAATTTTTATTATATTAAAAATTGTTATTGTTTGAAAATATATTTCCCGAATACAATAAAAAACATATATAAATTAAAATTTAAAGCAATTAAGTGAAAAATGTCTAAAACAGTGAGTAAGCTGGTTTTAAATTATTCCACTAAACGAAATGAAAATCATTTCTGAATATTGATTGTCTGAAATCTTTTAGCACATTTTTATCATAATTACTTTAATATAAACTAACTTTTAAGTGCTTTGTCCATCTAAAAGTCGCATTTCAAAATAAAACGAAATTGTTCTGATAGTAAAAATTGTCGTGCCTAAAAATCTGTTTATTTAAAGGATTGTAAAACATCTCTCTTATTTCTCGCCGTCTATCAATCAAAATCCAACACCCCCTTAGATCTGAAATAACCGCCCTTTCTGTAGAAATTCACTATCACTTCCAACAGATGTTTCCCTTTACCTCCCTCAGACTCCTGGAAACAGAAACACAATGACGTACTTATCAGCTAGCATTATTCAACAACCAGCCAGAGCACGTTATCGCTCTTGACCATCCCCAAGACTTTATCGCTTTCTTAAACCTGTTTTATCGCCATATTTGGCGGGGTCAAGCATAGGTAAAGTCGTCCCGAAAAGGGGTTCAAACTTCGACGATACCATCAAACCAGATTGAAACATCTATCGCCCAGAAATCGCGCCAAATTTGGCGACAAATTTTCTAGCACAGGTTATGGGACTTGAAAAATTGAAAATGGATTAAGAAAATAATTGTTTATATTTCATCCGGTAGAGAGCGTCGTTCTCAATTAAACCCATAAACAAACGTCGAAGATTTATCCGGATGCTGAGATTGTGAGCAAGCCTTATTTAGCTGGGTGATTAATGATTTTGATATTTATTTGAAACCCACTTCTGTTAGTAAAGAAAAGTATGACTTACTAATAGAAAAGCTTGATGTTTAGATAGTGTAAGTATTCCGGTAATGGACAACTTCCAAAGTTTTTAGTTTATAAAAAAATAACCAATAAAAATTTAGCTTCTGTTATTTTTTTTTTTCATAACATTCCCTTGCATGTTTTATAATTTGAGTTAATGTTGACCATAGATAAATAGATAGATGTCAAAACAATCAGGAAACAGAAAATATCATTTCACAGTTCCAGTTTCACCTTTTTCCAGTGAAAATTTTACTGAACAAGCTAAAAAGAGCTGGTTTTACTTTATCTATTTATACCTTCTTTATTTTCTCACAAAAACTTAATGTTTTTGTTTTTATAGTAGTAGAAAAGTTTGAATTTTTTATACTAATGATAATTTATAAAAATTTCATTTATTTTTAAGGTTTTATGATCAGTCTCCATTTCTAGAATGCTTAGTTGGTAAATTCACAGTATGATTATTACAAAATCTTTCATCTGCACAGATTTGGCACAACCTTCTGTATCTTTAGAATGAATTCATGTTTTCTCGATTGCCTTCTTTATCACACTTGATTCCATTGCCAAGTACTTCTGTTGCAATTTATTTTGATGAAAAATCCTACTGTATTCAAAATGACATTTTAGTTTTGGCAGAAAAGGGCAATATTGTTTTATGACATTGATTATTCAGTATTTTGTGTACTATTTTTGTTTATTGTAGAACTAACAAGAAACAAAGCTTGAATAAAAACCAGAAAACAACTGTAAACAAGGAAAGAAAAGGAATAGTGGAAAAAGTCTCTTTATTACTGTTGTGTCGTGACAAAAATGGCCGAACAGTTAAATATTAGAAATGTCCTGCAAAAATCCCTTAAGAATATAAAGAGCATTTCGCCACCAATTGCACCCAACTCTTTTTAAAAAAATTAGGGAAAATTCTGTATTTAAAGTAAAAATATTCAATCACTTGACAAGAAGAGAAAAATGACCTGGAAAACAAATGCTGGGCACTGTGATTGTGGTAGGAAGGTGCCCTCTTACGTCCCCATTTGGCTTGTGAATTGCCATAATTAGGGCTTGCATATAACAGTAATCCAGGTTTTACTGCAATTTTTTTTCTTGGGAGAAAAAATATAATTTTTTATTTTTGTGAATATTAAAATTTTGAAAAAATAAATCATATCCAGTTTTACTTTTTGATAATCTCCAATATTTTTTGGGAGGGGGACGGGGTGTAAATTTAACAATGCCTCATTTATTTAAAACAATCCTGATAAATCTTAAAACTGGCAGATATTCTCAAAACAGCAACAATCCATACCGTTTAATACATGAATCCTGCAATTTTTTTATAATGCTGAAAAATAAAATTCATGTACTTTTTTTTGTCTGTTTTAAAGTATATTTTCAACATAAAATTTTATAATAGGTTATTTTTATAAATGTAATTTTGCGAAGGGTCTGTAAATTGAACCCTTCTCCTAGGATTGATACCTTGCTTCAAATCTATTCCTCTATTTTTGTGTGAAAATTTCTCAAATATATGTTATTACTATTATTTTTGTTTAGATTTCTTAATTTCTTTAAAGATTTCCAAAAGATCCTATACGAAGAAACTTGTGGATATTAGCAGTTTGTCGTAAAGATAGGAATCTATCACAACATAGTTCATTGTGCTCTGCTTATTTCACAGAGGATATAATTGACCAGACGTCTGTCTCATGTCTCAAGCTGAGAGGTAATCTTGTACCTATTATCTTCATATATTCCAAAGATGAGATAATGAATATAATTATTCTTAATAAGTAATTAGGCATTTTACTGTCAAATAATTCTTGGGTTAGTGCATTCCACTTAAAATTTTATGAGTGTGTAGTATGACTCACTTAATAAAAAGTCCATGAGTCAGTCTCACTCAATTAATCAAACTACTGTGAATCAGGTAACAACAAATTTCAGGCAATTGAGAGCAATCTTGAGTTCACTTTTTAAGAAATGCCACTTTTCTGTAAATTTCTGCGTTTATTTAAAAAAAAATCCATTTGCAATTTTCATAGAACGATAAAAAATATATAAAATATTGCTTTGGTGTGTGTTGCAAATGAAATAACTGATCGGCATAACACATTTACCTGTAGTTCAGAAAAATTCGTGTTGAGAAGAGAATAATTTTGGGTCCCACTTTTTAAATTTCTAGCTTGGAGAGGATTCAGAGATGTTCTTAGAGGCAGTAACTAGACACAGACAGGGACATATCTGGAGGCACAACAGTGCCTCCGCCAAGTCGAGAGAGCACAGCCGTAAGCATCCTTTTCTGGAAGCAACGTAGGGCCCTTTTGACCCCCCCCCCCCATATCTCTGCGCTGGAGTTTCCCAAAAACCCAGAACTTCGTTTTTCCAGAGTATTTGGCACACAGAACCAAAAGTTAAAATTACAAGTTTCTGTCTTTTCTAGTTCTGACGATATATGAACTCAAACATTCGATTTTTTGTCACTCATTCACGCGTCATCAAAAAGATTAGTTAGATCCCGTAGCCCTAGAAACTTGACATTGGGAAAAAGGGTAGTGTTTAGGATACAAAGAAAGGAAAAATTACAAAATCCGGAAAATTCGAAAAATTCGAAAAAAAAAAAAAAACATTCGAAAATTCAACAAATTCCATCAAAATTGAAAATTGAAAATAATATGATCTTGTAGTCTTAGAAACTTAAAATTTGGTGTGAAGGTAGTGTTTAGCATCCAGAAAAAAAAACATCAAAAACACAAAAAAAATCGAAAGCAAAATTTAAAAAATAGAAAAAAACCAAAAATTTGAAGACAATCCGATTTTGTTGCGCTAGAAACTTCAAATTTGGAATAAAGGTAGTATTTACAATACAGAAAAAGAAAACATAATTTAAAAAAAACCCAGAAAATTCGAAAAAAAAATTCAAAAATTATAAAAATTCAAAAAATTAAAATAATTTGATCTTGCCTTAGAAACATAAAATTCGGTGTAAAAGAAGTGTTTGGAATTCAGAATAAGAAAAAATTAAAAACACAATAAAAATCGAAACTAAATTTAAAAACCAAAAATTTGAAAACAATTCGTTTTTATAGCGCTAGAAACTTGAAATTTGGAATAAAGGTAGTACAGTATGGAACCATTTATCCGGAATCCAGTTAACCGGAAAACCAGTTATCCAGAATGATATTTCCAACTGACAGATTTCAGAATCTTTCCAGAAAAAAGTGCCATGCAGTGCTAGTTTGACATGTGCATTGCTTAATAGATTACCACATGCATTGTACAACTTGATCAATATCTAAAATTTGAAATGAAATCATTTTTAGTTAGATATTGAGGCAATACCTTGGAAACAATAATTTTGCTTAAAACAAGTTTTAAGCAGAATTATTGTTTCCAAGGTATTGTCTTCTTTCAAACTCTGATTGATCTTGATAGGATCTGAGCCTTAATCAGAGTAATCTAATAATTTGAAATCAGTAACAATGTTACAGCCATATATATTCTACAAATCTCATCAAATGGATATTGTTTTAATGTCCATCCAGTTATCCAGAAAAACCAGTTATCCGGAATACATCTGGCCCCGACCATTCCGGATAAATGGTTCTATACTGTATTTAGGTCAAAAAAAGAAAAAAAATCCAGAAAATTCGAAAAAAATGAAAATAATTTTATCTTTTAACCTTAGAAATTTAAAATTCGGCGTAAAGGTAGTGTTTGGAATTCAGAATAAGGAAAAATTAAAAACACATTAAAAATTGGAAAAATCGAAAATTTGAAAATAATTCGATTTTGTAGCGCTAGAAACTTGAAATTTGGAATAAAGGTAGTATTTAGGATACAAAAAAAGAAAAATTAAAAAAACCAGAAAATTCGAAAAAAAAAAAAATAAAATAAAAAATTCGAAAAATTAAAAAAAAATTGAAAAACTGAAAATAATTTGATCTTTTAACCTTAGAAACTTAAAATTCGGCATAAAGGTAGTGTTTGGAATTCAGAATAAGGAAAAATTAAAAGCACAATAAAAACCGAAAATAAAATTAAAAAATCGAAAATTTGAAAATAATTCGATTTTGTAGAACTACAATTTTGAAATTTGGAATATAGGTAGTACTCAGGATAGAAAAAAAAAAAAATTAAAAATCCAGAAAATTCAAAAAAAAATTTCGAAAATTTTAAAAAATCGAAAAAAAAAAAATTGAAAAAAGATTGATTTGTTGGAATTTTCCTGAATTTTTAATTTTGTAACTGGAGGCATGGCAGTGCCTCTGCCAAGTCGAGAGAGCACAACCGTAAGCATCCTTTTCTGGAAGCAACTCGGGCACTTTTGACCTCCCCATAGCTTTGAGCTGGGGTATCCTAAAAACCAGAAACTTCGTTTATATAGAGTATGTGGCAAACAAGACCAAAATTTAAAATTTCACATTTCTGTCTTTTCTAGTGCAAACGATATATGAACTGAAAGTTTCGATATTTTGTCACTCACTCACGTGCCATCAAAAAGATTAGGTGGATCCCGTAGGCCTAGAAACTTGAAATTTGGAATAAACGTAGTGTTTAGGCTACAAAGAAAGAAAAAATTATAAAATCCAGAAAATTCAACATATTCCTTGAAAATTGAAAATAATACGATCTTGCAGTCATAGAAACTTAAAATTTAGTGTAAAGGTAGTGTTTAGAATTCAGAAAAAAAAATATATCAAAAACACAATAAATATCGAAAAAAAAAATAAAAAAGTCGAAAAAAATCAAATATTTGAAAATAATCCAATTTTGTTGCGCTAGAAACTTGGAATTCAGAATAAAGTATTTAGGATGCAAAATAAGAAAAAATTAAAAAATCCGGAAAATTTGAAAAAAAAAAAAAAAAAAAAATAGAAAATAATTCGATCTTGTTAGAGACTTAAAATGTAGTGTAAAGGTAATATTTATGATTCAAAAAAGAAACTTTTAAAAATTTGAAAATAAAATCGAAATATCTGTAAAAAATCAAAAATTCGAAAACAATTTGGTTTTGTAGTTCTAGAAACATGAGTTTTAAGATAATTGTCCTATTAGCTAGTACACCGCCTGTAATTGTTTTATGTTTTTCCCCCCGGATTATGCTGTTTTTTCTTTTTGTTTACGAATTTCGGTATAGAAAAGTTCCGCTATAGACCAGCTACGTTATGGGTGGTTCCTTTATAGACATGTTTGTTTTCTTTCACAGGTTATACTCCATTTAATTTGCATATGAAATATTGATTGTTAAATGATGTTAGCACCAAAAAAATCTTCACAGCTCCCCCTCTCCTCCCGACATTACTGGCTGGTTATGGCTTGATAGTCCTTTCTAAATAAAATCATGGTGACTCTAAGATTATCTTGATTTATCTTTAAATTGAACCTAAATGATCCTAAGAAGACGGATCAAAGAATTACTATATTGGCATGACAATCAGGAAACTTAGAAGTAAAATTGAAAAATCAATAAATTTATAAAAAGTCGAAGGTTTGAATATAATTCGATTTTGTAGTCCTACCAGCTTGACATTTGGCAGAAAGGTAGGGTTTAGGATACAAAATAAGGAAAAATTTAAAAATCCGAAAAAAAAAATTCGAAAAATCAAATATAGCATTAAAAACAGATGTTCATTTGTTAATGTCTGTAAATTTACTGTTTATTGTCCATTTTACCAATTTTCATTCAGACATTATTTAAAACACATGGTCAAAAATGTTCACTAAAAACGTCCCCTGTTTAAAAAATGTAAAAACAGTTTCAAATAAAAAATCTTCACCACTCCACGAATGAAAATTGGTAAAATGGACAATAAATAATCAAATATAATTTGATGTATTGAAAATTTCCGAAAATTTTAATTTAGCTTTCTTTTTATCCTAAACAGTACTTTTGTGCTAAATATCAAGTATCTAGGCTGCGAGTAATATCTCAGATGGATAGCACCTTTCCTGGAAGCAGTTGAGAGTACTTTTGACTCCCCCCTCCCATAACTTAGTGCTTGCCTAGTTACCTGAAATTCCTTTAAGGTAGTTTTGTCGAAAATCAGTGGATGATCTCCAAAAAGAGCCCAAAACCAAGAAAAGGAGGATTACTTACAAAAAGAAGTGAAATCTCATCAAAAGTCACCTGTAAAAAATGCAGCCAAGTCTCATAACTCATTTACCGTAAAAAGTACTGAGATTGTATAAAGCCAAGTTTAACTATCTTATTAACTCTGAAATTTTCATTCACAAATCACTCCTAGTCTCTACATCTTTCGTTAATTATTATTTTGTGACTTGGCAATTACGTAGCACGAGAATGTGATGTATATAGTTAGTCTTAATCAAATAATACTATAATATTAAGGTGTCATAACTTCCCTGTGCATATATAATTTGCCTTAATTAAATTATCCCATCCCATCCCATAACATAGTAAGGTGTAATAACCTCCCTGTGCTGCGTAATTGCCAAGTCACAAAATAATAATTAACGAAAGATCTAGAGACTAGGAGTGATTTGTGAATGAAAATTTCAGAGTTAATAAGATAGTTAAACTTGGCTTTATACGATCTCAGTACTTTTTACGGTAAATGTGTTACGAGACTTGGCTGCATTTTTTACAGGTGACTTTTTGATGAGATGATTCTTCCACAAATTAGCACAATTCTGTAGATTACTTATTGCAGAATTTCTCAAAATCAATTGATCTTGAGGAAAAATCGTGACTGTACTTATTCTTTTGCAAAAAAACAAGAATTTTATCATTTAGTCATGATTTCTGTCAAATGATTGTGGAAATAATTGTGAATTTCATCAAATAACCTTGGAAAAAAGTATGAATTTCACCAAACAGTTGCAGAAAATACATGCAAATTTTGCCTAGAATTCTGGTAAAAAAAAATCATGAAATTCAGCAATCAGTCATAAAATCCGCAAGTAATTTTCTGCATAGTAATAAAAATAGAATCATTAAAAATTTTCTGCCAACAAAGATCATAAACTGAGATTTAATATTTCATATTTCTCCATCCACAATATGAATGCAGAAATTATGTTAAGTTTATTTTATTAAAATGTAAAAGGTAAAAGAACCTCTCCATATTTTTTGTATATATATATATTTTTTTTAATTTTATAGGCATATTTTCTGTCATTCTAATAAGTAATAAAATTTGTCACTGAGTTCATTGAATTATCATTGTTACTGGGTTACTTTAAAATGCTGTGAACTAAAAAAAATGCATGTTCATTTACTAAATAGTACACTAGTGTACAGAAATTAAGGAGCAGGGACCAATTTCAGACGCTTCGTCAAATATCTTACTGAAACTCGTGAGGAAATGCCCGGAATGTCCTTGAACTTTGAGGATGTAAAGAACATGTTTGACATCATGTTTTTCAGTGAAGATTTTGTAGTGAGGACAATTGGGGGGGGGGGGCTGCAATAATAATTTTAATAATTAAATAATATTTTCGATCACCCAAGTAACAAAAAATACTAAAAATGGTCTGTCACTGTAGCAAATGACTACGTAGGTCCTGTTCAACATTTGTGTGGATTTGTATAAGCACAGCATGTATATTCGGGAAGATGTTAATGTTTCTGTGAAAAATTCAAAAGGTTTTTTTTTTATATAGCATGCAGAGTTTTCAGTCAAATTTAACACCACTTTCAAAAAATCGTAGAAATAGTATACTGTGATTAAAATATTTATGTATTGAATATTTGATCAGATATAAGTATTTTTATGAAATAAATTTTAACTGTGCATGCACGAACTACACCTAAGATTTTTTGTCATAATTTGATAGTCAATACTATAGGACACCTCATATAAAAAAGGCCAGTGAAATATCGTAAAACCTCAAAAAGTTACAGCAATAATTTAGAAATTGAGGAGAACATCCCATAGGATTATAGCAAAATAACTAGGCAAAACTGTGTTTCACTTTTTGAAAAACCGCAGAACTTTCCGGATGACCCTATAGTTTATAAAAGTGTATTATGCATTTCAGTAGCACGGTTATAAAGTACATTTTTTATAATAAGCTTAAATCATATTCTAAAATAAATGCTAATCTTAATATATATATTTATGTATATAAATTTGATTATTTATTTGTTTATCTAGTTTTGTTTACAGAAGAACAGAAATGGAATTAAACACATGCCAGTTACGAATCTTTCTCAGCTGAATTTCCATTTTATTTCATTCTATTTTTGAGGAAATTTTTCAATGGGTGAGCATCTCTTAACCAGAAATTTGATATATATGAAATGTCACTTTATATTTGTATTTATTGCGATGTAAGTTGAGTTATATTTTGAAATCCAGGTCTGATCCAGGTAAAAATAGTGTTCTTCACAAAATTCCATCCCCTAATGAAGTATAAATAAAATATGAAGAGTTTGTTTTTATAAGCAAATTCTTCATATTTTTGATTGGGTTTCAAATGTGTGTAAATGTTTATAAATTCAATTAATAATAGAATAATTCAGACAGAATGAACTTACACTGGATTATTATATATATTTTTAAGACAATTATTTCAAATTGGTAAAGTAATCATACAAGTTGTAAATTTCCAACTGGATGAAAAATGTCCGGGCCAGGATTCAAACCTGGGATCGCTTGGCTGAAGCCACCACGCTCTACCACTGAGCTATCCCGGTTGAATCTGGAGGGCATAATTCATCCAGTTAACCTTATTTGGAAATTTACAACTTGTAAGAATGAACTTACTCCGAATGAAACTGTAATAGTATTACAAAGCTATTATAAATTGGAAATTTTAGTAGTAATACATCAAAAGAAATAACATTTTATTTTCATTACTGTACACAATGGTTAAAAAAAAATGTTTGTTTTAGTTATTTAATATTGTTCTTAGTGTTTAATAGGGTTTGTTATGCTCGTAAATGATATTTACTATATTTTTTTACATGTTTTAGACTAAAGTGTCCAAAATGATGAAAACCATCTATTTTTAGTCTGTGTTAATTTAAATTCAACTTCAAGGAACTCTGTTAATTTGGAATTCAGTGGTTCTCAATCTTTCTGCAAAGAAGGATAATGTAAAGTGGCACTGTCGTTAACCTTCCCCCCCCCCCCCCCATTCAAATAGGTGTTTATTGCTCAACAATCAATAGTTATTTGACTATTTTTTACAATGATACTGGTGGGCTTTTTGAACTTTGAAGGGAGGTGGGCTTTGAGACCTATAGCTACCAAGGCTGTTGTCTCGAATGATCCATATACATTTATTATTATTTTTTTTAATCACAGAAACACATACACGACTTCAACAAATTACATAAATCTTGACGAGGAAGTACAAGGAAATTTTACAACACCAAGTGTTACATCCGAGAGCTCCACAAAGTGTGTGCAATGGAGCTGGCGGGAGTCGAACACCGCTGGCCTTGCTTCCTACGCTATGAAGTGATTAGCAGAGTGGAGCCGATACTGGTGGGACTTGATTTAAACATATCAAGCAAAAATAAGATTGCAGTATTTAAAGACAAAAACTTATTACCTACAGCTATTTGTACAAATAAAGTGTGTAATATCTGAACAGAGTATTTTATCACAAATTTATTTTTCCTTAATAAAGTTCAAAAATATACATTGATTTTTTAACTCTATTCATCATTGTGAAACTTTGGCATACTTTGATGTGCTAAGTGATCCTTGTGATACTTTGATGTGATCATCAATGTTTCGTTCTAACTATGTCAATCTCATAGGCAGGTCCTTCTACAAATTAAGAGGATTTTCTTTTCCATTCATTGTTTTCTTGTTATGCGTCAAAGTTTCATTTTTCTGGTAAACTGTAAAAAATTAGATCCACTGTTAAAAATATATCAAGTCATCACTTACTCTTTGAAAAACCTTTCCATTTTTCTCTCAAGATAAGCTGCATTATTTATAAACACTGTTGCTAATTAAACATTAATTAACTGATCTTATAACTCCATTTTTTGCTTGTTGAATTAATGTGAATGAAAGATATGTCATCTACTTTCACATCTCTAGTAAGATTGCTTCACCAATTGGGACCTAATACTCTAATTCACACAAAAAATTTAGTCATTCACTGCACATGTATTCGTAAACAAAGAAAATTAATTATTGAAACAATTTTTTTTTGAAAGATTATATTTACATATGCCTTTTAAAATCCTTCTTTATGGTTTAACATTACAGCACATAAATAAAGCAACCTGTCACTTATATTCCTCTCTTCATTCTACGTTAAATTCTTTAGGTCCCAGCATCCGGACCAAAACTAGCTTCATTTTTACATATGGATTTTGGTGCCCCCAAATCGCTTCCCCTGCAGAGTAAATTTATAATTTTACTAAGTTTCTAATACACTATATGGCCAATGATAACCTGTCACTTGCGATTTTAGACGTTTTGTTAAATATCGGAAAAGATGCATGAGGAATTATCCTGAAACTTCAGGAGTGTAAACAACATGATAGACGTCATATATTGCCACAAAGATTTTTTCATGAAACCCCATAAGGGGCCATCAACAAACTGAAAAAAAAAACGAATATCTTTTGAATAACCCTGTAAAAACTAATATTGCAAAAGCGTTGAAACGGTAGCACGTGCTTAGGAGGCTTCTTTTAATAGACTATGCTCATTTTTATGAAGATAGCACGTATACTCATAGAGAAATTAAGGTTTTTATAAAAATAATCCCAAATTTCACCAAGTGTTTTGCTTATAATTTCTAGAGTTCTTAATATAAAAGAATGTTCTTTTCAGGAACAATGACACACAACATTATATACAATACCCTGCAATCAGAATTAAAAAATAATAAATATTGGATGAAAAATGAGCAGGTTCACTAAATATTGTTTCACTGCGAATTCAATCAAAATATACACTGCATAATATATTAGCTAAATGTATAGACCAACTTTTGTGAAAGTCTCAAAAACATAGCTTGAAAATTCTGATAGTAATCGTTGATAGAATAAGCTCGAAATTCACTGTTCCCAAAAGAAAACAAAAAGATGAGGGGTTGTATTTAAATATACTAGCTTATGAAAGTTGACATAATAAAAATGAAGTGTCTCTCATTATATATTCGGATACCGCCCCTCATCTTTTTGCTTCTTTTTGAGAACAGCGAATTTCAAGCTTATTCTATTGACTATCACTATCAGAATTTCCAAGCTATGTTTTTGAAACTTTCACAAAAGTTGCTCTATACATTTAGCTAATATATTATGCACAGTATATTTTGATTGCATTTGCGAATGCACAGTGAAACAATATTTAGTGAACCTGCTCATTTTTCATCCAATATTTATTATTTCTAATTCTGATTACAGGGTATTGTATATAATGTTGTTTGTCATCGTTCCTGAAAAGAACATTATTTTATATTAAGAACTCTGAAAATTATAAGCAAAACACTTGGTGAAATTTGGGATTGTTTTTATAAAAATCTTAATTTCTCCACGAATATACGTGCTATCCTCATAAAAATGAACATAGTGTATTAAAAGAAGCCTCCTAAGCATGTGGAACCATTTTAACACTTTTGCAGTATTAGTTTTTACAGGGTTATCCAAAATATATTCGTTTTTCTTCAACTTATTGATGGCCCCCTATGGGGTTTCGGGAAAAAAATCTTCACTTAAATTTATGTTCTCGACTATGCTGTTTACACGTTTGAAGTTTCAGGATAATTCCTTATGTATTTTTCTAGATATTTAACAAAATGTCTAAAATTGCAAGTGACTGCTCATCTTTGGCCATATAGTGTAGCTGACTTATTTTAAAATTTAAAATATGTAACCATAAAATACGTAATATTGAACTACGTAATCAGTTTTGCTAAATATTTATTCAATAAAACCTCTGAAACCATAATAAAAAAAAAACATTTAAAAATTCTACTTTATACAGATTTTTCTGTTAGCATGTATTTAACTAGGTTAATATTCCTTTTGTTGGGACCATATAACTTTTTCACTTAAGACAGAATTCCATCATAGACAGATTCCATTTTCACACATTTTACTGTAATTCTAGTATACTATTACATTACAGTTGAGCAGGCATTTAAAGTCATAGCGATATGAATCACAATATCTTAAGAACTGATAAACTAGGCTGTAGGTAATGAAGGACAAGTTGTAGCTAATGATGCCCAATACTTTGATTATTAAGGTAATTTATTTTGTTATGGAAACAAACACTCAAACTTTGAGAAAAAAAACAACATATTATAAATTTCTACTATTTTGTCTTAAATTACTGCATATTAAAAAATGGCAATTTCAGCTGAGGAATATTAATGAATTTTTAAAAATATATAAAATTATAACCAGTGTCAAAACCCTGTTCAAAAAACTTTCTTATGACACCTTATTCATTGTTTTATTTTTTGTATGTGCATAGAAAAAAGAATGCTTACATAAAAAATAATACATACAATATTCTTTTTCTTTGCTCTATCACTTTCTAATTCTTAAAAATAAAGGTTTCAATTAATAAGTTTGATTATTGGGACAAACCTTGGTAATGGCATGTAGAACTTTTCAATTATCTTTAAATGTTAAAATTTAAGTTTTTTTTTTTAAATTTAGCTGTTACACAATGTAGTGCTTTAAAATGAAATATTGAACAAAAAAAAAAAAAAAAAAAAGAAATTTATTGTTGAGTTGCTTAAAACTCATACTTTTATTTGTCAAGGATATAAAATTTGGCATAATCTGAGAATCACTGGTGAAGGGCATACATTAAGAGTCTACTTCACTAATCCTCCGAGATGGAGCAGCTAATATTTGAATGAAGCTGAAGGATTAGATGCTGCACTTTTTGCATTTTGCTCGAATTTGTCAATTTTTTTAGCTTTAAAAACCTGTATGTTAACATTATGTATTGTTTCAAAGTATCAGCCACCTTATAATTTCAAACTGCTATATCTAAACCATTTTTTAAGATAGAGTCAAAACAAAAAAATGCTCTGGAATCCTTGGGCCAAACATTTAACGCAAAAATTTTTTTAGAATTTCTAATTTTTTTTTTACATCTTTTTTTGAAATTGAAATCTTTAAATGGCTATCGCAGCATCCCTTCCAGTCACAATATCCCCAAATTCAACTGGGACCTGCAGGCTATAGTCAAAAACATTTATAAAAAATTTGGTTCAATTATCTGCATAACTTCATACACTTTTTGATGATAAAGTAGTGAAAATGTAACAAAAATCGCGATCACAGCGTCTCCTTTTGTCAAAGTATCCCCAAATTCAAGTGGCCATAGCCAAAAACATCGAAAAAAATTGCTTCAATTTGAAGCATAACTTCATACACTTTTCGATGATACAATGAGGACAGACAGACATTTTGTAAAAACATGTTTTTTGGAATCTCTGACCCCTAAAACGTATAAATCTGCGTAAAACCGGAAGTCAAAAAAATTTTGCTTACAATATTTTCTTCTATTATAGATAGAAGAAAGTAAAAATGTATCGAAATACAGATGTGACAAATAAATACATTTGTATTTTAATTACCTCTAATATAATTTTATATCCTTTATTGCATTATTTTTTACTGAATTAGTGTAAATGTTTCTTTCATAAATATTAAATGTTTGTGCTATATAGTACAGTAAAATGGAACTACAGTAGGCTACCTAAAATCTGTACAGCTTGGGACCAGATGTTGTGTGGATTTTAGAATTTTGGGGATTCCTGGTAATTGTTTTGTGTACATTTTTTAAATAGTAATTTGACTGTAGTAAAGAATCAAAAATTATAATAAATCTATACAATAAGTAAAATATTAAAATATTTATACAACTAAAAATTAAGAAAATTAAAAAAAATTATTAAATTATTAAAAATAAATGACAAGTAAATAATTAATAATGCATATAGCTAAATATGCATAATTGGGAATTCAAGCGCTCGAATATGTCAGCTGGTGGAAAAAAGATATAACTTCTCACTTCAGGAAAATCCCATTGCGTTACATGCCTTTTTAATTTGTTCATAATGATTATTTTTTTGTATAATTTCAGATTTCATATGATATTTGTGTTTTGTGTTTATTTGACAAGGTAAAAATTTTCCAAATTTGAATATCTAACACTTTTAAACGTGTTTACAATAAATAATTATGGTTTCAATGGCACAGCGCCTCTACAGGCTGTTTTAAGTCCCAATAATAATGGGATAAATTTTTCTTGAACTATTCAATGAAACTTGCCTCATAAAGTTACACTAATAATTTACATAAAACCATAAAATAACAAAGTTTTATTTTACCTTTAGACATAATTAAGAACCAAAAAGCTTGATTAATGCGTAAATGTATTTGGTTAAATCATCTTGATTACCACTGATATTAGCATTGTCTGGAATTTTTCTGAAATAAATTTATACTTCCTGCATGAGAAAGCATGAGTTTAGTCATATTAACCAGAATGACATATTAAAATGTGTATGGAATGACATAAAAGAAATCTTGAATTTTTCTCCCTAATTCTTTTTCACTGTTTACATCTACAATATGTGGATCGGAGGCGTTTTTTTCAAATTTTAGGATAGTATTTGATGTAGACTACTGTATTATGAAGTTTTATTATTGAAACTTGTTATACTAATTTAAAACTCAGAAGTGCACTTCACAAAGTGTTAAGGATAATTTTTATGACAGAGAGAATTATCAGTAAGTAATATTATAACTATTTTATCTACAATTTCAGTTGTTTGCTATTTGCAAATGTGCGATTTCTCTTCAATTTGTAATATTATTGAATACAGGTAGTTTTAACTATTTTTATTAATGTTATGGTAACTATAATATTTTAAAATATAATCTTTAGATAAATTTTTAAAATATCGTAATAGTATGAAATATGCAAAGTGTTATGAAATAATAAATCATTTTTCAGACTAATTCACATGCTATAAATGTCAAAGTAAAAGCAATATATATATATATATATATATATAAAATAAATAAATAAAAAATTAATAAAAGGATGGATATCTAACGATCAATATAACATTTGACATTTTAAATGCTTAAAACAACTAAATTATGAAAAAAAACAGGATTAATTAACAATAATTATAAACCGTTATATATATATATATATATATATATTATGATGTATAACGGTTTATAATTATTGTTGATTAATCCTGTTTTTTTCATAATGTAGTTGTTTTAAGCATTTAAAATGTCAAATGTTATATTGATCGTTAGATATCCATCCTTTTATTAATTTTTTATTTATTTATTTATATAAAAGTAGAAATTCAAAGATAGGATCTAAATTGGACATTCATTGTTTTTGGAAAAAAGTTCGTCTGAATACAAATCCAAATACCAGTTTCTTAATTCAGAGATAGGATGTAAATTGGACATACATTGTTTGTAAAAAAAAAATTCAGACCGAATTCAAATCCAAATACTAGTTTCTTAATTCAAAGATAGAATGTAAATTGGACATTCATTGTTTGTAAAAAAAAGTTTCAGACTGAATTCAAATTCAGATATCAGTTTCCTTTAGTATTTAGTGTGTATTCTGTATACCTTCTTAAGCATGATCATTGTGGTTTTCATTCCCTATCATAATAAGCTATCAACTTCAAATTTCAAAGTGTTATAACGTTAAAAAAAAAATTCATAAGACATTAGCAGTGTGAAAATATAAAAGTAAAAATTTGAAATTTTTTTTAATACATTAGAAAAGCAAAGTTACATTAATAATATTTGAAACTTAAAATAAAATTGATTTCAATAGCTTCTTTTCCTTTTACTTTCTCTCTGTATTTCTTTTTTTTCTGTATTATTTATTTTAAATTATTTGAAGTACTTTTTTTTTTACTTGTGTTATTTGGTGGGCTTTCATTCAGTTTTATTATAAAATTTTAGCTAGTATTTTATGTTTAAATCAACATACACTGACAGCGTACATTATAATATTCAAATAGATCATTTTCGTGAAAACTTAAATTATAAATTTTCATTATGACTTGAATTTTATTTTTAAAACCATTGTAACAACAAAAAAGAGAATGAAGGAAGAAGGAATGTACTAAAAGTTTTATTTAATTTGTGTTTTTTTTTTCTAGTGAAAAGTATCAGGGTTGCTTGATTTAAATCAAGTATTTAAATAAAAAAAGAAGATTGATTTGAAGATTCTTTGATTTTTTTTTTACATTAATATTTGCAAGCTCAGTAAGGATCAAATTCATCATCTATCTACTATATATATAAAACACAAACGGAAATTTCGTTCCGTTCCTTTATAACTCGAGTTTCGCTGAATGGATTTTGATGGAACTTACACTGTTCGATAGATAATTTTTCAGGGAAGGTTTCAGTATATAACACAAGATTCTACGTATATTAGTTATAGAATTATGATAGAAATTTCTGTTATTTTGGACGAAAAGGTTACCATTGCTAATATTTTGGCGACCATTATTGTTGTAGAAAGAAATGAAAAGGCTATACATCTCGAAAAATAAAAGAAAAACTGTTGTTAATTTTATTTGAAAAAAAAGAGAAAGAAAAAAAAAGAAAAAAGTTTTGATGAGAGATAATATTAGGAAACGACAATATTTAATTGAAACATGATTAGGAATGTTCGTAATGCTTAAAAAATTATTCAAGGGGCAAGATTGTTACTAAAACAAAATTTGGCGATTTATCTTTTGTTTTTAGCGATTTTGATTTTACTTTTGACTCCAAACAATTTGATTTTAAGCCAAAAGGTGTTTATTTTGGTTGCAGAAAGAAAAGAAATGGCTATACATCTAGAAAAATAAAAGAAAAAACTGTTACTAATTTTATTTAAAAAAAGAAAAACAGTTTTGATGAGAGTATTTAAGCCAAAGGGTGTTTTTTCAAGTGTACGACAGCATTTTTGCAGTATTTTTTTGGTACTTTTGGTACTTTTTGGTTAGCCGGGCGTCAGTGATAGATGTAGACATGTATATATACACACACATATATATACGCATATATCTACACAAATACATATATATACATACATATATATACACTTATATGTATGAATATATACATATATATATATATATATATATGTATATACATATATATTTATATATGTACATATATAAATAAATATATATATAATTCATATATATAATTAATATATATAATAAATATATATATAATAATAATATATATATAATTCGAAAATCGGGTGACCATTTTTTTTATCAAATATTAGCACTTTTCAATATTTGATTCCGATTATGAAAGATTAGCCTTCTGAAAAAGTTCTACTGGACGGATTTTGATGAGAATTATATTGTTAGTTAGTTGGATGCTATTTCAGGAATGGTTATCGTGTACTACATATTGTTCTACGTTGCTTAGTCAAACAGTTATGTGCGAAGGTTATATAGTCAGGTGAACCCGATTACGAAAGATTAGCCTTTTTAAAAGTTTTTGCTGGGCGTATTTTTTGCGACTTGCATTGTTAAGTAGACAATTTGTAAGGATGATTTTAGTATATTTCATATCGTTCTGTTAGTTTTAGAATTATGTGGAAAAGTTCTATATTCAGATGAACCCGATTATCAAGGATTAGTGTTTATAAAAACTTCTACTGAATGTATTTTGTTAGTTAATTTGTTTGCATTGTTAGTTCGATAATTTTTAATGATGGTTTTAGTATATTGCATATAGTTTTATTATTCTTTAGCAAACCCTAACTGTAAATGACCAAATAAATCCTTACCAGCTAAAATTTTGACTGCACATTAGAAAATATAATATCGGAATGACGTCATTTTTGAGTGATGTGGATGGATATTCCAGGTAAATATACAGATTGCTCTCAAATACAAGGTCAAATTAAACGATATGTTTCGCTTGATTCAAAGTTCATTTGTAGAAACCGACCAGCGCAGCTTGCTAGTTCATGTTAAAATAAAAGTCATCATTCATGTCAGATTAAAAATTACCTTTTAATAATATTAAATAAAACTTTTATAAATTAAAGATAGTATTATTTTATGATACCAAATGCAACACTGCATTAAGAATATTATTTATCCATAGTGTGGTGCATCTCTCAAAAATACTGATAAATGCTCCCTCATTTTTAAACTTTTTTCTTTCCTAGATGATCACTTCATTTTTGCAAGTAAGAAAGTAAGATGCCAAAATTAAAGTTAAATCTATGTAATATAAAAGTATTTAATATACAGTATTATTTTCAGTTGAGAGTTATTTTCTCTAAAGCAGATTATGCATAATTCACAAGTTTATTTTATATTTAGTTAGTTAGACCTGCAAATTACAATATCCCATATGTTGATGGTTGTTATCAGGGTTCGTAAATATCATGATATTTTCGAAAATATAAAAAATATCCGATATTTTGATATATATCCGATATTTTCGATATATATCCGATATTTTCAAAATAGTCAACTTACTGCTGATAATAAATATTTTCAAGCATAATATAGATTAGCATTAGAAACTAAAATATATTGCACTTAACATGAAAACTTAATATACTAAAACTGCCTTTTCCCCCCTCCTTTTCTTTTATTTTTCCCTTTGAACAAAATTGAAGATCAACTAATCAACAAAACAGAAACAATTTGCTTTACATACTTATAAAAAAACAACTATAAGATTCAGTATCAACTATCAAGAAATCAGAAGTTTATAAAACAAAAAATTAAATACAAAATGCTTTTTTTTTTAAATTTAAACACAAATGTAACTTTATTTATTTTTTATTCCCTATCATGTTGTACAATTTAAGCTCAACAACACCAAAACCAGAAATTGATTCTTTTCTTATGAAGCTGTATAGAATAGATTATCTAAACTAGACAGTTTATCTTTCTATATCTGTCCTGAATTAGATATGTCCCATATAATCTACATTTAAAAATAAAAACATCAAACAAAGCTTGGATAAGATTTTTGTTTTTTTCTTTAGCTAGAAAAGTCACTGCCAGAGACACAAATGTTCTTTATCTACAGAATGGAACAGTCAATATCAGTTGATAATTTCATTTACACTTGTTTTGACTTAAAATATCAAAAATATCTTGCACAGTGATATTTTGAAAATAAATATCAAATATTGAAAATAACAAACATCTTGATATTTTGAAAATAAATATCAAATAATATGAAAGTATCAAAAATCTTGATATTTTGTAAATAAAAATCGGATATATATCATGATCAGGGCTTGACAAATGCGGTCGCCAGGTGGCCACTGGCAACCAGGTTTTTCTATCTGGCCACCAAGTTTTATTTGATCTGGTGTTTTTATTAGTATTATTATGATTTTTGTACAAAATTGACACAAGAAATGAGCATAAACGGCATTTTCCCTCTTTTTCGGTATTTTTAATTTGGTAAAAATAAGTTCAACAAATTCAAATTTTAAAATAATAAAATCAGAATTATTTGACTGACTTCGACAGGAAAATAAGCAAATATTTTTTCTTGCTTTACTTAGTTCATCGATACTCCCCTCACCAGATATAGATTTTGCAGCGCCCAAATATCCAGACATTTGAAGACTTCGGCAATCAGCATTTCCTAAACACGGTTAATCCAGCCTTTACAGAATTTCTCTTTTTTGTTTTCATAAATATATAATTTTGATAAGTTTTATAATAAAACTTGGTTTATATTATCGTTCTAAATTATATAACTATTCTAAACTATGTAACTAATACTCCTAAACTATACTTGTTATTATTTTTCTGAATTAATTCATAAAACACGTTTGTGTGTTTTGAAAATCGGTGACGGGGGAGGGGGGGGGGGTAATATTTTTTACTGGCGACAAGATTTTTTTGCTGGCTACCAGATTTTATCGAATTTGTAAAGCCCTGATCATGATAGATGTCATGATATATATCCATTGATATATATCAACGAACCCTGGTTGTTGTATTGATCATATATCATCAATATATGGACTAATCATTACATAATAAATATTTGGACTGTTTGTCTTACATAGAATTATAGAATTCCAGTTTCATGCTTTTCCTATAACTGAAAACACTTTAAATACCTGTGACTGATCCCTTTCCCCTTTTCTTTCCTAGAATTCATTGCTTACAGTAATGGAAAATATAAGAAATGTTATTGTATTTTATATTTCTAAGCTAAGCAGTCATTCCTACTGCCAAGTGAACATGATTGGTTGCTTGAAATTTGTACACACAACACCCAAAGGTATATGTAAAACAATTTTAATTTAATAGGAGAATAACGTGATTTTAAATTATAAGTAAATTATATGAATTTGCAAAATTTTTTCATTTTTATTTAAATTATTTTAATTTCTTTTCTGGGAATTGTAATGGAATTAATAGAAATGGGTGAATCTGTACAGCGAAAATAAATAAATACATGCACAGTACACAAATAATATTAATAAAAAAAAAGCTTATTTAAATTTTTAAAAAAATCCATTTTTTTATTATTATTATTTTTAAATCATGATTTTTAAAAACCCAGAGAAATATTATTACGAAACAAATTTTTGCGTTTTTGTACAATCATTTCTTTAAAGAATAAATCTTTGGATGGAAAAAACAATAAATTTGAAAATGTATTTAAAAATATATATATATGTTACTTTTAAGATGTCGGATAATGATTGTATTCACATTACCATCAGAAAATTTCAGACAAAATATTATAAATTATTTAGAAAATGGTCTTAATTATGGGGTTGTAATATTAAATATGAATAAGGTTCTGTCACAGTACAGTTTACTATGCTTATTGATATTCCTTTATTATTGCAGTACATCTGTTTTATTTTTATTCTCTTTTAAATAATGTAATGTTTTAGTTCTGATTAGAATAAGATCAAGTTTTCCAGAACCAAAGTGACGATAACAAACAGAATGAAGGGAGAAGGGCAGTATTGAGAGTTTTATTTAATTTTTTCTTGTGAAATGTATTGTTATGGAACAATTTTTTTGCATTTTTCTACAATCATTTCTGAAATAAAAACAATTTTTGGTCACAGAAAACAATAAATTAGAAAATGTATTTAAAAGAAAAAAATATAATACTATTTAACATCATATATCATGATAAGATAAAGGCAGACATCTGTACATATAAGGCTTTACCATGACTGATTCATCAGCACATCGATTATTGAAGCTAGAAACCTGAACTCTTGGATATTATATTCTTAATTCATAATAGGGATCCACTGAGAAAGGATTTTTCAAAAATTAATTTCTCAAGGCATCAAAGAGATGTCAAAAGTTTCAGGCAATTTCTCCATACCTAAGCAGCAGTTTTAGGTAAAAGCATTATATATGCTGCTACTAAGAAAGTGGTTAGGTATGTATTTCAGTGATTTTCGAAATTCAACCAATATGGGGGTAAAAGGGGGTGTTGGAAATATAAAACAAAGGATTCTTTATTACGTAATTGGATGTACAACCAATTTGGGAATTTTAGAGAGTCTGGTTTGGTGCAAAATTAATTTTATTGTTAACCATTGTTGTCACTCTCATATTCTTGGAACTACATTGTTGCCAACATCCCTCATGTTTGTCGCCAACCATGGCAATGGACCAGATTATGATAGATTAGACAAATTAGATTAACTGTTTCTGTTTTTTAATTAGATATTTTGTGTTAGAGATTTTCACAGGTTAATTTTTTTAAATTAATTTCATGTATTATAAATTGTTTTTGTGCTTTTTGCATTTTAGCAAAGAGATTTTAATCTTTATACAAAATGTGGTACATTTCCTTCTCTTCTCAAAAAGTATTTTTTGAAGAGCAGATTTTCAATTTAAATACTGATCACTGTAAACCATTTATGTGTTCGAGGTTCACAGGATCTTTTATAGCGATAGCCATATTAAAGTTTTATCATCATGAATTACTTAAGTGTCAGTTTAAAATATTGTTGTTTTAATGGTTTATGTACACAAAGTTCACAGGGCCCCATTATAGTAATTGTCAAGTCATTTTAATGATTTAAGAGGTGTGATTCACACAGAGCGCCATTATAGTGATCGCTGTATTAACTATGAAAACAAAATTGTTTTAGATAGCTAATTGCACAGTTTTTCAAATAAAAAAATAAAATAGATTACGATTTTGCCTAAAATATTTATTAAAATATAACGAGATACTTTATGATAATTAACGTAAAACACTTTCTTTATATATGTACATACATTTGTTTAATTTTCAAGTTATTTTCTATGTAAGCATATACTATGTAAAACATTTATTAAGGGTTTATTTTATATTTTAATCTAAATAAGCATACAGTATAAAAATTTCAGCTAATACATTATATTTATTCATTAATAATTTACTTTAAGGACTTTCTTTGGAACTAAACTTTTTATCATATACCTCTATAAGACAGTTTGCAAGCTATCTTATGTTCAATATTGATAATTAAAAATATATATATAATTATTTCTATTTTGTCAAAGTAATACGTTTCAACTTACTAAACTTTATTTCTATAAGAGTGACAAATATAGTCATTGTAAGAAGGGATTTGAAACGTATAGTTAAGTTTGGATAAGTATCTTTAAATCTATATCTTTAAGTCTATATAATTATCACGTGACTCATTGTCACATCACAAAATAGTCTGCACTTTCACATTGTTTGCTATATAAAAAAATTATTCATTCTGGAATGAACACGGGAAATGTTTTTGTAAAAATGAGTGTGAACCCTGTTACAGACGCATTTTAAATGTATAAAAGCATAGCACTTGCTGATATGACTATAGAATTGATTTGGAATCGAACAAGGATTTCATTCAATCCATAAATGAATTACATATTGAGTTATAAATAATTTTTTCATAATGAGCTGTATTGGGTTGTTATGACTGGAAATTTGGTTAAAATTACCAACTTTGACAGCATTTTATGAAAGATTTTTTTGCCTTTACAAAAAAAATGAAAAGAAAAATTATTCAATTTCATGCTTTCTACATAGGAATATCTGGCAATTGTATGTGTTTACAAACCAAAATGTATTCAGGAATGTGTCAGAGAGTAGCCAGTTTGAATGTTAGAATATCTGGGGTGACTAATCAGAGGAGACTTTGCCTTCATTGTAAATTACTTTGAAATAAACAAAATATCAAACAAATCTAATCTTTTGCTAAATATACACCAAAAAAGCACTACAATCTGCAATGAAACTAGTTTTATCGTGTATATTTGACATTGTAAAATTATGGTTTACTTTCAAAACTCACCTTATCGACTAGGAAGTTGGGAGTAAAACTAGTTTTATCCCTGTGCATGCAGGCACATGGCAAGCTTATCAGCTACTATCAAAGTAATTTTTCTTCATTCCTTTGTGACCTGTATCTACTTTCGTTTAAAGTTTTGATTAGTTCTATTCATACAGACTGATTACGTAAGTTTTACTGTGTATCTTGTTCATAATGGATTTTGAATCAATTCCTGAACTTTGTGAGGGAACATCAAGAAGCACTCAAAACAAGGAAACAGTAAATATCTTTACTTGGGATGAGCATGAATGCAACAAGGGATCAAATGAGATATCCTCCATAATTTTTTTTTATCCTAAATCCTTAAACCTGGAAGTATTCGAAAAAATTCAAATGTTTTCTGATGGTTGTCCTGGCCAAAATAAGAACATCACAATGATAGGTATGCTTGCAAAGTGGCTCATGGAATTAGCTCCTTCAGTTATTAAACAGATTGGCTGTATTTTTCCCATTGTGTGTCATTCTTATTTGCCACCAGGCAGAGTTTTTGGCAGGATTGAGAAAAATCTAAAAAGGAAGGAGTGTATTTATCCATCCTGAAGAGTATCTGGAATTTTTTCCACAGTTTGGTAGAGTATGTAATGTATGCCTGGATGTTCTGGTTTATGATTTCAAATCAGCGGTGGCTTCAACTACTTTAAAACGTCCCGGTGATCTGTATTTCCAGTTTGCTCCTACAAAGCAAATCACCTTGTTAAAAGAGAGAGGAGTGCTCCTTATTAAAGATGAACCCAACTACAAGACAGATGTAGGCATTTTCAAACCATTAAACAAAAGGGGTAAAAGTTTAAGATTTATGAAACCCGAGCAGATGCTATGTTCTATCCCTGTGAAGCAAGAGAAACTTAAGGATGTCGACGTATTGTTAAAAAAAACATTTTGGCGATAACTGGTCAAAAATGGAGAATTTTACATTCTATAAAAATATTATGTGTCAGGAACCAGAACAGGAGGAGATGGTCGAGGAGGACAATGATGATATATCAAAAGAGGAACTTGATGAGTTAATTATATAACTTTATTTTGTATCTTTTGTAAGAAAATTATATTTTTTTACATACATATATATTATAGTATATATATATTTATTATATTATATTCTTTTTTAAAAGATAACTAGCAAGTTGCATTAATCCTAAAGTATTTATGATTAAATTTATTTTATTGTTAATTAGTCTACTTTTGTTAATAAAATGTAATAATAAATTTTAATCATTCTTATTTGCTGTTGTAAAGATAATTTTTAAACCGAAAATGTTATCATTCAATCACCAAAAATAGAAACTATTGATTTCTTTCAGCAAACTTGTTAACGATGTATTTTTTAACGAAATTCGCATCAAAACTTCTCTTATCCATATTTTTGCAAGAAAACTCTTCTTATCCGAAAGTATTTCCCAATAATTAATTAAATTAATTAAAGTTGATTTTCCACTTTAACACAGTGGTATCATAGTGCAACTCGTTATACGTAGAAAAAAAATTGCAATTATTCAATACATGGGATCGCAGTTAGAGGTTTTATGTGATTTCTCAAAAATCTATTTCCTGGATAAGGCCTGTTAAGAAACTCACATCCTCAAATATACTTAACATAATAATGGCTGTAAATAAATAATTTGATAACGACTTTGTTGTCAAAGCTCGATTATTTCATTCTGAAGCATTTAATACCAAAAAGACAGCAAGAATTTTTTCAACGAAACTAAAGAATTTTCGTATTTCTTTGTAATATGCAACTTTTAATACAGAATTTTGGAATTTATATTTCAATTTTATCACTGCCCGTTGTCTGATTAATCATATTGCAATTTGATGAAAAAATGCTAGATTTCTTCAAAATTTGAATATCTTTCTTAAATAGACCACAGTATTTTCTACATATTTTACCTCTACCATTGTAATAAAATTTAAAAAGAATAATTACAGTTATCAAATCTTCTGTAATATGGACTCATGTCACTCCTCTACTATGAATTCATCATTGAATTCCATACACATGTTTATTCTTTAAGCATAATGTTATAGCACATTTCACACAGCAAACTTAGCTTTTATAAATAAAAGGTAAAGGATTCATGTGTGCACAATAAATAATAAATTTACTATTTATTGTTCTTTTTTATACTATTTATTGTTCTTTATTGTCTTTTTTTTTAAAATAATAAGTTGTTTTGATCGGTTACGGCAAATTTAATAAACCGATTTTTAAAGTAAAGGTTGTCCATAGTTAAATGACCCTACTTTAAAGTTGTCTACAGACGAAACTATTGGTCAGAAAGTTGTGAAATTTTGTGAAGAAAATAATGAAGGAATGGGAATTTGTTTAAACGAAAAAAATATTGTTCAAAATTTTGCCACCGGAGGGCGTTTTTTAATGAATTCCACATTTAGCATACATTTACAAGTATATTGCAACAAAACATGTTGAATAAAACTTTTTCGTGACATGTTTTTAGCATTTTCCAGAACACACTGCAGTCAATGAGGAATTTGCACACATGAGGTAATCGGCCAACTTTATATTTTTCTGATAACTCCAGACTCATAAATTTCAAAAATGTTCTCAAAAATGTGAAAAAAAACGTTCAATAATTGTTAAATTAGGTTTAAAGTTACGAGAAAACCACGCGACTTGAAAACGCTGCGTGATTGGCTATGACGTCACTGTTCACGATGTGCCAATTTTTACATTTTGTTTGCAAGCGGCGTTTTGGTTCTCTGCTCGGGTTTTGCAAGCATTTTGAATTTTTTTTATCTCGAAATTTATTTCTACTTCGGTCTTTAGGATATTTTTATCAATCTCTCATTTTCGTTGTATCTCACTATTCTAAAATAAAGTACTTAACTAATGCTGATGCCGCTGACGTAATTGAATTTATTGTGACATTTTGACTTTCTCGGCTTATAATACAGTAATTATTGCATATAGCAACATGAAAACATGTAGTTTTGTAGAGAAATGTATAATAAATACGCTGAAGCAAGCAGTTTTTAAATCGAAGAATCATTTTATTAGCTATTTAATGTTAAAATTGGTCAAAATAGCTCATTTAAAAACTTTTATAGGATCAAAAACTATGCATAGCAATTTTATAATCTTTCATAGGCATACTTGACTAGATTGTGGTGTGCAATATGCAAACATTTTTTTAATTTGTTAAATTTTTAAAGTATTTTTCAAATTTTTTATTCAAAATTTCATTATCTAAATAAAGATTTAATTCATAGTTTGAAATAACATTTTATTTCCCATAGTTACCCGTTTTAAAATAGCCTAAATATGTAATAACATTTACAAAACTTTTCAATCGAAACATTTATTTACACCCGATTGTAAAAAATAAAGAAACTTTAAAATAATTAAATTATTACGTGCGAAAAGCAATGAATGTTAAAAATCACTCCTAATTAAAGCGATATATATTTAATTCGTCATATTTACATCATGTAAACGATTTTCTTATAGCATGTAAAATAAAACTTTCTTCTAAGCACTATAAAACTTCGGGAAACAGCGACAGTTTTAACTTAAGACTGTTAAATCCAAAAGAGATACTTTCTGACACATTTCTGAATTCATTTTTGTTAGGAAACGCATGAAATAGGCAGGTGTTCTTATTCAGAAACTATGTAATCAAAGACGTTTTCTCTTTTTTGGGAAAGGTAGAAGATCTTTCAGAAAACGCTGTCAAAGTCAGCGTTTTGAACTGAATTCTCGACACGGCAGCACGAGAAAGGGGAAAAACGTATGTCACGAGATACAAATTGGTTATAACTTGATAAGTAATTTATTTATTAAAAAAAAAATGGAAAACTCATTTCGATTTCAAATAGCTTCAATAGTTATGCCTGCCAATTTCATGCTTTTGCGTTTAAAAATGAATCGCGTTGTTGAGAAGGCCATTTTAGAATCACCTTAACTATTTTATAACAGCTGATTTTCAAATCTTTAATTGATCTTTCTTAACTAATCACGAAAACAGATGTCAGCTTTTGCGACAACAGTGGATGCGGTCTGGGACGCCGAAAATCCCCCACTCAAAGGGAAATAAACGGCAACCTGATTACAGGACATCGCCACTTCTTGTGATAATATCATTTAACCTTCCATAATCAGATAAAGTTTTTTAAACGAAGAAAATTAGTGTGTGTTTAAAGCCTGTGGGGGTCTGGATGGGAGTTGTCAAGCATAACTGTTAGGAGGGCATATATATGTGTGTGTATATATATATATATATATATATATAGAGAGAGAGAGAGATAGATAGATAGATAGATAGATAGATAGATATGTGTGTGTGTGTGTGTTTATTTATACAGTCGAACCTCGTTAACATGAACCTCAAGGGGAATCAAAATTTTGTTCATGTTAACAGTAATTCATGTTATCAGTATCAAATCTTTGTACTCGTTTTTATAGGGGACTATAAAAACAATTCATGTTAAAAGTAATTCACGTTAAGCGTGTTCATGTTAACGAGGTTTGACTGTATCTAGTTCAAATGCATAAATATCTTAGTATTTTTCCTAATCAAAGCTTATATTTTGATTTCTGCTAAAAAATACTGGCGCGTCACAGAAATACATTTTTTTTCAGTTTAATTATAAATTTCAGTCTTTTATGCAAAAACATTAATTATAAACTGGTATCTGACTGTTTGGACACATCATATCAAATTTGTATATATATTATATATATAGGTTGTTGTATCAGTGCTTTATATATGTGTAAACGGATATTATAATTATGTTTAAATAAAAAGTGATAAAAAGTATTTATACTTCTGAAATTATTTCCAACTGGTTAAACAAACAAAAATATGAAAGGTACTTTAACATTGGGGTTTGTAATGTTATATTTAAAAAAAAAAAAAAAGAAAAAGAAAAGAAAAGAAACCATCATGTTTGGTGATAAAATTTATCAACAAATTATTGTTTTGAGTTAAATTCCAATTAATTTATATTTTCATTCAAAATATATTAATTTTATGAATTAAATTAATCAAAACAATCATTTCCTTACTTTATATTTTAATAATGTATATAAATGAATCAAGGAGTTTTGTAAAATTATGGTAACGTTAGCAGATTACCCTCAAATTCTTGAATATCTGTCACACATTACCAGAAATACTTTTGCCTCTGTAATATATTGAATGATTTATAATAATCATTTTTTTTCTAATAAAAAATTAATTATTCTAACACACAATATCGTATAACTTATAACTGGTATAAATATTTTATATTGGAATCATTTTTTTTCTTTCAAAATTTAAATGCCAATGGAGAAAATCAAACTTACTTTAACTGTTTTTGTATTATACTATTTTTTTAAAAGATCTTAAAAAATTACGGATAACTATTTTGTAGTTTGCGAGTTGTTTAGATCTTTAGTACATTTGTATTTTCTTAAAGATTCTATTACTTTTGATAATGTAATACCCACGAATTTTATTACAAGAAGAAAAAAAAACCCCTCAAACACGCTATCCAAAGCGTAAACAAATGCTGCGTTTCTCTCCTTGTCATGAACTATGACGTCACAAGACTGGCGTAGTAAAAAGTGTCGTTTTCGGAACACGGTAAATAGTGCGCTATAAAAACTGTCAGAAGTCAACAATTACAGCTCAAAATTTAAAAAAAAAACATACTGTTCTTCTTATCTTTCTGTTTTCTATTATATAAAAATAAAATTAGAAAACGTGAAAATTCTTCATTGTGGAACATGCTATCTTACGATTCCAGATGATATCTGAAAATGATGGCCGTCATGTGGTTTTGTTGCAATAAAATATATAAACTATCGTAAATGTATGCTAAATGTGCAATTCATTAAAAACGCCATCTGGTGGCGAAATTTTGAACATTTTTTTCGTTTAAACAAATTCCCATTCCTTCATTATGTCTTTTACAAAATTTCACAACTTTCTGAACAACAGTTTCATCTGTAGACAACTTTAATGTAGGGTCGTTTAATTATGGACACCCTGTACAGTAGACTCCCTAAAATTCAGCAACCCTAAAATCCGCAATTCCCTAAAACCCACATATTTGTTGCAGTTGTAAACAGTGAAACTTACAGTTGAAATATAGAAAATATTTTCAAGATTTTTTAATTTTTATATGATTTCATACATATTTTTAATATGCAATTCTAGTTAATATGACTAAACTCTAGCTTTCTCATGAAGGAAGTATAAATTTATTTCCAAAACATTTAAGATAGTGCTGATAACAGTAGCGGTTGCATTCCTTTTATAAATACATCTATGTATTCATCGAACTTTTTTGGTAGTTAAGTCTGCCTAAACATGAAATAAAGCTTCATTATTTTACAATTTTGATGTAAATTATTAGTGTACCTTTAACAGGTGAGTTTCATTGAATACATTTATGCATTATGTATATGCTATGTATAGGTTATGTAAATGAATTAATATACATTAATTCACAACAAAATTATCTCATCATTATTATGTATATTTAGTTATACATTATTATTAATTATATACTCAAGCTTTACTTTTAATAGTTTAATCATTTTTTAAATTCTCTTAATTTTTATTATTTTACTTAATTATTTTGTTATTTTACTTTAGTATAAGCATTCGAAATGCATTTGAATTTAATGCATTATTAGAGTCAAATTACTGTTTTTAAAAATGTAAAGAAAAAAGTGACCAAAAATCTGCATAAACTCTGGTTCCAAGCTCTGCAGATTTTAGGGTGTCTACTGTATAACGTTCTAGAAAAAGGAAATTATTTATGTTCTTTATATGCTTTCTATTTAAATATATTTTAGTCTAATTTTTTTCATATCGACTTTAAATAATGATTGTGTGTCAGAAAAGTGTTGTGAAAGGAACCTATGAAAATTTCCTTATTTTAATGCAGAACTGGAAATATCACGGAATTTTAACACAAGGTATTTGTGACCACACTGTCTTTTGTAATGGTTCAAAGTCACTCTAATGAATTGTTTATTCTAGATTTATTATAATATATCCATAGTGAAGTTTACAATCCTACTCTTCAACAGACAGTTTTATACTGCTTGTAAATGGCTCTTTATAACCACTGTTTTTAATATTGCTGTTTTGGTACTTTTTACTTAACATAATCAAAGTTTTATAGATTATTTTTTTAAATAAAATATTGTTATTTGTAAGATTTTTTTCCTTCCATAAATTGTTAAAATGAATATACATTAAACTTCTGATCATCTGACACTATTATAAGACAAACTATGCTAAATAACATGGTTCACAAATTTCATCATCTAATTTGCATGGATGTCATTGACCACATTCCAAAATTCTGGAGGAAAATGCATTTTGTTTTAATTATAATCAATTATACAAATATTAAACCACGGGGAAAATGTTAAAATATGATTAAAATTCTGTTAAATTATTTTAATAAATGTAGAATTTTATCATGAAGAACATTGATATTCGATCAAAAAAATTCAGAACTCTGGAGAAATTCAGACTAATCACATCTGTATATTAGAAGTCTCATTGCCACAAAAATATTTTTTGTCTCCTCATTGTTTGTTGAATGTATCATTGCTTTTGTAGGAGAGATTTACTTATGGAATTTTCTTCTTAACTTTGCTTTACTTTTTATGTATAATATTTTTTATGATAAGTTATTCGTTTTAATTTATTACAGTAGCTATTTATTTTCTTTATTATACTAGCTGACCTGCCGAGCGTTTCTCGAGCCTGTCATAATAATCATAAATATACTTTGGTAAAAATATTGATATCTACTTGTAAAAGAACAGTTTTCTTATCGTTTTTTTCCTGCGTTGGTTCTTTAATATAAAAAAGTACTTCTTATCGTCTGAACTCTCTGAACATTTTATTTCTTATAGCTCAGTTATATGTTTCCAAGCCTGATTAAATATTTCCTGAAAAAATATTTATAAATACGAATTGGACGATTACACCATAAAATAGATATAAAACCATTGTATTTAAATCATACAAAACTTGCTGAATGGTACACAAGTTTTACATCTGTACAATGTTACATGAAAACATTAAAATAACAATAAAGTCGACATTTGGTATCACATCTGCAGTCACCTTCAACATAAACGAGGTTGCGATAGTTTGAAAGTCAAAAAACGAAAACTTATGTTTGGGAACACACAAAAATATCATCACAAATGTTGTTTTGTCATCCGTTTGGAGAAGGGTGAAACATCATCCTTTTACTATAGTTAAGAGATACTGACCACCGCATAAGAGAAAGGGGTCCCCTTCACCATTTCCTAACCTTTCAAAGGGTTAGTAACAATAATTTTTCAAATAGATTGTGGGGTCTTAAACGAAAACAATGCCGATTTATATAGAATTTTATACTTCATTGTTACGACACTCCTGAAATGCAGTCATTGTATCCTGCTATTCCAGTGCCTGTGATGCATTTCTTTAAACTTCAGTTTTTAATTATTATCTTGGCTAAATATCAAAGAATGAAAAAACTAAGCGTCAGGTGCATCAGAAACTGCCTTGAAATATCTTCACCCACATTTCAGACTTTTACATGCGGTATATTTTCTTAGTCATTCCACACAGAGAAACATCTTCCTTTATTGGTATAAATCATTCATTTACAGTTTGATCTTTGTACAGTTAGGAAATGCACCTGATAATTTTCTGACACACCCCTAGTTCTTTGAATGTCTGATAATTGGGAGTCTACTTTAGAGTTCCTAATACTATGTCAGAAATTTTATTTTAATTCAGTTCTCTACATTAATTTAAATTTTTCACAAGAAGATTAATGTATTTCAAAAAATTAATTAATCACAAAAAGTCAAATACTAATTTAAATCTATTTATTGCAGATGCATAAAGCTATAAATGTAAATACACATCGCATCACTCAAAAAAGTTTTAAATTGTGAATTATGCAGCAAAACATTTCCTTACAGGAGAGTTTTAGTGAAGCATGTTTAGACTCGCATCAAAGGAAATTGTTTGTTTGTGAAGTATGCAGCAAAGAATTTTCTCAACAGTTTAAACTAAATGCCCACCTTCGCAATCATGAGAAAGCTTTTGTCTGTGAGATATGCAACAAGAAATTCTCACGGAAGAGTAATTTAAACAGTCATCTATTAATTCATACTGGTGAAAAACTTTTTGTGTGTGAGATATGCAACAAGAAATTCTCTCATAAGCATAATTTAAACACACATCTGTTAATTCATTCTGGTGAGAAACCTTTTGTTTGTGAAATATGCAACAAAAATTTCTCACAAAAGGTTCATTTAAACAATCATCAACTGTTAATTCATACTGGTGAAAAACCTTTTGTGTGTGAAATATGCAACACGAAATTTTCTCACAGGAGTGCCATGAAAAAGCATCTGTTAGTTCATACTGGTGAGAAACCGTTTGTGTGTGACATATGCAACAAAAAATTCTCACGAAAGGGTGATTTAAAGATGCATCTGTTAATTCATACTGGTGAAAAACCTTTTGTGTGTGAGATATGCAACAAGAAATTTTCTGTCGAGAGTACAATGAAAAGGCATTTGTTAGTTCATACTGGTGAGAAACCATTTGTGTGTTACATATGCAACAAGAAATTCTCACGAAAGAGTAATTTAAACAATCATCTATTAATTCATTCTGGGGAAAAACCTTTTGATTGTGAGATATGTTACAAAAAATTTTCTGACAGAAGTACCATGAAAAAGCATCTGTTAGTTCATACTCGTGAGAAACCATTTGCGTGTGACATATGCAAGAAGAAATTTTCTGACCAGAGTACTATGAAAAGGCATCTGTTACTTCATACTGGTGAGAAACCATTTGCGTGCGACATATGCAACAAGAAATTTTTTGGCAACTGTTCGTTGAAAAGGCATCAGTTAATTCATACTCATGAGAAACTATTTGTTTGTGAGATATGCAACAAGAATTTCTCACAAAAGGGTCATTTAAACAATCATCAACTGTCAATTCATGCTGGTGAGAAACCATTTATGTGTGAGATATGCAATAAGAAATTATCACAAAAGTGTGATTTAAAGAGGCATCTGTTAATTCATACTGAAGTGAATGTGTGATTTCTCTTCACTTTGTATAATTATTGAATACAGGTAGTTTTAACTAATTTTATTAAAATTATGGTAACTATAATAATTTAAAACATAATCTTTAGACAAATTCAAAATATTATTTGTTCTAATAAATAAACAGGTATCTGAGTTGCTACACTTCATATCTTCTTTTTCTATTAAGTCAACAAATTTTCTGTTCCAGCATCGTCGACCCTGCTTCAAACCATTAAGACTTCTGTTTAGTCTGCACACTCTTCCAGATTTATCATCAAAGCTTTATGGTTGCTTCATAAAAACTTCTTCCTGTAACTCGCCATGCAAGAATGCAGTTTTCACATCAAACTGCAGAAGCTGTAGTTTTTCACATGCTGCAATACTTAAGAGCATTTTAACAGTGTCATATTTTGCAACAGAACTAAAGGTTTCATCATAGTCAGTGCCTGGCTTTTGGGAAAAACCCTTAGCCACAGGAGTTGCTTTAAAACGATCAACTGATCCATCACTTTTGGTTTTAATTCGTAGCGCCCTAGCTGTTGGCAATCAGTTTCTTATCTTTGGGCAAATAAACAAGGCCCCAAGTCTCATTTTATTTCAGTGAGGTCATTTCGTCATCCATTGCTTGCTTCCATCTTTCTGCATTGCTGAGGCATACGAGTCAGGGACATCATGCTCTGCCAATGAAACATAATCCTGTAGAGGGGAAAGTGCCAAAAACAGGGAAATGATCAATCTTTGGAGCTTCTTTCTTGAACCATATTTCATATGGTATTTTCCCTTTTAATGTTGTGGGTACAGTTTTATTTAGTGTATACACTTTAGTGTTGACTGCTTCAGCCCACAGTCCGATGGGGAGATTCTTTGCATGTATCACGGATCTTGCACTCTCAACCAATATGCGATTTTCTCTTGCTACAGAACCATTCTGTCCTGGAGTAAATGGAATGTCAATATTTGGAGTTATTCCCTTCGATGTAAGGGTTTCATGAACTTCAGCATTATCAAGATCTCTGCCACCAACGCACCTAAACTCATTGTTTCTGTCACCAGTTGTTTCTGCTTCGTTTATGAAGGTTTTTAAAAAGTTTGCTACTTCAGATTTACGTTCAATATAGAAGACTCTGCGATATCTTGACAAGTCATCTTTAAAGCAGACAAAATATCTCACACTTCCTATGGATCTCTGCTGCATGGAGCCACAAACATCTGCATGAATATTCTCACCAGCACACATTGGCCTGTTCTTTCTAGTGCAAAAACTTTTTCATTGTTGTTTACCAAGCACACATCCTTCACAAAACTCTTCACTACCTTCAACACGAATACCTCTTCTCTCTAAAATGTGTTTCACATGGTGCTTATTTTGGTGGCATAGTCTTTCATGCCACAGATGTAATGTATGTTGTATAGCAATGTAAACATCAGCAACTTTATCAGGCATTCTCACTCTCATTTCGAGTGCATACAAGCCTCGAAATGTTCTTTTGACTGTCATTCGCACATCAACATTTTTCCAAAGTCGCATCCATTTGTATCAACTTTGAATTTGAAATCATTGTCAACAGTTTTAATAATAGAAAATAAATTTCTGCTTACTTCTGGGACATACTACACATCCGTCAGGTGATTTCTTTCCCACTTTTTGTTGACTAGCATTTCTACGTTGATTATTCCTTCACCATATACTTCATTATTTCCTATTTTTACTTCTTTGGATAGTAAAAAAAGCCTTGTACGATAGGAAACATTTCCCACTGCTCGTCATGTGTGCTTAGGCACCCGAGTCAGCTAGCCATAGGTCTGTTTCTGGAACACCAGCACTGCACACAAAGGCATCACCATCAGGTTGCGTATTTGCACCATTTTTCTTGTAGCAATCTTTTGCAACAACTCCAGGCTTGTGACAGGAAAAACACTTTTTCTCAGTTTTAAATTTTCACTTTTTCTTTACTGACAATTTAGCAAAAAGAGCTGCACTCTCACTCTGCTTCGGTGGCAGTCTCATTTCAATAAGTCGAAGGTTCTCCATTAATTTATTAATTGTCCTTTCCTGCACTGGGACAGATTCCCTCACACTTTTGATTTCAAAATATTCTGCAGGTAGAGTTAACATAATTAGACTCATAAGTAGTAAGTCAGGTAATTCTGTTTTCACCAGCCTTTTGAGTTCATCATTCAGCTCACGAAAATTCCGTTGCAAACGTGCTATGTATCTTACGACATCTTCGGCAACATATTTTTCTGAGCTCAAAAATTGCTCCATTAAGCGTTCTACCCGCTGGCCCAAACTCTGCTCGTAAACCGACATTAACTTTTCCCAAACATATTTTGCTGTATCGCACGTTGCCGTTAGCTCAATATTTGCATCGTCCATAAGGAAAGATCAGTTGACGTCACTCTGGGCAAAACTTTGACGTCACTCAGGGCAAAAGATGGTTTTGATTGGTGTACGAACAGGTACGAGTTTGTCTGATTGGCTGGGAGAGGGGGAGATTGATTGACGGGAGTGTTTGTTTGTAAACATGCCCTTTCCTTATGCTATTAACAAGAATTACTTGAGCCAATACATCACTCCTAAGAAAAGCCTTATGTTTTGTTTCGTTGGATTTTCTTTACATCCTCTGCAGCGTCATCTCCGAGATCAATCGGCGATTCACGATCCTCAGTAACAATATCTAACACATCGTGATGCCTAATAGCAGTTCGATTTGACGCTTCCAATTTTTCGTATCTTAAAGCTTCTCAATTTGCTCTTTGAAACCCATTTCAGAGGCAGTACGTATCAAACGCGTTCGCAAAATGAGTCCGTAACGAAAAATATTCAATCACGTGCACACTTCGTCACCTTGTATTTTGGCGTAACAGCTGCGATCAGTCCAAGCTAGAGCTCCTATAATACAGGCTGAATTATACCACCATTTAATGACCCAGCGGACCAAAAACCAAGCTAAAACCGGTTAGCTTACCGTACTAGTGGACGGCGAGTGACAGTAACGAGGACGGCGAACTCCTGCTCAGGCGGTTTCCTAATGCTGAGCTAGGTCACAATATGGCGGTTATTTTGGGCAACAGAATGGATATGCGTCAGCTCCCCTTATAGGAGCCTTAGTCCAAGCAAGACGCAAATTTAATATCGCAGTTGACGGCGTGACACCCCATAACCTGTAAAAACTAGGTTAACTGATAGGCACTAAATAAACATTCTAGATTAAATATATTCTATTACAATGAAAACTGAATTAATATACAAGACACAGCACTTGTGCAAAGCACACCGCGTCAAAGTAAATAACATCAGAACTGCAGATAACGGTTACAGTCCGAGTAGAACAGTTTGTGTTAGACTTAGAGCATGGTTGTATGTTATTATTTTTAACAAGTTTGAATTTGAGAATATCAGGGGTGGTTCATTAGAGAAGACTTCGCCTTCTTTGTAAGTTTCTTTGAAATAAACAAAAGCCAAATTAAAATAGTTCTAATATAAATGAAATATAAGATTAAAATTTTGAACTGTTCATCATTATAATACACTGTAAAAAAATCTATCATTAGCCTATAACAAAGAATAACAGAATTATTCATATATATATTTTTATATATAGAGGATGGAAATGCTCTAGTCACCTGTAATTCTGAGTGCAAATAGACGGATTCATTGAAGGGGGAGGTGGTGGAGAGAGAAGAGAAACTTAAAATGTCAATGGGCTGTGGGGGTTTCAAGTAATTTAGCCTCAATGTCAATAGAAACTGTAGGAAATATCGTATTTTTTTATAAATTTTAATTATTTTACATGGTATAATTTCCATTCTGGCATAAGTGGTATAGGAAACTTTATAGGTTTATATACTTCTATAGATTTCCCTCTTTTAATTCCTTTTTTATTTTTCCTTATTAACCCCTTAATTTTAATTCTATTTTATTTTTTTTATATTTTAATTTCTAAAAAAATTACTGATATTGAGCCACAGGATTCAAACAAATTCACTTCTACAATCCAGATCCACTCAGCATTTTGGTTAGCATGTTGGCCACAAAATGAGGGATGTTTGTTTCATTTTGATGAAAAAGCTAGGCATGTATTTGGTAAATGCTTTAACGTTTGTAAATTAATCTACCTTAAAATGCTTGCGATTTAAAGCATTGCTTGCATTTTGTAATGTTTTCCTTTGTAATTTCAAAATGTATGTGAATGTTAATAAACAAATTCGAGCTTTCAACAAGATGTAGATTATTTTCTTATTCTAATTAATTCCTTTTAACTCTGAATGCTGAGCATGGGAAATTTCAGTCAGAAAGCTGCAATATTTTATTATAATTATATCAAAATCACGTAATTTGCAAGATATAAATTTCAAAATATTCACTGAACCTACATTGTAAATGGGACTTTTGGAATTAATTGATATGCGAAAAATTAAAATAGTTTCGACTTTATGAAAAATCGGGACTTTTGGAATTCCGCATAATGGTGCGGCGGAACATGTTTAGTACTCTCTAACAATTGGGACACCTGACAACACTGTGCAGTACACTAAATAGACTTAACATAATGACTGTAAATAAATAATATGATAAAGGTTTTGTTGACAAAGCTTGATTATTTCATATTAATGCATTTAAATACGAGAAAAATAGCAAGAATTCTTTCAACACAGCTAAACAATTTTCTTATTTCCTTGTAATATGCAAACTTTGATACAGAATTTTGAAATTTATATTTCAACTTTATCACTGCCTGTTGTCTGATTAGTCATATTCATATATGAGGAAAAAGTGCCAGATTTTTTCAATATTGAAACATCTTTCTTAAATAGACCACAGTATTTTCCTTCTTTCTTGCCTTTTAACAGATTCAGAGAAAAAAATTATAGATGATGCTCTTTGGTCAGCAGTTCTTTTAAAATATATATATAGTTTTAAATATAAAGCTTCGAAAGTGAAATCGTTTGTACATTACTCTCATATGATTCTGTTAACCTTGCAAATACATTTTTTTATATTCATTTAGAAAATTGTGACTCTGTTCTGAAATCGATGTTACTTCTAACAAAATACTCATTATCAGAAAATAAATAGCACTAAATGGGAAATATCAGGGAATTTTGATGTATGTGTGACAATCTTGGGTATATTTAATAAATTTGGTAACTTTGAGTGTATAAATCCTATCATGAAAATTCTCATGGTATGGTCACATAGAAACACCAATGTACAAAAAAATATTTTCTGTTAATTCAGAGTACCTAATTAAATTTTTAAAGAAGACATCTAATTACACAGATGCATGTCTGTAACAAATTTCAAGTCATCTGTGGGAACATGAAAATTTTTTTAATTCCAATAAAATCCTTTCCATAGTTTCAAAAATGTACATTTAAGTCTAGATGATGCTGTAAATAGAAAAGAAAAATATTTATTGAAAAAAGATGCTAAAGAAGTTGAAAAGAAGAAAATCATGTTAGCAAACAGGGCCGTGCGAAGAGGGGGGGTGAAGGGGGCCATCGCGCCGGGCGCGGAAAATGAAGGGGTGCCAAATTTATACTACCAACCACGGTTTAATTTATTTATTTATTCATTTTTTGGCCATCGATCATTTTCAGGGGAATTTCTTTTTCTCTTTTCATCATTCTTTTTTTTCTGTATCAAAATATCATAATAAGCATAGATCGAAGACTTTGTGCGAATTTTAATGCATAAACAAAACCGATTACAACGTTATAACGCACAAATCTAAAAAAATGGCACAAAAAAACGCATAAGGCCGTTTCAAGGATGCATCGATCCCCTTACTCAAAGCGAGAAAACAAAGGGTTTAAAGAACCCTTTGGTTATAGCCCCGAGTACTGGCTTGAATGAAAATGCTAAAGCAAGAGTTTATATATACCAAAGAAGTGACGTAGTTGATCGGAAATAACTGAAAAAAGGAGTCACTGCGCAGGATCCTCCCACACGTGCGAGAGAAAAGGGGTGCTGGTCATATCATTCACCAAGGATGAACCATGTTTGTGAATAAGGTAAGCTTCGTAGAAGTCGAGATCTATAACTGAATTACATTTTTGGATAATTTTAGCTTCTGAATAATTAAACCTGTGGTTGGAATCCCAACAATGTTTAGCTATTGTAGATTTCTCATACTCCTGCTTTTTAACATAATTTTGGTGTTCTTTGAGCCTAATTCTAAGAGCACGCTTCGTCTGCCCAATGTAAGAGAGGCCGCATTCACAAAAAATTCTGTAAATGCCCCAGGTATTATGTTCATCAATTGGATCTTTAAGGTTGAAAAAAATAAACTTTATTGGTTGGAGAGAAAACAACTTTGAAACTAAACATATTTAGAATACGAGAAATTTGTGCACTGATTTTATGAAAATAAGGCTAAGACAATAACATTTTTAAATTCTTTATTAGCTGGAACAGAATCAGTGTTTGTCGGAGGTTTATATAAAATACGGTTAATTATATTCAAGTTAAATCCACGATCGATGGCGACTGCTTTAATATAGTTAATTTCATTATTAAACAACTCGGAATTTGAACAAATTTTACGTGCACGGAAAATAAGTGTATTGAAAGCTGCTAATTTTTGATGTGGGAGATGATTGGATCTATAATGAGGGGGTAAACTTACTGCAAAAGGTTTACGGTAAACTGTTGTCAAAAATTCACAATCATTACGAATTACTAGGACATCTAGAAAAGCTAGATGTTGTTGAGCTTCAACTTCCAAAGTAAACTGGATACATGGATCAATTGAATTAAATGTATCAAGTACAGCATTAATATTGTATTTAGATAAATCAAGTAAAGCAAAGGAATAATCTACGTAACGTGTATAAAATGGGAATTGTATTAATTTAAATAGTTTAACTTCAAAATAATGCATATATAAATCACTTAAGACTGGGCTTAAAGGGTTACCCATAGTTAAACCTTCCGACATTTTATAAAACTTGGCCTGAAACAAACGTATTTTGCGACGAACAAATTTTTGTTTATTTTGTTTGTCGCAAAATACGTTTGTGTTTCAGGGCAAGTTTTATAAAATGTCGGAATGTTTAGCTATGGGTAATCTTTTAAGCCCAGTCTTAAGTGATTTATATATGCATTATTTTGAAGTTAAACTATTTAAATTAATACAGTTCCCATTTTATACACGTTACGTAGATGATTCCTTTGCTTTACTTGATTTATCTAAATACAATATTAATGCTGTACTTGATACATTTAATTCAATTGATCCATGTATCCAGTTTACTTTTGAAGTTGTAGCTCAACAACATCTAGCTTTTCTAGATGTCTTAGTAATTCGTAATGATTGTGAATTTTTGACAACAGTTTACCGTAAACCTTTTGCAGTAAGTTTACCCCCTCATTATAGATCCAATCGTCCCCCACATAAAAAATTAGCAGCTTTCAATAGGGCAGTTGCAATTGACGTCACCTTGGAGGTAAACAGTACAAATAGGCAGTTCTGATTGGTGGAATTACCCTTACCTCCAAGTGAATACAATGGTTGATCAGCTGATTGCAACTGCCCTATACACTTATTTTCCGTGCACGTAAAATTTGTTCAAATTCCGAGTTGTTTAATAATGAAATTAACTCTATTAAAGCAGTCGCCATCGATCGTGGATTTAACTTGAATATAATTAACCGTATTTTATATAAACCTCCGACAAACACTGATTCTGTTCCAGCTAATAAAGAATTTAAAAATGTTACTGTCTTACCTTATTTTCATAAAATCAGTGCACAAAAAATCCTCGTATTCTAAATAGGTTTAGTTTCAAAGTTGTTTTCTCCCCAACCAATAAAGTTTATTTTTCCAACCTTAAAGATCCAATTGATGAACATAATACCTGGGGCATTTACAGAATTTTTTGCGGCCTCTCTTACATTGGGCAGACGAAGCGTGCTCTTAGAATTAGGCTGAAAGAGCACCAAAATTATGTTAAAAAGCAGGAGTATGAGAAATCCACAATAGCTAAACATTGTTGGGATTCCAACCACAGGTTTAATTTTCAGAAGCTAAAATTATCCAAAAATGTAATTCAGTTATAGATCTCGACTTCTATGAAGCTTACCTTATTCACAAACATGGTTCATCCTTGGTGAATGATATGACCAACACCCCTTTTCTCTCGCACGTGTGGAGGGATCCTGCGCAGTGACTTTTTTTCAGTGATTTCCGGTCAACTACGTCACTTCTTTGGTATATATAAACTCTTGCTTTAGCATTTTCATTCAAGCCAGTACTCGGGGCTATAACCGAGGGGTTCTTTAAACCCATTTTAATCTTTTTTTTTCTCGCACTGAGGAAGGAGATCAATGCATCCTTGAAACGGCCGTATGCGTTTTTTTGTGCCATTTTTCAGATTTGTGCGTTATAAAGTTGTAATCGGTTTTGTTTATGCATTAAAATATCATGATCTCTCCAACAAATAAATGCAATTTTCTCTTACGCTATTTAGTTGTTTCCAATTTCTGAATTAAAATTAAACCTTTTAAAGTTCCAACATAAACGCGAAATGTTTATTCAATAGAATTTATTTCTGTTTCTGTACTTCATCAGTTTTGTGTTACCTGTGTCAAAAAGAAGGGGGAGGGGGGGGGGTCGCCAAATTGAAACTTTGTCCCAAACGCAGTTTTCTCTTCGCACGGTCCTGTTAGCAACTAAAAAAATTGAAAAGAAATAATAAAATTGATAAAGATAAAGAAATTGATATACTAATTAGAAGAGATGAAGGCAATAAAAAAATAAATATTTTTCTTAAGATTTAAAAAATCTGTTTGATATTTTTTATCAATTATCTTTTTTATTTTAGTAAAATTTGGGCTGGGATTGCGGTGTCTCACTTAAGATCAATCTTGAGCGAAGTCTGACTTACGATAGAAAGCGTAATCGGTATTGCAGTGCCTCGCGTTCTTACGCCAACCCGAAAGCTATCTTACGACGAAGCACAAGTGTATGCGCGCGCAACCGCAACAAATCTAACTACGGCCTCTGATTGGCTGACTGCAGGAGGACTTACGATAAGGCACCGCAATACGAAGTTAAGTTAGATCGCAGGAACGCCCATCCTACGATCGAGCGTAAGATTTAAGTTAGCGAGGCACTGCAATCCCAGCCTTAAGAATTATAATTATAGTTATCAAATCTTCTGTAATGTGGACTCGTTTATCTCTTGTAATGTGGATTCATCATTCCAGTCCATGCATATGTTTATTCTTTTAAATGTAATGTTGTAGCACATTTAACATAGCAATCTTACCTTTTATAAATAAAAGGTAAATAATTCATGTGTGCACAATAAATACTAAAGTGTTTTGATTAGTTAAAATAAACTGATTTTCAAGGTATAACTTCCTAAAAAATGAAATTATTTATGCTATTTATATTATTCCTTTTGTAAGAGTCTACTTCACTCACTTGAAAACACCCGCTCACTAATGTTAATCCTGTGGGGTAAATATTTTAAGATATCTCACTCGCATTTCAATATTTTTAAATAATTTTTTTTTGCATTGGATAACTGAGGTCGAACTATACAGGCCTTTTTTTTACTTTTCTGATTTTAATTGCATTTTTTTTTTAATTTAGGATAGTTTCACTTTTGAAACCGGCTCTTAAAATAAAAGTATCTTAATAAAAAGAAAAGTTGCAATCAAAATCGAAAAAGTACGAAAGGGAGATTGACCATACATAGAGATTGACCTCATCTATTCAATAGTCCAGTCATTTTAGGAGAAATAGCGGACAAAATTAGAACAAAGCTGGATTTTTGCACAGGTGCTAGTTAGGATATGTAGTTTAACATACTAAAAGATCGATCCGGTGTGAGTTTTCGCCACCAGAGGGCGCGAAAGATCCTGAAAATTGGTTTTTTGAGAATATCTCATTAACGATGACATCTAGAAAAAAATTCAATTACAAAGATGTAGAAAATTTAATTTTCTACAAAAAGTGTGCATAACATTTTTTTGTCACACCAATACTTGTCTGTCAAAAATTAAGAACAGTGAACGTACTTGGAAGAAAAACGATAAAAATACGAAAAACCTGCTGCTATTGTCAAAGAAATTATATTGAAAGGTGTAAAATTCTTACTTTTGAAGAAAGGAGGTGAATGTATAATATACTTATTTCCATACCACTCTTGAGGTAAAGCATTTAGTGCATTTTTTTAAATTCTGATTTCCCCTCTAAGCCAATCAACATATAATGACTGGGTTGTTCAAATCTCAATCATTTGACTGCTTGAGTAGTCGTTTGCACATCTGCAACTTCTTCACTCAATTTAGTTCCGTCATCATCTGTATTTTTTCTTCTGTTGTTATATTACCTTCACTATTTTCTGGTTGGCCTTCGATATCATCATTAAATTCAGGTGTAGCGATTCCCTCATTCCTTGCAATGGACATGATAGTGTCGTATCCTCCTCATTTTCTAATTCAACTTAACTTGCATTGTGACATGAAACTCCGCAAGAATTTACGCAAATATACGAACACTTGAATCCAATTTTTTGGCATCCACACGATTTGCCACATCCTTTGGCGCAAGTACAAAAAATAGATTAAATAATATCTTTTGGTGCGGGCGGTAAGGTAGCTGGAATTGGTGACAAATTAACTGCATTTTGCCAGCCCCAGTTCTCAGGAAGAAGTTTATTGCCCAACCAATATTGTATTCGATAATATACACATAAACTGTGCAATCTAACTGCGTCACGGTAAGCGATAATTATGAAAACTTTTTTTTACCAACAGCAACTCCTTTCTTGAAACATGTATAATGGTACTTGTTCAGAGACATTTCTGCTTTACCACCATACAAAGCAAGAAAAATAGTTCCCCCTCTCTCGAATATTTCAATTTGGGATGCTTTGGCACTTTTAAAAGTGCTGGCAGCTTGTATGTTACGGTTTCCTTCCCTTTTCGAAATTTTTAATAACGACATTTTGCCTTTTCCAAGCATTGCTGCGTAGAGTCACAACCTCAAAAAGCGTGAAGAAACAATGTATGATCTTTCAGAACTGCATCATTATTAAGACTGTGCGACGAATACAAGGTGATTGTAATTCTTGTTCTTCGAGTGGCTTATTAAAAATATCTCTGTCTCTGGAGGTGCTAAGGTAGTCAAGAATACGAGCAAGTCAGGATCGTCGCCTGCAATAGCAACCAGCGCACAAGACTTTGCTACTTCAATGGCTGCGTTAACAATAAGTAGGTCAGAATTTCTCTCTGCCTGTTTCGCTTCGAAACCATTTTCCATAAATTTCTCCTTCAGAATAGAGATGAGGTGTGTCTTTTTTTGATGATTAGATAAAAAAATTTGATAAGTTGACACATTCATTTCTTCGTTAATATCGATTTCAAGAGTTAAAATTTTCGAATACCAATGAGTTCGGTGAGTTCATCAATGAGTTCGGCCTCTTTTGTATTATAAACTTCGTCAGAGTAAACATCGAAAACGGTTACACATTTACCACAGTAGTTTTCAAGATATAGGAAATGTAACTTTCTACGACACTCCTCTATGAGGAAAGTGCAGCTGATGTCACTGTGGGGAAGCGAGAAATACCTGTCAATCGTTAAGACTACTAGTGTTCCCAAGTGTTCAAGCGGTCTGATTAGTCTACGATAAAAATATCTGTGATACGATTAGTCTGCGTCGCCATGATGATTCCTGCAATGATCGCTAATGAGAAAATGTAGATTGGTTGATGGAATTGTTTGTAAACATGTCTATTCATTATTTACTGGTTTCCACTTACTTGGCAAAAAACCCTTATAAAGAATTTGTGGTGGTACCTCGCTGCAGGTGAAACCAAGTCAATAACATTAAATAAACGCTTACCGATTTCTTTGCCCCATTTGTCTTCACTGCAGATACAATTAGACTATTTTTCACCTTTAAGCTTTTAACTATTATCAATTTTTCGCAATACTTTAGAGATTTCTTTTTTCCTTCCGTATAAAAGCTTCATCCAATGTATCAGAACATAATAAAAAATTTTCATTGAATTCAAACAAGCGACTGTCTTTCTCAATTTTTCATTTAACGGTGTAATTTGTGTGGACGTTGATGGTTTTATGCAACAGATTTCTTGTACGATTTAACAAAATTCTTTCTTGTATAATTTTTCCTACAGGTTGAATGGACTATAATTCCACTATTGTTTTCTGCCATTTCTTCAAATGCTGTCCAATTATTGTAACTTCTTTCCAAACTTGAGGTCACAAGTGACTTCAGTGCCTTTTTTCCAATCATTCACAACCCAGCTCTCACCCCATACAAGACAAAATACTTCGTCAATCTCCATTTTAACGCACTCGATCAAAAATCAAGAGAAAGTCATTTTACACTCTCAAAACTATTTAAAACTTTCTACAATACGCGTATACGCGTGGAAAATAACACTATTTACTGTCTAAAAACTCACAAAGAACACTTCATTCAGTAAGTTAGGGTAATTTAATACCAGCGAAATGCTCATCAATTGAAATAAAACACGGCAAGGATACCAGCACGTGGTATATTTTCTCATAAGTATGGGATGCCACGACAATGACTATTTCACCAGCTTGCGAAATCAGTCTACAGTGAAAAGGACAGAAAAGGTGGTGTAAGGTTCGAAAATAGATAGGTATTTGTTCTGCTTTTTGTGCGCGTTCAATACAATCGTTTCCCTATTTTTTCCAGTTATGTTCACTGTTTCTGATATTTGACAGGGAAGGGTTGGAGTGACAAAAAAATGTTATGGACACTTTTTGTAGGAAATTAAATTTTCTATATCTCTTTAACTGAACTTTTTTTCTAGATGCCATCGTTAATCAGATATTCACGAAAAAAACGATTTTCAAGATCATTCGCGCCCCCTGGCGGCGAAAGCTCACATCGTATCAATGAGGACTTTTAGTATGTTAAACTACATACCTTAATGAGTACCTGTGCAAAAATACAGCTTTGTTCTAATTTTTTCCGCTATTTGTCTAAAAATGTACTAAAATGACTGTAGTACAATGAAAAAAAAAATCATTTAAAAATATTGAAATGCGAACGAGATATCTTAAAATATTTCCCCTATAGGATTATCATTAGCAAGCAGATGTTTTCGAGTCAGTGAAGTAGCCTGTTAAATATCTTTTAGTCTGATTTTTTTTAGTTCTGATATATTTTCCATTTTCTGTATCAGGAAAAGTTTAGCAAATTGGTGTTTCCACAAAATGCTGATGTAAAAGAGCATTTGATTCTTTACAGTTACATTTCGGAAATGCAATCACTATAACCAGCTACGCGAGTGCCTGCGATGCACTTTTTTAAATTTCAGTTCTTAATTATTATCCAGCTAATTATAAAATAAAAGGAAAAATCTGAGCCTCAGGTGCATCAGGACATGTCTTGGCCTATCCTCACCCAAATTTTAAGTCTTCTACATACAGTAGATTTTTCCAGTCATTGCACAAAGATAAACATCTTTCTTTTATTATTATAGATTATTTATTTATAGTTTAATCATTGTACAGTTAGGAAGTGCACCTGATAATTTTCTCATACACACCTTGTTCTGTGAGTGTCTGATAATTTACAGTCTGCTGTAGAATTTCTAATACTATGTCAGAAAATTTATATGAATTCAATTTTTCACAAGAAGATTAATTTATCTTTAAAATATTTTTTTTAATTGATCATATATTAATTTAAATCTATTTATTGCAGATGCATAAATGTAAATGCACATCGCATCACTCAAATAAGTCTTTGAATTGTGAATTATGCAGCAAGACATTTCTTTACAGCAGAATTTTAATGAAGCATGTTCTGACTCACATCAAGGAAAATTGTTTGTTTGTGAAGTATGCAACAAAGAATTTTCTCAAAAGTTTAAACTAAATTCTCATCTTCGCAGTCATGAGAAACCTTTTGTGTGTGAGACGTGCAATGCGAAATTCTCTCATAAGCGTCATTTAAACACACATATGTTAATTCATACTGGTGAGAAGCGTTTTGTTTGTGAGATATGCAACAAAAAATTTTCTCGCAAGAATGTTTTAAACAGGCATCTCTTAACTCATACAGGTGAGAAACCTTTTGTTTGTGAGATATGCAAGAAGGATTTCTCTCATAAGCATAATTTAAACAGGCATCAATTAATTCATGCTGGTGAGAAAACTTTCGTGTGTGATATATGCAACAAGAAATTCTCACAAAAGGGTGATTTAAACAGACATCTATTAATTCACACTGGTGAGAAACCTTTTGTATGTGAGAAATGCAATAAGAAATTCGCTAGTACAAGTAATTTAAGATGGCATCTTTTAATTCATGCTGGTGAAAAACCCTTTGTTTGTGAGATATGCAAAAAGAAATTTTCACAAAAGAGTCATTTAAAGAATCATCAATTAATTCATACAGGTGAAAAACCTTTTGTTTGTGAGATATGCAACAAGAACTTCTCACAGAAGGGTGATTTAAAGAGGCATCTATTAATTCATACTGGTGAGAAACCTTTTGTGTGTGTGATATGCAACAAGAAATTTTCTGATAGTTGTGCCCTGAAAAAGCATTTTTTAATTCATGCTGGTGAGAATCCGTTTTTGTGAGAGATATGCAACAAGAAATTTTCTGACAGCTGTATGTTGAAAAGCCATATGTTAATTCATACTGGTGAGAAACAATTTGTGTGTGAGGTATAGACACTTAAGACTGATTTAAACAAACAGCTGTTAATTCATATCAATTCTATGTGAGTCATGCAACAAAAGATTTTCTCAAAAGTTTCTGTTAAACGCCCATCTTAATTCTCATCCTGAAGAGAAACGTTTCGTTGGTGAATTCTACAGCAAAATATTTTTTCAAAAGGTGATTTAAGCAAGCATCTGATATTTGTTACTGGTGAGAAACCTTTTGTTTGTGAGACATGCAACTATAAAAAACAGCGCTCAAGTAAAAGAAATAGCATAAAACCAATTTGCCCTTTATCTATAAATGATCCTACTTGCATCAGTATCCATACTACAATTAATTTTATTTCATTAAATTTATTAATTGAATTCGACTCGCGCACTAAAATAATAGATGCTATTAATTGTGTCGTCTAGTGTCAAAACCGGTCATCTCCAAAAAGTAAAATTTTGAGGAAAAGCTGATTTTTTGCCAGCCAAAATATGATTAGAACCAAAACTCTTTAGTTTTATAGTCATTAAAACAATATATTTTAAAACACAAAATAAGGTGGCAGGGGCACATGAAATGAGGGGGTGATTTAAGTCTTTGTTTTGGATTTGGCCACCTTTGCAACTTACTTTGGAGTTGGCCGGTTTTGCAACAAACCAGAAATTAATTTTTGCTGAATTTAATGTGATATTGGGTTTTTAAGGGTAGCAAACAAACAAAAATGTTCAAGGAAGCGTTGAGGAGTGTTGGTAAGCTTTTGAAGTGTGCCCACAGCTTGGATTTCTTGGATTACCAGTAGCGCAGTACCTGAAAAAATGCCAGAAGTTATGAAAATGTATTCTCTCAGATTTTAACTGTAGCAAAAGCCCGTTAATTCCGCATCTACAATCGTCAAAATACTAAAATTTATAAAAAAATTTAAATGGAAGAATATTTTATTAAAAAATTAAACAGACTAAAAAATTCTTAAAATTTTCAGAGAAAATTCACTTACAGTTTTATGAAAGCGAAGGGAGAGGGCGCAGAAAAGTATTTTGTCTGGAGCATAAAAATATGTTAATCCGCCCCTAGTTATCACAAGGTGAACTTCGGCTTTTTTCCTTTTCCATGTCATTGGGCCACTTTTCTTCTACCTTGATTGATTAGGAGATACTTCCTAAACAAACATTCCATAGTCAGAGAAAACACGAAACTAAATTATTAAAAACTTTGTATGCACCAAGGAGGAGCAGTCACAGGCGAGAGAAAACACTATAAGATTAATCTAATCAACAAGTGAGAGGTTAGTGCGGGGAGAAGCAGATGTGTCATCTAGCGGATATTAAGATGGCCGCTTTTGAACCTCACTAGTTTATGGATTTGGCCGGTTTTGCACCACATCGTGATTTTCAAACGCATATAACACAGGGATTTGACCAGCTTAGGCTTGTTTATTGTTTCCAGATGGTAGAAACGTTTACTTAGAACTTAAAAAGCTGAAAAAACAGATTTTCAAATTTTGAGGAGTTGGCCGGTTTTGCAACTAGACGACACAATTCTTGAATATTTATACAGTACTGTAAGGACAATATTTATAAAGAATAAAAAGGATTTTTGAAATATTTTTTAACATTATTAATCTTATGAGATACAACTCCGTTCTGATTTGACAAAAGGTAAACACAGTCTCTAAAGTTCTCAGTACGTTTCACCTTATCTCAGGAAAATAAAATCCAAACTAAAGTAAAAGTTCTCATGGTTTCTCTGAGTCACATATGAATTAATGAATGAAGGGATATCTCCGTAGCAGTAACAAAATTATTTCTCAAAAGTGTGCTATAAATACTCATACTGGTGAGATATACAACAAAAGATATTCATATTAAATGTAATCTAATAGCTCATTCTCGTAATTTGTTGTCTGTTATTCACGGCAACTGCAGAAGCATTTATATATAACTGTATAATATACTATAATATAGATATGTATATTATATTAATAGATATAGTATATTATATTAGAATATATATATATCTAATATTCATTCCGGCGGGTATAATATAGAATCAAAAATAAAACTACCATAGAAAAAATATCTTATGTTATATGCTTAATAAATGTATATTAAATTATTGTTTTGTATTATTTTAGTTTGTTTCTATATTATTTACAATTTTTAATTATGTGTATTTTAAATTACTGTTTTGAATGTAATTCGACATTGACAATGACAAATATGTTTGGCGATTAACTATCATTTTCAGTAATCTATCTTCTGGGCTCAGATAGTACATAGGTAACAAATTAACTGACGATTCATTTTAAATTTGATTCATTAAATGTCATTGTATGAGTTGGGTTTGTTTACAGTTAACTTAGTCAAAGAAAGATCATGAAGGAGGGGCCTCCATGGCCGAGTGGTTAAGGCACCACGCCGCTAATCGCTTGCGAGTGTAGGAGGTTGTAGGTTCAATTCCCACTGGTTCCATTGCACACACACTTTGTGTGGAACCCCCAGGTTGTGTCTCTTGTGTTGTCATGTTTCCTTGTACTATCTCGTCAAGATGTATGTAATTGTAGAATTCATGTATATGTTTCTGTGAATAATAAATAAATGTATATGGATCATTCGAGACGACAGCCTTGTAGCTATAGGTCTCAAAGCCCACCTCTCTTCAAAGTTATCATGAAGGGAAATTGAGTTTCTCAAGCACTTCACCAAACATAATTACTTTGATTCGTCTTCAGGCGTGCATAATTTTTTTATCCAAGATACAGCTGCAAAATTCATTGAGGGAGAATTTGCTTTGCAAATGATTACATTCATGGTTTAATATTTTTATCGCTCAAGATGAATGAATCTCTTCTGTTTGTTTACTTTGATGGAATGAAATGTTGGACTGTCAAACTAATTTTAATAGAAGTTATCTCAGAATATATACATATTTAAATGTAACTCATCCTGGTTTGAAACGTAATTATTTTAAATGGTGTTTCTAAAAATGTAACTTTTATGCAGTTCTGTTGAAAAAAAATAATTATGAGTAATAATAAATGTCTCGCATATCAGATGGGAAGCGGTCAGCCTAAAACTGTTTAGGACAGTCACTTGCACTATTATAATATAGATTTATACCTTTCATGCTTAAAAATATGGTTTGAATCTAAACGATCCCTGGAATATGTTTGGATCTATTCATTATGTCTTATTTTTTTAAAAAAACAATCGAATAAATTTTGGAGAAGATATAAAATAAGGTTTGTCATGTTAAGATTAGCGTTCTCAAATTTTGACCTCTTATAATTGTATGAAGATTTTTTTTAAATATATAAACTATTCTTTCTTCTAAGCTGCCTTCATCCAAGAAACTGAAGTATAATGTCAAAAATGGGTGATAGTATTCGTAATTCAAAGTTAGTACAATATATATGGGAACTTAATCACTCATACACATAAATTAATGGACGGCACAGCTTGAATCTTTTAAAATGGATTATATTATAGAAATACTATTTACAGGAACTTGAGTATTTACATGAAAGTGTGTAACAGCATCATCAGACTTGTAGATCCGCCACAAGCAGGTTAGTCAAACTCATTTTAAATCGAAGGAAAGAAAACATCTCTCCGCTCCATTGCTGTCTGCCAGCAATGTCATCTCTGTTCCACTCACATTCTCTAACTCAACTCTGGAATACCGCACGTCACTCATCTCCGGCGAATAATAGTTCTGTTGACTTGGCACGAGCAATGTGATATGGAGCACGCACACCTCACATCTGACAGTTTCCTTATGCAAATCAGTATGCTGCGTATGATGGCATCTGATTGGTTGTTGATTGCTGAAGATAGGGGAAATGTTTTCCCACAATTTCAGCCACACTGACAAGTCAGGTGCCCTCAGGTGACCATCTCAAAATAAAATTACTGCCGGTGGGAACAACTGGAGCACCTGAAAAGACAGAAAACAAAGAGAAGCATCCAAAGTTGGTTTGGGCTTATTCAACAATATAATTAAAAACACTGCTCTTTAGGGCTGTTCATGCCTATTACAGCTCATAAAGCACCTAAATCTTCAAAACAGTTTTTTTTAACTACATCAGAAACAGTCAAGAGTTAAGAAGTTAACAATTCATCTTTTAAAAAAAACACATTCATCATCATGACAATTAGCGTCACTAAACATCATAAAAATGTTTCTTCTTCCTCTTTTTTTCTTGTTTGTCGTTTTCTTCTTCTTTACATCTTATCTTCTTACTTTTTTTTTACTCTTCTTTCATCACATTTCATATTGGAACTAGAGAAAGTTTTATCATTCCTTCGGAATAAAATATCATCTTCAGAATAGAGAGGTTTGTCAGGATCGATACCATACTTGTCAAAACCGGTAAAATTGTCATAATCGGAAATTTAGGTGTCATCTTCGGAATCTACATCTAATTCACTTCTACTTTTTTTTTCAGGAGAGAGTTTCAATCAACAGGCTTCTTTTTTAGTAATTTTTTGTTTGTATTTTTTAACTACAAAATCTTCATAAGAATTTATTTCTGATTTATCTTCAAATTCATCTGAAGGTTTATATTTAGGAACATTACTCATCCATTTCTTATTACTTGACATTTTCTTAATTTTTTTTAAGATTTTCCTCATTACTTACTTCTAAATTCAGTTTGTTTCATTTTTAGGGAAACCTGTCATGTTTTCTTTGTTTTTGAAATCTTCGGAATCTGAATAATCACTCTTGATGGATTTAGAATGTTACTTCGTTTAATTTGTTTCTTAAGTTTAATAAATTCTTGCTTCAGCTTTTCGAAATCTTCTTGGGAATTCTCTAGTTTTCTTTGAATTCTTCTTTTGGAATATTTTGTTTTAGAGCACTCATCTTTAGAATCTTCTAACTGCTTAGAACGTTTATTAGCTTTCTCTAAATGTACTCTGTATTGTTCAGAATATTTTCTTTCATCATCTAATTGGGCCTTTAAATCGTGCGTTAGCTACCAGTATCAGTTAACGAAATTAAATTTAATGGCTACAGCCTAATAAATTTAAGAATTAAATTTTGAGATCTCTTTACAATATTTACTTGAGAATGATCATTAGAATTTTTTACATCTTTTCCTTTACTTCACTGAAATGATTTGTGGCCATACAAATTGCAAGAAAAAGAGAGGGGACCTTTATCTTTATTTCTACAGTCTATGTACTCTTGTGATTTTTATTACCACAGTCATAACAGTGAATTTCAGACTTTACAGGTTTGGTTTTATTTTTATACTCTACTTCAGGTTTTATTTTAGACCTAGTGTCACTTTCTGACTTAACATTTTCATAATCAGATCTTAATTTCTCATAAATTTTAAGTTTCAGTTTAAATTCACTAAAATCAGAATAACAGTATAAAAAGGATTTTTTAAAAAACAGGATCACTGATACCATTTATTACATACTGAATCAATGGAGAATCTTCAATATTTCCACGAGAACATAACTGCTTGATATTTAAGAAAGTGTTTCGTTATCCTTCATTTTTTTAATAGCAATTGATATTTGGCACAACATGCAACTCTAGCGATTTGCATGTTGTGCCAAATTCAGAAACAAGTAGTGATCTTAATTTTGGCCAAAAATTTAATTTACTGTCGCTTTCAATGAATAATTTTGCTTTACCTGTCATACAACGTTTTGTCAAAATTATTTGTGTAAATCATTTAAATTAAATAAAGAAATCACATCATCAAAATCATTAATCCACTTTTCGACGTTTTCATATTGAATACCAGCATATGTAGCAACCATGTTCTCAATATTGGTAATACTAATGAAAGATTTTACAAATAAATCAGGAATCAGAAGTTGCGCCATTTCGTTTTTGTTACCAGGGCCTGATCATCACAGGGGCCCAGGGCCCATATTTTCAGAGGGCCCCAAAATGCATTTTGTCCACTCACTGAATATTCAAATTAATTAAAATTTCCATTTACAGTTTATAAAAAAAAGATTTTTTCACATTCATGTATACTAATTTATCTCACTGTTTTTCACTAGCAAGACAATGAAATATAATGTAAACTTCAAAATTTTAAGAAGAACAGATATTACATCAAACATGTTTCATTCAATTACGTAGGTTTAGAGTTTTATTTATTTTAACCCTTTCAGGGGCAAAGCACTTACATTGCTAAAATGTTGAAATGAATGACTGACACCGGAATTTAAGAACAAATTAATTTGGAATTAAGAAAAAGGTATATTTCACATACATAATAAACGGAAAGTTTTATACCAAAATTCTAGTGTCATTGTTGCATTTGGGAATTAAAATTAAGTAGTTTCATAAACATACCACCGCCCTTGAAAGGGTTAAATAGCACATCGTGCAAAAAAATTTACCTTCCCATAATTTTTAATGCATTTTTACATGTGTCTAACTATTCTTTTATCATAAAGCGCTATGGTTTAAATTTTAAACAACACGTAAAGCTGTTTGTGATATTTATAATGAAGATTTCTCGAGGAAGGGGGCACCTGCATGACCTGTGTGCCCCGGGTCCCACATAGAGTTGATCAGACCCTGTTTGTTACAAGCAGAATCATTTCTTTCAGAAACAGAATGAACATCATTAGAATTATTACTAGCACTACTGTCGGATTCATTTGTTAATTCAGTTTCGTTATCACAAATTTCGTTAACTTCACTAATTATATTTGATTTTAATAAATTTAAATCACACAAATAAGAAATTACGCTTGCAGTTGTTTCATACAATGTTCCGGAATTATCTATGCCCAAAACATTGCAAATCGTAATTAATTCATTTAAAGAAAAATTCTCCTTAAGTTTATGAATTTTTTCAGTGTATTCTGTACTATCAATTTCAAAATGAAAGCCAGTAAATTCGTGCAATCTTTGCCTATTTTTCCGATCTCCGACATCATCAAAAATGAATCTGTGAAGAATTTTGGTTTTAGGGGACTTTTTTGTTTTAAGAGCCGCTGCCAAATTCCTTAATACAAACAAGTTGAAATGGCATTTTAAGAATAAAAAGAACACAAAAAATCACTTTAGAACGAGTATCCACTTCTCAAGAACATATGCACTTTATTAAATTAATCCTATCTTTAAATTTTATTCACATCACTAGAAGCACAACTTAATTTAATATCTTTTGTGGGAGTTCAGATTCATTCGTCTCACTTCTTGTCACCAAAATATGGGAACTTAATTACTCATACACAGAAATTAACGGACAACACAGCTTGAATCTTTTAAAATGGATTATACTGAAGAAATATTATTTACAGGAACTGGACTATTTACATAAAAATATATAACAACATCACACATGTAGATCCGCCACAAGAAGATTAGTAAAACTCAATTTAAATCGAAGGAAAGAATACATTATACATCTCTCCGTTCCACTGTTGTCTGCCAGCAACGTCATCTCTGTTCCACTCGCATTCCCCAACTCAACTCTGAAATACTACGCATCACTCATCTCCGGCAAATAATAGTTCTATTCACTTGGCGCGAGTAATGTCGTGTGGAGCACACACGCCTCACACCTGACAGTTTCCTAACGCAAATCAGAATACTGCGTACGATGGCATCTGATTGGTTGTCACTTGCTGAAGATAGAGAAAACATGTTCTCACATATATGTAGACAACACATATTTTTAAAATTGCACCCATATTTTTATGTAGACAATTTGGTGATAAAATAGCATTTTTTTGGCCTACACATTAAAACAGAAAATGTTTTTCTTACCTTACTTCATTAGCAACATGTGACCTTATTAATAAAAAAAAGATATATGTTGGCTTCCTACACCTCTCAACAAAATTTTAGAATTATAGATGCACCTATAATTACTGATTTAAATTGCTTATAATTTGGTTTCTTTAATTAAAATACCTTTTTAATGATTGTTTACATTTTAACAAATATACTTCTAAAACTACTACGTTAATCAAATTTATTTCTATGGCTAACGTGAAAGAACATGGGTGCTTAGATATCCAACTGTTTTATTAAAATATGTGTTTCAATAACTTAATAAGAATTAATTTTCAAGTTAGTTATGAAGCATAGTGTAATTGGGATTTCTGGACCAGGAGTGGTCCAAGCGGCCATTGTGTCAAAAATTCCGCATCTGACGATTTTGGCATTTTGGTGGCTGTGGTCAGTCACCCTCGCGTGTGCCCGAACACCAACCGCACACTCCAGGGTCTAGCTCCCAGATTTTTGTGGTGGCTGCGTTCCGGATTCTAATCTGGAGAGATATATCCCGAGGACCAGAAGGTTAAAAATTTTAGAGCCCTCCGGGAGGCTAAGTGCAATATTTTAAAGAAGTTTCGTGCGCTGACAAAAACCACAGGTCCGGAAGCCAGAATTCAGGAGGGTATGGACGTCCGAAACTTTCTCATCACTGGATTCTGGATATCCGGGACAACCAGGGAACAGCGCTCTGAAAGTTTCCGGGGATCGGCGCTGTCAAAAATTTTCGGGGTCCGGAGCACAACATTTCCGGTTCTGGCTCAGAACCACTCTCGGCTTTTAAGAAGTGCTGGAGCCGATTGACTCCGGAAGCCTGTTCTGAGTATTTTAAAGACCGCTAGGCCTTAAAAATGTTGGACAGGTGCCAGTTCTCCCTGCACGAACTCCAATAGAAAAGCAGGATGGAGCTTCCCCACGTTCGGCGTTACCTTATAGATCAGACTGCTTTGCCCTTTGTTCAGCTCCTCCAATACTTCCCTGCTCACTACCCGGTTAAACATCTCCGGTAACTAGACCCGCCCGAAGCCCTCTAACTTCAGACGAACTTTCTCTCCGTACCGTGTCGCAATCTTCTCGGCTTCCGGGATCCAATATGGGTGCTCTAGCTGCAGATCGCCCAACTTATGGAATCCGGAACTCTTCAAACTGCCTATTTTATTCAGACTTGCGAACATCGTTGTGTTTATTATGGGAGAGAAAAAAATCCACACTGCACTGGAATTTCGGACTGCATGTGCTAGACTACGGAATGACTCCTAGCGCTATAAGCGGAGCTCTGCTTTCTGCTCTCGAAGTCCCTGGTCCGGTGCTCGTTATCTTCCATGGATCTGTCTGGTCGTAAGAGACGTCCAAAGGACTGTTCGACAGTGTGACTGGCCAGAGAACGGCGTGACAGCGTTTCTGGCCAAGGGACCATCAATAGTCAGGGTCTTCGATTCGGAACGAGCACAAGGCCAGGGACCCTGAGCTTCCTGATTGACATAATTTTAGATCCTGTATTAATAAAGGACATGGAAGGCAGAACCTACAAACTCTGCGATACGTTAAAGGGGCTCGAGGTGTATTACTTCGTACGTATCTGGAAAAGTAAGAAATACTATTGCTGTAACTGTAAAACGTACCTGATTCAGCATATAACGTGTGGATGTGGGAAAACCTATACGTTGCTGAATCGCACAATTCTTTTCAGCCGGGACTTACATTGGTTGTGGTTGGGTGCCATACCCCTGGTAGAAAAAAAATCTATAACCTGTGCCAAGACATAAAACCCATACAGGATTTTGATACGCTTCACAGAGGTGACAGGACCTATTACGAGAGTTACTCTCATGGTTGTAAGATAATATTATTGTTAAAATGCATCATGTCTGTGAATGGAGTGTAATCATTACTTATCGCAACTGCAGCTGACACCTGGAGGGCTCAAAGCATCACACCAAGTCGTAACCGTATTAACATGTTATGAGCAGTATAACAAAAAATGTCTATGATAGTACGTCGGTATGGTGAGGAGGTCGAGGTAAGATACATGGATACAGACAGCTAAATCTACGACATACGGACCCCGGACTTTTACAGGCATGAAAGGTATGATCGAGCACTTCGACTCCTCGGATTATTCGGAAGAGTTCCGAAAGGCACGATCTACCTAGCGTCAACAGGAAGGTCCCAGGTAAGATGAAGGACGAGAATCGTGGAAGCATCTTCACGGAGTTCAGGTCCAAGATGTATGCACTACAGACTGAGGACAAGGTGACCAAGAGGGTTAAAATGTTAAAGAAGAATGTGGTCGAGTACGGGATCTCCTTCGACGACTATAATTCCTGTCTGATCGACGTCGAGCAGTATAGGGGCATGAATTAATCTGGAATAGGAAACACGAGCTCTTCTCCGAAGAGGTGAACAAGCTGGATGTGTCCTCACACAACGACAAGCGCGAGGTCCTAGACGATGGCATGAGCATGAGGCCGTGGGGAGCAAAAGGTTAAATAAGGTACTCCAGCTGCAGATCCTCGTAGTAATCATTTGGCTACCAGACTCCCTGGCCACCAGAAAACCATAGTTGCTCTCTGGTTACTAATTCCCAGACCCCCGGCCACCAAATTCCAGAACCCCGCAGTTAACCCCCGACCACCGGTCCCTAAACTCACGTAGTAACCTCTGCCAGACCCCGGCCGCCAGAACACCGTAGTAAACCCCCAGAATCACGTTACATAAGATAAAGATACTGAAGATCCACAACTACACTTAATCCGAGGAGCATGGAGACCGCCATCAGCACTTTCTGCTGCCCAAACACCCCTTCCGTCTCTTGATCATGGGGTCTTCCGGACGCAGCAAGACCAACCTGATGCTAAATCTCGCCTACGACTACTTTAACTTCGACAGGCTGCAAGTCTGCCAGCCCAAGTATGCTAAACTACGGAAGGACTTCTCCCTGTTCGACAGGATAGAGGAAGAGCACATCCGGGAATCTAAAATGGTGAGTCGGAAGGAGAAAGAGCAACGCTGGAGCTCTTCCGTAAGTTTAAGAAGTAAGTAACGTTTACTTCCACCCTAAACAAGACGGTGGACGACTTAGACCAACGCCCCCTATATAAGAAAGCCGTGACACGCGTCACGAAAACGTCATACCAAGCAGGCAAAAAAACGAAAAAAATTCGAACAACTTGCATGTTTCGATTTCGATGGCTCGTGGAATTATTAACTATTAGTCGTAAAGAATAATTATTAATTCTATGAGTCAATAACATCGAAACTTGCAAGTTGTTTGAATTTTTTTCTTTGTTTTGCCTGCTTGGTATGACGTTTTCGTGACGCGTGTCATGGCTTTCTTATCAAGGAGGCGTTGCTTAGAACCCTCCGTCAGAAATCTGGTGGCGTTCGACGACTGCGTCACAGAGTAGAGCAAGAGAGCATCGAAGAGTTCTTCGTCCGGGGGAACGCTTCCGTGATCTACATCACCGAGTCCTATTAATCGACCTCCATAGATATAGGAAAGAACTGTACACTGTATAAAATTTTCAGCTTTTGCTGCATAGTCACTCCACCGCTTTTACAGAATATCTCTATTTTGGCCAATGAAAATGCTTCATAATATAGTAAAGTAACCGTATTGCGGTTACGCTGGCTGGTTTATTTCAAACGGTTCTCGAATTAAACGAACTGAGGATTGGGCGCCCTACTGTCTTCGGATCCGGTAAACTCGGATTTAAGTAAAATACAAAAAAAGCATTTAGAATCTTGCAGAAACTGCATGAACGTATTTTTAAAAACTCTGATTGTTCATTTATTTTTTGTCCGAAGGGTGAAGAGTTTTTCTTCAACGAAAATTGACCCAGGCTCCAAGCAACAAAATGGCTGCTTGTAAAATTCATCTGAAGGAAAAGCTGATATTTAAAAGAGAGAGAAAGTTTTTCTTCCAAACTGGAAGTGGGGGAGAATGATGAATGGGTTTCTCATTGTGGGTTTGTTCCATTTTGTTCAGATCTAGCCCACTCTTAAACTATAGAAGAGGAAAATTCCCCTGCTACTCTATTCCTGCTTTGAAAAAATGTTGCAGAGCATGCACATTGAGGTCAATTTCATGTGAAAACTGAAAAAATGCTCTTTTAGCTTAAAATATATAGATGTTACAGGCATTATTACAAAAATCATCGGAGTGAGAATTTTTAGAATATACTAAAAATTAATTAAAAAATTAATTCAAAGACAAATTTTTGAATTTAAAGAAATATGAAAAATAGTGTAATCTATTTATTTCATCTCTAATGATTCATGTTGAATTTTTCCTTCAGAATTTATTACTGCAGTTAATCAAATTTCAGTGCAATTCCATATTAGAGCACAAATATATGGATATGGGGTTCCAAATTTCTGCAATTATTCATCAATTGACTGATTTTTTAAAGTATAATATGCAATTAGGCATATTTTAGCTATCTTCGGTGAGCACTTTTATGTTTGCGTAAACTGCGTAGCTTTTGTTATTTTTCGATTAAAATAAGTATAATTTGAACCAGAATATGTACTTAATAAAGGAAATCAGATAAGTAGCACATAAACACCACACATTTTATTAAATAAATTTTCTGATTCAAAATATTTTTATTTTTCACTTGAAAAAAAAAAAAGTTTGACATCCTAGACAGATCTTTTGCTAGATCAATATTAACAGACCAGCGTGTACAATCCATTTTAAAAATAAATACAATTTAGAAAATTCAATTAAATTTTATAGATTGGTTGATGAATAGTAATTTTGAGTATTTATTCGAAAACTAAGATAAAATAAAATATGTATAATAATAACTTTATAACTTTGTGTGAATAATTCTTTAACATGGCTGTGTTTTGTATGTACAAATTTTATTTTGTGCAATGCTAAGAATATTATCTACTTTTTTTATGTGGCCTGTGACTTTTTATATAACGCTTAATTTGGCCCGCGGCGGTAAACGAGTTTGACATGTCGTCTTTACAGCATACTGTAGGTTCAAATAAATAATAATTTATAAAAATCAATACAAACTTAAAACCTTCTTTACAAAAGTGAACTCTGGGAACTCGAAAACGCCAAAAATTATAATGTAAAAAATAGCTAAAATGTATTCAGGACACTATTTCAAAATGTAAAAATATACTATTTCCATAATCAGGTTTTATAATATTACAGTGCTTACCTTACACTGTATGAGACAGAAAGCAAAAATATGATAAAATATAAACTATAGTTTAATTTGAAAGGAATGAAAGATATAACAAGGGCCACTTTTATATGTAACATATTTATGCACAATTATACCACAAAATAAATTTTATTCACTATGGATATTACACACAGTGGCAATAGCCACGCCTTTGTGGGTTTACAGACAAATTAAAAACAGACATCGTAAGTTCTGCTTAAATGGAACACACTTGTATATATATATAATTATGACAAAATAGCAAAAACAAAATATCAAAATTTTTACTTCTGTTAACCCTTTCCGGCGCGGAATAAATCTGTTTGTAAAATAATGAAATAATGGACTGACACTAGATTTTACAAACGATTTCCTTAGAAAAGAATAACTTGCCGATTTTCCCTTACTTTATAAAAGGAAAATTTTAATTAAATATTCTTGGTGGCGTTTGTCAGTTTTGGAATTAAAATTAGGTGTCGTTTTTTATGACCACCGCCCGCTAAAGGGTTAATTGGGACAAAATAAGCTAGAATAGTTGTGTCCAAACTAAACAAAATCCACTTTATCATATTTTATAAGTAGAACAAAACAGTTCATATACATTTAAATACTGAGAAACAAAATTTATCCAAAAAGATCACTCATAATTTTAATAATGCAGAACACAAGTTACTCGCAGAGCAGACTTAAGAGTGAAAGAATTCAAGACAGTTGTTATTAACAATGAAAACATGTATATAGAAATGGTCATCTAAGAGAGCAACAATATTTCTTTATTAAACAGTAATTATAATACTAAACTTATAAAATTACATGATTACAAGTACATTTACAAGTATAAAATACAAGGTTTATACAGAATTATTTTATACATATTAGGTACATGGTTGCTAATTTTAAAAATGAACATGTTTTTCAATATTTATCGTCCTTTCTTAAATTTCTATCTATGGGCAATAGATAGAAGTTTAAGAAGAATACACATCTCCATTCACTAATTCATTATAATTTTACAGATTAGCTATTATTGCATTGCATATAATATTTAAGAATTAGCATAATTGCATGAATATAAATATTGCCACAACCTGAAAATAAGAAACTTAACCCTCTGAACGTTTTGAAAAAGGGTAAAATTGTAATGTTGTTTTCTCTGCATTTTGTTTTAAATGCTAAAAAAATATTATTCTTTCGGAATTATAAATAAAACTTAATTACAAATATGAATGTCATCCTTGAGAGTATTAATCATTCTTCAATGTTTTGAAAATTCATTAAATCTATAGAATTATATTATCTTAAACATTGCATATATTGCAGTGAAACCTGGAGCTTAGTGAACGGAATATTACGTTCTACACGCTTAGAGGGTTAAAACATAACCACACGTACTAATAGTGACATCATTTTTAGAAAATCCTGATGAGGAAAGTAAAACTTTTAAACAGTGTTGAGAATGCTTTATTTACATTTAAAAACCTGATCAGACTATTATTACCTTATGAAAGAACAATCAATGCATCAAGCACACAATCAATTTGTTCAATATTTTACACAATTCAATTAATATATACATAAATAATATAATACAAAATATATAACATATCTATACATATAAAAGCTGTATAAGTTCAAAAAATTTTTTCATTTATTATCTTTTCAATTTGAGACTCTTTATAATGTTTGTCAAGAAATCACACTCTTTAAAGCATAACATATTGTGAAGGACCATGAAAAAAGGAGTACAAATATTAGTTGACAGAAAACTTCACATTATGAGAGCATAGATGTTTATTTAAATGACCCTTTTGTGAAAATTTCTTATTGCATATCTCGCAAACATAAGGTTTCACGCCTGTATGAATTAACAAATGCTTTTTCAAGGCACTTGGGTCAGAATATTTCTTGTTGCAGATCTCACAAACAAAAGGTTTCACACCAGTATGAGAGAGAATATGATTGTGTAGATAACGTTTTTGTGAAAAGTTCTTATTGCATGTCTCACAAACAAATGTTTTATCACTAACATGAGACCGAAGGTGATCACGTAGATGAAATTTTAATGCAAATTTTTTATTACATGCCTCACAAACATAAGGTTTCTCACCTGTATGAGTTAAATAATGCCTGTTTAAATCACACTTGCGCGAGAATTTCTTGTTGCATATCTCACACACAAATGGTTTCTCACCAGTATGAATTAACATATGATTGCCCTTTTGTTTGAAAGTCTTGTTGCATATCTCACAAAGAAAAGGTTTTTCGCCTGTATGAACTAACACATGTGATTTCAAGGCACCCTTGTCAGAAAATGTCTTGTTGCATACCTCACAAGCAAAAGGCTTATCACCAGTATGAATTAAAAGATGCCTATTTAAATTAGCCTTATGAGAGAAATTCTTTTTGCATATCTCGCAAACAAAGGGTTTCTCATAAGTATGAATTAACATATGCCGCTTTAAAATACCCTTTTTAGAGAAATTCTTGTGGCATATCTCACATACAAAAGGTTTTTCACCACTGTGAGTTAACAGATGCATACTAAATCCACCCTTCGTAGAGAAGTATTTGTTACACATCTCACATACAAAAGGTTTCTCACCAGTATGAGTTAACAAATGCTTTTTCCAGGTACTCAGATCAGAAAACTTTTTGTTGCACATCTCACAGACAAAAGGTTTCTCGCCAGTATGAGTGCGAAGGTGAGTACGTAGATTACTTTTATATGGAAATTTCTTATTGCATGTCTCACAAACTAAACTTTTATCACTAGTATGATAGCGAAGGTGAGCAGTTAAATTACGCTTCTTAGAAAATATTTTGCTGCAAACATCACAAAAAAATGATTTTTCTTGGCTCAAATCAGATGATGCTTCTCCAAAAAGTTCTGGCAAAGCAACGTTTTGTTCCATATTTTACACTTTAAATACTTTTGACTGTTTTGAGTGATATTATGGGTGTCTAACAGACAGTTTTCCTTTAACTACCATTATGTGTCTGCAATAAATACAATTATGTTAATCTTAGATATTTCATAATTAATCAGAAAGGTAGTAATGAGATTGAAATTTTCACGAGAAATTAAAATCACTGTAGAAAACTGCATTCAAATAACTTTCTAACATTGTATTAAATAATTAAACTATACTCATTTCTAAAAATTATGGAGGAAAAAATTACAAATAGCCGTCCATACCTCATTCAAAATACATTCCACGAATGTAAGACAAAAAGCTTAAAAATGCCTAGATAGCAAAGCAATAGTGAAAAACATATCAGGAATTGCCAATTAATTTATTATTGTGATTTGGAGGCATTGCAAAAGAATTCTGATAAGGACTTTTGGAACATTACACAGGTCTAAATAAGACAGAGGTGGCCCAGATAGTTAAATAAGTAACTTTGTGTCCTATAGACTGAACAATTTTAAGGTCTCATTTGACATGCAGAAGGTTGAGTCATTATCATGCAAGAGTAACACAGAGTTTCAAGAACAAAACCTACTTATATATACAGTTGTGTACATGAAGGAATTTGACCTGAACCCTTAACATAGCATAGATCTTTCCTTACTGCAGGCACTGAAGGAATAGTATCACAGCCAACTGTATACAGAAGGCACCATATAGGTGCTCCGGATGCAAGTGACAGATCATCTGTTGGTGTGCCACTCATGTTCCATCCCATTATGACCTATATAAGCTGCAATTTTGTTTTAAGGGACCAGAAAGGTTTTAACTGATGAAAATGGACTAAAGCTTGATTGCAGACTAAAGCTTGATTGCAGAACTGTAATTAATTTACACTATTACTAATTTTTGTACATTTACTTATGTTTTATAGAAATAAAAAAATATTTGTTAAATTTCAAGAAACAATAACAAAATGTTTAATATTATACAAGAAAATTAATCTTGCAAAACTTTTTTTTAAATGATTTTAGGTCCAGGCTCTATTTTTTTGAGCTGTCATTTCTTTTTTATATTGTATATCATGTTGTCTCTTTTTTATACTTTAAAAACAAACTCAAATTTGTGAAAAGAATTTAATTTAAATAATAATTCGAAAACTATGAAAATTAATTATTCTTTATTGTAACTTAAGAATTTTCGGTTAGCCGGGCGCCAGTGATATATGTACAGGTGAATATCAAAATAATGGAAACACCCTAGATTTTGAAGGAATTCTTTTTTAATATGGCGTAGGGCCGCCTTTGGCATGTAATACGGCTTGGATTGGCCTGAGAATCGAATCATACAAATTCTGAATAGTGTTTAGAGGAATATTGTACCATTCTTCATGGAGATATTGTGAAAGTTCCGTGACAGATGCCGGTGGAGGATATCGATTCCGGATTGAAAGCTCTAAAATAGACCACAAAGGTTCGATTATGTTGAGGTCTGGGGACTGTGCGGGCCAAGGTAGATGTTCCACCTCATCCTCATGTTCATCAAACCATGATTGGACAACTCTGGCTGCATGAATAGGGGCATTATGATCCTGGAAAATTCCACCTCCTGCAGGAAACAAAATTTGCATCATGGGATGGACCTGGTCAGCTAAAACTTCTCTATACTTCTCCCCAGTGATCCTTCCTTTCAGGGTTACGATTGGACCAGCAGAAAACCATGACATGGCTGCTCATACCATGACCGATCCACCTCCATGCTTGACAGTTGGACGGAGGCAATCAGGATCATACGCTTGTGCAGGTGTTCTCCAGACATGTACCCGTCCTGTTGTGGGGAAAAGTGTGAAAGATGATTCGTCTGACCATATAACAGTCTTCCACTTATCAATCGACCAGGTTTTGTGGTTGTGGCACCACTCTACACGACGTTTGGCATTAGCATCTGTGACAAGTGGCTTGGGAATTGCTGTTCTGCCGTAAATGTTCTCTTTATGAAGGTATCTCCGAACTGTAATTGTTGACACTGGAGAATCCAGATGCTGATTGAGCTCTGCGGTCACTTTGGCTGCAGTTGTTTTCTTTTTAGACATTACAATCCGCTTCAATACCCGTCGGTCTCTTTCACTCAGCTTCTCCTTCCGTCCACTATTTTGCTTTGCTGAGCTTGTCTTTCCGCGCTGTGTGTATGGTGTCATGACTTTAGACACCGTACCTCTAGAAACGCCTAAAAGCAAGGATGTGTCGGTCACCGTTGCTCCAGTAAGTCGGGCTCCTACAATTTGGCCTCTTTGAAAATCTGTGAGGTCTGACATTTTACGCTTCTGACAAAAAAAAATCAAAACGTAGACAACTCTTCTAGAGCTCTCTCATACTACCTAATACATGTACTTTTTATATTAAAAAAAATCTGGTAGCTAAGATTATATTTTAATGCTTACGAAGGGAATTCTTAAATGTCCCTTTCATTCACAAGTGTTTCCATTATTTTGATAACCACCTGTATATATATATATATACAGTAAAACCCGCTTAAGAAGTTTTCCAAGGGAATGGAAGGCAAAAACGTCCTAAACGGGAAATTAAGAATGTTTGAAACAATCATTAGTTTAAGTTTTCATAGTCAGGAGAGGTCTTTTACATTGTTAAAATAATACATAAGTTTATATAAAGTTGAGTTTTACTTAAGAAATTTAAACTGATTTGAACATTTTAAAAAATCTGTCAATCAAGGAAAAATGCATAAATATCTTAGAAACTCTTTATTTAATCCAATGTTTGAAGACAGAGAAGGGACATTTCTCTTTAAGCATCATTTGATATGCTTTTACAGAATAAATCGGTTATAGATTTTTGTTTATGTTTTTTCTCGGCAATTTTTAGTTGATAACAGTCCAGCTGTCTTAAGTTTTTAAAAATTTCCTCAGGCACATTTTCAACACTTTTGATAAAACGGCGAAATGTTTCTAGTCCTTTCACAGCATCCGAAAAACTAGGAATTTCCACGTGCTCTTCCTCAGTGTCACTCATTTCTTCATCTTCTGTAACCTCACAAATATCATCTACTGTAAGCATTTCACATGGCAATAATTCGTCATCTACTGACACATACTCTTCAAACGATGCTGTGAAATCCATCCTTCTTTGTAACGTCTTCCAATCATCTTCAATGTCCAACAACCAAAATTGACAATTTCTCGGAACCGTCCATTTTTGCACCCAATAAAACTGTAAGTCGTTCCTTATTTTTTTTACCTCCGTGACAATTTTCACCTTTATATGCATACGTTTGATCCGGTGAAAAATTATAGAAAAGCCCACACTCATCCATGTTAAAGACATCTTTAGGATGATAGCCGGTTATCAAATCTGGCAAGATTTGTTTCCATTCTTCGATTTCTTATGGATCGACGCTTTTACTCTCACCTTTTATAGAATTGTAACTTAAACCATCTCTTTTTTTCATTCTATCAATCCATCCATTTGTAGGTGCAAATTCAATCTCCATTTTTTTGGCAATTTCCTCAGCCTTTTCTCTAAGAATAGGTCCACTTATAGGAATATTGGTGGATCTAGCTTGCTTGAACCAAAGTAATAATTTTTCTTCCATAGCTTCATATTTTCCTTTTTTCACTTTTTTAATTTTTCGAGATTTACCAGAGGAGTCGTTTAATATAAGATTGCGTTTTGCTACAATTCCATTCAGAGTAGTCACCGGCATATTCAATCTCTTAGCAATTTCAACTCTTGTTACGTTTGGGTTGCTATCAACTTCTTTCAAAATTTTGATTTTGTCTTCAATTGACAAGGCCTTTCTTTTAATTCCCTTGTCCGACATATTGAAGAGGAAAAAATAAATAAGAATTTTTTTCGTGAATTTTCCAAGAGAGATTTGACGCTTACACTCACTCAAAAACAGATTGAATGAGCCAAACTGAACACAGCTTTGGTTTGGAATGAACCAAACATAGCTTTGGTTCATTCCATTCCTGGAAAGGGGTGAAAGAGACTCTATTCTAAGAGAAAGCAACTGGTTAACTTAAAGAACTACCCCTGAGTAGGAGCCAACCATTTCTCTTTAATCCCTTATCAGTCACTATTGTTGCAGCCATAAGGGACTCGGACTTACCCTCTCTCTACATTTCATCAGACAAACTGATATGAAGGTGAAATAAGGTGACGACAATCCTTTTCAATCTTAAATGTGCCCTTTTGAATAGCGAAGAATATAGAGAAATGCTTTTCCAGTACAGAATGGGGGGAAAAATCCCTCAAAAGACTGAAGTAAACGTGTTTTGAAAGTAAAATTAAGGGGAGAAAAAACTTCTTAAGCGGGAAAAAATTTGGAACTAAACTTTTTAAACGGGTTATTTTAACATTGTAAGAATAGGAAAAAAAGGGAATCGAAAATATAAACTTCTTAAACGGGAAAACTTCTTAAGCGGGAACTTCTTAAATGGGTTTTACTGTATATATATATATATATATATATATATATATATATATATATGTAGATATATGTGTTTATATATATTTGCGCATACATATAAGTAAGCTTGTGTCCTATAGACTGAACAATATAGAAGAAATATATTCTGGCCTACATGTATATATATCACTGGCGCCCGGCTAACCAAAAAGTACCGAATTCTCTTACTGGATGTATGACATTGTTAATGGTTCAAACATTATAACAATAATACAGTAGACACTCGATTTTACGAACATCTTTTTTACGAATTCTTTGTTTTTACGAACTGATGTACTGGTCCCAATCAGAATCCCATTGAATTAATGTTGAAATCCACTCCATTTTACGAACTAAATGCACACAAACTCTCTTTTTACAAAGTTAATATTTCGGCACCTTTTCAGTTTCTCTCCTGTATTTTATCAAAAAGTAGGCGGAGGGAAAAGAGGATTAGTGGGAAGGTGGAAAAAAATATCACATGCAGATGCAGGGTTATCACGTGTCAGCAGGGAAAGATGGAGAGGGGTGTCAAATGAACTTTTCTTGCACTGCAATTTGATATTGTTCGGGGTTTGTATGTAGTGGTCTTGTTATCAGATTCGTACCAATTCGTATTTTGTCATTCTCATATGTGATGTTCATACAAAATTTAAGATTTCTTGAAGATATCAAACAATCCGAATAGAACGTGCTTGACTTTAGATGTAAAGAAAAAAACCTTAAAAGAAGAGGATGCAAGAACTCTGACAAATACTGAAATTGCTAAAAAATATGGAATACCCAAGAGTGCATTGAGGAGAAACAAAAGGTACTAGCCTAAGGAAATGCATCTGATGAAGTTGCACATTCCCAAAAATATTTTCAGAAGGCAAAATTTCCTGATTTTGAGATGGCTCTTGCTGCTTGGCTTCGGAAGATGGGAAACAAGAGCATTTCTATTGACGGAGACCTTTTTGAAACAGCATGCTGACATGTTTGCCTCAAAGCTAGACGTGAAATATTGTAATGAATCAGATGGTTGGTTGCAGAAATTTAAGATTAGACATGGTTCGAGTTTCAGAAAATTATGCGGTGAAAGTGCAGCGGTGGACACAACCATCATAAATGATTGGAAAGAAGGAAAGCTGAAGTCTCAGATTGCAGAATATGCACTGAAAAATGTTTTCAATGTGGATGAAACTGGATTATTTTTCAAAGTTCTTCCAGAAAAAAACATTAGTTTTAAAAGGTGACATTTGCAATAGAGAAAAGAAGGGAAAACAAAGACTAACGATATTGATTAGTGCTAATAATGACTGGATCGGAGAAGATCCCGCTTCTATTGATCAGGAAATATAAAACACCTAGATGATTCCGGCCGCACACCCTCAGCAAAAAAACAACTTTATAACACTATTTTAAAATATTTTCTGTCCTATTTGTTGCTCTATAGTAACAATAAGTAAATAATCAATCATCTAAATTACCCTTTCTCTGAAATTTTTACTTATATTTCCCTTTCTCTCTCCTCAACATACAAAGCTTAAAATCGTTAAAACTGTTTATTAAAAAACTATACACTCTATTTGTTGCTCTCTAATAACAATAATTAAATAATCACTCATTTAAATTATACATCTTTCCCCCTTTGCCACTAACAGCAACAAAAATATGTAAAACTCTACTTTAAAAATGTCTTCTGTCGCATTTGTTGCTCTCTTGCAGCAACAAGTAAACAATCAATCATCTAAATTACCACCCCTTTCCTTCCAAAATTTACACTTCTCCTTCCTCCCTCTATTCTCAGAATACAAAGCTCAAAAATTTTAAAACTTTTAAAAATATATATTTGCTCAATTTTTTGCTCTCTAGTAACAATAATTAATAATCAGAATCATAATGAGTAGAGGAAAGTATATTCAACTAGGTAAATTATATCCAATGGTTGGAGTATCATAGTTGAGATTTTTTCCAACAGAGCGAAAATATGCCGGGACCAGGACTCGAACCTGCCGTACCAACGCTCTCCCTATTGAGCTATCCCGACGATATCCTGGACTGGCATATTTCACTCTTATTTGTTGGACATGGCTGCGAACTGCAGCGCTAATTTCATTCATCCGAGCTATAACTATAGCATTTACATGATGAATCTTGAAATAGCACGGAAACTCCTGTATACCATGTAATTAGGTCATAATGAGTAGACAGAGCTCTGTTGGAAAAAATCTCAACTATGATACTCCAACCATTGGATATAATTTACCTAGTTGAATATACTTTCCTCTACTCATTATGACCTAATTACATGATATACAGGAGTTTCTGTGCTATTTCAAGATTCATCATGTAAATGTTATAGTTATAGCTCGGATGAATGAAATTAGCGCTGCAGTTCGCAGCCATGTCCAACAAATACGAGTGAAATATGCCAGTCCAGGATATCGTCGGGATAGCTCAGTAGGGAGAGTGTTGGTACGGCCAAGTACCCAGGTTCGAGTCTTGGTCCCAGAATATTTTCGCTCTGTTGGAAAAAATCTCAACTATGATACTCCAACCATTGGATATAATCACAATAATTTCAATTATCCCTCTTCCCCAAAATGTCTGCTTCCCTCACTTTGCTAACCCCCTAGGAAAAAAATCTTTAAATCTATATTTATAAAAAAAATCTCCTGTCCAATTTGTTACTCTCTATTAACAGTAAGTAAGACAGGCCACGCCGCCGAAGGCGCGCGTATATTTCTGCCGATTCCAGATTCTCGTGAATCCATACGAAAACACTTTGTTTACCCGGTGCACATCCCTGGAAGTGCTCTTCGGCCGGGGGCACGGGCTTCCTGCGCCTCTCAACCCTTTCCCAAATGAATTGACGACAGAGGTCGTTGTGACATGCGGTGGAGCCCATACTTAGAGGACACCACCACACAACACTTGGGTGGACGTAGAGACGATCCGACGGCTTCGTAGCCGGAGCCTCATAAGAAGAACCGGGTCCTAGGTCAGTGCCGAACCGCACCCATGACCCATTACTGTACCGAAACCTCCGAATATCGAGTTCTAGGGAGGAAGGGAGAAACGACTAGTTCATTGGTTGCGGATATTAACGGTAAGTAAATAAAAATTGTTGGAATTACAAACCCCTTTCTTCGAAATTTATTTTTCTCCACCATCCCTCAGAATACAAAGTTTAAAAATTTTAAAACTCTTATTTGAAGAAAACTGTTGCCCTGTTTGTTGCTCTCTAGTAAATATTAAATAGATAATCTGCCATCTAAATTATCTCTCTATCCCAAAAATATCTGACCCCCCCCCCCCCAAATACAAAATTACAAACATCTAAAACTCTATTTTAAAAAATCTGCTGTATTTATTACTCTCTAGAAACAATAAATGAATAATCAGTCATCTAAATAACCACCCTTTCTCCAAAAGTTCCACTGTCCCCCACCCAGCGAATAGTTTAAAATTTTTAATATTAATTTTTTTTAAATTCTGCACTATTTCTTATTTTGTAAGATGACTCATCTAATATCTCTCCTACATCATCTCATATAAGTATAACTCACCTAAAATCTTCATCCCTTTGAAATTTCCACTCCGCCCTTTCCTCGTCAAAAGGTTGTGGATTTCTAAATGTGTGGGAGGAATGAAAAAATGTTTCTTCTTTTATGCACTCTGGTCTGTTCTCACCCCATATTTGTGCTGTGTGAGAGAGGAGAAGCATTTTTTTTGTGGGGGAGTGAGAAGTAATTTAGATGGTTAAATATTGCTGCAACAAAATCATAAATATAGCAGAACAAATTAAAGAATTTTAAAGCTTTTAAACTGCATGAAATGTGGTGGGTATGTGTGTGTCGAGGTGGGGGTGGTGTGGGGGGGAGATGATCCTCATTAACTGAGGGGTGAAAAATACAGAAGGAGAGATTTAGGGAGGAAGGAATAATTTAGGTGATATCTTATTTAGTTATTGTTAGTATAGAGTATTCAATGGGTCAGAAAAAAAAATAATAATGCATGTTTGTATTAGAGGGGGACAAAAGAGAAAGCAATAATTTTGGAAAAGGGTTAAGATGATTGATTATTGTTACAATAAAATAACAGATTAGAAAAATTTAAATAAAATAAAAATTTAAATTTTGTTTAGATTTTTTGTTGGGGGAGATTTTACAGAGGGACATTTAGATGATTCTTTTTTAACTGGAAATCTGCTGAAATACGGAAGTTTTTCACCCCCAACCCCTATTTAACTTTTTTACTTCTAAATTGATGATAAAAACTGGTTTTCAATGACTTTATTTTAAAAAAAATCTCGATTATAATCTCCCTCCCAAATTCAACTGTGCTTGCTTTTGAAAAAAAGGGGTGGGGGCCTACAATCGGATTTTACAGTAATAGTCTTTGTCAGTAAAATTCCAACCTTAATGTTTTTTGCTAGTAAAAAGCATAATTAATGAGTAAGATTAATTATATAAGATTAATGATACTACTCATGAAACTTAAGATTAATTATACTCATTATCTCACCTTTGGAAAGATACATTGGAAGATAAAACGCACAGCATTATTGCTCAGCCTGACACATGAGACAGACGTGCAGTTACTCTAAACTGTATGACGATTTTCTATTATCCACAACGGTCTTCGTATAGGATCCTATGGAAAACTATAAACAAACCAAGAAATGTCAATAAAAATAATACTACAGTATAACACCTTTTATCCAGACATCTGTAATTCAAACATTTTATTATTTCTTCGTTTGTAGTGTTAATAAAAGATCATAGTTAGTGCCACTAGACATACAGGAATGTATTAAAAAACATTTTAACGTAAAATGATATTGTGTCAATTGTTAACATAATAATATTAAAATAATCTTTGATTCAATAATATACTTAATTTTACTACACTTAACAAAATTTTAAATAATTCGAAGTATAAAAAACATTAAATCTTTAAAAAAGTATTTTAAAATAATCTTCTGTCTTATCTTTACTCGCTACTAGCAATAAGCAAAAAATTAATCATCTAAACTACAACCTCCCCCTTCACACATAATTTACGCTTTCTCGTCAGCATACAAAGTTTAAAATCTTTAAAACTCTTTATTAAAAAATATGCTCTATTAGTTGATCTCTAGTAACAATAACTAAATAATCAGTCATTTAAACTATCCTTAAACCCCCAAAATGTTGGCTTCTTCCCTCTGCCACACCCCTCAGCAAAAATAATGCAAACTTTACAACACTATTTAAACCTTTTTCTGTCCTATTTGTTGCTCTATAGTAATAATAAGTAAATAACCAATCAGCTAAATCAACCTCTTTCTGAAATTTTCACTTAGTCTGTTCTAAAATTAGTAGGACTCATTTAAAAATATATATATTCATGAGAATAGTACAAACGATTAGAATTTTTCAAAGTAGCACCCTTCCGCATCTACACACTGCTGTCAACGAGTTTTCGTACGCCTCCAGGAACGCTTGGACCGGAATACTGTTTAGCTCCCTCGTCACGGCCTGTTGAACCGCCTCTACCGAGCCGTGATGCTTCTCCTTGAGCGTAGATTTTATTCTCGGGAATAGAAAAAAGTCTGTCGGGGCTGTAGGGGGGATGAGGCAGCGTTGCCACATTGTGCTGGGCAAGATATGCCACTACGCAAAATGCTGTGTGGTTCGGCGCATTGTTGTGGTGCAGCCGATCTCGAAAACTTGGATTTGAGGAATGCTCAATTCATCAGCAATCATTCTGATACTCATCCTACGATCACTGTTCAGTAAATGTTTCACCTGCGACACATTTTCTTTGGTCTTGCTGGTCGAAGGGCGTCCATAGCGGTCGTTGTCTTCCACTCTCTCCCTACCTTCTCGGAACAGCTTGTGCCACTCAAAATCACCGATCTACCCATGGCAGCATCACCATAGGCCTCCTTAATCATGTCGTGAGTCTCTTTGCCCGTTTTACCAAGCTTTACATAAAATTTGATTGCGTATCGCTGCTCCAGAAAACGCTCCATGATTCTCCGTGACGAGGCGTTTCGACAGGGGTTCACAGTACAAGCGACCTGCTCTCTTCAACGGCCGAGAGCCGACTGCCGATTTTTTCCAGCATTCCCAATATCCCCCTCCACTGAACGTGTGCGCGCAGACCACTTCTCGTCCGCTCAGGACAAAACCAGTCCTACTAATTTCAGAACAGACCCTGTAATCCCATCCCCCTCTCCTCAACATAAAAAGCTTAAAATCGTTAAAACTCTTTATTAAAAAATATATTCTCTATTTGTTGCTCTCTTGTAACAATAAATAAATAATCAGTCATTTAAATTATATCTCTTTTCCTGTTTGCCACCAACAGCAACAAAAATCTTTAAAATTCTATTTAAAAATTTTTCTTCTGTATTATTTGTTGGTCTCTAGTAACAATAAGTAAATAATCAATCATTTAAATTACCACCCTCTCCTTCCGAAATTTACACTTCTTCTTCCCCCCTCTCCTCTCAGCAAATAAAATTTAAAATTTATGAAACTTTATTTGAAAAATATATGCTCAATTTGTTGCTCTCAAGTACAATTAAAAAATCAACCATTTCAATAATTATGCCTCACACCAAAAATGTCTGTTTCCCCCACTTTACCACCATTATAAAAAAATCTTTAAACCTCTTTTTATAAATTATTTTGGTCTACTTGTTTCTTTCTATCAACAGTAAGTAAATAACAAATAATCTAAATTACAAATAATCTAAATTACAAATCCCTTCCTTCGAAATTTATTTTGCTCCTTCATCCCCCAGAATACAAAGTTTAATCTTTTTTAAACTCTTATTTGAAGAAATCTTCTGCCCTGTTTGTTGCTCTCTAATAATTACAAATAGGTAATCTACCATCTAAATTATCTCTCTACACCAAAAATATCTGATCCCCTGCCACCCCCCCCCCCCCCCCAAATACAAATCTCTCAAACTCTATATTTAAAAACATCTGCTGTATTTATTGCTCTCTAGAAACAATAAATGAATAATCAAGTCATCTAAAATACCATCATTTCTCCAAAAATTCCACAACCCCCTCTGTTCCCCACCCAGCAAATAGTTTTGTTATTTTTTTTAATTCTGCTCAATTTCTTATTTTGCAAGGATACTCATCTAATATGTCTTCTACATCATCTCATATAAGTATCATTCACTTAAAGTCTTCATCCATTTAAAATTTCTGCTCCGTCTTTTCCTCGTCAAAGGGATGGGGATTTCTAAATATGTTGGAGGGAGGTAAGCCAAATTTTGTCTTCTTTTATGCAGTCTGGCTATTCTCTCTTTTATGGAATCTGGCTGTTCTCACCCCATAATTGTGAAGTCGGAGAGGGGAAGCGTTGTTTTTGTTTGGGGGGGGGGGATGTAATTTAGATGATTATTTAATTATTGTTACAAGAAAGTTATAAATAGAGCAAAAAATATAATTATAAGATTTTAAACTGTATGATGAGAGGAAAGAAAAAATGAATTGTTTTTTAAGGGGGGAGGAGTGAGAAATAATTTAGATGGTTAAATATAGCTACAACAAAATTACCAATACAGCAGAACAAAGTTAAAGAATTTAAAACTGCATGAAATGTGGTGTGTGTGTGTGTGTGGCGGGGGGATCTTCGCGAAATGAGAGAGGAACAAGGGGAGAGAAGCAGAGATTTTGGCAGGAAGGGATAATTTAGGTGATAGATTATTCATTTATTGTTAGTAAAGAGTATTAAATTGGCCTGAAAAAAATAAATTAAAGAGTTATATAAAGATTAAATTATGCATGTTTGTATTAGAGGGGGGGGGAGGCAAAAAGGAAAGCAATAATTTTGGAAGTGGGTTAGATGATTGATTATTAATTGTTTTAATAATATAACAAATTTAAAAAAAGGTAATTTTGCTTAGGGACTTTTCTGTGTATGTGGGGAATTTACAGGGGACATTTAAATGTTTCTTTTTTAAGTGGAAATCTTCTGAAATCTGAAAGGTTATCCCCCTCCCCCCCTATGTACCTTTTCTTACTCCTAAATTAATGATAAAAACTGGTTTTCAGTGATTTTTTTAAAATATGGAATATAGGAAAGATTTCCATATGGAATTGTTCTTGCTTTTGAAAAAGAAAAGGGGGGGGGGGGGCAGGCCTTACAATTGGGATTTTACAGTACTAATATTTGCTTGTAAAAACCCAACCATATTATTTGTTGCTAGTAAAAAGCATAATTAATCTGTAAGATTAATTATCTAAGATTAATGATACTACTGATAACACTTAAGGTTAATTATACACATAATCTCAGCTTTGGAAGATAGAAAGCACAGCATTATTGCTCAGCCTGACACATGAGATAGACGTACAGTCAATCATATCCTCTGGGAAATAAGCAGTGAGTGTTGTAATAACACTCTAAATTTTATGACGATTTTCTATTATCCACAACTGTCTTCGTATAGAATTGTTTGGAAAACTACAAAATAATCAAGACATGTAAATAAACTTTATACTACAGTATAACATCTTTAATCCAGACATCTGTAATTCGAACATTTTATTATTTCTTCATAGTTTTAATAAAAGATCATAGTTGACACCATTAGACATAAAGGAATGCATTAAAAAACTTTTTTTAAACGTAAAATGATATTGTGTCTATATAATAATAATAATAATAAATTCTTTGATTCAATAATATATTTAATATTTCTACATTTTACAAATTTTAAAATTAATTGAAGCAAAAAAACATTAAAACTTTAAAATGCTATATTAAATTCATATCTGTTGCTCGCTACTAGCAATAAGTAAAAAATAAATCATCTAAACTACAACTTCCTCCTACCATCCAAAATTTATGCTTTCTCATCAGCATAAAAAGTTTAAAATCTTCAAAAATCTTTATTAAAAAAAATATCCATTAGCTGATCTCTAGTAACAATAACTAACTAATCAGCCATCCTCGGTCACACCCTCAGCAAAAAATACAAAACAAAAAAAAACACCATTTTAAATTTTTCTGTCACTCTATAGTAACAATAAAAAAATAATCGATCATCTAAATGACCATTTTTCTGAAATTTTCAATCATTATATTTCGCTCCCTCTCGCCTCAACATACAAAGCTTAAAATCTTTAAGACTCTTTATTTAAAAATAATTCTCTATTTATTGCTTTCTACTCTAATAATAATAAATAAATAATTAGACATTTAAATTATATATTCCCTCCCCTTTGTCATCAACAGCAACAAAAATCTGTAAAACACTATTTCTATCTAAAAATATGCTCTAGTAACAATAACTAAATAATCAGCCATTTAAATTATCCCTTATACCCCAAAATTTCAGCTACCCCCTTTGCCACATCCCTCAGAAAAAAAAAAAAAACTTTAAAACACTATTTTAAAATATTTTTCTACTTTTATTGTTTTGTATATAGTTTATATTTTATCATAATATGTATATTTTAATATATATATTATGAATAATATAATTTTTTTCAGAATATAATTTTCATAATATGTATGTACACGGCCAAACTCAATTCACCCTAAATGGACATACCAAAAAGTAAAAATCCCTTTGTTCTTGCAAAATCAGATTTTCCCACCAGATAAATGTAGGTGGCACTTTTACCCACCATGGCTAAAAGAGAATTTGCTTATCTTTGCATTGAGCTCTTATGTTTTTTTTTTTTTAGGTATAACTTAAATGAAAACTAGATTTTTATTCCTTGTAGTTGAAAATGATTCATTGCTGTGTTCCATACGGCATTTCCAATCCACTATTTAGAAGTCCTGGAGTTTTTTTTTCCTGAATTTTCTTCAAAATTGGTGTTAAGGAATAATAAATGGTTGAAAGTTATTTCAGAGATGGATTGTCTTATCACAAACCACAATTTGTCAATCAGATTCGCATAATTTTAGACTTTATGGAGCAGACTGTACCAATCCTAAATTTAAACGGAATCATTAAAACTATTTATAAATTGATGTATCTGAAACTAATAAAAGCTCATTATGAGAATGTGACATAAACGTGCACAAAATAAATATATGCTAATTAATATGTGCAAAATTCTTGCCCATCATTAAAAAAAATTTGAGCAGCACCTGAAATTACTGAAATTTGTCCGTAATGTACAAATATCTCTATTTTCTAAATAATTAAGAATAGTGTAAAAATATTTTAAGTTCTGGAAACATTATTTCGATCTGAGTTGATTGTGGGTTATTGAAGAAAAAAGCTTGTTTACTGTGTCAATATTTTGAGATATGTAGATATCCTTATATTTTTATCATATATAGTTTTATACCATGACTTTCAGAATTCGAATATTTCATTTTATAATTTGTTTTTACTTTATATTTTCTAAACATAATGAAAACTATAACATTGTTATTTTTCTATTTCTATATGTATATTTCAGGTTAACACCAACAATGGTTCAACTTATGGCAATGTACGTACATCTATATTTTCTAAATAATTAAGAATTGTGCCAAAATAATCATTGTTCTGAGAAAATTATTTTATATATGAGTTAATTGCTGGATATTGGTGAAAAATACGTACTTATTTTCTTAATATTGTGAAATATGTAAATATCTTTTTATTTTTATTATGTATTTTATACTATGACTTTATCCAGAATTCGAGTATTTGATTTTTTAATTTTCCTTGTTTTTTTATATTTTGTAAACATAATGAAATGTATAATTACATACATTTTTACTAATTCCCATCGTCAGTACTTTTAATGTTTAACATTACCAAAAGTCGTCCGGAATGTACTTTAAGTATCTATATTTTCTATCGAAAATATGGTGCAAAAATAATTAACTTTCTGAAATGTATTTTGACTTGAGTAGATTTTGAAAAATGTTTTCTTATTTTCTTAATATTGTGAAATTAGTAAATATTAAAATTTTTTTTTACTGTGTACAGTATTTTTTACGGTCAGAATTCTCAATGTTTCAAGTAATCAAGAATTTAACACAAGAATGCCTGAAAATTTTACTCACGTTTTGTAAGACTATTTCACACCAGAATTTTTATTTAAAAATATTTTTAACTTATTTATTTAACATACTTCCGTGACGTATATATATATAGCTTATTTTAGAAAGAAATTTCTGGTTCGAAATGGAACATATTCATTTGATAATGGTCAAAATGACAGCTCACGGCTGTTCCAGAGTTCTAGAGTTAAATGTATATAAACGTAGAAATTAACTTTTAATTTTTGTTTTGAATGCTATAATAGTGTAACTTAAAATATTTTTAATTGTTTAAAGTAACATATTTATTTATTTATATTTTAAATCTTTCAGTTTTTTTTTCTGTTTGTAGTGTAAAAAATACTGAAGTAAAATATACATATATCATATATAGCTTTTACAACTCATATTTAGCTTTTACATAGTGCAAAGGTTTTTGTATGTTCATGTATAAAAGTAGCCTTTACTAAGCATTCTTTACAAAGGGTATTCGCATCATCTATCGGCAAAAATAGTCCTTTAACAATTCCGAAACTAAGGGTTGATTGTGAAGACCATATAAGAGGAATCGAGTCTGGCCGTGGTATGTACGATCATTGTTAAATACATTATAGAAACAATAAAATCGTGATTTAGTATTTATATTTAATTTTACTACATTTTCCAAATTTTAAAACTGAAAAAAAAATTGTGTTTTATACATAATTTATACACACATTTCCCTACCCCCACTCCACTTAAATAATATCAATTTGAAATTATTACAAGTTTATATAATTCTGTCATTTTTCTTCCTCTGAAGTAAAAAAAAAAAAGTGATTTCTGATTTTAAAATTCATTTTCTGTGTTTTATATGTAATTTTAATATACTTTTTTCCCTTTAATAATATAAACTAGCTGTTTAACCCGTTCTATGCACTGGAGTTCATGAATTTAATTCTAAAATAAAAATTTAAAATAAAAATCAGTACAATCAAACTAAAGTTTGTGAATATAAAAATTTGTTACGTCTATTAAAAATCCGTATTTACACAACCAATATGAAACAAGTATATGTACACAAAAAGCAGTTATGTCTTAAAAAATAAATAAAAGTATTTACACAATCGAATTAAAGTTTGGGAATTTAAAAAAAAAAAAAAAAAAACGGTTCTGTGTGTGCATTTGCATCTTAAAAGTAGAGCTATGTCAAATTTCAAGTTTCTATTTTAACAATTCCATAAAAATCTTAATTTAGAACGTTTTTAGAGATATTTTTCCTCATTTAAACAAACATTACTTATTTATAATATTAGTATAGAAGACACACATTTTTTATTCTAAACACACACAAATTATTTTATTCTAAACACACACAAATGATTATAAAACACACACAATGTTTAATTTATCATAAAAACACACAATTCGTCCAGAGTAAGATTCATACGCAAGTCTACCCGATCCAAATAGTCGGGTTGCCACATCAAGCAAAAAATCGCCATTTTGGTGCCAAAAATAAACGCCGAAGTGTCTGAGACATCCGTATCAGAAAACATTATATAAATATAAAAATAAAAGCTAACTATGCATCAATACAACATGTAAATTCATTTGGTGTAAACAAACAAACCAAAACAGATCGTAACATTCTTCAGAGTATTAAGATTTTTTTTAAATAAATAGTTTTAATTTTAGAAGTAAACTAAAAGCCAGAAAATGTTGCACAAACGACAATTAACAGTCGTCGGTATATACAGTGTCTCACATAAGTGATGGGACACTTGTGCTTTACAAAAGGAAACTAATCAAATAAATTAAAAAAACATGTACACATTTTTTTTGTGGGTGTGTTTCATACTTAAATTTAGTAAAGATTATTACATAACATACATTTTGTCAAAATATTAAAATATTAATTTAATAAAAATACAAATGTTTAGAACGGAGCAAAAAATAGCTCACATAAGTGATGGGACACCATTATATATGCAACAAAAATCGCCTGAAATAAGCAATAAAAATATTTTTTGGGGTTTTATTTTTACTTAAAAGCAATTGGCAATAATTTATAAAATCGTCTGCAGTATTTCTCTCCAGTTTGTTTTGGAATTTTTGTGTTTTTTAGCTCTGTGTAGTCATGAATGCTAAACGAAAAGAAACTTCGCCTGAAATTCGAAAATTAGTTATTAATTTGCATATTGAACGTGGAAAATCTATTAGAAAAACTGCTGAAACAGTTAACTTGAGTCGTTCAACAGTTTTCAATATCATTAAACGATATAAAAAGAATCATATGATTCAGGATAAAAGAAGACCTGGCTGACCATCAAAGCTATCCAATGGAATAAAGCGAATTATCGTTCGAAATATTAAAAAAAATCCAAGAATTAGTGCTTCAAAAGTTGCTGCTGATTTACAAGCATTATATGGAATAATTGTTAATCCTGAAACTATTAGAAGGGTAATTCGATCTGCTGGATATCACGGTAGAGTAGCCAGGAAAAAATTCTTCGTAAGTGAAAAGAATAGAAAACTCAGACTAGCTTTCGCAAAATCCAACATAAATAAGAATTCTGATTACTGGAATAAAGTTATATTTGCTGATGAGAGTAAATTTAATATATTTGGTTCTGACGGTAGAATCTTGGTGTGGAGAAAACCCAGGGAAGAACTTCGCAAACAGAACTTGGTACCAACAGTAAAACATGGTGGAGGAGGAGTTATGGTATGGGGGTGTATGTCGTCCGCTGGAGTTGGTAATTTTGTTTTTATTGACAGTATAATGGATCAGTACAAGTATATTGATATTTTAAAGCAAAATTTGAAATCTTCAGCACGAAAATTGAACCTTCATAACGATTTTAAATTCTACCAGGACAATGACCCCAAGCACACTGCTCTGAACGTTAGACTCTGGCTGCTATATAACTGTCCTGAAATAATAAAAACACCACCACAATCTCCAGACTTAAATCCCATAGAGAATATTTGGCAAGAATTGGAATCAAGAATTCGCAAACACACCATTTCTTCAAAACAACAACTAAAATCGGTGCTTCAAGAAGAATGGGGTAAAATCACTCCAGAAATCACAAAAAAAATAGTCGAATCCATCCCAAAAAGATTAAATCATGTTTTAAAAGTAAAAGGAAATCCAACAAAATATTAAAACCTTTTAAAAAGTAAAATTTGTGGATAAATATTTGATGGAAAAGTAAGTGTCCCATCACTTATGTGAGCCATTTTTTGCTCCGTTCTGAACAATTGTATTTTTACTAAATTAATATTTTAATATTTTGACAAAATGTGTGTTATGTAATAATTGTTACTAACTTTAAATATGAAACACACCCAAAAAATTTTTGCACATGTTTGTTTATTTATTTTATTGCAGTTTCTTTTTATAAAGCACAAGTGTCCCATCACTTTTGTGAGACACTGTATATAAAAAAAATCACCAGTGAAATATTTCATAGAATTTTACCAAAGCTTTGGGTTTTACAGCAGTCTCTCCTGCTCTTGTCTGTAAATAAAGCCTATCATTTTGGAAAGCGAAAATTAGTCATGAAAATTTGAAAATCGCTAAGACAAGAAAATAGTTTATATTTCTTCCGGTAGAGAGCGTCGTTTGTCCATAGTTTTAGCATTGAGCTATGCACAAACAATAATATTCTAGTCTGTGGAGCTATGCTTTATGTCATTATTTATTTAAAACCGACCTCTTTTAGTAAATGAAGGTATGTTTTACTAATATAAAAAGTCTGATGTTTATATAGTATAAGTATGCAAGTAAATGACAACTACCAAATTGTTTAGTTTATAAAAAGAGTTACCAATAAACATTTAGCTTTTATTATTTTTTTTCATAACTCTCTCTCCCATGTTGGTACTAAGACAACCAGAAATGTCGCCCTATATAGGAGCTCTAGCTGGTACTGCTGTCGCAGACGAAATTATTTAATTGTTTTTCTTTTTATGTTCAATGACCCTGAATAAAAGGAAAAAACTACTACTATACTATGTATATTAGAATATGTAAAAGACAAAACATGATTAAATTTCAATGTTTAATTATTATAAAGCATTTGTTTTTAAGTAACTTTAACTTGATAAAGGAATTAAGTCTATTACTAACATTTTAATGACATAAAATTATAATTTAAAGTTTTCCTCGTTTAAGCAAGTATAAAATAGTAATATTACTATTGAAATTAAAAACGAGAAAGTATTAGTCCAGATACTGAATATTCGGTAAAATTTTCTGCCAGATAATTCGGTATCCAGTTCCCGGCAAAAATCCACATCCGGTGATCCCTAGATAATACTACTAAGGGCGTGTCCAGTATGTAACCTGGTTAGTGACCGGTGAGATCGGTTACTTACCAAAGCGTTCAGTGCTGCTAACTGATCAGCAACCATGTCGTTCAGCGAAAATGACCAAAGTCACCGGTGAGGAACCGAACTAACCGGGAAATTTTCTTGGTTAGAAGGGTCACGTGATCGGTTACATGAAAATTTAGTTAAATTGAGTTGGCAACAATCAGTTTCGGTGGGCGCTTTAAACCTTGCTTTAAACAGTTTCGGTTTGTTGCTTTGTTTCAGTTTCCAAAATGAATAGTATTAATATAAGTTATCAATGCATGCATTGTGGTGGTATTTACGAGGATCAATTAAATTTACAAAATCACGAATGCGTAGCTTCTGAGGAGGACAATAAATGGGGCAGACCAATGGTTTTGGCTCTGCTAAACATTTTTCCGAAGGAGCATGAAAAATTTATGAAAGGCATCCACAAATCAATAAAAAAAGTGAGTTGTGTTCTTTTTTATAAATAGAAAAATGTGACACTTGTATTTTACAACATGTAATTATTTTACTAAATATTTGTATGGTACGAATATTGGATTTTGTGCTATTTTAAACTATTTCACAAGGTCAACACCAGTCACATGCTACTCCACTCCCTTTAATGCTATGGGACGGCTCTTTTAAAACGTCTCATTTGCATATTCAATATTTTTAAACTTTTTTAGCATTGGATAGCTGAGGGTTAGTTACATTCGTCGTCTTTTACTTTTTTATTTGCAGATTTGTTTATGAGGACATCGAAAGTGACAGTATCCTTATAAAAAACAGGCAAAGAAAATGTCTTTTAATTTCGTATATAATATTTATAATACATTTCAAAGTATTTTGTTTTCTGAAATATTCTAAGTGGATACGAATGGAACGAAAATATGAGGGTTAGATGTTCCAGTAATGGACACCCTTCAAAGTTTTTGATTTGTAAAAAATAACCAATAAAAATTTAGCTTATTTTTTTTTCTTAACTCCCCCTTACATGTTTTATAATCTTGGTTATTGTTGACACTCTGAAGCTAACCAATCAAGAAGCAAAAAAATAAATGTTTCACAGTTCCATTGTTTTACAGGAAAATATCAATTAACATGCTAACAGCTGTTTTCACTTAATTGATTTATATCTTCTTTATTTTTTTGCAAAAATTGTATGATTTTGTTTTAATAGTAACAGGAAACTTTGAATTTTATATAATAATGGTCAGTTACAAAACTGCATTTATTTTAAAGGTTTTAGGACTCATGGTTTAGGTTGGAGTCCATTACTGGAATGCTTAATTAGTCAGTTTCTAGTAATGGACACTGTGAACTTTACTAAAAGTGCAATTTCAGTTAGGTTCATGGTGCATAAAATCTTTTGATGTAACTGAAAAGCTAAATAATAAAATTTAATTTTTAAATTGTGCTTACCAGAATATTATAAGGATTTTTTTTTTTTTGTACAAATACTTGCTTTTAATTAATTTCATGTGATTAATAAAATTTTTAATATTGTAATCAAATTTTTTTTTAAAACTCTGCTTTGCATATCTTTTAATCTGTCACTCAAACAATCAGATAGCAGAGAATAATGTTTAGGGGCATAGGGGAAGGAGGAGCTCAAGCGTTCTCCATTTAAATAAAGACAATCTTTTAACCCTTATCTACTATTAGCAGTCTCACAGACTATTAATTTTTTTTTTTTTTCATTTTTGCAGTTTCATTTGTATTTTCTGTTTAACTACAGATACAGGTGAAATTTTTTTCATTTGGAGCTTCAGTAATATTGCTAGATACAGGGATCATTCTAGAGAGTTTCAGAAGGGCGGTCTGCCCTCATGCCCTTTTTAGATAAAATCCCACCCTCCTTGCCCCTTTTCCAGGTGGAATTCTACCCTCCTTGCCCTTTTTCCAGGTAGAATTCTACCCTCCTTTTATTCCTGATGAGAATACTGCCTTGTTTGCATTGTACTTTCAAAAATTCTTTACCTATCTTTTATTTTTAGAATGCTAGTAATGTACATCAGGAGTACTTCTCTTTCCCTTTTTATTTCTCTGTGAAATGTCCTGGTATATCTAATCTTTGACTTGAGCGATTCATCTTTCCATTTATCATTTTTTCCATTCAACAAGACATAAATGGTAACTAAGGGTCATTGATTAATTTCACCTTCTCTAGTAAAATATACTATTAGATCAGGCATTCTGGCCTTTGACCACATGATAACTTAAAGTTCTATAAAAATTTTGAGAAGCAGCTTTAGAACTTTTATTTTGTAGCTTTTTCAAAACCAGTTTTGCCAAAACCGGGAAAAAGTTATTTGGTGAATAAAAGTTTTAAAGAGAGAAGTTTTTGAATGTTGTAGGAAAAGGGGGAAATGACTGAATATAGTAAACTATTTTACAATTAAAATCGAGAATATAAGTTTCATTTTGCTATTTTTAATACTTTTCAAACGGTGAAGTTATGGAAATTAGAAATGTTACTGGATTTTTTAAACTAAAGAGCACTTTAAGCTGTTGCCAGACTTCCCTCCCCACCAGTATATTGGTATATGCACTCATTACAAAAATGCCCTTTTTATGAAATGATGTGCCCTTTTCAGCAAAATTGCCCTTATTATGTAATGTGTGCCCTGCCCTTTTTTATGTTCTAGAATGATCCCTGCTAGATACTTCTGAATACATGAATTTTAATTATAATAAACTTGTACGTAAAATTTATCACAGAAATAGTACCCCATGAGTTAATCAAGCCTTTTTTATTCAATCTTTTGATTAAGTGGTTTCAGGAACTGCTCACAGTATCTATGCGACAAATTTCTGCCACCGAAGTTAAGTGTTAAGTCACATAAGTTGTTGAAAAATCTATTTTCTGTATTAAATGTTTGATTATTCTTCACTCACAAAAGAAGTATGTACATAAAAAATACTACAGTATTAATTAAATTTTTTATGGTAGTCATTAAACTACTAAACCTGCAGTTCCAGGGCTTCAAATGCCAGAGTATCCTAAGATTTTGCTATATGTAAATTTGTGAATCAGCCCTATATTAATATGATTGTTATTACTATTTTAGGTTTTTGATGCTACTGCTTTGAAGATGCAAGAATTGGGTTACCATAACATCGACGGAACCAAATGCGACCAAAAATGGCGCAATTTAAAAAAAGTTTATACACAAAATAAACTTAAACAAAAAACAACTGGAAGCGGTAGAATAAAATTTCCTTACTTCAAAGAAATGGATGAAATCTTGGGGAAAAAACCAAATGTTTCCCCTTTGGCTACATATGAGAGTGAAGACAACCAGCCCTCATACAGAGGTTTGTCTGCTTATTAATATAAGAGTTATATATGTTTACATTTTAAACCTCATTAACTTTTTATTTTTAATCAACAACAATGGACTTTATGTTATGTCGAAACAAGCTCATCAAAGTATACCAACTGTCTGTGAAACTGCAACAATGAATTGAAACGTAAAAAAAAAAAAAAATAAATAAAGAGTACCATAATTTCTGGTGTATAATCCGCAGATCAAACATGCATGTTTCGATCCAGAAATTTAATTTTATAAAGTGTTATTTCTCAGATCGCTGTAAATATTTATCTTCAATTATTGAATAAAATTTCTGGGTTGAAACCGAATTGTTTGATCCGCGGATTATACGCCGGAAATTACGGTATAATATATTTTTTTCAAAGTAAATTGAGAAAACAATTAAGAAATTCTGATTACATAGTTTAAATACTGCTTTGTTTTCTCGGCTTTTGCCATTTTTTAGAAAAAAAAAACCAAAGTAATATTTTTATACTTTTTTAGTAAATTTACTACTTTATGCTTTCTACGAAGCATCAATAAAAACAGTAAATTTTCAATAATCAGGGCCAACACTAAATTAATTATTGTAATAAGAATTTTAAACAACATTAATGAAATTATGCATGATAACCACTAATGCTTACAAAATATTGTTTAACATTTGTTACTGTTACACTTACTTAAAATATTTTAAATAATTTGCTGCTAAAAAGAATTAGACTTTAACAGCATAATTTTCTGTATACATATACAGTAGCAGATCTTTATAATGCAAACCTGAAAACACGAGGTTGTGCATTATATAGAATTTTGTGTTATATAGATCACATTTCCCACATCATTAAATTTAGCTTATAAAACATGGCCAAATATGTGTGAAACATACCAAAATATATTAGAGTATCTTTATATTGCATTCTTTATTAACAGGAGTTGTCATTAAAGATATAAATTCATACAAAATCGGGTAAAATGTATAAAGTAATGCAAATTTGGGTTTTATGCAATATTTTCTCAAGGGCCCGGGCAACGCTGGGCATGTCAGCTAGTATATAATATTTGATTAGTTGAAAAAAAAAAAATAGTTGCAATTTTTTTTTTTTTTTTTACTAAATTATAAGTGCTAAATTTTTGTAATTGTTCATTTGTGCTTAAAATTGGACGACATTGTCATGTTTGGAGATTTCAAGTTTTTTTTTAATTTTAAGAAAACTTTCTTGTACCCTTCAATTAGATAATCAAGCAGATGATGCCACAGCTCAGAGTTGTACAGCTTCATCTGCAAATACCATAGCTTATCCTGGAAGTAGTACAAGTTACATAACTTCTCCTGGAAGTAGTACAAGTACCATAACTTCTCCTGGAAGAAGTACAAGTACTACAGCTTCTCTTGGAAGTAGTGCAAGTGCTACATCTTCTCCTGCAGCTTCACCACCAGCTTCCTGCACTGCATCATCCATCAAGACTGGTACTAAAAGAAAATATGTACCAGAGTGGTATTCCCAATGGGAAAAAAAACATACAGAGGCCGAAGAAAAAAAAAACCCAGAGGCACAAAGAAAATGTTGAGATAAAAAGAAAAGCATTGTCTTTGTTAGAAGACATTTTACATAAATCATCATAGTTTTGCAGCATGACTTATTGAAAAAAGTCATGCTGCAAAAAGGTGCTGTCCTCTAAAAAAAAAAGATTTTTTTTTTAACATTTCTCTATATAAAGTCTGATATTAGAATGTCACAAAATTAAAAGAACTTTAGTATAATTTATCACTTATTTTTAAAAATCAGCATTTTTTTTTAAAAACTTTTTTTTAAGGTTTTTAACATATAATCAGCCAAAAATGAAGCATTTTCACATATCAATGGTTTAACATAAAAATTTATATACATCAATCTAACATGCTGTGAAACTGTAGCTCTAGTTTTAACAGCTGCATCATTAGATTTTTTTATTAAATAAACACTCCTTAGGTAATTTTAAATATTTTTATTGTTGTTCATGACAAACAAATGACCTCAGTGAAATATTTTATGAAATACTAGGATTTTTTAAAAAATATTTTACTCTTGACTATTTTAGAGGACAGCACGATATTGTCAGACAGGTCATAGTTTAATTTTTAATGTACAGTATGGAACCATTTATTCAAAAAACAGTTATCCGGAATCATATTTCCAATTTTCTATTTTTAGATTCTTTCTAGAGAAATACAGTGCAAGTTTAACATGTGCATTACTTGATACATTATCAGATCATGGTGTATAACTGCATGCCATCTAAAATTTGACATGGAAGCATGTTTAGTTAGTGGGTATTTTGATTTTTATGCAGAATTGCTGCTTCCAAGGGATTCCCATAAATTGCCTTCTTTCAAATTCTTCTTGATCTTGATTAAATCGGATTCTTAATCTGAGTAATTTAATAATTAGTTAGCAATTAGAAACAATGCTTTAATGTCCAATCAGTTATCCAGAAAAAAAAACAATTATCTGGATTACATCTTGTCCCAAACAGCATAGACTAGTAAATCTGCAGATCAGAACCTCAACGTCAGTTCTGAAAGTCATTGTTTTTTAATCTCATTTTTCATAATATTTAACATCTTACAATCCACAAATTAAATGTTTTTTAATTACACATATATTTATAAGTACATAAAATAATTGGAAGGTTTTAGAAATTAGAAACATTAAATTAAACATGGTTTATGCAATAATATTCTGACATACATATAAACTTCTTATTCTTGTAATTTTTAAGTTAAAAAAATACATTTCTTTAGGGAAAGCAGAGACCTCCTGAACCCTCCCCCCCCCCCTCCCATTATCTTATTAAATTTATATTCATGATTTCTCATTGATTGTGTGAATGATTCTAGTATATTTTGGATTTCGTTTTACACAGTGGTTTTATTAGGATAAGCAACAATTTCATGTTATCCTAATACCTAAAAAGCAATATTTACTTACCTGCCAACCACGAAACACCTGCATTTGATAGATAAGTTGAATAATAACTCGTGTACAAAAGAACTTATGGAAATGTAAACTGAATCTACTATATTTCACATATATCTATTGTAGAAATCTAGTGTTTTTATTTCTGAAAAACAGTTTTGATGGTCATTCAATAACATTTATTTTATCTAAGTACATCCTGATCTAACTCGATGGCAATAGCATACTAAAATCTCCCCAAAATAGGCTTATTTGGTAAGACCTATTGGGTAAACATTCTTAATCGTGCCCACTGCCAATTCACTAAATAGTAATTGTGATTTGGCGCTATAAAGTATTTTTTGTAATAGCTTTTTACTTTTCTCAATTTCCAGTAATTGTAATACTTCAGGATCGTTTTACTATTCTAATTTCTTGAGATTAACCACCTTGATGTACGAGTGATTTTTTCCTATTTTTAAAATTATATTAACTCTTCAATGATGAAACATCCACATCTGTTCCAGAAAATGAATAATATCTCATGTAAGAAATATATACAAATGTAAACACATATCACGACACTTTATACCAAATTACACATTCAATGTTTTTGTAATTTTCGTTTGGAAAAAAAAAATATTTCGGTAATCATTCTATAGTAGTTAAACGGTAACTTGTATCAAAATAAATTCTCATTTATGTCAATAGAATACTAAAATCTCTCAAAAGTAATTTATTTTGCGCCCAAAATAGTGCGAGTTACTTGAATTTTATTATTTTGATATTCTTTGAAATAGGGTTGCTAAGTAACTAATAAATTAAAGAGCAAAGTAAAAAAAAAATGCATTTTAAAATTTGTAAAAAATATTAAAGTAAAATGTTTTACATTTCCCGAACAGATACAAATTTTTTTCTAATAATTTAAACAATTAAATTCTAGTAAATGTATTGGCAAATTTTTAAAGCTATTGGATGTATTTAAAACCTCCATATCAAAAATTTAGCATCCATAATTTTGTTTAAATCCATTATTCAAATATGTCAGGGGTTTTTTTTCTTTTCAATGCAGGGTTTTTTTTTCTTTTCAATGCAGGGTTTTTTTTCTTGGGACCCATTTTATGAAAAGTAAAAGTTATTATAACATTTTGTAATAAAAGTTGAAATCCAGTTACTCAAATTTAAAATTCGAAAAAAAAAAAAAAAAGCATTTGACAAACTTTTAAAAATCTTTTTGCTGAGTCTTTCTTTTCTGGTGAACTTGTTTGTTTACAAATTCACATTTTAAAAGTCACAAAATAAATAATTTTAATAGAAAGTAAGTTTTTATGGAATTTTGTGAAAGGGCCTATTTTATTAAAAGAAATGTTGTGAAAGGGGATATTTTATTAAATTTATTTTTGTGAAGGGGCCCTAAATAGGCCCCAAATTTTGCCTGGATCGACCCTTGTATGTGGTTTTTATTTCAGTTAAAAATGAAATTTGAAAATAGTCTGCATTCCCATAGGAAAGCAAAAAATAAATGCTCTATATTTTTTGAACAACTGAACCAAATGTAACTAAAAACTATACAGCTAATTCCATGTACCTCACCAACATACCCACCAAAGATCAACCTAATACGATGATTTTTAAGTCAGTTATCGCAGGACAGACAGATGGAAACCAAAAACTTTTCGCGTCTCCATGGTGAGCCTTCACTGACGTTTCAGCAATAAATGGTTCTATACTGTAATTGTGCAAATATTGTATATATTTAAAGTCCACAAAGATATTACGTCTGTTCATTATCAGTTAAAAAGCACAATTATTTATTTTAAATGTTCAGGCTTTTCAAAAGCCCTTCATCAGTAATATAAAAAACACAAGAGATGATAAAACAACTTGCAGAAGAGAGCATATACCAAAACCAATTTTAAAAATGGAGAAAGGAGTGACAGACACTTATTTATTTTGATTCAGGTGTCTGCCACTCCTCCCTTGTTTTTTAAATTGGTTTTGATACATCCTCTCTTGTCTTTTTTACATTACTGATGAGGGGAGGGGCTTCTGGAAAGCCCAAATGCATAATGTTTTTATTAAATAATTGTGCTTTTTAATTTTACAGTCTGTATTTAGTATAACTTTTTTTAATTGTATATATTATTCATTGTATATATTATTAACTTCTTTGTTAATAAAAACTTCTTTGTAATGATACAGTGTTATCCTATTACTAATAGACTAATATTAAAATTATGTGTTCATAAATCAAAATAGGGAAAAAAAATAATCTTTCAGTACTCAAGTTACTCTGAGGATATGCACATCATTTAAACAAAAGATTAGAGAAGAATTGTGTTTAAAAAAAAAAGGGTTCTTTAGAATGTTTTTTTTTTCCCTTGCATTCAGGCCATGATTATCAATGGGGAAAACTTCCACCGGTGAAAAGGAATGATAATTTTTTCCTTCTTCATGATAGATATTCTACAGGAATAAGGCATTTAAATAAGGTGACAATTTCTGTTCAAATTTACTGGTGGACGTTCGCCCCAGTGGTAATCAGATCCTGCTTGCAAACGATTAAATATTTTGTGACTGATTGCAAATAAGGCATATTTTACATTGAAAACGTTAATATTTAAAATCTACGATTAATGTTATTAACATTGTAATTTTTTGTGGCTTTTTAGCATAAAGCCCTAAGCCGATAACAATCGATTAATTTATCTGAATAATACCAGCCTGAATTAAAATTCTATCTATGTTAACCTACAAAGGATTGATTTTATAATGCAATAAAAACAAAATGAATACTCAAAATTAAAGAGTAAAAATAATTTATTCACACAAAGTTACAAAAAAACATATTAAAAGCAGTAAAAAAAGAAAATAATATTTTGTTACAAAGTAGCTTCTTAATTCAATCAATAGATTGAGGTATACAATTAATTTACTAGTATTTTTTGTGAGATTGTTGGTGCATTTTCTATAAGGATAATTAATATAATTCACTTGATACTTAATATTATTTACTTGTATTGTTAAGTTATGTCAAATCACACTTCCAATATAACATTTTCTATAAGGAAAATTACTATAGTTTACTTGATAATTAATATGATATTTACTTGTATTGTTATGTCAAATTACACTTCCAATGTAACATTTTTCCAATTTCAATTACTTTTACAAAATAGGGACTTGTTTTTTAAATAATATTTTTAACATTATCAGAAAAACTTAGTGCGAAATTAATTTCCTTCTTATCCACATTATTCCATTAAAACAATGTTAACAGAATGAAACTCTCATATATTTTCACAAAAATGAAATGGTTTATATATAAATGAAGATATATGTTTAAAATATGACTAAAAAAATTATTTATAATTTTATTTTATTAAAGGCAAATTACGATGTAGGAATATTAGGTGCTCTGCATTTTCAGGCTGTACTCTGTTACGTTTTTGAGCACAAATAATACTTGCTTCTGAGAATAAGCATTCATCACTCTGGTGGTCTCTTTTTCTCGTGTTTTCAACAATTCTAAAGTAAAAATGATTTTACTGAATCTTTTGTCTATGGATGGAAGACCAGCTGTGATAAAATAATACTGATCATGAAAAGAAATGTGCCCCTTTCTTGAATTAGTTAACTGTCCTCTTAATACTACAAAAGCAGATACTTGCAAATGATGAGGAGCCTCTCTATTTAAATTATGTTAGAAGACATTTGTCATAGACGAAGTAAGTAACAATATGTACTACTATTTAAGAAAATAAAAAGCCACTTCCATAGGATGTTTAGTTATTTACAAATGACAAAGATTTATAAGTATGAAAAACAGATATGTTATATACATAATATTCAATGACCCTGGATAAAAAAAAAAAAAAACAAAAAAAAACTACTATGTACATTAAAATAGGAAAAATATAAACATGATTAAATTTCAATACAGTAGACTCTCTCAAATCCGCACAACTTGGGACCAGAGGTTGTGCGGATTTCTGGTCACTGTTTTGTTTACATATTTTAAACAGTAATTTGAATGTAATAATGCACTCAAAATTATCATGAATGCTTACAATAAAGTAAAATATTAAAATAATTATGGGAAATAATGTAAAGATTACATAAATAATTAATAATACATGGCTAAATATTCATAATAATGATGAGATAAATTTTTCTTGAATTATTCAATGAAACTCACCTCATAAAGGTACACTAGTAATTTACATCAAAACCATAAAATTACAAAATTTTATTTGATGTTTGGCCAAATTTAATAAACAAGAAAGCTTGATTAATACATAAATGTATTTGATAAAAAGATCGATCACAACTAATCAGTGTTATGTTGAAAATTTTCGGAAATAAATTTATACTTCTTTTACGAAAAAGCAAGAGTTCAATGATATTAACCAGAATTACATAATAAAATGAGTACGGAATGATATAAAAATAAAAAAAGCTTGAATTTCCCCCCCTATATCTTAACTAAGTTTCACTATTTACATCTGAAAAAATGTGCAGATTTTAGAAAATTGCGGATTTGAGAGAGTCTACTGTACTAAATTACTATAATAATAATATAATTACATATTTACAATCTGAACTAAAGCATGCCTTTTATTGGCAGCTGCATTATGTGATGCATGTACAGATGGAGCATTTTTTTCATCCTCATTGTCATCATCATCATTTTCTTCGGTGGGGTCTTCATCTAAGTCATCTTCCTTCCTTCTAGAGATGTTGTGCAACACGCAAGTTGCAATTATAACTGTAGGCAAGAACTCGGTTTTCGTGAAGTCTAAATACTTCAGTCTCCTGAATCTGCCTTTCAGTAGACCAAAACTTCTTTCAACAATACTCCTCGTTTTTGAAAGTTTATAGTTGTATGTTATCTGCTGCCTTGTCAAATGCCCATTATCTTTGAATGGCGTCATCAAGTTTAGTGACAGTGGGTATGCACTGTCACCTAGCAGATGATAATGTTCCGGAATTCTATTCTGGAGAGATTGGCCAATTTTTGATTGACCAAATACTGTGGCATCGTGCATGGAGCCAACTTCTCCAGCATAGCAGTTTATGAATTCCAGACTGAAAAATAAAGATTTTTTAAATCAAGTCTGTATACTGACATGCAGGCATAATATTAGAGATATTTTGGTACTTTACCAGTGTAGGGGCCTTGGCGATATAGAGAAAATGACTTTGACGAGAGATGGAAATTTGGTAACATTTTCAGACAATCTATTTGCTTTTTCATAAAGAAATTGTATATAAAAAATAATAACATATATATAAATAAATAAAATGCATATGCATATATAAACAAGTATAAAAATTCATGCAATTTGTTTTCATAGCTGTTTATATTGCTTGGCAACAAAACTCACTTACTAAAGCCGAAATTGTGCCAAGTAACAACAACAACAAAAAAAAAACACCAAAGCTCCTATACTGCAAAATTACCGATATTTTACTGAAAATAATAAAAAGACAAATTTGAAATTTTAATTAAAAACTAGTCGGATGTGTCAATCCCAAAACTTTCTTCTATCTCACACAGGTTTCACATACACTAAAAAGAATCAGCAGCAACATATATCACGGTCTACCTGAATCTAAAGTTTTATTAAATTCCGTGCATTAGTTCTTGAGATATAACTATTGCTAAAATCATGTAAATCCTGCAAAATGCAGCATACCAGCGCCACTTTTTGGGAGATTTACATCAAAACCTAATCAATAACAAGTTATGTCAATGTCTAACTGAATCTGAAGTTTGATGAAAATCCGTGCATTAGTTCTTGAGATATAGATATCGTGTTAATAATGAAAAAAGTAGCATAGCAGCGCCACCTTTTGGGCTATTTAGACCAAAACGTAAGCAGCATCTATTTATGTCATGATCTAACAGAATCTGAAGTTTGATGAAATTCCGAGCATTATTTCTTGAAATAGAGCTATTGCGGAAATCGCGAAAAATGCTGCATAGCAGCGCCACCTGCAGGGCGATGTTTACCAAAAGCTAATCAGCACCAATTTATATCAGGGACTAACTGAATCTAAAGTTTTATTAAATTCCAAGCATTAGTTCTTGAGATAGAGCTATAGCAGAAATTGCGAAAAATGCTGCATAGCAGCGCCACCTGCCGGGTGATTTTTACCAAAAACTAATCAGCACCAATTTATATCAGGGACTAACTGAATCTAAAGTTTTATTAAATTCCGAGCATTAGTTCTTGAGATAGAGCGCCCACAAAATTTGTGTCACATACAGACAGACAGACTCACAGACAGACATTTTCTAAAAACAGTCAAATCGTGTTCAGGACCTTCTAAAACGTATAAATCCGTCGAAAACCGGAAGTCGAAAATTTTCATGAATCCAATACTTTCTTCTTGTAAAGATAGAAGAAAGTAAAAAAAAAAAATTCAATAGAAATGTAACAAGTAATTAACAGTAAAACTTATCAAAAAACTTACACAAAAAAATTTTATCGTCTCAGCAAACAGAATACAAACACTCTATAAAAACACATTCTAAGACAAACTTTTAGAATGTTTTATTATATTTTTTCATTACTCCATATTTGAACTTAAAGAAATCTCTGTTATGACTGATCTTATTATTACATATGTACACAATTCATATAGTTAAAATCCTATTGTAATATTAAAGTTTATCTTTTGTTTTAATTAAATAAATTAATTCTTCTTAAGATTAAAATAATAAAAAAAAGAATAATAATAAAGAAAATCACAAATGGTAGTTATTCGTCAGTAAAACTATGCACCATGATTTTCTAATAGCATGTTGACATCTATCCAGATGCAAATCTATTCTCAAGCACCTCTGCATGATATATAAATTCTCTTAAACTTTTCTTAGTACCATGTGCCTAACAATTGTACAGTAAAATCAACATACTTATCATTTGCGATTCCTTGTAAAACTAAGGACGCATAATTATGTCTATTGATATAGACATCAGGATCAACTTCTGGTTGCCTAATTTCTATATGCGTCCCATCAATGCATCCAATAACATTCGGGAATCCTTCACTAGCTTCAAAAGCAGTTGATGACGCATTCATTTGTTGGATGGTGGGCCATTTGATAACTTCTGGGGACAATCTGGCAATGGCTGAACATACTCTTTCAAATATGAACCATAGCATGGATTTTGCGACTGCAAATTTTTCAGCAACAGACCTAAAATAATTGTAAACACTGTTAACACAGGAAATAGAGTTTTGCTTTATTATAATTGTTATTAAAACATTAAATAAAAATTTATGTCAATGTGGTCAGTAAGACTTTGAAACAGTATTAGCCAGTGTTTCATTTCATGTGATAGGGAGGGGGCGGAGACCCCAGCAAGAAATTAAGAGCAAATTCTAACTTTATTAACATATAATTAAAAGTGAGCTATAAAAATGAGCTTTTTTGTTTCTTCATAAACATGTACAACAATAAATTCAATCTTAATTTCATTAACAGTTGCAAAAATAAATTACTTGAAGGAATCTTGGGTAGCTAAAAGCCACAAGGTCATCAGTAACTGTTTATTGAGATCAACAGTTAATGCACTGTTGATAAATACAGGATCTTGTGCAATCTGTAATATTAAAATTTCAAACATTTAAAAACGTTATGAAACATTATATACAGACAACAAAATATATACTAGAGTGAACTCCCATTAGTACAGATTTCAAAGGGGAGGACATTTTTAATCCGAAATCTTCATTAAACGATGCGAACACATAAAAGGTATATAAAATAAACCTCTGGGTTGAATTAAAAAACCCAGGTTAGAACTTTATTTTAAAAAAAACAATGTTTCTAAAATTTAATAATTTAAGTATAGCTAGAATATATACAAAAGTTCTAATTACTCAGTACAAAGAGAATATACAAATAAAAGTTTTTTGCGATGGTGGAACAAGTAATCATTTTACCAATTTGTTTTCCAATTTTGTGACAAATTAGTCTCATCACACTTTGATTAGTATCATAATTATCAGGGGGTGAAAGTATCATAGTTATACCTGGATGAAAAAAAAATCAAAAATTTCTTTTAAAATATCTAAATAATCATATTTTTATGATTCTTTTCTTGATATCAGATACTGTTATAGGTTTTCAAAATTATTTGTTTTCATACTTCATCCTTTTTTTTTTTTAAATTCTTGCAGAATTTATGTGTACTTTTGAAAAAGAATGTTATTATTTTAAATAATGCATAATTAAGTCAGATTGTCAAACATGGATTTTTTTTTTGGAATTGTGAAAGTAGTTTGATAAGGCTAAAACAACATTTTGCTAAAAAATATTTATTGCAAAAATTAATTTAGAAAAATCGAAAAAAATTTTGTTCTGAAAACAATATTCCTAATTTTGCATGCATGCACACCCATACAACTCTACAAATGAGGTTAACAGGCTGTCACTGACAACCAAAATATTTTAACTAGTGACAATGCTTATATTACACTTTAAAATATACTATAGTAGGTAATTCTTTTTCTTCAATCAATATACAGAAGGGGGAGAGGGCCACAAGTGCTTTTGACTGACAACTACACATATTTGCTGGCAAACATATTTTTTCATATTATAGGAAACTGCACACACTAAAGCTCTTTTTTAAGTCGCTATAACAAAGAAGCACCAAAGCATTAGATACATATAGCTAAAATTTGGAATGTAAAAGAGTCATTCCTAGGCAGTTTTTATTTATCTATTTTGGCTTATTTGATCAAAATAACAAGTAAGTTATTTAACTTTTATTTTTTTCTCAATCAATGCAAAACTACATATTTCAAAATAATAACATTTCAATATTGATCTTAATCAGATTTTTTTTCCCCTTCAGAAATATTTACTAGAATGAACTCATAACTTACCATCTCTTCTACAACACGGACAGTTTCTGGATAGAGTCTAAAATGACTCTTGAATGTAAATACAGACATTTGTGGGACTGTCACTTCTGCATATCCGTAATTCCTAGGGATATCCCAATTTTTCATATTCTTTATTATTATTATATGTGCCTCATCCGAATCAGATTCACTCTCATCTGACATAATAATATCAACTAACTGTTGCATTAGAGCAATTTCTGACATGATTACTGAGAAGCGAAAATTTATTTAAGAAAATACAATCTGGGCGCAGCCCTTTTAAATCACAGGTTTTAAACAACAAAACAATATTTACGATTACGTAATATAGATGGCGCTGCAGGCTGGTCAATACTGTCCAGTGGGTCTGTCGACTGGTTAGACACCGGTTACATACCGTGACGTAAGAAAGCAGTTACATTGGTCACTTCGGTTAGTTGCGACTGGACGCGCCCTAAGGGTACTAATTTTATTTATTCATTTTGCTTATTAAAAGTTTTGTATTTATGCCTGAATTATTAAATGTTATTAATTAGTTTTATAATATTACCCTTATTTATTAAATATTTGCATGAAACAATATTTTAACAAATTTAATTAATTATTTAAATTTATTATTACAACATTTTTTTTTTCTTTTTTAGATCATTAATTTTTTTTTTTCAATATTTCCTATGTTATAGCAGTCATTTTTGTGATTTGTGTCATTTATTATTTTGTAATATATAACAGATAACATTTTGGAAACTATGCATTTTTATTTTTGAAATATTTTGGGGCAATTCTTCTATTTAATGTTATTTAATCCTTCTTGTATAAAAAAAATTGCATATATTATTATTGCCTACTTCACAAATCGCTTTTATAATAAGTTTTATTAATATCTGCTGATGTTGTTATTATTTAAAAAAATTCTTATTTATCTGTTGAGTTTCCAAATTTCTGTTATCTGGAAATCACCATATTCTGGAATTGCCGTATTTCTGATGTTTCTGGCTTAAAGAAGTTATACTATATAAGACTCTGATTTTAATGCATTAAATTGACCAATATATTTGATATTCAGTGCAATGTAATTTACAGAATTCATGTGTAAATGTTTCAAAGAAATGTGACAAAATTTACTTAATGCATTGTTTCCTCTTTTTCTTTATTTTCTGAGTCTCATCTCTGGATGAATATCTGTGAGACAACTGTTTACTTGCTATTGTAAAATGTGTGCATCAGTGTTTCATGAAAAACAGTAGGCATCTGAAATAATCCATTTATCCGGAATCCAGTTAACTGGAAAACCTAGTTGCATCTAGAATGATATTTCCAACTGACTGATTTCAGAATCTTTCCAGAAAAAAGTGTCATGCAGTGCCAGTTTGACATGTGCATTGCTTGATAGATTACCACATGCATTGTACAACTTGACCAATATCTAGTATTTGAAATGAAAGCCTATCTAGTTAGATAGTCCTAAGCATTTTGATTTTTATGCAGTATTATTGTTTCCAAGGTATTGGCAGAAATTGCCTTCTTTCAAACTGATTAATCTTTGATCTTGATAGAGTCTGAGCCTTAATCAGAGTAATCTAATGCAGTAGAAAATCTTTATAACGCAAACCTAAAAACACAAGGTTGTGCATTATATAGAATTTTGCATTATATAGATCACATTTCATACATCATTAAATTTAGCTTGTCAAACATGGCCAAATATGTGTGAAACATACCAAAATACATTAGACTATCTTTATATTGCATTCTTTATTACCAGGAGTTGTGCAGATTATAATTTTTTGCATAATATAAATCATTCCACACATTGTTAAATTTACTTTATAAACATTGTCCAAACATACCTGTATCAAATCATAGTAATTTTTTCAGCAATTAGCTCTGAATTAAGGAGATAAAGTTGATCTAATGTATCAAATTAAGTCCTCTAGAGAATAGCAACTATTTATAATGTGGGAATTCAGGTGTTTCTTAACTGAAAATTCATTGTTTACATCTGAGAAGTTGTGCGTTATAAAGATCTTCTACTGTAATTTAAAATCAGTAACAATGTTACAGCCACATATATTCTACAAGTACAAATCTCATCAAATGGATGTTGCTTTAATGTCCAACCAGTTATCCAGAAAAACCACCTATCCCGACCATTCCGTATAAATTGTTCTATACTGTATAGGATTATAAATGAGCTTTTTATTGTAGGATAACTAAATGCTAAACATCTTTAATCATTTATCAGTCACATTATTTGAAGTAACAAATATTTAACAGTATTTGCAAACTGTTGTATTCTAGTTTAAAGTTTTTTTTAAATTTTCAATGAGAACAGCCTATATGCCTATATTAAATTGGTTTAGATCAGGGACTTCTACATAGGGGGGACACATCCGATGTAGCATAACAAACATTCTATAAATTTGGGATTTGCTTGAATTGAAAAAAACAAATATTTGAATTCTTAGGAAAAATGTGTGTAGAAAATATTATTTATTGAAAAAGTTTTTTCTTTTTTTTTTCCTTAGTTTGAAACCAGAGTTTAGTGATATATATATCAATGGATATGTATCATGATATATTTATTTTCAAAATATAATGATGTTTGATATTTTTGTATATTTGAATTTTTATTTTTTTTTCGAAATATCATGTAGCATGATATTTTTTATATTTTCATATATTTGATATTTATTGTTTAATTATCATTGTGTGTGATATTTCCAGTCAACACAAGTATAAATTAATTCTTCAGCTGCTACTGACCGAATACTTCTGTAGGCTTGGTTGATGGTTGGTTGGTTGATTTATGACAGCTGATTATCTGTACGAGGGATATAGGCACTAGGGTGGAGTGCCCTCCATGGGAGGTCTTTCTAAGGGATCCTAACCTGTATTTACTTACCTGTAAAACTCCAAACGGTTAGGTCGACGAGTCTGACAGGGGTTTGAACCCAGCACCTCCCATCTACCAGCTTTGAGAGCAGAACCTCTCAGCCACTGGTGGGGCATGTTTTGTAGGAAAAATAACTTTTGCTTCTGAGAATGACTTTTTAGTGAAAAAAGAAAAAAATATATATATTCCAAGATTTATGTTTGAAATTGAATTTTTAAATTTAGAACCAATAATTATGTTGGGACGATATTAACTTAGAGCAGTCAAAGAAAGATAAACTGTTCTTTACAGCTTCATTAGAAAGAGTCTTTTCTGATTTTTATTTAGTTCAGTTGAAACTTTAAACTGCACACCAATTTAAGAACACATTTTTATTCAAAATTTTCTTGATATTTCAGACTGAAACTTATAGCTTATTTTTAATGAGTGTAAAAGCAAAATGTTTAACTTTTTAGAAATTTTTTTCTATTTTTCACTAGGCGATCTTCAGTTTTGTTGTAAGTTAAAAAAAAAAAAAGAAAGAAAAAGTTGAGTTTTCATGTTAAGTGCATTATCCTTTAGTTGTTAATTTATATTCAGTCTAGAATTATTTACACTCATTGCTAAGTTGATTATTTTGTTAATATCAGAAATATATAATAAAAATTGGATATACATATTAAATTATCACTTTTTTTTTTTACATTTTCGAAAATATTCTGATTTTGTATCCTGTTGTATCCAGGGTTTAGTTTCTAAGAAAAAAAAGTAATAGAGTCCAAATATTCTGCAGTATTAACACCCGTAGAGTACCTCCCCCCCCCCACACACCCTCCCACCACCGTCAATCCAATCTGCATATTTATATTTCATACATTATTTTCAAAATTTAAAGCATTGCTTTTTTTTATTTAGAAAAATAAAAATGTTAAATACATCTATCTGCGTATACTTAGCTATCAACTATTCCACTTTTTAGTTATTACTATTTTCAAATAGAAACCTTTGCCTAATTTTGATGTATATTAACATAACTCTGCGATTCAATAAGCTCAGGATTATGATTTAGAAATAGTGTTAACACAAAAAATGAACAGTTCGTAGCTATGCAGAATAGAAAAAGATTATTTTTGTTTACTCTTTATTCTGATCAAAATAGCATTAAAATGATTTGAAATGGAAATAAATAATTTTTTGAATTTAAGACATATTGAGCTTGAGCCTGCCAAAACCCGAAGACTGATATAAAAATCGAGCCTGTTTCATATCCTTCTCTTACGTGAGTAACACATTACGTCACTTATAAGTATTTTGATACAAAATAAGACAAAAGATTGGAGATGAGAGGTAAAGAAAAGGGCAATTTAGGATTCGTTTTTCAGAAGCGTTATTGCACTGGGCTCCGGTGCGCAGTGTTTATGAGCTTTGGTAGGCTCAAGTGCAAATTAAGCCCTGGTTGTATCCAAAATCTATAAAACCTCAGCTGTTAAACTGTGCAGGTTTGAGAATGTGTACTGTATTATAATTTTATTCTTATATGGTGAAAGGACTATGATGAATTCTTAAAGTAACTATTGAGACTATAATAGTAATGTTTCCAAGGAGTGGAAAATTTTTGAAAAATCTTATCAGTAAAAGAATTTCTTTTTACTAGCCAGCAAGATGCAGCTGACAGTCACATATTTTTACGACAAAATTTTGTTGACAATAAAAATTCATTACTACAATGCATATTTGTAGTAACATTTTAATACATTTTTTGTGTAAAATATATACAAACGACAAAAGCTTAGGACAGAACTTAGTGTTTTGTTTACTTTGCAGCAATTGGGAGAAACACAAAATATGTCCAACAAATAAAAATATTTAAATTTTTAGTATGTTTTCTGTAGTCACAGTTTTTTTTTAAAATGCATTAAAATGAAATGTCCCCATGACAAAATTCATTCACCAGCAATGAATAACATAATATGATTTCCCCTCCATGTATTTATCTATGCAAGTGAGTGAATGCTATTTCGACAGAATATCAAGTACAGTCAAAGCACCTTATAACGAAATCGAAAGTGCTCCGAAGATTTGCTCGTTATAACGTGGTTTCGTTAAAACGTTACAACAAATTATTTCATTAAAACAAATTATTTCGCTAAAACGTTATAATGAATTATTGCGTTATACGGTAAGAACTCCAATTATCCGGACTAATGTGGTCTGAATTTAATCGGAGTATGTAGAAGTCCGGATAAGGGAGACAATCATATAAAAGGTGGTTTATTACATAAAAATATCTCTAATAATCGCTTTTGTTTAATAAAAAAAGGCTAAGTGATGTATTCATATTAAGCCTTCATTGGATGAATAACATTTATTACAAACAGTAAAAAGCAGAAAAGCGTTGATTTAAAAAGGAATTTCAAGATAATTATATTTTACGAATACATACTTACAATTTTTATCACAAAATTTTTAATTTGTGATTATAAATCTGGATGACTGCGTATTTCAGATAATTAGAGTTTTAACGTATTATTTAATGGTACAGTCAACTCCCTCTAATCCGCAACTCTATAATCCGCAAACGCCTATAATCCGCACACTGTTTCAGATGTAAACAATGAAAATTTATTTACCAACTTTGCAAGAGAAACTCAAAAGCGGCAATCGACGATCGGTAGTCAGTCCCTTCATCTACATTTTTGCATTTCAATGAAGTAAAGCTTAATTTTTCAAGCGAAAAAAAGATAAAAATCAGGAGACTTACTTCCTGCCTGTTACATATTGTAACAATAAAAAATCATGGTGTCAACCAGCAAATTTTCACAGCATGGTTTGAAAACCATTTTGTAAATAAAGCCTATATGCACTGTAGTACAAAAGTCTGTTTACCTGTAAACTGTAAAATATTATTGCTCTTAGACAATTGTGCTGCACATCCAAAAACATTACAAAAAGACAATGCCTCTACATTACTTTTACCTCTGAATACAAATTCTCTTATTCAGCCAATGGATCAAGGATTTATTCGTAACATGAAATGGCAATACAAAATGGAATTTATGTGCAGAATTATAACCTCTGATTTATCGGCTATTATGGTGGAGTATATACGGCAATTTACAAAGATCTTTATTTTTCTCTTGGCTGGTATATGGATCTCTGTATGCAAAGACACTGTAGTAGGTGCAAGGCATAATTTGTGGCCAGCATCTTTACTTATAGACAGTAATGGTGATGATGTTGACTTTGGTGGTTTCATTTTTGGATAGTGGCTAAACAGAAATCTGCAGAAAAATTCAATAACACAAAACTAAAACCAAAAAATTCACTAACTGTTCTGCCTGATTTCTTGAATGGAGGAAATATAATTCAATGGATATCCTCCCAAGATGAAGCTCCAATTACAGAGAGTTTCACAGATGATGACATTATAAGTACTACTCTGTTGAACTCTACTGAAAATAGGATAATTCTGACACAGAGTATGATGATGAAGGTGAAAAAATAACTTGAGCAGGGCTTGGATATGGGTTATAAATATCTGGATTTTCTTCCAAAACAGAATTTTGTCTCAGAACAAGAAATAATGACTGTACATAAACTCCAAGAAAAAGTACTAGACCAAAATTCAAAAGTTCACCAACAAATTACAATTGATACTATGTTTGGAAGTTCCAATGTTTTACAATATCTTTCTCTTTTACCAATTCAGTTATGCATTAATAATTAATTTACTGTAAAATTACATGAGAAAAAATGTAAACAAAGTAATGACCTATAATCCGCAAAATTCTATAATCTGCACAACCTTTGGTCCCAAGCTGTGCGGATTAGAGGGAGTTGACTGTATATATATAATATATATTACTATGCTACATATGAAAAAAAATGGACAAATTTAAACGTAACAAAAAATTATTCCTCGTTAGGTAAAAAAAATAAAGGAAAAATTCGCTATATTGTTTTTTTCTCACTTTTCATGTTCTAATTTTTTTTTTTCGCTATATCGTGCTTTTCGTTATAAATATTTTGTTACATCGCACAGTAGATCAAAGTATAGCCGATGTCGAACATAGGATTATCACAATAGTATAAGCCTATATATATAATTTTTTTTGTTGTATTTAGGTTTAAATAAGTAAAATAAATTATATTCAACAGATCTGCATGGTTTTTATAAGCAATTTAATCTTTTTTTTGTTTAAAACAGGACTTTTAGATACTACTGGATAACTAAATTAAAATTGAAAAACAAAGTAAAAGAAAAAGCTTAGCAGACAATAATTTTATTACCTATCTTGTTTTTACTTATATCCTAATGACATTGGCAAAATATTCAAAACATTTGTTTAAACAACATATGTAAATTTACATAACTCTTCAAAATCATTCTACAAAACCTCAACATTCTTCTGCAACATTTTAGAGCCTATTTCAGTGCATATTTTTTATCATCGGGATTGAGTTTTATAAAATTGTTTTGTAGTAATATTAATTTTTTAGTATATTTCCTTTTTATTTGAAGCAAGATTATTTCATTTTGCTTTTTATATATATATTCTTTTGAAAGATGATAACAAACAGAGATTTGTTTCTGTATCTAAAGGATTTAAATAATGGTTTTAGTTATGAAAAATCAATGCTTACTTTTGTAAGTGAACACTGTTTCTTGGCTTTAGTGTTCCTTCAAAGTTGGTAATGAATTTAAACCATCTGAAGTTGAAAATTTGCAGAAATCAACATCTCTGAAATCTTTTTCAGATGTAACCGAAACTCATAAAAGAAGACTAACTCAAAATTTAAAAGAGGATACTTCTGGAGAAGACTTGTTGCACCATTTACTTATAATATCTGACCTGCTGATCTCCAGTATTAGACACAAAGTAAAAAACGTTCAAAGGAACAAAAAAATTCCAGAAGAATTAGAACTTTTACTTTAAATAACACTTTAGCACTCACACATCATGCATCCATTTATTAGAGTAGATTTAACCCTCTGAGAGTCTTTGCGCTTTTCAGCATTTTCATGTAAATATGTATATAACCCAAGATACGTATATATTGAATTTAATTTTATAGTTTAATTTTAAATTATTTTTTTTACATTATTTCATCTTAGAAAGTTCTTACAGTATAATATTTATTAAAAAATATTTTTGTCTACAGACAATTTACTATGCTTTCCGGAAACTGAAAATTATGTGACAGCCACTTAGAGTGTTTCAAATCCATTTATTTCAAAAATGCGCAGGTTTGCGCAAAGATTACCCTATACCAAATTAAAATACAGGCTTTTAGGAACCCAAACATGTCTTTGAAATTTCATGTAACTTCATGCAATTTAAGTTACACAATTTTTAAGTTTATGATACCGTCAATTTTATATGGGCTGTTCATAATGTAAAATGATACATAAAATTCAATCAAAATGTAATCAGTAGTGGTTTAAAATGTGTTTTAGGAAATTAATAATGATATTTTAAACGAGTTATTATTAGTACCTTGGTTTCATTTCTGAGCGCATTTTAAAATCACTAAAATTCGCTGAAAAATTCCTCTGCTGAAAGGTGTATATTCCGAGCTATACAAATAAGATATAATTTTGTATAATTTAAAAAATAAACATATATTTGTATTTTGTAGATATTCTTTTAAAATATTTCTTTGCAAAAAATTAATTATTTAATGATTATTTTTTGGCCCTATGTTTGCATTTTCTTAAGGATTGATCCACTGTGCATCGTTTCGAATTCAATATTATTTAACATACAGACCAACTAAATGGTTATGAGGATTTCGTTATGTAGTGCTTTTCGTTATATCGTAATACGTTATAAAGTGCTTCAACTGTATCAGAGTCATCTAGATTTTTAAAATTGTATCATGCTTTATCAGTAGCATAGACATAAAGTATTACTTGTTGCTTTATTATGTTCTATAACATAAATGCCAATCTCTCTATCTCTCTCTATATAAATTTCATTTTTTTTTTGCAGAAGAACAGAAAGGGAGCTAACCACATTTCATATACAAATCTTTCTCTGCTGAATTTCCAGTTGATTTCATTCTATTTTTAAGGAAATTTTTCAGTAGGTGAGTATCTTTTAACCAGAAATTTGATATCATTTAATGAAATATTGCATTAAGTATGTATTTATTGCAATGCAAGTTGAGTAATATTTTTTAATCTGGGTGCAATCCAGGTAAAAATTGTCCTTCACCAAATTCCATTCCCATAACAAAATATTAAAAAAAATTATGAAGAGTTTGTTTTCATAAGCAAATTCTTTATATTTTTCATACTTTGTGTGGATTTCAAATGTGTGTAAATGTTTAAAAATTCGATTAATAATAGAATAATTCAGATAAAATGTACTTATGCTGAATGAAAAAGTATTAGTATTAAAAAACTATCATAAATTGCAATTTTTAAATAAAAGTCTGAAAGATAGATGTCGCACTATTGAATATTGTATTAAAAGCTTGTTCTTTGCTAAAAACAGTGTACATATACAAATAAAAACTTAGTTTAAAATTGTTCTCCAACAGTTTTGGCTTGTAACTTCGCAGCCATCATCTGTGATGTCTTTGGTCTTCCCGATGATGGCTGTGAAATTACAAGCCGAAACTATTGAAGGATAACTTTTAAATAAGTTTTTTATTGTATTTGTACACTGTTTTTAGCAAAGAACAAGCACAAATGTTTCAATATTGGAAATTTTATTAGTACTATGTCAAAAGAAATAATTTATTTTCATTAGTGTACACTTAAAAAAAAGGGGGTTAAAAAACTTTTTGTTTTAGTTGTACAATACTGTTTTTAGTTTTTAATAAGGTTTGTTATGTTCTTAAATGATATATATATTGTATTTTCTGACATTTTTAAACCAAAGTGATAAAAACAAACAAATGAGTTGTGGCTCCATTTTTAGATTTGAGATTTGATAATTTACTTTCTTGATAAGATCTGATTAGTGATGAATTGAAATATGCATTTCTATATGTATCATTGACTATTTAAGTACTATTCCTTTTTTAAAACATGCTTGTGATAACACTTACGTGAAACTTCCAAAGTCCTTAAAATTTCTCCTTGAAATTAAAGCAGATTTTAGAGATATATCAAGGGCATATACATCCTCACACACAAGTATAACACAAAAGTACCTAGAATTTACATCACGTACTTTAATTTATTTGTCTGTAAACAATAGCAGATTATTCATTTAAATAACTGTAAATAATTTTAAATAGCAGCAAACATTTCTGGTCTATAGAAATATTAATTACCTATTTTTTCTTTTACTTTTCATTATATATTTAAATACACATAATTTCATAGGTAAAACTGCACTTATATGTTACAAAATATATATTTCATTTATATTTTTCGTAAATTTCAATGATTATACATATTTTTTGAATGGTAGTTCAAAAGTAATTGATAAAAATTTTCGCGGCAAAAAATAGGTTCAATTGCAATATTTGAACATGAACAGAAAAACCTTGAATACAGCTCTCTATTAACCAGGAGATGAAGCCGCATACCAAAAGCAAAAAATAATCCGATTATAAACCGTAACATAAACTTTGCGACTTTTTTTCTGAAATACCCCTGGGTATTGCATTTTATAGCTTTCATATATTTATATAATAACTATATTCTACTTGACCTGTACTTGTAAGGAGTTTGAGAATCCAACCTCTGGAGCGAATTCAGAAAGTCCTTTTTTTGGGTGTGAGGAGGGATACAGATTTATATATAATTGTCACAATATTGTAAAGTATTACCTGTGAAAACGAAACCTGTCTATAACGGAACCCTGTCTTAAATGGAAATGTCACATGGTCTCGACGCATGCGCAATTACACCTGCTAATATGAAACCTGTCTAAAACGGAATTTTATTCTGGTACTAGCAATTCCGTTGTCACACATTTTAGTGCATGTAAAACGATATGAGTTATCATTTCTGATTATGTTGTTTGTGATAATTGTGTACAATGTCATAATTTTGGCTGGTTAATTCATACAGTTAAATCTGTGACGACGGTGCCTTTCTATAACAGAATCCTGTCTTAAACAAAAATTTTCATGGTCTCGACAGAAGGAAAACCATATAATTACACCTGCTAAGATGAAACCTGTCTAAAACGAAATTTTAGTCTGGTACTGATGATTTCGTTTTCACCAGTTTTAGTGTATGTAAAATGATATAATGAGTTACTGTTTATCATTATATTGTTTGAGATGAGTCATAATTTGTATTGTTTAATTCATACGGACGGTAAAGTCTGTAAAAACGGTACCTGTCTATGACGGAATTTTGTCTTAAATAGAAAAATTTCATGGTACCGATGGAAAGAATTCCATACAAATCTATTTGCTAAAATGGAAACCTGTCAAACACAGAAATTTTTCCGGTCCCTAGCAACTCCGTTTTCATAAGTTTTACTGTACTTTGTAGTTCATTATTAATTTTTAAATTAATAGAAAATTAATACAATGAAACCGGCTATGACATAATTGTAAAGGGCCAAAGAAAATATCCGTTTTGGACAAATGTTTGTCTAAGCATATATAATTTTATATTACTTAATGGGTTTTTGTTTTCTGTCTCAATCATTTGAACAGGCATGATTGCACTATGTTCCTACCATCAAGATCATGAAGTTTTCCGTTTAAGAGCAGTAAAACCTAAGAAAACCAAAACTGTCTATGACGGAATTCTGTCTTAAATGAAAAAAAAATCATGTTGCAGAGAAATGAATACCATGCAATTATACTTGATAAGTAAGGAATCTGCCTAAAACAGAACTTTTTTTTTCATCCCTCGCGATTCTACCTTATCCGATTGTACTGTATTTTATTACCATTACAATAATTTTAGTTCTTTAAAAGCAGAAAAATTATGCTTCAACTTACTAGGGAAAGTCCCCAACGGCCAGATTGGGATTTTGTCGAGAGTGGTGTCGTTGGGAAGCTCTTACCATGAAGATCAAGGAAATGTATACAACTACCCGTCCGAATGCAACTGGTAAAGAGTTGTAGGCCGATGTATTTCTGTCATTTATTGATATCTCCAGGTTGCTACCTATGCAGGAAAGACACTGTGTCTGGTAGAAAAGACAGGTTACAGTACAGTTATGTAACCAGTTGTTGTTATTATGAAGTTGGTGAAAGTTCTATGGTCCCTCTAGTAAGAAACAGAAGATTGTGGCCTTTTTGTTGACATGACCACTAGAAAAAGCATAATAAAGTTGCTTAAGTTGGCCTATAACCAATTCTCCTAGCCCACCTTCGATGACATGCGTCGGTATGCCTTTCAAAAGGCTTTAATTAGAGACATGGATCCCGTCTTTCAATCAGTTAAACAGGCATGCTTTAACTTAACAAATAACATCTGTGACAACTGCTAAAAGACTCATGCTTCAGTCATTTCTATTCAGAATTGCCATTCAAACTACCATTCGAGAAGTTACTTTTTCAACAAGCATAAACTGTCTGCTCTGTAACCCATCAACTCTCTTTTTTACCACACAGAGTCAGGGCTTAATTTCTAACAAAAAAAACACCGGAGCCCTAATATTCTGCAGTACTAACAGCCGTAGTGTGCCCTGCCCCCCCCCCCACACACACACACCCCGTCCCGCCATCATGCCAATTAAACATTTATATTTCATACATTATTTGCAAAATTTAAAGAATTTTTTTTCTTTAGCAAAATAAAAATTTTAAATGTATCTATCTACATATACTTAGCTGTCAACTGTTCCACTTTTTAGTTATCACTCCTTCCAAATAGAAATCTTTGCTTAATTTTAATGATAGTTAGTCGCAGAATTCTGCGACTAAATATGATAAGGATTATGATTCAGAAATAGTGTTAATACAAAAAAGGAATAGTTCAAAGCAATGCATTTTAATGAAATTTAGCAGAAATTACCACTTATATGCTAAAGAATCGAACAACGTTTTTCAGTTTCCTATAAAAGGTGCATATCTTAAACTATAATCAATTCCTTCTGCATAGCAATCTTTCATGGTGAGTCTTTGAAAATAAGATTAAATTAAAAATTTGACACCATTATCTGACAGATTCGATGCTTTTCTAGAAAGGGGAAAACACTGCTCAATTGCTTTCAATCAGAATAACAATATATGACAATTATATCTACTTACAACTGAATGTGACTTTGTAATTGTGCAGAGCAAACTCTTAGGATGGATAGCGTTCATGATGAAAAATAAATAGAAAAATCACTAACATTATTTTCGTACTCATACGCAATAGAAGACTAAAAACCTCAAACAAACAAAAAATCAAGCTGACTTAAAAAAGAAAATATTCTTTTCGGGTTAGATATCTAAATTTAAAAAAAAATGATTCAATTAAAAACTATCCTAGTATCACAAAACAAAATCGAACAGAAAGTATATTCATTACAGGTTCTCTTGAATGGTGCCGCCATACACATGTCGTCACTGTCAATGCCAGGCATAAGTATGCAAATATCACTAGAAAAAAACCATGATTTCTGGTTCCCTTCATTCTGATCAAAATAGCATTAAAAAGGGGAGAAAAGTACTTTTTTCTACACATGAATAAATAAAATTTTGAATTCTTTGAACTTGTATGATTACTTTACCAATTTGAAATAATTGTGTTAAAAAAATAATCTAGATTGCGTTAGAGTCTGGGGGTGGGGGGTGGGGCTTTTTGTGAAACAGAAAAAAACCCATAATTTCTTAATTATGATATGTATCAAATCCGTTTACAGGTATTATTACTTCTAGGAAAAGGGCCGAAAATTTATGTATGACAGATTTTTTATATAATTAAAAATTGCTCCAAGGGGGGGGTGGGAGGGGGGTTAGAAGAAAAAAATTCGTAACTTCGTCCATTCACAAAATATCAAATCCGCTTAAATTTATTATAAATCCTCTTAATATTATCTAAAACTTTTATATTGATAAGTTTTTTATAGAACCAACCCTTATAGTAAAAAAAAAAAAAAAATCCCTGCTAGCTCTTCCTGCAAACAAGTTAGGTTTCGAAATGGGCGTTTCCGACTGCCGCATCATGACAAAAAGGTCATTTCTTCCGTAATTCCCCACAAACAGGCGCCCCACGGTCTGCATCTTTGAAATCTACCTGTGCCTGTAGGCTGAGCCGTCAGACATTTTTTTCTTGTTAATGCTATTTTAATTGATTTTTTAAAACTAAATTTCAGCATTGTGCCGTACAAAATAGCATGACAATTTAATTTAATAGCATGATAATTTTGTAACATTTTCAAGTTTTAGTTTAATTTGTATTTTTAATTCAGAAATTGACTTTAATAAAAATTATTAATTAAAAGTACTATAAACTAATTGATCAGATAATTTGATGTTATACATCACTACATGTTATATGACTATAATTTAACAATGTAAAAACAAATAAAAAGCATAATTTCTTAAATGATAAAGAGTGCAGTTACTAGTTTTAGTTTAATTTTGTAAACTTTAATTTTGTGTGACTTTATTTTCTATTTTGATATGCTTAGTTGGCAAATTTATTTATTTGTCCTTATTTTAGCAAAATGAACACTTCCTAATAGTTTAATGTGTAGAAAACAGAATGGTGGAATCTGAAAATGGTTGTGTACTGCACTACATTAAATATACTTAGTATAATGATTGTAAATAAATAATATGACGATTTTTTTTGTCAAAGCTCAATTATTTCACTTTGATGAATTTAAATACCAAAAAGACACCAAGAATTTTTCCAAAAAAGATAAAAAACAATTCTTATTTCTTTGTAACATACAAATTTTGATACATAATTTTGGAATTTATTTTTCAATTCTATCACTGTCTGCCCAGCTGTATTCCAATTTGAGGGGAAAACGCTAGATTTTTCTCAAAATTTGAACATCTTTCTTAAATTGACAAGAGTATTTTCCTTCTTGAAAATGGTCAACATATTTTCATTCTCTCTTGCCTTTTAACAGATTTAAATATATATATATACTATATATAGATAATGATCTTTGAGCAGCTGTTGCTTTAAAAAATATATAGTTTTAATGCTTGAAAAGCGAAATCATTTGTAAATTACACTTATATGATTTGGTTTACATTGCAAAGACTTTTTTTTTATATTTATTTTACGAAATTTTGACTTTATTCTGAGGTTGATGTTATTTCTAACAAAATATTCATTATCAGAAAAAATTAGCATTAACAGGGAAATATCAGGAATTTTTATGTAAAGTATTTGTGACCACATGTATATATTTAATAGATTTTTTGACTGTGTGTCTATAAATCTTGTCATGAAAATAGTCATGGTATGGTCACATAGAAACAACAATGTTGAAAAACTATTTTCTATTAATCCAGAGTGCTAAACTGAAATTTTTAAAAAAGATACCTTAATTGCACAGATGCTTGTCTACAACAAAATCAAGTTATCTGTGGGAACATGAATAATTTTGATATTCCAATGAAATTCACTCAGTTTCAAAAATGCATTCGGCTGTCCAAAAAGTTTGTGCCGGTTGGGAAAATTAATTTGTGCCGGAATTTTTTTTTTATTAGATATTAGCTATCTGAATCGACAAATAATTAAATGATAGAATTTTCTGGTGCGAATTGATTTTCCGAACCGGCACGAACTTTCTGGACAACCCAATACATTCAACACTGTATGACACTGTAAAAAGAAGAAAATACTTATTGGGGAAAAAGTGCTAAAGATGTTAAAAAGAAAAAAATCATGTTAGCAACTAAAGAAATTGAAAATATAAAGCGGTACGCTAATAAAGAAAATGAGGTATTAATTAGAAGAGATGAAAACAATGAGAAAATAAATATATATTTTTTAAACTAAAAAAAGAACTTTGTTTGATATTTTACCAATTAAATTTTTCATTTTAATAAACATTAATTAATATAATTAAAGTTATGAAATCATCTGTGATATGGACACATGTATCTCCTGTAATGTAGATTCATCATTCAATTCTATGCACATGTTTACTCTTTAAGTTTTATATTATAGTACATTTAACATAGCAAACTTATCTTTTATAAATAAAAGGTAAATAATGCATGTGTTCACAGTAAATACTAAAGTGTGTTGATTGGTTAAAATAAATTTAATAAATTGATTTTAGCAGTATATCTTCCTGGGAAAATCGAATTATTTTTGTTATATGTAGGATTCCTATTTAAGCACATTTCAGTCTGATTTTTTTTTAAAGAATCAGGGTCCATAAGCCGTGTTTTTGGCCCATGAAATAAGACTAAAATTCGACTTTGTTATACTAACTTAATTATTTCACTTTTTAATATTAGAAGGTTTATCCTGTACGATTTCAACAATATTTTTTGCATTTTATTCGAATTTATATAACTTACACAAGCTCAAAGTTCGTATTATTCGTAGTTTTTGATGAAAAATACGCAATTTCGCGTAATTTTAGCTCAATTTTTAATATTTTACTATGAGCGCAGCTTTGCAACACATTTATTTTTACATATATTGTACATTTTGATCTATTTTATAATATATGTAAAGAAGAAAGTGTTGCACGATTGCGCTCATATAAATAATGGAGGTAAAATTAGGAGAAATTGCGTATTTTTGATAAAAAACTATGAATAATACAAACTTTGAGCTTGTGTAAGTCATATAAATCCGAACAAAATGCAAAAACAATTGTTGTAATCGTACAGGATAAACCTTCTAATATTAAAAATTGAAATAATTAAGTCGGTATAACAAAGTCAAGTTTAGGCTTATTTCATGGGCCAAAAGAGAATGCTTATGGACCCTTATCCTTTCCACCTTAAATAACGATTATGCATCATTGCTGTGTTATGAAAAGGAACCTTTGAAAATTTCATTATTTTAATGCTGAACTGGAAATATCAGGTATTTTTAATATAAGATATTTGTGATCACACTGTATTTTCTAAGGCTTCAAAGTCACTATAATGAATTCGTTATTCCAGATTTACTTTCATAGTGAATTCTACAATCCTACTCTTATACAGACATTTTTATGCTGCTTGTAAATGAATAATTATAACCTTGTTTTTAACATTCCAATTTTCGTACTTTTTATTTAACATACTCAAAGTTTTATTGATTGATTTGTTTTTTTAAATAAAATATTGTTATTTGTAAGAATTTTCCTACCGTAATTTTTGAAAATGAATATTGGGTAGACTCGTGATTATCTGACTATAAGACAAACTCAGTTAAATGACACTTCTCACACATTTCATCATCCAGTTTGCATGGACATATCAAAGGAAGTTATTGACTGTATTACAAAATTCTGGAAGAAAATGCATTTTGTTTCACTTAAAATCAATTATACAAAGCTTAAAGCTAGTTAAAATGTTAGAAATGATTAATATTCTGTTAAATTATTTTAAGAAATATAAAATTTTATGGCAAATAACTTTGATATTTGATCGAAATCTGCAGAAATTCAGACTAAACACATCTGTGTTTTAGAATTCCCCTTTGCCTTGAAAATAATTTTTCTCTTCATTTCTTGTAAAATGTATCACTGCTTTTGTAGATGAAATGCAATTAAAAGAAATTTCTTATTAAATTTTCTTTATTTTTTAGTTATAATATTTCCTTTATGATAAGTTATTCATTTTAATTTATTATATTAAGTATTTATTATATATATAGTACTAGCTGACCCGCCTAGCACTTCCTGGGTCGTCATAATAAGCCATAAATATCAGTGGCGTAGCTACATGTTCAGCGCCCTGGAGCAAGTACAATCGGATCACCCCCTTCTCTACTAGAAAAGGTTGCCCAAAATTTGTTTTCAGGTTTAAAACATATATAGTACAGTAAAACATCCTGCCATCAATGAAATATTTTCATGATGCTGATAGAAGGAATGCCATACAACTATATCTGCTAAGACAGAAACATGTCTAAAACGGAATTTTTTCCAGTCCCTTGCGATTCCGTCTTAATAGACTTCATTGTATTTATTTCAAATTAATACACTTTTTTTGCTATAAAACACAACCTGTAAACCTGTAATACACATGCAAATGCCCTCATTTGTGATTTTAAACGTTTTTTACAATTTTCATGAATTCAGAGGCATAAAACAATAGATTTATAATGTATATTATATTAAAAATTTTGATAAGTCAAGTTCAAGGAATACTATAGTTTCATTTATCTAATTTTTAGCTAACACAAAATCGGAAAGCATTGAAAAAATATTCCGTTTTAGACAGGTTTTCGTATTAGTAAGTATAATCAGACGGGGTAAGTATAATCACGAAAATTTTCTGTAAAGGCAAGATTCCGCTTTCACAGGTGTATTTTATATATTTAAAATATTTTCTAAATAATTATTATTATTTAGAATATTAATATTAATATTCAAATATATAATCTGTATATTTTATATATTTTAAAAAATGGCAAATGTAAAAAAAATATTTATACAAATAATTTCGTTCCTTTGTAATTTTGCGCCCTTATTATTGCTGCGCCTGGAGCAATGTGCTCCAAGTGCTCCACGGTAGCTACGCCCCTGATAAATATACTTCATGAAAAAAATATTGGTATCCACTTGCAAAATAAATATGTTTTCCTTTTCCTTTTTTTTTCTCATCAGGTACTTTAACATAAAAAATAGTTCTTATCTTCCGAACCTTCTGAAATTTTTATTGGTTATAAATATAACCGTTTCCAAGCGTGAGTAGATATTTTTTTGAAAAAATAGGAATATTTAGTCATTAAAACATGAGCCGAAGCCATGGTAATTCCCCCGCGTTTCAGTCTAAAATGTCAGAGATTAAAAAAAATATATATTTCTACTTTTCTGAACGCTTTAAAAAAATTATGGGTGGTGTATATTCTCTCTGCTAAGAAGGTTTAAAAAGATTGTGTTGGAATACCAACGTTTAGCTACTTTTAGCGTAGAAAAGAGAGTGTCTCCGAGAGGCTGTGAAGTGAACTGTAGTTGCAAAACTTTTTAAAAATGTTAATATTCATATTTTCACAAACTAATTGCATCGTCAATGATCAGAAGTTCTCAGCTTTAAGTGGGTATTTTTGGTTAATCAGTATCCCTGAAATTCAGTCCTATGAGAACGCCTGCAAAAGGGAGAAAAAGTTCACCACGAAATCAAACCTTTCTTAAAAATAAATAACAAAGGTTAACAACAATTTTTTTTTTGGAATTGATTGCGGGGTTTTAACAAAAAAGTATTATTATTAAGAATATATCTTCAGTTTTTTTCATTTCTTGAATGGTTTAGCACATTTGCTCTTCGTCAAAGATGAAAAAGATCTTTTGATTATTCATGCTATGGCACTCCATAAATGCGATCACTGTATCCAGCTATACCAGAGTCTGTAATGCGTTTTCGCTTTTTTAAATTTAATTACTATCTCGGATAATTATGAAAAAATAAAAAATTGGAACTTTAGGTGCATCAGGTCCTGCCTTGGACTATCTTCACCTAAATTTTCACACTTCTACATGCAGTAGATTTTCCTAGCCATTGAATACAGACAGATTCACAAACAAACAAACATATTTATTTTATTAGTACAGATTATTAAAAGTTTAATCCTTGTACAGTTTGGAAATGCAACTAAAATTTTTCTCAAATACCCCTGGTTCTGTGTGTGATAATTAGGAGTCTACTGTAGTTTTTAATATGTCAGAAATTTTATTTGAATTCATATTTCTACATTAATTTTAAATTTTCATAAGTTTATTTTATCACAAAATCTTTCTTTTAAGTTATCATAAAAATGATATATTAATTTCAATTTATTTATTGCAGATGCATAAAGTCATAAATGTAGATATCACATCAGTCAAAGAAGTCTTTAAATTCTGAAATATGCAGCAAAGCATTTCTTTACAAGAGAGATTTTGTGAAGCATATTCTGACTCGCATGAAGGAAAATTGTTTGTTTGTGAAGTATGTAGTAAAGAATTTGCTCGAAAGTTTAAACTAAATGCCCATCTTTGCAGTCATATTTGTGAAAAACTTTTTGCGTGTGAGATATGCAACAAGAAATTCTCTCATAAACGTAATGTAAGCGCACATCTGTTAATTCATTCTCGTGAGAAATCTTTTGTTTGTGAGATATGCAACAAGAAATTCTTACGTAAGGGTCATTTAAACAATCATCTATTAATTCATACTGGTGAGAAACGTTTTGTATGTGAGGTATGCAACAGAAAATTTTCTCTCAAGAATACACTGAAAAGGCATATGTTAATTCATACTGCTGAAAAACCTTTCATTTGTGAGATATGCAACAAGAAATTTTCACAGAAGAGTATTTTAAACAGTCATTTATTAATTCATACTGGGGAAAAACCTTTCATTTGTGAAATATGCAACAAGAAATTCTCACAGAAGAATCATTTAAACAGTCATCTATTAATCCATACTGGTGAGAAATCTTTTGTTTGCGAGATATGCAACAAGAAATTCTTACAAAAGGGTCATTTAAACGATCATCTATTAATTCATACTGGTGAGAAACCTTTCATTTGTGAAATATGCAACAAGAAATTCTCACAGAAGAATCATTTAAACAGTCATCTATTAATCCATACTGGTGAGAAATCTTTTGTTTGCGAGATATGCAACAAGAAATTCTTACATAAGGGTCATTCAAACGATCATTTGTTAATTCATACTGGTGAGAAACGTTTTGTATGTGAGGTATGCAACACAAAATTTTCTCTCAAGAGTCAACTGAAAAGGCATATGTTAATTCATACTGGTGAAAAACCTTTCATTTGTGAAATATGCAAAAAGAAATTCTCACAGAAGAATAATTTAAATAGTCATCTATTAATCCATACTGGTAAAAAACCTTTTGTGTGTGAGATATGCTATAAGAAATTCTCTCGTAAAAGTCTTTTAAGCAGGCATCTCTTAATTCATACTGGTGAAAAACCTTTTGTTTGAGACATATGCAGCAAGAAATTCTCACAAAAGGGTGATTTAAAGAATCATTTATTAATTCATAGTGTTGAGAAATCTTGTGTGTGAGATATGCTATAAAAAATTATCTACTGCAAGTAATTGAAGCAGGCATCTTTTAATTCATACTGGTGAAAATTCTTTTGTTTGTGAGTTAGGCAACAAGAAATTCTCACAAAAGTGTGTATTAAACAATCATCTGGTAATTCATACTGGTGAGAAACCTTTTGTATGTGCGTTATGTAACATAATTTTTTTTCAATAGTAACTTGAAAAAACATATGTTAATACATACTGGTCAGAAACCTTTTGTGTGTGAGATATGAAACAAGAAATTTTCTGCCATGAGTACGTTGAAAAGTCAGTTCATACTCGTGAGAAACCTTTTATGTGTGACATATGCAACAAGAAATTCTCTCAAAAGAGTGATAAACAAGAAGCTGTTTACTCATATCTATTGTGTGTAAGACATGCAATAAAGTATTTTCTCTAAAGTTTCAGTTAGGCGCCCATCTTAGTTCTCATACTAAAGAGAAATGTCTTGTTTGTGAATGCTACAGCAAAAGGTTTTTTCAAAAGGTTGATTCAAACAAGGATATGTTGTTTCTTACTGGTGAGAAACCTTTCGTTTGTGAAACATGAAACTATAGGAAAAAACACTCAAATAGAAGGAGTATCATAAAATCAACTTGTCCATAGTCTGGTAAATGATCTTTGTTGCTTCATTATCTGGACTGCCATTAATTAGATTTCATTAATTTTTTTAAATAAATTAAAATAATAGTTACTATTAATTCTTGAATATTAATATAACTATAAGTACACTATTTATAAAGATAAAAAGATTTTTCTGCAGCTTTTTTGACATTGATAACTTCATAAAATATGGAGATAAAACTCTGTTCTAATTCGACAAAAGGTAAACACAGTCTCAAAAGTTTTCAGTTCGTTTCACTTTATCTCAGGAAAATAGAATCCAAGCTAAAGTAAATGTTTTAGTGTTTCTCTGAGTCACAACCAAATGAATGGAGTTAGCTGTCAGCAACAGCTATAACACTTCTTCTAAAAAGTGTACTATAAATAGCCATACCGCATACCGGTAAGAAAGTTTTTGTGTGAGATATGTAACAAAACGTATTCACATGAAAAGTCATCTTAGTTCTCATTCTCACTCTCAGTAACGAGGTAACAGTAACGAGGATTATTTTAAAAATCTGTAGGAAAATCATCGCTAGAAGAAAGGTTCCAAAACTACAAATCTTTTGAAAAAGTTGAATGGCATCATTACCTATTTTTTAATTCAAGTTTTCTGAGTTCATCATGTTACTCAGTGCAATAAGTAGGGCTCATTGTTTTTCTTGGTGTAAATTTTTGCGAATTTTGAAATGTGGTATAATTTTTGCAAAATCTGTTTAAATTTGAAACAAAATGAAACACATTTTAAGATTGGATCCCAGAGCCCATGCCCCCAGTGCCGACATAAATAAGGACCTGGATCCAGATACATAGATCCAGCCACACCTTTAATATGGCTGGTAAAACAAAACTCTGAAAACAAAACTCTGAAAACAAAATTTTGCTTCTAAAACTGTGTCTTACACCCACACACAGTAATAATAATTTTTTTTTGTAACATGTTTAATTTTTTTTCCTCAAACAAAGATAAATTTAATTTAATAAGCATATTTCAATAAATTCCTGATTTATATCTTTTAATGAAAGTTAAATTTTGCTGGACTAATAATTACTCTTTAAAACATCAAAAAAACATTTTAAATAAGGGTGTAAATTTGACATCATTTCCGTTTAGAACAGGCATGTCAAATTCATTTACCGCAGCGAACCAAATTAAGCATTATACAAAGCCACGAGCCACATAAAAAAGAAGATAATATTATTACCATTGCACAGAATAAAATTTGTACATACAAAACACAGCCATGTTTTAATGACATATTCACACAAAGTTCCAAAGTTTTTATCATATATAGTTTATATTATTATTATTATTTTTTAATATTCAAAATTAGTTTTCATCAACCAAATCTATAAAATTTAATTAAATTTTCTAAATTATATTTATTTTACAAAATTAACTGTACACACTTGTCTGTTAATCTTTATTTAACAAAGGCAAAACTGTCAATCTTCTGTGTTTTCATCAAGTAAAAAAAAAAAACATATTTTAAATCAAAAAATTTATTTAATAAAATGTGCTTTGTATCTATGCACTATTTATTTAATTACATTTATTAAATACATTTTCTGGTTCAAATTATGTTTTATTAACTAGAACAAAAGAAACGTTTGTCAGCTATGCAAAGATTTATAAGATTTCTCTTCAGAACATATCTAAAATATGCCTAATTGCACACTATACTTTAAAAAATCGGTCGAATGATTAATAATTACAGACATTTGGAATCTACATATCCATATATTGTCGCTCTAATATGGAATCGTATTGAATTTTGATTAATCGAAGTAATCAATTCTGAAGAATAATTTCAACATCAATTATTGGAGATGAAGTAAATGCATTAAACTGATTTTCATATTTCTGAAATACAAAATTCTTTGTTTGAATTCATTTTTAAATATATTTTTAGTATATTAAAAAAATCTCCACTCCCATGATTTTTGTAATAATGCCTGGCAACATTTAAAATGAAATACATTTTCTTTTTGAAAATTGTTTTATCAAAGTAAAAAATCATATTTGAAAATACTAATGTTATCAAATAACAAGATAGTATTATGAAATTTGTCTTGAAGTTAAAGTTTATGCAAGTGCTTTGTAATTCCAAATGAAAACTCTAAGTACTTTGTCTATTGGTAGTCTTTTAATAATCCAGATTCAGAATGTTGTCAATTTAAAATAAAAATTGCAACCTTGTTTAACAGTTTGAAATTAACAGTCAAGACTTTATGAAGGAAAGCTGCCAAATATCTGTATAAAAAGGTAGATCTGTTTATCTTCACTATCCATATTTCCAAAATATTTTCTAGATTGACGACGATTAAGCATGTGCGTAGGAATATAATATAAATTTTTAAACGCTATAGGTTTTTAAGTACTTCTTTTATAATTTATCCAACTTTTATAATTTAATCCCCTATATACACTGGTGTCCATAAATTAAGGGGCAATGACCAATTTCAGACGTTTCGTCGAATATCTTACTGAAACTCGTAAGAAATGCCCGGAATGTCCTTGAACTTTGAGGATGTAAAGAACATGTTTGACTTCATGTTTTTCAGTGAGATTTTGTCGCGAGGACAACTAGGGGTGGGGGGTATAATTTTAATAATTAATAATGTTTTTGATCACCCAAGTAACAGAAAATGCTAAAAATGATCTGCCACTGTAGCAAATGACTATGTAGGTTCTGTTCAACATTTGTGTAAGCATAGCACGTATATTCGTGAAGATATTAACGTTTCTATGAAAAATTAAAAAAGGTTTTTTTACATAGCATGAAGAGTTTTCTGCCGAATTTAACGCCACTTTCCAAATACTTGACAAAAAATTGTAGAAATAGTATCCTGTGATTAAAAAATTAATATATTGAATATTTGATGAGATATAGGTATTTTTATGAGACAAATTTTAACTGTGCATGCGCGAACTACAGCAAAGATTTTTTTGTCATGATTTGATAGGACATCCCATTTAATCCTATGGGATGTCCTCCTCATTATGAGCTCTGGTGAATTCTGGCCAATATTTAAATATTTAATAGAAACAGAGCAGTACCAGAGCTCCGGCGCAAATTAAGCCCTGAAGTCTGTACTAAACACTACATCTCAGATCTCAGGGAACTTATGTATTTACTAATATTTAAACAAATTAAAGTCAAGGGTTAGGGATTCCACAAGAGAGACGTGAGAGGGAGGGGGATAACAGGTGAGGCTGAAGCTGTCCGTGGCACTAAAAAATAAGGACAGAAATGATACAAAAGTAATTAGTGAATACTTTATAATTTCTTTTGAAACCACCACTCGTTGATGCAATGAATGGTTTGGCTCAGGGCACCATGTACCTAAGTGTCCACTGCCAACACCGGCTCTATTAAAAAAGCCCGGGGACACTCAGAATGACGTCACTAACCTTGGTCAAGGATGACGAACTCCGTTTATTTTCCATTCGTCATCATAACTTTCCGAGTTCGTCCCAAAACTTATTTCAGCCATAAGTTAGAGTGTACAGTGTATATAACCATGCATATACGTTCATGTAACATTTCATATGTTATAAATAAATATTATATTCATTTAAGGAAAGGAAAGACACTTTCATTTTAATCCTTTTAAAAACTTTCATTATATTGTCTGTTTAAAGATTAAAAAAAATAGTTACCCCCCCTTTCTTTTCATGTCTCTTAATAACAATAAAATATGAATAATTCATAAATATCAGAGTTTTTATTATTATGAACAACTGAATAAGAAAAATATAAATGTAATTCACTATTTTTTCTCTCCTTTTAAGTTACATTTTATTTGCTTCATGTAACCATTTCATATGTTATATTCATTTCAGGAAATACACTTTCATTTCAATACTTTTGTAAGATTTCATTATATTGTCTTTTTAAAGAAAAAAAATTTTACCCCCCCCCCCTCCCTCCGCTTCTTTTTATGTCTTTTAATAGAAATAAACTGTGTATAATTCATAAAATATACATATCATAATTCGTAAAATGTACAATAAAAATATTCATGTTATATAAAATATAATATATAAACATAAAAAAACTCTTTTTTTATGTTTAGTGCTTCTTCTGTCACTAATTCATATGCAACATTATATTAGTTAGTGAAAAGTGTAAGGTAAGAACTTAATGTAATGCACTGTCTGTCATTTGATAATTACATATTTGATTTATTTTTCCATATATGCTTTTCTTTTATAATCACCAATAAACAGAGGTATTTTACTATTATTATCAAATTTTAAATATATAGTTGTCCTGTTTTAAGATAAAAAGAAATTTTGAAGGGCCCTGTTCTGAAATTAAAAAAAGGGGGTCCTTTAAAATCATTTTTTATATAACATTTATCATTATAACATAATTTATTTATCAATTATTTGCTACACATTTTAAATGTGATATTTGATTTAAATAAAATTTTGTGAAAAGTAAAGGTTATTTTTGTGAAATGTATTATATTTTTGTGAAAAATAACATTTTGTAATGAAAGTTGAAATCCAGTTACTCAAATTCGAACCAAGATTAAAAAATACTTTTTAAATCCCTTTGTTGAAGTTTTTCTCTCTGATGAACTTATTTGTTTACAAATTACACATTTTAAAATGTCACAAAATAATAAATAAATAATAAATAGTAAGTTTTTATGGAATAAAAAGAAATTTTGTGAAGGAGCCTGTTTTATTATAAAGAATTTTGTGAAGGGACCCATTTTATCAAATTTAGTTTTGTGGAGGGCCTATTTTATTAAATTGATTTTTGTGAAGGATCCTGTTTTATTAAATAGAATTTTGTGAAGTGGCTCTAAATATTAATCAAATTTTGCTTGGTATATTACCCTTGATATAATTACAATACCCTTGATATATTTAATATTTTCTAATAATTATTAAACCCTATCTGGTGAGTTTTATTGTAGATTATATATATGTATAAACTATGTAATATGGCAAAATAAATCGAATATGTAATTATCGTATGACAGACAGTACATTATAGTACAGTTTTACTAACTGATATTATTGATGAGAATGAAACAATCGTGAATTTATCAAAACGTAAATTTCCTTTATCATTAAAAAAAGTATTCCGATTTAGAATTTTGATTTAAATTCGTATTAATATTAAACATATTTACATAAATCATACTAAATTTAAAAGCTATGATAAGCGAACTAATACGAAGTATGTGAAATTATTTATGCACAATTTTCCATTGATATGTATGAAAAGAAAGGTAGGTCTTAACTAAAAAGTATTAAATTTACAAATAAAGCAAATTCATATTGAATACTGAATAATGCATAAAAATTGTTGCGCGAGATTATTTACTAATAAATAAATAGTGCAAACGTAATAAAATACTTACACAACACGAGCTTCGGACAAAGCTGTGGAGTTAGCCTACTCGCACTGAAACGACAAGTTAAACATATTTTAATACATAATGATCCACATTGTTAATATTCATAAAAATACACATATATACTGTAAATAAGTACTTACCTTAATTAAAAGCAATCCGATCTTGAATTGAACTACTTTAAATTAACATCAGAATTTAAAACACATTCTGATTTCCCAACACGTTGTATCTGAAACGTACGGTACTATGTTACTTTCCTACGAACAAGTACGGAATGGGAGAATATTGTGACCTGCTTTATGACCGAGGTTGATGACGTCAGCAAACCAGTATTTCCTCTGAAACCTGGCTTTGTAATAGAGCCGGTGTTGCCACTGCACTGACGAATAATGCAAATGTAAACCTGTTTTTCTTAAACTGGCATTTTAAACTCTCGTCGTTTGCACTTGCACAAAATGTAGAAATATCAAAATACCATGAGACCACCGGGGCGCTAAATTGTAAAAGGCTGAAAAAAAAATTAATATTTAATACTAGTGTCTTCAGACGTTATCATTCATAGAGGTGCTGAAAAAAATGTGGTCCAGGGCGTCATATCTAGTAAAATCGCCTCTGTCAATTGAATCATTTAAAATGAAAATTTATTTTCCTTAAACTGGCATTCTATCCTCTTTCGTTATTTGTACTTGCAAATAAGGGAGAAATATCAAAATTCCGGCACACCACCCTGGGCGTCAAATACTTAATGGCAGAAAATACACTAAATATGTAATTAATTCTTAATATTACTTTCTTAGAAATTATCATTCGTATAGGCACTCAAAAAAATCTAGTACGGGACGTCATCAGTACCAAAGGTCGATGATGAAGGCCAAACGGAGTAGTTTGCTATATTAAATATCATTATTATAAATGTTCGGAAACATCTTTGTCTGTCTATCTGTCCTTTTGTACCTGGAAAAACCCTTCTCGCGGAGCAAGCAGAACTCTGCTCTTGGTGTAAAAAAATTTGGAAAAATCGTTGAATTATTGATATTTAGTTTCGAAGAAGTCTGCCCTTAATTAAAAAAGTCTCGAAAATTAGCACAGAAAGTGATTTTTTAATGAAACAAAGAAAGAACTTCATTCCTGCTTACATTGGTACCTCGATGCGAGGCTAGTAACAGTCCAATAAGGAAATGGCAACTGACGTCACTGTTGGTTAAATGACTGTTGGTTTGGGAGAAAAACCTGTTCGATGTTTACGACTCCTACAGTACACATGAGACGGAGCGATTTGATTGATCTACGTTAAACCGGTCTGTGATATGATTGGCCTGCGTCGCCATGACGATTCCTGCAATAATAGCTGCGACAAAAATGCAGTGGTAGATTGGTTGATGGAACTCTTTGTTTGTAAACATGCCCTTTCCTTATAGAAACCAATCAGGTTTCGTCGTCCCGACCTGCACCCTGATATTTTTCTTTCCAGCTGCGGTAAAAATGGCGTACTATGGGTTTTCCGTCCTTTTCAGAAAAAAATCGCAAAAATCTCTCCATCCTCACAAAAAGTTGCAAATGGGCGTAAAAAATAAACAATTTCAGGAAGGTAAAATTTGACTAATTAGAAGAGAAGATACAATTAATAAACTTTTAATTTTAAGTTAAAAAAAAGATCAGTTTTAATTTCAATACTTCAGCAGGTGTCTCATGAAAACAAATTCAGTGACCACAGTCATTTTGCCCTTTACTTAATATTTTGATAGTGCAGGCATATCACATTGGTTTTTGTATTTTTAAAGACGATTACTTATTTTTTGTAATTTTTCTTTGTTGGGGGATTTTGGGCGATGTTACTGACTTCATAGACAGAAACAGCACCACAAATCATTAATATTTACTTAATGTTTTACTTTCTTTTAAAATTCATAATATGTGAGAAAACAGTGATTTTTTTTTACCTCATACTTACAAAATAAATTGAAGGGGTCGGAGCAAGAAAGTGCCAAGCAACATAAATCTGACACTGTAAGCTTTTGCTAGCTTAATATTGTAAATTATACTATCCTACCGATTATTTTTTTTCTAATATCACCAGGTAGCAGCATATGGCCCATGGTTTCGTTTTTGCTCCAGATGTTTCTAGAACTTTTTACCAGATATAAAGTGTATATCTTTAAAGTAATATCATTATAGTAATGCCATTGTTAGTCAGAATATCTCACATGTGACAAAGAAATTGGCATAAAAACTTTATGTTGATTTGAGTATCTGATCTTACTTTCAATTTAATATATCTCAGAATTTCAAAAATGTGGCTCTTGCCCTGACCCCTTCAAATGTTTTGATGAAAACATACATCTTACTCTTCACTTAATGTTTTCATTTCTTAGCAAACTCATAATATTTAAGAAATATTTACATTATATTGTTTTCGACAACAGTTGGTCCGACATATCAGTTTAAAGTTACAGTAAAGTGTAAGATGTATGTTTTCATTAAGATTTGTTATTGAATTCAGTTTGCTTCATTTACAAACTTTCAATGTTTTGATTTATTATCATTTTCTCCATTATTGGGTGATGACAACATACATTTTATCCCAGGCTGCATGTCTGTTCTTGGGCGATTCTTATAAAACTCATAATTTGTCACAAAATGGGGATTTTATTGACTTCATGCTTACAAACTAAAATGGTTTCATGACAATATACATTTTTGCCCATGAACGAATGGGAAGTCTGGTATAAGATGTATGTTGTCATCGCCCAAGAATAGGAAAAAACTATGTTTGACTTCAGGAGAAATGAATGAGGTTATTTGGGTTTTTCTTTTGTTAATCGTTTTCGCCACTTCAACATCTATTATGAGTTTCATAAGAAATCTGTATGAAAATATATATTTTACACTTTACTGAATGCTTTCATTTCGTATTAAAGTCATGATATGTAACATGCGCGAAATTCTAGAACTGAATGGAAAATTCTGTCAGTAACGTGAAAGATGTATGTTTTCATTCAGATTTGTTACTGAACTCAGTTGATTTCATATAATAACATTTTTAGTCGCCGAAGAATGGAGAGATTTATATGAAACGAAAACATTCAATAAATAATAACTAATGTCATTATCTCCATTCTTGGGCGATTAAACATTTTCTTAATCATCAAATTCATTATCTATAAAAAAAAACATGGCCAGAAATCACATTGGTTTTTGTAATTTTAAAGACGATTAGTTATTCATTGTAATTATTTTTTGGGCGATGTTATTGACTTCATAGATAGAAACAGAGCTGCAAATCATTAATATTTACTTAATGTTTTACTTTCTTGTAAAACTTATAATATGTGAGAAAACGGTGATTTTTTTTACCTCATACTTGCAAATTAAATTGTTTTGATGAAACCATACATCTTACACATCATTGAATGTTTTCATTTCTTAGCAAACTCATAATATTTAAGAAATATTTACATTATATTGTTTTCGAGAACAGTTGTTCAGCATATCAGTTTAAATTTATAGTGAAGTGTAAGATGAATGTTTTCATTAAGATTTGTTATTGAACTCAATTTGTTTCCTTTAAGAACATTTTTAGTCACCCAAGAATCGAATGCTTTTCTTGAACTTTACTTTATATGAAATGAAAACATTCAGTAAATAATTTCCGTTCTTGGGCGATTAAGAGTCCATTCATGTGCGATTTCTCTTAAACTCATGTCATAAAATGCACATCATAAGTATTTCACGCATTCGGGATTTTCTATTCAGTTCTTTTCAATTTTGTTAATATTTTCTCTCCGCTTTCCAATATATTATGAGTTTGATAAGAAATCATAATGAAAACATATATCTTGCACTTTACTGAATGTTATGATAGTGCCAGGCATATCAGTTCAAAGCTCAGGCCTAATTAAATTAAGCGAAAATTTTGAGAATTTATTGTATTTACAATCTTTCTTCCTGTTAATGTTTAGCCTACATTTTTAGTCCCAAAGAACGGTGAACTCATAACATGGATAAATTGTAGAATTGAATGAAAAATATGAGTAAAGTGTAAGATGTATGTTTTCATTAAGATTTGTTAGTGAATTCAGTTTGCTTCACACAAAAATCTTCAATATTTTGATTTATTATCATTGTCTCCATTATTAGGCGATGACAACATACATTTTATTTCAGGCTGCATATCCGTTCATGAGTGATTCTTATAAAACTCATAATTTGTAACAAAATGATGATTTTATTGACTTCATGCTTAGAAATTAAAATGGTTTTATGACAATATACATCTTTGCCCAAGAATGAACGTGCAGTCTCGTATAAGATGTATATTGTCAACGCCCAAGAATGAAAAAAAAAAACAATTTTTAACTTCGGGGGAAATGAATGAGGTTATTTGGGTTTTTCTTTTGATAATCTTTTTTCGCCACTTCCCCACATATTATGAGTTTCATAAGAAATCCGAATGAAAACATATATTTTATACTTTACTGAATGTTTTCATTTCTTATCAAAGTTATGGTATGTAACATGCGAGAAACTGTAGAACTGAATGGAAAATCCTGTCAGTAAAGTGTAAGATGCAGAAAGTGTATCATCGGTCAAATATAATGAACGTGGATGTGATTTTTGGAGACTCTCTAAAACGAGAAAAGAAGATAAACTAAAATTTTTTTTAAAAAGGGTTCAAAAGAACCACGCTCGGCTATAGCCCCGAGTACTGGCGTGGTTCTTTTGAACCCTTTTAACATTTATTTTTTTCCCCACCTTACACTGATAAAAGGGATGTTTGTATCCTTGAAACGGCCGTATGTGTTTTAAAGTTTTGTAATTTCTGTGCTTCAACATTGTTTTTAGCTTTTTCGTATTAATTTATTAGGTGTTCCGACAGCACATCTCATTATTCATGATGGTGTGTATGAAGTTATGTCTGGTATATTTATTTCATTAAGGCGATTCAATGCATAGAGGACATTATTCCAGTTATCGATTGGAAGACGGATGGTGCCATGCAAATGATGAACAAGTTGTGAAACAGGATTGGCTAACATATAGTGAGAATTTATATTTCATTTTCTTGAAGAGAGTCGCATCAGTTTAATATTTAGGAATAAAATTTTCATAAAAAAGTGAAATGATTTGTTGTATACCTAGCTGTGTTCAAGTAATCTGTCAGGATTGCTCTAATTGTTTAGTCTTTGCTTTTTGAACCAAACTCAAATCACAATGAATAATAATTAAGGGAATACTAAATATAAAGTTTTGTGAATATTTGTGCATTTAACATCTGTGAGACAGACGGCTCTACATTCGCAGATGGCGATATCACTTGCAGAAAATAGTACGATAGCAGAATAAAAAGTTATAAAATGACATGTTTTTTTAATATAAATTTAAATTTCACGTTTTGCAGTGGGAAATGATAACATTTCATTTCTTTCTGTATTTTTTTTTCTGAGAAATTTTTAAAATTACATGTTTTCTAAATACTTTTTCATATGCAAGAAGTTTTAACTGGTCACAATTTTCTTTACTTTTTAACTGGCCTGGGAAATGTCAGTTTTCTAAGATTGATTGTGTTTTATTTAAATGTATATAATGTGTATTTATTGAAATGAATTATTTATGTAAAGGTATTGAGTTCCAAAGGAACAATGCCTGTAGTCAGCACAGGCAAATTTTTTTAACCTACCTAAAAGAAAGACTTTTGGTTTATGGCTAAAACATAAAATAAATCTTTGCTTCTAAATGTAATTGCCTAAGCCTGGATAAAAGGGTGAAGGAAAAAATAATGCCATTTGATTTTTCATTAAAATTTTCAGGGAAATTCCCGATAGCATATGGGAGTGTGCATGGCATGCCCAGTGTATGCTGTCTAAGTAGTGGGGGCCCCAACGGATTAGATTCCCTTAGAAAGACCCCCACGAAGGGCACTCCCCCGGGCCTATATCCCTAGTGTAGATAATTGGCCGTCAATAATCAACCCAAACCATCAACCCAGTGTGGGCCCCAAACATTAGTTTTGTTTTAAAACAAAAAATCATTCAACACTGATTTCAGGTACATTTAAGGTAGTTGGTATATATATATATATATATATATATATATATACAAGGCGTCCAAAGAGTCTGGAAACGGTCGAATAACTCAAGAAATATGCATCAAATGGAAAAACGGAAAAATGCATGTTCAATATTTTTGAAAATCTATTTAGGGATATCAAAGTTGCCCCCAAAACTCTGACCCCTGGGGCGGGGGGTGGGGGGGTAAAGAGGCACAACTTTAAAATCTTAAATTATAACCCCCTCCTTTTTCTATTACAGATTGGGATTCTATGAGAAAAAATACATAACTTTTGAATTTAACATTTTCTTTGGAAAATCGCAGATGGCGCTGTAATCAAGTAAAATGCAGTGATAATTTTTTATATTGAAAAGTCTGGAAACAGTCGAATAACTCCAGAAATATACATCAGATTGAAAAACGGAAAAATGCATGTTCAATAGTTTTAATAAAATCTATTCAGGGATATAAATTTTGTCATTTTTTTGAAATATTGAACACATATTTTTCTGTTTTTCAATCTGATGTATATTTTTTGAGTTATTCAACAGTTTCCAGAAAAAGTATGTTCTTTGAGAGTATGTGGACAGCTTTTCCGTATTTCTGGCTGTGGTGAATTTAGAAATTCGGAAAAAGAAACGTTCTGACTCGCACTTTGTTTCTTCTCTTCATGGAAGTTGCAGAAAAAGGGCTCCTGAGCATACACGCACGTATTTCAGAAGAAGGCTGTTTTGTTTGTGATCTTTGATCATTTTTAAATTAATAACTACACTCTGATTTTCCAAATATTAAAATTCTGTGACTCAGGTTCAAAAATAGAAAATTGAAGTGAAACTCTTAAAAAAAAATTACAGAAGTCATGTCATAAACTCGAAATGGAAATACCATGAACAATATATAAAATACTTAGTTGGGAAAAAAAAAATCCTAAATCAATGTTTCCAAAATGAGAGCAATAGTGCCTAATGGGTTAAAGCCTTTATATTTATGATTGTGTGAATTCGGGTTATTAATAACTAAATTGATATTTTAGGGGGCTAGTAATTTTTTATTCATATTTGTGAACCTTAATTACAGTCCCCTAAAGTATCAGTTTCTGAAAAGGTCTTTTTTCTGTCATCTATTCATGTTGTTTGTGCAAAAACAATGAATATTTATAGTAATATTTTACCTTAAAGTCTTTTAATGCAATTCGACTGTTAACTATGTTTTAACTTGCAAATTTTCTCATTATTGCCAGTGCTTTTCTCAAATACTTTTAATTGAATATATTTCATATTTAAGGAAGATATTTATAATGCTGAAGTGTTTTTAGATGTAAAAGCATCAACTCACATGGACAACAAATTTTCTGCAGTGGTTGTCCTCTTCTCATCCCATTGTGCATTTAACATTGAATATCCAACAGAAGCATGTGTCACTATGGAATATGTTCAGCAGCATGTTAATATTGATGTTGTGTCTTGCATGTGCAGGCTTAGTTACAATTAATTTAATAAATTATCTAATTAATATCTGAGTATTTTGGAAATAAGTACAATAACCCCTCACTAATTCTGGAGATCATAATCTTGTGAACTTTCTGTGAATAACAAAACAAAACAAAAAAAAAATGAGTATAAATGATTTGTACTCATTGTTGATATTTTAAGCAATTTAGGTTTACAAAAACTAAAGCATGCAGATTAGATCAAATGTATACAGCTTACAATTATTTTCAGAACATTATAATTTGTATTGATACCATTAACAACAACAAAAAAAAAATCTTCAAACTAGGGTGAAATACAAATTACAATTTTTTTAGAACATTATATTTTATCCTTGTAATAATGAAAAATTAGGTTAATAGGCCAGGGCCCGACTAATGCAGGGGCATGCAGCCATTTGAGGGGACCCCATAGGCATAAGTGGGATATTTGTTAAAAGGAAGCCATATGTTAAAAACTGGCCAAAAGTGACCAAACTTCGTATTTTTGTAAAGATTTATGTGGGGGGGGGGTGACTCTCCTCCCCAACTTCTGTATCCTATGCCCCCACCAAAAAAAACTACATCATCAGTAAGCTGATGATTAAAATTTTACTGCAAAAACTATGTAATCTATTATTTTCAAGAGAAATTCATTATTGACAATATCCTCATAACAAGGCATATTAAAACATTTAATGATGACCAACTGGGGACATTTTTTTCTTTTAGATATCTTATGAAATGCATGTGATATTATGACAAATAGCCAAGAATGGCAGAAAAACCCGTATTTACATTTCAACAGTTTGCATAAGTCCTTGTATTCCTATACAGAAGTATATTCTATCATCTCTTATCTTTCTTACGATACTCTCTATACAAATATGAATAGTACCTAGTACGAAATTTATGTACGCAGTTTAGTCACTTAAGCATAATTCAAGAGAATTCTATATGGATAGATCGAAAGGGGGGCTCCCCTGAATAATGCTTTCCCGGGGGCTCAAGATATTCTATGTTGAGCCCTTAACAAGGTATTATTAATTAAATTCTACTATGTAGTTTACTTCACCAAACATAAAATACTTTAAGCATGATGGTTTATTTAAAATTTTTCTTTTCACTTCTTTTAAATACTTTGAAGATACAAAACTATAAATGAAAAATAAAGCTCCAATTAATGTAAAACATAAAAAAAACTATACTGTTACAGTACACTGCAGTCAGCACTATAATAAAACAAAGCTTATGTTTTCTTCTAATATGAAAATGCTATTAAGATGGGTGAGAACCTTGACATGTGCTTAGTTTCTTGCAAATAGCTGGGGATTACTGTAAATTTTCTATCATAACATCTTGATAGATAAGCATATTTTACAACATGCTTTATTTATGTACATTGGGCTTATTAAATAATTTCATTTGATTTGAGATTCATTCATATTTCTTTAATTTGGGTTGATGTAGTTTCAGATATTATACTCTATCAAAAAATGATCGAACATATATTATCAAACTTAGTGATAGGTACTCTTGATAATTCAACGATCTCGAAAAATTCTCATAATTGAAAATAAGAATTAACTAAGTCATTGTTTAATGGACCCCATGCACGACCTGAGATTGAGGCTAAAATTAATCTGCTGGCAATATTTACTTTTGAAGCATATTTCTTACCAATCTGAGAGCTAAGATGGTGATTTAAATGAAGCATTTCAGAAAATGTTTTGTTGCAAGTCTCAAACACAAAATATTTCAGATCAGTACGGATTAACAGATGCTTGCTTAAATCTATTTTACTAGAAAATTTCTTAATGCAGAATTCACAGACAAAAAGTTTCTCACCTGTATGAAAGCGAAGTAAAGCATTTAAAATACCCTTTTGAAAGAATATTCCTGAATATCTTACAAATAGGAGGTTTTGCACCATTTTGAATTAACTGATGCTTGCTTAAGCCAAAGAATATAGAATAGATCAAGAAGTCTTACTTCGACCTTTGGGTAAAGTCAGTAGAACATTTTCAGGACGGAAAAACAAACTTTACAGGGTGCGCCAATCTGTCACATACTTCTCACCCTTCGTTCCAACTAGAGTCCTGCATCGGGTCGGGTTACCTGCACCCGACCCGAACCGTGGGTCGGGTCGGGTCGGGTTGACGCATTATTTTTTCGTTGCGGGTCGGGTTGACTTTTACTTTTTTGCTGCGGGTTGGGTTGACTTTCATTTTTTGCGGGTTCGGGTTGACTTTTAACTCTTGCGGGTCGGGTTCGGGTTGACCCGCTTTTTTTAAAGTATATCCAAAATATTTTTTCAGTTGAAAAATATATCTACAATAAAATATTTATAACGAACAACTCTATTTAGCGATCACTTCTTCATTTTTTAACACATATATTTTGTACGCTTTTATCACTGAATAGTAGATATTTCCGAATAACAAACTGCTTCGACAGTAGATTCCTTTTTCGCTCAGTTCTATCTGACCCGAAACAGAAAAAGCTATTTGAAATCAATCTGCAATCCGATCCGAACATGAAAAATATTTATCGTCGAGTCGCAACCTGAGACCAGACCCAAACCCGGCACATTTCAATCAGAACACGAAATAATTTAACTCGAATTCGACCCGCAACCCGCAACGAAATAAAACAAATAGTTCATTTAAATATCATTAAGGAAAACCCTTTTTATCTTACAGGCTATCAAAGTCTAAGAGCTACTGTGCCCACCCGATCTGTATGTATGTACGTATGTATGTACGTACATAACGCGATAATTCTGGATAGAATTATCAGATTTGGTTCAAATGTTGTATATAGGTTCATTCTGATAAGGCGCTTCCCTGATCAATTTTGGGGGTTCATTGGTTAAGTATAAAGAGAGGAAAGGGGGGAAATCCCCCTTTAATGGGTTTTTCATTCAGAATTATCCGATTTGCTTCAATTTTTATACATAGGTTCATACTGATAAGATCTCAGTAGTTTTGGGGGTTTTATTGGTTAAGTGTAACGGGAGAACGGGGGCCTAATTCCCCTTAATAGGTATTTTATGCAGAACTATCCGATTTGCTTCAAATTTTGAAAATATTTCTTTGAAATAAGAGTATAATATTTAAAAATTTTTTCATTATACGATTAGTGTGAATAGCCTGTGAGCTCAATGCCATCAGTTTAACTGGGCACTTTTCTTTATTTAATTGAATGAATTAGTAGCATTACATTAATGCTCAGGAATTCCACTTAATCTATCTTTTTAATATTGTAAAAAAATAATAATAATTAAAAAGCATCTACTGATAAATACGACAAAATTAAAACTTTAATTATAGAAAATGTTTAAAACTCGATTTAAAAAAAAAAAAAAACACTGACTAACCATCTTAAAAGCAGAACGCATGTCGAAAAAATCTAGTTAGTCATTCTTCACTAATCCGTGGTTTGAGGGCAAGAGCAAAACATTTATATATTTATTGTTAATATGTTACTGTTTCTTGTTTACATTTAGTATAATTTTGCCTGTGTTTAATATATCTTTGTTCATATCTTTTACTTAAATTTAATTCCTTCGTATAACATTAATGGTTAATTCAAAAGTTTTTTTTAAAACTGTATTTTAATAGCGACCGCATCTAACAAAAGCTTTAATACTGTCTAAAAATATAAATGCCATATATTTATACATGTAAATAATAAATAGAATATTTCCATTCCTTGCAACTGCAACCAATATACCCCCCCCCCCCCCTTCCTCCAAACTTTAAAACAATTAAAGCAAGTATGTGTGTAGGGGAGAAGGGAATTTTTTTTCATATCATACATAAGCAATAAATGCCATAACTTTTTGAGTGATATACACGCATATATATATTTTTTCATTCAGTTGGCAAAACTTCTCAAATGGATTAAAATATTTTTATAATTAATATTTAATTAATATTTTTAATTATTTTTATAAATTCATCTAATGTAAACTTGTATATTCATATTCATATTGAGCCGGTGAAACGAGCTCGAGAAATTAGTAAAACGTGTGAGCAGATAATACATTTTCCGCTCTACATCTATTTTATAATCATAAGTAACTCGTAATTAATTACGCATTCCCCTTCTTTAGAATGTCTTAAATATAACTACTCCATTTAATAGATAATATATCCTATCAGTCTGCGAATATATCAGTTTATGTCCCGAGTTGTAAATAAACAGAAATGGTAGAAAACTGAAACTCGTTTTCAGCTGGCGTCTTATAATTGAAGTTTAAGATAGTTTTACTCTTTTTATTTATTCTTGGTAACGTCCAGGGATGAAAGTGTTTTAGTTTTCTGGATGTAAATAAAGCATAAGCAACTTAATGGTGTTTATTTCACTAGAGAGTTCTAAGTGGGTACCACCAATTAAACGTTGCCTGGTACTTGGATATTACTTATACTGACAGATTCTTGTTTACATGGGTTTTTGGATGCAACATATTATATGAATTGGTGCGAGAAGTTTCTCACTGTTTTACTCATTTGAAATCTAGTAGTTGAAGAGGATAAGTCGATCGAGAATGTCTAACGACGATATAAAGAAAAAGATAGACGAAGAAGAATATTTCTTAAAACCAAAAGTTGGAAAATCAGAAATATGGAAAAGAATTAAACAAGTTTTTGATAAAGACGATGTTTTAGTACCGGATGTTATAGCTTGTGATAACTGTCACAAAGTGTTTCGTTTTGACAGCCATAAAACAGGAACATCTACTCTTTTAAAGCATAAATGTATGCCTTCAAGTAAAGGAGCTCAAGGAAAATCTATTGACAGCTTCTTCAAAGAAAAAGAAACGGTACCTTCTGTACAAAAACCATCTCAAGAAGATAAGAAAATTATCATTGAAAAAATAACAAAATTTGTATGTCGGGACCTGAGATCATTTAACATCATTAAAGGAAAAGGTTTTCAGGAGTTAGCCCAATCTTTAATTTCGCTGGGAAGTAGATGTGGCGATATGGATGTGAAAGATGTACTTCCAGATCCAACAACAGTATCAAGGAACATTCATCAAATAGCACAGAATATTAGAGACGAGGCTAAAGAAGAACTAGGTAACACAATTGAAAAATGGGGTGGAGCAGTTACGCTAGACTTGTGGACAGATGATTACAAAAAAAACTCTTATCTCTGCATGACAATTCATTATATAAACGATAAGTGGGATTTAATAGACCGAGTATTACATACTACCTTATGGGACAGTAACCAGAAGAAAACGGGTGACAATATAAAGCCCATAGTTATACAGAATCTAGAAAAGTTTGGTATTAGTGAACAATTTGAAAATTTAATCTATGTAACAGATAGAGGATCAAATTTGATTGCTGCTCTTAGAAACAATGTTAGATTATCTTGTACTGCTCACATATTAAATAACATTCTGGAAAAAACTGTGGATAGGAATACTCAATTTTCAGATATGATAAATGCTTCAAAATCCCTTGTGAAGTTTTTTAAGCAAAGTGGCTTGCAAAATAAACTGTCGAAGTCTTTAAAGGCTAGTGTAGATACCAGATGGAACAGTTCATTTTTTATGCTGAAATCAATTGCAGATGTTTACTGTGAAGTGAAAGAGCTTCTTTCGCAGAGAAAAGAAGAGAGCAAGCTCATTGAAATCCGACAGCCTTGCCTTGAAAAACTTATATCATTCCTGGAAAAATTTAAAATTGCATCTGACGAAATTGAAGCAACAAAACGACCAACACTTTTTTTGGTAATAATTTGGTACAACCGACTGTTAAAGCATCTTGAAGTTACCGATGATGACGATGGAAATTTTCATGATTTAAAATCATCATGCCACGCCATTTTCAAAGAAACTTTTGAAATTAATAAATATCATAAGATGGCTATTTTCTTACATCCAAAGATGAAGTCGCTGAAGATATTGAACGATCGAACAGAAATTGATTCTGTGCATGCAGAAATAAACAATTTAATTTCTGCCTATAGCAAGAAGATTAAAGATGAAAATACAAATGTTACTGACAGGAAATCTATTCCAAGTTATGAATCAATGGAAATAATATGTAAAAAAAACCCGGCCAAAAAGCAAAAAATATAATGTAACATTTCAGATTTTGAAGACACAGATGAAAGTGACAACGAAATTAGTGAATTGGAACGCTATATAGCTCTAAAACCTGGCAAATTTAGGGACAGTGATGGCAATCAAACAGATGTTCTGAAATGGTGGCATACAAATGAAGCAAATTTTCCTTTGCTATCCAGAATAGCAAAATTCATTTTAAGTATTCCTGCAAGTAGTACAGCTAGTGAAAGAGATTTTTCCTCAGCGGGTTTAACTCTTAGTGATAGAAGAACAAATTTATGTCCAAAGAGATTGGATGATATTCTTTTCCTACACAGCAATTTAAAATATCATGATGCATAAAAAGAAAAAAAGAAACTAAAACATTTTCTATATAAGCTTAAAATATAATTATACTTTATGTCATAAAATATTTTGATCAACAAGTTTCATCAAAAAGTAAGATACTTCTTTATATATTTTTTATTCAGTACTGCAAATTAAATAATCATGATTCATAACTGAGTATATTAACTACTGTATATTTTTCAACTTATATCTATCTTTTAATTATTTATTATTATTATTATTATTATTATTATTATGTGTTCTTTTTAAATTATCATTTTTTATATATTTATCTATTTATTTTTTTGTCTGATAAATTGTTTTAATCAGCAAGTTTCATAAAAGAATAAAAAAAAGTCATTTCTGCAAAATTTTGTTTTACATGGAGAATTTAAAGTATCATGATTCACTAAGAGAAGTTAACGTAAAATAATTACAGTATAACTTTTGAAATATGATTATTTTTAACTACTAAATTTTCAGGATGCATAACCGTGCATTTTTTACTACCACTATTTCCGAATAGTATTCTAGCTTAATTTAATAGCAGAAATCTGAAATTTAATAAGTCTTACTATTCTGGTATTCAGATTAAAACACTTCTACGCACCCTCTCTCTCTCTCTCTATATATATATATATTAAATTTCGAAATTAAACTTAAAATACTATAAAATTTAAACGATATATATATGTATATATATATATATTTGCTTTCAAATTATCATCCTTCCTTGTCCTTGCTGTTGTGTAAACTTTTCAGCCTGAAAACTTGATACAGCTTGGTGATATCTGCATATTCTTGTTCTATATTGAAAATTAAAGTAGTTTAAAATGAATAATATAACATAAAATAATTGCAGGAATATTTTTTAAATATGTTTATCATTGTCAACTTTTTATGGATGTTTGATTTTAAATTATCATTTTTCGTACTGTGTAAATTTTAATGTCAATGTTTCAATCTGCAATTTTTTGGGGAAAAAAAAATAGATTTTATGTATATATATATATATATATATATATTTATATCAAAAATCCATGAAAGAAAATAGTTGGAAATGCTTTCTGTATAATATTTAAATATATATATATAACAACATTTATATTTGAATATGCTTAATTGTAAATTCTTTGTGGATATATATATTTTTTTAATTTTCACCTTAGTTACTGATAGTTTCTTTATTTTTATAAATACTTAATTCTGTCGTTTGAAGTTTCTCACTATTGTATTTGAGGACCATAGAGGCCAAGGGGTATAAGTGACAAAATTGAAAAAACTGAGTTAACTGCACAGGCGATCTCGAAATAAGGCTATTTATTAGTACGTAAAAAAATATAAGTGATTGTTTAATTATTTGTTGCGTTCTGGAGGTCATTTACTGAAGCATTCGAAATTTCTACCACTTTTTATCAATACAGATTAACTATAAATTTGAAAAAACAAAACAATGTACTCCACCTTCTTTACATAGTTATTGAAATAATAGTTCAAAAACCACAATGAAATAAGCAACAGTTTCATAATTATTTCAGTCGATTAATATTGACTCAAAACTTTGAACTCAATTTACTCGAAATCGAAATTTTGTAACTTGTACCCCTTGGCCTTTAAGGTCGTCATTTATTTTTAATGTTATAGCACTGTATATCAAGTATTTAGTAGGAAAAAAAATCTGTTTTTAATAATACTTCAGTAATTTTTTATTGTAAATAAAGCCATGTCATTAAAAATTAGAAAATTAGATTTTTGTCTAAATTGCAAGATTAAATAACTTTTTATAACAAAATTGTGAGTCTCAAATAAGTATATTTAACCGGATGCAAATGCAAACAAATATAAAATGAAAGTTATTAAGTTATGACAGGAAATCAAATTCAGTAATTAAATCTTAATATATTTGAGTAACTTATTAATTTTACAAAATAGGAAGAAAAATATTATTAAATTTATAACACATATTAATTTTAAAATACTGAGTTGTATCTCAAGAAGTTTGAAATTATTAAATTTGTTATTATTTTTATTCATTTGGTGGTCTAGGTTTTAATTTATCAATGGCCTTACAATAATTTTCAGAACAGTTTATTAGTTCAACACCCATTAATATATCAATTTTATGTGTGTATTTATATTTATCTAAATCTCTGACTATTATTTCATCAAATATTATGTTTCTATTAAGGATGTTCTCAAATGCAAAAGAGTTACTTTCTGACATATATTGGAATTCATTTATGTTCATAAAAGGATGGAACTAGCAGGTTTTTTTTATTCAGAAACTATGTAATTGATTGGCGGTTTTTTTTTGTGAAGGCAGAAGATTTTTCAGAAAATACTGTCAAAGTTGGCATTTTAAAGCGAATTCCGGACGTGACAGCGTGGTAAAGTGGAAAACTAGTCGTCACGTGACACGAATTGCTTATAACTCGATTATTTATCAAACTTTTATTTATCAAAAAATGGAAAACGGTATTCGATTCCAAATTGTTTCAATTGACATGGCTGCCAGTTTTATGACTTTACATTTAAAAATGTGTTAGAAAGCTTCGCGTTGTTGCGAGAAGGGAATTTAAGAACCACCTTAAAACAGCACTTATTATTATTATTATTATTATTAATTTTGTTTCCCCTCCACCACCTAGAACCTGTGCGCCGGGACTACAATTGGTGCTTTTTCTCCTTATCAAACTTGGTTACTTGCTGTCACTTTCTAATTCACTCTACATTACGTAATATATATATATATATATATCTTCATCTTATTCAAAAATTAGAACCTCAATTTATTGGATATTTCGTTATATTGTATTGTATTTGTCGGTTAATATTATAGTATGTTTTTTTTTTTTTTTTAATTTAATGGTTATTATTAACAAAAGTTTATATATATATAAAAAGAGCTAAATACCCACTACCGCCTGGATGACTGATTGTATCAGTTTTGTTCTAGAATAATAATACATAATTTGGAAAAATGGGGAAGAATGCAGATAGGGAGTTTAATTCGAATAATTCTCCTCAAGGTACTGCTTCGTCAAGTGTAATATATGTGTATATGTAGGAACTATCACAAATACAAAAATACGATACATGTATTTTTATGTGTATCAAAAATAAAATGTTGGTAATATTTTTCATATTCCAGTGTTCTTAACTGTACCATAGAGAATAATTTATGATTAAATTTCTTATATATAATTTAATTATTTTGCAGTAAATTGAATATATACTCATTCATATTCAAATATGTATTTATTTTCTTCTAAAACGTAGTTCTGTTCAAAATTTTATGAAAATTCAAAGAACTCTAATTTGATTAAAAAATCCAAATGACTTGCAAGTAGGTCCACACCAAGAGTAGTGCGGACGGTGCCCCGGCACCAGGCACTTTAAAATGCCGACAGGCGTTTTCAGTTACCACTTTAATGTTCCCAGGGAGCGATAGAAATATGTACAAAATGTAAATTCTTATTTTTATGACAAATGAAAATTGCCACTTACAAACTAGTATTTCTTTTCCATAAACACTTACACTATTTAGATTTATTTCACTCTAAACCATTTTATTTTAGCATTTTTTCGTAAATTATAGAAATTGTATTATCTTATTAAGATCTTTGAGCGGCTCTGTTATGTAAATTGCGCACTAATTTTCGTTTAACGCTTTTAAGGGCAAAGTATTCTATTGTTAGGATGTTGAAAGGATTGAATGACACCAGAATTTGTGAAGAAACTTTCTGAAAATAACTAAAAGCTTTTCTTTATGTGCATTAGAAAAGCAAAATTTTATTCAAAAATTCTGGTGCCATAGTGGCATATGGGTATTTGATATATGGTAAGATGTTTATATAATATGCCCTTTAAGGGAATTATGTGCAATAGACACATGTGCAGAAGCCACAAATTAAAATAACATTCAAATTTTTAGACCTTGACTCGTGGTTATTTGATCATTAAAGTTATTTTTTACAGCTTTTGAGTTTTGGGAATTAAAAAAATTATATGTCTTATTAATTTTTAAATATTCTTAAATAATATCTCTCCTTCTCCCTAAATCTAAAGATGCAGTGGAGGTAAAAAATAAAATTTAATGGGCAGTAAGATTCTACAATTAAATGTAGCTCATTTATACAGGATGTTGTCAGTGCAAACTTTCTTAAAATTGAAAACATCACATGATAATTTTCTCCGACTGCAGTGAGAAGCTGATTCAGTGAAAACTTTTAACTAAAAAAAGTGCTAAACACAGCACTGATGGGCAGAATAGCTGATTATTGGATTTTGTATGAAATACCATAATGTCGGCGCAAATTTCTGTCAATTAGCTTTATAGTGTTTGTTCAATAAGCTACATTACTTTGTTTTTGTTTCTAGTTTGCAGAGATAGTTTTATTGAGTATAAATTAAATTGCATTGAAAATCGCACAAAATATCAATGTCGCAGTTAACTATATCCCTTTAAAATTTTGTGATTTTATTTAAAATTTAGATTAAAACCAGCCAAGTTTCGATCTTTTTTTTTCTTCGTTTAAATCAGAAAATGGGAAAAGAAACAGAAATTAAAGTAACAAGCATTTAATTCTAGAAAAAAAAAACTATTGAGAATAATTTTAACCAAAATAGTTGTCGTTTCGTATCTGCCAAACCTTCTAATGTTTTTCCAGATGTATAAACATGTTTTCAAACAGAAAATTTATAGAATAAGGCATCTTAATCTTTCTTTTATTTGGTGCTTATTTGATTATATCTATATAGGAAGGTTTGGCAGCTATGTCGTTTAATAATAAGCTTTAAAAATTTTTCCTATTGCATTGGGAATGCCAAATCAACGAGTGGCTCAACCTGTGCATTTTAGATTTTAATGAAAGTTACAGGAACTCCCTGATGATATAAATGAGAATATGCTTTTATAATTTTTCTTTATCTCAGTAAATTTTCATACAATTCATTTTTAAATTTCAAAAATTCATCATCTTTTGGTTTGTTTTCAATTTTGAATTTCTCAAGCTCTATCAGGCGTAGAGAGTTGTTTGACCCCCCATTTTACAGAGAATATCATAAGATTTAATTTGATATGAATGTTGACTATACTTGGCTAAAAAAAATAATAAAATTTTATAATATTTTTTTTTTTTTTTTTTTTTTTTTTTTAATTTTGGAAAAATTATATGTTTTTGTAATATTATAAATTTTAAATCCTAAAAGTTTTAGAGTGGGATCTCAATGAGATCAGCAGTTATGTAAAAAAAGAAAAAATGTTAAACACCAGTTAGGGCTGGTATTTAAAAAGTTAAGCACCTTGCCAACTTTAGGATTGTACTAAAGACAATATTGTCTTATTAACTTTAAACAGTAATTTTTTTTTCCATAAATCTGATACCATTCATATTCCATTCTAAAACTTTCAGGATTTAAAATTTAAAATATTAAATTTAAAAAAAATAATTTAAAAAAAACAACACTATTTTATTTTATTTTTTTTAATTTAATTTATTATTTTTTTAACCAAGCATAGTCAAACTTGTATATCAAATTTAATCTTATGAAATTCTCTTTAAAATGAGGGGTCAAGTACACGACCTGATGCAGGATTCTGCTCAACGATCTTGAGGTGTCCGCTATTTAGAGATTTCACTGTATTTGAATATGAAATAACATACATTTGTCCATTTTAAGGGGCGTTCGTAATTATGTAAATACGTAGCACCTATTGTCGTCGTTCAATCCATCCGTCCGTCCGTCTGTCCGCATATGACAACGCAAAATCTACCCAACCGAATGATTTGAAGTGTAACATATATATTCTTTGAAGAATTTTGACGAGTCATTTCAAATTTTATGTCAATCGGATAAAAACTTAAAACGATATTCATAAAAATATTTATTAATAATTTGAATTTTTGTTTTAAATCGGCGGTACTTCTTTCTTATAGGAGCTTCCGAGGTTTAATCGTCAAGCAACCGAGATACTTATTTTATTACGGAAATTAATCCGCAGACGATATAATTAATTTCACAGAATTAAAGATCACCAAGATCTGAATATTTATATAACTAGTTATAGTACATTTGTCACGTTTGACGTACAATTTCAAACTTGTTCTGTATAAAATTGGTATTAGACAAATAATTGTACATATACTTTTCATAATAGCATTAAAACATGGTTTATTGTCCTTTCACTGCGGGTTCGGGTCGGGTTGCGGGTTGAAGTATTGCGGGTTCGGGTCGGGTGCGGGTTGAAGTATGTCGGGTTCGGGCTGAAGTATGTCGGGTTCGGGTCGGGTTGTGGGTAGTCGAAAATTATTTTTGCAGGTTGCGGGTCGACGAAAATTATTTTTGTGGGTTCGGGTCGGGTTGAACCCGACCCGTGCAGGACTCTAGTTCCAACCCATAGAATATCTTCTATGGTTCCAACCAAACAACATTCCACTGTTCCCGCTCTTTTTTTTTTAAGAGATCGTTTATTTTGCAGAATTTCCATCGCTTCATAGCTATTTATTTGGCTATTTATTAATGGGGGGAAAAATGTAAAATATTATTTCAAATGACACAAAAGACTAAAATTTTAATAATAGTGGAATTTTACAAATATATCTTTTTTAAAAAGTCTGAGAAAGGTTTTAATAATGTTAGAATTCATTTCAAAACATCACTTATACAAATTATTTTTTTGTTGTATTTCCTTTTAAATATGTGTGAAATTAGTATATTCACAATATCTACTAATAATCAAATATAGATTTACAAAAGCTTTGTTTAAAAAAAACAAAATATAATTTCCCTCATTTCGAAAAAACCCATAAGCTTTCACAAATTAATATTGTTTTGTGATACATATTATTGGCTGATTAAAAAAAAAAAAAATACCTGTCTTTGTCATTTAATTAAAATTAGAAAAACAAATTTAAAGGATATGGTGCAAAAATGGAATGATGGGGTTAATAACAAAGGTGAAGTTATTCGTTTCAGAAATACAAAAGTGAAATATGCTTTACTTTTCATAAATCATTCTTATACATACAGGAAAAAGTATTTTTAAAATATATGAAATGGATCTTCTAAAAATACAAACTTTGTTAACGATTATAATTCCACTTGCAATAAAAAAGAAAGAAGAAAAATCGCTGTGGTGTAATTATTTTTTCAATTAAGTTGTAAATAATCATTTACTTTAATACAACTTAAGAATGGGGGGGGGGGATGCAAAATATTATTCCAATTGACACAAAAGACTAAAATTTTAAAAATAGTGGAATTTTGCAAATATATCTTTTTAAAAATTCTGAGAAAGGTTTTAATAATGTTAGAATTCAATTCATGGTTATTAAGCATGGCTAAACATGAAAGAAAACTTTGTTATTTTAAGATTTTGATGTGAATTATTAGTGTACATTTATAAAGCGAGTTTTCACTGAATAATTCAAGAAAAAATTATCTCATCATTATGCATATTTGTATTTAGTTATGCATTATTAATTATTTTAATTATTTACTTGACCTTTATTTTTAATTTTTTTATTTTATTTAACTATTTTACTTTATTGTAAGCATTTATTATAATTTTGAGTACATTGTTAAATTAAAATTATTGTTTAAAAAATGTAAACAGTGACCAGAAATCCGCAAAATTCTAAAATCTGCATAACCTCCGGTTTTAAGCTATGCAGATTTAAGGCAGTCTACTGTATTATTGGAGTAATACCTTAATGAAAAATTTAATAACTTAGATTAACTGCAAATTTATAGACACAACACACATAGGTATAACTTATCTATAACAATTTAATAGTAGAATAATATTTTAAGTTTTAAGTAAATCTGAATTTGTTTACAACAATTTATTTTTATTTAAATTATTTTGAAATTTATCTAGGAACTGTAATAAAATTAATAAAAATGTGTATATCTATGCAGAGAAAATAAAATAAATACATGCACAGTACACAAATAATTTTAATAAAAAAAATCTGATTTAAATTTAAAAAAATCCGATTTAAATCAAATAAATCAGATTTTTTTGATTTTTTAAAAAAAATCATGATTTTTATCAACCGTGTCCACTAATAATCAAATATAGATTTACAAAAGCCTTGTTTTAAAAAAATATATATCATTTCCCTCATTTCGAAGAAACAATAACCTTTCACACATTATTGTTTTGTGATATATATTATTGGCTGATTTAAAAAAAAGAAATACCTGTTTTTTTAGAAATATTTTAGCTATTTAAGCATTCAAATTTAAATTGTAAATATTATCTGATGTTTTGGAAGGAGTTTCTACTTAAATGAAGTAATTATCTCCGTAATTTACAATAACAGAATAAAAAATGACGAAAAGCAAAATGACCGAAAAAAAAAGTTAAAACCACCGGTTGGTTTGCGCTTACTCCCCTGTAAAGTTGTCTATCGCGCATTACTGTTCATTCTGCCGACTTGACTCGATGCGTTTTACATTACGCCTATGGGAGTGAATCTTCTTTACGGAGTAAATATTCTTTGCTTAAGCCACTCTTATAAGGAAACTTTTTGTTGCATATTTAACAAACAAAAGGCTTTTCGCCAGTATGAATTAACATATGCCTTTTCAAGCAACTCTTGGCAGAAAATTTCTTGTTGCATATCTCACAAACAGGGTTATCACCAGTATGAATTAATCTATGCGTGTTTAAACGATCCTTTTCAGAAAATTTCTTGTTGCATATCTCACAAACAAAAGGCTTCTCGCCGGTATGAATTAGCAAATGCCTTTTTAAGGAACTCTGGTCAGAAAATTTCTTGTTGCATATCTCACAAACAGGGTTATTACCAGTATGGATTAACAAATGTGTGTTTAAATGACCATTTTGCGAGAATTTCTTGTTGCATATCTCACAAACAAAAGATTTCTCACCGGTATGAATTGCCAAATGCTGAATTAAATAACTCTTCTGAAAAAATCTCTTGTTGCAGATTTCACAAAGAAAACGTTTCTCACCAGTGTGAAAGCGAAGGTGAGTATTTAAATTACTTTTTGTTGAAAATTTTTTGTGAAGAAATGTCTTGCTGCATATTTCACACTTTAAAGACTGCTTCGAGTGATATAAAGGTGTAGTTACACTTATGGCTTTATGCATCTGCAAAAAATAGAATTAAGTTAATAATATAGATCATTTTTTACAATTAAAAGCCTATTTAACAAAAAATGAACTTTTCAGGGAAAAGTAAAATCACCATAGCAAACTGAATTCAAATAAAATTTCTACCTTACTATTAAAATCTATTGCGATCTCCCGATTATCTGACATCCATAAATCACCAGACAAGAACATTATCAGATGCACTGCTTAATTGTACAAAAACTAAACTATAATTAAAAATACTATAAACAAAATAAATAGTTACAATCATAAATTAAAATAAACTAACTGGCACAGCAACGAAATGTGATGCATTTGCATTGCATAAGACCTTTCCGTTTTTAATGAAAAAATGAATATAACTTATTTCTACATTTTGAAAAGATTTATAATTTTTTTTTTCAATTGGTTATTATAAGGAAGAAATCATGTTTACAATGTAAATGATTTGGGAACTAAGAAATTTACATTTTCCAAGTTACACGATTTTGATGCTATTTTAACAGATTTTTGTAATGGTTTTGACTTTCTCTTATTTAAATTGAAATAGAAAAAATAAAACCTATACAGGGTGGTCAGAAATATCTTACATTAAAACTCTCCAATATTTCCAGGTTAGCATTAAAATAATGGAATTTTGACAGATAATTCCCATAGAAACACTACACTCTGATACATACAATCATTTTGAAAAAGTGAGTATTAAAAAACACTTTAATATATTTAAACAGGAATCATTTAAATAACAAATAATTCATTTTTTTCTAAGAAATTATTAATTTATTCAATTTATTGTAACCAATAAAAACTGTAGTATTGGTGTAAATACCTACTAGAGATGAGTTTTTTTTTTTTAAAAAGCCTGAGCCGATCCCAAAATTACGCAGCAGAAAATTGTTAATTACATTTTAAAATGGTTTCAAGATTAATCTTCTCATCTGAAAATCACTTCTTACATAGAAATAAGTATTAATCTTAAATACTTTCTCAAGTCAACATTTCATGATTTTCATATCCTGGAAAATCTGTTTAAATAGTAAATTTGACATTTATTCCCAACCACTGGCAAAAACCTGACAAAAATAGTCACAATTCCTATTCATTTACATTATCATTGTAGAACTATGGCAGAAAGACAAGTTCTGTTTTCTTGTCATTCTGGAAAAGTACTTCAAACAGAAAGATAGGATACAAAAGGGATATCCCACGGCTTCTTTATGTTAGTAGTACTGACCGTACACTTCAGAATCAGATAGAATATCTTTCCTTTATAATACATCAATAACAATTCAATTTTCTTTTATTAGGTAGTTTTCAATACAAAAAGCAAAAAGCTACCAATTACAGCCGTTCGAAGGAAAGCAATTCCAGAAAATTTCCGCATATTTTCACCGAACATGACCCACTGACTGCAAAACTATCCTCCGTTCAAATGTTGATATATATATATATATATATATATATATATATATATATATATATATATATATCAGATCTATGTCATGCATTCGTATTTCTAAACTGATTTGAATGAAACTAAGTGTGTGTATTAAGTTCACCAATATCTTGACCGAGTTCGTTGGCCAGTTTGGTCTGCCATCTTGTTTCATAATGGCAGCCACTAAAAGATTTAAAATAAAAAAATATATACAAAAAAATTATAAATTAAAATTTATTTTTTGTTTAAATGTTAGGCTTTGATACAAGGATTCAAGAGCGTTTTTTGTTTTGCCTCTATCCTAAAAAATGGCTGAGATATAGCAGTTTGAAATTCCAGGGTGGATGATATTTTGAAACAAGACAGTATTTAAAAAAAAACAGGGATTAATTTATGGGTTTTATTGACCAGGTAGTTCAATGATATGACAAGCACACAAGTACTTATTATAACAAACAAAACCATTTTAAGTCAAGCTCATTTATTAAGGGAAAAAAAATAATGAGGTGCAGATTTTTGGGGAGTTTGATTGAATTTTGATTTAGAACTTAAATTAATGGCATGCCAAAAATATCCTGTTGTTGTTGTTACACATCTCCTTAGGTCAACAGGGCTAGACCAGGTCCATGATATTATACATCCTAAGGAAATCCAGCACTATCAAGGGATCATCAGCAAGATCCTGCTTGGATCCTGCCAACATTACAACCTACAGGCATATTTTTGTTTGATGTTGAAGCATGTGATGTGCATATCGACTGATAATGTTTTTTGTTTGTTTCATTTTTTCGGATGAATCATGGGTGTAAGCTGTAACAGGTAGTCAAGACAAGGATCCAGTTACTGCAGTCAGCAAACTTCCAACAGTATTTTACTATAAAAATTTTCACCTTTTAAAATGCAGAACTTTTTTTTAAATAGGGCAAAAGTACTCTTATAAAATGCCTATGGAACTTTGCCCATGCATTAATCAACTCTGGTCAAGACTGAAAACATTTTGAACACACTTCCCTGCATCCCAGATACTTAATGTGCACTTACACAAAAACACAATGTACATTAAATTTTATATATGGTAAAAATTAATTATGTCAAAACTGTACAAAAACTGCATGTAATATATTTATATGCATATAAATTGTAATTGAAAAGTTAAATTTGAAACTATTAAATGAAAACAACAGTTGAAATCTAAAAGATCTCCAAAAATTACTTTGAACAACACACACAAAGATATATTAGTTGAATCTAAACAACATATATTATGCTGGTATGTCATTTTAAAGTAATAACCAAAATATTTTGTGCTATATATGGGACGGGCAATAAAAGGATGTTTAATGTTAGTTTTATATCCATTTCTGCAGACCCAAAAAATAGAAAATGAAAATTTTACTATTTAAGCATCATTTTGAACCTCCACAGCCGAAAAATTATGAGGGAACGCAAGAATAATAAAAGTGAAAATGTTAGTATTTTGGCATTAATTCTGTTCTCACATCTTTGTAAAAAAAGGCAAAAATTTTATATTTTCAGCATTATTAATTGTATAATTTAGGATCCTGCAAACCCGAAAACACCAAATATTGAAATCTAAGAAGAAAACAAAATGGAAATTTTACTATTTTGGATTCTGCTAACTTGAAAAAGAAAATACAAAAAGTTGCAATTTTGGAGTTATTTTGTGTCTTCTAAACCCGAAAAATTCCAATGTAAGGGAAGAAAAATAAAGATGAAATTTTATTAGTTTGAGAATAATTCGTGTTTTGCTGATTTGACAGAAAAGGTGAAAATTTTATATTTTTGGTATTAATTTTATAATTTTGGCTTTATTTCAGGTTTTGCAGACACGAAAATCAAATGGAGAAAGATAACATAAGTTTCCCTATTTCATCATTTTTTCAGAATCACAGACTCGGGGGGAAAAAAAATTTAATTTCACTTTTTTTTTTTTGGTGGGGGTGGGGGGTTCTGTGCGCACAAACAGGGTTCCTACACAATTTTGGTAAAAAAATTCACTGACTTTTCCCTGACCTTTCTTGATAAAAATTTGGTATATATATATTGCTGTAAAACCGAAACCATCCACAATGGACACTTCCCAGTTACAGACAGTTACTAATTTCCAAAAAACTGCATTACTAATTTGGTATATATATATTGCTGTAAAACCGAAACCATCCACAATGGACACTTCCCAGTTACAGACAGTTACTAATTTCCAAAAAACTGCATTACTGTAATAGGCATATCCCCTTTCTTTTGAAAACACTGTCACACATGGACATTTATTTTATAGTGCCTAATACTGGAATAAAATCTCTAAAATAAGAAGACAATATATTGAAGATTTGAAAGTGCTGCAGACAAAGATTTAAAAGTACGAAAGCGGTCAAATTTGAAATCGTGTAGGGCAAAATTTACTGTAATGGGTATTGTAACCTGGGTTTCTTTTAGGAATGTCAGAAAAATCACCGTGGAACACAAAATGCTAAAAAATTAAAAAATTACAAAAAATTTTTTACTATATTAGGCTTAAAGTTTGAAACTCAATTCCTTTTATGACTGTCCAAAAAACACTGCAGAATGCAAAAAAACTCAACAGTTGCAGAAAATTAAAAAATCACTGTATGAAACTTTATGAATATGAATGAATTTTTATTCTAATGAACTAATTTCTGAAAGAACAATGCCATTTTTATGAATGCTGTGCTGCGTTCTCTTCGTTTATTCTATATGAATGCTACAAAAAGCATGTGCTGCATGAATTTCCAATTTTTTATTATTTTTCATTTGCATACATTTTATATAAAAATGATATATCAGAGAAATAATTAATTTAAAATTTCTTCAATTATGACAATAACCGAGATTTTGTTGGAAAGTAGTACATCAAAAATTCCCTGACCTCTTCAAATATTTAAGAATTTCCCTGACTTTTTGCCTCAATTTTCAAATTCCCTGTTTTCCCTGACCTGTAGGAACCCTGAAAAAGAAAGGGGGGGGGGGAGAATTTACAAATTCAGCATTACATCTGGTCTCACAGACTCGAAGAATCTGAAAAAAAAAACAAGAAAAAAAATGGGAAAAGGTTTCTATTACAATGATATTTCGGGTTCTGTAGTCACAAAAAATAGCAAAAATTTCTAATTTTCCCATTATTGCAGGTTCTGCACCCACCTCCCCCAAATAAAATTTTTAAAAAATGAGAGAAAGGACTATATACTAAATGCAAAATATCAACTAGATTTTTGAATTAAAAACAGTTTTCATATAAGCTGTACACTGGATAGTATACTGGGCCTCTTTAACATGGTTTGTCTGGTATATAGTCTAAAAATAAACAAAATTATTGAGTTTATAAATTTAAAATTACATAGAATTGTACGAGTTGTAATTTTCCAGCTGGACGAAAAATGTCCGGGTCCTGGGATCTCTTGGCTGAAGCTGCCACGCTCTACCAACTGAGCTATCCCGGTCGAATCTGGAGGGCATAATTCATCCAGTTAACCTTATTGATCATAGCATCTGGTCTGATATTTTAATCAGCTCAACAGAATAGATCGCAGTAATGGAACTCCAGTAAACGCTGGATACGTGATTACACTAGATTAATTTTAACACAATTATTCAAATTGGTAAAAAAATCATACAAGTTGTAATTTTCCAACAGGACGAAAAATGTCCGGGTTCCCGGACAAGCATTACAATGAATTCCTATGAGAAGGAATATCTTCTTCAGATATGCCATCTATCATGGTTTATAGTGTCCCCACTACAAATAGTTTCATATTCCTAGATACTTTACAAGAAATAATTCTACTTTCCAATATTAGTGATTTGCAGCATGACTTTGACTAACTCAATTAAATATATATATATATAATTCCTTTGAAATCAAAAGACAATGAACAAGTTCTTTTTACTACATCTGACCAAATCTCTCTCTATATATACTCCCTCAAATCTGCAAATGCCTAAAATCTGTGCATTATTTCAGATGTGAAGAGTGAAACTTACAGTTACGGTATAGGGGGAAAATTCAAGATTTTTTCAAACTTTCATATCATTTTGAACATATTTTAACATGTAATTCTAGTTAATATGACTGAACTCATGCTTCCTCATGAAATATAAATTTATTTCAGTAAAAATTCAAGATAGCACTGATATCAGTGGTGATCCCAATCTTTTTTGCCAAATACTTTTATTGTATTAATCAATATTTTTTGTTTATTAAGACCGGCTAAACATGAAATAAAACTTTGTTATTTTATGATTTTTATGTAACTTATTAGTGTACCTTGATGAGGTGAGTTTTATTGAATAATTCAAGAAAATGCATCTAATCATTATTATGCATAATTAATTACAGTAGAAGATCTTTATAATGCAATTCTCGATATAACGCACAACTTCTTAGATGCAAACAAAGAAATTTGCAGTTAGTTAAGAACACGGCCTGACAAATGCGGTCGCCAGGTTGCTATTGGTGACCAAGTTATTTAATATGGCGTTTACTCTAGATACAAAAATTTAAACGATATTTTAATTTAAAATTTTCACAAGATGTCTCATAATAGAAATTGCACCATTTGCAAAATGTTAAGAATTAAACATAGAAATTATATTGAAACAAAAAAATATTTTGAACTTTTATTTTTAATTTGGCAAAAATAAGTTCATCGGATCTAAACTTTAAAATAACCAAATCAGAATTATTTGACCAACTTTGACAGTAAAATAGGCAAATTTTTTTTTATTTTCCTGCTTCACTATTTCATCAATAGTCCCTCATGAGATATAGAGTTTGTAGCACTCAACTATCTGGACATTTGAAGCATTCGGCAATCAGCATTTCTCAAACACGGCAGTTAATTTAGCCTTTATAGTAGGGATGCACAACCTGTGGCCCTCGATGGGTTTACTGGTGGCACGCCGATCAATTTAGCCGATCAGACGCGAAAAAAATCATGAATTTCGACGATCGGTTGCATAAAAATAGCAAGTTTTGTAAGCAATTAATGTAACAGATTTGATATTAGAGATAGATTGAGAGAAAAATTTAATTCAATACTAGCAGATGCTTCAAAAAATTAGATTTTATAAAAAGGACTTCAAAAATTTATGTTGAAAATATACTTTTCAAAAACACACTAAAAAATATTTACTTGTTTGTTATAGGGGCCCTAGCACTTTTTCAAAAAGCTTGATACAATTTGACTTACGACAATGAGATTTGTTGCTAAATGATATAAACAGTTACGAAATCCAACCTGATGAACTTATGTCTGTTTTTATATATTTATTTTAAAATTTACAACAATTACATGTATTAGATAAATTACATATGTTTGTATGTAAAAATTTATACAAAGCTTCTTTATATTTAATAAATTGTACAAATTTGAAAAAAAATTGCTTGTGTGTATACAGTGAAGAGGTTGTCAGAAAAATATTTATGAATAATTTTCCTTCTCTTGCCAAAGCCATTTTCTGTATCTCACTAAGACACTTCAACAGATAAGTACCAAAAAGTATAAGAATTGTTATTTTTCAGCATAATAACAACTTACAATATTTATGTATTAAAAGGAACAGATTGACACTGTTTTGAGAGCATTTGAAGACTTTGGGTTTATTCAGATTCATTTAAATAAATGAAGCAAAGTTAAATTTACCAAAAAAGAAAAAAGTAATAATAATGGAGATTATTAAATTGGATGTGATTTTCTTAACAAAATTTTAATATTCGCAAATATATATATATATACTAGTATATAACCCCCATAAAAAATGACAGATAGTTGATCTGCGCTGCATTTTCATAAGACTTCATACAAATAAACAGCATGAAGATTTTATTATTGATAGGTGTGTATTGTAGAAAAGTACATTTTAAAAATGACAAATGATTTCTACAAATACAAACATATTGCTAATCCTTTTTTGTTTCAAATAGTTTGGATGTTCTAATAATAATGTTTCTTGTATCTTATATACAGATAAAATATTATGTTCTCTATAAAAGGATTTTTGTTCCATTATTCCGCAGATAATTTCTTTCGTTAATTGAATACAACAAGCTATTCTTTTCCTTTTTTTTCCTCATGTGAATTGCTTTTCTCACAGTCTCCTAGATATCGTAAATTGAAAAATGAAATTGCACAAACACAGATGCAAAAATAAGCAAACCACCACAGAACTGCATAAATACTCGACTGAAAAGTGACAAACATGTTTGTGTTTGATTGCACTTTTTAAAGGCAAGAGATTATTTTCCTCCTCCTACAACGAATGAATGACCAACTAACATTCTGCCCTTCGACCTTGAGGCAGGAGAGTCTGGTCATGATTTTTATCTCATTAATTCTTTCAACAAACTCTGAATGCAATAGAAAAAACAAACAAACTTCTTTCAGGTTGTTTTGGTATTTATGAAAATTTTGTTTTTCTTTAACAGTAAGATGTGGCTAAACGATTATTATTTTTTTCTAATAATCAGATGGAACTAAAACATAGAAGAAAAGACCAAATTATTATAAGACAAAAACATTTTTTTAATTAGTTTTTTTGGTACTTCTCCATTATCCCGTCGGCCACTTTCCATAAGAAAAACTATCGCCAAATTATTTAGCACCCAATGAACCCATGAAAGAATGTTGCCATTTGAATCTAAAAAAAAAAAAAGAAGAAATAAGGAAAAGTCCCATTTACTAAAGTATCATTTATCAGTAACTTTAAACAATAAAATTTACAATATATTAATGAAAACAGAAACAAAAATAATCTTGGATATTTATTTATTTACATTATCTTTCTTAATTATCCCTCTTGACTGTTGGATAAATGTTTGTGACGTCAGTTGAAATTGATCTACTGTACGTAACTACGCAGCGCTATATTTTTTCAGTGATTTATCTCTTTTAATATCATGGTGTCAAAGACATAATTTTTATTTTAATAAATGAAATATCTAATAAATCAGTAAAATATCATTAAAAATACATTAAACATCGAATTAAAAATGACTTGATGAGATAACAAGCTTGGGTAACGCATTTGATGTCAAGTGAATGTGCCACCATGATCATGCATTTTTGGCGTTAAATCCTGTAGTTTGGCGATAGTTTTTTTTAAATGGAAAGTGGTCGATGGGATAATGGAGAAGTACCATTTTTTTAAAAATCCACAATCAGATTGTAAAAAATGCTGGTTTTCAGGACATTCCGGTTTTTGGAATGCTAGTTATAAGAGGTCCGATACTGTATACAATTTTTTTTTCCAGCAAGAAAAGCTTCAGCAACTCCTGGATACAGTTTTGTACAGGCTGCAACAATGGCAATTTACAAGCCAATGACAAATGGATATTTCAGGGATCAATTCCTCTTCCTATCACAATCAGGATGACCAGCATTTGAACTTCATTACATCATATTCAGCCACTTTTTTATACAATTGGACAGTTTTACTTTTAATGCAGAACATCCCCTTGGTTTAAACAAGTTGAAAATTGTACGTTAAACGTGACATATGAGGTGCGCTCATTTTATAATTAGTTTCATAATGCAAAAAAAATCATCCTCATTTTTTCAGTGAAATGAATTATGTCATCTGCTAGGAGTGAAATGAGCATGCCTTTTTTATTATTATTACGTATGCCCCCTTTAAAAATGTAATTTTTTTTCACCATGGAGATCTTGCTTTGCGAATGATTACCTCCATGGTTTAATATTTTTATGACTCATAATGAACGAATCTCTTGTGTTTATTTACTCTAAGGCATTTAAATATTCGGTTAACCTAATTTCCACTGAAGTTATCTCAGAATCTATACACTGTTGAATGTAACCCATCTCTCAAGCAAACAATTTTTTTGAACAATCTTTCTAAAAATGTAACTTTTATGCAACTTTATTTGAAAAAATAATTTTGAATAAAAAAGGCCACTTGGCATATGAAAAAAGGTGTAGTTAGCCCATATTTGTTTTTCTCTGTCACATGACTTGCGCTTTTATTATATAGATTATGTATGATAGGATTTAACAGAAAAAAGAAAACTTTCATTAAAAACTTTTTAATTTTTCATTCAATTTTCATAAAATTTGAAATGACAAAATTCTGCCGCAATTATATATATTAAATTTGAAATTATTCGGTTGGATAGTTTTTGCGCTGTTATATGCAGACAGACGGATGGAAGGACCAGACGATGATTATAGGTTGCTGGTAGTTATGAATGCACCTAAAAAGGGCAAGTACTATTATTGGTGGACAAAAGACACTCTTCATATTCCTACAGGCATTTTTTAAAGGCACTTTTAATATTTAAACATCAGGGCATTCTTTTTCAAGACACAACAATAATAATAACATGACAGTTTTTTTATTATTATTATTCAAGTAATTTTTTAGTAGAAAAAGTACTGAGAATGCCTTTTTTTGACTGAAGGTCAAGATGGATACATACACTAGTGTGCAAAACTTAAGCAACAGACACAAAATGCTAATTTCTGAACACGTGAATACTCAAAAGGAAATTTTATAAACAGCAAGTGTAGAAAATAGGTACGACCCTAACAGCACAGATACTCGATGTGAAGTCTTCTTGACATCACAAATGGTCACAGTCACTACAATGAACAGAAATGTGATAACTTTCATTCGTCTCATTTTTACTCTTATTTGGTCACTCCACTGAACAGTCACCATGAGTGCTGCTTTTTGACGAATCACCAAGTGACTTTACAATGAAGTCATTTTGACACTCCATTGTAAAGTCATCAAGATAGCTGTTCTGTGACGAGCTTCCAAGTGACAAAAAATGAAATCATCTGGTGACTTTTCACAAAAGATTGCAATGATGACTTCACAATAGAGTGTCGATCACTGGAAAGGTCACCATGCGACTTCATTGTGACATTATTTGGCAACTCATCAAAATGCAATGCTCATAATGACTTCAAAGTTCAGTCTTCAACTGACAGTGACTTGAGAATCACAAGGTGACTTCATTGTAATGTCACCTGGTGACCCATCACAAAGTGGCAGTCACAGTGACTTTTCAGTGTTAACAATCATTTGAGAGTAATAATCAGACAGTGAAATATCCTATATTTTGATTCACCGTAGCGATTGTGACACTTCTAAGTATGTGAAACATCAAGGGGACTTCACATCGACTGGCCATGCTGTTAGGGTAGTACCTCTATTCTACATTTGCTGTTTATAAAATTTCCTTTTGAGTACTCACGTGTTTAGAAATTAGCATTTTGCATTTATTGCTTAAGAGCCTACATCAGTCACACGAAAAAACACTCCAACTAATGTTAAGTCTATGGGAAGGTTATCGTGCGATTTCTCACTCGCATTTTAATATTTTTAAATGATTTTTTTTGCATAGTATAGCTGAGGTCGATCTCTAACGTTGTTAGTTTTTTCGTTTTCGATTTTGGTTTCAGTTTTTTTATATAAGGGTAATTTCACTTTCAGAACCGGTTCCAAAATTAAAAATGTCCGCTTATAAAAAAAACCGTAACCAAAATCGAAAAAGTAAAAACTAACAACGTTAGAGATCGACCTCAGTTATCCTATACAAAAAAAATCATTTGAATATATTAAAATGGGAGCGAGAAATCGCGCGATAACCTTCCCATAGACTTAACATTAGCTGGAGCGTTTCTTCGCGTGACTAGCGTAGGCTCTTAAGTTTTGCACAGATTCTTTAGATGGTGAGGGGGGAAGAAGGGTACTTTTTTTTAACTAAAGGGCATACATGGTGTAACACCTTCCTGAAACTGTCTGGAAAATTTTCTGTTTACAAAGAAAAGAAAGTTCCTTGTTAGAAAACTAAATTGATCCATTTTAAAAGAAAACTTGGTACTTTCGTGTTACTCACCACCAATGGGACTTTCTGACAAGAGGAGTCAATTTGTAGGCAGTCTAATAAAACAACAGGCTCTATGAAATAAACCAAAAATATTTTTGTAATTTTATTTGTTAGTCTTATTTGGCAAATCTCCTAAATGCCAAGATTTAAACATGGCACTAAGTTCTAATTTATATTAAAATTTCTACTACTGTACATTTAATTTTTTTTTTAATAAAATATGGAAATGCATCATTGTAATGAATATATTTGCAGTTGCCAACATTTTGGCATAACAATTTTTAACTGTTGCATCTTGTTGGCAGGTAAAATGAATTCTTGGCTAGTAAGATTTTCTGAAATTTCCCCACTCCTACTTAAGGTTATCCCAAAGCATTGGTCAGGGAGAGTAAAAAAGAAAAGCAGAACGGACTTTTATTACAAAATACGATGACAATGCCTACAGTAAGATTGTTGTAACTTGATTGGTTGGATGATTTAGATGGTTAATTCTGATTTTGGGCCTTTTGAGAAATAGAATGTGCAATTGTTTTTGGAAACAGATGTCATAGACACACTGGGGTTGGCACAATTTTTGTTTTTTGTTCCATTATGGTGAGAAAGTTCCTTTTTCATGTATCTGTTAGACATAGCTTGAAAAACATGTTAGTTTTATTTTATAATGAAACAGTTCCTTTTATTATGAAAAACACACAGAATTTTTATTATAAACATGCCGTAAAATCCCAAAAGTAAGTCTTCCCTCCCCCTCCCACAAAATTTTTTGATTTGCATAAAAAAATTATTTTAAAAATCCAAGGAAAAATTATTTCAATCTTTTGAAAATTTTGAAAGATTTCCACTTTTGCTTTTATATTTTGTTAATGACCCCCCCCCCCCTCACATGATATGTCTGATCCCTTTCTCTGTCCTCCCCAACACAAAAAGTTCAAAATTTTGAGAATCTTAAATTCTTCTGGTCTTCTTACTGCTCGCTAGTAATATAAGAAGTAAAAAATCAGTCCTCTAAACTACAATCTTCCCCTCCAATCAAAATTTATGTTTCTCCCTCCCCACTTAGCATACAAAGTTTAAAATCTTTATTGAAAAATATATGCTCTATTTGTTGCTGTCTAGTGACAATAAATAAATAATCGGCTATTATAATTACCTCTCTACCCCCAAAATTTCTGCTTCCCCCCCTCTTTGTCAACCCTTATAATTTTTTTAAAAACTATTTATTAAAAAAGAAATCTTCTGTCTTATTTGTTGCACTCTATTAACAATAAATAAATAACAAATCATTTAAATTACAAACCCCTTCCTTTGAAATTTATATTACCCCCTCATCCCCGAGAATACAAATTTTAAAATTTGTAAAACTCTTATTTGAAGAAATCTTTTGTCCTATTTGTTGCTCTGATAATTTGACACGTAAGTTTTCTCTCTACTCCAAAAATGCCCCCCCCCCCCACACATACAATATTTAAAACTATTTTTTTATAAATCTGCTGTATTTGTTTATCTTTAGTAACAATTAATGAATAATCAGTCATCTAAAGTACCCTCCTTCTTTCGCCCAAAAGTTCTATTTCTTCCACTGTCCCCCACCACTCAGCAAATACTTTAAAATCTTTTATTTGTTTAAATGCTGTTCTATTTCTTATTTTATAGTACGGTAACTCAGTTCATCTACATAATCTCATATAAGTATCACTCATCTAAAATAATCATCCCCTTTCAAAATTTTGCTCTACCCTTTTCTCCCAAGGGAGGGGTTTGGATTTCTAAATATGTGAGAGGAAAACAAAAATTTTCATCTTTTTTGCAGTTTGGATGTTCTTTCCTCCCTGAATCATGTGTATATTTTATGTTTTGAAATAAATATGCTCTTTAAAATAACTCCCTTCCCATTAACAAAATGTCAGCTGTGAGAACAGTCAAACAATAAAAAAGGCTAAATTTTTCTCTCTGCCTCCCCCCCCCCCTCCATGTCTAGAAATCCACCCCCCTTTTTCTGGGGATGGGGAATGGAAATTTAAGGGAGAGTTACATGATCATTTATTTATTGATGCTACAAAGTAACAATAAAGCATAAAAATCTTTAAAAAATAATTTTAAAGATTTTAAAGTTTGTGTGCAGGGGGGGGGGGGGAGAAGCAGAATTGTTTTGGGTGGGGGAGAAGCAAATTAGATAATTATTTAATTGTTGTTGAAAATTATTATTTAATTATTGTAGGGAAAAAATTAAAAGATTTTAAAGTATGTACTGGGAGGAGGGGGGCCAAGAAAATAAAGAGGACTTTTTGGGGGAGAGGAGGGGAATAATTCAGATTATTTAACTATTGTTACAAAAATAACAAATAGAACAGAAAAAAAAAGAATTTTAAAGATTTAAAATTTAATGAGATGCATTTGCAGGGGGAGGGTCTTCTTGAGATGATGCTGGGAGGGCAGGGGGGGGAGCAGAGATTTTAGGAGGAGGGGATGATTTAGGTGGTAGATTAGGTTTATTTATTAATATAGAGTAATTAATAAGTCTGAAAAGAAATTTAAAATTAGAGTTATAAAGGTTAAACTATGGGGTTTTGGTACTAGTGGGGGGGGGGGTACAAAGAGGGAAGCAGTAATTTTGAGGGGGATTTAAATGGCTAATTATTTATTGTTACAATAAAATAACAAAAAAGAAAAATATCATAAATTTTTTTTTAAAGATTTTCAATTCTTTTTTTGGGGGGAAAGCAGATTTTAGAGGAGGGGGGATTTAGATTTTATATACTTATTTATTTTTGAGTGAAAATCTGCTGAAATACAGAAGATTCTCACCCTTTTTTACTTCTAAATTAATGATAAAACGGGTTTTTAAGTGATTTTTAAAAAAAAATCTCGATTATAAGCCCCTTCTCACATTCAACTCTTCTTGGTTTTGAAAAAGGGGGGGCTTACAATCGGGATTTTACGGTACACAAATTACTTTATTATAAAACACATGCAATGATTATTTGTAATAAAACACACAATGTTTAATTTAATATAAAACACACGTAATCTGCTCTACCATGTTGCAATATGAAGCAAAATCTCGTCAAAATTGCTCGGTTGCCTATAATCGCCAATTTTACACTGAAAAGATACCCTAGTGCATCTGTGCTCTTTTTTTTCTTTGTGAAAAAGCTGCTATAATTTGTTGACTTAATACACAATTCTTTTGAGTTTGAGATTAATTAAAAAACTAACTTAAAAATGTTTTAACTTTTCATAGTCTTGTTGAATCATTGAGTTAAAGAAATGGGAACAGAGAGAGATTATAACATACATAGTATAAAAACACTCTTACAGAAAGAAAAGTCAGTTTTAGTTTAAATTTTTACAAAATCCTGAAAAATCTATAAAAAAATAAGTGTTTTTGGATTGTGTCAGAGTTAGCAGGTTATTAGAATAAAAAGGTTTATTATAATAGCATCGCGTTAAGGATGTGATAAACAGCTACAAACACCAACATCGGCGGTAAGAGAGATACAGATTAAAAAGTGTTGCCAATACATGAAAGGTAAAACTTATTACAGGATGTTGCCAAACAATAAATATAAAATCACTTACTTTAACACTTCCCCTGATTTTATATATTATGAAATAAACAAAGAAGTAAAATTAGAGTTCAAAATTTAAAAAAACAGTTTTTTTTTAAAGTTTACAGAGTCCCATGTTATTCATGCACCATTCGTGCTTTTGTTTTGGCACAGCTTTAGTAAGAGAGTCAGCAACCATATCATCAGTTGAAATCTTTTCAACACTTATGAGTTTCTTTTTAACAGAATCACGAGTGACATGATGAGACACATCTATGTGTTTGGTGTGAGCATGAAAAAGGCTGTTTTTGCTTAGATCAATAGCACCTTTGTTGTCGCAGAATATTGTGATTGGTTTATCTTTAGATACTAAGTTTAATTCATTCAGAAACTTTTTAAGCCACAATGCTTCTTTTGTGGCAGATGCCAAAGCTGTGTATTCGGCTTCGACAGTGGAACTAGCTACAGTTGTTTGCTTTTTACTTTGCCATGTTACTGCAGCTCCAGCAAGTTTGAAGATAAAACCTGTTGTTGACTTTCTGTCATCAGGACATCCAGCAAAATCAGAATCACAATATCCTAAAAATTCACTGTTAGCTGAGCGATCATATTTTAATTTAGTTTTAGTTGTTCCATGAAGGTATCTCATCACACGTTTGGCAGCAACCCAATGTATTTTTGATGCACTTTGACAATACTGACATAACAAACCTACAACAAATGAAATGTCAGGACGAGTTCCCTTTGCAGCATAAAGTAAACTACCAATAGCTGATTGGTATATAGATGTTAATTTTTCATCATAATCAGAGGATTTTGACAATTTTTGATTGACGTCTGATGGTGTTGAAACAGGATTTGAATCATGCATGGAAAACTTTTTAAGAATTGATTCAATGTATGTTGATTGATTTAAAGCAGTAATTCCTCTTTCTCTTTCTCTTTCAATTTCAATTCCCAAGCAATATTTTAGTTCACCAAGATCTTTCATTTCGAATCTCTTGAATAATTGTTCTTTAATGCTGCTTTTATCTTTAGGACAGTTTGAAAATATCAACAAGTCATCCACATAAACTGCTATAAGTAAAATCTTCTTACCTGTGATTTTATAGTAAACACAGCAGTCAAAGTCAGCACAAGTTAATCCTAAATCTTTGAGGTTGTTGTCTAGTTTAGTGTACCAGGCTCTACCGGATTGTTTTAGACCGTAAAGTCCTTTTTGGAGTCGACAAACTATCTTCTCTTCTTTCTTACTTCCCCTTTCTTTGGAGAACTCCAAACCTTCTGGGGGCTCCATATAAATTTCTTCCTCAATACTTCCTTGAAGGAATGCAACAACAGCATCAAGATGATCAATATCCCAATCATAAAGGGTAGACATGGCTATTAACACTCTTAGTGTTTCATAGCGCACAACTGGAGAAAATGTCTCTGTGTAGTCAATGCCAGCTCTTTGGGAACAACCTTTGGCGACCAATCTGGCTTTATAGCGTTGAGGACTTCCATCAGCACCGTGCTTGATTTTAAATACCCATTTACACTTAATAGGTTTACAGCCAGGAGGAAGTGACACAAGTTGCCATGTTTCGTTTCGCTTGTGTGCTTCTAATTCTTCAGAAATTGCCCCTTTCCATTTCACAGCATCTGCATGATTCAGAGCATTTGTATAAGATGTTGGAATATCAGTAATTTGTTCTGTCTCATCTTCTAATATTGTAGATATTATGTGACATTGATGTTCTTCAGAGGATGTATCATAGTCTTTGAGATAAGATGGCATCCTTATTTCTCGTTTAGGTCTTCTTGCACCAACATCACTATTAGAGTCTTCACAAGGTTTTACAGGAGTGACATCTTTAACTTCTGAATTTTCGTCTTCGCAAGGGTCTGTGGGAGTGTCATCCTTGATGTCTGAATTTCCGTCATCTAAATCTGAATTTATAGAAACAACTTCTTGTGGTTGTTGGTATATGGGGAACAGTATTTCATCTTGATAAAACTCTAGACTTTGCTCGTTTTCTGAGGAACAAGAAGGAGTACACTTTTCTGTTTCTAAAAATATTACATCTCTGGCTTCAGTAATCTTGAACGTGTTAGGATCCATAAGCCTGTAACCTTTGCTTTCTTGGCAGTACCCAACAAATATCATTTCTTTAGCTTTATAGTCCCATTTTTTGCGTTGACATTTGGGTATATGAGAAAAGGCTTTACATCCAAAAATTTTCATATGTTGCAAATCTGGCTTTTTTCCGGTCCATGCTTCAAAAGGAGTTTTCCCATTTACAGCAACTGTAGGACTTCTATTTTTACAGTAATTTGCAGTATTGATAGCTTCTGCCCAAAATCGTTTATCTAAATTTGCTTGATTGAGCATAGCACGTGCTCTCTCTACAAGTGTCCGATTGCAACGTTCAGAAATTCCATTCTGTTCGGGGCTATATGCAATGCTTGTTTGGTGAAAGATGCCTTCTTTTCTGAAAAATTCTTTAAGTGGTAGGAATTCTTTACCTCTGTCACTACGAACTATTTTCAACTTCTTGTCAGTTTGTTTTTCAACGTAAGTTTTGAATTCAACAAATTTTTGATAAACTTCATCCTTGGTTTTTAAGAAACTAACAAAAGTCATTCTGGTTTTATCATCAGTGACTGTAAGAAAATATCTTGTCCCTCCATGCGACTGAACCTCCATTGGTCCACATAAATCGGAGTGAACAAGCTCAAGAATTTCTTTTGCTCTTTTGGCTTTTTGATTAGGAAATGGCTTGCGATGAATTTTTTCTTTTATACAGGACACACAATCTTCAGAGCCGTCATCAAAATCGATACCATTAGCCATTGACTTCAGTCTTTTAAGTCCAGGATAACTCAAGTGGGCTATTCTTTTATGCCACGTATTGACAGAATCCTTTTTGGAACAAATCAAGGCTGTGCTTCTTACAGTATCCAGATAGTATAAAGTGTTATCTTTTGAAGTACCTGTAGCGAGAATTTTTCTTGAATGCTTTTCAATTAATTTGCAATTATTAGCATCAAATACAGTAAGGATATTCAACTTTTTTGCAAGATATTTTACAGAAATTAAATTAGCAGTTAAATCAGGAACATATAAAACATTATTTAGAGTTACCTCAACAATTGCATCATTTCTTTTTATACTGAGTGTAACGCTTCCTTCACCTGCACTATGAATAATTTTTCCACCTGTTCTCACTGGGCATGGGGCTAATTCAACAAAATCTGTGAACCAGTCTCTATGTGATGTCATATGTCTGTCTGTTCCAGAATCTATAATCCATGGTTCATCTCTGGCTTTGATTTCAGATCCTGAACATAATACCCAAGCTTCTTTTATTCTGGAATTGTAGTCTGCGGATTTTTCAAATTTTACATCTCTCTTGTTTGCATTGTTGAATTTAGACTTCTTTGATCTACAAAATTTTGCTTTATGACCATTTTTGCCACATGAGTTGCATTTACCATAAAATCTTGAATCATGGTTGGAAGTTTTAGTTGCATAGGCATTTGTTCTTGATTTCCCATCTTAGCAAATTCCGAGAGCAACTTTTCACAAACGAGATCTGTAGTCAACTCTTGAACACTATTTTCCAGAGCCATCGTTAAAGGACGAAAATATGTCGGTAAATTCGTTAAAATATTTGCAGCTACAGCTTGGTCGGGGTATGCGGGAAGAATCGTTCTCATTTTAATACCGATGGAACGCATCTTTTCAATGTATTCTGCCATATCTCTACAGTTTTCAAATTTCGTTGCAAACATTTCTTGATTTAACGTAATAAAACGATTTGGATTATTATCTTCGTAGAGATTTTGGAGTCTATCCCACATGGATTTTGCAGTTTCACAGTTCAATAATTCTTTAATGACAATACTGGAAACACTACTTACGATTGCGGATCTTGCCCGACGATCAACTGTAGTTTCTGCATTTTCCTTAGTACAAGCGTCATAAAGATCCCGATCTTCAAGGTGATATCGTATACTAAATTTCCATTCGCTATAATTAGCTCGACCTTTAAGCTTTTCAAAGTTTGGAGGAACTGCACTTGGTATAGTAACTGTAGGTGTAGACATCGCGCAATTTTTTTAGCACGTTTTTAAACTAGGCCTAACGATCGCCGCCGGTATAAGTAATTTTCACTTTTCCGTAATTTTCAAAGCGTCGTTAAGTGTTGTTTAATTTACGCGATGGGCTCCTGGGTCCATAACCTGTCAGAGTTAGCAGGTTATTAGAATAAAAAGGTTTATTATAATAGCATCGCGTTAAGGATGTGATAAACAGCTACAAACACCAACATCGGCGGTAAGAGAGATACAGATTAAAAAGTGTTACCAATACATGAAAGGTAAAACTTATTACAGGATGTTGCCAAACAATAAATATAAAATCACTTACTTTAACAGATTGTCTTTAAAAAATAGGTTGAATTGTATTGTTGGAAAGGGAGAAGTGAAGAACTGATCATTGATTTAACAAATTTTGCACATATTTTTTTACATTGCAACACGAAGAAGTTTCAACATCCAGTGATTTCTTTTTGGCTTTCATTGTAGATTATGCATGAGATTATGATAGCAGCTTTGACAAATTTCATGCATTTTTTAAATTAATACAAAATGAGGTTACTACATCTAGTGGTGGTTTTATTGTTTTGTTTTATGAGGGTGACATGTTGATGCATGCATTAGAGATCATGGCTTTGATGAAACTCATATTTTTACAGCTTTATTAGCGAGAACTTGTTAATGAAAATCAATAAATCCAACTATTTTTAGCTGAATTCAAAGATTTTCGTTTTCTCTTTGATTTCATTTTCATAGTTGCTAACAGGGGTCGGAAGTAGCGAAACTACAGTAATCGCTATTTTTTCTAGTAGATTGTACTGTAGCGTGCAACAAAAAATCAGTAGTTTGTAGCGAGCTTTTACGCTACTTTAAGAGAGGAGGAAAAATGCCATTCTTCTAATCACTAGATCATAAGTCACTTCTTTCTTTACAAAATGCATTCTCTGCAGCAGTTTGTGAACGTCAGCAACAAATCTCAGTTGCAGTGTTATAAATTTTTCCATTTACTGTTGTTGATAAAGCAAAATAAATTGCTTACTCACCAAAAGAATAAATTTTTTTGCGGTCAACACTTTGTCTATTAACGCTTTCTGAAATCTTATGTTTTAATGTGTGGTATCTTCTTTTGGAATTAAAATTATGACAGAGAAAAATAAAATGGAACTGTCTATTCGGCACATAACTATATTTTAAAGTTATCTAGTGGTAATTACACTGTAACTTGTAAACTTTGAACATTTAATTGTCAGAAGTTGTCAGTTTCAAAATCATCCGCTTTGAACAGAAAGATGCACACAGAGGTGAGTTCGCATTTTCTTTATTAATAATAATTCCTGGATCGCATCTCGCACCGATTATCTAAAGCCTACGTATAATCATTAAAAAGAATATTTCCAAGTTAAGGTTTCTAGTTAAGGAAATATTCTCATTCAATTGTTTATTATCACAAAAGTTTATCTTATTAACACGTCTTTTGATCGTTCTAAAGTATTTGTTCTAAGCATGCATAAAAATTAATTGAATGCATATTCCCTTCTTCCAGATTCCAGTAGATAAAAAAAAAGTGTTTGGAGAAAAAAGCCAAAAAATACATAACTTTATTTTTATCAGGAATATACAGTATAGCAGACATCTCTATAGTCCTGATTTTTATGGTTATTTATTTTTATTTTAGCCGCACAGGTTCTTTATCACTAAAGAAATTGATTCATAATGTTTTTTTGTTGACTAGCAAGCTACGGCCGCTATGCTGGTCAATTTATCTTAACGAACTTTTAATCAAACAAAATATTGACATTTCATAATTCACTCTTATATTTTAACAGAATAATAAGGCTACTATAATTTGTGACTCATGCCAATATACACATCAGGACACGTCGCCCTTATCACTATCTTTTTACATATGAAGTTTTTTCTATGGTACTCCATTGTGAAATTTGGTAATTTTTGAAATTCAATATTTGAAAAATGGCATAATCATTAGATTTGAAATTTATATCAAGAAAAATACAATTTTTTACCTTTCAAACGCAGTTTGTCTAACAATTTTCTGACAAATAATTTTTGAGCTATTATTTTTTTCAGTAACTTCAAATGTTTCATTTTCTGAGATTAATCTGTGGCAACAATTAGCGAAAAACCCAGTCGTCAACAACGCATAGCTTTTTATTAAAGAGGCTGTTGGAACAGGTATTGTCACCATCAATTTGCCACCATCACTTTTGAAATCGATTCTGTAGTTCCAGAGATTCCGTAGAAATTGTAATTTAGAATGATTTTAGAACGCTTTTTGCTCATTTCACCCTTTTAAATTTCGATTTTTTTTTTATTATTCTTATAGAGCATTTACATTTTATAAGTAACTACAATGCCAAATTTCAAATTTCTAGCTCCTTCAGTATAAAAAAGTCGCAATTTTCGAACAGTTTTTGTTCCTGCACCCTATTGGGGTTAGTGGCACTGACATAAAATATAGCCTATGTTGGAGTAGGGATCGTCACCATCAATTTGCCACCATTACATTGGAAATCGGTTCTGTAGTTCCAGAGATTCCATAGAAATTGTAATTTAGAATGTTTTTAGAGCGCTTTTTGCTTATTTCACCCTTTTAAATTTTGAATTTTTTTAAAAATTTGTTCTTAGAGAGCATTTACAAGTAACTACAATGCCAAATTTCAAATTTCTAGCTCCTTCAGTATAAAAAAAATTGCAATTTTAGAACATTTTTCGCTTCTGCAACCCCCCCCCCCCCTGGGGTTAGTGGCACTGACATAAAATATAGCCTATGTTGGAGTAGGGGTTGTCACCATCAATTTGCCACCATCACTTTTGAAATCGGTTCTATAGTTCCAGAGATTACCCTCTACAAACAAACAAACAAACAATCTTTACTCCTTTATAATATTAGTATAGATAGATTTAATATCTACCAGAACACAAACTTGGTTTTTCAATACTTTTGATACTAAAATACGAATCTAGAGCTACACACTCAAATTAGCCCAGTTATAAATTTTTGCGAAGCTTATAATGATTAGTGCTCGATATATTCAATATTAAAAATTGGGTTAATTTTAGAGGTCATCTATAAAGTTAAATCATTACAAAAAATTTTATACTTTTCAACGAAAAATAACATTAGTATTAAAAAACGTTAAATAAATCAATTAAAAATTCCATCAAATACAAATAACTAACAGTGCTATTACATCATTTAAGTTTTCTGAGATTAGTCACCTTATTGATAAATTATGGTCTCTCAAACTGGTTCAGCTGATTTTTTAAGCAACTCAAAAATTATTTGCCAGAATGTGATGAAATTTTGTAAAGAAGTTTAGAAGTTTTTAGAACTTCTTCTAAAATGGGTTACAGTACACAGTACAGATATTTACAGTTTTTTCGAATATTAATTTCCTATTTCATATCATACAATTATAGAAATTAGATACAAGGGATTTTAAAACTTTTAGTCCAAGTTACTTGAAACTTGGTATATGGTCATAAATTTCAAAAGTACATTAAGAATATATTTTTAAAAAAATAGAGTGTTGTCATTGAAAGTTGAAATTGACCCAACATTTCAAAAGAAAGTCCTGAATATTTTTTGAAATAAAAAGACAATATATTTGAATATCATGAGTGTATGTGTGTTTCTTTTTATACAAAAAGAAAAAAAATTGATATCAGAGATTTAATCCTAGACCACATTTCCATAATTGTATTAAAATATGGATTAATTTTCTTTCACTTCGGTTTTGGGTATAAAGATTTTGGGGTTCGAGTCGTTTTCAAGTTGACGATTTTTTTTTTTTTTGACTGGTTTTGGTCGCGTTGTGGGTTGACTTTAAGCAGAATTTTCAATTTCAGATCGGGTACAGAACCCGACCCATGCAGAACTCTAATTCCGTGCCCTCAATTTCGAGTGTAGATTGATGAATCCTTCGACAAAATCTAAAAGTAGCGACTACTTTTGAAAAGTAGTTTGTAGTCGTTACTTTTTAAAACAAGTAGTTGTAGTTAACTACATTTTTGATAAAGTAGTTGTAGTTGTAGTTCTCTACAATAAAAAAGTAGTTTTTCCGACCCCTGGGCACTAAGCAGTTATACACCTGCTGTAACAATCATAGCTGTAACGATTTCATATTTTTCGAGATCTCTAATAAGCGACTAATTTAAAAAAAAAACTGCAATTTGTTAAATGCAATACATTGAATTTTATGATAGATGTATGTATTGTTAAAAATATGAAGACTGCATTTCAAGGGCCCTGATTGGAAAAAAAAAAGGACTGTTATTTAAATTTCTTAAAGATAACTAAAAAAAAAAATTGATAAAGTACATAATATCATACAAATAAAAACTTCAAAATGGCTAAACAAAAATACTTAAAATCAATATATAAATTTATCAAACATACATGCTATTATTTTTAATATTTATAATGTCAAATCCTTCTTAAGTGCATATTCAGCTTGAAAAAAAGTGTCTCTAATATAGTGGTGCATGTTAAAAGGAAACTTCATTCAGTCGAAAACACCCGCTCGTTAATGTTAATCCTATGGGAGAGTTATTTTCTAATATCTCGTTCATATTTCAATATTTTTAAATGATTTTTTTATTGGATAGCTGAGGTCAATCTCTATCACTTTTGAATTCAGGGGTTGCCCGGGGGGGGGGGGGATATTTTCTCCCAGAGCATTGAAATGTTCCCCTCCCCCCCCCCCCCCCCAAACAGAAGATTTGAGATTTTATACTTTTAATGGTTAAAAAGTGCAATTTCCCCCCCTCCTCCCCTGTAACTCTACAATGTCCCCGTCCCCGGAGCTTCAGAAATCCCTCCTGGAGAAAAGTGTCTGAATTCAACACTGATGTCTATGCAGGCTCTTTTTACTTTTTCGATTTTGGTTTCAGATTTTTTTTTATTTAGGATATTTTTACTTTTGAAACTGGTTGCGAAAGTGAAAGTATCTTAATAAAAAAAATTCGGGATCAAAACTGAAAAAGTACAAAACAGGCCTGCAAAGAGATTGACTTCAGCTATCCAGAGCAAAAAAAAAAAAATCATTTAAAAATATTGAAATATGAACGAGATATCTTGAAATATTTCCCTCATAGAATTAACATTTAGTGAGTAGGTGTTTTCAACTGAGTGAAGTAGCCCCTTAAAACATGGGGATGATGGAATGATTTTATCGGCAAATTGTTTACAAATCATTTTAGGTTGGCGTATTTTAGCGTGGCTTCTTCGCGCGTGTAAAAAAAATCGCGCCAATCGCGGGTTATTTCACATACAATAAATATCACGGCAGATAGCATAACGGTAAATAATTGCCTATCGATGAAACATTTTTTATTTTATTTTTTTTGGTTTTTGAGATTATTAGTACAATTATAAGCCAAACATGAGGATATCTACAGAAAACTTAGCGTCTATCTAAATTAAAACAGTAAAAAAATACCAGTTTCAATTGCAAGAAAAACAATTTTCTTCTAATTACAGCTGATAATATCTATTGCGTTCACATTTTGAAAGTTACGTCACTCAGCTTGGATTTTACAAACTGGAATTATTCGGCTTATAAATTTTAATTATAAATTATTGCTTTAGGCATACATAATTATAAAAGGAGAAATCATTTCGTTTTCAAGTTCAATGTGTATACATTCTAATCCTAATGGACCTATACACTTTTCTGTCCCCTGCGCGCTCGCCACCCCCATCGCCAATCGTGAAGTGGAATAATTCCAGTAAGCTGGGTCATGGCTGCCTGCGATCTCTATAGAGATCGCAGGAAGCCATGGCTGGGTGAACTAACTTTCATTATACGAACCTCCATGAGGAACGCTATAGACAATAGCGGGCAGCGAAATTCTAAAAGATAGTCACGTTTTAGCATTTTGGGCAAATCCAGCCACCTCATTGGTCATTTAGTCGTGTCCTTTTCAGAGAGTAATCCCTTGGCGGTAGGGAAAACGTCGCCAACTCACTTGTCTATTTCTATGGTTAGAAAAACGAAGAGGAAAAATTAAGTTGGTAATTTTGAAGGGAATGCTACACTGCTCAAAACAATTAAAGGATATTTGAAGTTTTATATAAAATAAAGATATAAACGAAATTTTTTTTGCCGAAAATAGAAGAAGAGAATCACAAATGCAAATTTTTCTGGTTTTCAAACTGTGGAGTATGCAAATTTTGAGTTCGACGTCAAAAACGTCGCTTCAGCGGCAGCGAATGAAATTTGACTTTCAACTGTATAAAAGAGAATGAAGACAAGGATGATCGGCATTCAGTGATTGCTTTGTTTCGATGAGTACGATGTCTCAGCGAAGTCATTTGACAGATTCAGAAGCTTGGAGAATTGTTGGTAGGTTAGAAGGGGGCCAAACTCAAGCCGAAGTAGCGCAAGCCATTGGAGTGTCACAAAGTGTCATTTCCAGGATCTGGAGCCGTTTTTTGGAGAGTGGATGTGCAGGCCGAAGACCAGGGCAAGGTCGTAGACGGGCAACAACGCCCAATGAAGATCGGTATTTAGCGTTAACAGCTCGGAGACACCGAAACATGAACGCTACTCTTCTCCAACAACATCTTCGCTCGGCTACAGGCACCACGATTTCAACTCAGACTGTCCGAAACCGGCTCCATGCTGTAGGTCTGTATGCTCGCCGACCGATGGTATGTGTTAGATTAACATCAAGGCATCGTCGCGACCGCAGGGTGTGGGCAACCGAGCATGTCAACTGGAGGAGAAATGAATGGAGCAATATTCTGTTTTCTGACGAGTCCCGTTTTTCTGTGCATCCGGGTAATAGGAGTATTTTCATCTGGAGGGACCGTGGCAGTAGGAATAATCCTGCGTTCGTGCACGAAAGTGTCAGATTTGGCGGTGGAGGAGTGTGGTGTATGGTGGCATCTCCATTGACGGGCGTACTGACCTCTACATCATTCGAGATGGAGCTCTGACTGGTCGCCGATATAGGGATGAGATCCTCAGACCTATTGTAGTCCCTTACGCTGCAGCAATCGGAGATAACTTCATTTTAATGGACGATAACTGCAGGCCACATCGTGCAAACCTGATGGAGGATTTCCTTTTCGAGGAAGGAATCGTTCGAATGGAATGGCCAGCGTGTTCTCCAGACATGAATCCAATCGAGCACGTTTGGGACGCTCTAGGAAGACGAGTTTCTGGCCGCCAACAACCCCCACAAACTCTCCAAGAACTGGAAAGAGCTCTTCTGGAAGAGTGGGGCAGAATACCCCAACTCGTCATTAATAGCCTCATTGAGTCCATGCCTCAAAGGTGTTCAACGTTGCTGGCCGCCCGTGGAAACCATACCCCCTACTGAAAATGATTTTCTTTGAAGAAAACACCTTTTCTTATTCTTTTTTTTCTCATATGCACAAATTGTGTTTTTTTCCTTTTGTACACAAATGCGCAATAAAATGCATTTTTTTCTGCCAAACATGTGTAATTTATTCTCATATAACCTACTATGTTTGTCGACCATGTATCAATCAGCTAAAAAGTTTCCCAGATACAAAATCCACCTAAAACTGCAATATCCTTTAATTGTTTTGAGCAGTGTATATTCAGCTTTCATTTAAAATAAACCATTGAAAATAAATTAATGTTTAATGACATTTTATAAAACGAGAGTGGAACGGTTTAGATTTTAAGCTGTATAAAGATTTTAAAATGATATGACAGATACTTTTTCAGAAAATGGAAATTAAAAAAGAAATTTTGCTTTTTTTTCTTTTTAAATCGAAAAGAAAATGAAAATTCACACATTGCTCTAAATAATTTAATAACCATCGTTAGAAAAACATTTTTCTATAGCTTAAGATAGTATAAAAAACATTAAAAAATATATATAAGTTCTTATTAAATAAATATAAGCGTCAGTACTGAACATTTTCAAAAAATTCTGTCTAAAAGAAATTAACTAAAAAACCGCTGTAAGTTTTTAAATAAATTTTAAACATAAAGAATAAACATTACAAAAAATATTATATCAAAACTTTTATAAATCTAAGTTGATTTTATTTCTTATTTATGCTATGCTGTCCTTTTAAAATAAAAGTTTGATATTATATATATATATATATAAATTAAAAAAATATATATAAATTAATACAATTTAGTATTTATACAGGTGTAATCCATTAAAGCCTTATACTAATGTTTACTTATCTACTTCAAATAAATAATGCTCTAAGCCATCTCATAACATCGCAAATTTTCTTATTATTAATCTGATGGTATTTCACATACACATACAGTTTTGAAAATTATTCGTGGGGCTCACTGTTTTTTAAACAAGTAAGTGTATGTGAGTGTAAAAAGATTGATTGACAATTTAATGCTGCCTTTTGCTTTTTTAACTCCCTTTTAAAGAAATTAAACATAATCGTATATTAATAAATAATCACAAGTTAAATAAAACATTAAGACAATATAAAAAATCGAATGCACAGACCCATTTATAAAATGATACTCACTGATGTTAGCGAACCATTTATAATAAAATGAGAATAAAATTTGACTTTGTATAACTTTTTTTTTTTTCTTTTTGCAGTATATGGATTTTTTTTATATAAAAAATTCAAACGTTGAGCATTTTGAATTTAAAAAATAAACTGAAAAAATTTTCCTAATGCCGTTTATCCTTATAACAAAAGAAAAATAGGAAAAATGGAACATTTAAAAATTCGGTACTTTTCGGTTAGCCGGGCGCCAGTGATATATGTACATATATAAAGATATATGTATATGCATATATATGTATATTCATACATATATGTGTGTACATATATGTATGTATATATATGTGTATATAGATATTTTTGTATCTATATATATGTGTGTATATATACATGTATATAAATCACTGGCGCCCGGCTAACCGAAAAGTACCAAAAATTCTATAAAATACTAGAAAGTTAAAAAAGAAAAAAAAACTAATGGCTAGGCCTACAGTCACAGGTAGATTTCGAAGACGCAGACCATGGGGTGCCTGGTTATTGAGAAATGCAGAAAAAAACGGCCTTTTGCCATGATGCGGCAGTTGGAACCGCCCACTTTGAATTCTACATGTGTTTATAGGCAAAGTCAGCGGAGATTTTTTGTTTCTAATTTTTTTTGCTGTAAGGATTGGTCTTATAAAAAACTTGTCAATATAAAAGCTGTAGATAATATTAAGAGAATTTTAAATAAATTTAATCGGATTTGATATCTTGTGAATTGCTATAGTTATGAATTTTTTTCTTCTAAAACCCCTATTCCCCCCCCCCCCCTTTGAGGACATTTTTAAAAAAATTAAAAAACTGACATACATAAATTTTTGGCCCTTTTCCTAGAAGTAATAATAACTTTAAACGGATTCTATATGTATAAAAATTAAGAAGTTATGTTTATTTTCGTTTTCACAAAAAGCCCCCTCATTTGCCCCCCCCCCCCCCACTGGTTAGATTTTGCCCCTTAAAGAACTTGACCGAAATTTTATGTATGAGTTTGGAAGAGATTTGTGCAGAATTATTGAAGTTATCGTGTCCATAAAAAAGTGATATATACATATAATGTTTTAAACTGGGGTTGGTTTTGGGTTCTAGGAGTCATGATCAGTGTAGATCAATAAATAATAGTTTAATAGATCAAATAATAGTTTAAAAATTAATTAAATTATTGTATGTTTTGAAAACAATTTAGAAATCCAGAATACATAATTTCAGTAATCCTTTTTCTCTTTCCTGTTACCATATGTTAAAACAAGAAACAGAGCAAAATTATAATTCTTAATAAATTCACTAGTTCGCGCTTTCTACCAAGCATAAATCAAAGCGGTGAATTTTCCATAATTGTGGTCCACATCAAATTAACACATTGTAATAGAAATTTTTTGGAACAACACGAGTTGCAGTCATGAAATTAGGCGTGATTTTTACAATAAACATTCAATGCTTATAAAAGAGTGTTTAATAAAAAAATTTTTTTACTTTCATACTTATTTTATGGGGACTTATTTCATGAATATTATATAGGTTTTAGCTATAATGCCTTTCTTTAAAATAAAAGTACATGACAATTAATTCATTTCCGAATTAATTTGGGGGGAGGGACGCTCTTCCCTTCCCAATCTTTATCCAAACTTGATAAAATTAGGTAATTTTAAAAACATTATTGATGAGTTTTTCTTAGAGAATTTTTCTTTTACCGTTTTTCTGATGTTGGGGAGAGATAATTTTCATCCCCCCCCCCCCCCCGTCCAATAGTAACTTCTTTCTTTCTTTTTTTTTTTTTTTTTTTTTTTTTTGTACTATTTACGAGAATTTATAATATTTAATATATTTTTATACTATCTCCAAAATCCAGAAAAAGTCATTTCTGATGATAGTTATTAACTTTTTCTAGGTTAATTAGGTTAACTTCCATGTTGTCTTATATTAGGTTAATTTCTATGAAAAAACAGAAGCATTATTTAATATTCAATTTATTAAAATAAAATAATGTATTAAAACTTCAATTCATTTTATAAAATTTCCTGTTTTATTTAAACGAAATGCACAATATTAAAAAAAAAAAAAAAAAAAAAAAAAATAACAGCTTTTTAAATAATTTACAATTGTTTGCTGTAGGGGTGATAATAATCAACAGTATGAAAAACGGCCATACTAATTAACATTTATTATTAGTCATGTTTTTTTTTTAAATACTTACATTTAAGAGAGGAAAATCGGACACCAGTTTGGATGTAGCATTCAAACATTTAAATTTTTTTAACAACATCTACACTACATCAAGGGCTGTCATTAAAACGAATCTGAAACTATATTTGTAAACTGTTCAATTTTCGAAAATTTCCAAGACATATCTGAGTGCGCCAAATCTAAAACGCCAAGCATCAACCGCTTCATTGGTACGTGACTGATAACAGCGAATGAGAACGCAGTTCAAGCCAAAAATGCTAAAACGTGACTATCTTTTAGAATCTCGCTAGGGGGCAATAGTTGCTGGATTGTTTTCGGAAAGTTTTAACTAAGTGAGTCATATTATGATTTGATTATTCGTCATCTTAACATGGAATTTAAACGTGCGGTTTTTAATGCTGCAAGCGATGGCAATTTGCACAAATTGAAAGTGAGATCATATTCATTTATATGTTTATGTAGTTTATTACTTTTTATATGATCTCAGTACTATAAATTTTAAGTTTAATCTCTAATTTGAATGCAGTAGTTACATTTTAAGCTAATGTTTTCCTACATTTAAGTCATGACAGCTTTTTGTTTTCGTTTCGGGAATTTTTTTTATATTTTTTTCATGTCAGATTTCCTTTTTTAGTCTCAGTAGAAAAGCAAAAGTAAAATGAAGTTTTTCTGTATTACTATGTGAAATTTTACATTTCTTTTTAAACCACTGTTTAGGTATTTTTGGAGAGTTTGCATAAGGAAGAAGTTAAAATATTGGTGTCGGCGCTTACAAATGGTGCTACTCCTTTAATCATGGCTCGTAGGAATGGTCATTTGGATGATGCATTGTATTTGATAGAAAAGTGCCATGCTGACATAGAACAGGTGAGTTTAATGTGTGAATTGTTTAACTATTTAAATATATATGTGTTCTCTGTTAATAATGATCTCCATATTAAAAATGGTACTTTTTGGTTAGCCGGGCGCCAGTGATATATAGGGGAGAGTTGGGAGGAGTGGGGCAGATTTCACAATATTTTTTTTAATTCACTATCTAAGCTTTACCAAGAGTACAGCTTATAAAAATCTAATAGTATGTTACTTAAGGTATTTATAAAAAATACAATCACAGTGAAATACAAATAACTGGCTTTTATTTGCATGTTTTAAAAATTTAGCATTTTTGTCCCACACCTCCCTCACATGAGGGAGGTATGGGACACACCTGAGGGAGGAATGGGACACTGTTAGAAAAATTTAAATTAACGCATATTGTATTTTGATAGGTCAAAACTGAAAGCAAAGTAGGACTGGGCTCGGCTGGTACCACCAATTATTTCTGGTTGAGGCAGTTTCATTATATCTTTTTTCTCTACTTCGCTGAAGTCATTTTCTCGTGGAAAGTAAAATTTTTCTTTTTCATCCTTTCTCATAAACTGAATATGATAAGACTCCTTATCACTGTCTATATCCTCAACTCTGCCAATGTAATAAACAACTGTCTTCTTTGTCAAAAATTTAACAAGTACAAAGTCATTTACTCCTAATTTTGGATCCTCAGTTAACCATTCAATTTCTTCAGCAATTTCATCATCATTGTGAGTAATCAAATCAAATGATTCTTCATCTGTAGAGTCATGCAACGAAAATTTTCCATCAATGGAATCATCAGATAATTCATTCTCTTTTTTCTGTTTCTTCCTTTTCACCTTAAGAGTTTTCTTTTTATGAAATTTGTGATTTTTACGCCCCTGATCGAAGAAATTTGCGATTTTTACATGTCCGATCGACGAAATTTGCGATTTTTCTGCACTCGTTTGACGAAATACGCTATTTTTATGCACTCAATCAGTGAAATTTATCCTTTTTACTCGTCCGATCGGCAAAATTTGTGATTTTTATGTGTCCGGTCGACAAAATTTCCTATTCGCGATTTTTGCCCGTCTGATCAGCCAAATTCGTGATTTTTCCGCACCCGTTAAACAAAATATACAAATTTTATGCACTCGATCGGCGAAATTTATGATTTTTATGCAACCGATTGGCAAAATTTGTTATTTTTACGTGCCCGATCGGCAAAATTTATGGTTTTTGCACGTCCAATTGGCGAAATTTGTGATTTTTACGCATCCGATCAGCGAAATTGATCCGCGGGCCACAGGTTGTGCTATACATATCCCTAATGTATGATCAGGGTCTTTAGAGGGGGGTAAGGTCAGAGCGCTAAGAACTATGGACAGAAAATACTCAAAATTCTTGGTTAATATGGCATCTTTAAAATATCAAGATTTGTTCCGATCATTTAAAATGTGACTCACTCCTTGAGTAGAAAAAAATCAGGGGGTGTCAGAAAGGGGGTTAAAGGTTTTGTCATTAAATTTTATCTTATCATACCGAATTGGAAGTCTTTTAGACATTTAGTTTAAGAATTATGAAGATTTCAAATTTTGTACTCCTAATTTTCAGCTCGTAATGTTAAATTCATTCTTAATCATTTCAAAACAGATTGAAATGTGGATAGTTTTTTAAGCATAACTCCAGAATTAGTTTTCAGAATAAGCTATAATTTTATATTTCACATATTTAAATCCTTTAGAAATCTATTTTTCCTTTTTTTTTTTTTTTTTAAATAAATAAATGTTAGGTTACCAGCTCTAATTTTTTTGGAAAATATGTATAATTTTTAATTAATTTTCGAAAAAAATATGAATTGTAATGTATGATTTTTTTTTAAAAACAGAAATCGATTTCTAGAAGTTGGAATTATGGTAATTTAAAATTACAGCTCATTCCACCAACTAATTCTGGAGTTATACTTATAAAAATTGCCAACAATGCAATTGGTATTGCAACGATTAAGAAGGAATTTAACATTAGGAGTTCCCAATTTTAAACCTATGCAATACCTAAGCTACTTGACCGAATGACTTCCCAGTTGGCATTCTAAGGTAAAATTTACAGAAAAAGTCAGATATGATGCCAAAATTAAGTGTTTTTATTGAAAATTACAAAGTTTGGTACAATTTGATTCGTTCTACAATATGTTTAAAAATGGAGACCATTACTTTTTAATATGAATCCAAAATACATCATATAAAAGTTTTCTTTTTAACTTATAAAGCTGCTGTCAGATTCACCAACTTTTCGAACAATTTTTGAGCCACCTCTTAATTTCCTCCAACTTTTCGCGAAATATTGTCTCAACACCCAGTGTGATAGCAAACAGCAATATCTCCAACTTTTTATCACAGCTCTAAAAAAGTCTGCGCTAGCCATGACTTTCCCCCCCAACTTTCAACATTTCAGCCAGTCAGAGGTAAGCGATTGATACGAATATGCGATAAATATTAATGGCTGGTACTAGTAGTACTGGTTTTCCTCCAACTTTAGAAACGACAATTGTAACCTTTTTCTCCCTATGAAGAGGAAAAAGTTGGAGTTAAAATCGGCTGAAAAGTTGGTTGATCAAAAGTTGGCAATTTTAGCAGCTTTAAGACAACTGAGCATCTTCACTAACTTCCATAATTTATAATATAAATTTATTATCTTTTATGCTTTTGATTACTCATCATAAGTTAATTTTCGTACTATTTCTTTTTAAAGGATTAACATGTTTTATTTATTCTTTTGTGCATGTTAATGTATCTCAGCATTTTTACTCATTACTCCATACAGCTGGGTACTGGTATAGTTTAGGTTTTTTTTTTTTTTTCACGTCTGCTTTTAGAGTATGAACTGGACCATTTTTCTGTTTTGTGAGTAAATTTCTGTTTCTCCTTACAAAGTGGTACAATTGATGTGATTTACGCCCTTCTTGTATTATGTTATACTAATACAAGAATGTAAAGAAAATTTTCTTCTGCTGTTGTACTGGTTCATATGATGGCCTTCTTGTAACTGACGAAGAAAGAGTTTTGAAACAGATTCCATTAGCTTCTTTTTATTGTGTATTTAACAAATATCTTTCCTTTGCGTTATGAGAAAAAGCTTTAGAAGTCCTTATTTCTTTCTTGTTCAAAAAATATTTAGAAACACCTCTCGCTTAAATAAAAAAGTTAAAATTTTTGAGCATTAAGTATTTAACATAATATAAATAACTTGCCCATTTAGTATTTTCTGATATTTTCAAGGGATCAGTTATCTTACGTTCTTCTTGAATGTAGCTGAACATTGCATTTAAATAGTTACTTCATATGATGGTCTTCACTATATCAATTACATTTGTTTCTAAAAAAAATGCTTACTTGATTTGCATCTTAAAGTATCAGAACATAGTAAATGTAAAAGATGGACAAGGCCACTCAGTCAAACAACATGTGGGTGTTTTTCTTTAATTAAAGTGAATGCTGCTATTATATTTGAACCTATTATATATAACCTATGATTTCAAGAAATTTTTCAATATTATGACTTTTTACAGTGAAATATGAAAATATCCAATTTTTGGTTATTTACCCTAGGCTTGGGTAAATATCGAGGTATATACCCAAAAAATAAATACCTAACCACTGGGTAGGTATTTATTCCCTTCCCTCATCACTGATTAGAGATAAGATGGGCTGAGCCCGTACTCAATTTAATTAGCAGCCTTTGGGCTCAGTCTTAAAGTGAAAATTTTATGTATTCACCAATTGAAAATCGGAAAAAAAATTGCTATGTGAGAAACAAGAATGCAATCTAACTTTCTTAAGTCTTTTACCATACTTTAAGAATCATTTTCAAAGGGAATGGAATTGTTATTGCTGTGATGTAAGAAGAAATATTCTATCTGACTCTGAAGCATTTTCACGGTCAATGTTAGTAACATAAAAAAGCTATTGAATATCCCTTGCCTATCCTCGCTTTGTAGCTTTTGCAGTATGTGTTTGGATTTTTTTATTGATAGGTGTAATTATTTGATAATCCTATTTTTTTTTTCTTTTTGTAAATATACAATTTTTTTGTAATTCACTTTTGCAGTGGCATAAACAAATACTGTGCTTTTGTGTTAAATGCATTTGTTAATTTTAGGTGACTTACTATATATCTACTATGACTACAAGTGAAAAAAAGTGTTTATTTTTATTCGACAATGTACATACAAGGATACACTTAAAAAAATACCAATGCTCTGATATTTTTTCTCCATCACATAGTTTGCAACTGATATATATTATAAATCCCACCTTAATTATTTTGTAGTGTCTAGTGTATGAAATATTAGATTTGTGATTGCACTATGGTTATTATTAGAATCTCATTGAAATATGTTTTCTCTGCTATAACTGCATTTCAGATTATTCATAGATTTAGCCCCAAACAAATGTTTTTTTGGATTAAAGTTACTTTCAGAAATAAACATATGTATGAGACTAAAATTTAATTTAACAGTAATTTTTTTTTTCGAAAAGTATGTTAATAGTAATGTTACAATAATGTAAAATATTACAGAAGAGAGATAATTTAAACAAAAATTATTGTATTTTTCCTGGATATGAAGATCAGTTGGATTCATTTGGTAGTGAAATAATTCAAAGCTTTCATTTCAACAATTTTTTAAAATCAAATGCAAGCACAATTTCTGCATTAGTCAGTTTAACTTAAAAATTTGTGATTGGGTTTCCTTTTATAATCTCTGTCATGCCTCTTAAGTTTAAACATGTAAAGAAATTAATAGAAAAATATTTTAATGCGTGAAAAATTAGCTTTAAACAGTAAAGATTAATTAAATGAATCAAATCCTTTCATCAATGGCAACTGCTAATATGTGATCTGAATCTTACAAGTTAATCTTCCAGTATCCGGTCATTTCCACAGTATAGTGATTGTTATAATGTACTAATTATGGATGATTACTGTATGTTTGCATTATATTTACATCCTCTTAATCTATGTACGAGGGCAGTTTGATAAGTTCTCGGCCTAACACAGAAATGGAACAAGTATGACCAAATGACAGTGTTGTTTGTAAAGTATGATCCTTTAGACATGTTGCCGAGTTTCAGACACGTGAGTTTATAGGTTATTGCTTAGCGATAAAATAAAGTAAACAAGTTTTGACATTTTCGAAAAATGGAAAAAATTGATGTTCGAACTGTCATAAAATACTTTGTTAAAAATATTTAACCCCCATGAACATACAAAAAGAGTTACAGTGTATCTTAAAGGATTCTTGTCCTTCATATTTGATAATAAAAAATCCCTGACGGCTCGGCCTACAGGCACAGGTAGATTTCGAAGACGCAGACCGTGGGGATCCTGTTTGTTGGGAATTGCCGAAGAAATGACCTTTTTGCAATGATGCGGCAGTTGGAACTGCCTACTTCGAAACCTAACTTGTTTGTAGGCGGAGCCAGCAGGGATTTTTTTTTTTTTTTGCTATAAGAGTTGGTCCTATAAAAAACTTGTCAATATAAAAGTTTTAGATAATATTAAGAGGATTTATAATAAATTTAAGCGGATTTGAAATCTTGGGAATTGACGAAGTTATGAATTTTTTTCTTCTGAAAACCCCCCTTCCCCCCCTACCTTGGAGCCATTTTTAATTATATCAAAAATCTGTCATACATAAATTTTCGGCCCTTCTCCTAGAAGTAATAATAACTTCAAACAGATTCGATACATATCATAATTAAGAAATTATGGTTTTTTTCTGTTTTCACAAAAAGCCCTCCCCCCATCCCTCCCCCTGGTTTGATTTTGCCCATTAATGAACTTCACCGAGATTTTATGCCCCTTGATTTTATTTATTAGTTTCGAAAAGATGTGGGAGTTGGAACCGCCTACTTCGAAAAATAACTTATTTGCATGCGGATCCGGTAGGGATTTTTTTTTTTAATTTTTTTTTTTGCTATTAGGGTTGGTCCTATAAAAAACTTGTCAATATAAAAGTTTTAGATAATATTAAGAGGATTTATAATAAATCTAAACGGATTTGATATCTTGTGAATTTACGAAGTTATGAATTTTTTTCTTCTAAAACACCCCTTTTTTCCCCCCCTTGGGGCATTTTTAATGATATCAAAAATCTGTCATACATACATTTTCGGCCCTTCTCCTAGAAGTAATAATAACTTTAGACGGATTCGATACATATCATAATTAAGAAATTATGGGGTTTTTTTCTGTTTTCACAAAAAGCCCCCCCATCCTCCCCCTCTTGGTTCGATTTTGTCCATTAACGAACTTGACCGAGATTTTATGCCCCTTGATTTTATGTATCAGTTTCGAAGAGATCTGTGCAGAATTATTGCAGTTATCGTGTCCATAAAAAAGTGACATAGATAGATATATAAAGTTTTGAACTGGGTGGGGTTTTGGGTTCTCGGCATAGATCTGCAAAAATTTTTCAAAAATTCCAACTTAGGTGAGAATGTAATAGGTAGTATTTCTTACGAAATTTACCTAAAAGTGAGTAGGAAATCAATTCACGATGATGAATGCTCAGGACGCCCAAAAACCGCTATGAACGACGAAATGGTCTCAAAAATTCACAATGTCGTATTGAATGATCGCCGATTGAAACATCTCGATAGACCGTATCTAAATTCAGATAATTAAAGATTTTTGAAAATAAAAATAATGTAGCGATTTGAAGAAATGTTTGTCTGTAATAATTTTTAAATAAATGTTTGACGGAATTATTAAAGAACTTTGTGTAAAGGAAGAAAAAAAGGTCAAAAGTTTTAAATGTAATTTCCGTTTACAATATAAAAATTTAATAATTCTAATGAAATGCACGAAAGCACCAGAAAAAGAAAAAAAAGGGGGTGCTACTTTGTAATATATAAAAAAATATCTAATCACAATAAAATAAAAACTTAATTTTTTACCTTAAAATTTATTATTTTATTACCAATATGCAAATAATAAATCACAAAATTAATAAAGCTTATAAAAGTTTTTGTGTAAAACTATTAAAAAATAGGCTGTGCCCTATGAAAATTTACTAGAAAATTGACAGTAACATAAGCATAGGCAAAATAATAACACAAAATAATGTAAAATGCATCAAACAAAATTTTATTTTCAGTGAGTACGAAAGATCAATGTTTTTGTTTGCATGCGATCAATGCTCTGACTGTAAGGGGAAATCTTAGCCGGTAGCCGAGGATAGGGGCTGGACGTGAATTATCTCAGTCTCTTCTACCCACCTACTATATTAATGGACTAGCCCGCTACATAGTGAGTTCGAAAGAGCCAACGTTTGTGACGTCAGTTGATCGCAACATTTTTTAAATGCTTTTTCTCCATAGCTCCACCATTTAAGGACGCAATTATTACTTTAAATAATGAAATAAATCAGTAAGATATCATGAAAAATACAGGTAAATATCCAATTAAAAAACACTCAATGACATAACAAACACATGAAACTAGAGAACGCTTTCTGACATAAAAACGCTTTCCGGCCTTAAATCGTATAGTTTGGGGAGTTTTTTGTTATAAAAAGTAGTTGATAGGATAATGGTGCTTCATATCCAAGCAACACCAATATTGTTTGTGAAACTATTTTTTATTTATTTTATTTTTTTTTTTTTTTTTTGTAAATTTATTTTCTTTTTATACTAATCAAGCAGAATATTGAAAATTATATTGTAAAATGTAATTAATTTAGTTTTCTGCAAAACAACTTGTTTCTTTGTTTGTAAACAAAATTTTATCCAGACAGTTTCTGGATCTGAAATCCCTATTTGTTATTTGCTTGTGAATTGCCATTATCTGGGCATATAATAGTATTCAGGGGTAAATGAAATTTTTTCTTGTTGAAAAAAAAAATCTAAATTTTGTAAGAAAAATCACATTTAGTCCTACTTTTTAACAATCTCTACTGATTTTTTATTTATTTTTTAGTAAATTTATGGATGGCTCATTTATATAAATCAATCCTGATAAATCTCAATGTTGTCAGATGTTCTTGAAACAGAGCCAATCCGTTCCTTTTCATACTTAAGTACCACACTTTCTTATAATGCTGAAAAATAACAATTCTTCTAATACTTTTTTCTTTATTTGAAAAGTATATTTTCAACATAAAATTTTATAGAGATGCCATTTTTTAAATGTAATTTTTGAAGTACCTGTGAAATGAACTCTGATGAATGTACTTCTGAAAATGATTTTTCTCTGGTATCAAATCTGTTCCATTTGTTTAGTGTTAAGATTTAAAAATAAATATATTAATAGTTATTTTTTGTTTACATATTTTTTATTTGTTTATAGTTTTTGAAAAGATCCTCCACAAAAATGCTTTTGGATATTACCAGCTCGTTGTAAAGATTGTAGTCTATCAGATTGTGTTCTACTTATTTCAAAGAGGATATGATTGATTGGATGTCTGTCCAATGTCTCAAGCTGTGAGATAGTGATGTGCCTGCTATTTTCATACATTTCAATTTTTAATGCATCTGTCATAGGTAAGATAATGAGTTAATTAATCTTACTGTGTAATTATGCTTTTTACTGGGAAATAATGTTAGGTTTGAGTTTTTACTAGCAAATACTAATGCTTAGTAATACACATTTACCGCTAGTATACATATTGCAGTAGACTCCCTTAAATCTGCAATCTTAAAATCCACACATCGTTTCAGATGTACACAATGAAACTTGCAGTTAAGATGTAGGTGAAAAATTTTTATATTTTTATATCATTCTTGGTTAATATTATTGAACTCTTGTTTTCTCTTTAAGGGAGCATAAATTTATTTCTGAAAAAATTCAAGATAGCACTGATATCAGCAGCGAGCACTTTCTTTTACCAAATACATTTGTGTATTAATCAAGCTTTTTGGTTATTAAGTATGGGTAAACATGAAATAAAACTTTGTTATTTAAGATTTTGATGTGAATTATTAGTGTACATTTATAAGGAGAATTTCACTGAATAATTCAAGAAAAAAACTATCTCACCATTATGCATATTTAGTTATGCATTATTAATTATTTCCTTAACCTTTACTTTTAATGTTTAAAAAATTTTAAATTTTCTTTAATTTTTATTATTTTACTTTATTGTAAACATTCATTATGATTTCAAGTGCATTATTAAATTCAAATTACTGTTTAAAAATGTAAAGAAAACAGTGACCAGAAATCCACAAAATTCTGAAATACGCTCAACTTCTGGTTTTAAGCTATACATATTTAAGGGATTCTATTTATATTTATTAGCCTTTATACACATTCACTGATAAGTATTATCCATACTTTTATGTTAGCCAAGTGCAAATCTCGCCAACAGCGGCTTTAAATTAGAAAGAATGCTTAGATGTTGAAGTAAAATGTTTTGGTTTATGGTATTATTTATTATCATTATTATTATTTTGTATTTGAAATGAATGAAAAACATATATAGTAGAACACCACTAATCCGCACAAACGTTTTGCAGATTTGAGACTTTTTGCAGATTATACCTTTTTTTAATTCATATTTGGACACATTTAGATTGTTAATGCTTAAGAATAAATAAATTACACACTTATGAATTAAGTAAGATTTATTTAAAAAATAATTTATTGATATTTTTTAAATATACAGTAGACTCTCTCAAATCCGCAACCCTAAAATTCACAATTTTCTAAAATCCACACATTGTTTCAGATGGAAACAGTGAAACTTACAGTTAATAAATAGGGGTGGAAATTCAAGATTTTTTATTTTTTTATATCATTCTGTATGCATTTTATTATGTAATTCTGGTTAATATCATTGAACTCTTGCTTTCTCATAAGAGAAGTATACATTTATTTCCGAAAATTTTCAAGATAGCACTGATATTAGTGGTGATTGATCTTTTTTCTCAAATACATTTATGTATTAATCAAGCTTTTTTGTTTATTAAATCTGGCCAAACATCAAATAAAATTTTGTAATTTTATGGTTTTGATGTAAATTACTAGTGTAACTTTATAAGACGAGTTTCATTGAATAATTCAAGAAAAAATTATCTCATCATTATTATGTATATTTAGTAATGTATAATTAATTATTTATGTAACCTTTATTATTTCCCATAATTATTTTAATATTTTACTTTATTGTAAGCATTCAGGATAATTTTGAGTGCATTATTACATTCAAATTACTCTTTAAAAAATGTAAACAAACCAGTGACCAGAAATCAGCAAAATTCTAAAATCCGCACAACCTCTGGTCCCAAGCAGTGCGGATTTGAGAGAGTCTACTGTATCATCAATAGTTGTTTGTATTAAAAGATGTGATTTATGTTTTCTGTATTGTGTCTTGCAGTCTTCTATATTTATAGAAGACTGCATAATGAATAAATGAAGATTTGTTTTTTGTTTTTTATAAAATCATTATTGATGAGGCAAGTACTAATAACAGTGAAGATGAATCAACTTGTGAGCCAAAAACAGAAGTAAATTACGTTAATGTTTAAAGAAGTAAGATGTAGTGTTCCACTAGTTTAATGACAGTAAAGAAGTTGAGACATGTAAAAGTAAAATTTTTGCAAAAGTTATTTTTTAATTTTTAATCAAATTATTTAGTAACTGATTTTTTGCGTTTTGATTTTTGTTGTTTATTACCCTCCAAAATAACATAATGAAAACTACTGTTCAGATTTTTTTGTTTTAAATTTATAACTATTTTGGTTTAACTAACATTACCCATAAAAGCTTGCTGCAAAACTCACATTTTCCATATTTAAATTTAAATTCTAGCTTTACCAGAATTATTACAGGTTTAGGACAATTTGTAAGTAGTTGTTAAGGCAACAAAATATATCACACAAAATAAATTGTGTCAATATATCATGTTTATTAATAATAATCCTTTTTTTTTTGCATTTTTTTAAAAACTAGGTTAAGTGGAGAGTGTGAATTTTGCATATACACCCTTCATATATAAGATTAAAGTTTGTGGGAAATCTAAAAAATTGTTCCCATTGAGAAATTGTTTTTTAAGAATTAAAATTCTTTGTTTATATTCATTTTTACAGAGTAGATTACAGGCGTTTCCCGATTAGTGGTACCCTAACTTTATTTTAAATGTATGTCATATGGATTTTAAGTAAATGTTATGTATTTCAAATGAAATGATTGAAAGGTTTATATATTAAATTAAATGAATGCAATACAAATGAGGGCAATAGGAACAATATTTTGTGATTTATCGCCTGCACCCAGCTAACATAAAAGTACCTTATTATTGTATTATTGATAATTGTTGTTTAAAATGTATATTTATATATACTGTGTTGGGGAATTCAAATAATTTAACAATTGGTTCTCTGCCCAAATGAATAACTAACACCTGTATTTAGCAAACCTTTTCCCAATCCCTAGCACATATATGCACATCATATAATCATATGCTTTTATATCTTAATAGCAGACATCTCCAACTAGCAGAGAAATTCACGGTCACTATATGCCTACTGCTCAGATGTTTTACTATAGTTCATTATAGGTACATAATATACAGTAGATTTCCTCAAATCTGCAAATTCCTAAAATCCACACATACTTGCAGATGTAAACAATGAAACTTACAGTTAAGATGTAGGGGAAAAATTCAAGTATTTTTAAATTATTATAGCATTCCATGTACATTTTAATATGTAATTCTCATTAGTATGGCTGAACACATGTTTTCTCATCAAGGAAGTAAAACTTTATTTCTGAAAAAAATCAAGATAGTGCAGAAGTAAATTACGAACTATTTGTAATTACAAAATTTTTAACTTTTTTCCAAATATATTTTTATATTAATCAAGCATTTTTGGATTTAAGTTTGGCTAAGCATTAAATAAAACTTTTTTATTTTATAATTTTTATGTAAATTATTAGTGTTCCTTTATGAGGCAAGTTTCAGTGAATAATTTAAAAAAATTATCTCATTATTAGGCCTATTTAGTTAAAATGCATTATTGTTTACTTCACCTTTACCTTTAAAATTTTAATAATATTTTAATTTTTTTAAATTTTATTACTTTACTTAATTATTTTAATATTTTACTTTATTGTAAACATTCATTATAATTTGCAGTGCATTATTACATTCAAATTACTGTTTAATAAATGTAAACAAAACAGTGACCAGAAATCCGCAAAATTCTAAAATCTGCACAACCTCAGGTTTCAAGCTATGCAGATTTGAGGGAGTCTACTGTATATTCATTTTCCTATATAAAAGCTAAAATTGGTTTTAGAGATGTAATTGTAGGCTACTTTGCATTAATGAATTAAAATATTTAATTTCAGGATCCGGGTTAGCTCGCATATTGCTGAATACTTTTTTTCTTGGATTTGAATCAAGTTGCAGGTTGACTTCAAATGTAGTTTTTGTGTTTATTTCAGGTACAACTCAACTCATGAATAACTCTTATTCATACTCCTCAGAGAAAAGTCGAAGAAATTGCTTTGGCCTTAAAATCTTACTCAGGGATAAGTTAGTATTTTTTTTCAAAACCTGGAAAACTATTCAGCTACTTTGCAAAAAATGTTCATTTTATATTTAAAGTTCACATTAGTCAACAATTACTGCTAATCAGAATTCTTTGCCATTGATTGTTGATGTAGAAGAAATTTTCATTCTGGAAAAAAATTTACTCAGGGAGTTTTTTTTTTGGGGGGTGGGGGGAGGGGGGTGAAATGGATATGAACACTCTTATGGATTCATTTGTAAACATAAAACATGACTATTGAAACGATTTGGAATTGAACAGATTTCTCTTCGATTGTATTTTGAGTTATAAGTGATTGTCTCATAACCTTTGTTGGGCTATTGTGTCTGGAAATTTGGTTCAAATGGACAACCAGGACTGTGCGAAGAGAAAACTGTACCCGGGGCAAAGCTTCAATATGGCATCCCTGCATCCAACTGCTTCTCTTTATGACAGGTATCACAAAATTGATAAACTGCAGAAACAGAAAAAAATTCTATTTTGGAACTTTAACAAGGAAAAATTTTAATTCGGAAATTCTAAGAAATTAAATAACATAAGAGAAAATTGCACTTATTGTTTGAGAAATCATGATGCTTTGCAACAAATAAAAAAAGAATGATGAAGAGAGAAAAAGAAATTCTACGGAAAATGATCGATGGCCAAAAAATGAATAAATAAATAAATAAAACCATGGTTGGTAATATAAATTTGCCGTTCCCTCAATTTCAGGTAGCAGGCACTGCCTGATAGTAATTATGCAAAACTATATTAAATACTATTGATATTTACACTTATTAAAATTATTAATAACTGCATTTAATATTTAAATTGTTAACAATTCTGAAAATTAATAATTATTAAATAATTAACTCTGTAATTTGGAAAATAATATACATTTTTATGCTTTAATTACTAAAATGATAGTTAATAATTTAGTATTCATCTTAGAAAGAAAAAGGGGCAGAGCACTAGTTCTGTAGTAAAGGGCATTATTTCACAAGGAAATGTTAGTCATGTGTTTAGTAAGGATATGGAAAATAGTGTATAGATTTTTAATATGATAAATAAAGTGAAATTAATTTTTAATGATTTTCAGAATTACAAATTACAAAATATAATACAAGATTTAATAATATCTTGTTTTTTCTAAAGTTAATCCTGTTCTATAATTTTTACAAGGTCTTGGTTACACGGATTTAGATGTTATGAATATTTTACATGGGAAAGGGTTTTTTTTACAAAAAAATCTCTGGGCACAACTAAAGGTGAATTTAAATATTTTTTTCTTTTTAATCAGAATGCATTGTGCCAAATTAAAAAAAGTAGCATGCAGCACTCTTAAAAAATTGTTTATACAAAACACTATATAATTACAAAATTGATAAAAACTGGAAATAAGTATAATTTCATCAGTTTGTGGCACAAATAACAAAACAAATAACATTTGCAGCTTGTTTTCCATTTGTATTGAGAAAATTTACTGTTAGCAGCATTACTGTCTTTCACTGGTGATTATTAGCATTCAGCAATTAGTCAGATGTGTCAATCCCAAAACTTTCTTCTATCTCATACATGTTAATACTTCAAAAAGTGTATTTTTTTAAGTATGCATTTTAGAATCCAAAAATGCAGTATCGCAGCACCACCTGCTATATGATTTAAATGAAAACCTAATCAACACCAACCGATGTCAAGGTCTAACAGAATATAAAGTTTCATAAAATTCCTCGCATTAATTCTTGAGATATGACTATCGCTGAAATCGTGTAAATTCTGAAAAATGCAGCATAGCAGCACCATTTTGGGGGCTATTGACACCAAAACCTAATCAGCAACAACTTAGTATGTCAACGTCTAACTGAATCTGAAGTTTGATAAAAATCCTTGCATTCTTGTGATAGAGCTATTTCCGAAATCATGAAAAATGCAGCATATTGTGCCACCTGTTCGGCAATTTACACCAAAAACTAATCAACACCAATTTATATGAAGGTCTAACGGAATCTAAAGTTTTGTTACATTCATTGCTGTAGTTCTTGAGATAAAGTGCCTACAAAATTTATGTTACACAGAACAGGAAAAGACAGTTAAAAGACAGACATTTTCTTAAAAACAGTCAATTGTTTCAGGACCTTCTAAAACGTATAAATCCGTCGTAAACCAAAAGTCAAAATTTTTCATGAATCTAATACTTTCTTCTGTAAAGATGGAAGAAAGTAAAAATATAAAAGTTTTGATGTCTTGATAAAATAAGATACTGGTTATTTATTTTTTTATTTTTAGAAAATTATAATACTTGCAAGGCTCTCAAATGGTCCCCTTTCCCCCCTAAAATCTTATTTTTAGAAAATTATAATACTTGCAGGGCTCTCAAATGGTCCCCTTTCCTCCCTAAAATCTTATTTTTAGAAAATTATAATACTTGCAGGGCTCTCAAATGGTCCCCTTTCCCCCCTAAAATCTTATTTTTAGAAAAAATTCCGCTTTTCTGCGATTTGGTCTGCTTAGTCTGCTTTGTGACTAAAAAAAAATTTAAATCGTAAAAAAAAAAAAAAATGAAAACAGCAAAATTTTGATACATGCTGATATTGCATGATTCCTTAATGTATAAATTAACCTCTTTTTTTAAGCCATGAAAAAAAAAATTGTAAAGGAGTCCCTACCTCACCCCCTCTTGATAAGTAACAAATTAGTGTTTTGATGCCAAATGGAACCACTCACCCACTCAAATTATGGTTTTGTCCCCCCCCACCATGTTTGTGATTGGAACGTTACCGCTCTATTGCAATACCCGTTTCTTTCGCAGGTACTTTTTTTTCTTTCTAATTGTCTTATTTCAGTAACAATAGGCTGTGAACAGAATAATTAATTATTATCATGGATTCCTATTCTACTGGGGTTTTTTTTGTTTATGAGTTCTGGAAGAACACATGATAAAAACCAGCAGAATAAACATGATAGTAGGTAATGTTTTCTTTATTTTATAAATATGCTTTGTAAATATTTCAATTTGACAATAATATTTCATAATTTTATTAAAATACAACCATGTCAATCTTACTTTTTTTGCTGGGAGTTTTCGCTTTCCGAATTTGCACTGCACAGCATATTTACTCCTCGTTGGAGAGTCAAACAATTATTTTTTTTTTTACTTTCGCGAAATTTCATTTTAATGTTCCCTAGAATTGAAATCAAGATTTATTTTCATTATTAAGCTGGTGTCAAATTCCCTGCTCAAGAACGCGAAACTTTCTGGCACATTTTAAACGTAAAAGTATAAAATTGGCAAGCCTGACTATTGAAGCTATTTGGAATCTAATTACGTTTTTCATTTTTTGATAAATAAATTACTTATCGAGTTATAAGCGATTCTTATCATGTGACAAGTTTTCCTCCATACTTGTTCTGCCACGTCAGGAATTCAGTTCAATACATCAACTTTGACAGTGTTTTCAGAAAGATATTCTGCCTTTACCAAAAAATCAAAAACGTCTTTTTATTACATAATTTCTGAATAAGAACACCTGCCAATTTAGTACGTTTCTGAACAAAAATCAATAAATTTATCAAATAAATAAAGTAATTAATTAAAAAATTTATTATTTATTCAGATATGTGTCAGAAAGTAAGCTCTTTTGGATTTAACAACAGCCTTAGGAAAATTATTATTTTATAAATCTAATAATAAATTTTTATATAAATCTAATATTTCAATATCAGGAAAGCTTTTATCTGAAATTCATTCTACTGCTTTCAATTTGATTCCACAAAAAATAACACTATGAATTTATGAATTAATATGTAATAATTAATTGTATATCTATCTATCTATCTATCTATCTATATATATATATATATATATAACCATTAATGAAACATTACCGTAACACCAACAAAAACTATGAATTTATGAATTAGTATGTAATAATTAATTGACAACGATAGTGTTCCCCAACACTCTGAATATAGATACCATGTACTAATTTAAAAGAAGAAGAAATTAAATTAAAAATTGCAAAAATGAAATTTGTAGAATTTAGATATATATATATATATATATATATATATATATACATATATATTACGCTTTCAAATTTATTTTTACTTTATTTCATCTTTACAAGAAGAAAGTATTTGATTCGTGAAAAATTTCGACTTCCTGTTTTTGATGAATTTATACGTTTTAGACCATACTCGACCTGTTGCCCACAGGTCACATGTGGCCCGGCCATCTTTTATGTGCGGCCCAAGACACAATCATTAATCGCTACTTAGAAAATTAACTGAGATGTGTATAAAAAAAATTTAATGTTTTCACTGTTTTTTTATATTTTTTCATGAGAAAACAATTTCTTGTTATTCATAACTTACTAATTTAAAATTACCTTAAAATATCTTGAATGAAGTTTCCTTAGTCAAAGTTCTTTTTACATGCAGTTTTACTTGTGCTGTAGTAGTGTATACATTTATTAATACTGAACACTAAAAAAAACATTACTCCAAATTAATTTAATTTGCACTACTATGTTTCTACTTTTAAAAGAAAAAGTTTTTGCATTGAGAAAAAAAATGATTTATTAGTCATTTATTATCCCTTGATTTTTTTTTGTTTTTTGAGAATTTGGAATTGCTGCATTATTATATTGTTACATGTTATACAGCTAATAAGGCAAATAAGGGTTAAATATTGGTCGCAGAAAAAAGTTTTATACCACTATTTCAAAACAACAATCTTCGCGGCATTTGCAAATAACAGTATGTAAATAGAAATCTATATATCTTTACCTTATTATACAAGTATGTTGAGGTCCACCTAATGTGGCAAATATATGTTTGCGGCCTGTGAGAAAAAAAGGTTGAGTATGGCTGTATTAGATTGTCCAAAACACTATTTTATTGTTTTTAAAAAATGTCTGTCTGTATGTGACACCAATTTTGTGGGCGGTCTATCTCAACAACCAATGCAGGTAATTTAATCAAACTTCAGATTCAGTTAGACCTTGAGATAAATAGAAACTGATTAAGTTTTGGTATAAATCGCCCAACAGGTCGCGCTGCTATGCTGTATTTTTCGTGATTTCCGCGATAGCTATATCTTAAGATTTAAAGTACGGAATTTCATAAAATGCCTTATTCTGTTAGACCTTGACATAAATAGATGCTAATTAAGTTTTGGTGTAAATCACCCAATAGATAGCGCTGCTATGCTGCATTTTTCATGATTTCTGCTATAGCTCAAAAACTAATGCATAGAAAACAAAAATCATATTCTTTTAGAACTTGACATAAATAGATGCTAATACAGTTTTGGTATAAATCGTCCTATAGGTGGCGCTGCTATGCTAAATTTTTCACGATTCCGTGATTGCTATATCTCAAGAATTAATGCACAGAATTTCATCAAACATCATATTCTATTAAACTTTGACATAAATAGACACTGATTGCATTTTGGTGTAAATTATCCAGCAGGTGACGCTGCTATGCTGTATTTTCCACGATTTCTGCGATAGCTATTTCTAAAGAACTAATGCACAGAATTTAATCAAACTTCATATTCTGTTAGATCAGGACTTAAATAGATGTTAATTAAGTTTTGGTGTAAATTGCCCAGCAGGTGGCTCTGCTGTGATGTATTTTTCACGATTTCCGCAATAGCTATATCTGAAATTTAAAAAAAATATATTTTTTAATTCTATAAAAGTTAAGTGAATAATAATATATTCCAAATTCCGTTCTTCATATAATGAATGTTTATATACAATTTTTAAACGTTAACATTTTTTTTTGTCATTTCTTTACAGATTTCACAATTATAGGGAAGTGCACATTTTTAAATATCTAGCAGGATAAAATTGATGAGGATGGAAATAAAATTAGTGAATCGAATAGACAGCAAGATAACGGATTATATTGCTTATTATGTGATAATTTAATAACTGTTGAAAAGGATTTTTTATGCTATCAAGAGGAATTATGGAACAGACAAACATAAAAATAATTTTATGCTAAAGAAACGCTTATCCAAACTTCAACTGTCTTTAAAAAAAACTTTAGATTCTGGTGCTTCTGAGTAGAGTTGCAAAATGCCGATTTATTTCCAATAAACCCGGTTTATTCCCAAAAGACCCAGTTTATTCCCAAAAAATCCGATTTATTCCCAAAAAACTCGGTTTATTCCCAGGTTTAAACTGGGTTTTTTCTAGCCTTTGCAACTCTACTTCTGAGTCAAATTCTAAAAGATGTGAAAAAACTCGAATTCTAATATTTCTGAGTCAACTTCTAGTGCTTCTGTGTCAAGTAATGTTCATTTTTGCATCTATATTGTTCAAAGGAAGCTTCTTTAAATGCTGAACGTATTTAGTGTATGAAAATTATGACATGTAACATGTCAATAGAGTCATGTGATGGTATTGCTGAAGTATTCAGAGCCATGTTTTTAGGAACTGTCCCAGATAAGTTTTCTTTGAATCTAACAGAACTGGGATATTTAATAACTGATGCATTACCTCTATTTTTCAGAGAATTATTTTTATTTGAAGTCTAAACAATTTTTTTATATATACAGTATGATGAAACAGCTAATAATGCTAGATGAAAGGAACTTCAGATTTTTGTAAGATTTTGGTTTGAATCAAAAGGTGAAATCTGCACTAAACATTTAGAGAGCACGTACATGGGCAATGCTACAGCAGAAGATACACCTAAGAATATTTCAAAATCATTAGATAATGAAAATCTCCCCTTTTGTAAAATGTTGATGTTTGGAAGTGATGGCCCAAACATCAATAAAAAAAACTTTTAGTTAAATAAATGAGGAAATAAAGTTGGTAAGAAAAATATAAATTGATTAACATAGGCTTCTGCAATATTCATATTATGAATAATGCATTCCAGAAGGGACTGGAAGAGAACTGTGGTGTGATGCCTCTGATTTAACTATAAGCATATATAATTACTTTCAAGACTGGCCCCACACTGGGAATCTTCACACTGGGAAGATTTCTGAAAAATTCAGACTGAGAAAAAAATTGCCAAATTTACATTTTATAAAACATGTAAGTTCACGATGGCTGATTCTCGAATCTGCTGCAACTAGAGTTTTACAGCAGTGGGATGCTATTGTGGAATATTTTCTGAAGTATATTCCAATGAAACAAACAAAAGTGATGGGTACTATCAGTTATACAGGGTCACCAGAAATAATGTAATGCTGATTAGAAGTAATGTCACGGTTGATGATTTTGTTATTACTCCATTCACAGAGTTTTTTTTTCCACTTACTGATCTTTCTTCTAAATCTACTTTTTTTAATATTAAAGCAAACAAACGGAACGCAATTTTGGAGCTTCATTGTCAAGGAAAGCATGTGTGTGAGATTGCTCGATTGCTTCATGTGTATCATTCAACCGATTCCAACGAATTTAAGTGATTCAAGGAGCTTGGCCATGAAAGAGACTGGCCCGGAAGAGGCAGAAAAAGCACTGTGAACACGTCCAAAGATCGACAATTGATTAAGAAACGCATATCAAGAAATCCCCAGGTGTCGATGAGAAAAATGGCGAGACAGACAGGGATTGCTCGTGAATAGGTTTGACGTATGACCAAAGAGTTTGCTGACCTTCATCCTTACAAGCTGAAACAAGCACAATTTTTTCCTGATGAAAACAAACGATTATGGTCTCAAAAGATGCAAGAAGCTGTTGAAGCAAGCTGCAACTCCATACTAGGAGCAGATCCTGTCTTCTGATGAAATGGTATTCTCGATGGAACAATCGTACAGTCGTCAGAATTATCGGATGTGGTCAACAACTTTTCCAGGCAAGTCTTACATGGTTCAACATCGTCAAAATACGAAATCTGTCGTGGTATGGGCAGGAATTTGCGCAGCAGGCAAAACTCCTCTCATTTTCATTGATTCTAGAGTCAAAATCAATAAAGATGTGACCGAAAAGATATTATTGAGGATATGGTACTTCTCTGCACTCATAAACGGGGTTTGGACGTTTCAACAAGATTCCGCGCCTTCTCATCAAGCGAAATCCAAACAGGACTGATGTCGGACCAATTTTCCAGAATTCATCTCGGCTCAAGAATGGCCTCCATACTCGTGTGAACTCAACCCCTTGAATTACAGTTTGTGGTCGATTTTAGAGGCAAAGGCTTGTGCAAAGCATCACAAAAGTTTGGAAGCTCTGAAGTGTTCGTTGATTCGGGAATGGAAACGAATCGCTCCGAAAGAGCTGCGGCCAATTGCTGAAAATTTCACTAAACGTTTGCATCAAAGCAAAAAGAGGACACTTTGAAGAAAATTTATTTTTTATTTATCTAATACATTGTTGTTAATAAAGTATTGGTTTGTGCAAAAGTTTTTGTGTTTTCATTAACTAAGTCAAATTAGACCGCTAAGTTATTTCTGGTCACCCTGTAAAAAGATTGTATCCTTTTTTTTAAAAAAAAAAGAGTATCAAAGGATAAGTGAAGTATAAGTTCTGATATTTTACCAAATTGACATGTTTATTTAAAAAAGAACAGCTATTGATTCACCTTATGCATGATGAAATAAAAGACATTGTTATTACAATAATGGGATGTGTCTGTAAAAAAGAAGTCATTGAAAATTTTCGCAATGAACCTTGTCAAGAGGCTTTTAAAACAAATAATTTGTTAAATATTAAAGATCTTTTTTTAATGATGAACTTGCAAGTTGTTCAACATCTTCAACTGTAACAGAAAGAGACAACTTTGCTTTATCTGTTAGACATCACTATGTTGCTGCTGGTAGGTATATTCTGCAAAAGAAAATCATTAATAACAAATTGCTGAGAGCTTTAGGTTGCTTGGATCCTGGTAAAATTAAAAAATCTGAAAGTGTGTAGGATATCGTTAGAATCGCCCACTCCTTGCTAATAGAAGTAGATATTGATTATCTCATTGATGAGTGAAAATCATTGCAGTTAGCAGACATTACGAAATTGTATGATAAAATGGACCATTTTGAGGATAATGCATTAAAAACGAAATAAGACAAATTAAAGCACACTAATCTTGTCAAAATAATCATTGGAATTTTTAATTTTTTTTTAAAATGTAGATATGTATGTATACATACATAGTCCGTGTCCTACACTTATCCGTGATAGTGCAGATGTAGAAAGGGGCTTTTCTAGATCAGCTAGGGTAGCCCTACTCAACCTGCGGGTGGCATTTATCCCGGTGACCTTTTATGTACGGCCCGAGACATAATCCTTAATCTATATTTATAAAATTAATTGAGATGTGTATAAAAAGTATTTAAGTCGTTTATTGTTGTTTTACATATTTTCGTGGAGAGACAATATCTATCCTGTTATTTATAATTAATTTCAAAGTATGTTAAAATACCATATATGTCATTTGCTTAGTCAAAAGTTCTTTTTATATGTAGTCCTATTTGTAGTACAATGGTGTATACATTCCTTAAACTTCATTATCCATCGAAAATTATTCTAAATTAATTTAATTAGCACTATATATATCTCCATTTAAAAAAATACATTGAGCAAAGGCATATTTTATTAAAGAAAATCTGTTTTTTATTTCTTCAGAAAGTGGAAATTCTGCATTGTTATATTATTAAAATTTATATTTTTTTGTATAGCTAAAACAATTTATTGGGGGTGGAAGGTTTGTTGTGAGAAAAAAAGGACCAAAAACGTTAAAAACATCTATTTTCGAACAACAATATACAGCATATTTCTACAACATTTTCACTAGAAATCTACCACAAAGTAGTATATTGTTTGGAAATAGTGGTGTAAAAAGTTTTGATGACATTTCCTCCGTGACAAACGTTCAATTATATTGATAAAATTAACTTTGTTATAGTGCTTTATTATACTATTTTTGTTATTTTACTATTTTAATTACACCTTTTTTACATCATTATACCAATGTGTTGCAGTCCACCTAACGTCGCACACATGTATTTGCGGTCCGTGGGGGAAAAGGTTGAGTATAGCTGCTTTAGAAGAATCACACTAGCTGCTTTAGAAGAATCACACTAGCTGCTTTAGAAGAATCACACTAGCTGCTTTAGAAGAATCACACTGTTCTTGTTATTCCAACCAAGCAAGGCCTTTTGAGAAACACTCAAAAGCATCATTGTTACCAATCTTTACTTGGGAATCATTCTCACCTTCATCATCATCTTCTTTTGGAAAATGTAAGATTTCTGCGATAATTTCCTCATCATTAAGCAACTGGAAGCCTGCATCTTCCATGTCACAATTCAACCAATCTGTGATTTCTTTGATTCCACAGTTTTCAAAATCTGACATCGAGCTAAAAAGGTTTAAAATTCGGTAGCACCATCTATTGCAAAGTCTGTAACATTTTCATCTGAGCCAGTTGAATAATTCGTCAAAAGTTTTTGCCAACTTCATCATAGGGTCAATTGCAGCATAGATTTCCATGTTTCACGATCATATAAATGCAGTCTTTAATGTTGACAGTTTTCCAAAACTTAAATATTGAAACGGCATCAGATGCATAATCACCTTCAAAAAGTAATTTTATGATTAATGCCTTTCGGTAACGTCGTTTTAAAGACTCCAAAATGCCCTGACCCGTAGATTGCAGTAGAGACGTTGTATTGGGTGGCCCTTGGTAATTTGCTTTTTCTTACCAAGATTTCACTGAAGGCTAAAAAAACACTTTGAAAACAAATGGGAATCCATCCAAGCATTTCTTTGATTCAAATAGTGGAGAGGAAGTGCAGATGTGTCTACGTTCTTAAGGCATCTGGGATTCTTACTTTTCCCAACAACAGCTATTTTAGTTTAAGCTTGTGAGAACTCGATGCGTTAGAACAGTAAATCGATCTTTCATTACTTTCCGTCCTTGAGCAGAAGTCTCATGTACTACAGCTAAAGGAAGGGCCTTCCAGTTCAATCCTGTTTTGTCACAGTCGTATATTTGTTCTAGGATTAAGTTCTCTTCTTACATCAACTTTTCGATATCTGCAATAAATGAATCGACTGTGCGACATTTCCAGACATCGTTTCACCCTCGACGGTGAGTTGCCTCATATCATGGCAAATTTTGAATTTCTCTAGCCAGCCACTACTTGCTTTAAAGTCATCCAAACCACCGAGCTTATAATTAAGAATTAAAACTTTCTTTTCTGTCATCGGCCCAGATAGCGGTATTCCTTCACACCTTTTTTAAACAAACCATTCGTACAAAGAAGCATCTAAATCTACATAACCAGCTGATTTCAGGGTTTTTCATAATTTGGCGACTTTCCTGCTATCTAATTCAGCAAAAGATTTCTTAATTTTCTCAGAGTTCCTTTTCATGTCACCAACAGTTGTCACACCAAAATTAAACTCCTTTGCAAGTTTTGTGATAGTTTTTCCTGTTTCTAATCACGTAACAATATCAGATTTTTCGTCTATGGTTAGAATGACTTATTTTCTCCTTATGGAAACCATGATGGAAAAAGCAACAGTAATAAAAAATTACAGTAAAAGACAAAGCGTAAGCACTATTAAATCCCCCTGCAGGTCGAAAATACCAACTTCACAAATAGTACTAACAAGATTCTGATCTGAAATAACAGCAGAAAAATAGAACAAACAGATGCGTGCTAGAATTTTGGAAAGCCCATCTAAGCGTATTACTCCTTTCTGGAGTAGAATCGTCCATGAAGGGTATATGTGTGCCAATCGTAACATAATCTTACAATTTGGGATTTCACAGTATGTATCAGGTAGTATTGTGAAGGGAATTAATTATGAAAATTTAATTATTTTAATGCTGATCTGGAAATATTAGCGTAAGATATGTGTGACCATCCTGTCCTTTGTAATGCTTCAAACTCACTATAAGAATTAGATTTTCCAGATTTATTTTTATATGTTCATAGTGAATTCTACAATCTTACTCATAAATAGGCATTTTTATGCTGCTTGTAGATAACTCGTTATAATTTCAGCACCATGATTTTAAATATTGCTGTTTTGATACTATTTATTTAACGTAATCTAACTAGGGAAGGTTCCCAACTGCCAGATCGAGTTTTGCCGAGAGTGGTGTCGTTGGAAAGTTCTTACCATGGTGATCAAGTAAATGTATACAACTACTCATTCTGAATGCAACTGGTGAAGAGTTATAGGTTGATGTATTTCTGTCATTTATTGATTTCTCCAGATCGCTAGCTATGCAGGAAAGGCACTCTGTGTGGTAGAAAAGAGAGTTGACGGATTACAGAGAATATTAGAGAGAGATCGAGTTTATTCTTGTTGGGAAAAGTAACTTCACGAATGGTAGTGCATTTCTGAATAGAAATGTGAAGCACGGGTGTTTCCAACACCAGGTACACACAATGAGAGGGGGTGTTTCGCAGTTGTCACAGGTGTTATTAGTTAAGTTAAAGCATTCCTGTTTAACTGATCAAGAGACAGGATCCATGTCTCTAATTAAAGCCTTTTGAAAGGCGTACCGACGCATGTCATCGAAGGTGGGCATGGAGAATTGGTTATAGGCCAACTTATGCAATTTTATTATGCTTTCTCTAGTGGTCATGTTGACAAAATATGGTCAAAATCTTCTGTTTCTTACTAGAGGGAACAAGGAACCTTCACCAACTTCACACTGGCAACAACAGGATACATAGCTGTACTGTTAGCTATCTTTTCTACCTCACAGAGTGTCTTTCTTGCATAGCTAGCGATCTGGAGATCTCAATAAATGACAGAAATACATCGGCCTTCACCAGTTGTATTCGGACGGGTAGTTGTATGCTTTTCCTTGATCCCCATGGTAAGAGCTTTCCAGCGACACCACTCTTGACAAAACCCCGATATGGCAGTTGGGGACTTCCCTAGTAAGTTTCATTGATTGATATGTTTTTGAATAAAATATTGGTACTTGTGTAATTTTTCTTTCCACAATTTTTAGGAATGAATGTACATTAGACTTTGATTTTCCAACACTCTATTATAAGACAAACTTGGTAAAATGACACTTCTCACACACTTCATGATCCAATTTGTTATTGGCTATATTCCAAATTTCTAGAAGAAATGCATTTCGTTTTACGTATGATCAATTATACATTATACAAGGTTTAAAACATGGTAAAAATATTAATAATGTAACAAGCTAGTACTCGGGACTATAGCCGAGGGGTTCTTTGAACCCGTTTTAAACTCTTTTTTTTTTTTTTTTTTTTTTTTTTTGTATTGAAGGAGAGGATTTAAGAATCCTCAAAACGGCCGTATGCAATTTTTGTGCCATTTTTTTCATTTGTGCGTTATAACGTTGTTAATGGTTTTAGTTTATGAATGTTAATAAATGATTAAATTTCTATTAAATTATTTGAGTACCATGTTGATTTTTGTCACGAATAAAATTGATATTCGATCGAGAAATATCAGAAATCTAGAGAAGTTCCGACTAAGCAAATCTGTATATTATAATTTCTCTAGCCACAAAAATAATTTCTTATCTCCTCATTGCTTGTAAAATGTTTCTTTGTTTTTGTAGAAAATATGCAATAATATTTTCTCCTTTAATATCCATTACGTTTTTATTTATATTTCCTTTGTGACAAGTTATTCATTTTAATTAGTAGTTATTTATTTTATTATTTATAGTTTAATCTTTGTATAGTTACTAAATGCATCTGATAATTTTCTGATATATGCCTGATTCCATTAGTGATAGATAATTAGGAAATTTTTAATACTATGGTAGAAAATTTATTTCATTTCAGTTTTCTACATATATTTTAGTTTCTCATGACAATTTTTTTCTCTCAAGTAAGTTTTTACTTAATCATGAAAATTATATATTAATTTAACTCAATTTATTGCAGATGCATAAAGTCATAGATGTACATACACATCACATCAGTCAAAGCATTCTTTAAATTGTGAAATATGCAGCAAAATATTTCTGTTCAGGAGATTTTCGTAGAAACACTTTCTGACTCTCAGCAAGGAAAATTGTTTGTTTGTGAAGTATGCAGCAAAGGATTTTCTCAAAAGCGCAATTTAAATGTCCATCTTCGCACTCACACTGGTGAGAAACCATTTGTGTGTGAGACTTGCAACAAGAAATTCACACAAAAGCATCATTTAACCGATCATCTGTTAATTCATACTGATCAGAAACCTTTCGTATGTGGGGTATGCAACAAGAAATTCTCTCGAAAGGGTGATTTAAGCAAGCATCTGTTAATTCATACTAGGGAGAAATCTTTTATGTGTGAGGTATGCAACAAGACAGTCTCTCATAAACATCATTTAAGAGACCATCTCTTAATTCATACCGGGGAGAAATCTTTTGTGTGTGGGATATGCAACAAAAAATTCTATCGAAAGAGTGATTTAAGCTATCATCTGTTAATTCATACTGGTGTGAAATCGTTTGAGTGTGATGTATGCAACAAGAAATTCTTTCGAAAGTGTAATTTAAGCGCTCATCTTCGCTCTCATACTGGTGAGAAACCTTTTGTGTGCGAGATATGCAACAAAAAATTCTCACAAAAGAGTAATCTAACAGCTCATCTTCTGTCTCATACTGGTGAGAAACCTTTTTCATGTGAGCTATGCCACAAGAAATTTTCTTACAAGAGTAGCCTGAAAAAGCATCAGTTAATTCATACTGGTGTGAAACCCTTTGTGTGTGAGCTTTGTAACAAGAAATTTTCTGACAATAGTAAACTGAAAAAGCATCAGTTAATTCATACTGGTAAGAGACCCTTTGTGTGTGAGATATGCAACAAAAAATTCTCTCAAAAGAGTAATCTAAGAGTTCATCATCTGTCTCATACTGGTGAAAAACCTTATTCGTGTGAGCTATGCAACAAGAAGTTTTCTTGCAAGAGTAGTCTGAAAAAGCATCAGTTAATTCATACTGGTGAGAAACCTTTTGTGTGTGAGATATGCAACGAAAAATTTTTTCGTAAGAGTAATTTAAGCAGGCATTTATTAATTCATGCTAGTGAGAAATCGTTTTGTGGGTTAGATACACAAGAAGAAATTCTTTCAAAAGGGTAATTTAAATGTTCAACTTTGCTCTAATTTTAGTGAGGAACCTTTTGTGTTCGAATTCTGCAAAAAGAATTTTTTCAAAAGCAGCATTTTATCAAGTATCTGTTGATTTATATTGATGAGAAAATGCTTCTCAGATATACAACAAGGATTTTTCTAATTAATCTGAGTGTTCATTCTCCCTCTTATAATTTCTTGTTTGCTGTTAACTAATTTAATTCCTTTATGTTCCGCCTTGGCATATTCAGAGAAGAAATTCTTAGGAAAGTAAGATTTATTTCAAAATATTACAAACAATCAGTAAAACGAAACAGCAACAATTAAAAATATTTCTAATATTATATGACTTATTTATATATCCAAATGTCATATACTTTTACTAAATAATTATAATAGGTTTATTTATGTATAATTTAAACTAGTAAATCTGCCAATCAGGAGCCTTAGTGTCATCTGCACCAAAGACATTTTTGTTTTGATCTTGCTTTATATTAATATCAAAATCTTCACAATTCTGTATTTATTTATTTTTTTACGTTATGTAGATTTATTAGTGTGTAAGATTTTCTGGTGATTGCGGAAATTAAAATTCAAAAACTGCTGCATTAGACCTGATATCAAGCAATGAAATTCCTTCACTGTAAAAACTGACATTCTTATAAAGTTTTAAAATAAAAAATACTTTTCTTTAGGGGATGCATTGCCACACTGAACCTGCTGTTATCTCGTCAATATTACTCTTCCATTTTAGAATATTTTTACGATTTTTCGATTCTATTATATCTAAAATGTGCTTTATTCTGTGGTTTAATTAGATAAGCATCGCCTTCTATGAGAGTTTATCTCAACGATATTTACTTATCTACTAACCACAAAACATCTCTATCTATTTCAGAATTTGGATAGAATCTTGTGTAAGAGAGATAACAATAGACAGTAATGTATTCAGATACTTTAGTATAGCCCTGTATATGATCTATAAATTTTCATACACAACAAATACTCTATTAAATGTTAATAAAGCTTTACAACACTTTTCTGGAAGTTACTGTACATAGAACTGCAATCTATCTGTGTCCTATCATACCGCCCTGTATATAAATTTATTTATATTATACATACACCACTTAGTGTATGTATATAGTGTATGTATAGTAAACTTTAGTGTAACAGAAAAACTCGTGCATGCAGTTGAAAACACATTTTCAGCAATTATTTCACATAATGTGTTTGAAATCGTTTGTATTGCTCTGTATATTATTTATAGATATTTATACTCGCTTATTATGTTAAAATTTATTTCTGTCGAAAAATGCTTAACTGAAAATGTTTTTCCAGAGATTATCATAAATATAAAGTTCTTCTGGAAATTACCATAAAGTTCTATATTCATAGCTACATAAGACAATTGAAGATTTATATCCTATAATTTTCGCTTATAGATGCTAATGTATCTGAATTATTTTGTGGATCTCTTGAAAAATTTTAAATGTTACATGCATAGTTTTGTATTGGAAAAATATTGTGCACCAAATAAAGTATAATTATTTTCTTTATGTTCAATTCAACTCAGCATCATTAAAGTTTACTTCAAACAATTACTCCTACAGACATTAATGATATCAAATCTACTATGTGTCCCTGAAAATTAACTATAAATGCCATACATACCATTTTCTATAGAAAGCATGTTGTAATACATATTAATTTTCTTTATTTTGAATTAGTGTAACATCACTAAAATATGCTTCAAACAATTAAACTTCATCAACCGTAATATGTTTGAATTCTTTGAGTGTCAATTAAAACAAACGAATAGTCCAAATCAAACTAAAAACTACATCTTATTGAGTATACCTCACAAACATTTTCTGTAAATTGACACCTAATCAGATTTTTGTGACAGTTATCACCAGAAGATAGACATGGGTAATTCCAATATGTGGCGATGAATCACGCGATGTTAAGATTATTCTATGTTTTTGACATCATCACTGCTAATGGAGTAGGAGAATTTGTGGGCCATATTCTGGCAACCTTGTATAGTGTCAGTTTGTAATGTATATTTTTGTTGACAAACTAATATTGGAAACAAAAACATAATAACATCAGTAGTACAAGTTATCACTGAAATACTTATTAAATATAGAATGTATAAAAAAGGTTCCATGCTCAGCTATAAACATTGAAAAAAAAATAGTATTTTACACAAGACTATTTTTAAAGAAAATGAAAATTTGTAGTTACAAAAAATAGATGATTGGCATATTGCGAACAGAAACATGCATTTTTATTAAATGTTTCAATTGAAACACCTATTGTATATACTATATATATCTATCTCTCTCTCTCTATATATATATACTTATAAAATAGTAGCTTGATTTTCTCATAATCAATGCCGAGCCTCAACCGTTTGTCCTAGAACAATGAAATTTGAAAGACATGTTCTTTACACAATGTAGGAACCCACTAAGAAAGAATTTTTGAAAATTCACTCCCTAAGTGGGTTAAATGGGGGGGGGGGTCGAAAATGTTTGATAATTTCGTCTTTTCGGCTTATCTCAGCAGGAATTGTAAGTAGGAGTGTGAAATTCGGGATAACAATTCTACTAAAGAATAGTTAAACATCTATTTCAGGCGTTTTAGAAATTCAACCACTAAGTAAGTTAAATGGGGGGTAGAAAATTTTCGGTGATTTCACATTTTCACTATATTTTATCAGCAGTTTTAGGTAAGAGCGTGAAATTCAAGATAACAAATCTACCAAAAAAATAATTCAACACATATTTCAGCGATTTTAGAAATTCAACCAATAAGGGGGTTAAATGAGGGGTCTAAAGTTTTAGGTCATTTTGCGTTTTCGCCATATCGCAACAACAGTTTTAGTTAAAAGCGCGAAATTCAGGGTAACAAATTTACTAAAACTTAGTTAAACATACATTTCAACTATTTTAAAAATTCAACCACTAAGGGCATTAAATGGGGTGTCAAAAGTGTTTAGTTATTTCGCGTTTTCGCCATATCTCAGCAGCAGTTTTAGTTAGGAGCTCAGAATTCTGGATAACAAATCTACAAAAAATACAGATAAAAATGTATTTCAGCAATTTTATAAATTCAGCAACTATAGGGGAGTAAATAGGAGGTCAAATAATTTAGGTCATTTTGTCATATCTCAGTAGAAATTATAGGTAGAATTATAAAACTCAGGATAACAAATCTACTAAAAAAATACTTAAACACGTATTTCAACGCTTTTAGAAATTCAGACACTAAGGGGGGTTAAATAGGGGTCGAATGTTTTACGCCATTTTGCCATATCTCAGTAGAAGTTATAGTTAGGAGCGTGAAATTCGGGATAACAAATCTACTTGAAATTCGGGATAACAAATCTACTAAAGAATAGTTAAACATGCATTTCAGGCGATTTTAGAAATTCAACTACAAAGGGGGTTAAAAGAAGTGTTGAAAATTTTCAGTGATTTCACTTCTTCACCCCATTTCATCAGCAGTTTTAGTAAAAAGCGTGAAATTCAGGATAACAAATCTTAAAAAATAGTTAAACAAGTATTTCAGTGATTTTAGAAATTCGGCCACTAAGAGAAGTTACATAGTGGATCGAATGTTTTATGTCATTTTGCCATTTCTGAATAGAAGTTATAGGTAGGAGCGTGAATTTTGGGATAAGAAATCTACTAAAGAATAGTTAAACATGTATATTTTATGCGATTTTAGAAATTCAACTACTTAGTGGGTTAAATGGGGGGTCGATAAATTTCGATGATTTCACCTTTTCACCATATCTCATCAGTAGTTTTGGATAAGAGCGTGAAATTCAGGATAACAAATCTGCTATAAAAATAATTAAACACATATTTCAGCGATTTTGGAAATTCATCCATTAAGAGGGCTAAATAGGGGTCGAAAATTTTAGGTCATTTCGAATGTTTGCCATATTTCAGCAGCATTTTTAGTTAGGAGCTTGAAATCACAGATTCAGGATAACAAATCTACTAAAAAATAGTTAAACATGTATTTCTGCCATTTTAGAAATTCAGCCATAAAAGGGGGTCAAATGGGGGTCGAATTTTTTATGTCATTTTGACATATTTCAGTAATAGGTAGGAGCGTGAAATTTAGGGTAACAAATGTACTAAAAAATAGTTAAATATGTATTTCAGCAATTTTAGATAATAATCCATCAAGAGGTGTCACACGGTGTGTCGAAAGTTATAGGTAATTGTGCCATATCTCAGCAGCAGTTTTAAGTAATAATGTGAAACTCCGCTTTACAAATCTAAAAAAAAAGTAGTTAATCATATAATTTTCAGTGATTTTAGAGCTAGCGAGTTTGTGGGCAACATTGGCTTGAACCTGTTTGCGGAAGATTAGACGGAAAAGAGAACTATTGCTGATTTTTTATTATATATTTTGTGTGACATTTTTTCCAAGGAAGATGTGTTTTAATTTCTCATTTTAAATATTTTCTTTCGATTTTCATCTTTTAGCGATCGGATTTAAAATTATAAACAAAATATTACAGTGCCACCTTTTTTTCAAAATACATTTTTTGAAAGTAAAAAATTTCGATTAAAATACTGATTGCCATATTTATAGGTTAGGGTAAATGCACAAGTATGCCTTATGGTGATTACCGTATAGTCAGATTACAAGCGTGCAACCGAATGGGTCCTGTTAAAATTATTTCATTTTAATGATTTATGCACGCAAAATAACTGAACCACGTTATAGTGATCGCTGCATTAACGATATATGGCTGAGAAATACACAGGGTCCCGTTATTTTGATCACTTCATTATTAATTTATGGGCGTGACAGTACCCATTTACAATGATCGTCATTTATCTTAGGCAATCCCATTTTCATTTGATTCATCTGAATGCTCTCCTCTCATCTTAGATAAATACGCACACAGCCAGTAGTATTTTGTCAGAGGGATTATGGAAAAAAATATTTTTAATGTCACGAAATATTTATTTACGTGCTTTTATATATATATGTTAGCTTCTTACGAAGATGATTTAATATTTCACGAGAAAATGACAGTTGGTTACAGATGATGAATTATTGCAGTCGCTATCAAGAATCATGGCGAGGAAATAAGGCAATGATGGAACACCATGAGAATTTCTCCAATAATATTCAGCCAATTTCCAGATAAATTGTTTATTAACGAACAGGAGCGATGCCAGTACAGTTCCCACAGGATCAAGGTGTAATCTTATAGCCCTCAGTCTTGACGTTAACTCACTACATTATTTAATTATCTTAAAGTGCTGATTAGAAATTCTAAGTCACAGAACACCAGATAACACTTTGGTCAGCACTTCCAAACACGACAAAAATCTGCCCTCCGAATGTCTGCAGGCAAGTTTTGTTAAACTTGCGGAGAGTTACAGAAGCAACGTAACGAGCGCAGGAGCCAATCAGTGAGAGGCGAAATTAAGCTAAGCGAATGATGTGCGATGGAGAAGATTTAACAAGAAAGAATCCCCAACACAACGGCGCGTTGATTTTGACGTGAAAAATCCTAGGCGCGCGAAGCGATCCGTGGAATTAAAAAAATGGCTTTTAAAAACATTCGAAATGCAACTAGCGTCTCTCAGAATATTTTAGATTGGGGAGTTGATAAAAGTTACGAATTAACTTAAAGTTTTAGATTAAGATTTGGAATAAGATAATTTATAATATACGTGTTATTACTTTTAAAAAGACATTAAATATGAATAAATATTATTAAGAAATAAGGAAAATGTCAGAATTTAGAATAATTTAAAGGAATATTGTGAAATAAAATTTTTATAACACACTAACACTCTCACACACACACACACATATATATATATAGTTATTTTCGTATAGTTTAAAATAAAGTATTTAATTTAATTTTTTCTGTTGGCATGTAAAATGCAATTTCTGGGCTCCAAGGAAAGTCAAGACAGTACGCTGTAGAATGTATTTGGCCCCCACTCAGAAGCGACTGGCTAGTATATGTATACAAAATCAAATTATAAGTGCATTTTAAGACTCAAAGACATTTGGGCATTTAATAAAAGCTTGAACGAATATTTTCAGAACTTGTCTTAAATGATTCATAAATTTTGCTTTCTTTATAATTTGAACAGAAATTGTTTTAATCACTGTTATATTTAAATTTCATGTTATTTCTTTATTTTTCTGAATTAGAATTTATAAAATTACTAGCTGTTACCCGTGACTTCGTTCACGTATCATTAAAAGAAGAATAAATACATTAATTAAGCAAAATATTTCATTCCCGATAGTTAGAAACGTAAATAATTAACTAACTTTTTATCACATTCCATAGGAGACAATACAGTATTTCTATGTTATAGAGTCTTGGACATGACTAAATTTTTAAAAAGTGAAATTTTGTGACAAATAATCACGAAAAGGAAACTGCAACCAATGGAGAAAGGCGGGCCAAATAAAATCGTGGAGATTAGCGAATTGTGTAAAAACATATGTCAAGTTAACCTGGTAAACCATTTTACTTTTAACGCCTTTGTGAAACGTTTTAATAGCCATCCTTCAAAGATAATGGAAATAGTATATTCTTTTTCATTAAATTCAATTCTTGTGAATAGGGAGTAATAATTGTAGACCTAAATGCAGGGAGCTTAAATTTGCATCCTTGATTTAATCTATAACTGAAAAAAAATCTTTATTTCTAAATGGAAATATATTAACAGACGATTTTTGTTCTCCAGAATAAATTGATTCATGAAGTTTGAATGTGTGAAAATACGTTTTTACCTTTCAAAAATTTTACTGTAATCAAGATTTTTTTTTCTTTCACCATCTAATTCAAATTGAAAATAAATTCTTTTTTTTCAGTTTTAATGAGAAAAAATATATTAATCCGTTTTATTTCTTATTTTTTATCCACAAAATTAAAATAATTTTGTTGCCATTTTTAGAGAAACTTCGGTAAAATTTACAATAATAATAATAATATCTTGGAATTTAAATCATTTTTTTAAATTCTGAGAGTTTATGACATCCTCGGATCAATGATAACCGATGTTAAGTAAATCGTGTTGCATTCGACAATCTGAAAGGAGTAGTTGCGAAATACAAACAGGCGGTCAGATTTTAATATAATAGATTCGTATTTATTCTTCTTTTTCTAATAATCATGATGTGGTTTTTGGCAAAAAACTCTCATCTGTATGTAACTCATATTCATGCTTAATAATCGGTATAGATAAAAAAAAATATTTAAATTTTTCGTTTTAAATATGGCGTGAAACTCATCTACTTTCTAGGCTTTGATACTTACTGATCCTTGTATTATTAATGTAAGGAATTGATTCACGCTCCTTGTAAAACACATTTGAAAATTCCCGTTTTATTTCAAATATGACGTCACTTTTTCCTCAGAGAAATCTCTTTTTAATGGCATAATTCTTGTTAATTTTCTTTTTCTGGCAATCAGGACGTAAATTTTAGCGGAAAACTCACATTTGTATGTAACTGGTATTCAAGCTAATTATTAATCAGTATCAATAAAAAATATTTCAGCTTTTCATCTTAAATATTACGTCCATTATCTATCTTCTTTCATTATACTTTATTAGTCATGCTCCTTGTATTGTTACGAATATTTGAAAATACATGTTTTATTTATGACGTCATATTTGTCCAAGCCGAGGAGAATCCTTTTCATAGTTCCATGGTCCAAGCGAAATCTATTTTTAATAATATAATTATTGTTCATTTTTCCTTCTAATTATAACGCAGTTTTTGACAGAAAAAGATCTTTTTAATGTAACCGATATTCATACTTCATGTTTTATAACAAATACTCCATATTTTTGTTTCAAATATCATGGAAATTCATCTTCTTTTGAATTCTTTTTAATTTTCAGTTTTCACGTGAAAATCCTTCAATCGAAAATTAATTGTTGAGGAAAAATTATTTTTCCGTGTTTTTATTTATTGGCAACAATCAAAGCCCTAGCAACGATAAAGTGAAAGGGTTAAATTGTATGGGAAAATGTCCATTTATTCTCTATGAAAATAACGAAATTTTGAATTATTAAGAAAAATATTTGAATAAAATAAGCAAAAACCAGCCTATGTTCATTTGAGGGTTATAATCAACCTGTATGCAAAGATACAGGATCATTAAATGCTCCATTTTGACGCTGGCTTCAGCCTAACATTTGCACACAATTAGATTTATAATATTATTAGGATAACATTAATCAAATAGTGTAAAATCTTTTCTTAAACTATGTGATATACAGTAGAACCTCGATTATCTGACATAAATGTGACCGAATTTACATCAGATAATCGAAAATTTATCAATAACCGTCTAGTTTGATATGTAACATCGTCATCGAACTGATAATATGACTATTTAAACTGCTAAATATATATCTAAATTCGAATTATAAATGAAAATACATTTATTTTGAAACAAAAAACTTACAAGTGATTTAAATGGAAGCTTCATCTGGTGTAAATTGGCCATCCTTTGTCGTTCAGCTGTGTCACGAAGTTTTCTTAAAACATTACTTTAGAGCAGCCATACTAAAACTGCGGGCCGCATGTGGCCCGGTGACCTTTTATGTATGGCCTGAAACACTTAAACATTAATCCATATTTATACTAGTCGGATGTGTCAATCCCAAAACTTTCTTCTATCTCACACAGGTTTTGCATACACTAAAAAAATCAGCACCAATTTATATCAAGGTGTAACTGAAACTCAAGTTTTATTAAATTCCGTGCATTATTTTTTGAGATATAATATCTCTAAAATCCTGCAAAATGCTGCATAGCAGCGTCATCTGCTGGGCGATATTTACCAAAAACTAATCAGCACCAAATTATATCAGAGACTAACTGAATATAAAGTTTTATTAAATTCCGAGCATTAGTTCTTGAGATAGAGCGCCCACAGAATTTTTGTCACATACAGACAGACAGACAGAGTCACAGACAGACATTTTCTAAAAATGGTCAAATCGTGTTGAGGACCTTCTAAAACGTATAAATCCTTCGAAAACCGGAAGTCGAAAATTTTCATGAATCCAATACTTTCTTGTAAAGATAGAAGAAAGTAAAAATTAATTGAGATGTGCATAAAAAGTATTTAAGACCTTTACTGCTGTTTTGCATATTTTCGTGGTGAGACAAAATCTGTCCTGTTAATTATAATTAATTTAAAAGTATGCTAAAACATCATAAATGTCATTTGCTTAGAGAAAAGTTCTTTTTACGTATAGTAGTTCTATTTGTAGTACAGTGGTGTATACATTCCTTAAACTTCATCATTAAACTTCAAAAATTATTCTAAATTAATTTAATTGGCACTATGCATTTCTACATTTTAAAAAAATTATGAAAAATTTTGCATTGAGCAAAAGACTGTTTTATTAAAGAAAATCTGTTTTTTGTTTCTTCAGAAAGTGGAAATTCTACATTGTTATATTATTACATATTATATTTTTTATATAGCTTATACTATTTATTGAGGGTTGGTTGAACGTTTGTTACAACAAAAAAAAGCACCAAAACCGTTTTACACCACTATTTACAAACAACAATATGCGGCATATTTCTATAACATTTGCGATAGAAATCTACCACGAAGTATATTGTTTGGAAATAGTGGTGTAAAAAGTTCTGATAACATTTCCTCTGCGACAAACGATCAATTATACTGATAAAATAAACTTTGTTACAATGCTTTATTATACTGCTTTTGTTATCTTACTATTTTAATTACACCTTTTTTACATCATTATACAAATGTGTTGCGACCCACCTAACATCGCACACATGTATTTGCAGCCCACGAGGGAAAATGTTGAGTATAAGGAAAGGGCAGCTGACGTCACTGTTGGTTAAATTATTGTTGGATAGCAAGAAAAACCTGTCCGTTATCTACGACTCCTACTGTACACATGAGATAAGGCAATTTGATTGGTCTACGTTAAACAGGTCTATGATATGATTGGCCTACATCGCCATGGCGATTCCTGCAATGATCGATGTGACAAAAATGTAATGGTAGATTGGTTGACGGAAGTGTTTGTTTGTAAACATGCCCTTTCCTTAGGTAGGATCATGACTAAGGACAGAACATCTATGTCCATCCAGATGTTGAATGGTAGGCTCACATTAACTGATGCTCTAAAATTATACAAAAACAACCCGAATTAGTCCCAATTTAAAAAGAACTTCTTGACTTAGCTAGCAGAACGTAAAAAAGTTACAACAATTATTTTGAACAGGAAAGAAGAAAAAAGAAGTGGTGAAAAATTAAAGAAGATGAAGAACTTAAAGCTGCTACCAAAAAAAAAAAATTAAAATTACATAAAAGTAAAGAAGATATTAAAAGCTTGACAACCGAGTTAAAAACTGCAAAGAAGGAAAAAAGTGTTCAAAACCAAGTTTCTGATCAACCCTTTGATGAGGCCAATAAAAGGTTGAAGTAAAAAAGCTCTTGATGAAGGTGATTTTGGTGAAGCTAAGATTGCACAAAGTATGACAGAAGGTGTCAAATCAAAAAAGGAAGGAAAATTCAATCAAACAATTGTTAATAACCTTTTAAAGAAATTAGAAGAAAATAAGGGTTTTCTGATAGCAGGTTATTCAAACAAAAATCCAAAAATATAACAATATATTTTCAGCAGAATTTTGCAATTCTTTTTTTTTTTTTTTTTGTATATAGATATTTTTTGAAATTCAGCTATTTTTTCATCATTTAGTTTTGTAAATATTTAATATTAAACTAATGAAATTTTTAAACATATTCATTTTTCATTTCAAACAAGTCCTTGCCTTAAATACTTATGACTAAATAAATTCTGAGGATAAATATGGATAAGAATTATTTAATATTTTCTTAGATGCATTAATTTTTAGTTTATTTATTAACGAAAATCAGTATTTGCTGTTGTAAATATTAATAAAGCAAGAATATAATTACAAGTCCCGGCTCTTTTCAAAAAAAATTATGAAGGTAAGTGCTAATATTTCAATACATTCTAACTTCTTTCAGTAGGATATCTAACTGTGCTCAAACAAAGTTGTACGAATTGTTTGATGATACTTTAATAAACATAACTAACATATTTTATGTAGTAATTTTTAAAATTTACTTGCATATTTAGGAAAACTGTGCAGTATCTTTAGGTAGATAGTTTTTTAATATGAAATAAATGTCCCTCCAAGTCCCCTTTCTAAATAAAAAATGGTCCTCCTAATTCCCCTTTTTAAATAAATATGGTCCCCTTTCCCCCTTTTGGGGGGCCAAAATGTGTTAAGAGCCCTGTACTTGTAATAAGTTATATTACGTAATACACATATTATGTATACGTAATACACGTATACATAATAAATTATAATACGTGATATAATACTATGTTTATTTTATATAAAAGAATGAATAATTTGATTACTTAAAGGAAATTCTGACATTGGAAATTATATTAGATTTAAACATTTTTAAATTAAATGTTTTTTATGCCAGATAAAAATTGTTTTTTACAAGCTTACTATACTTAATTTTTTATAAGCCTGGGGAATTAAGTTGAGAGACAATTATTTAAAGCCTTTTTTTTATTTATTCATAAGGCAAAATACTTATAGAAACTTTCCAAATTATGTTCACATTAGATTTTATTACTTTTTTATGTCATTTTAAAGATTAAGAAAATTTATGATTTCAATCAATGATTTAAAAAAAGTCGGTATGTTTACTGATGGGAGCACCTATTGGTGCCAAGGTCAGAAATTTATATTTAAAACATTTTCCATATATCTAATATTGTTTTCTGGATTGATTCTGAAATCGCCTTCCATTGGATAAATTGTTTGGAAGATAAATGCAACTATTTCGTGGCAAATCGAATTCCGGAAATACATGAATTATCATATCCTAGTTTATGGAGACCTTGTGACGCCAAACTTAATCCCGCTAATTTATTATAACAAAAGGTTGTTCTGGAAAACAAATAATAAGTTCTCAAAAATCGTGGTATAGTCCCAAATTTCCTTCTTTGCCTGAAGATCAGTGTCCCCGATTTAAAATACTTACAACGAAATTACCGAATACTTCTGACGAGCTATCTCGAAAAGCAGCAGCTATCTTGCATACTTCAAACAGATAATGCTGATAAAATTCCAATTTTTAATTTGTCAAGATATAGCTCCCTAAAAAAGTTGTATCCTGTAACTTAGATTTATCTCTAATATCCGAGAAAAAAATAGAAAAGGGATTTTTCTTTGGAATTATCAGCTGACGAAATGTTACATTCAGAAATTATTGTACTAAAGCTAGGCCAGGAGGAAAGTTTTCCTGAAGTTATAAAATGATTGGAACATCAAAAAAATATTGCTAAAGAATCAAACTTTCATCAGTTAAATCCTATGTTGTCAGAGAAAGGATTACTCTTGGTACGAAGACTGTTATAAAAGGATAAATTATCATTTTATGATAAACATCCTATCATGATTCCTTCCAAGCATAAATTTCGATTAATTATATAAGATTCACATGAAAAGGTTCTGTATGCAGGAATGTCAACCACATTTGTACAAACTTGAAAAATTCTGGATTATAAGAAGCAGACAATGTATAAAATCAGCCCTCAACAATTGTACAATATATAAGAAATTTAACACACGTCCTGGTCAACAAGTAGTTAAACCTTTTCCAGGTCAGCGCATTAACGAGTCACCACTATTTTCTATTAAAGGCTTTATTTATGCAGGACCCCTATATCTGAAGGGGATTGAAAATAAATATATTTTATTATTTATCTGTGCTATCACAAGAGCAATTGATTTGGAATTGGTGGTAGTTGTAATCTTGAATTTGGCAGTCAGTGGTAGCCGGTTGGCTCTTCCTAATGGAAGAAATTTATTTTGCATTGCATTTAAAATAAACCTTGTTTCTGATAAATGAACAATGAAAAATACACAGAATACGCAATAAATTCGTGGAAATAAAAAAAATTCATAATAAAAGAAGTAATGCTCGGATAAATGTGGCTTGCGTGAATAGGATCAGACGGCCATTGGATTTTTTCCCATATATACAAAGAATGATTCCAAAGGTAACCGAAAGAGTGTGCTTACATGTCATACTGAGATATTTTATTCCAATCAGAAAAGCACTTTGTGGACGATCCTCCAAACTCCCCGTTTCCTCAAAACGTCGTACTAAATTCAGTATCCCATTCGAATGAAAAGAGGCTTTTTGAGCCTTCAATCCTTTTTCAGTGCGAAACTGTCGCAACTCAATTGTGAATTCACCATTCTTGTTGACAAGCACCAATCAGTGGTCGTATTCAAATAATTTAACAACCGGTTCGCTACTCTAAGGCTCCCAACACATTTTAGCTCCCTGAAAGGGGAACATATATGTATGAAAGAATAAAAAGTCAAACCAAACGCTTTTAAAATTTCAAAATTACAATTTAAAATATCCAAAACATTTTTTCTAACAGTATAAATCCGAATTTAAACCTAGTTTGTCCCTGTTATCTTGGTTTTCCAGTACAATTATTACTTTCATCCATCAATTTCGTTATCTCTTTAAGTTGAAAAGTGCTGAGTTTGTAATTCTTGCTGCAGCCGTCTATGGCACAGATAGTGGTCTATGGTTTGCGGCACCCAGGTCTCGGCCAAACCTTGTTGTCGCCATAAGATCCCAGACATCAGTCAAAAGCTAACCAACCAATTAACTGTCTTTCTTCTCCCATTCTCAGTAGCGCTTTCTAGCAGAAAATATTTGAGTTAAACTCTAACAAAGATAAACAATACCGTGAGACTCTCCTTTTGGCGATTAAAAAGATCGCAAAATAATTGTAGGTTTTATAAGGAGCTTTGTATGGCTGTGTCGTTCTTTTCAACTTGGGTTAATGCTTTCTATGGTCAGTTTGGTTGCGACAGGCATGGGGGAGGTTTCATGAGTAATTACCGGTATAACCCAGTATGCAAGCCTTGCAGCCTGCCTCCAATGGTTGTGTTCTTTTTGTTTATAGTTTTATTAGTATGAATTTTTCATGGTTATTTGTTAATTTTTCTCTGTTGTTCAAGTATTTTGGGATTAGATGTATAGTATGTGGTTTTGGTATTATATATATATATATATATATATATATATTAATTTCTGAATAATTTTGGGTTCCACGGACCCCAGAAAGAAGAAGAAGTAAAGACAAGTGGGTAAGTGGAATCGAAGATCGTATAAAGTGTTTCGTTTAATATTCCTTAGAAAACATTTTATGTTTTCTTTAATAAATCCAAATAAGTTTCATTTAACAACGAATAAAAAGTAATTTTTTTTATAAAGTAAAAATTTACCGGTCTATTTTTCTCTTTTTTTCGAATATCTGAAGCGGTCCGATAGCGGACGAAGCCTGCTATTATACTCTGCCATAATAATATCTGTCATGTGGACTAAATGCGATATTAAAAAAAATCAATATCAAAATTAAACATGTTGTATAGAGATCTTCAAAATGTTAAAATAGGCCAATATTTCCATAATCGGGTTTTTATCTTGATTCAATACGTTCCTTGAACTCATATGACGTTATAATCACTTGTTGACGTCTTATCTACTTGCTTTCTCTATTACTCATATTGATACTCTCTTTGTATTCTCAAACATTTGAGAAAGTCCGTTAAACTTCCAATATGACGTCAGATTAATTTTCCTTTTAATTCTCTAATGACGTCATATTAACCTGCTTTCTGTACTTACACATACTCATACTCCTTGTATTGTTGAGAAATGTTTGAAAATTTCCGTTTCATTACCAATAGGACCTGTTAGATTTTTGGTTTTTTATCTCTCTATATTAAAATAATACGAGTTTTTCAAAGTTTTATGATTTTCAGCGTGACAGTAGGTATTCAGCTGTAAGTACACAAAATTTCAACTCTGTAAGTCATACAGTTTCTGAGAACCGGCTCTCTGACACGGACATACAGAGATGGGGGATGAACAAAATCCTAAAAAGAGAGAAAAATGTCCAATTTTTGCGTGATTTCGGGTCTCACGCGTTTGAAGAAACGTCCATAATTTTGCAATTTCTGTGTCCCGCAGTCCCCAAAAATCCGGGGAAAAGAAAACAAAAATTTTATGATTTCGGCGTCATTTCAAATCCTGCATTATCTGTGGAAAAAAAGAGCAACAATTTTACTATTTCGACATTACTTTAAGTCCCGCAATCCAGGAAAAATGCTGAAATTTTACTTTTTCGTGTTATTTTGTGACCAATGTACACGGGAAAAGATAAAAAAGGGGCACCATTTAACAATGGCTGCTTTAGTTGTGAACCGTACGGGCACTGGGGAAAAGAGCAAAAATTTTACAATTTCGACGTTAATTTAGGTTGCGCGGGATAGAAAAATCTAAGAGAAAAGAGGGGAGGAGAGAATGAATTTTTACAATTTCTGCGTTACATCGTGTCCTGTTGATTCGGAAAAAAGAGGTACAAATTTAGAATTTCCGCGTTATTTCGGGCCGTGGATACTCGAAAAATAACGCCAAAATTTTTACAATTTCTGCGTTATTTAGTGTTAAGCAGACCAAAAAAATTTTAATGAAAGGAAGGAAAACAATTCTTGAAAATTTTACTATTTCGACCCTATATCGAGTCCCGTTGCCACGCGCACACACAAAGCAGAATTTTACGGTCTTTGTAGAGAATCAAAGGGTGGAAAAAACCGGGTTTTTTGGGAGGGAAATATTAAATATTCCCGGGAGTTTTCAGAAAGTTTTAGACATGGATTTCTTTATTTTGTAAACAAAATATTTTTTTACAAATGTGAAGAAAACCAATAATATAAATATAGAAAAATGTCACAGTTTACATGAGAACTAATAAACTACATGCTTAAGCTGCAGAAATACTAAGTAAGATAAATTAAAATAACATAATTAAGTTGATATTTTAATCATGGATAGGTAAAAAGTGCGAAAGGCAGATGACAGATTCATCTTGCCTGAAGAATATAAACATCACCCCTGTTCTCCGATTCAGACAAACAAAAAAGAAATCAATGCATTACACTGCAACTCACACCAAAATTAATATAGAGTATGCCTCAATAGTAACTATACCAGCTAACAGAAATTAAACTATTTCAATTATTAAAGAAATATTCAAATACTTACCAATTCGCAGCCACCATTGTTGTAAAGCAATTGATATGTTACAACAAATTATAAAAACTTAGAGTGGAAATCCTAAGTTTTGTGAATTCATAATGAAAAACGTATTATAAACTTTTCAGAACAGAGTCTGAAATTTAGAAAAATAAAAAATTGAACTTTAAAAATGACTAGTTTTTTTTTTTTTTTTTACTTTCAAAACTTCTTCAAAATTTCCAATATTCCCCAAAATGCCTGGTTTATTCCCGAAAATTCCCGGGTTTATTCCCGTCCCTCAAAAACTGTGGGTTTTTTGCAACTCTGGGTCTTTGGCATTTCTCTCGGTTCTGCTGTTCCGAAAATTTCCGGGAAGACAGAAAAAAAGCGAAAATTATATAATTTCTGCGTTATTTTGAGTCTTGTGAACTTGAAAAAAAAAGACAAAATTTATTTCCAGACATCTGTTTTTCAACATGCTGTAAAACTTAATGATGAAAATGGTCGTTTTTCGCCGTTTTTGTAAGATATTTTGCATTTTGCCATCGTATGAGATTTCCGAGTCGCTGGTGCGAAGCAGGAGCATTTATCTATGTGAAAGTTGAAAAATAGGATCAGGAAAGATCCGCTAATGTCACTCAGGGCAAAAGAAGATTTGAGTGTTGTACGAACAGGGACGAGTTTGTCCGATTGGTTGGAATAGGGGAGTGTTTGTTCATAAACATGCCCTTTTCTTATATTTTGGCGACAGTTTTTTTCTTTTTTGGATAGTGGTGGACGGAATAATGGACAAGTACCCAATTTTTTATAATATCATTATAAAATTCCCCCATGCAGTGACATTGTTTACATAGCCATGTTACACAAGTTGATTTTCAAATGTTTAATTGACCTTATTTAATCAATCACGAAAACAGTTGTTGGCTCTTTCGACAGCAGTTGATTCGGCCTTAAAATCTCTCAGTGAAAGGAAAATGAATGGAAGCCCGATTACAGCAGATCGCCACTGGTAGTTTAAATATAATTCAATCTTCCGTAATCGTTTTAGAGTTGATCAGATTAGAGTGAGTTTAGAGTTTGTCGTGTCAGAACGAAGGTAGGCAAGCATAGCTCATAGGGAGCAGGGTCCCCTAGTAAATTTTTTTTTAAATAGAAGAAAGGTAAAGATCACACAGAGCTTATTAACACGTTTATTAACCTAAATAATGGCAATAGTTAAAGAGTTCAAATCTAAAATCCTAATGTCTTGCTATGTATGCCGTAACTGAAGTAGTAGAGTAACAGTTTTTCTCCTTTTTCACAAAAACAACACACGATTTCACGTCACTTTTTTAACTATTCATCTAGAAGCTATTTTTTGTAGAAAAAAATTAAACTTTTAATTATCATTAATTAATGCCGTATTTTAAATGGGTAATAGTTTTTGATACATTTTTTAGTATCTAATAAATGCTGCACATTATTTTGTAATGTGGTACAAATTGAAGAGAGCAGTAAAATAAAATATTAGTTTCAACATAAAACACATAATTTATATAAAAAAGCAATATAAAATTTTTTATAAATTTTTCAATTTTCAGATTCAATATTTGCTTTTTGCAAATTTCCAATTCGACATTATTGAATCACAATCTCTTAGAGCTGAAATTTAAAAATTAGTTAGGTATATAGTTATTATATACAGGGTGGTTATAATTAAACTTCCCCTATAAACAGCATCCTACAGCGCAAACGGGTGAACGTACTGCTAAGAAATTTGGTATATAGACTACGAGATGCGCTTACGGAATTTCGAAAAAAAAAATTTAGTTCCAAAATGTCCACCAGAGGGCGCGTTTTCCGGAAAAACATTAAATTTAACACAATAAACGGCTAAAACAGAATTCAGTAACAATATTAACATTTATTGACTATTTTCTGATCACCTTGTCATCGAACCACATTAAGTAGAGATAAAGGAAAAATAACAGACGCTGTTTGAGAAAAAAAAATTCAGATTGCAGAAACAAGTATAGATTAGGTCGAAATTGCACTAGAGGAGCAGTTGTTAATCGTGTCCAGAACGATGTAGGGAAAGATGCTCCATGTGACCACCCTCATTCACCTGCAAAATTTCAAGTCGGTGGACAGTGTGTTTAAGAACAGATGGTAACTGATCAGTTGTGATGCTTCGTACATGAAGTGTTATGGAGTTCTTTAAATCATTCAAAGTCGCAACACCTCCACGATATTCAAGACTTTTTATGTGGCCCTATAACCAGAAATCGCACTGATTTCGATCTGCTGAACGGGGTGAATATGGATTACGAAAGAAGCAATTAGTAACACGTTCGTCTGTGAACAGTAGCGCCTTCACGGACTCATAGATATGTGGGGACGCACCATCCTGCATGCAAGTAGTCCATGTAAGGACCCGCCTTTGCTGTATTTGTGGCGCAACAAACGTCTGCAGCATATCATGGTACCGACGGCCCGTAACGGAACTTGTGACAGGACCACGTGCAGTTATTTCCTCAAAGAAGAATGGCCCAAGGATGAATGTCGTTGTGAATCTACATCTGGCAGTAACCTTTGGAGAATGTAGGGGAATTTCTGTGTGCATCCGCGGATTTTCCTGAGCTCAAATGCGGCAACTGTGTGTGTTGACTGTCCCAGTGAGGTACAAATGAGCCTCGTCGCTCCACAGAATATTCCAAGGCCATGACAGATCAACAGTCATTCTGTTGAGAAAACTGACTGCGAATGAGAGACGTTGTGGCTTGTCCCTATCCAACAGCTCTAGGGTATGGTGGATCTTGTATGGGAAGTAGTGCATTATGTTTCTGAGTACTTTTCGGACGGTGCTCTAAGAATAGCCTGTCTGTCGAGAAACTGCACGTGCGCTACTGCCCCCAAACTCTGACATCTGTGACTGTGCGGCAACAGCTGTCTTGTCGACATCAACAAGTACCAGTGTGACAGGTTTACGGCCTCTTCCAGGTTGAACTCTTAATTTCCCCGTCTCTTCAAATCTCTTAATCATGGCACGGATACCTTTAGCAGACATTGGTCCACACCGTAGTTTCTTTATAGGACGAACTGCACTAACTGCAGCAGAAGCATTCCCCTTGTTTTCGTAAAACAGCTTCACCAATAGCGCACGTTCAACTAAACATACCGTCATCATTACAGCCAGAAACATCGACATAAAACATGACAACGTCTGCAGACGTTTTATACCCTTAACCTGTTTTGCATAAAGCTTTCTCTTCTTCGCAAGCAAGCAAACTCGACATTTTTTTTCCTAGAACTGATAGATTTTCCCGGTTTTACATGTTATTACTCATAATTCTTGTTCTAGATTGTTAATATTTCTTCCGTATTCCGTTTTGTTCGTTTATTGTGTTAAATTTAATGTTTTTCCGGAAAAGGTGCCCTCTTGTGGACATTTTGGACCAAATTTGTTTTTCGAATTTTCGTAAGCGCATCTCGTGTACAGTCTAAATACCAAAATTCGTTGCATTCCGTTCACCCGTTTGCGCTGTAGAATGCTGTTTATAGGGAAAGTTTAATTATAACCACCCTGATATTAGTTAGATGTACGATATCTTCTGATGTTTGTCATCTGTAATGCCACGCCAATGTTGCTAGATTGTAGATTTTTTATTTTAAATACTAACCAATTTTTTTTATTAGTAATCTTTGCTTTACTTAATTTCGGAATTTCTGTCAGTAAACAAAACAAAGTTCCACTATTCTGAAATAATGGTAGATATTTTGAATAAAAAAGTTCTTCAATTTGGTAACACTGCAGAGTATTTTCTGCATCAGGCATGAGCCGAATCAAAGATAGGGAAAATGTCAAATGCTTTGTAGGCCACAGATAAATAGTCAGTGCCCATGTGTTTGATATGCAAGGTCTATGGGTTAGAATTGCAGAAAATGCATTTTCAATTGCATGAATGAGTTTTTCTGCTAAATCTAATATAAATTGGAAGCAAAAAATGAATCACGCAAAGGAAAGTTTAGGGAGGCAGAACCTCCTCCTCCCCTAAAACAAAGTACTTTTTTCTTAAAAGTTTACAAGAGAAAAAGTGTTAGTATGAAGAGACTTCAATTTGTGGAATCAAGGTTAACGTAAAAGTTCTTTAATTAAGATTTTCTTACTCATAAGAAGATCTTATAGGTTTATAAGGCTATAAGGGTGATTAAAAACTGGAGGAAAAAATTTCTAGGAGGGTAGGAGTACACCTAGACAACTAAGAATCACATAGCAATGCAGGGTCTGAAATGCAATCTCAACCAGATAGAGAGGTTGTTAGGGGCTGAATCATCAAGTTTGAAAATTGACATTTAAAGACTATAAGCTTAAAATAAGTCATGACTTTCCTGATAATGAGGTTTCCCTGAAGTTTTCTGCCTACGTGCCTGATTCTTACAATCTACAATTTTGCACGTTTGAGGGGTCCAATTACAACTCTGGCCGAAAAGCGCCTCACCCAGATAACCAACGCCCTCAAACATGCACAACTGTAGATGGTAAGAAACCGGCATGTAGGCAAAAAATTTCAGGGAAACTTCATTATCAGGAAAGTCTTGATTTATTTCAAGCTTATAGTCTTTAAATGTCAATTTTCGATCACGATGATTCAGCCTCTAACAACCCCCCAATCTCGTTAGGATTGCATTTCCAACCCTGCATTGCTATATAATTCTGAGTTGTCTAGATGTACTCCAACCAGCATTGTAAAAAAACCAGCCCGGGCTGACAGCTGGGCGGATACCCAGGCAGCTACCCACTACAACCCTCAGGGTTGTAAAAACCTGTTTTTTTAAACCCAGCCTGGGCGGGTACCCAGGCAGCTACCCACTGCACTAGAAGTTTGTTATTTCAGTTTTAAATCACCCCGTATATTAAAAAAGCAAAAACGAATTGAGAGTTGTAAAATCTTTTATATTACATAAAGTGAGATAAAAATAAAAATGTGTTTTGTACAACTAACGTTGAGGCCCCTGATTTGCAGATTTACTAGTTTAAATTATTCATCAATAAATCATATAATAATATAACGTTTTAATATATATGATATAAAATATTTGACATGTGGCTACATAAATATGCTTTAGAACAAGAGACATTTGTCATCGGCCGCTCTTTCATTTTAGTGACAGTCATGTTTGGCAGATCCCACTTCTGTTACACTAAATTACGCCAAGTTCCCTATAAATATGAAGTATCCAAATTAGTTTGTAGCAAAGAACAAATTATGAGAGAAGTTCAGCACTCAGATTAGATTTTATGAAAATGTCTTGTATCATATCTAACACAGAAAAGGTTTCAACAGCAGTAGAAGCATTTACAGTAGTCTTTTGAAAAAAAATTGCTGCATTTCTGACAAAGAAAAAAAGTTTTTCACAAGTAAGAAATAATAGACGCTTAAATCACCTTTGAAAAAATCTTTTCTTGCAGAATTGAAAAGTAAAACATTTCTCACCAGTATGAGAACTAAGATGGTCGTTTAACTAAAACATTTGTTGCATGTCTCATACATAAGAGGCATGAATTAAGAGATGCTTGTTTAAATGGCTCTTATCAGAGAATTTCTTGCTGCATACCTCGCACATAAAAGGTTTCTCGCCAGTGTGTATTAACAGATGCTTGTTTAAATAAATCTTGCGAGTGAATTTCTTGTTGCATGTCTCACACACAAAAGGTTTCTCACCAGTATGAATTAACAAATGACTGCTTAAAAGTTGCTTACGAGAGAATTTCTTGTTGCATGTCTCACACACAAAAGGTTTATCACCAGTATGAGAGCGCAAATGGCTGCTTAAATCAGATTTACGATAGAATTTCATATTGCATACTTCACACACAAAAGGCTTTGCACCAGTATGAGAGCGAAGATGATCATTTAAATGCTCTTTTCGAAAGTATTTCTTGTTGCATATCTCACACACAAAAGGTTTAATACCAGTATGAGAGTGCAGATGGTCATTTAAGTGAACCTTTCGAAAGAATTTCTTGTTGCATATCTCACAGACAAATGGTTTCTCACCAGTATGAGAGCGAAGGTGATCATTTAAGTGAGCCTTTTGAGAGAATTTCTTGTTACATATCTCACACATAAAAGGTTTTTCACCAGTATGAGAGCGAAGGTGTACATTTAAATTAATCTTTTGCAAGAATTTCTTATTGCATATCTCACACACAAAAGGTTTCTCACCAGTATGAATTAATAGATGTTTTTTTAAAGCACTCTTGTTCGAAAGTTTCTTGTTGCATATCTCACACACATAAGGTTTTTCACCAGTATGAGAGTGAAGATGATTATTTAAGTTAAACTTTCGAGAGAATTTCTTGTTGCATATCTCACAAATAAATGATTTTCCTTTGTGTGAGTCAGAAGATGCTTTTTCAAAAAACTCTTTTAAAGGAATATTTTGCTGCATATTTCACACTTTAAAGATTGATTTGAGTGATGTGGTAAATATCTGTATTTATGCTTCTGCAATAAAAAGAATTGAGTTAATATATCATATTTTAATAATTAATTAAAATCCTACCTAAGATTAAATGAACTTCTCATGAGAGATTAAATTCACCGTAGAAAACTGAATTCAAGTAATTAAACTCAACTGAAAATTATATCAGTATTGAAAACGACAGTAAAAAACTGATTATTGACACTCACATTACCAGTGACATGTCAAATATGAAAATTATCACATGCATTTCCCACGTTCCTACAAGGATCGAACTATAATTATAATTACTATAAACTAAGTGACACCACATGGTAGTGTTTAATCTTCAGTTGGCAAGAACGCATACGTGTCGCACGAAATGCATTATTTCACATAGCAGTCACATGTGTATTTGCTAAGAAAGACTATAACTGGCCCTATAATGTGTTGAATTAAGTATAAATGAAGAAGATCATGTAAAAAAACAAATGGAGAATTAATAGAAAAACCAAAAATAATAATTTAAAAAGCAATGTATTCACAGTATTTGAGAAGAAAAAATTCTATATATAAAATATAAAACAAATTTAAGGAGAAAGTTCTATAATTACATACTCTCTTTTTTTGTGACAAGTGTATAAAAAAGACATTTAAAATAAAAAATAATGATATATTTTGCCAGCAACAATGAGAAATGAAATTATCGTTATAGCAAAAGGAATTCTAAAATACAGATGTGTTTATTTTAATATAAGTAAAACAAAAAACATTTACTTCCGAATTTTTGGAATACAATCACAAACATCATTAGATATGTCCATACAAGTTTATTTGAAAACTGTGTAAACTGTTATTTAACTAAGTGCATCTTATACTCAGGAGTCTACTTAACAAAATTAAATAGTGGTAGTATTTAAGATAGTGATATTGAACTTATAATGGTTCCTCCGAAAGCAACATAAATATGCCCGTTTAAGAGTAAGAATGCAGAATTCACTATGAAAATGTGAATATAATTCAGGAATTGCCTATTCATTATAGTGACTTTGAAGCATTACAAAAGAACTGTGATGGAGGAATAATTCGACATTAGAGGCAGGTATGAAATCAAAGAATGGAAGAATACGGTTTAATTGTAAGAATACTGAATTCTAAGAATAGAATAAAAGAGTCATTGAAATATTACAAATTAAGGGGTTGCATTGCCGAAACTGGAAGGAAAGGAAAAGAATCCTCAACAATATTTTTTCCGGTCATGGAAACCTACTTACTTAGTGGAAAATTCTAAGGAAAAAGGTAAAGTAGAAGAATATTAATGAAACAATTTTTATTATTTAACTATATTTACACGAATTACAGCTCGGATAGACCGACAAATAGACGGACAGACAAACCAAATGCAGAAATACTTTTAAACTATGTTGAAAACTGTTCATAATAGAGCTATCTTGCAATCTATACTATTATATAAAGAGGAAACGGTGACTGACTGACTCATCAACACCCAGCCGAAACTGCTAAAGTCAGAGTCACGGAATTTGGACTGTAAATTGCTGTTATGGCCTAGGCAAGCAATAAGAAGGGATTTTTGAAAATTCCCCCCGATGGGGGTTAAAGAGGAGGTTCGAATGATTTAGGTCATTTAGCGATATCTCAGCAGCAGTTATAGGTAGGAGCTTGAAATTCCAGAAAACAAATCTACTAAAAAAATGATTAAACACCTATTCAGCGATTTTAGAAATTCCCTCCAGAATGGGGTTAAAGGGGGGTGGTCGAATGTTTTAGGTCATTTCGCCATATCTCAGCAGCAGTTATAGGTAGGAGCGCGAAAATCAGGAAAACAAATCTACTAAAAAAATGATTAAACACCTGTTTCAGCGATTTCAGAAATCCCCCAGAAGGGGGTTAAAGGGGGGTGGTCGAATGTTTTAGGTCATTTCGCCATATCTCAGCAGCAGTTATAGGTAGGAGCGTGAAAATCAGGAAAACAAAGCTACTAAAAAAGGATTAAATACGTATTTCAGCGATTTCAGAAATTCCCCCAGAAGGGGGTTAAAGGGGGGTGGTCGAATGTTTTAGGTCATTTCGGCTTATCTCTGCAGCAGTTATAGGTAGGAGCGCGAAAATCAGGAAAACAAATCTATTAAAAAAATGATTAAACACGTATTTCAACGATTTTAGGAATTCCCCCTTGAAGGTGGTTAAAGGGGGTGGTCGAATGTTTTAGGTCATTTCGCCATATCTCAGCAGCAGTTTTATGTACGAGCGCGAAATTAAGGAAAACAAATCTACTAAAAAATTGGTTAAACATGTATTTCAGCGATTTTAGAAATTTTTCCCCAAAGGGGGTTAAAAGGGAGGTCGAATGTTTTAGATCATTTCGTCATATTTCAGCAGCAGTTTTAGATAGGAGCGCGAAAATCAGGAAAACACATCTACTAAAAAATGGATAAATACGCATTTCAGTGATTTTAAAAATTCCCCCCGACGGGTTTTAAAAGGGGTAGTTTTGAAAATTTTAGGACATTTCGCCATATCTCAGCAGCTGTTTTATGTAGGTGTGCAAAATTCAGGAAAACAAATCTACTAAACAAATGATTAAACACGTATTTCAGTGAATTAGAAATCCCCCCACCCCACCCCGAAGGTGGTTAAAGGAGGATTCGAAAGTTTTAGGTCATTTCGCCATATCTCAGCAAGTTTTTGGTAGGAGCGCGAAATTCAGGAAAGCAAATGTACTAAAAAATTACATTGTCTACCCGTGCAAAGCCAGGATGGGCCGCTAGTAATATAATAAAGGAATAATGGAATTACAAAATTCCATTTTTATACATATGAACTAAGTTAAATGAAAGCATGTAAAACAGCGAATTATTTTTATTAATTTTATTAGTTAACCCTAAGTAACTTTTAGTTTTATGTGCCTTTTTATGTTTCACTTTCCATCAAAACACTATCTCAATTTTTTACTTTGGCAAATGCAGTGGACGATATGCGATGATATAGGTTGTATATCTTCTAGTAATTTTTTTAAAAGAAGCTTCATATATTTATTGTTTCTCAAATATAGCTAGGGCATATATTCTCTGGCGTACACCTTCTGACTATAGTGTATATACCCCTAGTTTTTTTTTATGACTACACTACTTCCATGGTATAAATTAAAAAAGGCTAAGATTCCATAATTGGCATCCATGTTGTATTGACACTGATCAGTTTTAATGTATTACTTGGATTTAAAGCATAAATTCCCTAAAAATTGCAAAACATGACTCACACATTAACATTTGACTTGTGACTATTTATCCTGCCCCTCCCCTTGATTATTATAACATCCTTTTGCACAGGGTTCTACAAATTGATATCTGGTAGGCATCAAAAGTTACCCCCCCCCTCTCTCCACATACACATCTCTGTCAGTTTTTTCTATCTTTTTTAGTTTTATTATGTATTTTCAAAAAATCACCAACATTTTTAGGACTTGATAGAGAAAGAATAGTGATAAGTAGTAATAGTATTTTTTGAAGTGCCTTAACTCTTCAACTAAGTTTATAGATGAATTTAGAAAGATAAATATTTCTAGTATCTAATCAGTTTCTTGATAATACTTGTCAAGATTATATAACTCCAAAAAATATATGTATAAAATATTCATTACAAAGTCTGAATGCATAAAGTATGCAATATTATTAGAAAAATAATTGCCCTTTACCAAAATCCTAAGAAAATTACTTAAGGCAAAACACTGACTAGTATCCTAAAAGTAGGCACTTTACCTTAGATAAGAATTTTACAAACACTTTTCTGACATACATCTTTAAAATATGCATTTTGTTTCCCTTAGCTACTGACATATGCTCTTGTGTATGTATGAATATTTTTTATCAAAAGTAACCAAAGTATAATCTACTGACAACTTTCTATGTTTTATAATAATTAATTGAAGGGATGATCAGGTGAATCATCATTGGATCAGTCAACGTCAATGCTTCTAGTCACAAACTATGTACCCAGTAGCAGAAACAATGCAGATTATTTTAAACTTTGCAGATCAATCTAACAGCTTAAAATAAATCTCAGGTCTCTAAAAAATTGCTAAAATTTCTCTTTTGTCTCTAGATTTATTATATTTTTTTCTTGTGTCTTCTTTGTAAATACAAATTTTCCTTATTTTATGCGTTACTGTAATTTCTTATTATAATAATTCTTGGGTCACAGATACATTTTGGTTTGCTGCAGATGAACACAGAAAATTCTGATACTGGGTCTATATATATATAAAACGCTAAGGTACATAGCAGCAAAAAAAGCAATTATTTCTCTTTAGCCGATGGCAACAAGTAATTTTTTCATTAATTTGTGAATATTAAGAAAAGTATTTGAGGTATCGATTTATAACTCACCACACATATTGTAGAAAAATTTTCTGCATCCAAAAATGTAATTTTAGTAAAAATTAGCCAGTATTATCCTTATTTTTTGCAAAAAACTAGCTATTTTCTAAAAAATAAAAAATAAAGTGTGAAGTCAAACCAAAAAATGTGCCATTTTGTTATTAATTAAAACATTAGCTCCATTGTTGTACCTTATGCAGTTTAACCTCACTGTTGTCCGTATCGTTATGACATCAATGTTACTGATGTACATATTTGAGATTAAAAATATAGATTGAATAATAATAAATAAATAATAAATTAATAAAACAGTCTTATTGGTTGGAGATTTCTGTCAAGCCACCCCATAAACTGAAATTAAAGCCAGGAGCTATCATAATGTTGTGACATGTGGGTTCATGGCAGTACTGGACTAGCTCAGTAACTACCCCAATATAAAGTAAAACAACTGTTTATTTAAAACTAAATGGCCACGGTCAATGGCTGAGTCTCAGTCACAAAATTTAGCCTGGACTAACAGATACTTTCAAAAATAAGTCCACTAAGGAAATGTGCTCTTTACTGGCACTCCCCAAAGTACTTGAAGAGAATGAACAATTAAAATTGTCACTTATGCACAGACAATCACTGGAACACTTCAAGCTTAACTCCACTACTCATTGACTATCATTCCCTGAAATGCACAACCTCCAGCAATTTTCTAAAGCTCAGCTAAATTCCTAAAATGGTAGCAGCCGTGGCCACTGCATCAATCTTTATTGAAACTAATAAATTAAAACTTTCTTACCCATGGCTTTCTTTACTCTATCTCGGCTCCACTTCAAAAGTTCAGTATCAGTTTGCTGGCAAATGCAGGTCTCAATGTCCACGAAGGCGAGATACAACCAAATCCAACACTATACATATTTGCACCTGCTTAAATACATTGCTGATCGACCATGAAAGCCAAAATTTGCATAAAACCGCTGTGAAATGAGGAAAACCTACAAATTCTGAAGGCCACGTGCATTCGTCGAAGATTAGAGTAAAATAGTATATTGATGTCTCTGCACACACACAAATGTTAGATTGATGATATATTCACAATCAAAATAACGACTGCCTTTATGAGAGAGTCACTGGTCACTACAATGTTAATAAGAAATTTAGTACCTTCTAAAGGTCTGTGCAATGGTACAAGACTTATAGTTAGTAACTTGCAGAATAATATTAATGAAGAAAAAAATTGATTCCAACATTAATAAAACTTTTCTCATCCATCAAATACCAATTATTCCATCAGACAATAATATGCTTTTTACATTTTAGCGTATACTATTTCCTATCTGATTAGCTTTTTCAATGACTATAAATAAAGTTTTCAAAAAAAATTTCTTAGATTTGTTAAAACCAGTTTTTAGAAGTGGTAAGTTATATGTGGGTCTTTTAAGAGTTAGATCTTTTGATTCAGTTTCTATAGTATCTCTGAGCTCTGAAATTTACAATTGTGTATATAAAGAAGTTTTCGATGTTGAAAAATTAAAAATTTTTATATATATATAGAGAGAGATGCAAAGGGTGGAAAAAACCTTTTTGGGAGGGAAATATTAAATATTCCCGGGAGTTTTCAGAAAGTTTTAGACATGGATTTCTTTAATTTGTAAACAAAATATTTTTTTACAAATGTGAAGAAAACCAATAATATAAATATAGAAAAATGTCACAGTTTACATGAGAACTAATAAACTACATGCTTAAGCTGCAGAAATACTAAGTAAGATAAATTAAAATAACATAAGTAAGTTGATATTTTAATCATGGATAGGTAAAAAGTGCGAAAGGCAGATGACAGATTCATCTTGCCTGAAGAATATAAACATCACCCCTGTTCTCCGATTCAGACAAACAAAAAAGAAATCAATGCATTACACTGCAACTCGCACCAAAATTAATATAGAGTATACCTGAATAGTAACTATACCAGCTAACAGAAATTAAACTATTTCAATTATTAAAGAAATATTCAAATACTTACCAATTCGCAGCCACCATTGTTGTAAAGCAATTGATATGTTATAACAAATTATAAAAACTTAGACGCAAATCTTAAGTTTTGTGAATTCATAATGAAAAACGTATTATAAACTTTTCAGAACAGAGTCTGAAATTTAGAAAAATAAAAAATTGAACTTGAAAAATGACTAGTTTTTTTTTTACTTTCAAAACTTCTTCAAAATTTCCAATATTCCCCAAAATGCCGGGTTTATTCCCGAAAATTCCCGGGTTTATTCCCGTCCCTCAAAACTGTGGGTTTTTTGCCACTCTATATATATATAATGATAATTGTGAATGGTGTAGATACGAGGGCTATCCAGAAAGTAGATTACGTTTTCGTCTGTGTCCGCTAGGGGCAGGGCTAGCGCGGCCATCTTGGGGTCAGAGCGTTGCGCAGCTCAGTCGGCATCTAGCCGTGCTAGTGAGAGGTTCGTGCTGTGCTCCGTTCAGATACTGTGACGGTTTGAAATGTCTGCGTTAATTGAAAATCCCACGAGCTGCGAGGTGTGTGCAGTAATAAGTTCACAATAACGGAACTTTCTTTGAGTTTTCCACAAATTTCGCGAAGTTTGTTGCACGAAATCATCAGCGAAAAGCTTGGTTACCACAAGTTTTGTGCAAGATGGATTCCAAAAATCTTGACAGAGGACCACAAAAATCAGCGAATGGCTGCAGCGTTGAACTTTTTGGACGCTTACCATAAGGATGGTGACTCTTTACTCGATCGCATCGTTACTGGTGACAAAACATGGGTGAAACACGTGAACTGTTGGTTGAAGGCGCAGGTGGCCGAATTTTTCGACGAAGACATTTCCAAGCTCGTACTTCGCTACGATAAATGCCTTAATTTGTATGGTGACTATGTAGAAAAGTAGTATTTGAGTGTGGCTTTCATCTGTATATAATAAAATTTGTTTCCTATACTTTGTTTATTTTTTATTCCAAAACGTAATCAACTTTCTGGATAGCCCTCGTACTTTCAATACAATATGCATACACTTCTTTAATTTTAAAGAGTATCCAGTAACTATTGTGTGCATGCAAAGGTTTTTATATGCATGATGATGGAAAAAAAAACTATCTGTTCATATTTCTAGATGGTGTCCATATCTTATGATGCATATATATATTTTATTTCAAACTACCAAGTAACTAAGTGGAGAAGTTTTTATGCATAGTATTTATACTTATAATGCAGATATTCATGTATTCTAATATGCATATATTTAAAAGAGTAGGCACTAGAGCGCAGATGCTCTGCCCGGGATGGGCTACTTTAAAACATTTTGATTGCCAATAGAGATCTGGTGACCACATTTGTCGAGCTGTGCTTTTGCATATAGAATCTTAATTATTGTCTAATCTCCCAAATCCTGATTCTCTCATCGTTGTCTCTCTTACAAGAAATAGCTGTTGAGTTAGAAGAGAAAAAATTTTGGTTTTCTAAAAATACAATCGCAACTTGCATTTATAATGGATTGACTTTATATAAATTTTCATACTTTCTAAAATTTATTCCACTTTCAAAGGCTTATTCTGAAAAACTTTTCATTGTCAATGCCTTTAAATATGTGTGACAGAACTGCCACAAGTTTTCCATATCTAAAAGTTTTAAGACTACACTGTGAACTTTTATTTTCATTTTTTAGTATTTTATAATACATTTTTGAGATATTATTAACTGGTTTTGTATAGAAAAATTATTTAAACAAGAAAAAATGCAATTCTTGTGGTAAAATTAAAAAAATTAAGTAAATTTTGATTTTTTTTTCAGCTTTTTGAAATTTTTTTTATTGTATAATTTTTTTAAAAGCAAGTTCAGATTTCCAAAAGGTTAATGAGTTTTAATAAAATAGCAAGCCAACTGAAAAGTATATGATGCAGTTTTAGCATTTTGATCACAGTGATACATCGAAAGAACACAAACAGAGGAAACTGTATTTAAAGATTGCAACGCTGATTCATTTAAAGAGAAATGGATGAGGTGAAAAGCCTTTTTCATATAACTATAATCATAGGATATTTACGTAACTTTGCCAGAAAATACTAAGGATATTTAAATAAATTTTCAGCAAAAAATTAGAAAATTACTATTTTCATCATTTTTTGCAAAGGGCAGGATAGTGACTCAACAAACACAAGACTTGTGGCGACATGCTGTAAACATTACAGCCTGCTGAATCACTGTGTATTTTTGATTCTGTGAGCTTTTTAATTCACAACTCCTATTGAGTTTTAAAAAGTACAGTATAGAACCATTTATCTGGAATCCAGTTAACTGGAAAACCAGTTATCCAGAATGATATTTTCAACTAACTGATTTCAGAATCTTTCCAGAAAAAAGTGCCAGTTTGACATGTGCATTGCTTGATAGATTATCATATGCATTGTGCAACTTGATCAATATCTAGGATTTGAAATGAAAGCATATTTAGTTAGATTCTGAGCATTTTAAGTTTTATGCAGCGTTATTGTTTCCAAGGTATTGCCTTTTTTCAAACTCTGATTAATTTTTTGTCTTGATAGGATCTGAGCCTTAATCAGAGTAATCTAATAATTTGAAATCAGTAACAATGTTACAGCCACATACAGTCTACAAATCTCATCAAATGGATGTTGCTTTAATGTACAACCAGTTATCCAGTAAAACCCGTTATCTGGAATACATCTGGCCCCGACCATTCCGGATAAATGGTTCTATACTGAATATCTATTTATGAAGTTTAAAAAAAAGTTAAGTCACAGTTACAAATTTTGAAGTTGAAGCATCTTTAATATTTTGTTGTCTTATTTCAGAGTAAATAAATAAATAAATAAAATAGTGAGTTCTAATTCAGTTTTTCACAAAGCAGCCCTAGAAGAGCAAGAATATCTTGTAGACCATTTTTATTTTCCAAGAAGTGGCCTCTATTCTATCAGATTCATGTGTTTTCAATAATGAAAGCAATTTTGGTACTGGAATACGATGTCTACAGAAAGTAAACAAAACAGGTTTTACTAGTGGTGCCGAGTGAGTCAAATATGAGAGGAAGCTGAGATCAATAACAAAATGGAGACCCACCCCATTTCATGCCAATAATTTAGTGGCCAGCATCCCCAGTTGTATATCTTCTGTTTCAAATGCTTAAAAAAAGTAATTTCTTTAAACAGTAATAGAGTTTAAGGTAAGTTTTAGATACTTTACTTTAGTGGCAGCTGGTGAGTCAAATATGATAGGAAACTGAGATCAATAGCAAAATAGAGAATCCCCTTCTCCTCCCCTCTTCTCATAACAATTCACTGATCAGTACATTCAGCAGTTGTAGTTTGAATTCATATGTTCTATGGAAATAAGATGTTACATTATTTGTACGATTAAAATATATTTTCAGAATAGTGAAAAAATAAGTCTAAATGAATAATAATATTTATTTTGTCTCTTTTAACAAAATTGATAAAAATATTTTTCAGGACGAATTGTAAGTGACATGTGGTAGATGCAATACAATGGTCTCTCTGTTATAGGGGCCATGAACAAGACTGAAAAATATTTTTTTAAACATTTTATAAAAAGTTATTGTCACAAAATTTTCTAATCCAAGTTTAAATGTTATAGGGATCTATTTCCACAATGAGACTAAACAACTTTCTGTATTATCTTCGAAATTAAGTTAGGGTTCAAAAATTTTATTGCTCATGTACTGTTTTAAAGAGAAAGTAGGCTCTGATGCTTTTAAATAAGAAGTCGTACCTTTAATGTCAGTGGAGTTATTCCCTAAAATTTCATCAATCAACAGGAGTATGGGCAGCTTGAAGTCTCCGGATATGATTGAAGTGCAATGGTTTACTGCTTTTATCCTCACTTTTAAATGGAGATACCGACAGCAAACCCATTTCTAGTATCCATCTCCGAAAAAGAAATATACCCAATTCTGTTATTTTTCATGGACTTTTGACAGAATTTTAAGAAGTTATTATGATGAACAGTTCTATACTAGAAACTGAAATTCAGTTTATGTCAGAAATATTTTAATTCAGCTTTTTTATTTTAAAACAATTTGCAAAAAAAAAAGGGGGATTAGCCTTCCTTGCCTCCTCTAATAAGCTATTCCTGGATTTTACTTATTATACTTATTGTTAGATTGCTTACATGGCTAGAGTGAAAAGTGAATAATCTGCATGTTATTTATAACTTTGATTTCAAAGGCTGTAAGATTCATGGAGCTTTATAGGGGCCAATTTTCATGGAGCTTTAGTCAAATAGGATGTAATTAAAAAATTGCTAATTTTTTTCTTTCAGAAATAAACATTTGAATGCAGAAGGAAAAACTTTTAGCTTTTGTTTTGTTAATTTATAAAAGTTAATGCATTAAAACATTCAACACAAGAATCTTTTAAAAAATTTTAACTTATTTACAGTGAAAAATAAAGAACTTGCTTTTAATATACAATCCTTTGAATAATATGTTAAAGGGAAATGGCTATTTTTATTGTGGGTTTAAGAAAAAATATTGAACTAACTTTCAATAAACAATATTTCTGTTTTTCTCTAGCAGCTTTTTACACTCTTTTATATAAATCAAATTGAAATTTGTACACAAAGATAGAATTTTGTAACTTTCCTTACTTCCTGAAATGCTAGAATTATTACCATTATGTTCACAGGTAAGTTTACTATGACAATAGAACATTTTCATATTTTTATAACTTAATTATAAATTGAGGCATTTTAGGTAAGTTTTTCGTTAGCCTGCCACAGCTGATGAATCACTAAATATTCTTTATACACAATTACAATTGTATATGAGTTAAAACAACAATGAATTTAATTATGTTCCACACCACATTTGACAAAATAGGCCAACTGGCTGTAAAACTGTAACAACAAAATGTTTTAAACTACAAAAAGTAGAAAATATATTAAAAAAAAGAAAGAGTGTAATATATTAAAAATAAAGTTAAATCAATTACTAAGTTCACATTAATCAGTTAATAATTTCATATTAATAGAATTATAATTACACTTTGAGAAATCTATTTAGAAATGCTAAAAAGATAGTTAAAACTATGTTTTAAGGGTTTTTTTCCTGTTGCCATATCCTTGGGGGGGGGGGGGAAGCAAACATTACATTTTTTATTATATTCACTTTCTTACATATTCTATCAACCATAAAAATAAGCAGTAGATTTTCTAAAATCAAGGTTGGTGCCCATGCCAAAATAATGTATTCTAACAGAATTTTTTGAAAAAAAAAAAACACTAACATTGCAGCAATAAAATGCGGAATGATTTCCAAGATAAACATTGAATACTAAGAAGATAGTGTTTTTCTTTCTTTTTTTAACTATTTTTACTTTTGTACTTACTTTTTTTGTATTTATCTATTATACAGTTTTTGCTGATTTTACTCACAAACTATGATTGTAATATCACAATGTTTGTAAATTTACCATGCTCAGGTATTAATATTCTTATAATTGTACACAAAAGTATGACAAACTTCTTAATTCATGTCCACTGCATTAACATTTAATGATTCATTTCATCTTAAATTATTTGAATTAAAATGTTAAGGCTACCAAAACCCCTTAAAAATCCACTGTGCTACATAAATAAATATTTTTTTATGTATTTTATAATGCAAAAACTGGCAAATAATATTCAACGATGAAAATTAGTAAAGCTTTTACCATTTTGGGTCATCTGTAAAAAAAGCAAAAAACAAAATATTTGAATTCAGATTTCTGTATTTTGCCTGACATATTTTAACATCTTTTTGATATGTTAAAAAAATTCTGAAAAGAACCATTGCTTCAATATTAATAAAAAACAATAATTAATAAAAAAACATTTAAAGAATGTGCCAATGGCCATTAAATTGTCTGCCTCAATGTGAATAGAAAACAAACAAATATCAAAACAATAGATATTAAAAACATAGAGCATAAACATATTTCTTTTACATAGATTAATTTCAGACACTTATTACTTTTTCCCACTTACCACTAGTGTCATTACTGATTTTGCTGTATCTATCATATTTCAATTGTTTAATCCATTATCCATTTTCACTAACTTTCAATATTACTGATTTATGCAATGACTTTAACAGACGTAATTATATAGATATTTATAGGTGCATACACTACATGAATAAGCAATAGGACATTTATTGATAAATGTTAATAATTGCCAGTAGTAATTGCCTATTAGTAATTGCCAGTAAAAACTCAACCCTAATATTATTTGCGATTAAAAGTGTAATTACTCAGCAAGATTAAATATTCTCATTATCTCACCTTTGGATGATCCATTGGAATATACAAAGATGGTAGGCACAGCATTTTCACTCAGTCTAACACATAAGACAGACATCCAACCAATCATATCCTCCATGAAATAAGCAGAACACAGTATTATGTCGTGATGGACTCCAATCTTTACATGAAATTGCTAACATCCACAAGTGTCTATGTATACGATCTTTTGGCAAACTATAAACAAATTAAAAAATGTAAACACAAATAATACTACTAAAATTTTATACCAGTGGTTGATTCAGGGGAAAATTTGGCTAATATTTTACAAGCCTTTTATAAACATATAATCCATAAAAATTGACACTATAAAAATTTCATGATGAAAATATGCTTTTCAAACACTCAAAAAAGTATGAGAATTTTTATATTTCAGCAATAAAACAAATTATGGTACTTAAGTATTATAAGGAATGCATTACTACTGTTTCAAGAACATCCGCCAAATTTGGGTTTTATTGATTTAAATAAATGAAGCATTCTTAAATTGCCCCCTAACTCACCAAAAAATAAATAAATAAATAAATAAAATTAAGAGATTATTAAAAAATAAAGCTAAACATGATTTTTAATACAAAATTTTATTATTGACTGAAAAAAATAAAAATAAATTCACCAAAATTTCCTAAAAAATGCTCGTTTTGCCCCATGTAGTTATTACAAAGTTGTTATGATTTAGCCCAACCCAAAAAACCCAGGTGGGTTTTTTCTGAAAAACCCCACTTGAAAAAACCCAACTGAGTTTTTTCAAAAATTCAACTTTAAATTACATAGGTAATATATTTCTTAATGTGAGTACACCAGTCGTAAAGTTTATCACCCCCCCCCCATCCCAAGGGGAAAATATATTTTAATTCTCCTCGACCGTCCTCCCATACCCCCATTTAGGCAGGAAGGGGGACGCAAAATAAGGGGCCCAGTAGTAAGCTTTATTACAGACCTTTGAGCCGAATAATGAAGTTTGTTAACTTTTAAAATTATTACCTTTTTAAATATTTTTTAATAATATTTTATTTTATGTTTTATTCAAATAATTTTTTTTTAAATCAAAGATCAAAAATTGATCAAATTTTGAAAATGTAGGGTTTGGGAAAATTGGTCAGGTATTTCTAAAATCAGTCAGGTATTTCTAAAATAGGTAAGGTATTTCTAAAACATCTTTGTCAGGAATTTTCAGGAAGTTGTGAAAGTTTTCCTTTTATCAATGTAGCAGTGTGCAATAGGTTTATCCACACTTTAGCTCTTATATTTCCTGTAATCCTTATTGTCAACGTTAACAATATACAGCTTACCATGAGATTTCTTATGGGTAGTCTAAATGGAAATTTCTTAAGGCTGTTCTGAAATCCAAACAAATTACTTTCTGGCACATTTTTTAATCCAATTTTATTCGCAAACGCATGATATTGGCAAGTGTTTTATTTAGAAACTATGTAATCGAAACACGTTTTCCATTTTTTGATAAAGGTAGATGATATATCAGAAAAGACTGTCAAAGTCGGAGTTTTGAACCGAATTCCCGACACGGCAGCCCGAGAAGAGCGAAAAAAGTGTCATCATGACATCACAATCGTTTATTACTCGATAGGTAATCTATTTATTAAAGAATGGAAAACTCATTTGGATTCCATATCACTTCTATAGTCAGGCCTGCAAATTTTATGTCTTTGCGTTAAAAAACGAGTCAGAAATTGTGTCAAAAGGTTTCGTGTTGTTGAGCAGAGGTTATTTGAGAACAACCTTAAGTCTGTTCTCAAACTGGCTACTTTATGACATAATTTTTAATTCATTTTTGTTCTAAAAACGCATGAAATTGATAGGTGTTCTTATTCAGATACTTTATAATCGAAAGACGTTTTCCATTTTTTGGTAAAAACAAAAGATTTTTCAGAAAATACTGTGAAAGTCTATGTAGTGAACCGAATTTCTGACGCCGCAGCGCGATAAAGGAGAAAAACAGGTAATCACATGACATGAATAGCTTATAACTCGGTAAGTAAATTATTTATCAAAAAAGGGAAAACTCGTTTTGCTTCCAAATCGCTTCAATAGTCAGGTCGGCCAATTTTATGCATTTGTGTTTAAAAATGAGCGAGAAAACGTGTCAGAATGTTGGGGATTGTTGATCAGATCATTTGAGAACTACCTTAAGTTGGTGTACCGAAACTTATTATGTGCTTAATAAAATGCTTTTATTTTCCTTATCATAATTTTATAATTCAATGGTATAAAAAAATGTTTTATTTCATTTAAATTTCGAACATCTCATAAAATGTTAAAGCTTTTATTACCATGAGAGCAATGTATAAAGTGGCAGGTATATGAAGAAAAAGCAAAGAAATTTACTGAAACAACCCGGAAAATAACATTAAAATCTCTTTATTTTCAATATGCTATTGGTTAATCGACAAAAAAATTTAAACAATTGCAAAAATATTTTAAACGGATACATTTTAAGGATTTTTATATCACTTTAAATACCAAACGGTCCAAAATTAGGCATGTATTTTCATGAAATTGTACATAAATAATAATAATAATAATAATAAAATATTTTAAATATAATATAGACCTAATTTACACTTGCCAGTTCTTTTTGATAGTAGACAGATTATTCCTTAGACAGAATTTCGAAAAAAAAAGTAATAGTTGGTTGTTGTAATTGTTATAATAATTATAATTAAAAGAAACTTAAGTAGTGAATAACTGAACTACATAGCTGATTTTAATTTGTATCTAATCTTAAGTGTAATTTTAAAAATATATTTTTTTATGATGTAATACAATGCAATTTAAATAAAGATTCTGATTTAATGATATAATATCTATTTTTTTATTTTTAAGGAAATATTTTGTAAACATAAATGTAACTAATAAACTGAGAAAAAAATTATAAAAATGTAATAATTTAATAAAGTTCACATTATTAAGATTCATGTTTTATAAATATTTTCAAATTTTACGAGTGTAAGATAATTTCACTCATTTCAATATATAAAACAATTTAAAAGCAATTTCTACAAAGATTTAATAGTAATTCAAGTCACTGCTAGAGAAATGATTTTCTGAATCACGGAATTTAATCTTTATTCATACATTATTTAAATTTTAATATGTGTCCATTCTTCTTTAGAAATATTTGCTATATTCCAACAACTCATCATCTATAGTTTATGAGCTCTTAAAATTAAGAAATTGATTTTTTTTAGTGTCACGGTTACTCCTGTACTGAAAGACATTTCGCAGACATTTGTTTTTTCTTGCGTAAACATGACATTAACTTTTTTTATAAATAATATTTTGTTTTTCAGTTGAGAACAGCGAGTTCGAGTGTTTGTTATCAAAACACAAATTTAACAAACATGCAATCAAATTACGGGCGTAAACCGCTGAAATTATCAGAAAGATAAAAGCTGCAATATGTAGCGAGATCTTTGATTTCCTGGCATGCGGCTAATACGAAAGTATAGCTTTTAATACATTTCTGGACTTTATTTAAATACATTATTGATATTTTGATATAAAAAAGCATTTTTTTTATTAATGGGAAACTTAAAAAATATATTAAATAGATAAGATATATTAGAGTTAGAAGTAAATGTTTTTCATCTGTGTTCTGAACTCGGGAAGTTGGGTTGGATTCCTAGTTACATTAAAATAGTAACAATTAAATCTCAAAATCCTTTTATAAATTATCACAAGGCACTTATTCCTTACTATCCCGTTAATAATTTTACTATATATATTTATGTATTTATTTATTTATTACAAAGTGCGAAATGTTACATTTGACAGCAGAAGTATTATAAGAAAAAACTGATGCCGTGTATGCTTTCGTTTTTTAAGGTACCCTTTTTGTGGATCAAAACATGAAAAATAAAATGTCACTTAAAATACTATCTTCTATATTATTTTTTAACATACATGCATATCAAGAAAAAATCCATTCACCGTTAATGGACAGTATGTTAAGTTTTTTACATAACATTATTTTCAATATTCTATTATTATTGGTTTTCAAAAATATAACTATTTGAATATCTTTTAAAATTTCGTTCTATTATTTTACATTAGAAAAAGATTAAGTTAAAGAAAAAATAAATTTTAGATCAACTAGTTAATATATATATAATAAAAAAGTATTAAAAATTTTAGTTATACGCTTCTGAAGTACCGTAATTTCGGGTAGATAAGCCGCGGCTTATACGTGTTTAAAAGTTAAATTTTATCTTTTGCGGCTTATCTGCCGGTGCGGCGTATACGAAGTAATAACGATTTTTTCAGAAAAAAAAAATTGGATCATGTACATATTATAGAGTGAAAATCTGAAAAACAATATTAAAAATGCTTCACGGATTAGAAATAGCAATTGCTCAAAATATATCGGGAATTTGGTAAAGTAATCGCCGCTTCCTCTTTACTATTTCTGTTACTCAGATTGCTTTTCTAAGCATGTTATAGAATATCCCATTTTAAGTTCTTTTTATTTCATTAAAAAAGAAAAAAATCTATACATGGTTTCTTTTTGCATAACGAAACGTATGCCTATAATCCGCGTCGGCATATAATCCGCAAGTGTCAATCTCATAAGATTTTGAAAAAAAAATTATCGTATAATCCCTAGCGGCGTATAATCCGCAGGTGAAATTTTCACTTTAAAAAAAATTTCACAAGATCTACAGGACTAACGTTCAGCCATAAGAGAAAAAATATTGAATCTATTGTAAAATATTTTAATTTTTAACTTTTGTACTTAATATAACACTTGATAAATAAATAAATCTGAAATAAAAAAATGATAATTCAGTACAAAGATATTTGCAATTCTATTACACATAAGTAGAATAAATTCAGAAGATTTACATTACTTAGTATAAAATTATAATTAAGTAAGTTAATTACTTAAATATTTGTTTAAATTAAATATGAAATCCTTGTACTAGTTTTTTTTTTTCTTTTGTCTTATTTTTAATTTAATATTACGAGATCAGCGAATCAGACAAAGATTTGTCTGGCGCCATCTGTCGAAGTTAAAGCTTACTATGCCATTCGATTATCGTTTGAATCAAATATCGCCATATGCGGAGAATGAATACCTGTAATGGATGAAGCATAGAGTGCAATGTTTGTAAACTAAATATGAGTTAAAAACTATTGTAAAGCATGAAATAAATGGATTTAAAGAATCAATTATTAATATAAAACAGAAATCAAAAGATTATTGGTAAGTTAAAAGTACTTTAACAATAAGTGCGGCTTATACGCCGGTGCGGCGTATACGATGGAATTTCAGCTTTTTTTTACCATTTTCGGACGTAGCGGCGTATATGCCAGGGCGGCTTATCTACCCGAAATTACGTACTTGTTTTCTAATTGTATTCAATTTCAAAATTATTAATTTTTAAATTAGTATGTAAAAACTGAAATTATATATATATATATATATATATTTAAAGAGAAATTACAAAAACATTATTAGAATATTTCAATTCAAACATAATTTAAAACAAATATTTTATGATATTACATGGTTTTTACATTGTAGTTCTAATTACTTCTGTTTATTTGAAAAGTATAATCTGATATATAATTTGTATAAAGTATAATTTGAAAAGTACCTCTGTAAAAAATTTATTTTATTCTATTCTGAACGTGACAAAAGTTTTCTTTTCTTCTAATGCACAGCATTGTATATAACCGGACGATATACACTGCTCAAAACAATTAAAGGATATTGCAGTTTTAGGTGGATTTTGTATCTGGGAAACTGTTTAGCTGATTGATACATGGTCGACAGACATAGTAGGTTATATGAGAATAAATTACACATGTTTGGCAGAAAAAAATGCATTTTATTGCGCATTTGTGTACAAAAGGAAAACAAACACAATTTGTGCATATGAGAAAAAAGGTGTTTTCTTCAAAGAAAATCATTTTCAGTAGGGGGTATGGTTTCCACGGGCGGCCAGCAACGTTGAACACCTTTGAGGCATGGACTCAATGAGGCTATTAATGACGAGTTGGGGTATTCTGCCCCACTCTTCCAGAAGAGCTCTTTCCAGTTCTTGGAGAGTTTGTGGGGGTTGTTGGCGGCCAGAAACTCATCTTCCTAGAGCGTCCCAAACGTGCTCGATTGGATTCATGTCTGCAGAACACGCTGGCCATTCCATTCGAACGATTCCTTCCTCGAAAAGGAAATCCTCCACCAGGTTTGCACGATGTGGCCTGCAGTTATCGTCCATTAAAATGAAGTTATCTCCGATTGCTGCAGCGTAAGGGACTACAATAGGTCTGAGGATCTCATCCCTATATCGGCGACCAGTCAGAGCTCCATCTCGAATGATGTAGAGGTCAGTGCGCCCGTCAATGGAGATGCCACCATACACCAACACTCCTCCACCGCCAAATCTGACACTTTCGTGCACGAACGCAAGATTATTCCTACTGCCACGGTCCCTCCAGATGAAAATACGCCTATTATCCGGATGCACAGAAAAACGGGACTCGTCAGAAAACAGAATAGTGCTCCATTCATTTCTCCTCCAGTTGACATGCTCGGTTGCCCACTCCCTGCGGTCGCGACGATGCCTTGATGTTAATCTAACACATACCATCGGTCGGCGAGCATACAGACCTACAGCATGGAGCCAGTTTCGGACAGTCTGAGTTGAAATCGTGGTGCCTGTAGCCGAGCGAAGGTGTTGTTGGAGAAGAGTAGCGTTCATGTTTCGGTGTCTCCGAGCTGTTAACGCTAAATACCGATCTTCATTGGGCGTTGTTGCCCGTCTACGACCTTGCCCTGGTCTTCGGCCTGCACATCTACTCTCCAAAAAACGGTTCCAGATCCTGGAAATGACACTTTGTGACACTCCAATGGCTTGCGCTACTTCGGCTTGAGTTTGGTTCCCTTCTAACCTAGCAACAATTCTCCAAGCTTCTGAATCTGTCAAATGACTTCGCTGAGACATCGTACTCATCGAAACAAAGCAATCACTGAATGCCGATCATCCTTGTCTTCATTCTCTTTTATCCAGTTGAAAGTCAAATTTCATTCGCTGCCGCTGAAGCGACGTTTTTGACGTCGAACTCAAAATTTGCATACTCCACAGTTTGAAAACCAGAAAAATTTGCATTTGTGATTCTCTTCTTCTATTTTCGGCAAAAAAAATTTCGTTTATATCTTTATTTTATATAAAACTTCAAATATCCTTTAATTGTTTTGAGCAGTGTATTTAATCTTTTGGAACATCTCCCATCTGAAGATAAACAAATTCCCACTTAAAAGTTTTACCTATGGTACATTAATCCTTTAGTGTACAAGCAAAGTGACAAGTACCCTACGCCTTTATCCGCCTCCATTGTCAATATGTCTTGTGCTCGTGGGGGAAAGAATATGGAGAAAAAACACGGCTTGACAGATTTATGAGACATATTTGGAGTGCAGAAAAACCCGCCTGGGCCCTTTTTGAAAGCAAAAAGTTGTGCCAGAAAAACCCGGCTTCAACGATTTTCGTGTTTTTTTCTAAAGACGGAAAAACCCGGTTGCCACGCTTAAAGGGTTAAAAAACATAATGATAAACTAAATGTAATATGTTCGATTCAATCATGTGTATTACTACAATATACACAAGGACTGCATTTGAGAAAAAAAATCTATTAAAGGTGTATTATATTTTTTATAATTCATTCGATTTTCTTGACATAATTTGAAAAATCACATGAAAAAGTATGTAATAGCACATTCAAATAAAAAATATTTGGAAAATACTTTAAATCAATACAAATTTTATGCTCACTTATTTTTTATTTAATTTTACTTTTTAATACCTAGTACTTCATTTGAGGAAATTTCTCATTTAGTAGAAAGTTTCTTTATGTAATTAAAAAAAAAAAAAAAAAAAAAGGGAAACAGAAAGAAAGCTATGCCATATAGTATATAAACCTGGGCATCATAAGAAAGATAAAAATAATTGTAAAAGTCAGTTTTAGTTTATATTATTTAACAAAAATCCAGAGAAATCTTATTTTAAGAAAGTGTTTTTGGATTGTTTTTAAAAAATATGATGAATTATATTTATTGCTTTTTTGTGGGAGGGGACATTTAAAACATGGAGATGATAGAATAATTTTATCAGCAAACATAATGACAAAATCAGAATTGTGTCTAATTAATGAATTGTTTGCGGTAACCTGCGCGATCGGGTAGGGAAAAAAAAAAACCTTTTCAGTTTGTTGTATTTTAGCTTGGCGCGCGTAAGGGAAAATGCCAAAAGTTCGTTTCGGCCGTACTGTAAGACAATATCATATATTTTGTACTAGATCTCATGTTTGACAATAGTCCTGGGTTATTTCACATCCCATATCACCGCAGATTGCATAAAGGTTGCTTTACATTTAGAAATCTAATTGCATACCGATGAAATGTTTTCTTTTCTTTTTTTTTTTTAATACTGTTAGAACAACCAGAAGCCAACATGAGAATATCTTAAGAAAACTTAGCAACTATTTATATTAATACACTAAAAAATACCGGTTTCAATTGCAAGAAAAGCAATTTTTCCACAACATCCAATATAAACAAAATTATTTCCCGAGTGTTGCCAAATCCCAAAATCAAAACAGTTGGTTGAAAGGATTTGAATATAAAATCGTCATGTCATATCATCATTAATTTGATCTGGCTTACTAGAGCAGTAAACTATATATTTTATACTATCAATCTGACATACTGGTTTCAAATCAATCACGCTACTCATGTTTTTTTTTTCGTTTTGACAACACTCTGGAATTGACTTCGTATCTATTGGCAGCATTGGCTGGGTAATGACAAAAGAGCAAATAACGGAAAATATTGCTTTTTTCAAAGGTGAAGCCGGGATTTTTTTTATTGTTTTAGTATATATAGGTGCTGAGTTTTCTTAATGTATTAAGATATCCTCATGCATAGGCGTAAAGTTGTATGGGCTCGTGGGGCTCGAGCCCCAACAATAATTTCTAAAAGGGACTCTTTTCCTCTAATATAAAAAAAGGGTTTTCAATTTTCTAATATTTTTCAGAATTTTTAATAGGCCTTTTTTCGGCAGATAAATCTTTTTCTTGCCATTTTTTCCTTTATTTCTGGGATAAACGATATTAAGAATTTTTCCACTTTATGCTCTATTTTTAGGTGCGTTCGTAATTATATAAATACGTAGCACCTATTGTCGTCCCTTGGTCCGTCCGTCCGCATATAACAACGCAAAAACTACCCAACCGATTGGTTTGAAATTTAAGATATATTATCTTTGCAGAATTTTGTCGGTACATTTCAAATTTTATAAAAATCGAATCAAAACTTTAGGAGATATTAATAAAAATATTTATTAAGAAATTTGAATTTTTTTTAAAAATCGGTGCTTTTTGTTATAGGAGCTTCCGAAGTTGAATCGTCAAACGACCGAGATACTTATTTTATGACAGAAATGAATCTGCAGACGATATAATTCATTTCACAGAATTAAAAATCATCAAGATCTGAATATTTATATAGCTAGCTATAGTACGAACGCACCTCATTTGTCACGTTTGACGTACAATTTCCAACTTGTTTAAATTAAAATGAAATGCAGAATGTTTGAACTTTTGTAGCCGAAAGGACATATTAAAATTAAAATAGGAAAACAAAATCCATAGTTCGAAAAAAGACTTTATTAAAAGTCAGCTTTCGTTGTTATTTTATTGCCGAAACGTCAGTGAAGGCTCACTGTGGAGACGCGAAAAGTTTTTGGTTTCCGTCCGTCTGTCTGTTCCGCGATAACTGCCGTAAAAATGATCCGATTAGGTTGATTTTTGGTAGGTATATTGATGAGGTACTTGAAATTAGCTGTATAGTTTTTAGTTACATTTGGTTAATTCGTTCGAAAAATATGGAACATTTCTTTTTAGGCCATAATGCTTTAATATAATGCAGACGATTTTCAAGTTTCATTTTTAACTGAAATGAAAATCGGATATTTGAATAATGGATTTAAACGTAAAATGGCGGATACTAAATTTTCGATATGGAGGTCTTAAATATATGCAATAGCTTTGAAAATTTGCCGATACATCTATTAGAATTTAGAAATTAATTGTTTAAATTATTGAAAAATTTTTTGCAACTGTTCGGAAAATATAAAACATTTTATTTTCCTATTTTTTACAAATTTTAAAATGCATTTTTTTTCTTTCCTCTTTATTTTATCAGTTACTTAGCAACAATATTTCAAAAAATATCAAAATAAGAAATGCATTTTTTATCTAAAAAATTACAAAAATAAGAAATTTATAAGAATTTCAGAATATCATTGCATAGATCGTGTTTAATTTAACTCTTCTAATTTCTGAAACATTCGAAGTATTTTATATGCATATAAATATGTGTGTAACATTAAAAAAAAAAAAAAAAAAATGCAAATTGTAAGAAGCTAAACAATGACTTTCAGAGCTGACGTTGAGGCTCTTGATCTGCATATTTACTAGTTATAAATGACTTGCGAATAACAGCAAGTATATGATTTCATAGACTGGATTTAACATTTTATTTAATTTATGTTTTCATTAACTATATATGATTCTATTTAATTTCTTTAAAAGCAACATTAAATTGGTAATCGATCTCTTATTATACACACATACACGTATTTGTGTGGAAAAGTGATATATTCAAGATGAGTCCCACCAATAATTTTCAAAACTCTACGCCTATGTCCTCATGGTTTCACTATAACTCTAAAAAAAAAAAAAAGTTTCATCGGTAAGCAAATAGTTTTGTAAATATAAAGAAACGTAAGATTAATAAAGCTTTATGCAGTCTGCCTTGATATTGAATGTGAAATAACCCACGACAGTTGTAAAAAAAATTTTGAGGCCCAGTATAGAATATACAGTACAAGGTGGAATCCTAGAACAAGCGAGACATGTGGTTTTTATGGTACGCACCAATAAATAACCCACGCACAGCAACCTGAAAAGAAAAATTTACCCCATCCCGACTCACATCGGGGGCGTTGCGGCAGATTATTGATCCTGTTATTAGATAGTTCCAACCACAATTTCTTCCACAAAGTAAAAATTGAATGCAAAAAATTTTGATTTTTCAGCAACTTTCTAGTAAAATTATTTCATCAACTCCAAATCAAATGTATTTAACTGTGCCGCTGCGTTCGTAACACTATTTTCAAACTGTTGAATCCATATGAAGGAATTATTTACGCATTGTTAAATATTTTAAAAATACAAACGCTAATGATTCTACAAATTTATATTGTTTTCATGTAGTTTTGTTTCAGATATTTTGTAAATAGCCCAACATACTAAAGTTTGGCTCCTTTTTAATAAAGTTTATTCGAAATTCTTACAGACGTTTTCGAAAATTTTTATACGATTTTTTTATTATTATTCTTTTTGTTCTGCAGAGATTTTTTAAAATTCGGCAAAGGATTTCGTTTTAAAATATTTAGCCTACTATAAATAAATTTTAAAAACACAATGATTTAATCTAGAGGACAAAAATTAAACTTGCCTGTAAATTTCTTAAATCAATAATACAACCTCTTTAACATTTGTAAATTTCTTAAATCGTTTAAAAATACGACCTCAGCACACTATCACCAGTACTGTGCACGTCAATTAACGAACAAAAGAATTTACCTTCATAAAACAAAACATCTACACTCAACGATCTTTTTACAAGCCCATTTCAGGAAACCCAACAATCCGAAAAAACAATTAAACTCCCTGATCACACCACAGTAGGCATAGCAACAATGTACAGAACAAAGTGATACTGTAAGACGAAGTGATTTATTGCCCATATGACTTTGCAAAATGTCTCACTTGTTCTAAGATTCAGCCCAGTAGAATCCTAGAATTCAGGCAAACTGAACTTTTAATGCTTCTTCTTACATGGCCATATGCACAAAACTAATGGCAACCTGAAATGAGATTCTCTCCCTCTCCCCCCTCACTACCTATATCATGTGTGCTACTGAAGACTATTCATTAATTTGACAGTTCTAACTTGAATGACTTTTCTCCGAGTAAACAATAAATGCATCAAATTCTGATTTGTCAGCAACTTGCTAATAAAGTCATTCCATCTACATCAGCACTTTATTTTAAAATGCTCCACTGCGTTACACATACTTTTTCATATTGAGAAATCTATATAAAAGAAGTATTTACACATTATATAAATATTAAAAAAATAGAAGTTTGTACAAAAAGTATGTAGTACAAGTATATTTGTACAAATTAATATTACAAATTAAACTAAGTTAAGTTAAATAAAATAGAGTAAAAATGCTTCATCTCCAATCAACAGCAGTTTTGTTTGTAAAACTATTTTCTGTAGCGATTTTATTTTCTTTTTATATTAATCAAACAAAATATAAAATTAAATTGTAATACATGCTAATTTAGTTTTCTAAAATGCAACTTTCTTCTTGTTTGTAAACAAAATTTCACCCAGACAGTTTGAAGAAAGTCTTGCACCATGCATGCTTTTTAGTTAAACAAATTTTTAAAAAAACTAGTCTTCTTTGCACCCTCCTTCCCCCATCCAAAAATAGCTTTCTTCTTTAACTCCAGTCTAAGAAAAAAGTGGCATCCTTAAGTGCTTTTTCTTTTAAAGAATTGTTTGCATAATAATAACTGTTGTGATGTTATTATTCTTGGATCTTCAAAAGAATACCATGACTTTTAAATATAAAAGTGTTTTTACAGAATGCCCATAGGAATATAAAGTGACTATTTTTCCACCTAAAAAGCACCTTGCCTTTTTTAAACTTAGGATAAACAGTACATTAAAAGTAAAATTGTTCAATCATATGAAAAAGTGGAGGGAAATTATTTGGAAAAGTTCCAATGCTTGTCATTGGCTTGTGAATTGCCATTATTTGGACCTGTGCATTCAGGTGGTGAAGCAGTTTTTTCTTGCTGGGAAAACTAATTTTGAGAAAAAAAAATTCTTGTAAATTTTTGTTAATAATAAAATTTTGTAAGAAAAAACATGTCCTGTTTAATTTTAATACTCTCAATTGTTTTATATATTTATTATTTTTATTATTATTATTATTGGAAAATTTAAGAATGCCTTATTTGTTTAAATAAATTCTGATAAATCCCAAAGTTCATAGACGTTCTTGAAGCAGCGCAAATCTGTTCCTTTTAATAATTTAAGTACAATAATTTTTTATAATGTTGAACAATAATAATTCTTATATACTTTTTTTATTGTTTTCAAAAAGTATATTTTCAACTTAAAATTTTATAGAAAGGCCATTTTTATGGAATGTAATTTTGTGAAGTGAATCCAATTTTTCTGTGGATTGATCCTTGTTATCAAATCTCTTCCATTTGCTGTATGTTAAAATTCTTAAAAATATTGTTAGCAATAATTTTTCAGTGTACATTCTTTAATTGTTTGTAGTTTTCCAAAGATCATATGTGAAGATGCTTTGTGGATATTATCATTTCATCATAAGATTGTAGTCCATCGCAACATAGTTTATTGCGTTCTGCTTATTTCACAGAAGATATGATTGATTGGATGTCTGCCCCATGTGTCAAACTGGAAAGATAATGCTGTGCCTACTATCTTCATATATTTAAATGCATCTATTAAAAGTAATGAGAATATTTAATCTTACTGAGTAATTATGCTTTTAACTAGAAAATAATATTAGTGGTGAATTTTTACTACCAAATACTAACTGCCTGTATACACATTTACCAATAAGTATTATCAGAACCTTTATGTTAGCTAGGTGCAAATCATGTCAATGTATATATTATATATTGTTTTTCCTCATCAACAGCAGCTTTTATTTTTTGTCTCTGGAAATTAGAAACAATGCTTTAATGTTGAAATAAAATATTTTGGTTTGTAATAATTTAACACTAGAACTACCGGAAATTTTACTCAAGTTTTTTAAAACTATTTCATACCAGAAATTTTATTTAAAACTACTTAACTTATTCATTTAACGTATTTCTGTGAGTTTTATATTTAATTTATTTTAAAAAGAAATTTCTTGCTCGAATCGGAATATATTCATTTGGTAACTGTCAAAATAATGGCTCATGGTAGTTCTAGTGTTAAATCTGATTGATTATTATTACAATTTAAATAATTCTGATTTTTTTAAACCATTGATTTAAATCAATGTTGGAAGTTTATTTTTTCTTTTTGGAATATGTAGATTTGCTAGAACTAGATAGAGCACATTAACTCAGAGAACAATATTCATCATAGGAGAGATATCCCTAATGGCATTTTGAGAACAAAAGTGGGACAAAATTTATATAGCCATTATAAGACCATTATTACCGATGTATGCAGCACTTAAATGCTATTTGAGATGACATAGTTGTAATTTGCTTGATAAATTAACATTTTAAACTCATTTTAAAATATTTTCCAGCTTTTTTTATCCATGGTTGTGAGCTGGCATGATACAGTCATCAAATCTTTTCTGTAAACCTTTATTATAAATTCCAAGTTCTTCAGATTTCAAAAGTGTCAAGAATTCATTGATTACATCATCTGCAACAGTAGATGAATCTCTGTGTAGCACATTTAGTGAAATACTGATGGGTTTCAACAGACTGATTAGATTTTTCACTTATTTATGTAAAGTAATATTGTTAATTATATTCCTTATGTTTGTATCTACTTCTTCTTCTTGTTCATCAATAATTTGCAAGAAAACATCTTTGTTTTACACATACGTCTCCAAGCATTTAATGTGACTGTTCCATTGAGTTTCATTCAGAAGTTGAGGCATTACACCACCATAAGAATTTAGTAACCCTTTAGCTTTATGATGACTGGAATTCTTACACAGAACTATAGGCTAAAATAAAAGACTATCAACTCCACCACTGATAAAATTCATTATGAATAAGAGAGTTTAAGTTCAGGTTCTTTAGTTTTGATTTAGGTTTTTAGTTTTTCAAGTTTTCAGTTTTGGTTTAGGTTCTGATTCAACTTAATCAAAACTGTTTGACATATGCAGCATAAGCTTTTTTTTTTTTTTTTTTACAGTAAAATACATTAATTGTACCAACATGTAATTAATATTTTCTTTGTGGATTTATTAGATTATGATTAATATGCAGTCATTCTATTTTAATTAAATGATTAATTGAGAAACTATATTTTATTATTAATGAATAATGTAGAAATATAATTCTATTACATCATAACAATAATTTTATATGTCAAACATATGGAAAATCAGCAGATTTTCATTTAGTCCATTTTGTCCAATTTCTTCCGGCGTCCCAGACATTAAAAAAAAAAATGGACAAAATAGCAACCCTGTCAATAGACGCGCATCCTATCTGCACATATTCAGAATTGCAAACATTGACTTTTGCTTTAGTTATATACTGAAAATTTTCATTTTGCAGTATTTCCCATTATGAGCATCAAACAAAGTTATTCTAATGAGTTATAGCCAATTTAAATACAAGTGGTTTTAGCTTTTGACCAGACACAAAAATAATTTTAAAATGCAAAATACACCCTTGATTTTTCTAATGTTTTTATCATATAAAAACATAACTTTAGAATCCTTAAGGGCAAGGAATATTCAGAAAAAAAATTAAAGGTTGCAACTCTTTTGAAACAGATGAACTTTCAGCTTTTTATTTACATATTGACATCATCACTTATTATTTCACTGGTATAATTATACACTGAAAATTTTAATTCTGCAGCCAGTGATGTAGTAATAAAAAACCCAGAGGGCATACGCTTTAGGCAGAGGGTATACCCTAAAAAGTATATGCTATAGTGTTTTTGAGAAGAGGGTATATTGTATTCCATAAAATAAACCAGAAGGTATACAGCATATCCACTGTATATCCTCCATTACATCCCTGTCTGCACCCTATACTTTTCTTAGCATCAAATAAAGTTATTATTAACAATTTAATAAGAAACATAGTGCGTACAATATGAATATGTACTAATTTACCTTTCTATATAATACTTTGATCATATATATCTATGTTTGTGCATGCATGTGTCAGAGAAAGAGAAATACAGTGCTGGAAAAAATTATAAAGCCGATAGAAAAATTTGCAAAATTCAAAAAGTAATGGAATTGTTGGTAACACAAATTCTATTTTCATTTGCTTGATCAACATTGCAATAATACACATAAACTTTATTTAGAAAAACGGAAGAGGGAACATAAATTACACTAATTTCTTACAACCAATGAAAAACAACTTGGAAAAACGTATAAAGCCGATGGTTCTAGCCTCATTTGGCATAATGCCAGACTTGAGAAAATAGGTCGCAATGAAAGTTTAGGCAAATGTAAATGCGTTATGTGCATTCATTTTGTATTTGGTTTGTTTAATACAATGCCAAGAGGAAAAAAGTTATCCGATGGTGAACAAATTAAAATATTAACTTTAAATGAAGCTGGAATGTCTGGTTCTAATATTGCAAGAAAAATAGGAAGGTCCAAGGCTGCAGTAAGCAGTTTTCTCAGAAATCTCGAAGATTACTGCAGTAAGAAGCATACAGGAAGACCGAAATCCTTAACTGTAAGGCAATCAAGACAAATTCGGAAGCTAGTTTGCGGATAAAAAATGTCGTCTGCCCAAATTCAAGAACAGTTACAATGACCATGTACAAGCTGAACGGTAAGAAATGTTTTAAGGAACAATCCCATTGTTCAATTAAAAAAATTTAAAGGAAAACCACTTGTTTCTAAGTAGCACAAAAATGCTCGCTTAGACTTTGCACGAAAACATGTAACTGAAGGCAGAAATTGGAGGGATGTTATCTTTTCCGATGAAAAGAAATATAATTTCGATGGACCCGACGGCTATAAATATTTTTGGCATGATTTACGACAGGAGCCTGATATTTTTTCAAAGCGTCAATTTGGAGGTGGCTCGGTAATGGTTTGGGCTGCATTTGCTGCCTGTGGAACCACTCCAATTGTTTTCATGCATAACAAAATGAATTTGGTTATGTATCAAGAAATGTTAGGAGATAATTTATTACCCATTTGCCCCTCTTATAACTTCAGGAGACTGGATATTTCAGCAGGACAACCCTTCCGTTCATGTTTCGAAGTCAACTAAATCTTGGCTGGAAGCTAATCAGGTGAAATGCCTTCAATGGCCAGCTCATAGACCCGGTCTGAATGTAATAGAAAATCATTGGAGAATTTTAGCTCGAAATGTTTACAAAAATGGACGAAAATTCAATTTAAAGTCAGATTTGATGAATGCTTTTAAAAACTGCTGGAACAATATTGATGCAAGTACTTTGTGTGGTCTGATAGATTCAGTGAACAAAAGACTAGTCAAAGTCATCGAAAAAAATGGGTCTCGCATCGATTATTGATGAAATACATGTATCAACTTTATAATTGTTTCCAACTTTCTTTGTACAGAAAATTTTCTTAAGTCTATTAAACTTTTATTAATGTAGTTATTAATGAATTTATTTTTTTCTTTACTTCCTTGTAGCATATAATATATATATATGAAATTTCATAAATGTTCTATATTTTGTTTTCTAATTATATCATATTTTCAAGTGGCTTTATAATTTTTTCCACCACTGTAGTATGAGCCCCCCCCCCTCCCCTACATTTTCTTGAGCACCCCCTATTGTTTACTTCTAGATACAGCCCTGATTCTGTGGCAGGTCTCAAATTCAAGATCAAAGTTACATATCCGTACAGTTGCAACTCAAAACTCTATTAATCAAATAACAATTATAATCAAATAATATTAAATATTAAAATTTTATAAAATAATTGTTAATGAATTATGAGTACAAAGTTAAATAGATATAAATTACGTAATTCGTTAATAATTTTTTGATCAATTTGATATAATTTTAATATTAATTATTATTATTTGATTATAATCGTTATTTGATTAGTAGCATTTTGAGTTGCAGCTTTACCCATATGTAACTTCGTTTGTGTTATTTAAAACTTTTTGAGTTGTAATTTACGAATATGTATTAATATTTTTCATCATATTCTTAAATCAAAAGTTATGAGGTAACGAACCCAGGACAATCTTTAATAGAGGTATGTATTAAGGTAAGTATTGCATATAAAAATAAGAAAATTAATAGTTTTATAGAGTGTATTTCATGTTCAATAGACATGCTGAAACAAACAGTTTTTCAATCGAAGATTTATTTAAAGAAATATTTAAATGTTTTGAGGTTGGTCCACAAAGTTCTGTTAAAAATGTTTTATAGGAACAAAAACTATGCCTAGAAATTTAATCATATTTTGAAGGGATATATTTGATAATCTTACGGTGTACAGTGTGTAATTTTTTAAAAAATTATACTAATCTTTTGAGGGTTTTTTTTTCAATATTTTATTCAAAATTTCATCATTTTAATTGAGATTTATTTCATATTTTGAAAAGGGTAATTTTTTGTGCTGATGCCAATTTTTAAAACAGTGCAGTAAACAAAGAGTTAAACTTTAAAGTAATAATTAAATTAATATGCATTAAAAACAGTAAATGGAGGAAAATTACACAATATTTTAAATGCTCAAAAAATAATATTTCCAAACAGTTTGAGTTTAAAAATCTATTTACACGATAGATTTATTTATTTCAAAAACCTTTTTTAACTGTTGCAAATTTTGAAACACCACACATAATAATATTTCCTTTCAATCAATAATTGTATTTTCATGTTGATATCAAAAAGAGAAAGAAAAGTTCGGTGAAAATTACATCATATTGAAAATGATAATTTTCAAACATCTTATTTAAAACAATTTAAGTGAATAAAACCTCGATTACAGAAGATCATCACTGGCCGTATAATTACAATTCAATTTTCGGTTATCTTTTTAAAACAGAGCTAATTAAGCTTGTTTTTACAGATTGCAGTGTCCGACACAGAATTTGGCGAGCATAGCAAGTACGGGGCAGAATCCTCTAGTAATAATAAAAAGCAAAGACATCTACTATCAATATTTTGTTTAAAACGAAACCTTCAGTTTGAAAAAATAGGAATAAAAATGTCCTTTCCATTAGTCATTTTCCCGATTTTCGAGATTTTTGTAATCTTTAAAAATCAATCAAAATCTGTGTTTCTGATATATATACAAAAAACTAAAAGTGCCACATCAAATCTACGTTCATGAAAAAATAGGAATATTAACCCTTTTAAAAACATTCTTTCCGTTAGTCATTTTTCCGATTTTCGAGATTTCTGAAATCTTTAAAAATTAAAGTCTGCGTTTCTGATGAATATACAAAAAAAACTAAAAGTGCTACAACAAATCTACGTTCATTTCCATTTTTAAATCTGCAATCCGTTTTGAATAATACGAATTTTAACCCTTTGGAAAAATTTAGTTTCCAAAAGTCACTCACGTGAATTTAATATTTTGGGACATGTGTAAAAATCGGCATTGGCTTCTGAAATTCAAGTACGGACAGTCCAAAGATACCAGACCAACCCTATGTTTGTTTTCATATGCATTTATAAATTATTTATACCTGAACAGTACGAATAATTTAAGAAACTTTTACAGTAGTCAGTATAAATATATTGCATGTGGAAAGAAAATTACAATTTGGCATAAAAAATGTCGCTAAAACAGAAAACAGGAGCTTTTTATTTGTTTAAATAAATAATAATATTATTATGATTTGAAACTTATATAAATTACATCCAATAAAAGCACATATATTTTGTAAAATATTTTGTTTAAAAAACTAATATGCTTCATTTATGGAGCAAAATACCAATCATTATCAAATAATGACACTGCTTCAAATATGAATTATTATTATTTTAAAGAAAACAAGTTTTTAAAGTAAATCTAACTAAGACTCATGTATGAAAGTTTATGCCCCATCCTTTGACATATCTTGATTTACATCCGTATGCACTGCAATTATCACCATTATTTTTACAAATAAAAAAAACAAAATTGTATTATGTGTTTGTTTCGGAGGCAACCCCATATAAATCTAATGGACAAAAGACGTGGGCAAACGTTGACGGGAGAAACAAGTCCATATGTCACATGACGTTTACCTCTGCATCAAAAAAGATTATCATCGCCTCTCTCCAGGCTATTTCTTCTCGATGGGTCCACAGACAAATACTTTTATATAATAATTATTTGCACTACCCATTTACACAGAGATTATTTTATTTTCAAACACATCAAAGAGCAGGGTGCATTTTGCTTTTTTTCACGGATTGACTGGCGAGGCAGAAAACCTAACACCAGTAACTAAGGATGCCTGTGAACGACAGGTGAAAATATTTTTATAATTTTTAACAGATTGGCTAGTTGTGTGTAATTTTAAAGGTGTTTTTTCCGGCTTTTAGACGTGTACACTAGAGATGAGAAGGGCTCAGCCTTGGCCCAACACGATCTCGGGTTGATTTTTTATACCAGTCTTTCGGCTCGGGCGGGCTTGGGCTCATTCCTTTTGAGATTGATAATGTTATTTATTCTCATATAGAAAAAATAAAAATAACTTTTTTTTTTTTCTTTAAAAATTACTTATTGCAGTTCAAGTAATTTTAATGCTATTTTGATCAGAATGAAAGGAAACAGAAATCTTGTTTTTCTTTTCTAGCATTAGAATGCTATTTCAAAAGAAAAAAATTCGTATTAGCAAATTTCTTCCGGCAATTACGGCGACTGTTGATATGGCGCCAATGAAAAGAGCGTGAATAATTTGTTCTTCGATTTTCATTTGTGACAGTAGGAAATGTTTAATCGGAATGCTTATTTATTTATTTATTTTATTTTTTAGAGATCTAATGTGAAATGATTACTTTCTTTTGTTTTTAGTAAACCAGAATTAGTTTAAGGTTTGCAAATTTTTAATCTTCTATAGTGTGTGAGTCATAATCGCTCTTCATATGAAAATAACGTTAGTGATTCATATATCTATTTTTCAAAACGAATTTTGCTCATATTGTGTCTCTAATCTGCAAATTCTCGAAGTGACTTTCATTCATAAGTAGATATAATTATTAGCATGTATCGTTACTCCGATAGAAAGCAATTGAGCAGTTTTTTCTATAACAGAATCGCTTCATTCAGTTAGTGCTTGCCTAGGAAATCAAATTATTATAACAGCGTCAATTATGGTGATTTTAATTAAACTGATATTCAGGGAAAATTATCATACGATAATCGTGTGATAATCATGAAACATTATTTTGAGTAAGGAATCTTTTATAATTTAAGACGTACACCTTTTATGGGAAATAGAAAAATGTTGATAGATTCTGCGACATAAAAGTTGTAATTTCTGCAAATATCATGTATTTATTCATAAAACTCACTTCATTAATGTGTCCATCAGATTTGTTTGTTGGGGTAGAAAACTATGACAATCTTTCTAAGGAAGTATATTTTTATTTTAAACCACATTTCTCTTTTGATAAAATTGAACCTAAATTTCCAAAAAATTAATCATGTTTTCGAGATTAACAGTTATTTTCATGTAAGATCTTTAAAAATGAGACATTTCTTTAAAACAATTTCTAAATATTATGGAATTTCTTGAATAATTTCAGTATCGGGTTCGGACGGGCTTGGGCTCTGATGACACAAAATGTTTCGGGCTCGGATTTAAAATTAAAGGGCTCTGGGGTAGTTGGGGCGGGCTTCAAAAAGAGAGCTCAGACTGATCTCTAGTGTAGTCTCTGTTTGATGTGTTTGAAAATAAAATAATGTCTGTGCAAATAATCATTATGTTAAAAATGGCATTATGAACGATCATAGATTTTTAAAAAAATGCTTTTATATTTGTGATCTGGTCAATGTTTGAAAAATATTTTACGTAGGTGTATACATTTTTGTAAATTTTGTCCTCCTCGATTTTTGAATTTTTAGCAATTGTTATTGGGATTTTTATCGGTAATTTTATGGATTTTTCTCTATCTGCGGCGATTGTTTGACATTCGTAAAAGAGTTCTTTTCACAATGGTTTAGTGCACCATAGTAAATTTTGTCCTCTGTTTTGTGAATTTTCAGCAATTTTTAATACAATATTTAGCGTTTTCTCGCATTCCACGGCGATTTTTTGACATTTATGAAATAACCCCTTTTACAACATCTTAGTGTACTATAGTAAATTTTGTCTTCTTTTGAATAAAATATATTCAGAATTCGTACAGCTATTTTTGAATTTATCGCGAATTTTTTACATGATATTTAGTGTTTTTTGGCATTCATTTTTCAACATTAGTAAAACTGAATTCGGTTTCAAACTTTTAGTCTAATATGCTAATTTTAATCCTCCTCGATTTTTGACTTTTATTCTGATTTTTAGTTACTTTTAACGTTCTGTGGCGATTGTTTGACATTCGTAAAAGAGTTCTTTTCATGATGGTTTAGTTCATTATGTTAAATTTTGTCCTCTGCGATTTTTGAAATTTTTGCGCTAATTATTTCATTGTTTTTCCTTTTTTGTGATCCGCAGCGATGTTTTGAAATTCGTGAAAGAAATTCGGTTTCAAACTTTTAGCCTTATATAGCAAAGTTTCTCCTCTGCGATGTTTGAATGTTTAGCGATTTTTAATGCAATTTTATGCTATCCTTTGCAAATTTTAAAATTAAATAACAAAAAAAAATCAATTTAAAATTCGACGCATTTTAAAATTGAATAAAATATTAAGCAATTGGCGTACGAGAGTGCAGCATAGACGAAAATGCTTCTTATGATTGAAAACTTTGTTTAAGCTAATAAAAATATTTGTTTCAGAAATTTATCATAGATGGCGCTGCTTCTGGAAAGTTATAGAATAGGTAGGATGTCTTCATATATAACAATGGCAGAAAAATAAGCACTTTTTCTGAGTATCTAAGTTTTGAGTATGCACAGTTTTTGTCCAAACTGTGGCAACCCACGTTCCAAAACTTAACAATACTCGAAGTCTTGCGTTCGATTAGACGAGTGAGACAAGTCAACAAAAATTAGTTTAGTGATAATACAAAGCGCGCCAAAATTAATAGGGTGCCTCTATAAAATAATAGTGATATACGGACAAAAAACATTGTTATGCATAAAGACATTCTACCTATTCGATAACTTTCCAGAAGCAGAGCCATCTATGATAAATTTTGTGAACTATTTTTTTATTTGCTTATACACATTTTCAGTCATAAGAAGCATTTCTAACCGCACTCTCGTATGCCATTTGATTGGTCTTTTATTGAATTTTAAAATGTGTCAAGGACTTTTGGGACTTATTTCACTTTTTTTTTTCATTTTTTGCGGTCTCCAGTGATGTTTTGAATTTTATGCGATTTTTAGGGAATTTATTTTCTGTTGTGTACTTTTTTCCACATTAGCGAAAAGAATCCACTTGTAACCTTTTATTGAAAATTCTGTCCTCTTTTCAATACAGTTTATTTGGAATTCGTACAACAATTTTTGAATTTATTGCAAATTTTTATTCGATTTTTTGAGTTTTTTGTTGTGTTTTGTGGTGATTTTTCCATATTAGAAAAAAGCTGGCGTAGTACTTGTCCTGAAATTCCTGATAGTCCTGAAAAAAAATGAAAACGTCCTGAAATGTCCTAAAATATGGTAGTCTGTCCTAATATTCCTGAAATTTTGCGAGTTTTGTGCTATATCGGCATTTGAAATCATCAAATTAGGTGTACCTTTTTACTGATGCAAAATGATCATGAAAGTCGCAATTTTCTTCAGTTTATCGTTAAAAATAGTGATTTTCGTCGATTTTTCACAAAAAAAATCGCAATTTTTTGTGATCAATTACCAAAAATCACAATTTTTATCGATTAGTCATTAAAAAAAAAGTTTGTTATTTTTGTCTGTAAGTAACAAAAAATCTCAATTTTTACCAGTCAGTTATAAAAAAGAAAATCTTTTGCAATTTTCGTCGATCAGTGAAGAAAAAAAATCGAGATTTTCGTCTTTCAGTAATGCAAAAATCGCAGTTTTTTAGCAGCTTTCTCAAAGAGTTCTGGTAAAATTACTTTCTTTTAAATGTATACTTTTACAACAAAAAAATTGAGTATATAGTGTACTATTTATGATAATAAAATGTATTGAACAGGGAGTTAAAGGTTTTTTCGGTTCAGTTTTCAAGCAAATGTGTCCTGAAATATCTTAAAAAGTATGTCCTGAAACATCTCCTGGGCTAGTAGTACCACTGAAAAAGGAATTAGGTTTCAAATTTCGTCATGCAATTTTTAATGTGATTTATAGTGTTTTTGCGTGCCTGGGGTCAATTTTTTCGTGCGTGAAATAATTCTGGTTACAATGTTTTAGTCCACTGTAAGTAAATTTTGTCCTCTGTGAGTTTTGTATTTTTAGCAATATTTTATGAGATTTTTTGCCGGTTTTTTTTTAATAGTTTCGCAGAGATTTTTCCACATTATTAAAAATAATCCGATTTCAACCTTCTGGACAAATATAATAAATTTTGTTCTCTTTTCAAGAAAGTTTATTCAGAATTCATGCAGTGATTTTTAAAGTGTTTTCGCGTTTCGCGCTATTTTTTGATGGGACCTGGCAATGCCGGATCAGTTAGAAAGTATTAAAAGTACTGTAAACTAATTGATTAAAGCATTGGATGTCATATTTCAGTACATGTTACATGACTATAAAATTAAATAGTATGAAATGAAATAAAAAACATAATTTCTTAAATGATAAAAAGTGTACTTATTTATTTTGATATGTTCACTTACAAAATTTGTTTACTTCTCCTTATTTTTAACAATTCTTGAAAATGGTGAGGTGCTGCACTACATTAAATATACTTAGAATAATGACTGTAAACAAATAATATGTTGCCGATTTTATTTTCAAAGTTCAATTATATCATTTTGATGCATTTATATATCAGAAGACATCCAGAATTTTATCAACAAAACTAAACATTTTTCTTATTCTCTTGTAACAGGGAAGTTTTGATTCATATTTTTTTATTTATCTTTCAATTCTATCGCTGCTTGTTGTTTGCTCAACTATGTACAATTATTTAATAAATTTGGTAACTGCGAGTCTATAAAAACTGTCATGAAAATAGTCATGGTATTGTTCAATAGAAACGCCATTATAGTAAGACTTTTTCTATAGATTCAGAGTGCCTAATTGAAACTCTGAAAGAAGATATTGTTATTTGACAGAGCCTTGCCTGTGACAAACTCTTGTTATCTATGGGAGATGTGAACAATTTTGAAATTTCTATAAAACTCACTCATAGTTTCAAAAATGTACATTCAATGCTAGATGTTGCTGTAAAAAGAAAAGTGAAAGTTTTATTGGAAAAAGATGCAAGTTCAAGTAAATACAATAAACTTAGCAACAATAAAAATAGGAAAAATAAAACAGTATGCTAATAAATAAATAAAGGTATTAATAAAAGAGATTATAGCAATGAGAATGTAAGAATTTTTTCTTAAATTAAAAGCAAAAAACTTTGAATATTTTTATTCAGTTACTTTTTTAACTTTAGTAAAATTTAAGTAGTATAATTAAAATTATTAAATCTCCTGTAATATGGACTCATCATTCAAATCCATACACATATTTATTCTTTAAGTGTGATGTTATAGCATACATAAAAAGGGATTTATAAATAAAAGGTCAGTATACTGGGGTGTTTTTATTGATTACAACAAATGGATTTTTAGAGTATATTTTTTTAAAAAAATGAAATTATTTATGTTGTTTATATTATTCCTATTTAAATATATTTTTATCCTGACTTTTCATAAACTTTAATTAACCCTTAATGACACTGACAGAAATTGTCCCATAACTACTGTGAGCGGTCTCTCAGACCACTAGATCGAAACATGAATAAGATATCAACTAATTAGTAAAAAATTGTTTGTTTAGCAATACTTATCTACTTAATTGTTTTATAAATCATCTGCCGAAACTAGAAGCTGATTTTTGAAAATTGATTATGTGATTGGCATGTGTGATTGGCATATGCGATTGGCAAGTGAAAGCGAATCACTGTAGGGAATCGAAAAAAATGAATTATGTAATTTTATACTCATGTAATAATTGTTGTATACAGATGTATTTTCTTAATGATAAATGTAATTAATATTTAAATAAAAGTATAGTTAAATAAAAAAAAAAATTAGATTATATTTGCATAAAAAATATCGTTATATAAATTAAAAAAATAGATTAAATACTGCATACAGATTTATGTGCTTGTTTTAAATAGAGTTAAATACATAAGAATTTATAAGTCACCATCAAAATTAAAATTTAAAAAACAGTACCTTTCACTGTCTAGCACAAAATGCCGAGTTGCAGTCAATGCATAGCATTTTCGAACATTGAAGGCAGACTGGATCTTTACAATCGATGTATTGATGCACTTTTGATTTTTTTTACTGAGGGGGCATCTCCTACATTTTTTTTTCTTTTTTTCAATTTTGATATCTTGATTAGAATAACTCTTTCCTTCTTTTTTATTTTTCCAGAGCATTCTTGTTATTTCTAGTTTCAGATCATACAATAAATACAATCTGCGTTTTATATGAGCTTGGTTCACCAAAGAAAGCATAACATTTCTGTGTTTCATTTTTTGAGCTTTAGGATAGGACTGGAATAATATATACGCATTGACCGTACATATATCTAATATTCGGAAGAATGTTGTCATTGACCAACGTTGCGTACGACGACGAGTTGAATAGATAGCACATTTTTTGTTGAATTCATCAACGCCTCCTCTAGTCAAGTTATACATTGCGACAATTTCAGGTTTACCTGAAGAATAATCAGTTTCAGAAGAATGACACATCAAAGAAGGTAGAATAATGGCTTTCCTTTTCTTGGAAACGTAAGAAATAAGTGTCATTTCTTTAGTAAATCTGTGGATAGGACTTCCTCATTCTCGAGATTTATTAGTTTGAAATGCATTAGGTGTCTCCTTTTCGTGTTTTCTTAATGTTCCAACATATGTCAATCATTTCTCTTTAAAGCATTGAATTAATTCTACAGAAGGAAACATACAGTTATCTACAGTTTTACTTTGATTAATTTTTTTTATCGGTTCATGGAGATGAAGAACTGCTTGAGTTACTTTATTGAATTTTTTCTTATCTTCAGTAAATCCATTTCCACCAGAATCTTTTTCAGAGTATATGTTCGCGTTTAAATGGTAACTATTTCGTTCAGCACAAAGACGCATTATTTTGAACCCATACTTTGCAGTTTTCTTTGGCATCTATATTTTACATCGCCTGTGCCTCTTGAATTTGACTTGCGGTACATATATTATATGTACCTATAGAATAATTCTTTTTACAGCTTTTTATGACCTTATTGAGTATTTCAGATATAGGGGCTATTTTGTCAATTGCCATACGTTTTTTCCTAGTTTCTGAATTATCACACCATAAACACAGGTGTATAAAAATTAGATCTTACTTTTGACTTTTGACATAACACAATGAAATATCTCTCGTCCTATCCATCAGTTACAAACAAACAAACTGCATCGTCCTCTATTTGATTTGAAGACGGTTGAATACAATAATAATCCAAGAAATTTCTTTATGATTCGTGTTGTTTAGTTCGTGTTTCATTTGATCAGAATACCGCTGATCTATGATGAAAAAATTTCAGAAATCTGGAGGAATTCTGACTAAACACTCACTAAATTTGAATATATGAAAATTCCTGTTGCTGCAAAGTTATTTTCTTTTCTCGTTATTAATTCTAAAATGTATCATTGTTTTTGTAGAAGATATGTAATTATAGAATTTCTTCATTAAATTTGTTGTATTATGTATTTATAATATTTTTTATGATAAATTATTTATTTTAATTAATTATACTAGGTATTTATTTTATCTTTATTAATTTTAATTATAGTTTAATCTTGGTGGCAGTTAGAAAATGCATCTGATAATTTTCGTACATACTCTTGGTTCCATGAGTACCAAATTATCAATGAGTTTACCATAGTTTTTAATGCCACGCCAGAAATTATATTTTAATTCAGTTTTCTACATTTATTTAAACTGTTCATAAGAAGTCCATTTTCTTTTAAAAATGTATTTAATTAAACATAAAAAGTGATATATTAACATAATTCTATTTATTGCAGATGCTTAAAGCCATAATTGTAGGTACATATGATATCACTCTCAAAGCTGTCTTTAAAGTGTGAAATATGGAGCAAAATATTTCTTTACAAGAGCTTTTTGGAAAAGTAACTTTTGACTCACAGCAAGAAAAATCGTTTGTTTGTGAAGTATGCAGTAAAAAATTTTCTCAAAAATCCCATTTAGATGTCCATCTTCACTGTCATACTAATGGGAAACCTTTCAAGTGTGAAATATGTAAAGGGAAATTCTCTCTTAAGGGTAGTTTAAGAAGGCATCTGAAAATTCATACTTGTGAGAAAACTTTTCAGTGTTATATATGCAAAAAGAAATTCATTGAAAAAAGCGATTTAAACAAGCATCTGTTATTTCATACTGGTGAAAAACGTTTTATGTGTCAAATTTGCAGCAAGAAATTCTTCCAAAAAAGTAATTTAAACAATCATATGTTAATTCATACTGGTGGAAAACCTTTTATGTGCGACAAATGCAGCAAGACATTTTCTCGAAAAGTCAGTTTAAAGCAGCACCTCTTAATACATACTGGTGAGAAACCTTTTATGTGTGAAATATGTAACAAAAAGTTCTCTAAAAAAGGTGAATTAAACCAGCATGTGTTGATTCATACTGGTGAGAAAACTTTTGAGTGTGAAATATGTAACAGGAAATTTTTTCATATGGGTAGTTTAAGGAGGCATCTGCTAGTTCACACTGGTGAAAAACGTTTTGAGTGTGATCTATGCAAAAAGAAATTCTTTCAAAAGGGTAATTTAAATGCTCATATTCGCTGTCATACTGCTGAGAAACCTTTTATGTGTGAAATATGCAGCAAGAAATTCTCTTGTAAAAGTGTTTTAAACAAGCATCTGTTAATACATACTGGTGAAAAACCTTTTGTGTGTGAAATATGCAGCAAGAAATTCTCCCAAAAGGGCCATTTGAGCAGTCATAAGTTAATTCATACTGATGTGAAACCTTTTATGTGTGAAATATGCGGCAAGAAATTCTCTTTAAAAAATCATTTAAACAATCATTTGTTAATTCATACTGGTGAGAAACCTTTTATATGTGAAATATGCAGAAAGAAATTCTCTCAAAAGAGCCATTTGAACAGCCATCTGTTAATTCATACTGGTCAGAAACCTTTTATGTGTGAAATATGCAGCAAGAAAGTATCTAAAAAGAGTGATTTAAAGCAGCATATGTTGATTCATTCTGGTAAGAAACCTTTTCCATGTGAAATCTGCAACAAAATATTCTCTGACAAGAGCCATTTAAACAGACATCTGTTGCTTCATACTGGTGAGAAACCTTTTACGTGTGAAATTTGTAACAAGAAATTCTCTCAAAGGACTCATTTAAATTCTCACCATCGCTCTCATACTGGCGAGAAACCTTTTGAATGTGAGCTATGCAACAAGAAATTATCTAACAAGAATGCCTTACAAAAACATACATTAATTCATACTGGTGAAACACCTTTTATGTGTGAAATATGCAACAAACAGTTCTCTCATAAAAGTGAATTAAACAAGCATCTGATGTTTCATTCTGGTGAGAAACCTTTTGAATGTGATATATGCAAAAAGAAATTCTTTGAAAAGGGTCCTTTAAATGTTCATATTCGCTCTCATACTGGTGATAAACCTTTTATGTGTAAAACGTGCAACAAGAAATTTTATCAAAAAGGTAGTTTAAACCTGCATCTGTTAACTCATACCGGTGAAAAACCTTTTATGTGCGAAATATGCAGCAAGAAATTCTCTCGCAAAGGCGATTTAAAGAGGCATCTCCTAATACATACTGGTGAGAAACCTTTTATGTGTGAAATATGCAGCAAGAAATTCTCTCAAAAAGGTGGTTTAAAGAAGCATCTCTTAATACATACTGGTGAGAAACCTTTTATGTGTGAAATATGCAGCAAGGAATTCTCTCTAAAGCGGAGTTTAAGCAGACATCTATTAATTCATACTGGTGAGAAACCTTTGCACGAGATATAGGAGAAACGTTTCAAAAATGTAATCTATATACTGATTCTCCTAATTTGTAGTTTACTATGAACTAATTTTGGTACTTCCTTTGCGCTTTGGATTATTTTAGTTTTAAGAAATTACGATTTCTTGTTAAATATTACAAAAAGTCAACAATATAAAACAGAAAAAATTAAAAAATTGTAATCTTATATGGCTCCGTTATGTAAATATATGTCATGTATATTATATTACATTATTTTAAAGCTTAGTTATGTATAATTTATGCTAGTAAATCATCAGATTATGAGCCTAAAGTCAAATGTGAGTTTAGGCAAAATAAGTTAATAACAAATTCAATTTTAAAAATTCAATGATTTTTGCATGTTTATATACTTTTTGCATTTGATTTTGTGCAAAGAACTAAATTCTTATAAGCATATAAAAATTTTGTTTTTAAAATATGGTGTTCTGAGCTCACCCTGTGCTATAAACTCAAAGATTGGACATTTTTCAAAAATTGCATGAATTATGTTGAAATTATCCAGGAAAATAGCATTTTCAGTTAAAGAAAAATCTTTGATTTTTTTTAATAAATGCCTGTAGAATGACATCTAAAAAGAAAATACACCATTTTTCATTTATTACTTAATGACAATTGTAAAAACAAGGTATAAAAATTCATAAGCATATATGTAAACTGATTTGAGTAACCTTTGTAATCCGAAATTTTGTAAAACCGAGTTTTTCAAATAATGCTTTTAAAGTATTTATTTTTAACATTTAAATTGTACTGAGTTTAATCACAACACCTAAAATATTAATAAGCACTGTAGCTTATAATATTTACTTCAATGTAAGTACAAGTATTATTTTCAATTTTGTATGTTTGTCGTGTTTCCACATTGATTTTTCTCATTCGATTGTACTGTGTTTTTTACATACTGTCACACTTTACTCTTTGACTAATAAAAAGTATCTTACATGAAAAATATAAATCTTTAAAAGTAGAAAGCATCCTGAATATGCTATATTTATTAGGTAGTTTACTGTAAACAATTTTCTAAGCAAAAATTTTCATTTCTCTCTTTCTTATGTATTATTTGTTTGGCAGCTTTAGAGAAAATAAAACACCTTCAATAAAACAAATTTAAGAATATGTTCTTAACACTAGAACCGCGATGATGGGTCATTTTGACCTATACTAAATGAATAGATGTCGATTCGAACCAGAAATGTTTTTGTAAAATAAGTTAAACATATGCTGCCCAAAAATAATTTAAATAAATAAGTTAGATAGTTTGCAATAAAAATTCTGGCGTCAAATATATTTTATAAAACTTGAGTAAAATTTCTCGCAGTTCTAGTGTTACAGAACAGTCTTCTTACTTTTAAGCGCTTTCATGGACCATAAAAACCCTGTTAATAAGAACAATTTTTGCACCAGAAGACCTGCAGCCATTGCTTGTGCACTGCAATATTCTCAGTACAATTTATGTTAAATAAATGTTGTATTTATATACAGTAGAATACCGGTAATCCGCAAAACCTGATGTAATCCACACTGCATATATCAATGTAAACAAAGAAGTTTAATTCTTAAAAAATAATTTACTGATGACAAGTTGTTTCCTCTCTAACTTTAAGTTATTACTGATATATATTATTATATATCAGTAATAATGCTCCTTTTTATAGTTGAAAATCATAGTAACCATAATATTTAATTAATTAATCATTCATATGGTAAATTAAAAAATTATTTCCCTTGGAAAAAGTATTTTTTTTAAACGTATTTGTCTTTAAAAAAGACATTTACTCAGACAATATATTTAATCTCTTGTACAGAAATAATTATAATTTACATAAAAAATTGAAAATAAAATCCTTTATTCAAAAACCAGGCAAACATAAAAATCGACTAATTTATATTTGATCCTTATACATGTAATTTACAATATGTAGCGAAGGATATTGGAAATATCACAAAAACAAAATTTCATGCTTCAGCAAACAATTGTGGCAATTTATAGAGTGCAAGATGCTATACAAAACACAAACGAAATTTTTTAATACATGCAACTATTGTTGATAAATTAAAATATATATATATAAAACTCAATAAATGTTTTTAAAATATATTTCTTAATTTATTTATATGGCTAGATTCCTAATTTGCTTATTTTCTAAATTTGCCCAAAGTATGAATAAAAACAAAATTGTAAACAAAAATTAAATGAACATGACCTGTAATCTGTAAAAAGTCTCAAATCTGCAAAATGCTTTGAACCACGCAGTGCAGATTAGTGGTCTTCTAGTGCATAACATAGAACTCAAATCCGAAACTTGACTGAAAAAAAATGAAGACTATCAATAAAATATATTTCAAAACCACCGACATTCTAAAATTGCTTATTATTTCATCATTCATTTTCAGGATATTTCATCACTAATAATCCAGTTTATTTTTTAATCGAATTTTAAACACAATTTTGTTACAGAAGATCCAGATAGATAGCATAAGCAGAGTAGCATAGAGTCAGGTAACTTCACTTCTTGCAAAATCACTTCCGTCAAAAATCAGAGAAACCATGAAATGTGTAAACAAACATGAGGTAAGCAGTCATAGATACAGTTAAGGGTTTGAACTTATTTGCTTTTTTTCAATAAATGATTTATTGGCGAGCTTATTTTTAAGATTGCTAATACTGTCCATGTGTTTTTTTAATCAAGATAACAACTATTGACTAAAATAGAATTTTAATTTGTCGAATAGTAGTTGCAGAAAAAGGCATTTTAGTCGTTGATAACCAGTCAGAAAAAAACACAACATTATGATTAAAAAAAACGTCTTTTAAAAGTATTTCCTGTGACTGATTAAATTTCCAAATTCTATAGTCAAACTTATTATGAAATAAAGTATCTTTTTCAATTAACATAAAACAACATAACCAATTTTCAACACTTCATACTAATTTTCAATACTACAATAACATCATGTGCTACCTGGGGTAATCTGTTTTGTAATGATTAAAGTGGAAGTTAAAATAAAAAAATTCCAAACTTTATTCCTAAACTACTTGACTGGATAATTTACCGTGTGGTATCTTACAGTAAAATTTACAGAAGAATCCCAATATGCTAAAATTAGATGCTAGTACAGTAGACTCTCTCAAATCCGCACTGCTTGGAACCAGAGGTTGTGCGGATTTTAGAATTTTGCGGATTTCTGGTCACTGGTTTGTTTACATTTTTTAAAGAGTAATTTGAATGTAATAATGCCCTCAAAATTATCCTGAATGCTTACAATAAAGTAAAATATTAAAATAATTATGGGAAATAATAAAGATTACATAAATAATTAATTATACATTACTAAATATACATAATAATGATGAGATAATTTTTTCTCGAATTATTCAATGAAACTCGTCTTATAAAGTTACACTAGTAATTTACATCAAAACCATAAAATTACAAAATTTTATTTGATGTTTGGCCAGATTTAATAAACAAAAAAGCTTGATTAATACATAAATGTATTTGATAAAAAAGATCAATCACCACTAATATCAGTGCTATCTTGAAAATTTTCAGAAATAAATGTATACTTCCCTTATGAGAAAGCAAGAGTTCAATGATATTAACCAGAATTACATAATAAAAGGCATACAGAATGATATAAAAAAATTTAAAATCTTGAATTTCCACCCCTATTTCTTAACTGTAAGTTTCACTGTTTCCATCTGAAACAATGTGTTGATTTTAGAAAATTGCAGATTTTAGGGTTGCGGATTTGAGAGAGTCTACTGTATTGAAAAGTTTAAAGTTTGTTACAATTTCTATATGTGGACAACAGGGTTTGGTGATTTTATATCACCTCCATTAAAATCCTAATTTAAATCAATGAATTAAAAAAAATCATTGATTTAAATAAAAAATATTTATGTATATGTTGTTTACAGTGGCGTAGCCAGGATTTCCTTTCGGGAGGGGTCCAAAATTTTTCTTCAGCTTATATATATAATAAGATCTGCCAAGATAATATTGCAAAGAGTGGTAAAAAATTCCGTGTTAGACAGTTTTCCGTCTTAGCAGGTGTATGGCACTCTTTTCTATTTGACGAATGAATATTTCCGTTTAAGGCAGCATTCCGTTATATGAACATTTCGTTTCCACAGAATTTGCTGTATATATAAAAATATAACTTATGTATGTAATATGTATAGTAAAACCTGTCTATAGCAGATTCCTGTCTTAAACGGAAGCATTACATGGCCTTGATATGGATAACTATACAATTAAGTCTGCTGAAAACCTGCCTGAAACGGGATTTTTCACCGTTCTTCTGTGATTCCGATTTCGTCTTGTCAGTTTTTATCCTACTTATAAATACAGTAAAGCCTGTGAAATGGAAACTTTCTATAACGGAATCCTATCTCAAACTTAAAGGTTTCGGGATCCCATAGAAACGAACTGATTGAAATATAGTGTAACAGGATTGATTGTGTGTGTATATATGCAATAGAAATATTTCGAGTAACTTTAAGAATTTAGATATTTCCTTATCAATTTCTTAATTTAAAAAAATAGCATGTGTAAAATAAAGTAAGATCAATCTCTATAACTGTGGCTAATAATACAATGGAATTACATTAATATTTACCAAATAAAAAGATTTTACAAACAGTATGATATAAAAAACTGAGCACTCACTGAAGAATGCATTTAAATCAAGTTCCATATAATATAAGCATTTGATTACGTTACAGTTATGATCAAAGGGTTAAGTTTAATACAGCATTTGGTTGAAATTTTTTTTTCAATTTGCATGCTTAATTTCCTGTCATTGAATTAAGAACTTGTGCTGCAATAGGTATAATGAATAATGAGTTGACACAATTGCCAATGCCGTCAGCCGTTGATTCACCATGGGTGTTTCTGAGATAAGTTTTTAATTTTTAAGAAAAAAATCTTGTAATTTCGGCTACAGAAACTAGTAATGTAACAAACACACGCAACAAATATAGTTGATGTTGGGAAAAATAATTTTGTTACAATTGTCTAAAACAGCCATAATTCTTTTTCAAGTTTCACCGCTTTTGATACTAATGTAAATATTCGACCTGAATAGTTGTTTCCGATATCTGGTCGACTTAAAAGATGTTAAATTTTTATAAAAAAAATTATTACGATGGATTAGCACATCTTGGAAAGTATTAGATTGTGTAAAAAATAATGGTAGTTTCTGCTATTTTACTTTTCAAACAATTTATTTTAAGCGGTTGGAAATAATTTTAGAACGTACTCCAAGTTTAGCAGCAATCTTTCAGACTTTTGGTACGTAGATTAGCTTCAACCTTTGCTTTCAATTTCTCATTGTTAATAACCGAATGCCACCTACGACCTTCATATTCAAACTCTCATTGCCATCATGAAATTTCTGAAAACAATGTTAAACTGTGAGTTCACAAGTCGTACTTCGGTCAAATGTAATGTGGAATTCAGACATTTTTTCTCCAGGGGTTATTTCTGCTTAGGGTACCATTTTTCTCCTGAATCTCCTGTACACTGTGGAGTTCAAGGAAGGAGAAAGATTGCACTCCTAGATTATTAATAAGCATAAAATCTCAGATCTTTTAAGGGGTCATTTCGATGCTCCGGAGTGGATGCCCCACCCCCGCTCTCCTGCATTCAACGCTGTAGTGTGGTTGATATACAAGCCGTTTCCGCTGCTTATCGTACGAAATTTCCCAAAGCTCTACAACTGCCTTAAATATCCCTGTACAATAGCGAAAAACAAAATTATAATACTAAATAAGTAGGTAAATACTTGCCCTTTAAAATAATATACAACAACGTAATATTCCATTAAGAGTTTGTTAAAAATAGCTCAGGTTGAAAAGTTTAATAACAAGAATTACCATTATTTTGTACAAACCCGGAAGAACGTCAAACTCTTTCAATATTCCTATGTTCTTTTCTTTAATGATTAACGAATAACGAGATCAGAAATAAAAGTATCAAAAGGAGGAAAAAATTGATCTCCCGAAATATTCTTCAGGTTGGACATTTTACCAGATGTATCTGATGATCAACTTGACAAGGAATATGTGTGACTAAAGAAAATTGTGTCAGACTTTTCTTTAGCAAAGGACTGTGTTCTCTTGAACAGGTCAGAAAACTTTTAAACACCAATCTCCTCTTGAATGCTTACTGATTAATGTAAAGTTACATAAAGTTGAAAAAGGACGTCTTCAGCATGGTTTACAGCAGAAGACAAATTCCATTCAGATGCAGGTATTTTGAAAGTGGCAGTGTAAAGTTGAATAAGAATTCACAAATATCTAGTCGAAGAATAAAGTTAATTTTTTTTTAAATTCCAGCAAGCAGATTTAAAGTAAATGATAACATTGCTCGATATAAAATTATAAAATGAACAAAGATAAGGGTCGCAAAACTCTGATTAATTTGCTGTTATTGCATTCGTCTAATCTAAACTCGTCTTTTCCCCGTAAGTGTTGGCAACAGTTGGTCCCATCGAAATCTCTGCTGAAGAAGTTTTGCGTTTAATCTAGTTACATTAAAATCTATGAAAACGGAATCGTCAGGTATCCTTAAAAAATCCGTTGTAGATAGATTTCCGTCATATCAGGTATACTTGTATAGTTATCCTTCCGTCATCGAGACCATGAAAGGTTTTCGTTTACAAGAGAATTCCGTATTCACAGGAAACCTGCCAACAAGGAATCACAACCAGAAAAGGTTTCATTTTAGACAGGTTTCAAATCATAGAAGGTATAAATATGTAGTGTTGTTTACGTTGAACCTTGAACTTTTGCTGTTTACGATAGCTCTCATCTTCACAGATTTTATTATAATACATCTATGCTTTTCAGAAGTATACTATAGAGTGGATACGTTTTAACAGTTTTAGAGGATACCTGACAAAATGGGACGTATTTATGACAAAAACCTGTCTTAAACGGAAAAATTTCATAGCGTCGGCGAAAGACATACCTTTTCGAAGACAAAAAGGCCTGTCTAAAGTGGAAATTTTCATTGGTTAATTGCGATTCCGTCTTATCAGTTTTTAATATTGTTATATCTATGATTCAGTAAACCAGTTCTTCGTTCGGGGTTCGGGGGGGGGGGGGTCCGGACCCCCTGGACCCACCCTTTGGCTACGCCACTGGTTGTTTACATTGTATAAAGGATACAGCTGGGTTTCATAGTAAAATATACCATTGAGTTAACCAGGTTGAGTCCTACATAAATCGAGTCCTTCAAAAGAGATGCGTTTCTGCCAAGTTTCAAGTATATATTTCAAGCTTATGGGCAGTAATAGTGCTTTATGTCCGTTTTGGAAAAACGGGCTTTGTGACGAAACTAGTGGTCAAATTTCACCGAAAAAAATCAGGGATGTTTACAAACAGTGGATATTCTTTCCAGATTTCTTTCAGCAAAAGAACAAGTTTTATTACATTTTTCTTGTTTTCAATTAAACGTTTTAATTATGAACTTTTCGAAATGTGTTAGTGAACCACCTTCATTTTTTTACTACAAATAATACGATATGATTACATTTGGTATGAGTTTTGACTCACTACGCTGTTGTGCATACAAATAAATTATATTATTCCAGAGGGTGCTGCGAGTTGCGTGTGTTATTGCAAATGTATGCGCAGTATTATGTACAATTTACATATGTAGCTATGCTGTTCATGGTAATCATTTGAAGTAAAGCATTCGGTTTTGTTAGTTGACAGTTGACTGTTTTTTTGTACAATTTTTTTTGCTCAGTTTGACATAGCACATTGGTTTTCATCTTTTAAACAGGAAGCGCGGGCGTTACATCTGCTCGTTATATTATCTAACAAAAAGATTTTATCACTTTGTGTTTACATTACAAATGAATGTATACAATAGTGGTAATTCTAATCGAAGTATTTACATGCATAGTACTCTAAAGGAGGGGGTCAGGGCAAGAGAGTGCTAAGCCACATTTTTGAACTTCTGAAATATTTCAATTTGAAAATTTAATCAAATACTGAAATAAAGATATATAACAAGTTTTTTTGCCAATGTCATTAGTAACATTTGAGATAATCTGAGTAACAATATGACATTACTTTAATGATATTAATATTACGTTATTTGTAAATTAGCTACAGATAGTCGACAAAATAATACGAATACTCATGAAAAATAGTGAAAAGAGCAATATCTAGAAAAATACATGAGGAATTAACCTGAAACTGCAGGTGTGTAAACAGTATAGTATAAGTTATATATTTCCGTGAAGATATTTTCCCGAAACCCCATAGAGGACTGTCAACAAATTGCAAAAGAACGAATTTCTTTTGGATAACCCTGTAAAAACTAATGTAGCAAAAGCGTTCAAACTCAAGATTATTAATAAGTGGCTTACTGTAATGTACTGTGTTCATTTTTATGAGGATAGCATGTATACTCGTAGAGAAATTAAGGTTTTTATAAAAACAGTCCCAAATTTCACCTAGTTTTTTGCTTATAATTTGCAGAGTTCTTAATATTAAAAAAAAAGTTATTTTCAAGAAATATGACAAACAACATTGTACATAATACTCTGCAATCAGAATTAAAAAATAATAAAAATTGGATGAAAAATGAGCAGGTTTACTAAAAAATGTTTCACTGCGCATGCGCGAATGCAATCAAAATGTAATATGCATAATGTATTAGCTAAGTATATAGAGCAATTTTTGTGAAAGTCGCAAAATCATAGCTTGAAAATTCTGTAAATAATCCGCGATAGAATAAGCTCGAAATCCGTTGTACCCAAAAAGAAGCAAAAAGATGAGGGGTTGTATCAAATATCTGTTGATAAGTGCCAAGATAGCGTACACAATATTGCACATACTACTATATTTGGATACAACCCCTCATATTTTTGCTTCCTTTTGGGAACAACAGATTTCGAGCTTATTCTATCGACGATAATTTGCAGAATTTTCAAGCTATGATTTTGAGACTGTCACAAAAGTTGCTCTATATACTTAGCTAATACATTATGCATATTATATTTTGATTGCATTCGCGCATGCGCAGTGAAACATTTTATAGTAAACCTGCTCATTTTTCATCCAATTTTTATTATTTTTTAATTTTGATTGCAGAGTATTATGTACAATGTTGTTTGTCATATTTTCTGAAAAGAACTTTTTTTAAAATTAAAAACTCTGCAAATTATAAGCAAAAAACTAGACAAAATTTGGGACTGTTTTTATTAAAACCTTAATTTCTCTGCGAGTATACATGCTATCCTCATAAAAATGAGCAGAGTACATTACAATAAGCCACTTATTAATAATCTTGAGTTTGAACGCTTTTGCTGCATTAGTTTTTACAGGGTTATCCAAAATATATTCGTTCTTTTTCAATTTGTTGACAGTCCCCTATGGGGTTTCAGGAAAAAAATCTTCACGGAAATATATAACTTATACTATACTGTGTACACACACACCTGCAGTTTCAGGTTAATTCCTCATGTATTTTTCTAGATATTGCTCTTTTCACCATTTTTCATGAGTGTTCGTATTATTTTGTCGACCATCTGTATCTTCATTGGGGGCATAAACGTCTGAGGCAAAAAAGAAACCTGGTACATAAGCTGCCAACAAGTGACATTAGAAACAAATTGTATGTAGGATATTATAATTTACAATATTAAGCAAGAGATTCCAGTGTTACATTTATTTCTCCAAAAATGTCGCTTGGCACTTTCTTGCCCCGACACTCTCAATTGTAAAAATTCGAGTTTGAACTCTCTACGCTGGGTGCATCATACAAAAAAATATATATGCGAGGGGGGTGAAGTTGTTAGTTGTGTGTGTTATTGCAAGTGCATGCACAGTCTACGTATGTAGCGATTCTGTTGGTGGTAATCATTTGAAGGAAACCATTGTGTTTTGTTAGACAGTTGACTGATTTTTTTTCGTATAGTTTTCGGCTCAGTTTGACTTAACACTGTTGATTAACATTTGAAAAGGTTTGTAAATCACATATTTTAAGTCATTCAGTGCACTGAGTTATATTTAATTAATTGAACTATTATATGTACAGAGCCTGATTACCAACGGGACAAACTTCCACCAGTAAAAATGAATAGAAAATTTGTTCTTATTCAAGACAGTAATTTTTCATGAACAGGGCGTTTAAATAAAGCAAAAATTTCTACTAAAAATTACTGGTGAAAGCTTTCGCCGCTGGTAATCAAGCTCTGTATATATTTTACGCTGCAATGAAAAAATATACATACCCCTTAGAATTTGACAATTGTGAAAAATATGTTCATTTTTGTGAGAAGAGAAAGACATTAGATGAATATAAATAAATGGTTATTGAAAAAATACAAAATGAAAAAAATGCATATTTAACTAAAAGCGTACAAAAAATATATAGAAAATGTGGTTTCTGGACAATACTAAAGTATATACATCCTCACTTTGAGTCATTTAAAAGTAGCGGATAAGGAATAAACGCAGTTAGAATTTGACGCAGTGATCATGCCACGCAGAACGGAACTTTCTAATTTTCAAAAAGGCGAAATCACAGCATTTCAAGCCGATGGTAAAGGTTATAAGTGTATTGCAAAACAATTAAAACTTTCTATCGGTGCAATCCAAACTTTGGTGACGAAACAACGAAATTATGGACTGATAAATCAAAGAGAACGTTCTCGGAAACTTTCAAAATGTGAAGAACGGAAAATTGTTAGGTCTGTATCAAATGAACTGAAAAGTGCAAAGGAAGAGAAGAAAGAATTGCACCTTAACGTTTCACGGGATACCATTCTTCGAAAAATTAAACATAATTCAAAGCTTGTTTTTGCAAAAATTAAACCTGTTCCACGTCTGAAACCTACACACAGAGAAGCACTTTCTGGATGGGGGTTTGCGAGCGTAGCTCGAAAGGGTTAGAACACTCTAGTGTTAAAACAATAAGCTTACGGGGCCATCTCCATGTTGAAATTGTAACAAACTTTTAAATTTTTAAAGTGAACATTTACATTTGATATCATATTTGGCTTTTCGATGAATTTTACCTTATGATATTAAACAAGAAGTAATTCGGTGAAGAAGTTTAGAAATTATGGGCATTTCAAGTTGTGAACTCTTACTGTTAAATTAGTTATTAATACTGTCTGTCTAAAAACCTGAAACAGAAACAATCTTTCTTGTTTCAATTAGCCATATTAGCCAGAATTACTAAGTACAAAATCACAAAAAAATAAAATTAAAAATGATTTCACATTAAAACTGAAATTAAATACTAACACAAAAAAAGTAAACTTAAACAGTATGACTGTAACAGTTACATTAGTTTTGAAGAAGTTACTGTTGAACCATATTTTTACTTCAGATACGAAAATAATTTACATCAGAATCATACACTACATGACATTGAAAATGCAACAACAAGAAGGAGTGGCCATAAAGTGATGAAACTCGGCAAAGAGAGAGAGACAGCAACAAACAATAAGTGATCTTTATTTCGAAATGATATTCATAATGCAGAGCGACAAAAGCGTCGGCTCAGTAGGATGTAGGACCACCATGAACGGCGATACGCGAAGCAACACGTCTAGGCGCAGAGTCAATGAGTGTACGGATGACGTCCTGAGGAATTGCTCACCATTCCCTGTCAACCATTTGCTACAGTTCGTCTTCTAAACGCGGCAATGGCAGGGTCTGCAAATGGCGTCCAATCACATCCAAAATGTGTTCGATTGGTTGGAGATCAGGAGAGTACGCTGACCAAGGAAGCATCTGTACACCTTGCAGCGCATGTTGGCTGATGCAAGCAATGTGCGATCGAGCATTATCCTGCTGATGAAGGGTGTTGCACACCCCCTAAAGGTAGGGGAGTGCCACCAACCGCAGCACATCATCCACGTATCCTCCTTGGGCCGTCATAGTGCCCTGAATACGAACTAGAGGTGACCTGGAATCGTACGCAATTGCGCCCCAAACCATGATGCCGCGTTGTCGCGCTGTGGGGCTTTCCACAATTGCTACCGGATTGGACCTGTCTCCACGTCGACGCCCGCCACACCAACGCCCCCCCTAGAGATAATGCCTCAGGACTGCGATTTTACAAACCATCACGCGTATAGCGATTGTAGGCGGTGTCGAATGATGATTGGCTAAAAGATGGTTACGTAGTTGGTGAGGGGAGGAGTTAAAGCGTATTAAATGAATAAGTGTAATAAAAGCAAATACACTTGTGTCAGATCTTGTATAGTGGTTAAAGCACCAGGCTCGTAGTTTTGAGGTATCGAGTTGTGTCCTTTCCAATTTTTTTAGTTTTGCTTTGATCTTTATTGAATTAGTTAATAAAGAATATTTATTAACAGTGCTTCTTAAGCATTGATGTAAAGATCAGTTGATCTTTATCAATTGCTCTGCAATATTTTATTGTCAATTAGATAATTAAATTTTAATTAGAATTAAGTTAAACAATGTTAAATTATAATTATAATTAAGGTAAATAAAAATAAAAAATTTTATTACATACAATGAAATTTAATATCAGATAATTTCAAGAATTAAATTAAATTTTAATTCGTATAAGCTATTTTTTAATAACTATACGAACATTTATTAAAATGCAATAACTCCTAAACTTTCATTAAATTTTTTTTTATTAGAACTTTAGTAACAGATGATTATCAAATTAGCAGAATTAATTAATTAAAGTTTTCAACTTTTAAACTTAAGCATTATTCTTGAAAATCTCTATTAATTTACTAAAATTCTTTTTACCAATTACTGGTTGATCTGTAGTGATAAAGTTCTGGAAGATTACCATATTTAAAGTTTTTTTTCTATTATTTTATTATTTAAAATTTTAATTATTATTTTTATTTAAATAAGTATAATTAATATGAATTAATATTTTTATTTAAATATATTCAATTAATATATTATATAAGTATTATTATTTAAACGTATAATTAATATAAATAAATGTTATTATTTAAATATATAATTAATATAAATAAATATTATTATTTAAATATATAATTAATATTATTATTAAAATATATAACTAATATTATTATTATATAATTAATATTTTTGCTTAAAGGTTTGTAATACATTCTCTTGTGATTAATTAGCAAGATATAAACTATGAGAAAAATAAACCAATCTATGTTAAAGAGAAGCTTGGGTTTTGTAGACATAGCTTGAAATATGATCTTATGTTACGGTTGATACATTTTGTACAAACCCAAACATTATGTATGTTATGTTATTTGTTATTAATAATGTGTAATAGAAACAAAACGTTTTTGGTAACTATTAAAATCCGGAAGCTAGGACTTCTTGTTTTTATTTCTGTTTCTGCTTCTTCTTATTTATTTATTTATTTTTATTTTTTTGTATATGTCGTCTACATCAGTAATCTATTTATTTATTTTTTTTAAATTGTATATGTCGTCTACATCAGTAATATATATTTTAATGTCATCATGATCCCAAGAATTTTGTGAAAATTGGAATAGCAGAAAATCATATACAGGGATTATGTTGATTTCATGATTTTACATGCTAATTTTGGTACATTTAGGCTAAAAACAATAACAACCAAACTAAATTATTATAAATAGATTAAATAAAGCATACAATGGCATCATTTCATAACTGTATTACAAATAATAATAGTGAAAGTAAAGGAGATAAATCTATCTAACACTAATAATAATAAATATAGTTATCATTATTTTTATTTTGCAAAAAAAAAAAAAAAAAAATGTTGAATAATTAATTGCTTATTTTACGAACAGATGGCGCCACTACACATTTTGTGAGCATTATTATTGCATATTGGAGGGTTTATGTGTGTTTTGTAATAAACCATTTAAATTATTTAAATAAAAAAATTAATTTACATGTGTATGTGTATTTTTAACGGCTTAGAAGTTGCATGGATTTTAGGCGTTTAAGTGTAATTTGTATAGCTTTTTAAATTATTTAAATACTGAATGAATTTTTTTTTCAGTTAAATTTTGGCAGTGGATACATGCAATGTTTGCAAGCTTTTAATTGTAAAAAGAAAAAAATAATTCCAAAATTAAATGAATTTGTTTGAAAATTTTGTATTTTACGCTGTCTTGACTTAAAGATATGAAGGAAATAGTTTGTTTAATAAACCTTTAAGTTCAGTAAAATTTTTAAAACTAGTATATATAAATTTGAAATCTTCATTTCTTAAGTCGATTTTATGAAATAAATAACTATATAAAAATCTGTAAACTGCATTGCTTAAGTATATGTTGATTTTATAAAATAGCACAGTTCAAAAAGTTTTTAACAACCTAGTAATTTTATTTTCGTTTATTAATTCAATTATGATTATTAAAAAAGTAATAATAAACATTCAGAAAGCTAACGCTAGTTTAACGAAAGTTAAGCGATTTGCTGTGCTTTCAGTTTATTCTTGTGAAATAATGTTTAATATGTTTTTCTTTGTTTAATTCTAGCTAATTGTACTTAGTATTTACTATAAATAAAATTTAAAATAAAAATTACAAAAAAAAATGTAAACATGTAATCTTTATTTGAAAATTGGAAGATTATAGATATTAAAGAATATAATAATTTATAAATTAAATATGTTTAACTTTATGTAAGGTTTGTTATGTATCAATAAATTATGCTGGACGTAAAGTTTATTCCCTTAAAAAATGCACACAAGCTACTACAAATTTAAATTAGTTTTCACCAACCTTTAAAATTAAAATATGTTTTATTTTTCTAAAAAAAAAAAAAAAAAAAACAAGAGTTGAATTAGATAATGACCTCTGAAAATACAAGAGCTAGAAGTATTTGATTTGCTCTTTCAAATTATACTTGTACATATGGATTGTTTTCTTTTAATTGGATTAAGTTAATAATTTTTTGTTAGACACGTTTAATATGTCCTAAGCATCATTAAAAATAAAGCAAACATGAATATGCAAGATCAGACTTTCTTATGAATCTTGAACGAAATGAAAAATATCCTCTTCAAGCGCATTAAGCTCCTCCTACCTCGTCTCGGGCAGTCGACCAATCACCATTCGACATCGTCTCCAATCGTTCTACGCGTGATGGTTTGTAAAATCGCCTCAGGACTGGCAACACTGGATTGAATGACGTATTTGCAGATCGGCCATTCGCCCTTCCCTCCTTTGTGCTGCAGCATAAGGAGACGGAGAGTAAGCCATGCACGTTGTAGCGGCAACGTGCTTCGTAATCAGAAAGTTCTTGTCGTCTAATTCTAATTTGATAAAAGACCGGATTGCTTTCAATTAAGGTAAGTACTTATTTACAGTATATATGTGCATTTTTATGAGTATTAACTATGTTAATCACTATCTATTAAAATATGTTTACTTTTGTGCTTGTTGCACGACTAGGCTTAATCGCACAGCTTTGTTGAAGCTGGTAATGTGACACTTTTTTCCCAGGGTCCTGTTTTTGTGAAATTGTGAACAGCTTTTCATATTTGTGAAAAATCTAGACATAATTATGTGAATTTGAAATGATCGTTATATTCAGGATCTTATTTATACATTTTTAAGAAGATACATGGATGTAAAATACATATATTTTCTTTATGTATGTAAAAGTGACAGGTCAGATTTTATTTTTAAATGATTAATTTGTGAAATGTTCGGTTTAAAGATGAAAAAATTTTGTGAAAAACCTATTTTTAAGACAAAGAATTTTGTGAAGGGTCTTATTTTAGGGAAAATAATTTTGTGAAGGGTCCTGTTTTGAAATGAGGAATATTGTGAAGGGTCCTTTAAAGGACCCAATTTTTTCATAAACAGATCCCTGAGTTGTCTCTCATAAAAAAAATTTAAATTTTATTTATAAAAATAAGTTTTGAGAAATTCACGATTGTTTCATTCTGATGCTCCCCCTCCCCCCCTTGTTTAATGTATTTTATCGCTAAAATATTGATATATTTTTTCATACAGAGATTAAATTTTAAATTTATTAACTTAATTAAATGTTTCTCTTGTCACTAATTCATATTCAAAAACATATCAGTTAGTGAAAATTGTAAGATAAAACTTAATATAATGTATTGACTATCGTTTGATGATTATACATAATTGATTTATTTCGCCATATATGCAGTTTTTCTATAATCACCAATAAAAATCACCAGAGATATTTTACTATTATTAGAAAATATTAAATATATATTTTTACTAATGTTCAAATGAAATTATTACGGCTAGCATTCAAATCTGCCTTTGCCTTAAATATACTACACTTAGCTAAAAAATGTTTTTTTAATTACTTATTTGTTATATAAATGCATGTTACATGTATACCACACTGATTACACCCTCTTCAAATAAGGTCTAAAAAACATCATAATTCCGATTACAATTTATTTTATTTTTATATTTATTATTACATAATTTATTATATTTTTGGGATATATTTAATTTATCTAAATTCTATCATTATGACATCATTCCCAGATAGCAAGCAAGGTTCCGAAAACGGTCTTTTTTCCTTTACTTTCGATTTTTCTGCAAAGGTATATTATCTTTACCGTATACCACGGTCACAGTAATATTTTCAATATTAGATTTTTGGAATAACCGTCAGAAAACCTACGGTCTAAAATCATCCTTTGCACATTCATTTTCCGCGCATGCGCAACTTATTTCGCGCTGCAAATTGTCCTTGTGCTTGCGTTTCATGATTCATTGAAGGTGATATGATGTGCGAGCAGGTCACGTCGTAGCACCGGTCTGAAAGTGCCGGATTTGCATTTGCAATCATGCTCCATCTAAGTTAAACTATTTTGTATTAATTTCATTTCATAAAGATTTACCTCGTTGTAAGAACTATATACACATGCATATTTCTGTTGTAGTTCTTGAAATTTCCATTTATAATATGTTTTTATTCTTAACGAATTAATGCGAGTTCTTTACACATATTTTCATTACAAAATACAATAGAGAATAGCATTTGTTTATGTTTATCTTTTAAAGTATATTATTATCGTTTATGTTATTATGTATTGATGCTCCCCAATTTTAAAATATTCATCTTATAGTTCATGTGCTTAAAAATTACCGTCAAAAGTTTGAAATATTGCGTAATAATAATAATAATAATAGATTTTGTACTAGTATTTAAACTGTAATTTAGTCAAAGTCAATTATTTTTGCGCATACGTTTTATTTTCTTATATTTTAGTAATTTATGTTGTATAAAATTTCATTTAAAAATATCATTCAATGACAATTGCTTTTATATTATGTACGTTTAAGATATAAAAATTTTATTGTATGCGTCGCTACAATATTTTAAACTATTGTTATTTTATTACTTTGTTTAATACATTTTATTTTCATGAAGTTAAAAAAATGAGTTTTAATGAAATCAAACTATTTAAATTTTTGACATTTCAATGTACATACTAATAGTTATGAAAGATTTTTAAAATGAAGGTTTATATTTTAAAGAAAAAAGGGAAAATAAAAAAAGTCTAAATAATGTTAACCGATTATTATTATTTATTTTTAATTACGGAAAATCAATAGATTTAATTCAGAGATAAATCATTCTGAAAAATTATTGTTCTTCTGTATTAAGTAGAATGAAAACATGCTTAAAGTAGACTAAAAATAAACAAATAGGTAATATGCTTATGATATAAAAATATTATATATGGAAATTGCATTTTTTTTCTAGTAATTATTTAAACACTAAAATTTGATTTTATATAGTTCTTAAATCTTTATGAAATTAAATTATGCAGTAATGTTTAACTTACTTTAGTTTGCCAATCAACTAATAAATAAGAGTAATTGATAGTGGGTAACCATTATCACTTTCCAAATATAAAAACACAAAAGTAAAGGCAACATAAAAACCAAGACATAAACAATTCCCAACTCAGAAATTTAAACTATTGTGAAACTTTCAGGATAATGTAGTAGGGCTTAAAAATATATATAATATACAAATTTTCTTGTTGCCCGAATTCACTTTAAAAGGAAAATATTATCCCCGGTATAATTTAGACTTTATTTTTAAAACTGAATGGTAGAAGATACAAAAAAAGTTATCTATTTTAATTAGTTCTGTCAAATTCAAACAAAAGTTAGAAAACTTATGTAAATTAATTCTTATAGTTCATTCTAACAAAATGCATATTAGATTTTAAAAAAAATTAATGTAATCAACAATTAATATTTTTTTAGAAGCAATACATTAATTAAAATATAAAATTCAAATATATTCAAATTTTAGCAATAACATAGGAAAGGAATTTTAGCAAAGGAAAAAAGAAATATATTAATTAAAATATATAACTTACTATGAGTTCTTAAATATAATATCAGCTAATAAAAATTTCCTATTTTCCATTTTTTTTCTTCAGTATATAGAAATTAAGCTAAAATTTAGTGTCCCACAGAAACAAAGAAAATTTCTAAGTCAGATAATTTTGATGAAAATCTAATGCAATTAAGATTTAAAACTAACAGGTTATCAAAACATTTTTAATTTCTTTTATAGATGCTTATAATAAAAGCATTATTATTTGCCTTTGATTGTAATTCTTGTTACAATGTTTAATATGAAATCCTGTAACTAGCCTTACGTTTCTACATTTTGGTATGCTTGTCCTAAAACACTTACAAAGTACCTCAGATTGTGTCAACTAGCAACCTTTTATAATGCTTTTTAAAATGTTGGCAAACCTTTCAGACAAAGCCTTTAAAAAGCATCTAGTCATTTACATGTTGGGGTTATAAAAATATTTTAAAAATCAAATATTGTTATCTGGGTTATCATTTAGTTTATCTAAATATAATCACATTATTCAAATAAGGTCTAAAACATCATACTTCCGATTACAATTTATTTTATTTATATATATTTTATATTTATTATTATGTAATTTATTATATTTAGTTTATCTAAATATAATCACATTATTCATAAAGGTCTAAAGCATCATAATTCCGATTACAATTTATTTTATTTTTATATATTTTATATTTATTGCCTTATTATTATATAATTTATTATATTTTTGGGATTATATTTAGTTTATCTAAATATAATCACATTCATATAAGGTCTAAAACATCATAATCACAATTTATTTTATTTTTATATTTATTATTTTTCTGGTATTATTTTAGTTCATCTAAATATAATAATCACATTATTTAGATGACCACGATGAATACATAATTACATTCACATTATATGGATTTTTAGGTATTTATAATATATTTTATAATTAGAATTATTATATTACATAATAAAACATCTTTGGTTATATTTTGAAAAAAAAAATTAAATATTACATTCATATCTGTTTGTGTTGTGTATAAAATGCAAATATCTAGCAAATTTTTTAGAGCTATCATTTAAATTTTGTAATTACTTTTGTGTTGAAAATATTTAAAAAACTAATTAAAAGTTAGTTTTTATCTTATCATGTTTTGCATAACAAAAACAAAATATTTAAATATAAACCAAAACAAAATTATATCTTTTCAATTGCACATAACTAAAATATATATTTAATATTTTCTAATAATAGTAAACTACTACTAGTGATTATAAAAAAAAAAACACTGCATATATGGCAAAATAAATGAAATTTGTAATTATCAAATGCAAATATTCAATCAAGTATTCAGCAGTGACAAAGTAAACATATTTTAATAGATAATGATTAGCATTGTTAATATTGATAAAAATGCACATATATACTGTAAATAAGTACTTTAATTGAAAGCAATCCAATCTTTAATCAAAATATTATTAATTTTCATGAAAATATGCTAGAACTCAAATATGCGAGTTTTCATTTGCACATTAACAAAAAAAAAAAAGTGTTAATGAAACCTCAAAAGATAGCTTTTATTTTTCTAAAAATTACTATTTTGTATTTCAAATTTTGTTACATAAAACAAATTTTTCTTAATACTAAATCCTACAATTTTTTTTTTTTTTTTTTTTTTTTTGCGCGGGTGTGAAAAGCAAATAGTGTGTTTTGAATTAGTTGATCTTCAATTTTATTATGGAAGTTTAAAAAAAAATCATTTAGAATTTTGTTTTATTGTGCTTACAGGAATGGTAGGATGTTATCAGTTGAATCATTAGCCGATCTGCCGTGACGTCAAAATTGAGCTCTTAGGCATTATCTCTAGGGGGCGTTGGCCACACTCGTTCACTATCACTGGAGAAACAGAAGTGTGACTCATCGGAGAACACGACCCTGTGCCGTTTCGTCGTCCATATCGCTCTAGCCCGGCACCATTGCAGACGTTGGAGTCTATGCTGTGGGGTCAATGGCAGTATTCTTAACGGACGCCATGAGTGCAGGCCACTAGCAACCAATCGGCGGTAAATGGTTCTGGTCGATATGGGAACATCCAAGGTGTCTTGAACATGCTGCAGAATGGAGATAAAAGTGGCTTGTGGGTTCGCCATCGCTTGTCGGTGAATGCGTCGATTCTCGCATGCTGACGTCATTTTGGCTGCACCGGCACCCTTCAAACTTGCGACATTTCCTTTTTCCATCCATCTTCGCCACAGCTGGAGCACTGTGGATGCGTCCAGATGTGTCTCAGCTGCGATTTGCCTTATGGACCAACCTGCCCTTCTCTGTCCAATCACCATGCCCCCGTAAAATCGTCTGTTTTCTGGAACTTCCTCCATTGACGGTGACCTGGTATTATCTGCTATACACGTGGCCTCTGAGACAAGAACAACATTTCTACGATGATTTCCCTAGCAGATGTCATGGCACGAATATTGCCCTTTCTGCAGGTTCCTTCCCTTATATCTCATTTAACGTGCACTGGAGAGCATTTCACATGGTTTGAATAACTCGGTGACGTGCGTCTACCAAGAAATTTGCATAAATTTCTGGCCACTCCGTCTTGGTGTTGCATTTTCAATGTCGCGTGTGCATAATAGTGAAAATTTATTTCAGATTTATACAGATTTAAGAAACAAAAAATATTTGATTAATAATTTTGATTTTGATTTGATTCCTTGGAAAAATGTTCGCGATCGCCTTTCATATTAGCGCCATTTTGAATTTTTTCGGAAGAAAATTCATATTTTCTTCATAAAAGAGCTTGAGTTCGACCATATTAACCATAATGACATATTATAATGCGCACGTAATAATGAAAAAAAAAATATTGAAAAATGGGGAAATGAATCCATGAAAAAAAAAAATCAGTTGCAGTTTACATTTGCGATTATTGTGCATTATACAATATGGTGAATTTTTGCTTTAGATATGTTAATTTATATCAAAATCATAAATAATGAAATTTTATTTAATAATTAACCAGCTGTAATAGTCGAAAGAATGTTTAACAAAAAATTTTGTAAAAAAATCCATCGCAATCTCCACCGATTTCAGCGTCATCTTGAGTTTCGTTCCTTGAACTTAACTGTAAATTTCACTGTTTAGATCCATCTACAACCATACGCGGATGTTAGGGAGTCATATATATATATTTGTATATATATACAGTGTGATTATAATTAAAGTTTAAGTTTCAAAACGCTCTAAAAAACGAGCTACTGATTAGAATGACGTCAAAATTGAACAGCGTAATATTGAAGAAGGAGGAAAGAATATGTACTAAAAAAATAGTTCCAAATTTTAGAGACAGGTGGCGCTGTAAGCGTCAGAATTTCTACTACAAATGACAAATCGTAAAACAACGGCTAAGGCGTAAGTTACACGATAAACCAACTGTACTGTTCAGTGTGCATGACTGTACAGGCGTGATACTGTTAGTTACGTAAGCCCATGCACCACGGCAAGGTCGTATCATATCGGATGGGAAAAATCGGTTTTTAACTGTCCTGAGGCCAAAAACCGCATAAAAAGCATCTATCCAATCGGTTTTTAATTGTCCTGAGGCCAAAAGCCGCATAAAAGGCATCCATCCAATCGGTTTTTAAGTTTCGCGAGACTGGCGCAAAACATGTTCAATATGCTGTCCACCGTTGTGTGCAACAAGATTAAATCGGGAAACAGCTGGTTCCACAACCGATCGAAGTGTCACCGGGGTCAAGTTCAGAATGTGTTGCGCAATGCGTGTCTTCAATTCAGCTACGTTGGTAATCGGAGTACTGAACACAACATCTTTCAGAAAACCCACAGCCAGAAATCACACGGATTAAGATCAGGTGATCGGGCCGGCCAGGCTGGGACATCCATCCGGAACGCCAGCCGTGAGGCAGATGGAACTAAATGTTCCGGAGGCAAAATCCCCACTGCCATCCAGCCAAACCACCTCCACGGGAACAAGCCCGGATCAGCGACATTTATTAGATAAATACAAAAATAACATTAAACCTGTTACAGAGAAAAAGCTGAACGCAGTTCAGATTAAGTCAAATAATAATTTCAACTACCAACTAAAACTAAAAAAAAAAAAAAAAAAAAAAAAAAAAAAAAATCCTAAAAACACAAGTTTTGAGGCATGGCTCATGCCTACAGTTAAACAAAAGAACAAATTATAATCCTAAAAAGCACAAGCTGTGAGCCAATATAAAAATAAATGAAATTAAGATTAATAAATAAAACAAAATCCTAAAAACACAAACTGTAATGTATTCTCACTCCATATATTATAACTCCATGTCTTATGTGCATATGCTATCTCAACTCGATGTTTTATGTAACTTACTTACGTGGATCTGGCAACAGTATCCACGGTTGTTCAGTTGTAAAAAAACATGCTGTGAAGATGTAACGTTGTGTCTTTTATTCTTTTAGGATCCGTGTCATTTATTTAATTATGTTTAGCAGATATATTGCAAATTTGGCGACGAGGCAACCTTTTTAATTATACATCATTATTTTTCGGAAAAAGTTCTGATTGATTACGTTATTTTAAATCTGCAACTTGTACTACGCAGCATGGCAACTACGGATCCGAGCAACGTGACTGTTGTCAACACAGGAATTGTGGCAAATATTCGCCAATTTAATTTAAATGATGACTGGAACATTTTTATAGAACGTTTGGAACAGTATTTTTTGGCTAACGGAGTTGAAGATACCCGCAAATTGCCGGTTTTACTTACAACAGTGAGCGAAGCAGTGTACAAGATTTTAAGAAATTTGTGCGATCCTGTTATGCCGTCGGGAAAAACTTTCGACGAGTTAAAAAAACTTTTGACAGAACAGTTCCAACCTGCAGTTTCCGTATATCGCAAGCGAGTGGTGTTCGACTCATTGAAACAATCACAAGAATCCGTGCGAGAGTGGTATGTGAAAGTCAAGACGCAAGCGGCAGAATGTGAATTCGGACCGAGTCTTGATCAAAGAGTTCGAGACAAGTTTGTTACTGGAATGAGACCAGGGCGTATCCTCGATCGTCTTTGTGAAGAGAAGCTCACCACCACACTGGCTAATTTACTGGACATTGCCCAGAGCAAAGAAGTGCTACTTCAAGAAGCAAGACACATTGAGGTAAACAAAGTACAGTTCAAGCCTTCAAAAGAGAGAGCGGTACAGTCTACTAAAAAGTACTCTAAAGTCAATCAGCAAAGAGATGATGTACTGAAGTGTTTTCATTGTGGTAAAGGAAATCATGACTTTAAAAGGTGTAAATTTAAAGACTTTAAGTGCAGTACATGTAATCGAAAAGGACATTTAGCTAAGGTATGTAAATCTAAAAATTTATCCTCTTCTGTAAATTCAATAGAAGATGAAGGTTGTCATTATATTGATTTGTATAACATTGATGTTTCTTATATAAATCTTTTATTATTAAATGTTAAGCTAGAGGGTAAGGAAGTTAAAATGGAAGTGGATACAGGGGCTGGGGTGTCATGTATTCCCTTTTCATTATATAAGAAAAATTTGAGAAATATTAAATTGGAGCATACAAACATTAAGTTAAAATCTTATGGAGGGCATATTGTAATTCCTGTGGGGCAAATTAATGTTTGTATGGAACTTAATGGAATTTCTAAAATAGTCAATATGATTGTAGTTAAAGAGTCTGAAAAATTGTTATTGCGGCGAAATGTGTTAAATGATTAATTGGGTACGTATAAGGCAGAGAAGGTACATTTGGAATTTGAGGGTAAGGTAAAACCCATTTTTCACAAACCACGACCAATTTCTTTCGCCTTTAAAGAAAAAGTTAAGTCAGAGTTAGATAATTTAGAAAAAAAGGGAGTAATTACAAAAGTGGATAATTCTCAGTGGGGCACACCTCTGGTTCCTGTAATGAAACCGAATGGTAAAGACATTAGAGTCAGTGCAAACTATAAAATCACTGTTAACAAATATTTAAAGGATGATAACCATCCTTTGCCGAGGATAGAAGAACTGTTCACAGCTCTACAGGGTGATCAAAATTTTAGTAAATTGGATTTATCGAATGCGTATAATCAGTTAGTGTTAGATGATTCAACCAAAGAATTATTAGCCTGGAGCACACCTTATGGCATTTATTTAGTAAACCTTCTGCCTTTTGGAACCAAGCCAGCTTGTGCCATTTTTCAAAGAATGATTGAAAAAACATTACAAGGAATTGGGGGTACCGTTAATTTGTTAGATGACATTTTAATAACGGGTAGTAATGAACAGGAACATTTAGAAAATTTAAAAGCAGTTTTGAATAGGTTACAGACTGCAGGGTTTCGGGTTAATTTAAAAAAGTGTGAGTTTTTCAAAGATAGTATTAAATATTTAGGACACACTATTAGTAAAAATGGGTTGCAAAAAGATGATACTAAAGTTAAAGCAATTTTAGAATTTCCCCGACCACATAATGTTAATGATGTTCGAGTATTTTCTGGTATGGTTAATTATTATTCAAAATTCATTCCAAATTTATCACCAAAAATGAAACCATTGTATGATCTGTTGCAAAAGGATGTTGATTTCAAATGGTCTACTAAATGTCAACAAGCCTTTGATAATGCTAAGAAAGAATTAACATCAGACAGAGTTCTAATTCACTTTGATAGGTCTAAACCTTTGAGATTATCATGTGATGCTAGTCAAAATGGAATAGGAGCAGTGTTATCACATGTATTGGAAGATAAATCTGAAAGACCAATTTGTTTTATATCTAGAGTCTTTAGTCCAGCAGAGAGAAATTATTCAATGATACATAAAGAAGCTTTAGCCATTTATTGGGCATGCCAAAAGCTGTATCAGTATTTGATAGGAACAAAATTTGAATTGGTGAGTGATCATAAACCATTATTAGCTTTATTTGGAGAAAACCGCACGTTACCACCTATGGTAGCACGACGTCTCCAACGATGGTCATTGTTTTTATCTGGTTTTAACTATAATTTTCGACATATAAAAGGCAATTTAAACACCCAGGCTGATGCCTTATCTAGATATCCCATAATTGATAACAAGTTGGTTGAAACAGAGGAATATGATTATGTGCATTTCATAGAAAAAGATGTTCCGATTGATTTATTTAAAGTTAGATCTGAAACAAGGAGAGATCCAATTTTAGGAAAATTGTTTAATTACATAACTCAGGGCCGAAACTATGGGGGGGCAGAGGGGCCACGAGCCCCGGGCGCCAGCAGAACAGAAGGCGAAGGGGGCGCCAAATGCAGGTTTTGTTTGTTGTTTGATATAGAAATGTATATATATATGAAATTTGTATAAAAAATCTCGCAGCCGGAAAATCCAAAAGAAAAACTGAACCAAATGCATTAAAATAGGCAAATAGATAAAAAGATTCGTCTACAATACAAGATAGCAAATGAATAAAAAAGGAACTGTTCTCTTAGGCTATGTTCTTTCTCCCATTCCAAATATATCCTGTCTATAACGTCTATCATTTAAATCTCTTCCTGTGGTTTAGGAGAATCACTAACATTTTTCAAGGTCAGTCCCTACTCATGTCTGTATATGACACTGTTCAACGTCGTCTGGATACGGTACTGCCCTGTCCAGCATGGATAATTAGCAAACGATTCCTTCTCTTTGACCTTTCTATTAGATAAAAATATTCCCCGAAGGCTGTTCTATTTTTTCCCTTTTCTCACAGCATGGAGCTTTCTTCTTTTTCCATTTTGTCATGGGCGAGGGGTGACTGCCGTGGACAATAAACACAAATTGGGGGATGAATGCCCAAAGTAAAATTCTCAGTAAAATCTTTTTCTTTTAAGTATAGCATTTGTAAAGGTACAGTAAAAAATCAAATCTCGTACAGAGCGCCACCCTGGCTTTATCTTCCAAAAAGTTTTTCACTCGTCTTTTTGCAAAAGCTTTCTAAGTGTTTTGCCGTCCTTGGCGGCAACTGGAATATGCCGGCCTGTTACTTTTGCTAAAATTACTTTTTCATCCAGATCCAATCTAGTATTATTAGAGGGAGCGAGGTTGGGCGACTGCTTGGGATACTAAAAACAAATAATATTTGAAAGGATAATTTGAAAAATACGCAAAATAAAACTCTTTGTTAAAACTTTTTTTTTGAAAAAGAATGTCATTTATAGGGGTGCAGGGAGAAAACCATACCCAAGTTGCTATGACTAATAAAACCGCAGCCGCCCCAGCCTTTATTCTCCCAAATTATTTTCTCGTCATTTGGCCATTTTCAGATAAATGAAGAATGCCGCCATACCATTTGTTACAATTACTTTTTTACATACAAATCCGGCTTTAAAGGGCGCGAGGTTGGCTATTACTAACGACACTAAAAACTAAGGAGATGAAACATATGCAAGATAAAATAGTAACCTCTCTTCCCCCCCCCCCTTTTTTAAAAAAGAATATAGCATTTGTAGAGAAGCAGAAAAGAACCTCGCACAGGGTGCCATGGCTAATAAAATCGTCTTTGCAAAAAAAAATTGTTTTCGTCTTTCTGCCATTCTTACGTGTTTTGCCGTCCCATTCTTTTGCTGTAAATATTTTTTTAGATCCAGATGTAAATTTCCGGGACAAATACATCGTGTGCCCCTGTAATAATCAAGCTCGATTTCTTTTTGTTTTTAATCTTATCATACTCTAAAAATGCAAAATATCGATTATAATCAGTAACAAAGTCAAATGCATTCTGAATATCAGCTTTATGTAAACAGCATACCAAGTGTGGGGGACCCCTAAATCAGGGGCCCCAGTGTCACGATCCAGATTTAGATTTATCGGATCTGATTTAATTAGACTCTGAATCTGTGTAATTAAATCGTCATAAAAGTCTCTAACAGTAACAGGGTTCTGTTCAGCTCAGATCCAAGTTTGAGTCTCACCCCAACCCTCCACAACGGTTCACAGTTCTGATAATTGCTAATAGAAAAGAAGACTAGGAAAAACATTTAAACATAACTAAAACATTTCTGGGAATTGCAAATGGTATAAAAAATATTATATTTAAATTACATGAAAATTATGAAGCAATACTAATTAAAAAAAAAGTGCTAAGAAAATCCTTTGATCAAAAAATAATTTTTCTCGTTGAACTCAAAAGAGGATTTTGGGGGCCCTTTGAGACCATCGCGACCCCTTAAATCCGCCCCTGAGAATATCAATAACTATACTTCCTAAGATAAAAACTTGTATAAAGCGGAATATTTTACGGTTCCTTTCGATTCCATTTTCAAGGTTTTAATGAGTCAGTATTTGACAAAGCTGATTACTTAGTTCAGTATTACAGATTTTCTGATTATATACTTTAAATTTTAGAAACTTAGAAAAAATTTGCTTTGGAAATTTTCTTTGCGGAGGGGGGGGGGGGGGCGCCAAAATCCATGTTTGCCCCGGGCGCCAAAATGGCTAGTTTCGGCACTGACATAACTTATGGATTCCCACAGAATGTTACTGATAGTGAAGTTAAGAAGTATTTTAGTCGTAAAGATGAGTTAAATGTTGATCATGGGGTAATAATGTGGGGATATCGTATTGTTATTCCAACAAAATATAGAAAGCAATTGCTAACTGAACTTCATAGTACTCATGAAGGGATAGTTAAAATGAAAAGCAATGCTAGAGCTTATTTTTGGTGGCCTGGTTTAGATTCTGATATTGAAGATTTTGTGAAGAGCTGTAGCGTTTGTTCAGAAGCTAGACCAGAGCCTAAGAAATGTAAAATTATTTCAGGGAACAAAGCTAGTTACCCTTTCGAAAGAATTCATGCAGATTTTCTAGGTCCTATAAAAGGAAAAATGATTTTAATTATGATAGATTCATATTCTAAATGGGTTGAAGCATTTATTATGAATAGTATAGAGGCTAAGCCATGCGTTGAAAAGTTTAGAGAGTGTTTTGCTCGCTTCGATTTACCCAAGATTGTGGAAACTGATAATGCAAAACAGTTTGAATCAAGGGAACTAATTAATTTCTTGCACATTAATGGGATAAAATTTCTAACATCTCCACCATATCATCCGGCTACTAATGGACTAGCTGAGAATGCGGTGAAAAATTTTAAATCTAGCTTAAGTAAATTATTAAAAACACCAACTAATAACAATGTAAATTTTGAAATTTTAATGAATAGGTATCTTTTTCACTATAGAAATTCAGTTCACATGACTACAGGGGTTACACCCACAAGTTTAATTTTTAAAAACAAAGTCAGAACTAGATTAGATTTGCTAAAAGATGCAAATAAATCGGGTATGGTGGCTACTAAAGGTACTAGAGAGGAAGTATTCAAAGAAGGGGATAGAGTGTTATGTAGAGATTAACGAAATCCAAACTAGAAGGGTTGGGTTCACTGCACAATAGATGAAGTGTTGGGTGATAGAGCATATATGTGTAAACTAATTAATGAGGATTTAATTTGGAAAAGACATTTGGATCAAATTATTGTGGATAGGAGTATGTATGATTCTAGAAGTTCTATTATTAATAGAGACAATAGCAATTTCAATTCTAATTTCAATGTTGGGAATTTCAACAGGAGAGTTATGGATAAGGTTGATTGTAGAGATAACAAACTTCTATCTCTAAATGAGGAGGTTGATTTACCATCAAATGAACTCCAAAATGATACTGATCATAATGTAATATTACAACAAAGTTCCCATTCAAATGATACAGATAATAATGTAACATTACAATCAACAAGCTCTCATTCAAATGAAATTGAATGTAGTAAACAAAACATGAACTCACAACCAGTAAAATGGAATATTCATGAACGCCCTAAGCGTAACATAAAACCAGTTGTACGTCTTAACTTGTAGAGGAGGGTATTGTAATGTATTCTCACTCCATATATTATAACTCCATGTCTTATGTGCATATGCTATCTCAACTCGATGTTTTATGTAACTTACTTACGTGGATCTGGCAACAGTATCCACGGTTGTTCAGTTGTAAAAAAACATGCTGTGAAGATGTAACGTTGTGTCTGTTTTTATTCTTTTAGGATCCGTGTCATTTATTTAATTATGTTTAGCAGATATATTGCACAAACTAATGGGATTAAATTATCCCTAACAATATATAATTTAATGGTTATAAGTCCACGAGGCTTGATTCCAGATAATATCATTAGGTGTCTGTCCTGTAACTGATCTTTATTAGTAGTTTTCATTTGTCAGAATAAGTCTCTTTCAGTCATTTGTTATAAGTGCCACAATTGATCCTTCTTTAGTTCAGACCCTGTTGACCAATACTCCCTAGAGGGCTCCAGTACACCGGCTCCCAAGGTCTCCAGGATTGTTGCAAAATGTCAGAGTCTTTGAGTGGTCTAAAATGGTTTCAACTACACGTACTATTAAATTGACCAGTTCTTGCCAGCTGAACAATTGTTGTCTCCAAATCCACTGCTTCAACAAGCACTAGATAGAATATTAACATGCAGGAAAAGGGTTCGTGCTGTCTTGAAAAGTACTTAATACTAGATTAAAGTAAATTGTTCTTATGACGAAATTTATATACAAAATGTATTAAAAATTTTCCGTGATCCAATTTCACATGTAATAAAATGTTAATGTGATTTTATAGAGTAGGAATGATTTAAACCATGTCAATGTTAGAAACATGTTAGTTTACATTAAATTATTAATTTCCAGAATTCTGAATCTCTCAGCTATCTTGATGAATTATCTGACAAGGCCGCTCTGTATATAACCACTAAGCATATGCCTAATGCAGTGAGTGATTGAAAATTTATTAAAATATGAGTTCACATGCGATTCTTTTATTTGATGCACATGCTAAAATAAAGTGTTCACATGCGAAGGTTATTTCAAAGATATTTAAAATCTTGAATTAATTAATGACGATGTAACAAATAGAACGCAGCCATTAGAAATTCCAGCTGTGATACACTACATTTGCTCTAAGTAGGTCATTAAATTTGAAGAACTAAGTAGGTCATTAAATTTGGCCCTTCGGGCCGGCCAGGCTGTAGGGAAATGATGACTGATAATTCTAACATTTCCGAAATGCCGCCTCAACAGCTGCTTCACTCGATTTTCAATGTGCGAAGGAGCGCCATCTTGCATAAAAATGATACTATCCAGACATCCACGCTGTTGCAGAGCTGGAATGACGTCATTACGCAAAAGAGATTCATAGCGCTGACCATTGACGGTGACGGTAGCGATAACAGGACCGAAAGCACCCGTCTCCTTGAAAAAATATGGCCCTACGATAAATGATGCCGTAAATCTGCACCACACAGTGACCTTTGTAGGATGAAGTGGTACCGAGTTCGTTGCGAGTGGATTTTCTGTTCCCCATATTTGGCAATTCTGTGTATGGACATATCCCGTCAGATGGAAATGGACTTTGTCTGTCCACAGAATTTTCCACGGCCAATCATTGTCCACTTCCATGCAAGCAAGAAATTCCAAAGCAAAACCCTCTCTTGCTGGCAGGTCAGAAGGAAACAACTCCTGCACATTAAAAATTTTGTACGGGTAGCATTGCAGGATGTTTCGTAGAATGTTATGCACCGTGCTCACAGGCCTGTCCAATGTTCGAACAATTCTCCGTGCACTGCATGGTTGCACACCACCGCTCGACTCCTCCTGAACTTCTGCGGCCACTTCTTCAACTACCGCCGAATCACATCTTTTCCTTCCTCTATCAGACTGCACATCAAACGAACCTGTATTTTCGAATTTTTTCATCATTTTCACCAGACCCATGACAGTCATCGGTCCAAAGCCTTTTTTCATACCCTTGATGGTCCTGAACTTCTGCAGAGCTACTGGTGCAGAATCACCGTTCTTGTAATAAAGCTTTACAAGCAGAGCACGGTCCTTCATTAAGACACTCATAATAGCGAACGTCTGAGACGCGAATTGAGGAAACGTCGTTTACCCAACGCTTTTATGAGACCTGAAATGACATGGGCAGTGCCCATGTCAGGTATTTTAATTTACATCTTCTGACGCTTACAGCGCCATCTGTCATTAAAATTTGGAACTATTTTTTTTTAAATTTATGTTCTTTCCCCCTTCTTCAATAATACGCCGTTCAATTTTGACGTCATTCTAATCAGTGGTTCGTTTTTTAGAGCGTTTTGAAACTTAAACTTTAATTAAAATCCCCCTGTATATATATATATATATATATATATATATATATATATATATATATATATATATATAACAGCAATTTCTGATGGTTATTTATGCCGGAGGCCACAACATTCACAAAAGGAGAACTTTTAAACTTCAAATCGACAAGTAAGCCTGTTATTGAAATTTAAAAATAATTAATCCATTCAAATCGAGAAATACATTGAGTACTTGCTAGAAATAATAATTTTGACCAAAATCCAAAATACAGGCGGTCACGTGTAACAAGTTTTCAGACGGTTCGAAATATTTTATATTTTTATATAATTTTATATTATTTTCAGATATAATAGTTTCGTATATTTTCAGTTAAGTAACATTTAATTTATTTACTTAAAGTTAAAATTGCACATGCATGCATTCAAATTTCATCCATCTTTGTTTGATTTTGTATGCTTGAGCTTTTTTGCAACTGCTGATTCAAATTGAGCTAATTTTTGACATCAACCTGCGATTTCCGATATAATGCAATTTTTTCTAAAGTATATGAGACGACAGTATTTCTTCCGCTCGGTTCGAGGCTACGAAAAACCATCTGTTTCAGAAAAAATTGAAAAATAGCTCCATTCGAAAGCATTATGCTGTTGACGAATTCGCTTATTTATTATTCTGCTACTGAAACGATAGAAATGTATGCAATAAATCTGAACAATAAAGGAATATTCATTCAATTTCAGATTAATTTTGTCTTAATTATCGAATTTATTAGAAATATAACGTTAAAACAAATTAGGGTATATTAAAAATAAATGAACAACGTATAGTAGCCCAAATAAAAAAATATATAATGGCAAACAGCTGTTTCGGAGCCCCTAAAGCTCCATCATCAGTGCCAAATTCAAAAGATTAAAACCGAATCAAATTTTTAAGCCATGTAAATGTGCTTGCGTCTTTCGCACGCGCCCAAGATTGAATGGCTTTCAATGTTTTTCAAAAACAACAGCAGTCAGGAAACACATGTGATGCAGGAAACCAATAGAAGCGCCCGGCCAGGCCGGGCGAGATTAAGTACGGAGGAGAAAAATGGGGAGGGAGCGAAGAGAATGAATTAAATGAAAGGTATCCAGACATTTGAAAAATTTTGGTGCACTGGACATATAATTAACTAAGTTGCCTGAATTCTTCCGTATATGATAAGTTTCCCAAAAATCAAGGTCGTAAATAGATGAGCATTTCTGAATTATTGAACCTTCTGAAAAATTAAAACTGTGCTTGTCAGACCAACAATGGTTAGCAATCACTGAACACTTGGTGTCGCAATTTTTAACAGATTTTATATTCCATCAAACGGACTTTAAGGGATCGTTTGGTTTGACCTATGTACTTTCTATCACACTCGCAATATCTTATAAATTCCCCAATGTGAAAATCGGTCAATTGGATGTTTGAGATCTGTAAATTTGATTTTGTTAAATGGTGTATAAATTACTTAAAATTACGTTAAATGGTGCATAAAACCGAATCTTTTCAAAATTCTAGAAATTTGATGGCTTATTCTCGGAAAATATGGAAGTATAATTAAATTTATATTGCTAACATTGTTAACGTTTGAATGTGCACGTTTAATTAGCTTATTATGAATTGAATCAACGATTTCAACAGGATAACCCCGGTCAATGGCTCTTTGAGTAAACTTCCAGATGAACAAATTTTTAATGTCCAGTACACCAATTTTTTCAAATGTCTGGCTACCTTTCAATTAATTCATTCTCTTCGTTCCCCCTCCCTTTTTCTCCTCCATACTTAATCTCGCCCGGGCGCTCTTATTGGTTTCCTGCATCACATGTGTTTCCGGACTCCGCTGTTGTTTTTGAAAAACTCAACGTCATTCAATCTTGGGCGCGTGCGAGAGACGCAAGCATATTTACATGGCTTAAACATTTGATTCGGTTTTAATCGTTCGAATTTGGCACTGATGATGGAGCTTTAGGAGCTCCGAAAAAGCTGTTTGCCATTTTATATACTTTCATTTGGGCTATTTTACGTTGTTCATTTATTTTTAATATGACGGCACAAAGTTAAATCCACCTATTTTAAAAATTAGGTTATAGCCAATGTCTATAAAAATGAGTGAAATTTCAAGTGCTTAAATAGAGGTTTGTTTATAAATTATGTAAATTGAACTTATTTTACTTAAATAGGCTTTTATTTCATGATTTTAATGTCAATTTTTAGTTTTGAGAAAATTTTCATTTAAATTGTGCAAATTATGCTTTTATCAAATTTTCCATTAATTAATAATTAATTAATGAAAGAATATGCTTTTTTTCATTAATTTGCTTTCTGAGGTCATTAGTGTGACAATAAAATAACATGAGTAAGATAAATAGCAAAAAAAAAAAAAAAAAAAAAACCTTCGGGAATGCAAAGTGTAAAAAACACAGTCAATTTATTTTACTATATTTTTATAAGATTTTGTACTATTTTATGTTTTGGAAAGTTAATTAAAAATTTTTAATTTGAAAGTTTTAAATTAATTATGTAAGTATGAAAGCCATGTTTGATTGGCTGATTTGGCATGTGCTGTCAGATTAAAAGAGATAACAGTGTCAGTGTAGGTGTGTCTTTATTGTTACCAATATTCTTTAAAAGTTCAAAATTTTATCATTTGTGCTAAAATATTTAAATATTGTAAATTTCAAGTGATCTTTTTTGTTATGAAATTATTTATTTTGTTGTGTTATATGTCATGTATGTCAAGTATGTGTTTCATCTTCATAAATGAACGTTTTATATCATCGAAATATTTGTCTTCCCTATTTTAACCAGTTGCTGATAGTGACAGTTACATTCTAAAAGTTTAAGTTCATTTTTGAATTTAAAAAAAACATTTTTCTTGGAACTCAAGTGTTGTGTTGTTTAGCATAACGGAAATTAAAATGTACATTAAATTATTCAGAATCAGTTATATAGTAGATAACTTTTTAATTTACATTAATAAAGCGAAATTTTATTTTTAAATTCGTTTTTTTTAGTAGTCACAGTTAAAGTTACAGTTTTGCAGGTTGATTAAAAGTTAAATTAGTTAAAATATAAATTATTATTTTACTGGAACAGAAATTTTATTAAAAATCTCAAACTGTCCACCAAACCTAATTATAAATTAAATATATATTGACCATTTGGATTAAACAATTATGTTGGTCTAAATGATATTTTTATTAATTTTTTTTTTATACCGCTGACCAGGCCCCTACCTGCCAGGCTTTTGCCTAGCTTAACAAGTTGATACCTGGCAATGGGGCGAAGATTCGCCTGCTCTCCGCTTGGCGAAGATGTGTTTGTTAAATCTATAGGCCGACGTGGCTTCAGTGCGTCTTGTTGCTTTAATTGCTTTTTCTTAGTTCGCCGGTTGCTAATTGATTTTTGATGAGGCGGTTCAGCACTGCGCAGTGTAGCGAAGTCATGCCGGACGGATGTGAGATGCTGGGATATTTACTATTTCTTCGATATTTTTATTAATTTTCATTTGAGAAGATAGAAATTGCATGCCTTCTTGTTGTCACTTGTGAATTTCTACAATGGCAATGACTGATTGAATTGATTTTTATTTTCAAATGAGTGTTTTACTAAAATATTACTTATGCAATATTTTTGAAGCTACTGGAGTTTAATTAATATTTTTGGAGTCTAGTGGTATTTTAATTAATGAGACTTAAAACGGCCTATAGAGGCATTGATTGCAGCCGTCGGTACAGGAAAATTGTCCCTTTAACTAATGCTAAAGGGGCATTGAAACCATTATTTATTGTAAACGCATTTGAAAGTGTTAGATATTCAAATTTGGATAATTTTTGCAAAATTGATATGCATTTAGGTTTGACATTTGTACCCAATGGCCATTAGCTTGGTTGGAAACACAGCACCTGTGCTACATTTTGACAGTTATTATATTTTTAAAAACATACCTAATGAAGTGTCCTAATAATTAGTTACGAAATTTTTGATGGAAGGTTGCTCCATGGTGGATTGTTCAAATCGTTCTAGAAAAAGGCACAAGATGTTAAGTTTTCCTGATTTAAGCACAAAAAGAACAAAGTGAATGATCAACTTTCGTCAAGATAAATGGCGAAATTTCAGATATCGACCAAATTTAAAAGTTTGTCAAACTGTGTAAAAATGAGTGATGATTACAATTTTTTAAATTTAATTATATATTGTTATTTATAATATTTACATAGGTGTATAAATATATGTAATATATATATGATTTATTCAATTATGATAGTCACATTCCTTTTAAATCATATTTGCTGTTAGTATGCACTTTTGACCCTTGGCATACAATCTGATTAAAATTTAACGAATTTCTTCCAAATGCCGAGTAGAAATGTTAAAATCCCTCTGTCCGAGTTTGTTTCTTTTTGCTCTTTTATCTTCATACAGTTAGAGAATTTCCAAAACTGCATAACTCACTGACTTTGCCATTTATTCTTAATGTCTACTGATTTTAAGTACCATGCCATGTAAATATACCACACCAACAATGGCAAGTATAATACTAATTACAGTAACCCTTTTTTCAATCTATATTTTAACTTTGTAGTTAAAAGTATGTAGTAGAAATAATAAAGAAAATCACAGAAGCATTTATATACAACTTTATTATATAAAATAGAATAGATATGTATATTATATTCATAGATACAGTATGTGATTGCATAATAAAATATATCTCATATTCATTCTGACAGATAAGATATACAGCCAAAAATAAAATTACCAATGTAAGCATCTTAGCTAAAAGTCGTTAATCTGATGTTATGTGTTTAATAAGTAAGTGTATAGTATAACTAAATTATTGTTTTTTTATTTTTTCAGTTTGCTTCTATATTATTTACCATTTATAATTATATGTATTTAATAAAGGGATATTAAATTATTACTTTGCATTTGACTGGCAATTGACAATTGTAAATATGATTAGAGATTAACAATCATTGTCGGTGATCTATCCGCCGGGAATGGATAATACACAAGTACCAAATTGATTGATGATTTCTTTTAAATTTTTATTCATTAAATATTATTACAAGTTTTATTTGTTTACATTTAACTTCATTAAGAAAAGATCATGGAGGAAGGTGAATTGTATAGCACTTCACCTACCATAATTATGATAAACTTTAATTGTCTTACAGGTTCCAATCATGTTTTTAGACCAAAAAGTGCTGAAAAATGTAAAATATAAAACTTAATAGCTGGAAAACTTGCTTTGTGAATGATTACTTCCATGGTTTAATATTTTTATTGCTCATGTTGAATGAATCTCTTGTGTTTCTTTACGTTGATGAAATGAGATATTGGACTATCAACCTATTTTCAACTGACGTTCTTTCAGAATATATATATATATATTCGAAAGTAACACATCTCTCAAACATTAATTTATTTTAATTTTTATGCATTTTATTCGAAAAACTAATTTTGAGTAAAAATGACTGCCTGGCATATGGAGCACAGAACTATCAGTCCATAACTGTTCATGACAGTCACATGACTTGTGGTATTTATAATATGGATGGTAATTTCTGGAAAAGCATTTTCAGTTTTTTTTATACTTTTTTCAGTCATATTAAACTTTATTACACTATGTGATATGTTTTACATGTCTATAGATAAATAGAGTTATGCAAAAAATATTTCAAGCAAATAAATGTCTATGGATTAGAATTGTAGAAAATGCATTTTCAATTGCATGCAGGAGTTTTCCTGTTCAGCTAAAATTTATTATACTAAATGGTGTGAGTATATATTTTAAATAAATTTATATACAGAATGGCACAAAATGATATGGAGAATATGCATTTTATGAACAGTAATCTCAGAAAAACATTTCTGTGTTTAATTAATTTTTAACATACTATTTCATGTGTATGAAAATTTATAGATCTTATAGACCAATACACTGAAATGTTTAAAGATATTACTATCTATGGACATGTGTTACAGAAGATTTTATCCAACTTCTGCAACAAAATGCAGATGTTTTGTGGTTGACTGATAAGTAAATATTGTTAATAGGATAGGATATTGTTAATAGGTCTTGCACTAGGCAATGCTTATCTAATAAAACCACAGGTTAAAGCACACCAAAAGATATACTAGAATCCGGAAATAGCAAAAATAATCTAAATTGGGAGCATAAAATTAATCAGGTACAGGGAAGTTAGTCCTTCTCCCTAAAATAAGCATTTTTTATTTTAAAATTTTCTATGTAAATCAGTTTTACAAAAAAAGAACTTCATTGTGTGGAATCATGTTTAACATATTTTAATTTAGATATTTCATCAATCATCAGAAAATCTTATAAGCTTATAAATCTATATAATAATAAAAACAAATTAAGAATTGTAATTTTTTTTATATTATATAGCGGGATAAAAATAAAAATGTGTTGCATACAGCTTGCATTGAGGCTCCTGACTACTAGGTTAAATTATATATAAATAAACGATATAATAATATAATACCAAATTATATAACATACGGATGGCTACATATATAAGCTTTATATAACACTAGGAATGTTTTTATTGTCTACTCTTTCATTTTGGTGATGTTAGTGTTTGACAATCCCAATTTCTTCACACTAAATTATGCCAAGGTAACTATAATAAAGGAAGTATCAAAATTAGTTAATAGCAAACAGGAAATTATGAGAAAGAAGTTGATACACAGATTAGTTTTTGTGAAAATTTCTTGTTTCATATTTCACACAAAAAAGTTTATTACCAGTAAGAAATACCTGAGGGTAAATTTTATTGCATGTCTCACAAACAAAAGGTTTCTTGCTAGTAAGAAATAATAGATGCTTAATAAAATCACCTTTTTAATAAAATATTTTGATGCGAAATTTACAAAAAAAAATGTTTCTCACCAGTATGAGAACTAGCATAAGCATTTAAATAAAGCCTTTGAGAAAATCTTTTGTGTAATATGTCTCATACATAAGAGGTATAAATTAAAAGCTGCTGGCTTAAACCACTCTTACATGAGAATTTATTGCTGAATACTTTAAACAGAAAAAGGTTTCTCAGCAGTATGAATTAACAAATGTCTGCTTAAATGGCTCTTTTGAGAGAATTTCTGGTTACATATTTCACAAACAAAAGGTTTCTCACCACTATGAATTAACATATGTGTGCTTAAAACACTCTTACGACAGAATTTCTTGTTGCATATCTCACACACAAAAGGTTTCTCACCAGTATGAATTAAGAGATGCACATTTAATTTATCTTTACGAGAGAATTTCATGTTGCATGTCTCGCATACAAAAGGATTCTCACCAGTATGAATTAACATATGATTGTTAAAATTATGCTTACGATAAAAATTTTTGTTGCATATTTCACACAAAAAATGTATCTCATCAGTATGAGAGCTAATGTGATCATTTAAATGACTCTTTCGAGAGTATTTCTTGTTGCATATCTCGCATGCAAAAGGTTTTTCATCAGCATGAACTAACAGATGCCTATTTAAAACATCCTTACGAGAAAAATTCTTGTTGCATAACTCACACACAAAAGGTTTCTCACCAGTATGAGAGCGTAGGTGAACAGTTAAATGAGACTTTTTAGAATATTTCTTATTGCATACCTCACACACAAACAATTTTCCTTTGTGTGAGTCGACAGATGCTTTTCCAAAAAGCTCATGTGAAGAATTGTTTGGCTGCATATTTCAAACTGGACTGCTATGATTGATATGATGTGTATCTGCATTTATTTCTTTATTCATCTGAAATAAATAGAATTGAGTTAATATATCAAAATTTTTAATTAATTAAAAACATTAAAAAAATGATTTTCACATGCAAAATTAAAATCACCATTGCAAATTAAATTAAAATAATAAAAACTCAACACAAAATAGATTTACTTCTAAAATTTTTGAATACAGCCATAATCATCTTTAGATATGTCTATGAGAAATGTGCAAGAAGTGTCATTTAACGAAGTTCGTCTAAAAATACAATGTCAGATAATCAGCAGTCTACTTAACAAAATTAATTACTGGTGACATTTAAGATATTATTCTTGCAGTTATAATGGCTCATTTGCAAGCAGCATAAATATACCTGCTTAAGAGTATATTATAGAATTCACTATGAAAGTGTAAATATAATCCTGGAATAGCCTATTTTTTAGAGTGACTTCGAAGCATGAAAAAAAGAACTTTGATGGGATACTATTGAGACTTTAGATACAGGTATGAAATCAAAAATTGAAATAATAGGGTTGAATTGTAAGAATACAATTGCAGATTCGTTGAAACATTGGAAGTTAATGGAAAATAATCCTCAACAATATTTTTTTCTGGTCAGGGATATCCACTACTTTAACCACTTCAATGGCTGCATAGATAGGGAACCGCTGTTATTACCCCGACTTAATGCTTTTGTGCTCCAACACTGTTAAAAATTTCTGTAAAAACACTGAAAAAAAAGAGACTCTGTAAATTTACTCTAGTTCTCAGTTAAATGCATTCGATTCAGTTTCTTGGTCATCATTTTATGAACATTTCCCTCTTCTTACATGAAATTCCCTGTAGGGATTTCCCTGTCAATTTAAAAATATTTTTATCTTAGCTATAGTTCAAAATACACCTTTTTTAAATTGTTTTAGAATATTACTAGAAATATTAAAGAAGAAAATTGGGTTTAAAAATAGTTTTTTTACAAATTAGACTATTTTAAAAAGGGAAAATCCGTCTCTGGAAAGTTAATGGGGATTTTTATTGATTATCACTATACAGTTTTGTTAATCACCATGTGCATGAAGCTTGACCACATGAAACCTGAGCCTGTTTTTTCAAAAGATCGAATGAAAGTGTGGTTAGTTAAATAATAAATCTTTATTTTAATCTGTATTTACAATTTAGGTAAGATAATTTTCTAATATTATTTCAGTCTATTTTATAATTTGTGTTCATATTTATAAAACATTATAATATATTATTATTATTAGAAGTAGTAGAATTTTAATAAATTTTGGAAGTACGATAGATTTTTCCCCAGTGAATCATTAAAGACATCCTTGCTGCGCTACAGTGACTGCGCACCTCATATAGTGGTTGTGCTGTTTATCTTCCAATCAGATGACTCGGGTTCAATTCCCAGCTATGATCGAGCGATTCTTTTAAAATTTCTTTTAAGTGTTGCGTTACAAAAATTTAAATTCGTTCGAAATATTCTAACTTATCTACATAACTTCTAAGTTCAAAAATAAAATTAAGTTTGAAAATTAAAATTAAAATAAATAAATAAAATCAATTATCATTAAAAAATAACCCTCCTTCCTCTTATAATATAATAAATTCATGATAGGAAATTCTGACGTCACTCTCCACCGCAATGCATTACTACTACTTTCTATCTATTATTTATAAATAATAATATGCTATAAATTTACAGAATCTACTGTAAATTTACCGAACAATTTCTCAGTCACATACCAGAATCTCTGTTTCTCTAATCTGTGTAATTTTACATAAGATAATGGATTACCAGTAGACTGACTCTCTGTAATTTCACAGAAACATTTTTAACATTGTTGCGTACTAACTCTAACTTTGACTTTATATTGATAATCTCAAATTTACATCGATGGCATACAGGGTGCTTCTCCTTCCCGTGTATGGCGTTTCGCACCATCAGTGACTCTCAGAGGCGGGTTTAGTTTAGGGTACTTGTATGTTTGCCCTATCAGCATGAGGTTCTTTCTATCATGGAGGGATTTTGAATATCAGGAATGTTTCTTTCCTAAATTGAAATTTAATTTTTTTTTAAAAATATGTTCTTCCTTTCAGCAACTAGATTTAAAATGTTTGTTATTTTACTTTTTGAATCCTTAGTAATTAGTATTTAATGGAGAGAGAGTTACAATTTGTCAGTTTTTATCTGATGGGAATCAAACCGATAATACCGGAGGGATCACACATGCCTTGTTTAAATAAGCTATTTTAATAAAGTTAATGTCTACTCAAATTCTTTGAGATGATATTCATCTCATTGCATTTTTAAAAGATTACGTTCTTTTCACATTATGAAGATTAAATTTGAAATCCAGCCTTTTGATGCATGGTCAAGGAAAATAATTCACTTCTTAAAATTTGATGGAAAAATAAAGATGTTGGATAAGAAATTTAGTTCTCTTTCTTCTAGCCAAATATTTACTGTTTTCAAGGTTCAAATGGTAAAACCTTTCACATTTTTATATTTCTCTTCTCTTGACAAAAAAAGATTTGCAAAGTATCTGCTTCAGGTTATTGCATAAAAAAATTATGAACATTTACAACAGAAAATTGCTTAGTTACCAGCTGTTCATTTTGAATTGGAACATCAAATTGACACCAATGAAAATAATTTTTTTCCTAATATGGATCATTATTATGGGAAAACATTGATGTTTCTGAAACTCCTGCTTAAATTTTTATTAATAGTATATGGGAAATTTTTAATTAATTGACTATGATATTTTATTAAGTTATTTTTGTAGATATTGTTAAATTATTTGAAAAAATATATATAATTATTCTGAATTAAATTTTTAAAAAAAATCCATTTTTGATAAATTTGAAGAAATACGCTATATTATAAAAATAAAAGTATTTTTATTTTGAAGAAATTTAGTGTTCTTGAATTATTTTGAAGAAATGGTTCTTTCTGCTCTTGGTTTCAAAAGAAGAAATATTTTTTTTCTTCCCATTCTGAATTTTAAAAAAAATTCTTGTTCTTGATTTAGTTCCTGAAATATTTCATATCATAAATAGAAGATGTTATACCTGGAATAAATTTTCGGTGCATGAGTCTGTTCTTAGTTTGCCATTTCTTGTTTCCATTTCAAAATTTTAAAGCTGTATATCTAATCAAAATTAATTTTCTTTAAAAAAAAAAAAAAAAAAAAAAAAAAAAAACAAGCATTTGGCTGCAAAATATCTGATAACATAAATAGAAGATGTTATACCTGGAATAAATTTTCGGTGCATGAGTCTGTTCTTAGTTTGGCATTTCTTAATTTTAAAGTTTTATATCTAATCAAAATTATTTTTCTTTTTGAAAAAAAAAAAAAAAAGCAAGCATTTGGCTGCAAAATATTCGATATTCGGCCAAATCATTATTTGTCGCATCCCTAGTTCTATACTGCAAACTTAAATTCAGTTCATATTAGAAATATTTTAAGTCAGTTTTTGTTTATTTTAAAACAATTTGCAAAAAAATCTTAGCCTCTGTTACTTCCTCTGATGATCTATTACTGGGTTTTACTAACTATACTTACTGTTGGATTGCTTAATGAATGAAGAGCAATGATTTTTACATAGCTAAAGTGAAATGTGAATAATCTGCATGTTATTTATAATTTTGTTTTTAAAGGCTGTAAGATACCTATATTCTTGGAGCTTTAGTCTAACAGGAAAATAGGATGTAATTAAAAATAGACTTTTTTTTCGGAAATAAACATGTGCATGCAGAAGAAAAAACTTTTAGCATTTGTTTTGTTAATTTATAAAAATTAATGTATTAAAACATTTTAACACAAGAATCTTTTAAAAATTTTGCACTTATTTACAGTGAAAAATAAAGAGCTTGCATTTAATATACAATCTTTTGAATAAGATAAGGGGGAAATGACTATTTTAATCTTGGGTTTAAGAAAAAATATTGAATTAACTTTGAAAAAGCAATATTTCTGGTTTTCTCCAGTAGCTTTTTACACTCAACTCAAATTGGTTTTTGTACATAAAGATACAATTTTGTAATTTTTCTTCACTTCCTGAAATGTTAGAATTATAAAATTTATGTTCACAGGTAAGTTTTCTATGACAATAGAACATTTTAATATTTTTAGAACTTAAATATGACTTGAGGCATTTTAGGGAAATTTTCCGTTAGCCTGCCACAGCTGATGAATCGCCAAATATTCTTTACACAATTACAATTGTATACGAGTTAAAACAACAATGAATTTTATTATGTGCCAAACCACATTTGACAAAATTGGCCAACTGGCTGTAAAACTGCAACAAAAAGTAGAAAATATAAATAAAAAGAAAGAGTGTAATATATTAAAAAGAAGTTTAATCAGTTATTAATTTCATATTAATCAATTAATAATTCTATAATTATTGAAGTATAATTACACTTTGAGAAATCTATTTAGAAATGCTAAAAATATAGTAAAATTATGTTTAAGTTTTTTTTTTCCTGTTTCTATATTATGTATTTTAAGAAAAAAAGAAAAAGAAAAAATGACATACTTTTAATAAATTCACTTTCTTGCATATTCTACCGAGCATAAAAATAAGCAGTAAATTTTCCATAATCAAGTTTGGTGCCCATGCCAAAATAATGTATTATAACAGAATTTTTTGGAAAAAAAAACATTAACACTGCAGTAGTAAAATGAGGAATGATTTTCAAGATAAACACTAATGCTAAGAAGAGAGTGTTTTTTAACTATTTTAATTTTATACTTACTTTTTGTGCATTTATGCAGTGGTGCAGCCAGAATTTAACTCTACGCCAGGTTTGAATTATTGATAGCTAGTCCAGTACTTACCCCTTATTAGAATCATTGGTTAATCAAATCAGACTTTTTAATAAATTAAGTCATACTACTACTTTTTCCATTTATTAGGATCAAACATTGCATTAGATATGATTCATATAAACAGCATTTCCTATCTTAGAGTTACAAAACATAAAATGTACGATTGAAATAACATATAGCTAATGTTACATTTATAATAATTGTTTCAACAAAGAGGAGACAAACTTTAAAGGGTGGAAGAACACATTACAGGAAATAATTTTTGTGTAAGAAAACCGGGATTGAAATCCATTTGTTCAAACAAAGATATGGAGTGTTTCACTCCAATCCTAACATGCATTTTCATTCATAAATGTAAAAATAATGAAGTTATTTCAAAATATTTTATGTCAAATGTAATGATATCACAAAAAATGGTGGAAGTTATCATCATCCGTGCTCAAACAGCACTGAGCTAGGTGGTACATATGCCGGAATGAAGGTGAAATTTCATACGAGGACACTGATTGAATTACTGTGCATTTCCATTATTTTTCGTGGTTTTATAAACATTTTATGTCAAATGTAATGATATCACAAAAACTGGTGGAAGTTATCATCATCCGTGCTCAAACAGCACTGAGCTAGGTGGTACATACGCCGGAATGAAGTTGAAATTTCATACGAGGACACTGATTGAATTACTGTGCATTTCCATTATTTTTCGTGGTTTTATGAACATTTTATGTCAAATGTAATGATATCACAAAAACTGGTGGAAGTTATCATCATCCGTGCTCAAACAGCACTGAGCTAGGTGGTACATACGCCGGAATGAAGTTGAAATTTCATACGAGGACACTGATTGAATTACTGTGCATTTCCATTATTTTTCGTGGTTTTATAAACAGATAAGGGCGTTGAAAATTCCATTTTTTTAATTTACTGTGAAACGTCTGTATAAATGTCACGTTTCAGCTTGAAGTAGGTATCCTATAGTTTTGTTTAATTAAATTGACTGTGACCCTGGTTTCCTAGACGAAAATTGTTTGTTGTAGTTTGATCTCTTACAGTTCAGTTTTTTTTTTTCAAAACAGACTGTGTAACAAATATTAAATTTTTCCTTTAGAAAAAATAAAATAAAATATTTGTGATTCTATGACTGCATATTTAATGGCACATACCATACTATTTTATGAGTGCACAATGCCATTTTTTTTGTGGTGCTTTTAATTATTAGTGTATACTGTGCGGCTTTTTAAACTTAAATTTTTAAAAAATAAACACTAAATGTTGCTGGTTGGCAGAGGAAGAGGTCTGCAAGGACAGAAATTTCTAAGGCTGGGCCCGACTTGGCTTAGTACATTATAAAAGCTAAAAGTTTAGAAAGGATCCCCTATGAAAGCTTTATTGGCCGATCTACCAAAAGTTAAATCTTCAACCTGGTTCCAGTTCGTGCTTTTTTTTTTTCGAAGTTTTTGGGTCCACTCTGACCTAATTTCTGCAAAACATCCCTATATTTCTTAGCCAATATTATCCAATAATTAAAGTTCTTTTAACAAAATATTGTACACACATGTATGTAAACATTTTAAGGTACATCAGATTATATGTCTGCAATCTATAAAATACGGAATAACAATGTAAATGATCATTGAGAAACAATTAATTAAAGAAAGAGGTGCTGAAAAATTAATGCAGTTTGGAATGAAAGAAAAGTTGGTTCATAAATTTAAATCACAATTTTAAAGTTCTATGAAAAAAAGGACACTTGACATTTGTGATTTGAATTTTTCTCTGTTATTTATTAAACCAAATTCAATTTCTAAAGATTTTTTAAACAAATATGCAATATCACTATTATTTTTACAAGAAAACTGCCACCACATTGCACAAATTTTGTCTCATTAGACTGGGCCCAGGCCTAACAAGAATGAAGTCTACTTTCGGACCTGCCTGAGACTGCAGAAGAATAAGTAAGAACCAGTCTCAACCAAAATCTGTAGAAGAACAAGTAGGCCGGGACCCCCCCCCCCCAAGAGTCTAATGAAAGAAATTTTGCCTTAGACTTAACTATAATACTGGTTTATAATTTATTACTTACCCATCATACGTAGTATAGGGTAAATCTTGTAATCGTTTTGAAAATCGAAATTTTTTTTTTGACGGATTTACACGTTTCAGACACTGGAGATTCCGAAAAACATATTTTTAGAAAAAAAATTTTGCCGTCCGTCTGTGTGTCTGTAAACGCTCTATCTCCCGAAAAAATTGAGATAGAGACTTGCAATTTGGTATGTACTTAGTATGTAATAATGGGAAGAAGCCTATTTCATTTCATTAACCTCGATTAACCGGAACTATTTTATTCGGACCCTCGAAATATTCGTTCTGATAAAAGGTATATAAAAATTTTCAAAATTGTTTATTTTCAGAAATGAATATAAAAGACAATAAAAAAACATAAATTTTACATAAAGCATGAAGTCGATCGGATAATGAGTTGCCGAGATATTTGGAATCCTATTTTCCACACGCTTCGATTTTTCATGACCCTGTATTTCATCCAAATTTCACTTCAAAGAGATATTTTAATTGGAAATTTGACGCTTAATCAGATGCAATAAACCGCTAGTTAATAGGATTATTATTTTTGGAGTTATAAGGAAAAACCTCTTTCAAGCAATTCAGTAATCGAGCCTTTAAAGTTTGTGACGTCATCAAGCCATGATTTTATTTGAATTGCAATGCATTTTATAAGTAGTTTACACATTTTTATTTTAATATTTTACATTATGCATATCCATGATGGGTAAGTATTACGGTGGCCCCCAACGACTAGTTTATGCCTGTGAAAATGGAATCGATAAGAATCGGGAAAAAGAATCTTGTTTAAAAGAGTTTCTATTTTAGGGCATATAATATTTTCTTTCCATCAGGACCATAAATTATTTCGATTTAAAACAGGATTAATAGGCATACAGTTGTATGTGCTCAAGCCCCACCATAAATTCTAAAATGGAGACCTTTTAATGTATACATATATACATATATATATATATATATAAAAATTAGGTTTTATTTTTTTTTTACTTTCTAGTATTTTGTAGAATTTTTAAATGTTCCATTTTTTCTTTCTTTTGTTATAAGGATAAATGACATTAGGAAAGCTTTTTCACTTTATGTTTTATTTTTTTTTAATTAGAATAAAATGCTCAATGTTTAAACGTTTTATATAAAAAATGGAAATTGAAAAAAAAATCCATATTCTGAAAATAAAAACAAGACATTATTCAAAGTTACCTTTTGTTGTAATTTTATTATAAACGATTTGGAAACATCATTTTCTAAACAGTCTATACAATGGAATTTTTATATTGACTTAATGTTTTATTTAACTTATGATTTTTTATCAATATACCATTATATTTAATTTCTTTAAAAGGGAGTTAAAAAATCAACATTAAATTGTTAATCTATTTTTTTTTTTACACTCACATGCGCATATTTGTGTAAGAAAGAGTTGAACCCCATCAATAATTTTCAAAACTGTAAACCTATCAAAGGATTCGTTATAGACAGGTTTTGTTTTGTCAGAGTTTACGATATTTAGAGCAACATTTCCCCAGCTTTAACAAGTTAAACAGTTCAAATTCCATTTCTGCATGTTTAGAATTTATTATGCTTCCCCCCCCCTCTGGAATTTGATGGTTTTGTGTCTCATTTTACAAAAAAGAAGCAAACGAAACAAATTGAAAATTGTACATCAAATGTGACAAATGAGGTATGTTCATACTAAACTAGTTTTATAAATATTTAGATCTTGGTACAATAGCTGTGGCACTGTTATGTAAAAAAGCATGAGTACAAAATTTATTTTATATTCAGATTTTCATATTATAGATATTAATGTTATTTTATGAAATTAAGTTTCAATACACTTTTACAAACAATTGATTAGAATTATGTTACATTAAAATTATACTATGCAGAAATATCCAATACAAGACAATGTAAAAAAAATCATCGTTATTATTTTAGTGAAATGAATTAAATCGTCCGTTGTTATGATATGTTTAATTTCCGTAATAAAATAAGTACATTTTAAGTTGGCGACATTTTATATTTTGTTGACATTTACTGAAAATTCCAATAGGAAACTTAAGCCTAGCTTTGAAATTTTTTAACATGAAATCCATATTTAGACTCTTTTTTCCATTTAATATCTATTTTTCTGGAAACATCTATCCAAAAAACGGTCGGTAGATTATAGGATTGCTATGATTAAACAATTTTAGTATACAAATTCAGTTTTTAAATTGAGTAATACGGAAATAACATGACTCATCTTAAATATGATGTAATCACCATGGCAACCTAGACTCATTACCTATCATTGAATTAATTATGTAAGATAGGATGTAATAGAATAAAGAAAACTTTTATTAATATCTTTTTGAGTTTTGATTCGATTTTCATAAAATTTTAAATGACTTGACAAAATTGTGAAACGATCATATATATATTAAATTTCAAACCATTCGGTTGGGTAGTCCTTGGGCTGTTATATGTGGACAACCAGACAGACCAGACAATGACTTTAGGTGGTACGTATTTATATAATTATGAACACACTTAAAACAATCAGTTAAAACACTCTACACTGTACAACAGGACGCGAACACTGCTATTTTACAAAATAAATGACCAGTTTTAACAGGTACTTATTATGCATTTTCTCAATGTTTAACTACAATAACCGCTGTTTCAATATTCACGTTTGTTATCACGTTAATTATCATATTTGTTAAATAGAATTTCATTCAATAAAGTGGTGGATTTAGACTAAGGTAAAAATACTAATAGTGTTTTTGGTTTTCTTAATTCACAAAAGTAGTTTTTTTGATAAACCAATGATCGATATAAGTGGCAAATAGTGTATTTTTTAGCTCTGTGAGGTGTGTTAACACCCCCTCCTTCGCTGCACCACTGACTTATGTATTATAATGCTGTCACAGATTTTACTCACCAAACTACGATTGCAATATCACAATGTTTATAAATTTACCATGCTCAGGTATTAATATTCTTATAATTGTACACAAAAGTATCACAAACTTCTTAATTTTTGACAACTGCATTAACATTTAATTATTCATTTCATTTTGTATTAAATTATTTGAATTAAAATGTTATGGCTACCAAAACCTGTTAAAATTCCACTGTGCTACATAAAGAAATATTTTTTTATGTATTTTATATTGCAAAAGCTGGATAATAGTATTCTAAGATGAAAATTATAAGTATTTACCATTTTGTGTCATCTGTAGAAAAAGTGAAAAACAAAATTTTTGAATTCACATCTCTGTGCTGACAAATTTTGCGGACATATTTTAACATCTTTTTGATATATTAAAAAAGTTCTGAAAAGAACTATTGCTTCAATATTAATAAAAAAGAATAATTAATAAAAAGACATTTAAAGAATATGCCAATGGCCATTAAATGGTATGCCTGAGAATCAATAGAAAAGAATCACAACAATAAATATTAAAAGCATAGGAGCACAAACAAATTTCTTTTACATAGATTAATTTCAGAAACTTCTTACTTTTTCCTACATATCACTAATGTCGTTACTGATTTTGCTACATCCTATCTCGATAGTTTAATCTATTATCTAATCTCACTAATTTTCAATATTAGTGATTTAAGCAATGACTTGAACAGACTCAATTATCTAGATATATACAGGTATATACACTGCATGAACTATTAGCAATAGGACACTTATTGATAAATGTGTATAAAGGATATTAGTAATTGCCAGTAAAACTTCAACCCCAATATTAATTTGTGATTAAAAGTAATTATTACTTAACAAGATTAATTATTCTCTTTATCTCACCTTTGGATGATCCACTAGAATATATAAACAGCATTTTCACTCAGCCTAACACATGAGACAGATATCCAATCAATCATATCCTCCGTGAAGTAAGCAGAACGCAGTATATTATATCATGATGAACTCCAATCTTTACTTGAAATTGCTAACATCCACAAGCATCTATGTATATGATCTTTTGGCAAACTATAAACAAATTGAAAAATGTAAAAAAATAATACTACTAACATGTTTTGGTACTTCTCTATTATCCCGTTGACCACTTTTCATAATAAAAAACTATCGCCAAACTGTAACGCCAAATAAGCGGGAAAACATTGCCATTGGAATATCAAAATAAATAAATAAATAAAATATAAGAATTTAAGGACACAATTGTTATTTTAATTAATGAAATAACTCATAAATCAGTAAAACATAATGAAAAATACATACAAATGTCGAATTAAAAACCGTTGGATGACATAACAAACACGTATAATGCTTCTGACATCAAGTAAATGGGACTGCATTTTTGGCGTTTAATCTTACAGTTTGGCGATAATTTTTTGTTATGAAAAGTGGTCGACGGGATAAGCGAGAAGTACCCATTTTTTTAGTATCTTAACACAAAACTAATAGAACAGATTTTATATTAGCGTTTGATTCAGAGTAAAATTAGACTCATTTTACAGGCCCTTTTACAAACATATAATCAATAAAAATGGACACTAAAAATTTTATGGTGAAAATATACTTTTCAAACACTCAAAAAATTATGCGACTTGTTATATTTCAGCAGTAAAACAAATTATGGTACTTATGTATTAAAAGGAATGGATTGCCACTGTTTTAAGAACGTCTGCCAAATTTGGGTTTTATCAGGATTGATTTAAATAAATGAAGCACTCTTAAAATGCCATCCTTCCAAAAAAATTAAATAATTAATTAAATTAAGAAATTATTAAAAATCAAATCTGGACATGAGTTTTATTACAATATTTTATTACTGACTGAAAAAAAAAAACTCTCCAAAATTTCCTAAAGTCATATTACTCATGTAGTTATATGAATTTTATTACACATTGTTGTTTGCTTAGCATGCTTTCCATAATCATATCAAGCAATTTATATTGTGTCTACCATCTTAAAGTTGAGAGAATCTTCATCTTTAAAGATAAATTAGATTGGAAAACTCACCCCTACCCCCTGCACACACACACACCTCTCAAAATGAAAATTGAAACCTCCCAGAAAAGGCAAATATAGATATAATAGTTAATAAATATAATAAACCTGAAAAAACTGAAAACAAATTTTTAAAAATATAGGAAAAGGTGTGAAAGAGGAAAGAAAGAAGAAATGCAGCCTTAAATTTGACTTTTGTTGAATTTCATTCAATTTGCAGAAATGAAATTTTTAAAAGAAGGAAGAAAGAAAAGAAAATCTTTTATTCAGAAAACTCAGCTATGTACACTACGAATATGACAGATAATAGTTAATTTTATGCATAAGAAAAGAAAAACAACAGAAAAACAAAACTGTATTACGTATGATTTTTATTTTTTTAAGCCACATAAACTTTGTCATAACAATTTTTAACTGTATGTTGCATGTTGCTGGAAGGTAAGATTTTCAGAAAATTCCCCACTCCTGGTTCTGTTTTTTTTTAAAGCGTTTGACAGAAAGAGTAAAAAAGAACAGCTGAAAAACGATCTACCAATACAGATGGCCTTTTCAAATGATTTCATATGCAGCATTTACTACTTGTATTTAGGTATGTAAGGGGGACTATAGTTGTATTTAATATGTAAGGGAGGGGGGGGGGGTTAAAAGTATATTTGCTTCAATACTGGTTGTACAGTAGAGTACCGCTAATCTGCAAACCTGTAATTAATAATTACCTGTAATCTGCACTGTATAACTTAATGTAAACAAAAAAATTTAATTCTGAAAAAATAATTTCTCAATGGCACCTTTTTCTAGTTTTCCCCAAGCTTTAATTTTATATATAATACACTACTATAACTATCCTACATCAATTAAAACTTACTTTTTACAATTTAAAATACACATAAAAATATTTTATTTACTTAATCATTTATATCGTAAATTATAAAAATATATATTTGCTTTTAAAAATTTATTCTTAAAAAGTTCTTTTATTAATGAAAGATGGTTGCTTGGACAATATATTTAATCTTTCATATAGAAATAATTACAATTTAAAGAAACAGTCCTTAAATCAATGTTAATAAATATAACTATCAATAAATTCATACTTAATACCAATACATGTATTTACAGTAAATTATTTTAAAAATAATTCTTACTAAATTCATATGTTTAAATGTGTGACTTATTTATTTTTGAGCATTAGCAATCAAAATTTGTCCAAAATGTGAATTAAAAAAAGTGTAAACAAAGATTAATTCATATGTTTAAAGATTTATTTATTTTTGAGCATTAGCAATCAAAATTTGATCAAAAAATGAGTTAAAAAAAGCGTAAACAAAGATTAAATAGACATGACCTATAATCTGCAAAATGCTTAGAGAACCAAGCTGTACAAATTAGTGGTCATCTACTGTATACGGTCAAACCAGCTTCGGCTAAATTAAGCAGGTGATAAATATCTCTTACAACAAAAGTTTTTTACGAATTCGGTGACTATGCCTAAGGCAAATATTATGGTAGATTGATTGGTTTATTTGGCTGTGTTATTCAGATAGCCAGATTTTTTTTCAGAAATCCAATGTGCAGATGTGTATGTTTCTTTGTGAAAGTATTTCTGTTGTTCATTGACTTAATGCACAATTCTTTGGAACTTGAGAATAAAGAATTGAATGAAGAGGTTTTAAATTTGTGAGTAAATTTAATTTTTATCTGCTTGTTGAATCATTGAGTTAAAAAAAATAGAAATAGAAAGCAATGGCATATAGCATAAACCTGGCATCATAAAGAAAAAAAAAGTTTTAGTTTAAATTATTTAACAAAAATCCAGAGAAATCTTATTTAAAAAAAAAGTGTTTTTGGATTGTTTTTCAAAAATATTGTAAATTATATTTATTGATTTTTTTGGAAGGGGGAAGGAGGGGCGAAGCACTCTTACATATGTTAATTACAGCAGCTTTGACATTTTTTCGATTGCTACACAAAGAGGTTGCTACATCCAGCAGTCTTTTTCTGGATTTCATTTCTTCTGGATTCAGTGTAAGTATTTAAAAAACACAATGATGTACTAAATGTGATATATTGGATTCAATCATACACATGTGTATTATTACAACGTACAATGACTGCATTTGAGAAAAAAAAATACTTAATCTAATAAAGGTGTATTATATTTTTCACAATTCATTCGATTTAGTTCACACAAATTGAAAAAGTACGAATCTAGGAAAAAAAGTAATCGGAAAAAAAGTAAACGGAAAAAAAGTAACTGAGTCAGCAAGAGCGGAAAAAAAGTAATCGGAAAAAAAGTAATCGGTAAAAAAGTAAACGGAAAAAAAGTAAACGGAAAAAAAGTAACAAGGTATTGATAAATATTGAACTTATTGATAAATAAGTGTTAAAAGCTAACGAAGTAACATATGTCTGATTTATATAACTCCCGTAGGCGGATATTTGCGAATACTATTAGGAATTGAGTAAAATCACCCCCGGAAAAAAGCACCATCGGTAAAAAGCTCCCTGATAAAAAAAAATGGAGGGGGGGAGGGTTTCACGTTAAGATGGGATAATACCACACATTTATGAATAACACGTGTTTGAATAAGCCAATTATAATTTCTGGTAAAGCACGTGCAAACCACGTGCATTTACTAACCACGTGTACTACGAACAATCAGAGTATTATATACATAATTTTTTCTAATACGAGAGCAAATCTTGTGTGTGGATGGGGGGGGGGGGGTTTATTAATAACAATATTATTGTGTTATTGTTTGTATTTTTGTGTTGTATGTTTGTGGGGGAGGGGGTTATATTAATAACAATATTAATAACAATAATTTAACATATGCAAATTTTATGTTAAAAACGGCTCTATCGATTTTGACGAAATTTTGTATCCTACCGTTTTGAGGCACCAGAAAACCGTTGGGCTGGGTCACATGTTCAAGGAAATTCGATTAGTGGGTCATTTGGGTCACCATCGGTCAGGATCAAGCTAATTGTATCTAAAATACGGTTGAAACGATTTTGACTAAACTTTTATTACCATTTTTGGGCACAAGAAGACTATTGGGCTGGGTCACATATTCGAAGGGTCATTTTTGGGTCAACGCGTGTCAAGTTAATTTTATCTAAAAAATGATCTAACGATTTTGATTAAATTTTGTATCTTACGAGTTTCGAGCACGAAAAAATCATTGCGCTTGGTCACATGTCGAAGAAAATACAATTAGTGGGTAATTTTTGGGGTCACTGTGGGTCAGGGTCAAGCTAATTGTATCTAAAAAACGGTTCAAACAATTTTGACTAAACTTTGTATCCTACCATTCTCGGGCACAAGAAGACTGTTGGGCTAGGTCACATGTTCGGGAAAATTCGATTAGTGGGTCATTTTGGTCATGGGTCATTATGGGTCAAGCTATTCTTATCTTAAAAACAGCTCAGAGAATTTGAACTAAATTTAGTATTATACAGTTTTTGGGAACGAGAAGAGTATTGGGCTGGGTCACATGTTCCAGAACTTTCGATTAGTGGTTCATTTTGGATCATTGCGGGTCAAGTTAATTTTATCAAGAATCATGATTCTCAAATCTTACATATATTTCAAAACACTGGGTTATTTTAAGTATTAATCAAAATAATTTTTAACCAGGTATAAAGTTGTTAAAACTGCACTGTAAACTGGAATGTCTGAAATTCAGACACTTAAGTGTCTGAAACGGATGGTTCAAAAAATAGACACTTTAAAGTATCTTCATTTTTTAAAACACTTATTTGTGTCTGAATTTAAGACATTTGAAACGTCTGAATTGTGGCCATTTTCGTGCTCTGATCTGTTGGCAGTAAGTAGCCATTTCTGACCACATTTTTTAAAGCATTAAATGCAGCCATATTTGACACCATTGCATCCTCAATAAATGGGACTATATAGGACCACAAAGCAGGGCTGGTAATTTTTTAAGAAGAAGAACTTGATTAAAGCATGGGCAAACTGGCTCATGGCACTACCTTCCCCCCCCCCCACCCGATTTATGGGGCCCAAAATTTAGAATGCAATTTTCGTAAAGCTGATATTTTAAATCTATTTCGACATTGTACTGATTATATTCAATTTTTTGAGCTTTTACAGTAAGATAAGATTGAAAACAAAAATTATATTTATCTAAAAACAGTAAAATCTCTCAGTAGTGGATACTTCGGGACCACAGAATTTTTCCGCTATTCGGAAGTGTCCGGTTTTAGAGGTAAAAGCGGATACCTCTATTTAGCGAAAAACCACCTTTTCAATCCACAACACATACATGTTTGAATATTTTTACATCAGAAATGTGGACACCTCCGAATAGTAGACAAATTTTGTAGTCTCGAAATGTCCGCTATTGAAAGGTTTTACTGTTTTTAGATAAATATATATATATTTTTGTTTTTAATCTTATCCTACTCTATAAGTTTAAAATAGTGAAAGAAATGTCAAATTTGGGAGGCACCTAAAATCAGAGGGGAGGGGGTCAAAGCCGTGGAAGAGTTTGCCCGTGCAATAATCAGGTCCTGCTTCTGGAAGCAACCCAATCCTGATTTATAGTTCGCTAAATGTAGGTATATAGAGAACAAACCCAGCAGTCCCGAGGTATCCGCTATTGAAATTTTTAACTGCATAAATTCATTTTGCAGTTCATTTTCTTAGTAGAAAGTAAAAGTTTCTATCATTTAAGTATGCTTTAACTTATTTTAACATTTGAATAGAATAGTTTAATAATAATGAAAAATCAAGTTTTCATTCTTTTTCTGAATGTTTTATATTTTTATTCAAATATTAACATCCATAAAAACCATGCTGGTGTTATGAGACCTTCTTATTAAAATAAATAAATAAATAAAAATAAATAAATAAGAAAGATTTTTTTTTTTTTGTAAAAATGTTAAGTATATTAAAATTTGCTAAAGAACTTTTATTTTTATCTTGTACATAGCATACTTAAATAGTTATACAAAAAGAACCAATTTAATCTTAAATTTTAATACAAAAATGAAAACAAAATATTTGTCTCTTCCATGGGCCAAACATGGTTCTTATCTACCCAATTCCACCCCCCCCCCCTCCCATTCCAAAAAAAAAACAACACACCACCACTTTTTTTTTCTTTTTTCAATTATCTTTTTTTAGTTCCACATTATCTTGATTCTTTATTTAGAATCTTATTCAATATGACTTTTTTAATTTTCCCAGTTCATATATGATTAAGTAAACTGATTTGGATTCTTTGTTTGTGTTATATTTTTTAAATGGCTGTGTGTCTTGAAATTAAAATATGTTATTTAGATGGAACATAGTAAATACATATAAATACAGTTTTTGTATTTTGAACAAGTTTTCATGAGGAAATATTGAAAATCATTTATAAAATAATCGAATTTTCTCGAACGTGTGACCTAGCGCAATGATTTTCTCGTGCCCGAAGCTCGTAAGATACAAAATTTAATCAAAATCGCTAGAGCCGTTTTTTAGATAAAATTAATTTGTCCCGCGTTGACCCAAAATGACGCACTAATCGAAAGTTCTCGAACATGTGACCCAGCCCAATAGCCTTCTCGTGCCCGAGAATGGTAGGATATGAAGTTTAGCAAGGGTCGATCTAGGCAAAATTTAGGGCCCCTTCACACAAATATATTTAATAAAACAGGCCCTTTCACAAAAATATATTTAATAAAATGGGCCCCTTCACAAAAATCAATTGGCTAAAATGGGCCCCATCACAAAATTCCTTTTAATAAAATAGGAACTTACACAAAATTCTGTTCCATAAAAACTTACTATTTATTAAATATTTATTATTTTGTGACATTTTAAAATGTGTAATTTGTAAACAAATAAGTGCACCAGTGAGGAAAACTTCAGCAAAAGGATTTTAAAAAGTTTATGTTAATAAATTCTTGGTTCGAATTTGAGAAACTGAATTTTAACTTTTGTTACAAAATGTTATTTTTCACAAACATATAGTAAACTTCACAAAAATAACCTTTATTCTTTACAAAATGGGCCCCAAGAATAAAAACCTACATCGACCCCTGTTTAGTCAAAATCGTTTGAACAGTTTTTTAGGTACAATTAGCTTGATCCTGACTCATGGTGACCCAAAATGACCCACTAATCGAATTTTCTCGAACATGTGACCTAGCCCAATAATTTTCTTGTTCCTTAAAACTATATAAAACTAAATTTAGTTCAAATTCTCTGAGCCGTTTTTAAGATAAAAATAGCTTGACCCATCTTGACCCATAACCAAAAATGACACACTAATCGAAATTTCTCGAACATGTGACCTAGCCCAATAGTCTTCTCGTTCCCTAAAACTGTAGGATACTAAATTTAGTTCAAATCTTCTGAGCCATTTTTAAGATAAGAGTAGCTTGACCCATAATGACCCACTAATCAAATTTTATGGAACATGTGACCTAGCCCAACTGTCTTCTCGGGCCCGAAAACCACAGGATGCAAAATTTAGTCAAAATCGTTTAAACCGTATTTTAGATACAATTAGCTTGACCCTGACCGATGGTGACCCAAAATGACCCACTAATCGAATTTTTTCTAACATGTGACCCAACCCAATGATTTTCTGGTGTCTCAAAACGGTAGGATACAAAATTTCGTCAAAATTGTTAGAGCTGTTTTTAAAATAAAATTTGTATATATATATATAACCCCGCCTCCCCCCCGCCCCCAAACACACACACACAAGATTTGCTCTTGTAGTAGAATATATGATGTATATAATGCTCTGATTGTTCCTAGTACACGTGGTTAGTAAATACACGTGGTAGCACGTGTAATTACTTATAATTGGCTTATTCATAAATGTGTGGTATTTTCCCATCTTAACGTGAAGCCTTCCCTCCCTCCACCCATTCCTTTTTTTTTTATCAGGGAGCTTTTTTCCGGGGGTAACTTTACTAAATTCGTAATAGCATTCGAAAATATTCGCCTACGGGAATTATATAAATCAGACATATGTTACTTCGTTAGCTTTTAACACTTATTTATCAATAAGTTCAATATTTATCAATACCTTGTTACTTTTTTTCCGTTTACTTTTTTTCCGATTACTTTTTTTCCGCTCTTGTTGACTCAGTTACTTTTTTTCCGTTTACTTTTTTTTCGATTACTTTTTTTCCTGTTACCAAAAGTACACGTTTAAAATTTTATAACAGTATATACAAATAAAAAATATTTACAAAATACTTAAACAAAAATACTACTTTAAATTAAAAAAAAAATTGAATGCCCCCTGATTTTTCATTTAATTTTAATTTTTAACATCTACAATGTGTAAATAGTACTTCTTTTGAGGAAATTGATAATTTAGTAAAAAGTTTCTTCATGTACTAGTTAAAAAAAAAAAATATGGAAACAAAAAGCTATGGCATCTAGTATATAAACCTGGACATCATAAGAAAGATAAAAATAATGGTAAAAGTAAGTTTTAGTTTAAATTATTTTTTAAAAATCCAGATAAATCTTATTTAATAATAGGTAGTATTTCTTACAAAATCTACCTAAAGTGTTTTTGGATTTTTTCAAAAATATAATTAATTATATTTATTGATTTTTTTTTTTTTTTTTGGGGGGGGGGGGGAGGGGCATTTGAAACACAGAGATGATAGAATGATTTTATTAGCAAAGATAATGACAAAATCGGAATTGTGTCTAATTAATGAATTGTTTGCCGTAGCCCGCGCGATCTGGAAGAGAAAAAAAAATACCTTTTTCAGTTTGCTGGCGTGTGTGGCTTCTTGGCGCATGTAAAGAAAATCGACAAAAGTTCGGTTCGACTGTACTCTAGGATTACATTATATATTTCGTACTTGATCTCATGTTTGACAATGGTCCTGGGTTATTTCATGTCCCATGTCACCGCAGATAGCATAAAGGTTTCTTTACATTTAGGAATCTAATTGCAAACAGATGATTTTTTTTTTTTTTTTTTAATAGTATTAGTACAACCAAAAGCCAAACATGACAATCTTTTAAGAAAACTTAGCACCTATCTATATTAATAGAATAAAAAATACCTGTTTCAATTGCAAGAAAAACAATTTTTCCACAATCCACAATGAATCCAATATAAACAAAATTATTTCCCTAGTGTTGCCAAAACACAATAGTACCAGTTGGTTGAAGGGGTTTGAATATGAAATCGTCATGTAATATTATACTTTTGATCTGGTATACTTGAGCAGGAAACTATTCTTGGAACAGATGTGTTACACTGACGCTAAAATGTAAACAAAAGATTGGCGACTGTTTGGTTGGCGCGATTTCCAAGACTGCGCCAAGCTACTACGGTAACTAAATATAAGATTAATAGCCGGGTTGCCATAAAAGAAAAACAATCCGCAAAGTTTGGCGACTTTTTTCTTTTTTTTAACCGATTAATTTTTTTTTTTTTTTTTAGCGTCAGTGTAAAGCATCTAAGCCCTATTCTTTTAGGAACAGCTTTGGCGATTTTATCGACTAATTTATTTATATTTAATAATAAAAGTTAAAATGTTTTGATTATTAAAAAACAAGATGGCTGACTGCATGTGAATGCCAAAGCCATGAACTTAGCTGGATTGACTTTTTGTTTATATTGGCAGCATTTGGTGAGTCAAAGAAATGGTTGAGTAATGAGAAGAGGAAGAGAGCCTAAAACGGAAAAAATTGCTTTTCTAAAAGGCTGTACTCTAAAGGAGCCATTAAATCCTGTGCCAGGATTTTTTTATTGTTTTAGGTAATTAGTGGTGCTTAGAGCTCCTATTATAGGAGCCTTAGTGGTGCTAAGTTTGGCTATGATGTCATACAGTCACGCACAGTTTTTTTTTTTTAATCGATTATAAAAAGGAAAAAAAGTCGCCAAATTTGGGGGATTTTTTTCTTTAATGTTAACCTAGTCATTGTATTAAGTTATTGGTTTGTTGCGGTCTTGAAAATCACGCCAACCAAAAAGTCGGCAAACATCGGTGCGTGAGTGTAATACATTTGTTCCCTAAATTTTCTTAATGTATTAAGATATCCTTAAGTTTGGCTCATGGTTGAACGAAAGGTCTAAAAAAGAAAAAAAGTTTCATCGGTAAGGAAACAGTTCTGTAGATGTAAAGAAACCTAAAGTTAATAAAGCTTTATGCTGAGTGCCGTGATTGAATATGAAATAATTCAGAACCGTTGTAGAATATTTTGACGCCGAGTATAGAAATATACAGTAGAAGGTTGAATCCTAGAATAAGCGAGACTCGCCATTTGGCGATTTTTATGCCACTCCCCAAACTAAAATGCTGTGGCACCCTGAAAAGGGAAATTCTCCCCACTCATGTCCCCTGTGACGATATATGTTGAAATTAATACGCATTTACATTTGTTAACATATATACGTTTAATGAGGACAAGTTACACACAAACAAGAATAGAAGACAGTTAGAACGGGCACGAGCGGTTACAGTTAAATGGACGTTGTCATGGATACAATTATATTACATCTCCCCTTTCAAAATGTTATTTAAGTTCTATTTGAATTATGTTAAAGATCAAGTCTCTTTATTGGCTTTACGACTCTTCCAGACCTGGTAACGATGGGTTTCTTGTCAGTAACGCTGGGGGCAGACACATTTAGATTTTTCGCCGGAGATACGTTGGAATTGTTATCAGCACTAGAAGGTTGATGGTCAATTTCTAACGGTAACTTCCTTTTCCTTTCAATTTGGAACTTCAACTTAGTTGGCTTGATTTGGATAGTGTTCCTTCTATATTCACCTTTAGGAGTCAGCACATTGTATGATCTAGGAGCAGCTTGAGATGTTATTGTTGCTGGTATCCAATTCCTTGGTGCTTGTTTCAGCATCACATTTTGGTTTGGTTGTAATGGAGTGCTGAATGATGGTTTAGTATGAAGATCATGGTAGTATTTTTGCTTTAATCTAGCATCCGCTAGATGTTCTGTAGTTTGGGTCATAACTTTAGGCTTTAGCAATTCTTCAGCAACTGGAACTGTAGTGCGCATGCGTCTACTGAAGAGACGTTGAGCTGGTGATCCTAAATTTTCTCTTGGCGTATTTCTCAAATTTAGTAATGCTAATTGTATATCTTGACCTGATATCTTACATTTTCTTAGCAAATTCTTCGCTGTTTGGACAGCTCTCTCTGCTAGACCATTGCCTTTTGGATAGAGGGGACTTGAAGTTTGACGGGTAAACATCCATTCTTCAGCAAATTCCTTAAATTCAGAAGAATCATAATTTTTAGCATTGTCAGTTTCTAAAATTCTAGGAATTCCATGGACACTAAACCAGTCTTTGAGGATTTGTATTGTAGACTTACTAGATAAATCTTTTAATGGTTTGAAATCAATGAAACCAGAGTAACTATCTGTAATAAGTAGATAGTCAACATCCTGATAGGTAAATACATCAGATGCAAGAATTTCCCATGGTAGTTTAGGGATCTCCTTAGAAATTAATGGTTCTCTCGGAGGATTCTTCTGAGTTTTCTGGCAAACTACACAATTTTCGATCATCGAAATTATATCTCCAGACATTCCTGGCCAAAACATACACTCACGAGCTCTTCTAAGACAACTTGTAATGCCTAAGTGACCTTTATGAAGATTCTCCAATGCACGTCGTCTGTATCCTTCGGGTATAATTATCGTTAATCCCTTTAAAATTACATCTTTTTGAATCGATAGTTCATCCAAGAATGGTAAGTACTTCTTACACGAATCTGGAACTACATCTTTGTTTTTGGGCCAACCAGTAAAAATGAAATGTTTCAGTTGTATTAGATCTGGATCCGTATTTGTGAGATCTTGTAAAATTTTAAACCCTACGTCTGTGGTTGGAATTGAAAAGAGAATTTGGTAGTTACTCTCCTGTAACAAATCTTCATTATGACAGTCTCTGCTCAGCAAGTCAGCTACATACATTTCCTTACCTCTCTTATAACAAACTCTTGGAGCATACTGCTGAACCTCTAAGAAGATTTTACGGAGTCGTGGTGGAATTCGATCTATTTGTTTCTTAAAAATAGATTCTAAAGGTTTGTGATCCGTCTCAATGGTTACTTCATTTCCATATATATATTGATGAAATTTTTGGCATCCGAATTTCATTGCCAGGGCTTCCTTTTCTATCTGGGGATAAGATCTTTGGGCGTCATTCATCGCTGTGGATGAGAATGCTATCGGTCTTCCTTCTTGGAGCAGTACCGCACCTAATGCGAAGGAACTAGCATCCACTGAAATTGTAATACTTTTGTTGGGATTATAGTATTTAAGTGACGGAGCTTCCTTCAATAATTTCTTGATTTCAGCTAATTCTTTATCTAATTCCTTATTCCAATTCCACTCTTCATTTTTCTTCAATAACAATCTCATATTATGTGTTTGGTCTGAGAGATTAGGGATGAACTTGTGTAGGTACTGAATCATGCCAAGTAATCTTTGTAGCTCTTTTTTGCTAGTTGGTGCTTTAATTCTATCTATGGTTTCAACTTTCTCAGGATCGATCATGATACCATCACCAGAGAGGATATGTCCTAAATATTTAACTTTCTGAACTTCAAATTCACATTTGTCTTTATTTAGTTTTGCTCCAGCATTTCTTAATGCTTGTAGGACTAATCGAGTATTTGATCGAAGAGTATTAATATCAGGCGCATAAATCAATATATCGTCCATTGAATTTTCAACACCTGGAATGCCTTGTAGAATTTTAGTCATATGATTTTGAAATATTTCTGGAGCTGTCTTTATGCCAAACGGGACTCTCAGAAAAGAATATCTTCCCCAGGGTGTTGTGAACGTGAAAAAAGGTTGTGTGGCGGGTGAAACTCTTAGTTGCCAGAAGCCTTTCTTCAGATCTAATTTTGTGAAGTATTTGGAGCCTTTCACATTAGCAGTGACTTCTTCAAGCGTTTTTAAAGGATAATGCCTTCGCAGCAGAATTTTATTAACTTCCGACGGATCGATGCAAATCCTTAATTTTCCTTTTTGTTTTGCTACGACCATTGGACTAGCTATGGGTGTTGGTTCCTCTACTTTCTTTATAATTTTATCCTGGACCATTTTGTCAAGTTCCTTCTTTACTAACGGTCGAAGAGAAAATGGAATTCTTCTGGGGGGCTGGAAATATATATATATTCGAAATTTTTTATACATCCCATTCCTTGAAACAGGTCTTGAAATTCATCTTGCAGTAAATTAACTACTTCAATTCTTTGAATTAATCCGGCCTCCATGCAGGTTAATCGACCTAGGATTGGACTAATTCCTCCATGTGCAATTATTAATTTAAGCTGTATATGCTTATCTTTAATTTGACAGTGAACAATAGATTCTCCTGCCACCTCAATAGCATGACCAGAATATGAGAGGAGTTTACGGACATTTGTAGGTTTTATTATTAGACGTAATTCCTCTGCTAAGCGAAATGGTATGACATTGCACTGGGCACCGGTATCAAGTTTCATTGGAATAGCTTTATTGTTAATTATGACAGTCTCGCACCAATCTGATTTATTAGCGTCGATACTTGCTATCAGAAAACTATCATCCGTAATCGTATCTACATTTTCAATATCTTGCACTCTGTATTTTTTCTGGTTTCTGGATCTACATTTTTTTGCGAAATGGTTTTGCCTTTGGCAAATTTTACATTTTTTGCCAAAAGCGGGGCAATCATTAATTTTATGTGTATTACCACAATTTCTACAATCGTTTATCATTTTAGAGAATTTGGTATTAGAATTAGGCTTATCTTTCGAAGGAACATTTTTATGCGACTGAGTAAATTTCTTCGATATTGTAGAAATTATGGGTTTATTATCATCAGAAATATTTTTCAATTGCTGTGCAGCACTTTCAGAAGCAAGACAAATCTGCACAGTTTTATCTAAGCTTAACTCAGCATCGCTTAAAAGCTTTTCCCGAACGTCATTATTTTCAATTCCGACAACAATTCTATCGCGAATTAATTCCTCCTCCATAATTCCTAGCTTACATCTAGAAGCTTGTATTTTAAGCCTTGTTAAAAAATCTTTAAAAGCTTCATCCTGCTTTTGTTTAATCTGGTTGAATTTGTAACGTTCAAAAGTATAATTGACTTTAGGAGTGAAATATTCTGTGAACTTACCTCTAATAATCTCCAAATCTTCTTGTTGATCGGTACTTAAACTGAAGGTTTTATAGATTTGTTGTGCTTCTCTTCCAATAACGGCCATAAATGTCGCAACTTGAACTTTTTTCTCTTTCTTGTCAAGTTGAACAGCAGCAGCATACCAATCAAAACTTTGAATCCAATCTTCCCATTTTTCTTTGGAATCCGCCATAAGTAATGGTTTTGGAGGACGTATCCCGTTTTCACCCATTTGTATTTAATTTAGGTTGTCGTTAACGAAATTTAAAGTAAATATTACTTTTTGATCCCACTTCTGACACCATGTGACGATATATGTTGAAATTAATACGCATTTACATTTGTTAACATATATACGTTTAATGAGGACAAGTTACACACAAACAAGAATAGAAGACAGTTAGAACGGGCACGAGCGGTTACAGTTAAATGGACGTTGTCATGGATACAATTATATTACATCCCCTGCGTTGCCTCAGACGATTCCTTACTTAGACCGTTTCAACGAGAATTTCTTCCACAAAGTAAAAATTGAATGCAAAAAATTTTGATTTATCAGCAACTGACTAATAAAATCATTCCATGAACTTTAAATCAAATGTATTAAACAGTGCCACTACATTAGCAACACATTTTTTCAAACTGTTCAATCCATATAAAGGAATTATTTACACATAATAAATATTTTTAAAATACAAATGCTAATCATTCTACAAATTTATATTAAGGGGAGTCTTCACTCACATGAAAACACCCGCTCGCTAATGTTAAACCTATGGCCTGGTTGTTTTCGAATTTCTCGTTTAAATTTGAATATTTTTAAACGATTGTTTTTGCATAAGATAGCTGAGGTCGAACCGTAATATGGCTATTTTTTACTTTTTCGATTTCGGTTGCAGATTTTTTTTAATAAAGGTACTTTCACTTTCAAAACCGGTTCCGAAAGTGAAAGTACCTTTATTTATATGTACCATTAAATTCAATATATTACATTTAACAGATAGAAATTTTCTTAAATTACTCGCTCTATAGACAATTTTTAAAATATGAAAGTATTCAAGTTAAAATCGCTAAAGTGGACATATAATTGCTTATTATCCATGAAAATGAAACAAAAAATTGCTGAATTTAACTAACTTGCTAATAAAGAAATTGTCAAAGTATGAAATTTGTTAAGCCTGTGATCACTAATGCATGTATAAAAGCTTTGCACTCATTGAAACAAAACAAAAAAAAAAAAAAAAAAAAAAAAAACTGACATAGGGCAGTTGCAATTGATATCAGATTGAAGGTCCTGCCTTTTTTTAAACTTAGGGTTAAATTCTATATTAAAAGGACAGTTGTTCAATCACATGGAAAAGTGGACGGAAATGAACTGGAACAGTTCCAATTCTGAGCATGTTAGGAAAGGGTATCTGAAGTCTGAAATCCCAATTTGTCATTGGCTTGTGAATTGCTATTATCTAGGTTTATATATAAAAATATTCAGGTATTGATGCTGTTTTTTTCTTTTTGAGAAGACCAGTTTTGAGAAAAAAATTCTTGTAAATTTTTGTGAATAATAAAATTTTGTAAGAAAAAACACATCCTGTTTAATTTTAATACTCTCTACTGATTTTTTTTTTTTTTTTTTTTTTTTGTAAATTTAAGAATGCCTCTTTTATTTAAATCCATCCTGATAAATCCCAAAGTTGTTAGATGTTCTTGAAACAGTTCCTTTTTTTCACTTAAGTAACGTAATTTGTTATAATGCTGAACAATAAGAATTCTTATATACTTTATGTTTAGTGTTTTAAAAGTATATTTTCAACATAAAAGTTTATAGAAATACCATTTTTATGGAATGTAAATTTGTGAAGTGAATCCAATTTTCCTCAGGATTGATCGCGTGCATCAAATCTCTTAAATTTGCTTCATGTTAAGATTCTTAAGAATATTGTTAGTAGTCCTTTTTTAGTTTACATTTTTTTAATTCCTTTATAGATTTCCAAAGGATCCTGTACAAAGATGCTTAGAGATATTAGCATTTCATCCTAAAGATTGTAGTCACAAAATAGTTCACTGTGTTCTGCTTATTTTACAGAGGATATGATTGAATGGATATCTGTGCCATGTGTCAGACTAAAATATAAAGCTGTGACTACTACCATCATATATTTAAATGCATCTACTAAAAGTAAGTAATGGGAATATTTAATCTTACTGAGTAATTATGCTTTTTACTGGCAAATAATATTAGGGTTGAGTTTTACTAGCAAATACTAATGGCCTTTAGACACATTTATAAATAAGTATTATCGGTACTTTATGTTAGATAGAAAGATGCAAATCTCACCCAACAGCAGCTTTTATTTTTTGTGTATGGAAGTTAGGAACAATGTTTTCATGTTGAAATAAATCATTTTGGTTTTTATGATCTAAATCAGATTGATTAATATCCCAATTTATGTAATTCTGAATTTTTTTTAAATCAATGTTAAAAGATTCTATTTTAATACCTGGAAGTTTTCCCATAGAAAATTTCTCATGCCTTACATGCATAATATTTCAAATTTTAATTGCTTAAAAGGCGTATAGCTAACATAGTGAAAAAGTATCCAAGTCATGACTCGAACCCGGTCATCAGTATAACACACTGATGTTCTACCAACTGAACCACTTGGAACGATATCCAGCCTGGCACTTTCTCACTATCACATGTTGGCACAGCTACAGTCGCAGCACAAGATGGAATATTTTTCCATGAGCCACCAACTCTGGGTGAAAAAAAGAAACTAAAGAGATTCCAGCATCGATAATTGAATAAATCTATTTTAGTAAGTTTCTTGTTTCAGTTGGTAGAACATCAGTGTTCTACCAACTGAATCAACACTGAATCTATAACATATGAATACAACATATGAATCTAAACTGATGATTCAGGTTTGAGTCCCGGCTTGGATTCTTTTTCTCTATGTTGCCTATACGCCTTTTAAGCAATTAAAATTTGAAATATTATGAATGCAAGGTGTGAGAATTTTTCTATGGAAAAATTTCCAAGTATTAACCAGTTGGGGACGAGCGACACGTATACATGACGCATAAAATGCTCAGAATCCTTCATTATTCCCACCAGTTAATTTTTATTGTAAGCTTTGCCGGTACTTTTCGGTTAGCCGGGCGCCAGTGATATATGTACATATATAAATATATATGTATATGCATATATATGTATATTCATACATATATGTGTGTACATATATGTATGTATATATATGCGTATGTAGATATTTTTGTAACTATATATATATGTGTATATATACATGTATATAAATCACTGGCGCCCGGCTAACCGAAAAGTACCGCTTTGCCTTATTGAATCCTAGAATTTCTGCGATTCAATTAGACTCAAATTTCTGTTTTGAAAAACCGGTGGCAAAAGATTAAAAATTCTGTAAAGGACGCTTGTCGCGAAGGGGTTAAAATAGATTTATTCAATTATCGATTCTGGATTCTCTTTGATTTCATGTTTGCCCCAGGGTTGGTGGCTCACGGAAAAATATTCCATCTTGTGCTACGACTGTAGCTTTGCCAACATGTGATAGTAAGAAGTGCCAGGCTGGGTATCGTTCCAAGTGGTTCTCTTGGTAGAACATCAGTGTGCTATACTGATGACCCAGGTTCGAGTCCTGGCTCGGATAATTTTTCACTATGTTGGCTATATGCCTTTTAAGCAATTAAAATTTGAAATATTGAAAGTTTCTTTCTTTATTTATTTTTAATATATAGTACTTTGATTTAGAATACAATGAAATTTAAACAACCGGCATGTTATTTAGATAAAAAAAAGCTGAAATAGGATGGGAGGGAGTGTCATATTACTATCAAATTGTTTTTATTTTTGCATATTTATTTACCATTCTTTCCTGATATTTAGCACAACCACGCCATCAGCATTTCTTTCTTTCATGCTGCCGGTGTCTTCATTGCTCTTTATTCCCCTGTTGATTCAGCTTTTAGGAAGCAGTCATTAGATAATCTTTTTTCTGTGATGCCGTCGAGTATTTTGATGTGTGCATGTGCCTGTGCCAGGCATTGTTGACTCTGAATAGATTTGTTTTGACTTTGATTTCGCTGTGCTTAGAGGTGTGTCTTTCCCCAGCCAGAAGTATTACATTCGTCTTTATTATTCTAAATTAATTCATTTGTTTATAGTTATTTCTTCATCAGTTTAATTATCGATTCCTTTCAAAAATTTCCTTTCTTTAACTTTAAGGAACCCCAGTTCTTTAGTATATATACAAATGTAACATATTTTAAAACCAGAAGAAATAAAATTTTCAGTTGATGATGTAGCATGATTGCTGTCTTGTTTTTCGTTGTGAGCTCCATTTATCTGAACTTGCATTTCAACATACCGATTTTCAAATCATTTTCAACATCCTTAAGATTCGTCAGTATGCATTTAAATTAGTTTGCCTTACCAATTTAAATTCTTCAATGTTTTACAAGACTTTATTTTATCGTATGCCAACCGTCTAATGTTAAGTTGTTCTGGGGAATTTTCAATAAGATCCATTCATTTTTAATGGAATACAGTGACCAAGAAAAATCTCTTGATATGCTTTTCTATTCTATTCAGATGTCAGAATAAAGATTGTGTTAAACCACAATATACTTGTCTTCATTTTATGGCCTACTTGTTTGTCTTCCTCACTTTAAGTAACATGCATTATTTTATTAATTTATTCTCTTCATCTACATTTGATCAAAAGAACACAAGCATTTTGTACTGGGTTACATTTTACAATGCAATAGTAAGTCCGTTACGATCACTCTTTTTTATTCCCACACCAAAATTATTACCGTAAAATCCTGTTAATCTGCCCCCCTAAACGCATTAGAAAATCGTAAAAAAAATCAGGGGGGGGGGGTGCTTACACGGTATTAAAATTGTAGCATATGATATTTTTTGGGTGGTGGTGGTGGTGGTGGGGGGCCCGATTAAGGTTGTCTGGGACCCATGGCCCAGCAACTTTTTGGGGCCCCCGTCAAATTAAAATAGTAGCTAGAATTTTTTTTTAGGATTATTATTGGATATTATGATGCAGTTGACAGGTTAAACAAAATATTTTTGCTCTGTTTTTGGGAAAATAATTGCAGAAAACTTCATTTTTAAGAAACTTTTTCTAAATCATTTTACTCATTTTTGGACCCCCATCAGCAGTGGGCCCAAGGCCGTGGCCTAGTTGGCCTGTGCGTTAATCAGGCCCTGGTGAGGGGGGGGGGGAGATGCTAATGGCCAATCGTCGCAAAGTACGCATTATTTTAATTAAGTGACAAAAGAAAAACATTTTGAACAAAAAAATTATATACAAAATAGAAAAACAGTATAACTTCATGATTAATGGCGATTTCAGATTATAGGAATTTCTGGATTTCAGAAGCTTTAAAACTGGAATGCATTTAGATAAATAATAACACTAATATCTCTCATTAATACGGTAACAGAAAAATAAAAGGAACTTAATAATTTAAAATAATTAAAAAACACTGAGAAATTGCAGTTGAAAATGTTCTGAAATACTTTCTAGAATTAGTAACATTTTAAGTGGTGTCGCCATCTGTTGTAAATTTGGATGATTAAATAACCTTTTTTTTAAAAAAAAATCATGATTTCATATCTATAAATGCTAAATAAATAATACAAATCACAAAAATTGAGAACATAAAGAACGAATTGGTAGTGTTGCTAGATTTTTAAAATGAAAAACATTGCTACCACAAAGATAGCACAAAATACACTAAAAATTTGACTGTGGCGCCATCTACTGATCAGTCAATCAATAAATTTTTTGTGATGGATTTTCATAATAACGTTAAATACGACTATAAATTCTTTGATAAAATAAATAGATTCCTTTTTAATAAAAATATTACACACACAGCATCAAATGCACATTTTTAAACTTATTTCATGAGAAACATTCACTATCGATATTTTTATTACCTTCATATCGCCATGGAGATAAATTTACAGCAAAACTAATGTTTGGTTATATTGCTTTTTCAGATTGACAATAGTGGAGGTTGTGTATGTTACTTTTGTGTTTGTACACATTTGCGATATATCAAAGAATCGTTGGAAAAAAAAGAAACACTTGTGAGATAAAATTTTTGCTGTTGATCTTGATGTGTATGGCGAAATTTCTTTTGGGGAAGGGTGCTTTCTCGGGATTTTTTGAATTTTCCAATTTATATACAAAGTGGGAGGGGGGCGCTTAATCGAGAAGGGCGGATTAACGGGATTTTACAGTATTCATATCACAGGGAGGAGAGTGCCTAAGAAGGATTTTTTTACTTTCTCAATTGTAGCTATTCATATCTATATTTGTTTTCTTTGAGAGCGCTAACTGAAGAGAACAGCAGTCATTACAGGAAAGATATCCCTGGTGGCATTTCTTGAACAAAAACTGCATAAAATTTATTTAGTCATTATATGGCCTTGTTATCAAGGTCATTATTACCAATATATGCATCAGTTAAATGCTTTTTGAGATAACATTGTTGTAATTTGCTAGATATATTAACATTTTAACTTGTTTTAAAATATCTTCCCATGGTTGTGTCGCAGACTATAAAAATACAGAAAATCATAATTAAGATAATGACTGTGAAGTTCTATAGATGTTTATATAGCTAATCAATTTAATTTTTTTTAGCATTTGAATGTTTCTCTTTTGAACAAGAACTGATTAATTCGTTTGGTAACAAATAGAAAAGCTTTTTCATGTACTTTATTTTATTATATGTATTCAAATTACAAATTTATTAAATACATCTTAGTAAAATATGAGCAAGGTATGATCCCTGTAGTATTGTACAAAGACCTCTATTTAATAATGAAAAAAGAAAAGTCATCTACTCAACAAAAATTAAAGTATACAAATAAATTTAGAAAACTTCTTGCTTCATAGTTAAAAAAGTAAAATAGAATAAAGATTGGTTGAAAAGATTTTTGAATGTACAAAATAGTTTATATTACATCTAGATATAAGCTGATACATACACACAAATATTTTATTTCTGGTATTTTAATTGCATTAAAGAAAATATCAGAAAATCTGAAAAAATATATATATAAATTTTGTGTGTGTGTGTAAAATGGGGAAAATTGTTTCTAGAAGGGTAAAAAAGTTTGTTTTCTAAATAATTTTCAGCAAATATATATCTTTTTAAAATATTGTTTTACTTTACTTTAAAATAATCTATATCTTACCAAATTAATCCCCCCCCCACCACCACACACACAAAAATTGTGTTCCAGAATTTCTGTTCGTTATGACAGTTTTATTTAAAGTAACATAAAAAAAAAAATACACATAAATTTAACTATATTTTGTACAACAATAGGTGCAGTATGATGTATGAAGACAAATTATTTTGACAATCTACAACCTACAACTCTTGGTAACCATTCAATATATTAACGAATGACGTATTAACGTACTTTAAAATAATCTATATCTTACCAAATTAATCCCCCCCCCCTACCACACACACAAAAATTATGTTCCAGAATTTCTGTTCGTTATGACAGTTTTATTTAAAGTAACATAAAAAAAAATACACATAAATTTAACTAGATTTTGTACAAGAATAGGTGCAGTATGATGTATGAAGACAAATTATTTTGACAATCTACAACCTACAACTCTTGGTAACCATTCAATATATTAACGCAGGTAAGACTATCAGAAAAATCAGATTTTAATTAAAAAAAAATTCTATACTAATTTTGATTTAAAAATATTATGATTTTCTCACATTCTGTCACAGCTAATTATCAAACAATGAAAAATCTGCACCTTAGGTGCATTCTGACCTACCCCCCTTCGGCTCTCTTCATTCAAATTTTCATACCTCAATATGCGGTATATTTTCCCTGGTCATAGCAAACAGAGAGACGTTATGCGCACAAACATCTTTCTTTTACTAATATAGATAGGTGTAAGCCGAGGTAGGGTCGTGTCTCTAAATCTTTGAAAATATTAAGAATTTTAAAAAAGCACCAGGAGAATGAAAATATAAAAATCTGTTTGTGATTAAATTGGGTATTGCATTGTACGATAATTTTTAGTTAAAGTGTTTTATAGGATGTTGTACTCATTAAAAGCGTAAACTGTAGTTTTACTTTAGCCTGAAAATTTTCACTCTCTAACCCTTACCATAACCAGTGAATGTTTTAAGTTGTTTACAGTCGTTCAGTTTTCTAAGTTAATAATATTACGCCATAAAAGAGTTTTAAAAAATTAAAGCCTGTAGTCAGCATATTCATCAAATTTTAATTGCTTAATAGGTGTATAGCCAACATAGTGAAAAAGTACCCAAGCCGGGACTTGAACACGTGTCATCAGTATAGGGCATTGACGTTCTACCAACTGTACCACATGGGAACGATACTCATCCTGGAACTTTCTCACTATAACATGTTGGCAAGGCTACGAACGCAGCACAATATGTAACCTTGCCAACATGTTATAGTGAGAAAGTTCCAGGCTGAGTATCATTCCCAAGTGGTTCAGTTGGTAGAACGTCAGTGTGCTATACTTCCCGGGTTCAAGTCCCGGCTTGGGTACCTTTTCACTATGTTGGTTATACGCTTATTAAACAATTAAAATTTGATTATTATTAATGCAAGGTGTGTGAAATTTTCTATAAAAAATTTCTAAAGTGTTAAATAGGAATTTATTCAAATATCAATGCTGGATTTTCTTTGATTTCGTGTTTGCCCCAGGGTTGGTGGCTCATGGAAAATATTCCATCTTGTGCTGTGTTTGTAGCCTTGCCAACATGTTACAGTGAGAAAGTTCCAGCCTGAATATCGTTCACAAGTGGTTCAGTTGGTAGAATGTCAGTGCACTATACTGATGACCCAGGTTCGAGTCCTGGCTTGGGTACTTTTTCACTATGTTGGCTATACGCCTATTAAGCAATTAAAATTTGATTATTATGAATGCAAGGCATGTGAAATTTTCTATTGAAAATTTTCCAAAGTATTAAATATGAAGTCAGCATATTCTTTTCGTCTTTCTTTTTTTTCTCGTTTGTGTGTGGGAATGGAGAAAGCTTTAGGTTTTCAACTATACTATATCTTTCTTTTAATTAAAATTGCATGAATAGATCCTTTTCTACTTATTATGGGGGGAAAGCACATCTCCTAATCTACCCTCTTTTCCCATTATGACTATGGATTTGATAAGGTAATACTTTTTATTTTATTTCACTTCTTTTTTTACAATTAACTGTTTTTTGCAGATTGAGGGTAGGTACTTTGAATAACTGCCTCCCCTCCCCAGAGAAAATCCTGCATATGCCTGTATTTAGAAAGGCATGAATTGTACAGACTATCCAAGTGCTTTTTATTTGAATACAGTATAACATCTTTAACCCGGAATTATCAAGACCACGGCACTTCTGGATTATAATAATTTCTGGATTACAGAAATCTTGATACTAGAATGCTTTTGGATTATTATCAGTCATTAATATGGCAATACAAAAATATAATCAACTTGACAATTTAAAACTATTGAAAACACTTAGAAATTTCAATTCAAAATGTCCCAAAATAATTTTTATAAATAATAATATTTTACATGGTACCACCATCTGTTGTAAATTATGGGAAACATTAATGGTACAATATGATTTATTTTAATCACTGTTTCTGATTTATAATATTGAATTACGAATAACACTAGTAAAACAAATAATAGATATAATATACAAAATATTGAAAATAAAAAATAAATCTAATTTTCTAAAAAAAAATAAGCAAAAAACTATAAGAAATTTAGAAGTAAACCAATTTTGTAGGTAAGCATATCAAAATAAATAAGTTACCATACTTTTTATCATTTTAGAAATTATTTTTTTCATTTGTTTTCTTATAATTCATATTATATTTTATATTGCTATTTATCAGAAAGTTTTCTGGAAAATACTTTTATATGATTAGTATTTTTTTTAATCAAACTTCAACAATGTGCTGTACATTGCTAATATTTTTTTAATTTTTTCAAGTTTTCCTTTTTAAAAAAATAACAATTGAATGTAACTATTAAAAGTATTATAAACTAATTGATTAGAACATTTGATGTTATATTTCGGTACATGTTACAAGACTATAAGATTAAATAATATGAAAACAAATTTAAAAAAATAATTTCTTAAATGATAAGGAGTGTAATTAATTATTTACTTTGATATGTTTACTTAGAAAATTTATTTACTTCTCCTTATTTTGAGAAAATGAACAATTCCTAATGGACTTTTTATGAAACAGCATGATGGTATCTGAAAATGGTAGGATGTTGCACTACCTGTAGTTAATGTATACTTAGAATAATGACTGTAAATAAATAATATGATGACTATTTTGTTTTCAAGGCTTAAAAAAATAATTATGATGAATTTACATATCAGAAGACACCAAGAATTTTTACAACAAAACTAAACAATTTACTTATTTCTTTGTAACGGGCAAAATTTGGTACATAATTTTTTTATTTATATTTCGTTTCTATCATTGCTTGTCTGCTCAACTATGGACAATTATTTAATAAATTTGGTAACTGCAAATCTATAAATACTGTCTTGAAAATAGTCATGGTGTTGTTGAATAAGAACACCATAGTATAAAGACTTTTTCTATAAATTCAGACTGCCTAATTGAAAATCTGAAAGAAGATATTGTTATTTCCCAGAGTCTTGTTGGTAACAAACTTCAGTTGTGTAAGATGTGAAGAATTTTGAAATTCCAATAAAACTCATGCATAGTTTCAAAAATGTACGTTCAATGATAGATGTTGCTGTAAAGAGGAAAATGAAAGATTTATTGGGAAAAGATACAAGTCAAAGTGAAGAAAATAAACTTAGCAACTAAACAATTTCCAAAAATAAAACAGTATACTAATAAATAAATAGAAGTATTAATAGAAGAGATTAAATTAGTGAGAAAGTAAATAATTTTTCTTAAATTAAAAGCAAAACACTTTGTTTGGCTATTTTTAATCAATTACTTTTTTCGGTACTTCTCTATTATCCCGTCGACCACTTTTCATAACAAAAAACTATCTCCAAACTGTAACGCCAAATAAACGGGAAAACGTTGCCATTGGAATATCAAACTAAATAAATAAATAAAATATAAGAATTTAAGGACACAATTGTTATTTTAATGAATGAAATAACTAATAAATCGGTAAAACATAATGAAAAATACACGCAAATGTCTAATTAAAAACCACTTGATGACTTAAAAAATACGTATAATGCTTCTGATATCAAGTAAATGGGACTGCATTTTTGGCGTTTAATCTTACAGTTTGGGGATAGTGTTTTGTTATGACAAGTGGTCGACAGGATAATAGAGAAGTACCCTTTTTTCACTTTAGTAAAATTTAAATAGTATAATTAAAATTATTTAACCTGCTGTAATATGAACTCATCATTCAAATCCATTCACATATTTATTCTTTAAGTGTGATGTTATAGCATACTTAAAATAACATTTGTATATAAAAGGTAAGTAATACATATGCACAACACTGAGGTGTTTTTACTAGTTACAATAAATTGATTTTTAAAGTATAATTTCTTAGAAAAATGAAATTATTTATTTTGTTTATATGATTCCTATTTAAATATATTTTATTCTCATTCTTTTCATATGCACTTTAATTAACTCTTAACTACTGTGATAGAAATTGTCCCATAACTACTGCAGACCTGCCAAGTCTCCGGCTTTTTGGATACCACTAATTTAGTACAGAAAATGTTGTTTTATTTAATCGTAACATTTTGCGATTTAAAATAACAACATTTTCTCTAAAAAATTACTGGTGCGCAAATATTCGGAGACTTGGCAACTCTGACTACTGTGATAGAAATTGTCCCATAACTACTGTGAGCTGTCTCTCAGACCACTAGATGAATAAAATATGAACTAAGTGGTAAAAAATTGTTTGTTTCTACTTAATTGTTTTATAAATCATCTGTTGAAACTAGAAGCTGATTTTTGAAAATTGAAGACAGGTATCCCTGTTATGGGAATAGCAAGTAAAAGTGAATTACTGTAGGGCATCAAGAAAATTAATTATGTATTATGTAATTTTATACCCATGTAATAAATGTTGCATACAAATGTATTTTCTTAATGAAAAATGTATTAATATTTACATAAAAGTATAGTTAAATAATAAAAATGAGATTATATTTGTGTAAAAAATATCATTATGTAAATTAATAAAAATTTTGCATGCAGATTTGTTATTGTTTTATATAGAGTTAAATATATAAGAATTTATGAATCACCTTCGAAAATAATTTTTTAAAAACAATACCTTTTTTTACTATCTAGCACAAACTGCCGAGTTGCAGTCATGCATATCATTCTCGAACACTGAAGGCAGACTGGATCTTTACAGGGTGACAAGAAATAACTTGGACACACATGATACATTATAACTTGAATACTAATGACAATATTACGACCAAACTTCAAAATAAATATGAATACATTATTTCGTCTAATATATTTAAAAATTTTCAAAGTGGCTACCTTTCGCCTTAATACAAAGCTTTAAACGTGTCACAAAATTTTTGGCTATGGGCCGCAACTCACTTACTGATATTTTATCCCATTCCTTGAAATAAGGATTTCTTTAGGGATGCCAAAGTTTTATGAGGTTTAGCACACACCCTTGTCTCCAAGATGGACTAAACAGAATAATCCGTTGGGTTCAAATCTGGGGAATACGGTGGCCATTCTTGAGCTCCAATGAAGTCAGGAAAATGTGTCTTGTACCAATCTTGAGTGCCTTTAGCTCTTTGTGCAGGTGCAGAATCCTGTTGGAAGGTCCATCTTTTGTTTCCAAAGAACTTCTGTGACCAAGGTCAGACATCTTCCAAAATTAGTTTGAGATATGTTTGTTGATTAATCTTTATCCCTTGATCAACAAAAACAAGTTGTGTTTTCCCACTATCACATATCCCACCCCAAACCATTACAGATTGGGGTCGTTGACGCCGTTCAACAGTGCAAGAAGGTCCAGGTGCTTATGTCGCTATTGTGAGCTTGTTCAATCGAAAACAGTTTCTCATCTGTGAAGACAAATGTTTGCCATTGATCACCTGCGGCCCGCTTTAACAGTTCTTTACACCTTTGAAGTCTTGTGCGTTTGTTCTCTGCTGTTAGCTTTTGAGCCTCTTTCATTTTGTAAGGGTGAAGACCAAACTCTACTCTTGCCATCAAACGTGCGGTTTCTATGTTGATCTTCATCTCTCTAGCAACCTTTCTCATTGAAATCCTAGGATTTCGTTGTACTCGCTTTTTGATAACTACCCTGTTTCTTGATGTGTTAACTAACTGTGCACTTTCTTCCTCTTCCTGGCCTGTCACAATCATGTCCGAGTTCTTTAAACCTTTTGATTGTGTATGAAACCGTCAGCTTAGGCACTTTCAATCGTTGAACAGTTTCACATTGTTTCATTCCTTGCTTATGTAATTCAAGTATGACAGATCGTTTTTTAACCATAATGATTATCACAACTAACTTACTTACACCTGTTTAGTAGCTTTCTAGAATCAATTCCGTATGGCAATAACTTTATAACTTTAGTGGTAGTTACAGATTTTTGGTTTGAAACTTCGTCCAAGTTATTTATTGTCACCCTGTACAATCGATGTATAGTACACTGTTTTGCTTTTTTTACTGAGGGAGCATCTCTTACATTTTTTTTATTTTTTCCATTTTGACATCTTGATTAGAATAACTATTTCCTTCTTTTGCATTTTTCCTGAGCATCCTCGCTACTTCTAATTTCAGATCGTACAATGAACCTGTACAATAAAAACATTCTTCGTTTTAGATAAGCTGGTTCACCAAAGAATGTAAGAATTTTCTGTGTTTCATTTTTGGAGCTTTAGGCTAGGACTGGAACAATATATACGCATTTATCACACATATATCCAATATTCGGAAGAATATTGTCATTGACCAACATTGTGTATGATGGGAAGATTAGTTGAATAGATAGCACTTTTTTTTTGTTGAATTCGTGAACACCTCCTTTAGTGAAGTTATACATTGTGACAATTTCAGGTTTACCTGAAAAATAACCAGTTTCAGAAGAATGATGCATCGAAGAAAATAAAATAACGGCTTTCCTTTTCTTGAAAACGTAAGAAATAAGCGTCATTTCTTTAATAAATACGTAGAGAAAACTCCCTCATTCTCGAGATTTATTAGTTTGAAATGCTTTAGGTGCCTCCTTTTCATGTTTTCTTAGTGTTCCGATACATGTAAATCTTTTCTCTGTAAAGTATTGAATTAATTCTACAGAAGTAAACCAGTTATCTACAGTTATATTTTGATTAGATTTTTTTTATCTGTTCAACGAGACGAAGAACTGCTTGAGTTAGTTTATTGAACTTTTTCTCATCTTCAGTAAGTCCATTTCCATCAGAATCTATGACTACTCCTGATAGGGACTCTTATTATTCTACCAATCGTTATATTTATGACAGAGCTGACTGGCCAACATTTACAGCACTTGCAAACATCACAGCTCACATGATACAGGGGGATATTGACAATGCACTTGATAATATAACTCAATGTATTATCAATGCTGCAGATTCTAGCATTCCAAAATCTTCATTTAAACATAAACATAGAAAACCATGGTGGAATAGTGATTGCCAAAATGCCAAGAAAAAACAACAGAAGGCTTGGGGAATATTTCGAAGGTACCCAAATAATACTAACTATATGGCATATAAAAAAAGCAAAGGCTGAAGCTAGAAGAGTGCGACGCAAAAGCCAACGTGAATCCTGGATCAACTACATCTCAAGCATTAATTCCAATACCTCAAGTAAAGAACTGTGGAATAAAGTAAAAAAATGTATGGGCATGTACTCTGATAATCATATTTCTATTTTAAAACAAAATGGTCAAACCATTGCATCACCTAAAAATATCGCTGAGACAATAGGGAGTACCCTAGCATCCATTTCAAGCTCTGACTCATACCCAGAACCTTTTTTATCATATAAAAGACAAACTGAAAGAACCAGGATTAATTTTAATTCTCATCACTCATACGCATATAATGAACTACTTATTAAATCAGAGATGATAAAATGCTTGAGAGATAACCATTCATCTGCCCCAGGTCACGATGGGATTACATACATTATGCTCAAACACCTTTCTGCTCTGTCCTTGAATAATCTTCTCTCCTTCTTTAATAGGATATGGATGGAGCAGACATTTCCTAATGCTTGGTGCAGAGCTATAATTATACCTTTTCCTAAACCAGGAAAAGATGCTACAAATCCCAATAATTACAGGCCGATTGCACTCTCTAGCTGCCTTTGAAAACTCCTTGAAAAAATGGTAAATTGTCGCCTCATCCATATTGTAGAAACTAACAATTGCCTTGCTGCATTTCAAAGTGGATTTCGACGTGGTAGGTCAACTATCGATAATTTAATTCATTTGGAACATCACATACAGACAGCCTTTCTAAAACGCAGCCATTTGATCTCAGTATTTTTTGACATGGCGAAAGCTTATGACAGAACATGGCGTTATGGGATTCTTCGTGATCTTTTTAACCTGGACTTTCGTGGGAACCTTCCAATTTTTATTAAAAACTTTCTTGCCATTCGACGATTTCAAGTTAGAATTGGGGGAATACTATCTAGTTTTTATGTACAAGAAGGGGGTGTACCTCAGGGCAGTGTCTTGAGTGTCACCCTCTTTGCTATCAAAATAAATGACATCATCAAACAACTTCCTCCTTCTGAGAAGGGGATCTCTATGTTGATGACTTCCATATTATGTGTATGGGACAAGATATTCGTTTTATTGAAAGACAACTGCAAATAGCAATCAAAAGTATTCTTAGCTGGACTAACAAAAACGGTTTCTTAATATCTCATGACAAAACATCTTGTGTGCATTTCTGTAGACGTAGGGGTCTGCATCCAGATCCTGAAATTTTTATTGGTTCATCTCAAATTCCTGTTGTGGACAATGTTCGATATCTTGGCCTGCATTTTGACAAGAAACTTACATTTTTACCACATATTTTACACTTACGGACAAAATTTGAAAGATCGCTTAATTTATTCAGGGTACTGTCAAATACTTCTTGGGGAGAAGACCGTACCTCTCTCTTAAAAATTTATCGAGCTGTGGTACGATCAAAAATGGACTATGCCTGCCAGGTCTATGGTTCAGCACGAAAATCTGTTCTCATAAAACTAGACACTGTGCACCATAGTGCACTCCGTGTCTGCTCTGGTGCATTTCGTACATCCCCGGTTTTGAGTCTATATGTTGACTGTAATGAACCAGCATTACACTATACTTGTGAAAAACTTTCATTAGAATTGTATTACCGTGTCCTTTCTCATCCTGGTCATCCTCTTCACACCTATCTTTTAAATACTGACAATGATATTCTTTATCAGCATAGATCATCTTGTATCCCATCTTTTGGAGTCAGAATGAGAAATCGTATTAATAATGGCCCGTTGAATAATATCGAGGTGAGTTCATGTCCTTTGCATGTGCTCCCTCCTTGGAATCCTCCTAAAATTACCTCTCTCCATCCTTTTAAAGGTTATGACAAAAACAACTTGGCTTCTTCTGTTTTCCAACAATTATTTGCTGCACATCGTGCAAAATATAATAACTATGCTGATATGTATACAGATGGTTCCAAGAATGGGAATATTGTTGGTTGTGGGGTTTTTATTGATAACACTAAATTCAGTTATCGGCTTCACCCTTCAATTTCGGTCTTTACGGCAGAGCTGATTGCAATAGAGAGAGCCATGTTGCACATATCTCATCATCATAAAACATCCTTTATCATATATACTGACTCAAATAGTTCTATTGACGCAACCAAATCTTTTAAAAAGCATCCTTATGTTTCAGCCATCCTGGATTTTTATTATAAACTGACTAGACGTGGTTATAATATTTTATTTTGTTGGGTACCTGGACACATGGGTATTCCTGGCAATGAAAAAGTAGATGAGGCGGCAAAACTTGCTCTTAATCCATTAAATCATAAAATTCTATTCTCAGACATTAAACTCCTTATAAAACATTTGATTCATAATAAATGGCAAGAAAGTTGGGATTTAGAACACAATAATAAACTGCACAATTTGAAACCTATAATCATGACCTGGCCTCCAAGTTATCCAAGGAAAACAGATGTTCTTCTGACTCGTCTGAGAATTGGACATTCAAGGACAACCCATAAACATCTCTTACTCCGGGAGGATGCACCCATGTGTCCACACTGTCATTTTGATACCTTGACTATTTATCATATTTTGACTGACTGTCCGGGTCTCCGGCACTTGTACAGAATTTATTTTAAATCATCATCATCACCAATCTTGACAAACCTCATTAGGGAAATACCTCATGGGGCACTCTTTCATTTTTTAAAACAAACTGGCTTTTATTTTGAGATATAGTTTTCATATACCGGTCATGTTTTATATATAACAATGTTAGTTTATACTTGTTTAACTTGACATCTGGATGGGGTTACCCCATCCAGATAAGATTTCTTAATGTAGTATTTTTTATACTTTACTTTTTTTAAGACTTTATATTTGTTTTATACACTGTATGACTATATCTGGATGGGTAACCCCATCCAGATAATTGTTTCATTAGACTTTGTTTATTTTTTAGCTTTTGTTAGCGTTACTTTTGTGGTTTTTTTAGTTCGTTCTTTTTTTGTCGCAGCATGTCCCTAAAGGGGCTTTGTGCCAGAAAACCCCAATCAACCAACCAATCAACCATCAGAATCTTTTCAGCAAATTCCAAGTTTCTTCTGATTCTGCTTTAGGTCCAGCTTCTGCACAACCTTTCAAACCCAACAACTGCACTACAATATTATGTTTCTGAATTCGAACTGCCCTATTTGGTTCTTTTCAAGCCCATATAAGATTGTTTTTTCCATAAAAATGTTCTGAATTAATTGAAATATTTACTTCCACATCTATTGATTAATTCCCGAACTGGAAGCTTGATCACTTTCAATAAAATAATTTCCAGAATTTTCATAAGCTGGATACTCTATATCAGACCAATTTTTTACAAGTTCCTTAATTTCAGCTTGCGTGATGCAGACCAGATTTTTTTTTTTGAAATATTTAGATTCCATTTTTTCCATAATATGAAAAAAGTATAATATCCCCTGCAATTAAAAAGATTCTTCACAAACAAAAACGGATTCACAACTACTGTGTGTGGTCTGACAGACCGCTTGTGTAAAGAAAACAATAAAAATAAATAATAAAAGTAGCTATTTGAATGAAAAGTGGAATGTTGCCTTGGGAAATCATTTCATGGAGGTAGAAGAAAGAGCTTTCGGGGAGATGCCGAGCGAACTTTACAGAGCGCCCACAGTATTTAAGGATTAAATAGTGACTGTGGGTCAGAGTAGTTTTGCGAAAGGGATTATCTAAGAAAATTTCATCATTTTAGTGGTTACCTAGAAATATAACGAAATTTTAACAAGCATTTTGTGACGACCCTGTGTTTTGAAATGTTTCAAAGTCACTATAATGAATTAGATTTTTCAGTTATACTTTCACAATTTCAGAGTGAATTACCTTATATCACCTGAATTAATTATCTCAATTTTATAGTCAAACTTACTGTTAAACGGGCATTTTTATGCTACTTGTAGATGATGCATTATAACTACAACACGACTATTTTAAATGCTGCTGAATTGTGAAGTTTTTTATTTAACTACTCAACGTTTTATCGATTGATTTCTTTTAGAATAAATTATTGTTATTTATGCGATTTTTCTTCCCATAATTTTTAAAAATTAGTATACAGTAGTCTCCTGATTATCTGACACTATTATAAGAGAAACTCAGTGAAATGACACTTCTTGCATATTTCATCATCCATTTTCATGAACGTATCTAAGAATGTATGTTGCTGTATTCCAAAATTATGGAAGAGAATGCATTTTGTTTTACATATAACCAATTATTGAAAGTTTGAAACATGGTAAAAAGGCTAATAAATGATTAAAATACTGTTACAGTATTTCAATACAATGTAAATTGTTTTAAATAATGCAGAATCTTTGGGCAATACTCATTTATATGTGATCGAAGTTTTCAGAAATCTGGAGGAATTCTGACTAAACAAGTCACTAAATCTGTGTATATAAAAATTCCTCTTTGCCACAAAAGTGTTTTCTTTTCTCCCCAATCCTTCTAAAGTGTATCATTGTGTTTCTATAAGATATGTAGTACAGAATCCCCTCCTTAAATTACCTGTATTTTTTATTTATATCATTTTTTCCGATAAATTATTTATTCTAATCATTTAATTTTCAGTATTTTTAATTATAATTTAATCTTTGTGACAGTTAGGAAATGCTAATAATGATTCTTGATTATTTTCAGACATACTTTTAGTTCCGCGAGTACCAAATTATAAATGAGTTTACCATAGTTTTTAATAATAATAATATGTAATAAATTTTTATTTTAATTCAGTTTTTTACATTGATTTTGATTTTTCATAAGAAGTTCATTTTCTCTTAAATACATTTTTAATAAAAAGTGATATATTAACATAATTCTATTTATTGCAGATGCATAAAGCCATAAATGTAGATTCATATCATTTCACTCAAACCAATCTTTAAATTGTGAAATATGCAAAAGAAACTTCTCACTTGCAGGAAGAAAAGTCGTTTGTAGGTGTTGTATGCAGTAAAAAATTTTCTCAAAAGTGCCATTTAAATGCCTATCTTTGCTATCATACTGAAGGGAAACCTTTTGAGTATGAAATATGTAGAAGGAAATTCTCTTGTAAGGGTAATTTAAAAAGGAGTCTGTTAATTCATACTGGTAAGAAACCTTACGAGTGTGATATATGCAAAAAGAAATTCTTTGAAAAGAGTAATTTAAATGGTCATATAAGCTTTCATATGGGTAAGAAACCTTTTATGTGTGAAATGCGCACCAAGAAATTCTTTCAAAAAGATGATTCAGAGAAGCATCTGTTAATTCATACTGGTAAAAAACATTTTATGTGCAAAATATGCAGCAAGAAATTCACTCAAAAAAGTGCTTTCAAGAATCATCTCTAATACATGCTGGTGAGAAACCTTTTTCGTGTAAAATATGCAACAGAAAGTTCTCTCAAAAAAGAGTATTATCTAAGCATCTGTTGATCCATACTGGTGAGCAACCTTTTGAGTGTGAAATATGTAAAGGAAAATTCTCTCAATTGGCTAATTTAAGGAGGCATCTGTTAATTCATACTGGTGAGAAACCTTTTAAGTGTGATATGTGCAAAAAGAATTTCTTTCAAAAGGATCATTTAAATGTTCATATTCGCTGTCATACTGCTGAGACACCTTTTGTCTGTAAAGTATGCAGCAAGAACTTCTCTCAAAAGAGCCATTTGAACAGTCATCTGAGAATCCATACCGGTGAGAAACCTTTTACGTGTGAAATATGCAACAAGAAATTCTCTGATAAGAGCCACTTAAAGAGGCATCTGTTGATTCATACTGGTGAGAAACCTTTTATATGTGAAATTTGCAACAAAAAATTCTTTCGAAAGTCTCAGTTAAATGATCACCATCGCTCTCATACTGGCGAGAAACCTTTTGTGTGTGAGATATGCAACCAGAAATTCTCTCTCAAAATTAACTTAAGACAGCATCTGTTAATTCACACTGGTGAGAAACCTTATATGTGTGAGATATGTAACAAGAAATTCTCTCGCAAGACATTTTTAAATAGGCATCTTTTGATTCATACTGCTGAAAAACCTTTTATGTGTGAAATATGCAGCAAAAAATTTTCTCTAAAGTACAGTTTAAGCAGGCATCTATTAATTCATACTGGTGAGAAACTTTTCCAAAAATAGGATCTATGTACTGATTTTCATAATTTGTAGTTTGCTATTGACCAATTTTGATACTTCTGTTGGCCTTAGAATATTTTAGTTTAAAGAAAGTGAGATTTCTTGCTAAATATTACAAAAAGTCAACAAAATGAAACAGCAATAATGAAAAAAAAAATTATTATTATTGATGTAAATATATATCGTGTATTTTATATTACTTTAATATAAGGCTTAGTTATGTAAAACTTATGTTATTAAATCAATGGATCATGAGCCTCAACGTCAACTACATCTGTCTGTGAGTTTCAGGCAAAATAATTAAAATAAGTAAAGAAATTCACTTTTAAAAGTACAATGATTTTTGCATGTTTACATATTTTTTGCATTTGATTTTATACAAAAGAACTAATTTCTTATAAACATGCTAAAATTCTGTTTTAAAAACATGGTTTTCTGAGCTCGCACTGTGCTATAAACTCAAAGATTGGACATTTAATAAAAAATTCATGAAATATGTTGAAATTATCCAGAAAATAGAATTTTCAGTTATGGAAAAATCTTGGGTTTTTTTTTTAATAAATGCTTGTAGAATGACATTTAAAAAGTCTTTCTGGCATGTACCGGGAGGCAAAGGTAGCTTCCATATTCCGTGTTTTTAAAAATTCAACTCATTTTATTCAAATATCCGAAGTTAAAACGCTTCGAACTCAATTTGATTATAGAAGATTCAATCCCGGTTTTCGTTAATACTGAATTTGAATGCGAATTTCAGCATAAGAGTCACAGCACACACACACAAAAAAAATCAGACTGTTTCATATTATCAGCCAACCTAGAATTTCAAATAGCTATATTTCAGCCATTTTATAAGATAAAGCTAAAACAAAAAATGGTCTGGAATCCTTTCTAACACTTGACGGAAACAACTTTCTCAATTTATAGTTTTTAATATATCTTTTTGAAGTAAAAAAAAAATTAAAAACTTTAACTGGCCGCCATTTTGAAATAACATGGCATATGAAGCTGGCCAACGAACTCGCTTGAGACCTTGGTATGTCCTGTACACATGATAAGTCACATTCATATCGTTTCATAAATACGAGAGTTACAGCATAACAAAAAGTAGATTGTTTCTAAATGTCAGCCACACTAGAATTCCAAATTGCCATATCTCAGCCATTTTTAATGATAAAACCAAAACAAAATATATTCTGGAATTCTTTTATTACGATCTAACACATAACGGAAAAAACTTTTTCAATTTATATTTTTTTACATATTTTTAAATTAAAAAAAATGTAACTGACCGCCTTTAGCAAGATGGTGGGTGAAGCTGGCCAACGAACTCGGTCGACCTTGGTATTTTCTACACATATACTCAATCACATCCAAATCGGTTCATAAAGAAGAGAGTTACAGCATGACAGATGTCAGATACATATATATATGTTATATAAAAAAATTTATTTCCTTCGCATTTATTTCGCATTATTCCTTTAAATTAATATAACTTCTGACATAGTCATTATTTCCATAATTCTTAATAATATTTATTCCTATTTAATGTCCTTTTAAAAGTTATAGCACGTATATTAGTAATTATCTTATTCCAAATCTTAATCTAAAACTTTAAGTTCATTCGTAGCTTTTATCAACTCCCCAATCTATAAAATTCTGAGAGACGTTTGTTGTCATTTCAAATGTTTTTAAAAGCCATTTAAAAAAAAAAAAATATTCCATGCTTTGCTTCGCGCGCTGGGTATTTTTCACGTCAAAATCAATGCGCAGCTACGATGGGGATTTTTTCCTGTTAAATTTTCTCCCTCGCACCTCATTCGCTTAGCTTAAATTCGCCTCTCACTCATTGGATCGTGCGTTCGTTACGTCGTTTTCAGTAACTCTACGCGTCGTGAACAAAACTGACTTGCAAGCTTTTGGAGAGCAGATTTTTGTCGTGTTTGGAAGTGCTGACCAAATGGTTATCTGGTGTTTAACTGACTTAGAATTCCATAACAGCTCTTTGAGATCTATTAAATTATGTAGTGAGCCATCGTCAAGCCTGAGAGCTATAAGTTTATACCGGATACTGTGGGAACTGTTACTGGCATCACTCCTGTTCATTAATAAACGATTTATCTGGAAATTGGCTGCTCCTTATTGAAGAAACTCTTGTGGTGTCTCATCATCGCCTAACCTCCTCGCCTTGATTCTTGATACCGACTGCAATCATTCTACATCTTTAACAAACTGCCATTTTCTGGAGGAATATTAAATCATCTTCGTAAAAAGTTCACATATATATAAGTCCACATTTGAACGGAGGGTAGTTTTGGGGTCTGGGGGTCATGATCGGTAAAAATATACCAAAATGTTCTGGAATCGCTTTCCTCCAAACGGCTGCAATAGGTAGCTTTTTGTAATGAAAGCTACCTAAAAGAATAGACTCCATTTTTTTGTTTATAGCTGATTGAGAATTGTAAGAACAAGGTATAAAATTTTATAAGCATATATGTAAACTGCTTTGAGTAACCTAGTTCATTTTAATCCAAAATTATGTAAAATCGAGTTTCTCAAATAATGCTTTTTTAGCATTTAAATTGTACTGAGGTTACTTATAACACCTAAAATATTAATAAGACAATCGCAGCTTATAATATTTACATCAATGTAAGTACAAGCAATATTTTCAATTTTCTATATTTGTCGTTAATGACTTTTCTCATTTGATTTTATGTATTTTTCACATTTCTGTCACACTTTACTCTTTGATTAATAAAAAGTATCCTGCTTAGAAAATATAAATGTTTAAAAAGGCATCCTGAATATACTATATTTATTTGGTTGTTTAGTGTAAACAATTTTCTAAGCAAAAAGAAATTATTTCTCTCTTTCTTCTGTATTATTTGTTAGGAAGCTTTAGAGAATGTAAAACACCTTCGATAAAACAAATTTAGGAAAGTGTTCTTAAAGAATAAAGGACTTTTAAGCACTTTCATGGACTGTGAAAACCCTGTGAATAAGAACAATTTTTGCACTAGAAGACCTGCAATCGTCGCTTGAGCACTTCAATATTCTCATTAAAATGTATAATAAATAAATGTTGTATTTATATATCACATAGAACTCCTATCAGAAACTTCATGGAAAAATGAAGACATCTATAAAATCCATTTCGAAACCATCGACATTCTAAAATTGCTTGTTATTTCATCATTCATTTTCAGGATATTTCATCACTAATAATACAAATTTATTTTTTAATAATCCAATTTTAAACACGAGTTGACAATTTTGTTACAGAAAGATCCAGATAGGTAGCACAGGCAGAATAGAGGGTAGAAGCAGGGAACTTCACTTTTTGTCACTCTAACAACTATTGACTAAAATAGAATTTTAATACGTCGAATTTTAGTTACGGGAAACGGTGTTTTACTCGTTGATAATCAGTCAGACAAAAACACAACATTATGATCAATAAAAAACATCTTTTAAAAGTATTTTCTTTGACTGATTAAATACTACGAGGTATGATGTGCATTTGGTGTGAGTTTCAACTCTCTACGCTGGGTGCATCATACAAAAAAATATATATTCGAGGGGAGGGGGGTAGTTGCGAGTTGCGTTATTGCAAGGGCATTATCGTGTTTCACTTAATAAGGTAAAAAATAAAATGTAAAATTTTTGCAGACTTTGGTGTGATGTAAAAGATATATATGCCAAATTTCAAGAAGATTGTATAATATTTAGAGGTTGCACACTTTGATCAGTTTTGTAAAAGTAGGCAAAAAATACGATTTTTCAATGTTAATTACTTTTATTGGGAAAACTATAAATCACAAACGTAAAATGGTACGAAAACTAGACTTTAAGATTAATAGGTAATATGATAGGTAAAACATGTGTTATATTAATCAACTTTGAAAGCTGAAATCCCGTCTTTTGTTCACTTGGTGATGAATTTTCTGTGATGCTCAACTACCCTCAACAATAATTGTTTTTGTTGTTTGTCCCTGACCGATTCGTTAAACATTTTTATCAAAGCAATTCCTCTTTCTGCGGCATCATTGACTACCTAAAGAGCGTTCACATGACTTCTTAGAGAATAACAAGTATTCTGTCACATCGTGGATCCCAAACAATTCAAGAAACATCTTTGTTTTATTAGTAACGAAATTGCTCAGGTCTTTTCCTTCAAAAACTATGTTTTTACTCTCTAATCGTTACATTTCCTTTTTCTTTGCAGATTTGGTTTCTAAATTTTAGTCATATTTTCCTTATCAGCCTGAGAAATACGTTCGTCCAAAAAAGCCACTCCTACGTTTGTTTCTGCCAGATACCAAAGGTGTCTCTTAGCAACTGTGGGAGCACTTTTTTTAAGACTCCATCTGGATAAGTGCTCAGAATCTGTAGCATATCTGATTCATTCTTTGGAGCCCACCGACTTACAATTAATTGCCTTGTACCAAAAGCGAACATAAAGGAGGCTAAAAAAAATGTGCAACCCGTTTCATTCCTTTATATTGTCGTTCAGAAATATTCAACTGTTTAGTGAATAGGACAATTTTAAGTGCATATATTGCCTTTAACATCCAACTTGCTTGATACTAAGACTCTGGGATTCTGAAACAGAAGTCGTTTTCAGACCAACCTGCGAGGTACAGGAATGAGAGTTGTAATAACTCTTTGTAGTATGCTCTTGGATAACTTCCGTCTGTTAGAGCATTTTGGGGGTAGTTAACTATTTTCACTTGTTGTTCTTCTAGAAGTCTTGAACGGGACTTTCTTCATGAAACACTGTCGTATATGACTTCTTATCAAGTGAAGCCCACAGACTGTGGAACTTCCGAAAAAACTAGATGTCAGGACCACTTGATGGTATGCCACAACACTCCTCACACTCCTTTCAATATTAGCTCAAGGGTGTGATGACGGCAAGCCAACCATAACAATGTTCATCCGACCCCTTGGGTCAGTCCTAGTATCAAATGTCATACCGATGATATCGTCACGTAGCCATAGCCACAATAGGTCTACTTCCCGAATAACTACTTCAGCCATCTGATCACCAGTGCTTTTCAGGACAACAGGTACGCCAATCCAGGTAGCACAGAGATATCGGCCAATATCCACGGCAATATTGGCCAATATTTTGAATGTCGTTGAATGTCGAACGTCAAATTTACAACATCTGCCGATATTCACAGACATAACTTAAAATCAGTTTTAAAAAGAAAGCATTCAAAAGAGCTTTTTGCATTACTTATGACTTCATAGTACAGAAATAGTATTCTAAACAATAAAATTTAATAACTTTACAATTTTTAAAAAACTTGACTTTTTAATGCCTTATTTTTAATATTTGGTTACATTGGCCAATGTTGTAAAAATGATATTACTATTACAACATTCAGGGATATCTATCGACATTCGTAAAAAACAATATAATTTTTCGGACATTTCAAGATATTTGTCAACATTGAGCATATCTGACGAAATTTGTAATCTTGACGGAAGTGAACGGAAAGTTCTAAAGGACCGCCCATTTGTGTAATTTTCGTCAATGTGCATTTGATGGAGGTGTCGGGCGTGAAATTTGCACAGAAAGAAAAAGCCAATATAATAATTTTCTGTAGGAATCTATAGTTATTTTTATATATAAGAAAAGGATGTGAAAATTTGTGCTTTTTAAAAAAAACTAAAGATGTTTTTATACTATGTATTTTATACTATTTTTAAAAATGTCTTTACAAGAAAAAAAAATCAATTTATGTAATTTTTAAATGGATGTTTGTTTATCTTTTATAAAATGTTTCGAATTTCCGACTTTTATAAGAATTTTATTTTTTATTATTGTAAGAAAATTCGTTTTCGTTTCAAAAGTTTAGTTTCAAAAGTAGATCACTGATTTTTTAATTAGACACAATTAATAATAAATATTTTATATAATGCATCTAATTAATTATTAATATTATTATTATATAAGAAGCTTTTAGGGCTAATATATGTGGTGTTAACTTTTCTGTAGTGTATTTTTGAAAAAATGTACACATATTTCTGACTTAAAATTAATAAAAAATATATATTTAATTTCTCACAAAGCAAAATTCAAAGTAATGGGGTTGTTAAAACTTTCTTTATAGTTTTGTGCAAGGGGAACACATGATTTTTAACACAGCAAGCTTTAAAATTTCGTATTTCGTTTAAATTTCTAAGTTTTTAATTTCTTACTTATTTTAAAATATTTTTTTTTACAAAATTTCCAACAAACTCAGTAATAAAAAGTAATATTTAAATAAATCTTTGCTAAAAGAACGTAAAAAAAAAAAAATGTCGATTGTGATGGAAAAATACGAGATAATTCAATGATAGTTTTGTCATTTGTTAGACATTCTTTATTCCAGTAACAGAAAAATCTACTCCCACCAGCTTTTGTTAACAGCTCTTTATAACAAGTTTTTCATGCGTTTATAAGCTAAACTCGAAGATTCCTGCTGCTGCCATTTTTCTTGACATCGCTAAGGCATTTGACAAAGTCTGGCATGTGGGCCTTATATACAAACTAATTAGGCTTAAATTCCCTGCTAGACTTATACACCTTATTTTCTCTTACCTTAGCGATCGCATTTTTCGCGTCCGCATTAACAACATTCTTTCTAGCATTTTCCGTATCTTAGCAGGCATTCTCCAAGGGAGCGTCATCGGACCCTTGTTATTCAACATATACTTTAACGACATTCCTCGTTCACTTAACACTCACCTTGCACTGTATGCGGGCGACACTACAATCTACGCTTACGCTCATCACCCATACACACTTTACAGGTACCTACAGACTCACATTGATGCCTTCTTAGACTGGTGCGACCTATGGCGCATTAAAATCAATGAAAACAAAACTGCTGCTGTTTATTTCGGCCGTGACTACGCTGCCGGCTGGTCGGTTTCCTAGTACTGGCCACTCCGCTGCCGTCCTACGAGTTTGTTTACAATGTTGCTTTGTTTATTCGGATCAGCGCCCTCTATCAGTTGCCGGCTGGCCAAGCCAGCCGGCAATATAAGGTTGTTTTGTTGTGGTTAGATTTGGAAACCGGCTGGTTTAAAGAAGCGCAGAGAAATATGTTTACTTTGGCTTCAGATCAATGATTATATTTTTATATGATGATTATATTTTTATATGATCAATGATTATATTTTTATATGATTTATATGATCAATGATTATATTTTTATTTTATTTTGCTTTCCACTTTCGATTTCTTTCTAAAGATGGATTAAATTAAATTTAAATAAATAAATATTTTTAAATTTTAAAATATATTAAATAGTATTATTTTAAAAAGTATTAAAAATTATCATTTCTAAAAATATGAAATATAAAAAATATATTAAAATTGTAATATACATTTTTTTTTTTAACTAGCTGGTTTAAAGAAGCACAGACAAATATATCTATTTGGACATTAGAGATTAATACAATTACTATATTTTAATTTTATTTTGCTCTGCGTTTTCGATTTTTTTTTTTTTTTTTTGTAAAAATGAGCTAAATTTAATTTTAATTAAAAAAATTACTTTTAAAATAAATAAATAAAAATTTTAAATTAAAATATATATATATATTCAAAATTAGTATTTAAAAAAGTTAATATTAAAAATTAAATAAAATTTTTAATTATTATTATTACTGTTATTATTTAATGAAATAAAAAACAATTTTTTTTTTCAAACTTTCTAAGTAAAATTTTAATATCCACCAAAATATGAACAAACTGGAAGGCTGTATGCTAAAAATTGGTCCGAGTTTAATATTACTCACATAAAACTAAATTAATTAACTTAAGGAAGTAACTTTTAATATCTAGGTGATATCAAGTACTCCTCATACTTGACTTAAGATTTCAGGTAAATAAAAGATGATGGTTAAAACTCCACAAGTAAAAAAGTAAATCCCAAATTCTGTTTGATGATATTTCATCAAACATATATCTGTTAAATTTAGTACCAATATAACAATTACATCATATAAAAAGCAGTTTTCAGTTATGAATAGAACATTGGTCTTTAAGAAGCATATTTTATTTAAAATCATGGCCTACTTTAATTCATATCAATTGGAGTTTGATGTTTTGAGATAGAAGTGTGATTAAAAATAATCATCATCCAGAGACGTAGGAAAGAAAAGGGCTTATACTACAATTTATTTAATATTTAAAACTATCAATCAAAATTTTTAACCTGTTAAAACTTTATATTTTATGAAAGGGGCCCCTTCTACTCTAGTTGTCTCATAATATGATTGATAATCGAAACTCTGTATAATTTTTTTTAATTTTTAATCTTCTATATAAGATAATTAAAATGTCTATTTCGTGATAATAGCATTAGTCTGGACAATTGATAATCGCAATCTGTCGATAACTTAACAAGAACGAAAAATCATGCGTCAAGCATAGATTATGTAACACTTTCCAACGCTTCCAAAATAATTTTACAAATCATACCGTTTAGTAAGCTAAAAGATAACATCTAAGTAATCCGAATACTTTTATTCAGCCCTGTATAGGATCTATAGATTTGTATATATACTACATAGGATGTTAAATTTTAGTTCAGTTAGGAAACGCGTAGCACAGTTTAAAATTCTCCGTCTGGAGTTAAATAATACGGAAATGTGTTCGCGAACTTTTGTACTTCCCTGTATAGGATATACAGAATTTATACACACCACATAATAGACAAAAAGCGAGTTAAAATTAAAATCGCGATCAGTAACTTAAAACGCACTTCCAGGAATTATTGTTAACTTACAGTAGAGAATTCTTTTGTGTGTCCCTGTAAATGAACAATGACTGCTGTACACACACTATTCTGTAGTAAGCCTCTTGAAATACACCTTAGTGATGTAAATTTCAATGCGTTTAAAATAGGGAAACATTATTTAAATAAACCGCAGACGATTTTTCTCCATAGACGTAATGTAACAGAATTCTTTTGACTGTCCCTGTAAAGTAACTATCAGTGCTATGCACACCCTATTCCATATTAAGCTTCTTCTAATGCACCTTAGTGATATATATAAATTTCAATGCGTTTAAAATAGTGAAACATTATTTAAATAAACCGTCAATGATTTTTCCCCATAGACCGCAATGTAACGGAATTCTTTTGAGTGTCCCTGTAAAAAAACTATAAGTGCTACACACTTCCGTTGAAATAGGGAACATGCTATAGATAACGACTATAACATATAAAAATTGCAGAGCAATCAGAGCATATTTACGGGAGTTAGAGCACGGACAGACGGCCAGACAAACCGAAGTCATAAACACTTTTCAACTAGGTTGGAAAGTGTTAAAAATGACTACTTGAAACACCTCCTATATATATATATATATATATATATATATATTTGCTATGCTACTGTCATCATAAACATCCTACATTTGAATGACAAGAAGCAGTACAGCTGTTTCATTAGATATATTATTTTCATTTTAAAAATAGAAAATTTGAGGAGTGTATTATTAGTTTCTGTATTATGTCCAATGCAAAGGATGGGGGGGGGGGGACGTCATTCAAGAAATTTTCACTAAATTAGAAAAAAAAAATCCTACGATGAATGTAAGTGTAGATAGATATGTGTGAGTGTGACCCTTCCTTTAAAAGTAGCCAAAGTTTGGCGAAAGACACAGATGACTGCCTGGATGATAGGCGTGTTCGAAGGAAGAGCCTTTGCAGCAACCCTGTACAAAACTCATTCGTCATTGTCTTACTAGCGTCTTACTAAAAAGTTGCCTTCTCATTGCTTTTTTCTTATTATTTTTAACCTTCTCCATCCGTTTTTTTTTGTTGTTGTTGTTTTTTTTCTTTTTTGCGCATAAGAGTGGATTAACAGATTGGCTTTCGCTTAATTTTTTCTCGGCATAAGATCCGTGTAGTTAGAGCAAAGAATATAAAGAAAATATTCTTTGGTTAGAGGTCTGCATAGGTTGAAATTTCCAAGCCCGGGAACAGCCTGACGCATAGAAGAAAATTTTTGGACCGGCCCGGCCCGTACAAATTATTGGTCTGGCCAGGCCCTGTATTAAAAGCTAAAAGTACGGCCGAGCTCAGCTCGGTTCGACCCGACTGAATTTCTACAAAACATTGATTTTTGCGCCTCTATGGTTAGAAATTGTCTTGTGCGATGGGTTCTGATAGAAAATACTCATTTCAGCCTTTTTTCTCTTTTTCTTTTTTTAATGTTTATTTTTTAAAAAGTACCCAGAGCTGTCGCTGTGATGCATTGCATAGGCACGTCCGTTATAAAATACTGCCCCTCCCTACATTTCTTTCTTCCTGTGCCTATTTAAACTATATTGATTTTTTAATGAATCTCTATTTGTATATAATTGTTTGTGTGTGTTATCATTAATGTCTTTAATCCATATTCCATGGCTTGAAGACATAAAAATCTGATAAATGCTATACAGTAAAATCTTTTAAGTCGGAATCGCATAGGAAAGAAAAATCCGTTATAGACAGGTTCCCTTATTAACAGGAACATCGTCTGCTGTAAATGTTTTATCTTCTTTTCGCACGTATTATTATGTACATTTTGCAAAGATCAACACTTTTTCCGCTTAAGACAGGATCCCGTCATTGACAGATTTATTTTCACAGGCTTTACTGTACTTTATTATCATTACTTATGAATAAATTTATTAACACTTTCCAACCTAGTTCAAAAGTGTTTATATCTTCGGTTTGTCTGCCGTCTGTCCGAGCTCTAACTCCCGTAAAAAAGGATTGCCCTGCAATTTTTATATGTTATTGTCGTTAACTATAGCATGTTCCCTATTTCAACTGAAGACTGAAGTGTGTAGCAGTTATAGTTTTTTTTACAGGGTCACTCAAAAGAATTCCGTTACATTACGGTCTATGGGGAAAAATCATTTGCGGTTTATTTTAATGATGTTACACAATTTCAAATACATTGTAATTGATATATATCACTAAGGTGCATTACAAGAAGCTTAATATGGAATAGGGTGTGCATAGCACTTATAGTTACTTTACAGGGACAGTCAAAAGAATTCCGTTACATTACGTCTATGGAGAAAAATCGTTTGCGGTTTAATTAAATAATGTTTCACTATTTTAAACGCATTGAAATTTATATATATCACTAAGGTGCATTACAAGAGGCTTACTACTGAATATTGTGTGTATAGCAGTCATCGTTCATTTACAGGGACACACAAAAAAATTCTCTACCGCCTGTTAAAAATAATTCCTGGAAGTGCGTTTTAAGTTGCTGAACGCGATTTTAAATTTAACTCACTTTTTGTCTATTACTTGGTGTGTATAAATTCTGTATTTCATATACAGGGCAGCACAAAAGTTCGAACACATTTCTGTTTATGGACAGAAACTCCAGAAGTAGAATTTTAAACTGTGCTGCGCGTTTCCAAACAAAACTAAAATTTAGCATCCTATGTAGTATATATACAAATCTGTAGATCCTGTACAGGGCTGAATAAAAGTATTCGGATAATTTTCCGAATATTGTATATGTTGGAAATTCCTGAAATTATGTTTTTAAATAGGTTATGTGTTTTCCAAATTGTTTACTTAAATGTTATCTTTCAGCTTATTAAACGGTAATGATTTGTAAAATTATTTTGGAAGCATTGGAAAGGGCTACATAATCTATGCTTGACGCATGATTTTTGTTATTGTTTTTTATGTAGAAATTACTATTCATTAAAAAGAATTTTAATTGTACAATAATGGCGATTTAAAAATACATGCATTTTTCGCAAAAAACTGTTGAGCCAAGCGAAATTTTACAGATTTTTGCAGTGGTATCAGTATGGGTTGGGACCGGGCCTGAAATTTTCAACCTATTCAGACTTCTAGAAAGAATGAAGTCCAGGTTCGACTCGACTAGGAAAAAAGAATTTTGGCCCTACCCGTGTCTGCAGGGAAAAGTAATGACCGTCCCGGAAAGAGTGAAAAACATGCTCGGTCTGGACCGAGTCTTGTGAATGAAAATTGGTTCGAACGCGTGTCGTGCTCGTGCCCGTGCAGACCTCTACACTTAGAAAAAAAATATATATATATAGTGCTGTCATTTTCCCATCTATAAAAAGCCGGACGGCGGCTTCGAAATCGGACCGTAAAAATACACTAAATTCTATGAAAACTGCATCTGTTTGAAACGGAATCCTAATTTTAATGTAAAAAAGTTCTTAGTCTCTATGTAAGAAATACCATAAAATTATACCTGTTAAAGACGAAAACCTGTCTAAAACAGAATCTCTCTCCAGTCGTTTCAGTTTTCCTCTTAGTAGGTTTTACTGTGCTAAATAAACATGACAATCTTACACAGTAAAATCCGTGAAAGCGGGATCGGTAAGGAGGGAAACAAAATTCAATTTTGGGGATGTTTCCAATTGAACAGTTACAATCGTATGGTATATTCCTTCAGTAGGCAGTATAATTTTTTTATGCTTTTAAGACAGGATTTCGTTATAAACAGCTTCCGTTATCCCAAGTTCTAATACTGATCCATGTACATTAAAACGTGTAAAAACAAAATCGCTTAGGGACCGGATTTTTTTTTTTTTTTGGACAGGTTACAGACTTAGCATGTAGATTTGTACGATATCCCTTTCAGCAGTACCATAAAGATTTCCCATTATAAACAAGTTTTGTTTACACAGGTTTTACTGTATAAAGTCAAACTCTACACAGTATGGTACTAAAACTATGGTATACTGTGGTCTAAAAGAAATTTAAGAGAATTTGTTGCAGTTCCACACAGACAGTTGGAATATTTTGGCGAAAGTGGTGTAGTCCATTGTTTTTGTAACGCGTAAACAGTTGTAACCATAAAGAATATTTGATGATTTATTATCTGCGCCCTGCGAACAAAAAAATTGCTTAAAATGAATTTATTAATTTATAATTAAATTCTAAAAATATCAAAATGTTGTATTAAAATTCTGTACACTTTCCACAATTAAAAAAAGTTTTGTTTTAATGTAGGAGGTTAAGCATTCATATTTATTAATTAACTTTAAGGCTGTACTCAAATCCAAACTGGCAACTTTCTGACACATTTCTGAATTTTTTTTTGTTCGCAAACACATGGAATTGGCAGATGATCTTACTCAGAAACTATGTAATCTAACTGTTTTTCCTTTTTTCTGTAAAGGTATAACGTGCAGAAAATACTGAGAAGTTGGTGGTTATGAATCGAATTACTGGGCGCGACAGCGCGGGAAAAGAAAAAACTGTCGTCATGCGACAACAATCGCTTGCAACCCAAGATGTAATTCAATATCAAAAAAGTGAAAAGGCCTGTTCGATTACAAATCACTTCAATAATCATGCCTCTAAGCGTTATATCCTTTTGCATGAGTTCGCATATGTGTCAGAAAGCTTCTCATTGTTAAACGGGCTCCATCCTTACCTAAAAAAGTATCTAGTGTTCTTAGGAGCATTTACATCTTATAAATAATTACCATGCCAAATTTCAAGTTTCTAGTTCCTTCAGTATAAAAAAATTGAAATTTTAGAATGTTTTCCGCTCTTGCACCCCTCTGTGGTAGTGACACCGACATAAAATTTAGCCTATGTTGGAGCAGGGATTGTCACCATCAATTTGCCACCATCACTTTTGAAAACGGTTCTGTAGTTCCAGAGATTCCATAGAAATTGTAATTTAGAATGTTTTTAGAACACTTTTCACTCATTTCACCCTTTTAAATTTCGATTTTTTTTAGAATTTGTTCTTAGAGCGCATTTACATCTTATAAGTAACTACCATGCCAAATTTCATGTTTCTAACACCTTCAGTATAAAAAAAAATCAAAATTTTAGAACGTTTTTTGCCCCTTCACCCCCTGGGGGTTGTGGCACCGACATAAAATATGGCCTATGTTGGTGCAGGGATTGTTACCATCAATTTGCCACCATCACTTTTGAAATCGCTTCGGTAGTTCCAGAGATTACCCCCTACAAACAAACAAATAAACAAAAAAAAATCGTTACTCCTTTATAATATTAGTATAGATTATTATTTATTTATTTATTTATTTTTTTTTTTTTTTTTTTTTTTTAGGGGAGTAGCGTATAGTTTTTTAGTTACATTGAATTTGTATAATAATACAAAATAACAAATAAAACAGCGGGGGGGATTAAGAAATAAAGTATTTCTTTTATTGTTTTGCTGTCTTGTTTGTTATTTCGTAACAACAATAAATAGATATTATCATTATTATAAATTAATATGGGGGAATTTAGATCATCTAAATCCCCCTGCCCCTGTGACAGTTTTGAATATATGAGTATTGGTTGGACTATAGAACTGAATTAACAATCTTTTATATTTACAGACACATAAAAACTGTATTTTGACAAGTATTTTTTTTAAATCGGTTTGTTTTATATAATTTAAAGTAATATATCAGCTATTAAGGTTAGAGGGAGGGAGCTACAAGGGACTAGTGGGACTTTAATAAAATCATTTACACATGGATAATTATAACACAAATTTAACATATATGTGTGTTTTAGGGCTGAAATAATTAGAATCAATCAATTTGCTCTAAGTAGTAAAATCTTTGTCGATTTCAATGGCTTTTTAACCTCTGGCATGCAGATAATGCAAAAGTATTGCTCTGAATACATTTCAAAACTTTTCGAATACACAGTTGTCTAATTTTAGCAAAGCTGTCACAAGTGACTTTTTTTTTTTAAGGTTTAAAATTTAGAACCCCTAATATGTTAAATCCATTTGTAAGTATTGCAAACAAATTTGGTACGTGTGTAGTTTTTTTTTTTTTTTTTTTTTTTTTTTTTTAAGCATAACTCCAGAGCTTACGTGGCGGAATGAACTGTAATTTTATATAAACACTAGCTGACCCGCCCAGCGTTGCCCGGGCCCGTGATAAAACTTTAAATAAACCCTAAATTTGTATTATTTTATATATTTTACTCGATTTTGTATGAATTTATATCTTTAATGACGAAATCGCAAAATCGTAAAAAAACATTTACTTATTTCTTTAAGTATGATCATTATATAGTTAAAAAAATAGATTTTCTTGTCCAAGCATTTTGAAATTTTTAATGGCCTTAAATGTAACGGTTTTGCGTAAAAATAGTATTTGTCGTTCTATCTCTCTCAAATTTTAATCGTTTATAAATATAACTGTTTCCAAGTGCTCTATAAAATTATGTGAAAATATATGCATTTTAGGTAGATTTCGTAAGAAATACTACATATTACATTCTCCTCTAAGTTGGAATTTTTGAAAAAAATTTGCAGATCTACGCCGATCATGACTCCCAGAACCCAAAACCACCCTCAGTTCAAAACTTTATCTATCTTTCTATCTATCTATGTCACTTTTTTATGGACACGATAACTCGAATAATTTTTCACAAATCTCTTCCAAACTTATACATAAAATCAAGGGGCATAAAATGTCAGTCAGGTTCGTTAACGGGCAAAATCGAACCAAGGAGGGGGGAAATGGGGAGGCTTTTTGTGAAAACAGAAAAAAACCCATAACGTCTTAATTATGATATGGAATCGAATCCGTTTAAAGTTATTATTACTTCTAGGAAAAGGGCCGAAAATTAATGTATGACAGAGTTTTGATATCATTAAAAATGGCTTCAAGTGGGGAGGGGGGGGGGGGGTTAGAAGAAAAAAAATCATAACTTCGTCAATTCAAAAGATATCAAATCCACTTAGATTTATTATAACTCCTCTTAATATTATCTAAAACTTTTATATTGACAAGTTTTTTATAGGACCAACCCTTATAGCAAAAAAAAAAAAAATCCCTGCCGGCTCCGCCTGCAAACAAGTTAGGTTTCGAAGTGGACGGTTCCAACTGTCGCATCATGGCAGAAAGGTCATTTCTTCCGCAATTCCCAACAAACAGGCGCCCCGCGGTCTGCGCCTTCGAAATCTACCTGTGGCCGAGCCGTCAGGGATTTTTTGTGTTAATTGGCGTCTTGTAATAGGGGACGTTAAATATAATCCAGTTAACATAAACGTAACATAACATAACGTTAAACATAATCCAGAAGAGTCAGGAAGTTGTATTATACTAAAGAAAAGGAGTACAGTCATAGTCAAGAGACCTTTTCTCTTCCCATAATGTACATGCAAACAGCCTTTTAGAATGAAAGAAGAAAAATATGTTCTACTTTTCTGCAAAAAAGAAAAAAGCAGGGAAATATTTTTACTTGTAATTCGATTATACCATTAAAGATTTTGTTAAAACGTGATGGAAAAAATATACTGCTTATTTGAAAAAATATTTATGTGTTACAATAATGTAAAGCAACATTTGCAGTAATAAAAGAGTGCTGTTTTTCTTTCATGTTGCCAGTTGCCATATCTCTTTAAGGTAATCTCAAATTCCCTGCTCAACAATATGTGAAACTTTGTGACACATTTTTAAACGTAAAGGCATAAAACTGGCAGGTCTGATTGTTGAAGCGATTTGGAATCGACTGCGTTTTCCATTTTTTGATAAATAAATTCATTATCGAGTTATAAGCGATTCTTGTCACGTGATGACTTTCCCCAGTCTCGTGCTGTCGCGTCAGGAATTCGATTAAAAAGGCCCACTTTGACAGTGTTTTCTGAAAAAATCTTCTGCCTTTTCCAAAAAATGAAAAATGTCATTCAATGACACAGTTTCTGAATAGGAACACTTATTAATTTCATGTGTTTCTGAACGAAAATTAATTCAGAAATGTGTCAAAAAGTAGCTCCTTTGAATTTGAGAACTGCCTTAAGAAAACTGCACAAAAATTAATTTTTTTATATCAATCCATTATTTTTTAACCTATAATAATGAATTTTACATGGGAATGCAACGTCGTATAAGGAAGCAGATTTTCATTTATAAAACAGGAATTTTAAATTTGGCGTATTTTCTACTTTTAAATGCACTAATGAAAGTATGCTTTTTAAAAAACTATTTTTACTTTTACAAGTATTCAATTATAAGCTTATTAATTAAATATATTTCCTGTATTATCAACTATTAAGTTGTAAAACACAAAGGGAATAGAATTATAACAGAAATTGAAGCATTATGCCAAAACTGGAATTCTGAGTTTATATAGATTTTCGAAAAATCAAAATTATATTTTAATTGTAAAAATATTATATTATAAAATAATATCAGTTTTTAAAGAAATAGAAAATTTGAATACTGATTGTATTAAGAAAAATGATAAAATCCAAATAATTTAGCAAGTAGTCTCATTAATCTGGTTTTAATACAGTTTAAAAGACATTATAAAAATAGGATATATATGGGACGAAAGGGAAAAATTATGATAGTCATAAACTATGTTATTCTGAGTTATTTTTCTTTACCGGCGTGGATATCTTAGCTTCAGCACTATGTAATCGATCTTGTCTTTAACTGCTTTTTCAAAGGATTATTTTCATTTTATTCCTCTACCAAATGATAGTACGCCTTTCAAACCATTAAATGAAACTGTCACCCCAAATTTCACAAAAAATGGACTATTATCGTTTTCCTCTTAATAATTTAATTTTCCTCTAATTTATCTAGAAAGAAAACTGGAAAGTAGAAACATTTTTTCCCCCACCATTTGGAAAATTTAGGAAATTTCCCATTTCTAATTTACAATAATAATAATAATATATATATATTACACAATTTGGCAATAATAATATCTATAATTTTTTTATTTCAATATTTTTTATTAAATAACGTTCGAAGTTCGAACTACACGATAAAAACTCAGAAATGATTTTAAAAATAAAAAATATAATATTCAGCCATATTTTGTTTAGGTTTGGCTGAATAAAACCCAGGAGGAAAAAAAGATTTAAAAACTGATGGAATATAATAAATTAATATTAACTCATATTCAAATCATTGAACAAAGCTTGAGAAGCAAAGATATTTGAATTTTATAATCAATACGTATGAATAACTGAACTTTCTATATTAGTATTTCTCAATCTTTTTTTGGATAAATGGCACACTTTACACGTAAGGACATTCTCACAGCGTAACATATTTATTTTCCATCTGTACATGCATAAAATTTTCAGATATTCTTCTGCACTGCAAAAAATAAGTGTTGATTTTACAGTATAATACTGGAACCCCCCAGTTGTCAGTACTATACCGTAAAATTAACAGTAATAAACAGTAAAATAAACAGTAATACGCTGCGGCACATGCGCGGTAGCGTATTAATGCTTATTTTACTGTTTATTACTGTTAATTTTACGGTATAATGCTGGCAGCTGGGGTTCCAGTATTATACTGTAAAATCAACACTTAGTTTTTGCAGTGTGAACTTTTTGAGAATCGTACAAGGTATTTCCTTTTACTTTCATATAAGGCATGTTTCAGATTATGCGTTCAACATTGCTGTTTAAAAAAAAATTTTAGACTTATGGCGGTTTTCAAATCCAAACTGGATACTTTCTGACACAATTTTGTTCTCAAACGTATCAAAGGGACAGATGCTCCTATTCAAAAACTACGAACGCTAACAGTTTTTCCCTTTTGGGTTAAAGGTAGAAGATTTTTCAGAGAATACTATCAGTGTTAGCGTTTTGAACTAAATTTTCGGATGCGACAGCACAGAAAAAAGACTGCCATCATGAGAAAACAATTACTTATAACTCAAAATGCAATTCATTTATCCAAAAAAAAAAAAAGTTGGACAACAAATCATTGCAATGTTATACCTACAAGTGTCGTGTTTTTATGTTTTTAAATGAGTTCGTAAATGTGCCAGAAAGTTCGGCGTTCTAGAGCGGGGATTTTTGTGCGTGTGCAAGGGGGGAAGGGGGGTCTGAGCAGAGCAAAAATCATTAAAATCATGTAGGCCCGACAGGCTCAATTCCTACAAAAATGTCCGGTATTTTTTAGTCATTATTAGCCTACAATTAAAATTATTTAAGAGAATATTGCATACATATTTAAACAAACACTTTAAAGTGAAGCTTTTTTCAGATTATATATTCGCAAGTCATGGTATACGGAATTATAATATTACTGATCACATAAAACAATTATATTCAAATGGAGATTCGTTAAAATTAAATTGTTTAGAAGGAAAGAAAAGGTCCTGTGTGAAGTTGGCAACCCCCATTACGAATTTAAATATATGAATTATGTAGAAGTTTTGCCCACCCATTATTTAATTTAGCCCACCTTTTATAACTCTGTAAATCACATTTTATTTTTTGACCCATTTCTCATACTAGCACCCATCACCTCACAATACGACATTAAAAAGAACAATTGTGCTACTGTTTTACCCACCCATTATTTAATTTTGCGCACCATTTCTAATGCTGTAAATCAAAGATATCTTTGTTGACCACGTGTGGAGTTGGCACCCCCCCCCCCCCTCAATTACGATTTAAGATTTACAAATTACATAGAAGTTTTGCCCACTCGTTATATAACTTTGTACACCTTTTATAAAGCTGTAAATTAAAAAATATGGTTTTGACCACGTGTTCAGCTGGCACCGCCCAATTCGAATATAGCTACACAAATTACGAAGAAGTTTTGCCCACTCATTATTTAATTTTGACTATAATTTTTAACGCTCTAAATCAAAGATATCTTTGTTGACCACGTGTGAAGTTGGCACCCCCCCCCCCTCCCATTACGAAATAAGCCTTACACACATAAGTTTTGCCCACCCATTATATAATATTGCCCACCTTTTATAACGCTGTAAATTAAAAAAATATGGTTTTGATTACATGTCCAGCTGGCACCAGCGAATTTCAATATAGCCATACAATTGTACAAAGCAAAATTTTTACATTTTTACGTAATTTAAATTACGTAAAAATGTAAAAATTTTGCTTTTGCACATCTTTTATAATGCTGTAAATCAAATTTTATTTTTTGACCCAGTGTGAAGTAGGCACTCCTCAATATGAATAAGGGCATATAATTTACGTAGAAATTTTGTTCAAGTTTTGCCCACCCATTACTTCCTATTGGGGGATGCTATTAAGAAAAATAGGTCAACAAATAAAATTTAATTTACAGTTGTATTGGGATTAGGGTAGTTGCGATGCTAACGAAAAAGAAAGACTACCGTGGTGATTTACGCGTATCTTTGTTTACAGACCGCGGGAGTCACGTGATGCTCGAATACACCAATGCAGGTGTACGAAAAGAGCATGACGTCACTCAAGCGGTCTGTAAAAAAAGATAAGTGGAATGCACCGCGGTAGCCTGTCTTTTTCGTTAGCCTCGGGGCAGTTGCAATTGACGTCATGATGGAGGTCACACACTACAAATAGGCAGTTCTGATTGATGAAACTATACTGACCTCCAGTTGAAGTACAATGGGTTGATCAGCTGATTGCAACGTCCCTATAGTCATCGAAAAACTTTCGGAACATCAGCTAAATCCTGGCACAACTTTAAGAATGGCCGATAAATCTCGAAGAACGTTTGGCAAAACTCCGAGAACACTGTAAAAAACAGGGCAATTTTATATGGTCACGAGCAATGCAGGTCAAAAATTTAGAAACTGTAGGGGGGGGGGGACTCTAGGATATTGGGAAAAAACGGCCAAAGCCACAAGAATGTTGGACAAAGCTGGACAAATCCTTAGGAACGCTGGACAAAACTTTAGTAACGTTAGGCAAAACTTCAGGAAGGCTGTGCATGACTGGGTAAACATTAATAATGCTGGACAAAACTATAGGGACACTGGACAAAACTAGACGAAACTCTAAGAAAAGAGGGAAAACTGGGCAGTGCTATAAAAGAATTTATGCTCAGCCGGATAAACCTTTAGGGACGATGGACTAAACTAGGATTGTTGGGCAAAACTCTAGAAACAATGGGAAAAACTGGGCTATGCTATAGGATTACGGGTAAAAGTCATAACTGCTGAACACAATTCTAGGAACGTTTTGAAAAACTTTAGGAATACTGACCAAAACTTTGCAATGCTATAAGGAAAGGGCATGTTTACAAACAAACACTCCCGTCAATCAATCTCCCCCTCTCCCAGCCAATCAGACAAACTCGTCCCTGTTCGTACACCAATCAAAACCATCTTTTGCCCTGAGTGACGTCAACTGATCTTTCCTTATAGAAACTAGGGCAAAGCCAGACAAAAAATTAGGAATACCGGGCAAAAAATTTTAAACATTGGCCAAAACTAGGCTAATTCTAGAAACACTGTACAAAACGGGACAATGCCATAGGAACACTACACAAAACCTGAGAATGCTATCGGAACACGTGAAATCCACGGAAAACTTTAAGAATGCTGTTCAAAACCGAGTAATGCTAAAGGAAAACGAGTAAAGTCAGGTAAAAAATTTGAAATGCAAGATTAAACTCTAGAAATTCTAGTCAAAACTCTGGAAACGCTGGATAAAATTCTAGGAACGTTGTGCAAATCTGGACAAAGCTCTTGTAAAATACTGAGCAAAACAGGGCAATGCTATAGCATAATTTCAAAAAACGGTCTATGAGCACGTTCAGAGACCGAAACGCGAGTTACTCGTATAATTGGGGAATGACGTCATCTGATTTTGTCGGGGTAAAGTTGGGTTAAAACGGCTGTGAACGCTTTTGGGTGAAGTTATGGGTATGTTTACAATCAAACACTTCCGTCAACCAATCTACCATTACATTTTGATTGTACGAACATTGCAGGAAGCATCCTAGCCGACGCTGGCCAATTATATCATAGTCCTGTTTAAGGTAGACCAATGAAATGGTCAGGACTCAAGTGTACAGTAGGAGTCATAAAGAACAACAGTTGACAATTGTAGTTAGCTATAAAACAAACAAACAAATAATATTTCCCAACCACGTGATCACTTTACCCAACAAAATTCTTCAGGTAATGTGGGTTACCCGAAGTCTGGGTAATTTCCGGCTCCGAATGCTACTGGAAACCCTCAAAAAGTCACGTGATATTGATCTCTGAACGCTTCGGGTTCCCCATGCGTTATTCTATGTAACTCGGGGTTCGGTCTGTGAACGCGCCCAATGTTATATAAAAACAGGCAAAGTCTGCAAAACTTTAAGAACGCTAGGCAAAACTTTATAAATACTTGGAAAATGCTGCAAGAATGTTAGGCAAAGCCGAAGAAATCTCTAAAAAAGCTAAACAAACATAAGACTGTTGGGGAAAACACTAGGAACAATGGGCAACACGTGGTAATGATATAGCATCACGGGCAAAGCTTTAGTAACGCTGAACAAAACTCTAGACGTTGGACAAAACGGGACAAAATTCTAGGAATACTAGACAAATCTGAAAACTCTAACCCTGTCAAACTCTCAAACTGTCAATCTGGAATCGCCCTCTCCTTCGAAACATACCGCAAATGGGACGCTGATATAACTTTAGGAACTTTGGGAAAAACGCTACGAACACTCTAAAAAACCGGACAACGCTATGGACTTTACCCACGAGTGGCAACAGCTACGTCTCTGCGAGTACATGCCCTCCGAAAAAGACTGTTTATTGAACGAAGGGAAAGTTGTGCTAAGCTAAAATGTTCTTCACGCCTATTGCTGTTTTTCTGCTATATACCCGCAGATGATCTGGCGGGTCCCTCTTGGTGGTCCTGACTTGGCCCCTTAAGTGGGAAAGATGACCGGAAGCCAAGCATTTTGCGACTCTCCGTCGGGTTGTTCCGACTCGACCCCTTAAGTGGGGAAGAGGACCAGACTCGATATAGTGAGATGTTCGTCGACAAGACAGAGACAGGAGACGGACGAACTACCGCTTCATCGTGGTCCGCCGGTGAAAAAGGGATATCCGAGATACCCAGAAGACCCATTGTGGGGCCTCAACGAGGTCCCTTAGGGCCTGCGGGTCCCCCTATCGTAGGCGCAGATTCTCCGTGGTGCCAGGACTCGGTCAATGCTCGGAGTCTCATCCGTAGGTGGTGGTAGGACATCCCGTAGACCAATCCCAGTTGCTTGGGCAAGGGCTCACTAAGGAGACTAGTCCTTCTCTTTTGTGCCGAGGTAGGTGACGCTGGGGAAAGGCAAGCAAAAGGTAGCTGGGCCATCTCCACAAACTTATCCAAGGAATTGACGGCGGTGAGATCAGGTTTTGGTTTTGTAGAGCACGATGCGTGGTGACTCTGTAGCGCGCTGGGAGATACGGCATTCAAAAACTATCTGCACCGTACCAGCATCAGAGGTGGAATATCTACTGGCGTGCGTGCGTATGGGGCGCATAGCCCGAAGCCACCACGTCATCCCTTGCAGCTGAAGCAGTTCGGAGCCAATCTCAATGGTGGACAGCGCAGGAGGTTCCAAAACCAGATGGAGTTTCAAACCAAAGGCGGCTCCTCAGGTCGCTGTGGACGAAAACAAGGCTACACTAGATACCAGGCTTGCTCATTCATTATCATGACGTCACAAAAGGTGGCTGGCCGCGACCAGCGATTGGTGCAAAGCGACGACCCCATCGTTTTGTGCCAATCGCTGTATGTCTTTCATTTTGTCGTTTCGCTTTGTACCAATCGCTGGTAGCGGCCAGCCACCTTTTGTGACGTCATGATAATGAATGAGCAAGCCCGATATCTAGTGTAGCCCTGACGAAAACCATATCTTGGTGAGGGGATCACCTACTCTTCGTGTTGTTCAACTACGAGGAACCGGGCCGGAGGCTCGTCGACTAACGCGACGGCGATCAAGCCAAAACTTGGTCCTTCGCACAGTGGGGCGTTTTGAGGATCTAGGTGGACAAAATTATTGCGTTGAAGTTTAATTAGGTTTTGCTGGGTTTTCGAATGTATCAGTAATAAAATAATCAAACAGTGATAAATATTTGACTTATTTAATTATTTATATTATTATTATTTATATTATTATTATTATTTATATTATTATTATTATTTATATTATTATTATTATTTATATTATTATTATTATTATTATTATTATTATTTATATTATTATTATTTATTTATATTATAATATTGTATTGTCATTGAAACTACACATGTATTCAAAGTTTCAGCTCAATCGGATAATTAAAAGTGGTTTAAAATTGACTTGCAAGATTAGAATTAAACACTCATACATACACTTCAAGTTAATATAATTTAATGATTCGCAAACTTTCGCAGGAGCTTTCTAAAGTTTCCAATACTTTAGGAATGACACTTTGATTTTAAAAAATGCTTATTTTTTAATAATGCTTAATACTGTATTAAAAGTCAAGATGAAGTTTGAAAACAAGATGGCGCTTATTTTCAAACAACAATAGGTTTCATCTTGTGAAAAACATGTGACATATGTTCAGTAAACTCCTGCTTTCAAATAAAACAGAAAAGTCACGACTTGTTTTAGAACTTACAGAAAAATAGTGCAACTGTGGAAACTATCTCAAACCAACTGCCTTTTTTACGGTCGTAGTTAATCGACAAATCGGATTTTTTCGACAAACCTCGTACGGATCTCGAAAAAAGAGACATTCATCTACCAGTATACGCGGTCTTGTTAAATTCCGAGATAATCAGAAAAATGAATTTTGTCCACCTAGATCATCAAAACGCCCCACTGTGCCTCGGGTCAAAAACCAACCCAGCGTGTCTTTGCGTAATTGGAACTCTCCGTTCCCGATGGTTGTATTAGCGGTAGTCTTCACCTAATTTTCACGCAACTAACCTCGACCGAGACTGCTTCTTTAGCGTTCTTGAAGGAATTTTTCATGCCCATCAGAGTTCGGTAGTGGATCTAAACCTAATTTTCCGTTGTTTCTAACATTTTTGTGATATGTTAAGTTTTGTGATTGCATGTGTTGTTTTTACATGTGGATGATCCTCTTGATGGAGTCCATCAGATACCACCTGCGTTCTTACCGTAGGGCTCACCGGAAGCAAAGCCATCGAGAGAGGATAACCTAAGGCGTCAAGGGCCAAGTTTCTTTGTGGTCTCGGGTTGGCGAGAAATTCCTTCTATCGCACAAGCAATAATCGCGGCAGATGAACTAGTCGTTTCCTCCTTCCCTAGGACTCGATGTTCGGACGCCGCGGGAAAGCAAGGATCGTCGGGGGAACTCGGCATTATGGCTTAGAACCCGGTTACCCTCATGGAGTTCCGGCGACGAAGCCGTCGGCTGTCTTCGTGGAAGTCTCCTGATTATGGGAACCTCCACGTATCGTAACGACCTATGTCGTCCCCACTTCGTAGAACCGGAGTGATGCGTAGGAGGTGGTGCTCCGACGCCGTAGCGCATATGGGCGCAGACCCTGTTCGTGCGCGTTATATGTCCCTCAGGACATGTGTATGGCGGTTGAGACGCTGACGGTCGCCACTCAGGTGCCTCACGGCGCAGCTCAGTTTTTATACCCGCAGATAATGTGACATGGGTTTTATGTAGGGCTACTGTTATCGCGACCTACGTTATACAAGGCCGGTGCATGACGTTTAAAACGTCACATGGAGTGGATAATTTTTACACGGTGATTGGTGCAAAATGGGGGGCGCGCCAGTTTGCGCCAATCGCGATATAAAAATGATCCACTCCATGTGACGTTTTAACAGTCATGTACTGGCTGAGTATACCGTAGGTCGCGCTATAATACAGGCTGAATCATCAAGCATTTTGATGCTCACTTAAACCAATCCGCGATTGTTGCCACGCTGCGGGGCCAATCGTTCTCCTCCTGCTCCTATGGGCAATTAAATGACGGCGTGAGTCAGCCCGGGTTGTATTATAGTCCTCCTTTACCCATGTGAGTGGAAAAATGGAAATTTGTAGGAACGATGAGCAAATTTCCAAGGACACTGAGAAAACCAGTTACTGCTGTAAAAACTATGGGCAAACCTTTAAGAACGCTAGGTAAAATTCTGGAAATATGGTCAAAAGATACATATTTGATTATAGCGTTATAAAACTTTGGCAAAATTATTTCAACTTAATTCGTATTCGAAGTAGGGACGCGACCTGCGTTATACACGGCCGGTGCATGACGTTTAAAACGTCACATGTAGTGGATCATTTTTACAAGGTGATTGGTGCAAAACGGGGGGTGCGTCGCTTTACACCAATCACCGTGTAAAAATGATCCACTACATGTGACGTTTAAAACGTCATGCACCGGCCGTGTATAACGCAGGTCGCGGTAGGGTGGAGGGTTGAAAATTTAGTCACACATGAGTCAACAAATTTCTAAATCGGATAAAAGCGGGAGTGAGACAAAATTGCAGTACATACAAATTTTAAACTTTAAATAAAAGTTTGTAAAAATTTGATAAATATATTTTTGTTGTTGTTTATGTACATATTGAAAATAATAAATTTGTTTTAATATAACTGAACCACCCGGCTTCGCCCGAGTTAACCTTGGTCTTCCGGGTAACATAAGTAAAAATATAATATCCTAAAAACACGCCAATCACAACAACGCACTCGCGTCCATAAACCGTCAAAATGATATTAAGAAAAACTTTATCTATTTTGACGTAATCATACTAAGTCCCTCAGCTTTATAAATGATAATTAAAAAAAATTCTTTTAAAAATATCTTACGTAAAATATCTAATCAAAAATCAGCAATAGTTGTCTTATTCGTCTAACTTCCCATAATCGTGTTCATATATGATGTTTAACGCCTTTAGTGGGTGAATTTCTAAAATCGCTGACATAAGTGCATAACTATTTTTTTTTAGTAGATTTGTTATCCTGAATTTCATGCTCCTACCTAACACTCCTGCTGAGATATGACGAAATGACTTAAAACGTTCGACCCTCCATTTAACCCCCTTAGTTGGTGAATTTCTAAAATCGCTGAAATACGTGTCTAACTTTTTTTTTTTAGTAGACATGTTATGCTGAATTTCATGTTCCTACCTAACTTCTGCTAAGATATGACGAAAAAAATGACCTAAAACTTTCGACCCTACTTTAACCGTCTTCAAGGAGAGGGGGGGGGGGGGATTTAAAAAAATACTTTTTTATTGCTTGCCCAGATAATAATAGCAATCTACTTTCCAGATTTCGTGATCCTGACTTTAGTCATTTCAGCTGGGCATTGATGAGTCAGTCAGGCGTTCTCTCTTTATATAATAGTATAGATATAGATATTAGATAACCAGGGCTTAATATGCGCTGGAGCCCAGCTCCGGTACTTCTTTGTTTTTAGTAAATATTTAAATATTGGCCATAAATCAACGGAGCTATAAACACTGCGCTCCGGAGCAATAACGCTTCCGAAAAACGAATCCTAAATTACCCTTTTCTTTCCCTCCTATCTCCAATCATTTGCTTTCTTTTGTATCAAACCACTTATAAGTGACGTAATGTGCCGCTCACGTAAGAGATAGAGATGAAACAGGCTCGATTTTTATACCAGCCTTCGGGTTTGGGCAAGCTACAGCTCAATTTGTCTTAAATTCAATTTTTATTTATTTCAAATCATTTTAATGCTATTTTGATCAGAATAAAGAGTAAACAGAAATAGTCTTTTTCTATTCTGCATAGCTGCGAACTATTAATTTTTTGTATTAACACTATTTCTGAATCATACTCCTGAGCTTATTTAATCGCAGAATTCTCCAATTAATTAGCATTAAGATTAGGCAAAGGTTTCTATTTGGAAGTAGTAATAACTAAAAAGTGGAATAGTGGATAGCTAAAATTTTTATTTTTCTAAATAAAAAAACAATGCTTTGAATTTTGAAAATAATGTATGAAATATAAATATACAAATTGGAGTGACGGCAGAAAGAGGGGGGGGGGGCTGAGGGGTACGCTACGGGTGTTAGTACTGCAGAATATTAGGGCTCCGGTACTTTTTTCCTTAGAAATTAAACCTTGTAGATAACAATAAAATTTTAGGTTGTTTATGCTTTTTTTTTACTTTAATTTTTACACATTATAATCAATCTTAACACAAGGTTTTGTATACATCTGATTATCTTTAAATGCTAGAAAAAGGCTTTAACTCAGAAATCACCCTCCGTTCAACCCCACACTTCTTCAGTACATATAGCTTTAACTCTGAGGAAAAATAGATGCTTGATATTTTTTGACTTTCTTAACTTTTTCTACGGCACATAATAACATTTAACTAATTTACATAGAGGAAGACCCTGCAACGTTTAGCCCTTTAAAAAAAATTGAAATTTGATAAATTTTAAACTGGAATGAGATTGATAATATTAGCTTGATGCAGATTGTTGACTGTTAAAATTTTCGACAATTACGTTTATTTACTAGAAAAGCAATTTTTGTATATGAAACCATGGTCACAATGAATTTTTTCAGTCAAATATACAGAATGTTTCGCTCCAACCAAACCCTAATTCTTGTTTTGTTAAAATGATGAATCTATTTTAGCGAAAATCTCGATAGACTTACCTTGTTTAGCGACAAAATTGGTCAAAGTTATTATCACCCGCATCCAAACAGTGCTGAATTAGGTGCTCCATATTTCGGAATGTAGTTGACATTACATACTGTGTCATCGACTGAATTACTGTGCACATCCAGCACTTTTCTTGATATCGCACTCCGCATAAAGCAATGTAAATCTGTTGAACTTTTCGTTAAAATATCGTCATATTATTAACCTCTAAATAAATATTTGGGTTTGGCTTAAAGTCTATACCCTATATTTTTGACTAAAATGCATTGCGACCTAGTTTACTACGATATAAAAATTGTTAATTGTAGTGTGCTCTACCACCTCTTACAGTTTGTCCCATCTTTTTTAAAGTGCTCTGTATATGCTTTTTTTTTTTTTTTTTTTTAAAGAGAGAAAGTATGGTTGCTTTTAATATTTATTTTTCATTTGTAATATTTAATAACAAAATGATGAATAAAAATTTTAAGAGTATGTTAGCATATAAAACATTGTTATTGACTCTTTACAAATTTTCCCCTAGTGAAAATATTTTACAAAATCACATAACACTTTTTTAATAATCATAATTTCAATATTTTTAACCATATTTTATTTTAATACTCATTGAAGTCTTTTTGTAATAATGTATAAGATACACAGATATAAATATCCGGCGATTATGTGAGGTACTTTTTAGCGCAGCGTTGTGACATTTTATTACTTTACAATATGATTTCTTTGTGCGCCATGCAATTTTTCACGTATGTCATACTGATTTTATTTATTTTCCCAATAAAAATTGCCTTATATCATACCATCAATGCCATAATCACTAAAATTAGATCATTTATTTGGGAAGTTCCGATTTTCCTTGATACATAAATTCACTTAAATTTTCTTTAGTACCATGGTGTTCTTTAGTCTGCATCGAATGGAACTGAAAAAGAAAAAAAAACCTGTGTAAACAGAACCTGTGTATAACAGAAAACTTTTACGTTCTTTCTTGCCGAAAGGAATATAGTACAAATCTATACCAGCTAAGACGAAAACTTGTCTAAAAACAACATATTTTTCCTGTCACTGTCCCTAACGATTCAGTTATTACGCAAATTTAATGTACATGGTTCAATAAAACCTGGGATAACGGAAACTGTTTATAACGAAATCCTGTCTTAAACGTTAAAAAAAAAAAAAAAAAAAAAAAAAAAAAAACTTTCTAGTGCAGGAATAACCATACAATTATAACTTCTCAATAGAAAACCTCTCCAAAACTGAATTTTGTTTCGGGCCGAAGCAATTCCACTTTCACATATTTTAACTGTGCAAGATTAATATGTTTATTTAAAATAGTAAAACCTACTAAGAGAAAATCTCAAATAACCATCAGAAAAATATTCCGTTTTGGAGAGGTATCAATCTTAGAAAGTATAATTTTGGGGTATTTTTTCGAAAGAGAGTATGAATTTTTTACGTTTAAATCAGAAATCCATTATAGACAGGTTCCGTTCTCGTAGAATTTAGTTATTTTATATGTCTTGATTTAGAAGTCGCTGTTCCGCCATTTTGTCAAAGTGGAACTGCCAACACTAGCTTTAAAATACAATTGTGAACAGTGTCCATTAATAACTGCTAAATTAGTCGCTCTCACAGGGAAAGGGGCAGATGAAGTTCCGCAATTTGTTGTGTACAGCCTTCTCTCTTATTTGGCTCAAAGTCCTCCACTGGTACGAAAGTGCATTCAAATATTAATCTAAAAAAGTAAGTCTTTATGACATAAGAAAAGTATGATACATCATAAGGCGGTCCTCAAATTCATTGGCAGATGTATTTATAATCGAATAGTGTTTTTCATTTTTCGATAAAAGCACGGGATTTTCGAAAAATGCAGTCAAAGTTGGCATTATGAACTGAATTTCCAGATGCAACAGTCTGAGAAAGGTCGTCATGAGACGACAATTGCTTACAACTTAAAATGCAATACATTTATCGAAAAATGAAAAACCCTATTCGATTTTCAATCATTATAATAGTTCCATTTCATGCTTTTGCGTTTAAAAATGAGTCTGTGAATGTGTCAGAAAGTTTCTTGTTGTAAGTGCAGATTTTTATTTTTCGAGAACGGCCTTAAATGAAAAATACATTTTATTCAACAATTTAATTTATTTCTCATAGATTCATTTGTATTGAAAAGAAAAAGAAAAGTCCTATTTAATCAACAGTCTTCCATATCCGAGGATGCGTTTGCTTTATTTATTTTAGCAATGCATTTTCAACAAACAAAAATAATAGCCAAGAAAAGAAATTTTTATTATATTAAAAATTGTTATTGTTTGAAAATATATTTCCCGAATACAATAAAAAAAAATTATATAAATTAAAATTTAAAGCAATTAAATGAAAAATGTCTAAAACAGTGAGTAAACTTGTTTTAAATTATTCCAATAAATGAAATGAAAATCATTTCTGAATATTGATTGTCTGAAATCTTTTAGCCATTTTTATCATAATTACTTTAATATAAACTAACTTTTAAGTGCTTTGTTCATCTAAAAGTCGCATTTCAAAATAAAATGAAATTCTTCTGATAGTAAAAATTGTCGTGTCTAAAAATCTGTTTATTTAAAGGATTGTAAAACATGTCCCTTATTTCTTGTCGTCTATCAATCAAAATCCAACACCCCCTTAGATCTGAAACATCGCCCTTTCTAAGAAATTCACTATCACTTCCAACAGATGTTTCTCTTTACTTAGTACCTCCCTCCTACTCCTGGAAACAGAAACACCTCAACAACCAGACCAGCCAGATCAAGTTATCGCTCTGACCATCCCCAAGACTTTATCGCTTTCTTAAAACTGTTTTATCGCCATATTTGGCGCGGTCAAGCATAGCTACACTCATCCCCATGAGGTTTTGAGAAATTAACATATATTTTTTATAAGAACATTTCTTCTCTGTTCAGGAAGATTTTCATAAACATTTTTTTTATCAAGAGTTGAATCTGAGTCATCATTAACTCAAGGACAAGGAGGGTCCTCCTCAATATTTCAAATAAAGTAAGAATTGAAAAGAAAACTTGAGTGAATGTAATTATAAAGAATAAATTATAGCATGATTACAATTTCATTAGAAGTGTACGATACAATTTAATTTTTGCTCAATCCTATTTGCTCACTAATAATACTTGTCTTGTAGTTTTTTAAGTAAATATTAATAAGTAAAGGAGTAAAATATTCAAATTTTCTCCCTTTATTTATTTATTTATTTATTTATTTTTTTTTTTTTTGGGGGGGGGGGGGGTAGATCTTGTAAATATTTAGCTACACTTCTTTTAAATAAAAGTACATGAGTAGTAAATGCAAATATCTTTATTATCAGCAAATTACACATGCAACATAATACTTTTAAAGCTGGTTTAGCATATTTTTTTTTTTTTTTTTTTTTACCTTTCTCTTTACATTCATAAAATGTTTAGTGATGTGTATACCTATTACCTACTCATAAAAAAACCCATGATAATAACTATTATTGATTTCTCCATTTACATGTGGAATATGAAGAAAACAAACAATCAAGAATTTTTGAGTGAAGAGGAAAGAAAAAGGCCTATGCTATGATACATTGGCTCAGTAAAAAGGTGGTGGTAGTCTTAAAATTTTACAGTGTTGGAATTCCCTCTCCACAATCTCTTTGGAAATAGCAATGTTCAAAAGTTGAAAAAAATATACATGGGATTGCTCACAATAAAAGGACTATAGTGGAAAACAGAAAATAAATATTTTAAACTGCAGGTACTAAAAAATTCAATTGATTCTATAACAGGGATCCAGATTTTTCTCTCAGGGTCCTGTTTTTGTGAAATTGTGAGAAGTTTTTATATTTGTGAATTTGCAACTATCGCTACATTCATGCTTCTGTGTATATCCTTTACATAGGAGCTTTTTGACGTATAAAAAGAAACCAAGTAATATGTACTTTGACAAGTTCAGTTCTTTTGCGACAGGTTAGAGTTTAATAATAATTTAACCTAAAAATAAAATAATCTATGAGATTCAGTTTCGAAGCAGAAAAGTTTGTGAAAAGGTCTATTTTTAAGACAACAAATTTTATGAAGGATCATGTTTTGGGATGAAATATTTTATAAAATGTTCTGTTTTAAGATGAGGATTTTTATAAAGGGTGCTGTTTTAAGACCTAAAAATTTTCTAAACAGATTCCTGCTGTATTATATTGTTTCCTGCCTTACCCTTTCCACTAATTGGTATTATTGACTTTTATTAAAAATTTTTAATAAAAGAACAAGGGTAATAAGGTAAAATTTGGGGTCTAATTAGGACCCCTTTACAAAAATCAACTTACTGAAATAGGCCCCTTCACAAAATTCTTTCTTATTAAAACAGGTCCTTTCACAACATTTTTTTAATAAACCACACACTTTCACATTTTTTTTATAAATATAACAGGGCCCGTCATAAAATTCCTCTTAATAAAATAAGCTACTTCACATTATTTACATTCCATAAAAACATAATCTTCATCAATTATTTTTATTTTGTTAGGTTTTAAAATGTGTTATTTGCAAGTAAAACAAATTCACCAGAAAAGAAATCTTTTGCAAAAGAACTTAAACAAAAAAAAAATTTAGCTTAGACAATCAGATAATAACGAAATAAGAATTTAAATGAGGAAGTTAATATAAAAGGCAGTTTTAAGAGATCGAAATTAAAATTGTTTACTGATTCTTCTAAAGATCAGTTCAGAGCTTTCCTGAGCAAGTCTTACTGAGATAGGTCCTTCCTTCCCATTCTTCTTGAATCATTTTGTGGTAATTGACAAAAGAAATGGGTGTTTTTCAACCTGTCAATGGCTCCCGTTCTTGACCTCTGACTTTTAGATATGCTAAGCTAAAAGAAAGTCATAAAAGAGGAAAGGGAGCACTTTACCACATGAGAGATGCTACACACTTAGAACATAGTGTGTATGATCATTAATTCTTTCAGAGCAACTATCCGGGTGGGTGTCCCTAGTGCACGGCCACCTTTCAATAAAAAGAGCTCTGTGCACTAGAGATTTTCACCAGGCTATTGCTCTTAATATCTGAAGATTTCACAAATAGCTCCAGGGTTCAGCTAACCTGCAGACTTAAGCTTTGAACTTATTCTCTAAATCTTCAAACAGGAATCTCTCAGGTGAATTCAAACTTTCTTTTCTTTGAAACGTCTAAGCACTTCTTTTCATAGGATCAAAGATGAACTGGAACAAAAGCTCGCAAAATTGCCCTGTTGATAGGAAAAAAAGAAAATCAGTTTAAGTATATAATTTATAATAGTTATGTCAAAGCTTTATCATGGAATGGTACACAAACACTGCATCAGACAAACTTCATTAGTTTTTTAATTCAATTGTTTACCAGGGCATATGCTGTATATCTTCTGGATTTAGTTAAGGAACTTGTTACGAAACTCCGTATACCCTCTATTTCTGAAACAAAGCTATAGCATATACTTTGATTTTTTTTTTTTTTATGACTACACAACTGTTGCTCATACTCAAGGTTGTGAAAAACCAGTTTTTTTTTTAAAATAAAAAACCCAACCAGGGCAGCTACCTGCCCGGGCTGGGTACAACCCTTATGGTTGTAAAAAACCCAGTTTTTTTTTTTTTTTTAAACCCAGCCCGGATGGGTACCCGGGCAGCTACTCACTACATCCCTGTTCATACTACACACTAGGTGCCATTTCAGTTTTCAGCTACATTACCTTAACGAAATTCGGGTATAAAAAGAGTAATAACCTGTCTACATGAAGGTCAATGATCTTAATATTAACAAACCAAATGTAGAAAGAAGAGCAGTGACAGTTTAAAACAGTAGGACGGCATATATTCAAACACTCATATTACCCTCATACATAAAATTTGACAAGTCATAAAAGTAAAAACGATTGATGGGATATATGCAATAACATTTATCAGGGACATAATCAGAGAGAGGCTACTCCCCCCCCCCCTTCCCCCTCAAAAGCAGATTTTAAAAAAATTAATTTTAATAAAAGCATTGAGAGAAAAAAAAAATGCTGTTTATGATTGTAATTGAACTCATTATTGCAATTTCATCCAGCTCATTTTCAAAATAATGAATTAATTTAAGCATGTACCTAACTGTTTTTTCTTGAGAGGTAAGGGAGGGTACAGCTTTTTAGTTACAATGACTTTCGCTTAAATAAAAGTAATTGAATACATATTTTACCACTTATTTCGGTTGCCTGAAGGCACGTACTCTTCATTGACCTCTCCACGCCTAACGAATGCGATTGATTAGAAAGTATATCCTACCACATCCACATGTAATTATATCTAAAATTCAACACAAAATAACACTGAGCTAAAACAGTTCAAATAACAGGATTTAACAAAAAAGATAATTAAACAGAAAACAATATACAAAACACTTACTTGGCATATTTTCTCTTTTTGCCTTCATTAACAACAGACACAACACGAGGAAAGGTTGAACTGAAAATGAAGCGCGAACGGAGGGAGGGGAAGGCGGGGAATACACGCGCTTACTACGCATGCTCAACCAGCCGGTGCTTTATCCCTGTTGTCTACGCTGCCGTCTACCAGCCGGCAGCCTAGACACTCCCGTTTATTTCTCTAGAAAACTAACATATCCCAATAGAATAACCATTAATAATACCACTATATCTTGGACTAATGAAGCAAAGTACCTGGGGGTCACCCTTGACCAAAGACTTTCTTTCAAAAAACATATCCTCACCATCAGGGGAAAAGTCGCTGGAGCTATGATTGCACTAAAACCTCTTCTTAATAGTAAAACACTGGCTATCCATAACAAACTTCTCCTTTATAATTCCTGCATTTTACCAATTATCACCTACGCCTGTCCGGTCTGGGGCTATATCTGCAAATCCTCCATGAAAAACCTCAGCCAACTTCATAACAAAAATCTGCGTACTGTCAGAAATGCCTCTCGCTATCTCCGTAATAGCACTGTTCGCAGAGACCTCAAAACTACCACATTAAATAAAAGAATCAACCACCTTGCCAAAAAATTTTATGAAAAATTATATGACCTCCCTAATGATATTATCGCAGAATTGCCGGATTATGACGCATTCGAACCACATCACCGCAAGCGTCCAAAATATTCTTGCATTATTGACTATGATCATTAGTGCTCACCATTCTGCAAATTTCTCTCTCTTACTTTTATATATCTTATTCCTATGCTATACAAATTAATAATAAAATATAAATATTAATAAAAAAAATTTTGTAAATAATAAATATGTTTGTTCTTTTTAAGTGCTATTTTTGTTAAAGCTTAGCTTTGCCTGCCTTTTCCACCTGGCATTTATGTACTGTTTTTGAACATGTTCCGAACCCTATTTTACACTTTTTCAACTTTTTTCAGTAGTTAATTTTAACTACAGCTATACCATTTTACTTTTTTCCATTTAATAGACTCTTCCCGTAATCTCTATAGCTTTACTTTTTTATTCCCATTGTTTAATTTTTCTTCTATTTTTAATTGTTCTTTCTTGTGTAGTTACTACATTTAACTTTTCCCAACGGCTCAATATTTACAAGACAAGTTACTCACATAAAGACTGGGCGTAAAGTTGATCGCAACTCGGAAGCCCCTTAACCGACATCAACTGTTCGGCAACTGTTCGGCAACTTATCATACTTACAAAATATTTATCAATATTTTGTATTAATATTTATAAAATAATCAATATTTATAAAATAATCAATATTTATAAAATAATCAATATTTATAAAATATCATATTTACAAAATTTTTTAATTTAAATTTAAAATATAAATTTAAATTAAAAAATTTTGTAAATAATAAATATGTTTGTTCTTTTTAAGTGCTATTTTTGTTAAAGCTTAGCTTTGCCTGCCTTTTCCACCTGGCATTTATGTACTGTTTTTGAACATGTTCCGAACCCTATTTTACACTTTTTCAACTTTTTTCAGTAGTTAATTTTAACTACAGCTATATCATTTTACTTTTTTCCATTTATTAGACTCTTTCCGTAATCTCTATAGCTTTACTTTTTTTATTCCCATTGTTTAATTTTTCTTCTATTTTTAATTGTTCTTTCTTGTGTAGTTAATACTACATTTAACTTTTCCCAACGGCTCAATATTTACAAGACAGGTTACTCACATATAGACTGGGCGTAAAGTTGATCGCAACTCGGAAGCCCCTTAACCGACATCAACTGTTCGGCAACTGTTCGGCAACTTATCATACTCATTAGTACGTGGGTTTGCTTTTATCTTGTTACGTAACGAGACTAAACTTTCCTAAGCAGAGATCTCTCGTTTTACAATGAGGGATTTCTGTCATTCTGTCCACCACATCTGCGGTGCAAAAAACAGATTGTTATTCCGTAATGAAAAAATAAGTCATTTAATATCCAAAAATGTTATTCAGGAATGTTAGAAAAATATATCGCTCAATATCAAATGATGATATTCAGCAATGACAGAAAAAAATATCACTTAATGTCAAAAAATGATATTCAGAGATGTTGGAAAATATTGGCCAACATTCACAGATGTCAAAAACTAATATTCACAAATATTATTTTAGGGGGGGGGTCATTTAACGTTGGCCAATATCAAATTTTGAGATTGGCCGATGTTACATTTTGATATTGGCCAATATCTTTGTGCTACCTGGGAAGCAAATGCGCAAAATCTTTGCCAGTCACTAGAACCGCAACTCTATCTTCTAGCGTTTTGACGCTGCCATGGGCAACTCAGGGCAACATTCCAATGCAAGACCATATGGGAGGATTTTCAAAAATTGACCCTCCGATTTCTTGGCCGTTTAACTTCTATAGATCATTCCAGTATGACGTCAAAAACATGGAACCCAGAATCTTCAATCTGCGCAATCTACTGCACATACTCTGACGCGCTTAGAGCGAGTTCACGTTTACCACATTGGCTTCTTTATCTCACCTTATTTGATTGCCAAGTACTTCTTTTCTGTTATATTTTAAAATTTGTTTTGTTTTGATGAAAATCAGACGTGTGTTGCGTTTAAAACGTCTAGCATGTAGAAAAAATGTATGTAAACTGGAAAAAATATATCAGGTAAGTGTTTTGTGTGTTGTTTTCAGTCTTTTTTGGTTATGTCAGTGTTACAATTTCTGTAGTGTTAGGATCTGATCATGTTATTTAAACTATTTTTGATCAGTGTTATTTTACGAATTTAATATAATAATTAAGTGGGTGGGGATGAAAAGTTCGTATCTTTTAGGCAAAAAAAAAAAAAAAAAAAATTGCTCTGTAAAAATAAGATTTGTCTAATTTTATACACACAACTGGGAAAGTATGTATTCATGCACTTTTATTTAAAGTCATTGTAACTGAGCAGCTATATCTCTTAACAATCCCTTTTTTAACAATTAGTACAATCTGTACCCTTTATTATCATTATTATTTTTGTCTTGCAATTAAATGCTATTGTATAAGTTATACGCGTTCTATTCAAAATCGATATTTTTTTATTTATTAATCTTTGTCCACGCAGTCGTGCAGTTTATATGCTTTTATTAATTTTAATATTTTGTAGTGCAGTACCATAAAGGGAATATTTATTTTCTCAATAATGATTTGCCGATTTTATTGTTTGATTTGCAGTGTTTGAGGATGTAGGATTCTTATATTATTTTAATTTCAATTTAAAGCTTAATGTAACTATTGGGCCCTTGTAACATGTTTTTAACCACTATTTGTACTCACTTTAAGAAAAATACAAGGCCGCCCTGTTACCCATTGTGATAATCAGGCCCTTCTGTAAAGAACTAACACTAATCTCTTATTTTATACCAGAGCCGAAACTAAGGGGGTGTGTTGTTTTTGTTCTAGGTCACTATTATAATTTTGATAATTTATGTTAGGTTTAGGAAAGAATCTAGACATAACAGTCTATTAATAGGAAGAAATACTTCTGTGAAATTGGCTGTATATAGCACACATATATTTTACGGTATTGAAATGAAATTCATTGTTATACCTACAGAAAATCCTGGTTTTTCAGCTCTTAAGACATTGTGATTCATATGACTTTAAATTGCAATGTAATACAACTACAGTAAAATCTGTGTGTAACAGAATCTTGTCTTAAATGAAAACTTTACATGGTTTCAACAGAAAGAATACCAGCAATTTTATTTGCTAATAGGGAAAACCTGTATAAACCAGAATTTTTCTAGTTAATTTTGATTCCAGTTTCACAGGTTTTATAAATATTGGACAAAACTGTGATTGCATATTTTTAATTTTAATATAAATCAGTTATTATTAACTTTGTAAAATTATCTTTGTAAATTTACTTTGCAAAAAAGTGAGGGGGGGGGGGGGAGTGTAGATGCCAAAATCCATGTTTGCCCTCTGTGGAAAAAAAAAGCTAGTTTCGGCCCTATTTTATATATATATATGGATATGTTAATACATTTCTGTTGACGTTTAAGTACATAAAATGTCTTTTCTTTTCAGAATCTTAAGATTTTCCTGGAATGAATGGAACTTGATAACTCAAGATGAAGACACACAGGCTGTAGAAATGTTACCTAGTGCATATGTGTGTTTTTCACTTCATATTCCTTGGTAACATTGCTCCAGCTAAATTTCATTTAAATAGGGCTCTCAAAATCAAAGTTTTTTGATGCAAGAGACAAAATCGTGAATGGAGGTGGAAATGACTGAGTATACATTTGAAGGAAAACCACACTATTTAATTGAGGTATGTTAATAAGAATTTATGCTGTCTTCAGTACTCTAATTATGGTTCTATGTAATGATTCTGTTCTACATATATTATTAGATTTTTAAGGTTAGCTTTCTACACTAGTTTTTAACAATATTTATAAATGTGTCATATACATTTTTCACAGAAATCCTCGTGCATTTAATTATAAATAGTAAGAAATTTGTCTCAAATATTTTCTTGTGCCTGTGTTTGTTTTTTTTAAATTGTTTTATAAACCGGACCCATCGGTTAGATGGGGTTTGAGTGAAATTGGGTTACCTGACCAGTGTAGAACTCTACTTCCATCAAAATATTTTCCAAATGACAATTGAATTTTGACCTCGATATGGGAGGGGGGGGTATAGGGCTGGACCCCCTCTCTAGTCTCAAGTACCACTCTTGTTTCCCAGGGCTTGAAAATTTTTCCATGTTAAGCAGATTTTCATCTTACACACAGAGATTACTGAAATTTCAACTACAGTAGAAAATCTTTATAACGCAAAGCAAAAAACACGAGGTTGTGTGTTATATAGAATTTTGCATTATATAGATCACATTTCACACATCATTAAATTTAGCTTGTAAAACATGGCCAAATATGTGTGAAACATACCAAAATACATTAGAGTATCTTTATATTGCATTTTTTATTACCAGGAGTTGTGAAGATTATAATTTTTTGCATAATATAGATAATTCCACACATTGTTAAATTTACTTTTCATTGTCCAAACATACCTGTATCAAATCAAAGCAATTTTTTCAGTAATTAGCTCTGAATTAAGGAGATAAAGTTGAACTAATGTATCAAATTGAGTCCTCTAAAGAATAGCAACTATTTATAATGTGGGAATTCAGGTGTTTCTTAACTGAAAATTCATTGTTTACATCTGAGAAGTTGTGCGTTATAAAGATCTTCTACTGTATTATTTTTAATAATTACTGTAAAACCTAAATGTAATTCCCCCCCCCCCCTCCCTCTCCCGTTTTCAAAAGCAAAACCAGTTAAATTTAGGGACTGACAGTGAGGGCTTACAATCGAGATTTTTTTAAAAATTCATTAAAACACTGTTATATCATTAATTTAGAAGTAAAAAGGTAAATACAGGGGAGAAAAAGCTTCTTCCACATTTTAGTGAATTTCTGCTTTAATAAAATAAAATTCATCTAAATCCTTCTTTCTCCCCGAGCACACAAAATTTAAAATCTTTTTAAAAAAAACCATTTTTTCAAATTTTCTGCTTTATTGTAACAAAACATAATCAATCATCAAAATCGCCCTAAACCCTGAAATTCTCACTTCTGCTTCTGATACCCAGAGAAGTATAGTTAAGTTAAGTTGAATTCTGGGAATGGGAAGAGAGATTTTTCTCTTTTTTGAGCTTGGCTGTTTTGTTTTTATTAGCGGTGTATAGAGTAGTACTTTTACCAAATATTGAGTACTCTGCCAAGTAACGAGTAGTTGTGTATATGAAAGAATCACTGAGTGCACATGACTTAATCTCATTCACTTTACATTAACAGATAAAACCACATGTGTCTGTCTATTCAGACTCCTGTATCGCCAGAATATTATAGGTGCAGATTCACGGTCGCCACGTGGCGACTAAAGTTTTTGCTTTGACAACTAACTTTCTATGTCTAAGTCGCCATATATTTTACATGGATGTCTCTTTTTCGCCGAAAGGCAGATTTCTACTTTTTTTTTTTTAAATATGAAATCCAGGCATTCTCTTCCATAATTTAGCAATATTTAGCTCTTTTTTTCTTCTTTTTTCTATTGTCCATAATTAAAAAATATGATTGAACATAAATGCCACATTTCCACTAATTCGGAAATTTCCCCTTTTTTATTATTTTATATATATATATATTATTTTAATCTGCAATGTCCGCAGAATCAGAAAAAAAAATCCTGTTGATATGCATTGCGAATGAACTCTGTGCCAATGACATGCCACAATAAGCCTGCGACACAGTAAAATTTGTGCCGAGAAGAGAATAAGTTTGCATCTCTGGGATTTTTCATATATGTTCTTACATGTACACATAGATATTGGCATTCTTCCACGAATTAGCAAAACTCCTCGAATTATCATTATTTATTTATTTTTAAATTTCCGCAAATCAATTCGCCAATCAGTCATGAAAAGAAATCTAAAATTTCTTCAGTCGGTCGCGACTTTCGTGAAATCAGTCACTGAAAAATTATGCAAATTTCGTCAGTTGCTCGCCAAACGAAACCACGAATTTCATCAATTGCTGATGAAATAAAACCGCAAATTTCACCAATCGGTCGCAAAATAAAACCGCGAATTTCCCTAATTAGTCTCACTAAAAAAACCTGCGAATTTCGAGGAGAAAAAAAAATGAAAATTTCATCAATTGGTCGCGAAAAAAACATAAAGTTCATCAATCGATTGCACTAAAAAAATTGTGAATTTCGTCAAGGAGTTGTGATAATAAAACATGAAAATTGGCGATCGGTCACAAAAATTTAAATTTTTTTTTCTCCATAGGGATTTAAAAAATTCTTTAATAAATCCTTAAAAAAATTCCCTTGCAACAAAAGTTGCAATGAGGCTTATAGTATTCGATCTTTCTCCATCATCCTTAATATTGTTAAAAATATTTAATTAAAATCTAAAACCTAAAAGAAAATAAATCTTCTCCATATTTTTTTTCATATATATTTATTTTTAATTTTGATTTTTATAGACATATTTTCTTATGCGAGTTTCCGAAGTTGAGCATTTATATTCAGCTATGAAAAATCCTTTTTTTGGGTGGAGGGGGCAGTTTATTTATAGATAAAAAAAACTTTAGAGAATCGTTTATTCACAAAATATTCAGGTCTTGCATTACAAAATTTATTCCTACAAAATGTATGCAATTATGGTGGGAAGATTCAACATTCCATTGTCCAAATTTAATTGAGAAAAAAATACTGTTTTTATGTGTTTGTTTCACAATGTGGCCACTGGATTTTTTGGGCTTAGGAGCCACTGGCTCCTTCCAGATTTTGGGAATCTGCACCTATACAGAATATATATTTTTGGCTAATTAAATTTCTATTGTTTCGCCAACGCCTTATACGATCTGTGAAAGTTGTGACAGTTTTCTAGAGATACTCAGCTTTACCTCTGCATAGTATCAACATGTAATTGCATTTACCTCCTCTCCGGCATTTGATTACAGGCGTTGTATTGTGTACCTTGTAAAGAACATGGATTACCAATAAACAGAGCTTGTAATTACATTTGAAGTCTTCTTATATTCTCGGTGAAACTGCTAGTGCCATTCAAAGAAATGACAGCATTGGTGAGCTCTAGTGATGGGAAATAGTTACTTTTGGTTAACAGATAGTATCATCCCCCCCCTTACAGTTGGATAGACAACAGATTCCAACAACCTATTATTTTTATAACATGTAACTAATCTCTTTGTATGCTGCCAATGGACATTTTAATTAAACAGTTTTTAAACAGAATGTGTGAAACAATTTTGCAAACAAATATAGACTCTGTTTTCTGTTGAGATGAATCCACATCATTAAAATAAATTTGCATGGTTAAACTCAATTTTTGCCTGTAACTTACAAAAACTTAGCTAGTTATGATACTTTGAATTTCATGCATTTTCAGATTTTCTAGTACAAAAAAAGACACTTTTCCATTTTTAGTGATTCAAGCACTGAAAATTCATGAAGTTCTAAGTATCATAACTCAGTAAGTTTTAGTCATTGAAGAATAAATTTTTACTGTTATACTTGTTAGAACACTTAAAAATTTTCTAAATAAAACTTATTGGACCCAGGCATTATATACAATTTTTAATTCCTTAACTATTTAAAAAGTAATCATTTTTATGTAATCGATTTTTATGTGATGCAAAACAAAGTTTGAGACATTTTTGCAATTGGAACTATATTTCTAAAACTGATGGTTTAGAAATTAGCTATTAGTAAACGATATAGGTGCAGATTCACTGTCGCCACGCGGCGACTAAATTTTTTGCTGTGGCCACTAACTTTCGGTGTTTAAGTCGCCATGTGATTTAAAAGCAATCAATTTCTGGTATTCCCAGTCCCCATCGTGAAATGTTGATTTTTTTTTTTTAAGATAAAGACCAAAACACATAATAAGCATTATTATTATCTTTTAATAACATTTCAGAATGATCTGTGTAACACAACAAACTATTAAATATATTCGAATAGCAATGTTATTCGTAACAGTTTGAATCTGATAATTTTACATAGACTGTGATTTAAATATATATATATATAAACAAATGTTTGAAGTGTGTTTTGATTTTTATAGTGCAAAATAATCTCACAAATTCAAATTTTCTTTCATATGTACCTTTGTCTGGCAAAATCAAAATAAGAAATATTGTTTTTCTGATATTCCCCGCTATCATGATTGCTTAGCTTATACATATTTTTTTTAAAGCGTATCTTGCCCAACTTTATCTTCTGACAGTACATGATTTAAGATTTAATTAATATTCAAATTTTTTGTACATGTGTTTATATTAAATAAATGACTTTACACTTTGAATTCCTGAGTTTTTTTTAGTTTTTTACCCCATATAAACACTATTGTTTTTATGCGTTAGTTTTACAATTGTGGCCACTGGATTTTTTGGGTTTAGGAGCCAGTGACTCCTTCCAAATTTTGGGAATCTGCACCTATAGTAAACGATAAGAAGAGATACTCTGTACAAGGAAAAAAAAAACACATTTTGCAAATCTGTTGTTATTTTTTCAGGAGCAAGTGCCGCTATAAATACATTAAAGAATTATGTCCACCAAAATGATTATTCCCAAAATAGCTTAAAAACTTTAATAGACTTAGAAAAAGACATTTTCTCTTTTAGTCGATGACAGAGGCAAACTAATATCACTTCATTTTTTGAGAAAATCTGATCTGTTAATCTTCAAAATAAAAACAGTGGTGAGTGAACTATTTTGTGAACTTTTTAAACTATGTTTTATTTTTTATTATTATTTTTCTAAATTTTGTTAAAATCTGTTCTTAGTACTCAAAACTTAACATTTTTAATATAGGTAAAACAATTAATACATATAAAGTTTGAAACTTGTATAATGAGACGATCTCTCAGTTATACGACTTTTTCTACGGTCCCCTGAAAGTCATGTAAGTGAGAGGTCACTGTATATAGTTATAATCGAATGCAATTCATCTTAACAAATTTTAAATATGATTTTTTAATTAATTACAATTGTATTAAAATTAAGTTACTACACAACTTATACAATGCTATTTTCTTTCTTTCATTTTTTGCCCCGGGTGCCAGTATAGAAGGGGGGCGCGAAAAGATTTAATTCGTCTTTCGATAGAAAAAAGAAATAATGAAATTTGAGCAAAAAGTCATGCAATCGGACATCCCAAAGTAAAATTGTACCAGTTAATTTTATATACCTTGTTTTGAAAATGGCCGGTTTTTACATTAGGTGACCTGGGATCAGGGCCCGACCAGCATGTTTTTGTGCCCAGGGCACTTCCAATTTTTCGTGCCCCCTTAGATTGATTGATTTACTGATACTAGTTTTTTTTAAAACATTGCACGCTTATTCAAAAAGTGTCAACTCAAAAAAATTACGTTTTCCGGAAAATTCAAAAACAGTTCCAGGAATAAAATAAAATATATTTTTTATTGAAATGTGCTTTTAAAAGCATAGATTGAGATATATTTTTGTCGTTTTATCGTATTAATATCTCAAATATCACATTTTTTCAGTTGTTCTACTTTTCGAATAAATGCGCAATATGATAAATTTGAATGACTTAATAATACAGTACATCAATACTAGACAATAATGATTAGAAGTCTACTTGTTAATGATGTTATTGATATTAAATAATAAAACCAAACTGATACTGGTTGCAAACAAAAGTCCTAAAAGGAATAAAAACGTTGGCACAATGATGATTTTTTTAACGGAAATTTAAATGAAATTGTGAAAGTTTTCGTGCCCCTCAGAAATTTCGTGCCCAGGGCATGGGCCCCGGGTGCCCGTGCGATAGTCAGGGCCTGCCTGGGATATTTGAATAATGAATTGAATACATCAAAGATACTTGCAAGGTCAATATACTGTCCCAATTAGACCCGAATCGATTCACCATTTCTGATGTTATCATGATGATAAGTTTTGCATGTTTTTTACTTTTGTGTGTCCCTGTAAATGAACTATAAGAGCTACACATTTTATTAACAAACTCATCTAATATAATGGCAAATCAATTTACTTTTCCAATTTGATTTGAATTTAAAAAAACAAAAATATTAAGATAATGTACTTTCTACCAATTATTTCATATTTAAAATAAAAATAAAAGCAGTGGATCGAAAATTCTGTGTATAAATTTATTTTGGAAAGGGGGGGGGGGAGGGCTAATGAATGTCTATTCTGGGGCACTTCTTTTCATACATGGTGAAAAGTTAGTATGTAAAATATTATCTCGAATATTGATTTCTTCCTTCTCAAAGTAGGTGAAAAGCCCTTTTTGTATACAACTTTTATGATTGTATACATTTGATAGGTCATTTTAATAAGAAAATTTCTAGTATTTTTCAATATTAAGACTCTTTTATTGCATTTGTGATGAATATTATAGTATATTTGGTTAATATTTGGCTTAAAAAATAAAATATTCATTACTTTCCAGCTTTTGCTGATATTTTGCTAGCAATTATCTGAATTTTGAGAATAAAAAATGTTTATTTAATTATTAAATAAACTACGTACATTGTAAAAATTGCTTGTACTTTTAAAGACAGGTGGAAGATGATTTTAAAGACAGGTGGAAGATGATTTTAAAGTTGTATTTTTTTTAAAGGTAGATTAATATGAACCATGGATTGCAGGAATTAAAAGAGCATATATTTATCAAATAAAAATTGTGTATCTATATTAAAAAGGACAAACGTGTCCGTGCGTAACGCTGACGTCATTTTGCGAATGGCAACAGTTGACGATAAAATTTCGATTTTGCGATTTTTCTACTGCAATTTTTTTTTTATTTCTAAACATCGCACATTTTTAATTTTTACACCATTATATAGGGAATAAAATCTACTTTCAGATGCAATTTGTTTGAAAACTGTATCTTAATTGACTGATTTATTAAATTAACTTTCAGGCATGATTTTTTTTTAAATCTTTTTCTATCGCTTGCAGACAATTAGAAAATATTAATCCGTTTGCAGTTTAAACAATATAAAAAGTTCAGCATTTGTTTGCAATTAATATTCAATACGAAATTAAAACTTCATTAAGGAATAATTAAAATAGTATAAATAAAACACAGATTTAACAGACATGTAATTGAAATAATCGTTTAAAACTGCTGTAGATAACGAAATTTTTAGCAATTTCTTCGGCTATTAACTTATGGCTAGAGGCCAATACAAAATTACCAGTTTTATTAAATTTCAAAATTTCATTTGAATATATAATTGACATATTTCATATAAAAATGCTCTTTGGTGTTGTTGGCGGACAATCTAAAAAAATTATTACATGTAAAAAATCTATTCAAATTTTTTAAAAAAAAAGGTTTTTACATATATTTTCTATCCCGGGAAGCCCGGGTTCGATGCCCTAGTGTTTATAAAGACACATGTTTGAAGATAAAAGTTTTGGTATCCATTTAGAGTAGATAAATATTAATTGAAGGAATTAAATAACATATCTTAATGAATTATTTTTAGTTGTGAAAAGATTATATGAATGTCATGATTACTTGAGTATTACAATTTACTTAACAGTTTAATAATATGTTATGTTAGTAGTGTACAGATTTTGGTACTTCTCTATTATCCCGTCGACCACTTTACATAACAAAAAACTATCGTCAAACTGTAATGCCAAATAAACAGGAGAACATTGCCGTTGGAATATCAAAATAAATAAATAAATAAAATATAAGAATTTAAGGACACAATTGTTATTTTAATTAATGAAATAACTCATAAATCAGTAAAACATAATGAAAAACACACACACATGTTGAATTAAAAACCACTTGATGACATAACAAACACATATAATGCTTCTCACATCAAATAAATGGGACTGCGTTTTTGGCGTTTAATCTTGCAGTTTGGCAATAGTTTTTTATTATGAAAAGTGGTCGACGGGATAATAGAGAAGTACCCAGATTTTTAATGTTTCTTGCAACCTTCAATTTAATCTTGGAGATAACAAGCAGTTTAGATGAAATATTTGTTTAATATTTGTGTTTTATATTAATGTTTAATATTTGTTAAGATTTTTTTAAAATAATTAGAAGTATCTAGGATATTCTGATAGCATTGATATAATTTTTGCAAAATCCGGGGGCAATAAATGAATGATGATTATTATAATAAATAATTTTAAAAAAATTACATTCAAATATAACTGCTCTCTCTCTAAGTGTTTAACTATTTTAAGTCATATGGGTTGAATAAATTTTAACATAGATATATATATAGTTACTTTCATGTGTTTTGGAAAAATGTTGAAGAACAAAATATTTTTATTTTATTTTATTTTATTTGTGTATTATTATTCCAATTCTTTATTCATTAATTATACTTTTTAACTTGAATACACAGAAACTCAGTCAAGAAGAAGATTTGAAATTTAATTACTGATTAATAATGCATTAATTTTAATTTAATAGCTAAGGTATATAAACAAACCTGCCACTGGCATATTTTATTATTTTTTCTACCACTATTTCTAAATCAATCTACTCCAAAAATTTGTAAGAATCTGCGATGAAGGTCATTGTTTTGAAATAGTGGTGGAACCAATGAACTAATATGCCAGTTCATGAAATGTATTAAAAAACTGCTTCTGATTTATATTAGGTAAATTACTTCTGTATAAGTAAATAAATCGTATAAATATTGGAAAAATTGGTTGTGTGTGCTTTTATGATGAAGTATAAAAAATTCTTTATTTCAGATATGTAATTTCCTACTCCTAATAAATCAGACTGCTTTTGTTAATAAATATTTTTGTGTTTCTAGTAATCTGCTCAATAGCGCAAAACTTTCTGACACATTTTCTGATTCATTTTTAAATGCAAAGACATAAAATTGGCAGGCCTAACCATGGAAGCAATCTGGAATCAAAATGAGTTTTCCATTTTTTGATAAATAAATTACTTATCGAGTTACAAGCGATTCGTTTCATGTGACGGCATGTTTTATACTTTCTCTGGCTGTCACGTACAGAAATCCGGTTCAAAATAGTAACTTTGATAGTATTTTCTAAAAGATCTTTTGCGTTTACCAAAAAAATGGAAAACGTGTTTCAATTAAATAAGTTTCTGAATAACAATAATTGCCCATTTACGAACAAAAATGAATTAAAAAATATGTCGTAAAGTAGACAGATTGAATTTGAGAATGAACAACCTTAATTTAAAAATTTAAAAAAAAAAAAAAAAAAAAAAAAAAAAAGAGAGATAATAATAACAAATGTTGAAATAAGATTTAACTATTGAAAATTTTTTTAAATATTGCAATTTGCATATGAAAGATAATATAAATGTTAAAATAACAATGAAGGTCAATGCAGTTTTTTTTTCTTGGTGGCCCATTTTGGGAAAAGTAAAGGTTATTTTTGTGAAATTTATTATATTTTTCTGAAAAATAACATTTTGTAACAAAAATTGAAATCCAGTTAATCAAATTCGAAACAAACATTTATAAACAGAAACTTTTAAAATCCTTTTGCTGAAGTTTTCCTCTCTGGTGAACTTGTTTGTTTACAAATTACGCATTTTAAAACATCACAAAATAATAAATAGTAAGTTTTTATGGAATAGAATTTTGTGAAGGGACCCATTCTATCAAATTGATTTTTGTGAAGGGGTCCATTTTATTAAATTGATTTTTGTGAAGGGACCCTAAATAAGCGCCAATTTTTTCCTGTATCGACCCCTGAAACAGATAACATTTTGAAAGTTTCTGCTAATTATTTCTGTATAAAGAGCTCTGGCATTTGATATAAAGTTGAATTTCTTGCAGGTTTTGTTAATGTCATTCTTTCTATTTTGTTTACAGTTGAAAATTAGCCTTTTCAACTACTTTATATACATTACTACTATATACTTCTATACTATTACTACTATATATACATAAATTAGAAATAAATTGTATCAATGACTCTTTTGACTTTTAGAACTTTCAATCCCTTTTTTAATAAAATGCAAGGAATAAATAAGCATTAATGGTTTACATATAAATATTAAGGTGCGAGGAGAATATTGAAATGGTGATCAAAAGCTTTCTACAAGTTTAGCATTCAAGCATTTTATTTATTACAGATATATTAATGTAATGATTTGATTTTTCACAAAAATTTTAAATTAACATGATAATTTAAATTTTTGTCCCAATGTTAGACTAAAAAAAAAAAAAATCTACTTATTTTGTTTGACTTACAAAAATAAGTATTAGAAATGAAAAAAAAAAAAAATTATTATCTGTTTTTAAATTGCAAATTTAAGAAATGAAATTTAAAAAGAAAGCCAGTTCATGTTATTCATTTTCACAAAGAATAGTTTTGAAAAACTTGTTTTTTAGAGGGAAGGGGTATTCAATAATGACAATGACAATAATGCTTTTAAAAAAATACTCCGCCAAAACTTAGCTGAGTACTCAGTACAGCTCTAGTTTGTTGGCATATTATTGATTTATGAATGTTGCTAATGAATTCAAAGTATCCTGAATTTGTTAAACTATATCATACGTTTTAAGCACAGATTTAATAATTTGATAAATTCTAATTAGGAAAAATGAAGAATTAATAAGAAATTTAAATATTAACAGTGAATAAAACAATTTCTGTACAAAAGCAGAAATTACAAAGAAAGCAAAATTTACAAATATTAATCTTTATAAAGACCCCTTCACACTTTAATTAACTACTACTCAAATGTGTTTGAATCTTCTTAAAATACGTTTATATTAAATACAATTTTGTGAATATATGAAAGTTTCCGTTCACAACATGGAAATTAATCGTAAATACAAATTTTCATTTTCTTTATAAAAATTCTTGAGTGAAAAATCATTTATATATATGATTACAGCTGTACAAAAACCTTTTTATTCATTATATTTAGTAAATATTTCGGTGATAACTTGTAATGTAAATTAAGATAATATTCTTAAATATATTATCTTATATAATGTTTCTTATAAGTTGTAAAACTGGAGTTATTATTTTTATCATGTTTCATATGTCTATCTCAACAAAAATAAACATTTCAAACTTCCGTTATACGAGGTTACCAGAAGATCGCCAATAAAAACACCAAATCGCCAGCTCCATTACCGGAGATGACGTCAAAAACATGGAAAAAACATGGACTCACGTGACTCGTTGCCACCTAATGGAATCGTCTATTGATCGTCCGAGCTCGATAAACGGTAGTTGGAGATACGAAAATTTTCGAAACATCTTGGCCAAGGCACTTTGCAGTTGCTATAAATGAAATACTTGCTTGTCGAATAGAAAGCTGTTCTCGATCCCAAGTAGGCGTGAGTGTGTAATCAAGAAGTTTTAATCTAGGGCTTGAACGTAATTTTTTAGTTGCTGAAGGCCAAAAGTCGGCCTCTTCGTCAATAGGTGCTGATGATGATGGAGATGGGTCTTCCAGTATCACTTATTATTATCTTATTCATTTCAGCGATAGCTTAGTAATGTTTATTCTTATATGAATCATTTTTCTGTTCTTTTGTACACTTAGTTTTTATTTTTGATGCGAAAACCTTGTCTACTCCACTCTTTAACGAACTCATACAATCTTCTATTTGTGACCTAAGAAACTGTTTATCTTCTTGTAATACGCTAGTCATGTCAATCACATTTTGCCGGTAAATGCCACATAACTCGACGAAATCACCTTTCCATATCTGCCGTTTCACATTGGCTTTTTCAGTGTTTCTTGATTTCTCTTTACCCAGACTTTGGCATTCTTTGTACAGCTTCTGTATACTAGCACGGATATTCTCCTCCGTTTTAACAGGGATATTTGCTTTTCTCCACATTTCCTTAAATCATAGCAAGATGCATGGTAAAGGCAATATATGCACTTCAAAATGTTCTAACAAACGGAAGTTATCAAAGAGAATACTACAAAGAGTTATTACAACTCTCATTTCTGTACCTATGAGGTTGGTCTGAAAACGACTTCTGTTTCAGAATCCCAGATCCCAGGGTCTCTGTATCAAGCAAGATGCATGGTAAAGGATATTTGCTTTTCTCAACACTTTCTGTAGTTTGGTACTGGTAGATTTAGCAGCATCCGAATGTGTTTCTTTCGTTTCCTTGTGATGATAAATAAAAACTAAAAGTACTTGTTCCTTTGAAGAGAACCGAGATTCTAAAAACTCACCACAAGGCATCTTTTCTGGCATCCAAATTTCTCTTTTGATTCCCATTTTAAAGTTCAATTACATGCAAAAATTGAAACAAATACATGGGAAGCCCAATAGGGCAGTTCAAATTGACGTCAGATTGTAGGTCACACACTACAAATTAACAGTTCTGATTGGTGGAAGTACCCTGACCTCCAAGTGAAGTACAATGGTTGATCAGCTGATTGCAACTTCCCTATAGTACAAAGCACTTCAATATTAGAAATTTCAATAGTTTGAGATAAAAATTATCAATATGTGCAACCCCTAAATATTATCTAATCTTCTTGAAATTTGTCATATATATTTTTTATATCAATGAGACTTGGGGCGTAAGCAAAGTCATATGGAAATCACATCTTTGGAAAAATGAAACACCCTAAAGTGCATGCATAGCGACACATGTACAGTTTACATGTGTAGCTATGCTGTTGGTGGTAATCTTTTGAAGGAAACCATTGTGTTTTGTTAGTTGAAAGTTAACTGATTTTTTGTATAATTTTCTGCTCAGTTTGGCTTAACACTGTTGATTAACGTTTGAAAAGGTTCATAAATGACATTTTAATTCATTCAGTACACTGAGTTATGTTTAATTAATTGAACTATTATATATACAGCGCCTGATTACCAACGGGGCAAACTTCCACCAGTAAAAATGAATAAAAATTTTGTTCTTATTCAAGACAGTAATATTTCATGAATAGGGCGTATAAATAAGATTAAAATTTACTCGTGGAAGTTTTCCCTGCTGGTAATCAGGTTCTGTATATAGTAGTTGAATTAATTAAATATGAGTATACCCCCGTATAACTCAGTGTATTGAATTAATTAAAAAACGTCACTTATAAGCCTTTCCAAACGTTATTCAAGAACAGTGTAAAGTCAAACTGTACAGAAAACTATACAAAAAATCAGTCAACTGTCAACTAACAAAGCAGAATGTTTTTCTTTAAATGATTACCACCAACAGCATATGTAAACGGTACATAATATTGCACATACACTTACAATAACACATGCCACATGCAACTTTCCCCCACCCCTGGAATAAGTTTTATTTTTATTTTTGTATGATGCACCTAGCGTAGAGAGTTGAAACTCACACCAAATGTACATCATACGTTATAGTATTTGTGTTAAAAAAATGAGGGTGGTCACACTAAACTATTTCAATAAGTTCTTAATTAAAAACAAGAAAAATATAATAAAACTTGTTCTTTTTTATTAAACAAATCTGAAAAAAATATATCCACTATTTGTAAGGTAATTTCACACATCCCTGATTTTTTTTCGGTGAAATTTGAGCACTAGTTTCATCACAATTCACTTTTTTTTTAATTAAGAATTTCAAAGATTTAAAATTTAAAGAGATGCATTTGCAGGAGAAGGGTCTTCATGAGATGAGGTTGGTTTGAGGAGGAGGTGAAAAGCAGAGATTTTAGGAGGAGGGGTTAATTTAGGTGGTAGATTAGGTTTATTTATTGTTATAAGTCTGAAAAGAAATTTAAAATTAGAGTTATATGGGTTAAACTATGGAGTTTTGGTACCAGAGATGGGGAGGGGCAATGGGGAAGCAGTAATTTTGAGGAGGATTTAGATGATTGATTATTTATTCTTACAATAAAATAACAAATAAAGAAAAATATTTAAAAAAAAGATTTTTAAAGATTTAAATTTTTTTTCTGGAAGGGGAGGTATTTTAGGGGAGGGGGGGGGGTATTTTATTTATTTATTTATTTTTGAGTGAAAATCTGCCAAAATACAGAAGATTCTCAGGTCTTTTTAATTCTAAATTAATGAATAAAACGGGTTTTTAAATGATTTTTTTTAATCTCGATTATAAGCCTCCCTCCCACATTTAACCCTTTTTAGTTTAGAAAAAGGGGGCTTACAATCAGGATTTTACGGTAATTATGCAAATATCAAAGTCATTTTTTATTGGCATATTTGGCATGTGCCCTCATATTTAAAGACATTACAGTGTCAGTGTATACGTGTTTTTATTGTTAACAATATTCTTTAAAAGTTCAACATTTTGTTATTTGTGCTAAAATGTTTAAATATTGTAAGTTTCAAGTGATCTTTATTGTTATGAAATCATCTATTTTGTTGTGTTATAAGTCATGTATGTGTTTCATCTTCATAAATAAACGTTTTATATCATCGAAATATTTTGTCTTCACTATCTTAACCAGTTGCTCATACTAAAATTTACATTCTAAGTTCATTTTTGAAATTTTTAAAAACAAAAACAATTTTCTTGCAACTCAAGTGTTGTGTAGTAAAGCAAGCACAACTGAAATTAAAATCTAGATTAAATTATTCGAAATCAGTTATGTAGTAGATTTGGCGAGGCAAACTGAGATATTTGTATTGTACTAATCGAATCTTTTTCATATTAAAATTTCATGTCGGAACTCGATGACGTGTTAAAACCGCCAAAATGACGAATTGGCGCCCCACTCTGTTCTTATCGTACCAAGATATGACGAAGCAGGCTGAAATATTTGTATTATACTAATCTGTATCTTTAATTTGCTAAAATTTCATGCCGTAATTCGATGATGTAATAGTACTGTCAAGATGACGAATTGGTGCCCGTTCTTTTTGTATTTTACCAAGTTATGCCGAGTCAGATCATTTGTTCCATCACGTTTTGTTAATAAACTTTTCCTTTACCATCAGTTCATCTTGAAAGTCGATGATTTAATAATATATAGGGCAGTGTAATGTAAAATATTATGTTTATTGGGTCTCAGTTGTACTAAGTAATGTGTTTTTCTGTCATAAATTTTAGTCTGGTGAGGGGAGGGGGGGGGTGAGGTCCTACCAGGATATGCCCATTCAGGCGAAAATATTTTAAGAATACTGTATTTAACCTTTAATTTCGCACCAATTTCATCTCGTAACTCGATGACATGATAGTACCGCCAAAATGACGAGTTGGCACCCTCTGTTGCTCATATCGCACCAAGATATGACAAGGCAGACCAGTCATTCCTTAATCTACTCCTAATAATATTGTCCTACATCATGATTTCATTCAGTAATTCGAGGACGTAGCATTTTTGTCGCCGCCGCCCGGCCTATTACTCATAAAATATGATTATTTACTATGTCAGATATATTTCGAGATCCAAAACGACATATTTGTATTTTTTTTTATTTCTCCGTTGCATATATTTCGATTTTTAGGAAAGGATGTCTATGAAATTATTAACTGTAGCTCAAGCTTTGGATTATTTCGAATAATTAGATTCGGATGATTTTTCGGATGTTCCGGAAATCATTTTTTTTTCACCTGATCGCAGTATTATAAGAGATGAGGAAAATGTAATAGAAAATAATTAATGCAACAATCTACATGATATATCTGGTGAAGAATTTTCTGTAAATTCTAAATTAACAGACAATCATGAAATATGTCACATAGTGTTTAAAAAAAGACAAAGAATTAAACGCAGATTTGATACTTTAGAGAAAAATTAAGACAAATCTTCAAATCGAAATATAGAAAAACTAGACAAAGTACAACAAGGAAAATAAATAGCTAAAAAAGAAATTATAGAAAACGAAAAAAATGCAATGTAATGCTGCATAAAAATTGTTCAATCATTTTCATGTAAAATAATTGGACAAAATGATATAATGATGAAAATAAAAGGGATAATGAAAATTCTTATGGAACTGATAATTTTATTTTGTATATTCGTTATAAATTTAGATATTGGACTAATTTATATGAATTATTCGTAAAATATGAATTTCAGAATGATATTATTCCTTTATAGCTAAAGAACTGAGAAATAAGTACCATAAATGCACGGATGCCACAGGTAAAAATTTTGAAAAAATTTACTCCCATTCCCAGGTAGCACAAAGATATTGGCCAATATCAAAATGTAATATCGGCCAATATCAAAATTTGATATTGGCCAACGTTAAATGACCCCCCCCCCCCCCCTGAAATAATGTTTGTGAATATTAGTTTTTGACATCTGTGAATGTTGGCCAATATTTTCCAACATCTCTGAATATTAGTTTTTGACATTAAGTGATATTTTTTTCTGTCATTGCTGAATATCATGATTTGATATTGAGCAATATATTTTTCTAATATTCCTGAATAACATTTTTGGATATTAAATGAGTTATTTTTTTATTACTGAATAACAATATCTTTTTGGCACCCCCAGATGTGATGAGAAATCCCTCATTGTTAAACGAGCGATCTCTGCTTAAGGAAAGTCTAGTCTCGTTATTATGTAACAAGACAAAGGCAAACCCAAGCACTAATAAATATGATCAATAGAATCACAGGGAAAAACTTGTTATAAAGAGCTGTTAACAAAAGCTGGTGGGAGTAGATTTTTTTGTTACTGGAATAAAAAATGTCTGACAAATAATAAAACTATCATTTAATTATCTCGTATTTTTCAATCACAATCGACATATTTTATTTTTTACGTTCTTTTAGCAAAGATTTATTTAAATATCACTTTTTATTACTGAGTTTGTTGGAAATTTTGTAACAAAATATTTTAAAATAGGTAAGAAATTTTAAAGCTTTCTGTGTTAAAAATCATGTGTGTCCCCCCCACCCCTTGCACCAAACTATAAAGAAAGTTTTACCAACAATGTTAATACTTTGAATTTTGCTTTGTGAGAAATTAAATATATATATATATATATATTATTAATCTTAAGTCAGAAATATGTGTACATTTTTTCAAAAATTGATGCACTACACAAAAGTTAACACGCCCAAAAGCTTACTATTATATAATAATAATAATTACTTAGATGAACTGTATAAAAATATATATTATTAATAGTGCCTAATTAAAAGTTCAGTGACCTAATTTTGAAACTAAACTTGTATTGTTTCAATAATAAAAAATAAAATTCTTATAAAAGTCGGAAATCCGAAAGCATTTTAAAAAGATAAACACGCATCCATTTAAAAATTATATAAATAAAAAAAATTTCTTGTAAAAACATTTTTTAAATTAGTATAAAATACATAGTATAAAGATAGTATAAAATCATCTTTAGTTTTTTATAAAACACAAATTTTCACATGCTTTTTATATATATAAAAATAACTATAGATTCCTACAGAAATTTTTATATAGGCTTTTTCTTTCTGTGTAAATTTCACGCCCAACGCCTCCATCAAATGCACATTGACGAAAACTACACCACGCAAATGGGCGGTCCTTTAGAACTTTCCGATCACTTCGGTCAAGATTACAAACTTCGTCAGATATGCTTGAATGTCGACAGATATCTTGAAATGACCGAAAAAGGATGTTGTTTTTTACGAATGTCGATAGATATCCCTGAATGTTGTAATAGTAATATCATTTTTACAACATTGGCCAATGTCACCAAATATTAAAAGTAAGGCATTAAAAAGTCAAGTTTTTTAAAATTGGCAAAATTATTAAATTTTATTTTTTAGAATACTATTTCTGTATTATGATGTCATAAGTAATGCAAAAAGCTCTTTTGAATGCTTTCTTTTTAAAACTAATTTTAAGTTATGTCTGTGAATATCGGCAGATGTTGTAAATTTGACGTACGACATTCAGCGACTTTCAAAATATTGGCCAATATTGCCGTGGATATTGGCCGATATCTCTGTGCAACCATTCTGGGAATATGCTGTTTCTCCTAAATCCTCGAAGATTTTTTTGACAAAATTTCTGAAGTACTTTAAAGACACCCTGTTCATAAAGAAAAACAACTGTTCTATAAAAAAAAATAGGTTAATATATACAGAGGCGCCTAATGGGTTAATTAGCATTGTAGAAGATGGAATTTGCATGCCTTCTTCTTGTGAATTTTTAGAATGTTAGACTTAACATTAGCTTGAGTGTTTTTTCGCTTGACTGATGTAGGTTCTTAAGGTAATGAATTCAAGGTTTTCTATAATGCTTGCAACTAATTTCATGATATTTTAAAAGGAAATTTCATCAAGTTAGAATTTTCAATGTAACGATTTTCCAAGTCATTCTTTACCTGCGTGGATGCAGGAAAGGAACGTAAGTGATCAGAGGTGGCGGGAAGCACCCCAGAGCAAGAATAGTAATTTTATTGACACTAGTTTGTTTTGGTTATATCACACTACCGTCATTTTTCACACCCAGCTAACCTATGCTGAAAGTGCCAGTGATGTCTTCTTTGAGGAATTTTCCTTAAAAGCAGTTCTTTTTAAATACTACTTATAAGGATTATTTTCCTTAAAAGCAGTTCTTTATTAATACTACTTATAATAATTATTTTCCAAAAATATTTGTATTACCTTAACACAGTATAACTAAATTTTACAATCATTCAGAAATCAATTTCTAGAAGCTTAAAATATCAGAATGAAAAATCACATAAGTAATTGTAAAGATATGCATAACAAAATCATAAGAATGTTGTAATAAACTTTTAAAAATATTTGGAAATTTCGTCTTCATATATTTATTTATATTAGTAAAGAGCTTTAACATGCTTTTTATAAATTCTGAGATGTATGTGAGTGAGAATATACACTATATGGCGAAATGTCACTGGATAATTTTGATTTTAGACGTTAGAAATACTTGAGTGATTCTTCTGGAACTTTGTGTATATAAATAACGTATTTTATCTTATACAATGCTGATTTAATTGTTAATTAACTGCAATTTTTAATCGAAAAACATGTTTTAACGAAATGTGAGTGTGCTATGTCGGAAGCCGGTTCAAAAACCATTCGAATGACACCTTATTCGTTGTTATGCATTTCGTAAATTCATAGAAAATAGGATATTGACAACAGAAATAATATGTATGATAATTAATGAACTTAAATCCATAATCCAAATGTTCAATTAAGTATGGCACAAGTGAAGAGTCTAAGTGGTACATTTCAGGGTTTTCTTGCACAAAAGGGATAATTTGCATCACTTTCAAAACTTTTCATTTAAAAGCTATTTAATTTTATATTTTGATTTTTAAAAATTTTAACTGATCAATTTTAACCCTTTGACTTCTTAATTTTTTTCTCAAAATGGTTTTGACTAATATGTAATTTACCAGTATTTCCTCTATTATACATATTTCAAATCATAATGTATTTGAAATATGTAATATATTTGTCATTTGCATTTTTACCCTTTGATTGTGTAATTTTTAAAACAAAATTGCTTCAAAAATTGTGTATTATATAAAATGTTCTACAAATGTCTTGATAGCAGCATAAAATTTATAAAAAAAAAGTAGAACAAAAATATAACAAATCTTTAAATTTTGAGCCTCGTGCTTTACTATGTTCCGATTGGTTGTCTTTGTATCTACAATTTTTTGAAGCTCAAACTTAATATGGAGTTATATCTGCCTGTATACATCAGTGTACCCAGATCAGAAGTGTTTTTCTATTCAGAATGCTACCACTTTTTCAGAAAAATAATATTCCCCTAATTTAATGGTGGATTAATTAAGGCAAATACTATAATTTGAAAATAGTGATAGCATTCTAAATAAAAAATAATGCTTAACAGGCAACATTCATATATAGTATATAATTTCTGATGATTTTCATTTCTAAGATCACAGTTGTTGCAAGTGTATTTTCGATATGCGTGTTCAAACAACTGAATTAAATAAAGATAAAATGGCAATTGCATGGCAGGCCACAAATGGTTTCTCAGCATGCCAATCGGTGCCTGCAGGCCATGTGTTAAAAATGCCGGATTTACAGTTTTTCACAAAAGATTTGATATGATTACTCTCTGTAAGTGTAACTGATGGAAGTATGTTTAACAATGCTGTGTTATCTCTAACATAATGTAATTATTTTACATTATTTGGAGCACGATAATATCCTTACAATAGCAAACTGTGCATGTAACATTTAAAATTCTTTTACAGGGCTGCACAAAATAATTAAGATACATCACCATCTATGTGCATTAATTACAGGAAATATGCTTTTAACTGTGTTATGTGTTTTTAAGCTTAACAAACATGCTATGTTATGTTTGATTCTAATGTTCGAACATGCATGCAGAAAATACATGAATTTCCATGAACACAATTGCATTCACTGTGATCTTAGAGATGGCAAACATCAGAAACTGTAGTATATGTATATAGAGATGTATAACTCAGTTTTATATTTCAGCACCAAGAAATTGTAGATGCAGAAATAACCAATCAGAGTGCTACAAAGTGGAAGAGCTTGAATCTAAAAATGTAAAGATTTATAAAATTTTTATAGTGTTTTTTAATAAATTGTTATGTGTATCACATTTAAACTAATGTTTAATTTCTCATTGAACTCTTAATGTGTGAACTCTCAAGATATTCATATAATTTTTATTGTTATGTATTTCATCTTTTATGACAAAAACTGCATAACTGAGTTAGGCATTTATGTTTCATGTCCATTTGCTTATCAGTTGCAATACGTTTGCTAACGCAAGATTTAAAAACCTACTAAGTAATCTTCCATAATTAGGTCCACTGCCAATTGGCATATTTTAGCTAATACTATTTGGTGCAATGAATTGTTTTTTGTGAAAAACTTTTAATGATGGCCACATTTAAATTAAACTACATTGTTGTTAATTTATTTTTTTGGGTCACGCTAACCTTGGGTGTAGACTGGATTACAGAAGATTGAATATTCTATAATTATTCTTATCTAAAATTCTTGGATAATGTGCCATAATAGGGCTGCATACTAATTGACGTATTCAAGCATGTACTGTTTTATGAAACGTAGAACTTTTGGAAGCCACTTATGATAGTAATATTCCTATTGAAATATTTGCTGTTAGTATCATTCACTTTTGACCCTTGATATACACTTTGATTAAAATTCAATGAATTTCTTCCAATTGGTGATCTCTGCCCAATTTTGTTTCACTTTGCTCTCATTTCTTGATACAGTTCAGGAATTTTCATAACTGTGTAAATTCTGTGTTAAGTCAACTGAGTTTGGTCAAAGTCACTGACTTTGACATTTATTCTTAATGACTACTGATTTTAAGTACCAAGCCATATAAATACACCATATCAAAACTGGCATTTATTTTACTAATTACAGCAACCTTTTTCTATCTATATTTTAACACTATGGATATTATTATGCAGTAGAAATAGAAAAAGGCAATTGCAGAAGCAATTATATACAACTTTATAATATAAAATAGATATAGATATGTATATTATATTCATAGATAAAGTATGTGATTAGAATATATATATATCATATTCATTCTGGCAGATATAACGTACAGACAAATTAAAACTACCATCGTAATCATCTTAGCTAAAAGTCGTTAATCTGATGTTGTTCTTTGAATAAGTGTATATAACTAAATTTTTTTTATTATTATTTCAGTTGCTTCTATATTATTTACCATTTTTAATGATGTTATGCATTTAATAAAGGTATATTAATTTACTCTTTGAATGCGATTGGCCATTGAAAATGGTAAATACGATTGGAGATTTTGGTGATCTATCCTCTGGGAATGGATAATACACAAGTACCAAATTAACTGATGATTTGTTTTGAAATTTGATATATTAAAAATTATTACATTAGTTTTATTTGTTTACATTTAACTTCATTAAGAAAAGGTCTTTTATAGTTGAATTGTATAGCACTTCACCTAACATAATTATGCTAAACTTTGATTGGCTTATAGGCACAAATAATTTTTTTAGACCAAACAGTGCTGAAAATTCATCACTGGAAAACTTGATTTGCCTATGATTATCTTCATGGTTTAACATTTTTATCACTCAAGATTAATGAATCTCTTGTGTTTGTTTACTTTGGTAAATGAGATAATGGGCTATCAACCTATTTTCAACTGAAATTATCTCAGAATATATACACATTCGAATGCAACACAATCTCTCAAACATTATTTTTTTTTAAATTATCTTTCAAAAAATGTAATTTTTATGAAATTTATTCAAAAAAATAATTTTGAGTAAAAATGGCAACATGGCATATGAAAAGCAATGCTATCAGTCCATAACTGTTTATGACAGTCACGTAACTTATGGTATTGTAAATAGGAATGATAATTTCTGGAAAATCATTTTCAGTTTTTCTAATACTTTTTTCAGTCAAATTAAAAGTTTAATATACTATGTTATATGTATTACATGTCTATAGATAATATAGAGTGCTTCAAAAAAGATTTCAAGCAAATACTTGCCTATAGATTAAAATTGTAGAAAATGCATTTTCAATTGCATGTATAAGTTTTTCTGTTTAACTAAAGTTTATTATACTAAATGGTGTGAGTATATATTTTAAATAAATTTATATACATAATGGTCTAAAATTATGTGGAAAATATGTGTTCTATGAATAGTAATTTCAGAAAAACATTTCTGTGTTTAATTAATTTTTAAGATACTATTGGATGTATATGTGTATGCAAATTTATCAATCATATAGAGAGCTACAGTAAAATGTATAAATACATTACCATCTATGGGCATATGTTACACAAGATTTCATTCAACTTCTGCAAAAAATGCCAGTGTTTTGTGGTTGGCTGATAAGTAAACATTGTTATTGGGATAGGATAATGTCTTGTACTAGGCAATGCTTATCTAATAAAACCAATGTGTAAAGCACACCAAAAGATATACTAGAATATAGAAATAGCAAAAAAAATCTAAATTGGGAACATAAAATTTAACAGGTACAGGGAAGTAAGCCCTCCTCCCTAAAATAAAATATTTTTTATCATAAAAGTTTATAAAAAAGTCAGTTTTACTATAAAAGAATTTCACTGTGTGAAATCACGTTTAACATAAAAATTCTTTAATTTAGATATTTCCCCAATCATCAGAAAATCTTATAATTCTATATAATAATAAAAATAATAGATTGAGAATTGTAAAGTTTTTGATATGATATAAAGAGGGACAAAATAAAAATATGTTGTGTACTGCTGACATTGAGGCTTGTGACTACTAGATTAAATTATACATAAATAAACAATATAATATAAAATATAGGTACTTCTCTATTATCTCGTTGATCACTTTTCATAAAAAAAACTATTGCCAAACTGTAAGATTAAATGCCAAAAATGCAGTCCCATTTACTTGATGTCAGAAGCCTTATAAGTGTTTGTTATGTCATCAAGTGGTTTTTAATTCGACATTTGTGTGTATTTTTCATTACATTTTACTGATTTATTAGTTATTTCATTAATTAAAATAACAATTGTGTCCTTAAATTCTTATATTTTATTTGTTTAATTATTTTGATACTCCAAAGGCAACGTTCTCCCATTTATTTGGCGTTACAGTTTGCGATAGTTTTTTTATATGAAAAGTGGTCGACGGGATAATAGAGAAGTACCAAAATATATAACATATGGATGGCTACATATCTGCTTTATAACATTTGACAAGTTTTTATTGGCTACTCTTTTATTTTGGTGACTGTAATATTTGGAAATCACAGTTTCTTTACACTAAATTATGCCAAGGTCACTATAAAGAAGAAAGTATCAAAATTAGTTTATAGCAAACAACAAATTATGAGAAGTTGAGCACTCACATTAGAATTAGTGAAAAATTCTTGTTTCATATTTCACACAAAAAAGTTTATCACCAGTATTAGCATTTATACTTTTGATAGCAACTTTTATGGCTTGTCTCACAAACAAAAAGTTTCTCACCAGTAAGATATAATAGATACTTAATAAAATCATACCTTTGAAAAAATCTTTTGTTGCTTAATTTACAAACAAAATATTTTTCACTAGTATGAGAACTAATATGAGGATTTAACATAAACTTTTGAAAAAATATTGTTGCATGTCTCACACTTAAGAAGAATAAATTAGCAGCTTCTTGCTTAAATCACTCTTACATGAGAATTTCTTGTTATGTATCTCATACACAAGGCTTCTCACCAGTGTGAAGTAACATGTGCTTCCTTAAATTACTCTTCATAGAGAATTTCTTGTTGCATATCTCACACACAAAAGGTTTCTCACCAGTATGAGAGCGAAGGTGAGCATTTAAATTACTCTTTTGAGAGAATTTTTTGTTGCATATCTCACACACAAAAGGATTCTCACCAGTATGAATTAACATATGCTTTTTAAAATTATCCATACGAAAAAAATTTTTGTTGCATATTTCACACAAAAAATGTGTCTCACTAGTATGAGAGCGAATGTGATCATTTAAATGATTCTTTCGAGAGTATTTCTTGTTGCATATCTCACACACAAAAGGTTTCTCACCAGTATGTACTAACAGATGTTTGTTTAAGACATCTTTACGAGAGAATTTCATGTTGCATATCTGACATACAAAAGGTTTCTCACCAGTATGAAAGAGAAGATGATCACTTAAATGACTCTTTCGGGAATATTTCTTATTGCATACCTCACACATAAACAATTTTCCTTTGTGTGAGTCGGCAGATGCTTTTCCAAAAAGCTCTTTAGAAGTAATGTTTGACTGCATTTTTCACACTAGATTGCTTTGTGTGAAATGATGTGTATCTGCCTTTATGGCTTTAAGCATCTGCAATAAATAGAATTGAGTTAATATAACAAATATTTTAATCAATTAAAAACCTATTTAAGAAAAAATGAACTTCACATACAAAAATTAAAATCACTATAGAAAATTAATTTGAAATAAGAAAAACTCAACATAAAATAATAGATTTACTCCCAAAACTTTAAAATAGAGCCGCAAACATCTCCTAGGTATGTCCATGAAAAATTTTATGTGAAATGTGTAAAGAAGTGTCATTTAACAAACTTCATCTTTTAATAAAGTATCAGATAATCTGCAGTCTACGTACCAAAAATAATTACTGGCGATATTTATAGTAGTAGTGTTGCAGCTATAATCTCTCATCTGCAACAGCATAAATATGCCTACTTAAGAGTAGATTACAGATTTCACTATGAAAGTGTAAATATAATTCTGGAATAACCTAGTTTTTAAGAGTAACTTTGAAGCATTAAAAAAGAACTGTGATGGGATCTATTGAGACTTTAGAGACAGGTATGACATCAAAAATTGAAAGAATACGATTGAATTTTAAGCAAACTGAATTGTAAGAATAGAAATGAAGAGTCATTGAAATAATACAAATTAATGAAAAAGAATCTTCAACAATATTTTTTTTCTGGTCAAGGAAATCCACTACTTAGTGGAAAATTTCAAAGAAAAAAGATCAGAGAAAAGTATAGTAATGAAAATAATTTCATTAAATGATATTCATACATACTTTTATGTTTAATATTAAGAGTAAGAGAGGTTTTTGATAGTTTTTCTTTGATTAATCATACACCACTTGACGCTAGTAGTACATGCTACCATGAAATTTAAACTGAGAAAGAATTGTTGCAAGTTTATCGAAACAAATTTCCTTTTGATTTTTAAATTAAACAACGTTTACATTTTCTAATATTTTTACCATATTTTAAATATATTTCTATATTTGAAATTTTCTAATGTCCGCTTTCTCTAAATACAATAAAAAAAGCATTGTTTAACTTATTGATAAAATATTATCATGATATTATCATCTATAATTAGGAGTTTTTAATTATCACTTCTTCTTTCCAGTATTGTACCGAAACCATATTTAAAAGTGTGTTTAAACATACATTTAAAACTTTTCTTGTGATTTTTGGTAATCTCTATGTACATGTAAAATATTTCTTACTTTATAAAAACCACATTGTCATTTTAAAGTTTTTTAGATGAATGGTTTTGAGTTATTATTGCTTTTTCAATTACAGTGATTTATTTCGCTTGCATACTTGGGACTGGCCATAGCTTTAATTTCTGGAAAAAAAATTATAACTTTGAACAGTACCATACTAATTCAATACTAATAATATATAATTGGTAATTAAGCTGAACAGTATGACTTTATTAATTTTCTTTCTTTCTTTTAAGTTAAACAATTAAACAGATCTATTTTAATTTTTGTTTTTTAACTTGTAGGTTAAAAAAACTTTATACCTATTATCAGGGGTGTAAAAAACTAGGCGTCGATGGCCACCACTAAATTTTTAGTATTCTTTGTCTAATGAATGCTGATAAAATTTAGGTGACGTATACTAATAAAATTTAGAAGAAGAATACTTAAAAAATTTATTAGTGAGAATTGGCCATTGACGCTAAATTGTTACACTCCTGTTTATTATCTATACTAATAAAAGAAAGTTTCACTCTGTGTGTGTGCGATGGCTACCGAAATCCACCGCATGTAGAAGTTTGAAAATTTTGGTGAGGATAGTCCAAGGCATGTCCTGATGCACCTAAGACTCAAAATTTTAATTTTTTGTGATCCGGGCCACTTTATATTCTTGTGCCTTTAATTGTTAATAACTATACTTAGGGAACGAGCTAGTTGACAGTACAGAATATACTGGGAACTTTATACCTCCGCGACAAAAAGTAGTGCGCTGCCTACTTTAATAAAATGTGTCTCTGTATCTCATTTTTAAAAAATATTTAAATACAGAAACAATTGACTGCTTAAATGAAACTGATTTAAGTAGAAATGTGCCACTGTTACGATATATATATATTACTATTTCGTAAATATGTATCTATTCTCTTGGCAGAATTTTGGCAAAAAACAGGGACAGGTTGAAGAGCAGCTGCAAACCTACTGATGATAATTTTACCCCACTTCCGTCAAGTTACAGATAATTACATAAAAGATTGTGGTTTTAAATGCACAATATATGTTTTTTTATTTTTGAAACTATTAAAGATACAGCAAAAATGATTGTGGATTTGAACTTTTCGAGAAATTTTATCTGAAATACACACCAAGAATGCCAATAATATATTTAAAATAACAAAACAAAAAGAAACTTTGAAAATTAAATGAATGGAAATGTATTTATGAAATGCTGTGGTTGTAATTAAAACAAACAAACAACAACAAAAATCACACTCAACAACACGAATCTTTCATTATACAGAAACATGGGCATATGCAGGAAGTGGGGAGAATGCCAATAATATTTAAGGCTGGTATCAAATCCAAGCTGGCTACTTTATGACATATTTTTTAATTTATTTTTATTCGGAAACGCATGAAATTGGCAGGTGTTCTTATTCAGAAACTTTGTAATCGAAAGACGTTTTCCATTTTTTGGTAAAGGCAGAAGATCTTTCATAAAATACTGTCAAAGTCGGTGTTTTTAAACTTAATTCCAAACGCAGCATTCCAAGAAGGGAAAAAAAGTGTCGTCATGTGACATAAATCGCTTGTAACTCATTAGGTAATTAATTTATTAAAAAAAAGGAAAACTCATTTTGATTCCAAATCACTTCAATAATCAGGCCTGCTAATTTTATGCCTTTGCGTTTAAAATGTGTCAGGAAGTTTCGCGTTGTTGAGCAAGTCATTTGAGAACCACCTTAAAATAACAAAACAAAAAACAATCTTCTGTAAAACGAAATGAATGGAAATTTGTTTATTAAATGCTATGGTTGTTAGAAAAAAAGAACAGCAACAAAAATCGTTCTCCACTTTTTTTTTTTTTTGGGGGGGGGGGGGGGTCAATGCGTGAGCGTGGAAAGGCACAGCTACAATATCATTCTTTAAATGAAATTATTTGAATAGATCTTTTTCTATCTATTACAGATGGTGCGAGCTCGTTCTCCCCCCCCCATTATGCCTGTAGACTTGATAAAATTAATTAATACTTTTGAAAAGTATATATCTATATTGAATTATAGTATTTTTAAATATAATATATAAAATTACACTAGATTGAACCCGTCAAAACTTGACGCAAAAAAATACTACAACAATATCAGTAAAATAAGCTTCTTTATTATTTATGAAGGGGCGCGTATAAAACAGTCTTTCAAATATTTTATTTAATTTCTTCCCCAGTCAAATACAATACTATTTCCGATGCAAACTCCAAACAAACAATCCGTAAATAACTGTATAATGCAAATCAGTTTGACATTACCACCATATTCCCCACGGCAAGAAAAAAAATTCATGGACCTATGAAGTATATACAAATAATATATTCCTACGTTCATATCATATTCAGTAAATACAGAACATAGTAAATAAAGCACACATCTCCCCCCCCCCCCCTGTGATAATGCAATTGAATGAGCTCCTATGCGCATGTGCATTGCATCTGCCCAAAAGCACCGTCGAAATTCGACGTTAAAAAAGTTTTAAAATGATTAAATTAAAAGTTTTAAAATGTCCTCTTTAATCATTGTTCGTTTCAAATCCATATCTTCTAAAACGCATCCATTGTTTTAAGCTAATCAATTTTTATGCAAAGATTAAGAAGTTTTTTACAGTAATAAATCTATCTGCAGATGAGGGAGATTTTTAATGTTTTCAAGTGTAATTTATTTGTATGGTTTCTTCGGTTCCTTGACATAATCAGGATGATTATCCCTTTTCCATCACAGTCGGGGATATTTTTCCTCTTATACAGTTGGCAAATGTAAAAAAATAAAAAAATGCAATTCCTAGCATATCCTGATATCTGATGGAACATATTCATCAACGAATTCAACATATCAATTTTATGTTCAACATAAACTAAAAATAGTCTTTTTTTCTGACAGATTTTTGTTTAGCGCCAAAATGTTCTATCTTATGGATAACCTGATCTTATCACTTTAAAAAAAAAAATTATTATTCACTTTTTATGATGATTAGGGAAATCTATTTTCAATTGTGGCAACTTTCCCAGGGGCTATTTTACATTATTGAAGTAAACTGGTGGTCATTGATAAGATAGAATTGAAAAACTTTTCATGCTTGAAAATTATTGAAAAAGTCGTTAAATTAATCGGCAGTTTTCAAATAAATTTCAATAGAAAGCTAATTTTTTTTCTAATTGATGATGTAAGAATTGAAATTGTAAAATGTAGTATAAAATAGAAATTTGTAGTATTTCGAAGTGATGTAAGCGCGATGAAAGCTAAAGCGATAGCGCCTTTGTTGTCACAACTGTTGTACATTTCTAAAAATTGCCACTGTATTTTGGCTGGCGTCTAAAAGTGGAAAAACATTTTTTGACATCGAAAGAGAAATTCACAGTGAAAGAAATAGGACTTTGCGCTAATAAGGAACTGTTAAATGAACTTATAATAAATCTACCAAAATAATTCCTATGAAATATTAGTCTTACATTGTTTATTCTAACAAAGAATACAATAATTATTTCAAGATTTTTTTCTACCATAACACTATTTTTAATAACTTTAAATTTCCTGAAATCCTTTACTTTTGTGATTTTTTTTATTGAAAAGGGAAATATTCTATCCTATAATTTAAAAAAAAAGCAATTGGTAACATGTAATCAAGGTATGCAATCAAGATAAAGAAATCAATGACGGCTCCAATTCTAATCTTTATAATTATGAATGCAAAAATCAGTAAAATTATGTCATCTTAACACAATCATATACATTTTTCTCTTTAGTTTTATCAATGTTAAAATGCACTTCAAGCTAAGCATAACGTCATTTTCACCGGCGCAAACTTTTCACACGTACTTCATATACCTTACATTAATGCTTAAACACCATGCACACAAATATAAATATATTTTGTATTTAATTGTAATGAAAAAATGGCATCAACAAAGTTATAATGCATAATGATAAAATAAACCCAATGGACAATATTCCCGTGACGTCACAATAAATATGAATTTTTATTCACTTATAACACACGCGGATAAGTATTTTTACCGAAATTTAACTTGCAAATTAACAAATTCGGCCTTAAAACCGCGTGATTTTAATATTTATTATTTCTCTTTTATTCAACCACAGAGTTTAGAAAATAAACTCTGTGCTTCGGAACAGTAGGCGTTATCCGATTATGACGTCATTAGCAGACGTAAAAGTTTAATTGAAAATTACGGTTAATTAATTAAATTTTCGAACAAACGAATGCACGATAACAAATCTGTGTACAAATATCTTTCATTTAAAAAAAGAATGATGTAATTTGATGCAGTAGTTTGTTCTCACGGATTGTCGAAAGAAATTGCTTAGCGTTTTAAATATATAGATTATTAAATTACAAATGACTCAGCAAGTGTATTTTTTTAAAAGGTGGGGGGGGGGGGCAGGGAGAGAAGAAAAAGAAAGAAATTGCAGAATTATGCTAATAGTTTTAACATGACAATGTGGGACTATATATATATAGAGAGAGAGAAAGAGAAAATCCCTTGGCAGATTTTATTTATTAAGATGTTATATAAATATCTGTGTGTGTATAGATATAACTGGAGATACCCATTTCGTATTTTAAGGTTGTTTAGAAATGAGTTTCTTCCTTTTTTTTCTTCCAATGTGACAATAGTCACCAATAGACAACAATAGGCTGTAATGCAACTTTACGTTCGCCACATGTGTTAAACATCTGACATATACCTGATCACCTTATTTCTAATTTTAAACCTGTTTCCCATAACTATACTATCAGCTTTACTCTTTAGTCGTGTGAAAACTGCATATCAGAGTAAAATTTTACCTGCTACCAATTTTGCATTCTACCTTTCATTTTTGTCTGATTAAAGTTAATAGATTTTAAAATTTGTTTTCTCATCTTAATTTAAAATTACTTTACATAAAAGTATAAATGGGAATTAATGTGGTTCTTCAAGATTACGCATGGAGCAATGAAGGATATGTCACCTACATATCAGTTTAAACTTGATTAGAAATAGATTTGTATTACTTAAAAGAAAAAAAAAGAACGAAAAAAATTATTCTGCATTAAAAAATAAGAAAAAGTTATATATGATGTTAAATTGCAACAATATTGTTTTTTTTCCCTTTCAAAATATTTTAATACTCAAGAGTACCTTCTACATTGAGAAACCAGGGCATAATTTGTCCATCAGTCTCCATAACCCTGATTTCTCTTCAGTCTTTAAAAGCGAGCTTATTGTAATTGAACAAGGCCTTGAGGCTATTCTCAGCGAGCGGGACTTCGGAGACCTCTGGATTCTTTCAGACAGTTGCAGCTCCCCTCAACACCTTCACAATTGGATTACAGTTGGAGATAAAACTAGTATTTCCATCCTTCGTAAACTTAAAATCATTTCAAAGCTCCATGATGTTCATTTTCAGTGGATTCCATCCCATGTTGACATTTATGGCAATGAGCAAGCTGATCGCTTGGCCAAGGAGGGTTGTTGTCAATCTATACCTTCCTCTTCAGCCCTTACCTACTCAGAGCAATATATGAAATTTCAAAGGAGTGGAAGGTCCCTCCAAGCCACCACTGGTACGCGGGCAAAGAACCAGGCTCTTCGTTCGCTATCAACTGTGACAGAGCCTCTCGAACGGCAATTTCAAGATTGGCAAGTGGACACACAAAAAGTCTCTCGTTCATTGAGGGCAGAAAGATCTTCAAAATCTGCACTAAATGTCAAGCTCAACAGGCCTCTACTGAACACATCCTGGACTGCTTAGGTCTTTCCAGAGAAGACTTATATGCTTCCCCTTTTCTGGTTCTGGACTTTCTTAGGATTAACGGAATATTGGATCTTGTCTGACTTCGTCAGACACTTGGAGGATAAACCACAACAACAACAACCTTCTGAGGTCAAAAGATCTTGGAAATTGACGCATATTATCTTAATTTAAATAATGTGCATTTGTAATAGATTGTAAATTAAATAACCAATTAAATTCAATTTCAAAAGAACACACACACAAAAAAAAATCCCTGAAATAAGGTTTCTGGAAGAAAAGTCTTATTTTATGTCGCCAAAATGAGTGTTATATCGCCCGAAATGGCAATCAAATTAAGCCAAGGGTTTTAACAGGCGATCCCAGCCTTGTACACACTGTCTTCTAAACCTTTCCTGAAGTATAGCCCCCTTTTTATCCGATCTTCTTCATTTTTGGGTTTTTTCTCCATTTTGCTATTCTCCCATTTCTACATTCTAGTTACGACTCTGAGCTCCTGGAGTGTGGTATGGGGGCCCCATTGAAATTTTTGCTCCCTAAATTGTTAATAAGTTGCCTCCTTTTAATCCGATCTTCTTTGTTTTGGGGGCCTTTTCTCCATTTAGCTATTCCCCCATTTCTACATTCTAGTTAGAATCCTGGCCCCTTGAACTTATTGTGTGCAATGCCTCCCCCCCCCCTAAATGTGTCACAATCTCAATACATAACTTTAAAGGTGAGTCTTGGACTACTCTCCCCAGGACACTACCCCCATAATTTTATTGGTACCTAGGGCCCAATTTTTTAAGCATTTCTTTAAAATTTTATTCTAATAATTAATTTATACCTTATGCTTAAATTTGACTAGTTGAAGATCTAAAGTGCTAAGCACTAAGAAAGTTTTAAGATGTTTTCTTCTCAGGGATCTGCCCAAAACTATCAGTTGGCCACCCTACGAGAGTTTCCTTAAAAATTGTCTGATTCACTAGCTTTTTAGGTGTGTTTCTAATTATATAAATATGTAGCACTTATCTATAGTCATTGTCTGGCCTGTCCATCCATCTGTCTGCATATAATAGTGCAAAAACTACCCAACTGAATGGTTTGAAATTTAATATATATAATCAATGCAGAATTTTGTGAAGTTATTTCAAATTTTATGAGAATTGTATCAAAACTTATAAAGATATTAATAAAAATATTTAGTAAGTAATTTGAATTTTTTAAAAATCAGCACTTCCTTGTTATAGCAGCTTATGAGGATTAATCGTCAAGCGACCGAGATGTATTGCCAAGTTATCTGACATGTATGACATTATATATTATATATATGACATCGTATAACCTCTATGCCTAAGTTATAGACGCATTTTTCATTCTATTAAATCCTATCATACGTAATTAATTCAATGATATCCCATGATAGGTTCTGGGTTATCATGGTGATTATGTCCTATTTAAGATGGAGTCCTATTATTTTTGTATTACTCAATTTAAAAACCAAATTTTTGTACTAAAATAGTTTAATTAAAGCAATCATAAAATCTACCAACTGTTTTTTTGGACAGATGTTTCGGAGAAATAGATATTAAATGGAAAAAGAGTCTAAGTATAGATTTAAAGTTCAGAAATTTTCAAAGCTAGGCTTAAGTCCCATTGGAGTTTTCAGTAAATGTCAGCAAAAGATAAAATGCTGCCAACTTAAAATGTACTTATTTTTTACAGAAATTAATCATGTCATAATAAAAGAAGATATAATTCATTTCACTGAAATAAGTTATAGTATGTACATACCGCATTTGTCACATTTGACATACAATTTCCAACTTATTTTTCTACCAACTTCTTAGAACTTCCAGCTACTACATGAACAACAAAGAAATTTCTCGGTTAAGACCTGGGCATCCTTTAAGTTTTTGTGCCCTAAATCGATACTAACTTGCCCTCTTTTTATCTGATCTTCTTTATTTTTAAGGCCCATTTCTCCATTTAGTTATTCTTCCATTTCTATATTCCAGTTAAGACCATAGCACCCTGGGGCCTGGTAAAAAGTTCTTTGAAGTTTTTGTTCCCTAAATTGTTAATAACTTGCCCCCTTTTAATCTGATCTTTGTTTTTGGGGCATTTTTTCTATTTAGTTATTCCCTCATTTCTACATTTCACTTAGGACCCTGCAACTCAGTCCGGGGGCCCTTGAACTTTTTGTGTTTTGGAAGACAAAAAAATTTCATAGACTTCAGCTATAATCAATTTTGAATATTAATCTCCTTCTTGGGGCCCTTGGTCATTTGAAAAATCATTCGAATTTGAGTTATGTTATTATCATGGGTCCGGACAACGCCGGGTCGGACAGCTGGTTTTTAATAAAGGAATTTTAAGCATAACCTGAAATTCTGTTTCATATGTGTATAAAACTACAAGGGAAAGTATAACTTCATTATAAATATTTAAAATTAAAAGTAATTTTCTTTTTACTTATGAATCTCTAAAAGTAATTTAACTTAAAATAAAACTAAATGTGACTTAAAGTAAAACAGTATTAAATAATTAAAACAGAAAAAAACATCAACTAAACTTTGAAATCTTGTTAAAGAAAGCAGTATCTTAATTTTGAAAATAAGCATTATACTACACAAAGCTTTTTTAAAACAGAGCGAGATGTGCTGAGAATTTGAATATGTTGTTGAAGTAGAGCCCACTCTTTTCACTTTTGAAAACAGCCAACATGTAAACTTTTTATAGTGTCATATAAAGAAATCAAGATATATTATCATTCAAGGTTTATTCTTTGTTTGAACAATGCATTAGTATCATAAGGGCAGGGCATTATGTTGAGAGATATTATGCTATAATATCACAATGGTTTTTAAATTCAATTCACAGGTAAGGCATGAATTTGCATGATTAATTTTTTTAATTATTTGGAAAGTATGGATTATATATTAATTTAGCAACAAAAATTTAACATAGAACCAAAGAATAAAGAAAACATTTATAAATAATGAACGAAAATTCAAACATGCTACCATTCTTTTAATGTTTAAAATGTTAATAACAACAATAAAATTTAAATATACATAACATTGTTTCAAATACATTTAGAATTATTATATTTCTGCATAATATTTCTCTTTTGGCCTTTTTAATTTCCGTAGAAATATTGTTAATTTATAACAAAAATAAAACATAATTTTTAAACTAAACATCATCTCTAATCTGCATAGTTTTATAAAGCATAAAACCTTCAATCCCGCATTCTGAACATTTCACAAAGCTGGCAGTATTGAGTCCTTTAAAGGACTCTTCACATATGTTTTTCATATTAAAACAGGAACCTTCACAATACATTCCACCTTAAAACAAGACCCTTCACAAAATTTTATGTCTTAAAAATAGGCCTTTCACAATTTTTTCCATCTCCAAACTAAACCTTTTGCAAAAATTAATTATTTAAAAGAAAAATCTGACCTGACACAAAACAACTGAAGCCGCCAAAGAATCTATTTAATGTAGCTTTTACATATATAAAGAATCTTGTAAAAATTCATAAACAAGAAACTGAATATAACAGTTATTTCAAATTCACAAAATTTTAATTAGTTTTTTCACAAATATGAATTTTCACAATTTCACAAAAAAAAAAAAAAAAAAAAAAAAAAAAAAAGAAAAAAACCCTATGAGAAAAGTCTGGATAGGTTCCTGGAAACATTTTTTGAAAAATTATTAAACTTTTCTCGTGTATATTTATATAAAAATTCTGTAAGCCTGTTTTAAAGTTATCGTAGCCCATTTTGCTCTTTCTAATAACTTTAGCTGTTTTTCAAAGATTCAAAACAGTTTATTTAACAATTACAGAGATAAAACATATAGTGGGACCAAGCAAAATTCATAATTTAAGTATAAAATATAAATACAAAAACACTTTTATAAGTTGACTTCGCCCTCCCAAATGAAATAAATCCTATTTGTACCAGTTTATTTTATATTGTACAATATATATATATATATATATATATATATATAAGTATACCTTATTCTATAAAATACAATATTGTAGTAAGAGTATTAACTTGTACCAATACGTTATTTCTACATTGAGATCTGGAAATGAAAATTCTTAGAAACGCGATGGAATAAAAATATCACCTAGAATTCACAGTATTATTTATACATTACAGCAATTTACAATACTTTTAATTTGTTATACTAATCATTTTTAAGAAAAGAAAGAAATCATCCAGTGTAAAGCAAGACGTCCCCATAAGAAACAACAGGGAGAAATACAGCGAGGGTTTGTTTACATGTGTAGTGACGTCAGAACAGCTTTCGTCACGTGACGTGGCTTTTTCCCGCCACGGCAAAAACTGCGTTTTAAAAGTTAATTTAATGAATTATACAAGTTTCAAATATATGTAAAAATGGTATCAAAATGTTCGTATTTTTACACTCTATCAGATGCAAGTTAAATTGAAAAACGTGCAATTTCCCCATTCAGGTGTTTCTTAACTGAAAATTCATTGTTTACATCTGAGAAGTTGTGCATTATATGGAGAATTGCGTTATAAAGATCTTTTACTGTATTTATTTATTTTCAGATGAAATGTACCCTTAAATTTCACTTTTGTTGAATTTCATTCCAGTTTCAGAAATCTAACTTAAAAAAAAGAAAGGGAAAAACTGAAAATCTTTTTTTCAGTAAATTCAGCCATGTGTGCTACGAATATGACAACCTTATCTATGGAAAGATTAAAGTAGATTGATTCATTGATTTAGCTGTGTTTTTCTGATTGTTTTTTTTTCAGAAATCCAGTGTATAAGAATGTATGTTTCTTTGTGAAAGTACTTCCATTGTTTGTTGACTTAATATACAATTGTTTGGAGCTTGAGAGTAAAAAAATATTGAAAAGTTATTAAATTGGCAAGTAAAATTAATTTTTGTCCACTTGCTGAATCAGCGAGTTAAAAAAGTGGAAACAAAATGCGATGACATATAGTATAAACCTGGACCGTCATAAGAAAGATAAAAATAATGATAAAAGTCAGTTGTAGTTTAAATTATTTAACAAAAATCCAGAGAAATCTTATTTTAAAAAGTGATTTTGGATTGTTTTTCAAAAATATGATGAATATATATTTATTGGGGTTTTTTTTGGGAGGGGGAGGACAAGCATTCTTAATAACCGTGGCTTTGACACATTTCATGTATTTTTTAAAATTGCAGAATCCAGCAATGTTTTTCTGGATTTCATGAGTATGAAGCTCTCATACATGCATTTGTTATTGCAGCGTTAATAATTTTCAAATTTTTACAGTTTCTTTATATGCAAGATAGTTCTATTCAGCAATTTTTATTCTTCTCTTTCTTTTCATTTGTACACTACTAAGTAGTTAAACACCCGTTTTAGCAATTTCACATTTTCTGAGATTGCTAAAGTTTGAATAATTTAAAAACACAAAGATCTATTAAATTTAATTCATATATTGGATTCAATCATACGCATGTGTGTGTTTACAACATTCAACGACTGCATTTGAAAAATATGAAATGAAAACATAATCTATTAAAGCTGTATTATATTTTTCATAATTCATTCGATTTTGTTTATACAAACTGAAAAAAGTAAATGACAAAGTATGTAGCAGCATATACAAATAAAAAAATATTAGCAAAATACCTAAACAAAAATAGTTTAAATCAATAAAAAATTGTACACCTTCTTATTTTTTTTAAATTTTACTCTTTAATACCAAAATTGTGTAAATACTTCTTCTGAGCAAATTTCTCATTTTATGAGAAGTGTCTTTAATGTTGCTAAGCTTTTAAAACATGGAGATGATAGAATGATTTTTGTCAAATGAGAATTGCATCTAATTAATGTATTGTTTGCGTTATCCGGCGTGATCTGGTAGGGGGGGGGGGAATCCCTTTACAGTTTGCTGTATTTTAACTTGGCGTGTGTGGCTTTTGGCGCGCGTAGGAAAAATCGCTAGAAGCTAGGTTCGCGTGTAATGAGGATTATACCACGTACCTTGTACTGTATATCATGTTTGATAATGGTCCTGGATTATTTCACATCGCATGTCAATGCAGATACCATAAACGTTTCCTTACATTTAGAGATCTAATTGAATATTAATGATTTTTTTTTTTTAATACTATTAGTACAACAATAATCCAAACATGATATCTTAAAAACGAAGCACCTATCTATATTAATACATTAAAAAATACCGATTTCAGCTGCCAGAAGAGGCATTTTCCCATACAATATAAACAAAGTTATTTCCGGAGTGTTGCCAAATTCAAAACCAAAATACAATAGTACTAGTTGGTTGAAAGGGGGGTTAGAATATGAAATCGTCATGTCAGTTTAGATCATCGTTTTGTTGAACTGGCTTAGTAGAGTAAGAAGATATCTATTTTATTCTATCAATCTGGTATACTGATTTCAAATAAATCACACTACTTATGTTTTTATTTCAAAAACACGGGAAAAATTGATTTTCTTTAACCCCTGACAAGCACACTGGGTACAAAGTACCCACCCCCCTCTGTATGTATTTATTTAACAAGAGTCAGCTACATTCCTGAGAAACGTTGGACTTCGGTTAGGTTAGTTACCTTGCTTTCATTGGTTCGTTAGATTATGGCAACTTGATGCAGCAAAGGAGGGACTGATAGTTATTGTGATGTATCATTATTTTGGCGCAAAAGTATTTTTTGTTTATGTAAAATCAAGAGATTAATCGACTGCTTTATTCGAATTCAAAGATATAAAACCGAAATGTTTTTGTTTACATCATGCATGTTTAATTTTTTTAAATTAAAAATCCTTTTACGTTTAATAAATAAATTTTAAACTTAAAAGAAAACTGATATTTAATCACATGGATATTTATTTAATTGTGCTTCATTTATGTATTACTATTATGTTGTTATGTACATATTTGTAGCTTTATTTGAATTACTAATGATAAAGGTTTATCATCATACTCATATTAGAATAGAATGAGACACAATTTCATAGCAGTAAACTCTTATCAAATGATAATAACAGGTTTTTTTTATTATTAAAAAATTGCTTGTTTATGGAATTGTATAATGATATAATTGTATGGAAGTGTGTAATGTAGGCTAGTTAGTGTTTAATATTATGATGCCTTGATACTTTATTTGATACAATAGCTGTCGTTGCTTGAAGGAAAAAAATGAGCTTTATAAGCTTTTTTCTTTTTTTTTCAGAGCAGCACAAATTGTTTTAAGGAACAAATATTGTTTTCATATTCTGATAATGTTTTATTTTAATAAATTATGTAAACCAATGTTTTTCATTTAACTCAAGTTGCTTTTTATATATTTAAGTTAGAGGTATCAATATATGTAGATATAATTTTTTGCTTTAGTTTGACGAAATTTAATAGTTTTAATAAATATTTTGGCTAAACATTTATAATATAAAAATAACTTATAGTTGTATAAAGGAAACAAATCTATAATTGTGCAATTTTTCCCACACATTCAAAATTATTAATCTGAACAAAAAGGGGGGGGGGTGTAGGGGTTAGATAGTCGTTTTAGCTGAGTGGTTACTTCACACCTTGATACAATGAAAAAGAAAAGTTAATCTACTATAAATGTGGCTGAAAGAAGGGCTATAAAATGTTAAATTTTTATCTAATTAATAAAAAGGGAATTGAAAAACTGGACACATATGTAACATATTTATGTGCACAGAAATTGCAATATTAATTAATAGTCATTGATGGCAGAAAACAAAGCTCGTAGGAAAAATACTTCATAGAAAATAATAATTTTCTAAAACATAAAAAGTTTTTTAAAATAAATTCTGTGCATCTGTATCATTTTCATAAACTGTACATGTAAAACTAAAAATTACTTTATAATTTCAAGGCAGAAATATTTAATATTTGCTTTTAATCTCATTTCTATGAATAAACATACAATAGATATCTATACAATAATCTTATATATAGGATAGGTATACCAGTTTTAGCCACATTCAATCAGTTTGTCCAGTATTTAGCTTATGATTTGATATTAATCAATAAAATGCATTTTTACACCATAAGAAAACCTTAATTTATCATTTCCAATCTGATTGGTTTATTTTTCCATAACCTGTGACTTGCAAAAAAAATTAAATGTGTGAACCTATAGTGTGTGCTCACAAATATTAAGATCTTTGCTTAGCTAACAAGTTTTTAGAATCTTTCAACATTAAGCCTTATCAGGCTCTATTTGTTCTAAAACTAATTGCTATTGAGTTTTATGAGATAAGCTTTCTTTCTATATAAATTCTGCATTAAAATTAATTATTTTAACCGTTTAATGGGAGGCGGTCAAAACTGGTGTTCTAAATTTGCTATATCTACCTTTTATGGCCATGGAAGTGGCCAAAAGGGGTACAACATATGTTCCACTTTTGGCTACATGATTCATTATAGTGAGAATTTTAGCCATTAAAATAATTTTTTGAATATCTGGATAAAACAAAATCAAGTAATTTATTTTTGTTTTTGTTTTGCCTAGTAGGAAAAGCAAGGCTGGTGAGAGTTTCAGAAAGAGGTTTTGTTATTCTCCCTCTAATACAAATTCACTTTAGAAAATAAAACTGTGTGCTAGTTTTACACACGCACTGTATGTGCTAGTTAAAATTGTTAGTGCTAGTTACTAAAAAATGCAATATTACTAGAGAAAATATAGTGTATTGTGTCTAGTGTTGATAAAAAAGGAGGAAAGAGGATATGTATTGTTTAGGAATGATAAATAAAGTAATTCATTTCTAAAGGTTTGATGAGTTATAAATTAAAGTTCTGATTATAGTGGATTTTATTGAATTAACAGCTGTAATAATGAATGAAATAGTATTATTCAGAGCTTATACGTGTTAATTTGGTAAAAACATTTGACATCTGGAGTTGAATGGGCTCATCTAAAAATCCAACAATTCATTTAATATATGTATGATATCTTCATTTTCTGGAAAAATAAACATTGTTTTCATTTTTTTTTTCTTTTTTTAAATGTTACAACTTATGTTAAGTCATTTACTACATTGGTTACAATACCAATAAAATCTTTGATCCAAGAACAATTTTCATGCGGGAATCTAACAACTACCTAACATCCAATGGATACTTTTTAACATCCTCCATTTGAAGATTACTTTCCTTGTTATTCTGTTTACACTTAGAAAGTTATATAGAAAGTAGCCACCATCATCTTGTACATCACACACATTTAGGTGCAAGGAAATTAAAGATGATTCTTTATCGATGGACTCGTTTAAAAAGCTGCATTTTCTTTTTTTTTTTTAGTTTTGAACTTTTAGTTAAATTTTCTTTTCTTTTTTTTACCGGCATTCTCTAAAATGTTTCTCTTACAATTTCCTCCTTTTTTTGCATAGCATATTAATAATATTGAGTAACAATTTATGGTTCAGTAAACCATACTATATTAACCATACTACTATTGTTTAGTTAAAACATAATCAAGTTATTTTAGCTGGAACAAAAACGACATAAAATTTGGAAAGTTATCCACTGCACTCTCCCGGTTTTACGCTAAAAATAATGATACTGTAATTAATTTCGATAAAGCAAGAATTATCCATAGGTTCAATAACCCATTTAAAGCCGCCATTAGGGAATCATTGGAAATTAAAATTAGAAAAGATTGTATTTGTAATGATAACTTTCCTTTCAACATACCTAGTTTATGGGATACATTTTTAACCCCTTGTTAATTCATTGTTTTGTTTTTCGCTCTTTGGCAACAGAGAGCGCCCGCTTATTTTATTTAAATTTTTCCATATGGTTGATTTCAATTTTCTCGTATCGAAAATTAAAAGATCAGTAGTCGTTTGTGTTGTTCCTCTTCCCCGATGATGGCTTTAAGTTTAAAGCCGAAACATGTAGGATTTTAGCTCTTTTATGAGTTTAAAACAATTTTTACACTGATTTTGGCAACTAATAAGCACAATTTGTGTTTTTAAAATAATAGATAAAAAGATTCGCCTAAAATACTAGATAGCAAATGAATAAGAAGAAAGAACTGTTCTCTTAGGCTATTTTTATCCTATTCCAAATACACCATGTCCAAAGAAGATGCCTATGTCTTCTGTCTATCAGGGAAATCACGTCCCATGTAGTAAGAACCACTAACATTTTTCAAGGTCAGTCTCATGTCCAAGCAATTCCCTGCAAAAAAATTCCAAGAAGGATGTTTTATTCTTTTTTAGCTCGCAGGCTATCAAAGCCTGATAGCTAATGTGCCCGCCCGTTCTGTATGTATGTACGTAATGCGATAACTCTTGATAGAAATATCCGTTTTGCTTCAAATTTTGTTTATAGGTTCACTGTGATAAGCCGCTTCCTTGATTAGTTTTGGGGTTTCATTGGTTAAGTATAAAGGGTGGAACAGGGGGAGGGCTAACCCCCCTTAATTTAGATACATGGGCTTTTCATGCAAAATTATCCGATTTGCTTCCAATTTTGATTATAGGCTCATTGTGATAAATCGCTTCCCTGTTTAGTTTTGGGGGTTCATTGGTTAAATATAAAGTGGGGGGTAACTCGGGATAATCCCCCCTTAATTTAGATGAATGGGTTTTTCATGCAGAATTATTCGATGTGCCTCAAATTTTATATACAGGTTCATTGTGATAAGGCCTTTTCAAAGATTAGTGTTGTTGGTTCATTGGTTAAGTATAAAGGGGGGGGGAACGGGGGGGCTAATCCCCTTAATTTAGATAAATTGGCTTTTCATGCAAAATTATCCTATTTTCTTCAAATTTTGTTTATAGGCTCATTGTGATAAAGCGCTTCCTGATTAGTTTTGGGGGTTCATTGGTTAAGTATAAAGGGAAGGTACAGGGGCTAATAACTCCCGTAATTTAGATAAATGGGTTTTTCATGTAGAATTATCCGATGTGCTTCAACTTTTGTATACAGGTTCATTGTGATAAAGCGCTTTTAAAGATTAAATTGTTGGTTCATTGGTTAAGTATAAAGTGGGGGATGGGGTGCCAACCCCCCTTAATTTAGATAGTTGGGCTTTTCTTGCAGAATTAGCCGATTTGCTTCAAATTTTGTATATATGTTTATTGTGATAAGACAGGTCTCTGATTAGTTTTGGGGGTTCATTGGTTAAGTAAAAAGAGGGGGAACGGGGGGCTAATTCCCCCTTAATTTTTCGATGGGCATTATGCTTTGAAATAAGAAGTGTAATATACAATTAGTGTGAATAGCCTGTGAGCTCAATGCCATCAGTAATAACTTTCTTTTTTTATTTTCTTTCTTGCTAAGCAGCATGGAGCTTTCTTTTTTCCCATCTTGCTATGGACAAGGTCGGACCGTCGGGCGACTGCCAGGACAAGAAAAACAAAGAGGAATGCATAAAGTAAAATACTTAATAAAATCATTTTCTAAAAGGAGTATAGCATTTGTTAGAGGTACAGTAAACAATCTTGCACAGGTCGCCATGACTAGTAAAGCCTTTATCCTCCCAAAATATTTTTTGTTTTTTTTACCATTTGTATGCGTTGAGGGGATGAGATCAGGCGACTGTTCGGGATACTAAAGACAAAGGTGTGGAAAATATACACAAAATAAAATACTTAGTAAACACTTTTTTTTTAATATATCATTTGTAGAGGTGCACCGAAAAATACCACCCAGGGTGCCATGGCTAGTAATCGAAGCAATGAGCATAAAGAAACGTATCAACAACTATGACTTCATCATTTTTTTATGCTTTTGTAATAAAATTCTAAAACAAAAATAGATCATTCCTTCAAAAACAGGACATAACAGTTGATATGTCTGTAAAACATATTTGTGGACTGTTGTATTTTTTAAATCCACGAGAGGAAATATAGTTTTCAATGCAATTTCCGAGGCCAAAATAATAGATAAAGATAATAATTGCCTGAAAATTTTAAAGATGTCAGGAAAAGGGGGAAAAAATGTTTGACGAAGACTGTCAAGATGAAGTCACAAAATTTTCTAGAGAAGATATGTTTAGAGATTCATTGTTGGAAATTGTTGATAGGATTGTAAACTAAATACAAGATTTCAGGCTCTCGAAAATATTAATAATAAATTCAGCTTTCTGAATGGGAGAGAAATTGAGAAATCAGACATTAACAATATTAAGAGAAAAGCTAAAGAGCTGACAAGCATTTGTAGAGAAGATCTGAACATAGAAGAATTCGTCGAAGAAATCGAAAGCTTCATGTTCCACGCAATGGCAGTTGATAAAACTTTTAAAACTGCCCCGACAGAAGATATTTTAAAATTTATTTTCAAAAATAGAGTTGAGGAAATATATCCTAATTTGACTATTTTATTGAAAATATTTCTGACACTTCCTGTCTCTGTTGCCTCAGGTGAAAGAAGTTTTAGCAAATTATTTGCAAATGTATTTGCAGCAAAAAAGGCTCGAAAAGTAAAGTTTTAACATCATTTAAAGATAGTTAATTATTTTATGTAATATAAAAGTCAAGAAATGTATTAATTTAATTTGCAATCTAAAATATGTTTAGAAAATTGTATTTATTTTTTTAAAGTTCTGCTATTAGTTGAATTTTTCTTTAAACAACTTTCTATTACAGTAGAAACTTTATTATTTCATATCTTATTAATAGTGAATTTATCTTATCTGCATTAAATTCCAAATTAGTTTAAGTTTCATTGGCAAATATTGGGCTCGCATTCATTAAAAATCTTAATATATTCCACAATAGAAATCTGATGTAGTATATTTCTATTTCTCGCCATCGTCTCAGTAACAATTGAGGCATTTAAAGTAGCAGTAATATAAGCCAGTATTATAATTTTGAAGTTTAGCGTTAGGTTCAGGAAAGTATCTAAACCTATCCATCTATGAATAGGAAGAAGAGTATAAGTGATAGTTTCACAGAACTGGTTATAGATAATATTTTACGGTATTGGAATTCATTATTATGCTTGCAGAAAATCCTGGTTTTTGAGTTCTTTAGAACCCACACTGTAGTCACGTGAAGAAACTCGCAAGCTAATGTTAAACCTATGGGAGCAGATTTTTTTTTTTTCAAATTTCTCGCTTGCATTTTAATATTTTTAAATAATTTTCTTTCGTAGGATAGTTGAGGTTGATCTCTGACCAAGTGTTTACTCTTTCGATTTTTTGTTGCAGGCTTATATAAATAAATATATATATATAGTTACTTTCACTTATGGAACATCAACCTCAGCTATCCTAAGAAAAAAATATTTAAAAATATTAAAATTCTTTTAAGAGTCTACACTAGTCACACGAAAACTCTCGCACACTAATGTTAAACCTATGGGAGCGGTCTTTTTGGAATTCTCGCTTGCATTTAAATATTTTTAAATAAAATATTTTTTCATATCATACCTGATCTCGATATCTAATGTTGTGTGTTTTTACTTTTTCGACTTTTGTTGCAATTTTTTTATATGAGGACACTTTCAATTTCACAACCGTTTTCAACTAGTTTCATTTCACAAAAGTGAAAAGGTCCGAATTAAAAAAAAATGTAACAAAACCCAAAAAAGTACAAACGCCCAACATTAGATATCGACCGGAAGTATCCCATGAAAAAAAAGATTAAAAGTATTATGAATGCTCCCACAGATTTAACATTAGCTTCCGAATGTCTTCGCGTGATTATTGTAAACTCTTAAGACAATATGATTCATATCACTGGACTTTAAACGCCTCATTTGTAATGATACACATACCATAAAATCTGTGAAAATGAAATCTGTCTATAACGGAATCCAGTTTTCAATTTTAAAATTACATGTTCTCAACAGAAAGAATACCAACATTTATACCTGCTAAGATGAAAACCTGTATAAAGTGAAATTTTTTCCTGTTTTTTTCTATTCCGTTTTGAACGTGTTATTGAATCAATATTTGAGAAAGCTGATTGCGTAGTTCAGTATTACGTATTTTTGTGATTACATATTTTAAATTTAAAACAAGTCGAGTCGGCTATTAGAAAGTTGGTAAAATTCTTTTTGCAAATTTATTTGGCTGGGAGAGGGGAGAGGCGCCAAAATCCATGTTTGCCCCGGGTGTAAAAAAAGCTAGTTTCGGCACTGAACTTCCGAATTATAAGATGGAAGAAAAGCTGCAGTCTTAAATGGCATATATGTGTGTAAACTCTGATATTTTTCTAATTTCTTAAACGATTGGCTTTGCAAATACCAGTTGCAATAGCAAAAAAGTTTCAAATTTGCTCTTCATAGTGTTAAAAGATATTTACATCAAAATAGTTTAAAAGTTACGAACTTTAAAATTTTATACGGTTCCTAGGTCCTATAAGTTATGTTTGGAAAAACTTTCTCCATACTCTAACAGGTAAAACAACAAAACTTCCTTTTTTGCGCGACCAAAACTTATCAAGTTATGATACTTTGATTTTTGGAAGTTTCAGCGTTTTCGATCCCTTAGAGACGGAAAAACATGTTTAATCCAAATGCGAAATTCAAAATTTATTGACAATAGTGTGTTTCTGTATTAGTATTCCATCTTATAGGTCAGCACGGGCCTGCCGGGTTCGAGCCAGTTTTCATTGAGGCTCGAGTCGTACCTATCTCTCTTTCCGAGTCTAACTTTTTTTCTGCAGACTTGAGCGGGACCAGGCCTGGACTTCATTCTTCCTTGAGGTCTACAAGGGTCGAAATTTTCAGCCCCAGTCCCGACTCAACCCAACCCATATGAAAATCATTGCCCGAGCCTGGTCTGTGCAAAATCGGTAAAATGAGACCCCAGCACAACAACTTTTGCCAGTAATGTATAGATTTTTAAATGGTCATTATTGTACTATTAAAATTATTTTTAATGAATAGTACATACATTTCTAGGCAAAAGAATTAAAACACACCTGTGAAATAGAATCTGTCTATGACGGAAACCTGTCTTAAAAGGAAAAATATCGTGATGCGTGCAAAATGAATACAATAATCCGTACAAAAAGCATATTAATACATATAAAACAGACGATGTACCTGCTAAAAATAGAACCTGTCTAAAACGGATTTCTCTTTTAGTTTATTCTATCTTTACAAGAAGAAAGTATTGGATTCGTGAAAACTTTCAGTTTTTGATGGATTTATATGTTTTAGGAGGTCCTGAACACGATTTGACTTTTTTTTAAACAATGTCTGTGTTGTGTGCGTGTGGGATAAAAATTTTGTGGGCACTCTCAAGAACTAATGCACTGAATTTAATAAAACTTCAGATTCAGTTAAAGCTTAATATAAATTGGTGCTGATTAGTTTTTGATGTAAATCGCTCAAAAGGTGGCGCTGCTATGCTGCCTTTTTCACGATTTCTGCAATAGCTCTATCTCAAGAAGTAATGCACAGATTTTCATCAATTTTCAGATTCAGTTAGACGTTAACATAAATTGCTGTTTATTAGGTTTTGGTGTAAATCTCCCAACAGGTAGTGCTGCTATGCTGCATTTTTCAGGATTTTAGCGATAGTCATATCTCAAAAATTAATGCACGGAATTACGTCAAATTTCATATCTGTTAGACCTTGACATAAGTTGATGTTAATTAGGTTTTGGTGTAAATCATATACCAAGTGGAGCTGCCATTCAGCATTTTTATATTATAAAATGCATAATGTGTGCAAATACTTTAGTGCAGCCCTGTACGAGGATAGTTCGAAAAGTTCTCGGCCTGACAAAGAAAATTCAAGATTTTTGACAATATTTCATTTTTCAACTTGCAGCACAATACATTTCAGAAGACTCTTGAGAAATGTTCATTCTTTGGCGTTTTTGTTGACGTTCAACAAACAAGGCACGCATCGAACGGAAAGCTTTTTTATACCCAAAACATCGTGTAAAGTGTAGTGGACACGGTCTATCGAGATATTTGCAATGTCAGCAAGTTCACGTATCTTCAATCGACGATCATTCAATAAGGCATTGTGAATTTTTGAGACGATTTCGTCTCAAAATCATAAAGGAGGGGGTGGGGATGCAACTGACCCGCACTGTCCTTCCTAAATTATGTCTTTGATTTCTATTCATTTTATCATAAATTAGTGTGCAGTGGTGCACACTAAAACACTTCTATTTAAAAAATAGTGGTAACCTGGATAGGTTACCACTATTTTTCAATAGGAATGTTTTAGTGTGTACCTCTGCACAACTTAAGATAAAATGAATAGAAATCCAGGGCATAATTTGGGAGGGCAGGGTAGGGGCGCTCCCCGCGATTTTACAAACCATCACGCGTTTAGCGATTGTAGGCGGTGTCGAATGATGATTGGCTAAAAGATGGTTACGTAGTTGGTGAGGGGAGGAGTTAAAGCGTATTAAATGAATAAGTGTAATAAAAGCAAGTATTCTTGTGTCAGATCTTGTATAGTGGTTAAAGCACCAGGCTCGTAGTTTTGATGTTTCGAGTTGTGTCCTTTCCAATTTTTTTTACATTTTTACAGTTTTGCTTTGATCTTTATTGAATTAGTTAATAAAGAATATTTATTAACAGTGCTTCTTAAGCATTGATGTAAAGATCAGTTGATCTTTATCAATTGCTCTGCAATATTTTATTGTCAATTAGATAATTAAATTTTAATTAGAATTAAGTTAAACAATGTTAAATTATAATTATAATTAAGGTAAATAAAAATAAAAAATTTTATTACATACAATGAAATTTAATATAAGATAATTCCAAGAATTAAATTAAATTTTAATTCATATAAGCTATTTTTTAATAACTATACGAACATTTATTAAAATGCAATAACTCCTAAACTTTCATTAAATTTTTTTTATTAGAACTTTAGTAACAGATGATTATCAAATTAGCAGAATTAATTAATTAAAGTTTTCAACTTTTAAACTTAAGCATTATTCTTAAAAATCTCTATTAATTTACTAAAATTCTTTTTACCAATTACTGGTTGATCTGTAGTGATAAAGTTCTGGAAGATTACCATATTTAAAGTTTTTTTTCTATTATTTTATTATTTAAAATTTTAATTATTATTTTTATTTAAATAAGTATAATTAATATTAATTAATATTTTTATTTAAATATATTCAATTAATATATTATATAAGTATAATTATTTAAACGTATAATTAATATAAATAAATGTTATTATTTAAATATATAATTAATATAAATAAATATTATTATTTAAATATATAATTAATATTATTATTAAAATATATAAATAATATTATTATTATATAATTAATATTTTTGCGTAGAGGTTTGTTATACATTCTCTTGTGATTAATTAGCAAGATATAAACTATGAGAAAAATAAACCAATCTATGTTAAAGAGAAGCTTGGGTTTTGTAGACATAGCTTGAAATATGATCTTATGTTTCAGTTGATACATTTTGTATAAACCCAAACATTACATGTATGTTAATGTTATTTGTTATTAATAATGTGTAATAGATAGAAACAAAACGTTTTTGGTAACTATTAAAATCCGGAAGCTAGGACTTTTTGTTTTTATTTCTGTTTCTGCTTCTTCTTCTTTTTATTTATTTATTTATTTTTATTTTTTTGCATATGTCGTCTACATCAGTAATCTATTTATTAAAAAAAAATTGTATATGCCGTCTACATCAGTAATATATATTTTAATGTCACCATGATCCCAAGAATTTTGTGAAAATTGGAATAGCAGAAAATCATATACAGGGATTGTATTGATTTCATGATTTTACATGTTAATTTTGGTACATTTAGGCTAAAAACAATAACAACCAAACTAAATTATTATAAATAGATTAAATAAAACAAACAATGGCATCATTTCATAACTGTATTACAAATAATAATAGTGAAAGTAAACAAGATAAATCTATCTAACACTAGTAATAATAAATATAGTTATCATTATTTTTATTTTGCGAAAAAAAAATGTTGAATGATTAATTGCTTATTTTACGAACAGATGGCGCCACTACACATTTTGTGACAATTATTATTACATGTTGGAGGATTTATGTGTGTTTTGTAATAAACCATTTAAATTATTTAAATACAAAAATAAATTTACATGTGTATGTGTATTTTTAACGGCTTAGAAGTTGCATGGATTTTAGGTGTTTAAGTGTAATTTGTATTAGCTTTTTAAATTATTTAAATACTGAATGAATTTTTTTTTCAGTTAAATTTTGGCAGTGGATACATGCAATGTTTGCAAGCTTTTAATTGTAAAAAGAAAAAAATAATTCCAAAATTAAATGAATTTATATGAAAATTTTGTATTTTACGCTGTCTTGACTTAAAGATATGAAGCAAATAGTTTGTTTAATAAACCTTTAAGTTCAGTAAAAATTTTAAAACTAGTATATATAAATTTGAAATCTTCATTTCTTAAGTATATATTGATTTTATGAAATAAATAACTATATAAAAATCTGTAAACTGCATTGCTTAAGTATATGTTGATTTTATAAAATAGTACAGTTCAAAAAGTTTTTAACAACCTAGTAATTTTATTTTCGTTTATTAATTCAATTATGATTATTAAAAAAATAATAATAAACATTCAGAAAGCTAACATTTATTTGCTGTGCTTTCAGTTTATTCTTGTGAAATAATGTTTAATATGTTTTTCTTTGTTTAATTCTAGCTAATTGTACTTAGTATTTACTATAAATAAAATTTAAAATAAAAATTACAAAAAAAAAAAATTGTAAACATGTAATCTTTATTTGAAAATTGGAAGTTATAGATTATAGATATTAAAGAATATAATAATTTATAAATTAAATATGTTTAACTTTATGTAAGGTTTGTTATGTATCAATAAATTATGCTGGACGTAAAGTTTTTTCCCTTAAAAAATGCATACAAGCTACTACAAATTTAAATTAGTTTTCACCAACCTTTAAAATTAAAATATGTTTTATTTTTCTTATTAAAAAAAAAAAAAAAAAAAAAAAAAAAAAAAAAAAAAAAAGAGTTGAATTAGATAATGACCTCTGAAAATACAAGGGCTAGAAGTATTTGATTTGCTGTTTCAAATTATACTTGTACATATGGATTGTTTTCTTTTAATTGGATTAAGTTAATAATTTTTTGTTAGACACGTTTAATATGTCCTAAGCATCATTAAAAATAAAGCAAACATGAATATGCAAAATGCAAGATCAGACTTTCTTATGAATCTTGAACGAAATGAAAAATATCCTCTTCAAGCGCATTAAGCTCCTCCTACCTCGTATCGGGCAGTCGACCAATCACCATTCGACATCGTCTCCAATCGTTCTACGCGTGATGGTTTGTAAAATCGCGGCAATCCCCCTCCCCCGTCGATTTTTAAAATAATTTTTATATAAAGTGTCTGCTACTGATCCAGTGAGCATCCTGTGAATGTCTAAAAATGACGCTTACTGGACAAGCAGAGAATTCACATTCTATTTATTTTATCTCGTCCTATTGTCATCATATACATGGCAGAAAATGATGTTCACAGAACGAACATAGAAGTCTATTTTTGCTCAAAACTGGATGTTCTCCAGTCAGTGTTGAATTCGGGAATTTTTTTCCGGGAGGGATTTCTGTGGCTCCTGGGTGGGGGGGGAGGGATCAACTTTTTAACCATCAAAAGATAAAATCTCAAATCTTCCGGGGAGGGGGTGTCTCCCCGGGCCACCCCCTGAATTCAACACTGTCTCTGGATAAGGATGGGATATTGAGGCTTTATCCTTCATATGACGTGTATCGTATGTCGTTAGGACGTTATTGTGCTGTATGGAATTATCCACCCCATGTGACGTTTTAAAAGTCATAAACAGGCCGTGTAATTCGTTCATCGCGAAGCGAGGGGGGGGGATGTAGAGGCAAAAATCTATAGGAGAGAGAAACAGCTGGAAGAAATGCGGTAAACATAAACAAAGGCTCCTATAGAAAATGCCTATGCATGCAACTGAAGGATAAATCCACCGCGAGCACAGTGATAAAGCCAAAATAAGCTAGAGAAAAAATAAAGAAAATAAAAGACTCTAAAATTGGAACTGTATCTCAAAAGTCCCTATAGAACGGAATAACATAAATTGGAGCTATATTCGTTGAACAAGAGAATGATTTCATGAGTAACAATGAAAGTAACATGAAGATCGGATAAATAGAAGATGAGAAAATCCGTAAAAAAAATATGTGTAGATTTACCACAAGGCGGTAGGGATGAAAATCTATAAAAGCTTATAAATATGGTTCGATTTTTCCAAAATTTTAGGAGGGGGTGGGATATAAACTTAGTCCAAAAAGGCAAAACCCTATTTGAGTGATGAATGGAGGTGGGATGAAACTGCTGGAAGAAACGAGACAAACACCGGAAAAGAGTTGAAAAAAAATAAAGGTATCTGTCAGGTTTCTGACTTTAACAGAACCTATGTTGTATATATCTAGTTAATTTAATTAATTATATTTAATCATTATTGTATTCAGATATATATTTTCTTTTCCTGTAAATTTCTGTATGTGATTGACAATGGAATTTCCCTGATCCTCACAGCTATTTGTGGGGTGTTCACAGAGTCATTATGAAAGGAATCCGGTTTTTTCAATGTGGATACAATGCGCATTGAATTCCCAGCGAACTGATTTGGGAAGATAATAGAAAAGAGGGAACGTTCTAGAGAAATGTATTTACAGGTGTGGAAAATCCATGAAGGAGGAAAGACAGGCCCCGAAGATCGAGAGAGTGGGGTGAAGTGTATGACATGAGGCAGTCGCTGGTGTGCAGTGGAGTGAGTAGGACAGGCAGTGTCCTGGGAGAGAAGCTATGTATACGGACCAGACCGGAGAGAACGTGCATCGGACAGTTGGTCCAGGGGTGGACGAAATACAGCATAGACGGAACAGATCGGAATAGACCTGAGGTCTAGACTGTGCCGGGGGTAGCGAGGTGACATACCGCCGGATATATATATATATATAGTGCGAGTATGGGAATCATCTTTTGAGGTGGTTGTGATTTGGCTCCACCGGAACTGTGTGTATTAGTGGTGCGTAACGAAGTAGCGTGAAACGTACGATCAGGGAGATTGTCATTCGCCAGTCGTTTACGGCAAGTGCTAATAATAAATATGGACCAATGAGGACTATTACTGTAACATTTTTTGTGCTAATTCAATCAATAAATTATTAGTTGATTATTTAAGTGAGTAACAAATTACCCGATGGACTCGGGAGCCCTCAGTCAGCTGGGGTGCCCCCTTCCAATCGATGGCTGGGGCTTTTGCGGGGTGTACCTTCCAGCGTTCTGCTTTACGTTGAATTTCGTCTGCACGAATACAGACTGAGCCTATTTCTAGGTCGCTATTCATATGGAGGGCTCTTGTGAGAAGGAATTTTTTCTCCACCTGCCTATCTAGGAGCATTGCACCGGCCAGTATTTTAATAGCTGCCGTACTGCTAGTACGGGAGCATCTTGTTATCTGGAAGAGAGCTGATCTATGAGCCAAAACCGCATCCGCATATTTGCTACTAAATTTCTATAAAAAGGACCCGAATTCGAACCCTGTGGTCAGCCGACGTTGTATTCTCGTTCCAGGGATGAGATTTCTGTTCGGTAAACTACCTTCCTCTCAGAAAGAAAACTTCTAACCAGATTGAATAGGTTTCTAGGGCACTTCATTTTACTTAGACCCAGAAAGATCGAGGGCCACCACAAGCTGTTAAAGACTCCTTTGATATCCAACAGGACGAAACAACAATCGTTGTCCCGATTTTGACAACCTTCTATTGTCATACGCAGCTTCTGGAATGCGTCTTCCGTTCCCATACTCGGAGTAAAACCAAATTGGCATTGATTCATGAACCCATGTGATCTAGAATGGTAATTCAATCTATTGGTCACAAGTAAAGTTGCAAAGAACTGGTTTATTTCCAGTGGATCCGGTTTATTCCCCAAAAGACCTGGTTTATTCCCAAAAAACCCGGTTAATTCCCCAAAAGACCGGTTTATTTCCAGGTTTAAACTGGGTTTTTTCCAGTCTTTGTAACTCTAGCTCACAAGTTTGTCTAGAACCTTTCTCCAGGCGGGCAATAAACATATCGGACGATAGAAGCTGGCCAGCCCACGATCCTTGCCCACTTTACTAAACAGAACAATTGATTTGGAAAGACACCATCTGCTAGACATTTGTTCATGAAAAATGTTTTATTTGCCCTAAAGAGAAGTTCTACAATCTCGAGATGTATTCCATTCATCCGCGGAGCTTTGCCACGATGACCGCCTCAACCTCCTTCTGGGTGAATTCCGGGTCGTCGTTCCCTAGAGCGAAATCCTGAACAGCGCGGTGCTCATTGTCACTTCAAAAGTGATAATCCATGAGCTCTTCTATTGCCGAGTTAAATTCCTTGGTTCGGCTCCTACCCCGATCGTGAATTGCACTATTTTAAACGGTTCAAGGATTTACCTCGAGCCCAATCAAATGAGGACCAAATGGTTTTCACTGGTCAATGTCTTCAAGATACTGGTAATGATCTCACTTGGCCCGGCGTATCGATTTTCTAAAACGGCCCTGGAGTTTACAAAAAAGTATTTCGTACTCCTTTCTTTGATCCAGGTTGTCATTGCAACGCTGGAAGCGACGTCTTTTGCCATTTGTTCAAACGGCAGAAAGAACGCTCTTGATCGCTAGACTTTCACTCCACCAAGGAACAATTTTAACCCGAGGTCTTTTATTTCTCTTGACATCTGCACATATATCCTGCAAAATTTCCGTTAATTGAGCGACGCTCTCGTTGACTGACTTCCCATCTAGGCAGGCCGTCTCACGAGGTTCGAGCTCCCATTTGACAAAACGAATGGACTTTACCCACGAATGGCAACAACCGCACCTCTGAGGGTAATTTCCTTCGGAAAAATACTGTTTATTGGACGAAGGGGAAGATGTGTTAAAATGTTCTTCACGCCTATCGGCGCTTTTCTTCTCTTTACCCACAGATGACGTTATATGGGTAAAGTCCATTGGTCTTCGAAGTCAGCCCAAAGCTAAATATATCCAGCTTTTGCCTTGGGACCCGATGAACGTGCCTTCACTGGTGGGGTCGTTCCACACCTCTAAATCATTCTGAGCACAAAAATTTAAGGAAAGGGCAACTGACGTCACTGTTGGTTAAAGTACTGTTGGTTTGGGAGAAAACCTGGTTGTTCTTTACAACTCCTACAGTACACATGAGATGGAGCGATTTGATTGGTCTACGTTAAACTGGTCTGTGATATGATTGTCCTACGTCGCCATGACGATTCCTGTAATGATAGCTGCGACAAAAATGTCGTGGTAGATTAGTTGATGGAACTGTTTGTTTGTAAACAAACATGCCCTTTCCTTATAGTGTGAGTTGAGTTGATTATTGACGGCCAATTATCTACACTAGGGATATAGGCCCGGGGGGAGTGCCCTTCGTGGGAGTCTTTCTAAGGGAACCTAATCCGTATTTACGCATGGATAAATCCACGGCTCGAAGAAAACCACGAAAACTCCGAACGATTAGGCCGACGGGCGCGATTGGGATCGAACCCAGCACCTCCCGTCTACCAGCTTCGAGAGCACAACCTCTCAGCCACTGGTGGGGCCCCTTTCCTTATAGAATAAGGTCACCCTGGTCGTCGGACTTGTAAAGAGGGTACCCCCAAACCGAGCTCTTGGTATTTATATATCCAAATATTACAATGACTTGTCCGTGGGACTGTCAAACAGATCCTGAAGCAGCTCCGTCTGGGAAGTGATGTCAAGGCTATCTCTTTGTGGCGGCAAATAGACCGAAATCACAAGAATTTTTACATCTGCACTTAAGTCAGACTGCACCGCAGCGTCTATTTCCGTCATAACTTCCACCGCTGGAACGATTTTGTTCAAGACGTAGACCACAGATCTCGCTTGGACCTGAGAGTAGAACACTGTTTCCCCATCTGGAATACCATCAACTTTACCTTCAGCGAACACATATGGTTCCTGAAAACAGCAGGGGCGGACTGGTACAGTTTGGCCCACCTCGCTAGACTTATGCGTTGGCCCACCAATCGACAACCCATTGTTAAAATATTTCAATACTGACTATCAACACGACTCTTTGCTCTAATTCTATGAAGATGACTTAACCCTAATTCGAATCATATTAGCATCTTTGTAATCGTTAATTATCAATAGGTAGTAATTTTATCGTAAACAAAATCTTGGAGGGAGGGGAGCTTAACTTGGTACAAAGCGAAACGACAAAACGAAAGACATACAGCGATTGGCACAAAACGATGGGCGCGTCGCTTTGCACCAATCGCTGGTCGCGGACAGCCACCATATGTGACGTCATGATAATGAATGAGCCAGCCCGGTATCTAGTGTAGCCCTGCTGTTAGACCGGGAGGCGGCAGCACAGACAATCACCTCATCGAGTTCACGGCTGAAATTCCAGAATTAGTTAAAACTTGATTCGCATATTAAAACGCAATCGGTCTGCCAAGTCATATCTTGGTGGAAAACACTCGAAAACCCGATTTTAGCGGTTGGCTCGTAGGTTTACCATTGTGTTTGCCTGCTCCCAGTCCTCCATGTTTTCATAGCTTTGGGTGCAGGAAAACACAATGGTAAACCTACGAGTTAACCACCGCTAAAATCAGGCTTTAAGGTGTTTTCCACCAAGATATGACTTGGCAGACCGATTGCGTTTTAATATGCGCATTGAGTTTTAACTAATTCTGCAATTTCAGCCATGAACTCGATGAGGTGATTGTCTGTGCTGCCGCCTCCCGGTTTATGTGCCTAAGATGACATTATAAACGTTTGCCTTAAATATTTCGGATGGTTACCTGACAATACTTCTTGTCTCATCGTGATAATATTCACCACATCGACGTTTCACTATAGATATTCTCTTTTCCGATAGAAAACTCTCAATTTCAGTGGAGTAACTCATTTTCTATTAGTTGCATCTGAAGATGTTTCACAAATAAGAAGCATTTTTCCGAACCATATCAAAATTATTTCTTATGTGTAGCAGAATGGATTTCAGAGTTTGGATTTTATTAGCAGGAGTCATATTCGTCGATAGCCACATTCACATGATTCAATGACGTCACAGACCTGCCCAGATTCTGCTGCCCTATGCGAAAATTAACCAGTCTGTTCTTTGATTTAACCTGATTACCTCAAGAGCTCATGTAGGCCAATGGAGGTGGAGCGCGACCTACGTTATACACCGCCGGTGCATGACGTTTAAAACGTCACATGAAGTGGATCATTTTTACACGACGATTGGTGCAAAGCGGCGAGCCCACCATTTTGCACCAATCACTGTGTAAAAATGATTCACTCCATGTGACGTTTTAAACGTCATGCACCGGCCGTGTATAACGTTGGTGGCGGGTGGAGGGGTGAATGATTCAATTCGCCCTCTGGTCGACAGGAAACAATTTTCTCACCGTGACACAATTCAAAAATTTCTTTTCTCCCACTCCACAATTGGGATTTTTACAATGCTTGTCCAACTTCTGCTTGGACCTCCCACACTCCAAACATACTTCCTTATTCTTGCACAACTTGCTTATGTGGCATAATTCCCACATCTATGTCTCTGACTACAGTTGCAAAGAACGGGTTTATTTCCAATGGACCCGGCTTATTCCCAATAAAGCCGGTTTATTTCCAAGTTTATTCTAGTCTTTGCAACTATATCTATGACACTGAGTCGGTCGGAGGTGCTCAGCCAGTTTAGCTCTTGTCCAGCCGATTACCAGCTTTCATAGATTCGTCAGGACATGGAAGGCTCCTGGAGTTACTTCCAGAACCCAGTTGGTCAAATCTTGTCCCTTAATAGGAAACTTGATCTTAACCGACCCTGCCTCAGCACCTTACTGCTTTATTGCAGTTTCGACTACGTCTGTCCCATCGACGTCGTTAGGTATGTGGTATCGCGAGCAACGATATACACGGCCAGTTCATAACGTTTAAAAGTCACACAGAGTGGATCATCTTCACACTTCGATTGGTACAAAGCAGTGCACCCATCATTTTGTGCCAATCGCCATTTAAAGATGATCCACTCCGTGTAACGTTTTAAAAGTCATGAGCCGGCCGTGTATTTCGTTGGTCGCGGTCGTATGCGATGATACGAGGACTTCGAAGCCTGGGAACAGTGCATTTGACAGTATCCTTCAGGCACCTTCTAGGTCAAGTTGTTTATTTAAGTTCTAGCGACTGCTAGATACAGAGCTTGCTGTACAAACAGAAAGCTCTTCCATAAGTGTCACCTTCGTATCTTTTTCATTTTTGTTTGGCTTCCCTTCAACATGACCTTCATTTTATTCACTATGTATCGTGCTGATACTCGTTTGTCCTACTTCCCATCCTCATCGACGGTGGGGATACCCATGTCGGACAACGTTGACTTATTAAAGTCAGTGGCACCCTCATCTGATTGTGTCATCGTGAATTCAATTCCTTTATGTGGATAGTTCTAACCAACTAAAATAACTGATACCCAATTAATTCCGGCTTTTCGAAAACCGGGCAAGCTTAGCCCCAATATGTTCTGTCTCCTGGAGACCGTTTAGGGACAGCCGTGTGCGCCGGGTCAAGGCGTTGCTCCGGTTCTATCCTATGCTCCCACAAGTCAAAAATCTAATAAAATCGTCCGAATTCTGGAAAAAAAAAAAAAAACTCTGTCTAGCCCTCTACATCTATACAGCTCTTAATAAATTTCGCTTTTTAAATCAAAAGTACTGACAACTAGCGTTACGTACCAATAGTACGCCGGAATGTGTTTGCACCCGGTTCCTATTTATAAACCAGATCTGTCAGTCCGGCCTAAATCTAATGAAAGAAAATTAGCCTGGGACTGCCTTGGGCCTGTCTGTGCATGCGAGCTTTTTGAAAAAGTGATTGTGTTGCGAGGAAAGGGTGGATATTAATTGATTTATTTAAATACAATACGCTATAAGCGACTCCCTGCCCTACTCGTTTCACGTTAAACAAACGGCCCTGCACCCTGCCCGGCAGGTAGGTGCCTATCTAAAGTTACGCACCACGAAGCGATTTTTTGTATTTTTTAATAAGATTTTGTTAAATTTTTTATGCGAGTTGTAGCGTTTTGCGGTAATTTTTAGACTTTTTTCTCAAATGGGAAGAACTCACCTATACGTTTTGCCGTCGTGATTCAATTTAAGTTTTGAGAATGCCAAATCGGTTCTTATTCTTACAGCATCTGAAACAACGATGGTGAACATTTTAACGTATGGCGATATTAAAATTTATAATTCAAGGTTGGCTTGATTCGATACAGGAGCAAGATACAATGTATTAAGTCCAATGATACAATTTATTAAGCCAATACAATGTAATTAATGTACGATACAATTATTAAGCCAATACAATGTAATTAATGTACGATATAATGTATTAAGACCGCACGGGTGTACACAGCCGAGGGCAGTGAAGCCCCAAGTCCATGCCCGTTTAGGAGAAACCGATCAGAGAGCCTTCATTAGTAAGTGAGAATTAAAAAAATATTTAAAAATCGATCATATGTTCAAATCTACTTAACGACCTTTGTACAATTGGTGTCTTTTCTTGTCGGATTTTTTTTCCCACAAAAATTTGGCGCCGTTTCGCTGGCTAAACACTCATTCCGTGCTTTGCACACTAAGCTAATTACACATGAATTCATCCAGGTAAATGTATAAATAAGTGTGGACTGTTTTTTTTTTTATAATTCAATAATAAGTAAATGGTGACCTTGTGATTCCGTCTTAGTTTTCTATTAATTCAACAATTAATAACGGACTTACAAAGTAAATTAAACGTGTAAACGCAATTGCTAGAAACCATAAAAATATTTCAGTTTTAGACACATGTTTCTGTTTTAGCAGGTAGATTTAAAGGGTACTATTTTGTCGAGACTATGAAATCTTTCAATAAAAAGTGAGATTTCGTTATAGACAAGTTCCGTTTACACAGTCTTTACTGCATGAATTAACGAACATAAATTATGATTTATATATAAATATTAAACAACAAAATCTGTGAAAAGAGAATAGCTAGGGATCAAAGAAAAGTATAGTTTTAGGGAAGTTTTCGTCTTAGCAGGTGTTCGTTCCGGCGGGACAATGAAAATGTTCCATTTACGGTACAATACTATGCCGACTGTATAAAACTATGTATCTCCGCCCCCCCCCCTTCCCTACAAAAAAGATTATCTGGATCTGCCCCAGAGTCTGGAGATAATTTTTATTTAATATCATCAGAGTTCTGCTGAAAGGCAGCGTTTCAACAGCATAACATTATTATGTCCAAAATTAACAAATATATAATTAATGAATGTTACTGGTTCATGCATTTAAGCAGTTGAAATTAGATAAGTAAAATGGAAAAAATCACATGTGATTGGATTCTTTATTCCTGAAGATTACAGTTTAAAGGGATGATTCATCAATACAGGTTTTCAAATCGCCAATCTCAAAATCCTTTTGTTAGCCTGTGGAGAAATTGAATTAGATGGTGACTCATACCTAATTATCGAAATACGGTTTTCACCACCAAAAAGTAGATGTCTGATGCCTATATGTAGTGCGTTTTTTTAAAGCCTCCTTCAATTTTAAGTATATAAAAAAACTGAAATTTCTACATGTAGAAAAATTTCAAATTTTATCATCTTAAAAATACTTCATTTGAAGAAGGCAATTGCAAACATGAGATTTCGCTATAGAGTGTGTGTTTGGAGGGGAGGGGGGATGGTAAAGCAATAATTAATAAAAAATTAGTAAAATTAATAATGATGTTTACATAGCCAATATGGTTAATCATTTATCTTTTTATCCTTAAATCGTAGTTATAAAATAAAAAACATTTAAAAATATTACATTTATTATATTTGAACATGGATTATTATTTAACAGTGTATTACTATTTATCTTAATAAAAAGTCACAAATTAACACAATCCTTTGAACCAAGGTGTGCGAATTAGTGGTTTTTTACTATAATTAATTATTTTTTAAAATAAAGTTTTTACGCAAATACTCATATTTTCATGTATCACAGCAAAAAGTTTAAAACTGTAACAGAAACGTATTTCCTTCATAAAACCCCTTAATATTTCACAAGGTATAAAATATTTTTTTTTTTTAAAAAAGGGTACTGAGCCCCCTGCCCCATAATTTTGGTGCTTCGTAACATTCCTTTTTTGCAAAACAAATAGACATTACCTAACAGAAATGTGTTATTTCATTTTAAAGAAGTTCACAATGTTTAAAGTAAAGAAAAAGTAATATATTTTTATACTTGAATTCATTTCAAAGAGAAAAAAAGGCATCTTCCGTGTTATTCGGGTACCCAAGATGAATAAATCTTATAATAAAACTAATTAACATAAATTCTATTCATTTACCATTTTATAAAATAAAAACAAATATATATGATAATACACTTAAAGGCTGTTAAGCACCTTTTAATAAACAGATCTACTCCTACTAGTTTCGTACACACAATCATTCTCCAGATGCAAAAATTATTTATTATTCTTTTCAAATTTTTGGGAAAATAGTTAATTTATAATTATTGATCTTGAGAATGTTGTTGATTATGTGTATGAAACTAGTATATCTGTTTATTAAACGGCATTTATAAGGTTTTTTAGTATACTGTTATCACTTTTAGTATATATATATGTATATTTTAATGATACTAAGGGATTTTCTTATAAAATTATTTTTGAAAGATTTAATTTTAAGAAGAACAATAATAACACCCTCAACCCTGCCTAGAACCTTTTATAGGTTATTTACAGTGGTGATGCGTGTAGTCATCTTTAAATTTAGAAAAGTAAAGACAACATGGAGCATCTTAAATCTAAATGAGCATATTTAAAATATGTTGTTTAGTTTTTATCAACTTTTTTTTTTTTCAAATTTCTCTATTTCTTAAAATGTCTAATGTTGTCATCTATCATTGTCCCATTATAAAATTTCCTTGTATCAGCCAGGAATGTATATAATATACAGTATGGAACCGTTTATCTGAAAACCCAGTTTGACATGTTCATTGTTTGAAGCATTACAACATGCATGGTATAACTTGATGCCAACATCTAGGAATTGAAATATATTCAGCTAGATATTATGCGTTTTGATTTTTATGCAGAGGAATTGCTATTTCCAATCAATTATGCAGAGGAATTGCTATTTCCAATCGATTGCCATAAACTGCTTCTTTCAAACTCCAATTAATTTTTTACCTTGATTGGATCTGATTCTTAATCCGAGTAATCTAATAATTAATTTCAAATCAGAAACAATGCCACAGTCACACATATTCTACAAATGTGGTCAAATGGATGTTGCTTTAATGTCCAACCAGTTAGTCAGAAAAACCAATTATCTGGAATACATCTGACACCAACCATTCAGGATAAGTGGTTCTGTAATAATTAAGGTATTTGATTTCAAAAATAATACTTTTACCAGCATTTGAATGTTTTGTTATAAAATGTCTACATTTTTCATATACATTCTAAATTAACCCATAAAAACATGAATTTGTTTTCCAAGCTATAAAACAGCAAATACAGAATTTATATTTTTTATTTTACCTTTAAAAATACATTTCAGTATTTCAATGTTACAAAATACACAGTAATATTTTATCAGTAAAATTGTACATTTTTTGTTCGGTTATGACTCTTCTGAAAAATTTTCTACAAGCAGAATCTGGAAAAAAAAAAAAAAAAGGATAACATAAATATGAATCTATTTTTGAAGTAACACATTAATATAATAACTTTTTTAGGCTTTTTAAGTAGCTAACAGATGAATGTTGTTAAGTGATACACTGGTGACCGTGACAATTATGTATTTTGACATGAAATACATAACACACATAAGGAACTGATTTTAAAACATTTACATAGTTATTTGTTTTATTTAATTTTTGCTTTTTAAATATCAAGTGAGTGAAAATGTATTCAAAACATGACTTTTTACATACAATGAAAATGAAAAGATAGTTGAACTTGAAGAAAATGGCACACATTTATTGAGAGATGACTCAAATTGTGACACGGGAAAAGTAACATCAGTCTTAGCACCTGAAAATATAGAGATATGGTTACAAAAGTAAAATATTAAAACAATGCAGAACTTTTATAAGATAAAAAATGACCAAATCTATATTGATAAAAGAGAGTTTTGCTGTGTGTGGACAAGAGCTAGCAAAATACAGCACACAGAGAAGTCTGAAGAACTGAACACACAGTTTTTTGTGTGGTATTTCATAGCTTTATTTTAACATAAATCAATCAAACCATTCAGTACAGTTAAAACTGAAAGACATATTAGAAAGATTGTACTCTTACATCTCAAATGCTGCAATCAATTTGAAACTATATAATATTGTTGTTAACCCTTTGAATTTTTTTTAAAGGGTTATTTTCCCCCTTATGGCAATGCCCCTCCAGAGTGCAATTTTTGTTGGTAGAGGTACCAACAAAACCAAATATATGCTCTTAAAGCTCAAATGTTCTTCTAATTGACACTGCAATTGGTTTTAAAAAATACGAATTTTAACCTTTTCAAAAACACCAGTGAATGCAATTCACTTCGCACCTCATGGAGATGATTTTTTTTCTACACTAACAGTAACTTAGACGTTCACATTTCGACACAATCTTTTTATAGCATTTCAGTAGACCTGATTTACATTAAATACAAAATTTTCAAATGTTTTGGATACAGTTATTAAAAAATCTCAGGTAAAAAAAAAAAAAAAAAGCAGGGATTTAGCATGGCATTTCTCTGCTTCGACTCATGTTTTTATCATTACATATGCATATTTTTTTATGAAATTTTAATGAGAGCTTCAATACAGTTATAGTTTATAACTGATTTAAATTTCAGAGAGTTTGGAAGATGAGAACTATTTTTTTATTGTGATTTTAAACAGCCGATGCAAAAACAAACAACAAAAATTAAAAAAAAGGGAGAAGAAAACATATTTCTTTTACATCTAGATAGCAATGTTTCACAAAATTTTTACATGGACTGTAAAACTGTTATATTTATAATCGATAAAAATTTCCAAGAGTTCAGACAAGAACTTTAAGAAAAAAACTATGAAAAGACCCCACATGAAAAAACAAGAAAATGTCTTCTTACAAGCACTTTTATCACTAAATATCAATGTTTTTTCACGAATTTTTATTTAAAAATATATCTTCTTACAAAATCAGGTTAAAAATATAAAATCATACAAACCTGAGGTTTGTTTAAATTTATTATCATGGGCCCGGGTGGATCAGCTAGTAAATAATAAAAATAAATAATGACAGAAAAGATTAATTTTGAAAATGCATCGTTAATGTATGCAAATAAATTTTTACTGTAAAACAGACAGTGGCTTTCTTTAGTAAGTGAAAAAAAATTAAACAAGAAATATTGTCCTCAAATATGCTCAATGAAACAGAAAAGTACTGAAAATTTTCACAAGGTAGTATTCAGTAGTATGCCTGTCTCAAAGTGATGTCAGGAATGCACTAGAGCACATAATTTAATCAAAAAATTGAAGAAGAGATGCATAAAAAAAACAAAAAAAACTGTGATTGGTCTTTCAAGATGCATTTTTTTCATTGAAGGAATGCTCAAAAGAGGCATATTTTGTATTAAATGCATTGCTCGTTTAAAAAAGCAGGACCCACTTTTTGAAAAGTGTCTGGGTCCCAGGGACACAAGATTTCAAAAGCTTATTGACATTGCTGGCTCACTAAGAAATTCTTTAATAACATCAAACTTACGGCTGAGAAACCACATCTTAGCAATTTGAACTGAGATACTATCGCAATTCCTAATTGACTTAGGAAAAAAAAACTGTTCAACCAAAGGTAACTCAATGTTGAGTTGAAAAAACTTCATGTCATTGGTCAGAGGAATCACAAATTTAGTCCCTTGTATAAATTCAGTTCTTGCCTGGATTTTTTTTTTTTTTTTTTGGTGTTTAAACGACGACTGAAAGTACTGTTTTATTAAATTATAAAAAAATATTGAAAATAAATATTTTATTAAATTTTTAAATTGTATTTTAACAAAATAGTCATGCAGTTTCATCAGATACCACATAACTGCTCTATGTTTAAACAGTAGAGATGGGAATGCTCGGAAAAAACTCCGGAAATTTTGGAGAAAAAAACTATCTTTTTTACAACAAGGTTCATTATTTATGCCTACTATGAACACTGGATTCAAGACGCATGGTTTCAGCAGGATGGATCTCCTCAACATCCAACAAGAGACATCCTGAACTTGATCAAAAGTTACTATGACAATCATGTCATCGCAAGAGGCTACCCAAATCGCTTTGGCTATGAACATTTTGGCTCACCCCTATAGCCTGACTTATCACCACTAGACTTCTTTTTATGGGTCTACAGAGATCAACCAAACACCATAGGAGAGCTGAAAACAGCAATAACAAGTGTGATAAGGTTGATTCCAACAGACCAACTTAAGCAGGTTATTGCAAATTTCAAACAGATTTTGTTTCATTGTCTCCTCAGATGGCCAACATTGTGAGAACCTCATCTTTTAATTTCCTTTATTCTCATGTGTAAATCCTGAAATAACCCTGTAAGTAATATGTCCAAAATATACCTATATTTACATCTAAAATGATAAAATGCCAATATAATTATAGCGACATATAACTCAGCAATACTCTTGGTCACCACAATCTTTAACAAGGAAAATCCATATTAAAAATTTTGTTAAAATATTCTAGAGTGACATCATTCAAAGAACAGACTGCAAAATTGGTGATTTTCCTGTGTTAAACTGAGTGTCTTCCTAAACATTTTTTTAGAAAAAAGACCTGATTTTACTCATAAATTAACTTTTCAGCGTACACACTAATTTTTTGTAAGAGTAGGCACATATACTTTTTATGTATAACAGTTACGCTTTGACAAATACGTGATATTTAACAATAGTAAAACTAGTCAAATGTGGCAATCCCAAAACTTTCTTCTATCTCACACAGGTTTCGCATACACTAAAAAGAATCACCACCAATTTATATCAAGGTCTAACTGAAACTCAAGTTTTATTAAATTCCGTGCAATATTTCTTGAGATATGACTATTGCTAAAATCGTGTAAATCCTGCAAAATGCTGCACAGCAGCGGCACCTTGCAGGGCGATTTTTACCAAAAACTAATCAGCACCAATTTATATCAGGGACTAACTGAATCTAAAGTTTTATTAAATTCTGAGCATTAGTTCTTGAGATAGAGCTATTGCGGAAATCGCGAAAAATGCTGCATAGCAGCGCCACCTGCTGGGAAATTTTTACCAAAAACTGATCAGCACCAATTTATATCAGGGACTAACTGAATCTAAAGTTTTATTAAATTCCGAGAATTAGTTCTTGAGATAGAGCGCCCACAAAATTTGTGTCGCATACAGACAGACAGACTCACAGACAGGAATAGCCTAACATTCGGCATTCCTGTATTAAATTCCGAGAATTAGCTCTTGAGATAGAGCGCCCACAAAATTTGTGTCGCATACAGACAGACATTTTCTAGAAACAGTCAAATTGTGTTCAGGACCTACTAAAATGTATAAATCTGTCGAAAACCGGAAGTCGAAAATTTTCATGAATCCAATACTTTCTTCTTGTAAAGATAGAAGAAAGTAAAAAGTGACAAATTAGAAGAAAATTACAGTAAAAATTTAATTTAAACTCCATGCAATATGCGAGTACCATACACTCCCTCAAAACTACATCATTTGGGACTACAGATTATGTAGATTTTTGGTCACTGTTTTGGTTATATTTTTAAAACAGTAATTTGAATGTATATAATGCACTTAAAATTATAACATGTGCTTATAATAAAGTAAAATGTTAAAATAATAAAAATTAAGAAAATTTAAGAAATGATTTAAATATTAAAAGTACATAATTAATAATGCATAATTTAATAATGATGAGATGAAACTTTTCTAATTATTTATTCAATGAGATTCGTCTCATAAAAGGTACACTAATAATTTACATAAAAATCTTAAAATAATGAAGTTTTATTTTATGTTTAGCAAGACTAACTAAAATAGCTTGATTAATATACAAATGTATTTGGTAAAAAGATCATAATCCCAACTGATATCAGCGCTATCGCGGATTTTGTCAGAATTAAATTTATACTTCCTTCATGAGAAAACATGAGTTGTCATATTAACCAGAATAACATTAAAATGTGTACAGAATGATATAAAAATAAAACAAATCTTGAATTTTTTCCCCACATTTTAACTAAGTTTCAATGTTTACTTCTGCAACAATGTGCAAATTTTAAGCATTTGTGGATGATTTTAAAGTTGTGGATTTGAAGGAATCTACTGTATATAGTGTAAGAAATATCACAATTGTTGTAAAATTTACAATGGTACAGTTACTAAAAAATTTACGTCAAGCATACTTTTATTTAGTGTTTAAAATCAATGAAAGAAATAAATGTAACACGAATGCATGAATAGAACACATATTTACAGTCTACTTCGGCCAGATATAAGAAAGAGCAACAGGGCCTTATGAGCTATGCAACAATATTTAATTAATAACAAACACATACTTTTGGTAAAGCTTTCTCCCTGCTAGATGAGTTTCTGAACAGAGCTTTCTCAATTTTACTCGCTAGCGTAGATTTCTCCAATAGTCGAAAAAATATTGCTTGTGTATATGATTCAAATAGACCCATACACAACATGCAATATTTATTCAACTTGCCACAATGGCATATAGAGGCAGTTCCCATCAGAACACAGCAGTATCAGCTGTGCTAATACAGTTCCTGGCAATGTCACATGCTGGCGCACAAAATCAGTGGTGTGGAGAGTGCTCCCATTTGGAAGGAAAGACTGGTGCCCACACAGTGTCTCGTCAAATGGAAGCTGCACACTTCGGCGAACCCAATGCCTCCAGGACTTGGTCTGATGCCTACATCCTTCAAGGGGCATAAAAATTAACAACAAAACTGGATCTAAAAAATTCATTAAAAAAAGTTTAAAATAGAAATAGATTATAAAATGTTCATTTAATAACAATACACAAATATACTACACATGAAGTAGATGATCATTTCAGGATCTCTCTATAAAATATTGTTCATTGAATTAAAAATATATTTGCACACTTTTCATATTTATTTCAAAACAATCTTGTGTTTTTTTAATACTGAGTAAATAATTATAAAATTGTTTTCTTATCTATTACTAAAATAAAACTATACTTAATTATCTTTAAGAATAAATAAATTAGAGCGGATCTGTTTTTCCCATTGGGAAGTTTACACCACTGATGATTGTTGGACTTGCATAACTAAAAAAAAAAAGCTACATAAATTAAGCTACTGTTCGGTTGATATTGAATATTTAAAATTCACATCATGAAGGAGTTTTGATGATGTAAACATATACTAGAACTTTTTTAATTAATATATTGTTTAGATGGATAGAAAATAAAGATCCTGGGCTGAAAAGTAATGTAATATACACACACAGTGTATCACAACCCATATGTTAAGTGAGAAATAATTATCTTCTTCAATCAAAATAGACCTTACAAATTATCACACAAACTATAAAAACAAGTTGGAAATTGTACGTCAAACGTGACAAATGAGATGCATTCGTACTATAACTAGTTACATAAATATTCAGATCTTTTCTGATTTTTAATTCTGTGAAATGAATTATATCGTCTGCAGATTAATTTCTGTAATAAAATAAGTATCTTGGTCGCTTGATGATTAAACCTCGGAAGCTCCTATAACAAGAAAGCACCGATTTAAAAAAAAAAAAATTCAAATTTCTTAATATTATTATTAATATTTCCTAGTTTTGATTCGATTTTAATAAAATTTAAAATGTCTCGACAAAATTCTGCAAAGATAATATATTTTAAATTGCAACCCATTCGGTTGGGTAGTTTTTGCGTTGTTATATGCGGACGGACGGACAGATCAAGTGACGACAATAGGTGCTACGTATTTATATAATTACGAACGCACCTAAAAATAATGTGCCAGATCTACATTTGGCACACTGACTAGAATATCAGGAGTAAAATAATGTGATTTATGGTGAAAATTTGATTGATTTAACTGCTTGCTATAAAAACAAGCTATCACTGGCATTCAAAACAGAGGCATTTAGTTATTAATTTATATTAGGTTGAATAATTCAAAAGGAATTAATACAAATGGGAATTTTATTCACTTTTAGCAGTTTCATGGGCCAGTCATTTCTTCAAAATATTTAGTGCTGCACTGTTATGCTAGCCATTTTGAAATTTCTTGATGTAGTTTGATTATGATAGTAAGAAAGTTTGGATTATTCAAATAAGAGGTGAGTTTTAGTTCAACATATTCCATGCAACAATTATTCTGAATAAAATTTTCTACATTTTTCTTCAAAATAATGTAAAAATTGTATACTTTTTTGAAAAACAAGACCAAATAGGATAAAAGAATTAGACAGCTAGGCTTAACAAAAAAAAAAAAAAAAAAAAAAAAAAAAAAAAAAAAAAAAACTATGGTAGATGTGTCAGTAAGACACCCTAAGGGAATTTATTTTACATTCCAGTTTTATTTATATTAATCTATCAACAATATTTAACCATTCTTTTACACATCCCAATGTCAATAGAAATTTAATTGTGAATAACAAAAATAAATCAAAAACACCCAAAATTCCAGTAATGGACACCACCAAAAAAAAATACAGGGTAATTGTTTTTATGATTGTATTTAGAACCAGAGTTTAATGAGAGTACACCAATGAAACAAAATTAAATAGTCATTTTTAAATAAATTTAATAATTAGTATCCATAAAATATTTAATGAGAATAATTCGTTGTTTAAACTAATTTTGTCATTATTACAAGATCTATACTTTAACTAATTTAAATAGAAGATTTTAAAATACTAAATTTTTTAAGTATTAAACTTTATCAAAGTATTGCGACAATGGGAGGGGGAGGGGGGCTGTTAAAGAAGTTAATAAATTTTGCAAAAAAATTGTCTGAGAACTAGTGAATGGAATCTTATTTCCCATTATTCTTAACAGTTAAACTTCATCAAACTACTTGGTATAATACCTGTAGTAATTAGCATTTCAAATATGAAATAAATGAAACTGTGGGTTGAATGTTTTAAATACTAGTAAATAAAATGATTAAAATAAAACTGCAGACTTGACACTTGAGGCCCCTGATCTGCAGATTAACTAGTTTTATTACTGTTGTAAATTTAATTAATATTATAGTTGTTGAAATAGTTTCTCTTGTACACTAAGTATAGAACAAAAAATTTACTTACTCTTTCTATTTTGATAACTATTTGATCTGACATGAACCTACATCTTGAATATTTAAATGGGTCATTCCATGGTAACCTGTGCTACATTTAGAGTAATTAACTTCAGTAATTTTAATAATATAACACCAGAAAGTATTCAAAATGTAAAGTTGAAGTGATTTTTTAATTAAACCGATTCAAACCGAAATTTGGATGAAAATTACCCAAATTTAGTGTTATTTCTTGAACAGCGGCAATTAAACTTATTATGATAACTTACGTTCTTTTTTCAGTAACGTAAGTTACCACAGTAAATACAATTTTCAGAGTTCAAGAAATAGCACTAAATTTAAGTAATTTTCATTTGGATAGGTTTAATTGACAAATCACATCAACTTTACATTATGAATATTTTTTGGTGTTATGTTACTAAAATTACTAAAGTCAATTATTCTAAATATAACGCCAGTTACGATGGAATGACCCAAATAATAGATGAAAATCATTTTGTTTTAATAAATTCTACAAAATATTTCACTTGCTGAGACTAAGTACTCAATACACCACAATTTAACATGTAACAGATCTGTGAAATTAATAAAAAAGAGTAAGCAATTCAGAAAATATAAAGGCCGATAAGATATGCTTTACATTCATTTGTGTTGGTATAATCATCATTCATGTAAAACAGCATACAATTTCTAGGAATTTACTTTACAAATAACCTTTCTTTGACAAAATTACAAGAAACAAGACAAACTTATTGCAAATTTAGAAACCTTTCTCTTCATATAGATTTGTTTTCTGTGGCAATTTCTCAAACCTCAAACAGATAAATTTATCTGCTGTCACTTTGAAACAATTGATAATACTCATGAGTCATAAATAATAATTAAAAAAATATATGTAAAAATAAAGCACAGTGGTTGTAAACGATAATTATGATTATAATATACTATGCAAGCTTTGATTCTCGCCAACCAAACTCAAAATACTGCCAAGTTAGTGACCTACATCATCTAAAGTGATTGGGAGAAAAAAAAATCACCATTTTAATTTTCTTCACATGCACTACTATATTAGCATAGCTAATGAAGCAAACAACAACAGAACATGTATCAAGGGTGGGGAATTGCAATTTTTTACTCGCCACTGGTGAGTGAATTTTCTGACAGGGCGAATAAATTTTTAGAGAGTTTTAAAAACTGCAGGCTATAAAAGGTATGCCACCAAAAGCTTTTTTTATTTCATTTGTATACTTGTTAGCTGAATTTTGCATTTCTCCATATTATCACAATATAAACATGGTGATATGTTCTATCCTAAACTTTCCTCTGTTGTACATATTTCTTAATTTTATAGAAAATAATAATGAAAATGCATTGTAGCAATGGTAATCATATATTTTTGCAATCACGTAAATTTTGCTTTTCCAATTTTCAATTGCATGTTGCATCTTGCTGCCTGCTAAAATAAATCCTTGGCTGGTAAGATTTTATGAAAATTCTTCAACCTTGAACATGCATAGACGCTAAAACAGAAAAACTGAGCAATTAGCATGACAAAATACAATTTAAAAATTCATTTGCATTTTTGTAGAACAATTGCTTTTTATCCCCTTATTTGAATTCCCTCCCTCTTGATATTTTAATCCGAAATACATGGTAAAATTAAGAACAGAATAAGGCACATTCTAGAACCAAACATTTTGTTATTTTATTTAACAGGGTCGAATTCGGTTCAAAACGCCGACTTTGAAAGTACTTTCTGAATGATTTCCCACCTTTACCAAAAAATTTAAAAACGTGTTTCAATTACACAAGTTTCTGAATATGAAACGTACATTATTAGTAAAACTTAGCAAGCAATAACACGTGCAGGACAGAAATGTCTTTTTAGCAACACTAACACAGATTAAAAGAATTGGTAACAAATATACAATTTATCAGAAAAATATGTATACATATATATTTGAAATCTACGTGATGATAATAATAATAAAAATAAGATAAATAATTAAAGACAGCTGAAGGTATACTGAGATAATTAACAAAAAATAGCACGTGTAGGCAGGATAAAGAAATATCAAAATACAGAAAAAATATGCTAATCATTGTTACCTGAAACTAAAGAGAATATTGAGAAATTGATTAAATTACATAAGCATATGCAATAATAAAAATTAAATAAAAAACTAGTAAGCGAACGAGGAATCAGTACAGCAAAAGCATAAAGCAACAACTAGCGATTCGATTTTATTATTTACGATTACGCCAACGACGCGCCGTTTTGCTTATTCGCTAGCCAAGACAAAAATATCGCCAAGTTAGTTACCTGATGTTATCACGTGATTGATCACGTGGGTAACTAACCTCTGGTCTAACCGAGGGTCACGCTTCGCAGTTTTCTGTAAAACTTATTTAACAAAGGGCTTTCCCTTCCAGCGATGTTGTGTTGAGACAGGCGGCTAGCCCCAGCAGTTAGCATTACTCTGATTGGCTCTTCAGATTGACATATTCTGTAGATACTGATTTTTATAATGTCTAAAAATGGTGATCGATTGCATCACGCTACGCGCATGCGCTAGCGGTTTAAAGATGGTATTTTCGTTTGTTTTCAAAATTATGCACTTTCCGCAGGTATTGCCGAAATTTGCGGAAAATAAATAAAATTTGGTAGCCGCCAGGTAAGAAAAAAAGCTGTTTATTATTATTTTTTAATTATACAGTATTATAGGTACAAATATGATTGTAATAATTTGCTTAAAGCCGTTGTAACAAAAGTTATTTTTAAAGAAGCATTGTATTAGCATGCTATTACTGAATTAAAAAAAGAAAACAAAAATACCAATGCAATTTCTATGATTAGAAGAATTTAATAAATAAAATGCGTATAAGATGAATGCAGGATCGTAATCAGATAGCAACTTCTTTAGTCCCTCTACATTTTGTAATCTTTTAGTAATAAATAGCATCTATATTATATTGTAAAACTTTTATATTTTGCAATCAAAGGATCTGTGGCAGGCGGACTTGCCTTCTATTTTTTGTTTGTACCTATTTATTATCACTTGTCTTACTTTATTTATCATTAAAGTTCAAGGAAAAAGATCAAACATCATTTAGCCACAGACAAAAAATTTCAAAAGCCCCTCTGAATGGTTACGTCCCTGAATTAATTGTAGTAACATATTTTAAGCATTACTAGATTTTTGGAATCATTTAATTGTGATGCATAACTTTCCTGATTTTTTTTTAAATTAATGTTTGTGCATTGTAAATTGTTGTAAGGTAGATTTTTTTACAAAATAACCTAACTGTCTTCATCTTCAAGGTTGGAGTAGCATAGTTGAGGTTTACTGTAGCAAAGCAAAAAATGTCCAGGCCAGGACTCGAACCTGGGTACCTTGGCTTAATGTGCAAATGCTCTTCTTTTTTTCGCTTTATTGGAATAAACCTCAACTATTCTACTCAAACTGTGAAGGCCCCACCAGTAGCTGAGAGGTTCTGCTCTTGAAGTTGGTAGACGGGGGGTGCTGGGTTCAATCCCAATCGCGCCCGTCGGCCTAATCGTTTGGAGTTTTCTTTGAGCCCTGGATTTATCCATGCGTACATACGGGTTAGGTTCCCTTAGAAAGACCCCCACAAAGGGCACTCCCCCTGGGCCTATATCCCAAGTGTAGATAATTGGCCGTCAATAATCAACCCAACCTAACTGTGAAGATGATTTACTTAGTTGAAAAAAAAATTTGCTTGTCTTCATTATAACCTAATCTAATCTAACTGTGTGTTATATATTTTGATGTGCCAGAAACTGATTAGGACAGCGTCCCTAGCCTCATGGTCTGAGAATTTCAAACATTCAATTTCCAAAAAATGAATAGATTTCTCATTAACCATAGGCATAAATTTGTATGGGCTCGTGGTCCTCGAGCCCCACCAATAATTTCTAAAATGGACTTTTTTTTTCTGCTTAGCTTAGTAAGAAAATTTTTTGGTACTACTCTATTATCCCGTCGACCACTTTTCAAACAAAAAACTATCGCCAAATTGTAAGATTAAACGCCAAAAATGTAGTCCCATTTACTTGATGTCAGAAGCATTAATATTATATGTTTGTTATGTCATCAAGTGGTTTTTAATTCGACATTAGCGTGTATTTTTCATTATGTTTTACTGATTTATTAGTTATTTCATTAATTAAAATAACAATTGTGTCCTTAAATTCTTATATTTTATTTATTTATTTATTTTGATATTCGAATGGCAATGTTCTCCCGTTTGTTTGGCGTTACAGATTGGCGATAATTTTTTGTTATGAAAAGTGGTCGATGGGATAATAGAGTAGTACCAATTTTTTTTAGTTTTTTGACTTTCTAATATTTCATGGAATTTTTAATGTAACATGTTTCGGCAGATAATGTTCTTTTCTTGAATTTTACCATTTTTCTTTTGTTACAAGTGCATAAACGACAGAACTTTTCCCTTTTATGTTCTATTTTTTAATTAAAATAAAATGCTAAAACTTAGAACTTCTGTTATAAAAAATGAAACCAAGAAAAAAATCCATATTCTGAAAAAAAAAGACGTTATTCAAAATTAACTTTTGATATGATTTTATTATAAACGATTCACGAATATCAGCTAGTATATCATTTTAAAAACAGGTCTGTACATTTAAATTTTTACATTGCCTTATGTTTTATTTAACTTATTTATTTACCAGTATACAATTCTGTTTAGTTTTTTTAAAAAGGGGTTAAAAAAGCAAAATTAAATTGGTAATAGATCTCTTTTACACTCACATACATGTATTTGTGTGGAAAGATTTATATATTGAGTTAAGCCCGACAATTAATTTTCAAAACTATGCCTATGTCATTAACATAATATTAATTTTAATGACAGTATATATTGAACAAAGCATTATGCTATCTACTTGTAGGAATGAGAGTATAGTTTAAATCGATAACTTTGAATACCTAATTGTTATAGCAGTGTTAAAATCTGGTTTTGAAAGTAGGCAGGATTTAAAATATATTTCAATTTATTTATTTATTTTGCACAAATAGTATTTTATTATTATTGATTTGGAGAATATTACTGATTGTGTGGGAAATTAGTATGTGAACGAATAAGATATTGATAAGTGATTTTTTTTTTACATAATTCTATAAATTATGTATTATAAAACTTGTTTCAAAGTTTTATATATTTAAATTTGGATTTGTTTTATTTTGTCATATAATACAGAATATTAATAAACATGAAATCTGAAATTGTGTAAAAAAAAAAAAATAATCATTATGCACAAGTAAAATTTTTTATTACTTTTAATCTTTGATTGCAGACAATATTACTGATAAATGATAACATTTTAATGGATTAAATTTTTAATTGAATGTAATTTTGCATAATAGTTATTTTTCTGAAGAACAATCGGGTTTAACTATAACAAAGCCAATATCTATACTTTTTTAAATGTACTCAAGAAAAAAGAAATGCATAACGATTTTTATTATTATTTAATAACATTTCAGAATGATCTGTTTACCACAGCAAACTATTGCTTCAAATATATTCCAGTCAGCAGACTAGCAGTGTTCTTCGTAACAGTTTGAGTCTGATAATTTTACATTGTCTGTGATAAGATTTTTTTTAAACATAGTTTTACATAGTCTGTCGTAAGATTTTTTTTTTTTTTCAAAGATAATTTTTCTTGTAGAAAAACAAATATTTGAAGTGTGTTTTAATTTTTATGGTACAAAATAATCTCACACATTCACAATTTTTTATATATACTTTTGTATGGAAAAATAAAATATTTTCCTAATATTCCCCACTACCATGCTGTTTTAACTTAAACATATTTTTTGCATTTTGCCCAACTTTAGAACAGAGAATCAACAGAAAACAAAACATTTTACTGTGTTTCACAAATTTTCCACGTCACACACGAAGACACGTTGCATGCGGCAGATGGTGGATAGCACTGAATAATAAAATGTTTTACTTTCTGTTGCTTCTCTGTCCTTTATTGGTTGTTTTCACTTTTCTTCTTAGTCTCTCTAGTGCTGGCAATTTTCATGTTACAGGTACCGTTTCAACGCTTTGTATGGTTTTTCACTATGAAGATCACATTCCAATAATAAAAAAAGGTGTTGCCATTTGAAATTTTCAAAATTTTGTCACTGTAACCATAACTGTTAGAGTTTAACTGTTGTTTTTCATACGATTCTTGTGCGCATACCTCAAAATACTTAAAACCAAAATTTCAGTCAGTTTCTGTGAACGGTGTGATAGTTAAGGACTCATATATCGGGATAGTTTTTTTATAATCACCCTGTATATTATTTTCAAAATTCATTTAAATCAGCATACCAGTAATTATGTTGTGATTAATGTTAACCTTATGCCCTGCAACCTTGAAGTAATTTTTAGTTCAAACAATCATACTTCATGCAATATTTCCGGAATATAACAAGTAGGAACTTCATAATGACCTTCGGGAAATAGAATTTAAAAAAATTCCAGGTAATTCTCAAAAAAAGAAAAAATCCAGATCCCATCGAACAAATTTTCCCTGTAGGAATTATAACTATATATATATACAACATTTCCTAGAATCATTAGAAAGATAGATCAAAATTATAAAAAAAAAATCTAATCGAGAATTTGTCCAGCTGTGCAAGGAGATTTTTAGTTAAAATAAGATTTGATAAAACACTGTCAATTTACCAAGAGCTACCTGTCCTGTGAGGCTGGTAAACAATACTATCTGTCCAGACATGCTTGAATAGTAATTATTTTTTAATATTGTTTATTTTCTAAATTTGCTTAATGCTTTTCATTTTCTTATATATATTTTTTAATTTATCTTATTAATTATATTATTGACACCCCTGTGAAGCCAAGGAAATCAAGGGCTAAACCTCATGTGAATCGAGTAATACTTCTAACGAATTTCATTATTAATGTGGAATCATGCCTGTGAAGAAAATTCAAAATGAAGAAACGTTTATTTCATACATGCATATTTGAATGCAGCCATTGCAGAAATAATAAAGATAGAGGAAGAAACTGAATGTCGATTTGTACTGCATATCAGTTGTAATTTATTTAAATAAAGGCAAGTGCCTGGTGGTGGGATCTATTGCACAGTGCCTTTCGGCCGTGCTTTAGATTTTGCTTCCCGGAAACTTGTACAGAATCACATACACAATACTAAGTAAGTAAAATACACATAAATAGGGCAGGTGAGTATAACTTTTTTTTAAAAATCTAAATTTTAATTGAAATTGCTATTTAGAATAATAATTTAAACTTGTGGATTAAGGAATGTGTTAAACTTAAGATAATTAAATAACACCGAAATAAGTGTAATAGTGCTAATGCATATATTTATTTATCTATGGAAAATATTAAAGCCAGAGGCGAGGTATGAATTTTTGAAATGGTCATTGTTAGTTCACAACCTTCTAATGCCACCAACCTCCTTTTTTTCCCTATAATAGGGTGATTAATTTTTATAACGAACTGTTTAAAGTTGCCATCACTTTAAATTTTATAACTTTTTAATCTATAATTTTTTTTTGTCCACTAACTTTATTGTCGTCTTTACAGTATAATAAGTGTTTTAAACAGGGCTGTTGGGTCGGTTTAAAAAAAAGGTAAATTACCCACCGCTCTATCCAGATTAAATCAAGCTAAAGAAATTGATGTATTAGGTAGCTTTCAATACAAAAAAGTATAAAGCTACCTATTGCAGCTGTTTGGAGGAAAGCAATTTCGGAAAATTTTGGTATATTTTCACCGATCATGACCTCCAAAACCACCCTCCGTTCAAATGTTGATTTATATATATGTATATATATATCTGATCTATGTCATACTATAACACTCGTATTTATAAATCAATTTGGATGAAACTAATTGTGTGTATTAAGCTCACCAATGTCTCGACCGAGTTCGTTGACCAGCTTGTTTCAAAATGGCAGACACTGAAATATTTAAAATTAAAATAAATATACAAAAAAGGTAAAAATTTAAATTTATTTTTTGCTTACTTATTAGGCTTTGATACAAGGATTCTGGAGCATTTTTTGTTTTACCTCTATCTTAAAAAATGGCTGAGATAGAGCAGTTTGAAATTCTTGGGTGCTTGACATTTTGAAACAAGACAGCACATTACAAAAAAAAACAACGATTAATTTATAAGTTTTAGTGAATGCGATTTTTGCAAATTATTATCTTTCATTATTGAAATCATTTTCCAAATCATACACAAAAAACTATACATTCATATCTGTTAGTGCCAAATTCTCGCCTAACTTACAGTATATGTATCATTACAAAGAGGCGTTTAAAGTCCAGTGATTTGAATCATCACATTGTCTTAAGAGTTTACACTAATCAAGCAAATACATTCGGAAGCTAATGTTGAATCTGTGGGAGCGTTCTTAAAACTTTTTTTTTTTTTTTTTCCATGGGATACTTACGGTCGATATCTAATGTTGTGCATTTGAACTTTTTCGGGTTTTGTTACTTTTTTTTTTTTCATTCAGACACTTTCACTTTTGTGAAACTGTTTGGAAACGGTTATAAAATTGAAAATGTCCTCATATAAAAACAAATGCAACCAAAGTCGAAAAAGTAAAAACGCACAACGTTAGATATCGAGATCAGGTATGATATGAAAAAATATATTATTTAAAAATATTTAAATGCAAGCGAGAATTCCGAAAAGAACGTTCCCATAGGTTTAACATTAGCATGTAAGTGTTTTCGCGTGACTAGTGTAGGCTCTTAAGAACATTTTAATATTTTTAAATATTTTTTTTTTAGGCTAGCTGAGGCTGATGTTCGAAAGTGAAAGTAACTTATATATGTATTTATTTATTTATATAAACCTGCAACAAAAATCGAAAGAGTAAACAGTAACCAGATTAGAGACCAACCTCAGCTATCCTAAGAAAAAAAAATTTAAACATATCAAAATGCAAGCGAAAAATTTGAAAAGAACGCTCCCATAGGTTTAACATTAGCTTGCGAGTTTCTTCTCATGAAGTGTAGGTTCTTAAGAACTCAAAGACCAGGATTTTCTGTCTTACTAGCCATGGTGCACTGGGTGAGATTTTTTTCTGAACTCCTAAAAATAATACATCCCGACCTCGCATCCATTAAGGACAGATCTCTATGTAAAAAAGTAACTAGTAAAAAGTATGAGTGGTATTTTTCAGTTGTCGCCTACATAGAAATGGCAAAAGGATAAAAATAATTAGAATTTGGGAGGATAAAGGCAGGGGCGGTTTACGAGTCGTGGCACCCTAGGCGGGATTTTTTGTGCACCCCTACAAATAATATATTAGAAAAAAAGTTTTACTAAGTATTTTATTTTGTGTATATTTTCCACACCTTTCCTTTTAGTATCCCAAGCAGTCACCTGATCTCACCCTGTATAAACTCCAAAGCTGGATATAGATGCAAAAAAAAAAAAAAAAAAAAATACTAATAATTGCAGCAAAAGTAATGGGGATGATTTTTCCAGTTGTCGCCTAGGGCGGCAAAACGCATAGAAATGGTAAAAAAAGGAGAAAAATAATTTTGGAGGATAAAGGCTTTACTAGCCATGGCGTCCTGTGCAAGATTGTTTACTGTACCTCTAACAAATGCTATACTTCTTTTAGAAAATGATTTTACTAAGTATTTTACTTTATGCATTCCCCTTTGTTTTTATTGTCTCAGCAGTCACCCGGCCTCGCCCATAGCAGGACAGGGGGGGAAAAAAGCTCCACCCTCATCAGCAAGAAAGAAGAAAGAAATAGAACACCCTTCTTGTAATTTTTTCGTAGGGAATCGCTTGGCAGCTATCCTTGTTGGTCACTGGACAGTGACACAAAGACATGAGACTGACCTTGGAAAATGTTAGGGATTCTTACTACAAGTGAAGTGATTTCCCCATTAGATAGAAGACATAGACATCTTCTTTGGACATAGTATATTTGGAATAGGATAAAAATAACCTAAGAGAACAGTTCTTTTTTCTTATTCATTTGCTATCTAGTATTTTAGGCGAATCTTATTATCTATTTGTCAATTTTAATGCATTTGGTTCAGTTTTTTTTTTTTTTACATTTTCCGGCTATGAGACATTTTTATCCAAATTTCACACATATATATACATTATTGTTTTAAACGACAAACGAAATCTTCATTTGGTGCCTGGGGCACATTTTTAAAAAGTGATGCATTTGCATCCTTGAATATTATTTCCCTTGGAGTAAAACCTAAACGTGAATAAGCATTCCAAGAAGACAGGCTACTTTTTGAATGGATTTCATGAAATTACCAATGAAAAGACCCAGTATCTCTTGGAAATTTGTGCATCATTTGATTGGTTGTAGATTGCAGAGAATCTGTGTGTGCATGCAGCGGCATAGTCAGGGAGGGGGTCCAAATGCTCTGAATACCAGTATGTTAAGTTTTCATCAGAAAATTCTCCAGTTAGGTACATCAAAGAAAACTTTACAAAATGAGTGGTATCCAAAGCATCTTTACCCCCACCCTGGTTATGCCACTGTGTGCATACTACAAGAGATTCACAAATCTGGTCAAATCCTTTTTAAACATAGACGAGATATACAATTTCTCTTCCTATGTTTTCAGCTGTCTCATTTTAAATTGGTGAAAAAATACACTATTATCTCTTTCTTTATGTTATGGACAAATATATTTTTTTAAATATGCTGCCTTAAATTAAAAAAGTTTTATGTTGTCTTAGTACATATCTTATGGTGTCATCGCCAAATCTACAGATGACCAGATGTTTTGCCACTGATTAAAGCAAACACACAACATATTATTAATTTTGCCGAGTTCATTAGAAAGTTCAGTTTTTAGTTCATCAGTCAGTCTTTTGTACACACCCCCTATTAAGCTAAAATTTGATTTGGGTAAAAAAATGCATAAGGTAACTTGAAACAAACATCCTCCAATTAATAATAATAACCATAAACGATAATGTATCTTGTTCTTTGCATATCGCTTATGAATTTATTTATTTTCCACAAACTTCTGTAAGTCTACTAACTATAGATCAGCAGGAAAATGCATAACAAAATTTAAAACACAAAATGCCATTTAAGTTACATTATTATAGGTAAACATTTTAGTTCATGTGGAACAATTTACCGACATTCTGATGGTACATCCAAATAGATGATATCTTTAAAAAGTAAGTTACCCATTGTTGCGGCGCAATCTCGATTTTTCTACTACTAGCATAGATATTACAGAGTAGCATAAGCTTTGAATAGGAACTGTAATTATATATGAAAAAGTTTCATTTTTGTCCACTGTGGTGGACAGTATGCAACAAAGGGTTAAAAACAGAAACCAATGTTCAAAACGTAACTATTCATGGAATTTAATTATTGCATATATACCGTCGTACAGATATCTTTTATGTGTCCCTGTAAATGAATGATAAACATAATGCACACTATACTTTTAAATGAGCAATTTATAATGTACCTCAGTAATGCCTCTAAATTTCATTATGTTTGAAATAGTGAAACATTATTAAATTACACTGAAAATGATTTTTCTCCCATAGTACAATGTGCAACAGAATTGTTTTGTTTGACCCTGTAAATGAATAGTATATGCTTTGCACCCTATATTCTACATAAAACATGTTTTAGTGTGTTTCATAATTGTATATCAATTTCATCATTTTTCAAATGGCATAGCAACATCAAATTGCACTTGACATGATTTTTTTTCTCACTGACTGTAATGTAACGGAATACTTTTGACTGTCCCTGTAAAAAAACTATAGGTTTTAAACACTTCATTTGCAATAGGGATCATACTATAGTAAACTACAATAACATACAAAAATTTCAGGGCAATCGGAGCATATTTACGAGAGTTAGAGCACAGACAGACAAACTGAAGTCATAAACACTTTTCAACTAGGTTGGAAAGAGTGAAAAATCAGTTATATATAAATGCAAATTCTTATTTTCTTTTGCCCTTTTTTATGGCCTGATGACCTACGACCTATAACATTATCGTTTAGGCAAACAAGTCTTTCAGGGATTAGAATCCAAGTAGGATTTTCTTTTTCGCTCATTTTGCACTGTACATCTGGCAATCTGCTAATAGAAATTTCAATGAATTAAATTATTGCTAATAAAAGGCTTTCTTCTTCAACTAACTTTAACCATTGTCCCTTTTTCAAATAGAGAGTTCACAAAATTCTTGCTTGATTTTGAATGTATGAAATTTTTGTAAAATAAAATTAAAAAAAAGTAATTTTTTAAAAGGAATTTACTAAAACATGGATATTCCTGTTAGTTAAGGTGCAGTGAAATGTGCCTGGGGTGAATTTAAATTTTTAGATTACAGTAAACTCTGTATAAGGTGGAATGGCTCAGGAAAATTAAAATTTTCTATCGTAGACAATATTCTACTTAAAGCAAAGTTTACTGTATTATAAATCTGTCTGCAGGACTTTAAAATCTTTTTGTGTTAAACAAATTCCTCGTTTGGAAGAGTTTACTGTATTAACTTATTAATTCTGTAAAATACCAAATAGGATGTAAACAAATTCTAAAAATTAAAGAAATTTTAAATTCGTTAGTATACTGGGAATTTCTATGAGAGTTTTTTTTTTCCCACTTAATGGGTTTGCCACTATATCAAGAACTAGAGATGGTAAATGTTTGATACATGGTTTTTACCATCCCTTTTAAATGAAAGTGTTTTTAAAAAAATAAATAGCTTATAACAATCTTTATTGGAGGTCTACATTGTGTGATATCTGACATTGGATTTACTTTCTCTAACTGCAATTTTGTTATTTTGGTCAGTGTATTACGTACTTGCAATAACAAGGTAGTTTTTACAGTACATTCAGTTGTTTCAAGGTTTCATAAAAAGAGCCCCTTCACTCTTCAGAGCTAAAATAAAAGAGAGAAACAGTAATAGTTGTAAATCATGTACTTTACTGTTATTGTTCCTCAGTTTTTTTAATTCATTTTACACAAATTATTGTATCTCTATTCTGAAAAATAGTAACTACTACTGCTGCTGCCATAATTGAATTTAATGTGACCATTTGAATTTCTTGCCTCATAATAAAAAAAAAAAAAAAACTATTGCATATAAAAACTGATAGTTTTATAAAAAAATTAGAACCTCTCCATTATCCTGTTGACCACTTTTCATTAAAAAAAACTATCGCCAAACTATAGGGTTTAATGCCAAAAATGCATGATCGTGGCATCATACTCACTTGACGTCAGATGTGTGATATGTTTATGTAATCAAGTGATTTTAAATTTTTAGTTTATCTCTACATTTAATGATGTTTTACTTATTTATTAGTTATTTCGTTAATTAAAATAACAATTACATCTTTATACTGCGACATTGTGATATTAAAAGAGAAAAATAATTGAAAAAAAATGCTGTGATGCACAGTTATGTATAATAGATCAATTTCACTGATGTCACAAACATTTATCCACCAGGATAATTAAGAAAAATGATGTAAATAAATAAATATCCAAGATTATTTTTTTCGGTTTTCACTAATATATTGTAAATTTTATTGTTTAGAGTTACAGTTATTAGATACTTCAAAGAGTGAAGCTTTTCTGAATTATTTGTATTTTTTTTAGATTTTAGTGGAAATATTCTTTCATTTGTTTACTGAGCATTACAATTTGGGGATGTTTTTTTTTTTTATAATGGAGCAGTACCAAGAAATCTATTGATAAACATGCTGAAGTAGACAGTTTTGAAACCGTGGAATTATTTTAAGAGCTATTTAATGTTAAAGTCCAATAAAATAGTTCAGTTAAAAAAGTTTTACAGAATCAAAAACAATGCATAGCAATTTATATGGTGATATATAGATGTCACATTTAAAAGCACTTTTTTATAGTATTTCTAACACTATTTTTAATTAAAAAATATATTTACATATGAATATTGAAAAGGAAGAAATTTTTTAAATAATTAAATTGTGTAAAAGTTATGTTCATATTTTAAAATGATACATTTAAAAAGATTTTCTTATGGACAATATTCATATGACGCCAGCAGGAATCATGTGGAGGTATGTGTCAAAGTAGCAGCTAGCGTGTTTGTTTACATACTTCATCACTTGAAGTAGCATAAATATAGAAAATGCATGCCTGGAATACTTTAGATTTTGTAGGAATTATTATTCGATAAATTACTTCTTTAATTTATGAAATAGCATGAAAGATATGCATGAAGTTACATAAAAATAAAGAAATGAATACATGATATAACCTATTCTTGAAAATATTTGTTGATCGATAAAATATATGCATACACTTTCTAAACATGGGTATTTTCAATGGAGCAGTTTGGAATGTTATTCCCATACAGACAAATTTTTGTAGCCTGAAATCCAAAGTAAAAATATTGTCTATACTATCATTATAGAAATCTGGGAGGCAACAACACTTTTTACGGAACAGATCCTTTACACTCATGCAAACATATAAACATAAGTTTGGCGACTTTTCGGTTGGCGCGATTTTCAAGACCGCGCCAAACGAATAACTTAATACAATGGCTAGGTTGCCATTAAAGGAAAAAATACCCTAAATTTGGCAACTTTTTTCCTTTTGTTAACCGAATAATTTTTTTTTCTGCGTGAGTGTAAAGCATCTTAGCGCTTTTTATTTAACAATTTTATACAAGTTGATTGCCAAATGTTAAACTGATATTTCTTAAACAATAATGAAAACAGCAATCGGCTGTCTCAACAATAATAGATGTGGCCTTGGGCATCGACAAATCCCCCAGTAAAATGGAAGCAAATGACAACGTGATTGTGATTATAAAGATCGTCACTGGTCTTGATAATGTAATTTAATCTTTCATAATCAGGTAATATTTTAAAATAAAGTCAATTAGCATGTTTTTAGAGACTGACGTATCTGGACAAGGGTTGACGAGGGTAGAGTCCCCTACAAGTTGTTATTGTGCATTCTCTAGAATATTTCACTTAGAGAATGTTTCTCTAAGCTCTTTAGAATGTTTCTTGTTAATAGCTTCTTTAAAAAATAAAAAGGCATTATTAGTATCCATCTATCTATATATTATGATTGTGATTTCTGACTGTTCCTCTACAAATATTGTTGAGGTATCCCCCTCCCCCATACACACACCCCTCATAAAAACGTAATTATAGATTTTCTGCAAATAATTTTTACTTGAAGTTACTGTTTCATAGGAACCTTATGGCTAGCAGTATAAGATGTAACGTGCATTATATAAAACACTACCAGTATTACAGTGAGATAACATGTGTGTTTTGAGTCATGTGAATAATGACACTATTCATTATCACTGTTTGCCACTAACTGAGATACACACCTGCAGGGTTGGACAGGCTAGTTATGCTGTATTAGTTTTCGCTGAAAGTTTACAGAAAAAAAAATATTCTTGCTATTTTCTTGATGACTTTTTTTTTCGGCAACAAAAGAGTTGCATACTAGTATAAATTAGCAGACACTACATATTTTAGGTACTTTAAGCATTAAAAATATCCCAAAATAATATTATTATTAACTTTTTGGTGTAAAACTAATTTTATTATTTTAATGGATTTAATCATCCTTGTTAAAGTTTTAATCTGAAGTGAAACTTATTTATATATAAATTTTTTATCACTCACTGTTTCTAAAGAATATTTTATCTGATATTGATTTGTCTTCCATAGACTTTTTTCTTTGCAGTACTACATTTAAAAAAATTGTTAACTCACAAAAACATTTGTATTTATTAAGATAATTTCATTAAAACTGTCTCTGGAGCTCTTTTGTTCAAAAGAAAATTCTATGGAAGAAAATTCAATACAGATTCTCAAGTAACTTCAGCTGTGCAAGATCCAGTAAGTAGATTCCCAAAATATTTTGCTTCTTGCTTTGAAAAGTGGACTGAACAATGGGAACATAGTACCAGGGGTAAGATACTTTAAAAAAAACAATACTGACCTATATTTCATTATTTTACTTTCAATTTTTATGGAACGCCTCAAATATATATGTACGCATACACTTTAGCTTGCATTAAATACTTCATTACTTGCTTTATAAATTGGCTTAACAATACTGACAATTTGCATATTATCCGATGCCAGATAATCTGAATAATAATAATAATAATAATAAAATATATGTATATATATACCTATCTTTTTTTATAATTTTACTTTCAGGTAGTCACATTATTATGAAAATAATCACAACTTTGAGATGCTGGAAAGCAATATTGAATTCAGGGGGGGTGGGAACCCCCCCTGCTATGGGGGCTGTCCCCCCACCCCTGAAGCATCAAAGTCTGTTCCCCTGAAAGTTTTTTAATTTTCCATTTATTAATTCTCTGAAAGAGCACCCCCTCTCTCCTCGTGGAAATTTTTTTAACATTGTTGGAAAGAGCTTTTTCCCATATTAGCAATACAATAGTCTCTTAAGTACATTTAAAGCATAATTATCTGAATTTCTTTATTTTGTATAATTCAAACAAAGGTTAGTTAGTTAAGTTTATGATTAATAACATGTTTTATTGTTTTTCATTCCCTAAACTGTTGTGCTGTTTAAATGAAACAAAACCATAAAAAATTCTTTCTAATGAAGCTGTAAATAACTTATCTCAAATATACACTTTATCTTTTAATAGCTGTCCTAAGTAAATATTGCCCCACATAACTGAACGGGTGAGTAGAAAAAGGATAATATTCCAAAAATACAAAAAAAGAACTTAGATAGTTTAATTAATAACTAATAAGTTTTTCAGTATTTTTCTTTGAAATTTATTTGATGAACCCTCTACAATCAAATAATGGTGAAAATTTCTTTAAAATTGTTAGTTTTTTTCTGTTTCATCAGCTGGAATGTCATATTTTTCCCACTCACCGGTTTAATTATTGGTTCTACATTTAAAAACTAAGCTTTAAACGTAAAGTTTGGGAAAAAATATGGGGAAAGGGGAGGGGGAGTAAAAACGTCACTGCCTGAGCAAAAGTTCTATATCTATAGAACGACAATAAATAACAATTCAAAAATTCCTTTACACTTGATTTGATTGTAAATATCAAACACATTAGTTCGTAAATTACATTTTATACAATCAAATGTATGAAAATATGAAACTTTCTGATATTTTGAGAATAAACATTGTATCAAGATATTCATATCCATTGATAGTTATCACCAAACCATGTTTATACTATGTCTATCAATTCAACTTTCTGTTTTACAATTTAAAATAATTTCGCCCATACACCTATACTATTGCTTTTCAAAATAAATAAATAAAAATATAGTTAGCAAGACTGTAATCATTACAGATAAAGACTTAAAACACTTAGATTAATTATTACAGAAAAACAACAACCAAATAAGTAAAGCAAAAATACATTTTATTATTTTCATTCACAAACTTATATTAGCTTCAGATTATTATTATTTTTTAATCTATTTACATTACTATTTAGTAGTATATAGCATTAGTATCATCATGAGTGAAAGTAAAAAAAAATAACCTATAAGGCTGCAAACAGCTATCCAAAAACTGAATTTCAAAGAGTTACATTATCATTACAAACAACAACAACCTTGCATAATTTTAATTATTGTAAAGAAAAATTATAAAAAGAACTAGGTCTAGCCTGCAATGAATATTTTTTCTATAAACATAACCGTTACTTATATAAACATCGTCACGTGACGTGATTTTTGTAGTTGATAGCTTGATATTCATGTCAGAAAACTAAATCTGAAGGGCCAATCAGAGTAATGCTAACTGCTTGGGCTAGCCGCCTGTTTTTTGTTGCGGGTCGGACTTGTATATTTTAACTGTGGGTCGATTCGAGTCGAGTTAACTTTAACTGCTTCAGGTTCCGGTCGGTTTCGGGTTGGGTTTTGACACTTCCGGGTATGGTTCGGGTTGACCCGATTTCTCAAAATAATCCCCAAAATATAGCTTAAAATGGAAAACTATATATTTTTTAATATTAATTGTTTCGAGAATTATTTTTTTGTTTCGAGTCGGGTTTCAGGTTGAAGTATTTCAGGTTGAGGTCGACGAAAATTTTTTTGTTGATTTTGGGTCAAAATAATTTTTTTCATGGGGGTACGGGTTGGGTTTCAGGTTGGTTTTAATCGGGTCGATACAACCCAAACTATTTTAGATGAAAATCTATATATTTTTGAATATGAATAATTACATGTTTATTTTTCAACATAAAGGACAAAATCGATATTAGAAATATGATTAAGGGCTTTTCTCCCTTTCAAACATTAAGTTTTGGATCAATTTTCTCCGATTGGGGTTTTCGGATCGGGTTGACTTGAAATATTTCGGGTTCAAATTGAAGCATTTCAGGTTCAGGTGGAAGTATTTTGTTTTCGAATTGGGTGGTGCATGGACCAAATATTTTTGTTAGGCTTGGCTTGGGGTTCGGGTTGTTTTTAAATAAAATTTGCAGGCCGCAAATTTTACCTATTACACGATCAGGGCTCTAGTTGGGTGTAACCAGAGGTCGGAAGTAGCGTGCTACAAGTTGCGAAACTACAGTAGTCGTTATTTTTTCTATTAGTTTGTGTGGTAGCGCGATACAATTTTAAAAAAAATCCCTGACGGCTCGGCCTACAGGCACAGCTAGATTTCGAAGACGCAGACCATGGGGCACCTGTTTGTTGGGAATTGCAGAAGAAATGACCTTTCTGCCATGATGCGGCAGTTGGAAGTTTGTCCTGTAAAAAACTTGTCAATATAAAAGTTTTAGATAATATTAAGAGGATTTATAATAAATTTAAGCAGATTTGAAATCTTGTGAATTGACGAAGTTATGAATTTTTTTCTTCTAACCCCTCCCCCCTTTCCCCCCACCTTGGGGCCATTTTTAATTATATCAAAAATCTGTCATACATAAATTATCGGCCCTTCTCCTAGAAGTAATAATAACTTCAAACGGATTCAATACGTATCATAATTAAGAAATTATGGGGTTTTTTCTGTTTTCATAAAAAGCCCCCCATCCCCCCCCCCCTGGTTTGATTTTGCACATTAACGAACTTGACTGAGATTTTATGCCCCTTGATTTTAAGTATCAGTTTCGAAGAGGTTGCTGTAGTTGCAACCCCTTACTTCGAAAAATAACTTGTTTGCAGATGGAGCCGGCAGGGATTTTTTTGTTTTTAATTTTTAATTTAATTTAATTTTCTTTTTTTTTTTGCTATAAGTGTTGGTCCTATAAAAAACTTGTCAATATAAAAGTTTTAGATAATATTAAGAGGATTTATAATATATCTAAGTGGATTTGATATCTTGTGAATTGACGAAGGTATGAATTTTTTTCTTCTAAAACACCCCATTTTTCCCCCCTTGGGGCCATTTTTAATTATATCAAAAATCTGTCATACATACATTTTCGGCCCTTCTCCTAGAAGTAATAATAACTTTAAACGGATTCAATACGTATCATAATTAAGAAATTATGGGTTTTTTCTGTTTTCACAAAAAGCCCCCCATCCTCCCCCCCCTTGGTTCGATTTTGCCCATTAACGAACTTGACCGAGATTTTATGCCCCTTGATTTTATGTATCAGTTTCGAAGAGATTTGTGCAGAATTATTGCAGTTATCGTGCACATAAAAAAGTGACATAGATAGATAGATATATAAAGTTTTGAACTGGGGGTGGTTTTGGGTTCTGGGAGTCATAATCGGCGTAGATCTGCAAAAATTTTTCAAAATTTCCAACTTAGGTGAGAATGTAATAGGTAGTATTTCTTACGAAATCTACCTAAAAATGGTATACGGTGCCGAAGGCAGCGTTGACCCGATTCAGAGGTTTGTTCAGTTCGAGGTTTATCATATTCGAGGTCGAGGGCGGTGCTATAGGGGGATCCGGGATCCAAATTCAACTGTCCTCGGGGAAAATATTTTGACCTACTAGTAGAATCCTGCATCGGGTTAGGGAACTGCCCATGACCCGACCCGACCCGACCTGAGTCGGGGCAGGTTAGTTTTTTAAAAAATTACCTGGGGCTAGCTTATAAAAAACTCAACTCGTGGGTCATGTAGGTGCTGATTTATTTCTTTGTTCTACAATTGTTTCAGTTTCGGGTTGAGTTTGATTCTTACGTGTCTGGCTTAGGTTAACCTGTTTTTTCAAAAAAACTGTTCAGAATATTGTTTCAGATTAGAATCATGTATCGGGTCGGGTAAACCGATTGTACCTGAACCCGACCAGACCCGCGATTCGGGTTGGAGCTAATTTTAGGTAGATTTCGTAAGAAATACTACCTATTACATTCTCACCTAAGTTGGAAATTTTGAAAAATTTTTGCAGATCTACGACAACCATGACTCCCAGAACCCAAAACCACCCCCAGTTCAAAAGTTTATATCTATCTATCTATCTATCTATGTTACTTTTTTATGGACACAATAACTGCAATAATTCTGCACAAATATTTTCCAAACTGATACATAAAATCAAGGGGCATAAAATCTCGGTCAAGTTTGTTAATGGGCAAAATCGAACCAAGGCGGGGGGGGGGGAAATGGGGGGTCTTTTTGTGAAAACAGAAAAAAACCCATAATTTCTTAATTATGATACGTATCAAATCCGTTTAAAGCTATTATTACTTCTAGGAAAAGGGCCAAAAAATTATGTATGACAGATTTTTGATATCATTAAAAATGACCCCAAGGCAGGGGGGGAAAGGGGGTTTTAGAAGAAAAAAATTCATAACTCCGTCAATTCTCAAGATATCAAATCTGCTTGAATTTATTGTAAATCTACTTAAAATTATCTACAACTTTTATATTGACAAGTTTTTTATAGGACCAACTCTTATGGCAAAAAAAAAAAAAAAAAAAAAAAAAAAAATCTCCACTGGCCCCGCCTACAAGCAGACGGGAAAACAGAAAAAAACCCATAACTTCTTAATTTTTATACATATCGAATCCGTTTAAAGTTATTATTACTTCTAGGAAAAGGGCCAAAAGTTTTGTATGACAGATTTTTGATTTCATTAAAAATGCCCCCAAGGAGTGGGGGGGGGGGGAATAGGGGTTTCAGAAGAAAAAAATTCATAACTTCGTCAATTCCCAAGATATCAAATCCGCTTAAATTTATTATAAATCTTCTTAATATTATCTACAACTTTTATGCTGACAAGTTTTTTATAAGACCAACTCTTACGGTAAAAAAAAAAAAAAAAAAAAAAAAAATCCCTGCCGGCTCCGTCTGCAAACAAGTTAGATTTCGAAGTGAGCGGTTCCGACTGCCGCATCATTTCATGAAGGCAGGGGTGATTCTGGTCCGAATTTTCCGAAAAATTAAGGCAATGATTTCCGAAAAAAAAAATATATATATATCGGTCATAAATCCGAAAATTCGGACATAAAATGTATCGGTATTTCGGCAAATGATCGCCGAAAAAAATCAATCTCGGCATTCGTTCGAACAAAAGTCGCCAATTTTGTCAAAGGATAGCGGGAAAAACGTGACTTTCGTCAGAAAATCGCGAAAAAACGGCAAATTTCGTCAAAAACATTGCGAAAAACGGCAAATTTCGTCAAAAGATCGCGAAAAAACGGCAAATTTCGTCGCAAACATTGTGAAAAACGGCAGATTTCGTTAAAAGATCACGAAAAAACGGCAAATTTCGTCGAAAACATTGTGAAAAACGGCATATTTCATTAAAAGATCGCGAAAAAACGGTAAATTTCGTCGAAAACATTGTGAAAAACGGCAGATTTCGTTAAAAGATCGCGAAAAAACGGCAAATTTCGTCGAAAACACTGTGAAAAACGGCAGATTTCGTTAAAAGATCGCGAAAAAACGGCAAATTTCGTCAAAATCATTGTGAAAAATGGCAAATTTCGTTAAAAGATCGCGAAAAAAACGGCAAATTTCGTCAAATGATTGCGAAAAAACGGCAAATTTTGTCAACAGATCGCGGGAAAAACGTGACTTTCGTCAGAGAATTGTGAAAAACCGGCAAATTTCGTCCAAAAATCGCGAAAAAACGGCAAATTTCGTCAAAAACATTGCGAAAAACGACATATTTCGTCAAAAGATCGCGAAAAAACGGCAAATTTTGTCAACAGATCACGAAAAACGGCAAATTTCGTCAAAAAACCGCAAATTTTAACAAATTTCGAAAAAACTGCAAATTTCGTCAAAAGATCGCGAAAAAACGCAAATTTTGTCAAAGGGACTCAAAAAAAAAGTGGCGGGAGTGGACACCTCCCCCCCCCTCTGTTAACTTTTCAGAAAATTTGCTGTGAATTTCAGAATTTTTTTTTTTACTCAGAATCACCCCTGCATGAAGGTCATTTCTTCTGCAATTTCCAAAAAACAGGCGCCCCACGGTCTGCGTCTTCGAAGTCTACCTGTGCCTGTAGGCCAAGCCGTCAGGGAAATTTTGTTGTTGTGGTTGCTGTTGGATTCGGTTTGGGTTGACTGTAATTGTTTCGGGTTGAGTTTTGATACTTTTGCGTCGTGTTCGGGTTAGTCTGATTCTGCAATAAAACTCTAACGTTGTTGTTTCAAATGAAAAACTAAATATTTAAATAAGAAAGTCTTTTTACATGTTTATTTCCTTACATAAAAGGTAGAATTGAACATTGAAATTAGAAAAATGATTGTAGATTATTTTTGCATAATTGTATTGAACTAAAGAATTTTTTTTTTTTTTTTTTTTTTTCGGGTCGGATTAGGGTAGAAGTATTTCGAATTTCGGGTAGACAAAAAAATTTGTCGTTAAAATTTAATTTCTGCATTGGAAAATATTTTGATTTCAAAGTAGAGTTGAGTCGGGTAACCAATTTTACGCCTACCACTCGACAATTGGGTGGTGGTTAGTTTTTAAAAAATGACTCGAGGTTAGTGTTTTTAAAATAAACGACTTGTGGGTTAGGTTGGCGTTAAACCGACCCGAACGAGATAAAAAAATCCACTGAACAGTAGCCCGATCCAAACACGACAAAATAAATTCTTCGTCTCGCAACCCGACCTGAACTGAAAATTGAAGTTAGCCCGAAAGCCGACCTGAACCAGACAAATAAAAATCCATCCATACGTAACCCTATCAGAACTCGACAAAATAATTTTCGTCGTCACGCAACCCGATCTGAACCAGAAAATTGATGTTAACCCGAAACCCGACCGGAACTTGACAAAAAAATCCATTGAACCGTTCGCAATCCGAATCTGATAAAATAAATTCCTTCGTGTCACAGACCGATCCAAACCAGAAAAATCAAGTTAACCCGAAACCCGACGCGAGTCAGACAAAGAAGTACAACGAACCGTAGCCCAATCCGAACTCTAAAAATAAATACCTCTGTCTCGCAACCCGACTCGAACCTGAAAATTGAAGCTAACCCAAAACCCGACCGAACCTGAAAATTTATGCTAACCCGAAACCTGACCCAAATATTCTGAATATATAAGTTCTGAAAATATAAGTTAGCTGAAACCCGACCCGAACCCAACAAAATTAATCCATTGGACCGTAACCCGATCACAACCCGACAAAATAAATTCCTTCGTCTCACAAACCTACACAAACCAGAAATTTGAAGTTAACCTGAAGGCCGAACCGAACCAAACAAATTAAGATTCATCGATACGTAATCTGATCGGAACCTGACAAAATAATTTTCGGTTATTAGGTTTCAGGTTAAATTAAATTTTCAGGTTTGGATTGGTTTTGGGGTTAATTTAAATTTTCTGGTTCATCTCAGGTTGCGAGAAGAAGGGATTTATTTTTTCAGGTTCAGATTGGGTTACAGTTTGATAGATTTTTTTTGTCAGGTTCGGGTAGAGTTTCGAGTTAGCTTCAATTTTCAGGTTCGGGTCGAGTTGCATGATGACGGAAATTATTTTGTCAGGTTCGGATCGGGATAAGGATCGATGGAGTTTTTTGTCTGGTTCCGGTCGGGTTTTGGATTAACTTCAATTTTCTGATTCTGATCGGGTTCCGTGATGACTAAAATTATTTTGTCGGGTTCGGATCGGACTACGTATCGATCGATTTGTATTTGTTTGGTTCGGGTTGGCTTTTGTGTTAATTTCAATTTTCAGGTTCGGGTCAGGTTGCGAGACAAAGGAATTTATTTTGTCGGGTTTGGATTGGGTTACGGTCCGATGGATTAATTTTTTCTGGTTCGGTCGAGTTTCGGGCTTACTTAAATTTTCATATTTGGGTCGGGTTTCGGGTTAGCATAAATTTTCGGGTTCGGTCGGGTTTCGGGTTAACTTCAATTTTGAGGTTCGAGTCGGGTTACGAGACGAAGGAATTTATTTTTCTGGGTTCGGATTGGGCTACGGTTCGTTGTATTTCTTTGTCTGGTTCAGGTCGGGTTTCGGGTTAACTTAAATTTTCTGGTTTGGATCGGATTGTGACACGAAGGAATGTATTTTGTCGGATTCGGATCAGGTTACGGTTCGATGGACTTTTTTTTTTGTCGGGTTTGGGTTAACTTCAATTGTCTGGTTCGGATCGGGTTGCGTGACGACGAAAATTATTTTGTCGAGTTCTGAACGGGTTACGTACGGATGGATTTTTATTTTTCTGGTTTGGATCGCTTTCGGGTTAACTTCAATTTTCAGGTTCGGATCGGGTTGTGAGACGAAGAATTTATTTTGTTGGGTTTGGAACAGGTTACTGTTCAATGGATTTTATTGTCTGTTTCGGGTCAATTTCAGGGCGATGGCAACTTTTTGTCGGATTGCGTCGGGTTTCGGGTTAAGCTAAATTTTCAGGTTCAGGTTCGATTTCGGGTTAACTTGAAATTTCAGCTTCGGATCGGGTTCCGTTGCGACGAATTTATTCTGTCGGGTTCGGATAGGGTTACGATTCGATGGATTTTTTTTTCTCGGGTTATGGTCGGATTTCGAGTTAACTTCAATTTTCAGGCTCTGGTCGGGTTGCATGACGACGGAAATTATTTTGTCGTGTTCGGATCGGGTTATGGTTCGATGGAAATTTTTTCCTGTTTCGGGTCGGGTTTTGGGTTAACTTCGATTTTTAGGCCTGGGTCGGGTTTCGGGTTAACTTCGATTTTTAGGTTCGGGTCGGGTTACGACACGAAGGAATTTATTTTTTCGGGTTCAGATCGGGTTACGCTTCGATGGAATTATTATATCTTGTTCAGGTTGGGTTACTGGTTAACTTAGAATTTTTAGGTTTCGGGTCGGTTGCGATATGAAGAAATTTATTTTGTCAGTTTCGGAACGGGTTACGGTTCGATGGATTTTGTTGTTGGGTTCTGCTCAGGTTTCTGGTTAACTTCAGTTTTCTGGTTCAGGTCGGGTTGCGACTCGAAAGAATTTATTTTGTCCTTCAAGGATCGGGTTTGGGTTCGATGGAATTTTTCTATCGGGTTCCGGTCGACTTCGAGTGGAATTTCCAGGTTCGAGTTGTGTACAACACTATATATTGACAAAGAACTGGTCATTTTCTAAATAGGCATGGCCATTTTTCAATAAACCTAACTCTATCTAGGCTCTTTGCAATAAGCCTAAAAATCACCAGGCTGATTGAGAAATAAATTCCCATATTCCAATTAGCCTAATGTTGTCTAGGCTCTTTGCAATCGGCCTGAAAAATAACAGGCTGATTGGGAAAAGGGAGATGATTCTCCAAATTCCCCAATTAGCCTACGATATATATATATATATATACACGTACATCCATCCATCCATATTAAAGTCCTACATAGAGTCGGGTGACCCTATTTTACCTACTCAAACCGACCCAGGGCTAATTTTTTTCATTGTGAAGTGGGTTGACTTTAATTGTTTCGGGTTGGGTTTTGACACTTACGGTTCGGATTGTGGTTGACCAAATTTCTTAAAAAAAAGTTTAAAATATCTTTTCAGAGGAATAATTATTTATTTGAATATTAATGAGTGTATGTATGCTTATTTTTATATTTAAAAACTAAAATTTAAACTAGAGATATAATTGTAGACTACTTTTCCATAATTATATTAAAATATGTATTATTTTTTTGTCATTTCAGGCTGAGGTCGATGAAAATGCTTTTGTGGGGTTCGAGTCGGGTTCAATTATAATTTTCGTATATAATACGACCCGAGCAGGACTTTAATCCACACACACACACACATATATATATATATATATATATGTATAACCAATTTGGCCCCCCGTCGGACAAATCTTGGCACTGCCCTTTTCCTGGTATCTTTGAAATTTAAATTTTCAATAGTGGGGAGGGGGGGCAAGTTAACGTAACTGGATGAATCTCCTCTTCAATAATCAGAATGGATGATGCAGAAAAGAAAAATTCAGCGTGTGTTGCACTTGCAATCTCTAACGACGCAAAAACCACAAAAACAAATAATAAAACCAAAACACTCTCCCTTCAAAAATTCTGTGTTTGCAAGTTCCGTCTTAATAGTGGCGACTCGTGAGAAGCGCCGCGTAGTGGTACAAACTAGATTTTCAATTCGAGATTACACTTGATTATACTAAGATTATATATATTACAATTGATTACATGTGATTACACTAAGATATCTTCGATTACCACCGATTATATGTGATGACGTGATTAAGAATTGATTACAGTACGATTACATTGATTACAGAAGGGGTTGTACGAGATTACACTCGATTGAGAGACCCCTTGGTTGATATATTGCAATACAGTAGAAAGCCACTAATCCGCAAAGCTTGGTTCCAGGTGTTGTGCGGATTGGAAGCTTTTAGCAGATTACAGGCCATGTCTATTTAATCTTTGTTTACATTTTTTAAAATTCATATTTTGAACAAATTTAGATTGCTAATACTAAAAAATGAATAAATCACACATTTTAATATATAGATAAAGTAATAACTATGTAAAAAATTATTTATTATTTTTTAAATTTCATAAATATGGCATCAATTGTTGTCTGTTTTAAGACATCTGGTTTATACTACTGAATTTTATCTTTAAGTAACAGTTCAAAAGCAATATATATGTATTTTTTTATGTGTTTTTCAATTTTATAATTACGATTTAATGAAAAAATAAATAAATTATAAAATATATTGTCTAAGTAAGGATTTTTTATCATTAAAAAAAATCACTAAAGCTCAAATTGTATTTTACAAGTATTGTATGAAGAAATGAATATATAAAATAATATACTAGTTAAATGTGCTTTCATTTTAAACTATAAAGAAGAATGTTATATGATATATAATATTATATATAAAGATAAGAAAAATGTTAAAATTGGTGAAAAAAATTTTCAAAATTCAAAATTTTGTCACCATTGAAGCATTTTTCAAGAATTAAATTTCTTTGTTTACATTCTTAAATTGATTGCGGATTAGAGGCCTTTGCAGATTACAGGTTTGCAGATTAGTGGCGCTCTACTGTATTAAATTTCAGATTTCACCCAACTCTAAAGAATATTAGTCTCTGAAAAATATTTTCACAATTTTTAATATACTATTTGATGAGTATGAAAATTTATAGCTTGTTGGGCTACAATAAAGTATTTAAATAGATTACCATCAATGGTGATCTCTTACGTAATATTTTACCCAAATTCAACAACAGATGTCGATGTTTTGTGGTTGGCTGATAAGTAAATATTGTTATTAAGATAGGATAATGTCTCGTATTTGGCAATGTGTATCTAATAAAACCACAGTGTAAAGCACGCCAACAAATATACTAGTATCCCAAAATAGCAAAAATAGTCTAAATTGGAAGCATAAAATTAATTAGGCAAAAAAAAAAATTAACGAAGCAATCACCCCCTCCCATTTTTCAAAAAAAGTATTCTTTATCTTAAAAGTTCATACGAAAGTCAATGTTACTGTAAAGAACTTCATTGTGTAGAATCATTTTTAGCATAAAAAATTTTTAATTTAAATTTTCCCAATCATCAAAAAATTTTATAAGCTTATAAATATATATATATATAATAAAAAACAGATTGAGAATTGTAAAATTTCTGATATTATATAAATAGAAATAAAAATGTGTTTTGTACAGCTGGCTTTAAGGCTCTTGACCAGCAGTTTTACTAGTTTAAATTATACATAGATAGACCATATAATAATACAGAATAAAATATATCCCGTATGAGACAACACATATAAAGTTTAACACATATACATTTTTTAAGAACATTAAGACATTTAGTATGAGAACTAATATGAGCATTTAACTGAAATTTTTGAGAAAATCTTTTGTTGCCTGTCTCAAATGTAAGAAATATGAATTGGCAGCTTCTTGCTTAAACCACTCTTACATGACAATTTCTTGTTGCATATCTCACGCAGAAAAAGGTTTCTCACCAGTATGGATTAACTGATGCCTTTTTAAATTACTGTTATGAGAGAATCTCTTGTTGCATATCTCACACACAAAAGGTTTCTCACCAGTATGAATCAACAGATGATTGCTTAAAACATTTTTATGAGAGAATTTCTTGTTACATATCTCGCACATGAACGGTTTTTCACCAGTATGAATTAACAGGTGCTTGCCTAAATTATTCTTAAGAGAGAATTTCTTGTTGCATATCTCACACACAAAAGGCTTCTCACCAGTATGAGAGCGAAGGTGGTCATTTAAATTTCCCTTTTGAGAAAATTTCCTGTTGCATATCTCACACACAAAAGGTTTCTCACCAGTGTGAATTAATAGATGCTTTTTCAAGGTAAAATTAGCAGAAAACGTCTTATTGCATATCTCACACACAAAAGGTTTCTCACCAGTGTGAATTAATAGATGCTTTTTCAAGGTAACATTAGCAGAAAACGTCTTATTGCATATCTCACACACAAAATGTTTCTCACCAGTATGGGTTAAAAGATGCTTGTATAAATCACTTTTATGGGAGTATTTCTTGTTGCATATCTCACACACAAAACGTTTCTCACCAGTGTGCGTTAACAGATGCACGTTTAAATCACCCTTACGAGAGAATTTCTTGTTACACATCTCACACACGAAAGGTTTCTCACCAGTGTGAATTAACATATGCTTCTTTAAATCACATTTTTGAGAGCATTTCTTGTTGCATATTTCGCACACAAAAGGTTTCTCACCAGTATGAGTTAACAGATGCTTCTTTAAATCACCTTTTTGAGAGAAATTCTTGTTGCATGTGTCACATAAAAATGGTTTCTCACCACTATGAATTAACATATGCGTCTTTAAACTACCTTTGTGACTGAATTTCTTGTTGCATAGCTCACACAGAAAATGTTTCTCACCAGTATGAGAGCGAATGTGATCATTTAAATGATTTTTTCGAGAGTATTTCTTGTTGCATATCTCACATACAAAAGGTTTCTCACCAGTATGAACTAACAAATGTTTGTTTAAGCTATCCTTACGAGAGAATTTCATGTTGCATATCTCACACAAAAAAGGTTTCTCACCAGTATGAGAGAGAAGGTGATCACTTAAATGACTCTTTCGAGAATATTTCTTGTTGCATATCTCACACATAAACAATTTCCCTTTGTGCGAGTCGGCAGATGGTTTTCTGAAAATCTCTTGTAAGGTAATATTTGGCTGCATATTGCACACTTTAAAGGCTTATTTGAGTGATATGATGTGTATCTGCATTTATGACTTCATGCAGCTGCAATAAATAGACTTGTGTTAATATATCACATTTTTCAGTTAATTAAAACCTATTTAAGAAAAAATGAACTCGAAATGAGAAATTAAAAGTATTTTAGAAAACTGAATACAAAAAATAATAATAATAAAAAGTATCCAGTTAAACAGATGGCATTGAGCTCACAGGCTATTTACACTAATTGTATAATATACTCTTATTTGAAAGGATAATGCCCCACGAAAAATAAAGAAATTGACAATAAATTAAGTGGGAAGATTATACCTCAGTTCCCCACCCTTAATACTAAACCAATGAACCCCAAAATTAATCAGGGAAGCACCTTATCACAGTGAATTTATACAGGGTGGTTATAATATAAGTATCTCTATTTGGAGCTGTCTGTAGCTCGAAGGAATAAAACGACTGAAACCAAAATCGGTACACTTACTATTCGAGAAGGGGGAAGAAAAATCTAATAATAATAAAAAAATGCAATAATCACCGACAGATGGCGCTACTGAGTTTAAAATTTAATGTGTAATACAAGAACAAAGAATTAAGCCCTCAAACCGGATGGCACACCTAATTTATTGGGAAATGTCACCATGAATGTGGTTACGCTTTCGCATGGTGGTGCGGATCCTGTTCAGGTTCCACATGGCCATTTTGCTAGAAGACACAATCCAGGCGGTGCAAGACGTGCTTAACTGCAGAATGTAACGCATCAGGAGTGATGTTTTACACTTGTTGTGATAAGCGGTAAAGTCATTGAGGTTTCCGACACCTCCAAGTTGCAAAATATTACATTGCATTTCACACTCAAAAGTGCCATCTGTTGGCGATTATTGCAATTCATTTTTTATTGTTCCATTCTTCTTCCCCCTTCTTGAATACTAGTGTACCGATTTTGGTTTCATTCCGGTTATTCCTTCAAGCGACAGACAGCTCCAAACAGAGATACTTATATTATAACCACCCGGTATATAAAATTTGAAGCAAATCGGATAAATCTGCATTAAAAACCGATTTATTTAAATTAAGGGAGGGGATTAGCTACCCGTTCCCTCGCTTTATACTTAAGCAATGAATCCCCAAAACTAATCAGGGAAGTGTTTATTATTATGAACCTATGTACAAAATTTGAAGCAAATCAGATAATTTCATAATGAAAAACTCATTTATCTAAATTAAGGGGGTTAACTCTCAGTTCATCCCCTTTATACTTAACCAATGAACCTCCAACTCTAATCAGAAAAGTGCCTTATCAGAATGAAACTGTATACAAAATTTAAGCAAATACCATAATTCTGCATGAAAAACTCCATTTATCTAAATTAAGGGGGAAATTAGCCCCATTAATCAGGCCTTATCACAATGAACCTATATATAGAATTTGAAGCAAATTGGATATTTCTATCAAGAGTTATCGCGTTACGTACATACAGAACCTGCAATTACATTAGCTCTCAGGCTTTGATAGCCTGTGAGTTAAAATCTCATTAAGTATGAAAATCTACAGTAGACTCCTGATTATCAGACACTCACAGGACAAGAGGAATAACAGATATTAATATTACCAGATGTTTTTCCTAACTGTAAAAGATTGAACAATAATTACAATTACTATAAACAAAATAAATAGCTACTATCACAAATTAAAACAAATTTATTGCTAAAATAATTCTATAATCACATGCTAGTTGCACCTGTTGAAATTTAATGGTAAGAATTTATTAAATAAGTATAATACAATTTAAGCTTATGAATAAAAGATAAATGTAATTAGAAGAATAAATTAATGTTATTCAATTTTATATAAAAAATATGAAATCACATTTCGTGCAGGTTAAACGATAAGTTTTTCTTTATTAAAAGTATTTTCTCCTATACCACATTAGTAGTTGTACTACTTTTTGGCACTGTTTGCACTTTCAAGTTTTTAAATGAACGTGCTCGAGACGTCGCGACATATAACAGTCCATGGGTAAATATTTGTTCAGGTAAATAATTACTAACATTATCCAATGTTTTTGCTTGTGCTTTATTAATCGTCATACTAAATGAAAGACGAATGGGAAATTGACGTCTTCTATATGAAAAGGGAAGAGTTGTGTTTTATGGTATTAGATCAATTCTAGAGATCAAAACCCTTTGCCCAACTCTTTCGCCTGTAATTATTTCTAGATCTAAACAATTATTATAGACGTTTCGTACAATTAATCTTGTCTATTTGAAAGACATTGAGGTGCATTTACATTTCTTAGTAAAATTACCATAGCTCCAATTTTCAAAGTGAGAATATGTGGAGGCAAACCACTTAATTCTAAGCTATTTAAAAATTCAGCCGGAAACTGAATGATTTATTTTTAATTTTCATTTTGAAGGTATTTACGCTCATGTATGTTAAAATTAACCTTAGATCACTGAATTCAAATAAAAGAAACTCAACATAAAATTTTATCCTAGTATTAAAAACTTCGGTAGACTCCCGATTATCTGACACTCACATTACAAGGGGCATGACAGATATGAATATCTTCAGATGCATTTCTCAAATGTAGAAAATTGAACAATAATTAAAAATACTGTAAACAAAATAAATAGCTACTATCATAAATTAAAACAAATTTACAGATAAAATTCTATAATTACATACTAGTTGCACCCCTCGAAATTCGACGGAAGGAATATATTAAATAAGTATGTTAAAATAAATTTATGAATGAAAGAAAAATGTACTTAGAAGAACATATTAATTTATTAAATTTTATATAATAAGTATGAAATCACATTTCATGCAGGTTCAATGACAGGTTTTTCTTTTTTTAAAGTTACTTCCTTATATACCACATTAGTAGTTGTACTACTTTTTTGCACTTTCAAGTTTGTAAAAGAGCGTATCCGAGAATCAGTGACATATAACAGTTCATGGCTAAATACTTGTTCAGATAAATAAACAGCAACAAAATCCAATATTTGTCCTTGGACTTTATTAATCATCACACTAAATGCAAGAGGAACGGGAAATTGATTTCTATTAATTTAAATACCTTAAAGAGGAGAGAGCCAAATGGGACCAAAGAGGAGAAAACTTAATGCAATTTAGAGTTATATTTTGTTTTGAAGCATGTGGGTTCACTGGCAGGACCGGCCTAAAATCTCCTTCAAGGAGAATTATTTTTCCTCCAAAAGGAATACTATTGTTCATAATGTCTCGCAGAAGTCTATCCACGCACATTAATGCATATGCATTGGCCATGGGTACTTCACCCCATATAATTAGTTGTGCAGACCTAATGTTAGATGCACCCTTACTATTGATGTTTAGAGACGATATCGAAGTTGCATGTAGATTTAACGGTAATTTAAATCTGCTGTGTGCTGTGCGACCATTTGGTAACTGCATAGCGGCAATACCACTCCATTCGACTAATATAAATTCTAATCCTAAATCAAAATACTTTATCAAATATTGATGTACAAATGCTTTTGTTGTACCTCTTGGGCCATTTATGAAGCATGCATTACTTTTATTTGTATTATTCTGTCGCATCACCGATACATTTTGCCAGATTTCATTCTCTCGTTCTCCGCTAACTGGCATTGAAATATGCCATCCAGATTCTCCATATGGCCAAATAGAATGTAAGACATTGGTTCAGAGTGCATACTGTCAAAATCTGCATTTTCCAATTATCTGTTCTTAGCATAAACACCAATGTGTATGTGAGAATCTGGAGCACCATCTGCTGATCCAAAAACTGCTTCGACTTCAGAACTGGCAGGATCATTATATCGTCGAGAATCCTCTTGGGGTTCATGATAAAATCGCATTACTAAATTGACAGGCACGCGATTTTCTTTCAAAGCTATTTCTTTTTTTTTCACACATGTGCTGGTGCATTGTTTTGTATAGCAATATATATCGATTGCATTTGTGTATGATAGAGTTCAATCCTTCTAGAATATCCTTTCTTAAAGAACTATTAGCAGAATGTTGAAGTCTGATTTAATTAGCCTCAACAAAATCTAGCCCATAAGAAAAAGCTACTTTCAGGATATAATGGGGAAGTTCTATGATGGACTATAACAAGAATTTTAAAGTAATAAGGACCCTTTCCAGGTGGCAACGTTACATTTGCATCTAATGATACGAATGATAATGCTATATTATATAGAAGAATGTTATCTTTAAAATGTTTAGACAACTCATTATCTGCAGTGAATAACTCTTTAATAGAATCAAAATACGAAATTCAGGTAGCTTGAATTTTTGGTTACAAGAGCATAAATTAAAATAGCCTGCTGAATTTTTTCTCACCTTTAAAATGAGTACAGGGCAATAACTACATTCATTGTTTAGATCACCTAGAAATCAAATGGTTGGAAATTAGAAATTGTTTTAAAAATAGCACACCATTATGGAATAGAAAACTATTTTTGTACTTTATTTTTCATACATTTATTTAGGATTTCTTTGCACCCTGTTAAACTTTTTCTTATTTTTGTTATATTTTTTGGAACAGCTGACTTTACTAAATTAGATTCAGGACGAAATTCTAACACATCCTAATGCCCTGCATCAACATTTCCAGGAAAAATAAATTATATACAATACTTCCAGACTCATAATAGAAATTATTATTCCACTTATTTCAATACATATGAACACATAAACACTCCACATTTCACTGAGGCCCTGATCTCAGTAAAAATCTAGACAATTACGTCATTCAGCTTTGTAAAAAAATTAAATTTTGTGTTTGAAAATGCACGTTTCAAAAATAATCATCATCTTCATAAGCTTTCTACTTTTAATTTCAGCATTGGTGGTATAATAAACTTGGAAACGGATGTCATTTTTACGAAAATATATAAGAAAATATTACCGTAAGAAACAATTTAATAATTGTTTTCAAATTCCCGAGTTTTTCGCGGTTAGCGGCAATTTTTTAACATTTGAAAAATAAATCCGTTTTCAAGCTTTTAGACCAATATAGTATACTTTGTCCTCAGCGAGTTTTGAATTGTTCATGAATTGTTTTTTGCCTTTTGCGGCAAGTTTTTGACCTTTTTTCCGAAATGAACTTTGCTCTGCTGTGATTAAAGTTGGAAGAATACAAAATCGTCGCGACGCGTATTACGAAGCTCAAAATATTAAACTAATCTGGGTCGAAATAAAAAATCACAAACATTCAAGGTTAGTTTGATTCGAGACCAGAGCAGACGTACCGTACCCTCGACGGGTGGACCTGTTGACGGCAGTTGTTTGGCTCCACTACCAGGTTCATTTAATTCGAGTTTCACTTGGAAAAAAACTAACCAAGGAAATGAGAAAATTAGTTCATTTTATTGGAATTAATATTTTTATAACAAATATAATAAATAAAAGACATTTATTAAATTTTAAAGACATATTAAATAAGCTTTATCAGCACTTTTAAGAGCACTAATCATTTAAAGGTATAGGCGTCTGAAAAATTGTATGGAAAATTGCACCTTGGATAGCAAGGGTTTTGCTTAAAACAATGGTATTTCTGGAACAGATTACCATCGTTTACCAAGGTACGGTTGTATAGTAACTTTAAAACATCTCATTCAAGAAGGCTCACACTTTGAAAAAATAAAAAAATCCTAACCATTGCATCTCAAAAATGCGACGGTACAGTAGAAAATTAAGTGCCGTCAACAAAATAAATAATAATAATAAATAAGAGAGAGGAACATATTTAATTATGCAAAAAACACATTTTGACTACACTGCCAAAAGTTGAACCGCTTTATAGATGATTTTTAAAGGAAAATGTCCTGATCTTTCCTGATCGTACAAGTAAATTCTGAAAAACTTTCAGTCATCCCATTTTACCCAACTCAGATTTGAACCAGCAATTTTTGGTACCAAATTCATTACTTCAAAGTAAAAAAGTCCAGCTATCTACTGATTTGACATCTGAGTAAGTAAAAAAAAAAAAAAAAAAGAAAAAAAAAAGAAATATAAAATGAAAATAAAAGTACTTATTTCATTTCGATTTTGGATCAGTACAATACAGTACAAGATTTAATTGACAGTATCATATTTTAGAAATTGATGTTCAGAAGTTGACCCGAGGCTATGCCTATGCATGTTATGTTCAAAGTGTGAACCTTGAGCCCAAAGTGCCTGTGGATTTCTCATAAAGCTTGACACAATTGAGAAAACTCAGAATCTTTTAATTATTATTTTACATTTTTAACGGCAATTACTCTAAATTAAAGAGCTTTCTGTATCTTACAGTAACGTTTAATATCTTTTGAATCTTTATATAGCATGAATACGTCAAAGAAATAATTTCATAAATAAAATAGGACTAATAAATGAAGTAGGAAAAAATAAGCAAAATAATTTCTTGAAAACTTTAATGTTAAAAATCGTTCGCTAAAAAACTAGAGATCATAATCACATGCAATCTTGTGAATGAATTCAAAATAATCAGTTCAATGCTCAGTTTTTCTCAGTGCTGTGATGGCATTTGAAATTAATACTTTATGTGTTTTATTTACTAAAGAAGCAAATCTTTTCCTAAATTTGAGGTAATGAAACATTATTGATAATCTTGAATGAGTCAAGAAAGAATTGATAGTTTGGCTATTAGTAATTGAAAGCGATATTCTTTATTCAAGCAATACTGACAAACTACATAAAGAATTTGTAAAAAAAAATTTGCCAGTGAAATTTTTTCACAAAAGGTAATTTTTTTACATCTCATTTTTGTGATAAATTTTTGATTATCATTTCATTAACTACTTCATTTATTGGTCGTTTTTTAAAGAATTTGCATTCATTTTTTATGAAATTGCTTTTCAATGATTTCACATTCCTGGCATGCTAACCCTAACAATACCTTTTTGCCGCCGATCGCTACTTTCCTTGGATGCCATATGGGGTGCTTCTCCTTCCTGTGTGGTGTTTGCCGCAACCAGTCACTCTTGAAGGCAGATTTGGTTTGGTGCTTTTGTATGTTTGCCCTCTCAGGATGAGGTTCTTTACATCATGAAGGGATTTTGCATACCAGGAATGTTTCGTTTGTAAATTAAAATTAATTTTTTTTTTTATAAAACAGCTCACTTTTCCTTTCAGCAAATAGTTTTAAAATGTTGCTTCTTTTACTTTTTGAACCCCTAGTAATTCATATTTAATGGACTGAGAGCTCATAAAACAGATAGGGTCACCCATGCCTGGTTTAAATAAGCTATTTTAATGAAGTTAATCACTACTCAAATTCTTGGAGATGATATTCGTACGTATTTAAGAAAATGTACGCTTTTTCACAAGTTATGAAAATGAATAAATTTGACATTTGTCCTTTTAATGCACGGCCAAAGGAAAAAATAAGTAATTAGATGGAAGTATAAAGGTGTTAGATCAGAAATCAAGTTCTGTTTTCTTGAAGCTTCATATGCATTTTTTTCAAGCTACAAATGGGAAAATCTTTTCATTTTACTATTTATCTTCTCTTAACAAAAAAGATTTTGGGTAATTGCTTAAAAGAAATTCGAACATCAACATAAAATTAACAAATACGATCATTTCTTAAGAGGCTACTTCACTCAAGCGAAAACACCCGCTCGCTAACGTTAATCCTATGGGGGAAATAATTTATGATATCTCGTTCGCATTTCCATAATTTTAAATGATTTTTTTGGCATTGGATAGCTGAAGTCAATCTCTATGCACGCTCTTTTTTACTTCTCGATTTTTATTGCAGTTTTTTTTAAATTGAGTATAGTTTCACTTTTGAAACCGGTTCCGAAAGTGAAAGTATCTTAATAAAAAAAAGTTGTAATCAAAATCGAAAAAATACAAAGAAGCGTGGATAGAGATTGACCTCAGCTATCCAATGTGAAAAAAAATCATTTAAAAATATTGAAATGCGAACGAGATATCGTAAATTATTTCCCTTATAGGATTAACATTAGTGAGCAGGTGTTTTCACCTGAGTGAGGTAGTCTCTCAATTACAAGCCTCTCATGTTGAATTGGAACACCAAATTATTATTTTCTTTACAATTGGTGCCAATGAAGAGAATTTGTTTTCCTGATATGGAAAATTATTTAGGAAAAACACTCATGATCTTTAAACTCCAGTTTTCAACTTTTATGAATACTATATGTAAAAGCTTGAATCAACTGACTGTGATTATTTTATAAAATTTCTTTTATAGACATTGTTGAATTATTTAATATATATACAGTAGACTCCCTTAAATCCGCATAGCTTAAAACAAGACGCTTTGCGGATGTTAGAATTTTGCAGATTTTTGGTCACTGTTTTGTTTTTATTTTTTAAACAATAATTTGAATTCTATAATGCACTCGAAATTATAATGAATGCTTAAATAATGTAAAATAATTAAGTAAACTAATAAAAATTAAGAAAATTTCAAATCTTAAAAGTAAAACTGAAGTGCTCAAATAAATAATTAATTATATTTAACTAAATATGCATAGTTATAATGAGATAAATTTTTCCTGAATTATTCAGTGAAACTTGCCTTATAAATATACAATAATAATTCACATCAAAATTTTAAAATAACAAAGTTTTATTTCATGTTTAGCCATATTTAATAACCAAAAAAGCTTGATTGACACATAAATTATTTGGTAAAAATATCGCAATCGCCACTGATATCATCTTAATTTTCTTTTAAATAATATTATATACTTACTTCATGAAAAAACATGAGTTGAATCATATTAACCAGAATTACATATAAAAATATGTACAGAATGATATAAAAATAAATAAAAAACTTGAATTTTACACCTACATCTTAAATTTTTGTTTCATTGTTTACATCTGAAAGGATGTGTGGAATTTAGGGTAGTGGATATGAGGGGGGTCTACTGTATATATATAACAGTATTATTATTCTGAATAATAAAACAAAAAAATCTATATTTGAGAAATATGAAGAAATATGCAAAAAACAAAAATGTATTTTTATTTTGAAGAAAATTGGTATTCTTGAATTTTTGAAGGAATTGTAGCAATTAAAAAAATATATTTCTTTTTCTTCTTATTCTGAAGAAATATTTTCTTTTTGTTTTCTCATTTAGAAGAAATATTTTTTCTTGCTCTTGATTTATTTTAAGAAATATTCCATATCATGAAATGAAGATATATTACCTGAAATAAATTTTGCGTCCATGATATCGTTCTTAGTTTGGTATACATTTTGAATTTCATGAAATATTTGATATATTTTCCAGAATTATGGCAGATTTGGGGTTAGGAATTTTTCTGTTTTTTATTGAAGGGCCAATATATTTGAGATAAGTAGTATATTTATTGCTTGTTTTTGAAGATATGAAATTTTTATTTGTATATATATGTTGAAGCATTATACATATATATTTTTTAATCTCTGATACTTTTGTTGAAATATTTGTGTCCTAATCATTGCAAGCAAAATGGTGCACTCAGATTACAGGTTGTACCATTCTCAAGCGCACCAGATTTTTTGAATTACTTTATTGAACAAGTAAAAGCAGTTAATGAATACTAAAAGTTGGATAATGGCCAGGCACTGATATTTCTAAAATCTAAACTTGATGATAAAGCATTGAAATTTACATTTGTTCCACCATTTGTGAAAATGCTTCCACTAACTGTTAGGTAAACATAAGAAATATTTTAAGACTGATTCAGCCAGTTCAATAGCTATTTTGAACAATACAATTAAATTTGACCCTTCAGAATCCATACAAAGAGACTGGATTGTTCGTAAAAAATTCCTCAATTACCTGATCATTTTATTGAACAAATCTAAATTCACTAACCTTATTCCAGCTCACCCAAAAAATGTAATTTCTTACGAAGAAACTTGACTTTTATGAAATGAAGGTTGAGGCTTCTTCCTCATACGAGGAAAATTTTCAGTTTGTATGAATTCCTGAAAACACCATGGACATTTCAGCTTCATACAACTCTTTATATGATGCTTATTCTGATTTTTTAGGCTAACATAATCGTTTTTATTATTATTTCGCTTTGCATACAATGTGAATTTTCCCTGGCTACCACCTTTCAAAATTTCACACAGTGTACACTAACCAGGCTTATATTTCAAAAAGCAAAATTTCTATGCAACATTTTAAGGCTTCTTATAAACAAATCAACAGTGAATTTTGTTCTCGTCGTGGATACTCTTCTAAGACGTGTTTCAAACTATAGAGAGTCATTGGTTCTAAGACAAATTCTTCTGACAATGCTCGACAGAATAACTTATCATTTCAAACATCAGTAACAATATCACATCGGAGACATTTCTTTCCACAAAATAAAAGTTCCCATCAGACTCACACTTGCAATCCTAGAATGGATTGAAAGTTTGTCAGGAGTGGTAAGCGTAGAACTGCCTTTCCTCTATGTCATTTTTCTCCACCGTTAGAATCTACAGTTTATAATCCTGTTTTTCCAGACAATAGTTTCTCAAAACCATTTAATATTTCTAATAATGAACAATATGATTTTCTGAACTTTTATGCTCCACCAGACAAACCAAATAAAAAATGATATTGTATCAGAACTTTCTCACAGTCGCAACATTGTTCACGATACTCCTGAAAATTTGTTTTTCCTGTAGATATTCAGTCTTCTTCTCCAAACGACTATCTTTCAAAAATTGATAGTTTTTCTTCATTTAATTCTCAAAATGAATTTATTTTGCCATGCTCTCATTAAAGTTTATTATTACTTTTAGTAGAATTGTTTTCATTTAACTATTGAAAACTCAAAAAATGTTCTACCTGTACATGCACATTTAATCATACTTGACAATTTTGTTTTTCCAATTTTTGTATTGTGAACTCTGAATTTAAGTAACCTGTGAGCTGCCACTGGTTCCAGTTTATTCAAAACATGGTCTGAAATCTGAAATGCATGCATTAGTTAATACAGTTTTTTATGGAATCAAACTAAAAACTATTGAAATTTTTGTTTTAATTTAGCAAATTTGTTAGCCTTTCCTCTATGTCATTTTTCTCTACCATTAGAATCTACAGCTTATAATCCTGTTTTTCCAGACAATAGTTTCTCGAAACCATTTAATATTTCTAATAATGAACAATACGATTTTCTGAACTTTTATGCTCCACCAGACAAACCAAATAAAAAAGATATTGTACCAGAACTTTCTCACAGTCGCAACATTGTTCACGATACTCCTGAAAATTTGTTTTTCCTGTAGATATTCAGTCTTCTTCTCCAAACGACTATCCTTCAAAAATTAATAGTTTTTCTTCATTGAATTCTCAAAATGAATTTATTTTGCCATGCTCTCATTAAAGTTTATTATTACTTTTAGTTATATTATTTTCATTTAACTATTGAAAACTCAAATATATTTCTACCTGTACATGTACATTTAATCGTACTTGCCGATTTTGTTTTTGCAATGTATGTATTGTGAACCCCGAATTTAAATAACCGTGAACTGCCACTGGTTCCAGTTTATGCAAAACATGGTCTGGAATCTGAAATGCATACATTAGCTAATACAATTTTTTATGGAATAAATCTAAAAAATATTAAATTTTTTTTTAAATGACAAAATTGCAGATACTTGAAATTAATTGATTTTTTTTACCCTTTTTTTGGCCTTTGACGTGCTGAAAAAAATATTTAATATGGACAATTTTAATGTATTATAGGTTCATTCTATGGTCAAAAGTCTTTACACTGCTGAGAAAAAGTTTGAAATGAATTAGTTCAAAGCTGAGTCGATAGAATCTACAGAGATTTGAGAAACCTTGTTTCAAGAAAATGTTTCATAAACTCATTGACAAATAAATATTTTGCCACTCATTTGTTTTGCACAAAATTATTTTTTGAGGGTTGTTTGGGTTACGGAAAACGAATTTGAGGTCAGATTTTCAAAATTCAAAAGGAGCAAAGGATTAAATATATATATATATTAATTATGTTAATTTATACTTAGTCGGGTAATTTTTTTAACATTTTAACCTCAACGTACCAAAAACATTCAAATTGTGCAATTTACTAAGATGTGCTCAATATAAACAAGAATGAAAAATCATGCACTAAGCATAGGTTATGAAACACCTTCTAACACGGCAAGAAAACTGTAACAAACTTCACCGTTAAATAAGGTGAAAGACGATATGTAAGTAAATAAAACATATAACAAACTGAAAAATGCAGTTTACGAAATTACCTTCCAGTGTCAAAAAAGTAGTTGAATTATTTTGTGTAGTATAGGGGTGCACAACCTGTGGCCCGCGGGCCAAAAGTGGCCCGCGATCGGATTACTGGTGGCCCGCGGATCAATTTCGCCGATCGGACGCGAAAAAATCACGAATTTCGCCGATCAGGTGCATAGAAATCGCAAATTTTGCCAAACTTCGCCGATCAGGTGCGTAGAAATCGCGAATTTTGCCAAACTTCGCCCATCGGGTGCGTAAAACTCGCTAATTTTGCCGATCGAGTGCATATAAATCGCGAATTTTGCCGATCGGGTGCGTATAAATCGTAAATTTCGCCGATCGTCTGCGTAAAAATCATGAATTTTGCCGATCGCCTGCGTAAAAATCGCGAATTTTGCCGATCGGACCCGTAAAAATCGCGAATTCTGCCGATCGGGTGCATATAAATTGCGAATTTTGCCGATCAGGTGCGTGTAAATTGTAAATTTCGCCGATCGTCTGCGTAAAAATCGCAAATTTTGCCGATCGGACGCGTAAAAATCGCAAAGTTTGCCGATTAAACGCGTAAAAATCGCGAATTCCGCCGATAGAGTGCGTATAAATCGCGAATTCCGCCGATAGAGTGCGTATAAATCGCGAATTTTGCCGATCAGGTGCGTATAAATCGTAAATTTCGTCGATCATATCCGTAAAAATCGAAAATTTTGCCGATCGGGCCCGTAAAAATCGCGAATTTTGCCGATCGGGTGCATATAAATGCGAATTTTGCCGATCGGACGCGTAAAAATCGCAAATTTTGCCGATCGGACGCGTAAAAATCTAAAGTTTGCCGATTAAACGCGTAAAAATCGCGAATTCCGCCGATAGAGTGCGTATAAATCGCGAATTCCGCCGATAGAGTGCGTATAAATCGCGAATTTTGCCGATCAGGTGCGTATAAATCGTAAATTTCGTCGATCATATCCGTAAAAATCGAAAATTTTGCCGATCGGGCCCGTAAAAATCGCGAATTTTGCCGATCGGGTGCATATAAATGCGAATTTTGCCGATCGGACGCGTAAAAATCGCAAAGTTTGCCGATTAAACGCGTAAAAATCGCGAATTCCGCCGATAGAGTGCGTATAAATCGCGAATTTTGCCGATCAGGTGCGTATAAATCGTAAATTTCGTCGATCATATGCGTAAAAATCGAGAATTTTGCCGACGGGCCCGTAAAAATCGCAAATTTTGCCGATCGGGTGCATATAAATCGCGAATTTTACCGATCGGGCCCGTAAAAATCGCGAATTTTGCCGATCGGATGCATATAAATCGCGAATTTTGCCGATCAGGTGCGTGTAAATTGTAAATGTCGCTGATCGTCTGCGTAAAAGTCGCAAATTTTGCCGATCGGACGCGTAAAAATCGCAAAGTTTGCCGATTAGGTGCGTAAAAATCGCAAAGTTTGCCGATTAGGTGCGTAAAAATCGCAAAGTTTGCCGATTAGGTGCGTAAAAATCGCGAATTCCGCCGATCGGGTGCGTAAAAATCATTAATTTCGTCGATAGAGTGCGTATAAATCGCGAATTTTGCCGATCAGGTGCGTATAAATCGTAAATTTCGTCGATCATATGCGTAAAAATCGCAAATTTTGCCGATCGGGCCCGTAAAAATCGCGAATTCCGCCGATAGAGTGCGTATAAATCGCGAATTTTGCCGATCAGGTGCGTATAAATCGTAAATTTCGTCGATCATATGCGTAAAAATCGAGAATTTTGCCGACGGGCCCGTAAAAATCGCGAATTTTGCCGATCGGGTGCATATAAATCGCGAATTTTGCCGATCGGGCCCGTAAAAATCGCGAATTTTGTCGATCGGATGCATATAAATCGCGAATTTTGCCGATCAGGTGCGTGTAAATTGTAAATTTCGCCGATCGTCTGTGTAAAAATTGCAAATTCCGCCGATCGGGTGCGTAAAAATCACGAACTTTGCCGATCGGGCACGTAAAAATTGCAAATTTTGCCGATCAGGCGCGTAAAAATCGCAAATTCTGCCGATCGGGCGCGTAAAAATCATGGATTTCGCCGATCGGCACGTAAGAATCGCGAATTTTGCCAATCGGGTGCGTAAAAATCGCAAATTTCGCCAATTCGGTGCGAAATATTGCAAATTTCGCCGATCGGATAGAAAAAAAATTGCAAATTTCGCCGAACATGTGCGTAATAATCGTGAATTTCGTCAATCACTAGGAAAAAAACTATGAATATTGTCAATCGCGCATGGAAAAAAAAATGCTAGTTTTTTCATCCTTTCCAACTGAATTGGGTTAAGCTGACTAAGGAGGTGGTTGAGTATAGAGAGCTAACCCTCCTTTTAAAATTAGCCATGTTTATGAACTTTTAGGCCGACACCCCCCCCCTCCCCCCCACACACACACACCTCCTTGCCCGAAACAAAATTTTGTCCACCCTATGGATGTTGGCTCTTGACCAGTGATATTTGTGACGCATAATTTCCCTGTCCACCGCCGATCGACGATTGGGACTTTAACGCTTTCTGATTAGTTGTTAAACCGAACGCTTCTTAAGTCATTTCTGGTTGAACATGGTTTCTTATATAATATCTATTAATTTCTATATAATCTAATTAATTTATAACTGTAATATAATAAATATTATAGTTATATAATCTAATTAATTTCTATATAATCTAATCTCTATATAATCTAATCTCTATATAATCTAATATTTCTATATAATCTATTAATATATATTAATTTCTTATATCATATCTTCTTAAAAATCTTCATAATCCTCCAAAATACCGGAAATGACTTAAAAAGCGTTTGATTTTACAAATAGTCAGAAAGCGTTAAAGTCCCAATCGTCGATCGGCGGTGGAGACGGAAATTATGCATTTGTGACTGCCCCTCCTCTTATAAAGGTTGTGCACCCCTTTGATATCACATTTTATGACTGATTATGTTAAGAAATACAATTTAGAATAATAAATGTTTCTCCTCCTCTCCACCTTCATTCAAAAGAACCTAGGGGGGGGGGCAAAATCTACCCTTCCGAAATTTGTTTTTTTAATCTGATCCTCCCCCCCCCCCTCCCCGTCACACCCCCTCGAAACAAAAATTTTCTGATGGTGGCCCTCGACAACCCAGTCATTTTGGTAAGTGGCCCTTCGCTTAAAAAGGTTGTGCACCCCTAGTGTAGTATATGATCAATAGATGTGGATATATAGCATGGTAAAATTTAGTTCAGTTAGAATATTCCTGTTTAGCAATTTTTGCCAATTGATGGAAATGCACTCAAAATATTTTGTACAGCCCTGTATATTATCTGAAGACTTTTGTACATACCATAAAGCTAAAAGGCAACTTAAAACTCACTCACACCAATTACCAACTGTAAACGACAATGTATCTTTTTCTTTGCGTAGCCCTGTGTATGAATTATTTTAAATTCCACAAACTTCTATTGGTCTACTAAATATAGTTCAGCAGGAAAATGCGCAACACAATTAAAAACTACCCTTAAGCAATTCATTCCCATAGTCCGTAATACTTAGCAGATTCCCTTGTGTAGCCCTGTATATGAACAACAGAGTTTATAAACAAACATGTACCATGAAAATAATTAGTTAAACTTAAAATCGCAAACCAAAGTTGAAAACGCATTTATCACACATAGACTCTAAATATCGCACCTGTATTGTAACCGACATCTTTTGTGCATCCCTGTAAATAATTGCAATGCACACCATACTTTGAAGAGAGCAATTTATAGTGCACCTCAGTCATGCATATAATTTTCATTATGTTTGAAATAGTGAAATATCACTAAATTACACTGCAAACGATTTTTCTTTATAGAACAATGTGTAACAGAATTCTTTTGTTTGACCCTGTAAATAAATAATTAATGCATTGCACCCCATATTCCACAAAAAGCATGTTTTAATGAGCTTCATAATTATATACCAATTTCATCATGTTTTAAATGACGTATCATCATCAAAATGCACTTGAAACAATTATTTCCCATTGACTATAATGTAACAGAATACTTTTCACTGTCCATGTAAAAAAACTATAAGTGCTGCACACTTCAGTTGAAATAGGGAACATGCTATAGTAAACGACAATAACATACAACAATTTCAGGGCGATCGAGTATATTTACATGAATGAGAGAACGGACACAGGGTAGATGTATAGACAAACCAAAGTCATACACACTTTTCAACTAGGTTGCAAAGTGTTAAAAAAGAGGAGAAGGGAAGTAATATAAAAATTGGTACGAACAATTTATAAAGTTACAAAGATTGTCTGGTTATGGATAAACAAAAAAATATGCTGTTGCAAAATAGATTCTCTAACTGAATATTGTAGTTTTGAGAAAATCAATACCATGTAAATAGCAATAATGTTAGTTCTTTACAAGCCAATTCAAGTAACCTATTTTTAGAGCAAGACAAATTAGAAAAACATCTGAAATAAATCTTATTGAAAACTTGAAGAATTATACATTTATAATTCTTCAAGTGTATGTATTCACTTAATACTTTTAAGTTATCAACATTCACCTGAATTTAAGATTTTTAAAATAAAAATGTTACAGAATGCAATCAGTGATTTAAATTTTCCATATTTTATAGTTAAATTATTTAAAAATAGTAAAGCAATTTTTTAAGTACATGCTTACCTTTTTCTTCAAAAATGTCACACTTAAACAATTAAATTTAGGAAAATAGCATGTTTCCTACCATTTCTATCTACAATGAGGCTAAACAACTTGAAGCCTCAAGACACCATTGATGTAATACTACTTCTTTCCTCTACCCCACCCTCAGCAAATTTATCTACTTGTAATTGAAATGACTGATGACTAACATATTTCTAACCTCCGTCGCCAAAAAACATTTGCATATATATGCACGATTCTGTTATTTATTATAAGCTAATGGTAAACATTTTTAAGGTTTTATAATGATTCGAAATTGTGATCTGGAATTTTATATATATTAGAACTCTTTTAATTTGTTATTTGTTTAATTAAAAAAAATATGAAGAGGCTGAACCTTCCTTGCCTAGTCTGATGAGCCACCCCCCTGATACATCCTCTACACATACTATGTCTATGAATATACCTATTTATATTTATACTGTATTATATTTTCCAGTTATGTATAAATGTGTAGACCTTTAACATGGTCAGGGCAGGACAATGTCATGTGAGATTCTGGTAAATCACTTAGTAGGGCCGACATTCTCTGACTGCAATATTGGACTAATAAAAATAATTTTTAAATTGCATATATCGTAGAATAATTTATAATATAAATTATCAAGTGCATAAAAAAATACGAAGCAAATTCTTCCACATGTAATGTGTATAATTATTTTTATTTTCTAAAAATTCTTTATCCTTTACAATATCTTGGATATTTATTTTTTATGTTCGCGGTTATTTTCAGAATGTCCAAATCTATAATAATTCCCTGACAATTATATCAACTTTTGCTGTAAGAAATAAAGTTAGTAACTAACTTTTTTTCATGAAATAAATTTTAAAGACAAATTTAGAGCAAACATATCATTATTTTCTATAGAGGTAACTTTATTTCGATTTGTATAAAGAATTTCGGAGCCCCCAACAAGACTAACCGATCCAGGGCCCTGGGCAGCCTCCCCATTTGCCCATTTGCCCCGTTTGTTCCAGCACTGAACATGGTAACTATATAATATTAATTATGCAGTTACAATGTAGAAAGAGAAAAAAAGGGGAGGTGTTAATGTAATTAGTATACTTTTGGCACCATTCTTTGCATGGATTACTATTCATCCATAAGTACCCAAATTAGTCATGAGTGTGAAATGAAGTTATGAATAAGGTGCCAGAAAATGCTTGAGAATTTTTTCCTCTTGCCAATAACCTTTTTGTTATCTCACCAAGGCCATAATAAAAAATTACCATTAAATGTGTACAAGCTAAACAAAGGTAAATCATAAGAGAAAACTCTGGATTTTATATTACTATTTTGGTCTTACGATTGAAATACTTATCTACTATGTAATATAATACATCTACTATACATGCTCATTGTAAAAAATGTATTTAATAACTATACTAAGAAAATAATTTTTTTTTTCTTTTTTGCATTACATTCAGAATAATTTTCGGTAGTATTAATTTACTGGACTAGCATGGCTGAAACTTGTGACAATAATACTTACTACAATCTTTTGCATGTTCATTAGAATATTGATATATAACGTCTTCTAGCAAGGCATTGGAAAGATATTCGAGTATTTCTCCTTTACAAGGAACTGAAGGTCAGGCAGGAAGCGTTCTCGATCATCTGAACATTTTGCGCAATAGTTTAAATCAATATCAGTTTTAAAACATAAATTGAATTCAGAAAATCATAATTACAGACCCATCACTACACAATCTTGACTGGTTGAAATATAACAGTTGGAATTAGAAGGAAATTAATGAACGAACAAGCTTAAACATTCTACTATAAACTAAATTATATTATCAACAAATAATAATAAATATTGATTTGTTTCGCTTGAGATTCATCATTCATTCTCATTTGAGTCATTCAATGTATTGCGACTCCTCCAATTCTTGTCCCCTAAATTGTTATTTTCTTAGAATCTCGTAAATTTGTACACAAAAGATTTTATATAACATAAATTTACAAAAGTAAAATAATAGTTTCTTATTCAACAAAGTCAAATCAGCATGTTGATCTGTTCCATGATTTCTTAATCAACCAATCAATCTATTTGTGTTTTTCTGGCAGCACTCTGGAATTATTGAATTTGTTTTTTGTTTACGTTGGAAATTCGCCCTTCTTATAGATGAAGCTGATATTTTTTACTATTTTAATATAGATAGGTGCTAAGTTTTCTAAATGCATTTAGATATCCTCATGGTTGGCGTACGCTGGCACTAACAATCTCAAGAAAACTTTCATCGGTAGGCAAATATTTCCATAAGTGTGAAGAAACTTTTATGCTATCTTATGATATTGAAATAAGCCAGGACCACTGGAAAAAATTATGAGATCCAGTATAGAATTTACAGTAGAATCCTAGCCTTTCGGTGATTTTTTAAAATATTTTTTATGCACGCCAAAGTAAATACTAAAAACTGAAATGCACCCCCCCCCCCCCCCTACACATACATACAGGCACGCTACGCAGATCGCTGACGATTAATTAGTTTCACAGTTCCAACGCGAAATACTTGGGAAAAGTCCCATATCTTGTGCCAATAGATGTGGCGAGATTTTTGTTTGGTTATAAATGTTTCGATGTGGTTGTTGCGATTATCAGCCTTTGGGGTACCTTTTTCTAAGATTATGTAAATATGTTTTTTGTGCATTTTTATAGATATTTTTCTATTTTGTATGTACCGTAAAATACCGTTAATCCGCCCTTCCCGATTAAGCGCCCCCCTCCCACTTTGTAAACAAATTGGAAAATTCTAAAATCCCGAGAAAGCGCCCTCCCCCAAAAGAAATTTTGCCGGCACGTCAAGATCGACACCAAAAACTTTATCTCCTGAGTGTTTTTTTTTTTTTTCCGACGGATCAGAAAGGCGTGACGATTGTTTGATATATCTCAAACATGTGCAAACACATTGTCGATCTGAAAAACCAATATAACCAAACATTAGTTTTGCTGTAAATTTATCTCCATGGTGATATGAAGGTAATAAAAATATCGATAGTGAAAGTTTCTCATGAAATAAGTTAAAGAAATGTGTATTTGATACTGTTAGGAAAATATTTTGATTAAAAGAGAATCTATTTATTTTATTAAAGAATTTATAGTTGTATTTAACATTATTATGAAAACAACCAATCACAAAAAAAATATCGATTGATAGATCAGATCAATCGATTTGTCGATACACAATCGAATTTCTAGCGTAATTTATGCTATCTTTGTGGTAGTAATGTTTTTTGTTTTAATAATCTGGCAACACTACCAATTCCTTCTATATGTTCTCAATTTTTGTGATTTGTATTATTTATTTAGCATTTATAGATACGTAATCATGATTAAAAAAAAAAACTGTTATTTAATCTCCCTAACTTACAACAGATGGCAACACCACATAAAATGTTACTAGTTCTTGAAATTACTTCAGGATATTTTCAACTGCAATTTCCCAGTGTTTTTTAATTATTTTAAATTATTAAGTTCCTTTTATTTTTCTGTTACCATATTAATGACAGATATTAGTGTTATTATTTATCTAAATGCATTCCAGTTTCAAAGCTTCTGAAATCCAGAATTTTCTATAATCTGAAATTGCCATTAATCGTGAAGTTATACTGTTTTTCTATTTTGTATATAATTTTTTTAATTCAAAATGTTTTTCTTTTGTCACTTTATTAAAATAATGCATACTCTGCGACGATCGGCCATTAGCATCTCCCCCCCCCCCCCCCCGCCACCACCACCAATAAATATCATATACTACAATTTTAATACCGTGTAAGTGCCCCCCCCCCTTGATTATTTTATGATTTTTCGTCACGTTTAGGGGGGCGGATTAACAGTATTTTACAGTATATATATACAGGGTGATTTTTTTTAAAGCTGTGAAAGTAAAACCCTATAACGAAAGAACCACTGGTCATGAGAGAGCTTGTGCAAGACACATGCACAGTGGATACTCTTCACTCTGTTGTGGAACATGCGGTTTCACGTTTCCAACTCGTAGCTGAAAACATTGGACAGCACACTGAAAATCGTATGCGTTAGTTGCGCAGTTCTGTACGAATGTTTTACTCCATATTTTTATTTCATTCTGTTTATGCAGGTGTTTGCAGTTCCTTTTCCCAATTACTGCATTCTGTAAGTTTTTGATATACAGAATACAGTAATTGTATGTTTATAAATTGTTAAAAAGCATGTTTTTCTGCCACCTTGAAAAATTTGGTAAGATGCAAAACTGCCTTTTGAATCCATTTGGGATTTTTTCATCTATCGAACACACTGGAACAGGATTTGGAACTCTTACCAAATACTTTTCTTCAAGTAAACATCGATGGATCAAATTCTGATTTGTTAGGAAATTCCTGATAAAATCACCTCTATGTTTTATAATACATTACATTAGAGACACTTTTTTCAAACTGAGAAATCAGTCTAAAAAGTATTTACACATAAATATTTAAAGAAAAAATAAATAAAAATAAAAATGCATATGTTTGAATAAATTTTTAACTCTTTTTGTTTAGGTATTTTTCAAATATTTTTTATGTGTAATATGCTATTATGAACTTTTCCAATATTTTTTTTCGTTACTTCTCCATTATCCCGTCAACCACTTAATATAAAAATAAAACGATCTCCAAACAATAAGATTTAACACCAAAAATTCATAATCATGACATCATATGGTATGTCGTCAAGTGATTTTTACCATATTTTCGGGTGTATAGCCCGCGGGTTATACAAGAAAAAAACATTTGGAATAGCCGCTACGGCTTATATATGGTGCGGGTTATGCAAAGATATTTTCTTTTAAAAAACGAAAATCGTGTGATTTTTCTACAATTTTTAAAACGACAAAAAATTTCAAAAATCGTCAAAATTTTTGAATTTTTTTCGCTACACCGTGAAATTTAAAGAATTTTCCTGTAATTGTATTATTTTTTTCACTCTTTAAATTCCATTATTATTTATTTCTGGGTTTGGAAAAATTATTGTAACTATCGCCAAGTATTGCACTAACAGAGCTATAATAGCTACCTGACCTCCGTTTCAAAATAATGTAATCATTGACCTAACAGGTTTCAGCGACTAATCAGGCGGGTCAGGACAAAAGTTGAACAATTAACACTCATCGTTCGTCTCATTTCCGATTCTGTTTGACTAACTCGTGCTGCTACTAAAAAGATTTTTTTTTGTATTTTTACATGTATGATCAGGGCCGTACAGAGAGACCGCGGGCCCCGGTAATAACTCCAGTGCAAGCCCACACCATAAGTATGATACAATTAAACGTGCTTAGACGAAAACGCAAATGACCAGTGCAGAATATCGTTTTAGACAGGTTTTCCATCTTAGAAGATTGCATGTTTTTTTTTTGGCTGGACTATATTTATTTTTTGTTGATAGCACGATTCTGTTATAATCAAACTTTACTCTATTAGAAAATAAATTTGATGTTGATAGTACTTTAGAAAATCTATATAGTATTTCCTAACAATTTTATTAGTATTTTATTTCACAGTATTATAGTTTCTGATGCAACACTTTTTTATCTAACGACTTTAAATAGAAATTTAAAACATTTAAAATATGATTAAATTTTAATTGGAATTCATCAATTAATTTTGAATGAAAAGTTTAAAGTATGATAGAAATAAAATCGAAACGTTAACATGTTACTTTATTGAAATTTCTACCTGATTTCTGTTCGCACATCTGAAATCATCCACATCGTTAAAACAGGGACACCATTTGAAAACCTTCTTGAATGAGGGGGGAAACAAAAATCATTTAATTTTTTTATGCATAGCCAAGAATCAAGAAATTGATACAGTTTTATTTTGACATTTGTTTATAAAATTAGCCAAAATACTCATTATTGATAAATGTGCTTCACTATGCGAATATTGCAATAGCAAGGCGTTTGCAAACATTGATATTTATTAATTTATGTGCTTAAAGTGTTTATTTAATATATAGTGTTTATTTAATTTTCTATTTTAATCAAATAAAACAAATTATTTTAGCTTTTCTGCAATTTCAGACTCTTTTTTTAAAAAAAAATCTGATCTGTGACAACTGATACACTTTAAAATACCAAATTCCATAAGAAGGCATTTGCTCTCCCCCCTAGCCTCCCCCAAATGGCGGCCCTGCATTAAACATATCTTTTATTTTTGAACGGTTAATATTAGTCATAGATTAATCAATATATTATAAATGATACCAGGAAGTATTAACATAAAAAAATATATATATTCATTATCGACTTTTAGATTCATCTAGATTCTATCGATTTCATTATTACTTCTAGACAGTAAAATTTTATATCTAAAAATGCATTTAAGCGCATCCAGATAACATTTTAACTTAAAATAAGGCTTTCTAATGCTGCTCTATAGCTAAATATATAGCAAGAGAGATTTATGGAAAGCCAATTGTCATCTTTTTTTTTTTTTTTCTTTTCTTTTTTTTTTTGTCAGAAGTTAGAAACGTTTTGAAGGAAAAAAAGAATAGAATCAGTCATGTAACATTAAAAAATATATACCCTCGAAACAATTGTTATTTCTCCATACATTTTGGATATGAATAGTTCAAAATACACTAACATTTGGTAATGATCTGAGTACTTTTCCTAAGTTCGAGAAATAGTAATAATAAGTGATATACAGACAAATTATAATCATGTGAAACATTTTCTATAAAAGCTGACCAAAGTACTATTACTAATAATTAAGAGACAATGTAGGTGCACTCCTTGGAATTTCCAAGCAATATAGCACCACTGATTTAAATAAGAAATCTTTGTGTTTAGTAGCATAATTTATAAGGTTGTTCTGCTATTAAACAAGGTGAAAAATTCTATAGGAAAATTGGGGTAGTACATACCGTGTAAACTCTCATATAAATAGTTTCAATGGAAATTACTAAAAAGAAAAAAAAGTAACTAGGTTTGTACATGATAGAGAAACCAACTAAAATTAAGTGAAATAAGGAATTAATAAAACAAATTAAAGAGTAACACCATTTTGACTTGCCCAAATTAAAAAAAAAATCTTTGTTGATTAAAGTTCTTTTTATACACATAAAAATCATATTTTATTAGCCAGAAAACTGTATAGAAAGTGAAGGGTAATTTTGAAGTTATAGAAGCAGAGTGCGCCACAGCCAGTAAACAGTAACAAAAACTTTAAGCTTTTTTAAAATTAAGAACAGCGATTTTCAAAATCAGTAGACACTATCTCTGGCAGTTTTCAATCAATAAACTGGATCTTTTTGAAAATTGATCGTTACATATTTTCTAGTGAAATATGTGGGGTTGTTTCGATATATTAATAGATATTATATATTATTATATGTTGTATATTACAGATGTTATAGATATTATATAATATATTATTCAATATTTTTAACAACGATCAATCGCGTTTCTGTACGAAACGAAAGTTGTAGTTGAAATTTTGCATTTGAGATTGAATGAATACCATTTCACTAAAAATGCATATTTATACTTAAATGGCTATGTATTTTACTAGCTTTTTGACTAAAGAAACTTTCTTTTATTGTTTTAAGTCAAGTCTACGATGAGTTATCGTGACCACAGCTTGACCCTCTTTTTTTAAAGTGATGTCACCCATCATCACTCAAACCGCTATCTTTTAATATATTAACTAAAAAAATACAATTTTCTACTTTAATATATGTAATATTATAGATTACTGTAAATGGATTTTACAAATAACTCAATTAAAAAAAATTAATAATAATAATAATAAAATAAATCCCGAAACAGCCTTAAATTTTAGGGCGTCAAAGTGGTGTTACCCATTAAACTATTTAAATGTTATGAACAGATATCTAAAATGATTTTTAAAAATCCCTCTTTTTTTATAATAATACTTTAAACAAAATGTCAGGTTACACTCACATTTAATGCCTATTTAAGTAGTTGTGTACCAACTGACCAAAAAATAGAAAACTGTTTTACTCACTCATATTAAAAAGTTATTTGTTTTGAAATAGGTATTTTAATCAAAGCCGCATTCAGAACTTGGTGTAAAAATAAAAGTTGGTAAAAGAAACTTTAGCTACAGCACCTAGAATACATAGTGTGGTAATCAGTTTTACCGTTTTTTTATTCAAAATTTTCGAATTCAAACCGGAAATTCTGAAACAAGAATTTTTACTTTAAGAAGTCACGAAATATCTGCCATTAAGTAAGGAAAAGAACATTATAAGGAATTTCTGGTATGAACATGAAATTTCGGAATTTAGAAAAAGCCAAACTGATAATGCTTTAACCCTTTGAGGGGCAGTGGGATATATTATATCCCACCTAATTTTAATATGATTCGAACCAGAAACTTTTAATTAATTTTTACTTTTTAGTTTCTTCTATCTTTACAAGAAGAAAGTATTGGATTCATGAAAATGTTCGACTTCTGGTTTTCGACGGATTTATACGTTTTACAAGGTCCTGAACATGATTTGACTATTTTTAGAAAATGTCTGTCTGTCTGCCTGTATGTGACAAAAATTTTGCGGGCGCTCTATCTCAAGAACTAATGCTCGGAATTTAATAAAACTTTATATTTAGTTAGTCCCTGATATAAATTGGTGCTGATTAGTTTCTGGTAAAAATTGCCCAGCAGGTGGTGCTGCTATGCAGCATTTTGCAGGATTTACACGAATTTAGCGATAGTCATATCTCAAGAAATAATGCGCGAAATTTAATAAAACTTGAGTTTCAGTTAGACTTTGATGTAAATTGGTGCTGATTCTTTTTAGTGTATGCGAAACCTGTGTGAGATAGAAGAAAGTTTTGGGATTGACACATCCGACTAGTTTAAGTTTGATGGGAAAAAGTTGAAAAATTGCTTTTCCTTATTTTGAACTAAATTCTTTCCTAAATTCCGGTGAGAATTCAACGTCACAGGAACACAAGTGCTTGCCCCTCAAAGGGTTAAAAAGTGCTAAAACATTGTAGCCGATAAACGTGCAACAATGAGGTCCAATAATTAACAACAATCACAGCGACATCTGCTTTAAAAATAGATTTACCTCAAGCAAAAGTAACCATTTCACTATTGACAACATGACCATAATTTCTGTTAATAAAACCTTGTAAGTGTATATTTCAGATGTAATTGATTTTGAAGTTAGTTTTTTATCATATCAGGGAATTAATCTCCACTCTTCTAGCAGAGATTCATCCTATGATATGCTAATTAAGGATAGTTTCTAGTTTGCTGTCTTGTATCGAGTACTGCAATCAGGCACAAAAGAATGTGTATCAAGTTTTTTGGCCATGATCAGTATCATTCATATTTTCAAAGATTATGAAAATCACTATCCAGGTCAAAGAAAATAGGGTATAATTTAATTATTTTAAATATTTACCACCAGCTGAAACGTTTTCTCAGTTCGATTCTTAAACAATGTTTGCATTGAAAAGAGCTAGTAAACAGTGACGTAGCAAGATAAGGGGGTTCCATTTCTCTGTATTCCAGTAATAATATTTCCTTCGCCTTCAATATCGCAGAAAATTCTCCGATTTGATAAGGAAAAAATATTTTTATAAAATTAGTGGTATCCAAACCATCTGGACCTCCACCCTGTCTACGCCACTGCTAGAAGATGTCGCTGTGATTCACCTGTTATCTTTTCAGCATAGTTCTACATTTATCGGATTCAATTTTTTAGCACTGCTTTGTAGCCGTTTTCCACACTATATATTCTAGGCGCTTTACTTCAGCTATCACCATATACGACATCAGGAATATTCTCTTTTAAATTTATTTTTATTCAAACCAGCTATTTTGCAGATTGCATATACGATTTCGTAAAAATGGCTAACCAGTTTTTCGTGAAATTTCAGCGTCTTGCTTAGTAAATGTATGCAAATGAAATAACAAAATTTAGGTCCTTCTGCTAATATTCATAAAATTATGTTTGTTTCAAGTTTTTAAAATATCCAACTTTTAAGAATAATTATTTTTTATTATTGAAACTATACGAGACTTTTTTTTCCATAACAATATATTTTAATAAAACACTATTTCTTTAAGCATTAAAAAAATGATAAATGAAGAAAATAATATATTTTTTTAATTATTGTTATTAGTCCGATAGGAAAATTCTTCAAATTACGGTCGAATGAGCCGTGTAAACTTTTGATACTTGCAAAGGAAACTTTAAACTCACTTAGCTCCAAACACTGTTTTTCAGATGTTTTGCCACGATAACTTTTGAATAAGTTAACGCATTTACATGTTTCTTTTTTTTTTCTTAAAAAAATAATAAAGGAAATTAAATTTTCTACAAACTATTTTTAAAAAATAAGCCTTTTTTTTCAAGTTATAAAACGTTATTAATTTCATTGAATTTTGAACTTTTTATTATAACTATTTTTTTTTTAATTTCTTACAGATTTTTTTTTATTTTTCCCAGTTAGAGAGCTAATGTAATAAAAAATATATATAAAAAAAATTACGACTTAAAACTATAGAACCCGCACTTTAAAATCGTGGCAAAACTAGTTTCTCAAGATTAATTTGTCGTATACTATTAAAACTTTTGTTATTGTATTTTACAATTTAACAAGTGTTTTTTTTATTTATATATAAAAAAAATACAAAAACAAATACTAGTCTAAATTAATTACAAGGCTCTTAATCCACGATCAAACTTAAAAATTACATATCTGTATCTTAAAAATTAACCGAATTTTGCTAAGTTAAAAACATTGACTTATACCACTTTTTCAAGCTATTTCATCAGTAAAAATGAGGACCATTCACAAATTGATCATGACGTTCTTTAGATTAAAAACGTGTTAACAAATGAGCAAAATGTGCACCACAAATACTTCTAACTAAAGCATTACACAAACAGAGATAATGTAAATAGACAAAGGTAACTTTGTTCCATTTTCGCCATTTAAACCTTTCTGGTCCCCTTAAGTTACATGAGTGTTGTCCTGAGCACACTGCAAGAGTCATGAAATAGGATTGATTTTTAATTATACATGATTTAAAACTATTTATGATTTAAAAGTAATAAATATTTAAAAATATTCCTTTAAAATTTTGTACAAGTGGGTCTAATAGTTTTAATTAACAATCTTTAACCCTCAAATACAAGTACTAAAAATAATCACGTAACTACACACGTGATGTACTGAATATGCCAGGTGATTTTTTATTTTTTTCATACTGTTTTGTTAGTTTGTTTCAATTTAAATATAATAATACTTGACCAGAAAAAAATCACTTAATTTTTAAATTAAATTACTGAGTTTATATCCATCTAAATGCGACATAAAAAAAATCAATTTCAAAATTAAGCATGTTGTATAGAGACCTTCAAAATGTTAAAATATGCCAATATTTCCATAATCGGATTTTTATCATGACACCGGTTCAATCAGGCCAACCTGTTCAAACCCTGATCGAAATATACTTTCGTAGACGGTGTATAGCCCGCGGGCTATACACCGATGCAGCCCCGCGGCTTATACACGAACTTTTTTACTGTACTGCTCAATTTAGAGGTGCGTGCTACACTCCCGAAAATACGGTAATTTGACATTTATCTGTATTTTTAATTTGACATTTATCTGATTTATTAAGTATTTTATTAATTAAAATAACAATTATATCATTAAACTGTGGCGGCATGATTTTAAAAGAGAAAAAGCATTGAAAAAATGTTGTGATGAATAGTTATATACAGTAAATAGATCTGTTCCAATTGAAATCACAAACATATTTATCCACCAGTTCAGAAGGATAATTAAAAAAAATAATGTAAATATTTATTAAATATCCAAGATTTTTTTTGTTGTTGTTTTCATAATTATATTGTAAATTTTATTTCTTAAAGTTACTGATGTAACACTTTAGTAAGAGGGGCTTCTCTGAATTTCTTGTTATTTTTTTTGGTACTTATGTATTATCCGTGCCAGGAGATTGATCGCCAAAGATGGTTGCCAAGTACCAATCTTGTTTATCGGTACCAATCATCAATTAATGTTAAATTTTGATATAGTGAAGAAAAGTTGTTTTTAAACTGGATTTTTCTTACTAAAAATAACACAGTTTATTTAGTGAGTATTTTCATATTTAGTGTATATATACACAGTAATTAAAATTTTTATTAGAAAATGCATTTAAATGATATAGTATAAGACGCCAAACACAAAAATAGCAGAAACTTTCTTACTCTTTGCAAACAGTAATTAAGAACCATAATTGTATGAAGAACACAAAATGCTGTTGAAGTCTCAATAATGTGAGATTACTAATTTACTGATTGGTAAGTATTCCTATTTATACTCAATGTTTGGCAAGAAATATTTGCAATTTTGTTAAAGTTAATCTGTAACATTCTCGATAATTTGTGTCTAGTGGGTTGCAGAGGCTTGAGTTTTAGTTTTTTATAATATGTCTTCTTTGCTAAGATTTGTCACCATACATTGGGAGAGTTCTGGATGTAACACAAAACTGAAACCAATAAGATCATGTAACATGTCTTACAAGTGTTATGCATAGAAAATATTGCTGCATAAGTGACCATTTAAAGACAGTAATGAATGTAAATTTGTAATTTACACATTACAAATGCCAGTTTAACAACCAGTTCACTGAACTGAACAAATATTAGGTACAGGTTCTATTGAACTGGTTGAATCCTACCACTGCACTGCATATATGTTTGATTAAATTCACTATATTACAGATAACATGTCACAGTTTCCTTAAATTACTCACTTTTTAGAAATTTCAAGAAATATGAAATCATTAATGAAGCAATAGCAATCACTAAAACATAGCATGCCACTCTGTCAAAAAAATGGTACCCTTAGAGCCTTTTCTTTTCAAAAATTGTTAGCATAATAAAGAAAAAAACTGATGTGGTATTGTTGAATCTTCTCCCTGTCTTTTAAATGTATTAAAAGTGCTTTAACAAAATATCCATAAGAATACATAGTGGATTTTATTCCAACCAACAACACTCTGCCCTATTTTAAACTTAGGGGAAACTATATTAAATGTAAAATTGTTCAATAGCATAGAAAAGTGGAGGAGAAATTACCTGGAGAAGTTCAAATGCTGACCATTCTGATTGTGATAGGAAGGGGTCTCTGAAATCCTCATTTGTCATTGGCTTGTGGACTGCCATTATCAAGGCCTATACATAATTTTTTTTGGTACTTCTCCATTATTCCATCAACCACTTTTCATTAAAAAAAACTATCGCCAGACCATAGGATTTAACGCCAAAAATTCACTCCTATTCACTTGACGTCTGAAGCACTAAACGTGTTTGTTATGTCATGAAGCGGTTTTTAATTCGACATTTATGTTTATTTTTCATTTTGTTTACCAATTTATTAGTTATTTTGTTAATTAAAATAACGATTGCATCCTTAAATGGCTGTGTCATGATATTAACCTTCCTCCACTGTTGAAATTTTACTCAACCTTGATAAAAATATTTCATACCAGAATTTTTATTTAAAACTATTTTAACATATTTATTTAACTTAGTTCTCTATGGCTTTTATTTAACTTACTTTGTGAAGAAATTTCTGATGCAAATCAAAAGAAATAAATTATAGAAACGGGTCGATTAGACCCATTCAGGGTAGGAAGGTTAAAAGAGAAAATACATTGAAAAATTGTTGCATTGCATAGTTAAGTGCTATAGATCAATTTCAACTGACGTCACAAACATTTATTTACCAGCCGATAAGGATAATTGAGAAAAATGATGTAAATAAATAAATATCCAAGATTTGTTTTTCAATTTTTATTAATATATTGTAATTTTTTTGTGTTTAAACTTACAGATTGTTGACACTTTGGTGAATGGGGCTTTTCCGAATAATTTTTTATTTTATTTATTTATTTTGATATTTCAATGGCAACATTCTTCTATTTGTTTATTTGGCATTACTTTTGGTGATAATTTTTTTTATGAAAAGTTGTCAACGGGATAATGGAGAAGTACTTTTTTTTTAAAATATTTTTGTGAAGAATATTTTTTATGAAAAATCATGTCCAGTTTTAGTTTTTAATGATCCTTACTGATTTTTTTTTTTTTTTTTGGGGGGGGGGGGGGGAATTTAAGAATGCCTCATTTATTTAAATCAATCCTGATAACTCCCAAAGTTGGCAGATGTTCTTGAAACAGCACTGATCCATTCCTTTTAATACTTAAATACCATAATTTGTTGTAATGGTGGAAAATGACAATTCTTATACTTTTGTGTGTGTTTGTAAAGTATATTTTCAACTTAAAATTTTATTTATAGCTCATTTTTATGAAAGATGATTTTGTAAAACAGCCTGTAAAATGAACCTAACTTTCCTCTCAGTCAATTCCTGTTATCAGATCTGTTCCATTAGTGTTTTGTTAAGATTCTATTAAAAAAAAATAGTACTCTAGTATTTAATTTATTTACATTTTTCAATTTTCTTATAGTTTTCCAAAAGATCGTATATAGACACTTGTGGATATTAGAAATTCAATGTAAAGATTGGAGACCATTACAGCATAAAATATTGTGTTGTGCTTATTTCATGGAAGGTATGATTGATCGGACATCTCTGTCATGTGTCACATTGAGAGGTAATGCTGTGTTTGCTATCTTCGTACTTTCCAATGCATCTTCTAAAGGTGAGGTAATGAGAATGATTAATCTTACTGAGTAATTATGCTTTTTAACAGAAAATAATGTTAGGGTTGAGTTTTTACTGGCAGATGTTAATAACCTTTTACATCTTTACCTATAAATCTAGTAATTGATGTATATATTTACATATGTAATTAAGCCTATTAAAGTCTTAGTGGGAATGACTAATATTGAAAATTAGTGAGAGTAGAATAGCGTTAAGTGCACATAAAGTATCTAGTCATATCAAATAATTTATAGGATAAACAACATAATCTATATCCCTCTTTTCCTTTTGTTATTTTGAAATACAGTAGATCTTTATAACGCAAACCTAAAAACACAAGGTTGTGCGTTATATAGATCACATTTCATACATCATTAAATTTAGCTTGTAAAATATGGCCAAATATGTGTGAAACATACCAAAATACATTAGAGTATTTTTATATTGCATTCTTTATTACCAGGAGTTGTGCAGATTATAATTTTCTGCATAATATAGATCATACCATACATTGTTAAATTTCCTTTATAAACATTGTCCAAACATACCTGTATCAAATCATAGCAATTTTTTTCAGTAATAAGCTCTGAATTAAGAAGGAGATAAAGTTGAACTAATGTATCAAATTGAGTCCTCTAGAGAATAGCAACTATTTATAATGTAGAAATTCATTGTTTACATCTGAGAAGTTGTGCGTTATATGGAGAATTGCGTTATATAGAATTGCGTTATAAAGATCTTCTACTGTAACTAATAAGTAATAGTGTTCTAAATTTCTACACTGCTACATAGCGAATCTGCCACCCTTCCTTCAGTGTTTAAAAGTTGTATTTATAAAAATGAAACCCTGTATTGAAAAATGCATATTGTAATTTAATAGTTGATAAGTTCTTAATTTATTTATTTATTTTTTTTTTTGTTTTTAAAATTTTTTTAAAGTCCTTGATTTTTATTTAAAGAAATGTGTTCAAACCCTGTATGAGACTTTATTAGATGTGAATAATTTTGGGTCACACTCATTAAAATTTGAATTGATGGTACTGCACAAATTGCTAGACCTGTGATTAAAATTTAGAAAAAAGCCTTACCCATCAAATACCAAAATAATGATAAATTTTTAAGGTTACATTATCTGAAATATTGAATTTTAGAATTAAAACTGGTTTTAGTTTGTAATTTTTCAATGAATTTTCAGAAAAATGCAATATAATTTAACTCTATGCTAATTACATATTTTAAATTCTAAATATAAATGTATTCATAAAAACATATAAAATTGCTAAATGGTATACAAAGCAAGAGCCTTTATATGCACTTGTACAATAAATATGATGGTAAAAACATAAAATGTACATTTCAAACTGCTTCTGCATTTGTCCTCAGGATAAAATAAGATGTTAAAATGATCTAAAAGTCCAGAAACAAAAGCATCCTGCATGAGAGAGGTCTCTCAATTCAATGCATCATATTTTATCCTGAGGACGACTGCAGAAGCAGTTCGAAACATAGATTTTATATTTTTACCATAATATTTATTTGTACAAGTACATATAAAGGTTCTTGTTTTGTGTAGCATTTAGCAATTTTATGCGTTTTTATAAATACATTCTTATTTATAATACTCCATGGTGCAATTGTCTAACATGTATTAATATTTTAAATTCATTTCGAATAAATCTGAGTTCTATAAAAATATTTGATTTGGGCATATATTTATAATATTTCTTACAAGTTTATTAACTAAAATTTGTAGTTATTTTTTTTGTATGTGTGTGACAGTATGCTTCATCTGTATGCAATTACAGAAAATATTGTAAGACTCTGATTTTAATGTAACAATTTTGTCAATATATTTTATGATCAATATAATGTAGTTTACCAAATTTATGTGTAAATGTTACAAAAAGTGTCACAAATGCTTTCTTCATGCATACTTTTTTATTATTTTTTTAGTCTCACCCCTGCATGGATATCTGCGAATCAAATGTTTAATTGTTAATGGAAATTGTGTAGGTCATGTTTCACAATTTTTCTGTGATTTACATATGAAATGTGAGCAAACATGAACACTGTTTCGTGTCAATCCAGCGTGAATGCCAACTATAAAATCTTAGCGTTTGTTGATTTATTCTGTGTTTTGCCAACCAAAATAAAAAGCTGATATAGAGTTTTGATGTTAAGATGAAGAACCTCATTCATTGATGTATGATTTGTATTCTCATGCAAAAAGGGGTTACTATCAGAAGTAATATATATGACTATAGGTAGACTATTTATTGTATAACTAAATGCTGAACATCCTTAATCATTTATAAGCTACCTTAATTAAAGTAATAATTTTTTAACAGTATTTGTAATCTGTTCTATTGTGGTTTGAAGTTAATTTTCTAATGAAGGCACCATTAAGTAGGTTTAGATCAGGGGTTCCCCACTTAATAAATGCTTTTGTGACCAAGAGTCATACGATAAATGCGTCAAGATCCTTCCAATAAGACAATCATCCTGTATCAGATTTGCATGTTTTTAAATTGATATTATGAATTAATGATATTATGTATTGAAATGTATTCAATAAATTGATTTATATTTTATGCCACGCTGTCCAAATATGAAAGTAAAATTTATGTAAATGATTACTTTGCGTAATAGTATAGAAACTAAGTTAAATGTATACAAATGTATAGTATGATGCAAACAAACCATAAATGGATGTAAATGGATAGTATGATGCAAAGAAACCATAAATATCTGTAAATGGATAGTATGATTCAAAGAAACCATTTACATAAATTTTACTTTCGATTTTGGACAGAGTGGTGCAAAAATTAAATCAATTTATTGAAATAAATACATTTTAATGCTTAATATAGGTTCAGTGAAAGTAATATATTTAACAGTGTATTGGAAAATTAAAAGTATTGCTTGTATGGTGAAATATATGTTAGAATACAGACTAAAAATAATTTCAATTGAATTTTAAACAAACCTAGTAAATTCATGTTAAGAATTTTGATATAATTTCTTTTAAAACCTATATTTTGAATTTATGAGTGATCTGAAAGAAAAAGCATCTGCAAATAAATTTTATATACCTTTTCATGTTGAAAATAATATTTGCATCTGTGAATATAAATAAAATGTAAAAGAAAATGAAGAAAAAATTATATATCCTCCTCTTTAATAAAAAGGTATGCGTCCACGGTATCCAAAATCATAAGTAAAATTATGTAAATGATTATTTTGCGTCATAGTATCCAAACAAAGGGAAATGTATGCAAGTGGATAATATGACGCAAAATAATCATTTACATAAATTTTACTTATGATTTTGGATACCGTCACCGTGGCACAAAACATGAATCAGTCTATTGAAATAAATACATTTCAATACATAATATAGGCTCAGTGAAAGTAATATATTTAACAGTGTATTGAAAAATTAAAAATATTGTTTGTATGTGTAAATATACTTTAGCAGACACACGAAAAATAATTGAAATTGAAATTTAAAACTATCCTATTAAATTCACGTCAAGGTGTCACTCAAATTTTGATATCATTTCTTTTAAAACCCATATTTTGAATTCCTGATAGATCTGAATGAAAAAGCATCAGTGAATAAATTTTACATATATTTTCATGTTAAGATAATAATTGCACCTGTGAATATAAATAAAACTAAAAAGAAAATGATGATTTAAAAAAAATATATTAACATAAGCGTCACTCAAATTTGATATCATTACTTTTAAGACCCATATTTAAAATTCATAGAGCCAAAAGAAAGTGCTGCGTCACAACTTTTAACCCGTTAAGGGTTTTTGTACTGATATCATTACTTTTGTGTGGTTATTGATGAAAATTTCATTCAATCGAAATCAAGCATAGGGTATAAATTTATTAGAATAAAACTTACTGACTTCGCCCGCTAGCGGGCCTTGAATTTACGTCAGGGCCTAACCGAAAGAACCTCCGACACGGGTCCCCACGGCTTTCGGCACCGTATACCAGTCCTGCTATGCTTGCACCGGATAATCCCTTTATTTGCACGTCGAATAGTATAAACCTCTAACCGAACGAACCTCCGGCTCGGGTCCCCGCTGCCTGCGGCACCATATAGCTGTCGTGCTGCATAATATGATTAAGTAGTCACAGACCTTTCCAACGATATATCACATGAGGTGTGTGTGCAAAATTTAGAAAAGTACCCCCCTTGGACGGGGCAAAGTGGGGGTATGGACACCGGAGATGCATAATATAACTAAGCAGTCCCAGACCTTTCCAACGATGTATAACAGGAGGGGTGTGTGCAAAATTTAAAAAGTACCCCCCTTGGGGGGGAAAGTGGGACACAGGAGATGCATAATATGATTTACAAATACAGTAGAGAGCCGCTAATCTGCAAACCTGTAATCCGCAAAGGCCTCTAATCCGCAATCAATTTATGAATGTAAACAAAGAAATTTAATTCTTGAAAAATGCTTCAATGGTGACAAAATTTTGAATTTTGAAATTTTTTTTCACCAATTTTAACATTTTTCTTATCTTTATATATAGTATTATATATCATATAACATTCTTCTTTATAGTTTAAAATGAAAGCACATTTAATTAGTATATTATTTTATATATTCATTTCTTCATACAATACTTGTAAAATACAATTTGAGCTTTTGTGATTTTTTTTTTAAATGATAAAAAATCCTTACTTGGACAATATATTTTATAATTTATTTTTTCATTAAATCGTAATTATAAAATTGAAAAACACATAAAAAAATACATATATTGCTTTTGAACTCTTATTTAAAGATAAAATTCAACACCATAAACCAAATGTCTTAAAACAGACAACAATTAATGCCATATTTAAGAAATTAAAAAAAAAATATATATATTTTACATATTTATTACTTTATTTATATATTAAAATGTGTAATTTATTTATTTTTTAGTATTAGCAATCTAAATTTGTCCAAAATATGACTTTAAAAAAACATAAACAAAGATAAAATAGACATGGCCTGTAAACCGCAAAAAGCCTCCAATCCGCACAACACTTGGAACCAAGCTTTGCGGATTAGTGGCTTTCTACTGTAGTACTTTTGATTTTCCATTACACTGTTACATATTATCCAATGTCTATATTATGCAGTGAAATGTATTTATTTCAATAAATTGATTAATCTTTTGTGCCAGGCTGTCCAAAATAAAAATATGTAAATGATTACTTTGCATCATACTATCCAAACTAAGTGAAATGGATGCTATGATGCAAAGAAACCATTTACATAAATTTTTCTTCAATTTTGGGCAGCATGGTGCAAAAGATAAACCAATTTCTTGAAATAAGTACCTTTCAATGCACAATATATGCTCAGTGAAAGTAATATATTTATCAGTGTATTGGACGTTTAAAAGTATTGTTTGTATGTGTAAATATACTTTAGAAGACAAAGCAAAAATAATTTAAATTGAATTTTAAAACAGTCCTATGAAATTCACGTCAAAGTTTCACTCTTATTTTGATATCATTTCTTTTAAAACCCATATTTTGAATTTATGGGAGATGCCAATATAAAAGCATCAGCGAATAAATTTTATATATCTTTTCATGTTGTAATTAATATTTGCACCTGTTAATATAAATAAAACAAAAAAGAAAATAATGGAAAAAAAAAACATTTTTTTATTAATAACGTAGTATTACTCGAACTTGATATCATTACTTTTAAGACTCATATTTAATACTCTTAGATCCATAAGAAAGTGCTGTGTCACAAACTTTTAATCCATTAAGGGAAAGTTTCAAATCGATATTTTAATTAGTTTTCTTAAAATTCACTAATTAGTAAATAAATTTAAAATTCGTTCATTTCCACTTGCAAATCGAGAACAAGTGTTCTTCTCTTTAGCCATTTTGATAAAAAAGATGGCATTTTTTATGCGATGATTAGTGAGTTTTAATTAATATTTCGGCTCATTTTCAAAATATTAAAATTTTGAGACTGAGGTGCATCAGGAGACACCTTGAATTATTCTCATTTAAATTTTCAGACTTCTAGGTGTGCTAGATTTCACTGTCCATCGCAGACAGACACACACACAGAGAGAGAGAGAGAGCGAGTTTGTCTTTTATTAGTATAGATTCAGGGCACAAAATCATAAAGGAGCCCAGCGGGCCCGGGTCTCAAAAAATAAAATAGCTGAGCCTCAGGGGAATCAGGACCTACCTTGCACTATCCTCATTCAAATTTTCAGTTTTCTATGTGCTTCTATTTGCTAGCCATCGGACACACACCGGGTGAAACTTTCTTTCATTAGTATAGATTTAAAAAAATCTTCTGCACGATTTAATACTCTTTAGTGACAATAAAAATATTATCTCCGGCCCCCGAATTTCTGCTTCCCTTCCCTTTCAGCATACAGATATTCAAATATTTAAAACTCTTATTTAAAATAATAATAATAATCTTCAAAATTTGTTACTCACAAATAAAAATAAGTAAAATAATCGTTTATTGTGCCCTTTAACCTCCCATAATTTATTCCTCTCCCCCTAGCATACAAATAAATTAAAAATATTTTAAGTTATTTTTATTTTATATACTAGCTGATCTGCCTGGTATTGCCCGGTCCCATTGTAAAATAATATGAAATGCGAAATCATTCTAAAAATCGCTGCACAAAACTGTTCCTCTGGTAACCCTTTTGTCTTTCGGAAATTAAATAGAGAGATGGACCCCAAAGCGGAAGTAAGTTCAATACCACCCTTTAAATGTCAAGATCATCTGATTCGAACATTCAAAGCAAATCAGTTTTTGGTCAAAATTTAAAAGTGTTACCATACGATTTTCACAAAATTTGCATTTTCCGAATCTGAAAAATAAACTATGTACATACTGTGAGTTATCAATCGATACCTCCAGTAGTTTTCTTAATACTCGAGGATGACTGAAAATGAGAATATTTCATAATCTGGGATTATGCAATTAGTAACTTTCTTTTGTAGATTTGATAAAAATAGCCATTTTCGGCACATGCGCAGAAAAATCTTTTATTTCCACCACCAGGTGGTGCATTCTGTTCTAAGCAAATTTCTGACACGTGTCCCTGCTGCCTACTGCACTGTATTGAAGGCATGCTGTGCATGCACTGCAAAATGTTTGATTTACATTTTCCATCACCAGGGTGCACCAAATCGATGTTTTAATTACTTACCTATATCGTAATTAGTTTTGTTAAGTTGAATGAATCAATTCTCATTGAAAGCAGGCCCATAGAACCCTAGAAAATAATTCCCCCCAATGGTGATTAATGTTGAGAAATAGTGGTAACCAAGGGCCGAAAAAATTATACTGAAGTCTGTTTGGAACGTGGGGACCTGAGAAGAATGTTATAAAAGGTTTCGTTTGAATGGGATTCAAACAAAATGGATTTAAAATTCAATATTGAAAAAGCTCTGATTTAGAAGGCAGGAGGAAAGTAGGCAGTTTCGATCAAAGCATTAACGCGATATTTAAGTTACTTTCCGACACTCCCGTCCATCTCAAAATTAAACCAACAACACTAACATTAAGGATTATCGTTAACTTTTGAAGCAGAAACAAAATGGCACGATTAAAACAGAAACAAAATGACGCTTTTTTTTGTTTGGATATACAAATACAGTAAGTTATCGTTGCCAATTCCTGAAGTCAAATACATAAATGACATCATGTACATGAAAAATCTCTAAAAATTGTGTAAAACAAATCGCTGTTCTAATTCAAAATATTTTTTATTGAAAAGAAGACAAAATTTGATATAGGGAAGTTTCAATCAGCTGACCTTTTCATACCAATCACAACTGCCGTCCAACGGTGTTCGACTTCAAATGGGCGATTTTTGCTTTCATTTGAAACAAAAACGCCACAAAAGTTAAAAAAAAAACATTAAAAACATATCAAAAATGAAATTTTAAAAAATCTAAACAAAAATCCAAATCGGATAATTAGTAACTTACCCTTCCCTTTTAAAATCACAATTTTTTATCTTTAAAGAATTGTCAATCCTTTCTAATCTAAAAAGAGAAAAATTTGCGATTTCGACATAACCGAGGCTGAAATGGAGGAGGCAACCAACGAACCAATCAAGTATTCTGGAAAAAAATTCTTAGTGTAAAGGAAAAAAAAGCGCCAAAAATTCAAAAATCGCTGTACGATTTCTGAATAAACTTTATTGAAAAGAGTACAAAATTTGAAAAATATTGGCTTAACGATTGGAACCAGATTCCTGTTACTAATGTGGAAGAACGTAGCAAAATATGAAAAAATGCTAAAAATCGCACAAAAAATTAAACTAAAAAAAAATCTATATTCAAAAATTCCAAAGTCAGGCTTCGAGGTGCAACACTACAAACATAGAGGAACCTAATTCCAAAATTTTGTAGCTCTGTGTGCAGTGGTCTCTTCAAAACATAGCGAACAGGCACACACACTCACATATAAACTTCTTTTCTTATTATTATAAATAATATAAAATCTTCTGCCCTATTTGTTGTTCTATAATGAGAATAATTAAATAATCAATCATACAAATTATACCCCTTCCCTTGAAATCTCTGTTCCTCCTCACCCCTCCAGCATACAAAATTAAAAATCGTTTTAGTCTTTATTGAAAAAAAAAGAGTGTTGTAATTGTTGCTATTGAGAAACAATAAATTAAATAAACAATCATAATGTATCTCCCTCTTTCTAAACTTTCTGCTTCCCCCACTACCACCTGCTCCGCCAAAGGACGATGTTTCAAACTAAAAATAAGTTTTTTACAACATAAATTTAATGGGAAATACGTAATCTGCATCATTTGAATCTTTTAAATTGCCTTGCTACATACGAGTAAATATTTAATAATTCAAATGCTGATTTCTCAACAACTTTTAGATAAAACCATTGCTTTATTTCAATCTTTTAAAGTGTTCTGTTACATCAGAGTAAACATTGGATGATTAAAATAAAAATTTATCAACAACTTTTACATGACTCGGCTCTTGTTCTGTAGCAATCTAAAACTAGTAAATCTACAGATCAGAGGCCTCAACGTCAGCTCAAAAAATCATTGTTCTTACTAATTTTTAACATTATCTGAAAAATATTTGACACACTAAAATTCAATCTTTTTAAGTTATTTATACATTGGTAAGAATATAAATTTATCGAAAGTTTCGGAAATTTTAGAAGTATCCCCTTAAACACAATGTTATGCAATGATAGGATAAACTACTTGTTACTGTATTTTTTCAGAATAACAATACATTATTTCAGGGGAGCTCCGCCCCCCTGAACCCCCCGTTGTCGCTTTAATATTCTATTCTCAATTTCCAGTAATTGTGCTATTTTATTTCTTGAGTATATGTCTGAATGTATTTGCAATTTTCATTTTATTAGAATAACCATCTCTTTGTACAAGAGATTTTATCCTATCCTTAAAAGAATAATTATATTTCAACTACTAAACATCATATGTTTCTGAAGTTGAATAAAATTTCGTGCATAAATTATACTTATACAAATTTAAATTCCTCTTATTTGACCTATATTCAATTTACGCATTCAACGTTTTTATTATTTTCATTTGGAAAACCGATTTGGTAATCATTTTTTAGTACTTAAAATAAATTTTCATCTATTTCATTAAAAAAAAAGCATATTAAAAACTTAAAACCCGAAAATTGGCAATTTTTAATAAAACTTCGCGTAAAAATAATGCGATTCACTTGAATTTTCCTTTGTTGATATTCTTTGAAATATAGTTGCTTAGCAACCATTTATCGAAAGAGAGAAAAAAAATGCACTGGAAATTTTTGTAAAAAATGATAGAATAAAATGTATTATATTATTAGAGCAGATGTATAAAATTGTACCAAACATTGTACACCTAATTTAAAAAATCTGACGAATGTATTAACAAAATTTCAAATTAATTTGAATAATTTAAGACCTGACTTGATAAATTTTAGCCTTTATAACTTACACATTAAATACATTAATCAAATGCGCCATTTTATTTCAATGGATGAAAATTTTCAAAATCGTCTGAATTCCCATAGGAAAGCATTATGACCTAAAAAGAAATGTTTTCCGTAATCTTATTAAATTTATATTCGTGATTTCCTATTGTTTGTGTGAATGATTCTAGTATATCTTGGATTTCGTTCTACACAGTGGTTTTATTAGGATAAGCAAAAATTCAGAAAATAATTTCATGTTATCCTAGTACCTAAATAGCAATATTTACCTACCTGCCAACCACGAAACACTCGCATCTGATAGATAAGTTGAATAATATCTCGTGTACAAAAGCAACTTATGGAAATGTAAACTGAATCTACTGTATTTCACTTATATCTATAGCAGAAATCTAGTGTTATTACAATTTTTGTTTCGGAAAAACAGTTTTGATGGTCATTCTATAATATTTATTTTACATACATACATCTTGATCTAACTCGATGGCAATAGCATACTAAAATCTCTCAATAAAATATTAAAATCACCCAATAAAATATTGTAGCAAAATAGTCTGAATTATTTGAATTTTATTATTTTGATATTCTTTAAAATTTAGTTGCTAGGTTACGGTTAAATTAAAGAGGTAAATAAAAATAAATGCATTTTAAAATTTGCAGAAAATGATAGAGTAAAATGTATTATATTATTAGAACAGATGTATAAAATTGCACCAAAAATTATACACCTAATTTAAAAAATCTGACGAATGTATTAACAAAATTTCAAATTAATTTGAATAATTTAAGACCTGACTTGATAAATTTTAGCCTTCATAACTTACCGTTTAAATACATTAATCAAATGCGACATTTTATTTTCAACGACTGAAAAAATTCAAAATTGTCTGAATTCCCATAGGAAAGCATTAGGATCAAAAAAGAAATGTTCTATATTTTCCGAGCGAATGAACCAAATGTAACTAAAAACTATACAGCTAATTCCGGGTATCTCACCAACATACCTACCAAAAATCAAACTAATCGGATCATTTTTACGGCAGTTATCGCGGGACAGACAGACAGACAAACAGACAGACACCAAAAACTTTTCGGGTCTCAACAGTAAGCCTTCACTGACGTTTCGGCAAAAATGCACGAAATTCGTAAAAGCCACAATGATCACTAACAAAAGCATGTGCGCTTCGCGCCCATAAAAAAACTTACATCAATCTGAAAAATGCACGAAATTTATTAAAGCCACAGTCACTGATACATATTAAAGATGATATTACTACATTAAATATGAGTAATGCAGAAAAACATAGTTTTTATATCCATCAAACTTATAAATTTTTTACAAACGCTTCTCGCCCATGGTAAAAAAAATCACAGAACACAGCAACACTTAAAAAATACATGAAGCTTGTTACAGCAGCTATCATTAACATATGTATGAGCATGTTACGCTCTATATAAATTATTGGTTCAAAGGTTTTTAATATATATTGCTATTACATATTATTAAAGATGACATTACTACATTAAATGTGAGGAATGCAGAAAAACATAGTTTTTATCTCCATCCAACTTATAATTTTATTTACTTGTACTTGTACGTCTACATTATCAACATTTTAAAATTATTTAAAATTGTTTTCATTAGTCAAATGAACATAAATTAAATACAACTTAATAGTCATATTTAAGTCTCAGTTATATTTTGTAAAAAAATATATTTAAATTGTTAGATGCAAAATTTGCCAATCGTTCGGGGGTAAAAATATCACAAAATTCTACTGATAAAACGGGACTGTAAACAAACCATTTTAAAAATGCACCCTTTTTTTAAATTAAATTCCTGTCCAGTGGCCCAGTTGTTCTAGAGTCCACTATAAAAAAAACCTTGTATTAAGTGCTTTTTATTTAAAAATAGGGTACTTTTATGTTAGCCAGGGCCAGTGATTGACAGAATTTTCCGAATCTCGCCAACCCTTTTTTTCTCACCAATCTTTTAACATTTGCTAATAAAATATAGCCAATATTTTAACATTGCAATATAACAACTTAAAAAACTTACTTAAAAATAACTAAAATATAATCATGATAAAAGACGGAAAACACAAATACATTAATACAAATAACAAAATCTCACGTTATCGGGTATATTAATGATTGGGCTTAGTTAATAACAAAAATCTTAAAATAAAGCATAGCATAAACTAGAAACATTTTATTTCATAATGAAACCATCGTTACTACTTTTATATACACAAAAATAAAAAAATATGTCATACTAGCTGACCCGCCCGGCGTTGCCCGAGCCCGTGTAATAAACTCAAATCTTTTAAAAAACGAAACTCTGGCCAAGGTTTCCGATGGCTTCGACACCGTATACCGGGCACGCTCCGGAAAATCTTTTATTTCCCCCTTCCACCACCAGGGGAGCAATCTCTTTCGGAAAGAACCTCTGACACAGGTTAACGTTGCCTACGGTACTGTATAGTAGGCGTGCGACAAAATTGAGCTGGTTTCGAGAAGATGGGAACATTATAAGCCGAGTTATTAAAATAAGGCACAGTTAGAGAAAATAATCATGAGTGAGGCGCCGGGTGAAGGGGATGTTCAAGTGTCCTTCAGAAAATGACTAATTAGGAGGACTACGATGCATCTTTAAAAATTCGTTCGTTTGCTTAAGCTAGGAACTTAATCACAAATTTGCCTTAAATTATTTTTCGGAAATAGTGGTAACCGCTACTCATAAATTTACTTTAATGTTATAGAAGGTGACTATTTAGTTAATTATGTTTGGAATCAGTTGCGTTGAAATCGGAAAGTAGTTGCGGAGATACTAAAACGGGGCATAGTTAGAGAAAAAACTTTGAAGGAGGACGGGGGGGAGAGGATGTTCAAGCTCCCTTCAGCAAATGACTAATTAGGAGGACCACTATGCATCTTTAAAAATTCGTTCGTTTGGTTAAGCTAGAAACTTAATTACCAATTTGGCTGAAACTATTATTCGGAAATAGTGGTAGCCTCTACTCATAAATTAAGTTTAATGTTATAAAGGGTATCTATTAAGTTAATTATAATGTTTGGAATCACATGCGTTGAAATCGGAAAAATAGTTGCTGAGATATGGAAACGGGGCATAGTTGGGTAAAAAACTTTGAAGGGGGAACCGGGGGGGGAGGGGATGTTCTAGTTCCCTTCAGCCAATGACTAATTAGGAGGATCACTATGCATCTTTAAAAATTCGTTCGTTTGGTTAAGCTGGAAACTTAACTACAAATTTGGCTTAAACTATTATTCGGAAATACTGGTAGCCTCTACTCATAAATTAAGTTTAATGTTATAAAGGGTGTCTATTAAGTTAATTATAATGTTTGGAATCACTTGCGTTCAAATCGGAAAGATAGTTTCTGAGATATGGAAACGGGGCATAGTTGGGTAAAAAACCTTGAAGGAGGGGTCGGGGGGGATGTTCAAGTGCCGTTCAGCAAATTACTAATTAGGACAACCACGATGCATCTTTAAAAATTCGTTCGTTTGGTTAAGCTAGAAACTTAATTACAAATTTGGTTTAAACTACTATTCGGAAATAGTAGTAGCCTCTACTCATAAATTTAGTTTAATGTTATAAAGGGTAACTATTAAGTTAATTACAATGTTTGGAATCACTTGCTTTGAAATCGGAAAGATAGTTGCTGAGATATGGAAACGGGAAATAGTTAGAGAAAACTTTGAAGGAGGGCCCCGGAGGGGGGGGGGGAGATGTTCAAGTGACCTTCAGCAAATAACTAAATAACTAATTAGGAATTTGGTTAAGCTAGGAACTTAATTTGAAATTTGGCTTAGGCTATTATTTGGAAATACCGGTAATTGCTTTTTAGAAATACACCTTGAAGCAATGAATGCGGATTTTTACGATAATTTAGTAAAAATGGAACTAAATGGAGAAGTTCGGAACATTATTACTGAGATATTACTGAGAAACTGAGATTTAAAATAGCGGTATTCTGTATATAAAACAACAATTAAACGCTACCGGTTAAAATTGTTAAATGTAATTAGACCCCTACCCCTCGCCATTCCCGCAAGTATATAACAAATAATCTGTTAAATAAAGTTTTCTGTAATAATAGTCTCTATCATAATAATATATGTCGTGTTTTAAAAAACCTTAAACCCAGGTAATTATAATGAAGAAAAACGTGCCTGTAAATGTCTTAAACAGGTGGCGTTTATGTAATTTGCCGTGAGTAGATGGCGCTGCATTAGCTTGGCTATATGCAGGTAACTGCAATCAATGTTGGCACTATTTCGTTATAAGTCCTTATCTATGCATCGTTACTCTGATTTATTTAATGTGTTCTGAGAAGATATTCTACACAGCCAACCAACCGATGAAAAAAAGCTTATTTTTAATGAGAGTTCTTTGTGCATTTTAATTAATATTTCAGAAAGTAATTAAAATATTAAAATTCTGATGTAATGTTGTACCAGGAGAAGGTTTGGACTACCTAAATCTAAATTTCCAGCCTTCTAGGTGGGCTAGATTTTCCTAGCCATCGCCAACAGACACACACACACACAGAGCGAAACTTTCTTTTATAAGTATAGATAAATCCCTTATGTAATATCCCAAATTTTCATCATCATTAAACGTATTTTAGTTCCGCTGCAATAAAAAGTTTTGGTTATTAGAATTGCATGATGTGAATAACGGGAAAGGGTTGCAATTTAAATTATATCAAATGAAACAAGATTTGGAAAATTATCACCGGTGCCCAGCTAGCATAAAAGTACCAAAAATAGTTTTGTAATTTTAAAGTAGGTACCTATGTTTACATTTTTTTTTGTCTTTTGACAATAATGATGGTTTGAATGGTTTTTGTTATGCTTGAAAGATTTTTACTGAAACCTATTACAATATTGTTTCATTTTAGGTAGCTTTCAATACAAAAAAGTATAAAGCTACCTATTGCAGCCGTTCGGAGGAAAGCAGTTCCGGAAAATTTCGATAAATTTTCACCGATCATGACCCCCAGACCCCAAAACCACCCTCCGTTCAAATGTTGATTTATATATATATATATATATATATATATATATATATATCTGACCTATGTCATACGATAACGCTCGTATTTATAAATCAACTTTGATGAAACTAATTGTGTGTATTAAGCTCACCAATGTCTCGACCGAGTTCGCTGGCCAGCTTGGTCCGCTATTTTGTTTCAAGATGGCGGCCATTTAAGAATTTAAAACTAAAATAAATATACAAAAAAGTTAAAAATTCATTTTTTTTAATTCAGTGTTAGGCCTTGAAACGAGGATTCCAGAGCATTTTTTGCTTTACCTCTATCTTAAAAAACGGCTGAGATAGAGCAGTTTGAAATTCTAGGGTGGCTGACATTTTGAAACAAGAAAGCACATTACAAAAATTTTCATTGTTGTAATAATTTGCCCAATCAAACGCATAAAACTATATATTCATATCCGTTAGCGCCAAATTCTCGCCAAACTTGGCGACATTTGGCGAAATATCGCCAAATTTGGCGACCAAAATAAGTTTTCATAAATGAAGCCAATTTGGCTATTGCTCACTAATTTGGCGAATTTCTTATTCAAATTCAGTATTAACGAATCTTTTGTAAACGTTTTATTTGAATTTTAAGTTGCTGTTTTCGTGTAACATTAGCTAAAATTTTAAAACTAAGATATAGGAAAGCTACCTTTTCCTCCCGGTACAGGCCGGAAGGACTTTTTTTACATTATCGCCAATGATTTATTTTGTGTTACATTAGTAATGTCATTTTGTGAACACAAATTAATTGGTATCAAAGTTTAATCATTATGTTTTAAAATTATTCATATTTGAGGAAACAAATTATCAGGGGGCAGTTCCCCCCTCCTTCTTTAGAACAAGCTTCGCTTTCACTCGCGATAACTCTGTAATTGCATGCTCTTGCATATATTTTTACTGTCTTCTATCTTTATCAGAAGAAAGTATTGGATTCATGAAAATTTTCGACGGATTTAAACGTTTTAGAAGATCCTGAACACGATTTGACTATTTTTAGAAAATGTCTGTCTGTGACTCTGTCTGTATGTGACAAAAATTTTGTGGACGCTCTAAGAACTAATGCTCGGAATTTAATAAAACTTTATATTCAGTTAGTCCCTGATATAAATTGGTGATGATTAGTTTTTGGTAAAAATCGCCCAGCAGGTGGCGCTGCTATGCAGCATTTTTCGCGATTCCCGCAATAGCTCTATCTCAAGAACTATTGCTCGGAATTTAATAAAACTTTAAATTCAGTTAGTCTCTGATATAAATTGGTACTGATTAGTTTTTGGTAAACATCGCCCAGTAGGTGGCGCTGCTATGCAGCATTTTTCACGATTACCGCAATAGCTCTATCTCAAGAACTAATGCTCGGAATTTGATAAAACTTTATATTCAGTTAGTCTCTGATATAAATTGGTGCTGATTAGTTTTTGGTAAAAATCGCCCAGCAGGTGGCGCTGCTATGCAGCATTTTTTGTGCTTTCTGAAAGAGTTCTATCTCAAGAACTAATGCTCGGAATTTAATAAAACTTTATATTAAGTTAGTCTCTGATATAAATGGGTGCTGATTAGTTTTTGGTAAAAATCGCCCAGCAGGTGGCGCTGCTATGCAGCATTTTGCAGGATGTGCACGAATTTAGCGATAGTCTTATCTCAAGAAATAATGCACGGAATTTAATAAAACTTGAGTTTCAGTTAGACCTTGATATAAAGTGGTGCTGATTCTTTTTAGTGTATGCGAAACTTGTGTGAGATAGAAGAAAGTTTTGGGATTAACACATTCGACTAGTTTTAGGTTGTAACTCTGGGAAACAAGATGTAAGAACATGCCAAATTAGTGATTTTTGAAAATCGTGCCAAGCATGGATGAGCACAAAAATCTTTAAAATACAAAAATGAGTATGGGGATTTGTTTGTGAAAGGTTAAGCTTGGTGAGAGAAAAGCTTTGTGGAGGATCCATTAACTAATCCCATTTCTGCAGTTTGGATTAGGTATTTTGTAAATTTTATTTATTCAATTTGACTTGTTAGGCATCCATTATGAACTTTTCGTTTGATTTAGTTATCTAATCTTACATTGTCAATAGCAAAGTTGCAGTCTCTTCTAGCTAAATAATTTTTTAGTTTCTTTTGCAAAAAAATTCCTGAGATTAAAAAAAAGTTATAATTTATTTCTGTGATTTGTTAATATTTTAAGTTATCTTAGTTAAAATACTGTGATTACATCAATGTAAGATATTTGCTTTTAAAATTTTAACTTCCAGTCTCAGAATTTCCACAGAAGTTTTCCCAGTTAATTTAACGCGGTATTTTGAATGTGATTCAATTGTTAAACAATCATTCCAGTTGCATTTTCTAAATACCCAAAGAACCTTTTCGGTTTATCATTGTTAGGTATTGGTATTAAAATATTTTAAACCTATTGAGCCATAAAATAAGTGATGCTAGACAATCTAAGCAACTAAATCAAACGAAATATTTCAAATGGTAAACCAACAAATCAAAACGAATAACAAACAATAAATAAATAAACAATATATCTAATATATATGGGTTATGGTAAGTCTTAATTCTCTAAAAAGCACTTGTTGTGCTCGGCAGTGCGGATGAATACATACAAGCACAAGCGAATGGTTTGTTGTCAGATTACCACTGAGTAATAATAACCAAGCAACAGAAAATATATTATCCTTAAAAAATTTAAAACTTGTTATAAATAACAATAAAATTGAATACATATAATTACAAAACATTTCCTCTATTTAAAAAATGAATCTAAATAGTTTTGCAATGAAATACAGTTTTATAAAAAGCGAAATGTTCTTCTGAACTAAAAAGAAAAAATATATAAGTGACAATTTAATTTAATTCATATATATTACATTTTAAAAATATAGTTTCATATAAAAAAATTGAGTCTAAATAATTCATCAGCTACATGTAGATGTTTTAACTGTAATCTAGAACCTATTATTAGCCTTCGCAGAAAGACCTGAAAAAGGGGTGAAACATCTCATGAGAATAGACGTAGGAAAATAGTCCCATTTTTAAACCAGAGTTTTCCTATAAATTGGCTTCGTCAATCACTTCATCGACAACTGATTAGTATCATATATTAATTTTTATAAAATCTCCCGAGCCGATTTCGAGCACAAATATTACACCATCACTTTATACTTAAAAATGGACTTTGATATCTTAAAATACACTGCATGTAGAAATATAGAAATTTCAGGATAGAGTTAGACCGGAGACATAAGACTGCTGTGAATAATTCAGAATGATATATCTCATATTTGCCGGGATAGTAAATGGTGGCTTTTTGCATTTTCTTTGATTTCAAACTAGCTGTATATATTGAGTGCCGGTAATTTTCGCTTTTGGGCTCTGCTGCATCACTCAACATAATATTGTATAGCATGATATATTAATTAAATGCAATATATTCAATATCAATGCGCAATTAATATCAATGCAAATAAAATTTTGTATTTTAACATACTAGAAACTTTGTAGTGAAAATAAATTTGTAATTTAATAAGAGAATTTGAAAAAAAAAAGAAATCAGTCATATTAATGCAATTAGTAGTTGCAATTTACATATGTATTAAAAGATGATTTTTAATTATCAAAATTTATTTCAGGTTTCTTTAGTCATGTTTTTAAAAAATCATGTTCTAATTTGAGATATACTTTTTTAAATTTAAGTTATATAATTATTATTTTGGCCCCAGCTATCGGCAATTAATATAAACAAATAAACTTTTTGTTGAAATTTTACTTTGTCTGCATTTTACAAATTTTGCTTGTATTGTAAATAAAAATAATATTTCATATCAAACATAATTAAAATATAAGAAATATTATGTAATACTGTGGATACTTATTTGGTTCTTCTCATGTATGCCACTAAAGATCTGTGCTCGTGGATGACTTTCTATTTTGTGCTGCAACGTTGCAGCCTTGCCTATGTATAATAGTGAGAAATGCCAGAATTTATTCCATACAGATAGTTCAAATTGTAGACCATTGGTGCGATATATATACCAAATAACCGGGCTCGATTTCCGGTCTGGACATTTTTCACTCTATTGATTGTATGCTGTGTAGTAATTGAAAATTCACATCCTTTGTTATATTCATGTAATTACAGCTCTGCTGTAAAATGTAATTTGATATATATATATATATATATATATATATTAGGGTGTCCCAAAAAATAAATTTTTAAATATTTGGACTCTTACCCCTTAAAAAGTTTCTTTTGGGGTACTTAAGATCTTGTGTAAAATTTCAGCTGAAAAAAAAAATATTTAAAGGTCCCTCAAGGTTGCCAAAAGTTTAAAAAATAGTTTTAATTCCCCAATATTTTAGTTATTTACCAAACTAGTATTTTTTAAATATATATATATATATATATATATATATATATATATATATATATATATATATTAAATTATATGCATTTAATATGTTGTTTCTAAAAACATGCGCTCCATCGGTAATATTTAGTATAGAAAATATAAAAAAAATACGACGAAAATGACTAAAAACGAACGTTATTCAAAATTGCAAAATGCAATGTAAAAAGAGCGTTTTACAGCAAAATTCACTTGTCAAGTTTAACAAGATAATAAAGAAGAAATTTTGCATAACATTATATAAATAACATAATTAATCACTTGGACATATCTTGAAGATCTTACAGTTGCACTAATCGAAGTTCTTTCTATGCATGTCAACTACCTAATATTGTGCTGTTTTTGCTCATCTTTTGTTGTATCATTAAAACTTTCGATTAATACTATGTCTCGCTTAGCACAATGCTTAACACATGGCAAATGTTTAACAATTTCTTCAGCTTCTTTAAAAGATTGTGTTTCTGGCCATTTCTCAACAGGCAGGCTTAGGAAGCTGTCGTCTATTTGTGCGGTATGAAAGAAGCTGTGAGAGATATTCAAGTCATCAAATTTTAAAGGATGTTTCTTAATTAAGTACAAATTCTTTTTTTCACTGATTTTATTAACATATATTTCTCCTTGGCACTCCGAAGTTTTGAAAACTAACAAAGAGTGACAATGTCTTTACTTAAATACTAGGAGTCATGTAGAATCATCTTTAGCTCACTTTTTTCGTAGTTGTATATCATCATATTGATGCAATCTTTGTATCAGTAACATGTCATTCATTGGTGCATCTACAATAGACTGACATCTGTACCATGATTGAATGTATACACATAGAACAAACTGATTGAATCTTTGAAGGCCTTGTAATTGTTGAGGTGTAAATTGCATTATCGATTCATTTTCATCAAGCAGTAGTTCAATTTTTAATGAATAAATGGCTTTTGTCTCCCATCGAGCTCTGAGGAGAGCACCTGGTTTCCAAATAATATTGTTCACATCTACTCCAAACATAAGAACGGAAAGATTTAATAGTTCTCTGTAATCATCTTTAGGAGAGAGTGTTTAGCAACTGTTCGAAGTTTATTCATAATAAAAGTTTTCAAAGTGTCAGATGCTGCTATTAATCATGATTTGTGACATTTTGGATTGTGGTGGTTAAGTTCAATCCATGTTTCTCTAAATCTTTTAAACATAATAATTTCAGGTCCATTTGACGGTCCAACACATACATTAAATATATCTAAAAGTAACACTTCAAATATGGTGTCTATAGGCTAACCGCAAAAGGTTTCATCCAGTTTTATATTAAAAAAGAACATATGTTCCTTTGAACTTCCTGCATTTGAAGAAGTTGTGTCGAAACACATACCAATAACCTTTGAATCAGATTTTCATGTGTGTAAAAGTTTAAAAACCGCATTAGCTGTTGCTTCTCCTGTACCAGATAACAGCTTAGGAATTCAAAGAATTTTTGTACTACTAACACTCATAAACGGTCTACCTTTCTTGTTTCATTTAATAATAAATCAGGTAATAACTTTCCATCCCAATGAACTATTAATTTGGAAGCATTAAACTCCATTTTTATCTGTTGCACAGTTTCATTACGTAAGTGTTGACGTTCACGATGAACAGTCTGCTTCACTATCACCACCAGCAGCCATGTTGAAGACTGATGCAAGTAACAATGTTGACTTTCTTGTACTTATATTATTTCCGTCAAAAGGAGCAGCAACTTTTGGTGTTATGACAGACCTTCATCTTCGTTCATCTTTACCTGTGTCCTTCTAATGTATTTTTTTTTCTGGTGTAATTTCTGCAGCATATTCATTACCAAAGTCTTCTTTAGAGTTTTCACTTTCAGTCTTAGTCTCATCCATTGTTGATGTAAAAGATGCAGTTGATAAAGCAAAGGAATTTCGAGATGAAGCATCTTCTTTCAATCGCTTTGCAATTTTTTTTTGTCGTTCACCTTATCTTATTGTATAAAAGTATCTTATTGTATTTGCACTATCACCGATTGAAAGCTTCTTAGTAGGTACAGTGAAAATATATAACATTAGCAGGTGTGCAGCTTTTAATTAGACTTTTGCTAGACATTCTTTGATTCTCTTGGTCTTTTGCTTTATTCCTAGTTTGATTTCTCATTAAGCCCACTTGTTTGCTATATAAAACTTTAATCTTTTATAAGATATGTTGTTTATGTCTTATTGACAAGCTTAATTTTTCCCAAAATGGTACAATGTTATTGTATACAAGAACAGCACTATCACTGATGTATGGTAAAAGTATATATAATTAGCAGGTGTGCAGCTTTTAATTATGTTTTTGTATTTAATTATGCTTTTTATTTTTATTTTTTTTTTGTTAAAATAGATACTAAAAATTTATTAATGGAAATAAAATATATAATTGATCAACACTTATACTTTTGATTAATATTCCATATTTTTACTAAAATCGGTAAACTTGTGTGACCTTGAGGGACCTCTTAATCTTTTCCAAATGAGCTCTAACTTCATATATTTTAATAATAGGAGTATAAGAAACTTTTTAGAGGGTGAGACCCACCTTTAAATTTTTTTTTACATTGAACTTTTCGACACCCTAATATATATATATATAAGTTCTTTTTGTCTGAACTCTTCGAAATTTTTATTGGTTATGAATATAATTGTTTTACAGCCCATGGAAAAATATCGTGAAAAAATATTATCTCTTTGTAAAAGAAATGTGTTTCCTTCTCGCTTTTTTTGTTTGTTTGTTGTCGCGTCTGTTCCTTTAACATAACAATAATAAAATAGTTCTTATTTTTGGAATTCTCTGAAATTTGAATCAGTTATAACTGTATGCAAGATTACTTTAAAATTTCTTCAAAAAATATGCATATTAAGTAGTGAACACATTAGTCGAAGAAGAGCAAAGCCACGCCAAATAAACTCAATTTTTTCTCTTTTTTTCGAAAATTTCTTTGATTCTATTTCTTTTTTAAGTACTTCTACACATCCGAATGTTTCGAAAATTTTGTAGGTTTAATTAAATCTGGTCTGCAGAGAAGCTCTGAAAAGTTTGTATCGAAATAGGGACGCTTAGTTACTTTAACATCGAAAACAGACAGTCTCCGTGTGCGTGACATGTGTTCACCGATGTTTCTTAAAGGGTTCATATTTTCTAAAATCGATTGCACCGTGGATTAGATGATGGTTTCAGCTTTAAAAGCATATTTTTGGTTTGTTGGTACGTCTAAAATTGCACCCGGTAGAGGCATTGCCATAAAAGAAACAAGTGGGTAAATGTGATCAAAAATCGCACAAAGGGTTTCGTTTAATATTCCTTTCAAAACACTTTATCCTTTCTGTAACAAATCCAAATAAATTTCAATTTTTTTATAAAGTAAAAATTGAGAAATGCTTGAAATTTTCCGTTTTATTAGCAATATGACGTCATATTAATCTTTTTTTTCAATTGGCGAAACTTTTTATTTCCTTTTCGTTTTTCACGTTGAAATCTTACAATAGAAAATTAATTATTGTGGAAATAATTTTATTGTGGATTTTTAATTGTTGGCAACTGCTACAACGGAAAATGTTTAAATTTAATAGGAAAAGGCTGTCAGAATTTTTTTTTATCTCTATACATTAAAATAATATGATTTTTTCAAATTTTATGATTTTGAACTTCATAGTAGGTATTCAGCTATAAGTACACAAAATTTCATGACTGTAAGTTATATAGTTTCTGAGAACTGGTTCTGTGACAGACAGACAAGGAAGCGGGACTACCGTAATTTTCGGCGTATAATCCGCGGATCAAACAATTCTTTTTCAACCCAGAAATTTTATTCGATAATTGAAGTTAAATATTTACAGCGATCTTGTAAGTTACATTTTACAAAATAAAATTTCTGGGTTTAAACATGATTGTTTGATCCGCGGTTTATACGCCGGAAATTACGGTAATAGTGTTTCGTGTGATGAACGAAACCCTAAAAACGTCCTTCGTTAAAAGGTTATATTTTTTAATTCATTGCAGCATTTGAGATGAAAAGTACGATCTTTTTGAATATGTCTAACAATCTTAATTGTAACGATTGGTTTTTTCGATTTAAAACTACAAAATAACGCAAGAACCGTGCGTTCAGTTCTTAATTTCTTACCACTACGTAAATCGGATTCTGGGCATGCCGGCTGTCAAAAAAGATGATATAATTAATATCACGGCTAATTATCAAAAAATTAAAAATCTGAGTACAGTTGCATAAAACCGTTTTATTCCCCAAAAGCCCGGTTTATTTCCACGTTTAAACTGGGTTTTTTCTAGCCTTTGCAACTCTAAATCTGAGTTCCCCAGACAGCAAATAATTCTACTCCGAACTTCGGCCAAATGTCCTAACCCAACTTATTTTTTGTCCTGATGACCTCACGCTCCGAGGTTGGCGGTGAAGGCATCGTATCCGCTTGGCAAACGTCCTTTCGACCGTCGCATCCCAAATTGTATTGAATCAATCAATCAATCAAGCCTTTTCCATTAGTTTTCGGTCACTTGGCAGTATTATGCCAAATACGCTGCGATATCATATGATCTTTTACCGATTAGCTAATGATATCATAGAGGAAATTTTCAAAGATGCAAAAAAAGAATTCAAAATGTAATAAAGTTCGTTTTAGTTCAAAAAATAAATATTGTTAATCGGAATATTTTCTACTATAAGGTTCAAAAATATTTACATATTAATTATATAACTAATTAAAAAGTGAAAAAAATAAAGTGTGTTTTAGTTTAAAGTTTAAATATTGCTGTTAAATGAGTTTGCAAAAAAATTAGAATTAATTACAATCTAAATTTAAATTAGAATTATTTCTTTTTTATAAGATGCAAATGACATTACATTTTAAGTTAAAAATCAATTTCTTACTTAATAGTTATTTATACTATTGATAGATAAATATTTTTGGATCTTACAAAGAATAATTGACAACAATTTAAATTTAATTGTAATAAATTGTAATTTTCCTTGTAAAATCAATTAACAGCAATATCTGAACTTTAAATAAAGCAAAATTTCTTATGATTTAATTAGTTACACCCTCGATATATAAATATTTCATTATCTTATAGTGCAAAATATTCCAATTTAACAATATTTATTATTTTATTTAAAACGAACTTTCCAACATTTTAGCTATAAAATTTTTTCAAATTACAATGAAAAATATGCTTACTTAACATTGTTCCTAGCTGTGAAAATCCTTTTCTTTAAAAAGTCTACTATTATACGATTATGTATGAGAAAATACCATCCATTCTTTCTTTTAATATATAAATATTTATTTTAAAGAATGCTTTGTTAAATAACTTCTTTAAACTTTAAAAAAACCCTAAAATTAAATTCCTCACTACCTGAAGACAAACGATGGTATACTTTTTTTATAAGACAGTTTATATTATAATATTCAGAAAACATTCTCAATCACTTTTCCAAATTTTTCTTTAATGTGGCATCTTTTATTTTTTTAAGTTTATGGCATTCTGTTTTCTTAATAAACACAATTTTACCTTAATAATTAAAAAAAATTACTTTTTAACTCAGAAATTTCTGATTCATAATTAACAAAATCACGTTTATGAAAGAAAATTATGAATTCATAATTAATACCACCTTGCTCTATAACAATTTTCTCAACACTTTTGAGAAAATTAACTTTTTTTTGTAATAGTCTAATTTTCAAATATTATCTCATATATATCAATTTATTTTTCAAAATCAACAAAGTCTTTCTAACCACTTATTTAATATATATTAGTTCAAATTATTAGGTTTTATTTATCGAAATATATTTTAAATTAAAAATGTCTATACATAATTATTAGAAAAAGAAAAAAAAACACTTTTAAATTGTTAGATTTCTTTTGTATTAGTTATCATGCTAGCTATAAATTTTTACGAAATTAATGTTTACTGATTTCTAAGCAAACAATTTTTATTCTCACCAGAATCACAAAAGTTCTTCCTGTACATCATTCAACTGTATACGTTTAAAACAGATATGTCCTTATAACATGAAAAAACATTTGCAGAAGGTTTGTGAGATAAGATCGTTCAACTTGTTGGTGAGTTTTAGTCATGTGACACACTTCCCTTGTCACTGCAAGGGGGAGGTGAGTTAACGAGGGAATAAACGCTACGCTCCCTATAAAGGAATTAAATTTTAGTCAGTTCAGGATTTTCGGCCGACCTCATACTTGGGAAAATTTTCCGATTATTAGATTTCCAACATTAATCTGATTTCCAGCTGAAATTTCTGTTTGACATTAACTAGAGAAATTGCTAGTTTTTCTCAAGTTGCTATTTCGTGAATCTCGCCATACGACTATTGTCCATCTACCGACGATTATTACAAAAAGGCCGAATTTTAGCCGATATATCTTGCTGTTAAAATCAGGTACATCAGGACCACCCTTAAACTGTCCTCGCCCAAATTTTCATATGTACAGTAGTTTCTCTAGCCATCGTAGACAGATACATAAACAGAACACATATACACACACAGAGCGACACTTTCTTTTATTAGTATAGATAATCTAATATATATTTTTTTGAAATAATCCTTTATATAAGATAGAAAATTTTCAGACATATGGAAGAATTCTGACTAAACACAGAAGCATATTAGGATTTCTCTCTCCACAAAATTTTCTTTTTCTCCTCACTGCTTCTAAAATGTTTTTTTTTTTTTTTGTAGAAGATAGGTAATTATATAATATTCTCTTTAAATTTGCTGTATTTTTATGATAGGTTATTTATTTTAATTAATTATAGTTATATATTCATTTATTTTTACTAGTATTTAAATTATAGTTTAATCTTCGTGGAGCTAGGAAATGCATCTGATAATTTTCAGACATACTCCTGGTTCCATGAGTGTCACATTATCAATGAGTTTACCTTAGTTTTTAATGCCATAAGAGAAATTATTTTTAATTCAGTTTTCTATATTGATTTTATGAGAAGTTCATTTTCTTTTAAATATTTTTTAATTGATGATAAAAAAGGATATATTAACTTAATTCTATTTATTGCAGATGTATATCATACCACTCAAAGCAGTCTTTAAAGTGTGAAACATGCAGCAAAATATTTCTTTACAAAAGCTTTTTGAAAAAGCAACTTGTGACTTGCAGCAAGGAAAATCATTTGTTTGTGAGATATGCAGCAAGAAATTCTCTCAAAAACGTTTTTTAAAACAGCATCTGTTAATTCATACTGGTGAGAAACCTTTTATGTGTAAAGTATGCAGCAAGAAATTCACTCAAAAAAGTGCTTTAAAACACCATCTGTTAATTCATACTGGTGAGAAACCTTTTATGTGTGAAATATGCAGCAAGAAATTCTCTCGAAAAGATGGTTTAAAACGGCATCTGCTAATTCATTCTGGTGAAAAACCTTTTACGTGTGAAATATGCAGCAAGGAATTTTCTCAAATAAGCAGTTTAAAATGTCATTTGTTAATTCATACTGGTGAGAGACCTTTTATGTGTGAAATATGCAGCAAGAAATTTTCTCTTAAGGCTGCTTTAAGTCAGCATCTGTTGCTTCATACTGGTGAGAAACCTTTTATGTGTGAAGTATGCAAAAAGAAATTTTCTCAAAAAAGGAATTTAAAAAGACATTCGTTAATTCATACTGGTGAGAAACTTTTTATGTGTGAAATATGCAGCACGAAATTCTCCTTCAAAGTTCATTTAAACAAGCATTTGTTAATTCATACTGGTGAGAAACCTTTTATGTGTGAAGTATGCAGAAAGAAATTCAAACAGAAAAGTATTTTAAACAATCATCTTTTAATTCATACTGGTAAGAAACCTTTTATGTGTGAAATATGCAGAAAGGAATTCTGTCGAAAATGTGATTTAAAAAGTCATTTGCTAATTCATACTGGTGAGAAACCTTTTATGTGTGAAATATGCAGCAAGAAAGTTTCAACTAAGGCTGTTTTAAGAAGGCATCTGTTGGTTCATACTGGTGAGAAGCCTTTTATGTGTGAAATATGCCACAAGAAGTTTTCTCAAAAATGTTCTTTAAAAAAGCATTTGTTAATTCATTATGGGGAGAGATCTTTTATGCATGATATATCAGAAAACACTTTAACAGAAATGTAAATTAAGTGCTCATTTTCATAATTTGTCCTTTGCTATTAACCAATTCTGATATTTGCTTTGGGCCTTGGCATGTTCATTTTTTAAAAAGTAAGATTCCTTGCTAAATAATACAAAAAGTCATCAAAATGAAAGAGCAAAAAATGTAAAAAATTCTAATCTTATGCGGCTTATTTTTGTAAACATGTGTCATGTATTTTGTATGACATTATTATAAGTTTTTATGTAACAGTATAATAAATTATAACACCTTGTAATAATATATTTATTTTAAATGCTGGAAGGTGTAAATTAAAAACATAATACTAATTAAAATAACTTTTATTAAGTTGTTTTACATGTTTCAACTCACTCCGAGTCATTTTCAAAAACAAATGAGAATATTCTAGAATTGCACATGCTTTGAAGTTATTATTTTCATGTATTTTTCTAAAAATTATGCATGTTATCTTCTCTTTTTACTTGGTTGTTTATTTCCATATCTGTGACCATGGAGTAACTCGAGCCACAGTTTCGGTAATTAAAAGATGCCGCATCGTTACATATTGTATTTTTGCACGTTAGTATCTCTATGGTTTCTCGTATTATGGATCGATAGTATAGACTGGAGGGAAATATTATTTTACTTTAATTGAAATTTATTTGGATGGTTTCTTCTTGATATAATCTTGCCAGGGCTGTAGTTTTTCTATTATACTTAATATCAGCTACATGCTCTTTTTTTCTGCAATTAAATATTCTGCTGGTCATGCCTATGTAGTAATTCTTGGATCCGTCTTCTTTAATAAAAGGTATTTCATATACTCCTGAATAATTCTCAAAATTAATTGGGTCTATTTTACTGCAAGTGATATTCTTTAATTTCTGAGGGGGTTTGGCTATTAAGCAGATATTGAAACGTTTAAGGCTGTGTTCTAATTTTTCAAAAAAGCTTGGATAATATTAAAGAGTATAAAGTTTGTATTTTTGCGAATCAACTTTCTTTTCTGGTTTATTATTGGTGATATAAATTAATCATGGATAATCCATCCATAATACGAGAAACCATAGAGATACTAATGCACAAAAATACAATATGTAACGATGCGGCATCTTTTAATTTACCGAAACTTGGCTCGAGTTACTCCATGGTCACAGATATGGAAATAAACAACTAAGTAAAAATAGAAGATAACGTACGTAATTTTTAGAAAAGTACATGAAAATAATAACTTTAAAGTCGGTGCAATTCTAGAATATTCTCATTTGTTTTTGAAAATGACTCGGAGTGAGTTGAAACGTATAAAACAACCTAATAAAAGTTATTTTAATTTGTATTATGTTGTTAATTTACACCTTCTAGCATTTAAAATAAATATGTCTTTTTATGTGTTGTTTTTGCTAGTAAATTAGCTGATCAGGAACCTCAATGTCAACTGCATTTGCTGGTGAGATTCAGGCAAAATAATTAATATAGGTTACTAAGCCTTTTATTAAACAACAAACATGAGAGGAAATGAGATTGGGATAAATTCTTGCCCCTGATGTCTGAATTGTCGACTAAGAAGGGCATCTAATTAAAAGAAATGTGATTTGCGACCCTTTGCCAGGAGAAGAAATAGAGTGATTAAAGTAATAAATATAATTAACCCTATGATTACAAGTACTAAAAATTATTTGTACTGTGTTATTTGAAGAGCTCTGACTTATGGAGTAACTGATCAAAGTACTTGTAAGAGAAATGCTTATGAGAGAAAAACAAGTCCTCCTGCTATAGCCAACCCTGTTAAAAGTTACTTCAACTCTATGCATTGATGACGTTAGTCCATTAAAGTGAAACAGAAAAGAAATTAACAAATATTTATTTATGACATTTTACAGTTAGAGAAAGAAAAAAAACATGAAATATCAAATAAATGAAACTAAAAGTTAATTATTTAAAATTAACTTAAAACATTTTTTATCAAAGTTAAAAATTATGTTACAGTACATTCTGGTTGCATGCTTACTATTTCTGTGTGTAAAATCCTACATTATTTGCATAATACTACAACTAAAATAAAGAACAATAATTCTTGCAGCTAGCAAATATGCTCGCTGGACATTTGATAAATACAGACATTTACAAGGGCACATACAGAAAAATATATAAGTTTATCTTCTAGCATTGTCACAAGAATCATCTGATCTATGAAACAAAGTCCTTGCTTAGTTTTTGATACTTTTTAATATTTAATTTGTACTATTCACACTGAGCAAAATGTCATTAATCATTAATTTGCATATAAGAGCAGCATTACTCCAATTTAGTTGATTAATGTTTACAAGGATTTGAGTATAACTCACATTAAATTTAGCTGAGAGTGATTAAGTCAGGAAGGCACGCAAGGAAGACAGTCTCTCTAGAATTGCTGCTTAAAAAAACATATTTGCAAAACTTCAGGAATAAAGTCCTAGATTAATTAAGCAATCCGAAATGCATAGCAGATAACTTTGCTAAATTAAATCAACTGAATAGTTGCCTGAGTCTTAAAGCCTTAACTTTATAGAATGAAGAAAATAGAATAACTGTGAAGCCTATACTTCATGCTTTGAAAAAATTCATCAGTATGGGACTAATTTGTTAATGCATCTGTACGAAGTAGAAGCCTCAATTCATCTCTATGAGAGAAATCGATAACTTATCTGTTCAAGGAAAATTCCAGAACTCCTCACAACGAGAAGAAATCTATAACTGATGATATTTTATGTTCTTAGCTAGTAACTAAAAATTGGGGGCTACATGCCTGTTCAGAAGTCTACTCTGTACAGTCCCTGGAAGTGTTGATACTCCCATGTGCTCACTTCTGTTTGGCATACCGACCCCTTTGCTAGAGGTTGAACCTGTCTAGTAAAGACCTGTCCAATGAGGGCATCTGGTCACATGATTATATCATCACAGTTGCCTAGCATCTGTACTTCAATAAAATATATGCAATAAAATTGTCAATATAAGGTACAGACAATGGATCCAGGATCATAAAACTGTGACTGACTGTCTGCAAAAGTAATAAAAAAATAGTATCTGGGTGATCTAGTTCTCATGACTGGATAGACAAAGAAACACTAATAAAAATACATTCGGTAAATATATAGACACGACACATTTATACATGCATTATTAATTAATAAGACAGATACATTAAATGAGAAAGAGAAATATTTTATTTAATTATGTATTATTATTATTATTATTAAATTGAGAATAATTTTCAGGAAATTAAAAATGGGTTATATATTACCACCAGCACAAAACGCATTTTTTATTTTATTCTCATTTTATATTATATAAAAAATTTCTCAATTCTCAATATATTTTTTTACATCATGTAAATTTGTATGTATATAAGATTATCTGATGATTGAGGAAATTTAAATTAAAAAATTGTCGTGTTAAACATAGTTTTATGCAATGCAGTTTCTTGATGTTAAAACTGGCTTTCTTATAAACTTTTAAGATAAAAATACTTTTCTTTTGGGAACTGACTGCCCTCCTGAACTCTTCATTGTCTGATTAATTTTATGTTTTCAATTTATGTTATTGCTGTTACTGGATTATAATATACCTATGGTTGTGCTTTACATTCTGATTTTATTACATAAGCATGGCCTTCTGTGAAATCTTATCCTATCTTCATAATGATATTTACTTGCCTGTCAAGTGATAAACATCTGCATCTTTCACAGAAGTTTGGATCAAATCTTGCAAAAAAAGATGACCATAGACAGTAATGTATTGAGATACTTTACTGTCATCCTGTGTATGAACTATAAATTTTCATTCTCATCGAATACTATCTGCATGCAGTTGAAAATACATTTTCAGGAATTTTTACCCATAGACGGTAATATGTTTGAATTATTTTATCTGCCCTGTATAGTATATGTAGACATTTATTCATATAAATTTTGTATGTTAAAATTTGATTCAGCTGAAAACTGCTTAATAACTGATAATGCTTTTCTTGGAAATTACCATCCTACCACTAGTTGTGTATCGATATTATTTTGTGCCCTGCTGTATATGGATTTATTTATATTACATTTACATCACTTAGTATATTAAAATTTAGTTCACTTGAAAAAATTATAACACATTTAAAAAAAATTCATTTTGAACAACTTTTATCCATAGATGTTAATATATTCAAATTCTTTTGGGTGGGTAATCTTGTGTATGAACTACTAGTTGTTACAGATGACATCATACACGTAAGGTTAAAAGAAGAAGAAATGTATTAATTAAACAAAACATGTCACATTCGATAATTAAAAATATATATACTTAACCAACTCTTCATCGTATTTTCTAGAAGACAATGTGGTATTTTTTTGTTATAGGGGCCTTGACATAACTCACTATTTAAAAAGTGATATTTTATGCCAAAAGATATATAATCAATTCCGAAATTGAAATTGTAACCAATGAAAATCAGGAGGGCCAATTAAAATCATGGAAATTGATGAATTCCTCTTCGTAAAATGGAAAAAAAAAACTGGGAAAATTCCACTCCAACAGTGCATTTTAGATGGTATTTGGTGTGAATTTTGTATATATATGCATTGCTAAATATGTATAATTATACAATTTATTTGTATAGACATATGTTATACATTCTTGTTGCATTATTATTTTATGTCTTATTTGTGTATATAATAAATAAATTGTTTCTCAGTACTTAAATAGTGACTAAATTGCTTGTGAAATTTATACATGGATAGTTATTTCATAAAGATATCACAAATTCATGAGTTTCTAAAATTTAAATAAAGGTTGACAAAAGTACTTTTTAAATTTTATTCCAATTCAACCTCGATATTATCTCTATTGTATCAAGATCCCTATAAACAAATAAATACTGATAATACTTCTGAGGTTCCCAATTTATATATTTATGTTTTTGTAGGATTATTAATTTTTTTCATGAGCTTGAAATTTCTTACACTTTCTCTAAGATGAAGTGTTGAATTAATTTACTTTCTTGTTATTCTATTTTATCATTTCTGCTTATTCTATTTTACATTTATTGCATTTATGGATATTAATTTAATTTATATATTCAGGTCAAAGATTGCTGTTTAAATAGATTATTAGTATTAGGTTAGGATAAGATTAGGAGTAAAAATTGGACGATTGTGATATGACTGATTCAGCTATATATGCTGAATCAGGATATCGGTTTATATCTTGAAATAATAAGGAAATTATGCGGATATTTTTTAATATGTTTTACAGTGATATTTGGCATAAAAGGGGAGCAAGAAAATTATAATCTAGAATACCATTTTGTGTTTACCACACGTAGAGCAAACCTGGTTACAACAGTGTATTTGCTTTTCTGCCAAATTTTGCTCACTAAAATTGGCTGTGGACTCGATTACAGAGCCTAACCTTCCTATTCTGGCTATTTTTCTACCTACTGTAAAATCTGATTGTAAACCCTCCATCCTTTTGTTTAAAAGCGAAAAGGATAAAATTTGGAATGAAACAAGATTTAAAAAAATTATATTTTAAAACTCATTTTCATCATTAATTTAGAAGTAAAAAAAGGGGCGAGAATCTTCCGTATTTCGATGGATTTTCACGTAAAAAAAAGAAAGAAAATATCATCTAAATTCCCCTAAAAAATCCTGTCTCCCCCCCCCCTCCCACAAAATTTAAAATCTTTAAAAAAAAATTCTATATTTTTCTTTATTTGTTATTTTATTGTAACAATAATTAATCAATAATCTATATCCCCTTAAAAATTAATGCTTTCTCTTTTGCCCCCCCCCTCCCCTTTTGGTACCAGAAATGCATAGTTTAACCTTTATTACTCTTTAATTTTAAATTTATTTTCTGACTTATTTAATGCTCTATACGAACAATAAATAAAATTGTTCTATCATCTAAATTATCCCCTTCTTCTAAAATCTATTTCTGTCCTCCTCCCCCCCCCCAACCTCAACTCTTTAAATACTCGCTGCCGCCTCTAATTGCATCTCCTAAAATTTAAATTTTTTTAAATTCTTAATTGTTTTCTGCTTTATTTGTGATCTTGTTGTAACAATATTTAAATAGCCATCTAAATTATTCTCTCCCCACTCCAAAAAAGTCCTCTTTTTTTTGCCCCACCCCTCCAGACACACTTTAAAGTCTTTAAAAAAGTGTTTTGCTCTATTTATAACTTTTTTGCAACAATAATTAAATAATTATCTAAATTGCTTCTCTCCCTCACCCAAACAAATTTTGCTTCTCCCTTCCCCCCAGCACACAAACTTTAAAATCTTTAAAATTATATTTTTAAAGATTCCAATGCTGTATTGTTATTTTGTAACAACAATAAATAAATGATCATCTAACTCTCCCCTTAAATTTCCATCCCCATCCCCAGTACAAGGGGTGAATTTCTAGACATGGAGTGGAGGAAAAGCAAAGAGAAGGTTTAACTCTTTTTTGCAGTTTGTCTGTTCTCAGAGCTGATATTTTGTTAATGGAGGGGGGGGGATTATTTTAGAGAATATATTTATTTTAAAACATAAAATATGTACATGATTCAGGTATAAGAACAGCCAAACTTGAAAAAAGATGAAAATTTTTGCTTAATTCTCAAATATTTAAAAATCTCCCGCTCCCCTTGGGAGGAAAAGACAGATCGAAAATTTCAAAGGGGATGATGATTTTAGATGAGTGATACTTATATGAGATGATGTAGATGAGACGAGTTACCTTACTGCTAAACAAGAAATAGGGCAGCATTTTTCTAAAAAATAATATTAAAGATTTTAAACTAATATATTTGCTGGGTGGAGGGACAGAGTGTGAATTGAAACTTTTAGGAGAAAGGAGGGTAATTTAGATGATTGATTATTCATTCACTGTTACTAAAGAGAAAAAATATAGCAGATTTTTGAAAAATAGGGTTTGAGAGATATTAAATTTTGTATGTTTGGGGAGGTGGGTGCAGACATTTTTGGAGTAGGGAGAAAATTTACATGACCGATTATCTTTTTACAGGGTGACCAGAAATAACGTAATGGTATAATTTGACTTAGATAATGAAAACACAAACAAATTATTCATTTATTAACAATAATGTATTAAAGAAATAAAAAATAACTTTCTCTCAAAGTGTCTGCTTTTTGCTTTCATGCAGAAAAGCAAACGTTTGGCGAACTTTTCAGCAATTGGCCGAAGTTCGGCCAGTGTGATTTGCTTCTTTTCCCGAATCAATAAAAGATTCAGAGCTTCCAAACTTTTGTGAGGTTTGGCACAAGCCTTGGCACCAAAATCGACCACAAACTGTAATCCAAAGGGTTGAGATCCACGAGTATAGAAGCCATTCTTGAGCCGAGATGAACTCTGAAAAATTGGTATTATACCGGTCGTGCTACGCATGCACCGGATAATATCTCAATTTGCCCATCGAATAGTATATAAAAATTTGTATATAATTAAAATTTCTTCCTTACTTTAGATGTTTTCATCTTGTGAAAATTCACATATCTCAACGTTGAACCCGAGATAGTAAAGTGCCTCCTTGTGGCTGAACTTGGAACTAAAATCTGTATCTGTTATCTATATCCAGTCGAATGAGCCAACCCGCTCCGTGATTGGCCCATAGAACCCGATATATTTTTAATTAAAAAAATATGAAATTATTATTTGAAAAGAGTGGTATAAACTCAGAAACTTTTTAAATACTATAGAGGGTCCTTATTACGTTAATTATATTGTTCGAAATCACTTTCGTGGAAATCCGGAACATAGTTGCTGAGTTATGCAAACGGGCCATAGTTAACAGAAAAAACATGAAGGAGGGGAAGGGTCGCGACACTGTTTTTTCTCAAACAACTGATTTAGCCTACCGGAGTACTTGTTCAAAGACTGGGACTTGTAGAAAAGCTTGGAACTGAAAAAAAAACTGAACTTACTATTCGAAAATAGTGGCAATTTCTATACATAAAATCAAATAAACGCTACAGACGAATCTAAAAATGCTAAATTTGTTACATAGAATTGGTGCTGTTCAAATAAGAGCAGGACATCTGTATTAATTAAAAACAGTGTCAAATAACAAAAAAAACAGATGAAAAATCTTCCGCCAGGGTGCACGAGTTGATGTAGAATAAATGCGATATTTAATAAAAAGTCATCCTACCCCCTTTTCATCTTGTCATTCCCTCAAACATATTCTAAATATACAAATGTTTCTTAATTACATCAACTGTCCCGATCCGCTAGCGGGCGAAGCCTACTTTTCCCTATCACAATACTTGGTTGGCACTCTAATAAAAAACTTTAATTACCCATAATTCAGTTTAGACATCTTAGCAGAGATTCTTCGGTTATCCATAGGCTTTTAATTTATTATTTTAATCTGGGGATAGAGTTGCCTTTATGTCTGGCATTGAAATTACATTTTTAAAAGACTCTACGAAAGTGATGGGATTAATTAAAAATTAAAAATCGTTTCTCATCAACTAATCATACTAGCTTTAAAAAAAATTACATATTCTTGATCGTGATACAAAAATACTCTAGAATGTATTATTTTCAAATTGGTAAAAGCAATATTTTAAAAAAATTATACCCGGCTAAAAGGGAACAGTTGGACTTTATTTTGAAATGTTTCCTTGTCTGAAAATATCAGGACATGTGTCGTTTTCCCGCAGTGATTAGAAATAAATTGCTTCATTAAACGGCTTTTATTTGATATTTCCCGTTTTTATGGGCCGATCGTTACAAGCTTTTTTTGTTGAATTCAGGATTGTTTTTTACGTATGTATGTCGATTTTAGTGTCCGTGGAGTAATTACTTCATTGTTTTTCGAAAAGGGAGTGGGGCGATAAATCTTTGCACGTGGCTGCCGCCTCTTTCCCGCATCTTTCTCTGAGATGTCTGAGTTGATTTGAAAACGACTGGTCAGTTTTTGGCCAAAATAAAGAAAAGTTAAGGTCCAAATTGAATAAAAATTGAATTTTGAAAATAAAAATCGGCTGCGTCTGCTGGTCCTATTTTCGAGTCGATACCTCCGGTAGTTGTTTTTTTCTTCAACGATGCATCAAATAAAGACGAATGCACTGTCTGGAATTGTCGAAAGGTTATTTTGGATAAATAGGTTTCTTTTGCATTAATTAAAACAAAGTTTTTAATTAATAACTCTCTTAATTAAGGCCAGACTTCATAGCGAGCGTAACTTGGGGGTGGGGCGATTTTTCCAAATTTTTTGGTACCGAAAGCGCCTCGGTCCGACGTCTGCACGCCCAGTTTTTGCGTGTACAACCACACAGACAGACGCACAGATGCACACACAGACGTTTCCGAACATTAATAGTATTGACTAGCTGGCTTCGCTCGATAGCGGGCCCCTAATTTACATCGGGGCCTCGAATCGATATGAAACTTGAATCATACGAAACTCGAATAAGGAAAGCCTAGAACCGAACGAAACTCCGGCTCAGGTCCCTGCTGCTTGCGGCACCGTATCCCGGTCGTCACCAGAAAAGTCTTTATTTCCATCACAAACAATATAATCCTCGAACAGAACCAACCTCCTGCGTGTGTTACCGATGCTTGCTGCTGTGTATAGCGTGGTGCGCAACTATATTGCGCACGCGTCGGAAAAACCCGTATTTCACCTCGAACAGTATAATTTTCGAACCAAACAAACCTCCTGGTCGTGTCCCCGCTGCCTGCTATATCCTATAGCAGGATATACGGTGCAGCTGCGTATAGTGTGCTGCGCACGTGCCGGAAAGTGTTGTATTTCCATCTCAAACAGTATAATCCTCGAACCCAACCAACCTCCGTTTCGTGTGCCCGTTGCCTACCGTGTCTTTTGTGTGTAGCATATAGCAGGCGTGCTGCGCACGCTCTGCAAAATCCTCTAGTTCCACCTCCAGAGGTCGCAATCTCTTCTATATGAACATGATTGAAATATCGATATCAAGTCGAATGAACCAAACTTCGTTGTAATCGGGCTCATAGAACCTGAGATAGAAAAGTGCCCCTTATCGGTAGAAAGTGGAAATAAAATATTTAAGGCTATTGATATAAAGTCGAATGAGCCAAACCCCGTCGAAATCGGGTCCATAGAACCCGAGATATTCTAAAATAATTTTTTTAAATCTGAAGTAATTGTTCGAAAAGAGTGGTATATACAACTCATAAGTTCACTTAAATGTTATAGAGGGTGATTACTAAGTTTATTATAATATTTAAAATCAATTGCGTTTAGTTGGAAATTTAATTGCTATGTTTTGGAAACGGGCTATAGTTAGTGGGGAAAAAACCTTGAAAGGGGGAAGGGGGTGGGGAGATGATACTGATCTTTGTCAAATAACTAATTAAAACTACCTGACTACTTGTTCAAAGATTAGGAATCGTAGAAAAGCTTGGAACTTAAAATTGCTAATATTACTATTCGGAAATAGCGGTAATTATCTATACATCACAGCAATTAAACGCTACTGATGAATCTAAAAAAGTTAAATTTGTTAAATGGAATTAGTTCTAGCTTTTCTCGTCAGCGGTCCCCTAATCATCAGGGCCTCGAATCTATTGGTATCTCTTACAAAACGAATCTCTGGTTTAAAACAAATCTATAAAAATCTAACCCAGAATATTGTAAACTTCGAATCGAACGAACCTCCGGCTCGGGTCCCCACAGCTTGCGATACCGTACCCAGGGCGTGCTGTTCACTCGCCAGAAATTCCTATATTTACATCTTCTGTCGAATATGAGAAACCTCGAACCGAATGAATCTCCGGCTCGGGTTCCCGTTACCTGCGGCACCTTATCACGGGAGTGCTGCGCACGCTCCTGAAAATTATTTTTTTTTCATCTCGAATAGTATACACTTCGAACCAAACCATCATCCTGCTCGTGTCACCGCTGCCGATCGCAGTGTACAGTTGGCGTGCCACGCACGCGCTGCAAAATCCTGTAGTTCTTCCTTCCACCGTTAGGGGGCGCAATCTGTTCTATATGAACATGACTGAAATCTGTACAGCTATAGAAATCAAGTCGAATGAGGCAAACACCGTTGCAATCAGGCCCATAGAGTCCGAGATACAAAATCGAACTCTGGTGGTAAAAAGTGGAACTAAAATCTGTAAGGCTTTCGATATGAAGTCGAATGAGCCAAACCACGACGTCATCAGGCCCATAGAACCCGAGATACTTTGAAATGTAATAAAAAAAAGTTGTTATTCGAAAAGAGTGGCATAAGCAAATCATAAATTCACTTTAATGTTATAGAGGATGATTATTAAGGCAATTACAGCACGTTAAAAGGAATATTTTTTATGCAACCAATTCAATGAAATAATAAATTATATATTTGGTTCTAAAGGATGGATTTCCTTAATTTTTACCAATCTTTTATCGTGGAGAGAGATAGATGATTCACACGGTGTTATTTTCAAAACTTTAGGTAAATTAGATCTTATAATTTGCATGCCCATTTTAAAACCATACTTCCTTATTTTAAACTCCAGTTAATTCGTCTCTTTCTTGCTTGAAAATAATTTTTATCAAACACGTGTAGCTGCAGATGTGTTCTCTGATTAGATAAAAATTGTTCTTTTCGTGCAATTTTTAATGAATTTTTAATGTTTTTAATTAATATCGTTTCTAATTACTAGTGGATTTTGTCGAAACCTGAAAGAATAGAATTCTCGAATTTTCCTTCGAATTTTGATACCTTTAGCGTCTCTCTACTCTGTCTGTGAGAAAAGTTTTTAGAGTTACAGAGAGATACAATAAGAAATCAAAAATTCCGGCAAAGTGAACATTACTAATATAGTAGAAAAATGAAAATGAGAATATTTCGTTGTCTGGAATTATCAAAACGGTGATTTCTTTTGCCGGTTACGATAAAAATAGTCATTGAAGCGCATTTTAAAGAGTTTTCTGATGCGATACTTAAAGGGTTTTTAATTAATGTTTAGGGTAATTTTGAAATCTGAAAAGCATAAACTATTTATATTTTCATCTGAACTTAAATCACTCTCGGGTTCATTATAATTTTCAGAAATTTGCTGTTTTCGCCATGATTAGTTTTAAACATCTGATCAAAGATTTACATTACAACGTCTCCACTCTGAAAAAAAACGAAAATTCATGCATCATGGCATAGATTATACAACACTTTCCAACACTATCGGAATTTTGTTAAGAAATGTCATTTTTGTTTATATAATGAAATGAGATATCTAAATAAACCTTAAAAATAACCGCAACACTGTAAAACACAGTAATGCTTATCAATTTCATTAACCTCTTGGTTTCGGGAAGGAGAGTCTAAACTTGTTGCTTCATTACGGGAAGATTACAAGTCTGTTTCCCGCTAGTAGCGGGAAAAGGAGAGTTCGATTCTAGAGGCGGTGGTGGAAGAGGGCTTATTTTTGAGGGGGGCTTATTTTTGAGGGAGGGGCTTAATTTTTTTTTTTTTTTTTTTTTTTTTTTTTAAATTTTAGAATTGACTTTCAGTTTGAAGGTGAAACGAAGATAATTTTTTTTTTAGGGGGGCTTAATTTTTTTTTTTAGGATGAAATTTAAATGTTAGATTGAAGTATGCTATAGGAGAGGGGTATAAAATGGAGGAGCTTGTTTTTGAAGAGGCGGCTAACTTTTTTTAAGGGGGGCTTATTTTTGAGGGGGCTTAATTTTTTTTTTTTTTTTTTTAGAATGGATTTTCAGTTTGAAGGCGAAACGGAGATCATTTTTTTGGTGTCGCCATCTATCGGTAGGGATTGCAATAACGGATATTTAAAATATGTTTTCTTGAAAAGATTTCACTGGGGTTTGAACCTGCAAAATAGCTTCTTGACTTGATAATTTGTGGTAGGTTTAACTGATCAAGCCAAGAAGCTATATATGAATGTCGAGATTTTAAGTGTTTAAAGAGAGGTATCGTGAGAGTGACGTATCATGTGTTAAAATGACTTGAGAAAGGAAGTGATTAGCGTCGTGTGTCTGTATATAACGGTATGCATTATGTTTTCGCTCATTTATATGCTTACCGGAAGTGAAAAGTTTAAGGTTTATTTTATACTGAATTTAAATGAAACCTGAAATTTATCTTTTTCGATATGATTGGATTGAATATTAACATATTTATTTTAAAATGTATAGTGGAAGCAATGGTAAAAAGAAGACATCTTTAGGGGTAATTACTGTTTGTATTGTGTTTGGTGTAGAAAACATAGGAAAGAGGTTTAGTTAAAAAACAAATTCAATTTTATTAATAATTTTCCCAATGCAATACATGTGGACCCACTTTTCGTTTTTTAGTGGGTTTTGACAAATCTAATACAGAATCTTGTTTAATGTTTGTTGACAAATATTTATTTTTAATAAAATTTCGCGGGACATTCATTTCGTTTAATGTTTCTAATAATTCGTTCTGTGCCTTGATCGGTTTTCTTTTATTTACAGAAAACAAAAGATTAAATAAATCTGCCAAGTTTGATTCGGGGATAGGTTTTCCTTCGAAACTTACAGTCAAATTTTTATCCTATCAAAATTTTATTGGACGTGCCATGACAAACTGAACTAATGCTTTGATAATTTAGGATAGCTTTATCTGGATATCCTGGTGGTTAGATTACGGATAATTGTGTTTGGAATAACGTGATTTTTAATTTTGCCTGTTCAGTTTCAATTATATTGTGAAATGAGGGTTTATTTTTGAAAGATAATGTTAACTTTTTGTGATTATCTTGTAACAGACTGCTTTCATTAAAAGTGTATTTTAGAATTGTAAACTACAATTTTGAAATTTTCGTCTGTTTGGAAAAAAAGCACAGGGAAAAAAAATAAAAGTATTAAAAAAATAATAACAACAACTGTTCAAAAATATAATAACAACTAAACAAATGATCAAAAATAATAAAAAATGTTCAAATAATAATAACAACTGTTCAAAAATAATAAAAACTATTTAAAAAATAATAACAACTGTTCAAAAATAATAAACGATTGACTTTATACAACCAACATTTGAAAAAAAGATAATCGAATCTAGATTTTTCTAACATGACTTATTTGAAATATTCACTTTTTCTAGTTAGATTTATAACACGTAAGTGATTTATAACACATAAGTTACACATAAGTAAAATATTATTTATAAAAGCACTAAATACGAGATTAAAAAGAATTTTTAACTTACAAACATATGAACTTCTGATACACAAGTGATTCGACCAGTAAAATATTATTTAGGAAAGCATTTTTGACTTACAATTGTACGAACTTCTGATATGTAACCCTTTCTGAATCAATGTGTAAGAATTAACTGACTATTGAACTTATAACAGAGTATGATAAAATAATCACGTGACTTTTTTAAACCAATAAAATGTTATTATTTTTAAACAAGCGCACTCTATCATTTTATGAACTTCCAAGAAACGAGTTAATATGATTATATTGTTTCCTGTTACCGCTGTGAAAGTTTGTGTTTTCCGTTTTGAGTTAGTTTACATTTAAGTGATTACAGAACGAGTCATGGATTCTGCTTTGTTAAGTGCTAATGATATGTCTAACGTGAAGAGTGAACCCTCATCACCAGGATTAAATGACCATGACATGGAATTTTTAATACAGCCTGAAGAAGAACCCGTTTCGAATTGTGAAGTGAAACCCACCTCATCAGGATTAAAGAAACAGAAGTTACCCTTTGTGTTCTACTTGCGACAAAGCTTTTCCCCGAAAGGTTAACTTAACGTTTCACATGAAATGTCATCTGGAGAAAATACCTCTTGTGTGTATAATTTGTGAAAAAACATTTGCTAGAAAGTATCATTTATTAAATCATATGAAGGTCCATTCAAAGACCCCTGTGATTCATAATTGTGATGTATGTGGCGAAGTATTTTCACAAAAGAGTGATTTATTACAAAATATATTTATAATCACAAAATATATTTATAAAAATATATTCACAAATTAATAACTAATTTATTTGTGTATTATTTTGAAAAGCATAGCATTTTAAAATAAAAAATTAATTAATTATTAATTTATGAATATATTTTTATAAATATATTTTGTGATAGTTACAATTAGTTATGTGATATAAACATCATTAGTAATGTGAAGGTTAAGATCGCGTAGTCACGTGATTAACCTGTGGTGGATGACGTAACTAGTAACGTCATCATATTACATGATATACACTTGTACTAACTTTCAAATCTCTACAAGTCCTCGTAAGAGCCAGACCATTCATGAACCATGTTGTCAAGCTCATAAATAAGGTAAGTTTAATTTTCATGTGAATTAGTCTTTTTCGCTTTCAAAATAAAATTAAAGTAATTCTAAAAATAATGTGTAGTTAAATTGTCAATGTTCATTTTTTAACTAAATAAAACCGTTTTGTAAGAACTTATTTGCAAATATGTTGCAAGATCTTTTGTTCGACATTTAAAAGAATAATTTAGCATAATAAAATTTAGTCTTTTAACATTGTGATTTAAAAGTAGCTGGGTATGAAAAGAAATTTTTTCCAATTAGTTTATTTTCCAAAAAGAAAAAATGGTAAACTTACCAATAAAACTTACCGAACCACAATTCTCGACGGCAGAAGTTAAAATGACCAACATGCTGTTTATAGATGTTATCGTCTTGAACATGTAACTGATAAGGTCTTGACCACGTGCGTGATAAGGAAGTAAACTGATAGTTTAACCTTATTCTGTTATAGACCATACACTTGATGTTAGCAAGCTGAAATGTATGGACCCCTTTTTAAATTATCCTGTTTTTGTAAGTATATAAATTACATTTCTTTGTTAATGTTTTAAAATAGGAACGATTATTTAAAAATCATAAATTTTCTAAGAATGAAAGATATTCGACTTAATAATATAGCTAAGGTTTTAAAGTACAACTCAAGTTAGTGCATAAGTCAGTGTTTTTTTTCTGCGCATGTGCAGATGCAAAGTATATGGTTGGTTAGGCAACCAGTTGGTTGGTTGGAAGATGGGTAAGCAAATGATTATGGGGATAAACAGTTAGCTCGATATTTAAAACATTGAAACTTACATTTACATAAAACTAAAAGTCAATTTTGATTAATTTGAAGCTTTTTAAACATAACTTAAAAATTTTATAAACTTTACTTTTGTTAATTTTTATTTTAAAATTTTATTTTGTTAACTTATAATTTTTATAAACTTATAACTTTGAAACTTTATTTTTGTAAACTTTTATTTATAATGAATAGAGGAATTATTTATATATTTTGTTAACTTTAACTTTAACTTTTTATTATTTTAAATTTAAAATAAGCAATTTTCTAAAAGGTTTTATTATTTTTAATAATTGAATGAAGCCTTCATAGCGTAATTGGTAGAAAGCGATCTGTTTTTTCATTAATTTTCGGTTTCACAAACGCTTAGTAACACTGAATAAACCTAGACAAACCTTTAAATGCACTTTCAGAGGTATGAAGTTATGACACAATGATTAAAATAACATACAAACCATTGTGTCTTGATTTCATTTTGTCAAGTTCGAACCTCTAGACTGTTAAAAACTATCTTCTAAAATAAATTCAAACTATATATGGAAGGACCAAGAATAAAATCTGTCTTGAAAATTTCAATCAAACATATCTTATAATATTTAAATCCGTAATGTGTTTCGTATATATTTGTTAAATTGTATGAAATTTAAAATAATTTTATTAACTTGTGATATATATATATATATATATATATATATATATTTACTAATATGTATATTTCCATTCAATAGTTGAATATTTTTGCAACAGTGAAAATTTTTATTTTGTGCTAAGTTATATAGAAAACATAAATTCTAACTGTTCACTTAAAAGTTCTACTTAATGCTAAACTAATAAATACACACACACATACATTTTGTAAGTTACTTCAACCCCTCTCTTTATAACATATACCTTCTTTTGCTTTATTAACTTTATTTTGTTAAATTTTATTTTATTTTATTTTATTTTATTTTATTATATCTATATATATTTTGTTTACTTTTACTTTTTTTGTTTACTTTTATTTTCAAACTATATTTTTGTTAACCTTTATTTATTTATTTTTTGTTAACATTTAATTTTGATAAGTTTCAATTTCATTAACTTCTAATTTTTTTTTCGAACGTAAATATTTTCATTTCAATTAATTTTTTGTAATAGATTAATTTTTTTTTATTGGATTACATGACTTCACTTAAAAGTTCTACTAAATTATAAACTATTAAATTCACTCATAGACACTTTGCAAAAAATAAACACACAGAACTTAATCAAAAACATTTTATTTTCAGGTCTTAAATAATTCATTACAAATAGTTTGTTCATTAATCTTACATAAAAAGTGCTCACTAACATTATAAACTCCGTTTAGAAACGTTGAAGTTACATAATCGAAATCTACGAGCATTAACAAAGCTTCCCCTAATTGATTAAATTTTTCCCTATTATTAAATGTGAAACAGGAGTGAAGGCTTTTGCTCGAATGTCGTAGTGCACATGCATGACATTCATACAATTGATTAAGTATTGATAACGTATTATTCTCGATACATGTGTTAAGTTTATACTTTAACACCTCATCATTTTCTGTAGATATATTACTCATCATACATTTCTTTTTAATAAGAGATGGTAAAAGTTTTGTATACATATGTTGTAAAAGTACACTATTTAAATGAGAGGTACTTTCTTTTAATTTTTCTAGTTGATGTTCGTTTAAGTCAATATAAGAATGATTCTTTAAATTTTTAATTCGCATTGTAGAATTTTGATTTAACACTAAAATCATGTTATTAGAAACAAAGGACGTGCTTTTGTATCTTAAATTAAATGCAATAAGTTTATATTGAAACTCAAACCAGCTAGGAATATCCATATTAACCACGCGGTTTGTCGGGATTTCTTCATTAGTAGATACATTGCGTTTAAATTCTCGTATAAGTATATAATATTGTTTAGTTCTTAACTTCAAAGTTAAATAGAAACAGTCACTTAGTTCTTTGTGAAACACATAGGAATTGCATAATTTATCACTTTTAATGTCATTTGCAGGTGAGATGGTGGCTTGTAATTCACCACTTGTTTGCGAAAGGTTGCTTGCTTGTAGCTCGTTGACCTCGCGTTTAACAGTAGTCTGTAAAATATTATTTGTAGGTTCTTGAAACGCTAAGGTAGTAGAACAATCTAAATTTTCAAAATTCATGTCTTCGAAAAATGTATTCAAATAGTCCGTGGCAGAATTTGGCATTCGACCGGGATTCTCGAAAGATGTTGTATCATTTCCATAGGCAAAGTTTGAAAAATTCATAGCGATCTCGGGTTTCACATCTTGTAAGTCCTCAGTAGTTACACAGTTATTACCCATTTTAGAAAGTTTTAATCTTGGGTCTTTTAATTCCTTCTCATAGGTATTTAAATTTTCCATAGGTTTTTCTAAACGTAGACGCTTTGAAGGTGAAAGTACTTCTTCGTGAGATCTTTTCTGCATATTAATGTCATAAAATATTTTAAATCAGCATTCCACTAACTGGTGTAATCTCGATAAAAGTCTACAGTAAACTGATTGTGTTTCCTGGAAACATTTATTTATCTAGATTAACAGCAGTCACAGTTATAGTTAATCATTTAAATTACATTTAGGTTAAAGATAAAATGTTTACTTATCTATAATAAATACAGTGACGGTTTAAGTTAAACATTTTCTTAACTATGTTAAATACTGTAATGTTAACTGTGGGATGGAAATTATCAAAACATGCAATGTCATTGTTTAAAAGGAGAGAAAAATTAAACTTTCTTATCAAGAAATAAGTTTAATACCTATTCAAATAAAAATAATAATTTTTTCTTAAAGAGAGATTTCATTTAACCAAAAAGTGTTAACTTTAAAGACTACAATTAAAATAATTTTGCCTACTCATAAATATATGTTTACTTTTTTTCTAGAAAATAAAACTTCAAAGATTGATTTCATAAATAAAAAAAATAAATAGACATGTGAAATAAAAACAGATATGTAATATATAAACAAATATTTATTAAATAAATACATTTCTATGTTAATTTATAAATACATTGTTTAAATGGTTATTATAAAAGTCCATATTCATAGTTTCAAAAAATAAATGAGTATAATTACATGAACATTGCTTGAATAGGTTTTTTACAAATTCAGTCACCTTGAAATTTAGCAGTGCACTCATTGATTGGTGTAATTTATCATTACACCAATTATATTTTCTGCGCAAACTATAACTATCACACTCGTGTTTCATATTAATTGGTTCTCCGATTGAACATCGATAGCAATCAAACACGCGAGAAACGGATGATTTTAACTCGCCATCGAAACATTTTAAGAAATAGTTCAAAGTCTCTTCTATTGTGAGGTGGGTACATTTACATTTGTTTAAGTTTTCTAAAATCGAAACAGGAATAAGCTTAGTTAAAAGCGTCTCAATGAGACATTTGGTAATTTTAAAGCCATTTTCACTAGTTTCAAATATTGATCTTTTGTAAGCAGTAAAAAATCCGACTTCAAACAAAACCCAAACTTTTTCGATTTGAATAATTTTTGCAGTATGCATGATTCCTTATTTACATAAGCGATTAGTAAGTCATTATTACATACGAATGTATCTTTTTCAGAAACAAAATTAAATTTATCCAATCTTGATTCAAATTTGTCGAATGTTGCATATGATAATGTAATGCCTTCATTTGTGGGGGTAAGTTCACGACCGTTCTTTTCAAATTCTTCGTATTTCTGTATGTGAACATAAAGCTCATAGTTCTTATTCATTTGTACTTCAACAATCATTTCCTCACCTAAATTCCAATGAGCAGGAGTAAAAACATCGAAAAACTTAAATATTTTACTAAACTGAGTGATGTCTGAAATTTCATATTTCGAACTGTTTCCCAAGGAAAGTTGATCAGACGGGTTAAGTTCTTTAGGCGAAAGATGAATTTTTCTATGTTTCAGTAAGTCAGATCTATTATTAAATGTTTCAAAACAGTCGTCGCATTTACAGTGACTGGTTGACTGTCTACTTTTCCTTTGATTTGGCTTGGAAGTATTATGAATTTTCCCATGCTTTAATAAATCACTCTTTTGTGAAAATACTTCGCCACATACATTACAATTATGAATCACAGGGGTCTTTGAATGGACCTTCATATGATTTAATAAATGATACTTTCTAGCAAATGTTTTTTCACAAATTATACACACAAGAGGTATTTTCTCCAGATGACATTTCATGTGAAACGTTAAGTTAACCTTTCGGGGAAAAGCTTTGTGGCAAGTAGAACACACAAAGGGTAACTTCTGTTTCTTTAATCCTGATGAGGTGGGTTTCACTTCACAATTCGAAACGGGTTCTTCTTTAGGCTGTATTAAAAATTCCATGTCATGGTCATTTAATCCTGGTGATGAGGGTTCACGCTTCACGTTAGACATATCATTAGCACTTAACAAAGCAGAATCCATGACTCGTTCTGTAATCACTTAAATGTAAACTAACTTAAAACGGAAAACACAACCTTTCACAGCGGTAACAGGAAACAATATAATCATATTAACTCGTTTCTTGGAAGTTCATAAAATGATAGAGGGCGCTTGTTTAAAAATAATAACATTTTATTGGTTTAAAAAAGTCACGTGATTATTTTATCATACTCTGTTATAAGTTCAATAGTCAGTTAATTCTTACACATTGATTCAGAAAGGGTTACATATCAGAAGTTCGTACAATTGTAAGTCAAAAATGCTTTCCAAAATAATATTTTACTGGTCGAATCACTTGTGTATCAGAAGTTCATATGTTTGTAAGTTAAAAATTCTTTTTAATCTCGTATTTAGTGCTTTTATAAATAATATTTTACTTATGTGTAACTTATGTGTTATAAATCACTTACGTGTTATAAATCTAACTAGAAAAAGTGAATATTTCAAATAAGTCATGTTAGAAAAAACTAGATTCGATTATCTTTTTTTTTAAATGTTGGTTGTATAAAGTCAATCGTTTATTATTTTTGAACAGTTGTTATTATTTTTTAAATAGTTTTTATTATTTTTGAACAGTTGTTATTATTATTTGAACATTTTTTATTATTTTTGATCATTTGTTTAGTTGTTATTATATTTTTGAACAGTTGTTGTTATTATTTTTTTAATACTTTTATTTTTTTTCCCTGTGCTTTTTTTCCAAACAGGCGAAAATTTCAAAATTGTAGTTTACAATTCTAAAATACACTTTTAATGAAAGCAGTCTGTTACAAGATAATCACAAAAAGTTAACATTATCTTTCAAAAATAAACCCTCATTTCACAATATAATTGAAACTGAACAGGCAAAATTTAAAATCACGTTATTCCAAACACAAATATCCGTAATCTAACAACCATGATATCCAGATAAAGCTATCCTAAATTATCAAAGCATTAGTTCAGTTTGTCATGGCACGTCCAAGAAAATTTCGATAGGATAAAAATTTGACTGTAAGTTTCGAAGGAAAACCTATCCCCGAATCAAACTTGGCAGATTTATTTAATCTTTTGTTTTCTGTAAATAAAAGAAAACCGATCAAGGCACAGAACAAATTATTAGAAACATTAAACGAAATGAATGTCCCGCGAAATTTTATTACAATAAATATTTGTCAACAAACATTAAACAAGATTCTGTATTAGATTTGTCAAAACCCACTAAAAAACGAAAAGTGGGTCCACATGTATTGCATTGGGAAAATTATTAATAAAATTGAATTTGTTTTTTAACTATACCTCTTTCCTATGTTTTCTACACCAAACACAATAAAAACAGTAATTACCCCTAAAGATGTCTTCTTTTTACCATTGCTTCCACTATACATTTTAAAATAAATATGTTAATATTCAATCCAATCATATCGAAAAAGATAAATTTCAGGTTTCATTTAAATTCAGTATAAAATAAACCTTAAACTTTTCACTTCCGGTAAGCATATAAATGAGCGAAAACATAATGCATACCGTTATATACAGACACACGACGCTAATCACTTCCTTTCTCAAGTCATTTTAACACATGATACGTCACTCTCACGATACCTCTCTTTAAACACTTAAAATCTCGACATTCATATATAGCTTCTTGGCTTGATCAGTTAAACCTACCGCAAATTATCAAGTCAAGAAGCTATTTTGCAGGTTCAAACCCCAGTGAATTCTTTTCAAGAAAACATATTTTAAATATCCGTTATTGCAATCCCTACCGATAGATGGCGACACCAAAAAAAAATGATCTCCGTTTCGCCTTCAAACTGAAAATCCATTCTAAAATTAAAAAAAAAAAAATTGAGCCCCCCTCAAAAATAAGCCCCCCTTAAAAAAAGTTAGCCGCCTCTTCAAAAACAAGCCCCTCCATTTTATACCCCTCTCCTATAGCATACTTCAATCTAACATTTAAATTTGATCCTAAAAAAAAAATTAAGCCCCCCTAAAAAAAATTATCTCCGTTTCACCTTCAAACTGAAAGTCAATTCTAAAAATTAAAAAAAAAAAATAATAATTAAGCCCCCCCCTCAAAAATAAGCCCTCTTCCACTACCGCCACTACTGCCTCTAGAATCGAACTCTCCTTTTCCCACTACTCCCGCTTTTGAGTACAGATGATGAACGCGGGGAGCCAGTAATTAGCACATACCAAACCTGGTCTCACCTGGGAGATTTTTTCCCCGAATGTAATCCAGAAAAACATATTCGGCTTGAAATGTGAATGATCATTAGAAAAACTTTTTTCATGGTAAAAATGTTACTGATTTGAAGTAAAATTTTTGAGAAGTATAACTGAACGATTTCTTATAAATTTTAGATTTTTAATATGTAACAACGTTTTGATTTGTTTCTGTTTCTACAATTAATTTTTAATTCACAATGAGATGGTTGGTTGTATAGGGTTTTATGGCGCAAGGTCCCATTGGGGACAAGCTGCGCCAATCACAATGAGAAATATGACTGCAAAATTAGTTGTTAGAATAAGGTAATAGAAATATTTTTGGAAAATATTAATTATAAATATCAATAAACAACTCCTTTTAAAAGTGACATCCCAATCAGTTTGAACATAGTTTAGAACGCTATGAAAAATGTGAAAAAAGCAAAACAAACTGGTATCAATAAAATCTTCCTTTTTCATTGATAAATCTCTATTTCTGAAAAAAAAAACCTGCTGGCGAGATCTAGGTTAAAAGGCTGGTTACCTTATGTCTGTAATTAAAATGATTCACCAGACAAGTGTGGGGAACACCTAACTTCAGACCTTCTTATTATCTTTCATGCGGCTTCCACTTACGGAAGTCAATGTGATCGTTAAATTCAAAGTTGATAAAATAAATTAACATTAAAAATAGAATTAAATATGCATTGTGAGTTTTGAAGAAATATCTAACTTATGGCCTCGCTTTGACGCAAACCATAAAATCACCCCGGTTTAAACAAAGCAGCACATGAAAGATAATGTTAGATAGTTTAATTTTAAAAATTAGACATAGAAAAAATAAATTATGCATTAAGGAATAAAAACACGGACTAATTTAGAAATTATGACAAAAAAAGTTTGAAAAACAAACAGTTAATTCATTTACATATAAAAGCATGCTTAAAGTTACAAAAATAGATTAAACATTAACTATGCCAATAGGGGCATTCTTACAAGAGAGGACTTTACTGAATTTTAAATTCAATACAATAATTGGCCACTTAAATGTACCAAAATCATACATAATGAATTTAGTCCAAATTAGATTAAAGCAGTAATTTGGCAAATGAAATATTCAATTGATATTCTTTAAAAAACATGAACTGAAATTTAAAATTGATATGGTTCTCCTACCTCCCTACGTTCAAATACATAACAGAAAATATGATACACATTAACACAATACAGGGAATGATAAATAGACATACCTCGAAGAGCAGGAGTTATTGCTGATACCAAAGACGGCGTACCACCTCAGAGATGTAGTCAGAAAAACTGGAACAATTAGTCCATAGGGCACACACTATTGAATCGCAAGAATTTCAAATGCGAAATCTTTTAGTTCCACTTTCCACCACGAGGGGGCACACTCTGTTCTAAATAAACCTCCAACACATGTCCTGCTGCCTACGACACCATGTATCTTTTAGTTCTACTTTCTACCGCCAGTCAGTAGACGTCAAATCTATATCTTAATTAGTTATCTATATCTTAATTAGTTTGTGTTAAGGTGAATGAAACAATAGACGCTTTCAGTGTGACGTCAGTCATGACGTTTTGCTTGGATACTGACTCCAAACAAACGGTTGCTATGTGTCATTTCTTATTAAATATAAATCGTAGAAAATATTACCACTGCATATAATGTATTAAAACGCTTTGCCGTGAGATATAATCATAAGATTTAGGTATAATATACAAACATAATAGAAAATACAACATAGCAACTATTTGTTTGGAGTCAGTTTCCAAGCAAAACGTCATCATTGACGTCACGACTGAAAGCGTCTATTCTCGTTGAAATCGGGGCCATAGAACCCGTGAAAATAAATCCCCGCACCTAATGATTAATGTTCAAACAATGAGTAACCAAGGGCTGAAATAATGGTACCGAAGTTTATTACTTAGTACTTGAGGGACCTGGGGAGAATGTTAGAAAAGTTCTTTTGAATCGGACACATATCTAAAAAGTTCTTTTTGGGAGGCAGGGGGGATGGATGGAGTTTCGATCAGAGCATTAACGCGATATTTAACTTACGTCCGAAAAATACCCCCCTCCCTCAAAATTACACCAACAACCTTTAACATTAAGAAATATCCTTAACTTTTGACACAGAAACAAAATGACGCTTTTTTAAAAATAGAAATACAGTAAGTTATTGTTGTCAATTTCTGAAATCAAAAACATAAATGACGTCACGTAGACGAGAAAACTCTAAAAATCGCACAAATTCAAATCGCGAAAAAATTACAAATCGCTGTTCGAATACAGAATAATTTTTATTAAAAAGAAGACAAAATTTACCACATGAAAGTTGCAATCAGCTGATGACCTTTTCACCCGGCCAAACACAATTGTTCAGTTGACTTCCAGCCGTGCCTACGATCCTCTCAGCTACCAATCACAACTGTCCTAAAACGGTGTTTGACTTCCAATGGACGATTTATGACGTCATATGAAACAAAAGCGCTGCAAAATATGAAGAAGCGTTAAAAAACGCATCAAAGTGAAATTTAAGAAAATCTAATCAAAAAATACAAATCGGGATAATTAATAACTAGTCCTTCCCTTTTAAAAATTACGATTTTTTATCTTTAAAGAATTATGAACCCTCTTCAAGCTAAAAAAAAAAGAAAAAACTGACGATCCGAAATGAAAGCAAACAACGAACCAATCAAGCAATCTGCGGAAAATGTCTTAGTAGCAAAGGAAAAATATCATCAAAAGTTCAAAAATCGATGTACGATTTTCGAATAATAATTCGACTTTATTTAAATTTTCTAAGAGAGTTTAGCTCTACTTTCCACCGCTAGGGGGCATGCAAAATGTTAATAAATTTTAAGCAATATTTTAATGGTGTTGTAGGATGTGGTTTAGCAGTCCGCTGCAAACTTTATTGAAAAGAGAACAAAATTTACTATATTAGGCTAAATGACTGGAACCGGTTTCATGTTACTAACGTGGAAAATTCGCAGTAAAACGTGAGAAAACGCTGAAAATTGCATAAAAATTAAATTAAAAAAAACTTCAAAAATTCCAAAATCGGGTTTTGAGGTGCAAAACTACATTCATAGAGGTACCTTCCCACCAAATTTTGTATGTGTGTTCAACGGTATCTTCAAAACACAGCAGAAAGGCATACACACAAACTTCTTTCTTTATAACTAGCTGACCTACCCGGCGTTCCCTGGGACAAGTTTCCCTGTTGAAAAGAACGTGGAAAAGGAATTTAATGGATAAGGTTTTAAAAGTGAGAACCTTCAGAGGTGATGCAATAGAGCAATTTAAGTCACAAAGTTGCCAGTAACAAAATCGAGCGTTTATTTTTTGATACTTGAAAAGGAATCAGTTATGGAATTTTTTAGGTTAATAAGGTCTGTTGGCTTCTCCTTGTCAACCAAATCTTTTATGTGACTTCCAAAGATAGAAATCACATGGATTCATATCTGGTGAGTAAGATGGCCAAAGAACTGCACTAGGATAACGATTTGTGTTTTGATAGGCGATAAATGGGGTTCCAAATGTACTGTTAATGGTGTCACATTATTTTCACTACATAAATACCAATTTTTTTTAAATAAAAGAATATCTTCAGTTGAATATGACTTTTCGGGAGACATTTTCAAAATTGTGTTGTCATCTAGTGAGGCTCTGAGAAGTTATTTCAGTTTAAAGTTCTTGATAAATTAAAAGTCATTTTGTACATAAATATTTATAATTTAATCTAATGATTTTTGTAATTGAGTGACATGAATAAGAAATTAAATCGTCTGTTGTCTACATACAGAAATTGAACTAAACCTTAAAAATTTCAATACTAACACCTAATTTTGACATATTTGGATTCTTGAGTAATTTTACCTTAGGATACCAAACAGGTGTCATCCAATTTTTTTCAAGTAGTTCAGGATTAAAGTTATTACTAACTTATTTTAAATTCGATTTTAATCATTACAAAACATATTACCCTCAGGTAGCACATGATGCTGTTGTAGCACTGAAAATAAGTCTGAACTCTTGAAAATTGGTTATTTTTGTTGAAAACGATTCTTTATTTAACAATAATTTTGACTAAACAATTTGAAAATTTAATCATGCATAGAAAAGACGTTTTTTATTGGTCATACTCTTGTGCTTTCTTGTCTGCCCGATTTTCAACGACTAAAAGACCTTTTCCTACAACTGAAATTCAATGAATTAAAAATTCAACAGTTGCTATCTTGATTAGCGAGATAGAAAATATTAGCAGTTTTAAAAGACAAGCTCGACGATGACTCAGATATTGAAAAACAAAAGTGCAAATAAGTTAAAATCCTTAGCTGTATCTATGAGTGCATATCTCATGTTTTTATCTTTTTTTTACATTTTTCTTGGTTTTCCTGATTTTTGAACGTAAGTGATTTTACAAGAAGTGAAGTTCCTTGACTTTACGCTATTCTGCCTATGTTATCGATATGGATCTTCTATGACAAAGTTGTCAACTTGTGTTTAAAATTGGATTATTAAAAAATAAACTTTGGATCATTAGTGATGAAATCTCCTGGAAATAAATGATGAAATAACAAATGATATTAGAATACTGGTGATTTTGAAATATATTTCATAGGTGTTTTAATTTTTCCATGAAGTTTTTGTTTCAAATTCTATTTTATATATAAATACAACATTTATTTATTATAAATTGTACTGAGAATATTGCAATACCGAAGCAAGGGCTGCAGATCTTATGCTGCAAAAATTGTTCTTATTCACGGGGTTTTTACGATCCATGAAAGTGCTTAAAAGTCCTTTATGTTTTAAGAACATTTTCTTAAAGTTGTTTTATCAAAGGAGTTTTATTTTTTGTAAGGCTGCTAGAAATTTAATACAATTGAAATTTCTATTATATAAGGTTTGTATAAAAGCAAGAAATATATATATTTTTTACAATATTGTTTAGTTTGTACTAAACTACATAATAAATATAACATATTGATGATGCTTTCTGCTTTTAAAGATACATATTTTTTATGCAGGATATTTTTTTAAGTCAAAGAGTGACAGTATGTGAAAAATACATACAATACTGCACAAAATAAGTCTGTACTTTTCTGACTATTGAAGTTAATTAGTGGCATTGTGTTTTCAAATATATTATGCGTTTTTCAAATTATTTACTTAGACATCATCTTTCATCCTATTATACTGTGAAGTTTTTTTTATAATATTCTGAATGTGTTGGAAAGTGTTTCATGAGCTAGGCTTAATGCATGACTTTTCTTTCTTTTGTTATGACTACACCACTGTTCCTTAATATAGGTTTACTTAAAAATGTGTATTTGTTGCTGTGAACAACAGTTAACCATCTATTAACCATCATTAGGCAGGGTTTATACTCCTCAGGGGAATTTCAGGGAAAATACCGAGAATCAAAATTGAAATACTGCTTGTACTCACAATGAAGCAAATATTACATACCAGAGTGTATGTTATTTAAATTATATCTATTTTAGATGTTGCAAGTAACCTCATTACTTTTTAAATAAATATTTTAAAAGCGTTTTTTGAGAAACTCGATTTTATATAATTTTGAATTATGAAGTCAGTTACTCAAAGCAGCTTACATTACATGCTTATGAAATTTTACACCTTGTTTTTTCAACTGTCGATAATTTCACCATATTTCATGCAGTTAAAAAAAAATCCAATGTTTGAGTTTATAGCACAGTGCCATCTCAAAACACCATGTTTTTTAAACAAAATTTTAATATATTTATAAAAATTTAGTTTCTTTACATAAAATCAATTGCAAAAAGTATATAAATGTGCCAAAATCATTGAACGTTTAAAATTGAATACATTGCTTGTTTCCAAGATGACTTACATTGTATAAGCAGCAGTGTCTGTCATAACAATTATTTTTATTTAAAGTGTTGTGAGTATCTCAATACACTTTAGTTTTCAAAAGTAAATATTTTAACCCTTCTTTGCATGATGGTGGAAATTTCCATCATAACATTGAATACCCAAAAATTATATAAAAGAACAAGTTCACTTTAAGTTGATCGTGTCTGGATACCTTTTTAATGTCCATTGCATAAACAAAAACATAGCTGTCAAAAATAAGCAAGTGTCACTAACAGTAAAACGAGCTTGAAGTTGTCATTCTGCTGTTTGTTGTAGTTGCAATAAACATATGATTTCGTTTTTAATTTTGTTTTATTATATTTGAGTTTCTATTGCTAAAAAGTGAAAATGAGTGGAAGAAAGGTTTAATTATCATAAAGAATAAAAAATATCCAATGATATCCTCTTTTATTTCTATTTAGTACTAAGCTAATGATCTAACTTTGCATGATGATGGAAATTTCTATCATATTGTTTTTTGCTAAATTTATACTATAAATATATACTAAGATTTTTTTTAACCATTTTTCCTTTAATTTTGAACATGAATTATATGACCTTGATTTATTTCACCAATAAAGAAAAAAATCATACAAAGAGGGGTTAAAACCATTTTTTGAGAAACTCAATTTTACATTATGTTGGTTTGCGATTTAGTTGGTTACTCAAAGCAGGTTACATACACTGGTTTCAAAAAATTAAGGAAAAATCACAAAAATAGCGATAACTCAAAATATTACATGTAGATTGTATTGAAACTCACCCGCAATATACAACGCATAGTAAGGTATAAAATAACATGAAAAGAAATTACCAGACAATTATGGTGTTTCCAAAAATAACATAATTATAAAATTAGCAAAATCAATTTGTCAATTTGGTATAGGAAAAGTGCCTTTAATATGCCTTATGATCACACGTAGTAGCAATACAGCGTCCACAGCTATGTGTCATACTCTCAATTATGCAGTCAATAAGTTCGCTGGGAAATGCGAGCCATTGCTCTTGGAAAGCAAGTGTAAGCATGGCAATGGTCTGAGAAGGGGTATTGAGAGCAGCAACACGTCTTCCTAAATCATCCCAAACATGCTCGATGGGATTCAAATCCGGTGATCGAGCTAGCCATTCTACGCGCTGAATTGTCAGGTGCTAAAGATAATCTTCCACGATGCGAGCCCTGTTCGATCTAGCATTGTCGTGCTGTAACAGGAAATCAATAGCTATTGTACCGGCATAAGGGCACACATAAGCATCAAGGATGTCATCACTATAGACGTAAGCATTCACTGTTCCACGTGGAAAAACATGGTAGTCTGTGCGTCCACCCTAAGAGATATCACCCCAAACGCAGTCACTGTTACCTCCTTATGAAACTCATTCACAAATGCTTGATGGATGATAACGTGTCCCCTGTTCTCTCCAAATCAAGCAACGCCCACTATCGATTTGGAGGCTAACCCGGGACTCATCCGGGAAGAGAAAACGCTTCCATTGATCAGCCGTCTATTGGACATGTTGACGTGCCCACATGAAACATTTCCTCCGGTGACATGAGGTGATTGGCACACAAATTACTGGTAGCCTCACATAAAATCCACCTTCATGAAGCCTTCGACACACAGTAGACATTGACACCAATCTTTCAATGGCTGCAGCAAGGGAAGATCTAAGATGAGATGGGGTTGCGGTTCTATTCCTTCGTACACGAAACCGGAAATATCAGTCATCAGCACTTGTTGAAACCCTTGGCAGTCCTTGGCTGAACAGTTTTGAGCCCAAACCAGTGGTTTGAAATTGCTGCCAAAGCCTATGAACCACAGAAGGACTCACATTTAGCCATCTAGTTACCTCTGTCTGACTTTGTCCTGCCTCCAATCTCCCAATAGCTAAAAATCGCAGTTCTGCGGACAAATGATGTCTTCAGGTCATTGTAATGAATTGGCTATCACAGATTTATAATATCACTATGACAGCAACAACTGCAGCCTTACTGTCTAACGTGCATTTTTAGGTTCCTCACAGATGACTCAATGCGACTGCAGTGCCACTAATTTACATTTTCTATTTTTATTCAGCATCTTTTAGTTAACAATATATGCAGATTTCATATGGATTGCTTCCTTTTTGAATGAGTTATCACTATTTTTGTGATTTTTCCTTAATTTTTGGAAACTAGTGTATATGATTTTCAAATTTTACACCTAGTTTTTTTTTCCAACTGTAGTCCTGGAATTAAAAAAAGCAGTGTTTATAGTCCGTAATTTCATTCTATAGGTATTTACTAAGAAAAATACAAGAATTTTTCCAATTGAAAATTTAAATTTTTTGACAATTTCAAAATATTTTATGCAATTTCTAAAAAAATCCAATTTTTGGATTTATTGCTCAGGGCGAGTTCAGAATGTGATGGTTTTAAAAGGGTATTATAATATTTGTAGGAATTCAGTTTGTTTACATAGAATGAAATACAAAAAGCGTATTAATTTCCAAAAAACATCAAATATTTAAAATTGAATATATTCCTTACGAAAATAGTTAATAGAGTTGTATAGATCTCAATAGAATTCTTTACAAGTTCTATAGAATACTATTTCTATAGAGTTTTGAAGAGTTCTATAGAATACTATTTCTAAAGAAAACTTTTCTATAGAATTCTTAGAAGTTCTGTAGAATTTTTTTTCTATAGAACAGTTTTCCTATAAGAGTACTATAAACCTTATAGAATTAAGTTCTATAAGCTAATGATTCTATAGTTTTTTTTCTTTTTAATTAAAAAAATATTTCTTGGTTTTTTAAAAATTTACGTGTAGTAATTTATTTATAACTATATATTAAAATTAAAAAATAATAATTATTTTTGTAATACATCAGTTTAATAAATAATAGTACTCCATAGGTTTAATGTGATTATATATATAAAATTTAATTCAATTCTGATAGATTGTGATTCAATTGTCAGTGTAATAATTTATGAGTTGAACTACTGATTTAAATGATGATTAATTAATTTGTTTGTTTATAATTAATTAATTTGTTTGTTAATTTTATAATCATTTAATTATTTGCTGTTAAATTTATAAAACCACCCATCTAATTTAATAAAATTTATCCACTTTAATAATATGGTAATTTTTATTCAAATATTTTAATCTGAAGTATAAATATTTTAACAATTGTTTCAGTTTTAATAAATAATAATTTGTTAGAGTTTAAATATTTTTACAAGACTATATATGATTTGGAATGCAAATCACAAAATAAATAAAGTTGAAATAGGGTAATAAGAATTTTGAAACTGTCAATGGTTATATCATGCTGAAAGTACTGGTTCTTCATTCGATCACTGAAGTCAAGCAGCATCGAGTGAGGTTAGTACTGGGAGGGTGACCACCTGGGTTCTATATAAAATTCTATACATATTTTTAAAGAAGCTCTATATTTTTTCTATATATTTTTTATAGAAGTTCTACAGAGATTTCTATTAAACTTCTACAGATATTTCAATAGCTTTTGGTTAAACAAGCTTATAGAAAAATGGGCCATAATTTTATATAATTCTATAATGTGTTTTCTATAAATATTTTTATAGAATTCTATAAGAAATTTTTGTAAGGGATTGCTTACGTACTCAAAATGATTGAAATGTCAGATAAAATAATGTCTCTTAAACAAATTATTTTTTATTTTAAGTGTGCAAGTTAACTTCAATACACTTTAGATTTCAAAAGTAAAATTTAAAAGCCTTCTTTGAGAAACACGATTTTACGTAATTTTGATTTACAAGGAAGTCGATTATTGGAAGTAGTTTACATACATGCTTATGAAAATTTTACACCTTGTTAATTTCTTTTCTGTTTTATTTTAATGGATTAACATCTATTTATGCATAGAGTTGATGTAACTTATAACTTAGTTGGTTATAGCATGCACTGTTTTTTCTTTCCTAATTATTTCTCTTACAATTATTTTGTACAGTCACTCCGTAAGTCAGAGGTATTTAAATAACACAGTACAAATCATTGTTATAACTTTTAATTACAGGATTAATTATATTTATTACTTTAATTATTTTCCCCTCTGATGAAGTCTCATTACCTATCTTTTATTAAGATGGCCTGCTTAATCGACAACAAAGAAGTTAGGAAGTAGATTTTATCCTGATGTTATTTCGTGTTATGATGTTTGTACTTTATTTTGGTCGGGTAACATATTTTAATTATTTTTCCTGTAACTCACCCGCAGATGTAGTTGAAGTCCTGATCTGGTGATTTAATAGCCTAAATTATACATAAAAAAGCCTTTTAATAATGTAATACAAAATAGATGACATATGTTTTCATAAATAAGCCATATAAGATTAGAATTTTTTTCATTTTTGCTATTTCAATTTGGTGACTTTTTGTAATAAATAGCAAAAATCTTACTTTCTTAAAACTAAAACATGCCAAGACCCAAATGAAATTTCGAAATTGGTTATAACAAACAAAAAATTATGAAAACAAGCACGTAGATTACATTTTTGTAAAAGTTTTTTCTTCTATATCTCCCACAAAAGATTTCTCACTAGTATGCATTAACAGATGCTTGTTTAAATTAAATATTTGAGAGAAATTCTTGTTACATATTTCACATGTAAAAAGGTTTCTCACCAGTATGCAATAACAGATGTTTGTTTAAATTACTCTTAACTGAGAATTCCTTGTTGCATATTTCGCACAGATAAGGTTTCTCACCAGTATGAGAACGAATATGAGCATTTAAATGACCCTTATAGAATTTCTTGTTGCACATTTCACATATACAATTTTTAACACCAGTATGAATTAACAGATGCTGCTTTAAATAACTTTTTTGAGAGAATTTCTTGTTGCATATTTCACACACAAAAGGTTTCTCCCCAGTATGAATTAAGAGATGCTTGCTTAAATTGCCCTTTTGAAGGAATTTTTTGCTGCATATTTCACACATAAAAGGTTTCTCACCAGTATGAAATAACAAATGCCTGTTCAAATCCTCTTTTTGAGAGAATTTCTTGCTGCATATTTCACACATAAAAGGTTTATCACCAGTATGAATTAATAAATGTTTGCTTAAATTGCTCTTTTGAGAGAATTTCTTATTGCATATTTCACACATAAAAGGTTTCTCACCGGTATGCATTAACAGATGTTTGTTTAAATCCGCTTTTTGAGAGAATTTCTTGCTGCATATTTCACACATAAAAGGTTTATCACCAGTATGAATTAATAAATGTTTGCTTAAATTGCTCTTTTGAGAGAATTTCTTATTGCATATTTCACACATAAAAGGTTTCTCACCGGTATGCATTAACAGATGCTTGTTTAAATCCGCTTTTCGGGAGAATTTCTTGCTGCATATTTCACACATAAAGGGTTTCTCACCAGTATGATGATGAAGATCGGTTATTAAATGAAACTTTTGAGAAAATCCTTTACTGCATACCTCACAAACAAATGATTTTCCTTGCTGGGAGTCAGAAGATGCTTTTACAAAACGCTCTTGTAAAGAAATATTTTGCTGCATATTTCACTCTTTATGACTGCTTGAATGATATATATATCTATATTTATGGTTTTATGCATCTGCAATAAATAGAATTATTTTAATATATCACTTTTATGATGAATTAAAAACTTATTTAAGAGAAAATTCTTATGAAAAATTTAAAGCAATGTAGAAAACTGAATTCTAATAAAATTTCTAATATAGTATTAAAAACTATGGTAAACTAATTGATAATTTGGCACTTACATAACCAAACGTATGTCCGAAAATTATCAGACGCATTTTCTAACTGCCAGTCTAGGTTTAAAGTATAATTAAACTACTAAAATAAATTAAATACCTAGATAAAATAGTATAGATTAAATAGCTATAATGAATTAAAATAAATTATTTATCAAAAAATATTATAAATACAAAATGCAACAAATTTAAGGAGGATATTCAATAATTACGTATCTTCTACAAAAACAATGAGAAGAAAATAAATAATTTTGCGGCAAGAGGAATTTTTGTTATTTCCATTATCCCGTCGATCCCTTCCCATAAAAAAAACTATAGCCAAACTATAATGCTGATGCCGATAAACAAATGGAAAAGTGTTGCCATTGAACAAAAAAACAAAAAATAAATAAATAAAAAATTTGGAGAAGTCCGTGTCAATAAAGTGTCAACTGTCACCAACTTTAAGTGATAAAATTTACACTATATTAATGAAAAAAAATCTTGGATATTTAATTATAAGTTTTCTTAATTATTCCCCATGTCTGATGGATAAATGTTTGTGACGCCTGTTGAAACTGATAATATCGTACATAACTATGAATATCAACATTATTTCTATGATTTTTCTGTTTTAATATCATGATGTTGCTGTTTAATGACATAATTGTTATTTTAATTAATGAAATACTTAACAAATCAGTAAATCATCATTAAAAATATACATAAACATAGAATTAAAAATCACTCGATGACATACCAAGTACGTGGAACGCATCTGACGTCAAGTGAAAGAGGTGTCACGATCATGTATTTTTGGCATTAATCCTATATATTTTTTTTAAATGGAAAGTGGTCAACAGGATAATGGAGAAGTACTGAAATTTCATATACTCAGATGTAATAGTTAGAATTCCTTCATATTTTTGAAAACTTTTGATTATATATAAATTATTATTATGAAAAAAGCATGCATTTTTAAAGTTTCATTGTATTGAAATACTTGAATAGTATTTAAATCATATATCAGCATTTTTACTATGTTTCTAGCTTTGTATAATTGGTTATATGTAAAACAAAATGAATTTTTGTCTGTAATTTTAGAATACAGTCACATACATCCTTAGATATGTTCATGCAAATTGGATGATGAAATGAATCAGTAAGTCATTTAATCCAGTTTGCTTTATAACAGAGTGTCAGATAATCAAGAGTCTACTGTATATTCATTTCCAAAAATTATGAGACAAAAAATCGTAGAAATAACAATAATTTATTCTAAAAGAAATCAATGACTAAAGCGTTGAATAGTGATAAAAAAGTATCACAGCAGTAATATTTAAAATAGTGGTGTTGTAGTTGTAATACGTTATCTGCAAGCAGAATAACATGTCCGTTTAACAGCAAGCACGTAGAATTCACTATCAAAGAGTGAAGATATATGTAGAAAAACTAATTTGTTATAGCTACTTTGAAGAGGTCCATTAAGTTAGCGCCTTCCCCCCATAAGAGCAAAATGCAATTCTAATTATATGGGCGTTTTGCACCGATTTGAACCCAAGTATGGCATTTTACATCCTAACACGAAAATAGTTATAAGCAAAACAATACGTCAAGGCGAACTTAACATTAAGTTAGCCCCATCACCACCAAAATATGAGCAAAATTAAATTCTGATTAAATGGTCGTTTTGCACCCAAGTATGGCATTTTGCACAGTAACACCAAAAACGTTATAAGCAAAACAAAACTACCTGATGTAAAAATAAATTATTTCCAATCAAGATAAAAATGAAAAAAAAGTAATAGAAAATATGCTTCAGCTGGTATCTTTAGACAGGTGCACAACATGAAGCATACGTCATATGTTTATAGTTGATCAGCTGACCCTTCCAATTGCTGTAGAAAGTTTTTTGTTAAGCAAAAAATAAAAGTTTTATTGGACGCGTTAGAATTTAGGAAACTAGTTTATTTCACCACGTTTAGGAAACATGCACTTATTTCATTGCAATAATTTTTTAACAAATCAAATTAACATAGATTAAAAAAATATTTATTGATTCTATTTGTTTCCCTAGTTGAAAAGGAACATGTTTTACCATAATACAAATTCAAATATGATTTTTATAAAAAATTTTATGTTAAAGTTTTTAAAACAAAATGTTCCAAGTGTGAATCACGAGTTTGTTTCTCTCGGGATCTGAAAACTATAGACGGCTTGCACATGATGTCACATGTGCGGCATCGCTTCAAATGGCGCCCAAATATAAGGCGAATGTGGTGCTCTGCATTTGATTTATTAGACTTATTTGCACTATAATAATAAAAATAAGAAAGATCTAAATTAAACAGAAAGATAACACTTGCTTTTGACAGCAAACGGGGAGTTCTGACATTCTGTGTGTGCTCCAGATGCAGTAGTATCAGTCGTTGCTAATAGCAACGTGACGTCAATGCAAGCCGTCTATAATCTTCGACAAGTATTCTGGTCGCGCGGTTTGAAAGTGGAAACAATGTCGGCATGTATGCTGGTCGCTCGTCCCGAAGCAGTCAATTTTACTATATTAGGCTAAAAGTTTGTAACTGAGTTCAATTTTACTAATGTTGAAAAATCAGCGCGAAAAAACTCTAAATATCACACAAAAGAATACTCAAAAAATTCAAAAATCGCTGTACGAATTACGAATAAACTTTATTGAAAAGAAGAAAAAAAAATTACTATAGTGGATTAAGTCATAGTAACAGGAATTCTTTCATAAATGTCCAAAAAATGCCTCGGAGTGCGATAAAACACTAAAAATAACATTAAAAATAGCTAAAAATTCAAAAATTGCAGAGGACAAAATTTACTATAGTGAACTAAACCATCGTGAATTTTTTTTTTACGAATGTCGAACAATCATTAAAAATCCCAATAAAAATTGCTAATAATACAAAATTCAAGTTCAAAATTTCAGATCTGCAACCTTTGAAAATGAGAAATTGTAGTACACAAAATTCAAATTATTCTGGAGGTTAATTGGTTGGTTGCTGTTTTGTATGCTGAAATTTAATGAACAAATACTAATCAATTGAAATGCATACAAAGTCAGGTACGATTCGCTTTTTTCGCATTTCGATAAAAAGTTATGATAGCAGAATGGTCAAAATTGGAAAAAAAAATGCAAAAGTGGCTTATGGAAATGAACGTTTTGAAAGGGTTAAAATGAATATTTTTTAAATCCGTAGGCTATGTTTTAAATAAAATAAATGTAGGTTTGGTCTAGTATCTTTGGACTATCTGCATTTGAATTTCTGGAGCCGATGCCGATTTTTAAACACAGACCAAAAAATGAAATTTGAGTGAGTAATTTTCGGAAACGATATTTCTTTTCAAAGGGTTAATATTTATATTATTCAAAACGGATTGTAGATTTCAAAATGAGAATGAATGTAGATATGATGTGGCACTTCTAGTTTTTTGTATATTGATCAAAAATGTAGATTCTGACTTTTTAAGATTGCAGAAATATCGAAAATCGAGAAAGTGACTTATGGAAAGAACAATTTTGAAAGGGTTAATATTCCTACTTTTTCAAACTGAAAATTTCATCGTAAACAAAATTGATTGTAAAAATAATTAGATGTCTTTGCTTTTATTGTTACTAGGGGACTCTGCCCCCTACATGTAGCGCTACATGTTGGGAAATTTATACCAAAACCTAATCAGCAACCTATGTCAATGTCTAACTGAATCTGCATTTTGATGAAAATGCATACATTAGTTCTTGAGATATAGCCTATCGTGGAAATCATGAAAATTGCAGTATACTGCATTTTTCGAATGCGATGCCACCTATTGGTCAGTTTACAGAATAACTAATGAGCACCAATTCATATCAAGGCCTAACTGAATCTAAAGTTTTATTAAATTCGATGCATTAGTTCTTGAAGTAGAGTGCTCACAAAATTTTTGTCACATACAGACAGACAGACATTTTCTAAAAATAATAAAATCGTGTTCAGGACCTTCTACAATGTATAAATCCATCGCAAACCAATAGTCAAATTTTGTCATGAATCCAATATTTTCTTCTTGTAAAGATAGATGAAAGTAAAAATCGGTGACTGCAGGGCACTTTGCACCTTCTGGATATCGTTTTTTCTACACTAAAAATAACTAAACATTGAAATTTTAATACAATGTTTTTACACCCCATTTGAACATTTCGATTTAAATCACTCATCACTTACAAAAATCTCGAAACATTAGGATAACTAGGAGTATTAAAAAAAAATTGCAAATGCATCGCTCAGAACACTAATATGTAGGTGGCTTTTGCTCATATTTTTTTCAACTAAATATCCATATTTTTAGACAAAATTTTTACTCAGGCTTCAAAACTATTAAATACTATGTAACTGATAAAAATTTTAAATAATTCAGACGATAAGAACTATGAGTTGTAATTTTCCAACTGGGCGAAAAATGTCCGGGCCAGGATTCAAAATTGGGAACTCTTGGCTGAAGCTGCAATGCTCTATCAACTTAGCCATCCCAGTCGAATCTGGAAGACCTAATTCATTCAGCTAACCTTATTGATTGTAGCATCTGGTCGAATATATGAATCAGCTCAACAGAATAAATCGTAGATAATTTGGACCACCAGTGATTTTACTACATTAATTTTAACACAATTATTTAAATTGGTAAAGGAATCATATCAGTATAATTTTCCAACTGGATGAAAAATGTCCGTCCTAGTCTCTTGCCTGAAACCGCCAATGCTCTACCATCTGAGACATTTTGGTCGAAATCCCAGGTTCGAATTCTGGTCCGGACATTTTTCGTCTATTTCGAAAATCACAATTCATATGATTTCTTTACCAATTTGAATAATTGTGTTTAAATTAATCTAGTGTAATCATGTATCCAGCGTTTACTGGAGTTACAAAATACCCACAATTTATTTTATTGAGCTGATTCATATATCAGACCAGATGCTATGATCAATAAGGTTAACTGCATGAATTAGGTTCTCCAGTTTCAACCGGATGGCTCAGTAGGTAGAGTATTGGCAGTTTCAACCAAAAGATCCCAGGTTCGAATCCTGTCCCAGACATTTTTCGTCCAGTTGGAAAATTACAACTCATATGATTTCTTAACCAATTTGAATAATTAAGTTAAAATTAATCTAGGATAAGAACTGTTTTTTATTATGTTAAAAGATTTGAAGCAAAAAACAAAACATAGTTCTTTTACAACTAAATATCAGTATTTTTTCAAAATTTTTTTACACAGACTCCAAAACTGTAATATTTATAACCGATTAAAATTTGAAAAAAAATTATTTTTTTTAAACTGTTAAATGTGAAAAAAAGTAGTATTTTTACATGTTGTTAGTGAGCAACTAAAAAAAATTTTTTTAATGTAAAAAATATCAGAAATTTTAATATAAAATGGTTTTTGCTTACATTTGTACTTAAGGCAGTAAGTTCTGTAAACCGGGAAACTCAGGTTGGATTTCCTGGTTATTGTAACAGGAAAGCGGTAATAAATCTGAAACCATTGATCTAAAAAAAAAAAAAAATTAAATAGAAATGAGTTTTTATAAAATATGAAATATTTTCTATGAACATGAAGCTTATCAAGATTAAGCAGAAATATTTTAAAAGTATTTTTTATTCGTAGTTTCTAGATGTTCTTTTCTATGCAATACAGGAAAGAAAAATAAAAAATTAAAAGCCCACAATGATAATTATGATAAGGTAAAAAAAAAAGAATTAAAAAAAAAAAGAATTAAAAAAAAAAAGGTTAAACAAAACTTCTTTTCCATTGTATCTAGAGAAAAACCACATTGGAAAATTTGAAATACATAAATAGATTTAAAATAGGGTGAAAATATTGTTAAAAAAAATCATTTAAAAGTCATGAAACATTTTTTTAAAAGATGGTAAAGCAGAAATTTGCATTCATTCTTTTCTGTTTATATTTCACACTAGCACTTATTATTAGCGCCAAGCAAAGCCTTGATAACGAAAAAATTAACTTTTTTCTTTATTATTCTTATTCTTAAGAATAAAAGCATTCATGGTATGTTTTCATTTAACAAAATTATTTTCAGTATTATTCTACAATTTATTTTTCTTGACAGTACATTTTTTTTTCATTAAAAAATATGACAGAAAAGTAGCAATTTAATTAAAAAAATTTATAGGAGCAACTTTTTTATTTTTAAATATATAGCAGAAAAGTAACACTTTAATTTAAAAAAAATGATAGCAGCAACTTTTTATTTTTATCTTTTTTTTTTCTAGTTGGTAAAAAAATAAAAGAAAGATTAATTTTTTATACTTTTTTTGGGCACCAGGTGCCAAATAGTGTCGCTGTGACTCTGATTTCAGATTATAGGTCAGCGAATTAAAGGGTGTTGACTGTATATAATAAAATATATCAAAATTAAACAAGTTTAAAATGGTAAAACTGCATGGCCTGACAAAAAGAATATTGTTTAAATAGAAATAGATAGTATAACTGTATTATGACAAAAAGAAATTTTCTCCTGTGACCCCTCCCCACCCCCATTTTGTACACATTTTAATATGGAATTCTGATTAATATGATTGAACTCATGTTTTCTCATGAAGGAAGCATATATTTATTTCTGAAAAATTTCAAGGTAGCACTGATATCAGTGGTGATCACTTTATTTTTACCAAATATATTTACGTATTAATGAAGTTTTTCGGTTATTAAGTATGGCTAAACATGAAATAAAACTTTGTTAGTTTAAGATTTTGATGTGAATTATTAGTGTATATATTTATAAGGAGAGTTTCACTGAATAATTCAAGAAAAATTTATCTCACCATTATGTATATTTAGTTATGCATTATTAATTATTTACTTCATTTTTACTTTTAATATTTTAATCATTTTTTTTTAATTTCCTTAATTTTTATTATTTTTCTTAATTATTTTAAATAACTATTTTATGCATAATTAAGTTGCATAATTCCTCAGTAAGATTAAATATTCTCATTACTTACTTTTAGTAGACATAGGCGTAGCGTGATCGGAAATTTTGGGGAGGCACAAATGTTTATTAAACACTCACTCACGCACGCACACATATCCATATATATATACAGTGGTATCTTAGTTAAAAACGGCAAATTTACCACATTGGATAAAAAGAATTCCGATCTTCTAGCCCAATATAATAAATTTTGCCTTCGTTTCAAAAAAGTTTATTAAAAAGTTTCTCTTTCTTAAACATTCGGAAATTGTAGAGAATTTTTTGAAGTTTTCGCGAAATGTTTATCGGATTTTTAGAGTTTTTTCGCGTTTTGCAACATTTTCTTAACATTTTTGTTAGGAATTAAGTTTTGATATTATAACAATATATAGTAAATTAAGTTCTTTGCCTTTATTTAAATTTTCGCGAAATTTGTATTTGATTTTTAGCGTTTTTTAGCTTTCCGCGGCGATTTTTTAAACATTCGTACGAGAAATCTGGTTTCAATTTTTCAGCAGATGTAGTACATTTTCTATTTTGCTATTTTAAAATTTTTTGCAAATTTATTATGCGATATTTCGTGTTTCGTGGCGATTTTTTTTCACATTTGTAAACTGTATCCAACTTCAATCTTTTAGTCCAATATAGCAAATTTTGTGATCTGCGATTTTTAGATTGTTCACGAATTTTCTATGTGATTTTAAGCGTTCTTTAGCGTTCCACAGCGATTTTCTTAAACATTCGTAAATAGATCTGGTTTCAATCCTACAGGCAATAGTAAATTTTGTCCTCAGCGATTTTGAAATTTTTCGCAGTATTTTTATGTGATTTTTAGTGTTTTTCTGCGTTTTGCGGCAATTTTTTAACATTTGTGATACGAATCTGGTTTTAACCTTTTAACCCATTATAGTAAAATTTGTCCTTTTAACCCATTATAGTAAAATTTGTCCTTTTAACACATTATAGTAAAATTTTGCCGTTTTTTCGCGTTCCGTTGCGTTTTTTAAACATTCGTAAAATAAATCCAGTTGTAATCTTTCAGTCCATTATACTAAATTTTGTACGCTGCGATTTTTGAATTTTTCATGCAACTTTTGGCCTTTTTTATTTTTTCCTTGCGCTTTGTTTCAGTTCTGAACATCTGTAACAAGAAGCCGGCTACAATCTTTTAGCCCAATATAGTAAATCTTGGCCTCTTTTCAATAACGTTTATTCGGAATTCGTATAGCGACTTATGAAAATTTCTCGAATTTGTTATGCGGTTTTTAGCGTTTTTTCACGCTTCGAGGCAATTTTTTGACATTCGTAAAATGAATCCAGCTACAATCTTTTAACTCAATGTAATAAATTTTGTTGTCTGCAATTTGTAATTTTTCGTGATTTTTTTCCCACTTTTTACGAGTTTAGCAGTGATTTTTTGACATTCGTAAAAAGTTTTTTAACCCAATAAAATAAATTTCGTTTCTTGCGATTTTTAAGTTGTTCGCGATTATTTTTTGCAATTTTTACGTTTTTACAAATTTTGCGACGATTTTTCTAGCATTGGTAAAGTAAATCTGGTTTTAATCTTTGAACAAAATATAGTAAATTTTGTCTTCTGCGATTTTTTAATTTTTCGTGGATTTTTTTAGAGACATTTTTTTTCACGTTTTGTGGAGATATTTTCACATTCGTAAAAAAAAGTGGTTTCAATCTTTTATATGTTCTTTTATATTTCTTTAATCTGATATAGTAATTTTTTTTCTCTTTTCAATAAAGTTTATTCGGTATCCATACAATGATTTTAATTTTCCATGTGATTGTAACGTTTTTTTTTTTTTTTTTTTTTTTTTTTCCGAGTTTTGCAGCAATTTTTTAACATTTGTTACAGGAATCGAGTTTCAACCTTTTAGCCTAAAATAGTAAATTTTGTCCCCTGCGATATATATATTTAATAATAATAAAAAAAAAATGAGAGAGAGAGAGAGAGATAAATTTGTAGCGTTTTTTCACAAGGAATTTCGGTTTCAATATTTCAGCCCAAATACAGTAAATTTTGTCCTCTGAGATTTTAAAATTTCTCGCGATTTTCTGCAGTTTTTCGCAGTTAGCGGCAATTTTTTAACACGTGTAAAATGAATTCGTTTACAATCTTTTTTTAGACCAATATAGTAAATTTTGTCCTCTGCGAGTTTTGAATTGTTCATGAATTTTTTAGTGTTTTTTTGCCTTTTGTGACAAATGTTTCACATTTTTTTCCGAAACGGAAAGAACCAACTCACTGTTAAAGTTTGCTCTGCTGTGATTAAATTAAAGTTGGAAGCATACAAAATCGTCGTCACGTGAGAGAACTACGAGGCTCAAAATATTAAACTAATCTGGATCGAAATAAAAAATCACAAAAATTCAAGGTTAGTTTTATTCGAGACCAGAGCAGACGTAGCCTGTACGGGTGTGCACTGTTGACGGCAGTTGAGCCTAGAGACCTGCACGGGTCGGGTTGTACCCGACACGAACCCGCAAATTTCATTTGAAGACAACTCGCAACCTGACCCGAAAACGTCAAAAAAATTTCCTTGACCCGCAACCCGACCCGAACCCGCAAAAATAATTTTTGGCGACCCGCAACCTTACCCGCAACCGACTTATTTAAATCCACACCCGACCCGAACCCGAAATACTTCAACCCGCAATGAAAGGACAATAAATCATATTTTAATGCTTATTATGAAATGTAATGTACAATTATATCTCTAACACCAATTTTATATTTTATGTAGAAAAATGAACACTTCTATATTCTTTAATATTCAAATATAGTGATACCTCTGAATAGCAGACACCTCGAGATCGTTGAATAGAATCCTGCATTGGGTCGGGTTGTTTTTATTTATTTATTTGTTTATTTTATTTATTTATTTATTTATTTATTTTTGTGGAGGGGGGGGGGGGTCAGGATGATCCTAATTTTCTTTCTGCGTGTCCGGTTCACCCTAGAAAAAGTCCTGCGGGTCATATATAAATTTTTTGCAAGTCGGATTGTTGGGATTTTCACAAAAGATTTCAACAGTTATGTTTCAGATGGAAAGAAATACGTATTTGAATATGAATGAGTACATACATATTCAATTTACTGCATGAGAAAAAAAATGTATATAAGAAATGTAATCATAGACTTTTCTTTCTTTACGGTGCAAGAACCATTTTTTCTTTTCTCAGAATATGAACCACATTAAAAACATTTCATTTATGATACACACAAAAACACATGTATCGTATTTGTGATAGTTTATGCACACATACACCTGCTACATGTGCTTAGATTTAGAGATGCCCACTATTCCAAGGTATAAGCGTACAAATATATAAGTGTCAGGAATTGAAAAAGTGTTCGTTAAATAGAGGTTTTCCGCTTTTCGGGAGTGTCCATTATGTAGGTCTTATTGTATATATGAAATAATAAAAAATAAACCTTTTTAAAATTCAAAATTAAAAGTAAAGTTTTAAAATTTAATGTGCCCAAAATTTATCTCTAATTTTTAAATACTGTACTTAAATCTAAATAGCCCCTGTTATTGGTTTCCTTAGCTTCACATTTATCAATCTCGTCCTTCAAAAGCCTATGTTCTTTAAAAGTGAAACTGCTGATTTTGGGCTTCTTGCAGTCGTTTGTGGTTTTGATGCAAATAGGTTTGCAGAACTTGGTGTCCTCAAAGAACAAAGTCATCATGCTAAAGCTAAATAACCAATAAGATGGTTTTTACCCTCCCATGTCTCAGTGGCGCAATATATATTTAATCTAAATAAGTATTGGATATTATTTTGAAAAAGCGGGTCAACCCGAACCCGACCCGAGCCCGAAAAAATGAATGTCAACCCGACCCGAACCCGAACCGCAACGAAAAAATAGAGCGCCAACCCGACCCGACCCAAACCGCGGGCCGGGTGCGGGTAAACCGACCCGATGCAGGACTCCAGTTGGGCTCCACTACCAGGTTCGTTTAATTCGAGGTTCTCTTGGGAAAAAAAAACGACAAAGGAAATGAAGAAAGCTCCGCTGGTTCATTTTATTGAAGTTAATATTTTTGTAACAAATATAATAAATAAAAGACATTTATCGAATTTTTAAGACATTTCAAATAAGTATTAATCATCAATTTTAAGAAGTACTAATTCTATAAGGTATGTGCGCCTGGAAAATTGCATGGAGGATTGCACCTTGGATAGTAACGGTATTTCTGGAACGAATTACCATCGTTTACCAAGGTACGGTTGTATATTAGCGTAAAACATCTCACATCTCATTCAAGAAGGTTTACACTTTGAAAAAAAAAAAAAAAAAAAAAAAAAATCACAATCATTGCATCTCAAAAATACGAAGGTATAGTAGAAGATTAAGTGCCGTCAATAAAATAAATAAGAAAGAGGAACGTATTGAATTATGCACAAGACATATTTTGGCTGTACTGCCAATTTTTGAAGGAAAATGTCCTGATTTTCATTAACGTACAAGTCAATTCTGAAAAAAATTGTCATCCCATTTCCCCCAGCTTAGTTTTGAACCGGCAATTTTTGGTACCAAACTCATTACTTCAAAGAAAAAGAGCTGTGCTATCTACTGATCCGATATTTGAGTAAGTAAAAAAAAAAAAAAAAAAAAAAAAGAAGAAATATAAAATTAATTTAAATAAAAGTAGTTTTTTCATTTCCATTTTTGGGCGAATACAAGACAAGTCTTAAATGACTGTATCATATTTTAGAAATTAATCTTCAGGAAATTGGGGGGGCACGTGCCCCCTCGTGCCCCCCCGAGGCTACGCTAGTAGATGCATTTAAATACACTGCTCAAAACAATTAAAGGATATTTGAAGTTTTATATAAAATAAAGATATAAACGAACTTTTTTTTGCCGAAAATAGAAGAAGAGAATCACAAATGCAAATTTTTCTGGTTTTCAAACTGTGGAGTATGCAAATTTTGAGTTCGACGTCAGAAACGTCGCTTCAGCGGCAGCGAATGAAATTTGACTTTCAACTGGATAAAAGAGAATGAAGACAAGGATGATCGGCATTCAGTGATTGCTTTGTTTCGATGAGTACGATGTCTCAGCGAAGTCATTTGACAGATTCAGAAGCTTGGAGAATTGTTGGTAGGTTAGAAGGGGGCCAAACTCAAGCCGAAGTAGCGCAAGCCATTGGAGTGTCACAAAGTGTCATTTCCAGGATCTGGAACCGTTTTTTGGAGAGTGGATGTGCAGGCCGAAGACCAGGGCAAGGTCGTAGACGGGCAACAACGCCCAATGAAGATCGGTATTTAGCGTTAACAGCTCGGAGACACCAAAACATGAACGCTACTCTTCTCCAACAACACCTTCGCTCGGCTACAGGCACCACGATTTCAACTCAGACTGTCCGAAACCGGCTCCATGCTGTAAGTCTGTATGCTCGCCGACCGATGGTATGTGTTAGATTAACATCAAGGCATCGTCGCGACCGCAGGGAGTGGGCAACCGAGCATGTCAACTGGAGGAGAAATGAATGGAGCAATATTCTGTTTTCTGACGAGTCCCGTTTTTCTGTGCATCAGGATAATAGGCGTATTTTCATCTGGAGGGACCGTGGCAGTAGGAATAATCCTGCGTTCGTGCACGAAAGTGTCAGATTTGGCGGTGGAGGAGTGTTGGTGTATGGTGGCATCTCCATTGACGGGCGCACTGACCTCTACATCATTCGAGATGGAGCTCTGACTGGTCGCCGATATAGGGATGAGATCCTCAGACCTATTGTAGTCCCTTACGCTGCAGCAATCGGAGATAACTTCATTTTAATGGACGATAACTGCAGGCCACATCGTGCAAACCTGGTGGAGGATTTCCTTTTCGAGGAAGGAATCGTTCGAATGGAATGGCCAGCGTGTTCTCCAGACATGAATCCAATCGAGCACGTTTGGGACGCTCTAGGAAGACGAGTTTCTGGCCGCCAACAACCCCCACAAACTCTCCAAGAACTGGAAAGAGCTCTTCTGGAAGAGTGGGGCAGAATACCCCAACTCGTCATTAATGGCCTCATTGAGTCCATGCCTCAAAGGTGTTCAACGTTGCTGGCCGCCCGTGGAAACCATACCCCCTACTGAAAATGATTTTCTTTGAAGAAAACCCCTTTTCTTATTCTTTTTTTCTCATATGCACAAATTGTGTTTTTTTCCTTTTGTACACAAATGCGCAATAAAATGCATTTTTTTCTGCCAAACATGTGTAATTTATTCTCATATAACCAACTATGTCTGTCGACCATGTATCAATCAGCTAAAAAGTTTCCCAGATACAAAATCCACCTAAAACTGCAATATCCTTTAATTGTTTTGAGCAGTGTATATGAAGACAGTAGGCACAGCATTAACACATGGTCTGATAAGTTCCCGGTCTGGTACACAGATGGCGTTGCAATCGCCGAACCGATGTTTTTTTAGTAATTACTAACCTTTAAAAGGTAGCAGAAAAAATGGCATAACGATTCGCAATGTAGATAAAATTTTAGAGTGGTTTCAGTTGAACGACTTTGTTGATAAACAAAAAAATGGATAAACAAGAATTTCAAGAATTGTTATTTGATGGGAAAAAACATCGTTCAAACAAAAGCTTGGCTTGATAAGCGTTATATGGAGACTGCATCAGATAAATCAACCATTATTGACTGGTTTGCTGAATTTAAACGTGGTCATACGGACACCAGTGATGCACCATGCAAAAGAGGTGGTTACTCCGAAAAACATAAAAAAAGTCCACAAAATCGTTTTGGGGAACCGTAAAGTGAAGTTGCAGGAGATAGCTCAGACTCTGAAGATATCCAAGGAACGTGTAGGTTTTATTTTGAATGAACATTTGTCTATGAAAAAGCTGTTGTCAAAGTGGCTGCCGCGCCTGTTGACTTTTGACCAAAAACAACAACGAGTTTTGAGCACTGTTTGGAGCTTTTTCGTTATAAAATTATGTTATTTATTATTGAATTATTATTATTATTCATTTACTAAATTAATATTATTAAATTATTATTGTTAAATTAATATTATAAATTATTATAAAATTATTATTATAAAATGATTATTATTATTATTAAATTATTATTATTTATTATTAAAGTTATAAAGTCATAAAGTTATAAAGCTTTGTTAAAAAGTTGTGTTTTCTTTATTAGACCCGGAACTTATCAGCCCATGTGTTATCTTTCCAGCTTGACACATGGAACAGACATCCAATCAATCATATCCTCTGTGAAATAAGCAGAACACAATAAACTATCTTGTGATGGACTACAATCTTTATGATGAATAGCTAATATCCACAAGCATCTTTGTATAGGATATTTTGGAAAATTATAAACGAATTTAAAAATGTAAACTAAAAAAATTACTATTAACAATATTTATAAAAATTTTAACACAAAGAAAATGGAACAGATATAATACCAGGGATCCATGCAGGTGAAAATTGGGTACATTTCACAGACACTTCATAAAATTGCATTCCATAAAAATGGTCTTTCTATAAAATTTTCTGTTGAAAATATATCTTTCAAACGCACACACACACAAAAAAAGTATATTTGTAATTTTTCAACTTTATAATAAATTATGGTAATTAACTATTAAAATTGGCACTGTTTGAAGAACATCTGACAACTTTGGGATTTGTCAGGATTGATTTATAAATAAATGTGGCATTCTTAAGTTCCCCCCCCCCCCCAAAAAAAAAAAAAAAACATTAGAGAGTATAAAAGTAAAACAGGAATATGCTTTTTCTTACAGAGTTTTATTATTCACAAATATTTAGAAGAATTTTTTTTCTCAAATTTGGTTTTCCCAACACCAAAAAAACTGCATCAACACCTAAATACTTTTATGTATAAGTGCAGATAATGGCACTTCACAAGCCAATGACAAATTGGGATATCAGAAACCCCTTACTATCATAATCAGAATGGGAACTTTTCCAGATCATTTCTCCTACACATATCCATGTGATTGAACAATTAATTAAAAATATGGAATTTAACTATAAGTTTAACAAAAGGCAGAGTGCTGTTCGTAGAAAATAAGCCACTTTATATTCCTATGGGAATTTTGTAAAAGCATTTTTAATATCTAAAAGTCAGGGCATTCTTTAGAAGATCCAAGAATAATGATAAAACAACTATACAAGTTTTTTTTTTTTTTTTTAGGAAAAAAAATTGTTTAAAAGAAAAAGCACTTAGAATGCCACATTTTTTAGATTGAGAGATGCTATTCTTAGAACGGGGGGGGGGGGAGGGGCAGGAGCAAAGAAGGTGGTTTTTGTTTGTTTGTTTACTAAAGAACATGCAGGGTGCAACACTTTCCTGAAACTGTCTGGATGAAATTTTGTTTACAAACAAGAAGAAAGTTGCTTTTTAGAAAACTAAATTAACACATTTCACAATATAATTTTATATTTTGTTTGATTAATATAAAAAAAAAAAAAAAAAAAAAAATTGCTAAGGAAAACCAGTTTTACAAAAAATATTGGTGTTTTTTTGGAAATGAGGCATTTGTATGCTCTTTTATTTAACTTAACTTAGTTCATACTAGGGATGCACTGGATGATTTTGGTCGAATACCGAATATTCGGCCCACAGGTGACCTGAATACTAAATTTTCAGCCAGGCGAATAGTAACTATTTGGCCAAATACTCCTATGTTTCAGGCTTTAGAAAGTTAAATTTTAAAATAATTTTACATCATATTTAACACAGAGACAATTTTGAAGAACAAAACCTTTTCACAATTAAACTTTACAAAAAAAAAAACTATGCTTTGAATTATTATTTAAAAAGGATAGTCTTAAAAACTTTTCACCTAATAAAATATTTAACTCCACAGCTTCTACGATCTAAGATAAATTAATTAAATTTTCTTATATTCTAAATCAAACATTTTGAAATAAATCAGAAATTTTGAAGGAATATTTTACAGTCATGTAGTATTCATTTCGCAGGAAGCAAGAAAATAAAAATAAAAATATTCAAATGATGGCAACTAAGCAAGAAAGTTTTTGAATGTACCAGAGAGTCTAAATAGTGAAACAATTTTTAAAGTGAATGATTATTTTCAGAGGTTTGAAATATACAAGATGTTCTTAAAATTTTAGAACAAACTTTCAAAAGAGATAATGCAGTCAAGACAAACATTTTCTGTACAGGAAACCAGCATCACAATCCATTTTATTAATAAAAAATACAGGGTGTTTCACTACAAGATGAATCTGAATTTTCATTCACAACTTTAACAATATTGAAAATATTTTAGCAAGATTTTCATCATATTAATTTTGCTTTGTATGAAATGTGACGAAATCATTTGAAGTGACTGAATTTTAGTCAGTGATACAGTATATGTACTGTCATTCTGAATAATGGAATAGCTAGTTTAGTGTTGTTTGCAGTGCAATGGTTGCAATTTCTAGCACCTCTTTTCATATTTCACAGAAAGCAAAGCAAGTCTGATCTTTGAATATAATATTAAAATATCTTCATTATTGTTACAATTAAATGAAAATGAAAGTTCGACTTGGAGTGATATACACTGTATTTTTGAATAAGTGGATTGTGATCCTAATTTCCATTACAAAAACTATTTGTGTTGTTACTTATTATAACCTCTGAAAACTACATATTATCTTCCATTATGTTTAGAAATACCCAGCTGTGAAAAAGCAAACAATATTCAGGAACGTGAATTTTTGCCTCATTAGTTCGTATGAACGTCGTTATTAACAGTTAATTTTCTTTACTAGCAGCAAATAAATAATGTAAAAATAATATGTTATTTAAATATGATTCTATTTTCCTGAATACCTTTATTCATTGACAGTTATAAATATAAGTTATCTAAGTTTTTTAAAAATATTTTTAAAAGCACTTTCATTAACTATTCGGTTTTTGCCAAATATCTTGATATTCAGACAACTGAATAGTTTGATATTCAACCTAACTGAATAGTTTGATATTTGGTGGTATGACCTAATACGGCAAATACTGAATACATACCGAATATTTGGTATATCCCTAATTCATACATGTGGAAATTATGAGAAGTAACAACAACAATAATATGAACTCAATGAATTATTACTTTTCACGAACAGCAATAAAGGTGAAGAGTTCACGCAAAACCAAGAAAAGCACGCCAGCACGAGCATTTGTTCTATAGATTTCGGATATGTTGGTTGCTGGAATTTTTATGCAATGCTTAGCGAAGATTGCTAATTATTATTTGTATTGAGATACGAATGTTTGTATCATTCAGGAATATTAACCAAGTTATATAGTTGTGTGTAAATCAATCCTCAGCAGTATTTGTCGTTATCTTATTAAATCTGTTTTGTTTATATTATATTTAAAAAATCTGTGTTGTGGCTAAAGTACTTATTACTCATCATAATCCCCCCATACATATAAAGATGGAATTTTACGATCCAATTTTCACTCACTTCCTGATAGGCTAACATTATGAAAATTAAGTGCACAGGTATGCTTCTGATGACAATACAGCATTTTAGGTAGGTTCCGTAAGAAATACTACCTATTACATTCTTCCCTATGTTGGAATTTCTGGAAAATTTTTGCAGATCTACACTGATCATGACTCCCAGAACCCAAAACGACCCCCCAGTTCAAAACTTTATCTATCTATCTATCTCAATTTTTTACGGACACGATAACTTCAAAAACTCTGCACAAATCCCTTGGGGGGGGGGGGGTATAACCCATAACTTCTTAATTATGATATGTATTAAATCCATTTAGTTATTATTACTTCTATGAAAAGGTCTGAAATTTTATGTATAACAGATTTTTGATATAATTAAAAATGGCCTCAAGGGCAGGAAATAATTAGGGTTTAAGAAGAACAAAATACATAACTTTGTCAATTCACAAGATATCAAATCCGGTTAAATTTATTATAAATCCCCTTAATATTACCTACAACTTTTACACTGACAAGTTTTTTTATACAACCAAACCTTACAGCAAAAAAATAAAATAAAAAATAGAAACAAAAAAATTCTGCCACTTGATACAGGTAGATTTCGAAGTGGGCGGTTCCAACTGCCATATCATGTCAAAAAGGTCATTTTTTCTGCAATTCCCAATAAACAGGCGCCCCACGGTCTGCATCTTTGAAATCTACCTGTGCCTGTAGGCCGAGCCGTCAGGGAATTTTAATATTTGTAGAACCTAATTATAATTTAATAAGTTAATTTTAAGGTTATTTTTCTGTTAGCCAGGCACAGGAAATAAATCACCAAATATTTTTTTACAGTTATAACTGTATGAGATTTACAAAACTAATCAGGATTAATTATTCACCAAACCACTCTCACTAAAATATGTCAACTGGCTGAGAAACTACAACAAATATTTTAAAACTAAAAATTAGAAAATAAAATATACATAATATATTAATTGATAATTTAAAAATATATATGTTTTTTTTCAAAGCATCACCATTAATAATTTTGTAACATTTGTCTCTTTTTACCTCCTTAAAATCCTGTCATGAACGATCAATTTCAAAATTACATTGAACTTTCCAGGTTTCAATCGAAATTATCTGACTTTTTCTTGTGCTGATACATTTACTAAGTTTTTCCATTTTGGCTAGCAACTATGGATCAATTGTGCATGTTTATTACATAGTCTTGTACACAATAAGTAAAAAAAACCAAACAGCTAAACCATGAACTATGAATAACTAGGACACCTTAAAAGATTCCATACAACAGTGGAGCTATAAGTATACTCATCTTAATCCTAGTACAGTAGACTCTCTCAAATCCGCATAGCTTGGGACCAGAGGTTGTGCAGATTTTAAAATTTTAAGGATTTCTTGTTACTGTTTCATTTACAGTTTCTAAACAATAATTTGAATGTAATAGTGCACTTGAAAAATAATGAATGCTTACAATAAAGTATCAAAATAATTAAATTATGAAGTAAAATAACAAAAAATAAGAAAATTTAGAAATTAAATAAAATATTAAAAGTAAAGCTCAAGTAAATAATTATAACACATAACTAAATATGACTATAATGATGAGATAACTTTTTTTTAATTATTCAATGAAACTTGTCTGATAAAGATACACTAATAATTTACATAAAAATCTTAAAATAAAAAAGTTTAATGTTAAGTTTAACCTGACTTAATAACCAAAAAAGCTCGATTAATACATAAATTGGGCAAAAAGATCAAAATCGTCACTGATATCAGCGGTATCTTGGATTTTTTCAGAAATAAATTTATACTTCTTGCATAAGAAAGCACGAGTTCAGTCATATTAACCACAGTTATATATTAAAATGTGTACAGAACGGTATAAAAAAAAAAATCTTATATTTTCCCTGTACATCTTAACTGTGGGTTTCACTATTTACATTGGCAATGATGTTCAGATTTTAGGGTTGTAGATCTGAGGGAATCCACTGTATGTGGTCGAACTAGAATAGGCAATAAATCTGCTCTCTTTCTTGCAGTAGGCTTTTATTATGAATAAGACGACATCTATGGCAAACATTGCAGTAGTTAAATTGATGGTTAATTTAATTAGTAAATCAACATTTTTTTTTTCATTTTAAGAAATAGAATGTGCAAGGGTTTTTGTAAAAGTGCTTCGATTGTTCGTTGACTTAATACATGATTGTTTGTGTTGGATCAGTGAGTTTAAGAAATGGAACCAGAAAGCAGTGATGACATATAGTATAATATAGCTGTCATTTTTAAAAAAAAATGGTAACACTGTTTTGTTGATCATAGCTTGAACAAATTTCATGCATTTTTTAGATTGCTACAGTATTTTATTTATTTTTTTGTTTCAACGAGTGCAAAGCTCTCATACATGCATTAGTCATTGTGGCTTTAACAAATTTGACGATTTCTTTATTAGCAAGATAGTTGAATTCAGTGAGCGTTTTTTTTTTTTTTCATTTTCATGGGCGATTTCAGCTTGAATGATTTCATATTTTAAAAAAATTCTACAGAGCGAGTAATTTAAGAAAACTGGTATCTGTTAAATGTAAAATATACTGAATTTAATCACACATATATGCCTTATTACTAAGTACAAATGCCAGATTTGAAAAAAAAAAAAGGGGGGGGGTGGGGCATTTTTCCTTGATTTATTAAAGATTAGTTATATTTTACATAATTTACTAGTATTTGCTTACAGAAATTGAAAAAAAAAAGTTTGAAAAAGTGCATAATAGCATATACAAATAAAAAAATATTTGCAAGGTACATAGATAAAAATACAGGTATTTAAAATTAATATTAATTTGTAAAATCATTTGTGTGTGTTTATAATAAAAATTGTGTGTTTTTTATAATCAAATAAACTGTTTCATAATAAACTAAATTAACATGCTATTTAAGCAGTCTATGATTTTAGCAAAATAGGCTAACACCTTAACAGGCACCGGACAATGGGTTTTTTCGCCAAAATGGCGCAAAACAACAATCACGCTAACCCGGCTGCATTTGTGACCAGTGTTGCCAATCTGCGGGTAATTTGATTGCTTGCGGGTATTTTTGAGGGTATTTTCGAACGCAGTGTTGGAGGGTACTTTTGAAGTTGACGTAATTTAACTTTGGGTCGTTTGTGTTTTTCTCACTGGTAACCAGAGTTCTGTAAACGTGAATGTGATAATCGATGATAAATGAAGATACAAGGCAGGAAATGGCTTTAGGAGGGGAGGGGTCTTTGTCAGGGTAACCCACGGGCATACCCAAGGGGGGGGGCTGATGGGGCTACAGCCCCTCCCTCCTGAATTTTTCGAAAGTGATATGAAAAAAGTGCTGATGTTTTTCTTTCCTTTTTGGAAAAAAATATTTTTTTTTTCATACAGCGGACTAGCCATTCTAATTAGTCCCACATTAGTCCGCATTGACACAAAAAAAAAAAAGAGAAAGGGGACTGATGGGGTTACAGCCCCCTCCTTCCGAAATAGTCGGAAATTAAATGAAAAAAGTGTTTTTTCATTACTTTTTTTAGAGAAAGCTGTATTTTTTTCTTCTGTCATTACAGCGAAATAGACATTCTCGTTAACCCAATATTAGTCCACATTGACATCAGAGTATACCCAAAGATGGGGAGGTGGCTGATGGGGTTACAGCCCTCCTCCCCCCCCTGAAAATTTCGAAAGTGATATGAAAAAAATGCTGATATTTTTCTTTTCTTTTTGGAATTTTTTTTTTCATACAGCGGACTAGCCATTCTTATTAGTCCCACATTAGTCCGCATTGACACAAAAAAGAGAAAGGGGGCTGATGGTGTTACAGCCCTCCTCCCTCCCCCTGAAATTTTCGAAAGTGATATGAAAAAACTGCTGATGTTTTTCTTTCTTTTTTGGAAAAAAATATTTTTTTATCTATCATACAGCGGACTAACTATTCTTATTAGTCCCACATTAGTCCGCATTGACACAAAAAAAAGAAAAAGGGGGCTGATGGGGTTACAGCTACAGCCCTCCTTCTGAAATAGTCGGAAATGAAATAAAAAAAGTGTTTTTTCCTTACCTTTTTAGACGAATCTGTAATTTTTTCTTCTGTCATACAGCGAAATAGACATTCTCGTTCACCCCATATTAGTCCACATTGACATCACAGTATACCCAAAGATGGAGAGGGGGCTGATATAATTACAGCCCCCTCCTCTCGAAATAGTCGAAAATTAAATGAAAAAATAGTGTTGATTTTTTTTTCTTTGTTTGATATAAATTTGCATTTTCTCTCTATTATTTAACAGACTAGCCGTTCCCTTCGCTTTAGTTCCATTTTCATATTAGTGCAGAGTGACACCAGATTATACGCAAAGAAGTGAAAGGGGCTAATGGGGTTACAGCCCCTTCCCAAAATAGTCGGAAATGAAATGAAAAAGATGCTGATTTTTTTCTTTATGTTTGTTTGAGATAAATTTGTAATTTTGTTTTCTGCAATCCTTACCTTTTTAGATAAATCTGTAGTTTTTTCTTCTGTCATACAGCAAAACAGCCATTATCGTTAGCCCCATGTTAGTCCACATTGACATCACACTGTATCAAAAGAAGGGGAGGGGGCTGATGGGATTACAGCCCGCTCCTCCTGAAATAATCGAAAATAAAATGAAAAAATAGTGTTTTTGTTTTCTTTCTGTTTGAAATAAATTTGTATTTTTTCCCATATCATTCAACACATTAGCAGCTCTCTTCTCTTTAGTTCCCTGTTAGTGCACAGTGATACCACATTATACCCAAAGAAGTGAAAGGGGAGGTTTAGGGTTACAGCCCTCTTCCAAAATAGTCGAAAATTAAATGAAAAAATTGCTGATTTTTTTCTTTTTGTTTGAGATCAATTTGTAACTTTGTTTTCTGCAATACGACGAACTACCAATGCTGTGTAGTCTCATATCAGTGCAGAGTTACACTGCAGTATACCCAACGAGGGGAAGGGGCTGATGGGATTACAGCTCCCCTTGCAAAATATTCGAAAATGAAATGAAAATGATGGTGATATTTTTTCTTTCTGTTTGAGATAAATTTGTAATTTAGTTTTCTATTTTACCGCGGATTAGCCATTTTCGTTAGTCACATATTGCTCCACATAGACCACCTCAGCATACCCAAAGAAAGGGAAGGAGATTGATGGGGTTACATCCCTCCACTCCCTTCTGAAATAGTTGAAAATGACATGAAAAAAACCACTGATATTTTCCCCATTCTGTTTGAGAGAAATTTGTAATTTTTTTCTCCTATCATTTAATAGACTAGCCACGCTCTTCTCTTTAGTCCTATATCAGTGCACAGTTGCTGAAAGAGGTTGAAGGGGGCAATGGGGTTACAGATTTCCTCCCAAAATAGACAAAAATGAAATGAGAAAGTGCTGATTTTTTTTTTAGATAAATTTGTAATTTAGTTTTCTGTTATACAGAGGATTAGCCATTCTCGTTACTCCCATATTAGTCCAAATTGGCATTACAGCATACTCAAAGAAGGGAAAGGAGACTGATGGGGTTACAGCCCTCTCCCTTCCAAAATGTTCGAAAAAGATGGAAAAAAGTGCTGATTTGTTAATCTTTCTGTTTGAGAGATATTTTTAATCCCCCCCCCCCCCTAAATTTGTAATTTAGTTTTCTGTTATACAGCGGATTAGCCCTTCTCGTTATTCCGGAATTGGCGTTTTTTCGATCTTTCGACGAAATTAACGTTTTACTTTGACCGTTTGACGGATAACGTTTATTTATTCGGGACACTTAGTCGAAAATTGCGTTTTTTCCGCCGCTTTTTTACGAAATTCACGATTTTTCCGAGATCTTTTGTAGAAATTTGCTTTTTTCAGCGTCTTTCTGACGAAATTCGCGGTTATTCTGCGACTCTTTGACGAAATTTACGTGTTTTTGCGATCCTTTGACGAAAGTCGCTTTTTTCCGAGGCCCTTTGACGGAATTCACGTTTTTTCTGCAGCCCTTTGACGAAATTCACGTTTCTTTCGCGATCATTTGAGGAAATTCGCGTTGTCCCCGCGATCATTAGATGAAATTTGACCTTTTTTTCGCGATCCTTTTTCCAAATTTGCGTTTTATCCGTGTCTTTTTGACGAATTTCGCGTTTTTTTCACGGTCCTTTGTCGAAATTCAAGCTTTTCAGCATTTTTTTTGACGAAATTCGCATTTTTACCATAGCCCTTTGACGAAATTCGAGGTTTTCTGCAGCTCTTTGACGAAATTTGCGTTTTTTTGCGATCTTTTACGAAAGTCGCGTTTTTCCGTGGCCCTTTGACGAAATTCGCGTTTCCTCCGTGACCACTTGACGAAATTCGCGTTTTCTCCGCGATCATTAGATGAAATTTGACCTTTTTTTCACGATCCTTTTTCCAAATTTGCGTTTTTTCCGAATATTTTCGACGAAATGTGCGTTTTTTTCAGGGCCCTTTGTCGAAATTAAAGCTTTTCAGCGTTTTTTGGACGAAATTCGCATTTTTACCATAGCCCTTTGACGAAATTTGAGGTTTTCTATGGCTCTTTGACGAAATTTGTGTATTTTTCGATCTTTTGACGAAATTTGTGTTTTTTTTCCCCGGCCCTTTGACGAAATACGTGTTTTTTCTTCAGCTCTTCGACGAAATTAGCGTTTTTTCAGCGGTCATTTGACGAAATTCGGTTTTACTCCACGATTATTTGACGAAATTTGCCTTTTCTCTGCGATCGTTTGACGAAATTTGACTTTTTCTCCGCGATCCTTTGATAAACTTCACCTTTTTTTGCGCCTTGTGACAAAATTTGAGTTTTATTCGTGGCTCTTTGACGAAATTCGCATTTTATCCGCGGCCCTTTGACAAAATTTGGATTTTTCCATGATCTTTTAACGAAATTGGAGATTTTTTTCTACGAACGATTAACGAAATTGATTTGTTTCGGCGGCCATTTGTCAAAAATAGCGATATATTTTTAAGTCCAAATTTTCGGACTGATGACCAATTTTTTTTAATTTTTGGAACCTCTGGTCTTAAATTTTCAAAAATTTGGAACAGAATCACCCCCCATACCTTCCCCGCCCCCCCTGACTACGTCAAAAATGTTTGTTGTTTACAACACAATTCAACGTGTTTCGTAATATTCAGAACATTATGGAAATTTAAGTCACCCCCCCCCCCCCCCCCGAAATAAAATCCTGGGTACACCACTGGGGTAACCCTATAATGGTCGGGTGAGGTGTTTTTTCTTCTCGCGTTTAGCTGTATGTGATTAAAAACGAGTACTGTAGTTGTTAACTATTGCTCTTATAATAGAAAAACCATTTACCACATCTGGAAATTCAATAATCTTGTCAAACTAATTAAACACAGACTGCAACGTATTAGGATTTTTCTAGGTTTTCCGCTCAGGGGTCGGTACAAAAGGATTGGTTTATCTGTTTTCTTTGAAGTTTCTCTTATTTCCTAGAAAATTTACTTTCCAAGTAGAACATAAGAAATCGTTCATTCATGCTTATATGATCTTATTATGTTAAGAGAACCCACTTTTAATTGTTATTCATAAATAATTAGTTAAAATTATACCTATAATGAAATAAAATACTATATATGTAAAACAGAAAAATGTTATATAAAGAGCTGTTTAACCCTTTCAGTCTGAGAGTAATTCTGCATGTAAAATGGTGAAATAATTGACTGACACCAGAGTTTACAAACAAATTTATTAGAAAATAAATAACTGCTTGTCTTACATACGTTATGAAAGCAAAATTTTATTAAATATTTTGAGTGCCACATGTCAGTTAGGAATTATTTTTAACAATTTTCTTTTAATCATAATATTATTAAATTATACTTTTTTTTCCTTCTGTTTCGGGTTGTCTTCAAATATTGGGTTGGTCTTTTGTGTTTGGGTCTGTCTACTTCAGATTAAAATACAGTAAAACCTGTGAAAACGGAGCCTATATATAAGTGAATCCTATCTTAAGGCTGTTCTTAAATCCAAAGAGGCTAATTTCAGACAAATTATTAATTCATTTTTGTTCAGAGAGGCATAAAATGAGCAGGTCTGGTTATTCAGAAACTTTATATTCGAACACGTTCTCCATTTTTTGGTAAAAGCAGAAAAGGTTTCAGAAAACACCTTCAAATTCGGCGTTTTGAACCGAATTCCCTATGTTTCAGGCCAGAAAGGAGAAAAACGGTTTGTCACGTGACACGAATCGCTTATAAAGCGATAATAATTTATTTATCAAAAAAGGGAAAACTCATTTCCATTCCAAATTGTTCCATAGTCAGGTCTGCCAATTTCATACCTTTGCATTTAAAAACGATTCAGAAATTGTGTCAGAAAGTTTTGGGCTGTTCAGCAGATCATTTGGAAACCTTTTATGGTCCTGATAGAATGAACACAATACTACACACTACACTTATCTCTGCTAAAACAGAGTTTTTTCGGAATCGATTCCGTTTTAGCAGGTTTTACTGTAACTAACAATACAATTAAATAAGTTCATATTTTATGTATTTAACATACTTCCCACGAATAAAAAGTATGTAACACACACACACACACACATATATATATATATATGATTATTCTAAAACAATGATATCGAATTTCGTTTTCATTTTTCGATAAAGGCAAAGAATCTTTCAGAAAATACTGTCGAAATCGACGTTTTGAATCGAAATTTCGATCTCGACAGCTCTAAAATGATCGTCAGGATATATTAATCCCTTACAACGCAGGATGTTAGATTATCAAATAATAAAAAAAGCTCTTCGATTCCAAATGACTTTAATAATCATCTGTGCCATTTGTATGCTTTCCATTTAATAAAAAAGAGCCTGTTAATGTGCCAGAAATGTTCGCTGTGCTGAGCGGGGAGAAATATCTTTTGGTAAACTGTCTTACACATCACAGACTGAACAACTGTTTCATGTCCTTATATCTGGTGCATCTTGAATTTAGCTAATTGCTCCCTTATCACGACCTTTCTATGACTGTTAAGTCCCCAAAATATACTTAAATTGCAAATTTTACAACATTTTCAGAAAGATTCTTTGTTTTTATAAAGAAATGAGAAACGCTGTTCTGTTCAACTTCTTGGTATCTAGCTAGAACCCGCAAATTTCATACATTTACGAATGTTAATGCAAATTTCATGCATGTACGAATGAAAATGAGACTGTGCAAGTGTCTGAAAGTGTTTCTAGTTTGTATTTGAGAAGACCTCAAACAGAAAATTTGTTCATAAAGAAAAGCGACCATTTCCTCAGAGGGAAAAAAAATAGCCCCCCCCCCCCATACACACACACACGTCTAAATGGAAATCTGGATACGCACTTGGCAAGAATTCAAACAAAAAAGATTGTGAGTTTTTAATTAATCAATTATTTTTTTATTATTATTTTATTGTTATAGGCAGTTATGTTTGTGTTACATTGCATAAATAGTGTCTAGTGTATTTAGTATTACGTTGCATAATTGCTCTCGGCAAAGCCATAATTTGTTTTTATTGTTAAATTTTACTTTCAGATGCCTATTTCTGCTTATTATTATTATTATTTTTTTTTTAAAGAATTTACTTTAATAAAAAAGCCTCAAGGATTACAGCAGCTCACACAAAGAAAAAAAAACACAATTATACAAGGCCCTGTGAATCAGTTAGATTTCATATCACTAGATGGCGCAACTAATTCTAACCATGAGGGTATTTTGCAGGTATTTTTATCGGAGTTGGAGTGACAGCTGTTAGGGATAGCTTAATACACTAAAAAACTCAGCACCTATTATACTAAAACAATAAAAAGTTCTGGCTTTACCTTTAAGAAAAGCAAATTTCCCCTTCATTACAGCCAATGCTGCCAATAAAAACGAAGTCAATTCGAGAGTACTGCCAAAACGAAATAAAAACATAAGTATGGTGATTGATATGAAATCAATATCTCAGATTGATAGAACAAAATAGATAGCACTGAGGAAGATAGGTTCTTTCTCCGTGATAGATAGTTTCCTACTCTACTAAGATTAAGACAGATCAAAATGACGATATGACATGACGATTTCATAATCCAACCTCCTTTCAACGAACTCATAATTATGTATTTTGGTTTTGCTATTTGGCAACACTCAGGAAACAGGAAATAATTTTGTTTATATTGAATGCAATGATAGCAAAATTGCTTTTCTTGCAATTTGAACCTGTTTTTTTCAATTATATTAATACGTAAAGGTGCTAAGTTTTCTTAAGATATTCTTATGTTTGCATATAGTTAATTTTACTTTATTATGTTGTATTTAAAAATTGAAAAACAACATTTCATCCATAGGCAATTAGATTCTTAAATGTAAGAAACCTTTATGTTATCTGCAGTGATATTGGACGTTTGCAGGGGGGGGGGGGGGGGGGCAGTTTGGAGACCTAAATATGGGATGTGAAATAACTCAGGAAAATTGTCACACATTATGAGACCCAGTAAAAAATATATGGTTTAATCCTACCTAAAGTACAGTCCAACAGAGCTTTTGGCGATTTTCTTTACACACGCCAAGCTAAAATGCAACAAACTGAAAAGGGACTTCGCCCCCCCCCCCCTCCCACAACCAGATTGTGTTGGTTACCGCAAACAATTCATTAATTAGACGCTATTCTGATTTGTCAGCATCTTTGCTGATAAAATAATTCTTTCATCCCCATGTTTTAAAATGCATAACTACATTTAAGACACTTTTTACAAAATGAGAAATTTGCTTAAGTATTTACACATTATAAGTATTAAAAAGTCAAATTAAATTAAAAATTAGAGAGCTTACAATTTATATTGATTTTAAGTATTTTTGATTATGTATTTTGCACTTTTTTCTTTGTGTATATGCTATTATGTACTTTTTAATATCTTTTTTATAATTTGTATAAATAAAATCTAATGAATTATAAAAAAAATATTACATCTTTAATAAATTAATTTTTTTTTTCAAATCAGGCCCTTCGATGTGATAATACATATTGCATTTAAATAATCACAGTGTTTTTAAATTACTCACACTTTAGAAATCTCAGAAAATGTAAAACTGTTAAAACTTAGCTTTTAACTGTATAGTGTGAATGAAAATAAAAAGAAAAAATGTGCTAAATTGAATTTTCTCACTTATGAATAAACTGTTAAAAAAATGGAATTCATTAAAGCTGCATATGGATCACTGACACTTGTATGAGAACATCACGCTCATGAAATCCAGAAAACATCACTGAATGTAGCAACCTCTTTGTGTAACAATCTTAAAAAATTCATAAGATTTGTCAAAGCCACGATCATTAATATATGTAAGAATACTTTGCCCCCCCCCTCCTCTCCCTCAAAGAAAAATGAATGTAAATATAATTAATATTTTTTTAAAACAATCCCAAAACATTTTTTTTTAAATAAGATATCTCTGGATTTTTGTTAAATTATTTAAACTAAAACTGACTTTTATCTTCATTTTTATCTTTCTTATGACACCCTAGATTTGTACTATATGTCATTGCTTTATGTTTCCATTTTCTTAACTCACTGATTCATCAAGTGAGCAAAAATTAAATTTACTCACACTTTTAAAAACTTTTCAGTAATTTTTTATTTTCAAGTTCTAAACAATTGTATATTATATTTATATTAAAATTACAGACATTACATTACACTTTCATAAAACATTAAAAACATATTAAAATTGGACGTTTCGGATTTACATGAAAATCCCTCTTCAACGAACATTTTTCATAACATAAGTCACAGTTCAAAAATATCAACAAATAGAAAATGCAACGTATCAAAATTTTCTATTTGTTGATATTTTTGAACTGTGACTTATGTTATGAAAAATGTTTGTTGAAGAGGGATTTTCATGTAAATCCGAAATGTCCAATTTTAATATGTTTTTAATGTTTTATGAAAGTGTAATGTAATGTCTGTAATTTTAATGATTTTAATATAAATATAAATATGTTCAGACGTAATATTTTTGTTTACTTCAAATTGTATATTAAGTCGAAGTACTTTCACAAAGAAAACCACACACCTGTGTACACACTCTCGTATTAATAGCCGAGTCAATTGTATTCTTCACAATGTGTTTGTTTTATAATAAAATAATTTGTGTATGTTTATAATAAAAATTGTGTATGTTTATAATAAAAATTGTGTAAGTTTTATACTAAAATAAATGTGTGTGTTTTATAAAACAAGTGTATATGTGTATTACACATAAACAAGTATATATTTTTGCAGGCTAGGTCTAACAAAGACATCCGTATCATATTAACAATATGTTCTTGAGTCTAACATGCATTCAAAAACACATTTTTCTTGCCAAAATGACCCCAAAACAAAAATTTCACCTACCCGAGTATGTCTGCCACATTTGTTTTGTAAAGAATATAGGATATTTTTTTTTTATATTCTGATATTGTTTATCTGCAGTAAGAATACCTGCTTTCCTACATGTAAAATTACTAATGAGTACCTAAATTGGGTTAGGCTATACACTTATCTATAAATTTGTATTAAAAAAATTGTAGTATTTGAGATTCTTATACTAATTTTTTTTTTTGTTTATATAGATATGCTTATGCTTAATACTAATGTTGTTTTCTTATGAAGTACATGAAGCACACATAGCTGAATTTTCTGAATAATAGATGTTTTTTTCTTTTCTTTCTGTCTTTTTTCATGTTTGATTTCTGCGAATTGAATGAAATCTACCAACAGTCAAATTCAAGACTTCATTTCTTTTTTAAAAAATGCATTTCTTTTGCTTTAAAATCATTGTGGAATTGCTTTTTCACACCTTTTCCTATATTAAAAAAAAATTATTTTCTTTTCTTTTCAGCTTTTTTTTATAATTTATTAACTATTATACCTAAATTTGTCTTTTAAGGGGGGGGGGGGCAATTTTAATCGTGAGAGGTACAGAGAGGGAGAGTTTTTAAATCTATTTAACTTTAAGCATGAAGATTCTCTCAACTTTAAGATGGTAGATCCAATATAAATTGCTTGATATTATTATGGAAAACATGCTAAACAAAAAACAATGTGTAATTACGGTCATATAACTGCATGGGCAAATAGAGAATTTTTGAGAAAATTTTGGGGAAAAAAGGTTTTTTCTTGCGAAGGAGGGGGGGTCGGCAGAGGCAATTTAAGAATGCTTCATTTTTATTTAAATCAATGCAGATAAATCCCAAACTGGGCTGATGTGTTCTTCTTAATACTTAAGTACCATAATTTGTTTATGGTGCTGAAATATAACAATTCATGTATATATTTTTTTGTGTGTTTGTAAAGTATACTTCCAACATAAAATTTTTAGAAAGTCAATTTCCTTGGAATGTAAGTTTGTTAATGGTGTGTAAAATAAGCAAATTTTCCCTTGAACCAGCCACTAGTATAAGATCTGTTACATTAGTTTTGTGTTAGGATTCTAAAACAAAATGTTAGTAGTAGTTTTCTTGTTTATATTTTTTATGTTTGTTTATAGTTTGCCAAAAGATTGTATACATAGACACTTTTGGATGTTAGCAATTCCATGTAAAGTTTGGAGTCCATCACAACATAATTTACTGTGTTCTGCTTATTTCATGGAGATTCTTGACCAGATGTCTGTCTCATGTGTCAGGCTGAGTGATGATTCTGTGCCTACTATCTTTGTATATATTCCAATGAATCATCCAAAGGTGAGATAATGAAAATAATTAATCTTGTTGAGTAATTATACTTTTAAACAGCAAATAATACTATTAGGGTAAAGTTTTTACTGGCAATTACTAATAGCCATTTATCAATAAGTGTCCTATTGTTAATAATTCAAGTAGTGTATATACCTATATATATCTATATAATTGAGTCTGTTAAAGTCATTGCTTAAATCACTAATATTGAAAATTAGTGAAATTGGATAATAGATTCATTATTAACAGGGTTAGAAATTAGCAACTATATTATTGCATTTGACAACCACAAAATTATAGCTGGTCATCAAATTTGACGCCTAGCTTTTTTTTTACAGATGCTCTTATTCCTACTTTAGCATAAGTTTCCATCCACCCCCCCCCCCCCCCCCCTCCGCTGCCTGCGCTTGAAACACCTGTTTTCGATAAAAGATCGGACATTAGCAGGTGTTTTAGACACACTTGCACTCACAAAAGGATAATAGCTTAAATATCTTATCTATGCCACTAAGCCACTAAGCACTTCACCTTAACCCCTTAACCAATGACGGAAAAACTGACCTGTGACCTTAGAGAGTGGCACGTATTTAAGACACAATTGTGCCTATCAATCACCCCTCTAAACTGATTTCACGCCTTAACCAATGACCAATATAACTGACCTTAAACAAAGAAGGTATAGATATATTCTATACATCAGAGAAACTACTACTCAGATTATATTCTTTTAAGACTCCGTGAATGTGTCAGCAGAAAAAAGAAATAAATTATTGAGCTGCAAGTAAACAGAATTTTTTTTTTAAAAAGCCAAACTAGCCCTATTAAAAAAACAAAATCAATTTCTCTGTTGTTAATTGAGCAATTTCCTTGAAATTTTCACCATGTTACAATAATAGTAAATTAAGCAGCGTAATTTTTTTTATTAAAATGCAATAGCTTATTAGAAAATTAGAACCCTCACAAAAATTGGCCAGTACAGAGCAATTAGAAAGAAGAAGTCTGAATTGGAACTAAAACATGAGGTCTGCAGTTGGTCCGATCAAAACAAGATAATCAGCTTTGGATGGATATTTTGTTATGCAGAAAGAAACCATGCAGAGATTTTTTTTTTCATAATAGGATATTTTATATTTTACCATGCTTAACAAATCAAGCTAAGTATTAGAAATAATAAACATGCTACAGTGAATAGTTTTGCTTCATTATAGATACATAATGTTATCATAATCGTATACGATTTATTTATATACAGTAAACTTTTTCTAATCCTGCACACTAAATAATCCAGCATGACATTTTGAAAAAAAAAAAAAACCTTGTTTAACATTAGAAGAGCCGGAAAATTAAATTGTATAAAAATTGCTTATACCAAAATTCTTATTTAAAGCTTTTTAACATATTTACTTGATCATATTTTGTACTTTATATTATTCAGTATTTTTTTATTCTATTCAAGCTATTTAAATAATAAATAACATGCTTTACTGTCATTTTTGGTTTAATTCTAACTTCTACACTTTTCCTCCGACATTCATTCTGTAATCCGGCATGCTTAAAGTACCGAACGTGCTGGATTAGAGGAAGTTTACTGTATAAAATATCCCTTATCTGATCATCAGGCAGTAGCTATAGTTCATTATTATTATGACAGAACATTCGGCCTAGAATGATATATATCAAAAAGTAAAAATTTTCAATAAATAATAAAGAATGATACATTAAAAATATACTATACATAAATATTACATAATATTACATCTATTACATAAAAATTTTATTAAGAGGAATAAAAAATTAATTTTTTAATTTATATTTTTAAGCAATCTTTTTAGGTGCGTTCATAATTCTATAAATACGTAGCACCTATTGCCGTCGACTGGTCCGTCTGTCTGTCTGTCTGTCCACATATAACAATGCAAAAACTACCCAATCGAATGGTTTGAAATTTAAGATATATTATCTTTGCAGAATTTTGTCGAGTCATTTCAAATTTTATTAAAATTGAATCAAAACTTTAGGAGATATTAATAAAAATATTTATTAAGAAATTTGAATTTTTTTAATGAAAATTGTTTCTGTCTTGTTATAGGAGCTTCCGAGGTTTAATGATCAAGCGACGGGATACTTATTTTATTACAGAATTTAATCTGCAGACGATAAGTCATTTCACAGAATTAAAAATGATCAAGATCTGAATATTTATATAACTAGTTATGGTACGAACGCACCTCATTTGTCACGTTTGACGTACAATTTTCAACTTGTTTTATTTAGCATATCTTAATTTTATGTAAATTCTATTTTCGTGTTATTTAATATATGATTTTTTTTGTTATTTAATATTTCTCCTTCCTTATTTGCTTCTAAAATAAGATACTGTATAAAGAATATTTTAAAATTTCGGTGTTTTCCCTCGAAAAAAAAAAGGTATTTATATCGAAATCAATATCTTTAAATGCCATACAAATATACATTAATTAGTATCCAAAAATTCATTTATTTGCTTCTTTTATTTTCATTTTCTGATGTACTTTCAGTCATAAGATTTTTTTTTTAAATTAAGCTTACACCTAGTTGTATCTAAAAGTTCAAATTTTCTTTCTATGGATATAATTGCTTGATAATCTGTTTTGTATGCATATTAGCTTTATAAAAAGAATTATTTAAACATTTTTCTAGAATCCAAATATTGTAGTTTAATGTTGTTTTAAAATTTTATAGAAAGCCAGTTTTTATTTCGATTTAGTGATTAACACAGAGATAAAATGTTTAATATGTACAGCCCCCTCGCCCTTAACACATAAAGATAATTACAATATTGTTGTTAACATAGGTTTGAAAAGAAATGAGAAAATATGATATAACATAAAATTGCAACCATGAAATGCAGTTTGGCACCTATGAAAAAAATTGCAGGCGTCATTTGACGCCTTTCTTAGAATTCCCAATTTCTAACCCTGATTATCAAGCTAGTACACATACAGCAACATCTGTCATGACACTGGTGATAAGGGGCAAAAAGTAGCAAGTTTCTGATTTTAATCTATGTAAAAGAAATTTGTTTATGTTCTATACTTTTAATATCTATTTGTTTATTCTTTTCTATTCACTTTGAAGCAGACAACTCAACGGCCATTAGCAAGTTGTTTAAATGTCTTTGTATTTTTTTTTCTATTAATAATGAAACAACAGTTTTTTTCAGAACTTTTTTTTAAATCTTGTCTACACAAGAGTATGAATTCAAAAATTTTGTTTTTTGCTATTTACACAGATAACACAAAATAGTAAATATTTCACTAATTTTCATCATTGAATATTCTTTGCCGACTTCTGCAATATAAAATGCATAAAAAGTTTCTGATATTAATCTATGTAAAAGGAATTTATTTATGCTCTATACTTTTAATATCTATATTTTTATTCTTTTCTATTCACTTTGTAGCAGACAATTCAACAGTCATTAGCACGTTGTTTAAATGTCTTTGTATTTTTTTTTCTAATAATATTGAAGCAACAGTTTGTTTCAGAACTTTTAAAATATCTTGTCTATACAAGAATATGTCTATACAAGAACAGATAACACAAAACAGTAAATACTTCGCTAATTTGCATCATTGAATATTCTTTGCTAACTTCTGCTACATAAAATGCATAAAAGTTTCTGATATTAATCTATGTAAAAGGAATTTGTTTATGCTCTGTACTTTTAATATCTATTTTTTTATGCTCTGTACTTTTAATATCTATTTTTTTATGCTCTGTACTTTTAATATCTATTTTTTTATTCTTTTCTGTTCACTCTAAAGTAGACAATTCAATGACCATTAGCACGTTGTTTAAATGTCTTTGTATCTTTTCCCCTAATAATAATGAAACAACAGTTTTTTTCAGAACTTTTTTAAAATCTTGTCTACACAAGAGTATGAATTAAAAAATTTTGTTTTTTGCTTTTTACATAGATAACACAAAACAGTAAATACTTCGCTAATTTTCATCATTGAATATTCTTTGCCGACTTCTGCAATATAAAATGCATAAAAGTTTCTGATATTAATGTATGTAAAAGAAATTTATTTATGCTCTATACTTTTAATATCTATATTTTTATTCTTTTCTATTCATTTTGTAGCAGACAATTGAACGGCCATTAGCACGTTGTTTAAATGTCTTTGTGTTTTTTTTTTCTAATAATATTGAAGCAACAGTTTGTTTCAGAACTTTTAAAATATCTTGTCTATACAAGAATATGAATTCAAAAATTTTGTTTTTTGCTTTTTATACAGATAACACAAAACAGTAAATACTTTGCTAATTTGCATCATTGAATATTCTTTGCTAACTTCTGCTACATAAAATGCATAAAAGTTTCTGATATTAATCTATGTAAAAGGAATTTGTTTATGCTCTGTACTTTTAATATCTATTTTTTTATTCTTTTCTATTCACTCTAAAGTAGATAATTCAATGGCCATTAGCACGTTGTTTAAATGTCTTTGTATCTTTTTCCCTAATAATATTGAAGCAACAGTTTCTTTCAGAACTTTATTAAAATCTTGTCTACATCTGAATTCAAAAATTTTGTGTTTTGTTTTATATACAAATAATACAAAACAGTAAATACTTCGCTAATTTTCATCATTGGATATTCTTTGCCAACTTCTGCAATAAAAAATACATAAAAAAATATTTATTTATGTTACACATAATTGATTTTTATGTGGTTTTAGTAGCCATAACATTTTTTTAGTTGAAAGAATCTAATACACAAGTGAAATGAATAATTAAATATTAATGCAGTTGACATGTGAAAATAAAAATGTTCTTGATATTTTGTGTGCAATTATAAGACTATTATACCTAGGCATGGTAAATTTACGTACATTAAGATATTACAGTCCTAGTTTAGTGAGTAAAATCAGCAAAAACTGTATAATACATAATTACATTAAAAAAATAAGTACAAAAGTAATAATAGTTTTTTCTTTAAATGCTCTTTTATTAGCATTCAATGTTTTCCTTGAAAATCATGCCATTATTGCAATTCATGTTTTTTTCAAAAAATTTCTGTTATAATGTGTTATTTTGGCATGGGCACCAAACCCAATTATGGAAAATTTATCTCTTTATTTTTATGCTTGGTACAATGTGCAAGCAAATAAATTAATTAAAAATGTGTAATTTTTGCTCTTTTTCCCCCCTAGAATATGGCAACAGGAAAAAAAAATTAAACATTATTTTAAATACATTATTAGCATTTCTAAATAGGTTTCTCAATGTATAATCATAATTTAATTAATATGAAATTATTATTTGATTAAACCTTTTTTTAATGTATTACACCCTCTCTTTTTTATTTATATTTTCTATTTTTTATAGTTTAAAATATTTTGTTGTGTTGCAGTTTCACTGCCAATTGGCCTATTTTGTCAAGCATGATTTGGCACATAATTAAATCCATTGTTGTTGTAAATCGTATAAAATTGTACTTGTGTGTAAAGAATCTTTGGGGATTTATCACCTGTGGCAAGCTAACGGAAAAATTCTGGAAAATGCCTTAATTTATAATTAAGTTCTAAAAATATGAAAATGTACTGACATCGTAATCATACCTTTGACCACTAAATTAGTTGTATGAGAAACGCGTGGGTTCTGCATTTTGCTACTGATCTCAGCTTCTTCTCATTTGACTCACTGGCCACCACGGAAGTGAAATACAGCTAAAACTTATCCTAAACTGTATAACTGTATAAACAAATTACTTAAAAAAAAAGGAAACTTTAACTGTGAATGCTGACTACTAAAAAGTAGTTTGAGAAGTGGGGGAGGGGAGTCTTCATTTTGCTATTTATTGAACATAACTTTTTAAATTCTAGCCTTTCAAGAAAGGAGTGAAAAGTGTATTACAAAATTCCATCTTTATGTACAAAAACCAAGTTGAGTTAAATAAAAGAAAGTAAAAAAATACTTAAGACAGCCAGAAATATCACTTATCCCAAGTTAATTTCAATAGTTTTTCTTATACTGAAGATAAAAATGACCATTTGCCCTGTAACATATCATTCAAAAAATTGTATAAAAACAAACTTTTTATTTTTTAATATAAGATACTGCATTTAAAAAAAATTAATTCTGATAAACATTTTAATGCATTAAGCTTCATAAATTAAAAAAAACATAGACTAAAAATTTTTCCTTCCACATCCGAGTGTTTATTTTTGAAAGAAAAAAATGGCCTTTTATTTCTTAATTATATCAATTTTACCCTTAAGAGGCATCTTACTGCCTTCGAAAACAAAATTATAAATAACATGCAGAATATTCACTCTTCACTCCAGCCATGTAAGCAATCCTTCAGTAAATGTAGTAAGTAAATCTCCTCAAAGGCCTCAAAATCTTCTTTGTCACCAATATGTTCTTTCAAAGATTGCACTTCCTACAAAACTAATAGCAAAAGGTACGATGAGCTGAAGAACTCTGTACTGAAGGAGGTTTGAAGGGAATTTACTGATATGATGTCATCACAATCAGTTTGACCACACCTAATCAATAAAAGTAACTGTTCTCGAAAAGGGCAGTTGCAATGGACGTCATGTTGGAGGTCATACATTACAAATAGGCAGTTCTGATTGGTTGAACTACCCTGACCTCCAATTGAAGTACAATGGTTGATCAGCTGATTGCAACTTCTCTATTGGTTACCTGATAAAATTTGTTTCTTTTTTTTCTTAAAACTGACTTTTATATTCACTTATAACAAAAAAAAGAAGATCTATATATAAAATTAATTAAAAAAACACTATATTTAAAATACAAGACTGTTTTTTTAGTCACTTCTCCTGAGCTTTCTACTGAACCAGTTTTGATAATTATTTTTTTAATGAAAGCTGTTCATTTGCAGATGTACCCGCACTAGCTATTTTTTAAAATATTACCAATTTTATATTTTCATTTTCATTTTAAAAGTTTTTTAGGAAATTTCTTCAAAATGGTGGCAATCAGGTTAATACAGTGCTGGCCATCCAAAATGCAACGCCATGAATGAATGAAAATAACAGAATGATGTTTATTGGACAAACAGATTATAATGGGAAGGACAAGTGGTTACATTTTCAGAAAATTTGGAGGCATAGTTCCTGAGAAAACACCACCCAGAGTTGCCACCCCTGGCCACAATAACAGCATTTATCTGCCTAGGCATGAAGTCGAACAGAGATTGGATGTCATGTCCGAGTACAGCAGTCCATGCAGCTTCAACACTATGCCACAGTTCATCAACCGTAGTGACGGGCGAGTGGTGACGGGACAGTCACTTAGAAGCCATTGACAGGACATTTTAAATTAGTGATAAATCAAGATAATGTGCCGGTGAGAGCAACAGTCGAACATGTTCTGTATCAAGGAAGATCAGGATAGTACGCGCAACATGCGGTCGTGCATTGTAGTGCTGAGAAATAGAGTTCCAGAGGCCTCGAAGCTAGGGCAGAACCACGGGCAGTAACACCTCTGAAATATAACTGCTGCTGTTCATATTGTCGGCAATGGGAACAAGAAGATATCGAGATGTGTATTCAATGGCACCCCTCACCATCACTGCAGGTTATGGGCCTCTATGATGATGTCGAATGGAAACTGGCAAAGTGAATTCTCAAGGAAGCCACCAAACATGGATGCGGCCTTCATGATGCACACAGAGCCTAGATTCATCTGAAAAGACTATGTGAGACGCCATTCCTGTGTCATATACAGCATCATGATGCCCGCATCCGTGTTTGGCAGCATTGTGGTAAACGCACATTGCCAGCTTGGATTCAACATCGCCATACTGGCATATCACCTAGAGTGACGGTATGAGGTACCATTGGATACACATCTCGGTAACCTCTTGTTCGCATTATTGGCAATTTCAACAGCAGCCTTTACATTTCTCATGTGTTACGTCCCGTAGTTCTGCCCTATCTTCGATGTCTCCGGAACTCTACGTTTCAACAGTACAGTGCACGACCACATGTTGCCATACTATCTTGACCTTCCTTGATACAAAACTTGTTCGACTGTTGCCCTGGTCAGCACGTTCTCCTGATTTCTCACCAATTGAAAATGTCTGGCCAATGGCTGCTGAGCGACTGGCACGCCACCAGTCACTACGATTGATGAACTGTGGCATAGTGTTGAAGGTGTATGGACTGCTGTACTTGTACATGACATCCAATCTCTGTTCGACTCCATGCCTAGGCAGATAGATGCTGTTATTGTGAGCACGGGTGGCAACTCTGGGTAGAGTTTTCTCAGGAACTATACCGCCAAATTTTCTGAAAAAGTAATCACTTGTCCTTCCCATTATAATGTGTTTGTCCAATAAACATCATTCTGTTATTTTCATTCCTTCATGGTGTTTCATTTTGGATGGCCAGCAGCGTATTTCCTCTCTATAACATAAAATTTATTTGTCTTATCACATTCCACAAAATCAGAAGCATGATTCCATCAGTGAAAATGTTGTTATATTTAAAAGAAATATTTCAATGGTTTTCATAAAATTTACACACATTAAAATGATTGCGTTTAATTATGCACTAATCACGGAAGAGCAGAACATAGATTTTATTTCTTGAGAAATAGTATATTAAGTAATCTCTGTAAATAAAATAACAGTAAATTATCTATCAAAATAAGTAATATGTAAAACGAAATGTTTCTGATGAGGTAAAATGACATCATTCGAATAACAAAAAAGAAATTTTCCTCTACGAATATAAAATATTTTACTAATTCTATGTCAGTATGATGTCATATCCACTGAAATGAAAAATTTTAAACAAAAAATGTTTTCCATGCAATATTGGTGCGCTATTTCTAAAACAATTTCCAATTTCCAACCATTTAATTTACGTGATTTAAACAATGGATATAGTTATTGCACTGCACACTATTTTAAAGGTAAAAAAATATCAGCAGATTATTTCAATTTATTCTCTTGTACCAAAAAAAATCAATCTACCTGAATTTTGTATTTCTGATGATATTAAAGAATTATTCACAGCAGATAATGAGTTGTCTAAAAATAACATTCGTGAATATAATAATGCATTATCATTCTTATCATTAGGCTCAAATGTAACGTTCCCACCTCGCAAGAGTACTTATTGCTTTAAAATTCTTGTTGTAGTCCATCATAGATTTTCTCCATTATATCCTAAAAATAAAGTAGGCTCTTCTTATGGGCAATTAAACATACTAGATTTTGCTGAGGCTAATCAAATCACGTTTCAGCATTCTGTTAATAGTTCTTTAAGAATAATTGTACGAAACATTTATAATATTTGTTTAGATCTAGAAATTATTACAAGCGAAACAATTTGGCAAATGGTTTGATCTCTATAATCAATCTAATACCATAAGACCTTTTCATTTAGAAGACATCAATTTCCCATTAGTCTTGCATTTAGTATGACAATTAATAAAGCACAAGGACAAATATTGGATTGTGTTGCTATTTATTTACCTGAACAAGTATTTAGCATGGAAGAACGAACAAACAGGAAGGAACATCAGGAGATACTTTCGGTATCATTTCGTCAGGGAATTCTGGGTAACGGGATTCCAGTAACCCGAAGCGCTTGGCGAATTTTTGGCGCTCATTTTTGATACTCTGCTAATAACTAAAACTGTACATTTTTTTAATTACATTATTATAACTTCTGCAGAAATACTTTATTAATTTTGAGATTTTTAATATTTTATTACAAAATCCGAAAAATAACTGTTACGTACATTTTAAGTTATGTGTCCTTCATTTGTAGTCTTTTAATAATATATTTTGTGTACTTTCATAACAACTGGATGCTAATTAATAAACTGAGACTTTTACCAAATGTAAATTATACTAATAGCATATAATTTTATCTGTATTCATATACATTTTATATTTTGTTTTTCAAATTGCACATTTTAAATCATAACAAAATAAAAATAATTAAGAGTATGTTTTTGTGGAAATTGAATTTTGTGAATTGCTTGTTTAATAAATAGATTTTTGTGAAGATTTTGATTTTTGTAAAATTTATGATATAAATCAGCCATGATTTAATCACTGTTTTAATTAAAAATCACTGTTAATTGCCTAAGATGATTGCCTTGTATGATTGAATCACTGTTTTAAATCATCTAATAAAAATCGTTGACACTCAAGTTTCAAGGCTTCATAAAAGGAGCCCATAAAAGCAATTGATCAAAACTTTTTACTATTTTGAAACTACGGGGGGGGGGGGGGGGGGGGGTTAATTTCAACCCTAGTTCATGTTTATACTTAAAATTTCTATTTGTAGTTTTAAAAAATTTCACTCTTAAAAATTGGAACAGGAAATGAGATATTTTTGCTGTGAATTTTGATTTCTTTAGTATCATTTCTAAAACTTTCTACTGTCTCAAAAATTTTATAGCTGTAATTCTATAGAATTCAGTATTTAAAAATATATATTTAATCAAATTACAAAAAGATAAAATTATCGCTAAAATAAAAATAAATGCATCACTTTAATAGAATAATAAATAAATAGATTGATTAAATTAAATTATTATTATTAAGAATTCTTCATCTCTTTAATATTATTTTTTAAAAATTATAATTCTCAGTATAAAATGTATGTAATATAAGTTAAAAAATGTTTAGAATCAATCACTAGAAAACATTAAAATACTTTAATCCACCGACCAGGTATGTGAAATGCGCTATCAATGAACTCAAACAGCATAGCGATTCTTGCATCATCAAAACAAAACAATAACAACAAAAACAGGAGTATTGAGAGAGAAAAAAAGCCAAACAGGCACGCCAGGCTATTTCCCTGCCTGCTTGCCCCGCCTGCAAGGTAGTCAAAATCCCTGCAGGTAGTCAAAAATCTGTAGCAGCTGTCGCCAGAAACTCGTTTGTGTTGAGAGATAGGGGTTTTCCTTACAGTAATCATTTCTAGTTCCATGGTATTTAGCCATGAACTGTTATATGTCACTGATTCTAGAGTACGCTCTTTTAAAAACTTGAAAGTGCAAGCAGTTTGAAAAAGTAGTACAACAACTAATGTGGTATATAAGGAAGTGCTTAAAAAAAGAAAAAAAAACCTATCATTGAACCTGCATGAAATGCGATTTCATACTTATATAAAATTTAATGAAATTAATATTTTCTTCTAAGTACATTTTTCTTTATTCATAAGTTTATTTTAACATACTTATTTAATATATTCTCTTCCATCGAATTTCGAGTTGTGCCACTAGTATGTAATTCTAGAATTTTATCTGTAAATTTGTTTTAATTTATGATAGTAGCTATTTATTTTTACAGTATTTTTAATTATTGTTCAATCTTTTACGCTTGAGAAATGCATCTGAAAATATTGATATCTGTCATGCCCCTTGTAATGTGAGTGTCAGATAATCGGAAGTCTACCGCAGTTTTTAATACTAGGATAAAATTTTCTGTTGAGTTTCCTTTATTTGAATTCAGTGTTCTAAAGTTAATTTTAATTTCTTATATGAAATTCATTTTTTCTTAAATAGTTTTTAATTAACTAAAAAATATGATATATTAACACAAGTCTATTTATTGCAGATGCATGAAGCCATAAATGTAGATACACATCTTATCACTCAAGGAAATCTTTAAAGTGTGAAATATGCAGCCAAACATTTCTTCACAAGAGCTTTTTGGAAAAGGATCTTCCTACTCTCACGAAGAAAATTCGTTTGTGTGTGATGTATGCAACAAGAAATTTTCTCAAAAGAGTCATTTAAATGTTCACCTTCGCTATCATACTGGTGAGAAACCTTTTGTATGTGAGCAATGCAACAGGAAATTCTCTCAGAAGTGTAATTTAAACAACCATCTATTAATTCATACTGGTGAGAAACCTTTTGTGTGTGAGATATGCAACAAGAAGCTCTCTATTAAGAGTTATTTAATCAAGCACATGTTAATTCATACTGGTGAGAAAGCTTTCATGTGCGAGATATGCAACAAGAAATTTTCGCGTAAAAGTGATTTAAACAGGCATGTGTTAATTCATAGTGGTGAGAAACCGTTTGTGTGTGAGGTATGCAACAAGAACTTCTCTATTAAGAGTAATTTAAGCAAGCACATGCTAATTCATAATGGTGAAAAACCTTTTGTGTGTGAGATATGCAACAAGACATTCTCTAGTAATTTAAGAAAGCACATGTTAATTCATACTGGTGAGAAACCTTTCGTGTGCGAGATATGCAACAAGAAATTTTCGCTGAAGATTAATTTAAATGCTCATATTCCTTCTCATACTGGTGAGAAACCTTTTGTATGTGAGATATGCAACAAGAAATTCTCTCGTAAGGGTAAATTAAATGTACACCTATTAACTCATACTGGTAAGACACCATTTATGTGTGAGATATGCAACAAGGAATTTTCTATTAAGAGTTATTTAAGCAAGCACATGTTAATTCATAATGGTGAGAAACCTTTTGTGTGTGAGCTATGCAACAAGGAATTTTCTATTAAGAGTTATTTAAGCAAGCACATGTTAATTCATAATGGTGAGAAACCTTTTGTGTGTGAGCTATGCAACAAGAATTTCTTGCGTAAGGGTGATTTAAACAAGCATCTGTTAATTCATGCTGGTGAGAAACCATTTGTGTGTGATATATGCAACAAGAAATTCTCAATTAAGAGTAATTTAAGCAGGCATATCTTAATTCATACTGGTAAGAAACCTTTTTGTGTGTGAGATACGCAACAAGAAATTCTCATGTAAGAGTTATTCAAGCAAGAAGCTTAAGCTCTTTATTCCTCTTATGTGTGAAACATGCAACAAAATATTTTTTTTAAGTTTTAACTAAATGCCCATATTAGTTCTCAAACTAGTCATAAATATTTTGTTTGTAAATTCGGCAACAAAAGATTTTCAAAAATCTGATTTAAGCGTCTATTATTTCTTACTGGTGAGAAACATGTTTGTGAGACATGCAATAAAAGTTACCCTCAAAAGTGTAGTATAAGTACTTATACTGGTGATAAACCTTTTTTATTGTGTGAAATAAGAAACAAGACATTTTCATAAATACTAATCTGAGTGTTTAACTTCTCTTATAATTTGTTTTTTTCTATAAACTAATTTTGGTACTTCCTATTTTATGGAGACCTTGGCGTAATTTAGTGTAAAAAAATGGGATTTCCAAGCATGGCAGTCACCAAAATGAAAGAGTGGGCAATGAAAAAATGTCTAATGTTATAAAGCTTATATGTGTAGCCATATGTGATATAAATTGTATAATATTATATGGTTTATTTATCTACTAGCTGATCTACTCAGTCCCGCCAAAAACTAATAATTCTAACATTCTAAAAATCTCTGCACAAAATTGTTCCTCTTTTAACTGTTTATCTTTCGGAAATTAAATAGAAAGATGGACTCCGAAGTGGAAATAAATTCAATACTACCTCCTCAAATCTCTGGATTATTTTATTCAAAGTGGGTTAGTATTTGGTAAAAATATACTAAAAAGTTACCATTGGATTTTCGCAAAATTTGCATTTGGGAATCAGAAAATAAACAATGAACAGACTGTGAGTTTCGAAACAGCACCTCCAATACATTTCTTAATACTCGAGGATGTGTAAAAATGATAATATTTCATTCTCTAGGATTATCAAAGCGCTAATTTTCTTTTGCGGTTTAATAAAAATAGCCATTTTTGACACATGCACAGGAAAATCATTTTGTTCCAATGCCAAGGTGTGCATTTTGTTCCAAACAAATTTCTGATACGTGTCCCTGCTACCTACGTTACTGTGTATAGTAGAAGTGCTGTAAATTTTTTAGTTCATGTTTCTACCACCAGGTGGAGCATTTTGTTCAAAATAAATCTTTTTCTGAATGAAACTCTGGCACTCGTTCCTGCTGTTAACGGCACCATATGGAAGGTGTGCAGTTTACATGCGGAATGTCACTTACTTCCACTTTCCACCGCCAGGGCGTACCAATGCTATGTCTTAATTAGTTAGCTATACCTTTGTTAGTTCATGTTAAGTTGAATGAACCAATTTCTGTTGAAATCGGGTTCAAAGAACCTGAGAAAATAAATCATCTCCCTGGAGATTTATATTCATAAATGGTGGTAACCAAGAGCTGAAAAAATTATACCAAAGTTTATTCATACCTGGGAAACCTCAGAAAGCTGTTAGAAAAGATTTCGTTTGAATCGGACCAAGATTAAAGGCAAAAACTTTTAGTTACATTTTCCACTGCCAGGGGGAGGGGGGGAGTGCACTCTGTTCTAAACAAACCTCTTTCTGAACAAAACTTCGGCACATGTCTCCACTTGTGCTGCTTATGGTACTATGTAAGAGATGTGTTGTGCACACACAGAAAATCTTTTAGTTCCACTTTGCACCACCAGGGAGCACCAAATCTATGTTTTATTTAGTTATCTATATCTTAATTAGTTCACATTAAGTTGAAGGAATCAATTCTTTTTGAAATTGGGACCCTTGTTTGAATAGGACAAATTTTAAATGCAAAATCTTTTAATTCCACTTCCTTCCACTACGGGGCACACTCAGTTCTAAATAAAACAATTTCTGATCAAAACTCTGGCACATTTCCCAACTGCTTATGACACTATATAGAAAATATGCTGTGCACGCTCTGCAAAACCTTTAACTTCCACATTCTACCATCATGAGGCAACAAATCTGTATCTTAATTAGTAGGCCAAATTAATACATACAACCTGCCTGTATCAACCTGCCAAATGAGGCTTGGCATTGTACTGTTGTATGTAAATAGGACTTGATTTTTCACTACTTGGAAATTTTTCACGTATAGCAGGCAAAACGTTTTCTATAATCATTTTGGAAACTGCTGACCTAGATCATCAAAATGCCCCACTGTGTGCCAATAAACAGTGTTGAATTCAGGTGGTGCCCCCCCGAAAATGCAATTTCTCCCCCAGAGAAAAGTGTCTGAATTCAACACTACTGTTTACTATTTCAAAACCCTCGTGAACTTCAGAATCATGATTAGTTGTCGATCTTGGGTTAATGAACCTAAGGTTGAAATGTGTATATCTGATTTGCCAGAGAGATCACATGACATTAAACGCTTCTATTCCAGTTGATGAGTTTTATTCTCACTTGGCATCAGTTTTAGATGAAACAATGTGCATTAAAAGAGCATACTTGTCGGTTTAATTTTTAGATAAATAAATTTGGAATTACCCCTTTGATTTGATAGTTTGGTTCATTCACAAAGGTTATAAATACTGATACAGTTATAAGATGCTCATTTTTACAAATTTTGCATTGCAGTAAAATTCTTTAAAAAAAAAAATACTTGACAAAAAAAAAAAAACTTTTTTCTTTAATCTATAAGTTTTTAATAAACAGTTTTCTTATCAAGCTAAAGTAGTAAGTAGCAGAGCCGTTCAAAGAGGGTTTTTGCCATGGGCACGGAAACTGAGCAGATACCAAAATTACCATTTATTTATTTCTCAATGAATATCATGAAAGACGGTAGTATCTCGAGTGACGCGGCAAAAATCTAATATTCCATCACTCTTATAGATACAACTAGTTTCAGATCAAAGGAAAAGTAACTAAATGTCTGTATTTTAACACAATCTTTCAGAGCATATTTTAAGGAATTTTCACTGGGCGACAATAGGTTTGATCTGTTGTCCCAAGCATATATCTATAAATTCAGCCCGCCCCCCCCCCTGATAACTGCAAACCAAATAATTAGAATATCGATTTTTATAATTCTGTTTTATTAATTCTGTCTATTTTACTTCTTCTGTACCTGGTCAGTAAATAATGATGTTTTCATTGAATCATGTAAACCCGTTCATTTATATCTAGGTAGCATTAAAGAAAGTCTACATTCACAGTTCATACTAATTGTTAACCATTGTTATGTTAGTCATATATATAGTCAAACCTAACATTCAACCTACCAAATTTCTGTATCTAATTAAAAATTTATGTATGAAATTTATCGCTAAAATTATGTTAAAATGCTGCTTACTTTTTACTGTTTCTACACTTGACTTTTGTACATAACAGTATTACATCTACCAATTCGGTATTTGGAGCCTGGAATAAATTATTAAATTGAAAAGCAAATTTGATCTGAATCATTAAATATTTGTTTTTAATTTCTCGTAACTATAGTTTTAGACTCAAAGTGGAACTAATCAAAAAGAATCCTCTTGCTGTTTAAAAATATTAAATAAAAAAATACCATGTTAAATTTTGTAACATGTTTCCAAAATGCCAAATGAACAATAATTAAAGTGTTTAAACATCTTTAGCCTTTCAGAAATTACTGTATTTTGAAAAGAGTAGAACTAAACAAGGAAATCGATTTTACTCTTCATGTTTAAAAGAATCAAATTCTAACTGTAAAATATTTCCAAAATACTACAGAAATATTTACAATAGTTTAAATTTTTTATACAAAGGACTTTCTTATTGAAATAATGGAATTAAACAAGAGATTGATTCGTTATTTATATTTTAATGAGTTAAAATTTTTAATATTTTTATAATGGTTTTAAAATGTTACAATAATAGCTAAAATCTTTAAATTTTTTCTTACAAGTTATTATCAATTGCAAAGAATTTGTTGACAAACTCTTGTGTTTGTTAGAATTCTTTGTCTGGAAGTTTTCTCTTTCTTTCTTTGCTTTCTAGGAACCTTGCAACAGCAGGTCTTGGATCATAAAAAGCTGTTCCAATTCCATTAAGAGCAATAAATGTTCTTGAGTTCAATGCTTCTTTTGAAAGTCCTGACTGTTTGTTAGATTTAAGCGTTGTATGTATGGGCCAGCGCTGTGAGGTGTTAAAGAAACATATGATTGTACCAATTTGTTAAAACCTGAGTGGGGTTGAGACGCTTTAAAGTAATGATAGAGTCTTGCTGTTGATGAGGTCATATCTGATGGAGGAGGCAGTTTTTCAGCCGCGTAAAAAGCAACCACATCATCGGTAAAATCGGCAATTTTGTCTTTACCAAGAAGGTTCCCAACATCAAGGCGGGCTGCACTAACAACCTCTGTTGGTCTTCTTGCTTTTAAGAAAGCATCTATCCTGTTGGAGATGCCCAAGTTCTCAAATACAATTTTGACAGAATCCATGAGGCCTTCTGCTACTCGCTTACTCAATTTACATTCTCCTAGAAAAACTGATTTCATTTCTTATTCTTCTGTAATAAATCGTGCTGTAACAAATTTATTATCAACTCCATATTTATCAACGGAACCATCTATCTGGATAGAAAAACAATCAGCCTTTTGCAACTGCGTGTCTGTATTTTCTTTTACTTGGTCACCAACAATATCAAGCATCTCGCGATACATTACTGGATTTCTATACTGCAACAGTGCTGGAGATGGATTAAAAGAAGAAAAGTCACATTCTAAACCATTGTCCATGTAAGAGGCAATTTGTGAGTCAATGTGAATTTTCGTTAAAAACCGCGAAAGCCAAAAATGAGCAGAGAGAGTCAACTGTCGGCTATCATTATAAACATCCAGTGCAAGCTCTATTAGCAATTTTATTTTTTCTGCATTGTGTGATTTTAAAGTTTTTATCCAAGAATGCTAATGAGATTGTGCCATCCATTTTTTTAATACGCTGCCGAAGACAGTGGGACTCCAACTCTAAGTTCTTCTTGAGGCCAGGATGCACTGGATGAAGGTGGATGGATTCAGTGGTGGGATTCAGCTGTTTTGCACCAGTTGTTAATTTGTGTGGAGTTCAGCGAACTGGTTCTTAAAATACTTCAAATGCGAAAATCGTATTTACATTAATTTACTTTTTCTTAATGTGCATCTGCACAACAGCATTTTAAAAATATAACACTGTGACATTTTGTAAATTGATTCATTTAATAAAATAATGTTTAGTTTGAAAAAAAAAATTCTTCATTCTGTCAGAATCCAATTTAACTTAACAAAAAACATTAAAATATTGAAGATTTGATGAATTTGGGTATCTAAATCGGCAATCTAGGATAACTCCCTGGTTATATAGCATGCTTATTCAACATTTCTTAAATTTCTGCTATTCTTGCATTATCGTTATTGTATTATTAGGTTTTGATTCATTTTCTGTTAGAAATTTTGATCAGGATTTCATGATTGCCTAATATTTATTAAACAAATTACGTCCTTATAGGAAAGCATGTTTCAGGATATTTTTTTTTCCCCATTATACTTAAAATTCAAAGTTTATGTTGTTATTTTAATGTAAAGTGTTTCATAATATATGTGTGATGCTTAATTTTCCCTTATTGTTAATGCATCAAAAATCATTCGTGAAGCGAACCGGTTGTTATATTATTTGAATCCCATCACTAGATGGATTGTCGGAAAATAAATCTTTCAAGCAGAAACACAAAGATCACAACAACGACATGTTTCCCATAGGCCATAGGTCACACGGCACTTCCCGCCATCCCAGCCTGCCTCATATTGTATCGTACTGCCCCTGCCTACACTCGGTATCTGCTATAACAAATGTCGACAGTTATAATATCCGAAGCACAAAGACAGCTTTTGTTATTCAAAATTTTTTATTTCAAAAATTGCCGGCACCATTTCCTGTCACTGGGCGACACTAGTGTCGCCTACTTTATATGTTATTTTATGCCCTGCAATCTTTTTATACATTCCATTCTTTGTACACTGGATTCACATCACATATAAAAATCTCGAAACGTTTGGAGATTAGAATTAAAAAAAAAAAATATATGTAAAATGTTCACTCAGAACTGGCTTTTGATTAGGTTTTTATAACTAAATATCCATATTGTTTCATGATAATTATACACAAGCTTTTAAAAAATTATATTTATAACTTATAAAATTTTGAAAGAGTTCGGACGATCAGAACTATTTTATTTTTAATATTAAATGACTGGCACGAAAAAAAAGTGAAGAAAAGACAGCCATTTTACAACTAAATATCAATATTTTTTCACAAATATTTTACACAGGCTTCAAAACAATTATATTACAATTTCAAAACAATCCTATTTAAGTTCATGTCAAGGCGTCACTCGAATTTTGATATTTTTTTTAAAACCCATACTTTGAATTTATGAGATATGTGAATGAAAAAGCATCAGCAAATAAATTTTATATATCTTTTCACGTTAAAAATAATATTTGCACCTGTAAGTATAAATAAAACAAAGAAAATTATGATTTTATTTAAATTAATAACATAGGCATCACTAAAATTTAATATTCTTTTGAAGCCATAAGGTCATTGTGCCACTAATGTCATTGAAGCATGTAATAGTCATTGAAGCCAGTGTGTCACTAACTTTTAACCCGTTAAGGGTTTTTGTGCTGATTATATTTAAAGACATTTCCAGGCTTTGTCACAAATTAATATATTTTTGAGTTCATAGGGTTAAAAAGTTAAAATTAACACATTCTTTCATATGAACATCTTTATAATTAACATTTCACTTAATTAGTGAATCACAACAGCTTTCTCTGATAAAAGAAGCATCAAAGTGCAATTTAAAACTTATGAATGTTGTTGTTTAAAGTTTGCATTGTTTCAATATCTAACATTCAACTGAACATGTAAAATTTTTCTTACACAGTTGAACCTCGTTAACGTGAACACACTTTCCATGAATTACTTTGAATATCAATTAAATTTTACACTTCCTATTAAAACAAATGCAAAGGTGTAAAGGAAAATTTTATTTTCTCTCAAGATTCTCATTAACAGAGCTCAACTGTATAGATTTTAAGAAAATTGCTATTCTTCTATTTGTGCTATCCTTTATTTCAAAATGATAATCACGCCATAGAGATTACAAAAATTTATTTATTTTTTAATTACAAATATTTTAATTTACTCATGCGTATATTATGCATTAATTGCATATATTTTATTTTTGCAAATTTACGCTTTAATTTCAGTTTCTGTTGTTGTAATTTTACAATTTGTATTTCATTTTCAAGCTTTTTTTCTTTCAACTTGACTCCATGTTCTGCTGCTGCAGCCATTCTTTCGTTTCCCTCATTTTGATGTTCTTGCGACTGTATTAATTTATTTGATAACTCTTCCGTAATTGTTGTCCATCTTGAGACAAATTTATCTCTTGAACCTAATTAGAAAAAAATAAATCATACAAGTAACTAGGTAAGCATTGTTTACAAACATCATAATATATATATATATATATATATAATTTAATTTTCCAGTTCTGGCAGTATATTGTTTGAAAAATATTAATATATAAAAAAATATAGTTCTTGGAGATTAATTTGCTTAAGCTTATCTTTACCATTTTCACCAGTATTAAAATGACAACCCCTTTTCCCGTTTAGAAAAAAAAAAACTACATTTTTAAATTATGATATATTTAAGGTTTTAAAAAGTTTTTTTTTTTAGAGCCATACCAAGTAGTACTTGTTATAGATTTTGTACTTGGCATATTCATAAAAATTATTAACTTGGTATATAAAAATGTCTACAAAATATATAAGAATTTGCAACATTAATGCAGATCAAAATTTCAGAGTTTCCCCCAGGTTTAAAAAAGGGCAGGGTGCTGCTGGTAAGGAAAGGGCATGGGTGCAAGTTTAAAATTTGGCCAAGACTGAAAATATTTTTGAACTCTCCCCCACTGAATGAGCATATACACACACACCAATTAGACAAAAACCAACGCATTAAATATTACATGCAGTAAAATTCAATTATGTTGAAACTGAATATAAAAAAAATAAGTGCATATGCATGTAAAACATTCATATTCACGTAACAGTATATGAAAAGTTTAATTCATACAGGCTACAGCTAAAAACAATAAAGTGGACATGCATTGACACATAAAATTGCAAAAATACTTAAGAATGTGCATAGGCACACTTATATAAAATGTTTTTGTAACTTTAAAAATATCTTCCCATAAACGACATTAATATATATATATTAAGCCCGATTCTTAAACTATTTTGCACAAATCCTAAGAAATCTAAAAACAGATTTTTTTTTTTTTTCGTCCTCGGGAATTTTCAAAAGACTGAATTCCGTCTTTGGACGGAAAACTTGCACCCATGGAAAAGGGCACTTTTTGGATTCTTGAAGGCACTTTTCATATTCTTAAGGGCATTATTTTGGTTTTTACAGCCACTTTTAATATTTAAAAGTCAGGGTACTCTTTTCAAGACAACATTTAGTCAATTTTTACTATGAAAGCAAATTTTTTAATGCAAAAAGGAGAGAAAGTACACTTTTTTTTTTTTTTTTTACTGAGGTGCAAGAAGGGTGCTAATTATTTTTATGGGGGCAAAAAGGGTGCTATTTTGTAAACCAAAGGGCAGGCAGGGTGCAGCACCCTTCTGAAACTGTCTGGTGGAAACTCTGAAATTTAGTTTTATATTTATGTAAATAGGTCACAGAAAATATGATACTATTATTTTAATGGTTAACAAATAATAATAATAATAATAAGGCACTTTTTGATTTCATATTTTAAAAAATCGACTGTAGTTACAATTTTTTGTTTTATTCAATTCAAGAGTAATTATCAAAATGGAATAAAATTTTGTTTCTGACTTATTAAGAAGTTATGTTTTAATTTTGTTTTACAGGATTAAGTGCAGTTTTCTATTAATTTCAAAATATAAGAGTTAAAAATCTGTGGTTGATGCTTTTTTTCCCCGCTTAGGGCCCATTTTGTGAAAAGTAAACGTAATTTTTGTGAAATGTATTATATTTTAGTAAAAAATAATGTTTTATAATAAAAGACAATCTAGTTACTGAAATTCGAACCAAGCATATATTATTAATAATTTCTTTTAAGTCCTGCTAAAGTTTTCCTTTTGTGTGAATCTGTTTTGTTTGCAAGTTACACATTTTAAATTCTACCACAATAAAAATAATTAATGAAGATTATATTTTAATTGAATAAGATTTTATGAAAGGGCCTGTTTTATTAACAGGAATTTTGTGAAGGGTCCTGTTTTACTAAGAGAACTTTTGTGAAGGGGTCCATTTCATTAAATGGATATTTGTGAAGAGAAACCTAATTAAACATCAAATTTTGCCTAGATCGACACTTGAAAATGCTTTATATCAGTTTTAAAGTTGCTTCAATGATTACAATCTTGTAGATTATAAACTTCAATAATTTTAAACAGAAACAAAATATTTCTGCTTTTCTAAAAAGTAGCATACAATGTTATGTTAAAAATGAATTTTAGAAATTGCAACTAAAAATTTAATTGGATGCCTAAGATATTTACAGTAGATGTTATTTGATGTCTATCTTTCATTTCCCAATTTTTATCACTGAGCATAGTTAAATTTTGAATTTAATCAGTTAATTAAAAAGATTTAAAAAGTAACAGTTTGTAAAAAATGACAACAAAGTAACAACTCTAATTTTAACTAACCCTTTCAATTAAACCAGTTGCTATTAGAAACATGTTTTTTTAAATTAATAAATTAATATGGTTAGAAAAGATTTTATATCTATATATATAGGTGTATATACAAAACTTATTAAATACTGACAAAATTCGAACAGAAAAGTAATAAATACCTTATAGCTAACAGATTAAATATAAATAATGGAAAAAAAATATAAAAATAACAAAGTTCAATTTAATTTATGCTTTGTTAGTAATTTCAAATTAAGACATCAACATTCCAAGAATAGTCATACTGTGTAACAATAAAATTTACACATACACTTCCTATCGAATATTTGTGTTGAGGTTGGTGTTGGCCCTGGGGTTGAATCTGCTAGAAACATCTCATCTTCTGAAGAAATTTCATTTTCTTTGTTGTTATTGTCATAGTTTATCTGAAACAAAAACAAAAATATTGGTATTTTTGCATCGATTATAAATTTAAATAATGAAAAAAGCAAATATAGAAAAAAAAATCAAAATATATATTTTATAATATATTTTGATAAATGTGTTACATTATGAGTTACAATCGACTGCTGTCATGCCCTGAAAACTTTGACACCATTTTATAAAGGATTCTTTAGCATTTTCAAAAAATTGAAAAAGATAAGTTGTGTTTAGAAAACTACATTTTTTACCTTCTCAGTGTTACTTGCAAACTTGGTATTTAGCAGAGTATTTAATACTTAGCCATATTAGTACTTGCTACACCACTAAACATTTTAGACATGAATCTCCCCATACTTTTATAAATATACAGGGTCTGTCCAGACTTTTTTTCCCCAGAGTCCTTTTGTGAAATTGTGAACAGCTTTTAACATTTGTGAAAAATCTTGTCATAATTTTGTGAACTTGAAATGATTGTCATAATCAGGTTCTTGTTTATACATTATCAAGAAGAGATTGTATATGTAAAATATACATTTTTTCTTTATATATGTAAAAGTGATAGTCAGATTTTACTTTTGAATGATAAAATTTTTGAAAGGTTAAGTTTGGAGAAGGAAAAATTTGTAAAAACTATTTGTAAGACAAAGAATTTTGTGAAGGGCCCTGTTTTGATATTAAAAATCATGGGAAGGGTCCTGTTTTGAAATGACAAAAATTGTGAAGCGCTCTTTAAAAAACCCAATTTCTTTCTAAACAGATACCTGATGTATGACAGCTCTGCAATAAATATCTACACTTATAATTTAGATCAATATAAATAAGTTAGTTTGGTACTTTTCGGTTAGCCGGGTGCCAGTGAAATATATATGTGTGTGTGTATATATATACCATATATACTCGTGTATAAATCGAAGAATTTTAGACAAAATTTGGGAGCTGAAAATGGGGGGTCGCTTTATAAACAATTAAATTTTTTTTTAATTATTAAACAAAAAAAACAAAAAAAAAAATAGCGAAGTGTAATACCGGAGTCATTTTTTTCGCAGATAATTGGCGAATGTGCAAGTCTTTTAATTAATCACATATGGGTCTAGGTTGGAGAGACAGATATAAGTGGACAATGGTGATTGATAAAAAAAAAAGCTAAACTATAATGTCTCTGTAATTGTTCTGCACTCATTTTCTCTTGGGATAGAATTCCTTTCAACATTTTAATCCCCGTTTTAAAAAGAGTAAACTTGAGAATGCTTCTAGATATCTCTCCTAAAAGTCCTACAATACAAAGAAGTACTCTATTTTAGCAGTTTAAGAAGTTGTTTACCCTTGTAAATAAGACTTGAATAGATTTAAAAAAAATAAAGTAAGTAACCTTTAAATGGATGTGAATAGCTTTCAAAATAGTTTAAGCTTCTTCAGTTTTACATATTTATACAATTTTAAAATGTTGATTTAAAAAAAAAAAAGAAGTCTGATTAGAAACGTAAAAAGTTTACTAATTTAACAATTTTTTTTGTTAAATCCTCGAGTACAAATTATTTTTCAACATACTGCCAGAAATGTGGTTCGACTTATACATGAAAATTAAATTTTTTTTCAAAATTTTGCATATAAATTGGGGAGGGGGGGGGGGATCGACTTATACATGAGTATATATATATATATATGTGTGTGTGTATATATATATATACATATATATATATATATATTTAACTGGCACCCGGCTAACCGAAAAGTACCATTAGTTTTAAGATATTTACATACAAAAAAATTTTTAACTTTAAAGAATAATATTAATACTCACGTTTTCAATGTCAACAATAACAGCCGATTCATTTACAATTTTGCTTCCTTCAGCAGCAACTTTTCCAATCATGAAAAGCAACTTCTCTTCTAATTCACTTAATGGTCCAGGATCTTCTGAAGTAACCCCTCTACCTGTTTCCCGGCGTAGTTTATGCCTGTCTGCAGCCTTTTTCTTAACATAACCTCTCCAGTCCCCAAAACTCTGAAATAGAATAAAATGCATGTTTACCCAAACATTAGTATAATATCTTCATAGGTAAAATCGTAAAATATCAAATTAAAAATATTAAATTTCATTTATGCATTTTTGACATTTAATAGCTTATATATTATAGCAAGATTTAACGGACATCAAATTAAGAACATAATTTTGATAAAATCTGTGAAACTACAAATTGTCTGCATATAATATTTTAAGTATGCAGTACAAAAGGTTTCTGACACAATCTCATTCTACATAAATTGAACTGTCGCAAAATAAAACTTTTTTTTTTTTTCAGTAATGTAATAACCAACTTCAAAATATAAAAATGAGGATATTTTACTTGCAATATATATATAGTTTTTAACTTAGCTCTACAAACACGATTCAGAACGTAATTTGTTATTTGTGAATTTAGTATGATGAAAACTAACTCCTGTTACTTTTCTTTTTAGTGAAACAGAAATTCTCACTCGAAAGAATTTTCTTGTTATAATTTTTTTAAAGATTAATCTTAATAATTTTAATGCTTAGCTAATCAAACAAACAAAAGAGACAAATCTCATTTGATAATATAAAAACATTCATTTAATTCAATATTCTCAGTTTAAAATAAAATTATAGGGTAAATATGCTAGTAATGGAAACCTTTCAAAATCTTTATTTTATAAAAAAGTACTCAACTTTTATTAATTTTTTTTTATAATTCTCACTTGCATGTTTTATAATTTAGGTTATTGGTGAGAATCTTAGTCAAACCCGTCAGGAATCCAAAAATTATGTTTCATAGTTCCACTGTCTTTCAGTAAAAAATTTACCAAGGAAGCTAAGAGAGCTGGTTTCACTGAACTAATTCATATCATGTAATAACAAAAATTTCATAAATAGCTGCTTTTTTTTGGTAAAATTTTGCCTTGGATATTTTATAGTCTGGCAATCAATTCGGAAACAGACAATAATGTTCAACGGCAGAGGAAACATGGAGTGAGAGCTCATGGGACATAATCTTAATCTAAAATAATTACAATATAGATCTTGTGATAATTACAATAATTAAGTTGAACAATTGATTATTCTCAAATATTTGATTAATTACTGATATCTTATTTCTGAAATTTATTTGAAAATGAACATTTTGTTTCATTAGTATGCTAAAGGGCAAAATTAGCACTAGCCACCGACCACAAGGCCACTAAATGAAAAAAAGTGGCTATTAAAAAATTGTCTATCAGCGGCCACACCTTATGGCTAATTTTCTACAAGGAATGTGTAAATTTTTCTTTCATTTCATCAAGGATTCTACTTTTGCTGGTTGAATTATGTTTGTTTATATTAACATATTTATTTGGACGTATTTTAGATTAATACAAATTGAAATTTTAACAAAAGTTTACTGTTTCGAACTTTTAAATAAAAAAGTGGCCACTTATAAAACTGCTACTACTGGCCACTAATAAAATTTCTCAGTTTTGCCCTTTATAGTATGCCTTCATTAACTTCTGATTTTAAATGCAACCATAAAAACAATTATCTAATACATTTTTAGGGCATCCATTACTGGAATAGTAGATGTCCATTACTGAAATTTTGGGTGTTTTGAGTTATTTCTGTTATTACAATTAAATTTTGATTCACAATGGGGAATCTGATTTATTAAAAAAACTGGAACATAATTAATTATTAATTAAAAAAAATAATAATTCCTTAAGGATGTTCATTATTGACAAATTCACCTTACTTTACATTAATTACAAAAATCTATAATTCAACAATGTTTTATCTTTTCACTTTAAACGCAAAAAATACAAGCTTCACTATAAAACTTCATATACTAATTGAAATTCGTTACTTGAATATATATATATACTATATACCACTGTTGTAAAAAAAATTTATAATTAAATCGACTTCTTATATAATGAGCATTATAACTAAACTTCATGATATTTAAAAAATATATACACATATTAATTTATAACAAGAAATAATGCATTACCTTAATGATAACACTTAAATGAAATACTTAGTTAATTAAATTGAACATTCACAGTTTGTTTTAGATGCCTAAAAATTAATCACACCAATCTTTAGATGCAATCTGAGACTCTTTGTATTAGTTATTGAAATATGAATGTATACAAATGAATACAAAATGCATTTATTAAAAAATAAATCAGCTCCATTTGATACATGTAAAAAAAAAAAGTAGCTGATAAGCTGCAGCATGCATTAAAGTGTAAAATCTATACCATAAAACATCACTTGCCTGTTTTTGTAGTGAGTTATGCAATAAGTGTTTTTAGGTAACTAACATATTTATTAAACTATACAAAATACACCTCCAAGTTCAGAAAGAATCATAACAGAAAAAAAACTAGCTGTAGGATTTTATAAACTTAAATAAAAAAAAAAATTAGACTTGAGTGATAACTACACGCTACAAATCATATATTAAATAAATGATAAATACATACATTAATTAATGGTTCAGAAATAGCCATACAATTTTTATCAAAAAGTCTTGTGAGAAGTAATATAAAAGTTATAAAATGTCTGTAGATAATAAACAAAACACTGTGAAATGAATTAATAACTTGGATCAAAGTAATAATCAAAATGATAAAAAAAAATGAATCATTTCACTCAAAACAACCAAAAACCTGACACATGGGGTGCTACAAACTAACTAACTAAATATATATATATATACATATAGTATAAATAAAACTGTAACTTACTCTTTTCCATTTTTCATCGGATTTCTGGACTCCAGAAGCTTCCGCATTCAGAATATCGGCCAATTGCTCCCATTTCCTTTTAACTTTTTCCTTCGACATCGTACCATCATTTTTTATCATTATGGGATTATTTTGCAAATACTGTAACATTATTTCCCTCTGTGTATTACTAATTTTTCGTGACATTGTTATGAGTGAGAATCTAGTACTACCTCGTGCGAAAGCTGTTTACAAATAATTATATTTTTTAACGACAGCACGTGTTCTAGTGGTTGCTGATTGGTTTATAAAAGATTCCTGCGTCACTTCCTTTGGAATGTTGCCGAAGAAATATCGATGATTCCGAATCTGGAATTGGACTAGGGGAGAATCGCTCTTTTCCTCCGAACTGGAATCCAGGCCTGATTTCGGATGAACTGAATTCCGGTTTCGTTCCACTTCGGTGGAATGGGAGAATACGGCCGTAATTCATTTCCAACTTTTTCCCAGCAATGTAAACACTTTACAACATGGAATGAACTTATAATATGTTAAAATTGTCCATATTAAATATTTTTTACATCAGGTCAAGAGCCAAAAAAGAGTAAAAAAATCAATCAAATTCAAGTATCTACAATTTTGTCATTAAAAAAAAATTGTAAATATTTTTTAGGTTTATTGCGTAAAAAATTGTATAAACTAATGTATGCATTTCAGATTTCAGACCATGTTTTGAATAAACTGGAACCAGTGGCAGCTCGCAGGTAACTTAAAATTATAACACATAATTTGCAAAAACAAAATTGGCAATTATGATTAATTGTGCCTGTACAGGTAGAATCTTTTTTTGTGTTTTCAATAGTTAAATAAAAAAAATTCTTCTAAAAGTAATAATAAACTTTAATGAGAGGAGATTGTGATAAAATAAATTCATTTTGAGCATTAAATGAAAAAAAATATATATCAATATTTGAAGGACAGTCATTAGGAGAAGAAAACTGAACATTTACAGGAAAAACAAATTTTCAGGAGTACCATGAATTAAGTTGCAACTGTGGTAAAGTTTTGGTTCAATATCATTTTTTATTTGGTTTATTGCATTTGTCTGGTGGAGCATAAAAGTTCAGAAAAGCATACGTTCAATATTAGAAATATTAAATGGTTTGGAGAAACTATTGTCTGGAAAAACAGGATTATAAACTGTAGATTCTAACGGCAGAAAAAATTACATAGAGGCAGTCCTGCGCTTACTACTCCTCACAGACTTTCAATGCTCTCTAGGATTGCAAGTATGAGTCTGATGGGAACTTTTATTTTGTGGAAAGAAATGTCACGGGTGTGATTTTGTTTGTGATGTTTGAAATGATAAGTTATTCTGTCGAGCATTCTCAGAAGAATTTTTCTTAGAACAGATGAGTCTTGATAGTTTGAAACACTTCTTAGCTGAGTGTCCAGGATGAGAACAAAATTGACAAGTGATTTGCTTGTAAGAAGCCTTAAGATGTTGCATAGAATTTTTGCTTTTTGAAATGTAAAACCTGGTCAGTGTACACTGGGAGAAATTTTCAAAGGAGGTAGCCAGGGTATATTGACATTGTATGCAAAGCAAAATAATAAGAACAACCATTTTTAGTATTATGTAAACTTAAAGAATCGGATTAAGCATCATATAAAGTGTTATATAAAGCTGACATGGACTTTTCAGGAATTCATACAAACTGAAAATTTTCCTGGTATGAGGAAACAGCCTCAAACTTAGTTTCACAAAAGTCAAGTTTCTTGGTAAGAATTTTAAATTTTTGGAGGGGCAGAAATAAGAGGTCAGTAAAGTTAGGAATTAAGATATGTTCAATAAAATGAAATGACGAGAAACGAGAATGAACATAGATTTGATGTGACACTTTTAGTTTTTTGTGTATTGATCAGAAGTGCAGACTCTGATTTTTAAAGATTGAAGAAATCTCGAAAATCGGGAAAGTGACTTAAAGAAAAAAACATTTTTGAAAGGGTTAATATTCCTATTTTATCAAACTCAAAGTTCTGTCGTAAACAAAGTTCATCGTAGAAGTAATTCAATGTCTTTGCTTTTATTGTTACTAGGGGGCTCTGCCCCCTACATGTAGCACTTCATGTTGAGAAATTTACACCAAAACCTAATCAGCAACCTATGTCAATGTATATCTGAATATGCATTTTGATGAAAATCCATACATTAGTTCTTGAGATATAGCTATTGTGGAAATCATAAAAAAATGCAGTATACTGCATTTTTTGAATGCGGCGCCCCCTGTTGGACAGTTTACATCAAAACTAATGACCACCAATTTATATCAACGCCTAACTGAATCTAAAGTTTTATTTAATTGGATGCATTAGTTCTTGAAGTAGAGTGCTCACAAAAATTTTGTCACATACAGATAGACAGACATTTTCTAATAATAATCAAATCATGTTCTAAAACGTATAAGTCCATTGAAAACTAATGGTTGAATTTTTTCATGAATCCAATACTTTCTTCTTGTAAAGATAGATGACAGTAAAAATCTATGACTGCAAGTCACTTTGCACCTCCTGAAGACCGTTTTTTCTACATTAAAAATAACTAAACATTGAAATTTTAATACAACGTTCTTACACCTCCTTTGAACACTCGATTTACATCATTCATCACTTATAAAAATTTCAAAATATTAGGATAACTAGGAGTATTTAAAATTTTTTTTTTTGCAAATGCATCGGTCAGAAGATGAACACATGGGCGGCTTTTGCTCATGTTTTACTAACTAAATATCCATATTTACCACAAAATTTTTACTCAGGCTTCAAAACTGTTAAATACTATGTAACTGATAAAAATTTCGAATAATTCAGATGATAAGAACTATGAGTTGTAATTTTCCAACTGGGCAAAAAATGTCTGGGCCAGGATTCGAACCTGGGATCTCTTGGCTGAAACTGCGAATGCTCTACCAACTGAGCCGTCCCGGTCGAATCTGGAGGACCTAATTCAATTGATCATAACATCTGGACTGATATCTGAATCAGCTCAACAGAATAAATCGCCAGTAATTTGGAACTCCAGTAAACACTGGATATGTGATTACACTAGATTAATTTTAACATAATTATTCAAATTGGTAAACAAATCATATGAGTTATAATTTTCCAACTGGATGAAAAACGTCCAGGCCTAATCTCTTGGCTGAATCTGCCAATGCTCTACCAACTGAGCCATCCAAGTCGAAATCCCAAGTTTGAATCCTGGCCTGAACATTTTTCGTCCATTTGGGAAATTACAACTCATATGATTTCTTTACCAATTTGAATAATTGTGTTAAAATTAATATAGCATAATCACTTATCCAGCATTTACTGGAGTTCCAAATTACATGCAATTTATTCTGTTGAGCTGATTCATATATCACACCAGATGCTATGATCAATAAGGTTAACTAGATAAATTAGGTCCTCCAGATTTGACCAGGATAGCTCAGTTGGTAGAGCATTGGCAGCTTCAGCCAAGAAATCCCAAGTTCGAATCCTGGCCTGGACATTTTTCGTCCGGTTGAAAAATTACAACTCATATGATTTCTTAACCAATTTGAATAATTATGTTAAAAGTAATCAAGGATAAGAACTACTTTTTTATTATGTTAAAAGATTTGATGCAAAAAACAAAACATAGTTCTTTTACAACTAAATATCAATATTTTTTTACCAATTTTGTACACAGTCTCTAAAACTGTTATATTTATAACTAATGAAAATTTGAAAGACTTTTGACAGTAAAAACTATTTTTTTTTTAAACTGTTAAATGTGAAAAAAAAGTCTTTTTAGAAGTGCCCTGATGTTGTTAGTGAGCAACTAAAAAAATTTCTTTTTATGTAAAATATATTAGAAATTTCAATAAAACATGGTTTTTACTTACATTCTGTACCTAAGGCAGTAAGTTCTGTAAACCGAGAGACTCGGTTTGGATTTCCTGGTTATTGTAACAGGAAAGCAGTAATAAATCTGAAACCATTGATCTAAAAAAAAAATTACATAGAAATGAATTTTTATAAAATATGAAATATTTTCTATGAACATGAAGCTTATCAAGATTAAGCAGAAATATTTTAAAAGTATTTTTTATTCATAGTTTCTAGATGTTCTTTTCTATGCAATACAGGAAAAAAAAAAAAAAGAAAAAATTAAAAGACCACAATCATAATTACGATAAGATAAAAAAAAAATTTAAAAAGGTTAAACAAAACTTCTTTTTTATTGTATCTACAGAAAAACCACATTGGAAAATTTGAAATACATAAATAGATTTAAAATAGGGTGAAAATATTGTAAAAAAAAAAAAAAAAAAAAACATTTCATTTAAAAGTCATGAAATATTTTTTTTAAAGATGGTAAAGCAGAAATTTGCATTCATTCTTTTCTGTTTATATCTCACACTAGCACTTATTATTACTGCCAAGTGAAGCCTTGATAACGAAAAAATTAACTTTTTTCTTCATTATTCTTATTCTTAAGAATAAAAGCATTCATGGCATGTTTTCATTTAACAAAATTATTTTCAGTATTATTCTACTATTTATTTTTCTTGAAAATACATTTTTTTCTCATTCAAAAATATGACAGAAAAGTAGCAATTTAATTAAAAAAATTTATAGGAACAACTTTTTTATTTTTAAATATATAACAGAAAAGTAACACTTTAATTTAAAAAAAATGATAGCAGCAAATTTTTATTTTTATCTTTTTTTTTTTTTCTAGTTGGTAAAAAAATAAGAAAAGAAAAGAAAGATTAATTTTTTAGACTTTTTTTGGGCACCAGATGCCAAATAGTATCGCTGTGACTCTGATTTCAGATTATAGGTCAACGAATTAAAAGCGTGTTGACTGTATATAATAAAATATATCAAAATTAAACAAGTCTAAAATGGAAAAACTGCATGGTCTGACAAAAAGAATATTGTTTAAATAGAAATAGATAGTGTAACTGTATTATCATAAAAACCTTTCTCAAAAAGAAATTTTCTCCTGTGACCCCCCCCCCCCCCTTGTGATGTCCTCTTACCAGCTTTTAATGTATACTCAACAAATTATGGTTATTTGAGGGCCAGTTTAATTGGACAAAAAGTCAAGAACAAAACAGACAGATTAAACTAAACTATACAGCCAAAAATCATATATTTTATCAAACATATAGAGAATTACTTGATAAACTCTTGCTGAACTTTAGAAATAAAAAGAAATGTTCTACTTCATATTTTTCAGCAAAGATTTCATTTCAAAGGCAATTAGAAGACCAACAACAAATTGAAAAAATATATACAGCAGACTCCCTCAAATCCGCAACTCTAAAATCCACACATTGTTTCAGATGTCAGCAATGAAGCTTACAGTTAAGATGTAGGGGAAAAATTTAAGTTTTCTTTATTTTTATTTCATTTTGTACACATTTTAATATGGAATTCTGGTTAATATGATTGAACACTCATGTTTTCTCATGAAGGAAACATAAATTTATTTCCGAAAATTTTCAAGATAGCACTGATATTAGTGGTAACCACTTTCTTTTTACTAAATATATTTATGTATTAATGAAGCTTTTAGGTTATTAGTATGGATAAACATAAAATAAAACTTTGTTATTTTAAGATTTTGATGTGAATTATTAGTGTATATATTTATAAGGAGAGTTTCACTGAACAATAAAAAAAAAAATTATCTCATCATTATGCATATTTAGTTATGCATTATTAATTACTTACTTGACCTTTACTTTTAATATTTTAATAATTTTTTTTAATTTCCTTAATTTTTATTATTTTTCTTAATTATTTTATGCATAATTAAGTTGCATAATTTCTCAGTAAGATAAAATGTTCTCATTACTTACTTTTAGTAGATGCATTTAAATACATGAAGACAGTAGGCACAGCATTATCTTTCTAGCTTGACACATGAGACAGACATCCAATCAATCATATCCTCTGTGAAATAAGCAGAACACAATTAACTATGTTTTGATGGACTACAATCTTTATGATGAAATGCTAATATCCCCAAGCATCTTTGTATAGGATCTTTTGGAAAACTACAAAAGAATTTAAAAATGTAAACCGAAAAAAATTATTACTAATAATATTTATAAGAATCTTAACACAAAGCAAGTGGAACAGATTTGATACCAGGGATCAATCCAGGGGGAAAATTGGGTTCATTTCACAGACACTTCACAAAATTACATTCCATGAAAATGGTCTGTCTATAAAATTTTATGTTGAAAATATATCTTTCAAACACACACACACACACACACAAAGTATATTTGCAATATTTCAACTTTATAACAAATTATGGTACTTGAGTGTTAAAATTGGCGCTGTTTGAAGAACATCTGACAACTTTGGGATTTGTCCGGATTGATTTATTTAAATAAATGTGGTATTCTTAAATTTCCAAAAAAAAAAAAAAAAAATCAGTAGAGAGTATTAAAAGTAAAACAGGATGTACTTTTTCTCACAAAGTTTTATTATTCACAAATATTTAGAAGAATTTTTTTTCTCAAATTTGGTTTTCCCAACAAAAAAAACTGCATCAACACCTGAATACTGTCATATACAAGTGCAGATAATGGCAATTCACAAGCTAATGACAAATTGGAATTTCAGAAACACCTTTATAACACAATCAGAATGGTCCGAATTGGAACTTTTCCAGGTCATTTCTCTTCCACTTATCCATGTGATTAAACAGTTGTACTTTTAATATAGAATTTAACCATAAGTTTAAAAAACGGCAGAGTGCCGTTCTTAGAAAAAAGTTCCCATATTCCTATGGGAATTTTGTAAAAGCATTTTTAATATTTGAAAGTCAGGGCATTCTTTTGAAGATCAAAGAATAATGATAACACAACTACACAAGTTTTTAAAAAAAAATTTTTTGTACTTTTCTATTATCCCGTCGACCACTTTTCCTAACAAAAAACTAATGCCAAACTACGATTAAACGCCAAAAATGCAGTCCCATTTATTTGATGTCAGAAGCATTATATGTATTTGTTATGTCGTCAAGTGATTTTTAATTCAACATTTGCGTGTATTTTTCATTCTGTTTTACTGATTTATCAGTTATTTCATTAATTAAAATAACAATTGTGTCCTTAAATTCTTATATTTTATTTATTTTGATATTCCAATGGCAACGTTCTCCTGTTTTTTTGGCATTAGAGTTTGGCGATAGTTTTTTGTTATGAAAGTGGTCGACAGGATAATAGAGAAGTACCATTTTTTTATTATGAAAAAAATTGTACTAAGAATGCCACCTTTTTTTAGACTGAGGGTCAAGAAGGATGCTATTTTTGGGAGGGGGGGGGGGCAGGTGCAAAGAAGGTGGTTTTTGTTTGTTTGTTTAACTAAAGAGCATGCAGGGTGCAACACTCTCCTGAAACTGTCTGGATGAAATTTTGTTTAGAAGCAAGAAGAAAGTTGCTTTTTAGAAAACTAAATCAACACATTTCACAATATAATTTTATATTTTGTTTGATTAATATAAAAAAAAAATTGCTAAGGAAAACCAGTTTTACAAAAAATATTGGTGTTTTTTGGGTGATGTGGGTCTTTTATTTAACTTAACTTAGTTCATTCTATTGATGCATCAAATAGTGATTTTGGTCGAATACTGAATATTCGGCACACAGGTGACCCAAATACTTAATATGCAGCCAGCCGAATAGTAACTATTTGGCCAAATACTCCTATGTTTCAGGCTTTAAAAAGTTAAATTTAAAAATAATTTTACATCATATTTAACACAGAGACAATTTTGAAGAACAAAACCTTTTCACAATTAAACTTTACAAAAAAAAAAAAACTATGCTTTGAATTATTATTTAAAAAGGATAGTCTTAAAAACTTTTCACCTAATAAAATATTTAACTCCACAGCTTCTATGATCTAAGATAAATTAATAAAAATTTCTTATATTCTAAAACAAACATTTTAAAATAAATAAGAAAGTTTGAAGGAATATTTTACAGTCCTGTAGTATTTATTTTTCAGGAAGCAAGAAAATAAAAATAAAAATATTCAAATGATGGCAACTAAGCAAGAAAGTTTTTGAATGTACCAGAGGATCTAAATAGTGAAACAATTTTTAAAGTGAATGATTATTTTCAGAGGTTTGAAATATACAGGGTGTTCTTAAAATTTTAGAACAAACTGTTAGGGGAACCGTCGGTAGCGTAATAAATTTTCTTATTTTTATAAATAGTTAAATCAGTCTTCAAATTTAATATACATTTTCATCTTTTGATATGTTAAAGAAGTTTGTTCAGCTTACCTGAGATTTTCCTTTTTGCGCTGAATATACCCACAGTAGTAATCCAAAGTGTTGTAGCGATATTTATCTGATCCATTGATTCACTTATATTGGAAGAATAATAAATAGTATTAGTAGAAAATGACAATTGTGTAAAATAAACAGAAGATTCATTTTCCTTTGAATATAATATAATTCTTGGCTAGATGTACATGTTTTAAGTCGCGTTTGGAGGCTGCGTATAAGTGCTCCAATTTTACATTATATTAAATATATTTACATCATATATGTACAAGAGCGTCTTAACTGCTCAGAAACATTTTGGAAACTGAAGGGAATGTTTTTAAGTTCTGTGCACACGCGCGGGATAAGACAGCTGTAGTTTTGAAGGAGGGAGGTCTGCAGAGTTTCTCCAATTAGTTAGTTTCGACAGTCTCTGGTTTTGTTCACTATGTTTTTCAGCTGCGGCACTTGAAGTACTTATTGGTAATTGGGGTCTGGTTTTTAACATGTTCTTATTTCAATCGTTCGCTGCACGTGGAGATTATTCACTGCATAAAAAAGGTTTCTCCGTCACTCCCCCGTAATCTCCTGTGTGGGGAATGGTTGAAGATTCAGTTTCTTACGGTGTTTCTCGTACACAGGTTTGGGAGTGGGCTTCGTGAGAGTGTCGGCTGTCATTTCTTCAGTGGGGCAGTATTGTAGATCGATTTTTCCTTCTTCTTTCATCAGTTTGATGTTGTGGAAACGTATGTCGATGTGTTTGGATCGCTTAGTATCTTTATCGTTTTCAGTCATTTTTATACAGGACATATTATCCTCAAAAATCGTGATGGGTAATTTTTGTGGAATGTTGAGATCGTTAAGCAAGTTTGTTATCCAAGTTAATTCTTGTGCTGCGTTGCTAGCTGAAACGTATTCAGCTTCGGCTGACGAAAGTGCAATACAATTTTGCCTTTTTGTAATCCAGTAAATCGGTGATTTTCCTAGCATGAATAGATTTCCTGATGTTGATTTACGTGTTTTCAAGTCACCTGCCCAGTCTGCATCGGCGTATGCTGTTAGGATGGGCTTGCTGTTTGCGTTAAGAGTTAAATTCAAATTTTCTGTAGTTTTAAGGTATGAAATGATTCTTTTCACTGCTGTCCAGTCCTTTTGGCGTGGTGTTTCATTTCTACGACATAATATGTTGACTGCTGCGGATATGTCAGGACGCGTGATTGTTGATATGTAAAGTAATGTGCCTGTGGCTTGTCGATATTTCGTGTTATTAGGTAAAAGATTATCATCGTCTTCAAGTCTGTTGAATCCAGCAATCATTGGTGTGTAATGAGGTTTCATGACGTTTAAATTCAGTTTTTTCACTAGTTCCTTTATTTTATTGTTTTGATTTAGGTAATATGTATCATTGATTTTATTAATGTTTATTCCTAGGTAATTATTCACTTCTCCTAAGTTTTTTAGTTCATATTCTTTCTTAAGTTGGTTTATTGTTTCTTCGATGTCACTGTCCTTTCCTGCTATCAGGATACCATCTACATAAATGATGATGTATATCGGATTTTCTTGATTTGATTTAAAGTACAGACATGGATCATTTTTGCTCTGTATGAAATTATTGTTTGTGAGTGTTTCCGATATTTTGGTGTACCAGGCCTTTGCGGCTTGCTTAAGACCGTAGATGGCTTTTTGAAGTTTACAAACTTTTCTTTCATCGCCGGGTTTAATATACCCGTCTGGTTGACTCATATAAACAGTTTCAGTTAATTCACCGTGCAAGAATGCTGTGGTAACGTCAACATGTTTCACGTTCAAATTTTTGTGCAATGCAGAGATGAGAAATGCACGTATTGTAGCGTGCGAAACTACAGGTGCGAAGGTTTGATCATAGTCAATCCCGAATCTTTGACTATATCCTTGTGCTACTAGACGCGCTTTATAGCTTTGAATGTTTCCTAAATTGTCCTTTTTTAGTTTAAAAGTCCATTTTGAGCCGATAATTTTTGTTCCGGGTGGTGGATCTGTTAAAGTCCAAGTGTTATTTTTTCTTAGGCATTGGATTTCATTTTGTGTTGCTTTTATCCAATTTTGTTTATCATTAGGATTTTTCATTTTTTCGATATCTTCCCAATTTTCGGGAATGTTTTCAGATGAACTATTTATGAGACAAACATATCTGTCAGGAGGAATGCCTCTATTTGTCCTATTAGACCTTCTTGGTTCAATTGGTTGATGTTTGGGCACGGATGGTGTCTCTTCGCTGTCAAGTTTTATTTCTAAGTGATTTTCATGTCTATCTGGTAATTGTGTATTGTCATCGGATGTTTTTGTGGTGATTTGTATCTCCTCAATGTTATCTGAGTGTACATTTTCATTCTCAAGAAATTTCACCGTTCTCGCTATTATAATTTGTTTTCCTTGTGTGTGAATTCTATAACCAGTCGATCGTGTATCATAACCTACAAACGTTCCGGTTTGAGCCCTGTTATCGAGTTTTCCTCTATTTACTTTATCGACGTAAAATAGCGCTTTACAACCGAATGTTCTTAAGTGTTTTAAATTCGGTTTAATTCCTTTCCATAATTCGTAAGGTGTTCTGTTGTTGTTTGCTTTGGTTGGGAGTCAGTTTTGTAAATATGTTGCAGTGTTTATGGCTTCACCCCAAAAATGTTTGCTTAATTTTGCTTGTGATAGCATACTTCTAGTCATATCTAATAAACTTTTATTTTTTCTCTCCGCAACTCCATTCTGGCTCGGATTATGCGGGACAGTCAATTGGTGTAAAATTCCGTTCTGTTTTAGGTATTCATCGATCTCTTGATTTACATACTCACGACCGTTATCCGATCTAATTTCCTTAGGTTTTTTACAGAACTGATTGTATATCATCGTTACGTACTCTTTTATCTTTTCAGCAACTTCTCTCTTTTTAGATAATAAATATATCGTAGTATATCGGGAATAGTCATCAATAAGAGTCATAAAATAAATTTTTTCGCCTAAAGTCGGTGTATCTAGAGGTCCACACACGTCACTGTGGATCAAATCCGCAATATTAGTAGCTCGATTTGTTGCTGATTTAGGATACGGCATGTTAGTTAATTTAGTTTCGATACAAGTTACGCATGTTTTATTTTGATGTTTACATTTTCCTATCTTTATTCCGTCCGCAATTTGATTTGTTATCATTGATTTAATCGCGTCATAATCTCTGTGACCTAGTCTGCGATGCCAGAGATCTATGCATTGTTTGCTGTCACAGTTATACGTTATGTTTACATAATTTTGTGGTTCTTCCACATCGTCCATTTCCTCAATAATGTATAAATTTTTCTCATTTTTCGCCCTAATATATATTTCTTCATCAAAGATCAAATCGCATTTATTATCGTCGAAGATTAGTTTACACCCGTTTTTAGCGGCTTTACTAACCGAAATTAGGTTCGACTCTAAGTCTGGGACATAAAGCACTTCGCGTAATTTCGTTAGTTTTTCTTTTCCTTCGGGGGTTAATGTTTTTATAAAAACTTCTCCTGAACCTAACGCTGTCAGTTTATTACCATTCGCGATCGTTACTGAAGTTTTATTATAATCAATAAATTTACTAAATAGGCTTTTATCATTACAAATGTGCGAGGTAGATCCTGAATCGAGAATCCAGTTATTTTTGCCTACTTTTTGAGTGATTAATGCTTTATTTTGCGTCTGATCATTTGCGTATTTTCTTTCGTTTGGAACTTTGTTTTCCCTATGAGTTTCGTTTTTTTCATAACATAATGAAGATGAGAAATTCTTTTTATTTTTGAATTGATTGTTACGAGGATTTCCGGATTGTACCGTGTTTCTGCTCTTGTAGTGCCAGCATTCGTAAGTCGAATGATTTTTCATTTTGCAGTTGTTACAATATTTTTGTTCTCTTCTATTTTCAGTGTGTGTATATCTCCTATTTGTTTTAAATGCTCTCTCATTGTTGTTATATCCGCTATGTGATTGTTCTGACATTTCATGTCTACGATTATATTCATCAGTTAATTTGTTTTTGATAAAATCAGGGGTGAGCTCATTTTCTGGTCTCGCCTCCAACGCAGTTATCAAAGTATTGTAACTGGGGGGAAGAGAACACAGAAATAGCGCGGAAATATGTGAATCGCTAATATTTTCTCCAATGGCATTAAGTTTATCTATAATTTGCAAGATATTAGTGATATGTGAAATCATGTTTGCACCCTCAGCTAATTTAGTACTGTATAGTTTCCGTAACAGGTAAAGCTTACTAGATAAATTGCTTCTCTCATGTATATTTTTCAGAGCTTCCCATGTTAATTTTGCAGTTTCTAAGTTTTTTACATTTACGATTTGAGAATCATCGATGCTTAGGTTAATTAAAGCTCCAGTCTTGCGATCTTTTTTGTGCCATGCGGGATCGGGTGGAGCTGGTGGATCTTGTACTATAATATCGTCGAGTTCCTCTTTAATCAGGAACATCTGCATCTTGAACTTCCATGTACTATAATTTGTAGAATTGAGTTTTTCAATAAATTGAGTATTTTCTTTTATCGCATTCATTTTTTTCTTTTTTAGTGTTCTTTTATTTATTATTATATTTTTAGAAATTTGTTAAATTATCGTTTTTGATACTGGGATAATATTCTTTTTTCAGAATCAGTCTCATAATCTTTGTTAGGGGAACCGTCGGTAGCGTAATAAATTTTCTTATTTTTATAAATAGTTAAATCAGTCTTCAAATTTAATATACATTTTCATCTTTTGATATGTTAAAGAAGTTTGTTCAGCTTACCTGAGATTTTCCTTTTTGCGCTGAATATACCCACAGTAGTAATCCAAAGTGTTGTAGCGATATTTATCTGATCCATTGATTCACTTATATTGGAAGAATAATAAATAGTATTAGTAGAAAATGACAATTGTGTAAAATAAACAGAAGATTCATTTTCCTTTGAATATAATATAATTCTTGGCTAGATGTACATGTTTTAAGTCGCGTTTGGAGGCTGCGTATAAGTGCTCCAATTTTACATTATATTAAATATATTTACATCATATATGTACAAGAGCGTCTTAACTGCTCAGAAACATTTTGGAAACTGAAGGGAATGTTTTTAAGTTCTGTGCACACGCGCGGGATAAGACAGCTGTAGTTTTGAAGGAGGGAGGTCTGCAGAGTTTCTCCAATTAGTTAGTTTCGACAGTCTCTGGTTTTGTTCACTATGTTTTTCAGCTGCGGCACTTGAAGTACTTATTGGTAATTGGGGTCTGGTTTTTTTAACATGTTCTTATTTCAATCGTTCGCTGCACGTGGAGATTATTCACTGCATAAAAAAGATTTCTCCGTCACAAACTTTCAAAAGAGATAATGTAGTCAAGACAAACATTTTTTGTACTGGAAACCAGCATCACAATCCATTTTATTAATAAAAAATACAGGGTGTTTCACTACAAGATGAATCTGAATTTTCATTCACAACTTTAACAATATATTGAAGATATTTTAGCAAGATTTTCATCATATTAATTTTGCTTTGTATGAAATGTGACGAAATCATTTGAAGTGACTGAATTTTAGTCAGTGATCATTCTGAATAATGGAACAGAAGGTTGGTGTTGTTTGCAGTGCAATGGTGGCAATTTCTAACACTTCTTTTCATATTTCGCAGAAAACAAAATAAGTGTGATGATTGAATATATGTTACAATATCTTCATTATTGTTACAATTAAATGAAAATGAAAGTGCGACTTGGAGTGGTACATATTCTATTTTTGAATAAGTGGATTGTGATCGAAAACTGTGTGATTACAAAAACTGTTTGTTTTGTTACTTATTATAACCTCTGAAAACTACATATTATCTTCCATTACGTTTAGAAATACCCAGCTGTGAAAAAGCAAACAATATTCAGGAACGTGAATTTTTGCCTCATTAGTTCGTATGAACGTCCTTCCAACTGCCATATCGAACGGTTCCAACTGCCATATCATGTCAAAAAGATAATTTTTTCTGCAATTCCCAATAAACAGGCGCCCCATGGTCTGCATCTTTGAAATCTACATGTGCCTGTAGGCCGAGCCGTCAGGGAATTTTAATATTTGTAGAACCTAATTATAATTTAATAAGTTAATTTTAAGGTTATTTTTCTGTTAGCCAGGCACAGGAGATAAATCACCAAATATTTTTTTACAGATATAACTGTATGAGATTTACAAAACTAATCAGGATTAATTATTCACCAAACCACTCTCACTAAAATATGTCAACTGGCTGAGAAACTACAACAAATATTTTAAAACTAAAAATTAGAAAATAAAATATACATAATATATTAATTGATAATTTAAAAATATATATGTTTTTTTCAAAGCATCACCATTAATAATTTTGTAACATTGTCTCTTTTTACCTCCTTAAAATCATGTCATGAACGATCAATTTCAAAATTACATTGAACTTTCCAGGTTTCAATCGAAATTATCTGACTTTTTCTTGTGCTGATACATTTACTAATTTTTTCCATTTTGGCTAGCAACTATGGATCAATTGTGCATGTTTATTACATAGTCTTGTAGACAATAAGTAAAAAAACCCAAACAGCTAAACCATGAACTATGAATAACTAGGACACCTTAAAAGATTCCATACAACAGTGGAGCTATAAGTATACTCATCTTAATCCTAGTACAGTAGACTCTCTCAAATCCGCATAGCTTGGGACCAGAGGTTGTGCAGATTTTAAAATTTTAAGGATTTCTTGTTACTGTTTCATTTACAGTTTTTAAACAATAATTTGAATGTAATAGTGCACTTGAAAAATAATGAATGCTTACAATAAAGTATCAAAATAATTAAATTATGAAGTAAAAGAACAAAAAATAAGAAAATTTAGAAATTAAATAAAATATTAAAAGTAAAGCTCAAGTAAATAATTAATAACACATAACTAAATATGATTATAATGATGAGATAACTTTTTTTTTAATTATTCAATGAAACTTGTCTGATAAAGATACACTAATAATTTACATAAAAATCTTAAAATAAAAAAGTTTAATGTTAAGTTTAACCAGACTTAATAACCAAAAAAGCTCGATTAATACATAAATTGGGCAAAAAGATCAAAATCGTCACTGATATCAGCGGTATCTTGGATTTTTTCAGAAATAAATTTATACTTCTTGCATAAGAAAGCACGAGTTCAGTCATATTAACCACAGTTATATATTAAAATGTGTACAGAACGGTATAAAAAAAAAAATCTTATATTTTCCCTGTACATCTTAACTGTGGGTTTCACTATTTACATTGGCAATGATGTTCAGATTTTAGGGTTGTAGATCTGAGGGAATCCACTGTATGTGGTCGAACTAGAATAGGCAATAAATCTGCTCTCTTTCTTGCAGTAGGCTTTTATTATGAATAAGACGACATCTATGGCAAACATTGTAGTAGTTAAATTGATTGGTTAATTTAATTAGTAAATCAACATTTTTTTTTTCATTTTAAGAAATAGGATGTGCAAGGGTTTTTGTAAAAGTGCTTCGATTGTTCGTTGACTTAATACATGATTGTTTGTGTTGGATCAGTGAGTTTAAGAAATGGAACCAGAAAGCAGTGATGACATATAGTATAATATAGCTGTCATTTTTTTTAAAAATGGTAACAGTTTTGTTGATCATAGCTTGAACAAATTTCATGCATTTTTTAGATTGCTACAGTATTTTATTTATTTTTTTGTTTCAACGAGTGCAAAGCTCTCATACATGCATTAGTCATTGTGGCTTTAACAAATTTGACGATTTATTTATTAGCAAGATAGTTGAATTCAGTGCGCGTTTTTTTTTTTTTTTTTTTCATTTTCATGGGCGATTTCAACTTGAATGATTTAATATTTTTAAAAAATTCTACAGAGCGAGTAATTTAAGAAAACTGCTATCTGTTAAATGTAAAATATACTGAATTTAATCACACATATATGCCTTATTACTAAGTACAAATGCCAGATTTGAAAAAAAAAAGGGGGGGGGGGGGCATTTTTCCTTGATTTATTAAAGATTAATTATATTTTACATAATTTACTAGTATTTGCTTACAGAAATTGAAAAAAAAAAAAGTTTGAAAAAGTGCATAATAGCATATACAAATAAAAAAATATTTGCAAGGTACATAGATAAAAATATAGGTATTTAAAATTAATATTAATTTGTAAAATAATTTGTGTGTGTTTATAATAAAAATTGTGTGTTTTTTATAATGAAATAAACTGTTTCATAATAAAATAAACTAACATGCTATTTAAGCAGTCTATGATTTTAGCAAAATAGGCTAACACCTTAACAGAAAACAAAACAGGACAACGGGTTTTCTCGCCAAAATGGCGCAAAACAACAATCGCGCTAACCCGGCTGCATTTGTGAATGGGGAAATTGCACGTTTTTCAATTTAACTTGCATCTGATAGAGTGTAAAAATACGAACATTTTGATACCATTTTATATATGTTTGAAACTTGTATAATTCATTAAATTAACTTTTAAAACGCAGTTTTTGCCGTGCTGGAAAAAGCCACGTCACGTGACGACAGCTGTTCTGACGTCACTACACATGTAAACGAGGCTAGCGTTAGCCTCGACATGTAAACAAACCCTCGCTGCATTTCTCCCTGTTATTTCCTATGGGGACGGCTTGCTTTACGCTGGACGATTTCTTTCTTTCTTAAAAATGATTAGTATAACAAATTAAAAGTATTGTAAATTGCTGTAATGAATAAATAATACTGTGAATTTCAGGTGATATTTTTATTCTATCGCTTTTCTAAGAATTTTCATTTCCAAATTTCGATGTAGAAATAAAGTATCGGTACAAGTTAATACTCGTACTACAATAATTATATTTTATAGAATAAGGTATACTTTTATATATATATACTTATATATATATATAGCACAATATAAAATAAACTGGTAGAAATCGGATTTATTTTATTAGGTAGGGTGGAGTCAACTTATAAAAGGGTTTTTGTATTTATATTTTATACTTAAATTATGAATTTTGCTTGGTTCCACTATATGTTTTAGCTCTTTAATTGTTAAATAAACTGTTTTGAGTCTTTGAAAAACAGCTAAAGTTATTAGAAAGAGCGAAATGTGCTAAGATAGCTTTAAGACAGGCTTACAGAATTTTCATATAAATATACTCGAGAAAAGTTTAATAATTTTTCAAAAAATGTTTCCAGGGACCTATCCAGACTTTTCTCACAGGGTTCGTTTTTTGTGAAATTGTGAAAAGTATTTCATATTTGTGAAAAAACTAATTATAATTTTGTTAATTTGAAATAACTGTTACATTCAGTTTCTTGTTTATGAATTTTTGACAAGATTCTTTATATATGTAAAAGCTACATAAATAGATTCTTTGACGGCTTCAATTGTTTTGTATCAGGCCAGATTTTTCTTTTAAATAATTAAATTTGTAAAAGGTTTATTTTGGAGATGGAAAAAAATTGTGAAAGGCCTATTTTTAAGGCAAAAAATTTTGTGAAGGGTCTTGTTTTAAGGTGGAATGTATTGTGAAGGTTCCTGTTTTAATATGAAAAATTTTGTGAAGGGTCCGTTAAAGGGCTAAATTTCTTCGTAAACAGATCTCTGGACTACACTACACACAGGCAAAACAATCAAGTAATTATTTTAAATACTGTCAGTTTTGTGAAATTTTCAGAATGTGGGATTGAAGGTTTTATGCTTTATAGAAATTTGCAGATTAGAGATGATGTTTAGTTTAAAAATTATCTGTTTTATTTTTGTTATAAATTAACAATATTTCTACGGAAATTAAAAAAGGCCAAAAGAGAAATATTATGCAGAAATATAATAATTCTAAATGTATTTGAAGCAATGTTATATATATTTAAATTTTACTGTTGTTATTAACATTTTAAACATTAAAAGAATGGTAGTATGTTTGAATTTTCGTTCATGATCTATAAATGTTTTCTTTATTCTTTGGTTCTATGTTAAATTTTTGTTGCTAAATTAATATATAATCCATACTTTCCAAATAATTAAAAAAATTAATCATGCAAATTCATGCCTTACCTGTGAATTGAATTTAAAAACCATTGTGATATTATAGCATAATATCTCTCAACACAATGCCCTGCCCTTATGATACTAATGCATTGTTCAAACAAAGAATAAACCTTGAATGATAATATATCTTGATTTCTTTATATGACACTATAAAAAGTTTACATGTTGGCTGTTTTCAAAAGTGAAAAGAGTGGGCTCTACTTCAACAACATATTCAAATTCTCAGCACATCTCGCCCTGTTTTAAAAAAGCTTTGTGCAATATAATGCTTATTTTCAAAATTAAGATACTGCTTTCTTTAACAAGATTTTCAAATATTTTCATTATTTTTTATTTTTTACGAAAGTTAGAACATTGAGGAAAATAAAGATATAAAATTTTTAGAACTTGATAAATCTAAAAATAGGACATTCTGAGAAACTACATTTCAAACAAACAAAAAGTACTGCATCCATTCAAAAATTATACGTAAGCAAATAATAATAAAACAAAATTAAATTATTTTTACACTTTTCTATATTAATTGAATTATGATTATCCTTGAGAAATCAATTTAGCAATCCTAAAAAGATAGTTTAAATAATGCTTTTTTTCTTTCCTCTTTCCATACCTTAAAACAGAAAAAAAAGCAAAGATTATACATTTATTTTAATAAATTTATTAGCTCTCATTTTCTACCAAGCGTAAAAAAAAAGCGGTGAATTTTCCCATTAAGCTTCGGTGGCCACGCCAAATTATAGTATTATATTGGACATTTTTTGAAAAATCACGAATTCCAATTATAAAAGGAGGCGTGATTATCAAAATAAACATTGGATGCTTATAAAAGATGTGTATTTAAAAAATATATTTAATTTAATACTTATTTTTAAGTAAGTACATAAAAAGAGAAAATAAAAGACAATAGTGATAAATTTACTCACGTATGTTGCAGTAATTTTTTTTTTCTGAAGAGTGAATACACAATTATTATTCTCAGTATTTAATTAAAATTTTTATTCAATAAATCAGTATTAAATAAAGCATTTTTTTTTTCTGCATTGTTGCTCAAAATTTCGTTTTCTCATAATTAATTTGAGTACATTTTTTATCCGTAATATAACCTGCATAACACGAAATTATATTCATATTAAAACGAATTATTAAGCATTAAAATGAATTAAGAAAATAATGCATTTCAAGAACTATATAAATGCGATTTTACTTACGATTTCTTTTGTAATAAAAGTATCATTCTTATTTCATTTAAATAAATCAGAGTAAGTGAACAATATACGTGCCTTTTAGCTTTAGCTTCCTGTATTTTTATCCACATGAAATGCAGTTTTTCTGTCCTAAAAGCAAATTTGAATTTAAAAAAATAAAAAACTATTTCCGAAAGACATAATTTTGTATTTTTCGAATCCGACCAACTTCAACACTTTTCTAAATGAAAAATAATGCAAATGTATAAATTAATAGTGCATTATATTTAGATATGATAAAATAATCTTTTGACTTTAATTTTTGTTTTTGTGTGAACGAGTCTTTAAAAGATGTTTATAATACAAAGAAAGCAATATAAAACAGCTTGCATGCACTCGACTCTAGGGAGAATTCCGCGTTTCATGTGTAGTGACGTCAAACCAATCCCGTCGCGTTTTCCGATCACGTGGTTTTGTTTTGCTTTTAGCGGAGTTTAAAACTCCTATAACTATTTAGTTTAAATTACTTTTTCGATTCCGAGTTCAGTTTTGAGTTATGTAAAGTTGTCTTCATCAATTAAACATAAAAGAATGCATAATCTAAAGTGTGTGCAACTTCCCCATTGTGACAGCTGTTAGGGATAGCTTAACACAAAAAAAGTCAGCACCTATTATACTAAAACAATAAAAAGTTCTGGCTTTACCTTTAAGAAAAGCAAATTTTCCCTTCATTACAGCCAATGCTGCCAATAAAAACGAAGTCAATTCGAGAGTACTGCCAAAATGAAATAAAAACATAAGTATGGTGTTTGATATGAAATCAATATCTCAGATTGATAGAACAAAATAGATAGCACGGAGGAAGATAGGTTCTTTCTCCGTGATAGACAGTTTCCTACTCTACTAAGACTAAGACAGATCAAAATGACGATATGACATGACGATTTCATAATCCAACCTCCTTTCAACGAACTCATAATTATGTATTTTGGTTTTGCTATTTGTCAACACTCAGGAAACAGGAAATAATTTTGTTTATATTGAATGCAATGATAGCAAAAATTGCTTTTCTTGCAATTTGAACCTGTTTTTTTCAATTATATTAATATGTAAAGGTGCTAAGTTTTCTTAAGATATTCTTATGTTTGCATATAGTTAATTTTACTTTATTATATTGTATTTAAAAATTGAAAAACAACATTTCATCCATAGGCAATTAGATTCTTAAATGTAAGAAACCTTTATGTTATCTGCAGTGATATTGGACGTTTGAAGGGGGGGGGGGCAGTTTGGAGACCTAAATATGGGATGTGAAATAACTCAGGAAAATTGTCACACATTATGAGACCCAGTAAAAAATATATGGTTTAATCCTACCTAAAGTACAGTCCAACAGAGTTTTTGGCGATTTTCTTTACGCACGCCAAGCTAAAATGCAGCAAACTGAAAAGGGACTTCGCCCCCCCCCCCTCCCACAACCAGATTGTGTTGGTTACCGCAAACAATTCATTAATTAGACGCTATTCTGATTTGTCAGCATCTTTGCTGATAAAATAATTCTTTCATCCCCATGTTTTAAAATGCATAACTACATTTAAGACACTTTTTACAAAATGAGAAATTTGCTTAAGTATTTACACATTATAAGTATTAAAAAGTAAAATTAAATTAAAAATTAGAGGGCTTGCAATTTATATTGATTTTAAGTATTTTTGATTAGGTATTTTGCAATTTTTTCTTTGTGTATATGCTATTATGTACTTTTTAATATCTTTTTTATAATTTGTATAAATAAAATCTAATGAATTATAAAAAAAATATAATACATCTTTAATAAATTAATTTTTTTTTTCAAATCAGGCCCTTCAATGTGATAATACTACATATTGCATTTAATCAATCACAGTGTTTTTAAATTACTCACACTTTAGAAATCTCAGAAAATGTAAAACTGTTATAACTTAGCTTTTAACTGCTTAATGTGAATGAAAATAAAAAGAAAAAATGTGCTAAATTGAATTTTCTCACTTATGAATAAACTGTTAAAAAAAATGGAATTCATTAAAGCTGCATATGGATCACTGACACTTGTATGAGAACATCACGCTCATGAAATCCAGAAAACATCACTGAATGTAGCAACCTCTTTCTGTAACAATCTTAAAAAATTCATAAAATTTGTCAAAGCCACGATCATTAATATATGTAAGAATACTTTGCCCTCCCCCTCAAAGAAAAAGGAATGTAAATATAATTAATATTTTTGTAAAACAATCCCAAAACATTTTTTTTTTAAATAAGATATCTCTGGATTTTTGTTAAATTATTTAAACTAAAACTGACTTTTATCTTCATTTTTATCTTTCTTATGACATCCTAGATTTGTACTATATGTCATTGCTTTATGTTTCCATTTTCTTAACTCACTGATTCATCAAGTGAGCAAAAATTAAATTTACTCACACTTTTAAAAACTTTTCAGTAATTTTTTATTTTCAAGTTCTAAACAATTGTATATTATATTTATATTAAAATCATTAAAATTACAGACATTACATTACACTTTCATAAAACATTAAAAACATATTAAAATTGGACGTTTCGGATTTACATGAAAATCCCTCTTCAACGAACATTTTTCATAACATAAGTCACAGTTCAAAAATATCAACAAATAGAAAATGCAACGTATCAAAATTTTCTATTTGTTGATATTTTTGAACTGTGACTTATGTTATGAAAAATGTTTGTTGAAGAGGGATTTTCATGTAAATCCGAAATGTCCAATTTTAATATGTTTTTAATGTTTTATGAAAGTGTAATGTAATGTCTGTAATTTTAATGATTTTAATATAAATATAAATATGTTCAGACGTAATATTTTTGTTTACTTCAAATTGTATATTAAGTCGAAGTACTTTCACAAAGAAAACCACACACCTGTGTACACGCTCTCGTATTAATAGCCGAGTCAATTGTATTCTTCACAATGTGTTTGTTTTATAATAAAATAATTTGTGTATGTTTATAATAAAAATTGTATAAGTTTTATACTAAAATAAATGTGTGTGTTTTATAAAACAAGTGTATATGTGTATTACACATAAACAAGTATATATTTTTGCAGGCTAGGTCTACCAAAGACATCCGTATCATATTAACAATATGTTCTTGAGTCTAACATGCATTCGAAAACACATTTTTCTTGCCAAAATGACCCCAAAACAAAAATTTTACCTACCCCAGTATGTCTGCCACATTTGTTTTGTAAAGAATATAGGATATTTTTTTTTAATATTCTGATATTGTTTATCTGCAGTAAGAATACCTGCTTTCCTACATGTAAAATTACTAATGAGTACCTAAATTAGGTTAGGCTATACACTTATCTATAAATTTGTATTAAAATATTGTAGTATTTGAGATTCTTATACTAATTTTTTTTTTGTTTATATAGATATGGTTATGCTTAATACTAATGTTGTTTTCTTATGAAGTACATGAAGCACACATAGCTGAATTTTCTGAATAATAGATGTTTTTTTCTTTTCTTTCTGTCTTTTTTCATGTTTGATTTCTGCGAATTGAATGAAATCTACCAACAGTCAAATTCAAGACTTCATTTCTTTTTTAAAAAATGCATTTCTTTTGCTTTAAAATCATTGTGGAATTGCTTTTTCACACCTTTTCCTATATTAAAAAAAATTATTTTCTTTTCTTTTCAGCTTTTTTTTTATAATTTATTAACTATTATACCTAAATTTGTCTTTTAAGGGGGGGGGGGCAATTTTAATCGTGAGAGGTACAGAGAGGGAGAGTTTTTAAATCTATTTAACTTTAAGCATGAAGATTCTCTCAACTTTAAGATGGTAGATCCAATATAAATTGCTTGATATTATTATGGAAAACATGCTAAACAAAAAACAATGTGTAATTACGGTCATATAACTGCATGGGCAAATAGAGAATTTTTGAGAAAATTTTGGGGAAAAAAGGTTTTTTCTTGCGAAGGAGGGGGGTCGGCAGAGGCAATTTAAGAATGCTTCATTTTTATTTAAATCAATGCAGATAAATCCCAAACTGGGCTGATGTGTTCTTCTTAATACTTAAGTACCATAATTTGTTTATGGTGATGAAATATAACAATTCATGTATATTTTTTTTTGTGTGTTTGAAAAGTATACTTCCAACATAAAATTTTTAGAAAGTCAATTTCCTTGGAATGTAAGTTTGTTAATGGTGTGTAAAATAAGCAAATTTTCCCTTGAACCAGCCACTAGTATAAGATCTGTTACATTAGTTTTGTGTTAGGATTCTAAAACAAAATGTTAGTAGTAGTTTTCTTGTTTATATTTTTTTATGTTTGTTTATAGTTTGCCAAAAGATTGTATACATAGACACTTCTGGATGTTATCAATTCCATGTAAAGTTTGGAGTCCATCACAACATAATTTACTGTGTTCTTCTTATTTCATGGAGATTCTTGACCAGATGTCTGTCTCTTGTGTCAGGCTGAGTGATGATTCTGTGCCTTCTATCTTTGTATATATTCCAATGAATCATCCAAAGGTGAGATAATGAAAATAATTAATCTTGTTGAGTAATTATACTTTTAAACAGCAAATAATACTATTAGGGTAAAGTTTTTACTGGCAATTACTAATAGCCATTTATCAATAAGTGTCCTATTGTTAATAATTCAAGTAGTGTATATACCTATATATATCTATATAATTGAGTCTGTTAAAGTCATTGCTTAAATCACTAACATTGAAAATTAGTGAAATTGGATAATAGATTCATTGTCATCAAGCTAGTACACATACAGCAACATCTGTAATGACACTGGTGATAGGGGGCAAAAAGTAGCAAGTTTCTGATTTTAATCTATGTAAAAGAAATTTGTTTATGTTCTGTACTTTTAATATCTATTTGTTTATTCTTTTCTATTCACTTTGAAGCAGACAACTCAACGGCCACTAGCAAGTTGTTTAAATGTCTTTGTATTTTTTTTTTTCTATTAATAATGAAACAACAGTTTTTTTCAGTACTTTTTTAAAATCTTGTCTACACAAGAGTATGAATTCAAAAATTTTGTTTTTTGCTTTTTACACAGATAACACAAAACAGTAAATATTTCACTAATTTTCGTCATTGAATATTCTTTGCCGACTTCTGCAATATAAAATGCATAAAAAGTTTCTGATATTAATGTATGTAAAAGAAATTTATTTATGCTCTATACTTTTAATATCTATATTTTTATTCTTTTCTATTCACTTTGTAGCAGACAATTCAACGGCCATTAGCACATTGTTTAAATGTCTTTGTATTTTTTTTCTAATAATATTGAAGCAACAGTTTGTTTCAGAACTTTTAAAATATCTTGTCTATACAAGAATATGTCTATACAAGAACAGATAACACAAAACAGTAAATACTTCGCTAATTTGCATCATTGAATATTCTTTGCTAACTTCTGCTACATAAAATGCATAAAAGTTTCTGGTATTAATCTATGTAAAAGGAATTTGTTTATACTCTGTACTTTTAATATCTATTTTTGTATGTTCTGTACTTTTAATATCTATTTTTTTATTATTTTCTATTCACTCTAAAGTAGATAATTCAATGGCCATTAACACGTTGTTTAAATGTCTTTGTATCTTTTTCCCTAATAATATTGAAGCAACAGTTTGTTTCAGAACTTTATTAAAATCTTGTCTACATCTGAATTAAAAAATTTTGTGTTTTGTTTTATATACAAATTATACAAAACAGTAAATACTTCGCTAATTTTCATCATTGGATATTCTTTGCCAACTTCTGCAATAAAAAATACATAAAAAATATTTATTTATGTTACACATAATTGATTTTTATGTGGTTTTAGTAGTCATAACATTTTTTTAATTGAAAGAATCTAATACACAAGTGAAATGAATAATTAAATATTAATGCAGTTGACATGTGAAAATAAAAATGTTCTTGATATTTTGTGTGCAATTATAAGACTATTATACCTAAGCATTGTAAATTTACGTACATTAAGATATTACAGTCCTAGTTTAGTGAGTAAAATCAGCAAAAACTGTATAATACATAATTAATTACATTAAAAAAATAAGTACAAAAGTAATAATAGTTTTTTCTTTAAATGCTCTTTTATTAGCATTCAATGTTTTCCTTGAAAATCATGCCATTACTGCAATTTATTATTGCAATTCATGTTTTTTTTTCAAAAAATTTCTTTTATAATGTGTTATTTTGGCATGAGCACCAAACCCAATTATGGAAAATTTATCTCTTTATTTTTATGCTTGGTACAATGTGCAAGCAAATAAATTTATTAAAAATGTGTAATTTTTGCTCTTTTTTCCCCCCCTAGGATATGGCAAAAGGAAAAAAAAATTAAACATTAGTTTAAACTAGCTGTTACCCGTGACTTCGTTCACGTAACATTAAAAAAAGAATAAATGCATTAATTTAGCAAAACATTTCACTTGATAATTAACAACATATATAATTAACCAAAGCTTTATCACATTTTATAGGAGACCATACGGTATTTCTTTGCTACAGGGGCCTTGACATAACCCAGTCTTAAAAAAGTGAAATTTCATGCCAAATAATATATACAATCGCGAAAATGAAACTGCAACTAATGAAAAAAGGAGGACCAAGTAAAATCGTGAAAATCGAGGAATTCCTCTTCGTAAAACGAAAAACAACACTGGCAGAATTCTTCTATACAACAGTGCATTTTAGGTGGTATTTGGTGTACAATTTGTATATGTGTGCATTGCTAAATGGGCATTATTATATTGTTTATTTGCATAGACATATGTTACATATTTCCTACTACATTATCTTGTTTATGTATACATTAAATTAAGTGCTGCACGCTAAGTGGTGTAAATAGTGAACAAACTGCTTGTGGATTTTATACATTGAAAGCTATTTCACAAAGATATAACAATCTGATGCGATTCTAAAATGTAAATAAAGGTTGCTGGAAAGTACTTTAACCCCTTGAAGGGCAAGCACGTGGTCTAAAAATGCTAAATTTTGCGATGTTTTGACACCAGTAATTTTAAATAATGAATTTTTACCTTTTCAATCTGCAAAAAATTATACTAAATATTTTTATTTAATAATATTGTTGGCAAAGTTATATATATTATATACCGGTGCCCCTCAAGGGGTTAAATTCTGCACAATTTAACCTCGATATTTTCTCTATCACGTCAAGAAAACTATAAGCAAATAAATACCGACGACACAAATCTGATGATCTAAATTTACATATTTTTGTTAGTATATATAAGATTATTTGAATTTATTTCATGCGCTTGAAATTTTTTACGCTTCCACTAGGGTTAGGTGTCGAATAAATGTACTTTCTTGTTATTTTATTTTGCCATTTCTATTTATTCTATTTTCCATTCATTCCATTTATGGATATTGAATTAATTTACATATTCGTGTCAAAGAATATTCTTTAAAGTTATTATCAGGATTAGGATAGGATACGATTATGGTTAGGATTAGGAATGAAAATTGAACGACAATGGCATGACCGATTCAGGTTTAAAGTATGAAACAGGATGTCTATTTACATCATGAAGCAATAAAAAATAGAAAATTATCGGCTAATATTTTTTAATATTTAAAAACACATACATAATTACGTCTGGATAAAACTTACAATCACTAAAATAAATTCAACTACAGACTTTATTTTTTTATTTTTATTTATTTATTATTTTTTTAAACACATAAAAACAATTAAAATTATAAAATAGACGTTTCGTGCACTTTCGTATACATCATCAGTACTTCGAAACACAATTGCCAAGCCACCAGAACCAAAACAAGAAAAACAGTTAAAGTCACAGTTTAGTTAAAACATTATACTCTGCAGGAATCTGTGCAGCCTCGTTAATAGGAGATTCAGCTAAAACTGTCATCCAACCCTCCAGGAAGATACGACTGCTGTACACGCAACATTTTGAGCAGGCAATTTGTGCGTTCTGAAAATCAGGCACATGATCAAAATCCAAAGCATGCGCAACCAATCTCGAGGTTAGAGTGCCTCTATTAAACGAATCCTTATGTTCCTTCAACCTGAAAAAAAAAAAAAAAAGTCTTTAGTTGAATTTATTTTAGTGATTTTTTAATATGTTTTACAGTCATAGTTGGCATCAAAGGTGAGCGGGGAAATGATCATCTAAAATACCATTAAGTGTTTACCACGCAAAAAACAAATCTGGTTACAACAATGTATTTAATTTTGTGCCAAACTTCACTTGATAAAAAAAAATGGCAAATTGACTATGGACCTAATTTTAGACCCCTAACCTTCCTATTCTCGGAAATTTTCTACCTATATGTAAAAAAAATTCTACTATATAGAATGCGCTTTCACGTTTATAATGTTATGAATTGGCACGATCGGCTTGTTCAAGTTTACACAATTCGGCTGGAAGAAAATATTCATTACTTTTTGATTTCTTCTTTGCTTTTGCATTACGCGAATTTGTTGGTAAAATCGATTTTCTTTTCGATAACATTGTTGTTTCTTAAGTTTAAAAAATATTGTAATTTTACTTAAACATTGCTTTAAAATCCATGCAATATTTTTTATCCTACAAGACTTTACAAAAATCTATTATGAAACAACTTTAAAAAAGCTATATTTAAAAACAACAACAAAGTTTTTCCTATTTTAAAACTAAAAGTAATGTAATATTAAATTCCGGTTCGAGACGACGATTTACAAATGTGTTTCGATTGTGGGAAAATGATAGAGGAAAAATGCTGTTACTTCGACATAATCATATTAAATCTTTCGCTTTTATGAGAAAAGCAACTTTCTTTTAAAATACATAGTTCTTTTTATTAAGATTTTCTAATTTTCGATACGGATAATTTTGCGATGCATATCATTGACATTTGCCATCCAATATATTTTTTTTTTACTTTTTAAAATTTAAATTAAAAATATGGTAACTTTATGTTAGCCGTGTGCAGACGATAAATCGCCAACCTATCCCATCATTTGTACTGAATTCATTAAAAATATAAATCTATCACTCATTTCATTTAAAACACAGAACTTTAATTTACAACACATACATTTAAAATACATATATTACGTACCTTTAAAATAATTCCTTTCATGTGAAAAAGAAAAAAATAAGAGAAATTAATCACAAATAATTTGATAACCCAAGATCATTTTATTTTAACATCAAAACAAATCTGTTTTATTTTTCTATATATGACATCATATTCGCTTGCTTTCCATACTTACTCGTATTTATGCACTTAGTATTATTATCAAATATTTGAAAACGCACGTTTTATTTCTAATATGACATCATTTCATATTCTGTTTAATTCTTAAATAATTCATTTCATTTTTCATGTGAAAATTTTGCTCGTGAAAATAAATTGTTGATTAAAAATTGTTACTCAGGGGTTTTATTTCATATTGGCAACGATAAAGTATTAGCAACGGTAAAATAAATTTAACCATTTTAAAAAAGGCTGCAAAACCGGGCCCTTTGGGCCAAACCAACCAACCATTTTAAAATATACGAAAAAATGTCCATTTATTCTCTATGAAAATAATGAAATTTTGAATTATTAAGAAAAATATTGAAATAAAATAAACAAAAACCATTCTATAATCATATGAGGGTTATAATCAACTTATATGCAAAGATACAGGATAATTAAATGCTTCATTTTGACGCTGGCTTCAGCCTAACATTTGCACACAATCAGATTTATAATATTATATTAGGATACATTATTAGCATTTCTAAATAGGTTTCTCAATGTATAATCATAATTTAATTAATATGAAATTATTATTTGATTAAACCTTTTTTTAATGTATTACACCCTCCCTTTTTTATTTATATTTTCTATTTTTTATAGTTTAAAATATTTTGTTGTGTTGCAGTTTCACTGCCAATTGGCCTATTTTGTCAAGCATGATTTGGCACATAATTAAATCCATTGTTTTTGTAAATCGTATAAAATTGTATTTGTGTGTAAAGAATCTTTGGTGATTTATCACCTGTGGCAAGCTAACGGAAAAATTCTGGAAATGCCTTAATTTATAATTAAGTTCTAAAAATATGAAAATGTACTGACATCATAATCATACCTTTGACCACTAAATTAGTTGTATGAGAAACGCGTGGGTTCTGCATTTTGCTACTGATCTCAGCTTTTTCTCATTTGACTCACTGGCCACCACGGAAGTGAAGTACAGCTAAAACTTATCCTAAACTGTATAACTGTATAAACAAATTACTTAAAAAAAAGGAAACTTTAACTGTGAATGCTGACTACTAAAAAGTAGTTTGAGAAGTGGGGGAGGGGAGGCTTCATTTTGCTATTTATTGAACATAACTTTTTAAATTCTAGCCTTTCAAGAAAGGAGTGAAAAGTCTATTACAAAATTCCATCTTTATGTACAAAAACCAAGTTGAGTTAAATAAAAGAAAGTAAAAAATACTTAAGACAGCCAGAAATATCACTTATCCCAAGTTAATTTCAATAGTTTTTCTTATACTGAATATAAAAATGACCATTTGCCCTGTAACATATCATTCAAAAAATTGTATAAAAACAAACTTTTTATTTTTTAATATAAGATACTGCATTTAAAAAAAATTAATTCTGATAAACATATTAATGCATTAAGCTTCATAAATTAAAAAACATAGACTAAAAATTTTTCCTTCCACATCCGAGTGTTTATTTTTGCAAGAAAAAAATGGCCTTTTATTTCTTAATTATATCAATTTTACCCTTAAGAGGCGTCTTACTGCCTTCGAAAACAAAATTATAAATAACATGTAGAATATTCACTCTTCACTCCAGCCACGTAAGCAATCCTTCAGTAAATGTAGTAAGTAAATCTCAGGGAAGGCTCATCAGGAAAGGCAAGGGAGGCTAAGCCTCCTTTATAAGCTGCTTTAAAATAAACAGAAACTGAATTAAAATATTTCTAATACGAGCAGGATGCTCAGTCAAAATTAGCTTTGAGTTCAAATATCATGACCAAAATGACCCACTAATCAAATTTTCTCAAACATGTGACCTAGCCCAACAGTCTTCTCGTGCCAGAAACCCGTAGGATATGAAATTAATCAAAATAGTCATTGTTAATCAATGAAAAACTATCAAATACCTTCATTATTTTTATTATTAAGTAAAAAAGTATTATGAATATATTTTAATGAAATTATTTTCATTACCATTCTTCTATTTTATCTTTTTTCTTAGAATTTTCCACTAAGTAGTGTGTTTCCTCGACCAGAAAAAAATATTATTGAGTATTCTTTGACATTCCTTCACGTTCAGGACAATATAATTCCTTAACTTGGAATATTTCAATGACTCTTCAATTGTATTTTTCCAATTCAGTTTTGTTAGAATTCAATTATTCCTTAATTTCATACATGTCTCTAATGTCGCACTGGGGATGCATCATGGCTACAGGTATTTCAATCAGGAGTGTGAAAGGGTGTGTCAATTATCTTTGACAACATGAATTCCCCTTTCTTTTCCCCCGATATTTACATCAACTCCCGTAAAGCTGACACCAAGCCCTCGCACAAGTCCTCCATGACAGATTTTTAATTGCTTCAAAGTCACTCTAATGAATAGGCTGTTCCAGAATCATATTCTCACTTTCATTGTGAATTCTATAATCTTAATCTTAAACAGGCATACTTATGCTGCTTGTAAATGAATCATTATTACTGTAACACGACTATCTTAAATGTCATTAGTATTTAATTTTGTTAAGTAGACTCCTGAATATCTGATACTCTATTATAAAATGCACTTGGTGACACTTCTTACACATTTGTCCTTTAATCTTCCTTTGGCATATATAAAGATATTTGTTGCTGTATTCTAAAACTATGGAAGCAAATGTATTTTGTTTTACTTATATTGAACTAAACACATCTGTATATTAGAATTCTGTTAGTGACAAAGATAATTTATTGTTCCTCGTTGTTTGTACCAGGCAACCAAGAAAGTTTGTGCGGCTTACATCAGATATAAAAAATGACCCACAAAAGTCTTAAACACACATTTTATTTTTCAAAATAATCACTATTGGCTTCAATTACATGTTCCTAATCAGAGACAAGCTTATAAATTCCCTTTTTGAAAACATTTTTAGTTTTAGAGACCAAAAATTGTGATACAGCATTTGTGACATCGTCTCAGTTTCAGAACTGCTGTTCCTGCAGGTGGTTATGTATGGCCAGAAACTGTAATTGTCCGATGGTATGACGTCCAGGGAGTAAGTTGCATGAGGCAAAACTTCCCAGCCCAATGTTGATCACATCCATGGTTGTTTTCGCCGTATGAGGTCTGACATTATTGTGGAAGGAGACAACTCTTATGTTGACCAGTGCTGGCTGCTTTTGGAGCAAAGCAGCTGAAACCCTCTGCAACTGTGATGTGTAAACGTCGACTGTGATGGTTTTTCTGCTTTCTAAGAATTCGTAGTGAACTACACCAGTGCTGGTCTACCTAACACATAGCATTATGTATTTTTTATAAATGTCCAGCTTGGTGGCCAATGAGGCTGATCCAGAAGTCGGCCAATGATGTTTTCTCTCCCGGTTATCATACATGACCCAGGAATGAGGGTTTGTTGTGGCATGAAAACAATAACAACCAGATGTTCAACCATTGGAGCTTGTTTCTGTCACACAGAACATGAGCGGGGACACTAGCTGAGTCTCCACCTCATCCCAAGGTTATGCAGATGCGATTGGATGGTTTCGTCAGATTCTCCAAACCTGTATGCAAGCTTCTGCAGGTTAGATGAGAATTCTGCTTGATTTCCGCCTCCTGTTGGACCTTGTCTAGGGTGGATGGACGACCAACACGGGGTTTGTGTTCAAGACTCTCGTCTATGGACAAAAATCGGCTGAACCAATTTTGAGCGCTCCGTTCACTCACCGAAGTGTCTCCAAACGCGGAGCATATTCTTCTAACAGGCGCTACAGATTTGTTTTCTAATTTGAACTCGTAGAGGAAATTAGGCCTCAAAATCTTCTTTGTCACCAATATGTTCTTTCAAAGATTGCACTTCCTACAAAACTTATAGCAAAAGGTACGATGAGCTGAAGAACTCTGTACTGAAGGAGGTTTGAAGGGAATTTACTGATATGACGTCATCACAATCAGTTTGACCACACCTAATCAATAAAAGTAACTGTTCTCGAAAAGGGCAGTTGCAATGGACGTCATGTTGGAGGTCACACATTACAAATAGGCAGTTCTGATTGGTGGAACTACCCTGACCTCCAATTGAAGTACAATGGTTGATCAGCTGATTGCAACTTCTCTATTGGTTACCTGATAAAATTTGTTTCTTTTTTTTCTTAAAACTGACTTTTATATTCACTTATAACAAAAAAAAGAAGATCTATATATAAAATTAATTAAAAAAACACTATATTTAAAATACAAGGCTGTTTTTTTAGTCACTTCTCCTGAGCTTTCTACTGAACCAGTTTTGATAATTATTTTTTTAATGAAAGCTGTTCATTTGCAGATGTACCCGCACTAGCTATTTTTTAAAATATTACCAATTTTATATTTTCATTTTCATTTTAAAAGTTTTTTAGGAAATTTCTTCAAAATGGTGGCAATCAGGTTAATACAGTGCTGGCCATCCAAAATGCAACGCCATGAATGAATGAAAATAACAGAATGATGTTTATTGGACAAACACATTATAATGGGAAGGACAAGTGGTTACATTTTCAGAAAATTTGGAGGCATAGTTCCTGAGAAAACACCACCCAGACTTGCCACCCCTGGCCGCAATAACAGCATTCATCTGCCTAGGCATGAAGTCGAACAGAGATTGGATGTCATGTCCGGGTACAGCAGTCCATGCAGCTTCAACACTATGCCACAGTTCATCAACCGTAGTGACGGGCGAGTGGTGACGGGACAGTCACTTAGAAGCCATTGACAGGACATTTTCAATTAGTGATAAATCAAGAGAACGTGCCGGTGAGAGCAACAGTTAAACATGTTCTGTATCAAGGAAGGTCAGGATAGTACGTGCAACATGCGGTCGTGCATTGTAGTGCTGAGAAATAGAGTTCCAGAGGCCTCGAAGCTAGGGCAGAACCACGGGCAGTAACACCTCCGAAATATAACTGCTGCTGTTCATATTGTCGGCAATGGGAACAAGAAGATATCGAGATGTGTATTCAATGGCACCCCTCACCATCACTGCAGGTTATGGGCCTCTATGATGATGTCGAATGGAAACTGGCAAAGTGAATTCTCAAGGAAGCCACCAAACACGGATGCGGCCTTCATGATGCACACAGAGCCTAGATTCATCTGAAAAGACTATGTGAGACGCCATTCCTGTGTCATATACAGCATCATGATGTCCGCATCCGTGTTTGGCAGCATCGTGGTAAACGCACATTGCCAGCTTGGATTCGACATCGCCATACTGGCATATCACCTGGAGTGACGGCATGAGGTACCATTGGATACACGTCTCGGTAACCTCTTGTTCGCATTGTTGGCAATTTCAACAACAGCCTTTACATTTCTGATGTGTTACGTCCCGTAGTTCTGCCCTATCTTCAATGTCTCCGGAACTCTACGTTTCAACAGTACAGTGCACGACCGCATGTTGCCGTACTATCCTGACCTTCCTTGATACAAAACTTGTTCGACTGTTGCTGTGGTCAGCATGTTCTCCTGATTTCTCACCAATTGAAAATGACTGGCCAATGGCTGCTGAGCGACTGGCACGCCACCACTCACCAGTCACTACGGTTGATGAACTGTGGCATAGTGTTGAAGGTGTATGGACTGCTGTACTTGTACATGACATCTAATCTCTGTTCGACTCCATGCCTAGGCAGATAGATGCTGTTATTGTGACCACGGGTGGCAACTCTGGGTAGAGTTTTCTCAGGAACTATACCTCCAAATTTTCTGAAAAAGTAATCACTTGTCCTTCCCATTATAATGTGTTTGTCCAATATTTTCATTCCTTCATGGTGTTTCATTTTGGATTGCCAGCAGCGTATTTCCTCTCTATAACATAAAATTTATTTGTCTTATCACATTCCACAAAATCAGAAGCATGATTCCATCAGTGAAAATGTTGTTATATTTAAAAGAAATATTTCAATGGTTTTCATAAAATTTACACACATTAAAATGATTGCGTTTAATTATGCAATAATCACGGAAGAGCAGAACATAGATTTTATTTATTGATAAATAGTATATTAAGTAATCTCTGTAAATAAAATAACAGTAAATTATCTATCAAAATAAGTAATATGTAAAACGAAATGTTTCTGATGAGGTAAAATGACATCATTCGAATAACAAAAAATAAATTTTCCTCTACGAATGTAAAATATTTTACTAAATCTATGTCAGTATGATGTCATATCCACTGAAATGAAAAATTTTAAACGAAAAATGTTTTCCATGCAATACCGGTGCGCTAATTCTAAAACAATTTCCAATTTCCAACCATTTAATTTAGGTGATCTAAACAATGAATATAGTTATTGCACTGCACACTATTTTAAAGGTAAAAAAAATATCAGCAGATTATTTCAATTTATTCTCTTGTAGCAAAAAAATCAATCTACCTGAATTTTGTATTTCTGATGATATTAAAGAATTATTCACAGCAGATAATGAGTTGTCTAAAAATAACATTCGTGAATATAATAATGCATTATCATTCTTATCATTAGGCTCAAATGTAACGTTCCCACCTCACAAGGGTGCTTATTGCTTTAAAATTCTTGTTGTAGTCCATCATAGAATTTCTCCATTATATCCTAAAAATAAAGTAGGCTCTTCTTATGGGCAATTAAACATACTAGATTTTGCTGAGGCTAATCAAATCACGTTTCAGCATTCTGTTAATAGTTCTTTAAGAATAATTGTACGAAACATTTATAATATTTGTTTAGATCTAGAAATTATTACAAGCGAAACAATTCGGCAAATGGTTTGATCTCTATAATCGATCTAATACCATAAGACCTTTTCATTTAGAAGACATCAATTTCCCATTAGTCTTGCATTTAGTATGACAATTAATAAAGCACAAGGATAAATATTGGATTGTGTTGCTATTTATTTACCTGAACAAGTATTTAGCATTGAAGAACGAACAAACAGGAAGGAACATCAGGAGATACTTTCGGTATCATTTCGTCAGGGAATTCTGGGTAACGGGATTCCAGTAACCCGAAGCGCTTGGCGAATTTTTGGTGCTCATTTTTCATACTCTGCTAATAACTAAAACTGTACATTTTTTTAATTACATTATTATAACTTCTGCAGAAATACTTTATTAATTCTGAGATTTTTAATATTTTATTACAAAATCCGAAAAATAACTCTTACGTACATTTTAAGTTATGTGTCCTTCTTCATTTGTAGTCTTTTAATAATATATTTTGCGTACTTTCATAACAACTGGATGCTAATTAATAAACTGAGACTTTTACCAAATGTAAATTATACTAATAGCATATAATTTTATCTGTATTCATATACATTTTATATTTTGTTTTTCAAATTGCACATTTTAAATCATAACAAAATAAAAATAATTAAGAGTATGTTTTTGTGGAAATTGAATTTTGTGAATTGCCTGTTTAATAAATAGATTTTTGTGAAGATTTTGATTTTTGTAAAATTTATGATATAAATCAGCCATGATTTAATCACTGTTTTAATTAAAAATCACTGTTAATTGCCTAAGATGATTGCCTTGTATGATTGAATCACTGTTTTAAATCATCTAATAAAAATCGTTGACACTCAAGTTTCAAGGCTTCATAAAAGGAGCCCATAAAAGCAATTGATCAAAACTTTTTACTATTTTGAAACTACGGGGGGATGGGGGTTAGTTTCAACCCTAGTTCATGTTTATACTTAAAATTTCTATTTGTAGTTTTAAAAAATTTCACTCTTAAAAATTGGAACAGGAAATGAGATATTTTTGCTCTGAATTTTGATTTCTTTAGTATCATTTCTAAAACTTTCTACTGTCTCAAAATTTTTATAGCTGTAATTCTATAGAATTCAGTATTTAAAAATATATATTTAATCAAATTACAAAAAGATAAAATTATCGCTAAAATACAAATAAATGCATCACTTTAATAGAATAATAAATAAATAGATTGATTAAATTAAATTATTATTATTAAGAATTCTTCATCTCTTTAATATTATTTTTTTTAAATTATAATTCTCAGTATAAAATGTACGTAATATAAGCTAAAAAATGTTTAGAATCAATCGCTAGAAAACATTAAAATACTTTAATCCACCGACCAGGTATGTGAAATGTGCTATCAATGAACTCAAACAGCATAGCGATTCTTGCATCATCAAAACAAAACAATAACAACAAAAACAGAAGTATTGAGAGAGAAAAAAAAAGCCAAACAGGCACGCCAGGCTGCCCCGCCTGCAAGGTAGTCAAAATCCCTGCAGGTAGTCAAAAATCTGTAGCAGCTGTCGCGAGAAACTCGTTTGTGTTGAGAGATAGGGGTTTTCCTTACAGTAATCATTTCTAGTTCCATGGTATTTAGCCATGAACTGTTATATGTCACTGATTCTAGAGTACGCTCTTTTAAAAACTTGAAAGTGTAAACAGTGTGAAAAAGTAGTACAACAACTAATGTGGTATATAAGGAAGTGCTTAAAAAAAGAAAAAAAACCTATCATTAAACCTGCATGAAATGCGATTTCATACTTATATAAAATTTAATAAAATTAATATTTTCTTCTAAGTACATTTTTCTTTATTCATAAGTTTATTTTAACATACTTATTTAATATACACTGCTCAAAACAATTAAAGGATATTGCAGTTTTAGGTGGATTTTGTATCTGGGAAACTTTTTAGATGATTGATACATGGTCGACAGACATAGTAGGTTATATGAGAATAAATTACACATGTTTGGCAGAAAAAATGCATTTTATTGCGCATTTGTGTACAAAAGGAAAAAAACACAATTTGTGCATATGAGAAAAAAAGAATAAGAAAAGGTGTTTTCTTCAAAGAAAATCATTTTCAGTAGGGGGTATGGTTTCCACGGGCGGCCAGCAACGTTGAACACCTTTGAGGCATGGACTCAATGAGGCTATTAATGACGAGTTGGGGTATTCTGCCCCACTCTTCCAGAAGAGCTCTTTCCAGTTCTTGGAGAGTTTGTGGGGGTTGTTGGCGGCCAGAAACTCGTCTTCCTAGAGCGTCCCAAACGTGCTCGATTGGATTCATGTCTGGAGAACATGCTGGCCATTCCATTCGAACGATTCCTTCCTCGAAAAGGAAATCCTCCACCAGGTTGCACGATGTGGCCTGCAGTTATCGTCCATTAAAATGAAGTTATCTCCGATTGCTGCAGCGTAAGGGACTACAACAGGTCTGAGGATCTCATCCCTATATCGGCGACCAGTCAGAGCTCCATCTCGAATGATGTAGAGGTCAGTGCGACCGTCAATGGAGATGCCACCATACACCAACACTCCTCCACCGCCAAATCTGACACTTTCGTGCACGAACGCAGGATTATTCCTACTGCCACGGTCCCTCCAGATGAAAATACGCCTATTATCCGGATGCACAGAAAAACGGGACTCGTCAGAAAACAGAATATTGCTCCATTCATTTCTCCTCCAGTTGACATGCTCGATTGCCCACTCCTTGCGGTCGCGACGATGCCTTGATGTTAGTCTAACACATACCATCGGTCGGCGAGCATACAGACCTACAGCATGGAGCCGGTTTCGGACAGTCTGAGTTGAAATCGTGGTGCCTGTAGCCGAGCGAAGGTGTTGTTGGAGAAGAGTAGCGTTCATGTTTCGGTGTCTCCGAGCTGTTAACGCTAAATACCGATCTTCATTGGGCGTTGTTGCCTGTCTACGACCTTGCCCTGCTCTTCGGCCTGCACATCCACTCTCCAAAAAATAGTTCCAGATCCTGGAAATGACACTTTGTGACACTCCAATGGCTTGCGCTACTTCGGCTTGAGTTTGGCCCCCTTCTAACCTACCAACAATTCTCCAAGCTTCTGAATCTGTCAAATGACTTCGCTGAGACATCGTACTCATCGAAACAAAGCAATCACTGAATGCCGATCATCCTTGTCTTCATTCTCTTTTATCCAGTTGAAAGTCAAATTTCATTCGCTGCCGCTGAAACGACGTTTTTGACGTCAAACTCAAAATTTGCATACTCCACAGTTTGAAAACCAGAAAAATTTGCATTTGTGATTTTCTTCTTCTATTTTCGGCAAAAAAAATTTCGTTTATATCTTCATTTTATATAAAACTTCCAATATCCTTTAATTGTTTTGAGCAGTGTATTCTCTTCCATCGAATTTCGAGTTGTGCCACTAGTATGTAATTCTAGAATTTTATCTGTAAATTTGATTTAATTTATGATAGTAGCTATTTATTTTTACAGTATTTTTAATTATTGTTCAATCTTTTACGCTTGAGAAATGCATCTGAAAATATTGATATCTGTCATGCCCCTTGTAATGTGAGTGTCAGATAATCGGAAGTCTACCACAGTTTTTAATACTAGGATAACATTTTCTGTTGAGTTTCCTTTATTTGAATTCAGTGTTCTAAAGTTAATTTTAATTTCTTATGTGAAATTCATTTTTTCTTAAATAGTTTTTAATTAACTAAAAAATATGATATATTAACACAAGTCTATTTATTGCAGATGCATGAAGCCATAAATGTAGATACACATCTTATCACTCAAGGAAATCTTTAAAGTATGAAATATGCAGCCAAACATTTCTTCACAAGAGCTTTTTGGAAAAGGATCTTCCTACTCTCACGAAGAAAATTCGTTTGTGTGTGATGTATGCAACAAGAAATTTTCTCAAAAGAGTCATTTAAATGTTCACCTTCGCTATCATACTGGTGAGAAACCTTTTGTATGTGAGCAATGCAACAGGAAATTCTCTCATAAGTGTAATTTAAACAACCATCTATTAATTCATACTGGTGAGAAACCTTTTGTGTGTGAGATATGCAACAAGAAGCTCTCTATTAAGAGTAATTTAAGCAAGCACATGTTAATCCATACTGGTGAGAAAGCTTTCATCTGCGAGATATGCAACAAGAAATTTTCACGTAAGGGTGATTTAAACAGGCATGTGTTAATTCATAGTGGTGAGAAACCATTTGTGTGTGAGGTATGCAACAAGAACTTCTCTATTAAGAGTAATTTAAGCAAGCACATGCTAATTCATAATGGTGAAAAACCTTTTGTGTGTGAGATATGCAACAAGACATTCTCTATTAAGAGTAATTTAAGCAAGCACATGTTAATTCATACTGGTGAGAAACCTTTCGTGTGCGAGATATGCAACAAGAAATTTTCGCAGAAGATTAATTTAAATGCTCATATTCCTTCTCATACTGGTGAGAAACCTTTTGTATGTGAGATATGCAACAAGAAATTCTCTCGTAAGGGTAAATTAAATGTACACCTATTAACTCATACTGGTAAGACACCATTTATGTGTGAGATATGCAACAAGAAATTTTCTATTAAGAGTTATTTAAGCAAGCACATGTTAATTCATAATGGTGAGAAACCTTTTGTGTGTGAGCTATGCAACAAGAAATTCTCGCGTAAGGGTGATTTAAACAAGCATCTGTTAATTCATGCTGGTGAGAAACCATTTGTGTGTGATATATGCAACAAGAAATTCTCTATTAAGAGTAATTTAAGCAGACATATCCTAATTCATACTGGTAAGAAACCTTTTTGTGTGTGAGATACGCAACAAGAAATTCTCATGTAAGAGTTATTTAAGCAAGAAGCTTAAGCTCTTTATTCCTCTTATGTGTGAAATATGCAACAAAATATTTTTTTAAAGTTTTAACTAAATGCCCATATTAGTTCTCAAACTATTGATAAATATTTTGTTTGTAAATTCGGCAACAAAAGATTTTCAAAAATCTGATTTAAGCATCTATTATTTCTTACTGGTGAGAAACATGTTTGTGAGACATGCAATAAAAGTTACCCTCAAAAGTGTAGTATAAGTACTTATACTGGTGATAAACCTTTTTTATTGCGTGAAATAAGAAACAAGACATTTTCATAAATACTAATCTGAGTGTTTAACTTCTCTTATGATTTGTTTTTTTCTATAAACTAATTTTGGTACTTCCTATTTTATGGGGACCTTGGCGTAATTTAGTGTAAAAAAATGGGATTTCCAAGCATGGCAGTCACCAAAATGAAAGAGTGGGCAATGAAAAAATGTCTAATGTTATAAAGCTTATATGTGTAGCCATATGTGATATAAATTGTATAATATTATATGGTTTATTTATGTACTAGCTGATCTACTCAGTCCCGCCAAAAACTAATATGATATGCAAAATCATTCTAAAAATCTCTGCACAAAACTGTTCCTCTTTTAACTGTTTATCTTTCGGAAATTAAATAGAAAGATGGACTCCGAAGTGGAAATAAATTCAATACTACCTCCTCAAATCACTGGATTATTTGATTCAAAGTGGGTTAGGATTTGGTAAAAATATACTAAAAAGTTACCATTGGATTTTCGCAAAATTTGCGTTTGGGAATCAGAAAATAAACAATGAACAGACTGTGAGTTTCGAAACAGCCCCTCCAATACATTTCTTAATACTCGAGGATGTGTAAAAATGATAATATTTCATTCTCTAGGATTATCAAAGCGCTAATTTTCTTTTGCGGTTTAATAAAAATAGCCATTTTCGACACATGCACAGGAAAATCATTTTGTTCCAATGCCAGGGTGTGCATTTTGTTCCAAACAAATTTCTGATACGTGTCCCCGCTACCTACAGTACTGTGTATAGTAGAAGTGCTGCAAATTTTTTAGTTCATGTTTCTACCACCAGGTGGAGCATTTTGTTCGAAATAAATCTTTTTCTGAATGAAACTCTGGCACTCGTTCCTGCTGTTAACGGCACCATATGGAAGGTGTGCTGTTTACATGCGGAATGTCACTTAGTTCCACTTTCCACCGCCAGGGCTTACCAATGCTATGTCTTAATTAATTAGCTATACCTTTATTAGTTCATGTTAAGTTGAATGAACCAATTTCTGTTGAAATCGGGTTCAAAGAACCCGAGAAAATAAATCATCCCCCTGGAGATGTATATTCATAAATGGTGGTAACCAAGAGCTGAAAAAATTATACCAAAGTTTATTAATACCTGGGAAACCTCAGAAAGCTGTTAGAAAAGATTTCGTTTGAATCGGACCAAGATTAAAGGCAAAAACTTTTAGTTACATTTTCCACTGCCAGGTGGGGGGGGGGAGTGCACTCTGTTCTAAACAAACCTCTTTCTGAACAAAACTTCGGCACATGTCTCCACTTGTGCTGCTTATGGCACCATGTAAGAGATGTGTTGTGCACACACAGAAAATCTTTTAGTTCCACTTTGCACCACCAGGGAGCACCAAATCTATGTTTTATTTTGTTATCTATATCTTAATTCGTTCACATTAAGTTGAAGGAATCAATTCTTTTTTAAATTGGGACGCTTGTTTGAATAGGACAAATTTTAAATGCAAAATCTTTTAATTCCACTTCCTTCCACTTCGGGGCACACTCAGTTCTAAATAAAACAATTTCTGATCGAAACTCTGGCACATTTCCCAACTGCTTATGACACTATATAGAAAATGTGCTGCGCACGCTCTGCAAAACCTTTCACTTCCATATTTTACCATCATGAGCCGACAAATCTGTATCTTAATTAGTTATCTATATCTTAATTAGTTTGTGTTAAAATGAATGAACTAATTCTCGTTGAAATAGGGCCCATAGAACCTGAGAAAATACCCCTCCCTCTTGATTAATTTTCGAAAAGAGTGGGTAAGAAAGGGCTGAAAAAATTATACTGAAGTTTATCTAGCACCTGAGAAGAATATTAGAAAAGGTTTCGTTTGAATCAGACTAATAATAAAAAAGTCTTTCCGGCCTGTACCAGGAAGAAAAGGTAGCTTTTATTGCATTTTTTAAAAATTCAACTCTTTTTACTCAAACACCCGAAGCTAAAATTTTTGGAACCCAATTATAGAAGATTCAGTCCAGGTTTTCGTTAATACTGAATTTGAATACTCATTCCACCATGAGAGTTACAGCAAAACAAAAATAAGATCATTTCAAAATATCAGCCAATCTAGAATTTCAAACAGCTATATCTCAGCCATTTTTTAAGATAAAGCCAAAACAAAAAATGCTCCGCAATCCTTGTATCACAGTCTAACATTTAACAGAAACATTTTTCTCAATATATAACTTTTTTGTTCATATTTTTGAATTTTTAAAAATTTAATTTTTTTTTACTGGTCGCCGTTTTGAAACAAGATGATTTTATTCCCGATAGAAATCAATCGAGTAGTATTTTCTCTTTTCCTATAAAAGCCTATAAATCGGATCTTTAAGGCTGTGGTGTCAAATTTTTAATTTAAGCTGATTTTCAAGGACATAAGAATTACGAAAGATGTACGTATTTTATAGAAAATAGAAAAACGTTTTATTCTTCGTGATATAAATCGTAATTTTTGCAAATTTTAATTATTTATTCATATTAATGTGTCCATCATAGTTGCTTGTTGCGAGAGAGAGATATGAGAATTTTTTTACGGATGTGTATTTTTATTTGATATTAAATTTCTCTTTTGATAAGATTGAATGTGAATTTCTTAAAATTAATTATATGCTAGCATATAATTAATCTCATCAAAAACAACTCGTTGTAAATGATCCCGCCAAGCCACAAACCTAAAACGTCAGCCATAAAAAGAAGTGATATCACATAAAAAGAAGCGATATAGAAGTGCATACTCAGAGTCCCGTGTAAAAATCTATCACCACTCATAATGTTTCCAAAGGACTCGGAGTGAGGTACAGTATGTGAAAACTGCTTGGCGACCTGCAGGCTTTTATAATGTTCGCGTTTCCTGCAATTACATATGACTATATTATTTTTATTTATTTTTTATTTATTTTTATGTATTTAATTATTTTGCTCCCATAAAATTGTAAAAAGTTGAAGCTTCTGTGTTTGCATGTCTTTTCTTATTTATGAGCTTGAAAAATTAATTTGTTGATTTTATTTACCATTATTTAAACTAGAAACACCACTCTTACGAAGAAGATTTCTTAAGTAAACATGTAAAGATTTTGAGTTTGTAATATATATATATATATATGTAATGATCATACACATATTAATAAGAATGCACTTTATAATAAACGTTAACTAAATTGAGATATATTGCAATAATTATAGCGTAAGCGGAATCGCATAAGTCTGGGGAAAAATCCGTTCTGTCAGTTCTTTCGCATGAAAAAATATTTATAAAAGTGATATAACAAAAATTAAAAATTTATTTTTTTGATTTTTAAAATTGATATACTGCATATATTCTAAAAGACTGCAGGTCGCCAAGCAGTTTTCACATACTGTACCTCACTCCGAGTCCTTTGGAAACATTATGAGTGGTGATAGATTTTTACACGGGACTCGGAGTATGCACTTCTATATCGCTTCTTTTTATGTGATATCACTTCTTTTTATGGCTGACGTTTTAGGTTTGTGGCTTGGCGGGATCATTTACAATGAGTTGTTTTTGATGAGATATCACTTCTTTTTGTAAGGTATTTAATTTCAATTACACAGATTCCATTTTTATTCAGAAAAAAAAGATAAAAGAAAGATGAAAGGGGCAAAATAAAAAAATAATTGTGATGCTATAAATAGAATTATACATCAGAATTATACAATTTATTGAGTGACTTATTCCAATGTACATGTCTCTACCATAGCAAAGCGGAAACTTTTATATTCATTTCCTTAGATTGTATTAATCAGATTATTTATGACATGTTTATTTTCCTTTTTCTTTTGTTAATATCACACTTCCGTTTATATACATTCAAAAAACAAAAAAATAGAAAATTTTACAGTAGTTTACAAAGTAATTAAAATACTACAGTTTCAGAAAAATGTGGATAAATAAGAAGTACCTTTTTTTTGGTCAATTATAACAATGAGTTTACTTTACCGAGACTAATCAAATTTGTTTTTCTACGAACCATTGTTACTTATAGGGATTTTTATACTAATTATTAAATATTATTCTTGAAAATTACTGAGCACCTTAAAAGTTTTTTTATTTGTTAAGTGTTTTAACTCAACGTTTCGAGAATCGGAAAAATATAAGATTCGCAACGTTTGCAAAAGTATAAAAACTATTAATGTGATTTCAAAATACAAAATGTTCGTAGGATGACATGTATTCCAAAATTTTGTGTGATTTTGTAAATATACCACAAAGACTAATGCGTTTACATAATAAACCGTTTAATAAAATGTAAAATTTTATTAAAATTTTTGATCTGATAAATCATAAAGCTTTAAATTAGATTTTAAAAAGGAGCGTGATTAAACCAAAAAGGATTATATTTACTAAATGCACAAAATACATAGACACAAAATACATAATTAATGTTTCTAGTCTGTCCATTCCAATTCGGGGATCCTAAAATATAGGTCCTCAATCCCCGGCAGTCCATGAATTAATTAGGACATATGTAATGCAACTGTTAAAATGTTCCCAAAGTCGACAATAGAAGCAATAAGTATAGCTGGTCAAATATGAAACACGGCATTGCTTCATCATGACTTTGTTTCGTGAGGTGTTCGTTCTCCAAATAGCTGGTCAAATATGAAACACGGCATTGCTTCATCATGACTTTGTTTCGTGAGGTGTTCGTTCTCCAAACATAAAAATATTTTGAAAGTGTTCGTTAACCGAACATGTATTCGTTATCCGAACATAAATATCTCACGCAAAAGTGTTCGTTAACCGATTTGTTCGTAAACCAAACAGTTCGTTACCGATCACCTATTGTATACGAAATATAGCATTTTTAATTTTTATGAGGAATTTAAGAAATTATTTCCTTTTCATTGTGCTCTTAGGCCTGTTTTTAGAGCATTTTAAGTTTGTAATAGCCGGAGATTCGATGAACGGCAAATATTTAAACGCAAAACTTCTAGCAACATTTTTACATTCTATTACTCAGCGCATGAATGTAAAGTTGGAATTTTTTAATCGCTTTTTTCAATCAATTCCTGATACATTTATTAATAAACACAGTTTTTTTTAATCGATGAAAATACTATATTTTAATAGATTTAGAGCTTAAGATCGACGAGCTTTCAGACAGACAAAATGAACCCCTATTAAATTTTAAAGCAAGATAATAAAACCTTACAGAGATTGAAACAGTATAAAATCATTAAAATACATCTCACTCAGTAAATATACATCGGTTGTAATGTAATCAAGATCTTCTAAGAGACTCTGTAAACGAAACGTATATGGTTCAACAATACAAACAATAGAGAGTTTAAATGAATCGGATGTAGTAACATATTTGAATATCTTGTGTATATAGCAACTTTGACAAATATTATGCTATTTACTATTGTTTTTCCTGTGTGTTGAGGAATCAAGTACTTCAACGTAAAAATTCGCTAATTACACAATTATTAATCTTATTAAAAAATCTTTTGAGTTACCCTGTAAACAAAAACTAAATTCTACAGTTCTGTTTCACAATAGGAAGCTAACTTAGGTCGTTCGTAGTAACATATTTTAACATCCTGCGCATACGTTCTTTTTTAAAAGAGTTAGACCATTTAATGTGTCTTTGCTTCATCTTAAGTATAGGAATAAATCACTTTAAAGTGATATATATATATAAAAAACTAATTCATATTTTACACAAAATATTAAACATTTGAACTATTCATAAAAACAATGCAATTGTTGCAAACCGCGTAAAAATCGGATAATTACACAATTCTTTAGCCCTATATCAAATGATCTTTTGTGAGAACCTGTAAACGAACCTTAAATGTTACTATTTTTTTATAATAGGGAGCTTGCTTGGGTCGACTGTAATAACATATCTTAATATTATGTGTATACGACCATTTCTAAAAGAGTTGGGTCATTAATTATTTTTCTGCTCTATGTTAAGTATAGGAATCAATAAATTTAAACTGATATAAATCAAAAACTAATTAATATTTTTTCATGAAACTTACAAAGGTTTGAATTACTCATAAAAACAATTCAAATGACGTAAACCACGTAAAAATCCGATAATTACACATTGCTGTAGCCCTGTCAACAGTTTTTTGCTACATGTTAAGTATAGGAATCAATAACTTTAAACTGATATAACTCAAAAACTAATTGATATTTTTTCATGAAACTTACAAAGGTTTGAACTACTCATAAAAACAATTCAAATGACGTAAACCACGTAAACATCTGATAATTACAGATTGCTGTAGCCCTGTCAACACTTTTTTGCTACATGTTAAGTATAGGAATCAATAACTTTAAACTGATATAACTCAAAAACTAATTAATATTTTTTCATGAAACTTACAAAAGTTTGAACTACTCATAAAAATAATTCAAATGACGTAAACCACGTAAAAATCCGATAATTACACATTGCTGTAGCCCTGTCAACAGTTTTTGGTCTGTACAAGATTTAAAAAGGGCAAAAAACAGCACTTTTGAAATCGCATTTCCTGAAAACCTATTCGACAGATCTTGCTTTTCTTTTGATTTCTTAGTCATTTGGCGCGCCCCATTCCATAGAATCAAGAATTTTGTTTCTATCGTAAATAGAACGCGAGATATAGATGTGTCAAAAACCCGTTTTATCCCGTCTGCAAAATATAAACTAGACAGAGTTAAAAAAAAAATTGTAAAATCGTTTGGCATCCATTGGCAGAAATTCCTTTCATTTACTGTGTAATGCATTGCTGTTTCTTATGCTTGGCGAGAAACTGTCGAGTTTCTATGATTGCCCCATGATGGCAGTTATTTATGTACGAAGTTGTTAAAAAATGGGATATTACATTTTTAGAACAACTTTTAAATATTATGTAATTTTATTCCCCTTTTTCTTTTGACATACTTTTTGGTATCGGGCTCTAACGACAAAAAATGTGTCAGGGCATACTTTTTGGTATCAGGCTGGGATGGGCCTGGGCTCCAAAAAGTGAGTCCAAACTCATCTTTAGTGCCTACAAGCCTTTCAGCGACCCATCACAACTGCCTTCCAATGGTCTTTGACTTTCAATGGACAATTTGTGACATCATTTAAACTAAAGACTCTGCAAAACATGAAAAAATGCATAAAAAAAATCTAGTCAAAAAATCCTAATCATGATTTTTTTTTTAATTTGTAAAGAATTATCAACTTTCTCTAAGCTAAAAAGAGAAAAAAAAATGACGATTCTGAGTATAACTGAGATTGAAATAGAAGCAACCAATCAAGCAATCTGAAAAAAATTTCTTAGCGTCAAAAATAAAAATTCGCCAAAAATTAAAAATTGCTCCGAATAAACTTTATTGAAAAGAGGATAAAATTTACTAGATTGGGTAGAACGATTGGAACTGGATTCCTGTTACTAATGCGGAAAAATTTCAACAAAATGTGAAAAACGCTAAAAATGGCATACAATTTAAATAAAATAATCCATTCAAAAATCGGGCTTCGAGGTACAAAACTACATGCATAGAAATACCATCCCATCAAATTTTGTAGCTCTGCGTGCAGCGGTCTCTTCAACAAACATTCTTCATTATAGTTCTAGATAATTTAAACTAGTAAAATTGCTAGTGAAGAGCCTCAACACCAGCTGTCCAAAATACATTTTTATTTTTATCATGCTTTATATAATATCAGAATTTTTACAATTCTCAATCTGTTTTTTTATTATATAGATTTATAAGGTTATAAGATTTTCTGATGATTGGGAAAATCTAAATTTAACAATCTTTACGCTAAACTTAATTCCACACAATGAAGTTTTTTTACAGTAACACTGATTTTCTTATAAACTTTTAGGATAAAAAATACTTTGTTTAAAAAAAAAAGGGGGGGGGGCGCTGGCTCCTTAAACTCCACTTTTCCTGATTAATTTTATGCTTTGAATTTAGACTATTTTTGCTATATCTGGATTCTAGACTATCTTTTGGTGTGATTTACATTATTATTTTATTTGATAAGCATTGTCGAGTACGAGATATTACCCTATCCTAATAACGATATTTACTTATCAGCCAACCACAAAAAATAGGCATCTGTTGCAGAATTTAGGTAAAATCTTGTGTAAGAGATCGCCATTGACGATAATCTATTTAAATACTTTTTTTTTACCCTTTATTTAATCTATAAATTTTCATACACATCAAATAGTATAATAAAAATTAATTGTGAAAATATTTTTCTGAGATTTATTCGTAGAATGCAAAATATCCATAGAATTTTGTGCCATCCTGTATATAAATTTATTTAAAATATATTCACACCATTTAATATAATAAACTTTAGTTCAGCAGAAAACTCATACATGCAATTGAAAATGCATTACAATTCTAACCCATAGAATAATATTTGTTCGAAATCCTTTTTGCAGCATTCTATATTATCTCTAGACATGTATACATATTATATAGTATATTAAAATTCAATTTATATGAAAAATGTACCAAACAATTAAAAATTATTTTCCAGAAATTAAGATCTATATTATAATAATGCAAGTCATGTGACAATCATAAACAGTTACAGGCTGACAACTTACCTTCTCATATACTAGGCAGCCAGTTTTACTAAAAATTATTTTTTCCAATAAAACTGCATTAAAGTTTAGTTTTTAGAAAGATTGTTAAAAAAAATCTTGTTTGAGGGATGTGTTACATTCAAATATGTGTACATTCTGAGATAACTTCAATTGAAATTAGGTTGACAGACTAATATCTCATTTCATCAAAGTAAATAAACATAAGTCATTTTTCAACATGAGCGATAAAAATATTAAACCATGAAGGTAATCATTCGCCTAGCAAGTTTGCCTGCGATGAATTTTGCAGTGCTATTTGGTATAAAAAAAGTAATTTGTGCCTGTAAGCCAATCAAACTTTAGCAATCAAAGTTTTTTTAGCATAATTAAGGTTAAGTGCTATACAATTCAACTTCTTAGACAATCTTTTTTGATTTAGTTAAATGTAAACAAATACAACTCATGTATAATGATATTTAATGAATCAAATTTCAAAATGAATCATCAGTAATTTTGTAGTTGTGTTTTTTCCATGCCCAAAAGATAGATCACCAAATATGATTGTTATTTGCCAATCATATTTCCCATTGTCGATGGCCAATCATGTTCAAAACAGTAATCTAATATAAATTTATTATAAGTTGTTTATGATGGTAGTTTTATTTTTGGCTATATGTTATTTCTGCCGGAATGAATATGAGATATACATGTGTATATTCGGTACTTCTCTATTATCCCGTCGACCACTTTTCATAACAAAAAACTATCACCAAACTGTAACACCAAATAAATGGGAGAACGTTGCCATTGGAATATCAAAATAAATAAATAAATAAAATATAAGAATTTAAGGACACAATTGTTATTTTAATGAATGAAATAATTAATAAATCAGTAAAACATAATGAAAAATACACGCAATTGTCGAATTAAAAACCACTTGATGACATAACAAACACGTATAATGCTTCTGACATCAAGTAAATGGGACTGCATTTTTGGCATTTAATCTTACAGTTTGGCGATAGTTTTTTGTTATGAAACGTGGTCGATGGGATAATAGAGAAGTACCGTATATTCTAATGACATACTATACAGCCTCATAGCCAGGTGGGGGCCAGGACGGGCAAAGCCCAACCTGAAAATTTTTTGCCCGTCCTAAGTGATTGACTCGATACCCTTTTCGAAAAAGCATTGAATTTCCAAAGTTTTCTTTACTTCATTTTTTTTCTCACAAGACTAACCAGAAAGACGCCCATCCCCAAAACCTCTTAATTCGGCTTTTAAAGAAAATAAATCATTTACAAAGCTTTTTTTCTCTCTCAATCCAAGAGCTGGTGTAGATTACACCGTGGGGCATTTCTCGCTTTGTTGCTTTCTGTAAATTTGCCTTTTCGCTTCCCCAAGAACTAAAACTATAGACTTTAGAGAATAATATGGTTTAGAGATTATCCTCTTAACTCTTTTACTCAAACTGATCAGCTGATGCTGCTTTTTTACATTTGAAAACATATGAAATTCACAGGCATGATTATTGAAAATTATTTAAAATCGAATAGCATTTCTCCTTTTTTGATAAATGCATTGAATCGTGAGTTATAAATTATTGTTCTTCAATGATGATCTTTCCTGGACTGTCGTGTCTCAAAAATTGGCTTATAATACATATTTTTGCACTATTTTCTGAAAGATCCTTTGTTTTGTCCTGATAGAAAGTAGAAAGTGCTATTTGCTGTCGTGGGATCTGAAATAAAATAATTGCAACTTTCCTGCATTTAAGAGTAAAACTTTCTTTGTAATTGTGTTAGAAAATAGCGATTTTGTACTTCAGAACATAGTTAATATTGACTTATTTCCATACCTTTCAGTTTAAAATATAATAAGTTTTGCTGCAAGCTTCCCAAATAAATAATAATGAATCCTTTTTTTTGTGTGAAGATAAAATGTTTGCGGCTTCCGAATATAAAACTTTCATTTTAATATTATACAGAATTATTTTTGGTTTATCCAATTTTCAAGGTCACATATTTTCATGATGGGTTTTATTTGTGTTTAAAAAAGCAAACAAACAAAAAAAGCTTTAAAGCAAATGATTTTTTCCAATTAAAATTTTTTTACAAAACCATTAGAATCCTAGATATTATGCCTGTTTTACTAGAAAATATTTCTGTCTGTATCTTTTTAAACTTATTTAAAATCTTTTTTTTCAATACCTGAAAGCACTATTAATATAAATGTAGTTTAAATATACAAATTAAAATTATTTAAATAAAAACAAAACTTATTTATGTTATTTCAAATATTTTTAATGACCAATGAAATATTTTCATGTCTTAAAACAATGCTGCAAAATGTAATTCTAATCATTAAACAAGAAAGAAAAATAATGTGCTGAGCATAAATTTTAAAACACAACAAAAATGACAAAATTCACAAAACGGCATATTACAATAAGCATAATGCAAAAAATAATTTAGATTCAAAGCATAGTCATTAATAAAGCAAACCATTTTGTTAGAAAAAAACTTTTATGAAGAATGAAATGCATAATGATGTCGATTGAGTCTCTAAAATCGAAGTCAAATGGCTAGCCACTTAATTCACTCATTCAATGTTGAGCAATCTTATTTAAATCTTTGTTTTGTCAAGAAAAATCTTGTGACTTCATCACACATAATCTGGATCATAATTCAGCTAAAACAATTCGTAAAATTTTAATTTCTGGAATTTTATAAACAAGTGTTTGACACAAAATTTCATAAACAAAGGCACCAAGTTGTCAACAAAGTTGCGAACTTTTCTGCTAAGATCAACATCTATGCTGGCCTATATATTCTGCTCATTATTTACAAATGACTGTAAAATAACTTTTCCAGAAACATCGTATGAATACGTGGAAGATATTTCATCTACCTTCTATATATAAAAAAAATGTTTACTTTAAAAAAGTATAATATATCACAGAAGTCATTTCAAACAATCGCTGCCTATAGACGGTAATGTATTTGAATTAATTTGTATGATTCTGTGGTCCTGTATATAGACAATGATACAAGAGACTGTGATGTATTGAAATTGTTTTGTGCCTCACTATAAACATAAACGAACGACAAATGTTACACACGCCCTTTTCTATAGAGAACTAGTCGTCATAGATTTCAATTCTCAATGCCGGATAGCATTTTGGTAATCTTTGAAGTATTTTAAGATCTTTAAATTGTACTTCAAACAATCACCGCCCATTTAAAATTGTCTCTTTGAACGGCGCAAATAATACTTCCACGGTCAACAACATGCTGTTATAGCTGCGTAAACTTATAGGAACCAGCGAAATGAGGAAAGGATGAGCATGAGCATGCACTGACCACAAATGAGTCGATCTTATTTCATGAATCAATCCCCCAAAAGAATCCCGGCAGTCTATTACTGCGCATGCGCACCAAAGTGTCGTAAGAATATTATTCTCACGACTGCCGTGAAAATAGACACTCCGTTTTTATTAATTCTTAAGAGACTGAGTACAATATTTTCACAGTATTAATTATTTCTTGAATTGCTGTTCCTTATGCACATGAAAACAATAACTTCTGCATTAAAATGTTTAACAATATTTCGGTTTTCTTTCATCGCAAATGTCTTTTAAGCTCTTTATCCAATTGAAAATGTTAATAAACGTAATGTTTAATGTGTTAAACATAATGTTACAATAAAAGCTTAATAAACATGTAATTTGTATAACGTTTTGTATGCAACAATATATGTTCTTTCCATTTTTTTCATTGAAATGTCCTTAATTATGTGATAATTTCAAAAATAATCATTCGTATCTATGTGTGATCGACGGCGCCCAGCTTTCTATATGGAATCTATAAGCTACCACCAATTTCATAGTATCATCATGAAATGAACAGCTTGGACCATCGAGAATCCAAAAAAGGATATGTGATGAAGTCCTCAGAGATGAAACCAAAAGTACTAATTTTGGCTTATGGCAAAATGAATAAGTGCTTTACGAAACTTTAATTTATAAAAAATTTGAAAATTCGTACGGCGAAACCTGTTCGTTATTGACACCTAACCAGTAACTGACACTTGAGCAAATATCTAACTCAAATAAGCATTTTGTTGTAAATTTCTACAAAGTAATGTCATCTAGTGGTAAACGAGACACTTATTTTTATTTTGGAGTCCATTTATTCACCACTAGAGGGCCAAGAACATATTCAATGAGGACGAATCTTTTAAGAATACAAAAAGTGCCATTTTGAAGCAATTATCTTATTTCTAAAATTAAGGAAATGTTTTCTAATCTATTTGTAATGCAACCATCCTAAACTTTTTTCTTGAAGTTATGCTAGCAGTAATTAGTTTAAAGATGCATATGATATACTAGGGCCATGATTTAGGGTTTATAGTAATTTAATTTAGCTTAATGGAAGCTACCAGTTATTGGTTCCTAGAATTTCATTTCAACAGTCTCTGACAGAGGCGTTAGTTATAAGTTATATTAAAGGAAGTTGAAATCTATTATTTGAACTGTTTAAAAATGCATAACAATAAATTAATTTATCTTGTAGTAAACACCATTAAAATTTAAGTTGTTTTACTAGTGTCTGACACAAGATGTCAGTTACTGGTTCATAAATGTCAGTTATTGGACATCTGCATTACCAATAATGCAGTACTAAATATTACTGCTATATACTCTTACTATATACTCTGCATTACTACTAATGCAGTACAGCTTACTAAATCCCACTTTTTATAATAAATATCAATGTATTTTGTTTTTATAATAAAGAATAAAGATTTTTTAAAAATCCTTTTAATCTTTTAAAATAAAGTGTCAGTCACTGGTTCACTTTGTGTCAGTTACTGATGTTTCAAAATAGGAGTGGTGTTAGTTACTGGAGTTTTTATTACCATATTTATGAATAAAATTTATTTTTAATAATAAAATGTATAATTTTTAAAAATTTGGACAACAATAATTTTTTAATCTATCTCTACCATTCTTTCAAAAGTAAAGGTTAGTATAAAATAGATTTAAATTTTTGTAATAAGGATTTGAACAAGACAGAATCCTTAAAGTGTCAGTTCCTGGGGGTTTCACCCTATAAATGCATTTTTTTAAGAAATCAATACACTTTCATTTCAAACTATAAAACGTTAACTTTTTTATTGAGATGGAATACAGCTATTTCTTTCAAATAATAATCACTGTATGATTATTAAATTTCTCTTCAAATTTACGAAAAGTAGGGTGAAACCCCGAGTTATTGACACCTAACCAATAACTGACACTTGAACAAAACTCTAACTCCAATAACCTTTTTGTTGTACAATTCTGAAAAGTAATATCGTCTAGTGGTAAATGAGACACTTATTTTTATTTTGGAGTCAATTTATTCATCACTAGATAGTCACGAACATATTCAATGAGGAAGAAACTTTTGAGAATACAAAAAGTGTTATTTTGAAGCAACATCTTATTTCTAAAATTTCGGAATTGTTTTTCTAATCTATTTGTAATGCAAATATCCTGAACTTTTTCTTAAAGTTATACATGTATAAAATAGAATAAAGATGCATAATGATATATTAGGGCCATGATTTGGAGTTTATAGTTATTTAATTTAGCTTAATGGGGGGTGCCAGTTAATGGTTCCTAGAATTTTATTTCACCAGTCTCTGACAGGGGTATTAATTATATTAAAGAAATTTGAACTGTGTAAAAATGCATAATAACAAATTAAATTTCTTTTGTAGTAAACACCATTAAAATTTAAGTTGTTTATCCTTTTGTTTTTTGTTTTTTCCTTTATCTGACACTAGATGTCAGTTACTGGTTCATAAATATCAGTTATTGGATATTTCCATTACTAATAATGCAGTACTAAATATTACTGCTATATACTCTTACTATATACTCTGCATTACTAATAATGCACTACAACTCACTAAATCAGCCCCAGTAGTGGCTAAGAGCTTCTGCTCTCAAAGCTGGTAGACGGGATGTGCTGGTTTCAAATCCCTGTCGCGCTCATCGACCTAACCGTTCGGAGTTTTCCGTGGTTTTCTTCGAACCTTGCCATAAATACGGGTTAGGATCCCTTAGAAAGACCCCACAGAGGGCACATCCCCGCCGGCCTAGGGTGCGACTCAAACGTGAAAGGTTCCATTCTCCCATTGGTTGACAAAAAACCGGCAACATAACATCGTTTTGTGCTGCTGCCCTCTGTGGGCAGGATAATAAAACAGAATTATGCCTTAATACTTCGTAATAAAAAATTAAACTGTGTAAATTAACTTGTAAATTAAACTGTCTTTTACAAAATAAATTTTGGGATAATATAAATTTATTATACAAATAACTAAGTACATTTAATGTATACATAAAATATATTTAATTTCCATTAAATACATTTTATGTAAATTAAAATGTATTTAATTGGATCTTTTTAATTAATTGATATTTGATTATTAGAAATACTAATTAATTATGTACGAGAATTGTTTTAACAAATTGTATAATATTAATTTGTAAAATTTAATACATATTTCTTTGCATTTCTTATATTATAATTTTTGTAAATAATTTAAATTAAATATTTATAAAAATAGTATTTCCCATAGTGATATTTTTATTCTTGGTCATGAAATCATGACATGGTAAATTATAATAATAATAATAAAATTAATTAAAAAAGAAGAAAAATTAAAGAGAGATGTTATTGTATTCGATTAGTTTATAAAGTGACACCTAAAAATAAATTATATTTTGTTTAATACATTTTTACTTATTAAATATCAATTAAAATTTTTATTAAGAAAATATAGATTGAGTGAAATTTATTGAGATCACAATGATATTTTATTATATTATTGATGTAGGCATATACAATAAATGAAAAAAAAAAAAGTCAATACTTCTGGATTCTAATAAGAACCAAGAAGCACACGTTTCTATTATGTATTTTTAATAACAGATAATATTTATAAAAAAAGTTTAGTTTAATCCTAAACATACGTATATGTAATGTTTGGGCTTCTACAAAGTGTATCATCCAAAACTAAGATTCATTGTTTGAGTTACATTTTAAAAAATCCCAAGTTTTTCTTTAAGATATATTAGCCTATTTTCTTAAATGTCTTATTAATTATTTACTGAAAATGGAAGAGAATGTATTACAAACCACTGAGTGAAAATATTGATTATATGCATTTAAATAATAATATTTATTAATATTAATTATATATTTAAGTAATAAAAATAAATATTAATTATATATGTATATACCCACACACACATATTTAAATAAACTATTAAATATTATTAATTATATATATTTAAGTATAATACTAATTACTAACATTAACTATATACATTTAAATATAATATTAAATAAGATTTATTATATATTTACATAATAATTTTAAAAAAAATTATACTGATCTTTAAGTCAAGTAAATAATCTTTATTAATTAATTCCGTAAAGATCAAAACAAAACTCTAAAAAAGGATTTTTTTTTTTTTTTAAATCAGAGAGGACAAAACTTAAAACCTTCAGTTTACAAGTCCGGTGCTTTAACCACAGCGCTATATCGTTCACAGACAAAATGTGCTTTAAGCAAAGTTGTACGAAAATATAAAAATCAAGTGACTTCCGGTTTTTTGTCAACCAATGGGAGAATGGAACCTTTCACGTTTGAGTTGCACCCGCCGGCCTATATACCTAGCGCAGATAATCGGCCGTAACAAATAACCAACCAACCAACCAGCTATATTAATGTATTTTGTTTTTATGATAAAGAAAAAAGTTTCTTTAAGCATTTTAATCTTTTAAAACAAAATGTCAGTCACTGGTTCACTTTGTGTCAGTTATTGGTGTTTCAAAATAGGGATGGTGTCAGTTACTGAAGTTTTTGACCATATTTATGAGCAAAATTTATTTTTAACAATAAATGTATAATTTTTCAAACTTTTGCCAACAATAATTATTTAATATATCTCTACTATACTTTAAAAAACAAAGGTTATATCTCTACTATACTTTAAAAAACAAAGGTAAGCGTGAAATAGATTTATATTTTTATAATAGTGATTTGAACAAGAAAGAATCCTTAAAGTGTGAGTTACTGTGGGGTTTCACCCTAAACAACGCCATTGTGAATTGTAGTTTTTATGAAACAAATTTCTCTTGTTTTAATGGAAAATAAAACAGATAGATATTTAAATTAACTAGTTCAAAGTAAACTATTTTTCTACCTATTAAAACTTTTGAATTTTATCAAGCATCAGAAGCATTAGAAATCGCTTCCTAAAAAATGTATCATTACAGGGATCTGTTTAGAAAAAAATTAGGTTCTTTAAAGGACCCTTCAAAAATATTTTCACCTTAAAACAGGACCCTTCAAAAAATGTTTTGCTGTAAAACAGGAACCTTCACAGATTTTTTCAGTCTTAAATATAGACTTTTCATAAAACTTTTCCATCTCCAAACTGAACTTTTCACAAATTTTATCAGTTTTAAATAAAATCTGATCTTTACAAAATAGCTGAAGTTGCCAAATAACTATTATTTAGTTTTTTTACACAAACATACAGGATATTGTTAAAAATAAACAGGAACCTTCATTTAACAATAATTTCAAATTCACAACTTTAAAACTTAAGTTTTTCACAAATATAAAAAACTTGTACAATTTCACAAAAACTGGACCTTGTGAGAGATATTTAGACAGTACCCTGCATTAGCTTCATTGAAAAGCAGGAACATGCATTCATTTGTAAATCGTGTGTTGCCAAATGAATTTTAATTCCACATTTCTTTTAGTTTTAAAAGAGTAAAAGTTTGTTGTCATTTTTAAAAATAGCTTTTTTTAATGGTTTTTTTATGTAATAGATTTTTGTAAAGTATTATAGGATGAGAAAAATAGATTAGATTTTAATGCAATATTAAGTAAATTTACAATGTTTTTGAAAATTTAAACAATGTTATCGAAGTGAGAATAAAATTTATTGAGAAATTCATACAATGCAAGAGCATAGAAATGAGTGTCAGTAAAGCTTGTGGAAAAGTTTTGTTACTATTCCACAAGCCAAATTGCACAGACTTGAATAAACCAATTTCTAATATTATAAATGTGAAAGCACCTTGTATATAGCAGAAATTTTTTCATATAAATATAGGTAGAAAATAGCCGAGAATAAGAAAATTAGGCTCTGTAATCGAATCCATTGTCAATTTGCCTTTTTTTTTAGTGAGTGAAATTTGGTGCAAAAGCAAATTCATTTTTGTAACCAGGTTTGTTTTTTGCATGGTAAACAATGATATTCTAGATCAGGGTCGGTAAACCTATGGCACGTGACAGGATATTTTTGGCACGCTGTTGATTTAAGTTCTAAATCAAAATTCACTCAAACTTCATCGGCAGTGCAAAGAGAAAAATAAACTGTCGACATCTTTGAATAAATATGTCAGCAAGGTTTTTCAAACTACTGTTGCAAGTTTCTCGGCTGTGAATGTCATTACCCTGAATGATAAACTTTTCTGCGATGGAGAATTTCTGAAGGAAGCCTGGTTAACATGTGCTCTATCACTTCTTGACAATTTTGAAAATAAAGGTAAAATAATTCAACGAATTAAAGATATTCTTTTATCAAGGAATACAGTCAAAGATAGAATCCTACAAATGGCAGAAATGTAAGAGAGCAAAAAAAAAAAATCTGATATATTTTCCTTTCATCTCATTATTTCGAGATGAAAGTACAGATGCAACCAAATCTGCTCGTTTAGTTGTGTTAGTATGATATTTTGTTAAACATTACATTAAGGAGGAATTATTCTCGTTATTATTATTATCAACTACAACCAATGGTGCAGATATTTGTACAGCAATTATAAATTTACTTACTAAAAATGAAATATGTTTGTCTAAAATAGTTTGTTACAACTGACTGGCCCTAGTAAGGTGGATAAAATAAATATATTTTTTTAAAGTTTATTTACAACTCGCCTTGAACATATTATTCTTGGATTTCACTGCATCATACATCAACAAGTCCTGTTTGCAAAGGTTGGTTTCGAATCTCTTGGTGATATTATGGTTGTAGTCACAAAAATAGTTAATCTCATATCGTCACAGGCTTTAAATAAACGAAAGTTTGACGCTGTGTTAAATGAAGTCAACTCTGTGTACAGTGGATTACTGATGTATAACAATGTTCGCTGGTTAAGTCAAGTCGCGGCAAAATTTTACAAAGATTTGTTGATTGTTTGGGAAATATCCTGTTTATCTTGCATGAAGAAAGTAAAATAGAGAAATATATACGCAGTGGATGGATGTTAAATGGCTTTCAAACTTAATGAAATTTACCGATTTGTGCCAGCATTTAAAAGACTTAAATTTAATGATCCAAGGAAAACATAACACTGTTATTAACTTGAGAGATATGATTCGAGGTTTTGAAATGAAACTGCAAATATTTAGAAAAGATATTTTGTCCAAAAACTTTAAGTATTTCCCAAACTTAAAACAAAATAGCTGGGGATTTTAATTTACATGAAAAAATAGACGAATCAAGTCTCACTGAAGATATTATTTCGGAAATAAATTCATTGATCGAAGAGTTTACATCAAGATTTTGTGAAATCAAAAGTATTTCGGAAACACTTTAATTTAATATCTATCCAGATGTCACTCTAATTGATAAACTGAACTTGGCACATGTGCCTGCATATATGAGCAACAGACGCAGTTAAAAAGGAAAAAAGTGGCAGAATGACTCATCAAATAAAAACCTTTTTTTGCTGTTTTAGTAGCAAGCCAGAAGTTTTCTGTTCCCATAACACAAAACTTGTTTTTATAGGGTAAAGTGGTGCATAGATTAGAATGAAGTTTAAGGAAGAAAAAAAAATCAATTCGATTGGTTGAAAATTTCAGAAATTGAAATGAAACTTATCGATTTCCAATCCACCTCAATATGGCTCAGAAATTTGTCAGATTGAGAGAGGATTTGGAGATGAGAGCAAAAGGTCTATCAGGTATCTTAAACAAAAATGCTTATAATAAAATTATGTCCACTTGGAATTCAATTCCAGGCACTTATGGCACTTATAGTTGTTTGAAGAGGTTAATATTTGCCATGTTGACAATCTTTCCCTCTACTCATGCTTGTGAATCATTATTTTCAGAGATGAAGAATATTAAAAATTCAAATCGAATCCACATGTCAGATGACTCCCGTTCATGAAGCATTTTGTTAAAAATAAACAATTGTGAGCCCGATATCAATCATCCAAGATGCAACATCAGAAATCACATTTTTTTCAGTACTTTACTTTCTTCTTTTTTAATTACTTAAAAAATATAACTACAGTAAGACGTTGTTAAACCGTCACTCGCGTAAAGCATTACTCTGCATATTATGCCAGTATCTTAAAGTACCAATGAAATAGATAAGGAAATAGCGGTAAAAAATTGCAATAAGTCTTGACTGGAAAAATATGAGATACGTTAAACCGCCATTTTCGGCTTATGATTTACCTTTTTTTCTTCAAACGACTGATGCAAATTGAAAGAAGAAACAGACATTTGTGACGATGAGTTAAATGAGAGTAATAACGAACTCTGTGAAGAAAAACTAACACCCAAATTCCAAAACGCTGTGGCTGCATTACGTACCCTACAAAGTTTTTAATTTTCTTCTGAAAAGAAAAGAAGATTTTGCAATGCTTATGAAATTAGAAAATAAAATTGAATTAACGAAAACCAAAGAGAAAACAAATTTCTTTGCAGATATTTTAGCTAATGTTTTTTATATTTACTAATCACTTCTTATGCATTGTAATAGATTTTAAAAGTAATAATTTTCCATTTAATAGCAGTTGTAAAACAAATATTTGGTAGATATGATTCGTAAATGATTTTATTTAAAGTTTCTTTTCTCATTGTCCATTTTAAAATAAAATTATCTCAATTATAAAACCACCACCCTGCTTACAATGTCAAAATCAACAGATCTCAATGGCAACACTATGTATTACCATAATTATTACAGTTATTTGGCAAGATGTTTCGATTAAGTTTTAAATATTTTTTACGATTACTATAATTATTTCTTATATATTAACTTCTTTCTACAATTATCACTATAATTAATTAAACTTTTCATGCGAAAAATTGTTTTGGTTTTAGTTTTTAATATTATACATTATTTATTGAATGTGTATATTGAAATTACCTGTCGGTATCTTATACATATTTATCTTAATCTAATAATAATAAAAGTAATTTTATTCATTATTTTTATAATTTTTTGGTGGGGGTTGGAGGGAGGGAGGAATTGTTGGCACGCCATGGTACTTTGAAAAAACTTTTTGAAACAAATTGGCACGCGGATGTGAAAAGGTTCGCTGACCCTGTTCTAGATGATCATTTGATTGCTCACCTTTTATACCAAATATCACTGTAAAACATATTAGAAAACACAGCATAAGTTTCTTATTACTTCATGATATAATCCGATATTCTGATTCAGCATATCAACTTGAATCAGTTATATCACAGTCATTCAATTTTTATTCCTAATCCTACCCTAACCTAAACATATCCTATCCTAATAATCACTTTAAACAATATTCTTTGCGATGAATGCATAAATTAAATCAATATCCATTAATGCAATAAATGTAAAATAAAATAAATAGAAATTGAATAACAAAGTAAATTTATTCAATACTTAATCTGAGAGAAAGAGTATGAAATTTCAAGCTCATGAAAGAATTGTTAATAATCCTAATCCTTCTATATTAAAAAAAAGTTTTCTGGAACTGAGCCAAAAACGAAATGGACCAATCAAATTCTGCGTAGATATTCCGGGTTAGTCTCATCGCTTTTTTATTAAAGAGTTTTTTGAGGAGCGATTACTTTTTTTCTAGCCATCCTACGGATTCGAAAATCATGCCACCAGACGCGAAATATAACAAGCTTTCAGAAATTCAAAAAATTATCACGGTCGGACAATAAAAACTCAAAAAATCCTTAAAAATCAAGTAAAAAATCTTTTATTGAAAAAGTCATTTTTTATATTGTTGCCAAAAAAGCGCAAATGATTATATTTTATCTCAAATAAAAAATGTATTTGCGCGAGATTATTAAAAACAATAATGAAAGTTTAAAATAATAATTAAATAATCACGTGTTGAAAGCAGGAAATAAAGAAAATTACGTCATAAAAATTGTGTTTACACATGAATCCTTCTAATACCTCGAAACGTATCTGATTGGTCAGAGCTTTCTGACTTTTCTTAGGGAGAATTAACATGAAAGTAGAGAATTTAGATAGGATGGACGCTATTAGAGGGGTTACCAAGAGGAAGAGACCCGAGTCTGTCGGCAATTTTAGCGCCAACTTGGTGGCCAAAAGTGGCGCCAACTTGACACTATTTCTAATATTTCGCCAAATTTCCATAGACTCCTATTGAAATCCAATAGCGTTTACTCGCTTACAAAAAATCACCAAATTAAGATATTGCAATGCAACAAAAATTAATATTAGCTTATGAATAGAGCTTAATTGAACTATTTACATTATTTTTAAGCACAAATACTAGCTATTTACAATATTCGTAACACTATATATACAATTGGTTCTTGTTAGTTATCCTGTCGACCAAATTACTGTCGCCAAATTCATATATATTAAACGAGCAAGAGATTTTTCCGATTATTCATATATATTAAACGAGCAAGGGATTTTCCTGATTATGAATGATATCGTAAACGACGTGGAATATTTTCACGAAAATTGTCCCCTGTACTAAATCGAGCACAAAAAAAAGATCTAGCTAGGTTCCGAATACAAGAAAATTCGTTTTTACAGGGTAAAACAAACTCAGCCCTGAAAATGTTTTTTGTTATAAATGGAAAAATACTCAAACGATTTACACGAAACGTGTTGCCTATACTAATTCGAGCACGAGAAATCAATCTAGCTAGGTTTCGAATTCGGGAAAGGTCATTTTGATCTATTAAAAGGAACTCAGCACTAAGAATGCTGCTATATATCGAAAACGGCACTAACGATTTTCACAAAAATTAATGACTACACTAATTCGAGCATATTAAAATGTTGTATTGTCATCGGCAAAACACTTTTCAACATAATTTATATAATTCTTGCCTATCAGGAATTGTGTTAAAAATCGATTGGAAAATTCCATGAATAAAAAAAAAGTAATTAAAATAAGCTAGCAAAAAAATAAAATAAAATAAAATAAAAAAATACCTGTTGAAAAAAATTACCGAGCGAGGATTGGTCTACTAGGTACTTGTAAGATTAAATGCCAATAATGGTTGATCGAAAATGTCACATTCACTTGACAACACGTGTTTATGTCATCAAGTTATTTTTATTTCGACGTTTTATTTATATTTTTATTAATGTTATACTAATTTATTTGTTTTTTCGTTATTTAAAATAAAAATCAGGTCAATTTGTATAATTTGGTGAGTGAGCAGGAAAAAAAAGAAAATTACGCCATAAAAATCGGGTTGACACATGAATATTAAAAATTAAAAAGATGAATTAAATGAAAAAGCATTATAACCAGTTACATGAAAAAGCATTATAACTAGATTACAGAAGAAAGTCGCCGTTCGTGATATCATCATCATCATCTTTTTAAAACAGGATACATTACCAGGTTTTAAGAGGTTGTGAAATCAGAATGGGGTTGGTGAGCGTAGCGAGCAGGGGGCAGAGCCCCCTAGTCTTATATATAAAAGGGATAAATAAGCAAATTGGGATCATCAGAAGTGAAGTATTGTCAGTATTTATTTGTTTATAGGGATCTTGAAATAATAGAGAAAATATTGAGGGTGAATTGGACTGGGCAAAATTTTAAAAAGTACATTCTGGCAACCTTTATTTTTATTTTAGAAACTCATCAGATTGTGATATCTTTATGAAATAACTATCAATGTATAAAATTCACAAGCGATTTGGTCACTACATACATCACTTATTGAGAAACAATTTATTCAATATATACACAAATACGACATAAAGAAGCAAGAACATGTAACATATGACTACACAAATAAATTATAGTACAATAATGTATACACTGTAAAAAATGACCAATGTTTTTTATTTTATGAAAATATACTATAATCACGAACGAAAATATAATATAATCTTCTGAGTTATCCGAAAAGCGTGTTCCATTGTCTTTTTAATCCCCAGAAACCAATACATTTCCAAAATTTAAAGAATTATAAAAACAAAGTATTTTTCAGAAACGTTTCCGAAGGGTTTTTATAGTGTATTAATTGGTGTCCTCAGCCTGGAATACCTGTTTTTTGAATGTCATCCATTCTCAAATAAACGTTTTCAGCGGCATAAGTTAATTTATACATGAAAGAGTAAAGAAATAATCTTAATTTTAATGTTATTGATAATGCTGTTAATTTTGCATGTTTGTCTGTTAAATATATTTTTTGAGCATGAAAATGTTTACTTGAGAATAGATAGCATTTGATAAACAGGTATTCCAGGCTGAGGACACTAATTAATACACTATAAAAACCCTTCGGAAACGTTCCTGAAAAATACAGGCAGCGAAATATACTTTGTTTTTTATAAATAATTTTTTTAATTTTGGAAATGTATTGTTTTCTGGGGATTCAAAAGACAAGGGAACACGCTATTCGGAATTTCGGATAACTCAGAAGATTATATTATATTTTCGTCCCTGGTTATAGAATATTTTCGTAAAATAAGAAACATTGGTCATTTTTTACAGTGTACTTAGCAATGCATACATATACATAATTCACACCAAATAACATTTAAAATACACTGTTGTATTAGAATTCTCCCAGCTTTTTATTTTTTGTTTTACGAAGAGGAATTCATCAATTTCCACAATTTTATTTGGCCCTCCGTTTTTCATTAGTTTCAATTTAATTTTTGTGATTGATTATATAATTTTTAGCATATTGAGTTATGTCAAGGACCCTATAAAAAACAAATACCCTATTGTCTCCTAGAAAATATGATGAAGAATTGGTTAATTATATATCTTTTTAAATTATCAGAAGTAACTTTTTTTGCTTAATTAATGTATTTTTTCTTCTTTTAATCTTATGTATACAATGTCACAAGTAACAGCTAGCAATTCATTTACAATATTACCCAAACAAATTTGAATATATTAACATCTATGCATAAAAGTTGTTCAAAATGAATTTTTAAATGTGTTATGCATGTTTCAACTGAACTAAATTTTACAATACTAAGTGATGTGACTGCAACATAAATAAATCCATATATAGCAGGGCACAAAAGGATATCAATATACAAATTTCTACTTATGGTAAGCATTATCAGTTGTTAAGCAGTTTTCAGCTAAATCAAATTTTAACATATTAAGTTACAAGTATAAATGTCTATATATAATATACAGGGCAGACAAAACATTTTTTCGAACACATTACCATCTATGGATAAAAATTGCTGAAAATATATTTTCAAATGATGATTACTATATTTGATGTGTATGAAAATTCATAGATTATATACATAACAGTAAAGTATCTCAATACATTAAAATTACTGTCCATGGTCATCTTTTTGGGGGGTGGGGAGATTTGATCCAAACTTCTGCAATAGGTACAGATGTTTTTCACTTAACAGGTAAGTAAATATCATTATGAAGACAGGATAAGATCTTGTAGAAGGCGATGCTTATCTCTTTAAATTACAGTGTAAAGCACAGCCATAGATGCATTAGAATTAGTCATGCACCGAATGTTCGGTATCTATTTGGTATTCGACCATATTATCGAATATTCGTTTAGGCCGAATATCAAACTATTTGGTCTGCTGAATATCAAACTATTTGGTCTGCCGAATATCAAACTATTCGGTTTGGCAAAACATCGAAATATTCAGCCAAACCAAATACTTAAAAAAAAAAACTTTTTAAATAGTTTTAAAAACTCATGATTTCTGCTTTTAATTGTCAATTAATAAAGATATTCAAAATAATTAGAAATAGAATCATATTTCAATGAAACAGAATGCTTTTACATTATTTATTCGCTGTTTGAAAATTCTCACTTAAGAAAATTAGCAATTAATGTTGACCTTCATAGGAATTAATGATGTACCCATAAATGCAAGTTCATGAATATTGTCTAGTAAATAAATCTGTTTCTTGTTTTTACGCAAACATCATGTTTCTAAACAAAATGGAAAAAAACTTTCACTGCTATGGTGATAATGGACTGCAAGACAGACACTTTGTCTGTCAACTATATTTTCAACATAGTTACTTTTATTTTTGTGAATCATGAGAAGTACTGGAAATTACCACCATTAATATCTAAACAACACTGAGCTAGATATTCCTTTATTCAGAGCACAGCTGACAGTACTACTTATACTGTGTCACTGGCCAAAATTCAGAAACTTCCAATAATATCATCATATTTGCTACAAGCAAAACTAATACGATGCAAATTTCGCTAAAATATCTTCATTGTTGTTAAAGTCAGGAACTAAAATTCAATTTCAGTTTGTGGTGACACACCCTGTGTTTTTGATTGAATATATTGCATTTTTGATGGAATAAGTGGATTGAGATAATGTTTCTTGCTCAAAAAATGCTTGCTTTGACTACAGTATCTACACAGAAAATTTCTTCCAAGATGTATGAACACCCTGTATGTTTACAACCTCTGAATATGATCACCCATTCCAGACATCTGCTCTCTGATTCATTTAAAAACTTCCTTGCCAAATCAAAAAGAGCAGGAAAGTTATTCTTGTTGATTTGCTAACATTTTAATATATTATATTGTTTTACTTTAGTCCCTTCCTGAAAAATAAACACTATGTCACTGTAAAATGTTTCTTCTAATTCATTCAAAGTATTTCTTCGATTTTAAAGTATTTGTTTCAGAATATAAGAACATTTTATAAATTTATTTTAATTCACAGAAGAAGCTACAAAGTTTAAAGCTTTATTAATTAAAAAAGTTTTAAGACTATCCTCTTTTTAAGTTATAACTCAAAGCACAGATTTTTCTTTGTGTAAAAGTTTCTTGTAAAAAGGTCTAGTTCATAAAATGGTAGTATCTGTGTTAAATATTACGTAAAATTGTTTTATAATTTAACTTTTAGACTCTGAAATATAAAAATATTCGGCCAGCTGAATATTCGGTATTCGGCCGAATAGTTACTTTTCTGTTGGCCGAATATTCGGTATTCGGCCTCACTGTTACTATTAGGCTAGCCAAATATTCGGTATTTGGTTTACCTGTGGGCCAAATATTCGGTATTAGGCCAAAATCACTATTCGGTGCATCCCTAATTAGAATCCAGTAATAACAAAAATAACCTAAATTAAAAGAGTAAAATTAATCAGATAACAAAGGGTTCGAAGTGGGGGGGGGGGAGCGCATTCCGTAAAAACAAGTATTCTTTTAACTTAAAAGTTTATAAGAAAGCTTGTTTTACATAGTTTCATTGCATGAAACTATGTTCAGCACAACAATTTTTTAATTTAAATTTCCCCAATCTTCAGAAAGTCTTATACACTTACAAATTTACATGATGTAAAAAATAAATTGAAAATTGTGAAATTTTTTATATAATATAATGTGAGATCAAAAATAAAAAAATGGCATTTGGTGCTGGTGATAATATATACAATCCCATCTCTAATTAAATCAAAATTAATCTCTATTTTTAAGAAAAGGATACACAAATAATATATTTCTCTCTCTCATTTAAAATATATATCTTAATTTAATATTGCATGCATAGTTGCATAACATATACATATTTAACGAATGTGTTTTTATGAGTGTTTTTTTGTGTATCCAGTCTTGGGAACTAGATCACCCAGATACTATTCGTTATTGCTTTTGCAGACATTCAGTAAAAGTTTTATGTTCCTGGATTACATTGTCTGTATATTATAGTGACAATTTTATTGCATTCAATTTATTTGGATATGGATGTGAGGAAACTGTGGTGGTCTAATCACAAGATCAGCTGTCCTCTTTGGACAGGACTTGGCTAGGTAGGTTCAGCTTTTGACAAAGGGATTGATATACCAATGAAAAGTGAGTATATGAGCATGGCAATACTTCCTATGCCCATACAGAGTGCACCTCTGTACAGGGATGTAGCCTCTACATTTTTAGTTACTAGCTAAGAACTTAGTAAATCATCAGTTATAGATTCCTTCTTGTGTAGATGAGTTCTGAATTTTTTCTTGAACAGATGAGTTATCAAATTTGAATCATAGATATAAGTTGATGCTTTTCTTTCATATAGATGTGTGAGTTAACAAATTTATCTCATACTGATAATTTTATTTCAAAATCTTAAGTAAAAGTTATTTGATTGTCTTTGTTCTATGAAGTTAAGTCGTTAAGACTTATGACACTATTCAGTTGATTAAATTTAGCAAAATTATATGCTAGGCATTTCTGGCTGCTTAATTAACTTTAATCCTGAAATTTTGAAAATATGCATTTTTTATTAATTAATAACCAGTGAGCCTGGAGACTCTGTCTTCTTTGATTGACTTCCTACTTACACAGTCTCAACTAAATTTAATTCGAGTTATATTCAACGTGTTGTGGACATTAATCAACTAATCTAGTATGACACCCCTCTTATGTATACATGAACGAGTAATGAGCTTTTTTTTAGTGTGAATGGCACATATTAAATACAGTAGACTCCCATAAATCACATAGCCTAAAACCTGGGGTTGTGCAGGTTTTAGAATTTTGCGGATTTCTGGTCAATTTATGTTTAAATTTTTTAAACGGTAATTTGAATGTAGTAAAGGATTGGAAATTATAATGAATGCTCACAAAAAAGTAAAATATTAAAATAATTAAGTAAACTGTTACAATAATTAAGTAAAATATTAAATAATTTAAATAAAATATTAAAAAGCAAAATAATAAAAATTTAAAAAAATTATTGAAATATTAAAAATAAAGTCAAGTAAATAATAATTGAGGATGAAGTAATAAATATACATAATAATGATGAAATATCAATATTTCTTATTTTATTCAATGAAAATTCACAAAAAAGAAAGTATATTTTTTATTACAAGCTTCATTCATTTATCTACATTAAATTTTGTGAAGATGGACAAAATAGTTGTCTGCTTTAGTTTTTTGTTTTGTTATTTGGCCCTGAAGTTCCTGAACAGTCATTATTTTTTGTTCAGAAATAAAATACAGTTGTGCCAAAAATGAGTAGATGAACCAGAATCTTTTTTATTATCTTCACTTTTTGGAATTATTTTCAAACTTATGTGTTTTCTTTTCCTATTTTTTTCATTAAAAAAGATTGGAATAATCCATATTATTAGCCATATTACGTACGAAAATTACTTAAAATCCGAAATTGAATGTTAAACAATCGAATGCATAAAAGTAAATATATAGTTATAAACAATATGGCTTCAACAGTTACAGTTTCAGGTATTGTTGTGCCCTTATTTTTATCTTAGAATCAAAATTATTTTATATCAGAATCCCAAAATAACGAAATTTTATTTCAAGTTTATGTAGATTTAATAATTAAAAAAACTTGATTAAGTAAAAAATGTCTTGGAAAGAAAGATTGCGATCACTGATATTAGCACCATCTTGAATTTTTTCGGAAATAAATTCATATTTTATTTAAGAGAAAATTTGAGTTTGGTCATATTAACCAGAATTACTTATTATGTAATATTGTAATATAAAAATAAATATTCAAACATAGGGAAAGGAATGCAAGAAAAATAAACAATTCAGTTACAGTTTACATTTGCAAATATAGTGCAAGACCTAAATATGGACATTTTTTGTTATAGATATGGTAATTTACATCAACGTTGATTGTAACATAATTTTATATAGTAATTTATCAGCTGTAATAGCCAAAATTGCATGATTAACAAAAAAAAAAAAAATTAATAAAATAAAGTTTGCGATCGACACTGAATTCAGTGCCATCTTGAATTCTGTTCATAAAACTTAACTATAATATACTTGAGATGTAATTTTCCCAAATGGGCGAAAAAGTCATGGCCAGGATTCGAACTCGGGATTCCTTGGCTGAATCAACCAATGTGCTACTAACTGAGAAATTCTGGACGAATATGGCTGAACTTATTCACCCCATTAACATTAATGATCATAGCATCTATCTGGTCAGATAGCTGAATCAGCACAGAATAAATCATAGGTAATGGGACCTCCAGTAAACGCTGGAAACGTGATAACACTAGATTAATTTTGACACGTTTATTCAAATTGGTACAGAAATCATATGAGTTACAAAAAAACAACTATGATCTTCCCAAGTAATCTTCCCAACTGGGCAAAAAAGTCTCAGCCAGGAATTGAAACCAGGATCCCTTGGCTGTTGTGCTGATTCAGATATCAGTCCAGATGCTATGATCATTAAGATTAACTGTGTGAATAAGTTCAGATATATTCACCCAGGACTGCTTAGTTGGTAGAGGATTGCAGCTTCAGCCAAGGGATCCCGGATTTAAATCCTTGCTCGGACTTTTTGCCCAGTTGGGAAGATTACATCTCATATCATTTCTTTACCAATTTGAATAACTGTGTCAAAATTAATCTAGGGTAAGTTCACTGTTTACATCTGCAACGATATGCAGATTTTAGGCATATGTGGATTTTAAGGTCACTGATTTAAGGGAATCTACTCTATTAAAAAGGTATCAACAATTAACCAAGACTTTGTTTTACAAATCAGATGACTCTTGAGATGACGATAGAAGGTAAACTTTTATACTTTTTCGGTTATTTCTAGAACTATGCAAACAATATATAATTTTATTCACATAAATAGTATGTGTGTAACTAGTGTTTATTGTGATGTAATTTTAAACTTATACAGAAAATGTTTTAAGTTAATATTAATAATTAATTGTTAGTTTCATTTTTTGTTATTTCATAATATTTTTCTTTTTCTGTAACTGTAAGTATGTTGTAAATAAAAATTATGTTATTTGTTATTTCTTTTCTGTTTTATTTTAATGGACTAACATCTATCTGTGCATCGTGTTGATGTAACTTTTAACTTAGTTGGTTATAGCAAGTGGACAGGTTTTACTTTCCTAAGTATTTCTCTTACAGTTATTTTGTACAGTCACTCTGTAAGTCAAAGGTCTTCAAATAACACAGTGCAAATCATTTTTAGTACTTTTTATTATAGTGTTAATTATATTCATTACTTTAATTACTCTATAATTTCCTCTAACCAGGAGTCGCGATCACATATCTTTTATTTAGATGCCCTGCTTAATCAACACCCAGGAAGTTAGGGACGAGATTTTATACTGATCTCATTTTGTCTCATGTTTATAGTTTATTGAAAGGCCTGGTAAAACATTTTAATTATTTTGTCTAAAACTCGCCAGCAGGTGCAGTTGACATTGAGGTTCCTGATAAACAGATTTACAAGCATAAATTATACACAAATAAGCTTTATAATGTAATAATAATACATGACATATCTTTACATAAATAAGCCATATAAGATTCGATTTTTTTTTATTTGTTGCTCTTTCATTTTGGTAACTTTTTGTAATATTTAGCAAGAAATCTTACATTCTTAAAAATAAAAATGAGAAGGCCCAAAGGAAATAACAAAACTGGATAATAGAAAACAACAAATTGAGCACTTAGATTACATTTTTGTTTTGTATATCTTGCACAAAAGGTTTCTCACTATCTTGAGTTAATAGCTGCTTGCTTAAATAGCTGTTTTGAGAGAATTTTTTGCTGCATATTCACACATAAAAGGTTTCACACCAGTATGAATTAAGAGATGCTTGTTTAAATCCTCTTTTCGAGAGTATTTCTTGCTGCATATTTCACACATAAAAGGTTTCTCCCCATTATGAATTAATAGATGCTGGCTTAAATTGCACTTTCGAGAGAATTTTTTGCTGCATATTTCACACATAAAAGGTTTCTCACCAGTATGAAATAACAAATGCCTGGTCAAATCCCATTTTCGAGAGAATTCCTTGCTGCATATTTTACACAAAAAACGTTTCTCACCAGTATGAATTAACAGATGACTGCTTAAATTGCTCTTTCGAAGGAATTTTTTGCTGCATATTTCACACATAAAAGGTTTCTCACCAGTATGAAGTAACAGATGCTTCTTTAAATCCCCTTTTCGAGAGAATTTCTTGCTGCATATTTCACACATAAAAGGTTTCTCACCAGTATGTTTGCAAAGATGGGCTATTAAATAAAACTTTTTAGAAAATCCTTTGCTGCATACCTCACAAACAAATGATTTTCCTTGCTGTGAGTCAGAAGTTGCTTTTCCATAAAGCTCTTGTAAAGAAATATTTTGCTGCATACTTCACACTTTAAAGACTACTTTGAATAATATGATATGTATCTACATTTATGGCATTATAGATCTGCAATAAATAGAATTATGTTAATATATCACCTTTTATGATTAATTAAAAACCTATTTAAGAGAAAATGAACTTCTTAACCAAAATACTTTTAATCCAATATAACTTTTAATTCAAACTAGTTTTAATTCAGTTTAATTCAATTGAACTTTAACTGAGATAAATGAACTTTAATTACAATTGACTTCCAATAATATTAATACTTATTTAAATTAAGTCAGTCCAGCACACCATGAAACATCTCTATGGCAAACTAAAGTCATTTGCAAACGTCTCCAAAAAACCAAAAGATAACAAACATTTCATTTACTTTGACTATCTTTATCTCTCCTACACCCACAAAAATAGATTCATTCCTGAAAGTAAATTGTACAACTTTATTACAATACCTGACAAAGAACATCCTGGACGCTCTACACGAAAACCAGAAAGTAAAATACCAGAACACTTAAAAAGCAAAACATCGACCTGGGTATTACAAACTGATAACCATACTCAAACTCCCACCGAGTCGGAAAATATGGATGTGCAGAATGTGGCAAGTTTACCTGGAAATTTCTCAGCAAGTACCGTCTGATGAATCTCCATAGCAATTGTCCTTAATAATAAGCTTGAAAGATAGAAATGAGGCAGAAAAAAAGGAAATGCAAAAATATAGTACTGGAACAATTACAAAATTATTGTAATAAAAGAAAACTATTAAATAAACGCATTATATTGTAATAATTGAGCCTGTTTTTATCAAAAGTGCAAGTCACATTTTCTTAAATGTTAAAAAACAAAACATTTAACAGAAGCATTACAATGAATTCCTATGTGGTAGAATATCTTCAGATATGCGATCTATTTATATGTGCAGTTTTTTAAAACTACTATGGCTTATGTTGTTCTTCCTATAAACAATTTGATATGACTAGATACTTTATATGCACTCAACACTATTCTACTCTCACTAATTTTCAATATTAGTCATTCCCACTAAGACTTTAATAGGCTTAATTACATATGTAAATATATACATCAATTATTAGATTTATAGGTAAAGATGTATAAAGGTTATTAGCATCTGCCAGTAAAAACTCAACCCTAACATTAATTTTTGTTAAAAAGCATAATTACTCAGTAAGATTAATCATTCTCATTACCTCACCTTTAGAAGATGCATTGGAAAGTATGAAGATAGCAAACATGGCATTATCTCTCAGTCTGACACATCAGACAGGTGTCCAATCAATCATACCTTCCATGAAATAAGCAGAACACAATACATTATGCTGTGATGGTCTCCAATCTTTACATTGAACTGCTAATATCCACAAGTGTCTATATAGGATCTTTTAGGAAACTATAAACAAATTTAAATGTAAACAAATAAAATACTATACTAACATGTTTTTTTTTTTTTTTTTATCTTAACACAAAATCAAAGAAACAGGGATTGACTGACTAGAAAATTAAGTTAATTTTACAGGCTTTTTTATAAAATCATCTTTCATAAAAATGACCTGTAAATAAAATTTTATGTTGAAAATATACTTTACAAAGACACAAAAAAGTATAAGAAATGTTATTTTCCAACATTATAACAAATTGCCATATTAAAGTAGTTATAGGAATGGATTGGTGCTATTTCAAGAACATCTACCAACTTTGGGATTTATCAGGATTGATTTAATTTAGCCATACTCAACCTGCAACCGAGGGCACCTTGTGGCCCGGAGGTATTTTATGTATGGCCCGAGACACATAATCATTAATCCATGTTTATAAAATGAATCGAGATGTGAATAAAAGTATTTAAAACCTTTTACTGCTGTTTTTAATGGGAAGACAAAATCTTTCTTGTTATTCATTAAAATTATGTTAAAACATCTTAAATGCTGATTTCTTGGTCGAAAGTTCTTTTTACATATAATCCTACTTTTGCTACATGCTTTATGCATTTCTTAATATTCAACACAAATAAATCATTATTCAAATGAATTAAATTTGGACTATATATTTCTACAATATAAAAGAGTAACAAGTTTTTGTATTAAGCAAAAGACTGATTTATTAGAGGAAATCTTTAGTATTTTTTTTTAACTTGGAAATTCTGCTTTTTTATATTATTACGTTTTATATACTTATATAGTTATTACTGTTTTTTAGGGTTTTGTAACAATGTTTTGTTACAAAGTTTTTCATAATCGTTATGTGATGCATAATTTTCCTTTCTTATTTAGACTTAAAAAAGTAATGAGGGCAGAAAACTGGTTGTTAAACTATTTGCATCCCTCCACTGCATACATGTATTATTACAAAGTACAAAGACTGCATTTCAAGGACCTGATTTGAAAAAAAGAATTTTTATTTAATTTATTAAAGATGAATTATATTTTTCATAATTCACTAGTTTTTGTTAATAAAAACTGAAAAAAGATAGGTTATGCATTGACCGCTTTCCATTTTTCAAAAAACTATCGCCAAACTGTAACGCCAATGACAAAAAATAAATGGAAGAATGTTGTCAGTAGAATCTCAAGGTAAAAAAAAGAAATTCAGAGTAGCCTTTCTTACTAATGTGTGAACTATCAGTAACTTTAGGCAAAAAATTTACAGTATATTAATGAAAACAACAACAACAAAAAATCTTGGATATTTAGTTATTTTCTTAATTACATTTCTCAACTGGTGGATAAATATGTTTGTGATTTCAATTGAAACAGATCTATTTATAGTATGTAACTATGCATCGCAACATTTTTTCAACGTTTTTTCCTCTATTAAAATCATGCCGTCACTGTTTAATGACATAATTGTCAAATTAATTAATGAAATACTTAATAAATCAGTAAAATATCACTAAAAATACAGATAAAAGTCAAATAAAAAATAACTCGATGAGATAACAGATGACGTCACGATTATGAATTTTTGGCGCTAAAACCTATTGTTTGGCGATAATTTTATTTTTGTGTTAAGTGATTGATGGGATAGTGGAGAAGTAATGAAAAAATAATATTGGAAAAGTGCATAATAGCATATTTCACACACAAGAAAAAAAAAATTGAAAAATACCTAAACAAAAATAGTGGAAAGCAATATAAAATTGTAAAACATACACATTTTTATTTTTATTTATTATTTTTTTTTTAATATTTATAATGTGTAATACTTTTTAGACTGATTTCTCAGTTTGAAAAAGTGTCTCTAATGTAATGCATTTTGAAACATAGAGGTGATTTTATCAGCAATTTCCTAACAAATCCATCAAATCTTTACTTGAAGAAAATTATTTGGGTAGAGTTCCATATCCTGTGCCAGTTGGCGCGACTGAGAAAAAAATCCTAAATGGATTCAAAAGGCAGTTTTGCTTCTCACCAAATTTTTTAAGATGGCAGAAAAACATGTTTTTTAACAATCCATAAACATACAATTATTAAACCATGATTTTGCACCATCTTAAAGAAATAAGTGTGATGCTGAAACAAAATTTTATAGCCATATTTGATATTTAACAAGTAATGAAAATACATAAAGAAACACAGATACTTCTCTATTATCCCGTCGACCACTTTTCATAACAAAAAAGGTATTGCCAAACTGTAAGATTAAACGCCAAAAATGCAGTCCCATTTGATTGATGTCAGAAGCATTATACGCGTTTGTTATGTCATCAAGTGGTTTTTAATTCGATATTTGCATGTATTTTTCATGATGTTTTACTGATTTACTAGTTATTTCATTAATTAAAATAACAATTGTGTCCTTAAATGCTTATATTTTATTTATTTATTTATTTTGATATTTCAATGGCAATGTTCTCCTGTTTATTTAGCATTACAGTTTGGGATTGTTTTTTGTTATGAAAAGTGGTCGACGGGAGAATAGAGAAGTACCAAAACACATTTAATAAACCTAAGAGGCCTTTTTGCGATAAATAATAGGTGTTGCCCCAAAGGGTAAAATACAAACAATTAATTGAATGAAAAAACTTAGTGAAAATAACTTGTGGATATCTCATTAAAGATATATCTCATTAAATAGCACTTAAAATCATAAAATGGAAAACTAGTCCATATAAAAATGCAAAAAATTATATACTTTATATAAATCTTTTTGTTTTTTAATATTTCCGAATGTACAGATAAAAAGGCAAATATCTTATTCACAACCGCCATTACAATTTAAAAATATATGTATACAAAATAGAAAAATGTCTATAAAAATGCACAGAAAAGATATTTGCATAATCTTTAAAAAAAGGTATCCCAAAGGCTGATGATTACAACAGCCACATTGAAACATTTATCGGAAAACAAAAACTTGCCAAATCTACCGGCTTAGGGTATGGGATTTTTCTCCACACTTTTACTTTTATTTATTTATTTATTTTTTATATTTATAATGTGTAAAAACTTTTTTTATGTGTCTTTCTCAGTTTGAAAAAAGTGTCTCTAATGTATTAATGCATTTCAAAACATGGAGATCATGGAATGATTATTTCAGAAGTTGCTAAGAAATCAGAATTTGATCCATCGATTGTTTACTTGAAGAAAAGTATTTCGCATTTGAACTATCAAATTAATGAATCATCAGCAGTAATCCAGTAATAGCGCATACAATTTGAGAAACGGGAGGATATCTCTTTTCAGTTTGCTGCATTTCAGCTTGGCGTGAGTAAAAAATATCACCAAACTTCTAGTATTCTACCATAAATTCTAGACTGGGACTCATAATTTTTTACAGTGGTCCTGTGTTATTTCACATTCAACATCATAAGATAGCAGAAAGGTATCTTTACACTTTACATTTATGGAAACATTTGCTTATGGATGAAAGTTTTTTTTAGATTGTTAGTGCCAGCATATTTTTAACAAGGAGAATATCTTAAACATTTAAAAAACTTAGCACTTATCTATATTAAAATAGTAAAAAATATCAGCTTCATCAATAAGGACAACTTTCCAATATAAACAAAAAACAAAGATAATAATTCCAGAGTGCTGTCACCAAGAAATAAAGCACACAAATAGATTGATTTATTATGAAATCATGGTCAGATCATCATGATGATTGGGCTTACCTTTGTTGAATAGTAAACTATTATTTTACTTTTGTAAATTTATGTCATAAAATCTTTTGCATACAAATTTATGAGATTCTGGGAAAATAACAATTTAGGAGGATAGAATATCTTGTTCACAACTGCCATTATATTTTTTACTATTTATACACAAAACAGAAAAATATCTATAAAAATGCACAAAAAGAAATTTACATAATCTTTAAAAACAGGTACTGCAAATGGCTGATGATCGCAACAACCACATCAAAACATTTATCGCCAAACAAAAAACTCGCCAAATCTACCTGCACGAGGATTTACCTTTTCAGCTTTTTGTATTTACCTTGGCCTGCAGAAGGGCAATTTTTCAATATAAACAAAAAACAAAGTAAATCATTCCAGAGCGTTGCCAGAAAGACACGATTGATTGATTATGAAATCATTGTCAGATCATCATGCTGATTCATTTTACTTTTGTAAATTTATGTCACATAAAATCTTTTGTATGCAAATTTACGAGATTCTGAGGAAATAACAATTTAGGAGGATTGAATAGGAGGAGTCGACATACTAAAACAGCATGGTTTCAATAGTTACGTTGAATGACTCAAATGAGAATGAATGATGAATCTCAAGCGATTCAATTCAATATTTGTTATTGTTTGTTGCTGTGAATATAATTCAGTTTATAGTAGTAAGGTCTCAAAGCATTACTACTTGAAAGTTATAGTACAATGTTTTTCTTGTTCCTTCATTAATTTCCTTAAAATCTCGACTGTTATATTTCAAGCAGTCAAGATTTTGTAATGATTGGTCTGTAGTAATTATGATTTCCTGAATTCAATTTACATTTTAAAACTGATATTGATTTAAACTATCGTTCAAAATATTGAGAAGATCGAGAACGCTTCCTGCCAGACCTTCAATTCCTTATAAAGGAGAAATACTCAAGATCTTTCCAGTGCCTTCCAGAAAACTTTATATATCAACATTCTAATGAAAATATAAAAGGTAGTAGTAAGTGTAGCTGTCACAAGTTTCAGCCATGCTTGACCAGTATATTAATAGTATCGAAAATTATTCTGAATGTAATGCAAAAAAGAAAAGCAAACATAAGTTTTTTTTCTATTAGTATAGTTATTGAATACATTTTACACAATGATCATGCATAGTAGATAAGTATTTCGGTCATATGACCAAAATAGTAATAAAATCTAAAGTTTTCTCGTATGAGTTACCTTTGTTTAGCTTGTACACTTTTAATGGTTCTTTTTATTCTGGCAATTGGTGGGATAAAGAAAAAGTTTTTGGCAAGGGAAAAAAATTACCAAGCATTTTCTGGCACTTTATTCATAACTTAATTCAAACACTTTACTAATTTGGGTACTTATGGATGGATATTAATCTATGCAAATAATAGTGCCAATAGTATACTAATTACAGTGACACCTCCCCCTTTTCTCTCTTTTTACATTGTAACTGCATATTTAATGTTATGTAGTTTCTATGTTCAGTGCCAGTGCAAAGATCAGGAAAATGGGGAGGCGGCCCTGGACCAGTTAGAGTCTTGTTGAAGCCACCCCAAAACTCGCTATACAAATCAAAATAAAGTTATCTCAGTATAAAACATTGATATGTTTGCTCTAAATTTGACTTTAAAATTTATTTCATGAAAAAAAATTAGTTACTAACTTTATTTCTTACATCAAAAGTTGATATAATTTTCAGGGAATTATTATAGGTTTGGAGATTCTGAAAGTAATCACAAACGTAAAAAATAAATGATCAAAATATTGTAAAGGATAGAGAATTTTTAGAAATTAAAAATAATTATGCACATTACTTGTGAAAGAATTTGCATGCTATTTTTTATACATATTGTAATTTATATTATAAGTTATTCTACGATATATACAATTTTGAAGTAATTTTTATTAATCCAGTATTGCAGTCAGAGAACTTTGGGCCCTGCTAAGTTACTTACTTGACCAGACCATGTTAAAGGTACCTCAACATTTATACATTAACTGTAAAATGTAATACTGTATAAATATAGATAATAGCCATAGTATGCATAGTGGATGTATCAGAGGTGGCTCATCAGACTAGTCAAGGGAGGTTAAGCCTCCTTTGTAAATTTATTTTAATCAAACAAAAACCAAATTAAAAGAGTTCTAATATAAATAAAATTCCAGATCACAATTTGGAATCATTATAAAATCTTAAAAATGTTTACTATTAGCTTATAATGAATAACAGATATCCATGAATAACAGATATAATGAATAACAGACAGTCCATATATATATGTGTATCTTTTTTTAAGACAGAGGCTAGAAATGTGCTAGGCATCAGTAATTTCGATTACAAATGAATAACTTTGCAAAGGGTGGGGTAAAGGAGAGAAAGAACCATGCATTAATGGTGTCTTGAGTCGTGAAGTTGTTTAGCCTCACTGTAGCTAGAAATGGTAGGAAACATATTATTTTTCTAAATTTAATTGTTTTAAATGTGACATTTTCGAGGAAAAAGTTAAGCATGTATTTAAAAATTGCTTTTATTTCTGAGTAATTTAACTGTAAAATATGCAAGATTTAAAGCACTGATTGCCTTTTGTAACATTTTTCTTTAAAAATCTTAAATTCTGGTGAATGTTGATAACTTAAAAGTATTAAATGAATTAATAATTCTTCAAGTTTTCAATAAAATTTCTTTCAGATGATTTTCTTATTTGAAATTTTCTTGCTCTAAAAATATGTACTTAGATTGGCTTGTAAAGAACTAACATTATTGTTATTTACATGAAATCGCTTTTCTCAAAACTACAATATTCATTTAGATAATCTATTTTGCAGCATCATATTTTTGTGTTCATCCATAACCAGACAATCTTTCTAACTTTATAAATTGGTCTTACCAAATTTTATGTTCTGTCTCCACTCCTCTTTTTTTATATTCAGTACATCTTAGTAAATTGCACAATTCGGATGTTTTTGGTATGTTGATGTGAAGAATTGCTAATAATTTTTTAGATTTCACAAGGTCATCTTTACTTATAATATTTTTAAATTTTTGATTTTTTTTCAAAAGGTGTGTAAAATGTGCTGCTAAAAGGTTTTTTAAATCCATTCATTATTTACATTCCTACAGCCTGTCAAACGTAAAAAAAATAACACGATTAAGTGTAAATTAAGATAATTAAAATATATATATATATATATATATATATATATATACAGGGTGTAACTGAAATGCTTCAACAAACTTTGAGGGATGATAGTACTCATGAAGACGAACAAAAAATGCAATGGAACATGGGGTCGCAAATGACGTTTAACCCCTTCAGGGGCAGTGGTATGTTTATGAAAGCGCTTAATTTTAATTCCAAAACGCCATAATGGCACCAGAATTTTGCTAAAATCTTTTCCATTTAATATGTATGTGAAATATAGCCTTTTTCTTATTTACAAACAAATTTTTTTATAAATTCCGGTGCCAGTCATTTATTTCAACATTTTAGTACTAAAAGTAGCATTTTGAGCATTAAATGAAAAAAAAATATCAATATTTGAAGAACAGTCATTAGGAGAAGAAAACTGAATATTTACAGGAAAAACAAATTTTCAGGAGTACCATGAATTAAGTTGCAACTGTGATAAAGTTTTGGTTCAATATCATTTTTTATTTGGTTTATTGCATTTGTCTGGTGGAGCATAAAAGTTCAGAAAAGCATACGTTCATTATTAAAAATATTAAATGGTTTAGAGAAACTATTGTCTGGAAAAACAGGATTATAAACTGTAGATTCTAACGGCAGAAAAAATTACATAGAGGCAGTCCTGCGCTTACTACTCCTCACAGACTTTCAATGCTTTCTAGGATTGCAAGTATGAGTCTGAACTTTTATTTTGTGGAAAGAAATGTCTCAGATGTGATATTGTTTGTGATGTTTGAAATGATAAGTTATTCTGTTGAGCATTCTCAGAAGAATTTGTCTTAGAACAGATGAGTCTTGATAGTTTGAAACACTTCTTAGCTGAGTGTCCAGGATGAGAACAAAATTGACAAGTGATTTGCTTGTAAGAAGCCTTAAGATGTTGCATAGAATTTTTGCATTTTGAAATGTAAGACCTGGTCAGTGTACACTGGGAGAAATTTTCAAAGGAGGTAGCCAGGAAATATTGACGTTGTATGCAAAGCAAAATAATAAGAACAGCCATTATTAGTATTATATAAACCTAAAGAATCCGGATTAAGCATCATATAAAAAGTTATATAAAGCTGAAATGGACATGGACTTTTCAGGAGTTCATACAAACTGAAAATTTTCCTGGTATGAGGAAGAAGCCTCAAACTTAGTTTCACAAAAGTCAAGTTTCTTGGTAAGAATTTTAAATTTTTGGAGGGGGCAGAAATAAGGTCAGTAAAGTTAGAAATTAAGATATGTTCAATAAAATGATCAGGTAATTGGGTAATTTTTTATGAACAATATTATCCAGTTTCTTAGAAAAGAAAAGGAGGGATTCTGAAGGGTCAAATTTAATTGTATTGTACTGAATAGCTATGGAACTAGCTGATTCAATCTTAAAATTCTTCTTGAGAATACCTAACAATTATTCCTTATTGGAAGCATTTTTGCAGATGTGGAAGAAATGTAATACAGTCAACTCCCTTTAATCCGCAACTCTATAATCCACAAATGCCTATAATCTGCACGCTGTTTCAGATGTAAACATTGAAAATTTGGTTCATGTTAACTTTGGGAGAGAAATTTAAAATGGCAGCAATTTGACCGACGATTGGTAGTCACTTTCCCAACACTCACCTGAATTTTTGCATTTCAATGCAGCAAAACTTTATTTTTCAAATGAAAAAAAAAGTAAACAATCAGGAGACTTTTTTTCCTGCCTTTTACATATTGTAATAATAAAAAAGCATGGTGTCACTCAGCAAATTTTCACAGAATGATTCGAAAACCATTTGTAAAAGAAGTCTATATTCATGGTAGTACAAAGGTTGGTTTACCTGTAAACTTTAAAATATTATTGCTCTTAGACACTTGTGCCGCACATCCAAATCCGAATACAAATTATCTTATTCAGCCAATGGATCAGGGAATTATTCATAGCATGAAATGCCTATACAAAATAGTTGGCTGGTTGTATAAGGTTTAATGAGGCAAGGTCCCATCCAATACATATATTTAACAGAATTATAACCTGATTTATAAGCTAATCTAATATGGAGGAGTATAGAAGGGAATTTACAATTAAGGATTATATTTTTCTCTTGGCTGAAGCATGGGTCTCTATATGCAAAGACACTTTAGTAAGTGCAAGGCACAATTTGTGGCAAGCATCTTTATTTCAGTAATAGTGATGATGTTGACATTGGTGGCTTCAGTTTGCTTAGTGCTAAATAGAATCTGCAAAAAAAATTTACTAACACAAAACTAAAACAAAAAATTCACTAACTGTTGTGCCTGATTTCTTCAATGGTAAAAATATAATTGAATAGATATCCTCCTAAGATGAAGCTCCAATTACAGAGAGTTTCACAAATGATTGCATTATAAGAACTAGTCTGTTAAACTCTACTGAAAATAGAATAATTTGGACACACAGTATGATGATGAAAAAGTGAAAAAGTAACTCTTGAGTAGGGCTTGGATATGGGTTATAAATGTCTGAATTTTCTTCAGAAACAGAGTTTCGTCTCAGAACCAGAAATAATGACTATACATAGACTGCATAAAAAATATATATATATATATATATATACTACACCAAAAGTCAAAATTTCTCAATCAAATGTCAATTGATACTATGTTTGAAAGTTGTAAAAACAAACAAAAAAGAAATTGTAAAATAAAATTAAAAAAAAATTCCTATTTTTCCTTAAATATAATGTGGTTTTTAATTAAATAACCCAATATTTTACAATATCTTTCTTTTTTACAAATTAATTTATGCATTAATAATTAATTTGCTGTAAAATTACAAAAGAAAAATGTAAACAAAGTAATGACCTATAATCCGCAAAATTCTATAATCTGCACAACCTTTGGTCCCAAGCTGTGTGGATTAGAGGGAGTTGACTATATTTTAATGCTTTATCAGCAAGTTTAGATTTTAGAAATTTCAGTGCCTGGTCATTATCCAACTTTGAGCATTCATTAACTGCTTGTTCAATAAAGTAATTAAAAAAAAATCTGGAGCACTTGCCATAATTAGGACAAATATTTCAACAAAAGTATCACAGATAAAAAATATGCAAAAATAAAATTTTCATGTCTTAAAAAACAAGCTATAAATATACTATTTATCTCAAATATATTGGGTCTTTAATAAAAAATAGAAAAATTCTTAACCACAAATCTGCTGTATCTTCTGAAATATAAATCAAATATTTTATGAAATTCAAATTCTATACCAAACGAAGAATAATACCAAACGAAGAATAATATCATGGACCCAAAATTTATTCCAGGTAAAACATCTTCAATTCATGATATAAAATATTACTTGAAATAACTTAAGAACAAGAAAAAATATTTCTTCAGGATGAAAAGACAAAAAAAAAAAAAACATTCTTTAGAATAAGAAGAATAAGCTATCAAGGACAGAGCCATTTCTTCAAAAATTCAAGAACGCCAATTTTTTACAAAATAAAAATACTTTTCTTTGTTTTTAGTATAGCGTATTTCTTCAGATTTCTGAAATATAGAAGTGGTTAACAATATCTATAAAAATAATTTAATAACATAATCACAGTCAATTGATTCAAAATTTTACATATAGTTAATAACAGTTGAGAACAGGAGTTTCAACAACATCAGTGTTTTTCAAAAATAACATTCTATATCAGGAAAAAAATTCCATTTATTGGCGTCAATTGCAAACAATATAATTATTTGGCGTTCCAGTTAAAAATGAGAGGCTGGTAATTAAGGAATGATCGTATTTTAAAATTTTATATTGTGGATGTTCAAATTATTTTATGCAATAACCTGAAGCAAATACTTTGCAAATCTGTCTTTCAAGAGAAGAGAAATAAAATAATTAAAATGGTTTTGCCATTTGAAGCTTGAAAACAGTGTATATGAAGCTTGTAGAAAAAACAACTTGATTTCTGATCTATCAACTTTATTTTTCCATCAAATTAGAAGAATTGAATTATTCCTTTTCGCCGAGCATTAAAAGGATGAATTTCAAATTTAATAACTTTCATAACGTGAAAACAACATACATTTTCTTAAATTCTTCGAATATCTTCAATTTGAATGATTAACTTCATTAAAATAGCTTATTTAAACAAAGCATGGGTGGCCCTTTCACAATTATCGGTTCAGTTCCTATCAGACAAAAATTAACTCATTTTAACTCTCAGTCCATTAAATAGGGGATTCAAATAGTAAAAGAAGGAACATTTTAAAACTATTTGCCGAAAGGAAGAACAACTTTTTTGTAAAAAAATTAAATTTCAATTTAGAAAAGAAATTCAATTTAAAATGCAAAATCCCTTCATGATAGAAAGAACCTCATGCTAGGGCAAACATACAAAATCACTAAACTAAGCCTGTCATCAAGAAGGATTGGTTGTGGCAAACATTATACACAGAAAGGAGAAGCATCCCATACACTATCAAAGGAAATTGGTGATCGGCGGCAAAATATTAAGGCTAAAGTTGACATGACAACAGTGTGAAACCATTGAAAGAAATGTCATTTCATAAAAGAATGAATGTAAATTCATTAAAAAAATCAGCACAGAGAATATCTAAAATTCCTCACAAACATGAGATGTGAAAAAAGTTCCACAGGTGAATTCTTTTTACGGATTCCTTATTTAGTTTGTCAGTATTGCTTGAATAAAGAATAGCCATATATACAATTAACCCAACCTCCACTGTTTTTTATTGATTTTTTTATATAAACACCAATTTAATTAAATAAATATTGACTTTACAAAGCAATTAGGATAACAATACCGTTCATCTCGACTACTAATTATATATTATTAGAAATGTAAACTAGAGAATTTCCCGAGTATGCAAGTGAAATTAATTATTGTAATTAGGAAAACAGTAGTAACTCAAAAACCATTAATCTGAAAAAGTATAGGTTACAAAATGTTTTTTTAAAAACAGGAAATACGAGAGGCAGTCGGAAAATAAGTTTCCCCTGGCGACTGTGGACAGAGGTGTGTATGAAAGACAAAAAATGTAATGAGACATTAAAGATAAAACATAACTTTATTTTTTCACATAAGTACCAAGTACATTGAGACATTTGTCATACCGCTTTATAAGCTTAAAAAGCCCTCCAGGAAAAAATCAAGGCTTTGCATACAGACGAAATCAATAGCGCCATGTGCTTGATCACGGTCGACCTCTACCCAACGGTGTATCGGTGTCTTGCCCGTTTACGTTCACCCGCTGTGTCGTCTTTCGCCCGTAGCCGTTCAACGCTTCGTCCGTATGCAAAGCCCTGATTTTTTTTCCTGGAGGGCTTTTTGAAGCTTATAAAGCGGTATGACAAATGTATCAATGTACTTGGTACTTATGTGGAAAAATAAAGTTATGTTTTATCTTTAATGTCTCATTACATTTTTTGTCTTTCATACACACCTCTGTCCACAGTCACCAGGGGAAACTTATTTTCCGACTGCCCCTCGTATTTTCCCTAAAAACGAAGATTACGAATCAGAAGAAATGTTTTAAAGGTATTTTAAAACATAGTTTTAATATGGTTTTCAATGCAATACAAGAAAGAAAAAGAAATAATTAAAAGCTTACGATTATAGTTACATCGAGTAAAATAATATTTTCAATATCTTTTAATAAATTTATTTTCATTACTATTCTTCTATTTTACCTTTTTCCTTAGACATTTTCACTAAGTAGTGGGTTTCCTTGACCAGAAAAATATTTTTGAGGTTTCTTTGACATTTCTTCCAGTTCATGGTAATACAATCCCTTAATTTGTAATATTTCAATTACTCTTCAATTGTATTCTTACAATTCAACCACATTCTTCCATTCTTTAATTTCCTACCTGTCTTTAATGTCGCAATAGTCTTCCAACACAGTTATTTTATGCTCCAAAGTCACTCGGATGTTAGGATGTTCTAGAATTATATTAACTCTTTCATAGTGAATTCTACAATCGTAATCTTAAGCAGGCATATTTATGCTGCTTGCAGATGAATCATTATTACTGCAACACGACTATCTTAAATGTCACCCGTATTTAATTTTGTTAAGTACACTCCTGATTATCTCATACTCTATTATAAGACACGTTTGGTTAAATGACACTTCTTACACATTTGTCCTTTAAGTATGCATATACATATTTAAAGATATTTGCAGCTGTATTCTAAAACTACAGAAGTAAATCTATTTTATTTTACTTATATTCAACTAAACACATGTGTGTATTAGAATTCCGTTTGCCCCAAAGATAATTTCTTTTTCCTCGTTATATGTAAAATGTATATTTCTTAATTGTTTTTTCTTAAAACTGTCTTTTATATTCACTTATGACAAAAAAAAAGAAAGTTATGTAATTATGGAATTTTCTCTGTAATTTTTTTTTTTGATAGTAGGTATCTATTTTTTAATAGTAATTATGATTATTGTTCAATCTTTTCCAGTTAGGAAATGAATCTGTTAAATATTCATATCTGTCATGCCCCTTGGCCTATGAGTGTCAAATAATTGGGAGTATATTGTAGATTTCCACAGTATGATAGAATTTTGTGTTGACTTTTTTTATTTGAGTTCAGCGTTCTAGGGTGATTTTAATTTCTCATGTGAAGATAATTTTTTGTTAAGTAGCTTTTAATTAACTAAAATATGTGATATATTAACACAAATCTATTTATTGCAGATTCATGAATCCATAAATGTAGATACATATCATATCACTCAGAGCAAACTTTAAAGTGTGAAATATGCAGCCAAACATTTTTCCAGAAGAGCTTTTTGGAAAAGCATCTTCCGATTTTCACGAAGAAAAATCATTTGTGTGTGATCTATGCAACAAGAAATTCTCTCATAAGGGTAATTTAAACAACCATCTGTTAATTCATACTGGTAAAAAACCCTTCGTATGTGAGATATGCAACAAGAAATTTACTCGAAAATTTAATGTAAGCAAACATATGTTAATTCATACTGGTGAGAAACGTTTTGTATGTGAGATATGCAACAAGAAATTCTCTCATAAGGTTGATTTAAACAGGCATGTGTTAATTCATACTGGTGAGAAACCTTTTGTGTGTGAGATATGCAACAAGAAGTTTTCTGATAATAGTGCCTTGAAAAAGCATCTATTAATTCATACTGGTGAGAAACCTTTTGTGTGTGAGATATGCAACAAGAAATTCTGTCAAACAAGTAATTTGAATATTCACCTTCGCTCTCATACTGGTGAGAAACCTTTTGTGTGTGAGATATGTAACAAGAAATTCTCTCGTAAGGGTGATTTAAACATACATTTGTTAACTCATACTGGTGAGAAGCCTTTTTTGTGTGAGATATGCAACAAGAAATTCTCTCGTAAGGATGATTTAAACAAGCATTTCGTAATTCATACTGGTGAAAAACCGTTTGTGTGTGATATATGCAACAAGAAATTTTTGCGTAGGTATTATTTAAACAAGCATCTGTTAGTTCATACTGGTGAAAAACCTTTTGTGTGTGATATATGTAACAAGAAATTCTCACGTAAGAATAATTTAAATAGGCATCAGTTAATTCATACTGGTGAAAAACCGTTTTGTGTGTAAGATATGCAACAAGAAATTCTCATCTATGAGTAATTTAAGGAAGAAGTTGTTAATTCATGCTTCTTATGTGTGAGACATGCAACAAAAGATTTTCTCAAAAGTTTTAGTTAAATGACCATATTAGTTCTCAAACTAGTGAGAAACATTTTGTTTGTAAATTTGGCAGCAAAATATTTTTTCAAAAAGGTGATTTTATTAAGCATCTATTATTTCTTACTGGTAAGAAACCTTTTATTTGTGAGACATGGCAATAAAAGTTACTTTCAAAAGTGTAGTATAAATGCTTATACTGGTGATAAATCTTTTGTATGAAATATGAATAAAGAAATTTCTATAAACACTAATCTGAGTGCTCCACTTCTCTCTCATAATTTGTTGTTTGCTATAAACTAATTTGGAACTTCCTTTTTTGTAGGAACCTTGGCGTAATTTTGTGTAATATGTGGAATTTGCCAAGCATTGCAGTCATCAAAATGAAACAGTTGGCAATTAAAAAATGGTCTAATGTTATTAAGCTTATATGTGTAGCTATATTTTGTATTATATTGTTTATTTATTTAAGTATAATTAAAACTAGTAAAACTACTGGTCAGGAATCTCAATGCCAGTTGTTCAAAACACATTTTTGTTTTTATTTCTCTTTATGTAATATCACAAATTTTACAGTTCTCAATATGTTTTTTTATTAAACAGATTTATAAGATTTTCTGTTGATTGGGAAAATCTAAAAGCATATTTAGGCTAAACATGATTCCTCCGTACAATGAACAGTAACACTAACTTTCGTATAAACTTTTAAGATAGAAAATACTTAGTTTCAAAAACGGGTGGGGGGGGGGGCTGCCTTCTTAAAGTACTCCTTTCATGATTAATTTTATGCTTCCAATTTAGACTATTTTTGCTCTTTCTGGATTCTAGTATATCTTTGGGTGTGCTTTACATTATTATTTTATTTGATAAGCATTGTCGAGCAGGAGACATTACCCTATCCTAATAACGATATTTACTTATCAGCCTAACCACAAAACTTCGGAATTTTTTGCAGAAGTTCGGTAAAATATTGTGTAAGAGATGGCCATTGATGGTAATCTATTTGAATAGTTTATTGTAGCCCTGTACTTAATCTACGATTTTTTTTATTAACATAACACAGTAAATTAAAAATTAATTAAGCATTAAAATATTTTTCTGAGATTACTATCAACAGAATGCATATTATCCATATAACATTGTGACATCCTGTGTATATATATTTTTTAATATACTGACACTATTTAGTACAATAAACTTTAGTTCAGCTGAAAACTCATACATGCAATTTAAAATTCAATTTCTACAATTCTAACCCACAGACCATCATTTGTTTGAAATCTGCTTTGCAGCACTCTATATTATCTCTAGACATGTATACATATCATATACTTATATTAAAATTTAAGTTGACTGAAAAATGTATAAAACAAATGAAAATGCTATTCCAGAAATTACCATTCATATTATAATAATGCAAGTCACATGACTGTTATAAACACGTCCTCTATTGTCTTAGCTGAAAAGCTAAGTGGCCAGCCAATTTTACTGAAAATTATTTTATTCAATAAAAATGCATAAGAGTAAATTTTTTAGAAAGATTGTTAAAAAAATAATGTTTGTGGGATGTGTTACATTCAAATATGTGTTACTGAGATAACTTCAGTTGAAATTAGGTTGACAGACCAGTATCTCATATCATCAAAGTAAATAAACACAAGACATTTTTCATCATGGGTTGGGTTGGGTTGATTATTGACGGCCAATTATCTACACATGGGATATAGGCCCGGGGGGAGTGCCCTTCGTGGGGGTCTTTCTAAGGGAACCTGACCCGTATTTACGCATGGATAAATCCACGGCTCGAAGAAAACCATGAAAACTCCGAACGATTAGGCCGACGGGCGCGATTGGGATCGAACCCAGCACCTCCCGCCTACCAGCTTCGAGACATTTTTCATCATGAGTGATAAACATATTATTAAACCATGAATGTAACTATTTGCAAAGCATGTTTTCCTGCGATAAATTTTGTAGTGCTGTTTGTCTGAAAAATGTAATTTGAACCTGTAAGCCAAAGTTTAGCATAATTTTTTTAGGTGAAGTGCTGTACAATTCAACTTCTTAGACACTATTTTCTTGGAGAAGTTAAATGTAAACAAATACAACTCATGTATGATGATATTTAATGAATCAATTTTCGAAATGAATTGTCAGTTAATTTAGTACTTGTATTTTATCCATGCCCAGAAGATAAATCACCAAAAATGACTGTCAGTCGCCAATCATATTTATAATTGTCAATATACAATTGTCAATAACCAAGCGTGTTCAAAACAGTAATTTAATATACATTTATGAAGGTATCCGCACACCTTTGGAAGTGATTTTTTGAAATTTTTGAAAATTTCTCTTTATACCATTTTTTTTAATGACATTTAAGTTAAAACTTTGAAAAATATATTAGAAATTATGCAGAAATAATTTTTTTAAGTGAAAAATAGTCAAAATTATGTGAAAAATTGACATTTGTGCAAAACATGATAACTCAGAATCAAATCAATGCATTCTCAATTTGTAAATTGAATAATAAAGAGAATAATTTTCTCTAGGACATAGACTAGCCGCATTATAATAGAATCTCTATCACAGAAGCACTTGAAGTACTAATGTAATGGAAAATTCATAAAATTTCTTGCAACTATTTAACTTATACCAGTGTAAATATAAAACTAATTAATATATCATCATGATTATAGTCAATTCCCTCAATAAACATTTGTAAAATAAGTACAAAAAATCTCAAGGCATTTCATGCATAATTTTTTGTTATAGGATGTTTTGCATACAGTAAAAATCTGAAAAACTTCATTTTGAGATAAAGCTAAAAAATAACTTCTAAAGGCAGTTCTTATGCTATAAAAATAATTATTATTCTTTAAAGGTTTAATTATATACTCCATGTATTTTCTTGAACATATAATCCAATTTAAATGCTAAATCTCGAAAAAGAAGAATGTAAACATACATTTCAGCTTACTTCCGGTTTGCAGAATTATATTTCCGGTTGTAAAATTCTTCGGCAAGCTGTAATAGATGCAACTTTCAACGGCTGTAACTCGGGTTCTAATTCAGATACAGACACAATTAAAGCAGAATTCGATACATAAAAGATCGGATTTTAAGATTATTGTAAAAATGAAAAATCTATATTTTCATCGAAAATTACGTTTCAAAGGTGTGCGGATACCTTAAATTACCATCAATACAAATGGTAAATAATATAAAAGCAAACTAAAATAGCACAAAATAATTTAGTATACATTCATTAAACAAAATATCAGATTGGCAGTTTTTAGGTAAATTGTTTATGATGGTAGTTTTATTTTTGGCTGAATGTTATTTCCGCCGGAATGAATATGAGGTATACATAAGTATACTAGCTGTTATCCGTGATTTCGTTCATGTAACATTTAAAGAAAATTAATGCTTTAATTAAGCAACATGTACAATTAACAAACTCTTTATCATATTTTGCAGTAGATAATCACATTTTGTGTATTTTGGTTTTTAGCTCACAGGCTATCAAAGCCTGAGAGCTAATGTGCCCGCCCGTTCTGTGTGTATGTATGTATGTATGTATGTATGTATGTATATACGTACGTATGTATGTACGTAACGCGATAACTTTTGATAGAAATAAGCGTTTTGCTTCAAATTTTGAATATAGGTTCATTGTGATAAGGCGCTTCCCTGATTAGTTTGGGGGGTTCATTGGCTAAGTATAAAGGGGGAAAGGGGGCTAATCCCTCCCTAATTTAGATAAATGGGTTTTTCATGTAGAATTATCGAATTTTCTTCAAATTTTGTATATAGGCTCATTGTGGTAAGCAACTACCCTGATTAGTTTGGGGAATTCATTGATGAAGTATAAAGGGGGGAAGTATAACGGGCTACCCCTGCCCGTGAATTTAGATAAATGTGTTTTTCATGCAGAATAATCCGATTTGCTTCAAATTTTGTATATAGGTTCATTGTGATAAGGAACTTTCCTGATTAGTTTTGGGGGTTCTTTGGTTAAGTATACAGAGGGTGAAAGGGGGGCTGGCTTATCCTCCCCCTTAATTTAGATAAATGTGTTTTTCAAGTAGAATTATCCGATTTTCTTCAAATTTTGTATATAGACTCATTGTGGTAAGGAGTTTCCCTGGTAAGTTTTGGGGATTCAGTGGTTAACTATAAGGGGGTGGGAACAGGGGATGATCCCCCCTTAATATATTGTCGATTTTTTTATTTTTCGAGGGGGTTATTTCAAATAAGAATATAATGTATAATTAGTGTGAATAGCCTGTGAGCTCAATGCCCTCAGTTTAACTGGGCAGTTTTCTTTTTTATTATATATATGAACATTTAAATTTCTTTCATGAGCTTGAAATTTCATACTCTTTCACTAAGATTATTTATGGAACATACTTGATTCTTTGTTATTGTATTTTAGCATTTCTATTTATTTTATTTTGCATTTATTCCGTTCAGAGAAATTGATTTAATTTAAGTTTTCGTGTCAAAGAACATTTTTCAAACTGATTATATTAGTAATATTTTTGAGGAAATTTGTTAATTAACGTGTCACTTTAGATATGATTTTTATTTGATTAAAATAATCTAAAAATCAACATAAATTATGTTTCTTTTCCAAAACAATTTATGATGTGATATTATTATATGATTTTATAAAGTTATATGAGATTTAAAAAAGAAATTAATACGTGGTGGAGCATAAAAATTTGAAAATAAATAAAATAAGTAGAAAAATATCTTTAACCCTCATATATTTATGGTATTTTTATTTCACAGTGCCACATGTTTAACAGCTGTAGATCTATCAATAAAATCTAAATGTTTATCACATTCCAAAAACTTTCAAAGCCTAAATTCTTATTTGTTTAGCAATAGAGTTGCTTATTTATTTGAATGGCGAAAACAATCTGAAAAAAAGCACCCCAATTATGAAGCATTGTCATATTGATTCTTATGTTGTAGTTTAGGATTATGGGAGTTTCGAAATTTGACAGGAATGTATTCCAGTGAGGGACAAAAATTACCCTGCAGCAGAGATATTTTAAACTATATATTTAGATATTTTAAATATATAAAGGAATTATATTAGTATCAAAGAAATATAACTAATAATACCTGGATTTTTAATTTTCTTTTTTCTTGCTCTTTTTGATAATCATGGTGCCTTTAAAAATAGGAGGGGGATTTTCTTGTTTAATTAGTAGCATCGGCTTTTCTTTAAATTTCACGTGAACGATGTCAAATGCAAATTCCATTCTCCAATGAAAATTGCATATGCTAACAACTTTTACATCGGCTTTAATATATTTATTAAATTTTATCGAAAATTTAATATTTTGGAAGATTGTCCGGTAAAAGTATGTTAATCTTATGCTTTGGCGACCAATACATTCTGTGGAAATAATGCTGCTGTAATTGCTATAAAATACTAATATTTTCTGGGTATATGGTTAAAGTTTTTAAAATAAAAGATGTTTTTTGTTAAAGTTGGATGGTAAATGTTGAGTTTACTGCCTCCCCTCTCCTTTCTCCTTCCACTGTAAAGTAGATTCACCTGGTTTGCCCAGACGAAGACGGAGTTCAATTAGGAATTTTCAGTATGCAATCAAAGCTGCCCTGATGACGATCAAGGTCTGATCGAAAGCGCTCGGCGCGAAATTTCGGATGTTTTTATGTTTTTAAAAACTATTTTATTATGTAACAACATCTTTTATATTTGTGACATTAAATGCACTTTTTTAGCTCTTCTTTAATTTATTTCGATATATTTTCAAGGTGAATGTAACATTCCAACAGTATATCTTTTTTCATATATACATTTGTATTTAAAAAAGCCAACAATCTAACATCGATTTCCTATAAAATTTAACCATTTTTCGTTATTTACAAAACTACAAAACTCCAAATAAAATTCGTTCCACAGCAATTAATTTTCAATTGAAAGGTTTCTACGTGAAAAATAAATGAAGTAAAAAGTTTTAAGAATTAAAAAGAAGATAAATATGACGTCATATTGGAAGTATAACAGGCATTTTCTAACTTTTCTCAATAATACAAGCAGGGGTTTGAGTAACTACAGAAAGCAGGTGAATATGACATCATTAAAGAATTAAAAAAGAAATTAAAATGACGTCGTATTGGTAGTTTAACGGACTTTTCCAAATATTTGACAATCATACAAGAAGAGTATCAATATGAATAAATACAGAAAGTAAGGGGATGTGACTTCAACAGGTGAATATAACATCCTATTTGAAATAAAACGGACATTTTAAAATATTTGTAAATAATACAAAGAGCATCAATATTAATCGCGTTCGCAGACAATTGCCTTACTTTAGTGAACGTTTACTGACGTTAGCGTAGCACAAATTTATATTCATTGTATTAATCTGTTTTTGATTTACTTTCTGTGAACATACAGTTTCAGGAACGTATTGAATCATAATAAAAAAAACCATTATGTAAATATTGGTGTAACTTAACATGCTGAGGTTTTCTGAATTTGTTTTCGCTATTTTAAATACATATTCAATCTCAATTCAATTTTAAATTCAATCCGGTCATTCCAAAAGAGACAATGGCGGATGAAATTAACGCATGCCTTAAATCTTCTCATCTTTGGAGACATGTTCACAGTTTACGACTAATTACAAATATGATAGTTTATCTGCATGGACGCATATTGGATGGTCAATTTGCTGACTATTTGTTAAATTTCGGGAATGGATTAATACCGCTTCATCCAGTTACTAGTCTGTTCAAAATCAGAGCAGTATTTTGTAACACAGCTGTGGCTGTTGCAGATCTCAAGGCGAAAGTATTTAAAAATATTCGACATTTTACAGACCATAAATAGCTTTCTGATTTGAGGCCGTGCGATTCTGGCACCAAAAAATGATATTGTAAACAACATCAATTTGAAGATTCAAAAAGTTGTACCTGAAAGGATAAAACCTGAAAAAAAGGAAAGTACCTGAAGAAGTTGTATTGAACAAATCAAAAGATATGGTTGTTTAAAGAAAATGAGTCTATGCAGTACCGTACTGAATTTTTAAATTCTTTGGACTATCGCAGATTACCATCGTATAATTTGATAATGAAGATTGGATCACAAAATTTGCTGCTCAGAAATTTAAATCATCCAAGACTTTGCAATGGTACAGAATTGGTAGTTAAGCTTCAGCCTCGTATCATTGAAGCAACAAATTTGACATGCTGTGCCAAAGGTAAGAATGCTTTCATTGCACGCATACCCCTCATTCCATCTGATATGCCATTTCACCTAGTCGTGCCAGATTGGGATTTTGTCCCTATTTTAGGGAATTTCGAGCCTCCGGGTGAAAAATTTTTGGGGACAAGTTATTAGCAGGAAATCGTTTGGGGTATGTCAACGTTTTTGGGGAAAAACTTGGGGATTTATTTCATGTTTTCCGGTTAAAATTTACTTTTAGTTACTTGATAACACTGAATCTGGAATCGTCGATTACACGTATTTTAAGTTCTAATATATTAAGCCAGTGGATTCCAAACTTTTGGGCTCGCGGAGCACCTTTGTGGGAAGAATTTCTAAGGCGGAGCCCCTTAATCCCACGGTACTTGATGGTTTCCAAATTAATGTTTTTTATGCCTATGGAGCAGAGAAAGATCTACTGGATAAGAGTCCGAACCAGTAGTTTCCAACATGGGGCCAAGATTCTCAGTTTGGCCCTTTTCTTGATACAGAAATTCTGAATTCATACTAGAAATTTTGAAAATCAAATTTTCTATTATCTAACACTTTAACAGTTTTATTTAATATTAGAATTATTGAACACAATAAGCTAAAAATAAGTACTAAAAACCACTTTTTTGTATTAAAATATCTACCTTGTATAATCGAGATATGTCCGCCAAATACAGCAAAAATTATAGTTACAAATTTGTTGTTTTTGAAAGCTTTTAGTAACGTAGAAAATAAACTCTTCTTACTCGAGCGACGTTCGAGCAGTACTGTTAAAGGGTTAATGACATCCATTTTTAAAATAAAAAATATTCTTTCGGGATTTCCAGTATGAACTCGGAATTAAAGATCAAAATGATAAGCCTCTTTTGGTCATGATTGCATTGAGACTTTCGTGAAACTATTATTATTTATGGCGAACACCCCCACACACAGATAAAAGGTAAATTGTACAGTTTTCGTTTACAAAGAAAGATTTTTGTATAATCACAATAGGCTACTCTCGAAAAGAAAGAAAATGCGTAGGTCCAGTCTCCCATTAGTAATTATATAACCCATTTTCGATAGTCCCACCCACCCATAATAGAATCATGCGATTAAGGATACTTTTTCCTTCTTCTTTACGTTTCTAGTACTTCTAACCTGCAAGGAAAACGAATAGCCTCTGAGCTTCTTATTTTGAACTTTTTTTAAAAATACATTTAGAAGCAGATCATCGTTTTAGTGTTTAAGTGAGCGGGGTAAAATCTATAACCTCTATTGTTAGGTGCAGTATCGTTCACTTTTTTTGGATGTTTTATTTGAAGTATATAAGCTATTAATTATAGTTTTGAAAGAAACTTTCTTTCACCAATGTATTTGCCGAAAAATAGATATACGGTTAAAAACTACACATGTTAACAGAACTGCAACTAGTAGAAAAATTTTATTAACAAAGCGGGGTATATGGGTGGGGTTAAATTTATATCAGGGCGAGTACTCATTGACGAAAAGTCTAAGCAAGAGATGGAGCTGAGCAAAAGCTTAGATTGTTAGTGTGATGACAAATGTAAAGGACCAATATATATTTTTTAATTGCTACAGCTTTATTTCTGATAGGAAAATGTGGCATCATAACATAATAATTTTAGCCAATACAGAGACCAATTAAAACAAAATTTTAAAGAGGGGTTGTTAAGTGATACAAGATGTTAAAAAGTGCGTTTTGAGCAACATACATTGCTTTAAAAATTAAGTACAATTTTGTAAAGCAGAAACGTGTCTTCAATTAAATGTTACAATAAAATTCGAACTATCCGGTGTTGAGGCGAAATTATTGAAATCACCAAGAACAACTAAATAATGTTAACATTATTAATAGGACATTGCAAAGTTAAAATAAAAACGCTAAATATTACAGTAATAAAAATGTTGGAATAAATTATAAGTTACAAGAGTAATTTGACTACAATTTTTAAATATAAAATAAAATTTACAGCCCAAGCAATTATAGAAAATGAAAATAAATATTTATTTCGTAAGTACATATGTTCCATTTTGCAAACAGGGTGTCAAAATTAACTACAACTTTTGAAAAACTGAATACGTTAAAAAAGTTGAAGCAGTTTTGAATTTTAAACTGAAATAGAACACGAAATTTGAGATTAAACCACTTAAATTAAAATATTAACGAAAATCGAAAACCATTTATAGTCTATCACTGAAACAATCAAAGCTTAACTAACACATTTCTCAGTAAATATAGCAAGTAATGGAGTATAAAATACCTTATTTTAAAGATTGCAAAGAACGAAGCGAGGGAAAATAAACAATGTGAGACACACTTACCTCATTAGGAAGTTAGAACCTGGTTACTAAGCAAAAATTAACTAAGTATAAACATATGAATAGGCGGAGTACCAAAGAACAAAACTGGCAAGCAGAGATAACAGCACTGGCGAGCCTTTGCTGTTTCGATTCAGAATAACATTTCTTGTAGCCTATTTTGAATCGAATTTTCAAAACATATTAAATGCAGAAACTTAAAATAAACTAGTTCAAACCAAAAATATTATATAGGAAATGGATAAATCTATAAAGCAAATTTTTATATGATTTAAAAATATATATTATACTATTTTTCAACCCAGTGATAAATGTATTTATTTTTGATACACACACACAAATTCCTACATACTTTCGAAAAAATCTTTCCCTTGCAATATTCTAATTTCTTTCATGTTTTGTTTCTTTTCCTGGAACGCCGCGGAGCACCTGAAAAGTATCGGCGGAGCCCCAAGGGCTCCGCGGAGCACACTTTGGGAACCTCTGTATTAAGCATTTAATTGTAAAATCTATTTATCTTTTCTTAACCCTTTATGCGTTAGGCCCGTGTTTTCTCCTATTTCAAATTCTTACGCTCAATCGCTAAGCCCGGGTTTTCCTTAAAAGGATTTTTTGTCTGTGAAACGCTAAGCCCGTGTTATTCTATAGACTGGTTTCTGATCATGAATCGCTAGGCTCGTCTTTTCCAGTATTCCTGTTTCCAGTTTCCTTTTTTGTGTTCACGTTACAAGTCGTTCTTTCATTGGAAAGATGCTATTTAACTTTAGTGAAATACAGCCTGTTTCCAGGGATTTCTTTTTGAAAAGTAACAAGTCAGTAGTTACATGAAATAATCCTAAAATGTTAGAATAATAAATGTAACTTTTCTTTTCATAAGTAGGCAATACAAGCGAAAATTTAATCAAGAAATTATATTATAATTATGTAAAAAATATAATACAGAATACGAAATTATGTTTGTGTATTAAATTTCAAATACATCCATATGAATAAATATTAATTAACCCCTTCGCGACGAGCGTCTTTTAGAGAATTTTTAATCTTTTACCACCGGTTTTTCAGAACAGAAATTTTCGCCTAATGGAATATCAGAAATGCAATAATTAAATAAGGCAAAGCTTACAATAAAAAGTAACTGGTGGGAATAATCGAGGATTCTGAGCATCTTATGCGTCACGTATACGTGTCGCTCGTCCCCAAGGGGTTAACAATTCTATTTTAAATTCTATTGTTTGTATTACTTTTATGGTTTGTATAAAATAGTATAACATGAGCACGTTTTGCATAGTTATTTTCTCTTTAATGACACACGCATGCACACCACACGTATATACACACATATATATATATACAGAGTGGTTCAGAACTATATGTCGAATATGTAAAGACTGGTAGAGGGGACATAAATAAGGAGATTTTGTATAGGAATATGGGTGCGGAAATGCAGTGTTGAGGCAGTAGAGGGCACTGTTGAATTCGGCGAATGAAAGCATTTCGCTGGCTGGAATTTTATTGCTGGAAGATTATTTAATTGAATGCTGGCTTGAAATTTATTGTTTGAATGTTATTGCTTGTTAATGCTTGAAGTTTATTTATTATTATTATTATTATTATTATCACGGGCCCGGGCAACGGTCAGCTGGCCATACATAAAACTACATGATTATAACTTTATAATGTTTAATGATTTCCCATATTTTTGTACGTATTTTCATTTAAACTGTTATTTTAGATATTTACTCAATAAGTGCCTGAAACAGTCTTCCTAATAGTACTTCCTTCAAAACTATTTTGTTAAAAATATCATTTTGGAATAAAACAAACTAGAGATGTAATAACCATTGTGAAGAATGTAATGCCTCATACTTAAGTAAATATATATATATATATATATATATATATATAGCATTTACATGCATTACATATGTCAGAAATTAAAAAAAAATACAAAAATTCAGTAATATTTGGATTTATTTTTGAATTTAGTTAATCAGTCTAAAATATTATTTAATTGTTATGTATAATTAACAAATGTTTTAGTAAATGAAAAAAATGAAACGTTAAAGTTAAATACAAATACAGAAATCTACACATTTCAAGAAAAAAGTCTAAAAACTAACCCGAATGTCACAGTTTCTATTATTCATAAACAATTAAATGCTATTATTCTATTGCAGAATGCATATTTTTCAAATAAAAATGTACTCTTATTTACAAATGCACAAAGATTGGAAAATCTCCCTCCTCACAAAAAGATGTATAAATTTTAATGAAAGATTCATTTTAAAATGTTACTTTCTTATTTATATCTATCGATTCAAAATACCATATATTTTATTTCATTAAAATTTTAATAAGTGATATTCTATGGAAATAATGAAAGATGTAATTATGAGCAAAATTAATACTATTTTTTGCTATGTAACATGCAATTTTATTTCTGGAAATACAAATTATGAAAACTTTAAATAATGCATTTGACATATATATTACTAATAGACAAATTAAATTATGTGCTTAATTTTGTAACTCTGAAAACCATTTATATTTAATTCAAAATATTCATTTGAATCTGTTGGGTTAAACGTACGGAACAACTTCCATAGTAAAACACAATTCCCTAGTTTTTGCTCTCAAGGAAATGAAAAGACATATTTGACATATTGCCTGCAATAAGTTGATCCTTTCCCAGTACAAACAGCTATTGTATTCGTACACGCCTCCGAAACAAAAGAAAAAGGTGTGGACAAGAACCAAGCTGGGGGAAAGAAAAAGTTGCTCTGAAAAGTTTCGTGACACTTGGAAATTTGAGGATAGTTCTTAAGGAAAGAGGTAGGAGATACCCAAAAGATAGAAAAGTGAAATGCTTTTCTAAAGGTGAAAAGGTTAAGTGTCTTGGGGCACTGGAAGAAATTTATCGAAGGTGAAAGTTTGTTTTATGTATGCTAGTATGCATAAAAGACAACTTTCGCACCTCGCACCAAAAGCAATTAAAAAAAAAGAAAAAATCATAAATGTTCATAAAAAATTCAATTTTTATCTATTTTTGAGGCGTTTGGGGCACCAGAAGATGTGAATGGATTTCAATTAAAAAAATTCAAACTAATATGCGTAAAAGATAACTTACGTGCAACGCGCCAAAAGTAATTAAAATAACTAAATAGATAAATAAAAATTATAAATTTTCATAAAAATTTCAATTTTTAACTATTTTTAGGGTGTTTGAGGAATGAATGAATGTCAATGAAATAAATGTAAAGTAATAGAAATAAAAGACAACTTTTGCACTCCGCGCAATTTGATTATCCACATTTCGACCTTCCGATCCACACGAGTGCATAGGGTCCATTATAATTCAATCTTCCGTAAGCGATTTAGAGCTGATCAAATGAGTGTGTTTTTAGAGTTTGCGGTGTCAAAACAGGGGCTAGCGAGCGTGTTTCATAGGGGAAGAGTCAACTAGTGGAATAAAAAAAACTCAACGGGGATGTATATATCCGACCATAGTCAAATGGTGAAAAACAACCTAACCCGCAAAAAAAAAGCAGCGCCAACCCGGCTCGATCCGTAATGCAGATTCAATTCGGGTAAAATCGGGTTGCCCAATTCAATGCAGGCCTCTGTTTGAGACCAAGGGTTTTTAAGATTTCTGAATTGTATAGATTTTAGACAGAATTTAGCATAGTCTAAATAGGGAGGCAGAAAATGATCAAAGAACATTTTTACTGACAGAAAATCATTACAGGAAGTTTTATTATCCGTAATTGATCATAAAATTTGTAAATTTCGTGACATACTGTGGATGTTCTTGTGCTGATCACCTTCTGACCAATCGAATTTCAAGATATTTTCCATGAACATTTGATGAAATTTGCGATTTTTTCCGTGATTGTTTCACAGAATTTACAATTGTTTTCCCTTAATAATTTTCCAAAATTCGTGATTTTTTTCTGCCACTAATTAAATTATTTTTTTCCCGCAACCATTCGTCAAAATTTATGATCATTTTTGTGATCGATTGACGAAATTCGCAATTAGTTTCCATAATCTTTTAGCGAAATTCGCAATTCTTTTCTACGATAATTTGTTGAAATTAGAGGTTCTTTTCCGCAACTAACGGACAAAATTTACGATTTTTTGCCCGATCGTTTAATGAAATTCTGAATTCTTTGACTAAATTTGTGATTTTTTGTGCAACCTTTTGATGAAATTCGTGATTTTTTGCTCAATCTTTTTAGCCGAATGGTTATGGACTAAAAAAGGCCGAACTCGTAAATAATTAGCGGAAAGCTGGAAATTTGCGTCTTTTACACGACCGAGTGACAAATTTGACATTTTTTTTTACTGCCGAATGTTGCTATCTGGGAACTTTTTCTGCGACGGAGTGACAACAATTGCTATTTGTTTCTGCGATCTTCGGTGAAATTTGCAATAATTTTCCTTTGCTCTTGAGGGAAATAGCAAAATTTTCCCTTGACTAATTAGCCAAGTTAGTTATTAGTTTCATGTCTAATTGGCAAAATTCGCGTTTTTTCCGCGATTGATTCACGAATTGATTTTGTCTAATTCCACAGAAAGTAAAAAGTAATCGCGGATTTCCATGAAAATAAAAAGAAATACTTGCGGAAGAATTACGTCTGTGAAAGAAGTTAACGGGAGAAAATCTGACACAGCATTTTATTGTGCGGAATTTTCCTATTTTGTGCGCGATTCGCACAAGCCTGTACAAATTAGAACGATTGAACCCTGTCCTCAAAGAGAGGTTTGCCTCCCCCTCCAAGAAAATGGTATCCTTGCAAAGAAGGAGTCGGAAGGAACGGGGAAAAAATCTCCTTTTTAGACAGGTCTTCGTCTTAACAAGTATGATTGTATTTTTTTTTTGTCGTCGAAATGCAATATTTTATTGCGTCTGAGAAATGGCATCTGTTATAGACAAGTTTCATTTTCACAAGTTTTAATATTTTTACACTTCAGAGGTGTACTACAGAAAGGATGTTTTAGCAGTCTTACAGGATATATTCAAAAAAGAACCTGTCTGTAGTTTAATCCTGTCTTAAACGGAAAACTTCCATTGTTAATATCTTGAAATTATACTTGCCAAGTTGGATACCTGTCTAAAACGAGATTTTTCATAGGTCCCTCGCGATTTCGTATTCAAAGTTTTTACTGTTTTTGTATCCATGGTTCAGTAAAAGGTTTCTCGTTCGGTGGAAGGGTACAAGTCCACTAATTTCACCCTTGCTATGTCACTGCTTAAAAGAAAACTCCCCCCCCCTCCAAGAAATTTCTGAAATGGCACCCCTGGCCAAACACCTTTAAAAAATCAAATTTATAATCATTTCCTTTCCTTTCACGGTTGTGATGTACCATGAAAACAAAACCAAAGTTCAAAGGATAGGCTTCAAAGGAGGTGCATCAGATAATTTTCGAGATTTTTCAGATTGTCAGATTTACATGAAGAAGTTACAACATGTACAAGATATGAGGATGTAAGTTTCAAAACTCGCCTTATCCAAAATTTAAAAAATCGTGTTTTCTCTATCAATCTATTCTATTGCTAAATCTTCACTGAAAAAACACTACAGTCGGCAGACTAAACTAGTTTTAGCATGTATTTCTGGCGTTCTAAACTCTTGGTTTACAATCAGGGGCGCCATTTCAGAACTTTCTTGGGGGGGGGGGGGGCAAAGTTTTTTTTAAGGCAGTGGCATAGCCAAGAGTGGAGTTCCCCCCCCCCGCAACCTTCCGAACGAGAAACGTTTACTGAATCATATATACCGAGACAGCAATACTTCTAATACAGAATCTAAAGTGACCTCTGAAAAATTCCGTTTTAGACAGGTTTTCATCTTAGAAAGTATAATTTTAAAATATTATGAAAGTTTTCAGTTGTAGACAGGTACCATTTTTTTCCGGTATTCTTTAAGACTGTTAAAAGTTGCTTTCTCTAAAGCAGTTCTGAAGAGCATAGGTGTATTACAGTGAAACGTGTCTAAGCGAAACCTGTCTATAACATAATTCTTTCTCAAACGGGAAAAAAAAATCAAGTTTCGACGAAAAAAACGTCATACAATTATACTTGTTAAGATGGAGACCTGTCTAAAGTGGAGCTTTTTTACAGTACTTTTCAACTCCTTCTTTGCAGGTTTTAGTACTGGGGCGTCATATCATGAGTTTCTTGGGGAGGGGGGGGGCGAACAAAGATTTTTTTTTATAGACAGGGGTTTAAATATGGTGCAGGATTGCACAAAATAGAAATAGGCCCCCACAATAATAAATGCAGTGTAAGATTTTGCCTTCTTATCTTAACTTCTTTCACAAACATGTCATTCTTCAGCAAATATATTTTTAATTTAGTGGTAGTCCGCGAATTTTTCTTCTTTTTTTACGCAAAAGCAATTCGTCAACCGATCGCGGTAAACATCGCGAATTTTACGAATTGAAATTTAAAAAAATAGTTAATTGGTCGCGGAAAAAATCGTTATTTTCTTTCAAACGACCGTGGGAAAATATTGCGAATTTCGCCAAAGATCACTGAAACAAATAGAGATTTTCATCAATTGGTCGCGGAAAAAATTTACGAATTTTGTATAACTATTGGGGAAAAATATCGCGAAATTCATCAAAAGATTGAACAAAAAAAAAATCACGAATTTAGTCAAACAATCGCGCAAAAAAGGGAAATTTCGTCAAAGATCGCGCAAAAAAAAATATCGGTTGCGGAAAATGACTTCCGAATTTCAACAAACGATCATAGAAAAGAGTCGCGAATTGCGTCAAAAGATTGCGAAAATAAATAGGGAATTTCGTCGATCAGTTGCCAAAAAAAAGTGTCGTGAATTTCGACAAATGTTGGAAAAAAATTCGTCAACGATCGGAATTTCGTCAAAGATTGTGCAATAAAATAGCAATTGTTGTCAGTCGGTTGAGGAAAAAGACTCCCGAATTACAATAAACGATCATAGAAAAGAGTCGCGAATTTAGACAAATGGTCGAAAAAATCAATTCTGTCAATAATTCACAGAAAATAGCAAATTTTGGAAAATTGGCACAAAAAAAAAAAAAAAAAAAAAAAAAAAAAGGAAACAATCACGAAAAAAAGTCGTGAAATTCAATTGGTCACGAGATAATCAGCACATGAACACCATCAAGAAGTTACGAAATTTACAAATGTTGTAGCCATAGGTATAAGAAAATTTTCATAAATGATTTTCTGTCAGTAAAAATTTTCCGCAATCATTTTCTGCCTTCCTCTTCAGACTATGATCTAAATTCCATACAATTCAGAAATCTGCAAAACCCTTGGTCTCAGGTCCCTTGCTCCTGCATTGGGTGGGGCAACACGACCCAATCTGCAGTACGGATCGAGTCGGGTTAACGCGGCTTATTTTCGTTGTGGGTCAGGTTGACTTGGAACATTTGACTACGGTTGGGACATATATGTCCCAGTGGACTATTTTTTATTCTATTAGTACGACTTTTTGAAATCTGTCATACACTTATATTAGGATATTTTCAAGAGAAATCTGTCGCAAGGAATTTTTTTGGAAATTGTAGAACGATTGAATGCAAAATTAGTAGTCAATCCTGGCCCGTTATCAAAGGGTTAATTGTTTCAGGTTCAAGTTGGGTTTTCACTATTTTGAGTCGGGTTCGTGTTGCCCGAGTTTTCAAAGAAATCCTAAATATTTTCAGATGAAAAAAATATTTTTCTACATAAAAGACAAAAATGTTATTAGAGATATAATTGTAGTCTACTTTTTCAAATCATATTGAAATATGGATTAATTTTATTTCATTTCGGGTGGGGTTGGGGTCAATGAAAAATTTTTGGACGTTTCCGGGTTTACTGGAAATTACAGTCCTGCATCGGCTACCCGAAATGCATTTCGTTTTGGGTTTGGTTGATTCAATTTTTTTGTTGTTGTTGTTGTTGCGGGTCGAGTAAATTTTATACTCTTCGGGTAGACCCTTTGACTCTTTCGAATCGGGTTCGAGATGAACAGATTATACAAAAGAAGGTTCTGAATAATTTTCAAATGAAAAAACTATAGTATATTTGAATATTAATGGGTGTATATATGTGTTAATTTTTGTACATAAACGGTAAACTTGTAGATTACTTTTCCGTAAATGTATTAAAATATACATTCATTTTCTTTCACTTCGGGTTCAGGTATGAATATTTCGGATTTGACTTGAAGTCTGTCGAGTTAAAGTCAGGGTTCGGGTCGGTTACAACCAAATCTGGACAGGACTCTAGTGTCAGGCTGTGGAAATTTTTAAGAGAATACTGTATATATATAAAAACATTTAATAAAGCAAATTATTTAATAGCATTATAACGATTGGAGTAAATATAATGTGACACTAATAAAACAAAATTAACAAATCGTATAATTAGGAAATTGAATACACCTCCCCCATCCCCGAAAAAAAAAATTCCCCTTAAATTTTTGGCTAAACAGAGAATTTATCACTAAAATTCTAGCCTTGGGGGTGACGAGTTTTTTTTAATCATGCTGTACACAGCTCAGAAGCAATTCATAGAGTTTTTTCTCACATATATTTCTAAAACTAGCCAAAATACTCATTAATGATAAATGCCTCGCTTATAGAATATTGCAGTAGCAAGGCTTTAGAAAATATTTCAATGTTTAAAGTGTTTATTAAATGTTTATTACTTTCTTCAAGAAAAAGGTATTGGATTTATGAAAATTTACCCCTTCCGGTTTTCGACGGATTTATACGTTTTAGAAAGTCCTGAACACAATTCGACAATTTTTAGAAAATGTCTGTCTGCGAGTCTCAGTGTCTGTATGTGACAAAAATTTTGTGGGCGCTGTATCTCAAGAACTAATGCACGGAATTTGATAAAACCTTATATTCAGTTGGACATTGATATAAATGGGTGGTGATTAGTTTTTTGTGTAAATCTCCCACCAGATGGCGCTGCTATGCTACATTTTTCATGATTTTTATGATAGCTATATCTCAAGAACTAATGCACAGAATTTCACCAAACTCCAGATTCGGTTAGACCTTGATAAAATAGACGTTGATTACGATTTGGTACAAATTGCCCAACAGGTGGTGCTGCTATGCTACATTTTGCATGATTTTCACGATAGCTATATCTCCAGAACTAACGCACATAATTCAATAAAACTTTAGATTCAGCCAGACCTTAATATAAATTGGTGCTAATTCGTTTTTGGTGTATGTGAAACCTGTATGAGATAGAAGAAAGTTTTGGGATTGGCACATTGGACTAGTTTTTTTTATTGTAATCAAATCTGTGAAATCTGACGTTATTTTAGCTTTTGATCATATTTTGATTTTTTTTTTGTCTAACCTGTGATAGTTGATAAATTTTCTGAAATTTCAAATTCCTTAGGGGGGGGCGGTTGCCCCCCCCCCCAGCCCCCCCGAAATGGCGCCCCTGTTTACAATGAAAACCAATGGAAGCAGTCAGAGGTGTTTCGCGATTTCCTCGCTTTTCATTTTTTAGATAAGGCGATTTTTGAAACTCACATCCTCATATATACAACAAATACATGGTTAATATTTTCAAGGGGGAAGATTGCGTTCGGTCATAAAGGGTGAAAATTTGTCACATAAAAAAATCCGATACTTCTTGTATCGAATCAGCATTCAATTCTAAAACTAAAAACAGTGTCAGTGAGAGTGATCACTTACAACGCAATCTAAACTGAGACTTTTACGTAAATGTGCATGCTTACGGCACATCCTAAACTTTCATTTAGTATTTTGTATCGTTTAAAAGGACATTTGGATATGTTTTCTGTTAATATTTAATTTATTTATCTTTGCAATTAAAAATTATATGAATTAAAAGTAACATATATTCATTTTGAATCTAAGGTGCTCATAAAAAAATATCTATATCTATCTATATGCCGGGTGTCAGAAAAATAATTGATGGATTTTCAAATTCAAAAACTTTCAAACGGTGACAGACATTTAAAAAAGTTCTTGCAGGAGGGTTATGTATGATATCAGGAGTTTTTTTACTGTGATTCTTGAATTTCGTACGAATTCTAAACAATAGATGGCGTTGACAGCGATTGACGCTCAGTCGAGGCCGAAACAAAGGTCACTCTACATCGATGCGAAGGAAGGCGATTAAGGCAATGGAGTGGACCTGATTCGCCAGTACAATCTTGCTCTTAAGCCCTGATGCGTTGTTGCCATGGAAACAACAAGTTCTTCGATAGTGGAATACAGCGTTCAGAACTGGGCATGAATTTCACAAGCAGTATTCGAGTTTGCAGGCGATTTTACATTTATGAAGTTTTATTTTCCCGGATTAAATTACTTTTTATGATGTGATTTAAAGAATATTTTATGTATCGTATTTTAAAACTAGGTGAAGAGATCTTGCTACAATCTTGCTCTTAGGGCCCGATTCTGAACTCATTCGATATGATTTCAATGGAGTGTGTTGTTGCCATGGAAATAACAAATTTTTCGATATCAGAATACAGTGTTCGGAATTTGGTATGAATATAACAAGCAGTATTCGAGTTTGCAGACGATTTTGCATTTAGGAGTATTTATGGGAATTTTATCCAACCAAATTACAAATTAGGTCAAATTTCACGAAATGATGGCAATGCAGGTATGTGAAAGCTGTAAAGAAATCGAATCCGTCACATCTTCATTCGTTATTTTGCCACGCAATCTGCTAGTGAGTACTTTTGAAAGAGTATACGTTGAAAATGGTTTATTCATTGGAATACAGAATATTTCTTATTTCGGAGTATCGGTCTGGAACACAGTTGTGTTTAAACGAGGCGCAGTTTTGAAAGGAAATTTAATGTCCGAATCGGTCCGTCAGACAATACGATAAAGGCTTTGTTAGAAAAATTTGAACGAATGGGAAACGTCAATGATGACCGTTATGGAAATTTCGGCCGGCGTCACGTTACAATTACAGAATCAAAAGCTTAAGCCGTTCAGCAGGTCATCGTACAGCGTCCCCGGACTTCCGTTCGCCATGTTGCAGCTCGTGCTGGACTCCGAAGAATGACCATGCACATTCTCATGCGCCCCAGTCTTTACATGTTCCTGTAAAAGATCCAGACTCACCAACCCCTGACTGAGGATGACATTCTTGCACGCTGGAGTTTCGCGAACACTATGCTGCATCTTTTGTATGAGGATGAAATCGATATTGAAAATATATGGTTCTTTGATGAAACAAATTTTGACCTCGATGGCTTTATCAACAAGCAGAAGTCGCACATTTGGGGAACCGAAAATCTTCATGTTGCGGTAACGTCAGCACTGCATCACCAAAAGCTAATGGTCTGGGCCGCAATATCCTCCAAAGGAATAATTGGCCAAATTTTTCGAGAGCAAACTATGAATGCTGCCCAATATCTTGAAATTCAGGATGAATTTGTGGTGATTCATAATGGTTTGGAGGGCCGGTCGAACGTGTCATGGTTCATGCAAGATGGTGCTCGTCCACATCGAATGCCTGCAAGAATGGATATCCTCAGCGAGCATTTCAATGATCGTGTAATTGCCTTGCATTACGACATGCATACAAGAAGTGGCATGGCATGGCCTTCTTATTCTCCGGATTTGATGCCATGTGACTTTTTTCTTTGGTTGGGGGGTGTACCTGAATAAGTTGGTATACCGTCAAACTCCACAAACAATTGCAGAACTGAAACAACACATCTATACTGCATGTGAGACAATTCCAACTGACATGTTTGCACGGGTGTCTGGACATTTTTGTCTCACGCTGTTGCTGCAAATGGTGGTTATTTTGAAAACATCGTTGTTTAACTTTTTGTAACAGTCTTGCAGCAATTTTATACCGGCTTTTATTTTGTCTATTTTGTAGTACCACCTTTCGGCGGAAATGTGAACTGCATTTGCAAATTGGTGAGAAAATGTAATGTAACATTTTAATCGGTCATCACATAAGTTTAGACTAATGTGTTCATCAAAAATTGAAATTTATGACAAAAGCGTATCTTTACCGCCATCTACCCTATGCATTGCTAAAATAAACCACTCTACTGTTCAGGAGTAGAGTATTATGTAATCTGAATTAGCAACCGGCTGTGGAGGAGGCTTATTTTGATACAACAATCTAAGGATTGATTTAATACAACAATCAAATCGCTAAGGATAAATACCTTCCACCTGCCAAAAAAAAAGTCCTTCTGAAGTGCAGTGGAAATAGTTTTCCATTTACTATAGATGATAATTCAAACACTAAACACGTATAATTATAAAATATTCTTCAGTAAATAAAGTTATTATTGTAATATTAAAAATTCTCTCTCAATCGCCCCTCCCCCCGGACCACTACTACCAAATTTGTCTGAAAAACTGTAAACTGAACCCTCTTGCAAAACACACTGGTAAACAACCCATAAGAACGACCCATTTTCTCCCCACATTCTAATCACATGACATGACATGCTAGCTGGCTAGAGCAGTAAAATTCCTTTTACACTTTGTGCTTTTGTTAACACTACAAAAATTGCCAGATTAAAAATCTTGGTTGTCGAGTAAAAAATATTGGTTGCCAGTGGCAACCACATTTGCCAAGCCCTGATTATTAAATTTCATGTATTTTTTAAATTTATATATAAACTAAAAAGTTTTGAAATTACAATTGCATTCCAACAAAAAGTGCTTTTAGAAATACGGTTTGAATTTATGTCAAGATAAAAATTTCATTACAAATCTATTTATGGCCTTCAATAATTTAAGTACTACTGAGTTTTAGAGTCTTGTAAAATTTAACTTGAACTTAGTTAGTTTATCGCATTAGATATCACTGATATCTTTATTATTAAAAATATATATACATATTACCATTGTATGTAGAAAGAGTTGCCAAAATGTAAAAATTCAAACTCCACGAATTCTTTTAACACATTTTTCCAATTAAAAATGGAAGTAGATAAAACATATTTACTAGTTTTATTTTATCAAACATCCAGATGAAGCAGGATGTACAATATTTTAATAACAAACAGTTAAACAAAACTTTAATAAACAAGCATTTATTTTATTTTTTTAATTTTAATGCAACAATAGAATACTCCTATTCAAAATGGTTAAACAAGGTAACTTCTATTATTTGTTTATAGTTAGTTATTTTGAACAACAATATACTATTAACCATTTTCACGATTATTTTTCAACATTCATAAAAACCTACTAACAAACTTCCTTAAACGATCTAAAATTTCTTAGAATGCAAAAAAAATATGAAATTTTTAACAACTGCAAAATATACTAAATCTCTTCACCTAGTTTTAAAATACGATGCATAAAATATTCTTTAAATCAGACTATAAAAAATAATTTAATCAGGGAAAATTAAACTTCATAAATGTTAAATCGCCTGCAAACTCGAATACCCCTTGTTAAATTCATGCCCAGTTCTGAACGCTGTATTCCACTATTGAAGAATTTGTTGTTCCCATGGCAACAACGCATTCCATTAAAATCATATCGAATGAGTTCAGAATCGGGACCAAACAGCATGATTGTTCTGACGAATGAGACCCACTCCACAGCTTTAATCTCTTTCCTTCACATCAATGCGGAATGACGTCAGTTTCGGCCTCGACTGAGCCCCAATCGCTGTCAGTGTCAGGTATTGTATGAAATTCGAATTAAAATCAAGAATCACAGTAAAAAAAACTCCTGACATCATACATAACCCTCCTCCAAAAATTGTTTTAATATCTGTCATAGTTTACAAGTTATTGAATTTAAAATCCATCAGTCATTTTTGGGAACCTGATATATATATATATATATATATATATATAGCACATTATGTATTAAATGTATTCGGCAGACCCAGAATTCCGCACCATAATTAAACTAGGAATAAATAACAAACATAAAAAATAAACATATATAATCTGAACAAGAAAAAACCAAAACAACCAAAACGCTGTGGCCTCATCAGCAGTGGGTATATTAAAAAGCACAGCGATGTTTCCTACTAATTACAAGCACAACAAACTTTTATACAGAAGTGTTGTGCTTGTAATTAGTAGGAAACATCGCTGTGCTTTTTAATATACCCACTGCTGATGAGGCCACAGCGTTTTGGTTTTTTCTTGTTCAGATTATATATGTTTATTTTTTATGTTTGTTATTTATTCCTAGTTTAATTATGGTGCGGAATTCTGGGTCTGCCGAATACATTTAATACATAATGTGCTATATCTAATCTGTGTGATTAATTGCAGCTATAGCACCCAGTTCTCCATGTTTTCATACTTTTGGGTGCAGGAAAACATAATGGTAAACCTACGAGTCAACCGCTAAAATCGGATTTTCAAGTTTTTTCCACCAAGATATGACTTGGCAGACCGATTGCGTTTTAATATGCGAATTGAGTTTTAACTAATTCTGGAATTTCAGCCGTGAACTCGATGAGGTGATTGTCTGTGCTGCTGCCTCCCGGTGTATTATGTTTGTTAGTGCTTCTGCTTAATAAGAATAAAATGACAAAAACAAAATTTAAAAGTTTCAGTAACTTTCCTGATGATAATTGGGACAAATTGCGCTAGAACAGATGTTTCCCAATTGAACTGAATCCACTGGATTACATTTTAAAAGCAAGCAATTTATAAAGTTAAGCAAGATATTTCAAATACATTTAAATAAATAAAAAAATAGTTTTCCAAAAATATGACTTATAATTTTAATAACCAAAAACATAAGTAACACAAAGAATTTTCCAACAATGAACACACATAAAGAAATGTCACACCTATGTGGAAAAAAATATTTTTCTATTAAGCATTAATTATAATACAAAATATGTAAAATTACATCAAATGTACAAAATACAGGGTCGTTTTGTAAAGAATTCTACTTCTTTTTAATTCAGGATGGATCCTAAGTACCATATTACGTACTTAAGATTTAAGAATAGATGTGTGTTGTTCTATACTTTCTCTTACATTTTATCTTTCCATCCATGGGTAATTAATTGAAAGGGAGGTTGAAGACAGATATCGTATTTCACTAATTGAATACTATTCTGGAGACTAGCTATTACTGCAAACGCATAAAATATTTAAGAATTAGCATAATTGCTAGAATAAAAATGTTGCAACAACCTGAAAATAAATATAACATAACCGCACATACTTGTAGTGAAATTACAATAAATGTAGTGTATTTCTTTTTTCTGAAAGTCTGATGAGAAAAGTAAATATTTCAGACAGTTTCTCGCTACCTACATTTATTTGTAAAACTTCATCAGACTTACTACCTAATGAAATAACAAACAATGTGTCAAACGCACAAGTATTTTTCAATATTTACACAACTTAAAAATACATACAGAGAAACATAATTTATTTAACATATAGAGCGCTTTACAAATTTTTAAAAAATCTGGTAGTCATGTTTAAATTTTAGTCGCCAGTAAAACATTTTAACTGCCCCCACCCCCGTAATTGACTTTCAAAAAGCACAAAAGTTTTCTATGAATTAAGTGAAAAGATAATAACAAACAACCTTCTGAATTGCAATCAATGATTTTTTTATTTCCATTTACTGCAGATAATAATCCAAACAATGCAATCATAAAATATTCTTGAAGAACAACCCAGTACCAGACACTTTGTCTCCAAGACAGAGTGACGCCGAGCTATTGTCCAACGTGTGTGGTGAACACATGAGCTAGGTGCCAAGCATTTTAAGTGGGGAAGAATTATTTAAAAATACATATTTTTATTAAAATGAAATTCCAATTAAGTTTTATAGATTTACTTGAAATGAATTATTAATAATCACTTATATGTTATTATTCTTTAAAATGAATGTGATAAATTAACCAGTTTTACTTCTGAACACAAAAATCTGATTTGAAACTTACAAAAATGCAAAAGCCTGTTTTATCATTGCATCCAAATTTTAGATGGCACATAGGTTGGATTGATAATATTTCTTATTGAAACTTTCCCCCCTCTCTGCACATTGTAATCACGTGACATGCTAGCTGATTAGTGTGGAAAAGAATGGCGTTTTATGTGCATGAAATGGAAGAGAAAAGAGAGATCACTGCTTTCTGCCTGCACGAGTAGGGATGTTGGAGAGACTATTGTGCTCATTTCTTAGTTCAATTTTTAAAGAAAAAAAAAGAGTCAGATTAAATAACTTAGTCGCCAGATAAAAAAAGTTAGTCGCCAGTGGTGACCTGGCGGCTGCATTTTTCAAGCCCTGAACATATACATAAACTAGTTGACTCACCCGACGTTGCCCGGAACCGTGATATAACCCTAAATGAACTCAAATAAAAATACTGATAATTACTGATAAAAGTGCTCGTAAGAAAACATAAAAAAAAAGCTTCTGTTGTCCAAACTCTTAGAAAGTTTTAATGGTTATAAATATAAAGGTTTTACAGCCCGAGTAAATTTTACATCAGAAATATTCTTATCTGGTTGTAAAATAAATGTTTTCTTCAGGGGAAAAGATCTTTTTAAAAATTCTATAGAATGGGAGAACCACCCCCCTCTAATTTTCTTTTCCATTCCTGCCTTCAAAAGAAGTGAAAGCGTCTCCCTCCCTTTCCCTTGCAATCCCCAATTCCTTTTGTACACTCCTCTCTCAAACAAAGCAGGTGGAAGAATGGAAGCTTGCTCTGGGAAGAGAATATAAGCATAGAACTAAGAAGAAATTAGAAGAAGTATTTCCTAGCAACAGGGTTGCGAGCAGTGCAGGTTAATAGGCGAGCTTTTTTTCCAGTACTCTTGATTCTTTTTAATTCTATTTCTTTCTTTATTCACCATTCAAGAGTTGAGGCATCCACAATATGTTCGAATTTGTAATTAAAAATTAAGACTTTTGCAACTCGCTTTAATACATAATATAATACAAAATAATATAATGCAAAATATTTGGCATATTGCTACATAAAAAACTGTATAAGACTAGAAATTTTCTCATTTTATTTTGGTGACTGCTTATGTTTTGCCAGAATAGCTGTTCAAAGAATAACCTATTACAACTCTACAAAAGTAGTGAAATTAGTTGAAAGTAAATCTCAAAGTATGAGAATGTACCCTTTAGTGAAAATTTCATATTTCGCAAACAAAAGATTTCATCCGAATTAATAGAAGCCTGTTTAAATCACCCTTTTGCCGAAATTCTTGTTGTATATCTCACAAACAAACGGTTTATCACCAATATGAGAGCAAACGTGATTATAAAGAAGAAATTTTAATGAAAATGTCTTGTTACATTTTTCTCAAACAAAGGGTTTTTCACCTGTATGAGTTAACAAATGTCTGTTTAAATCACTTCTGCGAGAGAATTTCTTGTTGCATGTCTCACAAACAAAAGGTTTCACACCAGTATGAATTGAGAGATGCCAACTTAAATTACACTTAACAAAGAATTTCTTGTTACATACCTCACATTCAAAAGGTTTCTCACCAGTATGAGTTAACAAATGCTTGTTCAAGGTACCCTGGTCAGAAAACTTCCTACTGCACATCTCACAAACAAACTGTTTCTCACCAGTATGAATACGACGGTGAGTACATAGACTACCTTTAATTGAAAATTTCTTGTTGCATATCTCACAAACGAAAGGTTTATCATCAACATGAGAACGCAGGTGATTATAAAAAAGAAATTTTAATGAAAATGTCTTATTTCATGTTTCACAAACAAAGGGTTTCTCACCTGTATGAGTTAACAGATGCCTCCTTAAATTACCTTTAAGAGAAAATGTCTTATTGCATGTTTTACAAACAAAGGGTTTCTCACCTGTATGAGTTAACAGATGCCTCTTTAAATTATCTTTAAGAGAAAAATTCTTATTGCATATCTCACAAAGAAAAGGTTTCTCACCAGAATGAATTGACAGATGTCTCCTTAATTTACCATTACTAGAAAATTTCTTATTGCATATCTGACACAAAAATGGTTTCTCACCTGTATGAGTTAACAGATGCACTTTCAAGGCATTCTTCTGAGGAAACGTCTTGTTGCATTCCTTACATGATAAAGGCTTGTCACCAGTATGAGAGCGAATGTGAGTACATAGATGTTCACTTGATAACATCTTGTTGCATATTTCACATGCAAAAGGATTTTCATCAGAATGAATTAACACATGCCTCTTTAAAGAACTCTTATGCGAAAATTTCTTGTTGCATATCTCACATGCAAACGGTTTCTCACCAGTATGTCTTAACAGATGCATTCTAAATCCTCCCCTTGATGAGAATTTCTTGTTACACATCTCACATTCAAAAGGTTTCTCACCAGTATGGGTTAACATATGCTTGTTCAAGCTACCCCGATCAGAAAACTTTCTACTACACATCTCACAAACAAACGGTTTCTCACCAGTGTGAATACGACGGTGAGTACGTAGATTTCCTTTAATTGAAAATTTCTTGTTGCATATCTCACAAGTAAAAGGTTTTTCACCAGTATGGGAGAGAATGTGGTTACGTAGACTACGTTTTTGTGAAAATTTCTTATTGCATATCTCACAAACAAAAGGTTTCTCACCAGTATGAGAGTGAAGGTGAGCATATAAATGATTCTTTTGTAAAAATTTTTTGTTGCATATCTCACAAACAAAAGGTTTCTCACCAGTATGAATTAGCAGATGCTTCATTAAATATTTCTTTTGAAAAAATACTTTTTTGCATACCTCACAAACAAAGGATTTTTCTTGGTGCAAGTTAGAAGATCCGTTTCCAAGATGCTCTTGTAAAGAAATGTTTTGTTCCATATTTCACACGTTAAATTCTTTTGTTCGCTTTCAGTGATATCATGGACATCTAAGTCACATTTTCTCTTTAACCACATTTATGGCTTCATGTATCTGCAATAAATACAATTATAGCAATCTATCATATTTTATAATTAAACAAAAATATATTGAAGATCAAATGAGCTTCACGCAAGAAATAAAAATCACTCTAAAATACTACATACAAATAAATTTTCTGACGTAGTATTAAGAACTATACTCATTTCCAAAAATTATGGAGTGGGGATAGAATCATAAATAGCAATATCTCATTCAAAAACAAGTCTATCAATAAACACAAACAGAATAAAATTCGACTGAAAATTAAACCATTAATAAAAAATAAATATAGAATTTTCAATTCATTAAAGTGAATGAGACATTACAAAAGAATTGTTATAGAATACTTTTACGACATCACACAAGTAAAAATGAGACAGAAGCGGCCAGATGGTTAAATAAGAATCCTCATTCACTTCATAGACTGACAACTATTTTAGATCACACATTTGACATTCAATTTCTTGGAGACATTATCATCCAAGAATAAAAATGAGCACCACAAGCAAACCCGATTAATTTCCAGTAGACTTTCACTTCAACAAACTTTAAGAAGTGATAGATATAACTGAGACAATAATTTTTTGTATAGGAAAGTGGGATCTCAATCCACTTATTCAGACATAAATACAGGGTGTCTCATTTTAAGCCGAAATGTTTTTTGTTTATAACTTTAAAAATAATGAAAATATTTTGCCGATATTTTCAACAGACTTACTTTGCTTTCTATGAAATAAAATAACTTCCCTAGAATTGCTGAAAATGGCCACGATTTGCATCCAAACAACATTGATCTCGACGCTATGTAATATGGTATGTAGCTCACAATATATATGGGTCATTGAACTAAGTACATTGCTCTGCCCGTATTATCAACTCTTTTCACACATTGTAAAGGGTGTCTATTGAAAATATTGATAAAAAATCTTTATTACAGTTAAAGTCACAAACGAAAATGCAGGTTCGACTTGAAGCGAGACACTCTTTATATACGACTGAAAAAGGGAATTGCGACCCATTTTCCTATACAAAATTTGTTTGTTGCAGTGTTTTCTATCACCTCTCAAAGAATGTTGTACTGGTAGGGAATCACCCTGTATATATTTGTGTACATGAAAGAATTGGATTCGAAAACTTAGCGTAACTTAGGACTTTTCTCACTGCAGCCACTGGAAGAATGGTGTCAAAGTGAACTGCACACAGAAAAAACCATATAGGTGGTCTGTATTCGAATGCCATACCAGCCATTGGTATGCCATTCACCTCCCATAACATGACGAACTGTCTGAGGAGGATATGCTATGTTGATATGATCCCTGGGCAGCAATTTATTAATGGCTGTTCAGTTACTGTGAAATAGAATGTGTTTTCTATTTTCAAAAAAAGCAGAGGATCTTACAGAAAGTGTTGCCAAAGTTGGCATTTTGAACCAAATTTCCAGATATGATAACCTGATGAAGGTCAGTATCAAATAATCAGTTATAATACAAGATCTAATTCATTTACTGATAAAAGTAAAAACTGCTCGATTCAAAATCATTTTAATAGCTATGCCTACAAGTGTCATGCATTTATATTTAAAAATGAGTCCGTAGCAGGGTTCATATTTATTTTCACAAAAACTTTCACTGACTAATGTACCAGAATAAATAATTTTACACTATGAACAATCAACGATGAAACATGTTGAATAGCAGTGATTGCTGGCTGATGTGCACTGCAAATACTAATCGGACAGTTTTTCAGATTAGCAGAAAAGTTTTTCAGATTTTTGGGAGAAATTAATGATTTTATCCTGAGATTTTAAGTCCAAATAATTTCCATCATGTCAAAGTTTTCTTGAGGAGTATGAAACTTCTGTACTGTATTTTTCGGCATATAATCCTCGGCTCGAATAATTCAGTTTAGACAAAATTATATATAAATTGAATGAATATGTATTATATGAAATGTATATAAATTATATATGAATTGACAAAATTATATATTTTTAGGAAAAATTATATATGTATCGATAGACACTCATGTTCAAAATTAAGAGAATTTTCAAAATTGGTCGATTATCTTCAGAACTACCGGACAGATTTTAATAAAATTAGTTACGTGCATAGGTTGATATAATGCAAAAAAAAATAACCATTCCATAGTTATAATACTCACATGGTCATATGTAAGACTCATCAACATTAGAAGGTAAAAAAATAGAGCTTACAATACTGAACAAAAAAAATGGGTTAATACGGGATAATGGTCCCCTCGTACAAGCTTTCACAACATGAATTCATATTGGAAATAAGGCAGTTGACGAGTCCATGTGGCAGTTGGTCCCACGTGCTGTTTTCAGGCCTGGGTGGCTCTGGGAGGTGGAATGCGAGTTGCAATTGTCCTCCCCTCAGCGTGCCAGACATGTTCTATAGGATTTAGGTCTGAAGATCTGGCTGGCTAATTCATCCGGCATATATCCTTTCCGGAAATTCATCGACCAGATATGCTCTATGTGCGCACGTGTTTTCGTCCATTAAAATTTAATCAGGGCCAACTGCACCCCTGAAAAACGCGAACTTAGGGCTCCAAGATCTTATCCCTATACCGCACATCAGTCACAGAGGCTCTACCAAACACATGAAGTAATGTGTGCCCTTCCAACATGATGCCTGATCAGACACTCAAATCTCTGCTGCCATAGTGGTCTCTTTCTCGGACGTTGGAGGGCAGGTAGCGGGACCCCCTTAATCCCTGGTCCACAGTCGATGATCTCTGCACCATGCTAAATGGGCTTTCTGCTGTGCAGAAGTAAGTGGGACGCAAACAGCAGGTCTTTTAGCACACAGCCCTCTGTCATGTAGCTTTTGGCAGCAGTAACTCTTGAAACTCGCCATCCTGTAGCCTCATAAAGATTACGAGAGAGCTGAGAAGCTGTTGCACTCCTGTAATGCCTCGCTGTAACGGACAAATATAGATCTTTATTGGTCGTTATGGCTCTTGGACGACCTTGCCCAGGCTTCCTCTCTATGGATCCAGTATCGTTAAACTGTTTCCATAAGCTAGACATGACGCTTGGTGTTACATTAAAGTCAACTACATTTGAAACAGCCATGCTTCCTATCTCCACACGATTCGCCACCCCCATTTTCTCATCCAAACGTTGTGCGTTACTAATTTTTACTGTTTTCCATTTAATTTAACCGAATGTTGCAAATAGACACCAAGATATTCGACAAGATGTACAAGCGAACGAAACACGAAAACTGACACATGCGCTTATTAAGAATGCTCCTCTACTCACTCGAGCTATACACACATGTACGCTTATGTAATCGACACTAAAGATTTTCAACTTTGTTTTGAAGCATTAGTTTTACCTTTCGTTCAGTACTTTTCATGACATTTGACAAAATATGCGAATTCTCTTAATTTTGAACATGAGTGTATATATCATATATGTATCGAGAATACCCTTAACAGGTTGTATCAAGTTTAGTTTGTTATCTAACAGTGGATGTTATTTCATAAAAAAAGGACCCAATTTCTATCTATCAGACATTAGTTATATTCATACCGAAAAACAAGTATGTGTGTGTGAGAGTTACTATTTTTTTTTTTTTGCATGGATATTTTCTAACTGATATTTCTGTTGTTGAATTATGATTAATGAAATAGTTAATTATGATTATTATTGTATTACAGCTATTTCAGAACCCTCACATTATGTATCCCTCTGGTTTTGGAATCATTGCTTAGTGCTACCTATAAAATTCACATTTTAGAATTTCACATTCGGAAGTATGAAATTTTTCATTTTCAGGCAGGATTCTGTTATAGTTTGGTCTTGCTGTATTTAACCCCTTAACATTTTTGTTTTTTATGCTACAAACTAAAAATATGGAATACACACCACTTTTTCCATACTAAAATATTCATCTTATATAAATGAAAAATGTCTGTCAATTAATAAAGCAAATATTACAATTAAAAATTAGTGGCATCCAAAAGCTTTTAGTAACAAACCAAGCAAGCTCTTCCTGCCTGAGTGACGCTTGGACAAAGCTGTCAAGTACAAAACAAAATAAACCAGGTTTCAAAGTTACATTCAAGGACTGGGCTAAAATATTCAGTTTATTAGTGAACATCTTAGTCAAATTTTACCCTCATTAGCAAATTTCCAAAACTGTTACTCAAATCACTGCATTATTTTTTTAGATACTCATTTTGAGAAAACAACACACATTTTAAACAAGTAGTGTACAGTATTTGTGATATGCAACATAACACAGCCATTTAAATTTCGATATTAAATATATAATAAATATAAATGAATATATGCATATAAACGAACTGCTGGAGAAAAAAGTAGAAATTCTAATTATTGTAGAAGCCTTGAAGATTCAGGTTTTGGATAGATTGAAAACAGTCTCAGAACCTGCCACTTGGCTCAATTTTATGAATTTATTTCATGTCATAGATTTGAGTCCAAATTTTCGCTTCTCCTTCAGTTTATGTAAAAGATATTTTCCCAGATATTAAAAAAAATGTGGTTCATTGTTGATTGACACTACAATTAGAAGCTGAAATTTCAACTTTATAATTTTTATATTTGCATTTTTATTCACTATTTAAATGCAGTAAATACAATACGGCAAACACCATGAAAACAGAATCTGGTGGAAAATTTCATGACCCCTGAAATAAGGCTGTAACACAATTAAAGTTGGAATTGCGATGCCTCTCTTAAGATCAACCTAGAGCATAAGTCTGACGTACGACATAAACAAAGTGTAAACCGTATACCAGACCCTCACGATCTTACGCTAACCCGAAAGCTACCTTAAGATGAAGCGAAAGTAGATGCAGGTGCAACCACAAAAATCTAACTAAGCCTGTGATTGGCAGACTGCAGGAGGTCTAGGGCTACTATAATACAAGCTGAATCATCAAGCATTTATTTGCTCACTTAGACCAATCAGTGATTGTTGCTCACGCAGCGTGGCCATTTGTTCTTCCTCTACGGGAAATTAAATGGCGGCATGAGTCAGCTAGGATTGTGGGAGCCTTAAGGGGGACTTATAATGAGACACTGCAATTCGAAGTTAAGAGCCTACGCTCATCACACGAAGAAACGCTCTAGCTAATGTTAAGTCTATGGGAAGGTTCTTGGCAGATTTTTTTCGCATTTTAATATTTTAACTGATTTTTTTTTTTTTTTTTTTTGCATAGGATAGCTGAGGTCGATCTCTAACGTTGTTAGTTTTTACTTTTTCGATTTTGGTTCTAGTTTTTTTTATATAAGGGTACTTTCTCTTTCAGAGCAGGTTCCAAAATTGAAAATGTCTGCTTCCAGTTTTTTTTATATAAGGGTACTTTCACTTTCAGAACTGGTTCCAACCGGTTAAAAAATTAAAAATGTCCGCTTATAAAAACAAACTGCTATCCTATGCAAAAAACATCATTTAAAACTATCAAAAATTGAGCAAGAAATCTGAAAGAAGATTCCCGTAGACTTAACATGAGCTTGTGCGTTTTTTCACATGACTGATGTAGGCTCTTAACCCTTTCATGGTCATGAACACGTATATGCGGTCAAAGTTTTTTACTTCTAAATGATCATGAGCGCTTATAGACGGTCAGGAATTTTTACTTCTAAATGGTCATGGCCGCATATGAACGGTTCAGATTTTCTACTTCTAAGTGGTCATGACCATCTATGTGCGTTTTTCTCACCCTCCAGACTGGGCGGTAAAGAAGGCGTTTGTCAGCACACTCCCCCTTCCCACATATACAATGGATGTATAGGTAGACCATTTGTCAACTAGATTATTTGTATTTTAGGTGAAAGCCTTACAGATTTGGTTAGAAAATGTCTCAGAGAATTTCATTTTCTGTACAGCCTACATCTAGTGACATTGTATTTCAAAACCGATCCTAAAATGAAAGGAAGCAACTTCATAGAATATTATTTTTTAGTTATTATTTTATTTTAAAACTCTCGTCCATACGATTCTAATCCATTATATTAATTATTATTGTTTAAAATGTTTTGCCATGTTAAATTTATTTGAATTTTTTTTAATGAATACATATGTTTTTATTTTTCTAACAGTATTTCAATTTATTTTGTTTAAATATATTACTAAATAACTAAAATCGATTTTTCTTTCTTTTTTTTTCTTTTTTTTACTTACAGCACTTTTGCTTTGTAATAGTAACAAATATAATAATACCCAAATAATATTAATAATACCAAATTAATATTACACTTCAAAAATTATTTACTAATTTACTATTGTTGCTATACCAATTATAGCATAACTTTAAAAATAAAACAGTGAAACCTGTCTAGAACAATTACTGAAGGGACCAGAAAAAGTATCAATATAGACAGGTTACATTTATAGGCAGGCTCAAGAATGTTAATTGATTCAGAGTACATAGTAGAATAATTATTATATATTGATGGAATATTAGTTTAACTTTCTTAGAATTATATATGTAGATGGAAATTTTTTTTAACTTTCTAGAATTATACAATGAAATATAATTTATTTCTTATAAATAATCAGAATTTTCCATTATTAAATAAATATATAAAGAGTGTACAATATAAATAAATCTGATAAAAATCATATTTTTATTACATTTTGTCAGATTTGTAAAATTACACGAATAAGTGATTAAAAAAGAATAGGAATTTACAAATTTTACTCTTAAAAAGAGAAAGAAATTGCAGGTATTATTTATTCGAATATGAAACCAAAGAAACATAATTTGTGTAAAAAATGTGTATTTGGATGTCTAAATGTAGACGATAAGACCGGAAATATTACTTCACAGACATTATGTAACATTCACATTTGGTTTGATATTTTTAAATATAATAGCACCATTTTTGTAATGGAAGAGGAAATCAAGTTTTTGATCAATTAATTCAAAGGCATGTATAGGTGTCATCATAATTTTCCTTTAGTTTTTATAAAGACGCCCTATTAGAACTAAAAGAAAATGATGATTAGTACTTTCACTGAATTAGTACTTTCACTGAATTAGTACTTTCACTTTATTAGTACTTTCACTGAACACCAATAAAATTGATTGATTAAATTTTAATACTCCTCAATATTTGTAAGAGCCTTAAATATATCTTGAAGAATTGATTTGATGTAAGAAAATTATGCACAAATTTTTCATTTTTAGAGACATTCAGTTGATCACTATGTTCAAAATTGCCATTATAATTGTTGGGATTAAATTAAAGACTGCAAGCAGTTGTAGATGGTTTTATTAGTCCAATTGCTCACATATTTTTAACATTTCAGCAGAAGTTACAGACCCGTAGCTGGGGGGGGGGGGGGGGGGGATCTGGTAATTTTTTTGCCCGTCCGAGTATGATTGACTCGACACCTCATCAAAACATTTTAAAATTTCCGTACTTTTCTTTATCTCCTTTTTTTTTTACTCGTTTTTTCAGACAAGACCGAAATCATAGACACCCATCCCAAAGACCCTTGTATAAAACTTTTTTTTTCTCAATCCAAAAGATATGGAGATTGCGATTGCGGCGTAAGACATTTCTGGCTTTGTTGCTCTCTAGAAATCCATTTTACCGCCTCCTCAATGACTCAAATTAACGGCTTTAGAAAATAATAGTTTAAACAGTATCCTGTAAACTATTTTACTCAAACGGATTAGCTGTTGCTTGTGAAAATGGTTTTCTTTGTACAACTGTCACAGATGAAATTTACTGTAATCTGGCACGGTTGTTTCACTATTTCATGGCTTGACAGACAGGTTCCCCAAAACAAGCAAATATTATGTTTTACAACTATGTATTTTTGTCATTGTTAACATGGCAAGGTTGCTATAATTCTGGGCTTTTAGGGGCTTTTCAACAAAAGTGGAAAATATCCTTTGACGTCTTTTTTTACACCGTTTTAAACGATAAAAGTTTGTGAAATCAGTATCACTCAGAATTGCAATATCTGGAAGGGATTTTTCAGAATAAAGATGATTTCTAGTGAAATGAAAAAAAAATTGGAAATTTAATAAAAATGTTAAAAGAGCATTAACATTTTTCAGTGGAAGGCTAGTATAGGAGTAAAGTGTATTAGGAAAATTAATGAACTTTGTATAGTCATGAATACTAATTGTTTCAGTTTTAGTTAATGTTTCCTAAATTTATTAATTTGAATATACGTACAAAAATTTACAAACAATATTCAATTAATGTTGTTTGTAAAAAAAAACATTTTTACCCGCTCAACTATGCGAAACTTTATAATAGATTCACGGACTTGTTTTTACATATACAAACATTAAATTCACAGGCATGATTATTGAAAGGATTTAGAATCAAACACCATTCTTCATTTTTTGATAAGTGGATTTGACTTTCGTGCATTTAAGAATAAAAACGTATTTGTGGTTGTGTTAGAAAATAGAGTTTCGCCTTGAGAATATTGTTAATAGTCACTTCACTGTTGTTGTGTGATTCCCAAATAAATATGATTTTTTTCTTTCTTTTTTCTTTTCTTTTTCTTTCTTTTTTGTATTTTTAAAAAGACAAAATGTTTTCTGATTTTGAACATAGAACTTTCATTTTAATAATTTATACAGAATATTCTTTTTTAGTTAATCATTTTTTTTATTTTCACGATGGGTTTTATTTATGTTACATTATGTTATGATATGGCTTTTTTTAATTAAATTTATTTATTATTTATTAAATTATTTCTCTAAAATAATTCTCTGTATCTTTTTTAAACTTGTCTAAAATCTTTTTTTAATACTTGAATGCTTTATTAATATAAACGAACATAAAATAGGTAAATTATAACTATTTATTTAAAAAAAACACACACACACACAATTTATTTTGGTCATTTAAAATATTTCATTAACCTATGAAATCTTTTCGTGTTTTAAAACAAGGCTTGAAATTTTACTTATAATAATTTGACAAGAAATATTAATGTTGTGCCGTTCTTAGATTGTGAAACACTTTCCAACATTATGAAAATATTGTCGCGAAATTTTCATATTTTCTTACTCTTACAAAAAATTTATAAATAAAGTCTAATGTAAATCTTTTTTTTTTCTTTCGTTCTGTAGATAATATTGAGCAGTCATTGCACACAGATCACCACTCGTATGACAAAATTCACAAAAACGTGTATTATAATAAGCATGATGCAAAAAAAGTTTAGACACAAAGCTTAGTCTTCAACAAAGCAAGCCATTTTCTTAGAAAAAACTTATATAAAGAATTAAATGCAAGGTGTCGATTAAGTCTCTAAAATCGAAAGCAATGGCTGACCACTTCATTCAATGCTGAACAATCTTATTTAAATCTTTGTTTTCGTGAAAAATCTTATGACTTCATCACGCATAATCTAGACCGTAATTCAGTTAAAGAAGTTTATAAAATTTTAATTTCTGGATTTTTACACATAAGTGTTTGACACGAAATTTCACACACAATGTCACCAAGCTGGTAGCAAAGTTGCAAAGTTTTCTGCTAAGATCGACATCTATACCGGTCTATACATTCTACCCAGTATTCAGAAATGACTGTAAAATTACATCACAAAAACAGCGTATATACACGTAAAATATATTTTGACTGTTTATCGAGTTATAAGCGATTCGTGTCACCTGACGACACGATTTTTCCCCTTTCTTGCTCTGCTGCCTCGGATTTCGGATAAAAACGCTGACTTTGGGAATATGTTCTGAAAGATCTTTTGCCTTTACATGGGTTCTTCACATGGGTTTTCATTTATATATATATATATATATATATATATCAGGGGTCGATCCAGGAAAAATTTGGGGCCTATTTAGGGTCCCTTCACAAAAATCAATTTGATGAAATGGGCCCCTTCACAAAAATCAATTTGATAAAATGGGCCCCTTCACAAAAATCAATTTGATAAAGTAGGTGCCTTCACAAAAATCAATTTGATAAAATGGGCCCCTTCACAAAAATCAATTTGATAAAGTAGGCCCCTTCACAAAATTCTATTCCATAAAAACTGACTATTTGTTATTTTGTGATGTTTTAAAATGTGTAATTTGTAAACAAACAAGTTCAACAGAGAGGAAAACTTCAGCAAAAGGATTTTAAAAAGTTTTTTTTTTTTTTTTATAAATGCTTGGTTCTAATTTGATTAACTGGATTTAAACTTTCGTTACAAAATGTTATTTTTCACAAAAATATAATAAATTTCACAAAAATAACCTTTATTTTTTACAAAATGGGCCCCCCAAGAAAAAAAACCCTGCATCGACCCCTGTATATATATATATATAAATCAACATTTGAACGGAGGGTGGTTTAGGGGTATGGGGGTCATGTTCGGTGAAAATATACCAACATTTTTTGGAATTGCTTTCCTCCAAACGGCTGCAATAGGTAGCTTTTTGTATTGAAAGCTACCTAAAACACGATCCCTGAAGAGACTTATTATCCCGAAGCTACAAAATAAATAAATAAATTGTTCAAAAAAGAAAAAAAAGAGAAAAGAAAAGAAAGAAATGGAAGTAAATAACAATACAAAAATAACAACCATTTGTTTTACAATTATCTTATTTAGAAAGTCTGAAATCTAAGGCATCTTAGATACATAAAGACTTATTCCTTCTAGGTTTGATTTAATTAAAAAAAATAATATATATCTGAATTTAACTGAATCTGATACCACATATTGGAAGATTCTATTTCGCTAGCTTATATTTACGTTGATGATATAGTAAATAATCAAGTTTTATTCGAGGAATGAGATGTAGTGTTTCATTAAATATCCCTACTGGGATAAAATATTAAAAGACATTAGATTGTAACTCATTAATATAATGCAAGTTATTTACAAAATAGTTTAGAATTTATTATTTGATAGTTTTTAAAATCAAATGGAAATATAACACTTTCTATTTCTTTTACTTTTCTTTCCTTCTATGTTTCTTTCCTTCTATGTGAATAGAATGTCACCTATCTGTTTACACAGTGCAAGGAATTTTTCGAAAGGGGATTATAATGGGGTGGGCAAATCAATCACACTGAGAAACTGCACTTGAAAAGTCTGACCAGATACGCCCACAGTGGACTTCAATAGGCCATTCATTACCGAAGGTGTTTTTCAGGGGGGAAAGCAATTTCACCATGTTGCTGCTAAACTTTTAACAATGTGAGAACCTTGACCATTTATAAAGATTTTTAGCACGTCCTCGTCTACCCTTTCCAAGTAAAAAATATGAAAACAGCCTGACCGTGAATGGGTTAATTTAGAACGCAGGAACGCCCATCCTACAATCAAGCACAACATTTAAGAGAATGAGGCACCACAATCCCAGCCTTTAACCCCTTGGGGACGAGCGACACATATATGTGACACGTAAGATGCACAGAATCCTTGATTACTCCCACCAGTTAATTTTTATTTTAAGCTTTACCTTATTTAATGACAGCATTTCTGCAATTCAATTAGGCGAAAATTTCTGTTTTGAAAAACCAGTGGTAAAAGATTAAAAATTCTGTAAAGGACGCTCATCGGCAAAGGGGTTAAGGGAGCTAAAGATTCTAAGAGGGAAACCCAACAAAAATGGAATTATTTTACAGTACCTTGCGATTCTACCTGAGCATATTTTACTGGATACTATTTTCATTATCCCAATAATTAGGATTGGTACGTTTTTGACGAAAATGGATAAAACCATGAAAAAAACGGTAAAAACCATTCTGGCAAAAAAAGTTTTTGCTAATTTTTACCAGTGTCCAAAATAGGTACATATGCTTTAGTCACTGGACTATAATTTACTTATATTTACTAATTTTAAATCTGACAACATGAAACTTCGAATTTTTTAACTTAGAATATTCAATGCATCATTCAAACAGTAATCTATTAAGTTTAAAATTGCTTTTAGTAAGTTATTTTTCAGCTTATGCTATGGATGCGAAAGATGAGAAAAGCTAGAGTAAATAACTCCCTGGTTTTGGCTTAAACAGTCATAACTTTTGAACAACTAATTTTTATGCTTCAGTTAATTTAACAAACTCTAAAAAATACTACCCACTTTGCTATGCTATCAGAACAATAGTAATTTAAAGATGCAAAATATAAATAGTACATAATCATACCCCCTCCCCCCCCTCTCTGTTACATATATTAATAAGTTTTATCTCCTCCATATCTTTTTATAAAAAAAATATTCTTCATATAATCTATATGATAATGATATATTGGCATGACAAGCAGAAAATTTAGTTACTGGAAAAAAAGGAGCATATAACTGATATTAAATATAATAGAAAAGCCACAGCGCTTGCAAGATCATATCAAGAAGAAACCATCAAAATAAATTTCAATGAAAGTAAAATAATTTTTCCCTCCAGTCTATACTATCACTCTATAATAAGAAAAACCAAAGAGATAGTAACATTCAAAAATACAATATAAAACGATGCAGCATTTTTTAACTTACGGAAATTCTAGCTCAAGTTACTCCATGGTTACAAATATGGAAATAAACAACCAAGTAAAAATAAAAAATAATGTGTGTAATTTAAAAAAATACATGAAAATTAAATAATCGCATTTCAAATAATACTTCAAAGACTGTGCAACTATAGAATATTCTCATTTGTTTTTGAAAATGGCTTGGAGTGAACTGAATCATGTCAACAATCTAATAAAAGTTATTTTACTGTATATTATTATGTTAGTTTACACCTTTTAGCATTTAAAAGAAATATACTTTACAACATATTTGAAAAGTGTTTATTGCTTTGGTTCATCTGACTGTCCATCCGTGCTCTAACTCTCATAAATATACTTGAAAAGGCCTGAAATTTTTGTATGTCATTGACACTTATTATAGCATGATCCCTATTGAAAATGAAGTGCATAGCCAGGGCACAACTTAGACTATCTAGGGCCCTGGGGCAAGCATCGTGCTGGGAGGGCTCCTTCTATCTACCCATAGAAATTTTTCATGAATTATGCTTAAGTGACTAGTACTAAACTCCATGTCCCGCAGTGGTGCGGACGGTTAAGCTCGGTTCACGTACGATCACCAAAAGCGAAGCAGCATTGGGAAGGTGACAACCTCTCTCAACTGCCACTGATGTGGGACTGTGTACGTTAATGGGAGCTGGTGCATGTAAAATCTGTTCGCAGCTCCAATGTCCTCCAAGTTTCGTATAAGCGTTACCTCTGGGGGTGCCAATCCAGGTACAGGTCTCTCATCTGGAACTGGTTCAAAATTTGGAGACCATCTCTAGAAGTCCAACCTCTCTTGAGGCTCTGGCACCCATTCTTTCTGAGAAATGCCTTGGCACTTTCTCTGACATGCCAACAACAACAACTAAACTCCATACCTATTGTATATATACATAAATTTTACACCAGGTACTATTCACATCTGTACACAGGTTATCACAAGAAAGATGGTCACAACTTTAAGAAAAATACTAGTAAGAAAACTAATAGGAAACTAGTTAAAAAAAAATAATGAATCGGTTGACAGGGGGTATATGAATGAAAGCTTTTCCTTTGCTTATCTAAGTATGTCACAAGATGTCTAAAGGAAAAATTCCCCCTATGGGTCATCATGAATAGTTTTAACTTCCTTTGTTAAGAGGAAAATGTCAATAATGAATTTTTCTTGAGAACAATGTACTACTATAGTAGAATCAATAGTTCTCTGATGATACAGCTTGTTCTTTTTTTATGGGAGGTTAGATGGGGATGGGAAGGAGAAGACCACTGTCTTTTCCTAACTGTATCAAAATATTTTTGGTCACATTTGGCCAATTTTAACCATTTGGCACCCTTTTAACAAAAAAAATCATTATTACTACTATGGGAACTAGGGGCAGCTTCCCCGCATGTCCCTGCATTAGTCAGGCCCTGTGTGTAGCATTTATAGTTTATTTATGGGGACAGACAAAAGTATTCAGTTACATTAGAGTGAATGGGAAAAAATCGTTTCAAATGCATTTTGATGATGTTATGCCAATTGAAGCAAGATGAAATTGATATACAATTGTGAAGCACACTAAAACATGCTTTTCTAAAATGTTGTGTGCAAAGCATTTGTTATTCATTTACAGGGTCACACAAAATAATTCTGTTACACAATTTTCTATGGGGAAAATCTTTTGTAATGAATTTAAATGATGTTTCACTATTTAAAACATAATGAAATTTATATGTATTACTGAGATGTACTATAAATTGCTCACTAAATAGTATGGTGTGCATTGCATCTATCATTTATTTACAGGGACACAGGAAAGAATTTGGTAACAGTCTTTGTGTGATAATTACAGTCGATGTGTAATAAGTGAGTTTTCAACTTTGGTTTGGATTTTTAAGTTTAACAAAATTTCTATATATACATGAGGTGCAAAAATTCTGTTGATCATTTACAAGGCTACACAAAGGAATTCGTAAGTATTACTAACTAGGAGAGTTGAATTGCTTAAGGGTATTTTCATTGTGTTATGCAGTTTCCTGCAGAACTATATTTAGTAAACTAATATAAGTTAGTGGAATATAAATAAATTTAATATACAGGGCTACACATAGAACAAGACACATTGTCATTTATTGTTTGTAATTTCTGGATGTGAGTTTTAAGTTGTCTTGGCACTTATTACCTGAATTAAATTTTAGTTCAATATGTGGTGTGTACTAAAGTATTTATATAATATGTGGGGTGTGTGTGTAGCATTTATAGTTTATTTTTATTATTTATTCATGTTTTTTTTTAGCATTTAAAAAAAATTACAGAGAAAAGAACATTACAATTTTGTCCTTTTTCTCGGCAATAAGAGGGTTAAGAAGTCTGGCTGAATCATAAAATTTTAAGCAAAGGGCAAATCCACCCTGCACTGGAGATGAATTCAGCTGCAGTCTCATTTAAGGGAATCAGGATGGTTTCAAATAATGAAAATTAACTGAAGTTTGATCATAGATTAAGAGTCCTGTAATTTTTTTAGACTATTACTTATTTTTTAATTTATTTATACATGTTTTATAGAAATAAAAAATACTTTTTAATTTGTAAAAAACAATAACAAAAATTTTAATATTTTACAACAAAATTAATCTTACAAAACTAGTCTTGCCATGATTTTGAAGTGGAGGATATACATTTTTGAGTCATTATTCTTTCTTTATACTGCATGACATTCTGCCCCTTGTTTATAATTTAAAAACTAACACAAATTTGTAATATATATATATATATATATATATATATAAGAAAAAATGAAAATATTTAAATATTACTAATTTTATGTTTTAACTTAAACAGAAAATTGCTTATTTTTCAGATATAGTTTGTAGAGAATTTAATTACCTTTATTGAAAAAAAAAAAGAAACATGTAAATCTGATAACTTATTCAAAAGTTATTGTGGCAAACCTGCTGAAAAACAGAGTTTCAAGATAATTGAATTTAAATTTTTTTTTTCACTGGGATCGTCACTCTACACAACTCATTGTTTATGGTTCATATGACTGTAATTCTAAAAATTTTCTTCTTTGACTTACAACAATGTTGAAGGTTTAAATATTATAAAAATTATAGTAATAATAAACACATTTTTTTATTGTTTTGAACCTTTCTGGTCATTTTAAAATGAATATGTTGAATAAAAATAAATAAATAAGTAAAATAAAAAAAATAAAAACATGAAAAAGAAAAATGATCAGTCTGTAAAGCATGTTTGCCACAAAAAATTAATCTTGGTGCGAGATTGTACTTAATGTTAAGCCAAAACATGTTGTACAACATACTTTCATTTAATTCTAACTGAGTGAAAGAGGGCCATGGCAGGTGTGAAACCTGGGACCTTTGGATTCATTTGCAAATACTCAACCAACTGAATCATCCTGGCTAGCACAAATTACTCAAACAACCAAATGAGAATAACATCCAGTCTGCCAGCAAGTTATTTGAATGAATTATGTTGACCAGAGTTGCCCAGGATTGTTGAGTTGGTAGAGAATTAGCATATGAAGCCAAAGTCCCAGATTTGACTCCTTGCATGGACATCTTTCACTCACAAGGAAGGTGTCCTTAAAGCGCATACTCAGAATATTTTGAAAAAAATGCTAACGAAGCTACTCATGTACGTAATAAAGGACCAGTCAAATTTAGCTGCGGAATCCTAGTAAAAAATGTGTAAAAAAATAAAATACTTTGGAGTATTTGCCGCAAAAAGACGCGATTTGGGGAGCAAAACTTTTTCTTCGCCAAATGCAAGCGACTTTAATGGATTTGAAAGTGCCTGGTTAAATGAGTGTTTAAATGCATAGTACTTTATGAATTTAAATTTCAACGATTAAATAGTTTATAATTTTTCTCTAAGTTTTATAATATAAATGCAAATTAAGTATTGCTGAAGTTATTTAATTTTACACGGTGTCGCTGGATGGATAAGTTTTAAGTGTATTTTAACAGTAAATCTCGGATTAAGAACCCTCTCATTATACATTTCGATATTGAATAAGTCATGGTTTCCATGGAAACAAGACTTTTTTCTTGTTGTCTCTGGCACTAACAATATCGAAGTCAAATGGACAGTGCGCAGAATCGGACAGTTAGTTTTTAGTTTGAAGCATTTTTAATCAATTTAAATTTTGTTCTAAACCGTAGAATACGATCGTTAATTTTCTTTAAATGTACATATAAATGTACATGGCAAAACTGTAGTTATAAAAGTGTATTTATTTAAGTTAAACTTACTCAAACTAGTTCAGTATAAAGAGTAGAAAAAGTTTTTCCTATAGTAAAATAAGTATATTGTGTCAGTACAAATGTACTGACTGGGGTATTTAAAGAAATAGCAGAGGAAACTACAGTAGAAGCGTAATAGCTGATTTTATAAACCCCAAAAGCTGAACTATTAGATTTAAGATTCCATTTAATCAATTACTAAAATTGAGTATCTATTCTATGAGTTCTGTAAAGATTAAAATTAATGACAATTTGTTTAAAACAAACAAATATATTTATTTAAACTTAATACACATAAATACAATAAACTTAAATATAGATTTCACTCACTTAATGTAAAAAGAATTATCCAAATAAACAATAATCAGACATCATGACGTGCACAGAAATTCAGCAAAATAATTATAATCAAAAACGTCTTTAAACACATATTCCAGAACTCAAAGTAAATGATGACATTAAACGTTGAACCACATGCCTCTGCATCAATCATCTGGAACCATAAATATGTAATCTCCAGATACATTAGTATGGAGTCTAACACTTTAATGACGATTTTTATCCAGCTAGGTTAGTCTTACGTATATATTATTTCAACTCATACGAAGAAAACACCATGCCTAAAACATCGACATCGCTGAAAAGGGAAAACCCCCAGTTCCAGAATGATCGCACAAGTAAAATGCGATATCACTTTAATTGTCTTCTTTCACAAATAAAACCAAAACAACATTCGGAAACCAAACTTAATTTAGACTTTTATCTATTACACAATTCTAAAGAAAACCAATCAAGGTTACATGCTTATTACTCGACATCTCACGAAAGCAAAACAATCAACAGAAATAAAATGCCAAGGCAATAATGCCGGTAGACAGATCTATTTATCTTCACGACATTCTAATAGAAGAGCATCCACGCATGTCCGACCCTCACTTCCATCTGCTTCTTGAATGTCGTATGTAAATTGAAAACATCGACACGAGGCAAGAAACGAAATACGGCTGCGTTGAATCGCACTGCCATCTAGGAGCGTTCGTAAGAACCACTCAGAAAAACAACAGAAACGTGGCCGATGTGTCGATACGAAGATAGCTAGAAATGCCGTGAGTTAAAGACTGATATAGCTTTTAAATATTGAAAATGTGAAACAGGAATTTAAAGGCAAGTTTATTAAAAGACATTTAATAAAGATACTTAAAGATATTTATTAAGAACAATTAAAGGTAAGTTAATTAAAAGTAATTATCTTTAGCTTGTTTAAAGTATTATATTATATTATGAAAAGTATTATATTATATTTTATGAATGATACATATGGAATGCATGAGAGGTAAAGGAATAAGCATGGTGATAAGATATTAAATATACCAGGGACTGTTATATTTCCTAACAGTATTTATCGTAAATGCGCATTTTAAAAATTTCATTGTGTCGCCAACCCAGCAATAAATCGCCAAAACATGAAATTTTCATAATTTTTTTACAAACGTTTTATCGAGGTTCCGCAGCAAATTTTTTTATAAACGTATATATCCTGATGAGAAGAACATTCTGTAATTTTTTCAAAATTTTCTGAGTATGCGCTTATGGAGACCTTCCTTGTCCGTTAGAATTAAATGAAATTCTGTTATAAGATTTCCTTCTTTTAAAATGAGATAAAATTAATTGGCTTAGATGTGTTAGTGGTCTGCAAAAAAAAAAGTGAAAATTAACTTGCGAAAAAAAAAAGGGGCAAAAATTTGGTGTTAAACTTTTATTTGTGGTAACTCAAATGTATGGCAAATATACCTGCTTTTCCAAATAAAAAAAGTATAAAAGTCAACTAATTTTAGTTAGAAATTGCTTTTGTTGTATGGTATATTTTGGCAAACTTAATTTTTTCTCTAGATGAATACAGAAGTTAAAAACATTTTTTTATATAAATTTTAAACACATATTTTATTTTAGAAATGTATAAAAAAAAAAGTCTTATTTTAGATTTGAAATATGCAGACATTAAGTGCAGCTAAATGCATTATATGGAGAAGTTGGAAAGAAATGAGGTAGAAAAAAGGAAAGAATATAAAAATACACAGGAAACAATAAGAAAATTATTGTAATAATCGGAAATACTTAAAATATAATAACATAGCAATAATTGAGACGGTTAAAATCAGAAGTGTGAATAAATCGCATTATCATAAATAATGTTCAGAAATAAAAGATTTATTTGAAGGAAGCATTACAATGAATTACTATGTGCTAGTATATCTTTGGAAAAGCTAGCCGTAGTTTTTTTTAAATACTGTGACTTATGATGTTCTCCCTGTAAAAATAGCTTGATATGTCAAAATACTCTACATGCACATAACTCCAATATATATATATATATACATTAACTAATATCAATGTGATAAAACTTAGTGGTAAATGTATAAAAGGTCATTCCGTGGTAACTTGCATTACATTTAGAATAATTGGCTTCAGTTATTTTAGTAATATAACACCAAAAAATATTCATAGTGTAAAGTTGATGTGAATTGTTAATTAAACTTGTTCAAAGAAAAATTTGCATGAATATTACTTAAATTTAGTGCTATTTCTTGAACTCCAGAAATTATATTTACAATGGTAACTTACGTTGCTGAAAAAAAGGACGTAAGTTACCATAATAAATTTAATTGCCACTGTTCAAGAAATAGCTCTAAATTTGGGTTATTTTCATCCAAATTTGAGTTTGGATAGGCTTAATTAACAAGTCGCATCAACTTTACATTTTGATCATTTTTTGGTGTTACATTACTAAAATTACTGAAGTCAATCATATCCTAAATGTAATGTAAATGACCATGAAATGACCCTAAAAAGGTTAATAGTATTTGCTAGGAAAAACCCAATTTGAATATTATTTGTTAGTTAAAAGCATAGTTACCTCAGTAAGTTTAATTATTCTCATTATCTTGCTTTTGGAAGATGCCTTAGAATATATGTGAAGATAGAAGGCACAGCATTATTGCTGACATATGAGGCAAACATGCAGTCAATCATATCCTCTGTGAAATAAGCAAACTATACTGAACAATCTTGTGGTAAGGCTCCGATCTGTCTAAGGAACTGCTAATATCCACAAGTGTCTCCATATAGAAACTTTTGGCTATAAACAAATTAAGAAATGTAAACAAAAATATAGCTACTAACATTTTTTACAATCTTAACAGAAAACTAGTGGAACAGATTGGTTTATTTTAACAGTTCTTCACAAAATTGCATTCCATAAAAATGGTCTGTCTATAAAATTTTATGTTGAAAATATATTTTTCAAACACACACAAAAAAAGATAACTATAATTTTTCAATATTGTAACAAATTATGGTACTTAAGTATGAAAAGGAATAGATTAACAATGTTTCAAGAGCATCTGCCAAGTTTGGAATTTATCAGAATGGAATTACAAAAATGAAACATTCTTAAATTTACAATGAAACAAAAAACTGAAAGGAGATTATTAAAAGGTAAAACAGGATGTCATTTTCCTCACAAAAAGAAAAAAAAAAAAGAATGCTTCTTCCACGGGAAGAGAAATACTGCATGAACACCTGGATACTGATAGTTGCCTTGATAATGGCAAATCACAAGTGAATGACAAATGGGGATTTCAAGGACATATTCCTATCACAATCAAGATGGCCACATTGGAAGTTTTCCAGGTTATTTTTTTCCACTTTTCTCTGCGATTAAAAAAAAATTATTCTTAATACAGTTTTTTCCTGTAGCAGGGTGCTGTTGGTGGGAAAAAGCTACTTTATATTCTTACGAAAATTTTTGAAGGCACTTTTAATATTTCAGACTCAGGGCACTCTTTCCAATACAGCAGTAATAATAAAACTTTTTTATTTTTTTTATGCAACCAATTTTTTTATATTAAAAACTCTAAAGGTGCAATTTTTTGAGTGAGAGTCAAAAAGAATTTTTTTTTTTTTTTGAAAGGGTGACAAGGGTGTTTCTTTTTAACTAAAAGCCATGAAGGACGTAGCACCCGTTTGTTTTAATAGAAAAAGCACTAAGGGTGCAATTTTTTGACTGAGAGTCAAAAAGGAGGTTATTTTTGAAGGGGCGACAAGGGTGTTTTTTAGGTAGATTTCGTAAGAAATACTACCTATTACATTCTTCCCTAAGTTGGAATTTTTGAAAAATTTTTGCAGAACTACGTCGATTATGACTCTTAGAACCCAAAAACACCCCTAGTCTAAAACTTTATATATATAGAATGTATATATATATATATGTCACTTTTTTATGAACACGATAACTGCAATAATTCTGCACAAATTTCTTCCAAACTTATACATAAAATCAAGGGGCATAAAATCTTGGTCAAGTTCGTTAATGGGCAAAATCGAACCACGGGAGAGGGGAGGCTTTTTGTGAAAACAGAAAAACTCCATAATTTCTTAACTATGATATGTATCGAATCCATTTAAAGTTATTATTACTTCTAGGAAAAGGGCCAAAAATGTATGTATGACAGATTTTTGATATCATTAAAAATGGCCTCAAAGGGGGGGGGGGAGAAAAGAGTATTTAGAAGAAAAAAATTCATAACTTCGTCAATTCACAAGATATCAAATCCACTTAAATGTATTATAAATAATCTTAATATTATCTAAAACTTTTATGTTGACATGTTTTTTATAAGACCAACCCTTATAGCAAAAAAAAAAATTCCCTGCTGGCTCTGCCTGCAAACAAGTTAGGTTTCGAAGTAAACGGTTTTAACTTCCGCATCATGGCAAAAAGGTCATTTCTTCTGTAATTCCCAACAAACAAATGCCCCATGGTCTACATCTTTGAAATGTACCTGCGCCCGTAGGCCGAGCAGTCAGGGATTTTTTTTTAACTAAAGGCCATGAAGGGTGCAGCACCCTCTTGAAACAGTCTGAGTGAAACTCTGTTTACAAACAAGAAACAAGTTGCTTTCAAAAAGCTAAATTGACCTATTTTAGCAATATAATAAATTATAACACCTTGTAATAATATATTTCTTTTAAGTGCTAAACGGTGTAAATTAACAACATAATATACAGTAAAATAACTTTTATTATTTTAACTTTGATCGCTCGAGTTACTCCATGGTTACAAATATGAGAATAAACAACAAAGTAAAATATAAGATAACGTGCGTTATTTTTAAAAAGTACATGAAAATTAAATGATAGCATTTTCAAATATAACGTCAAAGACCATGCAATTATAGAATATTTTCATTTGTTTTTGAAAATGGCTTGGAGTGAGGCAAAACATGTTAACAGCTTAATAAATGTTATTTTTACAGTATATTATGTTGTTAATTTACACTTTTTAGCATTTAAAAGAAATATATGAATCCTTTTAGATTAAAACTTTATATTTTGCTTCATAATCATAAAAAAGAAAATAGTTGTTTACAAAAATAGCTTTATTTACTTTGAAATATAACAATATTTGGTGTTGGGTGGAGATGAAGTATTTTTGACACGCTTTCAATTAACTTAACATGGTTCATGTTATTTTAAAGATGGAATTTCGTAACTCACATTTAACTTACTTTCTGACATGCTTGAATCATAAAAAATATGTACATGGATGTGTTTCTGCATTTCTGGTGATAAAAAAATTTAATATTTTCTGAACATAATTATAAATAAAATATTTTTGAGGTAATTTTACATTAGCTGGACACGGATATCACAAAGTATTTTTTATGGTTCCAACTGTACGCGAGTTACAAAATAGAAATAGACAATAAAGTTTTTTTAAAAGGATTCTTGAAACCTTATTTTTTAATGATAAATTTGTCTACATTTTCCCCATAAAATCATGTATTGGGTGATCGACTTCAAAGTTACATTAAACTTTCCCGGTTTCAAAATATTATGCCTGACTTTTCCTCAGCTAATAAATTCACTACAGTTGGGGAAAGTTTAAGAAGGCAGTGTGTAAAAGCCTAGCTCGCCTAATCACAACCTTTGGCTTAATTAGGTTGCTATATCGGGCGATATATAGCTTGTTTTGGTGACATAAATAGATTGTTTGCAAAAACCTTATTTCTGGGATTTTTTTTTTCGTCTTCTTTTGAAACATTAAATATAATTCGTTATTTACAATCTATCACGAATGCACATTATTTGTGATAAATAAATATATATATATATAAAATAAGCCGTTTATAATAAAGTCGAAAGAATAATCCAAATAATTAAAGCATAATCAAATTACTGCATATATACACTATAAAAACATGTTAAATAAATTTATAAGCTTAAAAAATATTTTTAGACTTCTTTTGAAACATTAAATATAATCGTTATTTACAATCTATCACAAATGCACATTACTTAAATTATTGATAACATACGTAAAAGGTTCAATGAAAATTGTGATAAATAAATATATATATATAAAATAAGCCGTTTATAATAAAGTCGAAAGAATAATCCAAATAATTAAAGCATAATCAAATTACTGCATATATACACTATAAAAACATGTTAAATAAATTTATAAGCTTAAAAAATATTTTTAGACTTCTTTTGAAACATTAAATATAATTGGTTATTTACAATTTATCACAAATGCACATTACTTAAATTATTGATAACATACGTAAAAGGTTCAATGAAAATTGTGATAAATAAATATATAGGGTAGATGTGCCAGTAATGGACCCCCTTCCAGTAATGGGCCACTTTCAAAGTTTTTGATTTATAAAAAAGTAACCAATAAAAATTTAGCCTTTTATATATTTTTTTATTATTCCTACTTGCTTGTTTTATAATCTGGGTTATTGTTGATACTTTTAATCAAACCAATCAGGAAGCAGAAAATAATGTTTCACAGTTCCACTGATTTTCTTTGAAAATCTTAATGAACATGCTAAGAGCTGGCTTCACCTAAATAATTTATATATTTTTGATTTTCTTGAAAAAATTGCATGTTTTTGTTTGGACAATAATAGCAAACTTTGAATTTTACATACTAATGGCAATTTACAAAATTTCATTTATTTTTCAGGTTTTAGGACCATGGTCCATTACTGGAATGCTTAATTAGTCAATTTCCAGTAATGGACACCCCATGTAGACATTACTAAAAAAGCAATTTCGGTAATGTTCATAGTGCATAATTTTTTTTAATTGAATTGAAAAGCTAAGTAATCAAATATAATTTTTAAATTTCAATTACCAGAATGTAATAACAATATATTTTTTTTTATATAAATAGCTAATTTTATTAATTTGACGTAATTAATAATTTTTTAAAGATTGTAATCAAATTATTTTTTTGTAAAACGTAACTTGCACATTTTATAATGTGGCAGTCAACACCCATCAGGAAGCAAAGAATAATTTTTAAGGGCATGGGAAAATGAGGGGCTTATGGGGTTCAAACTCTCTCCATTTAAAAAAAGATAATTTTTTAAGTCTCACAAGTTCTTAAAAATCGTTTATTTTCTGTCTTAAATGTTTCATTATACATCTTTGACAAAAGAACTACATACATACCCCCCCCCCCCCTATAATATTAAATTTATAGTAGCAATGAAAGTACTAAATCTGCAGATCAGGGGGCTCAAATGTCAGTTCTGATAGTTTATTTTGAAATAATTTTATTTAGTTAAAAAACATTCAACCTACACTTTCATTTATTTGATATATTTTAGACAAATTGCTAAAAGTAATATATAAAGCAGTTTTAGGAAGTTTAACTGTTAAGAGTAACAAGAAATATGATTCCATGCACTGGTACTCCAAAACACTTTTTTTTAAATCCCCCCCCCCCCTCCCTTAATGACTCAATAATTTGATAAATATACTTCTTTGAAATTTAGTATTCTAAACCTTCTATCTAAAATAATTAAAATATCAATCTTGTGATAATAACAATAATTAATTTAAAGAGTGAATTATTCTCATAAATATTTTATTAATTATTGATATCCTAATTCTTAAATTTATTTGAAAATGACTATTTTATTTCATTAATATGCCTTCATTAAATTCTTGTTTTAAATACAATCATAAAATCAATTACCTATTACTTTTTGTGGGGTGTCCATTACTGGAACGGAGAGTGTCCCATTACTGGAGCAGAGGGTGTCCATTACTGGAATTTAGGGTGTTTTGATTTATTTGTGTTATTTACAATTAAATTTTGATTCACATTGGGAAATGTGACTATGAGCATGATTAAATATTGTTGATAGATTAATATAATATTAAAAAAAGTGGAATATAATAATTATAGCTATTAATTAAAAAATATTTTAAAAAGAAATTCCTTAAGGGTGTCCATTACTGGCACATCTACCCTATATAAAATAAGACGTTTATAATAAAGTCGAAAGAATAATCCAAATAATTAAAGCATAATCAAATTACTGCATATATACACTATAAAAACATGTTAAATAAATTTATAAGCTTAAAAAATATTTTTAGACTTCTTTTGAAACATTAAATATAATTGGTTATTTACAATTTATCACAAATGCACATTACTTAAATTATTGATAACATACGTAAAAGGTTCAATGAAAATTGTGATAAATAAATATATATATATATATAATAAGCCGTTTATAATAAAGTCGAAAGAAGAATTCAAATAATTAAAGCATGATCAAATGTTTCCATGTTTGAAACAAAAATCCCAGAAATAAATTGCTAGAAAAACACAATCGTAAAAAACAAAGCATAAAAACGTAGACAAATATTTTCGTTTGTTTTGCGAGATAAGTAAAATTTTGCTCTGATATCCAGTTAGAAACCAAGTGTTTAACACACAAGGTGTATGTCGTATGTTTAACATATGTGGCAAACGTAAATTAACAATGTTGCATTACAGCCATATGACTATTGTTGACATATTGGAAGAGAAAAAAAAACCTAACAGTGAATTTCTGTCTTTCTCTCTCTCTCTATATATATATTGCTAAAACCAAGCCCTCCCCCGCAGGCACATACACCACCACCAACAAAAATATTACATTTACATTATTAAAGAATTTTTTTAATTATTAATTTTTTCCAAAGATTTTTCTTCTCCTTCAACCCCCCCCCCCCCCCATTTGCATATGTCTATGTTTCTGTTTAATGAAAGATTCGTCTTGTTGAGAGCAATTTTCCTTTGTTTATTTTAATTACAAGGTAGCATTTAATAAACACATTTCTATTTATTTCATTGTGGTTTTTAAATTCCTTGCTAAATAACGCGAAACTTTCTTACTCATTTTTAAACATAAAGGCATGAAATCAGCAGGTCTGGCTATTGAAGCGATTTGCAATCGAAAGGAGCTTTACCTTTTTTGATAATTACATTTCTTATCGAATTATAAGCGATTCGTGTCACGTGACGACACTTTTTCCCTTTTTCTCATGCTGCGACAATGGAAATTCGGTCAAAATGCCGACTGTACTTTTCGAAAGATCCTTTGACTTTACCAAAAAAGGGAAAACGTATTTATATTAAAAAGTTTTTGAATAAGAAAACCTGCCAATTTCATGCGTTTCCAAACAAAAATGAATTTAAAAAGGTCATAAAATAACCAGTTTAGTTTTTAGAAAAGCCTTAATTGTATATTTGGCATCTCCTCCCTCCCTACCTATGCCTATGTTTGTGTATCATGAAAAATTCGTGTTGTTCAGCGTGTTTATTTTTTTATTTACAACCACAGCATTTAAGGCTGTTCTCAAATCCATAAAGGAGTTTCTTTTTGACACAGTTTTGAATTCATTTTTGTTCCGAAATGCATAAAATTGGCAGGTGATCTTATTCAGAAAGTATGTCATCGAAATTGGTTTTCCATTTTTTGGTGAAGGCACAAGATCTCTCAGAAAATACTGTCAAAGTCGTCGTTTTGAACCGAATTCACGATGAGAGTGAGAACGGGGAAAATCGTGTCCTCTCGTGACGAGAATCGCTTATAACTCGATAAATAATTTATTAATCAAAAAATGTAAAACTCATTTCGATTCAAAATCGCTTCCATAGACAGACTTGTCAATTTTATACTTTTGCGTTTAAAAATGATTCAGAAAGTTTCGCGTTGTTAAGCACTTCATTTGAGAACACATTTCCATACATTTAATTTTCAAAAGTTTTTTTTGTTGTTATTTTAAATATCTTATTGGCATGCTTGATATGTATTTTAGATAAAATTTCCCGAAAAATTCATATTCACAACCATTTTTGCTTTTTTTTTTAATAGTTTCAAAAATAAAAAACACATATTGTGCATTTAAAACCACTATCTTAAGGTAATTATCTGAAACTTGACGGAAGTGGGGTTAAATTATCATCATTAGGTTTGCAGTTTCTCTTCAACCAGCCCCCGTCTTTCGCCAAAATTCCGCCAAGCGAATAGATACATTCTTTATAAAATATTAATATATATACATCATAACAGTGGCACATTTTAACTTAAATCAGTTTCATTTAAGTGGTCCATCGTTTCTTTATAAGAGCAGAGAGATTTTTAAAAAAGCAGATACAGAGAGATATTTTATTAAAATAGGCAGCGCACTACTTCTTCTCACGGAGGTTAATGTTCACAGTATATTGCATACTGTCAACTTCCACGTTCCTCAAGTATAGTTTTCCCAAATTAACTAGCTACACTGGATAAATCATACATCAGTCAAATGCCTGGCTTGCTAGCGCAGTAATATGATATGACTCTAGTTTTTTGCTTAGCACATTTTCCAGAATCATGCAAAACAATTTATAATGTGCTTACCATCTTCGAGTTGATATATTCTTCATGTCTGAAGGTAAACTAGATTAAAATTGAAACCGCCATGAAACAAAAATTTAGGTATAACAATTAATAAATATAATAAACAAAACTAATTTTTTAAAAATATAAAAAAAATTAAAAATAAGACATTGATTAAAGCAAAATATATATATATTCCCAAAAGAAATGCAATTTTTAATGTTATATTGGACTTTCAGTAGTTTTAACTAATTTTCAGAAATCTTAATTTAAAAGAAGAAGAAAGAAAAACCTTGTTATTCAGAAAATATAGCTTTACGTACATCATAAAAAAGAAAACAAGAATAAATTTAGTACAATAATTTCAAAAATTATTTTAATTTTAAATACAAAATTATAGATCAGATTTGTACAGCCTAACGTTCAAATATTCAATAGTAATTGTGCATATAGGAAAGGAGGGAAGAAATCCTTATTCCAGTTGCAAACCAATAATAGTATCAGTACTTTTTTTTTTCAGTGTTTACCAATATCAGATTTGCATTGAAGTGAACTAATTTTTAATATGAAATAACCAATGCAAAAAGTATACATAAATACAGTGAAAATAAATATAGAGCTGTTTAAAATCATCAGTGTGAAGTTAATAATGGGAAGATATAAAAAGTAGCACATGTATTGTACTTGATGAAGGGGCTAGTATGATCACATTCAACTTACACATGAGTTTTTCGTTATTCCTTGATGTAATGTGGTGTTTTAAATATATATTTCTAAGGTATAAAATCTGGAATAAGATGTGACATTTCGTCATTTCCTGTTATTCTAGCATCATCCATAAACACTTTTACCCATTCCATACCTTGGAATAATCCATCAACGTACCGCTGCCAAATTGCAGGTGCTCCGTTTAACCCAAACATAAGCCTCTTGCAAATATAGAGTCCCTTATGAGTATTTATTGTCAACAGTTTCTGACTTTCAGGATGTACCTTCATTTGTAAATACGCATGTTTGAAATCTAATTTTGAAAATTGTTTTCCCCCATTTAAACTAGAGAATATCTCCTCCAACTTTGGCAAAGGGTGTTGTGGCACGATTAAATTGGGATTTAAGGTTACTGAATAATCCGCACATAATCGTATACTGCCATCCGATTTTACGACCGGTACTACTGGCGTTGCCCATTCAGAGCTTTCAACTCTCTCTATAATACCTTCTTTTTCTAATCTTTCTATTTCATCTTCAACTCTGCTCTTTAAAGTAAATGGCACTGTTCTAACCCTACAAAATACAGGTTTAACATCTGGTTTAAGTTCTAGCTTAGCTTCATAATTATTTATTTCCCCAAGTTTATCATCAAAAATATCCTTATACTCTTCCAAAAGATCTTTTAAATTTAATTTAGCTGTAGTCCTTAATGCCTTGATAGCGTTCCAGTCTAGATTTATTTTATGAAGCCATTCACGGCCAAAAATGGTATCCAAGTCCTCCCTAACAATGTATAAGTTCAAATTCGAAGTTTGATTTTTATATTCAACTTTAACTGTAACATATCCCATAGGTACTAATGCTTCACCATTGTAGGTTTTAAAAACTATATTAGTGGGTTGAATTTTCTTCCTTGAAATTTTCCTAAAATTCCTTATACTCATAACACTGACTGCCCCGCTAGTATCTAACTCCATTGAGCAACTTTTTCCATCAATTTTTAAATTAATCATTATCGGAGGTCGTCTCGGTTCTTCCTCACGTAAAGTACAGTCATTGGAATTTAATCCGAATAATGGGACCTGGTTTTTGTTTTCAACCACATCCTTAAAATTTACTTGTTTTTGCTTAACTGGTCTAGCATTTGCTTTTCTTGCTGCGAAACATGCTTTTTTTATGTGACCAATTTTTGAACAAAAATCACATTTACTGGAAATAAATCTACATTTTTCTTTGACATGGCCTGTGCCGGTGCATCGCGTGCAAAATAAAGATTTTCGCTGTTTTTCAGCATTATCTGATTTCCTGTTCCATTGTTTTTTTACTGCATGAACTGCATTTATTCCTCGACCCATAATATCATTTGCCCCTTTAAATGCTTTTTCCATGGCTAAAGCTATTTGCAAGGTTTTATCTAGATCTATGTTATCTTCTTCAAATAATCGATCCAGAATTGTTTTATAGCGTAATCCACTAACAAAAACATCGCGTAACATGATATTTAACATATTGCTATCATAATCGCAATTAATTGCTAGTGCTCGGAGTTCCGCTATATAAGTATTAATACACTCCCCTTCCCGCTGTTTACGATTCAGAAATTTATGTCGAGAAGGTATAACCAATGGCTTTGGGGTTAAATGTTTTTTCAAAACATCTTTCAATTTTTCCAAGCTTTGCGCAGAAGGAATTTCTGGAGACAGCAAATTTTTTAATAACTGATACAATTTAGCACTTAAAGAAGAAATAAATACTTTAGCCCTAGCGTCTTCTGGGACTTTTTGTACATCTAAATATGTGAGAAATCTTTCAAAAAAACTATCGAAGTTTTCATATTCTTCATTAAACTTTTCAAATTGCACAGTTACTTTGTGAGAGCTACTCTCTTTATTCTGGAAAGCAAGAATCAGTTCTTGATTCTGCTTCAATAACTCTTGAATTTGTTTCTCCATAGTTCAAACTAGTAATTAAAAGATGAAAATTTTTTTTTTACCTTGAGCCGTCTTCAAACAGTTAAATTTTTAAATACTCCTCGCCAGCTGTTTTGTCGTGTTTGCGTGGGTATAAATACATTTAATAATGGAAACTGAAATCGGACACGATGCACATACTTTACTATAACAACACAAACATTTATATACACAAAAGGTACAACATTTTCTATCTATGCTCAATCGGCATACAACTACTCATAGCCATCTTATTAAACACAACAACTCGTATTCCATAATCTCGTTTACAGTATCTTAGGGTACGTTCAGCGACGGCGCCCTACAACCCCAGAGAGTGACTCTGTCACGTGAGGTGCTACAGCCCCTAACACTCCTACCACGGCCAGACTTCATGTGCTCTCGCTTAGATAAGATGAAGTCTGGCCGTGCTCCTACAAAGCGAGGGTGAAGAAGGGTGATACCGGTTCTGAACGGGATGGGGTAATAGCGAGGGTAATAGGCAGCAAAACAATAAACAAATGTGGCAGACGTTTTCGCTGATTTTCTGAAATGAAACATAACGTATTATTTATACACCAAATTTAATGTTTTGTGGCAAAATTTTTGACTAAGATTCTCACGATGGAGATAGTGCTATTATTTTTTAAAGTAAATAATTAAAGAACAGTGGATTACCAAATTCATCTGGATAAAATTGCAAGTTATATCAAATTATTAACGATGTTGTTTCCTTGATGAGTTTTGTGATTAATTATTTTTATTTTACATGTTTAAGCATGGCGTTATTATAGAATTTTGAAAATGAAAACTTTGTTGATATCGCACTTGTGATTTTCATCTAGTACAGCGAAGATTTTTCTTATACCTCAGATAAAGATAAACTTCGTCTCCTGCCTTATAATTTTATTGATAGTTTCGTTTTAATTTGAAATTAAGACTACATCTGAGGTGCTGTCTAAGACACCATATAACATGACATTTGAAAGAAGAATTTATTTTGTCAACTGGAATTCAACATATTTTCTTTGTAAATATATAATGTATTTGTATTGATGCAATAAATAATTTTTGTTTAATTTTTTTTATTTCATTTACTTTTATTCATTCTGTATATTAAAGGATTGATCTGTAATGTTATATTTAAATAAAGAAATAAACATGTTTATTATAAATAGTAACATTTATAATATATTAAAACTTCATACTTGACAGCTCAAATAATAAAAAAAAAAAATGCATGCTTGTTTCAATTTTAGTATATAATATCTTGAATGATATCAGGTTCAGGATAAAAAATAATATTGATTAATTTAAAGTAAATCATGTTAGATTTAATAGAGAAGCAAATTATCTTGAATATAATACTTAATATCTTGATTCCTATTTTTATGATGTCTATGCATATCAATTATGTATATTCATATATATTCAAAGTACAGCTGTATATATGAAATCTTTCATTATTTTAAGATAAATTGAACGTATTACACTTTATTTAAGGTACAAATACTATATTATTTGTAAAAGTAAATTTTGATACAAGCTTCGAGAAACTAAAAAGAAAATTGAATAGAGTTCTTTGATAAATTAGAGAGTGTTCTTATAAGAAATAGAATTTCTTGTAAAGGTATCTCTTTTTTTGTTATTAATGTCACAGTTAAAAGCATTCTTGATAAATATTTACACAATAATAATGGTTTTTGCAATATTATCTTGTAGTAAAAATGTTTTAAAATCTGCTTAATTTTTTGAAATTTATTAAAATTTTGTGCTTTTATTTAAATATTGAATAGCAGAAAGAATTTCATTTTTCATTTTTTTTTTTTATCGGACATTTATAAGTAAGATAATTATTTATTTAATGTTATTTAAAAATATTTTCTCTTTTAAAGAAATTCTGTTGCAGAAACAGTCTACTCAAATTGAATTAATAACAGACGTCCAGAAGATTTAACCCATTTATGCCTAGTGTCCTAATTCTGGGACGTTTCAGTAAAAAAAATCATGTTTTCCAAAAAATAAACTTATTGACATCAAACTTGCTTAGAATTAATCTCAAGATTTTACTTTTCAAAAATGAACATAGGTGGCAACATATTTTAAAGAAATTTTTCATCTTTTGATGTGTTAAGGCACATATGTCATATACGCAACATATAGGGGAGACCGGTACACACTGGACCTATGGACACAGTGGACCACCCCCTAATATTTTATTTATTTAAATTTTTTTAAGCTTCTCTTCTATCCTAATAGACAACAGCACTGCAATGATTATTTATAGCCTTCAGAAAAAATGTTTAGCTCAGATTGAACTATTTTATCCTGCTTTGTTGTTTTGAGCTTCTAAAAGTAAAATTTTTCATCATCATATTTTTATTTTTTTAGTAATTAAAGGTTGTAGATAAATAAAATAAAAAAGCTTTTTTGCAAAGCTAAGATACTTGTTTTTATTTTACTTTAAAGTTAATATGTTTAAAAGAAAGCTATAAACAATATTAATATGATTATTTATTGAACTTAAACATGGGGTACAGTGGACCACCCACTCCTGGGGCACAGTGGTCCACAATCCACTCTGCTCCTCTAATGCAGAATGTTCAAAATATTTAATAATTGCTTATTTTCTATAAAGAAAGATTGTTTTAAAGTAGATTTAACTGTAAAATAAAGTAAACAAATAAAAATAACAATTTATTTAACATAGTAAGAAATATTTTGTTTTGTATTTACTGCCTTTGATAAATATAACTGTAGTCTAATTGTTGATGATTCTATTCAAGTAAGATTCATGAGACTCAAATTGAATGGAAATCAGTTTGTTTCTCCCGAAACTGTAGATGAATCTGCTGTTGATGTCAATGATTTCATAATGTCGCTCTCAGACCCAAAATTATTTCTTGAAAATTCCAGGCTCAATCTTACTCATAAGTACTTTGGAATTTCATTTGCAAATTTTAATGTGAGCTGATTTTTTTGTACTTAAGTAATAACTTCAACTAAATTGCAATTGTTCCTGTATTAATCTGTTATTATTTTCAAAATATAATTTTTTTTGTTTTTTTTCAAAATTTATATTACTATGTTATTTTGCAGGTGAAGGGACAACAAAAAAGAATTAGATTAATGAAAAATAGATTTATATTGTATTTTAGATAATACCTAATAGTGGTCCACTGTACCCCGGTGGGTGGACCAGTGTACCCCGCTTCCAGGATACACTGGTCCACTTTACAAGTGTATATATATATATATTTTTTTTAATGTATTAAAAACTATGTTGTGAGAAAATTATGATGGATGTAAGAAGGTTTAAGGAATATTCAAAAATATTTTAATACAGATCGGTCAGTCTGTTAAAGAGAAAAAAAATGTTAACTGAAAAAGTGGTCCACTGTGTACCGGTCTCCCCTATACATGTTGGCGCGATTGCAACAAAATAACAATTTTATGCCTTACATGGTAACCCGGTTATTTTTTATTTTAATTCTATAAATTATTTTTATTACGTATATCAATATTTATTTATATCAAACTATCATTTATTTATCTTTATTTCCTTTTTAAAAATATTTCATTTATAACTTCATTTTATTTTTATACTGAAATAAAAAATCACGTGCTATTATTGCATGCTATTTGTAACTAATATTAAAAAACAAAGTTTTCGACAAATTGGTGGTGGAAAAAAATCGTGCCAACGTGGTGCATATGATATATGACACCTGTGCCTGTGTTAATTCCACAATTGATACTGATTTTAACTAATTGAAATATAGCAAGGCAAAAAAGGTGAGCTATTTTTTAAATTAAAGCTCCACATGTATATATTTCATGTATGCGTTTGAAAATACATTAATATAAAACATGTATTCTTGAAAATTCAGATTTTTTTAATTTAAATCAAGCTAATGACGTTTTACATAGTGAATGGCATCATGTTTTCTCCCATTCTTCTGTGATATTAAATATTTAGATTTTTTTTTTTTTTCAAATATGAACCATTTATTTAGCTATAAAACCTTTTTAAATACATGTGTAAGATTAATATGCCTTTTTCTTTGTGAATGTGGGTTTGTTTTTTCCTTATAATGAAAAATTGTGCAGCTAGGATCTTTGTCAGGGAGGAGTTTTAAATTATTATTACTCAGAAAAAGTTCAAAAATACTAAAATGTTTTTAAGAATAAATTGTTAATGAAAACTTGACATATACAAAACCAACGTAAAGAAAACCACAAAAAGTTGGTTTTCAGTGTAAAATGAAAAGTAACTAAGTGATAAACAAATGTTCTGAATGAAAAATTCAAGAACAACTTGCATGTTTATGATGTGTGTTCTGTTTTTATTGATATTTTCACTGAGAAAGGGGCTCCTCTTATGAATTCTTCATAAATGTGTGCACTAAACTTATTTTGGCAATTGATAGGTACTTTGGGTAGGTGATTCCTGATTACTTCAGACTTTGCGTTGCTTTTTACACTTATGTATTTATCTTATCAGTTCTTTTTAGTGTTCTTGAAGTGTTTTCTACTTCTTTATTGCCCCCTGTGTGCCACTGAAATTAAAATGCATTTCGCTGCGGCATTGAAATTAAAATATTTACTCCTAACATTCGTTTTAAGAATTCCTAACCGTTTCATAATTTATTGAGTTGTAGCAGGCAGACCCTTTGGGAAGCCTAACAAATGCAGAATATTAGAAACAATCAGGTATGATGGCCTTCATCCTTACATAGTTGTTAATGAAACGAAGGTACGATGTGCTAACTGTGGAAAGAAATTCGCATGAAAATGTATAGTTGAATTACATGAAAAATATTTCCAAGAATTTCACAGCAAATGAAATTTTCTAAATATATCAATGTTTTCTTCCTTTACATTTTTTTTTCTAGCAAATTTAATATCACATTTTGTATCGTTTGAAAAAAAAGGCCCTTGTTATTACCCATAAAGGAACAATTTCATTGTTTTACATGTTTATATTTTATAATAGCCCCATGACATCTAAAAACCAACTCAATAAAAAGTGCATGTAGCCCAAATAAATTTAGCATTCAGCTGTTTCATGGCTTCATAAAAGGATGTCAATCTTCAATCCTCAGGACAAAATAAAAGATGTGAGAAACAGCAGTAGTAATATCACATATACTTCGCTGCTATTGTTCCTTCACGGAAGAAAGGTCTCCTGTTAGGAAGCCTTGAAACAGCTGAATGCTAATTTTTTTCCCTCTCTATGTTACTTTTTCACGTTATGTATTCATCTTAACAGAATATTTTGTGCATCTTATAAAATTTGTAAATGATCTGAGAGGAGTTATTCCCCCTCCCCCCCCCCCACACACACCGTACTTAAAAGGAAGTCTCTAAGTGCAAACTCACAAAAAAAAATGTAATTACAGAATATTCTTCTCACAAGGATATATATGTTTATATATAAGGTGAAAAGCCTCTCTCACATGATGCAGTAGAGAAAGGAAATGACAAGTAAATGGAAATAATTTTTGGTACTTTTATGTTAGCCAGGTGCAGGTGATAAATTGCCAAATATTGTTCCCATCACCATTATTCGTATTGCATTCATTTCATTTAAAATAAAAACTTTTTACCCATTTAATTTAAAACATATAACTTTCATTTAAAAACAAACATTTAAAATACATGCCTTTCACTAACTTTATTATTATTTTTTAAGTACCACAAACAAAAATATAACATGAAAGCATTGCTTCCAATTTATTCACATGCAAAATAAAAGCTGCTAATTGGTGAGAAGAAAAAAGTGCTACTGGTGAGATTTGCATCCTGCTAAGATAAAAGTACCAATTTTTTTAATACAGAGCTACAGAAAGGGTAATGTAAGCACCCTCAATTGGTGATATCAGATATCATTACTAATGCTTTGAAGATGATCAAAAAGAAAAAAAAAATTGCAGAAGGTGACAAATAGTGTTGTTTTTATATACTAGAAATGTAAATGATGTACTATTCTCAATGTAACTACTTTCACATATAAATTTGCAAGTAGGTATTATTCACAAAAAGACACTTTTCTGTTATATTGGCTTTGGCATTTCTGTTTTAAATGTTTGCCACAGTTCAGGCTTCAGAAAGTGAATTATTGCAAAATGTTATAATCAGTTATATAAGCAAATCTGATGAACTTTTATGCTTTTTTTATATATGTATTTATAAATACATAAACATTATATATGTATATATTATATACAGATTACTTCTGTTTGTATATAAAAATATGTAAATGGCTTCCTTAAATTAAATAAATTGTATAAATATTGAAAAAATTGCTTGTGTATATGAAACAGTCATTAGGTTACCAGAAAATATGCATGACAAATTTAAACATTTGTACAGACTAAAATATTAAATTTAATAAGCAGTTCCTTACTTTTTTTATTCATGAAAATATTTTATGGAATAGTCTGGTTCTAGCAGAATATGAGGGGAAATATTTTCATGATGATATAATGAGGGGAAATATTTTGAAACTTTCCAAAAATATTGATGAGTAATTTCACTCTTTGATATTTTCTCACAGTGTGAAAATGATTCTAAATGGGTAAAATATTTGTTGACATGAGTAATGGCAAACACTACTTCAAAATAAATTGTTAAAAATTGAGAAATTCATTTTTATTCTATCTGATATTCAAGGGAGAAAAAAAAATGTTAGAATTCTGTTATTTGAAATGTAATTAAAAAACATATTCCACAATAAGTTTAAATGATAACAAAGAAACAATTATTATTGAAAAATCAAGAGTTTATTTAAACATTTACAGACATATATCAACAACTATTACAAGTGATGAATGCGGACCTATCTTTCTGGGTATTTGTTGAGGAGAGAAGGTGGGGTTGGAATAGATTTTATCTTTTGGGTGGCTGAATGTAAGCTGCATACTGAAACAACCCTTTACCTCCCCCCCCTCCTCCTTATACATAAATTACACCCAGAGTATTTTTACTCCATGCATAGACTGTGTTCTTTGGAATGTTGGCCATAAAATTTTTCATCAAATACAACTTTATACTTTGTTATAAAAAAAGTTTGTGACTTTAATCAATATAGGAGCTAGAAAAATATTTTGGAGGGATGGAGATTCAAACTTCAAACATAGTGTTACTATATTCAATATGGTTTAATAAGTATAGTGTAGTGTATTTAATACAGTGAAACTTACTTTTAAAAAAAATTCAAAGTTTAAACATAGGTTTGTAAAATTTCAAAAATTAACTTTGCACTTGCATGCAGGTAATATGTTTCATGATACTAGTAATATATTAGGAAATTTAAGATTTTTAATCTATGATTTATTTTGAATTCAATTGGAAGATAATTACAGTTACTAAAAACTGCAGGTTCCTAAATTCATTGAAAATTTACTTACTAATTTTAGATTATGGTGAAAAACTAATAACTCAAAGCGCAATTAAAATATACATATATATTCATTATTTAAAAAAAAGAAAGAAAAAATTAATGTGAGCGTATTTAAAATTTAAAAAACTTCATTGCATGACTAGAAGTAAACATTTTTTTTAATAAACTTTGCTGTATACTTAGGGGTTGATGCAGGTTTTTTTTTCTTGGGGCTCATTTTGTGAAAATTAAAGGTTATTTTTGTAAAATTTATTATATTTTTGTGAAAAATAACATTTTGCAATGAAAGTTGAAATCGAGTTAATCAAATTCGAACCAAGCATTTATAAACAAAAACCTTTTTAAATCCTTTTGCTGAAGTTTTCCTCTCTTGTGAACTTGTTTGTTTACAAATTACACATTTTAAAACATCACAAAATAATAAATAAATAATAAATAGTAAGTTTTTATAGAATGGAATTTTGTGAAGGGGCCCATTTTATCAAATTGATTTTTGTAAAGGGGCCCTAAATAGGCCCCAAATTTTTCCTAGATCGACCCCTGATACTTCATTAGAAACTAAGCAAATGGACTTAAATACAAACTTGTCTTATTTATTTAGCAACTATTTCTCTACTGGTATTATTTTATGTAGATGAAGGAAAAACGAGCGACCCAATTCGTAGCTCCGGGTGAACTACCATTCTAGACAGGGCTTAAATTCTTAGAAAAAAAGTACTGCCCTAATATTCTGCATTACTAACACCTGTAGCGTACCCCCGCTCCCATCTGCATATCTATATTTCATACATTATTTTCAAAATTTAAAGCATTATTTTTTTATTTAGCAAAATAAATATTTTAAATACAATCTGCATATACCTAGCTATCAACTATTCCACTTTTTAGTTATTACTACTTCCAAATAGAAACCTTTGCCTAATCTTAATGTTGATTAATTGCAGAATTCTGCAATTAAATAAGCTCAGGATTAGTGAATATCGGAATATAGGATTTGTGAATTCGGAAATAGTGTTAACACAAAAATGAATAATTCGCAGCTATGCAGAATAGAAAAAGACTATTTCTGTTTACTCTTTATTCTGATCAAAATTATTTGAAATTGAAATAAATAAAATTTTGAATTTAAGACAGATTGCGCTCGTGCCTGCCCAAACCTGAAGACTGATATAAAAATAGAGCCTGTTTTACCTTTATCTCTTATGTGAGCAACACATTATGTCACTAATAAGTATTTTGATACAAAAGATTGGAGATGGGAGGGAAAGGAAAGGGTAATTTAGGATTCATTTTTCGGAAGCATTATTGCACTGGGCTCTAGAGCACAGTGTTTATGAGCTCCGGGGAATTCTGGCCAATATTTAAATATTTGCTAAAAACAGAGAATAACAGTACCAGAGCTGAGCTCCAGTGCAAATTAAGCCCTGGTTCTAGACAAGAGGAAAGGAAAATAAATTATTTTAGAAGAGGAGAGGGAGTTTCTTTTTGGTGATCTGAGAAGAAATTTCACACAGTTCCATCCAATGAAATCATAACTATTTTTTTTTCATGCTGACACATATTTGAACTCTAGGGATGCATAATTTAATAGGGAGAATAGTGATTTGGCCAAATACAAAACATTTGGCTGTCACATAAAGAATTTATTTTTTGTCTGAAAGCATGATGTAAAAGCATATAAAACAATACTTGTATCAAAAGAAAAAAGTGCTAATTGACATTTAACAAAAATATTCTGCAATTATTCATCTATAAAATAAAAAGTATATATCTGTAATATTTCTTTACAATTAGATTATCATATCAGCTTTTAAGATTTTTTTATTTATAGTACTAAGATTAATTTATTATTTCACAAAACTACCCTTACAGTTTAGGAGTTAAAACGATAGTAATATTTACATTTAAATCAGATCCAAAAGCTTTAACTGTGGTGGAATTGATCATCCACTATTACATAATATCTATATGGAAGAAATTTCTACCCCATACAAATGATAAAGTAGAAATTGGCTTATTTTTTCCAGAAAACCACTAATAGCGACAAGGCTGTGTTCAAATAGTAGTAAAAAACACTATATTTTTCAAATGCATAAACATAAACGATAAAATAAAAAAATTCAAAATTTTAATCAAACACGATAAATGTGAATTTTTATACAAATAATTTTTTGTGTAAATGTGAATACAATTTTAACAGAACTATTCAATCTTGTCTGAATTCTAAATTTGACATTCGGCTAAATATTAAATTCCACCAAGTATTCGCAGCATCTTGAACTACTTTTAATACTTTTTACAATTACTTTTCACAATATTAATCTTATTTAAAAAAAATAACAGAATGCATAATTTATTTTGAATATCAAGATGTCTCAATAAAGATAATACATGAACATAGATATCTCCTTACGTTTATGAGATAATATAATCAATGTACACATCTTGAAAACTCAAAAGTTTCAATCAACTTGTTCAAGAGAAAAAAAAAAAAAAAAAAATCTTATTATTTTTAAAACGCAAGATTATATGCAAGATTATATGCAATTTATATTTTATTCTGGTGCCCCGAAAGTGAATGCAAGTCAGGATAGTGCTAAATAGTATGAGATTTGAAGCAATACTGAAAAAAAAAAAAAAAAAAAAAAAAAAGTTTCAATCAACTTGTTCAAGAGGAAAAAAAAAAAAAAAAACCTTATTATTTTTAAAAAGCAAGATTATATGCAATTTATATTTTATTCTGGTGCCCCGAAAGTGAATGCAAGTCAGGATAGTGCTAAATAGCATGAGATTTGAAGCAATACTGAAAAAAAAAAAAAGTTTCAATCAACTTGTTCAAGAGGAAAAAAAAAAATCTTATTATTTTTAAAAAGCAAGATTATATGCAATTTATATTTTATTATGGTGCCCCGAAAGTGAATGCAAGTCAGGATAGTGCTAAATAGCATGAGATTTGAAGCAATACTTAGGAAAACAGATAATTAAACGCTCATAATATATACAAGACAAGTGTAAACAAACCAAAAAACCCCCCACGTGATCAAATCACCCTTTCAAAATCTGAGGGTGATGCGAGCCACACGGTATAGCACTGACTGTCGTTGCTGAACGCTATCCCGGAGTGGCACTTATCACGTGATATCGGTCCTGAACGCAAACCCTACTTTCGGGGTTGTAGGAGTCACTCGGGGCATTGCCAACTATAATACATAAGGCCTGATCATTTCGCTTTAATGTATGAAGCTCTCCGCCAGAGGACTCTCAAACCCTGCCCAAAATTGAATTATGACTCTGACCGTAACTTCAAGCTATTTGGGCAGGGTAGAATGTAAACAAAGATGATATTTTGTTGGAAGTCTGTGGCGTGGTTTGTAAACCACGTGCTTTATAATTATCATCTTGAAATTTAATTAGTTTTGTGGAAATTTATTTTGTCTGCTGACTTTAAATTCGTTAGTGGAGTTGTTTTTTTCTTTTTTCTATACCTGAGAAGCTGTTTATATTTCTGCTCTCATGGGTTAGTGCGTTCACGTATGACTACTAAATAATATTTAGCTGAAAACACTTGAAAACTAAATTAAACAGCTAATTAAAAGATTTTTATGTTAATAGCTAAAATCTATGTGAACATTATGTTTAAGCAAAATATGTGTATTATGTAACTTCAAATATAATTTACTGTAAGAACACGAAGTATTTAACTTTAGAACTTTTCAGCTTCTTCATGTTGGTCATCCACTGATTATCATTACAAGTTGTAACATTGGAATTTGTAGAAGACGCCGCGATAGAGATACTGCTGTGGTCTGCAAAATATACGCGCGAAAACATCTCGCCAACTGTGGAGATAAACTTGCATTCGTCGTAGCGCCGAGAAAAATGACTTGAACTCATCTGAATTCAGTTTTCTAGTTAGTACATAATGGAAACCAAATTGAAAAATAAATTTAATACATTCCACAGTTAACTCTGTTGTAATTTTAGTAGCTAAATATCTTTCTTTACTTATAGAGATACGTTTTCACAAGAATTTTTTCATTCTTCTAAATACCTCAAAATGTGTGTTTAAGCCAATCTAGCCTGTCATCATTCAGCGATACGAAATGCATGACATCAGAATTGTTTGATGTTATATGATCGTATGTGTTCGTAACATTTAAAATACAGAAGCATTTCTGTATTGTCTCTAAAATACTATTGTTTTGTAGCTGTTGCAGGGGTCGTACTTGTCCTGAAATTCCTGAAAAAAAAATAAAAACGTCCGGAAATGTCCTAAAATATGGTAGTCTGACCTAAAATTTATGAAATTTTGTACTATATCGGCATTTGAAATGATCAAAGATAAATAGATGTAAATGGTAGATGTACCTTTTTACTGGCGCAAAATGATCACGAAAGTTGCAATCTTTTTCAATCTATCGTTAAAAATAGTGATTTTCGTCGATTTGCACAAGAAAAATCACAATTTCTGGTGATCAGTTACCAAAAATCACAATTTTTATCGATTAGTCATTAAAAAAAGTTTCCTATTTTTGTCTGTCAGTCACAAAATAAATCGCAATTTTCACCAATCAGTTATTTAAAAAAAAAAAAAAAAAAAAAAAAAACTTTTGCAATTTTTGTTGATCAGTGATGATAAAAAATAGAGATTTTCATCCTTCAGTAATGCCAAAATCTCAATTTTTTAGCAGCTTGGTCAAAGGGTTCTGGTAAAATTACTTTTCTTTTAAATGTATACTTTTAAAACAAAAATAATTGTGTATATAGTGTACTATTTATGATAATAAAATGTATTGAAGAGAGAGTTAAGGGTTTTTTCATTTAGTATGCGAAGCAAATGTGTCTTGAAATATCACTAAGGGCTAGTACTACCCCTGCTATTGCTTCAAGAAAAATTTGCTTTCCAAATAATTACAGAATTTTGTTTCAAGAACTGCAGTTCAAAGACCATTTCAGTATTGAAAATTTTAAGGGCCCTTGAAACATTCATTTTTTTTAAGATGAAGGATAAACATGTTTGAAAGTAAGAATTCTTACAGGTTTTATAACATTTCGCTTTTGCATGCCATATAACATCTTTATGAAATCTGAACTAATGAGTTGCCCTTTATTAAACATTTTTCTTAAAAAGATTTCTAAATTTTTTTTCAATGTGGCAAGGATCAAATGATAAAAATAACTTTCTTGGTGGATCTATTGGGTGTGTAATGACTGGCTTACGGATATTATCTTCAGATAAAATACTGAACATCTTTACATAGGATTATCTGCTATGATTCTGGTAACTTTGAATACAACATCTTTGACATTTTTAAAAACTTCTTTTGTAAATGCAGCTAACTCATCACCATTTGTTCCCTTAAAAAAACAACAAGCTATTGGTAATCTAAAATGAGTAGGAAGTCTTGTAAATATAAAACAAAGAAAATGATTAGCAACTTTTTTTCAATGCCAAATTCAGAAATATTTGATTTAGTTGTTACAAATCTGGTAAATTCTTCTGAATGTTTATTGAACAGGTTTTATATTCATCTCATCGATATTCAGTGAGCCAAAAGATTCTACATTTTTTGTTAACATCTTAGCCTCATGCACCAACCTCTTTCTAATTAAGTGACAACACAGCAACACCTGAGGTCGGGGCAATTTTTTCTTTTTAGTATAGATTTGCATGGGAGGGAAAACATATTTTTCAGTTGTATAAGGTTGTAAGCAGTTGATCTGCTATGTAATAAAATTAAATACTGTATTGTCCTTTCAGACCAGTGAGGTGCCTAAATATTGGAATTTCTCCATTAATAGTTTACCTTTTACACTTTTAGTTGTTTATAATTTCTGAACATTTAATGCTTTAAGTTTCTTCTTTATTTTCTGCAATCAAACTTTTTATCATATGATCTTTTTTCTTGGTAACTATTTGGACTCTTCTGAATTTCTGTGTAAGAGATCTGTATATTTTATTTTTTTTTTGAATAGGCAATATGTTATTTGAAAGACTAGCTAGTATAATTTTAATGACATGCAGATAGCATTCGTTAAAATGTAATAAGTGTAAATCAATGCATAACTAATATATTGCTGATCAATTTAAATTAATGCATGGTTAGCGTAAAATTGTGCGTAATTATAGATAGTATTTTTCTAAAAAAATGCATTTAACGCCTTTTTTTTTTTTCAAAATCCATACTCACAGGCAGGTCTTAAATTCTAGAAAAAAAGAGTACCGGAGCTCATACATATACGCTATAAGCAAGGACCCGAAGGCTCTCATCCTGTGAAGAAACATATCGGAGACTTGAGGCTTCCATGAAAAAAAAATATTTTATTTGAAGAAAGAGAATTGAAAAAATGAGGCGGTCCACCAGCACTCAGAACGTCTATATCTTCACATCATGAAAACTCGAAATCGAATGCCTTTTTTTGAGATGCCACAAATTTATCTGCGTCGACCCATAGGGTACAGAAGAAAATTCGTTAGGGAGAAGCACATTCTAATTTTTTTGAACGCAAACCGCCAAACCAGATTACCATATATCAGCATCTTTATAACAACAGAAAACTAACTTTCCAAACTTAACATCTGCAGGAGTTTTAGCATGCAGATGTATCGAGAAATAGACGTTGCATTTTATCTTTCTTTATTTATTCTGTGATCCAAAATGTATGCTTTAGGAAAGCGCGCAGATGCCAAACTGAAAATGATTTCATTTCTCATATGAAAACCGCAAGCACATATGGAAGAAATAATTTAGACATGTACATTAATTGAGAAAGGATCACTTCAAGCTGGGATAAAAGAGTTTAAGAATTGTTGAATTTTAAATAGAAAGGAAAGAGATTTTCTTTTCACAGAAGCGCGATAAAATTAAAAATAGCTAAAAGAGGAACCACAACTAATTTATAAAATTTTAACGATAAATATATGAATCTCCATCATAAGCAAGACGTCGTTGCTACATTACCAACAAATGAAATATAGTCTTTAAATTTGTGTACAGACCCCCTACGAAAGAAATGATTCGAAAGAAACACCGATTGCAAAAATCTGCTCATAATCGAAAAATAGCTTTTTATAACTTTAAGTACTTTTTTTAAATTCTTACTTTTGCAAAGATTTTTTTCCTGGGTACGCACATAGCTTGGTCTTAGATATAACTGAGAGCAAAAAACGCAAAAAAAGCCGCTTGAAATTGAGAGAGACTTACAAAGTGTATGTTTTTTTTTCTCTGGAATTCGATGATCTGTTATTGTTTCAAACGTGGAACAAAGACAGAAATGCAATTAAAAAACAGACTACTGTATACTATATAACTCAAAGCGTCTGTGTGAGAGTATATGACCCATCTTGTACTATAAGATGTCTCGACAAAGTGACGCAGTCCAAAAATCAAGTTTTGACATAACCTATGCGTGTAATATGCGCTTTCACAGTTTTAAGTAGAATTTTCGCCATTTAATTGAATCACATTGTTGAATAGAATTTGATTTAAAAAAGCGGTAGATTCTGCCAAGGCGGAAAGGCCAAAAAATTTAATTTTAACTTTAGTAGTTTTGATTCATATAAGCGGCAATTATAGTAATTTTTTTAGCTCTGGGGGGTGTTTTAACCCCCAAACCCCCCCCCTTGGCTGCGCCACTGCCACTGTGTCTCGGTGGGTGGACCAATGTGCCCCACTTCAGGGGCACACTGATCCATTTTATGGGTGTATATATATATATATTTAAAAATGTATTGAAAACAATGTTCTGAGAAAACTATGATAAATGTAAAAAGGTTTAAGGATATTCAAAAATATTTTCAAGCAGATTCGTCTGTTCGTCAAAGAGAAATAAAAACTGAAAAAGTGGCCCACTGTGTACCAGACTCCTCTACATTCTAGCTAAGACATAGCTGTCAATCTTCTGTGTTTTCTTCAAGTAAAAAAAAAATAATAATAAACTTATTTTGAATCGGAAAACTTATTTAATAAAATGTTTCTTGTATATATGCACTACTTATTTGATTTTATTTATTAAATACATTTTCTGGTTCAAATTATGTTTGACTAGCAATGGTATTTATAGTATTTTTCTTTTTTTATATAAAACTTACACTTGAAGATGGTTGAGAAGAGAGAGAGGGTTACAGACATCGCAAACCATTAATAAAGCAAATTTACAGCATTTAGGCAATAGTTTCTAATATGTTTTCAAACTATAAAATAAAGTGTACCTTAAAAAAATTTTCATTTCCTTGTATAATTTTGTTAACATTTAATATTTTTTTTTTCTCTAGATAATTTTAAAATAGATTTTTTTTTTAATTTGTGACTGTATGAACTTCTCATCTACTTGATATTCTTTTTTGAAATAATTTTTATCTGTATATGCATAAAACTTATGTATACAAAAAATAAAAATAGCGCTTCAATAAACTTATCTTAAAATTTTATTCATGTAGGAATGAAAACGATTGTTATTATGACACAAATCTGCATTGCTGTAATAGCAGAAAAGATGAATTTTTAATTTCTTAAATGTAATAATTGATCATCTAAAATCTGTTTGTTTTATATAGACAACAAATATGTCGTACTCGTTGATATTCGAATACTGTAAAGCCTCTAAATAGCAGACACCTCGAGGCTGCTATATTCCTTGAAAAAAGGTTTCTGCTATTTGAGAATGTATGTTATAGAATTTTTACTTTTTTGAAAAAATATGGTCAACCCAAACCTGAAATAATAGAAGTCAATGGTTAATGTGACTCTAGATCCATCCTTGGTTCTGCTTACAGTTAGGCAGAGCATAACGGTTGATTATATTCATAATTTATTAATCAGATTAGCAATTTTAAAGAGAATTGTCAATTAATTATTTGAAAACAAAGCACAAATCTACCACTCCTCTGCTTTTCCAAATCTAATTTCATGGTACAAATACCCAGAAGTGTACTCCTGGAAAAAGGAATCAAACTTGATTTTAACTTTCATTTTAAATTGCAGATGAAAGTAATTGTAAAATTAAACACAGTTTAAATTGAAATTTGTAAAGAAAAGGAATAAAATATAGCATACACATTACTCGGAATATACATGCTCACAAAAAATCAAATTTTAAAAAGGTGAATTGGGATATAAATCTTCTTTTTTAAATCCTTGTCATCACAATTTTAATGAAGCTCCCTTTCTTTTACCCCAATAAATTTGAAAATAAATATAGCACTTGTACTTGTAAATATTAACTTGTAAATGTTCACTCAGAACATTTTTTTTAAACTAAAATTTAAGCAGAAATATTTTAAAATCGACTTCTGAAACTTTCAGCGCTAGAAACTGACAAGCCAAAATCATAACAAAATATTTCTGGAAATTGCATCATTTTGACTAATTGCAGTCTAGCACTAGCAGTTCAAGTTATTTCAATTTTTATATTTTACTTTCACTATTTTAAGACTTTTAATGAAATATTTTCAAAATGACAGCAATCTGTTGATTCCATTGCTGCAGAGAAAACGGATATCATGTAAATTATTATAATTCGCAAGTCAATATCATCTGTTAGAATTGTATTTTGTACTTTTCACTAGGATAGTGAAAATTGTAATTAGATGTTGGAGTAGATATATATTTATATGAAATAAAATGTGAAAAAATGAACAAATTAGTTTAATTTGATGAAGTAATACAGTAAAAGAATTACAAGATAAGGTAACATCCGACATGGGTACCCATTGTAGGGAGTTGAATGAACTAATTCCCATCGAAATCGGGGTCCATAGAGCTCGACAAAATGATGCACACCCTGGCAGTGGAAGGTGGAACTAAAATCTGTAACACAATTGAAAACTAAGTCGAATAATCCAAACCAGATTGTGATTGGCCCATAGAACCCGAAATAAGAATGCACAGTTAGATTAAAAAAACTTGTAGGATTGTCACCCAGGGGGTGCTTAGCTTGGTCAAGTGCTGAACAACAAATCATTTACTTTGATTGTTGGTATACATCAAGTAAATACGGGTTGTGTACTTTCATTAGGAACAAAAATTCAAATTTACGAAATAGTCATTTGAATTTTCTGTTATTCTCTATATATAACATTTATAAAATGCTACGGAAGAAGCTAAAAATGTCAAATTTCTTAAATGGAATTTGTGTAAATCAGAGCAAGATGTTAACCCTTTCCCTCTTCATACCCGCAAATATAACAAATAATTTGTTCAAGAAAACCACCTTCCTCTACATTAACGTGATCATTAAAAAAATAATTATATTTTTCTGATAATTAGAACATAACAAAGATGTTACCCTAAAACAGCCGCCAGATGGCTACCCTTCCCATCCTCAAATTCAAATCTATATCTTTATTCATTAGTAAAAAATGGCAATTATTTCGTTTCATTTTCGCAAACTAAATGAAGGGATCAGCCAGAGAAACAGATCTTTTTGTAATTCAGTTTTTAATGATAGCTGATCCCTGTCTGAAGCTTTCTTGGATTTTTTTTTTTACTGGCACCGTCAGATTTTTGCAAAAGTTATGAAAAATTACCAGCTGCATTTTTCAAAAATTACATTGTCAGATGTAGAAATTGTTTTTATATATGCTCATAAATTTTCAAATTGATATCTTAATTAGTTTTCTTGAAATTTGCTAATTAGTAAATAAATTTCAAATTCATTCATTTCCACTTGCAAATCGAGAACAAATGTTCTTTTCTTAAGCCATTTTGATAAAAAAGATGGCATTTTCGATGCAATGTTTAATGAGATTTGAATTAATATCTTGGGTAATTATCAAAATATTAAAATTCTGAATCCCATGTGCATTCGATCCGGCCGAGATCTGCACGGGCCGGAATTTCCAGGCCCGACCCAGCCCGTTTATATTTTCACAGTTCATGGCCTGGCCCGGCCCGTTTATATTTTCACAGTTCATGGCCTGGCCTAGCCCGTACAGAAATCAGTGAAAACAGGCCCGATATGCCATGACACAATTTCTACTATTTCGAAAAAATTGAGATTTTTAGCATATAATTCAGATTTCTTTAAAGAATACTGTATACATAATATTTATGGGAAAATTTTACAGTATATTTTAAAATTGCGATGAGTTCGCAAGACAGAAAATACACAATAGCAACATTAATGATTACTTAGATTCTAAGACTTTCAACATTCAAATAAGGATTTATTAAAAAATTAGTTTAAAATAAATGGAAAAAAAGAGGGTTAAAACATCATAACTTTTGAAGCTGTATAATAAAAAGTAGATTTATAAAAATATTTCTCTGTCATTTATTAAAGCTTTTCTCAAATCCAAAGGAGCTACTTTCTGATAGATTTCTAAATTCATTCCTTTTCGGAAACGCATAAGATTGGCAGGTATTCTTATTCAGAAACTATATAATCGAATGGCGTTATCCATTTTTTGATAAAAGAAATATATCTTTGAGAAAATACTGTCAAAGTTAGCATTTTGAATCGAATTTCCGTAAGCAACAGCATGGGAAAGGGGGAAAATCTGAAGTCACATGATAAGAATATCTTATATTTCGACAAGTAATTTATTTATCAAAAATGGTAAACTGTATTTAATTCCAAATCCCTTCAGTAGTCAGGCTTGTCAATTTATGACTTTACAGTTAAAAATTAGTCAGAAAATGAGTCAAGGTTTCGCATTGTTGAGTAGGAATTTAAGAACCACCTTTAAGGTATATTTTTAAAGATTACGTTAACAGAAGTTCATTATTGCTATTAATACTTTTACAAAACATATTGCCTGCCCTACACATCCTGAAAACAATTAAGTCCAGTTACGGCCCCGCTCGACTACGTAGCAAAAAAAATGCAAGCCTGATCTCGGGCTGGCACGAGTCTGCTAAAAAAATATTAAGGCAATGTAACTGTCCGATGTCGATCAACTTGCATTTCTGTATTATGTTGTCAAACTAGCATGGGCTCGTAACGCTCATTTATACTTATTCTCGCGAAAACCATATTCTTTGAAAATAGCTCATATATTTATTGGTTCTGCTTAAATCTTTATATCGAACCGGCAGGCCCGCTAAATTTTTTTTATCGCCCTGGCCTGGATGGCTCGTTCAATTTTTTTGCCAGCCCGGCCCGTTGAAACTTTTTTTCTAATTCTGCCGGCCCAGCCCGTTAGAAAAGTCACCCTCAATCCGCCAGCCCGGAGCGAAACATTCTTTTATTAATATAGATTGGTGTGTCATTTTATTTATTTTTGAAATGATGGGGAATCATTTCAGTTTAAAATAGCTTAGGCGCAAGCTTCACTGTTTTTTGATAGAAAGTTTGTATGTATTCTATGAAACGTTCCATAATCTGGACCACAGCCAATTCGCATATCTGGGTGAGCATGTTTTGATGTATAATAAATTTTCTTGTTACAACTACCATGCATTCCAAAACACATTGTTGTCAACATCGTTCCTGTTAAATGTGAACTTTGGCTCTGGATTTGATTACGAGAGATTATCAATGTTTTCATTTATTATAAAGTATCAGCAATCTTATCACAAATCATCATCATCAAATTAATATCACAAATTTTCACATATCATCAGATCACAAATTGTATCACAGTATCATACCACTAATTTTCTAGAAATAAAATCTCGCCTTTCAGTCTGCTCGTGCAGAGGATTTTATCAATCTAGAAATTCTGGAAATATCAGCTGAATGTGTGAAAATAAACATAATTAAAACTTTTATTTTAATAGTTTCATGTAAATAAATTTGAGTGTTTTTTTTTTTTTCTCTTTACAGAGACCGGTAAAATTTGGATTTACGAAGAGCGACTTGAGCCATGTGTTATAAACAGTAGCAAAAATGGCCCTATATAATAAATATAGTTTCATTTAAACATGTATAAATTATAAATATTATTGTTTATGTAAGGACCTATTGGCTTGTTATAGTAAATGCAACTTAATGCAAAATTAATTTAATTTTTTAACCAATGCTGTAACTACTGCATACTTGGAATCACATTGCCCTAGCATCGCTCATATTTGGCACTAACCTTGACTGTGGGCCTGATTACAGACGATTAGCTAAAATGCTACATTATATAATAATCAATTTTGTATGTAAATCTTCGATTTCAAAAATGTTTTTGACGGCTAGAAATTCTGCGAAATATGTTTTTTACGTATTTGTTTTTAATAGAATTTAATTTTTTTTTTTTTTTATTGTTATTAACACAATATTTTTTCATAGCTACATTGTTTTCTTATGCAGCTGTTTACGAACTAGTATTGGTAGAATGCACCGGGCAGCGATACTTTAAGGAGAAAGTCAGTAAATAAGTTGGGAATTACCTCGGACATTTACACCCATAGACATTCACCAGATTGTGAGGTCTGAAGTATGATAAAGGGGTCTTGACCCTAACAAACTCAAGGTCTTTTGGGGAAAGTTTTTTAAATTAAAACAGCATTTAGCCTTTTTATTCAAGTACTTTTTGAAAATAAAAATGCAAATTGAAACATTTGTTTATATACAAACAAACAATAGGTGCTTTTATGTTAGCTGGGCACAGATGATAAATTGTCAAATATTGTTCCCATCACCATCATTCATGTTGCAATTCATTTCATTTAAAATATAAACCTTTCATTAATTTCATTTAAGATGCATAACTTTTATTTAAAATACTCTCCTTCCCTCCCCCCCCCCCACAAAAAAAAATAATAATAATCCAAAAATATAATACCATCATTAACAAAACATTTTAAATCAACATCAAAGTATTGTTTCTAATTTAGACATGTGAAAAAGTACAAGCTTTTATTGGTGAGATTTGTGCTTGGCTAACATAAAATACTCAAACATACTAGTTCTGATTGCATTCAGAAAAGATTTATTTTTTATGTAGAACTCGAAACATTCTTTACAGAAATAAATTCTGCATAAAAAGTTTTTACTTTTCAGATGTAGAATTCGATTCTTGTCAAATATTATAAATAGCCAAGGAAACGAAGCTGTGAAGAAAGACAAAATTTCCATCCAATTTGAACCTATTTTAGATTTTCACAATCATAAAATTTATTTTTGAAAAATTAACATGTTTTTCATGTTTTTAAAGTTTTCTATATGTTTACTACTTTCAATTTGTAAATTCAAAATACATCAAATTTCAAAAATATAGTATAAGTTTATAAATTATAGATAATTGCCAAATTACAGAATTTCCTGTGTGGGAACAGAAAAAAAAAAAAAAAAAAAGACTGGTTTCTACATCAGCAGGTCTTTCTTTCAGTAGACAATGAAATTCTCCATTTGGTATCATTCATTATCGGCAGGTTCCATTTTCACAGATTTTTCTGGTGAGTTACTTTGAATGCAAAGGCAATCATTTATGAAGGCTCTAAGACAGCCATACTTAACCTGCGGCCCGCCTAACGTCGCAAATACATGTTTGCGGCCCGCGAGAAAAAAAGGTTGAGTACGGCTGCTCTAAGGCAGGCCGCACACTGACGAGACAGCGCAAGTAATGAGACATTTTCACCCTTTTAACAAAGAAAAACCGGTTTGAATATCAGAATTTGTTTCGTGTCTTGCGCTACACGTCGCTCTGTCTTGTCAGTGTGCGGCCTGCCTTAGACATCCAAAGCATTCACCAGGCCATCAGATCCCACTCTTACAAGGTTTACTCCAATTTGATAACCATTGAAATTTATAATCTTATAGTATATTTTTGAATATCATTGTATTCTGAATTATAGAATTAATGTGAATGTACTATAAATAAATATAATCTTGTTCTAATTAATGTCGAGTTAAAAATTAATAAAATAATAATAATAAAGAATATAATAAATTAATTTAGAAATTAAAACAATTTTTTAAGTGCAAATTTTGCTTTTTGACAGGTGCATAAAAAGTAGAAAGTAGAAAACAAACACATACTGGGGAAAAAGGAAAATAAGCACAAGGGTGTATCCAAATAAACAAAAGTTGTTTAATAAATTACTGTCAGTAAATAACAGGTAATCACAATACCAAATACAGCATAAATGAAATTGATAATTAGTATTCAAAATAATTTAATTTGAAGACTAAATTTAAGATTGCAGCTGTTTTTGTGAATTTGTGAATTAAAACATAACAATCTTAGTATATGATTACATACTGTTATTTCCAAGAAAATATATTGTAAATTAATGCTTTACATTCTGAATGTATTAATATTGAAATAAACTTATTATAATATTCAATATTCTTACAAGAATAACATGTTGTTCAAAACAAACTAAAATAACAGAAATGGGAAATTACACCCTTACCTAAATTGGTACGATATTCATTTTCGTTTTAACAGCAAGTTTCGACAACAAAAACTTGCTCGGCACCATGTCTGGTTTTAAATTTCTCCTTTCATTACATGGAGCAAAATCTTCATCATTGAAATGATTCAAACATAACACTAAGTGTTTGTTTGGTTCAAAATTATCTCTTTTTAGCTTTATTAGCCATTACCTTAGTCCATTTCAATCTATCAAAGGAAATCAGTGAAAACTAATATTTTTCTGCTGACAATCATACCCGTATGCAATTCAAAATCTCAGCATGTCTCAATTTTTTGATAAAAGATGTTGCCACATGAACTGTATGAGATACAATTGTAAATAATGACGGACAGTGCTACGCTGTCTTTTATTACAACATTTTGTGATATCCCATAATCTCTTAGCAAACTGGGTATGGCATCCAGTGTTAGGGTTAACACAGTTATATTTGTGTAGGATTTACTGTGGAATGTTTACAGCTAGCCTCTCGCAAAAAAACTTTATGTATAAATCCATTGCACTGATGGAAGAATTTTCTTGCAGCTTTCTCATCATCAGGTAACTGCTAAATAGTAAAATCCATCTTGGGGAAAAATGTAACTTAATAAAAAATATTTTCAATTTCAAAATTAACAAATTATGATGTTTTGTATGGTTATGATTAAAGAATAATAATAATAAAATGATTCATATTCAATAAACAGCGAGTCACAATGTTTGGCACAGTTTGCAATAAAAACCTTTTCACGGTCAGGGTTGAAATAAATGGTGTGCTAGCATGCATTTTGGCATGATGTTTAATAATGGAAAAATACCCATATATTTCTTTCTAAACATATGAAATTTTTTTTTTTTTTTACATACTTCAGCAAAATGTGTGTTCTAACAACCTAACATTTTTTTACATGCACAGATCAATTAAGTCTCTTTAACACTAACTGCTGTGACATAAATTGTCACATGGCTAAACTGTGAAAATTAAAAAAAGCAGTGGTCTGTAAGACTTAACAGCAGTTAAGGGTTACTATAAACTGTCAAAAACAATGTTAATGTAAAGTTCTATTAAGGGGATAATATAGTGTATTTTTCTTTAAAACTATTAAACCAACAAACATAGAAATAATATAATATAAATAAATAAATAATAGTAATAAACACTCAGTCTGAAAATGTCAATGTCACCAATTTATTTATACTTTTAACATTTGTTAAAACAATAAAACTAATACAAAAAGATTAAAATATATTAAATTACTCATAAAATTGTTTTTAAACATTAATGAATTTTATTTCTAAATAAAAAAGTATTTTACATGATTTAATCAAAATTGTTTGGGTTTCACCGGATATTGCAAAATTAATTAAATCCATTATTATTGTTTCTTTCTCCGATTAAAAATAAGAATATTTAATGCTTAACGAAATACAATTATTTCATCGATCAGAATTTTTTTTCTTAGTTTAAGCTGTACCAACAACGAACATTTTACAGGTTACAGTAAAATCGCCAAAAATGTCTGCTTCATCTGCAATATGACTGTTGAAGTTGGATAAAATCTAATAATCTTAATTTTACAACGTGTATGCGAAATACTACAGAGAACACATGTAATATTTAATTAAGTAGTGGATATTTTGAAAGAATAACAGAACTGATAATCTTTATTAATGTATCGCATGAAAAAGTAAACAAATAAGTACTTTCGCAAATCTTTATAGTTAAGAAATATATATTTTAAAGTACAGAAAAATATTCTTATAAATCGTATGAAATTCAAGGACATAAGTATTTAATTTGAAAATATGATTAAAGTTTTTGAAACTTCGACGCTAGAAAAAAGCAAATACGTGTCGCTATCTGGGCAGGGTATAAATGTAAACAAAGATCACGTTGTTATATTTTGGTTCAGGGTCTGTGTTCAGAGCCGGTGTACGGTTTTTCGAAGGATTTTGGCGAAATGACCAGGCCTTATGTATACGCCGCTGAAGTGTGACGTTTCAACATGGCGCTGGGCATAAACAGATCGAAGTGCCTATTGAAATAACATGGAAGTAAAAAATAAACTCTTCTAGGAATAATAATTTTCATATTTGAGAACTTTCAGGCACTGTTCTGCAAAGTTTAAGGTACGCTTTTCATTATGAATTCACCAAACTTCTGATTTTGTGCTTTAAATTTGAATAATTTATTAAAAATTCATTAGCTTAACTCTGGTTAGACAAACATGGCGGTTGTTTACATCGTTTGAATCGGTGATGTTTACATTCATATTTGTCACGATGTATTTATCTCTCTTTACTTATAAGTAATTTGATGTTTTAATTATAAGTAAAGAGAAAATCCTATTAAAATTAAAAAATTATTAGATTATTTTTAATAATTTACATATTTTTATACTTTATATATTTAATACATTAAAATTTAGTATTTTAATTTAATATATTATATTATTAATTTAATATAATTCATTAGGATATTATTTATATATACAATATTAATTATTTATTAAGATTAATACTAATTATATATACAATATTAATTATTTATTAAGATTAATACTAATTATATATACAATATTAATTATTTATTAAGATTAATACTAATTATATATACAATATTAATTATTTATTAAGATTAATACTAATACTAATTATAAATATTTTATTATTATTAATATTAATTATACTTTTTAATATTAAATATAATTATTAAATTATTAATATTTTAGTTCATATTATTATATTATAATTATAATAATTAATAATAATTAAATTACGCTAATATGATAATTTAAATTTATAATTTGTAATAATAATATTATGTATGTTATTAATTTATATTAAATATAACTATATCAATATAATTATAAATATTGATAATAATATACTATAAAAATTATAAAATCTAATATAATAATAGTAATAATAATTTAAACATAATAAGTTAAATATATATTACATTAAATTAATATTATGAAAAATTAATACTAATAAGTAATTATTTATCATTTTAAATGATTAATAAATATAATTGATATTAATAAATAATATAAAATTAATTATTCATAATTTTAATAATAATTATTTAATTATATACATATATTTAAATAATATAATTACATTAATTAACGATATAATTAATTAAATTAATACTTTTAATTAATAATTATATATATATATATATATATATATATAATTAAATAATTCATTAAAATTATTAATAATTAATTTTATATTATTTAATTATATCAGTTATATTTATTAATCATTTAAAATGATAAATAATTATGTATTATTAGTATTAATTATTAATAATATTAATTTAATGTAATATATAAATAATTTAATGTTTAAATTGATTTAATATTTAATTTAATATAGTATATCAATTTAGTATTATAATTTAATATATTATATTTTATATTTATTTATATTATTATATCATATTTTATATATTTAATTTATTATTTAATATATAATTTATATACTTAATTTAAATATTATTTATAATTTATGTATTATGATAATTTATAAGCTATCTTTAATAGTTTTTAAAATATAAAATTAGTAAAATTATTAATTTAAATTAAATAAAAGTTTTACTTATAAGTAGAGAGAGATCTTAAACTTTGCACAATAGTGTCTGAAAGTTCTTATATATGAAAATTATTATTCCTAGAAGATTTTATATTTTACATCCATGTTATTTCAATGGGCACTTCAGTCTGTTTATGCCCAGCGCCATATTGATGACGTCACGACTTCAGCGGCGTATTATAGTTGGCAATGCTCGGGGTGCCGTCGCTGAACGTGCCCTTATAATATAGTTTATTCAGTTCATCGATATAAACCATAGAGTCAATGTCACTATTCAGACACCACAGTAAACGTAGAGATCTAGTAGAAATCAACAATAATCGAATCAAATTCTCAATGTTAGCAATACATTTGCTGATTAATTTTGAAACTTAATACTACATTTGAATAATTCTCCATTCATACAGACAGATTGCAGTACTAAAGTTTATTCAGCAATTAGTTTAAAAAAAATTATATAAACAATTTGCAACTGTTTTAAAATATGATATCATTGTGCAATTTTATCGTAATCTATTTCCAGAACTAGCAAATTACATTTTTGTTTAAAAGTATAGAAATACAAAAAAAACAATATTATATGAAAATAATAAAGTAATAATAAAAAGTAATTATACATCAACACAGTACGTAAATTCATATTGTGTAAACAAAACAAACAAAAACAGATCATAACGTCCTTCAATGTATTTAATTATTTCATAAGTAAAAGTAAAGTCCTCATTTCAGATGTAAACAAAAAGTTTAAATGGCAACGAGTGGTTAAGACACTATTCCGCTAATCGCTTGAGAGCGTAGGAGTCAGGTCGACGGGTTCGACTCCCGCCAGCTCCATTGCACACACTTTGTGGAGCTCCCGGATGTAACTCTCTGGTGTTGTAAATTTCCTTGTGACTATCTCGTCCCTGTATATTGACGATGACTTATAAGCGGGCACTTGATGTCAAGCACACAAGTCAGATGTATGTTATCAATATAAATTAAATGGCAAGAAAATGTGACAAAACAACAATTAAGAGTCGTCGGTTAAATAATTATCAGTCAAAAATTTAATAGAATTTTACCGAGTTTTTGAGTTTTTCTGCAACTTACTACGATGGGACAGTGGGATTATTTCTAAAAACGAAAATGAGCCAAGAAAATAGTTTACATTTCATCCGGTAGAGAGCGCTGTTTGTCGGTAAAAGGTAGAGAACCTGAAGGTAAAACAAGCGTTGAAATTACGATTTGCTGAAAATTCGTTTTATCTTTTTAACTGTGTTTATGTTAATGATTTTGATATTTATTTGCAATCGACTTCTTTTTCTGAAGGAAGGTATGTTTTACTAATAGAAAAAGCTTGATATCTATGTATTGTTAAATGTGCCAGGACAACCTCCAAAGTAGTTAGTTTATTGAAAAATAAATAATAATTACTATAATAATTATTATTTTCATAACTCTCCCTTGCATATTTTATAATCTGGATCATTATTGACAGCCTTTATCAAACCAAACAGAAAGTAACATTTTACAGTTCCAGTTCCACTGTTTTTCTGTGAAAATTTTACTGAACAAGCTAAGAGCTGGTTTTATTTAATTAATTTATATTCTCTTAAAATTGCCTATTTTTGTTTTGATAGTAATAAAAAACTTGAATTTCATATGTACTACTATTAACTATTTGCAAAATTTCCTTTATTTTAAGGTTTTAGGACTGGTTTCCTTTACTTCCATGTGGAATGCTTAATTACCTGTCAATTTCCAGTAATAAATCATCCCACCCCATATGAACATTAGTAAAAGTGTAATTGTAATAATAGATAATTTGGCGTTAGCCTGGATTATTTGGATTTGATTATCACAAAATCTTTCATCTGCACATCTTTGTCACAATCTACTGGGCACACCTACTGCTACTTAAATTCATATTTACCAGATTGGCTTCTTTATCATACTTGATTTCATTGCCAAGTACTTTTGTTACAATTTCTTTTGATGAAAAATCCTACTACAGTGAAACCTGTAAAGTTGACCACCTGTCTATGTTGACCTCTGTTGTCAGGAACCAAATTTATCCTATACAAAACTATAAGACAAACCTTTTGTAACCTGACCACCTGTCTATCTTGTATCTTGACCACTGAAATTATTCAAATTTGACTAGAACAATTATAAAATGCCCATCAAAACCCTTTATAACTTGACCATCCCAAAAGCTAACAAATCATGAATAAAAAAAGTAACTCTCCACAAAATTTCTATTTTTTTTTTTCTTTTTAACTAGAATTTCTAAAAGAGTGAAATAGCATTAAACTGGGAAATGTTTTTATTAGTGATAGGTGCAGGTAAATAATCCAAGGATTATCTATTCTTACATTGCTGCTCTTGTGGATTTGGCTTTTCAACCCTCCCCCTCCATTCTTTGATTTTAGATTTCTTTCTTCTATTTCCCATTATCTTATCATTCCTTCCCTTCTTTCAATTAACCCCAGGTGCTAGTTGGTAAGCAGAAATATTTCCACCAGTTGCAATAGTTTGTGGCAATTGTAACTACCCAGTTAAGAAAATTATTTGTGATAATGATGAGTTACACTAGAACTTTGTTGTAGTACAGAAGGATTATTATTTTCATCCAGTAAATTTGGTGTAGAGGTAGTACAAGACTTTTCTATTTTGTAATTGCTTTTTAACAAGGAAGATTTTGTTAACCTAGAATGGCTCCAAAATTTCTTTTATAAGGTGTTAGAAATATACATGGTAATACAATATTGTTTTATAGCCCTGACAATAAATAAAATTTTTGTGGGGGAAAAATTATATGGTATGAATATTACGTAAAAAAAAGCAAATTTATCATCACCCTTTATATGTTTACCACTGAAGTGTGGCACCGCAAGTGGTAAAATTACACAGGTTTTACTGTATGTTCAAAATAACCAATACAAGAAATTAGTTTTGGAAGAAAAGGCTTTTGTATGACATTGATTGCTCAGAATTTCTCATACTACATTTGTTTATGGATTTGTTGAGAAACTAACAAGAAATAAAGCTTAAATAACAAACAAATATAAAAAGAAAAAAAATCATACATCAAGCATAGATTATGAAACACTTTCCAACACATTTAAAATACTCTAACAAAACTTTGCAGTTTACAAAGTAAATAATTTAGAAAATGCTTAACACATTTGAAAACGCAATTTCAGCAATTACTACGCATAGTCGAACAAAATATCGAATTCTTTTCTGCAGCCCTGTATATGATCTATTATTTAAAATACTCTAACAAAACTTTGCAGTTTACAAAGTAAATAATTTAGAAAATGCTTAACACATTTGAAAACCCAATTTCAGCAATTACTACGCATAGTCGAACAAAATATCGAATTATTTTCTGCAGCCCTGTATATGATCTATAAATTTGTATGTATACTGCACAGTATGCTAAAATGTACTTTAGTTAAGAAATATATAGCACAATTGAAAATCCTCTTTCAGCAATTTCTGTGAGTAAGTGGAAATGTACATGAGATCTTTTGAGCAGCCCTGTATAGGATATATAGAATTTATATTCACCAATTATTATGTAAAAACTTACTTACATATAAAAACATTTACCACAACTGAAAACTAGCTACTAGCACTTATTTTTCATAGACAGTGCTGTAACTAAATTATTTTCGGTATCCCTGTAAATGAACGATACATTCTACACAAACCATATTCTGTAGTAAGCACCTTGTAGTGAACCTCAGTGATCTGTATCAATTGGTTTAAAATAGTGAAACATCTTTAAAATATGCTGCAAACAATTTTTCCCCATAAACTTTAATGATAAGGAACTCTTTTGAGTATACCTGTAAATAAACAATGCATTTTATGTACACCATTCTACAGTAAGTGCCTTGTAGTACACCCCAGTGATCCCCACGGTGTATGAATTTGAATATGTTTAAAATAGTGTAACATCATTAAAATATACCACAAATGATTTTTCCCCATAGACCGTAATGTAACAGAAATCTTTTAAGTGTCCCTGTCAAAGAACAATAAATGATACACACTTCATTTTTCAATACCAAACATGCCATAGTTAACCCCAATATTATATATCAATTGCAAAGCAATCTGAGCATATTTACGTGGGTTAGAGCTAGAGCACAAACAGACAGACAAACCCAAATCATAAACACTTTTCAACTATGTTGGAAAGTGTTAAAAATGGAAAACGATTATCTTATTACTGTTGTGACTTGAAAAAATGCCCTGACTTTTAAATAGTAAAAATGTCTTACCTACAGACGGTAACAATATAATTTTATTCATCTTTTTAATTGCTAAAAGGTGTCAGATAAAAATATCATAAACCGTAAAATGGATTTTATTAAGCTGTTGGTGATTTGTTATATTTAAACTTAATTCACTTTAATAATATTGTTATTTTTATTCAAATATTTCAATCTAAAGTATAAATATTTAAACAATTGCTTCCAGTTTAACAATTAATAATTTATTAGACTTTTAAATATTTTTTCAAGACTATATATGATTGGGAAAGAAAATCACAAAAGAAATAAAGTTAAAATACTGTAATGAGAGTTTAGAAACTGTCAATGGTTTTATCATGCTGAAAGTACCAGTTCTTTGTCCAATCACTGAAGTCAAGCAACACCGGTTGCAGTTAGTACTTGGGAGGGTGACCACCTGGGTTTCAGCTCTATATAAAGTTCTATACATATTTTTATAGAAGCTCTATATAACATTCTATATTTTTTTATAGAAACTATATTATTTCTATAAATATTTTTATAGAAGCTGTACAGACATTTCTATTGAATTTCTACAGATACTTCTATAGTTTTTGGTTTTACAAGCTTTCCCAGGTAGCACAGCAATATCGGACAATCTTCGCGTACATTGGCGAAGACAGGTCACGTTTTACTGATATTGGCCAATTTCATGCCTGCAGTTTAAATTGAGCGTTATTTTATTATTTTATAGTATAATATTTATTTGTTTTTTAATTTTAAGTATCTATTTGTATTTATTTAATGAAATGGTTTGTGATAGTCTGTAACTTTCAATTGTAATATTTTTAAATGCTTCATTTTTTTTTTCAAATGATTCATTTCACTTTGTGCCAAATATTACGCTTAGTGACAAGAGTGTTTGCATAATGAAAAATACCAAAAAATATTTGTATTATAAATATGTATAATAAATTTTGTTGCTTAAAAAATACAATTTTCTTTATTCTTATATTGAATCCTAAAGATTGTGTTTTGGTGAGTGTAAAAAGCAATTTGTTTAACTTTTCAGAAAATGTTTTCAGTTTTCAATGAGTTGTTCTAAAGTTTTGTTTTAAGTTAAAAAAAAAAAGAAAGAAAGAAAAAGGTATTTCGAATACTGTTTTAAGTTTTTCTGTTAAGTGCAATATATGTTTGTTTCTAATTTATATTACTAAGTCTGATAATATTTATAGGCAGAAATAAGTTGACTATTTTGAAAATATTTGATTGATATATATATATATATATATATATATATATATATATATATACAAGAAAAATTAGATATTTTAAAAAATATTATCATATTTACGAAACCTGGATATTGGTAAACACGTAAAAAAAAAAAACTCCACAAAGTATAGATACCAATATTGATGTGCTGGAAGAATGGTGAATTTTTCCCCTCCTTTACTAAATGCACAATTACCATTGTGTACTTAAATGTTGTTAGGCCATACGCCTACGTATAATTTTGTATTTTAAAAAAATTGTAATATTTGAGCTTTTTGTACTAATTTTGTTTTTTTATGATATGCATGAAGCACACATAGCTAAATTTTCTGAATAAAAGACTTTCTGTTCTTTCATTTTTTTTTTAATTTGAATTTCTGCAAATTGAATAAAATTCACTGATAGTCAAATTTAAAAGAACGTTTCTTCTGAAAGAATGTACTTATTTTATCATTGTGGAATCTCTTTTTCATACCTTTTCCTATATATATATATATTTTATTTATTTAATTGTTTTACCAGGTTTATTATATTTATTAATTATTATACCTAAATTTTTCTTTTATGGGGAGGGGGTCAATTTTATTCTTGAGAGGTGTGTTTGTGTGGAGGGGGGGGGGATGAGTTTTCTAATCTAATTTATCTTTAAACATAAAGATTCTCTCAACTGTATAACTGTAAGATGGTACATAATATATATTGCTTGATTTAAATTTTTGAAAACATGCTAAACAAAAAACAATGTGTAATTAAGATCTTATAATTGCATGAGCAATTCGAGCACTGTCAAACAAATTTTGTTTTGCTTTTTTTTTTTCGTTAATAAAAGTTTTTAAAGAAAATAATGTCCGTTTTGCTTTTTAATTTTCTCTTTTTATTTATTTATTTATTTTTTTTTTTTTGGCGGGGGGAGAATTTTAGAATGTCTCATTTATTTAAATCAATCCTTATAAATTCTAAATTTGGCATTTATGAGGCACTTGTTCTTCAAACAGTAGCAATCCATTCCTTTTAATATGTAAAGTATCATAATTTCTTTTATTGCTGCAATATGACAATTCTTATACTTTTCTGAAAAGTGTATTTTCAACATAAAATTTTATGGTAAGGGTCTGTAAAATTAGCCTGATTTTTCTCTGAATCGTTCATTGGCATATAAAATCTGTTTCATTAGTTTTGTATTACAGTTGTAAAAAATATATATATTAGTAGTATTACTTTAGTTTACATTTTTTAATTTGTTTACAGTTTCCCAAAAGATTGTATATATAGACTTTTGTGGATATTAGAAATTCCATGTAAAGATTGGAGTCCATCACAACATAATTTACTGTTTTCTGCTTATTTCATGGAGGATATGCTTGACCAAATGTCTGTGTCATATGTCAGACTGAGTGATAATTATGTGTCTACTATCTTTGTATATTCCTAAGAATCATCCAAAGGTGAGGTAATGAGAATAATTAATCTTTTTTATGTAATTATACTTTTTAAAACCAAGTAATACTAGGGTTGTGTTTTTACTGGCAATTACTAAAAGTCCTTATACACATTTATCAATAAATATCTTATTGCTATTTTTCATGTAAATATCTATTTAACTGAGTCTGTTAAAGTGATTGTGTAAATCACTAATTTTGAAAATTAGTGTGATTGAATAATAGATTAACCATCAAGATAAGACAGTTACAGTAAAATCTGTAAATACACTAGTGATAAGCAGAAAAATTAACAAGATTCCATAATTAATTTATATAAAAGGAATTTGTTTATGCTCTGTGCTTTTAATATCTAATGTTTCATTCTTTTCTATTCACTTCAAAGCAGATAATTCAATGTCCATTGGAGCATTGTTAAAATGCCTAGCAACCCTGCCTTTTATACATTTTTCATTCAATCATTGTGTATGGCGAGTGGTGGCTATTATGTTTGGCCAGTTCTGGCAGTAAAGTCAATGGCCAAATTTTCAGTAATACTCCCCGATCGGAAAGTGGCCAGTACTAATATGTCCTATAGGTTTCTATTTGTTGAGTCACTGCCCTTCACTTTGAAACAAATGACGAAAATTTAAATTTTCTAATTTTTTGTTCAAAATGTATTTAAACATTCTTAGTATTTTCTGGCCCAGTTACATAAAAATCCTATTATTACAATATATAAAAGGCTTTTTACCTCATCCATTTCCCTTTAAATGTATTAGAGCTGCAATCTTTAAGTAAAGTTTTCTCAGTTTGTGTTTTTTCAATGTATTACTATAATCAAAATACTAAAATTTCTCATATATTTTTCAATTGGCTTACCAATTTTTTTTAACTAATTGATTTTTTGAAACCTAAGCTCAAATATATTTTGATTTTTTAAAATCTAAACTCAAAATTTACTTTAATTTTTTGTAAAAAACATAAAATTTTTCAAATTTTACCACAAGAATTGCATTTTTTCTTGTTTACATCGTTTTCCATCGTAAGACAGGCTTATAATATTATAAAAAAAATTATTATAAATCACTAAAACTAAACAATAAAAAAAGTTGAAAGCTTACCAAGTGCCAGTCTTTTAGATATAGAAAGCTTTTGACACATTTGTCACAATATTCAATGTACATTCAAAAGTTTTTAAAAATAAACCTTTAAAGGTAGGGTAAATTATAGAAAATGTGAAAATTTAAATAAAGTCAATCCTTTATATATGCAGATTTCGAATGTACTTTTGGCAAACCAAAAAAAAATTTATCTTCTAACTTAATAGCTATTTCTCGTAAAAGAGAGAACAATAAGAGAAGTAGGATTTAGGAGAGTGGACAATAATTGAGATATATGCAAAACTGGGCTTCCGTTCCAAAAATTTCTTATCGAATTTCATTGAAAAATTTGATAGAAAATGTATTATAGAATCCTATAGAATTATGGTCCATTTCTCTAAAAGCTAGTTTAATCAAAAGCTATAGAAATATCTGTAGAATTTCAATAGAAATATCTGTAGAGCTTATATAAAAATATCTACAGAAATAATATTGGATTTCTGTAAAAATATGTGTAGAATCTTATATAGAGCTTCTAGAGAAAACATTTAAAAATATTTCTAGAGCTCCTATAGAAATATCTGTACAGATTCTATAAAAACATCTTTAGAAATACTGATATATCTTCTATAAAAACATCTTTAGAAATACTGATATATCTTCTATAAAAACATCTTTAGAAATACTGATATATCTTCTATAAAAACATCTTTAGAAATACATAGTTCTTCTATAAAAACGTCTAAAAGTATTTATAGAGCTTTTGTAGATATTCTATAGGGATATGTGTCGAGAACACACGAAGGTTGATCCAACTACCAAAAGTAACGCACATCAAGTAACCAGAATTTGCGAATGTGTCGAACGTCAGCCCCTCAGCCTCAGTATGCAATGAGAGGTTTGTGCTCGTGTAAACCTCCTCCATGATGAAGGCCTGTGCTAGGTAAGTATGACACTAGATGGGCAGTCCAAATCTGTGAATAAAATTTATCCAAAATATGATCCATTTAGTAAAAAGTGGTGGGAATTGATTTTTATCGTTTTAAGTAAAATGTATAATCAGCCACATGGTAGAAAAAATAAACAAGTTGGAAATTGTACGACAAACGTGACAAATGAGGTGTGTTCGTAGTTTGTACTATAGCTAGTTACATAAATATTCAGATCTTTTCTGATTTTTAATTCTGTGAAATGAATTATGTCGTCTGCAGATTAATTTCTGTAATAAAATAAGTATCTCGGTCACTTGACGATTAAACTTCGGAAGCTCCTATAACAAAAAAGCACTGATTTAAAAAAAAAAAATTCAAATTTCTTAATAAATATTTTTATTAATATCTCCTAAAGTTTTGATTCGATTTTAATAAAATTTGAAATGTCTCGACAAAATTTTGCAAAGATAATATATTTTAAATTGCAAACCATTTGGTTGGGTAGTTTTTGCGTTGTTATATGCGGACGGACCAAGCGACGACAATAGGTGCTACGTATTTATATAATTACGAACGCACCTAAAAAAAAAGAGATTTTGTTAGATATAACAAAAAATATATGTTTTCGAAAAGAATTCGAATTGTAACTTATGCAACTTGCAACATAAATTGTTTATATATTTATACTGCAGATAAAAATATTTAAAACAAATTAGAATATTATTAATGTGAAAAAAGTTTATTAAAGTAGATGGATGGTTTTGTAAATTTAAAAGCAAATTAATAAATGATTATAAAATTAACCAACAAATTAATGAATTATAAACAAACAAATTAATTAACCATCATTTAAATCAGTAGTTCGACTGATATTATTACATTAACAATTGAATGACAATCTATTAGAATTAAATTACATTCATTTTAAATCTATGGAGTACTATTATATTAAACTGATGCATTACAAAATTAATTATTTTTTAAAATTTTTAATGTATAGGTATAAAGAAATTAATATGCATAAATTTTAAAAGACCAAAAAAAATTATAAAATACAAAAAAAATCTATAGAATCATTAGTCTACAGTACTTAATTCTATTAGGTTTATAGTACTCTATAGAAAAACTGTTGTATAGAAAAGAAAAATTCTACAGAACTTCTAAAAATTCTATAGAAGCATTTTCTTTAGAAGAGGTATTCTGTAGAACTCTTCAAAACTTTAGCAATAGTATTCTATAGAACTTGTAAAGAATACTATAGAGTTTTATACAGCTCTATAAACTTCTTTCATAAGGGTTGACAAAAGTGGTCATCAAATCACTATTGGCAAAAATAAAAATATTTTAGCTTGTGACTAGAAGTATTGATATCAGTTGAACCAATGAATGATCCACCTGATTATCCCTTCAATTTATGATTATAAAACAGAAAAAGCTGATGATAGTTTAAAATTTAGTTACTTTGGAAAAAATACACAAGGATATATGCCAGTATCTAAGAAAAAAAAATGTATATTTGGAGGAGTTTTCAGTGCTGTGGTGTAGTTCTTTTGTTGGCGATGCAGGGTTAATGGAAAAATATTTTCATCACAAATCCACTGTTTTTTTGTTGTTATTTTTTGTTACACCACCTGGAAAACCTGGAATAGTCAGGGAATTTGGAAATTTTCCTAATAAGTCAGGGAATTTCTATATCTCATTCCAAATCTGGAAAAATTAAGGGATTTACTGAAATTTCATGGTAGCCCCCAAATAAGTGCGAGCTTTGTGCCATGATAGGTGAGTTCAATATTGACCATGTTTTCACAGATTTCAGTTTTTGTTTTTTGAAATTTTATATAAATTCCCCTGCTCCTCAAATTTTCACTTCCTACTCTTACCATCCCCCACACTCAGTTTAAAATATTTAAAACTCGCATAAATTTAAAAAAAATCTGCATTATTTGTTATTCTGAAGTTATAATTATAACTAATAAATGCCTGTCCTTTTTTTTCCTCTTTTGTCTAAAGTTTGACTTAAGTGACGAAAATTTTATTTGAAAGTTTGTAACTCTCATAAATTATAAAGGAAAGGAATTCCAATTATAGTCCTAGGAGTAAGTTTTTTGTGGGGGAGAGGGGGGGCATAAGTGAAAATTTCAATCAATATTATCTGTAGTTGGAAAATTTTAGTATTTCTGAGTGATACAAAATGTATTTTACCCTCAGCATGTACAGAGCACACTACACCACTAGATTGAAATTATCTTAAAATACACCTAGAAAAGTCAAGAAATTTCATAATCTTATATGAATAGCAACCCTGGAGGAAGCTAAAGAAATAGAAGAACATATAAATTATATTTGTAATTTTCCAAACATTTGTATAGTAACTTGTTTTAACAGTTTGGGATGTTGTAATTTAAGTATTTTTTCATGTGTCATTATTTTTTGGTCACTTATACAGCTCTGCTCTCTAAGAATTTTAAAGCAATTACAGTAATTTTAACTGCATATTAGAATATTTTATGACTGTTACAGACATGACATTTTGAGTATCTTATTTTTGAATTAAGATAGTATTTATAGATATAACAAGTAATAAAACATTCATATGATGAAAATGTGTATATGAGCATATTTCACATCATGATTTACATACACATTTTCTTTTTGACAACATGCTATTCTTATACTTTATTTTTTCATGAATGGCATCAGGCTAGTTTTATGATACTTTATTTTTTCACAAATGGTGACAGTTTTTCAAATAGAATGCCATGTGACTAGAATCTGTAAAGTGATTTTGCATTTATAAGAGTCTAAATATAATTTTTCTTTTTGTGCTTTGTGAGCAAATTGCTAAACCATAAAATATGGCACCTGTAATTGATCATTGGAGAAAGCACAGGGTACAATTAAGTGACAAGAAAAAAGCTATAGCTAGAAAAAAAGATAGGATTAGAAAACAGAAGGCTAGAACTCTTATGTCAAAAGTAGAGAAATAAAACCCTCAATACAATCTTTTCAATGTGTTAAAGAACAACACGAAAATTCCAAGTCTGCAGTTAATATTGTGTCAGAAGGAAATGCATATAATTCACCTCAGACCATGGGAAAATCTATCGCAAAAGGTAGAAAAAACATGCCAGTAAGTCCAAGAAAGAAAGTAGCAATCATAACCAAAATTGCTGCTGACAATGGCGTAACCATTAAAAAGAATAAACTTTACAAGAATGAACTTAAGGATAAAGTCAAGAAATCAGTTTTAGAATTTTATGAAAATGATGACATTTCAAGCCTGAGAAAAAAGACACTAAGGCTCTCTATATAACTAAACAAAACATAACAAAGCAAAAGAGACATCTCTATATGAAATAATGGGAAACCTTTGAAATATTCAGAAAATAAAATGCAAAGGGAAAAAATGGCTTTCCATCTTTTGCTTGTGTGAGGCCTCAATGCATTTTACTTGTATCAGAAACTTCAGCAAATGTCTGTTTCTGTATTTATTATGCAAATGTACAACTTTCATCTAGATTCCATCAACAAGTTCCCCAATACAAGAACTGAATTTTAGTCAAACTGGTTTGTAATACTGAATTAGAATCTTGCATGCATAGAAAGTGCAGTATGTGTCTGAACAACTTTGAAGTTCTTAATGACATTGAAGATCAGTCTGTTTAGACACCATGATTCCTGTGGGATCAAATTTTTGAGAAGCGCCTTAAGGTACCTTAACTTTTAGAGCACTGCTTTGTGAAGTACAAACAAAGGGAGTACTTCCAAAAACTGAAAAAAATGTGAAAAGAAAGAATGATGCTCGCTTCAAGTACACTTCAGTGAGCAAATATTATATGTAATTTACTTTCTTCTGGAAATATTGATGCAGGGCATTATGATGTTTTAGATTTTATACTGAATCTAATTTAGTAAAGCCAGTAATTCCAAAAAATATAACAAAAAGATTAAAAATTTTAAAAGGGTGCAAAGAATTCCTAAATAAACATATGAAAAATAAAGTCCAAAAATTTTTTTCTATTCAATATCGGTGTACTATTTCTAAAACAATTTACAATTTACAACTGTACTATTTAGGTGGTCTAAACAATGAATGTATTTATTGCTCTGCACTTTATTTTAATGGTGAAAAAAATTCAGCAGGCTATTTTAATTTATGTTGTTGTAATAAAAAAAATCAAGCTACTTGAATTTCTTATTTCTGATCTAAAGAATTATTCACAGGAGATAATGAGTTGTTTAAAAACTTTAAAGATAACATTTATCAGTATAATAATGCATTATCATTCATATCATTAGGTATAAATGTAACATTGCCACCCGAAAAGAGTCTTTATTGCTTTAAAATTCTTGCTGTAGTTCATCATAGACATTCTCCATTATACCGTCAAAGTAAAATAGCCGCTTCTTATGGACAATTATGCGTACTAGATTTTGCGTCGGCTAATCAAATGAGATTTCAACATTTTGATGATAGTTCTTTAAGAAAGGATATTCTAGAAGTTTTAACTTCTATCTTAAACAAATGCAACCAATATATATGATTATACAAAACAATGCTCCAGCACATGTGTGAAAAAAAAAGAAATAGCAATGAAAGAAAATTGGGTACCTGTCAATTTAGTAATGCGATTTTATCATGAGCCGTTCTGAAGTCACAGCGTTTTTTGAATCAGCTAATGGTGCTCCACCTTCCCACAGACACATTGCAATTTATTCTAAGAACAGATAATTGGAAATCTTAGATTTTGCAGTATGCACTGTGAACCAATGGCTTCCATTCTAATTTGGCCATATGGAGAACCAAGATGGCTTATTTCAATGCCAGTTGGCAGAGAATGGCAGAATAAAATTTCGCAAAATACATCTATGATGCAAGAATATATATCGCATATACCTATGATTCGAGGTTGTGGCCCTATAGGAAATTTAAAACCAGTAATTAATACTGGAAAGTTAACTCAACAGTTAATTGTGGATTATTGTTGAATTGAAGGTGACAGATTAACATATATTCGAAGTCAACAGTCAAAGTTAAGAGTGGATACATAAGTCAGCCTAGCAGATGCTTTGCATGTAAGTGCTGGAAGTGTTATTTTTTTTACCACCTTCTTTTACTGGGATTTCTCAAAATATGATGCAAAATTATCAGGACACAATGGCTATGGTGAGGGCATTTGGTAAGCGAGATACTTTTTTAAGATTCATGTAATCCTTTATGGCCAGAAATTACAAATTGATACAATCTTATGAAAAAGCTTACAATAGACCAGATATTACAGTTAACATTTTTCGTGCAAAAGTCAAAGAACTTTTATAATTAATAAATCAAAAAAATATATTTGGTGTAATGGAAATCTATCTATACACTGTTGAATTTCAAAAAAGAGGTCTTCCTCGTATTCACCTAATATTATTCCTTCAAGATAATTGCAAATTTAGGGACGTCTCAGTCTCAGATATTGATAACATTATTTCTGCAAAAATTCCAGGCAGCAAAGATGAAACTTTATATATTTTAGTTAAATGTCATATGTTCAATGGCCCATCAGTAATCTTAATAAAAATTCAGTTTGTATCAATGATGGCAAGTGTAAAAAAGGATTTTATAAAGATTTTATTTCTGAAACAAATAATAATATCAATGGTTATCCTCTGTACCAGTAAAGAAATAATGGTAGAACAATTACAAAACATAGTAAAGGAACCATAGTAGAAGTAGACAATCGTTATGTCATTCCCTATAATCTGTTTATTTTACATTACTTTCAAGCACATAATAATGTAGAAATCTGTGCAAGTATACACACCAAAAATTATATTCATAAATATATGTAAATATAAATGTCATGACTGTGCTAATTTAAAGTTCTTTCTGAAAGAGACATTTTAATTGATCACGATGAAATTTCTTCTTTTCTGAACACCCGCAATGTAAGTCCATGTAAAGCTGCTTATGAAATATTTTCCTTTCCTGTACACCATCAATCGCATACAATAATTCGACTACCAGTTCATTTACCGAATGAACAAGTATATTATCATAAAGAAAATGCCACTAAAGCCTTACTTTGAGCAGAATTAAGAAAACACAGAGTTAATCGCTTGGTTGGTAAATAAATATCTGACAAAAAAGCCCCTACATTTATCCAGATATGCCTTTTTATTATGTTTTTGACATAGAAAAACTAATTTGGAAGAAGCGTGTCAGAATGATTAAAATTATAGGTAGAATATATAAAGTTTTACTGAAAGATATCATCTGTGGTTGCTGCTGCTTTATGTAGTGGATGCTACCAGTTTTGAAGATTTAAGAACATATAAGAGTATTTATTACATACTGAACTTTCAAAGAAGGTGCAATGCAGCGAGGATTGCTCCAAGATGATACTGAATGGTGTCATTGTTTACAGGAAGTATCATCCTTTCAAATGCCACAACAATTGAGACAATTATTTTCTTTTATTTGCATATTTTAGGAACCATCTAATGTACTTCAGTTATGGAATACATTTAAAAACTTTTAATGAAGATTATCAGCAACTTCATAATCAAACAAATTGCTTGTGAATTAACTCTCAAAGGTATTGAAAAAACATTAAAAACTCATAAATTTTCCTTCTCTCCTTTTGACTTACCAGTTACTAAATAGAGTAATGACACCAAACTTCTGCAATTGAATCTTCTACAAACTCAAATTTAAATTATGTTTTAATGATACTACGAGCTAACGGATAACAATTGATTTTCATTATAAAATTATTTTAGTGATGCAACAGAATAATACCAATAAAGGTAATGTGTACTTCATAGATGACTCAGGAGCTACTGGGAAAAACATTTGTATATCAAAGTTTGATAAAGTGTTTTGCTTTAAAATTAGATGTTATTTCAGTCGCATGGACAGGTATTCTTACTCTGGAGTTACCGAATGGTCGCACAGTACAGAGCAGATTTAAATTACCGTTACATCAACATGAGACTTCGATATTATCTCTAACATCAATAATAAGTCTACATCTAACATTAGGTCTGCATGACTAATATAGTTTGTTGAATCAGCCATGGCCAATGCATGTGCATGGTTAGACTTCTGGGAAAGCTTTATGAACAATAGTGTTCCTTTTGGAGAAAAAATATTTCTTCATGAAGTTTTCTTCTCTTTGTTCAGAATTTAAGGTACTTAAATTAATAAAAAATATGCAATTAAGACCAGAGGAATCCGAACTAATGGAATATTTGCTTAAAATAGGTTATGGGGAAAATTTTTGCATGAAGAATTCCCTGAAATCTCAAATAAAATAGATTTACCAACGTCTATTATATCAGAAAACTATATTGTCATCGAATTTTTGGGAAAAGTGTTTGCATCTTCAGATTAAAATTTGATAAAGTTTCAATTCTGGCTCCAATAAACAAAAATTGTGATAAAATTAATATTAAAGTATAAATCAAATACCAGGAACGTCCAAAACATACATGAGCGTAAAAAACTTAATAACTGAAAATGAAAAAGAAATCCTTCAGTTTTTTTTAAAATTTTAAATAACTTAGAATTAAGTGGTTTGCCTCCACATATTCTCCCTTTAAAAACTAGAGCTATTGTAATTTTACTAAGAAATTTAAACACACCCCAAGGTCTTTTAAATGGGACCAGATTAATTGTACAAAACATGTATAATAATTGTTTAGATCTAGAAATTATTACAGGCGAAAGAGTTGGGTTTTGATCTCTAGAATCGATCTAATACCATCAGACACAACCCTTCCTTTTTCATTTAGAAGACGTCAATTTTCAATTCGTTTTCCATTTAGTATGACAATTAATAAAGCAGAAGGACAAATATTGGATTGTGTTGATGTTTTTTTGCCTGATCAAGCATTTTGCCATGAACTGTTATATGTCGTGGATTATCGGGTACGTTTTTTTAAAAACTTGAAAGTGCAAACTGTGCAAAAAAGTACTACAACTAATGCTAAAAGTACTACTACTAATGTGACATATAAGGAAGTACTTTTAAGAAAAGAAAAAAACCTATTGTTTAACTGCATGAAATGTGATTTTCATTTTTATTACAGAAAATTAAATAAAATTAATATTTTCTTCTAACTACATTTTAAATTTATTCGTAAGCTTAAATTGTAACATACATATTTAATTTATTCTCTTATGTCAAATTTTGACAGATGCAACTAGTATGTAATTACAGAATTTTAACAGTAAATTTGTTTTAATTTATGATAGTAGCTGTTTATTTTGTTTATTGTAATGTTAAATATTGTTCAATCTTGTACAGTTGGGAAATGCATCTGATAATATTCAGATCTGTCATGCCCTTGTAATAATGTGAGTGTCAAATAATCGGGAGTCTACCGTAGTCTTTAATACTATGATAAAATTTTGTGTTAAATTTTTAAAATTAAAATTCAATGTTCTAAGGCAATTTTGAATTCTGATGAGAAGTTTATTTTTTCTTAAATAGGTTTTAATTAACTAAAAAATATGGTGTAATATAATGATAGAATATCTATTGCAGATGCATGAAGCCATAAATGCAGATACACATCATATCATTCAAAGCAATCTTTAATGTGTGAAATATGCAGCCAAACATTTCTTCACAAGAGATTTTTCGAAAAGCATCTACCGAATCTCACGAAGAAAAATCATTTGTGTGTGAGATATGCAACAAGAAATTCTCTCGTAAGGGTAATTTAATTAAGCATCTGTTAATTCATACTGGTGAGAAACCTTTTATGTGTGAGATATGCAACAAGAAATTCTCGCAAAAGAATCATTTAGATAATCACCTTCGCTCTCATACTGGTGAGAAACTTTTTGTGTGTGAGATATGCAGCAAGAAATTCTCTCGTAAAGGGGATTTAAACGTGCATCTGTTAATTCATAGTGGTGAGAAACCTTTTGTGTGTGAGATATGTAATTTGAAATTCTCTCGTAAAGATAATTTAGATGTTCACCTTCGCTCTCATACTGGTGAGAAACCTTTTGTGTGTGAGATATGTAACAAGAAATTCTCTCGAAAGAGTCATTTAAATACTCACCTTTTCACTCATACTGGTGAGAAACCCTTTTTGTGTGAGATGTGTAACAAGAAATACTCTCGTAAGGATGATTTAAACAAGCATCTGTTAATTCATACTGGTGAGAAACCTTTTGTGTGTGAGACATGCAACAAGAAATTCTCTCAAAAGAATCATTTAAATACTCACCTTCGCACTCATACTGGTGAGAAACCCTTTGTGTGTGAGATGTGTAACAAGAAATACTCTCGTAAGGATTATTTAAACAAGCATCTGTTAATTCATATTGGTGAGAAACCTTTTGTGTGTGAGATATGCATCAAGAAGTTCTCTTGTAAGGATGATTTAGACAAGCATCTGTTATTCCATACTGATAATAAACTCTTTTGTGTGTGATATATTTAACAATGTAAGTCTCATGTAAAATTGATTTAAGCAAGAAGCTTCTAATTCATTCTTCTTATGTATGAGACATGCATCAAAATATTTTATCAAAAGTTTTATTTAAATGCCCATATAAGTTTTCAAACTAGGGAGAAATATTTTTTTTGGAAATTCGGCAACAAAATATTTTCAAAAGAGTGATTTTATTCAGCATCTATTATTTGTTACTGGTGAGGAACAGGCAATAAAAGTTACTCTCAAAAGTGTAGTATAAATGCTTATATTGCAGATAAACCTTTTTGTTGTGTGAAATATGAAACAAGAAATTTCTACAAACACTCATCTGAGTGTTCAACTTCTCTCTCATAATTTGTTGTTTGCTATAAACTAATTTTGGCACTTCCCTTTTTATAGGGAAGTTGGCATAATTTTATGTAAAAAAGGGGTACTTTTCGGTTAGCCGGGTACCAGTGCATGTGCGTGCATTATATATATAGATTCAACCAAGCAGGGAGGCCTACCATATGGCTTTAGCCTCTGCAAGCCCTGCTTGATATTACATATATAAGTTACATTCTGCAACTGTCAAAGAAAAAAGATGACAACTATCTCCAATCTAATTGCAGTCGTACTTGAAGTTTGCTCATCAGCAGCCGAGTAAAACAAAATGTAAATTGCATAAAAAAAAACACGATGACAGTCTAATCAATTTTATTTAAACACAATCCTCTTTAGTTTCTGGTGAAATGCTCTCTTTACATAACGATAATTTAAATAAATTTCCATAGAACAATTTCATTTTATATTACACACAATTCAACGGCCAGCAGTAGTTTATTTTAACACCCCTTTGACCACAAAATCTCTATGGTGACACATATTCGAACTCTACAACACCAGCAATAGTATATTTTAACAATCAATTTGACAGCGAAATTCTTTTGCTTTCTGGGTCTGTCGCTTCGTTATAAGCGAAGAGGCGTAAGAAACATTTCGTAACACGTGACCTTTTTTTACCCAATGCATGTTCAATTTTAGCTGCATACTCATTTTTATCTGAAAATTAATATTGAAGAAATAAGTCTCTCCTAGTTTTTGGCAGGAGAAGAATTTTCTGGAATAGTGCAGAAATTAATAAACACGGAATCTGAAAGAATAAGTTCGGTTTTTGCATACTGAGAAAATAATTTAAAAGAAATAATTTTTAGACTATTAGGAAAGGGAATTTGGAGAATTTACACAGATTAAAAGAAAGAACAGAGATTTAAATGTGGGAAGAAATGCGAAATATTTAATATAATAAAGAATTTAAGAAAATAGGTTTTTTAAGAAGAAATATTTTTATGAAATGTGTTTTTTACATCTTATTTGTTAAGAAATAAAAGTGAATTTAAGTAGCTTAGGATAAAAAATGTTTTAGTAAATATGAAATAATGAAATATTTAAAAAAAAAAGAATATTTTAATAAACTAGGGTTGTAAATGAAATATTAATAAAAGGAATTTTTTTATACAATAAATTTAATATTATATGAAATTTTAATTTTTGTAATATAATCTCCCCTCCCCAAATTTTGGATGAATTTGGTAGTTCTTTAGAACTACAAGATCAGACAAGTAAAAAGATAATAAGTTAGATGATAGAAGTTTCTATAGTGAGAAAATTATAAGTGTTATTAATTAATTAATGACTTTCAAAAGTAAATATTTTAGAATAATTTTAAAAAGTTTAGAATTTGAAGAGCAGTTTAATTACCTATAAAATTTTAAAATTTGGAAAGTAGTTGTAATACATGTAAAATTTTAGGATTTGGAGAGCATTCCCCTGAAAATGTACAAAAAAAATTTACATAGTAACTTACAATTTATAAGTGCATCATACTACATAACAATAACAGAAATAGTGAATGTAAACAATAGAAAATAGTCAACAACAGAAATAATAGTTTTAAAATAACAGAAATAAGATATAAATTGAAATAAAATTTAAAATATTTATAAACAAATATGTTATGTAGTCCCTTGATAGATTCATAAAATAAAGTCCTGGATCTCTAACAAAAGTCTTTATAAAGTCTAATAATAAAATATATACTTATCAAAATTTTTGGTATCCATGGTAAACCAAGAATTTTTTAATTTCACAACTTCTCTGGTAGACTACTATAAATAATAACTAAGTATTGAATTTCTACATAATTTCTTAGTTACTTTGTGGAATTTCGTTTGTCTCACAAACTTTTATATGACTTATTTTCTAATAATCAGACTTTATTACAATGAGTACTCTTATAATCATATCAACATTAGTAATAATATCAATTTTCCTTCAGTAGTAACAGTAACAATAATTCAATACATTTTAACTAGTAATAACAATATAATATATAGTAAATAATATAATATATAATAATAATAATCTATTAGTAACAGGTAATTGTTTTTTCAATGATATTGGCTGAATAAAAATTTTACATAGCATCGAATTAAATTTCTTATTGTATTTTTCAGATAAGAAAGAAATTATAATAAGTTCAAACATTAAAAAAAATCCAATGAATAGAATAGATTCGCAACCAATATCATACCAACAATATCTTTACTTTATATTTTGACTCTAAGATGTAGAATTGAATCTTTTCTACATGTGGTTTGTAACTCAGATATCAAATAAATAAGAAGAAAATAAGAGTGAAAATAAAGAAGAAAAATGAATTTGTTTATAATTAATCTTTTATTATTAAATAATTATTAGAAAGAATTAATGAAATTTTTATTATTTATTGATTAAAATTTGATAAAAGTAATTTATTAAATTAAGAGTTAAACAAAGGTGTTAGTCTGATACAAGTTAAGTGAACTGTCTTCATTTTTCAACATTAACTGAAGTTCTTAAACTCAAAATAACCAATTTATGCCTGTTTAAGAAAGCTAATTTAAACAAAAAACCTCAAGCAAGTAAATATCCATGTTGCACTTCCAAGGATATACCTGTAATGTCAAAAAGAAAATTGTTTACTAGCTATTGTAATCGTTATTTTAAATAAAGTATTTTTTTAAATTAAGCTATTGTCTTAACTTTAGTTTGTTGGGGTTGTGGTCATTGCTCATGTACTTTTTATTAAGTCACTGTACAAACATATAATAACTTTTTATGAGAAATAAAAATAAATAAATAATAAATTGTTAATAAAATAACAAATAATTGTGAATATAATAATAAACCGTTTTCTGAGAAATTCTGGAATAATAATTTTGCAGAATCAAACTCTGCCTGACATGTCAGCAGCATCTCTTGGAAGAATTTAAAAAATCCGGGAAAAGTTAAAAGGGTTTCCTCCATAAGCAAATTCTCCTCCATATACTTCTACACTGGAATGAAAAACACCAGTACCAAGTGTCGAAGTATAATCATTAATTCAATACATGTCATACACATTTAAGATTACAGGTTCCCACACCATGGTTTCATTAAAAATAACTTCGAAAAATATAAAAATAAAGCACTTTATATTCAGATAGAAATTATAAAATAAAATTGCACCAATTTTAAAAGGCAGTACAAAAAAAGCGTGTTTTGAGCCACAAGTGAAAAAGGCGAAACTTAAACTTATTTAAGATAACATTTATAATTAACTAGATGGAACCCGTCAAAACATGACAGAAAAAAATTACTATAACAATATCAGTAAAATAAGCTTATTTATTAGTTAAGAGGGGGTAAACAACTGTGTAATGCAAATAAGTTCGACATTACTGCGATATTCACCACAGCAAGAAAAAAATTTCATAGACGTATTTCATACAAATAGTATATTCCTACTTCCATATCATGTACAGTAAATAAAAGAACATAGTAAATAAAGCGCACATCTCTTTCCCGGGTATAATACAACCAAGTGAGCTTCTATGCTCATGTGCATTGCATCTGTCCAAAGGCACTGTTAAAATTCGACGCTAAAAATGTTTAAATAAAGATTTTTAAAATATTCTCTTTAATCATTGTTGGTTTCAAAGCCATATTTTCTGAAATGCATCCATTGTTTTAAGCTAATTAATTTTTATGGAAAAATGGAGAAATATTTGTACAATAATAATATACAACCGGATTTTTTATATTTTCAAGTTTAATTTATTTGTATGGGGTTTTTTCGGTCTCTTTTCATAATCAGGATGATTGATTATCCCTTTTCCACAGTCAGAATCAATTTGATTTTTTGTTATCCTAAATTCTCTCTCTTATATACTCAAACACCCAATGGATCTTTAAAAAATTAATAAAGTACAATCCCTTGCATATTCTGATACAACACATACATCAACGATTTCAACATTATATCAATTTTATGTCAACATAAACTGAAAATTGTTATTTTTTGTTGTTGTCAGATTCCAGGTTAGCGCCAAAATGCTCTATCTTATGGATAATCTGATCTTATGATTTATCAGAGGATTCATAAATTATTTATTTCACTTTTTATGGTAGTTGGGGAAATCAATTTCCAATTGTGGCAACTTTTTCAGGGGCTTACATTATTGATGCAAACTGGTGGCCATAGTTGAGATAGATATGAAAAATAATTCCTGCATGAAAATTAGTTAAAATGTCGTTTAATTAAGTGGCAGTTTTTAAAGAAATTTCATTCAAATGTTAACATTTTTCTAATTGATAATGTATAAATTTAAATTGTACGGTGTTTAGAAGTGATGTAAGCGTGATAAAAGTGAAAGCGATAGCGCCGTTGTTGTCACAATCGTTACACTTTTGTAAAAATTGACACTGGGTTTTGGCTGGTGTCCGAAAGTAGACTATCCTTTTTTGACATCAACAGAGAAATTCACAGTGAAAGAAATAGATCTTTGCCGCTCATAAGGAACTGTTAAATGAACTTTAATAAACCTACAAAAATAACTTCCATAAAATATTAGTCTTACATTGTTTATACTAACTCAAAAAATTATTATTATTTCATGCTTTTTTTTTACCATAACACAATAATAATTCTTAATAATTTTATTTTTCCTGAAATCCTGTAATTTTTTGAGTTTTTTATTAAAAAATGAAATCGTCTAACATATAATTAAAAAAGGGTAATTGATAACATGTAATCAATGTGTGCAATCAAGATGAAACAATCAGTAAAGGCTAAAATTCTACTCTATATTTAAGAATTGAAAAATCAGTTAAAATTATGTCCTGTTATGAAATCTTGTGTGGATAAATATACACTAAAAACACCAACGTTTAACACACAGTATCATAGTACAATGGACAGACGTACGTTTCGTGAGTAACTTGGACTCACATCCTCAGTGTCAATAAAATAAAATTAAACATTATCGTATCCCCCCCCCCCCCAAAGACATGAAATTGAATCGAGAAACCCAAATGAAAACAACAACACGCTGAGAAACTCATCACGCATGAGCCACCAATCAGATTAAGCCGGAAGTGATTCACTATGACACAGTAACTCAACCCAGAAAGGTGAGACGTAAGGTACACTTGAAAAATCATTGACCTGGGAGTTACCAAATTTATTAATGTAAACTGCCTCAAAGAAGTCTCAATCTAATGCAGTGTTACATTTCTTAATAATAGTGGCTGAATCAAAGTTAAAATTATGTCCCTCACTCCAACAGTCACAAGCAATAGAGGATTTTTGTAATTTTTTTTTCTTAATATAATTTTTGTGTTCATTGAGTCTGAAACGGAGTTGTCGTTTAGTCTGTCTTGTATAGGACAAACCACATTGACATTAGATATTGTAAATGCCCCAAAAGTTTTGATGTAAAATTTTATCCTTTAACTGTGAAAAATTTAGTTTATTAACTGGCTTAAAAACAACCTTAGAATCGTACTGTCGTAAAATATTAGCTGTTTTGTAACTAATGCTATTGTAAAATGGTAAAATAATGAGGTTAGAAAAAGATCCTGGAACAACAGAAGAATCAAGATTACGAATACCTTTATTTAGACAACGAAAAATTAAACGATTGATATAAGCCAATCTAAAACTACGATTAATAGCAACTGATCTAATATAATTCAATTCTGTAACAAGGGAAATATTATCAGAACAAATGGAAATTGCTCTATTAATAAAGAAATGAAAAGCCAAGGCTTTCTGAGAAAGGGGGTGACACGAATTAAAATGAGGGGGGAGTGAGACTGCAAAGGGTTTACGGTATACACAAGTATCAAATGTATTAGACTGACGAGTAACTAACACATCAAGAAAAGATAATTTATTTTCAACTTCAACTTCATATGTAAATTGGATAACAGGATCTATTGAGTTTAGAATAGTTAAGATATTATCAATGGATGAAATAGACAGGTCTAAGAGTGAAAAAGAAACATCAACATATCTACAATAAAATGGAAAATTAATAAGATTAAACAATTTATCCTCAAAATAATGCATATACAAATCTGCTAGGAAATGACTTAAAGGATTACTCATTGCTAAACCATCTGACATAGAATAAAATTGATTTGATTAATTAAAATAAAAATTACGTCTTCGACACCATGATATCAAAAAAGAGCATTGAAAAAAATGTTGTGATGCGTAGTTACGTACAATAGATCAATTTCAACTGACATCACAAACTTTTATCCAACAGTCGAGAGGGATAATTAAGAAAAATAATGTAAATAAATAAATTTCCAAGATTTTTTTTTTCTGTTTTCATTAATAAATTGTAAATTTTATTGTTTAAAGTTACTTATAAATGATATTTTAGTGAATGGGAATTTTTTCTTTTTTATCTGAGATTCTAATGGCAACATTTTTCCATTTGTTTCTTGGGTTGAGATTTGGGTGCTACAATTTGGTGATAGTTTTTTTTTATGGAAAGTGGTCAACAGAAAAATATAGAAGTACCAGAATATTTTTCTTCATTTTTTTAGTCATATTAAGAAATATATATTTTTAATATTTGCTGAATCACTTACTTGGTTACTTTTTCATGCATTACATTAGTGAAGATTGTAATTTCTGTTATTCTTTTTAAATATCCCTTACTCATATAAAAATAGTGTGTGTTTTCTGTGGTGATTAGCATAAACATTGTAAAATTAAAATTTTTAGATTTCATCCAACTTCAACTGTTATAACTGTTATAAGTGAATAAAATAAAGTAATATAAAATTAATTAATAAATACCCTTAAATGCGTGTATTTAATAAAAATAATGGTTGAAAATTGGGTTTTCTTGCCAAAATGGAGCAAAAAATAAATCGTGCCAGTACCGGTGCTTCTGCAACATCTGTTCCATGTCAGGGTATTTTTTATTTAATAATTAATATTTACTAATGTTTTAAAACAAATTTAAGTGTAATTTAATATATTGTAATCTTTTTTATCACGGATGACATTTCTGCGATTTTTTGCATACCAGTATAATTTTCGAGATAATGTTATTCTATTAAATCGCAGAGAAATATTTCCTCTAAGATTATACTGGCCTGCTAAAGTCGGAAAAATCCTATCCGTGTTATATGATAGTTTTAGTGTTTCATCAAATGTTAAAGAAAATAAATTGGTGACATTGATATTTTTATAACGTAATCGATCTTTGTTTACCTTGCCCAGATAGCTTGAAGTTACGGTCAGAGGCAGACTTCCATTTTGGGCAGAGTTCAGCGTCCTCTGGCGATTGACTTTATGATGTCATACGCAGAATTAATAAATGTTTTGAATAAACAAATGTACGATGACAAAATTGTATACAAATATCTTTCATTAAAAAAACAATGATGTAATATGATGCAGTAGTTTGTTCTCACGGACTGTCAGTAGAGAAGAAATGAGAGTTTTGCCCCAGAAGGAGGTGTGAGGTGCTGGTGCAAGGTGCAGCACCGGCACCACACACCTCCTCCCAAAGTGCACCTCACACCTCCTCACAAAGTGCTCTCCTCCTCCCGAAGTGCCCTCCTCCTCTCAAAGTACCCTCCTCCACCACTTAAGATAAGGGGATTAATGATAATTAATTTTAATTAGGGAGCTTAGAAATTTTTTGAAGCATTTTTTTTCGCGGAGAATTTCCTACTAGAGTACGAGGTGTGTTTCAACGGATTTATTTTAGTAAATTAGAAGTTTAATTAATTTTAATTGGGGGACTTAGAAATTTTTCGAAGCAATTTTTTTAAACTAGAGTAGGCCATTCGATATACATGTTAGAGTACATTTGAAGAGAATTTTAAAAGTCAATAATGGTTTAATTAAAAATGGTCATTAATTAATTTTAATTGGTGAACTTAGACATTTTTGCAAGATTTTTTTTTTCGCGGAGTTCTATTACAGTACAACATGAATTTTAACGAATTACAAATTTAATTAATTTTAATTGGGGAACTTAAGAAATTTTTGCGATTTTTTTTTCTTAACGATTGTATGCAGTTTGAATGTGAACGAAATATAGTAATTAAAAATGGTAATTAAAAATGGTCCTTAATTAATTTTAATTGGCGGACTTAAACTTTTCTGGGAGTAAACAGACGGGTCTTAATGAATTCGATACAGGATATGGTAAAAAATACAGGGTCCTGTATGAATTATACTGCACTAAATTTAATAGCTCGCACCCTCCCCCTCCCCCCTCCCTTTTTTTACCCAGAGTCGATAGAAGTTAGCCTAACAATACACACTTCCAAAAGTATAGAGTAATATAAAAAGAAGAATTTTAACGTTTATATAAAGTAAACAAGAATGAAAAATCATGCGTAGCGTCATAATTCATGAATCACTTTCCAACATTAACGAAATGTTATGTGAACAAAATATAATTTTGCCAGCTAGTACATAGTTTATTAAAATAGTGAACAGATCCCCTTTAGAATAAAAAAGCATCCTTCGCAAAAAATCCAATTATGCATAAGATCTCTTCCTAAAATCAGATAATTTACACTTTCGCCTTTTTTTTCAATTCAAGTTAGGCTAAAAGTACAGCTTGCGCATCGATAGGTTAAAAATATATAAATCCTTCAAAAGAAACTTAGAAAAGTTATAGATATTAAGCTACCTTCACAAAATAATGCGAGTATTTGAGTCCCTGGGCCCTTCACAAAATAGTATAACCTTATTTGAATTCCAGCGGCCTTCACAAAATAATTGGACAGATTTCTTTTTAATAAAAAGGTTCTCCTTCACAAAAAATCCAATGAATTATTACGGAAACCCTTCAGTTCATTGACCTCTCTTTTTTCCCCTTCGAAGTGTGAACTCGCATTAGACTATAGACCCTCTTCATAAAAATAATTTATACATGCCCTATTCGAATAAAAAGTCCTTCACAAAAAATTGTAGGGGTTCCCTGTTTGAATAAAAAAGACCCTTCACAAAATAAATACAATAGATTCATGTTATATTACGACGACAGAAATACGTGGGACATTAACCTTTCATAAAAATTAAAAATCCCCTGTTTGAATGAAAAGGGCCCCTTCACGTACCCTGTAAAAATACTATGATTGTCCAGTTATTTTAAAAAATAGAGTGCTATTCTCAAATGAGTACGTATTCATACAATGTAAAAATAAGTTTTACATGAATGTATTTTTAGTTTAAAGTTCAAAATATATATTTTAGAAATGAAATTAAGAAAACCCGAAGGCTATCCCTTATCCCCTCAACAGACGGAATGCTGAATCACAATGAGTCATATTAGCAGATAAGCAATGACCTTGCCTTAACTTGTTCCCTTTCTTAGATTATGAATCACTCACGATAAGAAATTACTGAAGCTCACAGTTCCTGACACATTTTTTGTAGCCAAATGTATGGAATTAGCTATATAGTTATTAATCTGTTAAGTTTTAAAATGATTCAATGAAAAATAAGAACTAAGAAATAGTCATTCCCTTAAGAATTTTGAGGCAAATAGATGTTTAAATGAATTTGAACCTGTTTAAATGAACCTGTGTTTAAATGAATTTGATACAGGTTATGGTAAAAAAAATACAGGGTCCCCTATAAGATATATGAATTTTAAATAGTATAAAACTAAATTACATTAGTCTATGCCTTTTGTATAGTAAAGTTTAGAAAAATTATACTAAATTGAATTTTTAATATTCTAACTTAAAAATTTCTTTTGAGGAATGTATAGGATAACTAACCTTTTGACGTTGTTATTATAAAATATATATATTGTACTATTTAGTTAGGGCATTATTTCGAAATTTTTTTGTTTTAATATTGAAAAAATAGATATATAAATGTATCTTACCTATAAAGTTTAACCATAATGTACTGGACTTCATCCAAACTCGAATGTATGCTTGTCTTACAACAACTAAACGGTAACGTATATTCGCTTATCTCTTAAACCCACGGGATATTGTGACGTCGTGAATAAGGCATATGGTAGAATACAGAATGAATAGGTATTATAAGACAGAAAAATAAAATAATCATAAATCATAAATTTTGCATACTTCATACAAACACTTACAGTATGAGAAATGATTGCTACTATTAACCATATGAGAAAATGAATCATTAGCTAATCTTATTAGTGTATGTCATATTTAACTAACAGGCTCGAACATGCGTGAATTTTGACTAGAATTATTCACTGAATGTAAAAAAAAATGATTTATATTTAGATCTAATATTTATATCGTTTAACATTTAAAAATCCTATTAAAAGTATATACATTAGTATGCTTGTGCAAGGTCTATTTTTAATACAAAACATTGTGTGAAGTGTCCTGTTTTAGGATTAAAAGTTTCGTGAAGGGGTCTGTTTGAAGGACACTGTTTCGAAATGACTTAAGAACGCACAATTTATTCCTAAACATTCAATTCGATTCGTTATATATGCTTTATTGAGTATTCAATGAAAAATAATAACTAAGAAATAAAATTTAAAATAGTAATTAAGAGATACCCTTAAGAATTCTTGCGATAGGAGATTCGTTTTAATTAAATAGGTTAATGAATCTAATTCGATACAAGTCATACTAAAATAGAAATTACACTAAAAATACAGTCCCCCACAATATGTATGAATTATACTCCACTAAATTTAATAGCACCCTCCCCTATTTTCATAAAAATGGCTTTAATATAATTCAGGCTAACAATATACAATTCAAAAAATACATAGTGACCACAAGAAGGATAGGGATTCAATATGTACTACTACTTAAGTAAAATATAATTTATCTTATCGCATAAAATATATTAACAAGTCCTGTAAAAATATATTGACAAGACATGAACTATTAATACATGAGTTAAAACATATTGGTTATACAAAACATATATATAGAAATATATATATAAATTTATCATTACCTAAAAATGTCAAGCATGATTTACTGGACTTCATCTAAATTCAACTAGATTCTTCACCACGTGGTTTGATGACATCACTGATCGCGATAACATTCTAGATAAGATTCACTGATAAGAACACAGTTCAATTAATTTTTTCTAAAGAAAGTATACGAGTTGATTCTAAAGTCTAAGTATGTAGATATATAGTAGATTAGTAGTAATATATTTATAAAGTACTTTTTATTTTGTTTTAAAAGTAATGGTTATTTTTCTCTTTACGTATGGTAGTCAAAATTAAAACATAAAATATTAAATTTAATCTTTAGTAATACAAAGACTATATAATCTGTGTTCTAATTGTGAAAAAGTATTAGGTTGGAAACGCATACATGATTACAATCATCTATCAGAGATGTATACAGGGGAGCTGTACATATGGACAACTTGAACTATAAGCAGTGTAAAACAATTCCTGTTATATTCCATAACTCGAAAAACTGATAGTCATCATATTATGACAAAGCTAGGAAAGTTCAAAGATCATGAAATCGACGTGATTGTCCTTTCTTCTATGAAGAATTATACAACCTTTAATATCAGAAAGCCAACATGCCCTATTTATAGGGCTTTCATATATTATTTTCGTTTGCGCTGGTTTTGAACCCGCGAACTTCAGCTTGGATTCAGCTTCATTGATACGCTAACCATTGGGATGTCACGTGACCATGCGGTATCATTCAATACGTCACCAGTGACGTCAGAGATCACGTGATCAAATCTTATCAGTGATTATATTAGCTGATAAGGCCCTGAACAAGCATTCACTTTTCTCAGAGTCTTGGTGTGAGACGATTGGGTGCTTAGCTAGCTGGCGTGTTAGGTAAGAATAGTATTTGTATATATATTTTTAATATGACTTTAAATTAATTTGATACCTACTATGTTAAACGATATGAATATGTTTTGAATATTAGAACTGAAAAATAATACTTTGAAATAATAGACTTACTAATCAGTAAAATTTAAAGCTATGTAGATAAATTTCCTAAAACTAAGTTGAAATGAAAATGGTAAAAGTTTAGTCAGTCTCATGTTAGTGTTTATCATATTAAATCTACAAAAGAAATTTTTAAGTGGGAATACTAATAATCCAAGTTGCCATATAGATATTATAAGTTAGTAGATTCATAAACTAATGAGAATGTATATAATTTTGGAAATCATATTCATGCGACTAAATAACCTGGGGCTCACTCAGCCCAGTAGTTAGCGTGATGGGTATAAAGTACCTGGGGCTTAATCAGCCCAGTAGTTAGCGTGTTGACTATATAATAAGCGGGGGCTCACTTAGGCCTGTGGTTATCGTGATAGCTATAAAATAAGCGGGGGGCAAACTAAGTCCAGTAACTGTGGTGGGTATAAAATAGCCTGGGGCTCACTCAGCCCAGTAGTTAGCGTTTTGGGTATAAAATAGCCTGGGGCTCACTCAGCCTAATACTTAGCATGGTGACTATAAAATAAGCGGGGGCTCACTTAGCCCTGTGGTTAGCACGGTGGCTATAAAATAACCGGGGGTTCATTAGGCCCAATAGTTAGCGTGGTGGGTATAAGTTAGCCTAGGGTTCACTAAGCCCAATAGTTAGCATGTTGACTATAAAATAAGCAGGGGCTCACTAAGCCCAATAATTAGCGTGGTGGATATAAATTAACCTGGGGCTTACTAAGCCCAATAGTTAGCGTGGTGACAATAAAATAAGCGGGGGCTCACTTAGCCCTGTGGTTAGCGTCCTGGCTATAAAATGACAAGTCTGATTATATGTTTGTGGGTTCGAAACTTGTGCGGTTTAGACGATGGGATTTTGAATACTTAGAGAAGTTAAAGAAATCACGACATTGTTCTATATCTTATAAATATTATGTGTTTGAATATGGTAAGTTAAGTATTCTATATCAAGTTATAATGAAAGTCATATATGCAAAGTTTAGAGACCTCTAGTATAGCAAACCCAACATATATATAGGTCGATTCAAATGATATATCACGAGTTGAAAAAAGTGTGATTGTAATAGATAGTATTTATAAGAAAGCGAGAAAGCATCAGGGCACGGACATCCCAATGGTTAGCGTATCAATAATAAGTCCAAGCTGAAGTTCGCGGGTTCAAAACCAGCGCAAACGAAAATTATATTTGAAGGCCCTATAAATAGGACATGTTGACTTTCTGATATTAAAGGTTATATAAATCTTCATAGAAAAAGAGACAATCACGTCGATTTCATGATCTTTGAACTTTCCTAGCTTTGTCATAATATGATGACCATCAGAGTTTTTCGAGTTATGGAATATAACAGGAATTGTTTTACACTGCTTATAGTTCAAGTTACATTCCATATGTACAGCTCCCCTGTATACATCTCTGATAGATGATTGTAATCATGTATGCGTTTCCAACCTAATACTTTTTCACAATTAGAACACAGATTATATAATCTTTGTATTACTAAAGATTAAATTTAATATTTTATGTTTTGTTTAAATTTATATTGTTTAAATTTATATATATATTTCTATATATATGTTTTAACTCATGTATTAATAGTTCATGTCTTGTCAATATATTTTTACAGGACTTGTTAATATATTTTATGCGATAAGATAAATTATATTTTACTTAAGTAGTAGTACATATTGAATTCATATCCTTCTTGTGGTCACTATGTATTTTTTTAATTGTATATTGTTAGCCTAAATTATATTGAAGCCATTTGTCTGAAAATAGGGGAGGGTGCTATTAAATTTAGTGGAGTATAATTCATACATATTGTGGGGGACTCTGTATTTTTAGTGTAATTTCTATTTTAGTATGACTTGTATCGAATTAGATTCATTAACCTATTTAATTAAAACGAATATCCTATCGCAAGAATTCTTAAGGGTATCTCTTAATTACTATTTTTAATTTTATTTCTTAGTTATTATTTTTCATTGAATACTCAATAAAGCATATATAACGAATCGAGTTGAATGTTTAGGAATAAATTGTGGGTTCTTAAGTCATTTCGAAACAGGGTCCTTCAAATAGACCCCTTCACGAAACTTTTAACCCTAAAACAGGACACTTCAAAACAATGTTTCGTATTAAAAATAGATCTTGCACAAGCACACTAATGTATATACTTTTAATCTATATATTTAAAACGCTAAGCGATTTCTTTCGACAATCCGTGAGAACAAACTACTGCATCAAATTACATCATTCTTTTTTAAATGAAAGATATTTGGACAGAGATTTGTTATCGTGCAATTCGTTTGTTCGGAAATTTAATTAATTAACTGTAATTTTCAATTAAACTTTTACGTCTGCTAATGACGTCATAATCGGATAACGCCTACTGTTCCGAAGCACAGAGTTTATTTTCTAAACTCTGTGGTTGAATAAAAGAGAAATAATAAATATTAAAAGCACGCGGTTTTAAGGCCGAATTTGTTAATTTGCAAGTTAAATTTCGGTAAAAATACTTATCCGCGTGTTTTATAAGCGAATAAAAATTCATATATATTGTGACGTCACGGGAATATTGTACATTGGGTTTATTTTATCATTATGCATTATAACTTTGTTGATGCCATTTTTTCATTACAATTAAATACAAAATATATTTATATTTGTGTGCATGGTGTTTAAGCATTAATGTAAGGAATATGAAATACGTGTGAAAAGTTTGCGCCGGTGAAAATGACGTTATGCTTAGCTTGAAGTGCATTTTAACATTGATAAAACTAAAGAGAAAAATGTATATAATTGTGTCAACATGACATACTTTTACTGATTTTTGCATTCATAATTATAAAGATTAGCATTGGAGCCGTCATTGATTTCTTCATCTTGATTGCATACCTTGATTACATGTTACCAATTGCTTTTTTTTTAAACTATAGGATAGAAAATTTCTTTTTTTAATAAAAAAAATCAGAAAAGTAAAGGATTTCAGGAAATTTAAAGTTATTAAAAATAGTGTTATGGTAGAAAAAAATCTTGAAATAATTATTGTATTTTTTGCTAGAATAAACAATTTAAGACTAATATTTCATAGGAATTATTTTGGTAGATTTATTATAAGTTCATTTAACAGTTCCTTATTAGCGCAAAGTCCTATTTCTTTCACTGTGAATTTCTCTTCCGATGTCAAAAAATGTTTTTCCACTTTTGGACGCCAGCCAAAATACAGTGGCAATTTTTAGAAATGTACAACAGTTGTGACAACAAAGGCGCTATCACTTTAGCTTTCATCGCGCTTACATCACTTCGAAATACTACAAATTTCTATTTTTTACTACATTTTACAATTTCAATTCTTACATCATCAATTAGAAAAAAAAATTAGCTTTCGATTGAAATTTATTTGAAAACTGCCGATTAATTTAACGACTTTTTAAATAATTTTCAAGCATGAAAAGTTTTTCAATTCTATCTTATCAATGACCACCAGTTTACTTCAATAATATAAAATAGCCCCTGGGAAAGTTGCCACAATTGAAAATAGATTTCCCTAACCATCATAAAAAGTGAATAATAATTTAAAAAAAAAGTGATAAATCATAAGATAAGATTATCCATAAGATAGAACATTTTGGCGCTAAACAAAAATCTGTCAGAAAAAAAAGACTATTTTTAGTTTATATTGAACATAAAATTGATATGTTGAATTCGTTGATGAATATGTTCCATCAGATATCAGGATATGCTAGGAATGGCATTTTTTTTATTTTTTTACATTTGCCAACTGTATAAGAGAAAAAATATCCCCGATTGTGATGGAAAAGGGATAATCATCCTGATTATGTCAAGGAACCGAAGAAACCATACAAATAAATTACACTTGAAAACATTAAAAATCTACCTCATCTGCAGATAGATTTATTACTGTAAAAAAATTCTTAATCTTTGCATAAAAATTGATTAGCTTAAAATAATGGATGCGTTTTAGAAGATATGGATTTGAAACGAACAATGATTAAAGAAGACATTTTAAAACTTTTAATTTAATCATTTTAAAACTTTTTAACGTCGAATTTCGACGGTGCTTTTGGGCAGATGCAATGGACATGTGCATAGGAGCTCATTCGGTTGCATTATCACAGGGGGGGGGATGTGTGCTCTATTTAGTATGTTCTGTTATTTACTGAATATGATATGAACGTAGGAATATGCTATTTGTATATACTTCATAGGTCCATAAATTTTTTTTATTGCCGTGGGGAATATGGTGGTAATGTCAAACTGATTTGCATTACACAGTTATTTACGGATTGTTTGTTTGGAGTTTGCATCGGAAATAGTATTGTATTTGACTGGGGAAAAAAATTAAAATATTTGAAAGACTGTTTTATACTTTCCCCTTCATAAATAATAAAGAAGCTTATTTTACTGATATTGTTATAGTATTTTTTTTGCGTCAAGTTTTGACGGGTTCCATCTAGTAGGATTTTAAAATGTTAAACGATATAAATATTAGATCTAAATATAAATCATTTTTTTTACATTCAGTGAATAATTCTAGTCAAAATTCACGCATGCTCGAGCCTGTTAGTTAAATATGACATACACTAATAAGATTAGCTAATGATTCATTTTCTCATATGGTTAATAGTAGCAATCATTTCTCATACTGTAAGTGTTTGTATGAAGTATGCAAAATTTATAATTTATGATTATTTTATTTTTCAGTCTTATAATACCTATTCATTCTGTATTCTACCATATGCCTTATCCACGACGTCACAATATCCCGTGGTTTTAACAGATAAGCGAATATACGTTACCGTTTAGTTGTTGTAAGTTTGGATGAAGTCCAGTACATTATGGTTAAACTTTATAGGTAAGATACATTTTTATATTTTTTTTTTCAATATTAAAACAAAAAAATTTCGAAATAATGCTCTAACTAAATAGTACAATATATATATTTTATAATAACAACGTCAAAAGGTTAGTTATCCTATACATTCCTCAAAAGAAATTTTTAAGTTAGAATATTAAAAATTCAATTTAGTATAACTTTTCTATACTTTACTATACAAAAGGCATAGACTAATGTAATTTAGTTTTATACTATTTAAAATTCATATATCTTATAGGGGACCCTGTATTTTTTTTACCATAACCTGTATCAAATTCATTTAAACACAGGTTCATTTAAACAGGTTCAAATTCATTTAAACATCTATTTGCCTCAAAATTCTTAAGGGAATGACTATTTCTTAGTTCTTATTTTTCATTGAATCATTTTAAAACTTAACATATTAATAACTATGTAGCTAATTCCATACATTTGGCTACAAAAAATGTGTCAGGAACTGTGAGCATCAGGTATTTCTTATCGTGAGTGATTCATAATCTAAGAAAGGGAACAAGTCAAAGCAAGGTCTTTGCTTATCTGCTAATATGACTCATTGCGATTCAGCATTCCGTCTGTTGAGGGGATAAGGGATAGCCTTCGGTTTTTCTTAATTTCATTTCTAAAATATATATTTTGAACTTTAAACTAAAAATACATTTGTGTAAAACTTATTTTTACATTGTATGAATACGTACTCATTTGAGAATAGCACTCTATTTCTTAAAATAACTGGACAATCATAGTATTTTTACAGGGTACGTGAAGGGGGCCTTTTCATCCAAACAGGGGATTTTTGATTTTTATGAAAGGTTAATGTCTCACGTATTTCTGTCGCCGTAATATAACATGAATCTATTGTATTTATTTTGTGAAGGGTCTTTTTTATTCAAACAGGGAACCCCTACAACTTTTTGTGAAGGGTTTTTTTATTCGAATAGGGGATGTATAAATTATTTTTATGAAGATGCTCTATAGTCTAATGCGAGTTCACACTTTGATGTGGAAAAAAGAGAGGTCAATGAACTGAAGGGTTTCCGTAATAATTCATTAGATTTTTTGTGAAAGCCGACCTTTTTATTAAAAAGGGGATCTGTCCAATTATTTTGTGAAAGGCCCTGGGACTCAAATAGTCGCATTATTTTGTGAAGGTAGCTTAATATCTATAACTTTTCAAAGTTTCTTTCGAAGGATTTCTATATTTTGAACCTATCGATGCGCAAGCTGTACTTTTAGCCTAATATGAATTGAAAAAAAAAAGACGAAAGTGTAAATTATCTGATTTTAGGATGGGATCTTATGCATAATTGGATTTTTTGCGAAGGATGCTTTTTTATTCTAAAGGGGATCTGTTCACTATTTTAATAAACTATGTACTAGCTGGCAAAATTATATTTTGTTCACATAACATTTCGTTAATGTTGGAAAGTGATTCATGAATTATGACGCTACGCAAGATTTTTCATTCTTGTTTATTTTATATAAACGTTAAAATTCTTCTTTTTATATTACTCTATACTTTTGGAAGTGTGTATTGTTAGGCTAACTTCTATCGACTCTGGGTAAAAAAAAAGGAGGGGGAAGGGGGCGAGCTATTAAATTTAATGCAGTATAATTCATACGGGACCCTGTATTTTTTACCATATCCTGTATCGAATTCATTAAGACCCGTCTGTTTACCCCCAAAAATGTTTATGTCCGCCAATTAAAATTAATTAAGGACCATTTTTAATTACCATTTTTAATTACTATTTTTCGTTCACATTCAAACTGCATACAATCGTTAAGAAAAAAAATTCGCAAAAATTTCTTAAGTTCCTCAATTAAAATTAATTAAATTTGTAATTCGTTAAAATTCACCTTGTACTGTAATAGATAATTCTCCGCGAAAAAAAAATCTTTCAAAAATGTCTAAGTTTACCAATTAAAATTAATTAATGACCATTTTTAATTAAACCATTATTGACTTTTAAAATTCTCCTCAAATGTACTCTAACATGTATATCGAATGGTCTACTCTAGTTAAAAAAAATTGCTTCGAAAAATTTCTAAGTCCCCCAATTAAAATTAATTAAATTTTTAATTCACTAAAATAAATCCGTTAAAACACACCTCGTACTCTAGTAGGAAATTCTCCGCGAAAAAAAATGTTTCAAAAAATTTCTAAGCTCCCTAATTAAAATTAATTATCATTAATCCCCTTATCTTAAGTGGTGGAGGAGGGCACTTTGAGAGGAGGAGGGCACTTCGGGAGGAGGAGAGCACTTTGTGAGGAGGTGTGAGGTGCACTTTGGGAGGAGGTGTGTGGTGCCGGTGCTGCACCTTGCACCAGCACCTCACACCTCCTTCTGGGGCAAAACTCTCATTTCTTCTGTACTACTGTCGATAGAAAACGCTTAGCGTTTTAAATATATAGATTGCTCACAAATCACTTTACTTTTATAAAGAAGAAATTCTGTCCTCTTTGAGGAAACCTGATCTTAAAAACATAATAATCTAAACGTATAACACTGCATCATCATAATAAATAAATAAACAAAATAGTAAATAAATAACAATATTAATTTCAACAAATATAATCTCTATTTATATCGCATTCAACCAAAGGCTGCCTCTGGACGTCCCATATAGATCCCAGTGGTCCTACAAGCGTCAGATCCTATGCACAGCATAATTTAGAGATTCAGAGAATGTCAAAATCAGGACGAACTATTCAAGGAGTTCCTGGGGACAGCCGTATCAACTGAATTACCCGTACGCATGCGCAAAATATCAAGCTCTAAGATTTCGGAAAATAAAAATAACTTCAACTCTTCTGTTAATGCTGCAGTGTTGATTGTTTTAAATCACGTTGTTTAATAATATTTTTTTATGGAATTTCAGTTCTTAATCTAAGTAAACTTTCGAATCTTAAGTTTTTAAAGTTAACTTTTGAGTTTTGTTCGGCATTCTAAGGATGTTTTCACAATCTATAACATGAATAAAGCGAACATTCAAACAAAGCATGTATACGAAAACTGTTAAAGTCATTTTTAATGTAAGTAAAGCATAATATAGTATAATCATAAAGCAAACCTTTGTTTATTTTATTTTCACAGAAGTATATTTGTAAAGATAGATCGTTACGTGGCTCACCAAAACATCGCTTGCGACCCATAGTTTGGAACCGCTGTGTTAGATATAAAGTACATTACCAATTTTATTGTTGAAGAACAAGTAAAAATATCCCTAAATCTTTAAATTCAACTGATAAAATAAAATTTAAACAATACATTTATTTAGCTTAACAAAAGCTCATAAAAAATACTCATGAAGTACTTTTTTACTTCAATAACATATTTATAAAAATAATTTTGTAAAATTAGGATTTCCAAATCCTAACTCTATGTGGGGCCAAAGGATCCAGTTGGGGACTGCCTATAACACTCTTGTACCTGCAATTTGTACTCATTTTTATTTTATTTTTAAATACTACCCGGTTTTTAGCACCTTTTTTTTTACAGGTGTCGGAGTGCCCCTAACTAAAAAGATAACACTCTGTTTCATTTCTTAATGTTGAAAAAAAAGTCAGTAGAAATTTACTTTTTGATTTTTATGTTACATTTCTATGTTATTTTTTATATTGATGCGTTTAAAATCTGTCTTATATGAGGTATTCTGACAAAAGGTTTTAGTCTAGCTTATTTCATTGGCTAGTGTTCCCTCTAGGTCATTATTTAAAGGTGCAGCATTGTGCCCTTTTTAAAATCAGTAAAATGTATCCTGCCTCTTTTGAAAATCAGTAAAATGTACCCTGCCTCTTTTTAACGTAGTGAAATGTACTCCTATTTCTGCGCAAAGATCTCTTATAAAAAGCTTATCAGAATTGTAGTATTTCAAAATCTGTGTGCCGAAGATCTTACAATATTTCTAGAACTTTCAGTCATGTTGTAATTTAATTGTATTTTTAAAATTTTTAATTCATAAAATAATTAAAAATTAATGTTTCTTTATTTATTATACATAAAGTTACATTCTTTTTCAATCGCTACTAAACACATTAATACAATTTCTCTTGAAATAGTATTCCTTTTCTCCTTATAATTTTTTTTTTACAGGTCTTTGTAAAAAGTCTTGGTAGCAGAGTTTTTTTAATTATTGCCCCCTCCCCTTTATTTTGTCCAGCAAGCATCCTTGATCTTAAGACCAGAATTAAATAAAACAATGTGATTTTTCAGACATATCAGTTTCATTTTCTACTTTTTATAGTGATTATTAATTTCTTATTGCAATGGGAATTGGATGATCAAATTCGTACTAATTTGCTTAGATCAAATGTATTAATAATAGAAGCTTCCTAATGCTACATGTCCATATTAAATTTTATTTTGAAATTGTTTTATTAAAGTTTCATGCTAAATGCACTATGTTTTAGTTTTTTATTTATACTAAGTCTGAAAATAAGGTGCGTCTCAAAATTATATGGACAGGTGATTTTTCGAAATAACAGCTAAGAAAATAAAGCAATAATCACGAAAAAAATAACTAGCATATGGAATCATAACATAAGTTTATTACGATACAGAAATGTTATGTTTATATCACAGATTGTTTGTAAAAAAATAAAATTTAAAATAAGCTGTCTCAAAAATATATGGACAATGAAACGAATTGCTTTTATTACAACCGTATCAGAAATTTGGCATTTTCCGCGTTCTGTACTTGTGACGTAACCACTTCGAAATATAAAATCACCACTCTTTCTTCAACTGTGGAATAGTTGGAAAATGCCTCGCAACGTTGAATTCTCTGCTGCTGATATTGCTAAAATTTGGCGTTTAAAGGCTCAAAATGTTAAAGTTTCTGATATTGCAAAACAAATGAAGCGTAGCCGATCTGGAATTTATGCAATTTTATCAAAAAGTGACAACACGATTGCAAAAAAACATTCAGGTCCACCAAGAAAAACATCTATAAGACAAGATAGAGAATTTTTCGCGAGCAGTTTCAACCCAAAAGAAGTCTGTTCTTGAAATTGCGAGGACTTTGGCGTTTCCTATTTCCAGATCTACTGTTCACCGTTGCATACAGGTAAGCGAAAATCATAAATATCGCAGAATATGTCGGGCACCTATGTTGAAAGTGCACCATAGAAAGGCTCGAGTTCTTTGGGCGAAAAAACACATGCCTTGGACGGATGAATGGCTAAGTGTTTTCTTCAGTGACGAAAAAAATTCCATTTGGATGGCCCTGATGGCTGGGCATACTATTGGCATGACTTACGAAAAGAACCTCGCGAGTTCTTTACTCGACAAAAAGGAGGGGGTTCACAAATGGTGTGGGCGCATTTTGTTTCAACGGAACAACGGATATTGCTTTTCTTAATAGTCGACAGTGCTCTGAGGATTATTAAAATGTCCTTAAAAGCAATCTACTTCCAATCGGAAATGTCTTAGGGGGGAAAAAACTGAAAATTACAACAGGACAATGTGTCGATTCACACGTCCCACTCAACAGCAGCTTGGTTTAAACAGAATCAAGTGACTGTTATAGACTGACCAGCCATCAGCCCAGACTTGAATCCAATTGAAAACCTTTGGGGAGTACTTGCACGAGATGTGTAAGCCCATGGTCGGCAGTTTTCTACTATTCAGGAATTACAGCAACAAGTAGAGCAGAGTTGTTACTCTTTACAGCCGCACATACTCCAAACACTTGTTGGAAGCATGCCTGATAGGGTTTTCAAGATAATTAAAAGGAATGGGTACAAAATTTGAATTTAAATGCAAAATATTCGAAAAGTCCATATATTTTTGGGACAGCCTATTTTTATTTTTATTTTTTTTACAAAAAATCTGTTAAATTTATACTTTATTTTTTTGCTGTAATAAATTTATGTTATGATACTATATGCATATTATTTTTTCCGTGATTATTGCTTCATTTTTTGAACTGTTATTTCAAAAAATTGCCTGTCCATATACTTCTGAGACGCACTATATTATAATCATGAATAAATTGACTATTTTGTAAACATCAGGTATTCTTTATATTTTCGAAAATATTGTATTTACATACCTTGTCTTTTTTCAGAAAATAAAAATAATGTGGATTATTAAATGTAGGAAAGGCACATTAAGAGTCTACACTGGAGAACGGAGAAACTGACACGCTAATGTTAAACCTATGGAAGCATTCTTTTCCAATTTCTCTCTTACATTTTAACATTCGTTTTTTTTTTTTTTTTTTTTTTTTGCATAGGATAGCTGAGATAGATTTCTAACTAGGGTATTTTTTACTTTACCGATTTTGATTGCAGTTTTTTTATGTACCGGTTTCGAAAGTGTAAGTAACTTCCAAAATAAAAAAGTAAAAAAAAAATAGCAAAATTAGAGATCAATTTCAACTATCCTATGATAGAAAAAAAAATCTTTTAAAAGTATTAAAATGCTAGCGAGAAATTTCAAAAGAACGTTCCCATAGGTTTAACATTAGCGTGCAAGTGTTTTCAGATGACTGTAAGCTTGTAACCTGAACCTCTAAAATTTTTCTCACTAGACCTGCATAAATTTGATTATGTGAAGCTTGAATATGTCTACGCAATTCAAATTTTGTTACTTAACTCTGAAGTAACTTTTTATACATATATTTATTTTAATTTATGTAAAAAGATTGTTGAAAATTTTCTCATTTTCTTTTAACTTCTGCATTCATAATGATATTTTACTCTGAATTTTAATCCGTTTTTACAAATTATTTGTTCCAGATGCTGCTGAGAAAGAAAATAATATATCAAGTGCACACATTGAAGAGGTTTTAAAGACAATCAATCACTGTACAAAAAATTCGGAACGTTTCAGGAAATTATCCTGAAACATTTCGCATATTTTACCGGAATTTCGAATTTCTTCATGTCCCACAATTACGGCAATAATTCGTGTAATATTTTTGGGAGGTTTCAACTTTTACGTAAACTAGATTCTGGGCATGCGTGCTTCATGTTTTATGTTCCATTAGCCATTTTGATAACTAAAGAAGAATAAAAAACAGCTGCCTAGGTATATAGAGACAAATGCAATCTGAACAAATGTTATTCTTTGTTTGGATATCTACCGATAAAGTAAGTAACTAATTTAAAACTGTTTTGCTTTATTATTTGAATTTCCATTTTACCTGTAATACGAAACTTTAAAATTAAATTCCTTAAATAAGACAATGAATAAAAAATATATTATGTTTTATAATGTCTAATTATGAAATAATTATTCTTTGTAATAAAAACTGAATGTATCTGCCAATTGAGAAAATGCTTTTTATTAAAACGTATAGATAAGTAAATTTTTTCTATTTTCTTTTGAAATAAGATTCTACTGTTTAATACGAATAATGCATTAATAAGTTTAAAAGATTATGAAATTTATTTTTTAAGATAAACATCATAATTTATTTTAAAACTTTAGAATTGCATTTAGCTTTTTAACACTTTCCAACCTAGTTGAAAAGCGTTTATTGTCTGCCGTCTGTCCGTGCTCTAACTCTCGTAAATATACTCGGATTGACCTGAAATTTTTGTATGTGATTGGCACTTATTATGGCATGATCCCTATTAACATGAAGTGTGTAGCATTTATAGTTTATGTACAGGGACAATCAAAAGTATTCAGTTACATAACGGTCAATAGGAAAAATTGTTTCAAATGCATTTTGATGATGTTATGCCATTCGAAACATAAAGAAATTGATATGCAATTATGCAGCGCACTAAAACAGGCTTTTTCTAACATATGGTGTACAAAGCATTCGTTATTCATTTACAGGGTCTCACAAAATAATTCTGTCACACAAGGTTCTAAGGGAAAAAATCGTTTGCCATATGTAATTTAAAGATGTTTCAATATTTAAAACATAATGAAATTTATATGTATTACTGAGATTCATTATAAATTGCTCGCTGAATAGCATGGTGCATTGCTTTTATCGTTCATTTACACGAGCACACAAAACAATTCGGTTACAGTCTTTGTTCAATAAATACAGTCTATGAGTGATAAATGCGTTATCAATTTTGGTTTGGATTTTTAGGTTTGACTAAATGTTTGCATAGTACGTGGTGTGTATATATTCTGTTGATCATATACAGGGCTACACAAAGGAATTCGTAAGTATTACTAACTATGAGAGTAAATTGCTTAAGGGTATTTTTAATTGTGTTACGCATTTTCCTGCTCAACTATATTTAGTATGATCAACTATATTTAGTATACTAATAGAATTTTATGGAATATAAATAAATTCCTATACAGAGCTAAGCAAAGAACAAGATACGTTGTCGTTTATGGTTGGAAATTGCTGGAAGTGAGTTTTAAGTTGCCTTGTGCGTTTTTTACCTGAATTAAATTTTAGCTTAATATGTGGTGTGTACAAAAGTCTTTAGATAATATACATTTCTGTACAAAAGATTTCGAGTGCTTTTAAATCGATTGGCGAAAATTGGTAAATGTGAATTTTCTAACTGAACTAAATTTTATCATGCTATGTAGTTTATATACAAGTCTATAGATCATATACAGGGCTGCACTATATAATTTGACTGATTTTTGACTATGGAAGGTAAATGCTAAAACTGGATTTTTAAATATGATAGATGTTTCCTAAACTATTTAATATCTTCTTTCACCTCATTTAACGGTGAAGTTCCGTTACAGTTTTCTAGATGTGATGGAAAGCGTTTCATAATTTATGCCTGACGCATGATTTTCCGTTCTTGACAACCTTTTAACAGATGCCGTTTGCATGGCGCAAAAATAAAAAATTCACAAATTTCCTACAAGTATTTTCAAATAGAAATTGTTGCTGTTCTATTTTGGAGATTTTACACGTTAAAATTATTATAGAAAAATACTGGTTGTAAAACATTGTACTTTTGACATATATCGGTGTCCTTCAAAGTATTAATGCATTTGGAATTATAGAGGAAATGTTGTATTTTTATTTATTTATTTATTTTTTAAATAAGTAATAAAATCAAGTCCATGTTCAACTTTTGTTATCTTTCAAAAATTTATATATTTTATTAATAAGTTTTTGTATTTTCTTTAATTTATAACTTAATTAAAATGTCCTTTAAATACATCATTAAGCCTATGTTATATGTAAATTGTTTTCAAAAATCTTGTATCCGTTAATAGAACCATATACTGTTTTTTTTTATCGTTTAATTAATTATACACAAAATGATTTTAATAAATTTGTGTCTTAGGGGCAGTTGAAATAAATTTGCCTATTTATAAAATATGATATATGCAAAATAAGTGTAATGTACTATTTCTCTCATTTTATTATGTCAAATTTGGAAAAAAATAAAAACACATAAAAGAAGTTTTTCGTCGCTTTATACTCATCTTTAGTATTGCTTATCGAATGTTCTAGCAAAGATGTAAATTATCAAATCAGAAAAAAATGATTAAAAGGAAATTTTATATATTTTTAAAACTTATGATTTTAATAAAAGAATAAAAATAATGTTTGCATTTTTAAACTAGTCGGATGTGCCAATCCCAAAAATTTCTTTTATCTCCCACAGGTTTTGCATACACTAAAGACGAATCAGCACCCATTTATATCAAGGTCTAACTGAAATTCAAGTTTTATTAAATTCCGTGCATTAGTTCTTACGAAATGACTATTGCTAAAATCATGTAAATTCTGCAAAATATAGCATAGCAGCGCCATCTGTTGGGAGATTTAAACTAAAACCTCATCAACCACAACTTATGTCAACGTCTAACTGAATCTGGAGTTTAATGAAAATCCGTGCTTTTATTCTTGAGGTATAGTTATCGAGTTAATAATGAAAAAGTAGCATAGCAGCGCCACCTGTTGAGTTATTTACACCAAAACGTAAGCAACATCTATTTAAGTCAAGGTCTAACAGAATATAAAGTTTTATGAAATTCCGTGCATTAGTTCTTGAAATATAGCTATCGTAAAAATCACGAAAAAAGTGCCACCTGTCGGGATATCTGTACCAAAACGTAATCAGTGTCTATTTATGTCAAGGTCTAACTGAATCTGAAGTTTGATGAAAATAAGTGCATTATTTCTTGAGATAGAGCTATTGCGGAAATTGCGAAAAATGCAGCATAGCAGCGTCACCTGTTGGGCGATATTCACCAAAAGCTAATCAGCTTCAATATATATCAGGGACTCACTGAATATAAAGTTTTATTAAATTTCGTGCATTAGTTCTTGAGATAGAGCGCCCGCAAAATTTTTGTCATATACAGACAGACAGACATAGTCACAGACTCACAGATTGACATTTTCTAAAAACAGTGAAATCGTGTTCAAGACCTTCTAAAACGTATAAATCCGTCGAAAACCGGAAGTCGGAAATTTTCCTGAATACAATACTTAAAGGATTTTCCGGAAGGTTCCGGAAAAAAAATGGTGGCATTAAGATGCCACGGCTTTTTGCTGTTACCTTTCACAGCTATGTTGTAAAGATAGAAGAAATTAAAAATATAATTAACAATTTTACACTTTATTTATTCGCGCAAGACCGAGCTCGGAATTCAGTTTTAGCAAATATTGTTTATCATGTGTATGTTTAGTCATGAGTTTCGATTAATATATTTTTGTTATACAGCTTCGATTTTGTTACCTGATTAAAAAAATAATATTTTCAGAATTTAAAAAAAGGTTCCGAAAAACGACGCTCTGTGAAAGTAGAACATTTCAGTATTTTGATATGAAAGGTTCCGAAAAAAGACGTCCCGTAAAGTTGGAATGTTTCAGCATTTTGACCTGAAAGGTTTCGGAAAAAAGCGTATCATGACTCTGAAATATTTTAGTATTTTTATATGAAAGGTTTCGGAGTATATATTACGGAATGTTTCGGAAAAATTGGAATGTTTCACTACTTTGCTGTGAAACGTAACAGCAAAAAGCCGTGGCATCCAAATGCCACCATTTTTTTCCGAAACCTTCCGGAAAATTTTTTACAGTGATGCCATGCAAAAAAATGTAAATGTTTTGTAATAAAATTTAAAAATGCAAATTAAATTGCATTAAATATTACCGTAAAATCCCGATTGTAAGCCCCCCCTTTTTCAAAATCAGAAAAGGTTAAATTTGGGTGGGGGGCTTATAATCGGGATTTTTTCTAAAAATCATTTAAAACCTGTTTTTATCAATAATTTAGAAGTAAAAAAGGGGCAAGAATCTTTTTTTTTTGGAAGATTAAAAAAATAATAATAAAATAAAATAAAAATAAATTCCCAACCCTAAAATCCTGCCCCCCCCCCCCAAAAAAAAAATTATTTTTGAAAAAAATTTCAAATTTTTTTTTTTATCTTTTTTTATTTCTTATTTTATTGTAACAATAAATAATTAATCAATCTAAATCTGCTCCCCTGTACTGTTTCCCCCCTGTTTACTGTTTCCCACCCCCCTTTGCCACCCTCCTCTGGTACCAAAAATGCATAGTTTAACTTTTATAACATTTTAATTTTAAACTTCTTTTCAAACTTATTAAATACTCTATATTAAAAATAAATAACTCCAACTTACCACCTAAATTAACCCATCCTCCTAAAATCTCTGCTTCTCCCCCCTGCCCCCCTCCCTTATCTCATGAATATATTACCCCCTACCTATATATTATATGAATATATTACCGTTATCTAACCCCCTACAAATGCATCTCGTAAAATTTAAAATCTGTAAAATTTAAAAAAAAGGGGCGAGAATCTCCTGTATTTCTGTAGATTAATAAATAAATAAATGAATAAAATAAAAACAAATTCCCAATCCTAAAATCCTGCCCCCCCCCCCTCCCAAAAAAAAAATTATAAAATAAAATAAAAAAATTTAAAACTCCATCCCCAGAAAAAGCGATGAATTTCTAGACATGGAAGGGGGGGGGGAGGGCAAAGAGAAGATTTTAGTCTTTTTGTAGTTTGGCTGTTCTCACAGCTGATATTTTGTTAAAGGATTGGGGAGTTATTTTCGAGAACATATTTATTTCAAAACATAAAATATACACGTGATTCAGGGCAGAACAGCCAAACTGCAAAAAAGATTAACATTTTTGCTTTCCTCTCACATATTTAGAAATCCACTCCTCTTCTTTGGGAAAATAGGACAGAGAAAAAATTTCAAACGGGATGATGATTTTAGATGAGTGATACTTATATGAGATGATGTAAATGAGATGAGTTACCTTACTACAAAATAAGAAATAGATCAACATTAAAATAATAATGATAATAATAATAATAATAAAGATTTTAAACTATTTGCTGGGTGAGAAGACAGAGTGGGAAGTGGAATTTTTGGGAGAAAGGGGGGTAATTTAGATGATTGATTATTCATTAATATTGTTACTAAAGTGAAATAAATACAGCAGTTTTTTTTAGAGTTTTAAAGATTTTAAAATTTGTATGTGTGTGTGGGGGGGGGGGGGGGGCAGACACTTGGAGTAGACAGAAAACGTAGGTGACAAATTAGAAGGCAACGGGTAGGACATAAAATTTCTTCACATAAGAGTTTTATAAATTTTAAACTTTGTACTCTTTGGATGAGAGTTACATATGAATTTCGATGGAAGGAATTTGTAATTTAGATGATTCGTTATTTATTTATTGTTAATAGAGAGGAACAAAGAGGACAGAAGATTTTTTTTTATAAATAGTTTAATTTTTTTTTATATAGGGGTTAGCTAATTGAAAGAAGCAGACATTTAAAAGTAAAGCGATAGGTAAAGCGATAATTGAAATGGTTGATTAGTTATTTATTGTTACTAGACAGCAAAATTTTTAATAAAGATTTTAAACTTTGTATCCTGAGAGGAGAGGGAGGGAAGGAAGAAGATGTGTAAGTTTCAGAGAGGAGTAGAGTGGAGGGTAATTTATATGATTGATTATTTACTTATTTTTACTTTATTTTAAATATTATATATGTAAGACAGAATATATTTTTAAAATAGAGTTTTAAAGATTTTTTTGCTGGGGAATGGCAAAAGAGCAGAAGCAGACATCTTGGTGGTAGAGAAAAAATTTAAATGGCTGATTATTTATTTATTGTTAGCAGAGAGCAACAAATAGAGCATAATTTTTTTATAAAGAGTTTTAAACTTTATATGCTGAGGGAGAAGAGACATTTCATGTGAGAGGAAGGATTTCATTAACATCATATAAAAACATAAGTGGAAATCTGTCAAAAATATCAAAAGAATGAAAATTGCCTTCCTTGGATTTTTAAAATCAATTTTTTGTGCATAATTTTTTTTATGTGAGAGGGGAGGGGGGGGGGGGAGCTTATATTTGGGAATAAAAAAGAAAATCAAAATTTCTTAAAAGTAGGAGGGGGATTACTTTCGGGATTTTAGGGTAAATGTATTTGTTGGTGTTGATAATTTACATGTATGTTTTATTTTTCTAACAATTTTTCAAAATGTATATGCTTCAGAAGCTGAATTTTACTGTTTAAAACTTAAAATTATTGCATTTTAAAGTAGTGAATATTATAATTGTGTAGTTATTTAAAAATATTGCATCCATATTTGAATAGGAGAAGTAAATAGATTCAATTTAAGAAGTTCATTAAGTGTTTTATGAAAAATAATTTATGTTGCAAAAGTATTTTAATACTATTTTCATATATTTACTATAAAAAATGATTAAAGTATTCAGTAGAATTTCATAAATAGAATAACTAGATTTGAAGGTATATATTTATTATTTCAATGAAACAATAACTTTTAGTGATTCAAAATACCATCATCAAGAACAGAACAAGTTATCAGGTAAGAGATGTTGAATACGATGGAATTTATGAACTTTATAAATCTGATATGTAACTTTTTTCTTTAACATATAGTCCAAGTCTTAATATTTTTTTCTACCATGTAAAGCATTATCTACTAATTACACAAGACAAATTTTGTGTTTTTTTACCCTTCTCCTGTCGTGATGTCACATTTTCTGAAACTAGTAATTTGGAGCTAATTTAATGCAAAAATTTATATATGATCTGTAAGTTATTGATACAAATACTCTTAAATTCTTATGATATTGTGTGTTTCTACTTCAAGCTATCAAAATTTAAAGAGAAGAGAAAATATATCCAACTCTACCTGAATAAAAATACAAGTTTTTTTAATGAACTATAGTACTTGAAAATAATGTCTACCTAATTGCTTTCATATTTCATATGTGCATCATAACATGTTACCATTATTTTCCTTTGATTTATGGTAAAAGTTATATGCTAAAATTGATGCCATATCTTGGTAATTGATCAGCAGGAGTATTTTCCACCAAAGAATCTGAAAAGAATGAAGTTAAAAATTTTGGTTTACTTAAATTGAATGTAATATGTATATAATTGATTATTAATAGAACTTATTACTATATTTTCAATAGTAGTGATAATTATTAACAGTAAATATTGAGCTAACTGTTTACATACTTAAAAAAAATTTATTTCTCGTGATTTTTTTTTCCTTTACTGAAATGTAATTAGTTCAGAAACAAAGACATTTATAAGAAATACAAATATTATTTGAGAAAAAGTATTTTTTCTGAGTTATCCTTATATTTTTGCCACTTAGTAGGTATAGGTAATATTCTTTATCACTTTTTGTTTTTATAGAATATCATAAAAAAAAGAGTGAGCAAATTGGTATTGATAATAACTGTAAAATAACCTAATAAAAAACTTTGTTATGAGAGGACTTGTTTTGTTGATATTTCATTTAGGGCATACTCAAATATATAATTTTAAATGAAACCTTCTTGCACATTCACAAACTCATTTTTGAACCTAAATACCTAAAATTTGCAGGCATAACTATATAAATGCTTAAGAATTATACTACATTTTTATTTTTCCTCAAATGAGACATGTATTAAATTATGGTCGTTTAAATGCTCATATAAACAATTAAATTTGCAGACGTTATTATTTGAATACCTACAAATTTGTAGCATTTTTCTTTTTCTATTAAATGGGACCATTACTGAATTGTAACTAGTTTTTTTTATGACTGCCTTTTCAAGGCTGTTGTATCCCAAAAATTAGATTAAAATTTAAATTTTAACAGTGTAGAAAAAACAAAGACCCTAGCTTTTTTCATAGAAAAGTAGAAAGTGCTATTTGATCTATTTTTATCAACATTACATTAAAAAAACTGCAAATTTTATGTATTTAAAAGTGAAAATGACTTTTAAAATGTATCAAAAGTAGTCAGTTTAGATTTGAAAACAGTATTAAATATAAATTCATGAAGAATATGAAAGAAAATAAATTGAATTTATTTCATACACATATTACCTACAATATTTAATTAAGTTATTTTCTAAATCGTTATCATCACAAATTTGATACAGATTTGCTTGGAAAGAGTAAAAATCAATCGAAAGAAAAATATAATGTTAAATACAGATTTTTTACTTGAAATGAACTAGTATTTTTCTATTTTTCCTACATCATTATTTATGCTTATTTACAAATTAATATTTTTTGTATAATTTATTAATAAAGAATTATTACTATATTTGCAAAAACAAAGTCAAAGTCAAACCAGGTGGCAAATTCACAATCACTCAACGTCCTACGCACTTGATGCCAACCTCTGTCGCCAAGCGCTTTGGCGAGAAAATGAACTTCGCGCATGCGTAGCATTTGTCCGGCAAACTCAAAATCCTACAAGTACCATTGAATAGATGTTTTACTACAATTGTACATCCTACAACATTCATCCTACCTTTTTACCCCGAGTTTTATCGTCAGCATTAAAATGCTTTAAAAATAACTGAAAGCTTTCATTTTTTTTAAGATATTACAAAGATTCAGTAGCTACTGAAGTAGCTACTTGTTAGCTTAGGCTATCAAGCTTATGAAAATGAATAATTTCCTGTTCAGTTACATTAAATAAACAATAATTGTTTTTATAAAATAAGCTTAGAAAGAGGTAAAAACACATTTTATAATACATGATGTTATTTACATTTTTTACCTTTTTATACTACTTTATTTTATCTCGAATAAACACGGATACTTATTTATTATATTTAATTAAACGCTTTTTCACTTTTAAATTATTTTCCAAAAAAAAATCTTATACAGTTTGTTAAGCATTGATAGAATGAGATACATTCTAAAGGGATAATACAGCACTGCAATAACACCAAATTCAATACAATAATTAGGATCGTTAGGTGTTTTTTTTTTCAAATTCATCCTAATTAAGTATATATATATATATTTAAATAAATTAGTAGATTAGAGAAGAAGCCTAATTGAGCATTCCAGTAATGAATACTAAATCTTAAAAATAAATGAAATTTTGTAAATGGCCATTAGTATAAAAAATCCAGTTTTCTATTACTGAAAAAAAAAACATGCAATTTTTGTAAGAAAACAAAGAAGATACAAATGAATTAAGTAAAACCATCTCTTAGCTTGTTCAGTAAAAATTTCACTGAATGGAACAGTGAAGCAATATTTTATGCTTGAGTAATTCAATAAGATATATTGAGATCAGATATAGTCTATATTCAATAAGATACATTGAATATCCAATAAGATATATTGAATATTATTCTCTATCCCTGGGTTTGAGTCTCGAATTGGTTTATCTAATGTGATAAGAGAGGGCAGCACCATACACTGATTAAATGCAAAGAGATACGATTTTTCTCCCTCTTACGGAAATGTATTTTAAGCGGCTGTAACTTTGAGGTGTGTTGAATCTCGAATGGTTTTTTTAATGGCATAAAAGCAAAATGAATAAAAGGTTGTTGAGTTTTATATGATTTTCACTTATCCTATTGAAATATATTATTTTCATGTGTTCTGAATGGCGATAGTATAAGATCGGGTAAATTTTTGTTTATCGAATCGCCGTCGTTTGCGATACCACATTATAAAACATGCAAGGAAGAGTCTGAAAAAAAAAAATAAAAGATTAATTTTTATTGGATATTTTTTTATAAAGCAAAAACTTTGAGGGGGAGGGGTCAATTACTGTTATGTCACATTTACCCTATTATCAATCAGCAACAAAACACCTATTTTAGCATTTCCTCAACAACTAATTAAGGTCAATATAATAAACTTTCATCTATTTATTAATTTATTGTGATCATTTTAAGAAAGGTAAAGTTATACAGCGGCTCTAAAACATTAAATAATGCATATGTTCAGAATATATATGCATACATATGTATTATAATTAGTCAGAAATACTTCTTACATAAACAAGAAATGCGCGGTCGAAATGTCGATGTAGTTGCAACCGTTTTCAAATTCGTATAAGACACGCGAATGCGTGCTACAGTTCATTTTTTCGCCAAACCGTTTGGCGTCAAGTGCGTAGGACGTTGAGTGATTGTGAATTTGCAACCAGGTGGGGAGGTCTACCTTTGGGCTTTAGCTCAACTAGACCAACCCAGTATTTGCAAAAACAATTGAAAACATTAAACTAATAAAAAGAAAAACAACAGATGATATTTAAAAATCAGAAGGGGGGAGGGGGGTTGCAATTGCCCCAGACTGTCATTTCTAAATGATGTTTTTGATTTCTATTAATTTTATCTTAACTTGTGCAGTGGTGCATACTAAAACATTTCAATTAAAACTAGTGGTAGTTTGGACAGATTACCACTATTTTTTTAATAAAAAAGTTTTACTGTGCACTTCTGCACAAGTTAAAATAAAATTAATAGAAATTCAAGGCATCATTTGGAAAGGGCAGGGTGGGGTAACATAAAAAAAAGAAAATTATTTTAAAAAATCAGAGTGGGGGGGGGGGAATCGCCCTACCCAGCCCTTCTCAAATGATGTCTCGAATTTCTATTAATTTTATCTTAACTTGTGCAGTGGTGAGTACTACAACATTTCAATTAAAAATAGTGGTAGCTTGTACAAGTACATGTTACCACTATTTTTTAATAAAAATGTTTTTCTGCGCACTTCTGCACAGGGTAAGATAAAATTAATAGAAAATCAAGGCATCATTTGGGAAAGGCAGGGTGGGGCCATCTCCCCCCCCCCCCCCGCCGATAAAAAAAAATATTTTTTTAAGTTGCCTCACCTTGCCCAATGATGCCTCAAATTTCTATTAATTTTATTTTAACGTGTGCAGAAATGCACAGTAAAACATATTTATTAAAAAATAGTGGTAACCTGTCCAAGCTACCACTAGTTTTAATTGAAATGTTTTAGTATGCACCGCTGCACAAATTAAGATAAAATTAATAGTAGCGGACGCTTAAGCGTCCGCTACTGATCCTATGAATGTCTATAAGTGACGCTTGCCGGACAAGAAGAGGATGCGCAATTCTATTCATTTTATCCCGTCCTATGAGCGCCCTATTGTCATCCTATACATGGAAATACATGGCTGAAAATGACGTTCACAGGACGAGCATAAGAGTCTCTTTTTGCTCCCCACTGGATGATTGCAGGACATGGATGGGATATTGTAGGACGTCCAACGGACGAGGCGTTATTCTACAATGACGTTTATCATATGTCCTCAGGACGTTAATGTGCTGTATGGGCTCCAACATAAATTTAAATGTTTAGGTTTGAGAGCAAATATAATATATACAATGTAAGAATACACAATATTTCAGACAATTAAATACACTAAACCAACATGAGTGAAAAATTGATCAAGGACAGGACTCGAAGTTGGTTTAGTGTATTTAATTGTCTGAAATAATGTGTATTCTTATATTATAAAGTAATCAGACGTAATGTTTATATGCTTTAATAAATTATTAATTCATCGCTGCTATTGTCATCTGAAGTTGCAGAACTGCTGGCCGATGACTGTTTCCAACATGTATAAATGTGAAAAGTAACCAGCCTAGTATATCGACCAGGATGGCTCAGTGACAGAGCAGTAGTACGTTACGCTGAAGGTCACAGGTTTGAGTCCTGGCACAGGTCAATTTTTCTCTCATGTTGGTTTAGTGTATTTTATTGTCTGAAATAATGTGTATTCTTATATTGTAAATAAAGTAATCAGACGTAGTGTTTATATGCTTTAATAATTAGTTAGGTAAAGACCGATGAATCAGACACATTAATTCAGCATTGCTATTGTCATTTGAAGCTGCATAACTGCTGCCCGATGACTGTTTCCAACCTGTATAAATACAAGAAGTTGCAGGGCTAGGATATCGACCTGGGTGGCTCAGTGAAAGAGCAGCAGCACGTTATACGGAAAGTCCCATGATCGAGTCCTGGCACAGGTACATATTTGCCCAAATTACGTTATTTTTATTTTTTTTTTTGTGCCGAAAGAGGAATCAAATCTTTTTGGACCAACTTGACGCTGGCTGGGTATATGTTCTACTTGTCTAGTTTTGGCAGTTAAACAACCAACCTATCTTACAATTAAAAGATCTAATTGAGATTTATAAATGATATAACTTACATTTTTGGCTTATGACTTATACATTTTAATTTAGAAACTAGATTGGTAAGTATTTCCCCCCCAAAGAAACTCGAAAAATCTTATAAAAGGTAAATCCAACATTCAACACAATGAGTTGCTAAGCAGCTAGTTGGAAATATAATTAAAATAGGGAGGAAGGGTAATTAAAAAAAATGCCATTGAGAAAGCTTTTAAGAAAAAAATGCCTTTACATTCATCTTACATTTCAGATTTACAGACATTTGCATAGGATTGCATATTTAAAACTTTGAAAAAAATTAATGATAAAACTTTTTTGTGTCTAAATTTTTTTATTCTCATAATATAAACTGTACAATATACAAGGTATACTCAAAAGATTGAAATACACTTCAACTTTTCAGTTGTTGAAGATATGTAATCATTTTATTGCAACAATGCTCGAAATATGGCGGGAATTAAGATTATGTTGATGTGTGTGAAATAGTAATGCTATTAATTTTCTAAAAGTTATACTTTTTAAATTTTTATGTAAAAAGTAAACTGAAATTGACCAATTTATGATACATTGAATTTTATTAAATGTTGGAACTCTTCGGCACAAAAAAATATTGTCTATCCATATTTAGCACCAGAAAGTTCCAAAATTTAATAAAATCCAACATATCAAAAGTCGATCAGTCTCAGTTGTAAATAGATGGTATTGTTACTGTTGCATTTGTCAGAGCAAGGATAAAATGTTATAGGATGTTATAGGACCCATTGACCATATAAAAATTTACGAAGTGTAACTTTAAAAAAATTAGTGGCAGGACTATTTCATCAACATAATCTTAATTCCTGCATGTGCAACAGGTGAAAAATAGAAGTGTGTTTCAATTGTTTTTGGACACCCTGTATGATTGACCCTGCAACCATTTTTTGTCATGCAATCATTTTCCACTCGGAACCCATCTATTTAAGGGCCTGGGACACAGAAGGTGGGGCGGCATTTTCCCCCAACTTTCAACGTGGGCACCATTGCTATGTACTTTCCTTATTTGTAATGTTTGGATGATTAAAAATTTCAGATACTTTATAAAATCTTTTTGCCTTTTTTTTCTTCTCTATCTATGTGTTTCCTTCTTTTTGAAGTGCCACTGGAAAATTCTTTTAATTTTTCTGAAATTTTAAAACATAAATTGCTCATATTATGTCATAAGACACTGCTCAAATGGGTAGTTTTGGACATTTCATAACTCATTTTTTCTTGTTCTTGAGTAAAATTTTGAATATTTTGAGCCTAACCAAACTTTACAGAAAAAATTAAATATTTGTAAACATAATTTTTCATTTATTTTTGTGTGCATTTGATGAATATTTATTATTGGTATAATGGTTTTGACTTTTTGATCAAGTTTTAATTTTACTTTTGTTTTATTAATTTTCATGAGACTAATTAACGTAAAACTAATTTGCTATTTATTCAAGCTAACCTTCAAAGAAAGGCCCACTATCACTTCCATATATCTGATTTATTTAGTTGAACACCTGACAATTTCGACTAGTCTTGAATTGTTTAAACAATAACTGTGGCTTTCTATTTGTGGTTAACAATATGTTTTCGTTACAGTATTTTGATTATATACAGGTAGCAGAAGTTAATATGTAACTTGTGTAAATCAGTGTGCACATTTAGATAATATATTTTTTTAAAGCTAAATTTAAGAAAGGATGTCCCATTTAACTACTCTCTTCTGAAAATTATGTGCACGGGCCTGATAAGGATATATGTAGAAAAGTATGTGATCTGCTCAGTTTCATCATGTGGATTTGATTTACACCTGTTGCTAACAAATTCTATGGCTAAACAAAATTTATAGAACAGAAATATCCACCTTCTGATTACACTGACATTTTCATTGGCATCTTTCATTCAGAAAATTATTGCACCATTTTAGTTTCAAATGTCTTCTGTTTACTTATTTTTTTGGTCAAAATTTTCTCTGGACCCCTTTTTTCGAGGGCCTGAGACTAGAGCTTCCTTCCCATTTAACTGGATACTGTGGAACAATTGACACTAGATTATTTTACTAGGATTCTAAGATACTTAATTATGATTTCTACTTTTCCTGTTTAATTATAGATGTAGTTTTAATGGAAAATTAAATACATTTCATTACAATATAGCCATGCGAAAATATTAATTTGCTGCAAGCTAACTTTGGATAAAAATAGCACAAAATATTTCCATATATCTGTATATTTGTTTTTGAATGTGTGAAACTAAATGTGACGGCAAGGAAATATCAATATTTTCAGGGCCATAACCAGCGAGTAACATCAGGAGATGCTCTGAAATTATTTTGTAGAATTAAATTTTTTTTAACAGGCTCTGTAATTGAGTCCTTAGTCAATTTTAGTGAGCGAAATTTGGCGCAAAAGTAAATACTTTGTTTTAACCAGGTTTCCTTTTTATGTGGTAAACACTTAACGGTATTCTAGAGGATCATTTCCTTGCTACCTTTTTATGCCAAATATCACTGTAAAACATATTAAAAAATATCCGCTTAATTTTCTTATTATTTCAGATAATAAATAGATATATCCTGATTCATCGTATAACCTGAATCAGTCATATCACAGTCATGCTATTCCTAATCCCTATCATCTCCTAATCATAATAATCCCTGTAAACAATATTCTTGGACACGAATGCATAAAAGAAATCAATATCCATAAATGAAATAAATGTAAATTAAAATAAATAGAAATGACAAAATAGAATAACAAGAAAGTAAATTTATTTGACACTAACTCTTAGAGATAGCATATAAAATTTTAAGGTCATGAAATAAATTTTAATAATCCTATAAAAACATAAATATGCAAATTGCGATCATGAAAAGTATTGTTAGTATTTATTTGTTTATAAGAATCTTGGTGCAATATTGATAATTTAGATGTTGAAGTAGGCAACATTTTAAAAAGTACTTTCTGGCAACCTTTACTTACATTTTAGAAACTCATCAGATGGTGATATCTTTATGAACTATAAACGTATATAATTCACAAGCAGTTTTTTCTCTACTTACACCACTTATTGAGAAACTACTTAATATATACATAAATAAGACATAAAATAATAATGTAGCAAGAATATATAAATATGTCTACACAAATAAACTATATAATAATGCCTATTTAGCAATGCATTCATATACATATTTCACAGCAAATACCACCTAAAATACCCTATTGTAGTAGAATTCTCCCAGATTGTTTTTTTCGTTACAAAGAGGTATTCTTCAATTTCCATGATTTTATTCGGCCCTTCATTTCTCATTGGTTCTAGTTTCATTTTCATGATTGATTATATATTTTCTGGCATAAAATTTCATTTTTTAAGACTGAGTTATGTAAGGCCTACATAATACAGAAATGCCATACTGTCTCCTAGAAAATATGATGAACAGTTGGTTAATTATATGTATTTTAACTATCGAAAGCAAGGGCGGATCTAGAGAGTCTTCAAGGGGGGGGCGATATCAGAAATTTGGAGATTAATATCCGACCCGCAATCTTGGTCGGGTCGGGCCTTTTTTTTTAATTGCGGGTCAGGTTTACTTCTATTTTTTTGCTATGGGTCGGGTTTGGGTCGGGTGGACTCCTACTTGTTTACTGCGGGTCGGGTTAACTTGTTTTTTGGTACGAGATGCGTTCGGATTGTGTTAATTTTTACTTTTTTTGCTGCGGGTCGAGTTGACTTCGACATTTTTCTTGCGGGTCGGATTGACTTCCATTATCGGGTTGGGTTTTTTCACTCTTGCGTGCCGTGTTCAGATTGACCCGATTTTTGAAAAGAATGTATAATTTTTTTTCCCGATAAAATCTGTATACAGTAAAAATTTCATAACGGACAGTCCCAAATAGCGGAAAGCTTTATGTAGGGAATACTTTTATTTAGTAAAACCTCCGAATTACAGATACCTTGGAGCCGTCGATTTTATCCGCAAATTCAGAAGAAATAGCATGGAACTCCGTATGGTCACCCCTGAAGAGTGGAGACAGTCCCCAATACAATTATTTGCATATTTTTTGTGCACTCCTCAGAGTAACAGATAAATTCGATAGCACCGAGGCGTCCGTTATTTTAATGTTTTACAGTATTTGAATATTAATGAGTATATATATAACATATGTTTATATTTCTACAAAAAAAAAATTGAAATTAGAGATATAATTGCATACTACATTTTATAATTCTATTAAAATTTGGATTAATTTTCTTTCATTTTGGTTTCGGGAGGACGAAGATATTTTTTCGGTGTTCGGTTTTGCTTACAATAGAATTTTCGGGTTCGGTTTAGGATAAACAGATCCGCGCAGGTCTCTAGGTGGAATTTTAAGATGTATGTTCAAAAGCTGGAGTTCTTTTAAATGGGATTTTGTAGTATCTTAAATATTGCCCAGTGCGCTAAACTCCAAAACATCGCTGTATTAAAAAATACGGTATAAGAAACTACAGTAGTCTCTAGGGAGCGAGAGCAAATTTTGGAATTGCAACGGGCGCTTAAAACACAGCCTTTGCCACTGTTTCTTGTATTCTTATATGTGTATGAATAGCAATGATTTTGTAAATGTGTCAGAAAAAAGTGAGTTTGTTTCTGAGAAATAAACTTACAATTCATTAAAGCTTATGGCCTATAGTACCAAGCCCTGTTATTATTATTATTATTATTATTATTATGGGTCCTGGGGTGCTATAATGCCCCTGTCAAGTTGTCAGCCTAACGCGGGAGGGACCATCAATGTTTAGTCCCCAAGTATGCTTGGTACTCAATTTATAGACCCCGAATGGATTAAGGCCTGAGTTAGCCTTGATCAGTCCGCCGTCGAACTGGGGACCTGTAGCGTCGTAGCGAGAAAAGCTGAGCATTACACTACTGGGCTTACTGTTGTTGAGAGTATTAACAAAAATAATAAACAAATGTTTTAAATGTCTTTACCTTTTAATCTTTATCACCCTTTTTTAAGCGTATTTTTATATAACGGAAGAAGCCCAATTTACTTCGACATTTCGTGCCTTGTTCTGGTTCTGTTTTAAATAAAATGTTGCTTGTTTTTTTTTTCATTTTCCCCCTGAATTACATATGCTTCGCCAGTTTTACTCGCTTTTCGCAACAAACACATCAAATTTTGAATGTGAACCTCTGTTACCTACCATTTTGCATATGTAATCAATTTCTGTATATCACTAGACTCTTTTTACTCTCACTGCTAGTAAATTACGGGGTGTGGAGGGCCGGAGGGAGCGAAAATTATCGTAGGTTACGCTAAATTGAAAGTTATCGCCAACTAGACATGTAGGGATAGGTACAGTGAGACTGGGCGAGCTCTTCTCCCTGTAACATCGTCTATGACGCAATCGACGTACTGGACCTTGTAATAAAACGCCCAAAGAAACAACGAACACTTCGAAGATAGAACTATAGGGAAGAACGACATCACATTACAGTACTAATAAAAAAGTTGTCCAAATTTTTATTAATTATACAGCGGTAGGACGAAAAACATACAAAGAATTCATACAAACTTTTTTTAGAGGCAATGTGTATCTCTGTGCACTTGGGGAGATACCTTTCAGAAGTTGTATAAGGGCTCAATTGTTTGAAGGCTAATATAATCAAAGAGACAATTTTAAGCTTTGATTGATCGACACATTTCAGAATTCTGTAAAAAAAAAGTACTATCTGGGTATAAGACTGCTTGTTTTTTTATATCAAAGATCAGTTCTAATTCAGCAAAGACTGTTTTGAAACTTATTAACGAAATATATATTCAGTAACTATGGGACGCTGGCTGAAAAAGGCATTTAGAAAAAATATTAAAACTAGCTTAGATATCTCAGTTAGAGGTCTACACTTGCCGAAATTTCCAGCCTACGGCTAGCAGGTCGTACTTAAATTTTGGGATATTCCGCCGGATGGGGGCTCTGTAATAGCGATTTTTGTGCCATTTTTATTGTTGTATCATTAAAAAGTGTATGAAGTTATGCATAGAATTGGACCAAATTTTATTTATAGGTTTTCGACTATGGCCAGCAGGTTCTAATTGAATTTAGGGACATTCAACAGGAAGGGGGCACTGTGATAGCGATTTTTGTTAAATTTTTCGCAGTTTAAGGCAACCCGTTAGAAGGTAACCCGGTGCTTTGCAAGCAGCTGACGTAACACCGAATTCCTTGATAGCGAATTTTGAAGTATTAACATGCATGCGAGATAGAAGAAAGTTTTGGGATTGGCACATCCCACTAGTTAAAAATATATCACTTTGATTTATTAAACCAAATTAAATTTCTAAAAATTATTCTAAAAAAATGCACAACATCACTACAATTTTTACGAAAACAAATAAATACTAGTATCTTGTGACTATCGCAAAACTTTCTTCTATATAAATCAAATCGTCTGCAATAAAAATTAAATGACAATCTATTCGTTCTTGAGCTATAGCTAACGCGGAAATCGTGAAAAACAGATCATAGTGGCAACATCTGTTGGGCATAAAGATCTATTTATACCAAAGTCAAACATAATCTAAAGTTTAATGAAATTCCGTGCGTTAATTCTTGAGATATAGCTATTGCGGAAATCGCGAAAAATGCAACATAGAAGCACCACCTGTTGAGTAATTTAAACGAAAACCTCAGCAGCAGCAATTTATGTCAAGGTCTAACTGAATATGAATTTTTATTAAATTCCGCTCATTAGTTTTCGAGATAGAGCCCCCACAAAATTTGTGTCACATATGTATAGACAGACAGACATTTTCTAAGAACAGCCAATTCGTGTTCAGGACCTCCTAAATTGTAGAAATAAATTCGTCGAAAATTTTTACCAATCTAATACTTTGTTCTTGTAAAGATGGAAGAAAGTAAAAAATACCACCCGAACATAGGCTCGGGAAGAAGAATTTAGAGGTATGTATGCACGAGTCAATAATGGATTTCATACGGGTTGAGTCAGAAACGGGCCGAACTCTTAACTTTTATACCGGGTCGGGCCCGGATCTGGAAATTTCGGCTCGTGCAGATCTCTATGAAGAATGAATTTCATACCAAACTCGTCTCGGAAAAAAAGAAGTCTATCCCGGCCCGGCTCGAGTCTACAGAATAAAGGAATACCCGGCCAGGAAAGAGTGGAGAACAGGCAACGTCCGAGTTTGCAAACCTTTTATTAGCGAAAGGCGGAAGGGAGGGTGGGGGGCGATCGATCCGCCATTGGTCGCAACCGGGCCAAATTTTCAGCTTTTAGGCCGGGTCCAGTCCTGAAAATTTCGGCCCGTGCAGACCTCTAGAAAGAATGAAATCTAAGAAAGGTTCCACCAGAAAAAAAAGAAGTCTGGTCCGGCCCCAGTCTTCAGAAAAAGCGAGGTCCGGTCCAGGCCCAAGTCTCTAGAAAAAAATAAGGTCCGGTCCTGACCCGACCCTTAAATAGTGAAGACCTGTCCCGGCCCGGCCCACGGATCGGGCCGGGCTTCGCCACAGGCCTTTTCCCGTAGAGGCCTCTAATGTCGGTTTACCGACCCTTTTTTAGCCCAAGGGGGGGGCGATCGCCCCATCGCCCCCCCCCTTAGATCCGCCATTGATCGAAAGTGATATGTTTTACTTAATTAATGCATTTAATCTTCTTTTAATCTTACTCTCACGTGTAGCTAACATCATAGGTAACAGCTAGTAGTTCATATACAAGATTACCCAAAATAATTAGAATATATTAACATCTATGGATAAAAATTGTTCAAAATGAATTTTTAAATCTGTCATGCATTTTTGAACTGAACTAAATTTTACTATACTAAGTGCTGTAAATGTAATATAAATAAGTCCATATACAGCAGGTCACAAAAGAATAACGATGCACAACCTTCTATTTATGGTAATTTCCAAGAACAGCATTATCAGTTGTTTTCAGCTGAATCAAATTTTAACATACTGAGTTATATGAATAAATGTTAGTATATAAAATACAGGGCCAATAAAATATTTCGTTTACATTGCCATCTGGATAAAAATTGCTGAAAATGTATTTTCAATTGCATATATACTATTTGATGTGTATGAAAATTTATAGATCATATACAGGGCCAATAACATATTTCAATTACATTGCCATCTGGTTAAAAATTGCTGAAAATGTATTTTCAATTGCATATATTCTATTTGATGTGTATGAAAATTTATAGATCATATACAGGACGACAGTAAAGTATCTAAATACATTACAATTAATATCTATGGTCATGTCTCTTTGCAAGATTTGATCAGAACTTCTGCGATAGATGCAGATATTTTTTACTTGGCAGATAAATAAATATCATTATAAAGATAGGATAAGATCTCACAGAAGGAAATGCTTATCTAATAAAATCAAAGTGTCAAGTACAGCCATATATATATTAGAATCCAATAATAACAAAAATAACCTAAATTGAAACCGTAAAATTAATCAGACAATGAAGGGTTCAGGAGGGATGTGCATTCCTTAAAGAAAATAATTTTTATCTTAAAAGCTTATAAGAAAGTCAGTTTTACAGTCGAGGAACTTCAATGTATGAAATTATGTTTAACACAACATTTTTTAAAATTTAAATATCCTCAATCATAAGAAAATCTTATACACTTACAAATTTACATGACATAAAAGACTAAATTGGGATTTTTTTTATATAATATAAAATGAGATCAAAATAAAAAATACCAGATTCCCAAATGTTTAAGGGCAGGGTGCTGCTGGTGAGAAAACGGCACTTTTTAGTTGTTAAAGACATTCTTTTGTTTTTAAAGCCACTTTTTATATTTTAAAGTCATGACACTCTTTTAAAGACAACATTGAGTCAATTTTTACTATGCAAGCAAATATTTGCAAAAAGGAGAAACAACACTTTTTTTACTGAGAGGAAAGGAGCCCTAGTAGCAAAATGTCATCGGCCTTTGAATGGCCTCTCATCGAAATCCGATGAAGTGATGAGCGGCCGGTCATCGTATTCTCATCGGATAACGATGAATTGACATCGGAAATTGCTCAGAAATGTCTCATCGGCCTTGGATCCATCGATCATCGAAATCCGATGAATTTTAGAAACTAATATGATGAAAACCCGATGAGTAAGATTTTATCATGATGAATTTACGATGAGTTTTTGATGAGTACACAAGCAAATTCCGATGAAAAAACGGCGAATTATTGGTTGGTTGGTTGGGATGTAAATTTAATAAGCAATTTTTGAAACATGTCATTCATGAGTATATTAAATATACACATTAGATTTAAATTCAGCTGATGGAAATTTATATTTAGTTTTTACTGTTATCACTCTTTGAAAAATGAATTATACTTACGTTTTCTTTTTGGTGGGGGGAGAAGAGAACAAAATTAATTATAAAAACATCAAATGTTCCAATTTTCTGCTACTCCTTCAGCTAAATAATCTTTTAAAATTCTAAAAATTAATGTCTTATTATAAAGTCTGTTTTTTCTGATAATCAAAATTTTTGTTTGCTACAACTTTTTCTTTTTTTTAAAGAAAAAATATTTAATACATTTTGCTTTGTATAGTTTAATAATTAAAAAATTCATGCTGTTATATTTTACATGTGTTTAAACATTTGTTAATTTTTTTTTATTAATTCCATAAATTGCATACCTAGGTTTCGTCTCTGAAATCTTTTTTTAAACATAATTATGGATGTAATTTAGCTCATTTAACCCTCACGAGTCTCATAGTCCTTGCTCAGCCCCCTCGCCACACAGAGCACACTGAATTCCATGTTATGCTTCAGTCAATTTTCTTTACCATAAAAGTTCAAAAGCTTTTCTCTATTTAGTCTTCTGAAAATAACGAACACCTTGGAAGGGAACCAAATTTGTTCTTTATTTGGAGGTGTCTGCTATTCAGAGGTAAAAATGTGCAAATATTTGTATAAACTTTTCTCTGGTCTTCCGAAAATAACAGGCACCTCGGGGGAGCCAAATTGTCCTTTGTTCAGAGGTGTCTGCTATTCAGAGGTAAAAATGTGCAAATATTTGTATAAACTTTTCTCTTTATGGTCTTCTGAAAATAACAGGCACCTCGGGGGAGCCAAATTGTCCTTTATTTGGAGATGTCTGCTATTCAGAGGTAAAAATGTGTAAATATTTGTATAAACTTTTCTCTTTATGGTCTTCTGAAAATAACAGGCACCTCGGGGGAGCCAAATTGTCCTTTATTTGGAAATGTCTGCTATTCAGAGGTAAAAATGTGTAAATATTTGTATAAACTTTTCTCTTTATGGTCTTCTGAAAATAACAGGCACCTCGGGGGAGCCAAATTGTCCTTTATTTGGAGATGTCTGCTATTCAGAGGTAAAAATGTGTAAATATTTGTATAAACTTTTCTCTTTATGGTCTTCTGAAAATAACAGGCACCTCGGGGGAGCCAAATTGTCCTTTGTTCAGAGGTGTCTGCTATTCAGAGGTAAAAATGTGCAAATATTTGTATAAACTTTTCTCTTTATGGTCTTCTGAAAATAACAGGCACCTCGGGGGAGCCAAATTGTCCTTTATTTGGAGATGTCTGCTATTCAGAGGTAAAAATGTGTAAATATTTGTATAAACTTTTCTCTTTATGGTCTTCTGAAAATAACAGGCACCTCGGGGGAGCCAAATTGTCCTTTATTTGGAAATGTCTGCTATTCAGAGGTAAAAATGTGCAAATATTTCTATAAACTTTTCTCTTTATGGTCTTCTGAAAATAACAGGCACATCGGGAGAGCCAAATTTGTCCTTTGTTCAGAGGTAAAAATGTGCAGACATTTCTATCAGCGTTTTTTTCTTTTTGGTCTTCTGAAAATAATAGACACCCCAGGGGAGCCAATTTGTCCTTTATTTGAAAGTGTCTGCTATTGAGGTAAAAATGTGAAATATTTCTGTTTTGAATTACAAAAGTATTCATTAGAAGTAGGTGTAAGTTCTGAAACCCCCATAAAGGTGTTTCAGAAATTTCACTCTATATGCACATATTCATTAACTTTTTACTTTAATCAAGTAAATTTCACTTATTTTTTAAGTGGAGAGGTGGTTAAATAAATCACAATATATACCAGTGTTGAATTCAGGGGGTGGCCCAGGAGGGGGGAGGGGATTCTGCCAGGAAGATTTTATGCTTTCAATGGTCAAAAAGTGGAACCCCCCCCCCCCCCCGGGAGCCATATAAATCCCTCCCGGAGAAAAGTGTCTGAATTCAACACTGATATATACAGACAGTAGTCCTGGCTCTTTTATCAGAGCCCAATTTATGTCATCAGAGTTAGAGCCCAAAAGTAAGCAGTAGAAAAATGTTAACACTAAAATTGTTCTAAGAATAATATTCTCGTTTTAATCTTTTTTAATTAGTATGAATCCTACAATCATTGTTTGACAAAAAAAAATGTATATTTAAGTAAATATTTTTTTTAGAAGGGGGGGGGGAGCTGAATTAGAAGAGTTCCATATTTTCCTACTTATTAGTTTATTTCTACTACTATCCTACTTAGTTTATTTCTGAAAAAATACCCCTTTCATTTAAATAATCTTATTACTTATCATATTGTCTCATCGTTAACGCCTCTATGGTAAAGATACCATATATATTCCTTTCAAAAAATTAAAGCAATCTATATTTTATGTATTTTATCAAATATATTTTCCCCTTTCTGCATAATCGTAATTCATATACATTCCCGGCTGTTAAAAAGCGCACCCTTTTTATCTTTCTCTTTCAACGAAAGACTTTTAGTCAAAATCATGCATATTGTTTTTAAATTATCATTAACGTACTTATTCGGTCTCCCACATATCAAAAGAAATGAAATTATACAAGGCATAAAATGTTTTCCTTTTCATGGTCAGCTTTGTCTCGCATATTGTTCCAGATGTCTATAACATTTAAACGGCGCCTTTGCTGCATTCCTCGAAAGCCCTGTTCCCAAAACAATAATTAACGGTAAAATTCTTAATCTCTCTTTTTAGCCAAAGTGCAATCTTCGCCAAAAGATTTTTCCCTTCCAATGACGTCAATTATGAAGTTGATATGTATATAAGTAACGGTTACATTTCCCACGCAAAAAAATGCGATTCTCTTGGCTTGAAATGTATCTCGCTTGGCGTGTTTTTCCTTGCGCCCACTTTCATATCGGATAGAACACTTGCCCTCAGATCTTCATCTCATAAACATCTAAAAATGTCTTGGCCCCTTTGGCCACCCTTTGGTTTATAATGAAAAATCCTCTTGATGGCTTAAAAACTCCTTGGATTACGTGAACTTGATCGGACCTGTTCAACAGCATTTCTGGATTATTCTTTGGGTCGCGTTTGTGTTCTTCACCTCTGGCTTTAAATTTAAAATGTCACCTCACCAATATCCATCAGATTCATTAAAAAAAATCTGAAACTTTGATTGATCAAAATATCACTATTGTGGAAGATTGTGAAGTGTGACAGCATTCTCCAATTAAAGAACATTAACTCTAGTGATGTGATTTTCGTCTTCCTTGCTTCACCATACAAAATAAAAAGGAAAACTACACTCCAGTTTAGTACTTCAGTACCCAGGAAACGCACTCTGCGGATTGCCAAAACAACCAAGTGCCACTATACCTTCTTGTTTTAACAAATTGTTTCACTCCGTAAAAGTAAATCCTTTAGGTCTTTTCAAAGGATTCGCCAACTTTGACATCTTCTCAATAATCACCCCCTGAACTTACTTCCCACGATAACTCTTCTATATGCATAAAGGAACACGACAACTCCCCCATAGCCTCTCTTTTAATCAATCATTTCTTACTTTCAAAAAACTAATTTACATAAAAACTAATATCAAATGCATTTTTTGTGTTAATATTCGACTTGCAGTTGTAATAACTCATACTTTCATATGTTGTATATGTTTGATAGAAATATTTTAAAATCATTTTATTATCAATTCTAAATTATTGCATGTTCTATTTCGATAAGATTTTACACTTTAAATTTTTCATCATAAAATTTGCAAAGCTTATTTCTTTCATTCTATTTGATTTTAAAATAACATATATATACATTTGTACCTTGGTACAGAAAGGCCTAATGAAAGCTTTTGTCAATTTGAGAAAAAGTGTTTAAATGCATATTTTAAAAATTCTTTTAATTACTGAAAAAAAAAACAGTTATAACTACAGTTACTGAAAAAAAATGTTATAACTACAAAGTTATAACTATTTCTGTGAAGTGTTTGGTGCATACAGACCACAAATGAAGTTTTTAAGCATTGGCTGTTTTTCTACCAAGGTACAGATGAATAAGAGTAAGTTATACTATTGTATAAACAATCATAACTTACTCGACTATTATTTTTTTAATTAATGCAATTTTTTATTGGGGGGGGGGTCTAAGTAGGTAGAATTTTAGTCTGTTTACAGACCCTTGACAAGAGGCATACCAAAGGAAAGGGCTCATGCTCTCCCCTTGTTTTAAATCACATGAGCTGTCCCAAATACATATCTTTTCTCATATTTGTCAATTTCCTGCCTTTTCTATATAAATAGATTATGCAAAAAAACCCTTTGAACCAGAAAATTTAATTAAATGTCTCTTTCTTCTATGTGTTAGTCATTTAAAGTCTACTTTGTTTATTTCATTAAATAAAATTTCTGTTTCAAAGTATTTCTTTTTTTCTTTCTTTAAGCTGGAGGTTGATATGCTTATCATATTTTCTTTGTTTAATATTTGATAATTCATGTCTGTAAAGTGCAAAAAATAAACTCTTGAAGAAGCACATCTTAATTAGATATTTCTAAAACAAATGAATCAGGTGCAGCATTGCAAATCACATTTTTACTTCAAACTAGTGCTCGTGAATATACATTTAAACGTATACGTAGTTAAGCCTTTTTCCCATACTATACCTATCCAAAATCGTTACCGGTTACAATATGTTTTATACGTATATTCGCGAGCACTACTTCAAACCCATTTTATGTAATATTCAAAACGTTCAAGTCTATGGCTAATTTCTTTATATTAGTTTTACCTAGCTATGTTTAACAAAACAAAATCCTATGTCATACTCCAAGATTGCATTCACTGTGAAAATTTCTGTTAGGGAGGCAGGGGCTCTCTCCCTCTGAAATCCACATCTCATTAATATGATTTAAGAACAATAGACAGAATTATTTAAATTAATATTTTATTAATTATTGATCAATCTAATTGGCCAATTTATTTGAAAATAACTTTTTGAGCCTTATATGTTATTTAATTCCACATCAGTGCTGTCACAATTTTCTTTTTAAAAAATGGCCTAATTTATATAAATTTATGCAACTTTATATTATTTATTATGGAATTAGGCTTCATTAAGTAGCACAGGATTACACAATATTTTTAAGAATCCCATTTAAAACAACCCACTTCTCAGACATCCCACATATTTTTGTTAGGATAGTAATGATTAAGTTAATAATTAACATATCCCATTCTTTGGGATTGGGTACAGGGTCATTCCATGGTAACTTACGTTACATTTAGAATAATTGACTTCAGTAATTTTAGTGATATAACATGAAAAACTATTCAAAACATAAAGTTGATATGATTTGATAACTAAACTTATCCAAACTGAAATTTGGATGAAAATTACCCAAATTTAGTGCAATTTCTTGAACAGTGGCAATTAAATTTCTTATGGTAACTTACGTTCTTTTTTCAGTAACGTAAGTTACACAGTAAATATAATTTCTAGATTTCAAGAAATCTTACTAAATTGAAGTAATTTTCATGCAATTTTTTTTATATGTTTAATTAACAAATCGCATCAACTTTACATTAGGAATATTTTTTTGGTGTTATATTATTAAAATCACTGAAGTCAATTATTCTAAATGTAATGCAAGTTACCATGGAATGACCCTACAACTTATACATTATAAAAACTTCTCTTCAAAAAATAAGCATGGAAATGAAGATCAGGCACAAATCTGAAACAAATGTAACAATTTATTGCAAATTTTACAGAAATATTAAAAAGCAGTCTGCAATATGTGAACAGAATAAAGTTTTCAATGTGCGAGTACAAAATAAATAATGCTTATCAAAGTTATATTTTCAGTTAATATTATGACAAACTTTAAAAAGACTCGCAACAAATCTGCATTTCAAGAAAGTACAAGAGCAAATTTTAAAGCAAGTTTTCCTCACCATTATAGTTTCATACTGTTCTATGCCAGAAATAATTTTTTATATGTATGCTTCAACTTCTGTAACATTATTGAATTCCATTCATACTGATTTTTTCTTTTGATATCTTAACTGAAACAAACGAAAAAAAAAAAAAAACAGATTTTCGTTAGGTTTCACTTTTTGTGAATTTCTTGCAGCTCAAATTCTTTAATATTAAATTACGTTGAATTCTGAAAGTCCACTGTTTCAATAGTTTATTTGAACAACATACAACAATGTTTATTTGATTACATTATTGAAAAAGTTATTCTATTTGGGGGGGATGACTCAAGAAAATGACATTAATTTTTGATGAAGTCATTAAGCTGAGAAGTTTTTGAACACTAAAAACATTCTTTGGAAGTGCAAAAAAAAAATATTTTCAACATCTGTCCCAAACGATCTGTGTGAACAATTCCACATAAAGTGGAATAGGTAAAAGCTTTAGTTAGCTTGTGTTATTTAAAATATTTAACATTTAACTGAAGTTGTTCAATTAAGAAAATTTAATTTCATAATTGAAACAAATTTTAAATTACTACTATAGTAAGTATACAGTCAAACCTCATTAACGTAAATCTCAAGGTGAATATATTTTTTCTCATGTTATCAATAGTTTATATTATTAGTAACTAAATCTTGGTATTCATTTTGACATACATTGTAGGAACAGTCCATATTCAAAGTATTTCAGGTTAATTCTGTAAATGTTCATGAGGTTTGAATGTATTTTTGTGGTTTAATAGCAACATCGGTCTCAAATTATCTTTTATTTTCTGTTAAAATACACATTAGGCCAGCTTACTGATCCAATACACATTATCTTAATTTAATAGTTTTTTCAGTTTTAAATCTCTATATTTATAGAAAATATCACATTGATGTTAACTATTTTATCTTATTGTTTTAAATCTTGAAGTGGAATTCTAAGAATCATATACTGTCTGCATTTTTTAATTACTATATCAATAAAATACCCTAATATCTGGCATATAATCTGCTGATCAAACAAACATGTTTAAACCCAGAAATTTTAACTAATAAATTTATCATATTTCTATGCACTACAGATTAGGCAACATTTTTTAAGTAAACTTCCCGACATAAAACTTATTTAATTTGCTGCGAACTATACATTGAAAATTAGAGTACATTAACTTATCATTTAATTATTCATCAACTAAAGTTATGAGGCATTTGAAAGTTGTATACAAGTTTAACAATAACAAAAAAACAGGGAGAAAAAGGAAAATTTTTTTTTTTCCTTTTTTACTTTACCTTGTTGTCCCTCCCCCCAACCCTTTTAATATAAAAACCAAACAAAATATTTTACAAAACACAAATCTTTTAAATTAAATAAGTTTCTAAAATTATTTATTGTCAAATTATTAAACTGAAACTTAATAGCATACAAATCAAATATAGCTAATAATTTCAATATGAAACTTGAATTAACTCATTCGCTAAAAATTTATTTTTTAAATAACATAAATATAACATATGCGTCAAAAATAATTTCAAGGTAAGTTTTAATATATTAAGCGCATCAATTACACTTTTTACATTTATAAATAATGTTCCAACTTCAGTGCAGGTAACAAAACTGCTACCAATATTCCATTTTCTGCTTTGTAGAGGGTGATCTCATGAATGTCATCAGATTTAAAATACTTGTTCACAAAGCTAAACAAAAAGAGAAAAAAAATTGTAAATTTTTATGCATAACTGTGTGTTATGTATATACATATAAAAGTATGGTTTATTTCAGTTAGCTTTAATAAGCACACTTGTATTTTATTTCAATGGGAGAGATATAGGGTCATTCTAAAAACAAAGGTCCATTTGAAGATTTTTAAGATTGTTAAAAGAAAAGAAAAATATCTTTTGAGATGGTTGAATACTTATTCAAAAAAATAAACTAAAGATGAAATTATGATTTTGGCCCCAGCTTAGTTTTTTCATTTTCCTAGGATATTTCCTGAAAATTTTGGTCTGCACAGACCTCTAATTTCTGCTTTATTTAATATTTGTTAATTTTTCTTACATGACTATATATCGAGTAGTTCGAAAAACTCCTTTTGTTTGGGAAAACCAATTCATGCCGAAAAATTCTGCCATGAATTATCAGACATCAGAAATAATGTCTAATAATTAAATGATAGAATTTTCCAGTCTTTATGATGTCAAATCATTTGTTAGAAAATATAACATAAATTCATTAATGAATCTCTATGCAAATTTTCTGACTGATTGAAGAGATTCGTGATCTATTAAAATTTCATATTGTTCAACTCAAGATTTTTCAGCAATTGATTGACAAAATTTTAAATTTTTTCCATGATCGTTTAACAAATATATATATTTTTTTTTTTCCTGAATGACGAAATTCTCTATTTCTGCAATTGTTTGACATTCACAATTCTTTTTTTCTGTGACTATAAACGAAATTAGCGATTTTTTCTGTAACTATTTTATGAACCTCACGATCATTTGACTAAATTCACGATTGTGACGATAGACAAATTAGTAAATCCCCCCCCCCTCCTTCCCCAATCGGTTTACGAAATTCTCATTTTTTCACAATTGTTTTATAAAAATTGCACTGAAATTGCGATTTCCTCCACAATTGTTTGACAAATTTCGCAATTTTTCGCATGACCAATTTACAAAATTCTCTATTTGCATGATATTTTGACAAAAACGTGATTTTTTTCTGCCTAATCGTTTGACGAAATTCTCGATTTTTATTCATGGCAGTTTGACAAAATGTGTGCTTGGGGGGGGGGGTGCCCAGATTTTTTTTTTAAACAGATAACAAAACTGAAAACAGACACACCATACATGTGTGTGTGTGTGTGTATACATGAATGCACAAGCCAGCAGTATATTAATTATGAACACAATAATAATAATGCAATAATAAATGTCACAATAAATAAAAAAGTTAAAGTATTATAGTCAGGTTTTATGGTAAAACCTCACTATAAACTCAGACTCAGTGCCGTAATAAAGTTACTGCTGCTAGTGTTTCTTAACCAGGTACCACATCGGATAGGCATACTATTGATGGTTTAAGTTACAACTATTTAAGGCAGGTGTTATTCAGAAATGTTGTAATCGAAAGGCATTTTCCATTGACTGGTAAATGCAACTTTCAGAAAATACTGTCAAAGTTGGTGTTTTGAACCAAATTTCCGGACGTGACAGCGAGAGAAAGGAGAAAAACCTGCCATCACATGACTAAAGTCACTTATAACTCGATAAGTATTTTATTTATCAAAAAATTAAAAATGTAATTAGATTCAAAATCACTTCAATAGACAGGTCTGCCAATTTTGTGCCTTTACATTTAAAAATAAGTCATAAAATATGTCAGAAAGTTTCGCATTTGTTGAGCAGGGAATTTGACAACAGCTTTATAGGAGTATAAATTATCCTTACTTTCTTTGGTGACTGTGCCTTCTAAAGATTTGACGCCGCCATGTTGTACAATTATTTTCTGTTTTAAAACATCCTCAATTGTCTTGCACTTTTTGCAGATTTTTCTAAAGTTTGTTTTCTCTTTTTAGGCTGTTCCATGTTTTTTAAATACACATGATAAAGTGTGAAGTATATTTATAAATGAAACATAATTTTCATTTGGCACAAGAGAATGAAAAACAAACTGAACAAAACAACATAATTTTCTCTTCTCAAAAACCCTCAAATGATTGGCTTTATAATTTACCACTTTGTTGAGTCTTTTTTTCTTTACTTAAAAGATAAAATAATTAACAGGGGTAGTACTAGCCCTAGATGATATTTCAGGACACATTTGCTTGGCATACTAACGAAAAAAAACCGTAACTCCCTCTTCAACTTAAATACATTTTATTATCATAAATAGTACACTATATACACAAATTTTTTGTTTTAAAAGTATAGGTACAATTAAAAGAAAACTAATTTTATCAGAACCCTTTGACCAAGCTGCTAAAAATTTGCAATTTTTCCATTGCTAAAGGACAAAAATCTATTTTTTCTTTGCTGATCAACGAAAATTGCATTTTTTTTTTTTTGACTGACAGACAAAAATAGCAAGCTTTTTTTTTAATGACTAATTGATAAAAATTGTGATTTTTGGTAACTGATCATCACTAAAAATTAATTTTTCTTGTGCAAATCGATGAAAATCAATATTTTTAACAATAAATTGAAGAAAATTGTGAATTTCATGATCATTTTGCATCAGTAATAAGGTACACTTACCCCCTATTTGATATCAAATACCGATCTAGCATAAAACTTCAGGAATTTTAGGACCGACTACCATATTTTAGGACATTTCAGGACCAGGGTTGGAAAAAAACGGTTTTTTAAGGGGGAAAAAAACGGGTTTTTTTAAATTATTATATAAACAGCATTTTTAAGAAAAAGAGTATAGATTTTAGTAAGTCATGATGATTTTTTATAATTAACAGTTAATAAATGTTAAACATTCAGATTAGTACTTAATTTTTTTTAATAATTAATAAATACAAAAAATTATAATTAAATTACCTCATAAGTATAGATTTCTACAGGGAAAGTTTTTTTGTTTGAAAAATTTAGCTATTATTTTATTACTATACAAAGAATATAAAACTTTTGGAAAATAATTAAAGAAATTATGAGTATTGATACAAAACATAATAAGGTGCAAAGAAAAAAAAAACATTTTACTAAATCAACAAAAAATAAGCTAAAATATAAAGTATTTTCATAAGCATAATTTGTGTTCATAACCAAAAAATTATTTACAGTATCAATAATATGAACATCAACAAATGATAACAAGTCTCTTAATATATATAGATAGTACTTTAAAAATCAAAAAATTATTTTTTTCTAATTAAAAGGAAAAACACACATGTATTGACTTACCTGATTTATCTGTGAGTAACACTTATAGAAATTGAGACATAGACTTAAAATCATTTATAATTTTAAAAATATTAACTTTATTTTTCTTAGTTAAACATATTTAGGAAAACAATTTCTTTTATAAAAGCAACTTCATGCATTTAATTTTAATTAAAAGCTCTAAATAAAAAGACAAGTTTTGAAGCATTTTCCAATCCTAACTTATTTCGTATTTTTGATTGAACTAATCCAATTGTTGAAAATATACTTTCAACACTTGCTAAGGATACTTCAGCTGTTATAAGTTGTTCAATTTTAGTAAAGACTTTGCTGTTAAATTTATTTACTTGAATTTACAGACTCTTCCACCATTCATATGGGGCGACTTCTTTTACTATATTCTGCTAGAAAAAATGTTCTTCAAAAGGTGGAGATTTTGCGTTAAATTTTATAATTAGTGCAAGCATAGAGTTAGATGAATATTTTTGTTTTGCTTAGTGCTATGTTTACATTCCAGCAAACTGAGAAAAATGCAAAATATGGCCAATGATTTGAAAATTAGGAATGTTTATGGCAATGTTTATGTTTTTATACAATGCAATTTTTTAATACACTGTTTGAAAACTTACTCGCCCAATTAGATAATTTACAAGCCACTGGCAGGTAATGTCATGTAATTCCCCACCTCTGGTTGGATTGATTAAAAATGTTTGTCGTTTTACAAATTTCATCATTTTTTTTTAAAGATTTGCTTCGCTTCTAGCTTGTGCATAACTTGGATTTTGCATTTTTCACTAAAGTGTAAAATAAATGAAAACATTAGGGAATATGAAAAAAAAAACAGCATGGTTTTTTTTTTAAAAACCACTTGGTTAACCAAACAACCCTGTTCAGGACGTTTTTATTTTTTTCAGGAATTTTAGGACAAGTACTACCCCTGAATTAAGCAAAGCTTCCATATGTAAATGGTTCTGTTTTCCGCAAATACTCTCAGTAAAGAAAAAAAAAAAAAGAGTATTGTCAGTGTGAACATCTAATGCGACTGACGCCTTGCAAACATTATCAAAAGCACACATCAGTAGTGTCTGGGCCTGTATATGGAATATTTCGCATCCTAAAATATTTTACTTTATAAAATATTGCTGCATGAGCACAAATGTAATGCGAAAAATATTAATTATCAGTTATTGTATCATAATACTTGGGAAATGATTGTGTTCTACAGGAGTGATAATATATGAAAAATAAAATCTATTTTTTTCCTGTAACCTTGCTTTCATTATTTTTTTTTAATGAATTTTGATTATTTAAATTAAATTTTAAAATCATGCGTGTATCTGCGTAAGAAGGGGGAGGGGGGCACCAGGGTACCACTCCCCCTGGTTATGCACATGTTATGTTTTTCTTTTGAAGGAAATTAAAAAATATTTTGTGTGGCCATCAGTCTCACATATGTCATACTTTTTAAGTATGCTGAAGTTAGAGAAAAAAACACGGACAAGATGACACTTTTCTAATTTTCAATTCCACTAAAAACAGGTTCATATCATGCACTCCTCCCCCCCAAATTTTCAAATATCAATGGGTTTCTGTAAAATTTGTAAAACGTTTACGTTGTTTTATGTCATGCAAACCTGAAAAATTCGAGAAAAATGCTTCATATTTTCCAAAATTAGCAATTTTTTAACTAGCATTCACATCTCTACAAATTAAAATGGAAATTTGAGAGGGGGGGGGCAGAATTTTCCTGTTTTGCCATTATTTATGTTCCTGCAGACTCAAGGAAGAAAAAAAAAAAAAGGGGGGGAAATTCGCAGTACATTTCCATTATTTTGGAACGTTTAGAATTATGGCATTACTTCAGTAATACAGATTTTAGGTCCTGCATACTTGTAAAACAAGTCAAAAATTTTAGCTTTAGTTCCAAAGACTCCAAAAATGCAACAAAAACACAAAATTTTACAATTTTAGCCTTATTTCAAGATCAGTAGACTCAAAGAAAAAAAAAAGGGGGGTGAACAGAGTTTTTCCCAGACAGTTTCAGAAAGATGCTGCACCCTGCCTGCCCTTTGGTTTACAAAATAGCACCCTTCTTGACCTTTTCAGTAAAGTAATTAGCACCCTTCTTACCCGTCAGTAAAAAAAGTACTCTTTCTTCTTTTTGCATTAAAAATTTTGCTTTCATAGTAAAAACAGACTCAATGTTGTCTTAAAAAGAGTGCCCTGATTTTTTCAACTTTAAAAACCAAAAGAATACCTTTAACAATTAAAAAAAGTGCCCTTAAGAATCTGAAAAGTGTCCTCAAGAATTCAAAAAAATCCCTGACGGCTCGGCCTACAGGCACAGGTAGATTTCGAAGACACAGACCGTGGGGCGCCTGTTTGTCGGGAATTGCGGAAGAAATTACCTTTTAGCGATGATGCGGCAGTTGGAACCGCCTACTTCAAAACCTAACTTGTTTGCAGGCAGAGCCAGCAGGGATTTTTTTTTAATTTTTTTTTTCGCTATAAGAGTTGGTCCTATAAAAAACTTGTCAATATAAAAGTTTTAGATAATATTAAGAGGATTTATAATAAATTTAAGCGGATTTGAAATCTTGGGAATTGACGAAGTTATGAATTTTTTTCTTCTAAAACCCCCCTCCCCCCCCCCTTAAGGCAATTTTTAATTATATCAAAAATCTGTCATACATAAATTTTCGGCCCTTCTCCTAGAAACAATAACTTCAAACGGTTTCGATACGTATCATAATTAAGAAATTATGGGTTTTTTTTCTGTTTTCACAAAAAGCCCCCCATCCCCCCCCCCTGGTTCGATTTTGCCCATTAACGAACTTGACCGATATTTTCTGCCCCTTGATTTTATGTATCAGTTTCGAAAAGATGCGGGAGTTGGAACCGCCTACTTTGAAAAATAACTTGTTTGCAGGCGGAGCCGGCAGGGATTTTTTTTGTTTTTAATTTTTTTTTTGCTATAACGGTTGGTCCTATAAAAAACTTGTCAATATAAAAATTTTAGATAATACTAAGAGGATTAATAATAAATTTACGCGGATTTGATATATTGGGAATTGACGAAGCTATGATTTTTTTTCTTCTAAAACCCCCCCTTGGGGCCATATTTAATTATATAAAAAATCTGTCATACATACATTTTCGGCCCTTTTCCTGGAAGTAATAACTTTAAACGGATTCAATACAATAATTAAGAAATTATGGGTTTTTTTTCCGTTTTCACAAAAAGCCCCCCCCATTTCCCCCCCCCCCCCCCCCCCCTTGGTTCGATTTTGCCCATTAACGAACTTGACCGAGATTTTATGCCCCTTGATTTTATGTATCAGTTTGGAAGAGATTTATGGAGAATTTTTTCAGTTATCGTGTCCATAAAAAAGTGACATAGACAGATAGATAGATAGATAGATAGATATAAAGTTTTGAACTGGGGTGGTTTTGGGTTCTGGGAGTCATGATCGGCGTAGATATGCAAAAATTTTTCAAAATTTCCAACTTAGGTGAGAATGTAATAGGTAGTATTTCTTACGAAATCTACCTAAATCTACCTGACAGATCTGAAGAAGGGGGGGGCAAAATAAAAGTAACAATAGTTTAAAACAAAACAAGTATTTAATGTTTATTTTCATTATACCTTTCATGACTGCATCAATTTATTATTCAATGTATTGTTTTATAGAAAAGGTAATAAAAGTAATAATAGTTTAAAAAAAAAAAAAACTTTTATAAGTATTCAATGCTTATCTTTAAAATCATCAATCTGCATCAATTTATGTAGTTTCAAAAAATTTTCATTGCAATATGTTAATTTGGCATGGACTCTGATTATTGAAAATTCGCCACTTTGATTTAAACTTGATAGAAAGCGCAAAACTATTAAATTTATTACAAAAATAATATTTGCTCCGTTTCTTTTTTAAGATTATTTTTTTTAGCAACAGGAAAAAAAAAGCATCTGAGTAAAAGCCAAAATTTTGCAATTTAAGAGGAAGAAATGCTCAAGCTAATGTTAAGTCTCAATAGGAAAGTTATTTTCAAATTTCTCGCTAGCATTTTAATTTTTTTTTTACATAGGATGGCTGAGGTTGATCTCTAACATTGTGCGTTTTTACTTTATTGCATTTTCAATTTTGGAACCAGTTCTGAAAGTGAAAGTACCCTTATATGAAAAAACTGGAACCAAAATTGGAAAAGTAAAAACACACATTAGAAATAACCTCAGCTATCCTAAGCAAAAAAAAAAAAAAAATTCAATATTAAAATGAGAGTGAGAAATTTGAAAATAACCTTCCCATAGACTTAACATCAGTTTGTGTGTTTTATTTGCATGACTAGTGTAGGCCCTTAAGCCTTATTTGAAGTCTCGCAGACTTAGGGTAAAATAAAAGGGCAAAAAAGTTGGAATTTCAGTGTTACTTCATCTCACAAACATGAAAGACCCGAGGAAGAGGGGGGGGGGGAAGAAAAAAAAGTCACAATAGTTAAAAGAGTTATAGTTGATCAGATTATACACATTAATATTCAAAAATATAGTGTCTTTAGCATTAAACAGAATTATAATTACCACTAAACAGATCTCGCATAAAAATTATGCTGCATCTAAACATTGTCAGAGCGAACTCAGGAATTTTAAGGACATCCTAAGGATAAAAAATCAAAATATAAGTGTAATGAAATGAAAGCAAACTTTTTAAAAAAGTACTGACACACAAACACACACACACACACAAAAAAAAAAAAAAAAATCAAACTTCTGGATTTCCTAAGGTTTTTCAAGTGCAATGCTAAAAGTTAAATCATAAGATAGAAATTCTTTTTTAAAGATAAGTATTTTTAATATAAAAACATCTATAAATACAAAACATGTACTTTCCTGTTATGGGGGTTGTCTTGGCGGTTTTCAAGTTTGGCACAATTCAGGCTTTAGAAAGTGAGATTTGTTGTCAACTGATATGAAAGCAAACCTGATAAATTTTAATGTTTGTTTATATATGTATTTATAAACATTTTAGGTACTTCTATGTTAGCCAGGTGCATCTGATAAATTACCAAATATTGTTCCCATTGCCATCACTTTTATACATTAATTTAATTTAAAATTTAAACCCTTCACTTAGTGATAGGCGAAGCTAAATTATACATGCACCACATAATCTATAAAATTTAAGCTAAAAATGTTTCTAGAAACAATCGTTCTCAAATTGTAATGATTCAAATTTCTTTTGATCAAATCACTAGAAGCATTGTGAATTTTGCACTTATCACATAGTTTGATTTAATTTGTTTAGGAAGAAAGAATTCAACAAAATTAAAAATGCACTTAGTGATGGGCAATGTGACAATGGGCAATGCAAGTAGTGATGGGCAATTCTGGAAAAATCGAGTATCAATAAACATTGATATCATAAAACAGCATCAATCACAATTGGAATCAATTCCCAAATTAAAAAAAAGACATACTATCTATATTGAGGCATCGACTGCAGTGACGATTTGAACAAGAATAAAAATGAGCGACTTTTACCCATATCAAATCACCATTGCCCATTTTAAAGTAAATAAAACTGAACGACTTTTACCTATATCAAATCGCCATTGCCCATTTTAAAGGAAATAAAAATTAACGATTTTTATTGAGAGGATCTCTATTCTCTAGTGTGCATTTATTCTTTATTCAGTTTCTCGAGTTCTATGCGGCTGATCCTCACACTACTTGAAACATTCGTCTTGGTTTGTTTACCACCATTGAAGTTCTTGTTCTCTCCTCCAGGCGCACTGCAATTTCCTATATTGTCTGCAGCATAGTTTTCATTTCTTCTGTATTAGATATCTCAGGTTTTATGGGTCCGATCCTCACACAACTTTCAGAATTCATCTTGGTTCCCTTCCCCCACCACACTATTCTAGTTCTTTCTGTCAGGGATGCTGCAATTTTCTGTACTGGTTTTTATATTGTCTTCAGCTTTTATTTTTGATGGGCTTTCAGTGAATGAAGCTTCAATTAAGCTTTTTGGCTACTCTAGGCTCTTCTTGAATCCTTAAACAAGATCCCTAATGTTTCAAGAGCTGATGTGAAACAGTTTATGCAAAATTAGTCATATTACAGCGAAAGTTGTCTGACAGTAAAACTAATCTTAATTTTGTGATTCTTCAAACAATTGAATCTGATGTCAGTTAAGAATAATAATTTATGGACTATAGACATCAATAAAAAATATCGACCTTCCCTAATTTAATTTGAAATACATAACATTAACTTAAAATACTTGCTTTTCATAATTATTTCTTATTTAAAATGTAATCAATCTATAATAATAAAGTATTAAATACCAAAAAATTTTATTTCAACATCAAAGCATTAATTTGAATTTACACATGAGAAAAATAAAAACCGCTATTGACCAAAAAAAAAAAAAAAAAAAAAAATCTACCAATCATTCTGGCAGCCAAAAAGCTCTGCCATTCAGTCAGAATTTAAGAAAAACATTTTTGTAAGTTTTTTTTAATAGGTTAACACCCCCCCCCCCCAAAAAAAAAAAAAAAAAAAAAAAAAAAAAAAAAAAAAAAAGTTGTGATTTTAAAAAACCCTAAACTTAGGGAGATTGGAAAAAAAAAAAAAAAACGTGGAAGGGAAGGTGTTAATAAAATCCAGAAAACATGTTCATAAATAAATTTTTATCACTAATAATATAATATTTTTTGTCAGGGTTCGCAATTATCAAAATAGTATACTTACGGCTGATTATAAATATTTTCAGACTTAATATAAATTAGAAACTAAAAAATATATTGCGTTTAACAAGAACACATGTAAATACTAAATATCTTTTTCTTTTCCACTTGCATCAAAATTGAAGGTCAACTAATTGAAAACAGAAGCAATTTCCTTTTCATACTCATTAAAAACAAAAAATAGGATTCACTATCAAGGGAATTTTATGTTTTAAACTACAAATTTTTAAACACAAATGTCAGCTTGTCTGCCTATTCCTTTACTAACGTGTTTACACTAAATTAAAGGAAAACCAGACGATATTCTTTTTAATGGGAGCTGTAACTCATTATTTAAATTAGGCAGTTTATATAAGTTAAACATTTATTTATGAAACAAAGTAATAACATGAGAAAGAATGAAATAGGTACTTACTTATTTCCGACAATACAAACACGAGGTACCACGTAAAGCAATGGCGTCCCTTCACTTCTCGCCGACCGTCAACAACAACAAAACATCATCCGGGTCTTTCGTCGCCCTCGGGTTTCAACCAATCAGATTTCGCCGTTGAGAAAAAGCAGTGATTTCTCCCAATTTTCACCGTGTTTCGATATCGGATCGTTATCTATTTCCCGTGAATATCCGATCAGCAAGTTTTCATCAGTGAAACTGCTCGTAACGATATTTTTTCCCGGTGAGAATTAGCTCATCGAAAACCTGTTCTCAGATACTGCTCGAAACGATATGTCCGTGTTATTGCTGGAGCAAATTTCGAGGAAAAGATGAAAGGCCGAGCAAACTTCGATCGAGCAATGCTACTAGGGGAGGGTGCTACTTTTTTGGATGAGGAGCAAGAAGGGTGCTAATTTTTTTATGAGGATCAAGAAGGGTGCTAATGTTTTTATGAGGGTCAAGAAGGGTGCCATTTTTAAAGAAAAAAGCAGGCAGGATACAGCACCTTTCTGAAATTATCTAGAGGAAACTCTGAATATGCGTTTTGTGCTGGTGGTGATATACAAACCATTTTTAATTTCACAAAATGTAATCTCAATTTAAACATAATAATAATAATAATACATAACTAACCCATTTTAGGCCAAGCATAGAAATTTTATAAAATGTGGTACTATTTGCTTTGAAATTTGCTTAAATTACATTAATTAAGACACCAAAAAAGTTTCGCACATGAAAAATAATATTTTATTCAATTTGACGTTACCATTATTAATTTACCTTTAATAATTTACCATTAAATTTAAATAAAAAAAATTACGTTTTTCTTATGGCATTTGTTTTATTTTTATTTTATTTACAGAACTTGCAACTTTACTCCATTATAAAAACATATGATTAATATCAAGTGGAATAATTTTACATTTTCAAAAAGTCCATTTGTCAATAACCGTTTCAAGTTAAAAACCAGCGTATTTTGAAAATTTCTCAACAGAAAGTGATTACTTCAATTGAATTACTAATATTTTATAGATGTCTCCAGAACCCTTAAAAATAGCAGAAAAATAAAATTAGTGAAAAATATATCTCACAGTGTTAATAAAAATATATTTATTGAAATGGTGCGTTTACGCTCCTTTGGCCGAAAATGGGTTAAATAACATATTTATTTTTCTCATTTAATGTATCTATCTTATTAATTAATAATGCATGTATAATTGGGTTGTGTATATATATTTAACAAATGAAATAATTTTTTTTATGTATCCAGTCTTGGGAACTAGATCACACAGATACTATTTTTTATTGCTTTTGCAGACAGTCAGTCACAGTTTTTCAATTCTGGATACATTCTCTTTACCTTTCAGTGACAATTTAACTGCATTCAATTTATTAGGGTATGGATGTGAGGTAACCGTGGTGGTCTAATCACATGATCATCTGCCCTCATTGGACAAAACTTTGCTAGGCAGTTTCAAACTCTAGCAAAGGGGTCGGTATGCCAATAAAAAGTGAGTACATGCCAACACGTCCTGGACATATACAGAATAGATGTCTGTGCAGTGGTGTAACCACCCAACTTTTAGTTACTAGCTAAAAACTTAATATATCATCAGTTATAGATTTATTTTGTATAGATAAGTTCTAGAATTTTTCTCGAACAGATGAGTTATCGAATTTGTCTCGTAGAAATGAGTTGATGTTTTTCTTTCATATAAATGAGTTAACAAATTTATCTCATACTGATGAGTTTCTTTCCAAACATGAAGTATTGGCTTCCAAGTTATTTCATTGTCTTTGTTGTACAAAGTTAAATCATTAAGACTTATGACACTATTCAGTTGATTTAATTTAGCAAAATTATATGCTAGGCATTTCTGACTGCTTAATTAACTTTATTCTTGAAATTTTGCGAATATGCATTTTTTAGTAAGCAGTAAGCTTGGAGACTCTGTCTTCTTTGAGTGACTTCCTACTTACACAGTCTCATATAAATTTAATTTGAGTTATATTCAACGTGTTGAAGACATTAATAAACTAATCTAGTATGACCCCCCCCCCCCTCTTATATATGCATGAACGATTAATGATATTTTGTTCAATGTGAATGGCACATATTAAATACAGCAGACTCCCTCAAATTTGCACAGCTTCAAACCAGGGGTTGTGCAGATTTTAGAATTTTGCTGATTTCTGGTCATTTTTTTTGTTAAAATTTTTTAAACAGTACTTTGAATGTTGTAAATAAAGCATTGGAAAATATAATGAATGCTTACAATAAAGTCAAACATTAAAATAATTAAGTAACCTGTTAAAATAAATTAAATAAAATATTAAAATAATTTAAATAAAATTGTAGAGAAAAGTTCCTCTACATAACTGTAGAAACAACTTTTAACACATCTATACAACCGGCATTCAGAAAAGTATTAGCGCCATCTTGAATTATTTTGGAAATACATTCATATTTTATTTAACCAAAAGCTTGAGTTTGGTCATATTAACCCGAATTACTTATTAAAATATGTACGTAATATAGAAAATATAAAAATAAATATTCAAAAATGGGAAAATGAATGCAAGAAAAATAAACAATTCGGTTACAATTTACAAATGCAGATATAGTGCAGGACCTAAATATGAGCAATTTTCATTATAGATATGCTAATTTATATGAAAAGTGAAAGCAAAATAATTTTATTTAGTAATTAATCAGCAGCAATAGTCAAAAGAGCAAGATTAATAATAATAAAAATAAATCGTAAAATAAACTTTGCGATCGACGCCAATTTCAACGCCATCTTGAATTTTGATCATAAAACTTAACTATAAGTTCACTGTATAGATCTGCAACAATAGGCGGATTTTAAGGGTTTGTCGATTTTAGGGTCGCAGATTTAAGGGATTCTACAGTACTAAAAAGATATGAGCAATTAATCGAGACTTTGTTTTACAAATTAGATGACTTTTATGATGACGATTGAAGTTAACTTATATATTTTTTTGGTATGTGTTCCTTTTAATGTCTGTATTTACAAAATGTCGAGGGAGCACAACTGCTTACTGCATCGTTCTTTTATTTAGTTCTAGTATTATGCAAACAATATATAATTTTATTCACAGATATAGTATGTGTTCAACTAGTAGTTATTTTAATGTTATTTTAAACCTTCATAGAAAAGTATTTTTAATTAATAATATTAATTAATTGTTAGTTTCATTTTTTGTTATTTCATAATGTTTTTCTCTTTCTGTAACTGTAAGTATCTTGTAAATGAATACATGTAATTTGTTATTTCTTTCCTGTTTTATTTTAATGGACTAACTTCTATCTATGCATCGAGTTGATGTAATTTTTAACTTAGTTGGTTATAGCAGGTGGACTGGTTTTATTTCCTAAGAATTTCTCATAGAGTTACTTTGTACAATTATTCTGTAAATCTGAGGTCTTCAAATAACACAGTGCAAATGATTTTTAGTACATTTCATCATAGTGTTAATTATATTTATTACTATAACTACTCTATTTTCCCCTCTGACCAGGAGTCAGGATCACATATATTTTATTTAGATACACTGCTTAGTCGACAACCAGGAAGTTGGGCGATATTTTATCCTGACCTCATTTTGTCTCATGTTTGTAGTTTATAAAAAGGGATGGTAACTCATTTTAATTATCTTGCTTAAAAGACACTAGCAGGTGCAGTTGAGAATGAGGTTCCTGATCAGCTGATTTAATAGAATAAATTACACACAAATCAGCTTTATAATGTAATACAAAATACCTGACATAATTTTACATAAATTAGCCATACAAGATTTAATTTTTTTACATTTGTTGCTGCTTCATTTTGGTAACTTTTTGTAATATTGAGCTAGAAGTCTTACTTTTTAAAAATAAAAAAGAGAAGGCCCAAAAGAAATAACAAAATTTGATAATAGCAAACAACAAATTATAAAAATAAGCACTTAGATTACATTTTTGTTACAGTTTTGTCTTGTATATCTTGCACGAAAGGTTCTTCACTAGCATGAATTAATAGATGCTTGCTTAAATTACTCTTCCGAGAAAATTTATTGTTGCATATTTCACACATAAAAGGTTTCTCACCAGTATGAATTAATAGATGATCACTTAAATGGTTCTTTCGAGAGAATTTCTTGCTGCATATTTCACACATAAAAGGTTTCTCACCAGTGTGAATCAACAAATGGCTTTTTAAATCACCTTTTTGAGAGAATTCCTTTCTGCACACTTCACACATAAAAGGTTTCTCACCAGTATGAATTAACAGATGCTTCTTTAAACTGCACTTTAGAGAGAATTCCTTGCTGCATATTTCACACATAAAAGGTTTCTCACCAGTATGAATTAAAAGATGCCTTTTTAAGTCACCTCTTAGAGAGAATTTCTGGCTGCATATGTCACAAATAAAAGGTTTCTCACCAGTATGAATTAACAGATGCTTGTTTAAATTGTTCTTTTGAGCGAATTTCTTGTTGCATATTTCACATATAAAAGGTTTCTCAACAGTATGATAGTAAAAATGGGCATTTAAAAGGGATTCTTGAGAAAATTCTTTGCTGCATAACTGACAAACAAACGATTTTCCTTGCTTCAAGTCAGAATTTGCTTTTCCAAACAGCTCTTGTAAAGATATATTTGGCTGCATATTTCAAACTTTAAAGACTACTTTGAATGATATGATAGGTAACTATATTTATGACTTTATACATCTGCAATAAATAGATTTATGTTAATATATCACCTTTTATGATTAATTAGAAACCTATTTAAAGGAAAATGAACTTCTCATAAAATCAATGAAGAAAACTGAATTAAAATAAAATCTCTACCATGGTATTAGAAACTATGATAAACTTATTGATAATTTGACACTTGCAGATTCGGGAGTATGTTAAACAAATTATCACATGCAGTTCCTAACTGCAGAAAGATTAAACTATAATTAAAAATACTAAAAATAAAATAAGTAACTAATATAATTAATGAAAAGAAATAACTTATCTTACTATAAAAAATATTATTAATAAAAAGTACAGCAAATTTAAGGAGCAAATTCTATGATTACCTATCTTCTTCAAAAAGTGTGAAACATTTTAGAAGCAATGAGGGAAAAAGAAAATAATTTTGTGGTAAGAAGAATTTTAATATACAGATGTGTTTAGTCAGAATTCATCTATATTTCTGAAAAAAATTTCAATCTTATATTAATGATTTCTGAAAAAACTCTGAATTATTTATAAATAAAAAAAGTTTTGCTCTGTGTGGAAATGTGTGTCTGTCTGTGATGGCTAGCGATATCTACCACACATAGAAGCATGAAAATTTGTGTGAGCATGGTCTAAGGCAGATTCTGATGCACCTGATACTCATATTTTTACTATTTTTTATAATTAGACAAGATATTAATTAGAAACTCGTCTCTTTTTTTGACAACTGGCAAAAGCACTTTCGCACACCTAGAAATCGATTTACACATTAGAAGAAAAATAAGAACTGAGTGTGCGGTTTTTATTGTGTTATTTTGCAGTTTTAAATCGGCAAAAACATTTGGTAGAGGCAAAATTTTAAGACATATTCAGAAAGAGCATACTCTTACGTCTCAAACGCTACAATCTCTTTGAAAAAAATTTCAAAAAGCATTGTTTTCTCAAAGGATGCTTTTCCCATTATGACACCTGTTCATGACATAATTTTAAGGGTGCAGAGAAACCAAAACTGTGCTCCTAAAAGTGGAGCGTTCTTCCACTTGACGGTGTAATTGATTTGAAAAATATGAATTTTAACCCTTTCAGGAGCATTGGCGAACGCAGGTCACTGCATGCCTCACAGATATGACCTTTTCTCTGTGCTAAAAGTAACTAAACTTACGTTTTTCAAGACAATCTATAACACAATCTCAGTAGACTAGATTTACATTACCTACAAAATATTCAAAATATTTGGAAGTGTAGAAATATTTTAAAAAAATTTGCCAAAAAAAAGCGAAAAAGCTGGAAGTTGCAGAATTGTTTCACTCTTCTTCAACTCATGTTTTCACTTCATTTTAAACAAAATTTTTGATATAGTTATATTTAAAAGCGGTTAAAATTTCAGAAAGTTCAGAAGATGAAAACTTTTTTTTTTATTGTTACGTTAAAGGATCTGACATGAAAACAAATAAACAAAGAAAAAAAGTGAGAAGAAAACATATTTCTTTTACAAGATAAAAAATATATTCATGAAATTTGTATACAGGCTGTAAAACCGTTCTATTAGTAACCGATAAAAATTTCAAACAGTTTGGACAACAACAACTATTTTTTTTTAAATTATGAAATGACCCTACTAAAAAAACAGCACATGTCATCTTATGAACGCTTTTATCACTATATGTCAATATATTTTTCCAAAATTTTTCTGTTAAAATATAATTTTATACAAAATCGGGTTAAAGATATAAAATCACACAAACTTGAGGCTTGTTTAAATTTATTATCACAGACCTGGGCAATGCTGAGTGGGTCAGCAAGTTTAATAAACATTACATTGTATTGAAATAATTTAACTATATTTAAATCATTTATTAGCATTTTTACCATGTTTCAAATTTTATATTATTGATTATAAGTAAAACAAAATGCATTTTCTTCTAGAAATTTGGAATACAGCCACATTCATCCTTAGATACGTCTATGCAAATTGGATGACGAAATGTATCAGGCATGTCATTTAACCGAGTTTGTCTTATAATAGAGTTATCAGATAATCTGGTGTCTACTGTATATTCATTTCCAAAAACTATGGGAGGAAAAATCACACAAATAACAATAATTTAGTCTAAAAAAATCAATCAATAAAATATTGAGTAGTTAAATAAAAAGTTTCACTTCAGCAATATTTAGAATGGTGGTGTTGTAGTTGTAATGCATCACCTACAAGCAGTATAAAAATGTCCGTTTAAGAGCAAGCTTGTAGAATTCATTATGAAAGTGTGAAGATATATGTGGAAAAAATAATTTATTATAGTGACTTTGAAGCAATACAAAAGGCAGGGTTGTCACAAATATCTTGTGCTAAAATTCCCTGATATTTCCAGATCAGCATTAAAATACTGAAATTTGAAAGATAGTTCCTTTCAAAACACAACTCTTATACATAGCCATTACTTAATGAAAGTGGAAAATAAAATAAAATTAGACTAAAAGACATTTAAATAGGAATCATATCATCAACATAAATAATTTCATTTTTCTAGGAAATTATAGTTTAAATATCAATTTATTCAATTTATTGTAACCAATAAAAAGATCTTACATTCTTGATATACATTACTTACCTTGCATTTATAAAAAGGTATGTATTTTAACTATGCTATAACATCACACTCAAAGAATTAACACGTGCATGGATTTGAATGATGAGTTCATATTACAACAGATATAATAACTTTAAATACACTATTTAGATTTTACTAAAATTAAAAAGGTAATTGATTAAAAATTTCAAAAGTATTTTTTATCTTAGTTTAAGTAAAATTATTTACTTTCTCACTGCTTTACTATCTTCTAATGAATACCTCCATTTTTTATTAGCATATTGCTTTATATTTTCAATTTCTATCATTGCTAACATGATTTTCTTCTTCTTAACTACTTCAGCATCTTTCTCCAATAAAACTTTTTATTTTCTTTTATAGCATCATCTAGCATTGAATGTGCATTTTTGAAACTATAAATGAGTTTCATTGTAATTTTCAGTTCGTAACTCCAAAATAATGGAATTAATTAGCAAAGTAATTAAATCAGGACAACCAGCTCTTAGTTTACTGTTTTTGGGGGGTGTGTTCAAATCAAAATGTTTTTGTGTAAATTCCAGATAAGAAATTACTGCATGACAGTGCCCTGATTTCTCTTCCTGCCTTAATTAGCTCACAAGTATTTAAATTATAATTGTTGTCTCTTCAAGTATTTGATTATGTTATGTTTAGGGAAAGATATCTTGTGGATTCTACAATCTCTCAAATTATTCTAGGACAATTAGTTCACTCAAATCTAATTCATTGTCAGGTTAAATAATTTTAGTAAGCAACTTGAAAATTGTAATAATGTAGAAATTAATATTGGTAACTTTTTAATTAATTATGTCAATGAAGCTTATTGTGATTAATAACAAAATTGGTAATTATTTGGATGCTGATTTGTAGTGATTGTTACTTAGTAGTGAATTTGGATTTTAATGTCTATTTTTATCTCTGTTTGTAAATATTTTCATGTAAATAAATGTCATTGTTTGTTAAATAATATTGTTTAGTCAATTATTGCATCATGTGTAATGTTTTATTATTATAAAAATACATTATTATAGTTCATTGCCGAAACATTAGTGAAGGCTCACTGTGGAAATGCAAAAAGTTTTTGGTTTCTATTCGTATGCCTGTCTGTCTGTTTCGCGATAACTGCCGTAAAAAAACGTTCGATTAGGTTGATTTTTGGTGAGTATGTTGGCGAGATACCCGAAATTAGCTGTATAGTTTTTAGTTACATTTGGTTCATTCGTTTGAAAAATATAGAACATTTATTTTTAGGTCATAATGCTTTTCAATGGGAAGTCAGACGATTTTTTTTCTTTTTGTGAATGTTAAATTCACCAAAAAGAAAATGTTGCATTTGGGATGCTAAATGCTAAATTATGGATTCTAAATTTATGAAATGGAGTTCTTAATTTAATCCTATCATTTTAAAAATTTGCCAATATATTTATTAGAATTTCGATATTAACTGCATAAAAAATTGTGAAATTTTATGCATTAATTTGAAATATATGAAACACTCTAATCTATTATTTTTTACAAAAATTTCCAATGTATTTTTTTTCTCTCTTTCATTAAATGATTGCTAAGCAACTATATTTCAAATAATATCAACAAAGGAAAATTCAAGTGAATCGTATTATTTTGACACGAAATTTTATTAAAAGTAGCTAATTTTCAGGTTATATAAGTTTTTAATATTATTTTTTTAATGAAATAGATGAGAATTTATTTTAACTACTAAAAAATGATTACCAAATCCGTTTTCCAAATGAAAACAATAAAAACGTTGAATGATTAAATTGAATATAGGTCACATAAGAGGAATTTACATTTGTATATTTTATATACACGGAATTTTATTCAATTTCAGCAACACACATTGTTTAGTGATTGAAATATAAGTATTCTTTTAAGGATATGATAAAATCTCTTGTACAAAGAGATTGTTATTCTAATGAAATTATAATTGTAAATACATTCAGACATATACTCAATAAATGAAATAGTGCAATTACTGGAAATTGAGAATAGAAAATTAAGCCGACAACGGGGGGTTCAGGGAGGCCCCCTGAAGTAATGTATTGTTATTCTGAAAAAATACAGTAATAAGTAGTTTATCCTAACATTGTGTTTAATGCGATACTTCTAAAATTTCTGGAACTTTTGATAAATTTTATATTCATATAAATGTATAAATAACTTAAAAAGATTGAATTTTAGGGTATGCAATATTGTGCAGATAATGTTAAAAATGAATGAGATTAATAAACAATAATTTGTAGAGCTGACGTTGAGGCCTCTGATCAGTAGATTTACTAGTATTAATAGCGTGCATGCTTGTGTCATTCAACTACCAATTCATATGCAGGGATTCAATGAAAAGACACAACACTTATCTTATTAATTAGTATTTTAACTTTAATTTATTTAATTAAATTAATTTTGTGGTAATTTAATGTTTAAACGAATATTACCAGTAATCCCAGCTAGAACTTTATAAGATCATACTAATTATTTTATACAGGGTTAATACGGACTGATATGAGTCATCCCTTAAAATGAGGCTAAAGTGGGACAAACAAAAAAAGTTATCAATTCTTATAGTAAGCAAATTGGCTTCGTGATTCTTTTGTAAGCAATACATTATTTTATAAATCCATTATAAATACGCTTAAAATTTAAGAAAATACAAATAAATAATATATATATATATATACATTAATTACATCAGTTTACATTCTTGATAATAAAAACTTCTCTGTAAGATTTATTGTAAGACTTTTCTGTAATTATTCGATTTTTCAACCGATAAATAAACATGAATTAAATTATTCTATTTAGCCATTATTCCATAAGAAATGTTGAGTCTTTTGCCTTTAAAATTTGGAATATGTTTAATGTAGCTTCAGTCACAAATAATCAAATTCAGGCTAATGTGATATAGCGTATGGAGCTAATATGAGACATTGCTTGAGGCTGTAATAACACTATTCTATTGCATATCTTGAAACATCTACTACAAATAAAAAAAATGTATTATCTTTGATTGTCTTTTGTTTTCTTTTGACAGTATGTTTTTGTTTTTTTTCTAAGCCTAATAGTATATTTTTTCATGATTCTTTAGTCTTCTTTTTAATTGAATAATATGAAATGCTAGCTAGTTGATTTTAAAAATTAGTTTTAACATCTAAAGTTAAAAGCAACATTGAAGGTTAAGTTTGTGTATTTTTAAATATTGCAAACTGAAAGGAAGTGGAGCAGTTTATCCACAAAGTATATTAGATGAAGCCAAGAAAAAAAATATTCAATGGTGACGTTGTTCATATGCTAAGCACTTCACATTTTGCATCTCCTATCATAATTTCTGTTTGTGAAGATCCATAAATTTGTCCAGATTCTTCCGAGATGCTGCTTTTACAGATAATAAAGGAAAGTGTTCATGCAAAGAAGAAAAGGATAAAAATAGATGCTAGTTCGAAAGTGATTGTAAGGGAAGAGTCGATAGGGTGACAGAAAAATTAAGATTGAAAAAAAAGAGGAAGAAAATTAAAAGCAAAAGGACTTAACCCCTTAACAAGTGCAATAAAGCAACTAGGAGCCAAATAAGGGAAGTAAAACTAAAAAACTCAGATCAAAGGCAAACCAATCATGACACTATATGAGAAAATGAAGATATTAGTGTTGAAAACTAAACTGCAAAAAATTTAAGATGCAGAGATTTACGCAAACGCAGAACTTATTACCAAAATACCTAAACTGAAAATCAAGGAGTTATAAAAATAGAAAAAATTAATCAAAAATGGAGTTGATTAATAAATTGTTCAAAGGAGACAGCAAATGTGGTAAAGAATTGCTTTCTCTAGCCATTAGTGGATGAAGAATCACTGGCAGATTTCTTTGCAAATGTCCCATCGAAAGAATTTGATTCAGTCATCTACGGCACATCAATATTTTTAGAAAATATGCAAAAAAGAACTTTTGTTTTAACTGACGTTGAATGCAGAGTTAGTAACCGGTCAATTCACCACCAACCTTCAACTTCCCGATCAACTCTCAGTTGAGTAACCCGAGGTTCGCGAATGTAACTGCCGGTTGATATTTCCGAATTCTTCGTTAACTTCAGGGACATGGTTATTCGACTCTGGGTTACTCGACGGCAGGTTGAAATGTGTATATCTCATTGGCCAAAGGGATCACATGACGTAGCAATAGTCTTTATGGGTTCTGTCCTCCCTTGATTCAGTTTTCAATAACGGAACAAAACAGAATATTGAAAGAGCATAATTGGAGTGTTTACTTTTTGATAAATAAATTTACAAATAAATTTTGAATTAACATTTTGATTTGGTGGTTTAAAAATATTGTCACAGTCATAAAATGCTCATTTTTACAAAATTTTATAGTTATTTTTTTTTTTTTTTTTTTTTTAAAGTTTTTTGATTAAAGAATATATATATATATATATATTATCTATGTTTAATAAACAATTTTATGACCAGGCTAACACTAATAAGTGGAATAAAAGCAAATAGGGAGCTAGATTTATTTATTTTGCAAAAATATTATATAAAAAGATATTTTCATATATTTCTAATGTATGTTTTTTATTTAACTAAAATAATTGATTACAGATTCAATTAAATTATCTTGGATGAAATTGCATGCTTGGTAGCATTTATCCCTTATACGAGACTCAAAAAAGTGTTTTTTTATGTGTAAATTATTATAATTAATATATATATATATATATATATATATATTTCATTTCATATATAATAATTTTAGAAGCTGTTTGAAAAAATTCTTGTGAACTGCGAATTTTTTCAAATAAGCCTCTTAAAAATGTTTCTTTCAAACAAAAATAATTATTTTTAACTAACAAGGTTTTTTTTTTTTTTTTTTTTTTTTTTTTAGTTATTTGATCAAAGGGAAATTGGAGTGTTTACTTTTTGATAAATAAATTTACAAATAAATTTTGAATTAACATTTTGATTTGGTGGTTTAAAAATATTGTCACAGTCATAAAATGCTCATTTTTACAAAATTTTATAGGATTTTTTTTTAAAGTTTTTTGATTAAAGAATATATATATATATATATATTATCTACGTTTAATAAACAATTTTATGACCATGCTAACACTAATAAGTGGAATAAAAGCAAATAGCGAGCTAGATTTATTTATTTTGCAAGAATATTATATAAAAAGATATTTTCATATATTTATTTCTAATGTATGTGTTTTATTTAACTAAAATAATTGATTACAGATTCAATTAAATTATCTTGGGTGAAATTGCATGCTTGGTAGCATTTATCCCTTATACGAGACCCAAAAAGGTGGGGTTTTTTTTATGTGTAAATTATTATAATTAATATATATATATATATATTTTAAAATTTCATATATAATAATTTAAAAAGCTGTTTGAAAAAATTCTCGTGAACTGCGAAAATTTTCAAATAATCCTCTTAAAAATGTTTCTTTCAAACAAAAATAATTATTTTTAACTAACAACTACATATTAGTTTAAATTATTTATCTATTACAAACGGATAAACATTTTTATATATTATAACGATATTTTAACGCAAAATTCCATCTTCTATAATTTTATTCTTTAAACAAACATGAAGTGTAGGAATAAATCTGAAATTTAAGAAAAACTGCTGTTTTTTATTCTTAAAAAAAAAAAAAAAAGATTTGGATCTTATATATAATATTTGAGTGTAAGAACATTTGATTTTATATTCGTTAGATGGCGCTACCAAATATTCTCAGTAGATATTTTACGTCTTGAAAACTTTCTTAATAATCACTATAATCTTGACTTTACAGAGTTAAAATATCCTAAAAGGGCTAATAATTAAAAGTAACACATTCTTTCACATTATTATAATTTTTTAAATTAACATTTCGTTTGCTTTCTGCATCACAAATAGCATTGAAAACGAAATAAACGTCAAAACACTTGTCAACGCAACCGCCATCTTTGCTTCAATTGCACATGCGCGTGTCGAATAACTGTAGACGAATAGGTTAGTTCAGTTACTGAACTTATGTTTCGTTTTCTCCTCCATTTTCGGCTAGTTGAGTTAGCGGAGAATTTGATTTCAGGGTCAACCCAGAGTTACAGCGTAACTCGCCAGTTGAGGTTGACGGTGAGTTAGGGGGTAAGTCTACTCACAAAAAACATGTTTTCCTCATAAGCCAAGTAGATTAAGATAAAGGAGAAGTAGCAGTCCTAAGTTTGATGTGCTTGAACTGAGGACTGATTTTGTGCATAAAGGAAACAAGAAGTTTACAATAGACATTAGGTATACTGTTGCTGTCCAGCCTTTCTATGCTACCACATTAAATATCAGGAAAAAAACTGCTTGTAATTTTACTGACAGAACAAATATTAATGAATAATGAATTATCACAATTAGTCAGTATTGTAAACTACATTTTCTTTTCAGTTACGGCTATTATACAAATTTAATTCTAAAAACTCATAAAAATATAGTTTTAGTGTTGCAGATAATTTTCTTCTCAGTTCTGTACTCTAAATTATCATTTAATAATTTAGGTAGAGTGCTTATTGTAGTGGGTTTACATCACTATTCAAGTCTAGAGAGCGTATGAAAGATGTCCCAAAATTCAATATTTAGGCAAAATGAAAGATAAAAGAAATGAATAATACAGCAGAAACATGAGACTCGGGGCACAACTTTATTACAGGCATCTCATTTTCATTTTGTTTAAAAACACTTAAATATATTGGTGTCTCACTTTAGCCCAACAGCTGTCTCACTTTATCCCAACAGCTGTTTCATATCAGTCCCTTTTTGCAGTGCTAATATAAGACAGCATTTTATTTTATTTAAAAAAAATTATTTCATTTTAAGTAAAATACACAAATTACAGTATTTTTTTATTTAGAAATAGAGTCAACAGATTGAAAGTGACAACGGAAAGTTTAAAATTGCCTCTCTTCTTCTGTAAACAAGAACACAAAAAAATTATTATAAAGATTAGCATTTATATTATAGAATATGATAAGGAATATCACAAAATCCTACTTTATATTCATACTACTGATAAAGCATGATTACTTTTTTTTTTAACTAGATGACTCTGATATTTGATATTCTGTAGAACTTGCTTCTATAGAAAACAACAGGGATGTGAAATTATATAAAACTATTTACCACTGGCAAGTGGATTATCTCATGAAGAGAGTTAATTTGTATGCATCCTTTTGAAAATGGCTGACTGCAGAAAATATACCAAAAATCTTTATACAATTTTATTTGTCGGCCATATTTAGCATCACTCCCAATTACTGCAATGTAAACTTGGCACCAAATTCTGTACTACACTAAACTTTCCTCTACTTTCATTTTCTCTCCTTTCTAATACATTTCTTAATTTTATATAAAGAAATTACAAAAATGTTACTATGAAAATGCATTGTAGTAATAAATATATTTACTATCACGTAAGTTCCGTCATAACAATTTTTGTCTGTATCATCTTGCTGGCTAGTGAAACAAAAAGTTGGCTGTTAAGATTTATTGAAAATTCTCCATCACTGAAAAAGTAACTATTGTTTAATTTTAATAAGTACTTAAAGAATTAGCATCAACTAAAATTAGCCTTAAGAAGTATTTTCTTGTTTTTACTAGTCATTTCGCCCTATAAGATTAAAATAAAAATACAGTACACACTTTCAAACCTGCATAGTTTAAGGCTAGAAGTTTTAAAGATTTTAGATTTCAATTTAAAAAAGCGAGGGAGGGAACCTTTACAAAATTAACATATTTTACAGTAAATTGCTGGTAAATTGCAATGAAAAATTTCTCCATGCAAATAAAGAAAATTTATCATAAATTCACTTATATTTATTTAAGAACCCATTTAAAAGACATATTTCCTGCATACTCAAAAAATAACAGACCAGATATATTCCCTAAAACTTTTCTATGCTAAAATGCAATATTTAAGAAAATATTCAAGTCCATGTGGACACTACCATTGTTTACCAAAATAAAGTAATTATTCAAAATTCTCAAGTTATTTCTTTTAAATATTATTATTAAATATTGTATTAATTTTAATGATTCTGACTTGTATAAATAAAAAAAATCTTTAATAACATTCATTGAGAATTTTCGATTAGTAGATAATAAAAATATTCAATTAAAAAAATTTTGAAAAAAAAAAGAAAAAAATCTTAGGACAGTACTACAGGCTTTGGAATACCTTAAGATACTATAATTTTGATATGGCCCACTCACTGGAAAAAAATAAATTGTAACTTTTTCTAATAAAAAAACAACATATTCATAACACTTTTACAGTTAATTTCAAAAAGCTTCGAGCAAGATAAAAAATATATTATTTGAAAATAATGTAAATCTATCTTTTTAATTTTTTTTTCTTTCATCTCTATTCTTGGTTTCTAAATATAAATAATCTAGCAGAATATAAATTATTGAATATAATATTGCTCAAATTTTCAAGAACAAATAAAAAAAGACTCGCTTTGATATAAAATGAAGCTTAATATCAGAACCTCAAAAGAACGTTTTTTTTTTTTTGTGGAAAATATGAGCAATATTTAATTTATGTTTTGTAAGATTATTTTTATATAGAAATCAAGGTCAGAGAAAAAAGAGAGAAAAGCTAAGAAGAGGGATTTACATCTTCAAATGATATATAATTGTTCGACGCTTTTCCAAATTTACTGTAAATTTACTCTTAAATACATTGCTTTTTGATGTCATTAAAAACTTTACAATTTATTTTATATCCAATGAAATATACCGTATCAAAAATATAATATCTTACAGTATTAAAAACGTATAATACACATTCCAAAGATTTTTATTTTATTTTTCCGAAATGTTTAAATTAAAAATTTTCATCTTCTGCTAATTAGAAAATCTAGATGAATGTTATTAAAGGATTTTTTTTATTTATACATCAAGTCAAAATCATTAAATTGATACAATATTTAAGAATTAAAAAAAAACTATAAATCTATTTGAACACTACACTGTTGAACAGTTATTTTAAAAACATACAAATTGCACAAGTTATGCCAGTTAGTTGCTAAAATCAGTGTAAAAATTGGTTTAAAACTCATAAACTTTTCACGAGTTTTAAACGAATTTTTACACTGATTTTAGCAACTAACAGGCACAACTTATGAAATTTGTGTGCTTTAAAATAAGAAAAATAATTTTGGAAATTCTGAAAAATTATTTTATTTCGGTAAAGAATGATAGTGCCCACATGGACTTTATTATTTGTACAAATATTATATTTAGTATAGAGAAATATTAGCAAAAATATCGGGTCAATTATTTTTTGGGAATGCAGTGCAACTTTACTCAGCCGATTTTTTTTTATATAAGAGCTATGGTATAAATTAGAGTTTTCTTGGTTTAGCACAGTTTTTTTTTAAGCAGATTAATGAAATTGTTCATGATACTTTGTTAGACTACGTTTTAATAAGTACTGCAATTATTTTTGGGAAATCATATTAGATTTCTTTTTCTTGTTTTATGTTAAATTTTCATTTTGAAAAGACAGCATACCACAAAGAAAAATCAATCAAAATCTACAGGAAAAAAGAATGCAATATTTTCAAATGGCATTTTGTTTAAAATTAGCTTCAAACTTTGGAATATTTTTCCAGTTATTTTATATTCAAGCAGAATTTCTTCAAATTTTTTTATATTTACATGCTAATAGTGAATATTTATTTTTTTTTAAACTTTTTTCATACTTTTTTAAACTTTAGAATAAGACATTTAACTTTTTTTTTAATGTAAACACTTGCAACCTTTTGTAAATTAAATATATATATATATATATATATATATATATATATTTGTGTTAATGACATTTTTAATAAACAACGAAAACAATATCAACTGTTTGTTTTCCGATTTCAAAGAGGAGAGAACCCTGAAGATCTATGAGAACAGACTTTAAATAACGTATCTGTGATTGGTCAATTTGTTTTTCCCTTATTCCTACTTGAAAAAGAATCTAGAAAAATTACAGCTATTACCGATCGCTTTGTGGTACCACTTAAACTGTGTATCGACCATTTTTTTTAAACACGCAAATCTGATACAGGGTGATTGTCTTGTAGGAACGATCTTGACACATTCATGATAGTGGTTACCCCTTCAGCTATTAAGTGGAACCTCCTGATCTAAACCAACTTACTGGTGCCCTCATTAGAAAATTAACTTTAAACTAGTACAACAGAACAGATTGCAAATAGTATTGGTAAATAACTGTTAGGGGCTGTGCGTATATAACATTATCGTTTTATAGGAGGGGGGATGTTCTTGCACTTGATCTCATAAGATATATCTAGGTGGAGAGAAAAGGTTATCTTTCAATATCGTTATCATTTTCAATTGGACCATTTTTTTTTAACTTTAGATCAAAATACCCTTATCTCTTTTTATGAAAATACCATGTTATTATCAAAACCATTGAATGATTATAAAATCATTCCATTATGAAATATGGAATACACAAACGATCGGCATTCATATTCTTCTGCCATATGGCACATATAATCCACTGTTGAAGAAACTAGATGCGAAGTATGTTTCAAATGATACTTTGTTTTTATTAGTTAAGAGAATAGGGAGAATAATCTTGCAAAATATAAATTAAATAAATTCATATTTAATACTTGGAAATTTTCTCTGGATTCTCAATACGTGAGAATCCAGATATGTATTTCTCGATACTTGGGAATTCTCTCTAGAAAAATTTCCAAGTATTAAATATGAATTTATTCAATTGTTGCTGGATTTTCTTTGATTTCGTGTTTTGCCCCAGGGTTGGCGGCTTACGGAAAATATTCCACCTTGTGCTGCATTTGTAGCCTTGCCAACATGTTATGGTGAAAAAGTTCCAGGCTGAGTATCGTTCCCAAGTTGGTAGAACGTCAGTGCACTAATCTGTTAACCTGGGTTCGAGTCCCGGCTTGGGTACTTTTTCACTGTGTTGGCTATACGCCTATTAAGCAATTAAAATTTAATTATTATAAATTAAATATTGCTCAAATTTTCAAGAGTAAATAGAAAAAAAGTTGCTTTGATATTAAATGAAGGAAAAATACGTATTCAATATTTTAGAAAAACGAAAACTTTTATATCCTTAATAGTTTTTTTCTAAAATATTGAAAATATATTTTTCTGTATTTCAATCTGATGTATCTCGAATTATTCGACAGTTTTAAAGCATTTCAATGAAAATGATTCTAACTGCATTTTACTCAATTACAGCGCCATCTGGAAATTTCTGAAGTTAAATGTTCAACATAAAAGTTACATATTTTTTCCTGCAGAATCCGAATCGGCAATAAAAAAGACAGTTACCATTTAAGATTTCAAAGTAGCCCTCTTTCCTCTCAGGGGGCAGAGTTGGAGAGAAACTTTGATATCTCTAAATAGATTTTTCAAAACTATTAAACATGCATTTTTTCGTTTTTCAATCCGATGTATATTTCTCGAGTTATTCAACTGTTTCAACACTTTTCAAGGGAAACGATTCTCCCTTCATTTTGCTTGTTTACAGCATCATGTATGATTTTCCAAAGAAAATGTTAAATACAAAAGTTATCTATTTTTTATATAGAATTCGAGTCTGTTATAAAAAAAGGGAGGGTTCCTACTTAAGATTTCAAAGTTGCCCCTTTCCCCCCAGGGGGGGTAGAACTTTGATATCTCTAAATAGATTGTCAAAAATATTGAACATGCATTTTTCTGTTTTTCAATCCGATGTATATTTTTTTAGTTATTCGACCGTTTCCAGACTTTTCAGACACCCTGTATATATATATATGTGTGTGTAAGATATATATATATATAAGATATATATTATATATATACTATTGCACACACACATATATAAAACACGATAGTAATATATTATATATATATTACTATTGTTTTTCATATACAATTTACATTTGTTTGTACATAAAAATAGATAAATGACTTCTTTATACTAAATTGTTTACATATTGAAAATAATGCTTGTGAATATGAAACTATGAATAGGTTGCCAGAAAATATATTGCCAAATTTCAGTCTCTCAACAAGGTCACTATAGACTACAAGGAAAAGTACCATGTTTTATATGAAGGAATTAAAAATACATAAAGTAATGTATTACATATTAATTAAATAATATATATCTATGGTACCTTCTAGTGAAAGTCTACAATTAAAGCCCCCATTAATAAGTGTGTAATATGTCAAAGTTATAATATATACAGATTTTTATTATGATTATTTGTTTGATAAAAATAAACTCGTGATATTTCTCAGTTGAATCACATTTTCTTGTTAACTGGAAATTTTAAGCGAAACCCAAACACTTTACTAATGTGAGTTATGTGTTGTGTCAGCTGCAATCTTGTTTCAGGTGTCTCAATAGTACAATCTGCCACCAGAATATTTGAATAAATTATGTCAACCAGAGTTGTCCAAGATAGCTCAGTTAGTAAAGCATTGGTTAGTGAAGTCAAAAATCCCACATTTGACTTGGCATGGAATCATTCACTCAGAATTGCATGAACTTATCTTAAGATTCCGTTAATTTATAACTCAGATAAAATTAATTTTCTATAGCATGCTTGATAAAATATTCTAATCTAATTTGATAAGAATCCCAATTATGGCAGATTCTCATTAATGAAATACACAAGGTATTTACGTATTATCTGGGACAAGATATAAATCACCAAAAATGATTGCTAATTCTCAATCTTGTTTATCACTGCCAGTCATGTTCAAAACAGTAATTTAACATTATTAAATACATAACATTTTTTAAAATGGTAAATAGTATAAAATAAATACATAAATGAAATATAATAAATGAACAATAATAAATAAATAACAAAAAAAATTGACTATAATAAAATATAAACTTAATATATAATACAAAAATTAAATTATAAAATACAATGAATAAATAAACTATATAGTTGTCAAAAAATAAGGGTTACTGCAAATAGTATTGGCACCATGCTTGGAAGCAGTTATATCTCTGGCCTGCCACATATAATACGTAAATACCAAACACAATATTTATAAATTACTTGTTAATTCACCTGATAATAACAAAAACACAGTGGAAGAGAATTTATTGTGTGATTTTTTTTTTCATCCTTTGGGAAAATGTATATTTGCTTTGGATTAAATCACCTTCCTTAAAAAAAAAAAAAACCTTTTTCACTTTCTAATAGCTCTGTAACAATGTTTTGTAACTTTTCCATTTTTCAAACAAAAATGCATAATTTAAAAAAATAAAATTGCATTATATGGAAAGTTTGAAAGACAGAAATGAGGCAGAAAAAAGGAAATGCAAAAATATAGTACTGGAACAATTAGAAATTTTTTGTAATAAAAGAAAACTGTTAAAATAAACACATTACATTGTAATAATTGAGCCTGTTTTAATCAAAAGTGCAAGTCACATTTTCTTAAATGTTAAAAAACAAAACATTTAATAGAATCATTACAATGAATTCCTGTGTGGTAGAATATCTTCAGGTATGCGATTTATTTATATGTGCAGTTTTTTACAACTGCTATAGCTTATGTTGTTCTTCCTATAAATAGTTTGATAAGACTAGATACTTTATGTGCACTTAACGCTATTCTACTCTCACTAACTTTCAATATTAGTAATTTCCACTATGACTTTAATAGGCTTAATTACATATGTAAATATATACACCAATTATTAGATTTATAGGTAAAGGTGTATGAAGGTTATTAGCATTTGCCAGTAAAAACTCAACCCTAACATTATTATTTGTTAAAAAGCATAATTACTCAGTAAGATTAATCATTCTCATTACATCACCTTTAGAAGATGCATTGGAAAGTACAAAGATAGCAAACACAGCATTATCTCTCAGTCTGACAGATGTCTAATCAATCATACCTTCCATGAAATAAGCAGCACACAAAACATTATGCTGTGATGGTCTCCAATCCAGTGCCGAAACTAGCCATTTTGGCACCCGGGGCAAACGTGGATTTTGGTGAACACCCCCCCCCCCCTTCCCCTCCGCAAAGAAAATTTCCAAAGCGAATTTTTTCCAAGTTTCTAAAATTTAAAGTATATAATCAGATAATCTGTAATACTGAACTAAGTAATCAGCTTTGTCAAATACTGATTCATTAAAACCTTGAAAATGGAATCGAAAGGAACCGAAAAATATTCTGCTTTATACAGGTTTTCATCTTAGGAAGTATAATTATTGATATTCTCAGGGGCAGATTTAAGGGGTCGCGATGGTCTCAATAGTGAGGGGCTCCGCATCCAAAGGGCCCCCAAAATCCTCTTTTAAGTTCAATGAGAAAAAATATTTTTGATCAAAGGATTTTCTTAGCACTTTTTTTTTTAATTAGTATTACTACATAATTTTCATGTAATTTAAATAGAATACTTTTTATACCATTTGCTATTCCCAGAAATGTTTTAGTTCTGTTTAAATGTTTTTCCTTGTCTTCTTTTCTATTAGCAATTATCAGAACTGTGAACGGTTGTGGAGGGTTGGGGTGAGAAACAACTCAAACTTGAATATGAGCTGAAAGGAACCCTCTTACTGTGAGAGACTTTTATGACGATTTAATTACGCAGATTCAGAGTCTAATTAAATCAGATCTGATAAATCTAAATCTGGATAGTGACACTGGGGCCCCTGATTTAGGGGTCCCCCACACTTGGTATGCTGTTTAGATAAAGCTGATATTTAGAATGTATTTGACTTTGTTACTGATTATAATCGATATTTTGCATTTTTAGAGTAGAATAAGATTAAAAACAAAAAGAAATTGAGCTTGATTATTACAGGGGCACACGATGTATTTGTCCCGGAAATTTACATCTGGATCTAAAAATATAATTACCAGCAAAAGAAGGGCGGCAAAACACGTAAGAATGGCAAAAAAACGATTTTTTTTTTTTTTGAAAAGACGACTTTATTAGCCATGGCACCCTGTGCGAAGTTCTTTTGTGCATCTCTACAAATGCTATATTCTTAAAAAAAGGGGGAGAAGAGGAGGTTACTATTTTATCTTGCATATGTTGCATATGTTTCCATCCTCTTAGTTTTTAGTGTCGTTAGTAATAGCCAACTCCGCGCCCTTTAAAGCCGGATCTGTATGTAAAAAAGTAGTTGTAACAAATGGTATGGCAGCATTTTTCATTTATCTGGAAATGGCCAAATGATGAGAAAATTATTTGGGAGGATAAAGGCAAGGGCGGCTGCGGTTTTAAAAGTCATAGCAATTTGGGTATGGTTTTCTCTCTGCACCCCTACAAATGACATTCTTTTTCAAAAAAAAAGTTTTAACAAAGAGTTTTATTTTGCGTAGTTTTCAAATTATCCTTTCAAATATTATTTGTTTTTAGTATCCCAGGCAGTCGCCCAACCTCGTCCCCTCTAATAATACTAGATTAGATCTGGATGAAAAAGTAATTTCAGCAAAAGTAACAGGCCGGCATATTCCAGTTGCCGCCAAGGGCGGCAAAACGCTTAGAAAACTTTCACAAAAAATCGAGTAAAAAACTTTTTGGAAGATAAAGCCAGGGTGGCACCCTGCACGAGATTTGATTTTTTTACTGTACCTCTACAAATGCCACACGGAAAAAGATTTTACTGATAATTTTACTTTGGGCATTCATCCCCCAATTTGTGGTTATTGTCCAGAGCAGTCACCCCTCGCCCATAACAAAATGGAAAAAGAAGAAAGCTCCACACTGTGAGGAAAGAGAAAAAATAGAACAGCCTTCATGGAATACTTTTATCTAATAGAAAAGTCAAAGTTGGGTAAACGTTTGCCAATTATCCATGCTGGACAGTGCAATACTGTGTCCAGAAGGCGTTGAACAGTGTCTTATTATACAGACATGAGTAGGGACTGACCTTGAAAAATATTAGTGATTTCCTAAACCACAGGAAGAGATTTAAATGATAAACGGCATAGCCATGATACATTTGGAATGGGAGAAAGAAAATAGCCTAAGATAACAGTTCGTTTCTTATTCATTTGCTATCTTCTATTTTAGACGAATTTTTTTATCTATTTGTCTATTTTAATGCATTTGGTTCAGTTTTTCCTTTGGATTTTCCGGCTGCGAAACTTTTTATGCAAATTTCATATAATACATTTCTATATCAAACAACAAACAAACCTGCATTTGACGCCCCCTTCGCCTGGCGCCCGGGGCTCGTGCCCCCTCTGCACCCCCCCCCCCCCCCCCCTAGTTTCGGCCCTGCTCCAATCTTTATATTGAACTGCTAATATCCACAAGTATCTATATAGTATCTTTTGGGAAACTATAAACAAATTGAAAAATGTAAACAAACAAAATACTATACTAACATGTTTTTGTTTTTTAGAATCTTAACACAAAATCAAAGGAACAGGGATTGACTGACTAGAAAATTAGGTTAATTTTACAGGCTTTTTTATTAAATCATTTTTCATAAAAATGACCTGTAAATAAAATTTTATGTTGAAAATATACTTTACAAACACACAAAAAAGTATAAGAAATGTTATTTTTCAGCATTATAACAAATTATGGTATTAAAGTATTTAAAGGAATGGATATGGATTGGTGCTATTTCAAGAACATCTATCAAATCTGGGATTTATCAGGATTCATTTAATTTAGCCATACTCAACCTGCAGCCCGAGGGCACCTTGTGGCCTGGAGGCATTTTATGTATGGCCTGAGACACATAATCATAAATCCATGTTTATAAAATTAATCGAGATATGCATAGGTGTATTTAAAACCATTTACTGTTTTGTTTAATGGGAAGACAAAACTTGTCTTGTTATTCATTACAATTATGTTAAAACATTTTAAATGCCGTTTTTTTGGTTGAAAGTTTTTTTTACATATAATCCTACTACTTTTGCTATATATACTTTATGCATTTCTTAATATTCAACACAAATAAATCATTATTCCAAATGAATTAAATTTGCACTATATATTTCTACAATATAAAAAAGCAACAAGTTTTCGTATTAAGCAAAAGACTGATTTATTAGAGAAAATCTTTAGTTTTTTTTTTTTTTTACTTGGAAATTCTACTTTTTTATATTATTACGTTTCATGTACTTATATAGCTATTACTGTTTTTTTAGGTTCTGTAACAATGTTTTGTTACAAAGTTTTTCATAATCTTTATACGATGCATAATTTTCCTTTCTTATTTAGACTTAAAAAAGTAATGAGGGCAGAAATGAATCCCTCCACTGCATACATATATTATTACAAAGTACAAAGACTGCATTTCAAGGACCTGATTTGAAAAAAAAAGAATTTTTATTTAATTTATTAAAGATGAATTATATTTTTCATAATTCACTCGTTTTCGTTAATAAAAACTGAAAAAAGATACTTCTCCATTATGCCATTGACCGCTTTCCATTAGAAAAAACTATCGCCAAACTGTAATGCCAATGACAATAAATAAATGGAAGAATGTTGCCATTAGATTCTCAAGGTAAGAAAAAAAAATGAAATGAAATTCAGAGAAGTCCCATTTACCAAATTGTCAACTATCAGTAACTTTAAGCAATAAAATTTACAATATATTAATAAAAACAACAACAACAAAAAATCTTGGATGTTTAATTATTTACATTATTTTTCTTAATTATCCTTCTCAACTGGTGTATAAATATGTTTGTGATTTCAATTGGAACAGATCTATTTATTGTATGTAACTATGCATCACAATATTTTTTCAATACTTTTCTATTTTAAAATCATGTATGCCACTGTTTAATGACATAATTGTTATTTTAATTAACGAAATACTTAACAAATCAGTAAATTATCACTAAAAATACACATAAAAGTCAAATTAAAAATCACTTCATGACATACCATATGACGTCATGATAATTAATTTTTGGCATTAAATCTTATTGTTTGGCGATAATTTTATTTTTATGTTAAGTGGTTGACGAATAATGGAGAAGCAACGTAAAAAAATATTGGAAAAGTACATAATAGCATATTCCACATACACACAAAAAAATATTTGAAAAAACACAGTAAAAAGCAATATAAATTTGTACAAATATGCACATTTTTATTTTTATTTATTTTTAATATTTATAATGAGTAAATACTTATTAGACTGATTTCTCAGTTTGAAAAAATCGTCTCTAATGTAATGCATTTTAAAACATTGAGGTGATTTCCTAACAAATCAGAATTTGATCCATCAAATGTTTACTTGAAGAAAAGTATTTGGGGAGAGTTCCATATCCTGAGCCAGTTGGCGCGACTGACGAAAAAATCCTAATTGGATCCAAAAGGCAGATTTGCATCTTAAAATTTTTTTCAAGATAGCAAAAACATGCTTTCTAACAATTTAATAACATACAATTATTAAATCAGGATTTTGTGCAATATTAAAAAAAATAAGTATGAAGCTAAAACCGAATTTTATAGTCATTTGATATTTAACAAATAATGAAAATACATAAAGAAACACATTTAATAAACATAAGAGACCTTTTTGTGATAAATAATTGCTGTTGTCTGGACGGCAAAATATAAACAATTAAATGAACAAAAAAATATACTGAAAATAACTGGTGGAAATCTTTTTAAATAGACCATAAAATGTAAAAATGCAAAAAATTATATGCTTTATATAAATCTTTTTGATTTTTAATGTTTCTGAATGTACAGATAAAAAGGCAAATATTTTGTTCACAACTGCCATTACAATTTAAAAATATATGTATACAAAGCAGAAAAATATCTATAAAAATGCACAAAAAACATACCTACATAATCTTTTAATAAAAGGTACCCCCAAAGGCTGATAATCGTAGCAACCACATCGAAACACTTATCAAAAAACAGAAACTTGCTAAATCTTCCGACTGAGGATATGGGATTTTTCCCTCAAGCCTTTATTTTTATTTATTTATTTTTTAAAATTTTTAAAATGTGTAAAAACTTTTTATGTATATTTCACAGTTTGAAAAAAGTGTCTCGAATGTAATGCATTTCAAAACATGAAGATCGTGGAATGATTATTTTAAAAGTTGCTAACAAATCAGAATTTGATCCATTGATTGTTTACTTAAAGAAAAGAATTTCACATTCGAACTACAAATTAATGAATCATCAGCAGTAATAGAAAATACAAATTGAGTAGGGGGGGGGAGGGGGGGGGTTAATATATATTTTCAGTTTCCTGCATTTCAGCTAGGCATGCATAAAAAATATCACCAAATTTCTAGTATTCTACTGTAAATTCTATACTGGGACTCATAATTTTTTTAAATGATCCTGGGTTATTTCACATTCAATGTCATAAGACAGCAGAAAGGTTTCTTTACATTTCACATTTATGGAAACATTTGCTTATGGCTGAAAGTTTTTTTTTTTTAGATTGTTAGTGCCAGCATAATCTAACCAGGAGAATATCTTAAACATTTAGAAAACTTAGCACCTATCTATATTAAAATAGTAAAAAAATATCAGCTTCATCTATAAGAAGGGCGACGGACGACATTCCAATATAAACAAAAAACAAAGTCAATAATTCCAGAGTGCTGCCCAGGGAGTGATAAATAGATTGATTGATTGTTTATGAAATCATGATCAGATCATCATGCTGATCTTGCTTTGTTAAATTGGAAACTATTATTTTACTTTTGTAAATTTATTATAAAATCTTTTGTGTACAAATTTACGAGATTCTCAGAAAATAAAAATTTAGGAGGTTTGAATAGGAAGAGTCGACATACTAAAACAGCATGCTTCTATGGTTTGAATCGTTACATTGAATGACTCAAATGAAATGAAGGATGGATTTGTTATTGGTTGTTGCTGTTAATATAATTTGGTTTATAGTTGAATGTTTTTCTTGTTCGTTCAGTAATTTCCTTCTAATTCCGACTGTTATATTTCAACCAGTCAAGATTTTGTAGTGATCGGTCTGTAATTATGATTTTCTGAATTCAATTTATATTTAAAAAATGATATCGATTTAAACTATCTTGCAAAATCGAGACGCTTCCTGCCAGACTTTCAATTCCCTGTAAAGGAGAAATACTGGAATATATTTCCAATTCCTTGCTAAAAGACGTTATATATCAATATTCTAATGAAAATGTAAAAGATGATAGTAAGTATAGCTGTCACAAGGTTCAGCCGTGCTTGTCCAGTAAATTAATAGTATCGAAAATTATTCTGAATGTAATGCAAAAAAGAAAAGCAAAAATAAGTTTTTTCTATTCTTAGTATACTTATTGAATAAATTTTTCACAATGAGCATGCACAGTAGATAACTATTTCAGTCGTAAGACCAAAATAGTAATAAAATCCAAAGTTTTCTCTTATGAGTTACCTTTGATAAGCTTGTACACATTTAATGGTTCTTTAAATTGTGGCCTTGGTGAGATAAAGAAAAAGTTATTGGTAAGAGAAAAAAAAGTTCCCAAGCATTTTCTGGCACCTTATTCATAACTTCATTTCATACACATGACTAATTTGCTTCCCAGGCCCCGCACCAGTTGCAGTCTTGTTGAGAGCCCCAAAACTCTCTATACAAATCAGAATAAAGTTACCTCTGTATAAAATAATGATATGTTTGCTCTGAATTTGTCTTAAAAATTTATTTCATGAAAAGAATTTAGTTACTAACTTTATATCTCACAGCAAAAGTTGATATAATTGTCAGGGAATTATTATACATTTAGATATTCTGAAAGTAACCGCAAACATAAAAATAACTATTCAAAATATTGTAAAGGACAGAATTTTTAGAAATTCAAAATAATTATGCACATTACTTGTGAAAGAATTTGCTTGGTACTTTTTATACATTTCATAATTTATATTATAAATCATTCTATGATATATACAATTTAAAAATAATTTTTATTAGTACAGTATAGGATCCGTTATCCAGAATGCTTGGGACCTGGGACATTCTGGATAAGGGGGTTTTCCGTAATTCGGAAAACTTTTTTATAAGTATAAAAAATGTATGAAATAATTTCATAAAATAGTGATAAATATGAATAATATATGTAAATACATTACTTATAAATTTGTTCATTTAAAACATTATTTGCACAAAATTAAAAAAAAAACATTTTAAATTACAAAAAATAAATAAAATTTCATTTTGGGAGTTGGGAGCAGAATCTTTTGATTTGGAGATAGCGAGGGCATCAACTACTGTCATTTATCCAGCTTGTTTAAAATTTATACAAGTACCCTAGATTGAGGCTAAAGATTATCTGCTGGAGTGAACTGCTGCTGCGCATACTGGAGTGTGACGTCATGTGTATAAAATTTACTGGAAGTATAATCTAAAAATGAATTTTAGTTTTTTATTCAGAGAAAATCCCTCTGACTGTGAAATTTTTTTTCAAATCTAAATTTACAAATTATCAAGTAATTATTATTTTATGTATAAAAAGGAAATGTTAAAATCAATGCGTAGTCTGACAACTTTCAATAACCTGTTATTATTGATGCTGATCGCAATGGCGGATTCGCCAATTCTTAGCATAAAAGTGATTTTTCTAGGCTCAATTTAACAAAAAAAAAAAAAAAAAAGAAATGTTAGTCAGTTTTCTGCTCACCATATTTTTTCGGAATAACACCGTGGCATTAAACTATGTTTAACTTTTTTTAATGAAACTTGTAACAAAATAAAATTTGTACACAGACATGTTTTATTTTTCTAACGTAATTGTTTTTAATTTTTTTTTATTGTAATGTTTTTCGTATCATAATTTTTTTATATTTATTTATTGAATTTATAAATTAATGAATGAAGGCAATATCATTTTGTTAGTTTTTCTTTTACTGACACTTTAATTTTTACTTTTTTTTTTTCTTTTTTAAACAATTTTTTTTTTTTTTAATGACTTTTTTTTTTTTTTTTTTTTTTTTGTTTAGTGTTTTGCATTCCGGTTTTCGGAGCGTTCCGGATACCGGGACGCCTGATAATGGATCCTATACTGTACAGTATTACAGTCAGAGAGCATTGGGCCATACTAAGTAATTTACCAGGGCCTTGCATGACATTGTGCCGGTCCTGACCATGTTAAAGACAACTTCACATTTATACGTAATTGTAAAATATAATACAGTACTATAAATATAGATATGTATATTCATAGACAAAGTGTGTGTAGGGGGTGTATCAGGGGTGGCTCATCCGACTAGGCAAGGGAGGTTAAGCCTCCTTTGAAATATATTTTAATTAAACAAAAACCAAATTAAAAGAGTTCTAATGTAAATAAAATTCCAGATCACAATTTGGAATCATCATAAAACCTTAAAAATGTTTACCATTTTCTTATAATGAATAACAGCATTGTCCATATATATAATATACATATCTTTTTTGGAGACAGAGGCTAGAAATGTGTTAGTCATCAGTAAATTTCAATTAGAAGTAAATAAATTTGCCGAGGGTGGGGTAGAAGAGAGAAGTACTGTACACCAATGGTGTCTTGAGGCTTCAAGTTCTTAAACTTCACTGTAGATAGAAATGGTAGGTAACATACTATTTTCTTAAATTTAATTGTTTTAAATGTGACATTTTTGAGGAAAAAGGTAAGTATTTATTTAAAAATTGCTTTTATAAGTAATTTAACTATAAAATGTGCAAGATTTATACCACTGATTGCATTTTATAAAGTTTTCCTTTAACTCTTTCATGACCAAAGCACCTGAAACGCCCGGTCATGCAAAATACCCAAACCGCCCGAAAGTGCCTCGACGATTTCAACCCCTCTTTTCTTCCTAGAGCTCCTGTCAAAACGCGCGTTGTGGGATGTGTCTGCAGGATTATCTTCTCTTTGTTAACTTGATTTCAGAAAAGGTTTTTTTAAGGAACCAGGTAAGGGAAAGTTAAGTGCGTTTACGCTTTTTAAAAAGTATTTCGATAATAATATGACGTCAGTTCAACTAAAAAAACTTAATTAATATGAATTTACATTAATGGACGTAGGTAAAGGGGTACAGGAAAATTCAACTGCAAAAATTGTTTATATATTTTCAAATTAAATTATACAACTACAAGTTTGTTTGTTTTTTAAAAGTTTTTATGCACATCATTATGATTAAAACAAATTTAACAGTTGAGATATGAATTATTTTTAATATATTGATATTTGTCGAATAAAGTAGAAAAGAAAAATGTATATTATTAATTTGCAATATTAATGAACTGCAACTACTATTAAATTTGAGATTCCGAAATTATGGAGGCTCTGAAGCTACACCCCTCTTCCCCATATAGAAATCATATAATCTTTTCAATTATATTGGAAAATAATAAAAAAATAAAAGGAGCACATTCTCCTTTTTAGTCACATAAATTAGATAGGTATAGGGTTCTTATTAAGAAAGTATGAAATCAAAAATGGTTTTTCCATTTATCGATAATATATACGAAACTTATAGATATAAATCTCGCAAAAAAGTATTATCAAATTTGGCATTTTGAACCAATTTTCTGAAAATCAGAAGGGCCATAACTGAATAAAAATCAATTATAATTGAAGCTATATTGACCCATTATATAAATATATATATCTACAATATAACCCTAAAAATCTGGCATCGTCGGAACCAAGATTAGGAGAGATATTTGAAAATTACAGATTTTTGAAAGAATATCAAAAGTACTTTCGATATTCTTAATGGTTCATTTAGTCATAATTTAATTCATAACAAAGAAATTATGTGAGGAAAGAAATATTAAAAAAACCCTAATTTAATAAATGTTTTCTGTGATTAAAACAAAAAAACCCTAATAAACAGGGAAATTATTGCTCCTTATGATTTCCAAAACATAGATGTCGATTTCATTTTAACTTTCAATCCCGAATTTTTAATTCGTAAACAATTATTATTTTTCTTTCTCCCGTCAGTTGGAAGTGTAAAAGAATAGCGGTGGCGGAATGGGGTGAAAATGGATTTTTGAAGTTGCCGGGATTCCGTAGGCCAGATTTTCGTGATCATACTAAGCATACACATGAGAGAATAAGCGCTATTTTTTAAAAAAGAATTTTAATGTGAATATCTGCAACATTCATGGATATAGAATGAAAAGTAATTTAAGAATATGTCATGCTTTTCTTTTCTTTTCTTTTTTAATCCCTAAGTTTTAGTACACAACATTATGATTGAAACAAATTTAACAATAGAGATATGAATGATTTGTAATATACTGGCATTCTCAGAATAACGTAGAAAAGAAAAATGTATATTATTAAACTGCAACTACTGCTAAATTTCAGATTCTCAAATTGTAGGGTCTCTGAACCTATGCCTACTTCCCCATGTAGAAATCGTGTTATCTTTTCAACTATATTGGAAAATTATAAAAAAGAAGAAAAGGAGCACATTTCCAATCCTAAATTCCGTTTAGTCTATGCACACATTAGATAAGTAGCGTTCTTACTGAGAAACTATGAAATCAAAAAGGTTTTCCCATTTATGAATAATATATAGAAAACTTATAGATATGAATGTCCCAGAAAATATTGTCAAATTTGGCTTTTTGAACCAGATTTCTGAAAAACAGAAGGACTGAAATTGAATCGCAATCAATTATAATTGAAGATATGTGGATTCATCATATAAATATATATATATATATATACAGTATAACCGTGAAAATCTGGCATCGTCGGGACAGAAACTAAGCGAGATGTTTGAAAATTCTGGATTTCTGAAAAATATCAAAAGTGCTTTTGATATTCCGAATGGCTCATTTTGTCATAATTTAATTCATAACAAAGAGATAATTATGCGAAAAACCCTACTTTAATTGATGTTTTCTGAGATACAAGGGGAAAAAAATCTAATTAACACGAAGTCATTTCTCCTAATGATTTCCGAAACATGGATGGCAATTTTATTTGCTTTTAATTTGAATGTCGATTTTCAATTTGTAAACAATTGCTATGTTTCTTTCTCTCGTAATTTGGAAGTGTAAATCAAAAGCAGTGGGAAGGGGGGGAGGGGATTTTTGAAGTATCATACTATACACAGACACAAGAGAATAAATTATATTTATTTCTTAAGCATTTTAATGTGAATATCAGCAATGTTCAGGGACATGGGAATTGAAATAAATTTAAAGATATGTCACAGTTTTCAGTTTTTATTAGCACAGGAAAAAAAAATAATAATAAGAGAGCTTATTTCATTATTATTATGGTTGTCTAGTATTAAAAAAATATATATCTGACAAGATTGCTACAGCAGTAGCTTATTGATCTCCACGCTGTAATTCCACCAAAATAGTGATTCTAGTCATTATTATTTAATTTCATTATTATTTTTACTAATTACGATTTTTTTCTCTTCTAACTAAATGACTGGAAAGGGACGTCACCTTGAGCATAAGAAATATCTGAACTATTTCAAATGTCAATATTTTAAAACTTTTATGAGCAGTTATATGTGCGCGCCAGATCCATGATTAACAGTAACCAGTTATTTAACATTTTAAATAACAATAATAATAGTATATTTTGCAAGATTACGGAAAAAAGCCTGTACTTAAAAAAGGAAAGGAGGTTATTTATTTATTTTTGTAAGAGGTTTATTATTATTCGGCATATATAAAATCAGAAGTGTTTTATTTTCTATATTTTTCCTACTACACAGAAAATATTTTTTCATCCAAATATTTATGCTAGGTATACACGTGTTTTTTTTTATTTGTACGCATTGGTTCGCCTTTCCAAATTCTAAAGGAAACATTCTTTAACAACTTTTCAGACAAATCACTAGGTTTTAAATTTATTTCAATAGTGATTGCATTTCTAGGTCCGATAAATTAGGAGATCTTTTGAAATACATCTGGATTGACAGCACCTTTTCAACCTCTCTAATTTCATGCTATAATGGCAATGTTAAAGAATGATTGTATGTCAGAATATTTAGAAAGTCACAAAATTTAAATCTATTTCACTACAAAGTGGTACTAATAGGTTTTACATTCATATTGCAAAGGTATTTTCATTTATCTGGGTAACATGGAACAATAGATGTTTACATATTTATTCTGAAGCTTTCTCCGGAATTTTGTCCCTTGCCACAAAGGTATTATTCAGTCCGTATTCTTCCATTTTTCCCCACTCTGGGAAAATGCTTATCCTTTTCTATGCTTTTTACCTCCCTTTTCTAAGATTGATGATTTCTTGTTTGACATTAATCCGAAGAAGAGGGGGTATGAAAATTTTCAACTAGACTTCGGGCATTTTGGTTCTGTGAAGAACCTGAAGAATTTCAGCCAAGGTAATGAAAGAGTTGAAAGTTAATTTATCACTAATTGTTTGTTACTCATTAGTTTTGGGCAAATTTCATTCCTGGAAAATTAATTGAAAAATTTTTTGTAATTTACTTGTATGGTATGTTTGTCTATGCTGGACTTGTTGTGAAAAATGCCGTTTAAAATTTTCCACAGGTTTATGTGCTCTGGATGACAGTTTCCATCTTGTGCTGCTGTTACAGCCTTTCTGACATATATATAGAGTGAGAGATGCCGAGTTGGGATATCATTCCTTGTACCTCAGTGGTAGAGCCTCAGAGCGCTATTCTGGGGTTCCAGCTTGGGACATTTTTCACTCTGTCGGCTTAACGCTCAGTTTATCAATAAAAAAAATCTTCTTATTTGTTACTCATTAGTTTTGGACGAATTTCGCTTGTGGAAAATTAATTGGAAGTTACCTTAATTCTTATTATTAAGTATAAAAGTAATATGAATATCTTTTAATAATTTTTTCATTACTTTTTTTCTTTTTTTTCAAAGAATTTTCATCTAAGTAGTGGGTTTTCTCGACCAGAAAAAATATTGTTGAGGATTCTTTGATATTCCTTCCATTTCAGGGCAATACAATCCCTTAATTTGTAATATTTCAATAACTCTTTAATTGTATTCTTCCAATTTAACTATATTCTTCCATTTTTTTAATTTCATACCTGTCTCTAATATCACGATAGTCCTCCATCATAGTTTTTTAATGCTTCAAAGTCGCTCAAATGAATATGCTGTTTCTGAATTATATTCATACTTATTCATAGGGAATTTTACAATCATAATCTTAAGCAGGCATATTTTTGCTGCTTGCATTTGAATCATTATTACTGTAACATGACTATCTTAAATGTCACCAGTATTTAATTTTGTTAAGTAGACTCTTGAATATCAGATACTCTGTTATAAGTCGCACTTGGTTAAATGACACTTCTTACACATTTGTTCTTTAAGTTTCCATAGACTATCAAAAGATATTTGCGGCTGTATTCTAAAACTATGGAATTAAATCTATTTTGTTTCACTTACACTGGCCTCCAAAAGTTAAGGTACAACATGTTTTTCGAAGCTCACCGGACAAAAAATGGCAGTCAGATTAAACTTCATAGTTTATATGAATGACAATAATAAGCTTTAAAAAAACTTATGCAAAAATTACAGCTACCACTTTTATTTTATAGAAAAGAATAGGTATTTGTGAATGAGAGAAAAATATGCAGTTACGAAGCTTTCGTAATTTCGTGTGTAAGTTTTGTTGTATTCGAACTATTGTTGTCAGTTTTGTTCACAACAGCCAGTATCGTCTAGAAATGTCTAGAAGAATTGCTCGATTCATTCAGGTGGAGGGTGGTAGGATGGATGGAAATGGGGTTGTCACAGGCCGATACTGCTAGACGGCTCAATGTGTCTCGCAGTGTAGTCCAACGACTCTGGGATCAGTATGAATCTGAAGATTCTGTGTCCAGAAGACATGTTCCAGGCTGCCCACATGTTACAACACCTGCAGAAGACTGGTTTCTAGCTCTTTCGGCCCGAAGGAGAGGATGCACTACTGTACCACAACTCATTTCTGATCATTTTGCAGCATCAGGGAGAATAATCTCCGCTACTATGGTGCGAAGACGTCTTCACAATGCAGGTCTCTATGCAAGGCGACCAGTTGTGTGTGTCCCCCTCAACAGACGACAGAAAAGGGCCTGCTTATATTGGGCAAGAGAACATGTTTCCTGGACCAGACAACAATGGGCTCCTGTACTCTTCACACACGAGTCCAGATTCACACTGGAGAGCGATTCAGGACGTCTTCTCATATGGAGAAAACGATGCACTCGATATCATCAATCAAACACTGTCGAAACACACAGGCACAGAAACGTTGGAATCATGGTTTGGGCAGGGATCTCACTCGGAGGCCACTGACCTGCATGTGTGACATGGAGGAACTGAGACTGGTGCAAGATATCGGGATGAGATCCTTGATTCATATGTGCGCCCATATGCCGGTGCTATTGGCAATAGTTTCATTCTAATGGATGAAAATGCGAGAACACACCAAGCTGTGGTTGTTGAGGATTATTTTGAGGATCACGGTTTGGAGAGAATGGAATAGCCCACTCACTCTCCAGACTTGAATCCAACAGAACATCTTTGGGACTATCTTGTAAGACAGGTTGCGGCTTTAAGTCCTCCTCCAAGGTCATTAAATGAGCTGGAACAAGGTTTACTCCAAGTCTGGTCAGCGTTACCTATTTCAGTGTCTGACAATTTAGTTGAGAGCATGGAAAGTCAATGCCGCCAATGCATTCAAGTCCGGGCTGGACATATTCCATATTGGAACAGGTTTTTTAATGTTTCTGTCACATTTTACTGCATAATACTGCGATGTACTGATTTCTCCAAGAATGGAATTTTCCAACATGAGTGCTTTTTTGTTGTAATTTCATTTATACATTTAACTTAAGTAAATTTCTATGTCGCATTTAATAATTAACAGTTTAGCGCACATTTCCTTGTTTCTAAAACTGTTGTATTCTCGTTGTTTCCATATTCATTCATTTGTAAATTAGACACAAAAAACCAGTTGTACATTAACTTTTGGAGGCCAGTGTATATTCAACTGAACAGTGGCGTAGCTACATGTTCAGCGCCCTGGAGCAAGTAAAATTAGTGCGCCCCTTATCACTCGAAAACGCTCTGTCAAACTTTGAATTTAAAAACATATATTAATTCTTATTTCGATTTAAAAGCTTACTTTTATTTGGAAGTCAAACCATTTTAACAAGATACAGGGTGTCCCAAAAAGGAGTACCTATTTTTAAAAATGAATAAGAAACAAACGAATAGAGTTACTTAAAAAATTCTTGCAGGAAACGGATGTGTGAAGTCTGGAATTTTGTTTATAACACTTTATTATGATAGTTCAAAATCTGACCGACAGATGGCGCTACAGCACCGAAAATTACCCGAAATTAACCGGCAAGGGTATGAATTGGCCACCTTACTCACCAGATTTAAATCTGTGTGATTTTTTTCTTTGGGGCCATCTGAAGGATATAGTTTACTGCCAAAATTCCACTTCGCTAGCTGAGCTCCAGCGATTAACCGCTCAAGAGTGTACAGCCATTTCCATACAGACGTTGAAGGTGTGTGCTAATTTCATTCTAAGACTCCGACATGTTATTGTGATGAATGGACATATTGAAAATATTGTCATTTAATTTTCAACTATTGCTGATGAATGCGGTAGCCACAGCGCCATCTGTCGGTAAGAATTTGAACTAACATAATAAAATACTCTAAATAAAATTCCAGACTTCATATATCCGTTTCCTGCAAGAATTCTTTTAATAACTCTATTCGTTTGTTTCTTATTCATTTTTAAAAATGGGTACTCCTTTTTGGGACACCCTGTATTAGACGTAAGAAATACAAATGAAACAATGAAATGAACTAGAATTCTTTAAGTATGAAGTATCTATATTAATATTTATTACGAACTGGCCGGGATTTTTGTTTTAAAAGCACCCATGCGGCCAGTACAATTTGCCGCCTTCAGTAACTGATTTTCATTTCAAGACTTTTGAAGTTTTATATAGATTACAGATCTGCACGGAAAGAAATTTCCAGGACTGACACGTACAAAAATTTTATTGGCCCGGCCCGGTATAAAACCAAAAAGTTAGGCGCAAACCTGGCCCGTACAATTTTTTTGTTGCGGTATAAAAGCTAAAATCTCGGCCCAAGACGAAACAGATTAAGAACTTTAAGTTCGGTCCGGCCCGACTGAATTTCTACAAAATGTGCCGAAATTTCTGAAAAAATATTATCCTACAATTAAAATTACTCAAAAAGCACTCTTTACTTGTGCATAGATTTTATTATTAGAGTATCCTCGAAATACATGGATACGAAATATCAACAATATTAATCACCACTTAGACAATTACGTACATAAACACTGATTTAAAAAAATGACTTAGACAATTACATTCAATTGAAGATTCAGTAAATAGAGAGAAGAAAAATTAGTCATAGACAGGTTTTATTTCACAGATTTTACGGTACTTTTTTTCCTTGAAATGTATGTACTATTCTTTAAAAAGAATGTTAATTGTAGAATAATTGTAGAATAATCCATTTAAAAATCCATACATTTTTGGCAAAAATTATTGTGCCGGGTTTCATTTTACGGATTCTTGCACGGGCTAGGACGGGCCAATGATTTTCATACGGGTTGAGTCGGGACTGGTCTGAAATTTTTCAGCCCGTTCAACCCTCTACGAAGAATTAAGTCCATGTCCGGTCCCTCCCGAGTCTTCTGAAAAAAGTTAGACCAATCCTCTGGTCCGGAAAGACTGATAACTAGGTACGGCCGGAGCATGCAGATAAAAGTAAAGCGCAGTCCGAGTCTCGTGAATGAATATTGGACCTAGCCCATCCCGGGGGCCCGTACAAGCCTCTAATATAAAATGATAATAAAGAAACACACTATTGTTAATAATTTTTTAATTTTGAATTGTCGCAATTGGATTAAACACGTTTTCCGTTTCTTAGACCCAGAAAACGCTGAAACTTCCAAAATTCAAAATATTCAACATAAGGTTTGGTAGTACAAAAAAGGAAGTTTTATTGTTTTACTGTTAGAGTGCGTAGACATTTTGTCTAAATATAACTTACAGGACCCGGGGACCATATAAAAAATTAAAGTTTTAAAAGTAACTTTTAAAAAAATAACTATTTTGACATAAATATCTTTTAACACTATATGAAGAACAAATTTGAAACTTTTTTGCTATTGCAATTACATTTGCAAAGCCAATCGTCTAAAAAATTAGGAAATGAACAAAGATAAGAGTTTACAACCTTATATGCTATTCAAGACTGCAGTGTTTCTTCCATGCTAAAAGATTAAAACAGAATTTCTTATACAAATCTCTGCGGAGCACGAAGAAACTCTAAAAATTGCATAAAAAATTCGCGAAAAATCTGAAAATTGCTGTACGAATTCCAAATAAACTTTATTGAAAAGAGGACAAAATTTACTATAATGGGCTATAAGATTAAAACCGGATTATTTTCATTAATGTAGAAAAACCGCCTCGAAACGTGAAAAAACGCTAAATATTGCATAAAAAAAAATCTATTCAAAAATTCTAATAGCGGGCTTCGAGGTGAACATTACTACACACAAATCTAAAGCAAAGTTATTTTTCGCTCTAAAATCTTTCCTTTTATTATTTAAGAATGATCGATTTCTTTAAAAGTTTCTATCTTTAAACGGTTATTACTCTTTTTGATTTACTTCAAGTAATTAAATGTTGGTCCACATGAAACTTCTTTTCACAAGGTACATTTTTTTCGCATATGATACACTGTATAAGTTCACCATCACCACTAGATACAGGTGTTTCATTGTGAACTTTTATACACGTCTGAATTAAATAATTTATCTGATTTTACGTTAGGCTTTTTCTACATGACAGTTTTATATTTGAGAAAAAAAAACTGCATTAGATATTGTACACTATTAAATGGCAAAGTGATACAATGAATGAACATCTTTTATACATAAAATAGATTCACTCACCCCCCTCCCCCTCTCCGCCCTGTTTTTCAAAGTCAAAAGCATTTAAACATATGAGAGGATGGCGCCCTATAACAATTATTTCTTGACCGCCAGTTTCACAATCACACATTAAACGACTTCCTGTCTAGGAATTTATGAGGATTTGGGAAAGTGTAAATCTATATATATATTTTTTTTTCTTTTACCGAATGAATAATATAAAATATGCAATTTGGATGAAGTTTAGAAATGTTATGCACTCATATGCATTTATAGAAAATATAGCCAAAATATGCAAATACATTTGTTCATATGCAATTGTATGTAATCCGAATTCTTATATGATTAATAATAAAAAAAGAGGAACTATTTTTTCACATCTTTATTTTATCTTTTCTAATTTTGCGCCCTTCGGATTCGTGCGCCTGGAGCAGTTTGCTCCAACTGCTCCTCGGTAGCTACGCCCCTGCAACTGAACACATCTGTATATTAGAATTCCGTTTGCCACGAAAGATAATTTCTTTTTCCTTATTGTTTGTAAAATGTATATTTCTTTCTTTTTTTTCTTAAAACTTTCTTTAAATTCACTTATGACTAAAAAAAGAAGACGATCCATATAAAAAAATATTTACAACACAAGTCTGTTTTTTTAGTCATTTGCCCTGAGCTTTTTACTGAACTAATTTTGATAATTATTTTTTTAATGAAAGCTTTCATTTGTAAATGTGGCTGCACTAGCTAGTTTTTGAAATATTCATATTTTTATATTTTAATTTTAAAAGTTTTTTCAGAAATTTCTTCAAAATATTGGCAATTGGGTTAAGACTGATTGATGGCTCTAACATCCAATATTTCTTAGTTATACCATAAAAGCTATATACCACTGGAAAGATAATTTAATCGAAAATATCATGCAAAATAGTTTGTTCAATTCTAATTAATTTATCAAAAGTTATAACCAAATAATAAAAAAAAGCAGTAAAATCTGGTTAGGTTGATGATAATGATTTTTCTTTTTCTTGAATGTAGCCAATGCATATGAATGTTTGGTGTGTCAGGCAGATTCCATTTTATTCGGTAATGTGTCACTGAAAGCTAGGGTTGGATTTGAAAAAAATATACACACACATATACACATATCTATGTATACATACACACACACACACATATACAGGGTGTTTTTTTTAAAACTGACGCTATTCAGAGCCGCCTGTAGCTCGTTCTAATAACTGGATTGACACAGAATTTTGTGAATGGACTAAAAAAACCATGGGAAAAAAGATTCCAACAAAAAAAAATTAGTTCCAATCACCACCGATAGGGGGAAATGTGGCGCTGTGCTAATTTATGCAACTGACAATTAGCATAAAATACGGGCAATAAATGAAAATGCAAATTTTTAGTTATGCAAGCGACAGTAGCGTCAATAGTTTAAGTTATAAACGCATGCGAAAAACACCGAGAAACAATTTCATCTCAGGTTGAAAATGAATCTCACGTTACTGCAGCACGCATTACTTCTGAAGTTCTATTATTGTAACCAGTGCAATGCTCCAGCCGCTCTTCATTTACTTAGAACACGCCATAAACTGCGCAAAGGACCTTTATCCGTTAATGTATTGAAAGCAATGATTCTGAAATTCGGAGAAACAGGCTCGCTAGCAGTTTGGTCAGGCAGAGGACGTAAACCGGTGGCAGAAAAAGTGATAATGGATGTTTCAACTGCGATCAATGAAAGGGAAAGTGTAAATGATGAATAAAACATGACATTTTATCCAAATTATTAATTTTGTCTGTTTCTGAGGGTTATTTTTCAATGTACAGCGCCACATTTCCCCCTATCGGTGGTAATTGGAACTATTTTTTTTGTTGGAATCTTTTTTCCCATGGTTTTCTTAGTCTATTCACAAAATTCTGTGTCAATCCAGTTATAAGGAAAGATCAGTTGACGTCACTGAGGGCAAAACTTTGACGTCACTCAGGGCAAAAGATGGTTTTGTTTGGTGTACGAACAGGGACGGGTTTGTCTGATTGGCTGGGAGAGGGGGAAATTGATTGACGGGAGTGTTTGTTTGTAAACATGCCCTTTCCTTATTAGAACGAGCTACAGGCGGCTCTGAATAGCGTCAGTTTAAAAAAAAACACCCTGTATATATATATATATATATATATATATATATATTCATTTATATATGTACATATATCACTGGTGCCCGGCTAACCGAAAAGTACCGAAACATACATACAGATATATCTATGTTACATTCATATTAAGAATCTAAAACTTAAACTAAAACCAAAACATAGGGTTGGTTTAGGTTTAGATTGGAAAGCTATACCAAAACTATATGCACAATAAATGAAAATTCTAATCATACGAAAACAATATTGTAAATTAGTATCAATTTTTAAGCAATAGGAGATATAAAAGTGATAATATTTATAATGTCACAACTACAATAATCTGTTTCTGTAAAATGGCATCATTTATATACAAAGCAATACTATGTAAGGGAGATTTAAATTTGCTTTCAAACTGCAGTAATATTGGTTGAAATTCATAAGATTTTTTTTAATTATTTCTACTGGTAATTGAACAAATGCAACTGAAAAATCATTTCAACAGAGATACGATATATTACAAACAATGGTGTTAAATTAAGCAAGAAAAGCTACTCTAAAAATTCTGAGATTAAAATGCTGACTTTTTTTTCTTTTTTGTAATATATTCATGTAAAGTGGAAAAAAAATTATTTAGTATGCAGAAATTTAAAAAATGTTTATTATTTTATATATTTTAAGAAAATGTAACTTATTTTTGAGAAACATTTGTGAGAAATTAATTTTTCCAGAATTTTTTTTTCTGTTGAGTATGTTTGCATGACTATTTTTCTTTGGATTTGCAGTGTTGCTTTTTTTGCATAAAACCACTAAATAAATAAATTTATTGCACACGGACATCAGTATAAATGCTTAAGATTGTGGCAACTGTATTTAATGAGAATTGTTGTTGAAGTTAGATGCAATATAATATTTACACATTTCTCATCATTACAGTTTGTTTATTACTGAAATTTATATATATTATTTTTTGTTATGGAAAGATGTGCTATCTCTATTTTAAGAGATGGCAATTGTGTATTTCGTTCAATATGTTATTGTTTATACAAGACTTATATATATCATTGTAAACTTTGAGTACAAGTCGTTTAAACAGTTAACCCTTTTAGGGGCAAAGTACTTTCAGTACTAAAATGTTGAAATAAATGACTGGCACTGGAATTTACGAACAAATTTATTTGGAATCAAGAAAGAAGCTGCATTTCACATACATCATATGGATCACATACATTTCACATACATATTAAATGGAAAGGATTTTAGCAAAATCCTGGTGCCATTGTGGCGTTTGGGAATTAAAATTAAGTGTTTTCATAAACATACCACTGCCCCTGAGAGGGTTAAAGATCATTGGGAACGTTATAAAACTTTGTAATCGATGATACTTCTTTTAGGATCCCGGCAAGTAATTCTGTTGATTATGAAAATTTTATGTCATAGGATAGTGAATATGCGGGTCATGTAGAATTTGTAATCATAAGTCAATTGTTTCCAAACTATAACTTTCAAATATATTGAAATAAGAACAATAATTGTTGCGATTATGGATCAGGAAGTATTATATGTAATTTAATTTTTTCTGAAAATATTGATGCAAGGCATTATGATGTTTTAGAATTTCATCCTGTATCTAATTTTGTTAAGCCAGTGGTTCCAAAAAATATAACAAAAAGAAGAAAAAGTTTAACAGGGTGCTAAGAAATCCTAAATAAATGTATGAAAAATAAAGTACAAAAATAGTTTTCTATTCAATATCGATGTACTATTTCTAAAACAATCTACACAACCATATTATTTGGGTGGTCTAAGCAATGAATGTATTTATTGCTCTTCACTCTGTTTTAAAAGTAAAAAAAAATTAGCAGGCAATTTAAATTTATGCTGTTGTAATAAAAAAATCAAGCTACTTGAATTTCATATTTCTGATGTAAAGAATTATTCACAGGAGATAATGAGTTGTCTAAAAACTTTAAAGATAACATTTATAAATATATTAATGCATTATCATTCACAGGGCTTTACGAATTTCATAAAATCTGGTAGCCAGCAAAAATTCTACTTGCCAGTAAAAAATCTTTACCTACCCACTTCCCCGTCATTTATTTTCAAAAAGTTCCAAAAAATTTTTTACGATGCATTGAGGAAAAAATAATAATAAGCATAGTTTAGTATTATTAGTTACATAGTTTAGAATAGTAGATAATTTAGAAAAATAATATAAACTAAGTTTAGTAATGAAACTTATCAAAAATTACATATATCTGTGGAAAACGAAAAAGAAGAAAGACTGAATTAACTGGCATGAAAGGGAAATACTGATTCCCGAATGCTTCAAATGTCAAGGTAGTTGAATGCTACAAATTCTACATCTAGTGAGAAAGAGGCATCGATGAAATAGTCAAGCAGGAAATTAATCTTTTGCCTATTTTCTAGTAAAATAATTTTGATTTTAGTATTTTAAAATTTGCATTTGATGAACATATTTTTGAAAAATTAAAGTCAAAAATATTTTTTCTTTAAAGATCTGAAAACTTGGTCACCAGATAGAAAAACCTGGTTGCCAATGCCAACCTGACGACCGCATTTGTTAAGCCCTGATCATTCATATCATAAGGTGTAAATGTAACATTGCCACCCAAAAAGAGTCATTATTGCTTAACAATTCTTGCTGTAGTCAGTCATAGAATTTCTGTATTATACACCCAAAGTAAAATAGCCACTTCTTATGGGCAATTCTGCACACTAGAGTTTGCTGGGGATAGTCAAATCAGGCTTTAACATTCTGCTAATAGTTCTTTAAGAAAGGATATTCTAGACGTTTTTATCTTTATCTTAAACAAATGTAACCGATATATAGGATTATACAAAACAATGCAACAGCACATTTGTGAAAAAAAAAGTAGCATTGAAAGAAAATTGGGCACCTGTCAATTTAGTAATGCGATTTTATCATGAGCCCAAAGAGGATTTCCGAGAATATAATGACCCTACATGCTCTGAAGTCACAGCATTTTTTCAATCAGCTGATGGGGCTCTACCTTCTCGCAGACACATTGCAGTTTATGCTAAGAACGGATAATTGGAAATCATAGATTTTGACAGTATGCACTGTGACCCAATGTCTTCCATTTTAATTTGGCCAAATGGAGATCCAGGATGGCGTATTCCATTCAGTTGGCAGAGAACGGCAGAATAAAATTTGGCAAAATACAACTATGATGCAAGAATATACCTCACATAGACTTATGGTTCGAGGTTGTGGCCCTATAGGAAATATAAAACCAGTAATTAATTCTGGAAAATTAACAGTTAGTTGTAGATTATTATTGTTGAATTGTAGGTGACAGAGTAAAATATATTCGAAGTCAACAGTCAAGTTGAGAGTGGATACATATGCCAGCCTAGCAGATGCTTTGCATGTAAGGGCTGAGTGTGTTATTATTTTACCACCTTCTTTCACTGGAAGTTCTCGAAATATGATGCAAAATTGTCAGGAGGACACAATGGCTATGGTGAGGACATTTGGTAAGCGAGATACATTTTAAGATTCATGTAATCCTTTATGGCCAGAAATTACAAATAGTATACATTCTTATTAAAAAGCTTATAATAGATCAGATATTACAGTTAACATTTTTCATGCAAAAGTCAAAGAAAATTTATCATTAATAAATCAAAAAAATATTTCGTGTAGTGGAAATCTATCTGTACACTGCTGAATTTCAAAAAAGAGGTCTTCCTCATATTCACCTATTATTATGCCTTCAAGATAACTGCAAGTTTAGGGAAGTCTCAGATATTGATAACTTTATTTTTCCATAAATTCCAGACAGTAAAGATGAAACTTGATATATTTTAGTTAAATGTCATATGCTCCATGTCCCATGCAGTAATCTTAATACAAATTCCGTTTGTATCAATGATGGTAAATGTAAAAAAGGATTTTATAAAGAGTTTATTTCTGAAACAATTAATAATATCAATGTTTATCCTCTGTATAGAAGAAATAACGGTGGAACAATTACAAAACATATTAAAGGAGCCATCGTAGAAGTAGACAATCATGTCATTCCCTATAATCAGTTTATTTTCCTTTACTTTCAAGCACATATTAAAGTAGAAATCTGTGCAAGTATGCATAGCAAAAAATATATTCATAAATATGTTTATAAGGGACATGACTGCGCTAATTTACAAGTTGTTTCTGAAAGAAATGGTTTAATTGATCATGATGAAGTTTCTGCTTTCTTGAACACCTTCTATATGAGTCCATGTGAAGCTGCTTATGGAATATTTTCCTGTACTATGCACCAGCAATCGCATACAATAATTCGACTGCCAGTTTATTTAACCAACGAAAAAGTATATTATCGTAAAGACAATGCCACAAAAGACTTACTTTGAGTAGAATTAAGAAAACACAGAGTTAATCACTTGGATGGTGAATAAGGATCTGACAAAAAAGGCCAGAAACGCCTTTTTATTATGTTTTTGACAGAGATAAATGAATTCGGAAGAAGTGTGTCAGAATTTTCAAAATTATAGGTGGAATGTTTAATGTTTTACCTTCAAAACTGGTAGCAGCTGCTTTATATAGCAGTTGCTACCAGTTTTGAAGATTTAAGAGCATATAAGGGTATTACATACTGAACTATCAAAGAAGCTGCAATGCAGCGATGATTGCTTCAAGATGATACTGAACGGTGTTATTGTTTATAGGAAGCCTCATTCTTTAAAATGCCACAACAATTGAAACAATTATTTTCTTTTATTTGCATATTTTAGGAACCATCTAATGTACTTCAGTTATGGAATACATTTAAAATCTTTTAATGAAGATTATTAGCAACTTCCTAATCAAGAAACTGCTTATGAGTTAACTCTCACAAATATTGAAAAAACATTGAAATCCCGTGGTTTTTCTCTCTATACTTTTAACTTACAAGTTACTAAAGATAGTAATGAGGCACCAACTGCTACTATTGAATCTTCTGCAAACCAAATTTAAATTATGATTTAATGATACGACAAGCTAATGAAGAACAACTCATTTTCATTAATGAAATTATTTTTATGATGCAACAGAATAATACAAATAAAGTTAATGTGTACTTCATACATCACCCAGAAGGTACTGGAAAAACATTTGTATATCAATGTTTGATAAAGAGTTTTGGATTAGAATTAGATGTAATATCAGTCGCATGGACAGGTATTCCTGCTATGCAGTTACCAAATGTTCGCACAGTACACAGCAGATTTAAATTAACGTTATATCAACATGAGACTTCAATATCATCTCTAAATATCAATAGTAAGTCTATATCTAACATTAGGTCTGCATGACTAATTATATGGTTGGAAGCACCCATGGCCAATGCATGTGCATTAATGTGAATGGATATACTTCTGGCAAAACATTATGAGCAATAGTGTTCCTTTTAGAGGAAAAGTAATTCTCCTTGAAGGAGATTTTAGACCAGTCCTAGCATCGAACCCACATGCTTCAAGACAAAATATAATTTAAAGCTGCATTAAATTTCTTCCTCTTAGGTCAGAATTTAATATATTTAAATTTATAAAAATTATGTGATTAAGACCAGATGAATTTGAATAAATGGAATTTTTGCTAACAATATTTTATGGAGAAAATTTTTACTTGACTGAAGAATCGTTGTAATCTCAAATAAAGTAGATTTATCAATGACTATTATACCAAAAAGTTATATCATCACCGAATTTTTAGAAAAAAGTGTTTGCACAAAGACAAACATTGGATTGTGTTGGTATTTGTTTACCTGAACAAGTATTTAGCCATGAACTGATATATATCGCGGATTCTCAAGTACGCTCATTTAAAAATTTGAAAGTGCAAAAAGTGCCGAAAAGTAGTACAACTACTAATGTGATATATAAGTACTTTTAAAAAAAGAAAAAACATAATTTAATCTGCATGAAATGCGATTTCATACTTATTATAAAAAATGGAATAAAATTAATATTTTCTTCTAAGTACATTTTCCTTTTATTTATAAACTTAAAATGTAACAGACATATATAACATATTATCTTCTGTCAAATATTGACAGATGCAACTAGTATTTAATTATTCAATTTTATCCATAAATTTGTTTTGATTTATGTTTGTATACTTATTTTGTTTATAGTAATTTTAAATTTTGCTCAATCTTTTACAGTTATGAAATGCGTCTGATAATATTTATATCTCTTTTAAAACCTTGTAATGTCAATGTCAGATAATCGGTATTCTACCACAATTTTTAATACTATGATAAAAATTTGTGTTGAATGTTTAATATTTGAATTCAGTGTTCTAATAAAATTTAAATTCTGATGTAAAGTTTATTTTTTCTTAAAGAGGTTTTAATTAACTAAAAATTATAGTATTATATAGTGATATAATATGTATTTATTGCAGATGCATGAAGCCATAAATACTGATGCATATATCATTCAAATCAATCTTTGATGTGTGAAATATGCAGTCAAACATTTCTTCACAACAGCTTTTTCGAAAAGCATATGCCGACACTCACGAAGAAAAATCGTTTGTGTGTGATTTTTGCAACTGGAAATTCTCTCGTAAGAGTGATTTAAAAATACATCTGTTAATTCATACCGCTGAGAAACCTTTTTTGTGTGAAATATGCAACAAAAAATTCTCTCATAAGGATTATTTAAACAAGCATCTGTTAATTCATACTAGCGAGAAACCTTTTGTATGTGAGATATGTAACAAGAAATTCTCTCAAAAGAGTGCTTTAAATGCTCACCTTCGCTCTCATACTGATGAGAAACCTTTTGTGTGTGAGATGTGTAACAAAAAATGTTCTCTTAAGGGTAATTTAAATGTTCACCTTCGCTCTCATACTGGTGAGAAACCTTTTGTGTGTGAGATATGTAACAACATATTCTCTATTAAGGGTAATTTAAATGTTCACCTTCGCTCTCATACTGGTGAGAAACCTTTTGTGTGTGAGATGTGTGACAAAAAATTCTCTCGTAAGGATGAATTAAACAAGCATATGTTAGTTCATACTGGTGAGAAATCTTTTGTGTGTGAAATGTGTAACAAAAAATGTTCTCGTAAGGATGTTTTAAAGAAGCATATGTTAGTTCATACTGGTGAGAAACCTTTTGTGTGTGAAATATGCAACGAGAAATTCTCTCAAAAGAGTCTTTTAAATGTTCACCTTCACTCTCATACTGGTGAGAAACCTTTTGTGTGTGAGCTATGTAACAAGAAATTCTCTCAAAAGAAAAATTTACATGTTCACCTTCGCTCTCATACTGGTGAGAAACCTTTTGTGTGTGAGATGTGTAACAAAAAATGTTCTCGTAAACATGATTTAAAGAAGCATATGTTAGTTCATACTGGTGAGAAACCTTTTGTGTGTGAGCTATGTAATAAGAAATTTTCTCTAAAGAGTAATTTACATGCTCACCTTCGCTCTCATACTGGTGAGAAACCTTTTGTGTGTGAGATGTGTAACAAAAAATTCTCTCGTAAGGATGAATTAAACAAGCATATGTTAGTTCATACTGGTGAGAAACCTTTTGTGTGTGAGCTATGTAATAAGAAATTTTCTCTAAAGAGTAATTTACATGCTCACCTTCGCTCTCATACTGGTGAGAAATCTTTTGTGTGTGAGATGTGTAACAAAAAATTCTCTCGTAAGGATGAATTAAACAAGCATATGTTAGTTCATACTGGTGAGAAACCTTTTGTGTGTGAGCTATGTAACAAGAAATTCTCTCTAAAGAATAATTTAAATACTCACCTTCGCTCTCATGCTGGTGAGAAACCTTTTGTGTGTGAGCTATGTAACAAGAAATTCTCTCTAAAGAGTAATTTAAATACTCACCTTCGCTCTCATGCTGGTGAGAAACCTTTTGTGTGTGAGCTATGTAACAAGAAATTCTCTCAAAAGAAAAATTTACATGTTCACCTTCGCTCTCATACTGGTGAGAAACCTTTTGTGTGTGAGATGTGTAACAAAAAATGTTCTCGTAAACATGATTTAAAGAAGCATATGTTAGTTCATACTGGTGAGAAACCTTTTATGTGTGAGCTATGTAACAAGAAATTCTCTCTAAAGAGTAATTTAAATACTCACCTTCGCTCTCATGCTGGTGAGAAACCTTTTGTGTGCGAGCTATGTAACAAGACATTCTCTGAAAAGAGAAATTTAAATACGCATCTGCTAACTCATACTGGTGAGAAACCTTTTGTGTGTGAGATATGCAGTAAGAAATTCTCTCGAAAGATAAATTTAAATGATCACCTTCACTCTCATGCTGGTGAGAAACCTTTTGTGTGTGATATGTGTAATAAAAAATTGCTCTCGTAAGAATGATTTAAAGAAGAATATGTTAGTTCATACTGGTGAGAAACCTTTTGTGTGTGAGCTATGTAACAAGAAATTCTCTCTAAAGAGTAATTTAAAATGCTCACCTTCGCTCTGATACCGCTGAGAAACAATTTGTGTGTGAGATATTCAACAAGAAATTCTGTTGTAAGGGTGATTTAGAGAAGCATCTGTTTTTCCACACTGATAAGAAACATTTTTGTGTGTGATATAATCAACAAGACATTCTCGGGTAAGAGAGATTTAAGCAAGAAGCTGCTGATTCATTCTTATGTGTGAGACATGGAACAAAAGATTTTCTTAAAAGTTTTAGCTAAATGCCCATATTAGTTCTGCACTAGTAAGAAATATTTTGTTGGTAAATTCGGCAACAAAATACTTTCAAAAGTGGGATTTTATTGAGCGTCTATTATTTCTAACTAGTGTGGAACATGCAATAAAATTTACTCTGAAAATTGTAGTTTAAATGCTTATATTGCAGATAAACCTTTTTTGTTGTGTGAAATATGAAACAAGAAATTCCCCACAAACACACATATTTAATATTAATAAGGAATTTAAGAAAATGGGTTTTTTAAGAAGAAATATTTTTATGAAATGTGTTTTTTACATCTTATTTGTTGGAAAATAAAAGTGAATTTAAATAGATTAGGATAAAAAAATTTTGTTAAATATGAAAAGTAATGAAATATTTTTAAGAAAGGGACTATTTTAAAAAACTAGGGCTGTAAATGGAATATTAATAAAAGGAATTTTTTATACAATAAATTTAATAGTGTATTGAATTTAAAATTTTGTAATATAATCCCCCTTTAAAATTTTGTAATATAATCCCCCTCCCCAAATTTTGGATGAATTTGGTAATTCTTTGGAACTACAAGTTCAGACAAGTAAAAAGGTTATAAGTTAGATGATAGAAGTTTTTACAGTGAGGAAATTATGAGTGGTATTAATTAATTAATCACTTTCAAAAGTGAATTTTTAGACTAATTGTAAAAATTTTAGAATTTGGAGAGCAGTTTTAACACCTGTAAAATTTTAAAGTTTGAAAAATAGTTTTGATACCTGTAAAATTTTAAAATTTGGAGAGCATTCCCCTGAAAATATACAAAACAAAATGTACATAGTCACTTAAAGTTTGTAAGTGTATCATACTACGTAACAATAACAGAAATAGTGAATTTAAACAATAGAAAACAGTCAATACAAGAAATAGTAGTTTTAAAATAACATAAATAATAAATTATAGCTGAAATAAAATTTAAAATATTAACAAATAACCTTTTACATAGTCCCTTGGTAGATTCATAAAATTTTAAGGCCCTGCATCTCTAACAAAAGTCTTTATAAAGTCTAATAATAAAATGTAGACTCAACAAAATTTTTGGTATCCATGGTAAACCAAGAATTGTTTAATTTCAACTCTTCTTTTGTAGACTACTATAAATAATAACTAAGTATGTACTTATTTAATTACTACATAATTTTCTTAGTTACTTTGTGGAATTGTATTTGTCTCACAAACTTTTATATGACTTATTTTCTAATAATCAGACTTTATTATCATGAATATCTTATAATCGTATCAACATTAGTAATAATAATAATTTTCCTTCTGTTTCAACAGTAACAATAATTCAATAAATTTTTAACTAGTAATAACAATATAATATACAGTAAATAATATAAAATAATAATAATAATAATAACAATATAACAATAATCTATATAATATCACAGTCAATAATTAGTAACAGTTCATAAACCAAAACCAATAACAACGTTGTAACGCACAAATATTTAAAATTGGCAGAAAAAACGCATACGGCCGTTTCAAGCATTCCTCGATCCCCTTCCTCAGTGCGAGAGAAAAAAATTGCTTCAGCATTTTCATTTAAGCCAGTACTCGGAGCTATAACCGAGGGGTTCTTTGAACCCTTTTTATTTATTATTTATTTATTTATTCGCACTGAGGAAGGGGATCGAGGAATCCTTGAAATGACCGTATGCGTTTTTTCTGCCAATATATAATATTTTTGCTTTACAACATTGTTATTGGTTTTGGTTTATGAATTAAAATTCACACAAAGTATTTGTTCTATGCTTAGTAACAGTTATTTGTTTTTCAAAGATATTGTCTGAATAATTTTTTTTTACTTAAAATAGAATTAAATTTCTTATTGTATTTTTCAGATAAGAAAGAAATTATGCTAAGCCCAAACACACAAAAAAAAAATTCCAATGAATTAATATGAATACAATAGATTCACACCAATATCATATTGTTATAATTTTGTACATTTGTAAATATTCCATTTTCATTTTGTGAAATTGCAGCATTATTTAATGTATTTCCTGTCGAAAATTATGTAACTCAATGCAAAAGGCCTTGGGTGCTTTGCAAGAAAAGCAACCTTACAGCATCGTCTTTACAATGGAGGTCTATTGGGAAATCACCAAGGAATGGGTTTATTGCCAAATTGGCGACTGATTTGGCGATATTTTGTGCAACCCCCTCCCTTATACCTGTACATTGAGGTCCTCTCTCGAAAGTTAAAGTACTTTCTGGTAAGTTCTGGCCATCCGAAAGCTCTCAAAAATTCTAGAATGATCTCTAAAACCTATATAAGGGCGAGTCAGGTCTCAGGAGTTCAGTTGACTATGAGCTGCGACTGAATCCACAAGAGAGGCTTTTGTATTGAGACAGTGTTTCTCTGAGCAATTTTGTATCTGATACGCCGTATTGAACGTCTTGTTCTGTGTGAAAATTTGGTTTGTTTTGATTTTATTGAAGATTGCTGAATATTTGTGTCATTGTAAAGATTCGTGTGTTCTCATCCGGCTGTTTAGAGTGAATAAAGCCTGTTTGGTTTTATATATTGGCATCAATCCTTTTGAACCCAGAGCTTACACATTTGGTGGCAGGAGTGGGGTTGAATGCCGATTAGCAGAGCAATGGAGGATCAACTAAGACAATTATTGGAGAAATTAGGAGCGATGGATGTGAAAATGACTGCGAACCAGGCTGAAATGAAGCAGATGTCAACCAACCTTGGCGAGTTGAAAGAAGAAATGAAGAAGGAGATCTCAACCAACCTTGGCGAGTTGAAAGACGAAATGAAGAAGGAAATGTCAGCGATGGATGAGAAAATGACTGCGAACCAGGCTGAAATGAAGGAAATGCCGGAAGAAATAAAAAAGGATATTTCAACCAACCTTGGCGAGTTAAAAGATGAAATGAAGAAGGATATGTCAACCAACCTTGGTGAGTTGAAAGAATTAATAGAGGATAAAATAACATCTTTATATGAAAGAATTGACTGCGTGGAAAACAAATTCGAAGGAAGATTTCAGGAAATAGAAGAAAAAGTTCAAAAGACAGCCAAAACCGTAGAAGAAAAAGTTCAAAAGATCCCCGAAACCGTAGAGAAAAGGATAGTGTAGAAAAGGATTTGGAAAATGTAAAGAAACAAAAGATAACTGCCGGAAACTGTGCCGAAGATGTCAAGTATCAAGCTATGCTTCCTCGGGCTTGTATTAAACTCTCAACCTATGACGGAAAATCCTCATGGCAGGTTTTCAAGACGCAATTTGGGATCGTAGCGGACGCCAATGGATGGGATTCCCAGACAAAGGCTTGCCAGTTAGCTGCTTCTCTACGAGCTGATGCTGCCGACGTTCTACAGACTTTGCCTGCAAATGAACCGCTGGATTTTCAAACGCTCATCAGTGTCTTAGAATTGCGCTTTGACGAAAAATGAATGAAAGAATACAGCAGACTCCAGCTCAAATCTCGACAGCAGAAATCAACTTAATCCCTACAAGAACTTGCTTCGGATGTCGAGAGACTTTCCCATCTTGTTTATCCTGACTGTCCGACTGAAATTAGAGAAAGTTTAGCTCTGCAACATTTTATCGATGGTGTGCGTGACTCTAAGATCCAGAAAGCACTCCGTATTGCAGATCTCAGTGATTTAAAAGGAGCTTTAGTTTATGCCCTGAAATTCGAGGCAGCCCAGCAAGCTACAAGGAAAGATCGACACTTTGGACGAGCAGCCAACCTGCCTGAGACGTCGGATAGAGTTGTGGAGCGCTTGCAACAGCAGATAAAGAACATAATGAGACAAATGAACTCATTTATGACCAACAAACCTTACAGAAAGATCAAGTACTGGAAATGCGGTTGAGAAGTCCATATCCAGATCAACTGCCCCAGACGACACAACACCGAAGATAATAGCTCACCCACGAACGGAGGAGCAGGAAAACTGATTAAATGTCATCTCACGGGGTGGAGGTTGCCAGATTTTGAGAAGCCTCATTTTCAAGTATGTGAAATTTCTGCAAGAAGTTGCGGCGAGAACGAAGTTTTTATAGTCGGAAGTGTGAATGATTTGCCCTGTAATATGATCATCGATACAGGAGCCAATGTGACCATCATTCGGAAAGATCTAGCTCAGCGGCTGAAAGAAAAACTCTTCTGGACCCCGCCACGTGTTATCCTTCAAATCGTGACCGGCGATAAGATCGACATACATGAAAGAAAGACACTGAATATAAAGTTTGGGAACGCCGCTTACCGCCCTACAGTCTATGTTGCTAATATTTCAGACCCTTTCATACTCGGACTGGACTTTTTAAAAGAGCATGGATTTACACTGGACTTTAAGAATAATGAGTTACGCTCTGCTCAAGAAGATGTCACTATGTTCAAACTTGGAAATGCGTACGGGTCTATTCAACGGATCACAGCCAAGGCAGATGTTATCATCTTTCCTCGGACCGAAATTATGATACCTGGATTAATTGAAAACGAAAGAATTTTCCAGTGTGGCTTTACTGGATATCCTGAAAAGAGTCCAAAGGGAGTGCTAATAGCATCAGCGCTGGTAGATCTGTCGAGAAATGTGATACCCGTAAGTATTGCGAACGTAAGTGAAAAGTCTAGAATTATCCAGAAGGGTGAAGTGCTTGCAACCTGTGCTCCAGTCACCTGTGTTTGCAAAGACTTGAGCTTGACGTTGTCGGAGCCGCCTACAAGTTTAACGGATGTGTTTTCACAAAACGAGAGTGATATAGGTCGCACTTCTCTGACACGTCATAGAATTGATACTGCCGACCATCCACTGATTAAACAGCATGCAAGACGCTTGCCGGAAGCAAAACAATAAGAGGTTTCTAAGCTCTTACAAGAGATGCAGGATAGTGACATCATCGAACCGTCATCAAGTCCGTGGGCCTCTCGCATCGCGTTGATCCGAAAGAAAGATGGCTCCACAAGATTTTGTGTGGATTATCGTAAACTTAACGATATCACGAAGAAGGACAGCTATGCTCCACCAAGAATAGACGACACGCTAGTTACTCTTTCAGGACGTAAATGGTTTTCACACTGGATTTGAAGAGTGGATATTGGCAAGTAGAGATCCATCCTGATGACAAAGAGAAGACCGCATTTATTACTGGACAAGGACTTTGGCAATTTAAAGTTATGCCGGTCGGGCTCTGCAGTGCTCCAGCAACGTTCGAGCGCCTCATGTAGACAGTGTTAAAAGGCCTGACTTTTGAATCTTGTTTCATCTACCTAGATGACGTCATCATTGGTGGCCGCACGTTTGAAGAACATCTAGAAAATATTAGAAAAGTGTTAACGAAGATAAGAGCAGCAAATTTAAAGTTGAACCCTCTGAAATGCAAGTTCTAGGACATATCATCTCAGCTGAAGGTGTTGGAACAGATCCTGAAAAAGTGTCCGCAGTAAAGAACTGGAAGCGCCCGGAAAATGTCCATCAGTTGCGAAGCTTTCTGGGACTATGCACTTATTACAGAAAGTTCGTCCAGGGGATCTCCAACATCACAAGACCATTACATAGGCTCACTGAAGGCAAGCAGAAGTTTCTATGGACACAAGAATGTAAGGATTCCTTCCACCGGCTGAAATAAGCTTTCACATCCTCTCCAGTCCTTACGTACCCGCACCCCGACAAAAAATTCATTGTGGACACGGATGCCAGTCATGAAAGTGTCGGCGCTGTACTTTCCCAAGAAATAGATGGCCAAGAACGAGTCGTAGCATACTGGAGCAAATGTTTATCGAAACCAGAGCGGAATTATTGCGTCACTCGTTAGGAGTTATTAGCTATAGTGAAAGCCATAGAACACTTCCATCACTATCTCTATGGCAGGAAATTTCTCCTTCGTACTGATCACGCATCCCGAACGTAGCTGATGAATTTTAAGAGCCCAGAGGGCCAGGTAGCCAGGTGGATACAACGATTCCAGGAATACGACTTTGACATCAGGTATCGTAAAGGCTCATCGCATGGAAATGCTAATGCCCTATCAAGAAGACCGTGTCCCGAAAGTTGTCGCTATTGTTCCAGAACGGAGAACAAGTACAATACCGAACATGTCATACGCAAGACGAAGACTTCATTATCAACGCCACCAAATCCCTGGAGTGATGAGCAGATTCGAGAATATCAAATGGCAGACTCTGACATCAAACCAATTTTGGAGTTATTAGAATCTTCTAGCGCGGAGCCCAGTTGGAAAGACATCTCGACTTAGTCCTACGACGAAGCAATATTCGGCTCTTTGGAACTCCCTCCACGTCAGGAATGGTGTCCTGTTTCGAAAATTCGAATCGGAAGATGGGAAGACATCTTGGTGGCAGTTGTTACTTCCTCGATCCCGAATCCCAGAAGACCTCAAAGAATTACATAGCAGTTCCACCGGAGGCCATTTTGGAATCATGAAAACATTACACAGTGTCCGACAGCGCTTTCTTCTGGGGGAAAGCGAGAGCTGACGTCGAACAATAGTGCAAATCTTGCGATGCATGTGCAGCTTGGAAAGGATCCAAGAAACGTAGTTGATGAAGACTACATCGTTACAATGTAGGAGCACCTTTCGAACGCATCGCCCTTGACATCCTAGGTCCTCTGCCAAGAAGTGCTGATGTCAACAATTACATCCTTGTTGTCATGTACTATTTCACGAAATGGCCTGAAGTCTATGCCATCCCTGATCAAGAAGCTTCTACGGTTGCGGATGCCTTGGTACACCAGTGGATATCAAGGTATTGAGTCCCCCTTCAAATGCATTCTGACCAGGGGAGAAATTTCATCTCTGCCGTGATTGAGGGTCTCTGTCAACTTCTCGGAATGGACAAAACTAGGACGACGCCTTTACATCCACAGTCGGATGGCATGGTTGAGAGGTTTAATCGTACCATCCTCAACAACCTCTCACTGCTAGTCTCAAGAAACCAACAAGATTGGGACCAAAAACTTCTCTTGTTTCTTCTCGCCTATCGTAGCGCCGTCCATGAAACAACCGGCTATTCCCCTTCTCAGATGCTTTTCGGTCGTGATCTTCGTCCACCTTGTGATCTGCTTTTTGGTCACCCTCCAGATGCGCCTTCATCGCCAGAGGAATACGTGCAGAATCTCCAGGCACGATTTGAAGACTCCACAACTTGGCTCGAGAGCAGATCAATATACAGACAGAGAAGATGAAGACCAGGTACGACACGAAAGCCACGGGACATCAATTTATAGAAGGTGACAAGGTTAGGTTTTATAACCCGACTCGACGCAAAGGACTTCTCCCAAACTGCAATCGCACTGGGACGGTCCTTATACAGTCCTAAACAGACTGAACGATGTCGTAATTCGGATCGGAAAATCACCAAAATCGAAGCCTAGAGTCGTTCATTACGACAGGCTGGCTCCATACTATGGCCATAGTACCTAGTTCATACGGCATAGTGAGTTAATTGTACATAGTGTAAATTAGTGTCACCATGGTCCCGTATATAAGTTAATGTGTTTATTTATTTTGTTTATTATTATTATGTTTGTGTATAATTATGTCTATATTCAATTTTATTTTTATTTTGTATAATTAAGCATTATGAATGTGTTTAATTGTTATTTTTCATATATGCTTTAAGTGTTTTGAATGGTATAGTATTTGTTGATAACAGGTTTGTTCCCGATCAAGGGTTGTTCTGCCCAGGACGTGCAGTCCTTGAGAGGGGGGCAATATTATGAATTTTGTACAGTTGTAAATATTCCATTTTCTTATTGTGAAATTGCAGCATTATTTAATGTATTTCTTGTCGAAAATTATGTAACTCAATGCAAAAAAACTCAATGCTCGGGTGCTTTGCAAGAAAAGCAATCTTACAGCATCGTCTTTATAATGGAGGTCTATGGGAAAATCGCCAAGGAATGGGTTTATCGCCAAATTGGCAATGGTTATGGCGACTTATTTTTGTCACCAAATTTGGCGATATATCGCCAAATGTCGCCAAGTTGGTGACGGATTTGGCGATATTTTGTGCAACCCCCCCCCCTTATACATGTACATTGAGGTCCTTTCTCGCTTGAGGTCCTCTCTCGAAAGTCGAAGTACTTTCTGGCAAGTTCTGGACATCCGAAAGCTCTCAAAAATTCTAGAATGATCTCTAAAATCTATATAAGGGCGAGCCAGATCTCAGGAGTTCAGTTGACTATCAGCTGCGATTGAATCCACAAGAGAGGCTTTTGTATTGAGACTGTGTTTTTCTGAGCGATTTTGTATCTGATACGCCGTATTGAGCGTCTTGTTCTGTGGGAAAATTTGCTTTGTTTTGATTTTATTTGAAGATTGCTGAATATTTGTGTCATTGTGAAGATTCTTGTGTTCTCATCGAGCTGTTTAAAGTAAATAAAGCCTGTTGATTGGTTTTATATATTGGCATCAATCCTTTCGAACCCCGAGCTCACAACAATATCAACGATGTCTTTACAAATTTGTCTGTAACATGTAGAATTGAATCTTTTCTACATGTGGTTTGTAACTCAGATATCAAATAAATAATAGGAAAACCAGAAGAGTGAAAATAAAGAAGAAGAAACATGAATTTGCTTATAATTTGTTATTATTAAATAATTATTAGAAATAATTAATGAACTTTTGATTATTTATTGATTAAAATTTCCTAAAAGTAATTTATTAAATTAAGAGTTAAACAAAGATGTTAGTCTGATGCAAGTTAAGTTAACTATCTTCATTTTTCAACATTAACTGAAGTTCTTAAACTCAAAATAACGAATTTATGCCTGCATAAGAAAGCTAATTTAAACAAAAAAAACCGCAAGCAAGTAAATATCCATGTTGTGCATCCAAGGATATACTTGTAATGTCGAAAAGAAAGTTGTTTACTAGTTATTGTAATCGTTATTTTAAATAAAGTTTTTTTTAATTAAGCTATTATCTTAACTTTAGTTTGTTGGGGTTGTGGTCGTTTCTCATGTACTTTTTATTAAGTCACTGTAAATAGGGTGTCCCAAAAAATAAATGTTTAAATATTTGGACCCTCACCCTTTAAAAGTTTATTTCGGGGTACTTAAGATCTCCTCTAATGTTTCAGCTCAAAAAAAAATATATTTAGAGGTCCCTCAAGGTCGCCAAAAAGTTAAAAAAATAGTTTTAATCCCATAATATTTTACAGTTACTTATTAAACTATTATTTTTTAAATATATATAGATTTTTTTAAGTTACATACATTTACTATGTTGTTTCTAAAAAATGGGATCTATCAGTAATATGTAGTATAGAAAATGTAAAAAAAATACGAAGAAAATGACTAAACACGAACTTAATTCAAAATTGCAAAATGCGATATAAAAACAGTGTTTTACAGCAAAATTGACCTGTCAAGTTTAACAAGACAATAAAGAGGAAAATATTGCATAACGTTATATAAATAATTAATCATTTTTAGATATCTTGAAGATCTTACGGTGGCACTAATTAAAGTTCTTTCTATGCATGTCAACTACCTGCAATAAATGCTGTTTTTGTTCATTTTTTGTTGCATCATTAAATCTTTCGATTAATGCTATATCTCGCGCAGAACAATCATTAACACACGACAAATGTTTAACAATTTCTTCAGCTTCTGTAAAAGATTGTGTTTCTGGCAATTTCTCAACAGGCAGGCTTAAAAAGTTCTCTAGTTTTGCGGTATGACAGAAGCTGTGAGAGAGATTAAAGTCATCAAATTTTAAATAAAGTTTCTTAATTACGTGCAAATTCATTTTTCACTGATTTTATTAACATATATTTCTCCTTGGCACTCCGAAGTTTTAAAAACAAACAGAGTTGCAATTTCTTCACTTAAATACTAGGAGTGGCATAGAATTATCTTTAGCTCTCTCTTTCGTAATTGTATATCATATTAATGCAATCTTTGTATGAGTAAAATGTCGTTTACTGGTGCATCTACAATAGACTGACATCTGTACTATTATTGAATGTATACACATACAACAAACTGATTAAACCTTTGAATGCCTTGAAATTGTTGAGGTGTAAATTGCATTAGAGATTCATTTCCATCAAACAGTAGTTCAATTTTGAATGAATAAATGGCTTTTGCCTTCCATCGAGCTCTGTGAAGAGCACCTGGTTTCCAAATAATATTGTTCACATCTATTCCAATCATAAGAACGGAAAGATTTAATAGTTCTCTGTAATCATCTCTAGGAGAGTGTATAGCAACTGTCTGAAGTTGATTCATAATAAAAGTTTTCAAAGTGTCGGATGCTGCTATTAATCGCGTTTTTTTACATTTTTGATTGTGGTTGTTCAATTCAATCCATTTTTCTCTATATCTTTTAAACATGATAATTTCAGGTCCACTTGACAGTCCAATACATACATTAAATATATCTAAAAGTAACACTTCAAATATGGTGTCCATAGGCTAACCGCAGAAGGTTTCTTCCAGTTTTATATTAAAAAAGAACACATGTTCCTTTGAACTTACCCGTATTTGAGAAAGTTGTGTCAAAACACATACCAATAACCTGAGAATCATATTTTCATGTCTGTAAAAGTTCAAAAACTGCATTAGCTGCTGCTTCTCATGTACCAAATAACAGCTTAGGAATTCCAAGAATTTTTGTTCTACTATCTTTTAGAGAGAAACTCTCATAACGAGTAAACACTCATAAAGTCTATCTTTCTTGTTTCATTTAATAATAAATCAGGTTAAAAACTTTCCATCCCAATGAACTACTGATTTTGAACGTGCAAACGTGTAAGCAACGTGATTAAAGTTAACACTGCTTGCAGCCCTTTTGAACTTATCTTTGCATGTGATAATTAGTTTTTTTGTTTCAGCACAAGAATCTGTTGGTAATTATTACAAGGTGGACCATTTTCAACCACTATATCTCCCACACCCCTTACCCACACTGGTCCTCAAACATTCCAGAACGCTCTCGAACTTTAAAGTCCATATGTAAACCTAATAAAAAATATGTATATGTATATATATATATGTAAAAAAATTAGATGAATTTATAAAATACAAGAACATTTTAGTACATTCTAGAAAAATCTAGTACATTCAAGAACATTTTAGTACATTCAAGAAGATTCCAAAAAAATTTTTAGAACACTTTGGTCGAAATATGAAAATACTGTAGGTCGAACACTTTCAACCACTATATATCCCACACCCCCACAGAATGATCCTGTAAATTTCCAGAACATTCTCGATCCTTCCGAACCATATGTAAACCTAATAAAATATATATATATATATATATATATATATATATATATATATATATATATATATATATATATATATATATATATATATATATATATATATATATATATATATATATATATATATATATATATATATATATATATATATATATATACACTATATTGCCAAAGGTGACCGGTCACTTGCGATTTTAAACGTTTTGTTAACTATCTAGAAAAATAAATGAGGAATTAACTTGAAACTGCAGGTGTGTAAACAGTATAGTATAGGTTATATATTTCCGCGAAGATTTTTTCCCCGAAACCCCATAGGGGACTGTCAACAAATTGAAAAGAACGAATATCTTTTGGATAACCCTGTAAAAACTAATGTAGCAAAAACGTTCAAACACGAGATTATTAATAAGTGGCTTATTGCAATATACTGTGTTCATTTTTATGGGGATAGCATGTATACTCGTAGAGAAATTAAGGTTTTGATAAAAACAGTCCCAAATTTCGCCAAGTTTTTTGCTTATAATTTGCAGAGTTCTTAATATAAAAAAAAGTTCTTTTCAGAAAATATGACAAACAACATTGTACATAATACTCTGGAATCAGAATTGAAAAATAATAAAAATTGGATATAAAATGAGCAGGTTTACTAAAACATGTTTCACTGCGCATGCGCGAATGCAATCAAAATATGAATAATGTATTAGCTAAGTATATACAGCAACTTTTGTAATAGTCTCAAAATCATAGCTTGAAAATTCTGAAAATTATCGTCGATAGAATAAGCTCGAAATCCGTTGTTCCCAAAAGGAAGCAAAAAGATGAGGGGTTGTATCCAAATACGGTTGTACGTGCAATATTGTGTACGCTATCTTGGCCCTAATCAACAGATATTTGATACAACCCCTCATCTTTTTGCTTCTTTTTGGGAACAACGGATTTCGAGCTTATTCTATGGACGATAATTTTCAGAATTTTCAAGCTATGATTTTGAGACTTTCACAAAAGTTGCTTTATATACTTAACTAATACATTATGCATATTATATTTTGATTGCATTCGCGCATGCGCAGTGAAACATTTTTTAGTAAACCTGCTCATTTTTCATCCAATTTTTATTATTTTTTATTTCTGATTGCAGAGTATTATGTACAATGTTGTTTTTCATATTTTCTGAAAAGAACTTATTTTTATATTAAGAACTCTGCAAAGTACAAGCAAAAAACTTGGCGAAATTTGGGGCTGTTTTTATAAAAACCATAATTTATCTACGAGTATACATGCTATCCTCATAAAAATGAACACAGTATATTACAATAAGCCACTTATTAATAATCTCGAGTTTGAACACTTTTGCTACATTAGTTTTTACAAGGTTTTCCAAAAAATATTCGTACTTTTTCAATTTGTTGACAGTCTCCTATGGGGTTTCAGGAAAAAATCTTAGCGGAAATATATAACCTATAATATACTGTTTACACACCTGCAGTTTCAGGCTAATTCCTCAAGTATTTTTCTAGACAGTTAACAAAACGTGTAAAATTGCAAGTGACCGGTCACCTTTGGCAATATAGTATATATATATGATATATATATATATATATATATATATGTATAAAACACAAAGAACAGTTTAGTACATTTTAGAAAATTCTAGGACAGTCTAGTATATTTAAGATAAATCTAGAAGATTCCAAACATTTTTTAGAATACTTTGGTCTAAATACGAAAACGGAGTATGTCCACCACTTTCAACCAAGACCTGAGGCCACAACCACACACAAACACCAGTGGTCTGCGCTGGATGGTTGTGGCTGCTAAGTGAAATATAGTGACACACATGACACATGTCTATTTCTATATTGAAATGCATTAGATCGACCACTTTCAACCCCCGTATCTCTCCCACCCCCACAGTTACTAACATGCAACCACCATAGTGCACGATGGGAGACTCAAAGCTACTACTACACACAAACAACAGTGGTCTGCACTGGCTAGTTGAGGCAGCTAAATGAAATATAGTGACACACACAGGGCCGTGCGAAGAGGGGGGCCTTCTCCCCGGGCGCGGAAGTTGAGAGGGCGCCAAATTTATACTACCAACGACGGTTTAATTTATTTATTTATTCATTTTTTGGTCATCGATCATCTTATGGGTAATTTCTTTTTTTCTTTTCATCATTCTTTTTTTCTGTCTCAAAATATCATGATCTCTCCAACAAAAATGTGCAATTTTCTCTTACGTTTATTAGTTGTTTGCAATTTCTGAATTGAAATTAAACCTTTTAAAGTTCCAACATAAACGTGAAATGTTTATTCAATAGAATTTATTTCTGTTTCTGTACTTTATCAGTTTTGTGTTACCTGTCACAAAAAGAAGGGAAGGAGGGGGGCGCCAAATTGAAACTTTGACCCGGGCGCAGTTTTCTCTTTGCACGGTCCTGGACACACATGTCAATTTTTATATTGAAAATACATTAGATCGATCACTTTCAACCACCATATCTCCCACACCCCCACAGTTACTGATTTGAAGAAATACATATTAAGCTTCATTTAAGTAATTAGCAGATTAAAAATTAGATGCAGTAAAAACGTGGCTGAAGTTCTTGACATGTTGAAAGTAAAATTTATTAGAGTTCAGTATCTATTAATCTAAAAGTAAACCTGAAAGTTAATATTAAAATATAAACAAATGAAATAAACCGTGTGGGGATAAAATGAGAACAAGTAAGTTTAAAAACAAATTGTATTTATTAACGAAACACATCATTTTAAGTAGTAATAAAATGCAAACGATATTTATTTGGAAAACATTTTAAACATAATTGATAAAGTAACAGAAATAAATTAAAATACTTTGACAGAATCTCCCCTTAAATTTCATGACCACGTTGATTTTGATAATAGGTTGATATCCAGAGCTAGCAGTAAATTAAACAAATAGTATTCTGAGTAGTTGTGCAGCGATCCTTTAAAAACGTAAAATTTCTCATTTTTAGTTATGTGGGTCCTGAGCATCACAGTAACATTATATATTCACTTGACATTGCTAAAAGAGAGTTCTTTATGATAGGCCTGAAATAAATTCCTTCTTTACGACAAGAAGCATAAAGAATGTTGGTCGTCAACCAAAGATTAAAAATATACAATGTCATGGCTGCAGGATACACCATAAATAGATAAAAGCCGAAGCATGTCTAAAAACGAATTGTTGGAATACGTTAGGTAAAACATCTTCAAGAAAATGTATGATAAAAACCGGGTAAAAAGAACTTCTATTTAAAACTCCACCATAACGACTCTGATACCTTACTGCTCCAATAAAAGGGTTAAAACCACATCCTCTTGAACAGAACTCGTCCACGGAAAAATATCTAATGAAAAAGCGCAAAGACAAAGTAAGCTAAGCTAGGACAGGCTAGGCTACAGGCGAACTGAGACTGAACGAGAGTGTACTTTATACCAGTCACATGTTCGATTAAGAGCTCATTAAGCAATGCAAAGAGCAAGTAGAAGGAGTGAGATCGTGACGTCAAAACGCATACGTGAAACGTAGCCATCACGATCGGCGACGTCACCTTACGGTTAACGGGAGAGTCGGCATGTGCGTGGCAGGGAAACATGAATGGAAGTTCGACTAAATATAAATAAAGACAGATGATTTAAAGATATACTTGTAAAATAAAGGAAACTTAATAAACTAAGCTTTAAACAATATTTATAAGCATTAGGATATTTAACTGGACTATTGTAGATATTGTAGATAATATTGTACAAATTATTGTAGATACTGGTTTAAGATACTGTAGATGCTTGATGTAAATACTGTAGGAACGGGATAAAGTTATTGGAAAGGTAATTATACTGTAAAATATATAAATGCAGTTGTTCTATAAATAAAGATGAATGATAACAGTGAAAGTGGAAAACAACTAGAGATACAGTTAGGCAGTGGTAAGAACTTTATTATGGTTATCCGTTACTAACATGCAACCATCATAATGCACGATGGGAGACTCGAGGTTATTACTACACACAAACACCAGTGGTCTTCACTGCGTAGTTTTGTCTGCAAAGTTAAATATATCGACACGCACGTCTATTTTTATATATAGATATACATAGATATATTTTATATATAGATTTATTTTGTATAAAGATATATTTTATATATAGATATATTTTATGTATAGATATATTTTATATATAGATATTTTATATGTATATGTAAGGATATTATCCGGGGACGACTTGGGAGACTAATAATCGACAGAAACATACAAATAAGTTGGACTCGGGACCTCTGGACAGATCGAACTCGTTTATTGAAGCCTTCCTTCATACAGTCATATTCGCGCGTTCAATCGGAGGTCCCGCGAGCCATTTACGTTGTTTTGAGAACTACATGGCCGAGGGTTTGGCTGACCGCTCAAATGTGCCAAAAAACTGTCTTCTTCGCCCTTGCATGGGGTTTTAATCAGAATTTAGGATATTTTCCAGCAGAGGGAGAAAGAGTCAAATTGGGAGGATCATTTATTTTAATTGGTCAATTAGCTTTTGACTGATGTCTGGGGTCTTATGCCGACACCAAGGTTTGGCCGGGCCTGGGAGCCGCACCCAACAGACAGCTGCAAGAAATGCAAACTCATCACTTTTAAAACTTAAAGAGATGTCGAAATTGATAGATGAAAGTAATATTTGTGAGGCTGAGAAACAAAGATCACAGGGGCAGATTAGATTTAAGCATTAGATTTATAAGTTAGAAAAAAAATGTTTTAGGATTTTAAATTTTAATTTTGCATTTTAAAAAGGGTTTATTTTTATCCTTTCACATCCCCCCCCCTCCAAGATGAGATCCACCAGATTTGCCTGCAAAACTGGGGGAGCTCACCCGGAAGACCGAGAATGCCAAAGTGAGTTAAAAAGAAGTGTTTAATTGAGTAAGGTTTCAAAATAAGTTAATGTTAAAGTTAAATTTACAACTAAGATTGTTAAAAAGTGAGAGCTGAATTTTGCTGCTGGAAAAATATATTTAAAATTTAAATTTCAACACATATAAATTAAGGAAAAATTAAAGATCTTATGGTTTTTTGCTAAAAAGCTCTAAATTTGGGATATGGCTCTCGGGACAATCTGACCGAACTTTACATAAAATATAATAATTATACCACAAAACATGCGAAATCTATGAAAACAATAGAACAATAATATTACCACAAAACTATATGAGAAAAAAAAATACTAATAAGATAAAGATTAAAATAATAGCCATAAATTTGTTGTTTGTCTTTTGGCCATAATTGTATGGATTAAAAGTTTTTTGGCTATTTTTGTGCTATTTTTGTTCAAGTCCTTACAGCACAAAATTTCAAAATATCTTATAAAAAATATATAGTTCTCTGAATATTATAACTTTATGGTAAAAAGTGCAAAAATTAAATATAAAAATAGTGATGTAAAAATATATAAACATATGGTATCAATATAATAAGATAATAATAATAAATGTGAAAAATATTTGTGAAAAATATATGTTCTTTATATGTAAAATATTCACATTAGACAACTACTTGAAAATGTTAAATTATGAAAAAGAAACTTGAAATTATTTATTCACATTTTTTTCAAAACGTGAAAATATTAAAATTGCAGTAATATAAAATTGTTAAAATTAAAAAGATTATGCAAATATTTAAAAATGGTGAAATATACTGTAAAATGGACAAAACAGGTATGGACAAAACAAGTGTAAGATATAGAGTTTATTTACAGGGACTACTGGTTAGGTAAGTAGTTTTATTTGTATCCTAAACCTTTGGAGGTTTTAGCAGATCCTAAACCTCGAGGAGGTTTTAGCAAAAATTTAAAAAAAAAAGAAAATTGAGCATGATATTTTTATTTTGGATGAAGATGTAGATGCAATTTAATTGTAAGCAATGGAATTTACTGTTTTGCAGACTGAGGTGTATTTGTTTTCCCCAGTGGCATCAATAAATCCGAGCAGCAATATAATAAATTACAACTACATTTCACTGTTAGCTCCAAGAAAAAAAAAATAATAAATTCCTGCTCTAGACAAGTATAACTCACAGAACACTTTTCCTTTAAGATTAAGGCCAGAATGCTCAGAGTTTTCCTTGCTAGATTTTACGCAAATAGCAAAAACTTTTTTATTTTTAAGGGTTTTACTACTGGCAAAGGAAAAATTAATTAATAAAACAAAAAATAATAAATCTGGTATGAATAAAAAAGGACAGCGTTTTAGAAGTGCATGGCAACCTGGTGACAATTCTGTTTACTAATGGATCTATTCTTACCAAAAATGTCAGCAGCCGCCACATTTGCACATGTACATCACTGAATCCTCTTTGATTGCACAGGGGTGTTTTTGGTTGGAGTTTAACCAACTCAAAAACTTTTAAAAAAATGTGGGCTTAAAGATTTAATGGAATGGAACCATGGTCATCTTTAAAAATTGAATGGGTGGATTTAGACACTATTGGACTTACCACGGTAAAAGTGGGTTCACCAAGGTCATGCCTAAACCGATTGGTTAATGAATTGAATTTATTTTGAATACTTAAAATGGTAAGGACGGGGCCTTCAATTTTTTCTTTAAAAACTGATTGGGGTTTAACCAACACATGGGGGTCGTTTAGAGAATGATGGGGTGTGACATTTTAATTAAAAAAGTGATAGAGATAATAAAGTTGCACAAGAGGAAATGGCAAAAATAATAATATAGCATCTAAAAATACGGAATAAATGTACAGAAAAACACAACATTAATACTTACTTACATGATATATTTTTAAAAATACTGGCAATCTGATTGGTATCTCAACAGTTCAATAAAAATATATTTTCATATAAAAAGAAATGAACTGTAATAATGAATACGTACAATAGGTAATAATTACACACACACAAAATCTAAAAATAATAATAATAATATATTTACAAATTAAAAAAAAATTCACCTGGAAAAATTGGGTAAAAACTTGATGAAAAATACTTGGAGAATACAATGATGAAACATTGAACGATAACTACGTAAATGTATCATTTCATAGCTTTATAGCTATTTTCTGTTCTGTTTCACTCTTATATGGAAAAAGTTGTAAAAATAAACAAAAAGGTTGTCTGTTTAAATCTTTTTACTGGAAAACATTCATAAAAGTAACTAGTTCAACCCATTTATTTATAATACCATAAACATTAAATTCAACTGCATTTATTTTTTGGGGATCACACGTGTGCTTCACCTCATGAAAAAGAAAAGAAAACTACTGTTATCAAAACTTATCACAATTAATGTGCATAGCTGGTTATTCCCCAATTTCTTATAACTTTAATAACTTCAACTTTACAAGAAAAAATAAAGCCAATAAAATTTTAAAATAATAAATTTAAATTTGCTTAAAAATTATAAAATCCCTTTAACACATTTTAGAAAAATCTACTTTTAAACTTTTAAAAGTTACACATTAATAACGGCATTTTTTTTTCTTTTTCTCTTGATATTCCCAGAAGTAACTTTTCAATATGAATTCTTTAAGCAAATAAATAAAGTAAAATATTGTTTAATTTAACAAAATTGATTTTTAAAAACACCTTTTCATAAAAGAAATAACGTAAAAGAAATCTGTATTGTGGCTTAATCACTTTTAATACAAAACTTAATAAAATATTTAAAAAATTAAGCTTCAATTAAAAAATATCAGTTACTTTCAAACACTTAAATGACGAAATTAAAAAGAATGTAATCAAACTTTATACTTTTTTCTACAAAACCATTAAGACGGAAATTTATATAGCAATAAAACTTACCTGTGGATTAAAATATCCAATTTGCTTTAACACACCTACACACACAAACAAAATAAAATAAAATAAAATAAAATAAAATAAAACACAGTGCTTTTTCTGACCCAGATCATTAACGTTATTTGTTCACTAAAGGTAAATAATAACATTTTTCGGTAGTCAGTTCAGTTCATGATGAATCACTTTAGTTTAACTTGTTCAACTGAAAGAAAAAAAAAGATTTAAAAAATAAATGAAAACTGAATGTTTTTTCCTTTTCTTACTCAGTTCTAACCACAAAAATTTAAAGTCGGGATCGCACAGATAGCGAAGGACACAGATAAATATTTCAGTTCTGTATCAGAGTTTGCGCGATCTTGAAAATCAGCTGTCTCTTTGACCTACATATGTTGAGGTTATAAAAGAGTTTTTCGAAAGATTCAGTTTGATCTTCAGTGAGTCTAAAGTTAATAAATTGATGCGGTTTGCACATAGATAAGTTTCTTTTTGACGATAACAGAGTGAGGAAAAAAAAAAAGTTTCTTGGTTGAGGACCGGAAATATAGCAAATAAATTTCAGCATAAAGGATGTTTATTTTCGGTTTTTCTCAGATGATCACGAAAATTATTTGAATGTTATCTGGCGAGTAAGCACACTAAGTAAAATAATTTGATGTTGGAGAAAAAAAAAAGTTCTTTTTTACCGGCCATCGGGGGGAAAAGTATTTTTCTTTTCTAGGTGACTATAGTCAACTTTTATACACAATAAAAGTTCATGATGGTAAAATGCACTTTCTTGAAAGACTAATCGAAGTCTCATTAATTGCTGGCAATCTTTTGAGATTGTTCGTGGGCCGATTGCACTGACACAACACAGATACTATTTTTAATTTTCATGGCACAAGTGGAATTTTTTATTTTTCAAGTTCTTTTATCAAGTTCTGGAAGAAAGGCTGGGATTTTCCCGAAGTAGGCGACCGTCATGCCGACTTTATAAAATGTAAGGATATTATCCGGGGACGACTTGGGAGACTAATAATCGACAGAAACATACAAATAAGTTGGACTCGGGACCTCTAGACAGATCGAACTCGTTTATTGAAGCCTTCCTTCATACAGTCATATTCGCGCGTTCAATCGGAGGTCCCGCGAGCCATTTACGTTGTTTTGAGAACTACATGGCCGAGGGTTTGGCTGACCGCTCAAATGTGCCAAAAAACTGTCTTCTTCGCCCTTGCATGGGGTTTTAATCAGAATTTAGGATATTTTCCAGCAGAGGGAGAAAGAGTCAAATTGGGAGGATCATTTATTTTAATTGGTCAATTAGCTTTTGACTGATGTCTGGGGTCTTATGCCGACACCAAGGCTTGGCCGGGACTGGGAGCCGCACCCAACAGACAGCTGCAAGAAATGCAAACTCATCACTTTTAAAACTTAAAGAGATGTCGAAATTGATAGATGAAAGTAATATTTGTGAGGCTGAGAAACAAAGATCACAGGGGCAGATTAGATTTAAGCATTAGATTTATAAGTTAGAAAAAAAATGTTTTAGGATTTTAAATTTAAATTTTGCATTTTAAAAAGGGTTTATTTTTATCCTTTCATATGTATATATTATATATAGATATTTTTATATATAGATATATATAGATGTATTTTATATATATATTGGCTTACACTTTTGCATTTTCACGAAACTTTTCACAATTTAGTGATACATATATTTTTGTAAGTTTACTGTTATTTATTTTCACTTTAATTAATTTGAGAGTTAAAATAAAAATATGATTTGTGCTTGGAAAAAAACAAGCCTAACTAATTTCTCCGTGTGGCATCTGACCCTGCACACAAAAAATAATATTAAAAAATGACGTTTGGAATGATAATTTGCTTACTTTATTAAAAGGGTTTTAACTTGTTTAACATAAACATTATAATCTTAAGAGTTGTTTAATGATTTGTGTGACTCAGTTAGTTGTTTTTTGCTATATTGTAAATAATATAAGAAGAAAAGTAAAATTACGGCATCTGTCCCCACTTTACCCTAGTTACAATATAGAAAAAGAAATGATATTGTAACTAGTATTATAGGCGCCATTGTTGGCGCAGTGTATTTATCTCACACAAGGAATATAGTAGAAGATATACAGTGATATGCGCCCCATACCATCTGGATAATAAGTATACCCTCCATAGTTATAGCTTATATTCTCTACTGTAAATTTTTTACCTATAGCGTATAATCTCTGGCTTTTAAGGTTTTGTTCATCTCACTTCTCTATCTGTCTTTCTGGTTGTCACAGCGTTTGTACTCGGAAATTTTATAAGTTAAAGTTTTGAAATTCCGTATACTTACAGCTGAATACCTCTTCATGTAATACAACGTTACTTACCGGAGATATTAATTAAAAACTTATTCACAATTATACAGAAACAGCGATATACTGAGAACACACTTCGATTTCGACAGAAGTTCAGATTTTGGCGTGAAAAGCAAGATTCTCATCGAAGTCCCATTTTCGGAAACACCTCGAAATAATCTGTCTATGGACACTAAAATGTAGATACAAGAGTAAAAGAAATCGCGATTTCAAAAAATCAAATTTAAAATAAATCACCGGCAACTTTTCTATCATTTTACATTGAAAAACGAACATTTTTCATTTAATGACAGCTGCACGTGTTAGATAAAAATTATTGTGACGCTTTGAGCAGACAGATGTCTCCATATAATACTAGGCACTTTTGCAGTTTAGGCACTTTTTGGTCTATTTAAAAAAACATTGAAATAATCCCTTGATCAACACAAAAATTCGCAAACCGATGTTCAAAAAATCGCTATTTCAGATAACCAAAATTCATAACAGTCTATCAATTAGAACCCAAGATATTAATTAAAATTTTTAATTTTTCGAGTGATTTTATCTGGCGCGTGTTTGCCAAATCATTTGAGAGTAGTAGACGGGTGTCTGGTAGCAAAGAAGCATAATTTACTATAAAATTGTTTGGATTATTGCATTTACCGATTTGAAAATTATGTATATATGTGCATTTTATAATGCTGATTCCAAATACATAATTTGTAGAAAGGGATTTTAAACTTGGAGAACTGCTCACAGACTTCATCAATAAATGACAAGGCCAGTTCAAGATTCCTCGAGCTCAACTCCTAACAACTTACGTGTTCTCCCAAGTACTTTTAAATCAAAATGCGATTTCAAAAGAGCTAACACTTTAGTAATAAGCTTCTGTGTCCTTCCAAATACTACGATGTCATCGACATACAAAAGTAAAACCACTCCAAAATTAAAAACATATGCACAATTGCAAGATGAATATTTCTTAAAACACATGCCTAATAAAACTTCATGTATCTCATAATACCATTCTCTCTGGTGCAACCTACACAAAGGCTGTCAAGCTTACAATATAGGTGCTGTTTACGAAGAATTTCAATACCGAGTGGTGTAGCATATACGCATCCTCCCTCAGTGGCTCATACAGATTGGTGCAGGTTATATCACACTCAGTGTGCAACCATCCATTATACGACACAAGAGAGAAGAAGGACCAGATAACGCCAAAATAAACAACGGGGCTAAAACCTTCGTCGTAAAACTCCCCTTTAACTTGTTTAAAACCTTGGGCTAGGATTGGGTTGGGTTGATTTATGACTGCCGATTATCTACACGAAGTATATAGGCCCTAGTGGGAAGTGCCCTCCGTGGGGATCTTTCTAAGGGATCCTAACACGTATTTACGACAAGGTTCGAATAAAACTACGGAAAACTCCAAACGGTTTGGTAGACGAGCGCGAAAGGGGTTTGATTCCAGCACTTCACGTCTACCAGCTTTGAGAGCAGAACCTCTCAGCCACTGGTGGAGCTAAAACCTTGGGCAACAAGGCGAGCCTTGTGCCTGACGATCCGTACAAATTCGTCTCTTTTTATGGTGTAAACGCACCGGCATCCTACTGGTGTGGCGTGGACTGGTAATTCAGTCAGATGCTAAACCCTGCAATTTTTTTACCTGTATTTCCCGCTTCATTGCATCTGACCAGACCTGACTTTGTTTGGATTTACAGTCCTGTTTATAGGTCTTTGGAATTTTTTCCTGGCCGTCTAGTGATGTTGATGGATATACATAATTGGAAAGTAGGGAACTAGAGTCGTCCGAAGCTGAAGAAGCAGGTACAGGAACTATTCCAGAGTAAGTATTCGCCCCACTAAAATTGATCAACTGAGGCTTAAAAACTATTTTCTTTTCCTCACAATATCTCCCAACTTCATTAAGGGACCGAAAACGCAATGTTTTAACCCTCTTCATAATAATAGATATCATTTCTATTGCCAGTTTTTTCGGGTCACAGGTTTCCTTAACCACTTGACATCTCGTAAAAGGGAACGAGTGGAAGGCTGATTCTCTTCACTGGACTCTGAGTGAGTCTGTGTCCTTCTCTTCACCGTGCTGTGAACCATGTAAATTACTGGAAGCACCTGGAGTTATGACAGGTGTGACATCAGTAACGTTTTGTGGTAATGAATCAGCAACAGGTGAGAAGAGGGCACCCACATTAGTGCAGAGCTCCACTGCGCTCCGGACTGCATCTTGATTCGTCAAAAGTGACATTGGAGGATTCTATAATTTCTTTGGGTTCAGGAAGCCAGATCCTATATCCTTCAGTCCTAAAAACGTAACCTTCTAAATACTCATGCCTCGCCTTAGCTTCCACTTTGGAACGCTTTTTGCTAGGCACGTTAATGTAGGCTACTGCACCAAAAAACCTATGGTGTCGGATTGACGGCTTCTGTCCATCGTATAATTCGAATGGGGTCTTGGACAACAATTTTGAACAAACTCTGTTCCATGTATAGACAAAATATTTATGGGCCTCTGGCCAAGAACTAGGGTCAAATGAACTATCGGACAATAATGCCCTTATGACATCAGCTGTTGTCACCATAAATCTCTTTGCAACCCCGTTCTGTTGTGGAGTATATACGTTAGTGAATTCATGGTAAATCCCCTAATTCTCTAAAAAATCTTTATATAGATACTTGTCAGTCAGCGCCGTTGTCGGACGTGAAACTTTTAACTATTCGATTCAAACCGCTCTCAGTACGCAAGATATGTTTTCTAACCACATCAAAAACTTCAGACTTTAGTGTCAATGGATAAACCGACGCATGACGGGAAAAGTCGTTACAAAATATCGTTCACCGTTACGTCCACTAACTCTACGCGGACCCCACACATCAGCATATAATAATTTTAACGGCTGATTTGAACGAATATTATTGCTGGGTACAGGGGACAAACTTCTTGATTTTTGTAGCTTGCAAAGCTCACAAACAAACTCCGTTTCCCTCAATCCCGATAAACTTCTAACATCGTTTTTCGGCTGGTATGATAAAGAATACTTAGACTAATATGCTCCATACGGCGATGCCAATGCGTCATCCGTCCTAATTTACCAGCTGAAAGAGACTCAAATTTTGCAGACTTATTACCAGAATTGGGAATTTTCGGATAGAACTTATAAATTCTGTTTTTTAGGAATGCACTGAAAAGGAACTCGTCCCCCGACAGATATTCACCCGCACTTGACCTCTATGGAATGACTACCCATTAAGATCCAGCTGATGTCCAGATATTATGTTTTGACGTAATTGATCAGCATACATAACACTTGTGAGAGTAAATACCCTCTGACCAAATCTTAATTTGACCTCACCTTCTCCAGTAATTGGAAAGAGTACAGGTTTTACTGTGACTGACATCAAGTCATCAAGTATCGTCAAGTGGTTCAAATTTTGAGAACAAATTTTCGTTATTACAAAAATGATGCGATGCACCTGAGTGAAAGGCCCAGCTACAATCGACTTCAACACTACTAAAATTAGCATGATAACCAAAAATATGTGAATTACGTGAAGAACTATGCAAGTCGTTCATAAGTGTCCCTACTTAAACCGCAAGAGTCAGTCGAAGAGCGTCTAGAGGTGATCTACGTTGTCTGAAAACGGGTGGCGAGGATTCAGCAACAAAAGAACTGTTCTCTCTCTGTTGTCTGGATCGGGGACCATTTCTGGAGACTTTGTCAGGACGTCCGTATATAACAGGAAAAGCACTAGCTAATCTAGTCCAAGAACGTTGATGTGTCAAAAAAGATGAAAACCTTCATTGAGACTGGAATAGATTATTGGACCTTCTTTTTAGAAAACAGTTGCACTGGTTTCCATTTTAACACAATTCCAACAACGTCGACCTTTAAACTTAGAAAATGGCTTAGATCTCCTTACAAATTTTAATGAAGAGGTTCCGACATCACGTTGTAAACTCAGTGCTCCAAGCTGTATGCTCCCGTCAGTATCACGAAGTTTCAGGCAAGTTTCTTCGGCAACAAGTTCATTCACATTAAGATTAAATTTAAATGTATTGTCAGATCTTCTTAACCCATTCGGGACCATGGTATCATATATGCAACCTCAAAAACAGCATCCAGAATATGTTTTAGGCACCAGTAAAAAATAAAAGTAATATCTGCTTTCTCATATTAGAGCATTTTTGTGATAGTTTAAGTAAAGGTAGCTTTTATAAAAAAAGTGGTGCCAAACGAATAAAATTTGTGTAAAAGCCGCCGGTCCTGAAGGGGTTAATAGATGCTACACAGAATTATCAAAACAGGAGGGGAGGTATCGAAGCATTTGATAGCACAGGTAATTTTCGGGAAAATCCCTATCAACGGTTTGTATATCCTAGTACAGTTTCTTTAATCTCGTTGCAAACAAATTAATAGCTTCTTCATGCTTTATTATGCTTTCAATCAATTCACTAAACAATGACATGTGATGAGCCCTGGTGTCTGGGTGAAAATGATTACGTAACTTATTTCATGCATCGTTATACCCTGTTCGCATCGGACATTTAAGATATCTTACACCGCCACTTTTGAGGTGGTACCTTCCCGGAATTTAATACCTGTCCACACCACAAATCTCATCTAATACTACGTTCAGAGCGGATAGTTAAGATATCTTAGACTGCCAAACTCACTGAGGGAGTTCCAGAAACTCACTTAGTGAGTTCGAATTTTCTATTACTAGATACAGCGAGTACCACTCACTCTCATTGGCTCTGGCGGCCGATTGGCTGTTGAGGTTGCCTTTAACCTATGCGCATGCGCACATTCTATGTTTGTTCAGATCTCGGACACGGTGATGTTCAGTGAGTTATCTTAGATGAGTTTTTCAGTGTGGACAGGTAATCAATTCCGGGAGCGTACCACCTCAAAAATGGCGGTCTAAGATATCTTAAATGTCCGATATGAACAGAGAATAGGATAACTCATTGAACATCACCGTGTCCGAGATCTGAACGATCAGAGAATGTGCGCATGCGCATATGTTAAAGGCAACCTTAGCAGCCAATCGGCCCCCAGAGTCAATCAGAGTGAGTGGTACTGGCTGTATCTAGCAATAGAAAGTTTGAACTCACTAAATGACTTTCTGGAACTCCCTCAGTGAGTTCGGCGGTTTAAGATATCTTAAATATCCGATCTGAATGGAGTATTAGGCTCGTTACAATCATTGATAATCCTCTTAAACTCAGGCTCTACTTTTAAATAAATGCATGAAAGGGCTTGATTATTACAAGATATAAACTGATTTACGGCCTTAGCAGCAGTAGTAGTACTTTCTATTGGTGCTAATTACTTACGTTCAATTATTTCTCATATAGCTTTTTCCATTAGTAAATGATACATATCGGCACTTCATGGTGCATAATTACGTGAATTCAATTTCTCTATTACATTGGAGGCCATTTTTAGCTAATTTGAAAAATTTATGAGAAAAAGCTTAAGAAAGATGCAATTCAAAAAGAAGGAGGATATTTCTTTCTTCACTGCCCCCCTCTCCTACTTATGTAAAACCTACTCCTTTCTGCACCATTTTTCTATTTCAACTTAAAAGTTCATTAAAAAAATCTTTAGGAAAATGAAATATAGTTCATTTCTTAAAAATCAATACTATTTAAACAGTTCATTTCTTGGAAACAAAGTTCAGAAAACACAATTCAGTTCTATTGTAAAACAAAATATCTTCCAGTTATGGACACTCTCTCTGCCCATAACCATGACAGACAATATATAGGCTTTTGCTCTATATGCGTTAAAATTTCAATCTTAAATAGTAGCAGAGTTTCAAATTGATACTAACATGCGCACAAATTAAAAGCTTAGCTGGAAAAGCACAAAAAGAGGATGAGTTGTGAAATGTTCTGTAGACTATAATAAGTTCCTAAAAGCTACTTCTGAATGTAAAATGATACAGAAGGTTTGTATTTGAATAAAGTTCAAAAGTAGAAATTCGGTTAACACATTTTTATTATAAGTCATTCAGCAAATATATATTTCATAATGTATAAGGCAAAAAGGCAATAGGTCTTGATTTTACTAGCTTTCAAAACATATGCAAGATGATTGACGATATAACAAAGTTTAAAAACATTTCTAAAAGGATTGGAATACAGTGGGGGTCAAAATTATAAGGACAAGACAAAAATCGCCAAATCTTGGCTACACTTGGCCGGAAAATTATGCAAATTTAATGGCTGGAAACCAATGAAAAATGAAGAATATTTTTATAAGATTTTATGGAAATATGTGAAAAATTCATATTCATAAAATGTATGATGGATTTATACAGCCATGTGATATGGACCAAATTATAAGAACAACAGTATATGTGTGATCGGAAAAGTAAATTTTTCATGTTTTTTGTTGTGAACACGGAACTCCCAGACGATATAAATACATAGTAAGCGTTTGGTTCGTTATATTCTGTTTTTCAGTCATGCCGATATAGGTACAAAGCTTTCGGAATATGAGAAAAGGAAATTGGGTGCATTTCAAAGTTCGGGACTTTCTGTACGTCAAATTGCGGCATAGCTTATAGATAAAGAACGGTCATTTACAATTATCTTAAAAATCCCGTTAAATATGGACGGGAAAATCATACAGGTACGCCATCTTCTGTTTCTGTACAGGAGAAAAGAATGATAATAAGGCGAGCTTGCTTTAAAAAACAAACATCAACAGAAATAAAACGTGAATTGAACCTAGAATGCAGTGCTCAAACTGTTCGACGTGTTTTATAAAAAAAAAAAGTTTCGCTACGGTAAACATATGACACGACCGCCTATTACAAAAGTTCATAAGAGACTGAGGGTGGAGTGTGCCAAAAAATGCATAACTATGAGAAAAAAGTGGGATGATGTTGCCTTTTGCGATGAAAAAAAGTTTAATTTGGATGGACCAGATGGTTTTTGCTACTTCTGGTATAATCTCTGTAGAGAAAAAAAAATTCTCAAAGTGTGCATTTGGAGGTGGCTCAGTAGTGGTTTGGGGAGGTTTCGCAACTGTTAGAACTGCTCCAATAGTTTTTGTGCAGGGTAGAATGAATTATGTGAGTTACGTTGATGTATTGAGCGATAATCTTCTGCCAGAAGCACTGTTATTAACGATTGGAGACTATTTCTTCCAGCAGGACAATACTTCATTACATGTTTCCCAAACTTCAAAATCATGTTTTGATGCCAATTTCGTGAAACTACTTGATTAGCCGGCCAGAAGCCCTGATCTGAATCAAATGTAAAATCTGTGTGGTATTCTGCCACACGAAGTAGACAAAAAGGGTATACAATATGAAAACAAGCTCATGTCCTCCATCGAAAAAGCCTGGTCAAAAATTTCCAAGAACGTTCTGAAGTAACTGTCAAACTCCATGACGTGAAGACTGATAAAAGCGATGGAGAAGAAGGGGGATTATTAATTGTTAGTGTGTTTCAAACAAAAACATTCATTGTCCTTATAATTTTGTCCAATTTTTACAATGACATATTTTGTTAATTATGACAAAACTTTCATATCTTGCATTTTCCAATGTTTTGCATTCTACAATGATTTGTAATATAAAAAAGCATTTTATGTATAAATTTCACTTGGTTTTGTTCAGAAATAATTTTTTTCTGTGCAATTTTCAGTTGTTCTTATAATTCTGATCACCACTGTACATCAGACAAAACTCATACTCACTAATACATAAACTATCCATAACAATGGACCAAGTTTCTTGAATATTCTCCCTTTACTAAGGAGAACAGAAGTGCAATCTTTCTGACAAAACATAGCGTATTTAACTGGAACCAATGCAGGTGATGGGGAATTCCTACACAAGTTGCTATGCTTCTCAGGTAGCACAGAGATATCGGCCAATATTCACCACATTATTTCGAAAGTCGCTGAATGTCATAAGTCAAATTTACAATATCTGCCGATATTCACAGACATAACTTAAAACTAGCTTTCAAGCGAAAACATTCAAAAGAATTTTTTTTTAATAAGTTTTCAGGTTTTTATAAAAAATGGATTTTTTAATGCCTTATTTTTAATATTTGGTTTACATTGGCCAGTGTCGTAGAAATGATATTACAAATACGACATTCAGCGATATCTACCGACATTCCTAAGGACAATCGGACATCTGCAGATATCTGTAGCCCAGTAAATTTAGGGTTGGATAGCTAAGTAATTCATAATGAGCTGAAATTTTCAGAATTAGCTCTTTATGACAAGTGAAAAAAAAAACCCTTAAAAGTCTCAGAAGTTCTCATGTGTGCTTCTATCCAAAATGGCCGATCAAAGATGGCCGCTAAGACCTTTTTGTATCGTCCAATGTTTTTTTTTCCATTTCTGAGTCATATATCAATATTTTTTTACTTCTGAAAAATTCTGTGACCTCTACTTACATCCTGTTTTAATGTATACATAGGGCCTGACTAAAGCAAGGGCACACGGGGCATGTGCCCCGAACCCCCGTGCCAGAAAAGGCCTCAAAAATTAAAAAAACTCTCTGTTCATGTTTTTTAACGGTCTTGTAAAACAACCTTAAGGTGTGGGGGTCCCGCAAAGAGATGCCTGCCCAGACCTCAGTCGATTAGTCGATCCCTGTAGCTACTTTTTATCAAAATAAAAGCTACGAATGAGTTGTACATTCATTCATTTGTCGTCAAATTAATAAAATTTCATTGCCCTTAGTCTGTTTTGCCTCGTACTTAAGAAACTATTGACAAGTCATCTGTATGTTTGTAATCTTATTTGTGAGGATTATTTTTAAAATTTTGTTTTAAAAAATGACAGATATTCCATTTTTCTATATAGAAATGTTTGTCAGAGGATTGTGATTGAAAAAAAAAAGAAAGAAAGTTCGAACAAGTTTAAATTATTTATTACAAGGCACAAAAATTTAAATCCAAAGTAAAAGCACAATAAAACATTATAGTAATGCTTGTAATAAATAAGCTAATAATCTTGTGGTAAATAAACTTAAAACAAAATTACCAGAATGCCACTCATTCAACGCCGTAACCGTTATCGTCGTCTTCAAATCCGTTAATAGGACGAACTGAATTTGAGCACGTTTTTCCTAAGCAAGAAGTACAAAACCTAGAACAATGGAGAGCTGCCTTCTTGCACTGACATCTTTCATCACAGTCCCTTGCAGCATTTATTTTGCAATCACAAGAGATAAGCTGCTGCGGGCGCTGCGGCAAGTGTTGAAGGTAATTAGTTTAATCTGCCTTCTTTCATGAACCATCCCCATTCAGTAGGATCTATACTCCATTCGCTGAAAGAAAATAACAGAAGTAAACAAATGCACATGCGGATTGGCGATGCTTAAACCTGGCGCTGTGCCAGAAGTGTCAAACTGAAGTGTCTGAAGTGTTTGAGCTTCTGCTTTTTCAAATCGAAATAAAAAATAAAATTCGCCAACCTAGGGATTTGTGCCAGATGTGTGGCTCCTTGGCGATTTTTCTGCAACCCGTCTGTTTACTTTCGTTATCTCCTTTCCCTGAACAGACTATAGGTTGTTTCCCAGCCACTGTTGGACTCGAAGATAAACCCGAAGTGAATGCTGCGAAGTTACTGCACTTGTGCTGGAACAACGGTCAGGTTAAATTTTGATGAGAGATTTTTGGTTACTTCTTTATTGCAACAGATATATCGCAGCTCATCTAGGGAGTCAACTTTTTCTCCCCCAAAACGGTTTTTCATGAATATCTCCCCAATTTCAATTATTTTTTGGGGTTTAAGTTGAGGACTGTTGAATAAGGAAGTCAAAGAAAGCAGCTCATGGTTTTTCTTTATTAATTTAAAAGCTGAGGATTTTCCCTTCCTAAAAATTGCTGATGTGGTATCACATCCAGTTGCTGCATGTAGGAAGAGAATGGAATCCTTCATTGGGCCGAGTGATTTTTGAATTTTAAATAATTTTAAATATGTTATAGCATTTTTGTTCGTGAGGTCGTAGAAAGAAGAGTGGTTTTCCTAGGTTAACTCATGCGATGAGAATGGTCAGCAGATCTGTGTCAGTACCAACTATTGTGACTAATCTAGAATTTGTCTTACTTGAATTAATTGCTGTTGTACAGATTAGTGCATCAGCGTCATCATCCGCCTGTAGGGCAGTTATTCCTTCGGCCTGGAATCCTTAGCCCATGACCATTCGAATAGGCCTAGACTTGTTCTCGGAGTTCCATAAAGAAACAGCTTGCTTGGTTGTGGCCACCATGTTTTCGTCAAAAGCAGTAGTTGCAGATATTTTCGACATCAACTTTCTTTGTCTCTCCACACTTTTAGTTGATAAGGCACAAGTGTACCCATCAAAAACAACTGCTTCACATGGAGAGAAGTGTTTCTGGACAAATCTAACATATTTGAGGCATATATCTCTGTAGGTGTCGGACTCATTCCAAACCAATGCATGCAAAAGAAATCCTCCATCTACAATAAACGAGCAAGTTGGTGGAGGTTCAACACAAGGCTCAATTGTTTCAATGATAGCAGCTAAAGTTGATTTAACATTCTTCCTCATTGAAACTTCATCAAAGAGGGAGGGAGGTTGAGGAGCCAATTCGTATTTGAGGTAATCTCGTAGATTTTCATTTGACTTGAGTACAGCAGCAATCCTGGTAAACAACTGTAGAGGATTGAATATCACAGTTGAAATTCCTTATTATCAATGTGTTATTTGTTGCCGATATTGGTATAACTCTCTTTTTCCGTTGAAGTTTAATTTCCCCAAATGAACATCCTATGATTGAAGACAGTAAATTTTCACCAACTTTCTTTGCATTGTCACAGTTTGTTTTATCATCAGCAACCAATCCACTAGCTATATTCATCAACAAATGTTTAGGACATTGATTATCGAAAGGATTGTGAAGCAGTAGCCATTCGGATAGCTTATTCAAATCAGAATCATCTCTTGATTGTCTGGAAGGCCGAAATTCAACGTATTGTTCTGAGCATACATAAGTTTTTTCTCAAAAATCTTCTAATACTTCCGATACTTTCATGTTCATTGGGCAAGAAGCAATCCATCTGGACAAAGTAGAATCTTCCATTCCTCGGCCATGTGTTAAGCCTCCTGCTACTTTTATGAATTTCATGAGACTCTGCTCTATTATCATGTCTGGTGCAACTCCACTCCATGCCCTGTCTTTTCTGCGAATAGTAAAATAACCATCAACAATTTTTTTAAATTCATTGCTTTCCATTTTCTCCACCAATTCTTCCATTTGCTGAATATATAAATGGGCACATTTGGCATAAAAAATGTGGCCTGCTGCATGAAAGTAAGGCATCATGGATTTAATGCTATACAAATGTAATTCCCAGTTCCAAACTCGATCTGCTTGAATATAGAAAAGAATAAGTGTAATCTGTTCCATGTACTGTAACCACAGCTTGCCAGTTCTAGAAAAGTCTGCTTTCTGCAGCTGTTTCAATAGAGTTGATCAACTGTTTAATGCAGTTGTTGTCTTGAAAATCTTCAATACGGCTTCCATTTGTCACCATAAGTTCATGAATAACATCTTGAATTTTGCGTTTGGTACTGTCATCTAACTCGTGCAGAGAGTGTTGAAGAAGTTTCTCATACAGAGTTACGTATGTGAGAAAATGTGCTCTTAAGGCTCTTGAATAAGTATGACCATTCATCATGTGCACAATCGTTTGCTTCGAATACAACAATTCCCACATCTCCTCGATTCCACTGCCTGCCATTAGGTATCCAATAGTACCTAGGTAAGACATGAGAAGATGGAACCCACCAAGCCCCACAACAACATTTGCCAGAGCAGCTCCCGTTACGATTTGCATAGCTTTCCAAAACAGGGGTTGATCATAAGTCACTATACATGTGTTTTGTTCCAGCTTTTTATATTCTTCTGCTGCATAAACCAGAGTTGAATATATTGTATTTATGTCAGAGGCAGGGTGGCTGAAAAACGGAATAGGAACAATACTACTAGTGTCGTATTGCGTGGTGCTAATATTCTTGTAGATAGCATTCATAAACCCATTCCACATAGGTTCTGGTGTATTTTTAACAAGATGAAAGCACAGGCACAACCTATTGGAGAACTTGGCCATTTCTAGATTTGTGACATTCTGTTGGTTGATTAGAATCGGTTTCACTACCATATGAGAAAGACCATTACTGCTCTTTGGGGGGCAGGTTAGAATGTCCGTTTTTCCTAGTGCAGCTATAGTTTCTGCTGAAGAATTTTTCAGTCTTGGGAATCTGGTATCAGAAACTAACTGTTCTGGTAGTGTACTTATTCTAATACCACCCATACAATGGAAGGTATTATGCCCATCTAATGTCCTGATATTGAAATCGGCATTATCAAATACCCATTGTGTGAAATGAGACATGGTCTGTGGAGGGACAGCATTCATGCAAGAAAACTCAAATCGCCGAACCTCATTATAACTAGCAGACATTCCCAAACTGTGCAGAATGTCTATAAGTTGTCGGGAGGCAAAATGGCGCAGGCAGTAGACTCCACATGCAAGGAGGAGAGGAGATACAAAAGTTTTTGGCCTTGTCATTGAAATAATTGAATGACAGACCATGATTCGTTTTCTCTGTACTTTGTGACTCATTGCTTTAGATTTAGTTATATTATCAATTAATAATTTTAGAGTCTCTGGAACAGAAAAGCATAAATCATCCAACATGTTCTCAGGATGAGGATATGTTTGGTTGTCATACACCTGAGTCTGGATGTCCTCTCTAATAATTTTGGCTGCCAGCATAATAATTCTCTTTCCTCAAACTCGTTCTGTTCCCTCTTTTCGTACCATGCGTCATAGAGAAGTTTTTTTGACCCATCCTTGAATGTGAAGACTACATCCTTCCAAAAAGCCCTCACGTCCGTTGACAACGTTAACACGTTCACCATACTTTTTTTTAAAGAAGATCTTTGATTTGTTGGCTGCTATAAATTTCCTCTCCCTCAGCAGTTAATTCTTTAAGTTTCGAGAACAGCTCTTGGCCTGAATATTGGCATTCATCTTCCTCATCTATGAATTCACAAAGTTTATCAAAAGCAGACCTCATCCTTATGTTTACTGGCCTCTCAACAGTTTTATCAGTAACAGGATTTGTCAAAAAAGACGCATAACAGTTTTCATGATACCTGCCTTCAGCTGCAACTAAGTCAATGACACTGCTAATTCTTCTCAAAACTGTTTCACCTTTATCGTCTTTACGCTCTTCAGCTTTCTTTTTTAAACTGTTTAAAGACTCCAAAGTCTCTATCTGATGAACAACTTTTCTGTACTTCTTTGTTTTTTTTGTTTCTCCTTTAACTGAAGCCTCTTCACCGCAAAACAAACAGTGGGTTTTAAAATTAAAACCCGTGTCTTTAGTTCTCTTTGTAGGTCTCTCACAAACTGTAGCATGGTCTCGTTGTGAAATTTCCTTAGCGATCAAAGATGGCATGGTGTAATATTTTCTGCACTCTGAATGTACAGTTAAACTGTTGACATCCGAAAAATATTCGTGTAATCCATCCTGTCGTTTTTTACTAGTATTGAAAAGGGTTTGAAGGACCCTTGTCACTGTAACTGTTTTACCAACATTCAGTGCTTCACCACAAATTACACACAACGGATCACAATCCAAATGAACTATATTCGGACATAAAAAGTTAAATGGAGCAAAAACAGAAGCGAAAATGACCACGCACAGTCAAGCCTTTGGCCGAAACAATAAACTGTGAGCAGAGCCGGCGTCAGCAAACTCACATTTCTCTCCAACCACCTCCCATGTCTGTATGGAGCGCATGCGTAGGAAATTCCTTCATTCACTACCTTTTATTCTTATTCTTATCTGCATTTTTTGTTGAAAAAATGCCTGTGTGTGAAAATGTAGGTGAAAACTCCAAAGGAAAAAATGATTTTTATTTTTTAAAATAATTTCAGTTTAAATAAATCGTATTACTGTACATTTATAATTTCTTTATTTTATAAACCTAAGCTCATATTCAAATTAGCATACTTGCTGACTGCATTGGTTTCCTTAGAAGCGAAAAATATTCACTTTTGACGTAAATATGCAGAAAAATATCCAACAAGGCGCAATTATTTGGCGACCACAGTTGATCCGCCATTTTGGATGGAAGCCGACATCGAATTTTTTGAGACTTTTCAGGATCCATTCTATACATATCCAGGAGCTAATCCTGAAAATTTTAGCTCATTATGAATTTCTTAGCTATCGACCACCTTTTTGGTCTAAATTTACTGGGCTACTGTGGACATCCGTATCTGACGAAGTTTGTAAATATGAAATGAAGTGAACAGACAGCTTTGCAAGATACATTACGATAAAGATAAACTAGAGTTCGCTTCTGTTTCTTTTTTTTCGATGTTTTATTATCACAAAACTTGCTTGAGTAACTTTTAAAAGACCTGAAGAGTCTTGTAAAAGGTTTGTGATATTTTTTCTTGATTAAAATATAATTGTTATTCTTTCTATATTCAGGATATCTATATTCAGGAATATCAGAAACAAATAACCCTCAATGTTATTAAATGATATTGCTCAATGTCAGAAAATGATATTTTTCAATTTCAAAAAATGATATTCACAGATGTCAGAAAATAGTGGCCAACATTGCAAGATATCAAAAGGTGATATTCCTGGTTATTATTTTAGGAGGGAGGTCATTTAACTTTGGCCAATGTCATATTTTGATATTGGCCGATATTGCAATTTGGTATTGGCCAATATCTTTGTGTTACCTGGGTTGTGATTACCTCACATCGAAGGTGGCGGATCGATGTAACTGGGTGCGTAGAGGTTCAGCAGAGTGGGAATTTGAGAATTCCGTGCATTGGGATTGGTCGAGGCTTACACAGGGTAAGGGAGGAAGCTAAAACTGACCTAGGTCAAATTAAAGTTTTTTGTTCACTTATATAAATTAATTACAGTCAATTAATGCTTTATAAAACAAAGAACAGTAAAGAGAATTAAGGATGAAAAGTAGAAAAATATTTCAAAATAAGTTAAATTATAATAAGATGAATTAATTGTGATGCCAAAAGCATAGACAGGAACGATATAATAAAAATAGAGAGAATTTTGAGGGAAAAAAACTCAACGATGCGTTTAAGGTGGTTCTCTTCTCCTTTTTTTGGAGGGAGGAGCAAAACCGTCATTTCTGCTAAGTATAACAAGCAGTATTTTTTTGCCAAAACTGTTCTTTATACTGTATTGTCTAATAGACCGCAACACATCGTTGGGATATTAGAATACGATCTCTATGAAAATTTTGGCCAAGTTTTTTAATGATTTGCAAAATGGATCGAATATTTAGATCTTTATGAGTAACATCGTTCTGAACAAACGTGGTTGCTTACAAAATCTGTCTTAAAAATTTATTTTGGGCTATTTGAAATCTTTGCATCCGAGTTTCACAAACAGATCCCCAAATTACTCACCCGTAAGACATGGTAGATCTGATGAAGGACTTATAAAGCAGCAACTGATTAGGAACAGACAAAAAGCTATGCCGAGTTAATAAAGATTTGAGGTATGCACGAGCACTTGCAATCTTGGCTATGACGTCAGTGATCTGCCGTGCCCAATTTAATTTCGAATGTATGTAAATTCCTAAATCTTTATATTCGGTAACCCAGGGTATATCTTTACCATTTAAAGAGAGATTATGTCAGGGGAAATACATTTTCTGGAGAAAATCATGGCGAAACTTTTTGCTGGATTAATTTTAATGTGCCATTTTCTGAGCCAGATTAAAAGGGTGTCTAGATAGGACTGGTGTTAATTTATCTCAGTGAGTAGTGATTTGTTACTGTACATGATGGCCGTGTCATCTGCATAAACTGCTAAGAGGATGTGGGGAGCCTTAGGGATATCATAAATGTATAAGTTGAAGAGCCAGGTACTGTGTAATCCGCCTTGGGGTACGCCAGACTCAATATTGTGAGAGGTGGAGATAGTAGTATTTTCTTAGACAGAAAAGAACCTACTATTAAGTTAGTTCAAGAGAATGAGAATAAGCTGAGGTGGAGTATTGAGCATAATTATTTTATAGATAAGGACATGATGTCAGACTTTATCGAAAGCTTTAGCGGTGTCTATGAATACGGTTCCAGTGAATTCTCTGTTTAGGAAGCCATCATGAACTAGTTCGGACCCAAATTGCTCAGGAATAATAATCGAATTAGCATTGACGAACTCCTTCAGGTGGTTTGCAAGGATGTATTTATAGACCTTCGATGTGTGAAACGTGTACCCAGAGCAGAGCCAATCGCGATCCACTACTAGAGTCGATACAAAGTGATGAATAGATAAGTCGATTCAAAGCGCCTGAATTCATATGCCGCCATTTAGCGGCGAAAAGATCGTTACTGGAAATTAGCATTAGAAATGAACTGATAGCGATGTATGTTGTTGGCTGTATTGTTGAACGAAACGGACGAAGAAAAATGGAGGAGCGTTAATCGAAGTAAAAATAAATATATCTGGAGTATGCTAATAAATAAATATATATGGAGTTTAAATAATGTTTTTAAAAATAGGATAAAGCTTATTTTAGGTAAGTTACTGTTATATTATAATGTATTATTATAGATTAATATGAATAAATTGACTTTAATATAGTAATGAAATAAAGTTTTATTAATGGATGGATAAATGATGTGAAAAGAGTGGATTGACTGAAATAAAGATAATAAGAGGCGATGAGAACCAACTCTTTAATAGGTTCATATCATTTCGAAGTCCAATAGGCAAAATTCGCATTTTTCCGCGATTAATTGATGAATTAATTTGGCCTTGTTCCGCAAAAAGAGGAAAAAATCGCGGACTTCCACGAAAAGAAAAACAAATATTTGCAGAAGAATCACATCTGTAAAAGAAGTTAAGAGGACAAAATCTCGCACACCATTTTTTATTGTGCGGAAATGTCCTATTTTGTGTGCGATTTGTACAGTTACGTACACGACAGAACAGTCGAACCCTGTTCTTCAAAGATAGGTTTGACTCCCCCTCCAAGAAACTATTGAAATGGCGGCCCTGCAAAGAAGAAGCTTTTATTCAAAGTTTTTACTGTTTTTGTAACCATGGTTTAGTAAATGTTTCTCGTTTGGGCGGAGAGTACAAGCCCACGAATTCCACCCTTGGCTATGCCACTGCCTCAAAGAAATCTCTGCAACCCCCCCCCCTTTTATAATCTTTTGTTTTCTTCTCACGGCTGCGATGCACCATGAAAACAAAACCTAAGTTCAAAGGAGGTGCATCAGATAATTTTCGATAATTTTAATGCAGATTATCAGATTATTTCCATAAAGTTACAATATGTACAATATATATACAAGTAGATGGTTAATATTTTCAAAGGGGAACATTGTGTTATGTCATAAAGGGTGACAATTTGTCATATAAAAAAATACAAAGCTTCTTGCACCGAATAAACATACATTTCTAAAACTAAAAAAAGTTTAAGTGACTGCGCTCGCTTACGGCACATGCTAAACTGAAACTTTTAAGTGAATGTGCACACTTACGGCACATCCTAAACTTCCATTTAATATTTTGTATCGTTTTAAAAGTAACATATATTCAGTATGAATCTAATGTATACTCATAATATCTATCTATCTATCTATCTATATATATATATATATTAAGGTATATTTTAGAGTGAAGGCAATTTACTTGTAATTTATAAAAAATGCATAAAAGTAAAAACAAATCATATTTATTTTATCTGATGACAGGTTTTAAATATCTAAAATTATGTTGAAAAGATGGAAGAATTTTTTTTTATTTTATCTCTTATAAGCAATCCATCAAATACATGACATTATATCTCTTCTGTTTATCTGATGCCAGGCTGTTATATCCTGGCCAAAAAATCATCTTCAATGGCGAATGGACACTGATAATACGTTACTTTCACTCTCGCTCACCCGTTATCAGTTAGACGGTGGTCACCGGATACGTCACTTAAAATAGAACCCTGGCTGGATACAAATGGCCCTAAGTCTCTTTGGCCATAATGATAACTTCTACAGAATGTGGCCAAAGGTCTTGTATTTGTTGATGCTTCTGCTTAATAAGAATAAAATGTCAAAAACGAAATTGAAAAATATTGCTAACTTTCCTTCTGATATTTTGGAGAAATTGTGCTATAACAGTAGTTTCTCAGTTGAACAAAATCGCCAATTCAATTTCGTTCACCTATCTCTCAAGCAAAGCAGAAAAAAGAATGAATATTCGCGTCAGGAAAGGGAAATAAGCATACATTTAAGAAGAAATTAGAAGTAGTATTTCCTAGCGGTATGATTATCAGGAGAGCTAATCTTTCCCCAGTACTCTTGATTCTTAACTCTATTTCCTTCTTTATTCACCGTTCAAAAATAATTAAGGCATTCGCAATAAGTTCAAAGTTGTACTAAAAAATTAAGACTTTTTCTTCTGGCTTTAATATATAAGATAAAACTAAATAATGTAATGCAAAATATTTGACATATTGCTATGTAACAAAACTGTATAACACTAGAAAATTTCTCATTTTTCATCAGTTTATTTCGGTGACTGCTTAAAATGTTTTGCAAGAGTAGCTGTTCAAAGAATAACTTATTGCAACCCTATAAAAGTAGTGAAAATAGTTGAAAGCAAATCTCAAAGTACGAGTTTGTAGTTGCTTTCTTACCGTTTGACGAAAATTTCATATTTCGCAAACAAAAAGGTTTTCCATCATTATGTAGAAAACTAATCCATTCATTTCAATCACTTAATATTTTCCACCCAAAGTAAAATAAATAAAGAAAGAAAATGATGAAGCACGCAGATAAAAACCCAACGATAATTTTTCTCTCATCTCTTCAAAACAAGTGACCTAATTTATGACTCTTAAGTTTCAAGTTTATCAAGCAATAGATATTTATTACCTCGTTATAATCGTTCTCTTCTAATAATGTGAAGTATGTTTATAATTTGTTATTTGTGATTATGCCATTATAAACTTATTACAGAACTAAGACATTTAAAAGGACAATTATTCAACGTCAATTTGTTTCAAAGAAATGATGCAACTTTACTCGTAACTTTCCAAACTTTGCGAAAATGAGTCAGTGTATTACTATCCTTCGTTCTGTAAAGTCACAGGAAAAAATGTTTCCTGATGCTATAATTAATATAATTCTAAATGTAAACCTTTTAAAATTTTAAGTAATGTAAAATATAATTTTTAAAATCAATCCAAACGTGAACTTATTTATTCAATGTGAATTGTGCATTAATATAATTTTTTACAAGTCTTATTTCAGCGGTGGTGAAAAACAGGATTATTCAAGACGTGTTTATAATAAATTCTCAAATAGTTGAAATCTATAAACCAGTGGATATTTCATAAATTGGATAGACCATAGAAAAGGTAAGCAATTCCTTTTCTTTCTGCATGTTGAAGACCAGAGTTAATTTTAATTTGAAGAATTTAATATTCTGATGTTACGCGCTTACCTCGTTGGCCTCGCCCCTTCAACAGTGATCATGAGCCTGATTAATATATGAACTCAGAATTTATTCTTAAGGATTAATAATTGGCTATAATTAATAAAAATAATACTCAGCTCTTATGCTAGAATAAAAATTCAAGAAAACATAATTGAATTTAATAAACTATTTAAACTAATAAAACTTTAAAAACTGTATAAACAAGTTCTCCGAGATGGCGACAATAAAGAAAATGCAATTAGTAGATAAATTAAACAATAATAATTATTCTATATGGAAGTTTAAAATTAATATGTTGTTAATTAAGGAAGATTTGTACGAACTCGTAACTCAGGAACCCCCTACACCAATTAACGAAGATTGGAGAAAAAAGGATGCAAAAGCTCGCGCTTTAATAAACCTGAGTATAGACGATACGCAAATAGTTCATGTAAAACATTTAGAAACAGCAAAACAGACATGGGATAGTTTAAAAAATATTCACGAGAGAGCCAATTTGCCCAGTAAATTGTATTTGTTACGAAAATTGTATAGTGCAAAACTTCCCGAAAATGGGAACATGCACAAACACATTACTAATATACTGGAAATAAAAGATAAGCTCTCCGCAATAGGAGAGAACATAACCGACTCGCATTTATCTGCACTTCTATTGTGCTCGTTACCTGCGAGTTATAATACACTAATAACAGCTCTCGAAGCCCGAAATGAAATTGAATTAACTCCCGAATTCATCAAGAGCAAACTTACTGATGAATTTAATAAACGGGTAGAAAATAGTGAGCAAGTTGAAAACTCACAAAAGGTGTTTAAAACACAAAAGAAATACACTCAAGATTATAAAGGGCAAAACAAATATTGTACCTACTGTAAACAATCAAATCACACTTACAAACAATGCTGGCATCTCAAGAACAGAAACACACAGACCACTACACCTAAAACACAATACAAATACAAACTAGTCGTTGGGGGCCACCGTAATACTTACCCATCGTGGATATGCATAATGTAAAATATTAAAACAAAAATGTGTAAACTACTTATAAAATGCATAGCAATTCAAATAAAATCGTGGCTTGATGACGTCATTACTTTATAGGTTCGATTACTGAATTGCTTGAAAGAGGTTTTTCCTTATAACTCCAAAAATAATAATCCTATTAGCTTGCGGTTTATTGCATCTGATTAAGCGTCAAATTTCCAATTAAAATATATCTTTGAAGGGAATTTTGGATGAAATACAGGGTCATGAAAAATCGAAGAGTGTGGAAAATAGGATTACAAATATCTCAGCAACTAATTATCCGATCGACTTCATGCTTTATGCAAAATTTATGTTTTTTTATTGTCTTTTATATTCATTTCTTAAAATAAACAATTTCGAAAATTTTTATATACCTTTTATCAGAACGAATATTTCGAGAGTCCGAAAAAAATAGATCCGGTTAATCGAGGTTATTGAAATGAAATAGGCTTCTTCCCATTATTACATACTAAGTACATACCAAATTGCAAGTATCTATCTCAATTTTTTCGGGAGATAGAGCGTTTACAGACACACACACACACAGACACACAGACGGACGGCAAAATTTTTTTTCTAAAAATATGTTTTTTGGAATCTCCAGTGTCTGAAACGTGTAAATCCGTCAAAAAAAATTTTTCGATTTTCAAAACGATTACAAGACTTACCCTATACTACGTATGATGGGTAAGTAAAAGTACACATCGTTGTGTTTTGAAAATACAAAAGGTGATAGTAAAAATAAAATGAATCAATCAAAAACAGATGAAAAGGTACAAACAAATAAAAGTGAACATAAAGATGCAGCATTCATAATTATAAATCCCGCTAAGGAAACCTGGTTGATTGACTCAGGAGCGTCTTCGCATATAGCGAACGATAGGGATATATTTACAAAATTCAACGATACTGAAAAAACTACAGTAACAATTGCTAATGGGAATACATTAAATTCTTACGGTACCGGCGAAACACAAATAATGACAAAAACATCTGATGGATGTATAAATAGAATTACACTTAAAAATGTGTTATTTGTTCCACAATTGGAATCAAATTTAATTTCCGTAAGTAAAGCCACAGAACATGGCTACAAAGTATTTTTCGAAAATGAAAAATGCATACTATCGTGCAATGGAAAAATATACTTAGAAGCATTTAAGAAACATAACTTATATCAAGTTGAAACACTAGAAGAAAGTTCTCAAAATAAAATAAACATTGCACATGATTGCAGAAATAAAGATTGCCTCGAAATTTGGCATAAACGCCTTGGCCACAGAAATAATGAAAGTATAAAAGAATTAGTCAAAAATGACTTGGCCAGTGGGATAAAAATAAATAACTGTAATCATAAAACAAACTGTGAAACGTGTATAAAAACAAAGTCAACAAATGCACCGTACTCTAAATCTATCGAAAATAAAACAACAAAAGTATTAGATTTAGTACATACTGATTTGTGTGGGCCTTTTAAAACACCTACAATAGGAGGAAAAAATTACTTCCTTACATTCATAGATGACAGTTCTAGATTCACAGTTATATACTTATTAAAAGGTAAAGATGAAGTTTATGAAAAAATAAAAGACTATGTACAAATGGTCAAAACCAGACAAGGGAAATATCCGACGGCGATTAGATCGGATAACGGTGGGGAATACATAGGAAATAATACAGAAGCCTTTCTAAGGGAACATGGTATAAAACATGAATACACAGTTCCATTTTGTCCCAGCCAGAATGGCATTGCTGAGAGAAAAAACAGAAGTTTAATTGAAATGACACGAAGCCTATTATCCGAAGCAAATTTACCTCATTGGTTCTGGGGTGAAGCGATAAATACTGCTAATCACCTCCAAAATAGGCTCCCCACTAAATTGACAAATAAAACGCCATATGAAATTTGGTTCAAAAAAACCAAACCTCTATTATTTACGTGTATTTGGCTGTAAAGCATACACTTATATAAACAAACACAAAAGATCTAAACTAGATGACACAGCAGAAGAGGGTATCTTCATGGGCTATGATAATAATACAAAGAGATACCGCGTATTCACTAAAAATGGTGAAATAATAATTTCCAGATCTGTAAAATTTCTGGAAGAAAAACTGAACAATTTAAACGAGAAAATTAATGAACACGAACAATTAATTGAAGATAAAAAATACATTGAAATAGAAATAGGTGACACAACCTGTACACCTGACGCGCCCAAACAATCAGAAACACATCAACCTCGTAGATCTGAAAGACAAAACAGAGGAGTACCACCTCAAAGATATACTTCCGACAATTTTATTGCTTTAGCAAATGATTGCGATACAACAGAACCTGAAAACTGGAAACAGCTTATCAAAATAAACAATCCACTAGAAAAGAAAAACTGGCTTAAAGCCACTGAAAACGAAATACAATCGTTAATGAAAAATAATACATGGGATCTAGTCGATCCTCCTCTTAATAAAAGAATCATAGGAAGTAGATGGATTTTCAAACGAAAAATTGATAGTTCAGGAAATACACAAAAATATAAAGCACGTTTTGTTGCCAAAGGTTTCAGTCAAAAATATGGGGAAGATTATCAAGAAACATTTTCACCAGTAGCACGACATTGTACCATCAAAACACTTCTTTTAGCAGCAGCTTATAATAATTTGAATGTGCGACATGTAGATATTGACACCGCTTTTCTTCATGGGAACTTAAACGAAGAAATATATATAAATCAACCTGAAGGCTATGTAAACGAACAATTTCCTGAAAAAGTTTGCAAGCTCAAAAAGGCGATCTATGGCCTCAAACAGGCCGTCAGAGCTTGGCATATTAAAATCGCTGAAACACTAGACAACTTGAACTTTATCCAAAGTACAGCAGACACATGTCTTTTTACTAGAAAAGAAAAAGATCATACATCGTACATAATAATATATGTTGATGATATACTCATTGCCAGCAAAGATGAAATAATAGAAGAAATCGTGAATTCTCTAAAACAAGAATACGAATTAAAGGATCTAGGCAATATTAGTAACTATTTAGGTACTCAAATTCAGAAATTACCTAACGGTTATTCTATTGATCAAAAAATTAAGATTGAAAATTTAGCGAAAAAGTTCAATCTTGAAAACTCCAAACAATGCAAAACTCCAATGGAACAAGGATATAACAAATTAAATGATGATGATAATTTAATGCCAAATAATATTAAATATCGCCAGGCACTTGGTTCATTGCTTTATATAACAACCATAACGAGACCTGACATTTCAGCAGCAGTAAACATTTTAAGCAGAAGAAATGAGAATCCTCGCGAAAAAGATTGGCAAGCCGTAAAAAGAATAATAAGATATCTATATCATACTAAAGAACTAAAATTAATAATTAACACTAATGAAGAACCAATATTAAAAGTATCCGCTGATGCCGATTGGGCAGGTGATACCAAAACCCGTAGATCAACATCGGGAATATTATATATGTTGGGCAACAACCCAATTCAGTGGACGACGAAAAGGCAAAGTTGCATTGCCTTATCTTCAGCAGAGGCTGAATATGTGTCCGCAGCACATGCTAGCCAAGAAATAATTTGGTTATTGAAGTTACTTGACGATCAGCAAAAACCAATTCCAACTTTCCACAGCAAAAACCAATCACTTTATATGAAGACAATCAAAGTACCATAAAAATGGTTGAATCAGAAAAATTCACGAAAAGATCAAAGCACATCGACGTCAAATTTAATGCCATTAAACAATATAGCGAAGAAGGCATAATTGAGTTAAGATATCTTCCAACAGAAAAAATGATAGCCGATGCACTTACCAAACCTTTACCCAAGCCTCGATTCATCGAACACAGAAATTCAATGAAAATATTATTTAATCCCCATGAACGGATTAAGGGGGAAATTGTAGAAAACTAATCCATTCATTTCAATCACTTAATATTTTCCACTCAAAGTAAAATAAATAAAGAAAGAAAATGATGAAGCACGCAGATAAAAACCCAACGATAATTTTTCTCTCATCTCTTCAAAACAAGTGACCTAATTTATGACTCTTAAGTTTCAAGTTTATCAAGCAATAGATATTTATTACCTCGTTATAATCGTTCTCTTCTAATAATGTGAAGTATGTTTATAATTTGTTATTTGTGATTATGCCATTATAAACTTATTACAGAACTAAAACATTTAAAAGGACAATTATTCAACGTCAATTTGTTTCAAAGAAATGATGCAACTTTACTCGTAACTTTCCAAACTTTGCGAAAATGAGTCAGTGTATTACTATCCTTCGTTCTGTAAAGTCACAGGAAAAAATGTTTCCTGATGCTATAATTAATATAATTCTAAATGTAAACCTTTTAAAATTTTAAGTAATGTAAAATATAATTTTTAAAATCAATCCAAACGTGAACTTATTTATTCAATGTGAATTGTGCATTAATATAATTTTTTACAAGTCTTATTTCAGCGGTGGTGCAAAACAGGATTATTCAAGACGTGTTTATAATAAATTCTCAAATAGTTGAAATCTATAAACCAGTGGATATTTCATAAATTGGATAGACCATAGAAAAGGTAAGCAATTCCTTTTCTTTCTGCATATTGAAGACCAGAGTTAATTTTAATTTGAAGAATTTAATATTCTGATGTTACGCGCTTACCTCGTTGGCCTCGCCCCTTCAACACATTATGAATTAACTGATGTCTGCTTAAATCACCCTTTTAACAGAAATTTTTGCTGCATATTTCATAAAAAAAAATGGTTTCTCACCAGTATGAGAGCAAATGTGAGTGCATAGATTACATTTTTGTGAAAATTTCTTGTTTCATATCACACAAACATAAGGTTTCTCACCTGTATGACTTGACAGATGCTTTTTAAAGGCACTCGTGTCAGGAAATTTCTTGTTGCATATCTCACAAATAAAAGGTTTCTCACCAGTATGAGAGAGAATGTGATTACGTAGACTACGATTTTCTGAAAAATTCTTATTGCATGTCTCACAAACAAAAGGTTTATCCCCAATATGAGTGCGAAGGTGATTATAAAGAAGAAATTTTAATGAAAATGTCTTATTGCATGTTTCACAAACAAAGGGTTTCTCACCTGTATGAGTTAACAGATGCCTGTTTAAATCACTTCTGCGAGAGAATTTCCTGTTGCATATTTCACACACAAAAGGTTTCTCACCAGTATGGATTAAAAGATGCTTGCTTAAATGTTCCTTACGAGAGAATTTCTTGTTACATATTTCACACATAAAAGATTTATCACCAGTATGAATTAATAGATGCCTGGTTAAACTAAACTTGCAAGAGAATTTCTTGTTGCATGTTTCACAAACAAAAGGTTTGTCACCAGTATGAGAGCGAATGTGAGTACATAGAATTTGTTTACTTGATAATATTTTGTTGCACGTTTCACATACAAAAGGATTTTCACCAGAATGAATTAACACATGCCTGTTTAATTCACTCTTTCGAGAAAATTTCTTGCTACATATCTCGCATTCAAAAGGTTTCTCACCGGTATGGGTTAACAAATGCTTGTTCAATGTACCCTGGTCAGAAAACTTCCTACTACACATCTCACAAACAAACGGTTTCTCACCAGTATGAACACGACGATGAGTAAATAGATTACTTTTAATTGAAAATTTCTTATTGCATATCTCACAAACAAAAGGTTTCTCACCCGTATGAATTAACAGATGCGTCCTTAATATACCCTTAGCAGAAAATTTTTTGTTACATACCTCACATTCATAAGGTTTCTCACCAGTGTGTGTTAACAGGTGCTTTTTCAAGGTACTTCGGTTAGAAAACTTCTTACTACACATCTCACAAACAAACTGTTTCTCACCAGTATGAATACGACGGTGAGTATATAGAGTACTTTTAATATTAAATTTCTTGTCGCATATCTCACAAACAAAAGGTTTCTCACCATTATGAATTATTAGATGCCTCCTTAAATTACCATTAACCGAGAATTTCTTGTTGCATATCTCACAAACAAAAGGTTTTTCACCTGTATGAACTAACAGATGCTTCATTAAATGTTTCTTTTGAAAAAATCCTATTTTGCATACCTCACAAACAAAGGATTTTTCTTGGTGCAAATCAGACGATCCTTTTCCAAGACGCACTTGTAAAGAAATGTTTTGATCCATACTTCACGCTTTAAATACCTTTGTCCGCTTTCAATGATATCATGGCCATCTAAGTCAACTTTCCTCGTTAACTACATTTATGGCTTCATATATCTGCAATAAATACAATTATAGTAATCTGCATATTTTATAATTAATCATAAACATATTTAAGTACAAATGAGCTTAATGCGAGAGAAAAAAATCACTGAAGAAAGCTACATACAAATAAATTTTCTAACATACTATTAAAAACTGTACTCATCTCCAAAAATTATGTCCAGTAGAAATAGCATTTTACCATACAAAAATTCGGGTAACTCTGATTTTTGGATATGTTGTAAAGGTTGACCCTCTAATAAAAAACCAAGTTTTCGAACTTCTAGACCTTGTGCATTTTTCACAATATTGAAAAAACCAATATATGTTTCGGTACTTTTTTCGATTTTTCTTAAATAACTCGGTTTCAGTGCATTTTACAGAAAAAGCACTTTCACCATTTTGTAGAGGATAAAATTCTCTACAACATTCAGTATTCATGTTTGTAAATTGTCCAAATAGGAGGTGAGGTACGGTGCTGGAAAAATAGGGTTAAATTTGGAAAAAATACAAAAATCCACAAATGACGTTATTTTTTGTTAATAACCCATTTTTATTGCATTTTAGAAACAAAACTGTCATAATCAACTTTTTAGAGCATGATATAGTCTGTAGTTTCATTTATTAGATAGTTAAATATTGGTAATAGACTTTAAAAATCATAGCAAAAAGATTTTGGGTGAAAACAGAAAAATACCGCCTGACAAGTTATTAATTTAAAAAACGAGCTTTTATTTTTGATATTGAAAACACGATGTGGTTAATTAATTATAGAATGTACAAGAAATTAATCAACAAATATATAGTAAGTATAGTCGTTTTGTCATATATGTTTCCTTTTTCTGCTGCTTGGCCCTGGTAATGATACCATCGTCTCAGATACTTCATCGTCCGTCTCTGTACTTGACTCGATTGGTTGTTCTAGGTTACCGAAATCCTCAAGGTTCAGTATAATATTAGGAGTTGGTTGTGGCACTTCACACAGATAATTGAGCACTTCAAGCCTGCCTTTCTAGAACTGCAATTCGTACTACAATTTTTTTTTTGCATTGGCAAGATATGAAATCGAGTAGAGTTTGAGGAGCTGGTCCATTCATCATGGTGACTGGAATGAGCCCATGATCATCCCGCTTCCCTTCCAGTCGCATTCGAGAGGGTCCTTTTCGTTTACCAGCCATGTCTGAACGCATGATATTCAGCAGCATCACGAGTAGGTGGTAGTCTAGCTAAATTTAATTTAATATTCTTAGCTGCTCTAGCGAAGCTGACATACCGCAATACATGCAAGTTTTGGTTGGGATCACCTCCATACAGGGCAAGAAGTACACCTTCTGTGGCTTCTACAAGTTTGTGCCTCTCTGCATTTGTGTCTTTAAAGATTTGAACTTTTTGGTTCAGGGATGGGTTCTGAAGAATTCTGCAATTTTTCATTTTCCCATGGCTGTAGAGCGCAGAAATGGTGTCACAACCACTTACTGCATGAAGAAAAAGAATATTTTGTGCAACTTCCTTAAACTTGAAACACTTGTCGGAGTAGAGATCATAGGCAATTTCCCTCTCCTGGCCCTTCGGAAATAAAGATTGTCTGCAGCTAGAGAAGCCACAAGAACAAGAAGGTCCCTGTCTTCACCATTGACAATGACAGCTTCGTAATCACGGCCTTAGGAAATAGCTCTATTCACTATTAGCACACCTGCATCTTCAGTGGCCTGCATAGTGATCATTTGTTCTTTTTCAAATTCATTTCGAAGCATATAAATGAAAAGTTCTGTATTTTTTTCCATTTCCAACAATTTTTCTTATGGCATCTGTGGAAACATGGTCTCATTGAACTTAATCTCAGCAAAAGTATGAATCTTCAAGCGACGAGCACTTTCTGCACTTTTTATACTTTTTATTATGTTCAGGATAAGTTTCTAATATTTTCTTTATTTTAAAATACTGAATTCAAAACACCGGAAAACAATTCCCATTTATACAGGTTTCCGTCTTATCAGGTATAATTGTTGTTATTATTTCTGTTGGGACTCACATTCTCAAACTGAGATACATTTACCATCAATGTAAACTTTGACTAACAAAAATATGTGGGACAAATGAATACAAACACAACAAACCAAATCTTCATTGCGCGCCCTCTTCTCCTTCCGTTCTAGCGCCCGGGCCACATGCTCCTTTTGCTCCCACCTCCCTTAGTTTTGGCCTTAGATACTCCTTTTCCTTTTTAAAATTTCTAAATTATAACTTATTTATATTTCAAGTATTTTTTTACATTATTCCCAGCTATGAATTTTACTTCCTACTTTGAATTCTTGGCCCTGCACCTATGTCTACTGACTAGGTTTTTTTGTTTAACTTCGCTCCCCCCTCAACTATTCAACAGTTACCTATTATTGTACATACTATAATTAATTAATTGCATCGTTTAATCAATATCAAAAATAAAAGCTATTTTTTAAATTAATGACTTGTCAGGCGGTATTTTTTTGTTTTAACCATACATTGTATTTTTCTGACTTTTAGAGTCTATTACAGATATTTAATGATCTAATAAATGAAACTTATACAGGGTTCCTACACAATTTTGGTGAAAAAATTCCCTGACTTTTCCAGGTTTTCCCTGACCTTTCTTAATAAAAATTTGGCTTACATATTATCGTGAAACGCTCCTCAATGGAAACCCAACAGTTACAGGCAGTTGCTAATTTCCATAAAAAACATTACTCTAATAGAAATATGCCCTTTTTTTTGCAAAAACTCTTACATGGACACTTATTTTATAGTACCTAATACTGGAAGTTGGAAGCTTTCTAAAATAAGGAGACGATGTTGCCTACAGCTAAACAAAAAGTGCAAAACGCTGAAATGATAAGATTTGTAATCACATATTGAAGAAGACTAAGTCCAAGAAAGTTTTCATCCAAGTGACATAACATTTTATTTCAAACTGTAACTTGCGGCATAAAGCTATATTTTGTCTTCATCCAGTAAAGTTAGTCGAACTAAATCCTGACATGCTGATAATTATTTAATTATTGTACTTATAATTTCAAACCTTGATATTTATTTTTTAGGGCTCCTAAAATTTTTTAATTTTTGTAATCCCAGATTTTGCATTTACATTACAGAAAAGTAAAATGTAATAATAATACTCAATGTGAATTCAGTTTCCTGTTAAGTCAAAATTTTCCAAAAGAACAGCGCCATTTTCGTGTATGCTATGTTCTTCTCTTTTATTCTAGATAAATGCTAAAAAAAATATGTGCTGGGTGTATTTCCAATTTTTAATTATTTTTCAAATTATACTATTGTTGCATAATTTGCATAAATTTTATATGAAAATTATAGTTCAGAGGAATAATTAATTCAAAATTTCTTCTTTTATAATGATACCGAAATCCTGTTGTAAAGTAGTACTTCAAAAATTCCCTGACCTCTTCAAATATTTAAAAATTCCCTGACATTTCCTTGACTTTTTGCCTCAATTTTTGAATTCCCTGCCTTTTCCCTGACCTGTAGGAACCCTGTTATAGACTACTTCATGCTTTGCAAACTTTATAATGACACTTTTGTCTCTAAAACGCACTAAAAGTAGGTTATTAAGCAAAACCTAACGTCATTTGTGGATTTTTGCACTTTTTGCAAATTCCCGGCTTCGTATATCACCCCCTATTTGGACAATTTACAAACATGAATACTGCATGTTGTAGAGAATTTTATGCTCTACAAAATGATGAAAGTGCTTTTTCTGTAAAATGCATTGAAACCGAGTTATTTAAGAAAAATCGAAAAAAGTACCGAAAAACATTGGGTTTTTTTCGATATTGTGAAAAACGCACAAGGTCTAGAAGGTCGAAAACTTTTTTTTTTTATTAGATGGTCAACCTATACAACATATCCAAAAATCAGAGTTACCCGAATTTTTGCAAGGCAAGGCCCTTTTTTACGCTATTTTTACTGGACTAAGAGTGGGGATAAAATCATAAATAACAATATCTTATTCAAAAACAAATCTATCTATAAATACAAACATAATGAAATTCGACTGAAAACTAAAACAGTACTGAACAATAAATATGGAATATTCAATACATTAAAGTGAATTTGAAACATTACAAATAAATGTGATATATTATTTTCAGGACATCACACATCTAGAAATCAGACAGAAGCGGCCAGATAGTTAAATAAAAATCCTCATTTACTACATAGACTGACAACTATTTTAGGTCACACATTTGACATGCAGAAGATTTACACATTATCATCCAAGAGTAAAACTGCGTTTCATGAGCAAAACTTATTAATATACAGAGTTATTCACTTCCAGTGCAACAAAAAAGTGACAGATATCACTGAGACAATCATTTTTTGTATAAAAAAGTTGGATCTCAATCCACTTATTCAGACATAAATACAGGGTGTCTCACTCCAAGGCAATTTTTTTTGTTTATAACTGTAAGAATATAAGTAAAATATAAATATTTTACCAATTAAATATTACCGATAAAATATTTTAGCAATATTTTCAATAGACTTACTTTGCTTTCTATGAAATATGATAACTTCCCAAGAATTTCTGAAAATCGCCACGGTCTGCATCCAAAAACACTGATCTACACATTTCGTAATATGGGATGTAGCTCGTAATACATATGAACAAACATTGAACTAATTACATTGTACTGACAGTATTATCATCTCTTTTCACACATTGTAATGAGATGTAGCTCGTAATACATACGAACATTGAACTAATTACATGGTACTGACTGTATTATCATCTCTTTTCACACATTGTAAAGGGCGTCTTTTGAAAATATGGATAAAGTATCTTTAGTACTGTTAAAGTTGTGAACGAAAATCTGGGTTCGACTTGAAGCGAGACACCCTTTATTTATGATAATATCTGAATAAGTGGATGATATGAATAAGTATTTGATATAATCTGAATAAGTGGATGATATGAATAGTATTTGATATAATCTGAATAAGTGGATGATATGAATAAGTATTTGATATAATCTGAATAAGTGGATTGCGACTCAGTTTCCCTATAGAAAGTTTGTTTGTTTCAGTGTTCTCTATCACATCTCAAAGAATGTTGCACTGGTAGGGAATCACCCTGTATGTAGTTGCATACATGAAAGAATTGGATTTGAAAACTTAATGTAACTTGGAACTTTTCCCACTGCAACCACTGGAAGAATATCAAAGTCAACTGCACACAGAAGGGAACCGTATGGGTGGTGTGTATTCCAATATCATATTAGTAATTGGTGTGACATTCACCTTCCATAACATGACGAAGTGTTAGTGGAGGATATGCTATGTTGATATGATTCCTAGACAGCAATTTAATAATGGCTGATAAGTAACTGTGATATCGAATGTGTTTTCTATTTTTCATTAAAGGCAGAGGATCTTACAGAAAGTGCTGCCAAATTTGACATTTTGAACAAAATGTTCAGATGTGATAAGCTGATAAATGTCAGTATCAAATAATCAGTTATAATACAAGATGTAATTCATTTACTGATAAAAGTAAAAACTATTTGATTCGAAATCATTTTAATAGTAATGCCTACAAGTGTCAGGCATTTATATTTAAAAATGAGTCCGTAGCAGGGTTCATATTTATTTTCACAAAAACTTTCTCTGAGTAATTTACCAGAATAAATAATTTTAGCACATAAACAATCAACTATGAAACATGTTGAATAGTAGTGATTGCTGGCTGATGTGAACTGTAAATACTAATTGGACACTTTTTCAGATTAGCAGAAAAGTTTCAGATTTTTGGAACAAATTAATGATTTTATCCTGAGATTTTAAGTCCAAATAATTTCTATCATGTCCAGGTTTCCTTGAGAAGTATGAAACTTCTGTAAATATGTTAGAAAGTTTTACAAGAAAAAAAAAATTATATATGTATCGATAGACACTCATTTTCAAAATTAAGAGTATTTTCAAAATTGCCGATGATCTCCAGAACTACCGGACAGATTTTAATAAAATTAGGTACGTACATAGGTTAATATAATGCAAAAAAAAATAACCATTCAACAGTTATAATACACACACACGATATGTAAGACTCATCAGCATCAGAAAGTAAAAAAACAGAGCTTACAATACTGAACAAAAAAAATGGGTTAATACAGGATATGGTCCCCTCGTACAGTTATACAGCTTTCACAACTTGAATTCATATTGGAAATCAGGCAGTTTAAGTGTCCCTGTGGCAGTTATTCCCACTCCTCCAGCAGCGCTGTTTTCAGACCTGGGGGTTCTGAGATGTGGAATGCGAGTTGCGATTGCTCTTCAAAGAGCATGTACCAGACATGTTCTATGGGATTTAGGTATAAGATCTAGCTGGCTAATTCATCCGACGAATATCCTCACTTTCCAGAAATTCGTCGACCAGATGTGCTCTATGTGGGCGCGTATTTTCGTCCATTAAAATGAAATCAGGGTCAATTGCACACCTGAAAAGGCAAATATAAGGCTCCAAGATCTTATCCGTATAACTCACACCTGTCACAGAAGCTCTACCAAACACGTGAAGAGATGTGTGCCCATACAACATGATGCCTGCCCAGAGACTCAAACCCCCCGCTGCCATAGTGGTCTCTTTCTTGAACGTTGGAGGGCAGGTAGCGCGTCCCACTTTAATCCCAGGTCCAAAGTCGATGATCTCTGCACCATGCTGAACGGGCTCTGCTGTGTGCAGAAGCGAGCGGGACGCAAACAACAGGTCTTTTTGCACACAGATCTCTGTAATGTAGCCTTGTGGAAACAGTAACTCTTGAAACTTGGCTTCGTGTGGCTTACGAGAGAGCTAAGAAGCTGCTGCACTCCTGTAGTGCTTCACTGTAATGCACAAATAGCGATCTTTATTGGTCGTCATGCCTCTTGGACGACCTTGCCCAGACTTTTTCTCTATGGATCCAGTATCTTTAAACTAATTCCATAAGCTGGACTTGACGCTTGGCGTTACATTGAAGTCTCTAGAAATCTGCATTTGAGACTGCCATGCTTCTATTTTAGTCTCCGCGCGATTAGCCATCCCATTTTATCACCCAAACGTTGTGTGTTACTAATTTTTACTGTTTGCTTTTTAATTTAACCGAATGTTGCAAATAAACACCAAAGATATTCAGCGAGGTGTGCGAGCGAACGAAACACGAAAACTGCCACGCGCACTTATAAAGCCTGTTCCTCTACTTGCTCGACTTGCACACGTACGTTTATGTATTCGACATTAAAGATTTTCAACTTTGTTTTGAAGCATTAGTTTTACCTTTCGTTCAGTACTTTTCAAGACTTTTGACAAAATATGCAAATTTTCTTAATTTTAAACATGAGCGTATATATTGTATTACATATCGAGAATACCCTTAACAGGCTGTATCAAGGTTAGTTTGTTATCTAACATTGGATGTTGTTAAAAAAGAACCGGGATTCAATTTCTATCTATCAAACGTTAGTTATATTTATACCGAAAAAGAAGTATGTATGTGTGTGGTACAATTTTTTCAATGGGTATTTTCTCATTGATATTTCAGATGATTAACATTTTTGTTGTTGTTGTTGAATTATGATTAATGAAATAGTTAATTATGATTATTATTTTATTACAGCTATTTCAGAATCCCCACATTATGTATCCCTCTGGTTTTGAAATCATTGCTTATATAACTGCCTATAATATTCACATTTTAGAATTTCACATTCGGGAGTATGAAATTTTTCATTTTCAAGCAGGATTCTGTTATATTTTGGTCTTACTGTAGTTAACCCCTTAACAGTTTTGTTTTTTATTACACACAGTAAAAATAGGGAATACACACCACTTTTTCCGTACTAAAATATTTACCTTATATAACCGAAAAATTTTTGCCAATTAATAAAGCAAAGATTACAATTAGTGGCATCCAAAAGCTTTTAGTAACAAAGCAAGCATTCTGCCTAAAAGACGCTTGGGCTGTTAAGTATAAAATAAAATAATCCATGTTTCAAAGTTACATTCAGGGACTGGGCTGAAAGATTACAATTAGTGGCATCCAAAAGCTTTTAGTAACAAAGCAAGCAAACTCTTCTGCCTGAAAGGCGCTTGGGCTGTTAAGTATAAAATAAAATAATCCATGTTTCAAAGTTACATTCAGGGACTGGGCTGAAAGATTCAGTTTATTATCGAACATCTTAACCAAATGTTACAGTCATTAGGAAATTTCTAAAACTGTTATCCAAAACACTGCATTATTTTTTTTAGATACTCATTTTAAGAAAACGACACACATTTTAAATAAGTACAGTATTTGTAATTTGCAACATAACACAGAAATTTACATTTCAATATTAAATATATAATAATTATAAACGAATATATGCATATAAACGATTAACATTTGATTCTCAATAACCCCCAATAATCTTCAAAGACATCTAAAATTTAAAGAGAAAATATCACTTCATGTATGTATATTTGCATAAAAACACTTTATAACAATTGTAACAGATTAAAAACTATGATGGGGAACACTAAAAATATCACAGAATTTCAACAAACTTCTTTACTATCAACATTAGACGACACCATCCAAGACTGAAAACTTTTGATATACGATGTGGTATAGGTAAATGGCGTAGAAGAAAACTTGAAAGTTCTAAAACATGCTCAGTTCAAAAGCTTTAAAAGGATAGTTCAAAACACCAGAGTTAAAAAAAAACTTGAAAGTTAAAAAAAACTTTAACACAGATGCACAAAAATCATCCAATTCAGCCAAAAACATAAGCCCAGCTCGCATCTGCTGCGGAAAAGCATCAGAGCCCAGCTCAAAATCTCCATCTTTACGAAATTTCACAAAAAATAACTTTAAATATTTCACCTTTTTGCTAGAAACTTGATATAAAATCTAGATGACCTTCATCAAAAGCATTATAATCAAACAGCTTCGTTTTTAAAAAGAAGAGCTTAAACTTTGACTCTCTTTAAACAACAGCTGAGTATTTGGGAAATATTTTTTAACACATCATCATCAATGCTTTGATTTAAGGCCATATTTCCATATTAAGAGAAAAACACTCCCAAATAAATTTTATGAAGCCAAAAGAAAAAAAATATTTTAATATTTAAATTACTTTTATTTACATTAGATTTAATTTACTTTCATTTTACAAGTTACAAATACTTTTAATTTACTTTCATTTTACAAGTTACAAATACTTTTAATTTACTTTCATTTTACAAGTTACAAATACTTTTAATTTACTTGAAAACAGATTTAATTAAAAACACAAACTAACTTAAAATGAAATTATAACTGCCCCACACCCCATCGCAAAGCATCGCTAAATATAAGAAATATATAACAGAAAGAGCTTAGAAGAACTTAGGAATATGCACTGATTTTAATCTGCAAATAAACAGTAAAAATTGAAAAATCAAACAACTTTAATTTATTTTTAAAATATTTAACTATCGGTCATTGAAAGGCCCATAATCGTGATGGAATTAAGTTAAAGTTGAGGCTTTAGAAAAGTATATTAAATTAGCAGAGATAAGTTTGCAGTAAGAAACGTAATATGGCTGAACGCCCCTAAACCGATATGAAAAACAAATCAGTATAAAGTAAAAGCCTTGTATTGATTAACTTTTAAATGTAAATTATAAAGTTATATGATGATAGAAAGAAAGACAAAAAGTTTAAAACCAAACATATTTATTAAATGTTAAACACAAATTAAATAAATCAAAGATAACTGAAGGATACTTATAACAATAATTACTTATGGATATAAAAATAACAACCACTACTAGAATGATCTAAAAAATTACTTTATAATACAAAAAGGCTTCACAACTAGTACTGTGTTATCATAAAATAAGTTCAAATCATTTCTGATTTCCTTGTACTTACATACGCTTTAAAATTTTACATGAGTTAATGATATATATATCATTTCTGTTGCTAACATCCCTTTTTCTTTGCATTTACAAAACACACAAAACTGAATGGGTAATCGAAAGGTTTTTGAAAGGGCTTCTGATATAGTACACTCACATTTCATTAATTAAAAAATAAATCAGCATTCTTTTCATAAATGAAATGAATGTTTTTTCTCAAATCAGTCTTGCCACAAAAATAAAATACTGTGTTATAGAGCGCTCAACAATGAATATAAAAAATAATAAATAGCACAAAAAAGATAAAGTGGATGCACAGGTTTATTTTATATGATTAAAAAGCAAAATTGAAAATAATATGTTTGGAGAAAAAGACACCATCGTTCGATCAACGCAGTGATATTTTACATGTAGTCTAAAATGTATGCTATTTTATATTAAATTAAATTGTACTTTATATGTGTTCAATTTTTTTTTGGCCCATGTTTTTACCAAAGCAGATGATGTCATCTTCTAATGCAGTTAAGATACGATTTTTTTTTTCTTGTGTGTGCCTCTTGCTATCTTTGATCAGTTTTTACTTTAACTTTTATGGAATTAATGACATGATTTCCTGGCTTGACTAATGTTGTTCGCAGATATTTTAATCCTTAATTTTTTTAGATGTTTAAACTTGCATCTAAAAATATTAGACTGCAGCATGAAATCATTGCATGGGTGTACTGGTAAATTAACCTTATCTGTAGAATTCATATTGTCTTTGGCATACGTACATTTTAAGATTGTGTGGTTTTAATTCATGTGTATTGTATATCATATTTAAATCCGCTAATTTATTATTTTTTTTTATAAGGAACTTCTAATGTTACTAAGAACATAACTTATGTGCCCAATGAACTGGAATACAAAAGATATGGAAAAACGATGGTCTTCAAATTAAAGAACCAACTTTGCCCTTTTCAAAGCCACCTTTGGTTTTAAAAAGTATGAAAATTAACCCTTCAAAAAAGTACATTTTCTGTATGCTGTTTCGCGATTTTTTGCAATTTTTTAAAAATTACATTGGCGGTTCAGAGAAAGGTACAAAAAATTAAAACTACCAGACAATATCTACATTTATTTGTTTTTCGATATCTGTATTTGTTTTAGAAAAATATGAATATTAACCCTTCGAAAAAAATTCGCACGCAAGACTCACTTTTGCGAATTCTGATTTTCTGCGATATATAAAATCTGGCATCGGCTCTCTAAAATAACGAAGCAAAAAACAAACACACCTAAAGACATCTACATTCTATCGGGTTAAGGCAGAAACCTTTAATTTAAAAAAATTTCACGTTAACCCATTTGAAAACGTTTTTTACTGTAAGTCAATTTTGCTTTTTAACTATTTCTCCTATCTTTAAAAATTCGAATTGACGTTTATAAACAAGATACCAAAAACTAAAAATACCGTGCCTAATCTATATCTCTTTGCTTTTTACAATCTTGTATCCATTTTGAAAAATTTTAATTTTAACCCTCCAAAAAAAAAAATCCTTCCCAAAACTCACTTACGCGATTTTTGTTTTTCGAGTCAGGTTTAAAACTAGGTATTGACTCTGGAAATTTGAATACGGACAAACAATAGACTCCAAATCATAAACACGTTCATTTTCGCACCATTGTTTTTTTTTTTAAATATCTACATTAACCCTTTCGAAATCAATCGTTTACGTAATCCACTTTCATGATTACTGCTATTTTAGCAATGTTTACCAATGGTTAAATTTTAATTCTATTAGGAAATTTGGTTGGGTCAAGTGTTCTGAAAAAGCCTCTTCAAGAACAAATTGCGCCACCTGGAAGGTGGAACTATAGGAGTATCTCTGGTTCTATGGGCTCGATTACAGCAGGGTTTGGCTCATTCAACTTGATATCTATACCCTTAAATATTTTAGTTGCACTTTCGGATCTTGGGTTCTATGAGCCCGATTACGACGGGGTTTGCCTCATTCGAGTTGATTTCGATAGCCTTACAGATTTCAGTCATATTCGTATAGAACAGATTATTATTATCTCGGGCCCGGGCAATGCCGGGTGAGTAAAAGCTATCGGGAGGAAGGGCTCCCTATCTGAACATTTACGGCGCCTGCTCGCTGCTTGGCTTACTTTACCTTTGGCGATGCTGTGGAGTTGATTTCTCCAAATACGCTGCTGAAGTGTGACGTTTCAACATGGCGCTGGGCATAAACAGATCGAAGGGCCCATTGAAATAACATGGAAGTAAAAAATAAAATCTTCTAGGAATAATAATTTTCATATTTGAAACACTGGTTAGACAAACATGGCGGTTGTTTACATCGTTTGAATCGGTGATGTTTATATTCATGTCTGTCACGATGTATTTATCTCTCTTTACTTATAAGTAATTTGATGTTTTAATTATAAGTAAAGAGAAAATCATATTAAAATTAAAAAATTATTAGATTATTTTTAATAATTTACATATTTTTATTCTTCATATTTTTAATACATTAAAATTTAGTATTTTAATTTAATATATTATATTATTAATTTAAAAAAGTATTAATTTAATATAATTCATTATGATATTATTTATATATACAATATTAATTATTTATTAAGGTTAATACTAATTATAAATACAATATTAATTATTTATTAAGATTAATACTAATTATATATACAATAATAATTATTTATTAAGATTAATACTAATTATAATTATAAATATTTTATTATTATTAATATTAATTATAGTTTTTAATATTAAATATAATTATCAAGTAATTAATATTTTAGTTCATATTATTATATTATAATTATTTTTAATTAATAATAATTAAATTACGCTAATATGATAATTTAAATTTATAATTTGTAATAATATTATTATTTAAGTTATTAATTTATATCAAATATAAGTATATCAATATAATTATAAATATTGATAATATACTATAAAATTATAATAGCTATAATATAATAATAATAATGATAATTAAAACATATTAAGTTAAATATATATTACATTAAATTAATATTATGAATAAATAATACTAATAAATAATTATTTATCATTTTAAATGATTAATAAATATAATTGGTATTAATAAATAATATAAAATTAATTATTCATAATTTTAATATTTATTATTTAACTATAGATATATTTAAATAATATAATTAAATTAATACTTTTAATTAATAATTATATATACGTATAATTAAATAATTAATTAAAATTATTAATAATTAATTTTATATTTATTAATATCAATTATATTTATTAATCATTTAAAATGATAAATAATTATTTATCATTAGTATTAATTATTAATAATATTAATTTAATGTAATATATAAATAATTTAATGTTTAAATTGATTTAATATTTAATTTAATATAGTATATCATCTTAGTATTATAATTTAATATATTATATTTTATATTTATTCATATTATTATATCATATTTTATATATTTAATATATTATTTAATATATAATTTATATACTTAATTTAAATATTATTTATAATTTATGTATTATAATAATTTATAAACTATGTTTAATAGTTTTTAAAACATAAAATTAGTAAAATTATTAATTTAAATTAAATAAAAGTTTTGCTTATGAGTAGAAAGAGACCTTAAACTTTGCAGAATAGTGTCTGAAAGTTCTTATATATGAAAATTATTATTCCTAGAAGATTTTATATTTTACATCCATGTTATTTCAATGGGCATTTCAGTCAGCCATATTGATGACGTCACGACTTCAGTGGCGTTTTCTCTCTATTTGAAGAGTTATCCTTCTCGCCAAGCAAGCGATAAATTGCCAAATATATTAACGTAAATGATCTATTACGCATGTGCAGCAATCTCTGATAGGGAGCCTATCCTCCTGATAGGAGCCAGTATGCCGGGTGGGTTAGCTAGTTTATTATATAATATCGTGTAAAAAATACCCCTTATCAAATTTATAACAATTAACAAGAAAATATATAAAAACTTCCAGAAATAATCATTTTGTAACCTATGCAGAAAATCTGCAGCACCAGTAGTGCCATTTGGGGAAATCTATTGGAAACAAATTAAAATTTTTAAAATTTAAATTGAAAAAAGTAATTTCATCTCACTTATAAAATTTGGTCATGTCAAGAAATAAGTCACATCTATCACTAATTTTTTTAAAAATAAATCAGTTCAATAGTAAATGCCCAATTCTGATGTTAAAACTATAGCATTAGCAGTATAGGAGAAAATATAAGTGATGATCACCGTTAAACAAAAACAATCGATATAGATAGCTACAACTGGGAAAGTAAAAAAATCATTCTTACATGCTTCCTCCCTCCCTATTTTGGATTATTTGATCTAAATAACATGCAGGTTGTTTAAATTTTATAATATTCTACATCAAGGAAAAACTGCATACATTAAAAAATTCTCTAAAAAAATCAGAATGATTTAAATTGTGATATTAATCACCCTGATTTAAATCATAACAAGCCAAAATATTTTATTTCAACATCAAAGCATTGTTCCTAATTTCCACATGCAAAAAATAAAAGCTGATTTTTATGAAGAAAAAAAATGCTATTGGGAAGATTTGCGCTCAGCTAACATAAAGGTACCGATAATACTTATTGGTAAATGTGAATAAAGGCTATTAATATTTGCTAGCAAAAACTCAACACTGATATTAATATTTACCAGCAAAAAGCATAATTACATTGCAAGATTAAATATTCTCATCGCTTACTTTTAGTAGAAGCATTAAATATATGAAGATATTAGGCACTGCATTATATTTCAGTCTGATACATGGGACAGAGATCTAATCAATCATATCCTTTGTGAAACAAGTAGAAAACATTGAATTATGTTGTGATGGACTACAATCCTTATGGCGAAAATTCTAGTATCCACAAGCATCTTTGTATAGGATCTTTTGAAAAACTATAAACAAATTTAAAAATGTAAACAAAAAAATTACTATACTACCAAATTTTTAAGAATCCTACGCAATACAAATGGAACAGATTTTATAGCACAGATCAAATCAGGGAGAGAAATTGGGTTCATTTCACAGACAATTTATAAAATTACATTCTATAAAAATGGCTTTTATATAAAATTTTATGTTGACATATCTTTCAAATACAAAAGAAAGTACAGTGAAACTTAGTTAAGAAGTTTCCAGGGGACTGGGTATTTAAAACTTCTTAAACGGGAAAATGTCTGAGGGGAAAAAACTAAATTTTGAAAACATAAATTTATCTAAAGTATAGACTTAGACATAGAAAACAGTTTTAGAAATTAAAATAATAAAATGTTTTAGTGCATTTTGTTATTTTTAAAGTAAATAATAATGAACAAAATGTACCCCCAAAGACTGATGATCGCAACAACCACATAGAAACATTTATCACCAAATCTACTCGCACAGGATATGGGACTTTTCCCCAGTTTTTCGCGTTGGAATTGTGGAATTAAGTAATCGTCAGCAGTAATAGCCCATGTGATTTGAGTAGCAGGGCGGGTACCTTTTCATCTTTTTGTATTTATCTTGGCGTGCATAAAAAAATAGAAAGATCACTAAAATGCTAGAATTCTACCGTAAATTCTATGCCGGGTCTCATAATTTTTTTAAACGGTCCTGGGTTATTTCACATGCAATATTATACAATAGCATAAAAGTTTCTTTACACTTATAGAAATTTTCGTCTATGGATGAAAGTTTTTTTTAGATTGTTAGTGCCAGCTTACGCCAACCATGAAGATATCTTAATACATTTAGAAAACTTAGAACCTATCTATTTAAAACAGAAAGCAAATAACAAAGTAAATATTTCCACAGTGCTGCCAGATAGACACATATAGATTGATTGATTGATTGATTATGAAATCATGGTCAGATCATCATGATGATCTGGATTTGTTAAATAGGAAACTATTATTTTACCTTTGTAAATTTATTATAAAATCTTTTGTCTACAAATGTACGAGATTCTGAGAAAATAACAGTTTAAAGGATTGAATAAAACCAGCTTGCACCTTTGGTTTGAACGCTAAAATTGAATTGAATGACTCAAATGAGAATGAATGATGAATCTGTTATTGGCACTGAGCTAGTGGTTATTGGTTGTTGCCGTTAATATAATTTTGTTTATAGTTGAATGTTTTTCTTGTTCGTACATTAATTTCCTTCTAATTCCGACTGTTATATTTCAACCAGTCAAGAATTTGTAGTGATGGATCTGTAACTATGATTTTCTGAATTCAATTTATATTTTAGAACTGATATCGATTTAAACTATCATGCAAAATGTTCAGAACATCGAGGACGCTTCCTGCCAGGCCTTCAATTCATTGTAAAGGAAAAATACTCGAAGATCTTTCCAATGCCTTCCTAGAAGACGTTATATATCAATATTCTAATGAAAATGTAAAAGATGATAGTAAGTATAGCTGTACAAGTTTCAGCCATGCTTGTCCAGTAAATTAATATCGAAAACTATACTAAATGTAATGTAAAAAAGAAGAGCAAAAATAAGTTCTTTTCTATTCTTAGTATAGTTATTGAATTCATTTTTCACAATGAGCATGCACATTATATAAATATTTCAGTCGTAACTACAAAGTAGTAATAAAATCCAAAGTTTTCTCTTATGAGTTACCTTTGTTTAGCCTATACACATTTAATGGTTCTTTTTCATTGTGGCCTTGGTGAGATAAGGAAAAAGTTATCGGCAAGAAGAAAATAATTCCCAAGCATTTTCTGGTACCTTTTCATAACTTCCTGTCATATACACATGACTCTGATGGATATTAATCCATGCAAAGAATGGTACCAATAGTATACTAATTACACTAACACCTCCCCTTTTTCTCTCTTTCTACATTGTAACTGCATAATTAATAATTATATAGTTTCCTTGTTCGGTGCCGGCACAAACACGGGCAAATGAGGAGGTTGCCCAGGGCCCGCACCAGTTAGAGTCTTGTTGGGGGGCCCCAAAACTCTCTATACAAATCAAAATAAAGTTACCTCTGTTTAAAATAGTGATATGTTTCTCTAAATAAATATAGATACATGTATATTCGTAGACATAGTATATTCAGGGGCAGGTCATTAGACTAGGCAAAGGAGGTTAAGCCTCTTTTGTAAATTTATTTTAATTAAACAAAAAGCAAATTAAAAGAGTTCTAATATAAATAAAATTCCAGATCGCAATTTGGAATCATTATAAAACAGTAAAAATGTTTACCATTAGCTTATAATGAATAACAGAATTGTCCATATATGTACATATCTTTCTTGGAAACAGAGCACAGTAAAGCAAAATCCTGTAAAGCTGGTCAAAAGTTGAAAAATAAAGTTACTATTTCGGGAATTTTGATTATATAGTTGGCTAGAACAATGTTTGAAGGGTCAGAATCTGTATTTAGAAACAGGTTTTCGTGTTTTCCTGACAGCATGCATCATTTCAACAGCAAAACAGCAGTTCCTCTAAACACGTGCTATATTTTTTCATATCATCCAATTTTAATTCTGTAAAATGAGTTCACACGATGATGGTGTGAAAATTATTAGCATGTGTTAGAAAAATAATATTAAGGGCATAAAAATTAACAATGTCATGATTATTTTTGATAAAAATATTTTTTTAAGTATTATTTTTATGTTTTCAAACATCAGAAAATTTATAAATTCCACAGTGTTCTCTGCGATGAAATTTCAGGAGATAATATCCTTAACTATTATCTAATGAATAATAAAAAAATCAGCTGCCAAAAACTGCCATTTTACATTTAGTGCAGGTTTTTGCAACAACAAGTAGAAATGTCACTTTTGTAGTCGCTTAAAAAATTCTGAAATTGTAAAAGAGTAGTGCATGTGTTAGATGATAATTTTATTGTCTACGTTGCTGTGATCTTCTGCCAAAGCTGAGTGCTAGCAGTTCTTTATGCAAAGTTATTTTTCTGAAAATGGCAGCACTTTTTTTTATTGACGTGTATAATTATATTCTAAAAAAGAGGGTTTAATTAGAGTGTGATTCAGTTCTCTTTTTTCTTTTTGTCAGGCTCGGGCTCAAAGTAAAAATTTTATTAATTCACAAATTGAAAAATTAAAAAAAATCTTGCTATTTGAAAAACAATGTTGTATTCTAAGTTTCTTAAAATATTTTACAACCCTTTGAAAATCAGTTTGAAATGGAAATGAGTTGTTATTGATAAGAATATAAAAAGAAATATTCTGTGTAATTCTTAAGCTTTTGCATGGTCGATATTATTAATATAAAGAAGCCGTGGGCTATCCCTTATCTATCCTCGATTTGTATTTGACGTTCTTTTCCAAAATTACCGGGAAAAAGTTCTCATGTCTTTCTGTTGCAGTTGTACAATGATATTTTAAAAGAATAAGAATTGTGAGTTTTGTCAGATTTCTGCCAGTGGTAGGGTGTACTTAAAAAAGTTGCAAATTTAAACCTATTTTCAGGGACATGAAAATCACGAAACGTTATCATGAGGGAATGTTTACGATTAATACTATTTCTACATAAGAAGAGATTTTTAAATGAGAAAATTGTTCTTGAAACAATTTTAAAATGTTACTAACAATTTTCTACTGCATGCTTTCGGTATCTATCCTAATTCGCCATTTATTTTTTTTAAAACTTTTGAATCGTAATTAGCATCTTTCAAAGCAAAAGCACCTGTATATGAAATTTCATACAAATTGAATAACTTTCCAAATATTTAAATTTTTTGTCTGCCATATTGGATCTCCCATTTTGTGTTTTGGAATTCTAACTGCGGGATCATAATCAGCATCCTGAAAAACACCTGTGTACCAAGTTTTGTCCAATTTGAATAACATTTTCATATTTTGATGGCTTTTCAGAATTTTGCCTCACTGTGCAGAGGCTAGAAATATGCTAGCCATCAGTAATTTCAATTACAAGTAAATAAATTTGCTGAAGGTGGGGTAGAGGAGAGAAGCAGTATACATCAATGATGTCTTGAGGCTTCAAGTTGTTTAGCCTCACTGTAGATAGAAATGGTATGAAATATACTATTTTCCTAAATTCAATTGTTTTAAATGTTGCAGTTTCGGGGAAAAAGATAAGCATGTATTTAAAAGTTGTTATTATTTCTAAGTAATTTAACTATAAAATATGCAAGATTTAAGGCACTGATTGTATTTCGTAACATTTTTCTTTAAAAGTCTTCAATTCAGGTGAAAGTTGATAACTTAAAGTATTAAGTAAATTTATAATTCTGCTAATTGAGGAAATAGGAAATTTTTTACGAACAGTATTATCCGGTAGGGTGGGTCCAGCAAAACTTTTTTTTTTCAATTTTCAATAAGGGGTATTGCGGCAAAAGTACCACTTGTCGCACCAAGTTCACACAAAAAAATTGAGATTTTTTTAAACAATTCCTTGATTTTTTGGAAATGTCTTAAAAGTTTTTTAAATGCTGATTTTTCAAATTTTTTTAAAATATTATTTTTATTTACTTTGGTTGAATTTACTTAAATAGTTATGTTTAGTGTGCCAATTGTTTAAATAAGCTCTGATTAGAGATTATTTTAGTGCTGTGTGCTTTAAAAATATACAACTTTTACCTTGTTTTACATTCAGGACCAATACAAAACAATCCATAGCTTACTACGACGAGGTAGCTGCACGGCGAGTTACACCCATTCTCCTATCCACAGAATGTTTTATTTAGAATGTATACCTTTTAGGTATGATGTCCTTCTTCAAAATTAATTTTAGCAACTCTTTTTGTGCTTGCAGTTTTGCTCTGATGAAGGAATCTCTTCCTTCATTCCCACATACCTTTGATGCAGCTTCTGTCACAATTTTAACTGCTCTTTCCAGAGTTCGGAAGTGACATGGAAAGCAGACTGACGATTAATCTAACATGATCCTGAATTTATGTTTTCTTAAATTTCTTCTGGTGGAAGAGTTTTGGTTATTGAAGGCTCACTGATTTCAGTGGAGACCCAGTCGATATAGTCGTAGTACTCTGTTACCTTAGAGTTCAGGTTTGGAATCTATTAAGCTAAATGCCTGTTTACCTTGTTTTTTTCAATGATGCGATCCTCATCGTCTGCTGTCACAATTCCTGCATCATGAAGAACAAATGAAGCTGTTAACGCAACACTTTTAATTTTTTTGCGAACGATTTTATTATTTAATTTTTCATGAAACTCTTTTGTTTATTTTTTCCTGCTTCATTTATTAGTCTTTTTTATTTATGAAAATATTTCTTTAACATTTTCATACTATATAAAGATTCAAAAGATAATAAAAGTTACTGTAAGATACAGAAAGCTCTTTCATTTAGAGTAATTGCCGTTAAAAATGTAAAATAATAATTAAAAGATTCTGAGTTTTCACAATTGTGTTGAGCTTTATAAGAAATCCACAGGCACTTTGGACTCAAGGCTCACACTTCAAACATGCCATGCATAGGCGTATACTCGAGGGGGCACATGCCCCCGCTCCCCAACTTTCTGAACATAAATTTATAAAATATGATACAGTCAATTAAATCTTGTATTGTATTGCACCAAAATCGAAATGAAATAACTACTTTTATTTTATTTTATATTTCATCATGTTTTTTTTTACTTACTCCGATGTCAAATTAGTAGATAGCTTAATTTTTTTTTTGAAGTAATGAATTTGGTACCAAAAATTGCTGGTTCAAATCTGAGCTGGGCAAAATAAGATGACTGAAAAATTTTCAGAATTTACTTCTACATTAATGAAAAATCAGGACATTTTCCTTCAAAACCTTCTATTTTCCTTCTATAAAGCGGTTCACTTTTGGCAGTATAGTTGAAATATGTTTTGTGCATAATTAAATATGTTCCTCTCTCTTATTTATTTTATTGGCGGCACTTAATCTTCTACTATACCTTCGCATTTTTGAAATGCAATGGTTATGATTTTTTTATTTTTTCAAAGTGTGAACCTTCTTGACTGAGACGTTTAATGTTAATATACAGTCGTACCTTGGTAAACGATGGTAATCTGTTCCAGAAATACCGTTGTTAAGCAAAACCGTTGATATCCAAGGTGCAATTTTCCATACAATTTTTCAGGCATACATACCTTAAATGATTAGTACCTCTTAAAAGTGCTGATTAAACTTATTTAAAATGGCTTAAAAATTTGATAAATGTCTTTTATTTATTATACTTGTTATAAAAGTATTAATTCCAATAAAATTAAATAGCAGAGCTTTCCTCATTTCCTTGGTTGTTTTTTATTCAAGTGAATCTCGAATTAAATGAACCTGGCAGTGGGACACACTTCGTACACATTTGTCCTTTAAGTTTCCATAAACATGTCTAAAGATATTTGCGACTGTATTCTAAAACTATGAAAGCAAGTCTATTTTGCTTTACTTATGTTCAACTAAACACATCTGTATATTAGAATTCTGTTTGCCATAACAATAATTTCTTTTTCCTCTTGTTTGTAAAATGTATATTTATTTTTTGTTTTTTCCTAAAAATGTCTTTTATATTCACTTATGACAAAAATAAAAAGAAGATATGTATACAAAATTATTTAAAAAATCCTATACTTAAAACACGAGGCAGTTTTTTCAGTCATTTCCCCCAAGCTTTATACTGAACCAACTTGGATAATTATTTTTTTAATGGCAACTCTGAATTTGCAGATGTTCCCGCACTAGCTATTTTTTGAAATATTCCCATTTTCATATTTCAATTTTAAATGTTTTTTAGGAAATTTCTTCAAAATGATGTCAATTAGTTTAAGATTTCCTCTCTGTAACATAAAATTTTATTGCCTTATCACATTCCACCAATCAGAAGTGTGATTTCATCAGTGAAAATGTTGTTATATTTAAAAGAAAAATCTCAATGGTTTTCATAAAATTTAAACACATTAAAATGATTGCATTTAATTATACACTAATCATAGAAGAGCAGAACACAGATTTTATTTATTGAGAAATAATATTAAGTAATCTATGTAAGTAACAGTAAATAATCTATCATAATAAGTAAAATGAAATGTTTCTGAAGAGGTAAATTGACGTAATTCGAAAAACAAAACAGGAATTTTCTTCCATGAATGCAAAATATTTTACTAAATCTATGTCAGTATGACGCCACACCCTTATTCCTGCATCTAAATAGATCGAATTTCTGTTATTTATTAAAAGATCCTTTGTATAGACAAAATAAAATATTTCTGAAAATTACGTCATTTCCATTTAATTATAATAAATATTTAATGAAACTCAGGAATTTTAAAACAATTGCTAAATTCACTTTTACAGTAATATTTTCCCATATATTTTCATAAAATGACATAATTTTCCAAGTTTATTATACCACCAACACTGAAATTTAAAGCTAAATCATGTGCTTATGAAAACGATTATTATTTTTAAAACGTGCATTTTCAATCACAAAATTTCATTTTTTACAAAGCTAAATGACGTAATTGTCTAGATTTTTACTGAGATCAGGACCTCAGTGGAATGTGGTGGGTTCATGTGCAAAGTTTTGAGTATGTTTGCATGAATATTATTCTTTGGGTTTGGATTGTCACTTTTTTGCTACCTTGCATAAACCACTAAATAAATAAGTTTATTGCACATAGTTTATAGCAGTATAAATGCTTAAGATTGTGACAACTGTACTTAAGAAGAATTGTTGTTAAAGTTAGATGCAATATAATATTTACGGATTTGACATCATTACAATTTATTTATTACTGAAATTTATATATCTTAATTTTTGTTATGGAAAGATGTGCTATCTCTATTTTAAGAGATCGCAATTGTTTATTTCATTCAATATGTTATTGTTTATACAAGATTTATATATAACATCGTAAACTTCGAGTACTAGAAGTTTAAACAGTTAAAGATCATTGGTAATGTTATAAAACTTTATAATTGGCGATACTTCTTATAGGATCTGTTGATTATGAAAATTTGATATCATAGGATAGTGAATATGCGGGTCATTTAGAATTAGTTTCATAAGTCAATTGCTTTTAAACTACACCTTTCAAATATATTTAAATAATAATAATAATATTTCGATTATGGGTCTGAAAGTATTATATGTAATTTACTTTTTTCTGGAAATATTGATGCAGAGCATTATGATGTTTTAGAATTTCATTCTGAATCTAATTTAGTAAAGCTAGTGGTTCCAAAAAATATAACAAAAAGAAGAAAAATTTTAACATGGTGCAAAGAAATTCTAAATAAATGTATAAAAAGTAAAGTATAAAAATTGTTTTTTATTCAATATTGGTGTGCTATTTCTAAAACAATTTCTAACCATGTTATTTAGGTGGTCTAAACAATGGCTCTATTTATTGCTCTGCACTCAATTTTAAAGGTGAAAAAAAATTCAGCATGCTATTTTAATTTATGCTGCTGTAATAAAAAAATTCAAGCTAGTTGGATTTCGTATTTCTGATGTAAAGAATTATTCAAAGGAGATATTGAGTTGTCTAAAAACTGTAAACATAACATTTATCAATATAAAAATGCATTATCTTTCATATCATGAGGTGTAAATGTACCATTGCCACACGAAAAGATTCTTTATTGTTTTAAAATTCGTGCTGTATTCCATCATAGAATTTCTCCATTATACCCTCAAAATAAAATAACTGCTTCTTATGGGCAATTATACATTCTAGATTTTGCTGGGCCTAATCAAATCATTCGTCAACATTCTGATAATAGTTCCGTAAGAAAGAATATTCTAGAAGTTTTAACCTTTATCTTAAACAAGTGCAACTGATGTATATGATTATACAAAACAATGCACCAGCACATGTCTGAAAAAAAAAGAAATATCATTGGAAGAAAATTGGGTACCTGTTAATTTAGTAATGCGATTTTATCATGAGCCCCAAGAGGATTCTTGACAATGTAATGACCCTGCATGATCTAAACTCACAGCGGTTTTTGAATCTGCTGATGGTGCTCCACCTTCTCACAGAAACATTGCAGTTTATGATAACAGATAATTGGAAAACGTAGATTTTGACAGTATAGCCTGTGACCCAATGTCTTACATTCTAATTTGGCCATATGGAGAACCAGGATGGTATATTTCAATGCCAGTTGGAAAAGAACGGCAGAATAAAATTTGGCAAAATACATCTATAATGCAAGAGTATACCTTGCATATATTTATGATTCGAGGTTGTGGCCCTATAGAAACTTTAAATCAAGTAAGTAATTCTGGAAACTTAACGCAACAGTTAGTTGTGAATTATTATTGTTGAATTCAAGGTAACAGATTAAAATATATTCGAAGTCAACAGTCAAAGTTGAGGGTGAATACATATGCCGGCCTAGCAGATGCTGTGCATGTAAAGGCTGGGTGTGTTATTATTTTACCACCTTCTTTCACTGGGAGTTCTCGAAATATGATGCAAAATTATCAGGACGCAATGGCCATGGTGAGGACATTTGGTAAGTGAGATACTTTTTTAAGATTCATGTAATCTGTTATGGCCAAAAATTACAAATAGTTTACATTCTTATGAAAATGCTTACAATAGACCAGATATTACAGTTAACATTTTTCATGCAAAAGTAAAAGAACTTTTTTGATTAATAAATCAAAAAAATATATTTGCTGTATTGGAAATCTTATCTATACACTGTTGAATTTCAAAAAAGAGGTCTTACTCATATTCACCTATTATTATGCCTGCAAGATAATTGCAAATTTAGGGAAATCTCGGATATTGATAACTTTATTTCTGCAGAAATTCCTGACAGTTGAGATGACACTTTATATATACTTAGTTAAATGTCATATGCACAATGGCACATGCAGTAATCTTAATAAAAATTCAGTTTGTATCAATGATGGTAAGTGTAAAAAAGGATTTTATAAAGAGTTTATTTCTGAAACAAATAATAATGTCAATGGTTACCCTCTGTACCGATGAAGAAATAAGGATAGAACAATTACAAAATATATTAAAGAAACTATCGTAGAAGTAGACAATCGTTATGTCTTTCCCTATAATTTGTTTATTTTACTTTACTTTCGAGCACATATTAATGTAGAAATCTGTGCAAGTATAATACATAGCATAAAATATATTCATAAATATGTTTATAAGGGACATGACTGCACTAATTTACAAGTTGTTTCTGAAAGAGACGTTTAATTGATCACAATGAAGTTTCTTCTTTCCTGAACACCCGCTAAGTAAGTCCATTTGAAGCTACTTACGGAATATTTTCCATTCCTTTGCACCAGCAATTGCATACAATAATTCGACTACCAGTTCTTTTACCCAAAGAACAAGTATATTGTCATAACGACAATGCCACTAAAGTCTTACTTTGAACAGAATTAATAAAACACAGAGTTAATCGCTTGGTTGGTGAATAAGGATCTGAAAAAAAGCCCCTACATTTATTCAGAAATGCCTTTTTACTATGTTTTTGACAGAGAGAAACGAATTTGGAAGAAGCGTGTTAGAATGTTTTCAAATTATAGGTAGAATGTATAATGTTTTACTGAAAGATATCATCTCTGCTTGCTGCTGTTTCATGTAGTGGATGCTACCACTTTTGAAGATTTAAGAACATATAACAGTATTACATACTGAGCTTTCAAAGAAGCTGCAATTCAGGGCGGGTTGCTTCAAGATGATACTGAATGGTGTCATTGTTTACAGGAAGTATCATCCTTACGAATTCCACAACAATTGAGACAATTATTTTCTTTTATTTATATGGAATATATTTTAAAACTTTTAATGAAGATTATCAGCAACTTCATAATAAAAAAACTGCTTATGAGTTAAATCTCAAAAATATTAAAAAAACATTAAAATCCCACAGATTTTCCCTCTCTACTTTTGACTTACCAGTTACTAAAGATAGTAATGAGGCAGCAACTGCTACTACTGGATGTTCTACAAACCCAAATTTAAATTATGATTTAATGATACAACAAGCTAACGAAGAACAACTGATTTTCATTAATGAAAATATTTTTGTGATGCAACAAAGTAATACGAATAAAGTTAATGCGTACTTTATAGATGACCCAGGAGGTACTGAAAAAACATTTGTATATCAATGTTTGATCAAGTCTTTTGGTTTTGAATTAGAAGTTATATCAGTCACGTTGCCAGGTATTTCTGTTATGCAGTTACCAAATTGTTGCACAGTACACAGCAGATTTAAATTACAGTTACATGAACATGAGATTTCGATATCATCTGTAAACATCAATAGTAAGGCTGCATCTAACATTAGGTCTGCATAACTTATTACATGGGCTGAAGCACCCATGACCAATGCATATGCATTAATGTGCATCGATAGACTTCTGCGAGGTATTAGGAACAATAGTGTACCTTTTGGAAGAAAAGTGGGAGGGATTAGAGGATTTTAGGTAGGTCCTACCCTCGAGTCAAAATTCAAGACAAAATATATTTTTAAACAGCGTTAAGTTTTCTCCTTTTTGGTCAGAATTTAAGATATTTAAATTAATAAACAATATGCGATTCAGACCAGATGAATCTGAATAAATGGAATTTTTGCTTAAAATAGTTTATGGAGAAAATTTTTGCATGAAGAATTCCCTGAAATCTCAAATAACGTAGATTTACCAACGTCTATTATAGCAGAAAACGATATCGTCACCGAAATTTCTGGAAAAGTGTTTGCATTTTCAGATTATATCATGAAATTTGATAAAGTTTCAATTCTGATTTCAAAAAACGTGAACATTGTGATGAAATTAATAATACAGTTATAAATAAAATATCTGGAACGTCCAGAACAAACATGAGCGTAAATAACTTAATAACTGAAAATGAAAAAGATATCCTTTAGTTTCAAGCTGAATTTTTAAATAGCTTAGAATTAAGTGGTTTGCCTCCACATATTCTCACTTTAAAAATTGGAGCTATTGTAATTTTACTAAAAATTTTAAATACACCCCAAGGTCTTTTAAAATAGGCCGGGAGGCGGCAGCACAGACAATCACCTCATCGAGTTCATGGCTGAAATTCCAGAATTAGTTAAAACTCGATTCGTATATTAAAGCCCAATCGGTCTGCCAGGTCATATCTTGGTGGAAAACACGTGAAAACCCAATTTTAGCGGTTGACTCGTAGGTTTACCATTGTGTTTTCCTGCACCCAGTTCTCCATGTTTTTATACTTTTGGGTACCGGAAAACACAATGGTAAACCTACGAGTCAACTGCTAAAATCGGGTTTTCCCACCAAGATATGACGTGGTAGACCAATTGCATTTTAATATGTGAATCGAGTTTTAACTAATTCTGGAATTTCAGCCCTGAACTCGATGAGGTATATAAGGAAGTACTTTTAAAACAAGAAGAAACCTATAATTTAAATGTGTTTTCATACTTATTATATAAAATTGAATAAAATTAATATTCTCTTCTAATTGCATTTTTCTTTTATTCGTAAGCTTAAATTGTAACATACATATTTAATATATTTTCTTCTGTTGAATTTGGACAGATGTAACTAGTATGTAATTATAGAATTTTATCTGTAAATTTGTTTTAATTTATGATAGTAGCTGTTTATTTTGTTTATAGTAATTGTAAATATTGTTAAATCTTTTACAATTAAGAAATGCATTTGATAATATTAATATCTGTCATACCTCTTCTAACCCTTTCGACACTGACTTTTTCCTTAAAGTCTAAAAAAATTAAAATTTTTGTCATACAGCAGTTTTGAGTAGTAAAATACATATCAATTTAAATTATTTTGATTATTTGAAAATTATGCATTTTATCAAATGCACACATATGTGACCAACAGGTCTTGCAGCATTACATGATCATTTCATATGATATTGTCTGAAACAGTTTTGTTTTCTCTCCATACATAAATTAAATTTGCATTTTTCACATTTTACTCTTGTTCTTAGGTTGTTATTTGTATTCTTACATCTTAATACAATATCTTCCATTTCTGGCCAATGACCAAGATCGTCGAACTGAATTTCTAACAATGGTTGTACGGTATTCGTAGCTCTCTTTTTTGGAACTAACTTTGTCTCATTTGAATTTGATGGGCGGCCTCGCTTCCGCTCAACCATAGAATTTCCTTGTTTAGACAATTATTCTGATAGGTGTGTAAAAAAGCAAGAAGATCCAGTCGTTTTTTTCATGAAATATTTTTCTTTTCACAGTCATTCTTATATTCATGCCAACTATTATAACTTATAATGTCCATTTCCACATCGAATGTCAATTCTGTAAAGTTGAACAAGGAAATCTTTTGTATCAACCCCTCCCATTGAATTTTTGTAGAGTCTAATTGCTTAAGGCCTGGTTATATGAATATATTTGTTACTTTTTTTACGCCAACGCTGCACTTCATCAAGTTCTCTTTTACCCAGAAAATTAGAAGCTGTACAAACAATATTGTTATCGTTCCATTCTGTTACAACCAGATCTCCTTCAACTGGTGTTATCTCATGAATTGAACATCTAGGCTCTTTTTTCTTCGCCTCAAATAGGCAATTGGGAATTCTATAGCTGCGCACTGTCCCAGCATATAAAATACCTTTACTTTAAATGTACTGTATAACTGACAGTGATGTGAAGTAATTGTCAGCAAACATTCTATAGTTTTCGTCACTAGTGACGCGTTCAAGTAAAGGGGAGATAATTGCACCAGTTTTGCCTAAGTTTACTTCTTAATCAACCTTAACATTTGTAGTTCTACCCTTGATAGACAATAAGGTCATACACCACACCACTTGAGCCCCAGAGAAGATAAGATTTTACTCCCCATGGTGACGGCTTATTCTTTATATATTGCTTTATATTTAGTTGATCCTTAAATGGAATTATCTGGTCATCAATGCACAAATCTCGTTCTTCCAGATCCAGTTGACGACAACATTTCAAAAATATATCTATAATCAGTCTCACTTTCCATAATCTGTCATTTTCATCCTTTTTTTTCATTTGTAAGATGCAAATTGGATCTAAGTTTTTCAAAATGATTACCAGACATTAAATATGCATTAGATGGTATACGAGTTGAAGGATTCCAATACATTCGGAGTCTTGGAAATTTTAGTATTCCCATCATTACATGCATACTTATTAACTGCTTTATCTCTCTTTCATTTGTATTCAAAGTTATGCCACTTTTTTAGAGTAAATACACATTGGATTCATTTGCCATGATTTCATAAATTTCATTTGGTATATAACGTTCAAAATATGTTATAGGTACATCAATATCATATCCATCATCATTACTAACTTTACCCTTCCAAGCTATATTGTTCAGTGGTTTGTACTCTGTTTTTATCCATTTCTGCCTAGGAATTTTTTGTTTGGTTTTGCTTTCTGTAGAAATTTTACTATTTACCTCGTTAATTTCTTCAGAAGCACACTCATCGCTACAACTATAGTCTCTGAATTTGAATTTCACTATTACTTTCTAATATGGCATGTTGATAACTATCAAAATTTTGCAGTTCATCTTTACAATCAGAATCAGAGTCTAATTCCGAATCCCGTCTTTGGCTAATTTCTCCAATAATTCTTCAATTTCATTCTGTGAGAGATATTTCTTGCTCTTTTGAGCTCCCAGATAACCTAAAAAAGATAGAGGAAAATTAAAAAATTGTGTCTTCAAAATCAAAAGTAACAATATATATTCCATTATTTATTTAAATTCTTTAACACCTAATCAGCACATATGTGCTTTTAAAATTTTTATTCTCAACATGCTCTTGGACGCATATGTGTACGTTAAAAATAAACTAACTGTTACATCTTAAAAACATCAAAAGTATATAATTTCACGCAATTTCATTAATGTACATACTAAGCCTTCATTTTATGATACACATAAAAATTTCTAACATAATAAGCTTTATAATAAACAAAATAAGTCAGAAAATTTGTTCCTTACCTTGTTTTGACGTAGCACTGGATGAAGCCATTATTATTTGTACTAATTCACTATTTCATAGCTAAATGACGCTACTTGTCCACTAAAAAATCAAAATATAGAATGCACATATGTGATTATGGGGTTTTTACGTATCTGCAAAGCGTTATTTATAGTTTAAAGCATTTTAAAAGTAAAGAACACATTTGTGACTGTCAGATAATAAGGAGTCAACCACAGTTTTTAATACTATGATAAAACTTAACTTTGTGTTGAGTTTTTAATATTTTAATTCAGTGTTCTAAGGTAATTTTAAATTCTGATTTGAAGTTTATTTTTTTTAAATAGGTTTTAATTAACTAATATAATGTAATATAATATAATATCTATTTATTGCAGATGCATGAAGCCATCAATGTAGAAACACATCATATCATTGAAAGAAATCTTTAATGAGTGAAATATGCAACCAAACATTTACTCAGAAGAACTTTTTCGAAAAGCATCTTCCGACTCTCACGAAGAAAAATCGTTTGTGTGTGATGTTTGCAAAAAGAAATTATCTCGTAAGGGTGATTTAAATAGGCATCTTTTAATTCATACTGGTGGGAAACCTTTTGTGTGTGACCTATGCAACAAGAAATGCTCTCATAAGAATGATTTAAAGAAGCATCTGTTAATTCATACTGGTGAGAAACCTTTTGTGTGTGAGCTGTGCAACAAGAAATTCTCTCAAAAATGTCATTTAAAAACTCACCTTCTCTCTCATATTGGTGAGAAACCTTATGTGTGTGAGATATGTAGCAAGAAATTCTCTCAAAAGAGTAATTTAAATGCTCACCTTCGTTCTCATACTGGTGAGAAAACTTTGTCGTGTGAGATATGCAACAAAAAATTCTCTCGAAAGAGTTATTTAAATACTCACCTTCGCTCTCATACTGGTGAGAAACCTTGTGTGTGTGAGATATGTAGCAAGAAATTCTCTCAAAAGAGTAGTTTAAATGCTCACCTTCGCTCTCATACTGGTGAGAAACCTTGTGTGTGTGAGATATGTAGCAAGAAATTCTCTCAAAAGAGTAGTTTAAATGCTCACCTTCGTTCTCATACTGGTGAGAAACCTTTGGCGTGTGAGATATGCAACAAGAAATTCTCTCGAAAGAGTTATTTAAATACTCACCTTCGCTCTCATACTGGTGAGAAACCTTGTGTGTGTGAGATATGTAGCAAGAAATTCTTTCATAAGAGTCATTTAAATGCTCACCTTCGCTCTCATACTGGTGAGAAACCTTTTATGTGTGAGCTATGTAACAAGAAATTCTCTCAAAAGAGTAATTTAAATGCTCACCTTCGTTCTCATACTGGTGAGAAACCTTTCGTGTGTAAGACATGCAACAAGAAATTCTCTTGTAAGGATGATTTAGACAAACATCTGTTATTCCATACTGATGAGAAAACTTTTTGTGTGTCAGGTATGCAACAAGAAATTCTCATGTAAGAGTGATTTAAGCAAGAAGCTCTAATTCATTCCTTTTATGTGTGAGACATACAACAAAATATTTTAGCTAAATGCCCATATTAGTTCTCAAACTAGTGAAAAATATTTTGTTTATAAATTCGGCAACAAAATATTTTGAAAGGAGTAATTTTATTAAGCATCTATTTCATACTGTTGAGAAACATGCAATAAAAGTTATTCTCAAAAGTGTAGTGTAAATTGCTTATACTGTAGATAAACATTTTTAATAGTGTGAAATATGAAACAAGAAATTTCCACAAACACTCATCTGTGTGCTCAACTGCTATCTCATAATTGGGTCATTCCAAAAATAAAGCACCCTTTTGGGGTCCAACACTTTGTAACATTATATTTCCCAGAATTTTGTTCCAAAATTAAATTCAAATACTTGAAAAGATATTTCAGAAATATTTTTCTTTAATGCAATTCTGAAATTTTAGATAAATTGCATTTATTACTTCTTAAATAGCTTTACTTAAAATTGTATCCTATAAAAAGCCTTGTCCCATGAGCAATTTTTTATTTTCAAACCATCATTTTTTCACCATATATATTTTAAAAGCTATGTCTGATTATATTTTTTAAGTCTCTGTAGTCTTATTATTATATCTACATACTTTAAATATATATTTTTAGATATGTTTTCATTTTATAAGGAAAATTCTTGTGTCCCCTGTGTTACTTCTACTTTGTTCTTAATATTATAACAAGAATTTGTAACCTAAATGTTGTTAACAACAGTCAGTCATGCTCTTTTAGAGCTATTATTTATCTTAAGTAGTCATTATTTCATATGTTAAATTCTGAAAAATATTATCTGAGCTAAAGTGATTTTTGAAGGTAGGTGTGTTTTTTATGTGTCCCCTGTGTTACCATCAATTTACATTAATAATATATATATTTTTTAATTAATTTCGGTTTAAATTGTACATCTCAGTTAAAAGAAAACATTCATATGACTTTGGCATTGTTTCTATAAAAATATAATTATAAAGATTATATTTTATTTCATTTTGTCCCCCGTGTTACTAGTCCCCTGTGTTACCATGATGTTGGTAATGCAAGAGACAATGAGGTAACACAGGGGCTTAATTTATTTTTTTAGGCAATTGTGTGGCTAAAACTTACATATAAAGTTTTGTATGTTATTTTAACTCAAAAAATATGCAGATTGTATTATTATTAAAGTTAGTTTTTTCTAAGAAAGTGGAAAATATCGTCATGCTTCTTTTACTGCAAACTATCAATTTTATGTTGTAGCTGCTCTCTCAGTTCACATTCGAAAGTATGAGAAATAAATTTCTAATTAATATATAAGCACATTTCTATGATTTTTGCATTCTTAGTGCTGAACATGTGTGCACTTTGTTACTTTGGTGTCCCCTGTGTTACCGTATGTCCCCTGTGTTGCTGACATTTTTTGTGTCTTAACAAAAATAAAAAACTTTCTTAAGATTCAGAGGGTTAAATATGCAATGACTAATATGTATAAATAAGTTTGACTGAGATTTTATTATATTGCTATACTTTTTACCTAATTATGTAAAGTTTTATATTGTGAGAATACTAAAAAGGTAACACAGGGGACATGATACGTGTATTTTGTGAGAAAAATATATACATAAACAAAAAATTATGTGGCAGTGAGAAAGAACATTCATATCAAAATGTTAAAATTGTAAAAATACTTTTTTACTTTCATACGACAAAATGGGGAGATTATTTAAAATATGGTAACACAGGAGACACTTTTCATTCAATGTGTCTACGTTTCTAAGTGTAGTAAATAATATTTTTTTTTAAGTGTGCTGCTGATATTCAATTTCTATTTTTGAAGGTGTATACAATCCTCTCAAAGATTTTTTTACTTCATTTTTTGTGAAAAAAAATTTGAAATTTTTTTTTTCAAAAGGGACGTTTATTTTTAGAATGACCCAATTCGTTGTATGCTATAAACTAATTTTGGTACTTCCCTTTTTATAGGGACATTGGCATAATTTAGTGTAAAAAATGGGGTACTTTTTGGTTTGCCGGGTGCCAGTATGTGTCTGTATATATATATATATATATAAAGGATTGTTATACTTAAACTTCCCCTATAAACAACATCCTACAGCGCAAATGGGTGAACGGAATGCGACAATATTTGGTATATAGACTATACACGTGATACGCTCATGGAATTTCGAAAAAAGTTTTTAGTTCCAAAATGTCCACCAGAGGCCGCCTTTTCCAGAAACACAATAAATTTAACAGAATAAACGACCGAAACGGAATACAGAAACAATATTAACAAACCCGAACAAGAATTATGAGTAATAAAATGTAAAACCGGGAAAAGCTGTCAGTTCTAGGAAAAAACATGTCGAGATTTGCATGCTTGTGAAGAGAAAGCTTTTTGCAAAATAGGTTAGGGTATAAAACGTTTGCAGACGTTGTCGTTTTTTATGTCGATATTACCGTCTGTAATGATGACAGTATCTTTAGTTGAACGTGCGTTATTGGTGAAGCTGTTTTACGAAAACAAGAGCAATGCTTCTGCTTCAGTTTATGAATTTCGTCATATAAAGAACCTACGACGTCTACTAAAGGTGTCTGAACCATGATTAAGAGATTTAAAGAGACCGATAAATTAGGAATTAAACCTGGAAGAGGCAGTAAATCTATCGCATCGGTACTTTTTATGACAGCTATTGCTGCATAGTCACAGATATCGGAGTTTGGGGACAGTAGCGCACGTGCAGTTTCTCGACTGACAGGCTTTTCTTACAGCACCATCCAAAAAGTGCTCAGTAACATTATTCATTACTTCACATACAAGATCCACCATAATCAAGAACTGTTGGATAGGGACAAGCCACTACATCTCTAATTCGCAGTCAGTTTTCTCAACAGAATGGCTGTTGATCTGTCATGGCCTTGGAATATTCTGTGGAGCGACGAGGCTAATTTCTACCTCAATGGAACAGTCAACACTCACAATTGTCACATTTGGGCGCAGGAAAATCTGCAGATGCACACTGCAAGTCCCCTACATTCTCCAAAGGTGACTGTCTGGTGTGGAATCATGGTGACATTCATCCTTGGGCTGTTTTTCTTTGAGTAAATGACTGTACAGAGTCCTGTCAATGTTCCGTCACGAGCCGTCAGTACCATGATATGCTGCAGATGTTTGTTGTGCTGCAACTACAGCAAAGGCGGGTCCTTACATCGACCATTTTCATGCAGGATTGTGGGTCCCCACATATCCAGGAGTCTGTGAAGGCGCTGTTGCCCCAACACTTCACAGACGAACGTGTTATTAGTCGCTTCTTTCATAATCCATGGCCGGATCTAAATCCGTGTGATTTCTGGTTATGGGGCCACATAAAAAGTCTGGTGTAACGTGGAGGTGTTGTGACGTTGAATGACTTAAAGAACTCCATAACACTTCATGTGCGAAGCATCACAACTGATCAGTTACGATCTGTTGTTGAACACACTGTCCATCGACTTGAAATTTTGCAGGTGAATGAGGGTGGTCACATGCAGCATCTTTCGCTACATCATCCTGGGCACAATTAACAACTACTCCTCTTGTGCAATTTCGTACTAATCTGTTCTTGTTTCTGCAAACTTAACTTTTTTTTCTCAAGCAATGTACTGTTATTTTTTCCTTACCTTTAATTTAGGTAGATCACACCCCTCGAGCTGTGGTAAAGCAAGAGCCGTTGTGGTAGCTCGACATATGACCTAGCGACCGTCTCCCCCTATGGGGTTTTGCGAACGAAGTCGTCGGGGGGTTCCATGGCGGTTCATCAAGGTTTCGTCTCTGCGGAAGTTTCCACAGAGACGTGGGGTTACTGCCGTGACGACCTATGTCACCAAACCTTGGTAAAATAACCTGGGGGTCCGCAGTGGGGAGCGGCCTCAGGCCGATCACAGCGCCGGGCGAGACAAAGCCCTGGTGCGTTATAAGCCCTTCAGAATCTTGGGCGCGATGGTCGTTTACGCGCGTCGGCGACCCCCGTGGGCTTCTGACGGCGCAGGATAGTTTTACCTTTAATTTATGTGGTTTGATGACAAGGTGATCAGAAAATAGTCAATAAATGTTAATATTGTTTCTGGATTCTGTTTTGGCCGTTTATTGTGTTAAATTTAATGTTTTTCTGGAAAAGGCGTCCTCTGGTGGACATTCAGAACTAAAAATAATTTTTTTTCGAAATTCTGTAAGCACATGTCGTGCATAATCTATATACCAAATTTCAATGCATTCTGTTCACCCGTTTGCACTGTAGGATGCTGTTTATAGGGGAAGATTAATTATAACCACCCTGTATATACGTTACATTCGGCAACAGACGAAGAAAAAGATGACAAATATCTCCAAATTAATTGCAGTCATACTCGAAGTTTGCTCGTCAGCAGTTGAGTAAAAATGCAGATTGCATAAAGGCAAAACACGATGGCAGTCAAATCCATTTTATTTAAACACAATCCTCTTTAGATTCCAGGGAAAGACTCTTCACATAACGAAAACATTAATAACTTTCCGCAGAACAAAATAATTTTATATTACATGCAATTCAACAGCCAGCAACAGTTTATTTTAACACTCCTTTGACCACAAAATCTCTATGTTGACACATATTAGAACTGTACAATGACAGCAATAGTTTGTTTTAACAATCAATTTGACGACAAAATTCTTCTGCTCTCTGCGTCTGTCGCTTAATTTTAAGCAAAGAGGCGTAAGAAACATTTCGTAACACGTGACATTTTTTTACCCAATACATGTTCGATTTTAGCTGCATACTCATTTTTATCACGAAATTAATATTGAAGAAAGAAGTGTCTCCTAGTTTTTGGCAGGAGAAGAATTTTCTAGAATACTGTTGATATTAATAAACGCGGGAACCTGAAAGAATATGTTTCAGTTTTTGCATATTTAGAAAACAATTTAAAGGAAATAATTTTTGATGGGGAATGATGAATTTACCCAGATTAAAAGAAATAAAAGAGATTTAAATGTGAGAAGAAATAGGAAATATTTAATGTAATAAAGAATTTAAGAAAATAGGTTTTATTAAGAAGAAATAATTATATTAATTTATGTTTTTACGTCTTATTTGTTGGGAAATAAAAGTAAATTTAAGTAGTTTAGGATAAAAAATGCTTTAAATGTGAAAAGTAATTGAATATTTTTAAGAAAGTGAATATTTGAGTAAAATAGGGTTGTAAATGGAATATAATAAATTTAATAAAAATAAAATAAATTGAATAGAATAAATTTAATAGTGTATGGAATTTTAAATTTTGTAACATAATCCCCCTCTCCAAATTTTGGATGAATTTGGTAGTTTTTTAGAACTACAAGTTCAGACGAGTAAAAAGATTATAAGTTTGATGATAGAAATTGCTACAGTGATAAAATTATAAGTGGTATTAATTAGTTAATCACTTTCAAAAGTAAATATTTTAGACTAATTGTAAAAATTTTAGAATTAGGAGCGCAGTTTTAATACCTGTAATTTTTTTTAATTTGGAGATTAGTTTTAATACTTGTAAAATTTTAGGATTTGGAGTGCATTCCCCTGAAAATATACAGAACAAAGTTTACATAGTCACTTACAATTTGTAAGTGTATCGTACTACATAACAATAATAGGAACAGTGAAAGTAAACGATTAAATACAGTCAACAACAGAAATAGTTGTTCTAAAATGACAGAAATAATAAGATATAGCTTGAAATAAAATTTAAAATATTAACATACAAATTTTTTATATAGTCCTTGGTAGATTCATAAAATTTAAAGTCCTGAATCCCTATCAAAAGTCTGTAAGAAGTCTAATAATAAAATATAGACTCAACAAAATTTTCGGTATCCATGGCAAACCAAGAATTTTTTAATTTCACATCTTCTCTGGTAGACTACTATAAATAACTAAGTATGTAGCTATTTAATTACTACATAATTTCTTAGTTACTTTAGTGGAATTCAGTACGTGAGTGAAACACATGTTCTGAATTACATTCATCTTTCCGATTGCTACTCAATGAGGTTTCTGTATCCAATGATTTTTTTTCTGTTCTGTTTTAGTGTTGACTCTAGAACAAAAGGCCTGCTAAGCAGCTTTTTAATAAAAAAAGGCAATTTTGTGCCCTTTTCAAAAAACGTTTTGTATTGGTTAGAGTCCCTTTTTATCAGTAGATCTTTGTGATGTTTCCTCGAGTGATTGCTGAATTACATGATATTTTCCTGCAACCACTCGATGAATTTCATGGTATATTTCTGTGACCAGTCTGTGAATTTCGCAATTTTTTTTCTCGACCAATTAGTGACACTGCAAGTTTCCACATTGGTCCTCGTGACTTACTGGCAAAACTCGCAGATCCTTTTTCATGCAAGAGCTGGATAAATTTCATATATATTTTTTAATGCATCTAACTGATGAATTTTCCAATTTATTTTCACAGGCCCAATAGACAAATTTACATTGTTTTTCTGCGATTGACTGACAAATTTTGTGACTTTTTCCTCATGACCAATTATCACATTTCATATTATTTTTCGTTACTACTTTTTGATTTTTGCTGTTTCATTTTGAGACATCTTGAAACAAAATTCATAATGTTTTTCATATGCCCATTGAAAAAATTCATGATTTTTTTTCTACCAATCGATCAACAAATTTTGCATTTTTTCCTCGCAAGTGATCTACTTTCTTCATTTTTTTCTAATACCAGTCGACTAATTTCACTCATCCCCTCCCTCAAACAATCGATGAATTTCACAATTTTTTTTCTTGGCTGTTTGACCAAATTCATAATTTTTTCCTGTGACCAATTGATATATTTTCACATGGAAAATAACCAAAAGCACAATGAGTTCTAATGGGTGCATAAAGTAGTTTTAAAAGGGTTGCCAGTTGCATAAAATAATATACAACAGTTAACATGCATTGCACCCTGTCAAATTGGTGAAGACTCAACACTATGTTTTCATAGGTGCAAACTACCATACATGCATTAGTAACAACTGCTCTAACGAATTTCGTTCATTTTTGAGATTGCTACACAACAAGGTTGCTCTATCAAGTGATTTTTTTTTAATGGGCGAGAAGTGTTTATAGAGTAGACTCCCTTAAATCCGCATAAGTTAAAAACAGAGGTTGTGCAGATTTTAGAAATTTGTGATTTCTGGTTACTGTTTTACAATTTTAAAACAATTATTTGAATTTAATAATGCACTTGAAATTATAATGAAAACTGACAATAAAGTAAAACAATTAAGTAAAATAATAAAAATAAAGAACATTTAAAAAACATTTAAAATATTAAAAGTAAAGGTCAATGCATAACTAAATATGCATAATGATCATGAGATAAATTTTTATTAAATTATTCAGTGAAATTCACCTTATAAATGTATACTAATAATTTACATCAATATCTTAAAATAACAAAGTTTTATTTCATGTTTAGCCATACTTAGTAACCAAAAAAGCTTGATTAATGCATAAATTATTTGGTAAAAATATCGTGAATCTTGAAAATTTTCAGAAATAAATATATACTTCCTTCATGGGAAAACATGAGTTACATCATATTAACTATAATAAAATATTAAAATGTGTACAGGATGATATAAGTATATAAAAAAGTTGAATTTTACACCTACATCTTTACTGAGTGTTTCATTGTTTACATCGGAAACAATGTGTAATTTAATTGATTTTTTATTGTCACTAGAGACCGGTAAAAAGGGCAAAAGATTTTTTTTAAATTATAAAAATAAAGATTAAAAATATTAAAGTTAAAAAATAAAATTAAAAGAAATTAATAAAATTAAAAATATGTTTAACTTCTTTGTATGCTGTGGGACAAAGAAGGGGGAAACATAAGTTTGGAAGGTTAGGAGAGATAAATGATTATCTATTTATTTATATTACACCGTGTCCCAAAAGTTTAGACAATCAATGAAATTTGCATTAACATAAAAAGTAATAAGATACAGTTAAAATTCGTGAGATAGGTAATAAATAAAAGCAGTTTTGCTGATATACACATATAAATTATGATCAAAGGTTTGAAAATATAAAATATACATTAAATTATATAACAATGTGCTGTCCCAAAAGTATAGATACCTGTAATTTTTTTGATTTTACATTTATGAAAGTAACTAAAAACGTACTTTTAATATTTAATTGTATTGCCAAGACACTTTATAACATCAAATACACGTTGTTCCATAGAATTAACTAAATATTGCATTACAGAAGGAGGTATTTCATACTACGCTTTGTCAATTGCAATTTTTAAGTCATTTACACATGTATATTGCTTTCTATTTTCATATATTTTATGAGATAAGGTCCCCCATATGTTCTCCATGCGATTCAAATCTGGACTAAGTGCTGGCCAGTCTAATAGTGTGCTATTGTTTTATCTAAACTACGTTTTCGATGATGTGCAGGTATGGATGGATGCCCCATCTTGTTGCAAAACACAGTCCAGTCCTGCTAGCAAATCAATAATTGGCATTAAATTGGTATATAAAATATCCTGATAATCCTCTGATTTCATTTTCTGTCCATAAATCCTAGAAATGTTTGTCCGTTGAAAGAAAACCTTCCCCATGTCATTACGAATCCTCCGCATTGTTGCCTGCTGAAACAGTTCTTGGGTTCTTTTCTCAGGTCTTGCCAGTAAAATTTATGACCATCAGGGCCGTCTAAATTCCATTTCTTTTCATCACTGAAGATGACAGAAATCCATTTTTCACTGTATGCTTTCTAGCCCACTTTAGACGTGCATCTTTATGTCTCTGCTTTAAGCAAGGTTTTGCTTTCATTCTCCTGTAAACAATATTTGTTGAAGCTTTAATTCTTCTGTGTACCAGTACTTTTTGAAATTCTGGAAATTGATGCAATTTCACGCACAGATAAATTATCAACTGAAGCCATTTTTAATAATATTCTATCATCACGTAATATTGTTTTCCTTTGTCTTCCGACTCGCTTTCTAGTATTTCATGTTCCACCTGATCTCAAAACTCTATAAATACTGCTCAAGGATCTCTTTAATCTTCTCGACATTTGTACAAGATTTTGTCCTTGCGCTTTTAAATGTAAAGTATTGATAATTTTATCTTTAGAAATTTCTTTAGAACGTGGCATTTTTATCAACATACGCAGGAAATATCTTTTCCGAATCACAAACAAAACAATGCATTGAACTCATTTGATTCTACAAAATTTCAATAAATTATTATGCTAAAAATACAGCAAACGATATTTCAATTAAAGGGAAAAATTATTCTGCATTTATAGAAGCAGACGAATCCTTATATATTATTTCTCCTGTCAACATCCCTTTTTCTCAGAAAATACGAAACGCAGAACAACGAATGAGATACCATATGAAAGGTTTTTGAACCGGCTTCTGACATAGCAGACTTAAAAAATTTTTAAACATGTTTTTCGATTAAAAATTGCTGTTAATGAAGAATTAAATCGACATTGATTTCTGTAATATATTATTTATATTGTTAATTATTGGCAACAGCTAAGGAATTGTAGTAACTAACTGTAACTTTAACCTGGACACCACATCGGCAGATTGTATCTCGGTAATAAACATGCATACGTGCATTCAGGTAGTATTTTACCTTAATATGTATTTATAATAAACTTAGAAGTTAGTAAATGATTAAATCATCTTAATTTATTAAATTGGCGACGATGTATTTTGACGAACAGTAATTGTACCGTATATTTATTATAATTTTCTAAATCGTATCGACCATGTCGAAGTTAGGCCTAGTTGGTCAATTGTCAGTATTTGACGATAGTAATGAGGACTTTTCTCTCTATGTGGAGAGACTAGAACAATATTTTTTAGCAAATGATCTTGATGAAACAAAGCGAGTACCTGTGTTGATATCAGTATTGGGACCTAAAACATACAAACTTTTGCGCAACTTGTTGACTCCGCAACTACCGAAAGATTCAACGTATGACGTGATTATCAAGAAGCTGCAAGACCATTTTCGCCCGGCTCCTATTACAATTGCAGAACGATTTCGTTTTCATCGAAGGAACCAAATCGATCGGGAAAGTATTTCCGAGTATTTAGTAGAATTAAAGCGTTTGGCATCCACATGTGACTTTGGAACTTTTCTGCAGGAAGCTCTACGGGATCGTTTCGTCTGCGGCATTCGTTGTGAAGCTACTCAAAAACGCTTGCTTGCGAAAAAGGATCTCAAGCTTGAGGATGCTTGTGAAATTGCCTTGGCGATGGAATTGGCGGAGCAAGGTGCCAGCAACATCAAAGTGACAGTACCTGCACTTTCCAATGTCAGCAAAGTGAGCAAATATCAAAGTAAGTCCTATAAAAATGCTAAAAATAATCCTCAGAAATGCTATCGCTGTGGTGCATCACACGATGCAAACAAGTGTAAATATAAAACTGCTAAATGCCATGCTTGCCACAAGATAGGCCATATTTCACCTGTGTGTAAATCTAAAGACAAAAGTACTAATCCTTCTGCTAAAAAAGTATCAGCTAATTGTGAACAGAGTAATTCTGAAGAGTATAATCTATTTTCCATAAATGTAAATAAATTAAGTAATTATTCTAACTATATAGTTCAAGTGAAAATTTGTAACAAATTACTAGATATGGAATTAGATACTGCTGCAGATGTTAGTATAATTTCTGAAACGTGGTTAAAACAAAATTTACCACACATAGTACCTAAAAGTATACCAGTTACACTCAAAGATTATAATCAACAACCCATTGCAATAGCTGGGGAAGTGTCAGTCTGTGTTGTGTATGAAAATCAAGTGTGTGATTTACAAGCAATTATAGTAAAAGGTGACCGACCATCCTTATTTGGAAAGGATTGGATTAGAAAATTTAAGTTAAATTGGCACAAAATTTTCTCTGTACATAAAATACTTAAGGACATGTCTGTTAAAGTTGATTCTATAAATGCATTGACAAATAAATGTAGCAAACTTTTTGAGGAAAGTTCTGAACCTATTAAACATATAAAGGCTTCATTAAAAATGAAACAGGAAACTCAACCTGTGTTTTTTAAAGCGCGTCCAGTGCCATATTCTTTAAAGAGTAAAGTTGCTGAAGAAATTCTAAATTCCAAGCAGAGAGGTGTTTGGGACTTTGTGCAACATTCCAGTTGGGCAACTACACTTGTGATTGTTCCCAAGAAAAATGGTGATGTACGCTTGTGTGGTGACTTTAAAGTTACTGTTAACCAAGTTATTGATCAAAATCAGTACCCTTTGCCAACTCAACAAGATCTATTTGCAACTCTTAATGGTGGACAGTACTTTTCAAAATTAGATTTGCGTCATGCTTATCAACAGATTGAATTAGATGAATCTTCACAAGAGTATCTTACTCTGAATACCCATCTTGGTTTAGTACGCCCCTTAAGATTATTATATGGCATAAACAGTGCATCAGCTATTTTTCAGTCATCAATTGAAAAAATTCTTCAGGGTATAGAATTGGTGGTTTGTTTTCAAGAAGATATACTTATTACCGGTGCCACATATGAAGAGCACCTAAGCATTCTGGAAAAAGTGTTTCAGCGATTTATTGAATATAATGTTAAGCTCAACCTATCAAAGTGTAGTTTTTTACAAAAAAGTGTGGAATTGTTAGGCCATGTAATTGATAGCGAGGGTATTCATCCTACAGATGAGAAAGTAAAATGCATTAAGAAAATAAATGCTCCTTCAAATGTAACAGAACTAAAATCATTTTTGGGTCTTTTGAATTATTATTCAAAATTTATACGTAATTCTGCCATGCTGCTTGCTCCCCTTTACAAATTACTCCATAAGGACACTCCTTGGATGTGGTCATCAGAATGTGAAGAAACTTTTCAGAAGTGTAAAAATCTTCTTACATCAGATGCTATTTTAGTGCATTACGATGACAAATTGCCTTTGAGAGTATCCTGTGATGCTTCGCCTTTGGGTCTGGGCGTTGTCTTATCCCACATCATTGGCAATGATGAACGTCCAATTGCTTATGCCTCAAGAACTCTTTCCAAAGCTGAACAAAATTACTCGCAAATTGAGAAAGAAGCAGCAGCAATTATCTTTGGAATAAAGAAATTTCAGCAGTATCTCTTTGGTAGAAAATTTACATTGGTTACAGACCATCAGCCATTAATAAGTATTTTTGCACCTAACAAAGCTGTTCCTGCCATTGCAGCAGCTAGACTTCAAAGATGGGCAGTGCTGTTATCTTCTTTCAACTACAGCATTGAGTATAAAAAAGGCTCAGAACACTGCAATGCTGATGCCTTGTCACGTGCTCCTGTTGAATCTGAAGTGGAAACGTCATCAGAGATATTTAAAATATCATATAGTGAAGACTTACCAGTAACAAGCATTGAAATTGCAAAAGCAACTCGCAATGATGCCGTTTTGGGACAAGCTCTGAAGTACGTTCAAAATGGTTGGCCATGGAAGATAAACAATGAAGCACTTAAGCCATTTTTTAACCGTCAAGATCAACTGTCAGTTGATAATAATTGTCTTCTGTGGGGAAAGAGAGTCATTGTACCAGAAAAATTCAGGAAGAGACTCCTGGATCAGCTATATGATACTCACTCAGGAATTTCGAAGATGAAAGCCATAGCTCGTAGCCATATATGGTGGCCAAAATTGGATGAAGACATTGAAAAAGTTGCAAAATACTGTCCTGCTTGTCAGAAGAATAGCCGTTCTCCTCCTGGCACACCACTTCAACCATGGACTTGGTCTAAACATCCTTGGGATAGAGTGCATATTGACTATGCACAGAAAGACAAGAACAACTATCTGTTACTTGTTGATAGCCACTCTAAATGGTTAGAGGTAATGCGGATGCCTTCCACGACTTCTTCACACACCATTGAAGCTCTGCAGCAGATTTTTTCGCGATATGGATTGCCATTGGAATTAGTGTCTGATAATGGTCCTCAGCTAATATCAGAAGAATTTGAATGGTTTTTGAAGTCGAACGGAATAAAACATACTCCCATTCCAACGTACCATCCACAATCTAACGGCTTAGCCGAAAGAACTGTGCAGACATTCAAAGAAGCATTAAGCAAAATGAACAGTGATGCTACAGATCATAGCTCACTGAGCAGAAAAATTTCTCGTTTCCTTATCAGCTATCGCTCAACGCCTCACTCTACGACTGGACTTTCTCCTGCTGAATTGTTTTTATCTAGACCAATTCGCACACCGTTAGCACTTGTACATCCCAGCACTCAGGCTCGTGTTGAACAGAACCAATGTGCTCAGAAAAAATATTATGACAGAAGCCATACTAGTAATAGAAGTTTTATGTCCGATGAAAAAGTTTTGGTTCGCTCCCATAGAAACCAAGAATGGAGCAGAGGAACTTTAATCAGGCCACAAGGTAATAAAACTTGGGTTGTTAACATCAACAACAAGATGTATCTTGCACATGTTGATCAGCTTCGTCATGAGTACAGTAAAGATGACCAAGAGTCTACAAACCTCGATAATTTTGTCAGTCAGAGTTGCCACAGTAATGTTGACATCTTTGAAACCATTGATGCAGATGAAAGGCCAGCAGAAATTTGCCCAGTGGAGAGGAATACTACCATCCCAGGTAATCCTGAAATCTCCGAAACTGATGCTAGTGTAAGGAAGGAGAAAATACCAACCACCATACATCCTGAGAAACAGTCAGATGATACCACAAACGATACACCAGCTGTTGAACAAGAAAATAAAAGTGTCACAAATGTTCGTCGTAACCCACCACGCACTCGTAAGAAACCTCTTCGTCTGGACTTATAAATATCTGGACATTCAAACTTACACCTTACATGGACTTATAAATATCTGGACATTCAAACTTTTTAAAGGGAAAGTATTGTAATATATTATTTATATTGTTAATTATTGGCAACAGCTAAGGAATTGTAGTAACTAACTGTAACTTTAACCTGGACACCACATCGGCAGATTGTATCTCGGTAATAAACATGCATACGTGCATTCAGGTAGTATTTTACCTTAATATGTATTTATAATAAACTTAGAAGTTAGTAAATGATTAAATCATCTTAATTTATTAAAATTTCATACATGAAATGAAAGGTTTTCCTGAAATTAGTGTCCAAAAAAAACAATATACCGCATTATATCATGTTCAACAATAATTATAAAAATAAATAAATAGTACAAAAAATGTAACGTATGATTTCTCCGTAGAGGTTAATTTAATATTTATGGTTATAAAGCATAATTGAAATTAAAATAAAAGATATGCTTTATTATATTAGAAATGCATTCAATTTACTTTATTTTTGTTTCATGTTTTTTAAGAAGCAGAGGACGTCATCTTCTAATGCAGTTAAATACGATTATAATTTTTTACTCGCGCGTGGTTTTTGAAACAAATATCGAGCTTTTAATCGGGTTTTCATTTAATTTTTATTTGTGTATATACGTACTGTAACGGAATAACGGAATTTATTTAAGGATTATTATCTAATTGGATTTACATTTCATAAGGATTAACAAAAATTGTAAGTATTTATTTTTTATTATTTCATTATCATATATATTATTTCTCCTGTCAACATCCCTTTTTCTAAGAATATACGAAACGCTGAACGACGAATGAGATACCATATGAAAGGATTTTGAACAGGCTTTTGACATAGCACACTTAACATTTCGTTAAAACATGTTTTTGATTAAAATTTGCTGAAAATTAAAAATTAAATCGACATTGTTTTCATAAAAGAAATGAAAGGATTTCCTAAAATTTTTGTTGCCACAAAAATAAAATACCAAATTATATGATGCTCAGCAATTATAATAAAAAACACCGCACAGGTTTATTTTATATTTATGATTAAAAAGTGAAATTGAAATGTTTAGATTTATATTTCTATGTCCCATGTTTTTCCCGAAGCGGATGACGTCATCCTCTAATGCAGTTAAAATGCGATTGTTAATTTTTTTTTCTCGCGTGTGCCTTTTACCAATCTTGGATCAGTGTTTACCCTAACTTTGATGTAATAAATGATATGATATTCTGGCTTGACTAAAAACTAAATGTTGTTTGCAGATATTTTTATCCTTACTTTTTCTTTAGAAGTTTAAATCTGCATCTAATAAATATTACATATTGATAAAAAATGGTACTTCTCTATTATCCCGTCGACTACTTTTCATAACAAAAAACTATCGCCAAATAAACGAGAGAAATTCCCATTGGAATATCAAAATAAATAAATAAATAAAATATAAGAATTTAAGGACACAATTGTTATTTTAATTAATGAAATAGCTAATAAATCAGTAAAACATAATGAAAAATACACGCAAATGTCGAATTAAAACCACTTGACATAACAAACACGTATAATGCTTCTGACATCAAATAAATGGGACGGTATTTTTGGCGTTTAATCTTACAGTTTGGCGATAGTTTTTTGTTATGAAAAGTGGTTGACGGTATAGTTGAGAAGTACCTAAAAATATTAGATTTCAGTGTGAAATCCTCGCACGGGGCCCTCTGGTATAAAAATATTTTATTTTGTGAACAAAAATGTAAAAGAAAACATGTAATGCTGCATTGTGTCTATACTTTTGGGACAGCACATTGTTATATAATTTAATATATATTTTATAATTTTATATAGTGATGGGAGTATTCGAATTCAAAATGTCTGAGGTCTCGATTCAGCCAAGTTCTCGAGTGATCTCGATTCAGACAAAAGTATTCGAACACAAGCCACCTGGCATTTGTGTCGTTGGTTTTCGACTGTATTCAGTTCTCATCGCTTGAGTTTTCTATGTTTTTATAAGCTGCATCAGTGAATGTTAGTCTTCAAATAATAGACTACTCGGCGCTGTTTGAGACTTCTCTCCGGAATCTTGATGTTAGTAGGATGATCGGCGATGTTTTATTTTTATTTTTTCAAGTGTGAATAGCTAAGGTGCACTTTTTTTTTAACTTACATAAAATTCTGTAAATTTGTATTTAAACATCACAAATATCAGATTTTATGATTTTTTAACATGTAACAGAAAATAATTACTCATAGCGGAAAAATAATTTGTACAATTCGAAAAAGATTTTATTTCTTGATTATGAAGATTAAACCTTTTTAACTCAACAACTCCGATTTGAAAACTATTTATTTAGATGCTATAAAACAGGGCTGTCCAACCCGGCGCTCGCGGGCGCCATGGCGCCCCTTGAAGGATTTATTGGCGCCCTTTAGAATGTTTTCTGTGATTAACTTTTTTAAAAAATATATAAAATCCGTTTTTAAAAAAGGGTTGATTTTTATTTATTTATCTATTTTTTATTTTTTTGTAAATCATTGATGTTTACATTTTTTTACAATGTAAGCAGCATCACGGTTTTTCACTCTTTATCCTAGCAAAGTGCTTCAGATGAGCGAATTTTAGATGGGCCAAAAGTTCTTCATAGAGAAAATTCTAAATTTAACATTATTTCATATTTTTCCTGCAATCTGTATTTAAATGAGCATGACTATCACTTTGAGATATGTGTGTATTATACAAGACGTGCGTGTGCCTTTCGAATGCTTCAAGTTACTAGCTTTTTCTAAATATAAAAATTCCTTGTATTTTCTTTTTAAATTGCTAAAAGGTGTAAAATAAAAAGGTTATAAAACAGTGAGAGAAATTCGAGACAAATGAAAATATTCTCATTTGTTTTGATAATGGCTCGGAGGGAGTCGAAACATGTCAACAATCAAATAAAAGTTATTTTACTGTTTATAACTTTTGTATTTTACACCATTTAGCAACTAAAAAAATTATATAAAAATTCCTTTAAAAAATGTTATTTTAAAACCATTAACATTTGCAAACTTTTATATTGTAGGCAGGGTTAAGATTTTGGCCACTTATCCCACAAATGTTTTGAGATAAGCTGCTATCAGTGAAATGTAATTCTAAATTTACTATTATTTATATTTTTGCTGCAATTTAATTTTACATGGACATAGTTATTACTGAGAAATGTACAATGTGCAACGCAAAAGACGCTTGTGAGTTCTTAACACTAGAGTGAGATAATATTGTATGTTTCCAGTCATGGGAATAATGGCGCTCTTCCTTGTTTGCCAACAGCTGAGATGCGCCCCCGATACCTGAAAGGTTGGACAGGCCTGCTATAAAACATTTTAAGCATGTAAAAAATGATTGAAAAACATTTAGAACATAAAACTATAAATATATTGACTGAAAGGTGTTTTTATTTATATCTGGAACAAACAGAAAATTACATTTTTCTCATAAATATTGTCAATTTTTTATTACAAAATTGTAAAGTATTTATTACAAAACTGTAAAAAATCTATTCTTGAACGTCTCCACCATTTTTAATTTTCAAAATTTACGATATATATTATAGAAATAACGATAACCGCTTCATTGGAAGATAGCCTAGTGTGCTTTATATATATATATATATAATAAAAACAGAAGTTTGTGTGTCTGCTTCTCTGCCTGTGTGCTGTATTCTAAAGAGACCGCTACATCCAGAGTAACAACATTTGGTAAGATGGTACCTGAATATATGAATTTATGCTGACCTAAACCAGTTTTTGAATTTTTTGTCAGATTTTTTTTAGCGTTTTCTATTGAATTTCAGCGTGATTTTTTCCACATTAATAAAAGGAATCCGGTTTCAAGCTTTTACTCTGATATAGTAAATGTTGTCCTCTTTATAATAAAGTTTATTCGGAATTCCTACAGTGATTTTTGAGCCCCAACTCTAGGTACGTTTGAATGAATTTTCTTTTAAAAATTCGTTTTGATACATTTTTAAAACTATATAAAACCCAAGCAGACCAGAGCGTGCATAGCCATAACATTCGAACGGTATAGCACACCCAGTGTACACTGATCCCACAACTGTATATTCGTTTGGAGGTGTATTTTCGTTTAAAAATTTAATACACAAATTCCAGGTTCGTTTTGTCTAAACACCGTAGCACGTTTGGTATTCACGCGCGAAGATAGTGGGGTGTACGTTTGGATTCATTTTCTTTAAAAATATATATATCATTAAACTTTGATGTTAAGGCTTAGTACAAAATAATAATAATAATTTTAAAAAAAAACATGAAAATATCTGAATTAAGATTTTTTTTTCCCTCAGAACTCATCGTGCAAGACAAGACAATTTTTATACATATCAACATAAAAATCAACATATATATTTACCAATTAGGAAATACTAAATATTTCAAAATAGAGAAATGAAACAATTATTTATTTTTTTCTTTCCGTCCTGAATTCCCGTGTACGATAAGTTTGAAAGGTATAAACGTTAAAAGTAAAACAAAATTACAAATTGTGTTGCACTATAGTGCACTAGAGTGTGGGGATGATTTAGGGGATGAGTCCTGCTGACGAAAAATTCTTAGTTCTTTCTTCTCTTAGTGTTTAATTATTCTAAAATTTTTCGGGAAAATATTTTTCAATTAAAATTATTAGAATAATTTTCTTTCTTTTTTTAAAAAAAAATTAATCAGATACAGAAAATTTAATTAAATTTCCATATATCTATGTACCCTTGCCGGCACTTATGATAAAATAATGTACCAACCACCATCCCAAAAAACAACGAAATTCTGGTTACGCCCATACTGACTTTTCTAAAATATCCATACTTAAGGTTATCAAGTATATTAAGTGTTAAATAATAAGACTTATTACATAGTTCCCACAATTTTTCAATTCCAGGTACTATCATTACTAAATCGCAACCGTCGCGTTATTTAATGGCAGAATTTTTGCCATTAAATAAGGAAGTTCGGAAATAGTGGAGCTCAATGGCACCCATTTGAACCCTTTATGGTACCCATATGAACGCAATATGATACCCATTTGAATACTGTACTTCTTTTAGTATTGAAATACATTATAAATATAAACAGTAATAAAACAAACGATTTCTCATGCTAGAAAGTAAAATTGTACAATTAGAAAAAATAATTTTTTTTAAATTTTATCAACGATTAAACAAAAATTGCTTCCGGTCGATTTTGCTCCGAACTCAAAAACATGAAAACAAAAAAAAGGTGCTGTAACGGACACGTGATCATTAAAAAAAGAGAGAGAGAGAGGAGCGATTTTACGTAGACAAAACATTTGAAGGATGAGGCAGACGATATGTCGCCCCTCATCTAGTTTCAATTGAACAATGTCTGGAGTAGTTTTCAGTGCTACAACATTTGAATACAAAGTATTCGAATGTTGGTTTCGATTCTCAAAAGTTTTCGAAAACTAAGGTATCGATTCTTAGAAGATCTCGAATCGGCCCATCACTAATTTCATACCTTTGATCATAATTTATATCTGTATATCAGCAAAACTTCTTTTATTTATTACCTATCTCACGAATTTTAATTGTACCTTATTACTTTTTATGTTAATGCAAATTTTATTGATTGTCTAAACTTTTGTGACACGGTGTAGATAGCAACGAATGTTGCTGATTATATTTTTAAACAAGTAATATAAAAAAAAAATTTAAAGTCAATTCCTACTTTTTAATCATAAATATATAAATAAACCCGTACAGCATTAATGTCCCACATTAACTTTATTGAACATTATTTTATAATCATCGTTGCGGTATTTTATTTTTTGTTGGCATCACTCATTTGAGATAAATCTTTCATTTCATTTATGAAAACAATGGGAGAAATTTTTTCCTCCCATATAAAAATTAAAATTAATTAATTAAATTTAATTAATGAACTAATATTTGAAAAAATTGTATTAACATCAATTGTCATCCAGTACAAGTTTAAAAAAATTTATTTGAACTTGAATAGAGCTGTGCCGAAGCTAACGAAAAAGACAGGCTACCGCGGTACATTCCACTTATCTTTTTTTACAGACCGCTAGAGTGACGTGATGCTCTATTCGTACGCCTTCATTGGTGCATTCGAGCAACACGTGACTCCGGCGGTCTGTAAAAAAAGATATGGGTAAAGCACCGCGGTAGCCTTTCTTTTTCGTTAGCCTCGAGCTGTGCAACGTGACGTCACGAACAGGTTTTTGCTGCTGCTGTAGGACAGCTATCCCTACCTTTATCAATGCTTTTTTTATTTGTGTGTCCTACCAGAGGCGGATCAACTACCACCTGGGCCCCTAGGCTTGATCTTTTTTGTCCCCTCCGCTCCTACAAAGCAATATATACAGGGTGATTCAAAATACATGTTTGCTCATTTATCTCTTAGACCACTTACGATAGAAACGAAATTCCAATTACAACAAGTACAGATTTTAGTCATGGCATTTGTTTTACAAGGGGCTTTATACATATTAAAATAAGAAATTTAATTTTGACACGGCCCCTATAAGTTATATTTAGAAAAATGTCCTTCGTTTATGAAGAACATAAAAAAAATTCTATTCTTTTATGGCCAAAACTTACTAAATTATTATACTTCATATTTTATGAAATTTCAGTGTTTTCTGACACTAAAAACGGAAAGAAGCAATGTTAGTGCAGGTAAACATTGAAATTACATTAATTTTAAAGTGCTATAATTCGGTACAAACTGAAAACCGAAAATTTTCACGAATCCAGTACTTTCTTCTTATGAATATAGAAGAAATTAAAAGGGGAATAGCATTTGGAATACCAGCTATATGTTAATAACATGAAAGATTCAATAAATGAATGAAACAAAGAATGTTGTACATCATTTCTCTTTTGCATAAAATATCAGTCCAATATGAAGAAAAAACCCTAAAATGAAATTTTAGCAGAGGGGGCCTTTTCTTCCGGGGCCCTAGACTTCAGCCTACTCAGCCTAATGGATAATCCGCCTCTATGTCCTACAGCTTTTTTCATTGTTCTCCGGTAAAAGTCACGTGATGTGAACTACTCTATGGATGAATAGAAAATATTTTATTAACGATTGAAAATTCCAACAAGATATATATATAGAGAGTGTGAGCTAATAGTAGGAATTTAATAAAGAGATGTGAATTTCTGTATACTGGAAAGGAGGGGCAAAAGAGAAGTGGAAATTTGGAAGGATAATTATTTTATTGTTATTAAAGAGCATTCAATAGGGCAAATTTTTTACATAAAAATAAAGATAAAAATAGTTTTATTTTTCCGTATATTGGGGGCGGGAGCGTAAATTTGGTAGGTTAGGGTATAATTTCAATGAATATCTATTATTTTGTATTAGTGAATGACAAGTGTTGCTTATTTATTTTTTTTTAGTAAAGAATTTTAAAGATTTGAATCTCTGAATGCTGGAGGGGAGTGTGCAAAGGGGAAAGCAGACTTTTTCTGGGGATGCAGGGGGATAATTTATAAGATTATTTGTCATAAGAGAGCATTAAAAAGGGGAGAATATTTTTTAAATATGAAAGTAACGATTTAAAAATTTTCGTATACTATGTAGAAAAGGGGGAGGCATAAGTTTGGGGTTTTAGGGGTATTTAGATGATTATCTATTTATTTTTATTAGCAACAAATGTTGCAGTTTATTTGTTTTTTAATAAATAATTTTAAATATTTCAATCTCTGTTTGCTAGATTGGGGTGCAAAGAAGAAAGCAGAAATTTGGGGGGGGGGATAATTATTTTAACGGTGTATATGAATTTATATATGATATTTGGTAATTCTATCATTTAATTTACTCTTTTTCGTCATATTGTAATTGTTAACCGTATGTTCTCACCAATACCACTCAGACTAATCCCATTGAGGAAAGTCCTAATTAAAATAACTTTTTTTGTTTTGCTGCCATCTGTGTTCTTATTGAGATAGTGTATTGATAATTATAACTAAAAAAATTCATTTGGATTTATTTATTAAAGGATAAAGTATTTTGAACAGAATATTAAACGAAACCCTTTGTGCGATATTCGATCACACTTACCCACTTGTTTTTATATATGTGTGGGCGGGAGGGGGGGAACCCTATAAAACATGCATTTTGTACAATATTTTAATATGTTACTAAAGAGTTTTATTTTTCAAAACAATTTTCATTAACACAGTACTTTAAAATTGAAGTATAATATATATCTTTCTTTGGGGGGGGGGGGGGGGGGGTAGGCGGGTAGAAATTAAAGGTGGATGAAAATCGTGACTATGGACTTACTACAGTGGTCCTTCAACTTTAATTTTTTCATCATAACCACAAAACAGTAATGATATCAGTACAAAAACCCTTAACGGGTTAAAAGTTAGTTACGCAACACTTTACCTTATGGCTTCGAGAATTTTAAATATCGGTCTTAAAAGTAATGATATCAAATTTGAGTGACGCTATGTTATTAATTAAAAAATGTTTTTTTTTCTTTTTTGTTTTATTTATATCCACAAGTGCAAATATTATTTTTAACATGAAAAGATATATAAAATTTATTTGCTGATGCATATTTAAGTTCACATCTCTCACAAATTCAAAATATGTGTTTTAAAAGAAATGATATCAAAATTGGAGTAGACGCCTTGAAGTGAATTTAATAGCATTGTTTTAAAATTAAATTAAAATTATTTTTGGCTTGTCGTCTAAAGTATATTTACATATACAAACAAGACTTTTCATTTTCTAATACACTGTTAAATATATTACTTTCACTGAGCCTATATTATGCATTGAAATGTACTTATTTCAATAAATTTATTTATCTTTTGTCCCACGTTATCCCAAATCGTAAGTAAAATTTATGCAAATGATAATTTTGCGTCATAGTATACAAAAAGTCAAACAACAAATGGAAATGTATACAAGTGGATAATATGACGCAAAATAATCATTTACATATTGGGGGAGGGGCGCAAATTCCTTTTAAACACATACATATATATAGTAAACCCTCTTAATAGCGGACACCTCGAGATCGCGGAATTTGTCCGCTATTCAGAAGTGTCCACGTTTCAGAAGTAAAAATATTTAAATATGTATGTTTTGTGAATTGAAAAAAAGTGTTTGCTAAATAGATGTGTCCACTATTTCGGAGTGTCCGTTATGGAGGTTTTACTGTTTGTATATACAGTAAAACCTCTTAATAAAGGAACCTCGGGACCGCGGAATTTGTCCGCTATTTGGTGGTGTCCACTTTTCGGAGGTAAAAATATATAAATATGTATGTATTGTGGATTGAAAAGGCTGTTCATTAAATAGAGATGTCTGCTATTTTGGAGTGGAGGCCATGCCTATCATGGAGGCTTTACTGGATGTACATTAGCTTAGATATGTACATTAGCTTCGTTAAAGATGGCTTCAGTTAACGATGTAATTGGTTAACGATAAGTGGCTGTACAAAAATTCCCTTGGCTAACGACACATGCTTTCCTTAACTACTATTAATTACCCGATGGCACAGTTTTAATAATATGAGCCACAGAAAGGCAGTTAGAAGGGGAGACAAAGCAGCAGCAAATAAATTTGTCATTAGCTTTGTAAGAACTGTAGGAGAAGGATAATACCTACATCAACAAGTCTACCATTGCGAAAGTATTGGGTTATTTCGGTAGAAAAAGCCCTGTAGGACATTTACAATAAACGAAAAAAAACTTTTCTTGGGCATAAACCAGTGATAAGTTAACCGATGATAGGTTGACATTGCTTGTAGCAGCAAGTTCAAGTGGAGACTGGAAAGTAAAACCAATGTTTAACTTACCAATCAGAGAATCACCGAGCTTTCAAAAAATTCAATATCTTAAATTCAATCCCGTTGTAATCTGATTTAATGATTGGATTCGCGAAGTGTTTGAATTAGCTGTCAAAGCCTTTGAACAAAACTGCCTTTCTTTGAAAGACTTTGGATAATGCGGTCATTTAACTGGCATACAAGAAAATATACCAGAGCAATTAGATTTTACCAGTGGACCCATGCGCGGATTTCGCACTGCGGTCTAACATTTTTTTTAGCAATATCTAATATTTCTTAGATGCAGGTTTAAACTTCTAAAGAAAAATTAAGGATTACAAATACCTGCAAAGAACATTAGTGAAGAAAGAATATCATCTCATTTATTCCATCAATGTTATAATAAAAACTAATCAGAGTTAGCAAAAGGCACGCCCGAGAAAAAAAATTAATTATCGTATTTTAATTGCATTAGAGGATGACGTCACCCGCTTCGAGGAAACTGAGAAAAACCTTTCATTTCTTTTATGAAAACAATGCTGATTTAAATTTTAATTAACTGCAATTTTACTTTGATCGATCGATGGTATTTTTTCCTTTTAAACGTTTCAATTTTCCTTTTTAATCATAAATGTAAAATAAATCCGTGCGCTAGTATCAAACTTTATACTTGTTGTACATATTACGTATTTCTCTAATTATGTGTTACGTAAATAATGTACTCTTATTACGTAAGCCATGGTTGTTCTATTTATTTTTTTTAAATCATTGTTGAGCACAATATAATGTTTTATTTTAGTTTTGTTCCAACATTTATTTGAATAAAACCTTACATTTCATTATGAAAACAATGCCAATTTAATTTTCAACTGTCAGCAACATTTTAATAAAACAACACGTTTAACGAAATCTGACCATGCTATGTCAGAAACCTGTTTAAAATCGTTTCATATGGTATCTCATTTATCGTCTGTTTTGTATTTGCTTAGAAAAAAAGGGATGTTGACAACAGAAATAATATATCGGATAAAGGTGATTTTTCTTTCTCCCAAAGCTATAACATCTCTGATTCAACTTAAGGATAAGCTGATAATTGCAAATTTTAAAACTCTTTGCAGGAGGGCACTTTTTACAAGGTGCTTTTCAATGCGTGATGACATGACCACAAGAAAAATTTTGAAGGAATAATCCAATACTGTCATACGAGTTAGAATATTTGTAAAGTTTTGTAAAGAAATATCAATGTAATCCGGTTTCAATCTTTCAGTCAAATTTTGTAATACATGTCAGATGAAATTTCTGAATTTTTTTTGTGAATATTATATGCGATTTTCAGCACCTTTTTGCATTGCAGAGCAATTTTTTTAATTTGTAAAAGGAATTCGGTGTAATTTATTAGCAAAATACAGTAAATTTTGTCCTCTGCATTGTCTGATTTTTTTCTTGAAATTTTTATGTTATTTTAAAGTTTTTTTTTTTTTTTGATATGCGACGATATTTTGACATTCATAGAAACTCGATTTCAATATTTTACCCCAATGTAATTTTGTCCTTTCCGATTTTTCGCGAATTTTTTATGTTTCTTTTCGCGTTTCGCGGCTATTTTTTGACAGTAGTAAATAAAAGGAACCCTGTTTTAACCTTTTTAAAAATATAATAAATTTTTTCCAACAATTTTTAATTTTTACTGAAGTTTTTATGCGATTTTTGGCATATTCTCACGTTCCGCTGCGATTTTTGGAGAGGCAAATTTTACTGAAACATAAATAACTCTCTGGTAAATTTTTGTACTGTGGTGATTAAATTCAAATTGGAAAAATGCCAAATCTGTTTCTGCAGCAACGTGAATGATGCTGTAAATTTTAATTCAATCTATGCCGAAATAAAAAAATCGAATAATTCACGGTTCATTTAGTTGGAGACTTGAGTTGGCGTATCTCGCACAGGTGTACGCTGCCGAAAGCAGTGGTCAACTATCCCGGTTTTTTTAATTAGAAGTTCGCTTGAAACTGACGTTAACCACAAACATGAAATTTCATTCATATCTCATACCTTGAAAAAAAAACATGATCATGTGATCTCAGACGTGCGAAGAGATTCAGATAGTAGGTGATAGTAAAATAATGACAATAAATAAAAAAAATAAAGAGAGAGGACGATATTTAATTATGCAGAAAACATATTTTGACCGTAATGCCAAAAGTAGAATGCCTTTAGAGAGGTATTTTTGAAGAAAAATATAGTGATTTATCATTAACTAGCAAGTAAATTCTGAAAGTCTTTCACAACCATTCCGTTCTGGCTAGCTCAGATTAGAACAAGCAAACTTCCGTACCAAAGGGGTAATCTACTGAGCTAAGTACAGCCAGCAAAAGTAAGTAATATAAAATTTATATTTAAAATGAAAATAAAAGTAGTTCATTGTCATTTCAATTTCGGACAAAAGTAATTTTTAATTGACTGTATCATTTTTCAAAATTTTTGTGTTCAGAAAGTTGAGGGGGGGGGGGGTCTAGTGCCCCCCCCCCTCCCGACGCTACGCCTATGATTGGCAGCTTATCCACTGAAAAGTTACTTAATTGTATACAAATCTCCACATTAGCGAACATATTGCAACTGAAAAGCAAACAAACGCGAAGCATAAATGCCTAAGTAAGTCTGTTAAGTGGGTTTTGTTAAGCTTTATACCAGTAAAATGAGATACATAACGAAAATATATGAAATGCTGCAATGATCGCGAAGAGTTCATTATTTCTCCATCAGAATCTTCCGATCTCGTGAAGAATTCAGCACGTAACTCGAATTATGGATTAAAATAACATGTTGCAATGCTTAGAATACATTTAAAGGTGACCAAGCTGGTCACCGGAGGCAGCGACTACACATATATTTGTGTAAGCTTAGGTTTGTTCAATTACAATAATTTTACAAAGTATAAGAAAAAAAAGAGATGACAGGACATTTTGTTTAGTTTGTTATTTGTGCTATTAACTAATGAAATTATTTGTTTGCAGTTTTTATTATTTCCCCAATTACTATTTTTAATTTTATTAATCAAGACATAAAGATATAGATTATGCTCCTTTATAGCATCTAATTACAGGTTTAGTTGTTTTGGATACTTATAATTATTGGTATCCATACATTGCCTTAATACAGGAAAAAAAATCATTAAAATGTTATTTAACCCTCTAGCGAGAGAGTCAAGATTTACCTCAAACCCAGAAAAGACAAAAGACGGCCCGACGGCCATTGAAATTTTAACCCTTATTTCATTTTACCCAGTGGAGGGAATCATTTTTCAGTACTTCATCGCATATAATGAAAGGAAAAATTCAAAAGGATTTTTTGGGGAGAGAATGCACAGGGAAGAAAATCATGCATCACTGCTATCAGATGAAGTAATAGTTAATTACCCAAAACAAGCTATGAAACAGAAACTAAAAACTACATAAGAAAAATTTAGCAAATATTTTAATGTGATTTTTCTTAACAATGCTCAAATAATAATTTTAAAAGAGGATAAATTAACAAAATGATCAAAACATGACTAAAATTTTAATTTGTGTGCATATAAAAGATTTTGTATCCTTTTTAATCCAATTTTTTTTTTATCATAAATATTGATAAATTTTGCAGGTTTGCTATTAGATGTGTTTAATTTGGATTGCATGAAATCTTCAAACTTTGTGAAAAATAGAAAGAACAAAAAAGGAAAAGAAAATATTATTTTATTATACATTTAGAAACGATTTATAATATTAATTGCAATCATTTAACAATAATTTTAAACATGTATTATTCAATGTTGATCTGAAAAAATATACATGAAATTTAAATTTTGATCATTTTTATTCAATGCAATTATAGTAGTTTTCGAAATAAAATGCACATTTTTACCGATGCTGTTTTTATGAGTGACACCATTTTTCCTCTGATAATTTAATCCCTAATATCAAAGCTAGTCAAATGAAAAGTCTTTGGAAATGTTATTTTGACACATTTATAGAGAAATACTTTGAATTTTATCGCTTGTTTATCAAAATGATGTAAATTTTATTGGAGAAGATATTATTTTCTAAAACACTTAAGCATGATATATTCATATTAAAAATATGTTTTTTTTAATTGAGTAAATGGCATCAGTAAAGATATAATAATCCCTATTATTGTCATTATAAATGGAAATAATATATTATAAATGGAAAATTAAACACATTTCATTACAATAAAATATTAATTTCCTGCAAACTAACTTTGGATAAAAATAGCACAAAATATTTCCTTATATCATTATATTTGTTTTTGAATGTGCGAAACTAAAGGTGAAAGTCAAGCAAATATCAATATGTTCAATACATCTTTTTAAAATTTATATTGGAAAGTGTCCATTATACTTATTTTCATCACAGAAAGAACTTGTTTAATGTGCTGTTACAGACAAACTATTTCGCTCTGATTTTTATATTTCATACATACTGTTTTTACACCAATTGTTAATTTTCTTACAACTTACCTTTCGCAACCAGGGCCGTAACCAGCAAGTAATATCAGGGTATGCTTCAAAGTTATTTTGTGGAACTAACATTTTTTAACAGGCTCTGTAATTAAGTCCACAGTCAATTTTAGCGAGCGAAATTTGGCACAAAAGTAAATACATTGTTGTAACCAGGTTAGCTTTTTGTGTGATAAACACTTAACAGTACTCTAGATAATCATTTCCTTGCTAAACTTCTATGCCAAATATTACTGTAAAACATATTAAAAAATATCCGCATAATTTTCTTATTATTTCAGGATATAAATCAATACCCTGATTCATCATATAAACCTGAATCAGTTATATCACAGTGTCCTATTCCTAATCCTATCATATCCTAATCATAATAATCTCTGTTAACAATATTCTTTGATACGAATGCATAAATGAAATCGATATCATAAATGCAACAAATGTAAAATAGAATAAATAGAAATGATAAAATAGAATAACAAGAAAGTAAATTTATTCGACACTTAATCTTAAAGAAAGCATATCAAATTTCTAGCTCATAAAAGAAATTTCAATAATCCTATAAAAACATAAATATGTAAATTGGGATCATCAGAAGTATTGTCAGTATTTATTTGTTTATAGAAATCTTGGTGCAATAGAGATAATATAGAGGTTGAATGGTTCAAAATTTTTAAAAGTACTTTCTGGCAACCTTTATTTACATTTTAGAAACTCATCTGATTGTGATATCTTTATGAACTATAAATATATAAAATTCACAAGCAATTTGTTCACTACTTACACCACTTATTGAGAAACAATTTATTTAATATATACACAAATAAGACATAAAATAATAATGTAATAAGAATATATAGCATATGTCTACACAAATAAACTATATATAATAATGCCTATTTAGCAATGCATACATAAACATATTTCTCAGCAAATACCACCTAAAATACCCTATTGTAGTAGAATTCTCCCAGATTTTTTTTTCCTTACGAAGAGGAATTCTTCAATTTCCATGATTTTATTTGGCCCTTCATTTCTCATTGGTTCTAGTTTCATTTTCGTGATTGATTATATATTTTCTGGCATAAAATTTCATTTTTTTAAGACTGAGTTATTTAAGGTCCCTATAACACAGAAATGCCATACTGTCTCCTAGAAAATATGATGAAGAGTTGGTTAATTATATATCTTTTAATTATCAAAAGTGATATGTTTCATTTAATTAATGCAGTTGATCTCCTTTTAATCTTACTCTCACATGTAGCTAACATCATAGGTAACAGCTAGTAGTTCATATACAAGATTACCCAAAAGAATTAGAATATATTAACATCTATGGATAAAAATTGTTCAAAATGAATTTTTAAATCTGTCATGCATTTTTGAACTGAACTAAATTTTACTATACTAAGAGATGTAAATGTAATATAAATAAGTCCATATAAAGCAGGTTACAAAAGAATAACGACACACAACCTTCTAATTATGATAATTTCCAAAAACAGCATTATCAGTTGTTTTCAGCTGAATCAAATTTTAACATACTGAGTTATATGAATAAATGTCTGTATATAATATACAGGGCCAATAAAATATTTTGATTACATCGCCATCTGGGTAAAAATTGCTGAAAATGTATTTTAAATTGCATATATACTATTTGATGTGTATGAAAATTTGTAGATCATATACAGGGCCGATAAAATATTTCAATTTCATTGCCATCTGGGTAAAAATTGCTGAAAATGTATTTTCATTTGCATATATACTATTTGATGTGTATGAAAATTTATAGATCATATACAGGATGACAGTAAAGTATCTCAATACATTACAATTAATGTCTATGGTCATATCTCTTTACAAGATTTGATCAGAACTGCGATAGATGCCAATATTTTTCACTTGGCAGGTAAATAAATATCATTATGAAGATAGGATAAGATCTCACAGAAGGAAATGCTTATTTAATAACATCACAGTGTAAAGCACAGCCATATATATATTAGAATCCAATAGTAACAAAAATAACCTAAATTGAAACAGTAAAATTAATCAGACAATGAAGGGTTCATGAGGGCAGTTCATTCCCTAAAGAATAATTAAGTAATTTTTTATCTTAAAAGTTTATAAGAAAGCCAGTTTTACAGTCGAGGAACTTCAATGCATGGAATTATGTTTAACATTTTTTAAATTTAAATTTCCTCAATCATAAGAAAATCTTGTACACTTACAAATTTACATGACATAGAAAAATAAATTGGGAAAATTTTTATATAATATAAAGTGAGATCAAAATAAGAAATACCAGAGATTTCCCCAGGTTTAAATAAGGCAGGGTGCTGCTGGTGAGAAAAAAACACTTTTTTATTCCTGGGGGCACTTTTTTGGTTGTTAAAGGCATTCTTTTGTTTTTAAAGCCACTTTTAACATTTAAAATCAAGGCACTCTTTTCAAGACAACATTGAGTCAATTTTTACTATGTAAGCAAATATTTTAATGCAAAAAGAAGAAACAACACTTTTTTTACTCAGAGGAAAGAAGGGTGCTACTTTTTTGGATGAGAAGCAAGAAGGGTGCTATTTTTTATGAGGAGCAAGAAGGGTGCTAATGTTTTTATGAGGGGAAAAAAGGGTGCCATTTTGTAAACCAAAAAGCAGGCAGGATGCAGCACCCTTCTGAAACTATCTAGAGGAAACTCTGAAAATGCATTTTGTACTGGTGGTGATATACAACCCATTTTTAATTTCACAAAATGTAATCTCAATTTTAAAAATAATAATAATAATACATTATTAAATAATATATTTATCTTTCTCATTTAATGTATCCAACTTATTAATTAATAATGCATGTATAATTGTGTTGTGTATATATATTTAACAAATGAATTTTTATTATTGATTTTTTGTGTATCAAGTTCTGGGAACTAGATCACCCAGATACTATTTTTTATTGCTTTTGCAGACAGTCAGTTACAGTTTTTTTTTATCCTGGATACATTGTCTGTACCTTACCCCCTAACTCACCGTCAACCTCAACTGGCGAGTTATGCTGAAACTCTCGGTTGACCCTGAAATCAAATTCTCCGCTAACTCAACTAGCCGAAAATGGAGGAGAAAACGAAACATAAGTTCAGTAACTGAACTAACCTATTCGTCTACAGTTATTCGACACGCGCATGTGCAATTGAAGCAAAGATGGCGGTTGCGTTGACAAGTGTTTTGACGTTTATTTCGTTTTCAATGCTATTTGTGATGCAGAAAGCAAACAAAATGTTAATTTAAAAAATAATAATAATGTGAAAGAATGTGTTACTTTTAATTATTAGCCCTTTTAGGATATTTTAACTCTGTAAAGTCAAGATTATAGTGATTATTAAGAAAGTTTTCAAGACGTAAAATATCTACTGAGAATATTTGGTAGCGCCATCTAACGAATGTAAAATCAAATGTTCTTACACTCAAATATTGTATATAAGATTCAAATCTTTTTTTTTTTTTTTTTTTTTTTTTTTTTTTTAAGAATAAAAAACAGCAGTTTTTCTTAAATTTCAGATTTATTCCTACACTTCATGTTTGTTTAAAGAATAAAATTATAGAAGATGGAATTTTGCGTTAAAATATCGTTATAATATATAAAAATGTTTATCCGTTTGTAATAGATAAATAATTTGAACTAATATGTACTTGTTAGTTAAAAATAATTATTTTTGTTTGAAAGAAACATTTTTAAGAGGATTATTTGAAAATTTTCGCAGTTCACGAGAATTTTTTCAAACAGCTTTTTAAATTATTATATATGAAATTAAAAAAAATATATATATATTAATTATAATATTTTACACATAAAAAACCCCTCACCTTTTTGGGTCTCGTATAAGGGATAAATGCTACCAAGCATGCAATTTCATCCAAGATAATTTAATTGAATCTGTAATCAATTATTTTAGTTAAATAAAACACATACATTAGAAATAAATATATGAAAATATCTTTTTATATAATATTCTTGCAAAATAAATAAATCTAGCTCGCTATTTGCTTTTATTCCACTTATTAGTGTTAGCATGGTCATAAAATTGTTTATTGAACGTAGATAATATATATATATATATATATTCTTTAATCAAAAAACTTTTTAAAAAAATCCTATAAAATTTTGTAAAAATGAGCATTTTATGACTGTGACAATATTTTTAAACCACCAAATCAAAATGTTAATTCAAAATTTATTTGTAAATTTATTTATCAAAAAGTAAACACTCCAATTTCCCTTTAATCAAATAACTAAAAAAAAAAAAAAAAAAAAAAAAAAAAAAAAACTTGTTAGTTAAAAATAATTATTTTTGTTTGAAAGAAACATTTTTAAGAGGATTATTTGAAAAAATTCGCAGTTCACAAGAATTTTTTCAAACAGCTTCTAAAATTATTATATATGAAATGAAATATATATATATATATATTAATTATAATAATTTACACATAAAAAACACTTTTTTGGGTCTCGTATAAGGGATAAATGCTACCAAGCATGCAATTTCATCCAAGATAATTTAATTGAATCTGTAATCAATTATTTTAGTTAAATAAAAAACATACATTACAAATATATGAAAATATCTTTTTATATAATATTTTTGCAAAATAAATAAATCTAGCTCCCTATTTGCTTTTATTCCACTTATTAGTGTTAGTCTGGTCATAAAATTGTTTATTAAACGTAGATAATATATATATATTTTTTCTTTAATCAAAAAACTTAAAAAAAAAAAAAAAAAAAAAAAATACTATAAAATTTTGTAAAAATGAGCATTTTATGACTGTGACAATATTTCTAAACCACCAAATCAAAATGTTAATTCAAAATTTATTTGTAAATTTATTTATCAAAAAGTAAACACTCCAATTATGCTCTTTCAATATTCTGTTTTGTTCTGTTATTGAAAACTGAATCAAGGGAGGACAGAACCCATAAAGACTATTGCTACGTCATGTGATCCCTTTGGCCAATGAGATATACACATTTCAACCTGCCGTCGAGTAACCCAGAGTCGAATAACCATGTCCCTGAAGTTAACCAAGAATTCGGAAATATCAACAGGCAGTTAGATTCGCGAACCTCGGGTTACTCAACTGAGAGTTGATCGGGAAGTTGAAGGTTGGTGGTGAATTGACCGGTTACAGTGACAATTTAACTGCATTCAATTTATTAGGGTATGGATGTGAGGTAACTGTGGTAGTCTAATCACATGACCATCTGTTCTCATTGGACTAGACTTTGCTAGGCAGGTTCAAATTCTAGCAAAGGGGTCGGTATGCCAATAAAAAGTGAGTACATGGGCATACCAACACTTCCTGGGCATATACAGAGTGGATGTCTGTACAGTGGTATAACTACCCAATTTTTAGTTACTAGCTAAGAACTTAATATATCATCAGTTATAGATTTATTTTGTATAGATAAGTTCTAGAATCTTTCTTGAACAGATGAGTTATCGAATTTGCCTCGTAGAAATGAGTTGATGTTTTCTTTCATATAGATGAGTTAACAAATTTATCTCATACTGATGAGTTTCTTTCCAAACATGAAGTATTGGCTTCCAAGTTATTTCATTGTCTTTGTTGTACAAAGTTAAATCGTTAAGACTTATGACACTATTCAGTTGATTTAATTTAGCGAAATTATATGCTAGGCATTTCTGACTGCTTAATTTACTTTATTCCTGAAATTGTGCAAATATACATTTTTCAGTAATTACTAAGCAGTAAGCCTGGAGACTCTGTCTTCTTTGAGTGACTTCCTACTTACAGTCTCATATAAATTTAATTCGAGTTATATATGCAACATGTTGTGGGCATTATTTAACTAATCTAGTATGACCCACCCCCTCTTATATATGCATGAACAATTAATGAGATTTTGTTCAATGTGAATGACACATATTAAATACAGTAGACTCCCTCAAATTTGCACAGCTTGAAACCAGGGTTAGGCAGATTTTAGAATTTTGCTGATTTCTGGTCATTTTCTTTGTTTAAATTTTTTAAACAGTAATTTGAATGTAGTAAATAAAGCATTGGAAATTATAATGAATTCTTACAATAAAGACAAATATTAAAATAATTAAGTAAACTGTTAAAATAAATAAAGCAAAGTATTCAAATAATTTAAATAAAACTGTAGAGAAAAGTTCTACTACATAACTATAAGAACAACTTTTAACACATCTATACAACCGGCATTTAGAAAAGGAGGGCATTTCTACTTTAAAAAGCAAATGCCAGCCTCTTCTGACTTAGTGTTAGTGAGGTTGTTTAATCAGCAAACATCTCAATTTCCCCCATCCCTAACACGGTGTTCATAGGTTCAGCAAAAGGAAGATTTTTTTCTCCCTGCTTTTCTAATACCAGTTTGGCAACACGGTTCGTTGTTCGTAGCATCACTTGAGTGTAAAATTTGCAAGTAACGTTGGCACTTGGCAGTGTTATTTTTTTTAAGGATACAGACCGAAGCATATCTTTTTTTTAAAAGTATAATATAAGTTTTAAAATGATCCTAACACATAACAGTTAGCCTGTTTCCTTTATTAAGGCAGTGTATGCAAAATAGTGTTGTCAACTTCAAAATGGGGATTCAAAAAAATTTCGTCTTCATCTCTGTGGAGGACTGGTTGTCATCATTTTAGAATAGTGTAGTTTGCCACCTCTAATGTTGAGCCATGAGAAAGAGTAGCATAAAGATGTTTAATTTTAATCTTTAAGCTTAATTGGTGTCACAGAATTATCTCCTGGTGTTGATCAGGTGTTTTCCTTCAATATTTGTGTCTTCAGTAATTCTAGATCAGTGCACATGATTTGAAAATCAATGACATTGTGTTAAAGACTAGTTTCCTAAGCCTGCTGCTATATGCTGAAATAATACATTTGACATTTGTGTCTCACGAAAGTGGAAATCAAGAATGTGATTGGCAAATCTTCATACATAGTACAGGTCTACGTCTTGTGTGTTGAAAATCTCATTCGCCCCATGATATCCAAAATTAGTGCTTTACAATGATAATAAATAACTGACAAGTGTTGAAATATACTTCTGGATGAATTGAGATAAAAAATTCATCTTATAAGCAAAAAGTAGATGCAGCATTTGAGTAGGGCTAATTTAGAAGTCTAAGTGAACTATGCACAATATATTATTCTTGGCCAATTAATTTATACTCTTATTTAATTTAATTACTATTGCTTTGATTCATATGCAGTTTTCCATTTTTACATACTATTATTATGATTTAATGATCTTTATGCACTTTTTCACATTTACATATCATTATTATGATTAATGATCTTTATGCACTTTTTCACATTTACATACCATTATTATGATTATTGATCTTTATGAAAATAAATAATCTAGAATTTCCCAATTAATCAGGTATTAATAAACTTATTTCAGTGTTTAAATCTCATTCATTATGCAACTATTATTATTAAAATTCATGCCATATATGTTTAGATTATTAATTGAATCGATTTTTCCCTAATTTTCAAAACACAATGTGTATAAATTCTTACTATAAAATATCTACTATACTTTCTTATTTCAAATTCTGAAAATTAACATTATAGTGTTAATTAATAGCAAGAGCATAACTCTTCAAAAATTTTAAAACATAAAATAATAAAAATTTTAAAAAGGTTTAAAATATTAAAAATAAATTCAAGTAAACAATAATTAAGGATGTGGTACTAAGTATGCATAATAAAAGTGAAACATAAATTTTTCTTGTTTAATTCAATGAAAAATGAAGGAAAGTATATTTTTATTATAAATTTCATTCACAAATTTAATTAAACTTTGTGAATGTGGACAAAATAGTTGTCTGCTTGAGTTTTTTGCTTTGTTATTTGGCCCTGAAGTTTCTGAACAGTCATTATTTTTTGTTCAGAAATAAAATACAATTGTGCCAAAAATGAGTAGATGAACCAGAATATATATTTTTTATTATCTCTACTTTTTGAATTATTTTCAAACATATGTGTTCTCTTTTACTACTTTTTCTAAAGATTTGAATCATCCATATTATTAGCCCTATTATGTACGAAAATTATGAAAAAACGAAATTGAATGTTAAAGAATCAAATGCATAAAAGTAAATATGTTGTTACAAACAATACGGCTTCAACAGTTACAGTGTAGGTATTCTGCCACTGTTGTGCCATTATTTTTATCTTAGAAACAAAATTAATTTACATCAGAATCATAAAATAGCGAAATTTTATTTGAAGTTTATCTAGATTTAATAAATAAAAAACTTGATTAAGTTAAAAATGTCTTGAAAAAAAGATTGTGATTGTCACCAATATTAGCGCCATCATGGATTTTTTCAGAAATAAAATCATATTTTATTTAAGAGAAAGCTTGAGTTTGATCGTATTAGCCAGAATTACATTACTCATTAAAATGTGTACATAATATTGAAAATATAAAAATAAATATTCAAAAATGGGGAAATGAATGCAAGAAAAATAAACAACTCGGTTACAGTTTACAATTGCAAATATAGTGAAGGACCTAAATATGGCCAATTGTCATTATAGATACGCTAATTTACATCAAAGTTGAAAGCAATGTAATTTTATTTATTAATTAATCAGCTGTAATAGCCAAAAAAGCAAGATTAACAAAAAAAATTGTAAAATAAACTTTGCGATCGACGCCGATTTCAGCGCCATCTGGGATTTTGTTTGTAAAACTTAACTATAAGTTCACTGTTTACATCTGCAACAATATATAATCTACAACAAGGTATTTGTCGATTTTAGGGAGTCTACTCTTTTAAAAATCTATCAACAATTAACTAAGACTTTGTTTAACAAATCAATGACTCTTATGACAACAATAACTTTTATATGCAGTAACTTATATATTTTTTCAGTGTGTGTACCTTGTAATGTCTGTATTTACAAAATCTCGAGGGAGCACAACTGCTTACTGCGAGGATTGGGAATTCAAGCGCTCGAATACGCCATCTGGTGGAAAAAAGATATAACTCTCCCTTCAGGAAAATCCCTTGCAATCCCCATTGCGTTACATGCATTTTTAATTTGTTCATAATGATTATTTTTATGCACAATTTCAGATTTCATGTGATATTTGTGTTCTGTGTTTATATGTCAAAGTAAAAATTATCCGAATTTGAATGTCTAACACTTTTAAACGCGTTTACAGTAAATAATGGTTTCAATGGCACTTTAGCATTAGTTAAAGGGCCAATTCTCCTTTACCGACGGCTGCAATCACCGCCTCTATAGGCCGTTTTAAGTCCTAATTGTCATACTCTTATATAGTTCTAGTATTATGCAAACCATAAATAATTTTATTCACAGAAATAGTATGTGTGCAACTAGTATTTATTGTAATGTAATTTTAAACCTTGATAGAAAATGTTTTAAGTTAATTTTATTAATTATTAGTTTCATTTTTTGTTATTTCATAATGTTATATGTTGTAAATAAATATATGTTATTTGTTTTTCTTTTCTGCTTTATTTTAATTGATTAACTCAATCTATGCATCGTGTTGATGTATAGATTCTGCGAGGATTGTCATACTCTTATATAGTTCTAGTATTATGCAAACCATAAATAATTTTATTCACAGAAATAGTATGTGTGCAACTAGTATTTATTGTAATGTACTTTTAAACCTTGATAGAAAATGTTTTAAGTTAATTTTATTAATTATTAGTTTCATTTTTTGTTATTTCATAATGTTATATGTTGTAAATAAATATATGTTATTTGTTTTTCTTTTCTGCTTTATTTTAATTGATTAACTTCAATCAATGCATCGTGTTGATGTAACTTTTAAGTTAGTTGGTTATAGCAGGTGGACTTGTTTTACTTTCCTAAGTATTTCTCTTACAGTTACTTTGTACAGTCACTCTGTAAGACAAGGGTCTTCAAATAATGCAGTGCAAATCCTTTTTATTACTTTTCATTATAGTGTTAATTATATTCATTATTTTAATTACTCTATTTTTCCATCTAACCAGAATTCACGTACACATATCTTTTCTAAAGATGACCTGCTTAATTGAGAACCGGGAAGTTAGGGGCGATATTTTATCCTGATCTCATTTTGTATTATGTTTGTAGTTTATTAATTATCTTGCTTACATCTCACCAGCAGGTGCAGTTGACATTGAGGTTCCTGATCAGCTGATTTACTAGTATAAATTATACACAAATAAGCTTTATAATGTAATACAATATACATGACACATTTTTACATAAATAAGTCATATAAGATTAAAAAAAATTTTCATTTCTTAGTGCTTTATTTTGATAACTTTTTGTAATATTTAGCAAGAAATCTTACTTTCTTAAAAATAAAAATTAGAAGGCCCAAAGGAATTAACTAAATTGGATAATAGCAAACAACAAATTCAGCACTTAGATTAGATTTTTTGTAACAGTTTCATCTTGTATGTCTTGCACAAAAGGTTCCTCACTAGCATGAATTAATATATGCCTTCTTAAACTCCTCTTTTGAGAAAATTTCTTGCTGCATATTTCACACATAAAAGGTTTCTCACCAGTATGAATTAATAGATGATCACTTAAATGGTGCTTTTGAGAGAATTTCTTGCTGCATATTTCACACATAAAAGGTTTCTCAAAAGTATGAATTAAAAAATGCCTTTTTAAAGCACGCTTTCGAGAAAATTTCTGGCTGCATATTTCACACATAAAAGCTTTGACATCAGTATGAATTAACAGATGACTCTCTAAATGGCTCTTTCGAGAGAACTTCATGCTGCATATTTCACAAATAAAAGGTTTCTCACCAGTATGAATTAAAAGATGCCTTTTTAAAACACATTTCCGAGAGAATTTATGGCTGCATATTTCACACACAACAGGTTTCTCACCAGTATGAATTAACTGATGTCTGCTTAAAGCAGTCTTCCGAGAGAATTTCATGTTGCATATTTCACAAATAAAAGGTTTCTCACCAGTATGACAATGAAGATGGGCAATTAAATTACACTTTTGAGAAAATTCTTTGCCGCATACCTCACAAACAAACGATTTTCTTCGCTGTGAGTCAGAAGTTGCTTTTCCAAAAGGCTCTTGTAAAGATATATTTTGCTGCATATTTCAAATTTTAAAGACTGCTTTGAATGATATAATATGTATCTACATTTATGGCTTTATACATCTGCAATAAATAGAATTATGTTAATATATCAACTTTTATAATTAATTAGAAACATATTTAGAAGAAAATGAACTTCTCATAAAATGAATGAAGAAAACTGAATTAAAATAAAATTTCTACCATAGTATTAAAAACTATGCAAACTCATTGATAATGTGACACTTGCAGAACCCGGAATATGTTAAAAAATTATCACATGCAGTTGCTAACTGCACAAAGATTAAACTATAATTAAAAATACTAAAAATAAAATAAATAACTATTACAATTCAGGAAAAGAAATAACTTATCTTACTATAAAATATAATATTAATAAAAAATACAGCAAATTTAATGAAAAAATTCTATGGTTACCTATCTTCTACAAAAGAATGAAACATTTTAGAAGCAAAGAGGCGAAAAGAAAATAATTTTGTTGGAAGAAGAATTTTAATATACAGATGTGTTTAGACAGAATTCCTCTATATTTCTGAAAAAAATTCAATCTTATATAAATGATTACTGAAAAAGAATTCTGAATGATCTATAAATAAAAGCAAGTTTTGCTCTGTGTGTGTATGTGTGTCTGTCAGTGATGGATAGCGAGAACTATTGCAAACAGAAGTATGAAATTTTGGGTGTGGGTGGTCTAAGGCAGATTCTGGTGCATCTGAGACTCATCTTGTTACTATTTTTTATAATTAGCCAAGATATTAATTAAAAATTCATCTCTTTCCGTGACACCCAGCAAAAGCACTTTTGCATGCCAAAAACTCGATTTACACATCAGAAGGAAATGAAAACTTGGTGTACGGTTATTATTGTGTTATTTTCGTAATTTTAAATTGGCCAAATCATTTAGTACAGGTAAAATTGGAAGACATATTCAGAAAGATCATACTCTTATGTCTCAAATCAGGGGTCTGTCCAGACTTTTTCACAGAGTCTTGTTTTTGTGAAATTGTGAACAGTTTTTTGTATTTGTGAAAAATCTAATCATAATTTTGTGAATTTGAAATAGTCGTTACATTCAGGTTTTTGTTTATGCATTTTTAAGAAGATATATGGATATAAAATACATATATTTTCTTTATATATGTAAAAGTGACAGGTCAGATTTTACTTTTAAATGATTAATTTGTGAAATGTTTGGTTTAAAGATGGAGAAATTTTGTGAAAAACCTATTTCTAAGACATAGAATTTTGTGAAGGTCACTGTTTTAAATTTTGTGAAAAACCTATTTCTAAGACATAGAATTTTGTGAAGGACATTGTTTTAAGGAAAATAATTTTGTGAAGGGTTATGTTTTGGGGAAAATAATTTTGTAAAGGGTCCTTTTTTGAAATGAAAAATTTTGTGAAGAGTCCTTTAAAGTACCCATTTTTTTCCTAAACAGATCCCTGCAAATGGTACAATAAAGTAAAAAAATAGTGTCTTTATCCTTTTGAGAATATTTTCAAAAAGCGTTGTTTTCACAAAGGACGTTTTTTCCATTATGACACATGTTCACGACGTAATTTTAAGGGTACAGACAAATCAAAAATGTTCTCTTAAAAGTGGAATGGTGTAATTGTTTCGAAAAATATGAATTTTAACCCTTTCAGGAACATTGGCGAATACAGGTCACTGCATGCATCACAGAGACTACCTTTTCTCTGTGCTAAAAGTAACTAAAATTATGTATTTCACCATTCATATTTCAACATAATCTTTTCATAACATCTTGGTAGACCAGATTTACATTACCTACAAAAATTTCAAAATATTTGGATGTGTAGAAATATTTAGAAAAATTAAATCTGAGAAATTTTTTGAAAAAAGAAGCGAAAAAGCAGGGTGTTACAGAGCTGTTTCCCTCTTCTTCAACTCATGTTTTTAATACTCAATATGTATATTTTTTCAAAAAATTTTAACGAAAGCTTTGATATAGTTATATTTAAAAGCGATTAAAATTTCAGCGTTCACAAGATGAGAACTTTTTTTATTGTTACGTTAAAGTATCTGACATGAAAACAAATAAACAAAGAAAAAAGTTAGAAGCAAACATTTTGTCCATTTTGAGAAGAAAACATATTTTCCAATATTTATTTTACAAGAAGATAAAAAAATATTCACGAAATTTTTACACAGGCTGTAAAACTGTTACATTAATAACCAATAAAAAATTCAAATAGTTTGGACAACAACAACTATTTTTTTTAAATTATGAAATGACCCTACGTGAAAAAAAAAACAAAACAGAAAATGTATTTTATGAGTGCTTTCATCACTAAATATCAATATTTTTTTTCCAAATTTTATCTGTTAAAAATATAATTTCATACAAAATAGGGTTAAAGATATAAAACGATACAAACTTGAGGTTTGTTTAAATTTATTATCACAGACCTGGCCAATGTTAGGTAGGTCAGCAAGTTTAATAAAATTTACAGTGTATTGAAATAATTTAACAATATTTCAATCATTTATTAGCATTTTTACCATGTTTCAAACTTTGTATTATTGATTATAAGTAAAACAAAATGCATTTTCTTTTGGAAATTTGGAATACAGCCACATTCATCCTTAGATACGTCTGTACAAATTGGATGACGAAATGTATCAGGAATGTTATTTAACCGAGTTTGTCTTATAATAGAGTGTCAAATAATCTGGTATCTACTGTATATTCATTTCCAAAAACTATGGAAGAAAAAAATCACACAAATAACAATAATTTATCCAAAACCAAATCAATCAATAAAATATTGAGTCGTTAAATAAAAAGTATCACATCAGCAATATTTAAAATGGTGGTGTTGTAGTTGTAATGCATCATCTACAAGAAGCATAAAAATGTCCGTTTAAGAGCAAGCTTGTAGAATTAACTATGCAAGTGGGAAAATATATGTGGAAAAAATAATTTATTACAGTGACTTTTATGCAATACAAAAGACAGGGTGGTCACAAATATCTTGTGCTAAAATTCCCTGATATTTCCGAATCAGCATTAATACAATGAAATTTCATAGATAGCTCCTTTCAAAACACTACTAGAATACATAGCCATTATTTAATTAAAGTGGAAAATAAAATAAAATTAGACTAAAAGATATTTAAATAGGAATCGTATAACCAACATAAATAATATAATTTTTCTATGAAATTATAGTTTAAAAATCAATTTATTCTAACCAATAAAACGAGCTTAGTGTTGTGTATATGCACTTACCTTGCATTTATTAAAAGGTAAGTAAAAGCTACTTTAAGTATGCTATAACATCATACTTAAAGAATAAACATGTGCATGGATTTGAATGATGAGTCCATATTACAAGAGATATAATAACTTTAATTACGCTATTTAAATTTTACTAAAATAAAAAAATTAATTGATTGAAAATTCAAAAGTTTTTTTCTTAGTTTAAGTAAAATTATTTATTTTCTCAATGCATTAATATATTCTATTAATGCCTCCATTTTTTATTAGCATATTGCTTTATATTTTGAATTTCTATCACTGCTAACATGATTTTTTTTCCTTAACTACTTCAGCATCTTTCTCCAATAAAACTTTTTCTTTTATTTTACAGTATCATCTAGCATTGAATGTGCATTTTTGAAACTATGAATGAGTTTTGTTGCAATTTCCAGTTTGTAACTCCAAAACAATGGAATTAATTAGTAAATTAAGTCACAATAACCAGCTCTTAGTTTACTGTTTTTGGAGTGAGTGTTCTAATCAAAATGCTTCTGTGTAAATTCCAGGTGAGGAATTACTGCATGACAGTGTCCTAATGTCTCTTCCTGCCTTAATTAGCTCCCAAGTATTTAAATTATAATTGTTGTCTATTCAAGTATTTGATTATGTTATGTTTAGGGAAAGATATCTTGGAAAAGGGAATCTCTCAAACTATTCTATGGCAATTAATGCACTCAAATATTTATTGTTAGGTTAAATAATATTAGTAAACAACTTGAAAATTGTAATAATGTAGAAATTAGTATTAGTAACTTATTAATTAAATATATGACTGAAGCTTATTGTGACTAATAACAAAATTAGTAATTATTTGGATCTGCTGATTTGTAATCATTGTTTCTTGATAGTGAATTTGGATTTTAATGTCTATTTTTATCTATGTTTCTAAATATTTTTATGTAAATAAATTTGTCATTGTTTGTTAAACAATATTGTCTACTCAATTATTGCATCATGTGTAATGTTTTATTATTAAAATAAAAAATACATTATTATAGTTCATATTAATAGCACACATGTTTGTGTCATTTAACTACGAGTTTATATGCAGAGATTCAATGAAAAGACACAACACATATTTTATTAATTAATATTTTAACTTTACTTTATTTAATTATTTAATTTCTGATAATTTAATGTTTAAATGAATATTAACCGAAATCCCAGCTAGAACTTGTCAAGATCATACTAATGATTTTATATAGGGCAGTTGCAATCAGCTGATCAACTATTCTATTCACTTGGAGGTAAGGGTAATTCCACCAATCAGAACTGCCTATTTGTACTGTTTACCTCCAGCGTGACATCAATTGCAACTGCCCTATAGGCAAGGTCGGACTGGGTCATTGGAAAGGGCGCAGAGCTTGGATTTTCAGAAGGCGCAAATCAATTTTATTAACTTACAATAAATTTAAGTCAATTTTCTTAACTTGTGTTGTATCTGACCTGAAAAGGTTTAACACATTCGCACTGCACCAAGTAAGAAAATGGTTTAATATTATATCTTTGAGTCTACATAGATGACTTCGCTATATTCCCCGTACATGTTTGAAGTTAAATCAAATTTACATACTGCTACACAATTTTCCAACCCATGTTATGTAATATTCAAAAACTCTAGAATGTTGAACACAGGTTACCTTGTAGTAGATCGACTGTAGGCTAGGACCTTCCTACTTTGTTCTTTTGTCAATAGATACCTTAGAACAGTCATGGAAAATAAGTGATCACCACTACTATGGAAATAAAGGTATAAAAAATACATAGGTACCAATTTCATGGGAATAATGTCTACTATTAAATTCTATTAATAAATTTTGTGTTTCTGGGTTGTCTACATATTAAAAAAGGCACGAACGTTGATTTTTCAAATGATATCACCTACTTTTGACACTCTCTTTCAGTTCCCTGGATCAAGGCAACCTGGGAATGTACTTCTCTTAAATCTTCATAGCGTTGTAAAAGAAAATATGTTTGAGGTTTATCTAAAAATTTCGTAAGAAAAAAAAAAATCTTACAAGAATAAGTACTGAAAACACTCCTTTAGTTGCCAGCAGAATTATACAGGAATTTTTAATTTATTACTAGCTTTCTTTATATAAAAGTAAATGCTAAAAATATTTCTGGTACGTTTAAGATAAAGTATATAAACTGTACCATTTTGCGGGCTGTCTCGATCCAAGGAGCTCAAATGGGGTGTCAAAAATTTGTGTTATTGTTTGAAAATTCAAAGTTGGTATAATTTTAATATGTAGACGACTCTTGAAACATAATTTATCCATAGCATTAATTAGTAGACATTATTTCCAATCGATTTTGGTACCTATATATTTTTTTACAATTACTTTCAGAGGTATTAGTAGGGAGTGATCCATTTTTTTGTCCAGAACTGTAAATTATCAGCTATTAGTCTAACTTGATATATCCATACTTGTTATCCATTAACGAAAAACAACAACAACAAAAAATCTTGCTTTACTTTCTTGGAAATTTCAGACTTTATTACAAGCTTGAATAAAGAGGGAAAAAGCATAACATTTATGATTTGTTTAACCGCCATCGTGCTGTAAGATATGACTTAGCTAACTCTTCAATTTTTTTATTCAGATCTTTTTTCACTCAAGCAACACAGAATTGTTGCGATATAATTAATGTCTGTTAGTTGGACCAACAGCTAATACTGCGTCTGAGCCAACGGTTGGCTGATCGTTACTCTAACTAAAGATATAAGTTGCCATTTGACCAACAGTTGTGTTTACTAGCAAAACTGCACTAATAATAATGATAAAATATGCTAATAATTAATCTTAATTTAATTAGAAACTTCAACTAATTTCTTTATTGTTTAGGCAAAAATTAATTATACTTCTAAAATTACCGATTAAAATTGCTTATAATTTCGTTTCCATAGTTTCAGAAATGTTCGCCTAAGATGCAAGAATATCAGTGCTAAGAGCTCCACCCTCTTTTTAAAAATTATATCTCTTTGACGTAATATGAATTAACTATCAAGTCAATTAGGAATGTGGTATAGATGCAATTTCTGATTAACAGCAAATTCTGTTTATTAAATACATCCTTCTTTTTAAGCTAAAGATACTACTTAGATGGGATTTCTGCAGATGTCTGCCTCATCACACACACACACAGAAAAAAAAGATTTATTATGCAAACTTCGTACCAAAAAGTATTTATATCGAGAACGAAAATGTACTTTCCGAATGGAAATAGAAATTTTGAAACTAAAACTAATGCTTGATTTTTCTTTTGAAAAAGTACCACATATTAGTATTTGAAGATCCAACTATAGGGGTATTTGAATGGGGAAATAACACTTGCTTGTGAAAATAATATTACACTTGCAGCATTTGGCATAAGAAGAGGCAGGCGGGGAAGAGGTATTTTGTATATTTAAAAATAACTTTAGCCATCCTTAAAATGCTGAATTGATATCGCACTATAAAAATATATCTACTGAAAAGGACATCAAAAATAGTGATTAGTAGCCTTAAATCACTGAAATAATTAAGGAACTTTACTTTTCGCAGCACACTCTTTCCATGATTTGCAAATTTCTTATCATCATTACAGATCAAGGAAAATATTTAATTTTCCATAATTGAAAGAAATCCACCGAGGATTACACCCCACACCTCTGCAAGCTACAGGATTTTGCAGCCAGCGTTTTTTAATTTATAAAAACCTACAACTGTTTCTGAATAGAACATCGATTTATTTAATGATCGATTTTTCTGTGATCAAATAAAACAATTTTTTATTGAAAATACATACCATAATTTCCACATAGTTATTTAATTACAGAAAAGCTGTCATTAAATAAAGCTACGATTATTATCAAAAAATTATGGTAGGTTTTTCGAATGAAAAAAAACGATGGCCTTCATCTAGAAGTGTCATCGAGGTTGTATTCCTCGAAAAGAAATGTTATGTTTTCCGGTCAACAACAAAATCCACACAAAACGTTTTTGCCTTCTAATATTCATCTCTTTCTTTTATGAAGTTGTTTTCAAAAATCATGGTTTCAATTAGAGATACATTCAGGGCCGGCTTTAAAGTGGCGCGAAGTCGGGCGATCGCCCTGGGAACTAACAGTTAAGGGACGAAAAATAAGCAAAATATTTTATCTAAGATTAAGACCTAAAAAATATCATTCTAAGAACCGATGAAAAAAATCACTCAGGACGAGGGAGGCAAATCACCCTGGCGTTAGTAGTAGAGGTTTAGTAGCCAGGGCTATTAAAACTATCCCTAAGTGCACGTTTTCTCCCTCAATCGTATGCAAACACGTTCGCTTTGGTTTCCGATTTTGCAAATTCTTTCGATGTATCTTTAATTTCTTTATGATAATAAAAATATCTCTCTTTAGCTATCTGTCTATTAACTGATGATTATCCTTAAGAAAATTCTGGAAACTTTGTACACTAATCAGAATGTATGTGTATAGACAGGGGGAAATATGGGAGCGGCTTAAGGGCGCGAAATTTTCCTTGGCTGAGGGCGCACCGGCCCTCGGGCCAATGGACCTGCGGGCCAGTCCGAGCCTGCCTATAGGGTCAATCAGGACTAATATGAGACATCCCTAAAATGGGTCAAACGTAAGATAAACAAAAAAAAGTTATAAATTTTTATAGTAAGCTTTGTGATTCTTTTTCAGGTTATTTCTTCTCCACTTATCCATGTGATTAAACAATTTTACATTTAATGTAGTTTCCCCTAACTTTAAATAAGGGAAGTTTGCTGTTGGTTGGAATAAAAGCCACTATATATTCTCATAGGCATTTTGTTAATATACTTTTAATATATTTGAAAGTCAGGGAGAAGATCTAACAATACCACAACGTTATTTTCTTCATCATGCTAATAATTTTTTAAAAGAAAAGGCTCTAGGGGTACCATTTTTTTTGACTGAGTGTCATGCTATGTTTTAGCGATTGCTTCTTTAATGATTTCATATTTTGTGAGATTTCTAAAAAGTGAATAATTTAAGAAAACTGTAATATAGTGAATTTAATCAAATATATATTCAGTGCAGTGATAGGATTCAGTCAGTTCGAGACAACCTGTACTTAATATTTGTTCAGTTTGGCAAACTGTTGTTAAACTGGCATTTGTAATGTGTAAATTACAAATTTACATTCCTTACTCTCTTTAAATGGTCACTTATGCAAAAAATAATTTCTAAGCATAACACTTCTGAGACAGGTTACATGATCTTATTGGTTTCAGTTTTGTGCTACGTCCAGAACTAACCCAAAGTATGGTGACAAATCTTAGCAAGAAAGACATATTTAAAAAAAAATCTAAAACTAAAGCTTCTCAGCCCACTGAACTCAAATTATCAAGAATGTTCTAGATTAACTTTAACAAAGTTGTAAATATCTCTTGCTAAACACTGAGTTTAAATAGGAATGCTTGCCAATCAGTATATTAGTACATAGTCTCATGTTATTGAGACTTTAACAATATTTTGTATCCTTCATACAATTATGGTTATTAACATGTTCGCTGCCAAGCTAAAAATACCGGAATTTTCATTTTATTTAGAAAGTTCAAATTCATCCCAGAAAATACTAATAGCAATATTTACTTTGTTTTATTACAGACATTTCGTGATTACATAAAATAAAAATTCTTCTTTTGAAATTTCCGGTGCGAATAACTAATTTTAGATTGAAGAAACGTAGATAGCACTACGAGTATACTCGTAGTTGGCAGCGAACGTGTTAATTATACTGTTTTCAAAGAGTAAGATTAAATTTCTACAATTTTTGTTTTTGGCGTCTTGTACTACATGTCATTTTAATGCATTTTCCTAATAGAAATTTTGATTAGTGTGTATATATACAAATACGAAAATACACACTAAATAAACTGAGTTAGCTGGAAAAATCCCATTTAGGGACAACTTTTCTTCACTATATCAAAATTTTGTAGGAAAGTTTTTCATAATCTATGCATGAAGCATCATTTTCCTTTCTTGTTTAGACTTACTGCATTTCAAAGGAATGGTTTGAAAAAAGAAATTTTTATTTAAATTATTAACCACGAATTATATTTTTCATAATTCAGCAGTTTTTGTTAATAAAAACTGAAAAAAAAGTTACTTCTCTATTTTATCCCATCGACTGCTTTCCAAAAAAAATATAAAAAACTATCGCCAAATTGTAATGCCACTGATAATAAATAAATGAAAGAATGTTGCCATTAGAATCTCAAGGAAAAAAATTAAATAAAACAAACAAGAAATTTCGAGAAGCCCCTCTTAACTATCAGTAACTTTAAGCAATAAAATTTACAATATATATTAATGAAAACAACAACAAACAATTTTGGGTATTTAATTATTTACATTATTTGTTTGCATCACAACACTTTTCGCTTTTAATATCATGAAATTGCTGTTTAACGACATTATTTTGTTATTTTAATTAATGAAATACTTAATAAATCAATAAAACATCATTAAAAATACAGATAAAAGTCGAATTAAAAATCACTTGATGACATAGTACCACCTGATGTCATGATTAATGCATTTTTGGCATTAAATCTAATTGTTTGGCGATAGGTTTTTTTTACTGTTAAGTGGTCAACAGGATAATGGAGAAGTAACAAAGAAAAATATTTTGAAAAGTACATAATAGCATATTACACATGAAAAATAGTTAAAAGCAATATAAATTTGTACAAACATTAATTATTTGCACAAACATTAATTAATTTAAAAAATATTTATAATGTGTAAATACTTTTTAGCCTGATTTCTCAGTCTGAAAAAACTGTTTCTAATATAATGCATTTTAAAACATGGAGGTGATTTTATCAGCAAGTTGCTAACAAATCAGAATTTGATTCATAGAATGTTTATTAGAAGAAAAGTATTTGGGAAAATTTCCATATCCTTTTGTGCCAGTTGGTGCGATTAATGAAAGAATCCTAAATGGATCCAAAAGGCAATTTTGCATCTAACAAAATTTTTCAAGAAGGCAAAAAAACATGCTTTTTAAAAATTTATAAACATACATTTATTAAACAATGATTTTGCACCATCTTAAAAAAATAAGCATTATGATAAAACAAAATTTTATCGCCATTTTTTATATTTAACAAGTAAAGAAAATACATAAAGAAACATATTTAATAAACCTAAGAGGCATTTTTATGATAAATAATCGACAGGATATGGGTCTTTTCCCAAGTATTTCGCATTCGAACTGTGAAATTAATTAATTGTGAGCAGTAATAGCGTATGCGATCTAAGTAGAGAGAGTGGGGGGATATAACTTTTCAGCTTGCTGTAGTTTACCTTGGCTTGCGTAAAAAAGATCACCAAAATTCTAGGATTCTTCCGTAAATTCTATACTGGGTCTCATAATTTTTGACAACGGTCCTGGGTTATTTCACAATTCATATCATAAGACAGCATAAAAGTTTCTTTACCCTTTTGGAAATTTTCGTCTAGGGATGAAAGTCTTTTTGAGATTGTTAGTGCCAACGTACGCCAACCATAAGGATATCTTAATACATTTAGAAAACTTAGAACCTATCTATATTAAAATAGTAAAAAATATCAGCTTCATCTATAAGACGGAAAACTTTCCAATATAAACAAAAAAAGTCCAGAAAGAAATAAAAAGTATACAAATAGATTGATTGATTACGAAATAATGATCAGCTCCTCGTGCTGATCTGGCTTTGTTAAATAGGAAACTATTATTTTATTTTTGTAAATTTATGTAATATAAAATTATTTGTAAACAACTTTACGAGATTCTGAGAAAATATCAATTTAGGAAGATAGAATAGTACTACACCAGTATGCTTCAATGGTTTGAACTGTTAGATTGAATGACTCAAATGAGAATGAATAATGAATCTTTCGTCCCAACAAATCGATATTTGCTATTGTTTGTTGTTCTTAACATAATTTTGTTTATAGTTGTTTTAGCTTGTTCGTTCATTATTTTCCTTCTTATTCTGATTGTTATATTTCAACCAGTTAAGATTTTGTTGCGATGGGTCTGTAATTATCATTTTCTGAATTCAGTTTATATTTAAAAATCGATATTGAATTAAACTACCGTACAAAATGTTTAGAAGATCGATAACGCTTCCTTCCAGATCTTCAATTCCTTGTAAAGGAGATATACTGGAAGATCTTTCCAATTCCTTGCTAGATGACGTTATATATCAGTATTTAAAGGCAAATGTAGAAGATAGTAGTAAGTATAGTTGTCAAAAGTTTCAGCCATGCTTGTCTAATAAATTAATACCGAGAATTATTCTGAATGTAATGCAAAAAAGAAAAGCAGGGGGTGTATCGCTTCTAGTGTATCAATACTGACTGAATCTTATTGGTTGCTGGTACATGATGAGCTTTTGCTGTGTTGTTGTGTGTCATTTGGATTTTTCGACTCTGTTTCATGTCTTGGGCGGGATATAGTTTTTTGTTTTTACTGACATTGATGATGTGAGTCCAAACGTACGTCTGTTCACTGTGCTACAATTCGATATTATGTGTTAAACTTTAGTTTTTTTAGTGTATACCTTATTCATAACTTCATTTCATACACATGACGAAATTGGGTACTTATGGATGGATATTAATCCATGTAAAGAATGGTGGCAATAGTATACTAATTACACTAACACCTCCCATTTTTCTTTCTTTCTACATTGTAACTGCTTAGTTAATATTATATAGTTATGTTCAGTGCTGTCGCAAACATCTGGCAAATGGGGCAGCTGCCCAGGGCCCGGCACCAGTTGTCTTGTTGAGAGCCCTGAAACTCTCTATACAATTTGGAATAAAGTTACCGCCGTATAAAATAATGATATTTTTGCTCTAAATTTGTCTTTTAAATTTATTTCATGAAAAACAGTTAGTTGTTAACTGTAAGAAAATAGTTTCTACAGCGAAAGTTGATATAATTGTCGGGAATTATTATAGATTTGAAGATTCTGAAAGTAACTGTGAACATAAAAAATATTCAAAATATTGTAAAGGATACAGAATTTTTCGAAATTAAAAATAATTATGTACATTACATGTAAAGGAATTTGCTTCATATTTTTTATACATTTCGTAATTTATATTATAAACAATTCTATCTTGTATACAATTTAAAAATAATTTTTATTTGTCCAGTATTGCTGTTGGAGAACAGTGGCACAGACAAGGGGGGCAGGGGGATTCGGGGTTAAACCCACTCCTGAAGCTAAAAGATACAATTATTGCCACTATCTATAGGTGCAGATTCCGAAAATTTGGAAGGAGTCACTGGCTCCTAAACCCAAAAAATCCCGTGGCCACAATTGTAAAGCAAACGCATAAAAACAATACTGTTTATATGGGGTAAAAAACTAAAAAAAACAACTCAGGAATTGAAAGTGTAAAGCAATTTATTTAATATAAACACATGTACAACAAAATTTGAATGTTAATTAAATCATGTACAGTCAGAAGATAAAGTTGGGCAAGATACGGTTTAAAAAAAAATATGTATAAGCTAAGCAATCATGATAGCGGGGAATATCAGAAAAATAATATTTCTTATTTTGATTTTGCCAGACGAAAGTACATATGAAAGAAAATCTGAATTTGAGAGATTATTTTGCACCATAAAAATCAAAACACACTTCGAACATTTGTTTATATATATATTTAAATCACAGTCTATGTAAAATTATCAGATTCAAACTGTTACGAATAACATTGCTATTCGAATATATTTTATAGTTTGCTGTGTTAAACAGATCATTCTGAAATGTTATTAAAAGATAATAATAATGTTTGTTATGTGTTTTGGTCTTAATCTTTAAAAAAAATATTAACATTACACGATAGGGATTGGGAATACCAGAAATTGATTACTTTTAAATCACATGGCGACTTAAACCCCGAAAGTTAGTGGCCACAGCAAAAAATTTAGTCGCCACGTGGCGACTGGCGACCATGAATCTACACCTATACCACTATCACTAGTTTATCAAATAAGCCGTTTTTAGGAAGAATCTAGTAAACCAAAAAATCAGTATTAGTATTTTACCTTAGTCAGTATCCACTGCTTTATAGAATCAAATTATATTCAACAAAGATGGTTCATTAAAGCAGAAGTTACTGTACTTTAAAATGGAGAAAATGCATAATAGCTAGCTACCTATGTTAAAATTGATCACTTATTTCGTAAAATAGCAGTGTTCGCATCCTGTCACACTGCTGTATAGTGGTGAGTCTTTTAACCGATTTTTTTCTTTGCTTCTTTTTCCGAAATGAGACTAAACCTTAAACCGTCAAATTTCAGAGGAAAAATATAATAAATAAAAAGAAAACTGCCCAGTTAAACTGAGGGCATTGAGCTCACAGGCTATTCACACTAATTGTATATTATACTCTTATTTCAAAGAATTTGAAATAAGCCGCTCGAAAAATAAAGAAATCAACAATATATTAAGGGGGGGTCATCCCCCTGTTACCCTCCCCCCTCATAGATACAAAATTTGAAGAAAATCGGATAATTCTGCATGAAAAACACATTTATCTAAATTAAGGGGGTATTAGCCCCCCCCCCCCCTTTATACTTAACCAATCAATCCCGAAAACTAATCAGGGAAGCGCCTTAACACAGTAAACCTATAAACAAAATTTGAAGGAAAATGGAATAATTCTGCATGAAAAACCCATTTATATAAATTAAGGGGGATTAGCCCCCCCATTCCCCCCCTTTATACTTAACCAATCAATCCCGAAAACTAATCAGGGAAGCGTCTTAACCCAATGAACCTATAAACAAAATTTGAAGAAAATCGGATAATTCTGCATGAAAAAACCATTTATCTAAATTAAGGGGGGGATTAGCCCCCCCCCCCCGTTCCCCCCCCTTTATACTTAACCAATCAATTCCGAAAACTAATCAGGGAAGCATCTTAACCCATTGAACCTATAAACAAATTTTGAAGCAAATGGGATAATTCTGCATGAAAAATCCATTTATATAAATTAAGGGGGGATTATCCCCCCCCCCCGTCCCCCCTCTTTGTACTTAACGAATCAATCTCGAAAACTAATCAGGGAAGCGGCTTAACACAGTGAACCTATAAACAAAATTTGAAAGTAAACGGATATTTCTATGAAGAGTTATGGCATTACGTACATACATACATACATACAGAACCGGCGGGCACATAAGCTCTCAGGCTTTGATAGCCTGTGAGCTAAAAATGCTAAAACGAATGATAAATTTTGAATGTACAGAAATTGAATTTGAACTGTTTACTTGTTAAAGCTGGGGGAAAATTGATCTAAATACATTAAACCCTGTCAAAACAGTACCTATCTATAACAAAATTCTGTCTTAAATTGAAATAATTTATGGTCCTGATGAAAAGAAAACATACAATTATATGTGTTAAGGCGGAAACTTTTTAAAAACAGACTTTTTTCCTGGTCCCTATCGATTCCGTTTTCACAGGCTTAAATAAATTATAAACCCGTGTTATAGCTTAGTATAATTAAAATATTTGTTCATGAGACTCGGACCAGTGGGGTGCCAGCTTACTTTTTTTATATAGATTTTGGGCTGGAACTGGTTCTTACTTTTTTCTGCAGTCTTGGGCCTGTCTGAAACTGGGCTCGATTCTTCTCAGGCCCAAACTGAGTCAAAGAAAATTTTTGTGATCTTGCATCATGGTGACAGTTTTCTTGTAAAACTAATAATGATATTGCATATTTGTTTAAAAAATCCTTAGAAATGGAATTTGGTTTAATAAATAACATAAAAATATTTAAATCACAGGTGTCAAATGTCCCTTTTTTACATAGAGCTATAAAATTGTGATTTTAATTTATTAACAAACTTTTTTTTTACATTCCAAACTACATTCATTTTTCAGTGCGTGTTCATGTATGTCATTGTCTCTAAATGATCATTAATTTTGTTTTTCCATACTTCATAAATTGCAGACATATAATTTGCTGAAAATGTTTACATACATATGTATGAAATATTCTGTTAAAAAAACTTAAACTGTAGGATGCTATTGAATAACAAATATCGGCATTCTTTGCAGATATTGGGTCGAACCGTATCAATAAACTAACAAAAAATAAACAGCACAAACTGGAACCGGGATGAATATTTAGTTTTTGGTACGTGCCACGTACAGCCAATAAAGCTTTTATTGGGATCCTGGCTAATCTTTCAGCTTTTATAATGGACTGGGTCGAGTCGGGTCCAGCCTTAGAAATTTTGGTCTAAGACCTCCCCTGCCAAGAGAAACATTTACTGTTTCTTCTGTTTAGAAAAAAAGCAACACAGTGTACTCAAAATGTTAAAAGCTCCTAACAAAAATGACATTGTGCAGTCATAATATGTCACCATGTGTGTCAGTCATAGAATCAGAATGTGCAAATAGACATATGCAGTCATAGAATCACAAACATTTGTGACATACAGGCTGTTAAAAAAGAAAAAAAAAAAAAAAAAAAAAAGACAGAACAAACTACAAGAGATGGTAGAGCAAACTGCAACAAACCATTTTTGGCCAGGAAACCAAGGTTGCAATTAATTTAATCGAACAAAAAGATAAGGTATCTACTTCAAGTCGAACCCTAATAATTTATGCAGACATTTAACAGTAATAAAGATGTTTAACAGAATTCTCAGCAGACGATCTTACTCACGATATCACAAAAAATGCTAGAAATGCACAGTAATTCGATCAGTGACATTGTAAAAAATTTCAACTTCATTCCAAAATGTGGAGTGTCTAGTTCAGTGCTGTTTGGACAGGGATAATGGTAACTTAAACCAGTTTTTGTGATATCATTTCATTTTATATAAAGGTTAGTGCCGATTTTGTTGAAACAGCTTCATTATTGTTAAGGCTGTTCTCAAATCCAAACTGTCTACTTTATGATATTTGTTTAATTAATTTTTGTTCAGAAACGCATGAAATTGGCAGGTGTTCTTATTCAGAAACTTTATAATCGAAAGTCTTTTCCATTTTTTGGTAAAGGCAGAAGATCTTTCAGAAAATACTTTTCAATGTGGACGTTTTAAACCAAATTTCTAATGCAATAGCTTGAGAAGGGGAAAAACGTGTTGCTACTTGACACAAATCTCTTATAACTTGATAAGTAATTTGTTGATGTTCTATTTTTTGACCGTACATTTATGAACAAAAATTCGTGTTCGTCTTGGAGTGAAAAACCCTATATTTTTGATTGAGCAAATGAGTTGCAATCCCAGTTTTCTATACAAAAATTATTTTCTGTAGTGCATTCTATCATCCCTTAAACCTTGTCTCATCTTTGTTGAAACAATTCGTATAAATGTAACATCCGCTTTGTGTTATTTCATTGATGCATTTTACATTTTGTAACTCTAAGATAGTAAATTATGTTTAAATGAATCCTATTTAACAGAGTGTCTGATTCTAATAAATGGAAAAAGTAGTACAGTTGACTCTGTGAAATCCGCTGATGTATAATCCGCCATCCATTTTCAAATGGAAACAATGGAAATCATACTTTCATAGTTAAGCTCATTAAAGAAATTACATATAGTAGTTGTTTTTATGAATTATCAATTTTTAAATGCTTTAAATTATGATTTAACAAGTTTTATGTGATTTGCATGATGTATATTAAAATAATAACTTTAGGTAAGAAAAAGGAACAACTAAATGCAAATATCAGTGGAGTAATTTACTTTTTAAAACTAATACATTCATGTAACAGCTGACTAAAGAAATATCTGCAGAAATCAGTAACTGATTTGGTCTTATTTGAAAGGCATTTTTGCTAAATACACCTTTAAACAACTTGGATATAAATATATATTCAGATTTAAGCCAAAACTTAAATTCCCATTGAGTAAATGTTCAAAAAATTAAATAACAGATAATGAAATTTAAATTTTGTAATAATTCCAACATACTTAGAACTAAAAGCTAAAAGATCTTCTTAAGAAGATTGTTTAGCTCTTATTGTTTCACACCAGTTTCAACTTATTTTCTATACTTAGAATTATTAAATTACTTTTGAGTTATAGTGTTCCTTTTTATATTGTTATTTTTGTACAAATATTAGTAATTTATAGTTCAGTGAATGAGTGTGTGAGTGATCAAAAAATATCTAACATGTTCGTATAACAAAATGACAAAATCTCGAATTTAAAGATGACATTTAATAGTATTTTACATATTTTTTATAGTAAAAAAGTATGGAAAACGTATTAAAAATTAAAACCTACCAGGAAATCTTAACATAACAAGAAACATAAACACATTTAAAAAAGGGTTATTTCAAACAAAAATGAAATATGAACGATTTAATCATAATTTTGAACAAAAATAGAATGTAAAAATCAAATGATGAAGTAAAATCGAAAAACAAAGCATTAAATTTTAGTTTGAAAATCCATGTGTCGCAAGAAATTCATTATTTCACATATTACTTTCAAATTTGCCAATAAAGATTATAACTGCTGATATAATGCGCTGAATTAAGTAAAAATGAGAAATATCATATAAAAACAAATGGAAAATTAATAGAAAATCAAATAATGATAATATAAAAAGGAATGTACTGACAGTTTTTGAGAACTGATATGTAAAACCAACATTTATTCTACAGATAAGAACGATTTATGATACAAACATTTAAGATATTTGATTACAATGTTTACAAGTAAGATTTAATACAAAAAATTAAGTTTTTTGTAAATTTAAAATTAATTACAAAAAAATAATTACTAATTATAAATAAATAAAATACAAAAAGAAAAACTAAATAGAATTATGTATATTTAATTTCAAGACCATTAACCTATTGAAAAAATATTATCTGTTAAAGTTTAATTACTTTATACATATGGTATCAATGTATATTGAAAAAAATATTATTTTACTTAATTTAATGCTACCACATTTTAATAAAATTATATATTAAATTTTTGTACATTAATAATAAATTTTCATACTAACTCATAAAAAGCATAAAGTTTATAAAAAAAATAATAATGAATCATTATGTAAAAGAAAGAAATTAGTAATGATCAAAGTTTTTGTTTCTCCATGTTTGAAAGACTAAATTAATATCTCATATCATCAGGTTTTTTGTAGTGATATACAGTAGAAGACTTAAAATTCGCACAACTTGGGACCCTACTTCACACGGATTTTGTGTCATAAATAGAAAATTACATCATCCCCTCTCCCCTCCAGATAAAAGAAATACAATAAAAAACACAGCAAAATATTGTAAACATGGTTAAAAAACTTAATGAAAACACTTTAAAATGAGCATATCATTTAATTTGTAACTCATAAAGAAACAAAGGAATATGCACTATGAGGATTATCTTCATAGTGCATATACAATTCATCTGTTTCTTTGCTACATCACCTGAAAAACGTGGAGAACTTGGAAAAGTCTGGGAATTTTGAAATTGGCCTAATAAGTCAGGAAATTTCAATATTTTATCCTAAATCTAGAAAAATCAGGGAATTTAATAACATTTCATGGTAGCCCCCTAATAAATATGAGCTTTGTGCCATGATAGGTGAGAAAAATCTTCCATGTTTTCTAAACCCCTGCTCCTCAAAATTTTCAATCCTACTCTTACCACCCCCACACACATTTTAAGATATTTAAAACTCATATATATATATTTTGAAAATTTTCTGCATCATTCTGCAATATTTCTTGTGCAGTACATTGTTTTAACTTCTTGAAATGTTGTAATTTGAGGGTTTTTTTAAACATATGTTATTATTTCTTGGTAGCTTAGACAGCTTTGCTGCTTTAAGAACTTTAGATATTTTTCTCCTAGAGCCAAACCTTCATCAAAAAGTATTTTGTCACTGTACTGTTCATCATCAGAACTATCACCATCAGAATCCTCATCTTGTGACTGTAAAACAGTGTCAATAATTTCATTATCAGTCATTTAGTACTAGTTATCAGTGACATCATCTGAGATTATGTAATAAACAATATCATTTTCTTCAACGAATAACTGTTCATTTCCAGTCATCTACTTAGCATAAAGTAACAACTTTTTAGCTTTAGCCTTCATTGGGTTTCTTCTAAAACTACAAAATTTAATATAATCATCTGTTTCTATAAGAGGAAACGATAGCCATAAGTTACATCATCCATTCACCAGTGTGAATTCGAATTGGAATTCCAGGATTCTTCTAACAAATAAGTTAAATTCTTGATGGTAAACATTTTTTTGTATTCCTCAAGTTTGAAAAAAGTCTCAGATTTAAGAGTCTTCTTTCAAAATTCGGTTTTGTGCTTGATGTCATCACCAATTTCATGAAAACAGTTTGTTTTATACTGCAGTTTTGCTAAATCATGGGTGGCAGATTTCATTATTTACACTGGATAGACTCTGTGGATTTTAAAGCCTTGCGGATTTTGGAACGGCGTTTTTGGGGTCTTCTACTGTACTTATAATTTACCATATAAACCATGAACCCAGTCTCCACTAGTTTTTATGATTTATTTTATATAAACACCAAATTAATTAAATAAATATTGTATTTACCATGCAGTTAGGATAACCATACTGTTCATCTTGACTACTAATTATATATTATTAGTATTAAATTGGTAGGGTACTGGTCAAATTAGAAAATGTGTTTATTTAAAAAAATTAAAAACATATTTTACATGAACACGAAGATTACCAAAAATCAGAAGAAATGTTTTAAATGTATTTCTAATATGGTTTTCAATACAATACAATACAAGAATGAAAAAGAAATAATTATAAGCACATAATTATAGTTACACTGAGTAAAATAATATTTTACAAATAAGTTAACCAAACTTACATTCCAGTTGTATTAACAGTAAAAGCACATTGGAAAATTTCAAATAAAGATATATATTTCAAATACTAGTATATAACCCCCGTCAAAAATGACGTATAGTTGATCTGCACTGCATTTTCATAAGACTTCATGCAAACAAACAGCATGAAGATTTTATTATTATAAGGTATGTATTGCAGAAAAGTACATTTTAAAAATGACAAATGATTTCTACAAATACAAATGATGAGGATTTTTTTTTCTCACTCAATATTAAATGTTTGAAATAGTTCAACGATTGGACAAAACATTCAAATTAATATAAAAAAAATAATCCATGTGCGAAAGTTTTTGTAAAAAAGTGTTATCAATGAGTTTATAAAGAGCTTGACTCACCACATAGCTCATTTTTTGATTATATAAGCAAAATTAAATGGAAATTACTCAGTACTGTTTATTCATTATATTTTAATTACGTTTCATAAGAAAAAATCATTTTATTTACGGTGCAAAAAAAATTTCAAAATTTGTTTGTATTATCTGTCGGTAGATGGCGCCAAATTATTTAAAAAAGAAGCATAATATAATACTGGATCGATCACTGCAAAGCGTCCCTACGAAAGCTGTCACCGCTATTTCTGAAAAAAGTGTTTACAGAAAAAAAATTGATTACAGAAATGTTTATATAGATATTTTATATGAAAATGTACTGAATAGACATGATTTGAGGTAGAAGAAATTATCGTTTAATTGTCATATGTTAGCATATGTTTTTTATTAAGCCTAACATGGCGTTTCGCTACGCTCAGGTTCGCCATGGAAGTAGGATCTCTAAATAGCAATGTTCGCATCTCCGACTTGGTTCGCTCTGGAATGATTACCTACAATATATTTTCCTACACTTGGATTTGTCGATAGATGACTGCTAAAATAGTTTTTGAAGGTTTTAAACAAAATTAAAATATTTAAAAGCTTTAATATGCTTTTACAAATATTTTAACAGCAGAATCAGATATAAAGCTTTCAAAGAGTTGTTCATTTGAATTTGAGATGCTGAATGGAAACAGTGTTCGTTTGTTTATAGCTGGGATTCCGATGTTTAATATGGATTTTTAATTAAGAACTTAAAACATTTTAATAGGGTATGATATACATGTTTTATAGGAAATATGCTGAACAGACATGATTTCAAGTAGAAGATATTTCATATATTAGCGTAGGTTTTTCATTAAGCCTAACATGGCACTTAACTACGGTCGATTCGCAGACCAGAGTGGTTACAGACACTTTCTTGCCTTTGGATTTTATTATGAGTAGATGGTAAAAATTTTGGAAAATGGAAACATTGTTTAATTTAAAATTCGTTTAGGAAAATCAAAAGGAAATTTCCTTCAATAAACTTGCAACAATTGTTTTGTTGCAACAACTCTGTTTAGATTTTGTGCTAGCATTTACTACTAGTGTCAAGTGTTGCCTTCTTAACCAATGAAAAACTATCAAATACCTTTACTATTCTTATTATTAAGTATAAATGTATTATGAATATCTTTTAATGAAATTTTTTTCATTACTATTCTTCTATTTTATCTTTTTCCTTAGAATATTGCACGAAGTAGTGGTTTACGCAACCAGAAAATGTATTGTTGAGGATATTTTGACATTCCTTCCAGTTGAGGACAATAGAATCCCTTAATTTGTAATATTCTAATGATTCTTCAATTGTATTCTTCCATTAAATTAAAGATGGTATTGGGTAAATGTGGTAAAGATTTTAGGTAATTTTACCTAAAATTTGGCATGCAATGATTTACAATTTAAAAAAGCAATAAAATTATAATTTTCACGTTTCCAGTTTGGCCAATTTAAGCACCTATGTTGCCTAAATTGTTTACATTATACATGTAATCTAGTGAATTGTGTTTATTATTTTCAAAAACTTTACGAAAAAAGTTTACTTATAATTTTTGTCTTGAAGAAGTCGTCGTTAGAGCGCATGAAACATGTCATCTTTGTACTAAAAGGTATTTTTAAGCCTTTTGTGTAATGTTCTTAACACCTGAAGCAGTAATTACATCTTCAATTTAACATTAACAAGTGATTTTATTACAATATTTGTATTCTTACAATTAAGTTTTCTTACAATTCAACCATATTCTTCCATTCTTTAATTTAATACCTCTCTCTAATGTCGCATTAGTCCTCCATCACAGTTTTTTTTTAATGTTTCAAAGTCACTCCAATGAATAGGCTGTTCCAGAATTATATCCACACTTTCATAGTGAATTTTACAATCTTAATCTTAAGGAGGCATATTTATGCTGCTTGCAAATGAACCATTATAACTGCTACACGACTCTCTTAAATGTCGCTAGTATTTAATTTTGTTAAGTAAACTCCTGATTATCTGATACTCTATCAAAATATACACTTCGTTGAATGACACTTATTACACATTTGTCCTTTAAGTTTCCAAAGACATATCTAAAGATATTTGCGGCTGTATTGTAAAACTATTGAAATAAGTCTGTTTTGTTTTACTTATATTCAACTAAACACGTGAGTATGTTAGAATTCTGCTTCCTATAAAGATAATTTATTTTTCCTCGTTTGTAAAATGTATAGTTCTTTTTTTGTTTTGTTTTTCTTAAAATTGTCTTTTCTATTCACTTATGACCAAAAAAAAAGAAGATCTACATACAAACTTATTTAAAAAACACTATATTTGAAACACAAGGCTGTTTTTTATTCATTTGCCCTGAGCTTTCTACTGAACCAAATTTGATAATTATTTTTTAATGAAAGCTCTTCATTTGCACAAGCTATTGTTTGAAATATTCCCATTTTTATATTTTAATTTTAAAAGTTTTTTAGGAAAATTCTTCAAAATGTGGTTGCAATTAGGTTAAGATTTCCTCTCTATAACATAAAATTTATTTGCCTTATCATATTACACCAATTAGAAGCATGATTCAGTGAAAATGTTGTTATATTTAAAAGAAAAATCTCAATGGTTTTCATAAAATTAAAACAAATTAAAATGATTGCGTTTATTTATACACTAATCACGGAAGAGCAGAACACAGAATTTACTTATTATGAAATAATATTAAGTAATCTGTGTATATAAAATAACAGTAAATAATCTATCATAGTATGTAATATGTAAAACGAAATATATCCGATGAGGTAAAATGATGTCATTTGAAATACAAAAGAGGAATGTTTCTCCATGAATGTAAAATATTTTACTAACTCTATGTCAGTTTGACATCGTATCCACTGACCCTTTTCTGTTATTTATTTAAAGACCCTGTGTGTGCACACAATAAAATATTTCTGAAAATTAGATAATTTCCATTTAATTGTAATAATATTTTAACTCGGGAATTTTAATACTATTGCTAAATTGACTCTTACGGTAATATTTTCTTATATATTTTCGTAAAAATAACATCATTTTACAAGTTTATTGTACCACCAATGTTGAAATTAAAAGGTAAAAGCTTCTGAAAATGATTATTATTTTTAAAACGTGCATTTTCAAACACAAAATTTCATTTTTTACAAAGCTAAAGAATGTAATTGTCAAGATTTTTACTGAGATCAGGACCTCAGTGGAATGTAGAGTGTTCACGTGTTCTTATATATGGAATTAATAATAATAATAGTTTTGTTATGGGGGTCTGGAAGTATTGTACGTAACTTAATTTTTCTCTGCAAATGTTGATGCAGGACAGTATGATGTTTTAGAATTTCATCCTTAATCTAATTTAGTAAAGCCATTAGTTCCAAAAAATCTAACAAAACGAAAAAAATGTTTAACAGGGTACAAAGAAATTCTAGATAAACGTATGAAAAATAAAGAACGAAAATCTTTTTCTATTCAATATCAGTGTGCTATTTCTAAAACAATTTTCAATAATTTAATTTACGTGATCTAAACAGTGAATGTAGTTATTGCTCTGCACTCTATTTTAGAGGTAAAAAAAATCAGCAGGCTATTTTAATTTATGCTCTTGTGACCAAAAAATCAAACTTTCTGAATTTCGTATTTCCGATGATATTAAAAATTATTCACAGGAGATAATGAGTTGTCTAAAAACGTTAAAGATAACATTCGTCGATATAATAATGCGTTGCCATTAGTATCATTATGTGCAAATACAACATTTCACCTGGAAGGAGACCTTATTGCTTTAAAACTCTTGCTGTAGTCCATCATAGAATTTCTCCATTATAGCTTCAAGGTTTCTTATGGGTAACGTACTCGATTTTGTTGAGGCTAATCAAATCAGACTTCATCATTCTGCTAATAGTTCTTTAAGAAAGGATATTATAAAAGTATTAACCTTACACAAATGCAACCGATATATACGATTATACAAAACAATGTACCAGCACATGTGAGAAAAAAAAAAGAAATAGCATTGAAAGAAAATCGCGTACCTGTCGATTTAGTAATGCGATTTTATCATGAGCCCCAAGAGGATTCTCGACGATATAATGACACTGCATGTTCTGAAGTCCCAGCTGTTTTTTAATCAGCAGTTGGTGCTCCATGTTCTCACAGACACATTGCGGTTTATGCTAAGAGCAGATAATTGAAAAACATATATTTTGACAGTATGGACTGCGACCCTATGTCTTACATTCTAATTTGGCCATATGGAAGACCAGGATTTCATATTTCAATGCCAGTTAGTCGAGAACGGCAAAATAAAATTTTCCAAAATATATCTATGCGAAAATATATCTTACACAGACTTATGATTTGAGGTTGTCGCCCTAAAGAAAATTTCAACCCAGTAATTAATTCTGGACAGTGAACTCAGCAGTGGATTGTGGATTATTATCCCATTCACTGACAAGTCCGTGTTAATACGTTCACTAAGCTCCAGGTTTCACAGCAATACAAGCATTTTTTTAATTAATATAATTCTACAAATATAATGCAGTTTTAATAGATTAAGTAATGATTGATATCCTCAAGGGTTACATTCATATGCATAATTTGTCGAATTGAAGGTGACTGATTAAAATTCAATCGAAGTCAACAGTCAAAATTGAGAGTGGATACATATCCTAGTCTAGCAGTTGCTTTACATGTAAGTGCTGAACATGAAATTTAAGGGCTGCGCGTGTTGTTATTTTACTATCGTTTTTTTAACTGGGAGTCCTCAAAATATGATACAAAATTATGAGGACGCAAGGGCCATTGTGAGAAACTTTGGCAAGCGAGATATTTTTTTAACATTCACATATAATCCTTTATGGCCAGAATTTACAAATTAGTATACATTTTTAGGAAAAAGCTTACAATAGACTAGATATTACAGTTCGCATTTTTCATGCCAAAGTCAAAGCACTTTTATGATTAATACATCAAAAAATATATACTATTTGGTGCGGTAAAAACCTATGTATACACTGTTGAATTTAAAAAAAGAGGTCTGCCTCATATTCACCTATTATTATGCCTTTAAGATAATTGCAAATTTAGGGAAGTCTCGGATATTGATAAGGTTATTACCGCAGAAATTCCAGACAGTAAAGAAGGCACTTTATATTATTTAGTTAAATGTCATCTACTGCACGGCCCATATGGTACTCTTAATAACAATTTAGTTTCTATGAATGATGGTAAATGTAGAAAAGGATTTTCTAAAGAGTTTATTTCGAAAACAAATAATGATGTCAATGTTTATCCTCTTTACTGACGAAGAAATAATGGTAGAATAATTACAAAACATATTAAAAGAACCATCGTAGAAGTTGACAATCGTTATGTCATTCCCTATGATCCATTTATTTTACTTTTCTTTCAAGCTCATATTAATGTAGAAATTTGTGCGAGCGTACATAGCATAAAATACATTCATAAATATGTTCTTAAGGGACATGACTGTGCTAATTTCTGAAAGAGACGGTTTAAAGTTTTACGATGAAGTTCCTTCTTTCCTGAACACCCGCTATGTGAGTCCATGTGACGGTGCTTATAGAATATTTTCCTATCCTATGCACCATCAATCGCATACAAAAATTCGACTACCGGTTCATTTACACAACGAACAACGAGTGTATTATCATAAAGACAATGTCACTGAAGCCTTTCTTCGAGCAGAATTAAGAAAACACAGAGTTAATCGCTTGGCTTAAATTGAATAAGGATCTAATATAAAAGCCCCTACATTTATCCAGAAACACTATTTTATTATGTTTTTAACAGATAGAAATGAATTTGGAAGAAGCACGTCAGAATGTGTAAAATTATAGGCAGAATGTATAATGTTTTATTGAAAGATATCTTCGGTTGCTGCTGCTTTATGTAGTGAATGCTACCAGTTTTGAAGATTTAAGAACATATATGAATATTAGATACTGAACTTTCAAAGAAGTTGCAGTGCATCGACGGTTGCTTCAAGATGATACTGAAAGGTATCATTTTTTACAAGAAGCATCATTCTCTCAAATGTCACAACAATTGAGACAATTATTTTCTGTCATTTGCATATTTTAGCAACCATCTAATGTACTTCGATTATGGAATGCTTTTAAAAACTTTTAATGAAGATTATCAGCAACTTCATAATAAAATAACTGCTTATGAGATAACTCTCAAAAAATTAAAAAATATTAAAATCCCATGGATTTTCCCTTTCTACTTCTGACTTACCATTTAATAAAGATAGCAATGAGGCACCAACTGCTACTATCTGATCTTCTACAAATCCAGATGTAAATTATGGTTTAATGATATAACAAGGAAAGAAAGAACAACTGATTTTCATTAATGAAATTATTTTTGTGATGCAATAACTCATTACGAATAAAAGTAATACGTACTTCATAGATGACCCAGGAAGTACTGGAAAAAACATTTGTATATCAGCAGTGGCGCAGCCAAGGGGGGGGGGTTTGGGGGTTAAACCCCCCCCCCCAGAGCTAAAAAAAATTACTATAATTGCCGTTTATATGAATCAAAACTAAAGTTAAAATTAAATTTTTTGGCCTTTCCGCCTTGACGGAATCCGCCGCTTTGTTAAATCAAATTCTATTCAAAAATGTGATTCAATTAAACGGCGAAAATTCTACTTAAAACTGTGAAAGAGCATATTACAAGCATCGGTTAAGTCAAAGTCAAAACTGGTTATTTGGACTGCGTCACTTTGTCAAGAAGAGCTGGGCAGTATCGAAAATACATGTATTTGAAATACATTTTCAAAATACATTTGTATTTTGTATTTTAAACAGATAAAACTAAAGTATTTTGATAATGTATTTTGAAATGATTTTTCCATGTGTTTTGTATTTTGAAAATACTCAAAATGCATTTCTCGATTATTCAAACTTCGTACTAAACTTGAAGCTGGTATAAAGTTTAAACCACAACTTGTGTTTTAACCGCAAATTACTTATTCACAACAGGAAATACATGCTTGTCTGTTTTGTATAGTCTTTGGATTCATTTCTAGAAGTTAATATGAACATTTTTTTTTTTTTGGCATAATAAGGATTTTTATCTTTGGCTGAAACATTTTTGCTGAATGGTTTTGCTAATGCTTTTTAATTCTTAATGTTGCTATGCGAAAAAATAAATAAATTGTTCAGACTTTTCCTGAGTATTGCATTTTTAAACTATGTTAGCAGTTTAATGCAGTTAGTTGTTGCATAGACGCGTGAAAAGATTGATAATACATACCCAAGAACTCCTAATGAAAGGAAATTACTTATTTGTGATATATCAGTGATCATGCTGCATAAATATGTTAGTTTTATTAAATTTCTTTTGTAGATTTACTATTGTTGAGTTTACTGTCTATACTGATCACTGTATTTTTTTGGTAAACAACTTTCAAATTGTACACTTTGCACAATGTCACACCCGTCACTTCTTTGTCACGCCCGTCACAGCAGGAAAAAAATTCTTATACATTAAAATAATTAAAATTTATTATGAAAATTACAAAGTTTTATTTGAATCTCTTTCATTAGAAAAAAATTGTTTTAATAATAAAACAGTTCACAGGAACAATATTCACAGGAATTTTAACAAATGTGTATGCAAGTAAAAACTCTTGTCCCGAGAGAGTCACACCCGTCACAAGTTTTAAATTTTTGTTTTCTAAATATTGAGAGCTTTTGAAGTTATATATTTACTCAATTATCCAAGCATATGCATGGAAAAAACATAATTAAAATACTTTTTAGGGATTTATTAACTAATTTATTTCCCAAAATATAGTTATAAACTCTTAAAATTTTGTCTGGATGTCACACCCGTCACAATGGAATGGCCCAATTTTAGAACGTTTTTTTTTTTGTTTGTTTTTTCTGCTACTGCAAACTGTTCTTGGTCTATATAAGTCTCTAAAGTAACAACAATGCCAAATTTCATGTTTCTAGCCCTAATTGTACAAATAAATTGTAATTTAGAACGTTTCCTGCTCCTTTTCCCTTTTTAAATTTCGAACTTTATAGAAACGATTTTTAGTGAGCATTTACATCTTTTTAAAGTAACCGCTAGTCCAAATTTCAAATTTCTAGAATCAACAATATCATAGAAAGTGCAATTTTAGAATTTTTTTTTTGTTCTTGCACCCATTTGGAACGTGATGTACCGAAAAAAGGTGTTTGGAAATTCTTGTATAAAATATAGCCTATGTTAGAGAGGAGATGGTTAACAGAATTTTGACACCATTATTAAGGTTCCATACTTAAAAAGTAAAAACGGAACTATTAAAGGATCACTTAATGTGTCTTATTCTTCTGGCGCTCAGTGGGGAGTTAAGGGTTATCGACGCAGAATCATCTAAGGATTGTTGGTAATGATTTTCGAAAATATATGTTTGTTTGCTGAGATATTAATTAAAACCCATCTAGAAAACAACGGCACGGATCAAAACTGTGTTGCTACTTTGCGACCTACTTTGGAAGCGCGCTTGACACAATGCTAAGCTTAAACTTTGTAACAAGATCTTTGCTTTAGATAAGACGAATCATGATAGTCAACATTTTTCATACCAAATGAATTCAATTATTGAGGGAAAATATTGAAAAATAATTCATAGAATAATTCTAAGACATTAAGAGTAAGTAATTTTGAGACAACAATTGCTTATAATTCAATATATAATTCATTTATAATGAAAAATCTTCTCGTTAACAAATCACTTGAATTATCATACCTCGATAGTTTTTCATTTTTGAAAATGAATCGGAAAGTTTCGCGTTTTTCAGCATACTTTTTTTAAATGCTTTAAAATTGTCTACTATTACGACAAATATGATTGACAAGTAACTTTTCGTGTGAAACTCAGGGACTTCTTCCGAAGCGTGATTTGTTCTCTGCCAAATTTAAACTTTGTACAAGGTCTTTGTTTTAGAGGGAGATACATTCATTGTTTTTCATTCCAATACCAATAAAATTAAATTCTGGCATGTAATATTGTTTTAGGTATGTGACTATGTCATGTGAGAATATTGCCTTTGAGCAGTTCTGATATTTTGTGTGGAACCCTTTGTACGCGAATAAAACTCACATATGACCAATTGACCAATTTCTTTTTAAATCTGTTCTGTAGTTCCAGAATTAACCCCTGCAAAAAGAACAAATGTTGCTGTTTTATAATATTAGTATAGATACGACTACAATTCAAACTCGGATATTTTTAGAGAACTTTAACAATAATAAATATATTTTAACAAAATTTTCATCAGATTTACATTAGATAATGCGAAATTCGATGTCATGTAAAGTACTGTAAGGGCACAGTAATTTAGTCTACAATACCGTGTTTAATATCAACTACATTCCAAAACATCGATTACCTTAATTGAGTTGTCACATTTGGAAAAAAGCAAGGTAAGTAAGTCTAGTGAAAGTTTTGTTAAAATTGCTTCTTTATTATTAAATTTAGGAATAAGAATTCGTGATTCTCATGAAACCTTGTGGATTTTTGATTGAACAAATGGATTGCAAATTTGTTATTTTCTATGTAAAAATTATTTGCTGTACTGTGCTCTTCCATCTTAAAGTTTTCTCCTCATAATTTTTAAACACTTTATAAATCTAATCAATTTTTGTGTTATTTCATTGGTGCATTTTATAGTTTGTCACTCTAATATTGTAAACGCTGTTTAAACGAACTGTAACCAACGTAATTGCAGAGATAAGCATTATGATTTCATTCATTTAAAAGACTGATTCCATTAACCGGTGATTCATTTAAAAGACTGATTCCATTAACCGTTGATTCATTTAAAAGACTGATTCCATTAACCAGTGATTCATATAACCGGCGACCACCTTTATCAGAAACTCAAAACCCCCCCTAGAACCGAATTCTGGCTGCGCCACTGTATATCAGTGTTCAAAGTCTTTTGATTTAGGATTAGAATTTATATCAGTTGCATTGACTGGTACTGCTGCTATGCAGTTAACAAATGTTCCTACAGTACACAATAGATTTAAATTACCGTTAAATCTATATGAGACTTCAATATCGTCTCTAAACATCAATAGTAAGACTGCATCTAACATCAGGTCTGCACGACTAATTAATTATATGGGATGAAGCACCATATGCATATACATTACTATGCGTAGACTTTAGAAAATTTTTAGAAAAGTGTTTGCATCTTCAGATTGTATCATGAAATTTGCTAAAAATTCAACTCTGGCTCCAAAAAACGAACATTGCGATGAAATTACTTATAAACTTATAAATCTAATACCCGGAACGTTCAGAACATAAATGAGTTTAATAACTGAAAATGAGAAAGATATCCTTCAGTTTCCTGCTGAATTTTTAAATAGACTTAGAATTAGTGGTTTGCCTCCATATATTCTCACTTTGAAAATTGGAGCTATTGTAATTTTACTAAGAAATTTAAATGCACCCCAAGATCCTTTAAATAGGAGCAGATTAATAGTATGAAACGTGTAATAGAGTGGAGCGAAAAAAAAGTAATATTTTTTTTACAAAAAACGGGAAGGTGCCAAAAGTCGCCTTTATACTAGTACATCAAATATCTGAAATTTTACAGCTGAAAAAAAATGGCTTAGGTCTGCGCTATTGGTCGAAATTTTGGGTAAAATTTGACAATTTTTCAAAAAAAATAAATTTTTTTCTATAGAACTGGTTATGATTAAAAGTGTCATTTGAAACTTTATTAAAGTAACTTAGTAAAGATTTAAAATATTGAAACGATAAAACGATATCTTTATTCTGTATAACTGGAGCAAAACTGACAAATTTCGGTAAAAAAAGGGCGTTTCCATTCTGGTACAGTATACAACGAATCGTTGAAAAAAAAATTAATAGAAAGAAGATTAAATAAAGAAGCACCGCAATCAAAATATGCTGCATGTGAAATTTAAATAAACGAAATCAGTATGCAATGATTCAATAATAGATACAATTGAATTCCCATCTTCATCCTCCTATACCGAAACTCGAATGAAGTATGAAACTTTTTCTAGAGCATGTGATAGCTATAGAATTTCTGATCGGTCTGCTGCAGTTCTTGCTTTAGCGGTCTTCCAGGATTGTGGGCAATTTGTGGGAATTTTTACAGCAAATGACACTGGAAAACATAATGTACCCATACCCGTAACAGATAGAAGCAAGGTAAGGCGTGAACGCCAATTGTCTTGTTCGTCTCAACGTAAAGAACAGAACCCTAAAACAGAAATAAGAGCCCTATATTTCGACTCCCGAAAACATGACACAATGTGTTATAGAAAAGAGAAGTGATAAACATGCGTATCGTAGAATTATGAAAGAAGAACGTGTTGCTATCTTAGAAGAGCCTGGCTCCAAATATTTGGGGACTAATTTTACTTAACATTTCCTCATCTGAAGCATCAAAAGATATTTTTGTGCAAATCAAAGTTTTTAGAAGATGAAAATATTGATTTGTCCAACCTCTCATGCTTGGGTTGTGATGGGTGTCCGGTGTCCTGTGAATACGGGGAAGCATACTGGAATAATCCGTCGAATGGAAGAGAAGCTTGCAAGACCATTGCAAATAGAGATGTAAAAAAACCTACAGTTTTTGAGAGACGGGAATAAACATGGGAATTTTGGGGAATTTATTCCCAGAACAAGAAGTTCTTTATTTCATCTTTAGCTTTGAGATAACTAAAAGAAACAATTGTCGGTACAATAGAAAAAAATCTTTAAAGCAGTCGACCAATGATTCTATAAAAGGCAAAAGTATTGCTTTTAAAGGATTTCCTTGTTTTTACACAATACATCGTTGACAATCATAAAAAGAACTGATATTTTAAATGAAAGTATCCGTACATTTAGGCATTTTAAATCTCCTGAAATATTAGTTTTGTTAGCTAAAATGAAATTATATTTGAATGAAAAATAGTGCATAATGAAATTTCTATGTATTGAATGCTTTCACAGAATTTTAAAAGATCGCTAAATGGAGATTTAATTGTAAATTAGTTTTATTTATTACAATAAGAAAAAAATAATATTTTTGTTACAGACACGAATTTTACTAACAGTACTTTTTTCACATTTAACTAGCTACAGATATAGATTCCAAATTTTAAATATTAAGAGCTAAAGAAATATTATTGTCATTTTAAACAGCGATTTAATGTAAGTAATTAAATATTAAACAATGTATTTATGTTATCTTAGGGTGTTTCTCAAATGATCTGCTCAACAACGCAAAACTTTCTAACACATCTTTTGACTCATTTTTTAACGCAAAGACATAAAATTGGCTGGCCTGACAGTTGAATTGATTTGAAATCGAAATGAATTTTCCTTTTTTTTAATAAATAAATTACTTATCGAGTTATAAGCGATTCATGTTACGTGACGACACGTTTTTCTCCTTTCTTGTGCTTTGGCGTCGGAAATTCAGTTCAAAACACTGACTTTGACAGTATTTTCTGAAAGATCTTCCGTCTTTACCAAAAAATGGAAAACGTCTGTTGATTACAAAGTTTATAAATAAGAACACCTGCCAATTTCATGTGTTTCCGAACAAAAATGAAATAAAAAAATATATCATAAAGTAGCCAATTTAGATTTGAGAACAGTCTTAAGCATGCATAAACTCAGAAAAGCTTTTATAGATATATTGTTTAACAACTGGTAAAATGGAAATATCAATATTAGAAATCAAATTGAGTTTTGCTTATTCTAATTCTAAATTTTAAATTATAATATTTCTAATTAAAAAAATGCATTTTTAATTTGTTTTTCAACTTTTGGTTTATCGAAACGTCAATTTTTCTCTTACATTGTTTAACTGTGATAATTTATAATTTAATGTATTTAATTTGCCCCCCTTATCATAGGCCCCTGACCCTCATATGTGTGGCTCCTAACTAAAATTATAAAATGCAATGTTTTAGAAAATGCCTCTTCCCTTTTCACTTTTATTGTAATGCCACGTGGAGAATTCGGTTCAAAACGGCGACTTTCACACTATTTTCTAAAAGATCTGCGTTTACCAAAAAAAAAAAAAAAGGAAAACGTTTTTCTAGTATTACATAGTTTCTAAATAAGACTGAAAACGTCTTTCTAGTATTACATAGTTTCTAAATAAGACTATCTGCCAATTTAATGCATTTCCGAACAAAAATGACTTATAAAATGAGTCAGGAAGCAACTCTTTTCGGTTTAAGAACAGCCTTAAATAATTATTGATACACTTTTTTTCTAGTTATCAATTTAAAATTTTATTGAATATATATCAAAGGGTATGCATTTTTATAATAAAAGTTACAGAATTCCTGCTATACAAAGTGTAAAAAATATGCATGTTTTCTATTTACTGACTTTCATAAAAGGAGAAAGAAATACATGAATACATTATAAACGATTCAGGAACAACGGACATGTAGCGTAATCAATAGAGCGTGTTTGTCGTGTGCTTAAGTACCCAGGTTCAAATCCAGTCAGCGGAAAGAAGGTAAGAAAATTTATTCCGTAAAATGTTGACCGTAACTTTCATGTGATTCTGTGTGCGTGATTAATAAAACTGATGTCTGTTACATGTGAATCCGTCTAAATAATTGTTATGTAAATTTTTGAAATATAATGTACGTATTTATTTTTTAAAAAAAATTAAAAAAACAATAAATACTTTAAATACTTTTACATTTCGTCGAATAATCATAACTTCAGATTTTTTTATGCATATTAAGTGACCTTGAAGTGTCCCAAATTCCTCCAGTATTACTTCCTGAAATCTTCCCTAGGACATACTGAGGAGGAACCAGAAGGAGGTCCTGGGGAGCTCCCTAGGATGTTATGAGGCGGACAATATCGGTTCCTGAGGACCTCCTGATGACAAATTTTTGCATTCTCAGGGATGCCTGGGGGATGAATGTCAATCTTCTTGGGGATGTCCTAGGGAAGCACATGTGCTATATGGGATGCCAGCTCCAGTTAAATGAATTGCCTCTGCATCATTTGTTAGGCATGATCGATGGGAAAACTTCTGTCCCACATGTATTCACCGGACCAATAGGAAAATCCTTGTCAACGTGCCATTCACTCCCTATTGCAGTTTTTGAACCCATAAAGAGTAATTTAGAAAACATATTTCCTGAAATCGATAGAAAGGCTCTCAGCACAGACCAGAAATACCTGCTGGACATTTTCAAAGCTATTTCATCAGGATATTGCTCAAAAGAACTAGTAGCCCAGGAAAATTGTCCCATGCAAGATGGCTCACAACGGCGAATAGAATTCTTCTCCTTAATGATTCGCATTGTCAACGCGTCAGAGTCTCTATTTTCACTCACAAAGTATGTGATCTAAGTTTATGCCCCAGGGTAGTTTACCATCAAATGTAATCCATAGCTAAAGAATGTATCTCAAACATTATGGGAGACTACTCGGCTACTAAACAACACAGCAAATGACATAAAACGAATAGTTAAAAAGTTATTCAGGACAATGGTTGCTTTGCACACTCAGAGGAAATTCTGATTGCAACCACATTAAACAACTAGCTGCTCATCACATAATAAATGCAAGAGGTAGAATAAATGATGACATACGCAATTTTGAAATATTGACAATCAACATTGAAGCAGATGATTATATAAATATAATTTATTGGAAAACTATTGCGGTAACAGGACCCCCAATCACTATGCATTTATCGGATGCAAGTTTGTTGAAGATAATAGACGGCTGTATAGATTATATTAATAACATTCCAATAAGTTACTTTGCATGCCTTCTTATACTCAAGCAGTAGAAAGATACGTGAAAGAAGTTACAGCTAGCATCATCCAAAATCTGTGGACACGAAAGAAGAGATGAATACACCAAGACTAGGTTGATATAGAGAAAACTTGTGCCAGTCTGATAAAACATAACAATTCATTGTATAAATAAAACATTGTGCTCAGATGGTAGGGTGGTTGTGCTGGGTACGGGTGGAACATGTTATGCACCCATCTCTACGTGGTATATCCTGGGTAGTTATAAAAGCAACTAGTGAAGAGCTGCATTCAAAACAACGATTCGTTGTATGCTGTACCAGAATGGCAACGTCACTTTTTTACCGAAATTTGTCAGTTTTGTTTCCAGTTATACAGATTAAAGATATCGTTTTATCGTTTTAGTATTTTAAATCTTTATTAATAAAGGTTCAAATGACACTTTTAAATCATAACCAGTTCTACAGAAATTTTTTATTTTTTTTCTAAAAATTATCAAATTTAACCTAAAATTTCGACATTTGGACCAAAAGCGCAGACCCAAGCATATTTTTCAGCGGTAAAATTTCAGATATTTGATGTACTAGTATAAAGGCAACTTTTGGCACCTACCAGTTTTTTGTAAAAAAAAAATAATTTTTTCGCTTCACCCTAATGTGTAATAATTGTTTAGATCTAGAAATCATTACAGGCGAAAGAGTAGGGCAAACGATTTTGATCTCTACAGTCGATCTAATACCACCATCTGACACAACTCTTCTCTTCTCATTTAGAAGACGTCAATTTCCCATTCGTCTTGCATTTAGTGCAACGAATAATGTAGCACAAGGACAAATATTTGATTGGGTATGCATTTAGTTACCTGAACCAGTATTTAGCCGTATGTCGCAATGTCTCGAATACGTTTTTTAAAAACTGAAAAGTCCAAACAGTGCCAAAAAGTAGTACAACTACTCATGTGGTATATAAGGAAGTACTTTTTTAAAAAAATTCGTTGAACCAGGTTCAATGAAATTTTATCATGAAATGTTATTTCATACTTATTGTATAAAATTGAACAAAATTAATATTTTCTTCTAAGAACATTTTTATTTTATACATAAATTTAATTTATAACATACTTATTTAATATATTCTCTTCTGTCGAATTTCGACGGGTGCAACTAGTATGTAATTATAGAATTTTATTCGTAAATTTGTTTTTATTAGTGATAGTAGCTATTTATTTTTTTTATAGTAATTGTAATTATTATTCAATCTTTTACAGTTAGAAACTGCAACTGGCAATATTCATAAATGTCATGCCCGCACCCCAACGACCACTGACAAGGCTCCTACCAGCCGGGCTTCTTCCCAGCTTAACGGGTGGATGCTTGGTAACGGGGCGAGGATCCGCTTTATCTCTGCATGGTGAACATACGTTTGATAAGTCTCTAGGCCGAGAAGGTTTCACTGCATCTTGTTGCTTTTCTTTAGTTGGCCGGTTGCTGTTTCGATGAGTCGATTCAGCACTGCATAGTGTAGCGAAGTCAAGCTGGACTGGTGTGAGATGCTGGAGTATTTACTAATTTCACGCTGCATCGCACACCCATACGTCATGCCATCACTTTGCAAGTTGGTCTCGTAATTTAGAGCCTTGATCAGGTGACGAGACCTTCACCTGACTAGGCACTTTCACAGGTATAATTCACTGGGAAGATGGAGGAATTTATACCTACAACGGATTTTACAAACACCGGGTGCCATTACCGTACAAGATTTTTCCTGTGAGTGTCTGATAATTGGGCGTCTACTGAAGATTTTCATACTTGTTGAGTTATTCATTAATTCATAAATGTCATGCCCGCACCCCAACAACCACTGACAAGGCTCCTACCAGCCGGGCTTCTTCCCAGCTTAACGGGTGGATGCCTGGTAACGGGGCATCCATATTATTTGAATTCAGTTTTATAAGGTAATTTTAATTTCTCATGTGAAGTTCATTTTTTTCTTCAATAGGTTTTAAACTAAGAAATATGATAATTTAACACAAGTCTACTTATTACAGATGCATGAAGCCATAAATACAGATACACATCTTATCACTCAAAGCAATCTTTAAAATGTGAAATATGCAGACAAACATTTCGTCAAAAGAGATTTTTGGAAAAGCATCTTACAACTCTCATAAAGAAAAATCGTTCGTGTGTGATTTATGCAACAAGAAATTCTCTCGAAAGAGTAATTTAAATACTCACCTTCGCAATCATACTGGTGAGAAACCTTTTGTGTGTGAGCTATGCAACAAGAAATTCTCCCGTAAGTGTAGTTTAAACAACCATCTATTAATTCATACTGGTGAGAAACCTTTCGTGTGTGAGATATGCAACAAGAAATTCTTTCTTAAGCGTGATTTTAACAAGCATCTTTTAACTCATACTGGTGAGAAACCTTTTGTGTGTCAGATATGCAACAAGAAATTCTCTCTTAAGAGTAATTTAAGCAAGCATATGGTTATTCATACTGGTGAAAAACCGTTCGTGTGCGAGATATGCAACAAGAAATTCTCTTTTAAGAGTAATTTAAGCAAGCACATGTTAATTCATACTGGTGAGAAACCTTTTGTGTGTCAGATATGCAACAAGAAATTCTCTCTTAAGAGTAATTTAAACAAGCACATGTTAATTCATACTGGCGAAAAACCATTCGTGTGTGAGATATGCAGCAAGAAATTTTCGCAGAAGGTTCATTTAAATGCTCATATTCCTTCTCATACTGTCAAAAAACTATTTGTTTGTGAAATATGCAACAAGACTTTCTCTTGTAAGGATGATTTAGACAAGCATGTGTTATTTCATACTGGTGAGAAAAATGTTTGTGTATGAGATACGCAAGATGAAATTTTGATTTAAGAGTGATTTAAGCAAGTAGCTCCTAATTGATTCTTCTTATGTGCGAGACAGGCAACAAAATATTTTCCCAAATGTTTTAGTTAATGCCCATATTAGTTCTCATGCTAAATATCTCAATGTTCTCAATGAAAAAATGTCTAATTTTATATGTGTAGCCATACGGGATATATTTTACTCTGTATTATTTGTATGGTTTGTCTATGTATAATTTAAACCAATAGATAAGAATTTCCGAATGCGATCATAATACTGTCATAATAACGATATTTACTTGTCCGCCTACTGCAAAACATCAGCATCTGTTGCAGTATTTGGGTAATATCTTGTGCAAGAGATCGCCATTGACTGTAATCTATTTAAATACTTTATTGTAGTCCTGTATTTAATCAATAAATTTTCATGCACATCGAATTCTATATTAACACTTTAGGCGTTAGAACCGTGTTTTCCTGCATTCCAAATTTTTACGCTAAATCGCTAAGCCCGGGTTTTCTCCCAAAGGATTTTTCGTCTGCGAAACGAAAGCAATGCGAACAAAGCTGCGAAACGAAACACGGTCCTAACGCCTAAAGTGTTAATACCGTGTTTCCTGCATTCCAAATTCTTACGCTCAATCGCTAAGCCCAGGTTTTCTCCCAAAGGATTTTTCGTCTGCGAAACGCTGATCCCGGGTTTTTCTACATACCGGTTTTTGGTCGTGAATAGCTAGGCCCGTCTTTCCTTACTCTTCTTTTCCCTATAGTAATCTGGTTGAATGACATATGGGTCGAGCTCAGAATAATTTGTTCTGACAACAATTCTTTATATTCACTTTACAAGTTGTTCTTTCATTGGAAAGATGTTATTGATTTTTAGTAAAATACATCATCTTTCCAGAGATGTCTTTATGAAAGGAAATAAATCAGTAGTTACATGAAATAATCCTAAAATGGTGGAACAATAAATGTAACTTTTCTTTTCATAAGTAGGAAAGACAAGCGAAAATTTAATAAAGAAAGTATCCTATAATTATGTAAAAATGTAACATAGAATACGAAATTATTTTTGAGTATTAAATTTCAATTACACTTTTATTAATAAATATTATTAATTCTATTTTAAATTGTATTGTTTGTATTACAGAAACTTGTATTTTTTTATGCTTTGTATTAAATTGGATAATATGAGCACATTTTCACACAGTTATATTTCTCTTTAATAATACACGCACGTATATACATATGTATTACACACATACAGATATACATATATTTATATATATAAAGAAATTTCTTGAATTAGTTGTTCCTTTAATTTGGTAATTGGACACATGTTCTAAAAATAGATTTTAGTGGTAATTAACTGTAAATTTTTGCTTCGCAATTAATCTATAATCTTATTAAGTTTAGCGCCGTGTTTTTGACAACTAGCTATGCAATTTATAGAATTTCTAGCACACTTTATATAATTAAACTTTTAACTCTGTTTTAAATGAAAATGCAAAATACAATTTGAATTCCATGAAAATATTATGGATTACTAGAGCCATTGTCTTTCTTTTCTTTTTGAAAATAAACAATTTTAGTACAACTAATTTTCATATGCGTCTTAAGAAGAATGACTAAAATATTTCATTTGATTGGTGACATTTATTTCATTAAAACCTGTTTAAATAAAGTTAATTAGCACAACCTGTTTCATTAAAACTGTTTAAATTTAAACATCAGATTATATCTAAAATTTTTCGATATAGTATTAATTCTTAGCTTTCTACGTGCATAATTGCCAAAGTTTATGAAATACATACATGAAAATATTAAATTGTTTCGATAAAATTAGAAAAATATTCTCAGTTGTATTTCGCCTACATTTACTATGCTTTCAATTTATAAAAGTTAAATTTGAAGAAATTAATTTTTTTTAACTTCTGTATAATAAATTAATATCTCAAGTTTTTTTAAGTAGTTAGCTAAGTATTTTCAAAAGTTTATGTGACTGATGCCATATATCTATAAAATTTTCAGCTTTTTAAGTTGATACTGTTTTAAGGAACTATGTATAATCATTGAACAAATTTTCTAGGATATAGTTATTAAAATTAGCTTCATATTATTAAGACTAAAGCATAATTTGAAATAATGTATAATTTTAATTCAAAATATTATAAGTACAATACTAAATATTGCAATTTATGTAATGTAATTGTATTTTTAATATTATAATGTATAGCATTATTATTCTTGCCATGTAAATGTAATCGAATTTTTTTATTTATGTAAATTAATTATATTCTAAATAAGCATATAATAACAATACTAAATATTGCTAATTATGTAATGTAATTGTATTTTTAATATTGTAATGTATAGCATTATTATTGGTGCCATGTAAATGTAATCTAAATTTTTTTATTTATGTAATTTGATTGTATTCTAAATAAGCATATAATAACTTCTTTAAGTCATTCTCCAAAATTTTTATTTTTTGGTGAATGTGTTTTGTTGGCAAATTATGCATTTGAACACCTAAAAAAATAAAAATAATTAATGAAGAGTATGTTTATATGTAATACAATTTTGTGAATGGGCCTATTTTATTAAGAGGAATTTAATGGAGAGGCCTGTTTTAGTAAAAGAAATTTTGTGAAGTGGCCTATTTTATAAAGAGGAATTTTGTGAAGGCGCCTGTTTTATTAAATAGATTTTTGTGGAGAAAATCTGTTTTATTAAATAGATTTTATTGAAGGGCTCCTATATAGGCCTCAAAATTTTCCTGGATCGACCCCTGTATTTTAATCCAGAAAATATAATGTAACCTATAATATTGTAGTTCATACAATGTAAATGTAATTCAAAATGTTAAAATAAAATTGTTAATTTAGTAATTTTCTTTTTCATTTGAAGAAAAAAAAAAGCTCAATAAGTGAGAAAATTAGAGAGAAATCGTGCGAATGCTAAAATAAAAAATTCCATTTGAAAGTTAGCATAGTAATATATAAAAATAAATAAATATAATAATAAATAAGTACCCGTATAGCACGCATGTTCACAGTGAGTCACGTACGTCACGTCACACCTGTGACCAAAATACCACCACTCAGTGAAGTTACACTGTGACTAAAATGTGAGTTGCTTAGAAACCTTAAAAAATTGCAAGAACACTACAAAATATATTATCCAATGTAAAAAATATGTTTCTGACATTCTTTTTAATTTTTGTGACGTTACTGCAAGTCACAAACGTTGTTTCACCTGTATGGTCAAAAGACCACTATGTTGTGAAGTCACGGTTTGACGAAAATGGGAATTTTAAATATACAGTGACCTCTCACTTATACGACTTTCAGGGGACCGTAGAAAAAAGTCGTATAACTGAGAGAGTTGTATAAGTGAGAGACCGTCTTATTATACAAGTTTCAAACTTTATATGCATTAATTATTTTACCTATATTAAAAACAATAAGTTTTGAGTACTAAAAACATATTTTAACAAAATTTATAAAAAATATTATAAAATAGAACGTAAAATATATTTTTAAAAATTCACAAAATAGTTCTCTGATCACTATGTTTATTTTAAAGATTTACAGATAAGATTTTCTGAAAAAATGAAGTGATATTAGTTTGTATCTATCGTCGACGAAAGGAGAAAATACATTTTAAAGTCTAATAAAGCTTTTAAGCTATTTTGGGAATAATCATTTTGATCGACATAATTATTTAATGTATTTAAAGCGGCACATGTTTCTGAAAAATTTACACCAGCAATAATATTGCTCTCATCTTCGTCCTCCACAACGCACAAGTCTTCCTTATTGATATCCTAAAAGATTTCTTCAGCAGTTCTCAGTTCTCACAGAAGTTTTCATCACATTCTACATAATCTTTGAAATTAATACCTTCGGCCATACACATTTCATCCCAGTTTTCGTCATTAAAAGATTCCCATATGTCTCAAAATCGGGTTCATTCGTTGAACTAGCAGTTTGGTCTTGTTCAAAACAACATTTCCTAAAACATTTCTTAATTGTCTGCGATGTCACATTTTTTCCAGGTGGTCATTTGGCTTTTGTTAAATGGCAGTCACAAGGGAATTCCATACAACCACCCTCCCACCATAGATTTCATCGTTAATGACACACGAAGGTAGATAAGAAATGTTATTCATTATTGATAAACACTTTAACAATAGTGAAAGGATAAAGCTAAGAAAACGAGAATGATTTGTACTTTAAAGATTATAAAAATGAATTCTTGAGTGAAATGTAGAATCGCTTGAACCGTTTAAAGCGTCGTATAAGTGAGAGAAGCAGTCGTATAACTGAGAGAAGTTTAGCAACATTTCCCATAAAGCATGGACGGGACCAAGAGAATTCGGCGTATAACTGAGAGTCGTATAAGTAAGTGAGAGGTCACTGTATATTTAAAAAGGAGGAGAAATATATTAATCAGGAAAGCCTCAATGCACTTAAAGGGTCTGTTTCTAACTGATTTTTATGATCCTTAGAAAATTAATTAATTAATTAATTTATCTATTTACCGACCTACAGGAAAATGCTTCATAAATAGATAAGTTTCAATCAATATGCAATTATAAATTATAATACAAAGATAATTCTGTATGTACTGCATGAACAATTGTTTAATTAAAGCAGTATTTCATTTGTTTTTTATATTATGTGAAAAACTAACAACTTTTGTTAAAATAAGAGCAGCAATCTATATTATAGAGAGAAATCATATCTGAATGTAACAATGTCGTCATGTTGACGGTGGCAACAAGTGAGCATTAAATAACGCTTTTACTGTGTTTTTTTACCTCCGAAACATTGCACAGTTTCGATTTTTAACCATCGAAAAGCAAAGAAAAAAAATTTCTTTCAAATGCAATATGATTGAAACTGTACTTCAACTTACTATTATTTACGGTTTTAAAAATAATTATTTTCAAGCACTTTTTTTTAATCTCTCTATTGCGTGCATTCCAATCAAAACATATTAAAACGTTTAAATTAAATAAAAAATGTTACAATAATAAATTTTCCTTATTTTAGCGTTTATTTCCGACTAATATTCAACATCTATATTAAAAACTTCATAAACGCAAATTTAATAGACATAAAATCAATCTGTTCGCTTAAGCCACTAAAACTATTAGAATAAACAACAACAAAAAAAGATATAAGTGGCGATATCTTCGACTATTAACTCCTGACATGCGACTGATACGAAAGTATCACTAATGAATTTCGAAATTTTATTTAAATACATAATTGATATTTTTCATATGAAAATTATTTTTGGTGTTGTTAGTGGACAATCTAAAATAATGTATTAAATATAAAAAAATCTATTAGAATTTTCAATTTAAGAATATATATATCTATATATATGCTATATTCTATAACCTGAGGAACCCGGGTTGGATCCCTATTTGTAAATTACGGCAGAAAATAATATACAGATGGGGTAATTAAAGATTTATTTTTGTGAAGAGAGGTGGGTTGTGATAAACAGACGCTTTATTTTAATAAAAACTCTTGTATATTTTCAATACTAATTGTTTTTCTGTTAGTGTTTAAGTAGATTAAGTATATCTGCCAATATATATTTTGGTACTTGTTTCATACTTCTTAACTAAATTTAACATTTTCCGAATATAAAATGAATTATACAAAAACGCATGACATAAATAATTATTCCTATTTTCATTTTTCGTTTACCAAAAATTTCTTTAAAAAAAATATTGCTATTTTACAAGCTGTTTTGTTATACGGGATATTAATAAATAAAAGAAAGGTTGAAAACAAAAGATTCCCCCCCCCCTCTCTCGAGATAACTTTTTCTTTCTTTTTTATGATCATATTTTGCATTTATTACGCATGATACAAATTTTACTCTTTTTTTTCAAAATATCTTGCATTATTGCCCATTAAAATATTTTTTATATACTCTAAAAGTTAAACAATGTTTTATTTGATATGACATAAACAATATAATGTTATTGTTTCAGTTTACAAAAAGGGAACTGTACAAATCATTTAAACTGAAATTATTGTGAAACAAATCGAAAAAAAAGTCAAATGCATAAAAAATATTTTTTCAAATAAGAATTCTTAATTGCAGAGACTCCCAAAAAAATATTTCGTATTTAACTTTCTACTCTAACCTCAACTATATAAAAAAAATCATCTGTCCTATTAAAGCATGCACATGTTTTATAGAGTTGCAAAAATATCATCTGCCGATCGACGTCAGAATAAAAAAGAAACACACCACAGTGTATATTTAATCATTGGATGTCAGCTACTTGGGCAATAGACGTGTATAATTGGTATAGAAGGAAAATTTAACAAAAACCTGCACAGAATTTCGCCAATATATATTTTACAGAAATTCTTGTTCGAGAAAGATACAGTTTCTATTGGCGTGGTTAAATTTGAGTCCGGTGAATGATACTGTACTAGATTTGGACGAATTTTGTCTGCAAAAGATGCTTTCGTTACTTGGATTACATTAAAACAGAATATTTAAGATTATGACAAAGGATAGATATGAAAAAATATTATTTTCCCTGTTATATTTTTATTAAATTATAACGTTTTCAGTTAATTTCATAAGGGTATTTTACAACAGCTATATATTTATTAATTTAACTTTTATAAAAATAAAGTTTATTAAATTTAATGTTTATTTTGTTGAAAAAAATAGCAGTATGTCAAATATTTTGATCAGATGCTTACTGTTACTATTTCATTTTCTGAATCATTTTATAGTTATAAATTTCAAAATACCTATACACTATTATTAAACAATTATCATAACCAGGGGCATGTTATTGTAAATTATTATCTAATATTGTAAAAAATTGCAACTTTTATATAATACTAATGAACCGATGTATGGTTGCATTTTGTGTTGTGGTCTGAATTTTTATACTTTATTAACATTAAAAACTGGTAAAATATTTTATACTACGTTCATCTTTTTAAAAATTTTATTGGGTCATGTAACTACGATTATCTGTATTTCAAATAGACTTTATACCTAAAATTTATCCCATACTTTATCCTAAAACTTGTACGGTAGATTCTGTCAAATCTGCTTGTTTTATTTATAAGAATTACAGAAGGTTATTGTGGTTATTGCCCCATCATCTAATATCGAACCAGATAGATCCTTCATCGGTGTCATATGATACATATACGTATCACTATCGATGCATCTAAAATCTGCAGTAAAACGCAAAAAAGGACTCACATTAGACGCCAAACAGAATAGGTGCGCGGTGCTGTGACATTATAAACAATTAAGGATCTGTGTTTTCAAAAACTCATCCCTAGTAACACCTATTATTTATATAAATATATAATTTCATAAATAAAATTAAACGTTTGACAATGCATTAGTAATATTATATTTTTAATAACCAAAATATTGTTTTTAAGTATATATATTTTACTGCACGCAAATCCTGTTGCAAAATGAATTAGCCCTTTGTATCACCATGTTGCATATCTGTAAACATACCCAAAAGTCAAAGTGGGCTTAAAAAGACGATTTTATTTATTACTGCTATCTTTCAACACAGTAGTTAATATAAAATGTTCACAGAATTCTCAACATACGACGATACTGAGTCAATTTTTCATATCAAAGTTTCATTTATCATTTAAATAGTTTCACCTCGTTATTGTAAATTAAACTTTGTTGAATTTAAAAGTCTGGAGATGTCCAAAAATAGATTTTTTATAAAGGCAAGTTCGTACACTTTACAATTTTGTATAAAAAAAATGACAACATTTATGAGAAGTAGCTATGTAATTTTCTGTTTATTACAAATATGAAAAAGACTCTTTTAGTCAATAATTTTTATTTTTATGATTTAATTTTTTTAATTATTTTTTACTTACTTAAAATAATGTATTCCAATATGTGAGTAAATATTTTTCAAATTGATGTTCTTGAGCCACAAAGGGTTAAAATATAATTATAAATAAAGGTTTTATGCACATTACTCTATTTTTATATGTAGGTTGAACTTTTGCTTTTTTCTTTCAAAAATGGCAACTTTTATGAAATATTTTTCAAAAATCTCCCTTAATAAATTAAACTTATCGTTATTTTTTTTAAAATATCATCTAAAACCGGGACCCCAGAATATGAATAATATGGGAGAATACATTATGTTGATATTTTTATTAATTAAATATATAAGATACTGTTAAAAAATTATTGAAATAGTTAATGAAAACTACTCTTTAAAATTTCAATGATTAAAGAGAAAACGACAGTATCTCAGTTAAAATTTTCATTTTTTTAAATTATTATCTCAAATTATAGATCTAACCTTTTTATACATGTGGTTAAAATGTCAAAACTCTATCTTTAATATTACTATATGTGTAATAGGTACATCATTGCCATTCAAAGGCTTTTCACACATGAAAACTATAAATGACTTTTTCTCAATATTAATTGTTTGTCCATTCTTATGTTTTTAGGGTTTCATTCTTCTAACGAAACCCTATTCATTTTAAGTACTTATAGCTGAATACCTACTATGAAGCTGAAATCATCGTATTATTTTAATATAGAGAGATAAAAAACCAAAAATCTAACAGCCTTTTCCTATTAAATTTAAACATTTTTCGTTATAGCAGTTGCCAACAATTAAAAATCCACAGTAAAATTATTTCTGCAATAATTAATTTTCTATTGAAAGATTTCCACGTGATAAATGAAAATGAAATAAAAAGTTTCCCCCATTGAAATGAGATTAATAGGACGTCATAATGGTAATAAAACGGAAATTTTCAAACATTTCCCAATAATACAAGTTGTCTGAGTACGTGTAAGTGCAGAAAGCAGATTAATATGATCTCATTAGAGAACTAAAAATAAAATTAATCTGACCTCATATTGGAAGTTTAACGGACTTTTTCAAATGTTTGAGAATAATACAAAGAGAGTATCAATATGAGTAATAGAGAAAGAAAATAGATATGACATCAGCAAGTGATTATAACGTCATATGAGTTTGAGGAACGTATTGAATCATGATAAAAGCCCGATTATGGAAAAAGTTGCATATTTTAACATTTTGAAGGTCTGTATACAACATGTTTATTATTTTGAAATTGATTTTTTTTTAATATCGCATTTAGTCCACATGACAGATAATATTATGACAGAGTATAATAACGGGCTTCGCCGCTATCAGACTGTAGTGGCGCACCCAGGATTTCGCTTTTTTTTTTGGGGGGGGGGGGCTAATGCATTTTAGAGGTCTGCACAGGCCCGGCTCGGCCCGTATCCGGCAAAATGAAGGTAAACTTTAAAATAGGCCGGGCCGCCAGAATTAGAAGATTTTTGATAGGCCGTGCCGGGCCGACTGACAAAATAAACGGGCTAACAAAAAAATTTAATGGGGCCGGGTACGGACCTCGGACCCGTGATGACTTGTAGATTTTTACTTGTTGAAACTTCAGTTGTTTTCATGCAACGTCAGAATCAGAATATTTGAAAGATATACGTTTAACACTCTTTTTTTTCGTCTTTGAATAAAAAGCAGTTCATCACTGTCACTATCACTACCAATTTAAAAATTAATTTTACGTTTAACCGGCCCGATATAAAAATTTAAACGAAGCCGGTAAAATGTGATGATAACGTTCGCGAGAATAAGTATAAATCTGCTTCATGAAGTGACGCTAGTTTAGCAACATCATCAATAGAGTAATATAACATGTCAAGCATAGAGATCGACATCGGATGTTTACATTGTGTCTGAGTCCAAGTTTTATTGTTTTAGCAGACTCGGGCCGAGCCGAGATCAGGCTTAAATTCTTTTATATACAGTCGAGCCTTGTCGGAACTGGACTTAATTGTGCCCAAACAGTTTGTTTTGTCAAAATAGTAATAGAAATAATAAATTGCTGTTAACGGATTCAGTGAAAATAGGCCTTAAGTGATTCTCAAATTCCCAGCTTAACAACATAAAACTCTCCGAAACATTTTTTGACATTTATTTGTAACTGTAAAGGCATAAAATTGGCAGGTCTGACTTTTGAAGCGATTTGGAAACGAGTACTGTTTTCCATTTTTTGATAAATAAATAACCTATTGAGATATAAGTATTCCTTTCTTGTGACGATAGATTTTTCTTCTTTACCGTGCTATCGCGTCAGGAAATTTCATTCAAAACGCCAATTCTGATAGTATTTTCTGAAAGATTTTTTGTATTTATCAGAAAAAGAAAAACGCTATTCGATTACATAGTTTCTGAATAAGAACACCTGTCAATTTCATGCATTCCTGAAGAAAATTGATTTCATAAATGTGTCAGAAAGTAGCGCCATTCGATTTGAGAAGAGCCTTAATAAATTACGAAGAAATATTTTCAAAAATCTACTTTTTTTATACAGCTTAAAAGTTATGATTTTTTAACACTCTTTTTCTCTTTTATTCTAAACTACATTAATTCTTAGATTGAATCTTTATTTGAAGGCTGAAAAATCTGAGTAATCATTATATTCTGTTTTTTTCTGTCTTGTAAACATATAATAAGTTAAAATATATTGTAAAATTTCTCCAAAAATATGCATGCAATATTCTTTAAAAGAATCTTAATTTTATGTTGAGTAAAATCGGAATTTTTTTAATACAAATTGAGCGGACTGGATAGGCCATGATTTAACTAATTTTGTCACTGGCCGGGTTGGGCCTGTTTTCTTTGATTTTTGTACTTGCCGGGCCAAACTTTTAACTTTTACAACGGGCAAGATAGATTTCGTTCGGGCCTGTCCTCGAAATTCTGGCCTGTGCAGACCTCTAATGCATTTGCATGACACTCACGAGTCGGTGATTAAGTGACCATCTGCATTTGCGCACTGCAACAGTAGCTGAAATTTACTATAATCACTTCTGATATCCATCAGTGATACAAAATTTGTTAATTATTTATGGATATGTGCAGATTTTTTCCTTTATACTTTACGATTACTGAAAAAGGTTACAAAAATGCTTTATTTTACGATATAAAGCTGACATATTCTGTAATATAATATTTTATGTAATGTAATAGTACGCTATTCGTTTCAGTGCAGCAACGTAATGAAATTACGATGACTGCTCTTGTGCGTCTCTGCTTTATCATCAGTATAATTCGATATCCCTTGAATTTGAACATATGCTAAAACGTATATTATTTATCGTAAATGAACAGAATGAAACATTTTGTGAAGAAAACACAAGGATATAATTTTATAATAAAATAGTTAGCTTGTTACTATAAATAGAACTTTGATATGAATGACAGAAAATGTTATCTACTTATGGGCCTGTGGGCACATTACCTGTGGGCACACTACCTGTGGGCACATTAGCTCTCAGGCTTTGATCACTTGTGAGCTAATAAATAAAGATAAAACTGCCCAGTTAAACTGAGAGCATTGAGCTCACAGGCTATTCACACTAATTGTATATTATACTCTTATTTCAAAGAATTTGAAATAAACCCTCGAAAAATAAAGAAATTGACAACATATTAACAGGGGGATCATCCCCCGTACCTCCTTATAATTAACTAATATACCCCCAAAACTAATCAGGGAAGCGCCTTATCACAATGAACCTATAAACAAAATTTAAAGCAAAGCGGTTAGTTCTATCAAGAGTTATCGCGTTACGTACATACAGAACCGGCGGCCATTCGCTCTCAGGCTTTGATAGCCTGCGAGCTAAAACCGTTAACATGATAATTTACATCTATTGTGAATAGGAAAACAGGTCAATTTTATAATATGGAGTTTTCTTTGGCGTGGATACAATGGATACAAAAACAGTAAAAAATGCTAAGATGGAATTGCAATAAATCGGTGTGAAATTCCGCTTTAGACAGGTTTTCGTCTTAGCTGGTAAACTGTAAAGGTGTTACTTTCGATGGGACCATGTAATGTTTGCGATTAAGATAGTATTCCGTTATAGACAGGTTTCATTTACACTGGTTAAACTGTATACGTAAAACTTGTGTAAATAACCCCATACTGTTTAACTTGTGTAAATGAAACTTGTCTATAACGTAATACTGTCTTGATCGCAAACATCCCATGGTCTCAGCAAAAGAAACACCTTGAAAGCCTGCTAAAGCAAAAACCTGTATAAAACGGAATTCTTCACCGATTCCTTGCAATTTTGTCTTAGCATTTTTTATTTTTGTTTGTGTCCATGATTCAGTAAATTAGTACCTTTTTCGGCACAGGAGGGTGGGGCAGACCGCGGGATATGCCCTCTCTTGGCTATTAATAAATTTGAAACTTTATGCTTACGAATATACTAGTGTAATTATCCTTAGAAAGAAATTAATATGTGTGCTTACCATTGTAGTGATGAAGTGCTGGTGAATTATTCTAAACTTAGATGATTTTCTCGAGTTTTGATGATATAAATTCTCCAAATATAAAATTTAAAACTATAGCTATTTTTTTATACGTTGAGTTAAATGTTTTAACACGAATGATGCTAAAAAAAAAGTGTATAACCAGAAGTACTAATAAAATAGAGGTGCATTTCGCCAGCCCCCCCAGCACTCAGATTTTTTTTTTAAATACACCAATCGTTTATACCTCGTTTGTACCCGTTTGTATCTCATTTGTACTAGAGTAATAAAAGGTTTTTAGTGTGTGTGGGGGGGGGGGGGAGAAACGGCCAGCGCCCCCCCACCTCAATGTTTTACAAAACTGATAGTGCCAAACGTTTATACCTCGTTTGTACCCGTTTGTACCAACAATCATTTCGTTTGTACCTCATTTGTACTAGGGTAATGTTGGGGCTGGAGAAAAGGCAGCTCGCCAACTCAATGTTTTACGAAATGGATAGTGCCAATCGTTTATACCAACAATCTTTTCATCCGTACCTCATTTGTACTAGAGTAATAAAAGATTATTAGTGTAGGGCTGCCGCTTCTCCAGCCCTCCCACTTCAATGTTTTAGAAAATGGATAGTGCCAATCATTTATACCCCGTGTGTACCAACAATCTTTTCGTTTGCACCTCATTTGTACTAGAGTAATAAAAAGATTTTAGTGTGGGGCTGCCATTTCTCCAGCCCCTCCCCCCCCCCACTTCAGTGTTTTACAAAATGGATAGGGCCAATCGTTTATACTCGTTTGTACAAACAATGTTTTCGTTTACACCTCATACTCATTTGAGCAATAAAAAGATTTTAGTGTGGGGCTGCCATTTCTCCACCCCCCCCCCACTTCAATGTATTACAAAATGGATAGTGCCAATCGTTTATACCTCGTTTGTACCAACAATCTTTTCGTTTGCGCCTCATTTGTACTAGAGTATTAAAAAGGTTTTAGTGTGGGGCTGCCATTTCTCCAGCCCCTCCCCCCCCCACTTCAATGTTTTACAAAATGGATAGGGCCAATCGTCTATACCTCGTTTGTACCAACAATGTTTTAGTTTACACCTCATTTGTACTACAGTAATAAAAAGATTTTAGTGTGGGGCTGCCATTTCTCCAGCCCCCCCCCCCCCCCACACACACACACTTCAATGTTTTGCAAAATGAATAGTGCCAATCGTTTATTGACCTTGAATGGGTCGTATTGTCCATTACACAGATGTACAACGTAGACGAAATACCACCCTCGTTTGGACTTGAATCCGCTTGACCGTGCTAAATATATAGATGATGGATGTGTACTCAGAACTGAGAGAATCAGAGTACCGCTATAAGTCTTTACGCTTAACGTATGTCGAAAACGATTTGAGAATAAAGATGAAATGAGATACAAAGGTTTTAAACAGTTTCTAAAAACCTTAAAAAAAAAAAAACTTTTTATAATTTTATAGAAAGTTTTATATAGTTACTTCATTATTAAGTTTCAGGGTCTGGGGGGCGGCTTCAGCCCCTTTAGCCCCCCCCCCGTGGGTGCGCCAATGTCAGACTGGTTCTGATTTTCGAGAAAACGTGAAATTTTTACTTTATAAAAAACATGACTATTTTTTTTAAATGAAATTTATTTGGATTTATTAAAGAAAGGATAAAGTGTTTTGAAAGGAATATTAAACAAAACCCTTTGTGCGATCTTCGATCACACTTACCCACTTGTTTTTTGTTTGCTTGGTTTTTTTTTTTTTGTTTGTTTCTTTTGTTTTTTTAAGAGCCTGCTTAAAACGACAGAAAACGCAGAACAATGTTTTACTGAATCAATAACTGGCTGTATTTTATGCTTTGATGCAAGAAGAAAAAAAAGCTAGAAATTACACCTGTGTAGTTTCAGTTCGACATTAAGAAGTTTTGCATCTATATAATCTGAAACAGACACCTATATTTTCCTTTCACGTGACAAAAACCTATTTGTTTAAAAGTTAAAATGCAGTTGGCCGCTTAACAAAAGATTAATGTGTCCCTGGAATTTATGTGAGAGATGTCACATGTGTGTTTGTATATTACTGTGACAGACATAGAATCAGGTTTTATTCATGGCTGCTGGCAACGGGGTAAAGCAGAAGAGGAACATTGATTCTCCCAAGAAATTTTGAAATTTTAATTTAAAAATAAAATAAAGCTTAATTTGATGAACTTCATTTTTTTAAATTTAATTCCATAAAATTTGAAATTATTTAACAAAAAAATGAAGTTTAATTTGAAAAATGTAATTAATTGAATTTTCTTTTTCTCTAATGATTTTGAAAAAAAAATTGTATGTATATATATATATATATATATATATATATATATATATTTACAAGTGATTTAAAATACTTAAATATACTAAGAGAAATGGGAAATAAGAAACTTTCGTCAGGGAATTCTCTGCCCCCCTGAACCCCTTGTGGAACTTAAATTTTAGTTTTGTGTTTCTTCTTAAGTTCATATTTTTAAAATTTACTTTCATCGAGGGGAGGGCGGGGTCAAAGGAATTACTGTTTCAATTCTTTTTTTAAATGCTAGTAGAAACTTATTTAATTTTTAATTTTTAATATTTTTTTTAATTCTTGAATTTCTACATTGCTTTTTAACACTTTCCAACATACTTGAAAAGTTTTCATAAATTCGACTTGTCTGGCCGCCTATCTGGTCGTGCTCTAACTCTCATAAATACACTCGGATTGACATTATATGTTATTGAGGTTTAGCATAGCATATTCGGTCCATATAAAATTAAATGTGTACCATTTATGGTTAATTTACAGGGATATTTTGCTTTTCACGTGCGCGAAGCGCTCATACATGTGGTACAGTGATCGCAGCATCAGCAAAATTCATGCATTTTCGAGGATTCCAATAGAAGGAAGTTGCTGAGTACAGTGATTTTGTTGTTGTTGTTGTTGTTGTTTTCGTGTGGGCGAAGCGCTAATACATGCGGTACAAAAAGTAAAAATATTAGTGTAATTCATGCATTTTTGGGGATTACAATACAACGAGGTTGTTGCATACAGTGATGTTTTTTCTTTGTTTTCATGTGCGTGAAGAGCTCATACGTGCGGTACAGTAATCGTGGCATTAGCGAATCTCGTGTATTTTTCTAACTAAATTTTGAAAAAAAAAACACTTTTCAATTAAAAGTAATTTTTCCTAAGATAGAATTTTTCTGTTGCTAGATGTACGGAATGCGTTCTGAAATTATAACTGTAAGTAGAAGTTAAAGTTAAATGCCCCATTAGCTAACCAATCAAGATTATATTGGGGACCAATATTATGCCAAAGTTGCGTCCATCAAAATTATTTCCAGTGTAATGGCAATATTGGTCAAATATTGGCTTTAAATTAAAAAAAAACACTGCAATGAAATGTTACTATTAAAGAAATATTCACTTTATTTTTCTTAATAATTATAATGAACTATCTCTTTCAAATATTAGCACAATGTTGACTACATGCTAATATTGGGGTAATATTTCATGCCAATATTGCCAACACTGACCAAGTTACATTATTGTCCAAGAATTATAATTTTAAATTGAGATGTAAGGTCATCTGTCGAATGCAGCAATTTTAAAGCATTTAAATTTAACCTGGTACTGTGCAATGTTAAAAGTCTTGCCAAAGTATTGGATCGACAGCAGAAATAATCAGCATTTATTAGGTGTGTCACGTATATTTTTAATTATCTGAATTCATTCAATAATACTATGCTTAAAAATAAATTCAAATAAAGATATAACAATGCCTTATGCAACAATCAGCATTTGTTAGGTGTCTAATGTTTTAATTATTCAAATTCTATAATACTACAGCTAAAAATAAACCCAAACAAAGATATAACAATGCCTTATAAAACAAACGAAACTTGCTAGATGTGACATTTTTAATTGTTTAAATTAGTTCAACAATGCCGCAAACTTAGAAAAAAATTCACACATATGGATAACAATGTCGTATTAAACTATCATGCTAACAATGAGAACTAAAGTGCTAACAATGAGTCAAGATTTCTTATCTTTCTCAAAAGATTTTGCTATTTGTAGCGTCTAAATAATTCTCTTGCGATTTAAAATCGGTTTTACTTGAGTTTATTTATTATAAAAGTGATTTATCAACGTTATTAACATCTTCAAAAACCTATTAAGGTATTTTGACTTGAATATACATATTATTTTCCTATCATGGATTCTCGAGATTCGTCACCATTCAACGTCGTACATAAGCATTTAAAAACAAACAAATTTACATCAAAGGATTCCGCTTCTCGCACAGCTGTAAAAGAATATTTGGAAACAAAGAATTTTACGTCTATCATGCCACTCGAAAGTGGTGGATTTGGAGATGTTCTGTCCGCTATAACACCTAAAAAAGAGCCCGTTGCTATCAAAATTGTCAAAAATACCCTCTCCTGGGAACTGGAAGAGCTAATATGGCCAGTTTTGAAACATCCTAATATCATTCCACTACATAATGTTATTGACATAAAATATTTGAATTTAAAGCTATTTATTATGCCGAAGCACCCCACTTCTTTGGATAAAATGACTAGAAGCTCCGAATTTCTGGCTGATCCCGAGGGATTGAATAGAATTCGTCGATGGCTTCAAAATACTGCAGAAGGTCTGGAATATCTACATGGTAAAGGCTTCGTTCACATGGATGTGAAGTCCGACAATGTGCTGATATCCGCTGAAGATACAGCTATTTTGTGCGATTTTTCTGGAATTAATTTGAAGAAGATACCATGTACAAGGCTCATTGCTCCGAGCGTATACAGACCGCCTGAAAGTTTTAGAGCATCGGAAAAAATAGATGGTGCTGCATTTGACATCTGGACTTATGCATTAATGTCTCTTTATGCATTAACACAAAACAAGCCAATTTGTTTCTTCTTAGATGTGAATGATTATGATTTATGGCAAATCAGCATCGAATCTGTTCTAAAAGAATCCATAAAGCCTGAAACGTTTAAGAGAAATATGAGGTCAGCTCTTCCTGCAGTCTCACTGACAGACAAAGATATCTGTGTAACCCACGACTTCATCTTGACCATATTGCAGTGGAATCCAAATCGCCGACCAACTTCACGCCAAATCCTGGAACATCCTTTCTTTTTGATCCAGCATTGTCTGAATGAAATATCTCTTAATGAAGAGTGTACTGATAAAAATGAAATAAAAATCACAAATCCATTACTGGGAGAACGGATGAATAAAACCAAAGAGAATCCCATAAATTCAGTTTCCTGTGAAAAAAGTGTTGAAACAAATTCCAGACCTCCGATTTCCGGTAAAAATCAAGTCTTAGAAACGAAAAGATCTTATGTCGATGGATTGCTCATTATAAATAGCTGTGACGATATTCATGCTTTGAATAAGTGTTCGGCAGCAAAGAGTGAGACAGATATTGATCTTGTCAAAACAGCATCTCCTAAAAATAAGAAAAATATCGGCAGACGAATTAAAGGATGGGTAACAAAAAAATGGAATCGGGCTCTGAAAGGTGCAAGAAAGAATTGCGGAATTTTCATCGATTATATGGTGGAAGATCATTGGACAGAACATCGGGCACTTATTCCTTTTTAATGCCGAGCAACCTAGTCGTCGAAGCCTCATGGGAGGGGGAGATTAGGTCGGCAAGTCTCTTGTATATTGAACGACCAAGTGTCCTGTAAAACATAAAAATCATATACAAATCATACAGTGGGGTGCATTTGTTCAAGATTGACGAAGTTTGGTTTGCTGAAGGGTTTTCTCCGTATCACAGGTCTATCTGGCCTAAGCCTGTGAGAGCCTCTTTCGCCCCCAAAAAAAAGAGTGCCCTACGAGATGGTGGAAGAGGTTGACGTTCCTTCGTAGGCTTTTTACTAACATTCCACCAGCCATCAAAAGAAATAAAATATTCTAATATAAATATTAAAATATGTATGATTTTTATTCATTTTGTTTGTCTACTCAGTTTAGAAGTACTTATAAGTAATTTGCGTAATAAGGTTTATTTAACGTAACATAGACATGGGCAGATTCAGATTTCTTCGCCTTGGAAATTTCAAGCCAAATGCATTCTGTCTGGCCACCTAGTAAATCATCCAAACTTTTATTTTTCTAACTTTATGTGTCTATCAATATGATAATCATTATTTAAAATATTTGCGAAGAATTCTTTTAACATATTAAATTAAAGATATTATAATTTTTTTCATTATCGCAATGTTTTCTAATTTAAAAACTAAGATTGTACTTCTGCAGTTCATAAGCCCTAAATTTACATTTCATTAAAAAATATATTGTAAATTAAAAGAGTCTTACAATATTTAAATTCATGTACGATAAAAAAAAATCTGAAATAAATAGAAATGAAGATAACTGGCAAAATAAACAATAGCTGTATTTAATATATATATATATATATATATGTATATATATATATGTAGGTTTTTAGGCTGGCGTCTAGGGGAATGAGTAATAGTCCACACGTTTTTCAAATTAATTAAACGTTATACTTTTAATGTCTTGATTAATATATAAACTATTTACAACATTAATTTAAAACTTATATACACTTAGAATTGATCCGACCGTCTGTCGGGCTTAAACATTTGTTAAATGCGCGGTTTCACCGACCGGCATAGAATTAACAAGAGATTATCCTCGATCCGTCTGATCGAGACGAAAGCTGTAGCACATCTGCTCTGTTCTCACGATAAAATTGCACATCATCAATATTCTATTGTTCGCGAGGCATCGAACTTTGATTCAACATCACAAGCTCCAATAAAATATGTGCTTGGGTTTGCAGTCCAAAGTTCAGATGAGAACTCCTGCGACCACAACTCGGCCGTCCTGACTGTGCTGTGTCCTCACAGTCATCAACTACTAATTTCACAAGGTATAGAACCAGTCGACTAAAATCTAAAATTATCAAATACACACAAAAAATATATATATAAACAAAACAATAAACAATAGTAAATATTGAAACATGCAGTGTTTCCTAAAATATAAAAAATGCAAATAACACAACAAAACTTGTTATAATGTTGAAAATTGCTTAAATTTCAGAGTTCGCTCATAATGTTCAATAAAAATAAAAAGAATAGTGTTTCAAAATATCAATCTGTCCAATTTGTCCATCGTTTCATAAAGTCAGCAGCACTCGATGTAATGTTTGGACAATCATGGTAGCCGATTGTCTTTACGTGCATCCGTTCTATCTGGCCAAACCTCTTGGAACACTTGTTGTTATTGGGATATGTTGTATTTTTTGTTCGTTACAATATGCTTCAAAATCATCGGATGTAAACGCGGGTCCTTTGACGGTTATTATTCGGGACGGGTTTCCGAAAATGTTGTGTTGTAATTTTAATTTACCTATAACTTCTACGGCAGCAGTAGTTTTAACTGGGTATAACCAGACAAATTTTGTGAAAGCATCTACGACGGTAAAAATATGATTATAATTTTTGTGAGTGGATGGCATTGGTCCTATATGATCAATATGATAAGTCTCAAGGGGCATATTTTGTTTTGGAATCGGGTTCAATAAACCTTCTCCTTTCCCTTGCTTTTTATTACACAAAATGCACTCTACGCAATTCGCAATGACATTTTCTATTTTCTTCCTTAACTGGGGTATAAAATAGTTTTCTTTTAGAATTGTTTCGGTTTTTGCTACCGCATAATGACCTTTATTGTGAACATTGCGTATTATTTCTTTTTGCATATTTACGGGAATCATCAACAGTTCTCTGTCATTTTCATATTTATACAGTATGTCATTTCGATTAAAATATTCCGAGCTTTCATTTTTTTCGATTAATTTTTTGATGGTTTGAATATGCTCATCTTCGTTGCGCTAATTTAATTTTTGCTGTTAATTCGCCATAAGAACGTGTTACTACCAATACTGTATTTCTGCTTAGTGCATCGACATGCTTCATTTGATTTTTCGCTCGATGTACTATTTCATAATCAAACTCTTGTAAAAATAGAGCCCATCTCGCAACTTTTGGTGCAAGATCTTTTTTGTGGAGTGTCTTTTGGAATGCTTCACAATCAGTAACAATTTTAACTTTTGTTCCCAATAAATAATTTCGACATTTTTTCATTGACTCGATTACTGCAAGTGTTTCTAATTCATAACTTGAATATTTTGATTGAGTAGGTGTAGTTTTTCTACTCATGTAATGTATGGGGTGTAGGTTTTTGTTTTCATCTTCCTGTAGTAGGACACTACCAAAACCTATAGCACTTGCATCTGTGTGCAACTCTAATTTAGCACCGCGTCTGAATATGTGCAATACAGGGGTATTTACTAATTTCTCTTTAAGTGTCTCGAAAGCTTCTTTTTCGATGGGTCCAAATTTGAATGTATTTTCTGCTTTTAACAAATCGCTTAAGGGCTTTGCTATTCTAGCATAGTGAGGAATGTATTTTCTAAAGTAAGATGTTAAACCCTAAAAAACTATGTAGTTGCTTAAGAGTACGGGGTTCGGGGAATTTTTTCACTGCCAAAGTGAATTAGCTTCTGATGGCCTGAATTTTTTCACTGCCAATCTTAGCTTCTGATGGCCTAACCGTACCATTTTCTATTATGTAACCTAAAAATTCTATTTTTTGCTTGAGAAATTGGCATTTTGTAAAATTAAACTTAAGTCCGTAATCAGCTGCAATTTCTAGAACACGTTTCAGTTTTAAAAGGGCTTCTTCATCAGTTTGCGCAAGAATTATAATATCATCTAAATAAACTAGTACAACTTTTCCTTTAATTAGTTGTCTAAAGACTTACTTGGATGTATGGATGTATCTTTGGAACTGTTGAGGTCCGACCGATAGTCCGAAAGGGAGTTTCTCGAACTAGAACTGAGAATTATGTGTTACAAATGAGGTATATTTCTTACTATCCTCTGCAATATCGATATGAAAAAAAAACATTTTTTAAATCTAAGGTAGTCAAAACTTGTGCTTGTTCTATGTTGTCTAGAACTTCTTCTATTATTGGTAAGGGGAAGTGATCTTAAATTATTTTTTTGTTTAGGGGTCTGTAATCTACACAAAGGCGTCATGAATTGTCCTTCTTCTTCGCTAGAACTATAGGGGATGCATAGTTCGAATTACTTTCTGTTATAATACCTGAGTCTAACCATTCCTGTATCTGTTTATCTACAAATTCCTGTTCCGGAAATGTTAACCTACGTGGTCGCTGTACAATAGGAACATCGTCTGTTAATATTATGTTTACTTTTAAATTCGTATCTTTAATTTTATTAGGCCTATAGTTAGTGATAAGTTCCGTTAATTTTGTTTTAATATCCTTGTTTGTAATATGACTAGTATCTATCTCCTGAAAATTTATTGAATTTGCTGTTTCAGCTAAACAAATCTTTGTGGTTTCCATTAAATTCGGTTGCATATCTGTACACTCTTCATTTTCTAACAAACCGTCACTCTGCACTTTAATTGGCATGTTTGATTTCTCAGCAAAGTTAAAAATGGGAGTGTTGCGGTTAAATTCTTCCGTTTTTACGAAATCAGCGTGCGTTGCAGTTTTTTCAAATGTGGGAGAGGTTTTTAACACTGACCACAAATAATTTCTGGGTGTGCTGAAGCTGATGTGGGCAAATTTTTTTCTTGTGGTTTCTCGTGGGAAAGCTATTGCATAATTGATTTTGACTTCTTTCAGTTTTCTTTTTCCAGTAATCTGAATTCCGTTTTCAGAAATATTGAAATTTACTTGTTTTAAAAATTTACTCCCCAATATAATATTATAATTTAAATCTTTTACAATATATAAATGGGTATTTACAATATAATTATCCATCTCAACATTTAGATTCACGTAGCCCATAGGTGTTACATGGTTTCCACCTATACCTGACAAAGTTAGATCATTTGCATATAATTTGGGATGTCCTAGAAAATTATAAGTGTCCAAATTAGCCATATTTACTTCGCTCCCTGTGTCAATTAAACTCTCAGTACTTTTTCCTAAAATCATCACGTTTTTCATTGTCCTATCTGAAGAAATTGAGATGTCGCTTGCAAAGGAATTTACACTTTTAGGGATATTATAGGTACACTGATCCGCTTTATGACCTACGGCTTTGCATTTGAAACAAATGGGTCCTTCTCTTTTACGTGGGCAGTTAATCGACTTGTGCGAAAATTCGTTACAGTTGAAACAACGAATTTTTACACTTGAACTATTTTTTGGGGCACTTGCGTAATTTTTCTCATGCGCCACGCGGCTCGTATCACTTCGATGAAATGTCCTATTATTTTCAATCGGACGCTTTCTAAATTCCGTATTCGAGTTTCTATAATCATTTTTTCTAATATTGTTCCTTGCTGATTCATAATCATCTAGTTTAACAATTAACTTTTCTACATTTGTTATTTTTGGCAATTCATCACAAAAATGTTCACGAATGTCTGGAGGTAATTTTTTTCGAATTTGATCCACAACTATCAGGTCTTGAAATTCTGAAAAAGTCCGTATTTGAAGGCCTTCTATCCATACCCGTAAAAATGTGTTAATTTCAAAAGCGTAATCACGCCAAGAAGATGAAATGTCTTGACGATGATTATTAAATTTATGTCTAAATTGTTCAGGTAACAAGCGGTACCGTTTAAGCAACAGTTTCTTTACGAAATCATAATCCGAAGCATTGGGATCTGGTTCCCGACCAACGAATTGTACTATGTCAAGAGGTAACAAGCCTAACAAATGAGAAACCCACTCATTCTTATCCAATCCTATTCGTGTTATTTTCCTTTCAAAAAGGTTAAGATATACTCCGATATCACCTGGTATATCAAATTTCACCATAATTTTTAACAAATTATTTTTATTTGTTGGAGGGGGGGGGGCATTAGCACTAATTGTTGATTGCAACTCTAACTTACGAATTTCAAATTCCCTCTTTGATTGTTTCTCATCTAATTGCCTCTCTCTCATTTCTTTCTCCTCCCTGTCTGACGTAATACGCATTTGAATATTTGTCGTGTATTCTTCATCGTAATTATCGAATTTAAGAATTAAGTCCGTCAGTATTGAACATTTTACATTTTCTGGCAATACTAGACTTAATTCTTCAACCAATGTGATTAGATCACACTTTTAACTCGCGCGAGGTATGCCATTATCTATTAAATTCAAAATTAACTATCTAATCGTAATAAACAATACATATAAAAAACATTTTTTTCACTTACTTCAATGAGTGATCCAATTTAAATATATAAAAAATATACAAAAGACACACTATGGGAATCTGAGCTCCCTTTATTTTTGTAAGATCAAGGTTCGACCGCCTAGTCTTCTTAATATTACTAAATGATACCTACACAAAAAATAAAACACTACAGGTATTAATTTTCGTTTCCTTTAAAATATTATAGAAAAAAGGTACCACCACCTTTTTTTTTAATATTACCCGCAAAAAAAAAAGCACTACAGGTTTTTTTCTCTATCCAGCAGGAAAAAAACTGTCACCCTGCTTTGATTTTTGTAACGTAAAAAGAAAAACGAAAACAAAAATAATTTCACATCAAAATTACTACTCGAAACCAGCTTGCACGAAAACAACTACAACAACAAACAAAACACTGCACTTTCTCTTTCACTAATGACACCAAAACACCGCACTCGATGCGAGGCCTTTTTTTTTTCCTCTGCAGAAAGATTTCACAAACTCTCAGGAAGCAATTCACACTTTTCGATGCAAAAACACTGTAAAACACATCACATCTGGAGAAAAACGCACGTCAGTAGGTCAAATTATTTCTTTTATCAGTAGCTTCGGAAAGCGCCCTTCTTCATTCTCTTTTCGAAGCAACCAAACATCGGGAAATTCATGAGCAAGTAAGCGGCGATTTTTGTTTCAGAAATCTGTCTAAAAAGTCTGTCTAAGTCTGTCCTCTAGCGTTCAAAAGATATCCCGGGCGATTGCAGCCAAAATTGTAGGTTTTTAGGCTGGTGTCTAGGGGAATGAGTAATAGTCCACACGTTTTTCAAATTGATTAAACATTATACATTTAATGTCCTGATTAATATATAAAATATTTACAACATTAATTTAAAAACTTATATACACTTAGAATTGGTCCGACCGTCTGTCGGGCTTAAACATTTGTTAAATGCGCGGTTCCACCGACCGGCATAGAATTAACAAGAGACTATCCTCGATCCGTCTGATCGAGACGAAAGTTGTAGCACATCTACTCTGTTCTCTTCTCACGATAAAATTGCACATCATCAATATTCTATTGTTCGCGAGGCATCGAACTTTGATTCAACATCACAAGCCCCAATAAAATATATGCTTGGGTTTGCAGTCCAAAGTTCAGATGAGAACGCCTGCGACCACAGAAATGAAGATAACTGGCAAAATAAACAATAGCTGTAGTATATATATATTTTTTTTTTTTTTTTTTTTTTACTGGATTGCTAAATAGTTATCTCTCTACCAAAATGCTCTATCCGAAATTCTAAATTACTACACTCAATTACAATGGTAGATATATACAGAGTGATTCAGCACAAGTCCAACAAACATGAAGGAGGGGCAAGGGGTACTACAACAATTTCGAGTCATTGCAGGGTCGGAAGTATCTTCTTCGTGCTGTATCGTTGTATGGGAAGTGGGCTGCACAGTGTTTCCACGGGTAACCGGCATGTCAGTCATTTGAGATTATACGATTTTCAAATGATCAACTGTTGAAAGAACCCATGGTTACTGAAATAACCATTTTCACATCATAGTTTTTGATCCAAGCGTCCAAAGATCGTTTGAGGAGTAGTACTCCTCGGAAAACGTCCCTGGAGCAAGGGCATGGCGGCTTACCTGTTACTGTCCGCAGCTTCATGTGAGACATGCATGTCAGCCAATTCGACGTTTGTGCATTTGCCCACCTTACAACTTTACTTGAAATTTGCTCCTCTCGCGGGTAATTTTACGCAACGGACAGGACAGGACCCCTTTGCTAATATCCGTGGACATCAGTGACGTAGTCAATGTTGGAGTCCAGATGCTCTAGATACCACTAATTTTTTAAAGTTTTCTTTGCCTTATCTAATTGGGAAAACTTCTTGCGATAATTAAGGCGAACGAAACTTTACAATATTACCAGAAAATTACATGCATTTCTGAGGTACACTATAAATTGCTCGCTTAAAAGTATGGTGTGCATTGCATTTATCGTTCATTTACAGGGACACACAAAAGATATCGGTTATAGTATAGGTGCGACAATTACAGTCTATGTGTAATAAGTGCGTTTTCAACTTTGGTTTGTGTTTTTAAGTTTAACTAATTTGTTTCATAGTATGTAGGGTGTATAAATTTTGTTGATCATATACAGGACTACACAAGGGAATTCGAAAGCATTACAGACTTTGGGAGTGAATTACTTAGGGGTAGTTTTTAATTGTGTTACGCATTTTCCTTCTGAACTATATTTAGTAGACTAATGGAAGTTTGTGTGTGTGTGAGTAAAGAAATTCATATACAAGGAAGCAGAGAACAATATACATTATCGTTTACGATTGGTAATTGCTGGAAGTGAGTTTTAAGTTGCCTTATGCGTTTTTTATCTGAACGAGTTTTATTTCCTTTATAGCTTAATATGTGGCGTATATAAAAGTCTTCAGATAATATACAGGGCTGCAAAAAAGATTTCGAGTGCATTTGCATCGATTGGCTAAAATTTCTAAATGTGAATTTTCTAACCGAACTAAATTTTATCATTCTGTGTAGTATATATCCAAATCTATAGATCATATACAGGGCTGCTCAAAATACTTCGACTACTTTTTGACAATGGAAGGTAATTTCGAAAACTGTGTTTTTCAATGTGTTATATTTCTAAAATGTTTTTTTACACATCTTCTTTCACCTTATTTATCGATGAAGTTTCGATACAGTTTTCTGGATGTGTTGGAAAGTGTTTCATAATTTATGCTTGACGCATGATTTTTCGTTCTGGTTAATATTTAATTTGAATGTTTTGTCCAATCGTTGAACTAATTCAGAAATTGAATATTAAGTAAACTAGTCGTTGGGGTCCACTGTAATAATTACCCATCATGGATATGCATAATATAAAATAGGAAAATAAAACCTGCGTAAACTATTTATAAAATGCATTGCAATTCGTATAAAATTCTGACTTGATGACGTCCTAAACTTGAAATGCTTTATTGCTGAATTGCGTAAACGAAACATCTTTATAACTCCAAAAATGATAATCATATTCACTAAGAGTTTACTACGTCGGATTAAGCGTCTCATTTCCAATTAAAATATATCTTGGAATTGAAATTTGAATGAAATACAGGATCATGAAAAATCGAAAAGTGTGGAAAATAGGATTACAAATATCTCGGCTACTCATTACCCAATCAAGTTCATTCTTGATTCAAAATTTATGTTTTTTTATTGTCTTTTATATTCACTCCTTAAAATAAACAATTTCGAAAATTTTTATGTACCTTTTATCAGAGCGACTATTTCGACAGTCCGAAAAAATATAGTTCTTTTTTTTTTTAAATATTTTTTCGGAATCTCCAGTGTCTGAAACGTGTAAATCCGTCAAAAAAATTGTTTCGATTTTCAAAAAGATTACAAGACTTGCCCTATACTGCGTATGATGGGTAAGTAAAAAGATATCCTCATCATTTGTATTTGTAGAAATCATTTGACATTTTTAAAATGTACTTTTCTACAAACCTTAATAAAATCTTCATACTGTTAGTTCGTATAAAGTCTTGTGAAAACGAAACGCAGATCAACAACATTCGGTCATTTTTGACGGGGAGTTGTATGCTAGTCTACTATAAAATGCAAATGGGAATTTTCGTAACCGGCTGCTTACAACTTGAGTTCTGCTGAATGGATTTTGATAGGACTTACACTGCTTGTTCGATATTTTTTAAGGGAAGTTACTTACAAGGAAGGTCTCCATAAGCGCATACTCAGAAAATTTTGAAAAAATTAAAGAATGTTCTTCTCATGAGGATATATGTCGTGCTGTCTTCTTAAAAAAAACCCATTTTTTGAAATTTCCTCTATATAAAGTTTAATAAATAATTTTAAAAAATTAAACATGGCTAGATTTTTACAGCTTGTTCTGACTAAGATTTTAATGTTAGTCATTTTTCATTTTATTACTTTATTACAAAATGACAGCCAATTAAGCGAGAATTTGAAAAAAAAAAATTCCAAAATTAACCCATGTTCTTTACCAAATCCTACTGTAAATGATCAAGAAAAAGAACTGGTCCATAACAATGCATTTTTTTCTCACACATTATAAAATATACTAGCGCAATGGCGTCGTATCGATTTCAGAAAATTGGAAGGGCATTCCAGATAAAGGTCCATATTGCTTTAAAACATAAGGTCAAATTCGTCGATATATTTCGTTAAATTCAAGATTCGTTTGGTTGGTTGACTTATGATGGCCATTTATCTACTCTTAAGATATAAGCCCTAGAAGGGAGTGCCCTCCGTGGGGGTCTTTCTCATGGATCCTAAACCGTATTTACGGCAAGGTTCGAAGAAAACCACGGAAAACTCCGAACGGTTAGGTCGACGAGCGCGACAGGGGTTTAAACCCAGCACCTCCCGTCTGCCAGCTTTGAGAGCAGAACCTCTCACCCACTGGTGAGGCCCAAGATTCGATTGGAAAAACAGACTAGAGTAGCGGGCGAAGCCTGCTAGTATATTATACATATATACTGTATATATTGTGCTGTCCTCTAAAAAATGCCCGCAGCGAAATGATTCCTGCAAAAATCCCACTCTAGTACTACATCAAATATTTCATTAAAGTCATTTTTCTTTTTTTGTTCTGTTTTTCTGCACCATTTAGAATAATAAAAATAGTTTAAAATACCTAAGGAGAGTTTATTTAGTTTAAATATAATTTAAATTAACAATTGAAGAATTCTGGCTAAACATGAGCTTCATTTTTACAAATTTGCTTGTTATAATAGAATTTTAGAATGATTTACATAAATTTACATATTTTTTATTTTAAACTAATTAATATGTAATAAAATGCACCATTTTCAGCAGATTATGTCAGCAATGGGTTGTTTATTCGGGTAACATGGGTTAATTTTTTGAAAAGTGGTTTTTTTTCAATTCTGCCATTTTTTATTTTAATTACTTTTTAGCTAAATAAACACTCCTTAGGTATTTTAAACTATTTTTATTATTTTAAATATTGCAGAAAATTGGCTGCCGTTTTGTAATAAAGTGATGAAATTAAAAGTGCCCAAAATTAAAATCTTAGAACAATCTGTAAAAATTTAGCCATGTTTATTATTTTTTAAATTCTTTATTAGACTTTATATAGAGAAAATTTCAAAAACTGGGTTTTTTTCAGAGGACAGCTCAATAAATATTATTCTTTACCTACTAATATAAATTTAAATTATGTTTAACGTGTAATGGTATTTAATTATTTTTGTAATATTGCAATAACTTTTTAATTGTTTATTTATTTGTTTTTCTAGAGATGTTTTGCCATTTATTTTATTTCATTTCCTTGTTGAGCATAAAATATTTAACATTTGTTCAACGGATTATTTTTTACTTCCTAAAATCCGAAATAATGAACTGATATTTTAATAACAACAGAAAATAAATAAATAACAGTAAAAAAAGTTTTTTAACAATGTTACAAAAATGAATAAAACACTTTATACATTCTAATAAATGATAAGAGAAAAAAGCAAAACTTTCTCATAATTTAACTATTAAATAAAAAAATTATCTATCGAAAAATTATTCAAAATCTTACACTCAATTTAATTTTATAATACTGTTAGAAACTTAATAGAAAATTTTAAAAAATAATGACAAAATACAAATCATTTCTTGAATACGTTTTTATGTATAGGTATATAAAAGATTAAATTTGTTACCATAACGGTAAACAGTTTAAAAAAAACTAAGTAATATTTTCGTTTTTGATTGAAAATATTTTTTTTTTTTATTTTGGAGAGGACAAAATAAAAGATTGATTTCTTATCAAACTACTGAGGGGGGAAAAATGGCTTAAGTACTTAAAGCTAATTATTTTTCAACCATAAATGATTTTAAAAGATGATGATGATCGCCAAAAAATAACTTCTTTTTATGCTAATGAGAACTTTTTGCTTCTTCCAAGAAAGAAATAATACTTCTAAAGTTCATTCAAGCGATGAAACCTTGAAAATATGCTAATGCAAAAAAGGTAAATTCAGTTAATTAGAGATAAAATTAGTATTTTTTTTTTTACTCAAATTCTAATCGAATCCATTAAAGTGCTGATGCTGAACGTTGCCTATTAAGTTTGAATCATTGATAATTTTAACAAAAGTAAAGACGAACTATGGATAATTAAATTTTAGAGTAAGCGAATAAGCTGCGTATGCAGACGATAAAATGTTTTTGGAGTAATGATGGAATTAGAAATCAGCATTTTATGAAATGTAAAAAAATAATTCTTAAAACTAAAAATTTTAATTGTTTACTTACATTGATTTATTTTTTCATTAGGTGTATTATTATTCAGTTCCAATTATTAAATATTTTAAGGTTTTACCCATACTGGATTGGAAATTGGATTCGTCAAAATTTTCGAATTCTGGTATTTGATGGATTAACATGTTTAGAGATATCCTGCACACGATTCCATTATTTTTTAGATTGATGTCTGTCTGTGTTTAACATTAATTTTTCTAGCACTGTAACTCAAGAACTAATGTAAGAAATTCCATGATATTTCATATTTATATAAACCTTGACATAAATTGGTGCTGATTAGATTTCGGTACATCACACTACAGAAGTGCTGCTGTGCCGTATTTTTCACGATGTGTACGATATATCTCGGGAAATAGGGGATAGAATTTTACCAAACTAAATATGTAAGATACCTATTATGAAAAACTAAGCTGAATTCAACTTTTCCTGATCCTCAATATTTGATGCTGCTATGCTATATCCTTTTTGAGATGAACATCAGAACTGTATCTCTATTGGGTATAAAATACTGAGCAAAAAAAAAAAATATTTCCCCATTTAGATAACATTAAAAATATTTTTCAATTGTCATCACTTACATAAGTTTATTATTTCTTTCATTATATACTCTTTACTATGTCTTTATTTACCGTCTTCTTCAACGACGTATAAAAGATGTTTTACTGCAGAAGAAAGTATTGTGATGGCTGCGGCATAATAGTTTGGTGGCAGAAACTATTATTTTTACGCTTTCAGAACTGCTGTCCATTTTAATGGACATAATACATAATCTGTTACAAGTATATATATATATATATATATATATATATTAAAGGATATCACGTGTGAAAAAGGAAGAAAGAGATATAAAAATCAATCAATGGAAAGAATACTGCAAAAACTAAACATAACATGAAAAATCAAATATGAAATACTATGAATATCTTACGGAATCTTCAGAGGAGCATCATAAGAATAATTGATAGTAAAGATAGGATATTTCATCAAATATTGTCAGCATTGTGCCTAAAAATGACAATATTAAGCTCCTTATAACATACCAAAAAACTAAATAAGTTAAAAAAAAAACAAGAGATCTAATAAATAAATGAATAAATAAATAAATCATGATTCAACAGCAAAAGATAATAGACCGTAAAGCAATGGATAGAACTGACCATAAAATTAAAGACTGCAAACGATTAAACAAGATTATAAATACTTTTCAAAAGTTGGTCCACCTCACATCACCAGGAAACACGAAAAAGTTGAGTCATTGACTAGGAAGAATAGACGCTTTCAGTCATGAGGTTTTGTTTGGAAACTGACTCCAAACAAATGGTGGTTATGTTGTAATTTCTATTTTGTCTGTATATTGTTTGTACATCTTATAGCTATATCTCACAACTAAGTGTTTTAATACTTTATATGCAGTGGTAACATTTTCTACGATGTATATTTAATAAGAAATGAAACATAGCAACCGTTTGTTTGGAGTCAGCATCCAACCAAAACACCAAACTGAAAGCAACTACGGACTGGCTTTAAAGGAAATATCTTAGTGCTGCCATACAAAAGGAAAAGCTGCTCAGGAATAAAGGACAAAACTGAAATGCCTCTTGATGGTGCAAATTTAATAATTCTGTAAATTAAATTTTCTTAATAATTTTTTTTTTTAAATCCGATGTCATTCTGTACGTTCCTATGAGAAATGTATCATGCTGCCACTGATTTTCGCAAACGTTTCACAGTAGTTTTTATACCGTTTTTCTCAAACCGGAAAATCGGGTATTAGGATGCTATATCCATTCTCAAATTGAGAATCTCAATCAAACATTTTCAGCTGTGCAATTGAATTTATACATGCAATAGTAACAAAATGATATTAATTGTAATGTTAATGCTATTAATTTATCATGTCAATTAAAACATGTTTGTTGAACAGGAAAATGTTTAATTGAGAATGGATAGCATCCAAAAAATTATATTCCAGGTTGAAAAAAAAAACAGGATTAATCCATTCTGAAAACGACTCAGAAACGTTTGTGAAAATCAGTGGCAGCAAAGAAACTATTTATAAATGAGTCTTTAAATCTTGAAAAAATATTGGTTTATGAAGTTTTAAAAGATAAAGAACACTTTTCGGAATTGTGCACTGAGAAGAATGACACTTTCAAATCTAAGTCAATCGATGTTTTCAATTTTGTTATGATGAAACTTTTTATTTCAAATAGGACGACGCAATGCTTTCCATTCTGAAAGACCAGAATTACTCAGGATATTGAAACACGGACATACTCAAAACTGAGCACATAGAGGCCAGTTCATATTCATTTTTGAAACATGGACATACTCAAAAATGATTAGGGTCAGTTCATACACATTTTTGAAACATGGACATACTCAAAAATGATTAGGGTCAGTTCATACTCATTTTTGAAACATGGACATACTCAAAAATGATTAGGGTCAGTTCATGCTCATTTTTGAAACATGGACATACTCAAAACTGATTAGGGTCAGTTCATACTCATTTTTGAAACATGGACATACTCAAAAATGATTAGGGCCAGTTCATACTCATTTTTGAAACATGGACATACTCAAAAATGATTAGGGTCAGTTCATACTCATTTTTGAAACATGGACATACTCAAAAATGATTAGGGTCAGTTCATACTCATTTTTGAAACATGGACATACTCAAAAATGATTAGGGTCAGTTCATACTCATTTTTGAAACATGGACATACTCAAAAATGATTAGGGTCAGTTCATACTCATTTTTGAAACATGGACATACTCAAAAATGATTAGGGTCAGTTCATACTCATTTTTGAAACATGGACATACTCAAAAATGATTAGGGTCAGTTCATACTCATTTTTGAAACATGGACATACTCAAAAATGATTAGGGTCAGTTCATACTCATTTTTGAAACATGGACATACTCAAAAATGATTAGGGTCAGTTCATACTCATTTTTGAAACATGGACATACTCAAAAATGATTAGGGTCAGTTCATACTCATTTTTGAAACATGGACATACTCAAAAATGAACACATGATGTTTTATTTTTGAGTGTGAGCATGTTTTCAGAAATGAGTGTATATACATGTTTCAAATGCGAGTCATTTTGAATATCAGACATATTCAGATTTGAGTATTTTTAGTTCAATTTTGAAAATGTTGTTTTTTAGAGTGTGGCTAGCTCGGAAGAGGTAATGGGATATTGTCGTTCATGGTTATATTATATTTTCCTAGATGAAGAAACATGTATTTTTTAACAATGCACTACTTATAATTTTAATTAAGTTTTAAATCATTTATTTTATCCCTTTTGGATGCCCCCTGTTTGCTGCAATGCTCATATTCTAAGAAAACCCTAAGACCTCACTTGTACTTTATAAATTGTAACTGGACTTTTAAATCAAAAGCCAGTAGCGTTGAATATTTTATCAGATGTGGTAAGGTGTTGTCAGTTTAACGGATTTTTACTTTCCGTACACATACAGTATAAGGAAAGTATTGTAATCGTGATAAAAACCCGATTATGCAAATATTGGTATATTTTTACATTTTGAAGTTCCCTGAATCCATTTTCGCTATTTTTTAACCTATTCCACATATTATGTGTATCGATTAGAACTTCTTAACATTTTTAGGTACAGAGATCGTTCTTTGTGATTTTACGATATTGTCGCTATGTATGTGAATGATAAATTGATAAAAGAAGTAAAATAAAAAGATTAAAAACAGAAAAATAGGTTTTATTAGACTGTTGACATATCTTTCAGCTCAATCTTGAGTCATTATCAAAAGAAACTAAAATATTCTATAAATGAAAATAATATAAAGTCTATAAAGTTATTTTAAATGACATCATTCAATTTTTCACATACTCTTTCAGATTAAGTACGTTATTTTATTTTTAGTTGGGTGTTTATTTCCATATTTGTAACCATGGAGTCACTCGAACCACAATTTTGGTAAGTTAAAGGATGCTGCATCGTTACATATTGTATTTTTAAGTGTTACAATCTCTATGGTTTCTCTTATAATGGATTAATAGTATATATAGATTGCAGGGGACTTTCAATGAATTTTTTTTTACATAATAACATTTTAAACTTGCTTCAGGATTAATTTTCTCACTTAAAAATCCCTTCTTAAGTATTAATCCTAAGTATTATCCCCCAGATTTTAAGAAGTCTACTGTATCTCGTTTGCATTTCAATATTTTCAAATGATTTTCTTTTTTTTTCTGCATTGGATTGCTGAGATTGATCTCTATATCTGCCTTTGATACTTTATCGATTTTCTTAGCGTATTTTTTTTTATTATTTATTTTATTTTATATTATTTTTTAATGAAGGTACTTTCACTTTTGAAACCAGTCCCGAAAGTAAAAGTATCTTCGTAAAAAAATCGAAAAAGTAATCAGTTTTTTTTTTTTTTTTTTTTTTTTTTTTTTTTTTTTTTTTTTTTTTAAATGAAGATACTTTCATTTTTCAGAAACAGAGAAAACCCTTAATGTCTCCACATAAATGTTTAACATGCTTACAATATAGGCTCAGCATGTCTGCCTTTATTGTCAACAACATGCTATAATCACAAAACTAATTTTCCTACACGCGCAGTGAGTCTGGCCAGATATTGGAAAAACATGGTAACGAATGCTTTCTTCCAGAGCTGAATAGATACATATGTACTGGTCAATATTTGTGTTATAAAATTTTATTTAACATATAACTAGCACAGAAGCGCCGAAACTTCTATACATTAAAGAAAAACATGAGCCTGGTTATACCTCCTACCAGGGCTCGGAAGTAGCGCGCTACAAGTAGCGAAACTACAGTAGCTGCTACTTTTTCCAGTAGTTTGTAGTGTATCGCGCTACATTAAAAAAAGTGTAGTGTAGCGAGTAGCTCGATACAAAATATCAGTAGTTTGTAGCGAGCATCGACGCTACTTTTGATGCTACTTTAGGAGAGAGGAAAAAAGTGCCAATCTTTAAATCACATGATCATAACTCGTTTCTTTTGTGCGAAATAGGTTCTCTACAACAATTTGCGAACGTCAGCGACAAATCTCAGTTGCAGGATCATATATTTCTCCATAGACGACGGGCACGGTCACAAATTAATATTTCATTTTCACAGTTTGGGTGTCAGAAACTTCGTGTATTGTTATTTAAATCCATAGAAATCTTCTCAATATGCTTTTTTTTATACGACTACGATTGGTTTTATAGTCGTCTGGCTATGTTAAGTCTTTATCTCATTAATTTCTTCTGCCTTTTGCCTCCCACCCCCAGCAAGCAAAGAAATGTAAAATCTTTATTAAAAACGAAAAAAAAAGAGAACGGATTTATCTAAACATAAATAATCTAAATCTCTCAAATTCACGCTTTCACCTAGTAGCATACAAAGGAGTTTAAAATATTTTTAAATCGTTATTTTTATACAAAAATAAAATCTTTCATTTCATTTGTTGCTCTCTAATGACAATAAATAAAAATTATTTCCTTGTCCCCAAAACTTACGCTTCCCTTTTTGCACCTCCTCCAGCATACAGTTTCAAATATTTAAAACTCTTTATTTAAAAAAATAAATAAATAAAAAAAATGGCCACATTCGTTTCTATCTAATAATAATATATAAGTAAGCATCTAAATTATCCCCTAACCTCCCATAATTTACTCTTCTTTTTTATTATTATTAGTATTATTATTAGTGGAAGATTTACGTAGGGAGCATTTTTATTGAATAAATACATTGCACAATTGGTTTCTTAAATTTTTTTGTTCTTCACATGTATTGTCAATCGTTATATCTCTGTCCATAAATTTACTTACAACTCTGCATATGCAATATGCATAGATAATTCAATCAATTGTCCTCCCCACGTCGGAGAGACAGCCTCCCACCCCCCTCCTTTTTATTTCGGTGAAATCCCTGTGCCACCACTGAGTTAAACGTAAAAAAGACAAATGATTCTTAATGTACGAAAATATAATATAACCACGGACGAAAATGTACTATTCCGAGTTACTCATCATTCCAGAAATTGTTCTTTTTCTTTAAGAAACTCAGAAACCAATATATTTCAAAGATTTAAAGAATTATTTTTAAAAACATAGTTTCTATAGCCGCCACTGATTTTTGGAAACGTTTCTGGGAAGTTTTTATATATTAATCAGTTTTCTCAAAGCCGAATATCGGTTTTTAGCATGTTTTTAGTTATCCAATTTCAGTTAAACATTTTCAGCTGCGTTGCTGAATTTATACTTGCAAGAGTAAAACAACTAATATTAATTTAAATGCTAATGGTGTTAATTTATATTGTTTGTCTGTAAAACATGAACATGAAAGTGATAACTTGAAGAATGGCTAACATTGAGAAAACTGATTAATATACCCTAAAAACGACTCGAAAAAGTTTCCGAAATTCACTGTTAGCAAAAGAAACTTTGTTTTTATAAATATCTCTTTAAATCTCGAAAGTATACTGGTTTCAGAGGCTTCTAATTTTAAAGATAAAGAAACGCTTTTCGCAGCCGTGAGCAACTCGGATGAAGTTACTGTAAATTTTCGTTCATGATTATATTATATTTTTCTATATTAAGAAACATGACATTTTTCACAGTGAGTATGTCAGCGGAGGTGTACATTGAGTGAAGATGTGTCAAAGATTGTATTTGTATATACAAACAAAAGAATCCGAAATAATTAACAGTTGCACTGGCATATCACGAATATGTGGATGCCACAAGTTATGTTATGGCTATTCTGTCCCTTAAATGAATCGTTGATGCTTCAAATTTAATATTAAACATATACAAGTTTATTTTATTTAGTTATTTCAGTTCATTTAAGGACATATTGTCAATTGGAGGCCCGGGCGCGAGAGAAATCAACCTCTGTGAAAAATACTGAACATTTCACGGATATAGTTCGGAAAATTGGTAAAAATACTCGAAATAAAATGTTTTTGTTTCGCAAGGTTTCGAGTTATCAAGCGGAAGGAAAGTAAATTTTAAATAAAAACACTTTCAAATGAAAAGTAATTTTTCCTAAGATAGAATTATTCTGTTGCTAAAAGTGAACGGAATGCGTTCTGAAATTATAATTATAAGTAGAAGTTAATGTCAAATCGTCAAATGCCCCATTAGCTAACCGATCAAGATTATATAGGGGCCCAATATTATGCCAATGTTGCATTCATCAAAATTATTTCTAGTGTCACGGCAATATTGGACAAATATTGGCTTTAAATTAAATAAAATTATAATGCAATGAAATGTCACTATTAAGGAAATATTCACTTTATATATCGTAATAATTGTAAAGAACTATAATGTTGGCACAATGTTGACTACATGCTAATATTAAGGTAATATTTCATGCCAATATTGCCAACACTGACCAAGTTATCATTATTGTCCAAGAATTATAACTTTAAATTGAGTTCTAAGGCCATCTGTCGAATGCAGCAATTTTAAAGCATTTAAATTTAACCTGCTACTGTGCAATCTTAAAAATGATGCCAAGATCGACTACAGCAGCAATCAGCATTTATTGGGTGTGTCACGTATATTTTTAATTATCCGGATTCATTCAATAATACTATACTTAAAAATAAATGCAAACAAAGATCTAATGATGCCTTATGCAACAATCAGCATTTGTTAGGTGTGTAAAATTTTTAATTATTCAAATTCAATAATGCTACAGCTAAAAATAAATCCAAACACAGAGATAACAATGCCTTATAAAACAAACGAAACTTGCTAGATGTGACATTTTTAATTGTTTAAATTAGTTCAACAATGCCGCAAACTTAGAAAAAACTTCACACATATGTATAACAATGTCGTATTAAACTACCATGCTAACAATGAGAACTAAAGTGCTAACAATGAGTCAAGATTTCTTATCTTTCTCAAAAGATTTTGCTATTTGTAGCGTCTAAATAATTCTCTTGCGATTTAAAATCGATTTTACTTGAGTTTATTTATTATAAAAGTGATTTATCAACGTTATTAACATCTTCAAAAACCTATTAAGGTATTTTGACTTGAATATACATATTATTTTCCTATCATGGAATCTCGAGATTCGTCACCATTCAACGTCGTACAGAAGCATTTAAAAACAAACAAATTTACATCAAAGGATTCCGCTTCTCGCACAGCTGTAAAAGAATATTTGGAAACAAAGAATTTTACGTCTATCATGCCACTCGAAAGTGGTGGATTTGGAGATGTTCTGTCCGCTATAACACCTAAAAAAGAGCCCGTTGCTATCAAAATTGTCAAAAATACCCTCTCCTGGGAAATGGAAGAGCTAATATGGCCAGTTTTGAAACATCCTAATATCATTCCACTGCATAATGTTATTGACATAAAATATTTGAATTTAAAGCTATTTATTATGCCGAAGCACCCCACTTCTTTGGATAAAATGATTAGAAGCTCCGAATTTCTGGCTGATCCCGAGGGATTGAATAGAATTCGTCGATGGCTTCAAAATACTGCAGAAGGTCTGGAATATCTGCATGGTAAAGGCTTCGTTCACATGGATGTGAAGTCCGACAATGTGCTGATATCCGCTGAAGATACAGCTATTTTGTGCGATTTTTCTGGAATTAATTTGAAGAAGATACCATGTACAAGGCTCATTGCTCCGAGCGTATACAGACCGCCTGAAAGTTTTAGAGCATCGGAAAAAATAGATGGTGCTGCATTTGACATCTGGACTTATGCATTAATGTCTCTTTATGCATTAACACAAAACAAGCCAATTTGTTTCTTCTTAGATGTGAATGATTATGATTTATGGCAAATCAGCATCGAATCTGTTCTAAAAGAATCCATAAAGCTTGAAACGTTTAAGAGAAATATGAGGTCAGCTCTTCCTGCAGTCTCACTGACAGACAAAGATCTCTGTGTAACCCACGACTTCATCTTGACCATATTGCAGTGGAATCCAAATCGCCGACCAAATCCACGTCAAATCCTGGAACATCCTTTCTTTTTGATCCAGCATTGTCTGAATGAAATATCTCTTAATGAAGAGTGTACTGATAAAAATGAAATAAAAATCACAAATCCATTACTGGGAGAACGGATGAATAAAACCAAAGAGAATCCCATAAATTCAGTTTCCTGTGAAAAAAGTGTTGAAACAGATTCCAGACCTCTGATTTCCGGTAAAAACCAAGTCTTAGAAACGAAAAGATCTTATGTCGATGGATTGCTCATTATAAATAGCTGTGACGATCTTCATGCTTTGAATAAGTGTTCGGCAGAAAAGAGTGAGACAGATATTGATCTTGTCAAAACAGCATCTCCTAAAAATAAGAAAAATATCGGCAGACGAATTAAAGGATGGGTTACAAAAAAATGGAATCGGGCTCTGAAAGGTGCAAGAAAGAATTGCGGAATTTTCATCGATTATATGGTGGAAGATCATTGGACAGAACATCGGACACTTATTCCTTTTTAATGCCGAGCAACCTAGTCGTCGAAGCCTCATGGGAGGGGGAGATTAGGTCGGCAAGTCTCCTGTATAGTGAGTGCTCAAGTGTCCTGTGAAACAGAAAAATCATATACAAATCATACAGTGGGGTGCATTTGTTCAAGATTGACGAAGTTTGGTTTGCTGAAGGGTTTTCTCCGTATCACAGGTCTATCTGGCCTAAGCCTGTGAGAGCCTCTTTCGCCCCAAAAAAAGAGCGCCCTACGAGATGGTGGAAGAGGTTGACGTTCCTTCGTAGGCTTTTTACTAACATTCCACCGGCCATCAAAAGAAATAAAATATTCTAATATAAATATTAAAATATGTATGATTTTTATTCATTTTGTTTGTCTACTCAGTTTAGAAGTACTTATAAGTAATTTGCGTAATAAGGTTTATTTAACGTAACATAGACATGGGCAGATTCAGATTTCTTCGCCTTGGAAATTTCAAGCCAAATGCATTCTGTCTGGCGACCTAGTAAATCACCCAAACTTTTATTTTTCTAATTTTATGTGTCTATCAATATGATGATCATTATTTAACATATTTGCGAAGAATTCTTTTAAAATATTAAATTAAAGCTGTTATTATTTGTTTCGTTATCGCATTGTTTTCTAATTTAAAAACTAAGATTGTACTTCTCCAGTTCATAAGCCCTAAATTTACATTTCATTTAAAAATATATTGTAAATTAAAAGAGTCTTACAATATTTAAATTCATATACGCAAAAAAAATTCTGGAATAAATAGAAAGGGAGATAACTGGCAAAATAAACAATAACTGTAGTTAATATATATATATATATATTTACTGGATTGCTAAATAGTTATCTCTCTACCAAAATGTTCTATCCGAAATTCTAAATTACTACACTCAATTACAATGGTACATATATACATAATTATTCAGCACAAGTCCGACAAACATGAAGGAGGGGCAAGGGGTACTACAACAATTTCGAATCATTGCAGGGCCGGAAGTATCTTTTTCCTGCTGTATCGTTGTATGGGAAGTGGGCTGCACAGTGTTTCCACGGGTAACCGACATGTCAGTGATTTGAGATTATACGATAGGCAAATGCTCAACTGTTGAAAGAACCATTTTCACATCATAGTTTTTGATCCAAGCGTCCAAAGATCGTTTGAGGAGTACTACTCCTCGGAAAACGCCCCTGGAACAACGGCATGGCGACTTGCCTGTTACTGTTCGCAGCTTCATATGAGAAAGGCATGTTAGCCAATTCAACGTTTGTGCATTTGCCCACCTTACAACTTTACTTGAAATTTGTTCCTCTCGTGCGGTCATTTTACGCAACGGACAGGACCCCTTTGCTAATATCCGTGGATGTCAGTGACGTAGTCAAGGTTGGGGTCCAGATGCTCTGAATACCACTAATTTTGTAAAGTTCTCTTTGCCTTATCTAATCGGTTAAACTTCCTGCGATAATTAAGGCGAAGAAAACTTTACAATATTACCAGAAAATTACATGCATTTTTGAGGTGCACTATAAATTGTTCGCTTAAAAGTATGGTGTGCATTGCATTTATCGTTCATTTACAGGGACACACAAGAGATATTGGTTACAGTATAGGTGCGATAATTACAGTCTATGTGTAATAAGTGCGTTTTCAACTTTGGTTTGTGTTTTTAAGTTTAACTAATTTGTTTCATAGCATGTGGTGTGTATAAATATTGTTGATCATATACAGGACTACATAAGGGAATTCGTAAGCATTACAGACTTTGGGAATGAATTACTTAAGGGTAGTTTTTAATTGTGTTACACATTTTCCTGCTGAACTATATTTAGTAGACTAATGGAAGTTTGTGGAATGTAAATAAATTCATATAAAGGGATGCAAAGAACAATGTACATTGTCGTTTACGGTTGGTAATTGCTGAAAGTGAGTTTTAAGTTGCCTTATGCGTTTTTTATCTGAACGAGTTTTTTTACCTTTTAGCTTAATATAAAGTCTTCAGATAATATACAGGGCTGCAGAAAAGACTTCGAGTGCATTTGCATCGATTGGCGAAAATTTCTAAATGTGAATTTTCTAATTGAACTAAATTTTATTATTCTATGTAGTACATATCCAAATCTATAGATCCTATACAGGGCTGCACAAAATAATTCGACTACTTTTTGACAATGGAAAGTAATTTCAAAAACTGTATTTTTCAATGTGTTATATTTCTAAAATGTTTACTTACATATACTGTTTATGTATGTACATTATTGTTTATATATGTAGATTATATATGTTTACTTCACCTTATTTATCGATGAAGTTTCGATACAGTTTTCTGGATGTGTTGGAAAGTGTTTCATAATTTATGCTTGACGCATGATTTTTCGTTCTGGTTAATATTTAATTTGAATATTTTGTCCAATCGTTGAACTAATTCAGAAATTGAATATTGAGTAAACTAGTCGTTGGAGGCCACCGTAATACTTACCCATCATGGATACGCATACTATAAAATATGAAAATAAAACATGTGTAAACTATTTATGAAATGCACTGTAATTCGAATAAAATCCTGGCTTGATGACGTCCTAAACTTTAAATGCTCTATTACTGAATTGCGTAAACGAAACATCTTTATAACTTCAAAAATCATAATCATATTTAGTAAGAGTTTACTACGTCGGATTAAGCGTCTCATTTCCAATTAAAATATATCTTTGAATTGACTTTTTTTATGTTTGAAAATGAAATTTACTTATATTAAAAAAAGGATAAAGTGTTTTGAAAGGAACATTAAACGAAACCCTTTGTGCGATCTTCGATCACACATACTCACTTGTTTAAGTTCTTTTCTCCCCTTAGTATTTCAGTTTATAATTTTTTATAGATATTTTTTATTATGTATATGATAAAACCATGCATGGAATTATCAAGATTGATTTTACTTTTGTTTCATACATATAAAATTATATAAAGAAGAGTTAATTTTCATTGTTCCTCACTATATATACCAATGATAAATTTACATAAAATCTAAAATTAATTTTATATAAAAATCCATGTGTTGTGTAACATATTTTAAAAGGTGAAAAAAAAAAGAAAAAGGAAAAGAAAAGGAAAATCATTCAAAAACATCAATACTTAAAAAGTAGCAGAAATTTAAAAACGTTAAAAATTTATTTTAATGTTGTAAACATTTTAAATAAGTGTAAAGTTTTTTTTTTTTCAAAATGTGTTTTTAATTGAATGCTAAAACATAATGCAATGACAATTTTTATCAAAATTCTTAAAATTTAAAGTAATATTTCAAAGTACCGTTTCCCATTAACAGCAAAATCACATCATACTTATTTGTTTAACTGAAAAACATTTCTCTAAAAATTTAAAACACCGAGCTGAAAATACAAAAAAATCTTGCGTTTATATTATAAAACATCAGAATTTTAACACATTTCACAAATATATGCATATCCACATATTTCTATTTAATGTGTAACCAAGGGTAATGACTTGTGTTTGTTTGAAATCGGGTTACCACACTCAATTGCAGGATTTTAATAAAATCGTCTCAAAATCGCGTTATTCGACATGATAGAGTAATCAGATAAGTATCGGAGCTCAAGCAAAAACTAAGCTAAACAGTCAAAATAAAATAAAATAAATAATTTAAAACCCCGACTAAAGTCCTGCATCAAGTTGGATAATCCAATTTTATCTGCACCCGACATGACGTTCAGTTTGATCGAGTAAGATTTGTTGGTTGGTTGATTTATGACGGCCGATTATCTACTCGAGGGATATAGACCCTAGGGGGGGAGTGCTCTCAATGGGGGTATTTCTAAGGGATCCTAACCCGTATTTATGGCAAGGTTCGAAGAAAACCACGGTATACTTCGAACGGTTAGGTCGACGAGCACGCCAAGAATTTGAACCCAGCACCTCCCGTCTACCAGCTTTGAGAGCAGAACTTCTCAGCCACTGGTGGGGCTTGACCGAGTAAGAATAGAGATGATTATTATTATTATTGTTGTTGTTGTTGTTGTTCTGGACTCTTAATTGTTTCGAGTTCGGGTAGATTTCGGTTTGAGATTTTTTTTTTTCTTGCAGCTCGGGTTTGGATTAATCTAAAAACTAGTATAAAAAATAACTTGATCAAAAGAAAAAAATTTAATATTCTTTAAAACATTCATCAGAAAAAAAAAGAATAGAAAAGAAAAATACCGATCCGAATTTTTGGTCTCGAATATGGGTAAAATATGGTCACCCGACCCGATGAAGAATCGTCACAAACCTGTACCAAAAAAAATTGATCTGAACTTTCCGGGTCGGATTCGTATAAAACCTGGTAATGAAACCCAATGCAGAATCGTCACAAATGTCACAAACCTGTAGCAAAAGATAAAAGTACCGATCCGAATTTTCGGGGTTGGAATCGGGTAAAAATTAGTCACCCGAACCAATGCCTAATCATCACGATTGTCACATTTGCCACATTGAAGTCACCGTGACGTCACAATGCCTTACGGGTTTTATCTTATCTGAAATAAAATATGGGACTTTCTTAACAGATAGTGCCAGGTATGCCCGAATCTGACCTATTTGATACAAAACACAAAATTTTTTATAGAATACTATAAAAAATATTTATTGAAAACGCATTATAGAATCTTATAGAATTGTGGCCCGTTTTTCTATAAGCTTTGTTAACCAAAAGCTATAGAATCTGTAGAAGTTCAATAGAAATGTCCGTAGAACTTCTATAAAAATATCTATAGAAAAAAAATTAGAGCTTCTATAAAAATATGTATAGAATTTTATATAGAACCCAGGTGATCACCCTCCCAAGTAGTAACCCCACTCAGTATTCGACTTCAGTATTCGAACGAAAAACCAGTACTTTCAGAATGATGTAAGCATTGACAGTTTCAAAACTCTTAATATGGTCAATATTGAAAATAAAGTGTGTAGCATTTATTGTTCGTTTACAGGGGCACTCATAAAAATTCCGTTACATTAAGGTCTTTGATGATGATCATATGATGATGATGATGATGATGATGTGAGGATAATCATAGTTTGCAATGTATTTTAATGATCTTAGATTATTTCAATCATTTGAAATTGATATACATCAGTGAGTTGCACTACAAGATACTTTCTGTAAGTATGGTGTGGTAGTTATCGTTCATTTGCAGGAATACACAACAAAATTCGGTTACAGTAATGTCTATGAACGATAATTACTGAAAATGCACTTTGAGTTGTTATATGCGTTTTTAAATTTAAATTTTTTTTAATATTACTGAGTACGTATAAACTCTATAGATCCTAAACAAGGCTGCACAAAAGAATTCGAATAAATTTCCGTTTATTAACGGAAATTGCTGAAGGGGAATTTTCAATGGTTTTATACTTTAATAACTGAACTAAATTTTAGTATTCTTTGTAGAATATATAAAAATATAGATCATTTACAGTGCTCAACAAAAGAATTTGGATATTTTTTCGACTGTTGATGGTAATTGCTGAAATTTTCTTTTCAAATGTATTATGCGGAAATTAAATACAGAATCTGTCAAAGAAGAAAGGCTGTACAACCATTAAATTTTATTTGGTGGAGTGAGGAGAATATTGTTATATGGAGCAGGATGGAGAATTATGGAGACAGAAAGAAACAAATTGGCGGCAGTGGAAATTGATGCTCTAAGAAGATCATGCAGGACAACAATAATAGAAAGAGTACGAAATGAAAGAATAAAGGAAATGATGAGAATAAAGGGAACCATGTTAGAGGATCTTCAAAAGAAGCAATTAATCTGGTATGATCATGTTAAAAGAATGAGTGATGAAAAACTGCCCAATATCGCATTTAATAGAACAAATCAAAAAAGGAAATGAGGAAGACTACGAAAAAACTGGATGGACGATATAAAAAAAAGCGATGAGGAATTGAGGTCTGGAGGAGGAATGGACCCTTGATCGGAGAAAATGATGTGTTTTTTAATTGTGGAAGTTCGAGATATTGTTTCACAGTCATTGTAGCTGTGTCTGTAGACGTAACAGTAACAGTACAAGCAATTTCAGAAAATGTTCTGTCAAAATCCCACCACAGATCATCCTCATCATTATTACTGGTATTTGCTGTAAAAGTAGAAGGATTTTGGGGATGAGGTTATCAGTATTATCACAGTTTGCACTACGCTGAATGATTTCACTCAGTTATTCAATAACCCATTTTTTAGCATTGTCTGCATTTACTGGAGTCCCAAAGGCAGCTTTTTTAAAGCGAGGATTTAAAAAGGTACCTATTACAACAGTTTTTGTTGTTTCCAAAGATCCAAGGCGTTTGGGAATGATTTCTAAAAGGGATGATCTTAATATTTTCCCGATATCCGTGATGACGCTTCTATTTCTTATTCGGGAGCTAAGTTCTCTTATGAGAGGAATCATCCGAGAATCAGTTGGATATCTCTCGCCGGACAAATCTTCAGTCATAGATAGAAACAATTTTAAAACTGCTACACAATCATCAATTGTTGCCCACTCTGATGATTCGAAGCTTTTTGGTGCAGCCTGTAAAAACGAAATGGCTGCTGATATAGGAGATTTCATTTTTGATAATCTTTCCATCATAATAACGGAAAAATTCCACCGAGTTTGAACATCTTGTTTAAGTTTTAAATCTTGAAGTCCGATCTTCTCGTGTACGTCTCTTAGTTTGTAGCCTTCTAAGTTACTTTGCTTAAAGTATGTAACTAAATTTCGACATTTAGTCAGTAGATTATTAAGTTTCACATTTTCGTTAATGGCATCTTGAACTGATAAATTGAGAGTATGAGCAATGCATGGATGTTGGGATTTTTTAAGAATGTTTATAACTGCTTTCTTCACGTTAGCAACATCGTCTGTAACTATTGTAAGATCTTTCTCATTGATCAGTCATTTATCTAAAATTCTGCTAATCGCTAGAGAAATACTTACAGCTAAATAGTAAGTGATAATTTCTTGCGTAGATAAAACCGATGAATGAATGCTGAAATCTAAACTGCCGTAGCAGTTAAAAAAGACCGATTGCTATCGGATGACCACATGTCAGTAGTTATAGATAAATGTTCGAAGGAATTATGTATGCTTTTAATATCAGAACTTAATGACTGATATACTTCCGGTAATACATTTTCTAATAATACTTTACAAGATGGGAACTTGAGACGAGGCACCTATTTTTGACAAAAAATTTAAAACTACATTTTTCAAAGACAGAAAGTTAATCACAATCTACAATTCATTTGTACCAAATCTTTTTCAAATTCACAGCGTTCTTCACGAGTAGGTTCAAGTTTTTGGGGTACACCGTATAATGTCATTTGTTTAAACTTTTTTGCAGCAGAAGCAGAAGAAATGATTTCTGCTGTAATTGCCTGATTGCTGATAGCACTCATGTTCTGTGTCTGTTACACATATGTGATTCTGAGTCCAATAATTCAACATCATCAGTATTTTCTTTTGGGTTCTGTTGTGCTTCAATCTCTGCTAATTGAATTGAAAACGTTAAAGATAACATTCGTCGATATAATAATGCGTTGCCATTAGTATCATTATGTGCAAATACAACATTTCACCTGGAAGGAGACCTTATTGCTTTAAAACTCTTGCTGTAGTCCATCATAGAATTTCTCCATTATAGCCTCAAGGTTTCTTATGGGTAACGTACTCGATTTTGTTGAGGCTAATCAAATCAGACTTCATCATTCTGCTAATAGTTCTTTAAGAAAGGATATTATAAAAGTATTAACCTTACACAAATGCAACCGATATATACGATTATACAAAACAATGTACCAGCACATGTGAGAAAAAAAAAAGAAATAGCATTGAAAGAAAATCGCGTACCTGTCGATTTAGTAATGCGATTTTATCATGAGCCCCAAGAGGATTCTCGACGATATAATGACACTGCATGTTCTGAAGTCCCAGCTGTTTTTTAATCAGCAGTTGGTGCTCCATGTTCTCACAGACACATTGCGGTTTATGCTAAGAGCAGATAATTGAAAAACATATATTTTGACAGTATGGACTGCGACCCTATGTCTTACATTCTAATTTGGCCATATGGAAGACCAGGATTTCATATTTCAATGCCAGTTAGTCGAGAACGGCAAAATAAAATTTTCCAAAATATATCTATGCGAAAATATATCTTACACAGACTTATGATTTGAGGTTGTCGCCCTAAAGAAAATTTCAACCCAGTAATTAATTCTGGACAGTGAACTCAGCAGTGGATTGTGGATTATTATCCCATTCACTGACAAGTCCGTGTTAATACGTTCACTAAGCTCCAGGTTTCACAGCAATACAAGCATTTTTTTAATTAATATAATTCTACAAATATAATGCAGTTTTAATAGATTAAGTAATGATTGATATCCTGAAGGGTTACATTCATATGCATAATTTGTCGAATTGAAGGTGACTGATTAAAATTCAATCGAAGTCAACAGTCAAAATTGAGAGTGGATACATATCCTAGTCTAGCAGTTGCTTTACCTGTAAGTGCTGAACATGAAATTTAAGGGCTGCGCGTGTTGTTATTTTACTATCGTTTTTTTAACTGGGAGTCCTCAAAATATGATACAAAATTATGAGGACGCAAGGGCCATTGTGAGAAACTTTGGCAAGCGAGATATTTTTTTAACATTCACATATAATCCTTTATGGCCAGAATTTACAAATTAGTATACATTTTTAGGAAAAAGCTTACAATAGACTAGATATTACAGTTCGCATTTTTCATGCAAAAGTCAAAGCACTTTTATGATTAATACATCAAAAAATATATACTATTTGGTGCGGTAAAAACCTATGTATACACTGTTGAATTTCAAAAAAGAGGTCTGCCTCATATTCACCTATTATTATGCCTTTAAGATAATTGCAAATTTAGGGAAGTCTCGGATATTGATAAGGTTATTACCGCAGAAATTCCAGACAGTAAAGAAGGCACTTTATATTATTTAGTTAAATGTCATCTACTGCACGGCCCATATGGTACTCTTAATAACAATTTAGTTTCTATGAATGATGGTAAATGTAGAAAAAGATTTTCTAAAGAGTTTATTTCGAAAACAAATAATGATGTCAATGTTTATCCTCTTTACTGACGAAGAAATAATGGTAGAATAATTACAAAACATATTAAAGGAACCATCGTAGAAGTTGACAATCGTTATGTCATTCCCTATGATCCATTTATTTTACTTTTCTTTCAAGCTCATATTAATGTAGAAATTTGTGCGAGCGTACATAGCATAAAATACATTCATAAATATGTTTTTAAGGGACATGACTGTGCTAATTTCTGAAAGAGACGGTTTAAAGTTTTACGATGAAGTTCCTTCTTTCCTGAACACCCGCTATGTGAGTCCATGTGACGGTGCTTATAGAATATTTTCCTATCCTATGCACCATCAATCGCATACAAAAATTCGACTACCGGTTCATTTACACAACGAACAACGAGTGTATTATCATAAAGACAATGTCACTGAAGCCTTTCTTCGAGCAGAATTAAGAAAACACAGAGTTAATCGCTTGGCTTAAATTGAATAAGGATCTAATATAAAAGCCCCTACATTTATCCAGAAACACTATTTTATTATGTTTTTAACAGATAGAAATGAATTTGGAAGAAGCACGTCAGAATGTGTAAAATTATAGGCAGAATGTATAATGTTTTATTGAAAGATATCTTCGGTTGCTGCTGCTTTATGTAGTGAATGCTACCAGTTTTGAAGATTTAAGAACATATATGAATATTAGATACTGAACTTTCAAAGAAGTTGCAGTGCATCGACGGTTGCTTCAAGATGATACTGAAAGGTATCATTTTTTACAAGAAGCATCATTCTCTCAAATGTCACAACAATTGAGACAATTATTTTCTGTCATTTGCATATTTTAGCAACCATCTAATGTACTTCGATTATGGAATGCTTTTAAAAACTTTTAATGAAGATTATCAGCAACTTCATAATAAAATAACTGCTTATGAGATAACTCTAAAAAATTAAAAAATATTAAAATCCCATGGATTTTCCCTTTCTACTTCTGACTTACCATTTAATAAAGATAGCAATGAGGCACCAACTGCTACTATCTGATCTTCTACAAATCCAGATGTAAATTATGGTTTAATGATATAACAAGGAAAGAAAGAACAACTGATTTTCATTAATAAAATTATTTTTGTGATGCAATAGCTCATTACGAATAAAAGTAATACGTACTTCATAGATGACCCAGGAAGTACTGGATAAAACATTTGTATATCAGCAGTGGCGCAGCCAAGGGGGGGGGTTTGGGGGTTAAACCCCCCCCCCCAGAGCTAAAAAAAATTACTATAATTGCCGTTTATATGAATCAAAACTAAAGTTAAAATTAAATTTTTTGGCCTTTCCGCCTTGACGGATTCCGCCGCTTTGTTAAATCAAATTCTATTCAAAAATGTGATTCAATTAAACGGCGAAAATTCTACTTAAAACTGTGAAAGAGCATATTACAAGCATCGGTTAAGTCAAAGTCAAAACTGGTTATTTGGACTGCGTCACTTTGTCAAGAAGAGATGGGCAGTATCGAAAATACATGTATTTGAAATACATTTTCAAAATACATTTGTATTTTGTATTTTAAACAGATAAAACTAAAGTATTTTGATAATGTATTTTGAAATGATTTTTCCATGTGTTTTGTATTTTGAAAATACTCAAAATACATTTCTCGATTATTCAAACTTCGTACTAAACTTGAAGCTGGTATAAAGTTTAAACCACAACTTGTGTTTTAACCGCAAATTACTGATTCACAACAGGAAATACATGCTTGTCTGTTTTGTATAGTCTTTGAATTCATTTCTAGAAGTTAATATGAACATTTTTTTTTGGCATAATAAGGATTTTTATCTTTGGCTGAAACATTTTTGCTGAATGGTTTTGCTAATGCTTTTTAATTCTTAATGTTGCTATGCGAAAAAATAAATAAATTGTTCAGACTTTTCCTGAGTATTGCATTTTTAAACTATGTTAGCAGTTTAATGCAGTTAGTTGTTGCATAGACGCGTGAAAAGATTGATAATACATACCCAAGAACTCCTAATGAAAGGAAATTACTTATTTGTGATATATCAGTGATCATGCTGCATAAATATGTTAGTTTTATTAAATTTCTTTTGTAGATTTACTATTGTTGAGTTTACTGTCTATACTGATCACTGTATTTTTTTGGTAAACAACTTTCAAATTGTACACTTTGCACAATGTCACACCCGTCACTTCTTTGTCACGCCCGTCACAGCAGGAAAAAAATTCTTATACATTAAAATAATTAAAATTTATTATGAAAATTACAAAGTTTTATTTGAATCTCTTTCATTAGAAAAAAATTGTTTTAATAATAAAACAGTTAAATATTCACAGGAATTTTAACAAATGTGTATGCAAGTAAAAACTCTTGTCCCGAGAGAGTCACACCCGTCACAAGTTTTAAATTTTTGTTTTCTAAATATTGAGAGCTTTTGAAGTTATATATTTACTCAATTATCCAAGCATATGCATGGAAAAAACATAATTAAAATACTTTTTAGGGATTTATTAACTAATTTATATCCCAAAATATAGTTATAAACTCTTAAAATTTTGTCTGGATGTCACACCTGTCACAATGGAATGGCCCAATTTTAGAACGTTTTTTTTTTGTTTGTTTTTTCTGCTACTGCAAACTGTTCTTGGTCTATATAAGTCTCTAAAGTAACAACAATGCCAAATTTCATGTTTCTAGCCCTAATTGTACAAATAAATTGTAATTTAGAACGTTTCCTGCTCCTTTTCCCTTTTTAAATTTCGAACTTTATAGAAACCATTTTTAGTGAGCATTTACATCTTTTTAAAGTAACCGCTAGTCCAAATTTCAAATTTCTAGAATCAACAATATCATAGAAAGTGCAATTTTAGAAATTTTTTTTTGTTCTTGCACCCATTTGGAACGTGATGTACCGAAAAAAGGTGTTTGGAAATTCTTGTATAAAATATAGCCTATGTTAGAGAGGAGATGGTTAACAGAATTTTGACACCATTATTAAGGTTCCATACTTAAAAAGTAAAAACGGAACTATTAAAGGATCACTTAATGTGTCTTATTCTTCTGGCGCTCAGTGGGGAGTTAAGGGTTATCGACGCAGAATCATCTAAGGATTGTTGGTAATGATTTTCGAAAATATATGTTTGTTTGCTGAGATATTAATTAAAACCCATCTAGAAAACAACGGCACGGATCAAAACTGTGTTGCTACTTTGCGACCTACTTTGGAAGCGCGCTTGACACAATGCTAAGCTTAAACTTTGTAACAAGATCTTTGCTTTAGATAAGACGAATCATGATAGTCAACATTTTTCATACCAAATGAATTCAATTATTGAGGGAAAATATTGAAAAATAATTCATAGAATAATTCTAAGACATTAAGAGTAAGTAATTTTGAGACAACAATTGCTTATAATTCAATATATAATTCATTTATAATGAAAAATCTTCTCGTTAACAAATCACTTGAATTATCATACCTCGATAGTTTTTCATTTTTGAAAATGAATCGGAAAGTTTCGCGTTTTTCAGCATACTTTTTTTAAATGCTTTAAAATTGTCTACTATTACGACAAATATGATTTACAAGTAACTTTTCATGTGAAACTCAGGGACTTCTTCCGAAGCGTGATTTGTTCTCTGCCAAATTTAAACTTTGTACAAGGTCTTTGTTTTAGAGGGAGATACATTCATTGTTTTTCATTCCAATACCAATAAAATTAAATTCTGGCATGTAATATTGTTTTAGGTATGTGACTATGTCATGTGAGAATATTGCCTTTGAGCAGTTCTGATATTTTGTGTGGAACCCTTTGTACGCGAATAAAACTCACATATGACCAATTGACCAATTTCTTTTTAAATCTGTTCTGTAGTTCCAGAATTAACCCCTGCAAAAAGAACAAATGTTGCTGTTTTATAATATTAGTATAGATACGACTACAATTCAAACTCGGATATTTTTAGAGAACTTTAACAATAATAAATATATTTTAACAAAATTTTCATCAGATTTACATTAGATAATGCGAAATTCGATGTCATGTAAAGTACTGTAAGGGCACAGTAATTTAGTCTACAATACCGTGTTTAATATCAACTACATTCCAAAACATCGATTACCTTAATTGAGTTGTCACATTTGGAAAAAAGCAAGGTAAGTAAGTCTAGTGAAAATTTTGTTAAAATTGCTTCTTTATTATTAAATTTAGGAATAAGAATTCGTGATTCTCATGAAACCTTGTGGATTTTTGATTGAACAAATGGATTGCAAATCTGTTATTTTCTATGTAAAAATTATTTGCTGTACTGTGCTCTTCCATCTTAAAGTTTTCTCCTCATAATTTTTAAACACTTTATAAATCTAATCAATTTTTGTGTTATTTCATTGGTGCATTTTATAGTTTGTCACTCTAATATTGTAAACGCTGTTTAAACGAACCGTAACCAACGTAATTGCAGAGATAAGCATTATGATTTCATTCATTTAAAAGACTGATTCCATTAACCGGTGATTCATTTAAAAGACTGATTCCATTAACCGTTGATTCATTTAAAAGACTGATTCCATTAACCAGTGATTCATATAACCAGCGACCACCTTTATCAGAAACTCAAAACCCCCCCTAGAACCGAATTCTGGCTGCGCCACTGTATATCAGTGTTCAAAGTCTTTTGATTTAGGATTAGAATTTATATCAGTTGCATTGACTGGTACTGCTGCTATGCAGTTAACAAATGTTCCTACAGTACACAATAGATTTAAATTACCGTTAAATCTATATGAGACTTCAATATCGTCTCTAAACATCAATAGTAAGACTGCATCTAACATCAGGTCTGCACGACTAATTAATTATATGGGATGAAGCACCATATGCATATACATTACTATGCGTAGACTTTAGAAAATTTTTAGAAAAGTGTTTGCATCTTCAGATTGTATCATGAAATTTGCTAAAAATTCAACTCTGGCTCCAAAAAACGAACATTGCGATGAAATTACTTATAAACTTATAAATCTAATACCCGGAACGTTCAGAACATAAATGAGTTTAATAACTGAAAATGAGAAAGATATCCTTCAGTTTCCTGCTGAATTTTTAAATAGACTTAGAATTAGTGGTTTGCCTCCATATATTCTCACTTTGAAAATTGGAGCTATTGTAATTTTACTAAGAAATTTAAATGCACCCCAAGATCCTTTAAATAGGAGCAGATTAATAGTATGAAACGTGTAATAGAGTGGAGCGAAAAAAAAGTAATATTTTTTTTACAAAAAACGGGAAGGTGCCAAAAGTCGCCTTTATACTAGTACATCAAATATCTGAAATTTTACAGCTGAAAAAAAATGGCTTAGGTCTGCGCTATTGGTCGAAATTTTGGGTAAAATTTGACAATTTTTCAAAAAAAATAAATTTTTTTCTATAGAACTGGTTATGATTAAAAGTGTCATTTGAAACTTTATTAAAGTAACTTAGTAAAGATTTAAAATATTGAAACGATAAAACGATATCTTTATTCTGTATAACTGGAGCAAAACTGACAAATTTCGGTAAAAAAAGGGCGTTTCCATTCTGGTACAGTATACAACGAATCGTTGAAAAAAAAATTAATAGAAAGAAGATTAAATAAAGAAGCACCGCAATCAAAATATGCTGCATGTGAAATTTAAATAAACGAAATCAGTATGCAATGATTCAATAATAGATACAATTGAATTCTCATCTTCATCCTCCTATACCGAAACTCGAATGAAGTATGAAACTTTTTCTAGAGCATGTGATAGCTATAGAATTTCTGATCGGTCTGCTGCAGTTCTTGCTTTAGCGGTCTTCCAGGATTGCGGGCAATTTGTGGGGATTTTTACAGCAAATGACACTGGAAAACATAATGTACCCATACCCGTAACAGATAGAAGCAAGGTAAGGCGTGAACGCCAATTGTCTTGTTCGTCTCAACGTAAAGAACAGAACCCTAAAACAGAAATAAGAGCCCTATATTTCGACTCCCGAAAACATGACACAATGTGTTATAGAAAAGAGAAGTGATAAACATGCGTATCGTAGAATTATGAAAGAAGAACGTGTTACTATCTTAGAAGAGCCTGGCTCCAAATATTTGGGGACTAATTTTACTTAACATTTCCTCATCTGAAGCATCAAAAGATATTTTTGTGCAAATCAAAGTTTTTAGAAGATGAAAATATTGATTTGTCCAACCTCTCATGCTTGGGTTGTGATGGGTGTCCAGTGTCCTGTGAATACGGGGAAGCATACTGGAATAATCCGTCGAATGGAAGAGAAGCTTGCAAGACCATTGCAAATAGAGATGTAAAAAAACCTACAGTTTTTGAGAGACGAGAATAAACATGGGAATTTTGGGGAATTTATTCCCAGAACAAGAAGTTCTTTATTTCATCTTTAGCTTTGAGATAACTAAAAGAAACAATTGTCGGTACAATAGAAAAAAAATCTTTAAAGCAGTCGACCAACGATTCTATAAAAGGCAAAAGTATTGCTTTTAAAGGATTTCCTTGTTTTTACACAATACATCGTTGACAATCATAAAAAGAACTGATATTTTAAATGAAAGTATCCGTACATTTAGGCATTTTAAATCTCCTGAAATATTAGTTTTGTTAGCTAAAATGAAATTATATTTGAATGAAAAATAGTGCATAATGAAATTTCTATGTATTGAATGCTTTCACAGAATTTTAAAAGATCGCTAAATGGAGATTTAATTGTAAATTAGTTTTATTTATTACAATAAGAAAAAAATAATATTTTTGTTACAGACACGAATTTTACTAACAGTACTTTTTTCACATTTAACTAGCTACAGATATAGATTCCAAATTTTAAATATTAAGAGCTAAAGAAATATTATTGTCATTTTAAACAGCGATTTAATGTAAGTAATTAAATATTAAACAATGTATTTATGTTATCTTAGGGTGTTTCTCAAATGATCTGCTCAACAACGCAAAACTTTCTAACAAATCTTTTGACTCATTTTTAAACGCAAAGACATAAAATTGGCTGGCCTGACAGTTGAATTGATTTGAAATCGAAATGAATTTTCCTTTTTTTTTAATAAATAAATTACTTATCGAGTTATAAGCGATTCATGTTACGTGACGACACGTTTTTCTCCTTTCTTGTGCTTTGGCGTCGGAAATTCAGTTCAAAACACTGACTTTGACAGTATTTTCTGAAAGATCTTCCGTCTTTACCAAAAAATGGAAAACGTCTGTTGATTACAAAGTTTATAAATAAGAACACCTGCCAATTTCATGTGTTTCCGAACAAAAATGAAATAAAAAAATATATCATAAAGTAGCCAATTTAGATTTGAGAACAGTCTTAAGCATGCATAAACTCAGAAAAGCTTTTATAGATATATTGTTTAACAACTGGTAAAATGGAAATATCAATATTAGAAATCAAATTGAGTTTTGCTTATTCTAATTCTAAATTTAAAATTATAATATTTCTAATTAAAAAATTGCATTTTTAATTTGTTTTTCAACTTTTGGTTTATCGAAACGTCAATTTTTCTCTTACATTGTTTAACTGTGATAATTTATAATTTAATGTATTTAATTTGCCCCCCTTATCATAGGCCCCTAACCCTCATATGTGTGGCTCCTAACTAAAATTATAAAATGCAATGTTTTAGAAAATGCCTCTTCCCTTTTCACTTTTATTGTAATGCCACGTGGAGAATTCGGTTCAAAACGGCGACTTTCACACTATTTTCTAAAAGATCTGCGTTTACCAAAAAAAAAAAAAAAAAAAAGGAAAACGTTTTTCTAGTATTACATAGTTTCTAAATAAGACTGAAAACGTCTTTCTAGTATTACATAGTTTCTAAATAAGACTATCTGCCAATTTAATGCATTTCCGAACAAAAATGACTTATAAAATGAGTCAGGAAGCAACTCTTTTCGGTTTAAGAACAGCCTTAAATAATTATTGATACACTTTTTTTCTAGTTATCAATTTAAAATTTTATTGAATATATATCAAAGGGTATGCATTTTTATAATAAAAGTTACAGAATTCCTGCTATACAAAGTGTAAAAAATATGCATGTTTTCTATTTACTGACTTTCATAAAAGGAGAAAGAAATACATGAATACATTATAAACGATTCAGGAACAACGGACATGTAGCGTAATCAATAGAGCGTGTTTGTCGTGTGCTTAAGTACCCAGGTTCAAATCCAGTCAGCGGAAAGAAGGTAAGAAAATTTATTCCGTAAAATGTTGACCGTAACTTTCATGTGATTCTGTGTGCGTGATTAATAAAACTGATGTCTGTTACATGTGAATCCGTCTAAATAATTGTTATGTAAATTTTTGAAATATAATGTACGTATTTATTTTTAAAAAAAAATTAAAAAAATTAAAAAAACAATAAATACTTTAAATACTTTTACATTTCGTCGAATAATCATAACTTCAGATTTTTTTATGCATATTAAGTGACCTTGAAGTGTCCCAAATTCCTCCAGTATTACTTCCTGAAATCTTCCCTAGGACATACTGATGAGGAACCAGAAGGAGGTCCTGGGGAGCTCCCTAGGATGTTATGAGGCGGACAATATCGGTTCCTGAGGACCTCCTGATGACAAATTTTTGCATTCTCAGGGATGCCTGGGGGATGAATGTCAATCTTCTTGGGGATGTCCTAGGGAAGCACATGTGCTATATGGGATGCCAGCTCCAGTTAAATGAATTGCCTCTGCATCATTTGTTAGGCATGATCGATGGGAAAACTTCTGTCCCACATGTATTCACCGGACCAATAGGAAAATCCTTGTCAACGTGCCATTCACTCCCTATTGCAGTTTTTGAACCCATAAAGAGTAATTTAGAAAACATATTTCCTGAAATCGATAGAAAGGCTCTCAGCACAGACCAGAAATACCTGCTGGACATTTTCAAAGCTATTTCATCAGGATATTGCTCAAAAGAACTAGTAGCCCAGGAAAATTGTCCCATGCAAGATGGCTCACAACGGCGAATAGAATTCTTCTCCTTAATTATTCGCATTGTCAACGCGTCAGAGTCTCTATTTTCACTCACAAAGTATGTGATCTAAGTTTATGCCCCAGGGTAGTTTACCATCAAATGTAATCCATAGCTAAAGAATGTATCTCAAACATTATGGGAGACTACTCGGCTACTAAACAACACAGCAAATGACATAAAACGAATAGTTAAAAAGTTATTCAGGACAATGGTTGCTTTGCACACTCAGAGGAAATTCTGATTGCAACCACATTAAACAACTAGCTGCTCATCACATAATAAATGCAAGAGGTAGAATAAATGATGACATACGCAATTTTGAAATATTGACAATCAACATTGAAGCAGATGATTATATAAATATAATTTATTGGAAAACTATTGCGGTAACAGGACCCCCAATCACTATGCATTTATCGGATGCAAGTTTGTTGAAGATAATAGACGGCTGTATAGATTATATTAATAACATCCCAATAAGTTACTTTGCATGCCTTCTTATACTCAAGCAGTAGAAAGATACGTGAAAGAAGTTACAGCTAGCATCATCCAAAATCTGTGGACACGAAAGAAGAGATGAATACACCAAGACTAGGTTGATATAGAGAAAACTTGTGCCAGTCTGATAAAACATAACAATTCATTGTATAAATAAAACATTGTGCTCAGATGGTAGGGTGGTTGTGCTGGGTACGGGTGGAACATGTTATGCACCAATCTCTACGTGGTATATCCTGGGTAGTTATAAAAGCAACTAGTGAAGAGCTGCATTCAAAACAACGATTCGTTGTATGCTGTACCAGAATGGCAACGTCACTTTTTTACCGAAATTTGTCAGTTTTGTTTCCAGTTATACAGAATAAAGATATCGTTTTATCGTTTTAGTATTTTAAATCTTTATTAATAAAGGTTCAAATGACACTTTTAAATCATAACCAGTTCTACAGAAATTTTTTATTTTTTTTCTAAAAATTATCAAATTTAACCTAAAATTTCGACATTTGGACCAAAAGCGCAGACCCAAGCATATTTTTCAGCGGTAAAATTTCAGATATTTGATGTACTAGTATAAAGGCAACTTTTGGCACCTACCAGTTTTTTGTAAAAAAAAAAATAATTTTTTCGCTTCACCCTAATGTGTAATAATTGTTTAGATCTAGAAATCATTACAGGCGAAAGAGTAGGGCAAACGATTTTGATCTCTACAGTCGATCTAATACCACCATCTGACACAACTCTTCTCTTCTCATTTAGAAGACGTCAATTTCCCATTCGTCTTGCATTTAGTGCAACGAATAATGTAGCACAAGGACAAATATTTGATTGGGTATGCATTTAGTTACCTGAACCAGTATTTAGCCGTATGTCGCAATGTCTCGAATACGTTTTTTAAAAACTGAAAAGTCCAAACAGTGCCAAAAAGTAGTACAACTACTCATGTGGTATATAAGGAAGTACTTTTTTAAAAAAATTCGTTGAACCAGGTTCAATGAAATTTTATCATGAAATGTTATTTCATACTTATTGTATAAAATTGAACAAAATTAATATTTTCTTCTAAGAACATTTTTATTTTATACATAAATTTAATTTATAACATACTTATTTAATATATTCTCTTCTGTCGAATTTCGACGGGTGCAACTAGTATGTAATTATAGAATTTTATTCGTAAATTTGTTTTTATTAGTGATAGTAGCTATTTATTTTTTTTATAGTAATTGTAATTATTATTCAATCTTTTACAGTTAGAAACTGCAACTGGCAATATTCATAAATGTCATGCCCGCACCCCAACGACCACTGACAAGGCTCCTACCAGCCGGGCTTCTTCCCAGCTTAACGGGTGGATGCTTGGTAACGGGGCGAGGATCCGCTTTATCTCTGCATGGTGAACATATGTTTGATAAGTCTCTAGGCCGAGAAGGTTTCACTGCATCTTGTTGCTTTTCTTTAGTTGGCCGGTTGCTGTTTCGATGAGTCGATTCAGCACTGCATAGTGTAGCGAAGTCAAGCTGGACTGGTGTGAGATGCTGGAGTATTTACTAATTTCACGCTGCATCGCACACCCATACGTCATGCCATCACTTTGCAAGTTGGTCTCGTAATTTAGAGCCTTGATCAGGTGACGAGACCTTCACCTGACTAGGCACTTTCACAGGTATAATTCACTGGGAAGATGGAGGAATTTATACCTACAACGGATTTTACAAACACCGGGTGCCATTACCGTACAAGATTTTTCCTGTGAGTGTCTGATAATTGGGCGTCTACTGAAGATTTTCATACTTGTTGAGTTATTCATTAATTCATAAATGTCATGCCCGCACCCCAACAACCACTGACAAGGCTCCTACCAGCCGGGCTTCTTCCCAGCTTAACGGGTGGATGCCTGGTAACGGGGCATCCATATTATTTGAATTCAGTTTTATAAGGTAATTTTAATTTCTCATGTGAAGTTCATTTTTTTCTTCAATAGGTTTTAAACTAAGAAATATGATAATTTAACACAAGTCTACTTATTACAGATGCATGAAGCCATAAATACAGATACACATCTTATCACTCAAAGCAATCTTTAAAATGTGAAATATGCAGACAAACATTTCGTCAAAAGAGATTTTTGGAAAAGCATCTTACAACTCTCATAAAGAAAAATCGTTCGTGTGTGATTTATGCAACAAGAAATTCTCTCGAAAGAGTAATTTAAATACTCACCTTCGCAATCATACTGGTGAGAAACCTTTTGTGTGTGAGCTATGCAACAAGAAATTCTCCCGTAAGTGTAGTTTAAACAACCATCTATTAATTCATACTGGTGAGAAACCTTTCGTGTGTGAGATATGCAACAAGAAATTCTTTCTTAAGCGTGATTTTAACAAGCATCTTTTAACTCATACTGGTGAGAAACCTTTTGTGTGTCAGATATGCAACAAGAAATTCTCTCTTAAGAGTAATTTAAGCAAGCATATGGTTATTCATACTGGTGAAAAACCGTTCGTGTGCGAGATATGCAACAAGAAATTCTCTTTTAAGAGTAATTTAAGCAAGCACATGTTAATTCATACTGGTGAGAAACCTTTTGTGTGTCAGATATGCAACAAGAAATTCTCTCTTAAGAGTAATTTAAACAAGCACATGTTAATTCATACTGGCGAAAAACCATTCGTGTGTGAGATATGCAGCAAGAAATTTTCGCAGAAGGTTCATTTAAATGCTCATATTCCTTCTCATACTGTCAAAAAACTATTTGTTTGTGAAATATGCAACAAGACTTTCTCTTGTAAGGATGATTTAGACAAGCATGTGTTATTTCATACTGGTGAGAAAAATGTTTGTGTATGAGATACGCAAGATGAAATTTTGATTTAAGAGTGATTTAAGCAAGTAGCTCCTAATTGATTCTTCTTATGTGCGAGACAGGCAACAAAATATTTTCCCAAATGTTTTAGTTAATGCCCATATTAGTTCTCATGCTAAATATCTCAATGTTCTCAATGAAAAAATGTCTAATTTTATATGTGTAGCCATACGGGATATATTTTACTCTGTATTATTTGTATGGTTTGTCTATGTATAATTTAAACCAATAGATAAGAATTTCCGAATGCGATCATAATACTGTCATAATAACGATATTTACTTGTCCGCCTACTGCAAAACATCAGCATCTGTTGCAGTATTTGGGTAATATCTTGTGCAAGAGATCGCCATTGACTGTAATCTATTTAAATACTTTATTGTAGTCCTGTATTTAATCAATAAATTTTCATGCACATCGAATTCTATATTAACACTTTAGGCGTTAGAACCGTGTTTTCCTGCATTCCAAATTTTTACGCTTAATCGCTAAGCCCGGGTTTTCTCCCAAAGGATTTTTCGTCTGCGAAACGAAAGCAATGCGAACAAAGCTGCGAAACGAAACACGGTCCTAACGCCTAAAGTGTTAATACCGTGTTTCCTGCATTCCAAATTCTTACGCTCAATCGCTAAGCCCAGGTTTTCTCCCAAAGGATTTTTCGTCTGCGAAACGCTGATCCCGGGTTTTTCTACATACCGGTTTTTGGTCGTGAATAGCTAGGCCCGTCTTTCCTTACTCTTCTTTTCCCTATAGTAATCTGGTTGAATGACATATGGGTCGAGCTCAGAATAATTTGTTCTGACAACAATTCTTTATATTCACTTTACAAGTTGTTCTTTCATTGGAAAGATGTTATTGATTTTTAGTAAAATACATCATCTTTCCAGAGATGTCTTTATGAAAGGAAATAAATCAGTAGTTACATGAAATAATCCTAAAATGGTGGAACAATAAATGTAACTTTTCTTTTCATAAGTAGGAAAGACAAGCGAAAATTTAATAAAGAAAGTATCCTATAATTATGTAAAAATGTAACATAGAATACGAAATTATTTTTGAGTATTAAATTTCAATTACACTTTTATTAATAAATATTATTAATTCTATTTTAAATTGTATTGTTTGTATTACAGAAACTTGTATTTTTTTATGCTTTGTATTAAATTGGATAATATGAGCACATTTTCACACAGTTATATTTCTCTTTAATAATACACGCACGTATACACATATGTATTACACACATACAGATATACATATATTTATATATATAAAGAAATTTCTTGAATTAGTTGTTCCTTTAATTTGGTAATTGGACACATGTTCTAAAAATAGATTTTAGTGGTAATTAACTGTAAATTTTTGCTTCGCAATTAATCTATAATCTTATTAAGTTTAGCGCCGTGTTTTTGACAACTAGCTATGCAATTTATAGAAATTCTAGCACACTTTATATAATTAAACTTTTAACTCTGTTTTAAATGAAAATGCAAAATACAATTTGAATTCCATGAAAATATTATGGATTACTAGAGCCATTGTCTTTCTTTTCTTTTTGAAAATAAACAATTTTAGTACAACTAATTTTCATATGCGTCTTAAGAAGAATGACTAAAATATTTCATTTGATTGGTGACATTTATTTCATTAAAACCTGTTTAAATAAAGTTAATTAGCACAACCTGTTTCATTAAAACTGTTTAAATTTAAACATCAGATTATATCTAAAATTTTTCGATATAGTATTAATTCTTAGCTTTCTACGTGCATAATTGCCAAAGTTTATGAAATACATACATGAAAATATTAAATTCTTTCGATAAAATTAGAAAAATATTCTCAGTTGTATTTCGCCTACATTTACTATGCTTTCAATTTATAAAAGTTAAATTTGAAGAAATTAATTTTTTTTAACTTCTGTATAATAAATTAATATCTCAAGTTTTTTTAAGTAGTTAGCTAAGTATTTTCAAAAGTTTATGTGACTGATGCCATATATCTATAAAATTTTCAGCTTTTTAAGTTGATACTGTTTTAAGGAACTATGTATAATCATTGAACAAATTTTCTAGGATATAGTTATTAAAATTAGCTTCATATTATTAAGACTAAAGCATAATTTGAAATAATGTATAATTTTAATTCAAAATATTATAAGTACAATACTAAATATTGCAATTTATGTAATGTAATTGTATTTTTAATATTATAATGTATAGCATTATTATTCTTGCCATGTAAATGTAATCGAATTTTTTTATTTATGTAAATTAATTATATTCTAAATAAGCATATAATAACAATACTAAATATTGCTAATTATGTAATGTAATTGTATTTTTAATATTGTAATGTATAGCATTATTATTGGTGCCATGTAAATGTAATCTAAATTTTTTTATTTATGTAATTTGATTGTATTCTAAATAAGCATATAATAACTTCTTTAAGTCATTCTCCAAAATTTTTATTTTTTGGTGAATGTGTTTTGTTGGCAAATTATGCATTTGAACACCTAACAAAATAAAAATAATTAATGAAGAGTATGTTTATATGTAATACAATTTTGTGAATGGGCCTATTTTATTAAGAGGAATTTAATGGAGAGGCCTGTTTTAGTAAAAGAAATTTTGTGAAGTGGCCTATTTTATAAAGAGGAATTTTGTGAAGGCGCCTGTTTTATTAAATAGATTTTTGTGGAGAAAATCTGTTTTATTAAATAGATTTTATTGAAGGGCTCCTATATAGGCCTCAAAATTTTCCTGGATCGACCCCTGTATTTTAATCCAGAAAATATAATGTAACCTATAATATTGTAGTTCATACAATGTAAATGTAATTCAAAATGTTAAAATAAAATTGTTAATTTAGTAATTTTCTTTTTCATTTGAAGAAAAAAAAAAGCTCAATAAGTGAGAAAATTAGAGAGAAATCTTGCGAATGCTAAAATAAAAAATTCCATTTGAAAGTTAGCATAGTAATATATAAAAAAAAATAAATATAATAATAAATAAGTACCCGTATAGCACGCATGTTCACAGTGAGTCACGTACGTCACGTCACACCTGTGACCAAAATACCACCACTCAGTGAAGTTACACTGTGACTAAAATGTGAATTGCTTAGAAACCTTAAAAAATTGCAAGAACACTACAAAATATATTATCCAATGTAAAAAATATGTTTCTGACATTCTTTTTAATTTTTGTGACGTTACTGCAAGTCACAAACGTTGTTTCACCTGTATGGTCAAAAGACCACTATGTTGTGAAGTCACGGTTTGACGAAAATGGGAATTTTAAATATACAGTGACCTCTCACTTATACGACTTTCAGGGGACCGTAGAAAAAAGTCGTATAACTGAGAGAGTTGTATAAGTGAGAGACCGTCTTATTATACAAGTTTCAAACTTTATATGCATTAATTATTTTACCTATATTAAAAACAATAAGTTTTGAGTACTAAAAACATATTTTAACAAAATTTATAAAAAATATTATAAAATAGAACGTAAAATATATTTTTAAAAATTCACAAAATAGTTCTCTGATCACTATGTTTATTTTAAAGATTTACAGATAAGATTTTCTGAAAAAATGAAGTGATATTAGTTTGTATCTATCGTCGACGAAAGGAGAAAATACATTTTAAAGTCTAATAAAGCTTTTAAGCTATTTTGGGAATAATCATTTTGATCGACATAATTATTTAATGTATTTAAAGCGGCACATGTTTCTGAAAAATTTACACCAGCAATAATATTGCTCTCATCTTCGTCCTCCACAACGCACAAGTCTTCCTTATTGATATCCTAAAAGATTTCTTCAGCAGTTCTCAGTTCTCACAGAAGTTTTCATCACATTCTACATAATCTTTGAAATTAATACCTTCGGCCATACACATTTCATCCCAGTTTTCGTCATTAAAAGATTCCCATATGCTCTCAAAATCGGGTTCATTCGTTGAACTAGCAGTTTGGTCTTGTTGAAAACAACATTTCCTAAAACATTTCTTAATTGTCTGCGATGTCACATTTTTTCCAGGTGGTCATTTGGCTTTTGTTAAATGGCAGTCACAAGGGAATTCCATACAACCACCCTCCCACCATAGATTTCATCGTTAATGACACACGAAGGTAGATAAGAAATGTTATTCATTATTGATAAACACTTTAACAATAGTGAAAGGATAAAGCTAAGAAAACGAGAATGATTTGTACTTTAAAGATTATAAAAATGAATTCTTGAGTGAAATGTAGAATCGCTTGAACCGTTTAAAGCGTCGTATAAGTGAGAGAAGCAGTCGTATAACTGAGAGAAGTTTAGCAACATTTCCCATAAAGCATGGACGGGACCAAGAGAATTCGGCGTATAACTGAGAGTCGTATAAGTAAGTGAGAGGTCACTGTATATTTAAAAAGGAGGAGAAATATATTAATCAGGAAAGCCTCAATGCACTTAAAGGGTCTGTTTCTAACTGATTTTTATGATCCTCAGAAAATTAATTAATTAATTAATTTATCTATTTACCGACCTACAGGAAAATGCTTCATAAATAGATAAGTTTCAATCAATATGCAATTATAAATTATAATACAAAGATAATTCTGTATGTACTGCATGAACAATTGTTTAATTAAAGCAGTATTTCATTTGTTTTTTATATTATGTGAAAAACTAACAACTTTTGTTAAAATAAGAGCAGCAATCTATATTATAGAGAGAAATCATATCTGAATGTAACAATGTCGTCATGTTGACGGTGGCAACAAGTGAGCATTAAATAACGCTTTTACTGTGTTTTTTTACCTCCGAAACATTGCACAGTTTCGATTTTTAACCATCGAAAAGCAAAGAAAAAAAATTTCTTTCAAATGCAATATGATTGAAACTGTACTTCAACTTACTATTATTTACGGTTTTAAAAATAATTATTTTCAAGCACTTTTTTTTAATCTCTCTATTGCGTGCATTCCAATCAAAACATATTAAAACGTTTAAATTAAATAAAAAATGTTACAATAATAAATTTTCCTTATTTTAGCGTTTATTTCCGACTAATATTCAACATCTATATTAAAAACTTCATAAACGCAAATTTAATAGACATAAAATCAATCTGTTCGCTTAAGCCACTAAAACTATTAGAATAAACAACAACAAAAAAAGATATAAGTGGCGATATCTTCGACTATTAACTCCTGACATGCGACTGATACGAAAGTATCACTAATGAATTTCAAAATTTTATTTAAATACATAATTGATATTTTTCATATGAAAATTATTTTTGTTGTTGTTAGTGGACAATCTAAAATAATGTATTAAATATAAAAAAATCTATTAGAATTTTCAATTTAAGAATATATATATCTATATATATGCTATATTCTATAACCTGAGGAACCCGGGTTGGATCCCTATTTGTATCAATTGTAAATTACGGCAGAAAATAATATACAGATGGGGTAATTAAAGATTTATTTTTGTGAAGAGAGGTGGGTTGTGATAAACAGACGCTTTATTTTAATAAAAACTCTTGTATATTTTCAATACTAATTGTTTTTCTGTTAGTGTTTAAGTAGATTAAGTATATCTGCCAATAAATATTTTGGTACTTGTTTCATACTTCTTAACTAAATTTAACATTTTCCGAATATAAAATGAATTATACAAAAACGCATGACATAAATAATTATTCCTATTTTCATTTTTCGTTTACCAAAAATTTCTTTTAAAAAAAATATTGCTATTTTACAAGCTGTTTTGTTATACGGGATATTAATAAATAAAAGAAAGGTTGAAAACAAAAGATTCCCCCCCCCGCCCCTCTCCCGAGATAACTTTTTCTTTCTTTTTTATGATCATATTTTGCATTTATTACGCATGATACAAATTTTACTCTTTTTTTTTCAAAATATCTTGCATTATTGCCCATTAAAATATTTTTTATATACTCTAAAAGTTAAACAATGTTTTATTTGATATGACATAAACAATATAATGTTATTGTTTCAGTTTACAAAAAAGGAACTGTACAAATCATTTAAACTGAAATTATTGTGAAACAAATCGAAAAAAAAGTCAAATGCATAAAAAATATTTTTTCAAATAAGAATTCTTAATTGCAGAGACTCCCAAAAAAAATATTTCGTATTTAACTTTCTACTCTAACCTCAACTATATAAAAAAAATCATCTGTCCTATTAAAGCATGCACATGTTTTATAGAGTTGCAAAAATATCATCTGCCGATCGACGTCAGAATAAAAAAGAAACACACAACAGTGTATATTTAATCATTGGATGTCAGCTACTTGGACAATAGACGTGTATAATTGGTATAGAAGTAAAATTTAACAAAAACCTGCACAGAATTTCGCCAATATATATTTTACAGAAATTCTTGTTCGAGAAAGATACAGTTTCTATTGGCGTGGTTAAATTTGAGTCCGGTGAATGATACTGTACTAGATTTGGACGAATTTTGTCTGCAAAAGAAGCTTTCGTTACTTGGATTACATTAAAACAGAATATTTAAGATTATGACAAAGGATAGATATGAAAAAATATTATTTTCCCTGTTATATTTTTATTAAATTATAACGTTTTCAGTTAATTTCATAAGGGTATTTTACAACAGCTATATATTTATTAATTTAACTTTTATAAAGTTTATTAAATTTAATGTTTATTTTGTTGAAAAAAATAGCAGTATGTCAAATATTTTGATCAGATGCTTACTGTTACTATTTCATTTTCTGAATCATTTTATAGTTATAAATTTCAAAATACCTATACACTATTATTAAACAATTATCATAACCAGGGGCATGTTATTGTAAATTATTATCTAATATTGTAAAAAATTGCAACTTTTATATAATACTAATGAACCGATGTATGGTTGCATTTTGTGTTGTGGTCTGAATTTTTATACTTTATTAACATTAAAAACTGGTAAAATATTTTATACTACGTTCATCTTTTTAAAAATTTTATTGGGTCATGTAACTACGATTATCTGTATTTCAAATAGACTTTATACCTAAAATTTATCCCATACTTTATCCTAAAACTTGTACGGTCGATTCTGTCAAATCTGCTTGTATTATTTATAAGAATTACAGAAGGTTATTGTGGTTATTGCCCCATCATCTAATATCGAACCAGATAGATCCTTCATCGGTGTCATATGATACATATACGTATCACTATCGATGCATCTAAAATCTGCAGTAAAACGCAAAAAAGGACTCACATTAGACGCCAAACAGAATAGGTGCAGTGCTGTGACATTATAAACAATTAATGATCTGTGCTTTCAAAAACTCATCCCTAGTAACACCTATTATTTATATAAATATATAATTTCATAAATAAAATTAAACGTTTGACAATGCATTAGTAATATTATATTTTTAATAACCAAAATATTGTTTTTAAGTATATATATTTTACTGCACGCAAATCCTGTTGCAAAATGAATTAGCCCTTTGTATCACCATGTTGCATATCTGTAAACATACCCAAAAGTCAAAGTGGGCTTAAAAAGACGATTGTATTTATTACTGCTATCTTTCAACACAGTAGTTAATATAAAATGTTCACAGAATTCTCAACATACGACGATACTGAGTTAATTTTTCATATCAAAGTTTCATTTATCATTTAAATAGTTTCACCTCGTTATTGTAAATTAAACTTTGTTGAATTTAAAAGTCTGGAGATGTCCAAAAATAGATTTTTTATAAAGGTAAGTTCGTACACTTTACAATTTTGTATAAAAAAAATGACAACATTTATGAGAAGTAGCTATGTAATTTTCTGTTTATTACAAATATGAAAAAGACTCTTTTAGTCAATAATTTTTATTTTTATGATTTAATTTTTTTAATTATTTTTTACTTACTTAAAATAATGTATTCCAATATGTGAGTAAATATTTTTCAAATTGATGTTCTTGAGCCACAAAGGGTTAAAATATAATTATAAATAAAGGTTTTATGCACATTACTCTATTTTTATATGTAGGTTGAACTTTTGCTTTTTTCTTTCAAAAATGGCAACTTTTATGAAATATTTTTCAAAAATCTCCCTTAATAAATTAAACTTATCGTTATTTTTTTTAAAATATCATCTAAAACCGGGACCCCAGAATATGAATAATATGGGAGAATACATTATGTTGATATTTTTATTAATTAAATATATAAGATACTGTTAAAAAATTATTGAAATAGTTAATGAAAACTACTCTTTAAAATTTCAATGATTAAAGAGAAAACGACAGTATCTCAGTTAAAATTTTCATTTTTTTAAATTATTATCTCAAATTATAGATCTAACCTTTTTATACATGTGGTTAAAATGTCAAAACTCTATCTTTAATATTACTATATGTGTAATAGGTACATCATTGCCATTCAAAGGCTTTTCACACATGAAAACTATAAATGACTTTTTCTCAATATTAATTGTTTGTCCATTCTTATGTTTTTAGGGTTTCATTCTTCTAACGAAACCCTATTCATTTTAAGTACTTATAGCTGAATACCTACTATGAAGCTGAAATCATCGTATTATTTTAATATAGAGAGATAAAAAACCAAAAATCTAACAGCCTTTTCCTATTAAATTTAAACATTTTTCGTTATAGCAGTTGCCAACAATTAAAAATCCACAGTAAAATTATTTCTGCAATAATTAATTTTCTATTGAAAGATTTCCACGTGATAAATGAAAATGAAATAAAAAGTTTCCCCCATTGAAATGAGATTAATAGGACGTCATAATGGTAATAAAACGGAAATTTTCAAACATTTCCCAATAATACAAGTTGTCTGAGTACGTGTAAGTGCAGAAAGCAGATTAATATGATCTCATTAGAGAACTAAAAATAAAATTAATCTGACCTCATATTGGAAGTTTAACGGACTTTTTCAAATGTTTGAGAATAATACAAAGAGAGTATCAATATGAGTAATAGAGAAAGCAAATAGATATGACATCAGCAAGTGATTATAACGTCATATGAGTTTGAGGAACGTATTGAATCATGATAAAAGCCCGATTATGGAAAAAGTTGCATATTTTAACATTTTGAAGGTCTGTATACAACATGTTTATTATTTTGAAATTGATTTTTTTTAATATCGCATTTAGTCCACATGACAGATAATATTATGACAGAGTATAATAACGGGCTTCGCCGCTATCAGACTGTAGTGGCGCACCCAGGATTTCGCTTTTTGGGGGGGGGGGGGTAATGCATTTTAGAGGTCTGCACAGGCCCGGCTCGGCCCGTATCCGGCAAAATGAAGGTAAACTTTAAAATAGGCCGGGCCGCCAGAATTAGAAGATTTTTGATAGGCCGTGCCGGGCCGACTGACAAAATAAACGGGCTAACAAAAAAATTTAATGGGGCCGGGTACGGGCTTCGGACCCGTGATGACTTGTAGATTTTTACTTGTTGAAACTTCAGTTGTTTTCATGCAACGTCAGAATCAGAATATTTGAAAGATATACGTTTAACACTCTTTTTTTTCGTCTTTGAATAAAAAGCAGTTCATCACTGTCACTATCACTACCAATTTAAAAATTAATTTTACGTTTAACCGGCCCGATATAAAAATTTAAACGAAGCCGGTAAAATGTGATGATAACGTTCGCGAGAATAAGTATAAATCTGCTTCATGAAGTGACGCTAGTTTAGCAACATCATCAATAGAGTAATATAACATGTCAAGTATAGAGATCGACATCGGATGTTTACATTGTGTCTGAGTCCAAGTTTTATTGTTTTAGCAGACTCGGGCTGACCCGAGATCAGGCTTAAATTCTTTTATATACAGTCGAGCCTTGTCGGAACTGGACTTAATTGTGCCCAAACAGTTTGTTTTGTCAAAATAGTAATAGAAATAATAAATTGCTGTTAACGGATTCAGTGAAAATAGGCCTTAAGTGATTCTCAAATTCCCAGCTTAACAACATAAAACTCTCCGAAACATTTTTTGACATTTATTTTTAACTGTAAAGGCATAAAATTGGCAGGTCTGACTTTTGAAGCGATTTGGAAACGAGTACTGTTTTCCATTTTTTGATAAATAAATAACCTATTGAGATATAAGTATTCCTTTCTTGTGACGATAGATTTTTCTTCTTTACCGTGCTATCGCGTCAGGAAATTTCATTCAAAACGCCAATTCTGATAGTATTTTCTGAAAGATTTTTTGTATTTATCAGAAAAAGAAAAACGCTATTCGATTACATAGTTTCTGAATAAGAACACCTGTCAATTTCATGCATTCCTGAAGAAAATTGATTTCATAAATGTGTCAGAAAGTAGCGCCATTCGATTTGAGAAGAGCCTTAATAAATTACGAAGAAATATTTTCAAAAATCTACTTTTTTTATACAGCTTAAAAGTTATGATTTTTTAACACTCTTTTTCTCTTTTATTCTAAACTACATTAATTCTTAGATTGAATCTTTATTTGAAGGCTGAAAAATCTGAGTAATCATTATATTCTGTTTTTTTCTGTCTTGTAAACATATAATAAGTTAAAATATATTGTAAAATTTCTCCAAAAATATGCATGCAATATTCTTTAAAAGAATCTTAATTTTATGTTGAGTAAAATCGGAATTTTTTTAATACAAATTGAGCGGACTGGATAGGCCATGATTTAACTAATTTTGTCACTGGCCGGGTTGGGCCTGTTTTCTTTGATTTTTGTACTTGCCGGGCCAAACTTTTAACTTTTACAACGGGCAAGATAGATTTCGTTCGGGCCTGTCCTCGAAATTCTGGCCTGTGCAGACCTCTAATGCATTTGCATGACACTCACGAGTCGGTGATTAAGTGACCATCTGCATTTGCGCACTGCAACAGTAGCTGAAATTTACTATAATCACTTCTGATATCCATCAGTGATACAAAATTTGTTAATTATTTATGGATATGTGCAGATTTTTTCCTTTATACTTTACGATTACTGAAAAAGGTTACAAAAATGCTTTATTTTACGATATAAAGCTGACATATTCTGTAATATAATATTTTATGTAATGTAATAGTACGCTACTCGTTTCAGTGCAGCAACGTAATGAAATTACGATGACTGCTCTTGTGCGTCTCTGCTTTATCATCAGTATAATTCGATATCCCTTGAATTTGAACATATGCTAAAACGTATATTATTTATCATAAATGAACAGAATGAAACATTTTGTGAAGAAAACACAGGGATATAATTTTATAATAAAATAGTTAGCTTGTTACTATAAATAGAACTTTGATATGAATGGCAGAAAATGTTATCTACTTATGGGCCTGTGGGCACATTACCTGTGGGCACACTACCTGTGGGCACATTAGCTCTCAGGCTTTGATCACTTGTGAGCTAATAAATAAAGATAAAACTGCCCAGTTAAACTGAGGGCATTGAGCTCACAGGCTATTCACACTAATTGTATATTATACTCTTATTTCAAAGAATTTGAAATAAACCCTCGAAAAATACAGAAATTGACAACATATTAACAGGGGGATCATCCCCCGTACCTCCTTATAATTAACTAATATACCCCCAAAACTAATCAGGGAAGCGCCTTATCACAATGAACCTATAAACAAAATTTGAAGCAAAGCGGTTAGTTCTATCAAGAGTTATCGCGTTACGTACATACAGAACCGGCGGCCATTCGCTCTCAGGCTTTGATAGCCTGCGAGCTAAAACCGTTAACATGACAATTTACATCTATTGTGAATAGGAAAACAGGTCAATTTTATAATATGGAGTTTTCTTTGGCGTGGATACAATGGATACAAAAACAGTAAAAAATGCTAAGATGGAATTGCAATAAATCGGTGAGAAATTCTGCTTTAGACAGGTTTTCGTCTTAGCTGGTAAACTGTAAAGGTGTTACTTTCGATGGGACCATGTAATGTTTGCGATTAAGATAGTATTCCGTTATAGACAGGTTTCATTTACACTGGTTAAACTGTATACGTAAAACTTGTGTAAATAACCCCATACTGTTTAACTTGTGTAAATGAAACTTGTCTATAACGTAATACTGTCTTGATCGCAAACATCCCATGGTCTCAGCAAAAGAAACACCTTGAAAGCCTGCTAAAGCAAAAACCTGTATAAAACGGAATTCTTCACCGATTCCTTGCAATTTTGTCTTAGCATTTTTTATTTTTGTTTGTGTCCATGATTCAGTAAATTAGTACCTTTTTCGGCACAGGAGGGTGGGGCAGACCGCGGGATATGCCCTCTCTTGGCTATTAATAAATTTGAAACTTTATGCTTACGAATATACTAGTGTAATTATCCTTAGAAAGAAATTAATATGTGTGCTTACCATTGTAGTGATGAAGTGCTGGTGAATTATTCTAAACTTAGATGATTTTCTCGAGTTTTGATGATATAAATTCTCCAAATATAAAATTTAAAACTATAGCTATTTTTTTATACGTTGAGTTAAATGTTTTAACACGAATGATGCTAAAAAAAAAGTGTATAACCAGAAGTACTAATAAAATAGAGGTGCATTTCGCCAGCCCCCCCAGCACTCAGATTTTTTTTTTAAATTATTACCAATCGTTTATACCTCGTTTGTACCCGTTTGTATCTCATTTGTACTAGAGTAATAAAAGGTTTTTAGTGTGTGTGTGTGTGGGGGGGAAGCGGCCAGCGCCCCCCCACCTCAATGTTTTACAAAACTGATAGTGCCAAACGTTTATACCTCGTTTGTACCCGTTTGTACCAACAATCATTTCGTTTGTACCTCATTTGTACTAGGGTAATGTTGGGGCTGGAGAAAAGGCAGCTCGCCAACTCAATGTTTTACGAAATGGATAGTGCCAATCGTTTATACCAACAATCTTTTCATCCGTACCTCATTTGTACTAGAGTAATAAAAGATTATTAGTGTAGGGCTGCCGCTTCTCCAGCCCTCCCACTTCAATGTTTTAGAAAATGGATAGTGCCAATCATTTATACCCCGTGTGTACCAACAATCTTTTCGTTTGCACCTCATTTGTACTAGAGTAATAAAAAGATTTTAGTGTGGGGCTGCCATTTCTCCAGCCCCTCCCCCCCCCACTTCAGTGTTTTACAAAATGGATAGGGCCAATCGTTTATACTCGTTTGTACAAACAATGTTTTCGTTTACACCTCATACTCATTTGAGCAATAAAAAGATTTTAGTGTGGGGCTGCCATTTCTCCACCCTCCCCCCACTTCAATGTATTACAAAATGGATAGTGCCAATCGTTTATACCTCGTTTGTACCAACAATCTTTTCGTTTGCGCCTCATTTGTACTAGAGTATTAAAAAGGTTTTAGTGTGGGGCTGCCATTTCTCCAGCCCCTCCCCCCCCCACTTCAATGTTTTACAAAATGGATAGGGCCAATCGTTTATACCTCGTTTGTACCAACAATGTTTTAGTTTACACCTCATTTGTACTACAGTAATAAAAAGATTTTAGTGTGGGGCTGCCATTTCTCCAGCCCCCCTCCCCCCCCACACACACACTTCAATGTTTTGGAAAATGAATAGTGCCAATCGTTTATTGACCTTGAATGGGTCGTATTGTCCATTACACAGATGTACAACGTAGACGAAATACCACCCTCGTTTGGACTTGAATCCGCTTGACCGTGCTAAAAATATAGATGATGGATGTGTACTCAGAACTGAGAGAATCAGAGTACCGCTATAAGTCTTTACGCTTAACGTATGTCGAAAACGATTTGAGAATAAAGATGAAATGAGATACAAAGGTTTTAAACAGTTTCTAAAAACCTTAAAAAAAAAAAAACTTTTTATAATTTTATAGAAAGTTTTATATAGTTACTTCATTATTAAGTTTCAGGGTCTGGGGGGCGGCTTCAGCCCCTTTAGCCCCCCCCCCCCCGTGGGTGCGCCAATGTCAGACTGGTTCTGATTTTCGAGAAAACGTGAAATTTTTACTTTATAAAAAACATGACTATTTTTTTTAAATGAAATTTATTTGGATTTATTAAAGAAAGGATAAAGTGTTTTGAAAGGAATATTAAACAAAACCCTTTGTGCGATCTTCGATCACACTTACCCACTTGTTTTTTGTTTGCTTGGTTTTTTTTTTGTTTGTTTCTTTTGTTTCTTTAAGAGCCTGCTTAAAACGACAGAAAACGCAGAACAATGTTTTACTGAATCAATAACTGGCTTTATTTTATGCTTCGATGCAAGAAGAAAAAAAAGCTAGAAATTACACCTGTGTAGTTTCAGTTCGACATTAAGAAGTTTTGCATCTATATAATCTAAAACAGACACCTATATTTTCCTTTCACGTGACAAAAACCTATTTGTTTAAAAGTTAAAATGCAGTTGGCCGCTTAACAAAAGATTAATGTGTCCCTGGAATTTATGTGAGAGATGTCACATGTGTGTTTGTATATTACTGTGACAGACATAGAATCAGGTTTTATTCATAGCTGCTGGCAACGGGGTAAAGCAGAAGAGGAACATTGATTCTCCCAAGAAATTTTGAAATTTTAATTTAAAAATAAAATAAAGCTTAATTTGATGAACTTCATTTTTTTAAATTTAATTCCATAAAATTTGAAATTATTTAACAAAAAAATGAAGTTTAATTTGAAAAATGTAATTAATTGAATTTTCTTTTTCTCTAATGATTTTGAAAAAAAAATTGTATGTATATATATATATATATATATATATATATATATTTACAAGTGATTTAAAATACTTAAATATACTAAGAGAAAGGGGAAATAAGAAACTTTCGTCAGGGAATTCTCTGCCCCCCTGAACCCCTTGTGGAACTTAAATTTTAGTTTTGTGTTTCTTCTTAAGTTCATATTTTTAAAATTTACTTTCATCGAGGGGAGGGCGGGGTCAAAGGAATTACTGTTTCAATTCTTTTTTTAAATGCTAGTAGAAACTTATTTAATTTTTAATTTTTAATATTTTTTTTAATTCTTGAATTTCTACATTGCTTTTTAACACTTTCCAACATACTTGAAAAGTTTTCATAAATTCGACTTGTCTGGCCGCCTATCTGGTCGTGCTCTAACTCTCATAAATACACTCGGATTGCCATTATATGTTATTGAGGTTTAGCATAGCATATTCGGTCCATATAAAATTAAATGTGTACCATTTATGGTTAATTTACAGGGATATTTTGCTTTTCACGTGCGCGAAGCGCTCATACATGTGGTACAGTGATCGCAGCATCAGCAAAATTCATGCATTTTCGAGGATTCCAATAGAAGGAAGTTGCTGAGTACAGTGATTTTGTTGTTGTTGTTGTTGTTGTTTTCGTGTGGGCGAAGCGCTAATACATGCGGTACAAAAGGTAAAAATATTAGTGTAATTCATGCATTTTTGGGGATTACAATACAACGAGGTTGTTGCATACAGTGATGTTTTTTCTTTGTTTTCATGTGCGTGAAGAGCTCATACGTGCGGTACAGTAATCGTGGCATTAGCGAATCTCGTGTATTTTTCTAACTAAATTTTGAAAAAAAAAAACACTTTTCAATTAAAAGTAATTTTTCCTAAGATAGAATTTTTCTGTTGCTAGATGTACGGAATGCGTTCTGAAATTATAACTGTAAGTAGAAGTTAAAGTTAAATGCCCCATTAGCTAACCAATCAAGATTATATTGGGGACCAATATTATGCCAAAGTTGCGTCCATCAAAATTATTTCCAGTGTAATGGCAATATTGGTCAAATATTGGCTTTAAATAAAAAAAATAACACTGCAATGAAATGTTACTATTAAAGAAATATTCACTTTATTTTTCTTAATAATTATAATGAACTATCTCTTTCAAATATTAGCACAATGTTGACAACATGCTAATATTGGGGTAATATTTCATGCCAATATTGCCAACACTGACCAAGTTACATTATTGTCCAAGAATTATAACTTTAAATTGAGATGTAAGGTCATCTGTCGAATGCAGCAATTTTAAAGCATTTAAATTTAACCTGGTACTGTGCAATGTTAAAAGTCTTGCCAAAGTATTGGATCGACAGCAGAAATAATCAGCATTTATTAGGTGTGTCACGTATATTTTTAATTATCTGAATTCATTCAATAATACTATGCTTAAAAATAAATTCAAATAAAGATATAACAATGCCTTATGCAACAATCAGCATTTGTTAGGTGTCTAATGTTTTAATTATTCAAATTCTATAATACTACAGCTAAAAATAAACCCAAACAAAGATATAACAATGCCTTATAAAACAAACGAAACTTGCTAGATGTGACATTTTTAATTGTTTAAATTAGTTCAACAATGCCGCAAACTTAGAAAAAAATTCACACATATGGATAACAATGTCGTATTAAACTATCATGCTAACAATGAGAACTAAAGTGCTAACAATGAGTCAAGATTTCTTATCTTTCTCAAAAGATTTTGCTATTTGTAGCGTCTAAATAATTCTCTTGCGATTTAAAATCGATTTTACTTGAGTTTATTTATTATAAAAGTGATTTATCAACGTTATTAACATCTTCAAAAACCTATTAAGGTATTTTGACTTGAATATACATAATATTTTCCTATCATGGATTCTCGAGATTCATCACCATTCATCGTCGTACATAAGCATTTAAAAACAAACAAATTTACATCAAAGGATTCCGCTTCTCGCACAGCTGTAAAAGAATATTTGGAAACAAAGAATTTTACGTCTATCATGCCACTCGAAAGTGGTGGATTTGGAGATGTTCTGTCCGCTATAACACCTAAAAAAGAGCCCGTTGCTATAAAAATTGTCAAAAATACCCTCTCCTGGGAACTGGAAGAGCTAATATGGCCAGTTTTGAAACATCCTAATATCATTCCACTATATAATGTTATTGACATAAAATATTTGAATTTAAAGCTATTTATTATGCCGAAGCACCCCACTTCTTTGGATAAAATGACTAGAAGCTCCGAATTTCTGGCTGATCCCGAGGGATTGAATAGAATTCGTCGATGGCTTCAAAATACTGCAGAAGGTCTGGAATATCTACATGGTAAAGGCTTCGTTCACATGGATGTGAAGTCCGACAATGTGCTGATATCCGCTGAAGATACAGCTATTTTGTGCGATTTTTCTGGAATTAATTTGAAGAAGATACCATGTACAAGGCTCATTGCTCCGAGCGTATACAGACCGCCTGAAAGTTTTAGAGCATCGGAAAAAATAGATGGTGCTGCATTTGACATCTGGACTTATGCATTAATGTCTCTTTATGCATTAACACAAAACAAGCCAATTTGTTTCTTCTTAGATGTGAATGATTATGATTTATGGCAAATCAGCATCGAATCTGTTCTAAAAGAATCCATAAAGCCTGAAACGTTTAAGAGAAATATGAGGTCAGCTCTTCCTGCAGTCTCACTGACAGACAAAGATATCTGTGTAACCCACGACTTCATCTTGACCATATTGCAGTGGAATCCAAATCGCCGACCAACTTCACGCCAAATCCTGGAACATCCTTTCTTTTTGATCCAGCATTGTCTGAATGAAATATCTCTTAATGAAGAGTGTACTGATAAAAATGAAATAAAAATCACAAATCCATTACTGGGAGAACGGATGAATAAAACCAAAGAGAATCCCATAAATTCAGTTTCATGTGAAAAAAGTGTTGAAACAAATTCCAGACCTCCGATTTCCGGTAAAAATCAAGTCTTAGAAACGAAAAGATCTTATGTCGATGGATTGCTCATTATAAATAGCTGTGACGATATTCATGCTTTGAATAAGTGTTCGGCAGCAAAGAGTGAGACAGATATTGATCTTGTCAAAACAGCATCTCCTAAAAATAAGAAAAATATCGGCAGACGAATTAAAGGATGGGTAACAAAAAAATGGAATCGGGCTCTGAAAGGTGCAAGAAAGAATTGCGGAATTTTCATCGATTATATGGTGGAAGATCATTGGACAGAACATCGGGCACTTATTCCTTTTTAATGCCGAGCAACCTAGTCGTCGAAGCCTCATGGGAGGGGGAGATTAGGTCGGCAAGTCTCTTGTATATTGAACGACCAAGTGTCCTGTAAAACATAAAAATCATATACAAATCATACAGTGGGGTGCATTTGTTCAAGATTGACGAAGTTTGGTTTGCTGAAGGGTTTTCTCCGTATCACAGGTCTATCTGGCCTAAGCCTGTGAGAGCCTCTTTCGCCCCCCAAAAAAAGAGTGCCCTACGAGATGGTGGAAGAGGTTGACGTTCCTTCGTAGGCTTTTTACTAACATTCCACCGGCCATCAAAAGAAATAAAATATTCTAATATAAATATTAAAATATGTATGATTTTTATTCATTTTGTTTGTCTACTCAGTTTAGAAGTACTTATAAGTAATTTGCGTAATAAGGTTTATTTAACGTAACATAGACATGGGCAGATTCAGATTTCTTCGCCTTGGAAATTTCAAGCCAAATGCATTCTGTCTGGCCACCTAGTAAATCATCCAAACTTTTATTTTTCTAACTTTATGTGTCTATCAATATGATAATCATTATTTAAAATATTTGCGAAGAATTCTTTTAACATATTAAATTAAAGATATTATAATTTTTTTCATTATCGCAATGTTTTCTAATTTAAAAACTAAGATTGTACTTCTGCAGTTCATAAGCCCTAAATTTACATTTCATTAAAAAATATATTGTAAATTAAAAGAGTCTTACAATATTTAAATTCATGTACGATAAAAAAAATCTGAAATAAATAGAAATGAAGATAACTGGCAAAATAAACAATAGCTGTATTTAATATATATATATATATATATATGTATATATATATATGTAGGTTTTTAGGCTGGCGTCTAGGGGAATGAGTAATAGTCCACACGTTTTTCAAATTAATTAAACGTTATACTTTTAATGTCTTGATTAATATATAAACTATTTACAACATTAATTTAAAACTTATATACACTTAGAATTGATCCGACCGTCTGTCGGGCTTAAACATTTGTTAAATGCGCGGTTTCACCGACCGGCATAGAATTAACAAGAGATTATCCTCGATCCGTCTGATCGAGACGAAAGCTGTAGCACATCTGCTCTGTTCTCACGATAAAATTGCACATCATCAATATTCTATTGTTCGCGAGGCATCGAACTTTGATTCAACATCACAAGCTCCAATAAAATATGTGCTTGGGTTTGCAGTCCAAAGTTCAGATGAGAACTCCTGCGACCACAACTCGGCCGTCCTGACTGTGCTGTGTCCTCACAGTCATCAACTACTAATTTCACAAGGTATAGAACCAGTCGACTAAAATCTAAAATTATCAAATACACACAAAAAATATATATATAAACAAAACAATAAACAATAGTAAATATTGAAACATGCAGTGTTTCCTAAAATATAAAAAATGCAAATAACACAACAAAACTTGTTATAACGTTGAAAATTGCTTAAATTTCAGAGTTCGCTCATAATGTTCAATAAAAATAAAAAGAATAGTGTTTCAAAATATCAATCTGTCCAATTTGTCCATCGTTTCATAAAGTCAGCAGCACTCGATGTAATGTTTGGACAATCATGGTAGCCGATTGTCTTTACGTGCATCCGTTCTATCTGGCCAAACCTCTTGGAACACTTGTTGTTATTGGGATATGTTGTATTTTTTGTTCGTTACAATATGCTTCAAAATCATCGGATGTAAACGCGGGTCCTTTGACGGTTATTATTCGGGACGGGTTTCCGAAAATGTTGTGTTGTAATTTTAATTTACCTATAACTTCTACGGCAGCAGTAGTTTTAACTGGGTATAACCAGACAAATTTTGTGAAAGCATCTACGACGGTAAAAATATGATTATAAGTTTTGTGAGTGGATGGCATTGGTCCTATATGATCAATATGATAAGTCTCAAGGGGCATATTTTGTTTTGGAATCGGGTTCAATAAACCTTCTCCTTTCCCTTGCTTTTTATTACACAAAATGCACTCTACGCAATTCGCAATGACATTTTCTATTTTCTTCCTTAACTGGGGTATAAAATAGTTTTCTTTTAGAATTGTTTCGGTTTTTGCTACCGCATAATGACCTTTATTGTGAACATTGCGTATTATTTCTTTTTGCATATTTACGGGAATCATCAACAGTTCTCTGTCATTTTCATATTTATACAGTATGTCATTTCGATTAAAATATTCCGAGCTTTCATTTTTTTCGATTAATTTTTTGATGGTTTGAATATGCTCATCTTCGTTGCGCTAATTTAATTTTTGCTGTTAATTCGCCATAAGAACGTGTTACTACCAATACTGTATTTCTGCTTAGTGCATCGACATGCTTCATTTGATTTTTCGCTCGATGTACTATTTCATAATCAAACTCTTGTAAAAATAGAGCCCATCTCGCAACTTTTGGTGCAAGATCTTTTTTGTGGAGTGTCTTTTGGAATGCTTCACAATCAGTAACAATTTTAACTTTTGTTCCCAATAAATAATTTCGACATTTTTTCATTGACTCGATTACTGCAAGTGTTTCTAATTCATAACTTGAATATTTTGATTGAGTAGGTGTAGTTTTTCTACTCATGTAATGTATGGGGTGTAGGTTTTTGTTTTCATCTTCCTGTAGTAGGACACTACCAAAACCTATAGCACTTGCATCTGTGTGCAACTCTAATTTAGCACCGCGTCTGAATATGTGCAATACAGGGGTATTTACTAATTTCTCTTTAAGTGTCTCGAAAGCTTCTTTTTCGATGGGTCCAAATTTGAATGTATTTTCTGCTTTTAACAAATCGCTTAAGGGCTTTGCTATTCTAGCATAGTGAGGAATGTATTTTCTAAAGTAAGATGTTAAACCCTAAAAAACTATGTAGTTGCTTAAGAGTACGGGGTTCGGGGAATTTTTTCACTGCCAAAGTCTTAGCTTCTGATGGCCTAACCGTACCATTTTCTATTATGTAACCTAAAAATTCTATTTTTTGCTTGAGAAATTGGCATTTTGTAAAATTAAACTTAAGTCCGTAATCAGCTGCAATTTCTAGAACACGTTTCAGTTTTAAAAGGGCTTCTTCATCAGTTTGCGCAAGAATTATAATATCATCTAAATAAACTAGTACAACTTTTCCTTTAATTAGTTGTCTAAAGACTTACTTGGATGTATGGATGTATCTTTGGAACTGTTGAGGTCCGACCGATAGTCCGAAAGGGAGTTTCTCGAACTAGAACTGAGAATTATGTGTTACAAATGAGGTATATTTCTTACTATCCTCTGCAATATCGATATGAAAAAAAACATTTTTTAAATCTAAGGTAGTCAAAACTTGTGCTTGTTCTATGTTGTCTAGAACTTCTTCTATTATTGGTAAGGGGAAGTGATCTTAAATTATTTTTTTGTTTAGGGGTCTGTAATCTACACAAAGGCGTCATGAATTGTCCTTCTTCTTCGCTAGAACTATAGGGGATGCATAGTTCGAATTACTTTCTGTTATAATACCTGAGTCTAACCATTCCTGTATCTGTTTATCTACAAATTCCTGTTCCGGAAATGTTAACCTACGTGGTCGCTGTACAATAGGAACATCGTCTGTTAATATTATGTTTACTTTTAAATTCATATCTTTAATTTTATTAGGCCTATAGTTAGTGATAAGTTCCGTTAATTTTGTTTTAATATCCTTGTTTGTAATATGACTAGTATCTATCTCCTGAAAATTTATTGAATTTGCTGTTTCAGCTAAACAAATCTTTGTGGTTTCCATTAAATTCGGTTGCATATCTGTACACTCTTCATTTTCTAACAAACCGTCACTCTGCACTTTAATTGGCATGTTTGATTTCTCAGCAAAGTTAAAAATGGGAGTGTTGCGGTTAAATTCTTCCGTTTTTACGAAATCAGCGTGCGTTGCAGTTTTTTCAAATGTGGGAGAGGTTTTTAACACTGACCACAAATAATTTTTGGGTGTGCTGAAGCTGATGTGGGCAAATTTTTTTCTTGTGGTTTCTCGTGGGAAAGCTATTGCATAATTGATTTTGACTTCTTTCAGTTTTCTTTTTCCAGTAATCTGAATTCCGTTTTCAGAAATATTGAAATTTACTTGTTTTAAAAATTTACTCCCCAATATAATATTATAATTTAAATCTTTTATAATATATAAATGGGTATTTACAATATAATTATCCATCTCAACATTTAGGTTCACGTAGCCCATAGGTGTTACATGGTTTCCACCTATACCTGACAAAGTTAGATCATTTGCATATAATTTGGGATGTCCTAGAAAATTATAAGTGTCCAAATTAGCCATATTTACTTCGCTCCCTGTGTCAATTAAACTTTCAGTACTTTTTCCTAAAATCATCACGTTTTTCATTGTCCTATCTGAAGAAATTGAGATGTCGCTTGCAAAGGAATTTACACTTTTAGGGATATTATAGGTACACTGATCCGCTTTATGACCTACGGCTTTGCATTTGAAACAAATGGGTCCTTCTCTTTTACGTGGGCAGTTAATCGACTTGTGCGAAAATTCGTTACAGTTGAAACAACGAATTTTTACACTTGAACTATTTTTTGGGGCACTTGCGTAATTTTCCTCATGCGCCACGCGGCTCGTATCACTTCGATGAAATGTCCTATTATTTTCAATCGGACGCTTTCTAAATTCCGTATTCGAGTTTCTATAATCATTTTTTCTAATATTGTTCCTTGCTGATTCATAATCATCTAGTTTAACAATTAACTTTTCTACATTTGTTATTTTTGGCAATTCATCACAAAAATGTTCACGAATGTCTGGAGGTAATTTTTTTCGAATTTGATCCACAACTATCAGGTCTTGAAATTCTGAAAAAGTCCGTATTTGAAGGCCTTCTATCCATACCCGTAGAAATGTGTTAATTTCAAAGGCGTAATCACGCCAAGAAGATGAAATGTCTTGACGATGATTATTAAATTTATGTCTAAATTGTTCAGGTAACAAGCGGTACCGTTTAAGCAACAGTTTCTTTACGAAATCATAATCCGAAGCATTGGGATCTGGTTCCCGACCAACGAATTGTACTATGTCAAGAGGTAACAAGCCTAACAAATGAGAAACCCACTCATTCTTATCCAATCCTATTCGTGTTATTTTCCTTTCAAAAAGGTTAAGATATACTCCGATATCACCTGGTATATCAAATTTCACCATAATTTTTAACAAATTATTTTTATTTGTTGGAGGGGGGGGGGGGCATTAGCACTAATTGTTGATTGCAACTCTAACTTACGAATTTCAAATTCCCTCTTTGATTGTTTCTCAGCTAATTGCCTCTCTCTCATTTCTTTCTCCTCCCTGTCTGACGTAATACGCATTTGAATATTTGTCGTGTATTCTTCATCGTAATTATCGAATTTAAGAATTAAGTCCGTCAGTATTGAACATTTTACATTTTCTGGCAATACTAGACTTAATTCTTCAACCAATGTGATTAGATCACACTTTTAACTCGCGCGAGGTATGCCATTATCTATTAAATTCAAAATTAACTATCTAATCGTAATAAACAATACATATAAAAAACATTTTTTTCACTTACTTCAATGAGTGATCCAATTTAAATATATAAAAAATATACAAAAGACACACTATGGGAATCTGAGCTCCCTTTATTTTTGTAAGATCAAGGTTCGACCGCCTAGTCTTCTTAATATTACTAAATGATACCTACACAAAAAATAAAACACTACAGGTATTAATTTTCGTTTCCTTTAAAATATTATAGAAAAAAGGTACCACCACCTTTTTTTTTTAAATATTACCCGCAAAAAAAAAAAGCACTACAGGTTTTTTTCTCTATCCAGCAGGAAAAAAACTGTCACCCTGCTTTGATTTTTGTAACGTAAAAAGAAAAACGAAAACAAAAATAATTTCACATCAAAATTACTACTCGAAACCAGCTTGCACGAAAACAACTACAACAACAAACAAAACACTGCACTTTCTCTTTCACTAATGACACCAAAACACCGCACTCGATGCGAGGCCTTTTTTTTTTTCCTCTGTAGAAAGATGTCACAAACTCTCAGGAAGCAATTCACACTTTTCGATGCAAAAACACTGTAAAACACATCACATCTGGAGAAAAACGCACGTCAGTAGGTCAAATTATTTCTTTTATCAGTAGCTTCGGAAAGCGCCCTTCTTCATTCTCTTTTCGAAGCAACCAAACATCGGGAAATTCATGAGCAAGTAAGCGGCGATTTTTGTTTCAGAAATCTGTCTAAAAAGTCTGTCTAAGTCTGTCCTCTAGCGTTCAAAAGATATCCCGGGCGATTGCCGCCAAAATTGTAGGTTTTTAGGCTGGTGTCTAGGGGAATGAGTAATAGTCCACACGTTTTTCAAATTGATTAAACATTATACATTTAATGTCCTGATTAATATATAAAATATTTACAACATTAATTTAAAAACTTATATACACTTAGAATTGGTCCGACCGTCTGTCGGCCTTAAACATTTGTTAAATGCGCGGCTCCACCGACCGGCATAGAATTAACAAGAGACTATCCTCGATCCGTCTGATCGAGACGAAAGTTGTAGCACATCTACTCTGTTCTCTTCTCACGATAAAATTGCACATCATCAATATTCTATTGTTCGCGAGGCATCGAACTTTGATTCAACATCACAAGCCCCAATAAAATATATGCTTGGGTTTGCAGACCAAAGTTCAGATGAGAACGCCTGCGACCACAGAAATGAAGATAACTGGCAAAATAAACAATAGCTGTAGTATATATATATATATATATATATATATATATATATATATATATATATATATATATATATATATATATATATATATATATATATATTTTTTACTGGATTGCTAAATAGTTATCTCTCTACCAAAATGCTCTATCCGAAATTCTAAATTACTACACTCAATTACAATGGTAGATATATACAGAGTGATTCAGCACAAGTCCAACAAACATGAAGGAGGGGCAAGGGGTACTACAACAATTTCGAGTCATTGCAGGGTCGGGTTGGGTTGGGTTGATTTTTGACGGCCGATTATCTACACATGGGATATAGGCCCGGGGGGAGTGCCCTTCGTGGAGGTCTTTCTAAGGGAACCTAACCCGTATTTACGCATGGATAAATCCACGGCTCGAAGAAAACCACGAAAACTCCGAACGATTAGGCCGACGGGCGCGATTGGGATCGAACCCAGCACCTCCCGTCTACCAGCTTCGAGAGCACAACCTCTCAGCCACTGGTGGGGCTCATTGCAGGGTCGGAAGTATCTTCTTCGTGCTGTATCGTTGTATGGGAAGTGGGCTGCACAGTGTTTCCACGGGTAACCGGCATGTCAGTCATTTGAGATTATACGATTTTCAAATGATCAACTGTTGAAAGAACCCATGGTTACTGAAATAACCATTTTCACATCATAGTTTTTGATCCAAGCGTCCAAAGATCGTTTGAGGAGTAGTACTCCTCGGAAAACGTCCCTGGAGCAAGGGCATGGCGGCTTACCTGTTACTGTCCGCAGCTTCATGTGAGACATGCATGTCAGCCAATTCGACGTTTGTGCATTTGCCCACCTTACAATTTTACTTGAAATTTGCTCCTCTCGCGGGTAATTTTACGCAACGGACAGGACAGGACCCCTTTTCTAATATCCGTGGACATCAGTGACGTAGTCAATGTTGGAGTCCAGATGCTCTAGATACCACTAATTTTTTTAAGTTTTCTTTGCCTTATCTAATTGGGAAAACTTCTTGCGATAATTAAGGCGAACGAAACTTTACAATATTACCAGAAAATTACATGCATTTCTGAGGTACACTATAAATTGCTCGCTTAAAAGTATGGTGTGCATTGCATTTATCGTTCATTTACAGGGACACACAAAAGATATCGGTTATAGTATAGGTGCGACAATTACAGTCTATGTGTAATAAGTGCGTTTTCAACTTTGGTTTGTGTTTTTAAGTTTAACTAATTTGTTTCATAGTATGTAGGGTGTATAAATTTTGTTGATCATATACAGGACTACACAAGGGAATTCGAAAGCATTACAGACTTTGGGAGTGAATTACTTAGGGGTAGTTTTTAATTGTGTTACGCATTTTCCTTCTGAACTATATTTAGTAGACTAATGGAAGTTTGTGTGTGTGTGAGTAAAGAAATTCATATACAAGGAAGCAGAGAACAATATACATTATCGTTTACGATTGGTAATTGCTGGAAGTGAGTTTTAAGTTGCCTTATGCGTTTTTTATCTGAACGAGTTTTATTTCCTTTATAGCTTAATATGTGGCGTATATAAAAGTCTTCAGATAATATACAGGGCTGCAAAAAAGATTTCGAGTGCATTTGCATCGATTGGCTAAAATTTCTAAATGTGAATTTTCTAACCGAACTAAATTTTATCATTCTGTGTAGTATATATCCAAATCTATAGATCATATACAGGGCTGCTCAAAATACTTCGACTACTTTTTGACAATGGAAGGTAATTTCGAAAACTGTGTTTTTCAATGTGTTATATTTCTAAAATGTTTTTTTACACACCTTCTTTCACCTTATTTATCGATGAAGTTTCGATACAGTTTTCTGGATGTGTTGGAAAGTGTTTCATAATTTATGCTTGACGCATGATTTTTCGTTCTGGTTAATATTTAATTTGAATGTTTTGTCCAATCGTTGAACTAATTCAGAAATTGAATATTAAGTAAACTAGTCGTTGGGGGGGCCACTGTAATAATTACCCATCATGGATATGCATAATGTAAAATAGGAAAATAAAACCTGCGTAAACTATTTATAAAATGCATTGCAATTCGAATAAAATTCTGGCTTGATGACGTCCTAAACTTTAAATGCTTTATTGCTGAATTGCGTAAACGAAACATCTTTATAACTCCAAAAATGATAATCATATTCACTAAGAGTTTACTACGTCGGATTAAGCGTCTCATTTCCAATTAAAATATATCTTGGAATTGAAATTTGAATGAAATACAGGATCATGAAAAATCGAAAAGTGTGGAAAATAGGATTACAAATATCTCGGCTACTCATTACCCAATCAAGTTCATTCTTGATTCAAAATTTATGTTTTTTTTATTGTCTTTTATATTCTCTCCTTAAAATAAACAATTTCGAAATTTTTTATGTACCTTTTATCAGAGCGACTATTTCGAGAGTCGGAAAAAATATAGTTCTTTTTTTTTCTTTTTTTAAAAAAATATGTTTTTCGGAATCTCCAGTGTCTGAAACGTGTAAATCCGTCAAAAAAATTGTTTCGATTTTCAAAACGATTACAAGACTTGCTCTATACTGCGTATGATGGGTAAGTAAAAAGATATCCTCATCATTTGTATTTGTAGAAATCATTTGATATTTTTAAAATGTACTTTTCTACAAACCTTAATAAAATCTTCATACTGTTAGTTCGTATAAAGTCTTGTGAAAACGAAACGCAGATCAACAACATTCGGTCATTTTTGACGGGGAGTTGTATGCTAGTCTACTATAAAATGCAAATGGGAATTTTCGTAACCGGCTGCTTACAACTTGAGTTCTGCTGAATGGATTTTGATAGGACTTATACTGCTTGTTCGATATTTTTTCAGGGAAGTTACTTACAAGGAAGGTCTCCATAAGCGCATACTCAGAAAATTTTGAAAAAATTACAGAATGTTCTTCTCATGAGGATATATGTTGTGCTGTCTTCTTAAAAAAAAACCATTTTTTGAAATTTCCTCTATATAAAGTTTAATAAATAATTTTAAAAAATTAAACATGGCTAGATTTTAACAGCTTGTTCTGACTAAGATTTTAATGTTGGTCATTTTTCATTTTATTACTTTATTACGAAATGACAGCCAATTAAGCGAGAATTTGAAAAAAAAAACACTTTTCCAAAATTAACCCATGTTAACTGAAAAAAACCCAGACCTGAAATAAATCAGCTGAAAATGAATCATTTTACTATATATTAAGGGTAATAAAATGCTACATACATAAAAAAAAATACATAAATTGGTTATAATTGGTTAAAATTGCATTTAAAAAAAATATGTAGATCATTCTAAAATTCTATTATAACAAGAAAACCTGTAAAAATGAAGCTCATGTTTTGCCAAAATTCTGCAATTATTAATTTAAATTATTTTAAAAGTAAATAAGCACTCCTAAAGTACTTTTAACTATTTTTATTATTTCCAAATGGTGCAGAAAAACGGAACAAAGGAAACAAATTGACTTTAGTGAAATATTTAATGTAGTACTAGGGTGGGTTTTTTTTTTTTTTTAGAGGACAGTACATTACGTTTATAAAAAAAATTGCTGCGGAACCTCGATATAACGTCCGTAAAAAAATTATCTAAATTTCGTATTTTTGGCGATATATCGCTGGTTGGCGACACAATGAAAAAAAAAAGTTTTTATGATAAATACTCTGTTAGAAAAAACCTTTTCTACTCTTCCTATTGAATTAGTTTAAGTCAGTTTAACTTAAATAAATACACTTTTATAACTACGGTTTTGCCATATACATTATAATATGTATATATATAAAGAAAATTAACAAAAGTGTTCTACGGTTTAGAACAAAATTTAAATTGGTTAAAAATTCTTCAAGCTAAAAATTAATGTCCGATTATGAAAACTATCAATTTGACTTCAATATATTGTAAGTGTCGGGGGAGACAACAAGAAAAATGTATTGTTGCCATGGAAACAAAGACTTATTCAACACTGAAATGTATAATAAGAATGTTCTTAATGGGACAGTTACTGTTAAAATATACTTAAAACTTATCCAGCCGCTGAAACAGTGTAAAATTAAATAACTTTAGCAGTACAGAACTTGTATGTATAGTATATAAGCTTATAGAAAAAATAATAAACTATTCAATCTTTTAAGTTTAAATTCTTAATTTAAAACACTCATTTAACCAGGAATTTTCAAATGCATTAAAATCGCTTGCATTTGACGAGGAAGAAAAGGTGTCTCTCGCCAAATCGCGTCTTTTCGCGACAAATACTCAAAAGTATTTTTTTTTTTTTTACATATTTTCTATTGGGATTTCGCAGCTAAATTTGACTGATCCTTTATGTACATGAGTAGTTCCATTAGCATTTTTTTTTTCAAAATATATCCGAGTATGCGCTTTAAGGAGGCCTTCCTTGTTAGTTATAGAAATATGGGAGAAAGTTCTATAATCAGATGAACCCGATGATGAAACACAAGCCTTTTTAAAAAGTTCTACGTTAAAGTTAAGATGAGACCTGTATTGTTAGTTACGTAATTTTTTACGGAAATTATTAGTAGATTGCATACCGTTTTATTGTTCTTTACCAAATCCTACTGTAAATGATCAAGAAAAAGAACTGGTCCATAACAATGCATTTTTTTTTCTCACACATTATAAAATATACTAGCGCAATGGCGTCGTATCGATTTCAGAAAATTGGAAGGGCATTCCAGATAAAGGTCCATATTGCTTTAAAACATAAGGTCAAATTCATCGATATATTTCGTTTGATTCAAGATTCGTTTGGTTGGTTGACTTATGATGGCCATTTATCTACTCTTAAGATATAAGCCCTAGAAGGGAGTGCCCTCCGTGGGGGGGGTCTATCTCAGGGATCCTAAACCGTATTTACGGCAAGGTTAGAAGAAAACCACGGAAAACTCCGAACGGTTAGGTCGACGAGCGCGACAGGGGTTTGAACCCAGCACCTCCCGTCTACCAGCTTTGAGAGCAGAACCTCTCAGCCACTGGTGAGGCCCAAGATTCGTTTGGAAAAACAGACTAGAGTAGCGGGCGAAGTCTGCTAGTATATTATACATATATACTGTATATATTGTGCTGTCCTCTAAAAAATGACCGCAGTAAAATTATTCCTGCAAAAATCCCACCCTAGTACTACATCAAATATTTCATTAAAGTCATTTTTCTTTTTTTGTTCTGTTTTTCTGCACCATTTAAAATAATAAAAATAGTTTAAAATAGCTAAGGAGAGTTTATTTACTTTTAAAATAATTTAAATTAACAATTGAAGAATTCTGGCAAAACATGAGCTTCATTTTTACAGATTTGCTTGTTATAATAGAATTTTAGAATGATTTACATAAATTTACATATTTTTTATGTTAAACTAATTGAAATGTAATAAAATGCACCATTTCCAGCAGATTATGTCAGCTATGGGTTTTTTTTCGGGTAACATGGGTTAATTTTTTGAAAAGTGGGTTTTTTTTTCAATTCTGCCATTTTTTATTTTAATTACTTTTTAGCTAAATAAACACTCCTTAGGTATTTTTAACTATTTTTATTATTCTAAATATTGCAGAAAATTGGCTGCCATTTTGTAATAAAGTGATAAAATGAAAAGTGCCCAAAATTAAAATCTTAGAACAATCTGTAAAAATTTAGCCATGTTTATTATTTTTTTAATTCTTTATTAGACTTTATATAAAGAAAATTTCAAAAACTGGGTTTTTTTTTTCAGAGGACAGCTCAATAAATATTATTCTTTACCTACTAATATAAATTTAAATTATTTTTAACGTGTAATGGTATTTAATTATTTTTGTAATATTGCAATAACTTTTTTATTGTTTATTTATTTGTTTTTCTAGAGATGTTTTGCCATTTATTTTATTTCATTTCCTTATTGAGCATAAAATATTTAACATTTGTTCAACGGATAATTTTTTAATTCCTAAAATCCGAAATAATGAACTGATATTTTAATGACAACAGAAAATAAATAAATGACAGTAAAAAAAGTTTTTTTAACAATGTTACAAAAATGAATAAAACACTTTATACATTCTAATAAATGATAAGAGAAAAAAGCAAAACTTTCTCATAATTTAACTATTGAATAAAAAAATTATCTATCAAAAAATTATTCAAAATCTTACACTCAATTTAATTTTATAATACTGTTAGAAACTTAATAGAAAATTTTAAAAAATAATGACAAAATACAAATCATTTCTTGAATACGTTTTTATGTATAGGTATATAAAAGATTAAATTTGTTACCATAACGGTAAACAGTTTAAAAAAAACTAAGTAATATTTTCGTTTTTGATTAAAAATATTTTTTTTTTATTTTGGAGAGGACAAAATAAAAGATTGATTTCTTATCAAACTACTGAGGGGGAAAAATGGCTTAAGTACTTAAAGCTAATTATTTTTCAACCATAAATGATTTTAAAAGATGATGATGATCGCCAAAAAATAACTTCTTTTTATGCTAATGACTAATGAGAACTTTTTGCTTCTTCCAAGAAAGAAATAATACTTCTAAAGTTCATTCAAGCGATGAAACCTTGAAAATATGCTAATGCAAAAAAGGTAAATTCAGTTAATTAGAGATAAAATTAGTATTTTTTTTTTTACTTAAATTCTAATCGAATCCATTAAAGTGCTGATGCTGAACGTTGCCTATTAAGTTTGAATCATTGATAATTTTAACAAAAGTAAAGACGAACTATGGATAATTAAATTTTAGAGTAAGCGAATAAGCTGCGTATGCAGACGATAAAATGTTTTTGGAGTAATGATGGAATTAGAAATCAGCATTTGATGAAATGTAAAAAAATAATTCTTAAAACTAAAAATTTGAATTGCTTACTTACGTTGATTTATTTCATTAGGTGTATTATTATTCAGTTCCAATTATTAAATATTTTAAGGTTTTACCCATACTGGATTGGAAATTGGATTCGTCAAAATTTTCGAATTCTGGTATTTGATGGATTAACATGTTTAGAGATATCCTGCACACGATTCCATTATTTTTTAGATTGATGTCTGTCTGTGTTTAACATTAATTTTTCTAGCACTGTAACTCAAGAACTAATGTAAGAAATTCCATGATATTTCATATTTATATAAACCTTGACATAAATTGGTGCTGATTAGATTTCGGTACATCACACTACAGAGGTGCTGCTGTGCCGTATTTTTCATGATGTGTACGATATATCTCGGGAAATAGGGGATGGAATTTTACCAAACTAAATATGTAAGATACCTATTATGAAAAACTAAGCTGAATTCAACTTTTCCTGATCCTCAATATTTGATGCTGCTATGCTATATCCTTTTTGAGATGAACATCAGAACTGTATCTCTATTGGGTATAAAATACTGAGCAAAAAAAATATTTCCCCATTTAGATAACATTAAAAATATTTTTCAATTGTCATCACTTACATAAGTTTATTATTTCTTTCATTATATTCGCTTTACTATGTCTTTATTTACCGTCTTCTTCAACAACGTATAAAAGATGTTTTACTGCAGAAGAAAGTATTGTGATGGCTGCGGCATAATAGTTTGGTGGCAGAAACTATTATTTTTACGCTTTCAGAACTGCTGTCCATTTTAATGGACATAATACATAATCTGTTACAAGTATATATATATATATATATATTAAAGGATATCACGTGTGAAAAAGGAAGAAAGAGATATAAAAAATCAATCAATGGAAAGGATACTGCAAAAACTAAACATAACATGAAAAATCAAATATGAAATACTATGAATATCTTACGGAATCTTCAGAGGAGCATCATAAGAATAATTAATAGTAAAGATAGGATATTTCATCAAATATTGTCAGCATTGTGCCTAAAAATGACAATATTAAGCTCCTTATAATATACCAAAAAACTAAATAAGGTAAAAAAAAAAAAAAAAAAAAAAAAAAACAAGAGATCGAATAAATAAATGAATAAATAAATAAATCATGATTCAACAGCAAAAGATAACAGACCGTAAAGCAATGGATAGAACTGACCATAAAATTAAAGACTGCAAACGATTAAACAAGATTATAAATACTTTTCAAAAGTTGGTCCACCTCACATCACCAGGAAACACGAAAAAGTTGAGTCATTGACTAGGAAGAATAGACGCTTTCAGTCATGAGGTTTTGTTTGGAAACTGACTCCAAACAAATGGTGGTTATGTTGTAATTTCTATTTTGTCTGTATATTGTTTGTACATCTTATAGCTATATCTCACAACTAAGGGTTTCAATACTTTATATGCAGTGGTAACATTTTCTACGATTTATATTTAATAAGAAATGAAACATAGCAACCGTTTGTTTAGAGTCAGCATCCAACCAAAACATCATACTGAAAGCAACTACGGACTGGCTTTAAAGGAAATATCTTAGTGCTGCCATACAAAAGGAAAAGCTGCTCAGGAATAAAGGACAAAACTGAAATGCCTCTTGATGGTGCAAATTTAATAATTCTGTAAATTAAATTTTCTTAATAATTTTTTTTTTAAAATCCCATGTCTTTCTGTACGTTCCTATGAGATATGTATCATGCTGCCACTGATTTTCGCAAACGTTTCAGAGTAGTTTTTATACCGTTTTTCTCAAACCGGAAAATCGGGTTTTAGGATTTTTTCCATTCTCAAATTGAGAATCTCAATCAAACATTTTCAGCTGTGCAATTGAATTTATACATGCAATAGTAACAAAATGATATTAATTGTAATGTTAATGCTATTAATTTATCATGTCAATTAAAACATGTTTGTTGAACAGGAAAATGTTTAATTGAGAATGGATAGCATCCAAAAAATTATATTCCAGGTTGAAAAAAAAAACAGGATTAATCCATTCTGAAAACGACTCAGAAACGTTTGTGAAAATCAGTGGCAGCAAAGAAACTATTTATAAATGAGTCTTTAAATCTTGAAAAAATATTGGTTTATGAAGTTTCAAAAGATAAAGAACACTTTTCGGAATTGTGCACTGAGAAGAATGACACTTTCAAATCTGAGTCAATCGATGTTTTCAATTTTGTTATGATGAAACTTTTTATTTCAAATAGGACGACGCAATGCTTTCCATTCTGAAAGACCAGAATTACTCAGGATATTGAAACACGGACATACTCAAAACTGAGCACATAGAGGCCAGTTCATATTCATTTTTGAAACATGGACATACTCAAAAATGATTAGGGTCAGTTCATACACATTTTTGAAACATGGACATACTCAAAAATGATTAGGGTCAGTTCATACACATTTTTGAAACATGGACATACTCAAAAATGAACACATAGAAGTCAGTTCATACTCATTTTTGAAATATGGACATACTCAAACAAGAACGAAAAATCATGCGTCAAGCATAGATTATATAGCACTTTCCAACGCTTCCAAAATAATTTTACAAATCATACCGTTTAATAAGCTAAAAGCTAACATCTAAGTAAACAATTTAGAAAACGCATAACATATTTAAAAACATAATTTCAGGAATTTCCAACATATACAATATTAGGAAAAATATCCGAATACTTTTATTCAGCCCTGTATAGGATCTATAGATTTGTATATATACTACATAGGATGATAATTTTAGTTCAGTTAGGAAACGCGTAGCACAGTTTAAAATTCTCCGTCTGGATTTTGTCAATAAACAGAAATGTGTTCGCGAACTTTTGCGCTGCCCTGTATAGGATCTACAGAATTTATACACATCACGTAATAGACAAAAAGCAAGTTAAAATTAAAATCGCGTTCAATAACTTAAAACGCACTTCCAGGAATTATTGTTAACAGACAGTAGATAATTCTTTTGCGTGTCCCTGTAAATGAACGATGACTGCTATACACACAATATTCCGTAGTAAGTCTCTTGTAATGCACCTTAGTGATCTATATAAATTTCAATGCGTTTAAAATAGTGAAACATTATTTAAATAAACCGCAGACGATTTTTCTCCATAGACGTCATGTAACGGAATTCTTTTGACTGTCCCTGTAAAGTAACTATAAGTGCTATGCACACCCTGTTCCATATTAAGCATCTTCTAATGCACCTTAGTGATATATAGAAATTTCAATGCGTTTAAAGTAGTGAAACATTATTTAAATAAACCGCAAATGATTTTTCCCCATAGACCGCAATGTAACGGAATTCTTTTGAGTGTCCCTGTAAAAAAACTATAAGTGCTACACACTTCCGTTGAAATAGGGAACGTGCCATAGATAACGACAATAACATATAAAAATTGCAGAGCAATCCGAGCCTATTTACGGGAGTTAGAGCACGGCCAGACGGCCAGACAAACCGAAGTCATAAGCACTTTTCAACAAGGTTGGAAAGTGCTAAAAAGAACACATGATGTTTTATTTTTGAGTGTGAGCATGTTTTCAGAAAGGAGTCTATACATGTTTCAAATGCGAGTCATTTTGAATATCAGACATATCAGATTTGAGTATTTTTAGTTCAATTTTGAAAATGTTGTTTTTTAGAGTGTGGCTAGCTCGGAAGAGGTAATGGGATATTGTCGTTCATGGTTATATTATATTTTCCTAGATGAAGAAACATGTATTTTTTAACAATGCACTACTTATAATTTTAATTAAGTTTTAAATCATTTATTTTATCACTTTTGGATGCCCCCTGTTTGCTGCAATGCTCATATTCTAAGAAAACCCTAAGACCTCACTTGTACTTTATAAATTGTAACTGGACTTTTAAATCAAAAGCCAGTAGCGTTGAATATTTTATCAGATGTGGTAAGGTGTTGTCAGTTTAACGGATTTTTACTTTCCGTACACATACAGTATAAGGAAAGTATTGTAATCGTGATAAAAACCCGATTATGCAAATATTGGTATATTTTTACATTTTGAAGTTCCCTGAATCCATTTTCGCTATTTTTTAACCTATTCCACATATTATGTGTATCGATTAGAACTTCTTAACATTTTTAGGTACAGAGATCGTTCTTTGTGATTTTACGATATTGTCGCTATGTATGTGAATGATAAATTGATAAAAGGTGTAAAATAAAAAGATTAAAAACAGAAAAATAGGTTTTATTAGACTGTTGACATATCTTTCAGCTCAATCTTGAGTCATTATCAAAAGAAACTAAAATATTCTATAAATGAAAATAATATAAAGTCTATAAAGTTATTTTAAATGACATCATTCAATTTTTCACATACTCTTTCAGATTAAGTACGTTATTTTATTTTTAGTTGGGTGTTTATTTCCATATTTGTAACCATGGAGTCACTCGAACCACAATTTTGGTAAGTTAAAGGATGCTGCATCGTTACATATTGTATTTTTAAGTGTTACAATCTCTATGGTTTCTCTTATAATGGATTAATAGTATATATAGATTGCAGGGGACTTTCAATGAATTTTTTTTTTACATAATAACATTTTAAACTTGCTTCAGGATTAATTTTCTCAGTTAAAAATCCCTTCTTAAGTATTAATCCTAAGTATTATCCCCCAGATTTTAAGAAGTCTACTGTATCTCGTTTGCATTTCAATATTTTCAAATGACTTTCTTTTTTTTTTCTGCATTGGATTGCTGAGATTGATCTCTATATCTGCCTTTGATACTTTATCGATTTTCTTAGCGTATTTTTTTTATTATTTATTTTATTTTATATTATTTTTTAATGAAGGTACTTTCACTTTTGAAACCAGTCCCGAAAGTAAAAGTATCTTCGTAAAAAAATCGAAAAAGTAATCAATAGCAGATATAAAGATCAATCTCTACAGTTTTTTTTTTTTTTTTTTTTTTTTTTTTTTTAAATGAAGATACTTTCATTTTTCAGAAACAAAGAAAACCCTTAATGTCTCCACATAAATGTTTAACATGCTTACAATATAGGCTCAGCATGTCTGCCTTTATTGTCAACAACATGCTATAATCACAAAACTAATTTTCCTACACGCGCAGTGAGTCTGGCCAGATATTGGAAAAACATGGTAACGAATGCTTTCTTCCAGAGCTGAATAGATACATATGTACTGGTCAATATTTGTGTTATAAAATTTTATTTAACATATAACTAGCACAGAAGCGCCGAAACTTCTATACATTAAAGAAAAACATGAGCCTGGTTATACCTCCTACCAGGGCTCGGAAGTAGCGCGCTACAAGTAGCGAAACTACAGTAGCTGCTACTTTTTCCAGTAGTTTGTAGTGTATCGCGCTACATTAAAAAAAGTGTAGTGTAGCGAGTAGCTCGATACAAAATATCAGTAGTTTGTAGCGAGCGTCGACGCTACTTTTGATGCTACTTTAGGAGAGAGGAAAAAAGTGCCAATCTTTAAATCACATGATCATAACTCGTTTCTTTTGTGCGAAATAGGTTCTCTACAACAATTTGCGAACGTCAGCGACAAATCTCAGTTGCAGGGTCATATATTTCTCCATAGACGACGGGCACGGTCACAAATTAATATTTCATTTTCACAGTTTGGGTGTCAGAAACTTCGTGTATTGTTATTTAAATCCATAGAAATCTTCTCAATATGCTTTTTTTTATACGACTACGATTGGTTTTATAGTCGTCTGGCTATGTTAAGTCTTTATCTCATTAATTTCTTCTGCCTTTTGCCTCCCACCCCCAGCAAGCAAAGAAATGTAAAATCTTTATTAAAAACGAAAAAAAAAGAGAACGGATTTATCTAAACATAAATAATCTAAATCTCTCAAATTCACGCTTTCACCTAGTAGCATACAAAGGAGTTTAAAATATTTTTAAATCGTTATTTTTATACAAAAATAAAATCTTTCATTTCATTTGTTGCTCTCTAATGACAATAAATAAAAATTATTTCCTTGTCCCCAAAACTTACGCTTCCCTTTTTGCACCTCCTCCAGCATACAGTTTCAAATATTTAAAACTCTTTATTTAAAAAAATAAATAAATAAAAAAAATGGCCACATTCGTTTCTATCTAATAATAATATATAAGTAAGCATCTAAATTATCCCCTAACCTCCCATAATTTACTCTTCTTTTTTATTATTATTAGTATTATTATTAGTGGAAGATTTACGTAGGGAGCATTTTTATTGAATAAATACATTGCACAATTGGTTTCTTAAATTTTTTTGTTCTTCACATGTATTGTCAATCGTTATATCTCTGTCCATAAATTTACTTACAACTCTGCATATGCAATATGCATAGATAATTCAATCAATTGTCCTCCCCACGTTGGAGAGACAGCCTCCCACCCCCCTCCTTTTTATTTCGGTGAAATCCCTGTGCCACCACTGAGTTAAACGTAAAAAAGACAAATGATTCTTAATGTACGAAAATATAATATAACCACGGACGAAAATGTACTATTCCGAGTTACTCATCATTCCAGAAATTGTTCTTTTTCTTTAAGAAACTCAGAAACCAATATATTTCAAAGATTTAAAGAATTATTTTTAAAAACATAGTTTCTATAGCCGCCACTGATTTTTGGAAACGTTTCTGGGAAGTTTTTATATATTAATCAGTTTTCTCAAAGCCGAATATCGGTTTTTAGCATGTTTTTAGTTATCCAATTTCAGTTAAACATTTTCAGCTGCGTTGCTGAATTTATACTTGCAAGAGTAAAACAACTAATATTAATTTAAATGCTAATGGTGTTAATTTATATTGTTTGTCTGTAAAACATGAACATGAAAGTGATAACTTGAAGAATGGCTAACATTGAGAAAACTGATTAATATACCCTAAAAACGACTCGAAAAAGTTTCCGAAATTCACTGTTAGCAAAAGAAACTTTGTTTTTATAAATACCTCTTTAAATCTCGAAAGTATACTGGTTTCAGAGGTTTCTAATTTTAAAGATAAAGAAACGCTTTTCGCAGCCGTGAGCAACTCGGATGAAGTTACTGTAAATTTTCGTTCATGATTATATTATATTTTTCTATATTAAGAAACATGACATTTTTCACAGTGAGTATGTCAGCGGAGGTGTACATTGAGTGAAGATGTGTCAAAGATTGTATTTGTATATACAAACAAAAGAATCCGAAATAATTAACAGTTGCACTGGCATATCACGAATATGTGGATGCCACAAGTTATGTTATGGCTATTCTGTCCCTTAAATGAATCGTTGATGTTTCAAATTTAATATTAAACATATACAAGTTTATTTTATTTAGTTATTTCAGTTCATTTAAGGACATATTGTCAATTGGAGGCCCGGGCGCGAGAGAAATCAACCTCTGTGAAAAATACTGAACATTTCACGGATATAGTTCGGAAAATTGGTAAAAATACTCGAAATAAAATGTTTTTGTTTCGCAAGGTTTCGAGTTATCAAGCGGAAGGAAAGTAAATTTTAAATAAAAACACTTTCAAATTAAAAGTAATTTTTCCTAAGATAGAATTATTCTGTTGCTAAAAGTGAACGGAATGCGTTCTGAAATTATAATTATAAGTAGAAGTTAATGTCAAATCGTCAAATGCCCCATTAGCTAACCGATCAAGATTATATAGGGGCCCAATATTATGCCAATGTTGCATTCATCAAAATTATTTCTAGTGTCACGGCAATATTGGACAAATATTGGCTTTAAATTAAATAAAATTATAATGCAATGAAATGTCACTATTAAGGAAATATTCACTTTATATATCGTAATAATTGTAAAGAACTATAATGTTGGCACAATGTTGACTACATGCTAATATTAAGGTAATATTTCATGCCAATATTGCCAACACTGACCAAGTTATCATTATTGTCCAAGAATTATAACTTTAAATTGAGTTCTAAGGCCATCTGTCGAATGCAGCAATTTTAAAGCATTTAAATTTAACCTGCTACTGTGCAATCTTAAAAATGATGCCAAGATCGACTACAGCAGCAATCAGCATTTATTGGGTGTGTCACGTATATTTTTAATTATCCGGATTCATTCAATAATACTATACTTAAAAATAAATGCAAACAAAGATCTAATGATGCCTTATGCAACAATCAGCATTTGTTAGGTGTGTAAAATTTTTAATTATTCAAATTCAATAATGCTACAGCTAAAAATAAATCCAAACACAGAGATAACAATGCCTTATAAAACAAACGAAACTTGCTAGATGTGACATTTTTAATTGTTTAAATTAGTTCAACAATGCCGCAAACTTAGAAAAAACTTCACACATATGTATAACAATGTCGTATTAAACTACCATGCTAACAATGAGAACTAAAGTGCTAACAATGAGTCAAGATTTCTTATCTTTCTCAAAAGATTTTGCTATTTGTAGCGTCTAAATAATTCTCTTGCGATTTAAAATCGATTTTACTTGAGTTTATTTATTATAAAAGTGATTTATCAACGTTATTAACATCTTCAAAAACCTATTAAGGTATTTTGACTTGAATATACATATTATTTTCCTATCATGGAATCTCGAGATTCGTCACCATTCAACGTCGTACAGAAGCATTTAAAAACAAACAAATTTACATCAAAGGATTCCGCTTCTCGCACAGCTGTAAAAGAATATTTGGAAACAAAGAATTTTACGTCTATCATGCCACTCGAAAGTGGTGGATTTGGAGATGTTCTGTCCGCTATAACACCTAAAAAAGAGCCCGTTGCTATCAAAATTGTCAAAAATACCCTCTCCTGGGAAATGGAAGAGCTAATATGGCCAGTTTTGAAACATCCTAATATCATTCCACTGCATAATGTTATTGACATAAAATATTTGAATTTAAAGCTATTTATTATGCCGAAGCACCCCACTTCTTTGGATAAAATGATTAGAAGCTCCGAATTTCTGGCTGATCCCGAGGGATTGAATAGAATTCGTCGATGGCTTCAAAATACTGCAGAAGGTCTGGAATATCTGCATGGTAAAGGCTTCGTTCACATGGATGTGAAGTCCGACAATGTGCTGATATCCGCTGAAGATACAGCTATTTTGTGCGATTTTTCTGGAATTAATTTGAAGAAGATACCATGTACAAGGCTCATTGCTCCGAGCGTATACAGACCGCCTGAAAGTTTTAGAGCATCGGAAAAAATAGATGGTGCTGCATTTGACATCTGGACTTATGCATTAATGTCTCTTTATGCATTAACACAGAACAAGCCAATTTGTTTCTTCTTAGATGTGAATGATTATGATTTATGGCAAATCAGCATCGAATCTGTTCTAAAAGAATCCATAAAGCTTGAAACGTTTAAGAGAAATATGAGGTCAGCTCTTCCTGCAGTCTCACTGACAGACAAAGATCTCTGTGTAACCCACGACTTCATCTTGACCATATTGCAGTGGAATCCAAATCGCCGACCAAATCCACGTCAAATCCTGGAACATCCTTTCTTTTTGATCCAGCATTGTCTGAATGAAATATCTCTTAATGAAGAGTGTACTGATAAAAATGAAATAAAAATCACAAATCCATTACTGGGAGAACGGATGAATAAAACCAAAGAGAATCCCATAAATTCAGTTTCCTGTGAAAAAAGTGTTGAAACAGATTCCAGACCTCTGATTTCCGGTAAAAACCAAGTCTTAGAAACGAAAAGATCTTATGTCGATGGATTGCTCTTTATAAATAGCTGTGACGATCTTCATGCTTTGAATAAGTGTTCGGCAGAAAAGAGTGAGACAGATATTGATCTTGTCAAAACAGCATCTCCTAAAAATAAGAAAAATATCGGCAGACGAATTAAAGGATGGGTTACAAAAAAATGGAATCGGGCTCTGAAAGGTGCAAGAAAGAATTGCGGAATTTTCATCGATTATATGGTGGAAGATCATTGGACAGAACATCGGACACTTATTCCTTTTTAATGCCGAGCAACCTAGTCGTCGAAGCCTCATGGGAGGGGGAGATTAGGTCGGCAAGTCTCCTGTATAGTGAGTGCTCAAGTGTCCTGTGAAACAGAAAAATCATATACAAATCATACAGTGGGGTGCATTTGTTCAAGATTGACGAAGTTTGGTTTGCTGAAGGGTTTTCTCCGTATCACAGGTCTATCTGGCCTAAGCCTGTGAGAGCCTCTTTCGCCCCAAAAAAAGAGCGCCCTACGAGATGGTGGAAGAGGTTGACGTTCCTTCGTAGGCTTTTTACTAACATTCCACCGGCCAACAAAAGAAATAAAATATTCTAATATAAATATTAAAATATGTATGATTTTTATTCATTTTGTTTGTCTACTCAGTTTAGAAGTACTTATAAGTAATTTGCGTAATAAGGTTTATTTAACGTAACATAGACATGGGCAGATTCAGATTTCTTCGCCTTGGAAATTTCAAGCCAAATGCATTCTGTCTGGCGACCTAGTAAATCACCCAAACTTTTATTTTTCTAATTTTATGTGTCTATCAATATGATGATCATTATTTAACATATTTGCGAAGAATTCTTTTAAAATATTAAATTAAAGCTGTTATTATTTGTTCCGTTATCGCATTGTTTTCTAATTTAAAAACTAAGATTGTACTTCTCCAGTTCATAAGCCCTAAATTTACATTTCATTTAAAAATATATTGTAAATTAAAAGAGTCTTACAATATTTAAATTCATATACGCAAAAAAAAATCTGGAATAAATAGAAAGGGAGATAACTGGCAAAATAAACAATAACTGTAGTTAATATATATATATATATATATTTACTGGATTGCTAAATAGTTATCTCTCTACCAAAATGTTCTATCCGAAATTCTAAATTACTACACTCAATTACAATGGTACATATATACATAATTATTCAGCACAAGTCCGACAAACATGAAGGAGGGGCAAGGGGTACTACAACAATTTCGAATCATTGCAGGGCCGGAAGTATCTTCTTCCTGCTGTATCGTTGTATGGGAAGTGGGCTGCACAGTGTTTCCACGGGTAACCGACATGTCAGTGATTTGAGATTATACGATAGGCAAATGCTCAACTGTTGAAAGAACCATTTTCACATCATAGTTTTTGATCCAAGCGTCCAAAGATCGTTTGAGGAGTACTACTCCTCGGAAAACGCCCCTGGAACAACGGCATGGCGACTTGCCTGTTACTGTTCGCAGCTTCATATGAGAAAGGCATGTTAGCCAATTCAACGTTTGTGCATTTGCCCACCTTACAACTTTACTTGAAATTTGTTCCTCTCGTGCGGTCATTTTACGCAACGGACAGGACCCCTTTGCTAATATCCGTGGATGTCAGTGCCGTAGTCAAGGTTGGGGTCCAGATGCTCTGAATACCACTAATTTTGTAAAGTTCTCTTTGCCTTATCTAATCGGTTAAACTTCCTGCGATAATTAAGGCGAAGAAAACTTTACAATATTACCAGAAAATTACATGCATTTTTGAGGTGCACTATAAATTGTTCGCTTAAAAGTATGGTGTGCATTGCATTTATCGTTCATTTACAGGGACACACAAGAGATATTGGTTACAGTATAGGTGCGATAATTACAGTCTATGTGTAATAAGTGCGTTTTCAACTTTGGTTTGTGTTTTTAAGTTTAACTAATTTGTTTCATAGCATGTGGTGTGTATAAATATTGTTGATCATATACAGGACTACATAAGGGAATTCGTAAGCATTACAGACTTTGGGAATGAATTACTTAAGGGTAGTTTTTAATTGTGTTACACATTTTCCTGCTGAACTATATTTAGTAGACTAATGGAAGTTTGTGGAATGTAAATAAATTCATATAAAGGGATGCAAAGAACAATGTACATTGTCGTTTACGGTTGGTAATTGCTGAAAGTGAGTTTTAAGTTGCCTTATGCGTTTTTTATCTGAACGAGTTTTTTTACCTTTTAGCTTAATATAAAGTCTTCAGATAATATACAGGGCTGCAGAAAAGACTTCGAGTGCATTTGCATCGATTGGCGAAAATTTCTAAATGTGAATTTTCTAATTGAACTAAATTTTATTATTCTATGTAGTACATATCCAAATCTATAGATCCTATACAGGGCTGCACAAAATAATTCGACTACTTTTTGACAATGGAAAGTAATTTCAAAAACTGTATTTTTCAATGTGTTATATTTCTAAAATGTTTACTTACATATACTGTTTATGTATGTACATTATTGTTTATATATGTAGATTATATATGTTTACTTCACCTTATTTATCGATGAAGTTTCGATACAGTTTTCTGGATGTGTTGGAAAGTGTTTCATAATTTATGCTTGACGCATGATTTTTCGTTCTGGTTAATATTTAATTTGAATATTTTGTCCAATCGTTGAACTAATTCAGAAATTGAATATTGAGTAAACTAGTCGTTGGAGGCCACCGTAATACTTACCCATCATGGATACGCATACTATAAAATATGAAAATAAAACATGTGTAAACTATTTATGAAATGCACTGTAATTCGAATAAAATCCTGGCTTGATGACGTCCTAAACTTTAAATGCTCTATTACTGAATTGCGTAAACGAAACATCTTTATAACTCCAAAAATCATAATCATATTCAGTAAGAGTTTACTACGTCGGATTAAGCGTCTCATTTCCAATTAAAATATATCTTTGAATTGACTTTTTTTATGTTTGAAAATGAAATTTACTTATATTAAAAAAAGGATAAAGTGTTTTGAAAGGAACATTAAACGAAACCCTTTGTGCGATCTTCGATCACACATACTCACTTGTTTAAGTTCTTTTCTCCCCTTAGTATTTCAGTTTATAATTTTTTATAGATATTTTTTATTATGTATATGATAAAACCATGCATGGAATTATCAAGATTGATTTTACTTTTGTTTCATACATATAAAATTATATAAAGAAGAGTTAATTTTCATTGTTCCTCACTATATATACCAATGATAAATTTACATAAAATCTAAAATTAATTTTATATAAAAATCCATGTGTTGTGTAACATATTTTAAAAGGTGAAAAAAAAAAAAAAAAGGAAAAGAAAAGGAAAATCATTCAAAAACATCAATACTTAAAAAGTAGCAGAAATTTAAAAACGTTAAAAATTTATTTTAATGTTGTAAACATTTTAAATAAGTGTAAAGTTTTTTTTTTTTTCAAAATGTGTTTTTAATTGAATGCTAAAACATAATGCAATGACAATTTTTATCAAAATTCTTAAAATTTAAAGTAATATTTCAAAGTACCGTTTCCCATTAACAGCAAAATCACATCATACTTATTTGTTTAACTGAAAAACATTTCTCTAAAAATTTAAAACACCGAGCTGAAAATACAAAAAAATCTTGCATTTATATTATAAAACATCAGAATTTTAACACATTTCACAAATATATGCATATCCACATATTTCTATTTAATGTGTAACCAAGGGTAATGACTTGTGTTTGTTTGAAATCGGGTTACCACACTCAATTGCAGGATTTTAATAAAATCGTCTCAAAATCGCGTTATTCGACATGATAGAGTAATCAGATAAGTATCGGAGCTCAAGCAAAAACTAAACTAAACAGTCAAAATAAAATAAAATAAATAATTTAAAACCCCGACTAAAGTCCTGCATCAAGTTGGATAATCCAATTTTATCTGCACCCGACATGACGTTCAGTTTGATCGAGTAAGATTTGTTGGTTGGTTGATTTATGACGGCCGATTATCTACTCGATGGATATAGACCCTAGGGGGGGAGTGCTCTCAATGGGGGTATTTCTAAGGGATCCTAACCCGTATTTATGGCAAGGTTCGAAGAAAACCACGGTATACTTCGAACGGTTAGGTCGACGAGCACGCCAAGAATTTGAACCCAGCACCTCCCGTCTACCAGCTTTGAGAGCAGAACTTCTCAGCCACTGGTGGGGCTTGACCGAGTAAGAATAGAGATGATTATTATTATTATTGTTGTTGTTGTTGTTGTTCTGGACTCTTAATTGTTTCGAGTTCGGGTAGATTTCGGTTTGAGATTTTTTTTTTCTTGCAGCTCGGGTTTGGATTAATCTAAAAACTAGTATAAAAAATAACTTGATCAAAAGAAAAAAATTGAATATTCTTTAAAACATTCATCAGAAAAAAAAAGAATAGAAAAGAAAAATACCGATCCGAATTTTTGGTCTCGAATATGGGTAAAATATGGTCACCCGACCCGATGAAGAATCGTCACAAACCTGTACCAAAAAAAATTGATCTGAACTTTCCGGGTCGGATTCGTATAAAACCTGGTAATGAAACCCAATGCAGAATCGTCACAAATGTCACAAACCTGTAGCAAAAGATAAAAGTACCGATCCGAATTTTTGGGGTTGGAATCGGGTAAAAATTAGTCACCCGAACCAATGCCTAATCATCACGATTGTCACATTTGCCACATTGAAGTCACCGTGACGTCACAATGCCTTACGGGTTTTATCTGAAATAAAATATGGGACTTTCTTAACAGATAGTGCCAGGTATGCCCGAATCTGACCTATTTGATACAAAACACAAGCCAACCCTTACAAAAATTTTTTATAGAATACTATAAAAAATATTTATTGAAAACGCATTATAGAATCTTATAGAATTGTGGCCCGTTTTTCTATAAGCTTTGTTAACCAAAAGCTATAGAATCTGTAGAAGTTCAATAGAAATGTCCGTAGAACTTCTATAAAAATATCTATAGAAAAAAAATTAGAGCTTCTATAAAAATATGTATAGAATTTTATATAGAACCCAGGTGATCACCCTCCCAAGTAGTAACCCCACTCAGTATTCGACTTCAGTATTCGAACGAAAAACCAGTACTTTCAGAATTATGTAAGCATTGACAGTTTCAAAACTCTTAATATGGTCAATATTGAAAATAAAGTGTGTAGCATTTATTGTTCGTTTACAGGGGCACTCATAAAAATTCCGTTACATTAAGGTCTTTGATGATGATCATATGATGATGATGATGATGATGATGTGAGGATAATCATAGTTTGCAATGTATTTTAATGATCTTAGATTATTTCAATCATTTGAAATTGATATACATCAGTGAGGTGCACTACAAGATACTTTCTGTAAGTATGGTGTGGTAGTTATCGTTCATTTGCAGGAATACACAACAAAATTCGGTTACAGTAATGTCTATGAACGATAATTACTGAAAATGCACTTTGAGTTGTGATATGCGGTTTTAAATTTAAATTTTTTTTAATATTACTGAGTACGTATAAACTCTATAGATCCTAAACAAGGCTGCACAAAAGAATTCGAATAAATTTCCGTTTATTAACGGAAATTGCTGAAGGGGAATTTTCAATGGTTTTATACTTTAATAACTGAACTAAATTTTAGTATTCTTTGTAGAATATATAAAAATATAGATCATTTACAGTGCTCAACAAAAGAATTTGGATATTTTTTCGACTGTTGATGGTAATTGCTGAAATTTTCTTTTCAAATGTATTATGCGGAAATTAAATACAGAATCTGTCAAAGAAGAAAGGCTGTACAACTATTAAATTTTATTTGGTGGAGTGAGGAGAATATTGTTATATGGAGCAGGATGGAGAATTATGGAGACAGAAAGAAACAAATTGGCGGCAGTGGAAATTGATGCTCTAAGAAGATCATGCAGGACAACAATAATAGAAAGAGTACGAAATGAAAGAATAAAGGAAATGATGAGAATAAAGGGAACCATGTTAGAGGATCTTCAAAAGAAGCAATTAATCTGGTATGATCATGTTAAAAGAATGAGTGATGAAAAACTGCCCAATATCGCATTTAATAGAACAAATCAAAAAAGGAAATGAGGAAGACTACGAAAAAACTGGATGGACGATATAAAAAAAGCGATGAGGAATTGAGGTCTGGAGGAGGAATGGACCCTTGATCGGAGAAAATGATGTGTTTTTTAATTGTGGAAGTTCGAGATATTGTTTCACAGTCATTGTAGCTGTGTCTGTAGACGTAACAGTAACAGTACAAGCAATTTCAGAAAATGTTCTGTCAAAATCCCACCACAGATCATCCTCATCATTATTACTGGTATTTGCTGTAAAAGTAGAAGGATTTTGGGGATGAGGTTATCAGTATTATCACAGTTTGCACTACGCTGAATGATTTCACTCAGTTATTCAATAACCCATTTTTTAGCATTGTCTGCATTTACTGGAGTCCCAAAGGCAGCTTTTTTAAAGCGAGGATTTAAAAAGGTACCTATTACAACAGTTTTTGTTGTTTCCAAAGATCCAAGGCGTTTGGGAATGATTTCTAAAAGGGATGATCTTAATATTTTCCCTATATCCGTGATGACGTTTCTATTTCTTATTCGGGAGCTAAGTTCTCTTATGAGAGGAATCATCCGAGAATCAGTTGGATATCTCTCGCCGGACAAATCTTCAGTCATAGATAGAAACAATTTTAAAACTGCTACACAATCATCAATTGTTGCCCACTCTGATGATTCGAAGCTTTTTGGTGCAGCCTGTAAAAACGAAATGGCTGCTGATATAGGAGATTTCATTTTTGATAATCTTTCCATCATAATAACGGAAAAATTCCACCGAGTTTGAACATCTTGTTTAAGTTTTAAATCTTGAAGTCCGATCTTCTCGTGTACGTCTCTTAGTTTGTAGCCTTCTAAGTTACTTTGCTTAAAGTATGTAACTAAATTTCGACATTTAGTCAGTAGATTATTAAGTTTCACATTTTCGTTAATGGCATCTTGAACTGATAAATTGAGAGTATGAGCAATGCATGGATGTTGGGATTTTTTAAGAATGTTTATAACTGCTTTCTTCACGTTAGCAACATCGTCTGTAACTATTGTAAGAACTTTCTCATTGATCAGTCATTTATCTAAAATTCTGCTAATCGCTAGAGAAATACTTACAGCTAAATAGTAAGTGATAATTTCTTGCGTAGATAAAACCGATGAATGAATGCTGAAATCTAAACTGCCGTAGCAGTTAAAAAAGACCGATTGCTATCGGATGACCACATGTCAGTAGTTATAGATAAATGTTCGAAGGAATTATGTATGCTTTTAATATCAGAACTTAATGACTGATATACTTCCGGTAATACATTTTCTAATAATACTTTACAAGATGGGAACTTGAGACGAGGCACCTATTTTTGACAAAAAATTTAAAACTACATTTTTCAAAGACAGAAAGTTAATCACAATCTACAATTCATTTGTACCAAATCTTTTTCAAATTCACAGCGTTCTTCACGAGTAGGTTCAAGTTTTTGGGGTACACCGTATAATGTCATTTGTTTAAACTTTTTTGCAGCAGAAGCAGAAGAAATGATTTCTGCTGTAATTGCCTGATTGCTGATAGCACTCATGTTCTGTGTCTGTTACACATATGTGATTCTGAGTCCAATAATTCAACATCATCAGTATTTTCTTTTGGGTTCTGTTGTGCTTCAATCTCTGCTAATTGAATATGATGTCTTTTTTTAGATGATTGTTGAGATTTGTGATATTTCTACAAAACTTAAAAGTTACATTACAGTTTTTGAATTTCACTGATATAACTGTACCATTTTCATACATTTTATTAAAAAATTCCTGCACAATAAACTTATGTTGTGCCTCATTTTCCATTTAAAAAAAACTCATTACTGTGAAACTACAAAAAGCAACTAGCAGCGCCAATAAGTTCTCATTCTGCAATCTGATTATCTATGGTTTTGCATTTATTTTTTATTTAACGAGTTTAAAGATGCCGTCTATATGGACGTGATGTGAGGTTTTCGCTTATTTTTAAATTCTTATCCTACTTTTCACTTCATTGGGAATTCAAGCGCTCGAATACGCCATCTGGTGGAAAAAAGATATAACTTCTCCCTTCAGGAAAATCCCTTGCAATCCCATTGCGTTACATGCATTTTTAATTTGTTCATAATGATTATTTTTATGGCCAATTTCAGATTTCATGTGCTATTTGTGTTCTGTGTTTATATGTCAAAGTAAAAATTATCCGAATTTGAATATCTAACACTTTTAAACGCATTTACAATAAATAATGGTTTCAATGGCACTTTAGCATTAGTTAAAGGGCCAATTTTCCTGTACCGACGGCTGCAATCAGCGCCTCTATAGGCCGTTTTAAGTCCCAATTGCGCAAGCGTACTAAATATTTCACCACAGAAGACGAGGGCAGATTTTCTTCACCCTAGAGTGGTGCAGGCGAAGCCAGGACAGAATCTTTTTTTTTTCGCCATTCACCTTCATCTGGGAAAGATTTTGAATCAGTACTATTACTATTCATAAGACAAAAAGAGTCATTCCTTTACATGATTATGAAGTAGGTTTTAGTACATTCCTGGCATCTAAAACCAACGCAATAAAAGCATAACTAACCAATGTAATTTTATTATTCAAATGATTGAACGCTTTGGTAAAAAAGATCACATCCTTTTCTACATTCTGCAATCTTCATTTCAAGCTAAAAGAAATGTAGTGAAAATGAAACAGACAGAAACATTAAAGCAAACAGTAACATTTGCTTTTTGCTGCCATTGTTCAATTTTTAGGTGCGTTCGTAATTATATAAATACGTAGCACCTATTGTCGTCGCTTGGTCCGTCCGTCTGTCCGTCCGTCCGCATATAACAACGCAAAAACTACCCAACCGAATGGTTTGAGATTTAAGAATTTGCAGAATTTTGTCGAGACATTTCAAATTTTATTAAAATCGAATCAAAACTTTAGGAGATATTAATAAAAATATTTATTAAGAAATTTGAATTTTTTTTTTTTTAAATCGGTGCTTTTTTGTTATAGGAACTTCCGAAGTTTAATCGTCAAGCGACCGAGATATGACAGAAATTAATCTGCAGATGATATAATTCATTTCACAGAATTAAAAATCATCAAGATCTGAATATTTATATAACTAGCTACAGTACGAACGCACCTCGTTTGTCACGTTTGACGTACAATTTCCAACTTGTTTCTCTTTCATTCATTTTGAATTGCTAGTGGGGCACTGACTCCTAATAAGAAACTTTCAAAAAATTGTATTCTAAAATTTATTTTGCTGATTATGCTTTTCTTTTCATTTATTTTTTCACATAATGAAATCATTATAATGCTCAACAAAACACCAGATTTTGTATATATCTTTATTCGGTTTTAAGCGTTTTGAAAGATTTTATAACATATTAATCCATAATAGAGTTCTGCAACGGGTTGGGATATCCACTCGGAGGAGAAGACAATCTTGTCAGATACAACTTAGTAATTAACGTGAACCCTGAGTAACGTACCTCTAAACCAAGGATAGATTGTTTTAACTGGAAAAATGCCGAATTTTTTTATTATTGTTCATAAATAGTGGTCATCAAGAGTTGCAGAAATAATGGCAATGTTTATTTGCTAATCAAATGACTTAGGAATGTCAGAAAAAGTCCCGTTCAAATCTGATCATAATTAAGAAGGTTATAATTTGGGGAGGGGGAGACAATCTTGACAGATACAACATAACTAATGAGAACCCTAAGCAACGTGGCTCTAAACTAAGGATGGAGTGTCTTAGCTGAAAAAAACCCGAAAATTTTTATTATTGTTCCTAAATAGTGGTGACCAACTGTTGCAGATATAATATCCATATTTAGTTGGTAACCAAACGTCAGAAAAGACCTCGTTCAAATCGGATCGTAATTTAAAAAATTATGATTTGGCGGAGGGGGGGGGGGGGTAGACAATCTTGTCAGATACAAACTTAGTAATTAGCGAGAACCCTGAGTAGCGTGGCTCTAAACCAAGAATGGGGTGTTTTAACTGGAAAAATGTTGAAAACTTTTATTATTGTTCATACATAGTGGTCACCAAGAGTTGCAGAAATAATATGAATGTTTAATTGGAAATTAAATGACTTGGGAAGAATATCAGAGAAGGTCCCGTTCAAATCTGACCACAAATAAAAAAGTTATCATTTTGGGGAGATGGGAGACAGGGCGATACAATCTTGACAGATACAACTTAACAAATGAAAAGCCTAAGTAAAATGGCTCAAAACCAAGGATGGAGCGTTTTAGTTAAAGAAAAGCCAAAAATTTTTATTATTGTTCATAAATAGTAGTGACCAACTGTTGCAGATCAATGATTATTTGGGATCCAAATGTCTTGGAAAAAATCTCAGAAAAGCTCCTGTTCAAATCGGATCATACTTAATAAATCATGATTTTGGGGGAGGGGGACGTACTTGAAAAATTCAACTTAATATACTTGTAACCCAAATAACTAATCTCTAACTCTAAACTGAAAAGATAACATTTTAACTTAACATGTAAAAAAACCAAATGGCCCTTATCCTTATATACAAAATTTGACAGCAATTCTGCCGGTAAAATAGAAAAATCGAAAGAATAAATATATTATTATATACTGCTATGAAAATGAAATGCGCGCCAGAAATATCGATCTTTTGTTTTCTCTAATCCCAGTTATCACGATTCACGATCAAATTTGATCGATTTGATCAAATTTAATCGCCAATTGATCGATAAGTTTAGGAGTTATTCTTTTTAAGCTATCTATGTGAGAATCAATTCTAGAACATCGAAACTAGAATTTGGGAATCGATTATTTTTTTGATCGATGTTGTTCTATACGACATCGATGTTTAGCTGCTACGATTTTTCAGATTTGCCCATCACTAATATATTGCATTCTATGGATAGTAATTTCTATGTAAAAATAGTGTCTATGTAAAAATAGAAAATAAAACCTTTGTGCAAGATTATTAAAAGGAAGAATACCAACGTTTTAAATGTACAAATAATACACAAAAAGACAGCAAACAGCTGTTTCGAATCCACAAGCGAGATTCTTCTTCAGTGCGACAAAGAGCAAAGCACAGCGTGCTAGAAAAAGAAAGACTGGGCAAAACTACAGAGGTGTAGTTGATTATATACCCGATGCTGGTAGAGAATGTGCCAAAAGCAACCAATGAGAAGAAATCAGCATGAAACAACTGAGTGGACAAGTAGAGAATCTACCGGAAAACAAAAGAAAACCAGAAAAAGGAAATTAAATTAATGCTTTCCAGGAAAATTGTTCCACTCCTCAGTTACTTAGTGTTGAACTTAATTATCTCAAAACTATTTATGTTGATCGTGGTTATCCCTCTAATATTATAGATTATATTTATAAGAAATTGAAGAAATCCATCAGCAAATTGCTAAAATTTTAAGAAGGGTTGAATTTAATGTTTTTTTTTCTCCTGTTAATAAAATTCTTTTTTAAATCTCAAACACCTTATTAATCGTATATAGATAACTGGGGTATTTACCAAATCTCTTGCCAGTGTGGTCTGTCTTATATTGGTCAGACTAAACGTGCTCTTAGATTTCGTTTAAAAGAGCATGAAGGTTATGTTAAAAATCAGGAGCTTAAACGTTTTCTATTGCTCAACATTGTTGGTCTTTTCAACATAGGTTCAATTTTTCCTCAGCCACCATTTTCCAAAAATGTTCTTTTAACCTTGATATTGATATTTTTGGGAAGCTTACCACATCATTAAAAATTCTCACTCCTTAGTCAATGACGTATCTAATACTCCTGATTTTTCAAGTATTTAGAAAGCATTAATTTAATATACCTTATTTTGTTTCTTTTCTTTTTTTTTCGTTCTCTGGTAGATGTCTCTACTTGTGCACTCACTTGTTTCAGCCTGCTTTCTTTTCATTAGTTGCTTTTGGCACGCTTTTTCTCTTTTGCTGTGCTTTGCTCTTTGTCACTCTGAAGAAGAATCTCGCTTTTGGATTCGAAACAGCTGTTTGCTGTTTTTTTTGTGTATTATTTGAGCATTTATAACGTTGGTATTCTTCCTTTTGATTAGCATCTATGGTCTTACACACGATGTTTCCAACTTCTACAACAGATGCATACGTTTTGTGGTGGGCAGCTAAGTAAATATCATTATTACGTTAAGATCTCATAGAAAGCGATGCTTATCTAATAAAATGACAGCATATCTACAGAATCCATAAATACCAAAAATATTCTAAACTAGAAAAACCCGCGTCTTTGTTAACGTAATTGTTGAAATATGCCACGTGGTATTCACGTGCTTATTTTCCTTACAGGAAATTTTACTGCTACATGTAATTCAAGCAATACTAATTACGCCTCATTTTGAGTAAATTTCATTCTTATACTGCATTAGACGAACATGAGACTTAAATGATTAAGAAAAACTAAAATTAATTCCAAATAGATTGTAATTTCGAATGTATTTGGAAAGTTTTTCACTCATTTCATTTTTCATTTCCAATTTTTTTAAACCCTTCTTAGCGAGCATTTACCCCATCTTAAATGTAACCACAATGCCAAATTCCAAGCTTCTAGTATCTAGTTATCTAAGCTTCTATAACAACTATAACACAGAAATCGCAGTTTTAGAACGCATTTTGTTCCTACACAGTTTGAAAATTCTATATTTTTAAAAAATGTTCTGTGTATTAATTTATGTCTCTAAAGTAAGAGCCAGGTAAAATTTTAAGTTTCTATCCCTAACAATTGCAGATAATTTACAGTTTAGAAGGTTTTTTTAAAAGTTTCCTGCGCATTTCGCAATTTTAAATTTCGATTTTCTTTAAAAAACTTTCTTAGGACCCTCACATCTTAAAAATAACCACTTTGCCAAATTTCAAATTTCCAGCTAATCAGCATCCCAAAAATCACAATTTTACAACGTTTTTTTACTTCTGTACCCTTTTAAATTTCGAATTTTATAAAAAACGTTCTTTGCGAAGTTTCGATCGCTAACAATTCTAAATAAATCGTAATTCAGAACGTTTTCACCTCATTTCACACCTTTAAATTTCGAATTTTAATCAACTGTTTATGCTGTGCATCTGTATCTTAAAAGTAACCACTATACTAAATTTCACGTTTCTAACCCGAATAAATCCAACTAAATGGTAATTTAGAACGTTTTCCGTTCATTGCACCCTTTTAATTTTCGATTGCTTTTAGAAACCGTTTTCCAAGAGCATTTACATTTTAAAAGTAAATACCATGCCAAAATCTAATCTTCTGTACCAGCTGTGTCGCATAAATTGCAATTTTAGAACGTTTTATGCTTCTGCACCCTTTTGAATTTCGAATTTTCAGACAATTGTTTTGGGCCAGCATTTACTTCTCTATACACTGTAAAAAATGACCGATGTTTCTTATTTTATGAAAATATGCTATAACCACGAACGAAAATACAATATAATCTTCTGCGTTATTCGAAATTTCAAATAGCATGTTACATTGTCTTTTGAATCCCCAGAAACGAAAACATCTTCAAAATTTAAAGAATAATTTATAAAAACAAATTATTTTTAGCTGCCCGAATTTTGCAGAAACGTTTCCGAAGGGTTTTTATAGTGTAATAATTAGTGTCCTTAGCCTGGAATACCTGTTTTTCGAATGCTATCAATTCTGAAGTAAACATTTCCATGCTCAAAAAAAATGTTTAACAGACAAACATGCAAAATTAACAGCGTTAACAATAACATTAAAATTAAGATTGTTTATTTACTCTTTCATGCATAAATTAACTTATGCGGCTGAAAACGTGTACTTGAGAATGGATAACATTCGAAAAACAGGTATTCCAGCCTGAGAACACTAATTAATACACTATAAAAACCCTTCGGAAACGTTTCTAAAAAATTCGGGCAGCTAAAAATAATTTGTTTTTATAAATTATTCTTTAAATTTTGAAGATGTATTCGTTTCTGGGGATTCAAAAGACAATGTAACATGCTATTTGAAATTTCATATAACTCAGAAGATTATATTATATTTTCGTTCGTGATTATAGCATATTTTCATAAAATAAGAAACATCGGTCATTTTTTACAGTGTAGTAATAGCTATGCCAAATTTCAAGTTTTTAGACTTACCAGTTCCAAATAAATCGTAATTTAGAACATTAAAAAAAAATTTCGCTCATTTCACCCTTTTACAATTTCGAATATTTTTTTAAAAGTTCTTACCGAGGATATGCGGCTTAAAAGTAACCACCATGCCAAATTCCATGCATCTATACTGTAGCACATAAATCGCAATTTAAAAAAAATTTTTTACTCCTTCACCCTTTTAATTTTCGAATTTTTAGAAAACTGTTCCAAGTGAGCATTTGCATCTAAAAAATAGCAACCATGTCAAATTTCAAGTCTCTACCCGTAACAATTCCATAGAAATCGTAGTGTAGAAAGTTTTTAGAAAGATTTTCCTTCATTTCCCCCATATAAATTTCGAAGTTTTAGAAACTTTTCTTAGGGAGCATTTTTATCTTAAAAGTAACCATCATGCCGAATTTCAAGTTTTTAGTACTTGCAGTATCACAAACAATTTAGAATGTTTCTATGTCCTGCACCTTTTTTTAAATTTCGAATTTTAAAAAAAAACAGTGTTGTGTGTGCATTTGCATCTTAAAAGTAGCAGCTATGTCAAATTTCGAATTTCTATCCTTAACAAATCTATAGAAATCGTAAATTAGAACGTTTTTCCCTCATTTCACCCAGCTAGAAAATGTTTGCACTTTTTTTGCAAAAAAGTTTCAATTGTGTACAATTTGTGCAAAAAAAGTGAATATTTTTGAATATTTCAAAAAGTGTACACTTTGTGTGCACATTATATGCATTTTTTATGCATACAAAAAAGTGCATATTTTTTGTTTTCAAAAACTGTGCAAATTTTTTGCATAAAATAACTGCCTGTTCCGTGTTCGCAAAAAGTGTGCATTTTTTATGCACAAAAGTCTTTACTTTTTATAGATGTAAAAATTTCTATATTCCAAGTTTTGATTATTTCTATGCATAATGGTGCCAATTCAAATCTGTAAATTTTTTCAAAAGTGCATGTATTTCCTATGAGAATACAATATTACCTAAAAAGAAACACTTCAACGTCACAGATTCGTGCCCCCCTTCCAGCAATATTTTCCTCCCTCACCCCCTCGAGGGATGTGAAGGTGGGGCTGGGGGGGGATAAAACATATTTCACACTTTCTGTTCTTCTATGACCTGCAATTTGACTAATAATATAAGATTAAATTCTTTTTCAACGTTTTTTAATAATAATTCAATGGGGGGGGGGGGGGGGTAACCCCCTCATTGAATTGGACGTATGTACATATGTATATATTATATAGATATTATAAAGAAAAATATAGCTTTAAAACACATATTTTACTGTACATTATTTTTTTTTCAATAATTTTTTTTCAAAAAAAAAAACTTTTGTTAAAATTTTAAGTTTTTAAAAATTACAAACTTAAATGAGGAATATCTCAAAATTTTCTTCTCGGTAAATTTTCAAAAATTTTAATTTTTTTTTAATTTAAATTTTTAAGATTTGAAATTTTATAATTTTACCCCTCTCAAATGCACAGTTGGGGTATTCTACATCTCCCAGAGACAGTGAAAATGATCTAAATTACATAAAGCATATATTCTAAAACTAATTAAATAAAATTCCAACTGCTAATTTTTTGAACAGTGTGACAGGCCGACAGGAGTCGAGGATATATTAGTTTCCATCTGCGCGTGCGCGGTGCCTTTCCTTCTGTTGTCGAGATACATGAGGCAAGCGTAAACAAGAATTGTATATACAAGATTCTAACCCAATTTTTCTCGCCTGATGTTGTCTATTTTACAGAAAAAAGGTAAATTATTCAATTTTATGTTGTAATGTTCTCTAAAAAACATTGTAAATGAACGTTTGTTTGGAATAAAACCACCCTAATCCTAGTTATAAATGTTAGGCTTAAATGCTACGGCTTTTGGGGGAAAATTTTTTTTTTATTATATGTCTAGAATTAAATAAATTTACATTATAGCTTGTAATAACTTATAAATGTGTAGTAATTTTGATCATGAGCATTGCCAACCAGGGGCGAGAGAGCCCCACCCCCCCCCCCCCTAAATTTGAGAGAAATGTGTTTTTTGAAGTGATTTTGGGGATTTTCCGGAACTTTTTAGAGATTTTTTGTTGGGAGGGGGGAGAAAAAGTGAAAATTGAGGGGGAATTTATGTAAAAGGTCGCCCCTACTAAAAAAATCCTTAAATTTACCATAAAATCGCAAAAATTTCTTCAAAAAGCCCCTTTTCCCAAAATTTAAGAAGGGCGGGCCCCTCTCGCCCTTGGATGGCAATCCCGATCATCAAAATTACTAGACATTTATTAGGTATTACTAGATATAATGTAAATTTTTTTAATAGTAGACATATAATATGAATTTGAAAAAAAGTAAAAAACGGAAAATTGAAATTTTTGCCGTTTTTTTCAAAATTTTGGCTGCCCCTGCGGCGGTAATAGAAATAATTTCACCATAATGACATTTTATTGGAACATTACTAACATCTTGATGTAGCTTTTGCATTCTATTAGAAATTGTATTGGTATAGTTGGATAATTTAATTAAAAAAAAAAAATGCGTTTTTTTTAAACTTTGCCCTCTTTGCGGCGGTAAAAGATATTTAAAAGATATTAACCATTTGGTGTAATATTTTGTGAATTTATTCCTTATTACCAATGGCAAATTTTCCGCACTATTACGTTTCGATTATATAAATTTCGTTTTTTTCGACCCACCCTAATAACCAAGTTAAATCAAAACATTTTAACTTCTATTATTAAATATAAATAAATTATTCAGTAAAATTAAATAATGTGTTTATAATAAGTAATTGTGGAGGAATATTATTTTGGAGTTATTAATTGAAAGTAAACTAAAAAATTATTTAAAATATATAAAAATATGCTTTGATTTTGTTTGTCAAAATTTGTTGGGGGGGGGGGGGGAACTCCACTGCAGGAACCCTCATTCAAGGCCAAAATGCTGTTTTTGTTCACAGGAGGTAAACATACTTTTTGATCCCCTTCCCCTCTTCCTCCTCCACAAAGTAAATAATAGCCAACTTATTTTAATCATAAAGTACATAATATTTAACTATGTAATCAACTTTGTCAAGTATTTATTTGATAAAACCTCTGAAACCGGAATCTAAAGGAATATTAAAAAATATCGCAGTATATGGATTTCCTTCTTGGGATGTATAATTGTTGATACATATGTTTTAGCATATTAGTTAGTAATCTGTAACTTTTAAAATGTAATTCCGAAAATTTTAAAAGCTTATAAAGTAAATTTAAATTACTATAAACTAAGGATGCACTGAATAGCGATTTTGGCCGAATACTGAATATTCAGCCCACAAGTATACCGAATATTCGGCTGGCCTAATATTTTCATATTTCAGACTAAAGTATTAAAAGTTAAATTATAAAACAATTTTACATAATATTTAACACAGATACTGTCATTTTATGAACCAGACCTTTTTACAAGAAGCCTTTACAGAAAAAAACAAACTGTGCTTTAGCTTTGAGTTATAACTTAAAAAGAGTATAGTCTTAAAACTTTTTTAATTAATTTAGTTAAACTTTGATTAATTAAACTTTGTAGCTTCTTCTGTGAATTAAAATAAATTTATAAAATGTTCTTATATTCAGTTATAAGCCATTTTGTATTGGGTTGTTATTGATTTTCTTCTCTTCCAGAGTGGAAGCTTAGCTGCTAGTAAAATGTGGTTGAACAGAGACTTGTTGATACATCTCATGTAAGTATTATTTTATAATTTAATTAATCTTATTACATTATATTTTATTACAGTGTCCAGTTTAATTACGCTGTTTAGGAATTTTGTTATCTTCTTGTTATCTTGCGGCCCTCACAATTACGATTATGCCAAGGTTGCAGCTATGTAGATATGCCATTAATGGACACCTCCTTCCCAATGTTTTTGGTTTAAAAAAATAACCAATTAATATTTTGCTTTTTTTTTTCATCTCATAACTCCCCATTGCATGTTTTACAATCTGGAGTATTGTTGACACTCTAAAAAATCCTGAATTTCGTCGATCGACCGCGTAAAAATCCTGAATTTCGTCGATCGACCGCGTAAAAATCCTGAATTTCGTAGATTGAACGCGTAAAAATCCTTAATTTTGTAGATTGAACTTGTAAAAATCATGAATTTCATTGATCGAACGCGTAAAAATAATGAAATTTGTTGACCGGGCATGTAAAAATAATTAATTTTATTAACCGAGCATGTAAAAATCATGTATTTTATCGACCGAACGAGTAAAAATAATGAAATTCGTTGACCGGGCGTGTAAAAATAACTAATTTTATCAACCGAGCATGTAAAAATCATGTATTTTATCGACCGAACGAGTAAAAATAATGAAATTCGTTGACTGGGCATGTAAAAATAATTAATTTTATCGACTGAGCGTGAAAAAATCATGAATTTTATCGACCGAGTGTGAAAAATCATGAATTTTATCGACCAAGCGTGTAAAAATCATGAATTTTATCGACCGAGCGTGTAAAAATTATGAATTTTATCGACCGAGCATGTAAAAATCAGGAATTTTTATTGAACGAGCATGTAAAAATAATGAAATTCATTGACCAGGCATGTAAAAATAATTAATTTTATCGACCGAGTGTGAAAAAATCATGAATTTTATCGACTGAGTGTGAAAAAAATCATGAATTTTATCGACCGAGTGTGAAAAAAATTCATGAATTTTATCGACCGAGCGTGTAAAAATTATGAATTTTATCGACTGAGCATGTAAAAATCAGGAATTTTTATTGACCAAGCATGTAAAAATAATGAAATTCATTGACCGGGCGTGTAAAAATAATTAATTTTATCAACCGAGTGTGTAAAAATCATGTATTTTATCAACCGAACGCATAAAAATAATGAAATTTGTTGACCGGGTGTGTAAAAAAAATTAATTTTATCAACTGAGCATGTAAAAATCATGTATTTTATCGATCGAACGTCTAAAAATCATGAATTTCATCGATCGAATGCGTAAAAATCATGAAATTTATCGATTGCTGTGTAAAAAATCATGAATTTTGTTGATTATGCACAGAAAATCGTAAATTTCTTGGAACGGGCACATAAAAGCCATGAATTTCTTCAAACGGGTACATAAAAATTACGAATTTCGTCGAATGGATGCTGAAAAATCGCAAAATTTAGGGAAAAAGGGCAATCAGGAAATCCTGCATTTGGCCAGTTTTTAAAGTTTAATCGATGAATGGCGACTGGCGAGTGCTCATTTTCACCTTTACCCTGAAAGCTGCACATTATCTTCCATTATGTTTGTTTAGAAACACTCAGTTTTGAAAAAGAAAACAATGTTCACGATCTTACATTTATGCATTATTAGTTCTTATGAATGTCATCATTAACAGTTAATTTTCTTAGTTGTTACTTTTCAAACAGGAAATACATAAATGTACAAGTAATCTCTCTTATTTGAATATAATTCTACTTCTTAATTTTCCGGGATATCTTTATTTATTAACAGTTAAAAATAAAATTTAACTAAATTTTTTGAAAATATTTTTAAAAGCCTGTTTGGTTGGGCCATATATAAAGATATTCAGCAAAACTGAATAGTTTGATATTTGGTTAGGCCGAGTGCGACCTATTTTCAGCCTAATTAAATATTTGTAGTATGGCCGAATACATACCAAATATTCTGTGCATCACTAGTGGTAATTTTCCAACTGGACAAAAAATGTCCGGGCCAAGAATTTGAATAATTGTGTTAAAATTAATCTAGAGTAAATTTCTAGTTTGAGATTTGGAAAATGTTGTTCAAAATGTTTTTGAAAATGACCCGGAGTGAGTCAAAACATGTCGAACAACCTAATAAAAGTTATATTTGTATTATGTTGTTAATTTACATCTTTTTAGCATTTAAAAGAAATACAATATGCAGTTGTTGCATCTGTTTTTTTTTTAGGGTGGGGGGGAGCTATGAGAGGAAAAAGCCAAATATTAAAAAATATGTAGAAGATACAAAAAGAAGCTACTGGGGGGAAAAAGAGCAGGGCGCTTTTACAATATCATTATCTAAAACGGACAGGGTGCATCGGCAAGTTTAAAGGAAAAGGGCAGGGTGCAGCACCCTTTGAAAAACATCAAATGAGAACACTATGTAAAAATGATCTTTTATTTAAAAATTAATTGAAAATCAAATTTTTCGTTCACATTCACACACAAACATTTAAAAAAAAAATACTGTTCAAGCTTCCTAAATTTTATATATTTCTTCTGACAACTACTTCTTCCCTTCCCCCCTTTCCTCTAGCAACTCTGAATATAAATTGGCTGAGCAAAAATCACAAAACATAAACAAAATTCACATAACAAAAACAAATCTAATTAAAATTTTGGATTTTTTTTTTATGGTCCTTCCTATTATGCAACTTTATTAATAATTTCTCAGCTCTGCACCCAACAGTCTGAGCCTTTGAGGTTAATATAGATACATAGTTACACACATGCATTTTTAATAGTATATAGATAGTAAATTTCAAGTTTGAGATTTGAGAAATTGTTTATATGAACAACATTTTCCAGTTTGTCCATATATTACACATGAAAATAAGTGAATTTTAACTATTATTTTTTCCTGTAGAAAAACAAACTACTTAATAAAATCTAATATTGAATTCTTATATTTATGTAATGTCTGTAAAGTAGTTCAGTTTGCATATTTTTGCATGATTTATTTATTTATTTATTTATTTTACACAGGAAACAAACAGGATACAGCTTGAAATTGATGTGATAAAAGTAAATCATCCAAAGATACACCTCCACAATGTGACTGTCAGACTGTCAGAATTTATTTTGTTTAAATCTAAAAGCAAGAAAATTTAAGTCCGGAACATTTACTGTATACATTACATTACCGGAACAGAGTACCATTAGTTTATTATTTATGTTGTGATTTCAAATAAATGCAGCAGCTGTACTGCAATGGTCATTTTTTTTGTGTGTGCTGTGGTTTCTTTCACATTTTCCCAACAGCAGCTAGATTTTAGCAGTCGTCTATCAAAGCTCTTTGCAATCAGAAAAATGATTGCATCCAGTTGCAACAATCAAAATTTTCAATGACTGGATTGGAAGTGAAATGATGAGAAAAAGCTGATCGCACTTGTGTAAATAAACAAAAATAAGTAAAGTTGATTTTTTTTTTTAATGCCTTTTTCTAAGTTCAAATACATTAGTTAAAACATTTTCAACTAATAACTGGAATTTAGTGCAGCTCTTTTCAAGTAAGTGTAATAATTTTCTCTTATTGGGTTTTAACAATATTGGACATGTTTTTTACTGTATGCAGTGTCATATTTAATTATAAAATTTACATATTTAAATTTAAGCTTATTATCTTTTTCCGCATGTTGGTGAACTTGTACCATGTCTGATAAAATTATTGTTCATAATTCTATGTATAATTATGCATCTTTCCAAAAGTGGGTTTATTATACATTGATAGCTGCAAATTTCATAGTAAGCTGAATCTTGATTTAAATATATACTTAAAATGTTCGGTATGCAAAAAATCTACTTGAAGAAATGCACAAAATCTGAGGTGCCATATACGCTCAGATTTTGTGCACTTTATATTTTACACATTTTTTGCATGCCAAAAATATCCTAAATTGTGCATTTTTTATGCATAATCAGAGACTCTGATTATGCATAAAAAATGCACAATTTAGGAATTATTTGGTATGCAAAAAATGTGTAAAATAAAAAGTGCACAAAATCTGAGCGTATTTGGCACCTCTGATTGTGCATAAAAACTGCAAAATTCAGGGATTATTTCGTATGCAGAAAAAGTGCACAAAATCTGAGCGTATTTGGCACCTCTGATTGTGCATAAAAACTGCAAAATTTAGGGATTATTTCATATGCAGAAAAAGTGCAAAAAAAAAGTGCACAAAATCTGAGCGTATTTGGCACCTCTGATTATGCACTTTTTGTGCACAATTCAGTTTGCACTTTTTTTGCACAATTCAGTTTGCACTTTTTATACACAAGTAGAGGTGCCAAATACGCTCGGATTTTGTGCACTTTTTTTTTGCACTTTTTTTGCAAACTTTTTCTAGCTGGGCATTCCCTGATTTCCCATTTAAATTTTTTATTTTTTTAAAAACTATTCTTAGAGAGCATTTACATCTTATAATTAACTTACCATGTCGTATTTCAAGTTTCTTGCCCCTTCAGTATCACAAAAATTGCAATTTTAGAACTCTTTTTCACTCCTGCACCCCCATAGATGTAGATTGCAAGTGTACATTTAATGACAAAATAGGGAGTTCAGGAGGGAAGCAACCTTTAAAGTAAAGTTTTTTTTTTAATCTGAAGAGTTTACAAAAAAGTCAGTATTACAGTAAACTAATTTCATTCTGTGAAATTTTTAACTTCATAGTTTTTCAATTTAAATTTCTTCTACTAATCTGGTACTTTTCCAGTATAGGGGCCTTAGTGAAACAGAAAAAATGGACTTGGGGAGAAGGAAATTTAGCATATTTTTTCGGCAATCTGTTGACTGTTTCATATAACCAAACAAATTTTTTAATATTTATACAATTTATTTAACATAAAGAAGTCATTTATCAACTTTTCTATACATTGCATGTATGAATATTGCATGTATGCAATGTATGATATAAATTATATATAAAACTAATAAATTTTCTATAAATAAAATGTTTATAATTTTATAAATACACATAAAAACAAGCATAAAAGTTCATTAGGTAGTTTTAATAGCTATTTATATAATGTGGAAACTAATCTTAATTTAAAGATTTTTAAAAAATGCCAAAGCTCTTATAGGGAAAAAGTAAGGAAAATCTTCTAGTCTTATAAATTTATATGTGAAAAAAGAAATGAATTGGGCATGGAAGATTTTTGATATAATTTAAAGAGATATAAAATTAAAAATGTGTTTGCAATGCTGACATTGATGTGAATTACATAAATAAGCTTTTTAATAGTAAAATACAAAATATATGACATGTGACTACATAAATACGCTGTATAAGATGAGAAATTTTTTCAATGGTTGTTGTTCCATTTTGTTGACTGTTTGTATTATTTAACAAGAAATCCACTTTCTTAACCCCTTCCGTACCAGCATATGTATATGAAGATTACATGTAAAACCAGTTTTTCGGGCATTTAGATTTAAAATATCAAGTAGTAGTTTTCAGAAAAATGAGATGCTTTTATTCATATCAATAAGAGGATATATAAGTATCGATATTTAAATCGATACATAGAAACGATGGAAAAAGTATTATTTGAGAACGACGAGAAATGCGATTAAAAGCGCATTCTCCTCTGTATGGTGACACATCTCTGCTGCAGAGGGAAAATTAAACACTTTCGAACATTTCTCATAATACCAGCTATACATAAATACATATTCTTGCTATACCGTTTTTAGCACCAACGATAGATTAATGAATGGACATGGACCCATATGTGGATCCACTGGTGTTTGTGGAGAATCAGTCCATGAATCCATACGTGGATCCACTGGTACGGAAGGAGTTAAGACTAAAATATGCCAACGCCAGTAACAAAATCATATAATAGAATACAACAAATTATGAGAATGAGAACGAGTACATTTATTACATTTCATGTGAGTATTTTTTTGTTGTATATCTCACAAAAAAAGTTTCTCACCTGTATGACTATTTTTATTACACTTCAGAGAGAATTTTTTGTTGCTGTCGCGGACAGCTCCTTCCATTATTTTCAAAGTGACTCAAGAAACCAAAAGAAGTTTTACTTTAGTTTGGAGTCAATTTTCTTTAGATGAAGTGAAACAAACTGAGAACTTTTAGGGCTGTGTTTTTATTTGGTAGAATTACAACGAAGTTGCAACTCTGTATTTTTTGAGATTAAAAATGTTAAAAAATTTTCAATAATGCTTTATTTGTCTTTGTAAATAGTCTATTTATAGTTGTATAAATGTTTAGGAATTAACAGCATCTATGATTTTAGTTCATGCTTCTAATTCAATAATTAAGTTTAATAAAATTAAATTAAGGGCAGCCTGGATACAGAAACAAGCAAGGCCACTTACCAGACAAATGGCAATTTGATTTTATGATATTTCTTTTATTTTAACATCTGTTTTTTGATAGTTGCATGTCATACAAACAAAATATTACTCACTAGTAAGAAATATAAGATGATTATTTAAATCACCATTTAAAAAAAATCTTTTGTTGCATGTCTCATGCACAATAAATATATGAACCAACAGCTGCCTGCTTAAATCACTTTTATATGAGAATTTACTGTTTCATACCTCACACACAAAAAAGTTTCTCGCCAGTATGAGTTAATTGATGCTTGCTTAAACTATCCTTACGCGAGAATTTCTTGTTGCATGTATTACACACAAAATATTTCTCGCCCTTATGAATTAACAAATGCCTGTTTAAATAAGTCTTACGAGCGAATTTCTTGTTGCATGTCTCACACACAAAAGGTTTCTCACCAGTATGAACTAGTAGATGCCTTTTCAAGGCACCCATATAAGAGAATTTCTTGTTGCATACCTCACACACAAGACGTTTCTCACCAGTATGAATTAACAGATGCCTGCTTAAATAACCCTTACAAGAAAAATTCTTGTTGCATGTTTTACACACAAAACGTTTCTCACTATCGTGAATTAACTTATGCTCATTTAAATCACACTTATGAGAGAATTTCTTGTTGCATGTCTCACACACAAAAGGTTTTTCGCCAGTATGAATTAACAGATGACTGTTTAAAGAACTTTTAGAAGATAATTTCGTACTGCATATCTCACATCTAAAAGGTTTCTCGCCAGTATGAGTTAACAGATGACTGTTTAAAGAATTTTTATAAGAGAATTTCTTATTGCATATCTCACACACAAAAGGTTTCTCGCCAGTATGAATTAACAGATGACTGTTTAAAGAAATTTTATAAGAGAATTTCTTATTGCATATCTCACACACAAAAGGTTTCTCGCCAGTATGAATTAACAGATGCCTGTTTAAAGAAATTTTATAAGAGAATTTCTTATTGCATATCTCACACACAAAAGGTTTCTCGCCAGTATGAATTAACAGATGCCTGTTTAAAGAACTTTTATAAGAGAATTTCTTGTAGCATATCTCACACACAAAAGGTTTCTCACCAGTATGACAAACAAGATGGGCATTTAAACTAGATTTTTGAGAAAATAGTTTCCTGCATACCTCACAAACAAACAACTTTCCTTTATGCGAGTCAGAAGATTCTATTCCAAAAATCTGTTGTAAAGAAATGTTTGCCTGCATATTTTCACTGTAAAGAATGCATTTATTGATATGATGTGCCTATATTTACCGTTTTATGCATCTGAAATAAATAGAATTTAGTTATTATATCATTTTTATGATTAAATAAAAACCTATGTAATATTGGATTAAAATAAAATTTGTACCATACTAAAAAAACTACAGTAGGCTTCTGATTATCTGCCACTCGCAGAACCAGGGATGCATCACAAAATCCTCACATGCATTTCCTAACTGTTTAAAGACTAAACTATAGTTAAAACTACTATAAATAAAATAAATATTTATTTTAATAAGTTAAAATTAATAAATAAATTCTAAAGAAAATATTATAAATAAAAAATAAAACAAAATTAATAAGAAAATTCTACAATTACTTATTTTCTACAATAAGTGCAATCAATGAAGGGAAAAAAATAATTTTTGTGGCAAGAGAAATTCTAATACACAGATATCTATAGTCCGAATTCCTTCATATTTATAATATATTTCGATTTAATGTAAACGATTATTGTGACAAAATTCTGCATTGTTTAATATAATTTGCATTGTATTGAAACAATTTAATAGGATTTTAATTATTTATTAGCATTTTTACCATGTTTAATGCTTTGCATAATTGATTATTAATAAAATAAAAGTTTATTCTGCATTTTAGAATACAGTCACAAACCTCTTTACATATGTCCAAGGAAATTCAGTGATAAAAAGTGTGCGGAGTGTCATTTAATCGAGAGTCAGAAAATCAGGAGTCTACTGTATATGCATTTCCAAAAGTTATGGGAGAAAAAAAATCACACAAATAGCAATATTTTATTCAAAAACAAGTCAATCGATAAAACTGAGTATGTTAAAAGAATTTCTCAAAACAGCAATATTTAAAATCGTAATGCTGCAGTAACAATTCAACAGGCAGCATAAAAATGCTCGTTTAAGAGTAAAATTGTAGAATTCCCTATGAAAGTGTGAATATAAATCTGGAAAACTAGTTCATTACAGTGCCTATCAAGAATTACAAAAGATAGGGTGGTCTGGCCAGCACTAAAATAGTGAAATTTTCATAGGTCATTTCTTTCACAACATTACTGTCATAAATAGTCTTTATTTAATTAAAGTGAATAAGAAACAAAATAACACTGAAAAATATTTAAATAGAAATCACACAGATATCATAAATAATTTCACTTTTCTAGGAAATTATACTATAAAGATAAATTTATTATTTTTTGTTACCAATAAAAACACTTTAGTATTGTGCACATATATTACTTACTTTTACTTACTAAAGGTAAGTGCACTGAATTGAATTATGAGTTCACATTACACGAGATTTAATAATTTTAAATATACAGTAGAAGATTTTTATAACACACACTTTGAGAAGAGAGGTTATGCATATTATAGAAATTCATTATGTTATTTAAACATCATTATATTTACCTTCTAAACATGGTCAAATATGTGTGCAACATATCAATATATAATAGAAGACTTTTATGTTGCATTCCTTGTGATCAGAAATTTTTGCATAATATAGATTATTTCAAACATTGTTAAATTAAATTATAAACATGATCTAACTATGCCTGGATCAAATCATTATATTGCAATTTTCCTAAAATCTTTAAAGTAATAATAGCAATATTTTCATTGAAAAACTTTGAATTAAGGAGATAAAGATGAAATAATGTCCTCTTAGAACTTAGTCCTCTAGAGGAACATTTCCTAACCTGGTATGTGGCGAAACTCGTTGGGGGTATGGAAAAACTACATTGTTAATGGCAGAAGATGCAAGAAATAAAAGTAAAAGTGCAAACAGAAACTCAAAACAGTAAACTTCACAAACATTCACAAAGATAGATTTGTGTAAAAGGAAAATTGGCAAAAAATGATAGAAAATGCTTAAACTTAGTAATTGGTTGTTCATTTGTTGCCATTATCTCCTCCAATTCCCAATAATATCTTGCGATTTCGTATGTATTCCTTCTTTTCTTTCATTGTTCCTTTCTTTTATAGTAATTCTAAAAATAATTAGATAAAACATGAATTTTATCTGCTTTTGGTTTCAAAAGATTTCATTTAAAACCCAATTGGGAGCTGGTCATCCATGTTCAATTATTCAAAATAGTGTCTGACTAGGACTAGGCAGTATTAGCATCATGAACCTAGAACTAAAGAAGGACTTCTAACGAAACAATGTTAATATCGTGTAGTGATTTCGGAACGTAAGGGCAGCTGCACAGTTCTGCACAGTCAGCGAGAATCTCTGCTAAGGCATCACCACCTATAACTAAGGCATCTCCACTTATAACATCAAACCGAAACTGTACATCAGATACCCACCAGACGACAGACGGTTTGAAAAAGCAGACGAACTGGTGACGTATGGAGAAGCTGTGTGAGAATAGAGTAAAACATCTATTTGAGACAATTTTCCAGGAATGATTTTCTTCTTGGAAAGGGTATTTCGTTAGAAGTCCTTCTTTAGATCTATGTTCATGATCAGTATAAACGCATTAATGTGTATTAATGGGTGTAGCTCAATTCCTTCTTTGTGATGCATAATTTAAAATCTTTAGCTAATATTTAATGTTTTGAGTGACTTTATCTTAATATGGTGTTACGGTTCAAAATGCATGAGTGGTTCAAGACTGGAATTAAAAAGAGAACTGCATTTAATATTGGTAAAAAGTAAAAAAGTATTATTACCAAAGAAAAACAAAAATATTTGAGACGAGATTATGCGAGCAGTGATACACATTTAAGTGAAAAATCTTAGCAAGGGGAAAAGAAGAAAGTGAGATAAAAAAGGGTTGGAAACCACCATTCTAGAGAGTAATAATACTTCAACAATGTGGACTGCAGGTGTGTCTTAACTGCAAAATTAATTGTTTACATCTGAGATGTTGTGCATTATATAATACTTCCATTATATAGAATTGCATTATAAAGATATTCTACTGTACTATTTAAATTTTACTAAATACAAAAAGGTAATTGATAAAAATATCAAAACACAATTTATTGTCTGAGTGCAACGAAGACTCATACACAGCGCAGTATTACTTTGCCCCATATATAGCTACGATGGATATTAAAACCTTTCGTCAAGCATAACTCATAAAATATTTAACGGATTTCGTTCACATTTTTACAGCAGGTACCTATAAAGGTGACAACGACGTCTATTTATTACCAAGAATAAATGTCAAACCGTTTGGAAATTATATTAAAAAATAGATAAAAAAGCACAATTAAAGTACATACGTCACGAAATTTTGTACGTACGTCATTTTCACCGGCGGGAGATTTTCGTAGACAATCGGAATTGAAAAGTTCATGGAGTACATTGAGCAAAAAAATATGCACGCACTAATATTCAGCACAATAAAATATATTTCAATTTAGTAGAAATCGAAAATTAATCTGGATTTTTTTCTGTTTGAAAGAAAAACCCCGCAATTACTTAGTAGACTTGGTATTAGAGATTTGGCGCAAATCTCAGCAATAGCAGCCTTTTTTATCGCGCGTGTGTAAAAAAAGAAAAAAAAATCTTTGGTGTTTAAATAAAAGGTTTCGATTTATGGCATTATTTCTTTTTTTTCTCTCTTTTAAGCATTTTAAATGGGATTAATGAAAGGCATGTATTTTAAATTAAATGAGTGAAAGGTTTATATTTAAATGAAATGAATTCAATATGAAAACGTTATAGGAACAATATTTGGCGATTTATCAACTGCGCCAGGATAACATAAAAGAAAAATTATATTCTGTATTCAGAGGGAAAAATCCATCTCCTGTGCCGTAAGATTTGGCGAGTTCTTTTTTGGTGATAAGTTTTTCGATGTGATTCTTGGGATCTGCAGGATTTGGCTTACTTTTTCTAAATCTTATTTTTTTGCAGATGTAGTATTATGTAAATATATTTTTTTGCAGATATTTTTCTATTTTGTATATTTTCTATTTGGCATTTGGAAAAGAGATTTTCACCTTTTTATCTGTGCCTTCGGAAATATTAAAAAATAAATAAAGATTTACGTATATCAAGCATTTAATTTTTATATGGATCACTTCTCCATTTTTAGATTTGGTATTTTTCGGTTAGCCGGGCGCCAGTGAAATTTATATATCTATGTATACATATATATATACATGTATCTATACATACACACATTTATATATGCATGTATATATATATATATACATATATATACACATACATATATGTGTGTATGTATACACATATATGTATATATAGATATATACATATCAGTGGCGCCCGGCTAACCGAAAAGTACCTTAGATTTTAAATGCTATTTATTATTTACTAGCCGTTTATTAATTGTTTACAATTTACCCCCCTGACAATAACAATTATTTATCACAAAAATGCCTCTTAGGTTTGTTAAATAAGTTTGTTTATGTGTTTTCATTACTTATTAAAATATCAAATATGGCGATAAAATTTCATTTTAGCATTGTGCTTAAATTTTTAAGATGGCGTAAAAACATGCTTTAATAAACGTATGTTTGTAAATATTTGAAAAACATGTTTTACCGCTCTCTTGAAAAATTTTATAAGATGCCAAATGCACCATTTAAAAATTTTTTCGCCAACCGACATAGGATACGAAACTTTTCCCCATTCAGATACACAGGCAAGGCTGGTCTCAAACAAGAGTAAAGCTAGCAACAATATTGTTTTAACTCTATAAGAGTTACAATAATGATATTAAATACTCCGATTGGCTTTGGACCCAATTACGAAAGTTTCTCCTAAAAAAAAAAACTGAAGAAGAAGTCTTTTACATTTGTTTCAAATGAAGCTCGGTCTACAAGGTGTTAGTTAATAATACAAACAACACTAATGGCATAGAGGCAAAAGTTTTAATTTAAATGTATATATTTGAAACCCTTCCCCCCCTACCCCCTCAAAAAAAAAGAAAAGAAAAGAAAGTTACAGTAATGAATTTAAAATGGCGTTAAGCCACGCTTTCTGACATAAACAATTGGCTGCAAACACGATAACGAAACTTTCACTTAACTTAATAACATGTAGCTAATATAGCCCTCAGGGTACTTTGCAGTTATACAGACCTTGTGGTTTTTTAAAGAAGCTTGAGACAATTCAGGTTTAAGAAGTTGAGATTTACTGTCAAATGATATAAACAACTATGAACACAAAACTGATGAATTATTATTCAGGTTTATGTATGTATTTAAAAAAAAATTTGCATCTGATTACACTTATTAGATAAATTACTTCTGTTTGCATTTAATAACTGATAAACGGCTTCTGTATATTAAATGAATTGTTTAAATATTGGGAAGAGGTGGCGAGAGGTAGAAGACGAGTAAACAAACGGGTAGACAGATGGGTAGTGAGATAGGTAGAGAGACGAGTAGCGACATAGGTAGGCTGACGGGTAGCGAAATGAATAGACAGACGGCTAGAGAGAAAGGTAAAAAGAGGGTTGACAGAGGGGCAGCGAGATGGGTCACAAGACGGGTAGCTACACCGGTAGACAGGAATGTAGCGAGAAAGGTTGCGAGACGCGTAGCGTGGTAGATAAAGAGACGAGTAGAGAGATGAGTACAGAGACGAGTTAACTGACGGGTGATGAGATTGGTAGCGAGACGGGTAAAGAGTCCGGTACAAAAACCGACGGATAGTGAGACAGTAGATGGGTACGGAGATGGGTAAGAAGATGGGTAGAGAGGCGTATAGCCAGACGGGTAGAGATATAGATAGACAAATAGGTAGCGAAGTGGATAGAGACACGGCTAGACTTACAAGTAGTTAGACGGATAGACAGACGGTTAGAGAAATAGATTGGCGGACAGCGAGACCGGTAAAGAAATATAGAGACGGGTAGCGAGACCGGTAGAGAAATATAGAGACGGGTAGCGAGACCGGTAGAGAAATATAGAGACAGGTAGCGAGACGTGTAGAGAGATATACAATCGGTTAGAGAGACGGACAGAAGAACGGATAGGGAAACAGACAGATTGTGGAGAGACAGACAGACAGGCAAAAAAAAGTCTGCGGATTGGCGCAGTAAAGGCGCATTAAAGGCGCAGGGGGCAGAGCCTCCTAGAGAATAATCAAGAAGTATCTGTTAAGCTTAACTCTAATATATATATTTTTTCAATTTTGCCGATATGGAGATTTAATGTAAAAGTTATTTTACAGAAGTCATCGAAAGATTTTTTGTATACTTTAGTAGTAATTTAGACTGTAGTTTTGCAATCTGGTTTGTAGCAAAGCATGCTATCAATGTGGTTTGAAGTGTAAGAATTTCTATAAACAGTTATACAAATAATAGATATATAATCAAGGAAGAAAAATTTTAAATTCACACACAAAAAAAGGTGCAACAATGAAATTAAATTTGCGTTAAGCCACGCTTGATAGAATAATCTATTGGCTTCAAATCCAATTACATAACTTTAAAAAGCTTGGCGTTTTAAAAGATCCGGCGTTTTTTTGTTTTGTTTTTTAGTTTTGCGCAATACGCGCTCAAGAAAATGAGATTCTTTGACACATCTGATGAACGGTACTTCTTTTCTATTTTTTTAACAGTGTATATGAATTTATATATGATATTTTGTAATTCTATCATTTAATTTGCTCTTTTTCTTTATATTGTATGAAAAGCATCTATGTTCTCAGCAATATCACTCAGACTAATCCCTTTGAGGGAAGTCCTAGTTAGAAAAATTATTTTTGTTTCTCATTGCCTTCATCTTTCCTATAATTGCCTCAAATTGTTTATTAGCATACTGTTTTATATTTTAATTGTATTGCTAATTTCTGTAGTTGCTAACTTACTTTTCTTTAAAAAAAAACTTTTTCACCATCTTTTTCGTTTCTTTTTACAGCATTATATAGCATTGAAAGTGCATTTTTGAAACTAGAGTTTTGTTGCAATTTCAAAATTGTTCACATCTAACACAGATGAGATGTATCACAGACAAGCCTCTGCGGAATTAGGATACCTGCTTTCAGATTTTCAGTTAGGCACAGTGATGTGGGAAGGATAAATACCCAGCAAGTAGGTGTTCATTTTTCAGGTATATACCTGAGTATTTACCCAAGCCTGGGATGTACCCAGGAATTGGGTATTTTAATATTTCACTGTAAGAAAATCCTAATCTTGAAAAAATTCTTGAAAATGTTGGTTACAAGGCTTCAAATCTGATAACAGCTTTCCCTTAGTTAAAGAAAAATACCTGATTGTTTTTCCGATTAAGTAGCCCTTGACCGTCTTTTACATTTACTATGTTCTGATATTTCAAGATGCCAGTCAATTAAGCAATTTTTTATATAAATGTAATTAATATAGCGAGAATGAGAACCATCAAACAAAGTAACTGTTTACATGCAATTTTCAGTCAAATTCAAGATGAAGAAGGTAAAAAAACTGATTCCTTAAGAATACTAGTAAAAACTAAATGGGAAAGTTACATGCTTTGCTTAAAACCTTTAACACTCAAGCTATTTTAATGTTTGTTTTAAATCCAGTTTGTTTTCTAAATATTTTTGGAAGAATCTACCATAAAAGAAATAAGGATTTCTAGAGTTTTATCTCATAATACTAAAGAAAGACACTTCTTAAATACACAATAAAACAAAGCTAATGCAACTCGTTTCAAAAAATTTTCTTCATCAGTCATAAAAAGACTGTCATACAAACCAGTACCACAGCAGAAGAAAAAACATTTTTTTGTTCTCGTAGTGGTAGTGTGTAATAGAAGTAGAATGTACCAAATATCAATTGTTGTAGTTTGTAAGGGGAAACAGCAATTTGCTCCAAAAACATAAAAATGGCATTGTTAATGCTCAGACAGTGGACAAAAAAACTAGACTTCACCAGTTCCTGCTGCATGGAGTAATAACTAGGAATACTGGAATACATTAATGTGCACAAACAAACCAATAAGGCATGTTAACATTTTAGAAAGCAATAGTGAGAAGAATAATTTATGGTGGGAAACTTTTATCCCAAAGAAGTAAAAAGGGTTAAAAGCCTAAAAGATAATAAGTTTATATTACAAATTATAGTAGTTAATAAAGAAGCTCATCAGCTAAAGAGAAAACTTTTAGATGATGTGTTTTGGATTTATACTGAAAAAAGTAGTCTCCATTTTCAAAAGATTTGTAAAACTAATTTCCCTTCAATCAAATAAACTTCAGATTCCTTTAGTATATAAAAATTTGCCACTATAGTATGTTGTATATACAAATATTTCCTGTATCGTAATTGCAAAAAAAAAAGAAAAAAATCTAGCTCTAGTCCTTTCTATCTTGCAACATACATTTTAAATCTACTGGTACAAGAAGCTACAGTTTGCCAAAAAACAACGAAACATTTTGGTGTCAAAATTTGTAAGAGAAAAAAATGGAAATACCATTCACATTTGGAATTTATTACTTTTTCAATTTGTGTTTTAAAAAATATAAGGTTAAGTGTCGTCTTCATACTGAAAATGTACCAAACTCAATTCAAATTCAAGTACCTAATTTTGAAACATTTGGCTTCTTCCATCAATTTTAACTTTTTTACCAAAAATGAATGACAAGTCATTTGATAAAGTAATTTAGGAATTATGAAGATATAAAATTTGGAACACCTAATGTTTAATTCATTTGTAATCATTGCAAAACAGATTGCAATGCGTGTATTTGTCTTAAGCATAATTTGATAAATACTTGGTGAAATGAGCCGTAATTTTATATTAAAATTCCTAGGAATCGATTTCTGTTAAAGAATACTTAGGTTACGTTTCATATTTGTTTGTGAATTAATTAAAATATATTTTTTTTCTTCAAAAAATTCTGAATTGTAGCCTATGGATTTTGCTAACAAAAGCCTATTTGTAAAGGCTTCAAATATGTGAATTATAAAATTATAGATTATTACGCAAAGTAGTTCTGGAATTATGCTTAAGAAACTACACACATTGCAATCCAATCTGCAATAATTAAAAATGATTTAACAGTTGGAGTTCCAAAAATGTTTTCATTCCAAAACTACTTGGCTGAATGACTTCCCGTTTGGTATCCTAAAGAAAAATTTAATGAGAAAGCTAAATATAATGTCAAAATTAAGTTAACTGTTTATATTGAAAATTTCAGAGTTTGGCACAATTTCAGCATGAAGCTTATTTTTTATGTAAATTGAAATGTATAATTTCCTATTGAATGGCGATTTTAGTTGTTTTTAGTACAATTTTGTGATTAAAATGTATGGGGTTGTTCTCTTTTTCTTTTGGCCGACTTCACCTTAAAACTGCCAAATTTACTTGATAGTTTAACCTTTATTTATGAAATTGATCATCATGAGATTAGATAGCACCCAACTTAAGATGTAATTATTTGATGAGAAAAGGAGTGTATCCGGGAAAGAAAAGTCTTGTGAGAAGGATTAGAGAATATATCCCCTTTACTGGTGTAACCTACTTAGTACTAATTTATTAGCTGAAGTGGTGTTGAGCATATTAAGTGTACCTGTTACATAAATTTAATGAAAATTATCTTTTTAATAAAACTCTTCTGAATAAATACATTAGCTTTTTTACATTCTTCATTATAATTAAAAAATACGTTTAAATTCAATATCTAAATATAAAATGTTGAGTTTCTTAAAAATTTAGGAGTTGTAAGAAGTTTGGAGTTCTAAATTTATCTTTATTTTAAAGTAATCTGTTCTAACTAATAGCAATATAAACTTTTTTCACAGCTATATTTAACTGAAGAATATATACCCAAAATGGGCATTTAAGCTTGAAAATAAACATCTGGGTATTTTACATCACTGGTTAGGTGTTCTGAATATATAGAAAAGAGTTTTTCTATATATTCAGACATCACCAATATTCTTCCTGGACTGCAATTTAATGGAGGTCTGTTCTAGTAAGGAAGTTTTCCAGTGGCAGCCAGTGAGCAAAATAAGAGAAAAGACTGAGCTCAACAACTCCCTTACCTACTCCCCACCATCGATCAATTTGGATATTGAAACTAGCAGCTGTATTTTAAAGGCATGTGTTATTGAAATAAGATGTTATGTTATGTATATAATATAGATGGTAAAAAATATATCATGACAAATTAGAAAACAAAACAGCATCTCAATAAGGAAACTGATTGCATATTTCCATTCTACTTAATAATAAAACATAAGAATGTCCAGAGAGATGCAACGAATTAATAAACCTGTATAATAAATATATGTGACATAAAATTTTTAAATATCAAATTTAATAAATGATTAATACTTATAATAATTCTTCCTCTTAATACACCAAACACATTAAAATTATGCAATTTACAATGATGTTTTCAATATAAAAAAACTAGAATGAAAAATTATGTGTCAAGCATAAATTATAAAACACTTTCCAACACATCAAGAATAATGTAACAAAACTTCACAATTTACTCAGTAAACAATTTAGAAGATGCATAACGCATTTAAAATAATATTTCTGTCAATAAACGGAAATGTATGTGAGATCTTTTGAGCAGCCCTGTATATGATCTATAAAATTTATATGCACCAAATAATATGCAAAAAAATATTTACATTTAAAAATGTGTTTCACAACTAAAAACGAGTTACCAGCAGTTATTGTTCAAAGATAGTACTGTAACTAAATTCTTTTGAGTGTTCCTGTAAATGAACGATATATTCTATACATACCATATTCTACAGTAAGCACCTTGCAGTATACCTCAGCTATATGTATCAATTTGAATATGATTAAAATAGTGAAACATCATTTAAATACACTGCAAATGATTTTTCGTCACAGACTGTAAAGCAACAGAATTCTTTGGAGTATTCCTGTAAATGAACAATATATTCTATGCACACCATATTCTATAGTAAGTGCCTTGTAGTGCACGTCGGTGATATGTATCAATTTGTATATATTTAAAATAGTGTAACTTCATTAAAATACACTGCAAACAAATTTTCCCCGTAGACTGTAATGTAATGGATTTCTTTTCAGTTTCCATGTAAAAGAACCATAAATGTTACACACTTCATTTTCGATACCAAACATGCCATAGTAAGCCCTAATAACATGTATCAATTTCAAGGCAATCTGAGTATATTTATGCGATTGCCAGAGTTGGCAAAAACCAGCCCAGTGGGCTTTATCAGGTTTTTTGTGTTTTATCATGTTTTTTCAGCCTTTTGGTGTTTTTCCAGTGTGTTTGTTCATGGTTTTGGGGATTTTCTCAGCTTTTTTTTTTGTTTGTTTGTTTTGTAGATGTATAGGATGATTAAAAAATTAAATATTAATTCTTTATTAATATCAAAAATTTCAAAATATTTGCTTTAAAATGTTTTAAAGACATTTTACAATGCTTATAATCAGCAATGATAAAATGTTCATTTTACAATTTTGTAAATTTTAACGATGTTACACTATTTTAAATGCTCTTGAAAGTAATTCACCTCCCCTGCCCAAGTGTCAATAAAAATAAATCAGCATATCCTAAAATTCAGTATTTGTCAGGAAAATTTTATTAATGAGCATCCTAAAGAAATGTTTGTATGTAAAATCAAGGTAAGGTATTTAAACAATAACAAAAAAAAATAAATACATATATTAACATAGATAAATATACTATATTATACACATTAAAATTTTTATAATGTAAAGATGCTTTTTGCTTACAATAAGGTCAAGTTAAAAAAAAAAAAAGAAAAGAATAAAATAAATATTAGTCTTGGTTCCCATCATCATTTGAATGATATACTCTGCAAATGTGGTACAAGATGGCATCTTTAAAACCGTGGTTTTTTAATCAAAAAGTGAAAACAATTTAAAGAAGAAAAAAAAATCAAAAATATTAAAAGTCAGAAATGTTGGAAAAAAATTGAAAAAATCATCATACAGGAAAGGTTTAAACATACAATGGACAATAAGTCTAAAAAATGTACAACATATGAGGAAAACTGCACAATCTAGCAACCCTACTTGATTACTTCCAATGAAGCTTTTCCACTATTCTTTCTGACCCCCTCACACAAATTTATAAACTTCTCTGGTCAGTTTCCTTGTTTAATAGTCACTAACTAAACAAGAAGATCATTCATTCAATTGATTATCTAATATTGTGCCATTTTACATATTTTTTTAATGGGTTTTTAATGAGATAATTATTTTTCTATGAGAATTTTTCCAGTTTTTGTTATGTAGAGAAGTTTGGGGCTCTCGAGTATTTCTGAAAACTCTACGTCCATGGTATAAAAGTAAGCTGTGCCACCAGGCGCCATGAGGAGCGCCCGGCACGTAGACGACCACCAAACCCAAGTCCTGAGGGACTTTTAGCATGCCAGCAGGTTTGTGTCCCTGCGGCACTTCGACCGGCCAGAGGACCGCCACCTGCAGACCCCCCAACCTTAAACCCACGTGTCGACGACATAAGCTGTTGCGATACACGGTGAAACCTAGTAGGGGAGTCACCATGAGACACTTGGGAACGGGCTGGCATACCCCAACAGCTTCAGAGATGGACACCTAGAAGGGAACCAGGCCTTAGGCCTTAAGTTGGGTTTTTCAGACCCGTACTTGCTTTACCAGAACTCAAAGGATGTGAAAACCTACAGAGGTAGTCACAGTTCCCTCTTCTAGTGGACCCTACGTCCATGGTATAATACATGTATTATGTTTGGTTTGAATATATATGTTTCTTATTAGTTAGATAAGTGTAATTTTAAATAAAAGATTTTGAAAAAACCCACTTGGGTTATTTCAAGGGTTTTAGTGGGTTTTTGATGGACTTAGGGACAGTCAAACCAAACCTGGTTAGAGCACATATAGATGACAGACTGTTGGCAAACCGAATTCATAAACACTTTTCAACTATATTGGAAAGTTTTAAAAGGGGAAGGGGGGAGATAGATAAAATTTAGCAAGATATTTTCTTGTTACGGATGGACAAAATTTCTGCATGTAAATAGCAATAATTTAAGCTTTTTACAACTCAATCCAAGTACCATAGATCTGTTTATAGAATAACAACTTTTCGAAGAAGAAAATTGTCAGCATCTTATTAAAATCTCATAGAATTTTGAATTCCTTTAATATTAATATCCACATCCACATACATTTAGAACTTTTAAAGGAAAACATTAGAAAATACAATCAATGTTTTAAAGCATGTGCATTTTAAGGTTAAATAATTTACAAACATTAAAGCACTTTCTAAATACGTGTCTAAATTTTTCATGAGAAATATAACATTTAATGCAATTAAAACTTATGAAAAATGGCACATTTCCGATCATTTTTACATACGGTGAAACTAAATAAAGTTTGTTTTTCATGAGATGGTGCTTGTCAATCATGCATAATGTAGTAGTAGCAGACAGGTGCAAAAGCTCTGTAATAGTAAATAAATTTTTACTTCCAGAATCTGAATGCCAGGAAAAAAAGATTTAACAAGATTTCAGATTTGAAGATTCAACCTTCATTTAATTTTTAGAATAACAAGGCATACAAAATGTGAAATACATTGTTGGAGAAATATGAAGTATTATATAGATTTAGTTTCAAATTATAAGCTTTATGAAAGTGTAAAATATGAGACTAATTTTTTTTCATTGTGGGTTGGATTGAATCTAATTGTTTCAGTTTTGGGTTGGGTTCCGATTAGTCTAATTTTTAAAAATAAATTAGAGATTTTTTTTTCCAATTAAAAGTAATATAGTATTTGAATATGAAAGAGTATTATTATTTTTTTTTCTAAATAAAAGTTAAAATTGATATTAGAAAAATAATTGTTGACTATTTTTCCATAGTTACATTAAAATACAGATTCATTTTCTTTCCTTAAGGATTTCAGGTTGAGTTAGCAAAATTTTTGTAGGTTTTGAATTGGGTTTCAATGTCATGAAATAGAAATTAAGGGTAACCTGACCCATGCAGAACAGTGAAGTTTTTCAGGTTAAGTTTTGGGTTTGGTGTACCCAATTTTTTTAAATGATGCCCATAATATTTCTCAAGATGTAAATGCTACATATTTTAATAAATGAGCATATCTCTTTATTTTTTTTTCATAAATGATAAAACTAACATTGGTGACATGATTGTAAACTATTTATAAATTTTCAAAACTGAACTGAATAAAATTAGCATTCAATTTCTTTCATTTTCGGTGAATGAAATTTTATTTTATGATTGATTTCAAATTGAATTTTCTTGTTCTGGTAGTATACTATTGGAGCCATGCAGCTCTACTTTGAGATAAAGAGTTTTGACTGTATAAGTGATAAGGGGATTTTTATCTAGCATCAGACAGTTTTGGCCATATAGCTATAGAAGGGATGCCTTGAGAGAGCACTTTCGAAGGGAAAGTGACTTAAATTACCTTTCTTGTACAAGGAAAACCATATTATAAAAACATTGCAGACTCACTCTACTCAAATTGCAGTGGTATGGCACCCAGACAAAATGATCCAAGCTCCTTATTTTGGGATTAGAATTCTAACCACACTGCTGAGTTGATCCTGATTGTATAAAGGAATTCATTTGCTTACTGTTATTCTTCTGGCTTAATTTCTATCAGATATTTCAAGAATTAAAACAAAATATAAAAATAGAAGGAAAATAAAAAATAAGAGATTAATACAGAGAAATAGAAAGTGAAAGGGAATATAAAAAATGGAAATCTATAGGAATATATAATCTACAAAGCTATCAATACCACTCATGTCAGAAATGAAAATATGATATTTAAAACAATTAAAATTTATGGAAATAAAACAGGGAATCTCCTACCATTTTTATCTACAGTGAGGCTAAATAACTCAAATCCTCCAGAACTCATCAACACGTAATGCATCTTTCCTGCTCCCATCCCTCACTCAGCAAATTCTTTCATTAGTAATCGGAATTACAGTTGGCTAGAACATTTACAGCCTCCTTATCTGAAAAAGATATATGAAATATTCTGTTATTCGTTATGATCTAATAATAGAATTTTTACAGTTTGATAATGTAAGTTCCAAATTGTGATCTTAAATTTAATTTATATTAGAACTATATTGATTTGGCTTTTGTTTATTTTAAAGAAATTAAGAAAGCAGGCTTAGCAGTCCTTGCCTCGTCTAATGAGCTATTCCTGACATTCTCAAATTCAAACTCGCTACTCTGTGACACATTCTTGAATTCATTTTTGTTTGTACATAAAATATTGGCAGGTGTTCTTATTCAGAAACTGTGAAATTGAATATATTTTCCTTTTTTTTTTTTTTTTTATAATGGCAGAAGATTTTTTATAAAATGCTGTCAAAATAGGAAATTGAACCAAATTTTCAGACACCACAGCCCGATAAAGGTCATTATGAGACAATCCAATGACTTATAGCTCAAATGCAAATCATTTACCAATAGAAGAATAAAAACTGTTGAATTTCAAATCATTTCAATAGTCATACCCATAAGCCATGTTTTTATATATAAAAATTAGTGCATAACACGGTTCATACATATCTTCACAAAAAAAATTCCTTGAGTAATTTTTCCAAAATAAATAAATTTTCTATATCAACAAACCATGTCAAAGCATGCTGATTAGCAGTAACTTCTGACTAATGGAAACTATAAATATACAATGTAAATTTTTTTGCAGAGTAGCTGAACAGTTTTCTAGGTTTTGGGAGAAATGTCATATACCGATATTTTAAGTCAAAACCCATTTGCCCAAGTTTTTCCAGAGTAGAATGACTTAAAGACCTGCAAAGGCTGGGTTATATCTGTCACAAACCCAAAGTTCCATTTGAAGCCAACAAAGTTTTTAACTTAACAAAAGACAAAAGTAATTTAACCCTTTCCTTTCATCTCTGTCATAATCAAATCTTTCACACATCTGAAGTTATAACAAATAAAAGAAATATATCTGTTTGTCACCATGTTAGTTTTCAATGGTTTAAAATAAACAAAAAAGCATTAAGCAGCCAGCCAACTGTGTCAGGATGTTTAAATTATTGGCCGCATCCTCAGCTACTACATTTAAGGTTGACATTTATTTTCTACATTTCATAAGCTTGCCAAATGTGCACCGCATTACATTTCAAAATTTTATGTGTGCAATGTCTAACCTTTCATTCTTTTGCTTTTATTTACAAAAATATATTTATTTATACATTAAAAATAGCTTGCCATTTCATTATTATTTAAAAAGCTATCATGAAATAAAAGTTAAAAAAATTTTTCAAACTTATTAAAAAAAATACTAGGTCTAACATCTCGGTCATGAAAATTAAATTTATATGTGCAAATTATGACTAAAAAACCAGTAATTGCAAGATTTATGGGGAGGGGGTGGATAATTTCCCATCCCATGGGAATATGCTGGAATTGTCACTTTCTGTAGTGTATACCCTCTGCTTTTGTCATGACCAGGGCTTGACAAATGCAGTCGCCAGGTCGCCACTGGCGACCAACTTTTTTTCCCTGGCGACTACGTGATTTAAACTGACTCTTTTTATTTATTTCTTTTCAAAAATTGAAGTAAGAAATGAGCACAATTTTCTCCATCACCCCTACTCATGCGGGCAGCAAGCAGTGATCTCTCTCTTCTGTTCCATTTCATGCACATAAAATGCCACTCTTTTATGCTCTTGTCGGCTAGTGTATCACATGATTAGAATGGGAGGGGGGAGGGGAATTTCAATAAAGCAGTAACGCTCGTATTCACGAATAACTTCGACCGAGAGTTGAACCGAGGGTCCAGTAACCCCAGGTTGAGGTTTTCAACCGAGAGTTGAAAACTCGTATTCACCGTGTACTTCGGACGAAAAGTTACCCAACTCAGAGTTACTCGACCCCGGTTGAATAAAGCGTGCTAATTGGTTAAAAAAATCAGATGACGTTTTCGGTTTCGCGTTGAAGCTTTGTTTGTTTATATTATGGAAGAAAAGTGCCGGAAAAAAGAAGGAAATTAAATGTAGTACTTATTTTCTTTTTTACAAAATATATGCACAAAATAAAAACTTGTAATTGCTAAATATGGAGATTAACTTATTTTAATTTCTTACAAAGTTTAATATTTTTTTTAACAATTTATTCAAATTTTATGTATTATTATTATTACTTTTAAACATATATGTGAGTTAAGAAAGGGATATGAAATGTGTTAATTGCTAAAGTAGATTTTATAAGTTTGTTTTTCAAATAAAATTTGTCTTAGTAGCTAAACGAAAACTTGATTTGATTAAAACGAAAATTTTATTTCAAGAGAAATTATGTTGATTTCTATTATTAATAGCTATAATTAGTAATTAATTAAATAATTTCTAATTAAGAAAATGTTAAAATGGAGAAAAAGGAAAAAATTCCAGAAAGTAGCTTCTAGTACTATTTTTATTTTGTCGAATCAATTTATATATTAAATGATACCCAGATGTATTGATTTGATTTTTTTTATTTTCAGCAATCTAATTAAAATGATTAATTCTAATACAATTAGATAGTAATTAATATGCACATTGACAAAAACAACAACAACAAAAGAGTGGAAATAATACCAACAGAGCTTCAAAGAGTGCTTAAAAGGTGGTGTTTGTGGTTCTAACAGTGCCCTGGCACCAGGCACCCAAGTTTTTCAGGAGCTCCAACGGCACATTCAATTATCGCTTCCGATCGGTTAACAAACATTTTATTTTAACTAGTCGCTAAATAATAAACTCCAAACTTGTTTTTAGTTTAAACTGTCAACCATGGATATATTGCTATTTTATTAGATGTTATTTTAATGAACACTAATATTTTAAACCTTTTAAGGCTACTATATAAATTTTCATTCAACACAGAATCGAGTAAAGTCTTTTCTAAATAATGATAAATGAATTCTGTATACTATCTGGACATAAAACTGTGAAATATTACAAAAAGTTGATTTTTTTTTTTTTAAATTGTAGCTTTTAGAAGCCCCTTTACCCCTTTTGTATAAGAATTTTTCCATTATCAGATTTACAAGTTCAAAGGTATTCACTTGACTGCCTTTGAATATTTTTTAATAAATCAGCCTAAGTAATTACAAAATATTTTTACATGCATAGACATCTATTTTTAGATCCAGTGCATCATTGAAAAAGATGTATTTATATAGAAAATTATACTTCATTTTCTATATTCTTTCTAGTTCTTAAATTTTATTTTTTTCACTCATTTAGATGTCACTTCATAGATTCAATTACAATTTTATTTATGAGAGAGAGAGAGAAAAAAAAAAAGATTTTTAAATATTTTTTTTATGAATGAATGGCGATAGATTTCTAGACTAGATAGGGAAAATAATGATAGTTCGTAATCTGATAAAACAATCTGAATTTATTAACGATAATTTCAGATAATTTTATAGTACTGAATTTTAAGGAATATAATTTTTTTGAATGTGATTTAGTGGAGAAGAATAAGTGCCCCATTTGCCCACCCTACCCATGCATCACTCTATCTTTCTTTCTTTTTTTTTCTTTTTTTTTTTTTTTGGGGGGGGGGGGTCAGTGTTATAAGTTAATTAAAGTAAATTAAAACGTGACTCAAGATTCTATGTAAGATATAGAAATAAAAAGAAAGTGTAAAGTATTAAAAATAGAATGTATGTAATCTCATATATATATATGTATATATTATCAGCAAACTTTTTAGCTGGTTTGTTTATATTTATACATACAACTCATATATTATATGTTTAATTATTTGCTTACATAAATATTCAAGATCATGAAGAGTAGAGTTTATTTGCCTTAAAAAATTGTCAACATTACATAAAGGGCTAATAAAACATTACTAAAATAACATATTTTGCATTTAAGGTTATTTATTTTTTTCAAATTTTCATTTAAAAAAAATTAGGAATAACGAATGTATTTTAACAGTAGCGAAATGACTCCTGTTTACATAAATGAAATTTCAGATATCAAACTAATTGGTATTTTTGATTTACCAACTAAAGTAAAAAAAATTCAAGGTTTTTTTTTTTTTTTTTTGGGGGGGGGGGGACATTTTTGTGAAAAGTAAAAGAAGTTATTTTTGTGAAATGTATTATATTTTTGCGAAAAAAACATTTTGTAACAAAAGAGGAAATTCAGTTATTCAAATTCAACCAAGCATTTATTAAAAATAACTTCTTTAAGTCCTGCTAAAGTTTTACTTTTTGGTGAATTTGTTTTGTTAGTAGATTACACATTTTAAAAGCTAACACAATAAAAATAATTAATGAAGAGTATGTTTTTGTGGAATTGAATTTTGTGAAGGGTCCTGTTTTATTAAAAGGAGTTTTGTGAAGGGCTTGTTTTATTAAAAGCAATTTTATGAAGGGTCCTGTTTTATTAAAAGCAATTTTATGAAGGGCTCTGTTTTATGACATGGATTTTTGTGAAGGGGCCCTAAATAGGCCCCAAATTTTGTCTGGATTGATCCTTAGTATGTGTATATGTGAAAACATGATGGGAAAAGGGGGAGGGGATAAGTTTGGTTCTGTAAGTTTATTATGTACAGCTGTTATAACTTTTTATATACCGTACAATCAATGGTTTAGGTCATATCAATTCTGTCATGATAGACAAAATTGGAAGTGACAAAACGTTTATTTGAAGAGAAGCATTATTTTAAAACAAAGGTGTTTCTGGATTTTTTGCCTGGTGTTATTTTAAAAATGAACAATTTTTTATCAATGTATTTCAGCCCTTTACTTCTATTGCAATATTTTAAATTATATATAATTTTGAAATTAAAACACAGTTGAAACTTAAATGTAATTAAATAAATATTTCAAATTTCTCAAAAATTGGGAAATATAACGTAAAGCTCAAAAACAGAAATAACAATAGTATAGTGTTAATCAATGATAGAGTTGTTTAATTAATATAAACATATTCGTGATTTAAACAAAGAATAAACCTACTAAAAATCTTCAATAGATAAATACAACTCGAATGATATATTGTTTAGTTTAAAACCACAATATCTAATTTATAGAGCTAATCTTATATTTATATAACAGATCGTACATAAATAATAATAGTGTATCTTTCACACAAGACACAAAATTTAACTTTTACCCATATTCTACGAGTACCAAAACCGAAAACGTATATTGAGTCGATGGATACTTGAACATAATCTAAGTATTTTTTACTTAAAGAGAAATGCAAATTAGTCTGATGTCTCAAATTTTAATTAGAACTTACGTACGACATTTATTTCGCTACTATTAAAATACATTCATAAATTCTTTTTAAGATCAAAATTGCAAAAACAAATAACCTTAAATGCAACAATTTTTATTTTAATAGCAATTTATCTACCATTAATGTAATGTTGACTATTTTTTATGGCAAATAAAATTTTTCGCGACCATGCTTATTTATATAAACAAACAATTGAACATAAAATATAGAGGATTTATATATAAATATAAACAAACCAGATAAAAAAAATTGAAGCTAATACATAAATATATGAGATCACATACCTTTGCATATTGTTCTTTTGTTTTATAATAGTAATAAATTTCTATTATATCTTATACACAGACACTTGATTCAATACGTAAGCTCGTAAGCCGCCATTATTGTAAAATGTGACTAGACTTGCTCTGTCGTCTTGTTTTTTGTTAACTACGCATGCTCGGTTGAAAAACTTGAACTTCAACCCTCTGTAAAGCCAGGTCCAGTAACTCCCAGTAACTGAACCCAGCGTTAGATTTCGCCTTCAAACCGGTCCAGTCAGGTAGACGATGAATACCATTTTAGCTTTCGACCCGGGTTTTCGGCTTAACTCGGGGTCGAAGTTATTCGTGAATACGGGCGTAAGAAATTTTGTCAATCCAACCTGTGTGGCATCTAAAAATTGGTTGCATTGATAAAAAAGGCTTACGGTTTTTGTAAGTTTCAAATCAGATTTTTTTTTGTCCAGAATTAAAACTGATTAACCTATCACATAAATTTTAAAAGAATAATAACATATAAGTGATTATAAATAATTCATTTGAAGTAAATCTATAAAACTTGATTAAAATTTCAAGAATAATTTATAAATATATACATGTATGTACATATATATATATATATATATTTAATATTTTTTTCCCACTTAAAATGCTTGGCGCCTAGTGCCTGTGTGCACCACACACGTTGGACAATAGTTTGGCATCACTCTGTCTTGGGGGCAAAATGTCTGGTACAGGGTTGTTACTCAAGAATATTTTATAATTATATTGTTCGGATTATTATCTGCGGTAAATGGAAATAAAAAAAATCATTGATTTCAATTCAGAGAAGTAAGAGATATACATATAGTCTTAAATTCTTATCGTAAATCGTTGGATTAAAATAAACCTCAGCGGTTGTGTATGTTATTATAAATATGTTTGTTATTTTTTTTCAAATTTAACTCATTAAATAACTCTTGTGCTTTTTGAAAATCAATAATGAGGTGGGGGGGAGTAAATTTTTTTACTGGCGACTAGAATTTATACCTGGCCACCAGATTTTTTCAAATTTGTAAAGCCCTGGTCATGACTATACGTCTGATGCTTGGTATGGCATTTCAGGTAAAATTTCACAAAATGTTCAAATCTACAAAAATTGTTACTCTATTTTAAATAGCTCAATATATATAATGCACAGTAAAAATTTCTCTCTCTCTTTCTCTCTCAAAGTAATTATCTTAAACTCACACCTGGGGTAGAAGTTATCATCAATAGGTTTGCTGGTATTATACAACATATGCCTTTCTACCACCAAAATTTTGCTTAGAACTCTTAGGCTAGTAAATATATCTTTTTATAACAATAATATAAAACCTATCATAAAAGTGGTACATTTTAACTTATATCAGTTTCATATAATGGGCAATAATTTTTTAATTTAAAATATTAAAAAATTAGGTACTTTTTCGTTATATCAACACCATGCCTAAATGTATGCTAATGCACCTTTTATTTCAAACCTGACCATGTAAAGAATTTTTATTGCAAGCCCTGCTAAACATTGTCATTTGCTATTTATTCAACTTGAATAACTCTTATTTATTATTATTTAATTGTAATTTTGCAAAACATTTTAATTTGCAATTTTTCAAAAAGAAAATAATTATTATTAAGTTGCAACTTGCATTTATTATTGATGCTGAGATGGATTTTACCATTTGGCAGTTACCTGATAATGAGGAAGATGCAATAAAATTGTTTCAGGACTTTCGGTGCATAAAAAAGTTTTTATTAAAAATAAAATCATGAATGTCTTCATTCAAAACATGAAATGTTTACTGCATTGCTAAGAGAAATTTACAATTTCATGCCTATAGCTTAAATTGAGTTTAATTTTATTGTTTTATCGTATAATATTAATTTGTTCTTTTATTTTAAGCCTGTATTTGTATTGATTTAATAACATTGTTTGTGAAAGTCTGTAATTTTGAAATGTTATATATTAAATTTAAAAGCTCAATTTTGTGCCAACAATGTGTCTTTTAAAATGATTCATTTCCCTTGAATTTTATTTTACACCAACTATTATGCTTGGCAACAATAGTGTTGGTATAAACTAGAAGTATCAAAAATTCAGATATTGAGAGTATTAAAGTAGACAGATGTGTAATGTTTCTAGTGTATTCCTCACTGTCAGCTTCCTCAATCCCAAAGCAAAGAAGCACTGAAATGAATTCTTATGTGGGAAAATATCTTCAGGTGTGCAATCTATAGACATTTTTTAAAAAACTACAAGGGCTTATATTGTTCTTTCTCTAAATAGTTTGCTACGTCTAGTTACTTTACATGGCCTTAACACTAATTTTCAATATTAGTGATTTACTTAATGACTTAACAGGCTCAGTTATGTATATGAACACTATATATATTTATTTATACAACAATTATGTACAATACAATAATATCGTACTTTTTTTTAGACCACTGACCATGCCCCCACCTGTCAGGCTTTTGGCTAGCTTAACCGTTGCCATCAAGACAGTCAAGGCCAAATGACGCTTTGAAAATTTTCGTGTGATGTCACTGTTAGTCGACCGACGAGTTCTCTTTTCCGTCATTCACTTGCGTCGCGTTATTCAGTGGCAGCCATTTCAAACCGCTATTCATTTATTTTTAAAATAACAGAATTGTTATTTATCGCATGTATATTAAATGGCATAAATATACAGTAATGAGAACTGTATATTCGAAATTTCGGCATATAGCCATACCGCACAGACAGCTTGTAAAGGAGGCCACAATGGAGTATTCCGTAATAGAGCTCTCGTTCGAATGCTTTGTGACCCAGAAGATTAAAATATCTGAAGAAAAGGGATAGCTGTAATACCACGAAAGAGTCCAAAATATCAAATTCATTAAAGGTAAGTTCAGTATTTAAATATTTTTTATATAATTGTTATTTCTGTTTTCATTTTCAAAGTATGATATAATTAGTTAATGCAAAATGCATTTCAAAATATCTACTGTAGGTAGTTAATAAGTAAAACAAGATTAATTCAACTGAATATACTTATGTTCTTTTCTTTATTTCATGAAATACTGCTGAATTATTTATGTTTATATTATTATATGAAATTTCTTACAATTAGCTTTTGGGCAATGTAGTTTACCTGGGGAACATTTGAAAACCATTCTGTTTATGGGTACTATTCTGTATATAAGATTGTTTTTTTTTTTTTTTTTTTTTTTTTTTTTCAATATTGAATGGTATTACTGAGGGATACTGCTGTTAAGTTTCTGTACACCCATATCTATTTGTGTTTATGTACCCAATTGTGTTCTATATGTACTATATGTGTATTATACCTACATTCATTCAACTCAATTACCCTGTAACATATGTTTTTAAGTATCCTTAAAGACATTAAATTTGAAGTTTAATGAAACTGTATTTTAGATATTTTATTCATAATTTTGCATAAAATAAGTATGCATTAATCTGTTAGAAATGTATGTGTTTTTTCAACCTAATTTCTTTTACTCTTTCTACAAGTATGTACAGAGAACAAAAAAAAGGGGGGGGGAACTAATTTTTTGATACCTTTAACATCTAAAATATGGATTAATAGATGTTTTAGATTATTTAGAAATATAATTTATGATTAAATGTAAAAAATTACATTGAAAAGAATATATAATACCTAAATATATCATAAATGTATAAATAGAATGTGTAAATTACTCACGAGTTTTTAAGTTTAAAAGTACTTTAATGACACTTTTTCTTTACATTTCATTAGAGGTGCATTTATGTGACAAAATTTAAGGTTATAGTAATATTTATGCAGCACACTTTCTTAAAAAAAATATATAGAGATGAAACTTTTGGAAGATTTTGAAAATAATTAACTTACATTGAGTAAGCATAGAATTCCTAAGAATTCTATATAAATTAAATTTTTATTTTTTTTGTGTCGAGAAAAAGCTTAAGATTATTATTAAATTTATGAGATGGAAAATGTGCCTAATCTATGTATTTTGAAAGATTTCTTTTTTTTTCTTAATATTGATTATAATTATCAGTGTTTCTTTTCTTAGAAAACATTTAAATAGATGTGCGAAAAATTTAAGATCATTAAATTATTTTTTCCTTTAAAGGCAACAAATAATCTGTAAGATGTCCTTTTTCAAGTAATACGACTAAAAAAGATAATTACACTTTAAAATTATACTTTAACTAAGTAACTGTAAAAGTAACTATTGAGAGATACAAACAATGAAATTTTAATTTAAAAAATCTAATTATTTTGATTTTAAAACTAATTTTCCTTACACACTTATAATTTTTATACAGCTTGCAGGATACAGTATTTTTAGTGGTAGAAAAATTCAAAACCTTTCAGTACAACCTTTTGTATTATGAAATTAATGTGCATAATATACTTGTGAGAGCATTTTTTAAATATCTTATGTTCTGAAACAGTGTTTTCTTTTTTAAAGGTTGAAAACTCCAATTTCATCCATGTGATATTGAAACGGATTGATCCAGAAACTGAGGGAAATAAAAACAGCGAACTATGTTTATATAGACCCTGTGTATATTTTGAAATGTGTGAGAAAGATTTGGAAAATATAGTTATATGTCTGGGTGCCATTGTAATGTATCTGTCCGACAACTCTTCGAATCCAAAGTCAAGCTCAAATTACAAAATTGTTTGTTTCCAGTCCCCAGTATGAATCAGATTTTTTAAATTATAACATCAAAGATGTTGACATGTTGACATCACTTGCTTTTAATATATTATTAAACAAGAGATTACTTACTGCTATATGATATATGTGTTTGTGGTCATTGATTTGAAAATGTATTCTGAGTAGCTAGTAATATTTTCTTGAAAAAAATATTGCTTAAAAAACAATGATCATAGTGTTGTTTCCAAGATATCTCAATAAAGAAAGTTTTTCACTTTTAATAATAATGTGTGGAACAAAGTATCTATATTATAATGAATTTTCTTCAAAAGTAGGTATATTAAACCTACAATTCATCATTTTTTTTCTGAAAAAGTTGCTTTTATTTTTATAGCTGAAATAAATAGACAACATTTTCTCAATATATCTGTTGTCCTAATAGGATACTGATAGTTTGCTGGTTTTTTATTATTTAAAATTCTACTATCATTTTAGTTCTTTTTATATCTGCACTCAGCTTTATAATAAAAATATTTTGTATTGCTATTTAATATTTAGTAAGAATAGAATGTATATGCACATATACATGTATATGTATATATACATATTTACTTATATATATATGTATATATACATATTTACTTATATACATGTATATGTATATATACACAAAAAACAATCAAATTTTGAGTAAAAGTATTGTTTGAAAGTTTGCTTTAAAAAAGAGTGACAGTCTCTCCCTCTCTCAAAGTGATAAGGTAAGAAGTCGGTCGATTAGCGATGACATCACATTCTTATCACTTGGCCTTGACTATCTCGATGGCAACGGGACGAGGATTCGCCTGCTCTCCGCTTGGTGAAGATGTGTTTGATAAATATATAGGCCGACGTGGCTTCAGTGCATCTTGTTGCTTTTTCTTATTTGGCCGGTTGCTAATTAATTTTGGATGAGACGGTTCAGCACTGCACACCAGTGTAGTGAAGTCATACCGAACGGATGTGAGATACATTTACGATATGAGATATATTTACGATAATATGGTACTTTTATGTTAGGTACGAGTAGGTGATAAATTACCAAATATTGTTCCTATTGCCATCATTTGTATTGCATTCATTTAATTAAATATATAAACTTTCACTTATTTCATTTGAAATACATAACGTTCATTTCAAATGCATATGACATACATTTAAAATATATGCTTTTTTATTCATTTCAAATACAAATTAATAGTACCATAAACCAAAACATTTTATTTCAACATTGCATTCTTTCTAATTTTTTCCATGCAAAAAATAAAAGCTGTTATTGGCAAGAAAAAAAATGCTATTGGCCAGGTTTGCAACCGGCTAACATAAAAGTACTGATAATACTTATCAGTAAAGGTGTATAAAAGCTATTACAGTAGAAGATCTTTATAACGCAAACCTAAAAACACAAGGCTGTACGTTATATAGAATTTTGCGTTATATAGATCACATTTCCCACATCATTAAATTTAGCTTGTAAAAAATGGCCAAATATGTGTGAAACATACCAAAATACATTAAAGTATCTTTATATTGCATTCTTTATTACCAGGAGTTATATATTATAATTTTTTACATAATATAGATCATTCCACACATTGTTAAATTTACTTTATAAACATTGTCCAAACATACCTGTATCAAATCATAGCATTTTTTTCAGTAATTAGCTCTGAATTAAGGAGATAAAGTTGAACTAATGTATCAAATTTAGTCCTCTAGAGAATAGCAACCATTTATAATGTGGGAATTCAGGTGTTTCTTAACTGAAAATTTATTGTTTACATCTGAGAAGTTGTGCGTTATATGGAGAATTAGATTATATAGAATTAGCGTTATAAAGATCTTCTACTGTAGTATATTTGCTAGTAAAAATTCAATCCTAACATTATTTGCCAGTAAAAAGCATAATTACTCAGTAACACTATTTATTCTCATTATCTTACCCCTGGTAAATGCATTGGAAAGTGAAATATACAAAGATAGTAGGCCAAGCATTATCTCTCAGTTGGACACATGGGACAGACATCCAATCAATCATATCCTCTTTGAAATAAGTAGTACACAGTGAAATATTGCATTGGATCTTTCAGCAAACTATAAACAATTGAAAAAAAAATGTATTAAAATAATATATTACAGGAGAAGATCTTTATAACGCAAACCTAAAAACATGAGGTTGTGCGTTATATAGAATTTTGTGCTATATAGATCACATTTCACACATCATCGAATTTAGCTTGTAAAACATGGCCAAATATGTGTGAAACATACCAAAATACATTAGAGTATCTTTATATTGCATTCTTTATTACCAGGAGTTATATATTATAATTTTTTGCATAATATAAATCACTCCACACATTGTTAAATTTACTTTATAAACATGGTCTAAACATAGCTGTATCAAATCATAGCAATTTTTTCAGTAATTAGCTCTGAATTAAGGAGATAAAGTTGAACTAATGTATCAGTTTTAGTCCTCTAGAGAATAGCAACTACAGTAGAGTCGCGGTTATCCGAGTTAATGTGGACCAAGTTCATCTCGGATAAGCGAAAAACTCGCTTAAAGGAGATTTATATAAATTGTCACTAATTTAAGAGATAAAATATAAATTTACACACAATTTATTAATTTCTATAGTATACTTACAGTCATTGTGATGTACACTACAAATGCTTCTAGAATAAAAACAGGTAATGAATTGTTTATTTGAAAAAGTCCTTGATATATATATATTTTTTTTTTTTGTGGGATGATAAACGTTTTTTTTGCTGCAATATTACGCCATTTTTTTTGTCATCAATATTGTAGGTGTAGCCTCTTCTTGCTGCTCATTGTAATGAATGTTTTTTTCAATAAAACTTAGACCTTCAGAATACGTAATTTTTTTCTGATTACCATTATCATTGCTCTATTGTTCTCGATTTTCAACCACATCTGTAATCATGTAATCTGTCATTTCTTGCTGTTCATCTGCATTCATCCACTCAGCAATGTCTTTTCAGTAAGGGTTTCAGAAACAGGAAGTGTTTGTGCTAAGCTCAATAAAGATTTGTCATCAAATGCTTCATTTTCATAAGTTGATTGTCAATGAAGAGTATGGTGGAGATGAATGAAAATTCATAAAATTCTATAAAATTCTGATTTTTTTTGGTGACTCGGATAATCGTGACTCTACTGTATTTATAATGTGGGAATTCAGGTGTTTCTTAACTGAAAATTTATTGTTTACATCTGAGAAGTTGTGTGTTATATGGAGAATTAGATTATATAGAATTGCATTATAAAGATCTTCTAATGTAGTATATTTGCTAGTAAAAATTCAATCCTAACATTATTTGCCAGTAAAAAGCATAATTACTCAGTAACACTATTTATTCTCATTATCTTACCTCTGGTAAATGCATTGGAAAGTGGAATATACGAAGATAGTAGGCCAAGCATTATCTCTCAGTTAGACACATGGGACAGACATCCAATCAATCATATCCTCTTTGAAATAAGTAGTACACAGTGAAATATTGCATTGGATCTTTCGGCAAACTATAAACAATTGAAAAAAAAATGTATTAAAATAATATATTACAGGAGAAGATCTTTATAACGCAAACCTAAAAACATGAGGTTGTGCGTTATATAGAATTTTGTGCTATATAGATCACATTTCACACATCATCGAATTTAGCTTGTAAAACATGGCCAAATATGTGTGAAACATACCAAAATACATTAGAGTATCTTTATATTGCATTCTTTATTACCAGGAGTTATATATTATAATTTTTTGCATAAGATAGATCATTCCACACATTGTTAAATTTACTTTATAAACATGGTCTAAACATAGCTGCATCAAATCATAGCAATTTTTTCAGTAATTAGCTCTGAATTAAGGAGATAAAGTTGAACTAATGTATCAGTTTTAGTCCTCTAGAGAATAGCAACTACAGTAGAGTCGCGGTTATCTGAGTTAATGTGGACCAAGTTCATCTCGGATAAGCGAAAAACTCGCTTAAAGGAGATTTATATAAATTGTCACTAATTTAAGAGATAAAATATAAATTTACACACAATTTATTAATTTCTATAGTATACTTACAGTCATTGTGATGTACACTGCAAATGCTTCTAGAATAAAAACAGGTAATGAATTGTTTATTTGAAAAAGTCCTTGATATATATATATATATATATATATATATATTTTTTTTTTTTTTGTGGGATGATAAACGTTTTTTTTGCTGCAATATTATGCCATTTTTTTTTTTGTCATCAATATTGTAGGTGTAGCCTCTTCTTGCTGCTCATTGTAATGAATGTTTTTTTCAATAAAACTTAGACCTTCAGAATACGTAATTTTTTTCTGATTACCATTATTGCTCTCTTGTTTTCGATTTTCAACCACATCTGTAATCATGTAATCTGTCATTTCTTGCTGTTCATCTGCATTCATCCACTCAGCAATGTCTTTTCAGTAAGGGTTTCAGAAACAGGAAGTGTTTGTGCTAAGCTCAATAAAGATTTGTCATCAAATGCTTCATTTTCATAAGTTGATTGTCAATGAAGAGTATGGTGGAGATGAATGAAAATTCATAAAATTCTATAAAATTCTGATTTTTTTTGGTGACTTGGTTAAGCGGGACTCGGATAATCGCGACTCTGCTGTATTTATAATGTGGGAATTCAGGTGTTTCTTAACTGAAAATTTATTGTTTACATCTGAGAAGTTGTGCGTTATATGGAGAATTAGATTATATAGAATTGCATTATAAAGATCTTCTACTGTAGTATATTTGCTAGTAAAAATTCAATCCTAACATTATTTGCCAGTAAAAAGCATAATTACTCAGTAACACTATTTATTCTCATTATCTTACCTCTGGTAAATGCATTGGAAAGTGAAATATACGAAGATAGTAGGCCAAGCATTATCTCTCAGTTAGACACATGGGACAGACATCCAATCAATCATATCCTCTTTGAAATAAGTAGTACACAGTGAAATATTGCATTGGATCTTTCGGCAAACTATAAACAATTGAAAAAAAAATGTATTAAAATAATATATTACAGTAGAAGATCTTTATAACGCAAACCTAAAAACATGAGGTTGTGCGTTATATAGAATTTTGTGCTATATAGATCACATTTCACACATCATCGAAGTTAGCTTGTAAAACATGGCCAAATATGTGTGAAACATACCAAAATACATTAGAATATCTTTATATTGCATTCTTTATTACCAGGAGTTATATATTATAATTTTTTGCATAATATAGATCATTCCACACATTGTTAAATTTACTTTATAAACATGGTCTAAACATAGCTGTATCAAATCATAGCAATTTTTCAGTAATTAGCTCTGAATTAAGGAGATTAAGTTAAATTAATGTATCAGATTTAGTCCTCTAGAGAATAGCAACTATTTATAATGTAAGAATTCAGGTGTTTCTTAACTGAAAATTCATTGTTTACATCTGAGAAGTTGTGCATTATATGGAGAATTGCGTTATATGGAGAATTGCGTTATATAGAATTGTGTTATAAAGATCTTCTACTGTATTAACATTCTTTTGAGAATCTTATCAAAAAACAAATGGAACAGATTTGATACTAGGGATTCATCCGTATTAGGTTCATTTCACAGGTTATTTCATTTTCACTTCTGAAAATTATGTTCGATAAAAGTGGCCTCTCTATAAAGTTTTACACTGAAAATATACATTTTAAACTCACAAAAAAGTATAAGAATCGTTATTTATCAGCATTATAACAAACTATGGTACAAAAGTATTAAAAGGAACAGATTGGTGCTGTTTCAAGAACATCTACCAATATTGGGAATTATCAGGATAGATTTATATAACTGAGGCATTCTTAAATTTACCAAAAAGTAAATAAAAAATCAGTAGAAATTTTTGAGATGTCAAACTAAATGTGATTTTTCTTACAATTTTTTAAAAATATTTACAATATAGTAATTTAACAAGAAAAAAACTACATAGACCCCTGAATACTGTTATATGCCCACTTAAAGACAATTCGGAAGCCAATAACAAATGGGGATTTCAGCAGGCCCTGACTATCACACGGCCACCCAGGGCCGATGCCCTGGGCACGAAATTTCTGAGGGGTACAAAATTTTTCAATTTCATCTAAATTTCCATTCAAATAAAGCATAATTGTGCCAACGTTTTTATTTCTTTTCGGACTTTTGCTTGCACTCAGTATCAGTTTGGTTTTATCATTTAATATCAGTACCATCATTAATAAGTAGACTTCTTATCATTATTTTCTAGTAATGGATGTACTGTATTTATCAAGTCATTCAATTTTATCAAATTGAACATTTATTCGAAAAGTGACACAACTGGAAAAATGTGATATTTGAAATATTAATACGATAAAATGACAAAAAAATATATCTCAACCTTTGGTTAAAAGCACATTTCAATAAATAATAGAAAAAATATTCTATTTTATTCCTGAAACCATTTGTCAATTTTCCGGACAAGCTAATTTTTTGAGTTGACACTATTGGAATAAGCGTGCAATATGTAAAAAAAAAAAAAAAAAAAAAAAAAAATAGTATCAGTAAATCAACCAATCTAAGGGTCCACGAAAAATTTAAAGTGCCCTGAGCACAAAAACTTGCTAGTCGGGCCCTGAATTTCAGAGACACATTTCTGTCACAATCTGACTGATTGGTCATCATTTGAACTTTTCCAGGTCATTTCCTCTCCACTTTTCCATACAATCAAACAATTTTTGCATTTAATATAAGGTTTCAACTTAGTGTAAAAAAGGGCAGCATGCAGTAGGTGGAAAAAAGCCATTTTATATTCTTATGGGCATTTTGTTTAAGACTTTTAATATTTAAACGTCAGGGCATTATTTTAAAGATATATTGATAATAACAATTTTTTTTAAAACATGCAAACTATTTTTTTTTCTTTTACAGCACCAAGATGCCATTTTATTTCACTTAAGGGCAAGAAGGATATTTCTGGATGGGTAGGGGGGGAGGGAGAAAGAAGGTTGTTTTTTCTTTAGCTAAAGACTCTGCAGGATGCAACACCTTCTTGAAATTGTGTGGGTAATTTTTTTTTTATGGACAAGAAGCAAGTAAGTTTACAGAAAACTAAATTAACACATTTTACTTTATAATTTTATATTTTGCTTGATTAGTACAAAAAGAAAATAAATTTGCTAACGAAAATAGTTTTACAAACAATTTTATTGGTGTTGGTTGTAGATGAAGCATTTTTTTCACTCTTATTTAACCTGACTTGTTTTATGCATACTTGTTTTTATTTCGCTTATGTTTAACTTCATTTGTTAATTTATATATAGTAATTGAGTTAGTGTTTGAGTAACAAACATTTCATTAAAGTTTTATAAGGATGTATAGTTGGTGGCTGCAGCTATTCTGAGCCACAGAAGCAGAAAATAATTTAAATAAATGAACAATATTCTCATCACATTACAGTAGGTAAAATGGTTTGTTTACCTTTTGCATTCAAGGTTTTTTTTTTTTTTTTTTTCGTTTTTTGAGTTTAGAAACCAAATTAACGAAAAGAAAAACATATTCTTTCATTATTTAGTTATTATATAGTAAAAATTTTGATAAAAGCGTGATTTTCAAAATTTAAATGAAAATTTTCTAACTACTAAAAATTAACATTGAAATCATGAAATAAAACCATATTTAAGTAAAAGAGGTTTCAGTTTTGGTACAGCAGTCGCAGATGCACAGGGGTATCTTTTTGGCGCCAAAATGGCATATATTATGTTTGGGCTACAGACGGTTTTGAAGAGATTTTGCTTCGTATGGCCACCCAGGAGAGCAGATTCCATGTGTTAATCAAATATCATGTTTTATAATAAATTTTGTGTGTTTATTATAAAAATTGTGTTGTTTATAATAAAATAAACTGTTTCGTAATAAAATAAAGCTAACATGCTGTTTTAGCAAACAACACCTAACAGGTACCCAAAAATGGAATTTTCTCGCCAAAATGGCGCAAAACAAAAATCACGCCAACCCCGGTGCGTCTGCGACCGCTGTTCCTTAAATTTTGTAATTTATAAACAAACCTCAATTTAAAACTTGAAATTTCACCAAATGGCAAAAACTTAATATATTTTAAAGTTATATTTCTAATAAATTCAATAATTAACAAAAAAATCATTTGAAAATATATGAATATTCCTTATGTTATTCAGATCAACTGAAAAATTTGTATCGATTTAGTATGAGAATAAAAAATAATTGAATTCTTCAAGAGCATAATGCTTTTTCAATGTTTTCAAGATTTGCTTTTTTATAGCCTCGAACCATACATATCGAATATCGCAGATCCTTCAGCGCGGCGTCCTACTCGACAGTTTTGCTTCGCCTATACATTGAATGACTCAAATGAGAATGAATGATGAATCTGTTATCGGTTGTTACTGTTAATATAATTTGGTTTATAGTTAAATGTTTTTCGTGTTCGTTCATTAATTTCCTTTTAATTCGGACTATTATATTTCAACCAGTCAAGATTTTGTAGGGATAGGTATGTAATTATGATTATCTGAATTCAATTTATATTTTAAAACTGATATCGATTTCAACTTTCGTTCAAAATGTTCAGAAGATCGAGATCGCTTCCTGCCAGATATTCAATTCCTTATAAAGGAGAAATACTCGAAAATCTTTCAAGTGCTTTCTGGAAGAATTTGTATATCAATATTCTAATGAAAATATAAAAGATGGTAGTAAGTATAGCTGTCACAAGTTTCAGCCTTGCTTGTCAGTAAATTAATAGTATCGAAAATTACTCTGAATGTAATGCAAAAAAGAAAAGTAAAAATAAGTTTTTTTTCTATTAGTATAGTTATTGAATACATTTTTCACAATGAGCATGCACAGTAGATAAGTATTTCAGCCGTAAAACCAAAGTAGTATTTAAATTCAAAGTTTTCTCTTATGAGTTACCTTTGTTTAGCTTGTACACATTTAATGGTTCTTTTTATTCTGGTGATTCGTGAGATAAGGAAAAAGTTATTGGCAATAGGAAAAAAATTACAAAGCATTTTCTGGCACTTTTTTAACTTAATTTCATACACACAGAGTTTTCAATAAGATTTCTTTCAGATGTTTTTCTTATTTCAAATTTTCGTTCTCTATAAAAATGTGGTAGAATACTAATGGCTTCTAAAGAACTAGCATTATTGCTATTTATATGGAATTGCTTTTCTCAAAACTACAATATTCATTTACATAATCTATTTTGCAACAGCATGATATATTTGTGTCCATCTGTAACCAGACAATCTTCCTAATTTTATAAATTGTTCTTACCAAATTTTATATTTCTTCTCCTCTCCTCTCTTTTTATATTCAGCACATCTTAGTAAATGCACAATTCGGATGTTTTTGGTACGTTGAGGTGAAGAATTACTAATCATTTTCTAGATTTCACAAAGTCATCTTTACTTATAATATTTTGTAAAATTTGATTTTTTCGTTTTATTGAAAGGTATAAGTATGTAAAATGTGCTGCTAAAAGGTGTTTTTTTAATCCATTCATTATTTATATTGCTACAGCCTGTCAAACATTAAAAAAAATACACAACTAAGTGCAGGGTTGGTCATTTTGCCAGCAGAAAGGTATTTTTGCCGGTACAGTGGCAATAACTGGTAAAAAACGACAAAAAGAGTAAAAATGGCAAAAAATCCAATTTTGCATAACTAAATGCAGTGATGCAGTTTATATGAAAAGGTATCATAACAACAAATGAAACCAAATGTTTTCTTGGTAAAAATAAACAAAAGTATAAACCAAAAAAGATATTCTGTTTTCTTGCACTACTCTTGTCACTACTCCCCCCTGACCAAAAAGAAAAAAGATTTTCATGCACCTGCCTTTCCATTCATCATCCACAAACCTGTTTCCCACCTGCTCTCCATGAGCTAAGCAAGTGTGGATCCTACCTCCCTACACAGGTGGCCAATTACCAATCAGGAATCAGCACAACAGCAGGTAAACAAAATTCTTGTTTTCAGTTCTCACCTGATCAGTTTTACAGTTAATCTGAGAAATAACTTTAGCCATTTTGTTTTTGATAGCTTAGATTCTAAGCTTGGCTTCAGAAAATAAAGAAATAACAATTGCAAGAAATAATGAATAAAGGAGAAGAAGACAAGATCCAATTTGGGAGTCCTTTTATAAGTTATCTGTAGATGGAAAAACTGTTGCTAAGTGTAAAAAATGTGGAAACATTCAGAGCAATAAAGTAGCCAGAATGAGGGCACATGTTTCAAGCTGTGTAAAAATTGTTACAAATGAATGTGTGAATGTGGGAGCATCCTCTTCATCTGAAAGACAAGCAGATTTAAACCAGAATAACAGTGATACAGTGATTGATGAAGAGGTGGACAAGTCGTAGCCTCTTTTTAAAAAGGCAAGATATTTAGAAGGTAGTATAAACAAATTCATGTCAAAAACTTCAGATCAAGGTAAAAGGAAGAATGATCTGACTGTTGCAAAATTCTTTTATGCTTGCAACATATCATTTAATGTTGTGGAAAGTTTAAAAACTTAATCCACATCTTGAGACCAAGCTACAAACCGCCTTCACGCAAAGAATTGGCAGGTAATCTTTTAGATTCTGTTCACAGTCAAATTTAAGAATCAGTACATGAAAGTTTGAAAGGCAGAGTAGGTACACTTGTTATTGACAAATGGAGTAACATCCACAATGAACCCATAACTGCTTCAAGTTGTTCAAGTTGATGGAAAATCATATATTGTAGACGTAGAGGATACAGGTGCCACCAAAAAGACTGCAGAATTCTTATCAAAAAAATGCAGTGATATTATTCAGACTGTTGGAAAATAGTATGATTGCCAAAAAAAAAAGCATAGTAATTGACAGCTAAAAATATGGAAAAAATGAGATGGGAGCTGGAATTAAAGTATGAAAGTGTAAATTCATGTCTGATATCACATGGTTGTGCAGCTCATTTGTTAAACCTCCTTGAGGAAGACATTACACCTTCTACTATCATTAAGCATGTAGTGGAGGTTTATAAATATTTTCGAAACCACCATGCTCCTTCAGCATGGCTGAAAGAATACAGTGAATATGTTTCACCAGAGTTACCAGGAAGTACTAGCTGTAATAGTCAGTTGACTTGCCTAGAAACTTTTGAACGAAATCATAAAAGTATCAAATGACCATTTACAAGAAATGGACCAAAATATCATTGCTTGCATGTGTGATTTTAATATTTTGTAACAAGTAAAAGATCTCATTAAGCAATTAAAACCAGTCTCAATAGCTTTAGATATCTTGCAGGCTAATTCAACAACAATAGCAGATGCTTGCCATTTATGGTGCAATTTGCTGAAAGATGATAATTTGAAACCCCATTTTGTAAAAGTTAAAAAAAGGTTTGAAAAAGCAATTTTGCCCTGGGTTCTTCTTGCCTATTTGTTACACCAAAAATATAAGAGTAAGCACCTTAGTTACGAACAAAAAGAACAGGCCAGAGAATGGCTACAAAAAATAAACCCATCTTTCCTATCATATGCCGTAAACTTTGAACTAAAAGAAAAACTTTTCCAAAGTACATTGTTTTCAGAACAAGTAATTATGACAATTGATGCCAATAAGTGGTGGAAAAGTGCCACAAAGTCATGTAAAATTTCCAAAGAATTTTGGGGGTTAATAGCACAAACAATAGAACCTTCTTGAATGAGAGGATTTAAAGTTAATATACTGCTGTACCTTGGTAAACGATGGTAATCTGTTCCAGAAATACTGTTGTTAAGCAAAACCGTTGATATCCAAGGTGCAATTTTCCATACAATTTTTCAGGCACACGTACCTTAAATGACTAGTACTTCTTAAAAATGCTGGTTAAACTTATTTAAAATGGCTTAAAAATTTGAGAAATGTCTTTTATGTATTATATTTGTTATAAAAGTATTAATTCCAATAAAATGAACTAGCAGAGCTTTCCTCATTTCCTTGGTTGTTTTTTTTCCAAGTGAAACTCGAATTAAATGAACCTGGTAGTGGGACACACTTGGTTAAATGACACTTCGTACACATTTGTCCTTTAAGTTTCCATAGACATATCTAAAGATATTTGTGACTGTATTCTAAAACTATGAAAGCAAGTCTATTTTGCTTTACTTATGTTCAACTAAACACATCTGTATATTAGAATTCTGTTTGCCATACAGATAATTTCTTTTTCCTCGTTGTTTGTAAAATGTATACTTATTTTTTGTTTTTTCTTAAAACTGTCTTTTATATTCAATTATGACAAAAATAAAAAGAAGAAGCTTTATATACAAAATTATTTTTAAAATCCTATACTTTAAACACGAGGCTGTTTTTTCAGTCATTTCCCCTGAGCTTTATACTGAACCAATTTTGATAATTATTTTTTTTTTAATGAAAACTCTTCATTTACAGATGTACATGCACTAGCTATTTTTTTTTTAAATATTCCCATTTTTATATTTTAATTTTAATTTTAAAAGTTTTTAAGGAAATTTCTTCAAAATGGTGGCAATTAGTTTAAGATTTCCTCTCTATAACATAAAATTTTTTTGCCTTATCACATTCCACCAATAAGAAGTGTGATTACGTCAGTGAAAATGTTGTTATATTTAAAAGAAAAATCTCAATGTTTTTTATAAAATTTAGCATATTAAAATGATTGCATTTAATTATACACTAATCATGGAAGAGCAGAACACAGATTATATTTATTGAGAAATAATATTAAGTAATCTATGCAAATAAAATATTAAGTAATCTATGTAAATAAAATATTAAGTAATCTATGTAAATAAAATATTAAGTAATCTATGTAAATAAAATATTAAGTAATCTATGTAAATAACAGTAAATAATCTATCATAATAAGTAAAAATGAAATATTTTTGATGAGTTAATTGACGTCATTCGAAAAACAAAAGACAAATTTTCTTCCATGAATGTAAAATATTTTACTGAATCTGTGTCAGTATGACGTCATATCCACACCCTTATTCCTGCATTTAAATAGATTGAACTTCTGTTATTTATTAAAAGATCCTTGGTATAGACAAAATAAAATATTTCTGAAAATTATATCATTTCCATTTAATTATAATAAATATTTAATGAAACTCAGGAATTTTAAAACAATTGCTAAATTCACCCTTACAGTAATATTTTCCTATATATTTTTTATAAAAATGACATAATTTTCCATGTTTATTATACTACCAACGCTGAAATTAAAAACTAAATCATCTGCTTATGAAAATGATTATTATTTTTAAAATGCGCATTTTCAAACACAAAATTTCATTTTTTACAAAGCTAAATTACGTTATTGTCTAGATTTTTACCGAAATCAGGGCCTCAATAGAATGTGGAGTATTCATGTGCAAAGTTTTGAGTATGTTTACATGAATATTATTCTTCGAATTTGCAGTGTCAATTTTTTTGCTACCTTGCATAAAACAACTAAGTAAGTAAATTTATTGCACGTCAACAGCAGTATAAATGCTCAAGATTCTGGCAAATGTATTTAAAAGAATTTTTTTTGCAGTTAGACGCAGTATAATATTTACAACTTTGTCATCATTACAGTTTGTTTATTACTGAAATTTATACACTATATTGCCAAAGGTGACCAGTCACTTGCGATTTTAGACGTTTTGTTAACTATCTAGAAAAATACATGAGGAATTAACCTGAAACTACAGGTGTGTAAACAGTATAGTATAGGTTATATATATTTCCGCGACGATTTTTTCACGAAATCCCATAGGGGACTGTCAACAAATTGAAAAAGAACGGATAAACCTTTTGGATAACCCTGTAAAAACTAATGTAGCAAAGGCTTTCAAACTCGAGATTATTAATAAGTGGCTTATTGTAATATACTGTGTTCATTTTTATGAGGATAGCATAGATATTCTTGTACAGAAATTAAGCTTTTTATAAAAACAGTCCCAAACTTCGCCTGGTTTTTTGCTTATAATTTGCAGAGTTCTTAATATAAAAAAAAGTTCTTTTCAGAAAATATGACAAACAACATTGTACATAATACTTTGCAATCAGAATTAAAAAATAATAAAAATTGGATGAAAAATGAGCAGGTTTACTAAAAAATATTTTACTGCGCTTGTGTGAATGCAATCAAAATATAATATGCTTAATGTATTAGCTAAGTATATAAAGCAACTTTTGTAAAAGTCTCAAACTCATAGCTTGAAAATTATCATCGATAGAATAAGCTCGAAATCTGTTGTTCCAAAAAGGAAGCAAAAATATGAGGGGTTGTATCCAAATATAGTAGTATGTGCAATATTATGTATGCTATCTTGGCACTATTCAACAATTATTTGATACAACCCCTCATCTTTTTGCATCTTTTTGGGAACAATAGATTTTGAGCTTATTCTATCGACGATAATTTTCTGAATTTTCAAGCTATAATTTTGAGACTTTCACAAAAGTTGCTCTATATACTTAGCTAATACATTAAGCATATTATATTTAAATTGCATTCGTGCATGCGCAGTGAAACATTTTTTAGTAAACCTGCTCATTTTTCATCCATTTTTATTATTTTTTAATTCTGTTTGCAGACTTAGACTTAGACTTAAAGATGAGGGGTTCGAAGAACCTAGCACTGTGACCAGAGGTCTATTCTACTATCCCCAGAAAATAGTCCTAAAAAAGGCCAGTAGCTGAAGCAAAATTCAGCAGACATCTGAAAGGAATGTCATAAAGCTCCCAAGGTTCAATTATATGGCGACCAAAGTGCTCAAACCTATAGGCAGAAAACCCCTCACACTCACATAAAACATGCATGGTCGTTTCCTCCATATAATGGCAACCCCTACACGTTGGATCATTTTTTACACCCATAACTGTAAGGTGCCTTTTCAAAGGGCAATGCCCCGTTAAAAGACCAATGGCTTTCCTAATGCCCATTCCTACTCAGCATTAAAAGTTCCTTATGCCTAACACTAGGAAAACCACGGTTAAGCTCCTTTGCTTGCCGCTGTCCTTTAATGTTACGCCATTCATAATACTGCTTCTTTCTAAAGATCTTAAAGACTTTAGTCCTAATAAGATTACTTGAAATCCCAATAGCTGGTTCTGGACCAGCAAAAGGGGTAGCAGATCCCTTCCTTGCCAATTCATCAGCCAACTCATTACCAGAAACACCTGAATGCCCAGGTACCCAGTAGAGAGTGACCCTGTTGTCAATTGCCAGTTGGCAGAGTAAAATATAACATTCCCAAACTATATGGGAGGAAATAACAGTTTTACTAAAAGCAAGTAATGCCGCTTGACTATCAGAACAAATGGGAACACATCTTTTCCTACAGCCAATGTCTAAATAAATTCTGCAGCACATCAGAATGGCAAAGACTTCAGCCTGAAAGACAGTAGAAAAATTTCCCAAAGAACACGAGTACTTAATGCCATCACCAGGGAAACAGACACCTTTCGAAACCGGTTCCGAAAGTGAAACTATCTTCGTAAAAAAATACGCAAAGAAAATCAAAAAAGTAATCAACGGCGGAAATAGAGATTGATCTCTGATATCCAGTGTAAAAAAAATAGTTTAAAAATATTCAAATGCAAGCGAGATATTAGCACATTAATGCCCCATTGGATTAACATTAGCACCGTATTCCCGAGCGCTTGCTCAACGGGAGCCTTAAGATGATTTCATCTTTATGTCCCTGAAACTCATAAATAACCCTGATAGCAACATTGTCACCATCCAGATAATTAATAAGATTTAACACATTGAGCCTAGAGCTAATAAGAATACAAGCCCTAGGCCTCACACAGGTAGCATCATAAAAGATTTTATACCCTTTAATATTCAGACCCAGGATTCTACCATTAAGGATCCAAGGTTCCTGAACTAATGCAAAGTCATAATCACCTCTAGTCAACCCTCTGCCAAGAATGGCCGATGCAGAGCGACTATGTTGAAGATTGATCTGTGCTACTTTACAGCTGCTATCCATAAACAATGTATAGAGGCAGCAAGAAAATTAGGAAGAGATACCACCCTTCCCATCAACATCAGGTAAGGGTTTAACCTGCTGACCCTGCTCATTCAAAACCTGCAATTCCATTTCAATCTCACCAATAGATAAGGCTGAGTCTGGTTGAAGGGTTCCTTCAGAACTGGTTTCAATCACCAAATCATTAATTTTAAGCAATTCACTATATTTATCAGAAAGAATATCTGAATCACTTACCTGAGAGGAGGTTGCCTGTGTTTCAGTCAAACACTCCTTGTCCTTTACCTTGGTGTTGGGATCGTTTATAATTTTAAATGTTCCTCTATCCAGGCCTGTGCATGCACCAAAGTTTGCCCGCTTTATCGCTTCGGCAGCCTCCCATTCAACCTCAAAAATCCATCGTATAGAATGTGGTTCTACAAACTTGTGGAGAACACGCCATTCTTCCGACTTCAACTCCGGGTTTAACCAGTTGATCCGCTTTAGCAACAAATTGGGCTCCTTTGTGTACACATCTCTGGTCTTAAATGCCACCTTCACAGGCTTTGGTAGCTCACTGGCATTCATAACTTTGAGTGTCGTGCCACCAATAACCTTCTTGTTGTTATCAAATATCTTTTTGAGCCAGTCCCCAGTTTCAATATCATCACAGTAGATAATCATGGATCCAGCCTGCAATGCAGATCTCTGAATTTTTGGCATAAGATCCCCAGAAGGGATCAGGTCAACTTGTTTCAGGATCTCCATCTGAATGCAGTTGAAGTCTTCAACAGAAAGCTTTTCGGAAGGAAAGAATTCCCTCACGATAGCCATCTTGACTGCCTTCACCACATGTGCAAATGACCATGGCCGGTTTTCTGTCCGTGGTTTCTTTGACAATGCTGTTTGTGCAGAAAGAGTTGAAACCTCAGACCTAAGTCTTTTGGTTCTGCCTACCTTCTCATCTTCAGTTGGTTCAACTGCTGAGACTTTTAGCTTCTTCGTTTGTGCTCTGCGCTTTTGAGTTTTTGTGAGTTCTACCCGCCCCCCAGCTGCAGTGTTAGTGTGTTGCAAGCTAATGCTCGCATTGCCACTTCCACCAGCAGCAGGGTTGCTGGCTTCCTCCTTGGTGCTAGGACCCGGCTTCAAAGCCGTTTCACAAGCTGATTGGGTACCTCCCAGGGGAGAACCTAACCCTTTCTGCTTTCCTTCTTCTTGTTTTTTTGTTTTTGTATCATCCATAATTGGACCGGAGAACTGGGAGGAACAGAAAGGTCCACACCTGCTAACCTCCCTATACAGGTGTAAGGCGTATGGTCAACGAGGTTCCGCCTGGTTCCTCGAGGGGACCGTTAGTGACATCATATACCCCAGATGCCATTCATCCCTTCAGCATGGTACCACACACCTTGGAATTGGGAGCCTATTTTAGTCGCATCTTACGACATGCATGGGCTACATTGGGACTATTCTAACCCGGTCACCACACGGGTTATTCTGATTGCAGAGTATTATGTACAATGTTGTTTGTCATATTTCCTGAAAAGAACTTTTTTTATATTAAGAACTCTGCAAATTATAAGCAAAAAATTAGGCAAAATTTGAGACTGCCTTTATAAAAACATTAATTTCTCTACGAATTTACATGCTATCCTTATAAAAATGAACACAGTATATTACAATAAGCCACTTATTAATAATCTCGAGTTTGAACGCCTTTGCTACATTAGTTTTTACAGGGTTATCCAACAGATATTCGTCCTTTTTCAATTTATTGACAGTCCCCTATGGGGTTTCGTGAAAAAATCTTCGCAGAAATATATAACCCATACTATACTGTTTACACACCTGCAGTTTCAGGTTAATTCCTCATGTATTTTTCTAGATAGTTAACAAAACGTCTAAAATCGAAAATGACCGGTCACCTTTGGCAATATAGTGTATATCTTATTTTTGGTTATGGAAATATGTGCTATATATATTATAAGAGATGGCAGTTATTTATTTCGTTCGATATGGTATTGTTTATACAAGACTTATATATATCATCATAAACTTCGAGAACAAGTAGTTTAAACTGTTAAAGATCATTGAGAACGTTATAAAAACTTTATAATCGACGATACTTCTTATTGGATCCCGGTAAGTAATTCTGTTGATTATGAAAATTTGATGTCATAGATTAGTGAATATGCGGGTCACGTAGAATTAGTTTACATAAGTCAATTGTTTTCAAACTATACCTTTCAAATATATTGAAATAATAATAATAATTGTTTCGATTATGGGTCTGGAAGTATTATATGTAATTTACTTTTTTCTGGAAATATTGATGCAGGGCATTATGATGTTTTAGAATTTCATTCTGAATCTAATTTAGTAAAGCAGTTCCAAAAAATAGAACAAAAAGAAGAAAAATTTTAACATGGTGCAAAGAAATCCTAAATAAATGTATCAAAAATAAAGTACAAAAATCGTTTTTATTCAATATCGGTGTGCTATTTCTAAAAATATTTTCAACCATATTGCCTAGTTGGTTTAAACAATGACTGTATTTATTGCTCTGCACTCAATGTTAAAGGTGGAAAAATTCAGCATGCTATTTTAATTTATGCTGTAATAAAAAAAAAATTCAAGCTACTTTGATTTCGTATTTCTGATGTAAAGAATTATTCACAGGAGATACTGAGCTGTCTAAAAACTGTAAACATTTATGAATATAAAAAATGCATTATCTTTCATATCATTAGGTGCAAATGTAACATTGCCACACGAAAAGATTCCATATTGCTTTAAAATTCTTGCTGTATTCCATCATAGAATTTCTCTATTATACCCTCAAAGTAAAATAGCCACTTATGGGCAATTATACGTTCTAGATTTTGCTGGGGCTAATCAAATCATTCTTCAACATTCTGCTAATAGTTCTTTAAGAAAGGATATTCTAGAAGTTTTAACCTCTATTTTAAACAAGTGCAACCGATATATACATGATTATACAAAACAATGTAACAGCACATGTCTAAAAAAAAAAGAAATAACATTGAAAGAAAATCGGGTAACTGTCAATTTAGTAATGCGATTTTATCATGAGCCCCAAGAGAATTCTCGGCAATGTAATGACCCTGCATGTTCTGAGGTCACAGTGGTTTTTGAATCAGCTGATGGTGCTCCACCTTCTCACAGACTCATTGCAGTTTATGCTAAGAACAGATAATTGGAAAACGTAGATTTTGACAGTATAGCCTGTGACCCAATGTCTTACATTCTAATTTGGTCATATGGAGAACCAGATGGTCTATTTCAATGCCAGTTGGAAGTTTACAGCAGAATAAAATTTGGCAAAATACATCTATGATGCAAGAATATACATTGCATACACTTATGATTCGAGGTTGTGGCCCTATTGGAACTTTAAACCCAGTAATTAATTCTGGAAAGTTAACGTAACAGTTAATTGTGAATTATTATTGTTGAATTGAAGGTGACAGATTACAATATATTCGAAGTCAACAGTCAAAGTTGAGGGTGGATACATATGCCGGCCTAGCAGATGCTTTGCATGTAAGGGCTGGGTATGTTATTATTTTACCACTTTCTTTCACTGGGAGTTCTTGAAATATGACGCAAAATTATCAGGATGCAATGGCCATGGTAAGGACATTTGGTAAGCGAAATACTTTTTTAAGATTCATGTAATCCGTTATGGCCAAAAATTACAAATATTTTACATTCTTATGAAAATGCTTACAATAGACCAGATGTTACAGTTAACATTTTTCATGCAAAAGTAAAAGAACTTTTTTGATTAATAAATCAAAAAAATATATTTGGTGTATTGGAAATCTATCTATACACTGTTGAATTTCAAAAAAGAGGTCTTACTCATATTCACTTATTATTATGCCTATTTGCAAGATAATTGCAAATTTAGGGAAATCTCGGATATTGATAACTTTATTTCTGCAGAAATTCCTGACAGTTGAGATGACACTTTATATATACTTAGTTAAATGTCATATGCACAATGGCACATGCAGTAATCTTAATAAAAATTCAGTTTGTATCAATGATGGTAAGTGTAAAAAAGGATTTTATAAAGAGTTTATTTCTGAAACAAATAATAATGTCAATGATTACCTCTGTACCGATGAAGAAACAAGGGTAGAACAATTACAAAATATATTAAAGAAACAATCGTAGAAGTAGACAATCGTTATGTCGTTCTCTATTATCTATTTTACTTTACTTTCAAGCACATATTAATGTAGAAATCTGTGCAAGTATACATAGCATAAAATATATTCATAAATATGTTTATAAGGGACATGACTGCGCTAATTTACAAGTTGTTTCTGAAAGAGACGTTTAATTGATCACGATGAAGTTTTTTCTTTCCTGAACACCCGCTATGTAAGTCCATGTGAAGCTACTTACGGAATATTTTCCATACCTTTGCACCAGCAATTGCATACAATAATTCGACTACCAGTTCTTTTACCCAACGAACAAGTATATTATTATAACGACAATGCCACTAAAGCCTTACTTTTAACAGAATTAATAAAACACAGAGTAAATCGCTTGGTTGGTGAATAAGGATCTGAAAAAAAGCCCATACATTTATTCAGAAATGCCTTTTTATTATGTTTTTGACAGAGAGAAATAAATTTGGAAGAAGTGTGTCAGAATGTTTAAAATTATAGGTAGAATGTATAATGTTTTACTGAAAGATATCATCTCTGCTTGCTGCTGTTTCATGTAGTGGATGCTACCACTTTTGAAGATTTAGGAACATATAAGAGTATTACATACTGAACTTTCAAAGAAGCTGCAATTCAGGGAGGGTTGTTTCAAGATGATACTAAACGGTATCATTGTTTACAGGAAGCATCATCTTTACAAATTCCACAACAATTGAGACAATTATTTTCTTTTTTTGCATATATTAGGAACCATGTAATGTACTTCATTGATGGAATATATTTAAAAACTTTTAATGAAGATTACCAGCAACTTCATAATAAAAAAACTGCTTATGAATTAACTCTAAAATATATTTAAAAAACAAAATCCCATGGATTTTCCCTCTCTACTTTTGATTTACCAGTTACTAAATATAATAATGAGGCAGCAAGTGCTACTCTTGAATCTTTTACAAACCCAAATTTAAATTATGATTTAATGATACAACAAGCTAATGAAGAACAACTGATTTTCATTAATGAAAATATTTTTGTGATGCAACAAAATAATACGAATAAACGTAATGCGTACTTTATAGATGACCCAGGAGGTACTGGAAGAACATTTGTATATCAATGTTTGATCAAGTGTTTTAGTTTTGAATTAGAAGTTATAGCAGTCGCATTGCCAGGTATTTCTGTTATGCAATTACCAAATGGTCACACAGTACACAGCAGATTTAAATTACAGTTACATCAACATGATATTTCGATATCATCTCTAAACATCAATAGTAAGGCTTCATCTAACATTAGGTCTGCATGACTTATTACATGGGATGAGTACCCATGACCAATGCATATGTGTTAATGTGCATCGATAGACTTCTGCGAGGAATTATGAACAATAGTGTACCTTTTGGAGGAATTGGAGGAGATTTTATGTAGGTCCTACCCTCGAGTCAAAATTCAAGACAAAATATATTTTTAAACAGCGTTAAGTGTTAAGTTTTCTCCTTTTCTGTCAGAATTGAAGATATTTACATTAATAAACAATATGCGATTAAGATCAGATGAATCTGAATAAATGGAATTTTTGCTTAAAATAGTTTATGGAGAAAATTTTTCCATGAAGAATTCCCTGAAATCTCAAATAACGTAGCTTTACCAACGTCTATTATAGCAGAAAACGATATCGTCACCGAAATTTCTGGAAAAGTGTTTGCATGTTCAGATTATATCATGAAATTTGATAAAGTTTCAATTCTGGTTCCAAAAAACGCGAACTTTGTGATGAAATTAATAATACTGTTATAAATGAAATACCTGGAACGTCCAGAACAAACATGAGCGTAAATAACTTAATAACAGAAAATGAAAAAGATATCCTTTAGTTTCAAGCCGAATTTTTAAATAGCTTAGAATTAAGTGGTTTGCCTCCACATATTCTCACTTTAAAAATTGGAGCTATTGTAATTTTATTAAAAATTTTAAATACACCCCAAGGTCTTTTAAAAGGGACCAGATGAATTGTACAAAACATATATAATAATTGTTTAGATCTAGAAATAATTACAGGCGAAATAGTTGGACAGAGGATTTTGATCTGTATAATCAATATAATTTTATCAGACACAACCCTTCCTTTTTATTTAGAAGTCATCAATTTCCCATTCGTCTTGCATTTAGTATGACGATTAATAAAGAACAAGGTCAAACATTGGATTTTGTTGGTATTTATTTACCTGAAAAAGTATCCAACATATATCCATGAACTGGTATATGTCACAGATTCTCGAGTACATTCTTTTAAAAACTTGAAATTACAAACAGTGCCAAAAAGTAGTTCAACTACTAATGTGGTACATAAGGAAGTACTTTTAAAACAAGAAAAAACCTATAATTTAATCTGCATGAAATGTGATTTCATACTTATTATATAAAATTGAATAAAATTAATATTCTCTTCTAATTGCATTTTTCTTTCATTCGTAAGCTTAAATTGTAACATACATATTTAATATATTTTCTTCTGTTGAATTTGGACTGATGTAACTAGTATGTAATTATAGAATTTTATCTGTAAATTTGTTTAATTTATGATAGTAGCTGTTTATTTTATTTATAGTAACTGTAAATAATGTTAAATCTTTTACAATTAGGAAATGCATCTGATAATATGAATATCTGTCATACCCCTTCTAACGCTTTTGGCACTGACTTTTTCCTTATAGTCTAAAAAAATTAAAACTTTTGTCATATAGCAGTTTTGAATTGTAAAATACATATCAATTTAAATTATTTTGATTATTTGAAAATTATACATTTTATCAAATGCACATATATGTGACCATTAGGTCTTGCAGCATTACATGATCATTTCATATGATATATTGTCTGAAAGAGTTTTGTTTTCTGTCCATACTTAAATTAAATTTGCACTTTTCACATTTTACTCTTGTTCTTAGGTTCCATTTTGTATTCTTATATCTTAATATAATATCATCCATTTCTGGACAATAACCAAGATCGTCGAACTGAATTTCTAACAATGGTTGTACGGTATTCATAGCTCTCTTTTTTGGAACTAACTTTGTCTCATTTGAATTTGATGGGTGGCCTCGCTTTCGCTCAACCATAGAATTTCCTTGTTTAGACAATGATTCTGATATGTGTGTAAAAAAAGCAAGAACATCCAGTTGTTTTTTTCTTGAAATATTTTCTTTTCACAGTCATTCTTACATTCAAGTCAACTATTTGTGATGGAGAGGGTTATGAAGTGAAATATAACTTTTATTGTCCACTTCCAGATCGATTGTCAATTCTGTAAAGTTGAACAAGGAAATCTGTCTTATGAACTACCCCCATTGAATTATTGTAGAGTCTAATTACTTCAGGCCTGGTTATATGAATATATTTGTTACTCTTTTTACACCAACGCTGCACTTCATTAACTTCTCCTTTATCCACAAAATTAGAAGCTGTACAAACAATATTGTTATCGTTCCATTCCGTTACAACTACATCCTCTTCAATTGGTGTGATCTCATGAATTGAACCTGTAGGCTCTTTTTTCTTCGCCTCAAATAGGCAATTGGGAATCCTATTGCTGCGCACTGTTCCAGCATATAAAATACCTTTACTTTGAATGTACTGTATAACTAACAGTGATGTGAAGTAATTATCAGCAATCACTATAAATTTCGTCATTAGAGACGTGTTCAAGTAAAGTGTCGATAATTGCACCAGTTTTTCCTAAGTTTACTTCATAATCAGCCTTAACATTTGTAATTCTACCTTGATAGAAAATAAGGTCATACACCACAGTACTTGAGCCCCAGAGAAGATAAGATTTTACTCCCCATGGTGACGGCTTATTCTTTATATATTGCTTTATATTTAGTTGATCCTTAAATGGAATTATGTCCACTAAAAAGTCAAAATATAGAATGCACATACGTGATCATGAAGTTTTTACGTATCTGCAAAGCGTTATGTATAGTTTAAAGCATTTTAAAAGTAAGGAACACATTTGTGACTGTCAGATAATCGGGAGTCAACCACAGTTTTTAATACAATGATAAAACTTTCTGTTGAGTTTTTAATATTTTAATTCAGTGTTCTAAGGTAATTTTAAATTCTGATATGAAGTTAATTTTTTAAATAGCTTTTAATTAACTAAAAAATACAGTATAATATAATATAATATCTATTTATTGCAGATGCATGAAGCCATCAATGCAGAAACACATCATATTATTGAAAGAAATCTTTAATGTGTGAAATATGCAGCCAAACATTTATTCAGAAGAACTTTTTCGAAAAGCATCTTCCGACTCTCACGAAGAAAAATCATTTGTGTGTGATGTTTGCAAAAAGAAATTATCTCGTAAGGGTGATTTAAAAAGGCATCTGTTAAGTCATACTGGTGAGAAACCTTTCGTGTGTGACCTATGCAACAAGAAATGCTCTCGTAAGAATGATTTAAAGAAGCATCTGTTAATTCATACTGGTGATAAAACTTTTGTGTGTGAACTGTGCAACAAGAAATTCTCTCGAAAATGTCATTTAAAAATTCACCTTATCTCTCATACTGGTGAGAAACCTTGTGTGTGTGAGATATGTAGCAAGAAATTCTCTCAAAAGAGTAATTTAAATGATCACATTCGTTCTCATACTGGTGAGAAACCTTTGGCGTGTGAAATATGCAACAAGAAATTCTCTCGAAAGACTCATTTAAATACTCACCTTCGCTCTCATACTGGTGAGAAACCTTGTGTGTGTGAGATATGTAGTAAGAAATTCTCTCAAAAGAGTAGTTTAAATGCTCACCTTCGTTCTCATACTGGTGAGAAACCTTTCGCGTGTGAGATATGCAACAAGAAATTCTCTCGAAAGAGTCATTTAAATACTCACCTTCGCTCTCATACTGGTGAGAAACCTTTTGTGTGTGAGCTATGTAACAAGAAATTCTCTCAAAAGAGTAATTTAAATACTCACTTTCGTTCTCATACTGGTGAGAAACTTTTCATGTGTGAGATATGCAGCAAGAATTTCTCTTGTAAGGATGATTTAGACAAGCATCTGTTATTCCATACTGATGAGAATCCTTTTTGTGTGTCAGGTTCGCAACAAGAAATTCTCATGTAACAGTGATTTAAGCAAGAAGCTGCTAATTCATTCATCTTATGTGTGAGACATACAACAAAATATTTTAGCTAAATGCCCATATTAGTTCTCAAACTAATGAGAAATATTTTGTTTGTAAATTCAGCAACAAAATATTTTCAAAGGAGTATATTTATTAAGAATCCTTTATTTCATACTGGTGAGAAACATGCAATAAAATTTATTCTCAAAAGTGTAGTGTAAATGCTTATACTGTAGATAAACATTTTTGATAGTGTGAAATATGAAACAAGAAATTTCCACAAACACTGCTTATATGCTATCTCATAATTTGCTGTTTGCTATAAACTAATTTTGGTGCTTCCCTTTTTATAGAGATATTGGGATAATTTAGTGTAAAAAATGGGGTACTTTTTGGTTAGCCGGGTGCCAGTATGTGTGTATATACAGGATTGTTATAATTAAATTTTCCGTATAAACAGCATCCTACAGAGTGAACGGAATGCGACGATATTTGGTATATAGACTACACACGTGATGCGCTCATGGAATTTCGAAAAAGGATTTTAGTTCCAAAATGTTCACCATAGGGTGCCTTTTCCAGAAACACAGTAAATTTTACACAATAAACGACCAAAACGGAATACAGAAACAATATTAACAATGCCGAACAATAATTATGAGTAATAAAATGTAAAACTGGGAAAAGCTGTCAGTTCTAGGAAAAAAATGTCGAGATTTGCATGCTTGCGGAGAAGATGAAGCTTTATGCAAAATAGGTTAGGGTATAAAACGTTTGCAGACGTTGTCATTTTTTATGTCGATGTTTCCGGCTGTAATGATGACAGTAACTTTAGAAGAACGTGCATTATTGGTGAAGCTGTTTTACGAAAACAAGGGCAATGCTTCTGCTGCAGTTCATGAATTTCGTCGTATAAAGAATCTACGGTGTGGACCAATGTCTATAAAGGTATCTGGGCCATGATTAAGAGATTTAAATAGACGGAGAAATTAGGAGTTCAACCTGGAAGAGGCCGTAAGCTTGTCTCATCGGTACTTTTCAAGACAGCTGTTGCTGCACAGTCACAGATATCAGAGTTTGGGGACAGTAGCGCATGTGCAGTTTCTCGACTGACAGGCTATTCTTACAGCACCCTCCGAAAAGTGCTCAGTAACATTATTGACTACTTCCCATTCAAGATCCACCATAACCAAGAGCTGTTGGATAGGGACAAGCCACTACATCTCTCATTTGCAGTCAGTTTTCTCAACAGAATGACTGTTGATCTGTCATGGCCTTGGAATATTCTGTGGAGCGACGAGGCTAATTTCTACCTCATTCGAACAGTCAACACACACAATTGTCACATTTGGGCTCAGGAAAATCTGCGGATGCACACTGAAATTTCCCTACATTCTCCAAAGGTGACTCTCTGGTGTGGATTCATGGCGACATTCATCCTTGGACCGTTCTTCTTTGAGTAAATAACTGTACAGGGTCCTATCAATGTTCTGTCACGAGCCGTCAGTACCATGATATGCTGCAGATGTTTGTTGTGCTGCAACTACAGCAAAGGCGGTTCCTTATATCGACCATTTTCATGCAGGATTGTGGGCCCCCACATATCCAGGAGTCTGTGAAGGCACTATTGCTCCAACACTTCACAGACGAACGTGTTATTAGTCGCTTCTTTCATAATCCATGGCCGGATCTAAATGCATGTGATTTCTGGTTATGGGGACACTTATACAGTCTGGTGTAACGTGGAGGTGTTGTGACGTTGAATGACTTAAAGAACTCCATAACACTTCATGTGCGAAGCATCACAACTGATCAGTTACGATCTGTTGTTGAACACGCTGTCCATCGACTTGAAATTTTACAGGTGAATGAGGATGGTCACATTTCTGCAAACTGAACTTTTTTTTCTCAAGCAACGTACTGTTATTTTTTCCTTACCTTTACTTTATGTAGTTTGATGACAAGGTGATCAGAAAATAGTCAATAAGTGTTAATATTGTTTCTGGATTCTGTTTCGGCCGTTTATTGTGTTAAATTTAATGTTTTTCTGAAAAAGGCGTCCTCTGATGGACATTTGGAACTAAAAAAATTTTTCGAAATTCTGTGAGCACATGTCGTGTATAGTTAGTGTTAATATACCAAATTTCGTTGCATTCTGTTCACCCGTTTGCACTGTAGGATTCTGTTTATAGGGAAAGTTTAATTATAACCACCATTTATATATGTTGCACTCGGCAATAGATGAAGAAAAAAGATGACAAATATCTCCAAATTAATTGCAGTCATACTCGAAGTTTGCTCGTCAGCAGTTGAGTAAAAATGTAGATTGCATAAAGGCAAAACACGATGACAGTCAAATCCATTTTATTTAAACACAATTCTCTTTAGATTCCGGGGAAGCGATTTTACAAACCATCATTGCTACCGCGATTAAGAGAGGTATCGAATGTTGATTGGTCGATTGTACAAGACATTGTAGGAGGAGCTTAACGCGCTTGAAGACGATATTTTTCATTTCGTTGAAAATTCATTAAAGATTCAGAAGTTGCATATTCACATTTGTTTTATTTTTACTGATGCTTGTGACATATTAAACGTTTCAAACAAATATTATTAACTTAATCCATTTAAAAGAAAATAATTCATATGTACAAGTACCATTTAATATGAAACGAGTTGAATTAGCAAATACTTCACCTTTAATATTATACTTTTTTAAGAAAAAGAAAACTAATATTTTAATTGAAATCTTGAACAAAAAATAATTTAAATTTGCAGCAACTTGTGTAATTATTTTTTAAGGGGGGGGGGGCTATTCATTTAGGATAATTTAGTGATATATAACAAATCTTGTATGAAGTTAAAAAAAAATAATAATAATATTGTTTTTCATAATAATAAATTTTAAATAAAATTTACATAATTACATTTTTTCTATAGAAGCAGTTCTTATTCTAAATTTTATTTATAGAATTTATTGTAATTAGCTGGAACTAAAGGATTAAACGTTAATCAACACATCTAGTTTTACACAAGAATAAAATTAAATAAGGCGCAAAAAATTAATAAATGTTTTTGTCATAGTTATAATTTAAGTAAAAGTAAAGATACATATACAAGCGGTTATTACTTTTTGAACTGTTTCATAATACTGACATACAGTTAAATTGGTATATAAATAATGCAAATTTATACTTTTCTCTTTATGGGGGAGAGACCGGGGGTTTAATTAAAAGGTTTTTTTTAAAAAAAAAGCCATGGCTTTAAATCGAAATAGCATAAAATAAAAAAAAATTCATGTAAATTTTCTTATTTTTTTAAATAATTATTTTTAGTTTCAGAACAAATAAAACACTACAATTTTTTTTATGAATTCACAAAAACAATTAAGTGAAATAAAGCTTATTCGGTAAATAAAGCTATGCAAATTATTAAAAAAATTCCTTGCATTAAAAAAATACAAGGCACAATATATAAATAAAATCGGTTTTTTGAATAATTTAAGCATCTTATTGCATCACCTAGCCAGTATTCAATATTTAAACCTTTTACTGCATGGTTGTGCCTTCTATTAACAAAATTCAACACTAAAAATAAATTGCATTAAACCTTTCTTATCAAAATTGAAGCAATAAGCAGTAATAATGTATATGGTGTATTTCATACAGCTGTATCCAGTAAAAGCTAATACCCCCCCCCCCCCCTCACACACACACACACCAGTAAAAACAAAGTTGTTTCTGTAACGTCCCCATCTAACTGAAAATTAAAGATATGTTAAGAGAAAAAAAATAGTAAACCACTTTTCAAGTTCATATAAACTCCTATTTAATATTAATTTACACATTAATTTTATCCAAGATTATTATTAACTTAATTTAATCGCTTATACACAAAATTGAAGTAATATTTAATCAGAAGTAAATATCAGTATAAAGTAAAATCTTATTTCAATTTTATGTACAGTTTTCTTAATTAAATAAGAATTCAAAAATCTTCATGATTCAAATTTATATTTAACAATAAATATATATATTTTTTTAATTATAGTTTTTAAGGATCCATGCATAGGAATACATAAGAAAGAACATTTCCTTTGTTTAAAAAACTGTTAATTGTGCATATGCAGAATACTGTTTTTTACAAACAGAAGGAATTTAGATTCTTACATACTTTCTATTGCGAAATTTATTCCTAAAAGGGCACAATACAACTGCCCTTCCTCCACCCTTCTCTGTATTTAATATAAGTTGTAAAACTATTCAAAATACCATTAAAAGTACAAACATTGACGAAAAACCCTCCAACTCCTCCCCCGGCCTCTACGTAATCATGTTTCAAGCCAATCATCATTTGACATTTCTCTTAATCGCGCTAACAATGATGGATTGTAAAATCGCTCCGGGGAAAGGCTCTCTTCACATAACGAAAACATTAATAACTTTCCGTAGAATAAGATAATTTTATATTACACACAGTTCAACAGCCAGTAACAGTTTATTTTAACACTCCTTTGACCACAAAATCTCTATGTTAACACATATTAGAACTGTACAATGACAGCAATAGTTTGTTTTAACAATCAATTGGACGACAGAATTCTTCTGCTCTCTGCGTCTGTCGCTTCATTATAAGCGAAGAGGCGTAAGAAACATTTCGTAACACGTGACCTTTTCTTCCCCAATGCATGTTCAATTTTAGCTGCGTACTCATTTTTATCACGAAATTAATATTGAAGAAATAAGTGTCTCCTAGTTTTTGGCAGGAGAAGAATTTTCTAGAATAGTGTTCATATTAATAAACGCGGGAACCTGAAAGAATAAGTTTCGGTTTTTGCATATTTAGAAAACAATTTAAAGGATTTTTGATGGGGAATGATGAATTTACCAAGATTAAAAGAAATAAAAGAGATTTAAATGTGAGAAGAAATAGGAAATATTTAATGTAAAAATAATTTAAGAAGAAATAATTTTATTTATTTATGTTTTTTACGTCTTATTTGTTTGGAAATAAAAGTTAATTTAAGTAGATTAGGATAAAAAATGCTTTAAATGTGAAACGTAATGGAATATTTTTAAGAAAGTGAATATTTGAGTAAAATAGGGTTGTAAATGGAATATTAATAAAAGGAATTTTTATATACAATAAATTTAATAGTGTATGGAATTTTAAATTTTGTAACATAATCCCCCTTTCCAAATTTTTGATGAATTCAGTAGTTTTTTAGAACTACAAGTTCAGACAAGTAAAAAGATTATAAGTTTGATGATAGAAATTGCTACAGTGAGAAAATTATAAGTGGTATTAATCAGTTAATCACTTTCAAAAGTAAATATTTTAGACTAATTATAAAAATTTTAGAATTTGAAGAGCAGTTTTAATACCTGTAAAATTTTAGAATTTGGAGTGCTTTCCCCTGAAAATATACAGAACAAAGTTTACATAGTCACTTACAATTTGTAAGTGTATTGTACTACATAACAATAATAGGAACAGTGAAAGTAAACGATTAAATACAGTCAATAACAGAAATAGTTGTTTTAAAATAACAGAAATAATAAGATATAGCTTGAAATAAAATTTAAAATATTAACAAACTAATTTTTTATATAGTCCTTGGTAGATTCATAAAATTTAAAGTTCTGAATCCCTAGCAAAAGTCTGTAAGAAGTCTAATAATAAATTATAGACTCAACAAAATTTTCGGTATCCATGGCAAACCAAGAATTTTTTAATTTCACATCTTCTCTGGTAGACTACTATAAATAATAACTAAGTATGTAGCTATTTAATTACTACACAATTTCTTAGTTACTTTAGTGGAATTCAGTACGTAAGTGAAGCACATGTTCAGAATTACATTCATCTTTTAGATTGCTACTCAATTAGGTTTCTGTATCCAATGATTTTTTTTTCTGTTCTGTTTTAGTGTTAACTCTAGAACAAAAGGCCTGCTAACAGCTTTTTAATAAAAAAAAAGCCACTTTTGTCCCCTTTTCAAAAAACATTTCGAACTGGTTAGTCACCTTTTATCAGTAGATCTTTGTGATGTTTCCTCAAGTGATTGCTGAATTACGTGATATTTTTCTGCAACCACTCGATGAATTTCATGGTATATTTCTGTGACCTGTCTGTGAATTTCGCAATTTCTTTTTCACGACCAATTAGTGACACTGCAAGTTTCCACATTAGTCCTCGTGACTTACTGGCAAAACTCGCAGAGCCCTTTTTCATGCAACAGCTGGATAAATTTCATATATTTCTTTAATGCAGCTAACTGATGAATTTTCCAATTTATTTTCACAGGACCAATAGACAAATTTACATTGTTTTTCTGCGATTGACTGACAAATTTTGTGACTTTTTCCTCATGACCAATTATCAAATTTCATATTATTTTTCGTTACTAATTTTTGATTTTTGCTGTTTCATCTTGAGACAAAATTCATAATGTTTTTCTTATGCCCAATTGAAAAGTTCATGATTTTTTTCTACCAATCGATCAACAAATTTCGCATTTTTTCCTCGCAAGTGATCCACTTTCTTCATTTTTTTTCTAAGACCAGTCGACTAATTTCACTCATCCCCTCCCTCAAGCAATCGATGAATTTCACAATTTTTTTTCTCGACTGTTTGACCAAATTCCCAATTTTTTCCTGTGACCGATTGATATATTTTCACATGGAAAATAACCAAAAGCACAATGAGCTCTGCTGGGTGCATAAAGTAGTTTTAAAAGGGTTACAGTTGCATAAAATATTATACAACAGTTGACATGCATTGCACCCTGTCAAATTGGTTAAGACTCAACACTATGATTTCATGGGTGCAAACTGTCATTTATGCATTAGTGACAGCTGCTCTAACGAATTTCGTTCATTTTTGAAATTGCTACACAACAAGGTTGCTGTATCAAGTGATTTTTTTTAATGGGTGAGAAGTGTTTATACAGTAGACTCCCTTAAATCCGCATACCTTAAAACCAAAGGTTGTGCAGATTTTAGAAATTTGCGGTTTCTGGTTACTGTTTTACAATTTTAAAACAATAATTTGAATTTAATAATGCACTTGAAATTATAATGAAAACTTACAATAAAATAAAATAATTAAGTAAAATAATAAAAATAAAGAACATTTAAAAAACATTTAAAATATTAAAAGTAAAGTTCAATGCATAACTAAATATGCATAATGATCATGAGATAATTTTTTCTTAAATTATTCAGTGAAATTCACCTTATAAATGTATAATACTAATAATTGACATCAAAATCTTAAAATAACAAAGTTTTTTTTCATGTTTAGCCATACTTAGTAACCAAAAAAGCTTGATTAATGCATAAATTATTTGGTAAAAATATCGTGATCCCCACTGATATCAATCTTGAAAATTTTCAGAAATAAATATATACTTCCTTCATGGGAAAACACGAGTTGAATCATATTAACCAGAATAAAATGTTAAAATGTGTACAGGATGATATAAATATATAAAAAAGTTGAATTTTACACCTACATCTTTACTGAGAGTTTCATTGTGTACATCGGAAACAATGTGTAATTTAATTGATTTTTATTGTCACTAGAGACCGGTAAAAAGGGCAGAAGATTTTTTTAAATATAAAAATAAAGATTAAAAATATTAAAATTAAAAAAATTAAATTAAAAGAAATTAATAAAATGAAAAATATGTTTAATTTCTTTGTATGCTGTGGGACAAAGAAGGGGGAAGCATAAGTTTGGAAGGTTAGGGGAGATAAATTAAATGATTATCTATTTATTTATATTAGATAGCAACGAATGCTGCTGATTATATTTTTAAATAAAGATATGTGAAGTTCTATGTACTGGAAAGGAGGTGCAAAGGAGAAGTGGACATTTGGAAGGATAATTATTTTATTGTTATTAAAGAGCATTAAATAGGGAAATTTTTTATGTATAAAAATAAAGATAAAAATAGTTTTAATTTTTCCGTATATTGGGGGCGGGAGCGTAAATTTGGTGGGTTAGGGTATAATTTCAATGAATATCTATTAATTTTTATTAGTGAATGACAAGTGTTGCTTATTAAATTTTTTAAGTAAAGAATTTTAAAGATCTGAATCTCTGAATGCTGGAGGGGATGTATGCAAAGGGGAAAGCGGACTTTTTTCTGGGGATTCAGGGGGATAATTTATAAGATTATTTGTCATAAGAGAGCATTAAAAAGGGGAGAATATTTTTTAAATATGAAAGTAAAGATTTAAAATTTTTCGTATACCATGTAGAAAAGGGGGAGGCATAAGTTTGGGGTTTTAGGGGTATTTAGATGATTATCTATTTATTTTTATTAGCAACAAATGTTGCAGTTTCTTTGTTTTTTTAATAAATAATTTTAAATATTTTAATCTCTGTTTGCTTGATTGGGGTGCAAAGAAGAAAGCAGAAATTTGGGGGTGGGGGGTAATTATTTTATTGGCTTTAAAGATCATTAAATAGGGCAGAAGATTTTTTATATAAAAATAAAGATATTGAAATATTAAAAAAGTTTTTGTATACTGGAAGGGAGAACGTAAATTTGGGAAGTTAGGGGTAATTTTGATGAATATTTAGTAATTTTTAATAGTGGCAATGGATGGTGCAGATTATTTTTTTAATATAAAGAGTTTTAAAATGTTTAATCTCAATATACTGGAGAAGGTGCAAAGGGGAAAGCAGAAATTTTAAGGGACACTGGGATAATTTTTATGATTGATTATTAATTGTCACTAAAGAACATTAAATAGGGCAGAAGATTTTTAAAATATAAAAATAAAGATTCTTCTCTGTATGTTGGAGGGAAGCGTAAATTTAGTAGGTTAGAAGGGTAATTTAGATGATTATTTATTTGTTTTTATTAGTGAGCAACGAATGTTGCAGACTGTTAGTTTTGTTATTTACTAATTATATTTAAGTTTATTTTAAGTAGAAAATACTTTATTTAATATTTACAGAAATAAACGTATTGCAGAGTTCTGGCACCAAGCCTAGCACAAGCAACACAGCATCATGGAATACATTAGGAACTGCCAGTCTCATTTGCAGTTATCAGTTAATCATCAGTTATACACATAACTGCTACTAAATCACAGTTACATAAAATATATTAAATCACAGTTACATCTAGAATATTATAAATCACAGTTACATAAATATTATAAATAACATGTACATAAATATCATAAATAACATGTACATGTTAACACATTTAACACCCCTCCATAAAGATTTTTAATTAAACATAGTCATCCAAATATTGGGGTCTTTTTACAAGACGCCCAGACCTTGTTTGCTTTTGGTTTAACAGAGGTGTGTCAGTTGCTGGGGGAATTCTAGTAATTATATTATTAGATTGGGATACGGGTTGATCATTCATATCAAATTCCCTTTCAATTTCAAAAGGAATTTGTGATGGCCTCAAATGCACCCTATTTCTCACAAGTCTCTTACCAGAGCTAATTTGAATGATATATGACCTAGGTTTCTGACATTTAGAAATTATTTGAGCAAGCTCCTATGTCTTCTGATTAAAATTATACGCACTTACTGTATCACCTGGATTAAAGTGCTTCAATACCCTATTACCTCAATCATAATAACGTTTTTGCTTTTCTTGCTTACCTATCATTCTTTCCTCTACATTTTTAAATATTTCAGCATTTAATAATTTATTGTGTATGGGGATTTTAGTTTTTAGCCTACGACCAAACAATAATTGAGCAGGAGATAAATTCAACCCTGAAATAGGCGTATTCCTATATTCCATCATTCCCACTATCCAATCTTTATTATCTTCAACAGCTTTCCTGAATATAGCCTTAACAATGCCAACAGCTTTTTCAGCCATGCCATTACTTTTAGGGTATCTGGGACTTGCAAAACTAGGTTCAAAATCCCATTCCTTGTCAAAAGTCTTATATTCTAAACTGTTGAATGGATTGTTGTCACTGACAACCACTGAAGGTACCCCAAATTTAGAAAAGCAAACTTTTAATTTATTATTTATTTCTTTTGCATTTTTATTACTTAATTTTTCTATTTCTATCCATTTCGAATAATAACATATAATAATTAGGTAATTTACATTTCCATATTCCATAATATCAATACCTAACTTGTCGAATGGTCTATCAGGAATATCATGCGACAGAAGAGGCTCTTTAACATTTGCTCTTTGAAATTTTTGACACACCTCACATTTCATTACTAAAGATTCTATGTTTTTAGACATTCCAGGCCAATACATGATCTCCCTTGCCCCATTTTTACTATTCTCTATACCAAAATGTCCCTCATGGAGTAATGACAACATTTCATTTCTAAGCGCAGCTGGTACAACAATTTTAGAGTCTTTAAATAATAAACCATATTCAATGTACAAATCACTTTTAAATTTGAAGTACTGTTTAATGTTATCAGGAACTTTGCGAACATGATCAGGCCAACCTCTTTCACAATACGCATAAACTAACTTTAGTTCAGGATCTAACTGAATAGAATCCTTAAATTGAGCCAACCTTCGTTCACTCATTTGAAGTTGCTTTACAGTATGAATGACATTTAACATATCAGGATCATCATTTACTTTATCTTTAAGATATGCCCTAGAAAGAGTATCTGCTAAAAACATTTCAGTACCTTTTACATATTTAATATCATATTTATACTTTAATAATTTTAACAACATTCTTTGTAATCTGGTAGAAATATTACACATTGGTTTATTTACAATACTGATAAAGGGCTTATGATCAGTTTGAATAGTAAATTTTTTTCCATACACAAAATTATGATACTTTTGTACAGCAAACACAATAGCAAGCATCTCTTTCTCTATTTGAGCATAATTTTGTTCTGTTTGAGTGAGACTTCTGGAAGCATAAGATACCGGGTGACCCTCTTGGGCAAGACAAGCTCCCAAACCATCTTTGGAACTATCACACTGAATAATAGCTTCTTTTGAGCTACTAAATACCTTTAAGACAGATGAAGAACTCAACAAACCCTTTATTTGCTTAAAAGCACTTTCATGCTCAGCAAACCAGTTAAATTCTACTTTGTCCTTTATAAGGTTTCTTAACGGAGAAGTTATGCTAGACACATTTGGTATAAATTTAGAAACATAATTAACCATGCCCAGGAATCTTCTAACACCTGCCTTATCAGTTGGAGTTTCCATATCAGTAATTGCTTTTATATGCTGAGGATGAGCTTTGATTCCCTCTTTTGAAATTATCTGTCCTACATATTTAACTTCAGGGACTTTGTATTGGAATTTTTCAGGATTAAATTTAACATTACAGCTTTTTGCTCTACTTAAAACTTTGGTTAACGTTATATCATGCTCACTTGCATTTTTTCCTGCAATTATGACATCATCAAAATAAATTTCTACATTTTCTATATCATCAAACAAGTTTAAATTCCTCTTTTGAAAAACCTCAGGAGCTGATGCAATACCGAAAGGCATGCATAAAAATTGATATCTACCAAATGGAGTATTGAAAGTACATAAATCTGCACTTTCTTCATCTAATGGCACTTGCCAAAATCCATCCTTTAAATCAGTGGTTCCCAACCTTTTTTTTGCCGCGCCCCACCAAAACATCTCTAAAATGATGATGTCCCCCCCCCTCTATAACACATAACTCTTATAAAATTTTAAAAGAATTTACTCCTGATAGAGTAACAATAATTTAACATTGATCCTGAAATGTACCGAAGGTAATAGATGAATCAAATATTTTTTATAATCATCTGATACTCCTTGTAGTTTACTGGCACATGGTCGCACAGGTATGCGTGATGCATAGAGTGCTCAGAATCCTTGATTAGAAAAATCGATAATTTTGAATAAAACAATTTTTTTCTTATTTAATCACAGAATTTCTGCGATTAAATTACGCAACAATTTCTAATCAGAATAAAACGTGATAAAAGATTCTGTAAATGAAGGTCGTCAAGCAATTGATAAATATACACTTGAATAGTGTCATGTGTAAAATTGATTTTTATGTGACATATCGCAGTGCGACTCATTCAATAAATAATCGAAAAATTTGTTTAAAATTCTAAAATACTTATAAATCAGAAAAATTATAAAGAATTTTTAAATATATAAAAGTATCTAAATATCTTTAAAAGTTTTATCTATAATTATTCTGGTAGAATTGTATTTAAAACTTTTGAATGGATACTTTTTAAAAACTGAATAAAAAACTTATTTTTTTTAAATTTTGTTTTTGAAATTTGAGTGTGTAACTTTTATTTTCAGTCTACAACATTACTATTAGAAAAACAATTCAGAAAGTATGGGTTCACAGATATTCCGAATTGTCCCTTTGAAAAGTTAAATTGCCCCCCTGAAAAGTCAAATTGCCCCCCTGTGGGGCGTACGCCCCCCGTTGGGAAACACTGCTTTAAATCAAGAACAGAAAATACCTCTTTCCCTTCTAATCTACTAATTAATTCTTCTGCAGTAGGGATAATGTGATGCTCCCTTTTTATTGCTTTATTGAGATTTCTAGGATCTAAACAAATTCGCAAACTCTTATCAGGTTTCTCAACAATCGCAAGGCTATTCACGCAATCTGTAGGTTTGTGTACTTTCCTTATAACACCCTTAGATTCTAAATTAACCAAAGTCTCTTTAAGTTTCGCATTAAGTGCTAGAGGAACCCGCTGTGGCGAACTTTCCGTTGTCATCCACCAGTTGGCAGGAAAAAATATTTGTTTTTGTGGCAACAGTGTTTTCAAGAACTTTTACCTTCACGATATGGCAACAGGATAAGTTGTTGACATTCTAGACTGTTTTCCCGACTTCGCTTGCAGCGACTCACTTTTCTAATCTGACGCAAGGATGTAGCTTGCATTTTTTCTTAACGATTTGTATCTTTACTATTTGTGTATTTATTGAAAAGATTAAATAATCTTTAGTTATTATGAAAGTTATTTTTACTTTAAGTTAGGACATCATTTATAAAATCCTAACACTGGTGACCTCGTGCTTGAACATGCATCAAAGGATCGTGAATATACATAGTTGATCGAGAGATCGCTTTACATCGCCAACGATTTCGTACTGAAGCATGCAGTTTTTCAAAAATATATTGTTTTATTATGTGGGTGATGCATGAAAATTTATATTTTCTCCAAAATTGGTTTGATTTTGTTCTGATAACGCCGAATCTCACAGATCCAGTAAAAGGCGTATGTGGCATCTTACAATTTACCAAGATGTGGTCAGTATCCGATTTTATTGGCATGGTATCGGTAAGCTTCTTTCAATTTATTTGTATGTTTTAGTAAATGTTATTTTTCGCACGTTTTTATTGCTATAATCTGCTAATATTCATTTTTGTTGCACTCATGTTTATATGAACCTAGAATATTTTTGGAGCATAATAGTAAAATTCTGTCAACAATCCCTAAAATTTCGAACATCAACTAGTTAATGCACTCAAACATTTGTAATTTAACTTGTATATATAATTTGTAAATTTTTATTTCTGTGTTTTCATTCTTATTTTCCATAATTTTTCAAACTGCATAATCATGTCTGATCCACCAGACCCAGTCACTGCAAATAATCAAATAGCCCACGTAGCAGTCAAACCCTCACCATTTTGGAAATCTAACCCAACTTTATGGTTTGTCAGGTTGGAAGCTAATTTTAGTTTGGCAAACATAATATCTGAAATTACTAAATTTAATCATGTTGTGGCATCAATTGATGCTGATGTTTTGACTTCTGTCAGCGACTTAATCGTTAATCCACCACAAGTAGATCCATATACGGAGCTCAAAAAGCGGTTAATCGATTCTCATTCCGAAAGCGAAGCGTCGAGAATCCGCACTCTACTCCAAGGCCTTGAACTTGGCGATCAACGCCCTTCTCAATTGCTTACACGCATGCGCGCCTTAGCGGGCACATCTGTTGGCGAGCCGCTACTTAAATCTTTATGGCTAGGGAGACTTCCAAATAATACTCAGTCCATCCTTGCTGCTCTTAATCAGGAACTCACCCAGCTAGCAACAATTGCTGATAAAATTCATGAGTTCACTTTCACTCCGGTGATAAATGCTACAAGTTCAGTAAAACCGGAATCCTCAAACAGTTTAGAGTTGCAAATCGCGCAGTTATCAAAACAAGTGAGTGAGCTGACACATCTTGTAAACAAACGCGACACCACACATGAAAGAGTACGAAACAATCATTTCCGAAGACGAAGTAAATCCCGTGTTCGTTTTCACCAATACAAGGAACCAAGTGATGGCAAATGTTTTTATCATACCAATTTTGGCAAGAATGCTCGAAAATGTACACAACCCTGTTCTTTCCGACAAGCGGAAAACTAAATTGGCGATCGCCGGAAAGCCAGGATCGTGATCGCCACCTCCAGCGTATTCTCCTGGCCGATACTAAAACAAATTTCAAATATTTGATTGATACTGGAGCAGATATTTCCGTTCTTCCAAGGAATTCTGTCTCTCAGCCTAGAATATCAAGCGACTTGGTACTTTATGCTGCAAATTGTACAACAATAAAAACTTATGGCACTAAACGCCTTACACTCGACCTAAATTTACGCCGTAGTTTCACATGGCCATTTATTATTGCAGATGTACGTCAACCGATTATTGGAATTGATTTTTTAAAGCATTTTAATCTATTATTTGATGCTAGAAACAATAAATTAATGGATGCTACTACTCAAATTTCTTCTGCTGCCGCTTCTGGTACTTTAAGTTCTGAAATTTCTAATGTATCTTTTGCTTTTGGCGATTCACCATTTCAAACAATTCTTAAAATATATCCAACAATTATAAACACTACACCATCCAAATTGTCTTCACATTTGACAACATTTCATCATATTGAAACAACAGGTCTGCCTGTGTTTTCTAAGCCAAAACGTTTAGCCCCTGATATGTTACGCGCTGCATGCAAGAATTTGAGTATTTAATGTCTCAGGGAATAATTAGACCCTCAAAAAGTCCATGGGCTAGTCCGCTACATATGGTAAAAAAACAAAACGGGGAATGGCGCCCATGCGGTGATTATTGGCGTCTCAATTCTGTTACCGTACCTGACAGGTACCCGGTGCCACATATTAAAGATTGCACACAACTCTTATTCGGCAAAACTATTTTTTCTACCATAGACTTGACGAAAGCATATCACCAAATACCTGTAAACCCATCAGACATACAAAAAACCGCTATCACAACACCATTCGGTTTATTCGAGTTTGTTTACATGCCTTTTGGCCTACGCAACGCTGGACAAACATTCCAGAGATTTATAAATGAGGTACTATCTGACTTAGAGTTTTGTATACCTTATTATGACGATATTTTGATTGCTTCTGCTAATGAAGCTGAGCATATTAGACATCTCGACCAAGTTTGTAGCCGTTTGAATTTACATGGCTTAAAAATTAATCCCACCAAATGCGTTCTAGGACAATCCTCGGTAAAGTTCCTTGGCTGTCTTGTGACGCCAGAGGGAGTTCAACCCCTCCCTGAAAAAGTGTCTACAATAAATGATTTCCCAAAACCAGAAACACTTTCACAATTAAAGCGTTTTGTTGCAATGTTAAATTTTTATCGACGATTTCTGCCAAAGGCAGCTAAGAAACAAGCACCTCTTAACAATTTACTTCGTGACTGTAAGAAAAATGACAAACGTCCTGTCCCTTGGACTGACGAGGCACTTCTTGCTTTCACTCAGTGTAAATCGGACGCCAATGCCGCAACCCTCGCTTATCCTGCACCAGACCATGAACTCCACTTAATGGTTGACGCTTCCGACATTGCTGTTGGGGCAGCATTAAATTGCTTAACTCAAAATGGCACAAAACCACTATCATTTTTCTCCCGTAAACTGAGTGCAACAGAAATTAAATATAGCACATATGATAGAGAGCTTCTCGCTATCTATTTATCTGTCAAACACTTTCGGCATTACCTGGAAGGCAGAAATTTCATAATATTTACTGACCATAAGCATTTTAACACATGCATTTACTAAAAAATCTGATGCAATCTCTCCACGTCAACTCCGGCAGCTGGATTTCATTTCCCAGTTTTGCACGGATATTCGACATATCCCTGGCTCTGACAATGTAGTAGCAGATACGTTGTCAACCCAGGTAGCACAGAGATATCGGCCAATATCCACGGCAATATTGGCCAATATTTTGAATGTCGCTGAATGTCGTACGTCAAATTTAGAACATCTGCCGATATTCACAGACATAACTTAAAATTAGTTTTAAAAAGAAAGCATTCAAAAGTGCTTTTTGCATTACTTATGACATCATAATACAGAAATAGTATTCTAAAAAATAAAATTTAATAATTTTGCCAATTTTAAAAACTTGACTTTTTAATGCCTTACTTTTAATATTTGGTGACATTGGCCAATGTTGTAAAAATGATATTACTATTATAACATTCAGGGATATCTATCGACATTCGTAAAAAACAACATCATTTTTCGGACATTTCAAGATATCTGTCGACATTTAGCATATCTGACGAAGTTTGTACTCTTGACCGAAGTGATCGGAAAGTTCTAAAGCACCGCCCATTTGTGTGGTGTAGTTTTCGTCAATGTGCATTTGATGCAGGCGTTGGGCGTGAAATTTGCGCAGAAAGAAAAAGCCTATATAAAAATTTCTGTAGGAATCTATAGTTATTTTTATATATAAAAAAAGCATGTGAAAATTTATGTTTTATAAAAAACTAAAGATGATTTTATACTATCTTTATACTATGTATTTTATACTAATTTAAAAAATGTTTTTACAAGAAAAAAAATTAATTTATATAATTTTTAAATGGATGCGTGTTTATCTTTTTAAAATTCTTTCGGATTTCCGACTTTTATAAGAATTTTATTTTTTATTATTGAAACAATACAAGTTTAGTTTCAAAATTAGGTCACTGAACTTTTAATTAGGCACTATTAATAATATATATTTTATACAGTTCATCTAAGTAATTATTATTATTATATAATAGTAAGCTTTTGGGCGTGTTAACTTTTGTGTAGTGCATCAATTTTTGAAAAAATTTACACATATTTCTGACTTAAAATTAATAAAAAAAATATATATATTTAATTTCTCACAAAGCAAAATTCAAAGTATTGGGGTTGTTAAAACTTTCTTTATAGTTTGGTGCAAGGGGGGGGGGGACACATGATTTTTAACACAGAAAGCTTTAAAGAATTTCTTACCTATTTAAAAATATTTTGTTACAAAATTTCCAACAAATTCAGCACTAAAAAGTGATATTTAAATAAATCTTTGCTAAAAGAACGTAAAAAAAAAATGTCGATCGTGATTGAAAAATACGAGATAATTAAATGATAGTTTTATTATTTGTCAGGCATTTTTTATTCCAGTAACAAAAAAATCTACTCCCACCAGCTTTTGTTAACAGCTCTTTATAAGAAGTTTCTCCTTGCGATTCTATTGATCATATTTATTAGTACTTGGGTTTGCCTTTGTCTTGTTACGTAATAACGAGACTAGACTTTCCTAAAGCAGAGATCACTCGTTTTACAATGAGGGATTTCTGCCCACCACATCTGGGGTGCGAAAAAGGTATTGTTTGTTATTCAGTAATAAAAAAAAATGAGTCATTTAATATCCAAAAATGTTATTCAGGAATGTTAGAAAAATATATCGCTCAATATCAAATCATGATATTCAGCAATGACAGAAAAAAAATATTACTTAATATCAAAAAATGATATTCAGAGACGTTGGAAAATATTGGCCAATATTCACAGATGTCTAAAACTAATATTCACAAATATTATTTTAGGGGGGGTCATTTAACGTTGGCCGATATTACATTTTGATATTGGCCAATATCTTTGTGCTACCTGGGAAGAATAAATTCTGTCAATGTTCGGTCAACTGATTTGGCTACAATTGCAGAAGCTCAACAACATGATGTTGAGCTGCAAGAGCTGTTAAAGAGCGACAAGATCTCCTTGTGTTTGAAACCTGTTGCAGTGACTCCAACCTTAAGTATATACTGTGACAGTAGCTGTGATACAATTCGACCTTATGTACCCAAAGATTTTCGCAAAAGTATTTTTGCATCCCTGCATAACTTATCACACCCAGGCACTAGAGCATCCAAAAAACTCATCCAATCTAGATTTGTTTGGCCGTCTATGTCAAAAGATATCAACACTCGGACTCGATGTTGTATAAGGTGCCAAAGAGCAAAAGTGTCTAGACACACATCCAGCCCTCTCCAAAGTTTTCAGCTACCTCAGCGCAGATTCGACCATGTGCACATCGACATTGTGGGACCTCTAACACCATCAGATGGTTTCCAGTACTTACTCACCTGCATAGATCGCTTTACACGCTGGCCTGAAGCAGTTCCTATTGCCGACATATACGCAGAAACAGTTGCAAAAGCCTTTGTTGCAAATTGGATTTCACGATTTGGAATCCCTACCCTCATAACTTCAGACCAGGGCAGACAATTTGAAAACAACCTATTCTCCATCCTTAATAAGATGTTGGGTATCCAGAAGACCCGCACAACACCATATCACCCAAAAAGCAATGGTTTAGTTGAGCGATTCCATCGTTCCCTAAAACAAGCACTTCGATGCCATGAATCGAAATGGACTGAATCACTCCCTATTGTCTTGCTTGGACTTAGATCTTCATTCAAAGCAGACCTCGACTGCACTAGTGCTGAGCTCGTTTATGGTGCACCACTAAGACTCCCATGTGAAATGATCGACCACCCGCAAATTGATATCCAACCTCATGACTTTTTACAAACATTGCGAGACACCATGAACTCATTAAAACCTACTCCAACTTTTACACATGCCAAGCCGGCTGTTTTTGTTCACCCGTCCCTCAAAACATGCACTCATGTGTTTGTGAGGCATGATGCTGTAAAGAAGTCACTTCAAATCCTTGTGATGGCCCATTCAGTGTAATACAAAGAGCCGACAAGACTTTCACTATCAACATGAATGGCAGACAAACTGTTATCAGTATTGATAGACTGAAACCCGCCTTCTTAGAAACTTCTGATTTCTCCGTCACCCCAACTACCCAGCAATTGCCTATACCACAACACTGTACCGAGCAATCTGAGTCTAAAGCTAATGCTTCAACTTCTCGACCTGACCCAGTGAAGACAGATCCACTTCAAAAGACTCTTGTGACAACTCGTTCTGGTCGTCGTGTCCGATTCAACACACGGTACATCTGAACTCAGTGCCTCAGGCACTTGGGGAAGTACTGTGGTGAACTTTCCGTTGTCATCCACCAGTTGGCAGGAAAAAATATTTGTTTTTGTGGCAACAGTGTTTTCAAGAACTTTTACCTTCACGATATGGCAACAGAATAAGTTGTTGACATTCTAGACTGTTTTTCCGACTTCGCTTGCAGCGACTCACTTTTCTAATCTGACGCAAGGATGTAGCTTGCATTTTTTCTGTATGATTTATATCTTTACTATTTGTGTATTTATTGAAAAGATTAAATAATCTTTAGTTATTATGAAAGTTACTTTTAATTTAAGTTAGGACATCATTTATAAAATTCTAACACCGCCTAGGAGGATCTACTACTGGCTTAACTTCAGATTTTAATTCAATGTGATATGGGTCACCAGGAAATCTACCCAAACCCCTGAATACCTCACTATGAGCATTTATAATATTTTGCTTACTAACAGACTGAATCTGATAAATTTTTTTAATAAGATTTAACATTAGGCATGCTTTTAACCCTAAAATAGGTTTAGATGACACATTAACTACAATAAATTTCAATAGAATATTATTATTTTCATTTACAGTACAATGCATCAATACCTCACCTTCAGGTATTAATTTAAAGTTACCATATGAAATTAATGTAATATTAGTCTTATTTAATGTCACATTAGGTGGGAGATTCATATTTTTATATACAGAATATGGCAACACATTAGTTTCAGCACCTGTATCAAGTTTATATTCAATCAGATTATTTTCAACATTAATTTTCTTTAACCATATATTGACTAATGAGTTGATACTTACCAATTCAACTCAAGGTTGAAAATTCACAATCAGAACTGGAATCCATTGTTTGCTCTGACACACTGTCTATGTACAATAAGTTCAATTCATGTGAGTCTCTTTCTATTTCATTTACTGTCCTGTAGTTATTTTTCACTACTGCTTTACACATAGCTGCAAAGTGATTTTCCCCTTTGCACTTGGCACACAGTTTCCCATAAGCAGGGCAGTTATACTTTTTGTGTTCTTTTCCACACCTTGTACAGTTAGTCACCATGTTAGTTTTAGCACTAATATTGTACTTTTTTAACTTTGCTGTCCCTTTTGAAACCTTTTCACTGTATTTTTTCACTTCATGAACTTGAGACGTAGACTTCACTGTTTCAATTTGAAGTTTACTTGCCTGTGCTGTTCGTAGAAAATCTACTGCTTTCTGAAGTGTTAAGTCTGGCTCTCTCAGTAGTCTCTCCAGTAGGGATTTTTCTCTGATACCCAAAACTAGTCTATCTCTCACAAGACTGTCTTCTTGATCACCAAAGTTGCATGTAGAAGCTAATGTCTTTAATTCAGTCAAATAGTTATCCACCTGCTGACCTTCTTGCTGGGAACAAGAAAAAAATTTGAATCTTTCAAAGACTACATTCCTTCTTGGAATACAATAGCTTGTGAACATTTCCATCACATCTTTGAAGTTTTCCTTACTTTTGGTGGCCTCTGGTTTGAAGGTATTGAAAATTTCTGTTCCTTCATCACCCAAGAAGTTGAGCAAGATTGCTATTTTCACTGCTTCAGGCTTGTTTTCCTTTTCAGATGCTACTAGGTAAATTTGGAACTTTTGAGTCCATTTGTTCCATTCTTCAGCTAAATTACTGGATGTGAAGCTAAGTTCACCTGGAGGCTTGAATATCTCCATATCTGTTTTTTTTCTTTTTCTTAAAGGAACACTAAGTTCATATAACAGACAATCAAGATTTCACCAATTTCTCACTCAGAGATCATGATCAGACTCATCACATGGAGAACATATTGACATCCATTTACATCTGCTCATTATTTATAGCGAGGATCTTTCTTTACTTGACACCATGTTAGTTTTGTTATTTACTAATTAAGTCCATTTTAAGTACAAAAGACTTTATTTAATATTTACAGAAATAAACATATTGCAGAGTTCTGGCACCAAGCCTAGCACAAGCAACACAGCATGATGGAATACATTATGAACTGCCAGTCTCATTTGCAGTTATCAGTTAATCATCAGTTATACACATAACTGCTACTAAATCACAGTTACATAAAATATATTAAATCACAGTTACATAATATAAATCACAGTTACATCTAGAATATTATAAATCACAGTTACATAAATATTATAAATAACATGTACATAAATATCATAAATAACATGTACATGTTAACACATGTAACACAGACTGTCTATTTAAAATAAAAAGTTATAAAGATTTGAATCTATTTTGGATGGTGGGTGCAAAGGGGTAAGTGTAAATTTTAGGGGACACAGAGATAATTTATATGATTGATTTTTTATTGTCCCTAAAGAACATTAAATATGGTAGATTTTTTTAATATATGTTTAATAATATATATTTTAACCGTCTTTTACATGTGGGAGCATAAATTTAGGAGGTTAGGGGGTAAATTAAATTATTGTCTATTTATTTTCACTAGTGAGAAACGAATATTGCATATTGTTGTTTTTTTAAATAAGAGTTTTAACCATTTGAATCTCTGTATGCTGGAGAGGGGAAGCAGAAATTTTTGGAATAATTATTTTATTATCAATATAAAAAAGCATTAAACAGAGCAGACGAATTTTATATAAAAATAATATTTTTAAATTCTTTGCATTCTAGTGTGTGGGAGAGTACATTTGGGAGGTGGGGGTGGGGTAAATTGGATGATTATTTTATTATTATTATAAGTGAAAAACGAATGTTGCAGATTAATTTTTTAAATAAAGGATTTAAAGCTGTATGCTGGAAAGGTGAAATCTGAAATTTTGGTAGACCGTAAGGTAATTTAAGTGATTGATTATTTATTGTAACTAAAGAACATAAATTGGGGATAAAGATTTTTTATGATTAAAAATATACAGATCATTAGAATGTAAACCTTAAAATAGGACACTTTAACACCTTTTCTAGAGTTTCGTTTATCTCACAAAACCCTATTCGTCTCGTTTCTTTGTCTGTCCGTCACAGAGTCGGCTCTCAGAAACTGTATAAATTAGAGACTTGAAATTTTGTGTACTTACAACTGAATACCTACTGTCATGCTGAAAATAATAAACTTTTGAAAAAGTCGTATTACTTTAATATAGAGAGATACAAAAAATCAATCTAACAGCCTTTTCCTATTAAATTTAAACATTTTTCGTTATAGCAATTGCCAACAATTAAAAATTCACAATAAAATTCTTTCTGCAATAATTAATTTTCTGTATAAAGATTTCCACGTGAAAAGTGAAAACGAAATAAAAAGTTTCACCAATTGAAAAAAAAGATTAATATGATGTCATATTGGTAATATAACGGAAAATTTCAAACATTTCTCAATAATACAAGGAGTATGTGTATGTGTAAGTATAGAAAGCAGTTTAATATGACGTCGTAGAGAATTAAAAACAAAATTAATCTGACATCATATTGGAAGTTTAATGGTATTTTTCAAATGTTTGAGAATCATACAAAGAGAGTATCAATACGAGTAATATAGAAAGCAAGTAGTTAGGACGTCAGCAAGTGAATATAACGTCATATGAGTTTGAGTAACGTATTGAATCATGATAAAAACCCGATTTTGGAAATATTGGCATATTTTAACATTTTGAAGTTCTGTATACAACCTGTTTAATTTTGAAATGGATTTTTCTGCACAAACATTCTTAAAATCCCAGACAAAGCCGGGTACTTCAGCTAACAGTTATATAAACATGGAGGAAAAATTTTGAATTCAAATGTAATTATTTTTCACAAAGAAAATGTTGCAACAATGAAATTCAATTTGCGTTACGCCACGCTTGCTAAAAACGCTATTGGATACAAATCCGATGACGTAACATTAGAAAAATTTGGCGTTTTAAAATATCCGGCGTTTTTTTTTTTTTTCTAAGTTTTGTTCAATTTCGGCTTAAAAAATGAGATTCTTTGCCAAATGTTATAAAAAAATATATGAACTTATATATGATATTTTGTCATTCTATCATTTAATTTGCTCTTTTTCATTATATCGTAATTGTTAACCCTATGTTCTCAGTTCTATCATTCAGACTAATCCCTTTAAGGGAAGTCCTAGTTAAAATAACTTTTTTTGTTTGTTTGGCTGCCATCTGTTTTCTTATTGAGATAGTGTATTGATAATTATAATTAAAAAAAATTCTTTTAGATTTAATTTATGAAAAGGTGAAGTGTTTTGAAAAGAATATTAAATGAAACCCTTTGTGCGATCTTCGAGCACACTTACCCACTTGTTTATATAGAGAAAAAAAAACCATGCATTTTGTACATTATTTCAATATCTTACTAAAGAGTTTTATTTTTCAAAACAATTTCCATTAAGACAGTACTTGAAAATTGAAGTATAATATATCTCTTTTTGGGAGGTAGGGGGGTAGAAATTAAAGGTGAATGAAAATCATGACTATGGACCAGGGCCGTAGCTACAGATAATTTTTGGGTGGGAGGGGGGGAGAGATTTCCCAACTTGAAACAAATTGCTCTAATTTCCAATTCAAATTATATGCATAATGTGTCTATAATGATACGTATGTGTAAAAAAAATTCCTCCCCTCCATCCCCCAAAAAATACAAAAACGAAAAACAAAAAAATATAATTATTGGTTCGTTTAATACAAGTTTAAATGCACCTCTTTCATTTAAAAAATTAAAATCAAAACTAGAGTAATTTGTATTTTCCTATCTTGGAATCATTCGGCATGAAAATAAACATAAAAAAGGAAAATACCCATTTGCAAAATGAATAGTTAAGGAAGCAATTTCAAACAATACCATAAATGTAAGATTTAAACTAGAAACATTATACATATATATATATAGAAAACTGTATAAATATATGATTTAAGGTAGAGCAAAATGTAACATAGAGAAAATAATGGTAGTGAATTTATATTTTACCCTTTTTAGGGTTCTGTACTTAAAAAGTAAAAATGGAACTATTATAAGATCACTCCTGTGTATGTCTGTCCTTCTGTCAGAGCCCTTTATCTCGTAAACTATAGGACGAGGAAAGTTTAAACCTGGGAAAGTTATAAAGCCTCTTTGTCCACATGTGTTCAGATTATTAACTATTCACAAGTATGTTTAGGAAAACTTTAGGAAACTAATTAAGTTACTTGGTAAAAAAAAGTTTTCTTTTTGTATATTGTTTGGTGTATCGGGTGAAAGATCTCGTAATACCAAACTCAAAAATATATATTTGTTTTAATTTTAGGTATTATATTTTCGGAGATAAAATCGAAAATTTACTGCAAAAATATGTCCCCCCACCCCCTCGATTTCCGAGTCCACTGAAACTAAAATTAGGAAAAAAAATTACAGGTAGTAGGAGTTTATTTAAACTTTGGAGGAAAACTATAGCGACTTTCGTAACATAGTTTTTGCAAAAAATGCATTTTTCCATTACACACAAACTTTAATTTTCGGGTTGCCAGCGGGGGGGGGGGGGGGGTAGACGGTCGTTCGAGGTATCTATCGATGCAGAATCATCCAAGGATATTTGATAATGATTTTCGAAAAAAATATTGTGCGAGTTATTCTCGAACTTGACCAATTTTTTTTCACATAACATAAATTCTTCTGGTCGTCAAAGAAGCCCACCTAATGTCCAGTTTGATAAAATCCCCTATTTTCCTTTCACATTTTAAAAGCATTAGACTGTCAAATCTGTCATTGCTCATAGTAGTTCGCAATACATTTTTTATAATTTTTAATTGACTAAAGGTTGTTTATTGGAGGTGAAACCTCGAATGGATTTTTAGGTGCTCCAAATTTCTGCACAGTAACTTTATTCCCATTGTGAAGGATTTTTTGTGCTGAGATTTATAGTCATTATTAAATACAGCTTTACAGGCACAGCACTGAACTTTATACATCTTTGATTTTATGTTTCATAAACACGTATATGTAAATGAATAGGATTGCGATATATTTTTGTATTCACATTTGCTCATATAACCCTTGTTTCTTGACAGTATAGGTTTATTAATTTTTTTATGGTGAAAACTTCTCAGATCTTGTTGCCCAGCTGCGTTTCAAAGCAGGTGACTACTAGAAATGAGACGGACTCGGGCTCATTCTTTCTGAAACTGAAAAATTTATTTATTTACACAAAGAAATAAATATTTCACCCTCATCCTCAAAAATTACTTATTCCATTTCAAGTTATTTTTTGAGATTAGAATGAAAGGAAACAGACATCATGTTTTTCTTTTCTGGTATTAGATTAGAATGTTATTTTAAAAGAAAATGTGATATTTGAGATTAATGTCTGTAATTGACGGCGACGACCAAATCCTTTGGATAACTTCTCTGGTGACGACCTGTTGATATGGCGCCAATCGGAAGATATGCGAATAATTTGATGTTCAATTTTTGTTTCTGATTGTTAGATATTTTTTAATTAGAATGTTTATTTATGTATTTAATTTTAGAGATCTAACGTGAAAGGAATATTTTCTTTTGTTTTTAGTCAACCAGCAGTAGTTTAAAATTTGCGAACTTTTTTCTTCTATTGTGTACGAGTCATAATCGCTCTTCAGATGAAAATAATATCAATAATTCTTAATAAACATCACTCACGTTATTTTGAAATCATTCAGAAAGGACCAAAGTTTTGGAAGAAATAAAGAAGGTGGAATAGAGTCAGCTGTTGATGGACAGGAGTAGAGAAATTCAGGTATGGTAGAAGAATATTTTTGTTGAACCGAGAAACACAATAACAGATCGATTCTGACTTCTTTCATATTTACTGTTTTTGAACTCAGAAGTATAGTGATCAAATCAATAAAAATTTCATTTTTTACTGTTATTTTTGAAAAAGAAAAATCTTTCAAAAATCTAGAATTTCCCAACTCTAAGCTCAAATTTCCCAATTTCAGATATAATGGGGGGAGACCCCCCCATACCCCCAGTGGTGACGCTTCTGCTATGGAATCATAATATTATTTTTAACATGAAAAGATACATAAAATTTATTCGCTGATTCATATTTAAGTTCACACCTCTCACAAATTCAAAATATGGGTTTTAACCCTATCACTGTGTCCTATCAAAACATGCCCTGTTGTTGCCCAGGACAAATATGCTATCTATATTTCAAATTAAAAAAAAAACAAGTACCACTTATATTTGTACAGTTTAATTTTTGCCGTGTGTTACAAACATTATGATATGAGATGTCACCGGCTGAAACTACTCAGTGAGTGATAGATTTTTTTGACAACTTGTTGAACGTGCTTGGGGTCCGCGTGGACCCCAGGACATAGTGATAAGAAACAAAATATGAATATTAAAACAAATTATATGAAAATTCGAGTGACGCTTTGAAATGAATTTAATAGGATTGTTTTAAAATTCAATTTAAATTATTTTTGGTTTCTCTTCTAAAGTATATTTACATATCCAAACAATACTTTTAGGTAGCTTTCAATACAAAAAAGTATAAAGCTACCTATTGCAGCCGTTCGGAGGAAAGCAGTTCCGGAAAATTTCGATATATTTTCACCGATCATGACCCCCAGACCCCAAAACCACATATATATATATATATATATATATATATATATATATATATATATCCATATATATATATATATATATATATATATATATATATATATATATCCATATATATATCCATATATATATATATATATATATATATCCATATATCCTAATTCTAATAATATTATAAATCTGATTGTGTGCAAATGTTAGGCTGAAGCCAGCGTCAAAATGGAGCATTTAATGATGCTGTATCTTTGCATATAGGCTGATTATAACCCTCATTTGAACATAGGCTGGTTTTTGTTTATTTTATTCAAATATTTTTCTTAATAATTCAAAATTTCGTTATTTTCATTAAGAATAAATGGACATTTTTTCGTATAGCATTTTAAAATGGTTAAATTTACTTTACCGTTGCTAATACTTTATCGTTGCCAAAATCTAATTTAAAACCCAGAATAATAATTTTGACTCAACAATTTAGTTTCAATTGAAAAATTTTCACGGGAAAAATGAAAAATAAATAAAAAAAATTAAAGAATTAAGAAGAAGATTAAATAATATTATTAGAAATGAAACGTACTTTTTTTAGTTTTTGATAATAATACACGGTTTTAATATGCGTAACCATAGGAAACAGGCAAATGTGACGTCATTTATTCAAAATAAAGCGGATATGCTTTGATTGGTGAAATAAAATGATCTTGGGTTTTTTCTTCATTTATTTTTATTTATTTTTAGTTTGTATGTTAATAATACTTGCCTTTTTACCGTCTACGCACGGCTAATGTAACTATACCGTATTTTTTATTTAAATTTTAAAAAAGTAAAAAGAAGTTTCAAAAGAAAATGGTTAGCAAATGCCAATAATATGCTGTATATGTCGGAAATATGCCGCAAAATTAAACATGTCGTAAATGATGTCATGGATAGCGAGAAATAATTATTTTTCATTTATAAAACTAAAAGAATTAACTCGATTACCTTAAAAAATGACGAATGTTAATAGTTCCCTTTTTGTTGATAAAACCTAAAGATTTAATATTATTTCGTTAAAGTAACATAATTTTCCCTATGCCAGTATTGAAATGAATTGCCTGGAAAAGAAAATTAACAAGAATTATGTCATTAAAAAGGGATTTCTCTGGGGAAAAAAGAGAGGTCATATTTGAAATAAAACGGGATTTTTTCAATATGTTTTAAAATGAGTGTGAATCAATTCCTTACATTAATAATACAAGGATCAATTAAGTATATAAAGTAGATGAGTTTCACGCCATATTTATAAAAAAAATTTAAATGTTTTGTTATCTATACTGATTATTAAGCATGAGTATCCGTTATTTCGTTATTTCGTTCCGCATGAGTATCCGAGTTTTCTGTTAAAAATCACATCATAATTTTAAGAAAAGGAAAATGAACACGAATCTATTATATTAAAATCTGACAGTGTGTTTGTATTTAGCAACTACTCCTAGACTATCGAACGCAACGCGATTTACTACCGGTTAGTTTACTACGGGTTTAGCGAATACTGGTTATAATTGATCCGAGGATGTCACACAAACTATCAGAATTAAAAAAATTAAATTAAATGCCATTTTTTTAACGAAGTTTCTCTAAAAACGGAAAGTAACTTACTCCATATTTGTGTATAAAAAGGAGAAATAAAACAGATCAGTATATTTTTTACACTATTTTCTCATTTTCTGAAAAACAGAATTTATTTTCAGTTTGAATAGATGGTGAAAACAAAATCTTGATTTCAGTAAATTATCCGAAAAATAAAAACATATTTTCACATATTCAAACTTCACGAATCAATTCATTCTTGAGAACAAAAATTGGCTGCCAATACACTGTCATTTAGAAAACAAGATTTGTTTCAACTATATATTAAACTAAGGAGGCAGAATTGAATTTAAAGAAAAAGCATATGCTATTTCTAATTAATGTTTTTTTTGAAGGATGGCTGTTAAAACGTTTCACAAAGGCGTTAAAAATAAAATTGTTTATCAGGTAAAATTGACATTTGTTTTTACCCAATTCGTCTATTTCCACGATTTTATTTGGCCCTCCTTTTTGTATTGGTTGTAATTTCATTTTTGCGATTATTTGGCACAAAATTTCTCTTTTTTAGGACTGAGTTATGTCATGGTCCCTATAATAAAAAATACCGTATTGTCTCCTATGAAATGTGATAAATAGTTAGTTAATTATTAACGTTTTTAATTATTGGGAGTAAAATATTTTGCTTAATTAATGTATTTATTCTTCTTTTAATGTTGCGTGAACGAAGTCACGGGTAACAGCTAGTATATATATATATCTGACCTATGTCATACGATAACGCTCGTATTTATAAATCAATTTTGATGAAACTAATTGTGTGTATTAAGCTCACCAATGTCTCGACCGAGTTCGTTGGCCAGCTTGGTCCGCCATTTTGTTTCAAGATGGCGGCCAATTAAAAATTTAAAACTAAAATAAATATACAAAAAAGTTAAAAATTCAAATTTATTTTTTAATTCAGTGTTAGGCCTTGAAACGAGGATTCCAGAGCATTTTTTGTTTTACCTCTATCTTAAAAAACGGCTGAGATAGAGCAGTTTGAAATTCTAGGGTGGCTGACATTTTGAAACAAGACAGCACATTACAAAAATTTTCATTGTTGTAATAATTTTCCCAATCAAACGCATAAAACTATATATTCATATCCGTTAGCGCCAAATTCTCGCCAAACTTGGCGACATTTGGCGAAATATCGCCAAATTTGGCGACCAAAATAAGTCTTCGTAAATGAAGCCAATTTGGCTATTGCTCAATAATTTGGTGAATTTCTTATTCAAATTCAGTATTAACGAATCTTTTGTAAACGTTTTATTTGCATTTTAAGTTGCTGTTTTCGTGTAACATTAGCTAAAATTTTAAAACGAAGATATAGGAAAGCTACCTTTTCCTCCCGGTACAGGCCGGAAGGACTTTTAATTTTCCAATACACTGTTAAATATATTACTTTGACTGAGCCTATATTATGCATTGAAATGTACTTTTTTCAATACATTTATCTTTTGTCCCACGTTATCCAAAATCGTAAGTAAAATTTATGAATAACAAAGGGAAATGTATGCAAGTGGATAATATGACGTAAAATAATCATTTAAATAAATTTTACTTACGATTTTGGATTGCGTGGCACAAAATATAAATCAATTTATTGAAATAAGTACATTTCAATGCATAATATCGGCTCAGTGAAACTAGTATATTTAACAGTGTATTGGAAAATTAAATTAGTATTGTTTGTATGTGTAAATATACTTTAGAAGACAAACCAAAAATAATTTAAATTGAATTTTAAAATAATTCTATTAAGTTCACGTTAAGGCGTTACTCAAATTTTGATATCATTTCTTTTAAAACCCATATTTCGAATTTATGAGAGATGTGAAATTAAACAGGGTTATTACAGGTCAGTGAATTTCCGATCAAAAAATTCCTGTTAACGAGTATTTTCTTATAGGAAAATGCAACTGAAATGAGACTAATTTTTGCACGATTCATTTTCACGAATTTTTCTAGAAAAAAATACTGGTATCTTCCTGGAAAATTCTCTGAAATGTAGGAACCCTGTTAAATATGCATCTGCGTATAAATTGTATATATCTTTTCATGTTAAAAATAATATTCGCACTTGTAGATATAAATAAAACGAAAAAAATGATGAAAAAAAACATTTTTTAATTAATAACATAGTGTCACTCAAATTAGATATAATTACTTTTAAGACCTATATTTAAAATTCTTGAAGCCACAAGGTAAAGTGCTGCATCACAAACTTTTAACCAGTTAAGGGTTTTGTACTGATTATATTTACTCTGTGTGAATGAATGAATTAAAAGACAATTATTTTTCTTTCTTTTTTTGGAATCTGTATCATAATAGTGCAAGTCATGTCACTGTTCTAAATAAATGTGGGGCTAACCTCTTGGTGTTTCATATGCCAGTCGGCCATTTTCACTCAAAGTTATTTTTTTGAATGAAATCGAATACACTTTTAAAACATAGTTAAACAATTTTTTCTTTCTTTTTGAGAGATGTACTTTTGACCGTTATCCGAGATTCAAGATTTCATTCTTGACATAAATAAACCATTTTCAAAAAAATTGAATTGATTGTCATTTTTATAATTTCTAAATGCTAATGTAAACATTTTGTTCGATTGCAAAAAAGAAAATCAGAAAAAACCTTTGACGTCATTCGCATATGAACCAATGAAATAACGTTAGGCAACTCAACCCCGTATTCTTCCGTATTCATTTATGAAATAGAAATGGAGAAACAGAGGATTGTGTCTAAAAATGGCTGCTACTGGCATACTGCAAATTACCGTAGCAGCAAAAGTGATTTTGAAAGTTTTTTTGCTCTGTTGATAATCTTGCTAACTAATGCAGTTAATTTGATTATACATTCATTTGTGATGAAAATGAATCGCTGATGAATTAACGAATGCCGAATTTAGTGAGTTACGAAATCTTCCGAACTGTATGAAGAAAGAACAGCAAACGGAAAATAAAAACAGACAGAGATCAGTATGTAGAAGAAAGTTTTTGAATTTTAATCAGATTGCATGCCAAGGGAGAAAGGGGGTTAAAAGTGGGCGATACTGACAGCAAATATGGTTTAAAGGTTTTTTGACTGTTATTAAATTGCTTCCAAAAGCTCCATGTTTCACCAGATCATACTCGCTAAAGTACGTCAATTAGTATGCAGCCAGATTATGGCATATTATCCAAGAAGATTAGATGATAATAATGATAGCTTTTTTAATCTTCCGTAATCGAGTCTACAGCCAAACTTAGTGTGAAAGAAAATAGATATTAGCAACAATATACTTCAATGTAAATGTGGATACCATTAAAGGGTTTTCACAAAAAAAATTTCATTGCACCAAATCGTATTAACTAAAATACGCCAAATGGCAATTGGTAGCTTACCCAATAACGAAGATTACTTAATTGTATCCAAACAGTACAAAAACCCTTAACGGTTTAAAAGTTGTGACGCAGCACTTTCTTTTGGCTCTAAGAATTTTAAATATGGGTCTTAAAAGTAATGATATCAAATTTGAGTGACGCTATGTTAATACAAAAATCATCATTTTAAATCATCATTTTCTTTTTAGTTTTATTTATATTCACAGGTGCAATTATTATCTTAACATGAAAATATATATAAAATTTATTCGCTGATGCTTTTTCATTCAGATCTCCCAGAAATTCAAAATATGGGTTTTAAAAGAAATTATATCAAAATTTGAGTGACACTTTGACGTGAATTTAATAGGATTGTTTTAAAATTTAATTTAAATTATTTTTTGTTTGTCTTCTAAAGTAAATTTACACATACAAACAATACTTTTAATTTTTCAATACACTGTTAAATATATTACTTTCACTGAGCCTGCATTATGTATTAAAATGTATTTATTTCAATAAACTAATTTATGTTTTGTGCCACGCTATCCAAAATCATAAGTAAAATTTAAGTAAATGATTATTTTGCGTCATATTATCCATTTCCCTTTGTTTGGATACTATGACGCAAAATAATAATTTACATAAATTTTACTTATGATTTTGGATTAACATAAAAGTAATATTTTAGAGCTAGAAAAACTTACGTGGGTTAAAATGATTATATTCTTAGGCTTCGCAAGCAGATAGCAATTTTTTTACTGTATTTTTTAATAATTTTTAATGTAACATTTGATATTAAAACAATATAGTGCTCGAAAACTATTTAACAAGCTTATGAATGTGAAAAATTAATATAAAGTAAAAACAAAACATTCATGAAGACGGAAGTTTCTGTCACACAACAAGTAATGTAATGAGAAAAAAAATAAAAGCTATTTGTTTACTTTTCAAACTGGATTTAAAGTAAATAAGAACTTATTTATCCATTGTATAGCACAAAACACTTAATTCAGAACTAACTTTCTGCATTTTCTTTTACAAAATAACATAAAAGTAATATTTTAAAGCCATAAAAACATGTAACTGGCAGTTTCTCTGACTGTAGACCAACTAAGAAGCATCATTCCAAAACGAAAATTTTTATAACAACCAACAAGTCAAATAAAATGAAAAACAATGAATAAATAAACAAAATACCTAATACTAAGTATATCTTTGAGTTTTCCTGTGCCTATCTTTTCTCAATTGTTCAATTTTTGAAAAACAAAGCTCTTGTTCTTTTACTCTCGCTAATTTGTGCTTCCCATATTGATACAATAATACAAGTATATGTATATGCAACATTAGTTGGTTGATTGTCTTCGTTGTGAATGAAACAAAGAAATGAAAAATATTTTATCATTAGACAATGAAAGATTTATTATATTTAATAGTAAAATTGAATACATGTAATTAAAAAATATTTCCTCATTTTGAAAAAGGTATCGAAATAATTTTTCGACCATATGTATGTTTAAAATCTGCAATAATTTCTTTGTAACAAAAAGGGAAAACATATAAATAACAATTAAATTTAATAAATATGTATTACATGTTTAGAGTATATATGATTCATTGTTTTTTCATTAAAAAATCTAAATAATTAGCCGGCGAACATGCAGAAACTTTATCGATGGACCGTAGTTCTATTTTTAACCTGATCTCGCCGCGGAGGGAAGGGGTAAAAAGTGCTATGCATTTCTACAGCAATAGGCTTAAGAAAATAGTTCCATTTTAAAACCGGATTATATAACAGAGTTTTCTTATTTAAGTGGATCAGGGGATTCGCTTCATCTAAAACCGATTAATATAATATATTAATTTTAAAAAAATCGTCCGAGCCATTTTGGAGATAACAGGTATGTATCCATTACACCAAGACATGCCCCCATTTTACTTAAAAATGGACTTTCAGGTCTCAAAATCTACTGCATGTAGAAATGTATAAATTTCAGGATAGAGTTAGACCGGAGATATCAGACAGCTGTCAAAAAATCAAAACGATATGCCTCATATTTACTGAGATATTAAATATCGGCGTTTAGCTTTCCCTTTGATCTGGAACTACGTGTATATATAGAGTGACGGAAATCTGCGGTTTGGGGCTTTCGGTTTTTGCTGCGTCACTCGAGAAACTACCGTATCTCATGATCTACACATTAGTGAACATATTACAACAGAAAAGCGAACGAACGTGAAGCATAAATGCCTAAGTAACTCAGTTAAGTGGGTTTTGTCAAACTTTATACCAATACTTTTGTCAAACCAGAAAGGTGATATACAGAACGAAAAATATGTGAAATACTGCCATGATCGTGAAAAGTTCTTGATTTCTCTATCAGAATCTACCGATTTGGTGAAGGATTAAGCAAGTAAAATGAATTGTGGATTAAAGTAACATGTTGCGATGCTTAGTATATATTTAAGGGAGAACAAGATGGTTACCGGAGGCGGATAGTATACATATATTTGTGCAAGCTTAAGTTTATGCAATTACAATATTTTACAAAGTACAAGAAAAAAGGTCTGCCATGACATTTTGTTTAGTTTGTTATTTGTGCTATTAACTAAGGAAGTTATATATTTGCAGTTTTTATTATTTCTCAAATTACTATTTTTAATCGTATTAATGAAGACATAAAGATATAGATTATATGCTCCTTAATAGCATCTAATTACGGGTTTAATTGTTTTGGAAACTTCTAATTCTTGGTAGCCATACATTGCTTTAAAACAGGAAAAAAAATCATAAAAATATTATTTAACTCTCTAGCGACAGAGCCTAGAATTTTCTCAATCCTGAAAAGACCAGTGACGGTCCAACGGCCAGTAAATATTTCACCCATATTTCATTCTGCCTAGCAAGAGTTAGTCGGGTGAATTATTTTTCAGTGCTTCACCGACTATAATGAAAGGGAAAATGTGAAAGGATTTTTTCCCCGGGAGGAAATGCACAAGGTAAAAACCACCCATCACTGTTATCAGATGAAGTAATAGTTAATTACCCATACAAGCTATGAAACAGAAACTAAATTAGTCGTTGGGGGCCACCGTAATACTTAGCCATCATGGATATGCATAATATAAAATATGAAAATAAAACATGTGTAAACTATTTATAAAATGCATTGCAATTCCAATAAAATCCTGGCTTGATGACGTCCTAAACATTAAATGCTGTATAACTCCAAAATTGATAATTATATTAACTAACGGTTTACTGCGTCGGATTAAGCGTCTTATTTTCAATTAAAATATATCTTTGAATTGAAATTTGAATGAAATACAGGGTCATAAAAAATCGAAGAGTGTGGAAAATATAATTACAAATATCTCGGCAACTCATTATCCGATCGACTTCATTCTTGATGCAAAATTTGTGTTTTTTTATTGTCTTTTATAATTCACTTCTTAAAATAAACAATTTCGAAAAATTTTAAATACCTTTTATTAGAACGAATATTTCGACAGTCCGACAAAAATAGTTCCGGATAATCGAGGTTACTGAAATTCAATAAGCTTGTTCCCATCATTGCATACTAAGTACATACCAAATTTTCAAGTCTCTATCTCAATTTGTTCGGGAGATAGAGAGTTTACAGACACACACACAGACAGATGGACACCAAATTTTTTTTCTAAAAATATGTTTTTCGGAATCTCCAGTGTCTGAAACGTGTAAATCCGTCAAAAATTTTTTTTTCGATTTTCAAAACGATTACAAGACTTGTTACAAGTAAAACTACGTAAGAAGAATTTAGGAAATATTTTAATGTGATTTTTCCTAACAATGCTCAAATAATGATTTTAAAAAAGGATAAATTAACAAAATGATCAAAACAAGACTAAAATTTTAATGTGTGTGCGTATGATTTTTTTTTATCATAAATATTGATAAATTTTGCTGGTTTCTTCCAACTTTGGGGGAAAAAAAGAAAGAAAAGGAATGAAAATGGAAATGAAAATATTCTTTTATTCTACATTTAGAAATGATTTATAATATTAATATTAATCATTTAACAATACTTTTAAGCATTTATTATTCAATGTTGATCCAAAATATATATATATATATGAAATTTAAACTTTAATCATTTTCAATCGATGTAGTTATAGTAATGTTTCCAAAATAAAAATGCACATTTTTACCAATGCTGTTTTTATGAGTGACACCATTTTACCTCTGATAATTTAATCCCTAATATCGGATCTGTTAAAATGACAAGCTTTTTAAAATGTTATTTTGACTTATTTATAGAATAATATTTTGAATTTTATCGCTTGTTTTTTAAATGACATGAATTTTATCAGAGAAGATATTATTTTCTAATATACTTCAACATGCTATATTCATATTAAAAATATGTTTATTTTTATTTTTATTGAGTAAATGGCATCATTAAAGATATAATAATCCCTATTATTGTTGTTTTCCCACTAAAAAATAGCATAAAACAATTTTCACGATTTGAACGTATTAAGAAAACATCATTAATAAAAACTCGGAATTCATTAATAATCTCGGACATAAATTTAAATGTTTAAGTGCGAGAACAAATTTAATATATACAATACAAGAATGCACAATATTTTAGACAATTAAATACACTAAACCAACATTAGTGAAAAATTGACCTGGACCAAGACTCTAAGTTGGTTTAGTGTATTTAATTGTCTGAAATATTGTGTATTCTTATATTCTAAAGTAATCATATGCAGTGTTTACATGCTTTAATAAATTATTAACTCACCGTTGTTATTGTCATCTGAAGCTGCAGAACTACTGGCCGATGACTCTTTCCTACATGCATAAATGTGATCAGTTGCCAGCCTCAGATATCGACCAGGGTGGCTCAGTGGCAGGGCAGTAGCATGTTACACTGAAGTTACCAGATTCGAGTTCTGGTCCAAGTCAGTTTTTCTCTCATGTTGTTTTAGTGTATTTTATTGTCTGAAATAATGTGTATTTTTATATTGCAAATAAAGTTATCAGACATAGTGTTTATATGCTTTAATAATCAGACATAGTGTTTATATGCTTTAATAATTAGGTTACAGACCGATGGATCAGACACATTAATTCAGCATTGCTATTACCATCTTAAGCTGCAGGACTGCTGGCAGATGAAAGTTTCCAACATGTATAAATGCGAGAAGTTGCAGGGCTAGGATTTAAGGGCTTGGGGCTGTCACAGCAGGTGGGCCACCTTTTCTCCCTACTTTCAACGTGGGCCCCACCATTATGTACTCTCATCATTATTAATGTTTGGATAATTAAAAATTTCAGGTACTTTATAAAAGATTTTTGCTTTTTTTTCTTCACTATCTGTGTGTTTTCTTCTTTTTGAAGTACCACTGGAAAATTCTTTCAGTTTTTCTGAAATTTTAAAACATCAATTGCTCATATTATGTCATAAGACCCCACTCATGAAGATTTCATCACTCCTTTTTTCTAGTTTTTGAGTAAAATTTTAAACTTTTAAAATATTTGGAGTCTAACCAAACTTTATAGAAAAAATGAAATATTTTTAAACATAATTTTTCGTTTATTTTTGTGCACTTGATAAATATTTATTATTGGTAAAATGGTTTTGACTTTTTGGTCAAGTTTTAATTTTACTTTTGTTTGAATAATTTTCGTGAAACTAATATGCTATTTATGTAAGCTATCCTTCAAAGAAAGGCCACCTATCACTTCCATACATCTGATTTATTTAGTTGAACACCTGGCAATTTCAACTAGTTTTTAATTGTTTAACCCTTTATATCCTGAATTAATTTTAAAGCTACTTTTTAGATGCTCAGAATCCTCGATTATCCCACCAGTTATTTTTTTGTAAAGTTTTCCTTATCTAATCATGATAAAAGATGCTCGTCGCGAAGAGGTTAAAGTGGTACATATAAGTACCGTCAAGATAAAAAGGGTTAAACAATAATTGTGGCTTTTTATTTGTGGTTAACAATATGTTTTCATTATAGTATTTTTATGATATACAGGTAGCATAAGTTAAGGTGTAACATGTGGAAATTCAGATTATAATTTTTATAAAGAGCTAAATTAAGGAAAATGTGTCCCACTTAACTCCTCTCTTCTGAAAATTCTGTGCACGGGCCGCATAAGAATATCTGTAGAAAATTATGTGATCTGTTCAGTTTGATCATGTGGATGTGATTTACACCTGTTACTAGCAAATTCTTTAGGTAAACAAAATTTATAGAACAGAAATATCCACTTTCTGCTTACACTGGCATTTTAATTGGTATCTTTCATTCAGAAAATTAGTGCACTATTTTTAGATTCAAATTTCTTCTGTTTACTTTTTTTTGTCAGATTTTCTCTGGAACCCCTTTTTTGGAAGGACTTGGACTAGAACTTCCTTCCCATTTAACTGGGTCCTGTGGAAAAAATGACACTAGATGATTTTACTAGGATTCTAAGACACTTAATTATGATGTCTACTTTCCCGGTTTAATTATAGATGTAGTTTTAACGGAAAATTAAATACATTTCATTACAATGTGGCCATGCCGAAATATTGATTTGCTGCAACATAACTTTAGATAAAAATAGCACAAAATATTTGCATATATCCGTGTGTGAAAATAAATGTGACGGCAAGCAAATATCAATATTTTCAATACATTCTTCTAAAATTTATATTGAGAAGTGTCCATTATACAATTATTTTCCTCTCAAAAGGATCTTGTTTAATATAATGTTACAGAAAAATATTTCACTCTGCTTTTTATATTTCATACGCATTGCTTTTACGTTGACATGCTGCTTTTCTACACCTTACCTGTTGCAATTAGGGCCTTAACGAGCGAGTAATATCAGGGGATGCTCCGAAATTATTTTGTGGGACTAACATTTTTTAACAAGCTCGGTTATTGAGTCAATTTTAGTGAAAGAAATTTGGTGTAAAAGTAAATACATTGTACCAGATTTGCTTTTTGTGTGGTAAACACTTGACGGTATTCTGGAAAATCTTGCTACCCATTTATGCCAAATATCACTGTAAAACACATTAAAAAATATCTGCATAATTTTCTTATTATTTCAGGATATAAATCAATATCCTGATTCATCCTATAAACCTGAACCAGTCATATCACAGTCGTACTATTCCTAATCCTAATCCTATCCTAAGCTAAATCTATCCTATTCCAATCATAATAATACCTATAAACAATATTCTTTGACATGAATGCATACATGAAATCAATATCCATAAACACAATAAATGTAAAATAAATTAAATAGAAATAATAAAATACAATAACAAGCAAGTAAATTTATTCGACACTTAATCTTAGAGAAAGTGTATAAAATTTCAAGCTCATGAAAGAAATTTTAATAATCTTATAAAAACATAAATATGCAAATTGGGATCATCACAAGTATTGTCAGTTTTTTATTTGTTTATAGAAATCTTGGTGCAATAGAGATAATATACAGGTTGAATTGGGCAAAATTTTAAAAGTAATTTCTGTCAACCTTTATTTTCATTTCAGAAACTCATCAGATTGTGATATCTTTATGAACTATAAACGTATAAAATTCATAAGCAATTTGTTCACTACATACGCCACTGATTGAGAAACAATTTGTATAATATATACACAAATAAGACATATAATAATAATGTAGCAAGAATATATAAAATATGTCTACACAAATAAACTACATAATAATGTATAATTAGCAATGCATACATATACAAATTTTACACCAAATACCACCTAAAATACACTGTTGTAGTAGAATTTTCCCAGATTTTTTTTTCTTTATGAAGAATTCTTCAATTTCCATTTTCCAGGCATATAATTTCACTTTTTTAAGATTGAGTTATATAAGGCCTCTATAACAAACAAATGCCATATTGTCTCTTCACAAATATGATGAAAAATTGGAAAGGGATTATCGAAAGGGATATGTTTTACTTAATTAATGCATTTCTTCTTCTTTTAATCTTACTCTCACAGGTACTATGTCACGGGTAACAGCTAGTAGTTCATATACAAGATTACCAAAAAGAATTAAAATATATTAGCATGTATGGATAAAAATATAGTTCCAAATGAATTTTTGAATCTGTCATGCATTTTTGAACTGATCTAAATTTTACTGTGCTAAGTGATGTGAATGTAATATAAATAAATCTATATACAGCAGGGCACAAAAGAATAACGATACACAACTTTCTATTTATAGTAATTCCCAAGAAAAGCATTATCAGTTGTTTTCAGCTGACTCAAATTTTAACATACTAAATTATATGTATAAATGTCTGTATATAATACCACGGCAAATAAAATAATTCGATTACACTGCCGTCTGGGTAAAAATTGCTTAAAATGTATTTTCAATTGCATATTTGATGCATATGAAAATTTATAGATCATATACAAGACGACAGTAAAGTATCACAATACATTACAATTACTGTCTATGGTCATATCTTTTTGCAAGATTTGATCCAAACTTCTGCGATAGATGCAGATGTTTTTCACTTGGTAGGCAAGTAAATATCATTATGAAGATAGAATAAGATCTCATAAAAGGCAATGCTTATCTAATAAAATCAGAGTGTAAAGCACAGCCATAATATATATATATTAGAATCCAGTAATAGAAAAAATAACCTAAACTGAAACTGTAAAATTAATCAGACAATGAAGGGTTCAAGAGGGCAGTGCATTCCTTAAAGAAAATAATTTTTAGCTTAAAAGCTTATAAGAAAGCCAGTTTTACAGTTAAGGAACTTCAATGCATGAAATTATGTTTAATACAACTTTTTAAAATTTAAATTTCCTATATCATAAGAAAATCTTATACACTTACAAATTTACATGACATAAAACAATAAATTGGGAATTGGGAAAATTTTTATATAATATAAAGTGAGATCAAAATAAAAAATGCCAGAGATTTCCCCATGTTTAACACTTTCCGGCACAGACAAATTCTGATTGTAAAATGAGAAATTACTGACTGACACCGGAATTTACAAACGACTTTTTTAGAAAATAAGAACACCTTACTTTAAGCTTTCATTATAGAAACAAAATTTTATTAAAATATTCTTGGTGCCGTATGCAAGTTTGGAATTAAAATTAGGTGTGCCCGGAGTAGGGCCACTGTGCCAGAAAGGGTTAAATAAGGGCAGGGTGCTGCTTGTGAGAAAAAAACACTTTTTTATTCTTGAGAGCACTTTTTAGTTGTTAAAGGCATTCTTTGGTTTTTAAAGTCACTTTCAACATTTCAAAGTCAGGGCATTCTTTTCAAGACAACATTGGGTCAATTTTTACTATGCAAGCAAATTTTTTAATGCAAAAAGGAGAAAGGACACTTTTTTACTGAGCGGCAAGAAGGGAGCTACTTTTTGGGATCAGGAGCAAGAAAGGAGCTAATTTTTTTATGAGGGGCAAGAAGGGTGCTAATGTTTTATGAGGGGCAAGAAGCATGCCATTTTTTTAACCAAAAGACAGACAGAATACATTACCCTTCTGAAACTATCTAGGGGAAAATCTGAAAATGCCTTTTGTACTGGTGGTGATATGCAACCCAATTTTAATTTCATGAAAATAATCTCAATTAAAAAATAATTATAATACATAATTAAATAATATATTTCTCTTTCTCATTTAATGTATCTATATTATTAATTAATAATACATGTATAATTGTGTTGCGTATATATATTTAACAAATGTATTTTTATTATTGTTTTTTTTTTGTGTATGCAATCCTGGGAACTAGATCACCCAGATACTATTTTTTGTTGCTTTTGCAGACAGTCAGTCACAGTTTTATGATCCTGGATACATTGTCTGTACCTTACAGTGACAATTTTATTTCATTCAATTTATTAGGGTACGGATGTGAGGTATCTGTGGTGGTCTAATCACATGACCAGCTGCCCTCATTGGACAAGACTTTGCTAGGCAGGTTCAGCCTCTAGCACAGGGGTCTGTACAGTGATGTAACCAACCAGTTTTTAGTTATTAGCTTAAAACTTACTATATCATCAGTTATAGATTTCTTTTCATACAGATAAGTTCTGGAATTTTTCTTGAACAGATGAGTTATCGAATTTGTTTCATAGAGATGAGTTGATGTTTTTCTTTCATAAAGATGAGTTAACAAATTTATCTCATACAGATGAGTTTCTTTCCAAACATAGAAGTATTGGCTTCAAAGTTATTTCATTGTCTTTGTTGTACAAAGTTAAGTCATTAATACTTATGACACTATTCAGTTGATTTAATTTACCAAATTATATGCTAGGCACTGCTGACTGCTTAATTAACTGTATTCCTGAAATTTTGCAAATATGCATTTTTTAATAATTAGTAAGCAGTGAGCCTGTCTCCTTTGAGTGACTTCCTACTTACACAGTCTCATCTAAATTTAATTCGAGTAATATTCAACTTGTTATGGACATTAATCAACTAATCTAGTATGACCCCCTCTTATACATGCATGAACGATTAATGAGCTTTTGTTAAATGTGAATCACACATATTATAAATATAGTAGACTCTCTCAAATTCGCACACCTTGAAACCAGGGGTTGTGCAGATTTTAGAATTTTGTAGATTTTTGTTCAGGTTTTTTTTGTTTAAAACTTTTAAACAGTAATTTCAATGTAGTAAAGCACTGGAAATTATAATGTGAATGTTTATAATAAAGTCAAATATTAAAATAACTAAGTAACCTGTTAAAATAAAAAAAATAAGTGAAATATTAAATTAATTTCTATAAAATTGTAGAGAAAAGTTCCTCTACATAACTTTAAAAACAACTTTTAACACATTTATACAACTGGCATTCAGAGAAAGGGTGGATTTCTACTTTAAAAAGCAAACGCCAGCCTTCTCTGACTTAGTGAGGTTGTCTATTCATCAAGCATCTCAATTCCCCATCCCTTACACGGTGTTCATAGGGTCAGCAAAAGGAAGACTTTTTTCCCTCCCTGGTTTTCTTCTACCAGATTGGCAACATGGTTTGTAGCTTCACTTGAGTGGAAAATTTGCAAGTAACGTTAGCTTTCAGCAGTATCACTTTTTTTAAGGTTACAGATCGAAGTGTATCTTTTTTTTCAAGTAAAGAATAAGTTTTAATTTGATCCTATAACATAACAGTTAGCTTGTTTCCTTTATTGAGGAACTGCATTCAAAATAGTGTTTTCTACTTCAAAATGGGGATTCAACAAAACTTCGTCTTCTTTTAAGTGGATTGGTTGTCATTATTTTAGGTTAACTGTTTTTCTTGGGTCTGTGGTAGTTGGCGGTAAATAAAGTGGCTTTTTTGGTTTATTTTTTATTTATTGCCATGAAGGAAAGGCAAAGCAATAACATGGAGTCATTTTTTACTAAAGGTAATACATTAAACGAAAAATACGATAAAGATGCGGTCACAAATGTTGAAAGTGAACACATGCATCCTCAAGTGAACCAAAGTGAGATTGGATCTGCTAACAGCAATAAGCCTCTTCTCTCACTTTCCAGCTCTGGTAAGACTGGTAAAAGGAAATGTGGCAATGATTTCCAGTAGCCACTTCCAGTTTAAAAAAAAAGATTTAACAAAGAGTGTCTAAGCCATTTTGAATGGCTTTCATATGGCTATGAGGATAAAACTAGTATTGCTTTGTGCAAAATTTGTCAGCAGGTGCTTTCTAGTAATGCTGATAAAAAGTGGATCAATGGCTTTTCTGGACCTTTTACAAAAAGAGTCCCTTTTATTTCACAACCAAATCAAAATCTGCTGTGAAAATGTTGCCATTGTAAAGGCAAAAATACACCCATCAGAATCACCAATGGCTAAATGTCTGAAGAAAATGGACCAATGCAAGTTTTCTCATTTGAAAAATATATTCAATGTGGCGTACTACGTTACAAAGCATGAAAAACCTTTTAAAGACTTTGTAGATCTTTTGTGCTTGGATTAGAAATTAAATGTGGATATTTTAACAAAGTATGGCAATGAAAACCAATATAGTTATTTTATCCATTTTATTGCTGAAACTTAGTTAGATTTACTGGGAAAATTAAAAAGTATACATATATCAGCATTCTGGTTGATGGTTCCACCGATAGATCAGCTGCTGGCATGCAAATGTGTATGTTCGCTACATGGATGCAAAAGATAATCAAATCAAACAGGACATACAAAGAATAATAGAGCTGCCAAATTCTACTTCATCTGGTTATTTCACAGCTATAATTGATTTTCTAGATAAGATTATAGGTCCAAATGAATATATAAACAGGTGCTATATTGTAGACTTGTGTACTGATGGTGCTACAAATATGGTTGGATACAAATCAGGATTGGCTATGAAAATGAAACCTATTTGTCCTAAATTGATAAACATTCACTACTTTGCACACTGTTAGCAGTTAGCTGTTTTGGATGCATGTGGTGAATTTGAATATCTTAAAACATTTGCTTCAATGGCTAGGAGTATTTTTAAATTTTACCATACCTCTGCTAAAAACTGCATATATTAAAAGAAACAGCAGAAATTCTTAAACTGAGTGATATTCACATACATATGATATTCACACATTCATATCATAGCTGATTATGCAGCAAAGAAAGTGCTGTAAAAGCTCTCTTGCAATCTTGGAATACTGTTGTAAGCCATCTTGAATAGGTGACTTATGTAAAAGGCAATGATAGTGATAAAGCTAAGTATTTGCTGAAAAGTTTGAAGGATTATAAATTTCTTAAAGTTCTGCTCTTCCTCTTGTATTTCTACCAGAAATTGAACCCTTTCCATTAAGTGTAGTATTACAAAACAAAGAACTTGTCATTTCATCTTTGAAAATAAAAATAGAACATTGCATCTCAGTTCTGACAGATCTTGAATCTAGTGTTGGACCAAGCAAACAGAAGTTTTTGGACCAAATATCCATCTTAGGTGTAATCAGGGGTCAGAAAAACTACTTTTTGTTTGTAGCGAACTACAACTATAACTACTTTTTGAAAAATGTAGTTAACTACAACTGCAACTACTTGTTTTAAAAAGTAGCGACTACAAACTACTTTTCAAAAGTAGTCACTACTTCGCTACTTTAGTTATTATTGCAAATTAAATGCACTGCAAACGATTTTCCCCATAGACCATAATGTAACAAAATTCTTTTGAATGTCCCTGTAAGCGAGATATAAATTCTACACACTCCATTTTCAATACTGAACATTCTATATAGTAAACTTCAATAACATATAAAACTTTCATGGCAATCCGAGTATATTTACGAGACTTAGAGCACGGACAGACAGACAAAGCGAATTCATAGACACTTTTTAATTATGTTGGAAAGTGTTAAAAAGAGGAAATTTGAAAACAAAAATTGTAATAATCTTACAAATTTATGAGAGTGATATAGCACAGTAGCGCTTAAGGTGGTTCTGAAATTCCTTAATTCCTTGTTCAACAACGCGAAACTTTCTGACACATTATCTGACTCATTTTTAAATACAAAGGCATAAAATTGGCAGGCCTGACTATGGAAGCGATTTGGAATCGAAATAAGTTTTCCATTTTTTGATGAATAAATCATTTTTCGGATTATAAGCGATTCGTGTCACGTTTTTTCCCTTTCCCCTGCTACGGTGTCGGAAATTCGGTTGAAAATGCCGACTTTGACAGTGTTTTCTGAAAAATATTGTGTCTTTACCAAAAAATAAAATAAAATGAAATAAAATAAAGACTAATGGAAAACGTCTTTTGGTTACAAAGTTTCTGGATAAGAACACCTGCATTTTCATGCGTTTCCGAACAAAAATGAATTAAAGAATAAGTCATAAAGTAGCCAGTTTGGATTTGAGAACAATCTTAAGAGCGGATAGCCCTTGGTAAATTTGAATATATATATATATTTTTAAATAGAGCTAAATAGTTTTATTTCTTTAAAATTTAAATATAGTTCCTGAAAGCAATTTAAAAATTGAACAAGATCATATAGACTTGCATAAATTAAGTCCTAGCTTTTATTTTACTTTCTATCTCTTTTTGTTTGTTTCCCTTTGAAAACCCGAATTTAAACATACTGGACTTTAGATACATTCTGGAGACAAAGATAAAGATATTTCATTAAAACACCAATCAATAATCAATATCAAATCAAATATAAAACATTACAAATCAATTATTTCAGCGATAAAAAACCTGTGCAGCTAAAGTAAAAATAAATAGCCATAAAAATAAAATTAAGCATTCTTAGGCATTTTTTAAAATAATATATTTTTATTTCCAACCACCTTTGTTTTACCTATTGGAATCTTCAAAAGGAAATGTACAGTAAATTAATTTGTATGCATACATTGGATAAATATTTCACAACGATCAAAAGAGGTATTAAAAATATAATTTTTTGCGATAATAAACAGTTCGATAAGAATATTTTCTGAACCAGAGATATTAATTCGAAAATACTATTTTTAATGATTTATGAATTTTAATGAATAATGATTTAGATATTCGGTGCAAGATGCGATCCAGTAATTATTATTAATAAAGAAAATGCTAACTCACCTGAATGTGCAACTTCAGGTTGTAAGCAGATGATTTTGATACTGATAATTTCTTATTAATTAGACAAAGTTTACATGTTACAGAATAATAACCACTTTCTTGTTGTTCTATAACTTCAAAATATTCATTGTACGATAACCAGGGCAGTTCTATACTATTTTTGTCTATCATTCTATTACATCAATCTCAAAAGAAGAATCCTCTCATTAAAACACAATATCTAATAATGAGTAAGAAGACAAAGGGTTGCCAGTAAGAAAATTAATATTTTTGATGAGTGAGTAATTTGCGGTTTTATCAGCAAATCCAGCAAATAATAGATCACGGGCATGCTGACGCTTTACGTTTCAGCTGCTAGTTTGTTTGAAGGCAGAAATCGTTCCTTTCTAGTTGCACTTTTCTCCAATAATAAAATGGTGTACTTGTTCTTTTTCTGTGCTTTTTCGATATATATATATATTTTTAATTAGAGTTCTTACGTTTTTTAAACTGGCAGGAAGCGAGCAGAAATTTTGTTCGAAGGGGAATATTTTAGATGCTTGATTATTTATTTAATGTTACTAGACAGCAAAGAATACGGAACTTTAAAAAAAAGGAAGAGTTTTAAATTTTGTATATGGACAGGTGGGGGAGATTTTATAGGAAGGGGGATAATTTATTTTACTGATTATTTATCGTCACTACAGAGCACTATTTAGGACAGAAGACTTTTTTCATATAAAATTAAAAAAACTTAAAGATGTTACATTTATTTGTATGCTGGGGGGGGGGGAGAGTAAATTATGGGAGGTTAGGGGACAATTTAGATGATTACTTATATATTATTATTAGGTAGAAATGAATGTGTCCCTTTTTTTAAATAAAGAGTTCTGAATATTTGAATTCTGAATTTTTTTTTTCTTTTTAATAAAGATTTTACATTTCTTTGCTTGCTGGGCGTGGGAAAGGGAGAAGAAATTAGTTAGATAAAGACTTAACATAGACAGACGGCTATATTTTGGTAAAAACAATCGTAGTTGTATAAAAATACATTATATTGAGACGAATTTCTATGGATTTAAATGACAATACACGAAGTTTCTGACATCCAAACTGGGAAAAAGACAGTTAATTTGTTACCGTGCCCGTCATCTATGGAGAAATCTATGACACTGCAACTGAGATTTGTTGCTGACATTCGCAAATTGTTGTAGCGAACATATTTCACACAAAAGAAATGAGTTATAATCACGTGATTTGAAGATTGGTACTTTTCCCCTCCCTCCTAAAGTAGCGTCAAAAGTAGCGTCGATGATCGCTACAAACTACTGATATTTTGTATTGCGCTACTCGCTACACTACACTTTTTATAATGTAGCGCGCTACACTACAAACTACTAAAAAAAGTAGCGGCTACTGTAGTTGCGCTACTTGTAGCGCACTACTTCCGACCCTTGGGTATAATCAAGGATGTGCAGCTGACAAATATTAAAAATGGTGAGCAAGAGTTTCGGACTTTAAGAGGGAGATTAATTAAACATGCAAACAGGGGTGCAAAAATCTAGGAGCCAATGGGCCAATTCCCACCACTAAATTTTTAGTATTCTTCTCCTACTAAGAATACCGATAACATTTAGGCAAAGTATACTAATACAATTTGACGAAGAATACTAATAAATTTTAGTGGTGGGAATCAGCCCATTGGCGCCTAGATTTTTGCACCCCTGCATGCAAATATATACATCACAGAAAGACTGCAATCTACGTCAATAGATTTGTTAACATCTCTGCATGTTTTTGACACTTTGAGTTGGCCTACCAAAGAATCTTGAATTTGGGATAGAAGAAATGAAAAAGCTCTTCATGTATTTAAACCCAAGTCCCTTTAATGAAAAAATGGGAAGAATTCAAGTTTATGTTTCCTTCACTAACATTGAAAGATATGCTAGATTCGTTTTACAGTGAAAAGTGTTCAGCAAGATTCCCCAATTTGCTCCAGATTCTAACATTTTGTGTTGTTCTACTAGTGAGCACAGCTTTGTATGAGAGAGGCTTCAGCTGTCACAACAGACTCAAGACTGCATACAGGAACTCTCTAAATACTGAGACACTGGATGATTTTCTCAGAATTTGTATTAATGGACCCAACCTGACAGAATTTGACCCTACAGCTTCGATTGACAATTGGTATTTCAGTGCAGAAAAACAGCGCTACACAAACAGGAAGTGCTAAATATACAGGAACTTTTTTCTTTCATGAATTTTTAGTCGTATGTTTCGGTAACCATTGAAACCTGTGGGGGAAATATTTCTCAAGCATTTTTTAAATTTTGTTTTATTTTAATTGACTTGAATTTAGTTACCGTGCTTCATTTTTCCTCTCGCAGCTGCCATTCCGGCATTTTGTTTACATTTTTTCTTCCACATCAGCTCAGTTGAGTTGTTTTGCGCCGCTTCTCGGTCATGGATCGTATTCGTCAATTTTGCTTGCGATCACATTCATTTTCCTTTAAGTTAAAAATGTTGTTTCAATTTAATGAATAAGTAAAGTATTTTTTAAGTCATTTTTATACTTAAAGTAGTTTTCTAAATTCTTAATAGTATTTAATATAATTATGTAAATGAAAGTAAAAATGTAAATTATTTTTCCGAACTATGCAAATCGCATAGTCGTTCCTGATTGGCTGATAAATTTTCGTTCCAATTTAAAGGGACAGTGATTTCACTTTTGGATGTGTGATGAAGTTACTGGCTGCTTTGAGATGTGTTTAGTAAATTTTGAGATATATTTTTTCCCCAAAGTAGATGAAATTTTTTAGAGATGATGGTATATTTAATTTATAATTGTACTATGCTTGTTTATAAGGTTTAAAATCGTCTGTATTGCTAAATTCCATTCATGCTTCAACTTGTTATTCTTCATTATATTTTTTGGAGCAATAAGTTAATGTTCCAACCTGTGTTTTTATAAAATAAAGAACCAATAAAATCCATGGAACAATAAAGGGACAATAAAATCCATGGAATTCCTGGCATCTTTATTGAAAATTTATGTAAGTAACCTTTCATACTACATTTGTCAACATTAAAAAAATTGTTCACATTTTTTATTAGTGTAAAATAATCTGGATTTAACAGACATCTTCTTCTAACAATGGTCAATTTAAATTCAGTTTGTCATAAATAGTTAATTTTCTGGGCAGGTGTGGTGGCCAACGTTGCCGTCTGAATGACTGTTAAATAGTGGTGAGCAAAAATTTTAGTCTAGCTAGTACCTTTCCAACTGATATGTCATGCTCTGGATTAATGTCTATCTATGCATCGAACTGACGCAACTTTTAACTTAGTTGGTTATAGCAGGTAGACTGTTTTTACTTTCCTAAGTATTTCTCTTACAGTTACTTTGTACAGTCAAACTGTAAGTCAGAGGTCTTCAAATAACACAGTGCAAATCATTTTTAGTTTTTTCATTATAGTGTTAATTATATTCATTACTTTAATTACAGTCATTCAGGGTAACTTTGAACCATGGGGTATAACTTTGCACCACGACCTAATTTTCAAAATTTTTGACTTCAAAAGGCTGGATAAACTCCAGAACTGCGCTTTGTTGGCAAGGTTCTAAACTGGGATTTCTACTCTTTATTTTGGAAAATAAATTAGCAACATTATACACAATTAATTGCATCATCCAACTATTATTGTGAAGTACTGTTTTCAAGTTAATTTTTAATGCTGTTTTGAAGTTGTTGTTTCTTCCACTTTTCTTATGTATAATATTTGTTGTAAAACAATAAATTATACAAATCTTGTGATGTAGGGAAATGTAAATTAGGAGTCTACATATCTGAAAACATTTTTGGGGGTTCAAAGTTGTCCTAAATATAATACCCTTTTTTATAATGAATTATTTTAGATGATACTTATCATATGGTGCAAAGTTACCCTATATGGCTGGGTAACTTTGAACCAGGTTAAAAATTCACTTTTTATTGCTTTTATCATTATTATTCCTTAATTTTTGGTAGTTATACAATAATTTAGAATTATTTCTTCTCTTTTATGGCCCTAGTTGCAACAATATTCTTAAAATAAGAGTGTGGCATCTGAAAATATAAAAAATGCGGATCAAAGTTACCCTGAATGACTGTACTCTATTTTTCCTTCTAAACAGGAGTCAAGATCACATATCTTTTATTTAGATGACCTGCTTAGTTGACAACCAGGAAGTTAGGGGCGATATTTTATCCTGACCTCATTTTGTCTTATGTTTGTAGTTTATTAATTATTTTGCTTAAATCTCATTAGCAGGTGCAGTTGACATTGAGGTTCCTGATCAGCTGATTTACTAGTATAAATTATACACAAATATGCTTTATAATGTAATACAAAATACGTGACATATTTTTACATAAATAAGCCAAATAAGATTAAATTTTTTTTTAAATTTCTTACTGCTTCATTTTGGTAACTTTATGTAATAGTTAGAAAGAAATCTTATTTTCTTAAAAATAAAAATGAGAAGGCCTAAATAAATTAACAAAATTAGATAATAGCAAACAACAAATTATGAAGATAAGCATTTACATTACATTTTTGTAACAGTTTTGTCCTCTATATCTTGCAAAAAAGGTTCTTCACTACCATGTATTAATAGATGCTTCCTTAAATTACTCTTTCGAGAAAACTTATTGTTACATTTTTCACACATGAAAGGTTTCTCACCAGTATGAATTAACAGATGCTGTTTTAAATGCCCCTTTCGAGAGAATTTCTTGCTGCATAGCTCACACACAAAGGGTTTCTCACCAGTATGAATTAATAGATGTTTTTTCAAGGTACTATTTTCAGAAAACTTCTTGTTACATATTTCACACACAAAAGGTTTCTCACCAGTATGAGAGCGAAGGTGAGTATTTAAATGATTCTTTTGAGAGAATTTCTTGTTGCATATCTCACATACAAAAGGTTTCTCATAAAAATGAATTAAAAGATGTCTTTTTAAAACAGCCTTTACACAGAATTTCTGGCTGCATATTTCACACATAAAAGGTTTCAGTTTCTCATCAGTATGAATCAACAGATGACGGCCTAAATTACTTTTTCGAGAGAACTTCATGCAGCATATTTCACAAATAAAAGGTTTCTCACCACTATGAATTAAAAGATGCCTTTTTAAGTCCCATTTTCGACAGAATTTCTGGCTGCATATTTCACACATAAAAGGTTTTGGTTTTTCATCAGTATGAATTAACAGATGACGGCCTAAAAGACTTTTTTGAGAGAACTTCATGCAGCATATTTCGCAAATAAAAGGTTTCTCACCAGTATGAATTAAAAGATGCCTTTTTAAATCACATTTTTGAGAGAATTTCTGGCTGCATAGTTCACACATAAAAGGTTTCTCACCAGCATGATGGTAAAGATGGGCATTTAAAAGGGATTTTTGAGAAAATTCCTTGCTGCATAACTCACAAACAAAAGATTTTCCTAGCTGCAAGTCAGAAGTTGCTTTTCCAAAAGGCTCTTGTAAAGATATATTTTGCTGCATATTTCAAACTTTAAAGACTGCTTTGAATGATATAATATTATCTACATTTATGGCTTTATACATCTGCAATAAATAGAATTATGTTAATATATCACCTTACATGATTATTTAGAAACATATTTAAAAGAAAATGAACTGATCATAAAATGAATGAAGAAAACTAAATTAAAATAAAATTTCTACCATAGTATTAAAAACTGTCAATGATAATCTGACACTTGCAGAACCGAGAGTATGTTAAATAATTATCACACGCAGTTTCTAATTGCACAAAGATTAAACTATAATTAAAAATACTAAAAATAAAATAAATAACTAATATAATTAATGAAATAACTTATCTTACTATAAAATATATTAATAAAAAATTCAGAAAATTTAAGGAGAAAATTCTATGATTACCTATCTTCTACAAAAAGAATGAAACATTTTAGAAGCAAAGAGGAGAAAAGAAAATAATTTTGTGGCAAGAAGAATTTTAACATACAGATGTGTTTAGTGAGAATTCCTCTATATTTCTAAAAAAATTACAATCTAATATAACTGATTACTGAAAAAAAATTCTGATTTATCTATAAATAAAAGAAAGTTTTGCTCTGTGTGTGTATGTGTGTCTGTCTGTGATGACTAGCGATATCTAACACACATAGAAGTATGAAATTTTGGGTGCGGGTGGTCTAGTGCAGATTCTGATGCACCTGAGACTCATATTGTTACTATTTTTTATAATTAGCCAAGATATTTATTAAAAACTCATCTTTTCCTTTGACAACCGGAAAAGCATTTTTGCATGCCTAGAACTCGATTTACGCATCAGAAGGAAATGAAGAACTGATTGTGCGGTTTTTATTGTGTTATTTCGTAGTTTTAAATCGGCCAAACCATTTAGTACAGGTAAAATTGGAAGACATATTCAGAAAGATCATACACTTACATCTCAAATTGTACAATCAACATGAAAAATAGTGTCTTTATCCTTTTGAAAATTTTTTCAGAAAAAATGCTTTTCCAATTATGACACGTGTTTACGAGATAATTTTAAGGGTACAGACAAACCAAAAATGTTCTCTTAAAAGTAGAACATTCTTCTACTCGATGGTGTAATTGTTTTGAAAAATATGAATTTTCACCCTTTCAGGAACATTGGCGAATGCATGCCTCACAGAGACTACCTTTTCTCTGTGCTAAAAGTAACTAAAATTATGTATTTCAACACAATATTTTTATAGCATCTCGGTAGACAAGACTTACATCACCTACAAATTTTTCAAAATATTTGGATGCGTAGAAATATTTAGAAAAATTAAATCTTAGAAAATTTTGCAAAAAAATTGAAAAACAGGGTGTTGCAGAGATTTTTCGCTCTTCTTCAACTCAAATTTTCACTACTAAATATGCATATTTTTTCACAAAATTTTACAATGAGAACATTTTTTTTATTGTTACATTAAAGGATCCGACATGAAAACAAATAAACAAATGAGAAGTAAACATATTTCTTTTACAAGAAGATAAAAAAATATTCATGAAATTTTTACTGTTATATTAATAATCAATAAAAATTTCAGATAGTTTGGACAACAACAAATACATATTTTCTTTTAATTATGAAATGACCCTACATGAAAAAAAAAACAGAAAATGTCTTCTTAAAAGTGCTTTTATCACTAAATATCAATAATTTTTTCCCAAATTTTTTCTGTTAAAAATATAATTTCATACAAAATCGGGTTAAAGATATAAAATCATACAAACTTGAGGTTTGTTTATATTTATTATCACAGACCTGGGCAATGCTGGGTGTGTCAGCAAGTTTAATAAAAATTACATTGTATTGAAATAATTAATTTTAATCATTTTTTAGCATTTTTACCATGTCACAAACTTTGTATTATTGATTATAAGTAAAACAAAATGTATTTTTTTTTAAATTTTGAACAGAGCCACATTCATCCTTAGACATATCTATGCAAATTGGATGATGAAATGTATCAGGAATGTCATTTAACCGAGTTTTTCTTATAATAGAGTGTCAAATAATCTGGTATCTACTGTATATTCATTTCCAAAAACTATGGAAGGAAAAATCACACAAATAACAATAATTTATTCAAAAACAAATCAATCAATAAAATATTGAGTCGTTAAATAAAAAGTATCACATCAGCAATATTTAAAATGGTGGTGTTGTAGTTGTAATGCATCATCTACAAGCAGCATAAAAATGTCCGTTTAAGAGCAAGCTTGTAGAATTCACTATGAAAGTGGGAAGATATATGTGGAAAAAATAATTACAGTGACTTTTAAGCAATACAAAAGGCAGGGTGGTCACAAATATCTTGTGTTAAAATTCCCTGATATTTCCAGATCAGCATTAAAATAATGAAATTTGATAGATAGATAAGTTCCTTTCGAAACATGACTCAGATACATAGCAATTATTTAATTAACATGGAAAATAAAATAAAATTAGACTAAAAGATATTTAAATAGGAATCCTATAACCCATCATATAATCAAATAAATGAAAATAATTTCATTTTTTTAGGAAATTATATTTTAAAAATCAATTTATTCTAAACAATACAAAAAGCTTAGTATTGTGGATATGCATTACTTACCTTGCATTTATAAAAAAGTAAGTAAAGGCTACTTTAAGTATGCTATAACATCATACTTAAAGAATAAACATGTGAATGGAGAGTCTATATTACAAGAGATATCATAACATTATATATATAATTACACTATTTAAAAATTACTAAAATTAAAAAGTTAATTGATTAAAATTTTCAAAAGTTTTTTTTCTTAGTTTAAGTAAAATTATTTGCTTTCTCACGGCTTTAATATCTTCTATTAATACCTCCGTTTTTTATTAACATACTGCTTTATATTTTGAATTTCTATCACTGTAACATGATTTTCTTTTTCTTAACTATTTCAGCATCTGTATCTAATAAAACTTTTTATTTACAGTACCATCTAGCATTCAATGTGCATTTTTGAAAATATGAATGAGTTTCATAGCAATTTCCAGTTCGTAACTCCAAAATAATGGAATTAATTAGCAAATTAATTAAGTCAGGTAACCAGCTCTTAGTTTATTGTTTTTGGAGTGTGCGTTCTAATCAAAATGTTTCTGTGTAAATTCCAGAAGAGGAATTACTGCATGACAGTGCCCTGATATCACTTCCTGCCTTAATTAGCTCCCGAGTAATTAAATTATAATTGTTGTCAATTCAAGTATTTGATTATGTCATGTTTAGGGAAAGATATCTTGGACGGGGAAATTTCTGAAATTATTCTAGGGCAATTAATGCACTCCAATGTAATTTATTTTTAGGTTAAATAATATTAGTAAGCAACTTGAAAATTGTAATGATGTAGAAATTAGTATTAGTAACTTATTAATTAATTATGTGAGTGAAGATTATTGGGACTAATAACAAAATTAGTAATAATTTGGATCTGCTGATTTGCAATGATTGTTACTTAGAAGTGAATTTGGATTTGAACGTCTATTTTTATCTCTGTATGTAAATATTTTCATGCAAATAAATTTGTCATTGTTTGTTGAATAACATTGTCTACTCAATTATTGCATCATGTGTAATATTTTATTATTAGGATAAAATTACATTATTATAGTTAATATTGATAGCACACATGCTGGTGTCATTTAACTACCAGTTCATATGCAGGGATTCAATGAAAAGACACAAGACATATTTTATAAATTAGTATTTTAACTTTAGTTTAATTAATTATTTAATTAAATTAATTTTGTGGTAATCTAACCTTTAAATGAATTTTAAACGTAATCCGAGCTAGAACTTGCCAAGATCATACTAATTATTTTATATAGGGTCAATCAGGACTATTATGAGACATCCCTAAATGTGGGACTAATGTGAGACAAACAAAAAAAGATATTCATTTTTATAGTAAGCAAATTGGCATTTTGATTCTTTTTTAAGCAATACATTATTTTACAAATCCATTATGAATACACTTAAAATTCTTAAAAAGTACAAAGGAAATATATATAAACATAAATTACATAAGTTTACTTTTTTGATAATAAAAACTTTTCTGTAAGATTCACTGTAAGACTTTTCCGTAAATATTTGATTTTTATACACATAAATAATACCTTAATGAAATTATTAAAACTGGACATTACTCAATACGAAATGTTGAGTCATTTTTGTCTTTAAAATTTGGAATCTGTTTAACATAGCCTGAGTCACAATCAAGCAAACTCAGGTGGCTAATGTACGACAGGGCTTGAGGCTGTAATAACTAATAACACTATTCTATTGTATATCTTGAAATATACATCACAAATAAAAACAAAATATATTATCTTTGATTGTCTTTTATTTTCCTTTGACAGTATGTTTTTTTTTTCCTAAGCCTAATGCTGTATTCTTTCATGTTTCTTTACGCTCTTCTTTTTAATTGAATAATATGAAATGCTAGCTAGTTGATTTTACAAATTAGTTTTAATACCTAAAGTTAAAAGCGACATTGAAGGTTAAAGTTTGCATATTTTTGAGCATTGAAAATGGTACATAGTTACAAAACGAAAGGAATTTGTATTTTCATTTCATGCTACGAATAATTCCCTGATCCATTGGCTGAATAAGATCATTTGTATTTGCAGGTAAAACTAATGTAGAGACATTGTCTTTTTGTCATAATTTTGGAATCACGGCACAATTGTCAAAAAGCAATAATATTTTACAATTTATAGGTAAACCGACCTTTGTACTACAATGCATATAGGCTTCTTTTACAAAATGACTTTCAAACCATTCTGTGAAAATTTGCTTTTTTTTGTTACAATATATAATAGGCAGAAAAAAAAATCCCATGTATTTTTTTTTCTCATTTAATAAATAAAGTTTTACTTCATTGAAATGCAAAAATTTAGGGAGGAAAAAAACTGATTGCTGATTATTGATCAAAATGTCATCATTTTTAAATTTCTCTCATAAAGTTAATGGTAACCAAATTTTCACTGTTTACATCTGAAACAGTGTGCGGATTATAGGCGTTTGCAGATTATAGAGTTGCAGATTAAAGGGAGTTGGCTGTATTTTAATTATAATTAGTGATCTTATTTGGTGCTTATAATAAAATAATAATTTTAGAAAAATGATATTCACATTCAATAAATAGGGAGTCACAATGTTTGACAAGGTTTGCAATAAAAATTCTTTCAATGTTCAGTGTTGAAATAAATGGCATATTAGAAAACACTTTGGCATGAAGTTGGTATGATGGAAAAGTACCAAGAGGTATCCAAAAGACTTTGTTCAAATTACGCCAGCTCTCTGTAGACTCAATTAGGGAATAGGTTCACTTTAAAAACATAGAATCAAGTTAACCCCCTTCTTAAGCTAATTATGCAAAAAGCCACACCTGGTAACATATGCCAATCTTACTTATAATAAAATCCAAAGGCGAGAAAGTGTCTGTAACGGTACCGGGTTGTACCACTCTGCGATTCGACCGTAGTTAAACGCCATGTTAGGCTTACTGAAAAAGAAGTTATATTATCTACTTTCGTCGTTTAAATATTTGTAAAAGCATATTCATGCTTTTAAATCTTTTAATTTTGTTTAAAACCTTAAAACACTATTTCATTTTAAAAAAAAATGTATATTAACATTTCTGTAAAAAAAAAAAAATCTGTAAGCACTTTTTTTTTTCAGAATGCGGTGATTTATTTCCTTGGGAGAGATTTGAGGTTGATTCAGTATACTGTCGCCATCTACTGGCAGATTTTGAAATTGCTTCCATCGTTCCGGAATGCGGGTCGGCCCGAAATTCACGATTATTTGACAAAATTCATGTTTTTTTTTCGTGATTCTTTGACAAAATTTGCATTTTTTCTGCTGTTCTTTGACAAAATTTCATTTTTTCGTAGTCCTTTAAAGAAATTTGCGTTTTCTTTTTGCGATCCTTTGAGGAAATTTGCGTTTTTTGCTATTCTTTGACGAAATTTGTCTTTTATTCACGATCTTTTGACAGAATTCGTGTTTTTTCTGAGATTGACGAAATTAGCGATTGTTTTTTTCGATCCTTTGACGAAATTTCACTTTTTTCGCGATCGCTTAACGAAATTAGACATTTTTTCGCACCTTTAACCATTTTTTTTTTTTTTTTTTTTTTTTGTGATCCCTTGATGAAATTTTACATTTTTTTCGGAGTCCTTGGAAGAAATTTTCGTCTTCTTCGTAAGCCTTTGACGGAAATCGCGTTTTTCTGCAATTTGTTAACAAAATTAGCGTTTTTTTTTTTTTTTTTTGCAATCCTGCAACGAAATTTGCGTTTTTATTTTCGGTACTTTGACGAAATTCACGTTGTTTCCACAATCCTTTGATGAAATTTTCTATTTTTTCTGTTAACGATAGACATAATTGATTTTTTTCGGCGACTATCGTTCAAAATTCGAGATATTTATGTTCGAAATTTTGGACTGAAGGCTTAAATTTTCGAAATCGAATGCCTTAAATTTTTAGGAAAACTTGAACAGAATCACCCCTGATGAAATAAATACATAACTATTTTTTTTTTCTAACGAATCGTAATATAAATTAATTTTAAACTAAAATTTGAGAGAAAAATGATATGTTTTTAATTTCGGGAAGAGAAGGGGGGGGGGGGGGACCGTGTTCACCCGCCACTGAAGTAACAATATTTTAGTGATTAAACATTGAAACACAATGGACTGAAAAAAAATTAGGAATCGGTAAAATTTTCGAAAAATTTCAGGAAATCTAAAATTTTAGTAAAAATTTACAAATTTAGAAAATTTTCGAATTTTTCTTTCCGGACTTCGGGTTTTTCCGGATTTTGGATTTTCGGATAATGGGTCATATACTGTAAAATGATTCTTTCTTATCAAACGTAATTAAAATTTAAGAAATGCATAGTACGGCGTAATTTCCATTTAATTTTGCTTATGTAATCAAACAATGAGTTATATGGTAAGTCAAGCTGTTTAAAAACTCATTGATAACACTTTTTTACAAAAACTTTCGCACATGGATTATTTGTTAATATTTGATTTTGTCCAATCGTTGAACTATTTCAGAAATTTAATACTAAGTAAAAAAAAAAATATATATATATATATATATATATATATATATATATCCTTATTATTTTTATTTGTAGAAATCATTTGTCCTTTTTAAAATGTATTTTTCTACAATACAAACCTTTTAATAATAAATCTCCATTCTGTTTGTCTGTATGAAGTCTTATGAAAATGAAACGCAGATCAACAATCCGTCATTTTTGACGGGGTTATATACTAGTATGTAATAAGATTATGTAATTTATTTCCATAATTAATGCATATGGTACAAACTACACCTACTTTCGAATCAGGATAGGTGGTTACAGCTAGATGTAAATATGTTTGTCATTTTGTGGTATTTTACTTCAACATATGAAATATTATCATATTTAATATTAACAATATTTCTGACATTATTAACAATCCTCAAAGTGGTCTTTTTTTTTATCTACCAATATATTTTTTAAATTGTTCTCATGATAGGTTACTAAAACAATTTCAAGGAAAGTTGTACTTTTATGTTAGCCGCCTGCATGTCATAAATAGCCAAATGTTATTTCCATCATGATCATTCCTGTCACATTCATTTAATTTGAAATATAAACATTTTACACATTTAATTGAAACAGTATATTTCACCATCAAAGTATTATTTCTAATTTACACATACGAAGAATACAATCTGCTATTGTCAAGAAAAAAATGCTAATGGCAAGATTTGCCCCTCCGACAAACATAAAAGTAGGGAAACACTTCATCATGTACTGGGTTTTTATGACATATGTAACAGAAATCTAAAATGAAGAATTTTGTGATTTACAGTCAAGTTTGGAGTCAGATATCAGTCAGGATTTGATTTTAAGCGAAGCTGTTATCCAAGATCTGCCATAAATGGGCTCACCTGATTACAGAATTTTCCCCTATTGCCATATAGCTAAGGAATGTAGAAAATATATTATATATACTAAAATCTATCTTTAAAAAATTATTAAACTAACAGTGCAAGTCTCATCAAAAACCTTTTATTAGAACTTTATAAAAAGGCTAATATTTTATAAAAGAGGTCACCCGATTACAGATTTCCTCCTTATAATTCTATAACTAAGCAATATAAAATAATATATTATATAATAAAACATTCCCTGAAAATGTTTCTAACTATCAGTGAAGGTTCCATCGAAATCCATTTAGCAGAATCTTTTGAAAAAGCTAATCTTTCATAATCGGATTGATCTGATTAAAAACCTTCCCAAAATAATTCTATAACTAATTTACTTAGAACAATATATTATATACTAAAACCTTCTGTGAAAAACTATCTACCTAGCAGTGTAGTTCCATTGAAATTCTTCAGCAGAACTCGAGTTATAAGCAGATGGAACGAAATTTCATATATACATTAGAAGTAAATAGAAGTAGATTGCTATTAATGTAATTCACATGTGAATACAAAAAAGAATACTCCAAAAATACTGTCATACATTTGTAAAAAACACCATTATTGTGGACATTGCTCAGACCGATATCATGCTTATGCTTTATTGGTTTAAAATCAAATTGTTTGGCAACAAAAATAAAACCAAATCGTATATAAACAAAAAACATGTAACTCACAATTACAGTCACTTTGATAATTACTTCTGCAAGTCACATGATGCAGGAATTAAATTTTAAAAAGTGAAAAGTAAAAAAAAGAACAAATCAAAAACAAAATTGTTACTGAGATTTTATCTCATCTAATTTTCAGATGCATTTTTCTTAAAATGACACAAAAGATAAATCGCCAAATATGGCTTCATAAGCAATATTTCACATTGTATAATTTTTTAAGCATTATGAATATTGTCTTTCTTGTTTAAATAAAATATTTTGTTTTATAATATTATCTCTCATCAAAATTCTTTTCTTCCTTTTTTTAATAAAATTAATAATTTTTGAGGTGTATAGCAGTTTCAATTCTTTCTCCAACAATAACAGCCACCAAAAAAGACCAATGGTAACCTTTTAGTCCAAAATAACCAAACTTTTCATCCTAATTCTATAACTAATTTATGTAGAACAATATTTCATACGGTTAAATCTTCCCTGAAAAATTATCTATTGCTAGTTCCATCAAAATCCATTTAGCAGAAATCGGGTTACAAGCAGTCTGAACGAAATTTCCATTTGTATTATATATATATATATATATAACGGATAAAAAATGGAAAGTCGTAGATCGTCAGAAGATTCTCAACCCTGATAGCAAGTGAGAGCTTCATATTACAATATGACGATGCTTAATCACATAATGGTTCATATCATGAAAGACTCTCTTTAGCAGTATACAATTCCGTGCATGGAGTGATCTGATGGATCAATACTTTAACAATGGCATAACAATTTAAAAATTATGGGAGGAGCTTAAGTAAGTATTTTCAAATAAATTGAACAGTTAGGATAAGGGTCTACAACCTTTCACATTCAAGGGCCAATTTAGTAAATTATTGAAGTTCTGCGGGCCACTATAAATCAACATTAAAGACGTGAGTATAAAACATCACAAATTTACTGAATGGTGTATACAAATGTCAAATTTAAAATTTTATACATATATTAAAATTAAAAATATCGACGTTTCGACCACCTTCTATGGTCATCCTCAGAAAATATTTGTTATAATAAATATTTCCTGAGGATGACCATAGAAGGGGTCAAAACATCGATATTTTTAATTTTAATGTATGTATAAAATTTTAAATTTGACATTTGTATACACCATTCAGTAAATTTGTGATGTTTTATACTCACGTCTTTAATGTTGTAATGTTTCATGGTGTAATCGTCCAGCATTTATATCACTATAAGTCAGTTCGATAACTAAAGAAAGGAAAGTATGCCCCATACTTTGGTTTTCAAAAAAAGGGAAGAAAAAGTTCTATAAGTGTTGAAGAATTTTTAAAAAAAATCATATTTTCTTCATGATTCATAAAAAAAAAATTACATTTGCACATAATATTAAATTTTGCGATAAGCAATTCTATACAATTACCTCATTTAGGAGTGGTATTAATAGTAATAATAATAACAGTAATAATTCATCAGGTAGCAGCCTCAACACTATGCTTAACACATAACTGTATTTATGCATGGTCAGGAACAGGGCTTGACAAATGCGGTCGCCATCTCGCCACGGGCGACCAAGTTATTTAATATGGCAGATATTTTTTATTTTTTGTACAAAAATTTATCTAAGAAATTAGCACAAATGGCATTTTTTCTCTCCCCCACCTTTCCTTTACTCATGCATGACAGGCAGTGGTATTCTTCTTCTCTCATACGTACTTTTAATGAAAGAAGAAGTTCAAAAAGGCATTTTCAATTTCATGTACAGAAAACACCATTCATTTCTGCTCTAGCAATCTAGCAATTCATGTGATTAGAATGTGAGGAAGTAGGGGAAGATTTCAACATAACAGTAAGAAAAAGTGTCAATCCAAGCTCTGTGACATCTAAAATTTAAACAATGCTAAAAAACTTCGACAGGAAAATTGGCAAAATCGCTTTCCTGCTTTACAATTTCATCAATGGTCCCCTCATCAGATATAGATGTTGTAGAACTGAAGTATCAGGACATTTGAAGCATTCGGCAATCAGCATTTCCAGAACATGGCAGTTAATTTAGCCTTTACAGTATTTTTTTAAGGGAGATACATAATTGATAAGTCTCATTAGAAAACTTAGTTTATATTATCTTTATAAATTGTGTATAATTCTAAACTATGTAACTAATAATTCTAAACTATGCTTGATTATTTTTTCTCAATTAATTCATAAAAAAACTTTTGTGTTTTTTGTAAATCAATGCAGGGGGGGGAGGGGGGCGAGATGTCTTTTAGTGATAACTAGAATGTTTTGCTGGCTACTGCATTTTATCAAACTTCTAAAGCCCTGGTCAGGGATATAGTGGACAGTTTATGGTGGTATATTCTGCATACCTTCTGAATAACTCTGTGTATCCTCCATAGCTATACCATCCCAGATAGCATGCACATTTGCAGCAAGTTTGATTTTTTCTTGATATTATCTTGCCATGACAAATTTGCCATGACACATTCGCAGCGAAACTGATGCAAGTTTGAAGGAACAAAATCCAGCCCGCCCCTTACAACGCAAGTTTGCGATGAAGCTGTTGCAATTTGCGAAGAGCTTCTTCGCTGGTCGAGTGGACTCACTGCAAGCAAACAACGAGCGCATGCGCGGAAACGAAAGACAAGACAAGATGCAGACAGACGCTACGATATACAATGGCCGTGTGTTTGTTTGTGAAGTAAAGAATCTCAGAAAAAGGTATTTATGATTTTAACTGTTCAAATACTATGGTTATTTTTTGTAAAGTAATATTTTCTCTGTATCTGCAACTTAAGTAACATTTCAATTTAATAGAAATTTTATTAACAAAGTACTGTTTACGTTTTTCAAAAGTTAAGTTACAATGTTAAGACAATCTTGAAAATTTTTATTTTTAAATTATTTTTTCTCAACTTTATGGAATTTTCTAATATTTCATTTTAATTAATATTTATTTTTTGCCTATAACTCCTTTCGAGTCCATGATTTTTTAAATTTAAATGATCTTTTCATTGCATTAACTCTTAAACTTTTTTTAGTTGCCGATTCTGCATGCTTCTTAGCGTGACCTTCTAATGTACCTCTATTTTCAATTTTTTTTTGAAATTATTGATATTTCCTGCCGTCGTCAGTTTTATTTAACTCTTTAAAAATTTATCTTTCTTTTAACATAATTAATTGCCGTGTTATTTGGATGTTCATAAGTTTTTTTATTTCCAAATTTTTCCTTTTTGCCTATTTAATTAAAAGCTCATTAGAACTCTCTCAGTTTAAATCAGTCGATTTGCTTGAAAAAAATCTGTGATAAATACATAATTAAAAATTTAATTGCTGAATCATAAGAAAATGAAAAGTGTTAAAAAAAGATAAGTTATTTCTTGTGTTGAAAGTCAGTGCGATATGTACAGTATCTATTACAGTTTTCAACGATTCTAAGATATTTTAAATGTTACTAAAAAATGTAGAAAACTTTTTCTAATTCTGCCAAACTTGTGATTCAGCAGATAAGATTTTAATTATGTATTTATTACTATGTATATGTACTATGAAGTAACTTCAGTAAGTTATTCAAGTAAATTGAACAATCAAAGTTAAACGACTGATGCATGAATTCTGATTAAATTATTGAAATGATCCTATATACTATATAAATAATTAATTGGTACTTTTCGGCTAGCCGGGCACCAGTGATATATATATATATATATAGGAAAGACCGGTACACACTCAGGGGTCGATCCAGGCAAAATTTGGGGCCTATTTAGGGCCCCTTCACAAAAATCAATTTAATAAAATGCGCCCCTTCACAAAAATCGATTTGATAAAATGGGTACCTTCACAAAATTCCTTTTACTAAAATAGGCCCTTTTGCAAAATTCTATTCCATAAAAACTTACAATTTATTATTTTGTGATGTTTTAAAATGTGTAATTTGTAAACAAACAAGTTCACCAGAGAGGAAAACTTCAGCAAAAAGATTTAAAAGAAGTTTTTGTTTATAAATGCTTGGTTCGAATTTGATTAACTGGATTTCAACTTTCATTACAAAATGTTATTTTTCACAAAAATATAATTAATTTCACGAAAATAACCTTTACTTTTCACAAAATGGGCCCCAAGAAAAAATCCCTGCATCGACCCCTGACACTGAACCTATGGGCACAGTGGACCACCCCCTAATATTTTATTTATTTAAATTTTTTTAAAGCTTCTCTTCTATCGTAATAGATAACAACTCTGCACTAATTATTTATAGCCTTCAAAAAATATGTTTAGCTCAGATTGAACTATTTTATCCTGATTGGTAGTTTTGAGCTTCTAAAAGTAAAATTTTTCATCATCATATTTTAATTTTTTTAGTAATTAAAGGTTGTAGATAAATCAGATAAAACAGCTTTTTTGCAAAGCTAAGATACTTGTTTTTATTTAACTTTAAAGTTAATATGTTTAAAAGAAAGCTATAAACAATATTAATATGATTATCTATTGAACTTCAAAATGGGACACAGTGGACCACCCACTTCTGAGGCACAGCGGTCCACAATCCACTCTGCTCCTGTAATGCAAAATATTTTATAATTGCTTATTTTCTATAAAGAAATATTGTTTAAAAGTAGTTATTTAACTGTAAAATAAAGTAAACAATTTATTTAACATAGAAATATTTTGTTTTGTATTTACCGCCTTTGATAAATATAACTGTAGTCTAATTGGTGACAATTCTATTCATGTAAGATTCATGAGACGCAAATTGAATGGAAATCAGTTTATTTTTCCTGAAACTGTAGATGAATCTATTCTTGATGTCAATTGTCAATGATTTCATAATATTCCTCCCAGACCTAAAAGTATTTCAGGAAAATTCCAGGCTCAATCTTACTCATAAGTATTTTGGAATTTCATTTGCAAATTTTAATGTGCGCTGATTGTTTTGTACTTAAGTAATAACTTCAACTAAATTACAATTGTTCCTGTATTAATGTGTTATTATTTTCAAAATATAATTAATTTTTTGTTTTTGTTTCAAAATGTTACTTGTAAATTTATATTACTATGTTATTTTGCGGGTAAAGGGAATATAAAAAAGAATTAGATTAATGAAAAATAGATTTATATTGTATTTCAGATAATACCTAATAGCGGTCCACTGTGCCCCGGTGGGTGGACCAGTGTGTCCCAGAAGTGGGGCACACTGGTCCACTTTACAGGTGCATATAATTCTTTTTTTTGAAAAATGTATTGAAAATTATGTTATAAAAAATTATGATGAATGTATAACGGTTTAAGGAATATTCAAAAATATTTTTATGCAGATCGGTTTGTCCATTAAAGAGAAAAAAATTTTAACTGAAAAAGTCGTCCACTGTGTACCAGTCTCCCCTACATATACCAGCCGCACACATAATATATATATATATATATATGCACACACATATATATATATATACACACACACATACATACACATATGTATGTATGTATATCATCATCATCATCATCAACCGTTTTCAATCCACTGCTGGATGTAGGTCTCCCCCAGATTTTTCCATTGTTGCCTGTCTAGTGCTTTAGTCATCCAATTAACACCGGCCACTTTTCTGATAATTCTTCTTCAAGTTCCTGTAAACGACTTTCAGAAGATAAGGATCGTCTATTATACGTAGCCAAGGTCATCAACTTATGGCAGCCAAACCGAGCCCGCTGATTCTTAGCACCCTCTGTCTTCATGTCTTTCTGATCGCTGCCGTAATCAGGAACATGCAGACTGCCGGGAATTGAGGGCCGTGATTTGTTTTGTGAATTCGTGGTAAAATAAGGGGGGAGGTGGCCAAATTCCTCCACGCTGGCCAAGCGGGTTGGAGGAAGCCCATCCGCGTTCGTTCCCCATGCACTAGGCAAGGGTACTAACAGGCTGCACCGATGGAAGGTGCGGATTGGACATCAAGTCCCTGCTCCCAGTCGATTCCTTTAAGTCCTCCTCTGAGGCATTTAAAGGGTCTTCTCCTAGTTAACAAGCAGAGGCTATTAAACAGCCATATATATATATATATATATTTATTTATTTATTTATTTCACTGGCACCTGGCTAACTGAAAAGTATCAATTATTTTTTGAGAGAAATTTTTTATTCATATATCTGGATTACTTTTTATTAAAGGCTTAATTCAAGTTATTAAAAAAAAGGGAATAGAATAATAAATATTCTAATCATGCAATTCTCCTTTATATATATATATTTTATGTTGCAGGAAAAAAAAAACTGATTTTAGGCAGTATAAGAACGGATGAAATTTAAAATAGCAAAATTAATTTTTCTGATAAAATTTAAAAGAATTAAAAAAAATATATGCAGAATCTGCAATATTATATAATTTTTTACATTTTTTTTTTTTTTTTTTTTTTTTAAGACAATTATAAAGGGGAACAAAAAAAGATAAACAATCCAGAAATTTATATTAAGTAATAGAAAGAAAAATTTTATTCATAAAATATAACCGCCACATATGTTTTGCTTAATATCTCACACATTTTTCTCCAATTGTTTTGTCTGAACATTTTCTGGTTAACTTAAAATTGAGGTACATCCTCCAAAATTTATATAAAAAAAAATCAAAATTGGAAAATTTATGGATTTCTTGTGTTTTATACACATCAAATTGTAAATCGCTCTTACAGAAGGAGTATACATTTTGTTCCAGAACTAGGATTTTTCGCTAGTTGCAGTTAGAGGTAAATGTTTTATTTTTCATTTTTAGTGGCGTTAAGTTAACTGTGTCAACAAATGCTCAAAAGCACACGATTTAAGTAAGAAAGTAACGAGGATTTGTGTCTTGTAGTATTTTTAATTTTATTTCGATGTATGTAAATTTAGGGAATGATTTCTGTAGTTTCTTAGCTCTGTTATAGCATGTTGTAACAATTTGTAAGTTGGTCAAATTTTTCTTCCCTCCCAACTTCCTCCTCAAGAAATGTCAGTTACTATTTTGTTTTTTCATACACAGATTATTCTGATTTCAGTTTTTGTTATTTAGTGTAATCTGAGGAAATCCCTACACTTTCACAAATTTATTGAACTTCAAAGGTATTTAAAAACAACAAAAAATTACAAACTGTTTTGAGTACCATTTCAAAAATGTTATTTATGTTATTTTTTATCATTGTGTAATGTTGTTTCTTGTCTCAGTAAGTCCAATATTACAGAATTTTTCAAATTCAAATTATTTTAGTTCCAAAGAATCCTGCACTGTATAGCAACACATCACATGAAGTTAGAGATTTTCCCCATTGACACTTGCTGCTAAAATCAAGTACTAACTCATCAAAGGAACTAATTTTCTACCTCTCAACATTTGATTATTTACTTGTTAATAGGTCTTAACCTCCAGGTATCATACTTTTCGGAATTGCTTTATTTACATATTTATTTATTATTTGCATTTAGAGGTGTTTTTCTGCAATTTTCTAGATTATAATATACCACTCAATTTTTCTAAGAAATTTGTAATGTGTATATACAGTAACATTTAGAAGACAAACAGAAAACATTTTCTTGTATGTTATCTTTCTTAATTTTTTAATGTCCTCAGTTATGTTGCATTTTAAAAATTATATCCCGGTAGACGTGATATAACCAAGGGTCGCTGTATCATTTAATCTGTGTCTTCATTTTTGAGTGTAAATTGAATCCTTGGTACTTTTCGGTTAGCCGGGCGCCAGTGAAATTTATATATCTATGTATACATATATATACATATATCTATACATACACACATTTATATATGCATGTATGTATATATATATATACATACATATATGTGTGTATGTATACATAGATATGTATATATAGATATATACATTTCACTGGCGCCCGGCTAACCGAAAAATACCGAATCCTTTAACAAAATCTAAAAGTAGAGAAGTAGTGACTACTTTTGAAAAATAGTTTGTAGTCGCTACTTTTGTAGTTGTAGTTCGCTACAATAAAAAAGTAGTTTTTCCAGCCCCTAAAAGTGCATAAGTCATATATGATGTAGTATATGTATGACATATAAGTATGTAGTATATATATGACATATAAGACATAAATAATATGTAGTATATAATGACGTATATGGGTGTTTGGAATAATATGTGTATATATGATGCATATCAGGGTTGGCAAGTTTCTTCCAAAGTGGAAGAAACTATTTCTCTTTTGAAATTTACCATATAAGTTGCAACCTTGTAAGATACAATAAAAATAAATGCATTTTTCTAATAGATATATAGATAACTTTAAGAAAATTTAATGAGATCTATAAAAATTTAACTATATATCAGAGTTTCCCCCAGGTTTAAAAAGGGCAGGGTGCTGCTGGTGAGAAAAGGGCACTTTTTTAATTCTTAAAGGAACTTTTTGGATTTTTTAGGGCATTTTTTTTAATTGTTAAAGGTATTCATTTAGTTTTTAAAGCCACTTTTGATATTTCAAAGTCAAAACACTCTTTTTAAGACAACATTTAGTCAGTTTTTACTATAAAAGCAAATTTTTTAATGCAAAAAAGGAGAAAGGGCACTTTTTTTACCGAGGGCAAGAAGGGTGCTAATTATTTTACTAGAGGAGGCAAGAATGGTGGTAATTCTTTTTATGAAGGCCAAGAAGGGTGCTATTTTGTAAACCAAAGGGCAGGCAGGGTGCAGCACTCTTCTGAAACTGTCTGGAGGAAACACTGATATATGATAAATTGATAATTACATCAGTTTTTTAGCCAAGATCACACACCTGTCTAAAGCTTTCTAATCATTGTGTACCTGAATAAAATAAATGGTACTTTTCTGTTAAACTAACACCATGCTAATATGCTATTTATTTCAACCCTGATAGTGCAAAGGATTTTTATTGCAAACCATGCCAAACATTGTGATTTGCTATTTATTGAACGTGAATCTTTTTAACTATCATTACTTAATCATAACCTCGCAAAATATCTTAATTTGCTATTTTTCAAATAGAAAATACTTAATATTAAGTTGTAACTTATATTTATTGTTGACACTGATATGGATTTTATCATTTGGCAGTTACCAGATGATGAAGAAACTGCAATAAAACTGTTTCAGGACTATGAATACATAAAAAAGCTTTTTATTAAGAAAAAAAAACATAAATGTTTTCATTCAAAAAGTGAAATGTTTACTGCAATGCTAAGAGACATTTACAATTCCATGCCTGGAGTTTAAATTGAGTTTTATTTTATTATTTTGTCGTATAATATTTATTATTTTTTTTTAATTTCAAGTCAATATTTGTATTGATTTATTAAAATAGTTTGTGAAAGTCTGTAATTTTCAAATGTTATATTTTTAATTGCTCAATTTTATGCCAACAATGTTTTTTTTCAAATGAATCTTTTCACCTGAATTCCATATTGTGCTTATTATACTTGGCGACAACTATGGTGTTATTACTAACAGAAATGTACCAAATAAATTTATACATAATCAATTACTAATTCAATTCAAAACAGGTAACATTTTTTTTTTTTTAAACTTTTGTAACCCGTAGTAAATAGTATGTGAATTATTTACCTACTGTGGTATGAAATTCCTTTAAATAAAAGACAGTGCTTTTAATTTACATTCATTTTATTAAGGGAACCAATATAGAATAATTGCTGTATTGAAAGATTTCATTAAAATCTCCATTTTCCATATTACAGTGCAACCTGGTATAACAAAACCAAAGTATTTTAGCAGTAGGATGCTGCAATCAATTTCTCAACTTAGAATGGATGATTGCAAAAGATGAAAAAAATCTTTCAAGTCCTGTGCAACTTGGAGAGTTTAAAATAATTTTGGCATACCCGTAGAGTTGATTTTTAGAACATTTATCTTTTAAAATCAGCATTGAGATATGCATGCTAGTATACATAATTACAAATTTGTGGTACATCTCTATCATCCCATCGACCACTTTTCATAACAAAAAACTATCACCAAACTAAGATTAAACGCCAAAAATGCAGTCCTATTTACTTGATGTCAGAAGCATTATATGTGTTTGTTATGTCATCAAGCGGTTTTTAATTCGACATTTGCGTGTATTTTTCATTATGTTTGACTGATTTATTAATTATTTCATTAGTTAAAATAACAATTGTGTCCTTAAATTCTTATATTTTATTTATTTATTTATTTTGATATTCCAATGGCAATGTTCTCCCGTTTATTAGGCATTTCAGTTTGGTGATAGTGTTTTGTTATGAAAAGTGGTTGACGGGATAATAGAGAAGTACCAAATTTGTTTATTTTAAGTGTTGCACAATAGTTTTTAAAATACTGCATTTTTATATGATAAATAAAGAATTGGTAGATAGTTTTTTTTTTACAGAAATGATATAAACAATGAAAAAATACCCCCCCCCCTCTCCTACATCTAAAGTTGTAAAAAACATATCCTGTAAATACCTGCTGAACATGAAGTTTGTTATTAAAAAATAACTTATATTTTCATAAACAATATTTTAATATTAAAGTTTCAATTTAAATTCCATATAATTAGGTTTTGAATTTAACTCTTTTATATAGTTAATAAACTTTAATTTTGAACATCTGTTTTATTTTCTGTTGGTTTCTTCCAGTTTTTTTCGTTTCTTTCAGTTTTTTCCATTTCTTCCGGAAGAAACCCAACCCTGATGCATATATAAGCTTTTCTGAGATCTTGGCGAAATTAGAACTGGAACCTTGGCATAATTGTATTTGTGGAGGCCGCTAGAACACGAAAGTACCAAAAAGGGTATTGGCTTTACATTGTTTCATAATGTACAGCTAAAATGATATTTTATCAGTGCTCGCAGTTAACACATTTTTTCTGAGGCAGTCCAAATTTACAACAATAAAAGAAATGCCCTATCTCTTAAATATGTAGAATGATTAGTGTTTTTGTACCATAATTTGCCATATAACAAATTTAATTATTAATTTTTTTAATTGCATTTATTGTTTTTTCTTTTTTTATACACTGCTTTCTTTATCCACAATCATAGTCTTTTCTTACAGTTTTAAAAATAACTTTTTTTTTTATTTAATATAAATATAAAACTAAACTTTAATTTACATTAGTTTTGCATGGGATTTTTTTCTTACCTTTTTCTATGTTTAATAGATAAATTTTTATGTACCGAGTAAATAGTGGTTATGGTTAAATGGATTTTTTTGTCGGTTGCAGGTTAACTTCAAAATGGAATTTTTAGTTTCAGAACAGGTTGCATACTGGCGGAAATTATTTTCTCCTTTTTGGATCAGGTTGCGGTGCAATGGAGTTTTTTGTTGTCATATTTTGGGTTACTTTCGAATGGAATTTTCAGATTTGGATCGGGTACAACACGATATTTGTAAAATACATCAGGCTGATTGAGAAATAATGACCATATTCCAATTAGCCTAACGCTGTCAAGGCTCTGTGCAATAAGCCTGAAAAGTGTATGGCTGATTGGGAAAAGGGAGATGAATCACCAATTAGGCTTTTTGCAAAGAGCAGAATTTTGCGGTTAGCCTACGACATATATAAACTAATCATATGAAAAAAATTACTATTTTCAATGATTTGGAATGTGCATGGAACTATTTGAAGCGTTTTTCAATAATGCTTTAAATGTTTGGAAAAAAAAAAAAAAAAAAAAAAAAAAAAAAAAAAAAAAAAAGATTTTTTATTAAAATGATGGTTTAAGTTCTAGTATCATAAATACATGCATATTATGTTTTTGCTTGGTGCTTAGAGTTAAAATTTGGATTATTGAAAAAATGAGTTTGAAGATCTCTCCCCTTTAGGCCATTTACAAAAAACATAATTAACTTGTGTCTAAAGAATTACTAATTTATAAGAAATGTGTTAAACTTGTAAGCAAATTTATAATCCCATAATTTATTCCTGTATGTTTTTCAGGGTTCATTGATATGTATCAATGGATATACATCTTGATAATATCAAGATACATATCCAACATTTATTTTCAGAATAGCATGATTTTTTATATTTTTATATTTAATTTATTAAAACGATGTGTGTGATATTTTTATTCTCAGTCAAAACAAGTGTAAATGAATCTTTCCAGTGTTATTGGCTGTGTTGTTCTATAGATAAAGAACTTCTTCTCTGGCAATGACTTTTTTCGTAGAATTTTTTTTTTTTGTATTGTAATTATTGGTTTAACTACTGTCGATTATTTATGTGGTTTAATGGTTATTATTTACAAAAATTTTGTTATATATATATATATATATATATATATATATATATTCAATCTTTATGTTTGAGGCTGAATTTTTAAATGTAGAACCAATAATTAAGAGGGAGAGTGTTTACCTAGAACACCTATTGAAAGATAAGCGGTTTGGTTTAGATAAGTTATTTATAGCTTCATTAGAAAAAATCTTTTTGGTTTTGTTCAGTTCATTTTAAACAGCACAACAGATTAGGGAATGAAAAAGCAGACAAGCTTACAATTATGTTCAAATTAAAAATACATATATATACAGTCGAGCCCCGATTTAATGAATTTCTCAATGTAACGAATTTTTTATGGTCCTGACGAAAATGGAATAAAAGTACTTCGAGTTAACAAGTAATTTTCGATGTCAAAAAAGAAAAATTGAAGAAATGTTCTAATATTTTTCAAAAATGCTCAATGTTTCTTACAAAGCTTTTTTTTTTTTACCTCTTCACTAGTCTTTTTTCCATTATCTTTTTTGTAAAAATAGCTGCCCCCGTATTCCTCAGTCAGTTTGCGGGTAGAGTCTCCGGGTGGTTCTGACTCGACTGCTTAGGTGTGAAAGATGATCAGGTGCCTGGCATTGCACATAGTAGCGTTTAGATCGACGGGTACTGGTATGTGGACAAATTACAACCTCCTAGCGATGACTCACGAAGAAAGAGGTACTGTTAAACTCGGCGGTTGCAGTTTTCTGGACCGTCCCCCTCAAGCCCGGTTCTTGGAAGAAAGTGGGATAAAACGGCCAAGCAAGAGACGGCTCGTAGCGGAGAAAACACCTCGTAGGCCGATTTCCAGTGTACAGTCTAAGTCGGGAATATGACATGGGTGGCAAAGGCTAGCTAATGTGATAGGACCACATCTATGATTATCTAGGGTGAGACGGAGACGAAGACGTAACCTGAAGAGCAAGGACCACTTTGGGGCTCTATAGTGTCGTTTGTTCAGTGCGTGAGGCGGTGTGAAGCATTCCTCAGTACTGGCAGACAGTGGAACATAGACAAGGTATGACCGTTCAATGGCACGAGTGATTGGGTTTCCCGTCTGAGCCCCCTCGTGACCATTCAATCCTTGCAATTCCTCTGCATCTGAAATAGTTGTGCGCCGCCCTCAAGGTTCAGTCGAAAAAGGGAGACGGCCCGTTGACCAAAAGGTAGTTCGTGCCTATCGTAGCAACGTATTGGTACTATGGCGGATAACTACTGCTTTGGTAGGGGGATGACCTGTTCTACCTAAAGGTGAAAATAAGCACTCGCCAGTCGCAACTCATCAATTAAACTTGAAAAACTATTGATTAAAAATATGGAAAGAACCGGCCAAATACAGGATTTTCTGATTTCTTTTTTTCTCTAAAATTCGCCATTTTCCCGCACTCAATCTCTGAAATTCATGATTTATTCGCGTCCGTTCGACGAAATTTATGATTTTTTTTTTTAACGTTTGATTGCCAAAATGTATGATTTTTCAGCACCCGATTGATGAAATTCAGGAGTTTTCCGCACCTAATCGACGAAATTTCTGATTTTCTGCGTTCGATCAATCGAATTCAGGATTTTTCCTCGTTCAATCGACAAAATTGCAGATTTTTCCACGTCCGATCGACAAAATTCGTGATCTTCTGCACATGATCGATAAAATTCATGTTTTTTATGCTCCCAAATGATGGAAAATCATGATTTTTACGCTTCTGATAGTGACGGAAATTCATGATCTTTACGTTTCTGATAATGACGGAAATTCACTATTTTTACGTTTCTGATAATGACGTAAATTCATTGTTTTTACGCTCCCAAATGATGGAAATTCATGATTTTTACACTCCCGAATGACGAAATTTGCAATTTTTTTCCAGGCTAATTGACAAAATACACATTTTCTTCATTTCTAAAGATATTCGCCACTTTTGGTCCGCGGGCCACAGGTTGTGCATGTGTAATGTATATCATGTTGTGAGTATTATTATTTAGTGTATAAACATACCTATTTTATTATTGTCAGATCTTAATTCTAGACAAATATATTTTTTAAAAAAGGTACTTATGTAATTAGCTACACAAGTATCTAAGCTTAGTGAGACTTATGTAGCTAGCTATATAAGCATGTTGTGTATAACTTTGCTGGTAACTTATTTTAAAATTTAAAATAAATTGGAAATTAGAATCTCAAGTTTATTCAAAGCAATATAAATTAAAATATTTTTATTTAGTACATAAATTACTATACTGTGAATTCATTATATAATATATATATATTTTAATTAAATATTCAGTGACATAAATGTACTTACTGGCCACTAAAGAAATTATTCTCACTCGCCACTAACTGGCTACTAAAAAAAATCAACCTACCGCCCAGTGGCTACTAAGCAAAATTCCTTATTTTCACCTTTAGTTCTACCCTATTAGCCGACACATTTACCTATCAGCCAAGAAGAACTGGGTCGGAGGCTCTTCAGTTAAAGTGATGGTGTCTAGACAAATGACAGAACCCTGGGTCAAGAACCAGTTAGCGTGTCTGCATATTTTGGAGGTTTCTGAGCCCGACGTTTGGATAAGTAGGAGTTTCTTGAAACTAATTTTCAAGCTACTAACTACCGAGCGGGGGCACTTCTGTAGCGGTCGGGAGAAAGGTATCCATGGTCCTCCTTTCTTGTTAGTGCTGCCTATTATTCCCCTTGGTCTACCAGTCACATGGCACAGTTTGGAATTCTTCAACGTTTAGGAACTAAGTGGCCGGGAGGTAAGGTGTGCTGAAGTTTGTAGGCTAAGTGGTCTGATCCTGGAACCTACAGTCTAAGCAGGTACATATCTAAGCGTCCAGGGAGGAAGTTACCGCAGCCTCCCGCACCTGCAAGCAGCCCCTATTGCTCCATCCATAGCTGACGGGCTAGTGATTATCTTTGTAGATTTGTTCATGTTTGAAAGCGTTGGTAAAGCAATTGTGTGTCCGAGAAACTCGAAATTATGATCTAGAGACGGGTAACTCTTGTAGGTGAACAGCATAGCCGAAGCCTCTGATTAATCGAGCATGGGAACCCAGAGTAATGTGGTAAATATTCTTTAGTGCATGGGTACTAATGTCGTGACAACAAGTCATTTGGGTTGTCAGGGGCAGTGTTCCCCCGTGGCCAGAAGCATGGGTCTGTACTATGTCCTGGGTCAACTAGGCTCTCCTGACACATAGACATAAGGGTTCTGTTGTTAACCGGGGACCAGAAGATGGCTTGCCACTTTCCCCTTTCAGTCCATGTATGATTGCTCTGTAGTGTTTGAAATGTAGAACTGTTGAATGACCTTGACTAACTTCGAAGAAACGCTCATCCCCTTCTCCAATGAATCATTACAGTGTGGTAGAGGTCACTAAAATGTCCATTGACAAAGTTTCTGTGCTTTGCTCTAGACGTTCTTGAAATCTATGCTAGTATAATATCCAAATCGAAAAACGTAAAAGGTTTTCAATAAATTGATTTTTTTTTCATAGATTAATAATGTTCTGATGATCCCACAGATTTTTATTTTCTGAATCTTAAAGTGGTGTTTGTCCCTGAAAATTATACATCTGAGTTATAACTCATTGATGTGGGAATTATCCTATCATTTAAAGTTCAATATTGAAAACTTCTTTGCAAGAAAATTCTTGATAATATGAAAGAAAACTCGCAGAAGAAAGCTGAAATTTTTTTTAAACATTCTTAAATGGCATTTGAGAGTCGTGGAACGTGGTTACTAATCGCTCTAACAGTAATTGCTTTTCATAAGCAGGTTTCCAGTCAGAAAATGTGCTGAAAAATCTACATTACATCAGTGAAAATGAGGAAACAGTAACTGAGCGGTAGGAAATTCTTTCTGAATATGTATCTTGTGATGCAAGACTATCTACATTCGAAAATGTACATTACAGCGAGGTAATTAATAGCAGTAGTATTGGATTGGATGTAGAAGATGAAATAGATATGAAGCATGCAACATTTGAAGAAGCAGTTAACAGTTTGCAGGGGTCTGTCCAGACACTTTTCCCAGGGTCCTGTTTTTGTGAAATTGTGAACAGATTTTTATATTTGTGAAAAATCTAATCATAATTTTGTGAATTTGAAATGATCGGTATATCCAGGTTCTTGTTTATACATTTTTAAAAAGATACATGGATGTAAAATACATATATTTTCTTTATTATATGTAAAAGTGACAGGTCAGATTTTACTTTTAAATGAATTATTTGTCAAATGTTCGGCTTAAAAGGGAAAAATGTTGTTAAAAACCTATTTTTAAGACACAGAATTTTGTGAAGGGTCCTGTTTTAGGAAAAATAATTTTGTGAAGGATCCTGTACTGGAATAAAAAAATTTGTGAAGGGTCCTTTAAAGTAGGGGTGCACAACCTGTGGCCCGCGGATCAATTTTGCCGATTGGACGCGAAAAAATCTTGAATTTCGCCGATCGGGTGCGTAGAAATCGCGAATTTTTCCAAATTTCGCTGATCGGACGAGTAATAATCGCGGATTTCGCCCATCAGGTACGTAAAAATCGCAAATTTTGCCGATCGGGTGAGTATAAATCGCAAATTTTGCCGATTGGATGCGTATAAATCGTAAATTTCGCCGATCGCCTGCGTAAAAATCGTGAATTTTGTCGATTGTACCCATAAAAATCGCTAATTTTGCCGATTGTAGCCATAAAAATCGCTAATTTTGCCGACAGGGTGCGTATAAATCGCGAATTTTGCCGATCAGGCGTGTATAAATCGTAAATTTTGCCGATCGTGCCCATAAACATCGCGAATTTTGCCGATAGAGTGCATATATTCTGAGAAATTTGCCGATCAGGTGCATGTAAATCACAAATTTCGCCGATCGTATGTGTAAAAATCGCGAATTTTGCCGAACGGGCCCGTAAAAATCGCAAATGTTGCCGATTGGGTGCGTATAAATCGCGAATTTTGCCGATCATGTGCGTGTAAATTGTAAATTTTACCGATCGGGTGCGTATAAATCACAAATTTTGCTGATCAGGTGCGTAAAAATCGCAAATTTTGCCGATTAGGTGCTTAAAAATTACGAATTTGGCCGATCCGGCACGTAAAAATCATAAATTTTGCCGTTCAGACACGTAAAAATCGCGAAATTTGCCTATCGGATGCGTATAAATCGCAAATTTCGCCGAACGGGCGTGTAAAAATTGTTTTTTCCATCCTTTCCAACTGAATTGGGTTATGCTGACTAAGGAGGTGGTAGAGTATAGGGAGCTAGCCCTCCTTTTAAAATTAGCATTTTTATTAAATTTAGGCCGATCCTTTCCCAAAACAAAAATTTGTCCACCCTACGGATGTTGGCTCTCGACAATCCAGTCATTTTTGTGACTGGCCCTCCTCTTATAAAGGTAGTGCACCCCTACTTGATATCCACATTTTATGACTGAATATGTTAAGAAGTACAATTTAGAATAATATATGTTTCTTCGTCTCCCCACCTTCATTCATGCAAGCAGAATTTTTTTTTGGCACTGGCAATCTAAATTTACTCTTTCAATTAAAGTCAAGGAGTATTTTCACTCTTTGAAAATAACCTTAACTATATCTCTTATACAGGGTGTAACTGAAATGCTTCAACAAACTTTGAGGGATGATAGTACTCATGAAGATGAACAAAAAATGCAATAGAACACGGGGTCGCAAATGACATTTAACCCTTTCAGGGACAGTGGTATGTCTAAAAAACCACTTAGTTTTAATTCCAAAACGCCACAATGGCACCAGAATTTTGCTAAAATCTTTTCCATTTAATATTTATGTGAAATATAGCCTTTTTCTTATTTACAAACAATTTTTTTTGTAAATTCCGGTGCCAGTCCATTTTCAGACGCATTTTCTCTATTTTTATCCTTTAAGCCTTTTAGGGGCAAACTACTTTTAGTACTAAAATGTTGAAATAAATTACTGGCACCGGAATTTATAAAAAAATTTGTTTGTAAATAAGAAAAAGGCTATATTTCACATACATATTAAATGGAAAAGATTTTAGCAAAATTCTGGTGCCATTATGGCGTTTTGGAATTAAAATTAAGCGCTTTCATAAACATACCACTGCCCCTGAAGGGGTTAAACGTCATTTGCGACCCCATGTTCCATTGCATTTTTTGTTCGTCTTCATGAGTACTATCATCCCTCAAAGTTTGTTGAAGCATTTCAGTTACACCCTGTATAAATACAATACCCCCCCCCCATCACACCTCTCCGAAACAAAATTCTACTGATGGTGGCCCTCGACAACTCAATCATTTTTGTAAGTGGCCCTTCGCTTAAAAAGGTTGTGCACCCCTACTTTAAAGGACCCAATTTTTTCCTAAACAGATCCCTGGTTTGGATATTTTGAAAGGGTATTTGATAGCTGGTGATGTTGATACTGTTTTCACAGATTTGAAAAAAAAAACGATAAAGAAGTTTGGAATACAAAATCTAAACAAAGAAAACAAACATTTCTAAAATATTTATTTTCTAAAAAATAATTTATATCTATAAAATTTGAATAAATGAGATTTTGTCTTAATTATGATGCTTGTGATTTATATTAGTACATAAAAAAAGAATCACTATTTATATAGTGTATTTCTTAAAGCAATAAATGTTTAACATCATTATTAAGGTAAAAGTGAGCATTGTTCTTTTTATTTATAGCCTTTTTAAAACTTATTCTATTGTATAAATAAATTCTTTTGATTATCCTGATTTAACGAATAATCTCGATTTAACTAATAAAGTTGCTAGTCCTGAACAATTCGTTAAATCTGGGTTCGACTGTATATATTTCATATTTAAAATTTTGTTGTATATGAAACAAAATTTTCTTTAAACTTGATACTAAATCCTGTAGTTTGTTTTGGTGAGTATAAAATGCAAGTTGTGAAAGTTTTTAATTAGTTGATCTTCAATAATGCAAAATGCTGGTAGAAAAAGTGTGTAGCTTGCATTATTCGCAATGTGCAATAATGTGGATATAACAAATTTAAGTATTAAAATATTTCTTTTTCATTTATTATATTTTATGTTTCGACAAATAGCCTTTTCTTAGTTTTAAAAAGGATCTATTCAGGGGTCGATCCAGGGAAAATTTGGGACAACAAAAATCTTATTTAATAAAATGGGCCCCTTCACAAAAATTAATTTGATAAAATGGACCCCTTCACAAAAATCAATTTGATAGAATGGGACCCTTCACAAAGTTCTATTTCATAAAAACTTACTATTTATTATTTATTTATTATTTTGTGATGTTTTAAAATGTGTAATTTGTAAACAAACAAGTTCACCAGAGAGGAAAACTTCAGCGAAAGGATTTAAAAAAGTTTTTGTTTATAAATGCCTGGTTTGAATTTGATTAACTGGACTTCAACTTTCGTTACAAAATGTTATTTTTCACAAAAATATAATAAATTTCACAAAAATAACCTTTACTTTTCACAAAATGGGCCCCAAGAAAAAAACCTGCATCGAACTTTTTTATATTTTGTACACATATTTTGATGTACAAAAAGTTTCTATGAATAATTGCGTATATTAATATACATTTATATTCAAATGTTCACATTTATTTTAAAAAGGACAGGGTGGATTTGCTGAAAAGGGCATTTTTGTCCAGTAAAAGGGCACCTATATTGAGTGTGTGGATTTGCTGAAAAAGGCATTTATATTGAGTAAAGGGGCACGTTCTGTTGAGTGAAAGGACACTTCTCATTGGATTTGTCAGTTCTGAGGAATGGGGATTTCAACTCTAAATGATTAATAAGTATTAAGTCCTAAATTTCCTGGAGAGCATTTCAGGGGGGGGGGGAGGGGAATGATTTTTAAAAATTTAAATAATTAATGGTATAAAAACTTAATGTAATAAAAATATATTCTCATTTATATCATCAGGTTGAATATTGAAATTTGTTAGTTGATTTGGCATGGAGGCCCAAATATTATGTTTTTTTAGCTATGCATTTTTTGGGTAAAAGACTATAGTTTTCAAAAGATGGTAAAAAACACCAAGTAATAAATATCTGCCACCTCTGACTTAGCCACATATTGTCATTGAGTATTTCTTATTATCAGTGATTGAGAAAAAACTATATTTTGTAGCAAACTATTCTTAAACCATCTTTTTTTGCTCCCCTAGAACTCTGGCGGCCGACATTACTGATTGATGTTCTCCTACTTCAGTGGCACCTGCATCATTTTTCATGTTTTTAATGTTTGTCTTATTTGTTTTTAATAAAGCTTTTATGTATTTTGTTTGTATAGAATAAAATGATATGTTAACAAGGTTCTTTATTGAACCATAGAACTAACTTAGGCCACATGGACACATATTTTAATATTTATTTCAATAAATTGGGGGTGAGAAAATTTTCTATTATAGTATTCTGCCTTAGACAAAATTTAATCTGCCTTTGGATATGCCATGCTGGGAAATCTTTCTGCAGTAGATAGAATTTACTGTAAATATATAAATTTAATATAAAATATAATTAAATTTCAGTCTGTGTGCCTCTTATAATGGTGGCATATGCATGTGCCACCATTATATATGGCATAAAATGTATTTTTAAATAAGAGGTACTTGAATATATAAATTCAGAGGCACGCTGTGCCTCTTAATTTCAAAAGCACTTAAGCTGCTGTGCCTCTGAATCCCAAAGGCATTATGTGCCCCTTAATTTTAAAGGCACCATGTGCCTCTTAATATTTAGAGGCACAAAAATTCAGAATGTACTTCTTAAATCAGAGGCACAGTTTTAAGAGTGTATACTTAAATAATAGCAGTTTTACTATCATGAACTTTTAATCATTTTCTTTTCTTCTAAGAAATCAATTTTTAGCCGTAATGGATGACAAAAATCTTCTAGACAATTTACCTTGGTTATTCCAAATACACAGGAAAATTTTCATTCTTGCCTTGGATGGACTTCTTGCACCCATGCATGCGATACATGATATAGTATTTGAGATTTGCCTGGTCTCTGTATACATGATTATTGTGGTCACTGCTTAAAATAGTTGACTGGTGATTTTGAATTCAACGTTAAGAAACCATTAACATTATACACTGTGCAATTTTAAAAGGGTTCGTATCTTTTTCCACAATTTTTTAATAGAATATTTCACCTTACTTAAATACAGAAAAGTATTGAAATCCTGCAATTGAAAAAGGCGTCCACAATTTCTGCTATTTGAATATTAAATAGAAAAATTCTATTAAAAAGTTGTAGTAAAAGCATACAAACCCTGTTAAAGCATCAACTATTGCTACTTGTCTATCTCTCCAAATGAGGCATTAAAATTAGAGTGGGGGTGTCTGTCGCCCGAGGGGGTGGCATACATAAAAAAAATACAGTAAGCCCTTTAAAATTCTTGAACTCCTTAGAATTTTTCAATTACTTTGCACAAATAGGGCACATTCAATGAAACATAAATAATATGCAATTAAATATTTATTATATTGCTTTACATTGGTATTATATAGTATAGTATTAAATTAAACTGAATATTTAATTTAGTATAGTCTTTCAACTATAAAAAATTTCTAAGTTTATCCGTCTGTATTAAAAAAAAGGGCTTTTGTTCAATCTCGCACATTATTTCAAACCCTGAAAGGTATGATCATATAAATTCAAAATATTGACACGGTTTCTATGAAATTACCGAAATTTCCGGCGTATAATCCGCAGCTCAAAGAGTCGTTTTTCGACCCAGAAATTTTATTCAATAATTGTAGTTAAATATTTACAGCGATCTTTTAAGTTACATTTTATAAAATAATATTTCTGGGTCGAAAAACGACTCTTTGAGCTGCGGATAATATGCCGGAAATTACGGTAATACATATTTGCAAATAGTGTGACATGACAAGGTTCAGAGTTTGCAATGCAATTGCAGATAGTGTGATATGAAAAGGTTGCAAGCTTGCAGTACATTTGACGTGACAATGATAAATTTTCTAGTTTGCAATGAATTTGCTGTACATTTGACATGACAAAGCTACAAATTTTAGTAGTTTGCAATGAGTTTGCAGCACATTTGACATGGCAAAGCTAGATTCTGTTACTTTGCTATGAATTTGCCGTACATTTGACATGACAAAGCTAAATTATGTTTGTTTGCTGTGAATTTGCAGTACATTGGACATGACAAAGCTAAATTATCTACTAGTTTGCAATGAGTTTGCAGTGCATTTGACATGACAAGAGTGTAACTTGCACGACAAGTTTACTGCAAGTTCAATGTATGGTGACTTCGAAGTTTGCGTTAACTTGCTGCAGTCTTGCTATGAACTTGCAGACTTGTCATGCTGAACTTGCTGCAAGTTTGCAGACTTGCAAAGCAAGACTGCTGCAATTTTGCTGCAAACTAAAATTGCTATGTGGGATATACTTTCAAGTGTATACCTTCTTCCTTATAGTGTATCCCCTGTGGTTTTTTATGACTACCTACTGTGCATGGTACATAAAGCATACATTGTACAGTAATGCAAAAAGAATACCTTTGTCAATACATTAATTCTGCCTCAAATCATTGTATAAAAATGATGTTGGTTTCAACCAATTGGTAATAACATTCAATATTAAATTCTATGCAGGCACTGGGATGTGGGGCAATCTGCATCGATATGGAATAGAATATAGCATATGCATTTTTTCGGTAATTTTATGCATTGTCGTCATTTTTGACTCCACAATAAAGAAACTCATTCAATTTTTAAAATAAATATTTTCTAATTGATCCCTCTCTGAGTCTGACCTGACCCGATGCACGACTGTAGTTTGGAATAAAAAGTAGCTGGCAATAGACCAGCTGTATCATCGCTTGTAAAAAAAAAAAAAAAACTATTCTCAAAGAAACTACGAATTATCCATATTTCAATAGTCTACACACATATTTGGATTTGCCATACTAAAATGCCTCGAAACTTTTTGTTCAAGTTTGCTGCAAATTTTTATTTTACATTATTCAAAATGACATGGCTCATGGCCCACAAGAATTGGGTTGAAGACTCCTAATGATCAGATATTAATGCAAAATTTAACAATAATCATATAAACTAGTTAATAATGCCATTGGCACAAAACTACAATATTTTATTTATTTTAGATAGATGATTTGAAGTACAGAATTCTAGATAATTATGATTATAAATCAATGAGGGTCAGAGCCCTCCCTTTACTCCTTCTTCACATAATAAAATGTTTTCACAGAAAATAAAACAGTGTTAAACTACCAATGCATGTAATTATATTTCTAATTAAATTCTTAAGAGTTAAATATATATAATAGATTAAATAAACATTCAAGAAAAAATATAAGTGCCTTGTAATATTAAGAAAGATGGACATGCACTTTGATTTGTTTTGTCACTGACCTGGAAGAGAAAATTCAACCTGAAAAAATAATACAAGTGTCTCGTGCCACCATTTACTGTCGAGAGTCAAAAGTTTAATCATTTATTAATACTGCATCATTTAATAAATACTACAATTAACCACTGCAGTACTTGTGCTACAATTAAGTATTCCATAGTAGATAATACTTAATAATACTTTAATGTGAAAATTTCAATGACAAATTTTTAAAACATATTGTCCGCGAAAACATCATCAAAAACGTTTGTTAACGAGAGCTCAAATGAAACTTTCCAAACGGTACAGGGTGCAAAATTTCTGGATGTCTGAAATTTCAGACTGGCAACTAGAAGGCTGTGTACATAAGTACATGATTGTTTTCAGATCTCAAAGCAAATCAGATTTTAATTTTGCCAAAAATTGATAATAATGACTTGCTTTATATCTTCTTCTTTATCTACTTTTCTGCAGAAAAGAACATTTACCAGTCCTTAATCCCACATTTTAGTCTGTAATTACCTAAACATAGAAAATTCTATTTTTAAATATGTTAGAACAAAAATGTTTTATTTTAGAATGAAATGTTAGTATAATTTCAAAGCTTCATTCCTTTGACTTTCATAATGGAATATGCCTATACATTTAATTATTATAATTAATAGTATTTATTTTTTAATTATTATTTTTTTTGCAATGTAATGCTGCTGTATGGTATTATATTGGTTATGATTCCAACCCAGGCATGCCAGATTTATCTCTTTAAAAACAGAAGATTTTTATTGAGACTAATTTGTTTTTATTTTATCAAACTATCATCATTTTCCACATCTGACTGAAAGATATTGGATATGCCACTAATATCTTCCTTATAATTTTCTAAAAAATCTCAATTCATTAATTAATTGTTATTTTCTAACTGTATTTGTATTACACTATTCTAATAACACTGTTTAATTATTTTTGCAGTCACATTTTTGTAGTAAAAAGTGCATGAAATGTAAAATTTAAGTTTTAAAGCAAATTTTGAAGATAAGATTATAAAATTTCAGGAAATTATAAAAGTTAGACATGTTTAAAAAAAAAACTGGAAGAAAATCATCGTACAAGAAAGATTTAAGCTAATTAACAATGACATTTATGCTCACCCATTGAAAATTTTCTTCAACAGCAAAATGAAATCAACTGTAAATTCAGCAGAACAAACTTCGTAATTGGCATGTCATTAATTTGAATTCTATTCTTCTGTAAACAAGAACACAAAAAAATATTCTAAATATTAGCATTTATACTATAGAATATGATAAGGAATATCACAAAAATAATACTTCATATCCATACTACTGCTAAAGCATAATTAATTTAAAAAAAAATTAGAGAACTCTGATATTTGATAGTCATTTCTATGAAAAACTACAGGGATGTGAAATTATATAAAACTCTTTACCACTGGCAAGTAGATTTTCTCATGAACAGAGTTAATTTATGTGCAGCCTTTTAAAAATGGCTGACTACAGAAAATACACCAAAAATCTTTATACATTTTTATTTGTCAGACACATTTTGTGTTTCTGCCAATTACTGTAATGTAAACTCGAAACAAAGTTCTATCCTACACTAAAATTTCCTCTACTTTCATTTTCTCTCCCACATTTGTTAATCTTATGCAAAAAAAATTATAAAAATGTTACTATGAAAATGTGTTGTAGTAATGTACATATTTATTGTCACGTAAGTTTCACCATAGCAATTTTTGACTGTATCACCTTGTTGGCTAGTGAAACAAATACTTGGCTGGTAAGATTCATTGAAAATTCCCCATCACTGGAAAAGTAACTATTGTAAGTAACTATTGTTTTGTTTTAATAAGTAATTTAAGAATTCGCATCAACTAAAATTAGTCTTATGGGTTATTATTTTTTTTTTTGTGTGTGTGTGTCCCTTCACCATAATATTTAAATAAGAATACAATACACATTCTCAAACCTGCATAGTTTAAGGCTAGATGTTTTAGAGATTTCAGATTTCAACTAAAAAAAAAGTGTGTATGTGAGGGGGGGGGGGGAACCTTTTACAATAATTAACATGTTCACAGTAAAAATTTTCCTTAAAATGAAAAATGTTTAAATGCAAATAAAGAAAATTTATCATAAATTCAATTATGTTCCTTTAAGAATCCATTTAAAAAGCATTTTTTTTCCATATGTGTCAGCCCCACATTCACATGAGTTTTTGCTAGACTAATTGGATCTCGGGCTCTACTACATTGGTATTGTAATCCAATTTTAAGAAACTCTTCCTAATTTTCTGATGTGACTTCACACTCTAACAACCTGGGATAAATGATACCATAATGCCATCGAAAGCATCCTCTATCAGTAACAGCAATTGAAATCTGTATGAAATCTTTCAACTCCTAGAAGACAATGAGAACTGTCAGAAGTGTACCCATGGAAAGAGATTTTGAAGGGATTGATATTGCTTTTGGTATTTATTAAAAATGTCATTGACACATGTCTAAGATTTTTGATAATTTCTTTTTTAAACAAGATTGAAATATTCAGCTTTCAGCTGTAAAATGCTCAAAATAATATGTTTTGTTTTTTCTTAGAAAATGAAAAATGAAAATGAAATTAGCTTTTTTTTTACCAAACAAATGCTTTCTTTTAAAAATCAACACATTACTCTAGAAATATTTCATAGCAATCATAAGAAAAGGAACATTCTAGACATTAAAATGTATGAAAAAATTGTAAGTTCTTGTTAATTGAATATTCACAAACTTCAAGAAATTCTGCTTAAATATAACATGAAAAATATTATAAGATTTGAAACAAATTTTAAATGCAAATAATAAACATCCTTTGAAATTAGGGGAAGGTGTTGTACCTTTGACCGTTTTCACTAATTTAATTTTTCTAGACCAGAAATAAATAGAAAACCATTGTTTTTTGGATTTTATATATTCCTTTAATATCCGAGCAAAACATATATTTTTTGTAGTTTGGTATCTTGACTTTTAAGTGCCTGTTTTATGGATTTAAAAAAATGAAAAAAATTGGTCAAAGGTACAACATGGTGTTGTACCTTTGTCCAGAGGGTGTTGAACCTTTGACCATAGATTTGAAAAGTGACAAAAACATGAATACAGTCATAAAGGGAAATATAATATTTAATATATTTGAAAATACAAATCTGTATTTTAAAATACAAATTGCAAAAACATTTTTTTTTCAAAGCAAACCAAATTTGAGTAGCTTTTAAGAATATAAAAAGTTAATAAACTATTTTTCTTGAATGTACGTATTTTTGAAAAGTTTGTAGATAATAAAATAAAAATATATATTCCACTTAATAGAACTACAATTAAAAAATTTGGTTTGAAAATTAGTTTTGAACATGAAAAAAAGTATTTACTTAAAACACATTGAATAAATGAAAACAAGCACATAAAAAACAACAAAACAATGAGCAAAAGTTATTCAACATTATACATGGATAAATCAACTCCAAATGTCAAATATTCTAATTGACGAGCAGATCCTCCTGAAAGTGATGGATGTGGAAGTTTCATGATAATATCATCTTTATCTGTGTCATACACAGTTTCATCTTCTCTTGTAAACTTATTTCTCACACCCAATCTCTTTAGATATTTAACTTTAAAATCAGTATTATCTATTTCAACAACTTCAGCAACATAACATTTAACCATTTTTTTGCTAGCAAGCTTAACAAGTATGAAACTTCCTTTTGTGATGTCTTCTTTATCAAATTGAATTTCATTTTCAGTTACCTCATCGTCTGCTAATAAACCATAATCACTTTCATCTGATGAATTTTCCAAAAGTGCATCATCGTCAGACTCAGAGCTAAAATTTTCTGGAAGAAAAATATTTCGGCATACTTTTTTATTTTTGCATTTTTTACTTTCTTCAGAGATCTTAGTTTTATCCTTTTTTTTATTTTTTGCCTCAATAAGAGACATTCTTTCCGGTGTATCTGTGAGAATACGAGACTTTCCTTTACATCTACCCCTATTTGTTCTCCTCCTTGATTGAGCTTTGGGGTGGAGTCTTATTACTTCTGGTGTTACAAGTTTAGATGTTGAAGGTTTATTTTCTGAAGAGTTGACTTCATTTAAAGAAGCACTTGTATTAGCTTCAGTATTGATTTCTTGAGCCTGATGAAAATGTTCTTGTGGTAGGTCTTCAGGTCTATCGGTTACACTTGCAGCTGCAAATTCGTCATCAGCAAAAATATGTTCATTAAAAGGAACAAAACCCGAGACTTTGAAGCCTTTCATAATATTATTAGGAACAAAAGCCTACAAAAGCTGCAATATCATAAATGGTAACTGGCTTCCCACTGTTTCCTGGTGATAACATCCAGTTATTTACAGCTTCTTTGTAGTAAGTTTTAAACGGTCCGAATACCCCTCTATCAAGAGGCTGCATTTTATGGCTGGTATGAGGCCAAAAAGTCAGTAATATTACACCAGATTTTTTTGCTAAGTCTCTTACAGGAATAGATACATGGCTGTCATGATTATCCATTAACAATAAAACAGGCTTTTCAGGGGATGGGTGAACATGTTTAATAAAATGTTGAAAAAATTGCATAAAAAGAGTTTGATTAGACCAACCTGTTGGAAATGCAGCACCAATTGCTCCTGGTGGGGTGCCTGTTAGCATAGGAGGAACACTGTTTCCTATTGCATTAACCGCAGCTATCATTGTCACATTGGTTCCTCTTTCACCAGATGTAACTCCACCTATTTGTTTCTTTCCTTTCGGAGCTAATATTTTAGGAGGGATGTGAACAGTTGTTACACCTGTTTCATCACAATTCCAAATATCACTTGGTAAAAATGCATAGCGTTCTAAAACTTGTTTATAATTATCAAAAACAATTGCAACTGTCTGCTTGTTAAAGGCAGCAGCACGAGCAAGACTAGTGGCTTCTGGTTTACGAAGAGCTAAGACATCATTATATCGCTTATGGAAATGTCGAAGCCATTCTTTTCCAGCCATCTTACTCTCCTGCCAACTGGAATCAATCATTTTATTGTTTACTACAGCATACTCATATGCAAGAGATCTAACTTGGTTCAGTGTCAACCCATAATGTAAATTTGAAGCTTCCTTTATATAACCAACAAGTAAAGTCTCTTCTTCATTAGTAAAAACTTGTCTTGGTTTTTTAGGAGAATAAGAAAATGTATCACTACCTATTTCTTTCAGTTTTTTTAAGTGAAAAATCAATGTAGGTTTTTTCAAGTTGAAATGTTTAGCTGCTTGACCGATTGTCATTTCTTTCTTTCTTATGAGCTTGATTGCAGTTTCAATATCATCTTTACTGATTTTATTCCTTTTCAATCCTGTCTTGCTTCTAGGCATCTTAAATTATTTTACTTCTGCAGCAAAACTGAAAGGAAAAATAAGTAAAGTTTAGGTTTATATTATTTACTATTGATTTTAACAAAGAATATCTGTAAACAAATATTTATAAACTAAGCATTACTAAATTTTAAAAGAAGAATTTTATATATAAAAATTGATAAAAGTGTTGTACCTTTGACCAGGTCAAAGGTACAACTTATAGTGGTGATCAATGGTACAACACCAGGACAAATTTTAGTCTCTTGCACATTGCTACTTTTAGGGTTAAGTTACCAACTTTAAACCTTGCCTGCATATACTTAATAAAATTGGCTATGACTATGCTTGGTTAGAATGAAATTTTAATAATTAGAGAAAAACTTCTGAGATGAAAAAAAGACAAAAAATACTTACTTTTGATGGATGGAAATGGATTGATATTTTTTACATCTAGTCAGTGGACATCATGCAAACAACAGCACATTATAAAAGACTCCTAGTGGATGTAAAACAAACTAAAATTATTGAGTTTCATGAATTGCCAATAGATGGCTCTGAAACACTTGATGGTCAAAGGTACAACAGGTCAAAGGTACGACACCTTCCCCTACTGCAAGCAGTTTACGATAGATTTAGATTGATTTTTCTTTGCAGTACACTGTCTTTTCAAAATGAAAATTTAACATTAAATATGAAAAAATTTAATATGAATTTCAAAAAAGTAATTGCAGTACTTATTAAAACATTAACTAAAAAACCATAATATTCAATTTTATTACTATACTTTAAATAAACAGTCAGTGTGGTAAGCCAAAAAAACTAATTCTACCATAGCTATAGCATAAAAAAATAGCAGAGTAACTTCGTGCTGCATACTCACAAAATAATAGACCAGATATATTCACTAAAACTTCTTTATACTAAATATAATAGTTATGAAAATATTCAAGCCCATGTGGGCACTATCAATATTTACCCAAATAAAATAATTATTCATAATTTCCAAAAGTTTTTTCCTTTTTTTTTTTAAATTATCATTAATTGTTGTGCCAATTGTAATGATTCTGACTTGTTGTATAAATATAAAAAAAATCCTCTAATAACATTCTTTGACAATTTCTGATTAGTAGATAAGCAAATATTCAATTTAAATTTTTTCAAGAAAGAGAAGAAAATCTTAGGAAAGTATTACAGGCTTTTGAATACTTTAAGATACAATATTTTTGATACAGTATGTTTCACTGGAAATAAAATAAATTGTAACATTTCTAATGACATGATAAAGCAACATATCTCTTAATAATTTTACAGTTAATTTAGAAAAGCTTCGAAAAAAATAAAATAATATTATTTGAAGATGATGTAAATCAGTCTTCTTAGCTTTTCTTTCTTTCTTCTCTATTCTTGATTTCTATATAAAACTAATCTTGCATTATATTAAATAGTGTTCCAATTTTTAAGAACAAATTAAGAAAAAAGTCGCTTTGATATTATATGAAGCTTAATATCAGAACCGCAATGCAACTTCATATTTATTATTATTATTATTATTATTTGAGCAATATTTATATTTTCTAAGATTAGTTTTATATAGAAATCAAGGACAGAGAATAAAGAAAGAAAAGCTAAGAAATCAGATTTAAATCATCATCAAATAATATAGTTTTTTCATCTTGTTTGAAGCTTTTCAAAATTTACTTTAAAGTTACTATGAAATATTTCGTTTTTTGATGTCATTAGAAACTTTACAATTTATTTTATATCCAATGAAATATGCTGTAGCAAAAATATAGTACTTTAAAAAATTCAAAAGTCTGTAATAATTTACAAATAATATAATAAAATCAATTCTTAACTTTAAATTAAAGTGTAATTATTGCTTAAAGTGATAAAAAACATAACACAAAAGGTTTAAAATCTAATCAACTTTCCAGTGTTTATGAAATCCCATTCACCATTTCAGATGGAACATAAAAATACTATATAGGAATGACAAACAGAAAACTTAAAATGAGAATAAAAGAACATATGGCAGATATCAAATATGACAGAAGAACTACTGCCTTAGCTAGACTACATAGAATAGAGCCATTGCAGATTGATTTCACGAATAGTAAAATAATTTATCATCAAGAGTTTATTTCCCATCCATTATCCTTTGAATCAATAGAAATGTATTTGCGAAATGATAGCATCTGCAACGAATCAGCCTCTTTTGAATTATCTCAAATTTGGCATGCGATGCTATACAAATTAAAATAAACAATAAAAATAAAATAATAATTTTCACGTTTTCCAGTTTGACCAATTTAAGCACCTGGTTACATTGGACATGTGATCTCATGATTTATGTGTATCATTTTCAAAAACTTTGCGAGACTATTTTATTTATCATTTTGATCTGAAGATGTTGCCGGTTGAGTGAATGAAACATATGCCATTATATTAAAAGGTTTTTTTTAAACCTTTTGTGTTATGTTTTTACCACTTTAAGCAACAATTACACTTTAATTTAAATTTTTTTTTCGAAAAATTTTAAATTGAATATTTTGATCTTTTACTAATCAGAAATTCTAGATGAATGTTATTAAAGAATTTTTTTTATTAATATAATTATTTATACAACCAGTTAAAATCACTAAAATTGAAACAACATTTAATATTAATTTCAAATAAAATAAAACAAAAATATTTTAAATTTTGAAAAACTAATTTATTTTGAACAACGGAGATAGTGCCCACATGGACTTGATTATTTGTACAAATATTATATTTGGTACAGAGAAGTTTTGGAAAATATATCTGGTCAATTATTTTTCAGTATGCAGCACAAGGTTACTTTGCTAATTTTTTATGCTATAGCATAGCTGCCAACTTTTACGCTTTTTTCCTACCACTAAAATGTTATAGTAAATTTTAGCCTATTAAATCGCCGAAATCATGTGATTTAATAACACAAAAATTTCTATTAATTTTTAGTGGTAACAAAAAAGCATAAACGTTGGCAGCTATGGCTATAGATAAAGTAGAATTAGTCTAACTCAGCTGATTTTTTTATGCAAGAGCTGTTATATAATTAGAGTTTTCTTGGTTTAGCACACAGTTAAAAAAAAACATATTAATGAACATGATACTACATGCTACATGATACTTTGTTAGGCTATGTTTTAATAAGTACAGCAATTATTTTTTTATATTCATATTAATTTTTTTTCTTATTTCATGTTAATTTTTTATTTTAAAAAGACAGCATACTGCAAACAAAAATTGATCAAAATCTAAAAAAAACTGCATGCAATATTTTCAAAGATTGTCATGTTTAAAATTAATTTCAAAGCTTAGAGTATTATCCCGTTATTTTATATTTAAGAAGAATTTGTTCAAATTTTTAGGTATTTATGCTAATAGCTAATATTTATTTTTAAAAATTTACAAACAATTATTTTCAAACCATTTTAAACTTTAGAATAATGTTTTTCTAATGAAAGTTATTGAATATTTCTAGAATAACATGTTAATGTGTCAAGAAAAGCCTTTAAATGTGTTAAAATTAATCTTAAAAAAGCTAATCTTATCTAAAGCCCCTAACTGTATTAAAATTAATCTAATGTAATCATGTAACCAAAGTTTACCTGTGTGTGTGTGTGAGTTCCATTACCTCTGATTTAATCTATTGAGCTGATTCAGATATCAGATCAAATGCTATAATCAATAATGTTAACTGGGTGATTTAGGTCCTCCAGATTCGTCCGGGATAGCTCAGTTGATAGAGCATGGGCAGCTTCAGTCAAGAGATCATTGGTTCGAATCTTGACCTGGATATTTTTCACTCAGTTGGGAAATTACAACTCAGGTGATTTCTTTATCAATTTGAATTTGTTGAAATTAATCTAAAGAAAAGTCCGTGCTTCGTCAAAAGGAACAAATTTAATTTTTATTTTCCATTTTCTAAAAAACTGTCAGTCATATCATTTTGGGCTTTTGCAGCTGAAAATATGAATATTTCACTTTAATTTAAAAAAAAGATTACTAAAATACCTTAATTAAGTGTGTGTTCATGGGATTTTTAATAAACACCAAAAGCAATATCAACCATTTGCTTTCTGTTTTCAAAGAGGGGAAAAGCCTGAATGTCCATGAGAGTAGACTTTAACATAACTGTGATTGCTGAATTTGTTTTTGTTTTAAAGGAATCTAGAAAAACAACAACTATTGTCACTTGCTTTGTGGTACTGTCTAAACAGTGTATCATCCATTTTTTTTTTTTTAGAAATGTGCAAATCTCATACAGTGTAATATATAGGTAATAATAGGTCTTGTGAGACAAATTGTGACGCATCATGGTAGAACCCCTGGTCATCCAAGCATCTATTAAGAGGAAACCCTTGATCTAAACCAACTTATTGATGTCTTCATTAGAAAACTAACTTTAAACCACAATAGAACAGATTGCAAATACTGTTAAATAATTGTTACTTTAAAATAATGTAGCTTAAAAATGATTAAGGATGTTCAGCTTTTAGTTATTACAATAAATAGTCTAGCTATAGTCGTATATTATTACTTCTGATAGTAACCCCTTTTTCCATGCACATACAAATCACACAACGATGAATGAGGTTCTTCATCTTAACATCAAACCACTATATCAGCTTTATACTTTGGTTGGCAAAACACAGAATAAATCAACAAATGCCAAGATTCTATAGTCGGCATTCCTGCTAGATTGACACAAAACAGTGTTCATGTTTGCTCACATTTTATATGTAAATCACAGAAAAATTGTGAAACACGACCTACATACTTTCTAATAACAAGTCAACATTTGATTCAGAGATATTCGTGCAGGGGTGAGACTCAAAATATAACGAAAAAGAGGACAGTACATATGCAGAAAAATTAGTGACACTTTTCGCAGCATTTACATATAAATTCAGTAAATTACAACATATTGAATATAAAGTATATTGACAAACATGTTACATTAAAATCAGAGTCTTACAATATATTCTGTAATGAATGTATTGCATACGGATGAAGCATACTTTCACACACACACCAGAAAAATAACTACAAATTTACAGCTAATTAGAAAACTTAGCATCTATCAATACTAAAATGGTAAAATATATCAGCTTCCTCTATAAGAAGGGCGACTTTCCAATATAAACAAAAAACAAAGTCAATAATTGCAGAGTGCTGCCAGAAAAACACAAATAGATTGATTGATTGATTATGATATCATGGTCAGATCATCATGCTGATCTGGCTTTGCTGCATAGGAAACTGTTATTTTACTTTTGTAAATTTATGACAATTAAAATCTTTTATATACAAATTTACGAGATTCTGAGAAAATATAAATTTTGGAGGATTGAATAGGAGGAGTCGACATACTAAACCAGCAAGCGTCTATGGTTTGAACTGTAACATTGAATGACTCAAATAAGAATGAATGATGAATCTGTTATTGGTTGTTGCTGCGAATATAATTTGGTTTATGGTAGAATGTTTTTCTTGTTCATTCATTAATTTCTTTCTAATTCCGACTGTTGTATTTCAACCAGTCAAGATTTTGTAGTGATAGGTCTGTAATTATGATTTTCGGAATTCAATTTATATTTTAAAACTGATATTGATTTTAACTATCCTGCAAAATGTTCAGAAGATCGAGAAGGCTTCCTTCCAGACCTTCAATTTCTTGTAAAGGAGAAATACTCAAAGATCTTTCCAATGCCTTGCTAGAAGACGTTAAATATCAATATTCTACTGAAATTGTAAAATATTGTAGTAAGTACAAAATCACAAGTTTCAGCCATACTTGTCCAGTTAATTAATAGTAACGAAAATTATTCTGAATGTAATGCAAAAAAGAAAAGCAAAAATAAGTTTTTTTTCTCTTCTTAGTATAGTTATTGAATACATTTTTCACAATAAGCATGCACAGTAGATAAGTATTTCAGCCGTAAAACCAAAATAGTAATAAAATTCAAAGTTGTCTCTTATGAGTTACCTTTGTTTAGCTTGTACACATTTAATGGTTCTTCTTAATTGTGGCCTTGGTGAGATAAAGAAAAAGTTATTGGTAAGAGAAAAAAAAATTCCCGAGCATTTTCTGGCACCTTATTCATAACTTCATTTCATACACATGACTAATTTGGTTACTTACGGCTGGATATTAATCCATGCAAAGAATGGTGCCAATAGTATACTAAATACACTAACATCTCTCCTTTTTCGCTCTTTCTATATTGAAATTGCATAGTTAATATTCTATAGTTTTCATGTTCAGTGCCAGCGCAAACATTGGGCAAATGGTGAAGCTGCCCAGGGCCCCACACCAGTTAGAGTCTTGTTGGGGGCCCCAAAACTCTTTATACAAATAAAAATAAAGTTACCATTGCATAAAATAATGATATGTTTGCTCTAAATTTGTCTTTAAAATTTATTTCCTGAAAAAAATTCAGTCACTGACTTTATTTCTTACAACAAAATTTTATATAATTGTCAGGGAATTATTATAGATTTGGAGATTCTGAAAGTAACCACGAACGTAAAAAATAAATATTCAAAATATTGTAAAAGATAGAGAACTTTTAGAAATTAAAAATAATTATGCACATTATACTTGTGAAAGAATTTGCTTGGTATTTTTTATGCATTTCCTAATTTATATTATAAATTATTCTATGATATATACAATTTAAAAATAATTTTTATTAGTCCAGTATTGCAGTCAGAGAATGTTTGGCCCTGTTAAGTGATTTACCAGGACCTCCCATGACATTGCGTCGGCACTGATTATGATAAAGGCAACTGCACTTTTATACATAACTGTAAAACATAATACAGTATAAATATAAATATATATATTCATAGACATAGTATGTGCAGTGGGTGTATCAGGGGTGGCTCATCAGACTAGGCAAGAGAGTTTAAGCCTCCTTTGTAAATTGATTTTAATTAAACAAAAACTAAATTAAAAAAGTTCTTATATAAATAAAATTCCAGATCACAATCTAGAATCATTATAAAACCTTAAAAATGTTTACCATTAGCATATAATGAATAACAGAATTGGGTACTTTTCGGTTAGCCGGGCACCACTGATATATGATCATATGCATATATATATATGTATGTATATATATACACATTGTATATATATGTATAAGTATGTACACGTACATGTTATAGGTGCAGATTCCCAAAATTTGGAAGGAGTCACTGTCTCCTAAACCCAAAAAATCCAGTGGCCACAATTGTAAAAACAATGCATAAAAACAATAGTCTTTATATGGGGTAAAAAAAAAAAAAAATTCAAAGCGTAAAGTAATTTATTTAATATAAACACATGTACAACAAAATTTGAATATTAATTAGATCTTAAATCATGTACAGTCAGAAGATAAAACGGTTTAAAAAAATATATATATAAGCTAAGTAATCATGATAGCGGGAATATCAAAAAAACAATATTTCTTATTTTAATTTTGCCAGACAAAAGTACATATGAAAAAAATTCTGAATTTGTGAGATTTATTTTGCACTATAAAAAATCAAAACACACTTAATATATAAAAATCACAGTCTATGTAAAATTATCAGATTCAAACTGGTACGAATAACATTGCTATTAGAATATATTTAATAGTTTGCTGTGTTAAACAGATCATTATGAAATATTATTAAAAGATAATAATAATGTTTGTTATGTGTTTTGGTCTTAATCTTTAAAAAAAATTAATATTTCACGATGGAGACTGGGAATACCAGAAATTGATTACTTTTAAATCACATGGCGACTTAAACACTGAAAGTTAGTGGCCATAGCAAAAAAATTAGTCGCCACGTGGCGACTGGCGACCGCGAATCTGCACCTATAGTATATGTAGATATGTGTATATGTGTGTGTGAGTATATATATACATGTATATATATCACTGGCGCCCGGCTAACCGAAAAGTACCCAGAATTGTTCATATATATGTACATATCTTTTTTGGAGACAGAGGCTAGGAATGTGCTAGCCATCAGTAATTTCAATTACAAGTGAATAAATTTGCTGTAATTGTTTTAAATGTCACTTTTCTTGAGAGTAAGCATGTATTTAAAAAAAATTTATTTCTAAGTAATTTAACTATAAAATATGTAAGATTTAAAGCACTGTCTGCATTTTGTAAAAGTTTTCTTTAAAAGTCTTAAATTCAGGTGAATGTTATTAACTTAAAAGTTTTAAGTGAATTTATAATTATTCAAATTTTCAATAATATTTCTTTCAGATTTTTCCTTATTTGAAAATTTCTTGCTTTAAAAATATGGTACTTGGATCGCCTTGTACAGAACTAACATTATTGCTATTTATATGGAATTGCTTTTCTCAAAGCTACAATATTCATTTACAGAATCTATTTTGCAACAGTATATTTTTGTGTTGTTCCGTAAACAGACAATCTTTCTAACTTTATAAATTGTTCTTACAAAATTTTATATTCCTTCTCCACTCCTCTTTTTTTATATTCAGCACATCTTAGTAAATTGCACAATTCGGATGTTTTTGGCATGTTGAGGTGAAGAATTGCTTATCATTTTTTAGATTTCACAAGGCCATCTTTTCTTATTAGCATGTAATTATAGAATTTTATCGGTAAATTTGTTTTTATTTGTGGTAGTAGCTATTTATTTTGTTTACAGTTATTGTAATTATTGTACAATCTTTTACAGTTAGGAAATACATCTGGTAACATTCATATCTGTTATGCCCCTTGTCCTGTGAGTGTCTGATAATCGGGAGTCTACTGTAGATTTTTATACTTGTTAAGTTTTTAGCTCACAGGCTATCAAAGCCTGAGAGCTAATGTAATCGCAGGTTCTGTATATAAGTACGTATGTATGTATGTACATACTACACTGCTTGACAAGTGTTAAGGAGCACAGACATTTTTTAAAATAAATAGTCACAGGCGATGATTGAAGAAATAAAACTAAGAACATGTGTAATAGAGGTAGAGTTTTATATTTATCATGCAAAATGGTTCAGATTGCACCATATGGGAAACCGAGATAACAAAAAAAATAAAGAAATGTCTCTTTTGATAAATTTCAGAGAAGCAGATTTTTCAGATGGAAAGATGAGAGATATCAGTATCTCAGTAAGGAATATGGCCTCCTCTGACACTAGTGCACATTTTGCATCTGTTATTCATGCTGTCTATTAAACTACTGAAGAGTTCTTGGGGGATATTTTTCCACTCATCTCTCACGGCATTTTTCTGCTCTTGCACCATTCGGGGAGGGTGACTTTTTTGAGAAAAACGTCTGCCACGAGCATCCCAGGTATGCTCTATAGGATTTAAGTATGGAGAGTAAGCTGGCCATTCCATATGTTTAATACTTTCCCTTTCTAGTGTGCCCGATACTTCAACGGTCCTGTGTGGATGTGCATTGTAATCCATAAACAGAAAGTCTGGAACAACCGCATCCCTAAAAAGACGAGCATGATACAGAATAATCTCTCTGCAATACCATTGTGATGTTATGGTATCTCGCTCAAAGATGTGAAGTGGTGTCCTGCCATTGTGCATAATGCCTGCCCATACCATCACGCCTTGTCCATATCAATCACATTCATGAACATTCTGTGGTGTGTGACATGTTCCTCTCTCTCTCTACACTAACTGATGGCCAGAATCACTTGTCATAATGAAGTGGGATTCATCGGAGAACATCACTCTGGACCACTGTTGCTGACCCCAACCAATATGTTCCTTACACCAATGCCTGATTTAATCGCCGAGAAATGGTTATGGCAGATATATGTGTACCAGTAGTGGTTGCAAGGTCTGCAGCTATCTGACTAGGTGTGAGATTTCTGTCCTTTTTTGCCACTAGGGATACATATCGATCCTCTTGAGGTGTGGTGTTCTTTCTATGACCACCAGCATGCTTTTGCTTAGCATTTCCACTATCAGTGGCCTTATTTAATCACAATATGATAATTTTTGTCACTTCCATTGCTGTGGCCACAGTAGTGACATTTTGACATGCTTCGAGCCGTCCAACGATTGGTCCATGATCGTAAGCCCTCAAATGATGTCTTGCAGACATTTTGCACTTAATTTTTGCTGTACCACACGGAATTTTATAAAAATTAGTTCAACAACCTAAGACGCTATTTTTACCAAACACCTAACTGCATAAATTTTCCAGTGAATAAAGAGCTCCCATGCACTACCTTTCAGGCAGATAACAAGTACTGCCTTATTATGCCATCTACAATTAATTTTACTATGGTTGGTTGGCTGTTGGGAACGTTACTTTGAAAAAAGAGTTGTCCCTTAGCAATTGTCAAGCAGTGCATGTAACGCAAGAACTCGTGATAGAGATATCAGATTTGCTTCAAATTCTGTATGTAGGTTAATTCTGATAAGGCGCTTCCCTGATTAGTTTTGGGGGTTCATTTGTTAAGTATAAAGGAGGGAATGGGGGCTGAACCCCCCTCCCTCCTTAATTTTGTTAAATGGGTTTTCATGCAGAATTATCCGATTTGCTTCAAATTTTGTATATAGGTCCATTCTGATAAGGTGCTTCCCTGATTAGTTTTGGGCGTTCATTGCTTAAGTATAAAGGAGGGAACAGGGGGCAAATACCCCGTAATTTAGATAAATGGGTTTTTCATGCAGAATTATCCGATTTGCTTCAAATTTTGTATATAGGTTCATTCTGATAAGGTGATTCCCTGGTTAATTTTGAGGGTTCATTGGTAAAGTATAAAGGGGGTGAACGGGGATCTAAACCCCTTAATTTAGATAAATATATTTTTCATGCAGAACTATCCGATTTTCTTTAAATTTTGTATATAGGTTCATTATGATAAGGCACTTCCCTGATTAGTTTTGGGGGGTTCATTGATTAAGTACAAATCGGGGGAACGGGAAGCTAATCTCCTTCCTTAATTTAGAAAAATGGTTTTTCATGCAATATTATCCGATCTGTCTCAAATTTTGAATATAGGTTCATTCTGATAAGGTGCTTCCGTGGGGATCGATTCTGGTGTTATCGGATTGTAACTACATGTTGGAATCGGAAACTCCATTTCATAACAACAGCAATAGACTAGAGCTATTCTGGTTTCACCTCGTCATCCCACAGTAGAGGATGAAACACAGAATATCCCCTGCTTGCAGTCGGACACATTTGTAGCCAATCAGATACAAGTCCTCACGTGTTTTCGTTTGTTTGGGAGAGGGGAAGTCAGCTGTTTTGCTTTGTCCAGTACGAAAGAATGTTTGTGTTATTTACAAAAGAGTTGAAGGTGTGAATGTAATTCTTTCACATTATCGTGTCTGTTTCTGCAATCTGTGTAATATTTCCAGTCCTAAGTAAAAAAAAAAAAGACTATTTGCATTTTTAATTGTGCATAAAATACTATATATTATTATTGAACCAAAATTTTTGGAATGTAACTTTGTAGCTTAGAAAAAGATTAGTGCGGTGAAATTGACAATTTTTTTTATAGACTGCAAAATGTTTTCTTAAATAGGGGGGGGGGGGCGAACTTTTGTAGGTTCTACAAAGCTCTACATGAATATTTAAGAATATAATTGATTTATTTTAAATAAATGCAAAATAGTTCATAACTTTTTATTTATTTGTATCTTTAGACCATTTATAATAAATTATTTAAGCCAGAATTAATTATGTGAATAATATTACAATTGTTAACTTATATATTTCCTGTTTCAATAATTTTGTTTATTTTAAATTGATTATAATTGCGACACCAGCACTGAAAAAATGTAAATTAGCTGAATATTTAAATATAATTTAGTTTTATCTTTGCTGAAAAAATTTTTTAGCTTTGCTTATGGACTCGAGTAATTAGTTGTTCATAATTTGAAATCCACAATATACTTAAAAAATAAAAGAAAATAAGTATATTAATTTAGCTTTATACTTATGTCTCTCACCTCCCTTGTTAAATTCATTTTTAAATTCATCAAGATTTAATTATTTTCATGACGATTGAAAGATTCTAAAGAAAGTCGCTCAAATTTTTTTTTAATTTATTGATACTTTAAATACTTAAACAGATCATCAATTCGTTTTATTACTTATTTCAAAAATAGCTAAATATGTTAATAAAAAATTATTATTGTATGTTTATCAATTAATTGAAACTTGTGGTTCTTAGTAAAAAAGATAATTTTAATCAATTAAATCATTAAACGTAAAAACAAGTATTAAAAAGTTTCAAAAATTTTTAAAATGTATAGTGCAGGGGAGTAAAAATGTAGGCGCCAATCGACCGATTCGATTCCCGCCACTAAAGTTTTACTATTCTTCGCCTAAGAAGAATACTGATAAAATTTAGGCGAAGCATACTAATAAAATTAAGACGAAAAATACTAATAAAATTTATTGGAGAGAATCGGCCCATTGGCGACCAGTTTTTATACCCCTGGTATAGTGGATCTAAAAAATATTTTCTCCGCTCAACAACGAGACAGAGCATGGACACAACCACAGGGCCTGCTTAAAAAAGGGCCCACTACGCTGTAGCTCAGAGCCCCTTTGATTTTAGGGGTCCAAACTTAGTGACCAATATTTTAAGGCTGATATTGTAAATCTATTTCGACCTTGTGCTAATTATAATTCCTATTTTGTGCCATTACAGTCCGAAAAGATTAAACACAAATTATATATTTGTGTAATATGTACTTATGTATTTATATTTGTATTCTAAGGCATAGAACATCTTTAATTTTTTGTGACAGCATAGGAAGAGGGTCTGGCCTTCGTCCTCTCTTTTGCTTGATTAGGCCCTGCACATTTACCAACTTATTTTTAAGCATGAGATTGGCAGATATGACAATTGAAGTGATTTGGAATTGAAAAGTGTCTTTTATTTATTTTTGTTCTATATATAGATAGATAAATGTATTACATTTTGAGTTATAAGCGATTGCTGTCACATGACGACCATTTTCGGGAGTCGCTTTCATAATTTCGGTTCAAAATGCCTATTGTCTGCATTTTCTGAATGATCCTTTGAATTTATCGAAAAATAGGAAATGCTATTCGATTTCGCAGTTTTTTAATAACAAAACCTACCAATTTTCTGTGTTTGCAAATAAAAAATGAACTCAGGAATGTGTCAGAAACTGGACAGTTTTAATATGAGAACAGCTTTAATATTAAACAGAAAAAAAGTGTCAGCTGTCGTGTCTTTCTGCTGGAACTTTTGATTTGTTTACAAGTCCGAAATACACATTGTGTTTTTCAAAAAAAAAATCTGTTTTCGAAGTATAATTCATTTTTATGTAAATTAAAAGTTTATTTATTTATTTACTTATTTATTTATTTATATTTTTGCTGTATGACTAATATAGATTTATTAATCAAATTTGTAAGTAAATTTGTTGCACATTTTTTACCGATAAGAAAAAAACAATACACAGATTTCACAGTTAAAAAACTTTCAAAGGATCTGTAAAAAAGCTTTATGTAAGAAAATGACATTTTGTAAATAACACGTTTCGTTGATATTGATATATATCCGATATTTTCAAAATATTATGATGTTTGATAATTTCGATATTTGATATTTAATATCAAATATAATATATACTCGGATTTTTTTATATTTTCAGTGTAAATAAATTGTTCAAAACATGTGTAAATGATCTTTTCAACTAATATTAACTGTAGGTAGAGTAAACTTTTGTTCTAGCAGTGATTTTAAAGCCCCCCCCCCTAATAAAAAAATAGAATAAAAACCTTTACGTTTGAAGCTGAATTTTTAAATGTAGAACATCGATTGAAAGATACATTGTCAAATTTAGATAAGTTGTTTAAGTCTTCATAAGAAATAATTTTTTCAGGTTTTGGTTTAGTTTAGTTTAAACTATACAACAGGTTATGGAATGAAAAAGCAGACAAGCTTACATTTGCGTTCCAATTTTTCAATTGAAAAATCTATTTTGTATTTCAAATTTTATTGTATTAAACAGCGTTTTTTTTAGATTAAATCCTACAGTTTATTTTTCTAAATGTGAAAAGCAAATTGTCTCTTTTCAATTAGTTGACCTTTATATTAAATTTTCGTTCTAAGTGTAATATATTTTAATTTCTAATTATATTAAGTATGGAAAAATTTCTAAACATCAATAAGTTGACTGTTTTAAAAATATCGGATATACATCAAAATGTCAGATATTTTTTATATTTTGGAAACTATCATGATATTTACGAACCTTGGTAATTAAAAGAGTCTGCCCTCTTTCTATTTTTTAATGTTAAACAAGCGCCCCAACCCCCACCAAAGTAAAACAAAAAATCTTTAAGATCCTTACTGCTGCGATCTCGAGAGTCTTGAAGCACTCGGAAAAACGCAGATGAAAAGCAACCCACTCCGATGGGCGAAATTTCGACTCTACTACACCAGAATAGCGAATTATCGCAAAGAAGGCTTTTTCTCACCGTTTTCAGCGTTTCGATAACACCAGAATGGACTCCAGGTTCGTTTTGGGGTTCATTGGTTACGTATAAAGGGGATGAACGAAGAGCTAACCCAATTTAATGTAGATAAATGAGTTTTTCATGCAGAATTATCCGATTTGCTGCAAATTTTATATTAAAGTTCACTGTGATAAGGCGCTTCCCTGATTAATTTTGGGGGTTCATTGGTTAAGTATAAAGGGAGAGGAAAAAGGGTGCTAATCCCCCCATAATCTGTCAATTTCTTTATTTTTCGAGGGGCATATTCTTTGAAATAACTGTATAATATACAATTAAGTGTGAATAGACTGTGAGCCCAATGCCATCAGTTTAAATGGACATTTTTCTTTTTTATAATTATTTGAATTCAGTTTTCTAAGGTAATTTTAATCTCTCATGTGAAGTTCCTTTTTTTAAAATAGGTTTTAATTAACTAAAAAATATGATATATTAACGCAAATCTATTTATTGCAGTTGCTTGAAGTCATAAATGCAGATACACATCATATCACCAAAGCAATCTTTAAAGTATGAAATATGCAGTCAAATATTACCTTAGAAGAGCTTTTTGGAAAAGCATCTTCCGACTCTCATGAAGAAAAATCGTTTGTGTGTGATGTTTGCAACAAAAAATTCTCTCGTAAGGGTGTTTTGAACAGGCATCTGTTAATTCATACTGGTGAGAAACAATTTGTGTGTGACATATGCAACAAGAAATTCTCTCAAAAAGGTTGTTTAAAGAAGCATTTGTTAATTCATACTGGTGAGAAAAAATTTGGGTGTGAAATATGCAACAAGAAATTCTCTCAAAAGAAAAATTTAAATGATCACCTTCGCTCTCATACTGGTGAGAAACCATTTGGGTGTGAGATATGCAACAAGCAATTCTCTCATAAGTGTAATTTAAACAACCATCTATTAATTCATACTGGTGAGAAACCTTTTGTGTGTGAGATATGCAACAAGAAATTCTCGCGTAAGGATATTTTAAACAAGCATCTATTAATTCATACTGGTGAGAAACCTTTCGTGTGTGAGATATGCAACAAGAAATTTTCGCGTAAGGAAGATTTAAACAAGCATCTATTAATTCATACTGGTGAGAAACCATTTGTGTGTGAGATATGCAACAAGAAATTCTCTATTAAGAGTAATTTAAATAAGCACATGTTAATTCATAATGGTGCGAAACCTTTTGTGTGTGAGATATGCAACAAGACATTCTCTCGTAAGTGTAATTTAAACAACCATCTATTAATTCATACTGGTGAGAAACCTTTCGTATGTGATATATGCAACAAGAAATTCTCTATTAAGTGTAATTTAAGCAAGCATATGGTTATTCATACTGGTGAAAAACCGTTCGTGTGCGAGATATGTAACAAGAAATTTTTACAGAAGATTAGTTTAAATGCTCATACTCTTTCTCATACTGATAAGAAACCTTTTGTATGTTAGAAATGCAACAAGAATTTCTCTTGTAAGGGTGATTTAGAGAAGCATCTGTTATTTCATATGGGTGAAAAATCTGTGTGAGAGATACACAACATGAAATTCTCATTTAAAAGCGATTTAAGCAAGAAGCTTCTAATTCATTTCTCTTATATTTGAGCCTTGCAATAAAAGATTTTCTCAAAAGTTTTAGTTAAATGCCCATATTAGTTCTCATGCTAAATGTCGCAATGTTCTCAATGAAAAAATGTATAATGTTATAAAATTTATATGTGTAGCCATATGGGATATATTTTGTTTAATATTATTATATGGTTTATCTATGTATAATTTAAACTAATAAAACAGCTGGTCAAGAACCTCAACGTCAGCTGTGCAAAACACATTGTTATCTATCTTTATATAATATCAGAAATTTTACAATTCTCAATCTGTTTTGTTATTATATAGATTTATAAGCTTATAAGATTTTTTTATGATTGGGTAAATTTAAATTAAAGAAGTTTTATGATAAACACATTTCCACTCTATGAAGTTCTTTTATAGTAACACTGACTTTCTTATGAACTTTTAAGATAAAAAATACTTTGTTTGAAAAAGGGGAGGGAGGGCTCCTTCCTTAAATTTCTCTTTGCCAGATTAATTTTATGCTTCCAATTTAGACTATTTTTTCTATTTCTGGATTCGAGTATATTTGTTGGCGTGCTTTACACTGTGGTTTTATTAGATAAGCATTGCCGAATACGAGACATTATCCCATCTTAATAATCCTCCGATATTTTATGTAAGAGATCACCATTGATGGTAATCTATTTAAATACTTTATTGTAGCCCTGTTTTTAATCTATAAATTTGCATACTCATCAAATAGTATATTAAAAATGAATTGTGAAAATGTTTTTCTGAGATTACTATTCTTTAGAGTTGGGTGATATCTGAAATTTAATATTGCTGTATATCAACAAGTTAAAATTGATATTGGTGATATATTGAGATACTAATTTAAAGTTAGGGTACGAGGGACATTTACTATTTTTGAACGACAAATAATATTGTAGCAAACTTTCAACCCAAAAGAGAGATTTGAAAGCAATGAATCATTGTTTATATATCTATTTGCTCATACAACATAACTTCTATTCTTTTATTTTGAAATATATATATACAGAGAAAAAATTAACAAATTGCATTTTCTATTGCATTTACACTATTAACACCATTACTTTCATAAAAGTGTTTTTAGAGATAATATTGTCCTTATTCTTCTATTTATTGTAGTAATCTTTTTTAAAAAGCTTTTCATTTTCACTACCATTTAATTTTGAAGTGAATGAAAATCATTTTATTCGGTTCAGGTTAACTTGAAATAAAATTTTCGGGTTCGAATTGCACGTGTAGGATTGTAGTGTAGACCTTTATTCTGAGTATACGTTTAAAATATCAAGATGATAATTTAAATGCTTAAAATGTTAATGACTTTAAGAAAAATTTAAAAACATTGCATATTTTGAAAACTTATGTTTTTCTAAAAAAATTAATCTCGGCAAAATTGCAAATAAAAATTTTCTTCAATTCTTTGTGTTAAATATTAATCAGTTAAATTATTTAAGTTATATCTTATTTAAAAAAGAAAGGATTCTTGTTTACTGAATTACTAATAGCCAGTAAATATATGTACTGATAAAGATAAACCCTGTACAGAAATTTAATTTCATGACATGTTAATCAGAATATGTTAATATCGATAATATATTAAAATTTACCATAAAAAATTTATGTTTATTTAAAATGAATATGTATAAATGAAAAAATACTGAATCTATTCGATTTCAGACATTCATTTCAAGGGCAGATCTAAGTTCATTCGGTAAAACCACATTCTAACAATCATTATCAATGCTATCGGCAATAATAACCACATATTCAAGCTCATGCTATTAGCCATGATATATCAAGCTTTGATATATCACAATATATATGGACCAATAACAGCAGCTGAGCAAAAAACAGGCGATAAGTGTTATTCATCTCCAACTAACAGTGGATTTTGTGGTTTGCGAAGGAAAATAATTAACTTTACATACAAAGTTATTGGGATATTCTTTATTTGTAAATGATCAACGAAAGAGAGATAAATCAGCAGAAGTAGATATTATCATTCGATTGAAACAAGCAAGTGAATAAATAAATACATAGATCGGACGAAAGAAGAAATAAAGATATTGGTAAGACATATTCGATGCTGTTTTTCGGAGTTTGAAGTCGTACTGTGGGCAAAACAATATTATTGTTATTAGGATATATATAGAGTCTGAGCTTAGATCTCATTATTGCAATATTTAAAAAGTATCAATATATGACCGATATATTAATAAATAATCCAGCCCTTCTATTGATAGAATGTATAATATCTGTATAATTTTGTGTCATCCTGTATATAAATTTATTTAAAATATACTCACACCATATAGTATAATAAACTTTAGTTCAGCAGAAAACTCATACATGCAATTGAAAATGCAGTTTCTACAATTCTAAACCATAGACCATTATTAGTTCGAAATATTTTTTGCAGTACTCTATATTATCTCTAGACATGTATACATTTCACATAGTATATTAAAATTTTATTTTCTGAAAAATGTATGAAACATTTGAAAATACTTTTCCAGAAATTACCATCTATATTATAATAATGCAAGTCATGTGACTGTCATAAACAGTTACAGGCTGATTGCTTCACTTTCCGCATGCCAGGCAGCCAGTTTTACTCTAAATTAATTTTCCCCAATAAAACTGCATAAAAGTTAAATTTTTAGAAAGATTGTTCAAAGAAATTAATGTTTGAAGATGTGTTGCATTCAAATATGCGCATATCCTGAGATAACTTCAGTTGAAGTTAGGTTGACAGACCAATATCTCATTTCATCAAAGTAAATAAACATAAAAGATTTTTCATCATGGGCTATAAAAATATTAAACTATGATGGTAATCAATTATTCGCACAGCAAGCTCTCCTGCAATGAATTTTGCAGTGTTGTTTGGTCTCAAAAAAGTAATTTGCTCCTGTAAGTCAATCAAAGTTTTGCATAATTTTGTTTGGTGATGTGTTATACAATTCAACTTCTTAGACAATCTTTTCTTCATGAAGTTAAATGTAAACAAATACAACTCATGTATAATGATATTTAATGAATCAAATTTTAAAATGAATCATCAGTTAATTTAGTACTTGAATTTTATCCATACCTTAAGATAGATTACCAAATATTATTGTTAATCGCCAATCATATTTACTGTTGTCACTGACCAATTGTGTTCAAAACAGTAGTTTAATATACATTATTAAATACATAACATCATTACAAATGGTAAATAATATAGAAGAAAACTAAATTCATATAAAATAATTTAGTATACATTTATTAAACACAATATTAGATTGATGGTTTTTAGGTAAGTTGTTTATAATGGTAGTTTTATTTTTGGTGGTATGTTATTTCCGACAACCTGAATATGAGATATATATATGTATATTCAAATCACATACTATATCCATGAATATAATATACATATCTATATCTGTATCTATATCTATATTACATTGTACAGTCATATATAAACTAGCCGCAATTGGAGATCAGCTTTGTCTCCCTTAAATGTATGTTAAGCATTGCAACATGTTACTTTTATTCATAATTTATTTGTTGTTTTTTTTATCCTTCGACAAATCGGAAGATTCTAATAGACAAATAAAAAACTTTTTTGGCCATGGTAACATTTTGCATATTTTTTGTTGTTATGTATTTCATCTTTCTTGACGAAAACCGCTTAACTCACTTAAGCATTTATGCTTCATGTCCATTTGCTTATCAGTTGAAATACGTTCGCTAATGTGGAGATTTTTAAACATATGAAGTAATTTTCCGCAATTCGGTCTATTACCAATTGGCATATTTTAGTTAATACGATTTGATGCAATGAATGCATTTTGTGAAAAGCCTTTAATGATATCTACATTTACACTGAACCATATTGTTGCTAATACTTTTTGGTTAGCCAGGCGCCAGTCAATTATATATACAGTGCCGAAACTAGCCTTTTTGGCGCCCGGGGCAAACATGGATTTTGGCGCCCCCCCCCCCCCCCCTCCTCCGAAAAGAAAATTTCCAAAGCGAATTTTTTCTAAGTTTCTAAAATTTAAAGTATATAATCAGATAATCTGTAATACTGAACTAAGTAATCAGCTTTGTCAAATACTGATTCATTAAAACCCTGAAAATGGAATCGAAAGGAACCGAAAACTATTCCGCTTTATACAGGTTTTCATCTTAGGAAGTATAATTATTGATATTCTCAGGGGCGGAATTTAAGGGGTCGTGATGGTCTCGATCGCAAGGGCCCCCCAAAATCCTCTTTTGAGTTTAACGAGAAAAATTATTTTTTGATCAAAGGATTTTCTTAGCACTTTTTTTTTTTAATTAGTATTACTACATAATTTTCATGTAATTTAAATAGAATATTTTTTATACCATTTGCTATTCCCAGAAATGTTTTAGTTATGTTTAAATGTTTTTCCTTGTCTTCTTTTCTATTAGCAATTATCAGAATTGTGAACGGTTGTGGAGGGTTGGGGTGAGACTCAAAAACTTGGATCTGAGCTGAAAGGAACCCTGTTACTGTTAGAGACTTTTATGACGATTTAATTACACAGATTCAGAGTCTAATTAAATCAGATCTGATAAATCTAAATATGGAACGTGACACTGGGGCCCCTGATTTAGGGGTGCCCCATACTTGGTATGCTGTTTACATAAAGCTGATATTTAGAATGCATTTGACTTTGTTACTGATTGTGATTATAATCGATATTTTGCAGTTTTAGAGTATGATAATATTAAAGACAAAAAGAAATTCAGCTTGACTATTACAGGGGCACACGATGTATTTGTCCCGGAAATTTACATCTGGATCTAAAAAAATAATTACAGCTAAAGGATGGGGCGGCAAAACACGTAAGAATGGGTAAAAGACGAATATATATATTATATATATATATATTATATATATATATATATTTTTTTTTTTTTTGCAAAAAGATTAAGGCAGAGACGACTTTATTATCCATGTCACCCTGTGCGAGGTTCTTTTCTGCATCTCTACAAATGCTATATTCTTAAGAAAGAAAAAAGGGGAGGAGAGGTTACTATTTTATCTTGCATATGTTTCGTCCCCTTAGATTTTAGTGTCATTAGCAATAGCCAACTTCGCGCCCTTTAAAGCCGAATCTGTATGTAAAAAAGTAATTGTAACAAATGGTATGGTGGCATTTTTCATTTATCTGGAAATGGCCAAAGGACGAGAAAATAATTTGGGAGAATAGAGGCATTTATTATTGCGGTTTTATTAGTCATAGAAACTTTGGTATGGTTTTCTCCCTGCACCCCTACAAATGCCATTTTTTTTTCAAAAAAAGTTTTAACAAAGAGTTTTATTTTGCGTATTTTTCAAATTATTCTTTCAAATATTATTTGTTTTTAGTATCCAAGTCAGTCGCCCAACCTCGCCCCCTCTAATAATACTAGATTGGATCTGGATAAAAAAGTAATTTCAGCAAAATTAACAGGCCGGCATATTCCAGTTGCCGCCAAGGGCGGCAAAACGCTTAGAAAACTTTCGCAAAAAGACGAGTAAAAAACTTTTTGGAAGATAAAGCCAGGGGCAGCTCCGGCTTTACTATCCATGGCGCGCTGTACGAGATTTTTTACTGTACTTCTACAAAGGCTATACTTAAAAGAAAAAGATTTTACTGAGAATTTTACTTTGGGCATTCATCCTCCAATTTGTGTTTATTGTCCAGGGCAGTCACCCCTCGCTCATGACAAAATGGAAAAAGAAGAAAGCTCCACGCTTGGAGAAAAGGGAAAAAATAGAACAGCCTTCATGGAATATTTTTATCTAATAGAAAATCAAAGTGAAGGAATCGTTTGCCAATTATCCATGCTGGACACACTGTAAAAAAAAATCCGTCAAATTTACGGCAAAAACTGCAGGCAGCAATGTTGCCAGCAGATATTACGTAAAAATAGCAGTAAAAATCGATGTAAATTTTATCGTATATTTTCCGTCATTTCAACGGTTATAAATGTAGTAAATTTCACAGCCATTTTTCCGTACAAATTACCACAAAAAGTTCTGTAATTTTAACAGTCCTATTTCCGTACAAATTATCACAATAGCTGCTGTAATTTTAAAAGCCATATTTTTTTTTAAATCATTGATTTTAATAAACTTTCATTTTTAGATGACTATTAGAATAGTCATAAAGTTCATCGCTTGTTTGAAAAACATTGGAATTCATTATTTTATGTATAGAAATTCAATCCCATATAAAACATTTCTTTACTGCTTTGTATATGATATATATAAGAATTCAGAATTTATTAATAGGAATTTTTTTAATGTGGCAAAACTGAGACATCAAATATTCATTATAATACTATGTTTAAATACATTATATATAGAGAGAGTATATTTGTAGTACTAAAAAAAGAAACACTTTAATTCTGAAGGGCGAGAAGAATTTAGATAATATATATATATATATATATATATATATATATATTAGATAATTGGACTAGAATTACAAGCTTACGTTTATCTAATACAAATATAAAATTCCATTTGTAATTAAACACTGATATATAAACAATGCAGGCTCCTAAGCGTAAGTCAAGAAACACACCATTTTGCTCGCTTTCGCCGTCGCGTGGGAAAGAGCACGTACTTTTGAATAGAAGTTCCTTGCGCAGATCATGCTAGTAAAATGTCTTTGCGCGCAGGCGCCGATTAGAAAATGAATGATGTGATCTGATTGGTTGTTCGCATGAAAGGATTTTGAAAGCGAAAACGCTGGTTAAATCTACTGTTATATTTGCGGTATTTTTACATACGGAAATATTATGTTGTGATTTACTGGAATAAATGCAGTGAATTTGACAATCATTTTTTACAGTGCAGTGCAGTACCGTATCCAGACGACGTTGAACAGTGTCATATACAGACACGAGTAGGGACTGACCTTGAAAAATGTTAGTGATTCTCCTAAACCACAGGAAGAGATTTAAATGATAGACGACATAGACATGATACATTTGGAATGGGAGAAAGAAAATAGCCTAAGAGAACAGTTAGTTTTTTATTCATTTGCTATCTTGTATTGTAGACGAATCTTTTTGTCTATTTTAATGCATTTGGTTCATTTTTCTTTTGGATTTTCCGGCTGCGAGACTTTTTATACAAATTTCATATATATATATATACATTTCTATATCAAACAACAAACAAAACCTGCAGTTGGCGCCCCCTTAACCTTCAGTTCTGCTGGCGCCCGGGGCACGTGCCCCCTCTGCCCCCCTTAGTTTCGGCCTTGTATATATATATACATACATGTATGTAAATATATATTTATATATATATTTCACTGGCACCCGGCTAACCGAAAAGTATCTTTTTTTTCCTCACTAACTTTGGCTGTAGACTCGATTACAGAAGATTAGAAAATCTATCATTATTCTCATCTAAAACGTCTTGAATAATGTGCCATAATCAGGCTGCATAGTACACATAATTTTCACATAATTTTCAAGTATGGTTTGGTGAAAAATTGAAGTATTGGAAGCCAGTTTTGATAATCACAACCCTTTAAATCATATTTGCTGTTAGCACATAACTAGCAAGCTATGCCCGCTGCACTGGTCAATTTCTCTTAACGCACCTTTAATCAAATGAAATATTGATCTTGTATTTTAAAACCATATGGATCTTTACTTGGAATGTCCTTCTGCATTTCTGAAAACGATATGAACGCCATTGCATTATTACATTTTTAATGTGTCAGACAAAATTTGGGTTGTTAAGGACAAATTCTTTTAGTTGATCATTTACAGTAGAATTTGGTAAAGAAAGGTAAAACGATATGCTATATATACTATAACCATAATTTAAAACTCATCTAACTAACAGTGAAGGTTCTATCAAAATCCATTCGGCAGAATATTTTTAAAAGGCTAAGCTTTCATAATCAAGTTCATCTGATTATAAAACTTTCTCCCATAATTCTATAACTAAGCAAAGCAGAACAATATGCGAGATACTAAAACCATCTCTTATAAATTATATAACTAACAGTGCAAGTCCCGTCAAAATCCATTCTGCAAGGTTAGTAAACATTTCCTTTTTGAATCAGCGAAAAATGTAAGTTATAACTTAATAAAAAGTATTTACAATTCAAAAACTAGTAAATTAAAATGTTTTGCATGCTTATGATTAAATAATAATTTTCAAAAAAAGAGATTCGCATTGAATAAATAGCAAGTCACAGTGCTTGGCACGGTTTGAAATAAAAATTATTTGCACATTCAGAGTTGAAATAAATGACACATTTGCATACATTTTGGCATTATGTTGGTATAACAGAAAAGTACCAAAGGGTATCCAAAAAAACTTCGTTCCAAATTAGGCCACTTCTCTGTAGACTCTATTATGGAGTAGGTCAGCTTTAGAAAAATTTAATAATTGTGTTACATTATGGTGTCTAAGGGAGAAAATCATTTCCGTTGGATTTTAATGATGTTACAATAGTTCAAATATAATGAAATTGATATGCCTCATTGAGGTGGATGCTATTTGTCGAGAATTAAATAAAAATCATGCACTCGTGACATCACAATTCACTTTTGTATTTTAGCAGAATAATAAGGCTACTATCATTTGTGACTATTGCTATAGCATAGCCAGTATACACGTCACGACACATTGCCGTTTCATTATCTTTTTACGCGTGAAGATTTCGCTATGGTACTGCATTGTGAAATTTGGTAATTTTTGAAATTCAATATTTAAAAAACATCATAATCATTACATTTGAAATTTATATCAAGAAAAATACAATTTTTTACCTTTCTAACTCAGTTTGTCTAACAATTTTCTGACAAATAATTTTCGAGCAATTACTTTTTTCAGTAACTTCAAATGTCTCATTTTCCGAGATTAATCTGTGGCAACGATTAGCGAAAAAGCCAGTCGTCAGCAACACGTAGCTTTTTATTAGAGAGGATTGAATGTAAGTCATCTCTCAAATAATAATTTATTTTGAACAATCTTTCTTAAAATGTAACTTTTATGCAGTTTTATTCGAAAAAATAATTTTTAATAAAAATGGTCACCTGGAATATGAAAAAGTGAAGCGGGCAGATTTAAAATTTGGAACTCCTAATATTAAATTAATTTGTAGTTGTTGCAAAACCGATTCCAATGTGGATAGATTTTTAAGTATATAACTCAAAAACTACTACTCAAAATTAACTGTAGTTTAATGATTTCATTTCTAAAAATTTAAGATGCAACAATGAGTCAGTATTTACTATGCAAGCAATTTCTTTGGTACAAAATACAATAATGCACAATTTTCTTTATTGAGGGGTACAAAAGGATACTGTTTTTTAAACAAAAGGGCAGGCAGGGTGCAACATCCTCCTGAACATCCCTGGGAGAACTATGAAATAAATGAGTTCAACTAAGGATAAATAGTTTGATTATTAAGGTAAGTTCAATCTCATGTTTTTATTTTAGTAAAAAAAAAACTGACAGAAAATAGCATAAAAGATATTGTTATAAACATATTCCATTTTTCATTGTATATATATTTAATGTTACTGTGTTTTTAAGCATGTCAGAATATGTTGCAAAAATTGTAAGTTTTTAAAAATTGACATGCTGGCAGGTATGAATCCATTGTCAGTGGCATGGCTATGTTTTTTAGTGCTCAGGGCAGGAAGAAATTTTGCGTCCCCATTTCCCCGCTAGCTAAAAAAGAATCACTTTATTTTTCCTCAAGACGGAAAGAAATATCCCTCTGGCTTGTGTAATGTATTTAGTATGTTGACACTAGATGATAGCACATGCTGTGTAGTACTCCTAAATAAATACTTCAGCTTGGGGTCCGGCAGTTTAACGGTTAGTAACGTATATCTAATATTTCATCTTATGTAATCTATTATAATTAAACATAAGTAGTTGTATTTATTCATAAGTAAGGTATATCATGGTGTCAGAAGCATAGTGACCTATGTATTTTTGTTAAATAGAACAAAAATTTGAAGCAATATGGCAGTATGTTTACCTACCATTGCGACATTTGAACTGGGCTCAAATCCATCCGAGTCTTGGTGGTATTAGGGACAAGATTTCGAAGATAGAAGCCTTGATATATGAGGTTGAATTGGAAATAAAAAATCCCTGACGGTTCGACCTACAGGCACAGGTAGATTTCGAAGATGCAGACCATGGGGCGCCTGTTTATTTGGAATTGCAGAAGAAATGGCCTTTTGGCCATAATGCGGCAGTTGTGACCGCTCACTTCGAAATCTATCTGTGTTTGTAGGCGGAGCCTGCATGGATATTTTTGATTTTACTTTTTTATTTTTTTTTTGCTGTAACAGTTGGTCCTATAAAAAACTTGTGAATATAAAAATTGTAGATAATATTAAGACAATTTATTATAAATTTAAGTGGATTTGATATTTTGTGAATTGACGAAGTTATGGTTTTTTTCTTCTGAAACCCCTATTCCCCCCCCCCCCCCCTCCCATTGAGGCCATTTTTAAGTATATCAAAAATCTGTCATACTTTTTTACCCTTTTCCTAGAAGTAATAATAACTTCAAGCAGATTCGATATGTGTCATAATTAAGAAGTTATGGGTTTTTCTGTTTTCACAAAAAGTCCCCCATTTCTCCCGCTTGGCACAATTTTGCCCGGTAACAAACTTGACTGAAACTTTATGCCGCAGGATTTTATGTATCAGTTTGGAAGAGATTTGTGCAGATGGAAGTTATAGTGTCCATAAAAAAGTGATATAGATAGACAGATAGATAGATAAAGTATTGAACTGGGAATGGTTTTGGGTTCTGGGAGTCATAATCGGCATAGATTTCCAAAAATGTTTCAGAAATTTCAACATAGGGGAGAATGTAATAGGTAGTATTTCTTACGAAATCTACCTAAAAACATTAACACCGCTCTTTCGACATGTTGGCGGTGATGAGCTAAAAAACAATTTCGTGCATTTGATCTGCAACCAGCAGGAAGAGACTAGTGAAATAACATTGAAACAAACTTTAGATGAATTTGACAAATATTTCCGGGACTATGTGAATGAGATATATGCTTTAGTTAATTTTTTAGAAATTAAGCAAGAGAGTGACGAAACATTGTCGGACTATTATTCACGTTTACAAAGAGCTGCTGTTGAATGCAATTACGGTGAACTTGCGGATCGAATGCTTCGTGATAAAATTATTCAAAGGTTGGCTGATAAATCGCTGCAAGGGCAATTTATTTGCGAAACTAGTAGAAAGAAGAAAACGTTACAATAAATTGTTGCAGAATGTAAAACGTCTTTGCATAGGAAAGTGCAGGCCATGGAAATGTGCGATCAAGTCAGCAGATTGAATGTCGATGCAATGAAATGGAAGGATGGCCCTGCACGATATCATAAAATAGAAATATTGTGTAAATACTATGGCTGATCTCACGAACCAAAAAATGTCCAGCTTTTGGTTCAAAATACAGAAAGTGTGAAAGAAAAAAATCACTGGTTGAAAGTATGTCAGAGTAAAGTTTACAACAGCAAGCAGGTTCGTCGACTATATGCAGTGGAATAGAATGATGACAGTGATACGGAGTTTGTCTGTTTGGGTGAACTGAAATATATAAATCAACTTGAAAATAAAAAATTTATTTCTGTATGTCTACAAAAATTAAAAGTAAATGGAAACGGTGTTATATTTAAGCTGGATACAGGAGCTCAAGTCAATGTTATTCCAATAAGTGAAATATTAGAATGGAGTGAAAAGTCAATGGTAAGAAAATGCAAACAACCTATACTGGATTACTGTAACAATGTTGTGCCAATTCTGGGTGAGTGTTTTCATAGTTGTAAAACTTTAAGAAATGATATGATATGCAAATGTTTAGTAACCTTTTTAGATGCTAGTCCAATTTTAGGGCTTGAAGCCTGTGAGAATTGGAACCTATCCAAAGACTTAATAATACTATAAATCCCATGTATAATTTTTTCCATCAAACACCCAAAGATATTGTCCAGCAATTTTCTGATGTAGTACTTACAGGAATTGATCGTTTAAACCGTGTTGTAAAAATAAATTTTAAAGACCATTAAGTATCTTCCACATAGCGGAACCAGATAAGATTCCCCAGCTCTACATGATAAAGCAAAGAATGAGTTGCAGAATATGATAGAATCTGGAATAATTGCAAAAGTGTATGAACCCACATAATCAGCCTATCTGTTTACATCCAAGGCCACTAAATGAAATAATTCGTTGACCTCACAACCCTATATATAGGGTTGTGAGGCATTATACATTGGCATATACATTGGCTACACAGAATCTTCATACTTAACTATATTTACAACACTGTGGGGACTGTTCAGATTTTTTGTTATGCTTTTCGGGCTTAATAATGCTGCAGAAGAGTTTTCAGATGGCTATGGAGCACACTTTTGAAGATATGCCTGAAGTAAACCTTTATTTTGATGATATAGCCTTTAGTACATCCTCAAGTGAAAATCACTGCCAGTTAGTGCATAAGATTTTAACACGTGCTAGAGAAGCAAATCTTAAGTTCAATCATGCCAAAACCCAGTTGTCGAAATCTTCTGTGAATTACTTAGGTCACATGTTATCTGTCAAAGGAGTAGAAGTAGATACTAAAAAAGTAAATGCTATAACTGAATTTCCTGTTCTAAAGAGTCACGAGGACTTGGAAAGGTTTCTTGGCATGATAACATACTTAGCTAAGTTTATGCCTCATCTCTCAAATCTAACCCATTCAATGAGGCAGCGTTTGAAACAGGATGCACAGTTGCTGTGGGACGATAATATTCAACGGGACATTGAACTAATAAAAATAACTTTAGTACAAGCTCTATGTTTACAGTATTTTGATAAAAACAAAGCTGTAAGTGTTTCAGTCAGGGATACTGCGGAAACGCTTCTTGTCACAACTTGGGCCACAGTCACAAATCCCGTCGTACGCGATACAGCGGAAACACTTTCCGGCCGGAGTCGTCACAAAGTTGGGACCGTCGTCCCAAAAACCTGCGACTGCTTGGAAGTCGTCGTGAGCTGTTGCAAGTCGGTCGAAAGCAGTCAAGATGGCGGAGTCATTAGACGTAAAAAAAGAAATAGAATTTCTCGTCATTTAATAAAGTATCGTGAAGATCCCTTTTCTTTAAAGGAAAGCGATTTCGTTATGACGCACAAACTTACAAAACTGGCTGTAAGAAATGAGAGCTAAAAGAAATAAGCTTCATAAATGAGATAAAACCTTTAGTTGCCCTAGAAGGAAATACAAGCTATCATCTTGAGATAGGTACGTGTAAGATCAAGAAAATATATTTATAAATAATATATATTTTAGATGTAATCAGTGTAGATTAAACAGAAAGAAATTAATAGTGTTAAGTGCGTGACGTTTATATATATATATATTATTGAATGCTTTTATTTATGGGGAACGAACTTTTGTCTGTATCATGTTTATAGGAATATTGTTTATAAACTCTTTTATAATATATTGCACAATGATAGAATGAATAACATATCTGGCTGATAGATATCAGATAATTAGTAGATTCGGTAGTATTCAATTTTTTATCGCCAATTTATGTAGATTGAAAAAATGTATGATAAGTGTATGTATTATATGAACAATTTTCACAGTCCAATATTGATTCTTTACTTTAAAAAAGTAAATACACCAAACAAATTAGCTTTGAATGTACTATTTTACGGTTATGAAATCAATAACTACAAATAAGTAACTTTGCATTACAGAAAATTAAAATGCTAAAAATTACATTATAATTGTGGAATTTTATTTAATCAATTTACTTTTTAGTACATACTTTTCCCTCTACCCGCTAGATTAACTTAATAATAAGTGAAAATATGATTATCTTAGATTATAATATAGAAAATGGCCTTTTTTTTCTTTACTTGAATAATAGTACATATTACTCACAGTTTATTGTAAATATTTTATTAAGTAAATAAAATTTTAAACTAATATTTATTTTACAGTATACTTTCTGTGCTAAATAATGTAAAGTTTTAAAATAGTTAAAAATAGGATTTATTTCTTTTTAAAGTTGTCAGAACACACCAACTTCCTATTGATTAACACATAGTTCAATGTTTGGATATTGGAAAAGAGAAAATGCACTGGAAATTTTTAACTTTATCCTAAAACTGGTACAATAAATTTTTAGCCATATAATTCATTTTTAATTAACTTCTCGGTTTTCTCTGTACATGATTTGCATTGTTATTCATCAGTTTTAAATGTATTAATTTTTTTCACTGAATCAATCCTAATATATCTAAAATATTGCAGAGATTTTAGATTGTATTTAGTTTCTTAGCCATCCCCCCCCCCCCCGCAAAAAAAACAAACAAAATATTTATGATAACTACACAAATATAAAATTTAACTTTTGTTAAGTTGAATAAACATGTTTTTAAGTAAACAGTTTTTACATTTAGTTGTTATTACTAATTATTAAACCATTCCTTATTCTTTTAAAAATTTTATTAGTTGTTTATTTTTTTAAATTTCCTTTAATAATTAATCAGTAGTAGATTACATGAATTATTGTACCCCCCCCCCCCTTACCTTTCACAACAAGGAATGGTTTAAGTTGGAAAACTTCATAATTTTTTTTTTCAGAAAAAGTTTGAAAACTTTCAAAATCCATGAATGGTGCAAGAGAGATTGGTGAATCTACTGGTCCCAGGATATGTTGCTCTCAGGAGATCACCCATGCGTAGTTTTACTGTTTAGTAATTGGCTATCATTTGTGATCTTCTGCAAGAATTTGAATTTGGGCCTTGGACGTGTGCTATTTTTGCTGCCAAATTGTCAAGCAGGAACTGTGGTAAATAGAATGCCAATCAATGAAGTATATTGACTGTAAGTATGTAGTTTTTCAATGTATATTTAGTTTGTTACATAATAAAGAGGGATTTTAAAATATATTCTACATTGTTTATGTTGTTTGGTACTTTCATATTTCTCTTCTTTATTAATTAAATTGTTAATTTACTATCTCCCTAAATCCATGAAAATATAAGTTTATAAATTATGTAAAGCAATTAAACATTTAATTTGTTGTTTTGCTTGTAATACAGGCAGTTGAAAATTAATTTTTAAAAATGAAATTTAATTATTACTCTTCATAACTTATATTACTCAAAATACTTTATTTACTCCAAGTGATTAACAAAAATGCAATTTTTGAAAACTGAAATTTAAACATTGTCAGGTGTGCGTTGCTATTGACCATCCCAAAACTACAGCAGTGAATGTTTTGAGATAATAAATGCAAATGTGTTTTAGTATGTTTTCAGATATAAGTTTAAAAAGAAAATTATTGAATATCAACGGAAAGAGAGAACAGTGTTGAATTCAAGGGGTGGCCCTTGGAATATCCCCTCTCCTCCCCAGAAGTTTTGATATTTTATGCTTTTAATGGTCAAAATGTACAATTTCCCCTCCAGAACTTTATAATGTCCCCCCAGAGCCACAGAAATCCCTCCCGGAGAAAAATGTCTGAATTCAACACTGGACATAAATTTTCTGATTTTTTATTTATTTACTGCATTATGTGTCATATTAGCCATAGTATTCCTGAAAATATTACATAAACGATAAAAAAAACATTAAAAGCATACTAGAATAACAATTATATAGTTGTCTTTCTTAAAGAAGATATTTAACAGTGGATTTCCTTTAAACATGTCATTTTATAGACATATGGAACCTGGAAAGTAGCATTTTCACATTTTATCTGTAAAAATAAAGATAATACTGTAATAGTTTCCTATTAATTTGCTCATTCAGATATAGCCCTATTTTTTTATCCCCCCCCCCAACTTCGGGAAAAAAAAAGGTTGTGCAGTAAACTTAATAATTTTATTTGATTACAAGAAATGTGTTAATTTTAAGTTTATGCATACACAAATATATCTTACTTTTTTTGTCTTTTTTTACGTACTTTTCGATATAATTCTATTTTTTTTGTTTCTTTAATGAATGGCAAATGCGATAAAAAATATAATGCTATGAAATTTATAATCAGTTTGAAGTTAAGTTAAAAGTTGCTTTAATACACCGTTCCCCCAATTCCCACTTAATGAATAATTTCATGCACTTTTTAAAATATTTAGTGTGAGTTTTGTTTTTTCTGAAAGCAATCCTATCCTTCCAATTTTTTTTCAATCGATAAGTTTCTTTAATTAATGAGTGGCTGTAACACATACCGCACTATAAATAAAATATAGTAATATTTTTTCTTTTTAATAGAACTGGAGTTAAAACCACCTGTATTTCTAATATCTTCAAATCCACGGATATTCTTAGCAGTTTGAATGAGACATTTCTTTTTATCTCGCTGATTAATTTATGTATTTATTTTAATAATAGACTGAAATTTCTGTTTTTCTTTATTTTTTTAAGCATGCCAGTGCTTGGCTTTGATGTTATTATTTATCATTTTTTAATTATAATAACTGAAAATTATAATAACTTGTTTCTCCCATTAGATTAAAATACATGCCTATTTCTGCAGACTAATAGAATAAAGTTTTCTGCTGAGTATCATGCCATCATCATTAGCTTGCCAGACTGTTATTTATGCATTTTATTTGTGATATGTAGTATATCATTATATTGAGTAATAAATTTGTTATGTGATAATATTTATAATATAGAACAATATTTTGTTGTTTTATTTCTGTAACTTGTATTTTCAAATAAAGGAAGTTTATTAAAAATTTACTGTTATTATCATTTGACTATAATTTTATTATAAATGATCATTTCATATATCTACTTGTGTTGTTTAAGTAACAGAATGTATATTAGACAATAAGAAAATACTTAAAGCATTTTTTAATTTAAAAAAAGGGTTAAAAAGAAAGTTTATTTAAATTTTACTATTAAAGTTTTTATTTTATTTCAATATATATAGTTTTAAGTGTCTATAATGCTTCATAACAATACCTTTTAATCATAACAAGGAAAATATTAAAACAATATTTAAAACATTCTCTTAAAAATATAAATAAACATTTGAAATTAAATAAATGTAATTTTTGAAAGTTTTTTTTTTTTTTTTTTTTTTTTTTTTTTTTTTTTTTTTAAGTCTATATCATAATATAAAAAATTCTCATTTTTTAATGTTTGATATGTTACTTATTTATCATTATGAAACCATTTAAGTGAAAAATAAACTTGAATCATCAGTAAAAATTGTTTTATAAAGCCATTATTTTTAAATTAGTTAAAAAAAAAAGATTTTTATATTCATTTTTTAAACATGAACATTAAAATGTTTAAAAAGGCTCAGGCATTAAATTAACAAATTAGTGATTCGTTAAATTTACATTGTTTTATTTATCGTAAAAAATAATAATTTCATTTAACAGCAATAACAAAATGTTACGACAATTAATTCAGTAGATGAATATTTTGACGTTGTAAACATAGATGTTCACAGAAAAAAAGGGGAGGGGCAATATTTTGGATAAAATATTCAAAGGTGCAGAGAATAAACTTGGGGCCCAAGAATAAAGTTTCCAAGTATGTCTACATATGTATTCAGATGAAAGGAGAAAATTTTAGAAGATAATTATTAAATATATTGTTTTAAAATTTTTATTTAATTTATGTGTTCAATGTTTTTAAGTAACTAATTTTGAGTAGTATCTTTTAATTAATTTCATTCTTAAATCAAATTAACATTTAATAAATAATTATACTATTTTTCATACAGTTTATTATCTGTATTATACTGTGAAATATACAAGTTAAAAATAAATTTCACTAATCCAGTATTGCAGTATATGTTGGGCCCCATTAACTGCTTTGTCAGTGCCCCGTACAGCGTTGCACTGGCACTGGGTGTGTATAAATTCTATATACAGTGCTGCATGAAAGAATTTGCACACATTATAGGACATGGACAGACAACAATTGCTGAAAATAGATTTTTACTGAGTTCCGCACTTTTAAATTACTCATTTAGATATCACATTTCATAAAAATGAAATTTATTAATCATAGTCTGTTAGTGTTGGAAAGTGTTTGTTTGTATGATCCTTATACCAATGACACAGACAGGAATCACATCTGGGAGGGGTTTGGAACCATTATTAAGAATAAAATAAACAATTTCGTTGATAAGAATACATGACATGTAAAAACTGCTGTAATGAAAAGCACAAACAACCATAATATATTTAGCATTTATGTGTTTAAAAGAAGAGCATTTTCAGAGGGGGAACAAGAGCAATAGAGCAATAACATATGTGCTACTTTTCTGCTATTGCTCTTAACTTTTTCTTTAATTAATTTTGTGTAGAATCCTATTATAAAGTCTTGAAACAGTTGAATGGTAAACATTTTATGCTGCTTTCCTTTACTTTGGTTTTTAAACATCACATTATTTTTCTTAACATAAGGTGTTTTTTATGCATCTTATCAGTTTTTTAAATACTCTGAAAGTTGAATTTAACACTGAAATCTCCCCCCCCCCTTCCTTCGCTGCACCAATGCTTATACAAATCTACAATTTTTGACCAACTTTCATGAAACTTGATATACACGTTTTAGAATTAAAGCAAATTTGTCAACTTAATATGAAATTGGCATCATGTTTGTTCAAATTTTGTATTTAAATCTTGATGGGAATTTTCTGATTTTATATAATAAATTAAACCTTATTTGTATGATTACTTTGTCAGTATAATTTTGCAACAAAATAAAATGTGTGATCTCCATATATTTTTATTTTTACCAGGGAAAATAAAATGTGCACAGAAATTGTGAGACCCGGTACAGATATGGAATAGGGCTTCTGCATGCCCTGTATATGCCTATATTTAATACGTAATCGGCTGGTCACTGAGCCTTACTCAATCCCATACAACTATATCTCTTGTGAAACCCAATGTGCATGCCTCAAACATTTAATAATAGCGAAAGAAGAGCGTTAAAAAAAAAAAACATTTTTATATTATCTGCCTTCCGTTTTTCAAGTAAAAAATAAATTAGCGCGCGCATTAACCCTCAAAATATTTGCATAATCATTTTTTTTGCGAATGTAAATAAACAAACCACCCCTCCCCCATCCCTTCAATCTGCAAAACATACGCATGCGCAGAAATAAGTTTCTTGAAAATAATCGACATACAAGAAACCGGAAGTCACATCTTTACGACCCACTTGCGACGGTCACAAGTGTTTCCGCTGTATCACTGTTTTTGTGCCGGTCGCAAATTTCAGATTTGAGACCTGCGACTGTGACAGCTACGACCGTTTCCGCTGTATCCACGCCTCAGTGGATGCCAGCCGTTATGGCATGGGAGCTGTTTTGCTTCAAGGTAGTAAACTAATTCAGTATCATTAACTGAAACACAGCAATAGTATGCTAAGATTGAAAGAGAATTATCGCTGTAACATATGGTTTTGAGCATTTCAATTATTATACATAAATGAAGACAGACAACAAACCATTTCTGGCATTACACAAAAACCAATACAATGCCATACCACAGAGAGTTCAACGTTTATGCTTCTCAGGCTTAATAGGTATGATTTCAAGATTGACTATGTCCCAAGAAAATTTCTGATAGCTGATACACTTTCTCGTGCTCAATTAGTTAAGAAACATTTGACGATAAGGAAGATTCAGACACAAGTGCTAAGATAAGTCTACTATCTCATGCAACACCAAACAAATGGAAACAATATGCAACATTTACGGCTAATGACAATGAATTGGAAGATGTTTTATACTACACACAAAATGGGTGGTCTGAAAGAAAAAGTACAAGAGATGTCGCTAAACCTTACTGGCATTGCAAAGAAGAATTATACTGTACAGATGAAGTTTTAATTTGTCGAGGTAAAAGACTGGTTACGCCAAAGGTAGCAAGAAGCAGAAATACTGCAAAAGTTTCATTTAACACACAGAGATATAATAGCTAGTAAAGCAAAAGCAAGAGAATATTTTTATTGGCCATCAATGAACTGTGACACAGAAACTTTTATTGATAAGTGTAAAACTTGTCAGTAGCATCAGCGTAACAATCACAAGGAAATTCTGTTTAATCAAGATGAACCAGAAAAGCTCTGGCAAAAGGTTGGTTGTGATATTTTTCATCTAAAAGGTCAGCAATATCTCTTATTAATTGATTATTTTTCCAAATATGCCGAAGTCCAAATGAGCTACTCTGTCCCTTGTAACCAAGTCGTATCATCAATGCTTCTAGAGATTTTCGACTCTCTTGAAACAATGTCTGCGGGATTTGTAGTACCAGAAGAATGATGCAAATCCGAAGGGGAGGAAAACTTCTCCTCAACTCTATTTCTAACAAAGGGCTTACATTTTTCAGTAGAGCCTTTTATTCAAAAATAAGAAATTTTAGAATCAGTCTAATAATAATCTGCTACACGCAAATTGGTAAACGTACCATAGTGCTTTATGCTTGAATCGGCAAACACGTGCAATTCTAGGTCATAAACATGACAGTTGGTAATTTCAGAACAATAATATAGACCTATTAAAAATTTTATCAGTTTAGGAACTTCATTACATCAATTATTCCATAGTAAGCTTAAATCTTCAGGTAAGGTGTCATCCCAGTCTAGACCCAAAATCCAAATTTGTTGCATTAAGCATTTTAACCTTAACGTAAAGGGTCCCAAGAATCCGACCGGATCAAATATCATACCCAAGACTTACAGAATAAATCGTTTTGTGTCGATTCTTCTAGAAATGAAGTGAACTAAGCCTCGAATATCAAAATAAAGCAAATCTCTGGAAATGTTTCATGCAACTCCTAAAACTTTATAAGGACGATTTTGTTCCCCAAAAGCTTCAAAATTAACTTCTGAAGTTATACCATTTTCTTACCATAATTTACTAAATTGAATTTTGTTGAAATATTGCATTGAATTATTGATTTACATAGAATATATTGAAGTGTGTTTTTATTATTTGAAATGGATATCGGATATCGAAGCGCTTAAGAAAAAAAGAGCAACCATTCGAGCTCAAACTACGAAAATATTTGATAAAATTAAAGACATTTTAGATGATACACTAGCGTTAGATTTAGAAAATAAAAAATCACAGCTGTGCATTTTAAAACAGCAACTGAATGATAAAATGCAAACATTAAAATCATTAAATTCAGAGATTGAACCACTGGTTCTAGATGCTGAGTTCGAAAAGGAAATAGAGAAATCTGAAACATATAATAAAAATATTATTGAATGGAAATTTAAAATTTCCAAATTTATAAATGATAATACCGCTACTACGGAAAATTAACAAGATGTTTCAGATAACGAAAGTAAGCATAGTAGTAACAATACTTCTTTACTCAGTGCCGAAACTAGCTTTTATGGCGCCCGGGGCAAACATGGATTTTGGCGCCCCCCCCCCCTCCTCCTCCGCAAAGAAAATTTCCAAAGCGAAGTTTCTAAAATTTAAAGTATATAATCAGATAATCTGTATTACTGAACTAATAAGTAAGTAATCAAATTTGTCAAATACTGATTCCTTAAAACATTGAAAATGGAATCTAAAGGAACAGAAAAGTATTCCGCTTTATACAGGTTTTCATCTTAGGAAGTATAATTATTGATATTCTCAGGAGCGGATTTATGGGGTCGTGATGGTCTCAATCGCGAGGGGCCCCGCATCCAAAGGGCCCCCAAAATCATCTTTTGAGTTCAACGAGAAAAATTATTTTTTGATCAAAGGATTTTCTTAGCACTTTTTTTTAATTAGTATTACTACATGGTTTTCGTGTAATTTAAATAGAATATTTTTTTATACCATTTGCTATTCCCAGAAATGTTTTAGTTATGTTTAAATGTTTTTCCTTGTCTTCTTTTCTATTAGCAATTATCAGAACTGTGAACGGTTGGGGTGAGACTCAAACTTGGATCTGAGCTGAAAGGAACCCTGTTACTGTTAGAGACTTTTATGACGATTTAATTACACAGATTCATAGTCTAATTAAATCAGATCTGATAAATCTAAATCTGGATCGTGACACTGGGGCCCCTGATTTAGGGTTCCCCCACACTTGGTATGCTGTTTACATAAAGCTGATATTTAGAATGCATTTGATTTTGTTACTGATTATAATCGATATTTTGCATTTTTAGAGTAGGATAAGATTAAAAACAAAAAGAAATTGAGCTTGACTATTATTTCAGGCCCTTTAAAGCTGGATCTGTATGTAAAAAAGTAATTGTAACAAATGGTATGGTGGCATTTTTCCTTTATCTGGAAATGGCCAAAGGACGAGAAAATAATTTGGGAAGATAAAGGCCGGAGCGGCTGCGGTTTTATTAGTCATAGCAACTTGGGTATGGTTTTCTCCCTGCACCCTACAAATGACATTTTTTTTCAAAAAAAGTTCTAACAAAGAGTTTTAATTTGCGTATTTTTCAAATTATCCTTTCAAATATTATTTGTTTTTAGTATCCCAGGCAGTCGCCCAACCTCGCCTCCTCTAATAATACTAGATTGAATCTGGATAAAAAAGTAATTTCAGCGAAAGTAACAGGCCGGCATATTTCAGTTGCCGCCAAGGGCGGCAAAACACTTAGAAAACTTTCGCAAAAAGGCGAGTAAAAAAACTTTATGGAAGATAAAGCCAGGGCGGCTCCGGCTTTACTAGCCATGGCGCCCTGTACGATATTTTTTTACTGTACCACTACAAATGCTATACTTAAAAGAAAAAGATTTTACTGAAAAATTTACTTTGGGCATTCATCCCCCAATTTGTGTTTATTGTCCAGGGCAGTCACCCCTCGCCCATGACAAAATGGAAAAAGAAGAAAGCTCCACGCTGTGAGAAAAAGGAAAAAGTAGAACAGCCTTCATGGAATATTTTTATCTAATAGAAAAGTCAAAGTGAGGGAATCGTTTGCCAATTATCCATGCTGGACAGTGCAGTACCATCTACCATATCCAGACGACGTTGAACAGTGCCATATACAGACATGAGTAGGGACTGAAAAATGTTAGTGATTCTCCTAAACCACAGGCAAAGATTTAAATGATAGACGGCATAGACATGATACATTTGGAATGAGAGAAAGAAAATAGCCTAAGAGAAATGTTCGTTTTTTATTCATTTGCTATCTTGCATTGTAGATCTTTTTATCTATTTGTCTATTTTAATGCATTTGGTTCAGTTTTTCTTTTGGATTTTCCGGCTGTGAGACTTTTTATACAAATTTCATATATATATATATATATACATTTCTATATCAAACAACAAACAAAACCTGCATTTGGCGCCCCTTCGCCTTCTGTTCTGCTGGCGCCCGGGGCACGTGCCCCCTCTGCCCCCCTTAGTTTCGGCCCTGTCTTTACTAAAAGGTCAGAAAATTCTGAATCAGAATTTGGTAAAATTATCTAAAATGAATATAAATAAATATTATGGTGATTCTTGTTTATGGCTCGAATTTTGGAGTCAATTTTCGAACACAATTGATAAAATGAGCACTTAACTCCGATTGATAAATTTCCCTATTTGAAGTAACTTTTAGGCAGAAGCGCTGCCAATACAATTGCAGGCTTTTCGCTGACTAAAGAAAATTATGATCATGCTATAGAATTATTAAAAAACCGTTTTGGTCGTAATGACCTAGTGATAAATGGCCACATGACGAAGTTATTAAATTTGAAACCTGTAAGAAACGCTAGTTTCTTACGCCTTTACGTTGTAAAAACTACTTAAAGCTCTATAAGAGAGCTGTATGATGAATGTGAGATTCAGATTAAAAATCTCAATTCTTTAGGCGTAACATCGGGTTCATATGGACATTTGTTATGTCTGATTCTTCTTAAACTTATTCCATCTGATATTGCATTAGAATTTAATAAAAAACGTACGAAAAATGTCGACTGGGACATTAATGAATTGATTAATTTTTTTAAAGAAGAAATTGAATCGCGTGAAGCAACATTACAATTAAATTGCTTTAAAAAACCAGTTTCGGATAAACACGAAAATTATAAGAAAAATTATCAAATTATAAAAGAAGCACTCCTTCAGCTTCTGCTTTGGCCACGTATATTAAAAATATCTGTGTATTTTGTAAATCTGTTGATTATGATACTGAAAATTGTAAGGCTCTTTCCATCTCTGAAATGTGTGAAAAATTGAAGAGAGAGGGTAGATGTTTTAGGTGTTTTCGTAAATTTCATATTTCAAGTTTTTGCAAGTTTTCGAATAATTCTAGTAATCGAAAATCTTAAGTATCTAAACAACCAGACAGTAATATTTCCTCAGTATCGCATTGTAATTGCCGCATAAATAACCCTCCTAAAGAAATAAACTATTCATGTTAATGCTGAATCGAGGGAAAATTCCGAAAGAGCACTTTGTTTATTTGACTCTGCTAGTCACAGAACTTTTGTTACAGAAAAATTAGTTTCTAAATTAAACCCTGAGATTATAAGAAACGAGAAATTAATTATCTATACTTTCGGTTCGTAATCATCAGAAGAGAGGTGCTATGATTGTCGTTCAGCTAAAGCTAACCCACTTTACGGATAGAAACCGAAGTATATTAATTGAAGCTTTAGTAACACCGGTGATAACAAATTCGTTGATACAAATCCCCCTCCCTTCCAAGTAAAATAAAGAGCAAGCTTTCTAAATTTCGTCTTGACAGATGGGGACATTTAGAAAATTCTGATGTTGATATATTGATTGAGGCAGACTATTTTTAACAAATCTGAAAGGAAATAGGAAATGAATAGGAAATGATAAAACATTTCCTATAGAGCAGTTCACATCACGTGACTTTTACCGGAGAACAATGTAAAAAGCTGTAGGACACACAAATAGAAAAAGCATTGATAAAGGTAGCGATAGCTGTCCTACAGCAGCAACAAAAACCTGTTCGTGACGTCACCTTGCACAGCTCTATAACTAAATCATTGTACATACGTAAAAGTTTATTCGGACATTCTCTCTGCGGGGCATTTGACGTGAATAAAAATTATAAGAGTAATCAAGCTGGCGTCTTATCTACTCATGTTATGAAACCTATAGAAAATGACTCGAAACATTTGTGGGAATTAGAATGTTTAGGGATGAATACAGAAGAGAGTATGTCTGCATTAGATAAAGAGATAGTAAAAAAATTCGAAGATAATTTGCATTTTTTTTAACATCGTTACAAAGCTAAATTGCTATGGCAAGATAATAAAAGGTATTTAGGAAGTAATTATAAAAATGCTAGAAATCGATTAAACCGCTTAAACCGAAAATTGGATAAAAATAAGGAATTATTGCAGAAATATAAAGAAATTGTGGTTGAACAAGAATTAAATAATTTAGTGGAAGAATGCCCTAACAAAGCAATAAATAGCGGATATTTTATGCCCACCGCCCTGTTTTGCGGGATGATAAACCCACAACTAAAGTGAGGATGGTGTTTGACGCCTCCTCAAAAGAAAACAACAAATCGTTAAATGAGTGTTTGTACTCTGGACCAAATTTAAACCCTAATTTGTTAGAAATTCTTATTGATTTCAGAAAATTCAATACTGCGTTTTGTGCAGATATCGAGAAGGCCTTTCTTCAAATTTCTATAGCTAAAGAAGACAGAGATTACCTTATTTTTTTTTGTTTCGATAATGACGAAAGGAACCTTTTTTAAAATTTTAAGACTTAGACGTGTATCATTTGGAGTTTCATGCTCTCCATTTATTTTGGCTGCCACAATTAAATATCACATAAAGCAATATCAAGAAATATCACATAAAGAAAATCAACATCCAAGTGTTGTAAAAATATTTGATATTTTCCTCCATGTTGATGATCTAATTTCTGGATCAGATTTAGATAGTGAAACTTATTTATCAACGACAGCTTCAGAAATTCTTAAAGAGGCTGGGATAAATTTGAGAAAATTTCAAACAAACTCTGTTGAACTTAGGGAAATGTGGGGAATAAGTAAATTTGGTATAAGTGAGCAAAACCCAGGTGGTATTTTAAAGGTGCTAGGAATAATTTGGAATACTGAATCTGATGTTTCAATGTTAGATGTTCAACCCTTTCAGGAGAGTTATTTGGATGATCCCACCAAGCGAACAGTGCTTACGATATTACTGAAAATTTATGATCCTTTAAGAATTTTGAATCCATTTGTTATTCATATTAAAGCCTTGTTGCGAAAAACATGGCAAAGAGGTTTAGAGTGGGATAGTAAATTACCAGACGATTTGAAATGTGAATGGGACACTTGGTGTTCACAAGTTGTATAGCTGAAAACATTTGAAATACCCAGAAAATATTTCCCTAATGCAATAAACATTTCCGAAAAAATACAAGTTCACATTTTCTGTGACGCTAGTCCTATAGGGTATGGAGCAGTCGCTTATTTGCGCTGCATTTCCTTAACTGGTGAAATCCAAACTTTTGTTTGGAGTAAATGTAGAATAGCCGACTCCCCTCCCCCCTCAAGAGGTTAACCATTCCACGCTTGGAGCGTATCAGTGCATTAATTGCCGCTAGAATGTGGAAATATTTGAAACAATCATTACATATCCCAAATTTAAAAGTAAAGTTATGGTCAGATTCTGAAATAACTCTATGTTGGATTAGGGGTACTACTACAAAGTGGAAACCTTTTATAGCTAATCGAGTAACTGCAATTCAGTCATTGACAAATCCAAAGAACTGGAGTTATTGTCCTGGAAAAGAAAATCCAGCAGATCTGCTTACACGAGGGGAAAATTATCGAAGTTAATCGGTAATAAAATGTGGTGGTACTGCCCACGTTGGTTATCACTACCCGAACATATGTAGCCTTCTAAAAAGGCCATAGAAATTGATCCCGAAACTTTTATTGAAATGAAATCAAAGCCAAATTTAACATTATTGTGTAATGAATCAAATACTACTCCCAAACCAGTTTTTGATATGACAAAATTTAGTAGTTTAAATCGAGTGTATAACATTACTGCTTGGATAATGCGTTTTATTCATAATGGCGATTCGAGAAACCGTAAAATTTTAGGACCTTTAACTGCTTCAGAAATAGAAACAGCAGAAAAGTATTGGGTAAAACTAATTCAGTAAACTTCATTTAAAGTTGAAATACAGACACTTAAACAAAAGAAAGCACTTAATAAAGGTTCTCCTCTATACAACCTTAATCCCCAATTCGATGTCCAATTCTTCAGTTTTCTGAAGAAACAGAGAAGAAAAAACATCCATGGATACTTCCTAATAAATCTTATTTTGTAAAATTACTCATTAAGGTACTCATGAAAGAATGTTCCACTTCGGTGTAGCTGTCATCTTAGCTCACCTTCGTGAAAGGTATTTTATAATAAAAGGAAGAGGATGCGTAAAATCCGTCTTAAGATCATGTATGATATGTCGAAAACTTAATGCTACTCTTGGAAAGGTGGAAATAGCCCCTTTACCAAAAGACGGAATCATCCAAACACCAGTTTTTGAGCTGGTGTTTGCCGGCCCAATTTATTATAAAACTTCTGAAGGTACTCGAAAGGTTTATATTGTTGTATTTACATGTGCTGTAACTAGAGCGATACATTTAGAACTAGTCACCAATCTAATTACGCAAACCTTTATTTTAACACAACGAAGATTTTTCTCTAGAAGAGGATTCGGCAAAATAATATACAGTGACAATGCAAAGACCTTTTCTAAAGCAGATTTGGTGTTTAAAAGATGCTTGGGAAAGAATTTTTAAGCAAGAAATTTTTGATTATTTGAGAAAGAATAAGATAACATGGAAGTTTATAATCCGGAGCGCTTCCTGGTGGAAGGCTTCTGGGAAAGAATGGTACGATCAGTAAAAACACCTTTGAAAAGGTTCTAGGCAAAACTTGTCTCACTTTTGAAGAACTAGAAACAATACTTACAGAAATAGAGGCCGTGATCAATTCACATCCCTTATATTATCTGTACGAAGAAAATACTGAACCATCACCTTTGACACCATCTCATTTTTTAGTTGGTAAACGATTCATGTCCTTACCTTCTTATGATTACCAATTTGCACCCAAGAAAAATCCAATAAGATCTTGTTGACGAAAAACTATAAATATAAGCAACAGATTACTGATCACTTTTGGAAAAGGTGAAGAAACGAATACCTGTTAGAACTAACATCTGCTTTTCAAGTAAAAAACATAAATTCATCGCCTCAGTTCAAAGTAAACGATGTAGTGATGAAAAACTCCCAAAACATATGTGGAAATGTGGTCGTGTTAAAGAACTTATATATGGTCGTGACTCTAAAATAATATCATGTGTATTACAGGCTGTAAATTGGTGATCTCAAAAGACCTGTGCAACTTTTATATAATCTTGAACTAGACTTGGTGGACTGATGGACACTAAAAACTATATTCTTAAATATTTAATTTCTTTGGTTACTCATATTTACTTTATTATTGTTTAATTTGGATTCATTCCATGTGTTTTATTTTTTCTTCTTAAATTCCAGAATTGTTAGTACTAATTTAGCCTTTTGAATATCTATATGTATACGTAAGTATACTTACGTAAATATACTTACGTAACATATATGTTACCGAAAATGTTTGTCATGTACGTAAGTAAACTCTTATGTTTATTAAATTGTTTAAGAATTGTAGATGCTGAACTAAGTGTTCAGCTGGTGGCAGTGTGTTACGAATGGGTCCTTGGCGAAGCAGACGATTATCGGTTAAGAATGGCAACGACCTTTTTGTTTTCTCTGATTTTATTCTTTTTCTGTCAGATGTAAATTTGTTTTAAACCGATTGTTCGGTAATAATTTTGAACGCTCAAACGAGTGTTATAAAAGAATAATGTCCTATATTTAAATGTAAATAAATAGTAAGTTTTTTTAAGAAGATGTTTGTTCGATTTTAACTGCTGTGTGCTTATATTTTAACGACGCTTTGTTTCTCGATTGATTTCATGAAAAGAATTTTTGAAAGACATTCGATTTGAAAAGAACCTGCATTCGAAACTAAAATGGTATGCATCACCTTCATAATATATGTTGTAAGAATAGTGAGAGTCTCAGGTGGATTTTCTGTGGCCACATACAACCTTAAATTTCTCATTGCAGTTGCTAGCCATCTTGAGTGAACAACTGGACAAGGTTTTTCTATGCGAGGTCAGGACCACATTCACCACATGATATTGCTATGCAAATATCATATCAATATTGCTGATCATTGTTAAGAACCATTTTATCTATGTTATATGGCATATTCTCCACACTTATTGAAGAAAAAATAGCTACAGGTAGTTCCTCGCAGGGTCTGATTGTTGTGCCAATTGGCGGGTCCATGGGAATGTATATATCCTGACCATAGTCAAATGGTCAAAGACAACCTGACCCGCATAAAAAACAGCAGCGCCAACCCTGCTCGATCCATACCGCAGATTCATTTCGAGCAAAATCGGGTTGCCCTATCCAATGCAAGACTCTATTTGAGACCAAGGATTCTGAAGATTTCTGAATTGTATAGATTTTAGATAGTATATAGCATAGTCTAAATGGGGTGGTAGAAAATGGTTAAAGAACATTTTTACTGACAAAAAACCATTAAATGATGTTTTATTAAAGGAAGTTTTCTTAATGGATCACAAAATTTGTAAATTTCATGACATATTGATGATGCTTGTGTGTTGATCAGCTCATGAACAATTGAATTTCCAGATTTTTTTCCATGAACATTTGATGAAATTCGCAATTTTTTCCGTGATTGTTTCATGGAATTTACAGCTGTTTTTCCTTAATTCCAAAATTCGTGATTTTTTGCTGCCACTAAGTAATGAAATTGATTTTTTCCTGCAACCATTTGAAGAAATTTATGATAATTTTTGTGATCGATTAACAAAATTCGCTATTTGTTTCCATAATCTTTTAACGAAATTTGCAATTCTTTTCTACAATAATTTGTTGAAATTAGAGGTTCTTTTCTGAAACTAACGGACAAAATTTGCGAATATTTTTGCATAATCTTTTGATAAAATTCTTGATTCTTTGACTAAATTCCTGATTTTTTGTGCAACCTTTTGAGGAAATTCGCGATTAGGGACTAAGAAAGGTCAAATTCGTAATTAATTAGGGAACGGCTGTAACTTTGCGATTTTTTACTTTTTTCTACGATCGAATGTTCAAATCTGGGAATTTTTTCTGGAACGGATTGCCAAAAATTGCTATTTATTTCTGCGGTTTCTGGTAAAATTCGCAATAATTTTCCATTGTTGTTTGAGGGAAGTAGCGAATTTTTCCTTCACCAATTACAAAAATTAGTTATTAGTTTAAATTGGTGAAAATTCGAGTTTTTTTCCCCGACTGATTGACAAATTGATTTTGCCTAATTCCACAAAAAGAGAAAATAAATCGTAGATTTCCATGAACATATAAAGAAATATTTGCAGAAGAATTACGTCTGTGAAAGAAGTTAAGAGGACAAATCTCACACAGCATTTTTATGGCACAGAATTTTCCTATTATGTGGGAAATTCGCACAATCCCATACATAATAGAACGGTTGAACCCTATCCCTAAAAGATAGGTTTGCCTTCCCCTCCAAGAAACTCTTGAAATGACCTCCCTTCAAAGGAGTCGGAAAGGACTGGAAAAAATTTCCATTTTAGACAGGTCTTCATCTTAGCATGTATTAATATATGGTGTTTTTGTCATCGATATGTAATATTTTTTTCGTCTGAGAAAAAGCATATCTTGTAGACAGGTTTTATTTTCACAAGTTTTAATGTTTTACACTTCAGATGTGTACAATAGAAAGGATGTTTTAGCCGTCTTACAGGATACATGCATAAAGGAACCTGTCTATAATTTAATCCTGTCTTAAATGGAAAACTTTCGTTGTTAATATCTTGAAATTATACTTGTCAAGTTGGATACATGTCTAAAATGAAAATTTTCATCGGTCCTTCGCGATTCCGTGTTCGAAGATTTTACTGTTTTTGTATCCATGGTTCAGTAAAAGGTTTCTCGTTCGAGGGAAGAGTACAAGCCCAAGAATTCCACCCTTGGCTGTGCCAATGCCTCCAAGAAAACTACCCCCCGCCCCCAAGAAAGTTCTGAAATTGCACCCCTGGCGAAAGACCTTTAAAAAATCAAATTTAATCATTTGTTTTTTTTTTCATGGCTCTGATGCACCATGAAAACAAAACCAAAGTTCAAAAGAGGTGCTTCAAAGGAGGTATATCAGATAATATTTGATAACTGTAATGGGGATTATCAGAATATTTACATTAAGTAGTTACATGTACAATATATATACAAATAAATGGTTAATATTTTCAAAGGGGAACATTACATTCCGTCATAAAGGATGACAATTTGTCGCATAAAAAATACGATGCTTCTCACATCGAATCAATATTCAATTATAAAACTTTAAAAAAAACAGTTTAAGTGAGAGCGCTCGCTTATGGCGCTATCTAAACTAAACTTTAAAGTGAGTGCTCACGCTTACAGCACATCCTAAACTTCCATTTAATATTTTGTATCGTTTAAAAGGACATTTAGATATGTTTTCTATTAATATTTAATCTATTTATCTTCACAATAAAAAATTATATGAATTAAAATTAACAAATATTCAATTTGAATCTAATGTGTTCATTAAAAATCTCTCTCTCTCTCTCTCTCTATATATATATATATATAACGGTATATTTTAGTGTCAAGATGATTTATAATATATATATATATATATATATATATATTTATAAAAATGCATGAAAGTAAAAAAAAAAATCATATTTATTTTATCTATTGACAGATTTTAAATATCTAAAATTATGTTGAAAAGACTGGAGAAAAAAATATTTTGTCTCTTATAGCCAATCTATTAAATACATGACATTAGATCTCTTCTGTTTATTTGATACCAGGCTAGAGATGTAAAATTTCCAGAAATTTTGAAGTGGCAGTAAAAAAACAGTTTTTTCCGGGGGTTTTCTGGAAAAATTGAATTTTTACAAATGTTTCTCAAAAATAAGTTATGTTTTTTTTAAAGATAAAAAATAATAAACATTTTTTTAATTTCTGCATGCTAAAGAAAATATTTTTTTTTTCACTTTACATATTACAAAAAAGAAAAAAAAAGTCAGCTTTTAAAAGTTAGCCTTTCAGTCTCAAAATTTTCATAGTAGCTTTTCCTGCTTAATTTAACACCATTGTTTGTACTATATCATGTCTCTGTTGAAATGATTTTTCATTTGCATTTGTTCAATTACCAGTCGAGATAATTAAAAAAATAAAAAAATAAAAAGAAATCTCATGAGTTTCAACCAGAATCACTTCAGTTTGAAAGCAAATTTAAATCCCCTCTACATAGTATTGCTTTGTAAATAAAGGACGACATTTTAAAGAAACAAATTATTGTAGTTGTGATATTATAAATATTATCATTTTTATATCTTCTATTGCTTAAAAATTGATAATAATTTACAATATTACAATTTTATTTTCGTACAATTAGAATTTCCATTTATTGTGTATATATTTTTGGTATAGCTTTCCAGTCTAAACCAAGACCAACGCTAGGTTTTGGTTTTAGTTTAAGTTTTAGATTCTTAATATGAAAGTAATACATAAATGTATGTATGTATATTTCTTACATGAAAAATCGCAGCTATGCCAATAAAATTAAATGCCTGTTTCACGTTTTATATTAAATTTTGGTATATTATTGAAATAATATTGCACATGAATTTTCAGTTTTTAACAATATAAGTTGCATGGGTATGCTTACATTTTTTTTCACGCGATCTTGTTTTTGTGAACATTTTGTATAAAAAATATTGCCTTATTAAAAAAAATCATAAAATTGCCATAAAAAAGATAATCTAAATTTTGTGAATTAGAAGTTATTGTTATATTTAGGTTCTTATTTAGATATTTTTAATAAGGTCCTTCATAAGTACAGTAGTGGCCAAAATTGTGGAAACTTTAAAAAAAAAATGCTTTTTAGAAGTTGGATGGCTCATAACACCCAATGAGTAAAACCATAAAAGCTATATACCACTGGAAAGATAATTTACTCAAGAATGCCATGCAATGCAGTTTGATCAGTTATAATTATTTTATGAAACGTTATAGCCAAATAATCAGAAAAAGACAATAAAACCGTGTTAGGTTGACGAATTTTTTCTTTTTTTCTTTAATGTAGCCAATGCATATGAATGTTTGGAGTGTCAAGACAGATTCCATTTTATTTGATAATGTGTCAGTCAAAGCTGGGGTAGGATTTTTTAAAAAAAGTATGCCATATTTTGGTAATTATAGGAGGACTTTTATCACTATTTTTTATTATTGCTGTCAAGTAGCTAAAGTTATTTGCCACCTTTCAATTTTTCAGCTAGTAAAGCATAATAAAATTAACAAAACATCATAAAGAGTTGATTAGTTACCCAGAAATCAACGTGTAACAATATTCCCAAAAAGCTTCCACAATTTTGGCCAGTATTGTATATACAGCTAGGTAAGAGATTCACCGGCGATTTCAGCTGTTATGTGACATGTTGTGTTATTCTAAAATCATCAAATTTCTGCAGGATTCAAAATAGAGAAAGAAAAATATTCCGAATTTTTTGAAGGGTCCTATGTTTTAAGGGGAAGAAATTGTCCTTCCTAAACTGCTTACAGATCATATTTTCTATGTTAACATTTTCATGGGAGACACTGAACATGAAAAAACATAAAGAAAAAATATCAGAATGCAGCCATAATAACATTTTGAATATATTATTTTATAAATTACATTTCAATTTTTCCAATTCGGAAAAATTGAAAAATACCCCTTCGGAAAAAACCAGTTTTTTTCCCAAAGTTTCTGGGTTTTTTCCGAGCATTCGCATCTCTATACCAGGCTGTTATATTCCGGCCAAAAAATCATCTTCAATGGCTACTGGACACTCATGATCGTTACTTTCACTCTTGCTCACCCGTTATCAGTTAGATGGTGGTCACCAAATGCATCATTTAAAATACAGTGGTGGCTGGATACAAAAGTCCCCCATGTCTCTTTGGCCATCATGTTTACAGAATGTTCCCACAGATTTTATCTTGTGTTTGTTGGTGCTTCTGCTTAATAAGAATAAAATGTAAAAAACAAAATTGAAAAGTATCACTAACTTTTCTTCTGTTAATTGGGACAAATTGTGCTAGAACAGATGTTTCCCACTTAGGCAGAATCCACTGGATTACATTTTTAAAATAAGAAGTTTATAAAGTAAGTAAGAGAGTTAAAGTACATTTAAATAAATAAATAAAAAAATTCCAAAAATATGACTTATAATTTTAATAACCAAAAATATGAGTTACATAAAGAATTTTCCAACATTGAACACACATAAAGAAATGTCACACCTATGTGGAAAAAAATGTTTTCTATTAAGCATTAATTATAATACAAAGTATGTAAAATTACATCAAAAGTACAAAATACAGGGTCATTTTGTAAAGAATTTTACTTCATGATGGATCATGGGTACCATGTTACATACTTAAGAATAGTTTAGTATGTTCTTCTATACTTTCTCTTACATCTTAACTTTCCATCCATGGCTAATTGATGGGAGGTTGGAGACAGATATCATATTTCACTAATTGAATACTATTATCAGGCTAGCTATTACTGCATTACATAAAATATTTAAGAATTTGCATAATTAATAGAACAAAAATGTTGTAACAACCTGAAAATAAATAAAACATAACCGTACATACTTGTGGTGATATTACAATAAATTTAGGGCATTTCATTTTTCTGAAAGTCTGATGAAAAAAGTTAATATTTCAGATACATGCTAGCTTCTTCCATTTACTTTCTAAAACTTCATCAAACTTACTACCTAATGAAATAGTAATAAATGTATCAAACACACAAGCATTTTTTCAATATTTACACAACTTAAAAATATGTACATAGAAATACAATTTATTTAACATATACATAAACTATAGTCTGTTCAGGGAAAGGAGATAACGAAAGTAAACAAACGGGTTGCAGAAAAATCGCCAAGGAGTCACACATTTTGCACAAATCCCTAGGTTGGCGAATTTTATTTTTTATTTCGATTTGTTAATTTTTTAAACATTTATTTTGATAACTATATGAAAACAACACAAGTTGCTAACTGACTTACATCGAGATTTTAAACAAAAATGTAAAAGTTTAAGACGTCAAAATATAAATTATTCTCTATTTATTTTAAACAGCATTGAATTCAGACATATTTTTTCCTGGTGGGATTTCTGTGCCTCCAGGCGAGACATTATATAGTTTCGGGGGAGGGGGGGGATTATACTTTTTGACCATTAAAATTATAAAATCTGAAATATTCCGGGAGGGGACATTTTAATGCCCTGAACGGAATTTCCACCCGGGGCAAACTTTCTGAATTCAACATTGTTATAAACCATCATCAGGAGTTAATTTTGTTAAATACAAAATAGTATAAAACTATTTATATCTTACATTATTGAAGCCCACTTACCTCATAAATCATTCAGAAGATGAAGTTGAAGTATCGGAACTATTAGAATCTAGATTGATTATCATGGAATCTACTATATTATCTATAGCATTATCTAAATCCCACATTTGTTTTTCCACTGTATTTGTTAAATGTTGAATGCATCTTTTCCATTCTTCAGTGCCAATTTTGCTTATACTTTGAGAGAATATTTCTTTTACATGAGGCATTTTGAATGTTTTGTTTTCTTTCGCAACGAAGTTCTTTATTTGTGCCCAAGTCAGTTCAATCGGATTAAGCTCGCAATGATAGGGGGGTAATCGTAAGACAGTTTTATTTTGTGCTTTTGCCATTTCATCGGCAGCGTCCTTGTCATATTTACTTTTATTTTGCTTCACTAACTGCAACAGTTCCGCTTTTAACATTCCGTCCTCAAAAGGGATATTTTTTGTTAAAAGCCAATCAGCAATTTTTTGTTTTCTCCACGAAGTATTCGGTATTTTTTCTGATTTTCGGGAATGATAAGGAGCATTATCCATTATTATCACACAGTTATCTTCCAGTCGAAATAAGATATCACCAAACCACTTTTCAAAACATGATAATCTTTATTTTTATTTGATTCGAATAAGTCAAGCCCTCCATCCACGAAACCAGAATCGCTACCAATATGGGTAATTATCATCCGTTTTCCTTTTCCGGAAGGAGATTTTAATCCGGAAGAAAGACCAGACAAAAATGCTTGTTTTGATGATTTTACTGAGGTATCTTTCCAAACTTTACTAACTGTATGGCCTGCATTCAACCAAGTTTCATCCATATAATATATTTTGCGCCCTTCTTCTCTGAAAGATTTGATTTGCCTTAAATATTTTCTTCGCCACACAATTATTTCGTTTTTATCAATGAGAGTACTGTCTCGTCCTCTCCGTGAATATCTAAAGTTTAATTCTTTCAGGAGATGATAAAATGTTGTCCTTTTAAAGGTTGGCAAATCAGGGTCATCATTTACAACTTCCAAAACTTTATTTATAGTGGGCAATTCATTCCTCAAAAAGAACTCGTGGATTTTTCTCCTAATAGCATTCCTATCAAAATCATCTATATTTTCTAAAACACGTTTACGTAATTTTATTTTCTTCGGCGAGTTTAACACACCACATTTTTTATACTCTCTTAACATTCGAAAAACAGAAGCTTTACCTATGCCTGTTATACGAGCTGCATTATCTCCTATATGAGAAATCGGAAGTTCAGGATTCGATTCAAGTTCCGTTTTATATACATTTAAAATCATATCTTTCTCCACCTTACTCAAAGCTTTTCTTTTTACTCTCTTCTTAGGCGGGCTCAAAGAAGAATTTTCACACTCCATTTGTGTATATAAAATACCAAATCAATCGAAAAAAATCGTCAATTTTAAAAGTGAAAGACAAGAAACAAACAGCCGTTTGGGAAAAAAAGCAGAGGCTCAAACAATTGGCACTTCTGGCACAACGCCAGGTTTAAGCATCGCCAATCCGCACGCGCATTTGTTTACTTTCGTTATCTTGTTTCAGCGAACGGAGTATAGTTGATCTGCCCGACATTGTCTGGGTACATGATAACACCTTAAATGAGCCCCAATTAATTTTCCTTCTGATATTTTGGAGAAATTGTGCTAAAACAGATGTTTCTCAGTTGAACAAAATCCCCAATTTAATTTCGTTCACCTATCTCTCAAACAAAGCAGAAAAAAGAATCAATACTCGCGTCAGGAAAGGGAAATAAGCATACATTAAAGAAGAAATTAGAAGTGGTATTTCCTAGCAGTAGGATTATTAGGAGAGCTAATCTTTCCCCAGTGCTTTTAATTCTTAATTCTATTTCCTTCTTTATTCACCGTTCAAAAATAATTAAGGTATTCGCAATAAGTTCAAAGCTGTACTAAAAAATTAAGACTTTTTCTTTTGGCTTTAATATATAAGATAAAACTAAATAACATAATGCAAAATATTTGACATATTGCTACATAAAAAACTGTATAACACTAGAAAATTTCTCATTTGTCATAATTTTATTTCGGTGCTGCTTATAACGTTTTGCAAGAATAGCTGTTCAAAGAACAACTTATTGCAACCCTATAAAAGTAGTGAAATTAGTTGAAAGCAAATCTCAAAGCAGGAGATTGTAGTTGTTTTCTTACCGTTTGATGAAAATTTCATGTTTCACAAACAAAAAGTTTTTTATCATTATGAATTAACTGATGCCTGTTTAAATCACCCTTTTGACAGAAATTTTTGTTGCATATTTCACAAACATAAGGTTTCTCACCTGTATGACTTGACAGATGCTTTTTAAAAGCCCTCCTGTCAGGAAATTTCTTGTTGCATATTTCACAAATAAAAGGCTTCTCACCAGTATGAGAGAGAATGTGATTACGTAGACTGCGATTTTCTGAAAATTTCTTATTGCATGTCTCACAAACAAAAGGTTTATCCCCAATATGAGTACGAAGGTGATTATAAAGAAGAAATTTTAATGAAAATGTCTTATTGCATGTTTCACAAACAAAGGGTTTCTCACCTGTATGAGTTAACAGATGTCTGTTTAAATCACTTCTGCGAGAGAATTTCCTGTTGCATATTTCACACACAAAAGGTTTCTCACCGGTATGGATTAAAAGATGCTTGCTTAAATGTTCCTTACGAGAGAATTTCTTGTTACATATTTCACACATAAAAGATTTTTCACCAGTATGAATTAATAGATGCCTGTTTAAACTAATCTTGCAAGAGAATTTCTTGTTGCACGTTTTACATACAAAAGGTTTGTCACCAGTATGAGAACGAATGTGAGTACATAGACTTTGTTTACTTGATAATATTTTGTTGCATGTTTCACATACAAAAGGATTTTCACCAGAATGAATTAACACATGCCTCTTTAAAGCACTTTTGTGAGAAAATGTCTTGTTGCATGTCTCACAAGAAAACGGATTCTCACCCGTATGTCTTAACTGATGCTTTTTCAAGGTACCCTGGTCAGCAAATTTCCTACTACACATCTCACAAACAAATGGTTTCTCACCAGTATGAATACGACGGTGAGTACATAGATTACTTTTAATTGAAAACTTCTTGTTGCATATCTCACAAACAAAAGGTTTCTCACCAGTATGAATTAATAGATGCCTCCTTAAATTACCATTAACAGAGAATTTCTTGTTACATATCTCACAAACAAAAGGTTTTTCACCTGTATGAATTAACAGATGCTTTATTAAATGTTTCTTTTGAAAAAATCCTATTTTGCATACCTCACAAACAAAGGATTTTTCTTGGTGCAACTCTGAAGATCCTTTTCCAAGACGCTCTTGTAAAGAAATGTTTTGTTCCATATTTCACGCTTTAAATACCTTTGTCCACTTTAATGATACTATGGACATCTAAGTCAACTTTCCTCGTTAACTACATTTATGGCTTCATACTTCTGCAATAAATAAAATTATAGTAATCTATCATATTTTATAATTAATCAAAAACATATTTAAGAGCAAATGAGCTTAATGCGAGAGAAAAAAATCACTGAAGAAAGCTACATATAAATAAATTTTCTAACATAGTATTAAAAATTGTACTTATTTCCAAAAATTATAGAGTGGGGATAAAATCCTAAATAACAATATCTCATTCAAAAACAAATCTATCTATAAACACAAACATAATGAAATTCGACTGAAGACTAAAACAGTACTGAAAAATAAGTATGGAATATTCAATTCATTAAAGTGAATTTGAAATATTACAAATAATTTTGATATATTATTTTCAAGACATCACACAACTAGAAATCGGACAGAAGCGGCCAGATAGTTAAATAAAAATCCACATTTACTACATAGACTGACAACCATTTTAGGTCACACATTTGACATGCAGAAGATTGACACATCATCCAAGAGTAAAACTGCGTTCCATGAGCAAAACTTATTAATATACAGAGTTATTCACTTCCAGTGCAACAAAAAAGTGATAGATATCACTGAGACAATCATTTTTTGTATAAAAAAGTTGGATCTCAATCCACTTATTCAGACATAAATACAAGGTGTCTCACTCCAAGGTAAAATGTTTTTTGTTTATAACTGTAACAATATAGGTAAAATATAAATATTTTATAAATAAAATATTACCAATAACATATTTTAGCGATATTTTTAAGAGACTTACTCTGCTTTCTATGAAAAATGATAACTTCCCAAGGATTGTTGAAAATGGCCATGGTCTGCATCCAAACTACACTGATCTAGACATTTCGTAACATGGGATGTAGCTCGTAATACATATGGGCCATTGAATTAATTACATTGTACTGACCGTATTATCATCTGTTTTCACACATTATAAAGGGCGTCTTTTGAAAATATCGATAAAGTATCTTTATTACTGTTAAAGTTGTGAACGAAAATGTGGTTTCGGCCATAAGCGAGACACTCTTTATTTATGTTAATATCTGAATAAGTGGATGATATGAATAAATATATGATATAATCTGAATAAGTGGATTGCGACCCAGTTTCCCTATACAAAGTTTGTTTGTTTCAGTGTTCTCTATCACCTCTCAAAGAATGTTGCACTGGTAGGGAATCGCCCTGTATATAGTTGCACACATGAAAGAATTGGATTTGAGAACTTAATGTAACTTAGAACTTTTCTCACTGCAACCACTGGAAGAATGGTGTCAAAGTCAACTGCACACAGAAGGCAACCGTATGGGTGGTCTGTATTTGAATACCATATTGGTCATTGGTGTGCCATTCACCTTACATAACACGACGAAGTGTTTGTGGAGGATATGGTATCTTGATATGATTCCTAGACAGCTAATTAATAATGGCTGTTAAGTAACTGTGAAATCGAATGTGTTTTCTATTTTTCAGAAAAGCAGATCTTACAGAAAGTGCTGCCAAATTTGACATTTTGAACCAAATTTCCAGATATGATAACCTGATAAATGTCAGTATCAAATAATCAGTTATAATACAAGATGTAATTCATTTACTGATAAAAGTAAAAACTCTTCAATTCGAAATCATTTCAATAGTTATGCCTACAAGTGTAAGGCATTTATATTTAAAAATGAGTCCATAACAGGGTTCATATTTATTTTCACATAAACTTTCTCTGAGTAATTTACCAGAATAAATAATTTGACCACATAAACAATCAACGATGAAACATGTTGAATAGTAGTGATTGCTGGCTGGTGTGAACTGTAAATACTAATTGGACACTTTTCAGTTTAGGACAATTGGAAACTTTTCAGATTAGCAGAAAAGTTTCAGATTTTGGGGAGAAATTAATGATTTTATCCTCAAATTTTAAGTCCAAATAATTCCCATCATGTCCAGGTTTCCTTGAGGAGTATGAAACTTCTGTAAATATGTTAGAAAGCTTTACAAGAGAAATAAAATTATATATGTATAGACACTCATTTTCAAAATTAAGAGTATTTTCAAAATTGGCCGATTATCTCCAGAACTACCGGACAGATTTTAATAAAATTAGGTATGTACATAAGTTAATATAAAGCAAAAAAAAAAAACATTCAACAGTTATAATACACACACATGATATGTAAGACTCATCAGCATCAGAAAGTAAAAAAACAGAGCTTACAATAGTGAACAAAAAAATGGGTTAATACGAGATATGGTCCCCTCGTACAGTTATACAGCTTTCACAACTTGAATTCATATTGGAAATCAGGCAGTTTACGAGTACCTGTGGCAGTTATTCCTACTCCTCCAGCAGCGCTGATTTCAGGCCTGGGGGTTCTGGGACGTGGAATGCGAGATGCAATTGCTCTTCAAAGAGCATACCAGACATGTTCTATGGGATTTAGGTATGAAGATCTAGCTGGATAATTCATCCGACGAATATCCTCACTTTCCAGAAATTCGTCGACCAGATGTGCTCTATGTGGGCGCGTGTTTTCGTCCATTAAAATGAAATCAGGTTCAATTGCACACATGAAAAGGCAAATATAAGGATCCAAGATCTTATCCGTATAACTCACACCTGTCACAGAGGCTCTACCAAACACATGAAGAGATGTGTGCCCATCCAACATGATGCCTGCCCAAAGACTCAAACCCCCGCTGTCATAGTGGTTTCTTTCTAGGACGTTGGAGGCAGGTAGCGTGTCCCACTTTAATCCCAGGTCCAAAGTTGATGATCTCCGCACCATGCTAAACGGGCTCTGCTGTGTGCAGAAGTGAGCGTGACGCAAACAGCAGGTCTTTTTGCACACAGACTTCTGTTATGTAGCCTTGTGGAAACAGTAAATCTTGAAATTTAGCTTCCTGTGGCTTACGAGAGAGCTGAGAAGCTGTTGCACTCTTGTAGTGCCTCACTGTAATGGACAAATAGCGATCTTTATTGGTCGCCATGCCTCTTGGACGACCTTGCCAAGACAAGATGATCACAAGAACTGAGATTTCTAATTTAATAGTAGACATGCTATTTATTAAGAGTGAACTTACATTTTTGCATATAGCTGTTTAAATAATGAGACATGGAACAAATGTAATCCTCTAACGAATTGCCTATAAATAATTTTAAAAAAATGTAGAAAGAATCGTGTTATTATACCTTTACTCAACCTACATTTAGACTTTTGACTTATAGAGAAATTGGACGTAGCCTACGATGATGCACGTCGCTGTAGAGCCTATCATTTTCGACTCAAAAGTAGGGGACAGGGAGTGGGAATTTTTCCCGGGACGAGCGCCATCTATTGGCAAACCATTGAACAGCTGATTGCTCATTCCCGTATATCGGTAACGTTTTCTATGTAGTATTTTTTGATAATCGTATTACAAAGCACATTTTTAATTCTTAAATACTAATAAAAAAAAAAAAAAAAAAAACTAATACAAAATGCAGTGCCTCAGATAAAATCTTCGTCTTGAGTAGTTTTGAATCATTTCTACTGAACGATTTAGTTACTTTACATACTTTTTTCTTTTTAACATATATGATGTGTAATATAACGTTGAAAAGGAGAGGAATGATTTTTGCTTTGCCCCTTCCATAGTTATAGAAATTCCCCCAATCTTTTCTAAGGGGGTGGCAGGAATTTAGATTATTGTTTATCTTTTCATTGATACTACAGAATTATACAGAATTTTTTTCTGTGTGAAAGGGAAAGGGGGGGGGTCACAAAATTTTTGGATAGTTGACGAAATTAAGATGATTTTTTATTATTATAATAAAGTAATAAATAGCAGCAGAAAACTTTTTTTTTAAAAAAGACTTATTTTATTTTTATTTATTTATTTATTTATTTTTTTTTTTTTTGGGGGGGGGGGGGGTAAGTGCTTGATAATTTATTAATTAGTTTTACATTAGAATGAAATGTAAAACAATTTATTATAAATAATTTACAAAATTTATGTATAACAAGGATTTTTCACAAAACTTAATACAATTATTATCTTTTTAAAATTTGTAGCACACTTTGAAAGAATTTTATGAATCAGTGCTTATAACTCACACATAATTACATATGAAGAAAATGTGCACAAAATTTTTGGATAGTTGAGGCTATTAAGATGATTCTTTTTTCATCCTGTTATAATAAAGTAATAAATAGAGCAGCAGAAAAGTTGAGAGAAAAAGTTTTCTTAAAAAAGTTATAATAAAGATTTTAAACATTGTCAACTGGAGATTTATTCCCCTACCTTTTTTTTTTTTTTTTTTTTTTTTTTTTTGGGGGGGGGGGGGGGGGGTTAATTTAAATACTTGATTATTGAGATCACATTAGAATGAAATGTAAAACAATTTATTATAAATATTTTACAAAATTTATGTACAACTAGGATTTTTTAGAAAACTTAATAAAACTGTTACCTACTTAAAATTTAATTTGTAGCACACTTTGAAAGAATTTTACATATCAGTGATTATAAGTCACACATAATTACATATGAACAAAATGTTCACAAATTATTTTTGGATAGTTGAAGATATTAAGATGATCATTTTTCTATATTGTTATAATAAAGTGATAAATAGAACAACTGAAAAGTTTTAAGAAAAAGTAAAAGAAAAAAGTTATAAGGTATTTAAACATTGTAAACTGGATTTTCCCCCTTTTTTTCCTTATCATTCTTTTATGAGGGGGTAAAGGGTAATTTAAATATTTGATCATTTACATCACTTTAGAATGAAATGTAAAACAATTTAAATATGATTTTGGGAAAGGAGCAGAAATGTGTGTTTATAAATATTGCACTATTGACTTGCAGAGTTAAAATGAAACAAGATTTGCATTCATTGGCTTAAAAAAATTTATAAAACAAAAGGTAGGAGGTGCACAAAATTTTTGGCTAATTGGGGGAATAAAGATTATTATTTTTATTATTGTTTTAAAATAAAATAATAAATAGAGCAGCAGAAAAGTTTTAAGGGGAAAAAATTAAAATTTTTAAATTTTGTAAACTGGCGATTTTTTCCTTTTAGGTGGGAGGAGATTTAAGTGCTTGATAGTTTAATAATTTGTTTTACATTAGAATGAAATGTAAAACAATTTATTATAAATATTTTACAAAATTTATGTACAACTAGGATTTTTCAAGAAAACTTATTAAAATTGTTACCTACTTAAAATGTGTAGTACACTTTGTAAGAATTTTATGCATCACTGACTATAAGTCACACATAATTATGTTTTTGGAAAAAGAGCAGAAATGTGTGCTTAATAAATATATTGTATTGAGATGTTGAGTTCAAATGGAACAAAATTTGCTTTCATTGGCTTAATAAAAGAATTTTTAAAATGATATAAAGCAAAAGGTACTCCTATTTAAAGCTAATGACTTTCTGGTTTTTACCAGTACCAGATTATCCGGAAACTGGATTTTTTAAAGGGTTCTTGGGCATTTGTTCTTAAAAACTACAACAAAATATTAAAAAACAAATTTATGTAAAAGGCTGTTGCACTTATCCACAGAGACTCTTTGATCTGACACTGGGAAAATCAAGTAAAGGAGTTTCATTTTTTCATGTAATAACAGGACATATAATTTTTTTTTGGATACTTTTTGAGATATTTAATGAGATAATGTAACTAATAGTTTTAGATATAATCTTTCTGCTCTCCCCCCCCCCCCCCTCCGTCAACACAATATTTAAAGTTATGAAATTTCTAACAATTATTTTAAATTAAAGCATGTATTTTAAGACATTTAAGAGTAAAAATTCAAATACTGTTACACAGATCAAGCAATTACTTGTACCTTGTACCTATAAAATTTCTGTTCATTATAAATATGATAAATGTGCCAGTAATGGATACCCTCCTAAGTTTTTGGTTTATAAATAAATAATCAATAAAAATTCAGCTTTTTTTTTTTTTTTTTTTTTTTTTTTTTTCATAACTCTCACTTGCATGTTTTATGACCTGTGTTATTTTTGACAATCTTAATCAAATAAGTCAGGAAGCAGAAATAATGTATTTCAGTGAAAATTTTACTAAACAAGCTAAGATCTGGTTATACATAAACTAATTTATATTTTCTATATATTTATAATTAATTCTTAATTTATATCTTATATTAATAATTTTTAAGGAAATTCTTTAAGGGTGTCCATTACTTGCACATTTACCCTATAAAATAATTAAAATATTGATGTTGTGATAACAATAATAAATTATTCTCATACATATTTTATTAATTATTGATATCCTGATTGTTAAATTTATTTGAAAATGACTATTTTATTTCATTAAATTTTGGTTTTGAAAACAATTATCTATTACCTTTTCGTGGGGTGTTCATTACTGGAATAGTGGGTGTTTTATTACTGGAATTTTAGGCGCTTTAATTTATTTTTGTTATTACAGCTAAATTTTTATTCATAATAGAAAATGTGACAATGAGATTGGTTAAATATTGTTGATAAATTAATATAATAATAAAAATAAAAAGGAAAACTGCCCAGTTAAACTGAGGACTCTGAGCTCACAGGCTATTCACACTAATTGTATTATACTCTTATTTCAAAGAATTTGAAATAAGCCCCTCGAAAAATAAAGAAATCGACAATATATTAAGGGAATCATCCCCCATTATAATTAACCAATGAACGCCCTAAACTATTCAGAGAAGAGCCTTATTACAATGAACATATACACAAAATTTGAAGCAAATCGAATATTTCTGCATGAAAAATCCATTTATCTAAATAAAGGGGGGATTAGACCCCCGTATCCCTCTTTATACTTAACCAATGCACCCCCAAAACTAATCAGGGAAGTGCCTTACAACAATGAACCTATATACAAAATTTGAAGAAAATCGAATAATTCTCCAGGAAAAACACATTTATATAATTTAAGGGGGGTTAGCCCCCCGTTTCCCCTCTTTATACTCAACGACTTTACACCAAAAACTAATCAGGAAAACTACTTACCACAATGAACCTATATACAAAATGTAAAAGAAATCTGAAAATTCTGCATGAAAAACTTATTTATCTAAATTAAAGGGGGGTTACCCCCCCCCCCCCCCGTTTCTTTCTTTATACTTAACCAGTGAACCCTCCAAACTAATCAGGAAAGCTCCTTACCACAATGAACCTATATACAAAATTTAAAAAAAAATCGGAAAACTCTGCATGAAAAAACCATTTATCTAAATTAAGGGGGAGTTACTCCCCGTTTCCCCCCTTTATATTTGATTATGAGATATGTTTTTTTCATTTTGTACTTTTCTAAGCTATCAAATCGTTCTATCACAACAGTATTCGCATTATAAAAATTAAACTAAAAAATTTAGAGATTGTTTTCAATGATTACATTACAATTCTATAGTTATACTAGAGATTAACAATTTTAAATGCAAATATTAATCCATGAGGAAGTAAAGTGTTTATATCTTACTGTTTAATCTAATAATGCTTAATATATTTAAAACTTATTATCTACGACTAAAAAGAAAAATAAATTGAAGCAGAAAATTTTGTAAAATTATAAAATTCTCCAGAGACTTCATAAAGTTAATCAATGGCTTTATATATCGACGTCAAAATTTCTCTATTAGTAATATATACTTTGCATTAGTAAAATATGTCGGTTTTAATTATATATAATAATCATTAACGAAAATATAGCTAATTAAAGCGTCACACAATGCTAAAACGAAATCTAAGTAATGTAATTTCAACTTTTGTTTACCCGGGAATGACGGCTTCTACCAGATCTGATCTATTTTCTTGGCCCGTTTTCGCTTATAGAAATCGTTCAAAATGATAGGCTTTACAGCGCCACGCATCATCGTAGGCTACGAATTGGAAAGAATGGTAGGTATAAACACCAACAGATGGCGCTGTGCAGTGAAATTTACCAATAATAAATAGGATATTATTTTCATGCACATATCTATTTCTAGACCAACATATGTTGGTCTAGATCTATTTACTTGATAGCATTTGTTAAATATTGGTTAACTAAAGTATAAATTATGGGTACTTACATTTTATCCGTGCCAGGCGATTAATCGCCAAAAATGGCTGTCAAGTACCAATCTTGTTTATCGTTGCCAATCATGTTTCCAAACGCAGTAATTTAACATTATCAAATAACATCGTTAAAAATGGTAATTAATATAAAATAAATAAAATGTAATATATGTTTATTAAATTTATAACATTGTTAAAAATAGTAAATAACATTATTTTAGTAAAATTAATAAATAAGAAAGACTAATAAATAATATAAGAAATGGTAAATAATATAGCATATTCTAGAAAGTTAATTTTGTTAACATTTAGTAAATACATAAAAAGGTGGTTGGTCCTCTTTCAACATCAACAAACATCGAAACTATCGCTGCGGGGCGCAGCGCCATCTACTGAGTTTTTTCTCATAAAATTAACATTATCAAATTAATCATTTTAAAAGTAAAATAAATGCATGAATTTGAGAAGAAAAAATATTTTAGACTTTCATGAAATTTATATTCGAAGAAACTATTTAGCTTATGCTTCCCTTTACTTCCAGAACAATGAATTATGACTTTTATTATTATTATTATTTTTATTTTATTTTTTTTTTTTTTCGCAAGAAAATTTTTAGATAAAGTCATTGTTTACTTCAACATTTTTACTGAGTAAACAATTAAATAATTATATTTAAAATGTAAGAATTTGAAACACAAAAAACGAAATAATTTAAAATTAGTGAAGTAAAGTAGGTTATATTCAACACAAGCTTTTTAGCATGAAGTCTGTTTTGTAAGTTTTAATGTAAATTATCATCTAACATTAGTTTCTTTCTAAAAGATAAGATAAAATATATTTACTATCTTTATCAATTATAGTTTCTCATGTAACATAAGATTTATTTGAATAATTTTTTTTTTTTTTTTAGATGATGAAAGTTAAACTTTCTACTCAAAATATTTCCTAAAATACCTATATAAAACCAACTTGGATGATTTCCATACTTTTCTGGTGTTTTTTTTCCTTCCCTCCCAATCTTAAAAATAGATATAATAATTCCAATCTTTTAAATACATAATATTAACTTGCAGCTTTTTATAACTAATATTAAAAGTTACTGCTGCATTATAGTGTAAATCATAAAATTTTTGTTCACTTGACAGATAACCATTATGAAGTGAAAAATTTCCCTGCCTCTCTTTTGCTACACAAAAGATTAATATATATGTATATATTTAAAACACAAGGCTGTTGTTTTAGTCATCAGCCCTGAACTTTCTACTGAACCAATTTTAATATATATGTATATATATTTTTTTTTAAACAAAAGCTGTTCATTTGTAGATGTGCCCACAACTAGTTTTTTTTTTTTTAAATAGTCTCATTTTTATATTTTAATTTTAAACGTTTTTTATGATATTTTTTCAAAATGGTGGAAACTAGGTTAAGATTTTCTCTCCAAAACATAAAATAAATAACAGTAAAGTTAAATAAGTACATAAAAAATAAGGAAATGGTTTTATAGTCTGAATTAAATGAATGTGCATTTCTTACAAAAGTCAACGTGGAAATATTCATTAGGAAACATTTAGAGAGGGTTTGACAGGAACATTTAATATTTTTGGTCAATATGACACCTTTAATTGTAAAATAATGCATATAAACTTAATTATCAGGAACTTCAACCTCCCATAACACACACTGTTCTATGTGTAACATATGTGACACACAACATAGGAAAAACTTTTTGATATAATAGTTAAATATTTAATTTTTCCCTTCACCAATTTATATACTTTTAATGGTACTATTTGTACTTTTTTTTTTAAAGGGACATAAAAACAGAATTATAAGAAACATTCCTATTTATTTATAATAGAAAAAAAATCTGAATTTCGAGGGAAAAAAAAAAAAAAAAAACACTTTACAACAGTATTTGTAATAATGTAAATTGTTCAGCTATAACTAATTTTGTTAGATTGGAATTATAGAAAAAAGAAAATTTAAACTACATAACTTGTATAAATTTTTCCGTACACATTGCGCCGATGAATATTTAAAATACATATTTTGAAAAGTCAGAGGGTAAAAAGAAAGTAGTTATAGAATGCACACGACAGTCTGTTATAACATTGTATACAGTCTGTAAATAAACTCGGATTCTTCTTTCCTAAGGCTTTATTTCTCTTTAAAGAGCTGGGATATCCAGTATCACAACCCGGAGCAAAACAATTTCTGGCCATAATGTGTTTAAGAGCTCTTTAAATTAATTAAAATTTGAAAAATTTGTAACTTCTCCTATGCTTTGCATGTAAATCTGCTATCGCTGCAAATCGTTGCGCCCTCTGATGGCTTATAGATTAACTAAATTTCAAGGACTATTTTTCAAGCGAAATCCCCATTATGGATTCCGGTCCAGGTATCTAGGTTCATGGATTATTCCCAGGCATGTACCATGTAGCAAGAAAAAAATATAACGGTTACTATAACTAGTAATATTGGCTCCATGCTTGGCACAGTTGGCTTAAAACTGGCACGGATAATACGTAGGTACCAAATTATGTCATATTAACACTGGTGAGGAACAAAGAAATAAAAAAAGTTCTGCTTTTAATTAAAACTTTATTTGTGCATTGTTATTTGGAGTTTTCTCCTTTTTTATGTATCATTGCACAAATGTTTTTACGGATTCCATATTGTGGGTATCCGAAAAGGCTGAAAACGATTGAATAACTCAAGAAATACACATCAAATTCAAAAACAGAAAATATGTATTCAATATTTTTTAAAAATCTATTCAGTAATACCAAAGTTAATAGCCCATCTCCACATCCTGGGGGTGAGAGGGAGTACAACTTTAAAATCTTAAATTAGAACACCTTTTTTTATTCAAAATTCGGATTCTACAGGAAGAAATATTTAACAAAATGCTAAATGCATTTTTTTCTCAGATCAACATAGATACTGTTGTAATCACTTAAAATGCTACGTTAAACATGCCCCAAATTATGAGAGGCAGAGGAACTCACGTTAATGAAAAACTTCAAAGAAAGCAAGAAACAATGTTGCATTCAGGAGATGGCCCGGGGGGGGTGGGGACATTCCCCCTCGGAGCATTGAAATCCTCCCCCCAGGAGATTCTATGGTTTTAATGGTAAAAAAAAGTGCAATTTCCCTCCCCAGAACTCTACAATGCCCCCCTAGAGCCACAGAAAAGTGTCTGAATTCAACAATTCAACACTGGCAAGAAACTACTACATCTAAGTGGTTGTGTTTGGATAACTCTTAAAGTAGTGCATGCATTCATTTAGATATTAAGGGGTGGCCCCATTCCTGCAATTAATTAAGAGAAGGAGACAGAATTTTTCTGTTTTATTTCATTTTAAAATCAGAACTTTGATGAAAAATAGGATTTCCTGCTCACAAAATTAATCAGAACCCATTTTGGTCAATTACAGCATCGTCTACAAAGATTTTTTTTTAAAATGTTAAATTTACACATTTTTCCCGTAAAATCCAAATCCACAATAAAAAAATTGAGGGGGGAGGATCTGATTTCAAAGATTGACCCCCTCTCACACTCCTTACATGATGGTGATGGATGGTCAACTTTGATATTGCTGAATAGCTCTTTTAAAAATATTTGACACACATTTTTCCATTTTTCTACCGATGTGTATTTCTGGAGTTATTTGACTATCCAGACTTTTTGGACACCCAATATGTATTTTTAATTTGTGAAAGAATTACCTTAATTGTTGTATTATTTACCCATCATCTATATGAATAAAATGAAAAAAAATATATGTTATTTTTTAAGTATTCATTACAAAAAGGAAATTTCTACAAATTAAATTCAAAGTTTTAGTTTATAGAATAAAAATTTGCACCTTTTATGCCACTAAAATTTGAATTTCCTGCACATTACTTCATATATAGTACAGTAGACTCCCTCAAATTCACAACCCTAAAATCCGCATATAGTTTCAGATGTAAACAATGAAACTTACAGTTAAGATGTAGGGGGAAAATTCAAGATTTTTCAATTTTTATATCTTTCCGTACACGTTTTAATATGTAATTCTCGTTATCATTGAACACTTGCTTTCTCATGAAGGAAGTATAAATTTATTTCTGAAAAAATTCAATATAGCACTGATTCGGAGGCATTCAATGCATTGTCAATTCAATACAATTCTTTGGCATTCAATACATTAATTTGGCCTTTTCGGTTATTAAATCTGCCCAAACATGAAATAAAATTTCATTATTTTATGGTTTACATGTAAATTATTAGTGTACCTTTAGGAGGGGAGTTTCGTTGAATAATTCAAGAAAAAATTATCTCATCATTATTATGCATATTTAGTCATGCATAATTATTTATGTGACCTTTACTTTTAACATTTTAAAAATGTTCTTATTTTACTTTATTATTTTTCATAATTATATTAATATTCTACTTTATTCTAAGCATTCGTTATAATTCATTACATTCAAATTACTGTTTTAAAAAATGTAAATAAAACAGTGACCAGAAATCCACAAAATTCTAAAATCCACACAACCTCTGGTTGCAATCTGTGTGGGTTTGAGAGAGTCTACTGTACTATATTTAGATATTGATTATTTTGATAGTTTTGTCAATAAATGTTGAACTTCCCTATATCTCATTTTGAAATTTCTTTTGGCAATTTACATATATATATATATTTTTCTGTTGGTACATGTATTTTTTACTAAAAGAGCAGTTTTAAAAAAAATTCTCAAAATAAAACTAGTTGAATTAAGATTTTGAAAAGAGTGTTGCTAGTTGAAAGATTTATTCATGCATATGCTATTCATAACATGGATTTTATTAGTGAGAAAGTGTTTTTATTATATGTCTTTATGTGTGATTTTAAATGCTTACGGGAAAATAAAATAAGACTTTATATAAATAGCCTTTCAAATTAATTAAGCAAACATATAACTAAGCAACCATTTGAGTTGTCATTTTTCCAACTGGAAAAAAAATGTCTGTTCCAGGATTCGAACCTGGGATATTTTGGCTGAAGCTGCCATGCTCTACCAACTGAGCTATCCAGGTCGAATTCAGCCAAGAGATCCCATGTTCGAATCCTGGCCCGGACATTTTTCGTCCTGTTGAAAGAATGACAACTCATATGATTTCTTTACCAATTTGAATAATTGTGTTAAAATTACTCTAGTGTAAGCAACCATTGTCCTATTTAATTATTTAAAGCAGTAAAAAGCAAAAATATATGTTAAAATCTAGTGTAAGCCAGATAAAGCAATTGATATGTCTTTATAAAATTTAGCTGACATAATTGCAATTCTGACTACAAGTGACTGGAAGTTCTGTCTGTGTGTTATACCAAAATCGTCTACATTATGTGCGAAATTAGATTCTTTATTAAATTCTATTTCAATTAAATGTCTTTAAAATTAATTAAAAAAACCATTAAAAATGTGCAGTTTAAAATGCTTCACTGTATAAAAGCAAATTTTGGCCCAAAAAAAACGATTAAAACCAATAAAAACTACTAGCATGGCATTTTGAAAATTTAGCTAGCTTATTTGCAACCCTGGAGAAGGAAGATTTACAAGACAGATTATTTATTTATTATATAGTATAGTATATATATATATATTTATAGAACACAAACATATCCATCAGTAACACTAAGCTAAAAAGTAACATTATATGTCATAACTTGCACTTTCATTATTTTTATTTACATCTTCACTCCTAAATATTTGATAATTCTAGTTTTTACTCAATCCAAGAAAATAAAATTAATGTACTTCCAGATAAATTTTATTTCAAAACAGTAAATTAACTTACTTATTTTCGATTAAAAAACAAAAAAAAACAGGTAATTTTTTAAAATCTATTAACATGTGACTTAACAATAAACACTTATTTGCTACAGTATTGTAAAATAATACTTTCTCTATCATAAAATAAATAGGCAAAATTTGCAGGAAAGGTTTGGGGGGGGGGGGGGGGGCAGGGATTTAGATGAAATCTTTGAAGAGAGGAAATCCACCAAATTTAGAAGATTTTCATTCCTACATTTTGAATCATTACATTAAAAATGAATGAAAAATGTATACAAAAGCAATAAAGAAAGAATATAATGACATCATTTCATTAATGTATTAAAAATGGGAATTGTAAAAAGAAAGACTATAAATGTAACACTTGTAACGATTTAAAAAATTGCAAAGATATGTTAAATGTTTGTGTCTTTCAAAAATATAGCATGTTCTAATTTTCTTTCATTCTACATAATAATAATTAAGTCCTGTTCAATTCAATTACTCTGCAGTTTAAATTTTAAAGATTATTACTTACTCTGTATTATTCCCTTAATTTGGGTTTTTATTGAATTGCATCTTTATACGATTGTTATAAATTATAATATTATGCCTAGATTTAAAACAATATTAACAATTTTGTCATTAGGCATTAAACATTTGTGAGTTTATATTAATTTGAAAACCAATTTAATATGCTATTATCTCTTATATATGTTATTATGAAAGAAAAGCAGAAAAGAGTAAAATAATAAATTTTCAATATAGTTACAAAGAAATAAAATATATTGCTTATGAAAATAAGAAAGAAATATCCTTTCATTCCAATTGTTAAACTTTTTTAAAACTATGATAATATGAATAATTAACAAATTTTATGTTATGTAAAATGAAGAAAAAAAAAGACGATACAGCATTATACACACATACACACACACACACATATATATATATATATATCATAATAATTTTAAGAATAATAATTTCATTTTTCAATATTTTTCTTTTATTCACATTTTAAATTATTTAAAAAACTTTTGGATATATTTTATTTATTTATTTATTTGGGTGGAGGGATGTGAATATTAGATTTTTTTTCAGTTGTATAATATACATAAAACCTCTTAATATCTGCTGAAGATATCTACATATAATAAGGGTCTGGTTTCATATACATAATATATGCTTATAGTTAGGTCCAATAAACATAATCTGCACTATTTCTGTCTATCACACCCCACACCTCTAGACATATAAATGAAAAAAAATAACTCTATGCAGATTACCAAAATAAACTTAATAAAAACTTTAAAAGCTTTATAAAAACATAACGAAAGGAGAAAAACAATTTCCAAAAACCGATTGTTAAAAAAATAAATGCACAGCTGAAAGTACTATATGATTAATTATAAAGCAAACTCTGTGCGCTTCCTTTTGCAAAAATAATAACATTTCCAACTGTTTTCTTAATATGAAATTAGACATCTATAGTATTTTATCACAAAGTGCCTTAAATTTTCGATAATTTAAAGTATCAGAATAGACTTTTTTATGCTATCTATTTTCCCTTGAATGATTCACAGTTGAAGTCATTGAATTTTTACGGCAAAATTACGGATTTGATTTTCAGCGATAATTTAGTTTTAATAAATATAAATATTAAGTTAATAGTTATTTTTACTGTATTTTTTACATATGTCGTAATATTTTTTTTTTTTTTTTTAATAAACTAACTTTTTGGAAATTGGATCCTTACAGTTATCGAACACTCTTCTAAGATAAGTATGGAACAAATGCTATTTCAAAATTATAGGATTGTGGTTATAAAATTTTTTTAAGTATTTTAATTAAAAATTTTAAATTTTACAAAGAAAATCACATTTTTCATTTCTTAAATCGTTTTCCTTTATAAAAACACCCAAACATATGTCAATAAGATATTGTAAAATACTCCAATAAAAAAAGGTCAAATGTTTTACTTCGAATCCCCTCAAATTAAACAAATCAACAACTAAAAAATTGGTTTTAATTTTGTGTTATTTTCAAGTACACATTAAATTAAGCAAAAATTGTTTTGAATATATGTTAGTTACATGGAGTATTGGGCTTTGTGCCAACATTTTGCTAATCCAAAGTGATTCAAATTAATTTCAGTTTCACTGATATTCTGTGTTTTAATATCAGTAAGAATGCAAAATTTATAGTTAGATGAAGAATTATTACTATTTTTATAAACGGGCTATTAGGAATTAATTCATTGCGTCAGAGGCAGCTCCTTAAAATATTGACAGCTAAGATTTTTTTTAAATTATATTAAAAAAAAAAAAAAAAAAAAAAAAAAAAAAAAAAAAAAAAAAAACAGAATTAATGGAAAAATATATAACTTATTTTACTTGGACATTTGTCTGTTGTATGTTTTATTACTTTTAATTTTATAATGAAACTTAGATGTATTAAATATATATATATATATGTGTATCTATTACAGAGCTGCAGAGTCGAATGATTATTATTTATTATACAAGAAACGCAGTATGTAAAAAAAGAACGTACTAAACAAAAATACTATTGACGAAATTTTAATAGAAACTAATAACAGGGATAAAAACAGCCATTATTACACTAAAAAAAACTATTTCTGGAACAAAACGAGCTTGGTCGTTTTCTACTGATAAATTGTACATGTGCTAAGTTCACATAACTCTTAATATGAATTAACACAAAGTTCAAAACCTTGTTTCAACAAGATGAAGTGCAAATTTTGAATAAATGGATACTTCCTTTAAGTAAAGACTTTCCGTAAAGGTTTTTGTTTCTTCTATGTGTTAAGCTCTAACGTAATTTCTATATTTTGAAATCTTTTAAAAATTCTAACTTGAATAATTATCTAATTATATCAATTTTTGATAAAATTCATTGACTCAGGCTTTTGTGAGAGGCAAAAGGCCTTCCAAAACACAGTTTCTAACATTTTCCTACGACGATAGAGGGCAGCATGAGTTATTACTAATCCAACATGAAAGAGAAAAGTGTTTTGATATCATGGCGTCTACCTGGAAATTAATCTTAAAATGGCATTACTTACATAATTTTCTGTCTGCGAATTATATCGCAATTTTTACATGGTATTTTTACTGTTTCCACTGTTAAAACAATATCCTTGAGTCTGATTTACTTTATTTATTTTTCTATTCCAATTATAAGAGAGAAATACTGATAACTAGAAGAAAGTTGCCAGTTGTTTAATTGAGTTAGGCCTAATGATCATCATTTAAGAACAATTTCGTTTGAAGGTAACTTATTTAAAGTTATGATATTTATCTATTTAATGTATTTTGTTATTACTATTTTGTTGCAACTTTTTTCTATATTAATGACATATTTACAGTAATTTAAAATGTCAATTCTATGTGCATAAAATGCATTTTTTCAACTGTTTTGCAATAACGTATATATTTTGATTTTTTTTTCTTTGTTTAAATTCCTTTTTGTTTTTTGATACAGATTTTTTGGTACTTTTATGTTAGCTGGGCGCCAGTGATAACTCCCCAAATCTGGTTTCAATTGGCATTATTCGAATTGAAAACAACTATTTATTTATCAATTGAACAACTAATGATACATTTTTACAAATTCTAAATGATATGAAAAGATTTTGAGATCTTATATAACATAATATAAATGATAATCCTTTGCGTATAAGTCAACAATATTTTAGTTTTAAAGCGTTTGCTTTTCCATTATGGAATATTTTCACACAATTTAATACATTTAAAAAAAAAAAAGTAAGAATAGATTAATGCATTGGAAAAAAAAAAAAAAAAAATCGGGCACAGGGCCCTAACATGCCTTAAAACTGTCTCAAATCCAAAGAAGCTACTTTCTGCCATATTTTTAATTCATTTTTGTTTAGAAAAGCATGAAATTGGAAGATGTTCTTATTCAGAGACTATGAAATCGAATAGCGTTTTCCATTTTTTGATAAAGGCAAAAGATGTTTAAGAAAATACTATCAAATTTGGCGTTTTGAACCGAAATTCCAGAACGACAGCGCGAGAAAACAGGACAAACCGACTGTAACAACTATTGCTTATAACTCGATAAGTAATTTATTTATCAAAAAATGGAAAACTCATTTCGATTCCAAATCGCTTCAATAATCAGGCCTGCTAATATTATACCTTTATGTTTCAAAATGAGTCAGGAAATTTCGCATTGTGGAGCAGGTCATTTGAGAACCATTCTAAAACTATTTTTATGCAGGATACATAAATATCACTACTAAATAAGCATGTAAACTTTGCTTTTATAAATCAAAAAATATTATGCTAATAAAAAAAAGAGGTAGTACATAGATAATTAATGTAAGGGCCATAATAGCTTTAGTTTTAGAGTATATGAGGGTATATATGTAGTATAGCCATATATATATTTAAAATGAAAGCACATGTGTGAAAAACAATATTATATATATTTGCATTTTCAATCCCTGCGATTAATTTTTTTATTACTTTTTCCTTTGATTTTTATGCATGTAATTTCATTTTAACTATATAATTCGATTATTTTTTTGCACGAACTTGAAAGTTAATTTTTAATTCAAAGAGGTATTTTATATTTCTGCCGTGCTATTTGGGGGGGGGGGGGCTAAGGGTTTAAAACTTCTATATCCAAAGTACTTACAAATTGAGATACATATGAAAAAAACTTTCTCCAAAGATAAATACAGGATCTGAAAAAAAAAATATGCAAAAAAAAAGAAGCAGCACAAATATTCAGAGAAATTTTATCTTACATTTGTTTCAAGGCTTCATAATAGGAGCTTCTTTTTCAGTGCCAAACGAATGATAGAGAAATGAGGAATAATAGCAGCAGAATGTGTTATTGTTACCCTGTTTTCTCAGTTGTTAACTTTTACATATTTGTGTAGGGAGGGAAATTTTTTATAATATAATAGACAATTAAAACTGATATTTTTATTTATGTTAAACAATTTTATTTCATACCTTGTATAATGATTTTATTCAAATGAAAGGGAACGTTTTGAAAAAAGTATTGTACTTTTGTGCTATTTTGGCATAATGTGAAGAATTGTTAAACATTAAATTTTATGATAATATATTTATCAATGTCTTTTAATTAGTATATTTTTCAATATATTTAGTTGGGTTGAAAAATTCAGAATTTAAACAAACAGTATATGCTATTGAAAAAGTAGGAAAATATTTTTCAAACTCTTTTCTTTTTATGTTTACATATAACTAATATGTAAGCATCAATGCAATACTTCATTTGCACTGTTGAAATTTATACAAAGTTAAAAGTTGATAATCTTGTTTGTAAAAAAATTAATATATTTGAGAAATTTATTATACACCAGGAGTTTTTTTTTTTAAAAAAGCCGATATGCACCAAGGAAATCAATACCAAATTAAATATTGATATTTATCCAAAATTTAACAGTCGTTTTACTTTAAAATAAATTTCTTAGTAAAAAATAAACATTGTTAAATAATAACTTCCAGACATAATTTTTTTTTTTCAGCTTGAAAATAATACATTTTTATTATTTGCAAACTGGTTAGTATTTATTTTCATCTTTACTATTATTATTAATTTCAGTTAGATGCAGTGCAGAGAGATTCATTTACTATTTTTTTAAAAGCTGATAAAATAATCTTTCACAATTAAATGTTAATTAAATACTTTCACATAATTCAACACTCAATCATACATTCTTACATACTCTCAATCAGCCACAATGTAAAATGTTTTTAATGTGTTATTATTATTATTAACATGTTGTATTATAGTGGGGACTCACAAAACATTTTTTAAGATAAGACTTGTTTATAAATGTAAAAATTATAGTTTCAAGAATTATGAATTCATACTATGTAATGAGGGATATTTTTAGTTCTTCATTTTATGGTTAGAGACAAGCTCTAAAAAACAAAATATCGAAAATAAACAATATTTAATTAATAAAAGTATCCTTACAAATTTATATTATTTCTTATGTCTGAATTAAAAAAATTCTTCTAAATTAACATCAAATACTGAACAAATTAATTCGTAACAGGTTAATAAAAATCAACTCTAGTTGTTTACTTCAGAAAAATAATAAATTTAAATTATTTTCTTAAATTCAACAATTCATGTGCCAACCTTTTATTCTGATGTATCATCAAATCTAATTCTTGGTGATTAGTAACGAAAATTGATAAAAATCTGATTATTAAATTATTAGAAACTGTAGTAATTTTATTATAAAGGTAAACACTTATTTTTCAATGGATGTGACAGCAATTCACACGAAAAACTCAAGCAAAAACAATTCATTTTCGTCTAAACTGTCAATACCAAGATTCTAATACCAAGTCTTATCTTAATAATGACTCCTATAAAGGTTTTATAAGAGTTCTAGAAATAACGTTAAGCAGTCATTCAACATAATACAACATATAAGATAACATCATAACACTTAAAAACATTTCACATACCTGTATTTTAAAGAATATCCCCCTTTCTATTTGTGTTGATGATGATGTTATGTGCTCTATGAGTGATTCACAAAATGTAATAATTATTTATTCGCCATCAACGGCATTATTTAGTATAAATAAAACTGGAATATCAAGCCTAACATGGCGCTATGTAGCATTCTCGTGTCTGCCATATTAGTTACGACTACTTCTGACCTCCCACAAATACTGATCATGTGACATTCTGATTTGCGAGAGGAAAACGCTCCGCATGTTTGCTCTGTTTCTTGAAACTAGCTAGTGTCCGCAAATTTGCGAATAAAAGGGAGTTGCGGAAGAAAAGTGTTTGTTCAGAATACGCGCGTACATCTGAAAAATGATTTTTTATTTACATCCATTTATCTACCACATACCTGGCAATCTGAGGTTAAATCGATTTAATGAAACACAGCAAGGCCACAACGCTGTCCAGTCATTTTATCCGATTTAAGAAAAAAGAAATTTATGAATAAGACGATTTATGAAAAATCTGATTTAAGTAAAGATTGGTATGTATTATTATTATATTTATTTATTTATTTATTTTTTGGTAAATAGAATATTTTCTGGAAATTGATTAAACGAAGAAAAAGAAGAATTTAAGAAAAAGAAACATTTTTTATTAAGTTTATATTTTTGTATATATAAAAATAGGTACGCTGCTTTATTTATGAATAAAAGGTTTCTAGTATGTGTTATTGGATTAAATCGATTTAAGCTAATATCGGAAATCCGATTTAACTAAATCGGTTTAAAGGTATTATAGGAATTCCGATTTAACTAAATCGATTTAAGACAAGAAATAGATTTAAAGCTTGCATCTGAAAAATGATTTTTATTTACATCGATTTATCTACCTCATACCTAGCAATCTCAGGTTAAATCGATTTAGTAGTATCCGATTTAATGAAACCTACACTGCAAGCCACAACGCTATCCAGTCATTTTAAACGATTTAAGAAAAAAGCAATTTAAGAACAAGACGATTTACGAAAAATCTGATTTAAGTAAAGATTGGTTTGTATTATTATTATTATTTATTTATTTATTTTCATTGATTTTTTTTTTTTTGGTAAATAGAATATTTTTTGGAAATTAATTAAACATTTATATGGAAAAGAAAAAGAAACATTTTAATACCTTAAATCTAAATTCATCTGTTTTCAGTTCATGTCTTATGCAGTCTTTTGATGAAAAATTAATAATTATAACCCTTTAAAGTAGAGTCCTGCATCGACTTGGGTATCTCTCATTTGGCCGTTTTTAGGGTTTCGTTCATCTCACGAAAACTTATTACTCCTGCTCTGTTGTCTGACCGTCTCAGAAACTATATAACTTACAGACATGAAAATTTGTGTTCTTATAGCTAAATAACTACTATGAAAGCTCAAAATATTAAAATTTGAAAAAATCGTATTATTTTAATAAATAGAGATAAAAAAAACAAAATTCTAACAGCCTTTTCCTATTAAATTTAAACATTTTCCATTGTAGCAGTTGCCAACAATTAAAAATCCACAGTAAAATTTTTTCTACAATAATTAATTTTCTATTGAAAGATTTCCACGTGAAAAATGAAAATGAAATAAAAAGTTTCACCAATGGGAAAAAAAGATTAATATGACGTCATATTGGTAATAAAACGGAAATTTTCAAAGATTTCTCAATAATACAAGAAGTATGAGTATGTGTATGTATAGAAAGTTGATTAATATCATGTGATTAGAGAATTAAAAAGAAAATTAATCTGATGGAATAAGTCAAGATTGGAAGTTTAATAGATTTTTCAAATGTTTGAGAATAATACAAAGCAAGTATCAATATGAATGATAGAGAATAGTAAATAGATGAGTTTGAGGAATGTATTGAATCATGATAAAACCCGATTATGGAAATATTCACATATTTTAATATTTTGAAGCTGTACAACATGTTTAATTTTTTTTTTTTTTAATCGCATTTAGTCCATGACAGATATTATTATGACAGAGTATAATAGTGGGCTTTTCCCGCTATTGGGCCTGTTCAGATATTTGAAAAAATGGAGTTTGTTATAAAGAGAGTTACATATGTTTTTAATTATTGGGGGGTGAAATGTTTTCCTTAATTAATGCATTTATTTTTATTTTAATGTGAAGTGAATGACGTCACGGGTAACAGCTAATAAAATATAAAATAACTAATCTTTCCTAATGTGTGGGCAAGACTAGCTCCAAACATGGGCGTTTGCTTGCAACAATATAGTTTAAAATCAATATAGATACTTTTAAAGAACTGTTACAAAAGGTCTCACTTTCCAAAATATGCAATTTGGCAGTATCACCTGGATTACAGAGGATTATGCAATAGGTTTAAATATCTATTTTATATAAACTTTTTTTTTAAATATCTTATTTAGTCCACAGATATTATTATGATAGAGTATAATAGCGGGCCTGTTCCGAATTTCGAAAATACGAGAAAAAAACCCAGTAAATTTTTACTTTATAAAAAACATGACCTATTTTTTTTGGGGGGGGGAGGGGGCTAAATGAAATTTATTTGGATTTATTAAAAAAAGTATAAAGTGTTTTGAAAGGAATATTAAGCTAAACACTTTGTGCGATCTTTGATCACACTTACCCACTTGTTTTCTCCTTTTCCAATTGAGATTTTTTTTATTGATTAAGTATTTATAGCTGGGAAAAAAAATTATATTTAAAATATGAATTAATCGAATTGAAAGTTCATATTTTTATGCGTTCTTTCAATAAAAATTTATTTTTCACATGTTTGGGTAATATTTTGTTATACATTTTTTATTTTCTATTATTCTGTAATTAATTAAAATATTTTAAAGTAGAGTCCTGCATTGTTCCGTGTATCCCTTTTTGGCCGTGATCTGCATCATTTTTTTTCAGATAAGAATATTTTCTTGAAATTGATTCAGTATTTATGATGGAAGTTGAAAAAATGATAATGAAGTGTCATATTTAAAATCCAAATTCATCGACTTACAGTTTATATTTTTATGCATTCTTTTGGTGAAAAATTAGTTTTTTACAAGCTTTGGTAATATTTTAATATATATTTTTAATTTTTTATTATTATGTAACTAATTAAAATACTTTATAGTAGAGTCATACTTCGCTAATAGAGTCATACTTACGCAATTTTGATTTTGCCTTTTTTTTCATTTAAGAAGATTTTCCTGAAATTGATTTAGTATTTATGGTTATGGTTGAATAAATTAAAGTTTTACATTTAAAATCTAAATTCATTCAATTTCAATACATATTTTTGGCAGTTCTCTATTATCCAGTCGACCACTTTTCATAACAAAAAACTATCGCCAAACTCTAACGTCAAATAAATGGGAGAACGTTGCCATTAGAATATCAAAATAAATAAATAAATAAAATATAAGTGTTTAAGGACACAATTGTTATTTTAATTAATGAAATAACTAATAAAACAGTAAAACATAATGAAAAATACACGCAAATGTTGAATTAAAAACCACTTGATGACATAACAAACACGTATAATGCTTCTGACATCAAGTAAATGGGACTGCATTTTTGGCGTTTAATCTTACAGTTTGGCGATAGTTTTTGTTATGAAAATTGGTCGATGGAATAATACAGAAGTACCATATTTTTATGTATTCTTTTAATGAAAAATAAATTTTATATGTTTGGGTACTACCATATTTTTCTGTTTATGATCCACTGCGGCATATAATCTGCAAGCATATTTTTCTCTATTTAAAATAAATGGTGGCCTATTTTCTGCACTGTTTATAGAAATTTCAACTCTGGTCAATAGATGGCGACACTAAACTACGTAATGCTTGTGATTTTTTCCTTCCATTAAATGCATAAAACAATTATAAATTTATAAACAGAAACGGAAAATTTTTGGCAGATATAGTTTAGATATAGAAGAGGATTTTTTTATAAAATAAACAAGTATTATGAAACAACTTAAGAATAATGAAAATACATTTTACACTAAATTTTATATTTCTGGTATTAATACCACAGTCAAATTTTTAAATTTTTACCTTTCATTTATTATTTAAAAATCATTTGCCTGAAATATTCTTTAGTATAACAGAAATGAAAAATAAATGTAAAGCACACTTGAAGGCACAATTAAACTTCATTAAAAAATATTCAAAACCTCAAAAATCGGAGTCATTCGACTCTGAATTCAATAAATTTCACATTTCTTCATCTAATAAATTAGGATCTTCATCATCATTACAAAAAGAGTCAGAAGCAGAGTCACAGTTATCAATATATCCGTCTATTATCTACGTCTTTTGAAAAGGTTTTTTAAATAGTTTCTTCTGTGACGTCATCCCATGCCTTTTTAACCCATTCACACACTTCTGCATATGAAGCTCACCAAATTTTACCACTTTTTGTAAAACTGATTTTCATCTGTCATCCATTTTTCATGTATATTTCTAATTTTACTCTTAAAAGATCTGTTAATTCCCATATCTAACTGTTGGAGTTTGTCAGACCTTTAATACATCTCTTAATATCCTGTTGCAAGATTTATATGTCTAGGACTCTAGTTATAACAATGCTGAATAGAGCTAAATCTGAACCAACATAACTTTACTCAGAATCTTCAGAAATCCAATAAATAAACATATTTATCAAAAATTTTATGTTAATTCAATATTTTTAATTTCTGTATATAAAATGGAAAAATAACTGTAAAACATAAAGATTTAAATATAGTTTTTTCTTATGCAAACATTAACACACAAAATATTTATATTGCATTAAAACAATTTGAATAAAATGTGCTAAATATTTATTAATTATTTGTCAATTAACTTTAATGTAGTGCCCGTGTTTTTATTTCTATTGCAGGTAGAAATATTTTTGAAATTTATTCTGAACAACTACTATGAAGACACTTCTGAACAGAAATTTCCTTTAAAACACTACTGTTCATTTCTGGACTTATGGAAAAAAAATCTCCTTTATTTCACATTTTATACATTTAATAGTAAGAAGAAAGCAAGTCGTTTATAACAGTAAAAAACCTCTTTTCCATGTTTAAAGTTATTTATTTTTTCACAAATATGATTTATATTTTACAAATCAATTTTTCTTTGTTTTAAGAACTACATTAATTGATTTTCTAATGAAAAAGTATTTCACTTGTGATATCTGCAATAGAAGACTGAAAAATCCAATTTAAATAAGCTTATTCATGTTCACACTCAGCAGAAATCTTTCCATTGCGAGGTGTGTAACAAAGATTTTTTGTGATGTCATTATTATGTTCATACTAAAGAGAATTATTTATGTGTGAACTGTGTAACAAAGAATTTTCTAAAATGTCACATTTATATCAGCATTGTCGTGTTCACGCTAAAGATGAACCCTTTTCTTGTGAGGTGTGCAACAAAGGATTTTCTCAAAAAATCATTTAAATAGACACCTGCTTATTCATACTGGTAAGAAACCGTTTTCTTGTGATATGTGCAACAAAGGATTTTCTCAAAAATCTCATTTGTCTTACCACTTGCAAATTCATAGTAATGGGAAACCTTTCTCTTGCGAGGTGTGCAACAAAGAATTTTCTCACAAATCATATTTGAAGGACCACCTGTGAATTCATACTGGTGTGAAACCTTTCTCTTGTGAGGTGTGTAACAAAGGGTTTTCTCGAAAATCTGTTTTAAAGATCCACCTGCGTGTTCATACTAAAGCAAAACCTTTCTCTTGTGATGTGTGTAACAAAGGGTTTTCTCACAAATCTTATTCAAATCTACACCAACGTGTTCATACTAACGTGAAACCTTTCTCTTGTGACGTGTGTAACAAAGGGTTTTCTCTAAAATATACTTTAAATCGACACGTGCGTGTTCATACTAAAGTGAAACCTTTCTCATGTGAGGTGTGCATGAAAAAATTTTCTCAGAAATCTAATTTGAATGATCACCTGCGAATTCATAGTAAAGTGAAACCTTTCTCTTGGGAGGTGTGTAACAAACAGTTTTCTCAAAAATCTCATTTACATGTGCATCGGCATGTTCATACTAACGAGAAACTTTTCTCTTGTGAGGTATGTAACAAGGGGTTTTCATAAAAATCTGTTTTGAATATCCACATGTGTGTTCATACTAAAGGAAAACCTTTCTCTTGTGAAGTGTGTAACAAAGGTTTTTCTGTCAAATCTTATTTAAGAAGACATCTCCAAATTCATACTAAAGTGAAACCTTCCTCTTGTGGGGTGTGTAGCAAAGGTTTTTCTGATAAATCTAATTTAAATAGGCATCATCATATTCATTCTAAAGTACGACACTTCCTTATACATATTTCAGATACAAATTACTTTTATATCAAAATAACGCCTCATAGTGTGATTAAATGTTTGCAATTCTAATTTGAGTTTAAACATGCATTGTCTGATTAAAATCAATTTTTCAGTGGTGAAGTCTCTACTAATTTCTTTAAGAATATATCTGGGAATTTATTTTAAAGTGTAACTATTAATTATGATGTTGGCAGATTGATAGACTAGATAAGCATTGATCTGCTTTAAAATTGGCAAAAAAGCCTTTTCTTTATAAAATACATCTCTCTTATCACTCTTTATCATCTCATGTTGCTCATATAAGTAGTCCTTTCTAGTTGAACTTCTCTATAGAATGAGACCTGGCAGAGAAAATTGCTTTAGTATTTGATAAAAGTTGAAAAAATTTTAAACGATTTTTTATACGTATCTAAGATAGGTAAGGAAGACCTGGCAGCATTTTAAAAGTACACTCAGCAACTTCACACATCTTGCTACAAAATATAATTAATGTAAAAGTGAAAATAAAGAATTTTGCTTACTGGCTGGTAGGTTGATTTTTTTAGTAGCCAGTTACTGGGTTAGTGAGAATAATTTCTGTAGTAGACAGTAAGTACATTTATGACGCTGAAAATTTAATTTTAAAAATATTGTTGTGAGCTCGGGGTTCGAAAGGATTGATTCCAAAATATAAGAACAATCAACAGGTTTTATTTACTCCAAACAGTTCGATAAATACACCAATATCTTTTCAAAGACACAAATATTCAGTAATCTTCAAATCTAATAACAGCACAGCAAAATTTCACACAGAACAATATAGCGTATTGTTCAATACTAAATCGCTCATAGACAACACAGTTCTCAATGCAAAGCCTCTCGTGCGTATTCAATCGCATTTGACAGAGAACTAACTCAACTGAACTGATGGAGGTCCTTATATAGGTTTCAGAGATCTTTCCAGATTATTCCAGAGCTTTCGGATGCTAGAAATTACCAGAAGGGGCTTTAGCTCTCGATAGAGTACCCCAAACGAGAATGGATCCCAATGTAAAGGTATAAGGGGGAGTTGCACAAAAAGTCGCCAAAACCATCGCCACTTGGCGATAAACCCATTCCTTGGCGATTTTCCAATAGAACGCATTATAAAAACCGATGCTGTAAGGTTGTTTTCCTTGCAAACCACCTGAGGCCTTTAGCATTGAGTTACATGATGCTCAATAGGAAATACATTAATAATACTGCAATTTTCACAATAATAAAATAAAATAAATTTAAACAAATGGAATATTTACAGATATATACAAAATTCATAACATTGCCCCCCTCTCAAGGACTGCACGTCCCGGGCAGTACAACCCCTTATCAAGAGCAAACCTGTTATCAACAAACACTAAAAAAACAATTAAACACTTATTTAAAATAAAATTGAACATAGACATAATTATACACAAACACATGAACTTATTTACAGGACCATGGTCACACTAATTTACATTATTTACATTACACTATTTACAATCAATGAACTAAGTACTATGGCCATAGTATGGAGCCAGCCTGTCGTAATGAATGGCTCTAGGCTTCGAACTTGGTGACTTTCGGATCCGAATTACGACATCGTTCAGTCTGTTTAGGACTGTATAAGGACCGTCCCAGTGCGATTGCAGTTTGGGAGAAAGTCCTTTACGTCGAGTCGGATTATAAAACCAAACCTTGTCACCTTCTTTGAATTGATGTCCCGTGGCTTTCGTGTCGTACCTGGTCTTCATCTTCTCCGTCTGTATATTGATACGCTCTCGAGCCAAGTTGTGGACGTCTTCAAATCGTGCCTGGAGATTCTGCACGTATCCCTCTGGCGATGAAGGCGCATCTGGAGGGCGACCAAAAATCAGATCACAAGGTAGACGAAGATCACGACCGAAAAGCCTCTGAGACGGGGAATAGCCGGTTGTTTCATGGACGGCACTGCGATAGGCGAGAAGAAGCAAGGGAAGTTTTTGGTCCCAGTCTTGTTGGTTTCTTGAGACTAGCAGTGAGAGATTGTTGAGGATGGTACGATTAAATCTCTCAACCATGCCATCCGACTGTGGATGTAAAGGCGGCGTCCTAGTTTTGTCCATTCCAAGAAGTTGACAGAGACCCTCAATCACAGCAGATATGAAATTTCTCCCTTGGTCAGAATGCATTTGAAGGGGAACTCCATACCTTGATATCCACTGGTGTACCAAGGCATCTGCAACCGTAGAAGCTTCTTGATCAGGGATGGCATAGACTTCAGGCCATTTCGTGAAATAGTCCATGACAACAAGGAGGTATTTGTTGCCATCAGCACTTCTTGGCAGAGGACCTAGGATGTCAAGGGCGATGCGTTCGAAAGGTGCTCCTACATTGTAGAGATGTAGTCTTCCTCGGCTACGTTTCTTTGGTCCTTTCCGAGCTGCACATGCATTGCAAGATTTGCACCATTGTTCGACGTCAGCTCTCGCTTTTCCCCAGAAGAAGCGCTCTCGGACTCTGTGTAATGTTTTCATGACTCCAAAATGGCCACCAGTGGGACTGCCATGTAATTCCTTGAGGACCTCTGGGATTCGGGATCGAGGAAGTACCAACTGCCACCGAGATGTCTTCCCATCTTCCGATTCGAATTTTCGGAACAGGACACCATTCCTGACGTGGAGGGAGTTCCAAAGAGCCCAATATTGCTTCGTCGTAGGACTGTAAGTCGAGATGTCCTTCCAACTGGGCTTTGTGCTAGAAGATTCTAATAACTCCAAGATTGGCTTGATGTCAGAATCTGCCATTTGATCTTCTCGAATCTTCTCATCACTCCAGGGATCTGGTGGCGTTGATAGTGAAGTCTTCGTCTGGCGTATGACATATTCAGGATTATACTTGCTCTCCGCTCTGGAACAATAGCGGCAACTTTCAGGACACGGTCTTCTTGATAAGGCATCAGCATTTCCCTGCGATGAGCCTTTACGATGCCTGATGTCAAATTCGTATTCCTGGAGTCGTCGTATCCATCTGGCTACTTGGCCCTCTGGGTTCTTAAAATTCATCAGCCATGTTAGGGATGCGTGATCAGTACGAAGGAGAAATTTCCTGCCATAGAGATAGTGATGGAAGTGTTCTATGGCTTTCACTATAGCTAATAACTCCTTACGAGTGACGCAATAATTTCGCTCTGGTTTCGATAGACATTTGCTCCAGTATGCTACGACTCGTTCTTGGCCATCTATTTCTTGGGAAAGTATAGCGCCGACACTTTCATGGCTGGCATCCGTGTCCACAATGAATTGTTTGTCGGGGTGTGGATAGGTAAGGACTGGAGAGGATGTGAGAGCTTCTTTCAGCCGCTGGAAGGAATTTTCGCATTCTTGTGTCCGTAGAAACTTCTGTTTGCTTTCAGTGAGCCTATGCAAGGGTCTTGCGATGTTGGAGAACCCCTGTACAAACTTTCTGTAATAAGTGCATAGTCCCAGAAAGCTTCGCAACTGATGGACATTTTCCGGACGTTTCCAGTTCTTTACTGCAGACACTTTTTCAGGATCTGTTCGAACACTTTCAGCTGAGATGATGTGTACTAAATAGTTTACTTCTCGTTGGAAGAACTTGCATTTCAAAGGGTTCAGCTTTAAATTTGCCGCTCTTAGCTTCGTTAACACTTTTCGAATATTTCCTAGATGTTCTTCAAACGTGCGGCCACCAATGATGACGTCATCTAGGTAGATGAGACAAGCTTCAAAAGTCAGGCCTTTTAACACTGTCTCCATGAGGCGCTCGAACGTTGCTGGAGCATTGCAGATCCCGAACGGCATAACTTTAAATTGCCAAAGTCCTTGTCCAGTAGTAAATGCGGTCTTCTCTTTGTCATCAGGATGGATCTCTACTTGCCAATATCCACTCTTCAAATCCAGTGTGGAAAACCATTTATGTCCTGAAAGAGTATCTAGCGTGTCGTCTATTCTTGGTAGAGGATAGCTGTCCTTCTTCGTGATATCGTTAAGTTTACGATAATCCACACAAAATCTTGTGGAGCCATCTTTCTTTCGGACCAACATGATGGGAGAGGCCCACGGACTTGATGACGTTTCGATGATGTCACTATCCTGCATCTCTCGTAAGAGCGTAGAAACCTCTTCTTGTTTTGCGAACGGCAAGCGTCTTGGGTGCTGTTTAATCGGTGGATGGTCGGCAGTATCAATTCTATGACGTGCCAGAGAAGTGCGACCTATATCACTCTCGTTTTGTGAAAACACATCCTTAAACTCCTGGAACAGTCTTTCTGCGGCATGTCTCTGCTCAGGAGATAAATTTTCATTCCTTCCAATTTCAGGTGTTAAACTTGTAGGCGGATCCGACAACGTCAAGCTCGGGTCTTTGCAAACACAGGTGACTGGAGCACAGGTTGCAAGCACTTCACCCTTCTGGATAATTCTAGACTTTCCACTTACGTTCGCAATTCTCATGGATATCACATCTCTCGACAGATCTGCCAGCGCTGATGCTATTAGCACTCCCTTTGGGCTCTTCTCAGGATATCCAGTCAAGCCATACTGGAAAATTCTTTCGTTTCCAGTTAATCCAGGTATCATCATTTCGGTTCGAGGAGGGATGATAACATCTGCTTTGGCTGTGATCCGTTGAATGGACCCGGACTCATTTCCAAGTTTGAAAATAGTGACATCTTGAGCAGAGCGTAACTCATTATTCTTAAAATCCAGTGTAAATCCATGCTCTTTTAAAAAGTCCAGTCCGAGTATAAAAGGGTCTGAAATATCAGCTACATAGACTGTATGATGGTAAGCGGTGTTCCCAAACTTTATTTTCAGTGTCGTTCTTCCATGTATATCGATCTTATCTCTGGTCACAGTTTGAAGGATAACACGTGGCGGGGTCCAGGAGAGTTTTTCTTTCAGCCGCTGAGCTAGATCTTTCCGAATGATGGTCACATTGGCTCCTGTATCGATGATCATATTACAGGGCAAATCATTCACACTTCCGACTAGAAAAACTCCGTTCTCGCCACAACTTCTTGCAGAAATTTCACATACTTGAAAATGAGGCTTCTCAAGATCTGGCAACCTCCACCCCGTGAGATGACCATTAATCAGTTTTCTTGCTCCTCCGTTCGTGGGTGAGCTATTACCTTCGGTGCTGGGTCGTCTTGGGCAGTTGATTTGGATATGGCCTTCTCCACCGCATCTCCAGCACTTGATATTTCTGTAAGGTTTGTTGTCCATCAAGGAGTTTATCTGTCTCATCACGTCCTTCATCTGCTGCTGTAAACGCTCCACAGCTGTATCCGACGTCTCAGACATGTTGGCTACTCGCACAAAGTGGCTATCTTTCCTTGTAGCTTGCTGGGCTGCCTCTAATTTCAGGGCATAAACTAAAGCCCCTTTTAAGTCACTGAGATCTGCAATCCGGAGTTGTTTCTGGATCTCAAAGTCACGCACACCATCGATGAAATGTTGCAGAGCTAAACTTTCTCTAGTTTCAGTCGGACAGTCAGGATAAGCAAGATGGGAAAGTCTCTCGACATCCGTAGCAAGCTCTTGCAGGGATTCAGTGGATTTCTGCTGTCGAGATTTGAGCTGGAGTCTGCTATATTCCTTCATGCATTTCTCGCCAAAGCGCAATTCTAAGGCACTGACGAGCGTTTCAAAATCCAGCGGTTCATTTGCAGGCAATGTCTGTAGGACGTCGGCAGCATCAGCTCGTAGAGAAGCAGCTAACTGGAAAGCCTTTGTCTGGGAATCCCATCCATTGGTGTCCGCTACGATCCCAAATTGTGTCTTAAAAACTGGCCATGAGGATTTTCCGTCATAGATCGACAGTTTAATACAGGAACGAGGAAGCATAGATTGATACTTGACATCTTCGGTATAGTTTCCCGCATTTATCTTTTGTTTCTTCACATTTTCCAACTCTTTTTCTACACTCTCTATCCTTTCTTCTACGTTATTGGCTGTCTTTTGAACTTTTTCTTCTATTTCCTGAAATCTTCCTTCAAATTTGTTTTCCACGCTGTCAATTCTTTCATTTAAAGATGTTATTTTATTATCTATTAATTCTTTCAACTCACCAAGGTTGGTTGACATATCTTTCTTCATTTCTTCCGACATCTCCTTCATTTCAGCCTGGTTCGTAGTCATTTTCTCATCTATCGCTGACATTTCCTTCTTCATTTCTTCCGACATTTCCTTCATTTCAGCCTGGTTCGCAGTCATTTTCTCATCCATCTCTGACATATCCTTCTTCATTTCTTCTTTCATCTCGCCAAGATTGGTTGACATCTCAGCCTGATTCACAGCTAATTTCTCCAATAATTGTTTCAGTTGCTCCTCCATTGCTCTGGTGATCGGCATTCAATCCCACTTCTGACACCAAATGTTGTGAGCTCGGGGTTCGAAAGGATTGATGCCAAAATATAAGAACAATCAACAGGTTTTATTAATCCAAACAGTTCGATAAATACACCAATATCTTTTCAAAGACACAAATATTCAGTAATCTTCAAATCTAATAACAGCACAGCAAAATTTCACACAGAACAATATAGCGTATTGTTCAATACTAAATCGCTCATAGACAACACAGTTCTCAATGCAAAGCCTCTCGTGCATATTCAATCGCATTTGACAGAGAACTAACTCAACTGAACTGATGGAGGTCCTTATATAGGTTTCAGAGATCTTTCCAGATTATTCCAGAGCTTTCGGATGCTAGAAATTACCAGAAGGTGCTTTAGCTCTCGATAGAGTACCCCAAACGAGAAAGGATCCCAATGTAAAGGTATAAGGGGGGGTTGCACAAAAAGTCGCCAAAACCATCGCCAACTTGGCGATAAACCCATTCCTTGGCGATTTTCCAATAGAACTCATTATAAAAACCGATGCTGTAAGGTTGTTTTCCTTGCAAACCACCTGAGGCCTTTAGCATTGAGTTACATGATGCTCAATAAGAAATACATTAATAATACTGCAATTTTCACAATAATAAAATAAAATAAATTTAAACTTTAAAGTGTAACTATTAATTATGATGTTGGCAGATTGACAGACTAGATAAGCATTGATCTGCTTTAAAATTGGCAAAAAAGCCTTTTCTTTATAAAATACATCTCTCTTATCACTCTTTATCATCTCATGTTGCTCATATAAGCAGTCCTTTCTAGTTGAACTTCCCTATAGAATGAGACCTGGCAGAGAAAATTGCTTTAGTATTTGATAAAAGTTGAAAAATTTTTAAACGATTTTTTATACGTATCTAAGATAGATAAGGAAGACCTGGCAGCATTTTAAAAGTACACTCAGCAACTTCACACATCTTGCTACAAAATATAATTAATGTAAAAGTGAAAATAAAGAATTTTGCTTAGTGGCTGGTAGGTTGATTTTTTTAGTAGCCAGTTACTGGGTTAGTGGGAATAATTTCTGTAGTAGACAGTAAGTACATTTATGACGCTGAAAATTTAATTTTAAAAATATATAATGAGGTTACAGTAAACAAGTAATCTATGTACTAAATAAAAATATTTTATTTTATATTGTTCTGAATAAACTTAACATACTAATTTCCAATCTATTTTAAATTTTAAAATAAGTTAACAGTGAAGTTATACATATCTCATAATAATGTTTAAAATTTAAGTCTCAAGCGGGGGTATTTTTTATCAACAAATATCCCCTTTTTCTGACCAATTTTAAGTAAAATTACTTTAAAACACATTAATATTAAATTTCGAGAGAAATTTTTTATTTTTTTTACTTATTTATTTGATTTTTTTTTAAATTTTTAAATAAGTTAACATCAGATTTATACATATCTCATAATAATGTTTAAAATTTAAGTCTCAAAGTTTGGGGCATTTTTTATCAAGAAAATATCCCCTTTTTCTGACCAGTTTTAAGTAAATTATTTTAAAACACGTTATTATTAAATTTTGAGAGAAATTTTTAATTTTTTTTACTTATTTATTTATTTTATTTCAGAAGTCTATACCCCTTTCCCGAAAAAAAATCTGGCTACATTATTGGGTAATAATACTTATACCTTCTTTTAGAATTTTGTTTGTGAAACTATTTCTTTGAAGAATATATTATATAATAATAAAATCAAATAGGATGTGAAAAAGATTGAGAGATGTATGAAGTAATAGGTGTTTCTTATTTCACACGTGCAAAAAAATTCAAAATAAAATGTTCATTTAAAAAATAACGTCTTTTTATTAAAAATAAATGTTATAGACTTATTTATTTTTAAAATCTGTGCAATTATTCCAAAAACGAAAGTGGATGCAGACTTCAGAAATTGGAAGCATCAGAGGTATAGGGAAAAAAGGAATGGGAAAAGTTCAAATCAGAAAATCCTGCATTTGGTCGGTTCTTTGCATATGTTTAATCGCTGAGTGGTGACTGGCGATTGCTTATTTTCACCTTTAAATTAACGGTATCTAAATTATAGATGTTAGTAAAAGGTGATTTGTTTTCCAACTATGTTGACAATCATCATTAATCAGGGTAGCATTCGTTTTGCTTTGCAGCACAGTGTGTAACGTTAATAAGTATACTTTAAAACCCATGGCAACCACCTACGTCATCTTTACCTATTCCAGGTAAGTGAGCAAAATCATTTTACAAAGATTTCTATCCTTATCAAATACTGAAGTAAATTTATTCAGCAGCTATCAGTCTATAATAATTGTTGGCAGCAATAAAGTGCTTATCTGCCTTAGTGCCTATGTAGGCACATTCTTGTGGTTCTCTGTTTGCATAATTTACTTCTATAATTATTTCATTCTGGCTCACAACCATTGAAAATAATCAGCCATCCACTCTAAAATTTATATTAGATCCTTAAAACTAAATTCATTTTACACGAATTCCCATCTTGTATCATGCCAGAATGAATTGGAGATAAAAATTTTCTTTATTTCAAAAGGATCACTTTTTAAAAAAAATTTATTCAACTGATTCATCTTTCAGTGCTCAAAGTTAAAAATCTTTAACACTTTTTTACTTTTAATATGGTGTGCCTTGTGTGTTATTTTGCATCAACACTGCATGAATAATCAAATCTTAACATGCTACAGAAGTAAATGTTTATGAAAACTGATATATTTACATAATTATAATAAGTATAAACTCCCATATAACACATAAGCTTCCCTAGGACATCCCCAGGAAGATTGACATTCATCCCCCAGGCATTCCTGAGGATGCAAAAATTTGTCATCAGGAGGTCCTCAGGAACCGAAAATGTCCGCCTCATAGCATCCCTGGGATGTCCCCAGGACCTCCTTCACATTCCTCCTGGGGAAGATTTTAGGAATTGAAATTGGAGGAGTTTGAAAAACTTCAAGGTCACAAGCATATGCTTAAAAACCCTCCTCAGGAAGTTCATGGGAAGCAATTTAGGAAGATTTTGGAATACTTCAAGGTCACATAAACTCCACAAGAAGTTTAAGGGATGTATCATAGGGAAGATTTTGGGATACTCCAAGGTGATAGAAACCTACATTATATATATACTAGCTAACCCGCCCGGCGTTGTCCGGGCCAGTGATTGTTTTTTTAAAATCAAGTTTTAAAACTTGATTTTTTGTTTCTAATTTATTATAAATTTATTATTTTATACCTTTAACCCGATTTTGTATGAAATTATACTTTAAAATGAAAAAAAATCAAGAAAAAATATCGATATTTAGTGATAAAAGCACTCATTTTCTTATTTTTTTACGTACGGTCGTTTCATAGTTTTGAAAAAGTTTTTTGTCCGAACTCTGAAATCTTTGTTAGTTATGAAAAAAACTTAATTTTGTGAAAATATTGTTACCTAGTTGCAAAAAAAATGTTTTCTTGCTTTTTTGCTCGTTTTCGCGTCGGCTCCTTTAACATAGCAATACAAAAATAGTTTTCATCTTCCGAACTCTTTAAAATTTCAATTGGTTATAAATATAACCGTGTCCAAGCTCTTTAAAATTTTGCGAAAAAATATGCATATATAGTAGAGTTCTTTTCTTAAAAAAAGCTTTCAACTCAATGAGCTAAACAAGTTTGTTTCTGAGGAGAGAAGCCTTTAAAAATAAAAGTTGAAGCATGCGCAATGAGACGATTTTCGTGTGGAAAAGAGAATGTGAATTTGACAGAATGCACTTTTCGCTTTAAATATATATACTTTTTAGATGAATTTTCAATTCTGTAGATTTTTTTTTAAACTGCAACAAATTTTGAAAATGGTAGAGCTCACTACATTGTAAGTTCTACCATCTTTTAAAATTTGTCTATTGTACAACAGACATTACCATTGCTTCTATACAGAAATTGTATAGTGTACAATAGACAATTTCTTCAAGTAGCTAAACAATTGATATAAAGTTACATCCAAACTTTTTTAATTTCTGATGAATTAAGCAAATGATTCAGTGACTTTTCCCCCTAGAAGCTGCATTTAGCATTCTTTGCATTCAAATTTACATTTTAATATTTACTCCTTTGTTTTCATTTTATTTAACTATACCAAAGAGGTAGAATGACATGCCCAATATTAATTGCTAGCATAGCAAGCTTGTGAAATGCACATATCAAAGTTAATGTGAAATTTCTTGCATATTTTATGAGAACTGATCCTATAGTGTCAGAAAATTAATTTCAAAACTTCCTACTGCCTTTTTTAATAAGCCGATTTCAACTGGTTATACTTTTTTTTAACCAAAAGTTAATTTATAATTTTTATTATTAATAGCAAATATTAGATATTTAACCCATGTACTGCGATCCACGAGTATACTCGTGGTTGGTGGTTGTCAACGTTCAAAATAAAAGTATATGATAAAAAAAAGCCTAGCCATCACTATTTTAATATGTTAAAAAATACTTTATTTAATGACAAAAACTATTAACCCCTTCGGCCCTGATTTTTTTTTTCAATTTTGGGAAAAAATTAGTGTTATGCTAACAAAATTGAAAATAGCTATAAGAATCACAGAAGTTAGGGTTTAATGAAAGTTAACAAATGTGTTCTTTACCAAAACTTCACAAATGTAGTTATTTTGCGTGTTTTTCATATAACAATAGTCTAAGGAAGAATTTTTGAAGACGTTTGGAAAATGTCGTATTACAACTAAATTAAACAAGCATAAAAAATTTTTAATATTTTTTATCTTTTATCACAAATTACTAATTCGGAAAAAGATTCCTAAATTTTAATTTAAAGAGTGAAACGTATGTTTTAATTAAAAGAAATGCCAACGGCTTGCTAATAATTATGAAAATTATTTTTATTATTATTACTACTAAATTCTAAACATAAGTGAAGTCATATTAGAAAATGTAGAGATTCTCACTATTAGGTGCTGGAATTAATAAAAATAATGTTTAAGACAAAATAATACTCAATAAAAGATATGTCCTATTACTAGGACGTCAGGGCCGTAGGGGTTAAAGTTACCAAATATTACCTTTCAGAATTTTTGGAGAGAAACTAATTTCAGCAAAAATATTGAAGACTCTGCTCGCACAGTTTAAACAGGAAGTGGTATAAGTCACAATTTCTTAAATGTTCTAAAATGAAGATCTCCTAGAGAGATTACCCTTTAAAAAGCACAATGCTTTCCTAAAGGCATGTTTTTATAAGGTAAATTTATTTACTATCATATATTGATATTCCTTTGTATCTGAAATGCCTTCCATGCACTTTATTTTTCAAAATAAGAGACATGCATTGATCTGGTTTTACAGGTTGCATGTGTTAATAAAATTTCAGAAATCAACACATAATTGACAAAATAGCATCAAAGTCTGTAGTAGTGGAATAAGAATTTCAGTCATAATTCCTTCCACTTCCTTTATTTCCTAAGGCAAGTTCTGTACATAATGTTGCATTACAAAATAGAATGCAATTTTTAAACATAATTTTAAGTTTCACTTTACAATTTTCTAGAAAACATTTTCTGCAAAAAAATTGTACTACTTTCAGAAAATCCTTAAAAATGCTTTGCGAATTAGACAAAAGGATTCTTTATTTTAAAAAGAAATTTTATAAAATTATTTCACACTAAAAGTCAGAAAAAAAGCTAAGACTTTGTATTTGAGCGCATTAAAATTGCATACCAATATATTTTGGCTAACTGAGGTTGATTTCTACAAAGAAACTTTTTGATTTTGGTTGAAGTTAAGACTGGCTCACTATTGCTAATCCCATGGAAGAAATTTTTAAAGACATATTGTTTGCATTTCAATATTTTTAAATAAATATATTCCTTTTCATTGGCTAGTTGAGACAAAGGCATATTTTTTACTTTTTTCAGTTTTGTTTGGAAATATTTTTTTGAGGATTCACTTTGGAAGTCTGTTTAAAAAATAAATGTATCCTAATTTAAAATATCTGTAAACAAAATCGAAAAAGTCAAAAAATGGTGTTAGTACAGATTGATCTCAGCTAGCCAATGCAAAATAAATAAAATTAAAGTATTGAAATGTAAATGAGCTATCTTAAACTTTTTCTACAGGATTTCTACAGGGAAGCAGGCTTTCAAATGACTTAAGTAGCTCCTTAAGATCTTATTTTCTTTGCCACAATACCTACCCTCACCTCCCACTTTTCTTTGGTTGTAGCAGGACTGCTAACCATATAGAAGAAATTCAGACTTTTTCCATTTATTTAAAAAAGGAAAAAATAGTTAAGGTAAAACAAATATTGCATTAATGAAAAATACTAAAGTAATGCATTAGTAATATTCAAATTTTAATTGCTTAATAGGCGTATAGCCAACATAGTGAAAAAGTACCCTAGCCGGGACTCGAACCTGGGTCATCAGATTAGTGCACTGATGTTCTACCAACTGAACCACTTGGAAATGATACTCAGCCTGGAACTTTTTCAGCATAACGTGTTGGCAAGGCTACAAACGCAGCAGAAGATGGAATATTTTCCGTGAGCCACCAACCCTTGAGCAAACACGAAATCAAAGAAAATCCAACATCGACAATTGAATGGATTCATATTTAATACTTGAAAATTTTTCCAGAGAAAATTTCACACGCCTTGCATTCATAATATTCAAATTTTAATTGCTTAATAGGCGTATGGCCAACATAGTGAAAAAGTACCCAAGCCGGGACTCGAACCCGGGTCGTCATATTAGCGCACTGACATTCTACCAACTGAACCAGTAATTAAAATTTGAATATTATGAATGCAAGGCGTGTGAAATTTTCTATGGAAAAATTTCCGAGTATTAAATATGAATGTAATACATTAGTTTTAGAATTTTAAAACTGTGTAGGGATGGGTACGGCACAAGTAGAAATTCCTTGATGAGGGCAAATTAAATGAAATATTAGATAAAAGTTTGCACATTTTTTATATTAAATTTCCCGTATATGTCCGATTTTGGATAAAATACTGGAATTCTACATAAGCACATTTTTGTCCAAGACTTTTCCAGGTGATGAAGCAACCCTACTGCAGTTCATAAGAGCCTACATTGGATACATTTTTAATTTTATTCATGTGGTGTTACAAAGAAAAAATAAATGAGCACTTTGCGAGATCTCAAAAAATTTGAAATAGAAATATGGTTGCCTACTATTTCTGAATAGTAAGTTATGCTTTATGAAATTTTTGTGATGGAATAAAGCAAAAATACAATTTGGATGTAACTAACAGAAAATGCAATTAAGCTAGTATTTATATGTAAAATTTTACTCTAATTTGAAATATATAATAGAAACATGCATAAGTGAATACTTTTATATGTAGATATGCATAGTTTTGTTTCAGTTATAATTCGAAAATAAAATTTGTTTTCAGTTTTATTTTGGTGTAGTTTTTTTCTATGTGTTACATATAAAAGTTCATCATTAGGACTAATCTGTTATTTATTACATAACACTTTTATAAAATTTTGGACAAAAATCTTTATAAATTCTAAACATTTAGATGCCAATATCATCAAAATGAGACTTTAATCTGCTGAGTTTTTCTCTTTGTATTTTAAAAACTTACTGAAGTTTTCTTCTTCATTTATATAGAGAAAAGAAAAAAGTGAACTTAGTTGCATATATTGTCTAACATTTTTATATAAGGTGAATCAATTTTCTTATATCAGGGGGTGATTGTGGGTTCATGAAGAAATTCCTGAAATTTTAGCGAGAAAACATTTTTGTATGGAGAGAACATAATTTATTACAGGGAGGGTCAATTTATGAAAAATATGAATTTTAATTTTATTTAGTAAACATGAAATTGATACTTTAGTCTTATTTTATTAATTTAACTATCAGGAAATCCAGAATTTGAAAAGGAAATATGAATTTGATTACTGAAAATGAAAAAAAATACCTGAACACAATCGCCCCTCCTTTAACTAATGAACAGCGTTTTGATTCAAGCTATATTACCAAAATATGAAAGAATGAAGTACTAAGCAATTTCAATTTATCAAAATTATTTAAAAAAAAGGTACAATAATTTAGCAGTTCACACTCCTCTTTTGCAGCCTTTCCTTGCAATGTCGCAGCCACGTCTGTATGGGTTCCTTAAGCTCCTCATTAGTCGTACTCGGAAAGAACAACCTAACAACATCTAGGGAGGGAAAAAGAGCAAATACAAGATTAAATTACAGTTATACTTACGATGATAATGTAATATTCCAGTTTAACATTTATGATATACAGGGCACTGCCAAATTTGCCAGACAAATTCAAAGGGACAATATAGTAGGCATCAGAAGGATGAAAAATTATCAAATGTGATCGCAATCCAAGTTCAGCAGTTGAAAATCGCAAAAATAGTCTTCACACAATCCATTGGATTTTTTAAATGAGGCCACTTCAAATCTGTTGTTTATCAGACGGCTGTGGAAACAATGAAGAATCTGACAGCATGGATCATCTAGTAGTGTTTCCCCCAGAATAAAAAAAGGGCAGGGTGCTCCTTCAAAAAAGGGACACTTTTTATGAAAAGTGCTTTTTGTACGTAAGAGCTTAATTATTTTAAAGTTTTCTTTCTATTTTAATATTCACACATAAACATATTTTTCTATTAAAAAGTATTTGTAAATTCCAAAAAGAGGAATTTTGCATCATAGCCAATGGCCGGTAGGTTGATTATTTTTTTATTAGTAGCCAGTAAATATATTTATGTCACTGAATATTTAATTTTTAAAAAAATATAAAGACTTTATAGTAAATAAATAATTTGTGTACTAAATCAAAAATATAATTTATATTGTTTTGAATAAACTTGAGATATTAATTTCCAATATCATAGCAAATTTACACACAACATACCTAGGTAGCTAACCACATAAGTCCCACTAAGCTTAGATACTTGTTTAGATTAGTACTTTTTTTATTTAATTTTTTGTCATACTGTGAAGATCTGACAATAATAAAATAGGAATGTTTATGCACCAAAACATATCCAGAAATTCAGGAATTGTGTTTTATGTCAATTAGTTTGGAAATAATTACAAATTTGTCATTCAGGAGTGAAAAAATTCATTTATCGGTTGCGGTAAAATATCGGAAAATTTGTCACTCGGTTGCAAGAAAAAACTGTGAAATTGGTCAACCGGTAGCGAGTAAAAAATCGCAAAATTCAGCAGTTGGTTTTAGGAAAAAAATCGCGAAATTCATCAACGATCGCATGAAAAATATACCCTGTAAGTTTCGCCATTAAGATGCGTAAAAAATCGGGAAATTAACATTTATTTTTCTTGGAACGCTGTATTGAAATTTGTAAAGTAGCATAGAGAGAAGAAAAACGACTAATTAGTGTTCCAGATTTATTTATTTTTTTTAGAGAGATAGTAAATATTAAGATATTTTTTAATAAATTATATTGTTTTAAAGAAAAATGTTTCTGAAATAAAAGGCTATTTTTAAGGGGGAGGGGGGGCAGGAAGTAGATAGACTGCATAGGAATGCATTAAAAAACTTTAACGTGCAAATTGATCAAGGAAATGTGTTTTTTGGAATAATAAATATTTTTGAAAACATGCACTTTTGATATTAAAAAGGATTCTAATGACATTTCTCTCTATTCTAAAAAAATAGATGGCACTCTTTCTCTACTTATATTAATTAAAGTACTATTACATATAAAAACATGAAATTGGTAGTTTTATAGAGATATGTATGACACACTGAAACAGACAGTTTTTAAATCTAAGAATTATTTTAAGCACTACTTAATGTTGAAATTGGTCAATTTATCTCAGTTATATAAGCTTTATAGGATCAAAAACTATACATAACAATTTAACCATTTTTTGCAGGCACATACTTGAATAGACTGTAGTGTGCAAAGTCCAATTACTTTTTTAATTTGACAAATTTAGCAGAGTTTGTTGGATCTTTTATTCAAAATTTAATTAGCTGAATAAAGATTTAATTCATAGTTTGAAATAGCCGATTTTTTTACCTACTGTTGCAAGATTTTAAAACAAATATTTTACAACAATTGTTCAAAGTGTTGACCACGGACATTATTACACATAGCGTGTTCGCCAGTCGTTGCTCCGTAGATGTACTCTGTGTAATAATGTCCGCGGTCGACACTTTGAACAATTGTTGTAAAATATTTGTTTTCTCTGGACATCACGAGCTGTGTTGTACGTATTCTGTGCAATAAATAATTTTCTGAAGTGTTTCTTTATTGTCTCAGTTTGTCCATTTCCAGACGCATTTTCTCGATTTTCATCCTTTAAGCCTTTCAGAGGCAAAGTACTTTTAGTACTAAAATGTTGAAATAAATGATTGGCACCGGAATTTACAAAAAAATTTATTTGTAAATATGAAAAAGGCTATATTTCCCATACATATTAAATGGAAAAGATTTTATAAAAATTCTGGTGCCATTGTGGCGTTTTGGAATTAAAATAAGTGGTTTCATAAACATACCACTGCCCCTGAAAGGGTTAAACGTCATTTGTGACCCCATGTTCCATTGTATTTTTTGTTCGTCTTCATGAGTACTATCATCCCTCTAAGTTTGTTGAAGCATTTCAGATACACCCTGTATATATATATATATATATATACCCAAACAGCACACACCCATCTATAAGACATCTACAAGCTGTAAACCCCAAAAAACCGACACATCTATAAGAAGTCTATAAATATCCATGATACACCCTTTTCACCTCTTATGGAGATGTTATGTGTGATCTCTCTGAGTTCTATTAGACGTCCAAGATATCCAGGTAGTCTATAAGACGTCCAAGCATAGATCACTTTTCAACATGCAGTACTTCTTATAGATGTACTTAAGACTTGGATTGAAGATATCTAGGTACATCTGATATGCATCTATAAGACGTCTATTTACTGATATTCAGCATTTCTTATAGACATACTTAAGATATGCAAGAAATTTCATCAGAAATACAGCCTTGGGCAAAAGTATTGATCACCCCCATATTTATAATATATTTGTAAAAATAATAGTTAGATACAAATATTAAATTGCATACAATTATGAATTTTCTCTTTAAGAAATGTTGGCAAAAAAAATAGCAAACGAATAATTCATTTTTTAATAAAGCTATTTTCTTTAAAAAACATTTTTTTAATATTTAATTTTGCTTTCTGGAAATTTTGTTAGCCAGTTAATAAATAATCAAGAAAATAATTCTTGGATGAAAAGTCAAAATAAAGAGCTTAGTCTTCAAAAATAAAAATAAAGAAATCTTATGTAAAAAAAAAAAATACATTTTTACATAATTTTTAACATGTGTTAATAATAAAAAAAAATTAATTATTTACACTGCTGAAAAGTTTTATATTTTGGCTTTTACTACAAGAAAAGACAAAATAAAGAACTTAGTCTTTAAAAATGAAAATAAAATCTTATGTAAAAAAAAAAAAAAAAAAAAAAAAAAAAACATTTATACATAATTTTTAACATGCGTTAATAATATTAAAAAAAAAATTAAGAATTATTTACGCTGCTGAAGAGTAAGTTTTATATTTTGGCTTTTACTGTAAGAAAATTATTTCACTTTCCATGATTATCTGTTAACTTAACAATGACACTTCCAGAAAACAAAGTAATTAATACTTTTAAAAAAGTAGGTTTTCAAAGAAAGCGACTTCATTAAAAGATAAGTTGTTCGTTTGTCTTCTTTTTTTTTTTTTTTTTTTTAACAAACCGTAATAACTTAAAAAGAAAATTCCTAATGATATGCAGTTAAATATTTGCATATAACTATTACTTTTACAAATATATTAAAAATATGGGGGTGCTCAATACTTTCATCCAAGATTGTATTTCCAGTGAAATGACAGTTTTCTTGCACGTCTTAAGCATATCTATATGAAAATTAGTATAATTCTTGCAGAAAATGTTAAAATATAAAGAAATTGGTCTTCAACAAGGAAAATAGAGAAATCTTATGTTAAAATTACACTTTAAATTTTATAAATTTAAATTTTTAATTTCTTAATAAAAATGATACAAGTTTTAAGAAATATTTTCATTGGTGAAGATAAGTGCTTTATATACTTTGGCTTTTCCAGTAAGAATTATTCTAATTGTCATGATCACCTATTAACTTGCATAGCATAACAATTGCTATGGTATGAAAGTTTCAATTATGATATCTTGCTGAAAAACAAAGTTATTACAATTATAATTGTAATAACTTAACCGTTAAAGACATAGACAGCAGTTGTGAATTCTAAAATAATTGTGTTGAACACATGCGCTTCATTTACCCTCTTACTAAATATCCTTCATAGTTTAATGTTGAAGTTCAAAATTTGTTCTACTCTTTCATTATTTTATCAGCAAGTTTCCATTGATGTACAAAATACACCGTCATTGAATTTTTATAAACTATTATTTTTTCGTTCTTAATTAAGCATTTTTTTACATATAAATGTGAGATCTATTACTAGAATAATATTATTAGACATAAGACACTATTATACTTTATCATCAAAAGTTTATATTTTATGCTTTCAAAGACACTGCTTGTGTCTTAACTATAAACTGTCCGTGTTAGATTAATTATAACTAAATTAGTTTTTTTTAACAATTTGATGTTTATTGCTTTTATACTACTACTGGACATCGCATTAAACAAGGATATCATTAAAGGTTACTTAAGTTTTAAGAGCTGATGGTGCATAGAGTGTGCTGCTTGTGTCTTTATGTTGTACAAATCGTCAGTGGTGTTAAAGGTTAAAAAAGAATTTCATAACTGTATGTAGTTAAATATTTGCATTCGACTAATATTCAGGCTCGTGCTGGCACTTAGGGATAGGTGTCACTGCACCCTCTGCCACCCTTAATGATGTTACATGATATAGTGTGAAAGTGCCAACATGACCCTCTGTCCACCGCCCTTTCAAGACATCCAGCATGGGCCTGCTAACACTTTTAAATCAGTTATAATAAAAATACAGCAGTGCTTAATAATTTTGGTAAAGACGACTGTATATAAAAATACTAAATGTTTCGTTCCGATAATATCAGTATTATTCCCATATTTATATTGGGATTTTTTTTTTATCAAAGCATCGACTAATTTTTATAATATTTCCAATGAAATATGAATGCTGTAATTCCCTCAAATCTCATAACTGAATTTTATAAACTACCATATTTACTTACTCCTGCATAATGCACACATTTTTACCAAAATTTCAGGTCTAAAAACCAGTATGTACATTATACACTGAATATTTCTAACAACCGTATACATCAAACCACACACGTTTTCACAATATATATATATATATATATATATATATATACATAATGCAAAACCTTAATTTTAAGTTATTTTAATAAGAGGGCAAACTATACATGAGCAAATACAGAAGTAACTTAGGTTTGAGAAAAAGATTAAGTCCTGATTTCTAGTTTTAAGTTAAAATAGCATGGTGCATATTATACATGAGAAATATTTTTTTTTCTTATGTAAAACAAGGTACACATTATACACAAGTAAATATGGTATTTAAAATCAGTTTGCCAATTTTATTTTGGAAGAAATTTCTAAATCTTCCAGTATTTTGCAACAATAAAGAGGCTAACAGATTTGTTATTTCCCCTTATTATTTAAAATGAACAAATCTTCAGAGGATAAAGACTTATGGTAGATAAATTCTCCCCCCTCAAAAAAAAAAAAAAAAAAAAAAAAAAAAAAAAACCTTTGCGATGATTGTTACACATATATTACACACAGCATGCATAAAATCCTTAATTTTTCATACCAATATTTTGGAATAGTAATTTTTTCTTTATTTTATCATATAATTTCTTCAATTAAATTAGGCCAAGTTTTCTATTTTAAAATACTATAGTAGTTCCTACAGTGATAAAAGATTCAAAATTGTGTATGGGACACTTGTCGCAAAAGGATTAACACAAATTAATAAATTTCTTATTCTGTTTATTTTGTTCTAGTTCCCCAATATAGACAAGACAGGGTTTTTTTTTTTTTAATTATTAGACAAATGTTTTAAAATCTATTTTGTATATTGAACTAAATTAAAAAAAAAGTTATCAGTACAAAAATATTACTCCAATTAATATATTGTATGGAAGAACCACCCAGAATTGTTTTTTTAATCATGTCTGCCCACATCAAAAACTTATTTACAATTATCTGAGCTTCAGATACGTAAGGAAATTTACAAATTGACTGCCTTCTCAATTTTGCATTTTTAGAAAAGCAAGAAAAATTTTAAGTTAACAAAAAGGGTGGACAGTCACTTTTACAAAAATTAAATATTGCAACATGATTTAAATTAATGCTAGACATTATTGCATGCTTTCTCATTAGAATATATCATATTTTTCAAATGTGTCAGATCTACCACTCAATAACAATTTTAATAAAAATATAAGTATTTTTTTCTTATCAACAATATTAGACTAGGTGACAGTACTAGGTGGTACAGAATACAACTATAACAGAAAAAGGAAGAAAAAAAGGACTTTATTTGAAAAAAAAAAATCTTTGGAACAGGCTGTAACAGGACAAACACAATTCTTTAAGTTTCAAATATATAGATTATTCTACTCCATTATCACTACAATAGTAAGAGCTGATTTCTTCGAGCAGCACCTATAATAAAATAATAAAAAGAAGAACACTGTTTTACTACATAACATTTTACGAATCACAAAAAATGACATTTTGTTATAAACATGGATAAAACATTTTACACACATCTAATGTCTTATATGAAAACTTACTAATTAAAACTGAATTAATCTTCAATGAAGCAATTATAAGTTACTCTCCCCACCCCTCCTCTTCATTAGGCCATGTCATTAATTTTTTGCAGGTTATTTCTAGTGATGGGCATAATGAATGATTTTGATATTTGAATGAATCATTCAGGCATGCACAAAAGCATAGCTGTCAAGGCTCTTAAAATTCTTTTTGTTTTAAAAAATTTCTGGCTTTAATTGATCACAAATAATAGGAATGTAAACAGCTATGCTTTTGTGTATGCCGGAATGTTTCATTTGAATATCAATCATTCATTATGTCCTTTGCTATGTTATTCTTAATTTTTAGGGTTTCACACTTAAGCAAAACTAATCTTAATTTTTTTAATGGCAATTCTTAAATTGGATCTGATGTCAGTTAAGAATAACTATTTATTGACTAGAGACATCAATAATAAAAAAAAATTATAGTATCAATAAAATAGAGTTGGCTATAGTATCGATTAAATCGATAAAAAATATCGACAACGCCAATCACTAGCTAAACCCATGGGAGTGTTCTTTAAATTTCTCATTTGCATGTTGATATATTTTAATGATATATATTAATTAGGGATGCACTGAATAGTGATTTTGGCCGAATACCAAATATTCGGCCCATAGGTAAACCGAATACCAAATATTCGGCTAGCCGAATAGTAACAGTGAGGCCAAATACCGAATATTCGGGCAACCGAATAGTAACTATTCGGCTGAATACCGAATATTCGGGTGGCCAAATATTTTTATATTTTTTAGAGTTTCAAAAGTTATATTAAAAATTATAAAACATTTTTAAAATCAAATGAAAATTTAAAATGAATTAGAAGAAACATTTTACAGTGATATAGCATTTATTTGTCAGGAAGAAACTAACGTAAAACAATACAATATATTAAAATGGTGGCAAATTAGCAAGAATAATTTTCCTGTTCCTTTTGATTTAGCAAGGAAGTTTTTAAATGAACCAGTGAGCAGGTGTCTGGAATGGGAAATCATGATTATATTCAGCGGTTGTAAATATACAGGGTGTTCATATATCTTGGAACTAACTTTCTGCGTAGATAATGTGGTCAAGGCAAACATTTTTTGAGCAATAAGCATTATCTCAATCCACTTATTCTATCAAAAATACAGTACATTCAATCAAAAACACAGGGTATGTCACCTCAAGCTGAAACTGAATTTTCGTTCACAACTTTAACAACAATGAAAATATTTTAGCAAGATTTGCATTATATTAATTTTATTTGTAGCAAATATGATGATATTATTGGAAGCATCTGAATTTTGGCCAGTGACACAGTATAAGTAACAGTGTCAGCTGCACTCTGAATAAAGGAATAACTAGCTCAGTTTTGTGTAGATATTAATAGTAGCAATTTCCAGCACTTCTCGTGATCGTGACTCACAGAAATCAAAGTAACAAACGAAAATTCAAATGAGATACACTTTATTTTTGATTGAATAAGTATGTTGCAATCCCGGTTTCCTGGACAAAAATTGTCTGTCTTGATGTCTATTGTCACCTGTGAAAGTTTTTTTCTTTTGTATAGAAAAACATGATGTTTGTGAAAAAACAAGAAACAGATTATTTACTAGACAATATTCAGGAACTTGCATTTATTTGTACATCATTAATGCCTATGAAGGTCATATTTAATGGTTAATTTTCTTAAGTAACACTTTTCAAGTGAATAAATAATGTAAAAGCATTCTCTTTCATTGAAGGTGCCAAGTCATATCTGTTAAAATACATCAATTGGTTGCAAACTCAATTACAGAACTTTATCATACATAGTCGGGGGTCAATATAGGAAAAATTTGGGGCCTATTTAGGGCCTCTTCAAAAAAACCCATTTAACAAAACAGGCTCCTTCACAAAATTCATTTTAGTAAAACAGGCCCCTTCACAAAAATCCTTTTAACAATACAGTCCCTTTCACAAAATTCCATTCCATAAAAAAATACTCTTCATTAATTATTTTTATTTTTTTATGTTGTAAAATGTGTAATTTGCAAATAAAACAAGTTTGCCAGAAATGAAAACTTTAGCAGAAGGACTTAGAGACGCAATTATTAAATGCTTTGTTTGAATTAAGAGTATAGCTAAATTTTATCTTTCGTTACAAAATGTTTTTTTTCAAAAAAATATAATAAATTTCACAAAAATAACTTATTTTTCATAAAATGGGCCCCAAGAAAAAAAAAACCTGTATCGACCCCTGATAGTGTTGACTCTAGGCTAATTTGGCAGAGCGCAACAACTTGCAGCCTTTTTTACTATTTTATGCCCCTGATTAGAGCAGTACCGAGTACTCGGTATACACTCGGTACTCGGCCAATACCGAGTAGTTGCAAGAATTTCATTTTTTAAGCATATTTAAAGACAAATTAATTTATAAGTGATCGATAAAAAGTTATTTGAATATAAATGTATAATATATGCCCTAATTCATAAATCTATTTACTACTTGGTACATAAAAATGTATCTATAAAACATAGAAAAAGGTAAGAAAAAACCCCCATGCAAAATTAATGTAAATTAAAGTTTAGTTTTATATTTATATTAAAAAAAAAAAAAAGTCATTTTTAAACTGTAGGAAAAGATTGTGATTTTGGATAAAGAAGCAGTGTGTAGAAACAGAAAATACAATAAATGCAATTTAAAAAAATTAAATTTGCTGTATGGCAAATTATGGTACAAAAACGCTATAATCATTCTACATTTTCAGGAGAAAGGCCATTTCTTTTATTCTTTTACATTTGGCCTGCTTCAGAAAAAATGTTCACTGTGAGCACTGATAAAATAGCAATTTAGCTGTACATTACACACACACACACACACACAAAAAAAAAAAAAAAAAAAAAAAAAAAAAAAAACTGTAAAGCCCCCTTTTTTGGTGCTTTCGTGTTATAGTGGCCTCCACAATTACAATTATGCCACAGTTTCAGCTCTGATTTCGCCAAGATCACCGAAAAGCTTATATATGCATCATATATATACATATTATTCCAAACAACCATATACGTCATTACATACATATTATTTACGTCTTATATGTCATATATATACATCCTATACGACTTATGCACATGTTATATGTATATATCATATATGTGTTATATATGACTAATAACTCAGCCATATACATCACAAAAGTAATGATTTAATATAATAATATATCATATTATGTCATACACTCTTTATAATTTGGCGATAAATCTTGGTCGCTTGGCGATTCATCCTCAGGGGCCGCTATTAAACGAAAGTACCCAATTTTTTTAATCAAAAGAAAATAAGGTACTTTTAAAAAATATGAAACATTTTGCATTATTCAAGGAATTGTTACAGCAGGTAATAACTTTTTTTGATAGACAGATTTCAGGAATCAAAATGACAAATGGGTAAAGATGTGTTAAATAATCAGTTTTAATTTCATACTGGTTAATTGAACTTTTTATATAAATTCTTTTATATATATATATTTTAGATAATGCTAGTGTTTTAAAATTTTTGAATATACAAAAATTATCTTTAAAAGGTCCACAATAAATGAAATTTCAAAAATTTAAGTTAATTAAAAAATATGATTAGATTATATGCTCAAGATGAATGTTTATAAATAGGTATGTATATAAACACACACACACACATAGAAGTATTACCACTAAGCACACTTCATTTTCGCATCAATGATTCTTTCTTAAACACAATTATTCAGTACTCGGCCGAGGAGTAAATGGCCGAGTACTCGGTACTCGGCCAAAGCACTCCTCGGTACACCACTACCCCGATGGCTCTTTTCAAACTACTTTATGCACACAGTGGCCCTTACATGTCCTTTCAGTTATTTTCCTCGCAAAATATGTCAATCGGCCATAGGAAAAAAATTGTGAATTTCATCAAACGGATGAGGGAAAAAAAATTGTGAGAGATGTGAAATTTGATTAGTCATGAAAAAAAAGTTTTTAATAAAAAATATAGTACTAACCAAATATTTACGTGAGTCTTCCTCCATTAGGTCTTCCAAGGTCTTGATAAACCTCCGAATGTTTGGAATGGTATGTTAATGTTGGATCTGGCTGTAACTCTGTAAATGGATTCAAGAAAATTTACAGGAATTAGAATAGATTGAAATGAAGTGTGTTTATCTCAGAAGTGATGTCACTTCTGAGATTAACACATATTATTGCAATGCTATTATATAACAGCATTAGTAATAGCAGGCATGAGATTGCAGAAAGATGGAAAAATGAAAAGTTATTAAAAATAACATGCAAACAAGACAATTAAGAAGACAAAATTAGCACTCGTCAATCGGCAAGTAATACTCACTAAAAGTTTGGTGATTGACTATATTGCTACCACTGGCCAAACTTAATAGTCACACTCGCTAATTGCGATGATTGAATGGAAAATGAGATTTTTTTTCCCCGCTGTCGCTCGATGAATTTCGAAATCATTGGCGAATCGCATGATTTTTTCCCCAAAATCATTTGACGAATTTTGTGATTTTTTTTTTCGAAACCATTTGACGATATTCGCATTTTTTTTACTTGAGATCATTTGATGAATTTTTCCACCAACAACTGACGAATTATATGATTTATCTGCTATCAATTAATAAATTCAGGGGTCGATGCATTTTTTTTTTCTTGGGGACAATTTTGTGGAAAGCAAATGTTATTTTTATGAAATTTAACATATTTTTGTGAAAAATAACATTTCGTTATGAAGGATAATTTTGTGAAGGGTCCGATTTTATTAAGAGGAATTTTGTGAAGGGGGCTGTTTTAGTAAACGGAATTTTGTAAAGGGGCCCTAAATAGGCCCCAAAATTTTCCTGGATCGACCCCTGACGAATTTCATGATTTTTTCCACGAATATTCGATGAATTGCGCACTCCCCCCCCCCCCCCACCACTGTCATTCGATGAATTTTGCAACTCTCTTTTGCGATTGTTAGACGAATTTTGTGATTTCCCCCCGAGATCATTTGGCAGATTTCGCAATATTTTCCCGCAATCGATCAGTGCACTTCACAGGATTTTTTACAGGGGCAGAATGGTGAATTTCACAATTTTTCCCCCATGACTGACTGACGAATTTAGTGATTTTTTTTCATGACTGATTGGTGATTTCCATGGCTTCTTCTTGCACCAGATTGAGGAGATTCATGATTTTTCCCCCTGCATCCAATTGGAATTTTTCTTGAATTTTCCCCACGTTTGACCGACAAATTTCACAATATTTTCCCATGACCCATTGACGATTTTCTCAATATTTTCCAGCGACCGATTAACGAATTTCATGATATTTCCCCGCAACTGATATACAAATTTTGCAATTATTTATATCACCAAATAACATTTTTATTTGAAAAATATTAATATGTATTCAAATAAAGTTTTGAAATTTATTAAAAGCGATACTTTTGAGTTAGCCACATGCTTCGAGTTACAGAGAAGGGTAATGTACTTGGCATCCAACATGAATTTAAATATGGAAGATATAATGCAAAAGAAATTTAAATAACCCACATTTTCCACTAGAAACAAAGTATTTGTTGATAGTAAAAGGCTCCCAAGTTTGCCATAAGCATATGGTTAATAGGGATGCACCGAATAGTGATTTTGGCCAAATACCAAATATTCAACACACAGGTGAACCAAATACCGAATATTCAGCCAGCCGAATGCGAATAGTAACTGTTTGGCTGAATACCGAATATTCAACAGCTGAATGCTTTTATATTTCAGGGTTTAAAAGTTCTAAAAAGTTAAATTTAAACATAATTTTACATCATATTTAACACAAAGACAATTTTGATGAACAAAATCTTTTCATGATTAGACTTTACAATTAAAAAAAATTCTATGCTTTGACTTATTATTTAAGAAGGATAGTTTTAAAACTGTTTTAATTAATATAAAAAATAACTCCCATAACTTCTGTGAACTAAAATAAATGAATAAAATTTTCTTATATTCTAAAACAAATATTTTAAAATCAAAAAGAAATACCGGGTGTTTTACTTCAAGCTGAACCTAAATTTTCTTTCATGATTTTAACATTAATGAAGATATTTTAGTGAGATTTTCATCATGTGAACATTACTTTGTATGAAATCACTGGAAGTGACTGAATTTTAGTCAGTGACTCAGTATATGTATTGTCAACTGGAATCTGAATAATGGAATGTCTAGCTTAGTGTTGTTTGCACAGCAATGGTGGCAATTTTTAGAAATTCTTGTCATATTTCACAGAAATTAAAAGTAAGTCTGATGTTTGAATATATTGTTACAATATATCTTCATTGTTGTTAAAATTAAATGAAAATGCAAGTTCGACTTGGAGTGAGATACACTGTATTTTTTAATAAGTGGATTGCGATCCTGGTTTCCTAAGTAAAATCTGTTTGTCTCGTTACTTACAATAACCCCTAAACGCTGTGTATTATCTGCCATCATGTTTAGAAACACTTAAATGTGAAAAAGCAAACAGTATTCAGGAACTTATATTTAGGCGTCATTAGTTCCTATGAATGTCGTCATTTAACAGTTAATTTTCTTGTTACTTTTCAAAAACAGCAAACAAATAATGTAAAAGCAATCTCTGTTATTTAAATATGATTCTATTTCCTAATTTTTCTGAATATCTTTATTTATTGACAGTTAAAAATAAAAGTTATTAGGGTTTAAAAAATATTTTTAAAAGTATTTTCTTTAAATATTCGTCAGTATGACCAAATATTGAATATTCAGTGCATCCCTAATGGTTAATACACAAGTACCAAAAGATTAATATCAAAGTGACTTGAAAAAAATAGACTCAAGCATAAATATCATATATTACACAGTTAAAAAGTAAATTAAATATATTTTACTGGGTATGTAAAAAAAATGTGTCTAAACACAAGTTAAACAATAACAAATGAATGACATCGTAGCCAAAAACAGTACAACATTTATTTAATAATCTCCTGTGTTTTTCGTAAAAAATAAGGAAGCTCTATGATTTTTGCAAGCTTTCGGGCACATTAATTTAGAAATACTCTGGTATTGGGAATGATTAAGAGACCCCTGGATACAGTTAAGGATGCATTTCGATATTTAAAAAAATATATATATATATTAATTTAAACAATAAGCAACATTACATTTAAATTAACATTAGAATGTAAATTTAAACATTCTAATGTAAATTTAAACAATAAGAATTACATTAGAATATTTATATGTATTAGTTCTAGTCTTAGCAAGATTTAGAGTTATTTTAGTGTAATTCTAAATGTTTGACAAAATGTATAATTGTATGATAAATAATACACATAACTGTTAAACTCTTTTAAGGCAAAGTATTTCAGTTGCAAACATGCTGAAAACTTTTTTTTCCCCCATTGAAATCAGAATTTGTCAAATAAATTCATTTAAAAATAATATAAATATTTGCTGTTTTTTTTTTTTCGTTTATGTATAGGGGAGACCGGTACACAGTGGACCACTTTTTTAGTTAAATAACAGACTGACCGATCTGTATGAAAATATTTTTGAATATTCCTTAAACCTTCTTACATCCATCATAATATTCTCACAACATAGTTTTCAATACATTTTTCAAAAAAAAAAAAAAAAAAAAAATTATATACACTTGTAAAGTGGACCACGGGGTACACTGGTCCACCCACCGGGGTACAGTAGACCACTATTAGGTATTATCTAAAATACAATATAAGTCTATTTTTCATTAATCTAATTCTTTTTTGTTGCCCCTTCACCCGCAAAATAACATAGTAATATAAATTTTGAAACAAAAACAAAACATTAACTATATTTTGAAAATAATAACAGATTAATACAGGAACAATTGCTATTTAGTTGAAGTTATTACTTAAGTACAAAAAAATCAGCGCACATTAAAATTTGCAAATGAAATTCCAAAGTACTTATGAGTAAGATTGAGCCTGGAATTATCAAGAAATAATTTTGGGTCTGAGAGCAACATTATGAAATCATTGACATCAACAGCAGATTAATCTACAGTTTCGGGAGAAATAATCTGATTTCCATTCAATTTGCGTCTCATGAATCTTACTTGAATAGAATCATCAACAATTAGACTACAGTTATATTTATCAAAGGCAATAAATACAAAACAAAGTATTTCTTACTATGTTAAATAAATTGTTATTTTTATTTGTTTACTTTATTTTACAGTTAAATCTACTTTAAAACAATCTTTCTTTATAGAAAATAAGCAATTATTAAATATTTTGAACATTCTGCATTACAGGAGCAGAGTGGATTGTGGACCACTGTGCCCCAGGAGTGGGTAGTCCACTGTACCCCATGTTGAAGTTCAATAAATAATCATATTAATATTGTTTATAGCTTTCTTTCAAACATATTAACTTTAAAGTAAAATAAAAACAAGTATCCTAGCCTTGCAAAACAGCTGTTTTATTTTATTTATCTACAACCTTTAATTACTAAAAAAATAAAAATAGGATGATGAAAAATTTTACTTTTAGAAGCTCAAAACAACCAATGAGGATAAAATAGTTCAATCTGAGCTAAACATATTTTCTGAAGGCTATAAATAATCATTGCAGTGCTGTTGTCTATTAGGATAGAAGAGAAGCTTAAAAAAAATTTTAATAAATAAAATATTAGGGGGTGATCCACTGTGTCCATAGGTCCAGAGTGTACTGGTCTCCCCTACATCATACAATCTAGGGTTGGGCAATTTGCCGGCAAAATGGTATTTTTGCCAGGACCAGGACAGTGGCAAAAAAGGCTGGATTTAATAAATATAATAAAAGAATATAATTTTGTATATATTATAATTGAGACTTTAATCAGAATATTAATTAGATGTTTCATTAATATTAATTTGATTAATTAAAATAATTTTCATTGGTAATATGAATCAAAAAATATCATTAATCAATCATAATCAATTTTGTAGATAAATTTATGTGATGGTGACAAGTAAAAACTTTTACTTTTCTCAATTAATGTAGTAATTTTGCCTTTAAAATGAATATATATTAGAAAAAAATTAAATCAACAGTTTCTACATTTAAAAAATCTATAATAAAAAACAATATTAATGCATAAACATTTGCCAAATCAATCTTCATTTTATCTTTATTTGAGCCTTTAGGTATAACTCTTACAAATACTTTATAGACGTAAACGGTACTACTTGATTATCCCGTCGACCAATTTCGCCAAATTAAACAAATTGCCAAACTATTCACCAAATTATATAAAAGAAAACATATTGCCATTCTAAAATTTTAAATTAAGAAAATGAATGAATTTTAATTAAAAAAATAATCCCTAAATAATTGGGTTACTTTCAAGGGGGAGGGGTTACTTTTAATATAATGATAAAGTTCACTCATGATGTAACGGCATAGCAAATATAATATTTGATTTTCCAGATTATTTCAGACAAAATAATACAGTAGAAGATCTTTATAACGCAATTTTCCATATAACGCACAACTTCTCAGAGGTAAACAATGAATTTTCAGTTAAGAAACACCTGAATTCCCACATTATAAATAGTTGCTATTCTCTAGAGGACTAAATTTGATACATTAGTTCAACTTTATCTCCTTAATTCAGAGCTAATTACTGAAAAAATTGCTATGATTTGATACAGGTATGTTTATAAAGTAAATTTAACAATGTGTGGAATGATCTATATTATGCAAAAAATTATAATCGGCACAATTCCTGGTAATAAAGAATACAATATAAAGATATCCTAATGTATTTTGGTATGTTTCATACATATTTGGCTATGTTTTGCAAGCTAAATTTAATGATGTGTTAAATGTGATTTATACAACACAAAATTCTATATAACGCACAACCTCATGTTTTTATGTTTGCGTTATAAAGATCTTCTACTGTACTAAGAACAGTTTACGTGTTTAAATGCAGAATTATTAAATTAAACCATAAGTAAACAGATATTTTTAAGATATTGAATTTGTGAATTAAATATAAGTATTTTAAATGTAATAATCGAATTTATTAAGGAACATAATATATATCAATGATAACGGCAGATTGTAAAAAATTCAGTCCTCTTTATTTAGTCAAAAAACAAATTAAAAAAAACTGTAAAATGTATGTAAACATTAGATATAGGCTTGAAGCAAATATAGAAAAATAAAAATATTTTGTAGACAAAAATTTGTGATGCCAGATGAAACTAATCTGTTATATATATATTTTTTTTAATATCATGAGGTAATCATTTATTGACATAATTTTCATTTTAAATAACGAAAGAAAAAACAAATTAGTAAAACTTTAATAAAAATATAAATAAAATAAATTAAAATTCACATGATGACATAACAAACACATGTAACATGTTTAATGTCAAGTGAAAATGACATTAACGATGATCCATAATTGGCATTTAATCTTGGCGATAATTTTTTGTTCAATGGGATAATCAAGCAGTACCAAATAAACTTTTAAAATTCCTACAACTTTTTTTAAGGGGGGGGGGAGGGGGGGAAGAGATTTCACACAGAAAAAACACATGGATTGGATGAAATTAATATGTATAAGAGAGAGGAGGGTAGAATGATTTTAATTGATTATTTAATGTTGAAAATATAGACAAATTAATCTTTTAAGTAATTTTTCTTACAATTTTCCCCCACTGTCATTATACAGGCTACAGACTTGAATCTTGATTTGATCATAGGAAATGAGAATGAATTATCTTGCAAAATGTTTTGCTTCTATTGTTTTTACTTTGTAACTTCAAATTAGTACTGTTGTTATCATAGCATAGCAAAATTGGTAAGTGCTATTTCTCTCTCAGACTTTGCTACAAAATTAACTGAAGCATAAGGATTGATTGTTTAATATTTATAACAGTTTAAACGAAAGCCAGTAAGTTATTTACCAAAAAGTAAAACTGATTACTAAAGTATTTTACTAAAAAATACAAAGTACTTAGATTATTGTTTTAATGATGCATTGAATATTCTAAGGTAAATACAAAAATATAATTACATATTATCAGAGTTGAAATTATTAAAAATTAAAATATATTAACTACATCGCTGTAAATAAAACATATCTATTTTTGCATCTTTGGCAAAAATGTATTTTTGCCTGGACGGTTTTTTCCATGTTTTTTACTACTTTGGCAAAAATGTGCCAACCCTAATACAATCTAAATATTAATCGAAAATTCTGATAAATAATATGGTTTAGAGTATAAATAATCTAACACTGCCCTTCAAAGGATTCAGAATATCTAACAGTATATTGGTAATAAACAAAACGATATGTGGTTCACATTAACACTCAATTACTACTAAAAAAAGTTACGTAATTCCTTTCGTTGTGCCTGTGAGATTAATTTCTGCATTTATACAATTTATACAGCGACATTTTGGATGTTTTTTTTCCCTTTTAAACACAAAAAATAAAAAGAATTTAGGACTAATGAAACTTATCATAACATTAAGCGTAAATCTTGTATTTATGTAAGATACAAGAATTTAGTAATTGAGTGTTATATAAACTACAATGAAAGTAAATAAAGGAATGATTAACTTACCTTTTACGCAAGATGTAATTATAATTACAAATTTGATTCAAAATTTCAATTCCGATGGAATGTAAACAATGGCGCTGTCCTCAGCGTCTTCGGACGACCTTCGACTTTCCGTTCTCGCATGCGCGCAGTTGCATTGTAGTAGAAGTACTTTTTCCATAAGAGGAGCATAGTATGTGTTATTCGCAAATCCATTGGATGGATCGAAAAGTATTTCCAATGGAGGTTGAAAAAAGCATTTCCTTTAGACGTCGAAAAGGTGAAAGTTATAATACGTCTATAGCAGGTCATAGACGTCTAATACACATCTAAATGAGAAAAGGCTTATAGACATCTATATCTTTAATGCTATGCACATCTAAAAGATGTCATGGACGTTATAGACGTATTTAGACTATAAATCGACGTCTTATAGATAGAGTGTGCTGTCTGGGTATGAATATGAAAATTAATATGATGAAATTATATGACATTTGAACATTTTTAAAATTAAAAAAAATAGAGCAATCGTAATGTATTTGGTGGATTTTATATAGTTTAAATTCAGTAAAAGTTAATACAGCTCATATTCAAAATATTAGACTAACTGAGAAAAAGTAATAAGAAAAATTATTTTTTATTTATTTATTTTTGATACTAAGTAAATGCAATTAAATTTCTTATAAATTAAATCCTGAATGTTTAGATAAGATTTTAACATTTACAAAATATAAAATACAGTACAATAAATTACGTATACAGCTTTCTGAAACACATCAAAATATTAGAATAAAATTTAAATTGGTTCAAAATATTACAATATTTTATTTTATGCAACAATATTACCTTATGAATATGAAGTAAATGGTAGTTAATATTTTGTAGCATCCCCTTTAGCTTTCATAACAGCGTATACTTGATCTTGCAAACTATATGCAAGGTGTTTACAAACATTTCTATCAATATTAGCCCAAATAGACTTTATACGTGCCACTAACTCAGTCTTTTTTAAGGAGGATTTTCAAGGAGTTTTTTCTTCATTATACACCATAAGTTTTCGATGGGATTAAGGTCTGGTGAGTTTGGTGGCCAAGGAAGTACCTTAATGTTGCGTTGGCGGAACCAATTCTTAGTTGATCCCGAGGTATGCGGTGACGCTAAATCTTGTTGAAAAATGAATCATCTTCAGATAGGTCTTCTGATGATGGAATCGTGTAATATTCCAAAATCTCTTGATATATCTTCGAGTTAACCTTTTCGAAGACGATGCATAACTTTCCAGGTCCTTCTGCACTCATGCAACCCCAAATCTTGACAGTAGCAGCAAATTCTTTGGAACGTTTAAGGCATTTGTTATCAAATGCTTCGTGCTTCATTCTCCAAACTCGAATACCTTGATTACCATATGAAACACAAAACATACTTTCATCACTAAATAATATTGTTTTCCAATCTTCTTCGCTCCATAAACGTCCTTATTTACACCAATTCAAACTTATTCGCTTTGTTTTGCAGTCATGAGAGGTTTTGTTTTTGGTACATGAGATTCAAACTTAAATTTAAGGAGACGTCTTAATGTTGTCGATGTAGAAACTTCAAGTCCTTCTTCTTTCCATTAACGGTGCAAGAATCGCACACTTTTAAAACGGTTTTTCCTAAGTATGCGCTTCAGTTTCCTGTCATCTCTAGCAGATGTTTTTGGTTTTCGGCCGCATTTCGGCAATTATTTTGAAATTTTCAATTTTGTGAATATTATGTTGGTATTTTACTACCGCTTGATTGCGAACAATGTAAATAATTCGCTAGATAATATTGATTTTTACCGTGCCGATACAAATCAACAATACGAAGTTTAATATATTCAGGAATATCACTCACACGACCTATTTTAAGACGAAAAAGCAAACAAATTGCAAAAAGAATACTGATTTTAAATAAAATCGCCTGAATTAATCAATGATGCCACCAGTTATGAATTGGTGATAATTAAAGGAGAATTAATGTGAAATATTCTAATATTTTGAACCACTTGAATAAAATTTCTAATATTTTGACTTTTCAAAATATTTTTTTTCAATTAATATTTTCAAAAATGATAATAATTAAGTTTAATGAACAATAAGTTCTTAATAAAAATATCGTTTGTATATTTGCATTAAAAGACATTAAATTACCAAACGATATTTTCAATTTGTAAAAAAAAGTAATTATTCTAATATTTTGAATATGAGCTGTATATATGGTGTGACCTTTTAATACATAAATGAAAGACCTTTTTACTACTATTCAGTTTTCTGAACTATTTATTATTTAAAGTTAAATTTGTTTTGTAATACCAAATTTTTTTATATTTTATTATTCAGAATTTAACTAACTAAATTTAAGTACTTTGCTTTACCAATTAAAATAACTAGTTTTGATTTCATTTTTGCTATTATTTAATTAATTCAAAATACAGTCGTATTTCAAATTGTGATTTTATCACAATTCCCCAGTGACAGAACTATCTTCAAGTGTCTGCAACGCTACTAATGTTTTCAAAAATAGTCTTCAATACGTAATATATCATATAAATCTATTCTTGCTGCTGTTGTGTAGTGCTAATTAATTAAAGCATCAGCATTTATCAGCCTTTCTGAGTAAAAAAAAAATTCTGAAATTCCCAGCAAATATTCTGAAAGGTTACAGGGGAGAAAATCCCCTTTCGGCAATAATTATTCTTGTTGCAGGTCAGATTAACTCTGCTTTTGATTTGAGTCGATTTCAGGCTGAGTGTAGATTCTTGCAAATTGGGTTCCGGTTACCCGATTTTTCAAAAGTTAGTTCAGTACAAAGTATATTGTTTCAGATTAAAAACTATGCCTATATTAATAAGCATAGAACTTTGTGTGTCTGCTGTTCTCTAAAGGAATGCTGTATCTTTTCCAGAACTGTTTCACAAAATTCACGTTTTTATTGTGAACCTTTGACAAAATTAGCGTTTCTTTTTTTCCCCGCAATCCTTTGGCGAAATTCATATATTTTTTTTTCGTGGCCCTTCAACAAAATTTGCACTTTTTCCATGATCCATTGACGAAATTTGCAGTTTTTTCCATAATTCTCCCCTCGATATTATTCAACGGGACATTACTGATAATGTTTCTCATTCTGACTCCAAAAGATGGGATGCAAGATGGTCGATGCTGATAAAGAATATCATTGTCAGTATTTAAAAGACAGGTGTGAAGAGGATGACCAGGATGAGAAAGGACACGGTAATACAATTCTAATGAAAATTTTTCACGAGTAAGGTGTAATGCTGGTTATAACAGTCAACATACAGACTTAAAATTGGAGATGTACGAAATGCACCAGAGCAGACACGGAGTGTGCTGTGGTGCACAGTGTCAAGTTTTTTAAGAACAGATTTACTGGCAGAACCATAGACCTGAATTATAGAGTTTTGTTACAAAAAGGCTAAATACAAATAACTCTCAGAAAATGCATCTGAATAACATGAAAGCATTTCTCCAAAATGTCATAAAATAAAAAAATATAAAAAAGATTCATTTGTTAAAGAATCAAATTGCATTACTATTTTTTCTAAGATTATGCCGTCTTGCAATTAGCAACATAATTATAAATATAAAGGGCAAAACTGGGCTCATTTTTTTACACATTCTTAAAGTAAAGTTTCTACTTGATTAATCTCAGCACTAATTAAATAAAACATATTTTACTTTTTATCATATAACTTAAAAAATATATAGCACAGTCTTTTCCTCTCTCTCATCTTTATTTTTAAAACAATCCTCTTTGAATAAAAAATATCTGATTTAATAGTGCTTAAAAATGTTAACCTATATTATACATAAATATTACTCAAAGCTCTAAAATACAAAATTTTATTCAATGTATCATCTTTTACAAAAACAACCCAAGTTGGTTTATTGTTGTGGCATGATTGAACAGGCACAATAATATGTCATTTAAGTTACAAAAATAATACATAAAACGAACACTTCAAACAAAGCTCATGTGTCTTTTGTAATCTCGAATATTCATTAAAGGGGTGATATTACTTTCTTATTTTCAAAATCCCGCAGAAAACAGCTGATATCAAATTACCACGTTTCTCAAGAATTACTGAGTCTGTTCTATAATTTTTAAAAAAGTTTTGCCAGCAGCCATACTACAAATTGCTCAGTCAGTAATAAATATATATTAAAAATGCAATCAATATTTGATTTTGAAACTAAAAAACTGTTTTTTAAAAATTAATGTTACTAAAAAAAATTGATTTGATTAGAATGTTAAAATGATTAAAATATTGCTTACTATATCCTCCTTCCCCCTTTCCCCATACGCTTAAAAAATATTATAGCTTCAGTAGTTCTCGAGAAATGGATTTTCATCATCAGTTTGTTTTTTAGAATATAACAAATGTTGTTGCTTTAACCAAAATAAAATGTAGAGTTTGTTATTAATGAATATAAATTTCATTTTTAAATACATTCTTGTGATGAGTAGCATAATTACAAAAATTGAACGCGAAACGGAACTCAATTTCTTAAAGGTTCTCCAAGCTCTGCAATCACTTTATTTGTGAGGACTACTTTGTCCTATTTTTACATACTTTTGTTTATAATTAAATTGTAAATTTATTCAACATGTGTTTTTATTTCTCACTTAATCTTTTTCCTCAACACCTAACAGTAAGTTCTTGAATTCTTATTTTAAATAATGATTTAGGGAATTTAAACAAAGAATAACAGTGAGTCACAATGGCTGCTTTGCATTTTCATAAATGTGCTTTCTTGTATCATTAAAAATAATTTCTTCGGCTTGTTTGATAGGAGTATTTCTTATGAGTAATCTAACAATCTCTAATTTTAAACTAAAGTCATGACAGAATTCAACTAGATATACAAATATGCATACTGTAGAGTAGGGATGCACAACCTGTAGCCCGCGATGGGTTTACTGGTGACCCGTGGATCAATTTTGTCGATTGGCCGCATGAAAATCGCAAATTTCGCCGATTGGGTGCATAAAAATCACAAATTTTGCCGATCGAGTGTGTAAAAATCGCAGTGGGGTGCGTAAAAATTGCGTATCTCGCCAATCGGGTACGTAAAAATCGCAAATCTCATTGATCGGGCGAGTAAAAAATCTTGAATCTGGCCGATCTGGTGCGTAAAAATCTCGAATCTGGCCGATCGGGTGCGTAAAAATCGCGAATCTGGCCGATCTGGCACGTAAAAATTACGAATTTCGTCGATCAAGCGCGTAAAAATTGCAAATCTCGCCAATCGGGTGCGTTAAAATCACGAATTTAGCCGATCGGGCACGTAAAAATCACGAATTTCGTCGATCAAGCGCGTAAAAATCGCAAATCGGGTGCGTAAAAATCGCGAATTTAGCCGATCGGATGCGTAAAATCGCAAACTTTTCCGATCAGGCGCATAAAAATCATAAATTTCGCCAATCATGCGCATAAAAACACAAATTTCGTTTATCGGGGGCGTAAAAGTCACAAATTTAGCCGATCGGGCGCGTAAAGATCACAAATTTAGCCGATCGGGCGCGTAAAGATCGCAAATTTCGCCGATCGGTCGCGTAAAAATAGCAAATTTTGCCGATTGGTAGCGCTAAAATCACAAATTTAGCCGATTGGTCACATAAAAATGGTGAATATTGCCGATCGAGTGCGTAAAAATCGCCAATTTCGCCAATCACTCAAGAAAAAAACTCAAGAAAATAACTAGTTTTGATTTCATTTATTCTAATATTTTGAACCACTAGAATAAATTTTCTAATATTGACTTTTCAAAATATTTTTTTTCAATTACTATTTTCAAAAATGATAATAATTAAGTTTAATGAACAATAAGTTCTTAATAAAAATATCGTTTGTATATTTGCATTAAAAGACATTAAATTACCAAACGATATTTTCAATTTGTAAAAAAAAGTAATTATTCTAATATTTTGAATATGAGCTGTATATATGGTGTGATCTTTTAATACATAAATGAAAGACCTTTTTACTACTATTCAGTTTTCTGAACTATTTATTATTTAAAGTTAAATTTGTTTTGTAATACCATATTTTTTTATGTTTTATTATTCAGAATTTAACTAACTAAATTTAAGTACTTTGCTTTACCAATTAAAATAACTAGTTTTGATTTCATTTTTGCTATTATTTAATTAATTCAAAATACAGTTGTATTTCAAATTGTGATTTTATCACACTTCCCCAGTGACAAAACTATCTTCAAGTGTCTGCAACGCTAATAATGTTTTCAAAAATAGTCTTCAATACGTAATATATCATATAAATCTATTCTTGCTGCTGTTGTGTAGTGCTAATTAATTAAAGCATCAGCATTTATCCGCCTTTCTGAGTAAAAATAAAATTCTGAAATTCCCAGCAAATATTCTGAAAGGTTACAGCAGAGGGGGGGAGGGGGGGAGAAAATCCCCTTTCGGCAATAATTATTCTTGTTGCAGGTCAGATTAACTCTGCTTTTGATTTGAGTCGATTTCAGGCTGAGTGTAGATTCTTGCAAATTGGGTTCCGGTTAACCCGATTTTTCAAAAGTTAGTTCAGTACATAGTATATTGTTTCAGATTAAAAACTGTGCCTATATTAATAAGCATAGAACTTTGTGTGTCTGCTGTTCTCTAAAGGAATGCTGTATCTTTTCCAGAACTGTTTCACAAAATTCACGTTTTTATTGTGAACCTTTGACAAAATTAGCGTTTCTTTTTTTCCCCGCAATCCTTTGGCGAAATTCATATATTTTTTTTCGTGGCCCTTCAACAAAATTTGCACTTTTTCCATGATCCTTTGACGAAATTTGCAGTTTTTTCCATAATTCTCCCCTCGATATTATTCAACGGGACATTATTGATAATGTTTCTCATTCTGACTCCAAAAGATGGGATGCAAGATGGTCGATGCTGATAAAGAATATCATTGTCAGTATTTAAAAGACAGGTGTGAAGAGGATGACCAGGATGAGAAAGGACACGGTAATACAATTCTAATGAAAATTTTTCACGAGTAAGGTGTAATGCTGGTTCATAACAGTCAACATACAGACTTAAAATTGGAGATGTACGAAATGCACCAGAGCAGACACGGAGTGTGCTGTGGTGCACAGTGTCAAGTTTTTTAAGAACAGATTTACTGGCAGAACCATAGACCTGAATTATAGAGTTTTGTTACAAAAAGGCTAAATACAAATAACTCTCAGAAAATGCATCTGAATAACATGAAACCATTTCTCCAAAATGTCATAAATTAAAAAAATATAAAAAAGATTCATTTGTTAAAGAATCAAATTGCATTACTATTTTTTCTAAGATTATGCCGTCTTGCAATTAGCAACATAATTATAAATATAAAGGGCAAAACTGGGCTCATTTTTTTACACATTCTTAAAGTAAAGTTTCTACTTGATTAATCTCAGCACTAATTAAATAAAACATATTTTACTTTTTATCATATAACTTAAAAAATATATAGCACAGTCTTTTCCTCTCTCTCATCTTTATTTTTAAAACAATCCTCTTTGAATAAAAAATATCTGATTTAATAGTGCTTAAAAATGTTAACCTATATTATACATAAATATTACTCAAAGCTCTAAAATACAAAATTTTATTCAATGTATCATCTTTTACAAAAACAACCCAAGTTGGTTTATTGTTGTGGCATGATTGAACAGGCACAATAATATGTCATTTAAGTTACAAAAATAATACATAAAACGAACACTTCAAACAAAGCTCATGTGTCTTTTGTAATCTCGAATATTCATTAAAGGGGTGATATTACTTGCAAAATCCTGCAGAAAACAGCTGATATCAAATTACCACGTTTCTCAAGAAATACTGAGTCTGTTCTATATTTTTTTAAAAAGTTTTGCCAGCAGCCACACTACAAATTGTTCAGTCAGTAATAAATATATATTAAAAATGCAATCAATATTTGATTTTGAAACTAAAAAACTGTTTTTATAAATTAATGTTACTAAAAAAATTGATTTGATTAGAATGTTAAAATGATTAAAATATTGCTTACTATATCCTCCTTCCCCCCCTTTCCCCATACGCTTAAAAAATATTATAGCTTCAGAAGTTCTCGAGAAATGGATTTTCATCATCAGTTTGTTTTTTAGAATATAACAAATGTTGTTGCTTTAACCAAAGTAAAATGTAGAGTTTGTTATTAATGAATATAAATTTCATTTTTAAATACATTCTTGTGATGAGTAGCATAATTACAAAAATTGAATGCAAAATGGAACTCAATTTCTTAAAAGTTCTCCAAGCTCAGCAATCACTTAATTTGTGAGGACTACTTTGTCCTATTTTTACATACTTTTGTTTATAATTAAATTGTAAATTTATTCAACATGTGTTTTTATTTCTCACTTAATCTTTTTCCTCAACACCTAACAGTAAGTTCTTGATTTCTTATTTTAAATAATGATTTAGGGAATTTAAACAAAGAATAACAGTGAGTCACAATGGCTGCTTTGCATTTTCATAAATGTGCTTTCTTGTATCATTAAAAATAATTTCTTCGGCTTGTTTGATAGGAGTATTTCTTATGAGTAATCTAACAATCTCTAATTTTAAACTAAAGTCATGACAGAATTCAACTAGATATACAAATATGCATACTGTAGAGTAGGGATGCACAACCTGTAGCCCGCGATGGGTTTACTGGTGACCCGTGGATCAATTTTGTCGATTGGCAGCATGAAAATCGCAAATTTCGCCGATCGGGTGCGTAAAATTGCAAATTTCGCCGATTGGGTGCATAAAAATCACAAATTTTGCCGATCGAGTGTGTAAAAATCGCAGATGGGGTGCGTAAAAATTGCGTATCTCGCCAATCGTGTACGTAAAAATCGCAAATCTCATTGATCGGGCGAGTAAAAAATCTCGAATCTGGCCGATCTGGTGCGTAAAAATCCCGAATCTGGCCGATCGGGTGCGTAAAAATCGCGAATCTCGCCGATCCGGCACGTAAAAATTACGAATTTCGTCGATCAAGCGCGTAAAAATCGCAAATCTCGCCAATCGGGTGCGTTAAAATCACGAATTTAGCCGATCGGGCATGTAAAAATCACGAATTTCGTCGATCAAGCGCGTAAAAATCGCAAATCGGGTGCGTAAAAATCGCGAATTTAGCCGATCGGATGCGTAAAATCACAAACTTTTCCGATCAGGCGCGTAAAAATCATAAATTTCGCCAATCATGCGCATAAAAACACAAATTTCGTTTATCGGGGGCGTAAAAGTCACAAATTTAGCCGATCGGGCGCGTAAAGATCACAAATTTAGCCGATCGGGCGAGTAAAGATCGCAAATTTCGCCGATCAGTCGCGTAAAAATAGCAAATTTTGCCGATTGGTAGCGCAAAAATCACAAATTTAGCCGATTGGTCGCATAAAAACGGTGAATATTGCCGATCGAGTGCGTAAAAATCGCCAATTTCGCCAATCACTCAAGAAAAAATCGCAATTTTGTCAATCACTAGGAAAAAATTGCAAATGTTATCAATCGCGCGTGGAAAAAGCAAATTTTTTCCATTCTTGCCTACTCAATCGGGTTATGCTGACTAAGGAGGTGGTTGAGTATAGGGGGGCTAACCCTCTTTTCAAAATTAGCATTTTTATGAACTTATAGGCCACCGATCCTCCCCCTCATTCTCTGAAACAAAATTTTATACACACTAGGAATGTTGGCTCTCGACAATCCAGTCATTTTTGTGACTGACCCTCCTCTTATAAAGATTGTGCACCCCTACTTAATATCCAAATTTTATGACTGAGTATGTTAAGAAGTACAATTTATAATAATATATGTTTCTCTACCTCCCCACCTTCATTCATGAATGTACAATTTTTTTTCGGCACTGGGAACCTTCATGCCAATTTTTGTTTTTTAATACTTTTAATAAAGCTAAATTTACTCCTCCAAATAATGTCAAGGAATATTTTCACTCCTTCAAAATAATCCTAGCTATATCTCTTTTATAAATATAAACGTAAACTGTTGATAAATCCTTGCCAACAAATTGAATGAGTTGACTGGGAAGGAGGGAACCTAGGGGGCTAAAACTACCCTTCCGAAATCGATGTTTTTTAATCTGATTATAGGCTTAGATTCTCCTCCCCACACACAAATCCTCGAAACAAAATTCTCTCTGTGCTACTTACTGATGGTGGCTCTCGACAACCCAGTCATTTTTGTAAGTGGCCCTTCACTTAAAAAGGTGGTGCACCCCTGTGTACATGCAAGTGAAAATTGAAATGAGATTTTGAATAAACCCTTTGTGGCATACTTCTCAAGAAACAGCTTTCTTCTCAGTATGAATTCGCAGATGTTTACTTAAATAATATTTTACAGCAAAACTTTTGTTGCACACTTCACAACAGAAAGGTTTCTCCTCAGTATGAATTTGGTAGTGTTTACTTAAAAAAGATTTATCAGAAAATCCTTTGTTGCACACCTCACAAGAGAAAGGTTTCTCTCCAGTATGAATTCGCAGATGGGTACTCAAATGAGATTTTTGGGAAAATCCTTTGTTGCACACTTCACAAGAGAAAGGTTTCACTTTAGTGTGAATTCGGAGGTGGTTATTCAAATTACATTTTTGAGAAAATCCTTTGCTGCACACTGCACAAGAGAAAGGTTTCTCTCCACTATGAAATCTTCGGTGCTTTTTTAAATCGGATATCTGAGAAAATCGTTTGTTGCACAGCTCACAAGAGAAAGGTCTCTCTCCAGTATGAACTTGCATGTGCTTTTTTAAATCGGATATCTGAAAATATCCTTTGTTGCACAGCTCACAAGAGAAAGGAATCTCTTCAGTATGAATTCGCAGGTGGCGTTTCAAAGACGATATGACTATAAATTCTTTGTTGCACACCTCACAAGAGAAAGGTTTCTCTCCAGTATGAATTCGCAGATGGTCTTTCAAAGAAAATTTTCTAGAAAATCCTTTGTTGCACACCTCACAAGAAAAAGGTTTTGCTTTAGTATGAATTCGAAGGTGGACATTCAAATTACATTTATCAGAAAATCCTCTGCTGCATACCTCACAAGAGAAAGGTTTCTCTCCAGTATGAACTCGCAGATGGCGTTTCAAAGAATATATCTGAGAAAATTTTTTGTTGCACACCTCACAAGAGAACGGTTTCTGTTTAGTATGAGTTCGCAGATGGGTATCCAAATGGGATTTTGTAAAAAATCTTTTGTTGCATACCTCACAAGAGAAAGGTTTCTCACCAGTGTGAATTCGCATGTGGACATTCAAAGAAGTTTTTACAGAAAACCCTTTGTTGCACACCTCACAAGAGAAATCTTTTTTGTTACTGTGAACACGACGATGCTGATATAAATGAGACCTATTAGAAAATTCCTTGTTGCACAGTTTACACGTGAGTAATTTCTCTGTAGTATGAACATAATTAAGCTTATCTAAATTAGACATCGCAGAAAATTATTGCTGAGTGTGAATAAGAATGTGCCTCTATAAAATAGATTTGCATAAAGTCTATTGCAAATCTAGTTTTTTCTAACTATCAGTACGATGGTAAATTTTAAAATTATATTTCTGGGGAAATGCTTTACTAGAAAACCTACTAATGTTTCTAAATGTTCTCAAAATAAAACAAAGTACAAAAAAATTAATTATATCTCTAAAAATTTCCTTTTTCTATATCAGACATATAAAAGAAGTATTTAACTATTGTAAACAGTTTACTTTCTTCTTACATTAAATGGATAAAGTGTGAGATAGTGAAGATTTTCTATGCATAATACCAGAAATGAACAGTAATGAGATAATACTTTAATAAGCAGTCTTTAAACAGGATTTCTGTTAAGAAGTGTTTTCATGGTATGTTCAGAATAAATTTCACAAACATCTGCACCTGCAATATAAATAAAAACATAGGCACTAAATTAAAAATAATTGTCAAATAAATTATAAGTATTTAGTATATTTTATTGAATGTCTATAATTGATTTTAAATGTTTTATATGAAAATATTTTTACAAATCTGTTATAGTTAGTGAAAGAATAAACTACATTTAAATCTTTATTTTTACATTTATTTTCCCATTTTTTATATACAGAAATTAAAAATGTGGATTTATTACACAAGTTTTAATAAATAACTTTACTTATTGCAATTTGTGAAGATTCTGAGTAAAGTTATGTTGGTTCAGATTTAGCTCTATTCAATATCCACCAATGTCATTTCTAGAGGCCCAGACCTGCCAACCCTGCAACTGGGCGATTCCACAGTCACGTGTGGGACATTTAGATGAAATTTTTAGCTGTATTTTTCTATTTACCAATTTTTTGAGGCTGAATTTTTTAAATGTGCAATTGCGTGATGAAAGTACACAACTTACTTAATTATTAGAAAGTAATCAATTTCTCAAAAAAAAAATTTATTATTAAGATTTTTAATTAAATCTATCTGTCACGTGCGGGACATGCAAAAGGACACAACTTTTCACTTTTCCTCCTTGTAACTAAAAAATCTGTGAACTTTTTACAACACTGTCACCGTAGTATTTTTTTATCATAACTTCATGATTGCTATCATCTATTTTTATATAGTTTAGGAAAAAAAAATTAAACATAAACCAATAACAATTTTTTAGACAAATGTCACGTGTGGGACACCAGTGTCACGTGCGGGACATCGTGTGATTTTCTTAGACATTTTATCAAATTCAATTGTTAAATATTGAGTTATACAATGTTCACTCTCTTTTAACTATTAAATTATTCAATCATGTACTGATTACATGTCAGATAAATGATAAATAGGCATTTTTTCCATTTTTAGTATTTTTATTACTAACATATGTAAGTAGTATAGATACAAACATACATAAGTAAAGGTACACCTTTTAAAGTTAAACTAAAGCAATAGAGTAACACAAATAATATAATTAAAGTCTTGTACTTGTAACGTTTTTGTTTTGGCCAGCTTTTAAAAGTCTACAAACTTGTAATAGCCTCGACTGTTGACAACAACTGGTGCTGAGATACATTTTATGATTTCCTCTCGTTTGTATGGAATTGCGTCAGGAGATTTGGGCCACCTAAAATAGCCTTTGATCTTTGATTCTTCCATGACATTGACAGTAATTTGATCAATACCATCTATTTTGGTTATTTCACCAGGATATAGGGTGCCTTCATAATTTACGGCAACCCACTTTCCACATTCAAGATTTTCTGCAGGATGAACTATATTTCCAAATTTGATGATATCTGTTGAAAGGGAATGGGTCCGACAGCTAATGATATCACCCTCTTTTATCTCAATCATATGAAAGCCTGATATACCAGGGATTGAAATTACACAATCCCAAGGATTTTTCTGTGTTATTATCTCTTGTATGCGTTGTTCTCCGATATAGAAAATTTTTGTACTAGACACAAGTTGGCTTGCAAGATCTGCAAAATTCTTTGCTGACTGAACAATGTGCTTCTCACCCTGGCTCATCATCTTTTGGCGCACAAGTCTCTTTACATTCCCTCCGACCCCATCAACGACACCTTTACCATGGGCAGTAGCAAAATATTTCCATGAAAATTGTAATTCAGGGTACTTTTTAGATAGGTAACATAGAACTTTTGTCATAAACTTATTTTTAAATTCAGAAGCAGGTCCATCGCTCCAGATGACTTCTTTCTTTGTTTTTATGTGACCATTTTCAGATGAACGAAAAATTTCTTCATAAAGAAACTCTATGAAAACAAATATGGTGTCTTTATCTTTATGTGATGTATCAGAACATATGAGGTATGTTTGGCACTTTCCTCTTTGAAATACTGCTGCTGTAAATAAGAGTACACTTGATCTTGACCATAGTGCACTTTGCACTTCATTTTGGTATTCACATCCAAAAGACATGGCAAAATCTATCTGTAAAATTCGAGTAGATTCTTCTTTTTTGTCTTTTTCAAAATCTGAATGTTGTATTCTTTTCAGATTAACGTGAGACATCATTTTAGGCAAATCCTGAATCAACATTTCAAAAAGTTCTCCCACTTCACATTCTTTAGTTACAAGTTCAAGTCTGTTGTCCCTCTTTTCCCACATCTTCCATATTACAAGATTTTCTGGGTTGTCAGGAGTTTGTAGTAACTTACCATCGCAACAACTACTACAATTATTTTGCCAGCATTCTGAATTAAGAGTAATATCACATAGGATGTTTTCCCAAAATTCATTTGAATATGCGTAGTGTAAGGCTTTGAGTTTATAAAATATATTTTCATGTATTATGCACTTGCACTGTTCTGTTGGGGTACTTTTAAGTAAAAGAACATTCTTTGGTCTAAGGGAACAGAACTTTGAAAATCCAATTTCAAAGTCTGGATTTTCCTCTTTAAAAATAAAAAAAGCTTCCTTTAAAAACATAGTCAGATAATGTTTTTGTAGGACTGACTTTTTTCCTTCCTGCCACACAGTCATGATATCTTTCATCCCTGGACAAGTATAAACTATATCTGAACGCAAGTAAAAATCAACTACTTTGGAAAAATCTTTACGATCTGATATGTTTCTGTTCATTTCATCAACTAATGGAAGACCTACACGCTTAGCCAATCCACTCACAACTGCCTGTTGTTTGCGAGGGGATTTCGGAAGTGACTTAACCGTCCTCCAAATTGCCTTGCCAAGGGACTGAGGACGCATATATGGGGAATAAGTAGCATCCGGGCCAGTTGAAGAGCTAGGACTGCACGTAGGTGTAGTGTCTTTTGTGTTTTTCTTATTTTTTTTCTTTTCCCTTTGAAGTTTTTTTCTTTCTCGTTCATACCTTCTAAGATCTTCTAGCTCTTTGTCAGACATGTGCTGCTTCTTATATTTTCTTAGCTCTGATATGCGTCTATTTTCTTCCTTTTGATAGTCTGGATTTTCCTTCTTTAACTTTTCTCTCATTTTCTTCATTCTGGTAGCGCTGGAAGTATGGCTTACTTTGTCCGACATTTTTTCTTACTGAAACAAAATAGAAAATCTACAGCTTTATTTTATAAAATATGTAAGTGAGTTTTATTATAAAACATAATTAGTGAACATGTGATGAAGCCAAATGACAAAAAAGATTACATTACATCCTCCTGCATAATGCATAATGTGGGGTTTATTTACTATCAAACCTTTCTAAGCCTAATCATTAGTCTGCTATTTTAAAAGTTACAATACAGAAATTTAATTGTAAACATATTTATTAAAAATGATGATTTATGTTTATTTTCTTTTTAATGATAAAAATTTCATGAGTTTTAGGTGGTTAAATGGTTATTCTACACCTGATGTCCCACACGTGACGTCACGTGTGGGACATAATAAAATGGGCTATAGGAACTTCTAAAATAGTAAAAATTATTTTTTTAAATTGAAAATAGTTTATTTACGTTTAGGTAACTTATAATCTTGCATAGCTACAAGCTAAATTGCTTGGTTCAATAATAAATATTAAAAAAACACTAAATGGTGTCACGTGTGGGACAATAATTTTTAATAACTTTAGTATATTTAATTTAGCAGTTTATATTGAGAATTAAATATTGAAAGAATATGTTTAATAGATGAGATACTTACATTTCACACTGCAATAGTAATAAAGTCTTCAACTGTAACAGTAAAATAATATGAAGCTTTCAAAAATGACAACTTTTCAACCACATGTGAGCAAGTTGATGGTGGCCATATTGGATTCAGTGTTGCCACTCATATGGTGACAAATTCTGAAAAATACTCATGGATACTAGAAATTTAGACTCTTAAGAAAATATATTAGAAGTTTTGAGAGAAAAATTAATTTTTTTTTTTTTTCATGAAATGTCCGGTTTTTCATGGAATGCCCCAACTGCGACAGACGAAGAAGCATGTGAAAATGTGAAAAAGATGTAATGTGAAGAAACTCGAAAAGAAGTTAATTTAAAAAGAATTACATTTTTAATTATTAAAATTTATTTCCAAAAAAGGTACTTTATGGCTAAAATAGTCTCTATAAGTACCTTATTATACACATTTTTATAATGAATACTGATCTATTGAATAATTCAGGGTCGAGAAAAATAGAGAAATTGTTTGTATAAATTTCAATTCATTGAAAAAATCTTTGTATCATTAAAACATAAGTTGAATTTATTTCCTCATTTTTGTTAAGAAACAAAAATAATTCAGTTAGCTACTAGAAACAATTACTTTGATTGTGCTTAATTAAACATATTGATCAAAAGTTTTCATTTTTTACTTTGTATAATCCTGAATGCTAGCACTCAATTTAAATTTTAAAAACCCAAATGAACAGAACGTTTTTTCATTAGCAGTAGATGCTTTTGCAGTTAAAACTTTTTGAATACAGGACTATTAATTTTGATAATTTCATCTTTTTGATTTTTTTAACATTCATGTTGTGTCATTTCACTTGTAACGGTTTGTTTTAAAGAAATCTTGAAAATACAAATATCTTCCTTTACTTTTTTTAATTTGAAGCATTAAGAAATTTTCAGAAGAATTTTTCTTCACAATATTTAAGGCATGGCTTTTAATATTGTGCTCTAATTATTATAGGCATTTTCTTTTTTGAAACTAATGTAACATAGATGCTACAAATGTACAGGTATAAAAATCCATAATATATTGAGCATTAAGATACTGCATAACGTTTACCTTCCTCTTTAACTTTTCTAAAAATTGTCTAGATACATACATCAGCAGAAATGTTACAGGCAGTTTTTATAAATAATCTTGCAACATTATGTTGAAATAGCTACGTAACTGTGTCATACAAATTAGTCTGTCCGCATTCTATAATTTATGATTTTTAAAAAAATATATTACTGCAGTTAAACTGGTATATAACGAGATCGAATTTAGCCACACAGTTTTAACAAAAAAATTAAATTAAATGATTGGTATAATAAGAAAATATATACAATAGTTTTTTTTTTATTGAGTGGATTTAAAGAAATTTCATTAAGATTCTCTGAAATAAAACAAAAATATAACATTAAATGATGAAAAAGAAATGGGTGATTATAACTGAAATCATTAAATAAATAACTAATAAATAATTATAATAATAAATGGCTTTATTAGCAGATTTTCTGTATGTGTAAGAGTGGCTAAAATTTTTATGTTAACAATATACTTTCCAATTTCTTTTAACAGGCAGATGAAACTGAATTTTACACTTTAAATTGAAAATAATAAAAAATGGTACTTGTTTACTTTCAAACAAAATCTGTTGCCACTTAATCTGGTTTAATACTAACAATGCATAAACTTTCCGAGCAGCAGCACCTGCCGTTTTTTAAATCTGGGAAAAGCATTGACATATTATAAGATATGATGTATATATACATACATAATACATAGATACACTGACGGAAAAACAATCCCAACACCAAGAAAGCCTTGTGATAGATAAATGAAATTTGGTAGGCGTGTTTATACATCTGAAAGATGACATCGATTGAAATTTCGGGCTTCGCGCATAAGTGTGACTCGATTAGCGCCACTCAGAACTTGCAAGTCAGGTTTGTCAGGTTTGCATTAAATGAGTACTGTAAGGTTTGTGAGCGTTATTTATCTTCAAAATTTGACGTATTGAGTTGATGTTAGCCAAGAATGCCTTTAAGAAGATGAAGAAGCCATTATCAACAGCTCACCAAGGTTGAATAATAGGGCTACAAGAAGCCGGTTTTCTTTCCGCGATATTGCAGAAAGACTTGGCCGGAATGTATCCACTGTTCATGATTGTTAGGAGTAGTGGTCAAAGGATGGTACTGCCTCAAGAAGACCGGGTTCTGGGCGGTATTGTGCCACTACTGAGTGGGAAGACCATCGTATTCAACGTAAGGTTGTGGCACATCGTACTGCGTCTGCAGCAGAAATTTGAGCTGCAGTTGGTACCACAGTGACACAACGAACTGTTAGAAATTGGTTACTTCAAGAACAGCTCCGAGCCAGGCGCCCTGTAGCATGCATTCCACTGACTCCAAGCCATTGCCGTTTACAACGCCAGGGGGTCAAGCCAGAGCTCATTGGAGGGCAGAGTGGAGATCTGTTGTGTTTTCTGATGAAAGCAGGTTCTGCCTTGGTGCCAGTGATGGCCTTGTGTCGGTCAGAAGGAGGCCAGGGGAACGCCTGTGGCCTAGACACACTGGATCTACACCTGGAGTCATGGTCTGGGGAGCAATTGGATATGACAGCAGGAGCAGTCTCGTGGTTATCCCAAATTCACTGACTGTCAATTTGTACATCAGTCTGATCATTCAACCTGTGCTGCTATTCATCTACAGCATTCAAGGGGGAGTTTTCCAACATAACGCTCGCCCTCATACCCCTGTTGTAACGCAACATGCTCTACAGATTGTCGACATGTTACCTTGACCTGCGAGGTCACCAGATCTGTCTCCATTTGAGCACGTATGAGATATTGGACGACAACTCTAGCATTACCCAGAGCCCGTACTGACCATCTTAGTATTGACACAACAAGTACAACAAACATGGAACTCAATACCACAAAGTGACATTCAGCACCTGTATGACAAAAGTGCATGCACATTTGCAGGCCTGCATTCAAAATTTAGGAGGTTACACTAGCTATTAATGTAACAGCATTTCACGTTTGAAATGCATTTGCTTGAGCTTAAATTAACCTATGATCTTGCAAATCTAATCAATTAAACATGTTAACTAGACAAATGCATTGTCCAAATTTCATTACTCTACAATAAATTTTTCGTGGTGTTGGGATTATTTTTCCGTCAGTATATTATGTCTAGGGCATGATGTATATAAACATATACATCTGTTTAAAGAAGATATTATGTCAGTTCTGGATGCAAGGTCAGAAAAAGTACATTTTTATTGTAGCGAAATACAAGCACTTTATTGAAAATGCAGTTTAATGAATCTCTCTGCACCAAATAGGTTTTATTATTTAACAAAATTCTGAAAATTATCTGCTGAAAAGTAATTTGTCAATAAATAGTAAATAAAACCATATTAAGAACTAATTTAAAATTATTGAAAAACGTTCTCAGTCCCCCTTAAGACAATCTTGGACCCATTTTCAAACGTACATGCATGACATTTGTAGTACCTAAGTATCAAATAATGTTTCACTTTCTCATAAATGAGATACATTTGGAATTGCAGTCAATAGCTTCCTGATGATGACTTTTCTTTGTCGTTCATGTCCGTAAAATCGGCTCAAACTGCCAAATTTGACAGCATTTTCTGAATCTTTTTAAATCACAAATTGTTACAGATAGAGAACTTTTTTGTGTGTGTGAGATTCAGAATTTCTCAATTAGACATCTGAGGGTTTTTTTTTTAAATGAAATAAAGCTGCTTCCTCTTAAAAAAACTTAGATAACCATAAAACAACAAATAGTTTTTCCATCTATAGTTGGAATGCTATTGAAGTAAAATAACACATAACAGTGCTATAACGAACTGAATAACAAGCCTGTAATGTGTCAACTATTTAAATAAATTAAAAAAAAGGACTTAAGGCCTTGCAATCCATACCGAAAAGATACTTCAATCTATGGCATTACGTTTAATAACCGACTTTCAAAAAAAAAAGGAAGAGTAAGCATTTTATTAGTATTTTTAAGCTAATAAAAATTAATAATGCAAATTTAATCACCACATATCCTATTTTATACAATAAAACATGCGTAAATGGAATCTGTTTATAACAGAAACCATTCTGAAACAGGAAATTTCATGGTTTCTAGGAAAATACAACAGTTACTAAGATAAAAACCTAAAACGTAGTATGTTTCAAGGTTTATTTCCATTCTGTCTAAGCAGATTTTATTAGAATTAGAAAACATTCATAGGTAACCTTCATATTTTCTTTAAATTTCAGGGGGGTGGGTAGCCCCATAACCCCCCCCCCCCTTTGTATATGCCCCTGGTTTAAAGTGAAATATACTAACTCAATCTCACTATAAACCCGATAGCAGAAAGTTTAAGATGAGCGACAGACATCGCAGATTATTTTTCCCCTTCTGCAGATTTGTTTTCCATGGAATTTCCTTCGGCTCGCAGATTTTTTTTTCTTCTTTGGCTGGCGCGGTGCCACAGCCAAACTTTTGCTCTCATCTGGAGGAGCACGATGATCTACTGCACAGCCTTAGTGCTAATTTCATTACTTGTTGCAAACTAATATCATTTTTTCCTCTCCGACTTCTATTCTATTTGAATCAACAGCTTTTGCTCATATATTGCGAGTGCATCTCGACGTCAAGTTCAAAAGTGAAAATCTGCAAAAAGCATTTGAAAATATCTGTGAAAAGCAGGTCCTGTGCATTTTTTATAGCTTCAAATGTGCCCCGCCCGTTTTGGGTTAAAAAAAAATTGTCGTCAGAATATTTCAACCCAAGAATTTCACCAGTAGGTCACGGAAAAGTATTTCGAACTTTGTCAGTTTTTCACATTAAAGAAATCGCGAAATTCATCAGTCAGTTATGGGAAAAAATCGCAAAATTCTTAAGTCGATAGCGGAGAAAATATTGCAAAATTTGTTTACAAACAAGCGAAAAAAAAAAACATGAGTTTTGCCAGCAAGGTGCGAAAAAATCCATATGAAAATTGGCCAATCGGTCGCAAAAAAGAGTGTTGCCAATAGGCTTACTTTTGTAAAATTAAGATTGTTTCATTCACACCACTTTTTTAAAATGGTGTAATTGGTATTATTCTTGCATTATTTAATCTATCATTAAATAAGGCGACTACTTCAAAATAGTGGTAGCAACCAATTAATTTGAATTAAAAAGAATTTCGAACTAGCAGAAAGACAAAAACACAAAATCGCCAATCAGTTGCAAGAAAATAGCACGAATTTCGTCAATTGATCACAAGAAAACAATCGCGAAATTCATTAGTCAGTTGAAGGGGAAAAAATCCCAAAATTCTCCAGTCAGTTACAGGAAAAAATCTCGAAATTCTGCCATCCGGCATGGAAGAATGTCACAAAATTTGTCAATAGGTCGCAGGAAAATGTTACGAAATGTGTCAGTCAGTTGCGAGGAAAAAGCTCAAAACATTTGTACTCGGACAAAATCGTGAAATTTCTCAATTGGCTGCTGTAAAATATTACAAAATTCGTCAATTGCTTACGTGATAAAAAATCGCGAAATTTTTCCACAATCACGTGAAAAATATCCGTGAGTTTCACCTGTAAAACATGGGATGAAATTTGTAATTTAGCCTATCGGTCGCAAAAGAAAAAAACATAAAGTTCGCCATTATTTGAAGGTAAATATCAGGAATTTCGTCAATCAATAGCAGGAAAACACTTGTGAAATTCGTCAGTAGGTTATAGGAAAAAATTGCGAAATTCGTCAGCCTGTTATGGGAAAATATCGCAAAACTCTTCAGTCTGTCATGCAAAAAAATTGCCAAATTCGTCAATATGTCGCAGGAAAAAAAATTTTAAATTCGGCAATATACAGTAATCCCTTAACATTCGCGAGGGTTAGGTTCACTGAAATCTCTGCGAATGTCAAAATCGCGAATGTTGAGACTATTCTCCCATGCATAAAAGGGGGTTAGGTTTTACGATTTTTTTTTTATTGGAAAAAACATTTGAAATTTAAATAGTATATTTATTAAATATTAAAAATACATACTCTAAATAAGTTTGAACAATTATAAACATAATATAAAAAGATTATTTGCTGATTGATGGCTAAAAAAAACTAGTAATATGTGATTGCTTGGCAGAAGAGATCTTTTGTTTATGGATTTCCATGTAAGGAAAAGTTGCAGCCTCAATTTCAATTTTAAATTTCAGACTCCTCACTAGAGGGGATCACATTCTATTGCTTTATCAACAAGTTGTTGTTGTAATTTTAAAATTTCCGCGACATTTTTTGCAGAAAATATTTCACCTGCAATAAAAAATTTTAATTTTAGAAATTTTAGTAAAAAAAAAAAAAAAAAGACCCTTACATCCACTTTCACAATTCCTGCTCTCATCGTCTGTGCCATTGTCTGGTTGTATAATTTTTTCTTCAAGGATTTCTAGAAGTTCTTCTTCAGTAAGTCCATCATCATGAGATATTATCAGATCTTCTACATCTTCTCTCTTTATGTCGTCGAAACCATCACCTCCGACCTGAAGAGCCAGTTCCACAATTTCTTCAATAGGTTTGGAAATTGAAGGCATTTGATTTTCTTTTTGTACCACTTGGGGCCAAATATTTCGCCAACAAGAATTAATTGAACTTTCATTAAGTTCCATCCACGCTGCATCAATTTCGGCAATGCAATCTGCTATGTTGAAAAATTTCCGACTCGATGTGGTTTCTGAATTTACTTCAATCGATTCTAAAATTATTTTGAAAGATTTTCTTGTGTAGTAAGCTTTGAACACAGCTATGATTCCTTGGTCGAACGGTTGGATCAGTGAAGTTATATTAGGGGGTAAAAAAACCACTTCGACGTCGGGATGGGCATCTGTTAAACTCAGTGGTTGTCCAGGAGCATTGTCAATGAGGAGTAGAACTTTAAATGACAGATTTTTAGATGAAAGGTATTTCTTCACCTCATGAATAAAACAATCATTAAACCAATCCTGAAACAAAACGCTTGTTACCCATGCTTTGGTATTTGCTCGCCAGAAAACAGGCAACTTGCTTTTAACTTGAGAGCACGAGGATTTTGCGATCTATAAATTAACATAGGCTTTACTTTAAAATCGCCTCTAGCATTGGTACACAACAGAAGAAATACCCTATCTTTTGCTACCTTAAAACCTGGAGCTGTGCTTTCTGTTTTGGTAAGAAAAGTTCTCTTCGGCATTAAACATTTGTTCTGGAACATATCCGCCTCTTTCAAAAATTTTTGTAAGTTCTTCAGGAAATTTTTGAGCACTTACATGATCCGCAGAAGCCGATTCGCCAACTAACTTTATGTTGTGTAAACTATGCCTATGTTTGAAATTTTCAAACCATCCGTTACTTGCCTGGAAGTCAAATAAAGTATCATCCTTTACTTTCATCGCGTCAAATATTTTTTTAACCTTGGCTCGTATTAAAGCTGAACTTAGCGGCACTTGCTTCTGGTTCATATCTTCTATCCAAATACTTAATGCATTTTCAGTTTCTTCCAATGACTTGTTCCGTACTTGCGATACAGTTTTTGCACTAGTCGGTTGCACTTGCTGAGACTCTATCTCTTATAGCCTTTTCATTTTTTTAATTGATCGGACCGTAGATTCAAATATTAAAATAACGACCGACCACGCACGCTCCTTCTCCCATTCGCAATTTATCTAAAATTTTAACTTTTTCGCAAAGGTTCAAAACTTTTTTCACTCTTTTAGCTGTAGGCGACATGATGAAGTTTCTCTTTTTTAGGTTTGCTAAACACAGAGAAGAAAAAATAGACAGGCGAATAGAAAGAACAAATCTATTCTACGGGGACTTACGTAATTCAAACGATAAACAAAACTTAGGAGCATGCGCATTACATACTTCGAAGACAAAATTTGCGTTTTGGTCTTTCAATATAAATTGGAGAAATGCCAAGCTCGAACAAAAAAGGGGGATAATCTATTTTTAGCATAAAATCATGTTTCCGGTAAAACAAAGGAAGTTCACTTTAAAAAAAAAAAAAAAAAAATCTTTATAAAACGAAATCCGCGAATAACCAAGTTAAGTACTCGCGAATGTTGAAATGTTCTTCATTTTATATTTCGCGAATAATCAAAACTCGCGAATGTTAAATCCGCGAATGTTAAGGGATTACTGTACTCCTGAAAAATGTCGATAAATTTGTCAATTGGTCGAAAAAAAAAAATCAAAAATTCGTCAATAGGTCGCTGAAAAAAATACAGAAACTAGCATATGTGTCTGTCGAGAAAGAACATTCACTTCTATGCTGAAGTGCTCCTTTTTTTAAGAAGCACCCCACCATTTTTTATTCTAGGGAAACACTACTGATATGCATTACTTATTAGCTTTTCAATATTGTTCAATATCATTATTGTTTACTAGGCCATTTAAAATATTTTAAAGTAAGAGAAAAAAATTTGCAGCTCCTGTGAACACAATATTATCCAACAAATTTTTAAATAACAATTTTACCAAGTTAAAAAATTGCACGCAACAGTAATAATTTACTAGATATTAATTATTGATAAACATAACTTGAATTGTAACATAGTTTACCTGAAGATTATTTTCTGCCCATGAAATATCCGTCACAGACACATGGAGAATTTTCTGCTAGTGGGCTATAAACATCCATGCCTAAGTCAGGATTCGAACTCTGCACCCTTAGTCCAACAACCATATTCCTAATCATTAGAGAAGCAGGTTTTCAAATTACTGTACGGGCAGTAAATAAAAGTTGTGTACGATTATCCATAATTTTGTCAAAGTTATTTTTTTAAGTTTGGTGTAGATTGTATTCTTTGACACAATTAGACTTCTGAAAGTAGTGACTATACTTTTACATACAATAAAAATAGTACTTTTTTTCAACCATTAAATAGATGACAGTTATACGCACGTAATATGAATAACGAATCTTGGGTTATTATTATTATTCAGGCTAAACATATCGACTTGTCAATAATGAAAATGCATAAATAATAATCAAAAACAGATGTTCTGAACACATTGTAATACGTTTGCATATCGAACCAATACAAAAGCATTAATAAAATTGATTGATTAATAGAAAAGCTAACTTACCACACCCTAGTACACTACATTCAACAAAATGGCGACATGACGCTATCAGAAAGTTAGGAAATATTTCGATTAAAATCGTATGTTCGATTATTATTTTCCATGCTGCCGTCTCTTGGGAGAGCAGAGCATTATCGATAATTATTTTAACTGCATCTGCATTTTATGTATTATAATTGCAAATACAACTTAGTTATGCCTGTTTGTCTATAGAACTCTGCTCAAAATAATTGGTATTATTTAAATTACATTTTAAAATAGTGCGGAAAAAGTGAAATCACCCAGAAACTCGTGTTATATCAGATGCAAATAGGTAGGAAATTTTTAAGAAAAATATTCTTTATGCCTAAATTCTCTTTCAGCTTTTTATGTTTTCTAGCCTCAAATTTTGACTTTCTGTAAATTTCGTGGTAAAACTAAAATTATTAAAACAAAATACAATGTCCTAGTAAACGAATTATATAGAATCATAATGTCAGAAAATTTCAATCACTATGCTTTCTCTTATGAGTTAATATATTAAAAAGAGGCCATATTATTAATTAAAAATTAAATAAAAGATGATTATAAGAACTCATATTTTTAATTTAATGGAATGCCTATAAATAATTTTGAAAATTGAAGAAACAATTTAGTTATTTTACCTTTACTAAACTGCATTTAGATTTTTAGATTATACAGAAATAGGACAGAATGGTAAGTATTAACAACAAAAGATGGCACTATTGATGGAATTTTCTAGTAATGAATAGAATTTGTTTATGTGTATTATAGTATTTACATGATAACATTTATTAAATATTGATTAACTAGTGTGTAAATTATGTCATATTAACACTGAAGAGAATAAAAGTAATCATTAAAATTTCATTTCTGCATTATTATATCCCATACAACCAAAAGCATCCTCTGGACGTCCCATACAGATCCCAGTCGTCCTACAACCGTCAGATCCTGTACACGCCATAATTCTGACGTTCAGAGAACGTCAGAATCAGGACGAACTATCCATGATCGTCCAGGAGACATCCGTAGCAGCGGAATTATCAGTGCGCATGCCCCAAATCTCAAGTTGTCACATTTCGGAAAATCGGAAAAGAAACAACTTCAACTTTCAACTCTTCGTCTTCTGTGTTTTATTATATTGTCGTTTTGATTTTCATCACTACTATTATATTTTATGGATAAGGCTTGCATTTTAGTTTCTAAGGTAAGTAAACTTTCGAATTTTAAGTTTTTAAAGTTAACTTTTGAGGTTTGTTCTGAATTGTAAGGGTATTTTCTCAATTTATATCATGAATAAAGCAAACATTCAAACAAGCATGTACACCACACGGAAACTGTTACAAGCATTTTTAATGTAAGTAATTGTAAATTGTAAGAATAATGTGGTTATAATCATAAAACAAACCTTTATTTATTTTATTTTCACCGAAGTTAACAGTATATTTTTAAAGATAGATCGTTATGTGGCTTGCCAAAACATCGCTTGCAACCAATAGTTTGGGAACCGTTGTGTTAGATATAAAAATACACTAACAATTTTACTGTTGAAGAACAAATAAAAATATTCATAAGCTTTAAATTCAACTAATAAAATAATTTAAGCAATAAAATTATTTAGCTTAACAAAAGCTCATAAAAATTATAATGAAGTATCTTTTTACTTCAAGAATAACATATTTATAAAAATAATTTTGTAAAATTAGGATTTTCAAATCCGAACCCTATATGTGGAGCCCAAGGGTAAAGATCCAGTTAGGGACTACCTTGTACCCACAATTTGTATTAATTTTTATTAAAAAAAATACTACCTGGTTTTTAGCTTTTTTTTTAGGGGGCGGTGGGTTCAGGTGTCAGAGTACCCTTGACAAAAAAGATAACACACTGTTTCATTTCTTAATGTTGAAAAAAAAAAGTCAGTAGAAACTTACTTTTAGATTTTTATGTTACATTTCAATGTTATTTATATTTAATGTGTTTAAAATCTGTCTTGCATGAGCTGTTCTGACAAAATTTTGGTTGAATCCAAGAACAAGTGAAGAAGTTGGCGGTGTTGAATTTGGCAAGGTGATAAATGATATTTTCTTGCTATCAGTTTGTGTCTTACATTTATTGGTTAGCGCGCGTAAAAAAAATCGCCAAATCGGGTAGCTCGCTTGTTCTTGGATTCTGCCAAGATTTTTAATCTAGTTTATTTCATATTAATGTTCTCCATTTTAAATAACATAGCTTTGGCTAGTGTACCCTCTAGGTCATTATTTAAATGCGCAGTATTCTGCCCTTTTTAAAATCAGTAAAATGTATCCTGCCTCTTTTTTAAATCAGTAAAATGTATCCTGCCTCTTTTTAAAATCAGTAAAATGTATCCTGCCTCTTTTTAAAATCAGTAAAATGTACCCAGCCTCTTTTTAACGTAGTGAAATGTACTCCTATTTCTGTGCAAAGATCGTTTATAAAACATTTATCCAAATTGCAATATTTCAAAGTCTGTGTGCTGAAGATTTTGCAATAATTATACAACTTTCTTATTTCTTTAGAAAAAACAGGTTATTCTATCCTGCTGTAATTCTATTGTATTTTTTTAATTCATGAAATAATTAAAAATTGTTTCTTTATTTATCATACATATACATAAAAATTACATTATTTTTCAATCGCTACTAAACTTATTAATATAATTTCTCTTGAAATAACATTCCTCTTTTCCCTATCCTTTTTCTTTCTACAGGTCTTTGTAAAAAGTCTTAGTTGCAAAGTTTTTTTTTAATTCTTGCTCCCTACTCTTTATTTTTTCCAGCAAGTGCCCTTGATCTTAAGACCAAAAATAAATAAAACAATGTGATATTTCAGGCATATCAGTTTTATTTTGTACTTTTTATAGTGATTATTAATTTCTATTGCAATGGGAATTGGATGATCAAACTCATATTAATTTGCTTAGATCAAATGTAATGATAACAGAAGCATCCTAATGCTACATGTGATTGTCCATATTAAATTTTATTTTTAAATATAAACTAGTAAATAAGATAATCATAAAATGTAACTTTTATGAGAAATTTGTTTTTTGCATATTAATTTTTTTTTCTTTTTTGTATGCACAAATTGTAGGATTCAAAAAGTGACATGGAGGAGGGTCGAGTTCTACATAAAATACTGCAAGAAATTAAATTCTAAAATTGGTAAGTTTTCTTTAACTATTTCTTAATAAGGCATAAGAAAATATCAATTTATATAAAAATTATAAATATATTGTATGTCCTTGTTATATATTTTTTAATATTCTTTCCTGCAGTAAAATTATACTTTATGAAAATATTTGATATTGGATGTTCATTATCAGTATTCTTTGAGAAGTGCTATCTTTTGTCTTAGACATAGATATGACCTAAATTTACAAGTCTGCACGGGCCGAAATTTCCAGGCATGGCACGACTCAGACACAGTGTAATTGTCCGCTGCTGATCTCTACATTGAACATGTTATATTTCTGTGTTGATCAGGGTTATTTATATCTGATATTTCTTTTCAAAATATCATATTTGCTTTCAAAATATCTTTCTGTATGATATTTTCAGTCAAAATAAGCGTAGATGAATTTTTCAACTTTTATTGACTATGCCGTTTTGTAGATAAACTTTTTCCTGGCTTTTTTTAATAACCCTCCTCCCCTCAAAAAAAAAAAATAAAAAAAAAAATAAAAATAATATATATATATTTTTTCTAAACTTTATGTTTAAAGTTGAATTTTTATATGTAGAACCAATAATTATGCGAAATAATATCATCTTATAACAGCCATAAAAAAATACACTGTCTAATTAAGTAATTATATATTTACAGCTATATTAGAAAGAATTTTTTGGGTTTTCGTTTTCGTAACGGCACAGCAGGTTAGGGAATTGAAAATTACACAATGTTACATTTATTCAAATTTAGAATTAAAAAAAAAATATTTTGTCTTTATAATTTCATTGAATAAAACATAAAATTTTCACGATACTTGATACTGAATCCTGTATATTTGTTTTTCGATTGAGTGTTAAAAGTAAATTGTTTCTACTTCCAATTAGTTGATGATATTCAGTTTTGTTATAAATGCAGGGAAAAAAATAATAAAAACACATTTAGAATATTGTTTAATTTCATGTTAAGTGCAATATATTTTAGTTTTTAATTTATATTAAGTCTGAAAACATTTTTAATTAGCAGTAAGTTGATTATTTTGAAAGTATTGGATATACAGTAGACTTCCTTAAATCCGCATAGCTTAAAACCAGAGGTTATGCAGATTTTAGAATTTTGTGGATTTCTGGTCACTGTTTTGTTTACATTTTTTAAACAATAATTTGAATTTAATAATGCATTCAAAATTATAATGAATGCTTACAATAAAGTAAAATAGTTAAGTAAAGAAAAAAAATATTAAAAGTTAAGGTTAAGTAAATAATTAATAATGCATAACTAAATATGTATAATGATGAGATACTTTTTTCTTGAATTATTCAGTGAAACTCTGACTCTTATTCAGTGAATCTTGTAAATATACATTGATAATTCACTTCAAAATCTTAAAATAACAAAGTTTTCATTCATGTTTAGCCATACTTAATAACCAAAAAAGCTTTATTGATGCATAAAATAATTTGTAAAAATATTGTGATAGCCACTGATATTAGCACTATCTAGAGAATTTTTTCAGAAATAAATTTATTAGTACTCCTTCATGAGAAAACATGAGTTGAATCATATAAAAATGAATTACATATTAAAATGTGTACAAAATGATATAAAAATTTAAAAAAAAACTTAAATTTTACACCTACATCTTAACTGTAAGTTTCATTGTTTACATCGAAAACAATGTGCAGATCTAAAAAATTTGCAGATTGTAGGGTGGCAGATATGAGGGAGTCTACTGTATATCAAAATATCATATTTACAAACCTTGATCTTGATTCATTGCAACATTTATATTTATTATCACCACAGTCATGTCCATTGAAAATTGTTTATATTTTATCGGCTTGGTTTTATGCTTTTAAATTTTTATATCAAGCCATTTATCAAACAGTTTGTTAAAATAACTTTTTCAAGTTCATGCAGATATAGTCATATAATCTGTTTATTTTCAAAATATCATGAAGTTTGATATTTTTACATATTTAATACTTACTTTCAAAATATTGTTATTTATGATATTTATAATATTTGCAGCCAGAACAAATGTAAATGAATTTTTCAAATGTGTTTGATTTTGTCATTCTGTTGATAAAGAACTTTTGCTTTGGCTGTTCTAAGCTTTGCATTTGAAACTAAGTTTTAAAATATAGAACCAATAATTACTTGGGATAAAATTTATTTAGAACAGCCATTGAAAGATAACTGTCTAATTTAGATAAATTATTTATAGCTTGATTAGAATAAATCTTTTCTGTTTTTTAAGTTTTAAACTGCACAATGGGTTGGGGAATGACATAGCAGACGACGTACATTTCTGTTCAAAATTTTCAACAAAAACAAAAAGAAATTAATATTGTATAAAACAAAATTTTCTGTAGTTTTATGTAAACAGCAAATTATTTAAATTTCCATGAAATTGTTTCTATTTTCAGTTGATCTTCAGTTTTGTTACAAGGGGGAAATTTATTCAGAAAATAAAAATGATGTGTATAATTAAATGTAGGAGAGGCACATTAAGAGTCTACACTGGAGACACAGAGAAACTGACACGCTAATGTTAAACACCTATGGGAGCATTCTTTTCAAATTTCTCTCTTGCATTTTAACATTCTTATTTTATTTTATAATTTTTTTTCCATAGGATAGCTGAGATAGATTTCTAACCAGGGTATTTTTTACTTTTTTAATTTTGATTGCAGTTTTTTTTTTTTTTTTATGAACTGGTTTCAAAAGTGTAAGTAACTTCCAAAATAAAAAAGTAAAAAAAATAGCCAACTTAGAGTCAATTTCAGCTATCCGATGGAAAAAAAAAATCATTTAAAAATATTAAAATGTTAGCGAGAAATATTTTAATTTATGTGAAAAGATTTTTAAAATTTTTCTTATTTTCTTTTAACTTCTGTATTCATAATGATATTTTACTCTGAATTTAATCAGTTTTTACAAATTATTTGTTCCAGATGCTGTTGAGAAAGAAAATAATATATCAAGTGTACACATTGAAGAAGTTTTAAAGACAATTAATGTCATGCAAAAAATTTTAAATGTTTTGTAATAAAGTTTAAAAATGTAAATTAAAGTGCATTAAATATTAAATATATTTGTTGGTGTTGTTATTTTACAGTAATGTATGTTATTTTTTTTCTAACAATTTTTCAAAACATATTACACTGCAGAAGCTGAATTTTATTGTTTAAAACTTAAAATTATTGCATTCTAAAGTAGTGAATAATATAATTGTGTAGTTATTTAAAAATATTACATGCATATTTGAATAGAAGTAAATAGATTCAATTAAGACATTCATTAAGTATTTTATGAAAAATAATTTATGTTGCAAAAGTATTTTAATACTATTTTTATACATTTACTATAAAAAATGATTAAAGAATTCAGTAGAATTTCATAAATAGAATAACTAGATTTGAAGGTATATATTTATTATTTCATTGAAACAATAACTTTTAGTGATTCAAAATACCATCATCAAGAACGGAACAAGTTATCAGGTAAGATATGTTGAATACGATGGAATTTGGGTACTTTATAAATCTGATATGTAACTTTTTTCTTTAACATATAGTCCAAGTCTTAATTTTTTTTTTCTATCATGTAAAGCATCATCTGCTAATTACGCAACACAAATTTTGTGTTTTTTTCCCCTTCTCCTGTCGTGATGTCACATTTTCTGAAACTAGTAATTTGGAGCTAATTTTATGCAAAAATTTATATATGATCTATAAGTTATTGATATAAATATTGTTAAATTCTTATGATCTTGTGTGTTTTTACTTCAAGCTATCAAAATTTAAAGAGAAGAGAAAATATACCCATCTCTACCTGAATAAAAAACCAGTTTTTTTAATGAATTGTATTATAGTATTTGAAAATAATGTCTACCTAATTGCTTTCATATTTCACATGTGACGTCATAACATGTTACCATTATTTTCCTTTAATTTATGGAAAAAATTATATGCTAAAATTCATGTATCATGGTAATTGATCAGCATGAGGATTTTCAACCAAGTTTTTAAAACCAAAAAATTCGAAAAGAATAAAATTAAAAATTATGGTTTATTTAAATTGAATGTAATATGTATATAATTGATTATTAATAGAAGTTATTAATATATTATCAATAGTAATGATAATTATTAAAGTAAATATTGAGCTAAATGTTTACATACTTAAAAAAAGTATTTTTTGTGATTTTTTCCCCCTTTACTGAAATGTAATTTGTTCAGAAACAAAGACATTTATAAGAAATACAAAAATTATTTGAGAAAGAAGTATTTTCTTTCTGCAGATGTTATTACTGCAGATGTTATTCTGCAGACAATTTGCAGATGTTATTATTTGAATACCTACAAATTTGTAGCATTTTTCTTTTATCTATTAAATGAGACCATTACTGAATTGTAACTAGTATTTTTGATGACTGCCTTTTCAAGCTGTTGTATCCCAAAAATCAGATTAAAATTTAAATTTTGACAGTGTAGAAAAAAGAAAGCCCCTAGCTTTATTCATAGAAAAATAGAAAGTGCTATTTGACCTTATTTTTATCAAAGTTAAATTAAAAACTGCAAATTTTATGTATTTATAGGTGAAAATGACTTTAAAAATATATCAAAAAGTAGCCGGTTTAGATTTGAAAACAGTATTATATAAAAATTCATGAGGAATCTGAAAGAAAATAAATTGAATTTATTTCATATACAAATTACCTACAATATTTAATTAAGTTATTTTCTAAATCATTATCATCACAAATTTGATACAGATTTGCTTGGAAAGGGTAAAATTCACCTGATAGAAAAATATAATGTTAAATCCAGATTTTTCACTTGAACTAGTATTTTTTCTACATAATTTTTTTATATGTATTTACAAATGAATATTTTTATTATAATTTATTAATAAAGAATTATTACTATATTTGCAAAAACAAAGTCAAAGTGAAACCGGGCAAGGAGGCCTACCTTTCGGCTTTAGCTCAACTAGCCCAGCTCAGTATTTGCAAAAACATTAAACTAATAAAAGGAAAACAACAGATATTTAAAAATCAGAAGGGGTGGGGGTTGTGCAATTACCCCAGGCTGTCCTTCCTAAATAATGCTTTTGATTTCTATTAATTTTATCTTAACTTGTGCAATGGTGCATACTAAAACATTTTAATTAAAACTAGTGGTAGCTTGGACAGGTTACCACTATTTTTTTAATAAATATGTTTTACTGTGCACTTCTGCACGAGTTAAAATAAAATAAATAGAAATTCGAGACATCATTTGGGAAGGGCAGGGTGGGGCAACTTAAAAAAAGAAAATTATTTTTAAAAATCAGGGGGGGGGGGATTGCCCTACCCTGCACTTCTCAAATGATGTCTCGAATTTCTATTAATTTTATCTTAACTTGTGCAGTGGTGTATACTAAAACATTTAAATTAAAAATGGTGGTACTTATACAGGTTACCACTATTTTTTAATAAAAATGTTTTGCTGCACAAGTTGAGATAAAATTAATAGAAATTCAAGGCTTCATTTGGTAAAGCAGGGTGGGGCAATCCCCCCCCCCACACCCAATTTTTTAAAATAATTTTCCTTTTTATATAAAGCGTCCACTACTGATCCTATGAGCGTCCTATAAACGTCTAAAAATGACGCTTGCCGGACAAGCAGAGGATGCGCAATTGTATTATTTATCTCGTCCCATGAGCGTCCTATTGTCATCCTATACATGGCTGAAAATGACGTCCACAGGACGAGCATAGGAGTCTCTTTTTGCTCCCCACTGGACGTCCTCAGGACATAGATGGGATATTGTAGGACGTCCAACGGACGAGGCGTTATTCTACATATGACGTTCATCGTATGTCCTCAGGACGTTATTGTGCTGTATGGGTATGTAATTTTCTGTTTTTTTATGTATAATTTTAGAAATTATTTTATCATTTTATACAGGATAATTTACTACAAGTGCGACAAACTTTACAATAGATATATCATGGAAACAAAATTTTTTGTATAGGAAAGGTTTGAATCGACTTATTCAGGAATAAATACAGGGTGTCTCACTCCAAGGCGAAACTTCTTTTGTTTATAACTTTAACAATATTTAAAATATTTTATCGCTATTTTTAACAGACCTACTTTACTTCTTATGAAATGTGATAGTTTCTGATAATTGCTGGAAATAGCAAGGCATCCAAACAACACTTATCTATATGCTACGTAATTTGGAATGTAGTATACAGACCATATAGGTCGCAGAACTGATTACAGTGCACTGCACGTGATATCATCTCTATAATTTTAAAGAACTTTTCTTGCATTGATAATAGTTTTTAGATCGTTAAATTTATAAGTTAGTTATCAGTACATTTATGTTAGCTAGACGCCAATGATAACTCGCCAAATCTTGTTTCAATTGGCATAATTTGAATTGCAAGCCTTTCTGTTACATAATGTAAGTTTCTATTTTTGTGTAGATAAAATTAGATAAGATGCTTTCATTATTAAATAAAATTTTTCTAGGGTACTTCTCCACTATCCTGTCGAACACTTTCTATTTTTTTTAAAAACTATTGTCAAACTATACGATTTAACACCAAAAATGCATGACCGTGTGACATTTACTTGACATCAAATGTGTTACACTTGCTTGTTATCTCATCAAGTGGTTTTTAATTCAACGTTTAATGTATTTTCAATGTTTTTTACTGATTTATTAGTTATTTCATTAATTGAAAGCAAAATTATGTTTTTGACATCATGATATTAACAGAGAAAAGCATTTAAAAAATGTTGTTATGCGTAGTTAGTATATATAATAGATAAATTTCAACTGACATCACAAACATTTATTCAAAAGTCAAGAGGAATAATTTTAAGAAAAATAATGTAAATAAATGTCCAAGATAATTTTTGTTTCTGTTTTCATTAATATATTGTAAATCTTATTGTTTAAAGTTACTGATAAATGGTAGTAAATGATACATTACTAAATAGGGCTTTTTTTTTTTTTTTTTTTTGCTTTGAGATTCCAATGACAACATTCTTCCATATGTTTATTGGATGCAATAGTTTGGCGAATAATTTTGCTATAGTTTTTTTTATGGAATGTTGTCGACAGGATAAGGGAGAAATACTGTTTCTAGTTTATGTTATGTGTTATTTTAACATATTTTTATTGACTACGCCTATGTCATTAGTGGACCAGATTAGGTGACATTTTGTTATTTATATTGATATGTTTGTGTTTACCTATTTTATCATGATTATATTTTAGCTATTTTTAAGTAAGTTTTTAAGATATTATATTGCAATATTAAAATATTGGCTATTTGTTATTAGCTAATGTTAGAAGATTGGCAAGAAATAAAGGGTTGGTGAGATAAGAATTTTGACGATCACTTGCGCCTGTGGCACAGATGTCATATATGCACTACGTTGTTGCGATCCCCCCCCCCCCCCCCTTGTAGGTGAAAACATTGTTTTTGCATTATATATGTTTATTGTTGTTTATTTACTTTTATTTTTTATTTTAATTCTATAAATTATTTTTATTTTGTATATTAATATTTATTTATATCAAACTATCATTACTTATTTTTATTTCATTTTTTTTAAATAATAGAAGCTATTTCATTTATTACGTTATTTTATTTTTATATTGAAATAAAAAATCACATGCTATTATTGCATGCTATTTGTAACTAATATTCAAAAACAAAGTTTTCTGCAGATTGGCGGGGGGGGGGGGGGGTGTAAATCGTGCCAAAGTGGTGCGTATATGACATCTGTTCCGCACCTGGCTAACATGACAGTACCATTTATTTTATAGTAAATTAAAATTTTAAAAAAGTTATTAAACTTTTTGAAATCATTCTATAAAAACTTTGGCTTGTGATATTTTGAAATGACTAGCACTATAGCTTCAAGACTGAGTTTTGTTTTAATTTTAATATAGTATTTGTAGATGTATTTTGAAATGTGTTATTTTCATGCTATTACATAATTAATACTATAATATGCTACTGCACTCTTTCTTTTCAAGAGAAAAGTTTTAAAAAGTAAAACAATTCATTTAAAAAAATAAACTAATATATGTAGGTTTGTAAAATTTTCTGTGGAGTTTGAACTCTCTCCTGTATAAAAATAACTCTGTGAATGTATCAGAAAGATTAGCATTTTAGGAGGAAAAAAAGAAAACATCTTTATGGAATATTTATATTTTAAAAATGTATTGTTCTATTCCAATGTTCTTTGTTTAGAGGGGGGGCGGTTATGATCTCTATGACCTCCCCCTTAGATCCATGATTGTTATAATAATTTTATTCACAACTATTACATTTGCTATTTTCAGATGCTAAGTGAATGAGGGTGTTTTGCATATAATGCACATGTTTTTACAAATCCACTCAAAATTGGGCAAAAAAAATCCAGTTGAATTGCTTTCACTACAATCCTGCATTTCACAATCAATTTTTTAATTTAATTTTTAACATTTTTCATTTTTAATGAGAAATAGTCAAAATGTGTTTTCACTCCTGTAAAAATATGGAATAAAACGAATGCTTTAAAATTTTTGATAACATATGTTTATCATTATAATAAGAATATTTTTAATAATTTTTTTTGCAGTTCTAATGTTGAATGGTCATTGTGATGTACCCTTATTATATTTTTGTAAAAAAATTATTGGATGCTCAATTACATAACAGCATTAAATTGTTAAAGTAATGGACCTCATTAAATAGTTCATTAATAGACTTAATAAAAACTGTGCAGAATGAATTTTCAGAAGCTTAATCTTAAGATCTTCAGTTTGACTTTTATACATTTCTTCAAAGTTGTATTAGTTATAGTGTATTAAATTTATTAAAAACTTTATTTTCCATGTTTATTTAAATTTTTAACCATTAGTGTATATTATGTGCATATATTTTTACTTTCTCCTATAAAAAATAGAAAAAAATGTTTTAATCACATTTTTTTTTCAACTTCCCATTTTTGATGGATTTAGGGGATCCCATTTTAGGGGTCAAAGATCGCAAAAACTTTTTTTTACAAAATGTCTGTCTGTCTGTGTGTGTGTCCTCTTTGTATCAACGAAAAGTGTATGAAGTTATGCATTGAATTGAAAAAAATTCCATTTATATGTTTTTAGCTATGGCCATGAGATCCCAGTTGAATTTGGTGATATTCTGCCAGAAGGTGGCGCTGTGATAGCAATTTTTGTTCCATTTTCATCTTTGTATGTGTGAAAGGTTTATGAAATTATGCATAGAATTGAACCAAATTTCATTTATATATATTTTTTTGTTATGGCCAATATGTTCCAGTTAAATTCGGGGATATTCTGCCAGAAGAAGGTGCTGTGATAATGATTTTTGTTCAGGTTTCATTATTGTATCATCAAAAAAGTTTATAAAATTATGCATAGAATTGAACCAAATTTCATTTATATGTTTATGGCTATGGCCAGTTTGTCCCAGTTGAATTTGGGGATATTCTACCAGAAGGGATGCTGTGATAGCGATTTTTTGTTTCTAAAATGCATAATTACAAAAATTATGATTTTTGAAATATTTACTAGAGATCGACCAAAACAGATTTCTAAGACCAAAACCGAAACCAAATTTTTGTGATCTTCCCACTTTCAGCCGAAACCGAAACCAAAACAGAAAGTGTAAAAAAAAATTAAAAATTGATTAATACATACATAACTGCATATAATCATTAATTAATTAATAACAAATAATTAATAATTACTTAATAATAACTAACTACTTTACTAATTAATTTATTAATTGTACGTATATTGAACCACATTTCTAACAAACAAACGTACATATATATGTGAGTGTATAGGTTTCAAACAAAAATGAAACATAAATAATACAAAATTTATATTTTATTATTTTATAACAACCAATAATTATAGGCATGTATCAATTATTAATTAATAATGTAGTTAATAATCTCCGGTAGTTATCTCCAGTGCCAAGTTGACTCTCTATGCCTCTATCCAACACTATTTATTTTCATATAAAATAGAACGTAATTAATTTATCCATAAGACAGAAAAAGTTTCCAATTATAGGAATTCATCTAATAAAAAAATATTTTAAGTATATATACCTCCGATACATCTTTTGTAATAAAATTCCCAAATCTTCGTATGTTTTAACAACACCTTTCTCATAAAGAATTTGAAACAATCTGGAGTTTCAAAGTAAAAATTTCCTGTTACTCTTATGTTTGCAGCTTTTAAAGATCATGTGATAAGTGTATTTTAAGTTTAGTCATATATGCATTGCTTGCTTTATAATTTACACTCGCATCATGAATCAGTCATGATGGATAACGATAAACAGTGGAGTTTACAGCAATAAATAGTGTCTCATTTGAGCCGATACAATTCATATCAATGAGTAAAGTTGAAAATTTCCAAAAGAAGGAACGAGATTTTGAAATACAGATAGTTTCGGTCACGCCTAAATTTTGGAAGCAGTTTCGCCGAAAACGAATATTCGGCAAAACTCTGATTTTGCACCGAAACCGAAATTTTGTTCGGTCTCTAGTATTAACATGCATAAAATGGAAAAAAGTTTTCTGATTGACATATCTGACTAGTTATGTTTGGGTTATTTTATTAATTAAGATATTAAAATATATTTATATATAAATGTTTTAGGTTATTGGTTTTGCCTGGAATACTTTTGCTGCATGATTGCTTTCCAAAGCTTTTAATTTTACTTTAGTCTTTATCTGAGTAAAAGCAGAAGTAATAAAGGTATGTTATTCATTTCACATTTTTTTTCTTATTATTTATATAGTTACCAAATTTTTGAATATTTTAAAAGTTTATATAGTATTGTAAATTTTAATTTGAATAAGTATTTTTTTTTTTTTTTCGAAACTCATCAAAACTTTCAATTAAGTCCGACTGCCGCTGATATTTGTTAGACTTAAAAGTCCAACTTCATTACAAAATGGCTGCAAAAGAAAGTTGCTTCAAAATTCACTTTAAAATTTGAGTGGTGCATGTGATGAATATTTGTGATTTGACTGGCTGGCCTCTGTATGTATGACCATTAGTCACTGCATACTGTTATTGAGTAGCAGTTTTGTATTTAAATTTTGAAACCATGAAGCAATACATTGTGAACTGTGTGAAATTTTAATATTAACTGTTAGATTTTAATCAAATAAAATTTGTTTAGAATGTTTTTTTTCTCCAGCTTTGTTTTATAATTGAGGTATTAAGATGCATATACTGCATGAGGGCATCACATACAGAAAACAAAATATAGTGAAAAAAAAAATCATATTTTTCAAAATTCACTTTAAAATTTGAGGGATGCATGTGATGAATATTTGTGATTTGACTGGCTGGCATGCTGTCTGGCTGGCTGTATGTATGACCATTAGTCACTGTACACTGTTATTGAGTAGCAGTTTTGTATTTAAATTTTGAAACTATGAAACGATACATTGTGAACAGTGTGGAATTTTAATATTAACTGTTAGATTTTAATCAAATAAAATTTGTTTAAGATGTTTTTTTCTCCAGTTTTATTTTTTAATTGAGGTATTAAGATGCATATACTGCATGAAGGCATCACATACAGAAAACAAAATATAGTGAAAAAAAATCATATTTTTCAAAATTCACTTTAAAATTTGAGGGGTGCATGTGATGAATATTTGTGATTTGAATTTTGAAATCTTTGAATTGAAATTTTAATATTAACTGTTAGATTTTAATCAAATAAAATTTGTTTAGAATGTTTTTTTTTTCTTTTTTTTTCTCCAGTTTTGTTTTTTAATTGAGGTATTAAGATGCATATACTGCATGAGGGCATCACATACAGAAAACAAAATATAGTGAAAAAAAAAATCATATTTTTCAAAATTCACTTTAAAATTTGAGGGATGCATGTGATGAATATTTGTGATTTGACTGGCTGGCATGCTGGCTGGCTGGCTGTATGTATGACCATTAGTCACTGTACACTTTTATTGAGTAGCAGTTTTGTATTTAAATTTTGAAACTATGAAACGATACATTGTGAACAGTGTGAAATTTTAATATTAACTGTTAGATTTTAATCAAATAAAATTTGTTTAAAATGTTTTTTTTCTCCAGTTTTGTTTTTTAATTGAGGTATTAAGATGCATATACTGCATGAGGGCATCACATACAGAAAACAAAATATAGTGAAAAAAAATCATATTTTTCAAAATTCACTTTAAAATTTGAGGGATGCATGTGATGAATATTTGTGATTTGACTGGCTGGCTTCTGTATGTATGACCATTAGTCACTGTACACTGTTATTGAGTAGCAGTTTTGTATTTAAATTTTGAAACTATGAAACGATACATTGTGAACAGTGTGAAATTTTAATATTAACTGTTAGATTTTAATCAAATAAAAAAAAAATTAATGTTTTTTTTTCTCCAGTTTTGTTTTTTAATTGAGGTATTAAGATGCATATACTGCATGAGGGCATCACATACAGAAAACAAAATATAGTGAAAAAAAATCATATTTTTCAAAATTCACTTTAAAATTTGAGGGGTGCATGTGATGAATATTTGTGATTTGACTGGCTGTCCTCTGTATGTATGACCATTAGTCACTGTACACTGTTATTGAGTAGCAGTTTTGTATTTAAATTTTGAAACTATGAAGTGATACATTGTGAACAGTGTGAAATTTTAATATTAACTGTTAGATTTTAATCAAATAAAATTTGTTTAAAATGTTTTTTTTTTCTGCAGTTTTGTTTTTCAGTTGAGGTATTAAGATGCATATACTGCATAAGGGCATCACATACACAAAACATAATATAATACTTTTTTTTTAGTGAAAAAAAATCATAATTTTTCTTTTACTTGCTGATTCTTTCTTATACATAACTGATATTTGTTGTAAAGGATTTTTTTCTTTCTTTAATATTCATTTCTTTTTTATGCTGAGTTCTAGTTTTTCTCTTTAGGTACATACATACCGATTATTCATGTCACTTCAGTTTTTTTCTAAAATACAGCTAACCCTTTTGCAGTATGGACTCACTGGTATGACATAAGTTGCTTTTTTATTGTATTAGAAACAAAGTAATTGCAGATTTTAATTATTCAAAAAGTCAGTGCCATATTGTTGTTCCATAGTTGGTACTAGAGATGAGATAGTCTTGGGCCAAGCATGAGCTTAAAACAGGCTCGTTTATATCTGTCTTCGGGGTTGGGCTCAAACTGCAAATTTTTTTATTCATAGATTGAAAAAATGAAAAATTTGCTATATGAGAAACAAGAACATTGTCTAAGTTGCTGAAGGTGGTTTAAAATTCTTTAAAAGTCAGTTTGAAAAAGAATTGAATTGTTATCATGAGATATAAATAGAAGACTACTATCTGAGGCATTTGCACAGTCAGTGTTAGTAACATAAATAAGCTATGGGATATCCCTTGTCTACCCACTCTTTCTGTTTGAAGACATTTCCCAATATTACTCAAAAAAAGAACTTATGTCTTTCTGTCATAATTCTATAACGATATTTTAAAAGACTAAAAACGTGGCTTTTGCAGATTTCTGCCAGTGGTTGGGTATAAATAACAAATTTGCTATTTTAAACAAATTTTCATGGACATAAAAATCATTGACATGAGTGAGTATTTAGAATGAATATTTATTTCTATGTGAGAAGGGAATTTTAAATGAGAAAATTAATCTTGAAACAATTTTAATATTCTTAGTAACAATTTTCTGCTGTGTACTTTTGGTATCAGACTGAAGCTCTGATAACATACAATTTTTCAGGCTTGTATTTCAAATTTTAGTGCTCCGGCTCTTAAAAAAGATGTGCATGAGGAACAGGAGCTCCCTTCCCTTGGGTACCAAACTGAGCTGTAGTAGACTTAATCACAGAAGATGTCACTGTAAAAATTTTAAAGCTAAATTCAATAAGTTTAAGACACCGGGCAGCAGGATTCAGGCGAGTGGGGCATTTTAATATTTTCGACAACCACTGCAGCTTCAAGATCATTATAGCTCCTATTTGACGAAAATACAAGTTGAGATTGCAGGATTTTGAATAACTTGAGAAAAATGACCGGCATTAGCAAATCAATGTGGTATCATGTGTTTGACCATGACAATATACGGCCAAATGCATATTTAGTCACTCGGCAAAAATTTGAGTTTTGTTGGGAAAGGTTGACACATTCTCCATATAGTGCTGACTTTGTTCTCCCAGTTTACCTATTATTTTGTTCTTTGCAAAATTTCTTGAATGGGAAAAGTTTTAATAATGATCATGATGTTGTATTGCACTTTGTTCAGTTTTATGCTAAATAAAACCAGAAAACCTGAAAAATAAAATCAAAGATATAGAATGCAATAGAGTAAATATATTACATTACAATATTACAGTTATTTACAGCAAAATTTTGTTACTAATTATCATGAGTCATTATAGCATTATCGCTGTAAATAAAGTTTTCATGACGTGAAAATATACTTTTCAATCATTTCTCCTACAACAGAAAAAAATAACATTTTGAGTTTGACTATTTGTATAATGTTTGAATTAATATTATGTTCAGAAGTATAATTTATCTATTTATTTTTTACATCAGCTGATACAGTAATTGTTAAATTATTAAAACAAATTTGTGCAATATATTTTACATTTTGTTTTCAACTGATTCATAAAAGTAGTTGACTCTATTAACAAATGCTTTATGAAAGTGGAACCTACAATATAAGGCTTAAATTATAAAAGGAAGCAATATTTCTTTTGTCCTTTTTTTAATAATAGCAACAATGTAAAATTTTATGTAGAAAAATTTTGGGTTTTACAACAATTTTGGGAATTTACACTGATAAAAGCCATACATCATAAGAAAAAACATTCATTATTTAATATTTTATTAAGAGGGAGGGGAAAAGATGAATAATAATGTTACTACCTGAAAGATTGCAAAAGGTCTTTAAAAAAAATAAGACAGTAGTATGATGCTGAATAAAATTATTTCCTTGTATGGAAGGATTTTCTTTTATTTTTATTTAAAAATTCAAATTTACTTAATTTTACTAAATTTTACTTAAATTTACTAAGCTAATATTAATCCATTAAAGTATATGATTAGATTGCATAATTAAAATTTACTTTTATGTTTATTATATATTCCATTCTTTCTTCGTTCAGAAAAGAATATTTTTATATCATTAAAAGTTTTACAGTGATAAAATCTTGTTAAGACATACATCATAAGTATAAACATTCATTATTTAATATTTTATTAAGAGGGAGGGGAAAAGATGAAATGTGAAATAAATACATCTTTTAAAATAACAATTTTTATTTCATATTAAAAATTTTACCAGAAAAACAGTAGAAATTTTCAAAATGAAATGAGCACCACATCTGACATTTTAATAATATTTGTTGACAATAATGGGTAATATTAATTTCAACATCTTCAAGTGCTTAAATTTATATATAGACATCGTCAATTTGTTCCCAGAAAAGTTGCCAAAATAATGTGATTTTTTATAACAACTAAGTACCCCCAAATTTTTCTACATAAAATTTTACATTGCTGCCATTATTAAAAAAGGACAAAAGGAATATTGTTTCCTTCCATAGTTTAAGCCTTATATTGTAGGTTCCACTTTCATAAACCATTTGTTAATAGAGTCAACTACTTTTATGAATCAGTTGAAAACAGAATGTAAAATATATTGCACAAATCTGTTTTAATAATTTGACAGTTACTGTATCAGCTGATGTAAAAAATAAATAGATAAGTTATACTTGTGAACAGAAGATCAATTTAAACATTATACAAATAGTCAAACTCAAAATGTTATTTTTTTTCTTTGTAGGAGAAATGATTGAAAAGTATATTTTCACGTCATGAAAACTTTATTTACAGCGCTAATGCTATAAAGACTCATGATAATTAGTAACAAAATTTTGCTGTACATAACTGTAATATTGTGCTGTAATATATTTACTCTATTGTGTTCTATATCTTTGTGTTTTCAAAGATTCTTATTTATGGTACAGGCCCAGTGTGTAGTCTGAGAAACAGGCTCCTTTAACAAGAGGTTCCCCGAATTTTCTATAAATGCAAACCATGAACGTAGAAGAAATCTAGGTTCATGATGCAAACACACATGGATAGTCATAGAAAACTTTTTAGAGTTTCAGAAAATTTAAACTCCAAATTTATAAAATTTAGAATCTCAAACCTTTAAATATAATACTTGTTGTTACATTATTTTATTATTATAAGGTAATATATATTTAAAAAACAGTTAATTTAGGTTAATAGATGCCTACCCTTGATTGTTTTTTGCATGGCATTCCTATAAATTTATTTAATTTGCATTTAAATAAATTAGGTGATGTTTTTTTGTATTGCGTGTCTCTAAAATATTTTGTTAATGAAACTTTTTGTCCAGGAAAGAGGAACTTATAATAAGAGAGCAAACAGGAGAAGCAAAGTACCAAACATTTTCCTTGCGGGGATTTAAATATGAATAAAAACACTCACTTTAATTCGATGAAAATGAATCGAATTTAAGCGAGAGATTAACGGATGATTATTTATAAAATACTTTTATTTGGCTGGAGTAAATCATTTTTGTGATGAACTTTTAAATTGACGAGTTTTAAATTCTTCAGCAAACTAGCCATCTCATAATAAATATTAATGTAAACTAGTTACACAAAGGAATCATTACTATTACAGATAATATAAGTGAAAACAGCTACAGATGATAAGAACAAGCTATAACATTTCTTATTAATTATCATTCTTTCAAGAAAAACATTTTTCATCTTAAAAAATATTTACAGTGGTTACAGATTTCTCATACTATTTTGCTTATGAGGTAGAATGTAGAGTCTGAATAAGGAGAATACTCTTTTGAGATGAAATTAAATACTTTTGAGCTGCTTGTGAATAAGAAAAAGGTCTGCAAAAACGTAATGTTTTAGCTATTCAGTTGAAAACTATATTGTTCATTTAACTAAAATTGTCAAAAATTAAGCAAAGAATTAAAACCTGTTTGTCCTCAAAATTAAAACCTAATGTTTATAAAATGCTAGTTATTAGTAGAATTCTTATTTTTGAAAGGTAAAATTTTATGAAATGTAAATTCCTTTCTCAATTAATTGATCAAAGTATTCAGTCTTGAATTTTATTGAAAATTATCTATGACTCCCCCCCCCCCCCTATGTATTTACTTGGACACACTATGACTTATAATAAATCATGAAATTATTGATGAAACAGATTTCACTATATATTTATTAAAAAGTATATATGCAATAATAGGTTTTCTGGAATGTGTTAATAAATTAAGTTATTGTCATTAAATTTATCATAATTGGAATTATTTTCATTTAAAAAATAACCTTTTGTGTTTTAACATGTTATAATTGTTTAAATTATTACCAAGATGCATTCTAAACATTTTTCTCAAAAAAGAGGTATTGTAACACTTGTGCTTGTTATTTCTGATTATACAACAAAATAAATATCAAACTTTAGTTAATAATAGTCCCTCCCTTTTGTATTTTTAAGTAAATTGTTTTTATATTTGATTAATCTTGAAAGAAATATAATAATTTATTTTCCTTAAATAACTTAAAATAATTAATTACTTCTGTAAAAAAGTTTGTTTGAGAGTACAGTATTATTTTATTTTACTAAGACATCTGTTTAATGCAATTGGTATTCACCCATCCAAAAATATATGTATATTGTCAACCCCCTAACCCACATTCTAGATTTCGGTCTGTAGGCATACATGCCTAACATTGGATGTTTTTAAATTATAAATTGATATTGAGTGAAATTTTTTTATCAAATGTTTTATTTATATATGCAGAATGTTTCAATGAGATCTTAATGTACTATTGATATTTAACAGAATAGGCTAAACAATAACATAGTGTAATATGTATATAAAGGGTGTCCAAAAAGTATAGAAATGGTCAAAGAACTTGAGAAATATACATTGGATTGAATAATGGAAAAATGCATGTTCAATATTTAAAAAAAAATCTATTTAGGGATATCAAAGTTGCCCCCCCCCAACTCTGCCACCTGGGGAGAAAGGGGGGCAACTTTAAAATAGAAATGATAACCCTCCTTTTTTTATTGCAGATTCAGATTCTATTAGAAAAAATATATAACTTTTGCTGTGAACATTTTCTTCAGAAAATTGTAGATAGCGCTGTAATCGAGTAAAATGCAGTGATAATCGTTTCCATTGAAAAGTTTGCAAACGGTCAAGTACCTCGAGAAATATACATCAGATTGAAAAGCAGAAAAATACATGTTCAATATTTAAAAAAAATCTATTTATGGATATAAAAGTTGCCATTTTTCTAAAAAAAAAAACACGTATTTTTTCGTTTTTCAATCCAATGTATATTTCTCGAGGTATTCGACCATTGCCAGACTTTTCAATGGAAATGATTCTCATGGCATTTTACTCGATTACAGCACCCTCTGCAATTTTTCAAAGAAAATGTTAAGTATAAAAGTTACATATTTTTTCCTGTAGAATCTGCAATAAAAAAGAGGGTTATCATTTAAGATTTCAAAGTTGCACCCTTTCTCCCCAGGAGACAGATTTGGAGGGTACCTTTGATATCCTTAAACAGATTTTTCAAAACTATTGAACATGCATTTTTCTGTTTTTCAATCTGATGTCTATTTCTCGAGTTATTTGCCTGTTATTTTGCCTGTTATTTGTTATTATAAAAATTATTTTGGTTGCACCGCATATTGCAAAATTAATTAAATCCATGATTATTGCTTCTTTCTCAGATTAAAAATATGAAAATTGGTACTTCTCTATTATCCCGTCGACCACTTTTCATAACAAAAAACTATCGCCAAACTGTAACGCCAAATAAACGGGAGAACGTTGCCATTGAAATATCAAAATAAATAAATAAATAGAATACATGAATTTATGGACACAATTGTTATTTTAATTAATGAAATAACTAATAAATCAGTAAAACATAAGGAAAATAGACGCAAATCTCGAATTAAAAAACACTTGATGATGTAACAAACACGTATAATGCTTCTGACATCAAGTAAATCGCACTTCATTTTCGGCGTTTAATTTTACAGTTTGGCGATAGTTTTTTGTTATGAAAAGTGCTCGACCGGATAATAGAAAAGTACCAGAAAATTTAATGTTTAACGAAATTTAATTATTTGATCGATAGCAAATTTTGGTTCTTTTCTGTTATACCGACACCATGCCATACATGTAAATATATGACAATGGTGTCCATATAATGGAAAAGTACTCAATTTTTTCTTAGTTCGGGCTATACCAAAAACAAACATTTTACAGGTAACAAAAAAAAATCGCCGAAAATGGCTGCTTCATCAGCTGTTATGACAGCAAAGTTGGATAAAATCTAATAACCTGAATTTTACAACGTTTAGGCGACACACCACAGAGAACACACGCTATTTTTATATAAGTAGGGTATATTTAAACGAATAAGAGAACTAACAACCTTCAATAATATAATGCATGAAAAAGTAAACAACTAAGTGATTCAGCAAATCATAAAAATATGTATTTCTTAATATAACTATAAAATACAGAAAAATATTCATTATCCCATCGAAATTCCATGCATTATCACGTCGTCCCATTAAAAAAAAACTATATGCAAATTAGGTACTTTTCGGTTAGCCGGCGCCAGTAGTATTTTGCTTCTATGAAATATTCATGTTTCATTATTATTAAAATGCTAGTTTTGCTGTGATTTTAGTTCATTTTAATAAAAGACAATTTGTCTAAGTATTTTTTAAGAAAATTGCCTATATGGCTATGTTATGTGAGTGTTATCATGCTTACAGTATAAAAAATAGGCATATATTCATAACTTAAAATATACAAAAATTATATATATTTAATTTCCTAAGCAACAAAATTTAAAAAACATGAAGTTGTTTAAATAGTCTTTTAACATAACGTAGGTATGAGTCAAATAATTTTTAAGATAATTTTTAAAACTTTCATAACTTTTGACATCTTAAAAGTGAATTGTTCTCTTTACCATTTTATAAAACACCAATACCCCTATAAAAAATCTCTCTTTTTTTCTACTTTAGCACTTTGACATAAGTATATCGGATAACGTGTCACATTTTAATTTTTTGTCTATAACTCTTACAAAATGGCAAATAATGATTTTTAGTTGAATATATTAGTACATACATTTAAAGAAAATTTAGTTACCATTTTATAAGATATTTTACTTACTCTTGTAGATGAATAAAAGCTGCAAATTAAATAGATTTTTAATGCTTCATATAAATAAGAAATCTTGATTAAAATATTTTTTAATTTATAACAAACTAAAATTGATGATACAGCACGAAAGATCGATATTTTTGGTAACAATATTGTCACCACTGTCTTGAAAAATAAAAATAACATTTTGTTGCTAAAAATTTTGAATTTTCTTTTTAATTGTTTGAGCACCACACTTTAAATTTTTTATCAAATCTTTTCTTCATTCAAATGCACTATTAACTATGCAAAATCATTTTCATTCTTATATGCATGGTGTGTTATACACATAGTATACGCATCGGTAATATTATTCCAAATATCAAAGAATTAAGCTGCTTTTTTTGTTTATCTCTAAAAATTGTAAATCTTTGATTAAAGTCACTTGAAAGCTGATGGATTTTCATGACTTGCATGTCCTGAAATTTGGTTTAAAACATATGTACAAGTGTAAACTTTTCACATATTCTTATTCAAGTTTCAAGCAATTAAACAGGATTCCCTTGATTTCTTCAAAATGCAAAATATCTTCACTTAATTGTGGAAGATAAGAATGATGACAAAATTGTCATAAGAAAACTCTTGATTTTATATAAAGGGGTTGATTACATTCACTCAGAGAAAAAAAAAATTATCTTTTTTTTTCTATTTATATTTTAATATCTCAAGCATAAAATTTCATATAAGTAGGTATGCTTTTTTTTCAATGTCTCAAAAAAATTTCAATTTGGGAATAAGTTTGGGGGCCAACATTAGAATTTTTTTTTAATTTAGTTCTCTTAACTATTATTTATATGATTTGTTATTAAATTTCATGTATTTCAATGAAGTATTTTACTAGAAAAAAAATTACATGCTTATATTTCAAAGAACTCCATAAAGAGTTTTAAAATTTTCTTCTTACCATATTCAACAATAACAGTATATCTGATATGAAATAATTTCCCTCTTAAATGCAAGGTGTTCATATTTAGGTTCTGAACAATCAAATTTATTTTATTTCCCCTCAGAAATTGTCAAAGATGTATTTGCAATAGATTTTTCCACCATCATAATCATTAAAATGACATCACCAGTTAGCAGTCTACTGCAGTAAAATATGTATGACATTAATTAGAAAATAAGAGAATGCTATTGGATTCTCTTTTACCTTTGAAGGAATGCATGAAAATTTCATGCATGGAAGTACTGAATGGAATGCCTAATTATGACAGTTTTATATTGTCAATGAGGAAGAAAAAAGATTCCATTAATAGATGTTTCTCACAAGTAAATTATCTACCTTTATTGAAGATTCCATGATTCTTTTGAACCACACTATACATAGATTAGAAATCAGTGTTATACTTCTTTTAAATATTCATTGTGAGATATCTTAATGAATTTAATGTATGAATTATAAACATTGCATTTGTTTCTGGTTTCCAGTTTAATGTGATTTAACATTTCAAATTAATGTACCAAATGTATGTACAAAGCAGCATTTTCATGTTTATGTTTTCATTTCTTGTTACAGAGTATGCAGAAGATGGAATGTGTTGACAAAGACACCAGTTTTGTGAAAAAACGTGATTGTGAAATTTTTGCCATCTCATATATCCCAGACTGCTATACCTAAATCTTTCATTGAGAGAATACCATCTTGTGTCACTTCCATCATATTAGATTTTTCCAAATTTAGAAACTGGACTGAGCCATTGGATTTTGAGGAGCTTTGTATGAGACTGCAAGAAAAGTGTTCTCATCTTGAAGCATTAATTTTGACAGATTCTGAATTATCAGTCAATCTTCCCTCAGTTATAGCTTTATGCACTCTGCTTTTACAGGATGTAAAAAAATTGGTATTTCATGGTTCTAGATTTCCTCGCTATCATGAAAAAAGAGAATTTGGTGGTACTTCGAATATTAAAGCCTTGGATCTCTCTTGTTGTAACCTTGGATGCTTCAACAAGCCTCCATTCTCAAGAATGCCATACTTGAAGGTATTGTGTTTGTATGGTACAGATGTAAACAATGAATGGTTTCAAGATGACACTTCTTTCTTGAATCAGTTACATGTGTTGAATCTGGGAGGGACATGGATTGGTTGCAGAACATTTCAAGCAGTGCAAAATCATGGAGTTAATTTGAAAGAATTATATGTTTGCTTGGTTAATCTAGAAGACAAAGATTTAAGTTTTAATAATTCAGTATTTCCTCGCTTAGAGACAATCTGCCTCAGAGGTTATTGTGTGACATGTAAGGGTATTGTTTCCCTCAATCAGTCATGTCCTTCTTTGCAGAATGTCTATGTTGAAGAAGATGTGGCTGAATCTTTTGCAGCACATCCTTTTGTTGTTGCCAATAGATGTAGGTCAGGAATTGTAAAAGCTATTGGTCCTTATCATAACCATAGTGTAAATTATTTGATTAATTAACTGGATGTTGTATTAATGTGTTATCTGTGACAATGTAATTTTAAATAAATTTCTAATTAATGTTCTACCATGTGTTTTATTTTGTTAAAATTTATATACTATAAAAGCTACACACTCCACTCTTAATACCAAACATGGAATGTGTCAATTACATGGCAATCCGAGTATAGTTATGTTAGAAAGAGTATGGACTGGCAAATTAACAAAAAAAAAACCAAATTCATAAACACTATTCAAGTTGGAATTAAATTCTGAAAATATTTCACACTCATCCGGTTTCTGCTAACTGAGATTTTAAACACCAAACTTCAGTACAAACTCCTTATTTCATAGAACCCCACCAGTGGCTGAGAGGTTCTGCTCTCGAAGCTGGTAGACAGGAGGTGCTGGGTTCGATCCCAATCGCACCCGCCGGCCTAATCGTTTGGAGTTTTCGTGGTTTTCTTTGAGCCGTGGATTTATCCATGCATAAATACGGGTTAGATTCCCTTAGAAAGACCCCATGAAGGGCACCCCCCGGGCCTATATCCCAAGTGTAGATAATTGGCCGTCAATAATCAACCCAACCCTTATTTCATAGAAAGAAAGCTGAGTTGACTAAACTGATAAAAAAAAGTAGATATCTAAAATGAAACTAAAAGCAGCTAATTGTCATTTCGATTTTGAATCAATTCAAGACAGTTTTTAATTTACCATTTTTTTTCATATTTAGAAAGTTGAGAGGTGGAACACCCCCCCCCCCCCCACCACCACCACCACCACCACTTCTGATGATATGCTCATGACTGTCAGCATTCTACACACCTTGCATTTATGGGGAACAGAAAAACATGAAATGATGAAATTTTATCATGGATTAGGATTCTTGTAATTAATTTTGGATTTTACTGTTTCTTTTCACTTATTTATTTATGATTAATAGGAATAAAAATTTCCTAAATTGTTAAGAAAAATTATAGCAAAAGTTTTAATATAAATGTTGGATATTAAAATATTTGTTAAGTTGTACAAAAAAAAACTATAACAAAAATTCTAATAAGTACAAAATAATTAATTATGTAAAATCAGTTTTTGCCAAAAAAATGAAGTCTGGGTTCTCTATTTTTCAGTCGTCATTTATTTTCATACTGCTTATTGTGTTGTTTCTTAATAGTACTGAAAAAATAAACAAACAATTTTTTTTCAAGTTAACTACAAAAATATGATAATTTTTTATGGATTTTGAATTTTTTATTAAATATATATTTTTTGTAATTTTAAGTATAATCAAGAGACAACGAAATAAGCAGTATAAATAATAAATGAGGACTCGTAAAATAGAAATCTGGATTTCAAAATCCTGACAAAACTAGTTTTCCAAGATGCATTTTGAAGTTATACAATTAAAACTTTTGTTATTCTTTATTTCTACAATATAATGAAAATTATTTTATTTCTATAAAACATGCAGAAAGAAATGCAAAAAGAAATAGTCTGAATGAATAACAGGCTTCCAAATCGCACGATCAAACTAAAGTCAATTTTTGTCATTTCAAATATTTCTGATTCCCTTAAATATTTCTAAAAAATGTTACATTTGTATTTTGCATATACAATACAGAGTAACATTTTGTGAGGGGAGGGGCTACATGATGATTTAAAAAATTTTTTGATTGGTGCTTGTCTGTTTTTGGTTAGTTATGAGGTACTTGGCAACATTTTTAGTCTAAGTATAGTACAGTCGGACCTCGATATCTCGAACCTCCTTATCTCGAAACCCTTGATATCTCGAAAAAAGAAATTTCCCCTGCATTTTTATCAATATTCTTATGTATTTTCCATAGTTATCTCGAAATATATTTTTCAAAACTCTTGATATATCGAAATTTTTTCCACAGAAATAAATTTTATTTTTTACCTTTGACTATTATCTGCTGCAGAAACAGTTTGATCTAGATGTCCGTTTCACATTCTTTTATCCCTTTGTTGATACAAAGACTTAAAGGATGAGAATGGGAGGCTTTATAAACCGCAACTAACAAAACTACACTGGAAAGTACGCTCAAAGGAGCAATAGCAATCCAGTCACACGCTTGCTGCATTGCATCCGCCAAAAATATCACTTTTAAATTTTTGCTGCCAAACACGACTTCAAAGTTACAAACACTCGACCAGGGGATAATCCGTAGCTTCAAGGTTGGTTATCGAGTGCAAATTGTGAGAAGACTCCTGGATAACATCGGTGAAGGTAAGCCTTCTAACACACCTAATCAACATCTTACAGTCAATGTGAATGGCTGACTATGCATGGAGAAATGTTACAGAGACAACGATAAGAAATTGTTTCATCAAAGCAGGATTTTTAGAAAATGTAAATTCCAGTGAAACAGGGGAAGTTGATCCCATTAAGCATTACTGAAGAGGAAGAACTGAATCTAGAACACTTTGAATAAATACAAAAGGAATCACACTGAAGTTTCATTCGAAGAATTTTTTAATGTAGACAATAAGCTTGAAGTGTGCGGCACGAGGTCAGATGAAGAGATTGTTTCAAGCATTAATGCAGAAGTTTCTGATGAAGAAATCGAAGAACTACTCGATCAGCAAGAGTACGAAAAAATTACCATGCAGGAAGCCGAGAAGGCAGTTGACCTGCTGCGGAGATTTCTCGAAACAAACGATAATATTCGAACAGAAGTGTTTGGTGCCATTGCTACGTTACAGAAAACTGTGCAATTGCGAAAAGATCCTGTGAGACGACAGACTTCAATTAAAGATTTTTTCTTCAGAAAAAACTAAATGTATTTCTTGATGAAGAATTGGATATTGTATTTAATCAAAACAGGTATGTGTATAACACAATTTTGAAATTATATTAAAACGTTGAAAATAGTAATTTTTTAATTATTAGTAGATTGTACATAAACTTTTTAATGAATCTTATTTTTTACAGCAAAACACAATTTCTAAGATTTAAATTTTTTAATTTTGTCAAAACCTTGATAACTCGAAACCTCTATATCTCGAATTTTTTAATCTTCCCCAGAGATTCGAGATATCGAGGTTATACTGTATATATATTGAGTCACCAACTCTGTCACATGTGAAACTAACTTTCTGGTGATTCCTGCAGGCATGATAGTATGACAGATAGCAGCAAACTTGGTTTAAAAGCTTTAACAGCTCTCTTTCTGTTTTTAAGATAATTTTTTCTATCAGAAAACAAAATGACTTGGGTACACTTCCCTTGACATCTGAGAACAATTCAGTACTAGGAGCATAAGTGTCTACCTCAAGTACTGCAGAGTTCTTACATCTTTAAGATTGATGTCGGCTCCCTTCCTTATAACTCTAAACAATCCACAATAGCAAATAATTCCTCTCTCAAACTTTTACTCATCTGGGTGATTAATGAGCTCAGCGGTTAATTTCACAGCTTCTGTGTATTAGGTAGCTTTTAATACAAAAAAGTATAAAGCTACCTATTGCAGCCGCTCGGAGAAGAGCAATTCCGGAAAATTTTGGTATATTTTCACCGATCATGACCCCAGACACCAAAACCACACTCCGTTCAAATGTTGATTTATATATATATATATATATATATATATATATATGAGATCTATGTCATACAATAACACTCGTATTTATAAATCAATTTGGATGAAACTAATTGTGTGTATTAAGCTCACCAATGCCTCAACTGAGTTCGTTGGCCAGCTTGGTCCGACATCTTGTTTCAAAATGGCGGCCACTAAAATATTTAAAACTAAAATAAATATACAAAAAAGTTAAAAAATCAAATTTATTTTTTGCTTACATGTGAGCGGCTTGGAACATGTCATCTGGACACAGAATCTTCAGATTCATACTGACCCCAAAGTCATTGGACTACACTGCGAGACACATTGAGCCGTCTAGCAGTATCGGCCTGTGACAACTCCATTTCTATCCATCCTACCGCCCACCACCTTAATGAATCGGGCAAACGACTTCTTCTAGACATTTCTAGACTACTGGCTGTTGTGAACAAAACTGACAACCATAGTTCGAATACTATATTACTGATCTTGTGATAATGACAATAATTAATTTGGTCAATTAATTATTCTCAACTTTTTTTATTCATAATTGAAAGCCTAATTGTTTAATTTATCTGAAATTGACTATTTTGCTTCATTAGTATGCTATAATTAAGTTCTGATACTAAATACAATCATAAGAACAATAAACTATTGCATTTTGTAACGTGTCTAGTACAGGAATTTAGGGCTCTTTGTTTAATTTCTGTTATTACAATTCAATTTCAATTCACAATGGGAAATGTAATTATGAGATTGGTGAAATATTGTTGATAGATTAATGTTTAAAATAAACTAGAATATACTATTTATAACTATTAATTAAAAAAAAATAATAACAAAAATCTTCAAGGGAATTCGATTTTCTGAGAGCTTTCCTGTAGTTTTATAAAAATATTTGTAAAACTTAAAATAATTTAAATTTTCTTTCCCTCATTTGTTTCTAAAATACACTTCATATCTCTTTATATTACATATTCTTAAAATACAATTTTTTTAAAAATATTGTTGTCTACAGCAGATTTAAGTTGTTTTGGGGAAACTGAAAAATATGTGCAAAACGCTTAGAGTGTTAACGAAATTCCTAAATTTCATTACTGGCATATTTACCATATATTTCATATGGACAATATTTATATTGCTGGAAAGCACAATCCAAACCCATGAATACATAATTTTTCTTAAAAGTTTTGATCACATTACTAATTTATATTCGAATTCATCTTGTACAAGATTAATTTTTTTAAATGGGTTATTTTGCAAAAGGAATAGAAGACATTTAAATATGTTTTTAATGTTACAGATTAAGTTTTATCCAGACAAGGCTTTGGATAATTGTTTGATTTAAATAAATATTTTCACCTAATACTTCTGTCACATTTTAAATATTATTTCAGAACTGGTTTTAGATCAAAGTGCCCTTTTACAGAATTGTAATCTAATAAAAAATATATCATATTAATAACAAATAGGCATTCTTTTATTATTATTATTCAGCATGCTAGAAAAATAAAATTTTTAGTAAAGTTGCCTATTTTTATTTTTAAACATACAAATTGTCTATATGATTGTCTATGGGAAATTGATGAAATGATATATTTTCATTGTTTTTGCTTGATGAACAGCAATAGGGCACACAGCAGGACGGCATTTTAATAAGAATACAATAATTTCCATTTACATGTGAACTTTCAGTTTAAAAAATCATATATCACTGGAAAAAATAAGAAAATTGTACTGTAATTTCTGGTAGATAAGCTGCAGCATGTACGATTTTAAAAGTAAAATTCGGCAATATTTTTTCCAGTGTAATTCTAGTCGCTCACTAAACTTTCAAATCTGTAAGATGGCAGATTATTGGATGTGCTCATAGTGCGATCAGTTGACTAAATAGAAAAAATGAATGATACAATGATACTTAAGAACTATGGAGTCATATTAATAGCGACATATAATTTAAAATATAAAATGTTACGTATAGTAATTTGAACTTATAATACAGGAAATCATAATTTAAGAGTTTATAAATTTATAATTTACTCCTTCACAATTTTTTAACTGCTAATGTTTTAAGTATTTTGATACAAACTACCAATGAACCCTGATATTCTGTAAGTTTTTGCTTTTTCATGTAATTGAATGTAAAGTTTATCTAATAAACTCTAATGATGTTGGGATAGAGTTGGTTGCAGAAAATTGTGGTTGAGTACATACAGTGGTGGTTTTAATAGATATAGTGCCCAGAGCAGGAAGTCTTTTAGCACATTCACAAGTTTCTAAAAAATCAATTAAGTTTTAAACAATTATTTTGAATATTTTTTCACATTTTTTCAGAGAATAAGCCTTACAGCACATTCAACTACTTACACTACACATAAACATCTGGAATGGTATTGAAATGTTCTGTATCTAAAATAATACAACCTGATGCACATGCACAATAACAAACAACTATAGTTACAGAAAGCAAATTATCCCTTGATTGCTTCTCTGAAAAAAACCTCCCTTGATTGCTTCTCTGTAAAACTTGTCACACTACAGCAGCCAATTACTGTATCGTTCAATCAGAATCATCACTATTTGTTGTCTACTGGCATAAATTTTGGTATACAATTATCGCCTACTGATAGTGTCCCTTTTTTAAAATTTTCCATTTGAAACAGGTATTTTTGTGATTTCTGCTGGCTATATAAGAAGTGTCTCAGTAACAACAATACAATATTCGAAGTGACTTGTGTAATTATGTTTTGCTGATGAACATGTTTCTGGAAAATGGTCCTATTGTTTTGATATTAAAACGGTCACTATATTTCAGTCATCAGAAGATGAATAAAAGAGAAAATGAAAACAGTAGCTCAGCAAAGTTTGTGTACTACAGCCTTTGCTTCTTCCCTTTCTTCTATTGTAATGTAAATATTGAAGAAGGGGCTCCTTTTATGAAGGTTCAAACATCTGAATTCTAAATTTATATTTACTGTTTTGTATTCTTCCTACAACAGCAAAGCATGATATAATGAATACTTTGCTGAAAATTAAGAATACACATTTTCAGCAAACTTCTAGTTCAAAATTCACTGAATCAGAAATAATTGTTATTTAATTTCAAATTAATCATAAATATTAATTTATTGAATCAGTAAAATTTAGTAAATTTTGGACAATTCAAAAAAGATTTTTATGCATCCTGTATTTACTAAAAATTACTTTATAAATATTTAGAGCAACAAAATTGTTCATTTAAAGAAAAATTATTATTTAAAACTCCTCCCAGGTGAATAATCTGATTTCACCAGGATCTTCGTCTGTAAGCTCTAACAATTTTATCAATAGCACATAAACACATTTAAATGAAGAGTTGAGGAATAGTCATGTATATTAACTAATATGGCTGCCAGATTATTAAAAATTTAGGAGTGGACAAAAATCCTATTCACGTTTCAGAAAAATATACTAACTGTTACGTTGATTTCGTCATTTGATATTTGAAAGGAAAGTTCATATTTCATTTCTCTGTCAATTTGCATTCACATTAAGAATTACAGAAATTTTACATTACCTAAAACTAATTTAAAATCTTGAATTAATATAGATTATAATTATCCTTATTAGGAACAGAGTTCTGAAAATGGTATATCAATTACATTAAAAAAAAAAAAAAATTGATATTGAATTATTCACATCTGAAGATCGCCTTCTTTGATAGTGTGGTGGGAACAAAGTAGAAGTGGAAATGTTAGTGTTAGGTAGGGGAAAAATTGGACTATTATCGATACAACAAAATAACAAATTGGGTAATTTTTATTTAATTAAAGATTTAAAACTTTATTTGATAGGGGGAGGGGCAAATTTTTCATGAGGGACTTATTTAGATGACTGAATTGTTACCATAAAATAGAAAAAAATTATTAAATTTGTAAGGAGAATAAACAATTGAATTTGTAGGAGTTTAAACTTTATGTGAATTTTTCAGGGTTAAAATACTTCCCATAATTATTTATTTATTTATTTTTGCTGCAAAATAACAAATTCAGCAGAAAATTTAAAAAAAACCCTTTAAACTTGCTTTGTGGGAGGGAAGCTGATTTTCTTTCTTTCTTTTTTAGGAGGGGGGGGGGGCGGTAAAATTTAAATTACTCATTTATAGTTAAAGTAATTTATTCTTAAACTAAAGTCTTAAATATTAAATTTTTGTTCTGCTACATGGACAAAATGGAAAAGTCGAAATTTATGTTGAGAAATTTAGACGATTTATTATTCTCTTGTTGATATAATAAATTACAATAGCTAAAATTTTTAAAAAATCTTACATTTATTATAAAATGATGAAATAACTTTGATTTACAAACATTAAAAAATATTATTAAGAGTATTTAAAAAGCACAAGTGGCTTAAAGTTTTTCTCAAATCCAAACTAGCTGCTTTCCGACACATTTTTACTTTCTTCTACCTATAATAGAAGAAAGTATTGTAATCAAAATTTCTTTTGACCTCAGGTTTTTGAAGAATTTACACGTTTAAGGTTTTAGAGATCCCGAAAAACATATTTATATAAAATGTCTGTTTGTCCCCATTGTATCATCGAAAAGTGTATGAATTCATGCATAGACTTCAACCAAATTTTATTTTTACATCTTTTTGACTATGACAAGTAGATTCCACTTGAATTTCAGGATAATTTACCACAAGAAGGCACTGTGATAGCGATTTTAATTATTGTGTCATCGAAAAATGTATAGTTATGCATAGAATTGAAGCAAATTTAATTCATGGGTTTTTGGAAAAGGGTAGCAGGTCCCAGTTGAATTTGGGGTTACTCCACCAAAGAGGGTGCTGTGATTGCAAGTTTTTCTCCATTTTCAATATTATATCATCGAAAAGTGTATGAAGTTATGTATAGAAATGTATCAAATTCATACCTGCCAATTTGTAAGGTTTAGCCTTACACTGTAAGGATTTAGGTCTAATTGTAAGGTTGTAAGGGTGATAGGTATAATTGTAAGGTTTTTTGCTAAAACTTGAAATGATTATTCAAATATGTTAATCATTTAGTAAAAGAATTAAAACTGATGCACACATTGTGATTATGTTACAAATATGAGAGTGACTAGCAATATGGTACGTCACAGCAACCAAGTAGTAATTCACAACACATTATTGTATGCCAGGGAATTTTTAGTCATTCTTTGTATTTTAAAATTTTCTCGCAGCAAAGCTGCAAAACTAAAATTGTAGTTTTGAGACTTTTTTGATTAGAAATTTATTAGATTTTTTTTTAAATTATAAAATATTTTAATACTTATATGTGATAATTAAGTATTAAAATATTTTAATACTTAAAAGCATGTGAAAAGATTGCTATGAAGAAATGTTAGACAAAAAATTTATTGGTAAAACCAAATCAACCTAAGTATATTAAAAATAATTATCACTGCTAATACTATTTGGATTTTGTCTTTGACTTTCTTTTTTAACTTAAACAATTACTTGTTTAATATTTTTGTATTTATCAGTGAATTTTGTATCAAACCATATATTACCTTACCAGATGCCTTCATAAACACTATATATATATTTTTAAAGATGCACAATGAAGTATGTCAGGAAAATTGTAAGGTTTTCGGAATGGACATGTTGGCAGGTATGCAAATTTTATGTGTAGGTTTTTTACTATTGCTTGCAGGTCCTAGTTCAATTTGAGGTTATTCTGTCAGAAAGGGGTGCTGTGACAGCTATTTTTCAGATTTTTCATAGTTGTGTTGTACATTGGCTCCTCATGCAGCAAAGGTAACCCAGTTCTTCAAAAGTAGCTGATGTGCAACAGAATAAATATAATATTGATTTTATTGCCGATGTGAAAGCAAATTTCGAAGTATTAACATACATGAGATAGAAGAAAATTTTGGGATTGGCACATATGACCAGTTTAATTCATATTTGTTCACAAACATATAAAATCGCCAAGTGCTCTTTTTAAGAAACTATGTAATTGAACAGTTTTTTTGTTTTTCGTAAAAAAAATTTTTTTTTTCAGAAAATGCAGTCAAAGTTAACGTTTTAGACCTAATTTTCAGTTGCGACTGCACCAGGAAGGTAAAAAAACTGCCATCCTGAGACAAAAAACACTTATAAATCAAGATGTAATTAATTTTTCCAAAAATGAGAAAACTGTTCAATTACAAATCACTTCAATAATAATTACTGCAAGTATCATTGTTAATGTTTAGAAATGTGTGAGAAAATGTTGAGCTGTCTGTCTGTGAAAATTAATTTTTTGAGAACTGCCTTATTATACAGTAGAATAATCTGGTTCTTGTGAAAGGTAAAATGACATCAATTTAATAGTATTAGAATAACATTATTAAGTTTTATTAATTTAAATTCATGTTACATTTTTATGTATAAAAAAAGGATGCACATATTATAAATAAATATGACATCATTTAAAAGACATTATTAATATCTGAAAACTTATTAAAACATTCTCTCATTTTGTCACTTCTTTGTAAGATGTGGCAATAGCTTATTAAAAATATTTCATGAAGTATATTAATTTTTCTCTATTTCAATAATGAAATTTTGAATTTAATACCAATCTTTGTGCATAAATGTGCTAAAAAGCAACATGTGTATTTTTTTCAGCTATAATATATTTAGAAAGTTTAAAAGTAATTAATTTAGCCTCTAGTTGTTCATGAAATCTGTGATGGCATTTGAGCAAATAGGTATTACTGGCAGTTCCTGAAGGCCTTGTTTTTTTTTCTGACAGCTTCATTTATAAGAATATTTAATTAACTGCAATTATTAATCAAACAAAGAGCATTAATGAAATGTGAGTATACTATATCGGAAGTCTGTGCAAAAACCTTTCAAATGATATCTTATTCATTGTTATGCACTGTGTATGTGCAGATAAATAAAGATGTTGAAAAATTAAATAATATATGACTATACTTATTTGTTATCATATAATATTAAGGTTCTCTGCAACTGCTAAACATCCTTTGGATGTTTAACCTCTGCTACGTCTTTCTTAGAGGCCAAACTTGGCTACATTTTATCTATTTATTCCGTACAGAGTGGGCGAAGCTATTATTTGGATTTTGAAATATGTCAGTATTATGGAAACACATCTACAATTCCCACTCAAGCATTTTAATTAAAGTATTATTTTTATTGTATTGTTTTGTAAGGTCTAATACACTTTGAAAACAATCACAAACGCCTTAAAAATTATGTTTTACAAAATATTGATGTGCATCTAATTATGTATAATGTTTAAGTGCTCAATTTTTGGATTTGCAAGAAATGAACTCACAGACTTCATGCTTCATAGTTAGTACCACTGGTATAAGGAATACATAAGAAGAAATGATATTGAATGATTTAGTAAACATGTTACAAAAGTTAAAGTTAAAGAGCTAAATTAAAATATAACCAGTGGACCCGTGCAAGAATTTCGCACTGCAGTCCAAGAATTTTTAGGAGTATCTAATTTTTTTGGATGCAGGTTTCAATTGCTAAAGTAAAATTAGGCATAGAAATAACTGCTTGCCAACGACATTAGTCAATAAATATATAGAGAAATATTCTAAAATTGGAACAAAATTCACCTTTGTGTATCAATAAAAAGTTGAAACCATTAAAATGGATACCAATTTGTGTAATTACTAAAATAGGTGTAAAAATAAAAAGGTTCTAAAACATTAAACCATGTTAAGATGTTAAAAACATTCGTCGGACTCCCGAGCGCTTTCAAACAGAACCTGTCCATTAACACCATTTCCACCCTTTGATAATGGCCATGTTCTGGTTGAAAGCGCTCGGGAGTCCGACGAATGTTTTTAACATCTTAACATGGTTTTAATGTTTTAGAACCTTTTTATTTTTACACCTATTTTAGTAATTACACAAATTGTGATCCATTTTCATGGTTTCATATTTTAATTAACATTAGTCAAGTTAGAATATCATCTCATTTATATCTAACAATAAAATCTCATCGAAGATAGAAAACAGCACACCGCGAGGGAAAAAAATTAACAATTGTATTTTAACTCCATTAGAGAATGATGTCACCTTCTTTAGGAAAAATACGGGACAAAAAAAATTGAAACACACTTAAATTACAATTAAATCTAATATAACAAAATCATACCTTTTATACTACACATGGAAAATACCACTGCTTCGATCAATCAATATTTGTTCTTCTAAACGTTTCAGTTTTGGTTTTTAATCATAAATATAAATTAAACCCATGAGAAAATGTCACATTTCACTTCTTTTGTACTATTTATTATTTTTAAATCATCTTTGAGCATCATATAATATGGTATTTTATTTTTGTTGCAACATTGATTAAAAAAAAAACTTTCATTTCATTTATGAATACATTGCGATTTAATTTTTAATTAACAGCAATTTTTAATTAAGAAACATGTTTTGACGAAATGTAAGTGTAATATGTCAGAAATCGCTTTAAAAATCTTTCAAATGATACCTCATTCGCTGTTGTGCATTTTGTAAATTCACAGAAAAAGGGATGTTGACAACACAAATAATATATATGATAAGAGAATTTATTAATTCTTACAAATTCACGAAGCAGGCAGCGCAAATGCCTGCTTGGAGGTTCATTTTACTTTTTTGCAACACTTGACACTTAAGCGTTAGCTATCAATACAAGAGGTCAGAGAAAAAATTTAAAAGCTAAATTCCACAAGTTTAATGCATCGAAAAAGCGGAAGGGTTGGGCGGAGGCTCCGAAGAACTTCAGACAACCACTGCGGCTTTGAGTTTATTACAGCGCTTTAATTACGGATAAATAAATTCGTTAATAAAAATATCAGAACAGCATCAATTTCTTTTTAAGCTGATTTGTATCGTAGACTGAAATCATTCCTTATCGTTCTGAATTTTCATTATTTTTAGATACATCCCAGTTATCTGAGGAATTAAAATTTTTATGATGAACAGTTGCCTAGAATAGTTAAAAGGGAAAAGAAACTCAAAAACTGTGAATTTCTTTTTTAGAGTAATAAAAAACCCGTGGAGGTTTTGTAAATGACTACCCTTGGAATTTTTTCTCAATTTCTTATCTTTTAATAAATCGGAGCCATGTAAAATTTCAATGCTATATTTAAGCACATTTAATATTTTCATTTCAGCATTAGTAAAAAAAAAAATCTTTAAAATGTTGCTGTAAAATGTAAATAACAATGCCAACTTTTGTATTTTTTCTTACCACTAAAATTTAATTACACACACAATTTTTTATTTAATTGTAATGGTAAGAAAAAGGCATAAAAGTTGGCAGATATGCATATATTTTAGACTTACTCTAATTCATTTTGGAATATTTCATATTCACTATCACAAAAATGACCTGGCGATCATATTCTGCTATCCTTTACTACTGCAAAATTTTAGGTCACCCTGGATTACTCATTATACATTGAATCTCTAAAAAATTAGTTTTCCCTTGAGAATTGTATTATCAACATACAATATTTGCAAACGTTATCTCTATAAATGTTAAGTATTTTGAAAAATGTAATTAATTTTCACTTGAATAAAAGTCATTGACTTGACAAAAGTGCTTTAAACTTATATAAATATATTTTTTAATGTAGTATGTTGTTATTAGATCTCACCTTTCTAAGGGTGAAAACCAAATTTTGACAAATGTATCAGGTAATGAGGAATCTGGTGTTAAATCCTCACACAGCATTAACATGGGAATTTGCGACTGTAGCTGAAGACTACTTTAAAATATTTTCATGAATAAAGATTGAAGAACTTTAAATTTTAGTTTGTTTGATTTAAATGAAAAAATTACAACAATAAACTAAAAATAATAGTACTTTATTTACCCACTTAACTAGTTTTTTATTATTTATTAATGCTCAACATGAAGAAAGGTAATTAAGATGGGAAGAAGAGATTATATGGAACACTAGGTGCTCAGGACATTGCTTATCAATGACATTAATAATTTTTTCCTGATTTCTGTAAAATTTTAAATTTGTAACATAGCGCCTTCTTCCAGACATAAATTCAATTTCTGCTTCACTGAATTGGCAATTATCATTACACAAGATTAATTTCAACACAATTATTCCAATTGGTAAATAAATCATATGCGATGTATTTTTCAAACTGGGCAAAAAGTGTCTGGGCAGGAATCGAACCCAGCACATTCTGGCTGAAGCTGCCAATGCTCTGCTAACTGAGCTATTCCGGATGAATTTGGAGCACCTAATTCACCCAGATAACTTTATTGATCCAAGCATCTGGTCTTATATCCGAATTGCATCTTCGCAATCCATGATCAAACTTAAGTCCATTTTTGTCACTTCAAATTTTTATGGTCTCTTTCAAGTACAATGACTAGATTTGGTTTTCGTCCTATGGACTTTCATTTCATTTCACTGTTCTGTTTCCCACTGCCAAATTTACCCGATAGTAAAAAAACAACTCATAATTCGACTTCTCAATGCCATGTATGTCGTTAGGCATTTACAAAAAGTGACGAAAAACTGAGTTGTAATTTTGTGATGGGACAAATTTCAAAAAGCAATTATACGAACAAACAAATCGATCAATGATAGTTATTAAGAGAATGGTATACACTGAAAATGAACTAAATGAAAAAAAAAATCAATTTTTAAAAATGTGTACAAAAATCTGTGATTTATTTGATTTTTTCTTTGATGAATTATTTTATGTTCACTTTAACACTTTCACAGGCAGAGTAGTTCTGTAGCTAAGATGTTGAAATTATTCACTGTCACTGAAATTTACAAACAAATTGATTTTGAAATAAATAAATGCTTTTCTTCATATACATTATAAAAGCCCAGTTGAAAATTTATTTGTGCCATTTTGGCAGTTAGGAATAATAATTAAGTGATACAAATAATATACCATTGCCCTTTAAGGGCTTAAATCAGTCCTTGTCAAATTTCAAACCAATTAAATTTTTAATCACTTTTATACAGTCTTACAATATCATCTATAACCAATGGTTAAAAGGTCCCTTGCAAACCAATCATTTCATATTACTCAAGCACGTTAACTGTCTTATTTTTCAATTAATGGGACATTTGTTAGTAAAACAAAGTTTAATTACCAAAGTTAGAATAATATAATGTAATATCAAGGGTAAAAATCCAGAAAAAAAATTGCTTAACTGACATGCTTAAAAAAAGTGTTATGGCATTAGTAATAATTGGGATACATCAAAATAAATGCACAGAATTGTGTATTTTCAGGAGCTCAGCTTGTATTAAAGTAATTATTGGTTTTCCAGTGTTTCGAAACTGCATGGAGAATTTTTATATAGGAACTTCGTATGCATTAATCTTCTCTAATGAAAACATTTTTCGTGTAAAAAAAGTTATACTTTCGATCATAGAACAATCTCTATGTACGTAAGAAATGCTTGTTTCAGGTCAGTCATATTTTATAGAGCTTTCAAATATAGAGACAATTCCTTAATGTCACTAAATTAATTATTTGAATGTACACATCTCCTCAAACAAAAGTATTTTCTGAAATTTAAAACTGACAATTATGTTACAGCTAAAGCGCTTTCAATCTTAACTCATTTATACTTGTACTTTTTGTTTTCTCAAATTTGCTGCTAAAGCCATTTTAATATGTTACAAAATGAACTGAAAAAATACTAAAGAAAAATATGCAAATTTTTTTTGTATGTATTTGATAAAATATAAACATCTTGAATATGAAAATATGTATAATAGTATAACATGCATAATCATACGCTTTGTATAAAATAGACTTGTAAATTGTATAGTATAATTAGTAATTTTATGTATCGCTAAAAACATATATATTACTAGCTGTTGCCCGTGACTTTGTTCACGCAACATCAAAAGAAGAATAAATACATTAATTAAGCAAAATATTTTACTCCCGATAATTAAAAATGTTAATAATTAACTAACTATTTATCACATTTCATAGGAGACATTACGGTATTTTTTGTTATAGGGACCTTGACATAACTCAGTCTTAAAAAAGTGAAATTTTGTGTCAAATAATCGCGAAAATGAAATTGTACCCAATGCAAAATGGAGGGCCAAATAAAATCGTGGAAATAGACGAATTCAGTAAAAACAAATGTCAATTTTAGCTGATAAACAGTTTTACTTTTAACGCCTTTGTGAAACGTTTTAACAGCCATCCTTCAAAAAAACATTAATTGGAAATAGTACATGCTTTTTCTTTAAATTCAATTCTGCTTTTTTGGTTTAATGTATAGCTGAAACAAATCTTATTTTCTAAATGACAGTATGTTGACAGGCAATTTTTGTTCTCCAGAATAAATTGATTCATGAAGTTTGAATATGTGCAAATGTTTTTATTTTTTGGATAATTTACTGAAATCAAGATTTTGTTTTCACCATCTATTCAAAGTGAAAATAAATTCTGTTTTTCAGTTTTAATGAGAAAATGGTGTAAAAAATATACTGATCTGTTTTATTTCTCCTTTTTTATACACAAATATGGAGTAATTTACTTTCCATTTTTAAAGAAAGTTCATTAAAATTTACAAAAAAAAATCATGGCATCTAATTTAATTTTTTAAATTCTGAGAGTTTGTGTGACATCCTCGGATCAATAATAACAGGTATTAAATAAATCGCATTGTGTTTGATAGTCTAGGAGTAATTGCGAAATACAAACACACGGTCAGATTTTAATATAATAGATTCATGTTCATTTTCCTTTTCCTAAAATTATGATGTAATTTTTAGCAGAAAACTCATCTGTATATAACGGATACTCATGCTTAATAATCAGTATAGATAAAAAAAAATTTAATTTTTCGTTATAAATATGGCGTGAAACTCATCTACTTTCTATACTTAATGATCCTTGTATTATTAATGTAAGGAATTGATTCACACTCATTTCAAAACATATTGGAAAATTCCCATTTTATTTCAAATATGACGTCTTTTTTCCCTGAGAAATCCCTTTTTAATGACATAATTCTTGTTAATTTTCTTTTCCAGGCAATTAATTTCAATACTGGCATAGGGAAAAATATGTTACTTTAACAAAATAATTTTAAATCTTTAGGTTTTATCAACTAAAATGGAACTATTAACATTCGTCATTTTTTTTAGGTAATTGAGTTATTTCTTTTAGTCTTAAGAATGAAAATAATTACTTCTCACTATCCATGACATTTTCGACATGGATAATTTTGAAGAGCATATTATTGACATTTGTTAATCATTTTCTTTTCAAACTTCATTTTACTCTTTTAAAATTTACATAAAAAGCACGGTATAGTTATATTAGCCGTGCACAGATGGGAAAACGCCAAGTATTGTTACCATACAAAAAAAAAAAGTAAAGAAAAAACCCCAAGATCATTTTCTTTAACCATCAAAGCATATCCGCTTTATTTTCGATGTATGATGTCATATTCGCCTGTTTCCTATGGTTACGCATATTGAAACCTTCTATTATTATCAAAAACTAGAAAAAGTACGTTTTATTTCTAATAATATTATTTAATCTTCATTTTAATTCTTTAATTTTTTTATTTTATTTTCATTTTTCACGTGAAATTTTTTCAATTGACACTAAATTGTTGAGTAAAAATTATTATTCCTGGTTTTGAATTAGTTTTGGCAACGATAAAGTATTAGCAAAGGTAAAGTAAATTTAACCATTTTAAAATATTATACGAAAAAAATGTCCATTTATTCTCCATGAAAATAAAGAAATTTTGAATTATTAAGAAAAATATTTGAATAAAATAAACAAAAACCAGCCTATGTTAATTTGAGGGTTATAATCAACCTAGATGCAAAGATAACACGATCATTAAATGCTCCATTTTGACGCTGGCTTCAGCCTAACATTTGCACACAATCAGATTTATAATATTATTAGGATAGGATAGGATTATATATTTTTTTATGTACAAAGTGTTATTTCTTTACACAAAGTAAGAATTCCTTAAAGGGCTAACAAAAATATAAACCCCTAGTCCCTAGAGCCCTATATTTGGGACGTTACAAACATGCATAAAAAATAGGCTATAACACATAATTTGACAATTTTAAAAAATACATATGTCAAAGAAGTCTACAAGCTAAGATTATAACTCATTTATTTGGATCTGTGATAGAAAAAAATACAAATGCAGTTACTTTTTACATTTTGCCATCTTGAACAATGAAAAATCTATGAACTAGGGTAGAAGGTCTTCATTTAAGCAAATAAATATCCATCTTGTGCTGTCATCTTCCGGTAACAGATAAAGATATTTATATATAATAATATCATGCTGTTTGCATGTTACAGAGAAAAAACATTACACAAATTTATTGATGTTACCATAGCATCCTAAATATGGCATGCTAGGCATAAATGGGTTAATTTCTGTAAACAATTCATAAGTGTAAACACGAGTAAAACATAAAACTCACAAACAGTGATGCTTATAAGTCTTCTGCAGTTTTGTTCTGAAAGTTTATTTTAAATTAAAATGTGCAGTTTATTAAGGGTGCAACAACACTTTAAAAATCCTATAGACAACAGATCACACTGAAGCAACATTGTACAGAAATTTAAAGTGATGTAAGTATATAGTTTAAAAATTTTTGACAGTAGCTAAACAATAAATGGATAGCTCAGAAAGAAACAACAGCACAAAATCTAATATTTATGCAGTTTTGATAGCCATATACTATTAAGATGGAATTGGTTTTTCCACAGAAACAAAAAGATAAGTAATAGCAGAAATATATTACAATTCATAATCCTTCCTTTATATTAGCTCAAGAGTTTCTAAGGAAAAAAACATGTCGATATCAGCTGTTTTCCAAAGTATTTTGAAACTGTTATTGCCTCCTTAGGTTATTTTTCATGAAAAAAATTAAATATTTCTAAACGCAGCTGGTACTTATTTTATAATGTTGCACCCAAACCAGCACTTAAGAATGTCTGGTACATTTTCACAGCGAGAGAAAAAATAACTTAGGAAGCAGAATTTTAACATTTAATAATAATATTGAGCCACTGAGATTTGTGATTCATAAAGGTTGTTGCACTTCCTTGGTCTGATCAAGTTTCAACTTAGCTCTTTGCTAGAAAATTACTGATTTATTCATAATTTTAAAGCTTTTTAGATTTTTTGTGGCTATTGTAAAGCTTCAATGCATAACTGATTTTTAAATTCTTTAGCTAAATTAAGAGGAGTTTTTCCATCTTTATTTATAGCATTCCTATCAGCACCTGTATCCAGTAACACTCTGATCACTTCTACATGACCTTTAGATGCTGCAGCATGAAGTGGAGTCAATCCTTTTATATTTGCAACATTCACACTTGCACCTTTTTCCAGTAACAAATGAGTGTAATCTGCATGGTTGCTACACACTGCAGCATGAAGTGGTGTATCACCAAATTCATTTTTAGCATTCACATCAATACCTTTTGTTAGTAACATTTCAATTATTGTTAAACAGTTATCATAATCACATGCACAGTGCAGTATGGTATCACCATTGATATATCTGACATTCAGATCAACTTCTCTTTCTAAAAGTAATTTAACAACATCTGAGTTGCCTAATTCTATTGCACAATATAGAGCGGTTGTGTTATTTTCATTTCTGGTATTTACATCAGCTCCTTTAGCTAAAAACAATTTAATAACATCGTACAAGTCAATCTCTACTGCATCTTGTACTGTACAACACAGAGGGGGTACTCCCTTTTCATATTTAATATTTTTCAGTTCAGTTTCAATTTCTGACAACAATTTAATAATATCATTATAATTTCGTTTAATGCCTGATTGCATTACATGATAGAGAGGGGTTTCTCCCTTTTTATCTTTAATATTCACATTAGCATTTGCCTCTAATAGTAACTTAATCTTAATAAGATCATCCATATCAATATTATTATCATTAAAGTAATTAAAACGATACAGTCTAACTAGAAGATGATGCAGCGGGGTTTGGCCATTTTTATCTATAGCATTCACGTTAGCGCCTATTTCTATTAACATTGCAAAAAAGGTGTTAGATCTGCTTATTATTGCTTCATGAAGCAAGGTTTTACCATTTTTACATACAGCATTCAGATCAACACCTTTACTTATTAATAATTTTGTAGATTCTATATCTTCCTTATTCACTGCATGATTCAACGGGGTTTTGCCATATTTATCTATAGCATGCAAATCAGCACCTTGATCTATTAAAAATGCCACAAATTCTAAATTCGTTTTGCCTATTGCTTCATGCAGCAGGGTTTTGCCATCTTTATCTATAGCATGTAAATCAGCACCTTGGGTAACTAAAAATTTTATAGCTTCTAAATTGTTCCTCCATATTGCATGATGCAGTAGGGTTTTGCCATTTTTATCTATAGCACGCAAATCAGCACCTTGGTCAACTAGAAATTTTATAGCTTCTAAATTGTTCCTGCATATTGCATGATGCAGCGGGGTTTTGCCATCAATATCTATAGCATGCAAATCAGCACCTTGGTCAACTAGAAATTTTATAGCTTCTAGATTGTTCCTGCATATTGCATGATGCAGCGGGGTTTTGCCATCAATATCTATAGCATGCAAATCAGCACCTTGGTCAACTAAAAATTTTATAGCATCTAAATTGTTCCTGCATATTGCATGATGCAGTGGGGTTTTGCCATATTTATCCATAGCATGCAAATCAGCACCTTGGTCAACTAAAAATTTTATAGCTTCTAAATTGTTCCTCCGTATTGCATGATGCAGCGGGGTTTTGCCATCTTCATCTACATCATTTATAGCAGCACCCTTATCTATTAAAAACTGCATAGTTCTCAAATCACCTGATATTGATGCACAAAGAAGTAGTTCGCCACCACTTTCACTCTCAATATTAACATTTACACCTCTATCTAATAAGAATTTAACAATATCCAAATTACCTGATCCTGCTGCATAATGAAGAGGAGTCCATCTATAACGATTTCTAACATTTATGTGAGCACCATTGGTAACTAAAAATTTTACAGCTTCTACATTACCTGATTCTGCTGCATAATGAAGAGGAAACATCCAATAATTACCTAGATTCACATTAGCACCTTTATTTACTAATAATTTTACTATATCTAAACCACTTGACTTCGCTGCTAAACATAAAGCAGTATTGCCACATATATCTTGTATATCTACATCAGCTCCATTATTCAATAATTCTTGAATTATAGATAAATGACCTAACTTTACTGCCAAGTGTAAAACAGTATTATATTTCCTCCAAACATTACATCTTGCATTTACATCAATTTTTACAAGGCAAGACAGTAACTTTTTCACCATTAAAAGGTTATTCTTCAATACTGCCAAATGAAGTGGACTATATCCGTCATCATTAAATGCATTTACTCTTACTGACATACCAGACATTGATACCAGTACAGCATTTATGCAGTTTTCACTAATCAAATTTTTGGGATCAGAATTATCTAGCACAAATTGGTGAAGTAAAGTATTCCCTTTAGAATACATTACATTAGAAGCCAAGATCTTTAACTGCTTAGGATTGGGCAATTCATCGCTCAAATTGGAAAATTCATTGCTTGAACAGGAAAATTTATCGCTCGAACCAGAAAGTTCATCGCTTGAATCGGAATCCATACTTTGCTTTATTGTAAAACTCTCCAATTAAGTTCTTGGTTCAAAGTTAAATTAGATTTTTAAAAATATCCTTTATTTTATATCTCACATGTTGAAGAGCTTTTTAACGAATATAAATACGAATTGCCTTCTTTTTACTATGAGATGATAAGTCTTTGTTCAAGTTATGTATAAAATGTTCTCTAAAGTCTAAATCCAGAAATGAACAGTAATTGTATTATGTAAATTATTTTAAATATGCCCAAATATATACATATACATTTAAATTACTTTTCTTTTTAACAGAACTATAACCGCACTTAATGGATCATGCCTTTTACTGTAATGAATATATATTACGCATTTTAATAGATTTGCCAGAATTTTTTCTTTACTGAACATAGAAGTTATCAAATTAAGTTTGAAATATCAACAATGATGTAGCATCATAAAATTATTTAAATTCTTTATTAATGTTTTAAGAAGGGACCTTTCACTTAAGAGAAAATATATATCATACATGAACTGTTTCTCAGTAGTAATGTTTTATTTCAACAACTTGATAGCATTTAATAAATGGTTGTTTAAATTCTATCTTGTAATTTGCATATGAAAATGAAAAAAAACTTGCTATTGCATACTAGCTGAGAAACTTTAAAAGTTCCTTACAGAACAAGTTTTTTCATGGGACAATTCACTGCATACAAAATATAGTCTTTGACGACGATTTATTTTCACAAGTCCAATTACTCTGTGTTCAGAATAGATTTCACAAACATCTGCACCTGCAATATAAATAAAAATGTATATACATCACATAATTGATTAAATTTTTTTTAATGTTTATATAACAAATGCCATTACAATGTCATTAATAAAATAAGGATATCATTAAATAAGTAATTTTTTAATGCATTTTAATTTAATTTCTACAATTACCACAGCTACAATCACATGCAAAGTGTTTTTACAAAGCTGTTAAGGGCATGCCAAACTATATTTAGATTTTTATTTCATATAGTTATTTTAACATTTCCGATACAAAGAAATTATAAATATGAAAAAGTGCATGAGTTATTTTGTGAGCATTAATAATAAATCCTAATTATTGCATTTTTCAAAAATAAAATATTCTAATTAGTTGGATATTAGATTAATCTGAACTTACACAGCCATTTTTACATACCAACATTAGACTTATTAAAATGTAAAATATTTCGAATGGTGTTTATTACATAAAAGGTTCAGCATATTAAAAATGCAAAGTATAAGTTTTAGCTGATTTATTGTAAAGTTGTGTTGGTTGAGATTTAGATCTCTGTTTAAGAATCACCAGTTTCGTAAATAGATTTTTGAAGGTTTGAAAATGTGGTAATTTTAAAAGACATCATGAGTTTCCTTTTTTGATTATTAAACTATTCTTTTAAAAGGTATAATATATCAGAACTTTTTTATGTTAGCAGTTTTCAAACTACACTAAAATTATAAAGAAGTAATGTTTGTTTGTTTGAAGGGGGTAGTAATTTCTGGAACTACTGAACCAATTTAAGAAGTAATGGTGGCAACATGCTGATGATGACCATCTCTGCTCTAACATAGGCTATATTTATGACAGTACCTGAACCCAGGAATTTTTTTTTTTTTTCGAAAATTTAGATTTCTGTGATATTATTGGGGCTAGAAATTTGGAATTTGGTGTGATGGTTACTTTTAAGATGTTTTCCATGAATGCTTTCTAAAAAGATCGAAATTTAAAAAGGGTGAAATGAATGAAAAATGTTCTAAATTATGATTTATTTCGAACTGTTACGGCTAGAAACTTGAAATGTTGCACAACTGTTACTTTAGAGACATCAATGCTCACTCATAACAGTTTTTTAAAGATTCTAAATTTAAACCGGTGCAGAAGCAAAAAAGTTCTAAAATGACTCTTTATGTGATATAGTTAGTATAAAAGCCTGGAAATTGGCATGGTGGTTGCTTTTAAGATGTAAATTTTTGCTAAGAACTGTTTCTAAAAAAATAGATTTTAAAAGTTTGAAATGAGCAGAAAACATTCTAAATTACAATTTAGTTGCAATTAATAGGATTACTAACTTGAAATTTAGTATAGTAGTTACTTTTAAAATGGAGATGCTTGATATAAACAGATTATTAAAAATTTGAAATTTAAAGGTGTGAGAGGCAAAAAACATTCTAAATTATGGTTTATTTAGAATTGTTAGGGATAGAAATTTAAAATTTGACACATCTTATTTTTAAGACTAAAATGCTAGCACAGAACATTCTTTTATAAAATTCAAAAGGATGCAAGGACAAAACCATTTTAAAATTTAGATTTTTGTTATGCTGCTAGTATTAAAAACTTGAAATTTGGTATGGTTGTTATTTTTAAAATATAAGTGCCCCTTAAAATAGTTTCTAAATTAGTCAAAATTTAAAAAGGTGAAATGAGAAATAAATTTTTAAAAATATTTTAAACAATAATTTATCTGAAATTGTTAGAGATAGAAACTTGAAATCTTATTTGACTGTTACTTTAGAGATGTAAATTCTCCCACTGAACATTTAGAAATTTAAAAGTGTGCAGGATCAAAAAACTTCATAAATTTGCTATTTTTGTGATATAGTAGACATAGAAGCTTGGAATTCGGCACGGTGGTTAGTTTTATTATGAAAATGCTCACTGAAACGGTTTCCAAAATATTCAAACTTTCAAATGAAAAAGAAAATGAGCTGAAAACTTTCAAAATACATTGTAAATTATGATTTATTTGGAAATTTTAAATTTTCACCTAAATTTATGTCTTATGTTTGCCTAATGTAGTAAAAGAATGAAGTTTATTTCAAAAGTGGCTTAATTAGTAATTTTTGCATCATTCATATAAGTATAACTCTTCCTCTAAAAAAACAATTCCAACCTATAATATTTCAACAGCTATGCGTGCAAACCCGTAGGCTTTGCTAGTAAGATATAAAGATCTAGACATATTTAGTGTTCCTCTAACAGCTTTGTAAAAATATTTTGCATACAATTTCAGTTGAACTAATGCAACATACTGTAAGAAAGTTATAAATGTGGTGAATTTAAAAGACTTTATGAGTTTTTCTTTTAATATTTGAACTTTTCTTTAAAAAGGCACAACTGAAATTTCCTACCTTACTATTTTTTATGTATATGTTTTTGTAAACAGTATTACACTATACTGTATTTATCATTTAAAAGTCAAGAAAAATGAACAATTTTCGATACATTGGAAAAAAAATCTATATAATCAAAAAAACATTTGTTGAAAATGTTTGAAATTTCATTGTTAAGAATTTAAAATAGTTTAGTCAGATATTACAAATGTGTACATTGAATTTGCTTAAATAAAAATTTTGAACAAAAAGACTAATTTTTCTACTTTTTTTTCTAATATCACTCTGTTTCTGAATTTAGATTGTAGAAGTCCAAGACAGCAGAACATACTTTAATCATTTGTTCTCAAAAGTTGTCGAAGACATGAATTTTTAATTTGTTACTTTTGACTTTCTCAACGATCATGCAATGTAATTTCACTTACAGCTGTACCTTTTTAAAAGAAAACTCTTGAAAACCAAAGTTTTTGATTTATTTTCATTAATAGGAAGATCAATTAATTTTCAGTACTTTAAACTTGGTGTTAGAACTCAAATAAAAAGAGTTTTAAATCAGCACTGGATTTAATCTTATTAGTTAGTGCTGTTACCAGTAGAGTATTGGTGAATCATGTCAATGATATTGATGCAGTACATCCAGATCTAATTAAAACACTTTTTTGTGGGGGTGGGGGTGGGGTGGAAGATGGGGTCTCAAGTGGAATCCCAGCGTCCAAGTTTGTCCGATTTGTGGTGCATTTTTGCTTTACCAAACTTAAAGCATTTTTTTCCTGTTCTGACAGTTGTAAGCCTTTATCTTGTTTTCAAATTCATATAAAATACAGGGTCATTGAGACACATTTAAAACAAAAAATTATAACACCAAAAGTAATTGAGGAAACAGTAATATTCTTCGAAAGTACTCAGCAATTATCCAAGATTTTTTAGATGTAACTACTTCATAGACTTGACCTTCAAACGAAGTGAAGAAGTAACTGCCCAGTGAACGAGCTTTTAATTCAAACAGTTCTTAATATGAGTTTATTCAGATTTTCATTAAATAAAAATTTGTTTTTGAATTTAAAAAATTGCCTAGATTGTGATTGGTTCCCTATCTCATTATAAAATAATTTTTTTTAATCAGATGATTTTCTGGTTAGATAAATTAACCCTTTGAGCAATAGGCCCGTGTTTTGCTGTTACTAGAAGTCATGTTAAAATGGCAGTAGACAAAAATATTTTTAACAAAATAATTTTTTTGAACTGTATATAGAATGAGAGGATATGAAACATATTATAGCATCAAACTATGATTAAAAAAAATATATATCCTGGGATTTACAAGCATACTTATGAAAATATAGGGAAACCCGGAAACCTTGAAGTGCTGAAAGGGTTTAAGTTTCATGTGGAATTAATAACAGCATCTTCAAACTTTCACTTTTTCTAACACACTGTAGATTTAAATGGCAAAAGATTAACATCAAATGAAGATAAAAACGACAGTTAAAATAACCATGAGTCAAAATTTTGCCAACTTTGAATGAAAGTAAAGAATATTTCAAAATTGTGGTAATCAAATATCTGTTTAACTTACAACATCGGTTTAATGTAACAAGGTCAAATTCAGGCTATGTCTATAATTCACAATTGTCTATACGACACACAACTTCTGAGATGTGTAAACACTGAATTTGACATTCAGAAGCATCTGCATTCTACATTGTAGAAATATTGTTATCCTCTAGACTAGAAGTCTAATTCTGAGATATTATTTTATCTTCTCAATTCAAAGATTTGTAATGAAAAAGAATATTGGTACTTCTCTATTATCCTGTCAACCACTTTTCATAACAAAAAACTATCGCCAAACCGTAACGACAAATAAACGGGAGAACGTTGCCATTGGAATATCAAAATAAATAAGTAAATAAAATATAAGAATTTAAAGAAACAATTGTTATTTTAATTAATGAAATAACTAATAAATCAGTAAAACATAATGAAAAATACACACAAATGGTGAATTAAAAACCACTTGATGACATAACAAACACGTATAATTTCTCTGACATCAAGTAAATTGGACTGCATTTTTTACGTTTAATCTTACAGTTTGGCGATAGTTTTTTTATCTATGAAAAGTAGTCGACGGGATAACAGAGAAGTACCAAAATATTATATGAAAAGTGTCTGAGAATATCAAATGAGTAATGAGATAATACAGAAGAGTTCCATATTCTGTGCCGGTAGATTTGGCAAGTATTTGTTTGACGATAAACATTTTGGTGTGGTAGTTGTGATATTCAACCTTTGGAGTTGTTTTTTAAATGATATTTTTTCTGTATATGTAATATTATGTAAATGTATTTTTTGTGCATTTATTATAGATATTTTTCTATTTTGTATATATATATATATATTTAAATTGTAATGTTAGTTGTGAACAAGATTTTTATTATTTTTTATTTCTGTCTTCAAAAATATTAAAAAAAATATTTATATAAAATGCATAATATTTTGAATTTTTATCTAGACAACTTCTCCATTTTATGATTTAAGTGCTATTTACATGAGATATATCTTTCCTGAGATTTCTACAAGTTATTTTCAGTTAGTTTTTCATTCGTTTATTGTTTACAATATGCCCCAAACAATAACCATTATTTATCGAAAAAAAGAAAGGCTTTTTAGGTTTATTAAATATGTTTGTTTATGTATTTTCATCACTGGATAAAATATAAAAAATGACAAAATTTTGTTTTAGTATTGTACTTATTTTTTAAAGATGGTGCAAAACCAAGATTTAATAAATGTATGCCTTTAAATATTTAAAAAGCATGTTTTTCTGCCATCTTGAAAATTTTGCCTAAATGCTAAAACTGTGTTTTGGTGCCATTTTGGATTTTTTGGCCAATTGTGCCAACCGGCACAGGATATGGAACTCTTTTCAGATAACATAACACCATCTGGGTTACTGCAAACAAAATCATTCTTTTTTAGATGTAAAAAAAAAAAAAAAAAATGTATCAGAAATTAGTGAAGAAATTTTTGAGTTTTTCTAAGCGTAAAACTAACTTGGAGATAAAGAAATAGCAACTGTTAACAGTATTCAAGAAAAATAGATAAAAATAAAAAATATTGAAACAAGTTACCATTGACAATTCTTTAAAAAAAAACAATAAACAGATGTGTTACACTCACGGACTGATGTTTGGCGACTTTTTGATTGGCGCGATTTCCAAGCTCACGCCAAACCAGTAACTTACTACAATAGCCAGGTTACCATTGAAGGAAATAACCCCCCCCCCCCCTTAGAATTTGGTGACACTTTTCTTTTCTATTATCGATTCAAGTTTAAAAAAAAAAAAAAGATGCATGTGTGTTCGTCATCCAAGCCAATTTATCATATCTTTTTTGGAAATGCATTCTCAAAGAAGGAAACACTGTCAGGTGAATTTTATAAAAATAAGTATATAGCATCCATATTTAAATTACATTAAAAGAAAATGTGCAGTGAACACATAATTTACATTTTAAGAGTAAATATTTAAATAAATAAACAAAATGTAATTTATGTGTGGAAGATATCTGTAAAATATACTACATGAATTGCAAAACAAAAATTGAAAAAAAAATGCATTTTTTGCACATACAGTTGACATTTTGAAATAACTACAAAAATGATATTAAAATACAGAAATGCTGAATTAAAACATAAATAAAAAAATACATTAATCAGATACACATATATAAATCAAACCTTTAAAAAAGTTATCTTCAAAAGAAATGGTGCTTACATGGATATCATTAGGCCTAACTGAACCACACAGTAACAGGCCATTTTCTTTTAATTATTAATCTTTCACTACTTTGTTGAAAACCAATAGAGAAAAAAGTAAATCAAGTCCATAAATATTCTTTTATCAAAGAAATTAGTAAAAGTACCACGTAAAAGTTGTGCTACACTACACAGGTAAAAAACTATGTAAGGAACTACATAACGCCATTTAGCGATTAAATTTCCAGTATCGATTAAACGTGTATGTTCGATTAATAGTGTGCTATGCTGCCATCTATCATTCTGACAAAATTTCAACATTATTTTTTTTTGTGTAGCACGATACAAAATATTCCTTTGGTCCCAAATAGATATTTCACTTTTAAAGGAAGTAAAATAAAACCTTCTCATGTTTACAAAGGTCAAGCTATTACTGTCACTTAAAAAAAAAATGTATTTTTTGCAAATACTGCATGATTCCCCCCCCCCCAGGGCCGAAACTAAGGGGGGGGGCAGAGGGGGCACGTGCCCCGGGCGCCAGCAGAACTGAAGGTGGAGGGGGCGCCAAATGCAGATTTTGTTTGTTGTTTGATATAGAAATGTATATATATGAAATTTGTATAAAAAGTTTCGCAGCCGGAAAATCCAAAAGAAAAATGAACCAAATGCATTAAAATAGACAAATAGATAAAAAGATTCGTCTACAATACAAGATAGCAAATGAATAAAAAACGAACTGTTCTCTTAGGCTATTTTCTTTCTCCCATTCCAAATGTATCATGTCTATGTCGTCTATCATTTAAATCTCTTCCTGTGGTTTAGGAGAATCACTAACATTTTTCAAGGTCAGTCCCTACTCGTGTCTGTATATGACACTGTTCAACGTCGTCTGGGTACGGTACTGCACTGTCCAGCATGGATAATTGGCAAATGATTCCCTCACTTTGATTTTCTATTAGATAAAAATATTCCATGAAGGCTGTTCTATTTTTCCTTTTGTCCCAGCGTGGAGCTTACTTCTTTTTCCATATTGTCATGGGCGAGGGGTGACTGCCCTGGACAATAAACACAAATTGGAGGATGAATGCCCAAAGTAAAATTCTCAGAAAAATCTTTTTCTTTTAAGTATAGCCTTTGTAGAGGTACAGTAAAAAATCTCGTACAGCGCGCCATGGCTAGTAAAGCCGGAGCCGCCCCTGGCTTTATCTTCCAAAAAGTTTTTTACATGTCTTTTTGCGAAAGTTTTCTAAGTGTTTTGCCGCCCTAGGCGGCAACTGGAATATGCCGGCCTGTTAATTTTGCTGAAATTACTTTTTTATCCAGATCCAATCTAGTATTATTAGAGGAGGCGAGGTTGGGCGACTGCCTTGGATACTAAAAACAAATAATATTTGAAAGAATAATTTGAAAAATATGCAAAACAAAACTCTGTTAAAACTTTTTTTGAAAAAAAAAATGTCATTTGTAGGGGTGCAGGGAGAAAACCATACCCAAGTTTCTATGACTAATAAAACCGCATCCGCCCCCGCCTTTATCCTCCCAAATTATTTTCTCGTCCTTTGGCCATTCCCAGATAAATGAAAAATGCCGCCATACCATTTGTTACAATTACTTTTTTACATACAGATCCGGCTTTAAAGGGTGCGAAGTTGGCTATTGCTAATGACACTAAAAACTAAGGGGACGAAACATATACAAGATAAAATAGTAACCTCTCCTCCCCTTTTTTCTTTCTTAAGAATATAGCATTTGTGGAGACGCAGAAAAGAACCTCGCACAGGGTGCCATGGATAATAAAGTCGTCTCTGCCTTTATCTTTGCAAAAAAAAAAAAAAAAAATATTCGTCTTTTACCCATTCTTACTTGTTTACCTATTCTTTTGCTGTAATTATTTTTTTTTGGTTCCAGATGTAAATTTCCGGGACAAATACATCGTGTGCCCCTGTAATAGTCAAGCTGAATTTCTTTTTGTTTTTAATATTATCCTACTCTAAAACTGTAAAATATCGATTATAATCAGTAATAAAGTCAAATGCATTCTAAATATCAGCTTTATGTAAACAGCATACCAAGTATGGGGCACCCCGAAATTAGGGGCCCCAGTGTCACGATCCAGATTTAGATTTATCAGATCTGATTTAATTAGACTCTGAATCTGTGTAATTAAATCGTCATAAAAGTCTCTAACAGTAACAGGGTTCCTTTCAGCTTAGATCCGAGTTTGAGTCTAACCCCAACCCTCCACAACCGTTCACAGTTCTGATAATTGCTAATAGAAAAGAAGACAAGGAAAAACATTTAAACATAGCTAAAACATTTCTGGGAATAGCAAATGGTATAAAAAATATTCTATTTAAATTACATGAAAATTATGTAGTAATACTAATTAAAAAAAGTGTTAAGAAAATCCTTTGATCAAAAAATAATTTTTCTCGTTGAACTCAAAAGTGGATTTTTGGGGCCTTTTGGATGCGGGGCTCCTCGCGATTGAGACCATCGCGACCCCTTAAATCTGCCCCTGAGAATATCAATAATTATACTTCCTAAGATGAAAACCTGTATAAAGCGGAATATTTTTCGGCTCCTTTCGATTCCATTTTCAAGGTTTTAATGAATCAGTATTTGACAAAGCTGATTACTTAGTTCAGTATTACAGATTATCTGATTATATACTTTAAATTTTAGAAACTTAGAAAAAATTCGCTTTGGAAATTTTCTTTTCGAAGGAGGGACGGGGGCGGGGACGCCAAAATCTATGTTGCCCCGGGCGCCAAAAAGGCTAGTTTCGGCACTGCCCCCCCCCCTTTAAAATTTACTTTAAAAATCTAGGTGCACATAAGAGTATTTGAGATTTGACTGGCATCTATTATATAGGATCATTGGTCACTGCATAAAGTAGTTGTATGAAAATTTTGTATTCAAATTTATTAAACTAGTAAGCCATACATTGTGACTACAGTAATCCCTTAACATTCGCGAGTTTTGATTATTCGCGAAATATAAAATGAAGAATATTTCAACATTCGCGAATACTTAACTTGGTTATTCGCGGATTTCGTTTTATAAAGATTTTTTTTTTTAAGTGAACTTTCTTTGTTTTACCGGAAACATGATTTTATGCTAAAAATAGATTATCCCCCTTTTTTTGTTCGAGCTTGGCATTTCTCCAATTTATATTGAAAGACCAAAACACAAATTTTTTCTTTGAAGTATGTAATGCACATACTCCTAAGTTTTGTTTATCGTTTGAATTACATAAGTCCCCGTAGACTAGATTTGTTCTTTCTATTCGCCTGTCTATTTTTTCTTCTCAGTATTTAGCAAACCTAAAAAAGAGAAACTTCGTCATGTCGCCTACAGTTAAAAGAGTGAAAAAAGTTTTGAACCTTTGCGAAAAAGTTAAAATTTTAGATAAATTGCGAATGGGAGAAAGAGCATGCGCGGTCGGTCGTTATTTTAATATTAATGAATCTACGGTCCGATCAATTAAAAAAAAAGAAAAGTCTATAAGAGATAGCGTGCACCGACTAGTGCAAAAACTCTATCGCAAGTACGGAACAAGTCATTGGAAGAAACTGAAAATGCCTTAAGTATTTGGATAGAAGATATGAACTAGAAGCAAGTGCCTTAAGTTCAGCTTTAATACGAGCCAAGGCTAAAAAAATGTTTGACGCAATAAAAGTAAAGGATGATACTTTATTTGACTTCCAGGCAAGTAACGGATGGTTTGAAAATTTCAAACATAGACATAGTTTACACAACATAAAGTTAGTTGGCGAATCGGCTTCTGCGGATCATGTAAGTGCTCAAAAATTTCCTGAAGAACTTACAAAAATTATTGAAAGAGGTGAATATGTTCCAGAACAAGTGTTTAATGCCGACGAGACAGGCTTGTTCTGGAAGAAAATGCCGAAGAGAACTTTTCTTGCCAAAACAGAAAGCACAGCTCCAGGTTTTAAGGTAGCAAAAGATAGGGTATCTCTTCTGTTGTGTACCAATGCTACACTGTAAAAAAAAATTCCGGAGGTTCCGGAAAAAAGTGGTGGCATTAGGATGCCACGGCTTTTTGCTGTAACGTTTCACAACAAAGTAGTGAAACATTCCAACTTCCAATAATCAATATACTTTTTTTATTCAGTGTCTTATTAAATTTTAAATTAAATTTAAATTTAAATTTTTAAATTAAATTTTAAAGTTTCGTCTTACAGACAAAATGAAAATTCATATAATGAAGCATAAAAAGATTTAAAGTAGCTACTTACTTTATCTGTTGATATCCAAACAAAGAACGGCATTTGTTCAGACTGCATTTGTCTCTATGTACCTAGGCAGCTGTTTTTTTATTCTTCTTTAGTTATCAAAATGGCTAATGGAACATAAAATATGAAGCACGCATGCGCAGAATGTAGTTTACGGAAAAGTTGAAACCTCTCAAAAATATTACACGAATTATTGCCGTAATTGACGTGGGACATAAAGAAATTCGAAATTCCGGTAAAATATGCGAAATGTTTCATGCTAATTTCCTGAAACGTTCCGAAAATTTTTTACAGTGTAGAGGCGATTTTAAAGTAAAGACTATGTTAATTTATAGATCGCAAAATCCTCGTGCTTTCAGAGGTAAAGATAAAAGCAAGTTGCCTGTTTTCTGGTGAGCAAATACCAAAGCATGGGTAACAAGCGTTTTGTTTCTGGATTGGTTTAATGATTGTTTTATTCATGAGGTGAAGAAATACCTTTCATCTAAAAATCTGTCATTTAAAGTTCTACTCCTCATTGACAATGCTCCTGGACATCCACTGAGTTTAAAAGACCCATCCCGACGTCGAAGTGGTTTTTTAACCCCCTAATACAACTTTACTGATCCAACCATTGGAGCAAGGAATCATAGCTGCGTTCAAAGCTTACTACACAAGAAGATCTTTCAAAAAAATTTTAGAATCGATCGAAGTAAATTCAGAAGCCACGGTCACATCGAGTTGGAAAATTTTTAACATAGCAGATTGCATCGCCGAAACTGATGCAGCATGGATGGAACTTAATGAAAGTTCAATTAATTCTTGTTGGCGAAATATTTGGCCCCAAGTGGTACAAAAAGAAAATCAAATGCCTTCAATTTCTAAACCTATTGAAGAAATTGTGGAACTGGCTCATCAGGTCGGAGGTGATGGTTTCGATGACATAAGGAGAGAAGATGTAGAAGATGTGATAATATCCCATGATGATGGACTTACTGAAGAAGAACTTCTAGAAATCCTTGAAGAAAAATTTACTGCAAAAAATGTCGCGGAAATTTTAAAATTACAACAACAACTTGTTGATAAAGCGATAGAATGTGATCCCTCGCTAGTGAGGAGTCTTAAATTTAAAAGAGAAATTGAGGCTGCAACTTTTCCTTACATGGAAATCCATAAACAAAATATCTCTTCTGCCAAGCAATTGCATATTACTAGTTTTTGTCCGTCATCAACCAGCAAATAATCTTGTTATATTATGTTTATAATTGTTCAAAGTTATTTAGAGTATGTATTTTTAATATTTAATAAATATACTATTTAAATTTCAAATGTTTTTTCCAATTAAAAAAAATCGTAAAACCTAACCCCCTTTTATGCATGGAAGGATTGTCTCAACATTCACGATTTTGACATTCGCAGAGATTTCCGTGAACCTAACCCTCGCGAATGTTAAGGGATTACTGTACTATGTAATTTTGGCACTAAATATTAGATTAATGTTACAGATTTTGCAGATGTACCAGGGTTTTTTTTAGGCATTGCAAAATGGTGATTTTTTGGCTGGTATGGTAACCTGGTGATTTTTGCTGCCTATGGCAACCTGGTGTTTTGTAATAAAATTAAATGTGTGTGTAAATAAATAAAATTAAAAAAAAAATAATCAATAAATAACATTAAATATGTGCGTTAAATAACTATATAATTTTATAAATAAGTAAACCTTACATGCTGTTTTTGCATGTTAGGCCAAACAGGTATTAAAAAATGGGTTTTTTTGCAAAAAAAATGGCACCATGGTGCATCTGCGACATCTGTACTGAATTTAATAGAATAAAATCTATTTGAAATGCTCTACTCAGTTTTATTTTCGACCAAATGAGGTTCTAAAAATGAAAGTGTGCATGTTACATAGAGCATACATGAAAACATACAATAAGTCCTTTAAAATTCTGGGATGCCTTAGAACTTTTCTAGACTCCTTGGATTTTTCCTTCTTAAGTCTGTATGAACCCTAGGGAGGAGGATTCCTTTTTTTGTGTATTGGAAGCTATTGTATATACTTTATAGTAAAGTGAGTAAATATACTGATGATAAGTTATAAACGTATAACAAATTATAACATCTTCCAATAATATACTTTCTTTAATTGCTAAAAGATGTGAAGTAAAATCTTTATAACAGTAAGTAAAATAAATTTTATTAGACTGTTGACATGTTTCATATCCATCTGAGCCATTATCAAAACAAATAAGAATATTCTACAACTGCATGGTCTATAGACCATGCCGTGAAAGGAAAGCTAGTCTCGGCCCTGGCTCATAGGATTAACACTAGTAAGTGGAATCAAGAATTTCACTGATGGGCAGCCTTAAGGAATTTCTTTAAAAATTACTTTTAAATTAGTAATTCTAATTATTGTATTCCAATTTATTTAATATTATATTTATCTATCAACAGTATTTAAGCATTTTCATAGTCGCATTTCCCAATCAGAATTTAATTGTAAATAACAGAAATAAATCAAAAGACACAGAATTCCAGTAATGAACACCCTGCAACCGGTGATGGTTAATTGCCTTTATGATTATATTTGGATCTAGAATTTAATGAAAGTATACTAATGAAACAAAATATAGTCATTGCTAAATGCATTTAACAATTAGGATATCAATAATTAAATTATTTATGAGAATATTAAACATTCTCAAACAGAAGTACAAGTCAGAAAGGTACTCATTTGTTTACTTGGGGCTAAAAATCGATTAAAAGCTGTCCAGATTGTAATAAACTTTAAAACTACAAACTCCAAATATTTTTCAACTGGAATATTCAGACATCTTCTGAGTTATCCCAATTGATGACTGAGTGTATCAATTAAAAGCGTTTGGAGTTTGTAGATATAAAGCTTTTAAGACCTGGACAGTTTTTAATGGATTTTTAGCACTTGTAAGCAAATGAGTTCTGACTTCTACTTCTTTTTGAAATTTTTCAATTATTTATTCATGTCAGAGTTAGCAGGTTATTAGAATAAAAAAGGTTTATTATAATAGCATCGCGTTAAGGATGTAATAAACAGCTACAAACACCAACATCGGCGGTAAGAGAGATACAGATTAAAAAGTGTTGCCAATACATGAAAGGTAAAACTTATTACAGGATGTTGCCAAACAATAAATATAAAATCACTTACTTTAACACTTCCCCTGATTTCATATATTATAAAATAAACAAAGAAGTAAAATTAGAGTTCAAAATTTAAAAAAACAGTTTTTTTAAAGTTTACAGAGTCCCATGTTATTCATGCACCATTCGTGCTTTTGTTTTGGCACAGCTTTAGTAAGAGAGTCAGCAACCATATCATCAGTTGAAATCTTTTCAACACTTATGAGTTTCTTTTTAACAGAATCACGAGTGACATGATGAGACACATCTATGTGTTTGGTGCGAGCATGAAAAAGGCTGTTTTTGCTTAGATCAATAGCACCTTTGTTGTCGCAGAATATTGTGATTGGTTTATCTTTAGATACTAAGTTTAATTCATTCAGAAACTGTTTAAGCCACAATGCTTCTTTTGTGGCAGATGCCAAAGCTGTGTATTCGGCTTCGACAGTGGAACTAGCTACAGTTGTTTGCTTTTTACTTTGCCATGTTACTGCAGCTCCAGCAAGTTTGAAGATAAAACCTGTTGTTGACTTTCTGTCATCAGGACATCCAGCAAAATCAGAATCACAATATCCTAAAAATTCACTGTTAGCTGAGCGATCATATTTTAATTTAGTTTTAGTTGTTCCATGAAGGTATCTCATCACACGTTTGGCAGCAACCCAATGTATTTTTGATGCACTTTGACAATACTGACATAACAAACCTACAACAAATGAAATGTCAGGACGAGTTCCCTTTGCACATAAAGTAAACTACCAATAGCTGATTGGTATATAGATGTTAATTTTTCATCATAATCAGAGGATTTTGACAATTTTTGATTGACGTCTGATGGTGTTGAAACAGGATTTGAATCATGCATGGAAAACTTTTTAAGAATTGATTCAATGTATGTTGATTGATTTAAAGCAGTAATTCCTCTTTCTCTATCTCTTTCAATTTCAATTCCCAAGCAATATTTTAGTTCACCAAGATCTTTCATTTCGAATCTCTTGAATAATTGTTCTTTAATGCTGCTTTTATCTTTAGGACAGTTTGAAAATATCAACAAGTCATCCACATAAACTGCTATAAGTAAAATCTTCTTACCTGTGATTTTATAGTAAACACAGCAGTCAAAGTCAGCACAAGTTAATCCTAAATCTTTGAGGTTGTTGTCTAGTTTAGTGTACCAGGCTCTACCGGATTGTTTTAGACCGTAAAGTCCTTTTTGGAGTCGACAAACTATCTTCTCTTCTTTCTTACTTCCCCTTTCTTTGGAGAACTCCAAACCTTCTGGGGGCTCCATATAAATTTCTTCCTCAATACTTCCTTGAAGGAATGCAACAACAGCATCAAGATGATCAATATCCCAATCATAAAGGGTAGACATGGCTATTAACACTCTTAGTGTTTCATAGCGCACAACTGGAGAAAATGTCTCTGTGTAGTCAATGCCAGCTCTTTGTGAACAACCTTTGGCAACCAATCTGGCTTTATAGTGTTGAGGACTTCCATCAGCACCGTGCTTGATTTTAAATACCCATTTACACTTAATAGGTTTACAGCCAGGAGGAAGTGACACAAGTTGCCATGTTTCGTTTCGCTTGTGTGCTTCTAATTCTTCAGAAATTGCCCCTTTCCATTTCACAGCATCTGCATGATTCAGAGCATTTGTATAAGATGTTGGAATATCAGTAATTTGTTCTGTCTCATCTTCTAATATTGTAGATATTATGTGACATTGATGTTCTTCAGAGGATGTATCATAGTCTTTGAGATAAGATGGCATCCTTATTTCTCGTTTAGGTCTTCTTGCACCAACATCACTATTAGAGTCTTCACAAGGTTTTACAGGAGTGACATCTTTAACTTCTGAATTTTCGTCTTCGCAAGGGTCTGTGGGAGTGTCATCCTTGATGTCTGAATTTCCGTCATCTAAATCTGAATTTATAGAAACAACTTCTTGTGGTTGTTGGTATATGGGGAACAGTATTTCATCTTGATAAAACTCTAGACTTTGCTCGTTTTCTGAGGAACAAGAAGAAGTACACTTTTCTGTTTCTAAAAATATTACATCTCTGGCTTCAGTAATCTTGAACGTGTTAGGATCCATAAGCCTGTAACCTTTGCTTTCTTGGCAGTACCCAACAAATATCATTTCTTTAGCTTTATAGTCCCATTTTTTGCGTTGACATTTGGGTATATGAGAAAAGGCTTTACATCCAAAAATTTTCATATGTTGCAAATCTGGCTTTATTCCGGTCCATGCTTCAAAAGGAGTTTTCCCATTTACAGCAACTGTAGGACTTCTATTTTTACAGTAATTTGCAGTATTGATAGCTTCTGCCCAAAATCGTTTATCTAAATTTGCTTGATTGAGCATAGCACGTGCTCTCTCTACAAGTGTCCGATTGCAACGTTCAGAAATTCCATTCTGTTCGGGGCTATATGCAATGCTTGTTTGGTGAAAGATGCCTTCTTTTCTGAAAAATTCTTTAAGTGGTAGGAATTCTTTACCTCTGTCACTACGAACTATTTTCAACTTCTTGTCAGTTTGTTTTTCAACGTAAGTTTTGAATTCAACAAATTTTTGATAAACTTCATCCTTGGTTTTTAAGAAACTAACAAAAGTCATTCTGGTTTTATCATCAGTGACTGTAAGAAAATATCTTGCCCCTCCATGCGACTGAACCTCCATTGGTCCACATAAATCGGAGTGAACAAGCTCAAGAATTTCTTTTGCTCTTTTGGCTTTTTGATTAGGAAATGGCTTGCGATGAATTTTTCCTTTTATACAGGACACACAATCTTCAGAGCCGTCATCAAAATCGATACCATTAGCCATTGACTTCAGTCTTTTAAGTCCAGGATAACTCAAGTGGGCTATTCTTTTATGCCACGTGTTGACAGAATCCTTTTTGGAACAAATCAAGGCTGTGCTTCTTACAGTATCCAGATAGTATAAAGTGTTATCTTTTGAAGTACCTGTAGCGAGAATTTTTCTTGAATGCTTTTCAATTAATTTGCAATTATTAGCATCAAATACAGTAAGGATATTCAACTTTTTTGCAAGATATTTTACAGAAATTAAATTAGCAGTTAAATCAGGAACATATAAAACATTATTTAGAGTTACCTCAACAATTGCATCATTTCTTTTTATACTGAGTGTAACGCTTCCTTCACCTGCACTATGAATAATTTTTCCACCTGTTCTCACTGGGCATGGGGCTAATTCAACAAAATCTGTGAACCAGTCTCTATGTGATGTCATATGTCTGTCTGTTCCAGAATCTATAATCCATGGTTCATCTCTGGCTTTGATTTCAGATCCTGAACATAATACCCAAGCTTCTTTTATTCTGGAATTGTAGTCTGCGGATTTTTCAAATTTTACATCTCTCTTGTTTGCATTGTTGAATTTAGACTTCTTTGATCTACAAAATTTTGCTTTATGACCATTTTTGCCACATGAGTTGCATTTACCATAAAATCTTGAATCATGGTTGGAAGTTTTAGTTGCATAGGCATTTTGTTCTTGATTTCCTATCTTAGCAAATTCCGAGAGCAACTTTTCACAAACGAGATCTGTAGTCAACTCTTGAACACTATTTTCCAGAGCCATCGTTAAAGGACGAAAATATGTTGGTAAATTCGTTAAAATATTTGCAGCTACAGCTTGGTCGGGGTATGCGGGAAGAATCGTTCTCATTTTAATACCGATGGAACGCATCTTTTCAATGTATTCTGCCATATCTCTACAGTTTTCAAATTTCGTAGCAAACATTTCTTGATTTAACGTAATAAAACGATTTGGATTATTATCTTCGTAGATATTTTGGAGTCTATCCCACATGGATTTTGCAGTTTCACAGTTCAATAATTCTTTAATGACAATACTGGAAACACTACTTACGATTGCGGATCTTGCCCGACGATCAACTGTAGTTTCTGCATTTTCCTTAGTACAAGCGTCATAAAGATCCCGATCTTCAAGGTGATATCGTATACTAAATTTCCATTCGCTATAATTAGCTCGACCTTTAAGCTTTTCAAAGTTTGGAGGAACTGCACTTGGTATAGTAACTGTAGGTGTAGACATCGCGCAATTTTTTAGCACGTTTTTAAACTAGGCCTAACGATCGCCGCCGGTATAAGTAATTTTCACTTTTCCGTAATTTTCAAAGCGTCGTTAAGTGTTGTTTAATTTACGCAGTGGAAGCGTGCTGGGCCCATAACCTGTCAGAGTTAGCAGGTTATTAGAATAAAAAAGGTTTATTATAATAGCATCGCGTTAAGGATGTAATAAACAGCTACAAACACCAACATCGGCGGTAAGAGAGATACAGATTAAAAAGTGTTGCCAATACATGAAAAGTAAAACTTATTACAGGATGTTGCCAAACAATAAATATAAAATCACTTACTTTAACAATTCAAGGTGAATTTTGCAAAAATATTTTTACTTTTATTGAGAATAATTCATTGTTTAAATTAATTATTGCCATTATTACAAGATCAATATTTTAATCATTTTAGATTAGATGATTTTTAATACTAAATTTCAGAAAATTACAGTTATCAAAGTATTGAAACAATGGCCTGCTTAGAGGGATTAGTAAAAAAAATCTGATAAAAATGTCCTGCAATATTAGTGCATGGAATTGTATTTTCTATTATTCTTAAAAGTTAAACTTCCTCAAACTACTTTAAATGTTTTAAATACTAAATGAAATTATTTTCCAACATGCCAAATCTTCGGCTTTTGGCTGGATACTCTGGCCACTTACATCTAATAATAGAATCAACTGTAAAACTGATATAAAGCACTTTTAATTATTACTATATTTAAAAATTAATAAAAAAAATTCACTTTAATCATTTTTAATTCATCAATTTTATAATATAACTGATGATTTAATAGATCAAAACAGAATTGCTGCCAAAAAAGAATTGCAAGGGTTGGATAAAATTCCATTTAGACAGATTTCCGTTTTTGCAGTTATGTTTGTATGGTATTTTCCTCAACAAAATCATGATTCAAGATATGATTTTGTTGCAGACATAGGTTTCGTTTTCACAGATTTTACTGTATATAATTCTCTTTAACCTTAAAAGCCCTACCAGTGGCTGAGACGTTCTGCTTTTAAAGCTGGTGATGGGAAGTGTGTTGTTATGAATCTTAAATATAAGATGTACCAAAATATAATCAACTTTAGAACATCACGACATTTATTAACAAAAACTTACAGAGCGCTCGAGATCTAACACAAACACAATTACAGTTAACCTAGGTTATATATCCAATCCAGTGTTCATAGTTAATGGCTGATGCCACATCTCCCTTTCAAAGATCCATTCTGTTTGGAGCTTTCACAGTTCTACCACTCCGAGTGATATAGGGTTGATTACCTTTAGCTACGACAGCTTGTTCTGTTTTGGAAACCTCGCTCTTTGTACCCTCTTCTAAAACAACTTCTCCCATATTTTCTTCTGCTGCTTGTTTTAGTTTAGTACCGGGAATTAGAAATTTTCTATTTCGCCTTAGAGTTTGTTGTCCCTCTTTAACGAGATACGATCTTGGTGTATCTGCCTCCCTTTCTATAGTGCCAACAGCCTTTCTATCCGTTATCCAAACTTTTTCACCTGGATCTATTGGTTTCAGCTCATGGACTTTATGTCTTCGATTATAATCTCTTTCTTGTGCTTTTATTCTATTTTCTTCTATTTCTTCCAATCTCTCCTTCTGTACCAGTTTTGGTTGAAGTTCTGAGAGTGCTATGGGTAGAGTTGTTTGTAAACGCCGTCCCATCAACAGTTCTGCAGGGCTATACCCATTTTTCAAAGGCGAAGCTCTGTAGTTCAACAAAGCCAAATAAGGATCTTTGGACTTTTTGAATCTGAGTTTGATTACCTTGACTGCTGCCTCCACAAAACCATTGCTTTGAGGGTATCTGGGACTAGACGTAACGTGCTTGAAACCATACACTGTGGAAAATTGTTGGAACTCAGCTGTTCGAGTTACTTCAAATTGTCGTCCATTGTCAGACCTAACTATATCAGGTATTCCATGTCTGGCGAATATTGACTTACAATGCAGAATTACTTCTTTGGATGTGAGCCTGTCTAATTTTGCGACTTCTGGATAGCGTGAATAGAAATCAGTTACCAGCAAATACCAGTCTGAATGAAGCTTGAATAGATCCATGGCTACGATTTCCCAAGGTCTTTGAGGAAAACTAGTTGGTTTCAGTGGTTCAGAACAGTTTCTAGCTTCCTGTATACATGATGGACATTCTCGAACGAGTTCCTCTATTTGCTTGCTCATTCCAGGCCAATAAACAGCTGAATTTGCCAAAGCTCTACATTTAGTTATTCCCATGTGACCTTCGTGAATTTTCTCCAAGATTTCTCGTTGAAGCTTGTTTGGTACAATTATTCGATTTCCTCTCATAATTAGGCCATTATGAACTGAAATTTCGTATCTTAAAGGCCAAAAGACCCGGCAAGATGATTCTACATTCTTTTTCTCTGGCCATCCTTCTAAAGCATAGGTAGTTAACATCCTACATGTTGAATCTTTTTCTTGTTCAAATTTCAACTGGGAAAGTCTTTTTGGAGCTATCGGAACAGTTTCTGTAATTTGATTGACAAAGAGCTCGACATCTTCTTCCAAATCAAAAGTTGGGACCTGCTTTTGGTGAGGTGCTCTGGATAATGCATCTGCTGCCAGTAAATGTTTTCCTGGAGTATGAAAAACATCAAAAGAGTATCTCATCAATCTCATTTTTAATCTTTGAAGACGAGGAGTGAGATCATCTAAGGATTTTCTTGTTAATATAGGGACCAGAGGTTTGTGATCAGTTTCCAAAAGAAATTTTGTACCTATCAAATAATTACAAAACTTTTCGCATGCCCAAGTGAGTGCCAATGCCTCTTTTTCAATCTGGGCGTAACGTTTTTCCGTTGAAGTTAATGTTCTGGAAGCATACACAATTACCTTCATCGTGGAGTCATCTTGTTTCTGGCATAAGGTAGCTCCTAATCCATAGGATGAAGCATCAGCAGTTACTGTCGACTCTTTGTTAGGGTCAAATACAGTAAGTACTGGTTCGGACGAGAGCATTTCCTTTAGCTTTTTCAATGCATTTTCCTGGGGCGTATCCCAAATAAATTGACTTTTTATTGATAGCAGAGAAGTCAAAGGTGCCATGATATCTGAGAATTTCGGAATAAATCTTGCTAGATAATTAGCCATTCCAAGCAGCTGTTTAAGTTCCGTTTTGTTGGTTGGAGTTTCGAATTTTTGTATGGCTTGTATTTTCTCTGGATCTGGGCGTATTCCGGACTCATCGATTACATGACCAAGGAATTGTATAGACCTAACCGAGAAACAGCATTTTTGTTTATTTAGAGTGATTCCCGTTTCTTCCAGACGTTTCAAGGTTGATTTCAAACGCTCGTCATGTTCGTTTTGATTGCATCCCCATATCAGGATATCATCCATATTGCATATTATGCCTGATAGACCTTCCAAAGCTTGAGACATTCGACGCTGAAAATGTTCAGGTGCTGAAGAAATCCCGAAAGGTAAACGTAAAAAACGGAATCTACCGAAGGGTGTGATGAAAGTTGTAAGATAAGATGACTCTTCATCTAAAGGTACCTGCCAGAAACCAGAATTGGCATCTAATTTTGAAAATATTTTAGCTCCTGCCAACAGCGATAAATTGTATTCTGTAGTTGGTAACGGGTGCCATTCTCTTCGAATACTTCTATTAAGTACCGTTAAATCTACACAGATTCTTACATTTCCATCTTTTTTTCGTACCACCACTGCTGGTGAACACCAATCTGTGGGTGTTTCTACTGGTTTAATTACATTTAATTCTTGCATTCTATTAATCTCCGCCTTTGTTTTCTCCAACAACGGTATTGGTATTCTACGTGGAGAGGTGAGAGCATAAGGCTTAGCATCACCAATGAGCTCTATATGATAATTTCCTTTCAGCAATCCTAGTCCTTGAAACAACAGTGGAAATTCCCGAATAGGATCAAAGCTGCTAATACTTTGCACACAATGTGGTTGTATATTAGGACCTAGTCCGAAAGCTTTAATGGCTGGTTTTCCCAACAAACATGTTTGAAGGCCTTTTATGACAAAAATTTCTTCTAAACATCTTTTTCCATTATATTCTATGCTTTCAACTAATTTTCCTGTTAATTTCAATGGTGTTCTATCGGGACCGAAAATTATTTTATCCGTACTCTTAAGATGAGCATTTTTTAGAACTGTTTGCACTATATTACTAGGAATGACTGAGTGATCAGCGCCACTGTCGATTTTAAATCGAATAGATTTTCCCAATATTTTGATCGGAACTATCCAATCATCACTATGTTGATTCTCTCCTATTAGACCTATGAACCCAGCTTCACCTTGAATTTCATTTACTCTGTTCATAGAACACAAACAAACTTTTTCCCAGTGCCCTTTTTTCTTGCACTTCCGGCAAAAAGAGTCCTTAGCGGGACAAAATTTTCTATCATGAGGTGTTTTCCCACACCATTTACAATTTTTCACATTAGAATGCATTTTATGATCACGGAAGTTGATATTATTTTTATTTAAATTAAGAGGTGTCTGTCGAAGTTTCTTTTTATGTGTTACTGCATTAATCGAGGTATTACTCACTAACACAGACTGTTGCCGTTTGATAGATTCCGACAAACGGACTTTATCAATGGCGGTTTGTAAAGTAAGCTGAGGATCAAGTTGTAGCTTTTCACTCAAAGATTGGTCAGTAATACCGACAACAATGCGATCCCGGAGTAATTCATCATGAAGATTACCATAAGCACATTTATCAGCTAATGCATATAGATCAGTAATAAAATCGTTAACTGACTCACCTTCTTTTTGTATCCGTCGGTTAAATTGTGCCCTTTCAAATATTGTATTTCGTTTCACTACGAAATGATTATCAAATTTTTCTAGCACTGCTTGAAAATTCTTTTTATCAGCTTCTGTGATGTCGAATGACAGAAAAATATCTTCGGCTTTGTCACCCATAATATATATAAGAGCATCCACTTGTTCTTCACCTGACTTCGTATTTAATCCTGAAGCAGTTCTGAAGCGTAAAAATCTTTGTTTCCATTTCGGCCATTCGGTTGGCGTTGAAAAAGGAAAAGATTCTGGTGGTGAAATATGATAAGCTGATGTCGCCATTTCGTACACAGAGTGTGCGTAAAAATGAAATTAGATATTCAATTTGAAACCGCTTGCCACCATGTGTTGTTATGAATCTTAAATATAAGATGTACCAAAATATAATCAACTTTAGAACATCACGACATTTATTAACAAAAACTTACAGAGCGCTCGAGATCTAACACAAACACAATTACAGTTAACCTAGGTTATATATCCAATCCAGTGTTCATAGTTAATGGCTGATGCCACAGGAAGTACTGGGTAGAAACCCATGTCGCACACTCCTGTCTGATCGTTTTGAATTTTCTGTAGTTTTCCCCAAACCTTGCTTAGCTTGCCTAAATACGGGTTAGGATCCCTTAGAAAGTGTTCTGCAGACGGCCTTCCCCCTTCAGCCGATATCCCACATGCAGATAATCAACCATAACAAAACACACACACTTTAACGTTAAAAATATTTCATGTTAAGTAATTTAATATTTGGGAAATTATATGTTTATGCACAGTGAATACTAGATGACACATTCCAGAAAGATTTAAACTTTGTTTAATTTACAAAACATGTCATGCATGATATTTTCTTATTCTGATGCAGGCTGGTGCAAATACTCGAATAGATGATAACTCAAAATGCTGCATTTATGCCATTTTGGTGAATTTTGGAAGTGGTGCAGCTGCTATTTTTCTGAAACACACTGTTTATATTGACATAGTTTACATCCTCCACGTATTTATTCTTTTGAAAGAAATTTGAATAAAAGATAGAAAATATTTGAATGAAGATTATGAACTACATTGGAATTTTAGAATTATGTTCAAGCCTGATTATGCAGTCCAAAAAAGATCTAGATTTTTTTTTTGCTACAAGTTTTTTCTTACATCAAAAATGTGTGCAAGTATTGATGTAACAGATTATGTTATGTAAGAGTCATAATAGCTATTTTTCGTTGAAAACCAATCTGGACTTGAACAATCTGAACAAATATTAAAATACAGTGAAACCTGTTAAAATGGAAATTGTCTAAAATGGAATTTTCTTCCCAGTCCTTTGTGATTTCATCTTAGTTACCTTACTATATTAAATTTGCTTAGAATGGCAGAAATTTTCAAGTTGTATAGTTGATTATAAATTTAAAGTACAATAAAACTTGGACTGGGAAAAAATTCCAGTTTAGATCAGTTTCCATCTTAGTGTATATTTTTAGTACAATTTTGTGACCATCTTTCCAACAAGACAGTGGAATTTTTCAGTTATCACCAGTTTCACTGGAAAAATAGAAAGGGGAACACTGTGACAAAAATTTACAGACTTGCACATTTCTTTTTGCTAAAGGAGACAAAATAAAATTAAAAAATTGTGATTGTGTGAAACCATTGTGCTGAATAAGATGCCAAGTCACGAATTTCCTTTACTTTTATGCAATTTTGGATTTCTAGACAGAGTTATTTAAAATTTATTGGCAAATTTTTTTTGCTTATTCCTTTTCATGTAAATTTAAAGACCGTTTTTGTGTTAAGAAAATATAAATAAACAAATGCAATGACATAAAACACAATGTAAACACATTGATAATTTATGTTATTACAGAGCTGCAATAATTCAAAACACAGTTTTAAAACATTAAAACTATTAGATGTTAAAAATCCATGAGCTTTCGGCTAAACATTAGCCTTCCTCAGATGAACACAAGCCCTGAGGAAGGCTAATGTTTAGCCGAAAGCTCATGGATTTTTAACATCTAATAGTTTTAATGTTTTAAAACTGTGTTTTGAATTATTGCACCTCGGTAGTAACATAAATTATCAATGTGTTTACATTGTGTTTTATAAATTTGAGAAGGTGAATTTGTCGTTCGTATTATATGGAATTTTCTATATATTTTTATTTTTAAATGCAATGACACCTGTAACAATGAAGAAATTTCATGGTTTTGAGAAAAGAATTACCATAAAATGATACCTGCTAAAACGGAACTTTTTATTGATTACTAGTGATTATATTTTCACAGATTTTACTGTACATAAAATCCAAGAGCTTGTAAAAAATAAAATAACAATGGCTCAGAAAAAATTTCCATTTTAGACATGTTTATAATTTTATTGTATATGTTTCGATGACATGATAATTTTTTTCTGTTTAAGACAGGATTCTAATAAAACCAAGTTCCATTTTAACAGTTTTAACTCAGTGGTAATCTTAAAAGAATAAGAGGCTATGTGTTAGAGAATATACACTTTTTGAGAAATAGAGGGCATACAGAATTCCTTCAAGATATCCAGAAGGTATATGGATATACACTCTACTGAATCCTTAATTTTACTTTATTTCTAAACTTTAGTTTCAATGAATTGGAAAACATTTGTCCCTCTGCAATAAAATATTTTGCCATGATAAAATGCTTAGATGCCCTGATAAAACGCTTCAGTAGCCGGTGGCGAGGAGATTGTCATAATTCCCCAACCCTAAATATGTGCATGTGAGAATAGTGAGCAACATTTAAATGAAACTTATCAATTCAATGGAGTATAAAGATTCTCCAACCATGATGGATTCAGGGGCCACGATGGTAGACGATGTCATTATCAGAATAACTACCAAAGACGTTGGATGATTTTTTGAGCAAGTTCCTAAGTAGCTTGCTTTTCTTATTTAATGGGGAAAAGCAAATGTGCTTTTCTGTCATATGAAGTCTGTAAAATCGGTGCATGGCCATTTTACTGAAGAATCCAAATAATGTCAAAATTAGATGTTTGTATTGACAATTTTCAAGTTTGGCACAATTTCTGTATATAGACAACCCCTAAGCAAAATTTAAGTAGACATTATTACTAATCAATTGGTACATATGTGCCAATCACATTTTTATATGAAGATTAGTGGCAGAGTTAATAAGGATTGATTATTTTTTCCCCAGAACTGTACATGAGATAACACAAGAAACGGGATGCTTGTATCTTTAAAATGGACTGAATTATATTTAATTTCTGTAAGATCACTTTATGAATAAGAATTTATGCTATGAACATAGTGAAAAAAAAAACTTGTTTACCAAGATTTTACCTTAATAAATAAATGTCCAATTCTTGTCAAATATGGTTAGCCTATCTATATAGGTACAATACTTTATCTTTCTGTTATCTTTGTAAAACATCTTTACATAGGAGAAATGCATGAATAGTGCTTTCAGTTGGTTACCTAACATTCAAATCAGAGATATCCGAATACCAATATTCAGTCACTTGAACACTCCCTATATATCAGAATTCAAGGGTTTTAAGAAATTAAAAAGATGAATTTTAACTCTTTCTGAATAAGATAATTGTGTTTCTGAAATAATGAATTCATACAATATTTTTTAAAATATTTTATTTGAAAATAAATTAATACAATTTTTCCACATAATTTTTGAAAGTAAAATTTTGTTCCAAAGTTTTGGAACAAATCTTTACTAAAATTAAGCTATATAAAAATATCTCATTGCCCTTCAAGGGACTAACAAAAGTTAACATAAAGTTTAATATAAATACTTCCATTTTGATTAACAGGATCTTTTGATAAGTAAACTGTATCCTAAACAAAATCCATGCATAAATCCCTTGATGTGTATGTGGTTCATTTCAGACCACTTAATTTTAATACCTAAATGCCACATTGGCACCAGAAATTTGGAATGAAATTTTTCCTTTTATTACATACATCAAGAAAAGCTTTTATTTATTTTCAAATTAATTTATTTATAAATTCTGGTGTCAGTGAATCATATCAGCATTTTACAAATAGAAAGTAATTTGTCCCTAAAAGGGTAAAGAGATATTTATTCTTTAAAGAAAATGTCAAAAGTTCATTAAATAAAGAAAAGAAGAATATCTGTAATATTAATCGTCCTGGCATCATATAAAAAAGAAGAAAAGCTATTTTACAAAACGAATCTTAGATTATTTTATGAGACTGGAAATGTATGAAAAAAAAAACAATGGACAGTTTTTTATCGTACACTATTGCAGAACCTACATTTATTCATGACTTGCCTTTGTTGAATTATAGCTATATATTAACCCGAGAGAAGGCGCGCACTCAGCACTGACGTTGGAGATCGCGCGGGGTGACTGGGTCACCCCAATCAGTTTTATACAAATATTGTGCAATAAACAAGAAAAATATAATTTGGTTTTAACAATAAGTTCATTAAATCATTAAGAAAGTATACTTCTTTAGTTAAGAAAACTTTTGTAATGTTTAAGAAAGCTTTACAATCAAAATAATTACATACCTTTATCAGGAGTTTTATATCTACATACATTTCTGGTAAACATAAGAAGAATGATTTTTACAGGTAAAATTATCATACTTTATGCAAGAAATTTTAGTTTTATTGTCTTTAAATCTGTTTAGTTCTGTTATATTGCGTGCGATAATTTTTACTCCTGCTAAATGACTTATTATAATATTTTAAGATCACGTTTTCACTTTTTGATTTGTTTTTTTTCTTTTTCCAAAACTGTTTTATTTTTGCTAACAAAAATACTTTCTTCTGAATCAGAATTTTTGTAATCTTCATCCTTTTGCTCAAACTCACTTTCGCTGTCGTGAGAACTGTATATTTCCTCATTAGGTTAATTTTCACCAGCTTGATCAATTTCTTCTTCAGAAGACTCAACTTCATCTAATAAATTTCTCAAAAGTTCCATTTATTTTAAATAGTCTGTAAGTTTACGTTTGCACGCCATTATTTATTAAATAATTCAACGCAAAAAAACAACATAAACACTTCAGAACAGAAAACTACGCTGCTTAGAATGAGAAATTTCGAAGCAATAACGGTCGCGTGGGGAACGTGAGTCACCCCTTTTTTTACATGGATTCCAAAAAACGATTGTTTCACGTGCAAAAAGGAAAGGAATGTAAAAATAACATTATTACACCTAGCAAGGGGAGAGTCAGACAGGAGGATACTGAAAGGATAATTGATTACAGATAAACATTTTTCGTGGGACTGATGTTTTTCTAATACTGGGGTGACTCTGTGCCCTGTGCGATCTCTCTTGGGTTAAAAAAGACAAAAAATTCTTTAAGCATTATTAATTCCTACAAATATATCATTAATAATAACCTTAATTAAGTTCTAGCTATTATTCGTGACTTCGTTCACGTAACATTAAAAAAGAATAAATGCATTAATCAAATAAAATATTTTACACCCGATAATTAAAAACGTAAATAATTAACTAACTCTTTATCACATTTCCTAGGAGAAAATACGGTATTTCTTGCCAAGGAGGATCCTTTTCATTGTTCCATGGTCCAAGTGAAGTCTTTTCTTAATAGTAAAATTATTGTTCCCTTTTCCTTCTAATTATAACGCAGTTTTTGACAGAAAATATCTTTTTAACGTAAACGATATTCATACTTCATGTATAATAACAAATACTCTATATATTTTTTCAAATATTACCGAAATTTATCTTCTTTTGAATTTTTTTTTATTTTAATTTTTTACGTGAAAATCATTCAATTGAAAATTAATTATTGAGGAAAAATTATTTTTTTGCTTTTTTGTTTATTAGTAACGATGAAAGCCCTAGCGACGATAAAGTAAAATGGTTAAATTTTATGGTTTTAAGTTTATTGATTCTCTATGAAAATAATCAAATTTTGAATTATTAAGAAAAATATTTGAAAATAATAATTAACACCTACCCTATATTCATTTGGGGGTTATAATTCATCTATATGCAAAGATACAAGGCCATTAAATCCTTCTTTTTGAAGTTTACTTCAGCCAAACATTTACACACACAATCACATTTATAATATTATTAGGATCACTTAAAAATTTTAAAATAAATAATGTTATTAAATAAATCTTATATAATATGATTCCATCTTTTATTATTCTTAACTAATATTTTAATTTATAATGACATTTAAAATAGCTGGTAAGTAATCCCCCCCCCCCACCCCCAAATTTTGAAAGATTTTTCCAATGCATTGAAGATTTTACATATGTTCATCATAACTTTGATGCTCACTTTCGAAGTCTGCATGGCACAACCCCTATGCCATTTTCTTTTTCTTTCTTACATTAGATTTGGGGTGGTCTAGGCTTAGATTTCTTCAGCAGATTCAGGTTGGGTTAGGATTGGAATCCATTCTTCCCAGTCCCTAGCCAGTGTTGGGTTGGCATTTTATTTTTATAAAAATAATACTCTACATTTTTTTAATGAAATCTTTAAAAATTGAATTTGGTTTAATAAATTACAGATAAATGTATTTTTGCTCTTTCTATATCTATAAAATTATGATTTTCTATAGCGAACTTTTTCTGTAAGTCATTTAACAAGTACTTATGTACGCAATTTTCAGAGTTTCATTATTTCGATTTCCATATTTCATGAATTGGAGACTAGAAATGAGACGGGCTCAAGCTCGATTTTATACCCGTCTTCAGGCTCGGGCTCATGATTTCTGAAACTGACAATTTTATTTATTCTCATATCTCTATAAGGAAAAAAAGCTGACATCACTGTTGGTTCAATTATGGTTGATTAGCAAGGAAAACCTGTTTGTTCTTCATGACTCCTACTGTACACATGGAATAGGGAAATTTGATTGGTCTATGTTAAACTTGTTTATATGATGATTGGCCTATGTCGCCATGATGATTCCTGCAATGATAGCTACATCAAAAATGAAGTGGTAGATTTATTGATGGAACTGTTTGTTTATAAACATGCCCTTTCTTTATATTACATCGAAGTAACCACTGCTGCGGCAGCTATCGCTGTCAATGAATGTTTTTTGCCTTGAGGTCTTTCTGATATAATATTCAGAATACTATTGCATACAAAAATATGAAAATTGGTACTTTTATAGAGAAATGTTCGATAAACACACTGATGTAGACAGTTTTTAAATCAAAGAATTATTTTAAGAGATATTTAATATTAAAGTTGGTCAAAATAGCTCTCTTCAAAAAGTTTTATTGGAACAAAAAACTTTAAAATAATAATTAAATGATCACGAGTTAAAAGCAGTAAATGGAGAAAATTATGTCATAAAAAATGTACTTGCAAGAGAATATTAAAATGAGAAATAAAACTATAAAAAAATTTAAATTACTACGCATTCAAAGAATTAAATGGAAAAACATATGCTATATGTAATATGCTTAAATAATAATATTTTCAAACAGTTTCAATTAAAAAATATATTTATAGGAGAGATTCATTTATTTTCAACAAAATCTTTTACCTGTAGTTGCAAATTTTAAAACAGTGAAAATAATAATATTTTTCATCAATTAAAAACTATATTTTTATGTTTAATAATAGGAAGAAAACTTTGGTGAAAATTACACCATACTGGAAACTATACATTTAAAAGGTCTTACTAAAAATAATTTTCTTATAAAATCGTCATAAAATTACGTTTTGCAGTGAGATTGTTTATTTATCCATTTTACATAAGTTGATTTTTAAATGTTTAATTGATCTTATTTAATCAATCACAAAAAAGTTGTTAGCTGTTTCAGTCTTAAAATTCTTCAGTCAAAGGAAAATGAATGGAAACCTGATTACAGGAGATTGCCAATGGTCGTTCAATTATAATTGAATCTTTCATAATCGTTTTAGAGACGATCAAATTAGCATGTTTTTAGTTTGCAGTGTCAGAATGGGGTTGTCAAACATAGCTTGTAGGTGGCAGAGCCCCCTAGTAGAGAAAATAATAATGACTTTTATTATTTTTTTTAAATTATATATTCCACTTCAAGTCATTTTAATATTGTTTTGATCAGATTTGAAGGGGAAACAGATATTTTTTTTCTAGTATAGAATGCTATTTTAAAAGACAATTTGAAATTTGTGGCATTTGTAAGTTCTTTAAGTTCCATGGGCTTAACCATAATTCCGTTAAGTAGCACAGGCAAGAAACATATACATGCCAAGGTTTTAAAGCCAGGAACAAGTTGTACATGAGCACTGCAGAACTACAGAAGAGTTATTTTCTTCTTGACTCATAAAAAACATTTTATTTATTTTTATTTGAATGCAATATTTATTTTTAACACCAGAAATTCTATAGTTACTTGATCTATTAGTAATTGTTGTGGTATACAGGGATAATCTGTTGGTTCTTACTCAAAAAGCAAAAGATGCTATCATGACCATGTAAACTACAGTACCCTAATGGTACACAAGAAAGCATTCATTAATGCTATAGGGAGCAGTTTTGCATAAAATGACACAATGACTGTCTCATAAAGTTCCAGCTTTTTACGACACGAAAGGAGCAAATTCTTCTAACTGGTATTTGAGTTGATGACGAAAGAAATTAAATGGTTTCTGGCTTATTGTTTATCCAAAGAGGAGAAAATAAATTGCCATAGTTATCAAATTTTAAGCTTTATTCAAAGTAAAAAATCATTTTGAACAAGACATTTACTTAATAAATGACATCAAATAAATGACACATAAAAACAAGCAATATTTTGTTAAATAAATTTTCTGCTTCAAAACATGTACCGGGTGAACCAAAAGTTCGTTATCACTTTAAAAATTCATAAAAAAGGAAGAAATTATAAAAAAGAAGTGTGGTTTGCAAGAAAAGGCTGACAAGGTTGTCGGAATTTTTTTAGCAGCAAAAGATTTTTTAGTTAAAAAAGTCACCTGTAGATGGCGCTAACATGCGAGAGATTCAGCAGAAGTATGCAAATTAATCCTGCTCCGGTCGGTTTCTGGTTGTGGAGCTATTTGAAATCACTTGTGTACCGTTCATCACCTTCAACATTGGCCCAACTCAAAGATTCTATCTGTCATGAGGTTTCTGCAATTCTTTCTTCTTGTTGCATTCAGCTGTAACGGGCGCTGTGAGTCGCATTAGTTGTGTAGTACAATGTTCTAGAGGTCATGTTGAACTATTGTTATTGCAAGAATAAATGGATGGAGCGTATTGTTGTCCTGTTCATTGTGTTTTGTGTCATCATAACCCTCTACCAGTGATATTTTTAACTACATTGTTTTTGCTGCTAAAAAAATCCGACAACCTTGTGAGTCCTCTCTTGCAAACCGCACTTTATCATAATTTCTTACTTTTTTTATGAATTTTTAAAGTTTTAATGAACTTTTGGTTCACCCGGTATATTTGATGTGAAAAAAAAAATTGGCAGCTATGGATTTGTCCTAATAAGGTGCTTTGAAAATTGTTTGATGTTGCTGAAAGCATTTTATTGTTTTTATTCTAAAAACGTTTCAGGCCCTGGGTTATAGATTCCTAGTTTTAAAGTATCAAATAATTGCATTTGTTAGTTTGGAGACAAAAATATTTAATAAATTAATAGCAATAACCATAAACATGTTTTACACATACATAATTATTATGCTATTAGAAAAGTGTAATAAATTTAGTTTAATACAAACAATAGTAAAAAGATGAAAATGAAAAATCACAAATAACTGAAGGTAAAAGTCACTAAAATGTGGAGTTAACATGTTTTATTAAGAACATACTAATATACAAGCTACAGGTCGATGATAATAAAATGATACAAAAACTGGTGCAAAACAAAATATAAAAGGAAAAACCCCTTAAAAGTTCATAAATAATAATAATATAAATAAACAAAGTAAATAAAACACCAATAAATGAGTATGTAAAATAGCTTTTTTTGTGTGTATGTTTTAAGAATTTTTTCCTTTAAATTACAAGAAATTTCATATTAAAAGCAACATTATAATTATGTTTATAGCAGGGTTGTAGTAGGTAGCTGCCCAGATTCCCACCCGGGCTGGGGTTTTACAAACCTAAAGGGCTATAGTGGGTAGCTGCCCAGATTCCCACCTGGGCTGGGGTTTTACAAACCTAAAGGGCTATAGTGGGTAGCTGCCCAGGTGCCTGCCCAGCTACCTGCCGGGCTGGGTTTTTTCAACCTTAGTTTATAGAAGAATACATAATCAAAGCTGTGACATTTTTGTTAGTAGTTTTATGTTATTTATGCCATCATTACAGGGATACGATCAGTCAAACTTCAAAAAAAGATAAAAATTTTGTCTGTCCCTTTCCCTATATAATGAAGAATTTTATGCTTATCCATAAATATCGATTTTCAAGAGTTAAAAACATAAATGAATAAAATAAATCCATAATTTACAGGTTTTAATAGACATTCAAGATTCTTATCGTGGAGATAACTACTACACCAGAAGATTAAAATATAGTTTGTATATGCCTTGTAGTTTTCTTCCCAGAATTTATTTAAAATATGATGCATTATACATGAGCATTTAGGATTTGCATGACCTCTGTACATATTTATGAGAGTTGAGTACAATCATACAAAAACAATCACTATTACAGAAACAAATTCTTTTGGAATAATGCAATTTCTGTATCTTGAAAAGTAACAAAAATTGATTTTTACTGAAGCAATAAATGACTAAACCATATCCAGTCTTCCCTTTAGGAGAGGTATGGCGAAGAATAACCATCGATTAAATTAATCTAATATCATCCTATTTCAGTTAATTTTGAATTCTGATAATGATATCAAAATGTAAGATTTTATTGTACAAAAATGGATTTATAAACTAACTTTACTCATAAATACTTTTTCAAAAACCACATGCAAGAACATATACTTTGAAAAGTAAAAAAGCAGCTCGCTCTAATGCATAGAATCCTTCTTGGAAATTCATAGTTTCTACTTATGATTTTGTAAATATATGAGTTTTCATGCCTATCCAATTTTGTAGTATGTTAACATGCGATTATTTATCAGGTTGAGTAAAAAGTTTTCTGCCAAAAAATGTTTTATTGTAAAATGATAAATACATACGAAATAATCAAATCTAATGAGGATAGTAATCTCCGTTTAAATCTACAATCGTTTACCGACGTTTTGGCAACATTTCAATCCCTTCTGCAAAAAATTGTGGCGTGTGCGAGTCCAGAAAGAGATCGACCTCATTTATGACCTCCTGATTTGAATGGAAGATTGTGCCATCAAGATGCAGCTGCAGATGTGAAAAGAGATAGAACACTGAAGGGGCCATGTCGAGGCTGTATGGTGGATGTTGCATCAAATCCCACTCCAGCTTGTAGAGCGTCCAGCCGGTTATCGTACTAACGTGTGGCCAGGCGTTATATTGATGAAAGAGAACCACCTTCCCTCTGAACTCGTTTCTTCGTTTTTCGCGAATGGTATCGCAAACTTTGATTAGCATGTTGCGGTATATTGCACTGTTGATAGTTTGTCTGCTTTTCAGGTACTCTTTGTACAGAATTCCACGACAATCCCTCTAGATGCAGAGGAGCACCTTCTTGTTAGTTAAGGCACGTCTTGCAACCGAGCCAGCTGATTCCCCAGGTTCTAACCACCTTCCTTTATGGCTTGTATTGTTGTAGTACACCCATTTTTCATCACAGGTCACAATTATGTCAGAATGTTCTCTTTCCTTTGATCTCTGAGCAGAGCCAAACAACAGTTTTTTCTCCTGCGCTTGGTCTTCAGCAGTCAATTCGTGAGGCACCCAGCACACGGTGGACGATTTGCTGATTCTAGCTGGCCAAAAGTCGATTTTTCAAAGTTTATCCAACTGGAATTTTTTTTTTACCACATGTACTTTATATGTGCAGGTGGTGGGCACTGCAGATGTTTTTGATATAAATGCAACCGTACTGCCAGTAGGTGAGTATGAAGTTGGCGTTTATTAGAGGAGAATAAATCGATGATTTCTAGTATATTGTTTTAATATGTGAATGTTGAAGAAATTGAAAGAAATTGTACATTATGAGTGCTTTAGAACAAGGCATGTACTTTATTTTTTTTTAATTTATAAGCATAATTTTTTCTTTTGTCAATAGTTATTTCATATTTAATGTTTTTAATAACTTTATGTATTTTTTATAAATTTCATTTTGAAAATTCAAAAAGTTATATGATAAAGCTAGATAAATCTCAACTTTTAATTTTAGTAAATAGTTTAGAGTCTTAGATATTGGATAAACGTTTACTTGTCTGCTTCTATCTGCTTCCGTAGATTTTAAAGTTGTTTTTATCATACGAAGTCTAAAGTTATTATTATATTTTTCATTCTAAGAACACTTTTCTTTTTACCAGGGTCATCAGAATGTAAACCAATCACACGAATAAGCTTTTATAATATTATACAGCAGCAACAAGCTTCCACATTTAATGAAAAAATCGAATTGGCTTAATATGTTTTGTTGACAAATGAAAATTATAACGAAGTACAAATGAAAGTTTTCAAGCAGGAAATGATTATACAGAAGGCCCAGTTTAGACAAAAGTGGACTGCTGTACATAGAGCACATGAGAAATTTATGAAAAAATATGAAACTTGGCTGCAAAGCAGTTTTGAAATACCTCGTTCAATCAGTACTCGTAACTTACTGAGGAAAGCCAGAATGAAGAACTATTAGATGGCGAATTGTCAGAAAATTTCTACGCAATTTTCTTATTCCTTTGTATATATAATAATATGTATTACTCTTTAATATTTATTTTGTATCCCAATTTCTAGTAGATTATTATAAAAAATTACTTTTAGAATTTGGTATCATATAATAAATATAATTCTATCGCTTAAATCTTAATAATATTATAAAAGTTCATAAATATTGTCCTTTTTAGTTATCAAGTAAAAGATTAACTCATTCATACATGTTTTAAAGCTTTAAATAATTTAAATATTTAACTGAATGGTACATCATAGTAATATAATAAAAAAATTCACATCAGGGTGGCTAGTGGTCAGGGTAAAATACAGTCAAAAAAAGTGATAAACACCAGTATATTCTCATAGAAAAAATCATGTCGATTATTCGATCAAATAATTAACATGAATTTTTCTATAAAAATATACTGGTGTTTTTAACTTTTTTGGACCGTATTTTTCCCTGACCACTAGCCACTCTGCACATCTAATGTACTACATTAATAATTTTTAATTAAATATAATGATTTCTTATTAAACTACCGTTTAAAATTTCATATATTTTCTTTAAATCAGCCTAATATATCGTTTATATAAACGAAAAATAGATTTCATCAAATAGAAGGTGAAAAATAATTTTGGCCAGCTGGAATCGGCAAATCTCCCACCGTGCAGCGGTTGAACTTAAACGTTAGGTTTATGTGTTTTAGAGCGTGAACTATTGTTTTCCGGCAAATGTTAAAAGCTCTAACGCAATAGTTTGGGTTGAAACATTTTTGTCTTGATCAATGATTTGCTTTAACTGCTCACAATCAACTTCAATAGGGCGGTCAGAACTTGGTTCATCTTCACTGCCGAAATATCCAGCTTTAAACTACCGAAACCAAACTTTGAATGTATCATAATAAACAGTATTGATTCCTAAACTTACACACATATTTCTGTGGCATTCAGTCACACTGAGTTTTTTACGGAACTCATAGTAAAGAATCGTTCTGATCTGCTGACTTGATAGCTCCATTTTAAACACTTTTTTGAAGCACAAGATAATAAATTTTTAACAAACAAATTACACAGTCATATAGGCCCTGTGGTCTGCTGTCGAATGCAAAAATTGGTTGGCTGAAAAGTTAACAACTGCACGAATGACAGCTGTTTGCGCGAAGGTGTCTCCCCTTGGCCGAAAACTTTTTACTCAATGTAATATTAACTGTTACTGAAAAATAAAATATGGGACAGACATATTTAAAAGTGAAAGTTTTAAAGATTTTTAACTTTGTGTGCTGCAGCATGTTGGAAATGGAATGAAATGTTTGAAAAAGTCATTCTTTTGGAACAAAGAATAATGATTCATTCCAGTATAACACAAAATGTTAAATCATGTAAAACGAATTTAGTTTTAAGAACCTAGTATAAATTTCAGGTTGGATGGCTGGTTATTATTCTAATTGTTAATGGTTGAGAACCAGATGGAAGTAGTTAAAGAAGTAAATTATACAAACAAGGGTGGTGCCAGTAAATTACACAGACAAAGCAACAATTAAAGATATGAGTGGTGTGCCTACATACGTACTAACAAGTTAGATGCTCCATTACTGCCACCAATTTCCTTAAGTGATAAAAAATCGGTAAAAAAGATATATTTTTTTGTTCCAGGCACCAAAAAAATTGTTAAGGCACTGTAAAAACTACTATACATTGAGAGATAGTGAACAAATTTGGTTAAGTTATTTGATAAGGGTTGAAATCTTTATAAAATGATTTTTCTCACATCTGGAATAGGTATGAATGACCTGGCAGGTTTTCAGGGATTTTAATGTACACTTAGCAATGTTACATACCATGCGGCAAAGCAAAATGAATGATACCCTGATTAATGCTGATTGCCGATGTACTTGGAAGACAAAATAATTTTATGAACATGTAATTGGGATACCATTAATCGTGTTTGTGAAGTTGCTATGTGTACTTTCATAATGTTACAAAGTCTTCCACACCTATCTTTAAAAAGCATGAAAAATCATTTAATAAAGTTTTCAACATTTATCAACTACTTAAGTAATTTCCTTCGGAAGTTCTCATTCTATCGGGAAGTTGAACGTGGAAGAAATGCTTATATGAACAACATTAAATGAGAAAGATTGCTAAGAGAGAAGTATTTTATAAACAAAAGGTCTTCTTTTGCCAATTTTAAAGTACACCAATGCATATCTGGTCTGTCAATCTACCAACATCGTGATTAATATTTACAACTTAAAAAAATACCTAGAGATATTCTTAAAGAAAATATTACAGCACAGACTTCACAACTGCAAAGTGCATTTTAATCAGACAATGCAAGTTTAAAATCAAATTGGAATTACAATTATTTATGATGAGAAAGAGTGCTAAGAAAGAAGCATTTCATAAACAAAAATCTTTCTTTTCTCAATTTTAAAATAGATCAATAAATGCATAACTCATCTATCAATCTGCCTATATCATGATTAATAGTTGCATCTTAAAATGAATGCCTAGTTATATTATTAAAGAAAATAATACAGTAGAGACTTCGCCACTGAAAAATTTATTTTAATCAGACAATGCATGCTTAAATCAAATTGGAATTACAAACATTTAATCACACTATAAGGCGTTATTTAGATATAAAATATATTGTATGTGAAATATATTAAGGAAGTGTCATACTTTGGAATGGATACGATGATGCCTATTTAAAGCAGATTTATCAGAAAACCCATTGCTCACACCTCACAAGAGAAAGGTGTCGCTTTAGTATGAATACGGATGTGTCTAGTTAAATTAGATTTGTGAGAAAACCCTTTGTTACACACTTCACAAGAGAAAGGTTTCTCTTTAGTATGAATTCGGAGGTGTCTTCTTAAAAGAGATTTATCAGAAAATCCTTTGTTGCACACTTCACAAGAGAAAGGTTTCTCTCCAGTATGAACACGCCGGTGGACATTTAAAAGAGGTTTTTGAGAAAACCCTTTGTTACACACTTCACAAGAGAAAGATTTCCTGTTAGTATGAATACGCCGGTGGACATTTAAATTAGATTTGTGAGAAAACACTTTGTTACACACCTCACAAGAGAAAGGTTTCTCGTTAGTATGAACACGTCGGTGGACATGTAAATAGGATTTGTGAGAAAACCTTTTGTTACACACTTCACAAGGGAAAGATTTCTCGTTAGTATGAATACGCCGGTGAACATTTAAATTAGATTTGTGAGAAAACTCTTTGTTACACACCTCACAAGAGAAAGGTTTCGCGTTAGTATGAACACGCCAGTGGACATTTAAATGAGATTTGTGAGAAAACTCTTTTTTACACACTTCACAAGAGAACGGTTTCTCTTTAGTATGAGCTCGGAGATGAAGAATTAAATAAGATTTACGATAAAACCTTTTATTGCACACATCACAAGAAAATGGTTTCTCTTTGGAATGGATTTGCAGCTCATTACTCAAATTAGTTTCTTGAGAAAATTCTTCACTACTCATCTTACAAGTGAACAGTTTCTCATTAGTATGGACACAGTGAAGTCTACATAAATTATACTTTTCATATCTTTGTTAAATGCCTCAAAAGAAAAAGGCTTCTCTTTAGTATAACACAAAAATGACATGTGAATAATTTTTTTAGAAACCGTTTGTGTTACAACCATCACAAAAAGGTGATGAAAGAAGACTAATGCAGATTTGACCGAAAGTCTCATATTGTAGATCTCCCAGGTGGAATGTTTTTCCATACTATCAGTATGATAGTGCATATAAAACAAAATTTCTGATACTTATTACAAAACTGTCCAATTAATTTTTTTGGTTCAAAGTTAAATTAGATTTTAATGATAACCTTTATTTTATATCTCATATGTTGACAAGCTTTTTAGTGAATATAAATATGAGTTGCTTTCTTTTTACTATGAAATAGATAAGTTTTTGTTAAAATGATGTAATAGAATGTTCTCTAAAGTCTAAATGCAGAAATGAAGAGCAATTGTAGATTTTGTAAAAATATACTAAAATGTAATTAAAAAATTTAAATAATAATTTTCTTTTTAACATAAATATAACCATGTTTAACTGAATGAGCCATTTACAGTAATGGATATATATTAGACATTCCAGTAATGAATTTATTGAACAGAAAAATATAGTCTCTAGGCATGATTTCTTTTCATACGTTCTTTCACTGTATGTTTCACCTTACAGAATAGTCTTCACAAACATCTTCATCTGAAATATAAATTGAAATGTATACATACCTTATAATTGTTTATGAATTTTCAAAATTTTATTGAAGAAATTATTTTACAATGGTCATTAATAAAATAAGAACAGTTTAAAATCCATAAAAAAAAATGTTACATTTTTATTTTATTTCTACAATCTCCTGCAAAGTATTTTTACAAAGCTGTTAGGGGCATGCCAAAGTATATTCAGATCTTTATTTCTTACAGTTCTTTTATCATTTTTGATAAACAGAAATTAGAAATATGTAACATACGTGTGTTATTTCACAAGTGTTCTTAATCAAGCCTATTGAATTTTTCAAAGGTAAAATATTGTAACTAGATGGATATTAGATTAACAGGATTTATAGTCATTTTTATTTATTAAAAATTAGAACTATTGTAATGTAAGATATTTTGAATACATAAAGGAATAAATGCAAAGTACAGTATTTTGCTGAAAGTTAGGTTGGTTGAGATTTAGGTTCACCGATATCTTAAATAGAATTTTGAAATTGTGGTAATTGTAAATTTTCTTTTTATAAGTAGAGCTTTATAGATTTTTTTTAGCTAAGGAATGGAAAAGTGTAGAAGCAGACATTTTTAGAGTAGAGAGATAATTGATATGGCTGATTATTTATTTATTTTTACTGCAGAGCAACACATAAGAGCATATATATTTTTTAATAAAGCATTTAAGCATTTTAAACTTTGTATGCTGAGAGCAGAGGGAGGGAAGAAGCATAAATTTCAGAGAGACGGGGTAATTTAGATGATTATTTATTTATCCTTACTAGAGAGCGGTAAATAGGACACACTATTTTAAAATAGTATTTTAAAGATGATTTTTTTTGCTGGGAGTTAAAAAGAGGATAAGTAAAAATTTTAAGGTATAAGGCAATTTTAAATGGTGGATTATTTATTTATTTTTACTAGAAAACAATAAATAAAGCATAATTTTTTTAAGTTTCAAGATTTTAAACTTATGATGAGAGGAGAGCATAAATTTTAGATGGAAGGGGAGAGGTTGTAGTTTAGTAGTTTAGATGATTTATTTTTTAACATATGATTTTTTTTTTACTAGCGATCAACAAACAGGCCAGCAGAATTTAAGATTCTCAAGATTTTAGACTTTTTGTGATTGGGGGGAGGCAGGAAAGGGAAATGGAATGTGTGGGGAGGGTATTTCATTGAGATTATATAAAAACATAAGTGAAAATCTGCAAAAAAGTCAAAAGATGGAAAATTCTCTCTCTTGAAATTTTTCCACAAAGAAAGCCTTTTTTTCAGGGAAGGGGGTTTATATTTGGTAATTGAAAAGAAAATTCAAATTACTTAAAAAAGGGCAGTGGGCTTACTTTCAAAGAGGGGATTTAAAATCGGATTATGGTATATATAATTTTTTTTTCATGCTGTCACTCATATTTATAAACCAATATGGATGTGACTGAACAAGCATACAAGACATATCCAGATCTCGACACAGTTTGTTGGCCAACTTCATCTACCATCTAATTAAAACATGGTGGCTACTTAAAGATTTCAAATTCAAAAAAGTTTTACAAAATTTTAGAAATTCAACAGTTTTTTCCTGTAAGCATTTAGCCTTGATAGAAGGAATTTTAAGTACTTTTATTTTTGCCTCTATCCTAAAAATGGCTGACAGAAGTTTGGAATTCTAAGGTGGCTGACATTTTGAAACAGTCCAATTTTTGTCATGTGATAGCACTTGTAGTTATCAATCAATTTGGATGACTGAGCATGTGTACTGGACTTTCAAAGGTTTCAATTGCTTTCGTTTGCCAGCCTCATTCGCCATGTTTCAAAATGGTGGCCATAGATGTGGAAAACGTATGATTTGTTCCACAAATTTTGCGTTGGTCTACCAGCCTGCACACAGCCTTTGATGAACATTACTAAGCTGCAGTTGTCTGATGATCTCAGAGCCCAGAGTGCCACTCTTCCTTATTTTCGAAGTCTTTAATTTAATGAATTTTGCTTTTAAATTCATCCGCTGTCATCGTTTTATTTATTTTCAGTCTAGTCAAGTGTGTCAGAAAGCATAGAGGGACCTCGGACACAGAGAACCATGCTCCGCGAATTCTGCTCCAATGGAGCCGAAACATGTCAACAGTCTAATAAAATCTATTTTACTGTTTAATAAAGTTTTATTTGACACCTTTTAGCAATTAAAAGAAATATATTATTACAAGGTGTTATATTTTTATGAAAAAAGGATATTAACATTAATTAGAGATAAGAATGGAACTGAATATTATTATATAAATAAAATAAACAATTGCTGTGTATTTTCAAGCTTTTCATTCTATAATCAGCAAATCAAGATATGAATGAAAATATGAATAATAACTCAATCAAAAAATCGATTACTGAAAATATTTGTAATAATAAAACTAAATTGTTGTATTAGGCCTAATGAAATATTTTTCCTAAACAGAAACAGTGTAAACCACCAAAGTACATTTTAAAAAGGGTACATGTAAACCTTTGGTAATTTGTGATTCATAATTAATATTATTTATTAAATTCAATTATATATCTTCAGAATATAGTATGTAGTTTCATGACTTTGAAATTTTGCTATTAACAGACCAACATAAGCATAAATCAGAGACTATTTCGGTATTTCTTTCTGATAATGGCCACTGACAATAAATCGTCATATGACAGAGCAATCTCGCAAAGGTGCAAAATCTCATCAAATGGTTTACAGTCTTACAGAAAAGTATGCATTTATGTCTTTATATTAATTTTTTCTTGGTGTTGCAGAACATGTTCATATGTTTTTTTAATCATATGTTGCAAGGTGTTTTATTTAACTGTCTGTATTTATTTTTATAAATATGGAAACACTCTTTGAATTACCTAGCGCTGAGGTAGATGCAATCCCATTTTTTCAAAAGCAAGGGCTTTTACTCGACAGACAGTTATATGAAATGGCCAAGATATGAAATTGTGTCTTACTAATGATGAAAGGGTACTTTTCTATTATCCCGTCGACCACTTTTCATAACAAAAAACTATCGCCACTATAACGCCCAATAAACAGGAGAACGTTGCCACTGGAATAACAAAATAAATAAATAAATAAAATATAGGCATTTAAGGACACACTTGTTATTTTAATGAATGAAATAACTCATAAATCCATAAAACAGAATGAAAAATACATGCAAATATCGAATTGAAAACCACTGGATGACATAACAAACACGTATAATGCTTCTGACATCCAGTCAATGGGACTGCATCTTTGACGTTTAATCTTACAGCTTGGCGATAGTTTTTTGTTATGAAAAGTAGTTGACGGGATAATAGAGAAGTACCGATGAAAGTATATGGGGATGCAATGTAAAAAGTTGTGAAAAAAAATTGTTTTTATGCTGGACATTGGGTTAGTGTTTAGAGAATACCATCCATAAGAACTTTAAGGTTTAGGTACAGTTGGGCAGAGGAATAAACATGAAAAAACTGGTGTAAACGTGGGTGAATATGTGACAGTTGATCAGTTACATCACAGAAGTGTATTCCCTAAACGTAATACAAGGATTGAAAAAATGAATTTGTGGTGTCAATAACAGTGTTGTTACTGACGAAAGCTTGTTTGTAGGTCGACAAAACAACAGTGACAGGATACCCTCATAACAGCAGATATTTGGAGGCATATGTTGTGATAATGGCGAATTCTTTTGCATTCCTATCTCAAATAGAGATGTTAGTACACTCATGCAAAAAAATTGTGAACATCTAGAAGATGGATCAATAATCTACACTGACTATTGAAAAGAGCACAATTCAGAGGAGCTTGAAAAAGCAAGTTACATGTTCTTTACTGTGAACCATAATTTCAATTTTATTGATCCAACAGTGGGTGTTCACACACATTACATTGAAAGAATGTGGGATTCTGCTAACTGGCACAATAAAAAATAACAAGGCTCTGCTCGCCAGCACTTTGAATATTATAGATTTTATGTAGAGAAATACCAAGGGGGAAAAATGATTTTGATAAATAACTAACAGAAATTTCATAAATATGGCCTATAATGTAAAAAAAAAATTGTTATTAAACATTGGTACAAATTTGTAATGAACATTGTATGTAATTTATATAGCTTCATTTTTATGAAACATTGTAATTTTTTCCTTGCATAAAATATTATATTATTTAATGCAATAATATTTTTTTTTTATGTCTCTATTATATATGTATGTTTTGTTTGTGCTACATGAGCTTGGCTACAACTTTAACGAAATTGATTGTAACTTGCCAAAATCGTAAGTGTAGGGGTCACTATTAAAAGGGAGTACCTCTATTTCAACATTTCAAAATATTATAGTACTGTAGAAATTATAAGCAACTAGAAACCCAGTCTGGTTTCACATAAGTGCCATGATGTTTTCAAGATATCTCTAAATACATTTAGCTGTAAAGTTCGAACTCAACATTATTTTTATTTTGTACAAATAAAAAATTACAGATTACATTTAATTTTTTTTTCAAATTCTATCAAATAAAAACAATGTTGACATCATACATAAAATTTGAGCTGGAGATGCAAAAATCATCTGTAAATGATATAAAATTTAGGATACATATAAAAATATTTTTTAAACATTATCTGCTGCGACTGTCACAAATTTCATATATATCATAAAGCAAAAGGCTCTAAAACTACATTTTTATTCTTATACCAAATATAGGTAAAAAAGTGATAAATTGGCAAATATTGTTTCAATGGCTGCCTTTGATATTGAATATTTCTTTTATTTTATTCTTTTTTTAATTTATTTTCTCTTTGATTCAATTGTTTTTATTATTATTATTTTTTTTTTGAGGCATTTGTATTTTTTTCTATCTGTAACTGATACAGCTGTTTCCCAAACACCGTTAACCAAACATAAGCATAATATACTATAGCCAAGATGAAAAACATATACTACCAAAGGCAACCTTTTCATCCAAAATAAGGATAAAATATAAAATTTTATTATAAAAAATATGGTTATAATGCTATATTATACACCATAATGACTGTGTGAATTTTCTCTATCTGATGGTGCAAACCACAAAAAAATCCATTGGGTAGTTTTTGAACTTACCCTGGACATAAACTTTTAGGGCTTCTTGTTTTACAATATATATAAGGATAAGGAACAGATGTCACAGAAAGAAATACTGGGATTGGTGTGATTTTTGCAAGAGAACCTCTCTTTTAAATATTATTAGACGTAAGATGCAAAAATTTATTAGTTTTATTGTAATGTGAAACAGTTTATTGTTTTATAAAATAGATACAATTTTATTATAAAGCACACTCAATGTTTATTTTATTATAAACCACACACAATGTTTAGTTTATTATAAAACACACACACACTGTTCAATTCAATATAAAACAAACACAATGTCAAGAATACAACTGACTTAGCTGTTAATACCTAAAGGCTTTGATTAATGCATATTATCTGATATACCAGGTTACATACAAAGCAAAATCTTACCAAAATTGCAGGATTTTCACGCCAGTTAAAAAATTACCACTTTGATGTAAAAAAAGAATGCCAGTGCATCTGTGGCACCTGTACTTATAAAATACTTGAAATCATTCTGATGCCTGAAAAAAAAACTCCCCTACTAAATAAACATATAAAAAGATATAGGTATCAATCGAATTTGAATAATGTCAATTAAATAATGTGATGTATAAATTATGCTCCAAGAGTCATCAAGATATTAAAAATTGTACCAAGTATTATTTTTGAAACAGTAACACACACTGTAGACACTTCAAGTTCCTTCTATCAACAAAGTAGCATGGAAAAGTACATAATTTATGCAATTAAGGCTGGGATTGCGGTGCCTCGCTTTCTTAAATCTTACGTTTAAACTTAGAATGGGCGTTCCTGCGATCTATCTTAACTTCGTATCGCGGTGCCTCATCGTATGTCCTCCTGCGGTCAGCCAATCAGAGACCGTAGTTAGATTTGTTGTGGTTGTGTGCGCATACACTTGTGCTTCATCGTAAGATAACTTTCGGGTTATCGTAAGAACGCAAGGCACTGCAATACCAATTACGCTTTGTTTATTGTAAGTCAGAGTTACGCTCAAGATTGATAAGATTGATCTTAAGCGAGGCATCGCAATCCCAGCCTAAAATCGCCACAACATTAGAAAAGAAAATGTGTTACAAGTTTAACTATAAATTAAGGAACATAAATGATCTTATAAGAAAAAGTACAGTGAACAATCAATTACTTACTCAAAAAGTTGTCATCATCTCTTATGCATAACCTTCATTCTTAAATAAGGAAAAATGGTACTTCTCTATCATCCCATCGACCACTTTTCATAACAAAAAACTATCCCAAATTGTAACGCCAAATAAACTGGAGAACATTGCCAATAGAATATCAAAATAATGTTCAGTTATACTCTTTTATTTAACTCAACTTCATTTTTGGGTACTTCTCTATTATCGCGTTGGCTGCTTTTCATAACAAAAAACTATCGCCAAACTGTAAGATTTAACAGCAAAAATGCAGTCCCATTTACTTGATGTATGAAGCATTATACATGTTTGTTATATCATCAAGTGGTTTTTAATTCGACATTTGCATGTATTTTACTGATACAATGCATGCTACAAACATGCATTATGTTTTACTGATTTATTAGTTATTTCATTCATTAAAATAACAATTGTGTCCTTAAATTCTTATATTTTATTTATTTTGATATTCCAATGGCAACATTTTCAGTTTATTTGGCGTTACAGTTTGGCAGTTTTTTGTTTTGAAAAGTGGTCGACAGGATAATAGAGAAGTACCAGAAAAACTTTCTGGTATGCATACTTACTTAAAAACAAGGAAATTTTAATAAAAATAAAAATGGATGTGATATATAATTATTTAAATTTTATTAAAAGAAACTGTGCAATGGAAACAAATAATTCACATCTTAAGGAGACAGTTAAAAGAGTAAATAAAATGTAATTGAGGCTTTGAAAATATCGCTATATGTGGATAATTTTTTTTTTTTTTTTTTGCAAATGGAATTGGCATTTTGAAATTAGTTAAAAATAACATTAAAATAGACAAATTCTGCGTTAAAACAGTAATGAAATATATATTAAACTGATACACATAATAATCAAACCTTTAAATAGTTGTTTAAATGGTGAGCATTAGGCCTAACTCAACTACACACTCGCAATCTTCTTTTAATTATCAATATTTCTCGGCTTTGTTCAAAAGAAAAATAGAAATAGAGTAAATTAAGTACATAAATATTCTTTGGTTAGAGAAAGTAGCATAAGTATCACCTGAAATTTGTGGTATAACACACAAAGATAATTTGTCATTTAGCGATATTTTGATAATTCGCCATTTAGCGATTAAATTGCTGATAAACACACCACTTTTAGAAAATGTTTCGATTATATTTCACATTCGATTAAAAATGCTCTATACTGCCATCTGTCATTCTACCAAAATTTCAGCAACTTGTTTTTTATGTGGAATATGTGATATTATTATGTATGTTCGAGGAGACGGCTTTTTCCTCTCACAAAGCAGAAACAAAACATATCAGAATTTTATCAAAAAATGATAATTTAAAAGTCAATATAATTACTAGATATTTAGGTACTTCTCTATTATCCTGTCGAACACTTTTCATAACAAAAAACTATTGCCAAACTGTAACGCCAAATAAACGGGAGTATGTTGCCATTGGAATATCAAAATAAATAAATAAATAATATATAAGAATTTAAGGACCCAATTGTTATTTTAATGAATGAAATAACTAATAAATCAGTAAAGCATAATGAAAAATACACACAAATGTTGAATTAAAAACCAACAGATGACATAACAAACACTTATAATGCTTCTGACATCAAGTCAATGGGACTGCATTTTTGGCATTTAATCTTACAGTTTGGTGATAGATTTTGTTATAAAAAGTGGTCGACAGGATAATAGATAAGTACAAGAATTTATTATAGTTATAATTTAAAAAAGATTCAAAGAAAGAGAAATGACACTCGAACTTAGTTGCATCTTTAGCCCATAGAAAGAGACAAAAAATCTGTAAGAAGAGTGTTTCTTAAACATTAGGTATTCTTTTGATATATATATTACTTCTACAAACTATCGTTGAAAAATTAAAATAAAAACATTATACAGAGAAATGTTCAAATAAAATAAATTATATATATAACATATTAATTTTGCCTTACTTTTTAAAAAATCTCTCTATATTTTAAAGAACCACCTATGATACCATACAAATTTCCTTCTTTAATATTATTGTTAAGAGTATTTTCACTGCTACGGAAATTAAAATGAAGAAAAAATCACTAAACTGGAAGGAATTTGAATGAGTTTGGATAAGTTAAATATTGGCTCAGTGCTCGAATCTCGGTGCAACCAAAACATACTCAAAATAAATTTTATGTAAATTAGTACTTAATTTAAAAGAAAAAAAAAATTAACAAGTTTTTTAGTCAGTTGATTTGTTTAATTTAAGGGTACTTGGAAACCACTGAAATATTTTATTATTATAATTTTTTAAGTATTTTACGATATTTTATTTACATATTAATGCGTATTTATTACATATTAATGTTTAGATTATAATTTCAAATAATTTTTGTTTATACCCATAATGATGTATTGAATATTACTGTTAGGTTTGAAAGTGGTTTCTTTTAAAAACGGCAAATTTAGTTAATGAAAACTGATTGCAATTGTTTTGCATGATGCTGTAATAGTGAACAGATATTATTAAGCATAATCGATATAGTAGGCTCTTATATAAAATATACTTTTTACTTAAACAATTATTGTAATGTAAATAATGACACATGTGAAACAACTTGGGGTTTTCATGGATCTTTTATAGAGGATTTCCCATAAGTCTGCTCATTTCAAAAATTCATAAAAATTACTAAATTGTCATATGATTGTGGTTAATTTTGGTAAAAATTTGGGTTAAAGTGGGCAGTTTTACACAAGAGCTAAACAAACCCAGGGCTCTAATCATTAGACAAATTGGTGGGCAAATTACTGAAAGGACAATAAATAATAGTTATACAGTGTATGATTATTCATAGTTATTTACAAGTACTCTTTTTTTTTTTTAACTCAAAAGTAATTACAGATTGAATTATTAGTCAAAACTAATCTTTTGGAAGTAGTGACTACTTTTGAAAATTTAGTTTGTACTAATCACTATTTTTCAGAACAAGTAGTTATAGCTGTATTTCACAACATATTTAAAATAAAGTATATGTATTTGGCGATCGTTTAAAAATAACACAAAACGAACAATAGTTTATAATAACCATTAAATAAATTCTAGCCTAACAAGCATATAATGTAAATGAATCCTATTTTAAGGCTAAAAAAAATCAGCTTCTCAATAATGATCATTAGCAAATATTTAAGAGTTCACCTATTCTGCACAGAATCTATTCCGTCTACATACTGAACCCTACAAAAACATTAATTTAAAATTTAGCTTACCACACCCAATTCTGCTGACAAAATGGCGGCATGACGCTAGCTGGGATAGGTAATACTTCGATTAAATAACCCCGTTCGATTTTTAATGTTCCATGCTGCCATCTATTGTCTTCATTGAGTTTTATTTTCAAGTTTTTTGACTACATTCTAGATGTTGCAATTTCAAACAAAATTTAGGAAATAAAAAAATGAATTCAGATAGATGCTAATGAATCCGAATATTGTGATATTATACCATTTGGCAATAGAAATAACTGATAGAAATTTAAGGAAAACATTCTTCATGCCTAACATTTCTTATGGCAATTTTCGATTTTTAGCCTCAGTTTTTGACTCTGTAAATTTAGTGATAAAATTAAAATTATTAAAACAAAACGTAAATTTCAAGTAAACAAATAAATACAATCTTTGAATTATGCCAAAAATTTCCAATTGCTATATTTTCTCTTATAAGCTCAAATATTAAATATTATTTTTACATATCCCCCCCCCCCCCCCCCACAATTAATATATACTGTATATTACGCCAGAAAAATCGCAATTTTGATACAAGAAAACTTATTGAGAATTATACGTGCTCGTTATATTTCGACTATAAAAAGAAAAAAATTATCATCAGAAATTATTTTTTTAATTTAATGGACGTGCTATTTTTTTTTACAGTGAACTTCCATTTTTGCATATAGCTGTTTACTTACCTAGCCAAGGAATAGATGGGGTAATTTAAAGAATTGCCTATAAATAATGATTTTTAAAAAATGCAGGAAGAATTTTGTTATTATGTTATTAAGAAATCTAAATTTAGATTTGTGGCTTATAGAAAAATTAGAACGAATGGTATGTAATAACACAAATAGATGGTGCTGTCCATACAATTTTATAATACTAAATGGAATATTTTCTTGTTGTTGTTGTTGTTGTCGTGTCCATGAATATGCAAAAAAGTCAAAAAAAAAGGGGGGGCTCAGATATGGTCAAAGATCCGGAGGACCACTGCTGCCAGCCCTGGTGCTTCAGGACTGTAAAGGATCTCCCGAAGTGGATCCATTAGCGGTAACCAGCCGAGTTTTAAGATATCTACGGTTACAGTGCCTAGAATAAATAGTGTACCGTTCGATGCTAAAAAAATGCACGCGAAAGTAAGTCTCCAATAGATGGCGCTGACTGCACTACAGACTGAAAATTTCCGAAAACAGATCTAGTAATCGGATAAATTAATGCTTTTTAGATACTTATTTTGATATTATATAAGAAGACATTTAACTATAGGAATTGATATTTAGATGAAAACATGTCTGAAATATTTCAATAATAAATATATTATTTACAAACTGTTATTTTTGAACAGAGACACATTTTTAAAATGAAAATTATGTATGAAAAGTAAATAAATACAAATGTTAAACTTGCTTTAGCTTTATTTACAAATATTAACAACTATTCATTCCTTCTAAAACTGTGCAAACATACAATGGATATTTAAAAATAAACTCCCAATAGCAATATTTACTTTGTGTTATTTTCAAAACAAAAGCCCATTTGTTAAACAAATCTTTCTCACACTGGAAATCACATATTAAAATTCGTAAGAAAAATTATAAACATTTTTTTTCTTTATGAATTATGTATGAAAAGCAAATAATTTCAAAAATAAATTCAAAGGTTAAATATACTTTAGCTTTATATACAAATATCAACAACTGTTGATAAAAAAAATTATAAAAAAAATTCTTTTACCTCTTTGTATTATGTACGCAAAAGCAACACAGGTTTAAAAATTACATATATTCCCAATTCAAAACAAAGTACAGACTGATTGTACATCCAAAGTTGTGTAAACATATATGGTTATTTTAAAATCAATTTCTGCGTATTTTGCATGAAAAAAAAAAACAATATTATTAAAAATGGGCCAAGCAATATAACTATGGGAAAAGTTGATATGCACTTACTGCATGCGTCGCATCTTTAAGCATTTAGCTTTTTGTCTTTTTGCTGGGCGATTTTTATTTATTTGTTTTACATAAAAGTGCAATCGAGTTATGACAAAATTTTTTATAATTTTCTTTATGAGAGCACTATTTAGGGCTATTCTTAGCTACAGAATATCCCGTACGACAATCCAGGCACAAAACAATACCTTTGCTGATATTTCTTCTTAGTTTTTTCACTCATATTTTGTGTCTTAAACAGACATAATTATAACTTTATGGGAAGAACTCGCGTTTGTTTACAATATGCCTCACTGTCACGGCGTAAAAGCTTTCCAAAATTCCCAGTCGGTGATAACATGAGCGCCATCTTGTGGCATCCTTCCTTTCAAGGCCAAAGAAAAAAGCGTTGGTAATCAACGGACGGCACACTATTTATTCTAGGCACTGTACTACGGTGATGGCTGGGCACTCGAAGATGTGTCTCGGTGTGAGCTGAGTTTCCGGGCAATTCCTGCAAATAATATATGTTCTTGTCCCATCAGGAAGGATCTTCATTCCTTTATAGTGATTAGTTCTTAATCTAGCCAGTGTAGTTGCTACATTTCTAGGGCAATCAAAGTCAGTGATTAAAGGCTTCCTAGAGGGCTGATTAAAAAGTCTACATCTGGCCACAGCGTTTGCATCTGCAAGTGTGATGGTGGAACTAGGTTGGTCAAGATTACGTGCTTCTTTGGCTAGAGCATCCGCACACTCATTACCTTCGATGTTTACATGTGCAGGTATCCACTGCAGCACACAAGATTTCCTCTTGCAATGCAGCTGATTGAGCACGTCATTTATAGTAGAGGTGATGTTTGTGTCTCCATTTCCAATGGCCTCTAAGGCCGATTTAGAGTCTGAGAAAACAACCAGTCCTTCAGCAAGATCCATAGCATGAGAATTAGTCAGGTAATAAGTTAAGGCTTCTTTGATGGCCAAAAGTTCGCTGGTGAAGTTGGAGGCAATCAAACCTGTGTTAATTTTAAGATTGACTTTTTCACCACTTGGAAGAATGAAGAGGATACCTGCTCCACCTCTGTTGAGGGATTTATCTGAGGATCCGTCTATGGATAGTAAATATTTTCTTGATGCATGCATTTATTTACATGATAACATTTGTTAAACAATGATTAACTAAGGTGAAAATTATCTCATATCAACACTGAGATGGAATAAAACAAATTTCCGCTTTTAATTAAAATTTTATTTGTGGAATATTATTTGTAGTTTTTCTCGATTTTTATGTAAGGTTATTGCACAAATGGTTATACCATTTCATATATATATATCTTAATTTATTAAAGAGTTACTTTAATTTTTGTAGGGTTTACATATCATGTATAAGAATAAACTGAAAAAAAATAATGATTTTTTTAAGTATTCATTATAAAATATAACTTTTCATAAATTAAATTCAAAATTTAAGATTATAGAATAAAAGTTTGCACCTTATATAAAGCACAGGCGCGGTTACAAATAAACTGTCATTTTCACTATTTGGGTGGCAGAAACTTTGTTGTTCTTTGTTTGTTAGCATTGAAATTCATAGCAATTTTCTCAATATAATGTCTTTTTTATCCGACCACGATTATTTTTAGTAAAGTACAGTTTTGTCTATGTTACATCTTTAACTGATGCTTCCCTCCCCCCCCCCCCTTTTTCCCCCAGCTTGTAAAAGAATTTAAAATCTTTAATTTTTTTTTTCCATAGCATAAAAATTCTGCCCTATTTGTTGCTTTCTAGTGATAATAAATCAATAATCAATCATGTACATTATCTCCCCCCTCTCGCCAAAATTTATGCTTCCCTCTTTTGTGCCCCCTCCCAATCGTACAGAGATTTATATCTTCAAAATTCTTTATTTAAAAAATTCTGCCCTATTTGATTCTCACTAATAACAATAAAAAATAATAATCTAAATTAACCCCATCTCCAACCTCCCAAATTTACACTTCCCCCCTTGCCCACCAGCATACAAAGAAGTTTAAATTATTTTAAAATGTTTGATTTTATATAGAAATATTTTGTTCTATTTGTTGCTCTTCAGCGACAATAAATAATAAATAATATATAATATAAATTATCCCCCCTACCCCAAAATTTATGCTTTCCCCTTGCCCCCCTCCCTCCAGTATCCAAAGTTTCTAATCTTTAAAACTCTTTATTTTTAAAAATATTACCCAACATTCTTTGCTCACAAATAAAAATAAATAAATAATCATCTAAATTATTCCCTCCCTAACCTCCCAAATTTACTTTTTTCCCCTTACCTCCCCCCAGCATACAAATAAATGTAAAATATTTTTAAATATTTTTAATCTTTATTTTACATTAAAAAATCTGTTATATGTATTGCTCTCTAGTGGCAAAATATAATCATATAAATTATTCCCTATCCCTGAAATTTCCACCCCCCCCCCTCTCTCCAGTACACATACAAAAAAAAAATTTCCAGTACACATTTTAAAAAAATTATTAAAAAGAGTAGCTACATTTGTTACTCACTAATAAAAATAAATAAATTATCCCCTAATTTACGCTTCCCTCCTTACCCCCCCCATCCCCCCAGCATACAAAAGAGTACATAATAATTAATTTTTTTTTATCTTAGATTAATATATATATATATATATATATATATATATATATGTTCTAATTATTGCTCTCTAGTGGCAAAAAATAATCATATAAATTATCCCCTGTCCCTGAAATTTCAACTACCCCGTTCTCTCCCCGCCATCCTGCACATATTTTTTGAAATATTTAAAAAAATTTGTTTAAAAAATGTGCTACATTCGTTTCTCATTAACAAGACTAAATAAATAATCCCCTAAATTACCCCCCTAACTCTGCAAATTTCCCCAAAATAATCCCCCAGCAAATTCACGCTTCCCTTCTTAGCCCCTACCCCCCCCCCCCCTCCCCCGGCATGCAAAGGAGTGTAAAATATTTTTAAATATTACAAACTTTTATTTTATATAAAAACAATATGTTCTATTTATTGCTTTCTAGTGGCAAAAAATAATCATATAAGTTATCCCCTATCCCTGAAATTTCCTCTCCCCCGTTCTTCCCCCCCCCCCTCCAGCACACATGATTTTAAATATTTAAAAAAAATTGTTTAAAAAATTGCTACATTCGTTATTGACTAATAAAAATAAATAAATAATCCCCCAAAATTACCCCCTAACTACCCAAATTTACACTTCTCCCTCTTTGCCCCAACCTCCCCCCCTAGAATACAAAAAATTTAAATATTTAAGTTATTTTTATTTTTTATGTAAAATGTCTTCTGTCCTATTTATTGCTCTGTAGTGAATAATCAGTCATATAAATTATTCCCCTTCCCCTGAAATTTCCGTTTGCCCCCCTTTCCCCCCCTCTGCATACAAAATTTAAAAAAACATCTACTAAAAAAAAGGGCGGTATTTGTTACTGTGTAATAACAATAAACAAATAATCAATCATCTGAAAGATCCCCTCCTCCCTTCAAACTTTCTGTTCCCCTGGGCCTGTTCTGCCATAGAACAATGTTTAAAAACTTTAAAATTCTAATTTAAAAATACATTCGAAAAAGCACAGAGAAATAAAAGTCCACTAATACAGTTTTATTAGAGAAAATTACACTAGGATAGAGAGATGGTTTCTGCCACCCAAATAACCCAGCAGCTGAAGCGTGACGTCACATGCCCGTTCTCTATGCCACTAAAATATCTGGTACAAATCTAGCATGATAGATTCTAATTTGCTGATCATATTACACATATATTGTATTTATATGTAATCATATTGATTGTTTTGATGGTTTTATCAATAAATATCGAACATTTTGTATTTCTTTTGAAATTTCTTTAAGCAATTTACATGTCTTTTTGTGTTTATACATGCATTTTTTACTCAAAGAGCACCTACAAAAATTATATTAGCTAATATTAATAGTATACAGTAAACAGTAAAAAAGTTTGCACACTTGGGAATAAAGCTTGTACAGATTTCAGGATTTTCCAGGTTTTCTGGGGTAAGAATTGCACTGCTAGATTGTGAAAAATAAAAGGAAATTGTTTGTTTGTCTCAAAGTCCCATATTTAGAAATCTTCCCTTTTGCAGGGGAACGGTAAATGGGGTAGTTGCAATTTTGAGGAAGAGAAGAATGAGAATGGCTGACTATTTTCTGTTATTATAAAGTAATAAATAGGACAAACAATTTTTTAAATAAATTTAATAATATTTAGTAATTTTATATTTAATATCTTCAGTAATTTTAAATTTATTATTTTTAACAATTTTAAATTTAATAATAATATTTTCTCCTAATTTAATAAATTAATTAATTGTACTTTTCGGTTAACCAGGCGGCAGTGATATATATGTCTATATATACACTTATATGTATGAATATACAGGGTGTTTTTTTTTTAACTGACGCTATTCAGAGGCGCCTGTAGCTCGTTCTAATAACTGGATTGACACAAAATTTTGTGAATGGACTAAGAAAACGATGGGAAAAAAGATTTTTAAAAAAAATTAGTTCCAATCACCGTCGATAGGGGGAAATGTGGCGCTGTACATTGAAAAAAATCCTCAGAAACAGACAAAATTAATAATTTGGATAAAATGCCATGTTTTATTCATCATTTACACTTTCACTTTCGTTGATCGCAGTTGAAACATCCATTATCACTTTTTCTGGCCTCCGGTTTACGTCCTCTGCCTGACCGAACTCCTAGCGAGCCTGTTTCTTCGAATTTCGGAATCATTGCTTTCAATACATTAACGGTAAAGGTCCTTTGTGCAGTTTATGGTGTGTTCTAAGTAAACGAAGAGCGGCTGGTACATTGCACTGGTTACAATAATAGAACTTCACAAGTAACGTGCACTGCGGTAACGTGAGATTCATTTTCAACCTGAGCTGAAATTGTTTCTCGGTGTTTTTCGCATGCATTTATAACTTAAACTATTGGTGCTACTGTCGCTTACGTAAGTAAAAATTTGCATTTTCATTTATTGCCCGTATTTTATACTAACACTCAGTTGTATAAATTACCACAGTGCCACATTTCCCCCTATCGGCGGTGAGTGGAACTAATTTTTTTTTTGTTGGAATCTTTTTTCCCATGGTTTTCTTAGTCCATTCACAAAATTCTGTGTCGATCCAGTTATTAGAACGAACTGCCGGCGGCTCTGAATAGCGTCAGTTTAAAAAAAAACACCCTGTATATACATATATATATATATACATATACATATATATATATATATATATATATATATATATATATATATACATGTATATTTATCACTGGCGCCTGGCTAACCAAAAAGTGCCAAATTATTTAATAACTTAAATATTTTTGTTGAAATAAATTCATTAATAGATCAAAAGTTGAAATAAATTATTTTAAAAGTTGTTTAAAATATATTAAAATTATTCAATTTTAATATATTTTAAACAACTTTTAAAATAATTTATTTCAACTTTTTGAGTTTTTAAACATTATGTGTCAAGGGGTAGAGAAAGCAGAATTTTCTGAAAGTGGGGGGGGGGGTGGATTTAGAAGAGAGATTATTTATTTGTTATATATATTACAAAACAAAACATGTCCATCACTAACGCTAAGCTAAAAAATATTATTCGATGTCACATCGTGAGCTGTCACTTCTAAATATTGGATAATCCTAATTTTTACTCAAACAAACAAAACCAAACATGTACTTTCAGATAAATTTTATTTAAAAACTGTAAATTAGCATACTGATATTTTATAATTCCTCCTTGTAATTTAAATTATATTCCTGACCCTCTTTGTTGTTTTAAATACCAGCGTTATGGCCACAGTAAAACTTCCTCTCGCGGATCTGTTGCATGTGCAAGATGTTCAGAAGCCGGCCATGAGAGTAACTCATGTGAAAAATCTGAACGTTGTATAAACTGCAAGGGTGACTATGCAGCATATTCTTGTTCTTGTCCAAACTGGATCCGTGAGAAAGAAATTATTGCTATCAAAATCACTCAGAAACTTTCTTATCCTGAAGCTCGAAAACTGGTTGAATCTAGAACACCATCTGTAGGAGTTTCTTATTCTGGTTTACTCAAGCAACAGATACAATCCTTAAGACATATAAACACCTAAAATGAATTCTCTTTACCACCAAATATTCTTCTATTACACTAACCAGCACTATAAAGAAAAATACCCGCAGTATGTATTGCTCCACTAGACTAAGACCCTTGCCTGCACTACAACTTATGCCACCATCTTCAGAACCTGTGAAAATAGAATATTCTGAATATCCATCTAAACAGTCAACCGAAAACAAGTCAGGTCAAACTTCTCTTTCATCTGCAAACAAATTGACAAAACCTGTTAAACCTACACAAAAGACGAAACAAAAACCATGTGCATAGAATGAGAGGAAGAAAACCTTAACCATTGCCTCTTCACAGTGGAAAACTGTGAAGGGAAAAAAACAAGAAAATTTGTCGTAATTCACCCCTTATTATTACAAAGGATTCAAACCAGTTGCTGCAGTATGCAGAGGAGGCTATGGAATCAGAATCTTACAGTTCTGATTCAAATGATGATAATAATACTGTTTTTGAGGTATTTGAACCTACGTTATTTTAAATACATATGTGCTTGAAACTTTGAACATTTTACCAACTGTTAGTTAAGATTGTTTCTATTTTAATTGTGAAAACTTGTATTTGTTTCTTTTAGATGTTGTGCTATAATTTCATTACATGGTTTTAATTATATATTTATCATATCACTCTTTTCATTCATTTTGTTTTTATGACAAAGTATTAATTTGACGTTTTTATTTTAATCTTTTTTTTTGGTGCAGCATGTCCCTAAATGGACTTTGTGCCATAAAACCCTTTTCAACCAACCAACCTTGTAATTAAAAAAAATCTATCAACATGTGATGTAGCAATAAACATTTATTTGCAACAGTAATATCTTTTCAAAAACAATCTTTTCAGTATTGTAACATAAAGATGCAAAACTTGCAGAGAGAAGGGGAATTTCGATGAAAGTTTCAAAAGAGAGCAAATCCAGCAAATTTAGAAGATTCTCACCCCTGCCTTTTGAGTCATTAAAAAGAGATCATTACATTAAGAATGAGTGAAAAATGAACAATTAAAAAGAAAATGAAGATACCATATAATGGTATCATTTCACTTTGGTATTGCAAGTGAGAATTGTAAAAAGGAAAGTACATGTTTGTAATACTTGTAAAGATTTTTTAAAAATTGAAAAGAATGTTAAATAATTAATCGTTTCTATCTAAACTATAGCATGTTTTATTTTTCTTTCATTCTACATAATAATTAAGTCCAGTTTAGTTGAATTGCTTTTCAATTAAAAAAAATAATAATAATTAAATTTGGTACTTTTCGGTTAGCCGGGCGCCAGTGATATGTATTTACATATGTACATATATAAATACATATGTAAATACATATATATGTATATACATACATATATGTATGTACATGTATATGTATATGTAGTTATGTGTATATATATATGTGTTTGTGTGTATATATACATGTATGTATATCACCGGCTAACCGAAAAGTACCTTAAATTTTTACTTACTCTGTATTAGCCTCCTAATATCGGTTTTTATTGAAAATTAATCTTTATAGGATTGTTACAACTTGTAATATTCTGCCTGAGTTTAAAACCATATAAACAATTTTGTCATCAGACATTAAATACTTATCAGTTTATCTAAATTTGAAAACCAATTTACTATGATATTTTATCTTGAATATGTTCATTTTTTAATTGGTGAAGAGGAATTATTACCTTTGACTGAATATAAACTATATAAAATCTACCAAATACATTATGATTGCTCTATTTTTTTATTTTAAAAATGTTCAAATGTCATATAATTTCATCATATTAATTTTCATATTCATATATATACTAATCTTCTATGTGCTAAGCTCCATTATAGATATTTTCAAATCTCTTAAAAATATTATTTGAATAATTATATAATTATATTAACTTTTAAAATCATAAAATTTTTAATAAAATTCCTAGCGAGTGTGCTCTAGCTTTCCTGAGAAGAAAAAGGGTGGACTCTTCTGTAACTAATGTAATATTACAACTGCAAAACAGGGTTACTAAAATTTTTCTTCAACGGTAGATGGCACCATGAAAATGCAAATCGAACATGGCTTGAAAAGTGTAACGTTATCATCGCGTCTATCGTGAATTTAATCGTAAAATGGCTAATTAGCTTCTTTCTATCTGCCCGTTAAATCTCAACTTTTACATGGTATTTTTACTATTTCCTTGTGTAAAGAGAATATATCTGATTCCGATTTACTTTATTTCTCTTTTAATTCCTAACATAGCAGAGAAATATTAATAGTTTAAAAAAGTTACAAGTTGTGCAGTAGTTAATAGCAGTTAGGCCATCATTTGAAGGTAAATTATTTTAATGGTTTTTATTTATCTATTTAATGTATTTGCTTATTACTGCTTTAATGCAACCTTTGTCTACATCAATGTCATTTTTACTGTAATTTTAAACTGTCATATCTATGTGCATAGACTGCATTTTTTCAATTTTTTGTAGTCTATATATTTTAGAGATATTTTCGATGCATAAAGTATATTTTGTTTTTGTTAATGATTTTATTTAATTACCTACTTCAGATGTAAATTATTTTTGTTCATTGCACAGTTTTTTTGGAATTTTTTTAAATAAAATTTAAGTGCTAATAATAATTTTTGATTAAATTCACCTTGTTCTAAAATATTTATACATTACTGACAGTGTTTCCTTATTTTTAGATTGAAGTTTATTAATAAAATAATAAATTGAACACAGTGCTAAATCTTGCATAATAATTATATCCTTTATAAAGTACCCGAAAAGCTCAATGCTGAAAACTGATTTTTTTATCCTAGTTTTTTAACACAATAATTGTTCGGACTGAGCCAAATTTTACCATAAAAAATAACAAAATTATGATTAATTGGTACCCATTGACCAAGATACTCTCTGTATTTACCTGTTATAAACAATACACTGTTTTGTACAATATAATACGGCCAGTGCATCACAGTACTGTACATTACATGAGATAATGACAACGGTACTTTTCGGTTAGCCGGGCGCCAGTGAAATTTATATATCTATGTATACATATATATACATATATCTATACATACACACATTTATATATGCATGTATATATGTATACATATATATACACATACATATATGTGTGTATGTATACATATATATGTATATATAGATATATACATTTCACTGGCACCCGGCTAACCGAAAAGTACCATGACAACTTTACATCATTTTAACCAAAGTTCAAGGAAAACGTACTCATACCTTTATTAAGAAAGTTTTGATGGCATTAGATTGACGGAGGGGGTTCATTCTTTTATTTATCGATTAATAGGAACATTAAATTAACTTGTCATCTTTAAATCTTAACATGCATGAATTTTTGCTAATATTGATTTTCAGTTCTTATAATATATATTTTTAGCAATATTTTTCTATCATTTTTTAAAATAAAAGTAGCATTTCGTTTTAATAATACTTTAGATTAAGTCTATATAATTATAATTTAAAAAAATGAAATTCAGATATGCAAAGACCTTTTAATAAGCTGATCTACTAGTTTCGTACACACAATCAGTGCCATTTTCAAGGTCAATAATGGTAAAAGAATAAATTATTTTCAAAAAATTTGAAAAGTGACCTTGATAAACAAAAATCAGGAAATCACAGATATAATGAAAACAAATGCTTTAATAAAAATGGTCATCTTTAAATATGAATCAATTAAGGAAATTCTCCATCATTCTGTTGACCTTTCTCTGTTAAGAAAAAAACAATCACCAAATTAGTCGCCAAATTATAACACCCAAGAAAAAAAATAGAAGAATGTTGCCATTCTAAAATTTTAAATGGTTACAGATAGTAAAATTAATTAATTTAGAGATAAAATGTCTCTGAAGAATAGTGTGCCTTTATCTAAGAGTTGTAGTGATATACTGGATATAAAATATAATTTGTTTAGATGATTTACACAAAAGAATACTTTGTTTTTAAGAAATAATTCTAAGAATTAATTTAAATGATCATAAGATCATAAGAAATAATTAATTTTATTACAAGAAATAATTTAGAAATTTAATTGACGAATGATTAAATTAAATCATAAACAGCCAGATCATTTTTTTATATTGCATTTATGAATAAAATATAAATATTTTATTTTACAAATGTAATAAGATACATACAAAAATGTTAATATGAGAAATAAGAAACAATATTTTAGTAATCAATTCATCAATATATTACAGAAATTAGATTAACAATCATTCCAACGTAAAAAAAAATGAAAATGCATGATATTTGTCATTGTTGCTATCACTGTATCACATGTACGAGTACTTCACGCACGTGAAAACCAAAGCAAAAACGTTACTGGATGCAGTGACCATGCCATATTGAAATCTCTTAAAAATCTTTAATACTGCAGTCACTATATTTCATTTAAAAGTGTTTCACACATAAGAAAAATAATACTTGGATGCAGCAACCTTGCTGTTTTGGAATCCTAAAAAATACATGAAATTAATTACTACTGCAATCTACTGAATGTATAAGCTCCTTGTGCACATGAACCCCCCCCCCCCCCCCCCCCAAAAAAAAAAAGCACCAATGTGTGCAATAAGCTCGTTGTATTGGAATCTTAATAAAAAATGCAAGAAATTCATTAATATCCCAATCACTATACTGCACGAATGAGCACTTTGGACACATGAAAAAAAAAAAAAACTAAATGTATTGACCTTGCTGTATTGGAATTTAAAAATATTATAAAAACTATGATTACTTAAGCATTCAACTATCAGTTACTTTTAACAATAAAACTTACAATATATTAATGAAAAAGAAAAAATTATCTTTGATATTTACTTAATTAGATTATTTTTCTTAATTATTCTTCTCATCTGGCAGATAAATACGTGTGATGTCAGTTGAAACTGTTCTATTTTACTTAACTATGTATCACAGCATTTTTCTATGCTTTTTCTGTTTTAATATCATGACATCATGTAATGATGTAATTGATATTTTTATTATGAAAGAATAAATAAATGAATAAAACATCATTAAAAACACATGTAAACATTAAAATAAACATAGGCTTAATGATTAACAAACACCTGTAACGAATCTGTTGACATGATTCTACATTTTTAGCATTAAATCCAATTGTTTAGTGATAAATTTCTTATGGAACATTGTCGATGGGATAATGGAAAAGCAACTTATTTTATCTTATTGTTTAAAGAAACAATAAGATAAAACTATTCACGTTTACAGATGTCCATTTTTATTAAAGCACCTGCTTTCATAATACCTGTGATCTCATGAATTTTGGGTACTTTTATGTATACTGAGTCCAAATCTCATCACTTGCAAGCTTTTTCCTTCGCCAACAGTAGCTTTTGTTTTGCATGTGTGTCAATTAGAAACTATGCTTTTATGCTGAAATAAAATACTCTGGTTTGAGGAGTTATTTGTTTAATTTGTTTTTATTGAAATGAGTGAAATATTCTAAATGTATGTAATATGTGTATTTTAAGAACAAGTTACACATTTTTCATGAAACAAGTAAAATATTTATATTTGAAATGAAATAAATGTTACATGAATGATGGTGATGTTGGCAGTTTTTGGCAATTTATCACCTGATCCCAGCTAACATAAAATACCGTTTTCAGTTTATCAAGTTTGTTTTTCAAATTTTTCTGAAAATAGTTTTACATAAAAAGTAAAAAATCCCAAGAAATTCCATGACGTAATTTATGGATAAATTCTAACCCCAAATACATTTTCTTTTATAATGTTGAGACAATTTAAGATAAAGTGTGTAATCTATATACTTTACCAGGCTGCTTTGATCCACGGAACTCAAACTGTCAAGAGTTGTTTTTACCATTTGCAAAATGAATATTTATATAGTTTTTATTATGTAGACAAACCCTGAAATATAATTTATACACAGCAGTAATTCGTAAATTTTATTCCAAGTCAATTAGTAAATATATCTTTTTCTTATGATTATTTACAGCAGAATTAGTAGTGGTTATCACTCTATTTTTTCCAGGGCTGTACATTTATCTAATTGGAAAATAGGTCAAAATTCAATTACAAAAAGGTTTCTTATATTTTTTCATTTTCTTTTGTTTTGTACAATATTATGTTTTGAAATAATCTCTGATTTATATATAGGTCTGTATATTAACTCGTTACCACTGAACAAGATTTCAAAGTGGTTACAGACCTGGAAAATATGGAAGTATAAGAGAATTTTGTTGATTTGAAAATATTTGGGTTATAAACTTGTGACATATTGTATACAATTATAACATTCTGTTATAGATTTATTTTTTCATACTTGATAATTTAGTCTTTAAACTATTCTATTTATAAATGTTTTTCTAGTTCTGAAAAGACAATAACATAAAAGCACCAGTAGTCTGCCACTTATAACATAAAAAATTGCTGATTATTACTGCAAAAAAATATGCTATTTTCTTCCACCCACACAAAATTCTTTGCTAATGATTGTTAAAATGATTATGAGCATTGGAAAATGATAATATTTCATTTTGAAAAAATATATATATTTATAAAGCGTTTAAATCTCATTGTGATTGATTATTGAATAACTTATGTTTAAGTTCTTCCAACACATGATTTCATACAAAGCCTTAAAATCCTATTTCACATTTTTTTAATTCCAATGAATAAATTATTTTTTACAGTTTTGGAGCTTAATGAAGGCTTGTGCTGGCCAACTCAAAAAGCATATGAGAACAGCACTCTAGGCAGCTGAACAGCATTTCAGTTGCATTTGATATTGGGACAGCTGAATGCATAAAATAAAAAGCAGGTAGTTTTATTTATATTCTTTACATTCACTCATTTTTTTTTCCATTGTAAATCAAATTTATATAGCAAATTCTGCCAAATAGCACACCTAGAAACATCCCCCTCCCCTCCAAAAAAAAATCTCAACATCATCTGGTAGTAATGAAGAAAGGAAAGTTGCTTTTTCTAGACCTGACATATATATTTAAAACGGAAATCTGTGTTCATACACATCATCTCCAAGGCATAATATCTATGTGTTATGTATGTATATATGCATCAAGTGAATGTATATGACTGAGTTTCTCCCTTGTTAAAAAAATGGCAGGTGGGTGAGAAACTTTATGCATTGTTAACACTAAATCAGATTACTCGGCAACAGATTTTGTTAGAAAGGAAACAAGTAGCATTTTTCTATTATTGTTAATTTAAAAGCATTAGAATTATTGTTGATCTAAAGATTTAAATAAATTGGAAAATATATATTTTATAATTAAAACAGATTTATTTGTTTTATCCACTCCGGCACATACATAAAATTTGCTAGTTAATGATCATCATTTAATGTTATATTTGTTTTTTTTATTTCAGAGAATCATATATATTATTCCTCCTGTCAACATCCTTTTTTCTAAGAAAATACAAAAGGCAGAACGACGATTGAGATACTATATGAAAGGATTTTGAACAGGCTTCTGACATAGTACACTTACATTTTCCTAAAGCATGTTTTTTGATTAAAATTTGCTGATAATTAAAAAGTAATTCGGCATTGATTTCATAAGTGAAATGAAAGGTTTTCTTCAAATTAGTGTTGCCACAAAAATAAAATTCCGGATTATATCATGCTCAGCGATGATTATAAAACAAATAAATAGTACAAAAAAAGTAAAGTGCGACATCTCCACACGTGTTTATTTTATATTTATGATTAAAAAGCAAATTTGAAATTGCAATGTTTAGGAGAAAAAGATGCCATGGATTGTACCATGTTTTTTTTTTTTTTTTTTGATGCAGCTAAAAATACGATTGTTTTTTTTTTTTTCTCGCGCGAGCCTTTTTGTAAATTTGATGGAATAAATGAGCTGATATTTTGGCTTGACTAATTAATGTTAGGGAACAGATATCGCAGACGCACCGGGGTTGGCGCATTTTTTTTGTGGTGCTATTTTGGTGAGAAATCCCTGTTTTCGAATGTATGTTAGGCCTATCTTACGGAAACCTGTTAGTTTTATTTTATAATAAAATTGTATTATAATTTTACATTAAAGCACACACATTTAATTTTATTATTACACACAGTTTTATTTAACACACACATTTAATTTTATTATTTCACAAAGTTTTATTTAACACACACATTATTTTTATTACACATATTTTTATTTTATTTTTATATTTTATTTTTAATTTATTTACATACGCATTTCATTTTATTATTAAATACCAAGTTGTCATACACAGTAAAAGTCACCAGGTTACCCCGCCTGGCAAAAAATCGCCATTTTGGAACCAAAGAGAAACCCCGAAGTGTTTGAGACATCCGTACCAATGAAGTTTAAAGGTATTTTTATTCTTAATGTTTCTTTAGAAGTTTAAATGTATATAAAAAAAAAATACTTCTCTATTATCCTGTCCTCCACTTTTCATAACAAAAAACTATCACCAAACTGTAAGATTAAACACCAAAAATGCAGTCCCAATTACTTGATGTCAGATGCATTATACGTGTTTTTTATGTCATTAGTGGTTTTTAATTTGACATTTGCATGTCTTTTTCATTATGTTTTACTGATTTATTAGTTATTTCATTAATTAAAATAATAATTGTGTCCTTAAAGTCTTTTATTTTATTTATTTATTTATTTTGATATTCCAATGGCAACATTCTCCCGTTTATTGGGCGTTACAGTTTGGCGATAGTTTTTTGTTATGAAAAGTGGTCGACGGGATAATAGAGAAGTACCGAAAAAAAAATTACTACAATGCTAAAAAATTTGGATTGCAGTGCAAAATTCTCGCACAGGTCCCACTGGTCTTAATAACCTTAATCCTTAAATCCACTCAATCAAAAATAGCTCTGCTATATATTTCTTATTATACCAATCATTTCATTTCTTTTTTCATTTAAACTGAGTTCTTGTTAAATGTGATCTTCCTATAAAGAAGTTTGACTGTAGTAATAATTAAAAAAATAACGCATATTGAAAAGTATGGACAAACTAATTTTTATTACACAGTTACATAGTTATTAGAACAAAATGTTGCGATATGATTTATAATAATTACATGTAACATTGCTGCTGATGAGTGTATATAGAAAATTTTTAGAACTAGTTAAAGAGTTGTGTAAAAAGCTTATAATGTATATTAATGCTCAGTACCCTATGGCTTTTTACACTTGCACTTTTTTTTAGCATATAGGGTAAAGTGCCCAAATATGAACCACTCTTTGTTGATGTAATTTTTTTATTATTTCCAAATGCTCTTTTTTGACCAAAAAAATACCAATTGTAAATCCATTTCCTCCCTATAAGATTCTGGGGTCAAGTTTGTTCAAAATTTAGTACAGCTTGAGAAAATATAATAATTGTATGGTGTGTCATTTGCAGGTTTCAGCGAAAGGGGTTCTTAATATGGTATACACTTTGTCCCTAATATGGCACCCAGTGCGATATTCGGCACCTACACCAAAAATGTCAAAAGAAAATCAAGATTTCAGGGTATTAAAATAAAACGACACATCTTTCACATAAAATAAATTTATTAGACTGGAATATTTAATCACGAAAAAGTATTTTTCTCAAATATAAAATAAAGCTGGTGCAAAGAATCACATAAAAAATTTCCCTAACATAAGATAGCTAATCCAAAATATTCAAATGAGTAGTTATGAAGAAATAAAAGTAAACAGAAAAAAAACAAATAATTGACATAAAAGTTAAAAACAAATTCGATAAAAGAAAGTTGAAAAGATGGAGTAAAGAGAAATAAGTCAGTTTTCCTCTCCTCACAATCCTGGTGAGACCACCACTGGGTGCATCTAGATCACTTTTCTCCCATGCAATCAGAGAATTTTGATGCAGAAAGGGGACACTCAACGTCTTCTGTTTCACTGAACGATTCCGGGTCCATGTTAGATTCCGTGTCGATCAGCGGAAGGTCATCCTCATCGAGACTATCATCAGATGATTCAATATGAATAGCTTTTCGGCGTCTTTTCCCAGTCATTTTCTTCTCGGCCTTTGAAATACGATTTTTTGCAGCAGATTTTCCTGAAATTGATGTTTTAGAGGTCGATGGCCTTTCTTCATTTCTGGGAACACTTGCTGCCAGTTTTTTCTTAGCCTTCTCTTTCTTTTGTTCTTTTGCAGACTTGTCATTCTTTTTTTGGCTTAACATCCTCTTGTAGAGAGATGATGTAATATGTGCACTCACTGACTGCTAACTCTGCTCTACTTCCATATATTCCACGATTTTCTAATGCTAGAATTTTCTGGAATCCCCTTGAAAAACATGGAACAGCATTTAATGCATCTCCATACCTATAAGGAAGGTTACCATGGGGAGGGGAGCGTTCGGTCGCCAACTGGGCGATATCACTAATATTTCAAAAAATTCCCACAGACTTGCATTGTAATCCAATAGGGTTTACTTGCTTGCAGAAAATCAACAAATTGAGATATTTTAATGCAACGAAATCTAATATTAGCTTATGAATAGAGCTTAATTGAACTATTTACGTTATTTTTTATCACAAACACTAACTATTTACAAATTCCGTAACAATATGTAAAGATAAAGTAAATAGGTAATACACAAAAAAGGAGGTCCAAATATGGCACTATACCCATATTTGGGAATCCTTGGTAGTGCCATATTGGGAACTCCACATGGAATGCTAATATTAGTTACTGACAAAAGAAAATGAATTTCAACCCAAACCAATAATTAGCAAACATTAATATAAGTAAACTAAAATTAAAGATATGTTCAAACATTTCAAAATCACTTACCTTCTTCGAAAAAGTTACTCTTGAAAATGTAACCTTAAAAATATTCAACACCTGGAAACACAACTGGTAGAGTATCAATACTAAAATCGATAGAATGAATACGAACGCACTGCACCCTGTTGAGTATACTTGAAAAACTATTGTTTGAGAACTTTATCACTAGAGTGCAACTTTTCCTCTACAAGATATAAAGTAGTGCCATATTAGGCGACTATACCATATTTGGGTACTTTACCCTATGTTACATTAGCTCCAAAAAAGAAAATGCCTAGAATTATTAAAACTGGAAAAATCCATGCCTTAAATATTGAGAAGAAAAAGTGTTTTGAAATGTTCTTGATGCTCCTAATAATAAAAAGTGAAGGAACATAATCGTCTTCTCAAGATTTGTTTTTAAAATAAACCATTACAAGTGAAATAACAATACATGAATTGTAGGAATATCAAAAAGATGAATTTAACAAATTTTATAATCATGTATTCAACAAATTTTGTCAACAAAAGCATCTACTGTTAATAAAAAAACAGTTTCTTCATTTTGGTTTGTATAACTTAAATTGAAAAACAACATTCAGAATTAGAAAAAGCAGAAAAATGAGTTGTTTTGTTCAAGATATTTAATTAAACAAAATCAAATTAGATGTTTCTAATCATTGATGAAATTGTTTTTATTTCTTAACTCTTAACTAGAATGAGGAAACAAATTCAACTTTAATGATACAAAGAGTTTTCCAATTAACTGATATTTATATAATCAATTTCTCTGTTCTTGACTCTTTGACTATATGTGGGTATATAAAATGCAAATGGGAATTTCGTTCTGTCCCCTTATAACTTGAGTTTTGCTAAATGGATTAAATGGCACTTGCACTCTTAGATAATTTTCCAGGGTTTGATTTAGTACATAAGATATTGTTCTACATTTCTTAGTAATAGAATTATGGGCTAAGTTCTTTAATCAGGTGAACCTGATTATGAAATATTAGCCTTTTAAAAATGTTTTACTGGACGGATTTTGATGAGACTTAGACTTGCACTGTCAGTTAAATAAATTTCAGCGATGATTTTCGTATATTGCAAATCGTGCTTTACCAAATCCTACTGTAAATGATAAAATAAAAGAGTTAAACAGGGCTATATAGTGATGAAAATATTATGGTCAAAATATGAGAATATAAAATAATGAATATGATAAAATATTATCTAATCACATTTTCATAGTAAGTCTAACATATTAACAGTCTAAATTTTGTCGATGCATTAGAATATATAATAGTACAATGCCGAGTATCCTTTTTAGCAATGTGAAAGGACACTCCACGTAAAGGTCCATATTGTTTTAATACACAAGGTCAAATTCACCGATATAATACTTCGTTTGATTTAAAATTGAAGAAACCAATCAACGTAATTGGCGAAGCCTGCTAAAAAATATATAAAAAGCAAATACTAATTTCGTTCCGGCACCATATAACTAGAGTTCTGCTGACTGGAGTTTGTTGGGACTTGAACTGTTGGATAATTTTTAAGGAAGGTTTTAGTATAGAGCATATTGCTCTATGTTGCGTAATTATAGACTTATGGGAGAAAGTTCTATAATCTGATGAACTCAATTATGAAATATTTGCCTTTTTGAAAGATTCTGCTTAATAGATTTTGATGGAACTTGCATTGTTAGTTAGATACTTTTTCAAAGAAAATTGTAGTATGTGACACATTGTGCTACGTTCCCTAGTTACAGAACTATGGTTCTATAATTAGTGCTATGAAAGCTCAGCCTTTTTGAAATATTCTGCTGAATGCACTTCAATGGAACTTACCACTGTTAGTTAGATAATTTTGCATGGAAAGTTTTAGCCCATAATACACTGTGGTACATTGCAGAATTACAGAACTATGGGCAAAGCACTATGATCAGCTAAACCAGATTATGAAAAATTATTCTTATAAAAGATTCTGCTGAATGCATTTTGTTTGAACCTAACGCTGTTAGTCACATGATTTTAGTATATACCACATTGTGCTTCGTTGCTTAGTTACAGATCTATGGGAGAAAATTCTATAATTAGGCCAACACTTATAATTTCCATTCTGCTAAATAGTATTTTATGGGACTTACATGGTCATTTACATAGTATTTGGGGGAGTGCATTAGTGTATAACTTGTCGTCTACTTTGCATAGATATAGATACATCTACAGGTGAAAGATCTGTAATTAGGTGAACCCGATTAGGAAATATTAGTTTTTTAAAGGTCTACTGAATGTATTTTGATAGGAATTACACTGGTAGTTAAATGAAAGATGGAAAATTAAAATGTAAAATTATACGTAAAATTTCCATACTGAATTGAAATGCTTACATTCTACATTAGCTGAGCCCCAGACAAAGGTAGTAAATAATAAATAGATCTTATTCTGTTTACAAAGATGTATAATGAAATAGTTATGCAAAACATTTTAGCTATATAAAGTGCCTTTTTTCAAAACATTAATAATTAAAAATGTAAGTCATAAATTCTTTTAAAATTACCTTCTTTTTAAGTTTCTCACATTTCATCTCTTAATACTATCATGTGCTTTCTCCTTTGACACAGTTTAATTGTTTGTTGGTCTGGATCTGTAGAGTTATGGCAGAGATGGACATTGAATAGATAGCTGAATCTGAACTATTAATATAACTTTACTCAAAATCTTTGTAAAATTCAATAAGCAGACTTACTTTTTAAAACTTTTTTAATAAATCCACATTTTTAGTTTTTCTATATAAAAATTAGAAAAAGAATTTAACAAAAAAATATTTGAAAGTACTTAGTTCTTATCTGTCCCTTAACAGTTTTTTAAAAATATTTCCATATAAAATATTTAAATTCAATTATACTAAAATAAAATGAAATAAATATTTATTATTTTTGGCAAGTATTTTAATTTAGTGTGTATGTTTTTATTTATATTTCATGTGCAGATGTTTGTGAAAGTTACTCTGAACATACCGTAAAAATATTTCAAAACACAAATTCTTTTTTATTTTCTGATAATTATTTTTTATTTAGTATATATGTTTTTATCTATATTTCAGGTGCAGATGTTTGTGAAATTTGTTCTCAACATACAGAGAAAATAATTCAGAACACAAATTCTGTTTAAAAACTATAGTGTATTGTTTTCACTCTATGTATCCTGGCATAAAGAAACTATTTAGTGAGGATTTTCTAAAATTTTTGAATTAATGGCTAACAGTAAAAAATTTTTAATTACACCTTCAAATTTCTACATTGTATTAGTTTATGATTACTACACTTTTTAATGCATCAGTGAAATATTTACATATATTTATAAAAATATATATCATTCTTACAAAATTTTTTACAATGTCAGACTCTATATAGAAGTTTTGCTTGCAAAATGTGCTCGATTTGTAAAAATTGGCTACATCTCTAATGGAAAGAAAAGTCATTTATTTTTTCCATTTCCTAGTCAGAAGAAAAAATATTGTTTATAATACATAAAAACATCTTTTACATGGGTTATAAAAAAAAAATTTTTGCAAATCTAATTTAACTCTACAATTATGTCTTTGTTTTAAGAACTTCATCTGTAAGTTTTATGGTAAAACATATGACAGAAATCTAATTTAAAAATGCAACATCGTACTGCAAACAAGGAAAAAGTACTTCACTTGTGAGATCTGCATAGAACACTTTATGACAAATTTCATTTAAATAGGCACATTCATTTTCACATACAGCAGAAGAAATTCACTTCTAAGGTGTGTAACAAAATATTCTCTGTGATGTCTAATTTAAATAGCCATCACTATGTTCATATCAAAGAGAAATTATTCATGTGTAAAATGTGCCACAAAGGATTTTGTTATTACTCTCTTTTATATCAGCATAGTCGTATGCACACTAAAGTGAAAACCTTTCTCTTGTGTAGTGTGCAAAAAAGGATTTTCTCAAAAATCTCATTTGAATGTCCACCTCCGAATTCATACTAAAGTTAAACCTTTCTCTTGTGAGGTGTGCAACAAAGGATTTTGTCAAAAATCCGAATTAAATAGACATCTTACAATTCATACCAAAGACAAACCCTTCTCTTGTGAGGTGTGTAACAAAGGATTTTGTCAAAAATCTCATTTGAATGACCACCTCCGAATTCATACTAAAGGGAAACCTTTCTCTTGTGAGGTGTGCAACAAATGATTTTCTCACAAATCTTCTTTAAATATTCATATGCAAAGACATACTAAAGGGAAACCTTTCTCTTGTGAGGTGTGCAACAAAGGATTTTCTCAAAAATCCGTTTTAAATAGACATCTGCGAATTCATACCGAAGTGAAACCTTTCTCTTGTGAGGTGTGCAACAAAGAATTTTCTCAAAAATCTCATTTGAATGTCCACCTCCGAATTCATACTAAAGTAAAACCTTTCTCTTGTGAGGTGTGCAATGAAGGATTTTCTTACAAATCTTCTTTAAATAGTCATCTGCAAAGACATACTAAAGCGAAAACTTTCTCTTGTGACGTGTACAACAAAGGATTTTCTCAAAAATCTCATTTGAATGACCACCTCCGAATTCATACTAAAGAGAAACCTTTCTCTTGTGAGGTGTGCAACAAGGGATTTTCTCAAAAATCCGCTTTAAATAGTCATCTGCGAATTCATACCGAAGTGAAACCTTTCTCTTGTGAGGTGTGCAACAAAGGATTTTCTCAAAAATCTCATTTGAATGTCCACCTCCGAATTCATACTAAAGGAAAACCTTTCTCTTGTGAGGTGTGCAACGAAGGATTTTCTTACAAATCTTCTTTAAATAGTCATATACAAAGACATACTAAAGAAAAACCTTTCTCTTGTGAGGTGTGCAACAAAGATCTTTCTCAAAAATCCAGTTTTAAAAGACATCTGCGAATTCCTACCGAAGAGAAACCTTTCTCTTGTGAGGTGTGCAACAAAGGATTTTGTCAAAAATCCGAATTAAATAGACATCTTACAATTCATACGGAAGAGAAACCCTTCTCTTATGAGGTGTGCAACAAAGGATTTTGTCAAAAATCTCATTTGAATGACCACCTCCGAATTCATACTAAAGAGAAACCTTTCTCTTGTGAGGTGTGCAACAAAGGATTTTCTCACAAATCTTCTTTAAATAGTCATCTGCAAAGACATACTAAAGCGAAAACTTTCTCTTGTGAGGTGTACAACAAAGGATTTTCTCAAAAATCTCATTTGAATGACCACCTCCGAATTCATACTAAAGAGAAACCTTTCTCTTGTGAGGTGTGCAACAAAGGATTTTCTCAAAAATCCGCTTTAAATAGTCATCTGCGAATTCATACCGAAGTGAAACCTTTCTCTTGTGAGGTGTGCAACAAAGGATTTTCTCAAAAATCTCATTTGAATGTCCACCTCCGAATTCATACTAAAGGAAAACCTTTCTCTTGTGAGGTGTGCAACGAAGGATTTTCTTACAAATCTTCTTTAAATAGTCATCTGCAAAGACATACTAAAGCGAAAACTTTCTCTTGTGAGGTGTGCAACAAAGGATTTTCTCACAAATCTTCTTTAAATAGTCATATACAAAGACATACTAAAGAAAAACCTTTCTCTTGTGAGATGTGCAACAAAGATCTTTCTCAAAAATCCAGTTTTAAAAGACATCTGCGAATTCATACCGAAGAGAAACCTTTCTCTTATGAGGTGTGCAACAAAGGATTTTGTCAAACATCCGAATTAAATAGACATCTTACAATTCATACCGAACAGAAACCCTTCTCTTGTGTGGTGTGCAACAAAGGATTTTCTCAAAAATCTCATTTGAATGTCCACCTCCGAATTCATACTAAAGAAAAACCTTTCTCTTGTGAGGTGTGCAACGAAGGATTTTGTCAAAAATCTCATTTGAATGACCACCTCCAATTTCATACTAAAGAGAAACCTTTCTCTTGTGAGGTGTGCAACAAAGGATTTTCTCACAAATCTTTAAATATTCATATGCAAAGACATACTAAAGGGAAACCTTTCTCTTGTGAGGTGTGCAACAAAGGATTTTCTCAAAAATCCGATTTAAATAGACATCTGCGAATTCATACCGAAGTGAAACCTTTCTCTTGTGAGGTGTGCAACAAAGAACTTTCTCAAAAATCTCATTTGAATGTCCACCTCCGAATTCATACTAAAGTAAAACCTTTCTCTTGTGAGGTGTGCAACGAAGGATTTTCTTACAAATCTTCTTTAAATAGTCATCTGCAAAGACATACTAAAGCGAAAACTTTCTCTTGTGAGGTGTACAACAAAGGATTTTCTCACAAATCTTCTTTAAATAGTCATATACAAAGACATACTAAAGAAAAACATTTCTCTTGTGAGGTGTGCAACAAAGAATTTTCTCAAAAATCCAGTTTAAATAGACATCTGCGAATTCATACCGAAGAGAAACCTTTCTCTTGTGTGGTGTGCAACAAAGGATTTTCTCAAAAATCTCATTTGAATGACCACCTCCGAATTCATACTAAAGAGAAACCTTTCTCTTGTGAGGTGTGCAACAAAGGATTTTCTCAAAAATCCACTTTAAATAGTCATCTGCGAATTCATACCGAAGTGAAACCTTTCTCTTGTGAGGTGTGCAACAAAGGATTTTCTCAAAAATCTCATTTGAATGTCCACCTCCGAATTCATACTAAAGAAAAACCTTTCTCTTGTGAGGTGTGCAACGAAGGATTTTGTCAAAAATCTCATTTGAATGACCACCTCCGAATTCATACTAAAGAGAAACCTTTCTCTTGTGAGGTGTGCAACAAAGGATTTTCTCACAAATCTTCTTTAAATAGTCATCTGCAAAGACATACTAAAGAAAAACCTTTCTCTTGTGAGGTGTGCAACAAAGGATTTACTCAAAAATCTCATTTGAATGTCCACCTTCGAATTCATACTAACGCGAAACCTTTCTCTTGTGAGGTTTTCAAGAAAGGCTTTTCTCAAAAATCTCCTTTGAATTACCACCTCTGAATTCATACCGAAGGGAAACCTTACTCTTGTGAGGTGTGCAACAAAGAATTTTCTCAAAAATCCAGTTTAAATGGACATCTGCGAATTCATACCGAAAAGAAACCTTTCTCTTGTGAGGTGTGCAACAAAGGATTTTCTCAAAAATCTCATTTGAATAACCACCTCCGAATTCATACTAAAGAGAAACCTTTCTCTTGTGAGGTTTTCAAGAAAGGCTTTTCTCAAAAATCTCCTTTGAATTACCACCTCTGAATTCATACTGAAGGGAAACCTTACTCTTGTGAGGTGTGCAACAAAGGATTTTCTAAAATCTCATTTGAATGACCACCTCCGAATTCATAATAAAGGGAAACTTTTCTCTTATGAGGTGTGCAACAAAGGATTTTCTTACTAATCTTCTTTAAATAGTCATCTGCAAAGACAGGGTGATCTGGAGTAATTATAGGTCACTCTCTTTCTGGGGTAATTATGGGTCACCTAGTTTTTATCCCTATGATGTGTACTAAGACAAATTCTAAAATAGTGGATAGGTTCTCTCATTAGTCTACTCTATTATGTATAGTACTTTTTTATTTTAACTTAGCTGCATAATATGAGTTGAGATTTTTTTTGTAACATGCTATAAAATCATCTTTCAGAAAGATTGCCTTTAAAAATTACACTTTTTACCAAGAGCCATGCCACAATTAAATAAATGTTTGGATTTTTTTTGTTTAGGCTTTTTTTAAATATAAATACTATAAGGTTTTTAAATATGTGCACTTTTTATTCTTATTTTTTTTAATGGACTGTAGCTGTATACCCAATTTATGCCCTAAATACATGGGGTAATTATGAGTCACTGGGGTAATTCTGGGTCAGCAGGTGTTTTTATGCATTTTTTGTATTTTAGACATGAAATGCAATTGTTAATTTAGGATTTTCAAAAGATATTGATGCAAGAACTTGTTTAATGTATTTTGAAATTCATAGGATACATATATATATATTTTAATGGCACCCAGCTAACCGAAAAGTACCTTAATTTTTTAACTAGGCCTAATAAAATGTTTTTATAAGCATTTTTCTTAATCTAATTTTTAACTGCTTAAATGTAAACTGTTAGCACATGGTAAAACAAATGTGCTAGATTCATATATTTATATTGTGGAGTAGTTAATTTGATTTAAAATGGTTAGAGACTGTAAACTTAAAAAAAGATTCTTTGTTGCTTAAAAGTAGTATTGTAAACAAAAATTAATTTCTCAACTGATAAGTAAAATGTTTTTAAACAAAAATCGAAACAAGAAGAAAAATTGACACTAACTTGGCTGTTATTACTAGTCAGGATTTACTGGATCTAGTAGCTGTGTGTGAAAATGAATTTGAAAAAGAGGCGGCTGTCAAAGCACAACGGATTGCTGCTAAAGGTAATAAGTGTGCCAAGAATCTAGAAAAAACAGAAGAACCACTAGATAAAAGATCCTTCCTCTTAAATACGTCTAACGAAGAACTCAAAGTGCCATGTGGAAGTGGAGATGTTGATCAGTTAAAGAAAAATGCAACCCTAGAGCAAGCTAAAATACTTCTTCACACTGTATTCCATGACACTATAAAAGAGCAAGTTTAATTTGCTGTATATTATGATAATGACCCATTTTACATCGAAAAAAATTACAAAAGTAATAGATGAGCAAAATATCCAGATGAAATTTCTCGAAAAGGGAGCAGGTAACTTTCGCCGGCCTAAACTTGACAAGTTAGAGATCATCAACGTAAAATACAAATTCTATAGGCCAGTTATGTTAATTGGTTCAAATCTTTTTGATGTTATTAATGTTGCTATTAATATGGCATGCAAGTGTTATAAGCCATTCTGTTAAATGTCATGGTTATAAACCAACAAAGTCCAATTGTAAACATTCCTTAATAAAATAGCATTCTCATTTATTTTTTATTATGTCTTTTCTTAATTTTTAAAGTGCTAATTAATTAAATTCCTACTTTAGAGGCAATTTCTAGTATCTTCAAAAATATATTATTAAAAAAACATATATTAATACTTCATACAGACAGTGACCCATAATTACCCCAGTTTTAACCCATATTTACCCCATTGTCGGGGTAATTATAGGTCACTTAAAAAATTCAATTATAAAAATTTCATTAATATTTTTAGTAAAATGAATGTTTTATGCAAAAGTTACAATACTAAGTTAACTCCATCCCAAATTTCAAAATTGTATCTTTTATATTTTTCTAGATATTGAGATCTTATTGTTTTTTGACCCATAATTACCCCACGTCACCCTACTAATAAGAAAACCTTTCTCTTGTGAGGTGTGCAACATAGGATGTTCTCACAAATCTTCTTTAAATAGTCATATGCAAAGACATACTAAAGTTAAACCTTTCTCTTGTTAGGTGTTCAACAAAGGATTTTCTCAAAAATCCAATTTAAATAGACATCTGCAAATTCATACCGAAGTGAAACCTTTCTCTTGTGAGGTGTGCAACAAAGGATTTTCTCACAAATCTTGAATTGACCATGTGCGAATTCATACTAAACAGAAACCTTTTCTTGTGAGGCGTGCAACAAAACATTTTCGAAAAAATCTGCTTTAAATAAACACCGGCTAATTCATGCTAAATAGAAAATTTTTCTCTTCTTAGAATTGCAAAAAAGTATTCTCTCACATGTCTCATTTAAATAGTCGTTTGGAAAGTCATACTAAAGAGGATTATTTCTTTTGTGAGGCGTCTAAAAAACGGTTTTCTCAAAAATCTCATTTAAATGTTTGATTATATGTACACACTAAAGGAAAACCTTGAATTTTGTACAATGTGTAAGAAAATAATTTCTCAAACAAAACCTCATTTAAAAAGTGCACCATTTACGTATGCATATAAAAGATAACTTTTTTAGTTATGAAATCTAATTTAAATAACATTATTATATCCAACCTAACATGTGAGACTTCTTTAGAAAAATTCAGAATTTTTTTAATTTATTCATCATGCCTAAAGAAAGCCTTTCTTTAATTGTTTTTGAAGTGAAGATTTTCTAAATAAAATTTGAATTTAAATGTGTATGTCAAAATGTCAGTATGTCTTATGTCAAAAGAATTTTCTCATTTGTAAACTGATAGATTTTCTGTAAGAAGAATATAATAAGGTATTTTCTTATTCTTTTTAAAAGTGTAAACTTTTATTCATGATATAGTGATTTGTGATTAATAAAACATTTATGCTGTTATTAAATTTAAATTAAGTAAAATGAAATCTGATGTTTATAAAACATTGTCATACGTAAATTGATGATTGTGCTTAATATTTTAGTTTGTAATATTGTATCCAGTATATTATAAATTTGTAATAAGAATTATATTAAGTATTTTTCAAATCTGAAGGTATAGATTAATTTGGTTAAATCTGAAATTTGTGTTTACTACTAAAGAGAGACAAAGATATGGTTGTCGTGGAACCTTTAACATTTTGTTTCCTGACGGTTCTTCAAGGTACCATTAGAGAAAATGTTAAAATTCGTTTACATATTTGTTTGGGGTGATACAATTAAGAATGAGCTATAGTACTTTATCTTGTTCCAAAAGCATTTTTGTTTGTACAAAACAAAAATAGATGATTTCTCTTTCAGTTGCATTTGTTCAGCTTTTTCGTTGTTGGAGTGGTAAGTTTCTTCTGCAATATTTCTATTGTAAAGGCACAATATAAATATTTCAGTATTTATTGTATGTGTACATTTTCTAATTATTTTTTATAAAATACAAAAAAAAAACGAATTTTTAAAGAAAAAATTTGAGTGTAGTGGTAAATGCTTCACAAAAAAATAAATAAAGATTTAGTTCATTAAATTTAATTGAAAAAAATCTTCCTAAAAATATTTCTTTATTGTATAAATCTTTTATTTATTTAATTTTTCAAAAAATTGGGAGAAGTAATTCGGAAGATGAAATTTCCATTAATTTATAATTTCGGATATAACAAATTAAAATATTTCCATTCTAATCTCACGTTACTTGAGTATCTTAATAGTGGAATTATACTTTTATAGAGTTGCCTAGTTAAACACTTCATGAAAGACGTTTTATAATACAAAAGTCAGTTTATATTTGACTTCAAGAAGATATGGATTGCTAGAAAAATACAATTAAGTGCTCAGGAATCGGCTTATTTTTATTTAAAATGGATAAACTTTCTTGACTAGTCATACTTATCATAAATTAACAAATTGATACTATCTTAGTCATGAATACAGTCACAGATTCTTCACAATATCTCTGGTGCTGGTAAGACTAGCACAACAGTCCTTATCATTTAAATGCTGTCCATGAAAGTTAAACTTTTTGCATAATTTACTTTCATAAATCTTTCTGTATAGCTTTATAACCATTGGAAGCTAGGATAATAGAGTCATTCACTCTGAAATTTCCTTTAGAACATGAGCTTCTTTTATTGTTCATGATTTTATATCTGGTGTTAAGCAAGAATATTTGTATGTCAGAAGACTTTATATTAAAAAAATAATCATTCACTCCCATGAAACATCTGCTTCTTTCATTTGTCCCTCTCCTTCTTAAGCATGCAATATTAAAACTATATTTTATTCCATACTTACGTATTTATTGTGTGCCTATTTGTTATTTTGTAGTAAAAATGCATATATAATAAAATCTTAACATGCTAAAATATCACACATGTTTGTGAATCTGTTGATATAACATCACTTCTAATTTACAGTTTTAGAATTTGGAATCATAATCGGATCTGAGAATCAAATAAAAGTCTAGAATATTATATCTATTTGATTGGTGACTACACTTTTCTATTCCTCTTTTAAAAGGAAGACTTATGACGTAATTTTGCAATGCATCAATGAAATCGAACTACAAAATATTTTTGTACTAATTTTCACCATTGAAAATTTCTTATTTTTCCTGATCAGAAGCGGTTTCTCAATGCAGTATTTATTTTCTGAGTTGTCATTAAAAATTAATATTTTTATAATTACCTAACTTAAATCTTCCATTTTGGTTATTGATTTGTTAATTCAAAATACAAACTATGCTCATTGAGAGTTTAAAATACTGGTTTCAAACCATTTTATGAAAGAAAAAAATTGTCATTGATATGTTAAAATCTGATAATTTTCAAGTAATAATTGCGTTTTATCTCAGCATTGTAAAATTATATTTTAACATTGCAAGATTTGTAGCTCAAATATTTATCAGAATGATTTTGCCATACAAGAGAAGGAGGGTAATATGCCGTACAATATAATGACGTCATACATTCATGTTAGAATATGTTTGTTCCTGTTTTGACTGAACACTGACGTCACACATGCATTCTAAAACACAAAAAATAAATCTTAACTGGAACCAAATGTAAAGTTGAGTTGCTTTTCTAATCAAAATCTCGTTTAACTGTAATCAAATGTAAAGTTGAGTTGTTTAAAAGACCATTAACTGTAACCGATAACGAAAAAAGTTTGTCATACAATAAATGGCAACAGTTGCATTTGTCAGTTGCTTCGATTTTTTTGTGAGTGTTGCGTCGTTTGTGAAATTTTATTTAAGCGTATTTGCCGATTTCAACAAAAGTTTAAACATGAAATGACTTAGTTCTCAGATTTGTAATTTGGAATCTAGAATGAGGAAGAAGGCGGCTAAGGACTTAGCAATTAAAAATGAAAATAATGGTTCTAGAAAGATTTTAGCTCAGAATGCTCAATTTAATTCGTCGGGGGATGCTGCCTACACCCTTGAATCATTGCCTAAAGATATGATACATCTTGGAGGAGAAAATTTTTTGAAAGTATCTGGATTTATTGGACATACACGTGTACACATAAGAAGACGTGTGCATGATGATAGTGGTTTTTATCACCCTACGAAAGACGGAATTTCATTATCACCTGCAGTGTGGCTTTCATTTTCTGGAGAGGTGAACAATATCTTAAATCACAGAACATCTGATAAAGTCTTTGTGATTGATAGAGACTTATGTGTACCAAACAAATGAAAGATGGAATTGAACTGTTTGTTTTCCAAAGACTATTCCAACGTAAAAATTTAAGTATGCAATTTGTGCCGGAGCATGTTGTGTTAAAAGGATCAGAGTTTGGAAAACTCGCTGACAACAAGAACTTTATTACAGAATGTGTGAAAGACGAACTAATAACATACACTTTGTTTTACAATATAACGAAAGAACTGAAAAATCCAAACCTGGATTTTAAACCTGACGAGAACTGTGATGGATTCTTGCAACTCATTGAATCTTTGGGTACGTGCCTGTGTACTTTTCTCACCCAAAAAATCGCTGAACTTATGAACTGTTCTGGATGCAGAGATCATTATCAAGTAAATTTTATGCACGACTGTATGTCTAAAAGTAGAGGTGAAAAATTTGGTGAATATTTTGAACAAACGCTTTTTAAAATGAATATGAATGATGTAGCAAAAGACTTTGTACAAAGAAATTTAAATGTTCATTTCAATTTTGTACTTGGTCAGCAAGAATTTTTTGATGCTGTGGACACAAAAGGACTGTTTAAAAGCATTGAAAAATGTATGTTTCAGAAGAAGAAACTGTGTATAATGATTTCCTGTAATTAATTTTAAGTACTGTAGAACTTTATACTGTGCAACTGAATACATTTCTAACTTTTATTATATTTGCTGTGTATTTTTTATTGTGTCTTGTTTATTTTTAAAAATAAAAAGAGAGAGAGAGTATATGCATGTCTATACTCTCTGTCTCTTTCTTTTTCATTAAAAAAAAATAAAACTTTAAAAAATATATATCTAAAATTTATATTAATACTTTTAAAAAGATGTATATATTAAAGGATTTTTATATTGTTTATCATTTGAATATAAATTTTGATGCAATAAATATCGTATTATTGCCAGCTGAAAATATTAATGAATGTTAAAATTCGTTTAGATCATAATCATTGTTGCAATGGAAGTTTTGACTCAGATGTATCAGGATCCAGCACTTCCAGCCAGTTTCGGTGGTATCAGAGCTTTGCAACGTGTTTTAAAAGGTCGCGTAAAAACACAACAGATAAAGAAATGGTTGCAAACAAAAGATTCTTATACTTTGCACAAGCCTTTGCGACACAAATTCCCAAAAAATCGTGTCATAGTAGGAGGCGTAAACGAGCAGTTTCAATCTGATTTAGTAGACATGCAGTGTCTTTCTTTGAATGACGGATATAAGTATTTATTGACCTGTATCGATATTTTGTCGAAATATGCATGGGTCATACCATTAAAAGATAAAAGACCTCCAGGTATTAAAAGAGCTTTTGAAAAAATATTTTCGGAACGTAAGCCGCAAAAATTGCAGTGTGATGCAGGGAAGGAGTTCACGAATAAGCTTGTACAGGCTTTCTTAAAAAAGCAAAATGTTCACTTTTTTACAACCAATAACACCACAAAAGCTTCAATAGTAGAATGCTTTAATCGTACACTTAAAACGAAAATGTGGAAATATTTTACTGAAAAGAATACAAAGAGATATATTGATGTAATCGATAAATTAACACACAGTTATAAGCACACGTGGCATCGTAGTATTAAAATGGAGCCAGCATCAGTGAACCTTGATAATCAAAGTCAGGTTTGGAAAACATTGTACGCAAATGACAAAACCCCTGCAATCAAATGTGACTTGAATGTAGGAGATACCATTCGCATAGGTAAGAAAAAATTACGTTTTGAGAAAGGATACGAACAAAATTGGACACGAGAAATTTTTACTATTCATAAAATCATACATCGTGTGCCTGTTGTCTATAAATTAAAAGATTTAGCACGAGAAATCATTAAAGGAACATTTTACACACAAGAACTACAAAAAGTTTCGGATTCAGGTTTTTATCCTGTGGAGAAAATTTTGAATAAAAGAAAACGGAATGGAAAAGTTCAATATTTTGTGAAATTTCAAGGATATCCTGAAAAATTCAACGCATGGGTAAAAGATGTCAGAGAGATATAAATAGAACAGTTCACTTCATGAGAAAATGTCGTTCTACATTATACTTATCTGCGACAGCTCTATGAGCTTTTTTCCTAATAATAAAATATCGCAATTTACAACTCAGTTGCCCACTCCCATAAATTTAAACGGTGAATGGGAAGTGGCTTTGGTCGATTTTATTTATCCGCATACCTGGTACAACGTTAGAAACGATAATAATTTATTTGGTTTTGACTTGGGAGATGAAAAATTAGAAGGTAGGAGACTTCCTCCTGGATGTTATGAAACCATACCGGACCTTATCAAAGCCATGATGATACCATCGCATAAAAATAAGATTGAGTTTCATTATCACCCTGTTACGAAAAGAGTTAAAATCAAAACAGCTGAGAAATCAAAGGTTATTCTCCACGAAGGAATAGCAGAACTATTGGGATTTGAACCCGGAGAATATACAGGGTTTCAACAAAGTCCTTTTGTAGCCGATCCTATGTCATCGTTTCCTATTATGTACATGTATTGTGATCTCGTAGAGCCTCAAATCGTAGGTGATGTACACGCCCCTCTATTAAAAATTGTGTCTGTCGAAGGAAAAGGCGGCGAAATAATTAATGCTCACTATACAAGACCATTTTACGTACCAGTCATTCGGCAACATTTCCAAACGATACAAATCGATATAAGACTTCATACTGGAGATTTGGTACCGTTTGAAAGAGGTAAAGTTTTCGTTACATTGCATTTTCGTCTGAGGCAAATCATATAAAAGGGCGTTTCGTTTGACAACAGCTTTCATTTTTTTATAGCATGCAAACTAAACGGATCAAAAAGTAAATATGTTGGTCCCTTATACGTGTTGTACCAAAAAGTTTGAAGATTATTATTCAGGACAAAAAGGAAATGGTTTGTCTTATTATAAGGGCACTGTTTTACAGAAAGGGCATGGTATTGGTGGATTTTTTGCTAAGCTCTTTCGAAGTGCAATGCCTTTATTGATCAGCGGAGCTAAAGCCGTTGGAAAAGAAGCTTTACGTACAGGAACAATGGTTGCGAATGATGTGTTATCAGGCGAAAATTTTAAATCATCCTTTAAAAAACGGACAAAAGAAACCGGAAAAAAATTAGCCAGAAAAGCGGTTTATAAGGCTGATGAGATGATTGGCCATGAAAAGCTTAAAAGGAAGCGAAAACCTGCGAAACGCATCATTTCATCGAAAGCACGGAAGGTGCAAAGACGTGATATTTTTGACTAATTATAAATAGATTACCATGGCTTTTCTTTTAAAGGACTCTCCAGAATGTGCTAAATCAGAATTAGAATTATTTCACCTCCCTCCAACTCAAACGGTTATAGAAAGAGGTCAATGGGTTGAATTTCACCCACTTGCCAATGTTTCTGATGGAGGACCTGTGGAATTTAATGTTTCTGGAAGCGGAGAAGAATACCTTGATTTATCGCAAACTCAGTTATATGTCAAAGTAAAAATTTTAAAAAAAGATGGTAAATCCATTGTGGATATATGTAAAGTGGGACCCAGCAATCTATTTTTGCATGCCATGTTTTCCCAAGTTGATATTAGCCTGAACGAAAGACTCGTTTCTTCCAGTAATAACACCTATCCTTACAGAGCCATAACAGAGAAGTTACTGAATCATGGTTATGATGCAAAAACCTCTCAACTTTCCTCAGAATTATTTTTCAAAGATACGGCCGGTCGTATGAATGTTGTGGATCCAGCAAACGCAAACCCTAATGAAGGATTTAGTAAACGTGCTGAAATGACTAGACTCAGTGCTTCAGTCGATATGATTGGTCGATTGCACCTGGATATGTTTCACCAAGAAAGACTCCTCCTTAACATGGTAGGTCTGAAAATTAAACTTATTCGTAGTAAACCAGAGTTTTGTTTGTTAGCGGGTGAAGGGGAGTTTAAAGTTTACCTGGAACTCGCTTCCTTATTTGTTCGTAAAGTACGAGTAAGTCCTGGTGTTGTGTTAGGACATGCTAAAAGCTTAGAAAAAACAACAGCTAAATACCCTATTAACAGAGTGCTTTGCAAAACTTATTCCATTCCTACCGGTAATATGAGTTTTGTTCAAGATAACATTTTTACAGGGCAGATGCCAGAGCGCGTAGTGATCGCCTGTGTGGATAATGACGCATGTAATGGCAACTATAAAAAATCTCCCTTTGAATTCAAACATTACAATGTTAACTTTATAGGTGAATATGTAGATGGTCAACCCGTTCCTCACAAACCACTGCAACCTGACTTTGAAAACAATTTATTTATCCGAGCCTATCAGAATTTATTTACAAATGCTGAAAACAAAGGTCTTTATCTTTCAAGATCAGAATTGGCAAAAGGATATTCCTTATTTCGGTTTGATTTGTCCCCTGATCTTTGTGATGGCGCTCATCTAAATCTTATCCGTCATAGCAATTTAAGATTAGAAATAAAATTTGCAACTCCTTTAGAACAAACAATTTCACTGTTAGTGTATGCTGAATTTGAAAATTTAATAGAAATCAACAAAGCTCGTAATATTTTGTATGATTTTGGAAACTAATGAATTCATCACAGATTCATGCAATTTTATCTCGTGATCCCGCTTCGATGAGATATTTTAGGGGTGTTTTCCCTTCTGACAAAATACCCAATATTCGAAAATTTCCCTGTGCATTAGTGCTCAATACTGATAAACATGATGAAAAAGGATCCCATTGGCTGGCAGTTTACATTCAAGACAAAAATACTCTTGCATTTTTTGATTCTTATGGTTTTTCTCCCGAAACCTATGGAGAAGATATCACAAGATTTGTGAAGAAGTATCATCGTATAAACTGGAACAAGACAATGCTTCAAAGTTTAACGTCCAATGTCTGTGGACAATATTGTATTTTCTTTATTGTAAAACGTTGCCAAGGACTTTGTATGAATTCTATTATAAATGTATTATCGAGAAAGAAGAATGATTTTCGTATGTATCAATTTGTCAAAAAAAGATATGGTGTAAACATGATTTTTAAAAAAATAATAAATAAATATTTACTCTTATTTAATGCGTGTTCATTGTTTTTAAATCCAATTACATGAAAATGATCCATTTTCTTTTTTTTTTTTTTTTTTTTTGGAAAAAAATGAGTGTATACGATTTTTTTTTCTAGCAAAATCATAATAGTAATTCGTCGAAATACTCATTAAAACTATAAAAATCAAAGTTTTCATTATTTCTTTTCATTTAAAGCAAGGAGTTACTCAAGTTAGTACATCATTCGACTGTTCTAATTTCTGGACCGACGGGTTCAGGTAAAACTGTATTTGTTAAAAAATTAATTGATTCTAAATATTTTCAACCTATGCCAAAAACTATTATATACTGTTATGGAAGCTATCAACCTATTTTCAATTCAATGAAAGGTGTACAGTTTGAAGAAGGTTTACCCTCTAACCATAACTCTCTGCATGACGCTTTAATTATTATAGATGATTTAATGACAGAGTTAGCCAGTGATCAGCGAATGAGCAAACTTTTCACGAAAGGCAGTTGTTGTAATTAAAAAATTTATGAAGAGTCAGTGAAGGAGAGATTAGACTGAATTAAATTAAATATTTATAAACTGAAATTGATTCGTGATGAAGATGACCTGGTTCGTTAAAATTAAATAATGGGAGAGAAGTTTTACTTCCCTGATTGTTTGCATGAGGTTCATAAGAAGAATTCAAATCAAAGTGTATATAGAATACAAATAATAACAAAATGTAATGGAATAAACTAAATCTGGTTTATTCATCTTTTTACTTGTACATTTGAACTACACTGCTCAAAACAATTAAAGGATATTTGAAGTTTTACATAAAATAAAGATATAAACGAAATTTTTTTTGCCGAAAATAGAAGAAGAGAATCACAAATGCAAATTTTTCTGGTTTTCAAACTGTGGAGTATGCAAATTTTGAGTTCGACGTCAAAAACGTCGCTTCAGCGGCAGTGAACGAAATTTGACTTTCAACTGGATAAAAGAGAATGAAGACAAGGATGTTCGGCATTCAGTGATTGCTTTGTTTCGATGAGTACGATGTCTCAGCGAAGTCATTTGACAGATTCAGAAGCTTGGAGAATTGTTGGTAGGTTAGAAGGGGGCCAAACTCAAGCCGAAGTAGCGCAAGCCATTGGAGTGTCACAAAGTGTCATTTCCAGGATCTGGAACCGTTTTTTGGAGAGTGGATGTGCAGGCCGAAGACCAGGGCAAGGTCGTAGACGGGCAACAACGCCCAATGAAGATCGGTATTTAGCGTTAACAGCTCGGAGACACCGAAACATGAACGCTACTCTTCTCCAACAACACCTTCGCTCGGCTACAGGCACCACGATTTCAACTCAGACTGTCCGAAACCGGCTCCATGCTGTAAGTCTGTATGCTCGCCGACCGATGGTATGTGTTAGATTAACATCAAGGCATCGTCGCGACCGTAGGAAGTGGGCAACCGAGCATGTCAACTGGAGGAGAAATGAATGGAGCAATATTCTGTTTTCTGACGAGTCCCGTTTTTCTGTGCATCCGGATAATAGGCGTATTTTCATCTGGAGGGACCGTGGCAGTAGGAATAATCCTGCGTTCGTGCACGAAAGTGTCAGATTTGGCGGTGGAGGAGTGTTGGTGTATGGTGGCATCTCCATTGACGGGCGCACTGACCTCTACATCATTCGAGATGGAGCTCTGACTGGTCGCCGATATAGGGATGAGATCCTCAGACCTATTGTAGTCCCTTACGCTGCAGCAATCGAAGATAACTTCATTTTAATGGACGATAACTGCAGGCCACATCGTGCAAACCTGGTGGAGGATTTCCTTTTCGAGGAAGGAATCGTTCGAATGGAATGGCCAGCGTGTTCTCCAGACATGAATCCAATCGAGCACGTTTGGGACGCTCTAGGAAGACGAGTTTCTGGCCGCCAACAACCCCCACAAACTCTCCAAGAACTGGAAAGAGCTCTTCTGGAAGAGTGGGGCAGAATACCCCCAACTCGTCATTAATAGCCTCATTGAGTCCATGCCTCAAAGGTGTTCAACGTTGCTGGCCGCCCGTAGAAACCATACCCCCTACTGAAAATGATTTTCTTTGAAGAAAACACCTTTTCTTATTCTTTTTTTCTCATATGAACAAATTGTGTTTTTTTCCTTTTGTACACAAATGCGCAATAAAATGCATTTTTTTCTGCCAAACATGTGTAATTTATTCTCATATAACCTACTATGTCTGTCGACCATGTATCAATCAGCTAAAAAGTTTCCCAGATACAAAATCCACCTAAAACTGCAATATCCTTTAATTGTTTTGAGCAGTGTATTATGAGACCACTTACATGTTCCTTTGAGGTATATGCTTCATCAGCAGGCATGCTAATTTTTAAAGTTACTGTATTATAAAAAGACTATCAGATAACAGATTGAGAGTTCCTTGAACTAGGCACATGTTAATTAAACATTGGTTCATCTTAATTTCCATTAAATAATACGATTCATCGTTTAGTTTTTATGGATATTACTTTCTATATGTGAATTTTAATATTTCATATTAAATACATAAATGTATTACTATACAAGGCTTACCGCTTTGTGAAAAGACAATAAGTGAAGGGTTTCTTTAAGTTACCTCCTTGATGGATATAGAATAGTATACAGCACCTTGGATCTGATATTCTGGAGTAGAAATTCAACATGTATATCGCAATGCATCTTAATGGCAAAAATGGATGTCGTTGTTGTTACAGTACAAGTTGTAGACAGTTGTTGTAGCTAGTGGTTAGAAACAGCGTGCGTTTGTATTTATACGAACATAGGTTGCCATACTTGTTGCGTTTCAAATCACGCCAAGCAGGAGCCATAAAACGCCAAGAACAACAAGGGAACAGATCCTATTGGATGCAGAAGAAACAATGGTTCTGCGATCGCAGAAAGCGCGATCTTGGCGAAAGCCAAATAATAATTACAACGTGCGATCGCGAGGCCAAGATTGAAGTGAAAGTTGTAGTGCTTGTTTTCAAGCAAAGATGAGACTACAACTTCAAAAACGGATGGGAAAGATAACTATTGAAATTAAGAGAAAGTATTTAAAATGTAAACACAATGAGATAAAAGTTAATAAAGATAAATAAATAATAATGGAGTGGGAAAATTGAGTATTAACTAAAAAGAGTTAATTTTCCCACAACAGCAGTCATCACCGAACTCTGTCAGTCATTTTTATAACCCAAAACTTGTTTCATCACGGCAAAGAAATGCGAAATATGAATTTAAATTCCCATGACATGGTAGTATACAAAAATACCCGAGATAAAAGCCAAGTAATGCATTTAGCCAGACAAATGTATCCTGGTAAAACCAAGGGTGTTCAAGAAATTTTTAACGATGCTACTGCATTACCTTTCAGCTATTTATTTATTGATTTAAGATAAGATTCTTTCGAAAGCTTGCGTACAAGTATATTTCCCGATAATAAGCATTACGTGTATGAACTTCGATAAGCCATTTGTACACAGAGTGTCATCCTGTGAACATGTCGTCCGTTGTTGTTGAATTCGAGGAGTTTCAGATAAATTCAAGTGATTTTATTATCAAAGAACTCGCCTTTTATGCAGTGGATCATGGATACCATGCCCGTTGGAGCTTCCTCCCTCCGCATCCTTGGGTGGAGCTATCCTTCAAACAGAGAAAGACGTTTGCCTTGCTGACTCGTTACCATCATGGTTTGCAATGGAATAGTGGTGATTTACCCTTTTCATCATTAGAACCTATACTTTTATCCTTGTTTACTTCTTATAAAAATGTTTATACCAAAGGATTAGAAAAAGCAAAGTTTTTAGAACGAATGTCTGGACGAAAGATTTTGAATCTAAATGATTTTAACTGTCCTAAGATTGATTTATTAAGTATTTTAGAGGTAAACTGCCCCAGTCACAAATCCTGTTTTAAACATTGTGCTTTGACGAAAGCTTTTTCTCATGGCATGCATATAAAAGAGAGATTAACCTCAGAAATCATCATTTGTACTCAGGATGTCGACGTTGGAACATCTCAAATTGTTAAGCAAGACAAAGAAAAAAGCAGCCTTTCTTAAACAATGTCCCAATAGTATTATAAAAGGTGTCTGTGAATGCGCCTTAAATCTTTTAAAAGGTAACATACCTGTCTCTAAACGTAAAAAAAAATCGATTATCAGCTCACAAAAGAACATTGCGTCGACTGGGAGATAAAAAACAACCTTTGTTTAAGAAAAGACGACTTCTCGTTCAAAAAGGAGAAGGTTTTTTGTCTATACTTATTCCTGCTGCAGTGTCAGTTCTCAGTACTTTGATCAATGGAGTTCGCTCGTAAATTCAGACTTGTTATAGCTGACAGAGATCAAGAGTTTGCTGATGAACATTTGAGCGATTTAGACATACAGATTCAGACTATTTTGAAAAAAAAAATTAAAGGATGATGAAAAAGCTAAGCTTTATACACAGATTTTGCAAAAGTTTGTGTCATTCCCAGATGTGAACGCGGTGAACCCCCCTCCTGAAGAACTACTTCCTGAGAAACCATTTGAAAAGTCTCCTGATACAGAAAATAAAATTTTAAGTTCTGTTCCTGCAAATCAAAAGAAAACTGCTGCTAACATTATGATTTTTTTTAAACAAAATAAAATTTTCTATACAGGAAACAAAGAACTGAAAATAGATGATACTGTAATTGCGGGATCAGATGTTGTTCAACTGATCAATTTTTTGCTGAGAGATAGAAGTAAAAAACCTGCTGCTTTTGATCAATTTCAAAAACTTTTAAATATTATCAGCTTTCCTCAAGAATTTATAAAAAAACAAGTATTTAAAGAATGAACAGAAAACTATTTATGCAAGACCTGAACCCCATCATGGAAAAAGAAAATCCTCTTACCAAGTCACTTTACCAAAGCCATGGTTAAAAATGTATAACAAAGGCTAAAATTATAACATATATCAAAGATTTATATTTTTTAACATTAATGAATATAAGTGTATGATATTTTTTCTTGATTATGAATAAAAATAGTTTGATGACTAAAAATGTGAATGTCTATTTTCTTATTTCATTTTTATAAATATACATAGTACTAAATATATTCACAATAGAAAAGAAAATCCATTTTTTTTCCTTATAAGTTTACTTTGTAACTATTAACTTTTTCAGATATTTATCATAATATATTATTTATATTATAAATATATTAATTAAATATTATTTTTAATAAAAAAAATATCTATATACCTATATATAAGTGATACATATTTAAAAATAATGAAAATGGATTTTCCTTTTCCTTCGTCACTGTGAAACTGAAAGACATGTTTTTTTTAATTACTGAACATTATTATTTAAATAGGTATAATAAAAGAGCAAAATAAAAATTAAATAAAATATAAATAATTTTATTATACATCAATTTACATTAATTTTTTTTTTACAAAACTTTACTTTTTGCTGAATTTTAAATCAATTGTATAATTTATCACAGAAAATTAATAACCATATGGTAAAGTATTATAGTCTGATTGGATTACTCGCTTATCATAAACAGGACGACATCTTTTTTCTTCTATCTTATTCAAAACTTTGCGTTTTTTTTTTTTTTGCATCTGTCACAATTTTCTTTGGATTAGTAACGCTGAGTGTAATAAAAGTCATGTTCAAATTGTCATGTCCAAATCTTGAACAAGGTCTTTCATCGAATTGAAATTAAGAACTTGAGAATTTTTGTAGTTCAGAGTGAATCCTCGAATTTTACATATTTTTACTCCATCACTTCGCTCATAAGCATAGTTTTTCGCTCCTCCTAGGAAAAAGAAATAAACAAATAAATATAAATTTACTTTAAAATATATTGTTTAATTAAAAAAGTAATTTTTATGTTTCATAATTTAAAAAGTTTTTTTTTCATGACTTACCAGATACAAAATCCTTGATGTATTTCCCTTCTAATTCATCAGTGAAATCGCCCAGGTATGATCCTAAAACTGGATCGTTATCCCCTGTACTTTCATGAATAATGCTAAATAAGAAAGAAATGATTTTTTTAGATTGACGAACAAAGAGTAATTGGAATAAAATTACAGTAAAAAATTATTATTACTATCTGGAAAAATGAAATATTTTTAATACCTACCTGTGTCAAAATAGAGAACACTTTCACCCAATTTTTCCAGTTCAGAATATAGCTTTAATCGAGCCCAAGCTGTGGTGAACGAAGCTAAAAATATATTTGTTTTATCCGTTTGTTTCAAACATTCATTTCTTCAACAATATTGGATGGCTGCAACATCGTCTGTAGGTAAATACATATCAGTAACCTAATTAAAAATAAAAATAAATAAATATTTATGCATGTATGTATAATAAAAATAATTAAATCTATTTTTAAAAATCTGGTGAATACAATCATAAAATAATGTATAACTTACTGTAATTGAAGGGTCTGCCAGCATTTTGTTGAATTCTGCTATATCAGTTACATATTGCAGTTGCGTTTTATTTTCACACATGCCCCATCTTCCCCAGAAACTACAAAATAATATAAAAAAATATCATTATTCTTTTAACTTTAAAAAACAAAAAAAGGTATATATTACCAAATCTTGCTTCTAATATATATAAATATAAATTTAATTATTTACCAATTTAAACATAATTTAGCCACTTGTCGTCTACCGGCGTTTGGAATAATTAGGTTTTTTTCTAATAAAATCCCTTCTCTTTCTTTGTAGTTTGCGATATATCTGTCTTTTTGCTCATGTGTTGTGCAATCAATAGGAAATCTCGACGATTCTTGTTTGATCTTTGCAAATTCATCAATATAATCAGAAAAAAGTCTGACCCTTGATTCAGGAAAATCATAAACCTAAAATAAATAAATAAAATAAATAATAGCAATAAAAAATAAGACTTTGGCTGTTCAGTTTTAAGTTGATCTACTCACTTCATATATCTTTATAATTTTATAATCTTTTTCAAGAGCCTTTTTAACTTCCTCAGTCACCCAAGTTCCTGATAAAGCACGTTCGTCGTCTTTGTGTTCACACGGTTGCTGTTGTTTGGTTTCTACACACAATCGACACAGAGGAAAAGTTAGTTTTCCATTTGATCTATTAAAAATAAAATACACTTTTAAAAGCAAAGTCATGTAATATATGTATACAAAGTTTATTATTATTTTAAAAACTAAAATTACCTAAATGGTAGAACTGGAAGATACAATTTTCTAGGAGGAAGAATTTTACATTTTATAATGCCAAAATATTTTGCAATACTTGTAAAATCTTTTGTAATAACATTTGGATGCTTAATTGGATACCTGTAAAGAAAAAAAGTAATAAACATACAAAGATACTTTTAATTTTAAAAACACAAATTCAAAAAATTATGCGATAAGTAAAATAAATTACCTGCAATATTTATTCACATATGGATATAGACTTGTGAAATCTATATATTTTGCTCTTCCTTCGTAAAACAGTCTTGTAGCATTGGTTCGACCTCCAAAAAAAGAATCTCTCGGGTTCAGTCTAGATACAACTTCATGATTCACTAAAAATTCTTTCAATTCGTTACAAGTCTTTTTCATTTTCTCAAAATCATGTTCCCAAATTTCCTGGTATTGCAATCCAAGTGACTTAAGTTTTTGTTCTGTTTTCATAGTTCTATTTTTAAGCACCCACATACTTTCTCCATTCAATCCGTTAATCATATCTAGATCTGGGTAGCATCGAGGGCATCCGTGATAAAAGCAACCTAAACATATACATAAACAAAAATATTTAAACACAGATATTAAAGAAAATAGCTTTAATAGAAAGTAAACTTGATTAACTCATTTACCTTGAAATTGATAGACAGTATTTGTTTCTGCGCAGTAACCGTCAACAAAAATACCTCCAAAACTTTTTTCGCCATAGCCATTGGCAGAATGCTGAATATGTATTCCTTCTTTGTGGCTAATAAACTCTAGCCACTGAACAGCTGATTTGCTTGTATTAATATTCTTTACATATCCATGAACAGGCACCATGCCCATTGTATCATTTTCAATGAATTTCGAACGAAATGTCCCCATGCATGCGCTTGCAATTGTTGTGTATTGAAAGGGATCTATGTTTGTGATCTTTAAAAATTCTTCCCTGAATATAATGCAACACCTTCTAAGAATATCAACATCAGACCTAAAATAAATAATAAACAAAAATTCAGTTATCAAAAAAAAATGAAAAGCATTTGATAAAAAAAAATATTATAATAAATCATACCTGCAATATCTTTCTATTTCTAGTTGGAAATTGAAGTTTTCTTTTTTTCTTTCTTCGTACCAGCTCGAAAATTTAAATCTGGCAGCTTCTGTCATAAATTCAGGACAGTAATATTTTTGTTTGGTAACTCACCAATATACATCTGATTCTCTTCGGTATTAAATAAGTGTGGAAAATATCCTTTGGATATTTCTTCCACACCAAATGTTTTGGGAAACTTTGCCAAACCCATGGGCAAAAAGTTGAAAGAATCAATAATGCTTATGTTGTAGGATGAAAGTTTTATCTTCATAATTTTAGACCCATTGGGTATTATTCTGGGTTTCAAACCTTGTTTCAATAAATAAGCCATTATAAATTGTCCGTCGAATCCACGCATGTTATGTGCGATAGCAGTGTAACCTTTGTGTTTATCTGTAAATAAAAATTTACAGAAATTTTCACAGGCATCCTACCCTTTAAATATGACTTCTTCACCGTTTTTATACATTCCCATAGCAAAATTTATTATATGTTCATTAGTGCTCTGATCAGTCTCAAAATCAAAGAACAGTAAATTTTCATTTGCTTTCTTGGGCGGTATTTTTTTTAACATACATAAATGTTTTCCAGAAATTTTTTTTTGCAATTGCAGCAATATATTTCGCCACATCGATGCAAATTTGCAGGCCTGTTTTTAGCAACCAAAAATTGGAAACAACTTGGACATTCATAAAATTGTTCACAATAACTTTGCTTTTTCTCCGTTAAGCTCTCTGTGAACTGTGAAGCATTCATCAGATCTACAGGTACGGTTTCAGAATGGACACGTTTGCTTGGATTCTAAATCACAGTCATCTCTGAAACATACATTGCACCTTACAGTGCACTTGTGCCTTTCAACATGATCAAACCCTTTATCACAAGCTGCACAGTAATAAGTTCGACCGTGGAAAGCCTTCATGCTATTTATAGCATCAAAATGATTTTCGTGGTAGTATAAGAAAATCTTTTTAGTTCTCGTAGGCTCTTTGTAAGTAACCTAAAAGATTTTTAAAAAAATCAATCAATGCTATATTACTAAACTAAGAAAAAAAGAAAAGAAAAGAAAAATACCTTATTGAATTCCTTTGCGGATACGACATGAATTTGGACGTCTAAATAATCTTCAAATTTCCGTATTTCACTGTAACCACATGAATCTTCAGGCACACCTGCATCAAAATGAAGTTGTTTTGCCATTCTTTCTTGCACAGCCCATCGACCATCTCTGATTGTTTTATATTGTGCATGGTTTTCAAGAAAAGCTAAAGCAACAACAAATGCTCTTGCACAGCACAAGTTATCAGAACCTTTCGGAATTTTCACCACTGATTTTTTTAACAAACAATTAGTATCAATAGCGGATAATTTTCTTTTACCTCCACCATAAGGATTCTTAACGGTTAGGATATCTATTCTTAAGCTACTGTCTCCTAAAGGTATGCTATCCTTGCTCTAAATAACCAAATAAAAATAATTATTTGTATGTATCATTAAAAATAACTTTGTTAACAATAATATAATAAAATACAAAAAAAAACATGTAGGAAAAAAATCCTTACTTGCAATACTTTCATTATGGTGGATAACAGTAATTCTACGGTCATGTTTTTAACATGTATTAAACATGTTGAAATTGGTTTATCCAAATGATTAGAGAAAAAATAGAACCTATTTTAAAAATGAAATCTATTATGTTTTTTCATTTTAAAAATAAAGAAGTTTGTTAAGAAAGTACAATTTTGCACAAATGATATATCAATGAATAGAGCATCTAAAAGCACATTTAGAAATCCAACTGCTCCACAAATACTTTGATCATTAAAATGAGAAGGAATTTGTGAGGGATTTATGCGTGCTGAAAAAGATATTTCTTCTGTTCCAAATTTTCTGTTAATACGTCTACCTCTTTCAGTCAATATGTATGGCAAATCGACCTAAATGTTTTGATAAAAATTACTTAATCATATTTAAAAAATCGATAAAAGTGAAAAAAAATTACATAAGAAAAATATATACATACTTCAGCAGCTCCATATCCTATTTGATTTTCAAAATCATATATCTAAAATAAAGATAATAAAATAATCTATAAGTTGCAATTAAATAAACTCTGATATGTTAACGTAAAAACTTAAAAAAAAAACTTACGATTTCATTTTCTTGTATATCTTGAGCCCATCGCAGTTCATCGCTGGCAAATGCGTGATCAGCAAAAAATTTATCCGTCTTAAAATTGGCAAAAAGAAAATATTTTAAAATTGAATATATGCTATTTAGTAATTTGTTTTTGATTTTCAAAATCATATATTTAAAATAAAGATAATAAAATAATCTATAAGTTGCAATTAAATAAACTCTGATATGTTAACGTGAAAACTTTAAAAAAAAAACTTACGATTTCATTTTCTTGTACATCTTGAGCCCATCGCTGGCAAATGCGTGATCAGCAAAAAATTTATCCGTCTTAAAATTGGCAAAAAGAAAATATTTTAAAATTGAATATATGCTATTTAGTAATTTGTTTTTGATTTTCAAAATCATATATTTAAAATAAAGATAATAAAATAATCTATAAGTTGCAATTAAATAAACTCTGATATGTTAACGTGAAAACTTTAAAAAAAAACTTACGATTTCATTTTCTTGTACATCTTGAGCCCATCGCAGTTCATCGCTGGCAAATGCGTGATCAGCAAAAAATTTATCCGTCTTAAAATTGGCAAAAAGAAAATATTTTAAAATTGAATATATGCTATTTAGTAATTTGTTTTTGATTTTCAAAATCATATATTTAAAATAAAGATAATAAAATAATCTATAAGTTGCAATTAAATAAACTCTGATATGTTAACGTGAAAACTTTAAAAAAAAACTTACGATTTCATTTTCTTGTACATCTTGAGCCCATCGCAGTTCATCGCTGGCAAATGCGTGATCAGCAAAAAATTTATCCGTCTTAAAATTGGCAAAAAGAAAATATTTTAAAATTGAATATATGCTATTTAGTAATTTGTTTTTGATTTTCAAAATCATATATTTAAAATAAAGATAATAAAATAATCTATAAGTAGCAATTAAATAAACTCTGATATGTTAACGTAAAAACTTTAAAAAAAAAACTTACGATTTCATTTTCTTGTACATCTTGAGCCCATCGCAGTTCATCGCTGGCAAATGCGTGATCAGCAAAAAATTTATCCGTCTTAAAATTGGCAAAAAGAAAATATTTTAAAATTGAATATATGCTATTTAGTAATTTGTTTTTGATTTTCAAAATCATATATTTAAAATAAATATAATAAAATAATGTATAAGTTGCAATTAAATAAACTCTGATATGTTAACGTGAAAACTTAAAAAAAAAAAACTTACTATTTCATTTTCTTGTACATCTTGAGCCCATCGCTGGCAAATGCGTTATCAGCAAAAAATTTATCCGTCTTAAAATTGGCAAAAAGAAAATATTTTAAAATTGAATATATGCTATTTAGTAATTTGTTTTTGATTTTCAAAATCATATATTTAAAATAAAGATAATAAAATAATCTATAAGTAGCAATTAAATAAACTCTGATATGTTAACGTGAAAACTTAAAAAAAACTTACGATTTCATTTTCTTGTACATCCTGAGTCATCGCAGTTCATCGCTGGCAAATGCGTGATCAGCAAAAAATTGATCCGTCTTAAAATTGACAAAAAGAAAATATTTTAAAATTTAATACATGCTATTTAGTAATTTGTTTTTTCTTTAAAAAGATATAAAGATTTTTTCACTTACAAGAATAGAATCTTCAAACCTTTGTAGACGTACTAAATCTTCCTCACTTACGGGATTTTCATTAAACAACTGTGTTAAATCCTAAAAAAAAAAAAAAAAGATACAATACATCTTAAAAACTTAAACACGTGCATAAGGATTTTTTTCTTTAAAAAATATATAAGCTTTTTAAATGCATAAAAAATAATATAACAGACGCATTTAAAAATAAAAATACGTTAATGAAAAAAATTATTTCATCATAACACATGCGAAAGGGATTTTTTCTTTAAAAAATATACATTAGCTTTTCAGATACACAAGTAAAAAATATATATAATAGACATATTTTTAAAAATACGATAATGAAAAATAATTTTATCCTATCACGTGCAAGTATTCATAAATTACTGATAGTATATAACAGACAGTGTAAAAACAACGAAATGTTTACTGTTAAAAATACGTTAACGAAAAAAATAATTTGAACATAACGCGTGCAAAAGGAATTTTATCGTTAAAATATATATTAGCTTTTCAAATACACAAGTAAAAATATATATATATATAATAGAACATTTTCAAAAATACGTAAACGAAAAAAATTTGATCATAACACGTGCAATGCAAGTATTCATAAATTAATGATAGTATATAACAGACAGGGTAAAAACAACGAAATATTTACTGTTAAAAATACTACACTATAAAATTTATACGACATAAATAAATATAATTTTATCATAGCACGTGCCTAAGGATATTTTCTTTAAAAAATGTATATAAGTTTTATATATATATACAGAATATGCATAATTAAAAAATAAAATAAAAAAGTACTCACAAATTCAGATGAATGCACATGATGATTCTTGTTATCCATATCGAAAATACTAAAGCAAGTCACATCACTTCATAAAAAATACTACCTCAAAACTGTTCAAGTTCTAACACGATAAGTAACATGGTAGTAACTGACAAATACAACTAATGCCATTTGTTAAATGAGAAACTTATTAGTAAACGGTTACAGTGAATCACTTTCTAAATAATTCAACTTTACCTTTTGTTCCGGTTGTCCCCATCCAGCATTGTTCGTTCCGGCTGTCCCCATCCACAGCAGACAAAAGAACCCCCCTCTAACAGTACGGGAAAAAGGGGGACACGCCCCCGATTCCACTGCAGACAAAAGCACCCCCCTCTAACAGTACAGGAAAAAACAGACACCCCCCCCCTTTCTACAGCAGACAAAAGCACTCCCCTTTAACAGTACGTCAAAAAAGGGGGACACCACCTTTTTCCCCCAGCAGCAAAAAACAACTCAACTCAACATCTCCTCGCTAAAGTGACGCCAATGCTACTTACAGACACGCACGTCTATTTTTATATATAGATATATATATAGATATTTTTTATATATAGATATGTAGAGATATATTTTATATATAGATATATATACAGGGTGATTCATAAAAGATGGGCAGAACTTTAAGGGGTTATAGTACACTTAAAGACAAATAATATTAAATAGGAGACTAAGGGTCCCAGACGTATTCCCAAGGAGATAGGGGGCATTAAAGTTTAGGGTCCGAAATTTCAAATGATTATAAAACATGGAAAAATTGGTCGATTCGTTTGCGGTTTTTGCAAAAAATTTTCTTTATGCCAGTATTTTCTTGAAATAAAATTTTAAAGTTCAATTTCAAAAAATGCCGATAGGGGGCGCTTTAGACTTTGGAGTAACAAACAACTATTTTTTAACGTTATTTTTTGTATTTCTTTAAATGATTTCGAAAGCTTAGACTTAAACTTAAATTTTGATCTAAAAATCTGAGTCCTAACGAGTAGTTAAGTAGCGTAAACTGAAATTTGAAATTTGAAACCCTTCTCCCCCCAGAACAAAAATCAGTTATTCCCGATCTTTGTGTCGTAGATTAGGCTCTAACTACTGCCGCGTTTTGCTAAAATTATTCTTTATGTCAGTATTTTCTTGAAAATAAATTTTAAAGAAAATTTTCAAAAAATTCCGATAGAGGGCGCTTTAGACTTTGGAGTAACGAACAACTATTTTATACCGTTATTTTTTGTGTCTCATTAAATGCTTTCTAAAGCTTAGACTTAAACTTAAATTTTCAGCTCAAAATCTGAATCGCTGAGCGTGGTTCAGTAGCGAGGGGAGGGGGTTCAAATTTCAACTTCTGAACATAGTTCAGTTTGCACTACTTAACCATGCCCAACGATTCTGTGCTGTGATACGAGGCAAAAATACAACTTTCGTCAAGGACTGCATAGTCGGAATTCACTCATAAAGGCACTGGCACAGTTGGAAACGTCGCTCATGCAAACGTTAAAGCTCCATTCCTGACGCTAGTCACCGGGTGAAGAAGGAAACAGAAAGTATGCAAATGTCAAATGGGGAAGAAGAAGAACACGTATGCAAAATTTCGACACGATTCAGGCATAAAAACCACTGAACGGTGAGCAAGTGTAAGTCGCTGTAGTAATGAATCGGAAGATGGTGCCCTTCACGAATAAGGAAAAGGCTGAGATGCATTTAATTTACGGAGCGGCAGATGGAAATGGTGCAGAGGCACAACGAATGTACGGAGAGCGATTTCCTAACAGGCGGTTGCCTAACCGCAAAACTTTCGAGCGCTTGCACAGACAGTTGTGTGAGACGGGATCATTTCTCGCTTCCCGGTCGAATGCAGGTCGTGCAAAAAAGGACGAATCAGTAGTTGTTGCAGAAGCCATTCTGGATGTAGTAGCGGCGCAGCCAAGTACAAGTACACGAACAGTGGCTAGCCAGGTGGATACCTCACAGTCCACGACTTGGAGGGTACTGAAGGATGAACATTTGCTCCCGTTTCATGTGCAACGAGTCCAGAAACTGTCTCCAGGGGATTATCCAAATCGTATTGAATTCGCCCGCTGGTTTCTGCAGCAGAACGCGCTAAATCCACATTTTGGACGAACTGTGCTTTTCACCGATGAATGTACCTTCACACGTGAAGGTACATTTAACACACACAATGCACATGTATGGGCGGATGTCATCCACATGCTACGTATCCACATGCTCATCAGAGAAGCTTTTCCATCAATGTTTGGGCAGGAATCCTCGGAGACCACCTAATCGGACCGTACCTTCTTCCTGAACGCCTCAACGGTAAAACATACCTCACATTTCTGCAACATGTGCTGCCAGACCTGTTAAACGTTGTTCCTCCACGCATCCGGCGGGTCATGTGGTTCCAGCACGATGGAGCGCCAGCCCATTACGTACGAGACGTCCGCAACTATCTGGACATCACATTTCCGAACAGATGGATTGGTCGAGGTGGTCCTGTTGCTTGGCCTGCTCGCTCGCCAGATCTTTCACCCCTCGATTTCTTTTTTTGGGGACGATTGAAGGCTCTTATGTATGAGACACCCATTGAATCCCCCGAGGAACTGGTCGCCAGACTTTCCGCCGCTGTAGGGGAAGTGCTCGAAAAGCCTGATGTTTTCGCGAATGTTCGCCGTTCCATTCGTCGCCGTTGTTCTGCGTGCATAACCTCTGGTGGTCACAATTTTGAACATTTATTGTGATTACATGTTAATAAATATGCTTTGGTAACATAATCCTAATTTGTGTCTTTTTACCTCGTATCACAGCACACAATGTGTGGACATGGTAAACTGAACTGTGCTCAGGAGTAGAAATTTCAAACCCCTCTCCCCAGAAACTTAACCACGTCTAACGATTCAGATTTTGGGCTGAAAATTTAAGTCTAAGCTTTAGAAAGCATTTAATGAGACACAAAAAATAACGGTATAAAATAGTTGTTCGTTACTCCAAAGTCTAAAGCGCCCTCTATCGGAATTTTTTGAAAATTTTCTTTAAAATTTATTTTCAAGAAAATACTGACATAAAGAATAATTTTAGCAAAACGCGGCAGTAGTTAGAGCCTAATCTACGACACAAAGATCGGGAATAACTGATTTTTGTTCTGGGGGGGAGAAGGGTTTCAAATTTCAAATTTCAGTTTACGCTACTTAACTACTCGTTAGGACTCAGATTTTTAGATCAAAATTTAAGTTTAAGTCTAAGCTTTCGAAATCATTTAAAGAAATACAAAAAATAACGTTAAAAAATAGTTGTTTGTTACTCCAAAGTCTAAAGCGCCCCCTATCGGCATTTTTTGAAATTGAACTTTAAAATTTTATTTCAAGAAAATACTGGCATAAAGAAAATTTTTTGCAAAAACCGCAAACGAATCGACCAATTTTTCCATGTTTTATAATCATTTGAAATTTCGGACCCTAAACTTTAATGCCCCCTATCTCCTTGGGAATACGTCTGGGACCCTTAGTCTCCTATTTAATATTATTTGTCTTTAAGTGTACTATAACCCCTTAAAGTTCTGCCCATCTTTTATGAATCACCCTGTAGATATATTTTATATATAGATATATATAGATATATTTTATATATAGATATATATAGATATATTTTATATATAGATATATATAGATATATTTTATATATAGATATATTTTATATATAGATATTTTTATATATAGATATTTTTTATATGTAGATTAGCTTACACTTTTGCATTTTCACTAAACTTTTCACAATTTAGTGATGTATATATTTTTGTAAGTTTAGTGTTAATTATTTTCACTTTAATTAATTTGAAAGTTAAAATAAAAATATGATTTGTGCGTGGGAAAAAAACAAGCCTAACTAATTCCTCCATGTGGCATCTGACCCTGCACATAAAAAATAATGTTAAAAAATGTCGTTTGTAATGATAATTATGCCTACTTTATTAAAAGGGTTTTAACTTGCTTAACATAAAAATTAGATTCTTAAGAGTTTGATTAATGATTTGTGGTACTCAGTTTGTTGTTTTTTGCTATATTGTAAATAATATAAGAAAAGTAAAATTGCGGCATCTGTCCCCACTTTACCCTAGTTACAATATAGAAAAAGAAATGACACTCTAACTAGTATTATAGGCGCCATTGTTGGCGCAGTGTATTTACCTCGCACAAGGAATATAGTACCCAGATAGCAAGCAAGGTTCCGAAAACGGTCATTTTTCATTTTCGTTCCATTGTTCTGCAAAGGTGAGTTATCTTCACCATATAGCATGGGTGCAGGAATGTTTGCAATACTCCGTTTTGGAGATAAGCTTCAGGCAGCCAATATTCTCAAATCAAACTTCACGCATCTGATTTTCGCGCATGCGCAACCAACTGTCGTAGCCGTGGTCGTAGCGTTTCCTGTTGCTTTCCAAAACAAAATGTCGCTGATGGGCTGATGCTGTCATTCTGATCATCTTGCCAGGTGTAAAAGATGTGTTTAATATTTACAGAAAATACGGTAAGTTTGTTACTAGTATATTGTTATTAGTTAAATCATTTAATCTATGATAACTAAATAATGTATTTCTTTTAACAAGATTTAATCCTTATTCATAAAATAATAAAATTTATCTTATGCTTTAGTGTAAATTGCACATAGGGAAAAATATGATTAGAAGTTGTTTTTTTTAATTATTATTACATAAACTTATGTAAACATGATTTACTTATGACCTTAGCGTTTCTTAATTAAACATTTTTTTAAAACGTGGTTTCAATTTCAGGAGTGCTTCATATATGAACGAACTCCCATTATATACTTTACTAGGTATAAATATTAAAGTACATGGGCGAACGGTAAAACACGAAATCTTGAGGCAAAAAAGAAATCAGGGATAGTGTTTAACATGTTTTATTGTCAACTAATAATAAACCTTTTCATTATGATCGAATTAAAAGCACTCTAACATTAATCATAATTTTGCTTTTAGTGATTAATTAATTTATGTCGGTAAATAAATATATATATTTTGTTTCAAAATCGCCACCACCCCTGGTCGGCGTTTATGACCGATTTATAAATGAAAACATACTTTGAACTTCCACAAAACATTCAAACAAACTCTCTTTTTAAAATCTATTAGCATTATTAAAACTCTATTAAAAGTAGCTATATTCAAAAGTTGTTTCCGTAATATATTCGTAGAAAAATGTACTTTAATTAAAAAAAATCGTTTTACTCCCCCCCCCCCCTCCTTCTCTTTCCTCAAAAACATATGTTTTGTCACATAATAGTAAACAAGATAATGCTATGATTATAATGTTTCATTAGTTAAACATTATAAACATTAGTTGTAACATTAGTTAATTATATTTGATAATATCTCATCTATATCAACATTTGCCTACATTACATGAACTCCTCCCTCCCCTTTTCTATACTAATAAAAGTAAAAAAATGTCTGCAAACACAAATAATTGCCCTACAGTTATTCTGGAAAAAAAAATTAATCATATGCTGTATTACATCTCAAAACATGAATAACTTTGTTTTATATATGTATTGATGTATTAACAAATTACTTATTAAAAATATAAAGCAAATACATTCATAGCAGAAATTAATTTTGATGTGTCAAATTGCCAGTTGATTGAGAATTGGCAAAATCCTTAATATAATGATTGTGAGTCTTAAATGTTTGTCAATTAACTTATTAATTATGATTACCTACCAATACTTTTAGTTAGTACTGGTAAATGGAAAAAATGAAAGCAAAATAAAAATTATGGTACTTTTCGGTTAGCCAGGCACCAGTTATATATATACAAATATATACATACATATATATATATATATACATATATGTATGAATATATATATACATATATCACTGGCGCCTGGCTAACTGAAAAGTACCATAATTATTTTAAATTAAATGTTTCTGAAAATTCACACAACATAAAAATTTTTGATTTTTTAAAAATTATTATTAAGTTAGTAAATATGAAATGTTCTTGTCCTCCCCCCCCTCCAGAATTATCTGTATTAGCATTACAAAATAGCCTTATAATAATCTGGCCATCAACCTGAAGTTTTAACATTTACCTGTATAAATTAAATCTGCCCCTTGAATAATTTTTTATACTATGTGGGATAATGCAACTTTTTTGTGAATACATCAAAAATCATGTTTGTTTTTATTTTAAATTAAACTGGGGTTTGTGGGGCCCACAACAGCAAAAAAAAAAGTTTAAAATTAGTTTTGGGTCCTATTGTATTGAAAGAATTTACATGATTTACAGAGTATTGTTGAATTATATCAATACTCAACAAAATGAAACCAGGACTGATTTAAAATGTTTTGTTGTTGTTGTTGTCGGGGATCCAAATAACTAGAGTTTATCATACAGCAATGTTTTTTATTGCTTTCATCTCAAAATGTTCTTTAAATTTGAGATGTGTGCAATATGATTTTGGGGGTTTTTATTTTGACTGTTTTTAGAATATATATGACCACTGGTCACTGCTTAAAATCATTAGATGCCATTTTCTGTTTAAATTTACAAAACCATGAAGAACACCATAAAACATTGTGAACAATGTACAATATTAATAATAAATTTTAATTGAATAAAATTTATTTAAAATTTATTTCTCAAATGAGGTATTTAAAATTACGGTGCACATAATGACAAACATGACATTTGGAAAATAATATTTTTTTGCTTTTATGCTAAATGTTAAAATAGTATAAATTATTGTATCGAAATGAACATATAATAATAAAACAAAAGAAAATGATTTTTTTTTTAAAATATAATTAAACTAGCATGAAGTATGCATAATACATAGACTTTTACTGTAATGTTAAAACCATTTATGACAGGAGATGTGTGTGATATAAGATGTGTACACAGTCCTTGATTTTAACTATTATTTCTATATCCGAATGGTAATTTTTACCTTATTTAATAAAACAGCATTAAATAAGGTCAATATTATTTGGAAATAATGGTGCAGGGAAGCTTGTCATGAAGGATTTAAAGCTTATTTCTTGGTTGTCATTATTTTATTTTGCCTTTTGTAGTTACAAATTCTAATGACATCATCTGGTCAAGGTCCATGGTTGCGAGCATGTGATTTCTTGAACAGAAAAGCTGCTAAAAGAAGGAACTACAACAGAATTCCTCGAAAAGACATCTGTTTACAAGCTCATACAGGATTGGTGATTGTTTTTTAAGGTAAGAAAAATGATTTTAATACATATATAATAACAAATTTAATGTTATAAAATTTATTTTTTAATAATTTCAGTTGACTATTTATTTCATTATTTTTTATTTTAAAATTGAATTTTTATAAATTTATTCAAATTGAAAGATAACATAATACTAAAAAAGAAACTGTATTGTGCATTCTATTTCTTGCATACATATCGAATTTTTACTTTTAAGATATCTTTGCTTTTTCCTTGTGATAAATTGATATGGTTATAACCGTTTCTGAACTCATTTAATTTTTCTTTATAAATTCTATATTTACATAATAAATTAAAATATTTTTTTTGTGTGTATTTTTTTCTCCGGGAGGGATTTTTGTGCCTCTGGAGGTACATTGTAAACTTCTGGGGAGGTGGACATTTCAATGCCCTCCCCCGTGCCACCCCTTGAATTCAACACTGGTGGGGGTGAATCTGGAGTATGCCTCTGAGTTTGTTACTTTCATCAGCTTTCGAAAGAAAATTTTAAATATTTATATTGTTGCTCTCTCTGAAATATTGACTTGCTTTCATTATAGAGATATTTATTAAGATATTATTATTGTTATTATTTTGAGAGTGTGTGTGTGGGTAATGTTTTGGTATTATTATATGCAGGGTTGTTTGATTTAAATCAAATGATTTTTAAAAAAAATCTTTGATATAAATCAGTATTTTGAACATTGATATTTACAAGCTGAATAAGGATTAAATTAATCGTTCGTATTCAAATAAATGTCATCATTCATGTCCAGATTAAAAATTACCTTTTAATAATGTTAAAACTTTTATAAGTTGAAAATAATTATTTTATGAAATTAAATGCAACACTACATTCAAAATATTATTTGTCCTTAGTGCATCACAAAATAAATACTGATATAAATGCTCTTTCATTTTTAAACTTTTGTCTTTCCTAGATCACTTCATTTTTGCTAGTTAGATGTTGAAGTTTTAAAGTTAAATATATTCAATATAAAAGTATTCAATATGATAAGATTGTAATATAAATCACTGATTTTAATCTGTTAAAATTATGATTTAAACATTGAAATCATGTATTTAAAATAAAATCCTTAAAACCCTATTTTTAAATACTAGTATAGCACTCACTGTAGAATAATTATACTTTTCGTATCTCGGGGCTGAAAGAATATTTCTTTAATAACACCAGAAGTAAAAGATTGCTGGCATTTTCATAGATTTTTTTATTTCTTGACGCAAAACACACACATCACAAAAACTTCACATATGACACGTATATATAAGATTTTACTTTCACATTTCCGGAGAACAAAAACAACCCATGACATAACAATATTCTGTTTACAACACCGCTCTTCGAATAACATACATCTTACGGCAAAACTCACATGACAACTGCACTGAACGAACGAAAATATTTTTAGATCACGTGATGCGTTTCGCCAGGAAGAGTCTATTTTCGGGAAGGGGTTTTCTGCGTTACATCCTCCCCCTCTGTTTCCGACATACGTCTCGGAGAGGAAACAGGATGTTTTCTGGGTCTCCCTCTTTTTCTCAGGGGTGCAACTGGAGTAGTTTCAGTTTCTTGGAATGGTGTCAAGGCTGAAACATGATAAGACCCAATTCTCTGAGTAGGATTGTCTAGACTGGCAATGTCATATGTCACCAGTGATTTTTGAGTCAAAACTATATATGGCCCATCTCTCTTAGGCATAAATTTTGCTGTTTTCTGGTTACTTGCCTTGCTGACAGGGTGTAAGGTAACCCATACTTTTTCACCAGGTGTAAAATAAACTCTTCTACGCTTTTTATCATAATATTTCTTACGCTGATCTTGTTTTATTTCAACTCGCTCTTTCACTCTCTTTGAGACATCTGCAAGACGTTTAAGATATGGAGTTATTTCAGGAACAAAATTGTCATTTTCAACAACTGCTCTAAAATCGTTCACCACATCATCGATTGTTCTTAGTTCTCGACCAAAATGCAGATATGCGGCAGTTTGGCCTGTTGTATCAGATTTGGCAGAGTTCATAGCAAATCTAATAAAAGGAAGTTTATCAATCCAGGAATCGTGTTCATCCCCAACAAGGATTGCTATTCGAGGTTTCAAGTCTCTATTTTTCCGTTCGACTGGGTTGGCCTGAGGGTGGTACAAAGGCGTCAATGATTGGTCAATTTCAAGAATGTAACAAACTTGTTGTAGAACAGCGCTCACGAACTGAGGGCCATTATCACTTAAGAGTCTTCTTGGGATACCGTAACGAAGGAAAATCTCTTCAATCAGCGTAGTCGCACATTCTTGGGCAGTGGCAGTTGTTAAGGCAAACAGTTCTACCCATTTAGTGGCACAATCTTCTACTATAAAAATCCATCGGTGCCCATCTTTACTACGAGGAAATGGTCCAAAAAGATCAATGCTGAGTGTCTCAAACCGTTGAGCATAAGCAGGTGTTCGCAATAAACCAGCTGGTTTCTGATTTGTTGATTTATAACGAGCGCATTCTGGACACTTCTTCACGTATTCAGAAATATATGTTCTCATGCCTGTCCAATAATATCTCTTAGCAATTCTTTGATAAGTGCCTGCTTCACCATAATGTCCGGCTGAGGGGTCGTCATGATGAAGTTTCAAAATGTTTTGTCTTTCTTGTACTGGAATGACCAGTTGCGCTTCCTCGGCGTCCGATTCAGGAGCATACCGGTAAAGTACACCTTGATTCATCAGGAATCCTCTATCAGTCCAATTGGCAAAGTCTTCACTTTTCTGTTCGTCTTCAAAACAATCTATAATCTTTTTAAGATTTTCATCTTGCAACTGAGCTTCTCTGATATCTTTTGGGCTTCTTGTTGGCATGTCTATGCTGACAAAGTTGAATGTCTCACAGAAAGCAGACTGATGACTACAGACAGGACGTGATAGCATGTCAGCCACAACATTAGATTTTCCAGGTTCATATTCAATTTTTAATAAGAACGATTGTACTTGTAGTGCCCAACGGGCTAATCTCCCCGATGGTGACTTAAGGCTCAGAAGCCATTTTAAAGGTTGGTGGTCAGTAGCTACAACTACTTCTTGACCTTCCACATAGCCACGAAATTTTCCTAAGGCCCAGACTACAGCTAATGCCTCGCGTTCCGTAGTGGAATAATTTCTTTCAGCACTTGTAAGAAGACGGGTAGCGTATTCTATGGGATGTTCAGAGGTCTTGTCATCACCCTGTAGAAGAACAGCGCCAAGAGCATAGTTACTAGCGTCAGTACGCAGAATAAATGGTTTGGTCCCATCAGCTTGCTTAAGCACAGGAGGTGTTATGAGACATTGTTTTAGAGTTTCAAAGGCTGTTTGCTCTTCGTTTCCCCATTTCCAAATAACTTTTTTTTTCGTTAGATTACTAAGGGGCCTTGAGATATCAGCAAAATTTGGTATAAATCTTCTGTACCAAGAACAGGTCTGTAAGAAAGACTGGATCTCTTTCACATTTTTAGGAGGAGGTATCGCTTTAATTGCAGATACTTTGTCTGGATCTACTTCTAGACCATTTGGCGTTATCCAGTGCCCTAGATACTTGACCTTTTCGCAAGAGAAATTACATTTTTCACGCTTGGCATCTAATTTAACTTCTATGAGTCTCTCGAACACAGGTGTACGATCTGAGAGATGTTTCTCAAAGGTGTCTGATAAAACGATGATGTCGTCTAGGTATGACAAAGCAAGGACATCCTTAAGACCATTTCTAAATTGATCTATCATTCTCTGAAACGTAGCTGGAGCGTTCTTAAGTCCAAAAGGCATCCTTAAGAAACGAAAAGTACCGAAAGGACAGACAAATGCAGTTTTATCTTGATCTGGTGGGTAGACTCGGACTTGGTGATATCCTGAACGAAGATCTAAAGTTGACATATAAGAAGTATGCTTGGCTTCATGCAAAAGGTCGTCCATTCGAGGCAATGGATATTTATCTGCCACTGTAACTGCATTTAGTTTTCTGTAATCAATGCATAACCTCATACTACCATCCGGCTTTGGAACGAGAACCACCGGTGAAGCATAAGGTGATTCACATTCCTCTATGATTCCCTGAGCTAGAAGATTATCTATTTCTTTCTTAAAAATTTCTTTCTTAGCAGGAGTCATCCGATAAGGTGGCACAGCAATAGAAGCACTATCACCTGTATTGATACGATGCTCAACATACGGGGTTGTCTCTCCCCCTGGTTGAAAACATTTTTCATACCTTTTTAGAAGACCATTCAGTTTTTCTCTTTCGTCAGAAGTTAAATTTTTTCCTTCATCTTCACGTAAGGCGTATGGACTGACTTCGACCGCACCAGCTGATGAATTATTTTCTTCAACGTATTCATCTACAAAATGAAACTTTTTCTGAGGTTTATTACTGAAATACCATGTTTTGTTGGCAGTATCTAACACCATGTTAGCATTGTGCAAAAAATCCATGCCTAAAAGCGTTCTATTACCCTTAGCATTTGGTAATATAATGAACTCCGTTTTGAAGACTCGACCTTCAATCTCTACTGGAACTGTAGCAGACAAAGTTTCTCTGGCTACTGTAATTCCGTCAGCCAACGTGACATCATGAGTATGAGGTTTCAGTGCAACACCAGTTTTTAAAAATAGCTCATACATACGTTCTCCCGCAATGGAACGATTCGCACCCGTATCTGCACAGACTAACACTTTCTTATTGCAGATCGTGATAGGCACATTTGGAGCTGAAACTGTTGAAGTATTTAAACTATACAACTTAAGACGATGAGCTTGCACATTTTCTTTTTTAACCGAAGGGGTACAATCTGGGCATTTCTTCTTTATAAATCCCACTTTACCACATCCATAGCAAACAATATCGGATTCTAAGCGTCGATTACCAAACTTAGGAGGAGATCTGTCCTCTTTTGGAGGCTTCTCTGCTTCCAATTATTATCTCGACGAGAAAACTCTTTTTTCACTTGGGGTACAACCGGATCTCTTTTTGGGAACGTACTTCGTATAATTTCATAGGCATCTAGTTTTTCGCGCGAGGTCGACTGGCGAGTTTAAATTTTCCCACTCATCTAACATATGCTGTTTGCATTCAACAGGCACGCGCCTTTTCATTTGATCAGCTATGATCAGATCCTGGAGTGCTTCAAAAGACGTTACAGTTAACTCTTTAAGCCAATTTTCAAAATAATCTCGAAGTTCGAAGTAATAATCTCGCCAAGAAATTTCTTTTACCTTGCGATGAGCAAAGAACAACTGTCTGAACTTTTCGGCACTAATTTTAAACCGTTTTAGAAGTAAATCTTTAACATGCGAAAAATTCGAAGCGTTTTCTTCCGATTCACGAGCGATAAGCGTAGAAATAGAAGATGGGACAACACTGAGTAAATACGATACCCATAGATGCTCAGGTACCTTAGAGAGCTTTAACTGGCGTTCCAGAAGAACCAAAAACAACGTTACATCATCTGTTTCTGGCCTGAATGTAGGCAACAACCTTTGGACATCTATCTTACTTTCCGCGTGAGATACTATCCCTGTCGCATTACCACCTAGCACTCCGCCGGAAGCACTCTGGCTCTGAACCTGTAGCTTGAGCTTCTCAAGCTCAAAATTCATCTCAAGCTTTTTAAACTCCATCTCTTCCGCCCTACGCTTCTCTTCTAATTCCAGCTTATGCTGCTCTAACTCGGCTTCTTTTTGTTTATCCTCTAATTCTCGCCTACGTTGTTCTTCTTCCCGAGTTGCAATTTGATTCCTGACTAATGAATTCACAAAATCAACATCGAACGAGGGGGAGGATTTGATTTTTTCCCGCAATGTAACAACAGTCATAGTGGTTTGCACATCTAAATTCATTTCTAACGCAACCTGGAACAAATCCTCTTTGCGAGCTCTATTAAGTTCAGACATTTTTAATTTTAGCAAAACAACTAGCCGAAAACCCTATAAATGCCAAAAATTTCGTTTAAACCGTACCCCAAACGTGAGTTTTGCCGTTACAAATCATATAAACTTTTAATAAAACAAAACAGTGAGCTTTAACCATAATATAAACTATTACTACAAAACAGAACAAACATTAAAAATAAACTGGATTTCATAACGCGACACATTCAAAACAATATTTCAAATGAAATAAACTGCAACTGAATAATTGTCACTTAAATAATATTCTAAATGAAATCAAAACACATAATTAAATTGTTCCTTAAATAATATTCTAAACGAAATCAGAACACATAACGGAATAATTAAATTCTCAACCAATATTATTTTTAAATTACTAAGACAGCTTAATATCTGTTTTGTTCAGTACAATTAAAAAAAAAAACTTTCTACCGTAAAAAAATCAAAACAACAAAACTTGCATAACTTACTCATTCAGTTTTAAATTCCACAATAATGCTTCTTTTCTCAATCGAGAACTCAGAATTAAATACTTACGTCCAATATTAAATAAGAACAAACATTTATATCGAAACTGTAAATACGATAGTTATTTTAAAACCAGTAATAAAAGAAAAACAAAAAGTAATAAATTATTTTAAAAGTAATAATAAAAGAAAAACAAAACATCTTTATGATAACTGCGATAAAATTACGAATACTTTATATTAATTTGACCTGAAAACGATAATATCATAATTCTACTTGAAACTGATATCAGTTTTACCTTTTTTTTTTTCTTCTGAATCAATAAAAAATTTCTTTCAACACAGTCAGGATAATCATTCAAAAATAAAATCAAAAGTAGGGGAGGGGGGAAGGGGAAATAATGTAAAAACAAAATAAAACATAACAAAATAATGCACCAAAAGAATGTTATGAATAATTAAAATAAAGTTAAGAATAATTCAAATAATGATAATAATAATAATAATATTAAGATCAATCAAACTTAAGAATAATTCCAATGATGATCAGAATAAGAATGCATTCTTTGTATCTATTAAAAAAAAAAAATACGGATCCGTTTTTTTACCAAGTCACACATGAGTTACACAATTAGTAGAATTCTGTAAACACACATAATGCATTATTTTCTTGGGCGTACACGAAACACTTTTTAGAACTATAAGAACACATAAAAATCGCATGCTGCAATGGCGACCGGTTGCGCCATTTTCTGGTTATAACTGCTGAAAAGCGAAAAAGCTTCCAAAACTTAAATACGATCTTTCTGTATTTAAAATGTATCACTGGATTTCTATTTGCAGAAAAATAAATCACATCGCACTTTCACTGCGGATCTGTAGTTGTAGAAACATAGCAATTTTTCACTGCGGATTCGAGAAATAAATCCTTTTATCACTATTCACAATATCATTATATCATTATATGGGTGATATTTATCATTCACTGTGGATTTCTGCCCGAGTTGGGGAGCCAATTTTTTATAGCACTCACTGTAGAATAATTATACTTTTCGTATCTCGGGGCTGAAAGAATATTTCTTTAATAACACCAGAAGTAAAAGATTGCTGGCATTTTCATAGATTTTTTTATTTCTTGACGCAAAACACACACATCACAAAAACTTCACATATGACACGTATATATAAGATTTTACTTTCACATTTCCGGAGAACAAAAACAACCCATGACATAACAATATTCTGTTTACAACACCGCTCTTCGAATAACATACATCTTACGGCAAAACTCACATGACAACTGCACTGAACGAACGAAAATATTTTTAGATCACGTGATGCGTTTCGCCAGGAAGAGTCTATTTTCGGGAAGGGGTTTTCTGCGTTACACTAGTAAATTTTGCCAGTGGCAAAATTTATGGCAAAAAGTATTTTTGCCAGGACAGTTTTTTCCACTTAGACAAAAATTGGCCAACCTTGATTGAAATATACGTATGTATTTAGCATTCTTTGCCGCATTTACTATGTGATTAGATATTATTGGAGTAATATACCTTAATGAAAAAATTAATAACTTAAATTAACTAGATATTTATGCACACAACACACATACGTATATATTATCTATAACAATTTAATAGTAGAATAATATGATTTTAAGTTTTAAATAAATCTGAATTTGTTTGCACCAATTTTTTTTTAATTTAAATTATTTTAAATTTTTATCTAGGAACTGTAATTAAATTAATAGAAATGTATGCAGAAAAAATAAATTCATGCACAGTACACAAATAATATTAATTAAAAAAAATCTGATTTAAATCAAATAAATCAATTTTTTTTTAAATCGTGATTTTTATCAACCTTGATTATATGAATGGTACGTACAGATGTCACTGATGCACTGGAGTATATTTTTGGTGCCAAAAAGGCAATTTAATGCCTGGGCAAGATTTTTCTTCCTATGGCAGTCCGGTAGAGCAGATTGTGTGTGTTTTATATTAAACTAGCAGCTCTCCCTCGCTTTGCTTCGGGTTAACCTTGAAAACCTTCATCTCTTTGTGTTTTCTGTAGACCTTTTTAATGTGTACAATAATTAGTACATTATTTTGATAAATCTTGTAGGGTTCAGCCTGCGTTTGCAATGTATAAGCGGAAAAAATGAAATTATTTACGACATCACATTAAAAACCTCAAAAATAACAGTATTTCTCCACTATTTAATGGATATACATATAAACCTTCCTCTTGAATCACTCTATCTATTAAAAAAACCGCATCAAAATCCGTTGCGTAGTTTTAAAGATTTAAGCGTACATAGGGATATAGGGACAGAAAAAGCGACTTTGTTTTATACTATATAGTGATTTATCTGAAATTACAAAGCAAAACATATGGTTATTATACATATAAACCTTCCTCTTGAATCACTCTATCTATTAAAAAAAACCGCATCAAAATCCGTTGCGTAGTTTTAAAGATTTAAGCGTACATAGGGATATAGGGACAGAAAAAGCGACTTTGTTTTATACTATGTAGTGATTAAACATTGTGTGTTTTATAATAAATTTATTTTTGTGTGTTTATAATAAAAATTATATGTGTTTTACAATTAAATTGTATGTTTTTAAGTACTTCCTCCATTATCCCATCGACCACTTTTCATAAGAAAAAAGCTGTCGTCTAATTATAGGATTTAAGGCCAAAGATGCATTATTGTGGCGACACATTCACTTGACTCAGAAGTGTTGCATGTGTTTGCTATGTTATCAAGTGGCTATAATTTGACATTTACCTGTATCTTTCATTATGTTTTACTGATTTATTAGTCTTTCGTTAATAAAAAAAGCAACTGTGTCCTTAAATGGCAGTACCATGATATTAAAAGAGAAAAAGCATTGAAAAATGTTGCGATGAATAGTTACATACAATAGATTAGTTTCAACTGATGTCAAAAACTTTTATTCACGAGCTGAGAGGGATAATTAGGAAAAATAATGTAAATGAATAAATATCAAAGTTTTTTTTTTTTTTTTTTGCAAACTCTTTCATAAATATATTGTAAATTTTATTGTTCAAGCTTACTAAGTTGGCGCATTGAAAAGTGGGGTTTTTCAGAATTTCTTCGCATTTATTTATTTATTTATTTTGAGATTCCAATGGCAGCGTTCTTTCATTTGTTTATTTGGCGTTACAGTTTGTCACAGTTTATGAACAGTGGTCGACAGGATAATGGAGAAGTGCCATTTTTTATAACAAATAAAAAAATTAGCAAGCTAGGCCTAACAGGTACACACATGCCTTTAAAAAATAATCATTATAATTATCCTTTTAGACCATTTATATATAAGCTTTTTTTTGTTTAGGTGCTTATACATTGCATTAAATAATACAGGCTTAACCATTTGGCACATTTTTGTTGTTATATCCAACTTTAAAAAAATCTGCAACTGCAAGAACCCCACATCAAACACAAACACAATATAAAATAATGAAATTTTCCATTAAGACAGTGACAAAAACAAGATTGCTATATTTGATTAGTGGATTCTAAAAATGCCTAGTTTAATAATATTTTAAAATATAAACAAAGAATCTACATCAGAAATCTATAAAGCACTTTGTCTCAAGCTATGCAGATTTTTAAGAGAATACTTCTCGCTAATGTTAATCCTATGGGGAGGGGGGGAGTTTGCAATATCTCATTCGCATTTCAATATTTTTAAATGTTTTTTTTTTTTTTTTTTTTTTTGCATTGGATAACTGAGGTCAATCTCTATGCATGCTCTTTTGTACTTTTTCGATTTTGATTACGAGTTTTTTTTTATTAAGATACTTTCACTTTCGGAAACGGTTTGGAATGTAAAAGTATCCTCAATAAAAAAAACTGCAACAAAAATCGAAAAGCAAAAAAAGGCCAGCATAGAGATTGACCTCAGCTATCCAATGCAAAAAAATTCATTTAAAAATATTGAAATGCGAATGAGATATCGTAAAATATTTCCCCCATAGGATTAACATTAGCGAGCGAGTTTTTTCGCCTGAGTGAAGTAGCCTATATAAAGTGCATGTCATACCATATTTTGACTATTGAATTCTGTACACCTATTGCACTAGCTTAGCAAAGGGGGCAAGTTTGGGGTTAAAATCCCTTCCAGAGTTTTTAAAAAACTGAGAAGATGTATAGAAAACCACTTGTCTTAAGGTAAAGTAATGTTATGTAAAAAACAAAGTAAAGAAAAGTATAAGCAAGCAGCATAAAATGTCATTCTCAACAGTTTCAATGCTTTGTAATAGGGGTCTCTATTTAAACACAAAATCAATGAAAGATTAGGTTAGGAGCGATAGCAGTAAAATAGTCCTATGTTACTGCATTCCTCTTTCTTTTTTCTCTGAAGTCTAAAGAAGATGCTCTTTTATGAAACCTTTAAGCACACAAATGTTAAATTTATTACGGCTATTTGTGTTTTTCATTACTTTTTGTCACACAACATTTTTTTTTTTTTTTTTTTTTTTTTTTTAATGAGTAACAATCCCAGATGGGGATCCTGGCTGTGCTACTGCTTATTGTGTAGTTTATTTCCTTTTACTATACATATTTGATGCGTGTGTCTATATTTATTTATTTATTTATCTTTTTATTTGCTAGAGAGAAAAGAAAGAATCAAGAAGAAAATAGAGACTTTACTCGAGCTGTTGATTATTATATTATTTTTTGTATGTAAATAAATAGAATTATTTAAACTGAATGATGTTTCATTTGTTTTAGAAAATATTGCCTGGATATTGAGAAATACTTTTGTTTGCTTCAGAGTAAGTTATTAAAAATTATTATAAAGGAAAAACAGTAATTTAAATGAGTTAAATTAGAAAGTAAAAGTAACAACATTACTTTGTGTTTGCTCTGTTGCATATAGGAAAGTATTTCTCTTGTAAAAAAAAAAAAAAAAACAAGGTCACATAGAAATGGAGATTTTTTTTTAAATTAAAGTATTCTTAGCTTTTAACTAGAAAGGAATTAGGGAATATTAGATGAGGAAATGCAAAGATTACAATATTAAAAAATATTATTAGTTAAAGTAATCTTTGGGTGTAGATTAAAAATTATATTTTTAATACTTATTTGTCACATTGTAATCTGTAAAATTTATTTAATGAAGCTATTAAATGGGCAAGAAATTATTACTTTGGCATAAAAATGTTTTGAGAAGATTATCATTGAATATATAAAAAAGTTTCTTTTTGCATCATTAAAGAATTCATTTTAAGAGAAAGTTATTAAAAATTATTATAAAGGAAAAATGGTAGTTTAAATGAGTTAAATTAGAAAATAAAAGTAACAACATTAGTTTGTGTTTGCTCTGTCACATATAGGAAAGTATTTCTCTTGTAGACGAAATGAAAAAAAAAATCATAGCTACATAGAAATACCGATTTTTTTTTAAATTAAAGTATTCTTAGCTTTCAACTAGAATACATATTGCAACAGTGTATAATGTACGGTATATTGAAATTCTACATATTTGGTGTGGTATTTGTATTAGCACGGTGAGTAAACACAGGTTGTTTTTTCCCCCTCATACAATGTATAATTAGCTGATCCTGTACCAGTGAACTGTATTCAAAAGGTAAGTAACTGAAAATATAATCAAATTTACTATGTATGTAGGCGTAGAGTTGTATATGCCCAAATCCAACCAATAATTAAAAAAATACTTTCCCTCTCCTCTAATATATATATTTTTAGAATTTCCTCTTTTTCTTTTGTTACAAAGATAAACATTAGAAAAAAAATTTCATCTTCCACTAATACCTAATTTTATTTATTTTTCATTTGAAATTTTGTAGCCAAAAACCCATATAAGAAGTAAAAATAGGAAAAGAATTCATATTCTGAAAAAAATGTTATTCAAAGTCAATTTTCATTGTAATTTTATTATAAAAGATTCGTGAATGACAGCGAGTATATCATTTTATAAACTGGTTTGTACATTTGAATATTTACATTGTCTTAATGTGATTTATTTATAAATATACAATTCTGTTTAATTTTTTTAAAAGGTAGTTAAAAAAGCAACATTGAATCTGTAAGTAATGTCTTTTACACACACGTGTGTGAAAAAAAAAAGTTATGTTCAAGTTCACCACCAATAATTTTCAAAACTCTACACCTATGTGCATAAGAATAATTTTAAATAATAAAATAAATTTTCCTAAAGAAAACTTCTTAACATAATTTAGGAACATTTGAATATGAAAATATTATCTATTAATGTAGTGGATTGATTACATATTCAATATATATATATTATACACACATACATAGCAAGAAATATATTTGGACAGAATCGGTACAAATAGTGCTATCTGACCCAACTCCAAGGAATTTGATATTTCAAAATATGTCAGAATATATATATATATATATATATATATATATATATATATATATATATCATCATCATCATCATCATCAACCGTTTTCAATCCACTGCTGGATGTAGGTCTCCCCAGATTTTTCCATTGTTGCCTGTCTAGTGCTTTAGTCATCCAATTAACACCGGCCACTTTTCTGATTTCGTCACTCCATCTTACTTGAGGTGGTCTTCTTGGTCGTTTTACATCTCTGGGATACCACTGTAGGGTGTTTGTGCTCCATCTATTGTCTTGTCTTCTTGCAATGTGCCCAGCCCATTTCCATTTTAGCCATTTAATTCTCTCGATAATGTCAAAAACTTTCGTCTGACTTTTTATCCACGTTATTCTCTTTCGGTCTCTTCTGGTTATGCCTAGCATACATCTTTCCATACTTCGCTGTGTTGTTTGTAATCTTTGTACCATCCGTTTTGTTAGTGTCCAAGTTTCTGCTCCATAAGTTAGTGCAGGCAAAACACATTGGTTAAACACCTTTCTTTTCAAACAAAGAGGCATGTTACTTTTCAGAATAATATTGTTCTTCCCAAAAGCACTCCATCCATTTCTTATTCTTCTATTGATTTCATTCATGATACTGTTGTCTGAAGATATTTCTTGTCCAAGGTACACATAACTTTCAACATCTTTAATCTCAGTGTTGTTGTAGACGATTTTCTTTTTTGATGCAAATGAATTGAACATCACCTTAGTCTTTTCCAAATTTATTTTTAATCCCACATTAATGCTAGCTTCTGCCAAATCTTTTAGCATATTTTGCAATTCTTCAGGGCTATTACTGAAAATTAAAATGTCATCAGCAAACCGGAGATGGCTTAAATATTCCCCATTTATTCTAATCCCTTTGTTTTCCCAATCCAGCTTCTTGAAAATACTCTCTAAGACAGCAGTAAAAAGCTTAGGCGAAATGGTGTCTCCTTGTCTTACTCCTCTTTCAAGCTTGATCTTCGCTTTTCCTTTGTCCAAACGGATGGTGGCTGTTGCTTTCTTGTAGATCTTCTTTATGATATTGATATAAGGTTTGTCTATACCAATGTTCTCCAGAGAAGTAATTACTGCAGATGTGTAGACCGAATCAAATGCTTTTTCATAATCAATAAAGGCAAGACAGAGAGGTAAATTATATTCTTTATGTTTTCCTATAACTTCCCTTACTGTTTGAATATGATCCATTGTGCTAAATCCACTTCGAAATCCTGCTTGTTCTCTAGGTTGAGCTGAGTCCAGAGCTGATTCAAGTCTTGTCGTTAAAACTTTGGTGAAAATTTTATAAATCACTGACAGTAAGCTGATTGGACGGTAGTTTTTAATGTTTTCCTTTTCTCCTTTCTTATAAAGTAACACCATCACAGCATTATTCCAATCTTCTGGTACATCTGATTTCTCGAGACATTTGGAAAACAGTAAGGCTAGCATTTTTGCAAATTCTTCTCCTGCTTCTTTGATAAGATCAATTGTAATTCCATCTTCGCCAGGGCATTTACCTTTTTTCATGCCTCTAATGGCTTGTACAACTTCATCTGTCATCACTGGGATTATCTCTTCAGTTTCTGTTATGTTTACTAGTGGATCACGTAGGTTGATTTCCCTTTGATCTTCACATTTATATAGATCGTTATAGAATTTTTCGACAATGTGTACTATTTCATTATTGATTTTGGTGATTGTTCCATCTGCTGTCTTCAGTGCAAAAATACCTTTTCTTCCAACACACAGTTTGCGCTTAGCTGATTTTAAACTTTTGTTATCTTCTAGAACTTTTTTGACAAGATCACAGTTAAATTTTCTGATATCTTCTGTAACACATTTTCTTACCGTTTTACATAATTCTGCATATTCAACTCTTGATTTAGGATAGTTTTTCTTCATTTTAAATTCTCTGCGTTTCTTCATCAGTCTTCTTGTTTCTTCTGTTATTTTCTTTGTTTGCTTTACTTGTGCTTCACCAGCTATCGTCCTTGCAATTTCTTGTAGAGTATTTGTTATTTTCTTGTTCACTACTGTAACATCTTGTTCTTCTTCTAAGATTGATTGAAGTACTTGAAAACGATTTTTAAGTTCTAAATTAAATTCTTCTTTATGTTTCTGGAGATTTATAATATCGACTGATTTCTTTGAGCATTGCAAAAGCTTCATTCTTTCCACTTTAGTATTTAAAAGCAGTTTGCATCTAACTAACCTGTGATCGCTTCCTGTATTGAAGTTATTGAGAACGCTGCAATCCTGAATAAGATGCTTTTTGTTTGTCAAGATGTAGTCGATTTCACTTGTTGAGCCATTTGCACTACGCCATGTCCATTTTCTTTGTGGCTTTTTCTTGAAAAATGAATTCATGATATACATCTGTTCACATTCTGCAAATTCAATCAATCTGTTTCCTCTTTCATTACGCACCCCATATCCATGAATTCCTACTGAGAACTCACCTTTCTTTTTTTCCCCAATTCTAGCATTCCAGTCTCCCATTATTAATTTTATGTAGCATTTTCCTTTTTGATGCATTGAAGCTACTTCTTCATAGAAATCCTCAATTTCTTCATCAGTATAGCTAATTGTTGGTGCATAAACTTGGGTAATTTGCAGTTTGTATCTTTTTGACACTTGTATAACTAACCTTGCAACTCTATCTGATGCACTATCATATTCTACGATGTGATTCTTCCACCTTTTATGAATCAGAAATCCTACACCACTTGTTTTTCCATCTTCTGTACCTCTGTAGTACAATACATGTCCACTGGCAAGATCAATCTTCTCTTCACCTTTTCTTCTTATTTCGCATAATCCTAGGATGTCCCAGTTGATTCTTTCTAATTCTTCTTCAAGTTCCTGTAAACGACTTTCAGAAGATAAGGATCGTCCATTATACGTAGCCAAGGTCATCAACTTATGGCAGCCAAACCGAGCCCGGTGATTCTTAGCACCCTCTGTCTTCATGTCTTTCTGATCGCTGCCGTAATCAGGAACATGCAGACTGCCGGGAATTGAGGGCCGTGATTTGTTTTGTGAATTCATGGTAAAATAAGGGGGGAGGTGGCCAAATTCCTCCACGCTGGCCAAGCGGGTTGGAGGAAGCCCATCCGCGTTCGTTCCCCATGCACTAGGCAAGGGTACTAACAGGCTGCACCGATGGAAGGTGCGGATTGGACATCAAGTCCCTGCTCCCAGTCGATTCCTTTAAGTCCTCCTCTGAGGCATTTAAAGGGTCTTCTCCTAGTTAACAAGCAGAGGCTATTAAACAGCCCATATATATATATATATATATATATTTAAGAATTAGAAATTACATAAACTCTGAAATAACTTGTCTGATTTGAATAGAATAGAAACATTTGCATTAAATAAACAGTTTAAGCGCACAAATTATCCGACCTATTGCAATATTCTCAAAGTGAGACACATCATCAATGAGTACTTTGGTTAGTTTTAAAACTATGATGAAAAACTTATCAATTATTTCTAGGCTGTCCACAACAAGATTAAAAAAATAAACACCCCCCCCCCCCTCTCGAAGAAAGTTCTGACATGGCACCCCTGAGTGCAATGTTCAACACTCAATAAAACTTAAAAAATAAAATATATTCAAATTTTAGCAATTACTTTAAAGGAAAAAAGCAATATATTAAAATATAAAAAATAAAATACATTCAAATTTTAGCAATTACTAAAGAACAATATAATTATTAAAATATGTAACTTGCTAAATGTAATATGAATTCTTAATTTAATATAATATAAGCTAATAAAATCATTATTCTTTTTTTTTCAGTATATAAATATTAGACTAAAATTTAATTTCCCACAGAAACAAAAGAAAAGCCCACTTAGTAAAATTTAAAAAATATATTCAAATTTTAGCAATTACTTTAAAGGAAAAAAAATATATATATATTTATTAAAATATGTAACATGTTAAATGTAATAGGACTTCTTAAAAATAATATGGGCTAATAAAAATCATTATTATTATTATTTTTCAGCATATAAATATTGAGCTAAAATTTAGTTTCCCACACAAACAAAAGAAACTCTCAGTAAAACTTAAAAAATAAAATATATTCAAATTTTAGCAATTACTTTAAAAGAAAAAAAACAATACATTATTTAAAATATGTAACTTGCTAAATTTAATATGACTTCTTAAATATAATGTAGGCTAATAAATAGCATTATTTTCCTTTTTTTTCAGTATATAAATATTAGGCTAAAATTTAGTTTCCCACAGAAACAAAGGCAAAATTCAATCAGTAGAACTTAAAAGATAAAATATATTAAAATTTTAGCAATTACTTTGAAAAAAAAGCCATGTATTAATAATAAAAAAAATAGCAAATACATTAAAGGGAAAAAAATAATATATTAATTAAAATATGTAACTTGCTATGTAATATGACTTCTTAAATATAATAAGAGCTAATGAAAAGCCTTTTTTTCAGTATATAAATATTAGGCTCAAATTTAATTTCCCACAGAAACAAAAGAAAAATTCTAAGTCAAGTTATTTTTATGAAAATCTCATGCCTCTGTCAATTAAGATTTAAAACTAACAGATTAATCAAAACATTTTTCATTTCCTTTATAGAAGATGCTTATGATAAAAGCATTATTATCTACCTTTGATTGTAAATCTTGTTACAATACTTAATATGAAATACTGTAACTAGCCTTACGTTTCTACATTTTGGCATGCTTGTCCTAAAACACTTACAAAGTACCTCAGATTGTGTCAACTAGCAACCTTTTATAATGCTTTTTACAATGTTTGCAAACCTTTCAGACAAAGCCTTTAAAAAGTATCTAGTCATTTACATGTTAGGGTTATAAAAATGTTTTAAAAATCAAAAATTGTTATCTGGGTAGAAGGTATACAGTGGTATACCCTCCATAGTTATAGCTTATATTCTCTACTGTAAATTTTTTACCTATAGCGTATAATCTCTGGCTTTTAAGGTTTCGTTCATCTCACTTCTCTATCTATCTGTCTGTCCGTCACAGCGTTTGTACTCGGAAACTGTATAAGTTAAAGATTTGAAATTCCGTATACTTACAGTTGAATACTTCTTCATGTAATACGACGTTACTTACCGAAGATATTAATTAAAAACTTATTTGGAAACAGCTAAAAAGGAACTTTTTTTATCTGTACTGAGAACACACTACGATTTCGACAGAAGTTCAGTGTTGGCGTGAAGAGCAAGATTCTCATTGAAGTCCCATTTTCGGAAACACCTCGAAATAATCTGTCTATGAACACTAAAATTTAGATACAAGAGTAAAAGAAATCGCGATTTCAAAAAATCAAATTTAAAATAAATCACCGGCAACTTTTCTATCATTTTACATTGAAAAACGAACATTTTTCATTTAATGACAGCTGCACGTGTTAGATAAAAATTATTGTGACGCTTGGAGCAGACAGATGTCTCCATCAAAGTGCAGCACTTTTTGGTCTATTTAAAAAAACATTGAAATAATCGCTCGATCAACACAAAAATTTGCAAACGGATGTTACAAAAAATCGCTATTTCAGAAAACCAAAATTCATAACTGTCTATCAATTAGAACACAAGATATTAATTAAAAATTTTAATTTTTCGAGCGATTTTATCTGGCACGTGTTTGCTAAATCATTTGAAAGTAGTAGACGGGTGTCTGGTAGCAAAAAAGCATAATTTACTATAAAATTGTTTGAATTATTGCATTTATCGATTTGAAAATTATGTATGTGCATTTTATAATGCTGATTCCAAATACATAATTTGGAGAAAGGGATTTTTAACTTGGAGAACTGCTCACAGACTTCTTCAATAAATGACAAGGCCAGTTCAAGATTCCTCGAGCTCAACTCCTAACAACTTACGTGTTCTCCCAAGTACTTTTAAATGAAAATGCGATTTGAAAAGAGCTAACACTTTATCAATATGCTTCTGTGCCTTCCAAATACTACGATGTTATCGACATACAAAAGTAAAACCACTCCAAAATTAAAAACATATACACAATTGCAAGATGAATATTTCTTAAAACACATGCCTAATAAAACTTCATGTATCTCATAATACCATTCCCTCTGGTGCAACCCATACAAAGGCGGTCAAGCTTACAATATAGGTGCTGTTTACGAAGAATTTCAAAACCGAGTGGTTGTAGCATATACACATCCTCCCTCAGTGGCTCATACAGATTGGGGCTGGTTACATCACACTCAGTGTGCAACCACCCATTATACGACACAAGAGAGAAGATGAACCAGATAACGCCAATATATATAGAGGATAGAGGATGACCACCTCGGGAAACTCAGCCTAAGCCTTAGAGTTTTAGTGCAAGTTAAAAGTCTCGTCGTAAAACTCCCCTTTAACTTGTTTAAAACCTTGGACTATGATTGGGTTGGGTTGATTTATGACTGCCGATTATCTACACGACGTATATAGGCCCTAGTGGGAAGTGCCCTCCGTGGGGTCTTTCTAAGGGATCCTAACACGTATTTACGACAAGGTTCGAATAAAACTACGGAAAACTCCAAACGGTTTGGTCGACGAGCGCGAAAGGGGTTTGTATCCAGCACCTCACGTCTACCAGCTTTGAGAGCAGAACCTCTCAGCCACTGGTGGAGCTAAAACCTTGGGCATTCTCGGATAGAACTTATAAATTCTGTTTTTTAGGAATGCACTGAAAAGGAACTCGTCCCCCGACAGATATTCACCCGCACTTGACCTCTATGGAATGACTACCCATTAAGATCCAGCTGATGTCCAGATATTATGTTTTGACGTAATTGATCAGCATACATAACACTTGTGAGAGTAAATACCCTCTGACCAAATCTTAATTTGACCTCACCTTTTCCAGTAATTGGAAATAGTACAGCTTTTACTGTGACTGACATCAAGTCATCAAGTATCGTCAAGTGGTTCAAATTTTGAGAACAAATTTTTTTGTTATTACAAAAATGATGCGATGCACCTGAGTAAAAGACCCAGCTACTATCGACTTCAACACTACTAAAATTAGTATGATAACCAAAAAAATGTGAATTACGTGAAGAACTATGCAAGTCGTTCATAAGTATCCCTACTTAAACGGCAAGAGTCAGTCGAAGAACGTCTAGAGGTTTGACCTTGGGATCTACGTTGTCTGAAAACGGGTGGCGAGGATTCAGCAATAAAAGAACTGTTCTCTCTCTGTTGTCTGGATCGGGGACCGTTTCTGGAGCCTCTGTAATGACGTCTGTATATAACAGGAGAAGCACTAGCTGATCTAGTCCCAGAACGGTGATGTGTCAAAAAAGATGAAAACCTTTATTGAGACTAGAATAGATCATTGGACCTCCTTTTTAGAAAACAGTTGGACTGGTTTCCATTTTAACACAATTCCAACAACGTCAACCTTTAAACTTAGAAAATAGCTTAGATCTCTTTACATATTTTAATGAAGAGGTTCCGACATCACGTTGTAAACTCAGTGCTCCAAGCTGTTTGCTTCCGTCAGTATCAAGAAGTTTCAGGCAAGTTTCTTCGGCAACAAATTCATTCACATTCAGATCGAATTTAAATGTATTGTCAGATCTTCTTAATAGATGCTACACAGAATTATCAAAACAGGAGGGGAGGTATTGAAGCATTTGATAGCACAGGTAATTTTCGGGAAAATCCTTATCAACGGTTTGTATATCCAAGTACAGTTTCTTTAATCTCGTTGCAAACAAATTAACAACTTCTTCATGCTTTATTGTACTTTCAATCAATTCACTAAACAATGACATGTGATGAGCCCTGGTGTCTAGGTGAAAATGATTACGTAACTTATTTCATGCATCGTTATACCCTGTTCGCATCGGACATTTAAGATATCTTAGACCGCCATTTTTGAGGTGGTACCCACCCGGAATTTGATACCTGTCCACACCGCAAAACTCATCTAAGATAACTCACTGAACATCACCGTGTCCGAGATCTGAACAAACAGAGAATGTGCGTATGCGCATATGTTAAAGACAACCTTAACAGCCAATCGGCTTCCAGAACCAATCAGAGTGAGTGGTACTGGCTGTATTTAGCAATAGAAAGTTTGAACTCACTAAGTGAGCTTCTGGAACTCCCTCAGTGAGTTCGGTGGTTTAAGATATCTTAAATATCCGATCTGAATGGAGTATTAGGCTCGTTACAATCATCAATAATCCTCTTAAACTCAGGCACTACTTTTAAATAAACTGATTTACGGCCTTAGCAGCAGTAGTAGTACTTTCTATTGGTGCTAATTACTTACGTTCAATTATTTCCCATATAGCTTTTTCCATTAGTATATGATTCATATTGGCACTCCATGTTGCATAAATACGTGAATCAATTTCTCTATTACATTGGAGGCCATTTTTAGCTAATTTGAGAAATTTATGAGAAAAAATTTCAGAGAAAGATGTAATTCAAAAGGAAGGAGGATATTTCTTTGTTCACTGCCCCCCTCCCCTACTTATGCAAAACCTACTCCTTTCTGCACCATTTTTCTATTTCAACTTAAAAGTTCATTAAAAAAATCTATAGCAAAATCAAATATAGTTCATTTCTTAAAAATCAATACTATTTAAACAGGCTCATTTCTTGAAAACAAAGTTCAGAAAACACAATTCAGTTCTATTGTAAAACAAAATATCTACCGGTTATGGACTCTCTCTGCCCATAATCATGATAGGCTTTTGCTCTATATGCGTTAAAATTTCAATCTTAAATAGTAGCAGTGTTTCAAATAGATAACTAACATGCGCACAGATTAGAAGCTTAGCTGGAAAAGCACAAAAACAGGATGAGTTGTGAAATGTTCTGTAGAATGTATTAAGTTCCTAAAAGCTACTTCTGAATGTAAAATGATACAGAAGCTTTGTATTTGAATAAAGTTCAAAAGCAGAAATTTGGAGATAAACACATTTTTATTATAAGTCATTCAGCAAATATATATTTCATAATGTATATGGCAAAAAGGCAATAGGTTTGGATTTCACAAGCTTTCAAAACATATGCAATATGATTGACGATATAACAAAGTTTAAAAACATTTCTAAAAAGAATGAAATACAGTGGGGGTCAAAATTATAAGGACAAGGCAAAAATCGCCAAATCTTGGCTACACTTGGCTGGAAAATTATGCAAATTTAACGGCTGGAAACCAATGAAAAATGAAGAATATTTTTATAAGATTTTATGGAAATATGTGAAAAATTCATATTCATAAAATGTATTATGGATTATGTGATATGGACAAAATTATAAGAACAACTGTATTTGTGTGTTCTGAAAAGTAAAATTTGCATGTTTTATGTTGTGTACATGGAACTCCCAGACAATATAAATGGATAGTAAGCGTATGGTTCGTCATATTCTGTTTTTCAGTCATGCCGCTTAGGTACAAAGCTTTCGGAATTTGAGAAAGGGAAATTGGGTGCATTTCAAAGTTCGGGACTTTCTGTGCGTCAAATTGCGACATAGCTTAATAGATAAAGAAAGGTCATTTACAGTTATCTTAAAAATCCCGGTAAATAGGAACGGGAAAATCATACAGGTACGCCATCTTCTGTTTCTGTACAGGAGAAAAGAATGATAATTAGGCGAGCTTGCTTTAAAAAACAAACGTCAACAGAAATAAAACGTGAATTGAACCTAGAATGCAGTGCTCGAACTGTTCGACGTGTTTTATAAAAAGAAAAAAAGGTTCGCTACGGTAAACATATGTTACGACTGCCTATTACAAAAGTTCATATGAGACTGAGGGTGGAGTTTGCCAAAAAATGCATTACTATGGGAAAAAGGTGGGATGATGTTGTCTTTTCCGATGAAAAAAAAGTTTAATTTGGATGGCTCAGATGGTTTTTGCTACTTCTGGTATAATCTCCATAGAAAAAGAAAAATTCTCAAAGCGTGCATTTGGAGGTGGCTCAGTAGTGGTCTGGGGAGATTTCGCAACTGGTAGAACTACTCACATAGTTTTTGTGGAGGGTAGAATGAATTATGAGAGTTATGTTGATGTATTGGGCGATAATCTTCTACCAGAAGCACCGTTAATAACGATTGAAGACTATTACTTCCAGCAGGACATGTACATTCAGTACATGTTTCTCAAACTTCAAAATCATGTTTTGATGCTAATTTCGTGAAATTACTTGATTAGCCGGTCAGAAGCCCTGATTTGAATCAAATGTAAAATGTGTGTGGTATTCTGGCACACGAAGTATACAAAAATGGTATACAATATGAAAACAAGCAAGAGCTCATGCCTTCCATCGAAAAAGCCTAGTCAAAAATTTCCAAGAACGTTCTGAAGGAAATGTCAAACTCCATGACGTCAAGACTGTTAAAAGCGATGGAGAAGAAGGGGGATTATTAATCATTAGTTGTTTCAAACAAAAACATTCATTGTCCTTATAATTTTGTCCAATTTTTACAATGACATATTTTGTTAATTATGGCAAAACATTCATATTTTGCATTTTCCAATGTTTTGTATTATTCAATGATTTGTAATATAAAAAAGCATTTTATATATAAATTTCACTTTGTTTTGTTCAGAAATAAATTTTTTCTGTGCAATTTTCAGTTGTTCTTATAATTCTGACCACCACTGTACATCAGACAAAACTCATACTCACTAATACATAAACTATCCATGGCAATGGACCAGCCATTGACAAAGTTTCTTGAATATTTTCCCCTTTACCGAGGAGAACAGAAGTGCAATCTTTCTGACAAAATATGGCGTATTTAATTGGAACCACGCTATGCTTCTCAGGTAGCACAGAGATATCGGGCAATATTCACCACAATATTTCGAAAGTCGCTGAATGTCGTAAGTCAAATTTACAATATCTGCCGATATTCACAGACATAACTTAAAACTAGCTTTCGAGCGAAAACATTCAAAATAATTTTTTGCATTACGTATGACATTATAATACAGAAATAGTACTCTAAACAATAAAATTTAATAAGTTTTCAGATTTTTAAAAAACTAGATTTTTTAATGCCTTATTTTTAATATTTGGTTTACATTGGCCAATGTCGTAAAAATGATATTACAAATACGACATTCAGCGATATCTACCGACATTCCTAAGGACAATTGGTCATCTGCAGATATCTGTGGACATCCGTATCTGACAAAGTTTGTAAATGTGAAACGAAGTGAACAGACAGCCTTGCAGGATACATACGATAAAGATAAACTAGAGTTCGCTTCTTTTTCTTTCTTGTTTTATTATTTTTTTTTTCGATGTTTTATTATCATAAAACTTGCTTGAGTAACTTTTACAAGACCTGAAGAGTCTTGTAAAAGGTTTGATATTTTTCCTTGATTAAAATATAATTGTTATTCTTTGAATCACGTGTTAAGTTAGTGTTGTTTGACGTGTGTTCTATTCAAAATCGATGTTATTTATTTATTAATAGAATGCTTATTTATTTGTTTATCATGCAGTTTATACGTTTTTGCATAGTTTTAATATTTTCCCATAAGAAATATTTTTCAGGGCAATATCATAAACTGATTTTTTAATTTCTCATTAATAATTTGCTGATTTTATTATTTGGCTGCACGAGTAAACTATTTATGTTATTTTATACTTAATTTCAGTTAAAATAACATAAGTACTTGCATCACACAAATACTTTTATTCCAGTTTAAAACTTAATGTAACTAAATTGTTATTAAGATTGTTCATGGAATAACAAACATGAATTGTACTATATTATTAAATGCATGATCTTTATGAATCGTGCTTTAAAGCAGGACCTGATTTACCCTACATGAGACCCTTATGCAAAAATCATTGATTTAAATCAGCTTTAAAAAAATGTATTTCAAATTTAGGTCAATATATTTTGTAAATACAAAAACATGGAGACTTTCTGGAAGGATATGGAAAACTTTAGAATAAATAAATATGTGATTGAAAAGTATTTATAATCTTGACCATTTCTATGTGTATGTAATAATGCTCAATTTGTTAAATTACAGTTGTATCAGTGAGTATTCATATAACACAAGAGAATTTGCTTTATTTATTTCATGTTTTCAAAAGTAAATGAGAATTCACATTTTCAAATTGAATCTGTTTATATTGCTCAATTTTTTTTAACTAGTATATCCTATGTAATTTTTTATATGATTAAAATATTTAAAATTAGCCACGTGAATGATTTTTTTTTTCAAACTAGGGGGCTCTGCCCCCTACGAGCTACGCTCGCCTATTCCCGTTCTGACACCACAAACTGTAAAAACACTCTGATTTGATCAACCTTAAAACGATTGCGGAAGATTGAATTATAATTAAACGACCTGCTGTAATCGGCTGCTCGCTGTAATATCTGCTATAATCGGGTTTCCATTCATTTTCCTTTGACCAAGGGATTTTAAAGCTGAATTAACTGCTGTCGAGACAGCTAACAATTGTTGATAAAATAAGGTTAATTAAACATTGGAAAATCAACTTGTGCAAAATGGTTAAGTAAGCAATGTCATTGCATCGGGAAATTTTATAACGATGCTAATAGAAAATTGGGTATTACTCCATTATCCCGACTACTACTTTCTATAAAAGAAAAGAACTGTCGCCAAAATATAGGATTTAAAGCCAAATGTGCATATCTGTGGCGTCGCATTCAATTGATACCAGGTGCGTTACGCGTGGTTGTTATGTCATCGAGTGATCTTTAACCCCTTAATCGTCGCGCCCTTTTAGTGTAGGCTACTTTTTAAAAAATGAGATTGCTTGATTACCACCAGTTTTTTAAGTAGAAATGTCCGTCTTATTTAATAGGCAGATAAAATAATGCAAGAATAAAGCCAATAATACTATTTAAAAAAAACTGGTGGGAATCAAACAATCTCAATAAAATAGGCGTAATCTACGCTGCCCGTGAATGTCTCGGGCACGACGATTAAGGGGTTAATTCAACGTTTATCTGTATTTTTAATTATATTTTACCAATTTATTAGTTATTTCGTTGATTTAAACGTGATTATTAAACGTAAAAATATAGCTTTTAATTGAAGGGAAATATTATTAATTACGCTGTTTTAAAATTTGCAATAATAGATAAAATATTTTGTCGAAATAAATCAATCTTACTCTACTTAATGCTTTGAAAACGCGGAATAATTTAATAATTTATCTTTTTAATATACACGCGCAAGTATATTTTTTATTCCGTCATTTTCTACATTTATTGCTTTTAACATGTGATCATTTAATTATTATTTTAAAGTTTTATTTCTGTTTTTAATAGTCTCGTGAAAATACATTTCTTAATTAAAAGGGAATATTACGTGCGCTATTTTACAAATTAGCAACGATTCAAATAATGGAATTTATGAAATATGAAATAAATCTTCGTCAAAATAGTGAAAATTTTGAATAAAAAATTGAAATATAACCTCAAAAATGAGTCAAATTGAAAAAATAATTGCAGTCTGCACACCCGAACCTTGTCAGCTATATCCTTACAAATTATGGTTAAATTTCTGTGCACAGTTTTTGTTTCTATAAAACTTTTATAAGAAAACTGTTTTGACCAACTTTGATTTTAAATATCTCTTAAAATAATTCTTCGATTTAAAAACTGTCTACTTCAGCGTGTTTATCGAACATTTCTTTATAAAACCACCAATTTTTAAATTTTTATTTGCAATAGTTTTCTGGATATTAGTCCAGAAAGACTTCAAGGCACAAAATCTTAATTGACAGCGGCGGCCGCAGCGGTGGTTACTTTTTTTTAATATAGAGAGATAAATTTAAATAAGCTTTTCTAATTATTAAATTTAATTATTTAATGAAGGTTTACATTAAAATGTGCAGTTTTAAAATTATATTTTGCATTAAAAAAATCACTTTTAAACAAGCAAAAAAAATCAAATTCCTTATTTTAACCGTCATTTATAGTCAGTTTAAGAAAAATGCGTTTGGCTTTGGAAGCCGTTACCCCTTTGGGCTAATATGTTCCTGCTTTAAATAACTAATAATAATCTTTCATTCCATATACATGTTGATAAATTTCTGTTGACCTTTAAGTATTGAAAATATCTTTTATTTTCAGAATCTTGAGATATTCCCTGAGATGGAATGGAATTCTACAAAACTCAAGTTCGAGACATATGGGCTGTAAAAGTGTTGCCGAGTGGATTGCGGGTTTTTTTAACATCCTATTCCTCGGTAACATTGATCCAGCTAAAAATTCCCTTTAAACAGGGCCATCAGAATACAAGCTTTCTGATACATAAACGTTCTGGTACAGGGCTAAAACAGCAAAGGGTAGTGGATAAAGTGGCTGGCATGTGATTGATTGTAGAGTCGTGTATTATGGATCCATACATATTTAGAAGAAAAATTTGCATAATCGTTGTTGAGTCAATGCTTTAACGTTGATTTGTTTATAATTGTCATGGGATTTATAGCGTAAAATATGTGCAGTAGCTTTTGTTGGAGAGAGAAGCGCATGAGCATTAAGTGAAAGCTGATTTTTGAAATTTTTATAAGATTACTGTGCCATTGAGGGACATATTTAGTAAATATTTTGGACATTGGATTGTCTACAGGTATGTTAACATTTTTTGTATATATTGTAGTGTATTTTTGCATTTATTTAATTATAAATAATAAGTTTGTATCTAAAATATTTTCTTTTGGCTGTTTTTTATTATCGAGGTTGTTCCTTAAAAGTTTTTTTAATGATAAGGTAATTCAAAATTGAGGATTTTGACTTTCAAATTAGTCTTGATGTCATCATTCTGTATAAAATTATATCTAAAAATACTGAAAATCATCAAATTATGATGGTAAATGCTTCTTACTGGTGACCTTTTTTTACATATTCATACCAGATCATCAATTATTTTCAAAACAGCATATAATCTTATTAAATATACATAAAAAATGGTAAATATTATAAATGCAAACTAACACAATGCAAAACATTTATTAAATTCATAAAATCAGATTAGTGGCTACTGTTAATAAGATATTTACGATGGTTGTTTTATTTCCACTTGTTTAAATGATTATAGTATTATACAAATATATACGCTATACACATATTATAAAGTCGATACTAACAATACCTTTTAATAACAATTACGATGCACATATATTTTTCTAAATTGTAACTGCATGGTTAATGCTATATATTACTTGAGTTACCATACTAAAGGCAATTGCAAAAGTATTTATTATAATCATATTATATAGTTATACAAGTAAAATTATATATAAATATTTTTGCAATTGTCTTTAATATGCCAACTAACAGAATATAATATTAACCATGAAGTTATAATGTAAAAAAAAATGTGTATATTGTAATTGTTAGTATCCGGTATCGTTAGTATCGACAGTGTTTATGAGTATTGAAAAATGATATTCAGAAATGGCAGGAAAATGTATTCCCCAATAACTTAAAAGGATATTCAGGAATATCAGAAACAAATAACCCTCAATGTTATTAAATGATATTGCTCTATGTCAAAAAGTGATATTCACAGATGTCAGGAAATAGTGGCCAACATTGCAAGATATCAAACTAGTCGTTGCGGGCCACCGTAATACTTACCCATCATGGATATGCATAATTTTTAAATATTAAAATAAAAATGTGTAAACTACTTATAAAATGCATTGCAATTCAAATAAAATCGTGGATTGATGACGTCATAAACTTTAAATGCTCGATTACTGAATTGCTTGAAAGAAACATCCTTATAACTCCAAAAATAATAATCCTATTAATTAGCGGTTTATTGCAACTGATTAAACGTCAAATTTCCAATTAAAATATATCCTTGAAGTGAAATTTGGATGAAATACAGGGTCATGAAAAATCGAAGAGTGTGGAAATAGGATTCCAAATATCTCGGCAACTCATTATCCGATCGACTTCATGCTTTATGAAAAATTTATGTTTTTTTATTGTCTTTTATATTCATTTCTTAAAATAACCAATTTCGAAAATTTTTATATATCTTTTATCAGAACGAATATTTCGAAAGTCCGAAAAAAATTGTTCCGGTTAATCGAGGTTATCTAAATGAAATAGGCTTCTTCCCATTATTACATACTAAGTACATACCAATTTGCAAGTCTCTATCTCAATTTTTTCGGGAGATAGAGCGTTTACAGACACACGGACACACAGACGGACGGCAAAATTTTTTTTCTAAAAATATGTTTTTCGGAATCTCCAGTGTCTGAAACGTGGAAATCCGTCAAATTTTTTTTTTTCGATTTTTAAAACGATTACAAGACTTACCCTATACTACGTATGATGGGTAAGTAAAAGTGATATTCCTGGATATTATTTTAGGAGGGGGGTCATTTAGCATTGGTCAATGTCATATTTTGATATTGGCCAATATCTTTGTGTTACCTGGGTTGTGTTTACTTCACATCGAAGGTGGCGGATCGATGTAACTGAATGCGTAGAGGTTCAGCTAAGTGGGAATTTGCAAATTCCGTGCATTGGGATTGGTCGAGTCAAATTAAAGTTTTTTTGTTCTCTTATATAAATAAATTACAGTCAGTTAATGCTTTATAAAACAAAGAACAGTAAAAAAAATTAAAGGTAAAAAGTATAAAAATATTTCAAAATAAGTTAAATTACAATAAGATGAATTAAATCTGGTGCCAAAGGCATAGGCAGGAACGATATAATAAAAATAGTGAGAATTTTGAGGAAAAAAAACACTCAACGATGCGTTTAAGGTGGTTATCTTCTCCTTATTTTAGAGGGAGGAGCAAAATCGTCGTCTCTGCTAAGTATAACAAGTAGTCTTTTTTTGCCAAAACTGTTCTTTATACTGTATTGTCTAATACACCGCAACACATCGTTGGGATATTAGAATACGATCTCTATGAAAATTTTGGGCAAGTTTTTTAATGATTTGCAAAATGGGTCGAATATTTAGATCTTTATGAGTAACATCGTTCTGGACAAACGTGTTTGCTTTCAAAATCTGTCTTAAATTTTTTGGGGGCTATTTGAAATCTTTGCATCCGAGTTTCACAAACAGATCCCCAAATTACTCACCCGTAAGTCATGGTAGATCTGATGAAGGACTTATAAAGCAGCAACGGATTAGGAACACACAAAAAGCTATGTCGAGTTAATAAAGATTTGAGGGATGCACGAGCACCAGCAATCTTGGCTATGACGTCAGTGATCTGCCGTACCCAATTTAATTTCGAATGTAGGTAAATTTCTAAATGTTTATATTCGGTAACCCAGGGTATATCTTTACCATTTAAAGAGAGATTATGTCAGAGGAGATAGGTTTTCTGGAGAAAATCATGGCGACACTTTTTGCTGGATTAACTTTAATGTGCCATTTTCTGAGTCAGATTAAAAGGCTGTCTAGATAGGACTGGTGTTAATTTATCTCAGTGAGTAGTGATTTGTTACTGTACATGATGGCCGTGTCATCTGCATATACTGCTAAGAGGATGTTGGGAACCTTAGGGATATCATTAATGTATAAGTTGAAGAGCCAGGTACGGAGTAATCCGCCTTGGGGTACGACCGCCTTGGCGAAATTAAATTGGGTACGGCAGATCACTGACGTCATAGCCAAGATTGCTGGTGCTCGTGCATCCCTCAAATCTTTATTAATTCGACATAGCTTTTTGTGTGTTCCTAATCCGTTGCTGCTTTATAAGTCCTTCATCAGATCTACCATGACATACGGGTGAGTAATTTGGGGATCTGTTTGTGAAACTCGGATGCAAAGATTTCAAATAGCCCCCAAAAAATTTAAGACAGATTTTGAAAGCAAACACGTTTGTCCAGAACGATGTTACTCATAAAGATCTAAATATTCGATCCATTTTGCAAATCATTAAAAAACTTGCCCAAAATTTTCATAGAGATCGTATTCTAATATCCCAACGATGTGTTGCGGTGTATTAGACAATACAGTATAAAGAACAGTTTTGGCAAAAAAAGACTACTTGTTATACTTAGCAGAGACGACGATTTTGCTCCTCCCTCTAAAATAAGGAGAAGAGAACCACCTTAAACGCATCGCTGAGTGTTTTTTTTCCTCAAAATTCTCACTATTTTTATTATATCGTTCCTGCCTATGCCTTTGGCACCAGAATTAATTCCGCGCGATATTGCGAGAGGTAGAGATAGTAGTATTTACTTTGACTGAAAGTGACCTACCATTAAGGTCGTTCCAGAGAATGAAAATAAACTGAGGTGGAGCATTGAGCATAATTATTTTATAGAGAAGGGCATGATGCCAGACTTTATCGAAAGCTTTAGCAATGTCAATTAATACGGTTCCAGTGAATTCTCTGATTTAGGAAGCCATCGTGAACTAGTTCGGTCAATCGCCAAAGATGATATTGTGTCGAGAGCTTGGGCCGAAACTAAAATTGCTCAGGAATAATAATCGAATTAGCACTGACGAACCCCTTCAGACGGTTTGCAAGGATGTATTTATAGACCTTTGAGGCTCTTGATGTGTGAAACGCTACCTAGAGCCAATCGCGATCCACTACTATAGTCGATACAAAGTGATAAATCGATAAAGTCGATTCAAAGCGACTGAATTCATATGCCGCCATCTAGCAGAGGAAAGATCGTTACTGGAAATTAGCATTACAACAAATGAACTGATTGCGATGTATTTTGTTGGCTGTGTTATTGAACGAAACGCAAAAAGAAAAATGGAGGAGTGTTAACCGAAGTAAAAATAAATATATCTGGAGTATGGTAATAAATAAATATATCTGGAGTTTAAACATGGTTTTTAAAGATAGGATAAAGCTTATTTTAGGTAAGCTACTGTTATATTGTAATGTATTATTACATATTAATATGAATAAATTTACTTTAATATAGTAATGAAATAATGTCTTATTAATGGATGGATAAATGATGTGAAAAGAGTGAATTGACTGAAATAAAGATAATAAGAGTTTTGTGAGAACCAAATGTTTAATAGCTTCATATGATTTCCAAGTTCACTTGGCAAAATTCGCATTTTTTGCGCGATTAACTGATGAATTGACTTGGCCTAGTTCTGCAAAAAGAGAAAAAAAATCGCGGACTTCCACGAAAATTAAAACAAATATTTGCAGAATAATCACATCTGTGAAAGTTAAGAGGATAAAATCTCACACAGCAGTTTTTATTGTGCCGAAATTTCCTATTTTGTGTGTGATTCGCTCAACCCTGTTCCTCAAAGACAGGTTTGATTCCCCCTCCAAGAAACTCTTGAATTGGCGTCCCTGCGAAGAAGTTGGAAGGGACTGGAAAAAAATCTCCATTTAAGACAGGTCTTCGTCTCAGCAAGTATAATTGTATGGTGTTTTTGCCGTCGAAATGTATTGTTTTTCCATTTGAGAAAAAAAATCTGTTATAGACAGGTTTCATTTTCACAAGTTTTAATGTTTTAAAATTCAGAGGTGTACTATAGAAAGGATGTTTTAGCAGTCTTACAGGATACATGTAAAAAGGAACCTGTCTATAGTTTTATCCTGTCTAAAACGGAAAACTTTCATTGTCAATATTTTGAAATTATACTTGCCAAGTTGGATTCGTATCTGAAACAAAAGTTTTCATTGATCCCTCCCGATTTTGCATTCAAAGTGTTTACTGTTTTTGTATCTATGTTTCAGTAAATGTTTCTCGTTTGGGCAGAGGGCGCAAGACCACAAAATCCACCCTTGGTTATGCCACTGCCTCAAAGAAATCTTTGCCTCCCCCTTCTCTCCAAGAAAATTCTGAAATTGCGCCCCTGGTCAAATGCCTTTAAAAGATCAAATTTATAATCATTTGTTTTCTTTTCACAGCTGTGATTCACCATGAAAAAAAACAAAGTTCACAGGAGGTGCATCAGATAATTTTCGATAATTTTAATGTAGATTATCAGATTATTTACACAAAGTTACAATATGTACAATATATATACAAATAAATGGTTAATATTTCCAAAGGGGGAACATTGTGTTCAGTCATAAATGGTGACAATTTTTCATATAACAAAATACAATGCTTCTTGCATTGAATAAACATTCACTTCTAAAACTAAAAACAGTTTAAGTGACTGTGCTCACTTACGGCAGATGCTAAACCGAAACTTTTAAGTGAATGTGCCCACTTACGGTACATCCTAAACTTCCATTTAATATTTTGTATCGTTTAAAAGAACATTTAGATATGTTTTCTATTGATATTTTTTTTATTTATATTCGGAATTAAAAATTATCTGAATTAAAAGTAACATATATTCAGTATGAATCTAATGTATTCATAAAATATATATATATATATATATATATTACGGTATATTTTAGAGTCAAGACAATTTTCTTGTAATTTATAAAAAAATGCATAAAAGTAAAATAAAAATCATATTTATCTGATGACAGGTTTTAAATATCTAAACTTATGTTAAAAAGATGGAAGAAATAATATTTTATCTCTTATAACCAATCTATCAAATATATGACATTAGATCTCTTCTGTTTATTTGATTCCAGGCTGTTATATCCTGGCCAAAAAATCATCTTCAATGCTACTGGACACTGATAATTAGTGATGGGCGACATCGATCTTTTTAATCGATACTATGGCCAGATCGATTTAATCGATGTCGATCTTTTTAATCGATACTATGGCCAGATCGATTTTATCAATTTTTTTTATCGATGTCTCTACGAATATTATCGTTCGTTTATTTTCTTTGAAATCGTCACTGCAGATCGATCTTATCAACATCAGAGGATAGCGCCTTACGGAAATTTAATAGATTATAGATCGATCTCTCTAGCACTAAATTCCATGTATTTATTCTTTCACTTTGATTATTTTAGCGGCAGAGATGAGCAGCTGTTGCTCTCAAATTTCGTATAAATAAGGGATTCGCGTCACATTTCGGGTGGGGGGAGGAAGAGGAGGGGCGCAAACAAAATTAGGAAATATAATAAGGCGATCTGTTTGAAAGTTTACTATATTTTATAACGCATAACAAATTTTAAAAATGAGGCGCGTAAAAAATTATGGGGAGGGGGGAGCGCGTTTTGCCCAAACGGGAGGGGCACCCGAGCCGGAGGATCGTTCAGTTAGAAATTTATACTATTTGATATGCAAATTAAGGGATTATCCGGTGCCGAAGGCAGCGGGGACACGGGTCGGAGGTTCGTTCGGTTAGAGTTTTACACTATTCGATGTGCAAATTACGGGATTATCCGGTGCGTGCATAGCACGACCGGTACACAGTGCCGAAGGCAGCGGGGACCCGATCCGGAGTTTCGTTCGGTTCGAGGTTTATCAAATTCGAGGTTTTGTAAGATTCGAAGCCCCGATGTAAATAAGGTGCTCGCTAGCGGGCGAATCCAGCTAATTAGTTTATTAAGTTGTACTTTTCAAGTTCGTCCCCTTTCTCCTTCCCCTGCCCCCCAAATCCTAACTTTCCTAGTTATGCACAGATTTGAACGGGACCTTATCTGACATTCTTCTCAAATTATTTGGTTAATAAATAAACATTGGTATTATATTTGCAACTGTTTGTCACCACTATTTATGAACAACAATCAAACTTTTCAGCTTTTTTCCCAGTTAAAACACACTATCCTTGGTTTAGAGCCACTTTACTCCGGATGCTGGTTAGTTAAGTTTTATCTGCCAATATTGCCTCCTACCCCCCGCCCCCTTCCTTGCCCTCCCCCTCCCCCGAAATCATAACTTTTTTAATTATGGTCAGATTTGTAGATGACTTTTTCTGACATTCTTCCCAAGTCATTTGGTTAGCAACTAAACATTGGTATTATATCTGCAACTGTTTGTCTCCACTATTTATGAACAATAATCTAAATTTCCCGGTTTTTTCCTAGTTAAAACACACTATATTTGGTTTAGAGCCACTTTACTCCGGATGCTACTTAGTGAAGTTGTATCTGTCAATATTGCCTCCCTCCCTCCCCCCCCCTTCCTTGCCCTGCCCCTCCCCCTCGCCCGAAATCATAACTTTTTTAATTATTGTCAGATTTGTACAGGACTTTTTCTGACATTCTTCCCAAGTCATTTGGTTAATAACTAAACATTGGTTTTATAACTGCAACTGTTGGTCACCACTATTTATGAACAATAATAAAAATTTTCTGCTTTTTTCCTAGTTAAAACACACTATCCTTGGTTTAGAGCCACTTTACTCCGGATGCTAGTTAGTTAAGTTGTATCTGTCAATATTGTCTCCTCCCCCCCCCTCCCCCTCGACCGAAATCATCACTTTTTTAATTATAGTCAGATTTATACAGGATTTTTTCTGACATTCTTCCCAAGTCATTTGGTTAATAACTAAACATTGGTTTTATATCTGGAACTGTTGGTCACCACTATTTATGAACAATAATAAAAATTTTCATCTTTTTTCCAGTTAAAACGCTTCATTCTTGGTTTAGAGTCAGCCTACTCTCTATGCTCGTTAGTTAAATTGTATCTGTCAATATTGTCTCCTCCCCTCCCCCATCCCCTCGCCCGAAATCATAACTTTTTCAATTATGGTCAGATTTGAACGGGACTCTTTCTGACATTCTTCCCAAGTCATTAGGTTATAATAACTAAACATTGGAATTATATCTGCAACAGTTTGTCACCACTATTTACGAACAATAATAAAAAAATTCGGCTTTTTTCGTGTTAAAACACTTAATTCTTGATTTCTCGTTAGTTAAGTTGTATCTCTCAACTTTGTCAAAGTATAAGTTATATTTAAAAAATTTCTCCGTGCTCAGACAAATAAAGCAGTGAAAATTCCAGTCTGTTATAGTTTAGAACCAAACATGTAAAGTTATGATACTTTGAATTTTAATATTGAAGCTTTCCAACACTAAATAATTGTCTGTTTGTTATTTATGTTTTTCAATGGTACATGGTACATGTTTTAAGTAAGTTTGTCTTCTGTTCTCCCCACTTTCGGTTTTATTGTCTATAAATTTTTCACCTAAATGGTGAAAGATATTTTGTACATTCTTTTAAAATATATGGTCAACTTGGCCTGACACCGACCCGCAAAAGTCAAAACAAAACACAATCCGAAATCGATTTCGAACCCAAAACTTTGAAAGTTAACCTGACCCTAACTCCTAACCCGACCCGCAGAAAAAAAGTAGATGTCAGCTTGACAGCCCAGCACATAATGAAGAAATATAGCGCATAATCACGTATCTTGTTATTTTCTATTTTGGGTAAATGTTGATAATACGACTCGTTGCAGAACTCTATTATTGATTAATGTTTTATGTAATTTTTCAAAACGCTTAAGAATGGATAAAGATATATACGAAATTCATTGTCTACTGTTAAGTGTTAAGATGATTTTCGCCTGCGCCACTCTTGGATGGGGGGGGGGGAAATCTGCTTGCTTGCGTCTTTTTATCACAGATGTAGAAAAACTTTGTTTATTAAAGTCAGCTAATAAGTATACAAACGTTTGCTGCTAAGCAAGTGATTCATTATCTGGAAGAAAAGTTGGATAAGCAGATTTAGAAAGGCGTCAAAGCATCCCACACGTCATCTTGTTAAATAAAAAATAAATACAAAACCACAGACCAGAATGAAGAATTCTTTTAATGCTGTTTCATTTCATAGTATGTTGATTCATTAGAAGTCGCGTGTTTCGAAGTATTTGTAATGCGTTTTTTATTTTAAATAGAAAATGGTACGCTTTTCAAAATCAATAGTTTGGGAGTTTTTTAATAATAAATATGAAAACGATAGAGTTATATCAGTAGAATGCAAAAACTGTAGCAGAGCTTTTAAATTTTCTGGAAATACAACAAATCGCAAGAACCATTTAAAAAAGAAACATCCTATTCAATTAGCGGAGATTGAAGCACAACAGAACCCAAAAGAAAATACTGATGATGATGAACTAGTGCTCTCAGAATCACAATCGTGTAAACGTAAACAGACACAGGACATAAGTACTATAGAAATTACTAGCAACCAGACAATTGCAGCAGAAAACCTTTCTTCTGCTCCTGCTGCAAAAATGTTTAAACAAATGAGATTATACGGTGCAGCCCAAAAACTTGAACCTACTAGTGAAGAACGCCATGAATTTGCAAAAGATTTAGTGCACATGATTGCTGCTGATTGCCAACCACTTTCTATCGTTGAAAATCGTGGTTTTAAATTTTTTGTCGAAAAATATGTGCCTCGTCACAAGCTCCCATCTCATAAAGTTATATCAGAAAGAGTGTTACCTGAAGTATAGCAGTCATTAAGATATGATCTTGAAAGTATGCTTAATGCAATCGAACATTTATCTGTAACTACTGACATGTGGTCATCCGATAGTAACAGGTCTTATTTAACTGTCACTGCACATTCCTTTTTGGATTTCAAAATGCATTCTTCAGTTTTATCTACGGCAGAAATTAAAACTGACCATTCAGCTGTAAGTATTTCAGAAGCGATTACCAACATTTTAGAGAAATGGAAGATTAATGAGAAAGTTGTTACAATAGTTACGGACAATGCTTTTAACATGAAGAAAGCAGTTACAAGCGATCGTAAAAAAACCCATCATCCATGCATTGCTCACACTCTCAATTTATCAGTTCAAGATGCCATTAAAGAAAATGTGGAACTGAGTACATTATTGACTAAATGTCGATCTTTAGTTTCATACTTTAAGCACAGTAGCTTAGCAGCTTACAAATTAAGGGAGGTACAAGGGCATATGAGCCTTCAAGAGTTGAAACTTAAACAAGATGTTTCAACTCGATGGAATTCTGCAGTAATTATGATGGAGAGATTGTCAAAACTGAAATCTCCTATATCAGCAGCCATTTCATCTTTACAGGCTGCACCAAAAAACCTTGATGGGTCAGAATGGGCAACAATTGATGATTGTATAGGAATATTAAAATTATTTCTGTGTATGACTGAGGATTTGTCCGGGGAAAAGTATCCGACTGTATCTCGGATGATCCCTCTCATAAGAGGACTTAGCTACCGAATAAAAAACAGAAATGTTACCACAGATATCGGAAAAGGATTAAGATTATCCCTCTTGGAAATCATTCTCAAACGTCTTGGATCTTTGGAAACAACAAAAACTGTTGCAATAGCTACGTTTTTGGATCCTCGCTTCAAAAAAGCTGCTTTTGGAACTCCAGTAAATGCAGAGAGTGCTCAAAAATGGGTGATTGAAGAACTGAGATTCAGAGTGGTGAAAACTGTGACAATAGTGATAATCCTCATCACCAAAATCCTGCTACAGTAAATATCATAGATAATGATGAGGATAACGTGTGGTTCGATTTTGATAGAGAAATTTCAGAAATGGCTTGTACTCTTACGCCCATAAACACTTCTACAATCACTGTGAAGCAGTACATCCAACTGCCCCATTTGGACCGCAAAAAAGATCGGTTGGATTTTTGGAAATTGCAAAGTAATACATTGCCATTACTCAGTAAATTGGCATTGAAATATTTGAGTATACCAGCAACATCAGTACCCGCAGAACGTCTATTCAGCAAAGCTGCAATTATTACTAATAATAGACGTAACAGACTGGATCCAAAAAAATTGGATGAACTTCTCTTCATAAGTGAGAATGCAAAATTAAATACTTAATTAAATACTAATTTTTTTTAAGTAATTTTATAATATCCAAGATAAGACTGTATAGAACTATAGAGTATAGACTTTTAAATTTGACTGTATAATAGACGTAACAGATAAATATTTTAAATAAGTTCAAATTCAATTGATTTTTTGCATATTATTAATTTAATGTGTTAATTTTTATTTAATTTTCTTAGAAGAAAAAATTCAAATAATTTTACTGTCCTAAAGAATGATAGACGTTGATTTATTAACATAATTTTTTTGATAAATGTATGTTTAATATAAATATGCAGCTATTCAAGGCTTTAAGACAGATACATTAACTATCTTTAAATATTTATATATTAGTTTCAATTATTGATTTACATTTTACATTATATATACAAATATATGTGTATTTTATTGCTTAAAAATTTGTTAATTTTCCTAGTTATACTTTTTCCCAGTTATATCCAAGATTCATGTTTTGCACATATTTTTTATTGTTTTGGAAGCTCAAACATTAGAGTTAGTATTGTTAAAAGTAATTTTATCATAAAAAATTGTTTGTGTTTCAGCGAATAGAATACAGCATTTTATCACAAATTCATCTGCTTTTCCATTATATATATGTAATATGTCTCCGATATTCGCTTGATCATTGTCGTATAATGTTCCCTTCAAATTCATTAGAAATGCTCGTTTACTAAAGGGTTTTATTTCGTTTTATGATTTCCCTATATGGAAGCTTAAGACAAGACCTTTAGAAACTACACTAGTCACACGAAAACACTCGCAAGCTAATGTTAAGTCTATGGTAGGGTTTTTTTCAAATTTCTCACTCGCATTTTAATATTTCTTTTTGTATAGGATAGCTGAGGGTAATCTCTAACATTGTTGGTTTTTAATTTTTCGATTTTGGTTTTCAGATTTTTTTAAATTAGTTTCACTTTTGGAACCGGTTCTAAAATTAACACTATACTAATGTAAAAAAACTGTAACCAAAATCGAAAAAGGTAAAAGCTAGCAATTTTAGAGATTGTCCTCAGCTATCCTATGCAGCCAAAAAAAAAAAAAAAAAAAAAAAAATTTCGAAAAAGTAATCAACGGCGGCAATAGATATTGATATTTGCTATCCAATGCAAAAATCAATTGTTTAAAAATATTCAAATGCAAACGAGATATTACAAAAATAATGCCCCATAGGATTAATATCAGCGAGCAGGTGTTTTCAAGTGCGTGAAGAGGACCCTTAAAAGCTCCTAGTCCTAGTCCTAATACGAGGGGAAATTTCATTATAAAAATGTCTTGCTCTAACATTACAGCTAGTACTATTAGAAGAAATTTTATTTGAAAAAAAAATTCTCTACGTTTTAAGACATAAACAGTATTACCTCAAATATTTTTACAGAATATATATAAAATACATATATAAAAGTTTTTCGCATAATGTTTTTCGTATATGTTTTTGATATAATGTTATTTTCTAATCCATTTGAAATTACTGATTTTGTAAAGACTTTTATTTTTATTTTGTTTTATATACAATACAAGCTTAATATTTAATTGGAATATCCACAAGTGTATTCCTTTTCCTGTATAGTTTATTGTATAAAAGAAATAAAACAACAAAATTCTCAAAGGTACAAAATTCTCGGGGTCAATTTGTTTAAATTATTTGATATATTAATTTTAAAAATAAGTTTTAAAGCATTATCATACGTGTACTCTTGAAAAATATTAAAAACAAGCAGATGATTATTTAATGTCGGAAAGCTCCGATGTTTCATAAAATTCAAAGTATCATAACTCAAAGGATTTGGTTTTAAACTCTAAACGACTGGAAATTTTACTGTTTTATTTGACCGAGCATGGAGAAATTTTTAAAATATAACTTCTATAAACATTTTGATAAACTTGAGCGACACAACTTAGCTAACGATAACCCTGAGTAATGTGGCTCTAATCCCAGTAAAGATTGTTTTAACTGGAAAAAAAGGCCGAAAATTTTTTCATTATTGTTCATAAAAAGTGGTGACAAACAGTTGCAGATATAATACCAATGTTTATTTATTAACCAAATGACTTGTAAAGAATGTCACAAAAAGTTCCTTTCAAATCTGTGCATAACTAAAAAAGTTATGATTTTTTTGGGGGGGGGAGGGACGGCGACGGCAGGGGGAGCAGAAAGGGGACGAACTTGAAAAATAAAACTTAATGAACTAACTAACTGGCTTTGCCGGCTAGCGGGCCCTTAATTTACATCGGGGCTTTGAATCTTGTAAAACCTCGAATATGATAAAACTTGAACCGAAAGAAACTGTGGATCGGGTACCCGCTGCCTTCGGCACCGGATAATCCGATAATTTTCACATCGAATAGTGTAAACCTCTAACCGAACGAACCTCCGACCCGGGCCGAAATTGCACTTTTTAACCATTAAAATCTTAAATCTTTTGGGGGGGGGGGACATTTCAATGATCCGGGGGTGAATGTCCCCACCCAAGCCACCCCCTGAATTCAACACTTCCCTCTTCCTCCTCCACCCCTTGTTTCCCTTCCCTATGCATATCGTTCATATTTTGAATATTATTTCTTTTCCGGATTTACTCTTAGTACCCCCTACCTCTAAACTAAAAAGATAACAATTTTACCTGGAAAGAAACAAAAAATCTTCCTTGAAACAAAATTTGACAGTAGCTAATATGTTATATACTGCTATGCTATAGAAATGAGCGCCAGAAATATCGATTATTATCTTCTAATTCCCATTATCACGATGTTTGATCAAATTTCCTGCCATTTGATCGATAAATTTAGGAGTTACTCTTTTTAGGCTGTCTGTGTAAGAATCAATTCTAAAACATCGATACTAGAATTTGTTAATCGATTATTTTTATAATCGATGTTGTTTTATACAGTATCGATGCTGATCGATTATCAAATTTTTCAGAATCGCCAATCACTACTGATAATGCGTTACTTTTACTCTCGCTCACCCGTTATCAGTTAGACGGTGGTTACCGGATACGTCATTTATAATAGAACAGTGGCTGGATACAAATGGCCCCAAGTCTCTTTGGCCATAATGACAATGTTTACAGAATGTGGTCACAGATCTTGTATTTGTTGATGTTTCTGCTTAATAAGAATAAAATGTCAAAAACGAAATTGAAAAATATTGCTAACTTTCCTTCTGATATTTTGGAGAAATTGTGCTATAACAGATGTTTCTCAGTTGAACAAAATCCGCAATTCAATTTCGTTCACCTATCTCTCAAACAAAGCAGAAAAAAGAATGAATACTCGCGTCAGGAAAGGGAAATAAGCATACATCTAAGATGAAATTAGAAGTAGTATTTCCTAGCGGTAGGATTATTAGGAGAGCTAATCTTTCCCCAGTGCTCTTGATTCTTAATTCTATTTCCTTCTTTATTCACCATTCAAAAATAATTAAGGCATTCGCAATAAGTTCAAAGTTGTACTAAAAAATTAGGACTTTTTCTTCTGGCTTTAATATATAAGATAAAACTAAATAATGTAATGCAAAATATTTGACATATTGGTACATAAAAAAACTATATAACACTAAAAAAATTCTAATTTTTCATCATTTTATTTCGGTGACTGCTTAAAATGTTTTGCAAGAATAGCTGTTCAAAGAATAACTTGCAACCCTATAAAAGTAGTGAAATTAGTTAAAAGCAAATCTCAAAGTACGAGATTGTAGTTGCTTTCTTACCGTTTGATGAAAATTTCATATTTCGCAAACAAAAAGGTTTTTTCATCATTATGAATTAACTGATGTCTGTTTAAATCACCCTTTTGACAGAAATTTTTGTTGCATATTTCACAAAAAAAATGGTTTCTCACCAATATGAGAGCAAATGTGAGTACATAGATTACTTTTTTGTGAAAATTTCTTGCTTCATATCTCACAAACATAAGGTTTCTCACCTGTATGACTTGACAGATGCTTTTTAAAGACCCTCGTGTCAGGAAATTTCTTGTTGCATATCTCACAAATAAAAGGTTTCTCACCAGTATGAGAGAGAATGTGATTACGTAGACTACAGTTTTCTGAAAATTTCTTATTGCATGTCTCACAAACAAAAGGTTTATCCCCAATATGAGTGCAAAGGTGATTATAAAGAAGAAATTTTAATGAAAATGTCTTATTGCATGTTATTGCAAACAAAGGGTGTCTCACCTGTATGAGTTAACAGATGCTTGTTTAAATCAGCCATACGAGATAATTTCTTGTTGCATATCTCGCACACAAAAGGTTTCTCACCAGTATGAATTAATAGATGGTGATTTAAATTACTTTTTCGAGAAAATTTCCTGTTGCATATTTCACATACAAAAGGTTTCTCACCAGTATGGATTAAAAGATGCTGGCTGAAATGTTCCTTACGAGAGAATTTCTTGTTACATATTTCACACATAAAAGATTTATCAGCAGTATGAATTAATAGATGCCTGGTTAATTTATTCTTGCAAGAGAATTTCTTGTTGCATGTTTTACAAACAAAAGGTTTTTCACCAGTATGAGAGCGAATGTGAGTACATAGAATTTGTTTACTTGATAATATTTTGTTGCATGTTTCACATACAAAAGGATTTTCACCAGAATGAAATAACACATGCCTGTTTAAGTCACTCTTTCGAGAAAATTTCTTGTTGCATATCTCGCATTCAAAAGGTTTCTCACCGGTATGGGTTAACAAATGCTCTTTCAATGTACTCTGTTCAGAAAACTTCCTACTACACATCTCACAAACAAACGGTTTCTCACCAGTATGAATACGACGGTGAGTACATAGATGACTTTTAATTGAAAATTTCTTGTTGCATATCTCACAAACAAAAGGTTTCTCACCAGTATGAATACGACGGTGAGTACATAGATGACTTTTAAGTGAAAATTTCTTGTTGCATATCTCACATTCAAAAGGTTTCTCACCAGTGTGTGTTAACAGATGCTTCTTTAAGCTACTGCGGTCAGAAAGCTTCTTACTACACATCTCACAAACAAACTGTTTCTCACCAGTGTGTGTTAACAGATGCTTCTTCAAGGTACTGCGGTCAGAAAACTTCTTACTACACATCTTACAAACAAACTGCTTCTCACCAGTATGAATACGACGGTGAGTACATAGACTTTGTTTACTTGATATTTTGTTGCATGTTTCACATACAAAAGGATTTTCACCAGAATGAATTAACACATGCCTGTTTAATTCACTCTTTCGAGAAAATTTCTTGTTACATATCTCACATTCAAAAGGTTTCTCACCGGTATGGGTTAACAAATGCCTGTTCAATGTACCCTGTTCAGAAAATTTCCTACTACACATCTCACAAACAAACGGTTTCTCACCAGAATGAATACGAAGGTGAGTACGTAGATTACTTTTAATTGAAAATTTCTTATTGCATATCTCACAAACAAACGGTTTCTCACCAGAATGAATACGAAGGTGAGTACGTAGATTACTTTTAATTGAAAATTTCTTGTTGCATATCTCACAAACAAAAGGTTTTTCCCCTGTATGAATTAACAGATGCTTCATTAAATGATTCTTTTGAAAAAATCCTATTTTGCATACCTCACAAACAAAGGATTTTTCTTGGTGCAAATCAGAAGATCCTTTTCCAAGACGCTCTTGTAAGGAAATGTTTTGATCCATATTTCACGCTTTAAATACCTTTGTCCGCTTTCAACGATATCATGGACATCTAAGTCAACTCTCCTCGTTAACTACATTTATGTCTTCATACATCTACAATAAATACAATTATAGTAATCTGTCATATTTTATAATTAATCATAAACATATTTCAGTACAAATGAGCTTAATGCGAGAGAAAAAAATCACTGAAGAAAGCTACATACAAACAAATTTTCTAACATGCTATTACAAACTGTACTCATTTCCAAAATTATGTCCAGTAGAAACAGCATTTTACCTTACAAAAATTCTTTTAACTCTGATTTTTGGATATGTTTTAAAGGTTGACCCTCTAATAAAAAAAACCAAGTGTTCGACCTTCTAGACCTTGTGCGTTTTTCACAATATTGAAAAAAACAATATTTTTCGATTTTTCTTAAATAACTCGATTTCAGTGCATTTTACAGGAAAAGCACTTTCACCATTTTGTAGAGGATAAAATTCTCTACAACATGCAGTATTCATGTTTGTAAATTGTCCAAATAGGAGGTAAGATACGGTGCTGGAAAAATAGGGTTAAATTTGGAAAAAATGCAAAAATCCAAAAATGACGTTATTTTTTGTTAATAACCCACTTTTAGTGCATATTAGAAACAAAACTGTCATAATCAACTTTTTAGAGCATGAGATTGTCTGTAGCTTCATTTATTAGATAGTTAAATATTGGTAATAGACCTTAAAAATCATAGCAAAAAGATTTTGGGTGAAAACAGAAAAATACCGCCTGACAAGTTATTAATTTAAAAAACGAGCTTTTATTTTTGATATTGAAAGCACGATGTGGTTAATTAATTATAGAATATACAAGAAATTAATCAACAAATATTTAGTAAGTATAGTCGTTTTGTCATATATGTTTCCTTTTTCTGCTGCTTGGTCCTGGTAATGATACCATCGTCTCAGATACTTAATCGTCCGTCTCTGCACTTGACTTGATTGGTTGTTCTAAGTTACCAAAGTCCTCAAGGTCCAGTATAATATCAGGAGCGTAGCCACATAGTTGGTTGTTGCACTTCACACAGATAATTGAGCACTTCAAGCCTGCTTTTCAAGAACTGCAATTCGTATTACATTTTTTTTTTGCATTGGCAAGATATAAAATCGAGTAGAGTTTGAGGAGCTGGTCCATTCATCATGGTGACTGGAATGTGCCCATGACCATCCCACTTCCCTTCCAGTCGCATTCGAGAGGGTCCTTTCTGTTTCCCAGCCATGTCTGAACGCATGACATTCAGCAGCATCACGAGTAGGTGGTAGTCTAGTTAAATTTAATTTAATATTGTTAGCTGCTCTAGCGAAGCTGACATACCGCAATACATTCAAGTTTTGGTTGGGATCACCTCCATACAGGGCAAGAAGTACACCTTCTGTGGCTTCAACAAGTTTGTGCCTCTCTGCATTTGTGTCTTTAAAGATTTGAACTTTTTGGTTCAGTGATGGGTTCTGAAGAATTCTACAATATTTCTTTTTCCCATGGCTGTAGAGCGCAGAAATGGTGTCACAACCACTTACTGCATGAAGAAAAGAATATTTTGTGCAATTTCCTTAAACTTGAAACACTTGTTGGAGTAGAGATCATCAGGCAGTTTCCCTATCCTGGCCCTTCGGAAATAAACATTGTCTGCAGCTAGAGAAGCCACAAGAACAAGAAGGTCCATGTCTTCACCATTGACAATGACAGCATCGTAATCTCGGGCTTAGGAAATAGCTGTATTCACTATTTGCACATCTGCATCTTCAGTGGCCTGCATAGTGATCATTTGTGCTTTTTCAAATTCATTTCGAAGCATATAAATGAAAAGTTCTGTATTTTTTTTCCATTCCCAACAATTTTTCTTGTGGCATCTGTGGAAGCATAGTCTCATTGAACTTAACCTCAGCAGAAGTATGAATCTTCAAGCGACGAGCACTTTCTGCACTTTTTATACTTTTTTGATTATGTTCAGGATAAGTTTCTAATATTTTCTTTATTTTAAAATTTAAAACTGAATTCAAAACACCGGAAAACAATTCTCCTTTATACAGGTTTCCGTCTTATCAGGTATAATTGTTGTTATTATTTCTGTTGGGACTAACATTCTCAAACTGAGATACATTTACCATCAATGTAAACTTTGACTAACAAAAATATGTGGGACAAATGAATACAAACACGACAAACCAAATCTTTATTGTGCGCCCTCTTCTCCTTCCGTTTTAGCGCCCGGGCCACATGCTCCTTTTGCTCCCACCTCCCTTAGTTTCGGCCTTAGATAGTCCTTTTCTTTTTTTAAATTTCTAAATTATAACTTATTTATATTTCAAGCATATTTTTACATTATTCCCAGCTATTAATTTTACTTTCGACTTTGAATTCTTGGCCCTGCACCTATGTCTACTAACTAGGTTTTTTTGGTTAACTTCGCTCCCCCCCTCAACTATTCAACAGTTACCTATTATTATACATACTATAATTAATTAATTGTATCATTTAATCAATATCAAAAATAAAAGCTCGTTTTTAAATTAATGATTTGTCAGGCGGTATTTTTTTGTTTTAACCATAAATTGTATTATTCTGATTTTTAGTGTCTATTATAGATATTTAATGATCTAATAAATGAAACTTATAGACTACTTCATGCTTTACAAACTTTATAATGACATTGTTGTCTCTAAAACGCACTAAAAGTAGGTTATTAAGCAAAACCTAACGTCATTTGTGGATTTTTGCACTTTTTGCAAATTTTACCCTATTTTCCCGGCTTCGTATCTCACCCCCTATTTGGACAATTTACAAACATGAATACTGCATGTTGTAGAGACTTTTATGCTCTACAAAATGGTGAAAGTGCTTTTTCTGTAAAATGCACTGAAACCGAGTTATTTAAGAAAAATCGATAAAAGTACCGAAAAATATTGGTTTTTTCGATATTGTGAAAAACGCACAAGGTCTAGAAAGTCGAAAACTTGGTTTTTTTATTAGAGGCTCAACCTATACAACATATCCAAAAATCAGAGTTACCCGAATTTTTGAAAGGCAAGACCCTTTTTTACGCTATTTCTACTGGACTAAGAGTGAGGATAAAATCATAAATAACAATATCTCATTCAAAAACAAATCTATCTATAAACACAAACATAATGAAATTCGACTGAAAACTAAAACAGTACTGAAAAATAAATATGGAACATTCAATACATTAAAGTGAATTTGAAACATTGCAAATAATTGTGATATATTATTTTCAGGACATCACACAACTAGAAATCAGGCAGAAGCGGCCAGATAGTTAAATAAAAATCCTCATTTACTACATAGACTGATAACTATTTTAGGTCACACATTTGACATGCAGAAGTTTGACACATTATCATCCAAGAGTAAAACTGCGTTTCATGAGCAAAACTTATTAATATACAGAGTTATTCACTTCCAGTGCAACAAAGAAGTGATACATATCACTGAGACAATCATTTTTTGTATAAAAAAGTTGGATCTCAATCCACTTATTCAGACATAAATATAGGGTGTCTCACTCCAAGGCAAAATTTTTTTTGTTTATAACTGTAAGAATATAAGTAAAATATAAATATTTTACCAATTAAATATTACCGATAAAATATTTTAGCAATATTTTCAATAGACTTACTTTGCTTTCTATGAAATATGATAACTTCCCAAGAATTGCTGAAAACGGCCATGGTCTGCATCCAAACTACACTGATCTAGACATTTCGTAATATGGGATGTAGCTCGTAATACATATGGGCCATTGAACTAATTACATTGTACTGACCGTGTTATCATCTGTTTTCACACATTGTAAAGGGCGTCTTTTGAAAATATAGATAAAGTATCTTTATTACTGTTAAAGTTGTGAACGAAAATGTGGGTTCGACCCTAAGCGAGACACTCTTTATTTATGATAATATCTGAATAAGTGGATGATATGAATAAGTATATGATATAATTTGAATAAGTGGATTGCGACCCAGTTTCCCTATACAAAGTTTGTTTCAGTGTTCTCTATCACCCTGTATATAGTTCCATACATGAAAGAATTGGATTTGAAAACTTAATGTAACTTGGAACTTTTCCCACTGCAACCACTGGAAGAATGGTATCAAAGTCAACTGCACACAGAAGGGAACCGTATGGGTGGTCTGTATTCGAATGCCATACCAGCCAGTTGTGTGCCATTCACCTTCCATAACATGACGAAGTGTTTGTGGAGGATATGCTATGTTGATATGATTCCTAGACAGCAATATAATAATGGCTGTTAAGTAACTGTGAAATCGAATGTGATTTCTATTTTTCATTGAAGGCAGAGGATCTTACAGAAAGTGCTGCCAAATTTGACATTTTGAACCAAATTTCTAGATATGATAACCTGATAAATGTCAGTATCAAATAATCAGTTATAATACAAGATATAATTCATATACTGATAGAAGTAAAAACTGCTCGATTCGAAATCATTTTAATAGTTATGCCTACAAGTGTCAGGCATTTATATTTAAAAATGACTCGGTAGCAGGGTTCATATTTATTTTCACAAAAACTGTCTTTGAGTAATTTACCAGAATAAATAATTTTATAACATAAATAATCAAAGATGAAACATGTTGAATAGCAGTGCTTGCTGGCTAATGTGAACTGTAAATACTAAATGGACACTTTTTCAGATTAGCCGAAAAGTTTCCGTTTTTGGGGAGAGATTAATGATTTTATCTTGAAATTTTAATTCCAAATCATTTCCATCATGTCCAGGTTTCCTTGAAGAGTATGAAACTTCTGTAAATATGTTAGAAAGTCTTACAAGAGAAAAAAATTTATATGTATCGATAGACACTCATTTTCAAAATTAAGGGTATTTTCAAAATTGGCCGATTATCTGCAGAACTACCAGACAGATTTTAATAAAATTAGGTATGTACATAAGTTAATATAAAGCAAAAAAAAAAAACTATTCAACAGTTATAATACACACACATGATATGTAAGACTCATCAGCATCATAAAGTAAACAAACAGAGCTTACAATAGTGAACAAAAAAATGGGTTAATACGAGATATGGTCCCCTCGTACAGTTATACAGCTTTCACAACTTGAATTCATATTGGAAATCAGGCAGTTTACGAGTACCTGTGGCAGTTATTCCTACTCCTCCAGCAGCGCTGTTTTCAGGCCTGGGGGTTCTGGAACGTGGAATGCGAGATGCAATTGCTCTTCAAAGAGCATACCAGACATGTTCTATGGGATTTAGGTATGAAGATCTAGCTGGATAATTCATCCGACGAATATCCTCACTTTCCAGAAATTCGTCGACCAGATGTGCTCTATGTGGGCTCGTGTTTTCGTCCATTAAAATGAAATAAGGGTCAATTGCACATATGAAAAGGCAAATATAAGGATCCAAGATATTATCCGTATAACTCACACCTGTCACAGAGGCTCTACCAAACACATGAAGAGATGTGTGCCCATCCAACATGATGCCTGCCCAAAGACTCAAACCCACGCTGTCATAGTGGTTTCTTTCTAGGACGTTGGAGGCAGGTAGCGTGTCCCACTTTAATCCCAGGTCCAAAGTTGATGATCTCTGCACCATGCTAAACGGGCTCTGCTGTGTGCAGAAGTGAGCGTGACGCAAACAGCAGATCTTTTTGCACACAGACTTCTGTTATGTAGCCTTGTGGAAACAGTAAATCTTGAAATTTAGCTTCCTGTGGCTTACGAGAGAGCTGAGAAGCTGTTGCACTCCTGTAGTGCCTCACTGTAATGGACAAATAGCGATCTTTATTGGTCGCCATGCCTCTTGGACGACCTTGCCAAGGCTTTCTCACTATGGATCCAGTATCTTTAAACTGTTTCCATAAGCTGGACATGACACCTGGCGTTACATTGAAGTCTCTATAAATCTGCATTTGAAACAGCCATGCTTCTAGTCTCCCCACGATTCGCCATCCCATTTTATCATCCAAACGTTGTGTGTTACTAATTTTTACTGTTTGCTATTCAATTTAACCGAATGTTGCAAATAAACACCAAGATATTCGGCGAGGTGTGCGAGCGAACGAAACACGAAAACTGCCACGTGCGCTTATAATAAATGTTCCTCTACTACCTCGACCTCTACACATATTTACGTTTATGTATTCGACACTAAAGATTTCCATCTTTATTTTGAAACTTTAGTTTTACCTTTCGTTCAGTACTTTTCAAGACTTTTGAAAAAATATGCAAATTCTCTTAATTTATATATCGAGAGAATATTTATATATCGTATATATATATCGAGAATATCCTTAACAGGTTGTATCAAGTTTAGTTTGTTATCTAACATTGGATGTTGTTTAAAAAAAAAAAAAAAAAAAAAAAAAAAGCTGGGCTCAATTTCTATTTATTAAACATTAGTTATATTCATACCGAAAAAGAAGTATCTGTGTGCGAGGTACTATTTTTTGCATGGGTATTTTCTCATAGATATTTCTAGTGTTTAACACTTTTGTAGTTGTTGTTGAATTACGATTAATGAAGTAGTTAATTATGATTATTATTTTATTACAGCTATTTCAGAACTCCCACATTATGTATCCCTCTAGTTTTGAAACAACTGCTTAGCTAACTGCCTATAATATTCACATTTTAGAATTTCACATTCAGGAGTATGAAATTTTTCATTTTCAGGCAGGATTCTGTTATAGTTTAATCTTGCTGTATTTAAACTCTTAACAATTTTTCTTTTTATAACACAAACTTAGAATAGGGAATACACACCACTTTTTCTGTATTAAAATATTTACCTTATAGAATCGAAAAATTTCTGCCATTTAATAAAGCAAAGATTAATTCGATTTATAATTAATTAGAAATTAGTGGCATCCAAAAGCTTTTAGTAACAAAGCAATCAAACTCTTCCTGTCCGAAAGATGCTTGGGCAAAACTGTTAAGTACAAAATAAAATAATCCAGGTTTCAAAGTTACATTCAGGGACAGGGCTAAAAGATTCAGTTTATTAACGAACATCTTAACCAAATGTTACACTCATTAGCCAATTTTCAAAACTGTTACTCAAAACACTGCATTATTTTTTTAGATATTCACTTTGAGAAAACAACACACACTTAAAATAAGTACAGTATTTGTAATTTGCAACATAATACAGAAATTTACATTTCACTATTAAATATATAATAATTATAAACGAATATATGCATATAAACGATTAACTTTTGATTCCCAATAACCTCCCAATAATCTTCAAAGACATCTAAAATTTAAAGAGAAAATATCACTTTATGTATGTATATTTGCATAAAAACACTTTATAACAATTGTAACAGATTAAAAACAATGATGGGGAACACTAAAAATATCCCAGAATTTTAACAAACTTCTTCATTATCAACATTAGAAGACACCATTCACCACTGGAAACTTTTGTATATACGATGTGGTACGGGTAAATGGCATAGAATAAAACTTGAAAGTTCTAAAATATACTCAGTTCAAAAGCTTTAAAAGGATAGTTCCAAACACCAGAGTTAAAAGAAACTTGAAAGTTAAAAAAAAAAACTTTAACAAAAATGCACAAAAATCATCCAATTCAGCCAAAAACATCGGCACAGCTCGCATCTGCTGCGGAAAAACATCACAGCCCAAGTCAAAATCTTCATCATAATTTCACAAAAAATAACTTTAAATATTTCACCGTTTTGCTAGAAACTTCATATAAAATCTAGATGAACTTCATCAAAATCAAGATAATCAAACAGCTTCGTTTTTCAAAAGAAGAGCTTAAACTTTGTATTTGACTATCTTTAAATAAGAGTTGAGCATTTGAAAAATACTTTTTCACACATCATCATCAATGCTTTCATTTAAGGCCATATTTCCATATTAGAAAGAAAACCACTTCCAAATACATTTTATGAAGCCAAAAGAAAAAAAAAATATTTTAATATTTAAATTACAGTTATTTACATTAGATTTAATTTACTTTCATTTTACAAGTTACAAATACTTTTAATTTACTTGAAAACAGATTTAATTTAAAACACAAACTAACTTAAAATGAAATTATAACAACTGCCCCACACCCCATCGCAAAAGTCCGATGGGGTTAATGCTAAACTTTTAAATTTAAATGCCGTACCTTTCAAGGTCAAAAATGGAAGAAATATATAACAGAAAAAGCTTAGAAGAGCTTAGGAATATGCACTGATTTTAATCTGCAAATAAACAGTAAAAATTGAAAATCAAACAACTTTAATTTATTTTTAAAATATTTAAATACTGATCAGGAACAGGCCCATAACCGTGATGGAATTTCGGCTTTACAAAAGTATATTAAATTAGCAGAGATATAGTTGGAGTAGGAAATGTAATATGGCTGAACGCCCCTAAACCGATATGAAAAACAAATCAATATAAAGTGAAAGGCTTGTATTGATTAACTTCTAAATATATAATAAAGATATATGATGATAGAAAGAAAGAGAAAAAGTTTATAACCAAACATATATTTATTAAATGTTAAACACAAATTAAATAAATCAAAGATAACTGAAGGATACTTATAACAATAATTACTTACGGATATAAACAAACAGCCATTACTAGAATGATGTAAAAAATTACTTTATAATACAAAAAGGCTTAAAAGGCTTCACAACTAGTACTGTGTTAAAAACTGAATTATATCTATTGTATTAGGTTGAGCAAAAAGTTCTGGGAAATTTTTAATCTAACAGTTACCAGAATTTGTATCACATATAGGAGTACTATTGGTATATCTATAAGAGTTCAGGAACTTCGGCTACAAAATGCCTATTGAACAGTATGATTTGTGTGTGTTGATCCGGCATTATTGGAAAAAAGGTCTAACGATTCTGAAAGCCATCGATGAGATTGATGAGGATGAAGGTGCTGGTACGGTGACGAAATCGACTGTAGGCAGATGGTTTAAGCAATTCGAAGAAGGCAATTTTAATTTCAAAGACATGCCTCGTTCTGGCCGGCCATGTGTTTTGGATGAAAGTGACTTGGTAGCCACTGTGGATACTCAGTCATCATCAAGCACTCGTGATTTGGCTGCAGAGCTTGGTGTTTCGCAGCAGACCGTTGTCAACAAGTTGCATCAATTTAACTTTGTCCACAAGAAGTCTCGCCAGGATCCGCATAAGCTCACCGAAGTAATTAATAATTCACTAATTAATTGAATTTTACTTCTTTAAATTAATTTAATTTTTGTTGAGTAGATAGAGTTGCTTATTGTTACCTTTTTTATTTTTATTTTTTTAAATAGAAATATCAGTAATGTCTTTGTATAATGCCTTGCCTTAAATATTTTACTAAGATATTTTAATAAATTTGTAATCTGTATAAATAAAATTAATTAGTTCTTGTTCTAGAGAAAAATATTAACTTTTTTTTTCAAAAATCAAACGGATTAGCTATGATTAATGAAATTGTAGTATATATATATATGTAGTATGTATTGTATTATAACATATGTAGAATCACAATCTTCATTATCTTTATTCTAATCTTCTGTTTTTTATACTCTGTGATACAACCATGGACAAACAAATGTTGCAAGATATTTTAAAACAAGCTGAAAATATTAATTTATCGAGCAAATTACAACAATGTCATCTTAAACAGCATTTAAGTGATGCATATATTCTCTTCAGTTAGTGCTCTTAACACTGAGCATTAGACAATACGAAAATCGCCTTTTCTCAACAGATGGTGCTGACTTTCACAGGAACAATAACTGTTTTTTCTGTTAACCCCATTTTCTTAGTACACGTCGCTTCCCGTTTGAAGCCAAATCTCAGTAAATGAAAGTTAGCAGAGGTCAGAGGTTAGCTTTGGAGTAGAAACTAGAAGCTTTGGGTTTAGAGATTTGTATCTATAATCTTGCTGGGCTCGGGCTCTGGAACAAGATGGCTTTCATTCGGACAGGGAACAGGAGTGAAATTTTCATGCCCGAGCTAACCTCTAATATGGTTTAAGCCAGTTGTTTATAGATATCGACTAGTCAATTGTAATCTCATGTTATTGAGAGAAACACATGATTTAGCTATAATAAAAAAAGGGATTTTGTAATCTAACAGGAGGAATATAACGTTGGGACCCCTTATACGCGCGGACGCTTATGGTTGGTCCTGATTCAATTAGATTAGAATCCGATAACTGAAGAAATCTATGACAATAAAGTTTGCAATGGATTTTTGTCAAAATTTTCATTCAAGAATTACACAAGAGTAAAACCCTACTATATATGTGATAATCAAAAACTTAATTGAAAGTATGTAAGTAGTTCTACAAGAGAGTTGATATTTAGCTTAAAAATTAAATTAGAATAAAAATTTAAAAATAAAAGCAAAATTAAAAAATTAGTTAAATTTACCAAATTTTTTAATTTATATTCGAAGAAATTGCTCAATTCTTCTTAACCTGTTTTAAATCTGAAAATTTTTGTAGAAAAAAAAATTGAAATTACTAAAAATTATTTTGTTGCTGTTCATAGCCATGTATGATAGATAGTAAATAACATGGATAAAATGCAGAAGTTATGTAGAGTAGAAAACATTAAAATGTAATTTTCTTCCTCAAGATGTTCAAAACAAACAGATTTAAGTAATTTTAATTAAATAATTTCTCTTAAAACGAAATATTATTATTATTTTCTTCATTATAACGAACAAATATTTCTAGACACTTGAAAATTAATAATTAAAATTTGAAGTTTTATTTAGAATATTAAAAATTATATTATTATTTACAAAAAAAGGTCAGTCATTTTAATTCTCTGAAAAATAAACAAGATTTATGAGCGAAAATGCTGAAAACGGTTTTTATTTGTGTTTACACTGAAAGTTTGTCCGGCATTTCACGAATCAGCCAATCATAATTCAGAAGAAAAAAATATGCAGCTTCCGGATTTTTGAAGAGGTTTAGCTTTATGTTTGCATTTGTAAATGGGTGCAAAATGAAAGCAGGTACGACTGCGGCTTATCACCCCATCGTAAAAAGCCGGTTTCAACGTAAGTGGACTTATAAACGATGCTATTATATTTCCTGATAAAAAATATACGAAACAAAAATGTTTTAATTTAATCAAAGGACTTCATTTAAAATTTAACACATATTTAATAAGTTGCACTGTTTTTAATTTAATATTTATTCAAAAATTATAATAATGAAAATAGAAATTTACCCATTATGTTACATCACAAACTTGTATGGCAAAAATATAAACAATACTTAATAATTTATTTATATAGAGGTACAAAATCGGATACTCTTAACAATAAAATTATTTTTTTAAATATATAAAAATCGGAAGAATCAGTATATAAAAAATAATAATAATAATATATGAAACTAAAAGATGTTTTAATTTAATAAAGGACTTCATTTAAAAATTAATTCAGATTTAATAAGTTGCACGGTAGCGCCATCTGTTGATTTTTAAGAAAGATATTTGTAAATTTGCTCAAAAAATTATGTTTTTTGGCATTTACAAAGATATTAAGTAGGAAAAAAATTCGCAGATAATTGGCGGTGGCTTATAATCCACATTACAAGAAAAATACATTTTTTGAACATATAATCCGTGGATTACAGGCAGGAAAATACGGAATTGTTTGGAAATAGTGGCGTTAATGTTTTTGGGTAACATTTCTTCTGCAACAAACATTCAACTGTACTAATAATAATTACTTTTTTATATTGCTGAGTTATAAGACTTTTGTTATCTTACTATTTTAATTACACACCCCCCCTTTCTTTTACCCTTTTTAAGTGTGTTACATTCTGCCTAATGTCGTACACATATGTTTGCGGCCCATGAGAAAAAAAAAGTGGAGAATAGCTGATTTAAATAAATGAGGCATACGTAAATTTACCAAAAAAAAATCAGTAGAGATCATTAAAAAGTAAAACTGGGTGAGATTTTTCATACAAAATTTTATACTTCACAAAAATATTTTTTAAAAAATTATGTATAGGCACCGATAATTGCAATTCACAAACCACTGACAAATGAGGATTTAACAGACTCTTCCTATAACAATCACAATGGTCAGCATTTGAACTTTTCCTGGTCAATTCTCCTTCACTTTTCCATGTGATTGAACAATTTTACATTTAATATAGTTTCCCCTAAGTATAAAAAAAGGGCAGGGTACTGTTGGTTGGAATAAAAGCTACTATACTCTTATAGGCATTTTCTTAAAGTACTTTTAATACATTTAAAAGTCAGGGAGAAGATCCAACAATACCACAACAGTTTTTTCTTTATTATGCCAACATTTATTTGTTAAAAAAAGGTTCTAGGGGTACCATTTTTTTCCCCACTGAATATCGTGATATGTTTTACTGATTGCTTCTTCAATGATTTCATATATTATGAAATTTCGAAAAGGTGAGTAGTTTAAGAAAACTGTAATTTAGTGAATTTAATCAAGCATATATGCAGTGTAGTGGTAGTATTCAGCCAGTTCGAAATAAGAACCTGTACTTAATATTTGTCCAGTTCGATGAACCAGTTATTAAACTGGCATTTGTAATGTGTAAATTACAAATTTACATTCCTTACTCTCTTTAAAAATGGTCACTTATGCAACAATATTTTCTATGTGTAACACTTGTAAGACATGTTACATGATCTTATTGGTTTCAGTTTTGTGTTATGCCCAGAACTCTTCCAATGCATAGTGACAAATCTTAGCTACAAACCCATATTTTAAAAAATCTAAAACTCAAGCCTCTGCAGCCCACTAGACTCAAATTATCAAGAATGTTCCAGATTAAATTTAACAAAATTGCAAATATTACTTTCCAAACATTGAGTATAAATATAAATGCTTGCCAATCAGTAAATTAGTATTATCACATTATGAAACTTCAACAGTATTTTGTGTTCTTCATACAATTAGGGTTGTTAATTACTGTTTTCAAAGAGTAAGAAAGTTTCTACTATTTTTGTGTTTGGTGTCTTGTAACACATGGGCTGATAAGTTCCTGGTCTGGCACACAGATGGCGTTGCAATCGCCAAACCGATGTTTTTTATAGTAAATACTAACCTTTAAAAGGTAGCAGAAAAAATGTCATTACGATTCGCCATATGGATAAAATGTTAGAGGGGTTTCAGTTGAACGATTTTGTTGATAAACAAGAATTTCAAGAATTGTTATTTGATGAGAAAAAACACTGTTCAAACAAAAGCCTGGCTTGATAAGTGTTATCCGGACACTGCATCAGGTAAATAAACCATTATTGACTGGTTCGCTGAATTTAAACGTGGTCGTACGGACACCAGTGATGCACCACGCAAAAGAGGTGGTTACTCTGGAAAAAATTTAAAAAGTCCACAAAATCGTTTTGGGGAACCGTAAAGTGAAGTTGCAGGAGATAGCTCAGACTCTGAAGATATCCAAGGAACGTGTAGGTTTTATTTTGAATGAACATTTGTCTATGAAAAAGCTGTTGTCAAAGTGGCTGCCGCGCATGTTGACTTTTGACCAAAAAGAACAACAAGTTCTGAGCACTGTTTGGAACTTTTTCGTTATAAAATTATGTTATTTACTATTAAATTATTATTATTATTCATTTATTAAATTATTATTATAAAATTATTATTATTAAATTATTATTATAAATTATTATTATAAAATTATTATTATAAAATCATTATTATTAAATTATTATTATTTATTATTAAAGTTATGTTATTTATTAAAGTTATAAAGCTTTGTTAAAAAGTTGTGTTTTCTTTATTAGACCGGGAACTTATCAGCCCATATGTTACTATGTCATTTTAATGAATTTTCTAATAGAAATTGTGATTAGTGTGTATATATACACTAAATATGAAAATAATCACAAAATAAACTGCGTTATTTTTAGCAAGGGCCCATTCCGGGATAACTTTTCTTCACTATATAAAAATTTTGTAACAATGTTTTGTTACAAAGTTTTTCGTAATCTATGTGTGATGCATAATTTTCCTTTCTTATGTAGACTTAAAAAAGTAATGAGGGGCTAAAAAATGGTTGTTAAATTATTTGAATCCCATCACTGCATACATGTATTATTACAAAGTACTGCATTTCAAGGACCTGATTTCAAAAAAAGATTTTTTTTTAATAAAAAGGTGAACTATATTTTTCATAATTCACTAGTTTTTATTAATAAAAGTTGAAAAAAGATACTTTTCCATTATGTCGTTGACTGCTTTCCATTAAAAAAAATATTGCCAAACTGTAACGCCAATGACAATAAATAAATGGAAGAATGTTGCCATTAGAATATCAAGGTAGATTTAAAAAAAAAAAAAAAAAGAAATTCAGAGAAGCTTACTAAATTATGAACTATCAATAACTTTAAGCAATAAAATTTACAGTATAATTATGAAAACAACAAAAACAGAAAAAACTTGGCTATTTAATTATTTTTCTTAATTATCCTTCTCAACTGGTGGATAAATATGTTTGTGATTTCAATTGAAACAGATCTATTTATTGTATGTAATTATGCATTACAACATTTTTTTTCAATGCTTTTTCTCTTTTAAAATCATCCTGTTGCTGTTTAATGACATAACTGTTATTTTAATTAACGAAATACTTAATAAATCAGTAAAATATCACTAAATATACCGATAAAAGTCAAATTAAAAATCACTTGATGACATAACATATGATGTCACGATTATGAATTTTTGGTTTTACGTCTTATTGCTTGACGATAGTTTTATTTTTATGTTATGCCGTTGATGGGATAATGGAAAAGCAATGAAAATAAATATTAGAAAAATACATAATAGCATATTATACAAAAAATATATGTATATTTGAAAAAAACCTAAACAAAAATAGTTAAAAGCAATATAAATTTGTACAAACATACACATTTTTATTTATTTTTTAATATTTATAATGTACAAATACTTTTTGGAGTGATTTCTCAGTTTGAAAAAAGTATCTCTAATGTAATGCATTTTAAAACATATTTTATCAACAATTTTCTAAAAAATCAGAATTTGATGCATCGAATGTTTGCTTGAGGAAAAGTATTTGGGAAGAGTTCCATATCCTGTGCCGATTGGCACGACTGATGAAAAAATCCTAAATGGATCCAACAGGCAGTTTTGCGTCTTACCAAATTTTTGAAGATAACAGAAAAACATGCTTTTTAACAATTTATAAACATACAATTATTAAACCATGATTTCGCATCATCTTAAAAAAAGAAGTATGATGCTAAAACCAAATTTTATAGTCATATTTGACATTTAACAAGTAATGAAAATACATAAAGAAACACATTTAATAAACCTAAGAGACCTTTTTGTGATAAATAATTGCTGTTGTCTGAAGGGCCAAATGTAAAAAATTAAATGAATGAAGAAACTTACTGCTAATAACTTGTGGAAATCTCATTGAAGATATATCTTATTAAATAGCACTTAAAATCATAAAATGGAAAAGTATCATAAAATGCTTTCATATATCAAAATCATAAAATGCTTTTTATAAATATTTTTGTTTTTTAATATTTCCGAATGTACAGATAAAAAGGCAAATATGTTGTTCACAACAGCTATTACAGTTTTAAAAAATATATATACAAGAGTTTTTTAGATTGTTAGTGCCATCATAAGTAAACCAGGAGAATATCTTAAACATTTAGAAAACTTAAAACCTATCTATATTAAAATAGCAAAAAATATCAGCTTCATCTGTGAGAAAGGAAATTTTTCTGTCATTACAGCCTATATAAACAAAATCAATAATTCCAAAATGTGTCAAATTAAAATAAAATTAGATAAAGAGATTGATTAATAGATTATGAAATCGTGGTCAGATCATCACGCTGATCTGGCTTTGTTGAATAGGAAACTATTATTTCATTTTTGTAAATTTGTGTTACATAAAGTTTTTTGGGTACTTCTCTATTATCCCGTCGACCACTTTTCGCAACAAAAAACTATCGTTTTCATTATGTTTTACTGATTCATTAAAAAACAATTGTGTCCTTAAATTATTATATTTTATTTATTTTGATATTCCAATGGCAACGTTCTCCTGTTTATTTGGCGATAGTTTTTTGTTATGAAAAGTGGTCGATGGGATAATAGAGTAGTATAATCTTTTGCAAAGAAGTTTAGGAGATTCTGAGAAAATAATAATTTAGGAGGATAGAATATCTTGTTCATAACTGCCATTACATTTAATATATATATACGAAATAGAAAAATATCTATAAAAATGCACAAAAAACATATTTACATAATCTTTAAAAAAAGGTACCCCCAAAGGCTGATGATGATCGCAAACCACATCGAAATATTTATCGCCAAACAAAAAACTTGTCAAATCTACTGGCACAGAATATGGAACTTTGGCCCCGGGTTATTTCACATTGAATATCATAAGATAGCATAAAAGTTTCTTTACACTTATGCAAATATTTGTCTACTGATGAAGGTTTTTTTAGACTGTTAATGCCAGCATACGCCAACCATGCGGATATCTTAATACAATTAGAAAACTTAGTACCTATCAATACTAAAATATATCAGCTTCATCTATAAGAAGGGCGACTTTCCAATATAAACAAAAAACAGTCAATAATTCCAGAGTGTTGCCAGAAAGACACAAATAGATTGATTGATTGATTATGATATCATGGTCGGATCATCATGCTGATCTGGTTTTGCTGAATAGGAAACTATTATTTTACTTTTGTTAATTTATGACATATAATATCTTTTATATACAAATTTACGAGATTCTTAAAATATATTAATTTAGGAGGATTTAATAGGAGGAGTCGACATACTAAACCAGCAAGCGACTATGGTTTGAACCGTAACGTTGAATGACTCAAATAAGAATGAATGATGAATCTGTTATTGGTTGTTGCTGTTAATATAATTTGGTTTATGGTAGAATGTTTTTCTTGTTCGTTCGCTAATTTCCTTCTAATTCCGACTGTTATATTTCAACCAGTCAAAATTTCGTAGTGATGGGTCTGTAATTATGATTTTCGGATTTCAATTTATATTTTAAAACTGATATTGATTTTAACTATCCAGCAAAATGTTCAGAAGATCGAGAAGGCTTCCTGCCAGACCTTCAGTTTCTTGTAAAGGAGAAATACTCAAAGAAAGTTCCAATGCCTTGTATAGAAGACGTTAAATATCAATATTCTACTGAAAATGTAAAAGATTATAGTAAGTATAGCTGTCACAAGTTTCAACCATGATTGTCCAGTAAATTAATAGTAACGAAAATTATTCTGAATTTAATGCAAAAAAAGAAAAGCAAAAATAAGTTTTTTTTCTATTCTTAGTATAGTTATTGAATACATTTTTCATAATGAGCATGCACAGTAGATAAGTATTTTAGCCGTAAAACCAAAATAGTAATAAAATTCAAAGTTTTCTCTTATGAGTTACCTTTGTTTAGCTTGTACACATTTAATGGTTCTTTTTAATTGTGGCCTTGGTGAGATAAAGAAAAAGTTATTGGTAAGAGGAAAAAAAATTCCCAAACATTTTCTTGCTCCTTATTCATAACTTCATTTCATACACATGACTAATTTGGGTACTTACGGCTGGATATCAATCCATGCAAAGAATGGTGCCAATAGTATACTAATTACACTAACATCTCTCCTTTTTCTCTCTTTCTATATTGTAATTGCATAGTTAATATTATATAGCTTCCATGTTCAGTGCCAGTGCAAACATTGGGCAAATGGTCATGCTGCCCAGGGCCCGCACCAGTTACAGTCTTGTTGGGGAACCCAAAACTCTTTATACATTAATAATATAATTCAAAATAAAGTTACCTCCATATAAAATAGTGATATTTTTTGCTCAAAATTTGTCTTTTTAAATATTTTTTGTGGAAAAAAGTTAGTTATTAACTTTATTTCTTACAGCGAAAGTTGATATAATTGTCAAGGAATTATTATAGATTTGGAGATTCTGAGAGTATCTGCGAAGATAAAAATAAGTCTTCAAAATGTTGTCTAGGTAAGAGAATTTTTAGAAATTAAAAATAATTATGCACATTACATGTGAAGGAATTTGCTTCGTATTTTTTATACATTTCATAATTTATTATTAATAAAATATAAATTATTCTATGATATATACCATTTAAAAATAATTTTTACTAGTCCAGTATTGCAGTCAGATAATGTTGGGCTCTGCTAAGTGATTTACCAGGGCCTCGCACAAGGTTGCACCATCCCTGACCATGTGAAAGGCAACTGCAGATTTATACATACCTATAAAATATAATACAGTATAAATATAGATATGTGTATTTATAGACATAGTATGTGTAGAGGATGTATTAGGGGTGGCTCATCAGACTAGGCAAGGGAGGTTAAGCATCCTTTGCAAATTTCTTTTAATTAAACAAAAACCAAATTAAAAGAGTTCAAATATAAATAAAATTGCAGATTACAATTGGGAATCATTATAAAATGTTAAAAAATTTTACTATTAGCTTATATAATGAATAACAGAATAGTCCATATATATATGTGTATCTTTTTTAGAGACAGAGACTAGAAATGTGCTAGCCATCAGTAATTTCGATTACAAGTGAAGAAATTTGCTGAGGGTGGGTTAGAGGAGAGAACTGCAGTGCATCAATGGTGTTTTGATACTTCAAGTTGTTTAGCCTCACTGTAGATAGAAATGGTAGGAAACATGCTATTTTCCTAAATTTAATTGTTTTAAATGTGATATCTTCGAGGAAAAAGGTAAGCATGTATTTAAAAATTGCTTTACTATTTCTAAATAATTTAACTATAAAACATGCAAGATTTAAAGCACTGATTGCATTTTGTATCATTTTTCTTTAAAAGTCTTATAATCTTAGGGATTATAAGTTTGATAATGAATGCTGATAACTTAAAAAAATTAAGTGAATTTATAATTGTTCAAGTTTTCACTAAGATTTATTTCAGATTTTTTAAATTATTATTTAAAATTTCTTGCTTTAAAAGTATGGTACTTGGATCAGCTTGTAAAGGAATAATATTAATTGCTATTTACATGGAATTGGCTTTTCTCAAAACTACAATATTCATTTAGAGAATTTATTTTGCAACAGCATATTTTTTTGTCCTTCCATAACCAGAGATTCTTTCTAAATTTATAAATTGTGTTTACCAAATTTTATATTACTTCCCCTCTCCTCTTTTTTTATATTTAACCCATCTTTAGTAAATTGCACAATTCGGATGTATTTGGTATATTGAAGTGAAGAATTGTTAATCATTTTTTAGATTTCCCAAGGTCATCTTACTTATAATATTTTGAAAATTTTAATTTTTTGAAAGGTATAAGTGTATAAAATGTGTTGCTAAAAGGATTTTTGAATCTATTCATTATTTATATTGCTACAGCCTGTGAAATGCTTAAAAAAATATGCGACTGAGTGTAAATTAATGTAATTTAATATATATATATATATATATATATTAATCCTTTGCTCTTTTTGAACCTATAATATGTTAAAATTATCCATATTAAATATTTTTTACAGCAAGTCAAAAGCCAAAAAAGGTAAAAAAAAATCAATGAATTTCAAGTGTCTGTGATTTTGTCATTAAAAAAAAAAAATAATAATATTTTTTAGATTTATTCCATTAAAAATTGTATTGACTAATTTATGCATTTCGGCTTTCAGACCATGTTTTGAATAAACTTGAACCAGTGGCAGCTCGTGGGTTATTTAAATTCAGGAGTTCACAATACATAAATGCCAAATCAAAAATGGCATGCATGATTAAATGTACATGTACAGGTGAAAATATATTTGAGTTTTCAATAGTTAAATGAAAACAATGCAACTATAAGTAATGATAAACTTTAATGAGAAGAGATCATGGTTAATGAATTTAGTTTACTAAGTTCATTTTGACCATTAAATGAAGAAATACTATCAATTTTTGAAGGACAGTCATTAGGACAAGAAGACTGAATATATTTACATGAAAAACAAATTTTCAGAAGTACCATGATCCATGAATCATGTTGCTACTGTGAAAAAGTTCTGGTACAGTATAATTTTTTATTTAGTTTATTGCGTTTGTCTGGTGGAGCATAAAAGTTCAGAAAAGCATATTGTTCATTATTACAATATTAAATGATTTTGAGAAGCTATTGTCTAGAAAAACAGGACTATAAACTGTAGATTCTAAAGGTGGAGAAAATGACATAGAGGAAAGGCAGTTCTACGCTTACCACTCCTGACAAACTTTCAATCCATTCTAGGATTGCAAGTGTGAGTCGGAACTTTTATTTCAGGGAAAGAAATGTCTCGGATGTGATATTGTTTCTGATGTTTAAAATGATAAGTTATTCTGTCGAGCATTGTCAGTAGAATTTATCTTAGAACCGATGACTCTCTATAGCTTGAAACACTTTTTAGCTGAGTGCCTGGGACAAGAACAAAACTGACAAGTGATTTGTTTGTAGTATGGAGCCTTGAAAAAAGCCTTAAAATGTTCCATAGAATTATTTGTTTTTGAAATGTAAATCTGGTCAGTGTGAACTGTGAGAAATTTTCAAAAGAGGCAGCCAGGGAATATTGACATTGTATGGAAAGCAAAATAATGAGAACAACCATTATTAGTATTATGTTATCCTACAGAATCGAGAATAAGCCTCATGTAAAGAGTCATTTGAAGCTGAAATGGCATAGAATATTTGAACTAAAATATCACAGATAAAAAATATATATACAGTAAAACCTCTAAACAACGGACACCTCGGGAGCGTAGAAATTGCCCGCTATTCAGAGGTGTCCGCTATTGGGAAAACTTCAGAGATTCACAAAATCGCTAAGAAATGCTTAACGTTTCATTAATTGGCTTTTATATGTCCGAGAACTTCTATTATATGATTAATCAGTAATTAAAATTACTTTTTTAAGCACTGAAATGAAATTGTACATACATTTTTCCACTGTTTGTTACATTCTTAAGAAAAAAATCTGTTACAAAAGTTTGCTTTTCTTGCGATTACATGTAGTTAGTTTTTCTATGCGACGCTTTAATGCTATCAGTAATTTAAATCCTTCTGAATCATCTTTTTTTGGAAAAAGAAAAAAAAATGTGTAAATGCTCACTGTGTTTTGCTGCTTCTTGGAAATTCTCGATATTGCAGGACAACTCCCATTATTTGCAATTATTGCCATCCCCCCCCCCCCCCCCAAAAAAAAAAAAAAACATTTTAGTATATGCTTCATATCACTAATAGAGTCAGCTTTTGTTGAAGATTCTGAAGAAATATAATTGCCTACGTCAACTGATTCTTTTTCAATAGGTCATCATCAATGTTGATGGACATTTCGGCATTTCTTCACTCCTGATCCATTTCAATAATTTACTTATTGCAATAGTTCTTCATTTCTATCAGAAATAAGTGTTTCATTTTATTTTAATATAAAGCCTGCTTTTCTGAAACATTGTCGTACGCATTCCGGTTATATGTTTTTTACAGCTGAAGAAATCCGAATTTGAAAGCATCGGGAACAGTAACCAATTTTAGGCTGTTCTCAACTGTATTCATAGAATAAAACTTCGAAAGAATATGGCTTGATAAAAGTTTTCTCTACCAGGCTTTACAATTGTGTTTTGTGTATAACGTCTTGATCAAGGGACTGGCATATGGAAGTGGTCTTTGAGGTGGAGGGGGGGGGGAAACACAGTTTTAACATTGTCCAATTTAAAATGTTTTGGATGAGAAGTTGCACTGTCCAAAAATAAGAGATTTTTTCTTTGTTTTTTCATTCTATTATCAAAGGAAGTTAACCATTTAATCACTAAAAAACTAGTTATCCACGCTTTTTTATTCGCTCTATAACACCAATTATTTTAAATTGGATGTTATTTGAGAAACACATGGGTTTCACAGATTTTTGAACTATAAGAGAAATTTAAAATTCCCCTAATACATTGCAACATAATAAAATAGTGATTCGCTCTTTTGTCATTTTTTCGCTGATACAACCATCCTTTTTTAAGCACAAAGTCTTATTCGAAAAAATTCTGAAAAAGAGTCCACTTTCCTCGACATTAAAAATGTTTCTCTCTTCATAACCTTCACAAATTGATTGCAGTTATTCATGCTAATCCTCCACTTTTTTCAGAGCTATAGATTTTGCTTTTCCACATATTATTTTGAAAGAGATGTTGAGCCGAGACAGAAACTTTTCCAGCCATGCACCCAGACCCTTAAAATAATGTAATCCGAGTTCTTTGGCGACTTTTAAAGCCTTTTCCTGAATCAGAGGCCCACTGATAGGAATATTTTTGAACGAAGTGACGTAAACCAATTCAGAAATATAGAATTAATTTCAATGGAATCAGTCTACCTCAATTTCACATTTTTGGTGTTCTCGTTAGAGTTAATAATCCACAAATTCTTTATTTCATAAAATCTCTCCCACTTGTGTTTTACCTATTTTAAAACATTCGACACGTATCCGTAAACTCTATTTCTGTTTTTAATCGCCTTCGTTTTGAGGTCATTTTCCAAACATTAATCACAAAAAAGACACTCAATATATTCAGAAAACGATAAAACTGGTTTTAACAAATTTTGAAGCTTTGAATATTGTATGTCAATTAAATCTGAAGAATCAAACAGTAATCGATACAAAATACATACGATATTGGGGGATTCCCCAGGCCATTGGAGATTTTCCAGAGACCACCCCCTAAATTTCTCTGTGGTCAAAGAATTTGTGACACATTTTCTTGATAAATTTTGAGGCTTTTTACTTTTTTTTCATTTTCTTTCTCGTTAAAAAAATCATTTTTCATCCTTGCTCGCCAAAACTACTGTCCGCTATTCAGAGGTTAAACATACAAAAATTTAGATTTTGGGCGTGGGGATTTGAAAAGTGTCCATTAAATAGAGGGGTCCGCTATTCGGGAGTGTCCGTTATGGAGGTTTTACTGTATAATGTTTTAACAGATATAAAAATAAAATTTTCATGTCTTAAAAAACAAGCAATAAATATACTATTTATCTCAAATATATTGGGTCTTTAATCCTTTATATCCTGAATTAATTTTCCAGCTACTTTTTAATTGTATTTTTGCATCATTGGATAAGTTTTGGTGCAGAATAAACATAGGAAAGAGGAAAATAATTTTTATAGTGTTTTAGTGGTTAATTATGCAACTGTAACCACCATAAAATTTTCACCCTATGATATAAAATTAAATAGAAAATCTCAAATAGTAAACTTCAAATAAAATATAGGAAATGTTCACCTGTAGAGTATAGAAAACAATAAAAAATAATGGTACTAAATAACCGGTAATAAACCACTAAGATTACTCAAATGAAGAACAACATGCATGCCAATTCTATTGCAAAATGGATTTCGAATGTAGCGTGGCAAATGTAAAATCCCAACAATGCAAAGAAAGAGGATATGTGCTTGAATTTGCCATCTCCTGCCTGCTGTCAGAAATACAGTCTTTATGCCATTGTGAATACCGTTAGGAAAAACGGTCATATTACGAATATATAGGGGTTTTATTAAAGTGGTACTTATAAGTACCGTCAGGATAAAAAGGGTTAATAAAAAATAGAAAAATTCTTAACCACAAATATATATATATATATATATATATGTTACGATCAATATGATTAATCCAGTCATTATTAATAATGACCGGACATACCGGACAGTTATTATTAATAATGACCAGATTAATCATATTGACCGTAACATATATATATATATATATATATATATATATATTAAACAATTTAACAATATCTATAAAAATTATTTAATTAGTATAACATAATCAGAGTCAATTAATTGAAGATTTTACATATAGTATTCATAAAAGTTGAAAACGGGAGTTTCAATAACATCAGTGTTTCTCCAAAATTACGTTCCATATCAGCAAAAAAAATTCTCTTTATTGATGCCAATTGGAAAAAAAATAATTATTTGATGTTTCAATTTCAAAATGAGAGGCTGGTAATTAAGCAATGATCGTATTTTAAAATTTTACAATATGGATTTTCCAAATTTTTTATGCAATAATCGAAAGCAAATACTTTGCAGATCTTTCTTTTAACAGAAGAGAAACAGAAGAATTAAAAGGGTTTTGCCATTTGAAGCTTGAAAACAGTGTATATGAAGTTTGCAGAAAAAAACCCATGATTTCTTATCTGACACCTTTATTTTTCCATTAAATTAGAAGAAATGAATTATTCTTTTTCGCCGGACAAATTTCAAATTTAATCACTTTCATAACTTGAAACGAACATACATTCTCTTAAATTCTTACGAATATCAATTCAAGGAATTTCAGTAGTGATTAACTTCATTAAAATCGTTATTTAAACAAAGCATGGGTGACCCTGTTGCTGTTATCGATTCAGTTCCTATCTGACAAAAATTGGCTCATTTTAGCTCGAAATTTATAATTACTATTAGGTTAAAAAAATAAAAGAAAGAAGATTTTAAAACTATTTGCTGAAAGGAAGAGTGACTTTTTTAAAAGAAATTGAATTTCAATTTACAAACGAAACTTTCCTGATACAGTCAAACCTCGCTAACACGAAATCGCTTAACGCGAAATCTCGCTTAACACGAAATAACGCTGAGGTCCCGTCAAATGAGTCTGAAAATCAATGTTAATTAATTCGTTTAACACGAAATAGAATTTCGGAAGATCCCGCTTAAGGCGAAATTTGTTTTAGCTTCAAAGTCAAAACATGATTCCGTACGCAATGTTTTCGATATTTGAAACTTATATGTCACATCCTCTTACTAAAAATGGAATTTTCTCATGGTTTGAAAAAGATCTAAAGTGGAAAAGGATTACAGAAAATCGTGAAATACTGAATTCCTGACTATTCTCTGCTTTTCTTTGATCTCTGATATGAGCAAGTGTTCCCACATTAATCGAAGTTAGCGATAAACTGCTAAAAAAAAATCAGAAAATGTGGCGAAGTATGGAATACCTAACATTCTTCTACAATTGGTCCTCTCTACAATTTTAAAGAATCGTGAAAAGATTGAACCGGCTTATTCTGTGAGTCAATTCAAACCAGTAAGAAAAGGAATGTGTAGAAGAAAGAATTAATAAATTGAAAGTGCTCTCTTGCGGTGGATAAAAAAGGCAAGAAGACAGAACACAGTTTTAACTTTTGCAATTTTGCAAGAGAAAGCAAAGGCTTGCTCGGTGAGAGTGATTTCATATGTTCTAACAGATAACTGACAATATCACAAAAGTGTCATAGAATTGTCTGCAAAATTGTCTGTAGTCAAAAAGCGGGATATTCTTTCTTAGACAATGTTTTTTCCGAGTACACTTGCATAGATAAAGATGTCCTGACTTCGGATGTGACGACAGTTGAAGAAATAATTGTTTAATAAAAAAAGATGACAACATTGAATAGTCAGACAAGAATGAAAAAATTGACACAGAACCGAAAAATTTTGTGTCTTTAAATGAATCTACTGTAGCACTGAAAACTGTACAACGTTACGTTTCCTTACGGAACAAGAGGATGCTTCCCGAGCTTTGGACAAATTAGATGAGGTCCATACGTTCCTAAAAGAAGTACTCTACAAAAAATTGAAAAAAGAATGTCAGTAACAGACTTAAAAAAAAATGATTAGCAAGTAAATAAATTAATTATTGCCTAAAAAATGTTGATTAATTTGTTAATGGAATTTTCTATTTCTTATTAATTTATGATTTTATGAGCAGGGATATATTTGTAGGTTAATTTATTTAGTTTTTATATCTAACATAGATGGCGCCACTATTATGACGGTTAACACGAAATTTCGGATAACACGAAAAAAATTCGCAGTCCCTTCAATTTCGTGTTAACGAGGTTCGACTGTATTTAAAATCCCTTCATGATGGAAAGAACCTCTTGCTGATAGGGCAAACATGCAAAAGCACTAAACTAAACCTGCCTGCAAGAATGGCTGGTTCTAGTGAACATTAAACCCATAAAGGAGAAGCACCCAATACATCGACGGAAATCAGTGATCGACGGCAAAACATCAATGCTAAAGTTAGCACGGCAAGAGTGTAAAAGCATCTGAATAAATGCAAATTCATTAAAAAGAAAGAAAAAACAAATCAGCGCAGTGAAAATCTAAAATTCATCACAAATAGGAGATGCGAAAAAAGTTCCACGAGCAAATTCTTTTTATGAATTCCTTATTCAGTTTGTCAGTATTACTTGAATAAAGAATATCGTTCATAAAGGAGAAGCACCCAATACATCGAGGGAAATCAGTGATCGACGGTAAAACATCAATGCTAAAGTTAGCACGGCAAGAGTGTGAAAGCATCCGAGTAAATACAAATTCATTAAAAAGAAAGAAAAAACAAATCAGTGCAGTGAAAATCTAAAATTCATCACAAATAGGAGATGCGAAAAAAGTTCCACAAGCAAATTCTTTTTATGAATTGCTTATTCAGTTTGTCAGTATTACTTGAATAAAGAATATCGTTTTCAATTAATCTGATAGCCAAACTATTGATTCTTTCTTGACTCTTTCATAGGAAAAGGTTTGCTTCTTCAGTAAATGAAACACATAAAAGAAAAATTTCAGGTGCTATCCCAACACTGAGAAAAACTGAGCATTGAACTGATAATTTTTAATTTGTTCACAAGATTGCATCTGACCATGATCTCAAATTTTTTAGAGAACAACTTTAAATTTTCCTAAAACTCTTTCACTTATTTTTTCCCTACTTCATTTAGTGTTTTTTTTTAATTAAAATATTTATTTAATTTCTTTGACATTCATATTATATAGAGATACAAAAAATTTAAAAGTTACTGTAAAATGCAGAAAGCTGTTTTATTGGAATAATTGGCATTAAAAATATAAAATAATAATTAATAAAATAAAATAATTCTGAATTTTTCCAATTGTGTTGATTTTTATAAAAAAAAAAAAAAAATACATAGGCGTCCCTGGACTCGAGGATCACACTTCGAACAAGACATGTGCTGGCTCTGTGGGTGTGTGAGAGAGTGAGTGTGTGAGTGATTAAAGAATAGCTAACAAGTTTGTATAACCAAATGACCAAATCTCTAATTTAAACATGACATGTAATGATATTTTACATACTTTTTATAGCAAAAAAAATGTGTAGAAAACATCTTAAAAAATAAAACGTACGAGGAAATCTCAATGTAGCAAGAAACATAAACACATTTAAAGATAAGTGATGCCAAACAAAAACAAAATAATAGTGATTTAATACTAAATTTGAACAAAGATAGAATGTAGAAATCACATGATAAAGTAAATTTGAAAAATAAAGTTTTAAATTTCAGTCAGCAAACCCATGTGTTACAAGAAATTCATTATTTCACATAATACTTGCAAATTTGCCAATAACGATTATAACCTCTGATGTAATGCTCTGAATTAAGTATACATGAAAAAGATCATATTAAAACAAATGGAAAATTAATAAAAAATCAAATAATAATAATGTAAAAAGGATTGTACTTGCAGTTTTGAGAACTGATATGTGAAACCAACAGTTATTCTACAGACAAGAATGATTTATGATACAAACATTTAAGATATATAATTACAATATATCCACTTAAGATTATGTATATTTAATTTCAAGACCATTATCCTATTGGAAAAATATGTGTTAAAGTTTAACGACTTTATAACTCTGGCATCAATATATAGTGAAAAAAATATTTTACTTAATTTAATGCTGCCACCTATTAATAAAAATACATATTAAATAAGGATAATAATGTAAATAATATAAATATGTAAATAATATAATAATTTAAAAAGGATTGTACTTGCAGTTTTGAGAACTTATATATCAAATCAATTGTTATTCTACAGACGAGAATGATTTCCCAAACAGCACACACCCATCTATAAGACATCTACAAGCTGTAAACCCCAAAAAACCGACACATCTATAAGAAGTCTATAAATATCCATGATACACCCTTTTCACCTCTTATGGAGATGTTATGTGTGATCTCTCTGAGTTCTATTAGACGTCCAAGATATCCAGGTAGTCTATAAGACGTCCAAGCATAGATCACTTTTCAACATGCAGTACTTCTTATAGATGTACTTAAAAGATATCTAGGTACATCTGATATGCATCTATAAGACGTCTATTTACTGATATTCAGTATTTCTTATAGACATACTTAAGATATGCAAGAAATTTCAGCAGAAATACAGCCTTGGGCAAAAGTATTGATCACCCCCATATTTATAATATATTTGTAAAAATAATAGTTAGATACAAATATTAAATTGTATACAATTATGAATTTTCTCTTTAAGAAATGTTGGCAAAAAAAATAGCAAACGAATAATTCATTTTTTAATAAAGCTATTTTCTTTAAAAAACATTTTTTTAATATTTAATTTTGCTTTCTGGAAATTTTGTTAGCCAGTTAATAAATAATCAAGAAAATAATTCTTGGATGAAAAGTCAAAATAAAGAGCTTAGTCTTCAAAAATAAAAATAAAGAAATCTTATGTAAAAAAAAAAAAAAAAAAAAAAAAAAAAATACATTTTTACATAATTTTTAACATGTGTTAATAATAAAAAAAAATTAATTATTTACACTGCTGAAAAGTTTTATATTTTGGCTTTTACTACAAGAAAAGACAAAATAAAGAACTTAGTCTTCAAAAATGAAAATAAAATCTTATGTAAAAAAAAAAAAAACATTTATACATAATTTTTAACATGCGTTAATAATATTTAAAAAAAAATTAAGAATTATTTACACTGCTGAAGAGTAAGTTTTATATTTTGGCTTTTACTGTAAGAAAATTATTTCAATTTCCATGATTATCTGTTAATTTAACAATGACACTTCCAGAAAACAAAGTAATTAATACTTTTAAAAAAGTAGGTTTTCAAAGAAAGCGACTTCATTAAAAGATGAGTTGTTCGTTTGTCTTCTTTTTTTTTTTTTTTTTTTTTTTTTTAACAAACCGTAATAACTTAAAAAGAAAATTCCTAATGATATGCAGTTAAATATTTGCATATAACTATTACTTTTACAAATATATTAAAAATATGGGGGTGCTCAATACTTTCATCCAAGACTGTATTTCCAGTGAAATGACATAGTTTTCTTGCACGTCTTAAGCATATCTATATGAAAATTAGTATAATTCTTGCAGAAAATGTTAAAATATAAAGAAATTGGTCTTCAACAAGGAAAATAGAGAAATCTTATGTTAAAATTACACTTTAAATTTTATAAATTTAAATTTTTAATTTCTTAATAAAAATGATACAAGTTTTAAGAAATATTTTCATTGGTGAAGATAAGTGCTTTATATACTTTGGCTTTTCCAGTAAGAATTATTCTAATTGTCATGATCACCTATTAACTTGCATAGCATAACAATTGCTATGGTATGAAAGTTTCAATTATGATATCTTACTGAAAAACAAAGTTATTACAATTATAATTGTAATAACTTAACCGTTAAAGACATAGACAGCAGTTGTGAATTCTAAAATAATTGTGTTGAACACATGCGCTTCATTTACCCTCTTACTAAATATCCTTCATAGTTTAATGTTGAAGTTCAAAATTTGTTCTACTCTTTCATTATTTTATCAGCAAGTTTCCATTGATGTACAAAATACACCGTCATTGAATTTTTATAAACTATTATTTTTTCGTTCTTAATTAAGCATTTTTTTACATATAAATGTGAGATCTATTACTAGAATAATATTATTAGACATAAGACACTATTATACTTTATCATCAAAAGTTTATATTTTATGCTTTCAAAGACACTGCTTGTGTCTTAACTATAAACTGTCCGTGTTAGATTAATTATAACTAAATTAGTTTTTTTTTTAACAATTTGATGTTTATTGCTTTTATACTACTACTGGACATCGCATTAAACAAGGATATCATTAAAGGTTACTTAAGTTTTAAAAGCTGATGGTGCATAGAGTGTGCTGCTTGTGTCTTTATGTTGTACAAATCGTCAGTGGTGTTAAAGGTTAAAAAAGAATTTCATAACTGTATGTAGTTAAATATTTGCATTCGACTAATATTCAGGCTCATGCTGGCACTTAGGGATAGGTGTCCCTGCACCCTCTGCCACCCTTAATGATGTAACATGATTTAGTGTGAAAGTGCCAACATGACCCTCTGTCCACCGCCCTTTCAAGACATCCAGCATGGGCCTGCTAACACTTTTAAATCAGTTATAATAAAAATACAGCAGTGCTTAATAATTTTGGTAAAGACGACTGTATATAAAAATACTAAATGTTTCGTTCCGATAATATCAGTATTATTCCCATATTTATATTGGGATTTTTTTTTAATCAAAGCATCGACTAATTTTTATAATATTTCCAATGAAATATGAATGCTGTAATTCCCTCAAATCTCATAACTGAATTTTATAAACTACCATATTTACTTACTCCTGCATAATGCACACATTTTTACCAAAATTTCAGGTCTAAAAACCAGTATGTACATTATACACTGAATATTTCTAACAACCGTATACATCAAACCACACACGTTTTCACAATATATATATATATATATATATATATACATAATGCAAAACCTTAATTTTAAGTTATTTTAATAAGAGGGCAAACTATACATGAGCAAATACAGAAGTAACTTAGGTTTGAGAAAAAGATTAAGTCCTGATTTCTAGTTTTAAGTTAAAATAGCATGGTGCATATTATACATGAGAAATATTTTTTTTTCTTATGTAAAACAAGGTACACATTATACACAAGTAAATATGGTATTTAAAATCAGTTTGCCAATTTTATTTTGGAAGAAATTTCTAAATCTTCCAGTATTTTGCAACAATAAAGAGGCTAACAGATTTGTTATTTCCCCTTATTATTTAAAATGAACAAATCTTCAGAGGATAAAGACTTATGGTAGATAAATCCACCCCCCCCCCCTCCAAAAAAAAAAAAAAAAAAAAAAAAAAAAAAAAAAAAAAAAAAAAAAACCTTTGCGATGATTGTTACACATATATTACACACAGCATGCATAAAATCCTTAATTTTTCATACCAATATTTTGGAATAGTAATTTTTTCTTTATTTTATCATATAATTTCTTCAATTAAATTAGGCCAAGTTTTCTATTTGGAAATACTATAGTACTTCCTACAGTGATAAAAGATTCAAAATTGTGTATGGGATTTTTGTCGCAAAAGGATTAACACAAATTAATAAATTTCTTATTCTGTTTATTTTGTTCTAGTTCCCCAATATAGACAAGACAGGGTTTTTTTTTTTTTTAATTATTAGACAAATGTTTTAAAATCTATTTTGTATATTGAACTAAATTAAAAAATAAGTTATCAGTGCAAAAATATTACTCCAATTAATATATTGTATGGAAGAACCACCCAGAATTGTTTTTTTAATCATGTCTGCCCACATCAAAAACTTATTTACAATTATCTGAGCTTCAGATACGTAAGGAAATTTACAAATTGACTGCCTTCTCAATTTTGCATTTTTAGAAAAGCAAGAAAAATTTTAAGTTAACAAAAAGGGTGGACAGTCACTTTTACAAAATTAAATATTGCAACATGATTTAAATTAATGCTAGACATTATTGCATGCTTTCTCATTAGAATATATCATATTTTTCAAATGTGTCAGATCTACCACTCAATAACAATTTTAATAAAAATATAAGTATTTTTTTCTTATCAACAATATTAGACTAGGTGACAGTACTAGGTGGTACAGAATACAACTATAACAGAAAAAGGAAGAAAAAAAAGAGTTTATTTGAAAAAAAAAAAAATCTTTGGAACAGGCTGTAACAGGACAAACACAATTCATTAAGTTTCAAATATATAGATTATTCTACTCCATTATCACTACAATAGTAAGAGCTGATTTCTTCGAGCAGCACCTATAATAAAATAATAAAAAGAAGAACACTGTTTTACTACATAACATTTTACGAATCACAAAAAATGACATTTTGTTAGGATAAAACATTTTACACACATCTAATGTCTTATATGAAAACTTACTAATTAAAACTGAATTAATCTTCAATGAAGCAATTATAAGTTACTCTCCCCACCCCTCCTCTTCATTAGGCCATGTCATTAATTTTTTGCAGGTTATTTCTAGTGATGGGCATAATGAATGATTTTGATATTTGAATGAATCATTCAGGCATGCACAAAAGCATAGCTGTCAAGGCTCTTAAAATTCTTTTTGTTTTAAAAAATTTCTGGCTTTAATTGATCACAAATAATAGGAATGTAAACAGCTATGCTTTTGTGTATGCCGGAATGTTTCATTTGAATATCAATCATTCATTATGTCCTTTGCTATGTTATTCTTAATTTTTAGGGTTTCACACTTAAGCAAAACTAATCTTAATTTTTTTTAATGGCAATTCTTAAATTGGATCTGATGTCAGTTAAAAATAACTATTTATTGACTAGCGACATCAATAATAAAAAAAAAATTATAGTATCAATAAAATAGAGTTGGCTATAGTATCGATTAAATCGATAAAAAATATCGACAACGCCAATCACTAGCTAAACCCATGGGAGTGTTCTTTAAATTTCTCATTTGCATGTTGATATATTTTAATGATATATATTAATTAGGGATGCACTGAATAGTGATTTTGGCCGAATACCAAATATTCGGCCCATAGGTAAACCGAATACCAAATATTCGGCTAGCCGAATAGTAACAGTGAGGCCAAATACCGAATATTCGGGCAACCGAATAGTAACTATTCGGCTGAATACCGAATATTCGGGTGGCCAAATATTTTTATATTTTTTAGAGTTTTAAAAGTTATATTAAAAATTATAAAACATTTTTAAAATCAAATGAAAATTTAAAATGAATTAGAAGAAACATTTTACAGTGATATAGCATTTATTTGTGAGGAAGAAACTAACGTAAAACAATACAATATATTAAAATGGTGGCAAATTAGCAAGAATAATTTTCCTGTTCCTTTTGATTTAGCAAGGAAGTTTTTAAATGAACCAGTGAGCAGGTGTCTGGAATGGGAAATCATGATTATATTCAGCGGTTGCAAATATACAGGGTGTTCATATATCTTGGAACTAACTTTCTGCGTAGATAATGTGGTCAAGGCAAACATTTTTTGAGCAATAAGCATTATCTCAATCCACTTATTCTATCAAAAATACAGTACATTCAATCAAAAACACAGGGTATGTCACCTCAAGCTGAAACTGAATTTTCGTTCACAACTTTAACAACAATGAAAATATTTTAGCAAGATTTGCATTATATTAATTTTATTTGTAGCAAATATGATGATATTATTGGAAGCATCTGAATTTTGGCCAGTGACACAGTATAAGTAACAGTGTCAGCTGCACTCTGAATAAAGGAATAACTAGCTCAGTTTTGTGTAGATATTAATAGTAGCAATTTCCAGCACTTCTCGTGATCGTGACTCACAGAAATCAAAGTAACAAACGAAAATTCAAATGAGATACACTTTATTTTTGATTGAATAAGTATGTTGCAATCCCGGTTTCCTGGACAAAAATTGTCTGTCTTGATGTCTATTGTCACCTGTGAAAGTTTTTTTCTTTTGTATAGAAAAACATGATGTTTGTGAAAAAAACAAGAAACAGATTATTTACTAGACAATATTCAGGAACTTGCATTTATTTGTACATCATTAATGCCTATGAAGGTCATATTTAATGTTTAATTTTCTTAAGTGACACTTTTCAAGTGAATAAATAATGTAAAAGCATTCTCTTTCATTGAAGGTGCCAAGTCATATCTGTTAAAATACATCAATTGGTTGCAAACTCAATTACAGAACTTTATCATACATAGTCGGGGGTCAATATAGGAAAAATTTGGGGCCTATTTAGGGCCTCTTCAAAAAAACCCATTTAACAAAACAGGCTCCTTCACAAAATTCATTTTAGTAAAACAGGTCCCTTCACAAAAATCCTTTTAACAATACAGTCCCTTTCACAAAATTCCATTCCATAAAAAAATACTCTTCATTAATTATTTTTATTTTTTTATGTTGTAAAATGTGTAATTTGCAAATAAAACAAGTTTGCCAGAAATGAAAACTTTAGCAGAAGGACTTAGAGACGCAATTATTAAATGCTTTGTTTGAATTAAGAGTATAGCTAAATTTTATCTTTCGTTACAAAATGTTTTTTTCAAAAAAATATAATAAATTTCACAAAAATAACTTATTTTTCATAAAATGGGCCCCAAGAAAAAAAAAAACCTGTATCGACCCCTGATAGTGTTGACTCTAGGCTAATTTGGCAGAGCGCAACAACTTGCAGCCTTTTTTACTATTTTATGCCCCTGATTAGAGCAGTACCGAGTACTCGGTATACACTCGGTACTCGGCCAATACCGAGTAGTTGCAAGAATTTCATTTTTTAAGCATATTTAAAGACAAATTAATTTATAAGTGATCGATAAAAAGTTATTTGAATATAAATGTATAATATATGCCCTAATTCATAAATCTATTTACTACTTGGTACATAAAAATGTATCTATAAAACATAGAAAAAGGTAAGAAAAAACCCCCATGCAAAATTAATGTAAATTAAAGTTTAGTTTTATATTTATATTAAAAAAAAAAAAAGTCATTTTTAAACTGTAGGAAAAGATTGTGATTTTGGATAAAGAAGCAGTGTGTAGAAACAGAAAATACAATAAATGCAATTTAAAAAAATTAAATTTGCTGTATGGCAAATTATGGTACAAAAACGCTATAATCATTCTACATTTTCAGGAGAAAGGGCATTTCTTTTATTCTTTTACATTTGGCCTGCTTCAGAAAAAATGTTCACTGTGAGCACTGATAAAATAGCAATTTAGCTGTACATTACACACACACACACACAAAAAAAAAAAAAAAAAAAAAACTGTAAAGCCCCCTTTTTTGGGGCTTTCGTGTTATAGTGGCCTCCACAATTACAATTATGCCACAGTTTCAGCTCTGATTTCGCCAAGATCACCGAAAAGCTTATATATGCATCATATATATACATATTATTCCAAACACCCATATACGTCATTACATACATATTATTTACGTCTTATATGTCATATATATACATCCTATACGACTTATGCACATGTTATATGTATATATCATATATGTGTTATATATGACTAATAACTCAGCCATATACATCATAAAAGTAATGATTTAATATAATAATATATCATATTATGTCATAAATGCTTTATAATTTGGCGATAAATCTTGGTCGCTTGGCGATTCATCCTCAGGGGCCGCTATTAAACGAAAGTACCCAATTTTTTTAATCAAAAGAAAATAAGGTACTTTTAAAAAATATGAAACATTTTGCATTATTCAAGGAATTGTTACAGCAAGTAATAACTTTTTTTGATAGACAGATTTCAGGAATCAAAATGACAAATGGGTAAAGATGCGTTAAATAATCAGTTTTAATTTCATACTGGTTAATTGAACTTTTTATATAAATTCTTTTATATATATATATTTTAGATAATGCTAGTGTTTTAAAATTTTTGAATATACAAAAATTATCTTTAAAAGGTCCACAATAAATGAAATTTCAAAAATTTAAGTTAATTAAAAAAATATGATTAGATTATATGCTCAAGATGAATGTTTATAAATAGGTATCTATATAAACACACACACACACATAGAAGTATTACCACTAAGCACACTTCATTTTCGCATCAATGATTCTTTCTTAAACACAATTATTCAGTACTCGGCCGAGGAGTAAATGGCCGAGTACTCGGTACTCGGCCAAAGCACTCCTCGGTACACCACTATCCCGATGGCTCTTTTCAAACTACTTTATGCACACAGTGGCCCTTACATGTCCTTTCAGTTATTTTCCTCGCAAAATATGTCAATCGGCCATAGGAAAAAAATTGTGAATTTCATCAAACGGATGAGGAAAAAAAAATTGTGAGAGATGTGAAATTTGATGATTAGTCATGAAAAAAAAGTTTTTAATAAAAAATATAGTACTAACCAAATATTTACGTGAGTCTTCCTCCATTAGGTCTTCCAAGGTCTTGATAAACCTCCGAATGTTTGGAATGGTATGTTAATGTTGGATCTGGCTGTAACTCTGTAAATGGATTCAAGAAAATTTACAGGAATTAGAATAGATTGAAATGAAGTGTGTTTATCTCAGAAGTGATGTCACTTCTGAGATTAACACATATTATTGCAATGCTGTTATATAACAGCATTAGTAATAGCAGGCATGAGATTGCAGAAAGATGGAAAAATGAAAAGTTATTAAAAATAACATGCAAACAAGACAATTAAGAAGACAAAATTAGCACTCGTCAATCGGCGAGTAATACTCACTAAAAGTTTGGTGATTGACTATATTGCTACCACTGGCCAAACTTAATAGTCACACTCGCTAATTGCGATGATTGAATGGAAAATGAGATTTTTTTCCCCGCTGTCGCTCGATGAATTTCGAAATCATTGGCGAATCGCATGATTTTTTCCCCAAAATCATTTGACGAATTTTGTGATTTTTTTTTTCGAAACCATTTGACGATATTCGCATTTTTTTTTACTTGAGATCATTTGATGAATTTTTCCACCAACTGACGAATTATATGATTTATCTGCTATCAATTAATAAATTCAGGGGTCGATGCATTTTTTTTTTCTTGGGGACAATTTTGTGGAAAGCAAATGTTATTTTTATGAAATTTAACATATTTTTGTGAAAAATAACATTTTGTTATGAAGGATAATTTTGTGAAGGGTCCTATTTTATTAAGAGGAATTTTGTGAAGGGGCCTGTTTTAGTAAACGGAATTTTGTAAAGGGGCCCTAAATAGGCCCCAAAATTTTCCTGGATCGACCCCTGACGAATTTCATGATTTTTTCCACGAATATTCGATGAATTGCGCACTCCCCCCCCCCCCCCCCCACTGTCATTCGAGGAATTTTGCAACTCTCTTTTGCGATTGTTAGACGAATTTTGTGATTTCCCCCCGAGATCATTTGGCAGATTTCGCAATATTTTCCCGCAATCGATCAGTGCACTTCACAGGATTTTTTACAGGGGCAGAATGGTGAATTTCACAATTTTTCCCCCATGACTGACTGACGAATTTAGTGATTTTTTTTCATGACTGATTGGTGATTTCCATGGCTTCTTCTTGCACCAGATTGAGGAGATTCATGATTTTTCCCCCTGCATCCAATAGGAATTTTTCTTGAATTTTCCCCACGTTTGACCGACAAATTTCACAATATTTTCCCATGACCCATTGACGATTTTCTCAATATTTTCCAGCGACCGATTAACGAATTTCATGATATTTCCCCGCAACTGATATACAAATTTTGCAATTTTTTATATCACCAAATAACATTTTTATTTGAAAAATATTAATAGGTATTCAAATAAAGTTTTGAAATTTATTAAAAGCGATACTTTTGCGTTAGCCACATGCTTCGAGTTACAGAGAAGGGTAATGTACTTGGCATCCAACATGAATTTAAATATGGAAGATATAATGCAAAAGAAATTTAAATAACCCACATTTTCCACTAGAAACAAAGTATTTGTTGATAGTAAAAGGCTCCTAAGTTTGCCATAAGCATATGGTTAATAGGGATACACCGAATAGTGATTTTGGCCAAATACCAAATATTCAACACACAGGTGAACCAAATACCGAATATTCAGCCAGCCGAATGCGAATAGTAACTGTTTGGCTGAATACCGAATATTCAACAGCTGAATGCTTTTATATTTCAGGGTTTAAAAGTTCTAAAAAGTTAAATTTAAACATAATTTTACATCATATTTAACACAAAGACAATTTTGATGAACAAAATCTTTTCATGATTAGACTTTACAATTAAAAAAAATTCTATGCTTTGACTTATTATTTAAGAAGGATAGTTTTAAAACTGTTTTAATTAATATAAAAAATAACTCCCATAACTTCTGTGAACTAAAATAAATGAATAAAATTTTCTTATATTCTAAAACAAATATTTTAAAATCAAAAAGAAATACCGGGTGTTTTACTTCAAGCTGAACCTAAATTTTCTTTCATGATTTTAACATTAATGAAGATATTTTAGTGAGATTTTCATCATGTGAACATTACTTTGTATGAAATCACTGGAAGTGACTGAATTTTAGTCAGTGACTCAGTATATGTATTGTCAACTGGAATCTGAATAATGGAATGTCTAGCTTAGTGTTGTTTGCACAGCAATGGTGGCAATTTTTAGAAATTCTTGTCATATTTCACAGAAATTAAAAGTAAGTCTGATGTTTGAATATATTGTTACAATATATCTTCATTGTTGTTAAAATTAAATGAAAATGCAAGTTCGACTTGGAGTGAGATACACTGTATTTTTTAATAAGTGGATTGCGATCCTGGTTTCCTAAGTAAAATCTGTTTGTCTCGTTACTTACAATAACCCCTAAACGCTGTGTATTATCTGCCATCATGTTTAGAAACACTTAAATGTGAAAAAGCAAACAGTATTCAGGAACTTATATTTAGGCGTCATTAGTTCCTATGAATGTCGTCATTTAACAGTTTTCTTGTTACTTTTCAAAAACAGCAAACAAATAATGTAAAAGCAATCTCTGTTATTTAAATATGATTCTATTTCTTAATTTTTCTGAATATCTTTATTTATTGACAGTTAAAAATAAAAGTTATTAGGGTTTAAAAAATATTTTTAAAAGTATTTTCTTTAAATATTTGTCAGTATGACCAAATATTGAATATTCAGTGCATCCCTAATGGTTAATACACAAGTACCAAAAGATTAATATCAAAGTGACTTGAAAAAAATAGACTCAAGCATAAATATCATATATTACACAGTTAAAAAGTAAATTAAATATATTTTACTGGGTATGTAAAAAAAAATGTGTCTAAACACAAGTTAAACAATAACAAATGAATGACATCATAGCCAAAAACAGTACAACATTTATTTAATAATCTCCTGTGTTTTTCGTAAAAAATAAGGAAGCTCTATGATTTTTGCAAGCTTTCGGGCACATTAATTTAGAAATACTCTGGTATTGGGAATGATTAAGAGACCCCTGGATACAGTTAAGGATGCATTTCGATATTTAAAAAAAATATATATATATTAATTTAAACAATAAGCAACATTACATTTAAATTAACATTAGAATGTAAATTTAAACATTCTAATGTAAATTTAAACAATAAGAATTACATTAGAATATTTATATGTATTAGTTCTAGTCTTAGCAAGATTTAGAGTTATTTTAGTGTAATTCTAAATGTTTGACAAAATGTATAATTGTATGATAAATAATACACATAACTGTTAAACTCTTTTAAGGCAAAGTATTTCAGTTGCAAACATGCTGAAAACTTTTTTTTCCCCCATTGAAATCAGAATTTGTCAAATAAATTCATTTAAAAATAATATAAATATTTGCTGTTTTTTTTTTTTTTCGTTTATGTATAGGGGAGACCGGTACACAGTGGACCACTTTTTTAGTTAAATAACAGACTGACCGATCTGTATGAAAATATTTTTGAATATTCCTTAAACCTTCTTACATCCATCATAATATTCTCACAACATAGTTTTCAATACATTTCTCAAAAAAAAAAAAAAAAAAAAAAAATATATATATATATATATATATATATACACTTGTAAAGTGGACCACGGGGTACACTGGTCCACCCACCGGGGTACAGTAGACCACTATTAGGTATTATCTAAAATACAATATAAGTCTATTTTTCATTAATCTAATTCTTTTTTGTTGCCCCTTCACCCGCAAAATAACATAGTAATATAAATTTTGAAACAAAAACAAAACATTAATTATATTTTGAAAATAATAACAGATTAATACAGGAACAATTGCAATTTAGTTGAAGTTATTACTTAAGTACAAAAAAATCAGTGCACATTAAAATTTGCAAATGAAATTCCAAAGTACTTATGAGTAAGATTGAGCCTGGAATTATCAAGAAATAATTTTGGGTCTGAGAGCAACATTATGAAATCATTGACATCAACAGCAGATTAATCTACAGTTTCGGGAGAAATAATCTGATTTCCATTCAATTTGCATCTCATGAATCTTACTTGAATAGAATCATCAACAATTAGACTACAGTTATATTTATCAAAGGCAATAAATACAAAACAAAGTATCTCTTACTATGTTAAATAAATTGTTATTTTTATTTGTTTACTTTATTTTACAGTTAAATCTACTTTAAAACAATCTTTCTTTATAGAAAATAAGCAATTATTAAATATTTTGAACATTCTGCATTACAGGAGCAGAGTGGATTGTGGACCACTGTGCCCCAGGAGTGGGTAGTCCACTGTACCCCATGTTGAAGTTCAATAAATAATCATATTAATATTGTTTATAGCTTTCTTTTAAACATATTAACTTTAAAGTAAAATAAAAACAAGTATCTTAGCCTTGCAAAACAGCTGTTTTATTTTATTTATCTACAACCTTTAATTACTAAAAAAATAAAAATAGGATGATGAAAAATTTTACTTTTAGAAGCTCAAAACAACCAATGAGGATAAAATAGTTCAATCTGAGCTAAACATATTTTCTGAAGGCTATAAATAATCATTGCAGTGCTGTTGTCTATTAGGATAGAAGAGAAGCTTAAAAAAAATTAAATAAATAAAATATTAGGGGGTGATCCACTGTGTCCATAGGTCCAGAGTGTACTGGTCTCCCCTACATCATACAATCTAGGGTTGGGCAATTTGCCGGCAAAATGGTATTTTTGCCAGGACCAGGACAGTGGCAAAAAAGGCTGGATTTAATAAATATAATAAAAGAATATAATTTTGTATATATTATAATTGAGACTTTAATCAGAATATTAATTAGATGTTTCATTAATATTAATTTGATTAATTAAAATAATTTTCATTGGTAATATGAATCAAAAAATATCACTAATCAATCATAATCAATTTTGTAGATAAATTTATGTGATGGTGACAAGTAAAAACTTTTACTTTTCTCAATTAATGTAGTAATTTTGCCTTTAAAATGAATATATATTAGAAAAAAATTAAATCAACAGTTTCTACATTTAAAAAATCTATAATAAAAAACAATATTAATGCATAAACATTTGCCAAATCAATCTTCATTTTATCTTTATTTGAGCCTTTAGGTATAACTCTTACAAATACTTTATAGACGTAAACGGTACTACTTGATTATCCCGTCGACCAATTTCGCCAAATTAAACAAATTGCCAAACTATTCACCAAATTATATAAAAGAAAACATATTGCCATTCTAAAATTTTAAATTAAGAAAATGAATGAATTTTAATTAAAAAAATAATCCCTAAATAATTGGGTTACTTTCAAGGGGGGGGGGGGTTACTTTTAATATAATGATAAAGTTCACTCATGATGTAACGGCATAGCAAATATAATATTTGATTTTCCAGATTATTTCAGACAAAATAATACAGTAGAAGATCTTCATAACGCAATTTTCCATATAACGCACAACTTCTCAGAGGTAAACAATGAATTTTCAGTTAAGAAACACCTGAATTCCCACATTATAAATAGTTGCTATTCTCTAGAGGACTAAATTTGATACATTAGTTCAACTTTATCTCCTTAATTCAGAGCTAATTACTGAAAAAATTGCTATGATTTGATACAGGTATGTTTATAAAGTAAATTTAACAATGTGTGGAATGATCTATATAATGCAAAAAATTATAATCGGCACAATTCCTGGTAATAAAGAATGCAATATAAAGATATCCTAATGTATTTTGGTATGTTTCATACATATTTGGCTATGTTTTGCAAGCTAAATTTAATGATGTGTTAAATGTGATTTATACAACACAAAATTCTATATAACACACAACCTCATGTTTTTATGTTTGCGTTATAAAGATCTTCTACTGTACTAAGAACAGTTTACGTGTTTAAATGCAGAATTATTAAATTAAACCATAAGTAAACAGATATTTTTAAGATATTGAATTTGTGAATTAAATATAAGTATTTTAAATGTAATAATCGAATTTATTAAGGAACATAATAAATATCAATGATAACGGCAGATTGTAAAAAATTCAGTCCTCTTTATTTAGTCAAAAAACAAATTTAAAAAAAACTGTAAAATGTATATAAACATTAGATATAGGCTTGAAGCAAATATAGAAAAATAAAAATATTTTGTAGACAAAAATTTGTGATGCCAGATGAAACTAATCTGTTATATATATTTTTTAATATCATGAGGTAATCATTTATTGACATAATTTTCATTTTAAATAACGAAAGAAAAAACAAATTAGTAAAACTTTAATAAAAATATAAATAAAATAAATTAAAATTCACATGATGACATAACAAACACATGTAACATGTTTAATGTCAAGTGAAAATGACATTAACGATGATCCATAATTGGCATTTAATCTTGGCGATAATTTTTTGGTCAATGGGATAATCAAGCAGTACCAAATAAACTTTTAAAATTCCTACAACTTTTTTTTTTGGGGGGGGGGAGGGGGGGAAGAGATTTCACACAGAAAAAACACATGGATTGGATGAAATTAATATGTATAAGAGAGAGGAGGGTAGAATGATTTTAATTGATTATTTAATGTTGCAAATATAGACAAATTAATCTTTTAAGTAATTTTTCTTACAATTTTCCCCCACTGTCATTATACAGGCTACAGACTTGAATCTTGATTTGATCATAGGAAATGAGAATGAATTATCTTGCAAAATGTTTTGCTTCTATTGTTTTTACTTTGTAACTTCAAATTAGTACTGTTGTTATCATAGCATAGCAAAATTGGTAAGTGCTATTTCTCTCTCAGACTTTGCTACAAAATTAACTGAAGCATAAGGATTGATTGTTTAATATTTATAACAGTTTAAACGAAAGCCAGTAAGTTATTTACCAAAAAGTAAAACTGATTACTAAAGTATTTTACTAAAAAATACAAAGTACTTAGATTATTGTTTTAATGATGCATTGAATATTCTAAGGTAAATACAAAAATATAATTACATATTATCAGAGTTGAAATTATTAAAAATTAAAATATATTAACTACATCGCTGTAAATAAAACATATCTATTTTTGCCTCTTTGGCAAAAATGTATTTTTGCCTGGACGGTTTTTTCCATGGTTTTTACCACTTTGGCAAAAATGTGCCAACCCTAATACAATCTAAATATTAATCGAAAATTCTGATAAATAATATGGTTTAGAGTATAAATAATCTAACACTGCCCTTCAAAGGATTCAGAATATCTAACAGTATATTGGTAATAAACAAAACGATATGTGGTTCACATTAACACTCAATTACTACTAAAAAAAGTTACGTAATTGCTTTCGTTGTGCCTGTGAGATTAATTTCTGCATTTATACAATTTATACAGCGACATTTTGGATGTTTTTTTTCCCTTTTAAACACAAAAAATAAAAAGAATTTAGGACTAATGAAACTTATCATAACATTAAGCGTAAATCTTGTATTTATGTAAGATACAAGAATTTAGTAATTGAGTGTTATATAAACTACAATGAAAGTAAATAAAGGAATGATTAACTTACCTTTTACGCAAGATGTAATTATACTTACAAATTTGATTCAAAATTTCAATTCCGATGGAATGTAAACAATGGCGCTGTCCTCAGCGTCTTCGGACGACCTTCGACTTTCCGTTCTCGCATGCGCGCAGTTGCATTGTAGTAGAAGTACTTTTTCCATAAGAGGAGCATAGTATGTGTTATTCGCAAATCCATTGGATGGATCGAAAAGTATTTCCAATGGAGGTTGAAAAAAGCATTTCCTTTAGACGTCGAAAAGGTGAAAGTTATAATACGTCTATAGCAGGTCATAGACGTCTAATACACATCTAAATGAGAAAAGGCTTATAGACATCTATATCTTTAATGCTATGCACATCTAAAAGATGTCATGGATGTTATAGACGTATTTAGACTATAAATCGACGTCTTATAGATAGAGTGTGCTGTCTGGGTTATGATACAAACATTTAAGATACATAATTACAATGGTTGCACTTAAGATTATCCATATACTTAAAGCTAACCTGCTTTTTAGTTTTTCGTGCAAAAATGCTATTTATACGCATGCGCGAGCATTCAGCTAATCAGCTAGAGGCTTTTACTATCTTCAGACGCGATGTTCCAGCCAATGAGGTGAAGGCTTTTTCCTCTCTCTAGAAGCGTATGTGTTCCATTTGGTTGTTCGGTTGTTGAAACTTTATAGATTTCTTTTAATAAGGTATTTTTTCATTTTACCGTATTTATTTTCTTTTTAAGTCGTATGTATTTTACTACTTTGAATTTTTTATAACTAACCCTTTTTTTGAGAGAGAGAGAGATTTCGTGGCACGAAATTCCGCGAATCGTTTCCGATGTAAACAAACTAATTTTAAACTTTTAATATGTAATTCTGTGTGATATGATTAAATTCAGGTTTTCTCAGCGACGATCACAGTATTTTTACCAAATAATTTTTGTATTAATCAAGCTTTTTTGGTTATTAAGCATAGCTAAACACGAAAGAAAACTTTGTTATTTTAAGATTTTGATGTGAATTATTTGCGTACATTTATAAGACGAGTTTCACTGAATAATTCAAGAAAAAAAAAATCTCATCATTATACATATTTAGTTATGCATTATTAATTATTTACTTGGCCTTTACTTTTAATATTTCAAACTTACAGCTGAATGTAACTATTAAAACATTTGAAATACTGTATTCGTAAAATGAAATTTCAGCTTAAACACTCGACAATTACTTTTAGTTATGCATTATTAATTATTTACTTGGCCTTTACTTTTAATATTTCAAACTTACAGTTGAATGTAACTATTAAAACATTTGAAATACTGTATTCGTAAAATGAAATTTCAGCTTAAACACTCGACAATTACTTTTACTTATGCATTATTAATTATTTACTTGGCCTTTACTCTTAATATTTCAAACTTACAGCTGAATGTAACTATTAAAACATTTGAAATACTGTATTCGTAAAATGAAATTAGTTTAAACACTCGACAATTACTTTTAGTTATGCATTATTAATTATTTACTTGGCCTTTACTTTTAATATTTCAAACTTACAGTTGAATGTAACTATTAAAACATTTGAAATACTGTATTCGTAAAATGAAATTTCAGCTTAAACACTCGACAATTACTTTTAGTTATGCATTATTAATTATTTACTTGGCCTTTACTTTTAATATTTCAAACTTACAGCTAAATGTAATTATTAAAACATTTGAAATACTGTATTCGTAAAATGAAATTTCAGCTTAAACACTCGACAATTACTTTTAGGTTAAATTCAGGTTTTCTCAGTGACGATCACAGTATTTTTACCAAATAATTAAAAGTACTACATGCATGCATCTATCTATCTATATTAGAAATTGTGCAGGTTTCTGGTCACTGTTTTGTTTACATATTTTAAACAAAAATTTCAATTTAATAATGCACTGAAAATTATAATGAATGCTTACAATTAAACACAACAACACAAAACAAAAAATTTCACAAAAACACATTATTTCCCCGATATTTTCCAACAACTAATCAATAAATTTCATGATATTTTATTGCGATTTTAAACCATGAACTTTAGTACTTTTCTGTTATACGGATACTATGCCAAAATGTATGTATGTAAATGTATGTATGTATGTTTGGTGACAATGGTGTACGTATAACGGAAAAGTGCCTGAATTATTATTTATATATATATATATATATAAAATATAAACATAATTGGCGACACAGCAAGTTTTCTGGATTTCTCCCTGTCTCTCTAACCACATTGTTAACAAAACAAAAAATTCACGAAAAACACATTATTTCCCCGATATTTTCCTACAACTAATCAATAAATTTCATGATATTTTATTGTGATTTTAAACCATGAACTTTAGTACTTTTCTGTTATACGGATACTATGCCAAAATGTATGTATGTATGTATGTTTGGCGACAATGGTGTCCGTATAACGGAAAAGTGCCTGAATTATTATTATTTTATATATATATAAAATATAAACATAATTGGCGACACAGCAAGTTTTCTGGATGTGAAAGGCGGAGATGAATTTCATTCATTCAATGACCGTTTTAAAAGTTTAAAGTTTGGATTGAGTGCACCTGAACATAAAAACCGATACCTATTTCTATGTTCATGATTGAGTTATTTGGATATCTTTTCGTATAGCACAGAAAATCATTTCTCCCGCTTTCGTAATACAGATAAATTCTGGTGTATTTTTTTTCTTCTTTTTATATCATAAGTACTTTTCTACTTTAAATTTTTTAATTGTCGAGTTTCTAAGCTGAAATTTCATTTTTCGAATGCAGTATTTCAAATGTTTTAATAATTACATTCAGCTGTAAGTTTGAAATATTTAAAATATTAAAAGTAAAGGTCAAGTAAATAATTAATAATACATAACTAAAACTAAATATGTATAATGATCAGAATGACATATTAAAATGTGTACAGAATGACATGAAAATTTTAAAAAACTGAAATTTTGCACTTGCAACTTAATTGTAAATTTCATTGTTTACATTGGAAACGATTTGTGGATTTTAAGAATTTGCTGAACTTCGTGTCACCAAATTACTAAATCTCTCACTCTCCAAAAAAAAAAAAAAGGGTTAGTTTAAAAAAATTCAAAGTAGCAAATACAGTCCCGCCCAAAAAATTTCAGCATTTTTGGAGAAATTTGCATTATTTAATTTACCTGCAACCGAACGATAAATTTCGTGATTTTTTTTCCCCGCAACCGATTGACGGACTTTGTGTTTTTTCCGCAACTGGTCGACGAACTTTGTGTTTTTTCCGTGACAGATCAACGAACTTTGAGTTTTTTCTGCGACAGATGGACGAACATTGCGTTTTTTAAGCGACTGATCTACGAACCTTGCATTTTTTGGGGACATATCGACGAACTTTGCGTTTATTCCGCAATCGATCGACGAAATTTTTCTTTCTTCCCTGACTGATCGACGAACTTTGCATTTATTCCGCAATCGATCGACGAAATTTGCTTTTTTCCGCAACTGATCGACGAACTTTGCGTTTTTTCCGCGACAGATCAACGAACGTTGCATTTTTTTCTGTGACTGATCAACGAACTTTGAGTTTTTTCTGCGACAGATAGGTGAACATTGCGTTTTTTAAGCGACTGATCAACGAACCTTGCGTTTTTTGGGGACAGATCGACGAACTTTGTGTTTATTCTGCAATCGATCGACGAAATTTGCTTTTTTCCCACGACTGATCAACGAACTTTGCGTTTTTTGGTGACAGATCGACGAACTTAGCGTTTTTTCCGCGACAGATTGATGAACTTTGCGTCTTTTCCACGATCGATCGGTGAATCTCAATCAAGTAAAATCTAAAGTCAGAAATTTATTTAACAACCTAATTGTTAAGGGTCCCTAACACATTTAATGGAACTTGAAAAATACACTGCATATATAAAACTTAACTTTCTTCCCTTTTTTATAATAAAAATAAACATTTTACATAATCATTCTCAGTTGACTTAATTTTTTCAATGGTATTTTGTCATGTCTGCATTAATGTAATTCTTTAAATAGCACGTAAAAGAATAGTGGGGTTTAAAGATTTTTTTTCTCCCTCCCAAACATTACAACTCCCCTCCATTTAAAAATGTTGGTAGGGAGACTCCCGTCTTTGGAAAAATTGAATTTCAAGCCCTGCCTATAATATGTTTGTGTGTATTGAGGTTTGTATAGATGTTTGTGTGTGTGCTGTTTTTAATACAGACAGTTTCATTTTTCACACGAACCTTTCAAAAAATTCACATTCTTTGCGCAATCCTTTAACAAAATTCACATTTTTTTTCGTGATTCTTTAATGAAATTCGCATTTTTTTCTGTATCTTTTTTTTGTTGAGATTCACAATTTTTTCAGCTGTCCTATGACGTAATTCGTGTTTTTTTTTCAGCGATAATTTGACGAAATTTGTGTTTTTTCTGCGATTCTTTTTTTCACGAAATTTGCGTTATTTTCCACGATTCTTTTATGAAATTTGCGTTTTTCTGTGATCCTTAGACGAAATTTTCTTTTTTCGCAATGCTTTGATAATAATCACATTTTCTCTGCTGCCTTTTGATAAGATTCATGAAGTTTCAGCAATCCTTCGATGAAATTCGCGTTTTTTCAGCAATTATTGAAGAAATTCGCATTTTTCTCGCGATACTTTAACAAAATGTGCGTTTTCCAGCGATTTTTTGATAAAATACATTTTATTCCGCAATTTTTAGACGAAGTTTGGCAAGAAAGCGCTATCTTTGGGTGAAATTTCCTGTTTTGCGATTCTTTGACAAAATTTGCTCATCTTTTGTGTAAATCGCGTTTTTCTATGGCCTTTTAACAAAATTCACGTTTTACATGATCCTTTGATGAAATTAGTGTTTTTCCCGTGATCATTTGACGAAATCTAGGATTTTTTTCCCGCGAAGATTGATTATATGTTTTTAGTCTGCAGGTGCCCTAAAAAGTTTGTGACGCCTGTCGCTGCATTGCACGCATTCTGCCACGGTGTATCAAACAGACTAAATTCATCCTAAAGAATTATTGTTTCGTTTCTGGAAATGAACAACCGTCAACTCATTGGCTGAATTATAAAGGGTGAAATGTGTAGGCACTGAGTATCATCTATACTATTAATGTCGGTAAACGTCTGTCTGTGTGTGTGTGTTGTTGTGTCTGGCGTCTGTAAGCACAAAACTCTGCATGCAGACGACGGACATAAGTGCTTTTGGTATAAAAAAATTCGTAAGTGGAGTTTTTAAAATTCACAACATTTTGCGGGAGAAGAGGGGTGCGAACGAATTTAAAAAATGAGTCCGCATCAATAATTATGGCGGCGGGGGGAGACTTTTCTTTGTTGACACCACTCATATGATATATCGTTCGAAAGGCCTGTGACTGCATTTTCATGTTATGCATCTGTGTGGTCAATTGGGGCACTTTTCTAAATTTTGCACATACCACTCATGTTATATATCGTTAAAAAGGTCTGTGACCGCTTAATCATATTATGCATCTCCAGTGTCCATCCGCCCACTTTGCCCCCCCAAGGGGGTATTTTTGTAAATTTTGCACAATCCCTTCATGTTACGTATTGTTCGAAAGGTCTTTGACTGCTTATTCATGTTATGCATCTCCGGGGTCCATCCCGCCACTTCCCCCCCCCCCTTAAGGGGGGGCAATTTTCTAAATTTTGTTGACACCCCTCATGTCATATATTGTTGGAAAGGTCTGTGACCGCTTAATGATATTATGCATCTCCAATGTCCATCTCCCCACTTTGCCCCCCCCGCCTCCCCCAAGGGGGTACTTTTCTAAATTTTGCAGACAACCCTCATGTCATATATCGTTGGAAAGGTCTGTGACTGCTTAATCATATGCATATCTCCAATGTCCATTTCCCCCACTTTGCCCCCCCCCTCCCCCAAGGGGGTACTTTTCTAAATTTTGCAGACAACCCTCATGTCATATATCGTTGGAAAGGTCTGTGACTGCTTAATCATATGCACATCTCTGATGTCCATCTCCCCGCTTTGCCCCCCCCCCCTCCCCCAAAGAGGTACTTTTCTAAATTTTGCACACAACCCTCATGTTATATATCGTTGGAAAGGTCTGTGACCACTTAATCATATTATGCATGTTCCGTGTCCATCCCCTACTTTACCCCCCCCCAAGGGGGTACTTTTTAAAATTTTGCACACACCCCTCATGTTACATATCGTTTGAAAGGTCTTTGACTGCTTATTCATGTTATGCATCTCCTTGGTCCATCCCGCTATTTCCCCCTCCCCAAGGGGGCACTTACCATTTACTTGCACAACAGTGGTAAATGTGTCAGATGAAAAAAATTCCGCGAGTACATGTGCCAGTGAAACTTAGCCAATTGCTGTTCTTCAACCTAGCTTTAATTCAAAGTGGGTTTTTTATTTATTTGAATTATTCTGCAAAAGTTTCAAACATTTTAAAGCAGCTATGAATTTTATTTTTATGGTACTATCAAGTTTTTTGCCGTCAAATTTTGACGGATTCCATCTAGTGTGTATTTAATTTCAAGACCATTATCCTATTGAAAAAATATTATGTGTTAAAGTTTAACGACTTTATAACTCTGGCATCAATATATAGTGAAAAAAAATATTTTACTTAATTTAATGCTGCCACCTATTAATAAAATTACATATTAAATTTTTGTACATTAATAATAAATTTTAATTCTAATATTTATATACTAACTCATAAAAACTATAAATTTCATTACAAAAAAAAAATAATAATAAATCATTGTGTAAAAGAAACAAAATAGTAATAACCACAGTTTTTGTTTCTCCATGTTTGAAAGACTAAATTAACATCTCATATCATCGGTTTTTTGTAGTGATATACAGTCAAAGACCTGAAATCTGCACAGCTTGGGACCAGACCTTGTGTCATAAATAGAAAATTATTCCACACCTCCCAGATAAAAGAAATAAAATAAAAAACATAGTAAAATAATGTAAACATGGATAAAATAGTTAATGAAAATACTTTAAAGAAAGCACATATCATTTAATTTTTAATTAAATAAAGAAACAAAGGAATTGTATATGCACTATTCAGAAGCTAAAGAAATTGAAGAACGTATACACTTGTTTTAACAATTTAGGTTGCTGAAATTTGAGTTTTTTTGCATAAATTATTATATTTTGTTCATTTTTACAGCTTTCTTGCTCTAAGAACTTTAGATACTTTTCTCCTAAAGCCAAACCTTTAACCAAAAGTAATTTGTCACTATACTATTCATCATACAAACTATCATTATCAAAATCTACATCTTGTGACTATAAAACATAGTCAATAATTTCACTATCTACCAGTGACATCATCTGAGATTATATAATCCACAATATCATTTTCTTCAACAAATAACTTCATTTCCAGTCATCTGCTTATCATAAAGTAACACCTTTTTAGCTTTAGCCTTAATTGGGTTGTTTCTAAAACCAGAAAATTCAACATGATCATCTTTTTCTATAAAAAGAGACGATGGCTATAAGTTATGTCACCCATTCATCAGTGTGAATTTGGAATTCTAGGATTCTGCTAACAAATAAATGAAATATTTGATGGTAAACAGCTTTTGTATTCCTCAAGCTTGAAAAAATACTCAGCATTAAGAATCTTCTTTAAAAATTCGGTTTTGATCATAATGTCATCACAAATTTCATGATGTTTGTTTTATACTGCAGTTTTGCGAAATCATGGGTGACGGATTTCATTGTTTAGACCAAAGAGACTATGCAGATTTTAGAGCCTTCCAGATTATGGACATTGTTTTTGGGGTCTTCTACTGTACATACTATAATCAGCCATACAAACCATGAATCCAACCTCCACTAATTTTTATTGCTTTTTTATATATAAACACCAATTTAATTAAATAAATATTGACTATACCATGCAGTTAGGATAAGAATGTTGTTATCTTGACTACTAAATATATATTACTTGTCAAAGTTAGAAAATTTTCAGAAAATTTAAAGTAGAAAATATCCCGAGTATACAAGTGAATTTAATTATTGTAATTGCTGAAATAACTCAAAAACCATTGCAGCAATATCTCAAAAACTATTAATTAAAAAAAACCTATAGATTACAATATCGTTTTTTAAAAAGTTGAAATATTTTACATGAACACAAAGATTTCCAAAAATCAGAAGAAATGTTTTAAATATATTTTAAAACATAGTTTTTATATGGTTTTCAACACAATACAAGAAAGAAAAAGAAATAATTAAAAACCCATAATTATAGTTACTCCGAGTAAAGTAATATTTTACAAATAATTTAAACAAAATTTCATTTTACTTGTATTTACAGTAAAAGCACATTAGAAAATTTCAAATATAGAAATATATTTAAAGTATGGTAAAAATATTGAAAAATGGAGAGATTGTTGAATAGAAAAATCATATAGAAAAATCAAAGAAAATTTGCTTTGATAAACTTGCAATAGTTCTTTCTCTGTTTAGATTTCATGCTAGCATTTACTGCTAGTGTCAAGTGGTGCCTTGTTAACCAAAGAAAAGCTATCAAATATCTTCATTATTCTTATTATTAAGTAAAAAAATATTATGAATATCATTTAATGACATTTTTCCATTACTATTCTGCTGTTTTATCTTTTTTCTTTGAATTTTCCACTAAGTAGTGGATTGCTTCGACCAGATAAAAATATTGTTGAGGATTATTTGACATTCCTTCCAGATCAGGACAATCCAATCCCTTAATCTGTAATACTTCAACGACTCTCGAATTGAATTCTTACAATTAAATTTTCTTATAATTCAACCCTATTCTTCCATTCTTTAATTTCATACCTGTCTCTAATGTCGCAATAGTCCTCAGGGTTCGTACGGGTAACATTACTTTTCCAGGTGACATACTAGTATATTTTTCTAAAAAAAAATACATTAAGTTCAAACGTGCGAAATTTCACCTTATTTAAGAAGAGATTATCTATAAGAAAATACTGGTACCGAATAATTTCCTGGTCTTAAAATTCCGGGACCCATACGAACCCTGGTCCTTCATCACAGTTTTTTTAATGCTTCAAAGTCACTCTAATGAATAGGCTGTTCCAGAATTATATTCACACTTTCATTGTGAATTCTACAATCTTAATTTTAAGTAGGCATATTTATGCTGCTTGCAGATGAATCATTATTACTGCAACACGACTATCTTAAATGTCACCAATATCTAATTTTGTTAAGTAGACTCCTGATTATCTAATAATTTGTTATAAGATGCATTTGATGCAATGACACTTCGTATACATTTGTTCTTTAAGTTTCCATTGACATATCTGAAGATATTTGCCACTGTATTCTAAAACTATGGAATCAAATCTATTTTGTTTTACTCATATTCAACTGAACACATCTGTATATTAGAATTCCGTGTCCCACAAAGATAATTTCGTTTTCCTTATTCTTTGTAAAATGTATATTTCTTTCTTATTTTTTCTTAAAACTTTCTATAAATTCAGTTATGACTAAAATAAGAAGAAGATTTATATACAAAATTATTTAAAAACACTATATTTGAAACACAAGGCTGTTTCTTTAGTCATTTGCCTTGAGCTTTCTACTGAACCAATTGTCGATAATTATTTTTTTTATGAAAGCTTGCATTTGTATATGTGCCTGCACTAGCTAGTTTTTAAAATATTCCCATTTTTATTGTTATTTTAAAAGTTTTTTAGGAAATTCCTTCAAAATGGTGGCAATTAGATTAAGATTTCTTTTCTATAACATAACATTTATTTGCCTTATCACATTCCACCAATCAGAAGCATGATTCCATCAGTGAAAATGTTGTTACATTTAAAAGAAAAATCTCAATGGTTTTCATAAAATGTAATCATATTAAAATGAATGCATTTAATTATACACTAATCACGGAAGAGCAGGATACAGTTTTTATTTTATGAGAAATAATATTAAGTAATCTGTGTAAATAACAGTAAATAATCTATGATAATAAGTAATATGTAAAATGAAATGTTTCCGATGAGGTAACTGACGTCATTCGAAAAACAAAAGAGGAATTTCCTTACATGAATGTAAAATATTTTACTAAATCTATGTCAGTATGATGTCATATCCACTAACCCTAATTCCTGCATCTAAATAGACCGAACTTCTGTTATTTATTTAAAGATCCTTGGTATAGACAAAATAAAATATTTCCGAAAATTATATCATTTCCATTTAATTATAATAAATATTTAATGAAACTCAGGATTTTTAAAACAATTGCTAAATCGACTCTTACGGTAATACTTTCCTATATATTTTCGTAAAAATGACATTATTTTCCAAGTTTATTATACCATCAACGCTGAAATTAAAAACTAAATCATCTGCTTATGAAAACTATTATTATTTTTAAAATGTGCATTTTGAAACACAAAATTTCATTTTTTACAAAGCTAAATGCCGTAATTGTATAGAATTTTACTGAGATCAGGATCTCAATGAAACGTCGAGTGTTCATATGCAAAGTTTTAAGTATGTTTGCATGAATATTTTTCTTTGAATCTGCAGTGTCAATTTTTTTCTGCCTTGCATAAAACCACTAAATAAATAAATTTATTGCACGTGAACAGCAGTATAAATGCTTAAGATTGTGGCAAATGTATTTAAAAGAATTTTTTTTGCAGTTCGACGCAGTATAATATTTACGGATTTGTCATCATTACAGTTTGTTTATTACTGAAGTTTATATATCTTATTTTTGGTTCTGGAAATATGTCCTATATATATTGTAAGCGATGGCAATTATTTATTTTGTTCGATATGTTATTGTTTATACAAGACTTATATATATCATCATAAACTTCAAGTACAAGTAGTTTAAACAGTTAAAGATCATTGAGAACGTTATAAAAACTTCATAATCGGTGATACTTCTTATTGGATCCCGGTAAGTAATTCTGATGATTATGAAAATCTGATGTCATAGAATAGGGAATATGCGTGTCAGGTAGAATTAGTTTGCATAAGTCAATTGTTTTCAAACTATAACTTTCAGTTATATTGAAATAATAATAATAATTGTTTCGATTATGGGTCTGGAAGTATTATATGTAATTTACCTTTTTCTGGAAATGTTGATGCATGACATTATGATGTTTTAGAATTTCATCCTTAATCTAATTTAGTAAAGCCAGCGGTTCCAAAAAATGTAAAAAAAAAAAAAAGAAGAAAAAGTGTAACAGGCTGCAAAGAAATCCTAAATAAATGTATGAAAAATAAAGTACAAAAATCGTTTTTTATTCAATATCGGTGTGCTATTTCTAAAATAATATCCAATTTCCAATCATAATATTTAGTTGGTCTAAACAATAAATGTATTTATTGCTCTGCACTCTATTTTAAAGGTGGAAAAAAATTCAGCAGGCTATTTTAATTTATGCTGTTGTAATAAAAAAAACAAGCTACTTGAATTTCGTATTTCTAATGTAAAGACTTATTTACAGGAGATAATGAGTTGTCTAAGAACTTTAAACATAACGTTTATCAATATAATAAATGCGTTATCATTCATATTATTAGGTGTAAATGTAACATTGCCATCCAAAAAGAGTTCATATTGCTTTAAATTTTTTGCTGTAGTCCATCATAGAATTTCTTCATTATACCCTCAAAGTAAAATAGCCACTTCTTATGGGCTTACTAGATTTTGCTGGGGCTAATCAAATCAGACTTTAGTATTCTGCTAGTTCTTTAAGAATGGATATTCTAAAAGTTTTAACCTCTATCGCAACCGATAGATAGTATTATACAAAACAGTGCACCAGCACATGTGTGGGAAAAAAATAGCATTGAAAGAAAATCGCATACCTGTCAATTTAGTAATGTGATTTTATCATGAGCCCCAAGAGGATTCTCGGGGATATAATGACCCTGCATGTTCTGAAGTCGCAGCAGTTTGTGAATCAGCTGATGGTGCTCCACCTACTCACACACACATTGCAGTTTATGCTAAGAACGGATAATTGGAAAACAGATTTTGACTGTATGCACTGTGACCCAGTGTCTTACATTCTAATTTGGGTATAGGGAGAACCTGAATGGCATATTTCAATGCCAGTTGGCAGTGAACAGCAGAATAAAATTCGGCAAAATATATCTAAGATGCAAGAATATATCTCGCAAAAACTTTGGATTCGAGGTTGTGGCCCTAAAGGAAATTTAAACCCAGTAATTAATTCTGGAAAGTTAACTCAACAGTTAATTGTGGATTATTATTGTTAAATTCAAGGTAACAGATTAAAATACATTCGAAGTCAACAATCAAAGTCGAGAGTGGATACTATGCCGGTCTAGCAGATGCTTTGCATGTAAGTAGTGTTGCAAAGAGTGGAAAAAACCGGGTTTATTCCCGGGAATAAACCGGGTTTTTTGGGAGGGAAATATTAAAAATTCCCGGGAATTTTCAGAAAGTTTTTGACATGGAATTATTTTATTTGTAAAAAAAATGTTTTTTACAAATGTAAACAAAATCAATAACACAAATGCAGAAAAATAGCACAGTTTACATGAAAACTCACGACATACATGGTTAAGCTGCAGAAATATTAATTAAGATAATTAAATATCATAAGTAATTTAATATTTTAATCATGGATAAGTAAAAAGTGCTAGAGGCAGATGACAGATTCATCTTGCCTGACATGAATATAAACATCACCCCTGTTCTCCGATTCAGGCAATGTAAAAAAAAAAACAAGCAAAACTGATAGAAATCAATGCAAAATTTCACTATCTCACAAGCAAATTAATCTAGAGTCTGCCTAAATACTAAATATGCCAGCTAACAGAAATTAAACAATTTTAATTTTTTAAGAAGCATTCAAATCTTTACCAATTCACAGTCGCCATTGTTTTAAATCAAATGAGTTATATTATAATAAATTATAAAAACTTAGAGCACAAAGTCCTAAGTTCTATGAATTCATAACGAAAAACTATTTTAAACTTTTCAGAACTGTGCTCGAAATTTCTTAAAAATAAAAATAATTAAGCTGAAAATGACTAGTTTTGTTTACTTTCAAAACTCCTTCAAAATGTCCAATATTCCCCCAAATTTCGGGTTTATTCCCCAAAATTCCCGGGTTTATTCCCGTCCCTCAAAAACTGCGGGTTTTTTGCAACTCTACATGTAAGGGCTGAACATGAAAATTTAAGGGCTGGGTATGTTATTATTTTACCACCTTCCTTCACTGGGAGTTCTCGAAATATGATACAAAATTATCAGGATGTAATGGCCATGGCAGACATTTGGTAAATCAGATGCTTTTTGAACATTCATGTAATCCTTTATGGCCAGAAATTACAAATAGTATAAATTCTTATGGAAAAGCTTACAATAGACCAGATATTATAGTTCACATTTTTCATGGAGAAGTCAAAGAATTTTTATGATTAACAAATCAAAATAATATACAGGGTGATATTTTTTTTAAGTTGTGAAAGTAAAACCCTATAACGAAAGAACCACTGATCCAAATGACCGAAAATTTCATCAGTATGCTCCCAAAGCAATGGGTATTTTTTAGGCATGGTTAAAAAAAAATTTAAAATCTCACCGACAGATGGCGCTGTATATGTAGTAAAGTCGGGAGAGGAGCTTGTGCAGGACACACGCACAGTGGATACTCTTCACTCTGTTGTGGAACATGCGGTTTCACGTTTCCAACTCGTAGCTGAAAACATTGGACAGCACACTGAAAATCGTATGCGTTAGTTGCGCAGTTCTGTACGAATGTTTTACTCTATATTTTTATTTCGTTCTGTTTCTGCAGGTGTTTGCAGTTTCTTTTCCCAATTACTGCATTCTGTATATCAAAAACATACAGAATGCAGTAATTGGGAAAAGGAACTGCAAACAACTGCAAAAACAGAACGAAATAAAAATATGGAGTAAAACATTCGTACAGAACTGCGCAACTAACGCATACGATTTTCAGTGTGCTGTCCAATGTTTTCAGCTACGAGTTGGAAACGTGAAACCTCATGTTTCACAACAGAGTGAAGAGTATCCACTGTGCGTGTGTCTTGCACAAGCTCCTCTCCCGACTTTACTTCATATACAGCGCCATCTGTCGGTGAGATTTAAAAAATTTTTTTAACCATGCCTAAAAAATACCCATTGCTTTGGGAGCATACTAGTGAAATTTCCGGTCATTTGGATCAGTGGTTCTTTCGTTATAGGGTTTTACTTTCACAACTTAAAAAAAATCACCCTGTATTTGTTTTAGTGGAAATCTAGCTATACACTGTTGAATTTCAAAAAATAGGTCTTTCTCATATTCACCTCTTATTATGCCTTCAAGATAATTGCATATTAAGGAAGTCTCAGATACTAATAACTTTATTTCCGAAAAAAATCCAGACAGTAGAGATGATACTTTATATATTTTAGTTAAATGTCATATGCTCCATGACCCTTGCAGTAATCTTAATAAAAATTCAGTTTGTATCTATGATGGTAAGTGTAAAAAAGGATTTTATAAAGAGTTTATTTCTGGAAAAATAATAATGTCAATGGTTATCCTCTGTACCGATGAAGAAATAATGGTAAATCAATTACAAAACATATTAAAGGAACCATCGTAGAAGTAGACAATCATTATGTCATTTACTATAATCCGTTTATTTTACTTTACTTTCAAGCACATATCAATGTAGAAATCTGTGCAAGCATACATAGCAAAAAACGTATTCATAAAGATGTTTATAAGGGGCATGATTGTGCTAATTTACAAGTTGTTTCTGAAAGAGACGGTTTAATTGATCGTGATGAAGTTTCTTCTTTCCTGAACACTCGCTATGTGAGTCCATGTGAAGCTGCTTATGGAATATTTTCCTTCCCTATGCACCAGCAATCGCATACAATAATTCGACTACCGTTTCATTTAACCAACGAACAGTTATATCATCATAACGACAATGCCACTAGAGCCTTACTTTGAGCAACATTAAGAAAGCACAGAGTTAATCGCTTGGTTGGTGAATAAGGATCTGACAGAAAAGCCCCTACATTTATCCAGAAACGCCATTTTATTATGTTTTTGACAGAGATAAACGAATTTGGAAGAATCGTGTCAGAATGTTTAAAATTATAGGTCGAATCTATAATGTTTTACTGAAACATAACATATCTTCGGTTGCTACTGCTTCATGTAGTGGATGCTACCAGTTTTAAAGTTTTAAGAACATATAATAATATTACATACTGAACTTTCAAAGAAGGTACAATGCATGGAGGGTTGCTTTGAGATGATACTAAATGGTGTCGTCGTTTTAAGGAAGCATCATCCTTTCAAATGTCGCGACAATTGAGACAATTATTTTCTTTCATTTGCATATTTTAAGAACCATCTAATGTAGGGGAAAGGGGAACACAGTGGGACAAAAGGCATTTTTCCTACCATTCAAATACTCAACAATTAAAAAAGTATGCATCATTTAGTTAACCTGTATGGCAACACTGTATAAACTACTCTCAGTCACATTTCATTTTGCAGGGAAGTTACAGCCATTTTCTTTTTTACTATCACTGTTGGAAAAATCAGGTAAATTTTACATTCTTGGATTTGAGCAATAAAATATCATCCAATAATGAATATCATTGCATTAATTTAAAGCTTAAACTTTCTTCATTACATGTGTGCAATGTTCTTAATTCTATTAATAAATTTTGTGAAACTTTTGACTTTGGATTTAAAAATACATCTTAGGGGGTACAGTGGGACACGTCCAGAAGAGCCACAACCAGGGTGCTCCAATTTAAATTTATCTCTGGTAGAAAACCAGAAAGTTGATGAACCTGTTTTGTCACCAGAACTAATAAGGTCTCTACCAAAATGCCATGCACCTGATAATTCTAAGATGAATCAAAGGAAAAGGAAATCAGAAGTATTGACTGATACACCTGTAAAAAGTGGAATAGAGCAGGAAACATTTGAAAGAATTGAAAAGCAAAATAAAGGTAAAAAGAAATATTCTTCTAATGTTTCGAAATTGATAACCAAACAAAAAAAGATTGTAAATCAAAATTTATGGGAAAGACGAAGATGGAAGCTCTCTTCAAGTGATAGTGTATCTGACGATGAGGTGGAAGAAAGATAAAGTATTTTTGAGGATGATATGGAAGAAAGATAAAGCGTTTTTAATAATATTGGAGATTTTCTATTACTCAAAGTGTGTGGGAAAAAGAAAGGAGCCATATGCTATTATGTTGCAGAAATCATAAATAAAAGTGAAATTGACTTTGAAGAGAAGTATATGAAAAGACTTTTGCCAGCATACAATTTTGTCTTTGATGATGAGACAACATATTCAGCTGTTCTTGCTGACATTGAAATGAAATTACCAAAACCAATGGCTTGCAGAGGAATTGAAAGAACAATGACACAATTATCATTTCCTGTAGACTTCCAAGGTTATTCCATTAAAAAATAAACTTTTGAGAACTTTTTGTTAGCCTTTAATGTTTAATTTGATGTTACTTTATTACTTTCAATTCATCATACATTATTTTGCAAAGAATTTTTCAACTCTTAAATGTGTTTCATTATTATAACTATTTTTAAGACTTATCATTTGAAAATGGCTTTCATATCTTCTATGTTCAATATCTAAACCTGTATTTAATAATAATAAATGTACTGCGATAATATAACTAATTTTGTATGTGCCTTACTCACCGTCCCACTGTACCCCATTCCCTGTCCCACTGTGCCCCGCCAGGGAGCACAATGGGACATCTTAAGTACCTTTTGAAAATTACAATTTTTTTAAAGAATAAAATAAGTATAAATTATGAAAAAAATTAGAATGAAAGCTAAAAGTTGCCAAAATATTGCTCTGTATTTGTTTTATTTTTTTAATTAAAAGGGAAGAAATTATCATAAAACAAGTGAAAATTGTCCCACTGTGCCCCCCTCTCCCCTACTTCAGCTATGGAATACATTTAAAAACTTTTAATGAAGATTATCAGCAACTTCATAATAAAAAAAACTGCTTATGAGTCAACTCTCAAAGATATTGTAAAAACACTAAAACCCATGGATTTTTCTTTTCTACTTTTGACTTTCCAGCTACTAAAGAGGGTAATGAGGCGCCAACTGGTACTATTGAATGTTCTACAAACCCAAATTTAAATTATGATTCAATGATATAACGAAGAACAACTGATTTTCATTAATGAAATTATTTTTGTGATGCAACAGAATAATACGAATTAAGGTAATGTGTACTTCATAGATGGCCCAGGAGATACTGTTAAAACATTTATATATCAATGTTTGATGAAGTGTTTAGATTTAGAATTCGAAGTTATATCAATTGTATGGACTGGTATTCTTGCTATGCAGTTACCAAATGGTCGCACAGTACACAGCAGATTTATTTAACCGTTACATCAACACGAGACTTCGATATCGTCTCTAAACATCAATAGTAAGGCTGCATCTAACATTAGGTCTGCACAACTAATTATATGAGATCAAGTACCCATGGCCAATGCATGTGCATTAATGTGCGTGGATAGACTTCTGCGAGACATTATGAACAATAGTGTTCCTTTTGGAGGAAAAGTAATTCTCCTTGGAGGAGACTTTAGGTAGGTCCTAATAGTGATTCCATATGCTTCAAGACAAAATGAAGTTCTAAACTGCATTAAGTTTTCTCTTCTTTGGTCAGAATTTAAGGTATATAAATTAATACAAAATATGCGATTAAGACGAGATATATCCAAATAAATGGAATTTTTGCTTAAAATAGGTTATGGAGAAATTTTTGCATGAAGAATTCCCTGAAATCTCAAATAAATTAGAATTACCGACGTCTATTATAGTAGAAAACTACATAGTCACCGAACTTTTTGGAAAAGTGTTTGCATCTTCAGATTATATCATGAAATTTGATAACGTTTCAATTCTGGTTCTAAAAAACGAACATTGTGAGGAAATTAATAATAAAGTTATAAATCAAATACCCAGAACATACAAGAGCGTAAATAATTTAATAACTGAAAATGAAAAAGAAATCCTTCACTTTCCAGCTGAATTTTTAAATAGCTTAGAATTAAGTGGTTTGCCTCCACATGTTCTCACTTTAAAAATTGGACCTATTGTAATTTTACTAAAAAATTCAAATACACTCCAAGGTCTTTTAAAAGGGACCAGATGAATTGTACAAAACATGCATTAATAATTGTTTAGATCTAGAAATAATTACAAGCGAAATAGTTGGACAGAGGATTTTGATCTGTAGAATCAATCTAATTTCATCAGACACAACCCTTCCCTTTTCATTTAGAAGTCATCAATTTCCCATTCGTCTTGCATTTAGTATGACGATTAATAAAGAACAAGGACAAACATTGGATTTTGTTGGTATTTATTTACCTGAACAAGTATTTAGCCATGAACTGTTATATGTCACAGATTCTCGAGTACATTCTTTTAAAAACTTGAAATTGCAAACAGTGCCAAAAAGTAGTACAACTACTAATGTGTTATATAAGGAAGTACTTTGAAAACAAGAAAAAACCTATAATTTAATCTGCATGAAATGTGATTTCATACTTATATAAAATTGAATAAGATTAATATTCTCTTCTAATTGCATTTTTCTTTTATTCGTAAGCTTAAATTGTAACATACATATTTGATATATTTTCTTCTGTCGAATTTGGACAGATGTAACTCGTATGTAATTATAGAATTTTATCTGTAAATTTGTTTTAATTTATGATAGTAGCTGTTTATTTTGTTTATAGTAATTGTAAATATTGTTCAATCTTTTACAGTTAGGAAATGCATCTGATAATATTCATATGTGTCATGCCCCTTTTAATGTGAGTGTCAGATAATTGGGAGTCTACCACAGTTTTTAACACTATGATTTTTGAGTTCAGTTTTTAATATTTGAATTCAATCTTATAATGCAATTTTAAATTCTGATGTTTATTTTTTCTTAAATAGGTTTTAATTAACTAAAAATTATCGTATAATATAGTGATATCATATCTATTTATTGCAGATTCATGAAGCTATAAATGCAGATACACATCATGTCATTCAAAGCAATCTTTAATGTGTGAAATATGCAGCCAAACATGTATTCACAAGAACGTTTTCGAAAAGCATCTCCCGACTCTCACGAAGGAAAATCGTTTGTGTGTGATGTTTGTAACAAGAAATTCTCTCGTAAGGGTAATTTGGACACGCATCTGTTAGTTCATACTGGTGAGAAACCTTATGTGTGTGAGCTATGCAACAAGAAATTCTCTCAAAGGAGTAATTTAAACAATCATCTATTACTTCATACTGGTGAGAAACCGTTTGTATGTGAGCTATGCAACAAGAAATTCGCTCAAAAGAGTTATTTAAATGCTCACTTTCGCTCTCATACTGGTGAGAAACCTTTTGTGTGTGAGATATGCAACAAGAAATTCTCTCGTAAGGGTGATTTAAAAGTGCATTTGTTAAATCATACTGGTGAGAAACCTGTGTGTGAGATATGCAACAAAATGTTTTTTGATAATAGTACCTTGAGAAAACATCTGTTGATTCATACTGGTGAGAAACCTTTTATGTGTGAGCTATGCAACAACAAATTCTCTCAAAAGAGCCATTTAAATGCTCACCTTCGCTGTCATACTGGTGAGAAACCTTTTGTGTGTGAGATATGCAACAAGAAATTCCCTCTTAAGAGTAATTTAAATGCTCACCTTCGCTCTCATACTGATTAGAAACCTCATGTGTGTGAACTATGCAACAAGAAATTTTCTTATAAGCGTAATTTAAACAACCATACATTAATTAATACTGATTAGAAACGTTTTGTATGTGAGATATGCAACAAGAAATTATCTTGTAAGGGGGATTTAGACAAGCATCTGTTATTCCATACTGATAAGAAACATTTTTGTGTGTGATATAATCAAAAAGAAATTCTCATTTAAGAGTGATTTAAGCAAGAAGCTGCTAATACGTTCTTCTTATATGTGAGACATGCAACAAAAAATTTTCTCAAATGTTTTAGATGAATGCCCACGTTAATTCTCAAACTAGTGAGATGTTTGTAAATTTGGGGCAACAATATATTTTCAAAAAGATGATTCTATTGAACATCTGTTATTTCTTACTGGTGAGAAACATGCAATAAAAGTTACTCTCAAAAGTGTAGTATAAATGCTTATACTGCAGATAAAGCTTTTTGGTTGTGTTAAATATGAAACAAGAAATTTCCACAAACACTCATTTGAGTGCTCAACTGCTCTCTCATAATTTGTTGTGTGCTATAAACTAATTTTTGTACTTTCCTTTCCATAGGAACATGGCATAATTTAGTGTAAAAAATGGGTGTACTTTTCGGATAGCCAGACGCCAGTGAAAGTGAAATATATATATGTATGTGTATATATATATTTCACTGGTGCCCGGCTAACTGAAAAGAACCAAAATGGGATTTTTCAAATATGGCAGTCACCAAAACGAAAGAGTGGGCAATGAAAAAATGTCTAATGTTATAAAGCTTATATGTGTACTCATATGTGCTGTATTTTGTTCTGCATTTTTATATGGCTTACCTATGTATATTGTAAACTAGTTAAACAGCTGGCCAGGAGCCTCAATGCCAGCTGTCCAAAACGTATTTTTATTATCTTTCTTTATATAATATCAGAAATTTTAAAATTACCAAATTATTTTTATATTATATATATTTATAAGCTAAGAAAAACTCATTATGAAAATATTTTTCTGAGATTTATTCATAGAATGTATAATACCCATAAAATTTCGTGCCATCCTGTATATAATTTATTTAAAATATACTCGCACCATTTAGTATAATAAACTTTATTTCAGCAGAAAACTCGTACATGTAATTGAAAATGCATTTTCTTCAATTCTAACCCATAGATAATTTTTTGTTCAAAATCTTTTTGCAGCAATCTATATTACATGTATACATGTCACATTGAGCATTAAAATTTAATTTTTCTGAAAATTCTGTAAAACGATTGGAAATTCTTTCCCAAAAATTATTATACGAGGGTTACTCTGAAATTATTGAGGTACGCGCAGACGAGAATTTACAAAATAAAAATAACGGTTTAATTTTAAAATACAAAGTATTTTAACACAGCAGACGATTTTTTACTGACTTACTTCAACTTGTTTAGCGTAGAATAAATTTTAAACAGAAGAGAAAATGGAGTTGACGCGAGAACATTTTCGCTCTATGATTTTCTACGATTTTAAAGCAGGATTAAATCAAGAAGAATACGTTCAACGGTTGAAATTAGCATTTGGTGATGAATCTCCAACTCGTGTTACTGTATTCAGATGGTTTATAGAATTTAGCACAGGTCGCAATTTTCTTCAGGATGAAGAACACACAGGAAGGCCGCCGTCGGCAGTAATCCCGGATAATCTGTCTGCCATACGAAAAATGTTAATGGATGATAATCGCTGTACCTATCAAATGATACAGAAGGAACTTAACATTGGCCATACACAAAATTATTCATGAAGAATTGCATATGAAAAAAATATTTTATCGTTGGGTTCCCTATAATCTAACTGAGCACCAAAAAGAGGAGCATGTCAGAATCAGTAAAGAAACTCTTAAAATGCTAAATGATGGTGGCCACCGCATCATTTCTAAAATTGTAACGGGTGATGAAACGTACAAACCATTTTTTGACGTTCCAACACGTCAAGAAAGCAAAGTATGGGTCTTTGAAGATGATCCCACGCCGACAATGGTGAAAAGACAACGCGCACTGAAAAAAGTGATGTATGCCGTTTTCTTCAGAAGTACGGGATTGGTCAAAGCCATCAAGTTGGAAGTACAGAAGACAGTAACAGCAAACTGGTATACCACTAAATGTCTTCCAGAAATTCTACAAGAAGTGAATGTTAGGGGACTAATGCTACACCATGACAATGCATTGATAGAACATCCACCGTATTCACCTGATCCAGTTATGTGTGACGTTTGGTTATTCTTTAATCTAAAAAAGATTTTACGTGGACGTCGTTTTCATTCAGAAGAAAAGATTTATGTGGCTATAAATGCATTTTTTTCATCTATTCCAAGAAATGAATGGCTTGAGGCATTTAATCTGTGGAAAATTCGTTTACAAAAGTGCATTGATGCTGGAGGAGGCTACTTTGAACACACCTAAAATTTTGTAAGTATAACTTTAAAAACCTAGTTGTATCTGAAAAATTTCAGAGTGACCCTCGTAATAATGCAAGTCACGTGACTTACAAACAGTTATGGACTGATAGCTTTGCTTTTCATATGCCAGACAGCCAGTTTTACTCAAAATTATTTTTTCCTATAAAACTGCATAAAAGTTAAATTTTAAAAAAGATTGTTTAAAAAAATTCATGTTTTAATGCTGTGTTACAGTCAAATATGTGCATATCCTGAGATAACTTCAGTTGAAATTAAGTTGGCAGACCAATATCTCATTTCATCCAGTAAATAAACACAAGAAATTTTTCATTGTAAGCGATAAAAATAATAAACCATGAAGGTAATCATTTGCAAAGCAAGTTTTTTTGCGATGAATTTTGCAGCGCTGTTTGGTCTCAAAAAATAATCTTGTGCCTGTAAGCCAATCAAAGTTTACCTTAGATTTTGTTAAGTAAAATGCTATACTGTAATTCTACTTTTTAGACTATCTTTTCTTGATGTGGTTAAATGTAAACAAATACAACTGATATATAGTGATATTTATTGAGTCAAATTTCAAAATGAATCATCTGTTAATTTCTTATTTGCGTATTATCCATGCCCAGAATATAGATCACCAAAAATGATTATTAATCGCCAATCATATTTACTGTTGTCAATGGCTCATGGTGCTCAAAACAGTAACATACATTTATTAAATACGTAATATCATTAAAATATGATAAATAATATAGAAGCAAACTAAATTCATACAAAATAATTTAGTATACATTTATTAAATACTATATTAGATTGACGGTTTTTAGGTAAGTTGTTTATGATGGTAGTTTTATTTTTGGCAGTATGTTATTTCCACCAGAATGAATATGAGATATACATATGTATACTCTAATCACATACTATATCTATGAATATGATATACATACCTGTATCTATATTATTTTATACAGTTATATGTATATCCCTGTGCAATTGCCTTTAATATTTCTACTACATAATATTAAATATATGGTAAAGTGGGAACAGACGCCACAATGGGACAGATGCCACAGAAATAGTGTGGACAACACTACCGTTCCCTACACCAAATTAAGAAATTTGTTATGTGCCTCTGTGCTATGTGCTGCACTGTACGGGTTTCCACCACTTATTGTTAGTATTTTAATAATATATATTAATATATAAACATAATAACATATATTCATGTAAAGATAATGCTTGCAGAGGACTATCAATTATCATTTTGATGGCTTTCGATAGCGACACGAACTTTCAAACTGTTGGATACGGAGAGTTTTGAAGATGCAAATTCTTGCTATGCTGTAGTTTCGGTGGACGAATTCGAATTTTAATAATTACTGTCTGTTTACTTTCAAGTTTGTATGCTGTGTGTCAAATAAATGTTATAATTAAGTAAAAGGTGCATTAGCATTTTGCTTTTAATTATAGTTTGAGCCACTACTTTCTTTCACCAGACTAAAAATGTACATTAGTAAGGGCTAAAATTCAGCCGGATTTTCTTGTTAGGGCTTGTTTAAAATTTATACTATTTGTTTGATATTATTTGGATAGCTTCGTCATTTTATTTGTAAATATGAATCGGACTGTTGATTTATATGTTAATCAGTCTGTAATGGTAAGACATAAAATTATGTCAATATGATTATTGTTATTTAAAAAATAATAAAAATTTCAAATCAATACATTTTGCTTTCGAAACAAACATTAAATACAGCAGTACTAAAATACAGATTTCTGCCACAAATTGACAGCCAAATATTTTGTTGTAGAAAGTTTAAATTAAATTGAATGTTGCCTGGTGAATAAAATACTCACTTGTAAACACATTAAAAACCATTAAGTAAAGTGTTTAAGTATATTGTAACTGCACAAAAAGTAATGATATCCTATCAAAAACATACATGTGAAAGAATGCCAAGCTCGTTAACAGTTTCGCTAATAAAAGAAATTAGATCTAACTGGAAACCAAGTGTTTTCGAAGTTCCTTAAATCATAGCTCCTGTCATGCATAACGTTTTTCAACTGCTTAAAATGGTTTGTTATGTTATTTGCTACTCAATAGAGCTACTTGGTAAGTTTTCTCTTATTCAAATTTCTTTACTTGGTTGATCTGAACTTAAAGTTAATCACTTCCTTAACTTATCAATACCTTAACTTCGACATACTTAATCGAATACCTGATTGACTAGATCTTTGCCAATGACATTCTAAACTAAATTGTTCTCAGATTCAAAGATTAAAGTTGGTGGGTGAAAACTTGCCAAGTCGCTCTACTGAGTAGCAAATAACATAACAAATCATTTTAAGCAATAGAAGAACGTTATGCATGACAGGAGCTATGATTTAAGGAGCTTCGAAAGAACTTGGTTTTCAGTTAGGTCTGGCTTCTTTTAATAGTGAAATTGTTAACAAACTTGGCATTCTTTCACATGTATGTTTTTTGTGGGGTTTAAAGTAATTAAACATGGAAGCGCACGCACACACACACACACACGTATGTTTTTCCCCTTTTTCCTTTAACTCATATTTGACAATAATTTTTTTAGAGTCTAAAAAGGACAGAAAAATCCTATTCTATTATGACCAAAACTTACCTAATTAGGAAACTTTAAAATTTCTGAAATTTCATACTAAAACACTGTCTTGCCATTTTTAGTGCCAAAAAGCTCTGAAATAACATAACTCGGTAAGCTTTTATTGTAAAAGAATGGGATTGTTAAAAATGTCTCTCTTAGATGCAAGAGAACATTTTATTTAAATATAATTTATAGAAAATGGGGGTCGTATGATGAAATAAATATCATGTATTTTGGTATGTAGACAGTCTCTTGTAAAAGAAATGCCACACATAGAAAATTTATATTTGATTTGTATACTTTTGTAATTGGAAGTATCATCAGTGGTTTAGGCGCAGGCCTGGACTGGCCAGTTCGGCTGGTCGGCGATTGCCGAGAGCCCCCGGCCCAAGGGGACCCCAAAGAGTTCCAAAAAGGGATATACAACTTTGTTATTAGTTACATCAGAGTAATTTGACTATTTCTCAGTATTCTTACTCGTTTACAATCAATTTTAAGGGGTTCATAATCAATTTTTAGCTTAATTAAATCAATTTTATTAGGGCAGTTTTTTACGAGATTCGTATGAATTCGAGGCTACGATGTAGTTAGGAGCCCGCTAGCGGTCGCATTTCATATAAACTAGTTTCACTGTCCCTAAACGCTGTTTTTTTCTTATCAGCGCTGCGACTGGCGATTATTGAGGTTAGTGAGTAGTGATCTTGTCGTATACTTCTCCCCGCCCCCTCTCCACCGTCTTTATTGTCACAGCCCCCAGCCCCTGACAGCTGACTGCTATTGAAGGAAGCGATCACGGAAAAAATCACCCCCAGAATAATACACACCGGTAAAAAGCACCACCAGAAAAAATCACCCCGGAAAAAATCACCATGAAAAAAATGGGCTCATATTAACTAAGGTGGAAAGTAGAGGTCTGCACGGGCTCCGGCAGATTTTCATTTAGGAAGATCGGGCCGGTACTACTCTTCACTCTTTTAGGGCCGGGCAACAATTATATTGTTTTTGAACAGTTGTTTTAAAAAAAATCTTTAGAAATTTACTTTGGTTTAAAAAACTACAGATATAATATTTTTGAAATGTACTTTTTTTCTTTGTATATATATTTTTGAAGTGAAAACTTCTTTAGGCGCGTTGGGCATTTTTGAGATGGGAAAAAACCATTGAATTCGCGACCCTGTTACCGTTACTGTTACCGACACCTCTGTATATTTGGCGACGATTCTGCAATAGCTGGTTCAGATAAGCAACCATAGATTTGCTTAAATTAATATCTCACTTTGACAGCAAAAGTGATATTAGTCTCTATTTAGCATTATTTGAAAGACAAATTTCTCGAATGAATATAATAAAAGAAAATTGGGTCACACATTTGTTAAGTTTAATTCCGTTAGAAATCGCCAATATTATAGCTAGAGAGCCAGAAACATCGGCGAACAATTACGATTATGTAAAAGATTTACTTCTTAAACGCTTCAAAATGACGCCAGAAGAATTTAGGCAGAAATTAATGTCACATAAAAAAGAATCTTCAGCCACTTGGCGCGATTTAGCATTTGAATTAAGAAATCATTTGGAAGAATGGATTAGCGGTCTTAAAGTATCTGATTTTGAATCCTTAAAAGAATTAATAGTACTAGATCAAATTAAGAAAAGGTTACCTATAGAAATGAAAGAACATTTTATTGGTGATCTTCCAAAAATTAAAAATGTAGACGTATTAGTAAGTAAACTAGACGATTATGATGCAGCGAGACGTAATGTTAAAACAATGAATAGAATTTCACACCACTTTGAAGATAGAAAACCCGAAGTAAGTAAAAATGAAAATTCACAATCTTTCTTTCATACCCAATACCAAAACAAAAGAAATAAATCTCAAATTAGGTGTTTTAGATAGATGTAACTCTCAAGGCCACATAGCGTCTCAGTGTAATAATAGCAATAACGGTCAAACTAATGAGTTCAAGTCAGGACTCTACCGAAAACTATCGAAATTATAATCGCCAAAATCACAATCCTAATGCCGATGTACAGGAAAAAGCTAACATTGCTACAATTCGAATCAGAAATAAGTCTAAACATAATGGAATGGGTAAAATAATTAATATCAAAGGCAAAGAAGCAAATCTATTGTTTGATACAGACAGCTCTATTTCTTTATTCAGTTACGAATGTTATGTCATATTGGGTCGCCAAATTTGTCTTCTGTTGATATCTTATTAACTGACATTGGCGGAGAAACTGTAAATCTAATTGGATATTTTGTGTATGAAATACGTGTCGATGGGTTTCTTATATCAACGAAATTTTATGTTTCAAAATCTCTCGCATACGATATTGTAATAGGGCAAGACGTGATCAGCAAACTAAAGTTGGCGATAGACGAAGAGGGAATTAAAATTGTTGGCGAGCGCAATACTTTTCAAGGCCGTTGCTTTAAAGTTGTAAATAATTCCGATAAAAAATTAAATTATGGTGTCAATTCATACAATGAAGCGAAAGTATCAAAATGAAATAGTTCACGTGCAGAAAACGAAATGATTGGTATTATGAATAAAAATAATTCAGAAAATTATTTCAAGATAAATTTAGCACGCGCGGTGAAAACAGATAAAAGTGACTCAACTCGCGAGACCAAATCAAAAGATGAAAATGAAATAACAAAACACGGAAAATATTATAATTTAACGAGCACGAGAAAAAAAATAGACAGAAGTAATATAAAAATAAAAAATGAAAATAATGAAATATTTCAATTTATAATATAATATTATAATGTACAATAGCGCATTAAATGAAAATTGTAATATAATTTTTGTGGTAGTAGTTTATAATAATGAATTTAAAAGTAAAAAACACTTCATTTAAAAGTGTTTCCTGCACAATAAAACGTTTCCTGACGATTAAAAAAATACACACGTAATTGTTCAAGTTTTCACTTCTGTCGGCACTCCCTGAGTGCCATTTTTTTTTCTTTGCATTTTTTTTAAAATTCTAAACTAAATTGACTGTTTTACTGAATATTTATTTGAATATAACTGTCTAAGTCAATTTTTTTTTAATCAGTGCTTATGTACGTAATTGTCTAAATGGTCACTAAATTATTGTTATTTTGTGTTTCGAACATAACCTGAAAATAAAATCTATGTATAGTAATTGTAATAGTAGAACAATATTGCTTCGGAAATATCGGCATGTTTTTCAGAAATTCAGTCGGGTCAGGCTGGAGTAATTAAGTTTTTGCACCGGCTGGGCTCGGGACGCACCTTTAGCTTCCATATCGGGACGGGCTCGGGCTTTTATAATTTTTACTAGAAATGCACCGAATATTCGGTATTTGGCCATACTACCGAATATTCGGTTAGGCCGAATACCGAACTATTCGGTTTGCCGAATATTCGGTAAGGCCAAATATCAAACTATTCGGTCTGCCGAATATTAAGATATTCGGCCAAACCGAATACTTAAAAAAACTTTTTAAAAACCTTATGTAACTTTTATTTTTAACTGTCAATAAATAAAGATATTCAGGAAAATTAAGAAATAGAATCAATCATATTTAAGTAACAGAGATTGCTTTTACATTATTTATTTGCTGTTTGAAAAGCGTTCCACTTATTCAAAAATATAGTGTATCTAATTCCAAGTCGAACGTGCATTTTGGTTTAACTTAAACAATAATGAAAATATTGTAACGATATATAAAAACATCAGACTTACTTTGCTTTCTGTGAAATATGACAAGAAGTGCTAGAATTTGCCACCATTGCAGTGCAAACAACACTAAGCAGGACATTCCATTAATCAGAATGCAGCTGACAGTACATATACTGTATCACTGGCTAAAATTCTGTCACTTCCACTGATTTCATCACATTTCATACAAAGCAAAGTTAATGTGATTAAAATCTAACTAAAATATCTTCGTTATTGTTAAAGTTGTGAACAAAAATTCAAGTTCAGCTTATAGTAAAACACCCTGTTTTTTTTATTGAATAAATGGATTGCGATGTTGGTTTCTTGTACAGAAAATGTCTGTCTTGACCGCATTATCTCCCTTGAAATTTTTTTCTAAAATTTTAGAAATACTGTACATTTCAGACATCTGACAAAAATCGTTCACTTTAGACATTGTTTGACTTCAGACGCCCTGGTACATTCAGAAACATTCTTGGCAGTGATTCTTCAAGAATACAGATCTGACACAGAAAATGATCATGAAGCTAACCACAAGGAGACGCATGATGCTGCTCAGAATGCTTCTAAGCAACACTTTGTATGTTTCATCTGCCCCAACAAAAATGACCCAGTTTGAATTAAAAAATCTGGTACTTTTCGGTTAGCCGGGCGCCACTGATATGTATATATCTATATATACATATATATGTATACATACACACATATATGTATGTGTATATATATGTATATATATATACATGCATATATAAATGTGTGTATGTATAGATATATGTATATATATGTATACATAGATATATAAATTTCACTGGCGCCCGGCTAACCGAAAAGTACCAAAAATCTTTTATGGATAAGTACTCTATTCAAGTTACTGAAGAAAAAGGGAGCTAAATTGCCATTTGACTCTTTGAAACTTTAACAGCGACATTTATCGAATGGTGATAAAATTCACAGAAAATAGTTATATCCGATTTGGCTCAACAGGGTGTACTGCTCCAGCTGTATGGCTTTTGGGAGTAAAGATCATAGAGATTCTAAATTTATTACCGGACATGACTTCTTTCCTAAGCATATTTATAAATCTGTTGAGATTCATGACGACTCCCTTTATCATCATCTCGCAGCGAACTAGCTTTTCAAAGCCAATAAAGGTCGTGATATTTCAACTCTTCTTACAAGTAACCAAACCAAAAAGCGAGAAAGAGAAATTCATATCAGATGATTGGTTGTTCAACGTTAAATTGATACACTGCGTACAGAGGGGATAAAGTAGAAAAGGCTTATACGCTTAATAACTCTACAGATAATCATGGTAATTTTCTTGAACTGGTCATGTTGGTTGCAAATTATGATGTGATTTTACAAAATCATGTCAGAAAGTGCATTGAAGACAGCAAAAAGCACAGACTGAAAATAATGAACAAAAGAAAAGTCACAGGAAAATTAACTAAAAGACCGACTGGACGAGGTTCTTTGTTGATATTTTTGTTAACAAGCTACTTAAAGTAATTGGTTCGATGGGTCGTAATATTATTTTGAAAGACCTTCATGATAACATAATATTCAGCGTGGCGTGATGTAAATAGTATTCAAGATCTAGCTGTTATGGACCAGTTGGCAATTTGCGTCCGCTATGTCGTTCAAGAAAAGATTGATGAAAGACTTTTTAAAAAACAGTAGTCGATGATTCACGTGGATTAGCTTTGTACGAGTCTATGAAATTAGAATTAGCCAAGTGTGGACATCGAATGTTATTGCTTGCAACAGCGAATATTATTGCTTGTTCATTTGACGGAGCTAACAATATGAAAGGCTATTATAACGGTCTACAAGTTCAGTTCAAAAAGGAAAACGAAGATCTTATTTATACTCACTGTATAGATCATGTACTGAACTTTGCATTAGCTGATTCAACAACAACGTTGCTCCAAGCAGAAAACTTATTTGGATTGGTGGAAGAATCTGCTGATTTTCCAAGCTCGTTTTACAAAAGAATGGCCGTATGGGAGAGGGAAACAAAAAGAAAACATACTGTATTTGAAAAATTGTACAAGAGAAAGAAAATGGAACCACAAGGTGATGCATCAAACAAAGCTCTTTCTTCGATTATCGATGAGGGATTTTAAGAAAAGAGGAATGTGTAAACACAAAGAAACTATTTAATTTTATTGCCATTTTAAAAGAAATATCAAATGGAAGTTTTGACTGCAAATTTAAATTCATGGCAAGAAATGTGATTAGTCAGTGGACTAAATTTGAAAACCTATTTATGTCTATTGTTTTACTAGATTTATTACTTGTTTCATCTCCTATTTACAAATATTTACAAAGTAAAACCATTGACTATTCTACAGCCTGAAACTTGGTAGAGAAGCTGTTTCAACAAGTTAGGAATAAAAGATAAACACTTTTAGGTTCTGTATTCAGAAACAAAATATAAAGCAAGTACAGGTAATACCAAATTAGAAGATAACAGTATTGATGTAGAATTAGAATTCAAGGGAAAATGAACTTCAAAGTAAAAGATAATGCCTGGTGCAAAATCAATAGACGAAGCTCCAGGAATCTCAACTGCTCAATAGTATAAATTGGTCTTTTTCAGTGTTTTAGATTGTGCCAGGACAAGTATCGAAGAAAAATTTAGTCCAAACAATTAAATCGTAGAAGATTGTTCCTGGTTAGACCCAAAGAAATTTAATGAAATCGTAATGATTGATAGTTTTCCTACGGAAGCCCTTTGTAGCATCTCTAAACTTTGTAAAGATGAAAGAAGCCGGTTATTGATAAAGCTGAAACAGTTTGCAGATCAGTACGAAGGTTTTACAATGGCAGAAAAAACTATCAGTGAAGAAAACAAGACAATCTGAATGGAGCTGAAGAAATCTGCAAATATGACGATGTAGAGTCTGAATTTAAAGAAGACGAAAATCTTTATGGTTACTGCTCTGACAGGAAATAATGTTTTCGGTGTTTATCATGCGCCTTTTTTCTTGTTTTGAACTCTCACAATCTGGAATGTTTACCAACCGGTATATTGCTTACAATATTGTACTAACGATACCTTGTACACAAGTCACCTGTGAAAGGGGGTTTTCTGAACTTAATATAGGTAAGACGCGACTTAGATCTACTTTAAGCCAAGACCTTATGTTTAATCTTCTTTTCATGAATGTAGAAAGAGACATATTTAATAACTTGGATAAAGATGTTATTACAGATGAAGTAGTAGTAAGGACCAGCGAAGAACTGACCAAAAAGCTTTTAGGTTAATAAACAGCCGTTCACCACACATAACCTTTCTTAGTTCGTTGTATCTGTACCATTGTAGAGTCATTTTTCTTTTGTTATAAAATCCATTTACAAATTGTAATAATTAATTCAAAATTAAAGAGGACATTGTTTTTTCCCAATAGGTTTTGTTATTACCGCTGTGCCTCTTTTTAATAGTTACATAGTTATTAGAGTAGGATTTAGATTATTGTGGCACTGTGATTTGGTTGCCTAAAAATAAAAAATATTTCTCACTCTCATATTTAAGTAATAAACCACACGTAATTAATTAGTATACTTACTTTTTTCAGCATGGAACTACTTTAGGTACGGTATATAAAAGTAATATATATTTATTGTGAAAGTAAATGAACTACATCAGAAAAAGCTTACTTTTTTACTCAACTATTTTCCAAGTAACAAAATAACTAAATGTAGTTTTTAGGCATGTAAGCCAAATTTTAAAAAAATAAATGTTCTAATATTCTATTCCCTGTAAATTATCGGGCAAAGGGCTCCTTTTCAGTCTCTAGCCGAGGGCCACCAAAGGAGCCAGTCCGGGCCTATTTAGGCCTAGACCAACATACGATCGCATAATTTCCCTGTCCACCGCCGATAGACGATTGCGATTATCATGCTTTCTGATTAGTTGTTAAACCGAACGCTTCTTAAGTCATTTCCGGTCGAACTTGGTTTCTTATATAATATCTATTAATTTCTGTATAATCTAATTAATTTATAACTGTAATATAATAAATATTATACTAATATAATCTAATTAATTTCTATATAATCTAATCTCTATATAATCTAATATTTCTATATAATCTAATAATGTATGTTAATTTCTTATATTATATCTTCTTATATCTTCATAATCCTCCAAAATACCGGAAATGACTTAAGAAGCGTTTGCCTTTACAAATAATCAGAAAGCGTAAAAATCCCAATCGTCGATCGGCGGTGGAGACGTAAATTATGCCATACGCACGATCCTAAAGACCTGCCCATTCGCCGACTTTCCATTCATAAAAACGTGCCCGTTTCTACGTCGTCTACTAGCAGATAGCGTAGAATAATAGAACAACATTCCGCGTTTTTCCCTTTAAATACGTTAGTAATGTTTTCTGTTTATTAATATTTTTAGCATATATTTCTATTCAGGATTGATGAAACTGGTGAAAAGAACATATTTAAAGTCGAGAATTAAAGTCTCATCACAAACAAGCATTTATTAATTAATAAAATTTTCATATTGTGTAAAAAGAATATCTGATTAGTAAAGTACTAGATATGATGACTCGATTAAGATAAGTTTTTAAATATTTCAACAATATCTAGGATTTTCATTTTTGAGACAAATACAATATATCAATAATTTAAAGATCCATCTCAGAAATTGCGTTTTGGCGTGGTTCTATTATATATCCTTTTATAATTTCTCCCTTTTGTAATAATATGTCCTAACAACTACTTCCACTTCGACTGTAATTGTAACTGTTGTTATTCGAATGTTTACTTTTTAGTTTTAAGGCATGTGGAATAACTCTAGAGGCTGATATTTTAGGTTCGGCATTGGCATCTAATTTGATCTTATACGTATGTGCCAATTTTCCCATTTTGTCTGTAAATACATCTTTAAATTTCTCTATAAAATTTCTAGCATGTACAGAATCAACACTGATGTTTCTGTTTACAAATCCCAGTTTCTCACAAGCTTCAATTCCTAATAAAGCACTCGATTCTTGATCAATAATATAAAAATCAAGAAATTCCGATTTATTTTTAACTTTACATTTTAATTTACTGACACCAATTACGTTCAAATTGTGTCCTGTTAAGACATCAACTTTCTTTTAGTTTCACTAATAACTTCATTCTTTCTCACATCATTAAAAATATTAAGTGGCAAAACATTGACTTCAGCTCCGGTATCTATTTTAAGAGACACTTCTGAATTATTTATAAGAACAGTTTCTCGCCATTCAGATTTTAAAGAATTAACCTGACACTTTACTGAATCCAATTTACAAGAATCATCATCACTTGAGGGGTAAAAATTATCATTATTAGAAATTTCATGTACTTTTTTATTTATTCTTTTCCCTTTATTTTTACAGCCGACTGAGAAATGATTTAATCCGTTACAATTGTAACACTTTTTACCAAATGCAGGGCATTTACCATAATCATGAACGGTTTTACATTTAGAACAACTTTTCTTAACTTTCTGATTAATATAATTACGTTTTTCCTTATTGTATTTTTTCGTCTGCGTTTCGTTTTTGTTTGCACGAACAGCATTTACGGTGGTAGAACAATTATTTTTATTCATTATTTCCATTTGTTTACCACTGGACTCCTTAGCACAACAATATTCTATTGCCTTTGCAAGGGTTAACTCAGTTTCCATTAGCAATTTTTCTTTCATAGCGGAATCTTTAATACCAATAATTAACAAATCTCTAATTAAACTATCTTCTTGATCCTCAAAAGAACAATCTTTAGACAAATTTTTCAAATTTGTAACAAACGAATCAACAGATTCACCTTCTTTTTGTCTACAGTTAAAAAATTTATAGCGCGCAATAACTGTATTCCTTTTCGGTTGAAAGTACTGATCAAAAGAATTTATAACAGTTTGAAAATTATTTGCGTTATCATCACTAAGTTTAAAACTATTAAATATATCAATGCATTCTTCACCCATTATTCCGAGTAATAGTGCTACTTTAAGCTTATCAGGCTTAGCCATTTTCTCAGAAGCTTCTAAATAAAGCATAAATCTTTGCTTAAATTTATTCCAATTCTCGGCCAAATTGCCATTTAAACTCATATTTGAAGGTGCCTTTAAATCCATTATAACGGATATATAAAAAAATTGTTCTCAAAAGCACATACACTAAACTATTCTTAAATATAAGTATAAAAATTTCTGACCTTTACGATGCCAAGTATAACTGCCACCATGTCACATTGTATGGTGTTCTCTATTTTAATAAAGAACTAAACATAATCTTATATTTACTACTTTTAATTATATTAAGTTTAGCACATAATGGGTTTGCCACACAGGCCTTTTATATGTTACATTCCGAAAACTAAAAAGTAAACATTCGAATAACAACAGTTACAATTACAGTCGAAGTGGAAGTAGTTGTTAGGACATATTATTACAATATGATGGAAGACATCAAGAATTATGTAGAAAAGTGTCAAATTTGTCAACAGCATCAGCGTGCTAATTGTAAGCAGCCTTTGATACCTTATGAAGTTCCTAGTCTACCTTGGGAAGAGGTAGGTGTAGACTTTATGTATCTCGAAGGAGATGACTTTTTACAAGTAACTGATTACCACTCCAAGTTTATTGAACTGAGAAAAGTTAATGCTAAAACAGCTTCTTCAGTAAATAGTGCACTGAAACAAATTTTTGGTACTCATGGTATCCCACGTAAAATTCATTCTGATAATGGTCCACCATTTGATAGTCAAGCATATTTTTCATTCCTGAGGTCTTATGATATTTGCCCTGTTACATCGTCACCTAAGTATCCAAGATCCAATGGGATGATTGAAAGATCTATTGGGACATTGAAAAACCTTCTCTTAAAAGTGAGAGCTTCTGGAGGAGATCCAAATCTAGCAGTTCTTGAGTATAATAACACACCAAAATTTAAATTGCCTTCTCTAGCAGAGATGTTGATGGGAAGATCTTTGAGAACCCCCATTCCTTGTAAGGTAAAATTGTTAAGACCTAGATTTCCAATTAAGAATACTCATAATCAATTACAGGAAAATCAGAGAACACAGAAATATTATTATGACTCATCGACTACAAAATTAAAAGAATTGAATATTCAAGATCCTGTCTATATCCAAACTGGTCATCGAGAATGGACACCAGGAACTATTGTCCAAAAACACAGTCCAAGATCCTACATTGTGAAATCTTCAGAAGGATCCATTCTTCGTCGCAATAGAATTCATTTAAGACCAAGGAAATTAACCTTTGAAGCTCCTGTAAATTCACAAGAAAATGCTGATGCAACGCAAACCTGCAACCTGACTAATACGAAAACACCAAAAATCTCAAGTCCTCAACCCCATGACAGCCCATTAATCAATCCTGATTTATTGATCTCCTGACGATCTCCTTGACGGTCCTGATCTCCATCTGATCAAACAGTCGCTGTCAATCCCAAACCTACTTCGCCAGTACTGTCTACTCCAAATACACCAAACGTAGAGAGACCTAAAAGAAAAATAAAACCACCCGCTCGCTTCAAAGACTATATTTAAGTTTTTTTTTAAGACTTTTCATTCAAACTCTACTTTGAACTTTAAATGTGTTTTTTTTATTTTTTCTGCTTTGAAAAGAAAGGGCATGTAATAATATGTCCTAACAACTACTTCCACTTCGACTGTAATTGTAACTGTTGTTATTCGAATGTTTACTCTTTAGTTTTCGGAATGTAACATATAAAAGGCCTGTGTGGCAAACCCATTATGTGCTAAACTTAATATAATTAAAAGTAGTAAATATAAGATTATGTTTAGTTCTTTATTAAAATAGAGAACACCATACAATGTGACACCTTTATTTTAGGATAAAAGTAATTTCAAGACTATTCTATTATTGCTTCGATTTTACATATTTAAATTATTGCTTATATATATAATACAGAATGATTTGAGAGTTAATTTTGTTGGGGACAAATACTAAAAAATATGAGCACCGGCAAAATAAAATCTAGGGAGGGGCAAAATTTTTAAACAGGTGTGCCTATGGCCCAGTTGCAATTCATAAAATTCATTTTTAACATAACTATGATATGTTATTTTATCAAAAATTTCCCTTATTTAAAGATCGATTATATCAGTTTTACCAACCCCCCCCCCCCCTCTCAATCTATTAAGATGTTTCCATCTATTCCCTTTATTTAAGTCTTTTTTTAAATGATATGCAATTGCTTATTCTATCCAAAAATTAATGGCACTGGATATGAGTCAATTATTAGAATTCTTTGCAGATGTGCTGTTTTAATAAACATGTTTATTATTTTTTAGTGCATATGAAATGTAAATGTACTGTTACTGATGCTCAGCAATTGATAAAAATATTGTAATTTACAAAAAAAGCTGAAAAAGAAACAAAACACAACGAATTGAGAGTTAATTTTGTTGGGGACATCTCTGGTGATCTTGTCTGTTTACAAATTATACATTTTAAAAGTCAAAGAATAATAAATAAATAATAAATAGCAAGTTTTTAGGAAATGGAATTTTGTGAAAGTGCTTATTTTGTTAAAAGGAATTTTGTGAAGGGGGACATTTTATCAAATTGATTTTTGTGAAGGGCCCCATTTTATCAAATGGATTTTTGTGAAGAAGTCCATTTTATTAAATTTATTTTTGTGAAGGTGCCCTAAATAGACCCCAAATTTTGTCTGACCCTTGAAAACATTTATTGTAAACAGTGCAAAATCAAAATGGATTTAAAACATCAGTTGTATGAAAATTGTCACTAAAATTGGAAGTGCCCTAGAGCCTCAGCCCATGTTTCCTTCAGGCACTGATTGAAAAAACAAAAAGCTAACATTCATTGAAGGCCAATAGTATTTATCCCTTTCATCATATTTTGACCAGTAAATATCCTTGAAACGTTTTTTTTTTAATTTACAGAAAAAAGTAATCACTTTTAAGCACCTTAAAAACTATTTTCAACTTTTAAGGGAAAGTTTGCTTTACATCCTCTGTATGAATTTGAGAAAAAACTGAGTCCCCGCTTCGATGCCCCTGACAAAATTTCATCCCATGAAAGTAAATACTTCATAAATATTTCATCTCCATAAGATTTTAAATGCATAACTTGTAATTTAAAAAGTTCATTATATAAAAGGAAACTTTCACAAAAATAACTTCATTAAAACAAAACAGTGCAACAAGAAAAAAATATTTTGTTAAATAATCGACTAACAGCATTACAACTTACACACACACACAAAAATAAAGAAAGAAAGAAAGAAAGACAAAAAATGGACATTTCCTTAAAGAATTAAAGTGATAGGAATCAGACAAATAATGCTTCTTTGGGAATACGTTATCAGATGCTGACAATCCTAAATACTGAATATATGCTTGCATTATTAATAGATATATAAAAGGAAATTAATGCAGTATTATGCAAGTAATATTGTGATATTAAAGCTATTCTAATTTTTTTTGTTTTCTATCATTGGTTTTCAAAAATTTCAATTGTACAAAATAAATTAAAAATGCTGAGAAAATTCAAAATTTACTTATTAATATAAAATATAGATTATCTTTGAATGATTCAAGTTGCAAAAAGATTAATTTAAAACGTCATCGCAATAAAAGTTTTTAATTCAAAAGATTATGTTACACATGGGTGAATTATTATAAACGTCACTTAAAATTAATAAAAAAAATTCCTGAAATACAAAAGCCAAAAAATACAGAAATCAGGATACTTTCCTATGCACATCCCTTGGCTACAGTGATAGATAAAAGAAAAGTTTGATTGTATAAATTCTTAATATTAAAATGTTTTAAAGATTTATGATTTTACAAATGTATAGCGCTAGCCGCACATGTGGGTCTAGGTATGGTGTGCTTGTGATGAAAAAAAAAGCAGTTTTATTTTAATAGCCATAATGTTTAGAACAGATATTTTATTATTCTATAAGTTTCTGTTCCTTTTATAGTGAAATTATGAGCCATCTTATTAGATTAAATGCATAATTAACATTTAATAAACTATTTTATATTATTTAATTAACATTTAATAAACTATAACATTTAATAACGATTATAAAGGACATCTAGAGAGTAAAAAGTTTAAGATAAATCGTGTAACGTGGATATTCTAAATCGATTATTTCGCTATTAAGATCATGAAACGTATACCAAGGGGAAAAAAAGTAACCATTTTTAAAGACTTTAGCGCTATTTATTCCTGCTGAGCATTTCAGTGCTACTTCCCATCAAAGTCAAATAGAATCGGATAGTGATGAAAACTATTCCGAGGACAATTTTGCATCATCTGATGAATAACCTTAGATTTCGCTATCAAATATGTACATGTATATTCTTTTATGTATATCGAATATGATATATGTAACATTTTGTTTTTATTAAACTAAATTAGTGATGGGAGTATTCGAATTCAAAATGTCTGAGGTCTCGATTCAGCCAAGTTCTCGAGTGATCTCGATTCGGACAAAAGTATTCGAATACAAGCCACCTGGCATTTGTGTCGGCGACGAAAACGAAAACTGCGGTTTTCGACTGTATTCAGTTCTCATCGCTGGAGTTTTCGATGTTTTCATAAGCTGCGTCAGTGAATGTTAGTATTCAAATAGTAGACTACTCGGTGCTGTTTAAAGACTTTTTTTCCGGAATCTTGATGTTAGTAGGATGATCGGCGATGTTTTATTTTTATTTTTTCAAGTGTGAATAGCTAAGATACACTTTTTTAAACTTACATAAAATTCTGTAAATTTGTATTTAAACATCATAAATATCAGATTTTATGATTTTTTAACATGTAACAGAAAATAATTATTCATAGTGGAAAAATAATTTGTACAATTCGGAAAAGATTTTCTTTCTTGATTATGAAGATTAAACCTTTTTAACTCAACAACTCTGATTTGAAAACTATTTATTTAGATGTTATAAAACATCATTTTAAGCATGTAAAAAATGATTGAAAAACATTTAGAACATAAAAATATAAATATATTGAATAAAAGGTGTTTTTATTTATACCTGGAACAAACAGAAAATTACATTTTTCTCATAAATATTGTCATTTTTTTATTACAAAATTGTAAAGTATTTATTACAAAACTGTAAAAAATCTATTCTTGAACGTCTCCACCATTTTTAATTTTCAAAATGTACGATGTAAATTATAGAAATAACAATAACCGCTTAATTGGAAGATAGCCTAGTGTGCTTAAAAAAAAAAAAAACATATATATATAAACAGAAGTTTGTGTGTCTGTTTCTCTGCCTGTGTGCTGTATTCTAAAGAGACCGCTACATCCATAGTAACAAAATTTGGCAGGATGGTACCTGAATATGGGAAATTATGCTGACCTAAACTAGTTTTTGAATTTTTTTGTCAGATTTTTTTTTTAGCGTTTTCTATCGAATATCGCCGCGAATTTTCTACATTAATAAAAGGAATCCGGTTTCAAGCTTTTACTCTGATATAGTAAATGTTGTCCTCTTTATAATAAAGTTTATTCGGAATTCCTACAGCGATTTTTGAGCCCCAAACTCTAGGTACATATGAATGAATTTTCGTTTAAAAATTCGTTTTGATACATTTTAAAAAAATTTTAAAACCCAAGCAAACCAGAAACATAACGTAACACGCGTGCATAACCGTAACCTTCGAACTGCATAGCACACCCAGTGTACACTGATCCCACAACTGTATGCTCGTTTGAAGGTGTATTTTCATACAGTAATTAATTTTTCAGCAGAGCTGAAATTTCGCTGTTATTACAGCGTAATTTCAGCTCTGCTGAAAAATTAATTACTGTATTAATATTCACCGATACTGGGTTTAATTTGTCTCATGCATGCCAACGGTGTTGTGCTCATGATTGACTTTCCATCTTGTGCTGCGTGTTTGTAGCCTTGCCATATAAGAGTGAGAGAATGCTAGACTGGATGTTGTCTGGATAGCTTAATTGGTAAAGCACTTGGTGCGCTATACCAAGGTATCCGGGATCGAACCCCGGTCTAGACATTTTCTCACTCTAATGGTTGTACGCTCATTAGTAAAGTGATAATTCATTCTTTAGTGTATTTTCATTTAAAAATATAATATACAAATTCCAGGTTCGTTTTGTCTAAAGACTGGCTGCAGCGTCCGTAGAACGTTTAGTATTCTTTAAAACATTTATATCATTAAACTTTGATGTTACGTAAATTTAAGGCTGTTATCACGCGCCCGGACAGCTAGTACAAAATAATAATAATAAAAAAATGAAAATATCAGAATTAAGATTTTTTTTGTCAGAATTCATCGTGCAAGACATTTTTTACTTACCAACATAAAAATCAATATATAAATTTACCAATTAGGAAATACTAAATATTCAAAAATAAATATTTCAAAATTAAGAAATGAAACAATTATTTATTTTTTTCATTCCGTCCTATATTCCTGATAAGTTTGAAACGTATAAACGTTAAAAGGAAAACAAAATTACAAATTGTCTTGCACGAGTGGGGTGTGGGGGAATGATTTAGGGGTTGAGTCTTTCAGACGAAAAATTCTTAGTTCTTTCTTCTCTTAGTGTTTAATTATTCTAAAATTTTTCGATTAAAATTATCAGAATAATTTTCTTTCTTTTTTTAAAATTAATCAGATACAGAAAATTTAATTAAATTTCCATATATCTGTACCCTTGCCGGCACTTATGATAAAATAATGTACCAACCACCATCCCAAAAAGCAACGAAATTCTGGTTACGCCCATACTGACATTTCTAGAATATCCATACTTAAGGTTATCAAGTATCAGGTATATTAAGTAATAAATAACAAGGCTTATTACATAGTTCCCACAATTCTTCAATTCCAATTACTATTATTACTGAATCGTAACCGTCGCGTTATTTAATCGCAGAATTTTTGCTATTAAATAAAGAAGTTCGGAAATAGTGGAGCTCAATGGCACCCATTTGAACCCTCTATGGTACCCATATGAACACAATATGATACCCATTTGAATACTGTACTTTTTTTTGCATTGAAATACAACATTTAAATATAAACAGTAATAAAACAAACGATTTCTCATGCTGGAAAGTAAAATTGTACAATTTAAAAAAAAGAAATTTTATCTTGATTTTATCAACAATTAAACAAAAATTGCTTCCTGTCAATTTTCCTCCGAACTCAAAAACATGAAAACAAAAAAAGGTGTTGTAACGGACACGTGATCATTAAAAAAAAGAGAGAGAGAGAGGAGCAATTTTACGTAGACGAAACATGTGAAGGGTGAAGCAGACGATATGTTACCCCACATCCAGTTTCAATTGAACAATGTCTGGAGTAGTTTTCAGTGCTACAACATTTGAATACAAAGTATTCGAATGTTGGTTTCGATTCTCAAAAGTTTTCGAAAACTAAGGTATCGATTTTTAAAAGATCTCGAATCGGCCCATCTCTAAACTAAATAAATAATATATATATGATTAATAAATGCTTAATTTCAATACATTATTATTGATTTACTCATCAAAAGCGTAAATGGAAAATTTCCTTTTTGAAAAAGATTAAAGTGTAAAAATACTTAAAAAGAGAGCTTTCTAAAGTTGAAACAGTTTTTTTATTGAAATATAATGCAATTTAAGATCGATTTCTGAACTTTCAAAGACACATAAAGAAAACGTAAAAATCTAATAATTTATACGTACAAATATACGCTACGTGACATTGAAAACGCAACACCAAGAAGGAGTGGCCAAAAAGTGGCGAAACTCGACAAAGAGAGTGAGACAGCAACGAACAATAAGTGATCTTTATTTCGAAATGATATTCATAATACAGAGCGAGAACAGCGTCGGCTCAGTAGGATATGGGCCCTCCGTGGACGGCGATGCACGAAGCAACATATCTAGGCACAGAGTTAATGAGAGTATGGATGGCGTCCTGCGGAATTGCTCTTCATTCCCTGTCAACCATTTGCCACAGTTCGTCTTATGAACGCGACAGTGGCTGGGTCTGCAAATGGTGTCCAATCACATCTCAAATGTGTTCGATTGGTGAGATATCAGGAGAGTACACTGGCCAGCGAAGCATCTGTAGAACTTGCAGCGCACGTTGGCTGATGCGAGCAGTGTGCGGTCGGTCACTATACTGCTGATGAAGGGAATTGGCTACCGCCTGAATGTAGGGGGTGCCACCGGCCGCAGCACATCATCCACGTATCTTTGGGCCGTCATACTGCCTTGAATACGAACTAGAGGTGACATGGAATCGTACGCAATTGCGCTCCAAACCACGATGCCGCGTTGTCGCACGGTGGGGCGTTCCACAATTGCTGCCGGATTAGACCTGTCTCCACGTCGATGCCACACTCGTAGTCGGTGACTATCACTGGAGAAACAGAAGCGTGACTCATCTGAGAACATGACCCTGTGCCATTCCATCGTCCATATCGCCCTAGCCCGGCACAATTGCAGACGCTGGCGTCTGTGCTATGGGGTCAAAGGCAGTCTTCTTAACGAACGCCATGAGTGCAGGCCACTAGCAACCAATCGACGGGAAATGGTTCTGGTCGATATGGGAACATCCAGGGTGTCTTGAACACGCTGCAGAATGGAGGTAGAACTGGCTTGCGTGTCGCCACCGCTTACCGGCGGATGCGTTGATCCATGCATGCTGACGTCACTCTGGCTGCGTCGACACCCCTCACACTTGCCACATTTCCTCGTTCCAACCCTTTTCGCCACAACCGGTGCATTGTGGACGCGTCCAGGTGGGTCTCAGCTGCGATTTGCCGAATGGACCAACCTGCCCTTCTCAGTCCAATCACCATGCCCCTCGTAAAATCGTCTGCCCCCGTTGTTGGTGGCCTAGCATTCTCTGCTATTACACGCGTCCTCTGAGGCAAGAACAAAACTTCTATGATGATTTCACTAGCAGAAGTCACGGCACGAATATTGCCCATTCTGCAGGTTCCTTCCCTTATATCTTATTCAACGTGCGCTGGAGAGCTCCGCATTTCACATTGTCCGAATAACTCGGTGACGTACGTCTACCTTCAAATTTGCATAAATGTATGGCTACTCCTTGGTGTTGCATTTTCAATGTCGCGTAGTGTATATCTTCAAAGTTTTTAAACAAATTAGAATAGGACGTCAAAACTTTTAAATTTTGAGTTATTCTATATAAAAAGATATGTTTATATTGATGCAAAAAATACATTCGCAACGAGAGATTAATCACTAATATTTTATTGTAATTAGTGTTACATATTATAATGATTTTCACATACCCTGTATATACAAAAAGCATGTTTTCCAAACAAAAAATACTATAAAAGCATAAAAATATGACAATCTAATAAAATATAAACTTTCCAACATTTATTAAGAAAGAAATATTTTTGGCTAGCTAAATCTGCCAAATTCCCCACTGTGCGTAGCCCGGGCCCGTGATGATAACCTTAAATATACCTAAAATCAGAGTTGAGTGATTTTATATTTTTAAACGAAAATCCTCCCAGACGAACGTAATATTGGGGGACCCACTATCTTCGGCAGCGTATACCCTCAAATTTATAAAATTTTATATTTGTAAACGAAAATTTATCTAAACGAACTAAAGGGTCCCTGGTTATAGTGATTGCCGATTTAATTTCTGACGTTTAGATATGTTAAATTTTCAATTTTGACCAAAAGTTCCCGAATAAACCTAAATAATATAAAACTCACCGCCCCTCTTCCCTCTTTCAAAACCGAAAAGATATATCCTACTGCTGAAAATGTAGACGTTTCACAACACATGCGCAGGAAAGAAAACTCCTCTGAAAATGTTCTAAATCTGATATAAAACGGGAAACTCTCTTCAAAAGCACTGAGAGAGAGAGAAAAAATTAGGCGAATCCGTGGAAGGACTTCCAGAAAGTATCCTTTTAATCCAAAACATCTTTAAAACAGGAAAATCACCAGGAATAAGTGTTTTTTTTTTTCGATTTGGAAAGCGGAAGCGGAATTTTAAATCGGAAGAAAAAAGGCAAAATATCAAATTGGCATTTAGATAATATTTTTCCTGAAAATCTAAATATAATATTTCTTTTTAAACAAAGACATCGTTAGAAAGGCAAAGGTACTGTGAGTAAGTGCTTTTTTTTTAAATTTTGTATTTTGATTTGGAAAGCATTTTTTTTTAGAAGGCATAATTTTTTAAAACAAAGCATTCATAATTTTTTAAAACAAAGAAATAGTAAGAAAGACAAAGATATTAGCAATAAGTGGGTATTTGTTGTTGTTTTTTCGTATTTCGATCTGAACAGTGGATGAGGACTTGTAAATGTGCAGTAAAAATAAAAAAACACGAATGAAAAAAAAATTTTTTTTTTGAAATGGTAAATAATATTTTTAAACAAATAATATCATGAGGATCTTGAAAATACTCAGAATAAGTGTGTATTTTTTCGTATTTTGATCTGAACAGCGAATGCAGCAGTTTCAAAATGCTGAAAAAAAGGAATGCTTTTCCCCGCTTCCTTTTTTTTCTGCTTGAAGAATATCCGAAATGCCGTTTTCGGTTAAACAACTGCAACAGAGCACCATTTTGCGATGTTCATTATGAGTTTTAATTAATACCTCGGCTAATTATCAAAAATGAAAATTCTTAACATCAAGTACATTAGAGGACATGGATCATCCGCATCCAAATTTGCAGCCTACGTGCAGTATATTTCCCTAGCCATCGATGACAGACAGACAAACATTTTTCTTGTATTAGATTACAAAGTCGATTCCAATGAGGTAACCTGAAAGGCCTTCATAAAATTTTCCGATGACGGGAATTATTTCCCATATTTTATATATTTTTCTGTATAAATTTTGAAAAATATCTGCAAGTTCAAAAATCTAGGAGCAGTATTTTTTTTTTTTTTTTTTTTTTTGCTTAAATTCTTTCTTTTTAATTTATTGTACAAATGTTACTAAGTTATCAGCAGTATCGATAGTCTAAACAATTTTTTGTCCCTTAAAAATAAAACAGATGATCACTATCCGAAGAATTGCAGAATTTTAAAGGATTAAATTTTAATAAAAATTCACTTCTTAAAATTCAAATATCATCAAATGGTGTCATTTTAATCACATTCATTTATAACCCCCAATCATTTATAATCTTTCCCATTACATTTTCTAAATAAGAAGTTTGTTTTATGTCTAATTTTGTAACATTCCACAAAAGAAGTAAAGTTAAAGACAGTTATTTTTTTTTAAATTGAAGTCAGTCAAACAGGCTGTCAAAGCCTGAGAGCTAATGTGCCCGCCCGTTCTGTATGTATGTACGTATGTATGTATGTACGTAACGCGATAACTCGTGATAGAATTATCCTTTTTGATTCAGTTTTGTTTACAGGTTCATTCTAATAAAGCGCTTCCCTGATTAGTTTTGGGAGTTCATTGGTTAAGTATAAAGGGGGGAAAGAGGGGGCTAACTCCCCCTTAATTTAGATAAATGGGTTTTTCATGCAGAAGTATCCGTTTTTCTTCAAATTTCGTATATAGGTTCATTGTGATAAGGTGCTTCCCTGATTAGTTTTGGGAGTTCATTAGTTAAGTATAAAGGGGGAAAATGGGGGGCTAACCCCCTTAATTTAAATAAATGGGTTTTTCATGCAGAATTATCCGATTTTCTTCAAATTTTGTGTATAGGCTCATTGTGATAAGGCACTTCCCTGATTAGTTTTGGGGGTTCATTGGATAAGTATAAAGGGGGGAAATGGGGGATTACCCCCCCCCTTAATTTAGATAAATGAATTTTTCATGCAGAAGTATCCGTTTTTCTTCAAATTTCGTATATAGGTTCATTGTGATAAGGTGCTTCCCTGATTATTTTTGGGAGTTCATTAGTTAAGTATAAAGGGGGAAACGGGGGGGCTAACCCCCTTAATTTATATAAATGGGTTTTTCATGCAGAATTATCCGATTTTCTTCAAATTTTGTATATAGGCTCATTGTGATAAAGCACTTCCCTGATTAGTTTTGGGGGTTCATTGGATAAGTATAAAGGGGGGAAACTGGGGCTACCCCCCCCCCCTTAATTTAGATAAATGGATTTTTCATGCAGAATTATCCGATTTTCTTTAAACTTTGGCTCATTGTGATAAGGCACTTCCCTAATTAGTTTTGGGTGTTCATTGGGTAAGTATAAAGGGGGGGTAAACGGGGGGGGTAATCCCCCTTAATTTAGATAAATGGGTTTTTCATGCAGAATTATCCGATTTTATTCAAATTTTGTATATAGATTCATTGTGGTAAGGCGCTTGCCTGATTAGTTTTGGGTTTTCATTTGTTAAGTATAAAGGGGGGAACGGGGGGGGGCTCACCTCCCTTAATTTAGATAAATGGGTTTTTCAAGCAAAATTATCCGATTTTTTTCAAATTTTGTGTTTAAATTCATTGTGGTAAGGCACTTGCCTGATTAGATTTTGGGGGTTTATTGGTTAAGCGTAAAGGGTGGGAACGGGTGCTTATACCCCCCCCCCCCTTAATATATTGTCGATTTCTTTATTTTTCGAGTGGCATTATTCTTTGAAAAAATAGCATAATATACAATTAGTCTGAATAGCCTGTGAGCTCAATGTCCTCAGTTTAACTGGGCAGTTTTATTTGTCTTTCATACACACCTCTGTCCACAGTCGCCAAGAGAAACTTATTTTCCGACTGCCCCTCGTATATTACATTTTCTTGACACCTTAATTATGATTTACCTAAGACAAATTTACTTATAATCATTTAATTATTATTTTTTTTATCCATTTTGTTTTTATTCTACGTCCGAGTCTTCTAATAAGTGATTTAGAGAAACAATGTAAAACTAGAACTTGCATGAGTGTGCTAACTAGAACTTGTATGAGTGTTCTGATCAATTTAGAGATTTTGGATTGGAGAGACTGGCGTCAACTATTCGACAACTTTTAATTGGTAAAAACGAAGTCGCTTGCATAGGTTTTGGAATTCCATGCCGCAAATTTCACGTTGTGTGATTTTAGTACTCATTGAATTAAGTCTGCTTTATGTTCTGAATGCTCTGCTTTATGTTCTAAATAAATATTTTTTCAGCGCCCCTACAAATGATCACTTCTGTAGAAACTATTATATATTGAACAAAAATTATGTGTTTATTCCGATCATTAGGGTTTAGACCTCCGAACAAAACATATATTTTTTATCTATACTATCTTGTACTCTGGACCTATTTTCATGATGTACAGAAGATTTTTGTTAAAGCGGAAGGGGGTAGAATGGGAAAAATGGGCTAAATCTGGCAAAAAATCCTTACTTTTTCAAAGATTTAGATTGGCGACCTTCTGCACCTCCTGCGTACGCCTATGTCTATCACAAACTCGATAAATAAATGTGATCATTGTCAAATCTATTTATTTGAATTCAGAACGTAAAATTGAAAGTATTGAAATACATTTGCATTTATTAGATTTATATGTAATCTTAAACGTTACAGATACTGAATTGGTCGCAAAAGTTCAATTTAGACATAAATAATTTTCTGTCTACAACGATGGCTCTAATATACAAGGAAAAATATAGATTTATAAAATATTTCTAAATTTCCGTGCATTTTATATCATACTAGCTGTTTCGCCCGGCACTGACCAGGCGAAATAAGTAACTACTCAAAATACGAACAAAATAAACATGACTAACTATAACGACGTACATTTTTCTTTCTAATGGTGAGATCCATTAAAAATTATATGAATATTTTCTCATTCAAAAAGAAAAAAAAATCGAAACTTCGAATTCATGTTTTTTTCCCTCTCATTTTTTGAAGTCCGCATCAGTCCGCTTAGCTATTCAAAAATCGAAAACAAATACCCACTTAATCTTGGTACCTTTGTCTTTTGAACGGTTCAATCTGTTTAAAAAAAATATTAATATTAACCCTTTCAAAAAAATTCATTTTCAAACGTCATTTCGGGTTTTTTCGTTTTCTCTACATTTTTTAAAATGTGCATCAATTCTGGAAATCAAAATACGAAAAAATCAAAACAAAAAACAAACCATAGCTACGTTTATTTTTCTGTCGAAGGGTGTAATCTGTTTGAAAAAAATATCAATTTTAACTAGAGATTGACTGAAACAGGTTTTTAAGTCCGAAACCGAAACCGAAATTTCGGTCGATCTCTAATTTTAATCCTTTCAAAAAAATTCTTTTTCGAAAGTCACTTTATTTTTCATGACTTGATTTTCGTTTTTTCTACAATGTGCAGACTTTAAAAATCGGCATTCATTTTCCCGTTTCGAAATACAAAAGAAATATTGAATTAATGACAGTTAATTTTTCTTTATAACGACGTCTTGAGTTTAAAAATATATTAATTCTAAACCTTAAAAAAAAATTCCTTTCCGGAAGTCACTTCGCGATTTCGTCAGACTTTATTCTTTCTCGGTGAAATCAAAAGATGGATTTTCACTTAAAAATATAAAATCATACAAATTCGAGAATGTACACTGCCAAAGACTGTGAGGCTCCCAACATTAGGTTCGTTTGAACAGAATTTCGTTTAAAAATATAAAATCATTCAACAGGTATGTTTAAGATTTGTATCACGGGCCCGGCAACGCCGTGCGGGTTAACTAGTTCAATATATTTATTCAAACGAATTAATCACTATTATCCAAACTTTACAATTATTTTTAGGATTATTTTGCCATTATCGGTATCTATGGCATTTACGGTACCCTTGTTTTCGAAGCGTAAAATTATGAATAAATAAATAAATAAATATAAATACGCTTCATAATGGTGCAAGACAGACTTTATGTATTGTATTATTTTCTCCGAGGCAGGGAAATGTTTCCCTTTGATGCAGTATTCCGATACAGAAATGTTCCATTTTCAAAGGTTTTACTATATTTCGAATTTTATTTATACATAGCTGCCAACCTTATTTATTTTTCAAGTTAAATGATCATATTTTGAACGAGAAATTGTATTTAATAAATGTAATGAAATAAGAACCCTATAGGAGCAAGACATATTTTATTAAATAATTTTTCTAGTTTGAAATATGTTTACTTGACCTGGAAAAACAAATGAAAGATTGGCAGCTATGCATTTATACTCATTGAAAAAAAATCGGGTGTAGGGGGAGGGAGACATAGGGCGCCAACTGAAGTTTGCACACAGGCGCCGGATACTGCTGGAGCGCCCCTGCAGACATACATTTATATGAACATCGGAAAGTTTGAAAAGATCGTGATAATTGAATCAAATGTCAGACTGATACGGCCCGAAAAAAGAAAAAAAGTGGGTAAGTGTGATCTAAGGCCGCACAAAGGGTTTCGTTTAATATTCCTTTCAAAACACTTTATATTTTCTTTAATAAATCCTAATAAATTTCTTAAAAAAAAAAAGACATGTTTCTTTTTAAAGTAAAAATTTATCTGTCTATTTTTTCGATTTTCGAATATCTGAACCGGTCCGATAGCGGGCTAAGCCTGCTATTATACTCTGTCATAATAATATCTGTCATGTGAACTAAATGCGATATTTAAAAAAAGTATTCCCCCTCTCACCCCTTCTTTATTAAAAATCCATTTTCGCATTATTAATTCCATTATTGTCTATTAGCGTTTTATTTCTTTTTTCTACTAGGGGGCTCTGCCCCTACGAGCTACGCTCGCCAACCACGTTCTGACACCACAAACTCTAAAAACACGCTAATTTGATTAACTATAAAATGATTACGGAAGATCGAATTATAATTAAGCGACCAGTGGCGATCTGCTGTAATCGGGTTTCCTTTCACTTAAGTATTTAAGGCCGAATCAACTGTCGAAAGAGCTAACAACTGTTTTCGTGATTGATTAAATAACATCAACTAAATATTTGAAAATTAACTTGGGTAAAATGTCTAAGTAAACAATGTCATTGCATCGGAGAATTTTATAAAAAAAATTGGGTATTTATCTGTTATCCTTTTGACCACTGTCCAAAACAGAAAAAAAACTACCGCCAAAATATAGGGGAAAAAGTGCGTTACCGTAGCGTCACATTCAATTGACATCAGATGTGTTACACGTGTTTGTTATGTCATTGACAGATTTTATTTGACATTTAACTGTATTTTTAATGGTATTTTACCCATTTAATAGTTATTTCGTTGATTAAAAAAATAACTACCTTAAACGGCGCGCCATGATATTAAAAGAGAAAAAGCGTTGAAAAAATGTTGCTATGCATAGTTACGCACAACAGATCCGTTTCAACTGTCGTCATAAACATTAATATTTTGTCGAAATAAATTAATATCTCGTGTAAATATTTTTTATATCGAAACTGTTTGGAAATATTGTTATTTGAGTATTTTAAATATGACGAAAGTTTCCCTATTTAATGCTTTGAACGCGGAATAATTTAATTATTTCTCTTTTTAATGTTCATGCGGAAGTATAATTTTTATTACATAATTTTCTACAATTACTGTATTAAAGTTTTATTTCTGTTTTTGATAATCACGTGTAAATACATTTTTTAATTGAAAGGGAATATTATTATGTGCGCTATTTTACAAATTGGCAACAATTCAAATAAATTCTTCGCTTTAGTTGGATATTTTTATCCTTTAATGAGTGGGTTTTTAAGGTTTTAATTAATATCTTGCGTTAATGAAGACATTTTCAAAATTATATGATTTTCAGCGTCACAGTGGGTATTCAACTGTAAGTACACAAAATTTCGAGTCTGTACCTTCTAGATTATCTGAGAACCGGCTCTGTGACGGACAGACAGAGAAGCGGGACAAATAGGGTTTCGTGAGATGAACGAAACCCTAAAAGAAAGAAGCTCATGCCTGGCTCGGGTTTGCAGAAAAAAAATGTTGACCGGGCCCTACCCAGTATGAGGATAATGCAAAAAAAAATTGGCATGAGCTCGTGTTTTTGGGTTTTCTTGGTTGGCCAGTTCTAATCACCATTGCGAGCTAGCTAACTTAAAACAACAAAAATTAATTCTTCAGTATAATAATAATAAATAAGAACAATTGAATACGTATTTTTTGTTACCACATACTGGTGAATCATCAGTTACTGCAAGAGACAGCTTAATAGATTTAAACAATTTTTATAAATATTACCTTGGGCATAACTTAGGGACAAAAACTTCTCGCCTTTATATTCTTTGATTTGGAGATACTGTTGATTCTTCTGATTTGGTCATCTGCAATAAAACTTTAAAAATCCTCTCTAACCACCCCCACACTTCCATTCTCTCCCTATTTCTTCGAAGCTGGTAAATTTGAACTTTCTTTTTTTCTATCATTAGAGACTGGAAGCCCCTCTTCTTTGTAGTTTCAAGAAACGGCAATCCATCTTATCTAAAGTGCTGTAGTGTGATAGTATCGAGCACCAATTGCCACCCGTTGAAAACGTCCATTTATTGTCCTCTGTCTATGACGCCAGATCGGCAGAATCAGAAAAGGGAATTCTTTACAGAAAGTGTGTCCACTGTCCAAAGAAGAACGGAAAGCCCCTGTGGGAGGTGTTTCGTTTTTTCCCCATACGCCATGCTAAAAGCTTTTGTAAATTGTTTTAGTTATTTAGAACGAATAAAAATAATCAGTGAATTTAAAACAAGAACAATTATCTACTGAAAACATTATATACTAATTTATTTTATGAATTATTAAACAGTCCAAAATGTGAGATTTTTAACTGGAACTCAGAAATGGAGGAATAACTAAATGGTGAAAGGTACCTAAAAACGAAGACAATCGGAAGAAAAGGGGGCAAGTTTAAAAAAATTTAGGATTTTATATACACAAAAATAAAAACTTACGTTATATAAATCCCCTATATAATATCCCAAATTTTGATCCTCATTAAATGAATTTCAATCCCGCTGAAATAAACAGATTTGGTTATTAGAATTGTGTGAGGTGAATAACTGGAAAGAGTTGTAATTTAAATGATGCCAAATGAAACAGGATTGGGCGCCCAGCTAACATGAAAGTACCTTTTGTGCTATGAACATAAATTAATGAGCTATCAAAGTTGAATCATTATGTTTTAAAATTATTCATATTTCAGCAACCCCCCCCCCTTCCAAACACACACTCTTTAGAACAAACATCGCTTTTGACTCGTGATAATTCTTTAATTGCACGCTCTTGTACTGATTCATAGTTATACAATTTGTACTGTTCAAAATTAGCTGTCAGTTAGCCGTCAAACGCAACTTTATTATTCCATTTGACAAATACAAAATTATTAAGAGTCATAAAATTTGACGCCTAGCTTTTTCTTAAACATTTATTTTTGTTTAACTTTAAAAGCTATGTTCATAGTTTAGTTTGTTTTCCCTGTCGCACGTGGTACTTCCAAAGCCGATCGAAAAGAGCGCGAAGGAGATCAGTCGCAAATTGAATTCAGTCAGTTTAATTTAATGAAAAATGATATATATAACCATTTATCCACTGATATTGTTAATGTTATTGCTTTGCGAATGATTACCTCCATGGTTCATATTGCTGACTCACGATGAATGAATATTTTGTTAATTTACTTTAATGGATTGAAATATTCGGCAGTTAACCTAATTTTCACTGAAGTTATCTCACAATCTATACATTTTTGAGTGTAACTCATTTCTCTAGAAAACAATTTTTTTAAACGATTTTTCTAAATATGTAACTTTTATGCAATTTTATTCGAAAACAATTTTTTTAATAAAAATGGCCGCTTGGCATATGGAAAAAGATGTGGTTATCCCGTATTTGTTTTCTTCGGTCACATGACTTGCGCTTTTATTATATAGATTACATACAATAGGATTTAATAGAATAAAGAAACTTTTATTAATATCTTTTTAAGTTTTTATTCTATTTTCATAAAATTTGAAATGACGTGACAAAATTTTGCAACGATTCTATATATTAAATTTCAAACCATTCGGTTGGGTAGTTTATGCGCTGTTATAAGCGGACATACGGTCGGACCAGGCGACAACTATAGGTGCTACGTATTTATATAATTACGAATGCACTTAAAAAAAGAATCTAATAAATAATTTATCTACCCCTAAATGCAGAAGTTTTAAATGTAGCTGAGAAGCGATTTATTAATCTTAGCTTGGCGTATGTTTGTTGTAGAAAATAGTGGTGAAATGTCCCATGTAATGCTACGAGAAGACGCATAGGAAAATAGTCCCATTTTTAACCAAATTATATAACAAACCAAAGTTTTCCTATGAAATCGAAAACCGTCAGTCGCTTCACCAACAGATTCATATATATTAATTTTTTTTAATCTTCCGAGCCGTTTTGGAGAAAACAAGTATGACTCCATTACATCGACCCGTTTTACTTAAAATGGACTTCCAGATGTTTAAATATATTGCATGTAGAAATGTATAAATTTCAGGATAGGCTTAGACAGAAGATATGATTGTTTTTTAAAAATCAGAACGACATGTCTCATATTTGCTGAGATATTAAGTGGTGGTTTTTTGCGCTTCCTTTGATCTCATGTTAGGCGTATGTATAGAGTGACGGACTTCGTGGGTTTTGGGCTTTACTGCGTTACTCGAGATACTATCATCCCTCACCATTACAATATACATTAATTTATTTTTAAGAACAAATCAAAGAGCAGTGCACTATCTAAAAGCTCAAAAGACACTTTCAAGCTACATTAAATCTAGTCAATATGTATAAAAGTTTTTAAAAATAACTCAATTTCTAGCGAGGAAGAAACAGAACATTAGTAACTGAAGATGCCTCAGACAAAGAGGTGAAAATATTTTTAAAAACTTTTATACAAATTGAATAGATTTAGTGTAGTTTGAAAGTGCTCTTTTGAGCTTTTAGACATGTGATATGTTTTTTAAAATAAATTAATGTCTGTTGTAATAGGTAGTACAGATAATTATTATATTACATACAAATAATTCTCAGCTCTGTCTTTTGTTTTTCCGCGGAAGCTTTTGGTTTGTTTAGGCCCAAAATACATGCATTTATTATATAGAAAAATAATTATGTGTTCAAATTATAGTTCCTTTTCATGTAAAGTGAAAGTTTATTATTATTTTTTGGTCTGAATTACTCTATAGGGTAAAGGTTGGACAGACGCCGCCGCGGTGGGAGCGATGCTGCAGAGATTATGTGGGCTACACTAGCGTTCCCTAGGCCAAATTAATAAGTTCGTTATGTGCTGTGTTGTAAGCATTTCCACTGCGTAATTGTTAGTATTTTAATATTAATTCCCGTTTTTATACTTCAAACCTGCATGCTAAGTTGCTAAAATTATTCTAATAATATTTTATTACTTATTTTAAGATTAATACATAAGTAGAGATTTCATCCAAAAACCGATTGTAACTATAGACTAAATCCACGCAGAATACAGCCATGCGCTTTCCTTTCTCCCGCGTCGTTCACATCAAACAAAATGGCAGTGCAGCATCTTACGCGCCACTGTGGGACAGATGCCGCACCTAGGTTGAGGAACAGATGCCACAAAATATATTTTTGTTTTTCGGGTTCATATGTTCATCACTATAAGTTCAGTGGAACTTACATATAAATGAACGTATATTCAGTCCATTTCTCTATTTAGCTAATATTTGTTTTAATCTGCTTGACTTTTAATAAATAACCTTTGTAAAGTAATTCCCATTTAATGAACTGTGACGATATTAATTAATGTTTAACGATTATGTTTTATTTTTACATCTACACCGATACTTACTTCATTGTACTTTTGTATTTTAGGAAAATGCTACGAAAGAGGGAAATAATCACTTCAAGAGGGAAATAGACCATAGACAATCTGCTAGAGATTGTCTATGATACACCTGTTAGACTCAAAAATGAAGAAGGTGCCTTAATTAGACAAACAGCTAGGAGAACAGGTGTTCTAGAATGGACAATTAAACTATGATTGAAATCGAACAACTTTGTAAAGACCAGATGTGGGTCACAATCATACCACGGAGTAGAGGCCAAAAGTTAACTTGTTGCTCACATAGAAAACTTCAAGTTTGCAAATTTTCACCAACTCCGTTGGTTGTTAGACAATTAGCCTATGACTTCGCCTTTGAAATGAAATTATTCCTAAACAAGTTTAACAATAAGTAAGGGAGAGCTAGCTGGTCGTGATTGATTTCTTTCTTTTATAAAAAGGAATCCAACGCTGAGTATTTGTAAAGCTGAAAATGTATCGACTGCAAGAGCTAATGGTATGAATAGAAAGATGAGAATACGTTTTTTTGAAGTTTCAGAGAAAACAATGATAGATCAAAATCTGCTTAATAAACCTGCTAAGATATATAATATGGACGAAACTGGTTTTCAGCTCAACAATGAAGCAGGAAAAGTCATTGCCAAAAAAAGCAGTAAAGATGTCCATCACATCTCTTCAATTGAAAAGGGGGGAAATATCATTTTTGCTGTTTGTTGCAACGCAGAAGGGAATTTTCTCAAATCATTTTGTATCTTTAAAGGGAAAAACAAAAAAAAATGTGGCAAGACTCAATGCCACCTGGTTCAGATATCAGAATGTCCCAGAGATCAGCCTACATGACGAGTTAATTATTCAAGATCTGGATTCAAGAGCACTTTATACCTAGAAAAAAACTCCGGGGAAAATCATTTTACTGTTGGATGGCTATAGTTCGTAAATGTCGGTTGATGTTCTTGAGTTGGCTGTTGCAAATGAAATCACCTTTATTTGTTTTCCAAGCCACACAACACATTACTTACAGCCATTAGACAGAAGTTTCTTCAGACCTCTTAAGAATTGTTTCAAACAAACCTGTAACACCTGGATGATGAATCATTTCCATCCTAACGCAATTGAAGATTGAATTGCTATGAAAGCCATTAGACAAATTGGAAGAATACAATTTGGTGAACTATTTTCTAAAGCTTTCTACGACGCGACATTTTGAAACGCTATCTCATGTTTTAAGGTTATGGGAACTGTGCCATTAGATAAGACATCAATACCTGACCATGCTTTCATAATTGATAACAACATGAATGAACCGCAACAAAATGAAGCAATTCAAATCCAATTAGATAATTAGGCTATGGCACAGAATGAAGAAGACCCATTAGAAAAAAATTCAGCTACTTATCAAAAGATTCTCAGCGACAATGTTGGTTCAGCAAGTGTGAATAAAGAAAATATAGGCCATGTAGGATCCTCACCATCTGAGATGCTAAACAAAATATCTGCTATTCCGATGGTCAAAAGACTTACGCAGCCAATTAAGAGAAAGCAAAGAGCTGTAAATATTACAAGCACAGAGTTTATGAACAAGAAAAAAAGGAAATAAAAAAGCAAAATAAACTAGATAGCGTGAAACGGCAACAGCTTGGTGTAAGTAAAATGTACAAAATAAAAGGAAAGGGAAAGACCAACCAACTTCAAAACACCTCACTTGAGGAAGAAAGAGAAATATGAGTCTTCATCCAACAGTGACAAAAATGTTCTTCTTATGGATTCTGATGACAGTGTTGGATTGGAATTTGATGACTATGAATGTTCCGAGTGTCTTGAGTCTTATTAAAAAACAAAGTCTAAACAGACTGGATTCAATGCATCAAATGCAATCGGTGACTATATGAAACATGCTCAATTTACTCTTGCATTGGTGATTGTGAGCAAATGGAAACACAAAATCAAAGATTGAAGAAGAAACAACAAAAAGAAAAAAAGACGAGAGCCTAAATAGAATAGAACCAGTACTTACTTTAAGAGTAGACTGCAATATTGATGTGAACAAGTGATTTATGTCTTTCTGTAATTGTGCTGTTCATTGTTTGCAGTAATTATGCTATTCATTCATATAAATTCAAATATTTTTCTTTTCAATTTTCAATTTAGTTTTTATTAGCTTACACTTTGGTATTTTCACTTAACTGTCACAATTTAGTGATATATAATTTTTGTAAGTTTACTGTTATTTAATTTCAGTTTAAGCAGTTTGAGAGTTTAAATAAAAATATGATTTGTTTAAAAAAACCCATGTGGCATCTCTACCTGCACATAAAATAGGATGTTAAAAAATGACGTTAGAAAAAATAATTATACCTACTTTATTAAAAGGTGTTTTAGCTTGTTTAACAAAGAAATTAGACTCTAAAGAGCTTGATAAATGACTTCTGGTACTTATTTTGTTGTTTTTTTTCTATACTGTAAATTATACAAGAAAAGTAAAATTGCAGCATCTATATATATATTTATCAAATTTGTAAGTGATTTGCCCATTTTTTACTGATAAGAAAATAAGAGGAGAGTATGCAAATTTCTCAGTTAAAGACCTTTCAAAGGATCTGTAAAAGACCCTTATGTAAGAAAACAGAATTTTGTAATTAAAAGAGGAACACACTCTTTAATGTTCAAAAAGCACCCAAAAAGTTAACAAAAACTTTTCCGAGCCACTGTGAACTCAACTACCTTGGAGCACTCTGAAAAACCCAGAAGGAAAGAAACCTGTTCTGATCGGCGAAATTTCAACTCGACTACACCTGAGTAGCAAATAATCACTAAGGTGCTTTTTATTCGAATGCTTTCAACGATCCGATCACACCAGAATAGACACCCAAATCTGTGGATTTAATAGTTTATATTAGGGTGAATGCACTAGTAATTGACAACTTAGTGAGAATTTCTTAGGTTTTTTTATCTATTAAAATTATTGATACATTTTTTTGCAGTTTTCCCTAGATACTAATTAAAGAATGGGGTTCATATTCCAGAAACATTTTCTCATTTACGTTTTTAGAATTTAAATTATTTACACTATTAGTTATAAAATGCGATTGCACCTGTAGATGAGCACTTCTTTTTCAATGTAAAGATCAAAATATGAATGTTCATATTTAAAATACAAAATGCCTCAGAGAAATATGTAAACTTTTACTTTAGTTTGAATTTGATTATCCCAAGAAGCAAAACAAACTGAGAAATTTTAAAACTGTGTTTACCAATTGTCGAATTAGAACAGGGATATACTGAGGGATACAAAAGTCATAAAACATTTTAAAACACGATAATTCACAAACTAACAAAAATAGAAAAGTACAAAAGTTTCTACTTTTCAAGTACATCTCTAACTACAATTATTTATAACTTGCAAAAAAACATTTCTTTGGATGTTAGATATGTTCTCTAACAACCAAAGTTAGAATGTATATCCATAGATTCCTATTTCCTGCAGTTTTTATATTTCACTGGCCAATTACTGGTGCACCCACTTTATACATAAATAAGGTTTTTAATAATAAAATACAAAATATGACATATGGCTACATAAATCAGCTGTATAAGATGAGAAGTTTTTCATTGGCTGCTGTTTTATTTTGTTGACTCTTTGTATTTAACAAAAAAATCTCATTTTCTTAAGACTAAAATATGCCGATGACATTACAAAGAGTGAGTATTAAAATCAGTTAATAACAGACAACAAATTATGAGAGTGAGCACTAAGATTACTTTATCATGAATATTTTTGTTGTATATCTCATACAAAAGATTTCTCTCCAGTATGAGTATTTATAGTAGATTTTTGAGAAAACTTCTGTTGTTGTCCCAGACAATCTTCTCGATTCATTATGAAATGCCTCCAGAGATAATCCCTAAACTTTTAATATAGTTTGAATTTGACTTTCACAAGAATAAGCAAAACAAACTGAGAAATTTTTAAACTGTGTTTGTCGAATTAGAACAGATTTGCACCTCTTTATCTAATGAGAGTAATAATGTTAAAAAACTTTCAATAATCTTCTTTTTGGTAAATAATGTAGTTATAATTGTATAAATATTCAAGAATTATTAATATCTATTATTTTATTTCATGAGTCAGAATCAATTAATAAACTTAATGAAATCAAATTAATGGCAGTCTGGATACCGAAGCAAGAAGGATCATTTACCAGGCAAAAGGTAAGTTATATGATGATATTTCTTTTATTGGTGGGCTTGTTTTTCCAAATGGCATGTCTCAGAAACCAAAGGTTTTTTACCACAAAGAAATAATGGATACTTGAGAGTTAGAGGTATGCACAGTACTTTCCAGGCCCGGGTCCAGTTCGGCCCGTTTATTATTTTTTATTGGACCATTTATTTATTTATTGGCCTAGCCATTAAAAAATTGACTTTATTCGGCCAGCATGGCCAATTTGAAAATCTGCCTTTATTTTGCCAGGTCGGGTGTGGACCTCGGGCCCATGCAGAGATCTAGCTAAAAGCAACCGTTTCAAAAAATGTTGTTTCAGAATTAACAAACAAAACATTTCTCCCCAGTACAAGAACTAAGATGGGCATTTAATTGAAAATTTTAAGAAAATCTTTTAATAAATGTCTCACTTCACGCACAGCAGGTATTAATTATCAACTGCTTGCTTAAATGACTCTTATGTGAGAATTCCTTTTTGTATCCTCACACGTAAAACTGTTTGTTTCCAATATGAATTAGTAGATGCCTATTTAAACTTCTCTCCTGAGAGAATTTCTTGTTGCATACCTCACACACAAGGATTTCCCCTGTATGAATTAACAAATGCCTTTTGAAGTGACTTCTGTCAGAAAATTTCTTGTTGCATATCTCTCATACAAAAGGTTTCTCACCAGTATGAACTAAAAGATGCCTTTTCAAGGTACTGTTAACAGAAAATTTCTTGTTACATATCTCTCACGCATACCGTTTCTCATCAGTATGAATTAACAGATGATTTTTGCAGGCTTTCCTGCAAGATAAGTTCTTGTTGGATATCTCACACACAAAAGCTATTTCATCCGCATGAATTAAGAGATGCCTGGGCTGAGAAATTATTCTCACCAGTATGAATTAACAGATGTGTGCTTAAATTGCTACTATGCAAGAATTTCTTGTGGCACATTTCACACACAAAAGGTTTCTCATCAGTATGACTTAATAGATGACTGTTTAACTCACCTTTTTGTGAAAATTTCTTGTTGCATATTTCACACCCAAAAGGTTTCGCACCAGTATGAATTAATAGATGCCCATTTAAATGATGCCTTTGAGAGAATTTCTTGTTGCATACCTCACAAACAAAAGGTTTATCACCAGTATGAATTAACAGATGCTTGCTTAAATTACTCTTTTGAGAGAATTTCTTGTTGCATAACTCGCACACAAAAGCTTTTTCATCAGCATGAATTAAGAGATGCCTGTCTAAATGACTGGGCTGAGAAAACTTCTTGTTGCATATTTTACACACATAAGGTTTCTCACCAGTATGAATTAACAAATGCCTTTTGAAGTGACTCCAGTCAGAAAATTTCTTGTTGCATATCTCACATACAAAAGGTTTCTCACCAGTATGAACTAACAGATGCCTTTTCAAAGCACTATTATGAGAAAATTTCTTGTTGCATATCTCGCACACATACCGTTTCTCACCAGTATGAATTACTAGATGCTTTTTCAATGCACTATTTTCAGAAAATTTCTTGCTACATATCTCACACACATACCGTTTCTCACCAGAGTGAATTAATAGATGATGTTTCAAGGAATTCCTGCAAGATAAGTGCTTGTTACATATCTCACACACAAAGGGGTTCTCATCAGTATGAATTAGCAGATGTTCGCATAAAGTATGTTCATGAGCGAATTTCCTGTTGCATATTTGACACACAAAAGCTTTTTCATCAGCGTGAATTATGAGATGCCTGTCTAAATGACTGTGCAGAGAGAACTTCTTGGTGCATATTTTACACACAAAAGGTTTCTCCCTCGTATGAATTAACAAATGCCTTTTCAAGTGACTCCTATCAGAAAATTTCTTGTTGCATATCTCGCACACAAAAGGTTTTTCACCGGTATGAATTAACTGATGTCTGTTTAAATCAGTCTTCCGAGAGAATTTCTTTTTGCATATTTCACAAATAAAAGGTTTTTCACCAGTGTGACAGCAAAGATGAGAATTTAACTTACACTTTTGAGAAAATTCTTTATTGCATATTTCACAAACAAATGATTTTCCTCGCTGTGAATCAGATGTTGCTTTTCCAAAAAGCTCTTGTGAAGAAATGTTTTGCTGCATATTTCACGCTTTAAAGACAACTTTGAATAATATGTGTCTACATTTATGGCTTTATACATCTGCAAGAAATAGATTTAAGTTAATATATCTCTTTTTAAGATTAATTAAAAACTTATTTAAGGGAAAATGAACTGATGCAAAATTAAAATCAGTGTAGAAAACTGAATTCTATTAAGATTTCTACTACAGTGTTAAAAACCACAGTAGACCAGGGGTGCAGAAAATGTTTTTACTTCTAACTTTTCCCACAATCCATATGAAAATTTCCCCAAAATGTTACGATACGTTATAGGCTTACATAGGCTTCTGTATTACTGTAGGTATAGTAAATTTTGCAACATGCAAGTCGCATCTTTAAAAACCTATAGACTGAACTTGTAACATGTCTAGTTATTGGAAAGGTAAATTAAGTTAATGCAATGTAAGTTTTAATCTAATTCTTAGGCCTAATATTTATTAATAAATACACAGTTTTAACCAACAAATACAATGTTTTTGATTACCACTTCTGATAAATTGTCAATTATTGAGAAACTGCAATCTTCCACTCTCTTTGTGGATGTTGTCAATCATTTTTGATGTTTTGTAGATCTTGAGTCTGTTTCTTGAAGAACATCTAGTAAAAAGATAATTTCCACCATGTAAATGTCTGTTTAAGGATGCTTTTAATAGTTCCATAGCTTTATGCACTGGTGGTCATTCCATGATATAAACACTTCATGAAAGAGATTATCAGATTTTAGGGTTCTGTTATAAATGTGTTTTCCAATAATAGAGCCAACAGATCCACAAATACAGTCACTGTAAATTTTCAAGCAGTTTTCAAGGAGCTAAAATATTTCTGGTACCGCTATCTTGATTTAGAAGTGATGGTTTCTTTTCAGAATTTAGGATTATTTTATTAAATTAAGTTTTTAGAATAATTTCCTTCCAAGTTGTCCATAGATTAAAAATATTTTTCTCATTATTAAATTTAAATTATTTTCTATTTTTGCTCACCCATTCAGTGAAAGCGTGTAGTGAGTTTTCCACCAGTGATGGGTGTGTGATCTTCTTGATTTGATTCTCTTTCTAAAGTTTTCTCTTTCCTGATTTTTTTTTGTCAGAAAATTATTATCTTTTAAAAAAATTTTCTAAGGTAATTCATTAGAAAAGAACTTAGAAATTTCGATTATTGGAATTGCATAATTACTCCGGAACATCGGCATTTTTCTACTCCAAAAATAAATGTTGACTTTTTTGTCTCATGTATAAAGTTGACCTCCCTCTCCTACTTTGAAGCAGATTATTTTTCCAAAATTTCTCGACTTATACGTGAGTATATACGGTACATATTATTCTCAGATCGATTTTGTGAAAGTCGCCTTACGGATCTTTTTATTTGTAGGGAAACATTTTTCTATCTCGGGGAATTATGTAATTCATTGTTAAAATTGAAATCAATTGTATATTTTTCCGAAAAATTTCTCCAGATGACTAAAATTTCCCCCAATCCTAGATCGCCGGATCAGACATATTCTGAACCCCTGCAGTAGACTTCTGACTATCTGAGATTAACAAATCAATGGGTGTGTCAGAAAATTATCACATGCATTTCCTATCTGTACAAAGATTTATAATTAAAAATACTATAAATAAAATAAATATTTATTTCAATAAATGAAATAAAATAAAACCTTATAAAGAAAATGAAGTAAAATTAACGATAAAATTCTGTAATCACATATCTTTTACAAAAACATCTATCATTTATATATTTTACAAGCAACAAGGAGAAAGAAAATTATTTTTTTTGCAAAACTAATTCTAATATACAGATATGTAAAGCCCAGAATTCCTCTAGATTTCTAAATTTTTTTGATTTAATATACACTGGGCTCCAAAAGTTAAAATACAACCAGTTTTTTGAGGCTCACTTTTAAAAGAATAAAAATAAAGGTAAAAAATACGATTTATATGAATAAGCATAATTAACTTCAATAAAACCTTATGAAACAATTATGCCCATCTCTATTTTATTTAAAGAATTGGGCACTTATATGGCAGTTGAGAAAGACTAGGAATTTTATATATAGGACACTTTAGGAATTTGTATGAATTTTTTTTTTGTGCATGTTGATCGTGGAATTGTTGGTGCTAAAATAGTATTGTCTATATCTAGGAAATGTTTACCTGAATCGTTAAGATAGAGCAAAATAGGATGGTTGGAAATGGGGTTATCATAAGCTGGTGCTGCTTCTAGACGTCCTAATGATCCAAAGACTCTGGGATAAATTTGAATCCGAAAATTCAGCATCAAGAAGACTTGTTCTAGACCACTCATGGGTTATATTACTCCTGCAAAAGATCGCTTCATAGCTCTTTCGGCCCAAAGGAGGGAACACTAGTGTGTTTCAGCTCATTTCAAATCATCGTAATGCAACAGGGATGACAATATTTGCTATTACAGTGCACTTCACAATTAAGGGTGTATTCAAATCCAAACTGCTTATTTTGAAACACATTTGTAAATTAATTTTTTCTCTAAAATGCATCCAATTGGCAGGTTCTCTTATTCAGAAACTTTATAATGTCCGTATTGTCTCGATTTTTTTATAAAGGCAGAATATATTTCAAAAAATGCTGTCAAAGTAGACATTTTGAACCGAATTTCCCAAAGCGATAGCGCTGGAAACAAAAAAAAATGATCATACTGTGAAAATAATTGTCTGTAAATCAATTTCTAACTAATTGAACGAAAAATAAAAACATGGGGGCCCTTATACTTGTCTTTATAAATCACGCCGCCAAGTTTCCTGTTGTTACTTTTAAAAATGAGTCTGAGAATGTGTCTCAAAATTTTGAGTTGTCGAGCGTGGAAAAATATTTTTTTTTAATACCGCCTTAAGAACTCTGTTCAAGACGACTTGTTGTATATGTCTTTCTTAATGATCAACACAGTATACGGCTCATTTATGTAGGCCAAGAAAACAGGTTAACTGAAGAGACAATAATGGGCTTCCATACTGTTCACAGATGACTCCTGGTTTGCTTTGCAGAGTGATTCAGTTCGTGTGCTGATCTGGAGAAAACAAAGAATCAGATTTTATCTATGTAACATTGTTGAAAGACACAGTTATAGAGGAGGTGGAATCATGGTTTGGGCTACAATCTCTCTAGTGGTCACAGTAACCTTCCATGCGTACCATGGAAAAACTTAACTATGAAATATCGGAAAAAATACTTTGCTCCATTTGTCATACCATATGCTGGTGCTATTGGTGATGAATTAATCTTAATGGATGATAATGCCGATCGCATTAAGCTAAAGTCACTGATTATTATCTTCAGGATCAAGGTTTGGAGCAAATGGAATGGTCAGCTCAATTTTCAGGCCTTAATCTGACAGAGCATCTTTGGAACTATCTCAGTAGACAGGCAGCTGCTGTAAATCCTTTTCCGAAATCATTAAATGAGCTGGAACAAACATTGTTCCATGTATGGGCCTTGTTTACCATTCCAGTGGAAAGTTGATGCCACAAAGTATGCCAAGTAGGGTTGGACACATGTCTTATTAAAATACGTTTATTTAATTTTTTTTTTTTAAAAACTGCCAGTTATTTTTTTTATCAAACAATGAACTTTTGCTAAAAAAGGCAATTTTTTTATTTGTAAATCATGCTTGATGTTAAAATTAAGTAAAATTCGATAAATAACTGTTTAAAGCAGAATTCTTCTAAATTTTATGTTTTTAAGTTCATTTGTTTTCAAATTAGATACAAAGAACTGGTTGTACTTTACCTTTTGGATGCCACTGAAAATGATTATTATAAAAAAATATTATATATTGTTTAAAATAATTTACAATGCATTAAAATATCATTTATTAGCATTTTTATCATGTTTAATGCTTTGTATAATTGATTATAAATAAAACAAAAGGTTCTTCTGAGATTTTGAATGCAGCAACAAACATCTTTAGATATATCATCCATGTAAATTGGAGGATAACAGGTGTGAAGAATGTGATTTATATGAATGTGTCTTATAATAGAGCATCAGATAATCAGGAGTCTACTGTACATTCATTTGTAAAAATTGTGGAAGAAAAAAAATCACACAAATAAGCAATATTTTATTCAAAAGCAATTCAATCAATAAAAGTTTGAGTATCTACAGTAATCAGAAAAAACTTTGTGTGTGCAGTGTTCTGAAGAGACACATGCAGAACTACAATATTGGGAAAGAAGATATCTCTAAAGAGCCATTCCATTTCAATTCAGGCAGGCTGTATTGATATGCGTCAATTGACGATCATAGATTTAAAAAAAAGAAATTACAGTAGTTACAACTAAGTGATACACAAAATATTCCAAAAGGATTTTCCCCAAAAAAATTTTGTTCTGTGGTTACAGCACTTTCAAGTTCACCATAAAATCGACCGTTTTCAGAAAATCAGAGAAACACATCATTTTAAAATAAACACAGTACTAAAAATATGAAACATATTCAGTCAATTTATTTTTTACAAATAGTTATTAAACTGAGAGAGAATTTCACTTTATCATAGTTTTAAAAAATATATTGACGATTTTAATTAATAAGAAAAATTAATTTTGAAGTACAAATTTTGTAGTTATTGCTCATTTTATGATTTTTTTTTCATAATGAAAAAATATTTTTAAGCTAAACACAGATGGCAATCTAAAGACCTTTAATGGTAGTTTCACAGCAAATTTTATTTTAAGCCTAAGATGTATACAACTTTTAAAATTCAATTTTAAATTATGTAAATTTTTGTAATAACGCTACCTTTGAAATGCAATTTCTCTAAAACACCATTTTTTAAAATTCTAATAATATGCTCAATTGATACCTTATTAGTGTCTAATAAATACCTTACAAGCAAATCGAGTGGTTTTGCTTAGACAATTTTATATGATTGTTTGAAAATAACATGTCGTGTGCATTTTTCAAAAGACTTGAAAGTCGAGCTTTTTCTTATTTCACTGAATTTATAATATAATTAATTTTTCGAACAAAATAATACAATATTGGTGCATAATTATTACTGTTAAATCACAGATAAACATTTGCTTAAATTTAAAATTGTATAAAGTATAGTCACTAGCAGCATATGTAATTTCAGTTGATACTCATAAATGTGTTAATTTCACCTACAGTGCATTAAATATTTTGTTATATAGTGCTGATATAATTTATTAATATGAAAAAGTACCGTATAGAAGAATTAGGTGCTGTAAATTTCTTGAATCAACTTCAATTCCTTACCATCAAAAGTGTGAAGCTGTTCAGATAGTCCAGTTGAAGTTGGATTTCCTACTTTTAGTAGCACATTTTCCAATGGTACTGCACATTTATCTTTCTTCTTTCCAGATTCTTCTGGCCACTGGAATCCTTTTGCTGGACCATGGGGATGCATGAATGATACAGTAATGTCTTTTAATTCTCGTGATATACTGTTGATTTGTCCCATCCACCAATTATTTTCATAAATACATCCAACGAATTCACTTATTTGAAAATCATGTATTGCAAATTGCTTTTTCATCTGGCTAGATGTTTCAACTTCTCTCAATTCATTTTTTATTGTTCATCCCATATAACCTTTGTTATTTTTAACTAGCCAATAATGTTTGGATTGTATACCGATAATAGATTTTACATTAGCATATTCTTTCTCTTTATTAGCTCTATAGACTTGAATAATTTTGCTGTCAAGAGGGAGTAGAATTATATTTTTTATTAGAGATGATACTGCAGCAACAAAAGAGGCAGAATCTTGAATAGCTCTTATTGGTTCATTTTGGAGATTAAATTTTGTTGCATAATGTTTACATAACCCACCAATTGCATCGCAGGCACTTTTATCATGGCCAGTAGCTGAAAAAATCCACTTCTTTACCGCAATTTCGTGATTTTTACACATTTCATAAAACTGATATTTATTTTTAAAATGTGCTGCAGCTCCATCTGATATATACACAATTGATTCCAGTGTTCGTAATTGGTACAACTTAAGTATTTCTTTTTTTATATTTTCTATGGCACAAAGAGCATGAGCTGTATCATGAGTTGGATCATCAGAAATTACAATAAAACTTTTAATCTCTTCTTGGAAATATACTACACATGTAAATAACGATATCTGAGTATTTTGCCAATGATAGCTTTGTACTTCATTTGGCAGTATTACAGACCAATTTTCAGCAAAATCAAAATGCATCACAAGTACAGAATTTTGTATTGCAGATAACTTTACCTCAGCAATTCCTTCTCTTTGGATTTTCCTTATGTGATAATGAGGAATTCCTTTTATCACCCAGTGCCTTACATCTTCTAGAAATTTTTTAACAGATACCAACTTTTTTATCAAGTCACCACCTTCCCATATAGCATATACAACCTCTTCCTCTTCATTCAAATCAAAAGCTTCAGCGGTAAGAATTTCTGTACCAGGACATTCACCACACTCTTCTAGCCAACAATTTTCATTATTCATTTTCTGACATAAGCATTTCATCATCAGATCATCTTCTTTAATTTGAATGCCTGTTAGATTTTTGAGGGCTACACATATTAATTTCAGATTACAACAGTAAATACAACAGCATACTGCTTGTATTGGCTGAATTTTGACAAATTTTGGACGTAATGAATAAAATTTTGATAGTCCTATTTTCATAGAGGGATTTTCTTTTTTCATTAAATTATACGTTTCTTTAATAGACCGTGTCTCATAAAACGTTTTACTCTTTTAATTTTCTCCCCATCATCATTTTTAATATAAATAACATCATTTTTGTTTGGACTATCTTTAGTGCAGTCTTTGTTATCCTCTAAATAGTAGGACAAAGCAACATTTAGTGCTTCTTTTGATAAAGGATGCCCAATATAAGGATCAGCTTGTGCATAAACTCCTTTTTTTTTTTTTTAATTTTTCGGGACTTATCTAACAGATATTTTGATACACCAGGTAGTTTTTCTTGCACTTCTCTTTTACTATAATTTTCTGGCAATAACGTTAGTAATTGCACTTTTTCTTTGTATGTGCATCTATGAAGTGCAGACCTGATATTTGAAAAACATTCTTTACAGTTAGCACAGGCATTCTGCTGAAGAGAAGAAGATTCTTGTGCAATATTGACTCCATATGCATCTTCTAACTTGTTTATGGCTGATTGCACAAATGTTTCTTCTAATTGTGTTTTTTTTCCTCTTCACATAATTTTCTCTTCGAGCAGATCTAATTTTTGAAGGTTGTTTTAGTGGTGAAATATCAGCATCAAGAGTTTTAATACTCTCATTTAAGATATTCACTGTTTCATCTTTTGGAATAAAGGTTTCATCACATACAGGCATTTCTTCATAATATTCATTTTCATGTTCTAAAAATTTCCTTTTATAAAATTCTATACAATTAGAGCATAAACTGTCATCTCTATTTACAGAAACAGAAGGTCCAACAATTCTTTTAATTTCATCAGCTAAATCACCAACACTACATAGCCTAACAGAATTAGTTTTGTACACAATTTTCTTGTGTCTCTTAATATAGTCTACACATTTAATTCTCTTAGAACTGTGGAAATCAGACATGATTATTCCTCATCCTAATTTAAAATTTATAAATTTTAAACTGAGCTCAGGTGTACAAGCTGAAATAACCTCTAATTAAAAACTATAAAGACTCAGTATGATAACTCAGAAAAACAGAACTTCACTTTTCACTTGGACAGACAACAATAAAAATTATAAAACTTAATGTGTGAATACAGTTGCAATAATAGAATGTTGTTTTAAAAGGGGAAATGGCCAGGTTCTGATTAGCAGCTCAGTGAGCAGATGTTTCTGCTTGAAATAACATATGATTTGTTTAAACAATCCTGAATAAAAAATCTTCACTGAAAGTGTTCTAAATTTTTATACAGCATTAGTAAAATGGCAGATGATAAGATAATAATAATTAAGAAAAAGTTTAACAAAAGAGAAAACTTATTCATATGGATGTTTTTTTAAATAAGAAAGTTATTAAAGCTTTAAATGTTACTGGTAAAATACATTGTAATTATTCAGGATCAATAACCTGGATTTTTAACCCCAAAATAAGCTAATTAAACAAAATTTTTACTTAAATATGCACATCATTGACATATGTAAATATAACAATCATGGAACATGAAAATATTTTCACAGAAACATGAAAATATGTTTTATATATTTTCACATTGTTCAACAGCAATCTATCAATTGAGCACTAACAGGACAAAAAATGAACAAATTTTCAGATTTTTAAAAATTAAGGTTTTTGATTAATCACTTTATAAAAATAGTGATTTCTGAAGATTAACTTATATTTAGCTGAAATGATTGTAACAACATTGTATCTTTTTGTTGAAAAAATAATTACATCATAAATTCAGTGAAATAAGAAAAGGCTTGACTTTCAGGTCTTTTGAAAAATGCACACGACATGTTATTTTCAAAAAATCATATAAAATTGCCTAAGCAAAAACACACGATTTGCTTGTAATGTATTTATTAGACACTAATAAGGTATCAATTGAGCATATTATTAGAATTTTAAAAAGTGGCGTTTTGGTCATGGTTTTTGAATTTTTACCGATTTTTAATGCAACTTTTGGCGCTGTTTTGCGGTGATTTTTTGAGATGGAAAAAAGGAATTCTGTTTCAAACTTTTAGTCTAATTCAGTTTTGTCCTCTGAGATTTTTTAATTTTAGCAATTTTTTAATGTGGTTTTCAATATGATTTTTAGTATTTTGCAGCAATTTTTTGACATTCATAAAAGGGATTTGGTTTGAAACTTTTAGCATTATAAACTTAATTTTGCCCAGTGCGATTTTTGATTTTTTTAGCATTTTTTCGTGTTACGCTGCATTTTTTTGACATATGTAAAATAGATTTGGTTTCAAACTTTTAACCTTATACAGTAAATTTTGTCGTCTGCGATTTTGGAATTTTTACCTATTTTTAATGCAGTTTTCAATGCAATTTTTAGGGTTTTTGGCATTCCACCACTTATGCAATTACAAATTTTTTTTCGCTTTCCACAACTATTTTTGACATTCGAAAAAAAAATTTGGTTTCGAACTTTTAACCTAATATGGTAAATTTCATCTTTTGCGATTTTCTTTGGGATTTTTTATGTGCGTTTTCGCCACTTTTTTTTACATTCACCAACTATTATGGTTACAATGTTTTAACCCACTGTAGTAAATTTTACCCTCTGCGATTTTTGAATATTTAAGATTTTTTTTTGCAATTGTTTCAGGATTTCATTGAAATTTATGACGGTCCTTCCACATTAGTAAAATAAATCTGGTTTTTATCTTCTAGTCCAACATAATAAATATTGTCCTCATGTCAATAAAATTGATTCGGAATTTGCACAGCAATTTTTGAATCTTTCGTGAACTTATTTATGCGATTTTTAGAGTTTTTTCGAATTTCATGCTAGTTTTTAACAGGCCCGTGCAATGCCAGGTGGTGGATTTAGCTAGTGTTAAATAAAAAGTAGTCATACGTATTATAGAATTTTGTGTTATATAGATCATATTTCACACATCATTAACTTATCTTGTAAACACGGCCAAATATTCTGATGCATATCAATGTACAGTAGATCTTTATATTGCTGCTTAATTTTTTATCTCTTAGTGGTTTTTTGTGTTACGCTGCAATTTTTTGACATACATCAAAAAACTTTTAGTCCAACTATAAGTAAATTTTGTTCCTTGCAATGTTGGAATTTTTAGAGATTTTTGGCATACCACTGTATTATTATTACTTTTTTTTTACATTCAGAAAAGAAAGGTTTATAACTTTTACAGAAAGAGAGAGGTTTATAACTTTTACCTTTATATAGTAAATTTTCTCTTTCACGTTTTTAAGATATTTTAGCTATTTTTTATGCATTTTTACATTTCACTGCTATTTTTTGATATTTGAAAAAGAATTCGGTTTCAAACTTTTAACCTAATATAGTAAATTACTGCATTTTGCTCAGATTTTTTGACATGCATGAATGAATTCTGGTTACAATGTTTTAACCCACTGTAGTAAATTTTATCCTCTGCAATTTTTGAATAATTATTTTTCTTTATTTATTTTTCTTTATTTTTTTTCTACAATTTTTTCGAGGGTTTTCATTGCAATTCCCGGCGATTTTTCCAAATTAGTAAAAGAAATCAAATTTTTTATCTTCTAGTCCAATATAGTAAATTCTGTCTTCATTTTATTAAAATTGATTCAGGATTCGTACAGCAATTTTTGAAATTTTTTCGAACTTTTGAATGCGATTTTTAGAGTTTTTTTTCGAATTTCGTGCTGTTTTTTTAACGGGCCCAGAAAATGCCAGGCAGTTTAGCTAGTGTTAAATAAAAATCAATCAAACATCAACATTTGAAATAGTGATGTTGGAGTTACAATGAGTCATCTATAAGCAACATAAAAATTGCATGTTTAATAGTAAGAATGTAGAATTCACTATAAAATAAGTTAAAATAAATCAAGAAAAACTAATTCATTATAATGACTTTTAAACATTACAAAAGATAGGATGGTCACAAATATCTTATTTCCCTGATATTTCCAGGTCAGCATTAAAATAATATAATTTTCACAGGTAATTTCTTTCGGAACACTACTTTGATACATACTCATTATTTAATTGAAATAGATATTAAAACAGATTCACACTAAAATATATTTAAATAGAAATCATGTAATTAACATAAATAATTTCACTTTTTAGGAAATTATACTTTAAAAACAATTTATTTCAATTTTTGTAACAAATGAAAACATCTTAGTAGTGTGCACAGGTATTAGTTATTATTTATTTATAAAAAAAAAGGTAAGTATGCAGTATTGATGTGCATGGCATTGCATAAGGAGTCCACATTACAAGGGATTTTATAACTTTAATTAAAATACATACCTTGAGACGAGAGGTTGTACATATTATAGAATTTTGCGTTATATACATCATATTTCACACATCATTAACTTACCTTGTAAACATGTGCAAATATTCTGATATACATATCAATATACAGTAGAAGATCTTTATATTGCATTCCTCGGGACCAGAAGGTGGGCATATTTTAATTTTTTGCATACTATGGATCACTTCACACATTGTTAAATTACTTTATAAACATATCCAAATATAGTTGATCATTATATTACTCATTTCCAAAAAGTTTTAATTTACTAATAGCAATTTTTTCATTAAAAAAATCTGAATCAAGAAGATAAAGAATAAAGATGAAATAATGTCTGAAACTTAGTGATCTAGAGAATAGCAATATTTCTACAATGTGGATTACGGCATGGCCTCAGAGATCGCACTGAGTGTTCTTTCTAACAGGCCTGATTCACATGCGTGGCGTCATAAACAACATCTGAGCTACTGAAAATTTTCCATGTACTTGATCTTTGTACGGATTGTTTGCAATGGTGTTGTGATATTACTTATGGTTTTATTTTGCAACTAATATTAGTTTTCAGTGTATTTAGATTATAACTATTAATTTATACAGGGTGTCCAAAAAGTCTGGAAACGATCTAATAACGCTACAAATATACATCTGATTAAAAAATGAAAAAATGCATGTTGAATATTTTTGAAAAATCTATTTAGGGATATCAAAGAATATTTGCGAGAATAGTTTGTTTATCGTATAGATTGTGATAATGGTGCCGTTTGTGTATTTAAAACATGTTGATCATTATATTAAAAGGTTTTTATAAGACTTTTTATTTTCTATTTTTATCACTTAAGCATTTATATCTGTATTTTAATGATAATCAGTGATTTTATTATATGATTATGTATATAAATATAAGTACATTTTATGTAAATGTCGTAAACATTTCATTTTTATTGGAGACTAGGGTTTACCTGTGACATCATTCATGTGAAATTCAAAGACGAGCCAATACACCTAATTAAACAAGAAATTGATTATGGAAAAGCCAATAAAGAATCACAGTATCAATCGGTTATCCTGTTCCTATACTATTTGTTATCCCATATACATGAAACATGAAAAATCTGATAATTCTTTTAAATTTTAAAATATCTAACTCTATATTTGAAAATATACCTTGTGTGGTCCTTTGTCTCCCATTGGAGTATATTCTTGCCAAATTTCAAAATTTTGATAATCCTAAATTTCAACACAACTATCGATATGTTTATTTATTATTTATAATTTGGGTGCATAATCTGTTTTTTTTTTTCGCAGAATCGAGAGAAAGCACTAAGTAACCCTTTTTCTTAATAAATAAGCTTTAGACTTTGCAAGTCCTTTGGTCATGTTAAATTGTTGGTATTTCTACAGCTGTTCAAAATGTGGCACTATGAAATAAAAATGCAATAAATATACGAGAGTTATAGTTTTTTTTTTCTTTTATTATTTATTTTTCAACTTTTTTTGCTTCATCATGTTTTAATTTCCTTTTTAAATAGAATGTATCTTTCTTTTTTTGTTCAAAACCTGCAGTGTTTTGGAATGGAAACATGACATTGTATGTATTTTTTTTATTATTCTGATCATTTTAAAATCATATCTGAAGCAATCTATTAATTAAAAATTTCCTCAAAAATATTTACTAACATAATCACTTTAAACAATAATTCTTTGTCACAAAACATACATAAATCAAAATCTATGAACATAATACATGTAAAATAGAATAAAGTGACAAAATAGAATAATAAGGAAGTAAATTTACTCAACACAATTATCTAAGAGAAAGTGTATGAAATTTCATGTACATGAAAGAAATATAAATTATCTTATACATAAAACCTAAATATACAACTTGGGATTATCAAAAACAAAATGTGATATGGAGTTTGTTAATTGTATGTGTTTCTAATTATTGTGAATGATTTTTCTTTTACTTAATTAATGCATTGATTCTTCTTTAAATGTTATGTGAATGAAGTCACAGGTAATAGCTAGTATTTACAGGGTTAGCCTAAATGATTCAACGGGTTTCAAAACACTGTATTGAGAGGTATACAATGTACAAAGACAGGTGATACATGACAAAATACATACACTCACCAAGTTTAAAAACTTGCCTCATGGCTCGCATGCACACTAGATGGCAGGCCTGTGGTGGCATTGTACATGAAGGCAGCAATGCAGGAGAAGAGTTTTTGTGTGTTTGAATAAGCAAAGTGTTCTTCGGTTATGTAACCAAGACAAAGTTTATGTGCCTTCAATACCAACAGCTTTGCAAGCTTTTCAGGAACATATCACTGTTGATGTGCCAGACATTGACAATGACATGTTACTGAACATATGGTTGGAACTGGATTAACATTGTGGTATTATGTGCTGGGGGACTAAGGGCACCCACATTGAACATTTGTAATATGTATCAGAAACATGGTGAGTGTATGTATCTTTTCATGTATCACCCATCTTTGTACATTATTTACTAGTACTTAAACAGTCTTTTCAAACCTGATGAATTATTTAGACTAACCCTGTATATAAATCAGTATTTAGACAGAGAGTAGTTTTGGGGTCTGGGGGTCATGATCAATCAAAATATACTGAAAATATCTGGAATTGTTTCCCTCCGAATGGCTGCAACAGGTAGCTTCTTACTTTTTGAAATGGAAGCTACCTAAAAGCAAAAACATACACATGAGTGATGCTGATATCATAATGATGGTAAAAACAACCTGAGAAATAAATTTCACTTCATCAAAGTTTTGTTTAGTTTCTAAACATCACACAATTTCAAATTTTACACTGTCAAATAGGTAAAAAAAATACAATTTGTTTGAATACTGTATCTCAATATCTACTGATTTTTTATGATTTTAAAATAATTTTCAAGCATGATTTCTTTTAAATCTATCTCAATAGCAAGTAGCTCGATTATAGAGAATTAATAACAAGTTTACACTTAAAACAAGAGTATACAGTAGAAGATCTTTATAACGCAATTCTATATAATGCACAATGTCTCAGATGTAAACAATGAATTTTGCAGTTAAGAAGTATCTGCATTCCACATTGTAAAAAAATTGCTAATCTCTAGAGGATTAAATTGGATACATTTGTTCATTGTTATCACCTTAATTCAGAACTTTTTAATGAAAAAATTGATATTATTACAATAAAAATGTTTTTAAATAAGTATTATAAGGAATGATTTGGTCCAGACATATCTTGAACATTTTTATTTAAAGTAAATTTAACAAAGTGTGAAATGATCTATATTTATGTAAAATATCATGAGCTTAGCCTAGGGTTCAACAATGATTAGACAAAGCGAAATGATGAAATAGCAGTCCATTTTTTCTAATTATTTTCTATTTTTCACCTAAAGGCACATAAATTACTATACATTTGTGCAGTCATTTTGACAACTACAGTAAAATCAATGAGTCAATTTCTTCCTTTTATTTAATTTAATTTTAAAATTTTAAAATAGTGTTTTTTAAAATTTTTGAAAAAATTATGTTTTTTGTAATATTATAAACTTTAAATTCTGAAAGTTTTAGAGTGGGATCTCAATGAGATCAGCAGTTATAAAAAAAATAATGTTTAAAATTAATAAGACAATACTATGTTTAGCACAATCATAAAGTTGGTGAGGTGCCAACTTTAAATGGTGTTTAATATTGTTTTTTTTTAATATAACTGCTGATCCCATTGAGATCCCACTCTAAAACTTTCATAATTTAAAGTTAATTTACAAAAAAACATAACTTTTTCAAATTTTTTAAAAAACACTATTTAAAAAATATTAAATTTAAATTTTTTAATTAAATTAAGTTATTTGGTACTGGGTATGGTATATGGGTATGTATATATATGTATACGTAGATATGTGTATATGTGTGTGTGTATATATATATACATGTATATATATCACTGGCGCCCGGCTAACCGAAAGGAACCAATTATTTTTTTTAACCAAGCATAGTCAACTTGCATATCAAATTAAACCTTTGAAATTCTCTTTAAAACGAGGGGTCAAATTGCCTGATAGGACTTGATAAATTCAAAATTGAAAACATTTATATAAGCCAAAAAATAATGATTTTTCGAAATTAAAAAAATTAATTGTATGAAAATTTACAGAGATAAAAAAATAATAAAAGCATATTCTCATTTATATCATCAGGGAGAATGATTTCTGTAAGTTAAATCAAAATCTGAAATGGTCAGTTCGAGTCACTGGTTGATTTGACATGGAATGACCGATACGAAGAGTTTGTTTATAAAAGCAAACATAACTCTAAATTCAGCAGAGAAAGCTTCATAATTGGTGCATGTGGTTAATTCTATTTCTGTTCATCTGTAAACAATAAAAATAATTATTATTAAGATTATTATCATTTAGTATATTATAGAATATGGTGGTGAATTTCACTAAAGGTATATTTTATATCCATACTACTGATAAAGCATGATACATTTCCGTAAAAACATAGAAAAAGGGATGTTGACAACATAAATAATAAATAATGATGAAATATGTTTAAATTGAATATTTCTTATGCAACTCAAGTTGATTCAAAATAAAATTTAAAATATTTTATTAGTCAAAAGTTAAATTTTATTGTATTTTTATGCAAATTTCATTGAAAAATTACTAGCAAAAATCAGTTTTAATTCTAAAATTCAATATTTATATTTTGAATTTACCAAACATAAACATACATAAAGCAACTTTAAAAAGTTATCGCTATTTTGGCATTTACCTGTAGGAACGATGACGATTAAGACTTTTTTCTGAATTTTAATTCCAGGGCTAGGGATAGATCACTGTAGTACACCAATGACTAAAATATGACTCCAATGACATCAATTTCAATCAAAATGACCCAAAATTATTCTCATCTAAAGTCTTGTGTGGTCCTGAATTTTAACTGAGCAGCCTATTCCAATTGTGACAAAAATTAACTTTTTATTTTCCTCAAGAAAAAAAATTACGGATTAATAGAAAACAAGAAAAAAAAATCATGTCCCAAGCATAGATTATGAAACACTTTCCAATATATTCAGAATACTAAAACAAAACTTCACCACTGAACAATGTGAATGATGATAATGAAAGTAAACAATCTGAAAAATGCAAAACACATTTGAAAACTCAACTACCACACAATCCAAATACTTCTGTGCAGCCTTTTATAAGATCTATACATTTTGTATATATACTGCATAGTATGCTAAAATGTAGTTCAGTTAAGAAATACATAACATTGTTGAAAATTCGGCTTCAGCATTTTCTGCCAATTGACAGAAATTCATTTAAATTCTAGTGTGCAGGCTTGTATACAATCTGTAGAATCTATACAAACCAAGCAATAAAGTCCTTTTCATTTGTAAATAGATAAAATTGGCATGTAATGTTACTTCAATAGAAGGAAATCGATCAGTGTTTCCACATTTCCTATAAAAACATCGAATCTTTCAGATTAAAGGAGTCCAGTTTTAATTCAAGTTAATTTTCAGGGACACGACAATCACAAAAGATTGTTATGAGGAAGGAATTGATTATAACTTAAAATGTACACCTTTTATATGAAATTGAAAAACACTGTTGATTTCTTCAGCATATAAATAGTAATTTCTGCAAATTTTATACATTTATTCATAAAACACACTTTGTTAATGTGTCCATTCAATTTGCTTGTTGAGGGAGAAAAAATATGAGAATCCTTCTAAGTATAAAGTATAGTTTTGTTTGATATTAAACTTCCCTTTAGATAAGATTGAATGTAAATTTTCATAAAATTAATCATGGGCATTAATAGTTATTTCTATGTCAGAAGTTGTTTTAAAATGAGATATTACTTTTGAAACAATTTTTAAATATAACACAATTTTTTTTGCTATCTCATATTTTTGGTATCAGGCTTTGCCTCTGATGACACAAACTTTTTCAGTCTTGGACGAGCTTTATAATCGTTGAGCTCAGGCTCTGAAAAAAGTGTCTGAACTTATTTCAAGACAGTACTGTACATAAACACTTTTGTGAGGCCCTGTAAATGAACAACAAATGCTATGCGCACCAAATTCTACAGCATAAGTATCTTGTAGTAAATTTAGGTTTTTTGTTTTTAAAAAATTAAAATAAATTTAAAAATTTTAGTTTTTTAAAACCAGTTTTTAACTTTTTGCAAGTATTTTTTACATACTTTTCTTAAAAGTGTGTTTGTTAGGGATCATATTTTCAAAAAGTTAACTGGTTTAAAAAATTAATTAATAAAATGTTATGACATATATAAAAAAAATAGAAAAATAACTATTTACTTAACATTTTTATTTATTTTTTAATAAATTCTTATATTTCTGAAAATCGGAATTCTAATTTTGTGAAATGCACCTTTAGGATCATCTACAGAAAAATAGCGAGTCAATAGGAAAAAAAAATAATATGATGAACTTTGCACACATTTATCATACTGATGTATTAAAAAACATACAAACTGTCGAAACTTTATATAACGATTACAACTCTAATACATTTATAGAGAAATGGATCCAGTAAAAAGTCTTTTTCACATATATATAATCATCAGCTTTTTAGGTAATTTAACCAGAAAATACTAGGGATGTTGAATCCATTTTGAGCAAAAAATTAGAAAATTAATATTTTTGTCATTTTTTTACAGAGAGAAGGGTAGCAAGTCCTTGAGTTTTATTTGAAGAAATTAAAAATACACAAAAGAAATGTGTCGCCTAATAGTTTAATAATATTTATCTATGGCAGCTAGTGAAAGTCACATATTAGAGCAACCATTAACATGTGTGCAATATCTCAAAAACGCATTTTTCTTTATTTGCTTAATTTAAAAAAAATCATGTTTTTCACTTGAATCCCATGTTTTTGTTAACTGAAAATTTTGAGCAAAACACCAACCCTGTGCTAATGCGAGTTATGTCAGCTACAATTTTGTTTAAAAGGTGTCTTCAGACTTATCCTGAAACTGACACAAATTGGTTGTAAGCAATAACATACAGTATAATATTGGAAGAAGCAATAACATACAGTCTGCCACCAGATTATTTGAATGAATGATGTAAACCAGAGTTGCCCAAGATTGCTCAGTTAGTAAAGCACTGGCACATGAAGCCAAAAATAACAGATTCGACTTCTGGCATGGACATCTTTTACCTAGTTAGAAATAAATGAAATTATTTGATAAGATTTTGTTCATTAATAATTGAGATAAAATTAATTTCCCAAAATATGCTTGCTAAAATATTCTAATCTTAATTAGATATGAACCCCAAATATGGTAGATTTCCATTAATGAAAACATAATATTTAAGTTACTCCTTAATTCACCATATAACAAAAACACAGTTGAGGTGAATTTGCAATGTACTTTTTTTTTTACCTTCTTTGGGAAAATGTATGTTTTCAGTTGTTTTAATTATCTTTAAAAAAAAAAAAAAAAAAAAAAAACCTTCACTATTTCAAGTATTTCTATAAAAATGTTTATCAACTTTACCATTTTTACAATGAAAATGCATAATTTAAGAAAATAAAATTGCATTATATAGAGAAGCTTCAAAGGTAGAAAAAGAGGAAATGATACAAATATACAGAAACAATTAGAAAATGATTGCAATAAAAGGAAATTATTAAAATAAACACATTGTAATGATTGAGCCGGTTTTAATCAGAAGTGAAAGTGACATCTTCTCAAATGTTCAAAAACAAAAGATTTACAAGAAGCATTACAATGAATTCCTACACAATAAAATATCTTCAAATATGCAATCTATGTGCAGTTTTTTAAAAATTAATATAGCTTATGCTGGTCTTCCTATAAATAGTTTGATATGACTACATACTTTACGTTGACTTAATTCTATTCCACTGTCACTAATTTTCAATGTCACTAATTCTCACTATGACTTTCACAGGTTCAATTACATTACACATACATAAATTATTAGCAATATAAAATTTATCGGTAAAGGTGCATAGAGGGTATAGTATTATAATCAAAACCAAGCCAGTAAAAACTCAACCATAACATTATTTGTCATTAAAAAGCATTATTCAACAAGATTAATTATTCTCATTATCTCACCTTTGGAAGATTCATTGGAATATATGAAGATAGTAGGTACAGCATTATCTCGCATCCTGACACATGAGACAGATGTCTGGCCAATCATACCTTCCATGAAATACGCAGAACATAATACATTATGTTGTGATGGACTTCAATCTTTACATTGAACTGATAATATCCATAAGTGTCTATATATGATCTTTTGGAAAACTATAAACAAATAAAAAAAAATTAAGCAAAACAAATACCATATTAAATTATTATTATTATTTTAGAATCTTAACACAAAACTAATGGAAAAGATCTGATACCAAGGATTGATTGAGACGTAAGTTACAGCGCAAAATTACCTTCCATAAAAATGGCTTGTCAAGCTTGAAAATTTTATGTTGAAAATGTACTTTACAAACACAAAAAAAAATAAATAAATAAGAATTGTTATTTTTCAGCATTATAACAAATTACAGTAATTAGGTATTAAAAGGAACAGATTGGTGTTGTTTCAAGAACATCTGCCAACTTCGGGATTTATCAGGATTGATTTAAATAAATGAGGCACTCTTATATTTACCAAAAAATAAAGAAAGAATTAGTAGAGATTATTAAAAAATAAAACTGAGCAGGATTTTTCGTACAAAATTTTATCCTTCACAAAAATTAAAAAAATTTACATTTTTTTTTTTTTTTTTTTTTACAACAAGAAAAAAACTGCATCAATCTCTGAATACTGTTATATGGACCCCGATAACGACAATTCACAAGCAAATGACAAATGGGGATTTCAGAGACCCCCTTCCTATCACAATCAGAAAGGTCAGCATTTGAACTTTTCCAGGTCATTTCTCTCCACTTTTCCACGCAATTGAACAATTTCACTTTTAATTATAGAGTTTCCCCTAAGTTTAAAAAGGGATAAGCTGCTGTTGGTAGGGAAAAATCCACTCTATATTCTTATGGGCATTTTGTTAAAGCACTAATATTTTAAAGTGAGGGAGAAGATCAACAATACCACAACATTTTTTTTTTTGTTTATTATGTTAAAAATGTTTTTAAAGAAAAAGCTCTAGGGGAACCATTTCTTGACTGAATGTCAAGAAGTGTGCTATTGTTTAGGTGATCTGGAGGGGGGGGGGGAGCAAAGGAAGGAAGGAAGGCTAGTTTTTAGTTAACTAAAGGGTATGCAAGGGATCAGAAAGGAGAAACAAAGTTTTAAGAGAGGAGAATTTAGATGAAATTTTAGCAAAATTTATATGATAGATTATTTATTGTTCTAAAAAATAAGAAATAGAACAGCAAAAGGTTTTAAAAAATGAAAGTGTTTTAAAGATTTTAAGCTTTGGGTACTATGTGGGAAAAAGGGAGGAAAGCAAAATTCCAGAAGAGGGAGAATTTAGATAAATATTTTTAAAAATCAGAAATTCACTGAAAAGCAGCTTTTCACCCCTAATTAAGAAATAATAGAAAAATAAAATTAAGGAATTTTTACAGATTTTGCATAAAAATAAGTACCAAAAACTAACTTTGAAAATTTTAAGGACTTTCAAGGACTGTACAAACCCTAACAAGAATTATAAAAAATTATATGAACAGATATGTTTCTGGCGACAATACAGCATTTTAATATTTTTAGAACTTAATTATAAAATGATAAATTTATTTTAAGACATTTTTCTGTTTTCCAGACTAAGGAGATAAATCACTAAATATTTTTTGCAGTTACAACTGTACATGCTAGTAAATTAATAGACGTAACCAATAGAACAATGCATGATTTGTTTATGAATTAATTAATGACCCTATTACACATTGTTTTTTCCTTAGCATATTTTTCAGAATCATACAAAGCAATTTATAATATGTCAATATCTTAAATTTGAGAGAATCATTATGTTAGACAATTTTGTTCAGGAATAGGGCGTTACATCAATCTACTCGCATCAAATTGGCTTTCTGAATAGGCGAGTGAATTTTTAGACAGTATTTTATAAATTACAGGTTACAAAAAATATACCAAAACCATTTATATATTTTTTATTTTTCAGCTACATTTTGGAACTCTCCCAATTGCCGAGATGTCACCTTGACCCTAAAGTTTTATTTTACAACATTGAACTTTTCTTTGTTGTATGTTCCTCAGTTTTCTAAAAAAAAATTAAGACCTAACAATACCAAGCCCCCCCCCCCCCCCTTAAAAAGATCTTGTTCACAGCATATACCTGTCTTTACTGTTATTATGAATACAACAACCATACCCATCGCAAATATTATGCTAATTTGATTTAGTTAGTTAATTCTTATTGATGGAGTTTTTATTTTTATTTTATTGAGAAATCGAGTGTGCAGGGGGGTTTTGTTTCTCTGTGGAAGTGCTTCTATTGTTTAACTTAATGCGGAATTGTTTTAAACTTGAGAGTATAACTGAAAAACTTTCTTTAATTTGCAAGCAACTTTGTCATCCTCTTGTTGCATCATTGCATTAAACAAACGGAAACAGAAAGATATTATGACACACACTCACAGTATGAACACAATTATCATAAAAAAATTTAAATTAAAGGTAAGTCAATTTTAATTTAAATTATTGAATAAATAATACAGGGAAGTCATTAATAAATAAAGTATTTTTGGATTTTTAAAAAAATATATAATAAATTTAATTTGTTGAATGAATTATTTGGAGGTTCAAGTGGTGGTGGGGAAGATGAAGCATTCTGACTTATGTTAGTGATTTTGGCTTAAAAAATTCCTGAGTATTAGGAATAACCAAATGGAAATTGCCTAGAAGATTTCTATGTCCAGCATTATGGCTAAAAATTGATCTTTTACAATAAAAAAAAAAGTGGTTAAAAGTTCTTGATAGTAAAATTGATATTGTTTAAGTATATACAGTAGAATTTGCTATCAATTAAAAATCTCTCGAAGACTGAAATCAAATCTTCAGACTGTAGATCTTGCATGCATGTAGTGATTGCGGCTTTAACAAATTTCATCCATTTTTTTCTGTTTTTGTTAACTTTACATGAGTGTGAAACTTTCATACATGCATGCTTTAGTGATCACAGCTGTAACAAATTGTATACTTTTACAGTTTTTTATTATTGGGTTATTCAATTTAGCAATTTTGGTACTTCTCTGTTATCCCGTTGATCATTTTCCCTTTAAAAAAATCATCAAACTACATAAAATGCAATTAAAATTTAATACATAAAATGCATGATCACGATGTCACATTCACTTGATGTCAGATGCATTACATGTGTTTGGGATGTCATCAAGTGATTTTTAATTCAATGTTTATCTGTATTTTTAAAAATGTTTCACTGATTTATTAAGTATTTTGTTAATTGAAATAACAATTATGTCATTAAACAGCAATGTTATGATATTAAAAGAAAAAAAGCATTGAGAAATTTTTGCGATGCATAGTTACGTACAATAAATAGATACGTTTTAACTAAGTCAAAACACTTAATACCAGCTGAGAGGGATAATTAAGAAAAAAAATGTAAATAATTAAATTTCCAAGATTGTTTTTTTCTGTTTTCATTATAATATTGTAAATTTTATTGCTTAAAATTAGTGACAGCTAACACTTTAGTGAGAGGGATTTCTCAGAATTTCTTTCTTTTTATTTTTGAAATTTCGGTGACAACATTCTTCCAATTACTTATTGGCATTGGCGTTACAGTTTGGCGATAGTTTTTTTATGTAAAGCAGTCAATGGGATAATGGAGAAGTACCACAACTTTTTCTTCCTTTATATAATTTTCATGGCTGCTAAGCAGTTAGATGCCTGTTTTAGCGATTGCTTCCTTAATGATTTCATATTTTTTGAGATTTGTAAAAAAGTGAGTAATTTAAAGTAAACTGTAAAATGTTAACTGTAATATAGTGAATTTAATCATACATACTTATTATTTAATCATACATGTATTATTAGAAAGTATAAAGACTGCATTTCAAAGACCTGATTTGAAAATAATAATATATATTTTTTTAAAGATGAATTATATTTTTTATAATTCACTAGTTTTTGCTTATAAAAACTGATAAAACATTTGAAAAAGTGCATAATAGCATATACAAATATAAAATATTTGCAAAATAAAACAAAAACAGTTAAAATCAATATAAATTTGTACAAACATACACGTTTTATTTATTTATTTTTATAATGTGTAAATACTTCTTTTAGGCAGATTTCTTAGTTTGAAAAAAAAAATCCCTTTCAGCTTGCTTTATTTAACTTGGATACGTAAGAAAGATCACCAAAATTATAGGATTCTACCATAAATTCTATACTGAGACTCGTAATTTTTAACAACGGTCCTGGTTCAGGGCTGTGGCTAGAAGTAAACAATAGGGAGTGCTGAAGAAAATGTAAGGGGAGGGGTCATACTATTTCACTTTCTCTGACACATGCACGCACAAACACAGATATGTATGATCAAAGTATTATATAGAAAGGTAAATTAGTGTATATTCATAGTGTAGACACTATGTTTCTTATTAAATTGTTTATAATAACTTTATTTGATGCTAAGAAAAGTAAAGGCTACAGACAGGGATGTAATGGAGGATATATGGTGGATATGCCATATACCTTCTGGATTATTTTAAGGAATACCGTATACCCTCTTCTCAAAAACACTATAGTATATACGAGTTGTAATTTTCCAACTGGACGAAAAATGTCCGAGCCAGGATTCGAACCTGGGATCTCTTGGCTGAAGCTGCCATGCTCTACCAACTGAGCTATCCCGGTCGAATCTGGAGGGCATAATTCATCCAGTTAACCTTTATTGATTATAGCATCTGGTCTGATATTTTAATCAGCTCAACAGAATAGATCGCAGGCAATGGAACTCCAGCAAATGCTGGATACGTGATTACAATAGATTAATTTTAACATAATTATCGTCCAGTTGGAAAATTACAAATCGTATATCATTACCAATTTGAATAATTGTGTTAAAATTAATCTATTACTATAGTATATACTCTTTAGCATATATCTCCCTCTGTCTACAGCGTATGCCCTTTGTTTTTTTTTATGACTACATCACTGGCTGCAGATTGCAAATTTTCAGTATATAATTATACTAGTAAAATAATAAGTGATGATGTCAATAAGTAAATAAAAAGCTGACAGTTCACCTGTTTCAAAAGAGTTGCAACCTTTAATTTTTTCTGAATATTCCCTGCCCTTAAGGATTCTAAAGTTATGTTTTTATATGATAAAAAACATCAGAAAAATCAAGGGTGCATTTTGCATTTTAAAATTATTTTTGTGTCTAGTCAAAAGCTAAAGCCACTTGTATTTAAATTGGCTATAACTCATTAGAATAACTTTGTTTTATGCTAATAATGGAAAACGCTGCAAAAAGAAAATATTCAGTATATAACTAATGCAAAAGTCAATGTTTGTATCAGAAAAGATTGATAATTCTGAGTATGTGCAGATAGGATGCGCGCCTATTGAAGCACTTATTTGCAGTTTTTAAACAAATACTACAATTTACTATTTATGCAAAACTGTAAAAAGCCCCCAAAACTAAGTTCAATTTTTGAACTGAGTTTAATTTGAATTTTTGAAACAGAATTTCATTTGGTAGCCTTGGAAACTTTCCCAGGGTGGGGCTCAAAAATTTTCAGGGGGTGCTGAACCCGTCCTGGCACACAGGCGGCTAGCCCCAGCAGTTAGCATTACTCTGATTGGCTCTTCAGATTGACATATTCTGTCCATACTGATTTTTAATGTCTAAAAATGGTGCTCGATTGCATCACGCAACGCGCATGCGCTAGCGGTTTGAACATGGTATTTTTGTTTGTTTTCAAAATTATGCAACTTTTTGCAGGTATTGCAGAAATTTGTGGAAAAGAAATAAAATTTGGTAGCCGCCAGGTAAGAAATAAAGTTGTTTATTATTATTTTTTAATTATACAGTATTATAGGTACAAATATGATTGTAATAATTTGCTAAAAGCCTTTGTAACAAAAGTTATTTTTAAAGAAGCATTGTATTAGCATGCTATTACTGAATTAAAAAAAATACCAATGTAATTTCTATGATTAGAAGAATTTAAAAATAAAATGCGTAGAAGATGAATGCAGGATCGTAATCAGATAGCAACTTCTTTAGTCCCTCTACATTTTGTAATCTTTTAGTAATAAATAGCATCTATATTATATTGTAAAACTTCTATATTTTGCAATCAAAGGATCTGTGGCAGGCGGACTTGCCTTCTATTTTTTGTTTGTACCTATTTATTATCACTTGTCTTACTTTATTTATCATTAAAGTTCAAGGAAAAAGATCAAACATCATTTAGCCACAGACAAAAAATTTCAAAAGCCCCTCTGAATGGTTACGGCCCTGAATTAATTGTAGTAACATATTTTAAGCATTACTAGATTTTTGGAATCATTTAATTGTGATGCATAACTCTCCTGATTTTTTTAAAAATTAATGTTTGTACATTGTAAATTGTTGTAAGGTAGATTTTTTTACAAAATAACCTAACTGTCTTCATCTTCAAGGTTGGAGTAGCATAGTTGAGGTTTACTGTAGCAAAGCAAAAAATGTCCAGGCCAGGACTCGAACCTGGGTACCTTGGCTTATTGTGCAAATGCTCTTCTTTTTCGCTTTATTGGAATAAACCTCAACTATTCTACTCACACTGTGAAGATGATTTACTTAGTTAAAAAAAAATTGCTTGTCTTCATTATAACCTAATCTAATCTAACTGTGTGTTATATATTTTGATGTGGCAGAAACTGATTAGGACAGCATCCCTAGCCTCATGGTCTGAGAATTTCAAGCATATTCAATTTCCAAAAAATGAATAGATTTCTCATTAACCATAGGCATAAATTTGTATGGGCTCGTGGGCCTCGAGCCCCACCAATAATTTCTAAAATGGACTTTTTTTTCCCCGCTTAGCTTAGTAAGAAAATTTTTTTTTAGTTTTTTGACTTTCTAATATTTCATGGAATTTTTAATGTGCCATGTTTTGGTAGATAATGTTCTTTTCTTGAATTTTACCATTTTTCTTTTGTTACAAGTGCATAAACGACAGAACTTTTCCCCTTTATGTTCTATTTTTTAATTAAAATAAAATGCTAAAACTTGGGTCCTGGCACCCCCCCCCCCCCCCCTAGCTACGGCCCTGTCCTGATTATTTTACATTCAATAGCATAGGGTAGCATAAAGGTTTCTTTACATTTACGGAATTATTTGCCTACCTATGAAACGTTTTTTTTAGACTCTTCGTGCCAGCGTAAGTCATCCAAACGGACATCTAAATACATTTCGAAAACTTTGCAGCTATCTATGTTAAAATAGTAAAAAGTATCGGCTTTATCGATAATAAAGGCAATTTTCCTGTAGACTTTTGACAAAACAAAATAAAAAGTGTATAAGTAGATTGATTGATTATGAAGTCATGGTCAGATCATTATGCAGATCTGGCTTTGTTTAGTTGGAAATTATTATTTTACTTTTTAAGGTTATGTCAAAATTTTTACATGCAAATTTATGAGATTCTGAGAAAATAACAATTTAGGAGGATAGAATAGCAGGAGTCAACATGCTAATCTAGAGTGCATCTATGGTTTGAATTGTTACATTGAATGACTCAAATGAGAATGAATCTGATGCGATTCAATTCAGTATTTGTTATTGTTTTATGCTTCCAGCCATAAATATCAGCGCAACTTGTTTTATAGCAGAATGTTTTAGCTTGTTCGTTCATTAATTTCCTTCTTAATTACCACTATAATGTTTCAACCTGTCAAGATTTTGTAGCAGAGATTCGTAATTATAATTTTCTGAATTCAATTTATATTTTAAAACTCATATTAATTTAAGCTATCGTGCAAAATGTTCAGAAGATCGACAACGCTACCTGCCAGACCATCAATTCCTTGTAAAGAAGAAATAATCGAAGATCTATCCAATGCTCTTCCAGACGACGTTATATATCAGTATTCAAAGGCAAATGTAAAAGATAGTAGTAAGTATAATTGTCACAAGTTTCAGCCATGCTTGTCTAAATACCGAAAATTATTCTGAATGTGATTCAAAATAGAAAAGCACAAATAAGAGGGTTTTTTTTTAATTCTTAGTATAGTTATTGAATCTATTTTTCATGTACATGTGTTTCATGTACCTTCATTGTACATGCTTTATAGTATAGATATTATATAGATAAGTATTTCAATCGTAAAACCAAAATAGTAATAAAACTTTTATGAGTTACGTTTGTTTAGATTGTACACCTTTAATGGTTCTTTTTTCCATAATGGCCTTGGTGGGATAAGGAAAAAGTTATTGCAAAGAAAAAAAAAATGCCCAAGCAGTTTCTGACACCTTATTCATAACTTAATTTCATACACATGACTAATTTGTTATTATCCATGCAAAAGATATTACCTATAATATACTAATTACAGTAACCTCCCTTCCCATTTTTTTTTCTTTCTACATTGTAATTGTATAGTTATTAGGATATAGTTACCATGTTAAAGGCAACTGTACAAGTATATATCTATAACTGTAAAATATGATATAGTATAAATATAAATATGTATAGTATTAATAGATATAGCATGTGTACAGGATATATCAAGGGTAGCTCATCAGCCTATGCCAGGGATGCCTCTTTGTAAATTTCTTAACAAAATTAAAATAGTTCTAGGGTCATTCCATGGTAACTTACGTTACATTTAGAATAATTTTCCTTAGTAATTTTCATAATATAACACCAAAAAATATCGAAAATGCAATGTTGATATGATTTGTTAATTAAACCTATCCAAAGCGAAATTTGGATGAAAATTACACCTTTAGTGCTATTTTTTTAACACTGGCCATTATATTTATTATGGTAACTTACGTTCTTTTTGTCAGAAACGTAAGTTACCATAGTAAATATAGGGGAGACTGGTACACAGTGGACCACTTTTTCAGTTAAATTTTTTTTTCTGTTTAACAGACAAACCGATCTGCATGAAAATATTTTTGAATATTCCTTAAACCTTACATTCCTCATAATTTTCTCAGAACATAATTTTCAATACATTTTTCAAAAAAAAATTTTTTATATGCACTCGTAAAGTGGACCAGTGTGCCCCAGAAGTGGGGCACAGTGGACCGCTATTAGATATTATCTGAAATACAATATTAATCTATTTTTCATTAATCTAATTCTTTCTTATTTCCCCTTTATCTGCAAAATAACATAGTAATATAAATTTACAAGCAATATTTTGAAAAAAAAAAAATAATATTTTTAAAATAATAACAGATTAATACAGGAACAATAGCAATTTAGTTGAAGTTATTACTTAAGTACAAAAAAATCAGTGTGCATTAAAATTTGCAAATGAAATTCCAAAATACTTATGAGTAAGATTGAGCCTGGAATTTTCTTGAAATACTTTTGGGTCTGGCAACATTATAAAATCATTGACCAGGGCTTGAATTTCAGAGCGGGATTCGCGCCAAAAAATATAGTGGGCGGGAGCTTCCCACCCAAAAAATGTCACCATTTTCCGGAGAAATTTGCGTTATTTAATTTACCTGCAACCGAACAATAAATTTCATGATTTTTTCCCCGTAACCAATCGACGAATTTTGCGTATTTTCTGCGGCAAATCGTCGAACTTTGCTTTTTTTTTCCGCGACTGATCGACGAACTTTCCGTTTTTTAAACAACTAATTGACAAACTTTGTGTTTTTTCCACGACAAATCAACGAACTTTGCTTTTTTTTTCGCGACTGATCGACAACCTTTGAGTTTTTAAAGCAACAAATCGACGAACTTTGTGTTTTTTAAACGACTGTTCGATAACCTTTGCGTTTTTTTCACGACTGATCGACAAATTTTGTGTTTTTTAAATGACTAATCAATGAACTTTGCATTTTTTAAGCGACTGATCGACGAACTTTGCGTTTCTTCCGTGATCGATCAACGAACTTTGCGTTTTTTAAGCGATTGATCGACGAACTTTGCATCTTTTAAGCGATTGATCGACGAACTTTGCATTTTTTCCACAACTGATCGACGAACTTTGTGTTTTTAAGCGATTGATCGACGAACTTTGCGCTTTTTAAGCGATTGATCGACGAACTTTGCATTTTTTCTGCGACTGATCCACGAACTTTGTGCTTTTTCTGCGACTGATCCACGAACTTTCCGTTTTTTAAACGACTAATCGACAAACTTTGCGTGTTTTAAACGACTAATCGACGAACTTTGCGTTTTTTAAGCAACTGATCGACGAACTTTGCATTTTTTCCACAATCGATCGACGAACTTTGCATTTTTTAAGCGATTGATCGACGAATTTTGCGTTTTTAAGCGATTGATTGACGAACTTTGCATTTTTTCTGCGACTGATCGACGAACTTTGTGTTTTTTAAGCGACTAATCATCGAACTTTGCGTTTTTTCTGCAACTGATCGACGAACTTTGCATTTTTTCATGACAGATCAACGAACTTTGCGTTTTTCCACGACAGATCGACGACCTTTGAGTTTTTACCGCGACAAATCGATGAAATTTGTGTTTTTTAAACGACTGTTTGATAACCTTTGCGTTTTTTAAGCGATTGATCGACGAACTTTGCATTTTTTCCACGACTGATCCACGAACTTTGTGCTTTTTCTGCGACTGATCGACGAACTTTGCATTTTTTAAATGACTAATCGACAAACTTTGTGTGTTTTAAATGACTAATCGACGAACTTTGCATTTTTTAAGCGACTGATCGATGAACTTTGCATTTTTTCCGCGATCGATCGACGAACTTTGCATTTTTTAAGCGATTGATCGACGAACTTTGCGTTTTTAAGTGATTGATCGACGAACTTTGCATTTTTTCCGCGACTGATCGACGAACTTCGCATTTTTTAAACGACTAATCATCGAACTTTGCGTTTTTTCTGCGACTGATCAACGAACTTTGCATTTTTCCATGACAGATCGACGAACTTTGCATTTTTCCACGACAGATCGATGAACTTTGCATTTTTTGCGCAACAGATCAACAAACTTTGCTTTTTTTTTGCAACAGATAGACGAACTTTGCGTTTTTCCACAATCGATCGGCAAAATTCACGTTTTTTTCTGTGATCGATCGACGAAATTCACATAATTTTTCGCTTTTTTTCTTTCGACAGATTGACAAAGTTCGTGATTTTTTTTTTCCTGTGTCCAACTGACAAATTTAGATTTTCTTCCCTGCATTCGACTGATGAATTTCTTAATTTTTCCCCACGACTGACTGATGAATTCCAGAATATTTTCCCACGACTGATTGACGAATTTCTCGATATTTTCTGGCGAGCAATCAGCAAACTTCATGTTTTTTTTCCTTGACTGACTGATGAACTTTGCGAATTTTTCCGTAACCGATTGGTGAATTATTCGGTTTCTTCTGCCAAACAGATTGATGAAATTCACTATTTTTTTTTCTTGTGCCTCTGCCTCACTGAAAAATTTGAGGATTTTTTTCTGCAGCTGACTGATGAATTTCGCGTTATTTTCTTGCGGCTGATTGGCAAACTTTTGCCCTTTTGCCAGCAACTGATCGACGAATTTAGCAGTTTTTTTTAATATGAACATAGACAAAGATAAGGACTTCTAATAAAATAGCCTTTCGAAGATGAAAATCGCTTCTCGAAAAATGTTTTAAATACATTGTCTGTGTAGAACAGTTCTAGCCTACTTCTTCAAATCGTCTGGTAGGTATAATAGAGTTATTCTATGGTATTTATCCGTATTGTTGTTTGTAGCTGGCGTTACCTTAGCACAGTTGTACACTGGCTGCCATGTAGTTCCAAAGTCGCAAATTGAAATTAACACTATTTTGTTAGAAGTCCTTATCTTTATCTGTTCATGCATAAGACGAATTTCATTATTTTATTTCCTCAACCAATTGACTAAATTCCCAATTTTTTCCAACTACCAATAGACATATTTAAAGATTTTTTTCCTGCGACCGAAAAGAGGGAAAAGAACAAAAAAGGGCAGTAAGAGCCACTGGTCGCTGCACCCTGTCAAATTGGCCTAGACTCAGCACTAAACAAAAATGAGATTAAAAGAGCTGCAAAGATCTTATTACTTTTACTCCTTGAGGTAAACCTTTTTAATCCTTGTAGTAAAAATGTACCTTGTAAAAGAGGCTTCATCACCCTAAGTCAAACAAAATCTAAATTCAGAAATACATGGAACTTGAAAAATACACTGCATATATAAAATTTAACTTTCTTCCCTTTTTTATAATAAAAGTAAACATTTTACATAATCATTCTGAGTTGACTTATTTTTTTCAATGGTATTTTGTCATTTCTGCATTAATGTAATTCTTTAAATACCACATAAAATAATAGTGGGGTTTAAAGATATTTTATTTCTCCCTCCCAAACATTACAAGTCCCATCCATTCAAAAATATTGGGAGGGAGACTCCCCACCTTGGAAAAATTGAATTTCAATCCCTGATTGACATCAACAACAGATTCATCTACAGTTTCAGGAAAAATAAACTGATTTCCATTCAATTTGTGTCTAATAAATCTTACTTGAATAAAATAATCCCCAATTAGATTACAGTTATATTTATCAAAGGCAGTAAATACAAAACAAAATATTTCTTACTATGTTAAATGAATTGTTATTATTCTTTGTTTACTTTATTTTACAGTTAAGTAACTACTTTAAAACAATATTTCTTTATAGAAAATAAGCAATTATTAAATATTTTGAACATTCTGCATTACAGGAGCAGAGTGGATTGTGGACCACTGTGCCCCAGGAGTGGGTGGTCCACTGTACCCCATGTTGAAGTTTAATAAATAATCATATTAATATTGTTTATAGCTTTCTTTTAAACAAATTAACTTTAAAGTTAAATAAAAACAAGTATCTTAGCTTTGCAAAAAAGCTGCTTTATCTTATTTATCTATAACCTTTAATTACTAAAAAAATAAAAATATGATGATGAAAAATTTTACTTTTAGAAGCTCAAAACAACCAATCAGCATAAAATAGTTCAATCTGAGCTAAACATATTTTCTGAAGGCTATAAATAATCAGTGCAGTGCTGTTGTCTATTAGGATAGAAGAGAATCTTTAAAAAAAATTAAATAAATAAAATATTAGGGGATGGTCCACTGTGCCCATAGGTCCAGTGTGTCTAGGTGTGACATATATATATATATATATATATATATATAGGTCCGTTCTCCCCTAATTTTCAGCATTCAAGAAATAGTACTAAATTTAAGTAATTTTTATCCAAATTTAGGTTTAATTAACAAATTATATAAACATTACATTTTGAATATTTTTTAGTGTTAGATTACTAAAATTACTGAAGTCAATTATTCTAAATGTAATGTAAGTTACCATGGAATGACCCTCTATTATAAATAAAATTTCAGATCACAATTCACAGTTTTGTTCATTATTATAATACATTAAAAATGTTTACCATTTAGCATATAACAAATAACAAAATCATCCATATACGTATCTTTTTTGGAGACGGAGACTAGAAATGTGCTAGCCATCTGTAGTTTTGATTACAATTGAATGAATTTCCTGAGGGTGGGGTAGAGGAGAGAAGCAATTATGCGTAAATGGGGTCTGTAGGCTTGAAATTGTTTACCCTCACTGTAGATAGAAATGGTAGTTAGTAGAAAACATGCTATTTTTCTAAATTTTAATTTTTTTAAATGTCACATTTTCAAGGAAAAAAGTAAGCATATAGTATTTAAAAATTGCTTACTATTTGTAAATAATTCAACTAGACAAAATGTGCTAGATTTAAAGCATTGATTGCATTTTCTAATGTTTTCCTTTAAAAGTCCTAAATTTAGGTGAACGTTGATAACTTAAAACTATTAAACAAATTTATAATTCATTCGGGTTTTCAGTAAGATTTATTTCAGATTATTTTCTCATTTGAAAATTTCTTGGTCTAAAAATAGTTATATAGTATTGCCTAGGATCAGTTTATAAAAAAACTAAAATTATTGCTATCTACATGGAATTGCGTTTCTCAAAACTATACTACTACTCATTTAGAGAATCTATTTTGCAACAGCATATTTTTGAGTCCTTCTGTAAACAGAGAATCTTTATAAATTGTTCTTACCAAATTTTATATTTCTTCCCCTCTCCTCTTTTAGGTAGATTTCGTAAGAAATACTACCTATTACATTCTCCCCTATGTTGGAATTTCTGAAAAATTTTTGCAGATCTACACCGATCATAACTCCCAGAACCCCAAACCACCCCCAGTTCAAAACTTTACATATATATCTATCTATGTCATTTTTTTATGGACACGATAACTTCAATAATTCTGCACTAATCTCTTTCAAACTGATACATAAAATCAAGGGGCATAAAATCTCGGTCAAGTTTGCTAATGGGCAAAATCGAACCAAGAGGGGGGGGGGGGGGCTTTTTGTGAAAACAGAAAAAAAAACTTAACTTTTTAATTATGATATGTATCGAATCTGTTTAAAGTTATTATTACTTCTAGGAAAAGGGCCAAAAATTTATGTATGACAGATTTTTGATATCATTAAAAATGGCCCCAAAGGAGGGGTTTCAGAAGAAAAAAATTCATAACTTCGTCCATTCTCAAGATATCAAATCTGCTTAAATTTATTATAAATCCTCTTAATATTATCTAAAAGTTTTTTATAGGACCAACCCTTATAGCAAAATAAAATTAAAAACAAAAAAATCCTTGCTGGCTCTGCCTACAGTCAAGGTAGATTTTGAAGTGGGCAGTCCCAACTGCCGCATCATGGTTAAAAGGTCATTTCTTCTGTAATTCTCAAGAAACTGGCACCCCATGGTCTGCGTCTTCGAAATCTACCTGTGCCTGTAGGCCGAGCCATCAGGGATTTTTTTTTATATTGAACACATCTTAGTAAATTGTTCAATTCAAATGTTTTTGGTATGTTGAGGTGAAAAATTACTAATCTTAAAGTGTTAAAGGCTGTATTAAAGCTGTTACATTAGGAGGTAGAAAAACTGCTTTTATATTTCTGCAAAACAATGATGTTGCTGCTGAATAAGATGGAGCATTACCCAAAATTAGTAAAGCATGGTTTGGCAAACTGTTTTTTTTATTACATTTTTCTACTGCTGGAACAAACTGCTTTTCGAACCATTCTTTAAAAAGCTGGGCAGTCATCCACTCTTTTTTTCTGATTCCTGTAAAATACAGAAAGTGAATTCATGGTCACATTTTTAATGCTCTAGGGTTCTTTGACTTCCCTATAAACATGAGCTGTAATTTATTATCACTTGTTTCATTAGAGCATGCTAACACTATCACTCTTTCTTTACTCATTTTAAAGTCTGGAGCACAAGACTCCTCTTGACAAGAAAGACATTTTTGCAGCAGCGCTTTAAAATTTAGGTCATTTTCATCACTGTTGTGCACTTACTGTGGTAAATAATTTTCAGATGAAATCAAATCATCAAACTCTTTTATGAATTTTTCAGCAGCCATGTAGTCAGAGGATAATTTTTCTCCTCTTATGCACAACTGGCGAACTTCATGTCTTTTTTTCCAACAATCTAACCATCCATTACTTGCAACAAATGTAGGGTCTCCATCTCCATATATTAAAGTGTTTAGTTGATGTGCCTTTCCTTTGATAAGCAGACCAGATATCGGCATCCCTTTCTGTCACTCTTGTGAAAACCAAAGGTAAAGAGCTCCATTAATATTTTCATTATGTGACATTTTAAATGTTTTACGTTTTTTAAGCATGCTTTCTGATGTCGTTGAACTAAACTGTTAAATTTTGCTGTGATTACTTTTCCAGTCAGTAATTGTTGCTTTGCCAATAACAAATTCAACAACTAATTTCGTGGTTGATTCGCCTTTGTCTAAATGTGCTAGCACATCTAATTTGTCTTTTAGTGAGCATACACTATATTTCCGTTTATTTGGCCGAATTGAAATGCTTAAAATATGAATTAATAAACTTAACGCAATCTACACAAAATAAGTGATTTTGATTTTACAGAAGAGAGTGACATGTCAGGGAGATGCATGTTTGTACGAGAATAAACTAGCAAGAAAGTGGATGATTTATTTTTTGGAAAATTAGGGTTTGAACCACACATAAGGAAGACGTGGAGAAAGAAAAAAAATATATATTCTTTATCCTCTGCTGTCATGGTGCCCACAGCTCACTAGTTTCATGGAATGAATCTCTTCTTCTGTTTGTCGTAAGATAAGGTCACTTCATACAGGAGCACTTTCATTATTCTAATGAAAAGGGGAGACATATTCTCTTTCTATTGCTTTTGAATAAAAGAATTGAAGAGATAGTAGTACCACTGAGTATTATAACTTACATTTTTTTAGCATACACCTTTTTCTTTTCTATTTTATTGGAATTTCAGGTAATCTAAACAGGTGCCAGCCCCAATTAGTTCAGATTAGCAGAGTTCTACTGTATTTACATTGCTACGGCCTGTCAAACAAAAAAAATAGCCAAATAAGTGTAAATTAACTTAATTTTTTTATACTTTGCTCCTTTAGAATTTTCAAAATCTGACCTCAAATTTGTGTTTGGCAACCCAAAAAACCCACAAAAAATTACTTTTGTACAAAACGGATGAATGACAAAATTGTTATGGGTCAACCAGTTTATCAAACATTTTCTCGAAACAAGATTTTGCAAATATGCATAGGTTCTAACAATTCAACGTTGGTTGGAAATTTTGTTCACAATTTTGAAACTACTTGAAAAATTTTGACAACAAAGTAAACACTTTTGAACATGGAATGAACTTATAGTATGTTAAAATTGGGTACTTATGTATTATCCGTGCCAGTTTTAAGCCAACTGCGCCAGGCATGGAGCCAATATTACTAATTATAGTAACCCTTATATTTTGTTTTCTTGCTGCATGGTACATGCCTGAGAATAATCTATAATATTATTCTTTCTTATTTACTATGCTATTTACTATTTATTAATTTTACTAAAATAATGTTGTTTACTATTTTTAACAATGTTATAAATTAAATAAACATGTATTACATTTTATTTATTTTATATTAATTACCATTTTTAACAATGTTATTTGATAATGTTAAATTACTGCATTTGAAAACAGGATTGGCAACGATAAACAAATTGGTACTTGGCAATCATTTTTGGCGATCAATCTCCTAGCACGGATAATACGTAAGTACCTAAAATTGTCCATATTAAATATTTTTTACTGCAGGTAAAGACCAAGAAAGGGTAAAAAAAAAATCAATGTTGATTTCAAGTGCCTGCTGTTTTATCATTAAAAAAAATTACAATTTTTTGTAGGTTCATTCCATAAAAAATTGTATGAATCTGAAATGCATTTTGGATTTCAGACCATGTTTTAAATAAACTGGAACCAATGGCGGCTTGTGGGTTATTTAAATTAGGTGTTGACATTACATAAATTGCAAAAGAAAATTAGCAAGTATGGTTTAATGTACAGGTTGAACTACATTTTAGTTTTAAAAAGCTAAATTAAATTTTTTGTACATGTTTTCATTTTTTTCTGGTTATAAATTTGACTATTTTCCTATTATTGCAGCTAAGGTGATACAATCGGCAAAAAAGTTTAAGGAGTGTGAAGACTATGATTTTGAAGAAGAGATTCCAGAATCAGCATATTTAAAAGTAATTCATTTATTTAATTACTATCATTATTATTTAAAATTTGTGACTTTTCTATCAGTTTCCTGTTATTTTAACTGTTTGAGTGTTATGAAGCGCGATAGCGCCGCAATGTATCTGCGGATCAAACAAATTTTGTTTCAACCCAGAAATTTTATTCAATAATTGAAATCATTTAATTTTTATTCAACAGTTGAAGTGTTTACAGCGATCTAGTGAGTTACATTTTATAAGATAAAATTTCTGGGTTGAAACACAATTGTTTGTTCTGTGGATTATAGGCTGAATTTTCAGCATTAAAACGGTTAAATGCATGGCTATCATACTATTATAATTCATGCAATTTTCAGTACTTAATTACTCTTCTGTTGTGCATTTACACAAACCAAATGTTTTGTTAAGATATTTTGTTTACGAAATGGCAAACAGAATCTGTCACATAACAATGTGATTTAGCAACAATAATGGATAAGCACGATGTCTGGTTTACTCTTGCCAACTACGATGCTACTTATATAACAGGCAATTTAGATGTATTCTATTTTTGTTTATATTGTGGATAAGCCAGTTAAGTTTTTTAATGAAAAAGATTGATGATACCTATGTACACTGGGTCAATGCCTAGTAGAGATGAGGCAGGCTCATGCTTGATTTTTATACCAGTCCTTTGGGCCTGGTCGGACTCAGACTGTTTGCAGCATATTTTAATTATGTTACAGAAATGTAATGAAATTGGCATACATTACTGAAATTTACTACAAGGTACTTGTTGAATAATATGATTGGCATAGCATTTATTGTTCATTTACAGGGACACACAAAGGATTTCTAATACAGTACAGTATCTGAAGTATTATCTAAAACTGATAATTGCTGGAAGTGCAGTTTCAGTTAGGTATGCATTTAACTAAATTTTTGCATACTATATGGTATATATAAATGCTATACATCATATACACAGCTATACAAAAGAATTCATAAGCATTACTGTTTATCAGTGTAAGTTGCTTAAAGGCTTTTTTTAATCAAGTTATAAATGTTGAACGTGAAATATATTTAGTATACTAAGAGATGTTTGTTGAATATAAATAAACTCATATACAAGGCCATGCAAAGAACTGGATACAGGGCCGCCTCTGTAAGATAATATCTGATAAGTATGATTTCAATAGTTTTCAGCGTGTTTTTGCCTGAATTAAACTTTAGCTTAATGTGTGGCATGTATAAATATCTTACAGTAGTATACAGCGCTGTACAAATGAATTCAATGAATGCATTTTTCCATCTATTAGTAGAAACGGCTGAAGGTGTGAATTTTTAACTGTGTTATGTGTTTTCTTATACTAAACTAAATTGCAGCATACTAAGAGTATATGCAAACAGAGACAGATAATATAGACGAACACGCGAACGCCGTTCGCAGAAAATTTTCAACGTTAGCAGACAGTTTTGATGTTTTTTTACAAATTTCTTTATAAAAAAAAAATTATCAAGACCCCGGGCAGAGAATCGGTGCGACGCACGTCGCAGACTCTTGAGAAGGTCTGCAGACTATTTTTCAACTGGAGAAAAAAAAAAGTTTGCTAGAAATTATTTGCCATGTATCATGGTACAATATTTTTTAGAAAAAGCGCCGCGGCGCATACGAGTTTAAAACTTGTAAGTGCGACGCTTATGCCATAACGGCCAATTCTTTGTTAAGCAGAGTGACTGGCATTTTATAAAAAAGAGTTACAATATTAAGGAATGGTTTGTCTCAAAAACAGTAGATAAACTGATGAGTAAGAGTTCATCACTCCCATTCATAGACTAATAACTTTTTTATTTTAACATTCATTTATTTATATTTCAGTTATTTTATAGATTAATAAAATAAGTTTTATTGAGCAATCATAAATTGATATATTTATATAAGTTAAAGATTAAAATATTTCACATTTTAATAAAGAATTTTTTTTTAATTTTCATTAGTTTTTCTTTCCTTTATTAGTTGTCTGTATGAAGTATTGTATGGTATTCCATTCAATGCTACATTTCTTGACTGAGTTTTAGTAATGCTTGTAAATTAATATTTTTCTTTTAATGGTGTTGCTTAGTGGCACTCCACTCGCATATAACTTTTCATTTTTGCTATTAGCGGCGATATAGGGCTCAGGAGGGGTGCGACGTTTTTTTGCAGAAAATTTTTAAGAAATTATTTGAGTTCGCAGACAGTTTTACACTTTATCTAAGTCTGTATGCAAATCTATAGATTATATGCGAAGCTGTACAAAAAAATGGCAGTACATTTCTGGCTATGGCCTGTAATTTCTGAAATTTGTTTTTCAAATGGGTTTGCATTTTCTAAAATGTTTATTTACCTTATTAAACAGCGAATGTTTGTTAAGTATTATGTTAGTGTTGGAAAGTGTTTCATAATATATGCTTTATGCATGTTTTTTTCTTTCTTGTTTTACATTTACTGTGATATACAGATATAGTTATACATTTATTATTCACATACCTTAGTGGTTCAAATGAAAGAAACAAGTCAATAAAACATTACTATTATACATGAAATTGCTTTATAACAACAGGGTGTCTATTCATCTGGATAACCTGGAAAAGTCAGGGAAATTTATCTGGACTGGAAAAGTCAGGGAAATTTACCATTTCTGATGAAAAGTCAGGAAAATTTGAAAATTCTGAGAAAATTTAGAAAATTTTGAAACTTTCAAGAAAAAAATAGAAAAATGTTTCTTATAAAACTAAGGATTTGAAATTGCAGCGCCATAAAATCAAACTTTTCTCTTCATAAGTACTGTAAAGAGTATTTCAACCTCTCGTGCAAATCATTTTGTCTACCCCCTTTCAGTACTCCATTCTATCTCAGAGATTTTCCAGTTCCAGTTTCACTGAAACTTTCTACTGAATGTTGTAGGATTGATTAGGTGTTTCACTCTGCTTACTTATCTTTGTTTGGGAACTGAACGTTTGTTACCTTAATTTATTGAAGATTTATTATTTCTATTAAAATATGTCTAAGCAATCTGTATTTAACTGTGACTGATGTGAGAAAGAATTTCATCTTGATTTGACAAAATGGATAGAACCTGTTGCTAAAAGTGTGTATCTCTAAAATGTTTACCAATTTCTAGATTTGACAAAAATTTGTTTAACATTTCAGTAATGTGTGCTTCAGAATCAGTTGTGAAAGTTCCAATCTCAAATTCACAACTTTTAAGATTTTTGTGTGTGTAACATCACAAAATCTCGATACCTGGAAATTTTTTTTATTGATATGGAAAACCTAGAAATATCAGGGAAATTCGTTGCTAATCTGGAATAGACACCCTGTAACAAATAACACCTAAAAAAGATAGTTACTTTTAAAAGTATTTAATAATAGATTTTTGTTACTCTACAACCAGCTGAAGAAGCCCCTGTTTTGTGGTGAGTCTTCTGTAGCACATTTACGGAAGAGAATCCGTAAAATGTTTATCACCACCCCTTTCTTTTGTTGATGACCACAGAGCCTTTGGAAATGAAAGCCCAGTGAAATAATTTATAACTTTTTGTAGTAAGTGTTATGTGAACACAGCTTAATATTTTCTTCTTGCACTTGCCCTCTGCACGTGTAGGGATAAAGCAGAACTTCTTATCAACAAAACAGATAGACAACATTCTTTCTCTTTTCTTTACAAGTAAATACATCAAACACATTTCAAACATACTTCGCACCTGGTTTCTCTACCAGCACTATATGGGCTTATAGCAGAAAAAATAGGAATGTCGAATGTTGGGGTATTTCATATTTTTCCCAATACACAAGCATTTTTTTTCAATATTTATACAATTTATTTAATATAAAAGCCATTTATCTATTTTTATATACTAACAGAATTCTATATAAAAAACAATAATAATAATTTATGTATAAATAAGATGTTTATATATATAAATACATAAATAAACAAGCTTAAAAGTGCAACAGATTTGTTTTCATAGCTGTTTATATCATTTGATAACAAATCTCACTTTCTGAAGCCTGAATTGCACCAAACTTTTTAAAAGAACACCAAGGCTACTATAGGGGAAAGTATAAAAATTTTGTTATTGTATTTTATTGTTTGATAAATGTCATTTTCCTTCACAGGTCGATTCATTTTTGGATAAAATCAGCTGTCTGAAAAGCAGCCTCGCTAATATGGAAGGACAGAAGTCAAGTATGAAAAAGTTAGAAGAAAATCTCATACAAGAAATGAGTCGTATTAAGAAAGAAATCCACACCAGTGCAAAAGAAAAAAAGGATTTTTAACACATAAATATTTTATTTTTTTGTTGAATATTTATACAGATTGTTCTTATAATAAGTGATTAATGATTTTGTATTTTTTAAAACATTAAAATTTATTCAAAACTATTTTGAGTGTGGCTTTTCTTATCCTATTGTTTCTACATTTATTTACAGGGTTATTTTTCTTTTAAAAAAATGCATAGGGATATTCGTAGCTTGACTCAAGAAAATCATCATTTTGGCAGTCTATCTTTGAGTGATTTCTGCCAAGTGTAAAAGTTGTTTAAAAAAATTTAAAACATTTTTTTTTAAATGTTGTCAGCAAACAATTCATAAAATTGTAACAAACCAGATAAATATCTAAAATACTTTGAAGTTGGTTTAGCAGGAATTCCAAAATTTTAAAATATTTAGTTTTCTTCATTAGATTTATCCAGCATCATCTCCCAGAAAAAAATTCATCCTGTTTATTTGTATGAGAATTTTTTTATAATCAAAGTTGTTGTCAAGCTTTTTTTTTTTTTAATTATTTGATGCAGTTTGGTTCTATGGGTGTTTTTGTGTAGAAAACATTGGAATTTTTTTTTTTATTAGAAAATTTAAAGTTTTAATTCACTTGGATCTTGACATACATTACATACAATTTATTATTTTATCTGTTACTTAAATGTTAGATGTTATTTTGTCCTTTATTTAAATGTTAAACTTTTACCTAGATGCATTGTAAAACACTTGTATACTTCCATGAAATGTAGTGGTATTCGCTATGCGGCCTTCAGGTTCGTTGCATGCAATTTCAGCATATAATTATAAATGCAGTATTCGAGTTTATTGCATGCAAAAATTGCAATTTCAGTATACAATTATAAATGCAGTTTAGACCCACTTATCCAGAATGGTCGGTACTAGATGCTTTCTGCATAATTGGTTACGTATCAAAACAACACACATTTGATTAAATTTATAGAATACATGTGGCTGTGCCATTGTTTCTGATTTCAAATTAATTATTAGATCAAGATTCAGAATTAAGAATCAGATCCAATCAAGATCAGAGATTAATCAGAATTTTAAGGAAGGTAAGTTTATAGAATCCCTTGGAAAAAATAATTCTATATAAACATCAAATTTCACCTCTGCTTCCATTTCAAATCCTAGATGTCGCATGAAGTTATGCCATGCATGTGATTATGTATAAAGCAAAGCACATGTCAAACTGGCACTGTATGACAAATTTTTCCTCAAAGATTCTAAAATCAATCAAATGAAAATATGATTCTGAATAAATGGTTTCATACTATACATATAAATACATAACACATTTTGTAAAAAAGGTATTTTTTAAGGACCTTGTGATAGTTTTTGAAATCTTGTATAATAAAACCAAACATACGAATTTAATTTAAAAAAAAATGAATTAACAGTTTCAATACTGGGTTAGAATATTGTAAATCTGGTCTATAACATTTCATCTTCCATATTAGCAAATAAGCCTTATCCACCACACAGTTTATATTGACATGTTACATTGGTTAATATTAATATTTACATATTAATTATTAATATATAATAATAGTTTATTATAATATATAGATGCAAGACTGCAAAACTGTAAGTGTGGAATAGTGTTACAAGATGTCTTTATTGATTCTCTGGATTGTATGGACATGTCTGTTGTTTTTTATTGTGTCAGTTGTTTCTGGATGACTCCAGTCTACAAATTACTATTTTTATCTGAATTGATCTTATCAAGTCTACGATGGACGAATCCACACAATACATGAAGCCATCAGAGTCAGACTCAATAGGTTTGTTGTCATATTTCCCCATTCACTTTTGTTAGCTTCCCACCTCTAGTTGGAACGCAGCTCATGAAGTTGTGTTGAGCATACAGATTTGTCATTCAGTTTCGACAGTGGGGATTTCAGACTTACCATGCATCTCATTTAAATCATAATTTCTCAATGTCTCCAGTGTATTGACTTTTCCAATTTTTTTTGTTAGTAACTGATATTGATTTGAAGGCAGATTAGTTTATGTTATTCAGTTCTTTAGAGCTTTCTGGATACAGTTCCAGTTTGGGGGTCTTTTATTTTCTCTGTCTAGCTTCTTCTAATTTTATCACCCTGTGTCACTGGCCACAGTGTATTTATCCTTCAATTGCATGCATATACTTTTTCTATAGAAGCCCTCTTCTTTTTTCAGCTGTTTTTCAGTTGCCCGTCTCCCCTCCCCTTGTGGATTTTCTCTTTTAAATCTCTCACTCCTCCTTTTTTTTCCTTTCACCCTCCCATTTTACATGTTATCATGACTCTGACAGCTTGTCCCTACTTTATTCTCTCTTGGCCTCTCCCTACCCTTATATATATTGTAACCCTTAACTGATGTTATTGGTCTCACAGACTGTTGATTTTGTCTAATTTTCACAGTTTAACTTTAGATACTGGTGAAATTTTGTTTCGTTCGTAGCCCTAGTACTATTTCTAGAAACTTCTGAATAGGTGAATTTTAATTACAATAGTCCTGTACATAAAGTTTAATACAGAAACAGTATCTTATGAGTTAATCGAGCCTTTTATTTATCTTTATATCAAGTGGTCTCGGAGACCACTCACGGTAGCTATACAACAACTTCTATCATAGCAGTTAAGGGAGTCTAAGGCAGTTAAGGGGTCTATCTTTGGAAAAATTTTAACACTGGAAAAAATGGGGCAAACACCATGAAAAAACTGAAAACAGAAAAGGGCCTTATAGAAAATGCATATACATGCAGCTGAAAGATAAATCCACTGTAGTCTGTCCACCAGTTTCTTCTGGATGATAAAACCAAAAGAAACTAGAGAGAAAATAAAAGACACCGAAGCTGAAACTGTACCTGGAAAGCTCTATAGAACTGAAAAACATAAACACTTCCAAACCTATATTAGCTAATAACAAAACAGATTGGAAAAGCCAATACACTTCATTCTGAAATGTGATAAGTCTGAACTCCCCATTGCCAAAACTGTATGCTCAATGCAACTTTTTGAGCTGTGTCCCAAGGAATTGAGACCAGAAGTTAGTGAAAACAGAGATAATAATTGACAAAAAGTAAATACTTTTTGACAATGTAGATGCATCTAATGATAAAACCAATGGATAGAGTCATATGGGTTTGGAGCCTTCACAATTCACAAGGCCCAAGTAAAAATTTTAGGCAGGAGAGCAGAGAAACTTTAAATAATTTAGTAAAGTTGTTTACGAAAATGACTATCTTACTAATATACTTTACTAAAATGATCCGGCCGAGCCTGATTCATTTTCTACAAAAAATGCTAACATTATTTTACCAACATATACTACAATTAAAATTCTTTTAAAAGAATAGTGCAAGTTGCGATTGTAAAATAATCCTGCAATTGACTACCACTATAATTTCACAAACATTTCCTATCGAGATAATCGTTGAATTTTGTAATTGTGGTTTTTAGCTTCTCAGTAAGACAATCGATTGATAAACATCTCAATTGTGGAATTAGGGAATTAATCGATGACTGTCTTGGTTGCTATTTCTATGATGGTGTTAGTTCTCGATTTTTGAATTATCGACAATCGTCCAATTGTGTGGTCAGGAATTCATTTCTCTTTAACCATATTTTGATTTTGATTCTTACAGAAATTTTAATGAGCATAATTGTAACAAATAAATAACACAAACCAAAATTTGTTTATCATTACTGATTATTTATTAAATTATTTCCAATTACAAGAATCAAATTCCATCATGAATTTCTACTGTATTGTATTAATTTAATAAACTAATGTGCCCTATCTCTAATACTACTCTTCTAGGGCTGAAGAAAAATGTCATACAATTGACAAGAGTTTTGTGTAAGTAAGAGATCACCTTATTATATAAATTTAAGGCACTTCTTTGTTTATAGGGACCTTGGTACAAAAGAGGAAAATGGCAAAGTTGAATTTGGTGAGAAAAGCAAAATTTCCAAAAGCGTTTTCTGGCAACCTTTATTATTTGTCACTTTACCAATTAATTATCTATGAAGATGCCGTAGAGCTGCTGAAGTTGTTTTTCTCCTGCTTAAATATTCATTACTAGCCGCCACTGGCGACCAGTTTGGTCTCCCTTAAATGTATGTTAAACATTGCAACACGTTACATTTATTCATAATTTAATTTTCCCTTAATCCTTCGCCAAATCGGAAGATTCTAATAGACAAATCATGAACTTTTGCGATCATGGTAGTACTTCGCATATTTTTTGGGCATAGGTGTCACATATGCACGTTGGCGCGATTTTCCCCCCCGCCACGCCAATTTGGCGAAAATTTTGTTATGGAAATTGTTGTTTATTTACTTTTATTTTTTTTTAATTCTATAAATTATTTTTGATATGTATATCAATATTTATTTACATCAAACTATCATTTATTTATTTTATTTCCTTTTTTAATTATGAGTATTTTTGTTAGTTGGGAGCAGATGATAATACGCCAAATAACGTTCCCGTCACCATCATTCATACTACAATTAATTTAATTTTAAATTATAAACCTGCCACTCATTTCATTTTAAATACTTAACTTTAATCTAAAATGCTTATATTACATAAATTTAAAATACTTCACACTTTTCATTTAAAATAGAAAATAAATAAATAAATAAGAAATAATATCATAAATCAAAACATTTGATTTCAAAATCAAAGTATTGTTTCTAATTTGTACACGTGATAAGTAAAAGCTGTATTAGCGATTTTAAAAATACTAAAAATCTGATTCATTAAATATTATTACATGAGTTCAATTTACGTCAAGAAAAGGTCCTGAAGGAGGTTGAGTTGTATAGCACATAATTATGGTAAACTTTGATTGTCTCACTGGTGCGAATTATCTTTTTGACGCGAGGCAGCGGTCCAAAAATTCATTCGCGGAGAACTTGCTTTGCGAATGATTACCTCCATGATTTAATATTTTAAATGTTCACGACGAATCAATCTTTTTTTTGTTTACTTTCATGAATAGAAAATTTTAACTGCGAATCTAATTTCGACTGAAGTTATTGCAGAATATATACATAATTGAACGTAAGTCATCTCTCAAATATTAATTTATTTTGAACGATCTTTCTTAAAATGTAACTTTTATGCAGTTTTCTTCGAAAAAATAATTTTGAATAAAAATGGCCGCCTGGCATATGAAAAAGTGAAACGGTCATCCCGGAACTGTTGATGACAGTCACATGACTTACGCTTTTATTTTAGAAGATTTTATTCATCTTTGAAATCCTTTAAAAAAAGTTTCATTAATTCAACCTTATTTTCAGAAGCCCATATCTCAAAAGGACACTTCTGATTTGATTACTGTTTGTATCACTGAAAAAAAAACACACCTTAATTGTCAAGAAACCTTTTGTTTCATTTTGGGACTCTTGGGCAGGGTTCTCGCTGACACTCGCCATTGTACCAAATCATGACAAAATGTTTCATTTAGCAGGTAAACGAACCCAAAGACTCACCATATTTAGACTCACCAAATTGCGAATGCTCAATTTTTGCTCTTTCTTTCTTTCTTTCTTTGTATATCTCTGTGTCTGTTCAGTACAGGAGGCACTTTTATTCATGTTACTGAATGATTGATGTCACTTATCATGTTCAATCACACAGTACCATTTACATTACTCTATTTTTTGAGATAGTGATTCAACACCAATTCAATTTAACATCAACCAAAGCCAATCAGCCATTACCGAAGAACAAAATCTGTGGGGTGATTGAGCAAATATAATGACAGGCATCAGGTATGGGTTAGCAATTCACTGCATTGCACACAGGGTACCCCCCCCCCTCCATTTTACCCTCCTAATCAAAAATTGGCTGCTTTTAATACCTATGTTCATCGCACCTTAAAAATTTGTTCATCTGGGAGTTTACTCAAAGCAGAATTAGACCACATTAAATCAATTGCCATTGATCCTGTTGTAATCGTTGATTCAATTCATAATAAACTAATTAAACGTACACATTCCAACATTAACCTTGTTCACAATGAAAATTTAATTATACTTCCATATTTTAAGAGATTTAGCCATCAAATGTCCAGAATTTTGAAAAGATTCGATTTTAAAGTAATTTATGCACCATTTAACAAAATCAAATTTACAGATCTCAAACATCCGACAGATTTTCACATTGGGGAATTTGTAAAATATCTTGCGAGTGTGATAGAATGTACATAGGTCAAAAACTAAGTGATCCTTTAAGGTCCGCTTGAGAGAACATAAAAACTATGTTAAAAATTGTGATACTAAACACTCTGCGATTGCTAACCATTGCTGGTCTAACAATCACAGTTTTAATTTTTCAGAAGCTTCAATAATTCAGAAGTGCTCATCGATTTACGACCTTGGTTTTTGGGAAGCTTATCATATATGGAAGAATTCAGGTAACTTAGTTAATGATATGTCCAGTACACCAAATTTTTCAAATGTTTGGCTGCTTTTCATTTAATTCATTCTCTTCATTCCTCCTTCCCCTTTTTCTTCTCCGTACTTAAACTCATACAGTTTGGCCGAGCACTTCTATTGGTCTCCTACGTCACACGTGACTCCCTGACTCCACTGTTGTTTTCAAAAACTCACCGCCATTCTATCTTGGTCATGTGCAAAGATGCAAGCATACTTAACTGGCTTAAACATTTAAATCAGTTTTTTAATCTTTTAAATTTGGCACTCATGATGGAGCTTTAGGGGCTCCGAAACAGCAGCTTGCCATTTTATATATTTTTATTTGTGCTATTTGTACGCTGATAATTTATTTTAATACTGAAACATTTATCTATACTAATAAAAGAAAGTTGTTTGTCTGTGTGTGTGTGTCTGCGTGCAATGACTAGCGAAATCCACTGCACGTAGAAGTCTGAACATTTGGGTGCGGATAGTCTAAGGCAGGTCTTGATGCACCTGAAGCTCGGATTTTTAATTTTTTTTAGACCCAGGCCCCCAGGAGCTCCTTTAAAATTTTTTTCCTAAATTATTAATAACTCGCCCTATTTTGTTCGACCCTCTTTATTTTTATGGCCCTTTTTCCATTTAGCTTTTTCCCAATTTCTACGTTCCAGTTAAGACACTGGCCCCCTAGGGCCCATTGAAGTTTTTGTTTCCTAAACTGTTAATAACTTGCCCCCTTTTAATCCCATTTTCTCACTTTCTGGGGCCTTTTCTCCATTTAGTTTTCCCCCATTTCTACTTTCAATTAGGGCCCTACTCAAAATTATCAGCTGGCCCCTTTTGGAACCCTTACTATATTTCCCTTAAAAATCGTCCCATTCACTAACTTTTTTTCTAGCAAATTCTTAGTACTTCCAGCTGCTACATGGACAAAAAAAATTTTGGAGAAGATCTGGACCCCCTGAAGTTTTTGTTCCCTAAATTGTTAATACCTTGTCCCCTTTTAATCCTATCTTCATTTTTGAAACCTTTTCTCCATTTAGTTATTCCCACATTTCTATTTTCCAATTAGGACCCTTTATCTTAGGGCCCTGCTCAAAACTATCAGTTGGCCCTTTTTGGGCCATCTACTATAGTTCCCTTAAAAATCGTCCTATTCACTAACTTTTTTTTTCTAACTTCTTAGTACTTTCAGCTACTACATGAATGAAAAAAAAAATTCTCGGACAACACCTGGGGCCCTTCACGTTTTTGTGCCCTACATTTTTAATAGCTTGCCTGCTTTTTATCCGATCTTCTTCGTTTTTGCGGCTCCTTTCTTCATTTAGTTATTCCTCCAATACTACATTCCAGTTAAGACCCTGGGGCCCGGTACAGGGCCCCTTGAAGTTTTTGTTCCCTAAAATCTTAATAACTTGCCCCCTTTTAATCCGATCACCTTCGTTTTTGGGGCCTTTATGTGCTCCATGCATTTTCCACCCTCTCCCCTCATAATTGTGTCACCATCTCAATGTAACTTTAAAGTTGAGTCTTGGATTTATCTCCCCGGCCTACCATCCTCATATTTTTATTGGGGCCCTAGAACTTTTTTTAAGCATTTCTTTAAAATTTTATTCTAATGATTAATTTATACCTTATGCTTAATTTCGACTAATTAAAGATCTAAAGTGCTAAGTACTGAGACCTTTTAAGATATTTTACTTTTAGAGTCCTGCTCAAAACTATCAGTTGGCCCCTATTATAGCTCCCTTAAAAATCGTCAGATTCACTAGCTTTTTTTTTTCTAACAACTTCTTAGGACTTCCAGCTACTATCTGCAGGACAAACAAATTTCTCAGACTTCAGCTGCCACCAATTTTGAGTATTAATCACCTTCTGGGGGCCCTTGCTGCAGCTTCTTTAAAAATTATTCGATTCTCTTGAAATTTTAATTAACATAGTTCTAGGGTACTTCAGTTGCTTTATAAACTACTAAACATTTCCTTAGATCTCCAACTACCATTTTTTTTTTTTAATATTAATCTTCTTTTTCGGCATCAACTTACGTTTACTCACTACAACCGTAAATTAAAAATTGCATTACTGTTAAAAATAAGAGAGATTTAGAGAGAGCCGGGGGGGAAGGGGGGATTTCATCCATAAATTAAATATTGCGTTAATGTTAAAGGAAATTCGTTAAGGGGGGAACATTCCACCGCCTGGGAGCTCATTCTTTTCTTGGGTTCTATGGGGGGGGGGGGGGGGGGGATTTCATCCATAAATTAAATATTGCGTTAATGTTAAAGGAAATTCGTTAAGGGGGGAACATTCCACCGCCTGGGAGCTCATTCTTTTCTTGGGTTCTATGGGATTGATTCCATTCATTCAGGGTTTAGGTCATTCAACTTGGTATCGAAAACCTGAGGTTTTTTTTAAAATTTATTATCACGTGGCCGAGCAATGCCGGCAGGTCAGCTAGTTTGAAATAAAATAATCGCCAACAGTGTAAAGAAAATTAAATTATTATTTTTATTACTAAATGCTAAAACATAAATGAAGTCACAATAATAAATGTATAGATGTATGCTATCATTAGTACATACTGATAATAACAAAAATAATTGTTAATGCAAAATAATAGTCAATGAAAAGAAATGTCCTATTAATACTACGCCAGACTTGAATGGGTTAAGATGTGTTCTTTCTAATGGTACTAACAGCAATCAAATCAGAAGAGTCCTTTTTGAGATATAAGTTTATAAAAATGAGGTTATACTTATGAAAAATTTTTTGAAGGATTTCAAAGATAAATAAATTAATAAATGTTTAAACAGGAGAGAAACAATTTCAGCATCTCTAAGACTATTCATAAGTAAATAATTGGTAACGACAAACTTTTAAAATAATTTGTTCTGCAGTTACAGATTGTTAAAATAAGGGTCAAATTCATCACGAAAAGTCCGATGGTCAACTTTGAGGCCAAATAATGACGAAGGTATTGATTTGTGATCTTTAAGATCGCAATTATGATTTTTAGTATGAAACATTGTATTAGATCACTTATTTTCAATAAGTAAGCTATCTTATATTATGAGCAAGAAGATGACGAACTTGGTGATTGGTCGTTTTTTTATGAGTGTGAATTTTACAGAAGGATCTCTGGTGACAACTATACTACTTCTGACTCTGACAGTTTGCAGATATCCATCATCGACTCCACCTATATGTATGTCCTGTAGCAATTACATCAAAATTGAAGAGGTCCAGGGAGGAGCCTCTAGAACAGTTGACATGGAATGACCCATGAGTTATTTGTACAATTTTTTCATGTAAAAACTTAAAGAAAGTGTGCAAAAAAAAATCAAAAAAGTCAATATGTCGGCCTCAGCCTTAGCAAGTGGAAAATTGCAGATTTTCATGGCTGTTTTGTGCTTCAGGAATCTTAAAATCCTTATACAGCGAAAGATTAAGAAGATAACCTACGATTTTAAATTTCTAAATCCTCATTCAATTTTCAATTCTAAGTTAAATAAACTACTAAGGATCCTGACCTATAATTGCAAGTTATATTTACATTTAATCCCTTCGCCAACAGTTAAATAATTTAAGGATATTCTCATATCAATTATACACACCCCCTCCCCCCCCCCCCACACACTCAATAAAGTAAATTTTTCTGATACAATTAAGAAGTCATTTTTATATGTTGTTAAAGCATGATACATGCAGATAATATCAGTAAAGGCCAGTCGGGTCCGAAGCCTAGTCGGTGTCAAGTTTAATTCAAGAGATTTCAACTAGGCCTGGACTTCTTTCGACCTATATGTATGTCCTGTAGCAATTACAACAAAATCGAAGAGGGCGGGGCACGAGACTCTAGACCAGTTGACATGGAATGACTCAAGTGCATTTTGGTCAATTTTTCCCTGTAAAAACTTAAAGAAAGTGCGTGAAAAAAATCAAAAAATCAATATGTCGGCCTCAGCCCTAGGAAGTGGAAGTGGACATCTGCATGGTCCAAAATTTCCAGGTCCATATCTGACCCAAGCCATATGAAAACATTATTGGCCTGTGCATACTTCTAAATTCTCCTTCTCCCCAAGCACATGTTAGGCTGGCATTTTATTTATTTATTTTTGTAAAAATTATAGTGATGCTGTACATTTGTTTAGCGAATCGGTAGAAAACACATGGAATATGCTCTACTGGGTTACCATACAAAGGAAAATCTCACCAATATCGTCAAGTGGTCCAAGTATAAAATCGCCATTTTAGCACCAAAAAGATACCCCGGTGCATCTGCGACAGCTGTACCAGATTTCTTAGTATCTGAATAAGAATATCTGCAAGTTATGTGCCTTTACATGTAAAAATGGAGTCAGAAAGTAGCATAATTGGATTATGAGCAGCCAGCAGTCTTAATAACATTGCAACCTCCCAATATAACAAGAAGTGTTCTATAAAGGCTAAATAAAATTAGTTTATGAATAACATATTATACCATATATTATTTTTACTGACAGCAGTCATTATAAAACAGTTTGATTATAATGAAATATGATGGGAATTACCAAAAGGTAATCCGAGATATGTAAATATAGCAGAGTTAATTTAAGCACAAATGGAAGAGAATATGCTACAAGTTTAAGCTAGTATGAAAAGTGAAAATGTGAATTACGCTTTAAGCTGAAATAGAAATCAGTGTATTTTAAAGGATAACAGAATAACAAATGAACAAAAGTTTATTGATGATTAAAAACAATGAAATATATAAACGTTGATATACATTAAATAACCAAAATGCAAGATTTCATATCTAATTGGTAATCATCCTCTAAAATAAAAGCGTAAGTCATGTGACTGTCATCAACAGTTCCGGGATGGCCGTTTCACTTTTTCATATGCCAGGCGGCCATTTTTATTCAAAATTATTTTTTCGAATAAAACTGCATAAAAGTTACATTTTAAGAAAGATCGTTCAAAATAAATTAATATTTGAGAGGTGACTTACGTTCAATTATGTATATATTCTGCAATAACTTCAGTCAAAATTAGGTTCACAGTTCAAATTCTCTATTCATGAAAGTAAACAAAAAAAAAAAAAAAAAAAAAAAAAAAAAGATTGATTCGTCGTCAACATTTAAAATATTAAATCATGGAGGTAATCATTCGCAAAGCAAGTTCACCGCAAATGAATTTTTGGACCGCTGCCTCGCGTCAAAAAAATAATTCGCACCAGTGAGACAATCAAAGTTTACCATAATTATGTGCTATACAACTCAACTTCCTTCTGGACCTTTTCTTGACGTAAATTGAACTCATGTAATAATATTTAATGAATCAAATTTTTAGCATTTTTAAAATCGCTAATACAGCTTTTATTTATCGCGTGTACAAATTAGAAACAATACTTCGATTTTGAAATCAAATGTTTTGATTTATGATATTATTTCTTTTTTTTTCTATTTAAATGAAAAGTGTGAAGTATTTTAAATTTATGCAATATAAGCATTTCGGATTAAAGTTAAGTATTTTAAATGAAATGAGTGACAGGTTTATAATTTAAAATTAAATTAATGTAGTATGAATGATGGTGATGGGAACAATATTTGGCGATTTATCATGTGCTCCCGGCTAACAAAAATACTCATAATTAAAAAAGGAAATAAAAATAAATAAATGATAGTTTGATGTAAATGAATATTGATATACATATCAAAAATAATTTATAGAACTAAAAAAAAATAAAAGTAAATAAACAACAATTTCCATAAAAAAATTTTCGCCAAATTCGCGGGGGGGAAAATCGCGCCAACGTGCGTATGTGACACCTGTGCCCAAAAAGTATGCGAAATGCTACCATGATCGTAAAAGTTCATGACTTGTCTATTAGAATCTTCCGATTTGGCGAATAATTAAGGAAAAATTAAATTATGAATAAATGTAACGTGTTGCAATGTTTAACATACATTTAAGGGAGACCAAACTGGTCGCCAGTGGCGGCTAGTGATTGAATAATCAAATAGGAATAGACTGAAACATCAAATTAATCAATGGAAATTTAACTTTAGTTAAACAAGCCGTTAACTTTAAAAAGATTAAATAAAGCCAAAATATAAGTTTAACATTAAAACCAATTAACTTTATATAGATTAAATTTATATGAGATTCAGATGAATTTAAGATTAACTTTTAAATATAACACTTAATGAATATTATTAAAAGTAAAAACAAGCAGCTTACTTTAATATATAGAGGAAAAATGGAAAAACATTTCAAACCTTAAATATCGATTCCAGCACGTCAGAGAACCACGAGACACAATTCAAGACAAACAACTTTACGTAACTTAAACTGAATAACCTAGCCGAGAACCACCTTATATGAACTTTCCTTATGTAAATCACTTTGACCTAAAACAAACATCACTAAAAGTTTCCCCAATGTAACTTTCCTTCTAAGATGTTAAACGAAAAACAACGCGTGTCACTTTAACCTGACTACTCCCGTAATAAATATACTACCGCTATTAGCCGACAACAAGGACAAGTATTTAAAAATAGGGAAAAGTATGATGCGTGGTAAAAAGTGTTTTGAAAAGCATTTAAAGAGCTGGAAAGAACATGTAAAAGATGAGCTAACAAACATGGAATGATTCTTCTAACCAGGTCATCAAGAAAAACATATTGAACCCTATGGACGCACAACGAGCCAGTCCTTTAAAAACATCTTTAAAATACTACGATCTTTCTTGAACCACATGATGAGGATCTTTTTACTCGATGAGCTCAATAACTCGCAAACAGTCAACATAGGCAGAGAAACATACTTCAGGCGGTTCGTCAGAACACTAGACGGCCAGCAACATAGACGAGACCAAAACTAAAACGAAGCTAATGAGCTCCCGTCTGAACGGAGTATAAATACTCCGTCTGCACTAAAAATCCCCTCATTATGCAATCCCGTGCCCAGTACATATACGTCACTACCGTAATGCAAATTACTGACAACCCGTCACGGGAGAGAGAAAGTGAATGACGTCATACCGGCTTCGCCGTATGTCGTCACGCATTCCATCCTCTTCGTAACCACGTGATTTAGATCAAACCGTACGGGCATGGAGATTGCGAAATGCCTAATAACTAATGAAGAACTTTAAATTGGATACTTATAAAAGAATGCCTGGATATAAGAGGTGAGTAAATTAAATAACTATTACAAATACAGAACTTAAGAAAGTAGAATAGCAAAACTCATAACTAGTAGGTTTTATGAGAATAAAGAAAACATAAAATGTAAACCAAGGAGTAAATTAGGGTCTCAAATAGCAGGATGTTATAGAGTGATGAGACACAGGGAAAATGGGCATACTTTCTTGTCACTGATGTCAAGATTCCTTTTTTTTATATTTAAATTACTTTTCAAAAAAAATATTTTCACCCCGCTTCACAATGGGAAACTTTCTGGTCCATTTTTGAACATAAAACATTATATTTGCAGACAAGATTTATTTAATTGATTTGTAATCAAAAAGTTTTTTTTTTCTTCTGTTAAATAAATTATATCTTGAGTTATAAGCAATTATTGTCTCAGAAGGGCAGATTTTTTTTTTTTTAGAATTCCTGCATTGTCACATTTGAAAATTTGGTTCAAAATGCCAACTTTGACAGCATTTTCTGAAAAATCTCCTGTCTTTAACAAAATATTCAGAAAATCTATGCCCTTTTTTAAAACCTGGGGGAAACTGTATTACTACTTACATTTATATAAATATATATATATATTGATTGTGTGCATGTATAATGTAAAATGGCTGGTTGTATATTATAAAATGGATGTAAATATGTAATCATATAAGTAAGGGGAGGATTTAAGTATAAAGCAGTCCCATCACAGGATTTTCAAAAGAGAGAAGTTCAGTGTAAAGAATTTTCTTAAACTTAGATTTTTTAAATATTACTATCTAGAATTACACACTAATTATTGCTGATTATACATTAACTTCAATTAAGCCTTGAAATAGTTGTACATTGAATTACACTTGTTATGCTTTATTGTAGGGGTACACAACCTTTTTAAGCGAAGGGCCACTTACAAAAATGACTGGGTTGTCGAGGGCCACCATCAGTAGAATTTTGTTTAGAGGCGGTGTGACAAGAGGGGGGGGGGGAATCTAAGTATACAATCAGATTTAAAAAAACATCAATTTCAGAAGGGTAGTTTTAGCCCCCTAGGTTCCTTCCTTCCCATTCAACATATTCAGTTCTGTTGGCAAGAATATATCAACTGTATATGTTTGTATTTATATAAGAGATATAGCTAAGATTATTTTCAAAGAGTGAAAATACTCCTTGACTTTATTTGAAGGAGTAAATTTAACTTTAAAGATTGCCAGTGCCGAAAAAAAATTGTGCTTTCATGAATGAAGGTAGGGAGGAGAAGAAACATTTTCAGTCATAAAATGTGGATATCAAGTAGGGGTGCACAATCTTTATAAGAGGAGGGCCAGTCACAAAAATGACTGGAATGTCGAGAGCCAACATCCGTAGAGTGGACAAAATTTTGTTTCGGGGAAGGAGGGGGAGGATTGGCCTGAAACTTCATAAAAATGCTAATTTTAAAAGGAGGGTTTGCTCCCTATACTCAACCACCTCCTTAGTCAGCATAATCCAATTCAGTTGGCAAGGATGGAAAAAACTTGCTTTTTTTTTTTCATGCGCGATTGACAATATTCGTTGTTTTTTCCTAGTGATTGACGAAATTCGCAATTTTTACGAGCCCGTTCGGTGAAATTTATGATTTTTATGCGCCCGATCGTCGAAATTTGCAATTTATACGCACCCAATCAGCAAAATTCGCGATTATTACGTACCTGACCGGCCAAAATTTTCAATTTTTATGGCTGCCGATCAGCGAAATTTGCAATTTTTCGCACCAGATCGGCGAAATTTATGCTTTTTACGCAGACGATCGGCAAAATTAGTGATTTTTACGCAGACGATCGGCAGAATTTAGGATTTATACGCACTCGATTAGCAAAATTTGCGATTTATACGCACCCGATCAGCAACATTTTTTATTTTAATGCACCCGATGGGCGAAATTTGCGATTATTACACGTCCGATAGGCGAAATTTGGCAAAATTCGCAATTTTTTCATGTCCAATCAGCGAAATTTATCCGCGGGCAACCAGTAATCTGGTCATGGGCCACAGGTTGTGCATCCCTACTTTAATGCATACAACCTACTTATCGAAATATCTGTAATGTAGGACCTATTGTTATACAGAAGAAAATTACAATTACTAATTTAAACCTGGTAACAAGTAAAACCTGGTCCGAATTATCATGCATTTATTCACCTAAATAAATTAATTGTATGGAATTCACCTTTCTTTGAAAATTCACCTAAGCAAACAGCAAAATGATCATTAGTCTCATGAAGTTTAATGAAGCAGATGTACAATTAAAACTTGAGCAAAAACAAGTAATATAAAAAAAAAATTAAGTCAATTCCTACTTTTTAATCATAAATATATAAAATAAACCCAAGCAGCATTAATGTCCCACGTTATCTTTATTGAACATTATTTTATAATCATCATTGCGGTATTTTATTTCTGTGGCATCACTCATTTGAGATAAATCTTTCATTTCATTTATGAAAACAATGGGAGGAATTTTTTTCTCCCATTTAAAACTAAAATTAATTAATTAAACTTAATTAATGAATTAATATTTCAAAAACTGTATTAACATAAAGTGTCATCCACTACAAGTTAAAAAAAAAATATTTGAACTTGAGTGGATGAATAGAAAATATTTTATTAATGATTGAAAATTTGAACAAGATATATATAGAGAGAGTGTGAGCTAATAGTAGGAATTTAAAAAATAATAAAATAAAAGCCATTATACCAATAATAAATATTTAGCAAAAGCTCCAAAATAAATAAAAATTTACTTTTACAAATTTTGAAGTTTTTCTGTCAAGTTTGGATAGGTTTAAAATATCCTAGATGTTGAAATTTATATTTAAGGCACCTCCCCCCTCCAATAAATAAATAAATAAATAAAAGAAGCCAAATAAGAAAGGTTACACCCCTCCTTTTTTAAATTTACTATGACTTTGTATAACTACTAGTAAATTCCTTCTCCTTGAATTCAAAATAATAGCAATAATAATGTAAGTGTTATTGTCACCTACTTGAATAATAAAATTTAAACCAGCATGTTATTTGTAAAAAATGAGATGACTTTAAATATATCAGTTTCTCCTGTTTGTTTTAGTTTTTTAATCCTAATGGTATCATTTAACAAGAAATAATTATATACACACATAGGCTCCAAAAATATCTTTATTTCTTTTTTAAAAATTTACACAACATTCATGCAGTGCAGACAAATTAAATTCCATGCATAAATGTTACAAATGTACATATGCAGTTTTTGATACTAGTAATCAGAAGTTATTCTTAAAATTTATCGCTCATTTAAGATTTGTCTATCAACATGCAGCACCATTTTGTTTAAAACAAATATAATTTAAAATAAGTTTAGACATTATATTCTGCTAAGAATGTCAATATTTCTCATTTGAGATAAGCATTTTTTATATTGAAGCAATCCTATAATTTTTTTCTTCCAGATGACTTCATACTACAAGAATTAAAATGTTTGGAGACTGTGCTGATATTTCCATTCCAGATTGAGGGAGGGGAGAACTACTTTACTATCGCATAGAGCCCCATAAGAAGTGGGGTGAGGAAGATATATGTTTGCAGTGCAAGGTTTATCCAGACAATGTGTGGCAGTGAATTGTAGCCATTCACATTTGTCGAAAGCAGCAATGGTGTTAGAAGTACAACGTGCAAATATAAAACTCTACCAGCATTTGGAGAAATCAATGAAAGAAACATTGATTGTACATGTTGCATCAGGCGTACAGAGAGAAATCAATGCATCCTGCAAAGATGTTTTCAAATGACACTGTTTCAAGGGTGTATCTAACAATGAGGAAGCTGTAACAGACACAATAAAGACCATCTGGTCCAAAGATTTCCAGAAATATTTTCAGCAATGGTACTTGTGCTGGCAGCAAGACCGTAGTCAATGGGGAAGGAGGGGGATCATCAGGGTTTGATCTCCCTCCGAAATTTTTGTCAGGATGACTCTAAATATACCCTTAAGGCTGCTCTTGCCAGTAAACTTACCAATTCTCCTCACTAACGTTAATTCTATGGGCGTAGGATGCATTTGTACATTTAAAATATCTCCTCGGGAAATTAACATTTTTGACTTCTATTTTCTGTGAGGATGTCTCTTTTTTTTCTTAGTTGTCAAAATATTTCTAAAATATGTACTTAATGTATAACTTTATGTGTTAAAATCTTAGCAAAACTAAATAAGATTTTAACACTTCATATAAAATTAAGTCTATATTTTAGTAAAACTTTGACAACTAAGAAAAAAAAAAGACAACCTTCAAGAAGTGTATACAGAAAACAGAAGTCAAAAATATTAATTTCCCTAGGAGATATTTTAAATATATCAATGCTTCCTATGCCCATAGGATTAACATTAGCAAGGAGAACCGGGAAGTTCACTGATCAGAAGCCTTAACTATCAGTGAAAATGCTCCAAGATTAAAAAATCAAATATAGTCAAGATTCAAAATAAAATGCCTACAACAGCTTTATTCAAATTGTCAGACTTGTCGAGCCCAAATTCTTGAAGAATGCAATGAAAGTTATTTAAACTATCCACAAACTTAGCTGTTCCAACATATACTCGGAAAACATCTTTCACAAAAAACATTTGAAAACATAATGTATAAAATTTTAAATATTCATTTGGTTGACACTAACATCAACACATGACCGAAGAAGCATTAAAATGGAATTATAATTTTATTTGCAATGGAAAAGGCTTAAATTTTATTTTGTAATTATATTAAATTGAATTATTTGAACTTAACTCTCTCAACTCTTGCCTCTGTTCAATTAGTAAAAAAAAAAAAAAAAAAAAAAATCTAAAATAAGACAAGAATAAAATTTAAGGTATCATTTATCCCTCCAAAATGCTTTTCTGGCTACAGTCTTGGCTGGCATAAGTGCCTAGCTTTAGAAGGCGAGTACTTTGAAGGTGGTTTTGTGTAACACATGATATCAATAAATCAATCAAATCCATTAAGAAAGCCAGTCTCCAAACTTTTTGAATACTAGAAGTACATAAGCAGTACACAAGTAATGAGCAAAACAGTTAGGGAATGCCTGCCACACACACTGCTTATTCACAATTACATAACACAATGAACAAAAAATTGGTTATGATCTCATTATATACATACATAGTGGTGAAAGAAAAAAAAAAAAAACACTAAGAGTTTAGAATTTTCACCGTGATGTTTCATCAGTTTATAAAAGTTCTAACTCAGATCTTTTGAAATGAAATCTGAATAATAAGTTCAAAGATGACTCACGGTGATATGGAGCAAAGTAATGACTCACATGAAAATGTCACACATCCATTTCAATAATATTGGATGACTTTTTTTTTTTTCAGTTTAGTTTAAAAAGCGATCAATCAATATTCGTCATCATCGTCATCAGTCCGACTATTCTGCTGTTGTAACTGCAACTGTTGTTGGGCAGCTTGCTGCACTTGTAACCACTCCTGTTGTTCTAATTCCGCCTGTTCTTGACGAGCCTGAAATATTTTGAATAAGTAATAATGAGTAAATTATCAGCACTTTTTTCATAAAGACATTTTAATTTTTAAAAAGTTACAACTAAGAATGAAAGGCAAATTGAGAGTTTATCTGGGAGAAAAAAAAAAAAAAAAAAAAAGACCTAAAACAGTTGCAATAGTGAAAGGAGAAATTTAGTCGCTAAAGAAAAATAATGTTATACATAATAACTACATTAGAATATTAAATGAAAGTATTATTGCATTATATTATTTGCAATAAAATTACAATTAAGAATAGTTTAAGAAGTGTCAGTTAGAAATGCAATAATTGTATACAGGGCACAAACTTTAAGGGCTGGTACAGGGCACGGTAACAATCATTTAGTGTATAAGAAACCAATGTCAGAAATCCATTTATTGAGTCAAAATTACAGGACGTCTCACTACAATCTGAAGTCACGTTTTCATTTATAATTTTACAAGTAGTGAAGATACTTTAATGAAATCCATACAATATCTTTACAATTCATACACAGATGAGTCTGTTGTGAATTTTGTTAAAATATCTTCACTACTGTTAAGGTTATGTATGAAAACGTGATTTCGGTTTGGAGTGAGACAACCAGTAATTTTGACTCAATAAATGGATTTCTGAATCTGGTTTCTTACACAATAAAGGACTGTTACAGTGTCCTGTACCAACCCTTAACGTTTGTATCATGAATTCAGGATCATCCTGTATATACATATACAATTAAAATAATTTACATTTTATATGTCCATTAATTAATACTTCAAACAAAGTGGGCAAAATATTTAAAGAATTTCATAATGGTTTTAATAGAATTTATTAATCCTCGGACTACTGAAACAAGTAGCAAATTGTACGTCAAATGTGAAAAATGAGGTGCATTTGTAATATAACTAGTTGTGTAAATATTCAGTTCTTGGTGCAACAGCTGCTGCACTTTTATTCAAAAATGCATTAATACAAAATTTATTTCATGTGCAGATTTTCATAGTATAGATATTCATTTTATTTTATGAAATTAAGTTTCAATATACACTTTTACAAACAGTTCATGACAATTCTGTTACATTGAAATTATATTATGCGCAAATATCCAATACAAGACAATGTTAAAAATCATCATTATTATTTCAGTGAAATGAATTATATAGTCTGTTATAATGATAGGATTAATTTCTGTAATAGAATAAGTACATTTTAAGTTGGCAACATTTTATCTTTTGTTAACATTAACTGAAAATTCCAATGGGAAACTGAAGCCTAGCTGTGAAAATTTTAGAATTTGAAATCTATATTTAGACTTTTTTTCCATTTAATATCTATTTCTCCAGAAACATCTATCCAAAAAACTGTTAGTAGATTAATAGGATTGCTATAATGAAACAATTTTAGTACACAAATTCGGCTTTTAAATTCAGTAATACGGAAATAATAGGACTTCATCTTAAATAGGACGTAATCACCATAGCAACCTAGAATCATTACATATCATGGGATATCACTGAGTTAATTACGCATGATCGGGTTTAATAGAATGAAGAAAACTTTTATTAATATATTTTTAAGTTTTGATTTGATTTTCACGAAGTTTGAAATGATTCGACAAAATTCTGCAACGATTCTACACTATATTGCCAAAGGTGACCGGTCACTTGCGATTTTAGACGTTTTATTAACTATCTAGAAAAATACATGAGGAATTAACCTGAAACTGCAGGTGTATAAACAGTATAGTATAGGTTATATATTTCCGCGAAGATTTTTTCACGAAACCCCATAGGGGACTGTCAACAAATTGAAAAAGAACGAATATCTTTTGGATAACACTGTAAAAACTAATGTAGCAAAGGCGTTCAAACTCGAGATTATTAATATGTGGCTTATTGTAATATACTGTGTTAATTTTTATGAGGATAGCATGTATACTTGTAGAGAAATTAAGGTTTTTATTAAAACAGTACCAAATTTCGCCTAGTTTTTTGCTTATAATTTGCAGAGTTCTTAATATAAAAAAAAGTTATTTTCAGAAAATATGACAAACAACATTGTACATAATACTCTGCAATCAGAATAAAAAAAGAAAATAAATTGGATGAAAAATGAGCAGGTTTACTAAAAAATGTTTCACTGCGCATGCGCGAATGAAATCAAAATATAATATGCATAATGTATTAGCTAAGTATATAGAGCAACTTTTGTGAAAGTCTCAAAATCATAGCTTGAAAATTCTGAAAATTATCGTCGATAAAATAAGCTCGAAATCCGTTGTTCCCAAAAAGAAGCAAAAATATGAGGGGTTGTATCTAAATATAGTAGTATGTGCAATATTGTGTACGCTATCTTGGCACTAATCAACAGATATTTGATACAACCCCTCATCTTTCTGCTTCTTTTTGGGAACAACGGATTTCGAGCTTATTCTATCGACGATAATTTTCAGAATTTTCAAGCTATGATTTTGAGACTTTCACAAAAGTTGCTCTATATACTTAGCTAATACATTATGCATATTATATTTTGATTTCATTCGCGCATGCGCAGTGAAACATTTTTTAGTAAACCTGCTCATTTTTCATCCAATTTATTTTATTTTTGAATTCTGATTGAAGAGTATTATGTACAATGTCATTTGTCATATTTTCTGAAAAGAACTTTTTTTATATTAAGAACTCTGCAAATTATAAGCAAAAAACCAGGCAAAGTTTGGGACTGTTTTTATAAAAACCTTAATTTCTCTACGAGTATACATGGTATCCTCATAAAAATGAACACAGTATATTACAATAAGCCACTTATTAATAATCTAGAGTTTGAACGCCTTTTCTACATTAGTTTTTACAGGGTTATCCAAATGATATTCGTTCTTTTTCAATTTGTTGACAGTCCCCTATGAGGTTTCGTGAAATAATTTTCGCGGAAATATATAACCTATACTATACTGTTTAGACACCTGCAGTTTCAGGTTAATTCCCCATGTAGTTTTCTAGATAGTTAACAAAACGTCTAAAATCGCAAGTGACCGGTCACCTTTGGCAATATACTGTATATATTAAATTTCAAACCATTCGGTTGGGTAGTTTTTGCACTGTTATATGCAGACAAACGAACGGACCAGATAACAGCTTATATGATTACAAATGCACCTAAAATAACTATACAAGAATTACAAGTCAGTTTATTGGACCCCTATGTAAATATCGAATCACCAAAATATAAATGAACTATTGATTTGTAACGAGTATACTAATAAATACAACATGATCATCACAAAGTAGATAGAAAAACCTAGATTGTAAAGATTAGACATTTATTTTTATTATTTATAATTTTTTATCACAAGAATAAGTGATAAAAACTGTTTTAGTGTCCAATGGATCTGATTGGTAGTCAAACTTTTTTAAATTGTCCAAATTATTAGCATTAGATGAGGTATTTTCTTATTCCATGAAAAACTCCTTCAGTGTTTACAAAACTGCTGTAGTTTCATTTATTGAAAGACTGAGTCAAAGAGAAAAAAAAAAAAAAACTACAAATATAACACTTAATGGGATTTTTTTTTTTTAAGTTGTAGGAGAGCTTTATAAAGCCTTTTTATAGAAAACATTACATTCTAAAATGATAACTTCCATTTTCAAAGCCTGTTTTTCATGACAAAAAAAGTTTTCCCCCAGTCAAGTTGAAACAAATCTTTCATGTTAAACGAAAAATTTAAAGAAAAACTATTCTTGTTAAACACATGGATAACTATAATACTATTGCAGTATAGCTTGGAGAGATAAGCAGTTTCTTTCATGTTAAGTTTTGAGTTTCAAATGTGTGAATACACCAACGTTCATTTACCTTGATTTCTTATTCGGAATTGTTTTTATATTTGTTCCCCCCTAAATATATGAACTAGTTTTCATTAATTTCAATAAAGAAAATGCTATACCATCATTCTAAGAGACATTTCGCCTCATAATTGAATATGTGAAAATGGTCATGAAATCAAATTATGTTATAGGTGGCATTTGGAAATGCAATATAATCAGACAATGTTTAATTATTAAAAATAAATGAACAACGTGAAATAGCACAAATAAAAATATATAAATTGGCAAACAGCTGTTTCAGAGCCCCTAAAACTCCATCAACAGTGCCAATTCAAAAGATTAAAACTGATTTAAAAGTTTAAGCCATGTAAAATAATTATAACAACCACAAACTATACACAACAAATAAACGCATTTGTTGAGAAAGACAAAATAATTGTAAGCTTTACTCCCATAAAAGAAAAGTTCATGGTAATCTTGGTGCAGTTTAATAATGAAGGACATGATACATAAGGAAGTGCTATAAAATCAATTACATAAAATGTAAAGTTTTTGTTTTAAAAATAAGTATTCGTGTAATTTAATAAATACAAGGATTTTATTAGTGACAGAATAGTTAGTATTTTTGTCAGACAAAGTCAGTAGTAGAAAAGACATGAGAGACATAATACCGCATATCTTCTGGAATTAAGACTGGTTTTTTGGCAACAAAAATTAATTTTGCCATACCAGTAGCAAAAAACTAGTAATTAGTTGAAACCAGCAGAAAGTAGCTGAATCTTAGATCGTCATTTTCATTTAAAGTTTTAATGAGCAAATCAATTTATAACTCAAGTAAAATTCCTGAAGCGAAGCAATGACTTATTGTTGAAATTGTTTTATAAGTCATGTATTACACAAGATTATATTTTTCTAATGTTAATTCTACAAAAACACTGGGTTTCAAAATATAACTTATGGGTGATAATTATGGGTTTCAGTCATGAATAATTAGATGATTTCTAAAAAATAAAAAGTTCCTGCAAGTAAAAACAAGTGAGTAAGTGTGATCTAAGACTGCACAAAGGATTTCGTTTCATATTTCTTTCAAAACACTTTATCCTTTTAATAAATCCAAATAAATTTCATTAAAAAAAAAATATATATATATATGTTTTTTATTAAGTAAAAATTTACCGGTCTATTTTTCTCGTTTTTTTTTTTTTTTTTTTTTTTTCAAAAATTTGAACCGATCTGATAGCAGGCGAAGCCCTCTTTTATACTCTGTAATAATAATATTTGTCATGTGAACTAAATGAGATATTAAAAAAAATCAATTTCAAAATTTAACATACCTTCAAAATGTTAAAATGTCAATATTTCCATAATCAGGTTTTTATCATGATTCAATACATTCCTCAACCTCATATATTTACTATTCTCTATTACTCATATTGATACTCTCTTTGTATTATTCTCAAACATTTGAAAAATCTGTTAAACTTCCAATAGGATGTCAGATTAATTTTCTTTTTAATTCTCTAATGACGTCATATTAAGCTGCTTTCTGTATTTACACATACTCATACTCCTTGTATTATTGAGAAATGTTTGAAAATTTCTATTTTATTACCTACATGACGTCCTATTAGTTTTTTTTTTTTTTTTTTTTTTCCAATTGTTGAAACTTTTTATTTCATTTTCATTTTTTCACGTGGAAATCTTTCAATAGAAAATTAATTACTGTAGAAAGAATTTTATTGTGGATGGTTAATTGTTGGCAACTGCTGTAACAAAAAATGTTTAAATTTAATAGGAAAAGGCTGTTGGCTTTTTCGTTTTTTATCTCTATTTATTAAAATAAGATTTTTTCAAATTTTATGATTTTGAGCTTTGTAGTAGGTATTCAGCTATATATACACAAAATTGTATGCCTGTAAGTTATTTAGTTTCTGAGAACCAGCTCTGTGATGAACAGACAACGAAGCGGGAGAAGGTTTCGTGAGATGAACCCTAAAAAGCATACCACTATTGCTCTTTTTGAAACCAGAAAAAGGTTTGTTGCAGATGCTTATAAAATTTGCTCGTATATTCCAATAAAACACTTAGCTCTCACAACTCCCTTCCATTCGTAAATTTGTGGACTCTAGCTAGTTTCGCGAAACAGAAACATGCGGAACATTTTTCTCTCACATACTGCTCGCAAATGAGAACGTCACATGATCAGTATTTGCGGGAGGTTTGAAGCTCTTTTAAGAGGAAAAACAAATATGGCAGACAGTGCAACGTAGCATGCAAAGCCATGTTAAGCTTGCTATTCTAGTTTTATTTATACTAAATAATGCGATTTACGGCGAATAAATAAGAATTATTACATTTTATGAATTACTCATAGATAGAGTTAGAATCAACACAAAAAGCATGGGGGATATTCTTTAAAACACGGGTATGTGAAATATTTTTAAGTGTTATGTTATCTTATATGTTGTATTATGATGAATAACTGCTTAAAGTTATTTCTAGAACTCTTATAAAACCTTCATAGGAGTTATTATTAAGATAAGACATGTCATTAGAATCTTGATGTCGCATCCATTGAAAAATAAGTGTTTACCTTTATAAAATTATAACAGTTTCTAATAATTTAATATTTAGATTTTTATCAATTTTTATTACTAATCACCAAGATTTAGATTTGATGATGCATACTAATAATAATAAAATATTCACACATGAATTGTTGAAATTAAAAAAAAAAAGTTTAATTTCTTATTTTTCTGTAGTAAGCAGCTAGATAATTTACAAGTTTTTTATGCTAATTTTGAAATTTGTCAGCATTTGATGTTAATTTTGAAGCAATTTTTAAATTCACACATAAGAGATAATATAAATTTGTAAGCATACTTTTATTAATTAAATACTATTTATTTTTTATATTTTCTTTTTTAGAGCTTGTCTCTAATCATAAAATGATGAACTAAAAATATCCTTCATTACATAGTATGAACTATTAACAAAATGAATAAATCATAATTCTTGAAACTATAATTTTGACATTTATAAACATGTCTTATCTTGAAAAATGTTTTGTGAGTCCCCAGTATAATACAACATGATAATAATAACACATTCATAACATTTTACATTGTGGCTGATTGAGAGTATGTAAGAATTGCTAAAGTTATAATTTAACAATTGAGTGTTGAGTGAAAGTATTTAATTCACATAGCTCAAAGATTATTTCTTCAGCTTAAAAGAAAAAAAAAAAGAATCTCTCTGCACTACATCTAACTCAAATTAATAATAATAGTAAAGATAATAAATACTATCCAGTTTGAAGATAACAAAAATATATTATTTTCAAGCTGAAACTTTTTTTTATTATAATGTATGCCTAAAAGTTATAATTTAACAATGTTTATTTTTTATTAAGAATTTTTTTTTTTTTTTAAGTAAAATTACTTTTATATTTTGGATAAATATCAATATCTTAATTGGTATTCATTTCCCTGGTGCATATTGGCTTTTTTTTTTAAACTCCTGTTGAATAATAAATTTCTCAAATATATTAATTTACACAAGAGTTTATCAACTTTTAACTTTGTATAAATATCAACAATGCAAACGAAGTATTGATAAGGTATTGCATTGAAGCTTACATATCAGTTATATGTAAACATAAAGAGTTTCAGAAATATTTTCTTACTGTTTCAATAGCATATACAGTTTGTTTCAATTCTGAACTTTTCAAGCCAACTAAATATACTAAAAAAGACACTAATTAAAAGACACTGATAAATATATTATCACGAAATTTAATGTTTAACAATTCTTCACATTATGGCAAAATAGCACAAAAGAAGAACACTGTATTCAAAATATTCCCTTTCATTTTAATAAAATCATTATCAATGATATAAAATAGGGGTGCACAACCTGTGGCCCGCGATCGGATTACTGGTGGCCCGTGGATCAATTTCGCCGATCGGAAGCGAAAAAATCACGAATTTCGCCGATCAGGTGCGTAGAAATCGCGAATCTTGCCAAATTTCGCCCATCGGGTGCGTAAAAATCGCAAATTTTGCTGAGCGAGTGCATATAAATTGCGAATTTTACCGATCGGGTGCGTATAAATTGTAAATTTCGCCAATCGCCTGCATAAAAATCGTGAATTTTACCAATCGCCTGCGTAAAAATCGTGAATTTTGCTGATCGCCTGCGTAAAAAATCGGGAATTTTGTCGATCGGGCCCGTAAAAATCGCGAATTCTGCCGATAGGGTGCATATAAATCGTAAATTTCGTCGATCAGGTGCGTAAAAATCACGAATTTTGCCGATCGTATGCGTAAAAATCACGAATTTTGCCGATCGGGCCCGTAAAAATCACGAATTTTACCGATCGGGCCCGTAAAAATCACGAATTTTGCCGATCGGGCCCGTAAAAATCGCGAATTTTGTCGATCGGGTGCGTGTAAATTGTCAATTTTGCCGATCAGACGTGTAAAAATCGCAGATTTTGCCGATTAGGCCCGTAAAAATCGTGAATTTTGCCGATCGGGCCCGTAAAAATCGCGAATTCTGCCGATAGGGTGCGTATAATTCGCAAATTTTGCCGATCAGGTGCGTATAAATCGTAAATTTCGTCGATTGTATGCATAAAAATCACGAATTTTGCCGATCGGGCCCATAAAAATCGCAAATTTTGTCGATCGAGCTCGTAAAAATCGCGAATTTTGCCGATCAGACGCTTAAAAATCGCAAATTTTGCTGATCGAGTCCGTAAAAATCTCGAATTTTGTCGATCGGGTGCGTATAAATCGCAAATTTCGCCGAACGTGTGCGTAATAATCGTGAATTTCGTCAATCACTAGGAAAAAACTATGAATATTGTCAATCGTGCATGAAAAAAAATGCAAGTTTTTCCCCATCCTTTCCAATTGAATTGGGTTATGCTGACTAAGGAGGTGGTTGAGTATAATGAGCTAACCCTCCTTTTAAAATTAGCATTTTTATGAACTTTTAGGCCGGACACCCCCCCCCCCCCCCTACTTGCCCGAAACAAAATTTTGTTCATCCTATGGATGTTGGCTCTCGACAATCCAGTCATTTTAGTGACTGCCCCTCCTCTTATAAAGGTTGTGCACCCCTTTGATATCCACATTTTATGACTGAATATGTTAAGAAGTGCAATTTAGAATAATATATGTTTCTCCTCCTCTCCACCTTCATTCATGAAAGCAGAATTTTTTTTCCGGCACTGGCAATCTTTAAAGCTAAATTTATTCCTTCAAATAAAGTCAAGGAGTATTTTCACTCTTTGAAAATAATCTTAGCTATATTTCTTGTATAAATACAAACGTAAACTGTTGATATATCATTGCCAACAGAACTGAATACGTTGACTGGAAGAAAGGAACCTGGGGGGGGGAGAGGGGGGCTAAATCTACCCTTTCAAAATTTGTTTTTTTAATCGATCCCCCCCTCCCCGGTCACATCTCCTCAAAACAAAAAATTTCTGATGGTGGCCCTCGACAACCGGTCATTTTTGTAAGTGGCCCTTCGCTTAAAAAGGTTGTGCACCCCTAATATAAAATGAAATTGTTTAACATAAATAAAAATAGCAGTTTCAACAGTGTATTATATTATCAAAATTTTTTCTCCCTACAGAAATATCTAAACATAAATATGTGAAAGTTAACAAGTGAGGAAACAGGATAACAAATAATATATTCTGATGCTAATATTCCTCATTTCGCCATCATCCGTTTGGCATTGAAGAAGCTCCTATTATGAAGCCTTGAAACAAGTGCAAGATAAAATTTCTCTAGATATTTGTGCTTTTCTTTTCATTAGTTCTGCAGATCAAGTATTTATTTTTGCACAAAGTGTTTTTATATGTATCTCAATTTGTAAGTAATGTGGATATAGAAGTTTTAAACCCTTAACCCCCCACGTTCCCCCTCCCAAAAAAAAAAGCAGCGGGCAGAAATATATATATATCGATATAAAATACATCTTTGAATCAAAAATTAACTTTCAAGTTCGTACAACAATAATTACCAAATTATATAGTTAAAATGAAATCACATGTATAAAAATCAAAGGAAAAAATAATACAAAAATTAATAACAAAACTTGAAAATGCAAAAAAAAATAATAATATATATATATATATATATTTAAAATGAAAAGCGCATTTAGTCAAATTTTCCACACAAATATCATCTCTTTGTGCATGTGCCAATGTTTTTTGAAGGCTTCTCCCCTCAGAAAGGGGAAACCTGATGGATTAGTCCTCACCTGTTTAACCTAGAGATTGAAAACGGTTGATTGAAAACAGATGGAGTCACCATTGCATTGAAAGCATAGACCTTCTAATATATTTTTGCTCTAAGATTGAAAGCTGAAGCTTTTTTTTTAAGAACTCATGTTTCCACTACTAAATATACATATTTTTTTGCAAAATTTTAAAGAGAGCTTGGATACAGTTATATATTTATAACGAATTGAAATGTCAGAGAGTTCAGAAGATGAAAACAATTTTTTTATTGCTATGTTAAAGGAGACAAAGCAAAAACAAACAAAAAAGCGAGAAGAAAACATTTCTTTTACAACTAGATAATAATACGTTTTCACAAAATTTTTACATGTGCAGTAAAACCGTTTTATTTATCACCCATAAAGATTTTAAAGAATTCGGACAAAAAGAACTTTTTATTTTAAAACTATGAAACGACCCTACGTAAACAAGAAAATGAGCGCTTTTATCACTAAATATCAATATTTTTTCATGGAATTTTTCATTTTAAAATATAATTTCATACAAAATCCGGTTAAAGATATAAACTAATAAAAACTGGATGTTTCTTTTTAAATTTATCATCACGGGCCACAGGCAGGGTCAGCTAGTATATATTTAAAATCAAATCACATGTGTAAAAAACAAAGGAAGAGATATTATGAAAAGCAATGGAAAGGATACTACAAGAATTAAACTTAATAAAAAGAAAAATCACGAATGGAATACAGTATAACTCCAATTATCCGAACTCTGACTATCCGAATCGCTGATTATCCAAATCGATTTCAGAATTTCAGAAAAAAAAATTAAGACTGAAACGTACTGCGATTCGCAAAATAATCATTTTGTCTACGTGCGCTACTGTCCTTCCTTCCGCGAAGTTAGTCTTACCATAAAACCTCATTACAGAAGGCAACTTTTAAAGAAACTTTTGGTAGAGGGCAAAGACGATGAAAGTGTGTTGGCTAACCCCAAAAAAATAAATTTGAAAGCTTGCGTTTACATACTGGCAGAAGCTTGGAGCTTGGTTAAGGCAGTCACATTAAAACGTGCGTGGAACAAGTTGAAAGGCATATCAACTGACGAAAAGAAAGAAAAGGAGAAAAGGGAAAAATAAGATCAAAGAAAGGAAAGGGAAGAGACAGGAGAAGATGAGGATGATGTGCCACTTGAGGAATTCAGAAACATTCTTTTGAAAATTCATGGATGTTCAGAAGTTAGTGCTGAAGATACAGGAGAGTGGATAGCGTGTGATTCGTTAGACCCTGGGTTTCAAATTCTAAATGATGATGAATATTTTGAAAGTGCGAGAGAAGAAAGGGTCGAGGAAGAAGATGACCTTAATGTCAAAGTTGAAACAGACTGGTCCATCAGCTAGTGAAGCATTTGCCGGCCTTGAAACTGCATTGAAGAGGATGGAGTGTCAGCCCAAGTGTGACCACATGCAACTTCTCACTGTCAAGCGGAAGCGTGACTTGGCTGCCCAGAAACGGATGAAGACAGTCAAACAGCTTACTTTGACCGAGATGTTTAGCAAGCAGTGACTTTCATTTACAGTACGGTACATACATACTATGCTAATGTACAGCACTTGTAAGTACACTTGTGTTCCCTTTTCATTTAATTAATTAAAAGCTTTTCTTTAAAAATAGTTTTTTTTCTCCCATTTTTAACATACATACAGTAATTAATTAAAATAGACCCTTTTTCGGAAAAAATCCAATTATCCGAATTTTTTATTATCCGAATGGGGTCCGGTCCCAATTGATTCAGATAATTGGAGTTCTACTGTACTATGAATATACGAGGGTGGTTTGATAAGCTCTCGACCTGACAGTGAAAACAAAATTTTTGACATAATTTCATATTATTTTTCAATGTAGTCCCTTTGCAACTCAATACATTTAAGATACACTCTTGTGTGCAAATTCTTTTGTGCAGCCCAGTATTTCATTTTATTTTTCAACTTGCGACACAATATATTTCAGAAAACTCTTGAGAAATGTTCATTCTTTGGTGTTCAAGTTTTGGTTCAACAAGCGTGGCAAACATCAAGCGGAAAGCTTCTTCATACTCAAAATATCGTGTAAAATGTGATGAACACAGTCTATTGAGATGTTTGCTATGTCACCAAGTTCCCATATCTTCAATCGGCGATCATTCAATATGGCACTGTGAATTTTTGAGACGATTTCGTCGATTGTAGCGGTTTTTGGACGTCCTGAGCGTTCATCATCATGAATTAATTGAAAATGTTTAAATTCAGCATCCCACTTTATTATCGTCGAATATGAAGAACAAGAATCCTTTAAGATACACTGTAACTCTTTTTGTATGTCCATAGGAGTTAAATATTTTTTAACAAAGTATTTTATGACAGCTTGAACTTCAATTTTTCCCATTTTTCGAAAATGTCAAAACTTGTTTACTTTACTTTATCGCGCAGCAATAACCAATAAACTCACTCGTCTGAAACTCGGTGCCATGTCATCTAAAGGATCATACTTTACAAACAAACAGCATTGTCATTTGGTCATACTTGTTCCATTTCTCTGTTAGACCGAGAACTTATCAAACTGCCCTTGTATCACGGATTCTTCAGAGGAGCATCATAAGAATATATATAAATGATTATATTATATATACATATAACTGCATATATACCCGCATATACTCTAAAACTGCAGCAGCTATTATGGTCCTTATATTAATTAAAAAAAAAAAAAAAAAAGAGGTAGCACATAGATAATTATATCTATGTGCAACCTCTTTTTTTTTTTTTTTTTTTTTAATGGTTCTCAAATGACCTGCTCCACAATGCGAAATTTTCTGACTCATTTTGAAAAAAAAAAAAGGTATAAATAATAACAAACAATAATAATAAAGCATAACAATAATAATAAAGGTATAAATAAAAGGTATAATTAGCAGGCCTGACTATTGAAGTGATTTGGAATCAAAATGAGTTTTCAATTTTTTGATAAATAAATTACTTATAGAATTATAAATTGTAGTTGTCACGTGACAGCCATTTTTTCTACTTTCTCGTGCTGTCGATCCGGAATTTCGGTTCAAAAGGCCAAATTTGATAGCATTTTCTGAAACATCTTTTGCCTTTATCAAAAAATGGAAAACGCTATTCAATTTCATAGTTTCTGAATAAGAACATCTATCAAATTCCTGCTTTTCCAAACAAAAATGAATTAAAAAATGTGTCAGAAAGTAGCTTCTTTTGATTTGAGAACAGCTTTAAATCATTTTAGGGCCCTGTGCCCGATTTCTTTTTTGGGAGTCCCAATGTATTAATCTATTCTTAGTTATTTTTTAAAAATGTATTTAATTGTGTGAAAATATACCATAAAGGAAAAGTTGACACTTTAAAACTAAGGTATTGTTGACTTATATGCATTTGATACATAATGTTCACGAAATGTACACACAAATATGTTCACAAAAATAAGCTCGAGGAGTAAAAAAAATATATATATACGAGCTTGTTGTTACAGTTCTCCTTGGATTCTAAATATTTTTTTTATCTAAAAGCATACACTGAAATATTATACAAGAGTCAGCTAATTCAAAGCTACTGATTGAGTGAAGGCACTGGACACGGACCCGATCACACACCATTAAGACAGAACTGAATATATGAAAAATATATATACAGTAGAACCTCGATTATCTAACCCTTGTTTAACCGGAACTCTCCGTAAACTGATGTCGGTTTCCTGACCTTTCATTTTTAGCATTTTTTCTTAAGTTTCACATTACTTGTGTATGCAAGCAGTCCTTTCCGATAAATATTTTGGTTCCCCTTTCTTAGAATTCCTTTGAAATCCCGCAAGCTCCGATCCCTAGGGCTGGATTATTTATCAATATATCGGTCAAATATTGATATTTTTTAAATATCGCAATAACAATATTTAAACTCTGACTCAGCCGATATATCCCAATAACAATAATATTCATGTTTTGTTTTACGATCACTGCGAAATCGAGCCCCGAAAAACAGCGACAAATATCCCGTACCAATATGTCCTTCAATCCTTTTTTCATTTGATCCATCTATTTATTCACTATCCTGCTTCATCAAAAACAGAAAATTACCTCCGCTTATTATCTCTCTATCATATATCAAAGTAAGGAATATTCCAATATATCCCAATACATCCAGTCTTTAAAAACCACAAATTCTACTGTTCGTTACAGATAAATATTGAATAACACTTTCGCTACTGAATAACAATAATCGCTCGGTCCTTGTTTGGCTGCTGTGATTGGTCCAGACTTATTCCGATAACTCTGAGCTTTTGATATGTCATGACGAGAAAGATGAGCGTTGATTATTGCGTAGTATTGATAATCCTTTATTTATAGAGTGCGGTTTCTTGGATTCGGAAGTAATTTATATCTGAGCTTAAAATGAGTGTATCGAATTAGATAGATTCGGTCTTTTTTGGTTGCCCCATTCATAAAAAAGGTACTTTAAATACATTGAAAAATTTTACGCTGAATTTCACTAGATTATCGAAATTTAACTTATTGCTTATTCTAGTGGATTTTATTAGTAAATTAAATTTCTGAACGGATGTCTATCAGTTATTCGGCAAATAATACTTTTTTTTTTCAATGAGAGATACATTAAATAATTTAAACAATGTTAGATAATAATTAACGCAAAAAAATGAAACAAAAATTACATGGTTGCCATGATTAAATTTTGTAGTAAATCGTAAATTTCTCAAAATATGCAATATTTTTAAATTTCTTAAATTCATATTTTTAGTCATTCAAGGTAATCTTTTGCTAAATTAAAAATAAGAAACGATAATGATAATTGATAAAATGAAGTTTTTCAGGATGGACTAATTTCTTTATGCCAAGATTAAACGAAGGATATATGACGAAAGGATCGTGATGTATGGGTGGTTTGACCCGGACCCATTTCGTGTACAGAATAAATGAAATGAGACTCCCCCCCCCCCCCCAAACTGTAAAACCAAGTAAAACAAAATTTGGTATTATTAAACAAATAATTAAATTCTATGAAACGAAAATTCTATACATTTTTATGTGGACAACTTTGAATTTCATTTTATTAATTGTGCTTTTTAATCATATATTAATCATATCATAATGGTGAAAATGAAACTTAAAAAAAAGTATATATTAATAGAATAAAATGAGACGAATAGGAGATGTACTATCTTTAAAGAAAAGCTTTATGAAAGTAATGGTAATGCAAATAGTTATTAAACAATTAGTTTATTTCCTTTTAAATATTTTGTTTTAAAAAACGTAGAAAATAAAAATTAAGTTCTATGAGTAAATATATATAAAAATTTTGATTTGTTGCATTCAACTAGGTTTTGTGTTTAAATTGTTGATACCATATCATTTATCTTAAAATAGCAAATGCTCTTGCTCTCCCTCCCCCTCTCCTTAAAATTAGTATTGCGATATATCAGCAATATCAATATTAACTTGTTGATATATTGCGATATTAAATTTCTGATATCGTCCAGCCCTACCGATCCCACCGCCTGTGTACATGTCCCTGTTTTAAACAAAAACACTCTCCATTTCAAAATTTGGAAGATGATGATGATGAAGGCGAGAATGAGTCCCAAGTGAAGATTGGTAACAATGATGCTTTTGAATGTTTCTCGAAAGGCCTTGCTTGGTTGGAACAACAAGAACAGTGTGATTCCTCTGAAGTAATGTTTTTTAGAAAACTTCATGACAGAGCTTCACAGCAAAGGATGGCCAATTTACGCCAGGTGAAGCTTCCATTTAAATCACTGTAAGTTTGTTTCAAAATAAATTTATTTTCATGTATATTTTTAATTTAGATATTTATTTAGCAGGTAAAATAGTCATAATAGTGGTTCGATGATGATGTTACATATTAAACTAGATGATTATTGATAAATTTTCGATTATACGATGTAGGTTTGGTCCCAATTACGTTGGATAATCGATGTTCTACTGTATATGACAAAAATTATTCAAAACATTAATTTCTGTCCCTTTAAAAGTGGTAGATGTATTCTCATTGGTTAATACAGACTGAGCTTCGATTAAAAATCGATTCTCTTATACAAAAATCTTACGTGACATAAGCAGGTGTGGAAGAAATGGAAATGAATGAAAAATGTTTGCCTGGAATCACATCTACCAGTGCTTTTCCCTCTTCTCTCGTAAATGCCCCCTTTTGCGGAATGGCCCCATAACTTTGCAAGTGTTTGATCAGAATACATGCGTTGGTTAACTAAAGCAGACAGTAATCGCATGGAAATTAATGAAAGCAATGTAAAATGCTGATTTAAGCAAGAAATAACTTGTTAATAATTGTTGACTTATATGCTTCACCTAAAGTATGGATCTAAATTATCACATGATTATGAAGAAAAAAAAGTGCTAGATTTTACTTAAGGGAATCAAATTAGATTTAAATTAGAAATTTTGTTTAAAAACTTTTTTAAAAACTAGTAATGACATGAAACAAGCATTTCCTACATACATATAGTATGTTTTCAAACAAAATATAAAAATTTTCAGGACAAACAAGTGCATTTTTTTAAAGAAAATAATGCATAAGAAATTTCGGTATTTACATATTATCAGGGCCAAGTCAGATACAACTGCACCCAGCATAGTGCTAATTATACTATTTGCAGTAATCCTTATTTTTTCACAACTATATAGATCTGTTTATTTATTATAGTTTTTTTTTGTTTTTATTATAATTTATAATTTTTTTTATTATATATAGTTTATAGTTTATTATTTTTTATTATAGTTTATAGTTTATTATTTTTTATTATTTATTATTGTCCATTTATTATATTTTATTTATTTAGCATTATTTACCATTTTTAACAATGTTATGTATTTAATAATATTAAATTACTGTATTGAATATGATTGGCAACGATAAACAAGATTGGCAATAGGCACCCATTTTTGGCAATCTATCACCTGTCTCAGGTAATATGCAAGTACTGAAATTTCTATTTAAAAAAGCTCTGTGCAATTTCTAGCTGATTTAAAGCCAATGATTACTTTAATATAAACTCAGCTCCAAAAAGTACACACAATTGTGTACCTGTTTTAATCATACACATCAATTATTACTAAAATTATAAAAATATTTTCTGCTGATCAGACAAGTTTTTTTTTTTTTTTCCCTGATATCACATTTGTTACTTATAACTTTCATAATCATTTTTTGCTTTTCATATGGATACCCATTCAATTGAAAAAATAAAATCATTAACATACTTGGGAAATATGAAAGGAATTGGAGGAAAAATAATCCCCATGGAACCAGGTAACAGTGGCACCATTTGGGAGAGTCTAGGAGGGGGTGGGGGGATTGGTTCTTTCAAGGAATTTGATATTTTAAAATGTTCCAATTACCTCATATCAGATTTTTTTTTTTTTTTTTTTTTTTTAGAAATTGCACAAAATTAATATAATTATTTTAAAGTTTATATTTCATTAGCCTGCCACAGGGAAACCACTGCCAAATATTATTTATGGTTACAATTGTATATGAGTTACAACAACAATGAAATAAGGATATGCCAAACCCCTCTTGCCAAAATAGGCCAACTGGCTATGAAACTGCAATAACAAAATATTTCAAACATTAAAAAGTAGAAAAAATAAATAAAAAATAAAGAATGTAATAGGTTTCATATAAATTAAATTATGATTATACATTGAGAAATCAATTTAGAAATCCTGAAACGATAGTTTAAATAAGGCTTTTTTTCCTTTTCCTGTTGTTACATCTTAAAAAAGAAGCAGAGCAAAAATTTTAATTTTGTATTACTAAATTCACTAGCTTGCACTTTATAAAATGTGTAAAAAAAAAAAAAAAAAAAAAAAAAAAAAAAAGGTGACTTTTCCAATGTGCACATAAGGAAATTGTTTGTGATGATTGAAATTTACATAATGCAAAACATACACACTGACAAGTAAAAGAAAAAGTTGGCTATTTGTTATTTCATTATCTGCCAATAGCAGTAAAATATACAAGTAAATACCGAACATTAAATCTATTATTAACACATTTGCGACCACTGACATGAATTCTTTATTTGCCTTTCATTATTTGCATGTCTTTTGGACACAGTTAGCTGTTACCTTTGAATTTTACATGTTACATTATTTCTAAAAAATATATGCAATATTCGTGTTTATACAATCAGTGTATTATGCATACAATATCACTATTATATATACCCATACCCATTTGTAATATAAGCATAAATAGAGAAAATCTTTTTTCTAAACAATGCAAGAATAATGCCCTTATGTGGGGCTTACTGTTAAACAGACCAAAACAAGCAGTTACGAATGTGCTAACAATATTAAATGATATTTAGTAAAACTTTATACAGAATTATAAATTTAATTTAACAACTATACAGGTTTAGTTCTTATTGTTGACCAATAGCTAATTACTCGGATATTAGTTTAAGAGGTATAGTTTCAATTGCAAAAATGTTTTAAATATTTTTCTTCATCATATGAAAATGTATTTACATCAAAATAGTTATTTAAAAGAAAAAAAAAAAAGCTATGAAAATTACAATTAATATTTTTATGTTAGCCAGGCATAGGTGATAAATCACCAAATATTGATCCCACCTTCCTCATTTGTATTATATTCTTTTCATCTATGGTGTTAAGATGGGGTAAAATAGGTAGGTTTCAAAAATAAATTTATAAAAAATACAAATTGTCATTTTTTTGCAACTGTTTTGCCAAATTAGTGTGTTACGGGTATCAGTTACTATTTTTCAATGAATAATAAAATATATGTGATTATATTATTATACTTGAAAGCCATTTTAAAATTCCAGATGATATGACTTATTTTTAAAAAGTTGGATTAGAAAAGCAAAGGGATTAGAATAAATGGAGAATATTTAAGCCACCTCCAGTTTGCTGATGTCATTTTAATTTTCAGTAATATCCCTGAAGAATTGAAAAATATGCTAAAAGATTTGGCAGAAGCTAGCATTAATATGGGATTAAAAATAAATTTGGAAAAGACTAAGGTGATGTTCAATTCATTTGCATCAAAAAAGAAAATCAAGGACAACAACACTGAGATTAAAGAAATGCAAAGTTATGTTAACCTTGGACAGGAAATATCATTCCCCAATTGTTGCATGATGTTTCTGTTTTGTCTTTTAACGGTTTTATATATATATATAAAATAAACATTACAGTTTCTTACGAAATTCTACCTAAGCAATTTACAAATTCTACTTAAGTAAAATTTACGGAATGTATTATTATGTAAGTCGGGGGATGCTTGTAGAAATCTTTTTTTAATTTTCAAATGCACGTTTTTCTTTCTTATTGACACATAAAGAAACTGCGTATGAACATTATTTTTATAAGTAAAAAAAAAAAAAAAAAAAAAAAAAAAAAAAAAAAAAAAATCAGATTTAATTGCTATATTTTTTTTCATCCAAAATTGACGTCATTCTGAACAGATAATGTGCATTTTTCATATACCGTATTTTCCAGAAATAATGTGCAGTAATATATATTTTTTAAACTAGAAAACTAGTTTAACGTCGCAATGGGTTTATTAACGCCACATCTAGAATTATCTAATACTTGAAGATGTCCACTATTCAGAAGTAAAAATTGCAAATAATATTTGTACTGGGGATTGGAAAAGTGTCCATTAGATGAGATGGGCTCGGGCTTAATTTTTATACCAGTTTTCAAGCTCAAAGTGAAAATTTTATTTATTCTCAAATTGATAAAGGAAGAGGGGAAAAAATGTCAGTTGCTATCTGAGAAACAAGAATGTAGTCCAAGTTTCTTAAAGTGTTCCACAAAGCTAGAGCTTGATAAATATGGTCAACAGGTCGCCACTGACAACCAAATTTTCTTATATGGCAACAAAGTTATTTAAACTGATGTTTTTTGTTGTTGTTGTTGTTTTTGGTATAAAAATTCACTTAAGAAATTAGCACAAATGACATTTTTTCTCTCCCCCACCCTTACTCGTACATAGCAAGCAGTGATCTTCCTCTTATCTTGTACTTTTAATGGAAGAACCAAGTTTATAGCATTTACCATGTCAAGTGCAGAAAATACCATTCATTTCCGCTCTAGCCAGCTAGCAAGTCATGTGATTAGAATTTGCAGGAGGTTTCAATGAAACAGTAAGAAATAGTGTCAATCTAACCTCTGTGGTACTAAAATTGGATACAATGCTAAAAAATCCCTGACGGCTCGGCCTACAGGCACAGGTAGATTTCGAAGACACAGACCGTGGAGCACCTATTTGTGCAGAAAAAATGACATTTTTGCCATGATGCGGCAGTTGGAACTGCCCACTTTGAAACCTAACTTGTTTGCAGGTGGAGCCTGCAAGGATTTTTTTGTTTTTATTTTTTTTTTTTTGCTATAAGGGTTGGTCCTATAAAAAACTTATCAAAAGTTTTAGATAATATTAAAAGGATTTATAATAAATTTAAGTGGATTTGATATCTTGTGAATGGACAAAGTTATGAATTTTTTTCTTCTAAAACTCCTCTTTTTCCCTTCCTTGGAGCCATTTTTAATGATATCAAAAATCTGTCCTACATAAATTTTCGGCCCTTTTCCTAGAAGTAATAATAACTTTAAATGGATTTGATACGTATCATAATTAAGAAATTATGGTTTTTTTCTGTTTTCACAAAAAGCCCCACCCCCACATTTTATTTTGCCCATTAACGAACTTGACCGTGATTTTATGCCCTTTGATTTTATGTATCAGTTTGGAAGAGATTTGTGCAGAATTATGGAAGTTATCGTGTCCATAAAAAAGTGACATAGATAGATAGATAGATAAAGTTTTGAACTGGGGGTGGTTTTGTGTTCTGGGAGTCATGATTGGCATAGATCGGCGGCAAGCAGTGATCTTCTCTAGTACTTTTACTGGAAGAACTAAATTTAAAAGGCATTTTCCAACTTATGCACAGAAAACACCATTCTTTTCAGCTATAGCCAGCCAGTATATGTCACGTGATTAGAATGTGCGGAGAGAGGGGATATTTCAATAAAACAGTAAGGAATCGTGTCAATCCAGCCTCTGTGGCATCTAAAATTGAATATAATGCTAAAAAATGCTCAAGTATTTTGTAAGTTTCAAATCTGCTTTTTGTGTTTATATAAGTTGTCAACATATAAGTGATAAAAATTTTATAAGTTTCATTAGAAAACATAGTTTATATTATCTTTCTAAATTATGTACTATTCTAAACTATGTAATTAATAATTCTAAACTATGCTTCTTATTATTTTTTCTCAATTAATTCATAAGAAACTTTTGTGTTTTTTGAAAATCAATGACGGGAAGGGGGTGGGGGGTAAATATTTTTTACTGGCAACTAGTATTTTTTTTCTGGCTACCCGATTTTATCAAATTTGTAAAGCCCCGGTCATGAGGGAGAATTAAGGGTTAATAGTTATTTCTATGTAAGAAGAGATTTTTAAATGAGAAAATTAATCTTGAAACAATTCTAAAATGCTATTAAGAATTTCCCACTGTGTACTTTCAGTATCAGGTTTGGGCAGGCTCGGATGGACCCAGGCTCCAAAAAGAGTCTGTTTGTTATAGAATTTTTACTGTATAACTTTTACAACCCAAAAAATCATATAAAAAGTTAAATTTCATGTAACTTAAAAAATAATAACTATTTTAATATAAAAAGATTTTCATAGGATGAAAAACAGCATTTGAAACATTTTTGCCATTGGAATTATACTTCTAAAGCTGATGGTTTAGGAATCAGTTATTGGTCAACAATTTATGTAGGGACACCTTGAATATAATAATAAAAAACAAAACTAACATTTAGCTGTTTTTGTATGAACATAATTAGCATTCTAATCATAACAAAACAAACATTAAAAATTGATTTTAAAAAATACATTAAATAGTGAAATGAAAAGTTGTGGAAAAATAAAAGACGTTGTTGCCTAATAATTTTAAAGAAATGCATAAAAAATTACTTTGGCAAATAATTCTTGTTGCTGCCTAAGTAATTCTTCTTCGGGAATTCCCAAATTCTCCAACCGTGTACTTTGACGCCGTCTTTTAGCTGCCATGGCTTTACAATCTTTCAATACTGCTTCAGCTTCTTCTTTATACGAACTGAATCCCAAGGCTTCTAAAGCTATGGTTTTAAATAGAAATGAAAAGAAAAATTAATAACATATACTGCAAATTAGCAAGTAAAGCTTGTTACTTTAAAACAATGTATTTTTTCTAAGGGAGATACAGCAGGAGTGTCATTTCAAAACTGTCTTAGGAAAAGGGGGGGGGGAGTTAGATCATGTTGTGTACAGTCAAGAAACAATTGATATAGCTTTAAAATCAGACAAAGTATCCATTAATGATAAATGTGTCTAAATTTCAGAATGTTACAATACCAAGGCTTTAGCAAATATTATTTATAATTATTAATTTCTGTACTTAACCCGTTTGATTTATTATTATAAATTCATTTATGCTTCAGCATTTAGTAATAATAAATTAAATAAAAAAGTGCTTAATGGAGTGCTTAAAAAAGAGCTTAACTCTTTGCACTGTTGGTGATTCTTTTATTTCAAACATTGGAATAATTTGTGATAAAACATAAAAAGTACTAGTAAGTTGTTATGTCTGCTTAATCATCTTGTAAGAATGTATTTTCCAAATGTCTACAAATATTCTTCCTTAACTTATTGTCATAATAATAGTACACAAAATAACTATATTCATTAGATTTCTGTAAATGAAATATAATTTCTAAATTTCCGTAAACCTTAATTTTTGTAATTTGGATAGCTACTTTTAATATTATTAATGTAAAAGTACTTTTTCCTCAAAATTAAAAAAAAATAATTCAAACCCAAAAGGGTTAAAATGTTTATTGAATGCTAATGTTTTCCTTTAAATCAGATTTTACGAGATTGTTTCGCCTTTTGTGGAATTTCTGATTTTTATTTTTTAAATCTGACCTATGATGACTCATACAAGCTAAAACCTCATATTTCTTAGGTGGGGAAGGGTCAACAGCACCCTTTGCCTCCCCTAAAAGGCACCCCTCGGGTTCAAAGATATACCTAACCCTAAACATTTTGTAAATCCAATCAGAAGATAGAAAAAAAAATAAGTTTTAGAATCCCCCTAAGCCAGCTTCAAAATATTGTGGATATTTATGTACATCTGTTGTTTTTTTTAACCTAGCCCATGTGTGTTTTTTGGTGGCTTTATTGAAAAATTCTCCCTTTTTTTAAATACCCCAAGGTTTAAAAAAAAAAAAAAAAAAAAATCAGGTTTCTTTTTTTTTCTGTGAAGGGGGATTTCTTAATAAAACTCACGTTTTTTTTTTAATCCTGGTTTGTTGAACGAACAAAGATGTTTATATTTAAACTCACTATGGGCATTATTTTTTTTCTTAAAGAATGGAACATTTTTTAGCTGAGACTGCTTGCATATTCTAAAATCATTTGGATGCAGACAAAAGCAAATAATTCCACAGCTACACTGGGATTAAATTTTGCTAAAGACAGATGAAAATTTTCCTTTGTCAAAATGAGAATTCCTTTTTTTTTTTTTTATTACAAAATCACACTGTTTCAAAATTAGATTTTAATGCTACACAAGTAATCTTTAAACAAAAAATAATACTGACTTCAAATGATTATTTTTTAACCTACCCACGAATTGCTTACAGTTATTAAAAAAAATTCATGTAATTAACAGTCTATTTTTTATTTACTTATTCCATGCCAAGTGACATATTTTAGTGAGAGTGGTTTAGGAAAAAAAAGTGTTTTGGTGGTAACCCTTCATTGTTATCCACATTCACTGTAAAACACATTGTTGCCAAAAACATTCATGCTTAACATGTAGCAGCTGATTCTATAGTAAAATTTAAACATGAAAAAACTACACATAGTAAGACAGTTTTATTAAAACATAGTACTGTGTACGTTAAAAACATATTCAAATTTCATGGCGATGAGCCAATTTTTATGAAAATTAAGAGCTTAGAATGTAAAAAGAAAAAAAGGCAAAAAACCATACTGATTTTTTTTTACCCCTATTTAAAGTTATACAGGACTAGGGATGCAATGAACAGCATTTGGCCAAATACTGAATATTTGACAAAAATTAAGGCTGGATATTTGGCTGCCAAATAATAAGTTCATTTTTGTGTGAAAGCAAGATGTAATAAGCACACTCTACACATAATTCTTATATCTTGCACAGTTAAAATATGCAATTTTCTTCACAAAAAAGCAAAACTAATTTTAATTAAGCACTAACATGCACTTAACAAAATTATTTGGTCATATTTTGCCTAAAACTACCCAAATGGAGCTTTTCTAAGTAAATTTTACTTAGATAAAAATAATACAGTAATAATACAGAAAAATATAATAATACAGAAAAAAATAATAATACAGTAGTATATATAATAATACAGAAAAAAATAATAATACAGTAGTATATATAATAATACAGAAAAAAATAATAATACAGTAGTATATATAATAATACAGAAAAAAATAATACAGTAGAAGATCTTTATAACGCTATCCTATATAATGCAATTCTCTATATAACACACAACTTCTCAGATGTATGCAGTGAATTTTGCAGTTAAGAAGCACCTACATTCCACGATGCAGAGAAATTGCTACTCTCTAGAAAGCAAAATTGGACACATTATTTTATCTTTATTCTCCTTAATTCGGAGCTTTTTTATAAGAAAAATTGTTATTATTATTATTATTTTTTTAATATAAGTAATATAATGATTTGGTACAGGCATGTTTGAACCATGTGTAAAAAGTAAAATTTAACAATATGTGAAATGATTTATATTATACAAAAATGTATAATCTGCACAACTTCTGGTCTCAAGGAATGCAATATAAAGATCTTCTAATGTGTATATTGATATGTTCCAGACATATTTTGCTGCCATTATAAGGTAAGTTTTAATGATGTTTGAAATTATCTATATAAAATTCTATGTAACGTGAAACGTTGCATTTTTAGGTTTGTCTTAAAAAGATCTTATACTGTATTTATATTCCAAATGAATCTCATCTTAAAGATTCATTGTAGAATTATGTCAATAAAAAATCCTTAACAATGAGAAGATAAATCCCAACCATATACAAGTATAATAAAACAGAAATTGGCATAACTTTGAGAAAACAATGAAAAAAAAAAGGGTTATCCTCTAAGGTGGTGGAGAAGAAACATAACAGATTTTTCATAGCTACTTTATGTTAAAGTAACAAACAATTTTAAGTAAAATTTCCAACACATATAATGAATAAGATTTTTTAAATTAAAACTTTTTATGTGTAAATATGAATATAAGTTCGAACAATAAAATTCAGCATTGGCTGAATAGTAAATTTGATAACTGGCACATAAGCTGAATAGAATAATAGAATATTTGTTTTATCTCTATATGAGGGGGTTAGAATAGAATGACAGTGGGGTAAGTCAAAAATTTGGAAAATCTAGATAACCAAATTTTTACTGAATGTATATTAATTTCTGTTCAGTGCGACACTCAAATAAGTCATAGTTCACATAGGGAGTCGCTAGAGGGCAAAACAAGTTGGACCACTTAATGCAACGGCAATGCGACAAGTTTCACAAAATTCTTCATTTCTCAAATTACTAAATATTGACTTACTACACTGTCATTCTAACTCCCTCATATTTGACCACCATTCAAACAAGGCCTTTCCAACAAAAAAAATAATCAGAGCATTTGTTCAAAAATCATGTGAAAACATACATTAAAAAATAATATTCAAATGAATTATATAGCTTCCATTGTTTTTAAGAGGGCCAAAAGTTTACTTGGACGAAAGATATGCAAAATTACACACATTAATTTTTTAATCATTTCATGACTATAAGAAATCGCAAAGTTTTTAGGCATTAAAATAACCATTAGGCATCTTTTCAACATAATGTATAATCATTGCGAGGAAAAAATATCACTCTATTGTAAAATTCTTGCAGTGTTATGTTAATGGGAATTTATTTGTTTTTAAGAAATATTTAAAAAATAACCCTGATGTTATAATCTGCCAACCATAAAATAAACTAATAATTATGTATTATAAAAATACACAATATACAATAATACCATTCTATACAAAAACACTTATAATAAATTCTTTGAAGAGGTGATGTTTACATAGTTATTTTTATTAATAAAATTACACTCTTTAATACAGATTTGCTGAAAAAAAAATCTAATTATGTTTGTTTCATACAATCAAAAATTTGAAAGGGGATACTTCTATCTTAAGGTTAATGCTGAATCTTAAGGGTATGTTTACGCTGATTGAATAAGCATCTTATTATGCATGAGATATCTCAAATTATGAGATGTCGACATTTTTCTTGGCAGCAATACAATTATCTTTCAATGGATTTAACAAAACCTTGTAATCATATTGTAACCAATAAAATCAAAGCATAAATGTGTTCCACCCCCTCCCCCTCAGTTCCCTGAGCTTGGGGCTTTGATTTGGCTTTTAATATCCTCTTAGTAGTTTTTTAAGTTAAGCATAAAAATGTATCAGGACTACACTTTGAAAGATCATACAATGGTTTAAAAAATGAATTAATTTCATAACAACTACCATTAAATTATGAAATAATCATTATTTGATGAATATTGAAATGATTTATTTTGTTTGTTTGTTTGTTTTTTATCACTAATGGAATTTTCTGTTGAAAAAATAGTATTGGTAAAATTTGTATTTAAATATTGAAATTTGCAGGAATGGATTTTACTTTTAAGACCCCCCCCCCTCCTTAAAAAAATTACTCAAGGTTAAATTTTGAAGATCCCTATAATTATTCATACATTTTGTAAAAATTATGTTGACAAATTTGAGGTACTATTTCTATCCTGCAGTCAAAATCAGGGGATTAATATTGAAAATTTGTCTGTTTTTTAAACGGGAACAGTTCCTTATTTCATTTATTTATTTTTAGTTTAAAGAAGACAACTTCCAATCAAATGGTACTTTTTGTTTCTCTTTACAACAATTTGGAAATTAAAATGTATGATTTTTTTTTTAGGGGAGAGAGGAAATGCTGACTGTATACAGTGGAACTCCAGTTATACGTTTTGCTCGGGACCGGACGACAAAACGTATAACTCAGTAAAACATACAACTCAATTAATGGTCTACCAGAATCATATTTTAAATATATCCTAAAAACTTTGTTCCGCTGAGGGGCTGAGGAGTTCCAGTTACCTTTTATATCGAAAACGGAAGTTTCCTAAATATTACTGCACCCATGGCATAAAGTTTCGAAAATGGAACAGAGTAGATAAAAAGTACATAAGAAAAGTATACATGAAGTTATTTTATCATAAAAGCTTTATTAAAAATATTTTTAATACACATAGTGTACTTAAAAGAAATTATTGGAATCGTCTTGGAATGAAAATCATTTATGAAAAGACATTTCAGTAGTTTACTGAATCTTGTAGAACTGATCACTAATATTTGATTGTTTCTTTTCGGCAGTGCCGACAGTGAACAGCAAACTTTGCATTTGTGTTAATAATGCAGCCGTCTTACCGTTACTCTTTTTACTACTGACGAACTGCTTTACTACATAAAAACCCCTTAGAGCAGCTCCAAAGTTAGAGTGGGATCTTTCAAATCATACTCATCCGACGCGTCTTCAATATTTCCGGTTACAAAATGCATAAATGAGACAAAATTTTGGCCGGGGACGCAAAAACATAACGTATAACTGAGGGAAATGTACAACTCAAAACGTATAACTCAGCTAATTTTTAATGGCAAGCGGCCGGGACCACTGAGTTGAAACGTATAACTGAGGGAAACTTACAACTCAGGTAACGTATATCTGGAGATTCACTGTATAGAATTTACCAGAATGTACTAATATAAAAAAAACTGTCATATATGACTAGTAAAAATCTGTGAAATATAGTCTGAATGATTTCTATTATTATAAATATGTTTTTTCTGTATTTTTACTTTTCACCTGACAATATCTTTAACGAATGGAAACAATTAAATATTAAGTTTAGACCATATTCTAGTTGTTCAATTTCTTTTTGAAAATGCAGTAGTATAAAGCAAAGCAAACACCTAAATAATGGGTCATTCCATGTCAAATCAACCAAAAATTTTCAATATTCAACCTGACCATTTCAGATTTTAATGAAACCTTCAGGAACCATTCTCCCTAATGGTAGAAATGAGAATATACTTTTATAATTTTTTTTTTATCTCAGTAAATTTTCATACAATTAATTTTTTTAATTTCAAAAGATCATCATTTTTTGGCTTGTATAAATGTTTTCAATTTTAAATTTCTCAAGTTTTATCAGGCGTAGAGAGTTGTTTGACCCCTCATTTTAAAGAGAATTTCATAAGGTTTAATTTCATATGCAAGTTGACTCTGCATGATTTTAAAAAAGTTAATTTAATTTAAAATTTAAAATTTTTTTAAATAGTGCTTTTTAAAAATTTTGAAAAAAATATATGTTTTTTGTAATATTATAATCTTTAAATTCTGAGAGTTTTAGAGTAGGATCTCAATGGGATCAGCATTTATAAAAAAAATAATGTTTAAAATGAATAAAACAATGATCTCTTTAGCACAATCATAAAGTTGGCGAGGTGCCAACTTTAAATACCAGCCTCAATTGGTGTTTAACATTAGTTTTTTTTAACATAACTGCTGTTCCCATTGAGATCCCACTCTAAACCTTTCGGAATTTAACGTTTATAATATTACAAATAAACATATAATTTTTTCAATTTAAAAAAAAACACTATTTAAAAAAAATTTTAATTTAATTAAATTAAGTTTTTTTAAACCAAGCATATCAAATTAAACCTTATGAAATTCTCTTTAAAATGAGGGGTCAAACAACTCTCTACGCCTGATAGAACTAGATAAATTTAAAATTGAAAACATTTATACAAGCCAAAAAACGATGATCTTTCAAAATTAAAAAAATTAATTGTATGAAAATTTACTGAGATAAAAAAAATTATAAAAGTATATTCTCATTTGTATCATCAGGGAGAATGATTCCTGTAAGTTTAATCAAAATCTAAAATGGTCAGGTTGCGTCACTGGTTGATTTGACATGGAATGATCCTAATAAAGAATGATGCTTATAATTTTACTGCAGTATTATTTTTAAGGAACTGGTTATATATTTCATGAATTTCAAGGGGTGTGTGTGTGGGATTGTGAATTTATATGAATATAACTGAAATATCAGAAATAAAGAAAGGAAGGGAAATTTGTCCAAATTTAGAAAATGATGTTATCCATATTAACTGCATTAAAAGAGAAACAAGAATGAAAAATCATGCGTCAAGCATAGATTATGTAACACTTTCCAACGCTTCCAAAATAATTTTACAAATCATTACCGTTTAGTAAACTGAAAGATAACATCTAAGTAAACAATTTGGAAAACGCATAACATATATAAAAACGTAATTTCAGGAATTTCCAACATATACAATATTTGGAAAAATATCCGAATACTTTTATTCAGCCCTGTATATGATGTATAGATTTGTATATATACTACATAGGGTGCTAAATTTTATTTTAGTTAGGAAACGCGTAGCACAGTTTAAAATTATCCTTCTGAAGTTTCTGTCAATAAACGGAAATGTGTTAGCGAACTTTGTGCTGTCCTGTATATGATCTACAGAATTTATACACACCAAGTAATAGACAAAAAGTGAGTTAAATTTAAAAATGCGTTCAGCAACTTAAAACACACTTCCAGGAATTATTGTTAACAGACAGTAGAGAATTATTTTGTGAGTCCCTGTAAATGAACGTTGACTGCTGTACACACAATATTCTGTAGTAAGCCTCTTGTAATGCACCTTAGTGATATATATAAATTTCAATGCGTTTAAAATAGTGAAACATTATTTAATTAAACCGCAAACGATTTTTCTGCATAGACGTAATGTAACGGAATTCTTTTGACTGTCCCTGTAAAGTAACTATAAGTGCTATGCACACCCTATTCCATATTAAGCTTCTTGTAATGCACCATCGTGATATATATCAATTACAATGTGTTTGAAATTGTGTAACATCATTAAAATAAGCCGTAAATGATTTTCCCCATAGACCTTAATGTAACAGAATTCTTTTGAGTGTCCCTGTAAAAAAACTATAATTGCTACACACTTCAATTGAAATAGGGAACATGCTATAGATAACAACAATAACATATAGAAATTGCAAGGCAATCTGAGCATATTTACGGGAGTTAGAGCACAGACAGACGGACAGATGGCCAGACAAACCGAAGTCATAAACACTTTTCAACTAGGTTGGAAAGTGTTAAAAAGGTTAAATCAATATCACACTAAATTATATACATTAAAAATATAACTTAAAAAACATTTAATAACATTTATTTATAATATTGTTCTAAAAATCAAATTTGTAACACTTATGAAAAAAATAAATTCTAGAGTTTAAATATAGGAGCAATCTGTTTCATTCAATTTAAATAGTATAAATACTGAAAAATTCAGAATAAATAAGCACATATTTAATGACAGAAACAAAAATAAAGTAGAAGTTGGTTCTCGAATGGTCCATCAAACAAATCAGTTTTACAACAAGAAAATCAAGAGGAATGCGATTTGTTTTAGAGCTCTGCACAGGTTTGGTTATGCTCAACCGAAGCCCAAATATTCTATTTCAAGTCAACCTCAAACCCCAATAAAAATTTTTACATTGACCCATAGCTGAAAAAATTAAACCCGAACTCAAAATGAAAGAAAATTAATCCATATTTTAATGCAATCATAGAAAAGTAGTCTACAACTTTATCTTTAGTATCAATTCTAGCTTTTAAATAGAAAAATTAATACACACACACACTTATATACAGTAAAACCCGCTTAAGAAGTTTTCCAAGGGAATGGAAGGCAAAAACGTCTTAAACGGGAAAACTTCTTAAACGGGAAATTAAGAATGTTTGAAACAATCATTAGTTTAAGTTTTCATAGTCAGGAGAGGTCTTTTACATTGTTAAAATAATACATAAATTTATATAAAGTTGAGTTTTACTTAAGAAATTTAAACTGATTTGCACATTTTTAAAAAATCTGTCAATCAAGTAAAAATGCATAATTACCTTAGAAACTCTTTATTTAATCCAATGTTTGAAGACAGAGAGGGGACATTTCTCTTTAAGCATCATTTGATATGCTTTTACAGAAAAAATCGGTTATAGATTTTTGCTTATGTTTTTTCTCGGCAATTTTTAGTTGATAACAGTCCAGTTGTCTTAAGTTTTTAAAAATTTCCTCAGGCACATTTTCAACACTTTTGATAAAACGGCGAAATGTTTCTAGTCCTTTCACAGCATCCGAAAAACTAGGAATTTCCTCGTGCTCTTCCTCAGTGTCACTCATTTCTTCATCTTCTGTAACCTCACAAATATCATCTACTGTAAGCATTTCACATGGCAATATCTCGTCATCTACTGACACATACTCTTCAAACGATGCTGTGAAATCCATCCTTCTTTGTAACGTCTTCCAATCCATCCTTCTTTGTAACGTCTTCCAATCATCTTCAATGTCCAATTCATATTCTTCTGTTGATTCTCCTTCCAAAAATCCTGCTTTCTGGAAACAATTGGCAATTACAGATGGCGTTATTAACTCCCATGCAGATAAAATAAAATGAATAGATTGCAAAACGTTTACTTTTCCTATCTCTCGAGTATTGTCCAGTTTTTCAATCATCCAATTCACAAGCCGTTTTCTATAGTGCTGCTTAAACACTTTAATAACTCCCTGATCCATCGGTTGCAAAACCGAAGTCAAGTTCGGTGGTAGGAAATGCACTTTTATGTTAGTAAAGTTACTTGTGTCTTTGGAATGGGTGGCGCAATTGTCTACAAAGATGATGATGTTCCGTTTAGCTCTCCTCATTTTAACATTTAATCTTTTCAAATAGGCTTCATAAATTGTAATCGTCATCCACGCAGTTTTGTTATTTTCATAATCACAAGGCAGTGATTTCACATTTTGAAAACATCTGGGTTTCTTGGATTTCCCAACAACCAAAATTGGCAATTTCTCGGAATCGTCCATGTTTGCACCCAATAAAACTGTAAGTCGTTCTTTATTTATTTTACCTCCGTGACAATTTTCACCTTTATATGCATACATTTTATCCGGTGAAAGATTATAGAAAAGCCCACACTCATCCATGTTAAAGACATCTTTAGGATGATAGCCGGTTATCAAATCTGGTAAGATTTGTTTCTATTCTTCGATTTCTTGTGGATCGACGCTTTTACTCTCACCTTTTATAGAATTGTAACTTAAACCAGCTCTTTTTTTCATTCTATCAATCCATCCATTTGAAGGTGCAAATTCAATCTCCATTTTTTTGGCAATTTCCTCAGCCTTTTCTCTAAGAATAGGTCCACTTATAGGAATATTGGCGGATCTGGCTTGCTTGAACCAAAGTAATAATTTGTCTTCCATAGCTTCATATTTTCCTTTTTTCACTTTTTAAATTTTTCGAGATTTATCAGAGGAGTCGTTTAATATAAGATTGCGTTTTGCTACAATTCCATTCAGAGTAGTCACCGGCATATTCAATCTCTTAGCAATTTCAACTCTTGTTACGTTTGGGTTGCTATCAACTTCTTTCAAAATTTTGATTTTGTCTTCAATTGACAAGGCCTTTCTTTTAATTCCCTTGCCCAACATTTTGAAGAGGAAAAAATAAATAAGAATTTTTTTCGTGAATTTTCCAAGAGAGATTTGACGCTTACACTCACTCAAAAACAGATTGAATGAGCCAAACTGAACACAGCTTTGGTTTGGAATGAACCAAACATAGCTTTGGTTCATTCCATTCCTGGAAAGGGGTGAAAGAGACTCTATTCTAAGAGAAAGCAACTGGTCAACTTAAAGAACTACCCCTGAGTAGGAGCAAACCATTTCTCTTTAATCCCTTATCAGTCACTACTGTTGCAGCCATAAGGGACTCGGACTTACACTCTCTCTACATTTCATGAGACAAACTGATATGAAGGTGAAATAAAGGTGACGACAATCCTTTTCAATCTTAAATGTGCCCTTTTGAATAGCGAAGAATATAGAGAAATGCTTTTCCAGTACAGAATGGGGGAAAAAAATCCCTCAAAAGACTGAAGTAAACGTGTTTTGAAAGTAAAATTAAGGGGAGAAAAAACTTCTTAAGCGGGAAAAAGTTTGGAACTAAACTTTTTAAACGGGTTATTTTAACATTGTAAGAATAGGAAAAAAATGGGAATCGAAAATATAAACTTCTTAAACGGGAAAACTTCTTAAGCGGGTTTTACTGTATATACATATAAACTCATTAGTGTTCAAATATACATAGTTTTCACCTGAAGAAAAATTCTAAACTTTCTTTTGACAAATCAGATCAACACAAACATGTCCCACAAGTGTCAAAACTCAAAACCCTACCCGAATCTGAAACAAAGTCAAACCAACTTACAACAAATTAAAATTAGTATCGACCCAACTTCATGCGTGACTCTAATTCGGTTTTTGAAGAATGAAAGTGTCTTTGTTGCATTGAGCAAATGAACAAAAATAGCAAAAGTGACTGTATTTTTTAAAAATTCATTTATTTACTTTTAGTTAGATGCAAAATACACTTATATAAGTACAATGATCACAGCGTTAATAAAATTCCTGCATTTTAAGATTCCTATTCAGCAAGGTTTCTGAATCCACAGATTTTTATCTCTCTTTCTTCTTTCTTTTCTGATTTTCATAGGTACAAAGCACATATACACAGGGTGTCAATGATTTTAATCATAAATTTTATAAATGTTTAAAATGATATAAAAAAAAGTAATCTAAGATGAACATAATTTGCAAAGTTTTATAAGTTATTTTCCATCATGAATAAACAACAAAAAAAAAAGCTTTAAAACATTGTTTCTAAGCATAATTCCTTAAGCTTGTAAAAAATTCAATACAGTAAGTTTTTAAAAAGCAAGATCTTATACAGCATAAAAAGCCTTTCATTTTAAAATTATATTTAAATCTAATATAATTTGCAATGTAATAATTTCCTTTAAGTAATAAAATTATTCATTCTTTTATATAAAAAAAGATATCAAGTGTAATAAATTTCTTCTAGTTAAAGAATATATAGCCAGAACTTTATTTTTGCAATGCTAACTTATAACAAATTGGAGCTAAAGAAGAATGAAAGAATGACATCTGCTAAACAGCTATTGTAAAAGAATGTATAAGAGAAAAGAACTAATTTGTATAAAAATGTTTTGAACTGATATACACCAAATAAAAAAATTAGTTAGGGTTGAAATTGATGCAATTTTTTTTCTTTCTTTAAAATTTGAAACACTGAATGCTAATATTCCCTGTGAGTGGTAATGGTGCTGAGCTATTTAATATTTTAAAAATATCAGATGCAACTGACTATTCATATATTTACTCTGTATGTGGGTATGAATGGGTGTAACTCATTTTCATCATATACATACATGTGTGTAGGTTTAAATTTAGGAGATTGGCAGTACTTTTATAAGTACAACGGCAAAACAAGTTACAAATAATATTTGTTTGTTTTGTTATTTGTGCTACAAACTAATGAAATTACTTATTTGCAGTTTTTATTGGTTCCAGTAATTACTTTCTCTCTAAGCCAATTTTTTAAGGATACAGCACCCGGCCCTTTTACTTACCCATCATACGTAGTATAGGGTAAGTCTTGTAATCGTTTTGAAAATCAAAAAAAAAAATTTTGACGGATTTACCCGTTTTAGACACTGGAGATTCCGAAAAATATATTTTTAGAAAAAAAAACTTACCGTCCGTCTGTGTGTCTGTAAACGCTCTATCTCCCGAAAAAATTGAGACAGAGACTTGCAATTTGGTATGTACTTAGTCTGTAATAATGGGAAGAAGCCTATTTCATTTCAATAACCTCTATTAACCGGAACTATTTTTTTCGGACTCTCGAAATATTCGTTCTGATAAAAGGTATATAAAAATTTTCAAAATTGGTTATTTTAAGAAATGAACATAAAAGACAATAAAAAAACATAAATTTTGCATAAAGCATGAAGTCGATCGAATAATAAGTTGCAGAGATATTTGGAATCCTATTTTCCACATTCTTCGATTTTTCATGACCCTGTATTTCATCCAAATTTCACTTCAAAGATATATTTTAATTGGAAATTTGACGCTTAATCAGATGCAATAAACCGCTAGTTAATAGGATTATTATTTTTGGAGTTATAAGGATGTTTCTTTCAAGCAATTCAGTAATCGAGCCTTTAAAGTTTGTGACGTCATCAAGCCTCAATTTTATTTGAATTGCAATGCATTTTATAAGTAGTTTACACATTTTTTATTTTAATATTTTACATTATGCATATCCATGATGGGTAAGTATTACGGTGGCCCCCAACGACTAGTTTAAATTGCAAAATGTACCCTGCTTTTTTTTTAAAAATAGTGAAAGTAACCTTAGTTGTATCCAGAGATTTATTGTAAAAAACTTCTCCATACCACAGTATTTCTAAATTCTGTGTCCAAGACCTTGCAAAAAAATTGAACTTTATTTCTTTAGAAAAAAAAACGTGAATTTAAATCATGTTGAAATTCGATTATATTTTTCAATTTGTAATTCATACAATCATTAAAAATTTATGTCAGTATTTATCATATTAAAAAGTTACATAATTTTTTTCCTTATATTGTTACTACACTTATTACTAATTTAACTCATGAAATAATGCCTTTTTTTACTGAAATAGTGCCCTTTTTTGGAACTAGTAACCTGCCCTTTTTTTTCTTTCAAGAATTAATACTAAATTATTAAATTATCATTTTAGTAATTAAAGCATAAAAATGTATATTATTTTCCTGATTAGAGAGTTAATTATTTAATCATTTTTATTTTTATGCAGTGCAACAATTTAAGGTACTTACGTATTAACGCCACCGCAGCAGAAGTTGTGCTAATGCGCCAATAAAGAGCAATCTTGTTGTTTGCACGTGCACACAGTTATCTTTTGGATTCCTTGTTGCCTTATTGTTTGTTGATTTTTGACAACATTTTTTAGTGCTACGAAATATTGGTGGCACTTAAAAACCGCCAAATATGTAGCTGTGGTGGCGTTAATACGTAAGTACCCAATTTAATATTAAAGCAGTTATTAATAATTTTAATCAATATAAATAGTATTTAATACAGTTTACATAAGTATGAAAGTTCATAACATTATTGTATGCTACTAACTAATGAAATTACTAATATGTAGTTTTCATAATTTCTATAATTACTTACTAATAATTATAATTTTATTAGTTAAAGCATAAAACATAGATAATGTAACTAATCAGAGAATTAATTGTTTAGGAGAGCTGAAATTCTTGGTAGCTATTCTGTATTTTAACGCAGGGGATAAAATCATAAAAATCCAATTTAAGCCAAAAAAAAAAAAAAAAAAAGATATATATATATATATATATATATTTTAATCATGAATTTTTAACACCTTACGATATAGCCATCCCTTTGATATAGAATTTCATGTTTTTTTAGATTAAAAACAGCAAATTAATTAGTGGATGATCTAAAAATAAATAAAAATAGAACACCACTTCCTCATTCTCAATCTCAAGTAGAGTGTAAAAAATTCATGATAAAAAAAAAATCTGATTTTTCTTTTATTAAAATGAGTTTTTTTTTTTTTTTTTTTTTTTTTACTTAAATTGGATTTTAATGATTTTTTCCCTGTGTTAAAATACAGAATAGCTATCGAGAATTTCAACTTTCTACAACAATTAACCCTCTAATTAGTAACATTATCTATGTTTTTGTGTTTTAATAAAATTATAAGTTAGTAATTACAGGAATTATAAAAACTACAAATTAGAAATTTCATTAGTTAGTAAGTAGTATACAATAATGTTATGTACATTAATACTTTGCAACAATAATGTAAAACTATATTAAATACTATTGATATTTTATATTTATTAAAATTATTAATTACTGCTTTAATATTAAATTGTTAAGATTGCTTAAAATTAAGAATCAAGTCTATAAATAATTCACTCTCTAATTAGGAAAATATACATTTTTATGCTTTAATTATTAAAATGATTTAATAAATTAGTATACATTCTACGGGGGAAAAAAAGGACAGGGTGCTAGTTCCCAAAAAGAGCACTAGTTTAGTAGAAAAGCACTACTATTTCATGAATACATACTAGAAATGTGTTTAGTAATGACATAGGAGAAAAATGTATATATTTTTTAATAAGATAAATAAAGTGACATTAATTCTTAATGATTTTATGAATTACAAATTAAAATTAAATTACAACATGATTTAATAAACTCCTGGGTTTTTTTCCTAAATAAATAAAGTTCCATTTTTTTGCAAGGTCATAGACACATGGATTTAGAAATTACTGTGGTATGGGGCAAGTTTTTTACTAGAAATCTCTGGGTACAACTAAAGATAAATTTCACTATTTTTACAAAAAAAAACAGAATGCATTTTGCCAATTTAAAAAAGGATAGGAAGCTGTGTCTTTAAACAATGGCTTAGAGGGAACAGTAAGTAATAGCAGAATTAATAAAAACTACAAATAAGTAATTTCATTAGTTAGTAGCACAAATAACAAAACAAATCTCCCTGCAGCTTGTTTTGCATTTGTGCAGAGACACATCTTTTTTGCGCTATTTATTTTTTTTATAATCATTACTGAGCATGATATAATGCAGTATTTTATTTTTATGGCAACATTGATTTGAGAAAAATCTTTCATTTCATTTATGAAAACAGCACTGATTTAAATTGAAATAAAAAAACATGCTTTAATGAAATGCGAGAAGCCGGTTCAAAAACCTTTTGATTTTCGAACGATACCTTATTAATTGTTGTGCGTTTTGTAAATGCATATAAAAAGGGATGTTGACAACAAAAATAATATATATAATCATTTCTTTTGTTATTTTACACTTCATAACTATTTTTTTTTTTACAAGTTTACTTCAAAAGAAAAAAAAACTTTCAAATTCTCTACTTTAGAATCGAAAAAATTGCAAAAAAGTGCACAAAAGATATGAGTACAGATTTAAAAAAAAGCATATTAAACTAATTATAAAGAATACAGATACATAAATTGAGTTAAACATAGTAAAAAAAACATAAAATACATATTAACCTGCTAAAACATGTTCAGCTGATATCGTTTTCTTCTGCTGCTTGTTGCAAATGTCGTTAGCCTCAGATGATATGTGATGGATGAACTCTGAGCAACAATTTAAAATGAGTTCCCGGGCATCATTGGCCACTCTAATGTGAGGAAGCAATTCTTTGATCATCTTATTCATGGCAGCTCGGGGAATAGTGAGATCCTCATCAGTCTCGGCCATCTTACACTATAAAATTATTACAATAAAAAAAATTTTCAAGAAATCAAAATTACAATTACTAGGCCATATCAAAAGTATTTTCGTTTTTGGAATGCTTTTACACCAAAGCCTGTAGCTGGCACTTTATCACCCCTATTGTTGAACTTAAAATGTTATTTAAGAGAATACATGTCCCTCTATAGTCTATAATCATACAGGCTTCTTTTCTTTCCTTTTTAGGCTACGTAAAGAGTGATACAAATGTTGAGATTTTATGTGCCTTAAGGCATGATTTTAAACAAGGCCTTAAAACCAATGAAGTTGTCCTCAAAACGTGTGCAATTGCAGGCCTTGAAATCAAACCCAGAGGTGGCAGGTGAATTTTGACCAGTTTAAGAGAAAAAAGAGGAGAATCCATTCTTATCAATCAATTTCAATGCTAAAAATTAACAAAACTATACATTCAAGCATTAATAATCCTTTACTGTGTAGTTTTCTTAATTTTTAACATAAAAATTTATTGTGAAGAATGAATTCTCCTCTTTTTTCTCTTAAACTGGTCAAAATTCACCTGCCACTCTGGGTTTGATTTCAAGGCTGAGATCCCCTTCCTTAAAACATTTGGATTTGTTTTGAACTGTCCAGACACTACTTTTCTCCTGGCTGACAGCTGTACGAATTTTGAGAACAGCTGCACTGGTTTTAAGGCCTAGTTTAAAATCATGTCTTAAGATGCATAAAATCTCAACATTTGTATCACACTTTACGTAACCTAAAAATGAAAAAAAGAAACCTGTATGATTATAAATACAGAAGGACATATATTCTCTTAAATAACATTTTAAGTTCAACAATAGGGGTGATAAAGTGCCAACTACAGGTTTTGATATAAAAACATTAAAAAAAACGAAAATACTTTTGATACAGCCTAATACAAAAAATCTGGAAAGACACCACTCAACTTTCCAAATACTGGTGTTTGTGTAATATGTATAAGAGCTATAATGATCTCGAAGTCTCCACGTTTGTCCGAGGTATTAAATGCCCCAGCCTTTCCGAACCAGTAGCACTTTAGTGCCAATTTAACTTTACACATTTTTTAGGTGACAATCTTCCATGAAAAGGCAGTGTGCACGGCCATCAAGGACCTATTAATACTAAGCAGATTAGTAGCCGGCCTGATCATGGAAGACTGAGAGAGGAAAAATTAAAAAGCTAAATTCAATAAGTTTAAGACATTGACCAGTGGATTCAGGAAGGCCGGGGCTTTTAATGGATTGTTTAACAGGCGTCAGACAACCGCAGTGATTTCAAGATCATAAGTTATAGTTCAGATAAGTTCACAGGCCTATAATAGAATGCAGCTACTTCCAAATTTCTTATCATCGCTAAAAAAAAATTTCATGAAATGGCTCTAAATCAGAAGTATCATTTGGGAGTTATCTTCATTCACACACGCACGTTCAAATCATGATTACAATACTTTTCTTACACAGTTTGTTAAAAAAGATAAAAAGAATAAAAGAAATTTAAAAGGTCTTGTTGGTATTATGGTGGGGAGGGGGGAATTTTAAGGTCAGCAACATGGAATCTCCTCATTGTATTTTATAAGGAGAGGTGGGTTAGGGAAAAATAACGAATAAGGGCAGCAAAAAAGATTGTCATGCTGTTTTAAACAAGGTGATAATACTGCAGATGCGCTGTAAGGAAAAAGCAGCTGACGTCAATGTTAAAAATGGTGACTTATCTATGATCCGTTTTTATGGGTCTTAATGTAGACAAGAATAATGACAAATGTGTCTAATTGACACGTTTTCAAAAAAGAGGTGAAAAATTGGTGATTTGGTTGAAGGGAGCATTTGTTTGTAAACATGCTCTTTACTTATAGCACATTAATTTTCAATAACGTGAAAAACTAGAGCTGTATAAAATCAATTGGATACTTTTGTATTAGATGCATGCAGGGCCTGACTTTCACCTAGGTCTGCAAAATTTTAGAACCCCCAAAATAAAAATTTTATGTCACTAATATGCATTGGATTTGACAAATTCCAGGTACTAGGTCACCTTGGCAACTAGAAATACACAAGTTTGGTGCCTAGCTTTACCTTTTTTAACTTTGGTATTTAAGTGCAATATTCCTATACTATATAGCAGGGCTGTCCAACCCGGCACCCGCTATTCACCAGAAAATTCTTACAAATATATTTGTCTTATTCAATCTCTGAATAACTCTGATTAAATAAGGCAAATATTTCTCTAAGAATTTTCTGGTGAATAGTGGACGTTAGGCTGGACAGCCCTGCCATATAATTTTTACCATTATCTCTTGTGAAAGTACGATTAATTCCATGAGTCTTATGAAGAATCATCACTGGAGTTGGACAGCCTTAATAATTTGATTTTTATTAACATATAAAAGGTTTTAATCCATGCAAAGTAGTGAGCATTTTGCATGAAATGTCCCCTGCCAAACAGAATATTTATGATTTTATGCTTTTTAATGGTTTAGAAGTGAATTTTCCTCACCCCTGAAACTCCATAATGTGACCTCACCCCCACCTAACTGCAAAATTCCCTTCCAGAGAAAGATGTCTGAATTCAAGATTGATGTGTATGCTGTACCGACAAAGTATAATGTATCCAATGGGAAGTATAATAAAAGTGCCCTTTCATTCAACAGAAGTGCCTTTTTACCCAACAAAAAATGCCCTTTTCAATAAATCCACCCTACTACTCCTATTTAAAAGAAATGTGAACACTGTCTTTTACACACGCCTATGTTGTAAAATTTCACATTATCACTCAAAAATTCATGTATAAAGGCCTACTAGATCCCGAGATATTGTTGCATCATTAGTAACCACAAATATCTTAGATGCAGAACTGTGGTTTAATATTGCAGGATTGTAGTTATGGTATTCCCACATATCAGAATTACAACATTCATGATATACAGTAGAGCACCGCTAATCCGCAATCAATTTATGAATGTAAACAAAGAAATTTAATTCTTGAAAAATGCTTCAATAGTGACAAAATTTTGAATTTTGAAATTTTTTTTCACCCATTTTAACATTTTTTTTATCGTTATATATAGCTATTATATATCTTATAACATTCTTCTTTATAGTTTAAAATGAAAGCACATTTAATTAGTATATTATTTTATATATTCATTTCTTCATACAATACTTGTAAAATACAATTTGAGCTTTTGTGATTTTTTTTAAATTTTAATGATAAAAAATCCTTACTTAGACAATATATTTTATAATTTATTTATTTTTTTATTAAATCGTAATTATAAAATTGAAAAACACATAAAAAAATACATATATATTGCTTTTGAACTCTTACTTAAAAATAAAATTCAACACTATAAACCAAATGTCTTAAAACAGACAACAATTGATCCCATATTTAAGAAATTAAAAAAAATAATAAATTATTTTTTACATAGTTATTACTTTATCTATATATTAAAATGTGTAATTTATTTATTTTTTAGTATTAGCAATCTAAATTTGTCCAAAATATGAATTAAAAAAAATGTAAACAAAGATTAAATAGACATGGCCTGTAATCCGCAAAAAGCCTCCAATCCGCACAACACTTGGAACCAATCTTTGCGGATTAGTGGCTTTCTGCTGTACTACCATTATGTAGGATTTTTAGGGTTTCGTTCATCTCACAAAACCCTATTACCCCCGCTCCGTTGTCTGTCCGTCACAGAGCCATTCTCAAAAAACTTACAGAGTTGAAACTTAGTGTATAAATCTGAATAGCAGCTGTGAAGAGCTCAAAATATTAAAATTTGAAAAATTCGTATTATTTTAATAAATAGAGATAAAAAACCAAAATTCTAACAGCCTTTTTCTATTAAATTGAAACATTTTTAGTTATAGCCGATGCCAAAAACTAAAAATCCACAATGAAATTCTTTCTACAATAATTAATTTTCTATCAGACGATTTTCACGTGAAAAATGAAAATGAAATAAAAAGTTTTGCCAATTGAAAAAAAGATAAATATGAAATAAAATTGATTGACGTCATAATCGTAATAAAACGGAAAATGTCTAAGATTTCTCAATAATACAAGGAGTATGAGTATGTGTAAGTGGACAAAGCAGATTAATACATGTCATTAGAGAATTAAAAAGAAAATCTGACGTCATATAGGAAGTTTAACTAATTTTTCAAATGTTTGAGAATAATACAAAGCGAGTATCAATATAAATAATAGAGAATAGTAAATATATGAGTTTGAGAAACATATTGAATCGTGATAAAAATCCGATTATGGAAATATTCGCATATTTTAACATTTTGAATGTGTACAATTTGTTTAATTTTGAAATTATTTTTTTAAATATTGCACTTAGTCCGTATGACGGATATTATTATGACAGAATATAATAACGGGCTTGGACCGCTATCCGGCTGGTTTAGATATTCGAAAAAAGGAAAAAATAGACCGGTAAATTTTTACTTTATAAAAAACATGGCTTTTTTTTTTGTTGTTGTTGCTAAATGAAATTTGTTTGAATTTATTAAAGAAAGGATAAAGTGTTTTGAAAGGAATATTAAACGAAACCCTTTGAACGATCTTCGATCACACTTACCCACTTGTTTGATATTGCTATCATGATTCGCATTTCATATTATCGATATATTGCCTAGCCCTTATGACAGATATCTAGATTCACAATTGATTAGTTCTACTGCCTTGTTCCTATTGTGATAGGCAGAACTAAGTTCTAACCAGATACCTAATGTCCAGTGTTGGACAAATGCTGCAAATCAAGTTAATTTTATAAAAGGCAATGCACGTAATATCGTAGAATTAAAAAGACATAAATCAATTTCAGCTTTTTAGTTATATTGAAGAATATGTTTAAAAGTAACACATAAAACAATTTATTTTTTATGCTCTATGGACCAACTATGTTGATAAAATGTGAATGGTAGTATTAAGCATTCATATAAGGCTATTTCATTACGCGTCTATAAACTTTTGATATAGATCTTAACTGTTAATCTTGATTTTTATTTGACACTTTAATAAGTAAATGATTATTGATTAGTTGTTTGTTAATTTGACATCAACTGCTTTGAGTACATTTCATTTGTCTCCCTCTCTTACTTTTTATTTCTGTCAAACAAGGCTTTTTTTGACTGCCTTTAAAATTACTTAAATAGCAGTATTTGTCTCCTGTAAAAAGATTTTCTGAATACTCTAAAGTTTATAAAATTTGTTTATTCTTAGCGCGCTGACTTCTTGGGAAAATATTCATAAGTATAATAGCCCGAAATATGATACATAAGAGGTGCAAAAGCTGAACGTTAACTCTTCAAACTTTTAACGAAATTTTACCTTTAAGAAACTAACTAAATAAATAAAAAGTTATATTTATATTTCGTAGACAAATCATAAAAATTAAAAATAATTACAATGAAAAATCACATTTAATGATATTCAAACCTTTTAAGTTGATTTATTAATTATTTAAATTTTAAAAGAGCGCGTCCAGTAGACCTAACCAAAGTGACCAATGTGACCGGTTACTTACCGGGGCGGTAAGCGACCGGTTGCTAACCGGTCGACAGATCTACTGAACGAAAATGGTATTATTTACTTGTAGCGCCATCTGTATTACATCATCGTAACTACGTCTGTATCGTAAATGTTTAAGTAACCGATCACGTGACCCAACTAACCGAGATTTTTCTTCGGTTAGTTCGGTCCCTTACCGGTCACTTCGGTTTGCTTCGGTTACTTTCTCTGAACGACGTTGGTTGCGTATCGGTTAGCAGCACTGAACGCTTTGGTAACTAACCAACCTTACCGGTTACGTACCGGTGACAGTACTGGACGCGCTCATGGTTTTCCAAAATCTTTCAAAACAGAAGTAAACAAAACATCAAATCCAAATCCCAAAATCAAATCCAGTCCAGTTCACTTCAAGCAGCGTGGTATCGAATAGAACAAGGAGGTTGTCAATCGTCAGTGAAAAGATTGACATTATTTTTATAAAAGTTTTCAAGAAAGCAACAGTTAAATGCAATATTAAATTTAGTAGTCGTAAAATATAAATTTATTATATTCTGTACAGGTGAATCTTTATTGTAGGTTATTGGTAGGAATGAAAAATCACTCGAAGTTTAGAGCTCGGTTTCCAATCTACCAACCATCCATCCCTTCCAGTTCCAGTTTTTGAACAGCACAAAACAAAAACATGTGCTGTGTAGGTTTTTATTAATTATTTTCCTTCTTGCCCTTCATGACTAATATTAATTAATGTAACTCAATATATATGTGCTTCTAATTATTAGTTTTATGTAATTTGAAAATTTTTAGGTAATTATTTTTACAATAATTATTAATATTTCGTATCGTATAAATTGTACGGAAAATTGACCCTTGTCTTTTAATTTTATATTAAAATTTAATTCATTTTTCGTATAAAGCACTACGCCTGGATCAGATAGATAATTTCAATATCTAATAAATTATTATTATGGTTAGCGAACCTAATTTAAGCCTTGTGTTGAAAGCTAAAATTAGCTGTTTTCAGAGTTGTATTCAATTTGAAACCAGGGTCGGACTGGGTCCCTGTAAAGGGCGCAGACCTTGGATTTTCGAAGGGCGCAACTTTACTAAAGAAGCTCATTATTTTACCACTTTTATAGAAAGCCAATAATATCCATTAATAATTAATAGACTGTAAAAATATAATCCGAAATATCAATATTTTAAAATTTGATTTCTGTGTTAAATTTTGGAAATTTCCAATTATTTATAAAGATCTCTACACTGAAAAAAATTTCAGAAATGTTTTCTGATGCAAAATAATAATAATAATAATGATAAAATAAGAAAATTTATTTGTAAATTTTTGTCTGCAAGTCCTTAATTGACCGTGCAATCATGAACCAACCACAAGCTTCCGATATTAACAGAAACCTCTTTTCCAAAATTTATAGACAAACAAAGGAACTTTTTTTTCCATAAACATCGCGGAAAACTTCTAAAACCCGTTGTTTCCAGGAGTTTCTGGTCGGTTCTTTTCCAAATGATTTCTGGGGACATGGTAAAGAGTTACGGAACTGTGCGTAATTAAGTCAAAAAAATTTTCGTAAACTTCTCTGTTACCTATAGTAATAATATAAAAGAAAGTTTTTGTCTGTCTGTGTGTTTGTTGACGATGGCTAGCGAAATCTACAGCTCGCACAGCTCTAAAAATTTCGATTTAGGCAGTGCAAGGCATGTCCTAAAGGCTCAGATTTTTAATATTTTGATAATTAGCCAAGATATTAATCAAAAACTCATATATTTCTTTGAGAGCCAGCAAAAGCATCTGCGCATGCCCAGAACCCGATTTACGCATCGGGAGGGAGTGAATAACTAAACATGCGTTTCCTTTTTTTCTTTGTGTGTGTGTTTGTGCATGTATTATTTCATAGTTTTAAATCGGCAAAAATAATTAGAACTATTGAAATTGGACGTCATATTCAGAAAGATCATACTCTTACGTCTCAAATGCTGCAATATATTCGATAAAATATCTTTGTTAACCTTTGGATTTATTTTTTTTTTCAAAAAGGTAGTTTTCCCGAAGGACATTTTTCTCCCTTATGTTAACGTTTCTCTAGGGCAGGCATGTCAAAGCTGTTTACCGGCGCTGGCCAAATTAAGCATTATATACAAAGCCGCGGACCACATTAAAAAAATGTACATACTAATATTATTACCATTGCACAGGATAAAATTTGTATTTACAAAACACAGCCACGTTAAAGAAATATTCACGCCAAGTTTCAAAGTTACTGTAATACATAGTTTAGTTTATCTTATTTTTGAAAAATACTCATTTTTTTTCATTAACGAAATCTATAAAATTTAATTGAATTTCCTAAATTGTATTGCCCCACCAGTGGCTGAGAGGTTGTGCTCTCGAAGCTGGTAGACGGGAGGTGCTGGGTTCGATCCCAATCGCGCCCGTCGGCCTAATCGTTCGGAGTTTTCGTGGTTTTCTTCGAGCCGTGGATTTATCCATGCGTAAATACGGGTTAGGTTCCCTTAGAAAGACCCCCACGAAGGGCACTCCCCCCGGGCCTATATCCCAAGTGCAGATAATTGGCCGTCAATAATCAACCAACCAACCAACCAACCTAAATTGTATTTATTTCAAAAATTTATTGTACACGCTGTTTTGTCCTACTGTTCTAGCAAAAGCATAGCTGCCAATCTTCTGTGTTTTCTTCGAGTAAAATAAGCATATTTTGAAAGAGAAAAGTTATTTAATAAAATGTGTGTTGAATTCCATGGGCTACTTATTTAATTTGATTTATTAAATACATTTTCTGATTCAAATTATGTTTATTTGGGGAAAAAAAGGTTGGCAGCTATGAAAAGATGTCGTATAAAAGTGCGCTACCGAACATAGCTAAAATATGCCTAATTGCACACTTATACTTTAAAAAATCGGCCGATTGATGAATAATTACAGAAATTTTGAAACCCCAAATCCATATATTTTCACTTTAATATGAAATCGCACTGAATTTTGATTAACAGCAGTATTGAATTCTGAAGAATAATTTCAACATCAATCATTATATTTTTAAAAATTTCCACTTTGATGAATTTTTATAGTGCCTGGCAACATTTAAATTAAAATACATTTCCTTTTAAAAAATTGTTTTATCAAAGTAATAAATTCTATTTGAAAACGCTAATACTAACAAATAACATGATAACATACTTCTGTTAATTGCTAAAAGGTATAAAATAAAAACATTATAAATAGTAAAATAACTTTTATTAGTCTGTCTCGAGCCACAATTTCGATAAGTTAAATAATGCTGCATCGTTACATATTGTATTTTTGCGTGTTTCAACATATATGGTTTCTCTTATTATAGATGGATAGTGTAGACTAGAGTGAAAAATTATCTTACTTTCATTGAAATTTATTTGGATACAATATGTAACGATGCAGCATTATTTAACTTATCGAAATTGTGGCTCGAGTTACTCCATGGTTATTAATATGGAAATAAACAACCAAGTAAAAATAAAAAATACGTGAAAGATTAAATGATAGCGTTTCAAATAATAACTTCAAAGACCGTGCAATTATAGAATATTCTAATTTGCTTTGATAATGGCTCGGATAGAGCCGAAACATGTCTACAGACTAATAAAAGTTATTTTACTCTTTATGTTTTCATTTTACACCTTTTAGTAATTGAAAGAGGTATATTATTACAAGGTGTTATAATTTCTTATGTTTTTAACAAGATAGCATTATGAAATTTGCTTTGAAATTTACTCAGGTGCTTTGTAATTTGAAATGAAAACTCCAAGTACTTTGTCTGTTGGTAGACTTTTATAATTTGTGGATTTAAAATGAAAATTGTAACATTTCAGTTAAGCTTTTATAATGGAAAGCTGTCAAATTCCGTATAAAAAGGTAGACTTGTTTATCTTCATACCCACATTTCTAAGATATTTTTGTGCAGATTGACGATTATTAAGAATGTTACGTACAGATATAAGTTTAAAAGCACAAACCCGGCTTTTAGAAATCAGTCCGTTATAAATAAATCTTTTTAGCAACGGTACCTATACTTATACTATTTTCAAATTTCTTTAATTGCTCTAGACATCATTTCTTCAATTTCGTTTTGAGTGATTTCGACTCCCGGGACAATTAATGTGCTAAAAACAATAATTTTTTTTAAGCAAATGTATTTCATTCAATAGGCTTGGTGAAAGCAGTTTGATTCTCTTTTAAGAAGTATCAGTTTCAATTCTGACAGTTTATCTTTTATATGTTTAGCCAGATTTTTGTGAGTTTTCTTTATACTTTGTGCTGTAGCACTTCTTAATGTTACATTCTTTTTAAACTCCAACAGTTTCTACATATCAAGCATAAAATTTCAGTTTTCTTTTGAACATAATTGTGTTGTAAATCACATTTAGAAAAGTATGCAATGTCCATAATTAGTTTATCATATTTATTCATAGGGTAAAGAGCTTTAACACATTTTTTTTATAAATCTTGGAATGTATGAAAGTATGTCAATAAAATGTGTGTATATCAATAAAAGAAAGGAAAGAAAGATCATACACAATTACTAACCTAACTACTAAAAATAATTAAAGAGCTTAAATCCGACTAAAAGCTAAGTTCGACTAATGCCCAGATGAAGAACCTGGATCGCATATTCGGGGTTTTTGCGTCAAACACAAAAGTGATTATTTATGCCACTTTCAAAGCAACTCATTTAAAGCTATATAATTTTATATTTTAATGTTTTTCAGATTTTAACTGTTCTTAATTAGTGCTGAATTTTATTATTTTATAATGCATTTCTTAGTAATTAATAAATACAGATTATTATTTTGTAAAATGGTGTAAAATCTAAGATAGTAGTAAAATAAAGTATTAGTTTCAACATAAACAAATGAACATTATAAGTAAAAATACTTTAAAAAATTTACGACCCTTTGCTACGTTCCGATTGGTAATCTATGTATTCTCAATGTTTTTGTGCCAAAATGTAAAATTGAATTATATCTGTCTATAATACATTACTGTTGCCAGAGAGCAGGACATTTTTTAATTCAGAATGCTACCACATTCTGAAGACAAATATTTTCCTCATATAACATAATAAATCAGATACATATTATTATTCAAAAATAGTGGAAGCATTTTGAATATTTAAAAATGCCCGTCAAATTGGTAACACTAATTTACATATATTTCGAATATTCGCCATCTCTAAGACCACGATTGCTGCAAGTGTTCGTGCTAAGTGTATTTTTAGCATCCGTGTTCTAACACGACTAAATTAAACAAGGGTAAATTGCCTAAGGATTTGCGGGCCACAGATAGGTTGTTCGTGGGCCAGTTGTGGCCAGCAGGCCACGTGCTTGACATGCCTGCTCTAGGGTGTAATTTTAAAGGTACCGGAGACCACAAATAAGCTCTAAAAGCTAAATCCTTCTTTTAATCAGTGTGAAATCGGTATTTTAAAATGCGAATTGTAACCCTTTCAACAACACCGGCGAACGCAGGTCACTTCACGACGCCTCACGGAGACGATCTTTTTTCTATGCTAAAAGTATCTAAACGTCTATTTCGACACAGTGTTTCTAGAGCATCTCGGTAGACAAGCACAAGATTTACATAACTTACAAAATTTTCGAAACGTTCGAACATGCAGAAGTATATAAAAAAAAAAAAAAAAAATTCTGAGAAATTTTCGAAAAAAAAAACCTCGCGAAAAACCGGGTATGACGTTATAGTCCTATGTGATATACATGACATTTTATAATCTCTATGACCAAGTTATAATCACATTCTTCATTCTATTAAATCCTATCATACGTCAATTCAATGATACCCCATGATAGGTAATGATTCTATGTTGCCATGGTGATGACGTCCTATTATTTCCGTATTACTGAATTTAAAAACCGAATTTTTAAACTAAAAGCGTTTCATGATAGCAATCCTATAATCTACCGACAGTTTTTGGGATAGATGTTTCCGGGTAAATATACATTAAATGGAAAAAGAGTCTAAATATGGATTTCAAGTTCTGAAAGTTTCAAAGCTAGGCTTAAGTTTCCCATTGGAATTTTCAGTAAATGTCAACAAAAGATAAAATGTTGCCAACTTAAAATGTATTTATTTTTCTACGAAAATTGAAGGAATCGCGGCAAGAGAGTGCCAAACCACATTTTTGAACTTCTGAGATATTTCTATTTGAAAATTTGATCAAATAATCAAATCAAGATATATAACCTAAAGTTTTTTCGCCAATGTCCTACTAACATTTGAGATATTCTGAATAATAATATGGCATTACTTTAATGATATTACTATTACGTTTATTGCAAATTAGCTATCTTCATTGAGGGCATAAACATCTGGGGCAAAAACAAAACCTGTCATATATGCTGCCACCAAGTGACATTAGAAACAAATTATATGTTGGATATTACATTTTACAATATTAAGCAACAGATTACATTGTTAGATTTATTTCACCAAAAATGTGGCTTGGCACTTTCTTGCCCCGACCCCCTTAATTAATCATATTATAATAACAGACAATATAATTCATTTCACTTAAACTAGTTATAGTACGTTTTTGTCATGTTTGTCGTACAATTTTAAACTTGTTATTATTACATTTATAGACAATTCTGAATCAGTTCTTTTTTCATATTAAAATGTAATTGTTAACAAAAAAAAAAAAAAAAAAGTTTGAATTACCTTCCAATTGCCGGGATAAAATTCTCTGAAACCTATTTTATAAGCATTTACTAGAAATTATAAGATACATTTGAATTGTTACAAATACAGGAACACTACACTTTTCAGATAAGTATATGACATATATATATATAATAAATGCTTTTTCAGCAAACTCAATAATGATAATAAAATATTAAATAGAAGCGACACTCTTTGGTGCCAGACAGTCTGAAATTTATTGCACGGAGACTGCCGCCATTGGTAACAGATTGAATATACTTCAGATTTTAAAAGATTTGGATTGGATGCTCTCCTGAAACAAAGAAATGTTCAAAAACAAACAGTGCTTGCAAAGAGAAAAATAGTTCACTATATATTTTTTTTATTGCAAAAAATGAATGTTATTTTTAAAATATATACAGAATAGTATTTTTAATAATGTTGTAAAGTTAGTTACTCTAGTATTTGCCATAATTTTTTTAAACTTCATCCGGGTTTTTTTTTACATCATCTGGACGAGGGTGCAGATTTAATGGCCGAGGGCGCACCGGCCCGCAGGCCGGTTGCCCGGCGGGCCAGTCCGAGCCTGTTTGAAACTATCTACAAATACAACTAATTGTCCAAAGATTTAAAAAAAAAAAAAGACAACCGAGTCATACAGCTAAAATTGGCTGTTTTCAGAGTTGTATACAATTTGAAACTATCTACAAATACAACTAATTGTCCAAAGATTTTTTTTTATTTTTAAAGACGGCCGAGTCATACATACGACAGGGTTCGTACGCTTTTACCACATTTTTTTAATAGAATGTTTCGCCTTATTTAAATGCAGAAAGGTTATACAAATCCTGCAGTTAAACGAGGCATCTACAATTTCTGCTATTTAAATATTAAATATAGAAAAAATCTATTAAAAAAATTGTAGTAAAAGCATACGAACATGCTCACACACTTCAAAACTTGAATAAATTTACTTTATAAACTTACTGATGGGTAATAATGAGCTGAATAATTACTTGCTTTAAAAATGAATATAAGAAATTCATTGACAGAAAAAATTATTTTTATTTATCAATTATCAGTTTATTAAGTGATTGAGAATAAGCATAATCGGTACTTACGTATTATCCGGGCCAGGAGATAGATCTCCAACGAGGATTGCCAATTGCCAATATTGTTTATCGTTGCCAATCATGTTCAAAACAGTAATTTAACATTATCAAATACATAACATTGTTCAAAATTATGGGCTATGATGTCATACACTCACACACAGTTTTTTTAAAAAAATCGGTTATAAAAAGGAAAAAACTCGCCAAATTTAGGGGATTTTTTTCTTTAATGGCAACCTAGCCATTGTATTAAGTTATTCGTTTGGCGCGGTCTTGAAAATCGCAACAACCAAAAATTTGCCAAACTTATGTTTATATGTTTGCGTGAGTGTAAAGCATCTGTTCCAAATTATGAATAATATAAAATAAAGAGTAAATAAATAAATATAACATAATAAATGAGCAATAATAAATAAATAATGAAAAACTATAAACTGTAATAAAAAATAACTAAATTTTAATAAAAAATAAACTATAAATGATAATAAATAAGCCATATAGGGTAGATGTACCAGTAATGGACCACCATCCAGTAATGGGCCACCTTCAACGTTATTTAATTAATATGCTTTCTTTAAATTCTAGTTTTAAGTACAATCATAATATCAATTATCTATTACTTTTTGTGGGGTGTCCATGACTGGAATTTAGGGTGTTTTGATTTATTTCTGTTATTTGCAATTAAATTTCGATTCACATTGGGAATTGTGACTATGAGCATAGTTAAATATTGTTGGTAGATTAATATAATATTAAAAAATGTGGAATATAACAATTATAACTATTAATTAAAAAATAATTTTTAAAGAAATTCCTTAAGGGTGTCCATTACTGGCACATCTACCCTAGTTGTCATAAAGTAGGGGTTACTGTAATTAGTAAAATTGGCACCATGCTTGGCGCAGTTCTATCTGACCTGGCACAGATAATACGCAAATACCGCATAATCTTTAATTATGTGATGTAACGTTAAAAAAAATAGAAGTCTTGTATGGACGACAACACTATTTATTAAACATTACACTCAGCACACTATCTTAGCACATTTACAGTTACATGCGACAATTAAACAACATTTAGTTTTTCAGGATGGTTACTCAGGTTTTGGATTCGTTTCCCGAGCAAACTTCACGTCAAGAACGCCTTTTTCTCAGCGAGAGAATCTTTTCAACGACCACTCTCTACAGAACTTTTGCTATGAAATCCCAAAAAAGCCTCTCCTGGCTAGCGTATATATTAGGTAAAAGAATTTCAAGTGTTTTTAATAGTCTGGGAACAAGGTCCTTAAAGCAGTTACAGATGTAAGCGAAATCTTTCAGTTTATTAGACCCTTGAAGTTCTTAGCAAGAATTATGGGTCTTGTAACTTCAAAAAATTCTATTAAATGAAAGTAGATGGGCTCTTGAGTAAAAATTAATGTTCACATCTGGTGGAAGTCTCTTAACATTTTGAGGAGGCAGCTGGAAACTATCTTCTAGAGTTCAATGCACGTAATTAGAAAATAATTTTCACTCATATACTTTTAGTTCTTTACAGTGATAAGGTATCTTTAAAACATCGATTTCATGATTAATCTCATCTCATATAGTTTCAGAATTCATGCACTCTGTAAATGTGGGAAAAAAACCACGAAGATTTCAATTTTCTAAAATTTTCAGTGAACGACATTCGCATGTTTGTCAGAATTTTTTTCATCTCTTTTCATAACAAAGAATGGTACATCCTTTTTATAGTAGTTTTGACAAGATAGAAGAAATGCCTTTGATGAGAAAAGGGTAATTTTCACAAACATTTTTTGTCAACCCAGTTATTCTTTCATACACTCAAATAATTTGCTCTATATTTACACTATTTAACAGGTTCAATATTTATACACAACATGAACATAAAGAAGGACCTTTTTTGAAATAAGCTTTATTGGAGGAAAATCAACCTCGAAAAACTTTTGAAATAGGGATGCTGATGTAGCATGGTTGTACTCTGTTCGTCTGATTCTACCAATCATCTGCTAGTGCTAGATCATTGAAACAGAGTTCGTACAGTCCTTGAAAGTTCTTAAGCTTTTCAAAAGTTATATTTGGTTCTTGAAAGTCCTTATTTTTATGCAAAATCTGCAAAAATTCCTCAATTTTTCTCACCTGTTATTTCTTAATTAGGCGTGAAAATCTTCTGGGTTTCAGTGAATTTCAAATTAAAAAAAAATCATTTAAATTCTCCCTCTTCTGAAATTTTGTTTTCTCCATTTGTCCCCCCCCCCCCCACACACACACGCTACTCAAAGTTTAAAATCTTTAACACTCTTTTAAGAGCAGTAGAAAAAATTTTTGCATACAGTCAAGTCTTAAAACATTTATCATAGTTTCTGGCAGTAATTTTTTTTTTTTTTTTCATTGTTTCATCCTACTCTATTTTAAAAGTAACTTGTTAAATTTTATTAAGTAAATCTCCCGCGGATAGTGTAATATACAGGGTATCTTGACAATTTTTAAATATCTAGAAAGTGTTAATCTATTTATTTTAATTGTAAATTGATCGATGTTTTTTTTATTTTAATATTTTTACTTTTGTTGATACTCCTTTATATATTAAAATTGTTCCAGATTTTCAAATTTATATTTTTGATGTATTCATAAAATTTTGTTTTCAGTTTAAAGATATCGATGATGTGGCATGTAAGAATCTTTTAGATGAGTCCAATATCTTTTAATTTAAAGTTTCGTCATATAAGATATCATGGCATCAACTGAAAATTCGGCTAGTATTAAGCAATCTAAGCAGGTAAAAAATAAGCTTGTTTTCTTCCTATAAAAATATTTCTTGAAATTTATCAGTTATACAGTATAGGATATAGGACCCATTATCTGGAAATCTTGGGACTGTAGACTTTCCGGACTTTGGAATTTTCCTGATTTCAGGTCCTCCCAAAATTTGAACCACCCCTCCTCCCAGAATTTCAAGATTTTTTTAATGTGATTTCTTGGTAAAATTTGTGATATTTTCGTTGATCATTCAACAAAATTCACATTTTTTTTTTTTTCCCCTGCGACTATTGGACAAAAATCATAACTTCATTCTGCAATGCTTTGCAAAATTCTCATTATTTTCAGCAATTGTCTGACAAAATTCCTGATTTTATTCTTTTTCGACCGAATGATGGAATTCACAATTTCATCTGCGACTGATTGATAAAATTTGAGATTTTTTTAAAAAAAAATTTTTCCTGTCTGGACCAATTGACAAAATTCATGATTTTTTCCACAATTGTTTGACAAAATTCACAATTTCATTCTGTGATTGTTCGACGAAATTCTCGATTGCTCGACAAAATTTGCTATTTGTTTCCGCAATTGTCTTTTTAAAAAAATTTCGTAACCAATTAAAGAATTGATTATGAAGAATTTGGCCAAAAGTTAATAATTGGGTGAAGAATTACATGCCCATATCACATGTCTCTCTCTCAGAATATCTTTGAATAATTCTAGGGGGTGGGAGGTCTGTGGTTCCCAGCCTACAGCACTGAGATAACATATTGTTTTAGTAGTTAACACATTGAAACAATGGACTTAAAAAATCAGGAATCCGTAAAATTTTCGAAAAATTTCAGGTATCTGCAAAAATTTAAGAAAAACTTACAAATTCAGAGATTTTTCGAATGAAAATTTATTTCAGATAATGGGTCCTATACTGTAGTAGCTACTTGTGACATGTTACAAATTTTCCATTTTTCTACACATTTCTATTGACCATTTCCAGCAAACAGAACCTGAAGCCAAATAGTGTGTGTTTTTAGTGCCAATAATGATATAAGTTTGAAGAAACAGATTGCTCTTTATTTAGTCAGAAAATGAACAAATACAAGCAACAGATATGATATAAAACGTACATATTCATTTGACAAAGTCTCAATATTAAGTCAAACAAATGCATCAAAATGCGCGTTTTTTTGTTGCAAATGGGGCCAAACGTTGGGACTCACTATTTATTGAATATGGATAATTTTTTTTTTTAACTATTTAATAGTAACCATGCAAAATATTTTAATTTGCTGTTTTTTTAATCAAAAATATTTTCTATTCAATTATAACATATTTTTTTCACCAATGATTTTACCATTTGGCAGTCACCTGATGATGAGAAAGTTGCAATAAAATTGTTTCAGAGCTATACAGGCATCCCCCGACTTACGTATACTGCGACTTACGTAAATTTGCAGTTACGTAAAAATATTTTGAAAATTACATTTATGAACTCTCTAGCACATTTGATACGCGTTTGCATACTTTTGATAATTATTTTATGAATAAAATATGTAGATAAAAATTATAATTATAATAATATAGTTTTATATATTAGAGAGAGTTATATTTTTGTTGGGAATAAACAAATTAAAATGAGGCAAAAAAAGTTCAGGTTCAACCGTTATCATTATGTTAATCGAAACCAGAACAAAACTTAATTTTAAAGTTTCGATACAGAGGAACGAGTGTATATTTTTTATTCGAACTTCACATGCGAAAATTGGAATGGGATAGTTTCTATGACAACAGTCAGTCCTCTTTAATTATTTCTTATTTTTATAGTCGTTTGTAGTAGTCTCAAAATTGTTTTAAATCACTCCATCAATGTTAAATTTATAAATCCCAAATTCCACAAGATATTTTTTATTTGAAAAGTGTTTTTTCAGTTTACCTTTATATTTTTTTTTATATCCGAGTAAATACTGCAGCATGATGCTTTATTTTAAAATGAATACTGGGTAAATAATCTATATATATAATAAATATTGCAGTTTTTTACGAAATTTTACTTAAGCAAATTACACATTCGACTTACGTAAAATTCGAGTTACGTAAAAGTCTGCAGAACGCATTAATTATGTAAGTCGAGGGATGCCTGTACATTTATACATACAGCTTTTTTTACGAGATGCCGGCTACGAACACTTCACAGTAAATTACAAATATAATTTTGTTGACCCTTACGCTAGATACCCTACCCAATCTATTGAGCAATTAGGAGGCATCGCAAAATGATGTAATAACATATAGCGCAGCATTGTTCATCATTATTTACAGTCTTATCTCATAGAACTCATTTGGCGACATCATTTTTTGTTCCATTTACAATCTCATGCCTGCAGCTTTAAATTTAGTTTTGTTTTATTTTATTGTATAATAGGTATTTGTTCTATTATTTTAAGTCTATATTTATATTGTTATAGTAAAATAGTTCATAAGAGTCTGTAATTTTGAAATGCTATATTTTTTAAATGATCACTTTAGCACCAACAATGTTAATTTCTTTTTTCAAATGTTTCACGCGAGACCAATTATTACACTTGGCAACAATGGTGTTGATATATGATGGAAAAGTACCTGTCTTTCAAATTAGTTTTTTAATTTATGAAGTATATACATAAACTTGTTTAAATATGAATCTATATATATGTTGTGTGTGTGGTTCCACTGTGATTTCTATTTTGGCATTTCAATAAACCCGACAATCTTTTATGTTTTGCATATTTGCACCAGCATTGAGATCTCAAAGTTATACTGGTGATCAAATTTGAAATATTCAAATCCTGCAGCTCACACTCTATCAATTTTGCCTAGGCCTTCCAAGAATTGTTGAACCATCTTCTATTTATTTATTTTCTCCTTAAGAGTAACAACACTTCTACAAGAGACTCTTTACAATGAAGAACTTCTCAATTGTTTTTTGTAGTTCATGAAAAGACTTTTATTGATTTCTAGAGCCTTGTTAAGCTAAGCCTCCTGCCCTCTGACTTTTATTGAATATTTTTATAGAAGGTTGTTTGGTGTACAAATATCTCTTTGGTAACTTACAATTAGAATTAGTTATCCCTTCACCAGGGCTGTCCATACTTTTCATTAGCCCCTAGACAAATTTTGTTTGAGGTCCCCTTAAACTTCAGCCCTTGGGAGTTTTTTAGTTATCTGAAATATTTTTAGATTGGGGGATTTTACATACATGCAGTAAATAAATGCTGCATTGAAAAAGAATGAATGAAGGTATATAAATAGACGAAAATATTACAAAATAATATAAAATTAACAGCCACATTTACTAAAAGATATAAACCCGGCATTTATTGAAAAACCTTTGAAGCATTACATAGTCATTTGGAATTCAAAAAGACTGATAGAAACTAATAGTAGAACACTTTTTAATAACAGTAGATGAAACACTTATTAATCACTTCAAATAAGCTCATTTTAGAGGCAAGTTCATGCTCTATTGATAACAGTGATAGCCGATTCAGTTTCCCTTTATCCAAAGTCAAAGTTGACCTCAAAGGTTCTTGATTAATGATAATTTACTGATCTTTTTCTCACCTGCAGCATCAGTCACAAGTAAGATAACGCAAATTCTGAGTACAAAGCTAAGTTCAAGAAGTACAGATATTGTAACTTCAATTTATAAATTTTATTAAAGAAAAAAAAAAAAAGAGGAGAAAGCCTTTTATTTTCTATTGACATGGTCAGATATGGAAAAGTAGCTGCATATCCTGCTGACTATTTCTATTTGCCAAGATTGTCATTCATATCGTCAAGATAAATTTTAATTTATTTCTTGATTGAATAACTGTTATCGAAAGTTGTGTTTATTCTGAGAATGACTTCAAAAGTTGCACAAATAATATTAATTAATAGATTAATTTTTTCATGCTCATCTGAGATACAATCTTGTTTGTCATTAGTACATCAAAAAACAATTCTTTTTTAAATTATTGTTCTTTGGTTTCTTCTGAAAGTATTTCATGTTTCACTACCATGATAAATTCATTGAAGAAAAGTTTCTTTTTTCTTTATTCCCCCCCCCCCCCCTCTTTTTTTTTTTTTTTTTTTTAATTAGCTTCAATCCCAATTTCGGAACATTTTTTTTTTCTTTTAAGCTGTGCTTATGTACTAAGACCAGAGTTCTATTCTTATCTATCTCAAAAGCTTTGATGTTGTTCATTTCAATATCAAGGGTTGGTTTTAAAAAGTCATTAAATCTTTTTTTTTTATCTAAATTAAAAATTTAATCTAAAAAAAAGTTATTTTGTCTCTGACAAATATGGCAAAAACAGTAAACATAGTGATTTATCATAGAAGTTGGTGATACTGGTAGTCAGTCATCATAATCAATATTTGTTATGTTAATAATTAGACTAACTATCAATATTTGTTCCAAAATCTGTGTCAATAGTTATGGGGTTAAATTCTCTTTGGTTATTTTCTCTACTTTCCATTACTTAACTTAAACTTTAAAAATTTAAACAGCTTCTCAAGTAATTAATGTATTGCTGACCAAGTTGGCCAAATGTGTGATTGTGCAACATAGACATTTCGATGGGAATTTCAAAACGTGAAAAAATCACAAATGAGGAAAACTTATAAAGAAAAAGTGGAACCCCGAACAGGGTTTTTCTTGGGCTTCTGAAAGTACTCAGCTTCGCAATATTTGTCAGTGTTACCTCACCTTGTGTGTGGCCCTGTCCTTACAATATATCTTCTAATTGTTCCAATCATTCAATGTCTTATTACTCAAAAATCTAACTGATCTTTCTGTATTTAATTGATGTTAATTATTTTAACGAGCTGTAAATAAACCTTTTTGCAGTCTAGGGGCATAAGAGTGCTTTGGAATACTTCAAAATATTGTGACCCCTTTTTACAGGCTACAGAATAATCATGAGCTGCTGTTATAATATAAGTTTTTGGTGCTTATAAAAATGTTGCACTTAGAGCATTCAACCCCTTCAATTCTATGCTACTGGTAGAGTCACAAATGTAATTTAGAAGCCATTGAACTGCATTCCTTTTTTAATAGAATACAGAATAGACCAGAAGACTCATGCAAGGCTTTTGTACTGCAATCTTTGAGATAATTTGCTTTTAACTTTTCATTAACTTTTAATTAATTGCTGTTTTTAATCAAACAAGGAGTTAAAAAAATGTGAATGTACTGTGTCAAAAGCCTCTTCAAAAACCTTTCGTAAGATACCTCATTCATCTTTATGCATGCATCATTGTATGTACATTCCTGGAAAAATAAAAAAGTTATCCCTATTAACTTTGCCACAAATTGTTATATAAAAATGTAAGTGGTACCTATGGATTAGTAATAAAGTCTACTAATTAATGTTGTACTTTGGAGATTGTCCACATATAAAAATTGTACTAAATTTTAAAATTTTCAATACTAACACCTGATTTTAACATCTTATTTGAATTCTTCGGTTAATTTTACCTTTGTATACCAAACGGGTAATCCAGAGTTTCCCCCAGGTTTAAAAAAGGGCAGGGTGCTGCTGATGAGGAAAGGGCACTTTTACATTCTTCAGGGCACTTTTTTAATTTTTAAAGGCACCTTTAATATTTAAAGGACGACACTCTTTCAACTATATAAGTACATTTAAAAAATATATATATTTGTCTAGAATTAAGGTCTTACAATAATAAAATAGGTATGTTTATGCACTAAATAATAACTCACAATACGATATGAATTACACATGCACAACCTGTGGCCAGTGGGTCATTTGCCGTTTTTCACAATGTTTTTGACCAAATTTGCCTTTTCTTCGCGATCATTTGACGAAATTTGCCGTTTTTCGCAATGTTTGTGACGAAATTTGCCGGTTTTTTTCCATTGTTTTTGACGAAATATGCAGTTTTTTCGCGATTATTTGACGAAATTTACCGTTTTTTCGCGATCATTTGACGAAATTTGCCGTTTTTCGCAATGTTTTTGACGAAATTTGCCTTTTCTTCGTGATCATTTGACGAAATTTGCCGTTTTTCGCAATGCTTTTGACGAAATTTGCCGTCTTTTCGCGATATTTCAACGAAATTTGCCGTCTTTTCGCGATATTTCAATGAAATTTGCCTTTTTCACAATGTTTTTGACCAAATTTGCCTTTTCTTCGCGATCATTTGACGAAATTTGCCGTTTTTCGCAATACTTTTGACCAAATTTGCCGTTTTTTCGCGATATTTCAACGAAATTTTCCGTTTTTCACAATGTTTTTGACGAAATTTGCCGTTTTTTCGCGATCTTTTAACGAAATATGCCGTTTTTCACAATGTTTTTGACCAAATTTGCCTTTTCTTCGCGATCATTTGACGAAATTTGCCGTTTTTCGCAATGCTTTTGACCAAATTTGCCGTTTTTTTGCGATATTTCAACGAAATTTGCCGTTTTTCACAATGTTTTTGATGAAATTTGCCGTTTTTTCGCGATTATTTGACGAAATTTGCCGTTTTCCGCAATGTTTTTGACGAAATTTGCCGTTTTTTTTTTCGAGATTTTTTAACGAAATTTGTCGTTTTTCACAATGTTTTTGACGAAATTTGCCGTTTTTTTCGCGATTTTCTGACGAAAGGCACGTTTTTCCCGCGTTCTGTTGACAAAATTTGCTGTGTTTTTTGCGATTCTATGACGAAAGTCACGTTTTCCCCGCGATCCTTTGACAAAATTGGCGACTTTTCTTCGAACGAATGACGAGATTGATTTTTTTCGGCGATTATTTGCCGAAATACCGATACATTTTATGTCCGAATTTTCGGATTTATGACCGATATTTTTTTCTAATTTTCGGAAATCATTGCTTTAATTTTTCGGAAAATTCGGACCAGAATCACCCCTGCGTCAGGGAATTTCTAAATCTACCGCGATCGCGGCCTTTGAACAGACGGGAGACGAACGTGCGATCCTATGTGTGTAAATGAGAAAACAACTTCCAGGCGCACGTTCAGGGCGGGCACAACAAAATGCAGTACGGGCGTCATTTTTTAAAACGAGGGGCAGAAGGGCGCTATTTTTTGGATGAGGGGCAAGAAGGGCGCTATTTGTTTAACCAAAGGGTGTTAGGAAAAAGCAGTCCCTAGTTCTTATCACCATGCTTATTCTTTCACTTACCTCATTTACATTTCATTAAAGTCATTTATAATACATTATATAATATACTTTCATGATATAATATTCTTTATTTAATCATTAAATATAATACAATACTTTAAATATATTAAAGATAATTACTTTTACAACTTACCTTTTATTTAATTTATCCTTAAGAAATATACTTGATAAATATCTTTCTGTGATAAACGTTTTTATTAAAAATAACATTAAGTCACTTTTAATAAACTTTCTTTCAAACTACCGTTTCATATTTTATAATGTTTAAAGCCCTTTTACTTCCCATTTCAATACTTTGCTCACGACATTTCCGGATAGCATCGTATCGACACATCGACCGTATCTCTTGTTTATCTGAGTAGTTCTTCCGAACGCTCATAGATGGCGGTGTGATTCAACGCAGTCGTGGTTCGTTCCTTGCCTCGTGCCGATGTTGTCAGATTTGCATACGGCATTCGAGAAGCTGATAGAAGAAGTGATCGAACATGCGTGGAAGCTTTTCTTTTAGGGTGTTGTAAGTATAAATAGTTCTGCCCATTGACATTCGTAGCTGGCTTGCATCCATTTAGTTGTTTGTTTATTATCCTCGTGTAGCGTCTGGAGAAATGTGAAAGCTGTGGTTATGATCTTTCCGGTGTGATGCAATAGGATGGAGTCTCGTTTATAAGGCATTGGTTTAGTTTTATATATGAAAGGAATATAATTGTTCAGATTAATATCGTAGTGCTGTGTTTGATTTCTGTGGAACTCTGAGTATTTCGATATCTTTAACGATGATCGATAGTGGTCAAGCCTGATGGTTTTTCCCCGTATGTTTTAAAGATGAAATACGTGTGGTTAATCTGGCTGGATATCTTTCTCATCAAGGTGTTAACTTTGTGTTAGTCGACGTGCTCATCGTTCTAATGTATCGCCATGGCTGCATAGAGATCTGTTTTTGACGAACGGAGGAAGTGCTTGAATGCTTCAAGTGGTTTTCCTTTTCATGTAATGCTTTTCAAACTAAAGATGTGCTGGATACCTATTTGCAGTTTATTTAATATTAGAACAGGTTTCATTTATTCGAGTTTTTCACAAGTCCACATAAAGTTAAAAATGAACGTTCTTGGCTTATTTACTTTGAGTTCCGGAATAATATGATTTGTGTATTTAATGAGGTTTGAGTTTACATGTCATGATGTCTGTTTATCGTTTATTTAAATGAGTTTATTTCTATTATTAAGTAAGTGATTATATATATATATATTTAAGTTTACTATATTTGCATTTTTACATGTGTTAAGTTTTGAATAAATATATTGATTGTTTTAAATATAGTTGTCTTTAATTCTAACCTTCATGGAATTCATACATTTACTTTAATAGTTAGTTTAGTTGGACATATATTTCATGTTAAAAATCGAATCTTAAATTAATAGTTTAAATTAACTTTTTGGGGTTATTAAAATCAGCTAATACGCTTTTACTGCAAATTTCATCTGCTATTTCTTTAAACCCCAGTCAGTACATTTGTACTGACCAATAAAGGGCAGGCAGGGCGCAGCGCCCTCCTGAAACTGTCTGGGGGAAACTCTGGGTAATCATTTGGTCAAGTAGTTTAAGAACTGTTTAGGTTTAAAGTTTGGAACTCCTAATGTTAAATTTGTTTTTAATTGCTGCAAAACAAATTGCAAAATTTGTTTTTAATGGCTGCAAAACAGATTGCAAAATTTGTTTTTAATTGCTGCAAAACAGATTGCAATGCTGGTAGATTTTCAAGCATAACTCAAAAACTACTTGACAAAATGTACTTTAATTTTCTCACAAAGTTTCCAGAAACCAAATTTTATCAAAAGATGTATAATATACAACTTTTTTTTTTTTTTCAAAATTATTTTTGAAAACTATATTAATTGTAATTAATGAATTTTTTTAACAGAATTTATTTCTAAAAGCTTCAAATATGGAAATACAAAATTACAGCTCATTCTGCCTAGTAGTTTTTGAGTTATGCTTACAAATTGACCCGCCATTGCAATCTGTTTTACAACAATTAAGAATGAATTTAACATTAGAAGTTCTAAACTTAAACCTGTCTAATTCCTCAACTACTTATATGGATGACTTCTCGTTTGTTATCCAAAGGTAAAATTTACCAAAGAATTCAAATATGATGTAAAAATTAGGTTTTAGTTGTGAACATTTTAAACTTTGGTAAAATTTCTATATGTAGAGGACCCCCCTAAACATAATTTAAGTATACCATTAATATTAATTAGTAGATGTTATTACTAATTGATTGGTATCAGTCACATTTTTATGCGATGATTTGTGGCAGAATTAGTAGGGGTTGATCGCTTCTATTTTGCAAGGACTACATAAATAAAGTGATGTTATCATGAATATATATATATTTGCTTGTCACAATTTTTCACAATGCAGTGTGATTGTTTATCTATTGTTAGACATACTTAAATTGTCCCCATTAATGTCCATTTTTTTTTATTAATGTCTGAATCCTGTTTTTAAAAATACTTCACTGCATCTTACTTCATTACTTTTCCTGCATGTCATTCAATGATTCCATTCTTGTTGGTGGCAAAATATTAAATTGTGTATTTAGCCTTATTTAATTTTATAAGTAATATTAACAGAAATTAAAAAAAAAAAATTATGTTGTTTAGCACTTATAACAATTTCTGAAAAAGTACTTATTGAAAAGCCAAGCACTTTTATGAGGAAAAAAAATATCCATTCGTTTTTTAAAAATTGCTTTAATAAAATTGCTACTTCTCGCATTTTAGCATTTTTACTGGAAAAAAAAAAAAATCTTGACTGTATATACTTTTTTTAAAGCATAGTTGTTTATTTATGTGATTTGTGAAGTCTCTGATTTAATGTTTCTTTGTTTTGTTTTGTACAGGAAATCTTGTGTACGTATGATGACTGTTTAAAAAAATTTAGTAGTTTAACACATCTTAATCGACATGAAGCGTCATATCATATTAATAAAACTTACAGGTAATTTTTCTTTCCTGCTCATTTTTAAATTTATAATGAATTTTATTTTTATGTAATTCTCATTGAATTTAATTAAATTGATACAGCATTTCTTGTATTTTTGCCCTTTTTTTTTTTTTTTTTTTTTTTTTTTTTAATTCCTTTCACCCTTTACTCACAAGGAGGTCTCCTTAAAGCACATACTCAGAATATTTTGAAAAAAAATGCTAATGAAACCACTCATGTACATAATAAACAATCAATCAAATTTAACTGTGGAATCCCAGTAGAAAATTGGCAAAAAAATAATAATCTTTCAAGTAGTTGGGGCAAAAAGACACAATACGGCTAGCAACACTTTTTCCTCCCCAAATGCAAGCGATTTTAATGCATTTGGAAATTGCTTTTTTAAGTGAGTGTTTAATTGTGTACTACTTTATAAATTTAAACTTAAATGATTAAACAGTTTATCATTTTCTCTATAAGCTTATATATACAAGTTGCGTATTGCTGAAGTTATTTATTTTTACATGGTTTTGCCGGCTGAATAAGTTTTAAGCCTATTTTAGCAGTTACTGCCCAATTAAGATGATACATTTCGATATTGAATAAGTTGTTGTTTCCATGACAACAATACTTTTCTCGTGATCTTGTTGTCTGCGACACTTAAAATATCGAAGTCAGTGTGCAGTGCTCAGAATTGGACATTAATTTTCAGTTTGAAGCATTTTTAATCAATTTAAATTTTGTTCTAAACCATAGAATACAATTGTTAATTTTCTTTATATATGCATATGGCAAACCCCTAGTTATAAAAGTGTATTCATTTAAGTTAAACTTTCTTTAAACTAGTTGAGTATGAAGAGTATAAAAAGTTTTTCCTAAAACAGCATTTATTATAAAAGTGTATTTTTTTTTTTTTTTCATTCTGTTGCCAACCATCGAAAAATCGCTAAAAACATGAAATGTTCATATTTTTAATAGACATTATATTGAGTTTCCGCAGCAACTTTTCTATAAACCTATATATCCTCATGAGAAGAATATTCTGTAATTTTTTCAAAAATTTCTGAGAATGCGCTTATGGAGATCTTCCTGGTTATATCAGTATTTTTTAACATTTCACTGCATAACTAGCAGTACTGTAGTCATAAGAAAAAAACACTGGTTAAATATGCTATAGGCTGAGGGTATACACTAAAGAATATGTGCTATGGCTTTGTTTGAAAAACAGAGTTTATACTGAGCTTTTTTAAAAAAAATTCAGAAGGTATACAGCATATACCATTGTATACACCCATTGTAATTAAGAAATTTAGTTAGTAGCCAGTGACTTTTAGGCAAAAAAAGTTTAATTAAATGGTGAAAGGATGTATTGGTTTAGTTTATTTTTAAAAATTGCTTTATAATGTTATTAATTGGCCTCAAATAAAGAATATTATGCAATTTGTTCCTATTTATATATGCTCATACATAATTTGTGCACAAGTTCTCCGATTCTGATAATTTTTTTTTTTTTTTCTTGTTGAAATGGGCTGATTGTGATCCCATGTAAATTTCATGAGGTTTAAAAAAAAAGTTTTTTTTTTTTTACTTCCTAGGTTTTTAATTTCATAAAAATTGGGTAATCACCGTGAAATTTTGTATTGTTTTGTTTCAACATATGTTGCTGAGGTATACGATACTACTGTATGTTTTGTCATTGTGTTGTGCATAGTTTTTTTTTTTTTTTTACTGAGACATATCAAATATTTTAATATATTATTGCCTGCTGTATAGGAAACATGAGCAATGTTGGCAACATTGTTACGTGGATAGCAATAAAATGTTCCAACAAAAAACACCTTAAAGACAATAACTTCTTACTAACACTGTAAAAATAAGAACAACAAAACGTATTTCAAAAGAATTCTGTCTTCCTTCATCAGCTGCAAACACAAATATGCTACCACTTTCAAAGCAAGAGCAAGACTTGAATCTTACTTTTGTAAAAATATCTTTTGTATATACGTTAGTACCCGAACTTACGTCACCTCGCATTTACGTCATCAAGCCTGGAAATTTTTTTCCCTAATTAAGACTCACTTTGAACTTTTTTGAAGACTTTTGGTTCTATGAACGGAAAATTTCCTGTAACTGTCAAGTAATAGTAACACACAAATTTAAAAAAAAAGTAAGAAACAAAGTACTGTCAAAGAAATAGATGAAGATTTTGAGCCTACGAAAAAGATTTTGACGGTCTCAAAATTAACCGATGGACTAAAGCTTTTTGAAGTTGGAATGACAGTTCTTGAAGATATTGATTCGGATGAGCAAAGAGTAGCAACGACTAGAAAAAGATTAGAAAACTCAAGATCTTCTAAGAGAAAAAAAAAAATTGTCAGTTCAAATTTCATTGCAAGATTTTTTCACATGCTCGAAGACTCGAACAGGACAGCTAAAATAATGACTTACCATTGTACGTTAACTCATTGATTTATTCCAAATTCTTGTATTGCAAATGTATTTTTTTGCTAATGTTAAATGTATATAACATAATCCCTAAATGCAATAGAATATGTTAATTGGATTTTTGTGAATTTTTATTACTAATTGTTTTTTGCTTATCTAAATGTACTTTTACTTACGTCGCTAGTTTCGGAACGAACTGCTGGCATAAGTTGAGGTATTACCAGGGTTGTAAAACACCTGGTTTAAAAAAAAAAAAAAAAAAAAAAAAAAAAACTGCCCGGGCAGCTACTCATTACAACCCTCAGAATTGTAAAAACCCAGGTTTTTTTTTTTTTAAACCCAACCCGATTGGGTAGTTGGGTGGGTACCCAGGCAGCTACCCACTACAACCCTGGGTATTACTGTACTGGATTTCCATCTAGATTCTGTCAATTTATTAGTTGCTTTTATTTACTTTTTGCTTCTATGAATGAGCTTGTTTCTCCAGTGATGTTGTATAAATTTTATCAGGATATAAGAATATAATGTTGCCTGACTCTCAGGTTAATGAATTCTAACTTTTGTGGGAAAAATAAATAAATAAAAATACTTTTATTTAGATATGTTCATGTAAGCAACAGTATGTTATGTTACCTTTAAAAAATAATAATCATATCATATAAAGATTTTATATATATATATATATAAAGTGACAAAAATTTTGAATATAATATTAACCATTTACCAGTTTTCATCATCAGGTATGCAACTAATTTTTTTTTTTTTTTTTTTCAAAATCTATTTAAACTATGGTTTTTCTATAGCAATTTCCATATGGCTTTTGCATGTGCAAACTTTTAGCAGTTTTTCTTAATCATATTTCTTAAACCAGGGACGGCAAACCTTTTCACATTTGCATGACAATTTGAACCATAGCACTGAGCACTTCTTTACTCAGTTGGAAAATTACAATTTGTGTGATTTATTTACTAATTAGAATAGTTGTGTTAAATTAATGAAATGTAATTACATATCCAAAGTTTTCTTGGAGTTCTCTTATCTGTGATTTATTCTGTTGAGCTGTTTCTGATAACAAACCAGATATCATTATCTATAAGGTTGTCTGAGTGAATTGTGTCTGCCAGATTTGTCCGAGATAGCTCAGTTGGCAGAGCATTAGCAGCTTAAGCTAAAGATCCCTGGTTTAAATCCTGACCTGGACACTTTTTCACTCAGTTGAAAAATTGCGACTCATGTGATTTCTTTACCAGTTAAAATAATTGTGTTACATTAATGAAGCATTGTTAAAATAAAAATATGTATGTTAAAAGTGATTACAGTACACTTAAAGGCTTATAAATACCTTTTATTAGACTGATCTGTCTACTAGTTTCGTATGCACAATTGGCAACGTTCTTATACCTGTGATCTCGTGGTTATTGTTTATCAAGTTTATTTTTCAAATTTTTCGAAAATACAGTGGAACTTCCATATAACGAAGTCTCATTGTTACACTTAAAAACTTCGTTATAAAGAAAATTCGTTAAATAGAAATTAACTTAAATTCATGAAATTTTTTCTTGAGATATGACAAACAGGTATTGGATTCAGAAGCATTTGATTCAGTTTTAATTATGAAGCCTCCTTTTACAAAACAGTTGTGTACGGTCGATGAAATCACGTCACATTCCCAAGCTTTCATCAGCTCTGATACACAAAATCTCAAACTAATGTTTTCACTACATCGGCTTTTTTCTGTCTTTTTCGATAATGTACATTATTCCTTAGACTAATGATTGAAGTTTAGCTGTATTGGCAGGAACAAAAATAACTGTGATGTTCTTTGATTTGTATTTTGAAGCACGTTCTTTTGGATGTACAAAGCAATTGTCTATCAGCAATGGAAGGTCAGAATGGTTCCTGTCTGACTCTAATAGATATTTTTTGTTTCAATGCATCTGACGCCATTGCGAGACCTCATCTTCTATATCATTGAAAGTAAAAAGGGGATTTTGACTTCCCCCAACTAACAGCGCTGGAGTCTCGGAGTGGGAGAATAGTGATAACAAGTGTTTTTCTTAGTGTGAAAAAAAATTGTTCTATTTAGCACCAAGCAAAATGGAAATTATTTAAATGTGTTCATTTTCATACAATCGAATCCGCTGAAATAAATTTGCATATCCTTCGAACAGCAATCGCTTAATTTGCATTCTGTACACGTACAAAAGTGGAATAAACTTCGTTATATAGAATATATTTTTCGTAATGTGGAGATTAATTTACATGCTAATGGTGTTCAAAGTCAAAGTTCTGTAGAAAATTTCGTTAAGTAGAAAACTTCGTTAAATAGGGACTTCGTTAAAGGGAAGTTCCACTGTACATTTATAATTATCGTTATTGATGTTGAAAATGTCGCCAATTGTACGAATGAAATTTGTATATTGTACATATGTTGATCAATTTAATTAAAAAAATAGGTATTTATTAGCCTTTTTAAGCATACTGTAATCACTTTTGCATATGTATTTTTATTTTAATGGTAATAAGTGGTTTTCTTATATAACTAAATAATGAAGTATTGTTGTTAATGTTATTGTAATACATAATAGAACAAAATATTATCATAATGGCTTGGCTGCCAATTTGAATCTCTGATATGAAAAAGCTAAAAAACAGGGGAGAGATAGTTGAAGTTGGTTCTATTTTGAAAATAATTATTTCCCCCAAAAATTGGTGCCATAATCGAATGTTAAGATATTTATAACAAACTAGCTGTTACCCGTGACTTCGTTCATGTATCATTAAAAGAAGAATAAATGCATTAATTAAGCAAAATATTTCATTCCCGATAATTAGAAACGTAAATAATTAACTAACTCTTCATCACATTCCATAGGAGACAATACAGTATTTCTACGTTATAGAGGCCTTGACATAACTAAGTTTTAAAAAAGTGAAATTTTGTGACAAATAATCACGAAAAGGAAACTGCAACCAATGAAAAAAGGCGGGCCAAATAAAATCGTGTAAATCGGCGAATTATATAAAAACATATGTCAAGTTTACCTGGTAAACCATTTTACTTTTAACGTCTTTGTGAAACGTTTTAATAGCAATCCTTCAAAGATATTGGAAATAGTATATTCTTTATCATTAAATTCAATTCTTGTGAATAGGGAGCAATTATTGTAGACCTAAATGCAAGGAGCTTAAATTTGCCTCCTTGATTTAATCTGTAACTGAAAAAAAATCTTTATTTCTAAATGAAAATATGTTGACAGACGATTTTTGTTCTCCAGAATAAATTGATTCATAAAGTTTGAATATGTGAAAATACGTTTTTATATTTCACAAATTTTACTGTAATCAAGATTTTTTTTCTTTCACCATCTATTCAAATTGAAAATAAATTCTTTTTTTTTTTTTTTTTTCAGTTTTAATGAGAAAAAATATATTAATCCGTTTTATTTCTTCATTTTTATTCACAAAAATGGAATAATTTAGTTGCCATTTTTAGAGAAACTTCGTTAAAATTTACAAAAAAATAAATAAATAAATAAAATAATAATAATATCTCGGAATTTAAATAATTTTTTTTAAATTCTGAGAGTTTGACATCCCCGGATGAATGATAACCGGTGTTAAGTAAATCGCGTTGCGTTCGACAATCTGAAAAGAGTAGTTGCGAAATACAAACAGGCGGTCAGATTTTAATATAATAGATTCGTATTTATTTTTCTTTTCCTAATAATCATGGTGTGGTTTTAGGCAAAAAACTCTCATCTGTATGTAACTGATATTCATGCTTAATAATCGGTATAGATAAAAATATATATATAAATTTTTCGTTTTAAATAGGGCGTGAAACTAATCTACTTTCTATACTTACTGATCCTTGTATTATTAATGTATGGAATTAATTCCCGCTCCTTGTGAAACACATTTGAAAATTCCCGTTTTATTTCAAATATGACGTCACATTTTCCTCAGAGAAATCTCTTTTTAATGCCATAATTCTTGTTAATTTTCTTTTTCTGGCAATCAGGACGTAAATTTTAGCGGGAAACTCACATTTGTATGTAACTGGTACTCAAGCTAATTATTAATCAGTATAGATAAAAAATATTTCAGTGTTTCATCTTAAATATTACATCCATTATCTATCTACTTTCATTATACATTGATATTCATGCTCCTTGTATTATTACGACTATTTGAAAATACATGTTTTATTTATGATGTCATATTTGTCCAAGCCGAGGAGGATCCTTTTCATAGTTCCATGGTCCAAGCGAAATCTATTTTTAAGAATATAATTATTGTTAATTTTTCCTTCTAATTATAACACAGTTTTTTGACAGAAAAAGATCTTTTTAGTGTAACCGATATTCATACTTCGTGCATAATAGCAAATATTCCATATTTTTGTTTCAAATATCACGGAAATTCATCTACTTTTGAATTCTTTTTCATTTCCATTTTTCACGTGAAAATCGTTCAATTGAAAATTAAATGTTGAGGAATTTTTTTTCCGTGTTTTTATTTATTGGCAACGATCAAAGCCCTAGCAAAGTAAAATGGTTAAATTTAATGGAAAAATGTCCATTTATTCTCTATGAAAATAATGAAATTTTGAATTATTAAGAAAAATATTTGAATAAAATGAACAAAAACCAGCCTATGTTCATTTTAGGGTTATAATCATCGTATATGCAAAGATACAAGATCATTAAATGCTCCATTTTGACGCTGGCTTCAGCCTAACATTCAGCCTAAATGTTGCAAACATTTGCTAACACAAATGTTTGCAACATTTGTGTGCAAACAAATCTGTTTGCACACAATCAGATTTATAATATTATTATAGGATCATAACACCTTGTAATTATATACTTCTTTTTAATTACTAAAAGGTGTAAAATAAAAAGATTATAAGCAGAAAAATAGATTTTATTAGACTGTTGATATATGTTTTAGCTCAATTTGAGCCATTATTAAAACAAACAAAAATATTCTATAAATGCACGGTCTGTGAAGTTATTTGAAGCACAATCATTTAAATTTTCATACACTTATTTTTTTAATTACGCATGTTATTTTTATTTTTTACTTGGATATTTATTTCCATATTTATAACCATTGAGTAACTCAAGTCACATTTTTGGTAAGTTAAATGAATGCATAAAAATACAATATGTAGTGATGCAGCATCATTAAAAAGAAGTTGAGATATCTGTTAAGTACTTTTTAACAGTTATATATGTATGAAATTTGATTGTTTTTCCTTTTCACATATATTTTTATTATTGTGGTTTAATTTGACATTACTATTAACTGTATTTAAAGTGAATTATAGTTTTGTATTGTTGTATTATCTACTTGTATTGTTATATAAGTGCATCCGATAAAATACATTTCATGAAACGATCTTATAAATGTACTAGCCAAATAAAATGTTTTATGGGGCCAAGATATTACTATGTAGTTCTGATAGCAAAGTCTTTGGGTATGTCTGCTGCTCAAGGTTTGTAGGTAAGACAAATTATTTCGTAGAAGTGAGGTTATGATTCACCAATTGAATCAAGAAAAAAAAAATAATATCAAATTGCAGATTGTTCGAGATTTGCTTGAATGCGTTAAAAAGCAATGTGTGCTAAATTTGAGTTCATTTAGACATAAAGATCATACAAAATGTAGAAAAATTTAAGAAACTGTCACTGATGATGGAACGCATTGACCTTGATATCCAAATAAGCTCAAATTTTTTACATGTTATTTTTAAACATATAGATTGCTGCAATTTGTTTTTAAAAAAATAATAATAATCCTATCTAAATAAGCTAAATAAGGACTATCTTAATATGCAGTTAATATACTCTCTCAAACCCACATAGCTTGGGACTAAAGTTTTTAAGGATGTTAGAATTTTGCAGATTTTAAATAGTCTTTTTAAATAACTTGTTAATTAAAAAATATTTTTTTTTATGAAATATAAAGTAACTTATCCTTAAGAAAAAATGCAATTTAACTAACAGGGGGAGGGGAAACCTTGAATTTAGTCTAAACAAATGGGAGGGCTTTTTGGGAAAACAGAAAAAACCCCATAACTTCTGAATTATGATACATATCGAATCCGTTTAAAGTTATTATTACTTCTAGGAAAAGGTCCAAAAATTTATGTATGACAAATTTTTGATTTCATTAAAAATGCCCCCAAGGGAGAGAAAAAATAGGGGTTTAAGAAGAAAAAAAATGCATAACTTCATCCATTCACAATATATCAAATCCGCTTAAATTTATTATAAATCTCCTTAATATTATCTACAACTTTTATATTGACAAGTTTTTATAGGACCAATTCTTACAGAAAAAAAAATCCTTCTGGCTCTGCCTACAGGCACACGTATATTTCTAAGTGGGCAGTCCCAACTGCCACATCATGGCAAAAAGGTCTTTCTTCTGCAATTCCCAATAAACAGGTGCCCCACAGTCTGCGTCTTCGAAATCTACCTGTGCCTGTAGGCCAAGCCGTCAGGGATTTTTTTTTTTTTTCAAATGAGGCATTGTTAAGCTGGATAGGTGTGTTATACAAGGAAGCACCATACATTAAAAAATAACGTATGTGTATGGTTAATAATGGAAATCAGGGAAATCTGATAAAGGTAGTCAGGGAAAAATCAGGGAACTTTTTTTTTTTGCAATTTCTGTAGCCATCCTGTAAATAGCAACTATATGTTCAGCCCCATGCATACTTAAGTTCTAAGATACAATTTGTGATTTTTTTCAGTTTTTGTTTTATTTGTAGTAAATATTTTCATCCTTGATTTACAGATGTGAAGAATGCAATGCAATATTCAAAACTCAGTACGGCCAGAAGAGACATGTGGATAACATACACTTAAAGAAGAAACCTAAAAAATATAAGGTATTCATTATATTTTATGTAAATGGAAAATTTTAGGAAAAATAGTTTCAGTTCAATTCAGTCTTTAAGCTCAATACAGTAAATTTTGTTCTCTTTTCAATAAAGTTTATTGGGAATTCATACAGCATTTTTTATTTTTTTTAAAGTCCCCTTTCTATCGAAAATGGGGACTTTGTTATTTATGAAGAGATTTCTATTTGATACCTTAGCCATCCAATGGAATTTGATATCCCTGTATGTAGAAAATCTTTCGCAATTGTTTAAAATATATATATACTAGCTACCCACCCGGGCCCGAGATAATAACAATTTCAGAGCAAGGCCCTCCCCATACCCGTAAAAATAATGCATAATTTGTTCAAGAAAACCACCTTCACCTACATTAACGCGATCATTAAAAAAAGAATTAAATTTTTCTGATAATTGGAACATACCGAAGACGCTACGCTAAAATAGCTAGCAGATGACAACACTTCCCAACCTCAATTTCAGATCTATATTTCAATTAGTTATCTAAATTTTTGTTCATTAGTAAAAATTGCCAATTATTTCCTTTCATTTTCGCAAACTAAGTGGAGGGATTGGCCAGAGAAACAAATCTCTTTGTAGTTCAGTTTTTAATGAAAGCAGATCCCTGTCTGAAACTTTCTCGGATTTTTTTTCACTGGTGCTGGCAGATTTTTGCATAAATTAAGAAAAATTACCAGCTGAATTTTTCAAAAATCGCATTGTCGGATGCAGAATTATTTTTTACATATGCTCAGAAATTTTCAAATTGATATCTTAGTTTTCTTAAAAATTTTCTAATTAGTAAAATAATTTCAAATTCGTTCATTTCCGTTTGCAAATCCACAACAGCAGTTCCTTTCTTTAGCCATTTTAATTTAAAAGATGGCATTTTCGATGCAATGTTTTTTTATGATATTCTAATTAATATCTTGAGTAATTATCAAATTATTAAAATTCTGAGACTCAGGTGTGCATTGTCAGACTTTGGACCACACCTAAATTTTCATACTTCTAGGTGGGCTAGATTTTGCTAGCCATCGCCAACAGACACACACACAGAGCAAAACTTTATTTTATTAGTATAGATATATTTTAATAATTTGAACTTGATATGTTTTTTTAAAGGCAATAAGGAATAGCAAATATCTAAAGATCGGAATGAAGTTTCATGAGGAAATTTTTTCGCATTCGGTTGTTACGGTAAACTTTTATCATGAAGCCTGTTGTTATGCTACAGATTTCCTTCATAAGTGAGAGATAAGTGATTTTGTCATATGACCTTACAGCAGTTGAAATTTTCTGATTTTTGTCTTTCTTTTTTTGCGAAGACACTTTTAGTTGTTTATTTTTATAAAGTTATTTTTTCAATTTTGGAAATCCAGCAAAAGAGCTGGACTCATTAGACTGGGACCAGAACAAAGCTTGATTTTTTTTTTCTTTTTTTTCCCCCGACTGACTTGGTGGGTAGATATGCTAGTAAATAATATTGCATTCTCTTTCCATAGCTGCCAACTTATACGGTTTCAGTTCTAAATGTATGGTTATATGGGTGAATAGAAAGATTGTAGGGTTTTGCACAAAAATTAGAAATATAAAAGTTAAAAATTCAAATCTGATACGTACATTATGTTTTTTTTAATTTCTTTCTTTACAGAAAAGAGAGAAAATTAAGAATGTGTTATGACCGAAAAGCTTAATTCAATACTGGAAGCAAGTTATAAGATATTTAATAAATTTTCTTTTATGAACAAGTACATATCCTTTCTATGCATCATCAGATATGCAGCTAATTTTTACCGGGAAGGAGTGAATGGCAATCATTTTACAAGATTTATTATATTTTTCAGTTGGTATTCTCCATTAGTATTGCAAAATGAAAAAAAAAGTAAATCTAAGCAGTATAATCAAGTTTTTATAGAATCATATGCGAAAGAATTTTTGTACATAACAGAATCTATGGACCGTAATTGCTGAAATTTTGTTTTTAAATGTGTTATGGATTTCTTAGTTGTTTACTTTGATATTTTCTGTCACTTTGAAGTTTCATTTCCCGTATTCTCGAAGTGTTAAAATGTGTTTCATAATCTATGCTTGACCATGGTTTTTCTTTCTTGTTTTTTTTATTATTCTGGATGGCAATATTTATGTGAATGCAGATGTACTTCATGTTGTATTAGAAATTAAACTTTGACTTATTCCAACTTCACTCATGAACTTTATTCACCGTTAAAATAGAATTTGATAAGAATTATGTTTCGTGGATAACTTATACTTCAGTTTTGGAGTCTTTTATTGTAACAAGTTTTCATTATATACATAATTTAAAAGAAGCTAACTATTTCATATATTTTATTTATTTTATCAACATTGTACAATTTATTTATGTATAATTAATCATTGGTAAAGTATAGTTATTAAATTTGTCATTTAAACTCACTCACTTCCTCAGCTTTCACTGCCGATTAATATTCTGCTCATGTAAAAGGTTTTTATTAGATGCAGGTAGTGAAAAACAGTTTTATAACATCTGATCAATTCATTTTAATTAATATTTTCATACAAAAGCAACTTATTGTTGAACATACTGTGAAATTGTTTTTCAAAAGTACTGAAAAACTCTTACAAAAGTTAAATTTCTCCACTGACATTCTAGTTTTTTAATACCACACTCTCGCTCGACAATGATGTTATTTCTACAGCCAGTCATATCTTTGTTTTATCCAGAAAATGTATTATGTGAATACATACAAATATGAGTACGTATGTATGAGTATACATGTGAATACTCATATCCAGGGACTGACAAAAGTTGAAAAATCTTAGGCGCCAGAAAAAATTCTCAGGAGCCAGATTGAAGAATCATTTCTCTGACATTAAGGCTTCCGTTGAGCAAGCGTTCGGGCATACGGTGCTAATGTTAATCCAATGGGGCATTAATGTGCTAATATCTCGCTTGCATTTGAATATTTTTAAACGATTTTTTTTGCACTGGATAGCAGAGATCAATCTCTATTTCCGCCGTTGATTACTTTTACGATTTTCTTTGCGTATTTTTTTTACGAAGATAGTTTCACTTTCGAAACCGGTTCTTCTTTCACACTTCTCTTCATTTTTTAATCGTATCTTCTTAAAAGAAAAATAAATATTGGGCAAAAAAAAGTAGATCACATGGAAAAGAACAAAATACGCGGGCGCCACCTCGAAAAACAAACCAGTCTTGTCGTCTCGGGAATGAATGAATCACGAAGCAAGAACATGTAAGAGTACATCGAGCGGGAAAGGCCGAAAACCAGAGAGCTAAAACGAACAGTTACTTGCCTGGACGAATCACGGTGCAGTATACGTCACAAAGCAGTAAGACACGCGCAAACAGCCAGCGCCTATAGACCTTGCAAAAATGACTTGCCTCACGTTGAAGCAGCTGCGAGACAACTCAACTTAGAGAAAAGGTGTCGGAGAAAATGTAAACAAACAGCAATGGCACTGATAAACGTACGTGCGTTTGCTGGCAGAGTGGACGAAATAATAAGTTTTTAAAGGGGGAAAACTAAACTTAAAATATTCTAACAGTAGGTAAAAAAGTTAGTCGCCAAGGAGGAATTTTTTAGTCGCCCGGGCGACCTGGCGCCCGGGATTTGTCGGACCCTGCTCATATCTGTAATACCATTTACAAATTTTCTCATTGAAGAAGAATTAAATTGAATATTGAGAGATTTAAGATCACTAATTTGCATTTTTAAGGAGTATTTTTGTTTTGCTTTAGTATATCATATATGGCAGGAAACAAGATAAAAGCACAACATGTAATTCAGTAATCCCTTGATATATCGTGTTTCTAGGGGATAAGAAAAAAGCACGATATACCGAGGTTAGTGATATAACAAGGTAAATAGGAGAGTGTTTATAAATGAAAAATAAAGAGCCCTAAATAAGCTACGAGTTTTTCGATTTAATGCTTGTTCAAACAAGCTACAAGTTCAACACAAAAAAGATGGTAAAATGTAAAAAAAAAAAAAATGCAAAACCGTACATATACAGTATGCATTTTTACTTACATTTTATAGTATTTTCTGAAAATTAGAATCCAGAGTTGTTTGTTTTAGATTTTCTTGGATTATCCTGCTTGCCACTCGAAATTAAAGAGTGAAAATGAACTAATTGCATTTCAGTTATATGCTGAGATTTCAACGTTTCAAAAGTTTTATATGCTTTTTCGAGAAACTAAATTTATTGGGGGCACAACTAAAAAAGAGCGAAATATCCAGATGTGTGATATACTGAGGTGCGATATGATGAGGGTTGCTGTATATGTAAAGACATTAAAGCAATTAAGAGAGATGTAATCTACAAGTGCATGTTTATTTCTATCTTCAAAATGTTTGCTTTTGTTCACTACAATTTTCTTAGTAAAATATTAATGCTACCTAATTACACTTACTTATTATAATGGATATGTATGTAAAATTAGCTAAAAATGGCATTCAGATCAGAACAATTTTTCTAGAGGTTTAATATATAGCAAAAGAGCAATATAATGATATCCAATATAATCAGTATTTTATTTATGGTATTTTTGAATTGTCAGTAATTAGTTAATTGTTTTCAAGCTTCTAAATGTAAATAGGATTGCCAGTTTGTACGTTCCCTGTATTTTGTATGTTTTTCAAACTCTTGTGTGTTATGTTCTACATTTAAACCTTTCCCATAAGAAAATTTCTTCCATTTATTTTTTACATGTCTAACTTTTAAAATAATTTTGAGAATTTTTCACATTTTTTGTTTTTAATTAGTTTAAAAAAGAAAGTCTCTTTTGATGCATTTTATGCCGTAAAAACATGAGATGAATTGAATTTTATATTATTGTCTCATTGTTATTTAACTTGAAATTATTGTAAACTTAAAGTATCTAAATTTTTTATTGCCTATTATTCATAGGAAGTTTATCATATCATTTATATATATATATATATATATATATATATATATATATATATATATATATATATATATATTAATTTAGTGTATCTTTAAATTTATTTTATTTTTATTTTTTTCTAAATTCAAACATTTCTTTTTGTAAGGTGCCCATTGCTATAAATTTCAAGACTGTCCATTAATATACTTAAGATGTTTTGATTTCTAATTGTTGCTACAATTAATTTTTGACTCATTATTGGTAATATATGACTACAAAATTAGTTAAACATTGTTGATAAAATAATGTACTACAAATAGAATGAGAAAATAATAATTGTAATTCTCTATTACTGAGTGTTTTTTAAGGAAAATTCCTTAAAGAAGATATTTCTATCGCATCCAACATAATTTAATAAAATGTGATAAATGGCAGTGATGCAATAAAACCAAAGATAACAAATGTGAATAAAAATCATCCTTTTTGGAAAGAGAAATCCAGCAATCTTCCTTCAAAGGCAACTTTTTTTGTTATATTTTCACTGTAGCATCTCTGTGTAAAATATAAATCTAAATTGATGGGGCAAAATGTTACGTATAATGTATAAATGAGATTGTTTACTTTCTGCATTAAAGTCTTACTACATGTATTTTTTATTATTATTTTTATTTTAACTTACATTTTACCCTCATTGATAAAATTAATCCCTTAAAACATCTTTTATTTTTTTTCAGTGTGATTACTGTGAAGAAGATTTTAATAAAAAGTGCTGGTTAAATAGACATATTTTCAAGCATACGGGAGTAAAACCTTACGCGTGAGTAATCCTAACTTCTATAGTAATAAAAGAAACTTTTTGTCTGTGTTTTTGTGTTTATGTCTGTCGGTGATGGCTAGGGAAATCTATCTATCGTACATAGAGTTCTGTAAATTTGGATAAAGATAGACAAAGACAGATCCTGATGCACCTGAGCTCAGATTTTTCATTTTTTGATAATTAGCTGAAATATTAATTAAAAACCTGAATAAACAAGCTTCAGTTTCCTGACATTAAGATGGCTTCCATCTATGTTCAGGAAATCCTGATTTTTTAAGCAGACGAAAGGAAAGCGCTCTGTTTTTGAAACTGCCATATCCATTTCTCGGGTGAAAATACTCATTTGAAAATAGGCAAATAAAATAAATGAAAATAGACCATGGGCCTGAACTGGGTGTGGGCCTTACTTTTTATATGAAGGCTTGGACCAGACCTTGCTTGTCATTATTACTCTTTTCAGGCCAGGCCTTACTTTCTTCTGAAGGCTTGGGGAAGGCTGGGCTTAACTTCTTTATCCTGGGCCGAGCTCAAACTAGACTTCCTTCTTCATTAAAGGTCTGCTCGGGCTGAAATTTTCAAGCCTGTATGAAAATCATTGGCACGGAATAGCCCATACAAAAATTGGTAAAATTTGGTCCAAACAGAATAGGAATACCTTTACAACAGACGATGTACCTGAGAAGGGAACAGGCTTATAATGGATTTTTGAAGTGAAAACTTCTTTAGGCGCGTTGGGCATTTTTTGAGATGGGAAAAAACTATTGAACTCGCGACACTGTTACTGTAACGGATACTGTTACCGACACCTCTGTATATTTGAAGTGAAAACTTCTTTAGGCGCGTTGGGCATTTTTTGAGATGGGAAAAAACCATTAAACTCGCGACATTGTTACTGTAACCGACACCTCTGTATATAAGTATGTACATGTATTGTGTATAGTTAGGTATGAGGTAGGGCGCGTCGCGTGCCGCACGCTTGCCTGTGTGCTATTCTACCGCAGTATAGTAAGTGCAGAAAAATGTAAGCAGTATAGTACTAAGCGTTATAGTAACGCAGAAAAATGTAAGCGGTATAGTAAGCTGTATAGTAACACAGAAAAAAATGTAAGTTGTATAGTAAACGCAGAAAAATGTAAGTGGTATAGTAAGCAGTATAGTAAACGCAGAAAAATTTAAGCGGTATAGTAAGTGCAGAAAAATGTAAGCGGTATAATAAGCGCAGAAAAATGTAAGCAGTATAGTACGCGGTATAGTAACGCAGAAAAATGTAAGCGGTATAGTATGTGGCATAGTAAGCGGTATAGTAACGCAGAAAAATGTAAGCGGTACAGTAAGCACAGAAAATGTAAAAGGTATAGTAAGCGGTATAGTAAATGGCATAGTAACGCAGAAAAATGTAAGCGGTATAGTAAACGGCATAGTAATGCAGAAAAATGTAAGCGGTATAGTAACGCAGAAAAAAGTAAGCGGTATAGTAACGCAGAAAAAGTAAGCCGTATAGTAAACACAGAAAAATGTAAGCGGTATAGTAAGCGCAGAAAAATGTAAACAGTATAGTAAGCCCAGAAAAATGTAAGCGGTATAGTAAGTGTAGAAAAAAAAATGTAAGCGGTATAGTAACGCAGAAAAAGGTAAGCAGTATAGTAACGCAGAAAAAGTAAGCGGTATAGTATACGCAGAAAAATGTAAGCGGTATAGTAAGCGCAGAAAAATGTAAACGGTATTGTAAGCCCAGAAAAATGTAAGCGGTATAGTAAGCGTATAAAAATGTAAGTGGTATAGTAAGCTGTATAGTAAGCGATATAGTAAGCTGTATCGTAAGCGGTATAGTAACGCAGAAAATATAAGCAGTATAGTAAGGGGTATAATAAACGCAGAAAAATGTAAGTGGTATAGTAAGCGGTATAATAACGCAGAAAAAGGTAAGCGGTATAGTGCGACTAAAGTCTGGTTCCCGAAATTTTTTTATGTAAAATAATATGCATTACTTTTCATGTACAATAGCACATTAAATGAAAATTATAATATAATTTTTGTAGTAGTAGTTTATAATAATGAATAAAAAAACACATCATTTAAAAGTATTTCCTGCACAATAAAACATTTCCTGACGATTCAAAAAATACACACGTAATTGTTGAAGTTTTCACTTCTATCGGCACTCCCGGAGAGCCACTTTTTTTTTTTTTTTTTCTCTCTTATGCGATTCCATTTTAGAAGATTTCATTGTATAGCATTTTCAGATTTTTAAGTCTCCAATCCATGGAATATGTATTAATGTTAAATAAAACATTTACATACAAATAGAGATTCATTAAAAAAATAAATATCACAGTCCAGGGCACTTTTTAAAAAATGAAGATTATAAACATGAAAAAAAAATTGCTAAAATAAGAAGTTGTCTTTGCAGAACTTCTCATACAAGACAATTTTTAACTATATCAATATAAAAATCCATGTTTTATAGAAATTCATTGTACCGGTCCAGGCCAATTAGCTTTTTGTATGAGCTGGGCCGAACTTTTACATTTTATATACCAGGCTGAGCCAAGTAATTTTTTTGTATTGTCTTGGGCCAAACTTTTATATCAGACTGGGTTGAATTTTTTTTTTCCATTGATCAGGCCAAGCCTGGGCCTGAAAATTTATTTCGGAATGAAAATTCTGAAAATACCTTTAAAAAAAAAAAAAAATAAGAGAAGGAAGGAAATTGGTTCAATAATTCTCAAGAAAAATGGTTGCTCAGTTTGAAACACATAGTTTTGCACTAGCAGTCCACAAGAGGCATTATGTTCAATGAGCAAAAAAGTTTGCAAAGAGTTGGAATATCATGAAACTGCTTTAGGGACACAATCTACACCTTTAAAAGATGACCCCACCAAAAAAAAAAAAAAAAAATGACCCACCCCAAATAGCACCTCCCCTTAAATGTAATAGTAATATTTCCTGAACTTACATTTAAAAATTGTTTAATATTAGAATTTCAGCTACACATAAGTATCTAATTAGTAGAATCAATCTATGAAAGTATTCATTTTCTAAAATTAAATATGACCCTTGATACATAAATTACATTAGTCAGTGTAATTCTATTTCTTTTTCTTTTATGCCAAAAAACTTCCATTGTAAAAGATGTATCTCACTTTGAAGTATGCATTTTAAGAATAGCTTATATACTGCAAAATACAGCAATTGTAAAATACGTACTTAATATTTTTGTTGCTGGATGCATTTATCTCGGGGCAGGAGGGTGGAACAGAGAGGCACAGTTATACAATGTCTGTTAGAGTGAATGTGATGAATTAATTAAATAAATTGTAGTGACTAGCAATTCTTTTTTTGTAAAATAATTATTTCATCAGTTAAAATGTTTTTATAAAAAACGGGAGGGATTTTACTTTGTAATAACTGAAAATATTTATTTGGCATTCCACTTTTTGAATCTCTGTTGTCAACTTTGTTTCTTCAAAGAATGAAAGTTCTTTTTGTTTTTTTAATTAGCTGAAATTGACATTATAAAATCGTTTAAACTTTTTTTTCCTGCCCACTCCCCTCATTTTTATTTCATATTTAATTTATGACATTAAATCATACAACATTGAAAGTCTTCAAAGAATATATATACACAAACAGAAATCAGTGGGCTGTTCACTTTAATTTTCTGCTTAATGATATACTAATATTGTTTATAGTAAATTAAAAACTACTGCCTTACTTATAAGGGTGAAAAAAAACATTCTTCTTTATACAGCAGTCTGAGTGTTTTCATTAAATACATTCACAAAACTGTTTATTACTATTTGCAAAATAATACCTATTTTGAATTCTTATAGGTGCACTTTTGAAAATTGTGATGCAAGATTTATTGTTCCTAGTAAACTAAAGTGTCATATGAAAGTGCATGAAGGTAAGGCATCTTGTTTGTAAGTAGAAGATTTCTTTGACTGAAAGTTTTTTTTCATTAGACATTTTCTGATAGCCCGTAAAATAAATGAAAATACTCTTTTTAACACTTTCCAACATAGTTAAAAAGTGTTTATGAATTTGGTTTGCCTGTCTGTCTACCATCTCTCCGTGCTCTAACTCTCATAAATATACTTGGATAGCCATGAAAATTTTATATGTTAATGTTTAGTATAGAATGTTTGGTTTTGAAGTGTTAAGCATTTATAGCTCGTTTACAGGGGCACTCTAAAGAATTCCACTACATTATGCAGGGGCCGCACTTGTCATTCGCCTATGCGCCAAGTATGAATACATCATGAAATTGGCAAACAAAAAATTATGCTGAAAAGACTGGCGAATAATTTATCGGGAGCTTTTCGTTGTTGTAGTCATGTTTTGAAACACGGACAATTTTTTTAAAAAAAGTTTGTAGTGAAAAATACGTATTTTATGCCCACAAAAGTAACAATAATAAAACGGTACTAAATTCAAAGTTAATCAGCAGTGTTTTGGGGGTTTTTTTAGTTGGCGACGGTTTAATTTGAATCTTTACTTTAAGGCACAACTACCAACTCTTCCGATTTTTGGATACCACTAAAATTTAATAAAATTTTTTTGTCTTTAACTACAGCATTTCAACGATTAAATAAGGCAAAAATTTCTATTAAATTTTAGTGGTATGAAAAAATTGGAACAGTTGGCAGCCATGCTTTAAGGTAACACTTTTATTTTTGGATGGAATATAACTAAAATAGTTAAAAAAGAAAAAAAAAGGGCACAATTTTTGGACACAAAGCAAATATAATACATTGAGAAAATACTTTTTTACTCATTCAATAAAGTCAGGGCTGAAAGAGTTAATAATAAAAAATGTATTATATATTTTTGTCTAATTATACATAAATTAGACTAAAAATATTTTGATTTGGCTAATTTACTGGATAGCATTTTGAAAATCTTAGCACAGCCCCCTGATTATGGTCTGTGGAGATAAAATATTTCTGGTGTATTTTAAGGATGTTACTGTGCCTCAAGCTTAATGAAATTGACATGCTTCTTCGGAAGTATAGAAAAGTAACATTTATAGTTTATTTACAGGGAGGGACACACAAAAGAATTCATTACATTATAATCAGGTGGCAAAAAAGTAATTTTACACATTTAAGACGACATTAACATTATTCTTGATGCATTTTATAATTTCGATTTTCTCTTCAAAACTCAAACGTTTTCTTTTGCTAGACATAGCCAGTGTACAAAGAGTTTTAAAAATTAACATGCGGTAAATTTACAGGAAAAGCAAATGTCAATGAAATCAGTCATCAAATAAAAAATAACATAATCCAGTTCATCTAAGCTGTCGCCCCTCTGTCTTAAAACATGGCTCCAGCCCAAATCTCTCTTTGAAGTATTTAAAATATGTGATTGGCTGTAGAGAAAATATTGAATATTACGTCATTGAAAAAAAGCTAATATTTAAGGAATAAAATTCCATTTCCTGTGCTGACTGCTGAGCAAAAAGGGAAAATTGTAATGTTGTTTTCTCAGTTATTAAAAAAAAAATTTTTTAAAGATGTATTTTCCAGCATGAGTTCCAGCAAAGTTAATTACGTGCATCAATATAACCCTTGAGATTGTTAATCATTACTCAATGTTTTAAAACTGCATTTTATCTGTAGAATTATATTAATTTAAATAATGTTTTTACTGCAGTGAAACCAACAGCTTAGTGAACGGATATCAGTTCATGGAGATGGGAAGGTAAAGTTAAAAAAAAAAAAGTGAAAAATTCGCTGTATTGTTTTTTAATTTATTTTTCATTCTCGAATCCTTTGCATTATAAATATTTCGTTATATCGTTTTGAATTCAGTATTCTTTAACATACAAACCAACTAAATGGTTATGAGCATTTTGTTATATCATGCATTTGTTATATTGCAATTTGTTATAAAGTGCTTCAGCTGTATTGACGCATTCATTATTTGCATTATACTTAAAATTTTGAGAGTTAGCTTGACTCACTAATCATAAAAATGGGAGTCAGTCAACAAGAAAATATGAGTCATTTGAGAAAAGTAATGGGTCAGTTTTTAATCCATTATTAATAATAATGTTTATTTATTATTGTATTTATTAGAACATTGACATTTTGCACATATAGTAATGAAAGCTATAACTAGAGACTTTCACTAGCAGTTATCATAATAAATAATTAAATAATATTATAAAGGAAAAAGTGTATTGCTACTTTTGTCTCTTTTTATTCCCTCAAAAGTTTTATCACACATACTCCCAGGCATCTAAACTGATACGTTATTCTCGGGTCGATCCAGAAAAAATTTGGGGCCTATTTAAGGACCCTTCACAAAAATCTATTTAATAAAATGGGGCCCCTTCACAAAAATCTATTTAATAAAATGGGTCCCTTCACAAAAATCAGTTTGATAAAATGGGTCCCTTCACAAAATTCTATTCCATAAAAACTTACTATTTATTATTTATTTATTATTTTGTGATGTTTTAAAATGTGTAATTTGTAAACAAACAAGTTCACCAGAAAGGAAAATTTCAGCAAAAAGGATTAAAAAAAAGTTTTTGTTTAAAAAATGCTTAGTTCAAATTTGATTAACTGGATTTCAACTTTTGTTGCAAAATGTTGTTTTTCACAAAAATATAATAAATTTCACAAAAATAACCTTTACTTTTCACAAAATGAACCCCAAGAATAAAAACCTGCATCGACCCCTGATCCTACTAAGCCATGGAAGGTAAAGTAGCTGTAGAAAATAGGAAAATTGAAGTCAATTCTTTTATAAATACAGATTGCAATAGGACCTTGGGAAGATTTTTCCTTTTCCAATTCTGTAACTAGGACAATTCACCATTTCTCAATTGCTTTCATAGTTTGTAAACAAAAGAGTGGTATGGTGAAAGAAATGGGGTTTGGAAGTTGAATATGTTGGTCCTTCCCCTTTATTAAGGCTTATGGTAAGAAAAGAGCACACACCTTCCTGCTTTTTTAGGGTTTCGTTCATCTCACGAAACCCTATTACTCCCGCCCCGTTGTCTGTCCGTCACAGAGCCATTCTCAAAAACTACGTAACTTACAGAGTTGAAACTTTGTGTATAAATCTGAATAAAAGCTATAAAGAGCTCAAAATATTAAAATTTGAAAAATTCGTATTATTTTAATAAATAGAGATAAAAAAACAAAATTCTAACAGCCTTTTCCTATTAAATTTAAACATTTTTCGTTAGAGCAGATGCCAAAAATTAAAAATCCACGATCAAATTCTTTCTACAATAATTAATTTTCTATCAGACGATTTCCACGTGTGAAAATAAAAATGAAATAAACAGTTTCACCCATTGAAAAAAAGATAAATATGAAATTGTTTGATATTGCTATCATGATTCGCATTTCATATTATTGTTTGTTCTTGTTGTTAAATAAAAAAAACAGACTTTAAACTAGAAATTCTATTTAATGAATGAAATCAAGTAGCTACGACATAGTAGCAAGGCACATTTAATTAATAAAATAAGTTTGATGGTGTTTTAAGAAGTTATCTTAGTTCTCACATTTAATTAACTAAATTTACTGGTTCAAAGTATGTTTTTCTTATTTAAATAATGCAGGAGATTGGCATTAGTGATGAGTTTGGGCCAGAGGAACGAAAAAGTCTAGACTGGAAGATGGAGTTTTAGTCCTTTTGGAAAATGACTCTTACAACTGGTGTAATTTTCATCAATTGTAGTGTGTAGGTCATTTTTTAAGGGTGCAGTGCCCTGCTCTTTTTAAAATCAACAAAATGCACCCTGTTTTTTTTTGTTTGTTTTTTAAGTAGTGAAAAACAGACATAATTCTACCAGGGGATTTCTTGTAAAAAAAATTTCTGTGTATCGCAGTATTTATAAAACTGTGTGCCTGAAAGTTTGGAAAAATTATAAAAGTTCCCCATTTCTTTTGGAAAATCAGGGAAAATTATTTAATCATTTTATTATTTAATTGTATTAGTTATAATTCATAGTATCATTCAAAATTAATGTTACTTTAATCATCACATCACACCTAAAAAATATTTCTCTCTCTCTCTCTCTTTTTAATTATCTAAACCCATTTTCTCTTGCATTTATACACTTTTTAACACTTTCTAACATAGTTAAAGTGTTTATGAATTCAGTCTGTCTGTCTGCCATACTCTTAACTCACATAGAAGAACATGCAACTTCCTGGGTTTTTTTTGGTTTTTTTTTTTCAGGAAGGACCTATTAATATCCTTTCTGCATTATAGTTATATATTTGGATTGTCATGCAATTGATATATGTTATTAAGGTAGACTATGACATGATTGGTATTGAAAGTGAAGGGGTAGCAGGGACTCAAAAGAAATGTTACATTACGGTCTATAGGAAATAATCATTTGCGGTTTATTTTAATGATGTTGCACAATTTCAAACACATTGTAATTGATATATATATCAGTAAGGTGTATTACAAGAGGCTTACTATAGAAATATGGCATGCATAGCACTTATAGTTCCTTTACAGGGACACTCAAAAGAATTCTGTTTCATTACAGTCTATGGAGAAAAATCATTTGCCATTTATTTTAATAAAGCTTAATTATTTCAAACATATTGAAATTGGTATATATCACTAAGATGCATTATAAGAGGCTTACTATAGAATATTGTGTGTATAGCAGTCATTGTTCATTGACAGGGACACACAAAGAATTCGGTACTGTCTGTTAACAATAATTGCTAGAAGTGCTTTTTCAGTTGCTGAACATGTTTTTATGTTAAACTGATTTTTTGTGTATTACTTGGTGTGTATAAATTCTATAGATCCTATACAGGGCAGCACAAAAGTTCTGGAGTACATTTTCGTTTATTGACGGAAATTCCAGAAGGAGAATTTTAAACTGTAGTTGCGTTTCCTAACTGAACTACAATTTAGCATTCTATGTAGTATATATACAAATCTATAGATCATTTGCAGGGCTGCACAAAACTGATTGGATATTTGGTAGTTCCTGAAATTGGGTTTTTAAATATGTTATGTGTTTTCCAAATTGTTTACTTAGATATGAGCTTTCACCCTATTAAACTGTAAAAATTTCTAAAATTATTTTGGAAGTGTTGGAATGTGTTACATAATCTATGCTTGGTGCATGATTTTTTGTTCTTGTTTTTATTGAACTAGTGCCCTTTTAGTAATTAGCACCCTGCCCTTTTCCTTTCTAGAATAAACAAAAGACTATAATTTTTTGTTGTATTTTTTTTTACTTGTGGAAAAAACAATTTTGTCTGTACTTTCTTGCTTCTGTACTTCTTTTTTATAGGATATACTTGTCCCAAAGAAAATTGTAAAGAGAGATTCTCCAAGTGGTCTGAAGTTAGAAAGCATCTGAAAATAGTTCATCCTAAGGGTAACAGTTTTTATTAGTGTTTAACTGATAAGCTGAAATTGTTTGTTTATCAAAATATAATACTCAATAGATTTTAAAATTGTTTGTGCCTGATTAACATTTCAACTTAATTCTTATGATTCTTACAAAAGTTTTGCATCTTTTGAATATATAGTGAAACCTCCCTGCGTGACCACCTCTCTCAATGACCATTTTTTCATGGAACGATATTTATTCCTATTGGCCCTGACGGAGAAACCTTTTTTATGCAGTGAATAATCTCCACGTGCAGCGAACGATTGAAATAAGAACATGTTAAAAACCAGACCCCAGTGCCGCAGCTGAAAAACATAGTGAACAAAACCAGAGACTGTCGAAACTAACTAATTGGAGAAACTCTGCAGACCTCCCTCCTTCAAAACTACAGCTGTCTTATCCCGCGCGCGTGCACAGAACTTAAAAACATTCCCTTCAGTTTCCAAAATGTTCCCGAGCAGTTAAGACGCTCTTGTACATATATGATGTAAATATATTTAATATAATGTAAAATTGGAGCACTTATACGCAGCCTCCAAACGCGACTTAAAACATGTACATCTAGCCAAGAATTATATTATATTCAAAGGAAAATGAATCTTCTGTTTATTTTACACAATTGTCATTTTCTACTAATACTATTTATTATTCTTCCAATATAAGTGAATCAATGGATCAGATAAATATCGCTACAACACTTTGGATTACTACTGTGGGTATATTCAGCGCAAAAAGGAAAATCTCAGGTAAGCTGAACAAACTTCTTTAACATATCAAAAGATGAAAATGTATATTAAATTTGAAGACTGATTTAACTATTTATAAAAATAAGAAAATTTATTACGCTACCGACGGTTCCCCTAACAAAGATTATGAAAGACTGATTCTGAAAAAAGAATATTATCCCAGTATCAAAAACGATAATTTAACAAATTTCTAAAAATATAATAATAAATAAAAGAACACTAAAAAAAAGAAAAAAATGAATGCGATAAAAGAAAATACTCAATTTATTGAAAAACTCAATTCTACAAATTATAGTACATGGAAGTTCAAGATGCAGATGTTCCTGATTAAAGAGGAACTCGACGATATTATAGTACAAGATCCACCAGCTCCACCCGATCCCGCATGGCACAAAAAAGATCGCAAGACTAGAGCTTTAATTAACCTAAGCATCGATGATTCTCAAATCGTAAATGTAAAAAACTTAGATACTGCCAAATTAACATGGGAAGCTCTGAAAAATATACATGAGAGAAGCAATTTATCTAGTAAGCTTTACCTGTTACGAAAATTATACAGTACTAAATTAGCGGAGGGCGGAAACATGATCTCACATATCACTAATATCTTGCAAATTATAGATAAACTTAATGCCATTGGAGAAAATATTAGCGATTCACATATTTCCGCGCTATTTCTGTGTTCTCTTCCCCCCAGTTACAATACTTTGATAACTGCGTTGGAGGCGAGACCAGAAAATGAGCTCACCCCTGATTTTATCAAAAACAAATTAACTGATGAATATAATCGTAGACATGAAATGTCAGAACAATCACATAGCGGATATAATAACAATGAGAGAGCATTTAAAACAAATAGGAGATATACACACACTGAAAATAGAAGAGAACAAAAATATTGTAACAACTGCAAAATGAAAAATCATTCGACTTACGAATGCTGGCACTACAAGAGCAGAAACACGGTACAATCCGGAAATCCTCGTAACAATCAATTCAAAAATAAAAAGAATTTCTCATCTTCATTATGTTATGAAAAAAACGAAACTCATAGGGAAAACAAAGTTCCAAACGAAAGAAAATACGCAAATGATCAGACGCAAAATAAAGCATTAATCACTCAAAAAATAGGCAAAAATAACTGGATTCTTGATTCAGGATCTACCTCGCACATTTGTAATGATAAAAGCCTATTTAGTAAATTTATTGATTATAATAAAACTTCAGTAACGATCGCGAATGGTAATAAACTGACAGCGTTAGGTTCAGGAGAAGTTTTTATAAAAACATTAACCCCCGAAGGAAAAGAAAAACTAACGAAATTACGCGAAGTGCTTTATGTCCCAGACTTAGAGTCGAACCTAATTTCGGTTAGTAAAGCCGCTAAAAACGGGTGTAAACTAATCTTCGACGATAATAAATGCGATTTGATCTTTGATGAAGAAATATATATTAGGGCGAAAAATGAGAAAAACTTATACATTATTGAGGAAATGGACGATGTGGAAGAACCACAAAATTATGTAAACATAACGTATAACTGTGACAGCAAACAATGCATAGATCTCTGGCATCGCAGACTAGGTCACAGAGATTATGACGCGATTAAATCAATGATAACAAATCAAATTGCGGACGGAATAAAGATAGGAAAATGTAAACATCAAAATAAAACATGCGTAACTTGTATCGAAACTAAATTAACTAACATGCCGTATCCTAAATCAGCAACAAATCGAGCTACTAATATTGCGGATTTGATCCACAGTGACGTGTGTGGACCTCTAGATACACCGACTTTAGGCGGAAAAATTTATTTTATGACTCTTATTGATGACTATTCCCGATATACTACGATATATTTATTATCTAAAAAGAGCGAAGTTGCTGAAAAGATAAAAGAGTACGTAACGATGATATACAATCAGTTCGGTAAAAAACCTAAGGAAATTAGATCGGATAACGGTCGTGAGTATGTAAATCAAGAGATCGATGAATACCTAAAACAGAACGGAATTTTACACCAATTGACTGTCCCGCATAATCCGAGCCAGAATGGAGTTGCGGAGAGAAAAAATAAAAGTTTATTAGATATGACTAGAAGTATGCTATCACAAGCAAAATTAAGCAAACATTTTTGGGGTGAAGCCATAAACACCGCAACATACTTACAAAACCGACTCCCAACTAAAGCAAACAACAACAGAACACCTTACGAATTATGGAAAGGAATTAAACCGAATTTAAAACACTTAAGAACATTCGGTTGTAAAGCGCTATTTTACGTCGATAAAGTAAATAGAGGGAAACTCGATAACAGGGCTCAAACCGGAACGTTTGTAGGTTATGATACACGATCGACTGGTTATAGAATTCACACACAAGGAAAACAAATTATAATAGCGAGAACGGTGAAATTTCTTGAGAATGAAAATGTACACTCAGATAACATTGAGGAGATACAAATCACCACAAAAACATCCGATGACAATACACAATTACCGGATAGACATGAAAATCACTTAGAAATAAAACTTGACAGCGAAGAGACACCATCCGTGCCCAAACAGCAACCAATTGAACCAAGAAGGTCTAATAGGACAAATAGAGGCGTTCCTCCTGACAGATATGTTTGTCTCATAAATAGTTCATCTGAAAACATTCCCGAAAATTGGGAAGATATCGAAAAAATGAAAAATCCTAATGATAAACAAAATTGGATAAAAGCAACACAAAATGAAATCCAATGCCTAAGAAAAAATAACACTTGGACTTTAACAGATCCACCACCCGGAACAAAAATTATCGGCTCAAAATGGACTTTTAAACTAAAAAAGGACAATTTAGGAAATATTCAAAGCTATAAAGCGCGTCTAGTAGCACAAGGATATAGTCAAAGATTCGGGATTGACTATGATCAAACCTTCGCACCTGTAGTTTCGCACGCTACAATACGTGCATTTCTCATCTCTGCATTGCACAAAAGTTTGAACGTTAAACATGTTGACGTTACCACAGCATTCTTGCACGGTGAATTAACTGAAACTGTTTATATGAGTCAACCAGACGGGTATATTAAACCCGGCGATGAAAGAAAAATTTGTAAACTTCAAAAAGCCATCTACGGTCTTAAGCAAGCCGCAAAGGCCTGGTACACCAAAATATCGGAAACACTCACAAACAATAATTTCATACAGAGCAAAAATGATCCATGTCTGTACTTTAAATCAAATCAAGAAAATCCGATATACATCATCATTTATGTAGATGATATCCTGATAGCAGGAAAGGACAGTGACATCGAAGAAACAATAAACCAACTTAAGAAAGAATATGAACTAAAAAACTTAAGAGAAGTGAATAATTACCTAGGAATAAACATTAATAAAATCAATGATACATATTACCTAAATCAAAACAATAAAATATAGGAACTAGTGAAAAAACTGAATTTAAACGACATGAAACCTCATTACACACCAATGATTGCTGGATTCAACAGACTTGAAGACGATGATAATCTTTTACCTAATAACACGAAATATCGACAAGCCACAGGCACATTACTTTACATATCAACAATCACGCGTCCTGACATATCCGCAGCAGTCAACATATTATGTCGTAGAAATGAAACACCACGCCAAAAGGACTGGACAGCAGTGAAAAGAATCATTTCATACCTTAAAACTACAGAAAATTTGAATTTAACTCTTAGCGCAAACAGCAAGCCCATCCTAACAGCATACGCCGATGCAGACTGGGCAGGTGACTTGAAAACACGTAAATCAACATCAGGAAATCTATTCATGCTAGGAAAATCGCCGATTTACTGGATTACAAAAAGGCAAAATTGCATTGCACTTTCGTCAGCCGAAGCTGAATACGTTTCAGCCAGCAACGCAGCACAAGAATTAACTTGGATAACAAACTTGCTTAACGATCTCAACATTCCACAAAAATTACCCATCACGATTTTTGAGGATAATATGTCCTGTATAAAAATGACTGAAAACGATAAAGATACTAAGCGATCCAAACACATCGACATACGTTTCCACAACATCAAACTTATGAAAGAAGAAGGAAAAATCGATTTACAATACTGTCCCACTGAAGAAATGACAGCCGACACTCTCACGAAGCCCACTCCCAAACCTGTGTACGAGAAACACCGTAAGAAACTGAATCTTCAACCATTCCCCACACAGGAGATTACGGGGGAGTGACGGAGAAACCTTTTTTATGCAGTGAATAATCTCCACGTGCAGCGAACGATTGAAATAAGAACATGTTAAAAACCAGACCCCAATTACCAATAAGTACTTCAAGTGCCGCAGCTGAAAAACATAGTGAACAAAACCAGAGACTGTCGAAACTAACTAATTGGAGAAACTCTGCAGACCTCCCTCCTTCAAAACTACAGCTGTCTTATCCCGCGCGCGTGCACAGAACTTAAAAACATTCCCTTCAGTTTCCAAAATGTTCCCGAGCAGTTAAGACGCTCTTGTACATATATGATGTAAATATATTTAATATAATGTAAAATTGGAGCACTTATACGCAGCCTCCAAACGCGACTTAAAACATGTACATCTAGCCAAGAATTATATTATATTCAAAGGAAAATGAATCTTCTGTTTATTTTACACAATTGTCATTTTCTACTAATACTATTTATTATTCTTCCAATATAAGTGAATCAATGGATCAGATAAATATCGCTACAACACTTTGGATTACTACTGTGGGTATATTCAGCGCAAAAAGGAAAATCTCAGGTAAGCTGAACAAACTTCTTTAACATATCAAAAGATGAAAATGTATATTAAATTTGAAGACTGATTTAACTATTTATAAAAATAAGAAAATTTATTACGCTACCGACGGTTCCCCTAACAGGCCCAATGCTAATTTTACCTCCATTCAGAGACCAGTGTTAGTGGAACTCCATCCATGAGTGACCAATTTTTTTTTTAAGAAATGGACATGCTTGATGAACTCCAGAAAGATAAGTCTTTTATTGTGTTCTTGCTGCAGGGGAGTTCCCACCTCTTCCTCTATTATTGCGATCAAGTGACCACTTGCTTCCGCCTTTCTCCCAGTGTAGATCTGTATCAGTAGCGTTTTAACATTGACAGCTAAAAGCGTGATTTTAATCTTAAAGGAGCATGCACACGTTATAAATGAACATAAAAATGGAAAGTCTGGAAAAAAAATTGGCTCAAATGTTTTAACTGTGGAAAAATGCAGATAAACAAAACTTTCAAGATGAAAACATTTTGCATTTATTCAATGAACTTTGAAAAGGTTTAGAAATAAAAGTTATAAAAAATGAAAATTTAAAAATCAAAGCAAACATTAATTTATACATTTTTTAAACCCTTGTAGTAATTAACTTATGAATTTAAATTAAAGTTTTACAGTGGAACTTCCCTTTAACGAAGTCCCTATTTAACGAAGTTTTCTACTTAACAAAATGTTTTGCAGAATCTTGACTTTGAACATCATTAACATGTAAATTATTCTCCATATTACGAACAACTTATTCTATATAATGAAGTTTATTCCAATTTTATGCGTGTACAGTATTCAAATGGAGAGGTTCAGGGTTCATACGGTGCTTGAAAGTCCTTGAATTTTTAAGAGAGAAAAAAGGTCCTTGAAAGTGCTTCAATTTGTTTATATTTTAATTAAGGTGCTTAATTTTCATTATTTTTTTTATAGGTGCTTAATTTTTCTTATTCAGATATTCGAAATAAAATATAATTTCAAGCTTAAAAAAAAAAAAAAAAGGCGAAAATATTTGTTTTGAGATCATTTTCTTTTCAGGGGTTCAGAGTACAAGCATTTGTCGCTTCTCCCTTCCCTCTATAGGATTAAGTTAACAAAAAAAAATGAAAAGAAGGGTAACTTGTTGCTACTACCGACAGCAAGATCGGAAATTTTGTTCTTATCTTTCTTCCTTTGTACGTTCTGTTTCTTCAATATTGCTACGCCTATTGCTACACCTATTGCAACGCTAAAACTCGGTCAGTAGACGCATGCACACATGCATGTCACGCCGGTTTTCACAACAAGTAGTTTTCATCTGTAGTGCATTCTGTAGATCTGTAGTAGTAATTATTCGTTGAGATCGATGCTATAACGATGCCTAGAACGTGCAATTTCAGTGACTTGTGGCTAGAACAAGAAGAATACAAGTGTTGGTTAGAAACAGTACCGAATAGTGCATACCAGTTCCGATGCAAGTTATGCTGTGTTACCCAGCAATTGAAGAATATGGGAGAATCTGCATTAACAAGTCATATGAGAGGGAAGTGTTTTCCATAACAATAAATATATAATTCTGATACGTATTGTAAAATGTGAGGAAGATTGGAGGCGATGTGATAGCAATGTTATTCACGTGTTGTGAATCATGGGTACCAGCAAACGGGAGCAAGGAAAGGTCGTCGCCCTTGTTGTAATTCTAATTGTTTTAATTAGATAATTTTAATTATTTGGATTTACTTTAATTTTAGTTTTAAGAAAAATAATGAAATTCATTTTTTTGCGTGACTTTGTTTTGATTAATCAAATACTTATTTGTTAATAACGCAATGATTGAACTTCCACCAAAAAGAAAGAAAAATTGTCCCATTCCTACATTTAGTTCTGACAATATTCGCATAGTGAATTGATTTATTAATTAGTGTTGTTTTTATTGCATACTAGTTGACCCGCCCAGCGTTGCCCGGACCCCAATCAAATTTGTATGATTTTATATTTTAAAACAAATCGGGACCTCTACTGACTTTGGCTGCTTATTTCCGTGTGTTCCGCCCGATGTTGCCGCAGCCCCGATCGAATTTTAATTTTTATACGAAAATATTTCAAAACAAACCTGTGATCAGTGGCTCCACTACTTTCGACAGCGTATAGCAGTGCCACCTGTTGGGCGATTTTCACCAAAAACTAATCAGCGCCAATTTGTCTCAGGAGCTAACTGAATATAAAGTTTTATTAAATTTAGTGCATTAGTTCTTGAGATAGAATGCCCACAAAATTTTTGTCACATACAGACAGACAGTCACAGACTCACAGACAGACACTTTCTAAAAACAGTCAAATCATGTTCAGGACGTTCTAAAACGTATAAATATGTTGAAAACAGGAAGTCGAAAATTTTCATGAATCCAATACTTTCTTCTTGTAAAGATAGAAGAAAGTAAATTACTTAGTAATAGTATGAATTTTCTATTATGATGCATAGCGACATTGAATGATTTTAATTTTCTATGAGCTCAACACAAAAAGTTATTGGCTACTTCAAAGATGCAAAAATCTGTTTTTGACACTGGAAAAGTACCTATTTTATTGCAACAGCCCTCTGAGGAGTTAGAAGCTTCTGCATCTATACCATTGTCTGCGGCTTCAACTTCAGAAATGTCTGTTCCTTCAACCTCACAAGCGTCTGTGCTATCATCATCACAAGCTCCTGCCTTATCATCTAAACCTAAATCTATAAGTGATTTTATGGCTGGCAAAGAAGTTTTAACAGCTGAGGTTTTGTGGGCATTAAAATATGTGACTTCAAATTACTCCTACAATTCTTGCTCAGAAGTAGGCGATGTACTGAAAATTATGTTTACAGATAGCAATATAGCTAAACAATTTACATTATCACCAGCGAAATGTACTTACTTATGTTGTTTTGGCATTGCACCACATTTTAAAGATCTCTTGATCAAATTAGTGGACAAAGGTCATTTCACTGTATTATTTTATGAAATGCTGAATAAATCAACGCAGTCCAAGCAAATGGATTTATTAGTCCGATTTTGGCATCCAAGCTTAAACCAGGTATTTTCTAGGTACATAAATTCAGTTTTTTTGGGTCATTCAACAGCAAATGACTTGCTTAATGGCATAAAAACTGCACTTAGTAATTTTAATTTGGGAAATATTGTGCAGTTATCTATGGATGGACCAGCTGTAAATTGGAAGGTATATGAAAATCTCCAAAAAAGTATGATCATGGTATATTAAATATAGTTACCTGCGGCTTGCATGTGTTACATAATGCATTTAAAGCTAGTGGAGCTTCTTCAAATTGGCAAATGGATGTATTTTTGATTAATTTGCATAGGCTATTCAATTACTCTCCAGCAAGGCTTCAAGATTATTATGAAGTATCATCAATTGGCAAGACTGCCTTGAAGTTCTGCAGACATAGATGGCTTGACAGCCTACCAGCTATAAAAAGAGCCATTGAAATCTTGGAAGATTTAAAATCATTCATCTCTTGTGTTGAAAAAAAAAAAAAAAAAATCTCAATCCCAACAATCGCACATATGACTCCATAAAATCTTTTTTAAAGGATGAATTGTTAATTGTTAAGTTGCATTTTCTCTCATCAATTGTATCTGTGGTGCAGCCTTTCATGATGAAATATCAAACTAAAAAACCTGTGCTGCCATTTTTTGCCGCGGATTTAACAAAGTTAATTCGGTCATGCTTACTAAATTACAAAATTCTTAAGGATGGTGAAATAAAAAATGTAACAGTTTTGAAATTTTCTCAGTTTGAATTCAAAACTGATATGTTGAATTCCATTGCTAAAATAGAAACTGGATTCACTGGGGAAAAATTGCTCAAAAATCTTAACAGACCAGAAATCTGTGAAAGAAAGTGACGTTATTGCTCTGAAGCAAGAAATAAGGGACTTCATTTGTGCAATGATGAAAAAAATCATCGAAAAAAGCTCAATAAATTATAGTATTGTACGAAATTCATCTTGTTTGAATCCTGGTAAAATTGCATGGAACAAAGAAAACTGCATTTCATTAATGAAATCCATCATAAATGCCTTCCAAGAAAATGGTTGGATCCCAGAAGATGACTGTGAAACCACTCTTCTGGATTATCAAGATTTCCTTGAAATAAAACTTATCAGTTTTCATGAGCTTTAATGAATCGACAGATAGATTAGATGATTTTCTTATGATCATATGTGTGTTAAAGGACACGTTAAAGCCTTCCATGTGACCAAACTTGTGTTGCTTTTGTCCCATGGACAAGCTTCTGTCGAGAGAGGATTCTCTATTAACAAAAATATGGAAGTGGAAAACCTAAAAGAACATTCTTATATTTCTTTAAAAATTATAAAAGATCATATAGAGTATTGTGGTGGCATGCTTAAAGTACCTATAACAAAAGAGCTACTTTCGCCTGCATCCAGTGGTAGACAAAGGTACATGATGTACCTGAAAGATCAATAAAAAGAGAAGGAAAAATGTCTTACTGAGAACAAGAAAAGAAAGCTTGAAGATGATTTAGATGACTTAAAGAAAAAGAAAAAATGTCTGGAAGTTGACATCAAGCAACTTCTGGGTTCAGCGGATTAGTTGTTTTTGAAGGCAAAGTCTACAAAGAATATGACTTTCTGCATACATTCAAACAGCCTGAGAAAAACCGTAAACGAAAAACAGGCTGAAGTTAAAATTTTAGATGAAAAAATAGAAGAGGCAGTTAAAAAGCTTAAAGGCTGAAAATGTCTTGTATTTAAAATGCAGTAAATTATCCATGCTGAAACATGCAAATTTTTCTTTGTGTGTGTGTGTGTTTTAATATACCTTTTTGTAAAATGATTTAGTGGGTGTTTTCCAATTAAGGTAAAGTATGAAAAATTTTTTAGTTTTTTTATTTTATTTAAAATTGTGTGTATCATAGCAGTGCAGAATTATCAAGTGTCTATTTTTGTCTAGTGTTAGCACAGATAACTTTCAAAGTATACTGCAAAAGTATTTTCGGTATTTTTCGGAGACTTTCTCATAACATTTCACATTTAAGTCTTTGCTACTATATGTTATGTATGGCATTCACCTGAAAACATATGAAAATGAAATTTTTTTTCCTTTATAAATTTGCATTATACAAACCGACATAGTATTTTGTAACGTTAAAATTTTCATTTCTGAAAAGGTGCTTGAATTTTGGGTAAGGTGCTTGAATTTTATCATGTAAAGAGAGTATGAACCCTGGAGGTTGCTGTTGCGATGGGTGTATGAATTTATTTCAGCTGACTATATGAAAATGAACACATTTCAATCATTTAATCAAAACATACATTTAATCACATTTTAATGAAAAAAGAAAGGGTATGCTTCGGCTTTTGTTTACTTCTCATTGTTATGTGTTTTTTAAAAATAATATTGTAATTAAGTTATTCTCATATCTACATTGCTTAAAAAAGGACTGCCCGAATTAAAAAATATTTTTCGAATATTTCAATTTTATGTGTAATTTTCCATTTTATGTGGGTTATGTGTTTACAAATGGTTATGCGTATACAACTAATTGTCGTTTTCGTGCTAGAACTCTTCTTACTTGGGTCAACAAGATCGAAGATCGAACTTTGACATATCACAAGACAAAACTCTCAAGCTAATGTTAACGCTGCTTGGGGTCGTTTCTTTTCAAACATTTCCATTTTATGTGGGTTATTTGTACACAAGTTTCGTAAATTTAAGTTGGTTTCTATTTAACGAATTTTCTTCATAACGAAGTGCTTAAGTGTAACAATGAGACTTCGTTAAATGGAAGTTTCACTGTATTTTGATATTTAATTTTTTTTTTTTTTTTCCTAATGTGAAAGATAAATTTTCATAACGCTACTCGTTACCTTATTTTCAACAATCAAAAACTAGATGTAAACTTGACCTCCATTAAGAGACTACCTCTCAAAGCGACTAATTTTTTATGGAACAGAGCATGGCCACACTAGGGAGGTTTTACTGTATATATTTTTTTTATTCTGAAAATTAACTAGTTTTATTCAGTGCTCCCTCTGGGCATTTGAAAACTTTTCAGCACTTTCACAAAGCTTATAAAACCCAGGTTAAATTAAATTTCTTTCATGTTTTGCCGCTAAAATAGCTTTTATATCCCTTCATTTTTTATAATTCTGCTTAAAATATTTTTGCCTGCAGCCAATTTGTTTTCAGGAAATGGAAAATTGTAGTCGAGTTTTAAAAATGTTCCTCTTTGTTGTAATTGCAGTGAAAACTGCTTAATATCAGATGACAAGGCTTCGACACCTTAATATACTTGGAAGATAAACTTTTTAAAAAACTCTGCATTTTTTGTGCTTTGAATTTTATTAAACTAAATAAAAAAATAAAAAAATGAGTAAATTGAGCCAATGAAGATAATCTCATCATCTTGCAGTTGATATAAAAAAAACTTCAAAATTTTCAGGTTCTTTTCCTTTTAATTGAAAATTTAAATTTAAGCCGGATATTTATCTTTTTTATTCTAATATATATATATATATATATATATATATATATATCATATATATATTTTTTTCCACCTCTCAACAATACTAAACTTTCTGACACATTTCTGGGCTCATTTTAAATGTTGACATTTGTAAACGTGATTATTGAAATGATTTGTAATTGAACATTTTTGGTTCTTTCCATTTTTGGATAAATGAATTACATATTCAGTTATAAACAATTAATGTATCATGACGCCATTTTTTCCCCCTTTCTCACTCTGTTGCATTTGAAAACTCAGTTCAAAATTATGCTTTTGACAGTATTTTCTTGAAGATCCTTAAGCAAAAAATGGGAAAAAACTGTTCAATCACAAATTTTCGGAATAAAAACATCTGTCAATTTCATGCGTTTACAAAAAAAAATTATTAGAAAGTAGCCATTTTGAATTTAAGAACAGCCTTAACTAATTTTAATATTACTTATTTAAAACTTAAAAACAATTGTATTAAAATGACTTATTGTGACAGGATTTTGAAAGGAAAAAAAGTTACAAGTTACAACCCTTTTCATGCTTGAACTTCATATGATTCAGATTTCAAGCTCAAATGATGAAAAACAATGTTCTTAAATCAGATTTTTAATAAATTTTTATTTTAAGCAAGAACGTAAAATCATGCTTCAAGCATAGATTATGTAACACTTTCCACCACTTCCAAAATACTTTTACAAATCTTTACCATTTAATAAGGTGAAAGATAATGTCAAGAAAACAGTTTCAAAAACGCATAACACATTTTAAAACCCAATTTCTGAAATTACCAACAATATTCGGAAAAATATCCGAATTCTTTTGTGCAGCTATATATATGATCTATAGATTTGTTTCTATACTACATAGATACAGGGTTGTAAAAAACCTGTTTTTTTTTTTTAACCCAGCCCGGGCAGCTACCCACTACAACCTTATGGTTGTAGAAAACACACTTTTTTTTTTAACCAGCATGGACAGGTAGCTGGGTGCCCAGTGGCAGAACTATCTTTAAGTGTCTGCAACGCTAATAATGTTTTCAAAAATAGTCTGCAATACGCAATGTATCATATAAATCTATTCTTGCTGTTGTTGTATTTGTTGTGCTAATTAATTAAGCCATAAACATTTATCAGCCTTTCTGAGTAAAAAAAAATTCTGAAATTCACAGCAAACATTATGAAAGGTTACAGCAGAGGGGGGGGGGGGAGAAAATCCCCTCTCGGCAATAATTATTCTTGTTGCAGGTCAGTTTAACTCTGCTTTTGATTCGAGTCGATTTCAGGTTGAGTGTAGATTCTTGCAAATTGGGTTCGGGTTAACCTGATTTTTCAAAAGTTAGTTCAGTATATTATTTCAAATTAAAAACTATGCCTATATTAATAAGCATAGAACTTTGTGTGTCTGCTGTTTTCTAAAGGAATGCTGCATCTTTTCCGGGACTATTTCACAAAATTCACGTTTTTTTTTTTTTCGTGAACCTTTGACGAAATTAGTTTCTTTTTTCCCCCGCAATCCTTTGACGAAATTCATGTTTTTTCGTGGCCCTTCGACGAAATTCATGCTTTTTCTGTGATCCTTTGACGGAATTAGCAGTTTTTTCCACGATTCTTTGACAAAATTGGCATTTTTTCTGCGGCCATTTGACAAAATTTGTTTTTTCTGTGGCCCTTTATTGAAATTCGCATTTTTTTCACGATCCTTCAACGAAACATGTTTTTACAGTCTTTTGACGAAAATCAAGTTTTTCCGTGGCCCTTTGACAAAATTTGTGTTTTTATTGCAATCTGTCAACGAAATTAGCCATTTTCCCAGATCCATTGATGAATTGTGCATTTTTCTTTGGCCAATGGACAAAATTCGCATATTTTCCGCGATCCTTCAATGAAATTTGCCATTTTTTCGAAATACTTCGACGGAATTTGCCCTTTTTTCGAGATCATTCGACGAAATTCGCCGTTTTTTCGGATTCTTCGACGAAATTTACCATTTTTTCGAGATCCTTCGACGAAATTTTCCAGGTTTTTTTTTTTTTCGAGATCCTTTGATGAAAATTAGTTTTTTGGCGATCCTTCAATGAAATTTTCCTTTTTTTGATATTCTTCCACGAAATTTGCTGTTTTTTGGTGATTCTTCGACGAAATTTGCCATTTTATCCCGATCTGTCGGCAGAATTCTCCGTTTTTCGCGATCCGATGACGAAATTTGCCGTTTCTTCAACGAAACTGACTGTTTTTTCGCAATCTTTCGACGAAATTAACAGTTTTTTCCACGATCCTTTGACAAAGTTGGCATTTTCTCCGTAGCCCTTCGGCAAAATTCGCATTTTTCCGCAATCCTTCAACAAAATTCATGTTTTTTTGACGAAATTCTTGTTTTTTCACGGCCTTTTGACTAAATTTGCGTTGTTTTTGCGATCTGTCAACGAAATCAGTCATTTTTCGCGATCTTTAAATGAATTTTGAATGCGTTTTTTAGAGATATTGTGTTGCCCTGTATATGATCTATGGAATGTATACACATCAAGTAATAGGCAAAATATTAGTTGAATTTAAAAATGTGTTCCGCAACTGAAAACACACTTTCAGCAATTATTGTTAACAGACAGTACTTTAATAGAATTCTTTTGTGTGTCCCTGTAAATGAACGTTGAATTCTGTTTGCACCCTATTCTAAAGTAAGCCTCTTGCAGTGCACCTCAGTGATATCTATCAATTTCAATATATTTAAAATTGTGTAACATCATTAAAATAAACTGCAAATGATTTTTCCCGTTAGACCATAATGTAACGGAATTTTTTGAGTATCCCTGTAAAGGAACTATAAGTGCTACACACTTCATTTTCAATACAGAACATGCCATAGTAAGGTTTAATAACATATATCAATTGCATGACAATCCGAGTTTTATTACGCAATTTAGAACACATACGAAGTCATAAACATGTTTCATCTATGTTGGAAAGTGTTAACAATGTATTTTAAACATCCAGACCCTCATATATGTTATAAATCTTTGTATGATTTAGAATAGCATTTTAACTAGACTAATTTAAATGATCTTTCTTTTTTCCTTTGATTCTTCTTGAAATTCATGAGTAATAGCAATTTGAAGAAATGGAAAAGCACAAACTTTGACTGATAAATTTGTCTGTAGGGATAAAAATCCATTTTTACCAAAAATGTTAACTTATTTTCTCTTATTCCAAAAGCTTTCAATGTGGTATTATTTCTGATTTCATTGAGTTTAATATTAGGTTGGCCAATGGGTCCATGAGTAAATCTACACTATTAAAATCTGTGCGCGTATCTTTGTAACCTCAAAAACTCTGAAACCACAGGGCACAGGGCTACGAAATTTGGCATACGGGGGTTGCTGGTAAGGGGCACATGAACGATTGGGGCAAAAAATTAGAGAATTTTAAATAGATTTTTGATAAATTAAATATTAAAGCCATCCACAAAGAGATCTCATCAAAAATATGCTTTTTTATCTTCGGTTGGTTGGTTGTATAAAATCTCCGCAGAAGTCATTAAATAAATCAAGGTAGTGATCATTGCAATTGCAAGTCGAGTGTTTAAAATTGATAGATCAGAGATTATATGACATGTAGACAATCAACTTAATTATTAACTGTTGCCAAATGCTAAAAACTTAATTTTAAAGGATTTTATCGACTCAATGAATGATAATTAGCTGGGTGTAAGGGTTTTTTTACATGACACATATTAGTATAATAGAGATTATTAATACAGAAAACTGTATTTAACAGATTATTTGTTAAATTTGTGGGGATGGGGATAAACAACTTTTTATTAAATAGCACATTTATTTTACTTGGCCGCACGCCACCTGGTGGCGGCTTTTTCATTAATTGACCCTCCTTATTAATAAATCCAAATCCACTGCTCTGATTTTAACAGAACTAATTACATTTAACAAATTTAACATTTTTAATTTCATCTGTAAAGTTTAATTGCTGTTTTATATAGATAATACAGCTATTTTAGAATAACAGTTTTCGTAACAATTAAATTTATGTTCTTAATAAAAGTACAGAGCCTGTATTCAGTTGACGCATACCAACAGTCAAAGTTAGTGATTTGTTGTTGAGCACTTGACTGTGCGCCTCCTCGCGGGTAATTATTTAATTACACTTAATTATTACCCTTTTTAAAAAAAATAAAGAAAAACATTTTATCACAAACATCAACAAAACTTTTTATTCTATTTATTCCCGTATTCCAAAGATATTGTTTTATCATCTGCTGCCATAGCAACATGATAAATTAAATTTCATTTAAAAAAATGCACAGCAATAGAAAAATATTTTTTTTAATCAAATAGTTATTGAAGAACTCAACACTTTAACAGGGGAATTCTTATTCCTTATTTAGATATTTTAAAATTGTTTGTTGTCATTGCGTTTTTATGCTAAGTTTCGTTTCATATTAGATTATTATTATGTCTATTTGATGTGATTTTTTTACATACTACTACTTTACTACAGATTTTTGGTTGTGTAAATACTGATTTTTAATAGACATAACAAATTTTTATATTCATAAACTTTAGTTTGGTTGGACTGATTTTTACTTTTATTTCTGGTTTTAGAATTAAATTCATGAACTCCCGTGCATAAAACAGGTTAAACAGCTAGTCTACCTATTAAAATCTTTGCACGTATTTATCTATGTAACCTCAAAATACGAAATTTGGCACACAGATTGGGACAAAAAATTCGAAAATTTTAAATAATTTTTTCTTTACTTTATGTTTTTGACGAATTTTTTTTTTTTTTTTTATGTTCAACCCGTAATTGCACAAGTTCTAACCAGTTCTAAATGTTTACTGCAATGTGAGATATACATATTACGTACACCATGCTGCAATACTAAGAAGCTGTAGTGGGTATTACGATAATTCTTTTACCTTGCATGCAAATAATTAGATATTATTTAATTGCACTTAATTATTACCTTTCTTTAAAAAATACAGAAAAACATTTTATCCCAAACGTCAACAAAACTTTTTATTCTATTTATTCCCTTATTCCAAAGGTATCGTTTTATCATCTGCTGCCATAGCAACATGATAAATTAAATTTCATTAAAAAAAAATGCATGGTAATAGAAAAATATTTTTCTAAATCAATTTTTTGGTTGTGTAAATATTGACTTTATAACAGATTTTTATATTCCCAAACTTTAATTCGGTTACTTTTATTTATTTTTTAAGAAATAACTGATTTTTTTTGTGTACATACTTGTTTTATATTGGTTGTGTAAATACTGATTTTTAATAGACATAACAAATTTTTATATTCTTAAACTTTAGTTTGGTTGTACTGATTTTTATTTTTAATATTGGTTTTAGAATTAAATTCATGAACTCCCTTTCATAGAACGGGTTAAACAGCTAGTAATTAATATAAAGCTTGTCTATCCAAGAGTTTTTATGTGATTTTCCTGTAGTCATTTTTAGAATTTCTAGCAATGTTTAATGTTTTGTATCTACAATACCTTTATTTTGTTGCTGATAATATTCATTGATCATCTTGAGCATTTTTACATTCTTTTATTTAACTTGGTTCATGTATGTAAAAATGAAATTTTGTAATTGATTTTTCACTGATAGGCTAGAATTATAAAAATTATGTACAAAGGTGGGGTTTGATAGCAATTGTTTGACATAATAATATTTTTAGAACTTAATTATAAACTAGTATTAATGCATTTTTCCATTAGCTGGAAACAGGTGATAAATCACTTAATATTCTTTATGGTTAGAGCTGTATACATGTTACAACAACAATAGAGTTCATGATGTGCCAAACTATGCTCACTAAGATAAGACAACTGGCTGTGAAGCGGCAACAATAAAATAGTTTAAACACTAAAAAGTAGAAAATGAAATATAAATAAAAAAGAGAGAATAATATATTTTTTTAAACACTCTTTTATTAATTAATACTTGAATTTTAATTAAAATTATTCATTGGGAAAACAATTTAGAAATCCTGAATAGATAGTCTAAATAATTCTTTTTTTCTTTCTTTCCTGTTTCCCTATCTTAAAAAAGAAATGTAGCAAAAATTATAATAAAAAAAAAAAAAAATGCTAATTTGCATTTTCTATCAAGTATCATTCAGACAGTAAATTTGCCATAATCTGGGAGGCCTGGCAATTTAATGTATTTGTAGCAGAAATTTTTTGGAACAAGATGACTTGCAGTCATGAAATTAGGTGTGATTTTTAAGATAAACATTGAATGTTTACAAAAAAGTGTTTAAAAAATTGTTTTTAGTTTTATACTTGTATATCTTTGTTGTTGAATCAGAATTAAATATCTGTGTTCTGACAAAGCCTCTTTATATCACCATATACATTGCAAAAATTTTCACCTGCTTATTTTTGCTTTTTTAAATTTAACAAAACATGTTGAACATTTTTTATTTGATTTGTCTGCTTTTTAAATTACCATACAGTAAAATATGCCTAAAAAATTACATATAATTTTTGAACAGGTAAAATTTAAAATGTCTTATATCAAGTAGTTGAGTTGTCTCACAGATCAAAATGAATTAACTTTCATTTTGCAGTGCTTACACGCATCTGTCAACAATAACTGCATGCACATACTAGCCAACTCAATAAATGTGTTACAAAGCAGAATACACTCTGTGCCTTTTTACTTACCCATCATACATAGTATAGAGTAAATCTTCTGATCATTTTAAAACTCGTGAAAAAAATTTTGACGGATTTACACGTTTTCAGACATTAGATATTCCGAAAAACATATTTTTAGAAGAAAAAAATGCCGTCTGTCTGTCTCTGTGTGTGTCTGCAAACGCTCTATCTCCCGAACAAATTGAGATAGAGACTTGAAATTTGGTATGTACTTAATATGTAATAATGGGATGAAACTTATGGAATTTCAGTAACCTTGATTATCCAGAACTATTTTTTTTGGACTCTCGAAATATTTGATTTTATTCGAATGGTAATGCATTTTATAAATAGTTTACACATGTTTTATTTTCATATTTTATATTAGGCATATCCATGATGGGTAAATATTACGGTGGACCCAACGACTAGTGCTATATCTTATTGTTTATTCATTTTGTCTTTTAACATTTTATTTCAGTGTACAAGTGTCCTGAATGTGAACAGGAATTTTCAAGATCAAATAACTTAAAATCTCACCTAAGGATTCACAGACCAGATAGACTCCTGTTCCTGTGTCCCAGAGAGGGTTGTCATCGTTTCTATTCCTCAAACCATAATTTGATTAATCACATATCAGAATATCACGAAAAGAGGCCTTTTAGTTGTACAGTTGAGCAGTGCCATAAAGTTTATAAATCACAGGTGATATATCATAATTATAATATCTAGAGAATTGTTTTCTCTGAAGTGCTTTTTATGATGAAATAATGTTGCTACTAAATCAATCTGTTATCACATTTGTTATAATAACCACAGAATTAGGCAGAGCTTTGGGTGTATTAACATTTTGGTGATCTGTCAGTGTTTATTATTAGGCTTTATCAAAAGTATTTTCGTTTTTTTAATGTTTTTATACCAAAGTCTGTAGCTGGTACTTTATCACCCCTACTTTTGAACTTATAATGTTATTTAAGAGACTACATGTCCCTCTATATTCTATAATCAAACAGGCTTCTTTCTTTCATTTTTAGGTTACGTACAGAGTGATACAAATGCTGAGATTTTATGCATCTTAAGACATGATTTTAAACAAGGCCTTAAAACCAATGAAGTTGTCCTCAAAACTTGTGCAATTGCAGGCCAGGACAAGAGTAGTATCCAGACAGTTCAAAGCAAATTCAAATGTTTTAAGGAAAGGGGTCTCAGCCTTGTAATCAAACCCAGAAGTGAATTTTGTCCAGTTTAAAAGAACAAAGAGGAGAATCCATTCTTCACAATAAATTTTGATGCTAAAAATTAACAAAACTACACATTCAAACATTAATAATTGTTGAATGTGTAGTTGTGTTAATTTTTAGCATCGGAATTTATTGCAAAGAATGGATTTAGTGGGAGAAGAATGGGGAGTTTGTTTCAAAAAGTCCTTGAAAATTTGAAAAATGTAATTAATAGTCCTTCAGTTTTAAAATTTCTAATTTCATTTTTTTAGATTTTATATTTTAATCAAGATTTTAACATTATAATGGCTGTTTTTTTTTTTTTTTTTCTTCTTTGAGCATATAATATAAACAAAATGTTTTATAAACCAAAATGTCATTTGTAGCCTTATTGGCATTTTTGCTATTAAGTGAATGAAAAATATATTGAAGAAGGTAATTCAGCTTACATTTTGTTTTTGGTATTATCTTGAGCTACGTACAAAATTTATTATGGCAAAGCCATGTCCATTTTTAAAAAACTGTTCTTTACAAACAATTCTTTAAATACTGGTAAAAATGCAATATCGTGATTAAAGAAACTTCATTTGAGACTTTACTTCTGCTCTTGTAGTGATGACATCTTTTTGTTCAAGCTTTGTTTTCTTAACTTTTTATGACTTATGGAATTTCTTTCCATAGTAAGTATAGATGTACTCTACTAAGTTAATATTTTATTCTGTAAAATTTCTCTAATAATATGATGCCTTAAAATACCTATTATAATCTATACTATAAAGGACAAACGTGTCCGTGTGTAACACTGCAATCATTTTGTGAATGGCAACACTTGACGATGAAATTTCGTTTTTGCAATTTTTGCCACTGCAATTTTTTTAATTTCAAAAGATCGCACATTTAACATTTTTACACCGTTATATACGGGGGGGGAAAATATACTTTCAAGTGCAATTTGTTTGATAACTGTATCTTATTTAACTGATTCATTATTTTTTTTTTTATCTTTATCTCTTGCAGACGATTACTAAATATTAATCCGTTTGCACTTTAAACACTATAAAAAGTTCAGCATTTGTTTCCAGCTAATATTCCATAACGAAATGAAAACTTCGCTAAGCAATCAATAAAATAGTATAAATAAAACACTAATTTAACAGACATGTAATCGAAATAAGCACTTAAAAACGCTGAAATTATCAGAATTAAGAAAAAACTGCTGTAGAGAACCAAATTTTCAGCGATTTCTTCGGCTATTAACTTTTGGCACGAGGCCAATACTAGTTTACCACTTTTAATAAATTTCCAAATTTTATTTGAATATATAATTCATGTACTTCTGACATATAAAAATGCTCTTTTGTCTTGTTTAAGGGGCAATCTAAATAAATTATTAAATGTAAAAAATCTATTAGAGTTTTCAATAAAAATATAATTGTTTTTCACCTATATTCTCTATCCCGGGACGTCCGGGTTAGATGCCCTAGTTTTTTTAAAGATCTGATAAGAATTCTTTAAAAAAAGACAAAGCTATTGTGGGGTTTTCTGGTGCCCTTCTTGTCGACAGAAGGGTTTAAAACCCAAGGTATCATTTTAGCAGAGTGGAAAAAGAGTAAATTCTTGAAAGCTGTGAAATGAACCAATTTGATAAGCATGCAATCTAAAAATTGTAACTAAGATGTGTAAAATGTTTTACTTACATAAATTTCCAATAAAGATGCAAGAAATTCCATGGATAATTTTGTTTGGCAGAAAGAACATTCACTTGCTGTTCCAGAAATAAAATAATGAAGACAATTGAAGAAGAATTAAGTGACTTGGCATTAGCTCCATTGACGATTTTTAAACCTTATGAAAAAACCGTAGTGCCATTAGATATTAAACACACCATATTCTCTACAGAAATTCATCCCAAATTAGGGGAAAATAGGTCTCAGACTTGACTAAATACATCACGAGAGCAGATAGAAACTCCATCGTACATCACACTCACTCACACCGAAAGCGAAATCGATGTCCCTTTAAACTGGAACGAAAACCTATCGGCCAATCAGGAACGACCATGCGATTTGCATAAGTTGAAAAATAATTAACATTTTTACTTTCATTTATATAAAATTTATTAAATATTATCAAGAATTTAGAAAACTACTTTAAGTATAAAAATGACTTAAAAAAATCTCCCTTTACTTATTAATTAAAATTTAAACAACAGTTTTAACTTAAAGAAAATGAATGCGATCGCAAGCAAAATTGCCGAATATGATCCATGACCGAGAAGCACCGCAAAACAGCTCAACCGAGCCGATATGGAAGAGAAAACGTAAACAAATGCCGGAACAGCAGCTGGCGGGAGGAAAAACGAAGAACGATAGCTAAATCCAAGTCATTTTTACCATAAACTTAAATGAAATATTACAAAAAAAAATGCTTGGGAAATATCTTCCCCACAGCTATGTTGTGATTTACTCCGCTATATATTGTACAACAACCATTTGAATGCATGTAATGCTGTGTATATCTACACAATACTTGAAAAGTGTTTGGATTTTATTTGTTCTGATATGTATGAACCTTGATTTTTTGCTTGTCATATATAACAGGTTTTCCTTTAGCAATTAATGCTGTCAATCTAAAACACTTTTTACCTTTCAGGAAGATCTGGATGCCCACATTTTGAAACACAGTCCATCAGGACGATTAAAAAAGGTAAGAATATTTAATGAAAAATCTCTTTTTTTTAATACATTGATTCTTTTTTGGAAAATTGAAAATCAGAAAATTAAATGTCTTAGTGCATTGCCTTGTTTTCTAGTAAAGCACTTGTTCTAGACTTCTAATAGGACTAATTGCTAACTCTAGGCTTGTGTTCCCACTACGCCATTATTTGAGGTTGTAATGCCGTCCCATTTTAAAAATCTGTAAAATGTACTTGCCTATTTGAAAAATAATGCAATGGGGCTTGAGTAGTATCCAGAGATAACTCATAAAAATCTTCATTATGCCACAGTATTTCTAAATGAGCATGTGCCCAAGAGCTTGCAAAATCCATGGAAACCATCCTGTTTATTAATAAAAACATAGGACAATATTCAGCCATGTTGCAGTTGCAATGTTTTAAATCTTTTATCTATTTCTATCCATTGAAATCATTAGACATTAATGTTACTTTATTTATTATCTCTAAAAATTACTTAATATTTTAGTTTTTTACAAAACACAGTGTATTTACTGTTGAATAGTGTTCTTTTGTGCTTAACTAGTGCTCTTTTTCTAATTCAGTACTTAGCTTTTTACTGGTAGCTTGCCCTTTTCCTTTCTAGAGTGAACAATATTCTAGACCAGGGTCCTCGTTGACAATCGGCCTTGTGCCAAATCGCTACAAAATGTTTTATCGGGTGAGAAAATGAAAGATTAAACTCACCAAACAGTGAGAATTTATTTTATTTTTTTTTTTTTTCTCAATGGCATTTTTAATGATGTTATTGACAGAATGAAAGTGTTCTGTGTAACTTACAGAAAGTCGTTCGCAATTAATTTCTGAACATATATGCCATATTCTTTGTGACAATTTTTCTCTACTCTATAGCCCTGGCTCTTTATTATAACTCTGGATCGAAATTTCCATCATAGTCGATTTTTCTCTTAGTACAATCATATCAATTTTCTCCCATACCTCTTGGAGAACTTTCCAAAGTGTTGTGGATAGCGCTTTTTAACACTAGCTTTAACAAATATATAGGTGGTGCTAATTAAGAATTTATCGTAACACTGGATGAAACATGGTTTTATATAAGTGATTGTCTCAAAAGTAGAGCAATTTTTATCAATTAATAGAAAAAAAAGAAAGAAATGGGTTTGTGAATGTAAAGAAAAATTTCCAAAAAAATTCACAATTGCTGCTGGATTTTGTTAAGAAATTAAATTAAAGTTAAAAAATGCAGTAAAGCTAAGGTGATGTCACTTTATTTTAGAACCCATTTTTGAAGAAGAAATTCCAGCTTTATATGAAAAAGACATTAATTGAGCTTCATATCACCAAAGTCCCAGCCGTTTTTCTATAATTCAACTGACATATTTAGCAAAGAAAGAATCCCAAACAGAAATAGATTGTGTATTAATTGATGAAATGCATGTAAAATCAACTCAAACAACCCCCCCCCTTCCCCTCATTAATGGCCTTTTTCTGCATTTGGATTGTTTTAATGAATTCACATACATTGAAAAGACTTTTGAAAGTTTTTACAAGAGTTATTGGAAAAAACTGACATGACTGTAACAGAGAAAATCTAATATCATAGAAATTTCGAGACAGAGCTATAGCCAAAAGTCAAGGCTATCCAACAAAGTTAAGTTGTTGCAAAGAATATGTTATTTATGCATAGAAATTAACTTTGAAAATCATTTCCATAAGGAAATTTGAAAATTCTGAGAAAAAGTCAGAAAATTTGAACTTTTAAGAAAAAAAATAGGGAAATGTTTCTTATAAAACTAAGGATTTGAAATTGCAGCGCCGTTAAAATCATAAATGATGTAAAGAGTATTTCATCCTCTCTTGCAAATCATTTTGTCTACCCTTTTTCAGTAATTCTTTGTAAGAGATTTTCTGTTCCGGCTTCCCTGAAAGTTTCTGCTGAATGTTGTAGGAATGATTAGATGTTTCACTCTGCTTACTTAAATTTGTTTGGGAGCTGAACATTTGTTAGCTTAATTTATTGAATATTTATTATTTGTATTAAAATATATCAAAGCAATCTGTATTTAACTGTGACTGATGCGATAAAGAATTTCATCCTGATTTGACAAAATGGATAAAACCTGATGCTAAAAGTGTGTATCTTCAAAATGTTTAGCATGTAAAATGTTCAACAATCTGTACATTTTTTAAAAAATGATGTAACAAATCAGTAATTTTGCCCCAGAATCAGTTGTGAAAGTTCCACTCTCAAATTCACAACTTTTAAGATTTTTTGTGTGTAACATCACAAAATCTCAATACCTGAATTTTTTTTTTTTTTATTGATATGGAAAAATCAGGGAAATTCGTTGCTGATCTGAAATAGATACCCTGATAATTTGTGTTTCGATATTTTTCAGGAATCATTCACTTCATTCACATTTTTATTTGCGTTCTTAATTATATAAATACATAAGCACCTATAGTCATCGTCTAGCCCATCCGTCTGCATATAACAGAGCAAAAACTACCCAACCGAAGGGTTTGAAATTTAATATATGTAATCATTGCAGAATTTTGTCGAGTCATTTCAAATTTTATGAAAATGGAATCAAAACTTACAAAATATATTAATAAAAGTTTTCTTTATTCTATTAAATCCTATCGTAAGTAATCTATATAATAAAAGTGCAAGTCATGTGACTGAAGAAAACAAATACAGACTAATCACTTCTTTTTTTTATATGCCAAGCGGCCATTTTTATTCAAAATTATTTTTTCGAATAAAATTGAATAAAAGTTACATTTTTAGAAAGATTGTTCAAAAAAATTTGTTTGCTTGAGAAATAAGTTACATTCAAAAATGAATAGATTCTGAGATAAATTCAGTGGAAATTTAGTTAACATCCAAATATCTCACTCCATCAAAGTAAATAAACTCAGGAAATTCATTCATTATGAGTCATAAAAATATTAAACCATGGAGGTAATCATTCGCAAAGCAAGATCTCCATGGTAAATTTTGCAGCACTATTTGGTGTGGAAAAAAAAATTTCACATCTGTAAACGTGGCATACGTAATTTAAAAAAAAAAAAGGCATGCTCATTTTGCTCATAACAGATGATATAATTCATTTCACTGAAATAATAACAATGATTTTTTTTTACATTGTAAAACTAGTTATAGTAAGAACGCACCTCATTTTGTTTTTCTTGAACCCACTAATATTCTATCCTGAATCTCGAGTTAACTCAGGTTTTGTTTCTTAAAACTATTCACAAATTAATCAAACTAGAATTTTTTTTTTTTTTCGATTTTTCATAGCATCTCTATAATAGGCTTGTTTTATTAATTGACAATTTAGTATAGCTGCTCTAAAAACAATTACAAAACATTGAAACGCATATTAAAAATGAAAAAGGAAAGGGTAGGGGGGAAGTTTAAAGAACAATTTTAGAATTGGTGTTTTGTGACAATCTATTGCTAACATTATTTTAATTTGGTTATAGTTTAAATATGGGTGATTAGCCAAATTGCTAAGGTTAATCAAAAGCCAGCGAGAATTCTGCTCTAGACATTCGAAAAACGAAGAACACACCTTAAAATGAAGTATAAATTCAGAGATAAAGAAGGGCGGGTCATTCCATGTCAAATCAACACATAAAAGTGACATTTTTTACCTGACCACCTCAGAATTTTATGATATTAAGCTTAATTGTTAGGATCATAGAGAAATTATTAAATATTCCGTGATAAGTCTCTATCTCTTTTGGTTTTGGAGATAATTAGCTTCAAAAATGGACAAAAATCGTAATTTTTTGCATTTCTTGAATTACAAATTTAATCATATATCATTCCCTAATTGACACAGGAACTTACCTTTGATGTCGTTAGAAAGTGCATGAATTGGGCTTTCATATGATATATCATATGCACATATTTTTTAAAATTTTAACTCCAAGGTCAAACATTTTGACCTTTGACCTTTCATATTTTAAAAAATGGTATTTTAATTTTTTTCAAAAAAATGTATGTTACTGTTATACTTATTTTCTATAATATCTGAAAGTATTAGTTTGGGACAATCATGGGATGCTGAGTTATAAATTAAAATGCAAACATCAGTACTAATTTAAGTTACAGATTTAGGCCGCTTAATTTTATGTTGTATGACTTATTGTATAACTTCTGTGTGTAACTTAAGTATTAATGAAAACAAATTTTTTTTTCATTGTAAAGTTCACAAAACAAAATTTTCTCTTACTTTTTTTTTTTTTTTGTGACGGTATGGGGGGGGGGGGGGGGAGAGACTGGGCTGTAGTAACAAACTACTGAATCATTCCGCATCAAATCAACGCAGACAACCTAACCTCTTTGTTTTTTTAATGAAAACACATGTGAAAAACAAAGGATTATATATTATAAAAAATAATGGAAAGGATACAGCAGGAATTAAACTTAATACATCGAAAAATAAAAAATGGAAAACTATGAATATCTTACGGATCGTCAGAAGAACTTCATAAAAATATTCATAGTAAATAGATGTTATTTCATCAAATATTGTCAGCGTTATGCCTAAAATAAGCAATATTAAGCTCCTAATAACATATAAGAAACAAATAAAAATAAAAACCTACTGGAGTTCAAATAACAACATAGATAAATTATTAATCAACATAAATAGGAATTTGATCATAAAGTAATGTACAAAACTCCCCAATATATATTAAGATCTGTCTCATAATTTGTGATTATCAATAATTAAAGATTTATTTAATAATATTACAGTATAAAGAGACATTATTACTATTATTTTTAAATCTTAAATAAAACCTCTTTTTATAAATTTTAAGGCAAATTTCCTTCTAGAAGCAGTAGAAGATTCAGTTGAATTTCATTCAACATGGTTTATATATTACTAAATAAATTATAAAATAAACAGCTACTTTTAATGTACAATATTCTCGAGTCACAATATGGTTGAGTCATGTATATTCTAGTGAGTGCAAGCTGGACCTAGAATAAAACAGAACTCTCTTGCTGCTGAGCTTGTGACTTAGTCTGTAACCAGAGTTTCTGATGACAACTTACTCATTTGCTTTACACTGATAAATAATGAAATTGGATTTTTGTTTATAAAATTATAAGAATATATGGTCGGAACCGATAATGAAAATGTTTATAAAAAACTGTTTATTTTTGTAACTGTTTTAGAAATTCTATCTATTACATTGGCTGGCCTAACTAAAGAAACAAATATTATTTTAACTCAAGCTACCAAACTGCTTTTTCCATTAACTTCAACTTATAAAATTATTGAAAAATTAAAATTTATTCCTATAAATAATCAGTAACATGTAATTATCAATTGGGGCTTTGATCTTTTGTGTTACGGAATGAAAAATCAGAAAAAATTGCACCACTTTGACACAATTTTTGTTTCATTTAAATCTTAACATAACGTCCTTTTCACCGTCACAAAATTTACATGTGTACCACTTTAATTTTCATACCCATATCTACTATTTTAAAAATATTTTAACGTGCAATAGATCCTTAATGAATATAATTTCCAAACTTGATGTCACATTTGCCAGCTACAACAGCAAATATAATAGTAATTCACATTATTTCCTTTTCCCTTGTAAGTCTGGAAGAAACCCAATTGCCACCAATGTAAAGAAATTTCAAATATAAATATAGGAATATTTATTGCAGCACACCTACAAATGAATAGCTTCCATTTAAAAAAATAAGTATTAAAACTGGTTCACAAGGAAGATGACTAAAAAAGCAGCCTTGTGTTTTAAGTATAGTAATAAAATACTACACAAAATCATAGAAATGCTTTGACATATTGTGGAAATCCACAGCCTTTCTTCTTTAGGGGGTTTAAAAACTTCATTGCCTTGGGAGGAGGTGGGGATGTCTGAATTCAACAATGGGTACTAACATAAAAGGAAAATTGTATTAAGAAATAGTTCATACTGTCGGTACTGCTTTTTGCTTTAATTGTGCATAAAATTACTTTTTCTACTTAAAATACAGCAAACATGATACCCCCAGCCTCATCTGAATCCCCTCCCTGAAGAAAAAAAATATGTTTGTGAACTTTGCAGTAAAATATATTGTCAGTAATATATATATATATATATATATATATATATATATATATATATATATACAGAGAGAAAGAGAAAGAGGGGGGGTAAAGATATAGTTATGTAGATAAATCACCTAAATAAGCAATTTTGTTTTGGTGTTGAAATTAGGAATAGCAGTTTGCATTTTAATTTATAACTCAGCATCCCATGTTTGTCCCAAAATAATACTTTCAGATATTATATAAAATAAGCATAATAATAACATACATTTTTTGGAAAAAAATTAAAATGCCATTTTTTAAGATATTAAAGGTCAAAGGTCAAAATGTTTGACCTTGAAATTAATTATTTTTTAAATATGTGCATGTGATATATCATATGAAAGCCCAATTCATACACTTTCTAACGACACCAAAAGTAAGTCCCTGTGACAGTTAAGGAACCAAATATGACTAAATTTGTAATGCAAGAAATGCAAAATTTATGATTTTTGTCCATCTTTGAAGCTATTTATCTCCAAAACCAAGTGAGATAGACACTTATCACGGAGTATTTATTCATTTCTCTATGATCCTAACAACTGAGCTTAATATCATGAAATTCTGAAGTGGTCAGGTTTTTAGCTGTGTTGATTTGACATGGAATGACCCGGGCCCATCAAAAGAATGAAGCGAATTCTTGTGCTAATTTTGATTATTGTTAAAATTTTATTTGAATTGGTCATTTCAAAAACCACATAAGTCACAGAATCAGAATTTTTCAGAAATTAAAAAAAAAAAAAAAAATCTGTATTATTCAGAAGTAAACAAATTTTTATGGAATTTTTTTTTGGTGGGGGGGGGGGGGGGGCTGATTATAGAGTTTGGACTTCAAAGTTTGTAAATATCAAATAATTTTTATAACTTATGAATAATAAAAAGAAGAATGACAGAAAAAATGTTCCTGACCTATGTTGTTTTAGCAAGAAACAAGGTTAGGTGGTATTTAAATTTGAACAGAACAGTCATATTAAACATATTTTTAATCAAGATTTATGAAGATAACACCTATACAGGAACATTTTTATGTTTTAATAGGGTATTGCATGCAAATGGTAATAGGGTATCCGCATGTAATCTGGTATTGCATACAAAAACCATTTAAGTCGCTGACTTTATGTCAATTAAGTTATGAATGAAAATTAGAATGTATTGTTTGAAGAAGAAGGAATACACTGACTTATGTGGTTATTACCCAGATCATGGCTCTACCTTGAAGGAAGCATTTGCAACAATAAAAGTATATTTAGAAAAAATGTGACTTATTTGGTTTTCGAAATGATTAATTTATTTAAAAAATTCACTTTCTATGATTTTTTTTTTTCCCTTGTGTGTATACATGGATTTCCTGGGTTTTTTTTTTTTTATTATTATTGTCTTTTCTTTATAATTTTTAACTCTGTTAGCAATTAGGTTGGATGTATGATGTGTTTATTTTTCTATTGTATTCTTATTTTATAGAATGTATTATATCATTAAATTATAACAGTATTTTCATTTTTTTTCAAAATCAAAACTTTCATTTAGATATACTGAGGGGTACAATTATTCCTGTACTCTGGTGAAAATTTGTTTAGGCAGAATTTTGCTTTCACTTTGTATTCCGTTGCATGATTGCTCTAAAATGGTCTACTAATTTTTTTGTGCATGAAAGTGAAACCTTTATTTTCTTTTTCTTTTAACTCTTTCCAACATAGTTGGAAAATGTTTATAAATTCAGTTTATCTGCCTGTCTGTGCTGCAACTCGTGTATACTCTGATATACTCCATGAAATTGATATATGTTATTGGGATTTACTATACTATGGCATGTTTGGTATTGAAAATGAAGTGCGTAGCATTTATGGTTCGTTTACAGGGACACTAAAAAAAATTCCGTTACATTACGGTCTGTGGGAGAAAATTGTTTGCAGCATATTTTAATGATGTTACACGATTTTAAACATATTTAAACTTATACATATCACTGAGGTGCATTACAAGGCACTTACTGTACAATAGGGTGTGCATAGAATGTGTTATTCATTTACAGGGACACTCAAAAGAATTTGGTTACAGTACTGTCTATGAACAATAATTACTGGTAGTTCATTTTCAATTATGGTGTGTGTTTTTAAATGTAAATATTTTTTTCCATTTTTATTTGTGTGCATTTATTCTATAGATCAGGGGTTCCGTTTTAGACCGACGTACCACTAAATCGAAGTTCATACTTCCGCATACCACCAGGTAACAAACATAAAGCTAGTATAGAAAACCCGCTAAAAGGAACCTGTCTAAAGCAAAATATATATCCGGTCTTTTATGTATCCGCCTTTGCAGGTTTTCCTATACCAAAACACTGTATTTTGATATTGTGTATGCATTGTTAAAAATGAATGATTTCATTACTAAGTTTATACCTTGACTGCTTTATAATAACATTCCAGTAAAAAAAAATAGTATAATCATTCATTTTTAACAATGTATACAATATAAAAATACAGTATTTTGGTATAGAAAAAAAAGCTACAATACTTAATGATATATTGGCACATGCTGATTCATATACTGTTATAGTAGGCTGATAGCACTAATTTACTTCTATCGCTAATGAAATGGGTGGGCTTGTTTTATTAAGCACAGCTTCCTCATGTCTGGCTCAATATTAGATAGCTTTAGTCAGAAGTCAGAATCGATGTTTAGTTTATTCCTGTATTTGTTTTTCATTAACGAAAATTTTTTGAAAATTTCCAAGTTAATAAAGACAGGCAGGCGTCTTTGATTCCATAATAATATGCTGCATTCTGTATTTTATTCCACGTACCAATATTGGACTTGCGTCTTTGATTCCATAATAATATGCTGCATTCTGTATTTTATTCCACGTACCAATATTGGACTTCTGCGTACCAGTAGTCAGAGCTTCATGTACCATAGTTTGAGAACCCCTGCTATAGATCATATACAGAACTGCTAAAAGATGTAACGTACATTTCCGTTTATTGACGAAATGGCTGATGGGGAATTTTCAATTGTGCTATGTATTTCTTAACTGAAGTAAATTTTAGAATGCCATGTAGTATACATGCAAATCTATAGATAATATACAGGACTGCACAAAAGAATTCAGATATTTTGTTCAACTATTAGTAGTAATTGCTGAAATTGGGTTGTCCAATATGTTATACATTTTCTAAATTGTGTATTTAGTAAATGCTGAAGTTTTGCTAGAATATTCTGAGTGTTTTGAAAAGTGTTTCATAATTTATGCTTGATGCATTTTTTTTTGTTGTTGTTCTTGTTTTTATATAGAAAAAGAAGAAAAATAAGCCAAAACCCAGTTTAGCTGAAAAACTAGCGGGCTTAGCTCCCAAAAAGTGGCAAATAGATCTTTTGAATGAAGCATCTAAATCCACTGATGCAAACTTGTCTGCACCAAGTACTTTTGATTCATCTTGTATTCAAGAGGACAAGGAGCCTGAGCTTGAAAACACTGCAGATACTTTAGAAGTGCTGATGGAGCAAGAATCATCATACATTGATGAAAACTGTGATAAAGTGTCTTCTTTCATCAGTGATGGAGAACAAATCAATAACAACCTGAACTTAATTATAAATGATAGTGATAATGATGATTGTGTTCAGAATGACGACATACAGACACTTTTAAATTTAGTTGAAAAGAGAAAAGACTTTGAGACTGCAAGTGCAGCTCGAAAAACAAAATGTATATCAGTAGAAGCATAAAATTGTTTGTTATGTGAATATTATTTAAGACTTTGTTTCAGCGAAATGAATTTTATCTTAATGTTATTATATTAGATATATAAATATACCTGTCTTTTTTCAAATAAAGAGAGGATATTTGTTTCTTGTCAAAATGAAGTATAGAAATATTCAAAAGTATATTCCATTAGAAGCTGCATCATTTTCTCATCTGTCAGGAAACAAATTCCAACAAAGCAACAATATAAAAAGTGTTTTAAGCAATCGTATCATCAAGTCAATTTTTGATTTTTGTATAGGAACTAAACCGCTTTTCAGAAAGAGTGCTCTGTTTGGAGCAAAACAAATGATAATCTGAAGGAGCAACATCTGATGAATACAGTAGATGAAGCAGCACATTCCAGCAAAGTTCTAGGGTTTTCTAGACTGGCCTTGTAACATATGGGCGAGCATTTGGTAGGATGAAAATGGTGCAATTTAATATAAACTGTTGCAACTGTATCAGACAATCAATGGTGCATGTCACAAGCAAGAGTTAATCAATTTGAATGAAGTATTGAAGCAAAAATGTCCAGAGTGTGCCAAAAGATATGACAAGGCTGTTTTTCAACATGACATTGTTTGTCCACATGGAACAAAATCAGTCAATGAAACTCTAGAAGCACTTCGTTGGGTTATGTTGACCTGTATTCACCAGATGTTGCTCCTTCATGTTACCATTTGTTTTGTTCCATGCAGAGAGCCAATTCCCTACTTATGCAGAAATCAAAAATTGACCTTCTGATTTGATTGCTTCAAAATAGCCAGATTTCTTCCACTGTGGAATCCAATTGTTGCATTGACAGATAGATGAAAATTGTAGCTTCCGGTGAAAAGTACTTTGAATAAATCTTTCTCTCATTTTGATAAGAAACAAGTATCTTTTCTTCACTCAAAAAAGGGCCGAGTTATACACCTTATAATTTGTAAATAAAATTTTTGAAAATATATTTTTTACTTTTCTCTATATTATGCAGCAACATTTCATCACATAATTAAGGGGCTAGAATTCTGCTTTAATTTTAAATTCCTGCTACAAAAATGGTAATTTGCTCCAATCTACTCCAAAAATAAAAATTTCATGCTCTGAAAGTTGCTAAAAAAGTAAGGTCTGTGTAAACTCTGATTGATATAAATCTTTAAATGTTAGAAGGAATTATTAAATTATAAAGATTTATACAGCTGAGGTGCCTAGGATCAGTGAAGCTTCATACTGGTGCATAGCTTCTTATTGAAGCTCAGTCTTCTAAATTTCGACTGTGATAATATTTGTTAAATGTCATGTGAATCCAAAGTGGATGACTGTTCAAAAAAACATAGTTGATGTGCTACATACAAGAGTAGAACATTAATGGAAAAATGTTTTACTTTAAAGTAAACTAGGTAAAGTTACTAGGTAACCTTAAAATAGACCCAAATTTATTAAAGTAACTGCCATTAGCAGATTGTGAGCATGGGATTTATTAAAAAGCAATTAGTAGGAAAAAGTATTTTTGTTTAGTTGATATATTTAAAAAGGGCAGCTTAACAGCTGATGAGCTGGAGTGCTTAGAAAAAAAGAAGGTCAAGCAGTGGACACATAAACTTATTGTATACTTGACATAGAAAAATGTAACAAAATAATTATTTTTTATAATTTATAGCTAGTGAAACTATGTAGCTGCTTTTAAAAATATACATTTTTAGTAAAATCTAAGTTTTAAACCACAAATTTTGTCATAAGTTACACCGAACAGCAAATCATGTATTTTATTAGAAAAATATGTGACAATTTTCAAAAAGATACAAGTTGATTAATTGAAAATTGGCACAGGTAGAGTATCCATTGATTTTTAAAATGCTGTTCTAAAAAAACACCCATTAAAATTTCAGCTACTTATTACTCATTGTAGCATACTCATACATCTATAGCTCAAATTGCCCTTTCACTTTTGATATATAGCTAAAACATGATTTCTGTGTTCATGAAGAGTACTTTAAGCACTCCCCCCTTAAACATCTTAATTATGATGCGTATCGAATCCGTTTAAAGTTATTATTACTTCTAGCAAAAGGGCCGAAAATTTATGTTTGACAGACTTTTGATATCATTAAAAATGGCCTCAAAAGGGGGGGGGGAGATAGGGGTTTAAGAAGAAAAAAATTCATAACTTTGTCAATTCACAAGATATCAAATCCACTTAAAATTATTATAAATCCTCTGAATATTATCTACAACTTTTATATTGACAAGTTTTTTATACAACTAATCCAAACAAAAAAAATTAAAACAAAAAAATCTCTGCCGGCTCTGCCTAGTTACACAGGTAGATTTCGAAGTGGGTGGTCACAACTGCCGCATCATGACAAAAAGGTCATTTCTTCTGCAATTCCCAATAAACAGGCGCCCCACGGTCTGCATCTTCTAAATCTGCCAGTGCCTGTAGTCAGAGCCGTCAAGGATTTTTTTCATTACATGTGATCCATACCATTTCTTATTTCAGAATCGCGAACTTAAGAAAAGGAGGGGATTATAGGATTTGGCACAATGGCAAGTCTATATTGGAGCGTATAAGGTGATATATACTGTAAAACCTCTGGATTTATTTGTTTTTTTTAATTCCATATACTTTAAATTTCTCAAGTAAAAACATGTACAAAATTTTCTATATCAATTATTACCAGGATGAAATTAAAGTTTTCCAGAAAAACATGCTTACACTGGTTTTGCATCTCTTCAATCTACTTGTGAATGATAAAATTATCACGAAATATCTATATCATTTAACTCTTTGGGGCAAAGGGGGAGGTATTGCCTCTTTATGAATTCGTCCAATATCTCTGTTGAAAAGATTTTTGAAAAACATATATATATATCATATTATAATATGAACAAATGTTGTGTGTGTGGTTATGCAAATTTTATCTTAAAAACGGCTCTAATGATTTTCACGAAATTTTGTATTGTATTGTTTTCAGGCATGAGAAGATCATTGAGCTAGATCAGATGTTCGAGAAAACTCTATTAATGGGTCAATTTTGGATCCCCGCGGGTTAACCTAATTTTATCTAAAAAACGACTCAGACTATTTCGACTAAATTTTGCATCCTATGGTTTTCGAGAACGAGAAGATCATTGGGCTAGGTCAGATGATTGAGAAAATTAGATTAATGGGTCATTACGAGTCGGGGTAAAATTAATTTTATGTAAAAAAAGGCTGAAACAATTTTGACTAAATTTTTTATTCTACCATTTTCAAGCACGAGAAGACCATTGGGCTAGGTCATATGTCCAAGGAATTTAGATTAGTGGGTCATTTTGGGTCTCAAGGTCAAGCTAATTTTGTGTAAAAAAAGGCTGAAACTATTTTTACGAAATTTTGTATCTTGCTATTTTGGATTACGAGAAGACCATTTGTCTAAGTCACATGTTCGAGAAATTTCGATTAGTGGGTTATTTTTGGGTCACTACGGGTCAATCTAAGTTTATCTAAAAAACTGCTTTAATGATTTTGACTAAATTTTGCATCTTACCGTATTATAAAACGAGAAAATTATTGGGCTAAGTCACATATTTGAAAAAATTTGATTAGTGGGTCATTTTTGGGTCACTGCATTCCAATATGAATGAAGGTTGAAACAGTTAAGTTGTTGAACAGCTGGCAGTAAATAAATGTGCAAAGTTTGCAACATTGGCGAAATTTGGCAGGAAAATTGACTTTCAAGATTATCAACACCAAAACATATGCTTGGTGCCAAATGAAAAAATGTCGCCTATTTTGGCAATATTTGTCAAAAGTTTGACAGCTTTTGGTGAAAGATTTGGTTTTTAGGACTGAAGGAACTGTCAAAAAAATCCAAATAGGAGCCTAGATTGATGATTTAACCAAACATTCACAATACAACAGAAAACAAAATTCTGGTAGTTCAGAGAATACTGCACGGAATTTATTTTTGTATTGAACACAAGGCTTAGTTGACACAAAGCTAATTTTAACCGAGTGTAGCTCGATCTTCCCAGCTGGTATATATATATAATCGGATAACCTAAAGTAATGTTCTGAATTTTCAGTGTCAGGAAAATCAAACTCTGTTCTTAATAAGTGCTGTAAAGAGTATTTCAATCTCTCGTGCAATTCCCTTTTGTCTTGTCTACCCCTTTTCAGCCCTTCCTTTTAACTCAGAGATTTTTAATTCCAGCTTCACTGAAACTTTGTGCTAAATGTTGTAGGATTGATTAGGTCATTCAATCTTTGTTCAGAAACTTAACATTTGTTAGCTTGATGTATTGAATATTTATTATTTGTATTGAAATATGTCAAAGCAATCTGTATTTAACTGTGACTGATGTGATAAAGAATTTCATTCTGATTGGACAAAACAATACAACCTGATGCTAAAAGGGTGTATCTGCAAAATGTTTAGCATATTAAAAATATATACATTCTCATTGAAATATATAGGAGCGTCAAGCAATCATTAACCACGAAATAAATATATTGATGTTCAACAATTTGTAAATTTTGAAAAAAAAAATTTAACAAATGTTTTCACCACTAAATTCGGAAGCACAAGTTTGTGCTTCAGAATCAGTTGTTAAAGTTCCACTCTCAAATTCACAATGTTTAAGACCCCGTGGCAGAATGTACGCGACGCTGTGACGGCCGTCACAGGCTTTTTAGGGCACCTGCAAACTAAAAACATACAGCGACGCTGCGGACGCACTATAGCGCGTAAATTACGTGAAAAAAAGACAAACTTCGTCGAAGGATCGCAAATAAAATGGCGAATTTCGTCGAAGAATCGCGGGAAAAAGCGCGGAATTCATTTAAAGTTCGCGAAACATGGCTAATTTCGTTGACAGATCGCGAAAAAACACAAATTTAGTTAAGAGTCCGTGAAAAAACATGAATTTTGTTAAAAGAACATGAGTTTCTTTGAAGGATCGTGGAAAAATGCGAATTTTGCCGAAGGGTTACGGAGAAAACGCCAACTTCGTCGAAAGATCGTAGAAAAAACTTAATTTCGCTGAAGGAACACGAAAAAACGGTCAATTTCGTCGTCGGATTGCAAAAAAACGGAGAATTCTGCCGACAGATCGCGAAAAAACGGCAAATTTTGTCGAAGGATCACTGAAAAAGTGTGAATTTTGTCCAAAGGCCAAAGAAAAATCGTGAAATTCATCAAAGGATCTGGGAAAATTGCTAATTTTGTCGACAGATTGCGATAAAAATGCATATTTCATCAAAGGGCCGCAGAAAAACTTGATTTTCGTCAAAAGACTGTAAAAAAAAAAAAAAAAAATGAATTTCGTTGAAGGATCGTGAAAAAAATGCGAATTTTCGTCAAAGGGCCACAGAGAAAATGTAAATTTCGTCAAATGGCCACAGAAAAAATGCTAATTTCGTCAAAGGATCACGGAAAAAGTGCGAATTTTGTCGAAGGGCCACGAAAAAAAAGTGAATTTCGCCAAAGGATCGCGGGGAAAAAAGAAACGCTAATTTCGAAAAAAACGTGAATTTTGTGAAATAGTCCCAGAAAAGATGCCTTTAGAAAACAGCAGACACACAAATTTCTATGCTTATTAATATAGGCATAGTTTTTAATCTGAAACAATATACTGAACTAACTTTTGAAAAATCGGGTTAACCCGAATCCAATTTGCAAGAATCTACACTCAGCCTGAAATCGACTCTAATCAAAAGCAGGGTTAATCCGACCTGCAACAAGAAAAATTGTTGCCGAGAGGGGATTTTCTCCCCTCCCCCCTCTGCTGTAACCTTTCAGAATATTTGCTGTGAATTTCGGAATTTTTTTTTACTCGAAAGGCAGATAAATGCTGCCTTAATTAATTAGCACTACAACTACAACAGCAGCAAGAATAGATTTATATGATATATTGCGTATTGCAGACTATTTTTGAAAACATTATTAGCTTTGCAGACACTTGAAGATAGTTCTGCCGCTGGGGTTTAAGATATTTTGTGCACAAAATCTCGATACCTGGAAAAAAAAATTTTCATCGGTATGGAAAACTTAGAAAGTCATGGAAATTTGTTGCTGATCTGGAATAAACAGCCTGTCTAATAGATATTTTCATTTAGTATATTTTTTAGATTACCTACTAACACCAAATAACATTTTTATATGAAAAATATCAATAATGTATATTCAAATAAATTTTGTAATTTATTAACAATATACTTTCATATTAGCAACATGCCCGAAGTTAATAGACGAAGATTTCGTTCCTTTCAGCAGCCTGTTTTTTATTTTTCATGTCTGTCATATTTTTGTTTTATTTATTTACTAGTATATAACCCCCTTCAAAAATGACGGATTGTTGATCTGCATTCCATTTTCATAAGACTTCATAGAAACAAACAGCATGAAGATTTTATTATTGAAAGGTTTGTATTGTAGAAAAGTACATTTTAAAGCTAGTAGATGGTGCCAAAGCAATAGTGTTCGCAACAGTGTTCGTTTGTTTATATCTGGGATTCCGATGTTTAATCTGGATTTTGAATTAAGAACTTAAAACATTATAATAGGATATGATACACATGTTTTATAGGAAAAATATGCTGAACAGATATAATTTCAAGTAGAAGATATTATCATTTAGCTCTTATATGTTAGCATAAGTTTTTCATTAAGCCTAACATGGCGTTTAACTATGGCAGAAACGAAAACTTAACTATTTATATTGTTTTAAGTATCTTTTAAACCTTTCGTAATCCGACTGCACGCAATAGATAGATTTTTAAAAAAATTCATACTTGAAAATTATTTTAAAAACCATGAAAAAAATCAGTAAATTGAGATAAGCTGCATTTGAAAGAAACACCCCCCCCCCCCCCCCACACACACACACACACTCGATGGTATAAAAATTAAAATTGTGCAATGTTTAGAAGTTTTAAAAATTTGCAGTAAAAGCGATATTTATTGGTAGATGTTGCCACTGTCAGTATGACGTCAGCGTTACACCGGACAAGTTTTTGCTTCGAAATAAAGATTATTTAAAAATATAAGGTGGGTGTCCCTGATATGGCCATGCTAAAGTTTAAGAATTTTCCCTGCTGCCAATTTGAAAAAATAGACCGTTTTATTTATTTTTTAACATTCTCAGGTTAATGGGCTTTCATAAAAAAAATATTGCATTCCCCATGAAAATAGTTTTACTAGTCCAAAAAAAACAGAATTCCAAAAGTCTATCAAGTGCCCATACCAGGATCATGTGCACATGATATGGCCACCATTGTTCCATGTTTCGCAAATCGTGATTTTCTTCAATTTAAAAATGCTGTTCTGCCAAATTAAATAATTTTGGTGTTCAATAAATAAACATGATACTCAATAATTCTTTTTGTTATTCAAAGTGGATCTGAAACTGGATTTTTCATCAAAAATGAAGCTGTTTACGAAACTGACATTACAATTTAAGTTTTTATTTAGAAAAAAAAATGTAAAATCTTTTTAGAGTTTAAAAAAATTATTAAAACAAATTACCTATCGCAATTGGAACAATTAAAAATGTCTTTATCCTAGGCTTGCATGGTGCACTTGATATGGCCACCTGTATGGCCATATCAGGAGCACGTCAGCTTTCACGAAAATCGTTTAATTTTGAACAACTCGTAAAATATACACCATCAACAACATTACCAATTGATAAGAGCATTAAAAACAGAACAGAGTATGATGATATTCATAAACAAATTCTTTTAAAAACATGCATAAAAAAATGGAGAATTATCAGATAAAAACAAGAAGTGATTACACCAAAAACATAAAATAGGAAATTGACATCAAATTACACAACCTAGCTGAATGACAAGTGATCATATGATACATTAGGAGGCTCCTTCACGGTATGTTCATGCCATTTAGCAAATTTTTTGGTTAGTTAATGTATAATAGGGAGATGGCCATAACAGGGGCACCTACCTTAAGGCTACTCGTCAGTAAACTTCCCGATTTCCCTCGCTAATGTTATTCCTATGGGCGTAGGATGCATTCGTATTTTTAAAATATCACTTCAGAAAATTAATATTTTTAACTTCTGTTTTCTTTGTATTGTTCTTAAAGAAAGTCTCTTTTTTTCTTAGTTGTCAATTTTTTTCTAAAATATATACTTAATTTTATATGAAATGTTAAAATCGTATTCAAGCTTCGCTAAGATTTTAACACATAAAAATATAAATTAAGCACATAGTTTAGAAATATTATGATAACTAAGAAAAGAAAGAGACATTCTTTAAGAACATTACACAGGAAACAGAAGTTAAAAATATTAATTTTCCGAGAAGATATTTTAAAAATACGAATGCATCCTACGTTCATAGGAATAACATTAGCGAGGGGATTCGGGAAGTTTACTGACGAGCAGCCTTAATACATTTTTATGTTCGCCATTGAAAGGGGCCACCTTTGTAGCTTTGTCGACCAATTTTTTTTTAATTTAAACTAGATTCTCATAATAAAAGGAATTACTTCTTTAAATTTCGCTAATATGCATTAACACTAGAAGCGCGAAGGCGGGTTATTTTTACCCGTACCAAATGAATAATCGTCGATTCGCACCAGAAATTTCTTAATAAATTAAGTTAAACATATACCGCACAAAAATGAGTTGAATAAATAAGTTAAATACTTTTAAACATTAATTCTGGTGTAAAATATTTTTTATAAAACTTGAGTAAAACTTCCCGCGGTTCTAGTGTTAACAAAAATAAATAAAACTACTTATTCCCAATAGATGGCAGCACCATAAATGGTGGTTCTCAAATGATTTGCTCAACAACGCGAAAGTTTTCTGACTCATTTTTATATGTAAAGTGATAAAATCGGCATACCTGACTATTGAAGCGGTTTGGAATCGAAATGAGTTTGACATTCTTTTTAAATAAATAAATTTACTTATCGAGTTATAAGCTATTCGTGTTACGTGATACGTTTTTTTTTTGTCTTTCTCGAGCTCCCGTATCGGGAATTCGGTTCAAAACGCCAACTTTGACAGTATTTTCGGAAAATCTCTCGCCTTTACCAAAAAATGGAAAACGTGTTTCTGAATAAGAGCACCTGCCAATTTCATGCGTTTCCGAACAAAAATGAATTCAGAAAGTAGCTCTTTTGGATTCGAGAACAGCTTTAAAAAAAAAAAAAAAATGTTTGTAAATTTGATTATTGTAGGTTGCTTTTGCTGATTAAAGTACCCTGAGCTGAGTAACCTGGATAATACGAGTTTGGTTAAATCGAAATGTCGGATAAGTCGCACTCTTTAAATTTCCCTTCAAATCATGTAAAAAATGCAAGAAAACCAAGAAGTCCTTTTATTATGAATTAATTCCATGCTCCCTTCAGCTTTGTTATAAGGTTACTACTGTGTTATTTATTTAACGCGTTTCAACGTATAAAGTGGTTTAAACAACTTTTTTAAATGTTTTATAAAGACATATTAACTGTGTTAGTGAATAATAATCTGGATTATTGCATAATTATTTGGATTCTAAATTAGAATATTTGGAAATTTTTACGTTATGAAAACCATAACGGAATTATAGCTGAAAGCAGCGTATTTTGGTTAAAAGAGCGCCTTAAGAGAAACGTAATAGTCGGAAGCGTAAATTTGATTAGAAAACAATTATAAAGTCAATATTTTTAACACTGTCCAACATAGTTGAAAAGCGTTTATGACTTTGGTTAGTTTGTCCGCACTCATACCTTCGCAAATATATTTGGATTACCGCGAAATTAGACTATGTTATTGAAGTTTATTACAGCATGTTCCCTATTGAAAATGTGGTTTGTACAATTTATAGTTTGTTTCAGGAACACTGAAAAAAAAAATCTGATATATTGTGGTTTAATGGATGATAATTGTTTGAAAAATTTTAATGATGTCACACTGTCTCAAATATTATAAAATTGGTATGCACTGTGACCTGTTTCCAACATAGAAAAGAGCGTGCGTAGCATTTATCGTGTGTTTTACAGGGACACACAGGAAAACTGGATTACATTACTGTCTGTAGGCAGTGATTGTTCGAAATACATTTTATACATGCTATACTATTTCAAACATATAATAGAACTGATATACGTCATTGAGATGCACGATATCATATTGCCTATTGAAAATGGTGAATGTAACATTTAATATTACTTTATTAAAGCAGCACAAAAAGCAGTGGCGCAGCCACGGGGGGGGGGGGGGTCGGGTTTAGGGGTGAAGTAACCCCCCCCCCCCCCGGATCAGAGGCTTCTTTTTTCGTGTTTATTCGAATTTTTTTCTTTCTTTCTCTGAAGGAAAGAAAACCACCCGTTCAAAAAAATTATCATAAGCATTCGTCCACGTCCAGCAGAAATCTCCCCTCTCTCCTCCGTATTATTGAGAAAGAGAGGCATTTCAAAGGCGTGTGTGTGTGTGTGTGTGTGGGAGGGGGGGGGGGGGGTAACTGAATTGCCTTCTAGGGGAAACAAGCTTCTTCACATTATTTCATTGATCACTGAAGATGACCGTATGTCTCAAGCTGTTAAACGTGTCTAAAAGAACAAGCACGTAAGTACTAAGTAGCATACCGTGAACTTCGATACTAGGAGTATCGAAGAGACTCAGTCACACAGAGAACCCATCCTACTCGCTCAGATAGAATATCCCTCTCGGCAGGGCTTAATTTGCAAGAAAAATGTACCGGAGTCCTACTATTCTGCAGTACTAACACCGGTAGCGTACCACTCCCCCTCCGCCGTCACTCCAATCTGCATATTTATATTTCCTACAGTATTTTCAAAATTTAACAATGTTTTTTTATTTAACAAAATAAAATTTTAAATACATCTACCTGCGTATACTTAGCTATCCACTTTTTTAATTATTACTACTTCCAAATAGAAACCGTTACAAAATACAAAAGATGAATAGTTCGCAGCTACGTAGAATGGAAAAAAAATCCCTGACGGCTCGGCCTACAGGCACAGGTAGATTTCGAAGACGCAGACCGTGGGGCGCCTGTTTGTCGGGAATTGCGGAAGAAATTACCTTTTTTACGATGATGCGGCAGTTGGAACCGCCTACTTCGAAACCTAATTTGTTTGCAAGCGGAGCCAGCAGGGATTTTTTTTTTTTTAAGCTAAAAGAGTTGGTCCTATAAAAAACTTGTCAATATAAAAGTTTTAGATAATATTAAGAGGATTTATAATAAATTTAAGCGGATTTGATATCTTGTGAATTGACGAAGCTATGATTTTTTTTCTTCTAAAATCCCCCTTCCCCCCCCCCCCCCCCTTGGGGCCATTTTTAATTATATCAAAAATCTGTCATACATAAATTTTCAGCCCTTTTCCTAGAAGTAATAATAACTTTAAACGGATTCGATACGTATAATAATTAAGAAATTATGGGTTTTTTTCTGTTTTCACAAAAAGCCCCCCATTCCCCCCCCCCTCCCTCTTGGTTCGATTTTGCCCATTAACGAACTTGACCGAGATTTTATGCCCCTTGATTTTATGTATCAGTTTGGAAGCGATTTATGCAGAATTTTTCCAGTTATCGTGTCCATAAAAAAGTGACATAGATAGATAGATTGATAGATAGATAGATAGATAAAGTTTTGAACTGGGGGTGTTTTTGAGTTCTGGGAGTCATGATCGGCGTAGATCTGCAAAAAATTTTCAAAATTTCCAACTTAGTAGTATTTCTTACGAAATCTACCTAATACTATTTCTGTTGACTCTTTATTCTGATCAAAATAGCATTGAAATGATTTGAAATGGAAATAAATAAAATTTTGAATTTAAGACAGATTGAGATTGAGTCTGCCCAAACCCGAAGACTGATATAAAAATCGAGCCCATTTCATCTCCATCTCTTACGTGAGCGACACATTCATTACGTCACTTATAAGAAGTGTTTTGATGCAAAAGATTGGAGATGGGACATGGGAGGGAAAAGAAAGGGTAATTTAGGATTCATTTTTCGGTAGCGTTATTGCACTGGGCTCCGGTTCCGGAGCGCAGTGTTTATGAGCTCCGGTGAATTCTGGCTAATATTTAAAATTTTTACTAAAAACAGAGAAGCACCGGAGCTGCTCCGGTGGTCTCCGGCTCAAATTAAGCCCTGCCTCTCGGACAGAGCTACCTTCCCTAGTGATGGGAGTATTTGAATTCAAAATGTCTGAGGTGTCGATTCAGCCACGTTCTCAAGTGGTCTCGATTCAGAAAAGTGTATTCAAGCTACCTGACATTCGTATAGGCGCGCGGCGACGAAAACTGTGGTTATCTGTTCTCATAGCTCCGCTTTGCTTTCAATCCTCCAGCGAATAAATGCGAGTATTCAAATACTACTATTGGCGCTGAAGTATACGAATTTACCTTTGTAAAAAATCTATTTTTGGATGTCTCCAACCTTTTTAATTTTTCAAGTTCATTTTAGCAATAACAATAATTGCTTTGTTGGCAAATAGCCTAGTGTGCCTTTTAAAAAACTATAATAATAAAGATAGAAGTTTGTGTGTGTGTATTTGTCTGCCTGTGTACTGTATTCTAAAGAGACTGCTGCACGCAGAGTTACGAAATTTGACAGAAAGATACCTATATATCATCTCACGTTATGCACCTCAAAGCCAATTTTTAAACTTTTTTGCAATTTTTAACGTTTTGTATCGAATTTCGCAGCGATTTTTTAGCATTAGTAAAAGGAATCCGGTTTCAATCTTTTACTCCAATTTAGTAAATTTTGTCCTGTTTTCAATAAAGTTTATTCGGAATTCCTGCAGAGATTTTTAAACACCCAACCCTGGGTACGTTTGGAGGGATTTTCGTTTAAAAATATAAAATCAGGGCTTAATTTGCGCCAGAGCCCAAATAAGCACAGAATTATGCTTCTCTGTTTTTAGTAAAAATTTAAATATTTGCCAGAATTCACCGGAGCTTATAAACACTGCGCTCCGAAGACCAGTGCAATAACACTTCCGGAAAACGAATCCTGAATTACTCTTTCCTTTCCCTCTCATCTCCAATCTTTTGTATCAAAACACTTCTTATAAGTGATGTAATGTGTCGCTCACGCCTCACGTAAGAGATGGAGATGAAACGGTCTCGATTTTTATGTCTTCGGGTTTGGGCAGGCTCGAGCTGTTTTAAATTCAAAATTTTATTTATTTCCATTACAAATCATTTTAATGCTATTTTGATAAGAATAAAGAGTAAACAGAAATAGTCTTTTTTCTATTCTGCATAGCTGCGAACTATTCTTTTTTTTTTTGTCTTAACATTATTTCCGAATCATAATCCTGAACTTATTTAATCGCAGATTTCTGCGATTAATTAACATTAAGATTAGGCAAAGGTTTCTATTTGGAAGGAGTAATAACTGAAAAGTGGAGTAGTTTATACGCAGATAGATGTATTTAAAATTTTTATTTTGCTAAATAAAAAAACAATGCTTTAAATTTTAAAAATAATGTATGAAATATAAATATGCAGATTGGAGTGACGGCGGATGGGGGTGGGAGGGGGGAGAGTGCGCTACGGGTGTTAGCACTGCAGAATATTAGGGCTACGGTACCTTTTTTCTTAGAAATTTAGCCCTGTATAAAATCATACAAATTCTAAGGGTGTACATTGCCGAAGCATGTGGGGCCCCAAAAATCAGGTTCGTTTTGAAGCATTTTTGTTTAAAAATATAAAACCCAAGCAGACCGGAGCGTGCCACATAGCATGTTCAGTGTACAGTGCTTTCCCAACTCTATGTTCGTTTGGATTGATTTTCGTTTAAAAATGTAAAATCATACACATTTTTGGTTCGTTTTGTTTAAAGCCAAACCGGAGGTGGGTGGAAGGGTGAGATTCTGGGGATAGAGCACCTCTGATGAAAAATTCTTAGTTATAAAGTATAGGAAACAGCCCTCCCTGCACCCTTTCTTGTGCTTGTGATAAAAGAATGTACCAACTAGGTAATCAACCCCCCCCCCTCCCTCAAAAAAATAAATTACAATTAAATTAAAATTAATAAATAAATGAATGAATTCTGCTTACGCTCATAGTGAACTTTTCTAGAATATGCATACTTAAGGTTATCAAGTATAAAGGGCATGAAGTATCAAATTAAATAGCAAGGTTTTTTACAGGGTTCCCACTATCTTTGAATTTCAGATATCATTATTACCGAAAAGTAACCGTCAACTTTTTTAATCGCAGAATTTCCATCATTAAATAAGACGAATATTGCTATTTGGAAATAGTGGTACCCATTTGAAAAATGGACTTTTTAAAAAAATAGAAATATTCAAATGTTATATTTCATACATAAAAACAATAGTAAAACAATCGATTTCGTATACTGGAAAGTAAAATTGTACATTTTGAAATAAGAAATTTTGTGTTGATTTTGTCAACATTTAAACAAAAACTGCTTCCTGTTCTGGATTATTCATAAAGTCTGGGGTCTTCATTAAAGGGTTACCATTTAAATTTCTAAAGAAAATTTTTCCATTCAAAAATTTATGCGAAAAAGAAAATATTATGATAATCTAAATCTTCATCAGAACTAAAAAACATTAAAAAATATATATATTGTTTTCAGAGCTGTAATGTACGCATGATCCCAAAAAAAAAAAAAAAAAAAAAAAAAAAAAAGAATGATTTTGCATAGAATAAACATTTGATGGGTGAAACAACAGAAGAAATGTCGCCCCTCATCTCATTTGAACGTAGTTTTCAGTGCTACAGCATTTGAATACAAAGTATTCGAAAACTAAGTATGATTTTGCATCATATATATATATCTTAAATTAAATTTATATTCTAAATTATATTTTATTTTTCATCCTTTCTTTCCAAAATTAAAATCCCATGATTCTTAAAAGAACAAGATCATTTTATTTAAACTCATTTTATTCCTTTAGGCAATCTCTCAGATCTATTCTTCTATCAAAAGGCGACCACATATTATAATAAAAAATAATAATAAGAAAATGGGAATAAGATGGGAAAGAAAAGAGCAATAGTCATAAAGTATTGATATCGGCATTCACATATGTCTGTGCTCAGCGTTCAGAATGAAATAATTTAAAAACAAAGGATGTTGTGGTATCTCACTTAGATGCTAAAGCCTAAACATTAAAGTTAGCAGACGCCTTCTTTCAATAAACTTTCATGTATATGCAAATGTTATTACGGCCTTTCCCATACGGGTTAATGTTATAAAATTCATTGTTTTTAGCACTTCTGTATTCTAGGCGCTGTACTTCTGGTAGCTCAACGTCGCGCCAAGCAAATTCAAACCACCCCCATTGGATTAACATTAACGAATATTTTTCTATTGTTCTTTGGCCTATTTTACAACACGCCATAACTGTATTCCAATCTTGGCTGTAAAAAATGTAACCGCGATTTTTAATCACTTCATCGCCTCTGCTCATAGAAATAAGACTTAATTAAAAATCAATTGCGAGGCCATCCCATGTCTACGGCATAAGGAAGGCGGAAAAAAAAACAAGATAAAAGTAAGCCTTTCAGTCTCAGAATTTTCAAAGTAGCTTTTCTTGCTTAATTTAACGCCATTGTTTGTACTACATCATTCTCTGTTGAAATGATTTTTCATTTGCATTTGTTCAATTACCAGTAGAGAAAATTAAAAAAAAAAATAACAACAAGCGGGAAAAATTCTACCTTACGGCAGAATATAGATTGGCCACCCACGGCTTTTATCGTTGAGATTTTTTCAGCCAAGTCTAACTCGTCAAAAAAAGTGTTTGTTAGCATAAGCCAGCTTCTCCACTTTAGAATTTAGTTATCACTCTAAGATTTTTTGTGAGCTGGCGGAATATATTAGGCACGAGCACACCAAGTTTTAAAAGGATTCGGTGACTAGAAGTATTTTTAATAACTATAATAGTAAAAAGACGTGGCTTCAATGGGCTGAGACGTGGCGAGGTAGTTGTTGTTTACAAATGTGCTGGCTTAATGACACCCTTTAAATTATTTTTAATCATTCAAGGCATTTTAGCACTTAATAGATAACCTAAAAAAGATAATGAAAAGTTCTATGATAGCAGCTTTTATGATGGATAAAGCTAAGAGAAGTTGTTTAACAAATGATGAGTTAGCATTAATTGGCGGGATCTTGGGGAGCGGTGGGGGGAAGGGAGGGGGAGCTATACAAAACACAAGTGCTCTACGAGACCTTTAAAATGAATCCTCACTTGAAATTGAGAGATGGGACTTTAAAAGGGATCCTCCTTTTCGCCCCTCTGACGGGCCCCCTCGAGAGATACGTGAAAACCGAGAGCGCCAAAAGAAGGGGGGGGGGATACCTTTAGGCAGTTTACAGCTAATTTTGGTAAAATTTTGGAGCTGTCCGGTCCATAGGAACAGAAAAAAATGGGAAAAACTAAAATAAATATGAAAAATTGAAAAAAATAAATAAGAAAAGTGTTCCTGACAGGAGACGGGAGAGAAGGAGGGGGAGAGTAAAACCAGACAAAAGTGCTTGATGAGATCAAACTTTTTATATGTTACATGACGGTGTTTGAGCACCTTGAATGTCTCCACCGTGAGGGGGGGTGGGTAACTCCGGTCCTATGGGATATAGGGCCTCGGGACCCTCTTAGAAATGTCGGCCTCGACGATTTTAATTTCGTTGGATCTTTTAGAAGAGGCCTAGGCCCTCTGTGGGGCTTAAAGGGGCTGAGAAAGATGGGAAAAACTAAAATTTAGAAAGAGTTGAAACAGAGAAATATGCTTCTTAAGGGAGGGGGCGAGTGAGAGGCGGAGAGTAGGACCAGACCATGGTGCTTGACGAGATCTATCAATTATTGATATGTTACATGAAGGGGTTTACATGAGGGAGGAACACCAAAAAGGTCTTACTGAACCTTTCCCCCCAGGAACTTACAAGAACTTACCCCCCCCCCACCCCCCAGAGGTAACTTCATTACTATTGGAGATAGGGCCACGGGTCCCCTTAGAAATGTCCGCCACGACGGGTTTAACTTTGTTGGATCCTTTATATTATTGTTTAAATAGGGTCTGCGCCCGCTGTATGGCAATTAGGTACTGAGAAAGGAAATACAAGCCGAAGTATCGGCATAATACAGAGAGACAATTTGATTTTTAATATCGTCAGTAACAACCATTTGTATAGCTATGCATAAAGGGTGTCCTCCTTTATATATGGAGTGGCTGTGACTTTTCATAAACATGAATTTTACTGTAAACTGAAAGAATTAGCCCTGTGTGTGGCTATAAAAAAAAATTACCGTACTTTCGTGTTATAGCGGCTCCCACAATTATGATTATAGCAAGGTTGCAGTTATGATTTCGCCAAGATCATCGCAAAGCTTATATAGGCATCCTATATATGCATATATATATTCCAAACACTCCTATATGTGCCATATACGTCATTATACACATATTATTTATGTCTTATATGTCGTATATACATCATATACACATGTCATATATATACATCATATATGCATCCTATATGACTATAACTTGGCCACATACGTACAGAAATGTTATATATACAGTGTCTCACATAAGTGATGGGACACTTGTGCTTTACAAAAGGAAACTAATCAAATAAATTAAAAAAACATGTACACATTTTTTTTGTGGGTGTGTTTCATACTTAAATTTAGTAAAGATTATTACATAACATACATTTTGTCAAAATATTAAAATATTAATTTAATAAAAATACAAATGTTTAGAACGGAGCAAAAAATAGCTCACATAAGTGATGGGACACCATTATATATGCAACAAAAATCGCCTGAAATAAGCAATAAAAATATTTTTTGGGGTTTTATTTTTACTTAAAAGCAATTGGCAATAATTTATAAAATCGTCTGCAGTATTTCTCTCCAGTTTGTTTTGGAATTTTTGTGTTTTTTAGCTCTGTGTAGTCATGAATGCTAAACGAAAAGAAACTTCGCCTGAAATTCGAAAATTAGTTATTAATTTGCATATTGAACGTGGAAAATCTATTAGAAAAACTGCTGAAACAGTTAACTTGAGTCGTTCAACAGTTTTCAATATCATTAAACGATATAAAAAGAATCATATGATTCAGGATAAAAGAAGACCTGGCTGACCATCAAAGCTATCCAATGGAATAAAGCGAATTATCGTTCGAAATATTAAAAAAAATCCAAGAATTAGTGCTTCAAAAGTTGCTGCTGATTTACAAGCATTATATGGAATAATTGTTAATCCTGAAACTATTAGAAGGGTAATTCGATCTGCTGGATATCACGGTAGAGTAGCCAGGAAAAAATTCTTCGTAAGTGAAAAGAATAGAAAACTCAGACTAGCTTTCGCAAAATCCAACATAAATAAGAATTCTGATTACTGGAATAAAGTTATATTTGCTGATGAGAGTAAATTTAATATATTTGGTTCTGACGGTAGAATCTTGGTGTGGAGAAAACCCAGGGAAGAACTTCGCAAACAGAACTTGGTACCAACAGTAAAACATGGTGGAGGAGGAGTTATGGTATGGGGGTGTATGTCGTCCGCTGGAGTTGGTAATTTTGTTTTTATTGACAGTATAATGGATCAGTACAAGTATATTGATATTTTAAAGCAAAATTTGAAATCTTCAGCACGAAAATTGAACCTTCATAACGATTTTAAATTCTACCAGGACAATGACCCCAAGCACACTGCTCTGAACGTTAGACTCTGGCTGCTATATAACTGTCCTGAAATAATAAAAACACTACCACAATCTCCAGACTTAAATCCCATAGAGAATATTTGGCAAGAATTGGAATCAAGAATTCGCAAACACACCATTTCTTCAAAACAACAACTAAAATCGGTGCTTCAAGAAGAATGGGGTAAAATCACTCCAGAAATCACAAAAAAAATAGTCGAATCCATCCCAAAAAGATTAAATCATGTTTTAAAAGTAAAACGAAATCCAACAAAATATTAAAACCTTTTAAAAAGTAAAATTTGTGGATAAATATTTGATGGAAAAGTAAGTGTCCCATCACTTATGTGAGCCATTTTTTGCTCCGTTCTGAACAATTGTATTTTTACTAAATTAATATTTTAATATTTTGACAAAATGTATGTTATGTAATAATTGTTACTAACTTTAAATATGAAACACACCCAAAAAATTTTTGCACATGTTTGTTTATTTATTTTATTGCAGTTTCTTTTTATAAAGCACAAGTGTCCCATCACTTTTGTGAGACACTGTATATATCATATTATTATAATGTCATACATGCTTTATAATTTGGCGATAATTCTTGACCGCTTGGCAGTTCATCCTTGGAAGCCGCTATAACACGAAAGTACCAAATTTACAATATCTATATTATAAAGGACAAACGTGTCCGTGCGTAACGCTGACGTCATTTTCCGAATGGCAACAGCTGACGATGAAATTTTGGCTTTGAGATTTTTGCTACTGCAATTTTTTTTATTTCTAAACATCGCACATTTTCAATTTTTACACCGTTAGATAGGGAAAAAAATCTACATTCAAATGCAATTTGTTTGAAAACTGTATCACGATTTACTCATTTATTATAGCATTTAAATTAAATTTCAAGCACGATTTTTTTAAAAATCTCTATCGCTTGCAGACGATTACAAAATATTAATCCGTTTGCACTTTAAACAATATAAATAGTTCAGCATTTGTTTCGATCTAATATTCCATAACGAAGTTAAAATTTCATTAAGCAATAAATAAAATACTACATATAAAACACAAATTTAACAAACATCTAATCGAAATAAGCGCTTAAAACCACCGAAATTATCAGAATAAGAAAATCTGTTGTATATAAAGAAATTTTCAGCGATTTCTTCGACAATTTCAAAAATATATAATTGACATATTTCATATAAAAATGCTCTTTGGCGTTGTTAGAGGACATTCTAAATATATATATATATATATATATATATATATATATATATATATATATATATTAAATGTAAAAAATCTATTAGAGTTTTTAATTTAAAAAAATGGTTTTTACCTATATCCTCTAATCCCGGGAAGCCCGGGTTGGATGCCCTTGTATTAATGAAAACAGAAACAAAAATATTTCATGCTTACACGAAAGAACCAAAATTCTTTATTTTTCATATCTGATAATTTGCATCTATCCTTTTTTGTAATTTTAAAATTTTTGTAACGATTTTATGCATTTCTATTGCCTATTCAAAGAAAAATTCTTCTAAAGTTACAGAATTTTGTTAAAAACGGTAAAAATAGTAAAATGCGGACATCGTTTGGTCCATTCTCGACCGAAAGCAACAGCCGTTATCATTATCTTTTTACGCGTGAAGGTTTTGTTATGGTACTTCATTGTAAAATTTGGTAATTTTTGAAATTCATTATTTGAAAAACGGCATAATCATTCGATTTTAAATTTATATCAAGAAAAATACAATTTTTTTCCTTTCTAACGCAGTTTGTCTAGCAATTTTGTGATAAATACTTTTTGAGTTATTAATTTTTTCAGTAACTTCAAATATTTCATTTTCCGAGATTAACCTGTGGCAACGATGGGTTGCTGTGACTTTTCATAAACATGAAAAATGATAGAGATTGAAAGAATAAGCCTCCCTGTGGGTGGCTAAAAAAAGAAATCTTCAACCAGTATCACTACAATTTGAAAGCAAATTTAAATCCCTTTATAGTATTGTTTTGTATATAAATGACGCAATTTTAAAGAAACAAATTATTGTATAGTTGTGACATTATAAATATTATCATTTTTATATCTTCTATTGCTTAAAAATTTATAATAATTTACAATATCAGAATTTTATTTTCGTACAGTTAGAATTTTCATTTATTCATGTATTTAGTTTTGGTATAGCTTTCCAGTCTAAACCTAAACCAACTCTATGTTTTGGTTTTAGTATAAGTTTTAGATCCTTAATATGAAAGTGATACATAGATGTATGTATATTTCTTTAATGAATTTATATTCATTTAAAAGACTGATTCCATTAACCGGTGATTCATATAACCGGCGACTACCTTTATCAGAAACTCAAACCCCCCCCTAGAACCGAATGGGGAAATTTCACACGGGAGGAATACGTTTTCTTCTGTGTGTAACTGATAAAGTTTATCTTGAAATCCTCAAAAATTCACTCAGAATCGTTAAAATAATAGAAAATAACTTTGAATTACTGTTTTAAATAATGCAAAAACATAAACAAAACCACGTGATACAAAAACGCGACGTGATTGGTTGTGACGTCATTTGCCGCTAAACTGAAATGTTCACGCTTTGCGCGTATACTTTTTCCATTGCTTTTCCTATTTGCAATCTTGTTTCATCTATTTCTTAAAATTTATTTAACGTTATCAACTTCAAATTTGTGAAAAAGTAAGATCTAACTTATCTTAATGTAAAATATATCGTTTATTTTTTATTTTCAATAAAATTTTGATTAGAAAATGTCGATTTCGGCCGGATATGTGAAAGGGCAATCGGACAATCTCCCAAAAATAGGTGCTCTTTCCATGTTTGCTTTTTTAGGAAAGAATTTTGATTTCATTGGATGCAGAAATACGAGGAGTTAAATGTAAAAGTTATATATTTCTGTTTTACATTTACTTTGATTTATTAAATAATAATAATGATTAAAAGCTACAATAATAGTACGCGATTCTTGATTGTTGTTCTTGAAATGAATTATTTTCTTATTTCATCATATTTCAGTTTAAATGAAATTTTAATTATTTCACAATACTGATAAAGTATATTTGTTATAAAATAAAATAGTGAGAAATAAGATAGGCTTTTTATTTAGTTAGTACTTAATATATATTTTCTGAGTAAAAATTTTCTCTGTAAACTTTAAAATATTGCATTCATTCTTTGGCATTCCTTTTTGCTCTATCTTTCAAAAGTTTCCATGAAATTAAAGTTTTTTTGTCATGGCCTTCCTTTTTTTTATCCTAAAGCATTTATATGTTTACTTATTCCTATTTTTCACCCCCCCCCCCCCAAAAAAAAAGGAAGTTCAAGGTTTTTTTTTTTTTTTTTTTTTTTTTTTAAGCTACCAATTTTTGTTTCATATATATATATATATATATATATATATATATATATTTAAAAAAAGAAAAAAGAAACTATTTTTACTTTCTTCAATCTTACAAGAAACAAGTATTGGATTCATGAAAATTTCCGACTTCCGGTTTTCGACGGATTTATACGTTTTAGAAGGTCCTGAACACGATTTGACTGTTTTTAAAAATTGTCTGTCTGTGAGTCTGAGACTCTTTCTGTCTGTATGTGACAAAATTTTGTGGGCGCTCTATCTCAAGAACTAATGCACAGAATTTAATAAAACTTTATATTCAGTTAGTACCTGATATAATTTGGTGCTGATTAGTATTTGGTGAAAATCACCCAACAGGTGGCGCTGCTATGCTGCATTTGTTGAGATTTCCGCAATAGCTCTATCTCAAGAACTAATGCACTTATTTTCATCAAACTTCACATTCAGTTAGACCTTGACATAAATGGACGCTGATTACGTTTTGGTGTAGATATCCCGATAGGTGGCGCTGCTATTCTGCATTTTCCCGGATTTACATGATTTTAGGAAGTCATATCTCAAGAACTAATGCATGGAACTTAATAAAACTTTAGATTGAGTTAAACCTTGATATAAATTGGTGCTGGTTATTTTTAGTGCATGCGAAACAGTGTGAGGTAGAAGAAAGTTTTGGGATTGGCACATCCGACTAGTTTTGTTTTATAGTGAGTAGCTGAAACACTAGGAAATATTTCAGCATCTGTTATATGTGCAATAGTTAGTGCTTTACCATTTATGGTCAGCAAATTCATTACAAAATCTTCTGTTAAAGATTCTGAGACTTTATTCTTTGCCATTTTTGGCATACTCCGCTTAAATTTCTTGTGCTGTTTGATGTAACAGAGGCAAGTTATTAGAAAGTCCTCATTTTTAATTACATATATTTTTTATTGGTACATATTTTGAAGATTCATTCTTTGCTTAAGAATTTGTTTGCCTGTTTGTTTAACAATTTATATTTATTAAGTCCTGCAAATTTTAGAAATTTATTAGTTATTTAAAGATTATCAAACCTTCACTATATTATTTCTTAATATTTAATAATATCACACAACATAAACATAACATTGAACAATATTCTTTTTCAAAACAGTTCTATAGCCAAGGGTGTTTAGGAGAATTTTAAGGGAGGTTCTAACCCCCTAAACTATGAGTTCTCCAATATATTTAAATTTCTGTATATTAATATAGAGCAAACATTTTCCTACCCCCCCCCCCCCTTTTTTTCTGACTTTGCTACTATTGTAAAAATACTTATTAAAAATTCTGAACATGCTTCGCTCAAAATTTATGATTTCAGTTAAATTTATGATTTCAGTTATGATTTCAATTAACAGTTACTTTTTTTCCGGAAACAATGAATGCAACAATTTATTATTCAAGAAAACAGTACAAAACAAATAAAAAAATACATGTAAGCTTTCAGATTACAATGAACTTAAAAAAAGACAAATCCAATTTTTTAAGATCTGATAAATACATAGCACCTTTGCATGGAAATATTGTGCAAAGAAAAAAAAAAAGTATACTTTATTCTATAAAATACAATATTGTAGTACGAGTATTAACTTGTACCGATACTTTATTTCTATATCGAGATCTGGAAATGAAAATTCTTAGAAACACGATGGAATAAAAATCTCACATGGAATTCACAGTATTATTTATTCATTACAGCAATTTACAATACTTTTAATTTGTTATACTAATCATTTTTAAGAAAAGAAAAAAGCGTAAAGCAAGCCATCCCCCATAGAAAATAACAGGGAGAAATACAGCGAGGGTTTGTTTCATGGCTAGTGACGTCAGAACGGCTTTTATCACGTGACGCGGCTTTTTTCCGCGACGACAAAAACTGCGTTTTAAAAGCTAATTTAAGGAATTATACAAGTTTCAAATATAGGTAAAAATGGTATCAAAATGTTTGTATTTTTATACTCTATCAGATGCAAGGTAAATTGAAAAACGTGAAATTTCCCCATTCTGGCTGCGCTACTGACAAAAAGGAATCAGTTACATTATCATTTATGGAAACGCGTGTTCATTTGGGTTATACGTTTTCACCTTTAATTAAATTATTATATAATATCTGATATGAATAAATTCTGTAGTTTATATACAGGATGCATAAAAGAATTTAGATACATTATCGCTTATAGACTAAAATTGTTGAAGCGCCTCCCCAATAGCTGCAAAATTTCCATTTGAAGAAAAATCTTTGAATTCAACACTGGATCTATTAATGCGGGTAAAGACAGGGAAAGGTGATAGAATATGGCAAGAAAAACACATTTTATTATCAAATCCTGGATCCAATGATTAAGTCAAAAATGCGGAGATTTTTAGCCTAGCTGAGCCGGGATTTTTCTTCACGACTTCAAGAATAATGGAGAAGGAGATAATGTAAATAAATTTCAATGAACTTACGTTGTTTTTCATGTAATATGATGGCGTGATTTGAATTGGTGGAAGTACACAGTACTTCGGTCAGTGATATCATATGGCTGTTAATGTATGTTTCGAAATATGGTATGTCCTCTGTTCAGTGTATTTTGCAGACGGATAATGCCACTTAAACTGCTTGCTTTGCTGTTATCAGGGTATGATTAGAACATGTGTAAAATAGGCCCCCAAATTTGGTATGCAAGTTTTGTAAAGCTGATATTTTAAATTGTGTTATGACCTTGTAGGGATTATTATCAACATATTTAATCCTTTTCAACATAGTTGAAAAGTGTTTATGACTTCGGTTTGTCTGTCCGTGCTCTAACTCTCGTAAATATACTCGGATTACCCTGTTATTTTCACATGTTATTGACGTTTACTATAGCACGATCGCTATTTAAAATAAAGTGTGTTGCATTTCTAGTTCGATTACAGGGACAGTCAAAAGTATTACGGTCAATTGGAAAAAATCGTTTCAAGTGTATTTTAATGATGTTATACAATTCCAAACCTAATGAAGATTATATGTCTTTATGAAGTGCACTAAAACATACCTTCCTGCATTTATCATTCATTTACAGGGCCACACAAAAGAATTCCGTTTCATAATGGTCAACGGGAAAAAATTGCTTGTAGCATATTTTAATTATGTTACACTATTTCAAATATAATGAAATTGATAAACAAACATTACTGAGGTTTTCTACAAGCTACTTGCTGTAGAATATGATATGCGTAGCATTTATCATTCATTTACAGGGAGACATAAGATTTCGGATACAGTACTGTATCCGAAGTATTAGTGACAATTGATGGAAGTGCGTTTACTGTTATAACATGCGTTTTTAAGTTTAACTAAATATTTGCATACTACCTGGTCTGTTATAAATGCTATAGATCATACACAGGGCTACACAGAGCGTAAATTGCTTAATGGTGGTTTTTAATTGAGTTATGCATTTTGAAGCTGAACTGTATTTAGCATAGTTGGTAGAATAGTGATTGATGTTGGTAGAATATAAATAAAATCATATACAGGGACACGCAAAGGCCTGAATTCATGGCCGTCTATGAATGATAATTTCTGGAAGTGGGATTACAGTAATTTTGAGACAGTTCCAAAGGAGCTACTTTCTGACACATTTCTGAATTCATTTTTGTTCCGAAGCGCATGAAATGGGCAGGTATTCTTATTCAGAAACTATATAATCGAATGGTGTTTTCCATTTTTTGGTAAAGGCAAAATACCTTTCAGAAAACACTGTTAAAGTTGGCGTTTTGACCGAATTTCCGGACGCGACAGAGCAGTAAATTAGAAAATTCTGTCGTCACTGGACAACAATCGCTTATAACTCGATAAGTAATTCATTTATCAAAAAATGGAAAATACCATTCGATTCCAAATCTATTGAAGGGATTTGGAATCGAATGGTATTTTCCATGCCTGTTAGAGCTCTGCTTTTGCATTTAAAAATGAGTCCTTAAATGTATCAGAAAGAGAAAATTATGTAGCGAGGGAATTTTTTTTTTTTTATTTTTTTTTTTAAATCGCCTTAAGCGTGTTTTAGCCTGAATAAAATTTTAACTTAGGCATGTATAAAAATCTAGTAATAGGTAATATACAGGGCTATACAAAAGAATTCAAGTATGTTTCCGTCTATTGGCAGCAATTGCTGAAGGTAAATTTTCAACCTTTTATACGTTTTCTTACTAAACTAAATTTTATCATACTGTGTTGAATATATACGAAAATACAAATCTATAGATCGAATACAGGGCTGGACAGTAATTGTTGAAATCTGGTTTTTAAGTATGTTATACGTTTTCAAAAATGCTTACGTAGGTATCTTATTTACCTTATTAAACAGAGTTTTGTTAAAGTATTTTAAAAATAGAAATTGTTTCAAAATTGTGCTTAATGCGTGGTGTTTCTTTCTTGTTTATTTTAAGAACAGGATGAGGTTAAAAACAAAAGATATATTTATCTAAATATGTATTTGTATGTACAGGTTCTTACTGGATTTATTTCAGCATTCAAGAGCCCATTCTGAAAAATGCCTAAAAGACAAAATTAGTTCTTCTTTTTTTTTTTTTTTTTTTACATCAAATATAAATAATTAAAAAAAAAAAAAAAAGATTAAAAAAAATAAAAGATTTATTTTAAAAATGGCATATGTTTGCTAACATGATTTTAATTTAATATTTTATCTTTTTAATGAGTATAAATTCTTATTCCCCCCCCCCTCCCCCCAAACACACGGTGCAAGGAAAAATCTTTTCAAATTTTGTTTTTGGTCAAAATTTTAATTCAAAACAAATAACTAATTTAATGTTTCTTTGACCTTGATTTGTTTGTGCTTGTACTACGTTTTAATTTGCTTTTTCCAGGACTCAAAATTACAACCTTGTTTCCGCCCGGGATCGAACCGGGGACCTTGCGCGTGTGAGGCGCACGTGATAACCACTACACTACGGAAACGTAACATATATGTTGAAAAAATGCTATATAAGGCCGTCATTTTATTTAAAGCAGTTTTTTTTATTATTATATGATTTTTTTGCAAACCATACTGTAATTTGCATGATTATTCGGAGGTTATAGCTCTAATTATTGTAGCAAAAATTATAAGAATACTTACTATACATTACAAACTAAAGCTACTGCAACTATGATAGAAAAAATTTCGCCACCAAATCGTCATTTATACTTCTTTTCGATTGAAACAATTTTATTAATTTTATGTCTAGAACATTTGCGTGTAGTGCTTGTAAAAGAAATGTATTTATTTGAAAGAATATTTAATTAAAAGTTTCTTTAACCAATGCTAGATGGCGCCCCAGTCAAAACTTCAAAACTGAAATTAATCGAAACCAATTATACGATTTCACTTTTGCGCCAGTTAGAACCGAAACTGAAATTACTTTTGAAGAAAATTAATTCATAGAATATGTGATAATCGAATCTATCCATAACGAAATAACTGTCTTAAGCAAAAAAATATTCATGCTCTTTGGGAGAAAAAAAATATATATACAAAATATCGCAAGGAACTAGGAAAAATCTCTCTCTTTTCTTTTCTTTTCTTTTCTTTCTTTTTTTTTTTTTTTTTTTTTTGGACAGGTTTCCGTCGTATGATGCATCGTCTGTTGTATTGAATATTGTACTCTTTTCACCAGTATCATGAATAATTGTTTTCGTTTATAGCAAATTTCTCTTGTATGCAAATGCAGGTTCGTTTTGACGGGTTTAATTGCACAGAATCCTGTCTTTAACAGAAAAATATCTCCCGACGGATGGAATAGCATTTAGTATACCGGATAAGATTGAAACCTATCTAAAGCGGAATTTTCCTGGTTCCTAGTGATTCCATGTATTGTTTTCGCTGGGACATAACATTTTTATGTTTAAAACATAACACCGTTATATACAGACGTTTTGATAGGTCTTACTCTCCCGTTTTAAAAAATAATATTTTTTTCACCAAAGACGATGGAAAAAAGTCTGATATAAGGAATTACATTTTTTATTCTCAGACTCAGTGAAATATGTACTACACGAAAATGTGTTTTGCGAGTTTTATGCAATAGAACTTGTGAAAATCGAACTGAATATGACTAAAACGGAGCGGTTCAAAAAACACATTTTTGCCCCGTTCAACACCGCGAATTATGTGTAAAAGCATGATATTACAGGCAAGAATATTGAAATGATTTGAAATCGAATTTCTTTTCCGTAGTATCCCGTCTGGAAACTCTGTTCAAAACACCAACTTTGACAGTGTTTTCTGAAAGATATTCTGTTTTTACTGAGAAATGAAGAGAAAAAAAACTGTTCAATTAAATAGTTTTTGAATAAGAGCACCTGCCAATTTATAGACGTAGAACTATAAATTAGCTTATCTTTTTGAATGGGGGGAGGGGGTTATCCAATTTTTTTTAACCTGAACATGTTGGATACGAACAATATATTATATAGTAAAACCTGCTAAAACGGAATTTTATGACCGAAGAATATACGTCTTAGATAGGTTTTCGTCTTAGAAGACATTTGTGTGGTATTCCTTCTTCTCTTGTAACGGGGACAAACGCACGATTTATTTTGGTTGGGGGGGGGGGGGAGAGAAGAGGCTCAAAATTAGTTCTAATGGTTAAATATATACTTAAAGTTTATATATATATATATATATATATATATATATATATATATATATATATATATATATATATATATTAATCTCTTTGAATGTTTTTATAACCACGGTGACTAAGTTTAGGCACAAGTGTAAAACCTTTTGCCACCCTAATTTCTTTTAAAGATTAAATAAGGCGCTTAATCCTGTTGAGAACTTCAATAGACGTTTAATAATGCTGGGACTTCAATAGGGGCGAGCTGTATTAGATCTAAAATTATCTCAATCAAAGTCTTACAGATGAAATTTTACCGGATGACGAAGCTCGGATAGAAATTCTTTACACCAGGAAATACGCACGGCAATTTTTAAAAATGTGGTACCATGACTCACCGGAGGGTCCCAAAAATTTTTGGAAAAAAGTCTACACGACAAAAGGGTAAAGGATGTTTTCAGTCACTGTTTTATTAAATTTGGGACACAAATTAGTGTTTCGAAAAACATCGGGCATTTCAGCTAAAAATTATAATAATTGGTGATACACTAAAATCACGGTAAATTAATATAAAGAGTTAGTGTTACATAATGATTCATATTTTTACCTCAGAATAAGTCGAATACATTGAAATCATAAAATTCAAATTATCAGATTGAAAAAAAAAAAAAAAAAAAAAAAAAAAAAAACGGATACAATCATGATGCATTTGTAATAGTGTAAATCAGAGTGTTCCGAAGAGACAATGCTGCGCGCCGAGCTACAAGATTTGGCAGGGAAGTCTATAATAAAGTTATGCACCTGAAAGCCAGTTTTTGGATTGTTTTAGTTAATTTTTGATGTGATTTGTAGCGTTTTTTCACATTTAGCGGCATTTTTCTCACATTATTAAAAAAAAATCCGGTTTCAATCGTCTAGCCCATTATAATAAATTTTGTTCTCTGCAATTTTTTAATTTTTCCCGAATTTTTTATATTTGCCGATATTAGTTGCTTGGATTTAGTAAAAATCTTTGATAAAATCTCATGCATAGCAAGCTGTTTAGGCAAATGAGTTTTATTTGCTCATTCTGCAGTGGTTTTAAGGGACTAAGCAAATAATTTTACTTGAAATAGTCTTAAAACGTTTTTGTTTATTATATTTTAAAAAAGGGTGAATTTTAGATTAAAACTCTCAAATTCCTCTGGGACATCCCCAAAATTTGGGACCATAATCAGGCCTTGCTTAAGAATAAACGATTAAACAATTAACTTCCGTTGCAAAGTAAATATACAATAACCTTATCATGTGAGAACTGATTTTGAACCGGGATTTTCTTTTGTTAAGATGTTTTCTTCGCCTCCTTTCACCTCCCACTACCCTTCCACCTAAACATTTTATCCTTTATTGACAGATTTCTAATGAAAAATGGCCAGTTCCCCTATTTACACGCTGTAAGCCTGATAAGAAAATCCTCTATGCATACACAACTTGGACATCCAAATCATCACGTGAAGAACTCATGAATGAACTGCCATCTTTTCCGTCCAAGTAAACATTTTCACCAAAAGGATTAAAAGATACGATGAGATAACGATGGTTAGAGTTTGTTCTTCTCACTAGATTCTACAATGCATTAGAATATACGAAATAGGAAGTGTTTAACGTGGTTTTTAAAAATCAATCAAATGTGTGTAATCAACCCAGGTAGGAGGAAGTTTGTTTAGGGTTCCCATCTTATATACCATATAAAAACAAACCGGTGTCCTTTTTAAAATGCAGTTATCTGGTGATCTATTATTTTTCTGACAATTATGTTTGCATTTCGCTTTTACTCCAGTATATTTCAGAGAAACTTTTGAAGATAAAGCAGTTTCAGGGGAATCGCTACCTTTTTAAACAATCTATCTATATTATAAATCAAAAACATGTCCGTGACTAAAGCTGATGTCATATCGACGGTGGCAACGACCTGATCGTTAAACTCCGCTTTTTACACATTTTTTTTTAAATTTCTAAATATCGTACAATTTACCTTTTTACATCGTCAAATAGGGAATAAGAATGTACTTTCAAATGCAGTTTGTCTGAAAACTGCTTCTCAATAAACTAATTTTTTGTGGTTTTTAAAATAAATTTCAAGCATGATTTAAAAAAAAAAAAAAAAAAATCGCGTGCTGCCCGATTACGAGAGATTAACCCGTTTGCACTTAAAAGAACATAAACAGTTCAGAATTTGTTTTCGGCTAATATTTCATAACAAAAGTAAAACGTCATAAAGAAATAACATAATACAAGATTTGACTGCCACATACATAAAAAAAAAAAATTGTAAGTTAAAAGAAAGCTTGTAATAAATAAAACACAGATTTAATAGATATGTAATCGAACTACGCCTTTAAGGCGGTATTAAAAAATATATATATTTTTCCACGCTCAACAACTCAAAATTTTGAGACACATTTTCAGACTCATTTTTAAAAGTAAAAACATGAAACTTGGCGGCGTGATTTATGAAGAGATTTATAAGGGACCTATGTTTTTATTTTTCGTTCAATTAATTAGAAATTGATTTACAAACAATTGTTTTCACAGTACGATAATTTTTTTTTTGTTGGTGTTGTTTCCAGCGCTATCGCTTCGGGAAATTTGGTTCAAAATGTCCACTTTGACAGCATTTTTTGAAACATATTCTGCCTTTATCAAAAAATCGAGACAATACCGACATTATAAAGTTTCTGACTAAGAGAACCTGCCGCAATTGGATGCATTTTAAAGCAAAAATTAATTTAAAAATGTGTCTCAAAATAAGCAGTTTGGAATTAAAATACACCCGGAACCGGTTTCGAAAGTAAAAGTAACCTCCTAAAAAAAAAAAAAAAAAAAAAAAAAAAAAAAAAATCCGCAAAGAAAATCGAAAAAGTAATCAACGACGGAAATAGAGATTGATCTCTGCTATCCAATGCAAAAATAATCGTTTAAAAATATTAAAATGCAAACAAGATATTAGAAAAATAATGCCCCATAGGATTAACATTAGCAAGCGGGTGTTTTCAAGTGCGTGAAGAGGACCTTTAAATACTGAAGTAATCATAGAGTCAAAAAGGTTGCTATAAATAACCGAAATCTTTGGCTCGGTATGCGGCCAATACGAAAGTATCGTTCTTAATACATATCAAAATGTTATTTGAATATATAATTGATATTTTTCATATAAAAATGTTTTTAGGTGTTGCTAGTGAAAAATCTGATTTTTTTTTTTTTTTCAATTAAAACTGGTTTTCACCTATGCTCTATACACCGGGTAATATGTTCTGCAACCCGGGTAAATCTCCTGGTCTTTATAATTAAAATATTTTTCAATACCATTTCGTCATAATAACAGGGGTAGTACTTGTCCTGAAATTCCTGATATTCCTGAAAAAAATAAAAACGTCCTGAAATGTCCTGAAATATGGTAGTCTGTCCTAATATTCCCGAAATTTTGCAAGTTTTGTGCTATATCGGTATTTGAAATCATCAAATAGAGGGTAGGTGTACCTTTTTACTGATACAAAACGATCACGAAAGTTGCAATTTTCTTCAGTCTATCGTTAAAAATAGTGATTTTCGTCAATTTGAAAAAAAAAAAAAAAAAAAAAAAAAAAAAAAGATCGCAATTTTTGGTGAACAATTACCAAAAATCATATTTTTTATCGATTAGTCATTAAACAAAAGTTTGCTATTTTCATCTGTCAGTCACAAAAAATCACAATTTTTACCAGTCAGTTGTAAAAAAAAAAATCTTTTGCAATTTTTGTCGATCAGTGAAGAAAATAAAAACGAGATTTTTGTCTTTCCTTTCAGTAATGCAAAAATTGCAGTTTTTTAGCAGCTTGGTCAAAGAGTTCTGGTAAAATTACTTTTTTTTTTAAAGTATACTTTTAAAACAAAAAAATTGTGTATATAGTCTACTATTTATGATAATAAAATGTATTGAACAGGAAGTTAAGGGTTTTTTCGGTTCGGTTTTCAATCAAATGTGTCCTGAAATTGTCCTGAAATATCGTAAAAAGTATGTCCTGAAATATTTCCTGGCCTAGTACTACCCCTGTAATAATAAATGATTTTATGATTGAAAAAGATTCCACAAAGGAAAATGATATTATCAATGACATAGACAATTTTATTAGCACAATATAAAAATTTTTAATTATGTTTTAAATAATATTAAATAAATTTTTAAAACCCTTCTACACTTACAGATACAAATACTATTAAATGTCGGATGAGAAAATCCTGTATGTATACAACTGGACAATAATTCATCTTACGAATGAACTAAATCATAAATATATGAGAAAAATCTGAATTTTTATACATTAAAAACTAATATTCAGAAAAATAAATTATTGGAAAAAATATCCTGATTTTTCAGAGAAAACTTGTAAATTTTACAATATTTTTTTCTTAACAAAAACTCTTATATTTACAGAAAATTAGCATTGTTTTACATGGAGATTGTACTTGTTTTTGTAATGAAAAAAAAATTGTTAATAGTAAAGCATTAATTTCATAAACATATGCTGCTTATATATAAATTCGTATAAAAGTTAAAGAAGAAAAAATATTTTTGTAGGAATGTGGATTAAATAAAATAAATAAATTTGAAATGAAGTATAATTTTTGGTGTCATGTATAATTTTTAAATGATATGCAATGCCAATGAATGAATGAATGACTTTCGAAAACATGCCAATTTTCAAGATAACGGAAAGTTCCTTTAGCCTAGCATTTATATGCGACAATTTAGTGTTTATTTATTTATTTATTTTTTTTCCTGTGACTTTACGTGAAAGTTACTACTAAAAAAATTCATCTTTGCCCTGTTTAATATGCGATAAAAAAAGTATATATATATATATATATATATATATATATATATATATATATATATATATATATATGATTATTCGTAAATGTGTCAGAATATTTCGCATTGTTGAACGCAGAACAATATATATATTTTTTTAAGAACCGCCTTAATTAATTTTCAAACTCCAGGGAGGGAAAATGGTTTTCCTCCCCCTCTCTCGAATCTTTATGCACGAAGCACTGGCAAATAGAAAAAAGAAAGAAAGAGTATTGTATTATTATTACATAGTGTTAAAAACAACTCCCTATTTATTTATTTATTTATTTATTTTTAACTTTCTGGACTGGACACATTTTCACATAGTAAAGTCGAATGGAGTTACTCCAGATTTTTTTGTTTTCTTATACTACATAAAATTCATATATTTCATTTATAAACTGAAGACATGTTAAACGCTTGCTTTTTTTAACACCCTAATTATTCTCGATTATTTTTCACAACTTTGCGGTTTTTAAGAGACGACACGATGCCTCTTTTTCCGTAATGCATCTGTCTCTTAGGATAACTAAAAATAAAGGCTATAAAGCGACGTAAAAAAAAAAAAGGAAAAAAAATTGAAATAGAAAAAAAGGAATAGCTGGAAGGGATAGGATAGATGCACTTTTTGAACAAATGAAAACTGTCCCTCGTACATTGTTTTCCCACGCCTGCGACGCTACGATGATTGCCGTGGGACTCGCAGCGCACGAGCCTGGACGGCGCTCGACCTAATCAAACCTCATCAAGGGAAAGCGATCTCGCACCAGATGCCATGTTGTCGCCCAGTTTCATAATACGTTCCCAGCCACGTACACCTTTTTCTATACACCTATAGTTCTTAAGTCCTTTAATTAAAAGGGCAATTTATTTTTTTTCCACTGCTCCGCGCATAAGGATTTGAGAGTGGGGGAGGGATGCCATTTCCCTTCCCTGGATTATGAAAATTAATTTAGGCGGTTCTTAAAAAATTTTGTTCTTCGCTCAACAATGCCAAATATTCTGACACATTTACGAAGATCATCATCTTATATATTATTTCTGTTGTTATCCTTTTTTCTATGAATTTACGAAACGCACGACAACGAATGAGGTATTATTCGAAAGGTTTTTGAACCGTCTTCTGATATAGCACACTCACATTTCGTTTTAAAACATGTTTTTTGATTAAAAATTGCGGTTAATTAAAAATTAAATCGGCATTGTTTTCATAAATGAAATGAGAGGTTTTCCTCAAATGAGTGTTGCCACAAAAATAAAATATCGCATTATAGGATGCTCAACAATGATTATAAAAAAAAAATAAATAGTACAAAAAAGATAAGGCTCTGCATGGGTTTATTTTATATTTAGGGTTAAAAAGCAAAATTGAATAGAAGAAAAAGATATCATTGATCTATCGATCGAAGCAGTGGTATTTCACGTGTAGAATAAAAGGTATGCTTTGTTATATTAGATTAAATTATTTTAAATGCATTCAATTTATTTTTCTTTGTTTCATGTTTTTCAAGAAGCGGATGATGCGTCAGCTTCTAATGCAGTTAAAATGCGAATGTTATTTTTTTTCCCTCGCGCATGCCTTTCGCTATCTTTGATCAGTTTTTACGGTAACTTTGATGGAATCAATGAGACGATATTCTGTCTTGACTCATGTTGTTTGTAGATATTTTTAGCCTTAATTTTTCTTTAGAAATTTAAATTCTTGCATCTAAAAAATATTAGATATTTCTAAAAAATTATTAGACTGCAGTGCGAAATCCTCGCTCGGGTCCACTGGTTTATTTTTAAACGCAAAAAGTGTGATTTGGAATCCAACATTTTATTTTTCAATAAATGAATTTCATCTTGAGTCATAAGCGATTTGTGTCTCATGAGGGTATTTTCTTTTCTTTCGCGCGTTGTCGCGTAGAGAAATTCAGTTCAAAACACCAATTTTGACAAAATCTTTTGAAAGACCTCCTCTGTTATCAAAAAAATGGAAAAGATCATTCGGTTCCATTAGTTTCTGAATAAAAACACCTACCATTTTCATCCTTTTGCAAGCAAAATATATTAATAAGTGTGTCAGACAGCAACAAGTTTGGATTTGGGAACAAACAGCCTTAAGTATTTTATATATATTGCAAAAATTATTGCAAAAATTAACGATTGAAACAGAAGCAAATCACCATATGCAGTGAAATTATTACCCCATATAGCACTGTCAAATTACACATTATAAAACATAGTCCTAACAAATGAAGTATTATTTATTCAAAAAGTGTAACATAAGTAAAAACACAAATGTAGGCTTATAATGTAATTTACTTTTTCAAGGGCTGGGAAACCACATTATAAGCAAAGAATTATTGTTTTCTGTAATTGACACCAGCTTAATGCCAAAAATTGTGTCAATTCCAAGCCCAAACAATCATTGGAACTAAATTGAAAAACAAGGATACCTTTGAAAATGGAACACTACAAATCATACCAACAATGTGATATAGAGGGGAGAAAATAAATACATGTATAAACAAATAAATACAATATATATATATATATATATATATATATATATTCCCCTCTGATGATTTTGGAAAAAAGTTATTCCTTCAAAGGGACTCGAAATAGCAGTAGCAATCAAACAATAACGAAAATGCGTGCATTAAGCCAGTGCCTGATTTACAGCAGAGCATTCGGGGCATGGGGCCCTGGGCCCCCGATTTTCCGGGGGGCCCCAAATGCTACTGAAGATTTTTCAATTATTGGCCAAAATCTGATGAAGTTTTAACTATTAAAAAACAAAATTAATATGAAAAAATCTATTTTTTTCATTCAAAAATAACTATTTCACTCATGCGAAAAGAGAAGCTCGCTAATATTAATTCTATGGGAGATTTTTTTTTTAATATATTGTATTTGTATTTCAACATTTTTAAAAGATTTTTTTCCATTGGATAGTTGAGGTCAATCTCTACAAAGACCGTTTTTTACTTTTTCGATTTTGTTTACAGGTTTTTTTTTATTATTATTATTAGGATACTTTCATTTTCAGAACCGATTTCGAAAAATCGAGATAGAACACTAAAGATTGATTATGAGGATGTTATAAAAACTTTTACTGCTATTGAGAAGAAAATTTATAAAAAAAATAATTAAATATCACAAAATTATTAAAGCCAATAGAGGTTATCTTAATAATTACCGCTTTCAATGATATATTTTTTTACTCGAGACCGCTGTAAGCATTAGTGCAAGCTCCCCCCCCCCCCCCCTTCCATAAGCATGTGTGCCCAAGGCCCCCAAATTTGTAAATCGGTCCCTGCATCAAGCATAAATTATGAAACCCTTTCCAACACTTCCAGAATACTTTAACATCGTAGGTATAGAGGGTATACGCTACAACTTTATTTGAGAAAAAGGGATTGGGGTCATACGGAGTTCTTTAACCCTTTAGCGGGCGGTGGTCACAAAAAAGGACACCTAATTTTAATTCCAAAACTGACAAACGGCACAAATAATATTTAATTAAAATTTTCCTTTTATAAAGTAAGGGAAAATCAGCAAGTTATTCTTTTCTAAGGAAATCGTTTGTAAAATCCGGTGTCAGTCCATTATTTCATTATTTTACAAACAGATTTATTCCACGCCGGAAAGGGTTAACCCATATTTTAACATCGTCCTATATACAGCGTTTATTCAGAAATTCTGAATTCTCACCAGAAAGTTTGATTAGTTTCTATTGCTTTATATATTACTAGCTGTTACCCGTGACTTCGTTCACGCAACATTAAAATAATAATAAATACATTAATTAAGCAAAATATTTCACTCCCAATAATTAAAAACGTTAATAATTAACTAACTCTTTATCACATTTCATAAGAGTTACTTGCGGTATTTTTTACTGTATTTTTTGTTATAGGGACCTTGACATAACTCAGTCTTAAAAAAGTGAAATTTTGTGCCAAATAATCGCGAAAATGAAATTGCAACCAATGCAAAAAGGAGGGCCAAATAAAATAGTGGAAATAGAGGAATTGGATAAAAACAACTGTGAATTTTAGCTGATAAACAATTTTACTTTTAACGCCTTTGTGAAACGTTTTAACAGCCATCCTTCAAAAAAACATTAATTGGAATTAGTATATGCTTTTTCTTTAAATTCAATTCTGACTCCGTGGTTTAATGTATAGCTGAAACAAATCTTGTTTTCTAAATGACAGTATGTTGACAGGCAATTTTTGTTCTCCCGAATAAATTGATTCATAAAGTTTGAATATGTGAAAATATTTTTTTATATTTCGGATAATTTACTGAAATCAAGATTTTGTTTTCACCATCTATCTATTCAAAGTGAAAATAAATTCTGTTTTTCAGTTTTAATGAGAAAATGGTGTAAAAAATATACTGATCTGTTTTATTTCTCCTTTTTCATACACAAATATGGAGTATGTTACTTTCCGTTTTTAGAAAAACTTCATTAAAATTAAAAAAAAAAAAAAAATCTTGGTATCTAATTTATTTTTTTTAATTCTGAGAGTTAAGTCTTCGGATCAATGATAACCGGTATTAAGTATAATCGCGTTGCGTTCGATAGTCTAGGAGTAGTTTCGAACTACAAACACACGGTCAGATTTTAATATAATAGATTCGTGTTCATTTTCCTTTTCTTAAAATTATGATGTGATTTTTAGCAGAAAACTCTCATCTGTATATAATGAATACTCATGCTTAATAACCAGTGTAGATAAAAAAAAACATTTAAATTTTTCGTTATAAATATGGCGTGAAACTCATCTACTTTATATGCTTACTAATCCTTGTATTATTAATGTAAGGAATTGATTCACATTCATTTTAAAACATATCGGAAAATTCCCGTTTTATTGCAAATATATATTTCCCCGGAGAAATCTCTTTTAAATGACATAATACTTGTTTATTTTCCAGGCAATTAATTTCAATACTGGCATAGGGGAAATTATGTTATTTTAACGAAATAATATTAAATCTTTAGGTTTTATCAACAAAATGGAACTATGAACATTCGTCATTTTTTTTAGGTAATCGAGGTATTTCTTTTAGTTTTAAGAATTAAAATATTTTTTTCTCGCTATCCATGACATCATTTTCGACATGGATAATATTGCGGAGCATATTATTGACATTTGCTAACCATTTTCTTTTGAAATTTCTTTTTACTTTTTTAAAATTTAAATAAAAAATACGGTATAGTTATATTAGCCGTGCGCAGACGGTAAAACACCACGTATTGTTACGATACAAAAGAAAAAAAAAGAAAGAAATTGAAGAAAAAAAAACCTAAGATAATTTTATTTCACCAATCAAAGCATATCCGCTTTATTTTCCATGTATGACGTCATATTAGTCTGTTTCCTATGGTTACGCATATTGAAACCTTGTATTATTATCAAAAACTAAAAAAAGTACGTTTTATTTCTAATAATATTATTTAATCTTTTTAATTCTTTAATTTTTTTATTTCATTTTCATTTTTTACGTGAAAATTTTTCAATTGAATCTAAATTGTAGAGTAAAAATTATTATTTCAGGTTTTTAATTAGTTTTGGCAACGATAAAGTATTAGCAACGGTAAAGTAAATTTAACCATTTTAAAATATTATACGAAAAAATGTCCATTTATTCTCTATGAAAACAACGAAATTTGGAATTATTAAGAAAAATATTTGAATAAAATTAACAAAAACAAGCCTATGTTCATAAGAGGGTTATAATCCACCTATATGCAAAAACACAGGATCATTAAATGCTCCATTTTGACGCTGGCTTCAGCCTAACATTTGCACACAATCAGATTTATAATATTATTAGGATTAGTTATTTCGTGAATAACATAAAATAAAATTGCTATCTAAAATTTTCTGGGAATTTTTGAATAAAAGACCCGCCAGATTTAGCGTCCTATATATAGGACGATGGTAAAATATGGGTTAAAAAAATCAGAAGGTATACTGTGTATACCACTGTATACACTGCACTACATCGCTGTAATGTATGTAATTATGTATTCTAATATCAATGATCGTCAATCAATGATATCGTATTCTAATATCAATCACAGTTGAAATTGCAAATACTCACTAGATACGCTTGGGATGAACAAATTTATCGGCTAAATTAAAAAAAAAAAAAAAGGTGATCTCAAAGAAATGTGAGAGTTCCAATCTAAAATGTTAATTTTTCATTAAAAAAATCTAACATCTAAATGTTAATTTTGCATAACTAAAACACTTTTTAGAATATTTCAAATACAACTCAGTGATTCCTTTAAAAATTGCCAGGGAATGAGGAAGGAAAGATCATCCTCCATAAACCTCTTGTTATGCAAGAGATTGACTCAATCCAAGCAACAAATCTCCGGCAAAATATCGTTAATAAAATTTTTATGGAAAATAAATGTGTAATGGTAAAAATTATAATTTTTTTTTTTTTTTTCAAATTTCCTGTTAAGGTTGGAAATATCTTTACTGAATCTTGGAGGAAACAGTTAAAGGAACCCTTCATTTTCATTACACTATTTTATTAGGTGCGTTCGTCATTATATAAATACGTAGCACCTAGAGTCGTCGTCTGGTCCGTCCGTCTGTCTGTCCGCGTATAACGGCGCAAAAACTACCCAACCGAATGGTTTGAAATTTAATATATATGATCGTTGCAGAAGTTTGCCGAGTCATTTCAAATTCTATGAAAATCAAATCAAAACTTAAAAAGTCCTTCCGGCCTGTACCGGGAGGAAAAGGTAGCTTTCCTATATCTTCGTTTTAAAATTTTAGCTAATGTTACACGAAAACAGCAAGCTAAAATGCAAAGAAACGTTTACAAAAGATTCGTTAATACTGAATTTGAATAAGAAATTCGCCAAATTATTGAGCAATAGCCAAATTAGCTTCATTTATGAAGACTTATTTTGATCGCCAAATTTGGCGATATTTCGCCAAATGTCGCCCAATTTTGCCAATTTTGTCGCCAATGTCACCAATTTTGGCGTTAACGGATATGAATATATAGTTTTATGCGTATGATTGGGAAAATTATTACAACAATGAAAGAAAATAATTTGCGAGTAATCGCGTTAATGTGCTGTTTTTTTTCAAAATGTCAGCCACCCTAGAATTTCAAACTGCTCTATCTCAGCCATTTTTTAAGATAGAGATAAACCAAAAAAAGCTCTGGAATCCTTGTATCAAGGCCTAACACGTAATTAAAAAATAAATTTGAATTTTTAAATTTTTTGTATATTTATTTTAGATTTTAAGTTATTTTACATCTTTAAATGGCCGCCATCTTGAAACAAGATGGCGGACCAAGCTGGCCAACGAACTCGGTCGAGACATTAGTGACCTTAATACACACAATTAGTTTCATCAAAATCGATTCATAATTACGGGCGTTATCGTATGACATAGGTCAGATATATATATATATATATATATGTATGGATATATCTATATATATAAATCAACATTTGGACGGAGGGTGGTTTTGGGGTCTGGGGGTCATGATCGGTGAAAATATATCGAAATTTTCCGGAACTGCTTTCCTCCGAACGGCTGCAATAGGTAGCTTTATACTTTTTTGTATTGAAAGCTATACCTAAAAGATAGTAATAAAAGTTTTCTTCATTCTATTAAATTCTATCATACGTCATTAATTCAATGCTATCCCATGATAGGTAATGATTGTAGGTTGTCATGGGGATGACGTCCTTTTTAAGATGGAGTTCTATTATTTCCATATGACTGAATTTAAAAACCGAATTTGTATACTAAAATTGTTTCATTAAAATATAGCAATCCTATAATCTAATACCGACAGTTTTTTGGATAGATGTTTCCGGAGAAATAGATATTAAATATAAATAAAAAATAAATAGTGTAATAAATGAAAAAAATTGACGCTTTTATTTCATATTCTAATAACCTTTACATTTAAAAATATAAATAAATTTAGAGTATAATTTACAAACGAATCAATATGTCGGATGATTGAAAAATTCTTAAACAAACCTTAAGAATGTTCGAGCACAACTACTGCAAACATGTTTTGTATAGGAAAAAAAAGAGGATCGCAATCCATTTTCGAGTCTAAAAATACAGGGCGTTTCACTCTAATCCGAACACAGATTTTTAGTTCATAACTTTAACAATAATGAATATATTGTAAGTAAATTTTCACCAAATTCGCCTTTCTTTGAATGAAGTGCAAGGACGTCACGAAAAATGGTACAAGTGGCAACCGTGTACCACTTGAAATGGTGCTAAATTAGATGAATGCTTTTGAGATTCCATAGTTTGTTTGTTTTTTCATCTAAAAAAATATTCTAGACTTCCTTTTGAATAATCGGGCTAACCAGAACCCAAAACCAAAAACAGAAAGTCTATATTTATTTAGATGAAAAAAAATCGGTCAAGTGCGAGTATAATTCGCGCTCAAAGTGTTCCATACATTAAATTTATTAATTATTATTTATTAATTAATAAACTCCTACTAACCCTAATTTTTCCATAATTTTGGTTTCAGTAGATTCGAAGATAGGAGGGGAGGAGGTATATTTTTCCAGTACTTTCGACGACATTTCTGAAAATATAATGCCTAAAATTAAAACAAATATATTTTTATGTTCTATGTTACGAGATCTTTCAAACAATACCCTACACGATACATAAAATGAAATTTTTTTCAAGTAACTTAATTAATATCTCGGCTAATTCTCGATAATTTTTTTCGAAAATCATTATAAATATTCTTGGATGATTCTGCGTCGATAGAAACCTCGAGCGCTCGTCAACTCCCCTGCTGACCGCTCGTAAAGTAAAGTTTGGGTGTAACGGAAAAATGCGTTTTTCTCAAAAACTATTATACCTAGGAAAATCTCTATAGTTTTCTTACAAGATTTAAATAAACTTCTACTACCCCTATTTTTTTTTCATAATTTTAATTTCAGTAGATTCGGAAATAGGGTTGGGGGAAGGGGAGGGGTCTTTTTGCAGTGCATTTTCCGAAAATCATCATCTCTGAAAATATGAGACCTAAATTAAAACAAATAAATCTTAGCGTTCACTATTAAGAGATCCTTCACACGATACCTCACACGATATACAATTTTTTTTTTTTTTTTCAAGTAACTTAATTAGCCCTTAAATTTTTCCTAGACATATTTGTAAATGGCTCATAATCTGAAAATAGGTGGGTAAAAAGGCTTTATAACTTTCCCAAGTTTAAACTTTCCACGTCCCATAGTTAACTTAGAAAAAGGGCTCAGACAGACACACGAGTGTTCTTATAATGGTTCTGTTTTTATTTTTAAGTTACGGAACCCTAAAAATTATATATTTGAACATTAATGAGTATATACCGTATATACTCGTGAATAAGTCGACTCGTGTATAAGTCGACCCCACAATTCTTATGCAAAATTTTGAAAAAAAAAATGAATTTTCGTGTATAAGTCGAACCACATTTCTGGTAATGTTGAAAAATGATTTGTAATCGAGAATATATATATATATATATATATTTAATGCTGCATTAGCAACGATATGGACGAATCGGAAGGTTTTTTTTTCAGATTCCGATGAGTCGTTGATAAGCATGGAATCCGAATCTGAGAATATCGGATTCTCAATTACTTGAGCTGTATGAATATTCAGATTCTGAACAATAACTTACATGCATTTTCATAAGTTTCATTGAAAAATTTTAATTTTTAAATGAAAACAATAACGGTTTTTAGATTCATGATTCCTAGATATGTATTATTTTCTTTTTTTAAATATCCTGCATATCGGCAATTGGGTAAAGTATTTATTTATTTATTGATATTATTTTTTTTTACTAACTCGTGTATAAGTTGACCCCATTTTCAGCTCCCAAATTTTGTCTAAAATTCTTCGACTTATACACGAGTATATACGGTAGTTAATTTTTTTCTACATAAAAGATAAAATGGTTATTAGAGATATGATTGTAGAGTATTTTTTCATAATTGTATTTTAAAATGTGGATTATATTGCTTTCACCTCGTGATCTGGTTAAAATGCATTTGGTCGATTTATTTTTCTTTTCTTTTCTTTTCTTTTTTGTCGAGTTCCGGGTTGGCTTGAAATGGAAATTCCGGATCGGATATAACCCGATATCGAGCAAGTCACTAATCATAACCTGAAATTTTCCCAAGGATTATTTTGCAGTAAAAATAAATGCGAATGTAATTAAATAATAATTTTTAAAGCTACGACTTTTATAATTAGACAAATGTAAAGCTGGGAAATATTGTCAAGTCTTTGTTAAATTAGTAATTCTTATAAAAGCCATAGGCCCGACCTGCAACGAAAAAAATGTATCGTGGCCCGACCCGGTAAAATCGTGTTATCTGACTCGATGAAAGAGGACTTATAAGCTCGGATCAGGTATAACTAGCTTGGGCAGATGTCTAATACTGTACAGTCGGTAGAATTATTAAACAAGCGATATTGCGATTTTGCTATTGTTTCAATTTCAGTATAACAGAATTTGATCGTAATAGGTTTATACTTGGATCTTGGACTGACTATAGTAAAATCCGTGAAAACAGAACCTATCTATATAATGGAATATCGCCTTAAACGGAAAACTGTTGTTTTAGGTAAGCTTTCGCAATAAATAAACTAGTCGTTGGGTGCCACCGTAATACTTACCCATCATGGATAGGCATAATATGAAATATGAAAATAAAACATGTGTAAACTATTTATAAAATGCATCGCAATTCGAATAAAATCGTGGCTGGATGACGTCCTAAACTTTAAATGCTCTATTACTGAATTGCGTAAAAGAAACATCCTTATAACTCCAAAACTGATAATCCTATTAACTAACGGTTTACTGCGTCGGATGAAGCGTGTCATTTCCAATTAAAATAGATCTTTGAATTGAAATTTGAATGAAATACAGGGTCAAGAAAAATCGAAGAGTGTGGAAAATATAATTACAAATATCATTATCCGATCGACTTCATGCTTTATGCAAAATTTATGTTTTTTTTTTATTGTATTTTATATTTACTCCTTAAAATAAACAATTTCGAAAATTTGTATATACCTTTTATCAGAACAAAAATTTCGAGAGTCCGAAAAAAAAAACCCAGTTCCGTATCATCGAGGTAAAGCTAATAAGGTTCAATAAGCTTCTTCCCATTATTACATACTAAGTACATACCAAATTTCAAGTCTCTATCTCAATTTGTTCGGGAGATAGAGCGTTTACAGACACACACACAGACAGACTGACGGAATTTTTTTTTTTTTTTTTTTTTTTTTTTTCTAAAAATATGTTTTTCGGAATCCCCAGTGTCTGAAACGTGTAAATCCGTCAAAAAAAATAAATAAAATAAAATATAATAAAAATAAAAAATAAATAAAAAAATTCGATTTTGAAAACGATTACAAGACTACGTATGATGGGTAAGTAATAAATAACCTTTTAAAAATTATTTGAGAAGGAATCTCGTGCTTCATGTGCCTATTCGGTAATCAGCCCTTGTAACGAAAACTTGTTTCCCCTTGCGATTGCGTCTTAAAAGGTTTTATTGTTTATGAAAAGTAAGAACCAAAATGTCTACAACAGAACATCAGTGTGATTATCCTGGAAGTGTATTACTGTGGTTTTTTTTTTTTTTTTTTTTTTAACCTCAAATTTATACTGAAATTAAAAAACAGATTCGTGGCAACAGTAACGATTGTGAACCACGAGGCGTTGACAGACAGACGCCGGCGTCACCGTGCTCGCGCTGCTCAATTAACCCGAGATACCCCCCCCCCCCCCCTGGCCCGTCTTCATTACCAAAGATCTTTTATTTTATGTAGCATCATAAATCCCAAGCAAACCCCCGGAAATGCGAATTCTCCCCCACCCCCCACCCCATCCTCCGTGCGCGAGTGTAATTCATCCGAGCATTTTATCCACAAATGGACGCAACAGCTGTTAACGGGTCCCCCAATTTGTAGGTACAGATAGCCAATTTGAAAACGTGATGTTACTTTTTTTTTACTTTTTTGCTTCTTTAGATGAATATCATATTTTACGTGTAGGGAAGCTGGATAAATGCCGATCGCGTGAGATTTGCTGTTATAGTTAAACAGAAAAACAAAAGCTCTATCATTTTTTTTTTTTGTGTTAAGGGGTTATGTATACTCGCTGTATTAATACATTGTTCCCAAATGAGTGCGTTTTCGAAACCGGTTTCAAAAGTGAAAGTAGCTTCCTTAAAAAGAAAAAGAAAAATCTGAAACCAAACTCGAAAAAATAAAAAAGAGCCCCGTTAGGAAGTTAGAGATTTACCTCAGCTGTACTATGCAAATTAAGTAAATAAATAAATATAAAATAAAAATGAATAAAAAAGTCCATTTAAAAATATTGAAATGAAAACGAGAACTTTGACATATACTTGGTAATTAGCTACATTAGTAACATTAATTAGTAACATTATTAATAAGTAATTAATTAGTAACATTATTAATTTAATTAGTAACATTAGCTTTCGAGTTTTGTCTGCTTTGCATTTGAATATTATTTTTTCATAGGATACCTGAGGTTGATGTCTGACTTGTACTTTTTCGATTTGCAGTGTTTTATTTTTTTTTTATTATTATTATTTTTTTATTATTTATTTATTTTATTTTTTTAATGAGGATAATGAATGTCACTTTCGGAACCGGTTCAGAAAATAAAAGTATCATGACCAAAAAAAAAAAAAAAAAAAAAAAAAGCAGCCAGAATCGAAAACGTAAAATAATAATAATAATAATATTATTATTCAATAAAAAATCCGGTTAGAGATCCATCTCAGCTATCCTATGCAAAACAAAATAATGAAATGAAAACAAGAATTTTGAAAAAAAAAAAAATCCAGCTGAAATTGGTTTCACATTATCTTGTGAGTGTCTTTGCGTGACTAGTGTAGGATCTTAATGGAGACAGAATTTTAAATTATGATATTATCATTACATATTTCATTAATTAAAATTTTCAATTATGTATATATAGAGATATATTTGTAAAGAGAATTATTTAATCTCTTGTTTCCATTTAATTCCTTAGCACGTTACTCGCGGAAACGCGGCCTAGAAGTCTGTTGTCGGGCCCGAAGCCCCAGCCTAACCCGGACCACGGGCCAATTTTCATTTACGAGACTCGGGCCGGGGCTTACTTTTTCTGAAGGCTTGCGCCGGGCCCGGGACTGACTTTTTTATGTGCCGGAACAGACTTCTTTTTTCCGGGTCAAGCCAGAGTCGGACTTCAGTTTTCCTTTGAGTCTGTGTGGACCGAAATTTCCAGTCCCGGTCCCGACACAGCCCTTATGAAAAAAAATCCATAGATTTTTTTTAATGGCGATTATTCTACAATTAAAATTGCTTTTAAAGAATAGTACATACATCTCTAGGCAGAAATTATAATAAAGTACAGTAAAACCTGTGAAATAGAACCTGTCTGTGACGGAAACCCTTCTTAAGAAAAATGTCTTGATCCGTGCAAAATGAAATATAATAATCCGTGCGAAAAGTATATACGTATAATACATATACAGCAGACGCTGCACCTTCTAAGAATGGAACCTGTATATTGGAATTTTCTTCTCCTACTGAATCTTCATTCGAATATAATTGTCTAAGATAATTTTTTAAATCAGTGTTAATGTTATATAATTGTCTAAGTGTTCATTAATATTGTTGTTATTCTGTATTCCATGCATTTCGAACATAATCTGAAGATAAAATCTATGCATAAGTAACTGTGCTTTTTTGAATAATTTTAATTGTAGGATAATATTGCTTCAGAACTATCGGCATGTTTCGTAGAAATTCAATAGGGCCGGGCCGGACGGGGGCAAAATTATTTTTGTACGGGTCAGGCCCGGGGCTGGACATTTCGGCCCGTGCAGACCTCTGCCGCGGCCTCCCTTCAAGATTGCTGGGAAGGCGGTAGCCACGATCACAGACGATCCCACCGGAAAAAACTTAAAAGCGAAATTCATCGACATCGCTGACATCGACGAGCGGGTTCGGGAGGGCTTGTGCTGGGGCGTTCAACAACGAGTTCTATAATCTGTTCGTGGCCTGATAAATTCACACATATCTTATTATCCGCTAAGGTTAAATTTTATAAGAAAAATTTCCTACCAGTAAAATATTGTTTTATAAGTAATGTAAAAAAAATCTCAATATAGTAAAATTGTGCTAGGACGGAATCGTAATCGACGGAAATCGAAGAGCACCGGAAATGTTTCTTTTTTAGATAGGTTTCCTTTTTAGCAGGTTTAATTGTAACATCATATTCTTTTCATCGTGACCATGAAGACTTTTCCGTTTAAGGCAGGATTCTGTCGTAGACGGGTTCAGTTTCCACAGTTTTTACCGCACGAGGAGGTCTTTGACCTAAACTACTGCGCAAACGTATGCCAATCAAAACACTTTTCATAAACACAACACCCGGCATTCTTTCACTTTATGCTCGGCGTGCATATTAAACACGTTACCCAATCTGAGCTAAAACCCTTTGCTAATATACTGTATGTCGAAACCACCTGCGTTGTGAAATTTCAGGCGCTTAATTGGTTCTCTTTTTCTCTAATTCTCCCCGGAATATATACATATATATGATTTCTTTCTTTTTTTTATTCTTCTTCTGCCAATTGTTGTTGGAGAATTGTCGCTTAGAGAAGTCGTGTTGGGCAACGATGTAAGTAGTGTCTCTCATTAGCCCGTGTGTTGTGCCGGTCAGGGTCAAGGTGAGATCGGTTACGTCTCCATTTCGAAGAACCGTCCGATATGGGAGCAAAGTTCGACCGTTCTTTGAACGCTCGCTCACTTTTGTCGCCAGACGACGAAGTTAACAAGTGGTTCATTTTTATTTCTATAAAAATATCTGTTGTCGGGCCCCTCTCTGGAGCTGTACATATCGCTACCGGATAAAAATGTCTGAATTCAGTATTGTTTACGCTACTGCATAAAGGGGGAGATTTACAAATTTGGGGGTCCGGGGTGTAGATGCTTATGGAGGGGGGGGGGGGGGGGGTCTTGCACCGATGCTTTCAGCGGTTTTGAGTAAAAAAATATATATATATATATTGAAAGCGGTAATCATTAAGATAACCACTGCTGAATTTAATAATTTTGTTAAATTTCATGATTTTCTTCATAAATTTTCTTCTCAATTTTTTGGCAGTAAAAGTTTTTATAACATCCTCATAATCAATCTTTAATGTTCTATCTCGCTGACGATTTTTCGAAATCGGTTTCGAAAGTGAAAGTATCTAAATAAAAAAAAAAAAAAAAACCTGTAAAACATGTCGAAAAAGTAAAAAAACGGCCTTTGTAGAGATTGGCCTCAACTATCCAATGGAAAAAAATCTTTTAAAAATATTGAAATGCAAACTAGATATTAAAAAAAAATTCTAGAATTAATATTAGCGAGCGGGTGTTTTCGCTTGAGTGAAGAAGTTATTTTTAAATGAAAAAATAAACAGGTTTTTCCATATTAATTTTGCTTTTCAACAGTTAAAACTTCATCAGATTTTGGTCAATAATTGAAAAATCTTCAGTAGGATTTAGGGGCCCTGGGCGCGTGCCCCAAATGCCCTGCCGTAAATCAGGCACTGGGAGGAGGCAGGGGGTACACACACACACACACTTCCCGTTGCATCAGTTGGGAATTGGTTAAGGATTAAGACTTTTTTAATTGTTTTCTCCGCTCAATAACGGGAAACCTTTTGACACATTTGCGGACTCATTTTACTTACCCATCATACGTAGTATAGGGTAAGTCTTGTAATCGTTTTGAAAATCGAAAAAAAAAATTTGACGGATTTACACGTTTCAGACACTGGAGATTCCGAAAAACATATTTTTAGAAAAAAAAATTTGCCGTCCGTCTGTGTGTCTGTGTGTGTGTCTGTAAACGCTCTATCTCCCGAAGAAATTGAGATAGAGACTTTCAATTTGGTATGTACTTAGTAAGTAATAATGGGAAGAAGCCTATTTCATTTCAAAAACCTCGATGAACCGGAACTATTTTTTTCGGACTCTCGAAATATTCGTTCTGATGAAAGGTATATAAAAATTTTCGAAATTGTTTATTTTAAGAAATAAATATAAAAGACAATAAAAAAACATAAATTTTGCATAAAGCATGAAGTCGATCGGATAATGAGTTGCCGAGATATTTGGAATCCTATTTTCCACACTCTTCGATTTTTCATGACCCTGTATTCCATCCAAATTTCACTTCAAAGATACATTCTAATTGGAAATTTGACGCTTAATCAGATGCAATAAACCGCTAGTTAATAGGATTATTATTTTTGGAGTTATAAGGATGTTTCTTTCAAGCAATTCAGTAATCGAGCCTTTAAAGTTTGTGACGTCATCAAGCCACGATTTTATTTGAATTGCAATGCACTTTATAAATAGTTTACACTTGTTTTATTTTAATATTTTACATTATGCATATCCATGATGGGTAAGTATTACGGTGGCCCCCAACGACTAGTTTAACCCGGGAGAAATCGCGCTTACCCAGGGTATGAATGTTTTTTCTTCAATAAAGTACAAATAATAATCGTCACCTTATTTAGTCGGAGATAATTGTTACAAGTTCTGCGATAAAGTAAGTTGAAGGTTATTAAAAAAAAAAAAAAAGTCGTGAGCTCGTGAGATTTGTAAAAACTGTTACGCACCCTGGGTATGTCATGCCTGGCGCGACTGCTCCCGAGTGAGTGCTGACATGACACTGACTGCCATGGCAATATTTTCCGGGACACGTTATATCAATATTTCTACGAACTAACAAAAATACTTTAACCCTTAACAGCTGTTAGCAGTTTCACAGACCGCTTCTTTTTTCAAGTTTCACAGTTTAACTTGTATTTTCAGTTTAACTACAGATACACTAGTGAAATTTCGTTCCGTTTGGACTTTGGAACCGTACTACTATCGCTAGAGACCCTGTACATAAAGTTTAATACAGAAGCAATATCGTATATGAGTTAATCGAGGTTTTTATTCATTTGTCGATCAAGCGCTAGTAGATGGAGAATGACAGTTCAACCTCAGCAACGCAGGCGGAGGCGGAGGTGCGGAGGAAATTTTTTTCTCCCCCTGCCTCCCCCCTACCTCCCCCCTACCCCTACCTCCCCATCACCCCCCCTACCCCCATACCCCCCCACCCACCCCAGGGGAAGAGGCGATGAACTATTTTTTAGAATGCTTCGATCATGAATTAGAGAGATCAATATATCGCACGTTTGACTGTTATTTATGTTCAATCGGCCAACCAGTAGAAATGGATCATGAATGTATGAGATATAATTTAAGAAAACAGTTTAACTGGTGCGCCGACAGTGCTTTGCTAAATTTCAACATTAAGGAATTTGTGAAAAACCTGCTAGAGAAATGTATATGTAATTATACTTATTTATTTTTTGAATCTATGAATGTAGACTTTTATAATAAGCATTTGAACAATGTATTTATAAATTAACGTATTTATTTAATAAATATTTGTTTAGTTTTTTATCATGTGTCTGTTTTTATTTATGTATATGGAATAAATAAGTATAGTTTTCGGAAAGTTTTACAATTTTTTCTTTAGAAAATGTAGAAACTTGTTTTATTTTTCTACAAAAATTAAGGATTTTATACTATTTCATTAAACATGTGTACCATTATTATAATATAACTTACATATTATATACAAAATACTACCCTTTACTTGATAAATTATTTAAGATTTTAAACCAAAACTGAGCGAATATTATAACGATTATCGAGTTTGAAAATAGATCTGTTGTCTACCAGAGCAAAAACAGGAAACTACTTATTTGCGGATAACATCCCTGTTTTCTTACTGATAACGGTACTTATTGTATAGTTTAAGGTATAAAAATTATTTCATTTACTTAATTAGCAATACCATATAATGAACGAGTATTTTTACACATTTAAATTTGCATTTTAAGCCATGATGAATACATAATAAAACATTACTTGTATACTTTTTCATAAAATATGGAAAATACATTTATACTTAACGAAATCACCCACTGTATAATAAAAGATACTTTGCTAAATTACTTATGTTTAACATACAGACTAATTTCTGTATACGATATATAACACGTGACGCTATTTTTAATTATTTTAAGCATGCGCGCCCTCTACAATTAAATAAATATTCATGAAAAGTTTTATTTGAAATAATATTCATACTGTTTCTGGGCCGTTAAGACGTTCTAATTTTTTCTCCGTTTAAGTGATCTGCGATTTTAATTGATTTAAATTAAATAAGTACAATGCAAGACATGGTGTTAGACGAACCAACCAAGATAAGAAAAGCCTTGACATCGGAGTTTAAAGAGCAAATAGACTGTACTATTTTAATGAAACCTGTTTTGAATAAGGAACCGATGGCCTCTTCATCAGATCAAGTCGATCAAAAGTTACCTTTTACATGTGATACATGTAAAAAAGTATTTACTAAAAAATATATGTTATTAAGACATATGAACTTACATTTACAAAAAAACCCTCTAAGTGTGATAATCTGTTTACTACAAAGAGCGCTTTACAGGATGATATGCTAATTAATCCCAAGACATCTGCCACATATAAATGTGAGAAATGCAGTAAGACTTTCTCACGAAAAAATGTGTTAGTTAGACACATGAAATTTCACTTAGAAAAGAAACCTTTTAATTGTAAAATGTGTTCGAAATCATTTGTGCAGAAAAGCGACTTACAAAAGCATAACTTAGTACATTCTAAACAAGGCGTTATGCATAAATGTAATGAATGTGATAAAAAGTTTTTACGGGAAAAAAATTTAATAAATCATACTAGGATTCATAACACCCCTCAGCAAAAGAAAAGGAATATTGAACCGTTTACCAGACACTATAAATGTGTCGATTGTTCTGAAATATTTAATCACAGATTTGACTTAGTGAAGCATAGAAAAATTCATCTCTCGCCCAAAGAACATATATCTGAACAGCGTACTGAACTTTTAAACCATTTACAGAATTTATTACTACGTATAGACACTTTACAAAATGCTATAAAAAATGAAACTGTTCCTTTGTGAAATATTGACTTTACCAATTTATTTGAACTATACAACTTCTTGTATATACTAATGTATGTGTTTAAATAATCAAATAAATAATAGATAAGTGAAAAAGCTTTTATGTTTTATTTTTCAATATGATTATATTATATCACTATTATGTGAATGAATGGACTTGTAAATTTAAACCCTATGTATAAAAATAAATTTCTTGCACTTTTACAAGAAGTAAAAATTTAATACAAATATATTTAATAAATTTTTTAAATATATAATTGATTCACATATAATAGTTAAATTAATATGCTATTAAACATATAATTTTGTATAATCTATATTATTAATTTTCTTTAACACATATTACTTTTTTACAATAATTCGATTTAACTAATTATACATTTGTGTAATTAAACAAACTTATTTTACTAAATATACGTATCGATAATTAATTTTTATTATTTACATACACATGATTATACTTTTTATCGTACGCGATTAACTATTTATACATTTAATAAGCGTTGCCATACCCGCTTTTATAAATAATTAGATATTATAAAGCATATGGATTTCACATAAACAAGCAATATACATTTTCGTTAAATGAACAACTTCAATCTTTAATCTATAACGTCATATTTACTTTTAAACTTGCTTTTAACTGTAACCATCACTCTTTTTTAACCTACGTTAGTAACTGTTTAGATATAATATAATCAGTTTACTGTTGACTTTTGTCGTGACTGAACCTTTTACTGTTTGTTATTTAAAAATGGCTTATGAATTAGATAGGATTAAACGGTCGTGTGAAGAAATGACTTCTTCAACAAAGTTTCAACGTTTAGATAAACCTATGGAAAATTCTGATTTTTATAAACATGAATTTTTACCCAAATCTAATATACAGGAGAACTATGAAACACTATCACCTACCATGGATTTGTATGCTGCAGAGCCTAAGATTGCCAAGGATTCTACAACCCCAATATTTACTAACTGTGATAATGATGAAACGTCTTTCCCTGACACCTGCTGTGAGTCTACCTCTGCTACAGGCTTTTTGGATACAGTGTTTAAGGACCTAGATTTTAAAAATTTGGAAACATACCTTACCTCACCGACTACGAGTGATTTAATTTCTTCAAATGAACCATCAACTAGCATTACACATAATAGTGAACAATTATATGACATAACCCCTCCCATCGCATGCGTGAATAACATTTCCAAAACCAAACATGGTAAATCTCGCATTTTTGTCATGTTTCGGATTAAACTTGCTGATTTTATATTTTTAACTTTAAAACGACATTATAAACAGTATTATGTACATATTGAAGAGATCAAACACAATGTATTTACAAATGAAGAAATTTCATCAACAAATAGAATTTTTATGGATATTTCAACATGGTATGAATTCCAATATAAAATTTTTGGATTTAATTTAAAATATAAAAGTTCATCGTTTATTGCTAACAATACAGTATTAGTGTTAAATTATAATAATTCTATTATGCAAATAAAAAATTTAAAGAATTATACACATTGTGTTTTAAACGATTTTCAGTTAGAAAATTTAAAAGAAAAAGCTATTGATTTTAATAGCAATCTTATTAAACACTTGTATACAGTTCATCTACCGCAGTTAATTAAGCAAAAATGCACACTCGTTAATTTACCTTCTGAAATCGAGCGTGTTTTACTAACGAAACTTATCTCTTCTATTGAGGATAACGTACTGACAATATTAAATCAAATTTATGAATGTGTAGGATGTATATTTAGACACCAATCCCAAAGTCTACATACATGTTTCACCTTTAATAAACGTGAAAGATTTAATCACTTAGGGAATATGATTTTAATGCTTGTAAATTTTGATTATGTTATTTCAAGGTTTTTAAACGGAGTTGAATGTATCAGTGAAAACTTTTTACGTAACATTAATGTGGAATTTATTCGAAATGTATTATTTAAGTCCTGAAAATAAAATATTTTGCTTTAAATCTGTGTGTTTATTTAAACAAAATGTGTGTGTTTATTAATATTGTTTAACTTGCAATTTAAGATTAATAATTTCTCTTATATGTTTATAACAGAAACATGATAACATAGTATGTATACTAAATGTTAGTAACATACTACACATGTTAGTAAATGTATTTTTGAACTATTATAAAAGTTTTTAAAATTTTACAAGATAGCAAAATTATTTTTCAGTTAAAAAAGTTTTATAAATTTACAATTTTAAATTTAAAACTTAATAAAAGTATTTCATACCTTATCAATGTTGATTCGTCTTGTATGTTAATATTATATAATGGTACATACTATATAGTTGTTATGTTACTACATGTACTTATAAAAACAATTTAAACATGTTATATTATTGTAAAAGTTTTTAAAAAAATTACAAAGTAACTTAATTAAATTAAAAAATTATAAGTAAACAAAATAATTATTTTTTTTTAATTAAAATAAATTAACAAAAATGAAAAGTTATCAAAATTATTTTATAAATGTTTTAAAATACTTAATTTTAATAAATTGCGTCTATGAATACACACACACACACATATATATATATATATATATATATGTGTGTGTGTGTACCTATATACATGTGGAACTTTAGTTAAGTGATAGAAATTCTCAAACTTTGTCATTAGAAACCCTATATTCTGATAATTAATAATAATTAACTTTAAATTAAAGAAATAGATTAATTTATACTTACAAATATAGCCCACTTATAATAGCACGTCCATCTTACTTAGTTACTTCAAACATTATGCTTGTTACTATCCTAGCAACAGGATGTTTTTGTCGTACCACGTGATTTCCTTTAAAGTCACGTGATCAGGAAGATAACAGTTAAACACAACGTGTTTGACATTTTCACTTCTGCTATAGAAGAGGCTTGTTTGGTAAGTTATAATGTCCTGTATTCTTTATTTTACACTTTATTTTACAATTTATTAAGAAGATCTAATTTAAATAACGTTTATATTGCAAACGTAAGGTAAAAGCACTAAATTATTGTTTTAAAAGCCTTTTATTTTGTAATTCTATCGACAATAAGATGATGTAATACATTTAAAATCTTACTATTGGGTTTTATTTTAGCATAAACGATATTTATTCAACTGGCTATTGCTTTTAGAAGTAACTTAATTTTCTTACACAAGCGGAAAATAATATTTCTTCATTAATATATCATGTTTACAAAATTTTTAAGTTATATATAATATAACTTGTAAATACATAGTATATTTATATACCAAATCCATAAGTATACATATATACTTAAATAACATGTAAGTATACATATACTTATAGATACTTATAGTATAAAATATACTATGTATTTACAAGTTATATTATATCTAACTTAAAAATTTTGTAAACATGATATATTAATGAAGAAATATTATTTTCCGCTTGTGTAAGAAAATTAAGTTACTTCTAAAAGCAATAGCCAGTTGAATAAATATCGTTTATGCTAAAATAAAACCCAATAGTAAGATTTTAAATGTATTACATCATCTTATTGTCGATAGAATTACAAAATAAAAGGCTTTTAAAACAATAATTTAGTGCTTTTACCTTACGTTTGCAATATAAACGTTATTTAAATTAGATCTTCTTAATAAATTGTAAAATAAAGTGTAAAATAAAGAATACAGGACATTATAACTTACCAAACAAGCCTCTTCTATAGCAGAAGTGAAAATGTCAAACACGTTGTGTTTAACTGTTATCTTCCTGATCACGTGACTTTAAAGGAAATCACGTGGTACGACAAAAACATCCTGTTGCTAGGATAGTAACAAGCATAATGTTTGAAGTAACTAAGTAAGATGGACGTGCTATTATAAGTGGGCTATATTTGTAAGTATAAATTAATCTATTTCTTTAATTTAAAGTTAATTGTTATTAATTATCAGAATATAGGGTTTCTAATGACAAAGTTTGAGAATTTCTATCACTTAACTAAAGTTCCACATGTATATAGGTACACACACACACACACATATATATATATATATATATATATATATATATATATATGTGTGTGTGTGTGTATTCATAGACGCAATTTATTAAAATTAAGTATTTTAAAACATTTATAAAATAATTTTGATAACTTTTCATTTTTGTTAATTTATTTTAATTAAAAAAAATAATTATTTTGTTTACTTATAATTTTTTAATTTAATTAAGTTACTTTGTAATTTTTTTAAAAACTTTTACAATAATATAACATGTTTAAATTGTTTTTATAAGTACATGTAGTAACATAACAACTATATAGTATGTTACCATTATATAATATTAACATACAAGACGAATCAACATTGATAAGGTATGAAGTACTTTTATTAAGTTTTAAATTTAAAATTGTAAATTTATAAAACTTTTTTAACTGAAAAATAATTTTGCTATCTTGTAAAATTTTAAAAACTTTTATAATAGTTCAAAAATACATTTACTAACATGTGTAGTATGTTACTAACATTTAGTATACATACTATGTTATCATGTTTCTGTTATAAACATATAAGAGAAATTATTAATCTTAAATTGCAAGTTAAACAATATTAATAAACACACACATTTTGTTTAAATAAACACACAGATTTAAAGCAAAATATTTTATTTTCAGGACTTAAATAATACATTTCGAATAAATTCCACATTAATGTTACGTAAAAAGTTTTCACTGATACATTCAACTCCGTTTAAAAACCTTGAAATAACATAATCAAAATTTACAAGCATTAAAATCATATCCCCTAAGTGATTAAATCTTTCACGTTTATTAAAGGTGAAACATGTATGTAGACTTTGGGATTGGTGTCTAAATATACATCCTACACATTCATAAATTTGATTTAATATTGTCAGTACGTTATCCTCAATAGAATAGATAAGTTTCGTTAGTAAAACACGCTCGATTTCAGAAGGTAAATTAACGAGTGTGCATTTTTGCTTAATTATCTGCGGTAGATGAACTGTATACAAGTGATTAATCAGGACTTTACGTTGCACACTTAACATATAAATACTCATCAAACACTTGCTTCCAACGTAAAATTATTTAATAAATATGAGTTACTTTTAAACTACATATATATAAAATAAACCTCGACGTTTCGGTTAATCTTTATAACCATCATCAGGAGAAAAACCTTCATAAATATGAACAGCAAAAATTAAAATGTGTTACATGATTGAGTCACAATATTCAATCTGCCAAGACGCTCAAATAACGGAAAATTAAAACAACATATTCAAAATACGCCTGGTGGCGCCCTCTATGAATCAGAAATGTAACTGGAACTTATGTTCGACGGAATTAACGTTCATTTTAAAATGCATTTCCATATGGCAGGAACCGAAAATGATGGGATATCGTTGCAAATTTCATGTTTCCTTAGTGAAATTTCTATAGATTCACGGATGAAGGCTTTAAAGGGATTGTTTTGTCTGGAAATAACTTTGACGTTGTTAAAATCAATAAACCTAACCTGTCCGTTAGCAAAAGTTCTTGATAAGGCAGTGGAAAATTTATTGTATTTCAAATCTCTCTTATGTTCTTTAAGTCTCTCTACGATGCGACGTTTTGTCATACCAATATATGCAGAATTTGTACCATCGGTCCATTCAAATGGAATTTCATATACCCCAGATACTTCAGCCACTTGTTTATCTGGGGTATATGAAATTCCATTTGAATGGACCGATGGTACAAATTCTGCATATATTGGTATGACAAAACGTCGCATCGTAGAGAGACTTAAAGAACATAAGAGAGATTTGAAATACAATAAATTTTCCACTGCCTTATCAAGAACTTTTGCTAACGGACAGGTTAGGTTTATTGATTTTAACAACGTCAAAGTTATTTCCAGGCAAAACAATCCCTTTAAAGCCTTCATCCGTGAATCTATAGAAATTTCACTAAGGAAACATGAAATTTGCAACGATATCCCATCATTTTCGGTTCCTGCCATATGGAAATGCATTTTAAAATGAACGTTAATTCCGTTGAACATAAGTTCCAGTTACATTTCTGATTCATAGAGGGCGCCACCAGGCGTATTTTGAATATGTTGTTTTAATTTTCCGTTATTTGAGCGTCTTGGCAGATTGAATATTGTGACTCAATCATGTAACACATTTTAATTTTTGCTGTTCATATTTATGAAGGTTTTTCTCCTGATGATGGTTATAAAGATTAACCGAAACGTCGAGGTTTATTTTATATATATGTAGTTTAAAAGTAACTCATATTTATTAAATAATTTTACGTTGGAAGCAAGTGTTTGATGAGTATTTATATGTATACAAGTGTTTAATAAGATTGCTATTAAAATCAATAGCTTTTTCTTTTAAATTTTCTAACTGAAAATCGTTTAAAACACAATGTGTATAATTCTTTAAATTTTTTATTTGCATAATAGAATTATTATAATTTAACACTAATACTGTATTGTTAGCAATAAACGATGAACTTTTATATTTTAAATTAAATCCAAAAATTTTATATTGGAATTCATACCATGTTGAAATATCCATAAAAATTCTATTTGTTGATGAAATTTCTTCATTTGTAAATACATTGTGTTTGATCTCTTCAATATGTACATAATACTGTTTATAATGTCGTTTTAAAGTTAAAAATATAAAATCAGCAAGTTTAATCCGAAACATGACAAAAATGCGAGATTTACCATGTTTGGTTTTGGAAATGTTATTCACGCATGCGATGGGAGGGGTTATGTCATATAATTGTTCACTATTATGTGTAATGCTAGTTGATGGTTCATTTGAAGAAATTAAATCACTCGTAGTCGGTGAGGTAAGGTATGTTTCCAAATTTTTAAAATCTAGGTCCTTAAACACTGTATCCAAAAAGCCTGTAGCAGAGGTAGACTCACAGCAGGTGTCAGGGAAAGACGTTTCATCATTATCACAGTTAGTAAATATTGGGGTTGTAGAATCCTTGGCAATCTTAGGCTCTGCAGCATACAAATCCATGGTAGGTGATAGTGTTTCATAGTTCTCCTGTATATTAGATTTGGGTAAAAATTCATGTTTATAAAAATCAGAATTTTCCATAGGTTTATCTAAACGTTGAAACTTTGTTGAAGAAGTCATTTCTTCACACGACCGTTTAATCCTTTCTAATTCATAAGCCATTTTTAAATAACAAACAGTAAAAGGTTCAGTCACGACAAAAGTCAACAGTAAACTGATTATATTATATCTAAACAGTTACTAACATAGGTTAAAAAAGAGTGATGGTTACAGTTAAAAGCAAGTTTAAAAGTAAATATGACGTTATAGATTAAAGATTCAAGTTGTTCATTTAACGAAAATGTATATTGCTTGTTTATGTGAAATCCATATGCTTTATAATATCTAATTATTTATAAAAGCGGGTATGGCAACGCTTATTAAATGTATAAATAGTTAATCGCGTACGATAAAAAGTATAATCATGTGTATGTAAATAATAAAAATTAATTATCGATACGTATATTTAGTAAAATAAGTTTGTTTAATTACACAAATGTATAATTAGTTAAATCGAATTATTGTAAAAAAGTAATATGTGTTAAAGAAAATTAATAATATAGATTATACAAAATTATATGTTTAATAGCATATTAATTTAACTATTATATGTGAATCAATTATATATTTAAAAAATTTATTAAATATATTTGTATTAAATTTTTACTTCTTGTAAAAGTGCAAGAAATTTATTTTTATACATAGGGTTTAAATTTACAAGTCCATTGATTTACATAATAGTGATATAATATAATCATATTGAAAAATAAAACATAAAAGCTTTTTCACTTATCTATTATTTATTTAATTATTTAAACACATACATTACTATATACAAGAAGTTGTATAGTTCAAATAAATTGGTAAAGTCAATATTTCAAAAAGGAATAGTTTCATTTTTTATAGCATTTTGTAAAGTGTCTATACGTAGTAATAAATTCTGTAAATGGTTTAAAAGTTCAGTACGCTGTTCAGATATATGTTCTTTGGGCGAGAGATGAATTTTTCTATGCTTCACTAAGTCAAATCTGTGATTAAATATTTCAGAACAATCGACACATTTATAGTGTCTGGTAAACGGTTCAATATTCCTTTTCTTTTGCTGAGGGGTGTTATGAATCATAGTATGATTTATTAAATTTTTTTCCCGTAAAAACTTTTTATCACATTCATTACATTTATGCATAACGCCTTGTTTAGAATGTACTAAGTTATGCTTTTGTAAGTCGCTTTTCTGCACAAATGATTTCGAACACATTTTACAATTAAAAGGTTTCTTTTCTAAGTGAAATTTCATGTGTCTAACTAACACATTTTTTTCGTGAGAAAGTCTTACTGCATTTCTCACATTTATATGTGGCAGATGTCTTGGGATTAATTAGCATATCATCCTGTAAAGCGCTCTTTGTAGTAAACAGATTATCACACTTAGAGGGTTTTTTTTGTAAATGTAAGTTCATATGTCTTAATAACATATATTTTTTAGTAAATACTTTTTTACATGTATCACATGTAAAAGGTAACTTTTGATCGACTTGATCTGATGAAGAGGCCATCGGTTCCTTATTCAAAACAGGTTTCATTAAAATAGTACAGTCTATTTGCTCTTTAAACTCCGATGTCAAGGCTTTTCTTATCTTGGTTGGTTCGTCTAACACCATGTCTTGCATTGTACTTATTTAATTTAAATCAATTAAAATCGCAGATCACTTAAACGGAGAAAAAATTAGAACGTCTTAACGGCCCAGAAACAGTATGAATATTATTTCAAATAAAACTTTTCATGAATATTTATTTAATTGTAGAGGGCGCGCATGCTTAAAATAATTAAAAATAGCGTCACGTGTTATATATCGTATACAGAAATTAGTCTGTATGTTAAACATAAGTAATTTAGCAAAGTATCTTTTATTATACAGTGGGTGATTTCGTTAAGTATAAATGTATTTTCCATATTTTATGAAAAAGTATACAAGTAATGTTTTATTATGTATTCATCATGGCTTAAAATGCAAATTTAAATGTGTAAAAATACTCGTTCATTATATGGTATTGCTAATTAAGTAAATGAAATAATTTTTATACCTTAAACTATACAAGAAGTACCGTTATCAGTAAGAAAACAGGGATGTTATCCGCAAATAAGTAGTTTCCTGTTTTTGCTCTGGTAGACAACAGATCTATTTTCAAACTCGATAATCGTTATTCGCTCAGTTTTGGTTTAAAATCTTAAATAATTTATCAAGTAAAGGGTAGTATTTTGTATATAATATGTAAGTTATATTATAATAATGGTACACATGTTTAATGAAATAGTATAAAATCTTTAATTTTTGTAGAAAAATAAAACAAGTTTCTACATTTTCTAAAGAAAAAATTGTAAAACTTTCCGAAAACTATACTTATTTATTCCATATACATAAATAAAAACAGACACATGATAAAAAACTAAACAAATATTTATTAAATAAATACGTTAATTTATAAATACATTGTTCAAATGCTTATTATAAAAGTCTACATTCATAGATTCAAAAAACAAATAAGTATAATTACATATACATTTCTCTAGCAGGTTTTTCACAAATTCCTTAATGTTGAAATTTAGCAAAGCACTGTCGGCGCACCAGTTAAACTGTTTTCTTAAATTATATCTCATACATTCATGATCCATTTCTACTGGTTGGCCGATTGAACATAAATAACAGTCAAACGTGCGATATATTGATCTCTCTAATTCATGATCGAAGCATTCTAAAAAATAGTTCATCGCCTCTTCCCCTGTAAAGTGAGAACATTTACATATTTTTACGTTTTTTAAAACATAAACAGGTAAAAGTTTTGTTAAAAAAGTTTGAATAAGACATTCGCTAATTTCAATACAGTTTTTCTCTAGTTTGAGAAATTGTTCTTTTGTAAGTAGTAAACAATCAGGTTTCAATAGTTTTTGCAGTATGCATGATTCCTTATCCACATAAATCGTTAGTAAGTCGTTGTTAGATACGAATGTTTCTTTTTCTGCAGAGTCAAAATTAAATTTTGTCATTCTCGTTTCAAATTTATCAAAGGTTGCGTACGATATTGTAATTCCTTCATTTGTAGGGTACATTTTACCACTATTCTCAAATTCTTTATATTTTTGAATGTGAACGTTTAACTCACAGTCCTTATTCATTTGCACTTCGACAATCGTATCCTCCCCTAAGTCCCAATGGTATGGGGTAAAAACGTCAAAATACTGAAATATTCTACTAAATTCGTTGATTTCTGAAATTTCATAGTAAGATGTGTTAAGCGAAGTAGTCATTTTCAGGTTTAGAAGTATCCAAAAAGCAGGGTAAACAGATAGGTGATCAAGCAAATATACAGCAAGGTTTTAAGTAATTAGAAGAATAATCGTTTAAGTCAAAACTTTAAACAGTAAATTCATTATGGTGTACAAGCTTCTTATATTGCTATTCTTATCGTTGTAAAACAGGATGTTATTCTATAAATGTCGTCATATCCTGTTTTATTAACTTGAAAATCTTAGGAAAAAAGTAACATTGTGTTAGGTTTCATTATTTATATTAATTGTATGGAGCCATCGTAGCGTAATTGGGAGCGCATTGGAAAGCTAGCCAAAAGGTTGACAGTTCGAATCCGAGTATAAACAGAATGGTAAGTTAAACTTTCTTTTTTAAAGTATACAATTAAAAATTCTATTACAGTATCCTTAAACCTCACTTGGTAAGTTAAAATTTGCTGTATTATATAATTTATGTTACAAAATCTCTTGTATGCAAATTGGTAAGATACGCTTTGCTTTGCAAGTTTATAAAACCAACAAACCAACCAACCTTTTATAAGGTTATTTTATATGTTATAAATACATTCCAATGTGTTTGTAAGTTTAAACATTAAAGTTTATCGTAAAGCTTAAATTATTTTACAAAATTTATAATATCATTAGTACTGTATAGTAATAATCCAATATGTTCAGTCACGTGACACCTTTTCTTATATATCTTAAATCGCGTCTAATAAACATGGTCTCATGGTGTGTTCGTTTAAAACGTATGCACGTCTTGTATTTTATTACAATTAGTTCACTTCGTATATGCATGCTTGTGTACGTAACAAATAGTTCACTGTGTGTCTGTCTGTCTGCCTACCTGCCTGCCTGCTTGTCTGTGTGCCTGCCTATCTGCCTATATGTCGGTTTATAACTATAATTATTTACATGTGTCACTTTAAAATTTTTGTTAAGTGCTACGCTATAACTAAATATTTTCATTGTAAGCAGTTTGGTAAGAAACTTTAAAATATTTTATTAAGTGCTATGCTTTAACTAAATATTTTCATTGTAAGCAGTTTGCTAAGAAACTTTAAAATTATTTATTTAGCGTTATGTTAGAACTTAAATTTCCATTTTACACCATGCTATAACTTAAATTTCCATTGTAAGCAGTATAGTGAGATACTTTAGAATATTTTATTTTATACTATGCTATAACTTAAAATTCAGAAGCAGTCATTTTAAATTCCATAATTTTCATACTTACCGATACAGGGCGACACCACTTTAAACTTTATCTCTCCTAAATTTAAAAAAAAAAAAATTGGGGGGGGGGGCATGGGGTAGGGGGGGGATAGTGGTCATACTCTACCATCACCGATAGCTCGTACTATAAAACATTTAAAAAAAAATTTTAATTAAAAAAAAGGGGGGGTGGGTGGGGGGTAGGGGGGGTGATGGGGAGGTAGTGGTAGGGGGGAGGTAGGGGGGAGGCAGGGGGAGAAAAAAATTTCCTCCGCACCTCCGCCTCCGCCTGCGTTGCTGAGGTTGAACTGTCATTCTCCATCTACTAGCGCTCTCAGTAACTATGCAACGATTTATTCATTGCTCTGCAACGATTATCCTGTTCATTTTTATACAAAATAGATAAAATTGATATTAGATATATAATTGAGGGGGTCGGGGCAAAAAGTGCCAAGCAACATATTTGGTGAAATAAACACTGTAATCCGTTGCTTAACACTGTAGCACACCACTAACACTGTAAACGCAATCCGCTAACACTGTAATCCGTTGCTTAATATTGTAAATTATAATATCCTACATATAATTTGTTTCTAATGTCACTTGGTGGCAGTATATGTGACAGGTTTCGTTTTTGCCCCAGATGTTTATGCCCCCAATGAAGATAGCTAATTTACAAAAAACGTAATAATGATATCATTAAAGTATTGCCATAGTGTTACTCAGAATATCTCAAATGTTACTAAGACGTTGGCGAAAAGACTTTAAGTTATCTGTCTTGATTTGAGTATTGGATCCAATTTTCAAATTGAAATATCTCAGAAGTTCAAAACTGTGGTTTGGCACTCTCTTGCCCCGACCCCTCAATTGTTAGACTACTTATCCACAATTGTATTAAAATACGGATTAATTTTCTTTCACTTCGTGTTCGTATTGAGTTTGAGTCGGGTTTCGGTTAGACTTTTAGCAAAATTTTCGGGTTCAGATTGGGGGTATGCAGGACTCTAGTTCGTGTGTGCTGCAAAATAAAAATATGGAGAAAGACTGGTCTATAACTGAAGAAAGGTTACTTTTGCCAGTTTTCATAATTGTGGTTAGTGTCGGTTTAAGTTCCTGGTTTTCAGCAACGTGAGCGTCGATTAAACTTCGTACTGAGCAACTGACCTCTCCAAAAAATTGTCACGTGCGGTTCATTTCGACGACTCCGCGGTTCCCTTTTGCGGTTTCTCGCCTTCCATTGTCAAAGTGCACCCGTTGCCAGACTTTGCCCTTCCTTTGTTCTGCCTTTAAACTCATTAAACTTTTACTGCGCTAAAATTTATCTGAAAGCCGCATATTATAAGGACCTACACCGCAGTTAGAGTCGTGCGTGGGTCGGGTTATAGCCGACAAGTACCCGAATTTTTTATTTCAAGTCAACCCGAACCTCAAAAACTTCAACTTGAATACGACCCCGACCCGAACCTGAAATGAAAGAAAATGGGAAACGTAGTCTACAATTTTATCTCTAGCATCAATTTTACCTTTTAAGTAGAAAAATCAATACATATAAATTCATTAGAATTCACATATATAGCTTTCATCTGAAAAAAATATTGTAGCCATTCTTGTAAAAAATCGTATCAAGTCGAACCCGACCCTCAAATGTCAAAACCGAAGCTGAAACCGACCCGAAGCAAACCCTGAAATGACAAAAAAAAAAAAAAAAAAATAACGCTGGGTTTGGGTAAAATCTAGTAACTCGACCCGATGCAGGAGTCTACCGTAGCCCGTGAACATTTAAAACCGGAGCACCAAAATACCCTTCCTCCCCCAGAAGATTTGAAATTACATACTTACTTTGCTGTAGAAGAGCAAATTCCACTCTCCCCTTCCTCCTAGAAGCTACAAAGAAAAATTTCTGAATTCAAAATGGACCAAAATTTTCAGGCCTAGGTCCGCCCCGAACGATAGCTACCTTGGCCCTGCTCAGCCCAATAAATATTTCGCTGTTTTCGGAACGTCTCGTCCCGTGCAAAAATCAATGAAATTGGGCCCGACCCTACTCGGCTCCAATCATTTTCTACAAAAAATGCCGATATTTTTTAACCATCATTACCTTACATTTAATTTAATATACGAACATTTTAGAGTACAGCATTTTCTATATTATAGTATCTGCCAGCAATAGAATACGGAATAACAATATTAGTGATCACTTTGGCAAGAATGTACATGAAGATTCATTTAAAAAATAATAATAATATAGATTAGAATGAAAGAAAAACATGGTGAAAGAAAAATCACATTTTTACGGAAATACGGAAACCATAAGCAGAGCGCGACCTGTATATGCAATACATCTTTTGGGCCGCGCACTTTTCTGGCTGTGAGCGAGACTAAATGACTCTTTCTTAACCTTTCGAAAAAAATAAATAAATAGGACCAAGGGCTGACAAATGCTTTCTCCTTTTTTTTTTTTTTTTTTTTTGTAAAAAATCTAATTAAGAAATGAACACAAACATCATTGTTTCTCTTTTCGGGCATTTTTAATTTGGTAAATACAAGTTTTCCAAATAGAAAATTTAAAATAATAAAATCAGAATTATTTGACTGATTTCGACAAGAAAATAGGCAAAAAATTGTTTTCCTTCTTCTCTATTTCATCGATGCCCCCCCCCCCCAACTTCATGAGATATCGATTTTACTATATTTCAAATTTTAATTGCTTGAAAGGCGTATATCCAACATAGTGGAAAAGTATGGACGCAAGGCGTGAGACATTTTCTATGGAAAAATTTCCAAGAAATAAAATAGATTTATTCATTCATCGATGCTGGATTCTCTTTAATTTCGTGTTTACTCCAGAGTTGGTGGCTCACGGAAAATTATTCCATCTTGTGCTGCGATTGTAGCCTTGCCAACATGTTATAGTGAGAAGTGTCAGGCTGGGTATCGTTCCAAGTGGTTCAGTTCTCAGTTGGTTGAATTTCAGTGCGCTATACAGATGACCCGGGTTCGAGCCCCGGATTGGATACTTTTTCACTATGTTGGCTATACGCCTTTTAAGAAATTAAAATTTGAAATATTATGGATGCAAGGCGTAAGAAATTTTTCTATGGAAAAAAATTCCAAGTATTAAAATAGATTTATTCCTTGTCAAGACAATGAAAATTTTCTGTTAAGGACCGATTTCTGTTATAAATACGTATGTTAATATTTAAAAAGTTTTTTTTTTTTTTTTTTTTTTTTGAATTATTTTTTTCTGAAATTAAATATAAAACTTGCTAAGATGGAATCGCAAGAGATCGGAGAAAAATTCAGTCTTAGGAAACACAATGTATTGTAATTGTATTGTATTTATTTCATTGGGACCATGATAGTTTTCGTTTAAGGCAGGATTCCGTTATACACAGGTTGAATTTTTACGTGTTTTATTGTAATTCATTGAAGGAAAAAGAAGTATTTAAGGATCCGAGCTTATGATAAAACATGTCCTTTTGTTGGGATCGAACAATGCGCATCATGTGGTTTTTGACATTCGCTTGCACAATTAAATGTCAAGCAAAGGAAAGAAAGACAGGGGGGGGGGGGGTAAACAAACAGAAATGAGTTGAGTGGGATGCTATCTTATTTAGTTAAATTGTTTTTGCGGTTTAATGGTTACGAAACCGCAAGAACCACTGTTGCAGAGAGCGAAATTACAACGTCCATTATCAAAGAAGCTGGCTTGCACGTGTTTATGAGATTTTCGTATCATCCGGTGCATATCGTTAAGGGCTTCGATCCGGAACCGAATCCACCCCCACCCCCCCCCCTTCAAGGAATAAAAATTAAGATAGAACGAAATTGTTTTTCCACTTCAACAACTGAACTGAAATGAATTTTCTACTCTGAAACTGAAAAATAAAATTATTTTTATTTACAATTGAATCCATTTGGACACTACACTGTTAACTAGTATTTTAAAAACACAAATTGCACAAATTGTGCTTATTAGTTGCTAAAATCAGTGTAAAAATTGTTTTAAACTCATAAAAGAGCTAAAATCCTACATGTTTCGGCTTCAAACTTAAAGCCATCATCGGGGAAGAGGAACAACACAAACGACTACTGATCTTTTAATTTTCGACACGAGAAGAATGAAATCAACAGTATGGAAAAATTTAAATAAAATAAGCGGGCACTCTTTGTTGCCAAAGAGCGAAAAACAAAACAATGAATTAACAAGGGGTTAAAAATGTATCCCATAAACCAGGTATGCCGAAAGAAAAGTTAAAAGAGCATAAAAACGACATAAAATTTGGAAAATTATCCACTGCACTCTCCCGGTTTTACGCTAAAAATAATGATATTGTAATTAATTTCGATAAAGCAAGAATTATCCATAGGTTCAATAACCCATTTAAAGCCGCCATTAGGGAATTAAAATTAGAAAAGATTGTATTTGTAATGATAACTTTTCTTTCAGCATACCTGGTTTATGGGATACATTTTTAACCCCTTGTTAATTCATTGTTTTGTTTTTCGCTCTTTGGCAACAAAGAGTGCCCGCTTATTTTATTTAAATTTTTCCATACTGTTGATTTCATTCTTCTCGTGTCGAAAATTAAAAGATCAGTAGTCGTTTGTGTTGTTCCTCTTCCCCGATGATGGCTTTAAGTTTGAAGCCGAAACATGTAGGATTTTAGCTCTTTTATGAGTTTAAAACAATTTTTACACTGATTTTAGCAACTAATAAGCACAATTTGTGCAATTTGTGTTTTAAAATATTTTTATTTATTTTTTAAAATTCAATTTTATTTCATTTTTAATTTAAAATATATACTTACTACTTAATTTTATTTTAAGAGTTAACTTCATATTGACAATTCGTCTATTTCGATACTGTATTTAGAACTCTGCATCGAATCGGGATGACTCATCGTTATTTTTTGTGGGTTGTTGAATAAAAAATTTACTTTGTTAATCGATAAAAGATGTTATATAAAACAGTGACAAAGTTTTATTTACAAACTGTCTACAAATTTTGGCTTCACCGAAGCCATTTTCAAGATAAATGAGGATAATTTACAGATGCACGATCTATAATGCAATGATTTAAAACGACATCATCATCATTCACATATTTCACATTCTCTCTTACATTATACTCACGTTATTTTATCTTATTTTTAACATGCTTTCTTTTACCTCACAATTATGTATGTGCATGTGGCAGTCAAATCTTGTGACTCATTTTTCACCCACTTCCTGTTGACATAGAGCTTTGAAATTTGGAATTTATGTGTATTCCTAAGGGCAATACTTATATATTCATATATAATGGGCATTGAGTTTAAAAAAAAATTCGATACCTAAAGGGGGGGGGGGGCAACATTGGCCCAAAACTTGCATTTTCCCCGTAGAAATAACATTGCGATTTTTTAATATTAATTGAAAAAATAGCTACATTTTTGCATCACTCACCCATTTTAATCACATTGTTGTCCGTATCATTACGACGTCAGCATTGCAAAGCACACATTTGTACTTTATAATATCAGTTGACTTTTTTGTGAATTTTAATGAAAGCGTGTTTATTTTTATTTATTATTATTTTTTAAATTACATTTAATTTTAATTTTGATTCTTTTTTCCATATACTCGCAATTCATCCCATAATTTTGGTAAGTTAAATGATGTTGTATCGTTACATATTGAATTTTCACGTGTTACAATTTTGAATGGTTTCTTTTATAATGGATGGATAGTATAGATTGCGGAAAAAATTATTTTGCATTGATTGAAATTTATTTGGATGGTTTCTTCCTAATATAATAAATAAATTTGAATGACCAAATAAATTTCAATCAAAGCAAAATAATTTTTAATACTGATAATTCGTTCGAAATTTGGTTCAAAATGACAATATTTTCTGAAAGGTATTTTGCCCTTAACAAAAAAGGTAAAGCGCCATTCGATTACCTAGTTTCTGAATAAGAACACTTGCCAATTGCATGAGTTTCCGAATAAAAATTAATCCAGAAATGTGTCTTTTTATTTGAGAACAGTCTTAAAAGTATACTACAAACCAAAAAGAACTTAACGCATTTCGGACGGATCTTGATAATTATCATGTTTATAATGCGTGTCTGTATAAACATATTTACAACCAGAAAATTTATTTACTAACATGTAGATTGTCTTTATGCGGCATATATTCGATTTATTTTATTAAATAAAGTTTCTAGCCCAAATTATGTTTATTTAACCTAAGATTGTAATTAAACTACTGGCCCGTAAAGGTGTTATATAAATATTTAATTTGATAAATATTTCGCTTGAGAAATTTAAAAGAAATTTTAATTACTCTATTCTTTATTTCAAAACTAATCGAATTGTGTTTTTGTCCATAGAATAAACAGAGGTTTCGTTTACGATTTCTCGCGTCTGTTTTGTTCTTTATATTTTTTGCCATTAATCAACTTTCTGTAACCGTACCCTCTCTCACGAAAGCCCAGAGGTGATTCATCATAAACTGTGTGACAAATCATTTCTAACGACAACCACACCGTTTTTGTTTTGTTTTCGCGTATGAAGTTTCTATAAACACTTTTGTTTCCGGATGATAGATGACCCCGTTTTTTGCAGTTTGATTTTGAGTGGTGAAAGAACTACAACTTTTAATTTTAACTATTGAAAGAACTACAACTTCTATCAGTTTCTCCATGTATAACGTTCGTCGATCGGCGTTAAAACTCAAATAGATGACTCAGTGTTTTGATTTCAAAGTTCGTTCGTGCGTCTTGCAAGCAGAAAGAGATTAGGCAATATATATTTTTAAATTATCCTTTGATTTTTAATTATTTTCTTAAATAATTACTTTCCCGAGTCATTTGAGAAATTAGTTGTATAAAAAGTACGTAAGGGTAAAAAAAAATAACATTCCGCAAAATGTCTTTTTTTTATAGCTATATTATTGTAAAAACACGGAACTCACTTTTTTAAATAAAAAAACAAGGACGAAAAATTATGCAGCCGGAATAGTTTATGAAACACTTTCCAACACTAACAAAACTAGTCGTTGGGGGCCACCGTAATACTTACCCATCATGGATAGGCATAATATAAAATATGAAAATAAAACATGTGTAAGCTATTTATAAAATGCATCGCAATTTGAATAAAATCGTGGCTTGATGACGTCATGAACTGTAAATGCTCTATTACTGAATTGCGTAAAAGAAACATCCTTATAACTCCAAAAATGATAATCCTATTAACTAACAGTTTACTGCGTCGGATTAAGCGTCTCTTTTCCAATTAAAATAGATCTTTGGATTGAAATTTGAATGAAATACAGGGTCACGAAAAATCGAAGGGTGTGGAAAATGCGATTACAAATATCTCGGCAACTTATTATCCGATCAATTTCATTCTGTATGCAAAATTTATGTTTTTTTTTTATTGTCTTTTATATTCACTCCTTAAAATAAACAATTTCGAAATTTTTTATATACCTTTTATCACAACGAATATTTCGAGAGTCCGAAAAAAAATAGTTTCGGATTATCGAGGTTACTGAAATTCAATAAGTTTCTTCCCATTATTACATACTAAGTACATACCCAATTTCAAGTCTCTGTCTCAATTTGTTCGGGAGATAGAGCGTTTACAGACACACACACACAGAGACAGACGGACGACAATTTTGTTTTTCTAAAAATATGTTTTTTGGAATCTCCAGTGTCTAAAACGTGTAAATCCGTTACTTGAAGGACGCTGTTTATTCTAAGACTCCCCAAACGTTGAACAATTCATCTGTGAGGCATGTGCATCCATTTCAATAGAAGTATTGCAACAAGTGATTTCGAACCTTACCTTTTAGGTTGCGAAATGTTGTTGCTGAAAAAGGTAACTATATCGAAACCATTGCAATGTGATTTTTAGCTCACTTTCAGGAACTATTTCAAAGACACAGCTTTGTGATTGCAGCGCCCTCTCGTGTCCAATATTGGAACAATTTTTTTAAATTGATGTATAAAAAATTCCAGACCTATCTGTTTAACATTCAACTTGTTTCACATTTCTATCTCTCACTGTTTCGAAGTTATGTCATTTCAAAGTTGGGGAGTCCTTTCTAGAACACCCTGTATGTACATTTATTTGCTAAAAGGTGTAAAATAAAACTTTATAAGCATTAAAAAAGAGTTTTATTAGACTGTTTATATGTTTCGACTTCACCGAAGCCATTATCAAAACAAATAAGAATGTTCTACAATTGCACGATCTGTAATGTAAGGATTTGAAACGTCATCGTTCGATTTTTCACGCGTACTCTTTTATCCGTAACCATGGCGTAACTCAAGCTACAATTTTAACAGTAAAGACAACAACAGTAAATATAATTACGTAAAACTTAAAACTTTTTCCTAAATGACCAAAATTAATTTCGGAATCGAAACTCTTTTATTTATTTATTTTTTTGTATTCGGCATCCGAAATTTTGTGAAAAAAATATCTACACTCATAATATCATTTTGAAATCAAAATTAGTTGTCCAGGTATGCGAAAAAAAAAATTAAAATTCTTATACCACAGTATAAGCAATTAATTTCAATCTATGATTAGAATTATATGATTTTTTTTCTTCTTTTTCTTTCCGACACGCTTTTTTACAGTTGAAAACTGGTGGTGCCTTTATTTGTCTGTAAAACAAGTTTTTCTGCATTAATATGCTAACTGTTGGAAAAAGAAGATTCTCTTAAAGCAAAAGTGGATTTTGAAAACTGAATATTTAAATTTTTAAGGGATTGGATTCACTTACAATTTTGGCAGAGTTGTAAAGAACAAGCTAAAATACTTATGCACAAAATCGTAAATTGAAATATTAAAAATATTTTTAGCGATTGAATTTTACATATTACATATTATATTTAAGCGATATTTTTACATACGACAAAAAATACTGACCTATTTCAAAACGTTCTAGGCGTATTTCTTTTGCATAAAATATGACAATATTTATTTGTGGAGATATTTTTCATCTATTACAATGTAAGTTGGCATGAATTGCAAATTCTCACTAAACGTATAAGAAGATTTTTTTTTTCTTCTAAAAATGTAGCTTAGCTCTATATTTCCATATGCACATAATTTTAAACACTAAGATATCCCTAAAATGCAACTTTTTATGCTAACATACATTGTATAAAGGATATACAGCATAAATTTCAAAAGAATCTGATTTGCTAGGAATACGCATAAAATGTTTCAAAATTTAGAAATTTGAAAAAATTTCAATTATTTTAAGTGTGAGTAACTGTTTAAATATATAGTTTGTTTACAAATATTAAAACTTAAATCTCTGCGAAGAAGCGTTAGAATTAGAAAATTCGTTTGCATCACTTGAATAAAAGCATTTAGTTTCACAATTCACACACACACACACACACACACACACACACAAAAATCGATTTTTAGTCGAATTTTATAATTTTGAAAGTCTACTTTCCCCTTAAGAGAGATAACGCTCTAATGCGAGATGTTTCCAAACTTTTATGATCAAGAATTTAAGGCTGTTCTCAAATCCAAACTGAGACAATTTTAAATTAATTTTTGTTCGCAAACGTATCAAATTGGAAGGAGCTCTTTTTAAAGAAATTATGCAACCGAACCGTTTTTCTCCGTTTTTTGTTAAAGGTGGAAGATTTTCCAGAAAATATTGTCAAAGTTGGCTTTTTGAACCAAATTTCTCGACACAACAACAGGACAGAAAGGGGAAAAAAAACGGCGTCCCTGAGGCAATAATCGCTTATAACTCAAGGTGTAATTCATTCATCGGAAAATGAAAAAAACTGTTCTATTGCAAACTACTTCAATGATCATGCCTGCAAGTATCATGCTTTTATGTTAAAAATGAGTCAGAAAAACTGTCAGAAAGTTTCGCATTGTTGTGCAGGGAAAAACATCTTTATGAAAACAGCCTTAATTAGAATCCTGTATCGGGTCGGATTGACTCAACTTTTGCTTTGTTGTGGGTCTATAGTTTGAGTCGGGTTCGATTTTTCCACCTAAATTCCGCTATACCCGATTATTATTATTATTATTATTATTATTTTTTTTTAATGTCGAATATTGCTACAAATGAAAATAATTGTATGTTTGAATACAATGGAGTATATGTAGTCAATTTATTTTAGAGTAGTTGAATACTACAGGAGATAAGAATGAATACATACTAAGAATAAGAATTCCATTATTGATTTTAATTACAGTTTTAGTCCCCTTGCAATTCGGGTTTCGAGTCGGATTCAGATTTATGCAGTTAGGTAAAATTTCGTAAGAAATACTACCTATTACATTCTCCCCTAAGTTGGAATTTTTGGAAAATTTTTGCAGATCTACGCCGTTCATGACTCCCAGAACCCAAAACCACCCCCAGTTCAAAACGTTATATATCTAATGTATCTTATCTATCTATGTCACTTTTTTATGGACACGATAACTTCAATAATTCTGCACAAATCTCTTTCAAATTGATACATAAAATCAAGGGGCATAAAATCTCGGCCTAGTTCGTTAAAGGGCAAAATCGAACCAAGGGGGGGGGGGGCGGCTTTTTGTGGAAAAAAAAACATCTTAATTATGATGCGTATCGAATCCGTTTAAAGTTATTATTACTTCTAACAAAAGGGCCGAAAATTTATGTTTGACAGACTTTTGATATCATTAAAAATGGCCTCGAGGGGGGGGGGGGGGGGGAGGAGGGGGATAGGGGTTTTAGAAGAAAAAAATTCATAACTTTGTCCATTCCCAAAATATCAAATTCACTTAAATTTATTATAAATCCTCTTAATATTATCTACAACTTTTATATTGACAAGTTTTTTATAGGACCAACCCTTACAGCAAAATAATAATAATAATAATAATAATTAAAAATTAAAAACTAAAAACTAAAAAAAAAAAAAATTAAAAAAAAAAAATCTCTGCCAGCTCCGCCTACAGACACATTTAGATTTCGAAGTCGGCGGTCCCAACTGCCACATCATGGCGAAAAGGTTATCTCTTCTGCAATTCCCAATAAACAGGCTCCCCACGGTTTGCGTCTTCGAAATGTACCTGTGCCTGTAGGCCTAGCAGTCAGGGATTTTTCGGGTTGCGGTCTATTTCGAGTTATTCGTATTATGTTAATTTTAGCATTGAGATAATTAGAGCAAGTAATAGTTGTGATTATTTATGTGTGTGTTTTTAAGATTTTTATTATCTTTACTGGTATAACGAGTAACGAGGACTTTTATAGTTCCCCTGGTTTTCCTTACACTGAAATAAATGAAGTACTCAAAAATTAGTAAATAAGTGTGCTCATATCGAATTGGGTATGTTTGGATCAAAACTGAACCTATGTTCTCTCATTTTGAAACATGATATGTTCATAGTTGCCAACCTCGCGTTTTTTTTTCATACCAATATTATTATGTAAAAATATTTGTTTTATTTAATCGTACAATTTCTGCAATTTAATAAAGCGAAAATGCTTGTAAAGATTTTACTGGTATCCAAAACATCGGGAGATTGGGAACTATGCATGTTATCCAACTCGAAAGAAACGATAATTCTGTACTTTTTAATGGTTTATTTCATTAATGCCAACATAAAATATGTTCATTAATAGGAAAACAATGGCAGTATACTTTGGAAATCAGGAAATAATATTACATTTTTAATCCTCGTTTGGAATTTTTTATTCCTCGTTGCTAAATTTATCACAAATTAACATAAAATTTACATTTTTAAGACATTTACAATTAATATCCTGTAATATCACACACAAAAAAAAGAAAATAAAAGAGTAAATTGATGTACTCATATTAAATTGAGTATATTTGGATCAAAAAGGAACCTATGCTTTCTCAATTTTGAACCATCACATGTTATCAAACCTAAACGATACGATAATTATACTTTGTATTGGTTTATTTCATTCATGTCGGCATAAAATATGTTCATTAATAGAAAACAATGCAATATACCCTGGAAATCAGAGAATAATATTGCGTTTTTATTCTTCGGAAAGAACTATATCTTGCGTCTCCTTTATAAAGCGTGTGATTACATTGCGTTGTTGTTATGAGTGCTTCGTATATTCATGCGTGGTCTATGTGCTGAGTGAGATGAATTTGTTCGTGAAAAGAAAATTAGAAGAATGGGATTTTCAATGTGTTCTTATTTGAACACATCCATGGAATCAAAAAGGAGTACATGTGTTTCTCAATTTTGGGTACATTTAGATCACAGTTATTTTGAGTATGTGACACATTTAAAATTGAATATTTTTTACTCAATTTTGAGAACCGATTTTTTTTCAGCGTATTAGCCAAATTAGACTGTGTATATATATATATATATATATATATATATATATATATATATATATATATATATATATATATATATTAAGAAACATGTAAAATGAATTTTTATAAAAACAATGGCTTTTTGCATGACTGTATTTGTCAGTTGAATAAATAAGTAGTAGGTAATACATCACTTATATGCTTTATTAATATTTTTATCTGAATCTTACTAATTAATAAAGGAATTACAAGAGTAGAAAAATACATGGTGGCCAAATGGCACCACAACGCCAGCTAAGGGTTGAAAGAACTATCAACTTATCTCTTACTATTTAAAAAGTGTCAATTAGGAATGATAAATCCCCGAGATATTGCGCCAACGGTGCGACGGCGCGCCGAAATTTCAACAACGATCCGAACTCTACAAAACAAAGAGACAAATTAAATGCGAGAGAAATAATTAAATTGGACAGCAGCGTGGCATCAGATGGAAAATAGAGGGTATTAAAAAACCCACAGTCAATTTGGAGAGAGCGTTCGGGTATCGTAACAGTCTCGTTAACAAGGGACCTTGACAACGGACAGTGATACTCGGTATCCGAAATTAGAAACGGAGGTCACACGGATGGAGATAGAGGTGCTCGGAAAACGAAACTTATTTGTTGCTACTGATGTTACTTCTTCCAGCTTTGTTTGAGTTGGACTTGTCTTGTCATAACCCGAGTGAAAAACTAGCTAAGACGATTATGAAACAACCGATAGTCCTATTAACTCGTAACCAGGGCCTGGTTACCGCCTAGGGCACACTTAAAGAAATTTTCGTCTCATTTAATCAAAGATGCAAACTTCCACCACTTTTCTTAAAGACATTTCCGTCTTATTTAATTAAAGAGGCAAATTTCTATCACTTTTTAAAGAAAATTTCGTCAGTTTTAACTAAAGAGGCAAACTTCTATCACTTTTTAAAGACAATTTTGTCAGTTTTAGCTAAAGAGGCAAACTTCCACCACTTTTCTTAAAGACATTTCCGTCTTATTTAAGTAAAGAGGCAAATTTCTATCACTTTTTAAAGAAAATTTTGTCTTATTTAACTAAAGAGACAAACCTCCACCACTTTTTCTTAAAGACATTTCCGTCTTATTTAATTAAAGAGGCAAATTTCTATCAGTTTTTAAAGAAATGTTCGTCTCATTTAATCAAAGAGGCAAACTTCCACCACTTTTTCTTAAAGGCCGTCTCATTTAATTAAAGAGGCAAATTTCTATCAGTTTTTAAAGAAATGTTCGTCTCATTTAATCAAAGAGGCAAACTTCCACCACTTTTTCTTAAAGACATTTCCGTCTTATTTAATTAAAGAGGCAAATTTCTATCAGTTTTTAAAGAAATGTTCGTCTCATTTAATCAAAGAGGCAAACTTCCACCACTTTTTCTTAAAGACATTTCCGTCTTATTTAATTAAAAAGGCAAATTTCTATCCAATTTTAAAGAAATTTTTGCCATTTTAACCAAAGAGGCGAACTTAAACCACTTTTTATTTAAGACATTTCTATCTTATTTAATTAAAGAGGCAAATTTCTATTAAATTTTAAAGACATTTTCGTCTTATTTATCCAAAGAGACAAATTTCTACCACTTTTCTTAAAGACATTTCCGTCTTATTTAATTATAGAGGCAAATTTCTATCAGTTTTTAAAGAAAATTTCGTCAGTTTTAACTAAAGAGGCAAACTTCTATCACTTTTTAAAGACAATTTTGTCAGTTTTAGCTAAAGAGGCAAACTTCCACCACTTTTCTTAAAGACATTTCCGTCTTATTTAAGTAAAGAGGCAAATTTCTATCACTTTTTAAAGAAAATTTTGTCTTATTTAACTAAAGAGACAAACCTCCACCACTTTTTCTTAAAGACATTTCCGTCTTATTTAATTAAAGAGACAAATTTCTATCAGTTTTTAAAGAAATGTTCGTCTCATTTAATCAAAGAGGCAAACTTCCACCACTTTTTCTTAAAGGCCGTCTCATTTAATTAAAGAGGCAAATTTCTATCAGTTTTTAAAGAAATGTTCGTCTCATTTAATCAAAGAGGCAAACTTCCACCACTTTTTCTTAAAGACATTTCCGTCTTATTTAATTAAAGAGGCAAATTTCTATCAGTTTTTAAAGAAATGTTCGTCTCATTTAATCAAAGAGGCAAACTTCCACCACTTTTTCTTAAAGACATTTCCGTCTTATTTAATTAAAGAGGCAAATTTCTATCCAATTTTAAAGAAATTTTTGCCATTTTAACCAAAGAGGCGAACTTAAACCACTTTTTATTAAAGACATTTCTGTCTTATTTAATTAAAGAGGCAAATTTCTATTAAATTTTAAAGACATTTTCGTCTTATTTATCCAAAGAGACAAATTTCTATCAAATTTTAAAGAAATTTTCGTCATTTTTAACCAAAGAGACAAACTTCTACCACTTTTTATTAAGGACATTTCCGCCTTATTTAATTAAAGAGGCGAATTTCTATCCAATTTTAAAGAAATTTTCGCCTTTTTAACTAAAGAGACGAACTTAAACCACTTTTTATTAAAGACATTTCCGTCTTATTTAATTAAAGAGGCAAATTTCTATCAAATTTTAAAGACATTTTCGTCTTATTTAACCAAAGAGACAAACTTCTACCACTTTTCTTATAGACATTTCCGTCTTATTTAATTAAAGAGGCAAATATCTATCAGTTTTTAAAGAAATGTTCGTCTCATTTAATCAAAGAGGCAAACTTCCACCACTTTTTCTTAAAGACATTTCCGTCTTATTTAATTAAAGAGGCAAATTTCTATCCAATTTTAAAGAAATTTTTGCCATTTTAACCAAAGAGGCGAACTTAAACCACTTTTTATTAAAGACATTTCTATCTTATTTAATTAAAGAGGCAAATTTCTATTAAATTTTAAAGACATTTTCGTCTTATTTATCCAAAGAGACAAATTTCTATCAAATTTTAAAGACATTTTCGTCATTTTTAACCAAAGAGGCAAACTTCTACCACTTTTTCTTAAGGATATTTCCGCCTTATTTAATTAAAGAGGCGAATTTCTATCCAATTTTAAAGAAATTTTCGCCTTTTTAACTAAAGAGACGAACTTAAACCACTTTTTATTAAAGACATTTCCGTCTTATTTAATTAAAGAGGCAAATTTCTATCAAATTTTAAAGACATTTTCGTCTTATTTAACCAAAGAGACAAACTTCTATCACTTTTCTTAAAGACATTTCCGTCTTATTTAATTAAAGAGGCAAATTTCTATCAGTTTTTAAAGAAATGTTCGTCTCATTTAATCAAAGAGGCAAACTTCCACCACTTTTTCTTAAAGGCCGTCTCATTTAATTAAAGAGGCAAATTTCTATCAGTTTTTAAAGAAATGTTCGTCTCATTTAATCAAAGAGGCAAACTTCCACCACTTTTTCTTAAAGACATTTCCGTCTTATTTAATTAAAGAGGCAAATTTCTATCCAATTTTAAAGAAATTTTCGCCTTTTTAACCAAATAGGCGAACTTAAACCACTTTTTATTAAAGACATTTCCATCTTATTTAATTAAAGAGGCAAATTTCTATTAAATTTTAAAGACATTTTCGTCTTATTTATCCAAAGAGACAAATTTCTATCAAATTTTAAAGACATTTTCGTCATTTTTAACCAAAGAGACAAACTTCTACCACTTTTTATTAAGGACATTTCCGCCTTATTTAATTAAAGAGGCGAATTTCTATCCGATTTTAAAGAAATTTTCGCCTTTTTAACCAAGAGACGAACTTAAACCACTTTTTATTAAATACATTTCCGTCTTATTTAATTAAAGAGGCAAATTTCTATCAAATTTTAAAGACATTTTCGTCTTATTTAACCAAAGAGACAAACTTCTACTACTTTTCTTAAAGACATTTCCGTCTTATTTAATTAAAGAGGCATATTTCTATCACTTTAAAAAAAAAAAAATTCGTTTCATTTAACCAAAGAGGCAAATTTCTATCAATTTTTAAAGACATTTTCGTCTTATTTAACCAAAGAGACAAACTTCTACCACTTTTCTTAAAGTCATTTCCGTCTTATTTAATTAAAGAGGCAAATTTCTATCACTTAAAAAAAAAAAATTTCTTTTCATTTAACCAAAGAGGCAAAGTTTCACCACTTTTTTCGTTAAGGGTGTTGGTCAGCCATAGCTTCCAAATTCCCTAATTTTAAACTTATGGGCTTAGAATGCATTCGTATATTTAAAATATCTCCTAAGGAAATTAATATTTTTAACTTCTATTTTCTGTGTACTTAAAAGGTGTCTCTTTTTTTCTTAAGCTGTCAAAATATTTCTAAAATATATACTGAATTTTATTCGAAGTGTTGAAATATTACTCACAGCTCGTCAGCTTTTAACACATAAAATATTAAATTAAGTGCATATTTTAGAAATATTTTGATAACTAAGAAAAAAAAAGAGACATCCTTTAAGAAAAGTACACAGAAGTTAAAAATATGAATTTCCTGAGGAGATATTTTAAATATAAGAATGCATCCTACACTGCAAAAAAAAAAAAAAAAAAAAAAAAAAAGTGTTGATTTTACAGTATAATACTGGCATCCCAGCTGCCAGTATTATACCGTAAAATTAACAATAATAAACAGCGAAATAAACACTAATACGCTACCGCGCATGCGCGGTAGCATATTTATCCCCCCCCCCCCCCCACTGGGCACCTTGGAGTAGAGGTGCCATTATTCTTCCTTGGGGTGCCATGCTATCACCCCCTGGATTAGGTGTGCCATCTGTCACCCTAGTTAAGGGTGCCATTCTGGCTCCCCTAGAAGTGTCACCAGTGAGACAAGCCTTTCACCCCTAGGGAGTGCCATGTGTCACCTGTAGTTTTAACAGTGTAGCAAAAATGTAGTCTGTTTTAACCAGACCATTATGAAACACAAAATCTCAAATTCTCCGGGAGAGGGGGGGGGGGGGTAGGGAAGGTCTGCTCTCTCTTTCTGGCGCACGCCCTGAATTAATCTCTGGGTAGAAGCTTCTAGAAAATTTGATAGACAACTGAGAACCAAACTTTCGTCTGGAATAAGTTTTTTGTTCTGGCTATGCAAACAAAAGGAGTAAAAAATCGATAGAAACACATCCGACTGACTCTAATAGCTGGTGGGAGTCCAGGAATCGACACCGCGCGGACGATGAGAGGACGGGCTCGGGAACAGCTGTTTTGATCAAGGACGCGGAAAGAGAAACGTGCTAGCTCTCACGGCTATTCGATTGTTTCCCCATTCAAAAAACTTTCCATCTGATCAATGGAAAAGAAGAAAATTTCAATGTTTCTTTTAGACTTTTAAAACTACGCATTTAAGGGGACGGTAGACTTTGAAAAAGAGCAAAAATAAGAATTTTTGCTTTAGTTCTAAATTGTATCGTTAAAGTTTTCTTTTAAAAAAAAAGCAATGTATTGCCATACAAGTATATGACAATACATTGCTATTTTTAGGTGTGTTGTAATTCTATAAATACGTAGCACCCATAGTCGTCGCCTGGTCCGTCTGTTCTCATATAACAGCCCAAAAACTACCCAACCGAATGGTTTGAAATTTAATTTATAGAATCGTTGCAGAATTTTGTCGAGGGATTTCAAATTTTAAGAACATCGAATCAAAACCTAAAAAGATATTAATAAAAGTTTTCTTCATTCTATTAAATCCTATCATACGTAATCTATATAGTAAAAGCGCAAGTCATGTAACTGAGGAAAACAAATATGGGCCAACCCCATCTTTTTCCATAGGCCAAGCGGCCATTTTTATTCAAAATTATTTTTCGAATAAAATGGCATAAAAGTTACATTTTTAGAAAGATCGTTCAAAAAAAATGGTTTGTTTGAGAGATGAGTTACATTAAAAAAATGAATAGATTCTGAGATAACTTCAGTGAAAATTAGGTTAACAGCCGAATATCTCAATCTATTAAAGTAAATAAACAAAAGATTCAGTCATCGTGAGTCACAGAAATATTAACCATGGAGGTAATCATTCGAAAAGCAAGATCTCCGTGGTGAATTTACAGCGCTGTCTGGTGTCGAAAAAAAAATCGCATCTGTAAACATGGCATACGTAATAAGAAAAAAAAAAGGCATCCGAATTTCGTTCCTAGCAGACGATATAATTGATTTCACTGAAAAAATAATGATGATTTTTTTACATTGTAAAACTAATTATAGCACGAAACGAACGTACCTCATTTGTCACGTTTAACGTACAATTTCCAACTTGTTTCATGCTAAGTGTATTTTCATGCTTCATACAACTGTTTGTAATGCAAATAATATATCGTAATGTATTTGAAATGCATTTTTCTTAAAACAATTTTTTCGCATCTTCGAAATGTTCAGGCATTTAAATTCTTGTTTCGAATTATCAATATCGCTAAAATACACATTTTTTCGTCCATGTTTGGTTTGGGCAGACAGTTATTTTAAAAAAACTGGCACGAAATTAATTTTTTTTTATTCTTTCAAATTTCATATACGTAATTGACTAATATTGCTAATTTTAAGACCTGAACCCTAAAAATAAATAAAATGAATGTTTATAAAAACAATGGTATTGTTACATGACTATATAGTAAGTTGAATGGATCAGTAATTAAAGCGTGTCCGAGAAAGGTCTTTATCATTCTAAGCATTAATAACAAAACTATTAACAGGTGAAATGGAATGCAGTTTTATGCAAAAGAATGAAAAAATCTAAGAATTTTTTCCACAGTTGGAATATTTGCAGCCACATGTTTTATGTCAGCAGGATGGTGCTCCGCCTCCCTGGAAATGTCCGCAAATATTAAAAAACACTTGGAGGGAAATCGAGTACAGGCTCGACATTCTTCGTGGTACTGACTGAGCTCACGTACAACTACATTGAAGGTACTGTACAAAAAAACCTCTTAGATTTCTTCATTCTTCTGCAGCAAACTGCATTTCATTTCACCTGATAGTATTTTTGTTATTAATGTTTAGAATGTTGAAGACCTTTCTCGGACTCACTGCATATCACTTCCATATTTTATTATTTTAATCTGAATCTTGCTGATTAATGTAAAAATTACACGGTTTAAAAAATACTCTAAATCACACCACAATACCAGTTAAAACAGACTAAAAAAAACTTACTGTCTGTTAAAAAAAAAAAAAAAAAAAAAAAAAACCTGCAACCAAAATTGAAAAAGTAAAAAAACGACCAGCGTATAGAGGTCGACCCCAGCTATCCAACGCAAAAAAATTCATTACCGGAAAAGAGGCCAAAAAGACTTTGGTTTAAACACTGTAAAGAAAGTTTCTTTAAATGATTTATGGTGATTGCTGGAATCTCTTACAACGGAAAATTAAAGATCAGAAAAGTTGAGAAAAATGCCAAAATTAACTCTACTTATTATCAAAGGAATATTCTAATTCCAGTTTTTAAAGAAGAAATTCCAAAACTTTATCCTACGGACGTTAAAAGTATTGAGTTCCAGGATAACGAGAGCATCCAAAAGTACAATCGCATTTCTCGAAAAATTGACAAGAGAAACTGGAATCAAGTGGTATACCGTTTAATCACATATTCCAACCAAAAGTCTCCAGATGTTTCACCAATGGATTACTGTGCTTTTGGACTATTAAAACAAGCTCTTGCGAAACGCCTACGTTGAGTGGACTCTGGAAATGTGTGGTGGAGGAATGGAACAAAATTCCACTTCCAGTTTTTCAAAAAGCCCTACTATCTTGGAAATTCCCCTGCAATATGATAGTCCATAACAAGGGCTACTAAATAGAACATATTGAAAAACTAGTCTTTGGAGGCCACCGTAATACTTACCCATCAAGGATATGCAAAATATAAAATATGAAAATAAAACATGTGTAAACTACTTATAAAATGCATTGCAATGCGATTAAAATCGTGGCTTGATGACGTCCTAAACTTTAAATGCTTTATTACTGAATTCCGTAAAAGAAACATCCTCATAACTCCAAAAATGTTAATCCTATTAACTAACGGTTGACTGCGTCGGATTAAGCTTCTTTTTTCCAATTAAAATATATCTTTGAATTGCAATTTGAATGAAATACAGGGTCACGAAAAATCGAAGAGTGTGAAAATACGATTCCAAATATCTCGGCAACTCATTATTCGATCGACTTCATTCTTTATGGAAAATTTGTTTTTGTTTTTTTATTGTCTTTTATAGCCACTCCTTAAAATAAATGATTTCGAAAATTTTTATATACCTTTTATCAGAACGAATATTTTGAGAGTCCGAAAAAATTAGTTCCAGATAATCGAGGTTACTGAAATTCAATCCCATTATTACATACTAAGTACATACCAAATTTCAAGTCTCTATCTCAATTTGTTCGGGAGATAGAGCGTTTACAGACACACACACAGACACGGATTGCAAATTTTTTTTTTTTCCCTAAAAACATGCTTTTCGGAATCTCCAGTGTCTGAAACGTGTAAATCTGTCAATTTTTTTTTCGATTTTTTGAAACGATTGCAAGATTTACCCTATACTACGTATGATGGGTAAGTAATAATTGTTTTAATTTATGTATTTTATTTTTGTTGTCAAAATCTTTCCCAATATGTGTAAACATACCCTCTGTATTATCGCTAGTGACATCTAAATAGGTGAACTTTGATCACAATATTCCTGTGCATAAAGTTTAGTACAGAAGCAGTATCTTAAGAGACTTCAGAATATAGGTGATTTTTAATTATATAATAGTCCTGTACACTGTACATAATTACTGGTACAGAAACATTATCATATGATTTAATCCAGCCTTTTATTCCTTTTTCGATCAGGCGGTTTCAGCGACCGCTCACAATAGCTATACGACAATTTCTGTGACAGTATCTATCTATATTATAAACAAGTAATATAAAAACGTTTTTTTTAAATCAATTCCTACTTAGGTCAAATAGAAATTTTTTTCCAGCGATCTACACGCTTCGCCACTGACGGTATTTATTCCTAAATTTATATCCTGCTAAATATCTTACATAAGAGAAATTTTTGAAATGTATTGAAAATTAAATAAAAAATAAATAGCTATAATGCCAAAAATTAATAGCTCGAAAAGTATTTCTCACAAAATTGTTAAACAAACTGCGTTAGAAAGGTAAAAAAAAATTGTATTTTTCTTGATATAAATTTAAAACCTAATGATTATGCCGTTTTTCAAATATTGAATTTCAAAAATTACCAAACTTCACAATAAAGTGCCATAGCGATGTTACAGTTAGCGATAATGCAGTTTTTTCAAATATTAATTAATTAATTAAATTTTATTATTTAATTTTAGTTTTATACTTCATTTCTGTTCAAAAGAACAGACTCACTCCACATTTATAGTCTCCTTCGCCCGCGAGCCACCTGATAATCGTCCGTGAACAGCCCCATTATCTTTTTACGTGTGAAGGTGAGACTATAAATATGGAGTGAGTCTATACTTTTGAACAGAAATGAAATATAAAATTAAAATTAATTAATTAAATTTAATTAATGAATTAATATTTGAAAAAACTGTATTAACATCAATAGTCATCCAGTACAAGTTTAAAAAAAATTATTTGAACTTGAATGGATGAATAGAAAATATTTTATTAACGATTGAAAATTCCTGCAAGATATATATATAGAGAGAGTGTGAGCTAATAGTAGGAATTTAATAAAAAGGACAAACATGCCTGTGCGTAACGCTGACGTCATTTTGCGAATGGCAACACCGGACGATGAAATTTCGGTTTCGCGATTTTTGCAATTGCAATTTTTTAAATTTCTAAACAACGCACGTTTTTAATTTTTACACAGTTATACAGAAAAAAAAAATCTCCTTTTGAATGTAATTTGTTCTAATCTAAAAAAAAATAAATATAAAAAATCTATCAATAAAACAATTAATAAAACAATTAATGGTTTTCACTATATTATCTAACTCAAGAAGCCCGGGGTCGATGCCCTAGTATATAGTTAAAGGTTAAAAGCAGATTTTTTTTTCTATCCACATAGGATAACAAACACCAGTTAGTGATTTTGATTGGAAAGAAGCTTATCGATTTTTTTAGAATTCCAGGAGTAAACTTTATCTCTATGATATCTTTAGTTATAATCAATTCTTGCAGAAACTCGAAATTGAACTAAAAATACGACTTGCACGTGAACTTTTTTTTTTCTTTAAATAAAATATGGCTGACTTGTTTGTTTTTGTAATTGAATCATATAATGTCCATAAAAAAGATTTCCATCTGTTAGTATTTTGTGCTTCGTTCCATTTCAAATAAAATATTTTGATTAGGTTCTGGTAAAATTTTAAAAATCACACTTTTCGGTTCGATTTTGGTTTAGTTCCGCATGAATTAATCATCAAAATATGACACTTATGTCAATGCAAAATATCATCATGCCAAACTGTTAAATTCTGATATTATTATGGCCGAACATTCTGAAATCATACACCTTTTTCACCCTTCATATGAATATAACTATAGATATTTGAATATAAATGATAATATGTACAAAATTTACTAAATCTAATATCTACAATAATAAAGATATATAAGTTTGTGTGTCTCTCTCTCTCTCTCTCTCTCTCTGTGTATGTGTGTGTGTGTGTGTGTGTGTGTGTGCGCGCGTGCGTGCGTGCTGTGTTCAGAGAATTCTGCAGCACGCAGAGCTATACAAGGTTTGGCAGGAAGGTACCTCTATATCTGTAGATTGTTTGGTTAGATTATTTTTATTGTTTATGCGAATTATCACGTTTCTCAACGATTTTTCCATATTAGTAAAAGGAATCCAGTTTCAATATTTTAACCCAATATAGTAAATTCAGTTCTCTTTTCTATAAAGTTGATTCGGAATTAGCACAGCGATTTTTAAATTTTTGATGCAATTTTTAGAGTTTTTCCGCATTTTGCGGCGATTTTTTGACATTAGTAAAAATAATTACTTTACAAACTTTTAGCCTAATATAGTAAATTTTGTCCTCGCGATTTTTGAATTTTAGTGATTATTAAACCGGTTTTCAATGCGATTTTTTAGCGATCTTGCGCGTATCGCGGGTATCTTTTGACATTCGTGAAAGATTTCCGGTTTCAAGCCTTCTATAGTAAATTTTGCCCTCTGCGATTTTAGAATTTTTAGCAATTTTTATTGTGATTTTCAATGCGATTTTTAGGGGTTTTCCGCGTTTTGTTGTAATTTTTCAACATTCCTAAAAGGAATTCGGTTTCAAACTTTTAGCCTAAAAAACGACATTTTATCCTCTGCGATTTTGAATTTTTAGCGATTCTAAATGCGATTTTTAGCATTTTTTTCGCGTTCCGTGGCGTACATAAAAGGAATTCGGTTTCAAACTTTTAGTCCACTAATAAATTTTATTCTCTGCAATTTTTTTATTTTTATTTTTATTTTTATTTTTTATTTTTATTTTTTTAGCGTTTTCACGCGTTTTACGGTGATTTTTTGACATTCGTAAAAGGAATTTGGTTTCAAAATTTTAGCCTAATATAATGAATTGTGTCCTCCGCAATTTTTGAAGTTTTTACGATTTCAATGCGATTTGCAGCATTTATATGCGTTTTGCGGAGATTTTTTTGACATTCGGTTTTAATCTTTGAGCCCAATAACGTAATTCAATAGAGTTTTGTCAATAAACTTTATTCGGAATTGTTACAGCAATTTTTGAATTTTTCGCGAAATTGTAATATGTAATTTTTAATGTTTTTTCACATTTCGCAAAGATTTTTCAACATTTATAAAACAATCCTATATCAAACTTTTAGTCCACTATAATAAATTTTGTTCTCTACGATTTTTAATTTAATTTTTAATTTTTATCGTTTTTACGCGTTTTACGGCGATTTTTTGAATTCGTAAAAGGAATTTGGTTTTAAAATTTCAGCCTAATGGAGTAAATTTTGTCCTCCGCGATTTTTGAAGTTTTTGCGAATCCAATGCCAATTTGTAGCATTTATTTGCGTTTCGTTGCAATTTTTAGACATTCAATTTTAATCTTTGAGCCCAATAATGTAATTTAATACAGTTTTTGACAATAAAGTTTATTCCGATTTCGAACAGCAATTTTTGTATTTTTCACGAAATTGTTAATGCAATTTTTATTGTTGTTTCGCGTTCCGCAGAGATTTTTCAACATTCAAAAAAGAAATCCTGTTTTAATATTGTAGCCCATGTAGTAAATTTTGTCATTTGCGATTTTTGAAATTTTATGCGACTTTTAGCATTTTTTCGCGATTTGCTACGATTTTTTCCACATTAGTAATGGTAATCCGGTTTAAATCTTCTAGACCTATATTTTAAATTTTGTTCTTTTTGTATTAAAATTTATCCGGAATTTCGTGCAGGAATTTTTAAATTTTTCGCGATTTTTTATTAGAATATTGTTTATATTTGTAGAGCTTTTTCGCGTTTCGGGTTATTTTTTGACTGGTCCGAGCAACGCCGGGCGGGTCAGCTAGTAACAAATAAAACATATTGCAAATGTGATTGTATTATACTTTCATATAATTGCATAATTGGGTCACTCACCAAAGGCGAGTTAGATATATTTGTAAGCGGGTGTGAAAATATATAAATAACTACCGTATATACTCATGTATAAGTCGACCCCCCCCCCTTAATTCTTGCGCAAAAGTTTGAAAAAAATTGAATTTTCGTGTATAAGTCGAACCACATTTCTTGTAGTATTAGGTAGCTTTCAATACAAAAAAGTATAAAGCTACCTATTGTAGCCGTTCGGAGGAAAGCAATTCCGGAAAATTTCGATATATTTTCACCGATCATGACGCCCAGACTCCAAAACCACCCTCCGTTGAAATGTTGATTTATATATATATATATATATATATATATATATATATATAAACTTATTGCAAAAATTAACCATTGAAACAGAAATAACTGACCAAATGCAATGAAATTATTATCCCAAATAGCTTATATATATATATATATATATATATATATATATATATATCTGATCTATGTCATACGATAACACTCGTATTTATAAATTAATTTGGATAAAACTAATTGTGTGCATTAAGCTCACCAATGCCTCGACCGAGTTCGTTGGCCAGCTTCGTCCGCCATCTTGAAAGAAGATGGCGGCCACTAAAAATTTTGCAACTAAAATAAATATACAAAAAAGTTAAAAATTCAAATTTATTTTTAATTAAGTGTTAGGCCTTGATACAAGGATTCCAGAGCATTTTTGTTTTACCTCTATCTTAAAAAAGTCCTTCCGGCCTGTACCGGGAGGAAAAGGTAGCTTTCCTATATCTTCGTTTTAAAATTTTAGCTAATGTTACACGAAAACAGCAAGTTAAAATGCAAAGAAACGTTTACAAAAGATTCGTTAATACTGAATTTGAATAAGAAACTCGCCAAATTATTGAGCAATAGCCAAATTGGCTTCATTTATGAAGACTTATTTTGGTCGCCAAATTTGGCGATAATTCGCCAAATGTCGCCAATTTTGGCGCTAACGGATATGGATATATAGTTTTATGCGTATGATTGGGAAAATTATTACAACAATGAAAGAAAATAATTTGCGAGTAATCGCGTTAATGTGCTGTTTTGTTTCAAAATGTCAGCCACCCTAGAATTTCAAACTGCTCTATCTCAGCCATTTTTAAAGATAGAGGTAAACCAAAAAATGCTCTGGAATCCTTGTATCAAGGCCTAACACGTAATTAAAAAATAAATTTTAATTTTTAATTTTTTTTGTATATTTATTTTAGTTTTAAATTTTTAAATGGCCGCCATCTTGAAACAAAATGGCGGACCAAGCTGGCCAACGAACTCGGTCGAGACATTGGTGAGCTTAATACACACAATTAGTTTCATCAAAATCGATTTATAAATACGAGCGTTATCGTATGACATAGGTCAGATTGCAACATCAATACATATTGATGAAAGGGAATTTTCAACTGTGTTATCAGCTTCCTAACTGAATTAAATTTTAACATACTATGTAGTATATATATATAAATCTATTGATCAAATACAGGGCTGCACACAAAAATTCGGATATTTTACCGATTATTACTGAAATTGGGTTTTCAAATAGGTTAAGCGTTTTCCAACTTGTTTACGTATAGCTATCATCTTTCACCTTATTAATCTATGAAATTTTGTTACAATATTCTGAATGTGTTGGAAAGTGTTTCATAATTTATGCTTAATGCATGATTTTTCAGTTTTGTTATTAAAATTCCTTTGATATGTTTCATAAAAATGATAATACTAGCTAGGAACGAAATGCCACTTCTACGCCACAAGGAAAGTGGAAAGTGTTTCATAATCTACACGTAACGCATGATTTTTATTTCTTGTTATAAAAATTCCATTTGATTTGTTTCATATAAATTATAATATTAGCTGGGGACGAAATGCCACCATTACGCCACACAGTGTGCCGAAAAGACGAATTTCCACGACATATGAAAATTGTATGTATTTTCCCAAGGCTTGCCATCTATGTATAGTTGTTCTATAAGCCCATAACTGAAAAACTGAAAACTGAAGTAAACTGAGAAACCATATATACTTTTATTCTCTTACGTACCATAGCTCCGTTTTTAGAAGGAAAATTAGGAAAAGCAAAAATGAGTAAATGATGAAAACAAAAATTATTATGCAAGTCCATTTTCTTATATTGTTGCAAATTATGTGTTTTCGTCTCGTGAGTAATATTCTGAGCTGAATTTAAAATAAAAAGAAAAGTGCCCAGTTAAACTGATGGCATTGAGCTGACAGGCTATTCACACGTATATTATACAATCGAAGCAAACCCATTTAGCTAAATAAAGGGGGGGGGTAAGCTCCCCATTTCCCCCCTTTATATTTAACCAGTTAACCTCCAAATCTAATCAGGGAAGCGCCTTCTCACAATGAACCTATATACAAATTTGAAGCAAATAGGATAATTCTGCATGAAAAACCCATTTATCTAAATTAAGGGGGGATTAGCCCCCTGTTCCCTTCTTTATACTTAACCAATGAACCCCCAAAACTAATCAGGGTAGCGCCTTATCAGAATGAACCCATGTACAAAATTTGAAGCAAATCGGATATTTCTATCAAGAGTTATCCTGGTACGTACACACATATACGTACGTACATACAGAACCTGCGGGCACATTAGCTCTCCAGCTAATAGCCTGAGCCTGTGAGCTAATAATAATAAGAATAATTGGGTTTTGATACCTATGTATTGTTTTTTTTTTCAACTTTTTCGTCTTATAAAGTCAAGATCCCGCTCTATACCGCAAAATCGTTGGTACATTTCCTCTTGAGGTTATTTAAGAACTAAGGAGTGAGAAACGTTAGGATTACCTGCATCCAGGTGCAACTTTCGCGGTTAGTGGTGATAGATTGAATGACAGTTCACGCAATAAAAAACATGCTTCCGCACAAACCTCATTTAAAAAAAGAAAAAAAAATGGATGTTTTTTGGTTTAAAAATAACTAAAATTTGACATTTTTTAATTAAAAATGCATAAATTAAAAAAAAATTGACGTGATTGGGAATTGTGGACCAACTCGATAAACACTGAAAACTGGTTTGTAAAATGTCTGCCGAAAAAGCCACTTCGTCACAGTCAGGCCCTGACTATCGCACGGGCACCCGGGGCCCATGTCCTGGGCACGTATTTTCTGAAGGGCACGAAATTTTTCATAATTTCATCTAAATTTCCATTTAAAAAATCATAATTTTGTCAACGTTTATGTTCTTTTTAGGACTTTTGTTTACACTCAGTATCAACTTGGTTTTATCATTTAATATCAATAACATCATTAATAAATGGACTTATCATCACTATTTTCTAGTAATTGGTGTACTGTATTTGTCAAGTCATTCAATTTTATCATATTGCACATTTATTCGAAAAGTGACACAACTGAAAAAATGCGATATTTGCGATATTAATACGATAAAATGACAAAACTATATTTCAATCTATGGTTAAAAGCACATTTCAATATAAAATAGAAAAAAAATATTTTATTTTTATTCCTGGGACCGTTTTTCAATTTTCTGGAAAACGTAATTTTTTGAGTTAACACTTTTCGAATAAGTGTGTAATATATATATATATACATATATATAAACTGGTATCAGTAAATTAGACAATCTATGGGGGTACGGAAAATTGAAAGTGCTCTGGGCACAAAAACTTGCTAGTCGGGCCCTAGTCACAGTGGAGTCCAGGGACAAAAACTCCGCGGACAAAAACCATCAAAATCATCCTTATATGATGTTATTTACTAAAAATCTGCGTCTCAAAAATCCGTATCATCTTTAAAATATTAATACTTACAGAAACGAGATATAAAATTTAAACTAAATATGAAACATCAGACAGACTTGAATACATTAAACTTGATTTTTTATTTATTTATTTATTTATTTATTTATTTATTTATTTATTATTTATTTATTTTTTTTTTTATGTTTGGAGATCCTTTCTGTAAAAGAAACTTGGTCAAAATAGAGCTTTTATTCAGCAGAGAGGGGTTTTTGTCCGGTGGAGCTGTTGTCCGGTGGGGTTTTTGTCCGCATCCCATCACGTCAGTTGTGCATAGAAATTTCACGACGCCGCAATTAAGGATTAACTAAATCTCGTGGGATGCTGCATTTGTGAGCTTAATCTTATTACAATAAACTAATTTAATAGCAGCAAATCAACATTGTCTCTGTATACGCCAATGTAGCATTCACTATAAATATCTTTAACCAGTGGATTCGTGCGAGGATTTCACACTGCAGTCTAATATTTTTCAGCAATATCTAATATTTTTTTTAGATGCAGGTTTAATCTTATAAAGAAAAATTAAGGACTAAAAATATCTGTTAAAAACATTAGTGAAGCCAGAATATCGTTTCATTTATTCCATAAAAGTTACTGTAAAAACTAATCGAAAATAGCAAAAGGCACGCGCGAGAAAAAAAAAATAACTTTTTTATTTTAACTGCATTAGAGGATGACGTCATCTGCTTCCGAAAAAACATGAGACAAAGAAAAATAAATTAAAAACAATTTAATCTATTATAACAAAGCAAACCTTTTGGGCTATGTGTGAAATACCACTGCCTCGATCCATCGATCGATGGTGCCTTTTCTTTTTCTAAACATTTCAATTTTGATTTTTAATCACAAATATAGAATAATCCCTTGCGGACACACCACCCTTTATCTTTTTCGTACTATTTATTTTTTAATAATTCTTGCTGAGCATGATATAATGCGGTATTTTATTTTAGTGGCAACGGTGATTTCAGAAAAACCTTTCCTTTCATTTATGAAAAACAACGCCGATTTAATTTTTAATCAATTGTATTTTTAAGTAAAAAACATGTTTATAATGAAAAGTGAGTGTACTATATCAGAAGCCTCTTCTAAAACCTTTCGAATGATTCCGACAGCAGAATCCTCTTTAATAAAAAAGCTACGTGTTGCTGATGACTGGCTTTTTCGCTAATCGTTGCCACAGATTAATAATTAATTAGACTCGGAAAAGGAAACATTTGAAGTTACTGAAAAAATTAATAGCTCGAAAAGTATTTGTCAGAAAATTGTTAAACAAACTGCGTTAGAAAGGTAAAAAATTGTATTTTTCTTTATATAAATTTCAAATCTAATGATTATGCCGTTTTTTAAATATTGAATTTCATAAATTACCAAATTTCACAATGGAGTACCATAGCGAAACCTTCACGCGTAAAAAGATAATGATAGAATATAAAAGTGAATTATGATGTCACGAGTGCATGATTTTTGTTTAATTCTGGACAAATACTAGATGCGCCATTTCTTTTCAGCTGTGAATAATATAGGTTAATTCACATTATTAAAAATCATGTTAAATGAGTATATGTAAGTACAAAAAGTAGTTTAATATGACGTCATTAGAGAATTAATAAGAAAATTAATATGACGTCATATTAAAAGTTTAACGGACTTTTTCAAATGTTTGAGAATCATACAAAGAAAGTATCAATATGAGTAATAGAGAAAGCAAGTAGATAGGACGTCAGCAGATGAATGGAACGTCATATAGGTTTGATGAACGTATTGAATCATGATAAAAACCCGATTATGGAAATATTGGCATATTTTAACATTTTGAAGTTCTCTGTACAACATGTTTAATTTTGAAATTGATTTTTCAACACAAAGATTCTTAAAATCCCGGATAACGCCGGGTATTTCAGCTAGTAATATATATAATGCAATGCCAATATTGACGAAATATTCGTTTTATGTTTGAAATACGTGCATTGAAATGCCTATATTAGCTCAATATCGCTTTGCCACTAGGGTTATAAATTTATAATTAAATTGTAGTAATTTTACAGAAAATATATTATTCCGCAATTAATTTGATTCCACTTTCCCAGTAACTGTAATTGTTTTTTAAAGAAAATTTTCGATGAGTCATGATTCAAAGATAAAAGTCCCTGAACTTGCTTCTTTCAGCTGGTTGCTCGTGCGAACCAGTTCCGAACCTGAAACGTATAAACTCGTACTTCTTTTTTCACAGAACATCGAAACGGAACATTCGCAGATGGAAATACGAGAATCGTCAGGTAGAGACGTGTTCAGCAAAAAACAAAATCACTGAATCCCGCGCACCTGTTGACAGTTTTCCTGTTTATCTTTGTTTACATAAAACGAACAAAACAAACAGTTAACAACACTTTTGGGGAATATTATCTTTCAAGGCCAGCAGTTAAAATCGGCAACCTTGTCAGAATCAGTTCTTGTTTTCTTCTCTGTGTTTTTTAATCTTTTGGAAAAACGATCGATAAAACGTGTGTTGTGTGCTGACTCATACGCGCGCACCAAACAACACAAAAGTGCACGGGGAAAGTTATATACAGATTTTGGCCATGTTGGTTTCTATTTACCAAAAGAGAAAGAGCTGAATTGCACTATCTCGTGGGGGCGAGGGGGAGGAGATAACGGAGATCCGATAAACTGGACACATGAAAGATAACAATCGAAACACAGGTGAGGATCGAATTGAATTGTCGAAGTCACGTACTGAAAAAGAAAGTTCACCCTGTTTCAAAGAATCGATAGGTGTTCACGAATCGTTTGATTCTTTTCAGATTTATATCTGTAGGTCTTTCGAGAGAAATAAAATCTAAGTTTCTGCAATTTTATAGAAAAGTTTAAAATGTTTCGAAGACGAAGCTTGGAGTAGGCCGAGAGATTTTTTTTTCCGTTTGACCACTAAACGATAAGGGCGTATCTAGAGAATCTCCAAAGAAGGGGCGATACTTACGAACTTTGAGTTTCCACTAAGGACGGGATTTACAAGCCCTCTGAACAAAAGAAACTTTGTAGAACATTACAAATTATTACATGTACAGTAGATGCATGATATAACGATCGTTCATCATAGTAACTTTCTTATAACGGCAGATCGAAAAAATACATTATGTAAACATTCATGCAGAATTATTTTTTCTCCAAGGAAGGGGCGATACTACGAACTTCGAGTTTCCACTAAGGACGGGGTTTAGAATCCCTTTGAACAAAGGGAACTTCGTAGTACAATACAAATTATTACATATACAATAGATAATAGATGCTCAATATAACACAACGATCGTTCATTATAGCAACTTTTTTATTACAACGACAGGTCGAAAAAAATACATTATGTAACCATTCATGCTGAATTATTTTTCATCCAATAGGACGACCCATTAAACCAGAGCTTCCCAAACTATGGGTCGCAGAATGATCGATCAGATCTTCAAAAATATAATATAATTTTTCTTTTGAATTCTAAAATAATGTAACGATTACAATAGATCACCTTTTAAATTCTGTTTCTTGTTATAAGTAAGTATTTTCATATATTTTTAAAATTTGAATATAATTTTTAAAAATATATATTACTGAATTCCGTCGATGTAAAAATGTTTTTATTCAGTACTAACTGCTTCATATAGCCCGTTGTGTTGCATTTTTATTTTATAAAATCTTTCGAGATTTTTTGGAAAAATACTTATCAATCCAGTTTTAAATTGAAATAGATAAGTCATAAGCTAAAAATGTAATTATTATCATTTACAAATCTCATTAAGATTGTTTAATCGTCGTAAGTTTCCTTAAAATTGATCAGTTAGCTTTCGATTTGAGTATTATAAAATTGGTTGATGTATTGATTCTCCCGGTATGTCCGTGTTTACTCAGAAACTATTTTATATAGATATCGGGAGGCGACAAACAGCAGATTGTTAGCCAGAATTATCATTTATACATTTTAATTAGACCTTTGAATAGTTGAAAGATTCCTTAAAAATTTTAGTTAGTTCTCGAGTTTTTGAGTAATAAAAGGTTGGTTGATTAGATTCTCCCGGTTTTTCCCTGTTTTTTCAAAAACTGTTTAAGATATCGGAATGCGACAAACAGCAGATTGTTAGCGTGAATTATCATTTATAAACTTTAATTAGACGTTTAAAACGCTGAAAGATTCCTTAAAATTTTTAAGTTAGTTCTCGAGTTTTTGAGTAATAAAAGGTTGGTTGATTAGATTCTCCCTGTTTTTTCAAAAACTGTTTTAGATATCGGAATGCGACAAACAGCAGATTGTTAGCGCGAATTATCATTTATAAACTTTAATTAGACCTTTGAAACGCTGAAAGATTCCTTAAAATTTTTTAGTTAGTTCTCGAGTTTCTGAGTAATAAAAGGTTGGTTGATTAGATTCTCCCGGTTTTTCCCTGTTTTTTCAAAAACTGTTTTAGATATCGGAATGCGGCAAACAGCAGATTGTTAGCGTGAATTATCATTTAGAAATTTTAATTAGACCTTTGAATCGCTGAAATATTCCTTAAAATATTTTAGTTAGTTCTCGAGTTTTTGAGTAATAAAAGGTTGGTTGGTTAGATTCTGTCAGTTTCCCCCTGTTTTTTCAAAAACTGTTTTAGATATCAGAATGCTACAGCAGATTGTTAGCCAGAATTAAAATTTATAAATTTTAATTAGACCTTTGAATCGCTGAAAGATTCCTCCCCCTTTTTTTTTTAGTTAGTTCTCGAGTTTTTGAGTAGTAAAAAGTTGGTTGATTAGATTCTCCCAGTTTTCCCCTGTTTTTTCAAAAACTGTTTTAGATATCGGAATGCGACAAACAGCAGATTGTTATAGCGAGAATTATCATTTATAAACTTTAATTAGACCTTTGAAACGCTGAAAGATTCCTTAAAATTTTTTAGTTAGTTCTCGAGTTTTTGAGTAATAAAAGGTTGGTTGATAAGATTCTCCCGGTTTTTCCCTGTTTTTTCAAAAACTGTTTTAGATATCGGAATGCGACACACTGCAGAGTGTATCCATAGAAAAATCTCTATCAGATCCTTGATAAGTTTAGTGTTCGTTATGCAACTGTTTCTGAGACTATTCCGGAAAAAACAAACAGAGGAAATTAATTAGGGTTATTTTCGATAAATACTGTCAAATGAACTTGGAAACAAATGTTTTTCTAAAAATTACAGATACTCCAGTTTTATATATATCTAAAGATAACGCATCTTGATGAATTTTTAAAAATGTCATTAATATATTTTACCTGTATCAGAAAATACAAAAAAGCAAAGTAAATTGGAAAATAAAGGAATTTTTTTTTTTTTTAACGTACAAATCATATTTACTTGAAACATAATTTGCATGCCCATTTTTATCTAATTTTTTAACTATTTTTATTTATTTTATTAATTTTTGATTGATAATAAAGGGAATTTTTACAAACTATGTGAAGAAAATGGCTTTCAGTTTCTTCTCTTTAATCTAACAAGTTAGAAATTGTACGTACGTTAAACGTGACAAATGAGGTGCGCTCGTACTATAGCTAGTTTTACAATGTAAAAAAAATCTTCGTTATTATTTCAGTGAAATGAATTTTATCGTCTGGTTATGAGCGAAATGAACATGTCTTTTCTCTTATTATGTATACCACATTTACAGATGCGATTTTTTTTTTCAACGGCAGACAGCGCTGCAAAATTCACAATAGAGATCTTGCTTTGCGAATGATGACCTCCATGGTTTAATATTTTTATGACTCACGATGAACGAATCTCTTGTGTTTAATGGATTAAGATATTGGTTGTCAACCTAATTCCACTGAAGTTATCTCAGAATGTATACATATTTGAATGTAACTCATCTCTCAAGCAAACCATTTTTTTGAACGATCTTTCTAAAAATGTAACTTTTAGGCAATTTTATTCGAAAAAATAATTTTGAATAAAAATAGTCTCCTGGCATATGAAAAAAGGAATGGTCAGCCCGTATTTGTTTTCCTCAGTCACATACATGACTTGCGTTTTTATTATATAGATTACGTACAATAGGATTTAATAGAATGAAGAAAACTTTTTTATTAATATCTTTTTAAGTTTTGATTCGATTTCCATAAAATTTGAAATGACTCGGCAAAATTCTGCAACGATTCTATTATATTAAATTTCAAACCATTCGGTTGGATAGTTTTTCCTCTGTTATATACGGATGGACCAGACGACGAGTATACGTATTTATATGTTTATACGAACCTATATACCTAAACAGGAAAATAATTTTTTTGTATATAATAATATCTGCACGGTTTTACTCGGTGTTCTTAAATACGGAAAATAAAATAAAATACAAAAGCAACTGTGAGTTCTTCTAAGTTTGTGTAATGAAGATCTCTAAGGATGGACAATGCAGTTCCATTGGTGGAACTAGTTCATATTCATATGTCGTATAGTTCCTTTTTTATATATACCATTGAACTAGTTCATATGAACTAGATAATTCCCTATTTTAATAACTTGTGATTACTTTTTGCTTAGAGTAAACTGGTTTTTAAAAACCCTAATCGTACTTAAAAAGTTATTTGAAACTCATGAATTCTCTCGGGAGGGGGGTGGGGGTGGCAGGCGATCTGTCCTATGTTAGTTGACAGGCAAATCTAATATGTATAGTATTTGAACTGATTGTAAGCTTTCACTTTCTCGGCTTATACTGCAAAAATTATTGCATAGAAAATCATGAAAACTGGTAGTGTTATAAAGAAATGTATGATAAACAAGCTGAAGCAGACAGTCTTTAAATCTAAGAAATAAGCGCTATTTAATGTTGAAAGTAGTCAAAATAATTCAGTTGCATAAGTTTTATAGGATCGAAAACTAAGCATGGAAATTTAATTATTTAATCATCTTTAGCAGTAAATACTTGACTAGATTGTGGTGTGTAATGTCCGATCATTTGTTAAAAGTTTTTTTGCCAATTTTTTATTCAAAATTTCATTATCTGAATGGGCATTTAATTCATATTTTTAAATAGCCGTTTTTATCTATTGCTGACAAATTAAAAAAAAAAATCTTAATAGTAATACTTCCAAACCCTTTAAAAATATATTTACACGTGAATATTAAAAGAGAAAGGAAACTTTAATAAAATTATTACGTTCAAAGAGCATTTAATGATTAAAATTGCGTTATATTTAAAACGATTTTCTTAGAGCGTCGTTATAAAAGACCGGGAGGCAGCTATATTTTTTTATTTAACCATTTTATAAAATACAGATATAAGGGCTTAAGTGATGAAACAGAACACAGGAAGGCTATAAAAACCATGTAATATAATGATCGACATGTTTCTAACGCATAAACGGCGCCATTATCAAGATCTACAAAATAAACAAACTAGTCTCGCAAAATTTTTTGAAAATAAACTTGGAAAACATAAACCATGAGGTCATAGGCAGGCCAACGATACCAGGGAAAGGGTTAACTTTAAACTCAATTACTTAGTAACTGTTTTTTTTTTTTTTTCAGCAATTTTTCCCCGATAACTTTTGTATAAGTTAACGGACTTACATGTTTGTTTCATTTAAAGAAAATAAATTAAATTCTCTACAAACCATACCCGAAAAACAAACAAGCAAAAGTTATTTTTTCTTTTTTAAAGTTATTACACAAAAATGTTATGAATTTTTTATGAATTTTGAATTTATTATTATATATTTTTAAATTTTATTTTTTGTTTCAGGTACAATCGAGAGCCGGACGAAATAAACAGTATACAGAAGAAATGACTCTTTCGTAATGGTATATTTTATATAGCACTTAATTTTAATTAACTTTTTTAATTAATTTTTAGTTCAATACAATTTTTCATTAAACAATGCGTTTTAACAAAATATGAGTGTACTAGGTCAAAAGCATGTTCAACAACCTTTTGTATGATACCTCATTTATCGGACGTAATGCCAGGACGTTAAGTTTAAAACCAGGGCATCAGATATCATTACATATATTTATAGAGCCCCCACCCCCCTCCCAACGAGATAGAAATTATTTTTTATCATTGGAAGTAAAGCCCTGCATCCGAACTCGACCTGGACCCGAAGTGAAAGAAATTTAATCCATATTTGAATACAATTATAAGAAAGCAGTCTACAATTATATCTTTGATACCAGTTTTACCTGTTTAACACTTTCCAACATAATTGAAAAGTGTTTATGGATTTGGTTTGTCAGGCCGTACGTGCTCTAACACGCGAAAATATACTCGGTTTGCCATATAACACATTGTGTTGCAAAATTACGTTACCGTACTTGAAAATTTAAGCATACTGTCATTTACAACACACTTGAAATTTACAACACATTATGCTGTAAAATTACATTACCGTATTTGAAAATTCAAGCACACTTTCATTTACAACACACTTGAAATTTACAACACATTGTTCTGTAAAATTACGTCACCCATACTTGAAAATTCAAACACACTGTCATTTACAACACACTTGAAATTTACAACACATTTTGCTGTAGAATTACATTACCGTATTTTAAAATTCAAGCACACTTTCATTTACAAACACTTGAAATTTACAACGATTTTTCGATTTTTTTTACCCACACGTTGTGTTGTGGCATATTCATTTTTTACAGTGTATGTATTGCGGTTTACGATGGTATATTCGGTATTAAAAATGAAGAGCGTCCCATTTATAATTAACTTGCATGGATACTCAAAATGATTCCGTTACATTATGGTCAATGGAGAAAATAGTTTTTAGTGTATTGTAATGTTGTTACACTGTTTCAAACATAATGAAATTGGTATGCAACATTAATGTGGACGACAACATGTTTTCTGTAGAGTATAGTATAAGTATAGCAATTATAGTTAGTTTACAGAGACACTCAAAAGTATTCTCTTACATTGCAGTCAATGGGAAAAAATTGTTTTCAGTCTATTTTAATATTGTTATACTGTTTCAAAGATAATGAAATTGAAATGCATTATTAAGGTGGATTGCAACGTGTTTTCTATATAAAGTATACAGAGTAAGTGGCAACTACAGTTCGTTTACAGGTATGCACAAAATAATTCCATTGCATTTTGATCTATTGGGGGGGGGGAATCGTTTGCAGTGTAATTTAATGATGTTGCACTATATCACACATAGTGAAATTGATATACATGACTGATGTTCACTACAATATGCTTTTCTATATGTATTACTGAGTACGTAGAATTTATCCTTTATTTACAGAATCAAAAGACCTTTATCAAAAGAATGCGGTTACAGGAGGGACTATGTGTTAGAACTTCTGGATGTTTGTTTTCAATTATGATGTAGTGTATTTGTGTATTACGAGGTGTTTAGATTATATATACATGGCTACACGAAATTCAAACGCATTAGCGGCTATGGACAGCAATTGCTGAAAATGAATTTTTACTGCCTTGTGTGTGTGTGTGTGTGTGTGTGTGTGTGTGTGTGTTTTAATGTTTATTTAGATGTCTCATTACATTATATTCATTATATGAACAAAAATGGAATTTATTGACAATATTCCGATATGAAAATGTTTAATAATCTATGCCATGATGCATAATTTTTCGTTCTTTTTTGTACAAAAGTGAACACATATACAGTTGAATCTCGTTACAACGAATGCCACTTTAACGAATTTTTCAGATTAACGAATATTATTTGGTTTAGATAAAAATCCCCCATACTTTGCCATTATGAATATATTCACTTTAACGAATTTCAGATTAACGAATTTTTCAATTTAACGATTTTTTCAGATTAACGAATACTATTTAGCTTATATAAAAACTACCCCCATACTTTGCCATTATAAATGTATTCACTTTAACAAATTTCAGATTAACGAATTTTTCAATTTAACGAATTTATTGAAGTGAAAAAGAATGCCCATTTCATTTCAACGAACGCCGAATTCACAAGAACAACTAACTACCTTTATCGAGAAACTAGAATTTTGAAAGAAAACTTTTTTTATTTTCTGTATTCCACGATCTTTTATTTTTCAGCGTATCGCAGAGCTGTTTTTCAAGAGACAGGGAGAAATTTCTGCTCTATGCGCATCTCTAAAATTTAAAAACTCTGCCTTCACATTAACATCTAATCACTTTTTTTTATAGTTATTTCGGTTTGTCTATACACTTGTTAAAAATATATATATATATAGAAAATCCAAAGATAATTAAAAGTTACATTAATGGTATATATCAGTGTGAATTTTTCAGCTATCAGGTATGTAAGATAAATTATTTTCTTAATAGTAAAGACTAAAATCTTAAAATTCAAAGAATTTAATATTTATCTTAAAATGAAAATGGTTACAATAATATAGTGTATTTTAATTCATTATTTGCATGTACGCCGAAATTTAATGTAACTTTACTAATAATATATTTTATTTAATTATTCGAATTTAATTTTGGAAATTCGCCCCACTGGAATTTCACATTAACAAATATTTCAGAATAACGAATTTAAACGTTGGTCTGTACAAATTCGTTGTAACGAGATTTTACGGTGCACTCATAAACACATATAGTTTTTTCGGTTACTCACAAACTTCAGGTTACTCACAAACATATATAGTTTTTTCGTTAAAAAAATATTCAGGACTTTCTTTTTAAAAGTCTTGTTAGCCATGACACAAAATATTTTAAACCAATCCGAATCACACCGAAAAACATTAGAGTCAACCCGACCCAGCTCGAATCGCGGGTTGGGTCAGGTTCGAGAAAAATAAAATAATCCGACCCGATGCAGGACTGTAGTTGAAAGTAATTTAAGGCCACCAAAATTATCTTAGCACCCGGGTTCCTTTGAAGAGAAGGCCATCTCTAATCCTTAATCGTAATCTATGCTTTTTAAGAATGTTTTTCGTTTCAATGCCGAAATTCAGTATATAAGATGAAATCACGCATTAGCATTTGTGATATTTAAATGCACGTACTGGACCTTTCATACACGACCCCGAATAAACAAGGACATGGTCCGATTCGCTTTGTTTTCTTGTTGTTTTTTCGAAAATTCTCTTTGATTGTGTGCCAAAAGGCAGTAAAACAACACCGATGGGAAATATCTGCTTATGTACACATAACTCACTCGGTTTCCGGTTCAAAATTCGACTGGCTTCGGACTTTTTGTGCCTTTTCTGGTTTCCAGAGAAAAATTCTATTGTCGCTCTTATCTTTTTAAAAGGATAAAAAGTATTTCGATAACATTGCGGAAATTATTTGGTTTACCAGGTCAAACAAAGGGGAAAAAGAAGAAAAATAAGATTTGGTAGAGAAAGAAAAAGGGTTTTTTGTTTGTTCGAATAGTTTAAAATGCTCGTCTTGTTAAAATCGCAGAGCCTAAATGCGGGCTAGAGTTCTTCACAAGTCGTATTTTTTGTTTGTTCGAATAGTTTAAATCTCTCGTCTTGTTCAAAAGGCAGAAACCCTTGATGTGGGCTAGAGTTCTGCACGGGTCGGGTTTTTTGTTTGTTCGAATAGTTTAAAACTCTCGTCGTTCAAAAGACAGAAACCCTTGATGTGGGCTAGAGTTCTGCATGGGTCGGGTTTTTTGTTTGTTCGAATAGTTTAAAACTTTCGTCTTGTTCAAAAGACAGAAACCTTTGATGTGGGCTAGAGTTCTGCACGGGTCGGGTTTTTTGTTTGTTCGAATAGTTTAAAACTCTCGTCTTGTTCAAAAGGCAGAAACCCTTGATGTGGGCTAGAGTTCTGTACGGGTCGGGTTTTTTGTTTGTTCGAATAGTTTAAAACTCTCGTCTTGTTCAAAAGACAGAAACCCTTGATGTGGGCTAGAGTTCTGCACGGGTCGGGTTTTTTGTTTGTTCGAATAGTTTAAAACTCTCGTCTTGTTCAAAAGACAGAAACCCTTGATCTGGGCTAGAGTTCTGCACGGGTCGGGTTTTTTGTTTGTTCGAATAGTTTAAAACTCTCGTCTTGTTCAAAAGACAGAAACCCTTCATGTGGGCTAGAGTTCTGCACGGGTCGGGTTTTTTGTTTGTTCGAATAGTTTAAAACTCTCGTCTTGTTCAAAAGACAGAAACCCTTGATGTGGGCTAGAGTTCTGCACGGGTCGGGTTTTTTGTTTGTTCGAATAGTTTAAAACTCTCGTCTTGTTCAAAAGGCAGAAACCCTTGATGTGGGCTAGAGTTCTGCACGGTCGGGTTTTTTGTTTGTTCGAATAGTTTAAAACTCTCGTCTTGTTCAAAAGACAGAAACCCTTGATGTGGGCTAGAGTTCTGCACGGGTCGGGTTTTTTGTTTGTTCGAATAGTTTAAAACTCTCGTCTTGTTCAAAAGACAGAAACCCTTGATGTGGGCTAGAGTTCTGCACGGGTCGCGTTTTTTGTTTGTTCGAATAGTTTAAAACTCTCGTCTTGTTCAAAAGGCAGAAACCCTTGATGTGGGCTAGAGTTCTGCACGGGTCGGGTTTTTTTTTTGTTCGAATAGTTTAAAACTCTCGTCTTGTTCAAAAGACAGAAACACTTGATGTGGGCTAGAGTTCTGCACGGGTCGGGTTTTTTGTTTGTTCGAATAGTTTAAAACTCTCGTCTTGTTCAAAAGACAGAGACTCTTGATGAGGGCTAGAATTCGGCTCGGGTTGGGTTGTACCCCACCCGAATCTGATATACTTCATCCTGAACACGAAATGCATGAAAATTGATCGATATTTTAATACAATTATCGAAAAAATAATCTACAATTATATCTCTAGTATCAATTTTATCTTTCATGTTGAGAAATAAGCATGTATGTACTCATTAATGTTCATTATATAGTTTTTTTCATTCGAACAAATTATAGAATGTATGAAATCATATGAATCATATGAAAAATTTTTGAATATTCTAGACTTTTTTAAATAATTGATTCAAAACTACGAATATTCTAGACTTTTTTTTAAATAATCGGGTCAACATGACCACAAGAGTCAAATCCCAACACAAAACCGACTCGAACACGAACGAAGCAGAGTCAACCCGACCCTACCCTGACCCGAAAAGAAGAAAATTAGCATCAAACTGACTCAACCCGAACCACGGGTTGCGTTGAATTCGGGTAAAATTGGATTACCGACGTGATAACAGGTCTCAAGGGCGAACTGGACATAGAGTCCTGGATCGAGTCGGATAACCCTATTTTACCCGAACCCGACCCGACCCCAATTCCTGTTGAGTTGATGCTAATTTTTTTCGCTACGGGTCGGGTTGACTTTAAATGTTTCAGGTTGAATTTTGATTCTTTCGGGTCGGGTTTCGCGTGACCCGTTTTTTTTTTTTTTAAGTCCTGAATATTTATCAATTTAAAAAAATTATATATATTTGAATATTAACAACTGTATACATGTTCATTTTTTAAAACACATAAGGCAAAATGCAATTTTCACCTTGCTTTATTTATAAAATTCCAATATGAGACCCGACAGATTCCACTGTTTACTTAACAGGTGACAAGACTATTTAAAAGACACAAAAAGATGTTAAAAGGTTGTTTACAAAAAGATGTTAAAAGGTTGTTTAAAATGTTTAAAAACTGTCCTAGTACTTTCGGCCGGCAACCGCCGCCATCATTAGGGAGCGAAAATTCTTATTGACTACCGTCTTGCGCATCTGAACTCTAGTTTCGACTTAAGGTGGAAAAGTCCATTATTTCTTGGGTGTTACTTCAGTTGGTTTCTATGGATACTCTGAATGATAATGTAAGCAACTTTGTGAACTATGCGAAAAAAGCGAGGGGGGTTCATATATTTTATCTTCTAATATTTAGGACATTAAACCATATATTGGGTACATTGTATGATACTGTATCGTTGCAAACCTGATCTCCTTTACATAACATATCTATTTATCCGAGAATCTATAGATATTTTATGTAAAGGAGATCAGGTTTGCAACGTTTGTGATAGGTCCAGCCGTTCGGGGTCTCTGGTTTAGGAGACACAAAAAAAAAGTCACAAAAAAGAATTAGAAGTCACACACACACACACAGAAAAAAAAAACATCGGGTGGACGTAATAAGGCCTTCATCGTTCAGCTCAACAAAGATTATAAAACAACAAATACAGATTATTAATTATACGTTAATAAACAAAGTTAAATTGTTGTCTATTTACTTTAAGTAATTTATTCTATCCCCTTCCCCTTATTCCACACTTTAGTGACTAACCGAAATTGGCTTCATCAGCCGCAGATCCCAAGTTTATATGCTTGAAGATGTTGGGCTTCCTGTGACTTCTTCATGCTAAAATTCATAATTTTACAAATTTTTGAAGTTTAACGTCCCTTTAAAAAACAAAAATAGTATTAAAAAGTTATTGCTGTAAAAATTATAGTGTAAAAAAGTATAAATGCCGTACTGCCTTAGATACTGTAATGAATGAACCGACGGCAGAGCGCGATTTGGAATACCGATTTCCACTCTAACATCAAAATTAAGCAGCACTGGGCGTGGTCAGTTTTTGAGAGAATCACCTTCTAGGAACATTGTTATGATGTTAGTTCCGTGTAGATGGCATAAAATCCGCATATAAAAAGGGTGTCGTGGAGAGTCCTCCTTCGCTGTTAAGTCAGTATAGGCAGGAGAGGGTACCGAATCGGGAGTTGGCCCCATCCATTAATATTATGAGAAAAACCTTGAGGCCGAGTAAAGCCTTCCACGCCTGTGGTACCTGGTACTTATTATATGGAAGTTGGACTACCCTTAAAAGGCGATCGGTACCTAGGTTACTGTCGGTACTAGGTCGATCAAGAGGCATTTCAAACAATGAGAACTGGGATAAGTGAAAAAGTAAATACTCAAGCAAATAAAAAGTATTACTCCTTTTTAGTATCATATGAAGTTCTTTCATTATGTTTAATTAGACTTTCTTTGTCTCTGTTTACACCCCTTCCATTAGTGGGACCGGGGCTTCAGCAGCTTTAGCCCCTCCGCACCTTAACACAGCTCTGGCCAAGTGGCGTGAACGGGGTGGGGAGAATCGGTACAGTTGTACCGGGCCTTAAACTGAAAAGGATCTTGTGGATTTTATATTAAGTATATTTGCATGTAATGGGAATGCAGGAATCCATAATCATTTTCTGTAATGGGGGTGGGGCATCCCATATATGTACCAGACTTCGCAATATCGGTGCATGTCCTGAACAACCGGACATGTCCGGTTGGTGGCGACATTCAATTTTCAAATTATTTCCCTACTGCGTGGTCGAATGCAGATAAAATGTGATTTGTGATACGATGCAGAATTAAATCTGGTACATCCCATATATGTACCAGACCCAGACTTCGCAATATCGGTGCATGCCCTGAACAACCGGACATGTCCGGTTGGTGGCGACATTCAATTTTCAAATTATTTCCCTACTGCGTGGTCGAATGCAGATAAAATGTGATTTGTGATACGATGCAGAATTAAATCTGGTACATCCCATATATGTACCAGACTTCGCAATATCGGTGCATGCCCTGAACAACCGGACATGTCCGGTTGGTGGCAGCATTCAATTTTCAAATTATTTCCCTACTGCGTGGTCGAATGCAGATAAAATGTGATTTGTGATACGATGCAGAATTAAACATTCTGATGTTTATTTTTAAATCTTTTCTCCTATTTCAAGGAGCGAATTACGCATAATGTTCATTTTAAAAAGCGCAACATCCGGATAAAAATAAACCGTTTCGAGAATATCTAACCGCGATCGCAAATCCTTTTTCGATTAATCGATAATCGATGAGTTGAACGTCCTGCTATGTGCGTAACGAAAAACGTAAAAATTGGAAGCTGCGTCAGCCAAAAGTTCAATTTCGCGATACAATTTTTGATATCTGATAACCTATCGATATGACTGTCGTAATTTACAGACGCCGGTGTCATTTTAAGAATCGCGTATACGTCATGTTTTTCATTCGACTTCGTCAAACAAACGTCGAGAAAAAGCTGAATGCAATCCCTGATCCTTTGTGTTAAATAACGTAAGGGAAGTAAGGTAGACGTGTATGAAAAGAACTTAATATTCAGAAAATCATTTCAGTACCCATTTAAAAAAGCGTCACTATTTAAATTAAAAAAAAAAAAAAAAAAAAAAAAGATATATTTTCAATTTAATTTTCATTCTTATTTGCGTGAATATATTCGTAATAATATTAAAAAAGCAAAAAAAAAAAAAAAAAAAAAAGATATATTTTCAATTTAATTTTTATTCTTATTTGCGTGAATAAATTCGTAATAATATTAAAAAAGCAGAAAAAACTCAAACAATTTTTTTCCCTTAAATGTGTGCTTCTTTCTGGTTGCTGTGTGTGTATTAGACTGTATGCTGCGGACGGGAATCGAGTTTAATGTTTAATGCCTCTCCCCAGGGCCTGATTACCGCACAGACTAACTAGACCACGGCCTTGGGTCTATAGGGGTCCCAAAATGAATATATATATATTTTTTTAATTCTTAAATCTCATTAAAAAAAAAATTATTTCAAGTTCCGATATCTAAATAACAGATAATACCTCTGTAAGTATTTGTACTTTTTTGCTATCTGAAAACAGCTAAATTACAAGTATGCTGTATAGGCAAAATATTTTTTTTTAGAATTATCTCTTAAGAAAAATTTCAAGATGAAAAGAAATTTAAGGTATTATAGCATCAAATAGCGAACAAAAAAAAAAAAAAAAAAAGTTAGCCTGAGTTTCATGAACATTTTTAGAAAATGCAGAAATTTTTTTTCGAATTCTCCCCTCAGAAAATTTTCTTAGCTATAATTTTGGTTTCAGCGGGACCCAGAAAAACTACTGAGCCTTGGGCAAACTTTAATCGGGTTCTGCCTATGGGCGTGGAATGCATTCTTATTTTTAGGTGGGTTCGTAATTACATGAATACGTAGTCCCTATAGTCGTCGTCTGGTCCGTCCGTCTGTCCGTATATAACAGCGAAAAAACTACCCAACCGAATAGTTTGAATTTTAATATCTGTAATCGTTGCAGAATTTTGTCGAGTCATTTCAAATTTTATGAAAATCGAATCAAAATTTAAAAAGATATTAATGAAAGTTTTCTTTATTCTATTAAATCCTTTCATACGTTAATCTATATAATAAAACCGCAAGTCATGTGACTGAGGAAAACAAATATTCCACTATAATAATAATAATAAAAAAAATTATTTGCTACATTAAAAAATGTATAGATTATGAGATAACTTCAGTGGAAATTAGGTTAACAGTCTCAATTCATTAAAATAAATAAACAAAAGATTCATTCATCGTGAGTCATAGAAATATTAAACCATGGAGGTAATCATTCGCAAAGCAAGATATCCATGGTGAATTTTACAGCGCTGTCTGGTGTCGAAAAAAAAATTCGCATCTCTAAACATGGCATACGCAATAAGAAAAAAAAAAGGCATCCCCATTTCGCTCATAGCTGACGGTATAATTTATTTCACTGAAATAACAACGATGATTTTTTTACATTGTAAAACTAGTTATAGCACGAAACAAATGTACCTAATTTATCACGTTTAACGTACAATTTCCAACTTGTTAAAATATCTCATCAGGAAATTAATATTTTTGACTTCTTTTTCTGTGTTCTCTTAAAAATTTTAGGTAGAAGTCCTAAAAAGATAATTTAAATAATGTTTTTTTATTATTATTTATATAGTTTTGCCCTATCTTAAAAAGGAACAGAACAAAAATGATATACTTTTTAACAAATTCATTTGCTTGCGCTTTCTACCAAGCGTTAAAAAAAAAGCGATGGATTTTTCATAATCAGGTTCAATGCCTGCCTACGCCAATTTATGTATTGTAACGGAAACTTTTGGGAAAAAAAAACAAAACATAAATTGTGGTAATGAAATGAAATGTGTGATTTTCAGGAGGAAAATTAAATACTTACAAAAGAGTGTTTTTTTCCATAAAACTATTTTTATACTTTTACACTTATCCTAATAATATTATAAATCCGATTGTGTGCAAATGTTAGGCTGAAACCAGCGTCAAAAGGGAGAATTTAATGATCATGTATCTTTGCATATAGGTTGATTATAACCCGGAAATGAACATAGGCGGGTTTTTGTTTATTTTATTCAAATATTTTTCTTAATAATTCAAAATTTCGTTATTTTCATACAGAATAAATGGGCATTTTTTCGTATAATATTTTAAAATGCTTAAATTTACTTTACCGTTGCTAATACTTTATCGTTGCCAAAACTAAATCAAAACTCAGAATAATAAGTTTTACTCAACAATTTATTTTCAAATGAAAAATTTCCACGTGTAAATGAAAATGAAATTAATTATTTAAGAAACAGAATATGAAATGACGTCATATTAGAAATAACGAGGCTAACGAAAAAGAAAGGCTATCGCGGTGCTTTACGCGTATCTTTTTTTACAGACCGCGGGAGTCACGTGATGCTCGAATCCACCAATGCAGGTGTACGAAAAGAGCATCACGTCACACTAGCGGTCTGTAAAAAAAAGAGAAGTGGAATGCACCGCGGTAGCCTGTCTTTTTCGTTAGTCTCGAGAAATAAAACTTGACTTTTCAAATGTTTGATAATAATTACAAGGTGCATAAATACGAGTAAGTATGGAAAGCAAGAGAATATGATGTCATATATCGAAAATAAAACAGATTTGCTTTGATGTTGAAATAAAATGATCTTGGGTTATCAAATTATTTGTGATTAATTTCTCTATATTTGTTCTTTTTTTATTTCACATGAAATGAATTATTTTAAATGTGTTGTAAATTAAAGTTCTGTGTTTTAAATGAAATGAGTGAAAGATTTATATTTTAATACGAATTCAATACGAATGATGGTGATAGGAATAATACTTGGCGGTTTATCGTCTGCACACGGCTAACATAAAGGTACCATATTTTTAATTTAAATTTTAAAAAGTAAAAAAAAAAAAAAAAAAAACCTTTGAAAAGATATTGGACGGCAAATGTCAATAATATGCACCGCAAAATTATCCGTATAGAAAATCAGAAAATCTTAATAAAAATAACTTTATTTTTTAAAAGAAAGTTGCATTTTTTCATAAAAGCTAAAGATTTAATATGATTGCGTCGAAGTAATAGCATTTTTCCTCTATCATTTTCCCACAATCAAAAAGTTCTGTTTCATAATATATTTTTGTAAAGTCTTGTAGGTTGAGTAAAGTGGTATAGATTTTAACCCGTCAGCACACGCGTCCCTTTCTATTACGTTACTATACACTCGCGGGATAAATTTTACCCCAATGGGTTTTCTTGTGTCAATTTCCCCCCGGTTTGATTATAAATAAAAATTTATATTTTGAAATAAACTGTAAATCAATAAAGAACATAATTTAACTTAAAATAAGAAGTTCTTTTATATTTAAAGAAAAAAAAAAAAAAAAACAAACAAACAAACAACAACAAAAAAAAAAAAAAAACATAAAATCTAGCATTAAGATTTTTTTCTGCATATCATTACATACAAAGCTTTTGCAATCCAAATTCAGCCCTAAAAATACAAAAAAATATAAAACTGATACATAGAAACTGTATGTGGAAGAGTTGTTAACGTTTAAAAGAAAAATTATATTATTATTTGCACACTATATTTTTTACATAAACATTTGCATTAACATTTTCCTATCATTATGGGTTACGTTATAACACGCGTGGGGTAAATTTCCTCCCACGTGACATTTTTATAACAAAAGAATGAAAAATCTCACAACCGGGGGTAAATTCTTTTTGGCCACATCTTGATATATTTCAGCTTGAAAGGTACTATAAAGCTCAGAATGATCACGAACGATTTTCGCACATTTTTAAGTAATAGTTGTAAGCTGGGGTAGATTTTATCCCAGCGCGTGTGCTGAAGGGTTAAAGCAATGTTTAAGTAAAATTACAATATTTTTAAGAACTTAAAAAGCAACAATGTTGTCGAAACGAAAATCAATTTTACCGACAAATTCGCGTAATGCAAAAGCAAAGAAGAAATAAAAAAGTAATGAAACTTTTCTTCCAGCCGAATTATGTAAACTTGAACAAGCCGATCGTGCCAATTCATAATATTATAAACGCGAAAGCGCGTTGTATATAGTAGAAAAGGTTTTCACATATAGGTAAAAAAATTCAGAGAATAGGAAGGTTAGGGATCTGTAATCGGGTCCATAGCCAATTTGCTTTTTTTTATCAAGTGAAATTTGGCTCAAAATTAAATACATTGTTGTAACCAGATTTGTTTTTGCGTGGTAAAGACTTAATGGTATTTTAAATGATCATTTCCTCGCTCAACTTTAATGCCAACTATGACTGTAAAACATATTAAAAAATATCAGACGATAATTTTCTAATTTTCTTATTACTTCATGATGTAAATAGACATCTGGTTCATTCTTTAAACCTGAATTAATCATACCATTGTCGTCCAATTTATAATCTTAATCCTAACCCTAATCGTATCCTATCCTAATCCTAATAATAACTTTAAACAATATTCTTTGAAACGAATATGTAAATTAAATCAATATCCATAAATGGAATGAATGGAAAATAGAATAAATAGAAGTGGCAAAATAAAATAACAAGAAAGTACATTTATTCGACACTTAACCCTAGAAAAAGCGTAAAAAATTTCAAGCGCACGGAATAAATTAAAATAATCCTATATATACTAACAAAAATATGTAAATTTAGATCATCAGATTGGTGTTGTCGGTATTTATTTGTTTAGAGTGTCCTTGACGCGATAGAAAAAATATCCAGGTTAAATTGGGCAGAATTTAAAGTACTTCTAGCAACCTTTATTTACATCTTAGAATCGCATCGGATTGTTATATCTTTATGAAATATCTATCAATCTATAAAATCTACAAGTAGTTTGTTCAATATTTACACCACTTAGCGAGAAGCACTTTATTTAATATATACATAAACAAGACATAAAATAATAATGTAGTAAGAAATATAAAACACATGTCTATACAAATAAACAATATGATAATGCCCAGTTAGAAATGAATACATATATACAAATTTCACACAAAGTACCACCTAAAATGCACTGTTGTATAGAAGAATTCTCTCAGTGTTATTTTTCGTTTTACGAAGAGGGATTCATCGATTTTCACGATTTTACTGGGCCCTTCTTTTTTCATTGGTTGCAGTTTTATTTTCGCGATTGTATATATTATTTGGCATGAAATTTCACTTTTTAAAGACTGGGTTATGTTAAGGCGCCTATAGCAAAGAAATACCGTATTGTATCCTATAAAATGTGATAAAGATTTGGTTAACTATATATGTTTTTAATTATCGAATAAAATGCTTTTCTAAATTAATGCATTTATTCTTTTTTTAATGTTACGTGAACGAAGTCACGGGTAACAGCTAGTTATTTATAAATTTTATGGTGTACATGCATGATAATTATTATACGAGGTTGTAAATGGTTCTTTTATGACTTGATTGCCGAAAGATATAGTTTTAAGGAGTTAACATTATCCCTTAGCTGGCTGCGTTATAGACGTCGCGACTCGCAGACCGTTTTGTAACTTTGTTTAGAAATTCTTGCTTAGAAAATAAACTTAATTTTATAATGAAAATGTGAAAAAAAAAAAAGAGAGAAAATTATCAGTAATAAGTTCTATGCCTATAATTATATTTCATAACTGAGAGAGTGGAGATTTTTAAAAGCATTCAGGATGAAATTCTGGTTATGCTTGTTAATAGAATGCAATGTAAACAAGAACGAAAAATCATGCATCAAGCATAGATTATGCAACACTTACAACATATTTTTACAAATCGTTATCGTTTAATAAGGTGACAGTTGATATCTAAGTAAACAATTTGGAAAACGCATAATATATTTAATAACCCAATTTCATAAGTTACCAAATATTCGGAACAATATCCGAACTCTTTTGGCAGCCCTGTATAGGATCTATTATAGATTTGTAATATATGCCCACATAGAATGTTAAATTTTAGTTCAGTTAGGAAACGCGTCGCACAGTTTAAAATTCCACTTCTTGAATTTTCGTCAATAAACGAAAATGTACTCCAGAACTTTTGCGCTGCCCTGTATAAGTTCTATAGAATCTATACACACCAAATAATAGACAAAAAATGAGTTAACTTTAAAAACACGTTCAGCAACTGAAAAAGCACTTCCAGCAATCATTGTTAACAGAGAGCACTGAATTCTTTTGTGTGTCCTTGTAAATGAACGACGAATGATATACACGCAATATTCTATAGTAAACCTCTTGTAATGGACCTTATATCAATTTCAATGTGTTTGAAATAGTGAAACATTATAAAAGTAAACACCAAACGATTTTTCTCCATAGACCGTAATGTAACCGAATTCTTTTGAGTGACTCTGTAACTGTAAGAGCTATGCACACCCTATTCTACTATAAGCCTCTTGTAGTGCACCTCAGTGATATATATCAATTTCAATATGTTTGAAATGGTGTAACATCATTAAAATAAACCGTAAATTATTTTTCCCCATAGACCGTAATTAACGGAATTTTTTTGAGTGTCCATGTAAGAAAACTATAAGGGCTCACACTTCATTTTCAATACCGAACATGCCATTAGTAAACCTCAATAATAACATATATCAATTGCATGACGATTCGAATATATTTACGCAAGTATGGCCAGACAGACAGACAAACCAAATTCATAAACACTTTTCAACTAGGTTGGAAAGTGTTAAAAAACAATTCTATTCAAAGTGGACATGCCCCCCTCCCCCCTTTCAAAATCAACGCATTCGTTGACACAATAAATGACTAAATACGAAATTTATACTTTTCTTATTACAAGATATTTACTGTAAATGTGTTAAAAATGTAGATTTTATATTAATTTGTAATAAGATTTAGCTTTAATCATTTTTTTTTCACAAAATAGACTTTCAAAATCAATCCCAACTTTCAAAATCAACGTCACCATTAATGAAACAGAGCGTGTTTTAATTACTTAACTGACGATATCAGGAAACGGGAAAAAATGTCTCATCCTTAATTAAATTTTTTTCCGGGTGATGTTTTTTCTGTATTTACTTTTTAGAATAGAGATTTTTTAGAAAGGCTTTTAAATAAAACACTCGTTACTATTTGTCCGATAGTATGACTTTTTACGACTGTTTATTAAGCAACTTAAATTGTGTGTTTTTTTTAAAGAAGCAAAACCAACTTCTGTGAAATTGGGTCTATGATTTGGTCACTTTAAAGAGGGAAATGTAATAGTATTTATTTATTTAAGTTTAGGGAAGTGATTTAAGAGCCTACATCAGTCACGCGAAGAAACACTCAAGCTAATGTTAAGTCTATGGGAAGGCTCTTGCGCGATTTCTCGCTCGCATTTTAATATTTTTAAATGAATTTCTTTGTATAGGATAGCTGAGGCCGATCTCTAACGTTGTTAGTTTTTACTTTTTCGATTTTGGTTCCAGTTTTTTTTTTATATAAGGGTACTATCACTTTCAGAACCGGTTCCAACCGGTTCCAAAATTGAAAATGTCTGCTTATAAAAAAAAAAAAAAACTGTAACCAAAATCACAAAAGTAAAAACTAACAACGTTAGAGACAGAGGCGTAACCAGCTTATTACGTGGGGGGGTGCCCAGATTTTTATTTGAAACAGATAACGGAACTGAAAACAGACACATACATACATTAAAGATGAGTTCGGGCACTCTTTTCGGAGTCCGCAATATTTTGTGTCCCTATAGCCCGAGCCCAATACTGAAAATATGCAATAGAAAAAAAAATGCATAATATTTAAAATTTGTTTTAAAGTAATAGTATCTCATTTTTAAACATCTTCTTACATGAAAATAACTGTTAATCTCAAGAACATAATTACTTTTTTGGAAATTTACATTCAATCTTATCAAAAGAGAAATTTGGTACCAAATGAAATTTTACTTCCGTAAAAGGATTCTCATATTTTTCACCCCCCCCCCCCCACCCCACAACAAACGAATCTGAAGGACACATTAACGAAGTGCGTTTTATGAATAAATGCATGATATTTGTAGAAATTACCATTAATATGCCAAAGAATCGAACAGTGTTTTTCTATTTCCTATAAAATGCGTAGATTTTAAATTTTAATAGGTTCCTTCCTCAACACAATCTTTTGTGATTCTATAGTGCTCCCGAAAATCAGGTTAAATATTAACACTGTAATTGGCACGTTATCCTATAAAAGCATCATGATCCGATGCTTTTATAGGAAAAGAGGAAACACTTTCTATCGGAATAACAATACATGTTAATAGTTATATCCAGGGCTGTAGCTAGAAGCAAACAATAGGGGGTACTCAAGAAAATGTAGGGGGTGCTCATACTATTTCTCTCTCTCTGACACATGCACGCACAAACACAGATATATATGATCAAAGTATATATATAAAAGTAAATTAGGGCATATTAGGTAGATTTTGTAAGAAATACTACCTATTACATTCTCCCCTATGTTGAAATTTTTGGAAAATTTTTGCAGATCTATGCCGATCATGACTCCCAGAACCAAAAACCACCCCCAGTTCAAAACTTTTATCTATCTATATCACTTTTTTATGGACACGATAACTTCAATAATTCTGCACAAATCTCTTCCAAACTAATACATTAAATGGGGCATAAAATCTCGGTCAAGTTCGTTAATGGACAAAATCGAAGCAGGGGGGGGGGAAATGAGGGGATTTTTGTGCAGAAAAACCCATAACTTCTTAATTATGATACGTATCGAATCCGTTTAAAGTTATTATTACTTCTAGGAAAAGGGTCGAAATTTATTTATGACAGATTTTGATATAATGAAAAATGGCCTCGAGGGGGGGATTAGGGGTTTAAAAAGAAAAAAATCATAACTTTGTCATTTCACAAGATATTAAATCCGCTTAAATTTATTATAAATACTCTTAATATTATCTACAAGTTTTTTATAGGACCAACCCTTACAGCAAAAAAAATATAAAAAACAAAGAAATCCCTGCCGGCTTCGCCTACAGATACAGGTAGTTTTAAAGTGGGCGGTCCCAACTGCCGAGTCATGGCAAAAATGTCATTTCTTCTGCAATTCCCAATAAACAGGCACCCCACGGTTTGTGTCTTCGAAATCTACCTGCACCTGTAAGCTGAGCTGTCTGGGATTTTTTCATATTGTAGGCACTGCGTTTCTTATTAAACTGTTTATAATAACTTTATTTCATTCTAAGAAAAGTAAAAGCTGCAGACAGGGATGTAATGAAGGATAAACGGTGGATACGCCGTTTATTTTTTGGATTATTTTAAGGAATACCGTATACCCACTTCTCAAAAACACTATACCATATACTCTTTAGGGCATAAGCTCTTTAGCATATACTCCCTCTGCCTACAGTGGCGTATGCCCTCTGGTTTTTTTACAACTACATCACTAGCTGCAGAATGAAAATTTTTAGTGTAAAATTATACTAGTGAAATAATGATGATGTCAGTAAGTAAATAAAAAGCTCACAGTTCAAAAGAGTTGCAACCTTTAATTTTTTTCTGACTATTCCTTGCCCTTAAAGATTCTAAAGTAATGTTTTTATATGATAAAAAAACATTAGAAAAATCAAGGATGTATTTTGCATTTTAAAATTATTCAAATACCAAAACCACTTGTATTTAAATTGGCTATTAGCTTTTTTCATTAGTATCATTCATAAATTAAGGATCATATATATTTAAACTAGGATAACTCAAATAGGAAACATAATGTTTATCATAAGCATCATATTTACTATCAAACTCATTAGAATAACTTCGTTTTATGCTAATAATGGAAAACGCTGCAAAATGAAAAATTTCAGTACATAACTAACGCAAAAGTCAATGTTTGCATCAGCAAAAGGTTGCTAATTCTGAGTATGTGCAGATAGGATGCGCGCATATTGAAGCACTTATTTGCAATTTTTAAACAAATACTACAATTTAATTTATGCAAAACTGTAAAAAAGAAAAAAAACCCCAAAACTAAGTTCAATTTTTGAACAGAGTTTCATTTGGATTTTTGAAACAGAATTTCATTTGGTGACCTTGGCAATTTCCCCAGGGGGTGCTCAAAATTTTTCAGGGGGTGCTGAGGCCCCCCCCCCCACCCCTGGCACCCCTCTATCTACGGCCCTGGTTATATCTACTTCTACTTACGATTGAAAGTGACTTCGACAATGTGCATAGCAGAGCCGCAGCATGAGCAGAGTTCATGATGAAAAATCGACGTAAGAGTCACTAAAGATATTTTCATATCATGAGCGATTATGACCCGCCCACTATAAAAGACTAAAAAATTTGCAAACCTCAACCCATTCGGGACCATGGTCGCATATATGCAACCTCAAAAAGAGCATACAGAATTTGTAATGCTGGCTGAGTAAAGACGAAATAAAATATTAATTTTGCAACAGATCTCCAAAAGAAAAAAAATAATAAATAAACGTTTCAATTAAAACATTTCCTACTGCCATAAACGAAAATCGAAAAACAAATTATTCCCGCTCTTCGGATTGGCGTCATTTCAACAACCGCCGTCAATGCCAGACAATATGAATTTTTTTTTTTTTTTTTTTTTTTTTTTTTTTTTGAAATAGCATTCTAATGCTAAAAAAAAAAAAAAAAAAAAAATGTCTGTTTCCCTTCATTGGGATCAAAAGAGCATTAAAATGACTGCAACTGCAATAAGTAATTTTTAAAGTTATTCTTTATATATACGAGAATAAATAATATTGTCAGTTTCAGAAAGTGAGTCTGAACCCGAAGACTGGTTTAAAAATCAAGCCCGAGCCCATCTCATCTCTAACATACATGTGTGTGCGTATGTGTGTGTGCGTATGTGTGTGTGCGTATGTGTGTGTATGATAATCTTCAGCTTTTATTTCATAACTCCTGATCCCATTGAGATACCACTCTAAAGATTTAAAAATTATAAATTTATAATATTTAAAAAAAAAAATCTAAAAATTTTTAAGTTTTAAAAATGTAATTTTTTTTTAATCAAGCAACTTGCATATCAAATGAAACCTTGTGAAATTCTCTTTAAAATGAGTGATCAAACAACACCCTACGCCTGATACAATCTGAGAAAATCAAAATTGAAAACGTTTATGCAAGCCAAAAGATGACGATTTTTCGAAATTTAAAAAATTGTTTATAAATCTAATGAAATAAAAAATAATTAAAGATACATTCTCATTTATATCATCAGGGAGAATAATTCCTGACGGTAACATTAAAATCCGAAATGGTCAGGTTGAATATTGAAATTGTTTGGTTGATTTGGCATAGTAAAAAAAAAAAAAAACACACACACACAATCTAAATTTTTTTTTTTTTTAATTAAAAAAAAAAGGTGCTTATTACATTCTACTAAGTAAAATTTAAAAATTAAATTTGATTTATTAGCTTTTGAGTTAAATAAAAAGATTTTATGCATTACTGAAATTACACTTTTAGTATTGGCCACATGGGGGGGGGGGGGGTGTCTATTATTGGAAAGAGACTAATTAAGCATTCCAGTAATGGACACCGGGGTCCTAAACTCTTAACAATAAATGAAATTTTGTAAATGGTCATTGATATATGAAATTCAAAGTTTTATATTACTATCTAAACAACATGCAATTTTTGCAAGAAAATAAGGAAGATATAAATTAAATGAAGTGAGCTCTTAGCATGTTCATCAAGATTTTCACAGAAAAACAGTAGAACTGTGAAACATTATTTTCTGCTTCCTGATAGATTTGATTAAGAGTGTCAACAATAACCCAGATTATAAAACATACAAAGGGGAGTTATGAAAAAATAAAATAAAACAAAATTTTTATTGGTTATTTTTTTTATAGTCCAAAAACATTCAGGGGTGTCCATTACTGGAAGGGCGTTCATTACTGGCACATCCACCCTACATCAATTTTAAATACGGTATACATTCGTTTTTAAAAATTAAATTATATATATATTTTTAATTTACATTTGGAAAGGATTTGAATATGTAGATTTTTAAAAAATAATAATGAAACATACTTATAAATAAAATATACATATATAAAAATTTATCCCAGACCACCTTAACAAAAAATTATTGAATTAAAAAAAAATCAATTTTTTTTTCCAGAATTCATAGGTTATTTGTTCATAAATCCAAAATAAATCCAAAGGGACACTTTCTGACATATTTTTTAATTCTTTTTTTTTTTTTTTTTTGGAAAATGCATTGACACATTTTTTAATTCTTTTTTTGTTCGAAAATGTATGAAACTGGCAGGTGTTGTTATTCAGAAATGTTGTAATCGAAAGTTTTTTTTCCATTGATTGGTAATCAGAAAATACTATTAAAGTTGGTGTTTTGAACCAAATTTCCGGACGTGACAACAAGAGAAAGGAGAAAAACCTGCCGTCACATGACTATAGTCACTTATAACTCAAAAAGTATTTTATTTATCAAAAAATGGAAAACGTAATTCGATTCCAAATCGCTTCAATAGACAGGCTGGCCAATTTTGTGCCTTTACGTTTAAAAATAAGTCAGAAAATGTGTCAGAAAATTTCGCTTGTTGAGCAGGGAATTTGACAACAGCTTTAAGAGAGTATAAACTATTCTTACTTTCTTTGGTCACTGTGGCTTCTGAAGATTTGACGCCATGTTGGACAATTATTTTCTGTTTTAAAACATCCTCAATTGTCTTGCACTTTTTTGCAGATTTTTCTAACGTTTGTTTTCTCTTTGCAGGCTGCCCCATATTTTTTAAATACACATGATAAAGTGTGAAGTATTAAATAAATTAAATATAATTTTCATTTGGCCTATTTCGGAATGATACAAGCACAAGAGCATGAAAAACTAAAACTGAACAAAACAACAGAATTTTCTCTTCTCGAAAACTCTCAAAGGATTGGCTTTATAATTTACCACTTTGTTGCGTCTTTTTCAGCACTTTCCAACCTAGTTGAAAAGTGCTTATGACTTCGGTTTGTCTGGCCGTCTGGCCGTCTGTCCGTGCTCTAACTCCCGTAAATATGCTCGGATTGCTCTGCAATTTTTATATGTTATTGTCGTTATCTATGGCACGTTCCCTATTTCAACTGAAGTGTGTAGCACTTATAGTTTTCTTACAGGGACACTCAAAAGAATTCCGTTACATTGCGGTCTATGGGGAAAAATCATTTGCGGTTTATTTTAAAAATGTTTCCCTATTGTAAACGCATTGAAATTTATATAGATCACTAAGATGCATTAGAAGAAGCTTAATATGGAATAGTAGGTGTATAGCACTTAGAGTTACTTTACAGGGACAGTCAAAATAATTCCGTTACATTACGTCTATGGAGAAAAATCGTCTGCGGCTTATTTAAATAATGTTCCACTATTTTAAACGCATTGAAGTTTATATATATTACTAAGGTGCATTACAAGAGGCTTACTACAGAATAGTGTGTGTATAGCAGTCATCGTTCATTTACAGGGACACACAAAAGAATTCTCTACTGTCTGTTAACAATAATTCCTGGAAGTGCGTTTTAAGTTACTGAACGCGATTTTAATCTTAACTAGCTTTTTGTCTATTACGTGGTGTGTATAAATTCTGTAGATCCTATACAGGGCAGCACAAAAGTTCGCGAACACATTTCCGTTTATTGACAGAAACTCCAGAAGGAGAATTTAAACTGTGCTACGCGTTTCCTAACTAAACTAAAATTTAGCATCCTATGTATATATACAAATCTATAGATCATATACAGGGCTACATAAAAGTAGTGGGATATTTTTCCGAATATTGTATATGTTGAAAATTCCTGAAATTACGTTTTTAAATATGTTATGCGTTTTCCAAATTGTTTACTTAGATGTCAACTTTCAGCTTATTAAACGGTAATGATTTGTAAAATTATTTTAGATGCGTTGGAAAGTGCTACATAATCTATGCTTGACGCATGATTTTTCGTTCTTGTTTTCTTTTCTTTTACTTAAAAGATAAAAGAAATAATTAAGCATAGCTTCCATATGTAAATGGAAATGCTTCTGTTTTCCGCAAATACTTTCAGTGGAAAAAAAAAAGTCTATTGTCAGTGTGAACATCTAATGCGACTGATGCCTTGCAAACGTTACCAAAAGGACGAGCCAGTAGTGTCTGGCGCCTGCGTACATAATATTTCGCATCCTGAAGTATTTTACTTTATAAAATACTGCTGAATGAGCACAAATGTAAAACGAAAAATATTAATTATCAGTTATTGTATCATGATACTTGAGAAATGATTGTGTTCTACAGGAGTGATGATATATGAAAAATAATATCTATTTCTTTTTTGTAACCTTGCTATCATTGGTTTTTATGAATTTTGATTATTTAAATTCGGTTTAAAAATCCTGCGTGTATCTGCGTGAGCGGGGGGTGCCCGGGTACCCAGGGCACCCCCCCCCCTGGTTACGCCTATGAGAGATCGGCTTCAGCTATCCTATGCAAAAAAAAAAACATTTAAAAATATTAAAATGCGAGCGAGAAATCGCGAAGAACCTTCCCATAGACTTAACATTAGCTTGAGCGTTTCTTCGCGTGACTAGTGTAGGCTCTTAAGCTTATCGGGTAAACAAGAACGAAAAATCATGCGTCAAGCATGCATAGATTATGAAACACTTTCCAACACAGCCAGAGTACTTTAACAAAACTTTACCGAATAATAAGATGAAAGTTAATGTCTAAAGTAAACAGTTTGGAAAGCTCATAACACATTTGAAAACTCAATTTCAGGAATTGCTATCAATTATCGGGAAAATAGCCGAATTATTTTGTGCAGCACTGTATATGATCCACAGATTTGTATATATAATATATAACACGGTAGTATTTAGTTCAGTTTAATTCAGTTAAACTCTTCGTTATTCTGTTTATTACACTTTAAGTTGTCAGAAACACTCTACCGACCTGCTCAACAACGCGACACTTTCTGACACATTTTCTGACTCATTTTTAAACGTAAAGGCATCAAATTGGCAGGCCTGACTGTGAAAGCGATTTGGAATCGAAATGAGTTTTCCATTTTCTGATAAATAAATTACTTATCGAGCTATAAGCGATTCGTGTGACTTGACAACACGATTTTCCCCTTTCTGGCTCTGCTGTCTCGGGAATTCAGTTCAAAACGCCGACTTTGACAGTATTTTTTCAAGTATTTACTGATTTTACAAAAAACAAGAACGAAAAATCATGCGTCAAGCATAAGATTGTGTAACACTTTCCAACACTCCATCCAAATTTCCGTCAATAAACGGAAATATACTCGAGGACTTTTATGCTGCCCTGTATAGGATATATAGAATTTATACACACCAAATAATGAAAAAAAAAATGAGTTAAATTTCAAAACACATTCAGCAACTGAAAACACACTTCCAGCAAACGATGAATGCGTATGCACACAATATTCTATAGTAAACCGCTTGTAATATATTTCGTGATATAATGTATCAATGTCAATATGTTTGAAATACTGAAATATCATTAAAATAAACCTTAAACGATTTTTTTTCATAGACCGTAATGTAACGGAATTCTTTTGAGTGTCCCTGTAAAAAAAAAAAAAACTATAAGTGCCATGCACACCCTATTCTATTGTAAGCCTCTTGCAGTGAACCTCGGTGATATATATCAATTTCAATATATTTGAAATTGTGTAACATCATTAAAATAAAACGCAAATGATTTTCCCCTATAGACTGTAATGTAACGGAATTCTTTTGAGTGCCCCTGTAAAAAAAATTATAAGGGCTACACACTTCATTTTCAATACCGAACATGCCATAGTAAATTTCAATAACATATATTAATTGCAGGACAATACGAATAGATTTATTCGGGTTAGAGCACAGACAGACGGCAGATAGACAGACAAACCAAATTCATAAACACTTTTCAACTATGTTGGAAAGTGTTAAAAATGGAAAACGTATTTCGATTACAAAGTTTCTGAATAAGAACACCTGCCAATTTCATCCGTTTCCCAATAAAAATGAATTCAAAATTGCGTCAGAAAGTAGCTCCTTTGTAATACTTGACAGCCTTAAAGAAAATAAATTGATTTTTTTAATGACGAAACCCCAGCGGACCAGCTCCCCGGAGATGGTGTCGTTCTGGTAACTGTCCACGGTAATCACCTTAACTTTATCAAATGTTATCTGAAATTATAGAAAAAAAAAAAAAACAATGTCTTTACTCCAAAAACGTAAAACTAGAAAGTAATCGTTCGGTTTTTGGAAATATCGATTTCGGGCAAATCGGAAGCCGTTAAAAGTTAAAGAGTAATAAGCGTTCCTTTTGGCGATCTGGTGATTTTTCCTATTTTTTTTTTATAAACTTTGATTGTTTATAAAAAAAAAATAGGAAAAATCACCAGATTACCAAAAGGAACGCTCATTACTCTCAAGATAATATTGTTGCTAAAAACTGGTCAAAATTGGAAGAAGATTGCTTGTGATTTGTTCGAGTTATCGTGACCAATGGTTTTAAAAACATAGTTTCGATATAATCACCTTTAAAGATTCAAGATATGATGTATGTATGATAGAACAAAGTACAGGGTGGTCATAAAAAAAAAAATTTGCCGATATATGGAGCTCTAGCAGCCGGGTCCGTTCCACCGATCGAGATGAGATTTCAGATATAGTTATTCAGAGGTATATGAGCTCGAGATTCTCTGAACGACAACAAAGTGGTGCTCACGGTTACGGTTATAGGTACAGAAACTCGAAATTTTCCAATGGCAACGCCCATTTTTTTTTCTTCCCAAAATGCTCAGCGTATGCGAAAACCCTAAAGAGCGTTGGTACCGTACGTTTATTGTTACGAACGGACACTCGTTATGCACGCACAAAAAACAACTCTGCAAACGGCCAAAAAAAAATAAACGATCGGGGCGTACGGAAGAAATTTGCATATAACACAGAGTCAGTACACCAATCACTGATTACAACACAGATCGGAGAAAATAAAACTTTTATTTGATTACACATTTTCCACATGGGTGCCATCACAGGCAATTAATTACACATTGCATGCGGGCGACTGTGGACAATACAGCCGAACGTAACATCGCATGAGGGATGTTTGCAATATCACGTTTGATAGAATCTTTCAAATCCGGAAAAGTTTGCGGATTGCACATGTACACTCTAAGATTTGAGATATCCCCACAACCAGAAATCGATAGGAGTGAAGTCGGGGGATCGCGGAGGCCACGGAAATGGAAAATGGCGTGAAATGACACGGTCGCCAAAATGCTGTTCCAGGACCCCGCGAACAGACTTCGCCATATGTGGAGGTGCACCATCTTGCATCCAAACAAAGTCATTCAGTGGATTTCGCTGCAGAAATTCTGGTATGACGTAATTTTGCAGCATTGCCGTATAGCGGGAGCCTGTTACCGAGCAAGTTACAAATCCCGTTGGTGTCGCTTCCTCAAAGAAGTACGGCCCGAGAATAATTGTGCCTGCAATGCCGCACCACACAGAAATTTTGACGTCCTATATAGGTACTGGTGCCACAGCGTGTGGATTCATGTCTGCCCAGTGCACACAATTTTTGGTGTTGACGTTGCCAGTTAAGGTGAAATGTGCCTCGTCCGTCCATAATATGCGAAGAGTCCAGTCGTTATCTCCATCATATCGGATAAGAAATTCATTAGCAAAGTCTATACGTTGTTGATGGTCCCCCACTTCCAACATCTGGACGCGCTGGTACCGGTAAGGAAACATGCGGATTACAGAGCGCAGTAGCTTTAGGACCGTTGATTTCGGTATATCCAATACATCACGAGATGCACCTCTTGCAGTTTGCATGTGTCCTGGTAGTCACTGTGTGATGCACTTCCATAACAGTATCCTCAGGAACAGTTGGTCGTCTGGATCGCGGTCTATCACAGGTGGAGCTAGTTTCTTCGAATTTCTTTACTAAATCACGAAGAGCTTGCGGGCTACATGGGCCACGCATTTGGCGATGGTTTCGACGGTAAACACGCAAGGTTTTCGCAGCATTCATCCCATTTTGATAATAGAGTTTTACCAATTCACCACGAACTGTCGCTGGAAGAGTAATTTCGTCGGCATGTGCTTGCTGTCGACTGAAGAACTAACATTCCCACCCCACTTTTTATCCGTTTTCTACGCTGACTATCTCGCGAACGGCGTTCCGTGATTGGGGTTTTGCCTCTGTCATATGCAAATTTCCTTCGTGCGCCCTGATCGTGTTTTTTTTGGCCGTTCGCAGAGCTGATTTTGTGCGTGCATAACGCGTCCGTTTATTGCGATACACGTACCGTTCCAACGCTCTGTAGGGATTTCGCATGAGCTGAGCATTTTGCGATGAAAAAAAAAGGGCGTTGCCATTTGAAAAATTCGAGTTTCTGTAGCTATAACCGTAACCGTGAGCACCAATTTGTTGCCGTTCGCAGAATACCGAGCTCATACCTGTGAATAACTATATCTGAAATCTCATCTCGATCGGTTGAACTTACCGGCCGCTAGAGTTCGATATATCGGCAAAGTTTTTTTATGACCACCCTATTAAAACGGCGTAACTTTCTTCATTTTTATCAGATCGATTAGAAAATGAAACTAAATATTATTTACTAATTGTATACTTTCAGCAAATGCAAAAAAAAAGAAATGCCTTTTTTGAAAGTATGCAGGTATAGGTATAACCCTTTAGTTCATTTAAAAAACATTTTCAAAACATTTTACGACCGTGTTCGGTTGAACGTGGCAGAAATTTATGCATGTATAAAGTTGTAACCTTTTTTTAAAATAAATAAATATCGGTGGAGCACAGGAACTAGATAAACTTCATAGGTTGGCGCAGATCTATACTCGGTCTGGCTCTGACTCTTGACTCTCTTTTTGTCAGAAATTTGTATTTTATTATTTTTTTCCCTGGACACCAGTGTTTGGAAAGTCGAGTGAAGTCACTCCAGATTTCATTATTATTATTATTATTATTATTATTATTATTATTATTATTATTTTAATTTTTGGACAACAGATTTTGGAAATCGGGTGAAGTCAATCCAATTTTTACTTTTTATTTATTTTGTATTTCTGGACACCAGTGTTTGGAAAGTCGAGTGACGTCACTCCAGATTTCATTAATCAATTAATTTTTTTAATTTTTGGACACCAGAGTTTGGAAGTCGATTGAAGTCACTTCAATTTTTATTTTTTATTTATTTTTTAAATGTTTGGACACCAGAGTTTGGAAATCGAGGGAAAACAATCCAATTTTTATTTTTTGTTTATTTTTTAATTTTTGGACACCAGAGTTTGAAAGTCGAGTGAAGTCAATCCAATTTTTATTTTTTATTTATTTTGTATTTCTGTACACCAGTGTTTGGAAAGTCGAGTGAAGTCACTCCAGATTTCATTAATTAATTTATTGAAGTGAAAACTTCTTTAGGCGCGTTGGGCATTTTTTGAGATGGGAAAAAACCATTGAATTCGCGACACTGTTACCGTTACTGTTACCGACACCGGTACTTTTCGGTTAGCCGGGCGCCAGTAATATATATACATGTATATATACACGCACACATATATCTACACATATCTACAGATACATATATATACATACACATATATATGCATATATGGATGTATATATATACAAATTTATGTATATACATATGTATTTATATATGTACATATATCACTGGCGCCCGGCTAACCGAAAAGTACCCCGACACTTCTGTATATTTGGCGATGATTCTGCAATAGTTGGTTCAGGTAAGCAACCATAGATTTGCTTAAATTAATATCTCACTTTGACAGCAAAAGTGATATTAGTCTCTATTTAGCATTATTTGAAAGACAAATTTCTCGAATGAATATAATAAAAGAAAATTGGGTCACACATTTGTTAAGTTTAATTCCGTTAGAAATCACCAATATTATAGCTAGAGAGCCAGAAACATTGGCGAACAATTACGATTATGTAAAAGATTTACTTCTTAAACGCTTCAAAATGACGCCAGAAGAATTTAGGCAGAAATTAATGTCACATAAAAAAGAATCTTCAGCCACTTGGCGCGATTTAGCATTTGAATTAAGAAATCATTTGGAAGAATGGATTAGCGGTCTTAAAGTATCTGATTTTGAATCCTTAAAAGAATTAATAGTAGTAGATCAAATTAAGAAAAGGTTACCTATAGAAATGAAAGAACATTTTATTGATGATCTTCCAAAAGTTAAAAATGTAGACGTATTAGTAAGTAAACTAGACGATTATGATGCGGCGAGACGTAATGTTAAAACCATGAATAGAATTTCACACCACTTTGAAGATAGAAAACCCGATAAGTAAAAATGAAAATTCACTATCTTTCTTTCATACCCAATACCAAAACAAAAGAAATAAATCTCAAATTAGGTGTTTTAGATGTAACTCTCAAGGCCACATAGCGTCTCAGTGTAATAATAGCAATAACGGCCAAACTAATGAGTTCAAGTCAAGACTCTACCGAAAACTATCGAAATTATAATCGCCAAAATCACAATCCTAATGCCGATGTACAGGAAAAAGCTAACATTGCTACAATTCGATTCAGAAATAAGTCTAAACCTAGTGGAATGGGTAAAATAATTAATATCAAAGGCAAAGAAGCAAATCTATTGTTTGATACAGACAGCTATATTTCTTTATTCAGTTACGAATGTTATGTCATATTGGATTGCCAAATTTGTCTTCTGTTGATATCTTATTAACTGACAGTGGCGGAGAAACTGTAAATCTAATTGGATATTTTGTGTATGAAATACGTGTCGAAGGGTTTCTTATATCAACGAAATTTTATGTTTCAAAATCTCTCGCATATACGATATTGTAATAGGGCAAGACGTGATCAGCAAACTAAAGTTGGCGATAGATGAAGAGGGAATTAAAATTGTTGGCGAGCGCAATACTTTTCAAGTACGTTGCCTTAAAGTTGTAAATAATTCCGATAAAAAATTAAATTATGTTGCCAATTCATACAATGAAGCGAAAGTATCAAAAGGAAATAGTTCACGTGCAGAAAACGAAATGATTGGTATTATGAATAAAAATAATTCAGAAAATTATTTCAAGATAAATTTAGCACGCGCGGTGAAAACAGATAAAAGTAACTCAACTCACGAGACCAAATCAAAAGATGAAAATGAAATAACAAAACACGGAAAATATTATAATTTAACGAGCACGAGAAAAAAAAAATAGACAGAAGTAATATAAAAAGAAGAAATGAAAATAATGAAATATTTCAATTTATGATATAATATTATAATGTACAATAGCGCATTAAATGAAAATTGTAATATAATTTTTGTGGTAGTAGTTTATAATAATGAATAAAAAAAAAACACTTCATTTAAAAGTATCCTGCACAATAAAACGTTTCCTGACGATTCAAAAAATACACACGTAATTGTTCAAGTTTTCACTTCTGTCGGCACTCCCGGAGTGACATTGTTTTTTTGTTTTTTTTTTTAAATTTTTGGACACCAGAGTTTGAAAGTCGAGTGAAGTCAATCCAATTTTTATTTTTTATTTATTTTGTATTTCTGTACACGAGTGTTTGGAAAGTCGAGTGAAGTCACTCCAGATTTCATTAATTAATCTTTTTTTTTTTTTTTTTTTTTTTTTTTTGGACACCAGAGTTTGAAAGTCGAGTGAAGTCAATCTAATTTTTATTTTTTATTTATTGTGTATTTCTGGACACCAGTGTTTGGAAAGTCGAGTGAAGTCACTCCAGATTTCCTTAATTAATTTATTTTTTTTAATTTTTGGACACCAGAGTTTGAAAGTCGAGTGAAGTCAATACAATTTTTATTTTTTTTTTATTTTGTATTTCTGTACACCAGTGTTTGGAAAGTCGAGTGAAGTCACTCCAGATTTCATTAATTAATTAATTTTTTTAATTTTTGGATACCACAGTTTGGAAGTCGAGTGAAGTCAATCTAATTTTTATTTTTTATTTATTGTGTATTTATGGACACCAGTGTTTGGAAAGTCGAGTGAAGTCACTCCAGATTTCCTTAATTAATTTATTTTTTTTAATTTTTGGACACCAGAGTTTGAAAGTCGAGTGAAGTCAATCCAATTTTTATTTTTTATTTATTTTGTATTTCTGTACAGTGTTTGGAAAGTCGAGTGAAGTCACTCCAGATTTCATTAATTAATTTATTTTTTTAATTTTTGGATACCACAGTTTGGAAGTCGAGTGAAGTCAATCTAATTTTTATTTTTTATTTATTGTGTATTTCTGGACACCAGTGTTTGGAAAGTCGAGTGAAGTCACTCCAGATTTCCTTAATTAATTTATTTTTTTTAATTTTTGGACACCAGAGTTTGAAAGTCGAGTGAAGTCAATCCAATTTTTATTTTTTATTTATTTTGTATTTCTGTACAGTGTTTGGAAAGTCGAGTGAAGTCACTCCAGATTTCATTAATTAATTTATTTTTTTAATTTTTGGATACCACAGTTTGGAAGTCGAGTGAAGTCAATCTAATTTTTATTTTTTATTTATTGTGTATTTATGGACACCAGTGTTTGGAAAGTCGAGTGAAGTCACTCCAGATTTCCTTAATTAATTTATTTTTTTTAATTTTTGGACACCAGAGTTTGAAAGTCGAGTGAAGTCAATCCAATTTTTATTTTTTATTTATTTTGTATTTCTGTACAGTGTTTGGAAAGTCGAGTGAAGTCACTCCAGATTTCATTAATTAATTTATTTTTTTAATTTTTGGATACCACAGTTTGGAAGTCGAGTGAAGTCAATCTAATTTTTATTTTTTATTTATTGTGTATTTCTGGACACCAGTGTTTGGAAAGTCGAGTGAAGTCACTCCAGATTTCATTTATTTAGGTTGCTTCCCTTTTGCTACAACAAGATCATTGCATAAATTTCATCTCTGTTTTTTTTTTTTTTTTTCTAAATTGAATGAGTTATACATAAATGAAAATTGATCATTGTTAACACACCTCTACATCCAATTAGAAATGTAAATCTGCGAAATATTTCAAGAAAGAGGAAACATGAAGGGTGGTATATTTGCAGTTGACCATAAGCAAAGGACATTGATCAATGCTTGCAATAATATTATTGCCGAAGAACTCTAAACTAAATATATAAACATTATTAGGAGAGCTCAGTTATGTTAGACATGAGTGCAAATGCTTTGTGAATTGCTTTAATTAATCCTTAAGGCTGTGTATCAGTGAGATCTCAATTTCCCCTCGCTAATGTTAAACCAATGGCCTTGTGATGCATTCGTATTTTTTTTTAAAATATCTCCTTAGGACATCAATATTTTTAACTTCTGTTTTCTGTGCAGTGTTCTTAAAGGATGTGTCTTTCTTTCTTAGTTGTCAAATTATTTCTAAAATTTATAGTAATTAATTTATAATTTTATGTGTTAAAATCTTAGCGAAACTGAGTAAAATTTTGACACTTTACAGAAAATTAAGCATGTATTTTAAAACTATTTTGACAACTAAAAGAAATTCCTAACGGCTCGGCTTACAGGCACAGATAGATTTCGAGGACGCAGACAGTAGGGCGCCTGATTATTTGGAATTGCAGAAGAAAGACCTTTTTGCCATGATGCGGCAGTTGGGACCACCCACTTCAAAATCTACTTGTGCCTGTAGGCGGAGAGTCAGCAGGGATTTTTTAAAACTTTTTTTTCGCTGTAAAAGTTGATCCTATAAAAAACTTGTCAATGTAAAAGTTGTAGATAATATTAAAAATAATTATAATAAATTCAAGCGAATTTGATATCTTGTGAATGGACGAAGTTATGAATATTTTTCTTCTTAAACCCTTATATTTTCCCCCTCTTGAGGCCATTTTTAATGATATCAAACATCTGTCATACATAATTGTTCAGCCCTTTTCCTAGAAGTAATAATAACTTTAAATGGATTCGATATGTATCATAATTAAGAAGATATGGGATTTTTCTGTCCCCCCCCCCCCCCCCCCCACACACACCCATGGTCTGATTTTGCCCATTAACGAACTTGACTGAAATTTTATGTATCAGTTTGGAAGAGATTTGTGCAGAATTATGGAAATTATCATGTCCATAAAAAAATGATATATAGATAAAGTTTTGAACTGGGTGGGGGGGGGGGGGGTGGTTTTTTGTTTTAAGAGTAGATTTGTAAAAAAAAATTTCAGAAATTCCAACATAGGGGAGACTGTAATAGGTAGTATTTCTTACGAAATCTGCCTAAAAGAAGACATCCTTCAACAAAAGCACACAGAAAAAATAAATTAAAAATATTAATTTCATAAGAAGATATTTTAAAAATATGAATGCATCACACGCTCATTGGTTTAACATCAGCGAGAGAGATTCGAGATTTTACTGATGCAGAGCCTTAACTGCTGTGACAGGAATCGTCGCATAGCTAAGGTTGCCGAGACCGCTTGACCGAAAAATGAATAAAAGTCTCGATTAACTCATATAGGATACTCTTTCTGTACTAATATTTGTGTACAGGATTATTATACTTAAAATTTATTTAATCAGAAATCTCTAGCGATGGTACTGGGGCAGAAAAAGAAACACAATTTCATAATATCTATAGTTAAACTAAAAATGAATAACGGTAACCGTAAACTGAAAATTAATAAAGGTAAATTAAGTTAAACCGTGAAATTGAAAAAGTACCCTGTAATTAATCTAGACCATAGCCATACTCAACTTTTTTTTTACTCGCGGGCCGCAAACATGTGTTTGCTACGTTAAGAAACTACTTTACTCACGCGAAAACACCTGCTCGCCTGCACTTTAATCCTATGGGAGAAATTTCTTAAAGTATCTCGTTTACGTTTCAATATTTTTAAAAGTTTTTTTTTTTTTTTCTTTTCCATTGGATAGTTGAGGTTGATTTCTACGCAGGCCGCTTTTAACTTTTTCAATTTTGTTCGCAAGTTTTTTTTTTTTTTTTTTTTTTTTTTTTTTGGAGAAATAATTTTATTTTTGAAACCGTTTCAGGAAGTGAAAGTATCCTAATAATAAAAATCTGTAAAGAAAAACGAAAAAGTGAAAACGACGTAGAGAGATAGAGATCAATCGACCTCAGCTATCCAATGCAAAATAATAATAATAATAATAATAATAATAAATAAATAAATAAATAAATAAATAAATAAATAAATATTGAAATGCAAACGAGATACTTTAAGAAAATGTCTCAAATAGGATTAACATTACGAACTGGTGTATTCCTGTGTTTGAAGTAACGTTTTAAGTTGACCGCAACACACTATACTTATATAATAAAGTTTAAAAAAAAAAAGGGGGGGGGGTAAATCAAATAATAAGATGACTAAAAAAGAAATATAGAAAATTTATATAATCATTATTAGCTTATATAATATAATATATAACACAATGAGAACTTCTAGGTTTTAAAGATGAATAAAGGAGCTGCTACTCTTTGATGAATAAATCAGGCATTTACTCAATACGAAAACTTTTTCAAGACTTTTCCTTTCAAAATGCAAAAAAGGACGCTAGTTTCAAAACTCACCTTATCCAGAAAATCAAATTTTGGGAAATCGCGAAAAACCTTTAACTTTATCCATTGGTTTTCATTGTAAACCAATATTTTACAATGCCAGAAATACATGCTAAAACTAGTTTTTTTTTTTTTTTTTTTTTTTTTTTTTTTTTTTCCGGATTGTAGTGTTTTTTCGGTGCAGATTTACTATAAATAAATTGACAGAGAAAACACGATTTTTAGGTGCGTTCGTAATTATATAAATACGTAGCACCTATTGTCGTCGTCTGGTCTGTCTGTCCGTCCGTCCGCATATAACAACGCAAAAGCTACCCAACCGAATGGTTTGAAATTTAAAATATATTATCTTTGCAGATTTTGTCGAGACATTTCAAATTTTATGAAAATCGAATCAAAACTTTAGAAAATATTAATAAAAACATTTATTAAAAAATTTGATTTTTTTTTTTTTTTTTTTTTTTTTTTTTTTTTAAATACGGTGCTTTCTCGTTATAGGAGCTTCCGAGGTTGAATCGTCAAGCGACTGAGATACTTATTTTATGACAGAAATGAATCTGCAGACGATATAATTCATTTCGCAGAATTAAAAATCATCACGATCTGAATATTTATATAACTAGCTACAGTACGAACGCACCACATTTGTTACGTTCGACGTACAATTTCCAACTTGTTCAAATTTTGGATAAGGCGAGTTTTGAAATTCACGTTCTCAAAAGTATAGAGTGGAAATTTAATTAATGATTCAGGATCTAAAATATAGGGCGAGATGGCGGGATTCATGCTTTAAATTTTTAAATCCCGTTCAAGAGAATTTCGTAGGTGGGAGCATCCCGCCCATTTCTTCAATTTTTGCAAAATTTGCTCCCACCCCCTTTTTTTCTTAAAAAAAAAATCATTTATTACTTACCCATCATACGTAGTATAGGGTATTACTTACCCATCATACGTAGTATAGGGTATTACTTACCCATCGTCTTACCCATTACTTACCCATCATACGTAGTATAGGGTATTACTTACCCATCGTACTTACCCCATTACTTACCCATACGTAGTATAGGGTAGGTCTTGTAATCGTTTTGAAAATCGATTTTTTTTTTTTTTTTTTTTTTTGACGGGTTGACACGTTTCAGACACTGGATATTCCGAAAAACATATTTTTAGAAAAAAAAAATTGCCGTCCGTCTGTGTGTCTGTATGTCTGTAAATGCTGTATGTCCCGAAAAAATTGAGAAAGAGAATTGAATTTTGGTATGTACTTAGTATGTAATAATGGGAAGAAGCTTATTGAATTTCAGTAACCTCGATTATCCGGAACTATTTTTTTTCGGACTCTCGAAATATTCGTTCTGATAAAAGGCATATAAAAATTTTCGAAATTGTTTATTTTAAAGAGTGAATATAAAAGACAATAAAAAACATAAATTTTGCATAAAGCATGAAGTCGATCGGATAATGAGTTGCCGAGATATTTGTAATCCTATTTTCCACACTCTTCGATTTTTCATGACCCTGTATTTCATCCAAATTTCAATTCAAAGATATATTTTCATTGGAAATGAGACGCTTAATTAGATGCAATAAACCGCTAGTTAATAGGATTATTGTTTTTGGAGTTATAAGGATGTTTCTTTTAAGCAATTCAATAATCGAGCCTTTAAAGTTTAGGACGTCTTCAAGCCACGATTTTATTCGAATTGCAGTGCATTTTATAAGTAAGTTTACGCATTTTTTATTTACATATTTTACATTATGCATATCCATGATGGGTAAGTATTACGGTGGCCCCCAGCGACTAGTTTTTGCTTCACAGAAATAATAATAATAAAATAACGTTAAATTGCTGAAAAAATAAATAAAATTTTAATACTGTACGACAGTACTAATCTTGCATAACTAGTTTTGCCAGGATTTGCAAGTCCTGGTTTCCTATTTTTGAGACGTCATTTCTCCTTCTTTCGCTTACTTATTACATTGTTATTTTATAATTATTGTAACTCTCCAGAATTCAGTGTCTTAAATCTTCTACCTAAAATAATTAAAATGTATATTTTATGTTAATGGCAACAAATTCAGTTTGAACGACTAATTATTCACATAAATGTTTTAATTAATGATAATCCCAATTATTCCATTAATTTGGAAAATGACTACTTGTGCCTCTCCGATAATTTTTAACTGCTAAGCCAGTGGCGTAGCGTCAGGAGATGCTGCATTACTTTACTACCAGTATTATTATATATTAACACTTTGCCGTCCGCATGTCTCGTAAAAATACTTCTATTCGTAAAATATTGAAATGATTGATTGACACCAGAATTTAGAAACAAATTTTTTCGAAAATAAGTAAAATCTTTTCTTTATGTACTTGATAAAAGAGAATTTTTCATTCCAAAATTCTAGTGCCAATGTAGCATTTAAGGATTAAAATTAAGTTAATTTACGTACGACACCACTGTGGTGCCGCCGGACGGCAAAGTGGTAATATGGCCTTATTTAATCGTATAAAGATTAAATAATGCCAAATGTAGTATATAATAATACTCGTAGTATAATGATGCAGCACCCCCTGACGCTACGCCACTGCACAAAAGCAACCGATTCTCTTAACCAGTGATTTGCGTAAGCTGCAAAACTTTTTATGTACAAATTCAGCACGTTACAAAATTGATGAATATTGTTTGTGTGTGTGTTTGGCACGCGCTCGTAAAAAGGTTCACCTCATTCCTATTCGCCCTGTCCCTCCCATCTTCAATAAAACTAGCCAAATAACCACCTTGGTTTGTAACATACACCCTTCTTTAAAGGACCGCGCCTTCCGCTGACCCTTCCATCTTAGCATCTTCCAAAGCTCACGCGCTTCTTTTCCCTATACCATAAGGGAGAGGGAGAAAGCCCTTTAAACCCTTCATTACCGTCACCTGACGCAAGAAAGCAGCACATCTCTACTCTCTCCAGCACCTCACGCGCGCGCGCGCGTACTTACACACACACCTCCGCCCCCGAGTTCCGCCGGAAGTGGTGGTTTTCCGTGACGTCACTTCACAACCTTGGCGGAGAGAGAGAAGGAGAGACCAATCGCTACTCAGTGCGATGACATCATCTGCGGAGCATGAGGCGCGCCAGAAACGGGAGTTTATCGCCCTGCAAGTTCTTGTTTTCGTTTGTTGCGCCAAATTAAAGCGGTTGCTCCCTACGATCTGGCAGAGGTGCTCTGATGATTGCTATTTTTTTTCTCTTTTTTTTTTGTATGTGTTTCCCCTTCCCTCTTTCTCCCCTTCCACCTATGAAAACAGTTTCTCTTTTGAAAGTTTGTATCTCATCTTGAACCGCGATTTTTATTTATTTTATTCATTTTTTTTTTTTTTTAAACCCAGCGTGGATGTTGTTGAAGAGTTATCTTTACTTCTTTAATTTATTTCTATTTCCTTTCAAAACAGATTTTACGCAGATTTGTTTCTATGATATATTTTTTAATCCTTTATGCACCGACGGTACTTTAAAGTATTATTATAAAAAAAATTTAAATAAAAAGTTGTTATACAATTGTGTGTGAGATCTAGATTACTTTTACTGTCGAAACGTCAAATGAATGCTTACTTTGGAGACAAAAATTTTTTTGTCTTTGTGTGTATGCCCCGCAATAACTCTCGCAAAAGGCATCCAATTAGCTTGATTTTTGGTAGGTATGTTCAGGGCCTGATTAATGCACGGGCCTCCGGGGCCTCGGCACTGGGCTCACCAATTTCAGGGCCCACAAATCATGTGGCTGATTTTTTTCCCCCTTAATCAAATACTTTTTAAATAATATTGTTTTATAAAATATGAAACATAAAATTTAAATATGCAATACTGCATACCAAAAACTGCATACTGTGTCTATTGGTTTCAATATAAACTAGGATTTTACAATATCAGAATTATAGTTTAAAATTATTACTAGATTGTTGGGAAAAATCAATTTTTATGATTTTGGATAAGGCGAGTTTTGAAAAAGACGTCCTCATTTATTCTGCAACATAAACTGTGGATCATAGATGTTTGTGAATTATACAAATGCTTATTTGAGAAAGTGGACGGTAATTCATTTTCTTAATTATTCTTGTAAGTTAAATTTTTTTTTGTAAACTTGAAACTTTCACCCAAACAACTTTGTCAACTCATCAAATAAACCCACTTTTTCTGAAAGTATCGCTGGAAATGGGGAGGTAGGGGGGGGGGCGAACTTTTTAACAGGCCCTGGGCCCAACTTCAGCTTGATCGGGCTCTGGGTATGTTGGTGAGGTACCCGGAATTAGCTGTATAGTTTTTGGTTAAATTTGGTTGATTCGTTCGAAAAATAGGAATCATTTTCTTTTAGGGGTTCTCTCCCCTCACGCGAAAACATCCGCTCGCTAATGTTAATCCTATGGGACAGTTCATTTCTAATATCTCGTTTGCATTTCAATAGTTTTAAACGATTATTTATTTATTTATTTGCATTGGATAGCTGAGATCGATCTCTACAGCGCCTCTTTTTTACGTTTTCGATTTTATTTGCGGATACTACGTGGATTGATAGCTCCGTGCAGGACCTTTTGTACTGTTTCGGTTTTTAATACAAGTTGTTGTTTTTTTATATTAAGATATTTTCACTTTCGGAAGCTGTTTCGAAAGTGAAATTTTCCTGAATAAAAAAAAAAAAAACTTCAACCAAAATCGAAAAAAGTAAAAAAGGGCCTGCTTAGAGATCAACGTCAGCTATCCAATAATAATAAAAAAAAAATTAAAATATTGAAATGCGAACGAGATATCTTAAAATATTTCTTCTATAGGATTAACATTAGCGAGTGGGGTTTTCGCTTGATTTAAGTAGCCTCTTAATGCAGTACTGATGTGTTGTTTAAGTTCTCTGAGTGCTTTCAACAACAAGATCTTTGATGTAACCTCACAAAAAGAAATCGCATGGTGTAAGATCCGGAGATCTTGGCGGCCATATGAATAAGGGTAAATTTCCCGCACGTCCCATCCAACGTTGAGCAATTGCAAAAAAACTTGGAATGTTTTTCTTTATTTTTAGGTACGTTCGTAATTATATAAATACGTAGCACTTATAGTCGTCGTCTGGTTCGTCCGTCTGTCCGCATGTAACCAGCGTAAAAACTACCCAATCAAAAGGTTTGAAATTTAAAATATATAGTTGTTGCAAAATTTTGTCGAGTCACTTAAAATTTTAAGAAAATCGAATCCAAACTTAAAAATATATTAATAAAAGTTTTCTTTATTCTTTTAAATCCTATCATACGTAATTAATTCAATGCTATCCCATGATAGGTAATGATTCCAGGTTGCCATGGCGATGACGTCCTATTTAAGATGGAGTCCTTTTATTTCCGTATCACTGAATTTAAAAACTGAATTTGTATATTAAAATGGTTTAATTATAGCAAGCCTACAGTTTTTTTGGATAGATGTTTCCGGAAAAATAGATATGTTACATGGAAAAATCATCTAACTATGGATTTTAAGTTTTCAAATTTTTAAAGCTAGGCTTGTATCCCATTGAAATTTTTAGTCAATGTCAACAAAAGATAAAATGTTGCCAACTTAAAATGTACTTATTTTATGACGGAAATGAATTCTATCATAATAACAGACGATATAATTAATTTTTTCACTGAAATAATAACGATGGTTTTTTTTTTACATATGGGGTATTTGCGCGTAGTATAATTTTAGTGTAACAGAATGGTAGGTAATGAATTGTTTGTAAAAGTGTATTGAGACTTAATTTCATAAAATAAAATGAAATCTATGATATGAAAATCTGCACATATAAAATAAATTTTGTATTCATGCATTTTGGCATAAGAGTGCAACAGCTATTGCACCAAGATCTGAATATTTATAAAACTAATAATAGTACGAACGCACCTGATTTGTCACATTTAATGTACAATTTCCAACTTTTTTTTGTGTGTGTGTGTGTGTGTGTGTGTGTGTGACGTCTTCAGGGAAGTGCATTTTTATTTATAATTTTTAGGGTAAAATGTCGACAACGTTCATCTGAGGAAAAGAGTGCGTTTCAAACACCTGATTACTCAAATATTACAAATTAAAAGCGTTTAGAAACTTTGTAGGGAAATTTAAAAAGTAAACACGGACAGTTAATTAAGTATGGCATACTTTTAATCACTGTTTAAAATTTGAGTTGTCATCCATGTATTTAATTTAAGCGTTTAATTCCTGCATTTTTAATCCTTATATTTATTCAGTTAATCAATCAGAGCGCGATTTAATTATCTCACTGACGATATAGCAAACAGGAAATAAAGTGTCATCTATAAGGAAACTTTTTCCTGATTTTAATTTCCCCCAATTTATCTGCGATTAAACGCATTTTTTTTTTTTTTTTTTTTTTTTTTTTTTTAGCACTTTTAAGTAAATATACTTTCCATTACTTGTTAGCTGTTAGTTTAAGGAATGTTTGTTTAATAATTAAGTATCGCGATTGTTTTTAGTATAAATGAGCTGACTTGGTTTACTTTAAAGGAAATAATTTAAGTTCTGTTTGAACGGATTTTCTTTTTGTTCCTTTTCCTTTTTAAAGTGCAGACACCATTTTTTTCTAAAGGAGGAAGACACTCTTTTTAAATTTTTTAAATTTTGTGGAATTGTATAAAATTTAAGATTCTTTATCTTTTTTAGTGCTCTTATAATTTTGGTTAGAAATGCACTATGTAATAAATATATAACTTACGTGTCTCTCGTTCAGGAGCTCTTGGTTAATTACTCTTTAGTGAACCTTGACAATTAAAGAATCAAAAATTATTAATTAAAATAAAAGTTCTTCTTCATGTACACTGGTGTTTACAAGCTAAGCATCAAACACAAAAATGCTAATTTTGTTCATTTTCAGTATTCAATAAAATGCGGTATAAACATCAGGTGTAGAAAATATGTACTTGCATCAAGCACAAAAATACTAATTTTGTTCATTTTCAGTATTCAATAAAAAGCGATATAAACATCAGGTGTAGAAAATATGTACTAGCATCAAGCACAAAACTACTAATTTTGTTCATTTTCAGTATTCAATAAAAAGTGATATAAAACATCTGGTGTAGGATGTTACGGTTGGTTTTAACCATTTTTTTTTTATCTACATTAAATTCCTTCATTCACTTTAACATTTATTCAAAAGCACTCTTTTTCTGTTTCTAATAAAAATATTTATATAAATAAAAGTAATTGTAATAATAATAAAATCAGTTTTTTTTATTTTTCTTCTTTCTCTTTCCTTTAAGCAATTACAACTTTCATAGTCTAGCTTAGCTTCCTGTTTTCAAATGCGAAAGATAGATAGCAAGGAGGGATGTTTGTCAGATAAAGACCACACATATTGTATTGGGCAGTCGTGTTCGTATTTTCCCATACCCTAGAATCATGTGTTTAGAGACACCGAGTCTGGTCTTTGTTAAAAGAAAGCAAGGCCACCCGTACGATGTTACGTTATCTTATGAGAGTACGACGCTAACGAAAAAGACAGGCTGCGGCGGTACATTCCACTTATCTTTTTTTACAGACCGCTAGAGTGACGTGATGCTCTTTTCGTGCACCTTCATTGGTGCATTCGAGCATCACGTGACTCCCGCGGTCTGTAAAAAAAGATATGAATAAAGCACCGCGGTAGCCTTTCTTTTTCGTTAGCCTCGATGAGAGTACTATACACGCAATTAGGCTTTGTATTCTTACGACATGCTACAATTGGCCCTGCTGTCCCGGGCGTCTGTATGACGCAAATGTAAACAAGCATTCATGGGAACTGTTTCAGCAGCCTACAGTAAAAGAGAGGCGGGTGCTTTTATCATGAAGCGACTTAGGGGAGAAGCGAGACAGACTGTCACTGGCGTACTAGGCTAGGTCCATTTTTATTATTGTTCTCACCTCCGAAAACCCCTCGACACAGTGATTGTGGTTCCGTCCAGTTTTGAAGCGGTGAGAGAGAGAAAATGTTGATCGTCACTTGTTGTTTTGGTGAGACACTTGTTACTTGTTGCTTGGATGAGACTCGTGTTGTTTTGTTCGAGGACGGGTTGTTTTGGAGTTTGAATTGTGTGGACGATGAAAATTATTGGTTCGTGTTTTCGTGAAGACAATTAGAATGAAACTTCCTATTTACCTGTGTGACTTCAATATTGTTATAGTTGATGATTCAAGACTTGTGTGGATCGCGAAAGTGGTGGTCGGTGAAAATTTGAGACGATGAGTGCTGATGGAGTATTGATGGTTTTACAAAGTCTGATCCGTTCTTGATAACGGCGTTTTGAGAAAAAAGTGTAAAGGTGTTTCTACTTCTTAATCATCAGTCCCTGGTGTTATTTTGGATGATGGGGCAATGCATATAGTAAATAAATACTGTAACGAATGAGGATGCTGGTGCGGGAATAGCATGAAATATACTACTTATAGAGGTAGCTGAAAAGAATAGGCTGATAACAAAATAAAGACTGTGATAGACTAGTACGTATGCAAAGAAGAGTGCCCGCACTGACAGTAGTAAATATGAAAGTATATTGTAAGTAATCCATATTTATTCCTTATTACATGTTGTCTATTGTGGTAATATTTATAAATACCTGGAGAAACAAAAAAAAAGATAATTGTTGGTATTTTAAGATGATTAACATGTTACGTTTCATGATTGAACGACATTTAAATTGTTAGTTTGTTAGTAGTTTAAGAGTCATGATATCTAATTGAAAACAACTAAATAACTAATTTTGGAAAAGTTGATCAATCTTTAAATGATAATATTGTGGTAATTTTAGGGACTTTGCTGTTTAATGTAAAGAATGATATAGTTAATTTCAGTATATATTTTTTTTGATCAACTTTATTACTGTGTTATCATTATATTTTGTTTGAGAACTACCTTACTTTTATAATGTTAATTGATCAAATAAAGAAAATTTTGTTTTTCTCAAAGATGGTATGCTTTTATTTATATAATCTTTAAATAATTTACGTTTTTATATTTTACAGCAATCCTATAGGAGAGGTTTAACCTCTCAATAAATATGAGTAAAGTTATGAAAGCTATAATCTTGCTAAATTAATATTTTTAAATTTCTCAAACTTAAAATTCATAGTAATAGTTTATTTGAACATTAACTAAGGTTTAATCAAAGTTACTCAATTGTTTTTCTTTGTATATTGTCTTAATGAAGGATCAGTTAATAATTGATAAAACAGTAATATTAAATTTGATTTCATAATTGTTTAAATTAAGCCTTAACTATTCACCTCTCAGGAATATTCATATCCAATATAAACATCAAAATGTTTATTTTATTAAAAAAAAAAGGGGGGGGGGAAGTCTTCAGTTTTTTTTTATGCCACTATACGATTTTCGGTTAACCGATCTGATCTTGTTCAAAATCTCCATAATTGTTCTAAAAATTTAGTATCTCATCATATCTCTATTTTGTTAAACTTTTCTTTTTCCCTTTTGGTCCTCATATTGGAGGAATTTCAGGTTACCTTCATTTTTCCAAATTATATCATGATTATATTTTGCTAATTTATTGTGTATGGAGATTTGAGCTTGATCGGGTAGGCGTGGAGTTGGGTGTTCTTTTGCATTTCAGTATGCTACTTGATTTAGAGATCTGTTGCCCCTTACTACATTTAGAATTGTTCTAAATTGATGAGTTCAAAATTATCATGTTGTTTTAACTTATTCGGATTTTTAAGTTTTGATATTTTGATAAGTTTAATGTAATTAGCTCCCTTTTCCATGGCAACAGATTTCAATGGAGTTAATCAGAGTATACTTGTTTTTAAATTAGTTAATTGTCAAATGAAGAATAAGTAATAAATGAGTCCTTTTAAAATAATTAAGTTAATTATTCTGAAAGAACATCCAAGAAAACCCCACAACAAATGGAGCCGTAACAATTCGGTCTCTGGGTTATTCATTATTGTTTACTTGTATTTATTTATATATCAAAGAGCAACTGGGTGTTTTTGCAATTAAAATTTTATTTATATGTTCAAGTGTAAAAAGAGGTCTAGGCTCTCTCTCTGTGCTATTAGTTACAATTCCCAGTCAAAATTATGTTTCGTATGCATAACTTTATCTCATTTACTAAAATCATAATCCTGTACTTAAGTTTTATGTATTTGTAAGGGTTTTTTTTTTCTTTTCCTCTCTTTCTCTCATTTTTAAGTTGCCCCCCCCCCCCCCAATTTTCCTTTTTTGTGTCTGTTTGTCATTTTCTAACTCTAACCATGGCTGATAAACATTCAGAGGCAATTGCCACCATTCAGCGAAAAAATGCATTAGTGGACAATTTGTCTAACATTCCCCAGCTCACATTCCCCAGCAGTCTAGCTCACAAAAGAAGGAGATAGACCAACTAAAGTCACAAATTGATGTATTAGCAGCAAAGATAGATAGTTTAGTTGATCTTAGGGCTCGGGATGTACAGGAGAAAAACCAGGAAGTAAGACCCGTAACCTGCTATAGGTGTTCCGTACAGGGCCACTATGCCAGAGATTGTCCACTAAATTTTGTCGACTATAATTTTAGAAGGGAAGGTGGTCAAAATTTCAGGAGCCGTGGGCAAAAATATAGAAACAGAGGTGAAAATCCTAGAGGCAACCATAATCAGCGAGGTGGATACAGAGGAAGAAGAGGTGGTTCTTACCAAAACAACAGGAATACAGCTGCGAACAGAAATGAGGAGCAGGCGGTAAATAACACCCCAATAGCAAACAGTGTAAATGAACCTTTAAACTATTAGTGGCCGGATCAGATGTGGTCAAGGCGATCCCCAACAGGCCCCTGGACCCCCCAGCTGTGTATAGCGTTTTTCACCCCCAGTCATATATCTTACCGACTGCAAGAATTTACATAAATAAAGTTTGCCTGAATGCATTATGTGACACGGGTTCAGCAATCAACCTTCTGAGTGGTACTGATGTTAACTGTTTAGAGAATTTTGAGACGGAGAATTGCAATACCCCCATTATGACTGTCACCGGTGAGAAAGTGCACCTAAATAGGAAGATATTTTTAAATTTTATTTTTGATAATATTCAGTGTCAAGCTGAATTCTATGTAGTTGAAGGAAAATTAGATGAGGAATTTAATATGATTTTGGGTATGCCATTTTTGAAAGAGTACCGGGCGAGTATAAATTGTGATACTAATGCTGTCGCTCTTAAAGTGCCAGTAGCAGGCCAAAGTAAACAAAGCTTAGAAACCCCAAGTAATACTTCTTCAGGGTCTAATACTTGCTTTGCTACTAATTCTGTATATAGTGTAAATTCTAATAATAATTGTGTGAATAATGATATTGTTGAAAATAATTCTGTAAATATAAAATGTGTCAACAAAGTAGAGGAAAATACAAAAAGTAGTAATGCCAATAGCCCCCCTGAAAATTTTGCATGTATTAAAGTTCATGACTCAGTCAGTGTTGAAAATGAGAATCATAGTAGTGAAAATATGGTAGTTAAGGACCCGCAGTTGAGTAATATGGGAAAAGATGTTAAGATAATCATTCAAACTGAGTCAGATAAGGAAGTTAAAAGTGTTGCTCAGAACTTTTGCATGCAAACAATATCAGGCGGTAGCTCTGAGGGTAATAATACTGCAAATTCTTCAAGTATTCAAAATGTCGACAATAATCTGTCAGCAGCGAGTCAGGTAACCCAGGGTAATTTAGCTGAAGATACTACTGAAATTTGTAATATTGAGGAAAGTGAAGATTTGGTAAGTATAGAGGATAAGGTACCTGAAGTCGAGGAGGAGAGCACTGAAGATAGCAGTAGTGATATAACCAATAAAAATAAAAGTATAAGTTTCGCTGTGTTATGTAGCAAAATTTCGATTCCCCCGCAGTCAAACATGTTAGCCCAAGTTAAAAGTTATAAGGAAAATTTTATTAAGGAAAATGATATTGTTATGTTAGAACCTTTGGCGAAAAATTTAAATCAAGGTCTCCTTACCTCCAGAGCCATCTGCACTAAAGAACATGGCCTGTATATCTCATTTGCAAATTTTTCAGACAACAGTATACATTTAAATAAAGGAACCTTTGTTGCCAAAATTCAAAAGTGTGTAGACAAATCAAATATACCCGTAATTGAAAATAACTTAACTTGTAATGTAAATTTGGCCCCTCCAATTGGTGACTTTGATCACGCTGATCTCACTTGGAGCTCTGAAATTAATTTAGATCATTTAGAACCCCCATTAAAACTTAAAATGCAAAATTTTCTAGACAAAAACAAAGATGTATTTGCAGCATCGGTCTTAGATTTACCCGGCTGTGATACAATCCCTCATGAAATTAACTTAACTTCAAATAAACCAGTTAAAGGCAAAGCTTATAGAGTCCCCTACAAACTACGTCAAGAAATGGAAGACCAACTTAATACTTTGTTACGGGCGGACATAATTTCACCTTCCATGTCGGAATTTGCTTCTCCGGTTATTCTGGTTCGGAAATCAGACGGTTTCCTATCGACTTGCTGTTGATTACAGAAGAGTAAATAAAAATCTTGTTAAAGATGCTTATCCAATACCTAACATTACCGACTCTGTTGATGCTTTAAGTGGGGCTAAATTTTTTTCAACATTAGATTTAACTAGTGGTTTTTTTCAGCAGGTTATTCGCCCAGAGGATAGGCATAAAACTGCTATAATCACCCACAAGGGACTTTTTGAGTGGACCCGTAACTGTTTTGGGCTCTCAAATTCAGGTAACAGTTTCCAGAGACTTATGAATGCTATTTTCGGTGATTTAGGCAATCTTGGAATTCTTGTTTATATCGACGACATTGTAATTGCCTCCTGTGATGTAAATTCTCATTTTGAGAAGCTTAGCATGGTCTTTGATAGGTTAAGACTGCATAAACTGAAACTTAAGCCCAGTAAATGCACTTTCCTTTCAAATAAAATACAATATCTAGGTTTTGAGATTTGTAGTGGCCAAGTGTCACCTATTAATAAAAATATTGCGGTAATTGAAAATTTTAAACCTCCAACTACCCGAAAGGCTGTTAGGTCCTTTATTGGAACTCTATCTTTTTATAGGAGATTTTTATACCAGATTTTACTAAGAGGGCCAAAAATTTAATCAATCTAACTAAAGAGACAGGAAAATTTTCGTGGAATGAAGATGCACAGAAAGAATTTGAAGACCTTAAAATGGCTCTTATTTCAAAACCATGTCTTGCACTTCCTGATTTTGAGAAAGAATTCCATTTATATAGTGACGCCAGTGGCGAAGCATTAGGGGCAGTGTTATCACAATTAGATGAAAATAACATGCTCCATCCTGTTGCCTTTGCCAGCAGAAAATTGAAAGATGCTGAGACCCGCTACTCCACCACTGAAAGGGAATTACTAGCTTTAGTTTGGGCAACTGCCCACTTTAAATGTTACATTGCTAATACCCATTTTTTCATCTATACAGACCATGCGCCTCTAACATTTATGTTAAAAATTCATGACCCTACATCACGCATGGCTAAATGGATCTGCACTCTCTCAGACTTTAATTTTACAATCAAGTTTGTTAAAGGTAAGTGTAACAGTGTCGCAGATTTCCTTTCGAGGTATGTCAACAATGATAACTCCAATGATACTGTTAATTGTAATTTTTGTATACAAGTCGAAAAGGAAGTTACTTTTATGCCTCATTCCAATCTACTCGAAAAAATTGGTGAATTGCAAAAATCAGACAAGAAATGCTGCGAGATTGCAAGAAAACTAGACCAAGGTGTAGAAATTGCTCCTAAATACATGAAATTTTTTTTAAAGATGACATTTTAGTTTGTGAGGATACGAGGGAGTCAGCTATTTGGAATAAATCTGTAAAGTTAGTCGTGCCAAAAGAATTGGTCACTCAAGTTTTTGCACTAACGCATGAGTCCCTAGCTGCTTGTCATCAAGCCTTTCAAAAGACAATTGATCGCATTCGTGAGCACTTTTATTGGCCAGGAATGTCGTCAGATGTCAAACATCTAGTGGAGTCATGTATTAGTTGCCAGCAGAAAAGAGCTTATAGAGCGAACCAGCTCGTCCCTCTGCAACGTATGCCAACCCCCCAGTTTCCCATGAACAAGGTACATTTAGATCTCATTGGACCCTTGCCGCAAACCTTTTCGGGAAATAAGTATATAGTCGCATATATAGATGCATTTACTAAATGGCCAGAAGCATATGCGGTTAGTTCAACCACTTCAGATGTCATTGCGGACACTTTAGCTGATTTCATCTCACGCTACGGAGCTCCCTGTTTTATTACGACGGATAATGCGAAGAATCTAATTTCAGATGCGATTGAACACGTGTATAAAATGTTTGGTATTAAACATATTAAGACCTCATCTTATCACCCGGCTGGCAACTCGCAAGTGGGGAGACAGAATCGTACTCATAAAAATGCACTTTGTCACATAGTCAATCAAAATCAATCTGACTGGGACACTAAACTCAAATTTGCGCTACTAGCTATGCGTTCAGCTGTCCACTCTTCGCAACTAAACTTAGCCCAGCTGCAGTTATGTATGGCAGAAATATGAGTCTACCATATAATCTCTTTTCTCAACCACCTTCTTTTAATTATAATGATGCACCCTCTTTTTGCGAACTCTTAATCCCAGCTCTTCAAAAAGTATACACTGAAGTACAAAGTAATTTAATTAAAGTTTCTGAGCAGCAGGAAAAATACCGTGAAAAGACAACTGTTGATAAAAATTTTAAAATAGGAGATCTTGTGTGGTTATTTACACCCACAGTCGCCCCTGGTAATAAAAAAAAATTAAGCAAGCAAAATAATGGTCCTTTTACTATAATTGAGAAGCTAAATGAAGTTAATTTTAAAATAGCGCTAGTTGCCAATCCAAAAAATTGTCAGGTTGTCCATGTTGACAGGTTGTCTTCTTTCAAAGACAGACTCCCCATCTGGTCCAGTGAACCAAAACAAACAATTGGCCTCGGATCGACTGAAAACGTGACCATCGATTCACCACACCAACCCTGCGATTCTCCTCCTGTACGCAGGTGCATGCGTAACCGATTCATTCCCTGGGCACCATATGATGATAACCGCGCGCCAGCAGAGGTGAATGTCAACAATAACGAAACTCCGGTAACGCCGGAAATGGAGGAAACAGACAGCGACAGGACTGAAACCATAACTCCCTCTCCCCCACCTCCCGTGTCTCCGGAGGTAAACAGCGGCAGAAAATAGCGAGAGAGAAATCTCAGCAACGGCAGATAGCAACGTGATGAAAGTAAATGAAAATTCGGCAACGACAGAAAGCAACACGATGAGCGTAAGTGAAAATTCAGCCACAGCAGTAAGCAGTTCAGCTGCTGCGCACAGCGATTCGCGCAGGTCTCGTCCATCGATTCGTTCGGCTGCTAAATCGAATAGAAGTAGTCGATCAGTATCGATTTCTAGAACCGACTATTCACTACGGAATAGAAGAGACCGTCCGAGTTATAAATACTAACTACCTTTTTCGTTAGTCGTGCATTTTTATTCAATTTTACCTTGTTTATTTGTATTTATTTGTAGTTTAGTTAATGTGTATGTATACTTTGCTATTTTTTTTTTTTTGGCATTTTAAAACGGAACTTAGTTTTTTTTTAGCATATTAAAGGTTTGTTTTGGTTGTGTTTTGATACTTTCATATATGCATTTTGAACCCTTTTTATGCTTTTACCTGCAATTTTCGTCTGTTTTATGATAGATTATGTGGTACATACCCTTCCGCACCCCGTTTTCGTAGATTTTGGGTGTTTTTTTTGTTTTTTTTGCAAAAACAAATGAATTTTCGTAACTTTAAAATTTTTGGGATGTTATGTTTTGCATGCCCTTTTGCCGATCTAGTTGTGTTTGGTTCAGTTTTTTTTAATGCATCAGTGTTTTGTATACAACTTTTTAAGTATGTATTTACTTTAATTACTGCATTTTAACTAGATAGATTTATTATTTACTATACAGTTTGTGGTTTTATTTAAACTTAAACTTTAAGGAGTGTGGACCCTATATTTTTTTTCCCTTTTTCTTGTAAATACTGTCTCATGTACATGCCTGGATGTTGTTGTGTATGGCTTAAATTACTAAAATTAAGTATTTTCTTAATTTTACTTCCTATTTTTGTGGAATGTATGTTTTCATTCCTGGTGATATACTTCACCACCCCTGTTGTAATTTTTTGTGGAATGTTTTCCCTGTTGTTTTAAAAGAAGTTTCGGGCTTTTGCTATAAGTAGCACAGAGGCAGAGATACTCTTTCCCTTGCACATTGCCTGTACGTGCATTTGTAAAATCTACATAGTATCCCGAATGAAAGGACTTTCTTCGAATACAAACATAAATTCACGTATAAATGTGTACGTGATTCTATAACATGGTCTGTGATACCATAATATGTGTCTTACAGTATGTATATATTTTTATTTTTGTGTCACCAGTTGCTCTTGTGTATTTTTGTATAGTAGAGTTAATGTGTGTTTTAAACAAGGAAATGCATTGCATGTACAATGTTATAACTATAGTATTACTAGTACTTTTTACATTAATATATAGTGTTGTAATATACTGTGATGCCAATTATTGAATTTATGTATATACGCAGTGTAAAGAACCTTAATCAGTGGGCACTTCCTTCTTTTTCGGCTAATTTTTTTTTCTCTCAAAATTCAATTTATGTATTGTTTACAGTTCTGTTACCAGAAATTTCAGGTAGGATGCAGTTATGCGTAGGAATGACAGTAGTAGGGAAGTGAGGTTTCACAGTCCAAGTGGAACATGTGTTCTTTTACAGGTGCAGAAGGTAGCTTGTTCATTTTAGTGGAAAAATCAGCCTTGTGGTCCCTCCTCTGGTAATACTCTTTTATAGTCATGTTTGAGGTAATATTTTAGGTAAAGGTTGCTACGGATATGCGAGCTCTGGTTATATATATCCGGAATATACTATCGGAGTGGAATTTCAGCGGTGAACTCTCTGGATCCCGTCCCGGATCGAAGTATGATTTGTGTATGTGGGTTAGTTGTTCGGTGTTGAGGTCCCAGCATGCCATGTGGCACCCAGCTGCCTTTCAAAAAAAAAATGTTTTCTCAAAAAAATTTTTTTTAACTAGCCGAGGGGAGCAATCTTGTTACGGTTGGTTTTAACCATTTTTTTTTATCTACATTAAATTCCTTCATTCACTTTAACATTTATTCAAAAGCACTCTTTTTCTGTTTCTAATAAAAATATTTATATAAATAAAAGTAATTGTAATAATAATAAAATCAGTTTTTTATTTTTCTTCTTTCTCTTTCTTTTAAGCAATTACAACTTTCATAGTCTAGCTTAGCTTCCTGTTTTCAAATACGAAAGATAGATAGCAAGGAGGGATGTTTGTCAGATAAAGACCACGCTTATTGTATTGGGCAGTCGTGTTCGTATTTTCCCATACCCTAGAATCATGTGTTTAGAGACACCGAGTCTGGTCTTTGTTAAAAGAAAGCAAGGCCACCCGTACGATGTTACGTTATCTTATGAGAGTACTATACACGCAATTAGGCTTTGTATTCTTACGACATGCTACAATTGGCCCTGCTGTCCCGGGCGTCTGTATGACGCAAATGTAAACAAACATTCATGGGAACTGTTTCAGCAGCCTACAGTAAAAGAGAGGCGGGTGCTTTTATCATGAAGCGACTTAGGGGAGAAGTGAGACAGACTGTCACTGGCGTACTAGGCTAGGTCCATTTTTATTATTGTTCTCACCTCCGAAAACCCCTCGACACAGTGATTGTGGTTCCGTCCAGTTTTGAAGCGGTGAGAGAGAGAAAATGTTGATCGTCACTTGTTGTTTTGGTGAGACACTTGTTACTTGTTGTTTGGATGAGACTCGTGTTGTTTTGTTCGAGGACGGGTTGTTTTGGAGTTTGAATTGTGTGGGCGATGGAAATTATTGGTTCGTGTTTTCGTGAAGACAATTAGAATGAAACTTCCTATTTACCTGTGTGACTTCAATATTGTTATAGTTGATGAGTCAAGACTTGTGTGGATCGCGAAAGTGGTGGTCGGTGAAAATTTGAGACGATGAGTGCTGATGGAGTATTGATGGTTTTACAAAGTCTGATCCGTTCTTGATAACGGCGTTTTGAGAAAAAAGTGTAAAGGTGTTTCTACTTCTTAATCATCAGTCCCTGGTGTTATTTTGGATGATGGGGCAATGCATATAGTAAATAAATACTGTAACGAAAGAGGATGCTGGTGCGGGAATAGCATGAAATATACTACTTATAGAGGTAGCTGAAAAGAATAGGCTGATAACAAAATAAAGACTGTGATAGACTAGTACGTATGCAAAGAAGAGTGCCCGCACTGACAGTAGTAAATATGAAAGTATATTGTAAGTAATCCATATTTATTCCTTATTACATGTTGTCTATTGTGGTAATATTTATAAATACCTGGAGAAACAAAAAAAAAGATAATTGTTGGTATTTTAAGATGATTAACATGTTACGTTTCATGATTGAACGACATTTAAATTGTTAGTTTGTTAGTAGTTTAAGAGTCATGATATCTAATTGAAAACAACTAAATAACTAATTTTTGAAAAGTTGATCAATTTTTAAATGATAATATTGTGGTAATTTTAGGGACTTTGCTGTTTAATGTAAAGAATGATATAGTTAATTTCAGTATATTTTTTTTTTGATCAACTTTATTACTGTGTTATCATTATATTTTGTTTGAGAACTACCTTACTTTTATAATGTTAATTGATCAAATAAAGAAAATTTTGTTTATTCTCAAAGATGGTATGATTTTATTTATATAATCTTTAAATAATTTACGTTTTTATATTTTACAGCAATCCTATAGGAGAGGTTTAACCTCTCAATAAATATGAGTAAAGTTATGAAAGCTATAATCTTGCTAAATTAATATTTTTAAATTTCTTAAACTTAAAATTCATAGTAATAGTTTATTTGAACATTAACTAAGGTTTAATCAAAGTTACTCAATTGTTTTTCTTTGTATATTGTCTTAATGAAGGATCAGTTAATAATTGATAAAACAGTAATAGTAAATTTGATTTCATAATTGTTTAAATTAAGCCTTAACTATTCACCTCTCAGGAATATTGATATCTAATATAAACATCAAAATGTTTATTTTATAAAAAAACAAGAACGAAAAATCATGCATCAAGCATAGATTATGTAACACTTTCCAACGCTTCCAAAATAATTTTACAAATCATTACCGTTTAATAAGCTGAAAGATAACATCTAAGTAAACAATTTGGAAAACGCATAACATATTTAAAAACGTAATTTCAAGAATTTCCAACATATACAGTGTTCGGAAAAATATCCTAATACTTTTATTCAGCCCTGTGTATGATCTATAGATTTGTATATATTCTACATAGGATGCTAAATTTTAGTTTAGTTAGGAAACGCGTAGCACAGTTTAAAATTCTCCTTTTGGAGTTTCTGTCAATAAACGGAAATGTGTTCGCGAACTTTTGTGCTACCCTGTATAGGATCTACAAAATTTATACACACCAAGTAATAGACAAAAAGTGAGTGAAATTTAAAATCGCGTTCAGCAACTTAAAACGCACTTCCAGGAATTATTGTTTACAGACAGTAGAGAATTCTTTTGTGTGTCCCTGTAAATGAACGATGACTGCTATACACGCAATATTCTGTAGTAAGCCTCTTGTAATGTCCCTTAGTGATATATATAATTTTCAATGCGTTTAAAATAGTGAAACATTATTTAAATAAACCGCAGACGAGTTTTCTTCATAGACGTAATGTAACGGAATTTTTTTGAAAGTCCCTGTACAGTAACTATAAGTGCTATGCACACCCTATTCCATATTAAGCTTCTTGTAATGCACCGTAATGATATATATCAATTACGACGTGTTTGAAATTGTATAACATCATTAAAATAAACCGCAAATTATTTTTCCCCATAGGCCGTAATGTAACGGAATTCTTTTGAGTGTCCCTGTAAAAAAACTATAAGTGCTACACACTTCAGTTGAAATAGGGAACTTTCTATAGATAACGACAATAACATATAAAATTTGCAGGGCAATCCGAGCCTATTTACGGGAGTTAGAGCACGGACAGACGGCAGACAAACCGAAGTCATAAACACTTTTCAACTAGGTTGGAAAGTGTTAAAAACTATTTTTACTTTTAAGCTTATTTTATAAGTATCTTAATTTGCAAAGTTTGTAAATTGCAACATACTTTTACTTACCCATCACACGTAGTATAGGGTAAGTCTTGTAATCGTTTTGAAAATCGAAAAAAAAAAAATTGACGGATTTACACGTTTCAGACACTGGAGATTCCGAAAAATATATTTTTAGAAAAAAAAAATTTGCCGTCCGTCTGTGTGTCTGTAAACGCTCTATCTTCCGAAAAAATTGAGATGAAGACTTGAAATTTGGCATGTACTTAGTATGTAATAATGGGAAGAAGCTTATTGAATTTCAGTAACCTCGATTATCCGGAACTATTTTTTTTCGGACTCTCGAAACATTCGTTCTGATAAAAGGCATATAAAAATTTTCGAAATTGTTTATTTTAAAGAGTGAATATAAAAGACAATAAAAAACATAAATTTTGCATAAAGCATGAAGTCGATCGGATAATGAGTGGCCGAGATATTTGTAATCCTATTTCCACACTCTTCGATTTTTCATGACCCTGTATTGCATCAAAATTTCAATTCAAAGATATATTTTAATTGGAAATGAGACGCTTAATCAGATGCAATAAACCGCTAGTTAATAGGATTATTGTTTTTGGAGTTATAAGGCTGTTTCTTTTAAGCAATTCAGTAATCGAGCCTTTAAAGTTTATGACGTCATCAAACCACGATTTTATTCGAATTGCAATGCATTTTATAAGTAGTTTGCATATCCAAGATGGGTAAGTATTACGGTGGCCCCCAACGACTAGTTTAATTACGTAATAATATTTCATTGTTGTTAGAAAACTGTTTAAAATTACAGGTAATTCTCTGTTGTTACAAAAATGACTCATTATTCAAAAGAAAAAGATTTTTACTTGGCGGGTAGTTATAAAACAGATTACAACAATGTATTTAAATAAACAAGGCAAATTCCAACAATTTCTTTTCATCATTCTCAAAAAAATAGTGTCATATGTGGGTAGAAAAAAAAAACTCTATATATTATAAAAAAAATAATAAAATAAAAGAAATTAAAAAAATGTTGGAAAATTTTTCAAATGGAATGGAAGATGAAACGGATTCTTCAGATGAAGAATTTGAAATACTTGATGAAAGACATCCAGGATGTAAAGTAATTTATACTCACCCAAATTTTCAGTCTATTTTTGGAACAACAGAAAATAGTGAAATAGTTGTTAAAAACAGTGAAATATTTGTTAAGGAGCTTACGAAGGATAATTTAGTTGAAGACGAGGAAGTTGAACAAAAAGAGGAGGAAAGAAAGCCAGATAGTATTAAAACAGATGAAAAGTCCAACAATGTAAATGTTGCAGGTAAAGAAAATCCCGGCAAAGCCAAACGTTTTTTCGCCTCAAAGAATATAATGCAGAGAGTGATTACCTGGACTCTTAATTCCTTCTTCAAACATTCAACAAAGCATCCAAGGAAATTTTAAAAACAACAAGTAGTTTATAAAGAGCATTCGCCGGGATCTTATAGTAATAGGCATGTAATTAATGAAACTCATAAATTTTTATTGATGCAAATTTAATTTTTACTCTCAATAGTTTCATTTTATATTTATGTTTTTATATTTTCAAGCCCTTATTTAAGGACTGGGCAATAAAATATATAATATTAATTTTTGTAATAAAAAAAAACTATGAAAATAGGACCACCATCATTAGATTTTACAAACTTGCTTTCTCTTCAATCATTCAGCGGATGATAAAAATGATCCTTTTACAGTTATGTTTGCAGTATTCCTCTCTTTCTCCAGTTCTCTCCTTGTCTCTCTCTTTCTCCTTCTTCCACCCTTTCTCACTGATCTCTCTTCTCTCACCTTTCCTTCCCCTCCTGCCCACTTCGTTCCTCTCTCCCCTTCTTCCCTTTCTCACCTTATCCTCTCCTCTTCCACTCCCGTTCCCTCAGTTCGCTCATTCCCCTTACCTCCTCCCTCTCCCACTGCTCTTCGACCACCATTTTCTCTTTCTCTCCCCCCCCCCCTTTTTTTTAGTAGTTAAGTATTAAGTAATTCAGTAGTTAAGTTTTAGTAGTTAAGTTTAGTAATTAAGTTGTTAAGAAAGAGAAGGTGGGATGTTAGATGGTAGATGAACAGTGAGAAGGAGAAGAGGTGAGGGGAAAGAGTGGAAGTGAGGGAACGGGAGTGTTAGAAGAGAGGAAGGGGGAGAAAAGGAAAAAGGAGAAAGGGGAACAAAGGAGGCAAGAGATGGTTGGAAGAGTGGGGGAAAGGGTGAAGGAAAGAGAGGGAGAAAGCCACTTGGGGAGCTGGAGATAGAGAAAGGTCCTTCATTCATCGCTCAAATATCATTTGAAATGAAGCTGATTGGTTGAAGAGAGAAACGAGCATCTCAGGGTGGTGCGAAACAAAGAGACCAGGATAATTTTAATGAGGCAATAGTTTAAACTAATAATAAAAAAATGACCTACATATAACATAGAAAATAGTACTAGTTATACAAAGACCATTCCAAGCCATTAATGAAATCAAACTGCACCTTAAAGATTTTTTTAATGAATATACAAAATAATAATAATGAATATAAAAATCTGACGTTGCTCTTTATAGAACTATCTTATTGGATAAATAAATTCAAGGTCAAAAAATTGTTTATATCAAGAAACATTAAAGGATGAAAAATATGTTGATTATGATGAAAAATATGTATTATAGAACTATCTTATTAGATAAATAAATTCAAGGTCAAAAAATAGTTTATATCAAGAAACATTAAAGGATGAAAGTTGATATGTTGATATGTTGATATTTTTTCTGTCATGTGGATTTCTGAAATCTTTGTAACAAATTATCATTAAAAATACCAAAAGTTCTTAATTAATGCTTCTTCTTCTTCTTCTTCCTTTTTTTTTTTTTTTTTTTTTTTTTTTTTTTTTTTTTTTTTACCTAAGTAATTTTAACTTAAAATATCTCTTTTTCAAACAAATGTTTTGAAATATATAGATATATATTAATCTGGTATTCGTTGTTTTGAATATGCAATATTATCAGAGCTGTACACCAGTGCTGTAACCAGACGGGGGCAGGGTGGTATGAGCCCCTCTAGACTTCATTACTTTGGTCTTTACGATATTTTTATCAATCTCTCATTTTCGTTGTATCTCACTATTCTAAAAAAAAGTACTTAACTAATGCTGATGTCGCTGACGTAATTGAATTTATTGTGACATTTTGACTTTCTCGGCTTATAATACACTAATTATTGCATATAACAACATAAAAACATGTAGTTTTGTAGAGAAATGTATAATAAATACGCTGAAACAAGCAGTTTTTAAATCGAAGAATCATTTTATTAGCTATTTAATGTTAAAATTGGTCAAAATAGCTCATTTAAAAAGTTTTATAGGATCAAAAACTATGCATAGCAATTTAATAATCTTTCGTAGGCATACTTGACTAGATTGTGGTGTGCAATATGCAAACATTTTTTTAATTTGTTAAATTTTTAAAGTATTTTTCAAATTTTTCATTCAAAATTTCATTATTTAAATAAAGATTTAATTCATAGTTTGAAATAACATTTTATTTCCCACTGTTACCCGTTTTAAAATAGCATAAATATATAATAACATTTACAAATACTTTTCAATCGGAACATTTATTTACACCCGATTGTAAAAAAATAAAGAAACTTTAAAATAATTAAATTATTACGTGCGAAAAGCAATGAATGTTAAAAATCACTCCTAATTAAAACGATATATATTTAATTCGTCGTATTTACATCATATAAACGATTTTCTTATAGCATGTAAAATAAAACTTTTTTTCTAAGCATTATAAAACTTCGGGAAGCAGCGACAGTTTTAACTTAAGACTGTTAAATCCAAAAGAGCTACTTTCTGACACATTTCTGAATTCATTTTTATTAGGAAACGCATGAAATAGGCAGGTGTTCTTATTCAGAAACTATGTAATCGAAGATGTTTTCTCTTTTTTGGGAAAGGCAGAAGATCTTTCAGAAAACGCTATCAAAGTCGGCGTTTTGAACTGAATTCTTGGCACGGCAGCACGAGAAAAGGGAAAAACGTATGTCACGTGACACAAATCGGTTATAACTTGATAAGTAATTTATTTATTAAAAAATGGAAAACTCATTTCGATTTCAAATAGCTTCAATAGTCATGCCTGACAATTTCATGCTTTTGCGTTTAAAAATGAATCGCGTTGTTGAGAAGGAAATTTTAGAATCACCTTAACTATTTTATAACAGCTGATTTTCAAATCTTTAATTGGTCTTAACTAATCACGAAAACAGACGTCAGCGTTTGCGACAACAGTGGATGCGGTCTGGGGCGCCGAAAATCCCCCACTCAAAGGAAAATAAACGGCAATCTGATTACAGGACACCGCCACTTCTTGTAATAATATTATTTAACCTTCCATAATCAGTTAAAGTTTTTTAAACGAAGAAAATTAGCGTGTTTTTAAAGCCTGTGGGGGTCTGGATGGGAGTTGCCGAGCATAACTGTTAGGAGGGCATATATATATATATATATATATATATATATATATATATATATATATATATATATATAGGTGTGTGTGTGTTTATTTATATCTATTTCAAATGCATAAATATCTTATTATTTTTCCTAATCAAAGCTTATATTTTGATTTCTGCTAAAAAAATACTGACGCATCACAGAAATACATTTTATTTTTTTTTCAGGTTAATTATAAATTTCAGTCTTTCTTTTATGCAAAAAACATTAATTATATACTGGTATCTGACTGTTTGGACACATCATATCAAATTTGTATTATATTATATATATAGGTTGTTGTATCAGTGCTTTATATATGTGTAAACGGATATCATAATTATGTTTAAATAAAAAGTGATACAAAAGTATTTATACCTCTGAAATTATTTCCACCTGGTTAAACAAACAAAAATCTGAAAGGTACTTTAACATTGTGGTTTGTAATGTTATATTTTTTAAAAAAAAAAAAAAAAAAAAAAAAAAAGAAAAAAAAAACTAGAATCAATACATCTAAGTTATAAATTAAAAGAAACCATCATGTGTGGTGATAAAATTTATCAACAAATTATTGTTTTGAGTTAAATTCCAATTAATTTATATTTACATTCAAAATATATTCATTTTATTAATTAAATTAATCAAAACAATCATTTCCTTACTTTGTATTTTAATAATGTATATAAATGAATCGAGGAGTTTTGAAAAATTATTGCAACGTTAGCAGATTACCGTCAAATTCTCAAATATCTGTCACACATTGCCAGAAATGCTTTTGCCTCTGTAGTATATTGAATGATTTTAAAAAATCATTTTTTTTTCTAATAAAAAATAATTATTCTAACACACAATATCGTATAACTTATAACTGGTATAAATATTTTATATTGGAATAATTTTTTTTTCTTTCAAAATTTAAATGCCAATGGAGAAAATCAAATTTACTTTAACTGTTTTGGTATTATACTATTTTTTTTAAAGGTCTTAAAAAATTAAGGATAACTTTTTTGTAGTTTGCGAGTTGTTTAGATCTTTAGTACATTTGTATTTTCTTAAAGATTCTATTACTTTTGATAATGTAATACCCACGAATTTTATTACAAGAAGAAAAGAAACCCTCAAACGCGCTATCCAAAGCGTAAACAAATGCTGCGTTTCTCTCCTTGTCATGAACTATGACGTCACAAGACTGGCGTAGTAAAAAGTGCCGTTTTCGGAACACGGTAAATAGTGCGCTATAAAAACTGTCAGAAATCAACAATTACAGCTCAAAATTAAAAAAAAAAATCATACTGTTCTTCTTATCTTTCTGTTTTCTATTATATAAAAATAAAATTAGAAAACGTGAAAATTCCTCATTGCAGTTACATTTAATAAATTTAAATAACTTTCGAGTGTTTTGTAGTAAAGTGCCAAGTGATATGTAATATAAGTAACTGAAACATGCAAGATAAACGAATATAAATATAAAATCGTGAATTTTTAGCTGTGTCTTTAGTTTAAGCGGTGTTTACAACAACAGCCCATTAGCTGAGTATTGCCATTTAGTGACTTCTTCCCCCCCCCCATAGTAATTAATTTAATATATCGATCATATTAGACGTAATCTATCGATCAAAATAAAAATAAAAAACTCTTCAAAATCGTTGTTGGTTACAAAAAAAAAAAAAAAAAAAAAAGTTGCAATTTATTATTTTTATGTATAAAAAAAAAATTATAAAACTAATTTCATATACATTTAGAAATAAAAAGAAATATACTTGGATTTACATATATATATATATGTGTGTAAATCAGTGTGTGGGTAATATGTTCCTTATACAAATCTACAATTTTTGACTTATTTGCACGAAACTTGATGTACATATTGTCGGCAATGTATGAAACAATTCATATTTCACACATTTCCTAGGCATTCTAAAGAATGCCAAATGCCAAACCGGCAAAATATGAAAAACATCTCCGATTCGTTTTGAATATTACGTGACTTTTGACGCTTACTATCAGGCTCAAAATTTGCAATTTGCGCTTTGTTCGGAAGTGTCAAAATACGTTTTCGCCATGAGAGTCTGTCTTGTTCTTCAAACATTTTTGAAGACTTATTTAACATAAGATTTTGTTCACACCAAACTTATTTTATTTTTATGAGTATAGAATATTAAATATCTCCTCTAAAATTTAAACAAACTTCATCGTTTGTTACAGTGAAACATATGACCTCAGACATCCCCTCCTCCCTTCTTCAAATACGGCTTGAGGCTTGAGGAAGCGAAGAGATTGGTCACCCAGATTCCGATTTTAAATCTAAAAGGAAAAAAATATCTAATTAAAATTTATTAGGTACTAAAATAGTGATTCTGGGTAAAAAAAAAAAAAATCTGAACTTCACAAGTGAATTTTCTGAAATATTCCTGGAAAACGGGGGGGGGGGGGGAGATATTTCCCTCCCTTGACAGAGCTATGGATATTCCTTTTAGATAACAAGAAAGAAAAATCATGCGTCAAGCATAGATTATGTAACACTTTCCAACGCTTCCAAAATAATCTTACAAATCATACCGTTTAATAAGCTAAAAGATAACATCTAAGTAAACAATTTGGAAAACGCATAAAATATTTAAAAACATAATTTTAGGAATTTCCAACCTATACAATATTCGGAAAAATATCCGAATACTTTTATTCAGCCCTGTATATGATCTATAGATTTGCATATATACTACATAGGATGCTAAATTGTTGTTCAGTTAGGAAACGCGTAGCGCAGTTTAAAATTCTCCGTCAGGAGTTTCTGTCAATAAACGGAAATGTGTTCGCGAACTTTTGTGCTTCCCTGTATAGGATCTACAGAATTTATACACACCACGTAATAGAAAAAAAACGAGTTAAAATTAAAATTGCGTTCAGTAACTTAAAACGCACTTCCAGGAATTATTGTTGACAGTAGATAATTATTTTGTGTGTCTCTGTAAATGAACGATGACTGCTCTACACACAATATTCTGTAGTAAGCCTCTTGTAATGAACCTTAGTGATATATATAAATTTCAATTCGTTTAAAATAGTGAAACATAATTTAAATAAACCGCAGACGATTTTTCTCCATAGACGTAATGTAACGAAATTCTTTTGACTGTCTCTGTAAAGTAACTATAAGTGCTATCCACACCCTATTCCATGTTAAGCTTCTTCTAATGCACCTTAGTGATATATATAAATTTCAATGCGTTTAAAATAGTGAAACATTATTTAAATAATCCGCAAATGATTTTTCCCCATAGACCGCAATGTAACGGGATTCTTTTGAATGTCCCTGTAAAAAACTATAAGTGCTACACACTTCCGTTGAAATAGGGAACATGCTATAGATAACGACAATAACATATAAAAATTGCAGAGCAATCCGAGCATATTTACGGGAGTTAGAGCACGGCCAGACGGCCAGACGGCAGACGGCCATCCGGCCAGACAAACCGAAGTCATAAACACTTTTCAACTAGGTTGGAAAGTGTTAAAAAAAAAAGGGGGAAAGTCTTCAGTTTTTTTTTTTTTTTATGCCACTATACGATTTTCGGTTAACCGATCTGATCTTGTTCAAAATCTCCATAATTGTTCTAAAAATTTAGTATCTCATCATATCTCTATTTTGTTAAACTTTCTTTTTCCCTTTTGGTCCTCATATTGGAGGAATTTCAGGTTACCTTCATTTTTCCAAATTATATGATGATTATATTTTGCTAATTTATTGTGTATGGAGATTAGAGCTTGATCGGGTAGGCGTGGAGTTGGGTGTTCTTTTGCATTTCAGTATGCTACTTGATTTAGAGATCTGTTGCCCCTTACTACATTTAGAATTGTTCTAAATTGATGAGTTCAAAATTATCATGTTGTTTTAACTTATTCGGATTTTTAAGTTTTGATATTTTGATAAGTTTAATGTAATTAGCTCCCTTTTCCATGGCAACAGATTTCAATGGAGTTAATCAGAGTATACTTGTTTTTAAATTAGTTAATTGTCAAATGAAGAATAAGTAATAAATGAGTCCTTTTAAAATAATTAAGTTAATTATTCTGAAAGAACATCCAAGAAAACCCCACAACAAATGGAGCCGTAACAATTCGGTCTCTGGGTTATTCATTATTGTTTACTTGTATGTATTTATATATTAAAGAGCAACTGGGTGTTTTTGCAATTAAAATTTTATTTATATGTTCAAGTGTAAAAAGAGGTCTAGGCTCTCTCTCTGTGCTATTAGTTACAATTCCCAGTCAAAATTATGTTTCGTATGCATAACTTTATCTCATTTACTAAAATCATAATCCTGTACTTAAGTTTTATGTATTTGTAAGGGGTTTTTTTTTCTTTTCCTCTCTTTCTCTCATTTTTAAGTTGCCCCCCCCCCCCAATTTTCCTTTTTTTTTTGTGTCTGTTTGTCATTTTCTAACTCTAACCATGGCTGATAAACATTCAGAGGCAATTGCCACCATTCAGCGAAAAAATGCATTAGTGGACAATTTGTCTAACATTCCCCCATTCAATGGAGAGGCCAGCTCAGTCTGCTTCTCAGATTTTTCTGAGAAATTTGAGAGTTTTTCCAAATTATTCGACTGGACTGAGGAGGAAAAGAAGTTAGTTTTACTTGCTAGACTATCAGGAGCTGCATCTAGGCGGATAAAAATTCACAAAGCGAAAACATCTGATGAGTTATTAAAAATATTAAAAGAGAGTTACACTTCACAGGCCACACCAGATGTTGCACTCAGTCACTTTCTAAATTTTAAACAGCCACCCAATATGAGTGTTCAGGAGTTTTACGATAAGGCGTATGATATGTCTCTAAATGCCCTTGTAATTGAAGGTATTCAGGGTGAAGTAGTCGATAAAAGCCGAACGGCTCTACTCCACTCCATGCTTTTGAGCAATCTTACACCAGAAGTGCGAAAGGGGGTAATTGCGAGAAATCCGCAATCCCCAGAAGAAATTCTCAAAATTGCACTTCTGGAAGAAAAAGCTTATAGGAGCATTAACCCTTTTTACAACCACCGCGAGGAAATTCTCAACCCAAATTTGACCCAAAACCTACCCTGCGCTGCAGTTTGTCAGCAAGATAGCTCACAAAAGAAGGACATAGACCAACTAAAGTCACAAATTGATGTATTAGCAGCAAAGATAGATAGTTTAGTTGATCTTAGGGCTCGGGATGTACAGGAGAAAAACCAGGAAGTAAGACCCGTAACCTGCTATAGGTGTTCCGTACAGGGCCACTATGCCAGAGATTGTCCACTAAATTTTGTCGACTATAATTTTAGGAGGGGAGGTGGTCAAAATTTCAGGAGCCGTGGGCAAAATTATAGAAACAGAGGTGAAAATCCTAGAGGCAACCATAATCAGCGAGGTGGATACAGGGGAAGAAGAGGTGGTTCTTACCAAAACAACAGGAATACAGCTGCGAACAGAAATGAGGAGCAGGCGGTAAATAACACCCCAATAGCCAACAGTGTAAATGAACCTTTAAACTATTAGTGGCCGGATCAGATGTGGTCAAGTCGATCCCCAACAGGCCCTTGGACCCCCCAGCTGTGTATAGCGTTTTTCACCCCCAGTCATATACCTTACCGACTGCAAGAATTTACATAAATAAAGTTTGCCTGAATGCATTATGTGACACGGGTTCAGCAATCGACCTTCTGAGTGGTACTGATGTTAACTGTTTAGAGAATTTTGAGACGGAGAATTGCAATACCCCCATTATGACTGTCACCGGTGAGAAAGTGCACCTAAATAGAAAGATATTTTTAAATTTTATTTTTGATAATATTCAGTGTCAAGCTGAATTCTATGTAGTTGAAGGAAAATTAGCTGAGGAATTTAATATGATTTTGGGTATGCCATTTTTGAAAGAGTACCGGGCGAGTATAAATTGTGATACTAATGCTGTCGCTCTTAAAGTGCCAGTAGCAGGCCAAAGTAAACAAAGCTTAGAAACCCCAAGTAATACTTCTTCAGGGTCTAATACTTGCTTTGCTGCTAATTCTGTATATAGTGTAAATTCTAATAATAATTGTGTGAATAATGATATTGTTGAAAATAATTCTGTAAATATAAAATGTGTCAACAAAGTAGAGGAAAATACAAAAAGTAGTAATGCCAATAGCCACCCTGAAAATTTTGCATGTATTAAAGTTCATGACTCAGTCAGTGTTGAAAATGAGAATCATAGTAGTGAAAATATGGTAGTTAAGGACCCGCAGTTGAGTAATATGGGAAAAGATGTTGAGATAATCATTCAAACTGAGTCAGATAAGGAAGTTAAAAGTGTTGCGCAGAACTTTTGCATGCAAACAATATCAGGCGGTAGCTCTGAGGGTAATAATACTGCAAATTCTTCAAGTATTCAAAATGTCGACAATAATCTGTCAGCAGCGAGTCAGGTAACCCAGGGTAATTTAGCTGAAGATACTACTGAAATTTGTAATATTGAGGAAAGTGAAGATTTGGTAAGTATAGAGGATAAGGTACCTGAAGTCGAGGAGGAGAGCACTGAAGATAGCAGTAGTGATATAACCAATAAAAATAAAAGTATAAGTTTCGCTGTGTTATGTAGCAAAATTTCGATTCCCCCGCTGTCAAAAATGTTAGCCCAAGTTAAAAGTTATAAGGAAAATTTTATTAAGGAAAATGATATTGTTATGTTAGAACCTTTGGCGAAAAATTTAAATCAAGGTCTCCTTACCTCCAGAGCCATCTGCACTAAAGAACATGGCCTGTATATCTCATTTGCAAATTTTTCAGACAACAGTATTCATTTAAATAAAGGAACCTTTGTTGCCAAAATTCAACAGTGTGTAGACAAATCAAATATACCCGTAATTGAAAATAACTTAACTTTTAATGTAAATTTGGCCCCTCCAATTGGTGACTTTGATCACGCTGATCTCACTTGGAGCTCTGAAATTAATTTAGATCATTTAGAACCCCCATTAAAACTTAAAATGCAAAATTTTCTAGACAAAAACAAAGATGTATTTGCAGCATCGGTCTTAGATTTACCCGGCTGTGATACAATCCCTCATGAAATTAACTTAACTTCAAATAAACCAGTTAAAGGCAAAGCTTATAGAGTCCCCTACAAACTACGTCAAGAAATGGAAGACCAACTTAATACTTTGTTACGGGCGGACATAATTTCACCTTCCATGTCGGAATTTGCTTCTCCGGTTATTCTGGTTCGGAAATCAGACGGTTTCCTATCGACTTGCTGTTGATTACAGAAGATTAAATAAAAATCTTGTTAAAGATGCTTATCCAATACCTAACATTACCGACTCTGTTGATGCTTTAAGTGGGACTAAATTTTTTTCAACATTAGATTTAACTAGTGGTTTTTTTCAGCAGGTTATTCGCCCAGAGGATAGGCATAAAACTGCTATAATCACCCACAAGGGACTTTTTGAGTGGACCCGTAACTGTTTTGGGCTCTCAAATTCAGGTAACAGTTTCCAGAGACTTATGAATGCTATTTTCGGTGATTTAGGCAATCTTGGAATTCTTGTTTATATCGACGACATTGTAATTGCCTCCTGTGATGTAAATTCTCATTTTGAGAAGCTTAGCATGGTCTTTGATAGGTTAAGACTGCATAAACTGAAACTTAAGCCCAGTAAATGCACTTTCCTTTCAAATAAAATACAATATCTAGGTTTTGAGATTTGTAGTGGCCAAGTGTCACCTATTGATAAAAATATTGCGGTAATTGAAAATTTTAAACCTCCAACTATCCGAAAGGCTGTTAGGTCCTTTATTGGAACTCTATCTTTTTATAGGAGATTTATACCAGATTTTACTAAGAGGGCCAAAAATTTAATCGATCTAACTAAAGAGACAGGAAAATTTTCGTGGAATGAAGATGCACAGAAAGAATTTGAAGACCTTAAAATGGCTCTTATTTCAAAACCATGTCTTGCACTTCCTGATTTTGAGAAAGAATTCCATTTATATAGTGACGCCAGTGGCGAAGCATTAGGTGCAGTGTTATCACAATTAGATGAAAATAACATGCTCCATCCTGTTGCCTTTGCCAGCAGAAAATTGAAAGATGCTGAGACCCGCTACTCCACCACTGAAAGGGAATTACTAGCTTTAGTTTGGGCAACTGCCCACTTTAAATGTTACATTGCTAATACCCATTTTTTCATCTATACAGACCATGCGCCTCTAACATTTATGTTAAAAATTCACGACCCTACATCACGCATGGCTAAATGGATCTGCACTCTCTCAGACTTTAATTTTACAATCAAGTTTGTTAAAGGTAAGTGTAACAGTGTCGCAGATTTCCTTTCGAGGTATGTCAACAATGATAACTCCAATGATACTGTTAATTGTAATTTTTGTATACAAGTCGAAAAGGAAGTTACTTTTATGCCTCATTCCAATCTACTCGAAAAAATTGGTGAATTGCAAAAATCAGACAAGAAATGCTGCGAGATTGCAAGAAAACTAGACCAAGGTGTAGAAATTGATCCTAAATACATGAAATTTTTTTTTAAAGATGACATTTTAGTTTGTGAGGATACGAGGGAGTCAGCTATTTTGAATAAATCTGTAAAGTTAGTCGTGCCAAAAGAATTGGTCACTCAAGTTTTTGCAGTAACGCATGAGTCCCTAGCTGCTTGTCATCAAGCCTTTCAAAAGACAATTGATCGCATTCGTGAGCACTTTTATTGGCCAGGAATGTCGTCAGATGTCAAACATCTAGTAGAGTCATGTATTAGTTGCCAGCAGAAAAGAGCTTATAGAACGAACCAGCTCGCCCCTCTGCAACGTATGCCAACCTCCCAGTTTCCCATGAACAAGGTACATTTAGATCTCATTGGACCCTTGCCGCAAACTTTTTCGGGAAATAAGTATATAGTCGCATATATAGATGCATTTACTAAATGGCCAGAAGCATATGCGGTTAGTTCAACCACTTCAGATGTCATTGCGGACACTTTAGCTGATTTCATCTCACGCTACGGAGCTCCCTGTTTTATTACGACGGATAATGCGAAGAATCTAATTTCAGATGCGATTGAACACGATTTAAACATATTAAGACCTCATCTTATCACCCGGCTGGCAACTCGCAAGTGGAGAGACAGAATCGTACTCTTAAAAATGCACTTTGTCACATAGTCAATCAAAATCAATCTGACTGGGACACTAAACTCAAATTTGCGCTACTAGCTATGCGTTCAGCTGTCCACTCTTCAACTAAACTTAGCCCAGCTGCAGTTATGTATGGCAAAAATATGAATCTACCATATAATCTCTTTCCTCAACCACCTTCTTTTAATTATAATGATGCACCCTCTTTTTGCGAACTCTTAATCCCAGCTCTTCAAAAAGTATACACTGAAGTACATAGTAATTTAATTAAAGTTTCTGAGCAGCAGGAAAAATACCGTGAAAAGACAGCTGTTGATAAAAATTTTAAAATAGGAGATCTTGTGTGGTTATTTACACCCACAGTCGCCCCTGGTAATACAAAAAATTAAGCAAGCAAAATATTGGTCCTTTTACTATAATTGAGAAGTTAAATGAAGTTAATTTTAAAATAGCGCTAGTTGCCAATCCAAAAAATTGTCCGGTTGTCCATGTTGACAGGTTGTCTTCTTTCAAAGACAGACTCCCCATCTGGTCCAGTGAACCAAAACAAACAATTGGCCTCGGATCGACTGAAAACGTGACCATCGATTCACCACACCAACCGTGCGATTCTCCTCCTGTACGCAGGTGCAGGCGTAACCGATTCATTCCCTGGGCACCATATGATAATAACCGCGCGCCAGCAGAGGTGAATGTCAACAATAACGAAACTCCGGTAACGCCGGAAATGGAGGAAACAGACAGCGACAGGACTGAAATCATAACTCCCTCTCCCCCACCTCCCGTGTCTCCGGAGGTAGCAGCGGCAGAAAATAGCGAGAGAGAAATCTCAGCAACGGCAGATAGCAACGTGATGAAAGTAAATGAAAATTCGGCAACGACAGAAAGCAACACGATGAGCGTAAGTGAAAATTCAGCCACAGCAGTAAGCAGTTCAGCTGCTGCGCACAGCGATTCGCGCAGGTCTCGTCCATCGATTCGTTCGGCTGCTAAATCGAATAGAAGTAGTCGATCAGTATCGATTTCTAGAACTGACTATTCACTACGGAATAGAAGAGACCTTCCGAGTTATAAATACTAACTACCTTTTTCGTTAGTCGTGCATTTTTATTCAATTTTACCTTGTTTATTTGTATTTATTTGTAGTTTAGTTAATGTGTATGTATACTTTAGTATTTTTTTTTTTTTGGCATTTTAAACGGAACTTAGTTTTTTTTAGCATATTAAAGGTTTGTTTTGGTTGTGTTTTGATACTTTCATATATGCATTTTGTACCCTTTTTATGCTTTTACCTGCAATTTTCGTCTGTTTTATGATAGATTATGTGGTATATACCCTTCCGCACCCCGTTTTCGTAGATTTTGGGTGTTTTTTTTTTTTTTTTTTTTTTTTTTTTTTTTTTTTTTTTTTTTGCAAAAACAAATGAATTTTCGTAACTTTAAAATTTTTGGGATGTTATGTTTTGCATGCCCTTTTGCCGATGTAGTTGTGTTTGGTTCAGTTTTTTTTGTCTGAGTGCAACGAAGACTCATACACAGCGCAGTATTACTTTGCCCCATATATAGCTACGATGGATATTAAAACCTTTCGTCAAGCATAACTCAAAAAATATTTAACGGATTTCGTTCAAATTTTTACAGCAGGTACCTATAAAGGTGACAACGACGACTATTTATTACCAAGAATAAATGCTAAACCGTTTGGAAATTATATTAAAAAAATAGATAAAAAAGCACAATTAAAGTACATACGTCACGAAATTTTGTGGTACGTCATTTTCACCGGCGCGAGATTTTCGTAGACAATCGGAATTGAAAAGTTCATGGAGTACAAGGAGCAAAAAAAATATGCACGCACTAATATTCAGCACAATAAAATATATTTCAATTGAGTAGAAATCGAAAATTAATCTGGATTTTTTTTCTCTTTGAAAGAAAAACCCCGCAATAACTTAGTAGACTTGGTATTAGAGATTTGGCGCAAATCTCAGCAATAGCAGCTTTTTTTATTTCTCATGTGTAAATAATAAAAAAAAATTCTTTGGTGTTTAAATAAAAGGTTTCGATTTATGGCATTATTTCTTTTTTTTTTCTCTTTTTAGCATTTTAAATGGGATTAATGAAAGGCATGTATTTTAAATTAAATGAGTGAAAGGTTTATATTTAAATGAAATGAATTGAATATGAAAATGTTATAGGAACAATATTTGGCGATTTATCAACTGCGCCAGGATAACATAAAAGTACCAATATATCAAACGGTATGTAGTATGTAAAATGAAACAGTTATAATCACCCATCGTACAAGAAAAAAACTAATATTCTGCATTCAAAGGGAAAAATCCATCTCCTGTGCCGTAAGATTTGGCGAGTTCTTTTTTGGTGATAAGTTTTTCGATGTGATTGTTGGGATCTGAAGGATTTGGCTTACTTTTTCTAAATCTTATTTTTTTGCAGATGTAGTATTATGTAAAGATATTTTTTAGCAGATATTTTTCTATTTTGTATATTTTCTAATTTGGCATTTGGAAAAGAGATTTTTACCTTTTTATCTGTGCATAAATATTAAAAAATAAAAAAAGATTTACATATATCAAGCGCTTAATTTTTATACGGACCACTTCTCCATTTTTAGATTTGGTACTTTTCGGTTAGCCGGGCGCCAGTGAAGCGCCAGTTGGGCTTTGGGCCCAATTACGAAAGTTTCTCCTACAAAAAAACTGTAGAAGAAGTCTTTTACATTTGTTTCAAATGAAGCTCGGTCTACAAGGTATTAGTTAATAATACAAACAACACTAATGGCATGGAGGCAAAAGTTTTAATTTAAATGTATATATTGGAAACCCTTCCCCCCTACCCCCCCCCCCCCCCCCAAAAAAAAAAAAAAAAGAAAAGAAAAGAAAGTTACAATAATGAATTTAATATGGCGTTAAGCCACGCTTTCTGACATAAGCAATTGGCTGCAAACGCGATAACGAAACTTAATAACATGTAGCTAATATAGCCCTCAGGGTACTTTGCAGTTATACAGACCTTGTGGTTTTTTTTAAAAAGCTTGAGACAATTCAGGTTTAAGAAGTTGAGATTTACTGTCAAATGATATAAACAACTATGAACACAAAACTGATGAATTATTATTCAGGTTTATGTATGTATTTAAAAAAAATGCATCTGATTACACTTATTAGATAAATTACTTCTGTTTGCATTTAATAACTGATAAACGGCTTTTGTATTATAAATGAACTGTTTAAATATTGGGAAGAGGTGGCGAGAGGTAGAAAGACGAGTAAACAAACGGGTAGACAGACGGGTAGTGAGATGGGTAGAGAGACGAGTAGCGATATAGGTAGACTGACGGGTAGCGAAACGAATAGACAGACGGCTAGAGAGAAAGGTAAAAAGAGGGTTGACAGAGGGGTAGCGAGATGGGTCTCGAGACGGGTAGCGACACCGGTAGACTGGAATGTAGCGAGAAAGGTTGTGAGACGCGTAGCGTGGTAGATAAAGAGACGAGTAGAGAGATGAGTACAGAGACGAGTTGACTGACGGGTAATGAGATTGATAGCGAGACGGGTGAAGAGTCGGGTACAAAAACAGACGGATAGTGAGACGGGTATACAGACGAGTAGAGAGACAGTAGATGGGTACGGAGATGGGTAAGAAGATGGGTAGAGAGGCGTATAGCCAGACGGGTAGAGAGACAGATAGACAAATGGGTAGCGAAGTGGATAGAGACACGGCTAGACATACAAGTAGTTAGACGGATAGACAGACGGTTAGAGAAATAGATTGGCGGGTAGCGAGACTGGTAGAGGAATATAGAGACGGGTAGCGAGACCGGTAGAGAAATATAGAGACAGGTAGCGAGACGTGTAGAGAGATAGACAATCAGTTAGAGAGACGGGCAGAAAAACGGATAGGGAAACAGACAGATTGTGGAGAGACAGACAGACAGGCAAAAGAAAAGTCTGCGGATTGGCACAGTAAAGGCGCAGGGGGCAGAGCCTCCTATAGAATAATCAAGAAGTATCTGTTAAGCTTAACTTTGTAATATATATAATTTTCAATTTTGCCGATATGGAGATTTAATGTAAAAGTTATTTTACAGAAGTCATCGAAAGATTTTTTCTATACTTTTATAGTAATTTAGACTATAGTTTTGCAATCTGGTTTGTAGCAAAACATGCTATCAATGTCGTTTGAAGTGTAAGAGTTTTTATAAACAGTTATACAAATAATAGATATATAATCAAGGAAGAAAAATTTTAAATTCACACACAAAAAAGGTGCAACAATGAAATTAAATTTGCGTTAAGCCACGCTTGATAGAATAATCTATTGGCTGCAAATCCAATTACGTAACTTTAAAAAGCTTGGCGTTTTAAAAGATCCAACGTTTTTTTTTTTTTTTTTTTTTTTTTTTTTTTTTTTTTTTTTTTTTTTTTCAAGTTTTGCGCAATACGCGCTTAAGAAAATGAGATCCTTTGCCACATGTTAAAAAAAATTATGACAACACATCTGATGAACAGTACTTCTTTTCTATTTTTTTAACAGTGTATATGAATTTATATATGATATTTTGTAATTCTATCATTTAATTTGCTCTTTTTCTTTATATTGTAATTGTTAACCCTATGTTCTCAGCAATATCACTCAGACTAATCCCTTTGAGGGAAGTCCTAGTTAATGCATCAGTGTTTTGTATACAACTTTTTAAGTATGTATTTACTTTAATTACTGCATTTTAACTAGATAGATGTATTATTTACTATACAGTTTGCGGTTTTATTTAAACTTAAACTTTAAGGAGTGTGGACCCTATATTTTTTTCCCCTTTTTCTTGTACATACTGTCTCATGTACATGCCTGGATGTTGTTGTGTATGGCTTAAATTACTAAAATTAAGTATTTTCTTAATTTTACTTCCTATTTTTGTGGAATCTATGTTTTCATTCCTGGTGATATACTTCCCCACCCCTGTTGTAATTTTTTGTGGAATGTTTTCCCTGTTGTTATAAAAGCAGTTTCGGGCTTTTGCTATAAGTAGCACAGAGGCAGAGATACTCTTTCCCTTGCACATTGCCTGTACGTGCATTTGTAAAATCTACATAGTATCCCGAATCAAAGGACTTTCTTCGAATACAAACATAAATTCACGTATAAATGTGTACGTGATTCTATAACATGGTCTGTGATACCATAATATGTGTCTTACAGTATGTATATATTTTTATTTTTGTGTCACCAGTTGCTCTTGTGTATTTTTGTTTAGTAGAGTTAATGTGTGTTTTAAACAAGGAAATGCATTGCATGTACAGTGTTATAACTATAGTATTACTAGTGCTTTTTACATTAATATATAGTGTTGTAATATACTGTGATGCCAATTATTGAATTTATGTATATACGCAGTGTAAAGAACCTTAATCAGTGGGCACTTCCTTATTTTTCGGCTTATTATTTTTTCTCTCAAAATTCAATTTATGTATTGTTTAGAGTTCTGTTACCAGAAATTTCAGGTAGGATGCAGTTATGCGTAGGAATGACAGTAGTAGGGAAGTGAGGTTTCACAGTCCAAGTGGAACATGTGTTCTTTTACAGGTGCAGAAGGTAGCTTGTTCATTTTAGTGGAAAAATCAGCCTTGTGGTCCCTCCTCTGGTAATACTCTTTTATAGTCATGTTTGAGGTAATATTTTAGGTAATGGTTGCTACGGATATGCGAGCTATGGTTGTATATATCCGGAATATACTATCGGAGTGGTATTTCAGCGGTGAACTCTCTGGATCCCGTCCCGGATCGAAGTATGATTTGTGTATGTGGGTCAGTTGTTCGGTGTTGAGGTCCCAGCATGCCATGTGGCACCCAGCTGCCTTTCAAAAAAAAAAATTGTTTTCTCAAAATTTTTTTTTTTAACTAGCCGAGGGGAGCAATCTTGTTACGGTTGGTTTTAACCATTTTTTTTTTATCTACATTAAATTCCTTCATTCACTTTAACATTTATTCAAAAGCACTCTTTTTCTGTTTCTAATAAAAATATTTATATAAATAAAAGTAATTGTAATAATACTAGAATCCGTCAGGCCGAAATGTCGGAGCATTGAGTGGGATAAACATAAAATATAACATTAACAATATATAATATATATTTTTTATTTTTATATTTACTGTTTATTAGTATAAAAGAAAAATTACAATAACAGCTGTTGAATCTTCAAGTGTTTATTCGGTCAACAGTTGCCTCAGATACTGCTCAAATGCTAATCTATCAGCAAGTGCCCCCATTCTTCTAATTTGGTCTAGCCTATCCTTTGCGAAAGGCACTTCAATCAGAACATCCTCTAAACGTCGAACCCTGCTAAACGCGACATAAGTTGCTCCAAGTGTCACCAATGTCCACAGCTATTTTTGACAAAGTTAAACCTTGGGATTTGTGTAGGGTGACAGCGTATGAAACTGTTAAAGGTAACTGAGTACGGGAGCATGAGACATTGTTTTCTTTCCAAGACTTTGTAATAGGTGTGACAGGAAAAAGTCTTTCAGTGAGAAATGGTCCCCGATAATCATCAAAATGAACCATTACTGCCTGTGGCAAGCCTGGAGGCCGTAATCCTGGTCAATATCTTTTACCGTACCAAGTGCACCGTTGACCAATCCTCCCTCTGTCCACAGATTGGTACGCAACATAATTCTGCATCCAATTGCTAAAAAAAGTCCCTCATCTTCACTCCATCTTGCTATTTGATTATTGTGGTCTGCTAATATTCTTGCCATTTTGATTTACGAAGTACTTCTTGATTATGTTCTTCAGCTTGCTTGTTTGTGGGAAAAAGGCGTATGGCATCATGAAATCTTTCAAGTTCAGCCGGAGGCTGTATAGCTTTACGTCGTTGCATAAGGGATGCGTATTGGTCGCCTGTAACTTTGCCTACGGAAAGCGAATCAAGAGTCTCTCTAAACTGTATTTGCTGATCGTCGCTTTGTCTCATTGACTTTGTTAAAGTGAAACATTTTTCAAACATCTTAAGAACTGTTTGTCCACGAAAAGCCAAAATGTCTTTTATAGAATGTCTCCTATATAGAGGTGTGTCTTTTACAGGCTGTAGCTGCCTAATATCTCCAATCAGGTAAACAAATAAGCCTCCAAAAGGTTCAATGCTGTCTGGTTTACCTTCGCGACATCTTTGCTCAAGTGCAGCCATCAGACGGCATCCGATCATTGAAAATTCGTCAATAATGAGAAATGAAACTGGATTCATGCTGAGCTGTAGATTTCTTGCTGCTTCACTTCCTAAATCAGCAAGCGATTTAAAACATGTTGGTACTTTTAATGCAGAGTGAATTGTTTTGCCCTCGACATTAATTGCAGCAGCACCTGTTGGAGCCAAAACCATAATAGCTTCCGGTCCTAACTGCTCGGTAACTCTTTTACGAATTTCTTTTATTACCGTACTTTTTCCAGCTCCGGCTTTCCCAATAATAAAAGTACGTTTAGGGCAATTTATAAATCTTGATTGCAAAGACGAAAGCTGTTGCGTGCATAAGTGAAGTATTTTTTGCTGCTCATCTGTAAATCTGATCTCAGACGTATCGTAATTTTGATGCACTGTAAGTTGTTGTTCTTTACAGTAATTTAAAAATGAAGTAAAATTGCGATCAGGGTACTTGTAACTCTCACTTTTCCACTCACATGCATGATCAATCACGCGTTGCCCCAAAGTATCCTCGTTTGTCTGCACAGGAACTATGGCAGCTGCTGCCATATATGGATCAATCTCGCGGTATTCTTCTTGCAGGATTTCTGTCTCATGTGTACTGCTAACAGCAGGAAAATTTATTTCTTCGTGTGCATCAATATTTAGATCATTGAATGCTTCCTCCCATGAGTGATACGCAGACGGCAGGCCTTCTTGCAATAAAGAGTCAGAATTACCTCTCCAAGGATAATTGAGTAATACTTGTTGCCTATAGTAATCTTCGGCTAGAGTTGGGTCGTGGTTGAGTGATGTAAGAGGAAAAACTCTGACAACTGCATCTTTTCTTCTTTGGTGATAATCGACTCCTCTTACTGAGAAAGATTTTGCAAACTTAAGAAGCGTGCAGGAAATAAGTTTCCCTGGCCGCGCGCAATATTTCTGAAGCATGCTTTTTGATGGTCTTTCGTCGCTTGAAAAGTTTATTTCTTCCCAGTTCTTATCATGAAGCCGTATTGTAACTACTTCCCGACTACTGTGATACATTGGCCATCCCATTAATATGTGTACTACCTCTTGGGCTGAGTAATCCCTTTCAGAAACAGAAGACAAAATGAGTTTTTGGACTGCTTGAACTGCTGGATTTGTTTCGTTCATCTTATTTAAAATCTCAGATAACAATTCCTTGTAAGGAACAGAAGCTGTTTCTGATTTTGAGGCATATTTGGCAATGTAATGCAAAACCGCATCCTTTGATGTAATAGGACTGAAATCCGTGTTAGCTCTCCAAACTTGTGACACGAAGCAATTGTAAGTATTCATTTCAGAATCGTTTCTTTTTGGCAAAAAGCTAATTATGCCATTTTCTACTTGAAGCTTTGGAGAGTCGCACTTTGCTTTTGGAAAACCAAATCTGCAGCTATAACTATTTGTACTTCTTTTTTTCCTTAGGCAATAATATCCATGTCTTGTGTGATGTTGGACTTGATTTAAGAGCTGAGCGAGATCTTTTTCACGATCTTCACTGGAAATGTCTGAAAAGCGAACTCGACAGCGGTGTATATCATTTACGAGGACGTCCTTGTCAGGATTAACAGCACTGCATAGTTTTTCAAAATATGCTGTTACGGCTGCTACATTTTCAGCATTAGTTATGTCTAGTGTTTCCATGTTTGGCGCCCCTCTTAACCACAACAATCCATGCATGTGAGGACTTCCACGCCACTGTCATTCGAAACGAACCCAGTAGTCGTCTATTAAAAACAACGGCGTCAAGATTTTTCTCAAAAATATAGCACAACGTTTTTGAAAGAGCCAACCAGTCAACAGAGGGTTGTCGTACATTAATTGTCTGCGTTCTGTATCAGTCAGCTCATTTGGATCTCTGTTAGGCTCTAAAAGTCTGAAAAGATCAGGCCAGTGATAATCAGCTGCAGACAGTGTAAAAAAATTGTTGGTGCTCCAATTTGTCCTACCATGGAAAGGAGTTCCCCACAACGTGCACGCCAGTATCCTTTTGTGGATCTTAATTTGCTAGCATAAATCATAATGTGTTTTGCCATTTCTGGTTGCCTATTCAGAATATCACGCATCTGCTCTACCGTCTTATTGCTGAACCTATTTCGCTGAACGAAAAAACGCCCTTTAGCCAAAGACTGCCACCGAAGAATTGAATTCATGGCAAAGTAGCGAAATAGGGGGTCTTTAGCAAATCGCCCATCTTCATACTTCATTAGGAACTTAAAATACTCATCAGGAGAGACTGCTTTTTGACGAGGTTGTCGTAAGTCAGCTGTACCATGTGGAAAAAGATGAGGAAAAGCACGTGCTATGTAACCCTCTTCTTGAAATTCGTTGATAGGCTGTGAATTTAATGAAGGGTGAGGCACACTAATTGCGTCATTTATTAAGTTGTTTTGATCTACCGGTTCAAGTAGTGGTCTAAATGACTCGCGCCTTATTTCCTCGTTCAAAGTATCAATATCCTCAGTAATATCGGTTGCTGTTGGTAACATTTGAGATACGTCACCATTCTCAGGTAATGTAGCGATCAAATCTTCATCAATTGTGATATTTGAATAATAAGGATTGTGAGCTTTAAGCCATCTGAGTGCTTCTAGAAGGCGTTGTGAGCGAACAGAAAACTCTGCACATCCTGATAAAGTATCTTTTGTCACTAACACAGTTGAAGTCATATCTGAAGGATTGACAGGCAGGCGCGAAATAAAACTCTCAATATTTTGTTTAAAGCTGATTACATTTCCGCTGTATCCATACTGTGAGCCTCGTATACGGTAAAGATAAACCACTGGATGTATTTGAGCGATCATCATTTGTTCAATGTAGCTCAGATCTTTGAGACAAATAGGAACTGGACCTGGGTCCATCGAATTAGTGGCAGAAAACTTGAAAGCACCGTCTCTACACTTGCATGTCTGGCAGAGCCAAGCAGTATTTAATATGATATCAGGGAAAGCTCTGTGACACATATTACAGGACACATAGGTGATTTGCGATACCTCTCTATCAAACCTGATTGCTTCATTCATTTGAGTTCTCAGTATACCGGTACTCGGCAAAAAATCTGAAGGTAACTGACTTGTGCGACTTCTCCGCATTGAATTACGATTCGCAATTCTTCTCATTTCAGCTGATTGCTTTCTCTTAACTGGCATCCTTGCAAATTCTATATAATAAAATCTTATAATCCGTTCATATATAAAATGTTTCTTAATATATATTTTTTTATCCTGGATTGGCTGGACTATATCAAAATAAACAGATTTACTCTCATACTTCTTTTATACAATAAGCTTGAATGAAAAGAAAAAAAAAATTTGAAATGGAAACAAAAAGTTTAATTACACCAATTGCTGAGTTCGATTTAAAAAAAAACAAAATTCATGTACTTAATACGATTTAAACTTCATTGCACGTGTTTTAAGATAAAAATGTATGGGGTCCTTATTTCAGAAAAGTAAAATATATGTAAAATATATAAAAGTAAAATATATGGGACCGAGATTAAGAGCTTTTACTAATAGGTTTTTCCGAGTATATTGTTATTTAAATAAGTTTCTCATGATAAAAAATGGCAACAATATAAATTATTTCAATTTTCTTTTTATTTAATTCAAAAGTTTTTCATGATAAAAAATGGCAACAATATAAATTATTTCAATTTTCTTTTTATTTAATTCAAACAATCGCAATGTTATCTCTATGGGGAAATGGAAAATTCTAGAGCAGACTATTCCGGGCGTTAGAGTTGACGAATATTTCTGTTTTTCAATCCCCGGCGAGATTTTGCCACTACCGACTTCCAGTCCAATTTTGGTATCAATGCGGCAAATATTTTGGCCGCTATCGTGTACACAAAAGTGTAATTTTTCATGGGAAGCCGGAGCTTTGCTCCGACAATTAAAATCAGTTTTTTATTTTTCTTCTTTCTCTTTCTTTTAAGCAATTACAACTTTCATAGTCTAGCTTAGCTTCCTGTTTTCAAATGCGAAAGATAGATAGCAAGGAGGGATGTTTGTCAGATAAAGACCACACATACTGTATTGGGCAGTCGTGTTCGTATTTTCCCATACCCTAGAATCATGTGTTTAGAGACACCGAGTCTGGTCTTTGTTAAAAGAAAGCAAGGCCACCCGTACGATGTTACGTTATCTTATGAGAGTACTATACACGCAATTAGGCTTTGTATTGTTACGACATGCTACAATTGGCCCTGCTGTTCCGGGCGTCTGTATGACGCAAATGTAAACAAGCATTCATGGGAACTGTTTCAGCAGCCTACAGTAAAAGAGAGACGGGTGCTTTTATCATGAAGCGACTTAGGGGAGAAGCGAGACAGACTGTCACTGGCGTACTAGGCTAGGTCCATTTTTATTATTGTTCTCACCTCCGAAAACCCCTCGACACAGTGATTGTGGTTCCGTCCAGTTTTGAAGCGGTGAGAGAGAGAAAATGTTGATCGTCACTTGTTGTTTTGGTGAGACACTTGTTACTTGTTGCTTGGATGAGACTCGTGTTGTTTTGTTCGAGGACGGGTTGTTTTGGAGTTTGAATTGTGTGGGCGATGGAAATTATTGGTTCGTGTTTTCGTGAAGACAATTAGAATGAAACTTCCTATTTACCTGTGTGACTTCAATATTGTTATAGTTGATGATTCAAGACTTGTGTGGATCGCGAAAGTGGTGGTCGGTGAAAATTTGAGACGATGAGTGCTGATGGAGTATTGATGGTTTTACAAAGTCTGATCCGTTCTTGATAACGGCGTTTTGAGAAAAAAGTGTAAAGGTGTTTCTACTTCTTAATCATCAGTCCCTGGTGTTATTTTGGATGATGGGGCAATGCATATAGTAAATAAATACTGTAACGAAAGAGGATGCTGGTGCAGGAATAGCATGAAATATACTACTTATAGAGGTAGCTGAAAAGAATAGGCTGATAACAAAATAAAGACTGTGATAGACTAGTACGTATGCAAAGAAGAGTGCTCGCACTGACAGTAGTAAATATGAAAGTATATTGTAAGTAATCCATATTTATTCCTTATTACATGTTGTCTATTGTGGTAATATTTATAAATACCTGGAGAAACAAAAAAAAGATAATTTTTGGTATTTTAAGATGATTAACATGTTACGTTTCATGATTGAACGACATTTAAATTGTTAGTTTGTTAGTAGTTTAAGAGTCATGATATCTAATTGAAAACAACTAAATAGGTATTTTTTGAAAAGTTGATCAATCTTTAAATGATAATATTGTGGTAATTTTAGGGACTTTGCTGTTTAATGTAAAGAATGATATAGTTAATTTCAGTATATATATTTTTTTGATCAACTTTATTACTGTGTTATCATTATATTTTGTTTGAGAACTACCTTACTTTTATAATTTTAATTGATCAAATAAAGAAAATTTTGTTTATTCTCAAAGATGGTATGCTTTTATTTATATAATCTTTAAATAATTTACGTTTTTATATTTTACAGCAATCCTATAGGAGAGGTTTAACCTCTCAATAAATATGAGTAAAGTTATGAAAGCTATAATCTTGCTAAATTAATATTTTTAAATTTCTTAAACTTAAAATTCATAGTAATAGTTTATTTGAACATTAACTAAGGTTTAATCAAAGTTACTCAATTGTTTTTCTTTGTATATTGTCTTAATGAAGGATCAGTTAATAATTGATAAAACAGTAATATTAAATTTGATATCATAATTGTTTAAATTAAGCCTTAACTATTCACCTCTCAGGAATATTGATATCCAATATAAACATCAAAATGTTTATTTTATAAAAAAAAAAAAAAAAAAAAAAAAAAAGGGAAAGTCTTCAGTTTTTTTTTATGCCACTATACGATTTTCGGTTAACCGATCTGATCTTGTTCAAAATCTCCATAATTGTTCTAAAAATTTAGTATCTCATCATATCTCTATTTTGTTAAACTTTCTTTTTCCCTTTTGGTCCTCATATTGGAGGAATTTCAGGTTACCTCCATTTTTCCAAATTATATGATGATTATATTTTGCTAATTTATTGTGTATGGAGATTTGAGCTTGATCGGGTAGGCGTGGAGTTGGGTGTTCTTTTGCATTTCAGTATGCTACTTGATTTAGAGATCTGTTGCCCCTTACTACATTTAGAATTGTTCTAAATTGATGAGTTCAAAATTATCATGTTGTTTTAACTTATTCGGATTTTTAAGTTTTGATATTTTGATAAGTTTAATGTAATTAGCTCCCTTTTCCATGGCAACAGATTTCAATGGAGTTAATCAGAGTATACTTGTTTTTAAATTAGTTAATTGTCAAATGAAGAATAAGTAATAAATGAGTCCTTTTAAAATAATTAAGTTAATTATTCTGAAAGAACATCCAAGAAAACCCCACAACAAGGAAATGTGTACTATTCCTAAAACACAACCAGTTGATGTGACGTCATTTTCACATCACAAATGATCACATTTGTTACAATCACTACGGCGAACCAAAATGTGATATACATTTCATTCGTCTCATTATTATTACTCTCAAGTAAACACGATTTGGTGACTCCACTGTGACTGTTGCTTTGTAACGAAGTGAAATTACAATGAAGTAAGTCACCTTGTGATTCTCATTTGGAAACTCCATTCTGAGATGTTGCATTGTGTTGAGTCACCACATAACGTTACATATGGTGAGTCTCATGGTGACCCTATACTGTAAAGTCACCATGAGTCCTGAAGTCACAAGATGAGTTAATATTGTGTCACTTTCACTGTAAAAAATGAAGTACTCAAAAATGAGTAAGTCCATGTACTCATTTCGAAATGAGTATTTTTGGATCAAAAATGAACATGTGCATTCTCAAAAATGAGTAAGTCCATGTACTCATATCGAAATGAGTATTTTTGGATAAAAAATGAACATGTGCATTCTCAAAAATGAGTAAGTTCATGTATTCATTTCGAAATGAGTATTTTTGGGTCAAAAATGAACATATGATCAAACCCAACATACTTGTATATTTCATAATGTGTAATGACGAAATTACGGAGCCTAAAAAGCTATTATTTGAAGGAAAAACGAAGAATCAGAGAAATGAAAAGTGGATCTGGTTGTTCGGGATTTTCATCAAAGTGGATCCATGTACAACACATTTACTCTTTTTTTTTTTTTTCTCACATTTTACACATCTTTTTTTTTTCTTGATAGTACTTCAAAATTATGATTTTTTTTCCCACTAATTTTTTTAAAAATTATTTTAACTTTTTTAACGTGAGACAATATTGTGTTATTTAAAAGTTTCACAACATAATATCTTTGCAAATTATAGCTATGCAAATTGGTATTAAACTAAACTGATTTGGCTTACAAATTTATGAATTACGCTAAAATTTATTATTTTATAAATTATAATTTTACAAAGTTAAAATTTTAGTATTTCAATCTATGATCTTTTCTAATGTCATTTTTTAATTAATAATTCTTCAAACTACCTGTTACTTCAGACATTATTTTAATCTTTAACACATATAGACAGGCACTGTACATCCTTAAAAACATATTTAAAACCTCTATCCCTTCCTAACAGATGGCGCCAGATGCCAGATACTGTTAGGAAGGGATAGAGGGAGAGTTTCAAAGTAACTAACAACATTTGAAAAGAAGGCGTGTCCCCTCATGGCGCGTTGGTTTGGGTTGTCAGGTTAGTAAACAGGACATCGCGGGTTCGATTCCTCTCTTGGGCAAGGGTTGGCTAATTACTATAAACTCACGCAGGAATGAAAAAAATGAGCAGAAATGTATAATCCCTTATAAAGTTGTCCTCACGAAGTAACTTTTTTTTTTTATCCTATAAATTTTATTTTAACGACATAAAAAACTTTAAATTTGAATACATCCATGGGATCAAAAATGAGTACCTAGGAGTTCATATTTGAATACATCCATGGGATCAAAAATGAGTACATAGGAGTTCATATTTGAATACATCCATGAGATGAAAAATGAGTACATAGGAGTTCATATTTGAATACATCCATGGGATCAAAAATGAGTACATGTGTTTCTCAATTTTGAGTACATTTGGATCGGAGCTATTTTGAGTATGTGACGTATTCAAAATTGAGTACTTTTTACTCAATTTTGAGTACCCACTTTTTACAGTGTTGGTACTCGTACCAACACAATTATTATGGTGATGTTACGTCTCCTAATTACGGTCACGCGAGAATCACAAGCTAACACCATTTCAAAGTCACCTGGGGCCTCGTCACAAAACAACAGTCACAGTGACTTCTCAGTGAAATCAGCAAATGACGTTTACGTGAGAGTAATAATGAGACGAATGAAGGAGATATCATCATATTTGGTTCAGCGTAATTACTGTGACACTTGTGACCATTTGACGTCACATCAACTGGCTGTGCTGTAGGAAAAGTACTTGGAACACTTGACGTTTAGATCACTTTCTTTTGAATGCTTACAATTAACAAAATTAGCATTTTGTGTTTGTTGCTTAACTTTCGTAAACAAGTGTATAGCTTACCTCTCGAATTCTCAGTCAAGCGTAAACAAAATTATCTTAATTTTTTTTCGTAATGTTAGCTGAGGCCCATCCCTAACATTGTCAGTTTTTACTTTTTCAATTTTGGTTCCAGTTTTTTTTTATATAAGGGTACTTTCACTTTCAGAACCGGTTCCAACCGGTTCTGAAATTGAAAATGTCCGCTTATAAAAAAAACTGTAGCTAAAATTAAAAAAGTAAAAATTAACAACGTTAGGGAAGGGCCTCAGCTATCCTATGGAAAAAAAAAATCATTTAAAAATATTAAAATGCGAGCGAGAAATCTGTCAAGAACCTTCCCATAGACTTAACATTTGCTTGAGTGTTTCTTCCCGTGACACTGTAAAACACTGTATCTTAAGAGGATGATGGGATTGAAATGCATCCTTATTTATCACATTTCTCCTCGGAAAATTAACATTTTTACCTCCTTTTTTCTGTAGGCTTTTCTTAAAGGATCTTTCTTTTGATTTTTTTATGTGACAAAATATTTCTAAAATATATACTTAATTGTATACAGGATTGATCCAAAAAAAAAGATGTATACATACACTGCTTATCGGGCTATAACTTTCTGATTTTTGTTTCTTTTCAGAGTGTCATTCATTGGAAATAATGAGTGGACCAACATTAACTTTTGAAAAAAGAGAATTTATTTTAAAATGCTATTGGAAGTACAAAAATGTACAAAAATAATATCGCAGGGCGTTTCAGGCAGATCTATATGCGACCTATACGTGACTTACAATTCATCGGATAAAAGGTAAGTTCGAAACGAAAGGATGTTCATTTAGAGACACCGTTACAAAACCGCAATGGAGCAAGAATGTGCCACAACACCCAATGAAATGTTTGTTGAAGTTTAAGAATCAATAGTCCGCATCCGTTCTATGTGTCAGTGTTATTAACCAGAACAGGTCATCATTTTGAACATCTGAGGTTGGAGGAAAAGTTATATGTTTTATGTAGATTATTTTGCAATTTATTAATTATAAGAGAATAAAAACTGGAGTTATAATCGTTCAAGCTGTGTATAATTTTTTTTTAATTACCCTGTATTTTAAGTGTTAAAATGTAAGTAATGCAGACGAGTTGTAAACGATATTTTAACACTTGAAATAAAACTTTATGCTTTAGAAACATTTTGCCAAATAAAAAAGAAAGGTATACATCCTTCATGAAGAGCATACAGAATAAAAGAAGGTAAAAATTATAGTTTTCTGTGGAGGAATTTGAAAAATACGGATGCAATCCAAGCCCTATTAGATTGGACATTAGAGAGGGAGATTTGGGCTCCCGTTGAGCAAGCGCTCGGGAATACGGTGCTAATGTTAATCCAATGGTGCATTATTTTGCTAATATCTAGCTTGCATTTGAATATTTTTAAACGATTTTTTGTGCACTGGATAGCAGAGATCAATCTCTATTTCCTCCGTTGATTACTTTTTCGATTTTGTTTGCGGATTTTTTTTTTAGGAAGATACTTTCACTTTCGAAACCGGTTCCGAAAGTGAAAGTATCTTTGTAAAAAAAATAAGCAAAGAAAATCGAAAAAGTAATCAACGGAGGAAATAGAGATTGATCTCTGCTATCCAGTGCACAAAAAATTGTTTAAAAATATTCAAATGCAAGCTAGATATTAGCAAAATAATGCACCATTGGATTAACATTAGCACCGTATTCCCGAGCGCTTGCTCAACGGGAGCCTTAAAGGTCCTTTTCACGCACTTGAAAACACCCGCTCGCCAAAGTTAATTGGGGCATTATTTTTCTAATATCTCGTTTACATTTCAATATTTTTAAATGTTTTTTTTTTTTTTTTTTTTTTTTTTTGGCATTGTATAGCAGAGATTAATCTCTGTTTCCGCCGTTGATTATTTTTTCAATTTTCTTTGCGGATTTTTTTTTTTTTAGGAAGATACTTTTACTTTCGAAACCGGTTCTGAAAGCGAAAGTATCTTCCTAAAAAAAATCCGCAAAGAAAATCGAAAAAGTAATCAACGACGGAAATAGAGATTGATCTGTGCTATGCTTAAAAAAAAAAAAAAAAAAAAATGGTTTAAAAATATTGAAATGCAAACGAGATATTAGAAAAATAATGCTCCATAGGATTAACATTAGTGATTGGGTGTTTTCAAGCGCGTGAAGAGTACCCTTAAGGAGCTACTTCCGTACCGCAAAAACACTCACAACTTAATATAAAACTATGGGAGTGTTCTTTTAAAATATCTCGTTTGCATTTCAATATTTTTTTTTTTTTTTTTTGCTTTTTACTTTCTTCTATCTTTACAAGAAGAAAGTATTGGATTAGTGAAAAAAAATCGACTTCCGGTTTTCGGCGGATTTATACGTTTTGGAGGGTCCTGAACACGATTTGACTGATGTTAGAAAACGTCTGTCTGTCTGTGACAAAAATTTTGTGGGCACTCTATCTCAAGAACCAACGCACGGAATTTAATAAAACTTTAGGTTTAGTTAGTCCCTGATATAAATTGGTGTTGATTAAATTTTGTGTAAATCGCCCAACAGGTGGAGCTGCTATGCTGCATTTTTCAAGATTTTCATCAAATTTCAGTTATTTTTACACGTTGAACGCTGAACTGAAATCCCTCCACATGCCTGGGTGGGGGCAGAAGGTTCTTTGATTTAAATAAATGGTAATAAATTATCAAAAGTCCATTTCTTAGCAATACATTTTCTTCCATGAAAATAATGATGGTACACATATTCGTGTGGTATGGTGCCCCGAGAAATATTGTTGGCACGCGACCATCGTACCATGGCAGCCAATGCGTTAAATGTGACTTTTTACTGAATCTGTCCTACGCCAGTCTTCCGAAGAAACTGGAACGCTAATGGTAAGTCTAATGGGAAGGTTCTTGTCAGATTTCTCGCACGTTGTTAGTTTTTACTTTTTCGATTTGGTTCCAGTTTTTTTATATAAGGGTACTTTCACTTTCAGAACAGGTTCCAACCGGTTCTGAAATTGAAAATGTCCGTTTATAAAAAAACTGTAACTAAAATAAAAAAAGCTAAAAACGTTAGGGATCGGCCTTAGCTATCCTATGAGAAAAATAAATAAATAAATAAATAAATATAAATATATATATATATATATATATATATATATATAAAGATATTATAATTATATATATATATATTAAAATATTAAAATGCGAGCGAGAAATCTGTTAAGATCCTTCCCATAGACTTAACATTAGCTTGAGTGTTTTTTCCCGTGACTATAGTATTAGACTCTTAAGAAAACCTGAAAATTTAATTCAAACGTATAAAAAATAGTGAGAGCAGACAAGGAATTGTAGATGTAAAGAAGATTTTATTTTTCAATCTCTGAATTAACCGGATATTTTATGCCCAACGGTTGCATGTGAAAAGCCGGAGCCGTCTAAAGTCACTCTGAAATTCGTTCAGCTATGTAAAACGTACACTGTAAAAAAAAAATTCACAACGTTTGTGAAAGCATCGGAGACATCTGATGCACGATACTAAAGGAAAGGTTTCTGATTCAAGCAAAAAAAAAAAAAAAAAAAAAAAAAAATCAGTTAAAACACGGAACCTTTCCGATTCGTAATGAAATATTAAGATTCGGGATGATTCATCGCGAATCTTAATATTTCATTACGAATCGGAAAGGTTCCGTGTTTTAACTGAAATATTTTTTTGCTTGAATCAGAAACCTTTCCTTTAGTATCGTGCAGAAGATGTCTCCGATACTTTCAGAAACGCTTCTGAAATTTTTTTACAGTGTATGTAAGGATAAGTTTGTCCGGATTCTAATCTGATTGATTACACACACTCTGTCGGTTTTTGACAGTAATCAAAAGATCATCTACATATGAGAGAAAATTGAGCGTACTTAACCGTGCTCGCAAACGCCCAGGTCAAAGTGTTAAACTTAAGAAATGGAATAATCTTGGACAGAGACTCGCAACTCTAAATATTTTTTGTAATGCTTATCTTTAAAAAACCCGTTCCCTTGTCATTTCTCTTCCTTTATACAAAATAGCGGGTGGACGCAGAGAGAGGTCATGTCGGGTCCTGCGCACTTGACCCAACATGGTAATCTAGCTGGAACATGAATGGGGCTGTTGCATAAAATGCATTCAATTACTGCCCGAAGAAGAGACGTAAAAGAAACCACCTTTACTTTCAGTTTATTAAAAAAAAAAAAAAAAAAAAAAAAAAAAGAGGAATATTCGACATTATTGATTTTTTTTTTTTTTTCCCTGCAAAAATTTTGAAACGCTTTTTGAAAGCATATGCATATTTAAAACCCCATTTTCAAAATTAAGCGTAATGTTAATTCAATAAATAATGTATATCAACTAGCTGTTTAACCCGTTCTACGCACGGGAGTTCATGAATTTAATTCTAAAATTTAATTTCCCTGTTAAAGGGTTGAGTTGTTCAATAATTATACTATTTAGAAAAATATTTTTCTACTACTGTACATTTTTTTAATGAAACTTAATTTATCATGTTGCTATGGCAGCAGACGATAAAACGATGTCTGTGGAATAAGGGAATAAATAATAATAAAAAATTTTGTTAATGTTTGTGATAAAATGTTTTTCTTTATTTTTAAAAAAAAATGTAATAATTAAGCGCAATTAAATAATCTCTAATTATTTGCATGCAAGGTAAAAGAATTGTCGTATTACCCTCGACAGCTCCTTAGTATTGCAGCGTGGAGTACGTAATATTTAAGTATATCTCACATTGCAGTAAACATTTAGAACTGGTTAGAATTCGCTCGGTTACGGGCTGAACATAAAAATAGGCAAAAATTCGTCAAAAACATAAAATAAAGAAAAATCTATTTAAATTTTTCGAATTTTTTGCCCCAATCTTTCATGGGCCTTCAACCAGCAACCCGTGTGCAAAATTTCGTAGCCCTGCGCCCTGTGGTTTCCGAGTTTTTGAGGTTACATAGATACACGCAACGATCTTAATATTTGTAGATGGAAATATAATTTTATAGAGAAACCAAAAACACAAGATTAAGATTTCAAATAACATAAATGATGTGCCTGAATAAATAGAAACAAGCAATATAACTAGTTATATAACTAATGTAAAAATTTATTTATTTATTTTTATAATTCTTGTAAATTAAAAATTATTTTTGATTCAAAAAAAGAAAAAAAAAAGATGCCTTTTTTTTTTTTTTTTTTTAACTTAAATTGATGTATTTCATTGAAGATGAAATATAAAATAATTAATTAATTAATTAGTTCTAAAAGTAATACATAGGAATTCCAATTAATACTAAAGCAAGAGTTTAAAATGACTGTTCAAGAATGTTTTTGATTGTTCACAATGTTAACGTTGTTCTAGAGATAAATTCGTTCAAAATAACATAAAAACTTTTATTATTATATTTATTATTATCATTATCAAAAAACTCAGTCCATATGACAGTATTGCAGATAATTAAGCTATATTATCTACTATACAGGATGTTCCAAAAAGATTGAAATGAACTTAATTTTTTTTTACCTGTTGAAGATACGCAGGCAGCATAAATTGCAAAAGTGTTCAAGATTATGAAGATTATGAAAATTTTCAAAAAGTTGTACTTTTTAATGTTTCTGTGCCCTATAAGTTATGTTTACATTTTTTTTCTTTGATAAGTAAAATAGTAAAAATACCATTCTTCTAGGATCCAAATTTGTTAATCTATAATACTTCGAATTTGATGAAATTTCGAAGCTTGAAATTTCGGCAGTAAAATGAGAAAAAAACGTTTTTAAAAGCTTTTAAAGTGTCTTTTAAATGCAGGAAGCCCCGAAATTTCATAAAATTCGAAGTGTCATAAACCAGTGAATTATGGTATTAGAAGAATGAAATTTTTACTGTTGTCTTGTGCGATAATGGAGAATTTTTTTTTGTAAATATAGTATATAAAACCCAGGGATCGTATACAAATTAAAAAAGTGTAATTTTTTAAAAATTAATGGCAAAACTGTTTTAATACTAATACAATTTGAACACTTTTGTATTTTACATTGCCTAGGTATCTCCAACAAGTAAAAAATTAAAGCACGTTTTGGGGTTACCTTGTAGACTGACTTCACAAATGGGATCCCATGACATGCAGTGCTGAAAATGCAGTACAATTTGGCCAGTAGCGCCGTAGGTTCTGCCAGTTTCAGTGTGAATTATAGAGCGACTATAACTTAGGGTTGATTGGACATGTTGTCTTTTTCCAATACTTCCCCTGTTATCAACCTATTTCACTAGAAACAAAGAAAATTTATTGATACTATAGCCACTCTTGTCAAAACAGCTTACGAACACCCTGTCTAATATAATAAGCTTACTACATAAATTTTAGAAGTTTTAGTTCACGAAAATGAAGAGTTATGAATATTAATATCTAAAAAAAAAAAAAAAAAAAAGTTTTCTCCTCTTCTCCCCATGCAAATAAATACTTGATCGAAGCTTTTGATTTTGAATCTTCGCCACCAAACTTGGCCCCGAATTCCCATTCCTCGAAGCCGAGTTCTTTTGTCGGCAACCTGTTGAAATAAATATTCATGAAAGGTAAAACACGTTCGCTGTCGCAACCAGCCTTATACGGGTTCGGAAGGAGATGGATACGCCGCCGCTGCATTTTAAAAAAGATCAATATAGGAGTGAGAGAGAACCCTACCCCTTCGGCGTCGCAGTTTTACAACAAGCGAAGCGAAAAAAGATAAATAAATAAATAAATAAAACAGCTAATGTATACAACAATTATTTGACAGCGATGGTAAAGGACTTATCTGAACATTTCTGAAGCTAAATTTTGGATGCATTAGAATTACTAAATGTTTTGTTGCAATGATTTAAGATTTTGGTGTTAATGGATTGCTATATTAACCTTTCAGTTTCTATGTAGCACATACAGAAACATGTTTCATTTTTTTCCCCATAGTTTTTAGTTAATTTACTTTCAAAGCTCTTCATGAGTGAGATTTTAAATTTCCCTTGCTAATAATGCACCTATTGGCATTTGACGCATTCGTATTTTTAAAATATCTCCTTAGGAAATTAGTATTTTTAACTTTTTTTTTCAGTGAACACTTCTTGAAGGAGGTTTGAATTTCAGGAGGTCAGGGATTGAAAAGGAGGTTTTCCAGTGTACACTGCGAAAAATGACACTTTCAAATCGGAGAAAATCGATGTTTTCATTTTGTTATGAAACTTTTTCTTTCAAATAGGACGACCCAATGCTTTTAATTCTGAAATACCAGAAATACTCAGTAATAGTGAAACGTGGACATACTCAAAACTGAGCACACAGAGGTCAGTTCATACTCACTTTTGAAACATGGACATACTCAAGAATCATTAGAAACTGATTTTAAACTGATTTTTGAAACATGATGGACATACTCAAAAATGAGCAAGTAGAAGTCAGTTCAAACTCATTTTTGAAACATGATGGACATACTCAAAATTGAGCACGTAAGAAGTCAGTCCATACTCATTTTTGAAACATGATGGACATACTCAAAAATGAGCACGTAGAAGTCAGTTCAAACTCATTTTTGAAACATGATGGACATACTCAAAAATGAGCACGTAGAAGTCAGTCCATACTCATTTTTGAAACATGATGGACATACTCAAAAATGAGCACGTAGAAGTCAGTTCAAACTCATTTTTGAAACATGATGGACATACTCAAAAATGAGCACGTAGAAGTCAGTTCAAACTCATTTTTGAAACATGATGGACATACTCAAAAATGAGCACGTAGAAGTCAGTCCATACTCATTTTTGAAACATGATGGACATACTCAAAAATGAGCACGTAGAAGTCAGTCCAAACTCATTTTTGAAACATGATGGACATACTCAAAAATGAGCACGTAGAAGTCAGTTCAAACTCATTTTTGAAACATGATGGACATACTCAAAAATGAGCACGTAGAAGTCAGTCCATACTCATTTTTGAAACATGATGGACATACTCAAAAATGAGCACGTAGAAGTCAGTCCAAACTCATTTCTGAAACATGATGGACATACTCAAAAATGAGCACGTAGAAGTCAGTTCAAACTCATTTTTGAAACATGATGGACATACTCAAAAATGAGCACGTAGAAGTCAGTCCAAACTCATTTCTGAAACATGATGGACATACTCAAAAATGAGCACGTAGAAGTCAGTTCAAACTCATTTTTGAAACATGATTGACATACTCAAAAATGAGCACGTAGAAGTCAGTTCAAACTCATTTTTGAAACATGATGGACATACTCAAAAATGAGCACGTAGAAGTCAGTTCAAACTCATTTTTGAAACATGATGGACATACTCAAAAATGAGCACGTAGAAGTCAGTTCATACTCATTTTTGAAACAAGTACATACTCAAATAGGAGCACATGATGTTTTATTCTTGAGTGTGTGCATGTTTTCAGATATGAGTATATATGTTACGGTCAATATTATTAATCCGGTCATTATTAATAATAACCGGTTATTATTAATAATGACCGGATTAATAACATATACATGTTTCAAACTTGAGTCATTTTGATTCGGAGCCATTTTGACGATGCGACATACTCAGATTGGAGTATTTTTTGCTCAGTTTTGAAAATGTCGTTTTTAGAGTGTACTCTTCTTGGAGAATGTCTCCTTTTTTCTCAGTTCTCAAAATATTTCTAAAATATTTACTTAATTTTATGTGAAGTGTTAAAATCTTACACAGTTTTGCTAAGATTTTAAATTATAAATTATAAATTATGCACATATTTTAGAAATATTTTGAGAACTAAGAAAGAAAAAGACATCTTTTAAGAAGAGTACAGAGCAAAAAAAGAAGTAAAAAAATAATAATTTACTGAGTAGATATTTTAAAAATAAGAATGCATTACACGGCCATAGGTTTAACAGTGGCGAGAGGAAATTGAAATGTCACTGATGAAGAGCCTTAACACGCTGACCGCGAAGTCTGTAGCCAATGAGGGTTTTTACAGGAATTTGATCCCTTTCCAAAATTTCAATCAGGGGGGACTCTAACTATGCCATTAACTATCAGTCAAGATGTTTAAGATTCGAAAATGAACTAATATTCAAGATTCAAAAATCAAAATTCTACGCTATAGCACATCTTTATTGCTTGTTTCTGTTAATATGGTGAAAAAACAGAAAGGCGTTTTCTAAAGAAATCTTCAATATTCATTTGGATTTTTTTTGTAATGGGATTCTGTAAAAGCAGAATATCAGAATCAAATGTCTACAACAGCTTTGATACAACTGATCATCAGGCTTGTTTATTTCAAATTCTTGAAGAATGTAATGAAAGTCATTTAAAAGTATCTATACAAACTTATATCTGTTCCGACATATGCTATATTGGAAAAACATTTTTGGCAATAAAACCTGAAAGTCATTAAACTTTGTACACTGTTAAAAATTTGCAGCAAACTGTCCAGTCATTTGACCGTTTTTGTAGAAAACGGTTACATAAATGTAATTTAACTATTTTCTGACCGTATTATTGCTCGTTTTATGGTCATAATATAGTTAAATTATGGTTATGTAACCGTTTTTTACAAAAACGGTCAAATGACTGGACAGTTTGCTGCAAATTTTTAACAGTGTATCACGGGCTAGGACTAACGATTTTTTTATATTCACTCGTACCACAATTTAGAATATATATATTGATAGATTTCTTTTGAAGGGATCCTAGTATAAGTTCAAGGGTTTAATAGTACCCACAGACTTATCTGTTCCGGCGTATGCTATTAGAACGACATTTTTGGCAATAAAACCTGAAAGCCATTAATTAGTATCCACAAACTTATCTATTCCGGCGTATGCTACTGGAAAGACATTTTTGGCAATAAAACTTTTGAAACATATGAACAACATTCCAAATATAAATTTGGTTGACACTAACAGGTCACAGAAGAAGCATTTAAATAAGATCGTAATTTTATTTGCAATAAAAAAGGCTTATATTTTCTTATGTAATTATATTAAATCGAATTATATGAAATTCCCAATAAATCTTAAGAAGGCTCTTAACGCTTGCCTTTAACCAATTAGTAAAAAATAAATCTAAAATTAGACAAGAATAAAATTCTGGACTCCAAATCCCCCTCGGAAATATTTTTCTGGCTACGGTCTTGTTGACCGCCATACAGATTATGACGAAGTGGTTTTTTTTTCTTCAGATATTTACAAAGCGGTGTGAGGCATTTACAAGGTGTTTATCGAGTCGGTTTCCAATTCCCAATCGCGGTAATGTTTATTCATTTTGTAGATTTTTAATAAAAAAAAAATATCAAATTTTAGTTGTTTTTATACGTGGAATGTCAGACTGAAATCACCAAACATGCCTGGGGGTGCCACTGGGTTCTTTTTTTTTTTTTTTTTTTTTTTTTTTTAGTGGATGGTAATAAATTATCAATAGTTCCATTATATAGCAGGCGTCCCAGGAAATTGTTCTAGCACACATATTTGTGGGCCAATAGAAATCAATGTGTTAAATAAGACGAATATATGCACTTTAAATGTTTTGTTGGGTGTGTTTAGTTATTATAGTACTGCACCCTGCAATGCACCTTTGGATATAAAGGACTAATATGCGTTTTCCTAAAGCTAACTTTTGGATGTAAAACAGTAGTTTACTTTTTGGTTTCGATGATGTGTGATTTGGGGTTTTCACCACCTGCTATGAAGGAGTGAAGGAGAATTATCTTTACATATTTGATACTAAAAAATATATGAAAGAAATAATGTGGACAAGATATCTTTCTTTGTACTTAGCAGCAACACTTAAACTTTTATCTGTAAGGATGTACATATTTTTAAAGTATCCAAGCGATACTAGATTAATTTTAACACATTATGATCAATAAGGTCTATGATCAATAAGGTTAGCTGAATGAATTATGCCCTCCAGATTCGACCGGGATAGCTCAGTTGGTAGAGCATGGCAGCTTCAGCCAAAAGATCCCAGGTTCAAATCCTGGCCCGGACATTTTTCGTCCAGTTGGAAAATTACAACTCATATCCAAGCGGTTGTCCAATTTCTTCCAAGCATGTTCCATCATATAAGTAAAATGTTTGCAATTTCGAGTTTGATTCTTGTTTTTAAACTTCAAACAATTGATATTTGCTACCAGAGTACGATACATTCAGTCTTAAATGTAAATTTTCATTAACAAAAAGATGACGTAACATGATATCTGGCAACCTGTCTAGATAAGGTATTGGAACGTCTATGCAAATCCATTGGTTTGGGGAAGGAGTGCTGCACTGATCGGGTTGTACCCGATCCGAATCCAAAAATTGTGCTTAAAGTCAACCCGAAACCTGACCCGAACCCGACAGAAAAATTTTGTGAACTCGACAAAAAAATTTCGTCAACCGGCCCGAATCCCAAATATTCAAATCCAAACCTGAAGTGAAAGAAAATTAATCTGTATTTTAATACAAGTATAGACAAGTAGTCTACAATTATATATCTAATATCAATTTTATTTAAAAAAATATTATACTCTTTTTTACCTCTCTTGTTTTAGAGAACCCTTTTAGAGTACCCTTTTTTTTACATATATATTCTTTGTGTACCATCATTCAGCAAGTTTTGTATGGTTTAAATACAAAGTTCTTATATCATTTTTCGTGTTTTGGTCATAATGTATATATGTGTATGAGTGAATTATTTTTTATTATTTTTTATTTATTTTTTATTGACCTTTTGATTTTCAGCTATGTTATAGTCCACTGTCGTAAGAATTGTATACTTTCGAACAAATGTAGAAATGGGTTTAGTCTTCAAACAACTATTTCAACCATTTTGCGACCATAAAAAGACCAATAAGTATTTTTTTTTAAAATTCATTATCCAATTAAATATATATTTATTGTTCACACTTATCTTATGTCGATACAACAATCTGTTTTTCTTTTCTTTAGTGTACATAAGTTTTAGAAGTAACATAAGTTTTAGTGTACATAAGTTTTAGAAGTACATAAGTTTTAGTGTACATAAGTTTTAGAAGTAACATAAGTTTTAGTGTACATAAGTTTTAGAAGTTTCTTGCAACATGAAATCTATGAAATAAAATAATACACGAATTAAATTGTTTTTTCAGTATTTCATATATGTAATAATATTTGATATGTAAAGTTGTTTTGACTTGTTGTAAAATGTAAAGTTGAAAAATGAAACATTATACAAGGTGTCAATAACAAATTTAATAACAAATAAACGGTGACTGATTTTGAAATGATTCTTTCAGGAGATTAATGTATAAAGATTGGAGTTAGTTTCAAGCTGTCGCCTTTTAAAGCGAGCCGAATGGCGGCTGATCGTTTGCATATTAGACACAAACCTACTGCCCATCTATGTTCAAATTGGGTAGAATTGGGCCTATGGGTGCAATTTTTATCTTTTAAAATCTGTTATTTTCCCTAATCTTGTTTCTCCTAATTTTTGCCATTTCATGAACTTTAATAAAAACTTTTTTTCTGTGCTCCGGATGTGACGTCATAATTTTTCTTTCGTATTTTTCTCGAAAACTATACGTTTTGGAAGATATGCTTCTTTATTGTCCTGAGTCGGTAACCTGATTTTACCCGACCCCGACTTGATCCACAGTTCCAGGTCGCATCGGGTTTGCGTTATATTTTTTCGTTGCGTGTCAGGCTCGTGAACGGGTTGACTTCTACTCTTTTTTTGTGGCGGGTAGGGTTGATTGTAATTGTTTCGGGTGGAGTTTTGAAATTTGCAAGTCGGGTTCGGTTTGATTTCAACTAGAATTTGTGTGTTTTATCCGACCCACGCAGGACCCTATGGTTCTTTGGGCACTTCATGTACTCTCAGTGAGGTTTCACGCACTGCAAAGTTTATGTAGTGGTCTTCGAATACCCTCTATATTCAAGAATGTTTTTCCTCTTCCTATTGTCTCTATAAACAGGCATAACATAATAATTCTTTCGAAACAAGCGTTCAGTGGGTGTTTCCGTGGAAAAACTTTAAATGGTAAAGGAACGAGTCGACAACCATTGATCGAAGTGAAACTTTTTCTTCTGTGTCGTGTTCCGCCTTTTAAGTAAATGAAACTTTCTCAAACGTTTCGTGAATGAAGGGTATCACAACACAAAAACAGATCAAAGATCGTGGGAGGAGCCAATGAAAGGTTATAATTACCGAAAAGGTTATAAATATTCAGTCGCGAGAAAATTGTTCGTGTTATCTTGGTTAAGGTCTGCAAAACAGAGGATGAATGTTATCTTTTATTTATTTATTTATCTATTACTAACTTTTATTTATATATAGGGTGTTCCAAAAAATATGTACGAGTGTTGGTTGCTGAAAAGTTCAATTTTTTTTCGTAACTTTTTTAAGGACAAGTGTAGCGTTATAGATATTTATAATAATAAATTAATACAGTATAACTTGTGAAAACAGAATCTCTAGGGACTGAAAACATTCCGTTTTACACAGGTTTTCGTCTTAGAAGGATTTAAATGTATGGTATTTCATCCGCCATAACAATGAAATTTTACGTTATGGGAAAGTTCAATTTTCACACGTTTTACTGTATTATGAATATTATTATCATTATATTGTTAAATTAACAAGTAATATAAAAAACAATTTTTTAAAGTCAATTCCTATTTAGGTCAAAAAGAAATTTTTTTCCAGCGATCTACAGGCTTCGCCACTGACGGTATTTATTCCTAAATTTATATCCTGCTAAATATCTTATATAAGATAAATTTTTGAAATGTATTAAAAATTAAATAAAAAATAAATAGCTAAAATACCAAAAATTAATAGCTCGAAAAGTATTTCTCACAAAATTGTTAGACAAACTGCGTTAGAAAGGTAAAAATTTGTATTTTTCTTGATATAAATTTCAAAACTAATGATTATGCCGTTTTTCAAATATTGAATTTCAAAAATTACCAAACTTCACAATGAAGTAGCATAGCGAAATCTTCACGCGTAAAAAGATAATGGGGCTGTTCACGGACGAAGATCAGGCGGCGCGCAGGCGAAGGAGACTATAAGTATGGAGTGAGTCTATACTTTTGAACAGAAATGAAATATAAAACTAAAATTAATTAATTTAGTTTACTTAATGAACTAATATTTGAAAAAACTGTATTAACATCAAGTGTCATCCACTAGAAGTTAAAAAAATGTATTTGAACTTGAGTGGATGAATAAAAATTATTTTATTAACGACTGAAAATTTGAACAAGATATATAAATATATAGAGGGTGTGAGCTAATAGTAGGAATTGAAGAATAAAAAATGACAATATTAAATTAATAATAATAATTATTATTTATTAGTATAATTTTAATTACATTTTAATTTAGTAAAACCTGTGAAAAAATAATCTCTAGAGACCGAAACATTCCGTTTTACACAGATTTCCGTCTTAGGAGGTATAATTTGCATGGTATTTCTTTCACCAGGACTATGAAATTTTACCATTATAGAAAGTTTTCACAGGTTTTACTGTATTATGAACTTAATACTATTATAGTTATAATGTTAAATCTATAATAAATGACACCATTAAATTAATAATAATTATTATTATGATTATGATTTATGTTATCATGCATATTATTGTAATTTATTTCTTTATCCTATGGCTGAGTATTTAAAAAAAAATTAATAAATAAATATAGGTACATGCATGAAGAATACTCAAATATTAGACAGGTATAGAGTCCCCAAATGCTTTAAGATGATTCTGAATGTACCGTATCATTATAAAATTGCTGGTAGCAAATCGCATTTCCTTTAAAAGTACTTCTCCCTTCAAAAGACTATTAGTGCCAGAAAGACAACTTTACAATTTCCGAAGAAAAAAGAAACGAAGATGTAAAAGTTGCTCCGTGCCTTTTTTTTTCTTCCAACTGGCGCATGCCAGAGTCTAATCCGATAAAGAAGTCACAAAACTGCAGTAAAAATTATTTAGAGTTGTTTTTAGAATGGTTTGAGTAAAGGGGGAAAAAAATCACACAACAATTATTCGTTACTTGACGGAGCTATGCGCACATATATATGAGGTACAGTGATAGCAACGTTAACGAAATCCACGCATTTTGAAATTCCTGTATAGTTCTGAATCCATTGATTTTTATTTCTTCTTCTTTTTTCCCCCATATGTGCGAAGAACTGTATGCGGTACAGTGGTACCGGTCATAATTAATTTGATACATTTTGAATTTCCAAAACATCGAGCTAACCCAGGTACCCTATAGATAAAAAATAATAATGGAATCCCCCCCCCCTTTTTTTTCTTTCTCAATCACAAATCATCCAAAGTTTCACCAATAAAGGCACGGATAAGATTTTTATTAAACTTTTTAGGTGCGTCCGTAATTATATAAATACGTAGCACCTATAGTCGTCGTCTGGTCCGTCCGTCTGTCCGTCCGCATATAACAGCGCAAAAACTACCTAACCGAATGGTTTGAAATTTAATATATATAATCGTTGCAGAATTTTGTCGAGTCATTTCAAATTTTATGAAAATCGAATCAAAACTTAAAAAGATATTAATAAAAGATTTCTTTATTCTATTAAATCCTATCGTACGTAATCTATATAGTAAAAACGCAAATCATGTGACTCAGGAAAACAAATACGGGCTAACCACTTCTTTTTCCATATGCCAAGTGGCCATTTTTATTCAAAATTATTTTTTCGAATAAAATTGCATAAAAGTTACATTTTTAGAAAGATCGTTCAAAAAAATTGTTTGTCGAGAGATGAGTTACATTCAAAAATGTATAGATTCTGAGATAGCTTCAGTGAAAATTAGGTTAACAGGCGAATATCTCAATCCATTAAAGTAAATAAACAAAAGGTTCATTCACCGTGAATCATAGAAATATTAAACCATGGAGGTAATAATTCACAAAGCGAGATCTCCATGGTGCTGTCTGGTGTCGAAAAAAAAAATTCGCATCTGTAAACATGGCATATGTAATGAAAAATAAAAAAGTCATCCTTATTTCACTCATAGCAGACGATCTAATTTATTTCGCTGAAATAATAACGATGATTTTTTTTTTACATTATAAAACTAATTATAGCACGGTACCTCATTTGTGACGTTTAACGTACAATTTCCAACTTGTTTAAAAATGTCATTGTCCCATGCAATGTACAGTACACATTGCACACATTTATATTTTACTATATTGCAGCGCTCGAAATGAGAAAAAAAAATCAACGAACTGGAACGCTATTTCAAAATTATTGTGGGCTATTTATTATTATTATTATTATTATTATTATTATTATTATTTTGAAGATATAGACAAATTTATTTCTAAGCATACAAAAATAATTTTTAAAATGCATCCAAGATTCTAAATAATAATTTTAAAAAAGTTACATAAACAAATAGTTGGAACAGAAAAATTTTGGCATACTTTAGAAAACCGAATATTGTCACTCAATATTCCTAAATCTTCCATTTTTGCAGACTGTACTAAGAAGATTATACCCAAGGCATCATTTTCCACAATCAACCAAATATGATTATCAATTAATCTTTTCATTTTACTTGAGACAAAATATATACCAATTCAACCCCTTGTCTCTTATTGAATTTTATTCTGAAATTAATTTGGGTTTCTTACTTGGTGAGTGGCAATATATTTTAATTATTGCCGACGGACTAGTGCTATATATACCATAATTTCACGAACCGGAACAATTCGTCATAACTTCACGAACCGGAAATATCGTTCTGGCTTGCCCCGGTACATTTCGAGGCCTGCTATATTGTACTATACACATTGGTGTAGATCATGGGCTCGAGCCCCACCAATAATTTCTAAAATAGACTTCTTTTTTTGTCCCTCTAATAAATAAATAAATAAATAAAAAACTTTGGTTTTTTGAATTTCTAATATTTTATGAAATTTGTAATGTGTCATTTTTTGGCAGGTATAATTTTTTTTCTTTAATTTTGTTATTTTTTCTTATTTTTTCTTCTGTTACAGGGGAAAATGTCAGTAGGACAACTTTTTTTCCATTTATGATCTATTTTTGGATTAAACTAAAATGCTAAAAGTTTATATTTTTGATATAAAAAGCGAAAACAAGAAAAAAAAATTCATATTCCGAAAAAAAAAAGTTATTCAAAGATAACTTTCGCTCTGATTTTATTATAAAAGATTCACGAATAACAGCGAGTATATCATTTTATAAACGGGGATGTAAATTCGAATTTTTACATTGTTTTAACGTTTTATTTAACTTATGATTTATTTATCACTAACCGATTCTGTTTAATTTCTTTAAAGGGGAGTAAAACTAGGGGCCACCGTAATACTTACCCATCATGGATATGCATAATATAAAATATTAAAATAAAAAATGTATGAACTGCTTATAAAATGCATTGCAATTCGAATAAAATCGTGGCTTGATGACGTCATAAACTTTAAAGGCTCGATTACTGAATTGCTTAAAAGAAACATCTTATAACTCCAAAAAAATAAATAAATAAATAAATAAGTAAAATAATAATCCTATTAACTAGCGGTTTATTGCATCTGATAATGCGTCTCATTTCCAATTAAAATATATCTTTGAATTGAAATTTGGTTGAAATACAGGGTCATGAAAACTCGAAGAGTGTGGAAAATAGGATTCCAAATATCTCGGCAACTCATTATCCGTTCGATTCCATGCTTTATGCAAAATTTATGTTTTTTTATTGTCTTTTATATTCACTCCTTCAAATAAACAATTTTGAAATTTTTTATATACCTTTTATCAGAACGAATATTCCGAGAGTCCGAAAAAAATAGTTCCGGATCATCGAGGTTAATAAAATTCAATAAGCTTCTTCCCATTATTAAATACTAAGTACATACCCAATTTCAAGTCTCTATCTCAATTTTTTCGGGAGATAGAGTGTTTACAGACGGCAAATTTTTTTTCTTCTAAAAATATGTTTTTTGGAATCTCCAGTCACTGTAAAAAAAAATTCGGAAAAGTTTCCGGTAGGAATAGGATTTCCAGTTGCCCGTATAGTACAGGAAACTTTTCCGAAACAACACGGAAAAAAAAACGGAAAAAAACGAAAGTTTTTTCTTTCCGTCAGGAAACTTTTCCCGTTTGATTCAGAAACTAATCTTTAGACACAGAATAAATTCCTGGGTCTTACGGAAATCTTTCCATTCACATAAAGAAACGTTTTGGAAGAATGGAAGAATAGATAGAAAGTATTCCGTTTAAAAAAGGAAAACTTTCCATTCACATAAAGAAACGTTTTGGAAGAATGGAAGAATAGATAGAAAGTATTCCGTTTTAAAAAGGAAAACTTTCCATTCACATAAAGAAACGTTTTGGAAGAATGGGAGAATAGATAGAAAGTATTCCGTTTTAAAAAGGAAACTTTTCCGAATCAGTCAGTAAACTAATCGTGAAAAAATTAAAAATTCCTGTGTAGAATAGAAACTTTTTCTTTGCTTTACGGAATTTTTTTTCATTATGATCGGAAAATTTTCTGTATTGTAAAGAAACTTTTGTTTTGAAGAGTAGGAACATTAACGGATGAAAATATTGCTTTTAGACACTGTTTTGAATTCCTTTTATCTCAATTAAATATTATTAAGAACTTTTTTGAATACATACACACATTTTAAGTATTTGTTATCATAAAATGCATTACATGTAATGCATTTTATGATAACAAAATGCATTTTATGATACGAAATGTGTGTATGTATTCAAAAAAGTTCTTAGTAATATTTAATTGAGATAAAAGGAAATCAAAAGAGTGTCCAAAAGCAATATTTTCATCTGTTATTGGTCCTACTCTTTATAACAAAAGTTTCTTTACAATACAGAATCAGCTTGAAATGTTATTTATTTGTTACAAGTATACTGATGCGCTCATGGGTATAATATAACTAAATATTCAGATGATGCTAAACCAGTGTTGAATTCAGAGCCTTTTCTGCGGCTCCGGCGGGGAGGGGGGAGGAATTATATATTTCCTTTTTGGAAATTGCACTTTTTAACCATTAAAAGCATAATATCTCAAATCTTCTGGGGGGGGATTTCAATGTTCCAGGGGGGTCCCAGCGGGCCACCCCCTGAATTCAATACTGTGCCAAACAACTGTTCAATATTACTAAAAAAAGGGACAAGCCTGTATCCTCAAAAAGCTCAAATTTATTCCACTGGGTATCCACTGGGGTCCACAAGTATGAAACATGTTCTATGCATATGAGGTGTATGCAACTACTTTGAAGTTTATTGTTGCTGGAAAGAATTTCTATAGCTATATTTCTAAAACAAAGGACATACAAAACCTATCTTTTTAAATCATAATATTGCCCACCCCTCCTTAAAAAACAGAAATAGCCATATTTGACTGAAAATTATCTTCTTCCAATAATAAGTTTAAAAAAATAAGCTTAGGGGGTCGTCATCATTCTTAAATTGTACCAAACTCCAACTTTTCAATACATACACCTAATTTTGACGTTATACATTTTTTTTCTGTAAATTTCTCCCAAGGATACGAAACAAGAAATCACTTGGTCAAGTGGTTTAAGAAATATGAAGGTTTAAAATTTGGAAGTCTTAATGTGAAATTAATTTGCAATTGATGAAAAACAAATTGCAATGCGGGTAGCTTTTTAAGCGTAATTCAAAAACTACTTGACATAATAATTTTGGATTCGCTTATTTGAAGATTTTCAAAATCTATTTGTTAAAATTGTATAGATTATGTTTAGTTCTCTCTTATATATAAAAAAAAAATGTATTTTTAAATTCATTTCAAAAAAGAAAAAAAAATAACCTATGAACTTTTAATAGAGGTGGATTTCTGGAGGCTTCAAATATGCAAATCCAAAATCACAGATAGTTGGTAAGTAGTTTTTGAGTTATGCTTAAAACATAGAATTATATGAGACTTATTTCTCAATTTATCAATGTATTTATCAATGCTGTAACTATTTGAGTTTTCACGATAGTTCACTGGTCTTTTTATATGAGTTGACCTATAGTATTGCTATCAAATCATAACAAAAATGTTTGCTGTAGTTTGCGCATGCGCAGTTAAAATTAATTTCATAAAAATACCTATATCTCATCAAATATTCAATATATTAATATTTTAATCACAGTATACTATTTCTACGATTCTTTGTCAAGTTTTTGGAAAGTGGTGTTAAATTTGGCTGAAAACTCTGCATGTTATAAAAAAAACTTTTGAATTTTTCACAGAAACGTTAATATATTCACGAATATACATGCTATACTTACAAAAAATGCACACAAATGTTGAACAGAACCTACATAGTCATTTACTACAGTGACAGACCATTTTTAGCATTTTTCGTTACTTGGGTGATCGAAAATATTATTTTATTATTAAAGTTATTATCCCCCCCCCCATAGTTGTCCTCGCGATAAAATATTCACTGAAAAACATCAAGTCAAACATGTTCTTTACATCCTCAATGCTTAAGGGCATTCCGGGCATTTACTCACGAGTTTCAGTAAGATAATCGACGAAACGTCTGAAATCGATCACTGCCCCTTAATTTCTGGACACCAGTGTAATATTAATAAAGTAAATCTAAAAACTTTTGAAGCCATGTAACTTATAAGAATATACAGAATTCAGCTAATCCTAATAAATAGCTTGATGATAAACAAATTTTAGAAGCCATTCAATTTGAAAATGTACAAGACTTTGAACTTGAAGCTCAACTGAAAATTATATAACAAAAAGCCTTGCTAAATGAAAATCTTTTTTAAAAACAGGGTTCGTGATTTTACTTATTTATTTAATTAAAAAATCATATATATTTTTAATTATTTAAATCAGCTATTTTTTTAATTAAAAATACAATTTTAAAATTATACATTTTACAGTAAAATAAACTTTACTAAATAATTAAAATTAACAATTAGAAGTGTCCATTTAAATATATTTGAAATTAAAAAAATATATAGAAACTCATTCACTTGGTTAAATTAAAATATTTTAATCATATAAATAGTTAAAAATATACAGTTTAAAAAAATGGAGCTACAGAAAAAGATTTAATTTAGAAATGTGAATTCTCTTTTACTTTTGAAAACATGAAATAAATAAAACAAATTGTTTTGTGTCATCACTTATTTACAAAAACTGCAATTTAACAGATATCCTATTCTGTATAAAATACATATACCACCTTGAATTACCCCTTTGATAAAATAAAAAGCATATGCACTCTGCATTACTAAAAGCTAAAGCTTTTTGTTCTGACCAAATTTCTTTATTCATTTAATGAATTTAGAGCATATATTAAACACACTTAAGATGGTTATGATTATATTTTATAAATTTCAATGGATATGAAAAAAATATTCTTTGTTATTAAAATGTTTGAAAAGAAACACCAATTTTCCAGCTTTATGAGTTCCTAAGCGATTACAGAGTTTACAGTGAATTAAAGTTTGATTTATTTGAATTTAAAATTAAAATAATTAAATCAGGCCTTTTTTAAGATTTTAAAACTTTAGTTGTTTATGAGTTTACATTTGCAAGTAATTGAAATTGTATGAAAAAAATATATATAACATTTCAAAGTATATTACTTACCATGCAATCTTTATTTTCCGAATCTTTCCATAAATAAATTACGTTGGAATATTGAACCATTTGTTATTTACATGTGCACAATGAAGTCATGAGATATCTACATAAATATCAATAAATATACTGTTGACTGACCTATATTTATTTTACTATATTTATGAAGTCCAGCCTGTAAAAATTTATGTATATTTAAAGTCAAAATTTTATCATCATTATTGACAAAGAAAGAAATGTTTGTGAGTCTTTTATTCTTCAATGGCAGATCACTTAATAGAAGAATATTAAAAATTACAAATAATTCAGGAAAAATATATAAAAAATAAGTGTCTATTTAATAAAAAATCTGACTTCGCAAATGTGTATGTGCTTTTTTTTTAAACTTAAACTTAGTAAAATAAATCAATCGCATTTAATCTGCACAAACATTAAATTGCACATACTAACAAAATACTATTTAAAAAAATATATATAAGTTACTCGATTTTTTTTTCTGGCTAACTACAAAAGACAGAAAAAATAAAACAAACATTTATACTGAAAAATAACATTTATTTGCAACAAAACTATAAATCAAAATGTTATAATGAATAAAAATTACAGCAATACTGATATTACTTCCATTGACAGTTCTTGCCTCCGAATAGCTGCACTTAGTAAAAAAGTAGGCCTAGGTTCTTTAATTTCTTCCAGGCCTTAATTGATTACACAATATGATGCTACCAAAACAAAATTGTCCTAGGACATTTCTCCGAAAAAACTGTCAAACCATCAATATTATTCGAGAACAGCATGATTTCCTTTCCTACATCATCATTCGCTACTAAGCAAGGATGATATGCTCTAGCTGGAATGCGACACTGATCACTGCAGTATTATCCTGCAATAATAACAATAATGATATTAATATATTTTTATTTTACTAATTTCTAGTGATCATGTATATTTAATGGGACAAAAACAGCACAACAGCAATGAATGATTAAGAGGATTCTTCGTCTTCAGCGATAAGTATTTTTAAGAGCATAAAATTTGAAAATTTTCCTTTAAGTAAAAATTTCAAATTTCATAAGTTTTAAAAATACTTAAAAATTAAGGAAAATTTTTAAAATGTACAATTTAAAAATGTTAATTTAAAGATGCACATTGAACATCTGCTTCCTGCTGGTGAAAGCTATATTTTGATAATTGTATCAGGGAATTTACTACCTCTTTAAAATTTACATAGGTTACCATGGGATTTCACGATCAGCATAAAATGAAAAAAAAATGGTGCCACAGTAATATAATAGAACTAGTGGGTAAGTGTGATCGAACATCGCTCAAAGGGTTTCGTTTAATATTCCTTTCAAAACACTTTGTCCTTTCTTTAATAAATCCAAATAAATTTCATTTAGCATCAACAACAAAAAAAACTCATGTTTTTTATAAAGTAAAAATTTACCGGTTCTGCATGAAAACCCATTTCTTTAAATTAGGGGGTGGAGAATAGCCCCGTTCCCTCTCTTTATACTTCACCAATTAAACTTCAAAACTGATCAGGGAAGCACCTTATCAAACTGAACCTATATACAAAATTTGAAGCAAATCGGATAATTCTGTATGAAAAACCCATTTATCTAAATTAAGGAGGGGAGATTAGCCTCCCGATCCCCCCTTTATACTTTACCATTGAACCCCCGAAACTAATCAAGGAAGCGCCTTATAACAATGAACCTATATACAAAATGTGAAGCAAATTGGATAATTCTGCATGAAAAACATATTTATCTAAATTAAGGGAGGGATTGGACCTTGTTCCCCCTTTCTATACTTAACCAATGAACCCCCAAAACTAAACAGAGAAGCAACTTGTCACATTGAACCTATTTACAAAATTTGAAGCAAATCGGATAATTCTGCATGAAATACCCATTTATCTAATTTAAGGAGGGGGATTTGCCTCCCTTCCCTACCCTTTATACTTAACCAATGAACCCCCAAAACTGATCAGGGAAGCGCCTTATCAGAATGAACCTATATACAAAATTTGACACAAATCGGATTATTCTGCATTAAAAACCCATTTATCTAAATTAAGGGGGGATTGGACACAGTTCCCCCTTTATGCTTAATCAATGAACCCCCAAAACTGATAAGGAGAAGCGTCTTATCACAATTAACCTATATAAAAAATTTGAAGCAAATCGGATAATTCTGAATAAAAAAAACCATTTATTTAAATTAAGAGAGGGGGATTGGCCCCCTGGTTTCCCCTTTATACTTAACCAATGAACCCCCAAAACTAATCAGGGAAGCGACTTATCACAATGAGCCTATGTACAAAATATGAACCAAATTGGATAATTCTGCATTAAAAACCCATTTATCTAAATTAAGGGGGCGATTGGAAACCGTTCTGTTGTTTATCTTAATCAAGGACCCCCAAAACTGATATAGGGAAGCGTCTTATCACAATTAACCTATATACAAAATTTGAAGCAAATCGGATAATTCTGCATAAAAACCCATTTATCTAAATTAAGGGGGGGGGGAATTAGCCACCGTTCCCCTCTTTACACTTAGCAAATGAACCCCCAAAACTAATGAGGGAAGCGCCTTATCACAATGAAGCTTTATACAAAACTTGAAGCAAATTGGGTAATTTTGCATTAAAAACCCATTTATCTAAATTAGGGGTGATTAGCCCCTGTTCCCCCTTTATACTTAACCAATGAACCCCCAAAACTGATCAGGGAAGCGCCTTATCAGAATGAACCTATATACAAAATTTGAAACAAATCGGATAATTCTGTATAAAAAAAACCATTTATCTAAATTAAGGGGGTGATTGGACACCGTTCCCCCCTTTATACTTAATCAATGAACAACCAAAATTGATAAGGGGAAGCGCCTTATCACAATTAACCTATATACAAAATTTGAAGCAAATCGGATAATTCTGCATAAAAAACCCAATTATTTAAATTAAGGAGGAGGGTATTAACCACCGTTTCCCTCTTTAAACTTAACTATAATTAAACCTCCAAAACTAATGAGGGAAGCGCCTTTTCACAATGAAGCTTTATGCAAAATTTGAAGCAAATTGGGTAATTTTGCATGAAAAACCCATTTATCTAAATTAAGGGGGTGATTGGACACCGTTCCCCCCTTTATACTTAATCAATGAACAACCAAAATTGATAAGGGGAAGCACCTTATCACAATTAACCTATATACAAAATTTGAAGCAAATCGGATAATTCTGCATAAAAAACCCAATTATTTAAATTAAGGAGGAGTGTATTAACCACCGTTTCCCTCTTTAAACTTAACTATAATTAAACCTCCAAAACTAATGAGGGAAGCGCCTTTTCACAATGAAGCTTTATGCAAAATTTGAAGCAAATTGGGTAATTTTGCATGAAAAACCCATTTATCTAAATTAGGGGGGATTAGCCCCCCGTTCCCCTTTATACTTAGCCAATAAACCCTCAAAACTGATCAGGGAAGCGCCTTATCAGAATGAACCTATATACAAAATTTCAAACAAATCGGATAATTCTGCATAAAAAAAACCGTTTATGTAAATTAAGGGGGCTATCAGCCCCCTTCCCCCCCCCTTTATATTTAACCAATGAACCTCCATAACTAATCAAGGAACCGCCTTATCAGAATCAACCTATATACAAAATTTCAAAAATTGAAATCGGATAACTCTGTATGAAAAACCTATTTATCTAAATTAAGGGGGTGGCGAATTAGCCCCCCTTTCTGGCTTTGACAGACTGGGAGCTAAAAAAGGTTTCTATTACAATGATATTTCGGGTTCTGTAGACTCCAAAAGTAGCAGAATTTTCAATTTTTGCCTTACCTCGGGTTCTGCAAACCCCAAAAAGCTGAGTGAAAGGACTGTATACTAAATGGAAAATATCAACGAGAGATTTTAATTAAAAACAGTTTTCATCTATGCGGTATATAGTCTCAAAATAAAAATAATAATTCAGTTTATAAATTTAAAATCACATATAATTAATTTAATTTCTCTTTGAATTGTCCAAAAAACAAGCTAGAGACTGAGTCAAGTCGGCCAGTTTTTTAGCGACACCGAATCTTCCCCCCCCCCCCCCCCCCAAAAAAAAAAAAAAAAAAAAAAACGTGCCTGACTTATACTCAGACTCCACAGCCCTGGTAGAAATGATTGGATGAGGACGTATCACAAAAATTCTAAACTTTGATATTACTTAAGAGTAGTGCTTGGAAGGGCACGCAAAAATGCTGTGCCTAGGACTCTGAAGTTTTAAGTTGGGTTCTAGTGACATTTATGATTGATATGTTGACATCATGACTCTTTTGAACATTTTTTATTTCTTGAAATTTGAACAGTATTAACACGTGCATTTAAATACATGACAAGATTTAGTTAAATGAAAGCAGAAATATGAAATAAAATCTAGTAAGAAATTTTTTTTGCTAAAACACCACATTTTTTTTTTTTTTTTTTTTTTTTTTTAATGAATGAATGAAGAATTGAAGCTTTATATTTTTTAAATAAAAAAAATTCAAGCCTTTTGAGGGTTTCTTCTCCCTGAAGCCCATTCAATATAATTTTTCAAGACATGAGCACGAAATAAAAATCAGAACAAAAAATTGTCTTCCTTTCCACATGTGACATGATGTTCAGCAGTGGAGATCTCCCCCATCCATCTCTACTGACAAAAATTCCCTGTTTGCTTTTTTTCCTTTTTCTGTTTATTTTAAATTATTAGAAAAGATTAAATGTCATTTTTTATTTTCAAAATAATGTAAGAAAAATAAAATTTAGCCAATTAAACTTGAATATCCAGGGCGAGGCAGTTGATCTCTGCTGCCCAAGATGTAAGCTTCTGCATGCAAACTTTTACAGCATGAATATAGATAATATCAACCTCAAGATATTCAGCATATTCAACTTTACGTTTGTTACAACTAAAATTTTGTCTGATATGCAAAGAATACTGAAATTTATTTTACCATATACCAATATAAATTTCATTATATCGTCCTAACATAAAGTTCTCAATTTATTAATTAACATTATAGAATTTAAAGGACTCCCCTTTTCAATTGAATTTTAATACACTACAAATAATTAGGAATGTAAAGAATATTTGACCACTATTCGGTATTCGGCTTATTCGGCCCTTTTGTCGAATATTGAACAGATATTCTGCTGAATACCTGTAGCCGAATATATTTAGATATATTGTCGAATACTTGCTTATTTGGCCGAATATTCTAAGATATTTCGTTAAATAAGTTCCAGAAAAAAAAAAAAAATGTGATTTTAAATATTTTTAACAAACAATATTAAAGAATGATATCTAAATACATTAATTATTATAAGAAAAATAAATCCTAATACTTACTCAATTTTAAAGCTTCATGACAACTTATAAATAACTGTATATAATGAAATTACATAAATAAAAAATATTTTTCTTGCTGCATATTTAGGCATCATATGAATTTAAGTAAGTATTGCAACATTAATTTATTTTACATTAAAATGCAAAATATATACTGCATTTAAAGTTTAAATCTCTCTCTCTCTCTCATCAGTGAATTAAAAAAAATTAACTTTATATCTATTTTTTTAATCTGATTTATAATGATGATAAGTTTCTTAAACAATAAAATTCATAAATATTAAAAACAAATATTTTACTGTCTTGTAAAAATGCTTAATCTTTCACAAATTAAATCATTTTTCTAGCTTTTAGTTTTACTTTTAAATAATAAATATATGACTATATAATTACTTTACTAATTAACAATTAAAAATTAGATGTTGATTAAACGAACTAATGAGTTTGATACATTGAAAAGAAAAAAACTATTACCTATACTGAAAAAACATTTAATGAGTTACTTCAAAATAACATACAGGGGTAACAAAATTATTTATCACTGTAAAGCCTGAACTTGTGATGCAAAAATAACTTTTCAGCATTTTCAGGAAGAAGTCTGTTTCGTTTGGTTTCATATAATATTACCAGCTTCAGAAAACAAACGTTCACTATATACCGTGCTTACATACATTCAGCTGTTATGATTTTTGAACACTCAAACAAAAAAATTATTTCAATTAGTCCTTAATTTAATTTTTGATTTTAAAATTGGAAAAAAAATAAATAAACAAATAAAATAATTTTTTTTAAAGTCAGTATTCGGCTATTCGGCCAAATCACTATTCGTTACATCCCAACAAATAAATAAAATGTAAAATTGATTCGATAATAATGCAGTACCTGAAAAAAGACAATATGATTCTGATATAGCATCGAACATAGAAAAATATCATCAATTTATTTTAAGATCATAGGTATGTTATTGATGTCTTCAGTGTTGAATTCAGACATTTTTTTCCGGGAGGGATTTCTGTGGTTCCGGGGGGGGGGATATTATAGAGTTCCGGGGGGGATTGCACTTTTTGACTATTAAAAGCATAAAATGTGAAATCTTCCGGGGGGACATTTCAATGCTCCGGGCGGGGGACTGTCCCCCCCACCCCCTGAATTCAACACTGGATGTCTTACAGAATTAAACAAATAAACAAGGAATTTAATTTAGAATAAGTTAAAAACTATTTAAAAAAACAGCCTACAAAAAATAAGTTTCATTAAGATAATATCTAAGTTAGAAATTTCTGGCACATCAAAATATTTTTTACTTCGGGGATATTTTTCTCATAAAAAATAAACTGAGTGAGAAATAAGATAACATGCATTTTATTTCAGGCTACGCAGCTCCTTAAACATGTTATTCGATTTGATAATCATGCACTATAAATAATGTACATATCAAATCCAAAATATTAAAAATCACATAAATTTTAGTACTTACCATTGCGAAGTTGTTGTTGTTGTTGTTGTTTTGGCCCATGGGCCCGGTGAGGAGCTTTTTATTCCTATACAGCTGTCTTACTCCGCAAAAACCAGACTCCTACCAGAGGTAAAACTATTGCGAAGTTAGAAGTACGTAGAGCAGTTGTCCAATATTTAAAAACATGGCGTCCATCTTCATCCAAAAACTCGATTCTGTTCTGTTATCAATCACGTGACGCAACGCCTTTCATACGTCAGCAGAGAGCGAGACTGCGCAGTAAGTCCGGAGAAAGCTGTTTTCCATCCTTTCGGAAACTAATCCGATATAAATAGATTATTTTTATGACTGTAGAAAACCTTTCTGTTGTGATTCGGAATAATTATTTTATCGGTTGTTTTCCGTATCGTAAAGGAAATTTATCTTTTACGAAACGGAAAAGGGTTGGAAATTTTTTACAGTGTGTCTGAAACGTGTAAATTCGTCAAATTTTTTTTTTCGATTTTCAAAATGATTACAAGATTTACCCTATACGTATGATGGGTAAGTAAAAAGCAATGTTAAATTGGTAATCTATGTCTTTTACACTCACATACAGCTAGTTGTGTGTAGAAGAGTTATATGTCAAGTTGAGCCCTACCAATAATTTTGAAACTCTACGCCTGTGACTATACAGCGATACCTCGGTTTTCGTCGATAATCCGTCCGAAAACGATCAGCGAAATCCAAAACCGACGAAAACCGAGTCAATTATATCCATATGAATCTATGTAAATCCAATTAATTCGTTCTAAACACTCCAAAATACGTATCAAAAATACATTTTATAGAGAATAAGTACAGCGTGTAATACTAAAAACAATAAGAAATTAATGTAATGTTTTTAGCGAATATGGTATAATCAAAGCACTGTATCTGCAGTCTTTTTGGTCTTTGGCAGTAGGACTACCTTCAGAGTCAGAGGACCTAACGTTGCTCAAAAAAGCTGTCCATAGGGATCTGTTTCTGCCGCCTCTTTAAGATTTGCCTAAAATGGGACAAGACATTATTATTAAACAAGTTGCTTACAAGACATTTTCTTTGGTTCCATGGCGGAGCACTCGCAATCAGTAAAAAAGCACAAAAATACACAAGAAATAAACGAAATCCGAGGCAACTGACGAAAACCGAAACAAAATTTTCACGGAAAGAATCGACGAAAACCGAAACCGACGATAACTGAAGTCAACGAAAACCGAGGTATTACTGTACAACCATACAGCGTACTGTTGTGTAACAGATAACTTAAGACTTGGGAATCAATTAACCGTTTTTCATTATTCATCATGGTAAAAACTTGAATCGGTACTCAAACAACAACAAAAACTAATATGTCGTTGCCATCGCAAAAATTTCTTCTACATAAATCCAGTCGTCTGAAATACCAAAATTAAACGACAATCTATATGGTCTTGAGATAGAGCTATCCCGGAAATCGTGAAAAACAGAGCATAGCAATCTTTATACACTTTTCAGAACACTTTTTAGAACACTTATTTTGTCACATTTTTTAGAACACTTTGAAGAGCACTTTTTGGAACAGTTTTTAGAATAACTTCTGAGAACGCTTCTTCCCTTCAGCACACTTTCTAACGCACATTTTGATAGCGATAATTTCACAAGTGTGCTCAAATGTGCTCCCAATCCGTTCTCAAATGTGTTCCCAAGTTTAGATTTAACAGATATCCTGAGCAGAACACTTTCGGTACACTTTCAGAACACTTTCTATTATAGCGGAACATATTCGGAACACATTAAGTGAACACATTCAGTACACATTAAGGTGACTGGAACACTTTTTGTGAATCAAAGTGTTCCGAATGTGTTCCCAATGTGTGCTGCGTATTTGCAGTGCACCCAAACCTAATCAACACCAATTTATGTCCCGGTCTTAACCGAATCTGAAGTTTGATGACGTTGCGTTCATTAGGTCTTGAGACTAGTGATGGGCGACATCGATCTTTTTAATCGATACTATGGGCAGATCGATGTAATCGATGTTATCAAATTTTTATCGATGTCGATCTTCCTTATCGATACTATGGCCAGATCGATTTTAGCAATTTTTTTATCGATGTTTCTACGAATATTATCGATCATTTATTTTTATTTTCTTTCAAATCGTCACTGCAGATCGCTCTTATCACCATCAGATATCAGAGGATAACGCCTAACGGAAATCTGTAGATTATAAGCTCGATCTCTCTAGCACTAAATTCCATATATTTATTCTTTCACTTTAATTACTTTAGCGGCAGAGATGATCACCTGTTGCTGAGGAAAAAGGGCGAAAGAAGCTGTTGCTGAATAAAAAGGGAGGGCTGCAGCCCTCCCCTTTTATCTCACATTCACGATCTTTCATTTTCAGCGGCTTTGACATCAGCCCTGCCTCTTTCTAAATTTTTATTAAATTCGGACAAGAAATTCTAGTTAAAACATAATTAGCCCTCTTCCCCCTCCACCCCTTGGTTCCCTACGCGTATCGTTCATGTTCATATTTTGAATATTATTTCTTTTCTGGATTCACTCTTAGTAACCCCTAACTCTAAACTGAAAAGATAACAATTTTACCTGGAAAGAAAAAGGCCTTGAAAAACAATTTGACAGTAGCTAATATATTATATACTGCTATGCAAAAGGAATGAGCGCCAGAAATATCGATTATTATCTGCTAATCCCTGTTATCACAATGTATGATCAAATTTCCTGCCATTTGATCGATAAGTTTAGGAGTTACTCTTTTTAAGCTATCTGTGTGATAATCGATTCTGAAACATCGATACTAGAATTTGTTAATCGATTATTTTTTAATCGATGTTGATCGATTATCAAATTTTTCAGAATCGCCCATCACTACTTGAGACAGACCGCCAAAAAAATTCCATGTCCCATACAGACAGACGGACACACACAATATAGACAGACATTTTCTGAAAACAACCAAATCGTATTCAGGACCTTCTGAAACGCATAAATCAGTCAAAAACCGGAAATCGAAATTTTTCACGAATCCAATACTTCCTTCTTGTATAGATAGAAGAAAATAAAAACTACATTTAATTCACCAAATTGTACCTCCCCCCCAAATAAATAAATAAATAAATAAATAAATAAATAAATAAGAAAATAAATAAATAAATAAAAATAAATAAATAAATAATAAATACAAAATAAATAAATAAATAAATAAAAATAAAAAAATAAATAAAACGGAAATAGCCATATGACTGGAAATTTTGTCTTCTTTCAATTTATGTTTTAAAAAAATAAAGCTTAGGGGGTCGTCTTTATACTGAAATTTTCAAAACAAACACCTAACTTTTACATCATATTCAGCTTTTTTGGTAGTTATGAAGATTTAAAGTTTGAAGTTCCTATTGTTAATTCATTTGTAATCAGTGCAAAACGGATTGCAATGCGGGGAGGGTTTTTTTTTTTTTTTTTTTTTTTTTTTTTTTTTGGGGGGGGGGGTAACTCAAAAACTATTTGGCAGAATGATATGATATTTTAGATTCACATATTGGAAGCTTTTAGTAATCGATTTCTATTTTTAAAAAGTAATAGGTAAGGTTTTATATTTTTTTCGAAATTTTATTGCGAAAAAATATTTTTTTTTAATTAATTTTCGAGAAAAATGTGAAATGTAACCTATTTTTTTTTTTTTAACATAAATGAATTTCTAAAAGCTTTAAATCTGAAATTACAGCTAATTTCGTCAAGTAGTTTTTGAGTTATGCTTTGAAAACTAATAGATTTCCAATCTATTTTGCACTGATTAAAAAGAAATTTAACAATTAGGAGTTCCAGAGCTTTCAACCTTCACAATTCCAAAACTATTTGACCAAATGTCTTCCCGTTTGATATCTCAAGTAGAGTCCAGGCCGGGTCGGGTTGCACCACACCCGTCAATTTAAAGACAACCCGAACCGCGGGTCGAGTTTTGTACGGTTAAAATCCGTTTATTCGACCCGATGAAGGATTCTAATCCTAAAAATGTCCCGAAACTTTTATGTCAATTTTATTCGAAAAAATAATTTTGAATAAAAATGGCCACCTGGCATATGAAAAAAGAAATGGTCAGCCGGTACTTTTTTTTCCTCAATCACATGACTTGCGTTTTTATTATTATATAAATTACGTACGATAGGATTTAATAGAATGAAGAAAACTTTTATTAATATCTTTTTAAGTTTTGATTCGTTTTTAATAAAATTTGAAATGACTCGACAAAGTTCTGCAATGATCCTAATAATATTAATGTGTGTGTGAATGTTTGAATAATTGCGAACGCAACTGAACTAATTACTAGTAACGAAACGCAATTCCTTTAAAAGTACTTCTCCCTTCAATGGACTATTAGTGCCAGAAAGACAACTTTACAATTTCCGCAGAAAAAAAAGAAACGAAGATATAAAAGTTGCTCCCGTGCTTTTTTTTTCCCCCTGACGCATGCCAGAGGATAATCCGATAAAGAAGTCCCAAAACTGCAGCAGGACTTATTTCCAGTTTGTGTTTAGAACGATTCGCGTAAAAAAAGACACACAACAATTACTCGTTACACCACGGAACTATGCCAAAAATTCGTACTTATGTAAGGTATGTAACATATAACTGTGATAAGGTCAAACGAAGTTGACGACGACGTGTTTTATTAACCGACTTTGAAAAAAAGAGGTTACCCAATTCGTCGATATCTTTTAGGTTTGTTTGTTTATGGAAAACTTTCGACTGGACTCTACAATAATTATTTCTTTTTTCTGCGATGGGACACGTTTTCTCAAAGAATCAACATGGAGTTTCGCATCGGTTCGGATAACTCGGTTTACCCAAACCCGACTCGATCTCTATGTGCGGTTGACTCAGATTTTATTTTACAGAGGCTGTTTGCACATGTTTTTAGACGAGTTAGTTTTGATGCAAAAAAAAAAAAAAAAAAAAAAAAAATCGTCTGCATATTGAAATTATTTTCCATATGCAGACTATAAATGTCCCTTTTTGATACTAGAATAAAAAAAATTCTGAAATGACTCGATCGGACTTTTTGATTATATTTCCAGAAAGTTTAAAAGAAAAAAAAAAAGGAGAGGCGGTCTTTCTGACACAATGAAATCGGCTGGATTCGAATGCTGGATCTCCCGTTTTGAAACTGGAAACGTTACCTCTGCGCTATTAATGCTGGATGACATAGCCGCACTATTTACCACTTGTACTTTGCCACATTTTCTTGGTTCTCTATAGAATCGGTTTCAAAATGGTTGAAAAAGGTTTAGAAATGGATTCAATGTCGGCCGATTTGTATTTATGGTTTTGACGACAGTGGTCTATAATCTATTCGCTCCATGGTAGTTCAATCAGGAAGTACCGTTTGGGAGTTATCGTGTTCACCCCCCCACCCACCCACCCACCCACCCACACACACGTACAAATCATGACTTACAACATGACTTCGTTATAGACTGCGTGTTTGGAAAGTTACAAGGGCTTAAACTTTTGCACCAAGTTCCACACTTGACTCCACGCTTATAGGGATCGCCAAGGGAACTAAAGTCCGTTCTTTTTCACCTTAGAAATAATTCATCGCCCCTAATTCTATTATGCATCAGGGCCTTTTAAAAAGGAAGGTTGGTCATGGAGAGAGCGATCCACGATTCGTCAGTTAAAAATTCTTGATATAAGATCTTCTTAAACACATAAGATATACTTAAATTCTTAGCTCGGCATGTAGCTGCAAAAATGTGCATAAAAGCATAAAACCCTTAAGAGCCTACATCAGTCATGCGAAAAAACGCACAAGTTAATGTTAAGTCTATGGGAAGGTTCTTGGCAGATTTCTCGCTCGCATTTTAATATTTTTAAATGATGTTTTTTGCATAGGATAGCTGAGGTCGATCTCTAACGTTCTTAGTTTTTACTTTTTTGATTTTGGTTCCAGTTTTTTTTATATAAGGATACTTTCACTTTCAGAACCGGTTCCAAAATTAAAAATGTCCATTTATGAAAAAACTTTAACCAAAATCAAAAAAAGTAAAAACTAACAACGTTAGAGATCGACCTCAGCTATCCTATGCAAAAAACATCATTTAAAAATATTAAAATGCAAGCGAGAAATCTGCCAAGAACCTTCCCATAGACTTAACATTAGCTTCAGCGTTTCTTCGCGTGCGGATCAAGTACGTAATTTTATCCCTCCACACAATTTGTCCTCCTTCTGTGATTGCAAATGGACATATAGCGTAAATTAGCGATTTTCTGGAAAACTACACTTATGAAACTTTCCCTGTAGTCAGATGCAATCAGACCTATTAGTGCAATAAAATGCAAAATTAATTTTTTGGAGTTGTGTCACCTTTCTTGCGGTTGAGCAACATTTTAATACAAAAAAGATAAAATTGATATTACAGATATATTTGTAAACTAATTTTCTATAGTTGTGTTAAAATATGGAATAATTTTCTTTCACTTCGATTTCGCGTCGGATTCGGGTTTGAATATTTTGGGTTCGCGTCGGTGTCGGGCTGAAGTGTATCGGGTTTCGAGTTGAGAAATTTTTTTTATCGTGTTCGGGTTTGAATATTTCGGGTCCTTGTCGGTTTCGGGTTGAAATGTGGGTTCGGATAGGGTTGACGAAATTTCTTTTGTCGGCTCCAAATCAGGTTTCGGGTTAAATTTAAGCAGAATTTTGGGGTAACCCGACACGTGCAGGACTTTAGTAGGGGTAAAATTTATTTAATGACTGCACAGATATTCTAAAATAGTTTCAAAATTTCAGGAAAAATGTTTTGGAAAGGAGAAATTTTTTATCTATTCATAATTTGAGATCCCTAAGGATTCAGGGTCTCTAATGTAACCTATATATAAATAAAGGAAGACAGCACACAATTATGCACGTTACTTCCTGGAGACTTGTTACGAATCCACTCACTAAATATGTCTGTAGATTTTAAGCGCCGAATTATTACACAATATCCCGGGAGGTATAAAGAAAAAGGAATATGATTCACCGTAAAACACTGCAACTGGAGATGACATTTGCCATCGCTATGTTAGGCACTCTCTTTCGCTCCCAAGACATTTTCTGAGAAAGCAAAACAAATCGCTTGTCCCAGACCATTTGGAATCATCACATTACAAGGGAAGGAGATTCGAATCGGCGTTGCCACCGGCTTTGTAATTAAAAAAAGAAACATCCAGGAATAAAAATCACACACACACTGGAAAAACACCTTTGAACTGAAGGATGAGACTAGACGCTAGTAACTAGCAAGCTCGGCTCTTGAACAACCAATCGCAGTGAGCTAGCGGAGAGGCTTCGCCAAGGTGCTGAAAACAAAAATCTAGCTTCGTGTTCCGAGAGTGAGCATGCACTAAGAATTTTTTGTCAGAACTCCATGTGTAAGAATTTTTTTTTAACCCATCAACATAAAAACATTAAAGAATTTTAACAATTAAAAAATAAATAAATAAATAAAAGTTTTTACTAGCACTTTTCAGAAAGGAGAAGTGAAATTTTGAAATCAAAATCAGTATTTTTTTTTCTTTTTTATTTATCAGAGGGGCTCCCCGTTAACCTCCCGTTCAATATAGTTTTTAAACACAGACAAAAAAGAAGTAAACATTTATATCCACGGGAAGTTTGGGGAGGGGGTGGGGGACAAATTCAGTTAAATTTTCTTAATGGGTTAAATTGTTTTTTCAAAAACGAAATTGCTAATGAATTATTAAATTTTCCTATTTTACAATAGAATTTTTTCCTATATATCCGACATTGGCGAAACTTTGGCGAAGCTTTGCCAATACCGGACTCAGATTCGTTGATTTCAACCTCATCTTCCGAGCTGTCAAGCTCTAACGTGGATGAGTCACGGGAACTCCTCCCAAGGTGTTACAGGGCGATGTTTATTTTTAGACCGCTTTGCAGTAGCACCGCCCTTAGGCGGTAGGTGCGCCGCTTTCCGAATACATTCAAGGTCAACTCCCCCCGTGACTCATCGGTTGGATAACCCTTTATTCCAGAAAGCACCAAAACAAACTTAAAAATAAACTCTCTCTCCGCTTAGTCTAATAAAGTCTTCGTCTATTTTTAAGGTGCCTTTTCTTTTTAAAGTGACTCATTTAAAAATAAAGATTAATAAAATAGGTAGCACCCACTTTTCCTGTCCTAATAAATCGGTGGGGAGATGGAATTTAAGCTTGCTCACGGGAGGTTTATCTCATCATCTGGATGAAGGTTGCGTTACAGGCTCTCGCATCTATCTTATTTATGCTCTAATTCGGGACGCCAAGGCCGAAAAATTCGTCCAGGTATATTAGCACTGCACTTATTTGCATTTTTTTACGTATACAGCCGGGCAGGGCAAGATTTAAGGCATGGGGCACAGCCTTTGTTTATGGAGTATCACTACTTTCGAATATTAATCTTCGCTTTATTTAAAAGAAGATTTTCTGTCGCAAACAAGGAGAAAATAGTTAGTGGTGGTGAATGGATGCCCCGGTTTTCAAAAGTGTTCAGTCGGGCAGACGCGTAAAGTTTTCACACTTATTTAAAGGAGGGGCGGGGGAGAAAATTTAGATAAAAAAATTAGATAAAAATTTTGAAATTCACGCGGATGTGTTGGATCCTCTTACGTTCCCTTGCGATGTCCATGCAATAAGCAGACTAGCACTGAGGACCCCCCCCCCCCCCCCGAATTTTTCCCCAACGGAAGATTTGAGATTTTATTCCTTTAATGGTTAAAAAGTGCAATGTCCCCCCCGGGGCCACAGAAATCCCTCCCAGAGAAAAGTCTCTGAATTCAACACTGCTTGGAGCATGGTGCTTAGCTTAAAGATAATTCTCGTATGCACAAACATATCTGTCTGTGTGTGTACGTATGTATAACGTAAGTAGATATTTGTTGGTAGTGGTGTGTGTCGGGGGGGGGGGGGAGGCAATAAATTATAAACGAGAGGTTCATATATATAACCGGGAGAAGGTCGCGTTCCATGTTGGCATCTATGTTATTTATGCTCTAATTTGATTTGAAAGGCTGAAACTTTCGTGGTCGTACAAGTGCTTGTGCTTTAAAAAAATTCTTATTTGCATATTTTACGTATAGAATCATCATATGCATAGATTTTCTAAATTCATTAAAAGAGAGGGGGGGGGGGGAGAGCAATTTGAAATAAACAATTTTATATGCATATGGAGGATGCCACAGACTTCTCTTACATCTCATATACTCGTCTTTGCAGACGCCAATGCATTAAGCATGAACATAGAGTTGAGTGGATTTACGGAACTATAGATGCTTTGTCCAAATATTTTATTCTTGTACGCATATACATGTGTGTGTGCAATATAAATGGAGATTTCCATGAGGGAGGTAGAACATATAAGCGAGAGGCCCAGCTTCATCATCTGGATGAAGCCCGCGTCTTATGTATCTTATTTATGCTCCAATTCAAGCAGCTAAAACTGAAAAATTTGTGACCGTCCAGCTATTTAGCAGAGCACTTACTTGAATATTTTACGTATACAGTCAGTCGTCAGCGTAGAGCTTTCAAATTTATTGAAGAAGGTGAAGAAGAAAATTTAGATAAAATTATGCACGAGGGGATGGCATAAACTCTCTCCCTCGATGCCCATGAATGCGATGAATGCTTTTGCCCGGGTCCTACATTTCTGTATGTCGTTCCCTGGTTCTATGGCCAACGTATAGACACTTCTGCGACAAGAGTAATAAACTATTTCTCTGGGCTTTCTTTCCCAATGACTCTGCGTCTGGGGTCAGTTGCGACTTTTCTTATTGATCTAGAAAGGTTTCGAAGAAAAGTGCGCAAATTTAACAAAAACAATTCTCCCCAGAGAAGGTGATAAACATCTCCTCCACAACGCTCCGTTGTCGCAATTTTTTGTGGTGCGACAAAAGAATGACCACGTGAAAGACGTCGATAAAGGTCCCACAAGCTGTAGCACAGGTGTGGGCAGGAGTCAAAAGTAGCGAAATTACAGTGGTCGCTACATTTTATTGTAGTTTGTAGTGTAGCGCGCTACATTTTAAATAATGTAGTAAGCTTGTAGCGCGATACCAAAAGTTAGTAGTTTGTTGCAAAAACAGACGCTACTTTTAACGCTACTACGTGGGAAAAAATTCCACTCTACAAAGCATGTGGCCGTAACTTCTTTTGTACAAAATTTGTTCTGATTAACAATTTGCGAGACTCAAGGGAAAATTTCAGCTGCAGTATATTCCATATAGGGTGAAACCCCCAGTTATAGACACATAACTAGTAATTGACACTTGAGCAAAAATAGAATATAAAAAGTGCCATTTTGAAGCAACCATCTTATTTCTAAAATTAAGAAAGCGTTTTTCTAATCTATTTGTAATGCAACCATCCTAAATTCTTTTCTTAAAGTTATACTTGTAGAAATTAGTTTAAAGATGCATAAGATATGCCATGATTTGGGGTTTACAGTTATTTAATTTAGCTTAAGGCGGTATTCAAAAAAATATTTTTCCACACTCAACAACTCAAAATTTTGAGACACATTTTCAGACTCATTTTTTAAAATAAAAACATAAAACTTGGCGGCGTGATTTAGGAAGAGATTTATAAGGGACCATGTTTTTATTTTTCGTTTAATTAATTAGAAATTGATTTACAAACAATTATTTTCACAGTACGATAATTTTTTTGTTGTTGTTTCCAGCGCTATCGCTTCGGGAAATTCGGTTCAAAATGTCCACTTTGACAGCATTTTTAAAAATCTATTCTGCCTTTATCAAAAAATCGAGACAATACAGACATTATAAAGTTTCTGAATAAGAGAACCTGCCAATTGGATGCATTTTAGAGCAAAAATGAATTTGAAAATGTGTCTCTATAAGCAGTTTGGATTTGAATACACCCTTAATGGGGGTGCCTGTTATTGGCTCCTAGAATTTCATTTCACCAGTTTCTGACAGAGGTGTTAGTTATTGGTTATATTAAAGAAAGTTGAAATCTATTATTTAAACTGTTTAAAAATGCATAATAATAAATTAAATTTATCTTGTAGTAAACACCGTTAAAATTTAAGTTGTTTTACCTGTGTCTGACACCAGATGTTAGTTACTGGTTCATAAATATATCAGTTATTGGATATTTGCATTACTAATAATGCAGTAGTAAATATTACTGCTTATATACTCTTACTATATACTCTGCATTATTAATAATGCAGTGCAGCTTACTAAATCCCACTTTTTATATAATAAATATTAATGTATTTTGTTTTTATAATAAAGAATAAAGCTTTTTTAAAGCATTTTAATCTTTTGAAATAAAGTGCCAGTCACTGGTTCACTTTGTGTCAGTTATTTGTGTTTCAAAATTATGGTGTCAGTTACTGGGTGGTTTCACCCTATTATGTGTGTATGTATGCGTCTCACCTTTGTAAAATTAGGATCTAAGTTTTTACAGTTATATTATTATATTATTTGAACCCACAATATTCTGTAAGGCGTTCGGAAAGTCTAGCGGAGTCACTCCAGATTTGTTTATTTAACTGTATTTAAATATTAACTGTATTATGTATAAATCTTTCTTAATTTCGCTAAGAAATTTGTAATATGTGTATAAATTAACATTTTAAAGACAACGCAAAATATTTTCTAAGCTTTCTGAATTTTTAATGCCTTCAATCACATCACTCTTATTTAATTTTATCCCGGCAGACGCGATATAACGAGAGGCTACTTTATTATTTAATCCGTGTTTTCAATTTTGAGTGTAATTTGAATCCTTTGACAGAATCTGAAAGTAGCGAAGGAGTGTCGCTGCTTTTGAAAAATAGTTTGTAAGTCGGTATATTTTAAAACAAGTAGAGTTGTAGTTGTAGTTAACTATATTTTCGATAAAGTAGTTGTAGTTCGCTACAATAAAAAAGTAGTTTTTTTCGACCCCTGGGTGTGGACTCACTAAATTTACTGGTTCCATGGCTACTGTTTAGTTTTTTCCTGACTCTAATGTTCTGCCAAAAAATCCAATATAAAACACTTGCAAAATCAAAAATAATTAAAATCGTTTTCCTGCAAAGATGTTCGTATGAAGGTTGTTTTTCGATAATTTCTGTTTCCGAAGAGACTCAAATTGTCAAATCCTTGTCAATTATGCATCCTTATCTTAGTTCAATGGGTGTCAGATAATCGAGAGTCTACTTATTTCAATAATAATTGTTCTAACTAAACGAAAAGACTCAATTCCTCCGCTGAAGACACCGGTTACGCGGACTTCACTCAAGATGATGGGATGATCTCACCCAAACGGTGAGACATCGCCGTAAATCTGAATCACCGGTCCACAGATAGACGGAATTCCGATTCCCTTAGCCGAGCGATTTAAACTTGGCCGCCGAACAAGTGCGAAGGATGCACCGCACAACGAGATAAACACGGTCGTCGAAAGTAACGAAGAAAACAAGCGTCCCGGCTGTGAAAAGAAGAAAAATTTTCCGTTGTGTGAAAATTCCCGGATTGTTTCCCGGATATGTTACGTAGTGATTGTCACCTAATCCTCCCTCCAATGTTTCAAAAGGTAAGTGTAGGAGGTAATTTTTTTTTTTTCTTGCTGAACGCATGTGTTTGTAAATATTTTCGTGGATTATCCGACGGATTAGGTATTGAACCCATTTTTAAATCATTTTCAAACCATTTTGCGACTGAATTTTTGGTGAAAATCACCAAGAAAATGTGAAAGCGTATAAGTGATAACTAGTGCAGCAATGACATCAAGTATTAGTAGCGCAGAGATAACACCTCCCGTTTCAAAACCGGTAATCCAGCGTTCGAATTCGTCCGATTCCACCATGTCAAAAAATTATTTTTATCACGTCTTTTAACTACTGTGGCTGCTTGGTTTCAATATTTTGTGAGTCATTCTTTTATAATTTAATACATGTACTGATTTTGTATATGCTTTTTGGCAACATGTGCCGAGTTGTCAAATCATGCATGTTTTTCTGGGATTTTTTAAGAGGAAAAGCTTCCTCAATTATATCTTCATCTCTAATCTCTTATTTCATTCAGTTTATTAACGTGCTATTGCCCAAATCTTGTATGATTTTAGCTTAGTACAGCTTGTACAAGGATGAAATCGTATTTTTGTTTGTGGAATCTGTGGTAATTTGGGCCTGTCAATTCTGCCACAGTCCCACAAATATTTGATTAATTTACTATTTTCCGTTTCCATTTATCTTTCCTTTGTTACATATTTTATTATTTCTTCGTTTTTTTCTGGATATTATTTACACAGGTATGTGTTTATATTTCAATTTATAATTTTTATTCCCCGATATATGTATGATGTTTGTGTGTTGTTATACATTTACTTTCTGGACGACACCATGTATTAATGTTCGGAGAGGCTAGTGGTGTCACTCCAATTATTATACATATTAATTGCAATAAAACTTGCGAAAACGAAATCTATAAGGACTTGAAATTACTTCCTTTTCAAACAGGTTTTCATCTTAGCAGTTATAATTGTATGGTATTCCATCCATCGCGATTCCAAGAGCGGCTGGATGGAGCGGTGAACCTACCGCTCCGAGGACGACATTAACACTAGCGGATAGGAATATATTTTTTAAATACATTTTCTGTAAAGATATATATATTTTTTCTTATAAACTATATTTTCTTTAATTTTACTAATTTTGAAAAAAAAATATATATTTTGTTTTTTTAGTATTTTGTGTAATTTTCTCTTTCTTTCTTTCTCTTTTCTTTCTTTTTTCTTTTTCTTTCTTTTTTTTTTGTGTGTAAATGACTTGACTCACTTAACTCCCCCCCCCCTCCCCCCATAAAGTACGATTGAAGGTAAAAGTGTTTTTATTTACTGTAATAAGGCATTAAGTCTAAAAAATAATTTTATCTAACATTCAAATATAATATTTGTTTTATTTTTTTGTCATTCATGAAATGTACTTGACCCGGCGTTAAGTCGTAATCGGTTTTTTACCGTCGTTAGTCACAATGTATCTCGCAGATACAATAATATGTTTCTTGTTTTTACTGTTTTCATTTGCAAATGCATGTTTTTTTTTTTTTGCTGTTATATTAAAGATTTTTTATATGTAAACATTTATTGAGGATACAAAAGTTACATATTATAATTCTCCCTTTCTTTAAATAATAATAATAATAATAATAATAATAATAATAATAGCTTGTATTACCGAGATGCAAAATGCGACAACGCAGGTTAAAGAAATGAAAAAAATGTTATAGCTGTTCATAATCTATACTAATAAAATAAAGTTTCACTCTCTGTGTGTGAGTGTCTGTCTGTGTGTCTGTAGGAGATAACTAGAAAAATCTAGCTCACCTAGAAGCCTGAAACTTTAGATTTAGGTAATCCAAAACCTGTCCTGGTGCACCTGAGAATCAGAATTTTAATATTTTGATTAGCCTAGATATTAATTAGAGTATCATTAAACATCGCATCGAAAATGCCATCGTTTTTATCCAAATGGCTAAAGAAAAGCACTCCTGTTCTCCATTTGCAAGCGGAAATGAACGAATTCGAAATTCATTTACTAATTAGCGAATTTTAAGAAATCTAATTAAGATATCAATTTGAAAATTTATGAGCATATATGTAAAAGAATTTTCTGCATCCGACAATGCATTTTTTGAAAAATTCGGCTGTTAATATTTCTTAATATTTGCAAAAATCTGACGGCGCAAGTACACTGCAAAAAATAATTGTTGATTTTACAGTATAAAACTGGCACCCCAGCTGCTAGTATTATACCGCGCGGCAGCGTATTACTGCTTATTTTACTATTTAATACTGTTAATTTTACGGTATAGGCAGCTGGGGTGCCAGTTTTATACTGTAAAATCAACAATTATTTTTTGCAGTGTAATAATAATAATTGTTAAAAAAAATATATCCGAGAAAGCTTCAGACAGGGATCAGCTTTCATTAAAAACTGAACATACAAAGAGATCTGCTTCTCTGGCAGATCCCCCCCCCCCCCCATTTAGTTGGCGAAAATGAAAGGAAATAATTGCCAATTTTTACTAATGAACAAAAATTAAGATAACTAATTAAGATATAGATTTGAAACAAAATTAACACTAAGCGGATAGGGAGATATTTTTAAAATACATTTTTTTAAAAGATATATATATTTTTCTTTATAAACTATAATTTCTTTAATTTTACTAATTTTGGGGAAAAAAACAAAAAAACATTTGTTATTTACATTTTGTTTTTTTAGTATTTTGTGTAATTTTTTTTTTTTTTTTTTTTTTTTTTTTTGTAAGTGACTTGAATCACTTAACACTCAAAGTTACGATAGAAGGTTTGAAGAGGTAAAACTGTTTTTATTTACTGTAATAAGGCAAAATAATATAATATTTGTTTTATTTTTTTGTCATTCATGAAATGTACTTGACCCAGCGTTAGTCGCAATCGGTTTTTTGCCGTCGTTAGTCACATTGTATTTAGCAGATACAATATATGTTTCTTGTTTTTACTGTTTTCATTTGCAAATGCATTTCTTTCTTTCTTTCTTTCTTTTTTTTTCCTTCTTTATATTAAATATTTTGTATATGAAAACATTTATAGAGGATGCAGAAGTTACATATTATAATTCTCTTTCTTTAAATAATAATAATAATAATAATAATAAAAACATCAGAAAATATAGCACAGCTTGTATTACCGAGATGCACATGCACATGCGACAACGCAGGTTTAAGAAATGAAAAATATGTTACAGCTGTTCATAATCTATACTAATAAAATAAAGTTTCGCTCTGTGTGTGTGTGTCTGTCATCTGTGTGTCTGTGTATGCCTGTTGGCGATGGCTAGGAAAATCTAGCTCACCTAGAAGCCTGCAAATTTAGATTTAGGTAATCTAAAACCTGTCCTGGTGCACGTGAGAATCAGAATTTTAATATTTTGATAATAAACCTAGATATTAATTAGAATCTCACTAAACATCGCATCGAAAATGCCACCTTTTTTATCAAAATGGCTAAAAAAAAGCAGTTCTGTTCTCGATTTGCAAGCAGAAATGAACGAATTCGCAATTCATTTACTAATTAGCGAATTTTAAGAAACTAATTAAGATATCGATTTGAAAATTTATGAGCATATGTAAAAGAATTTTCTGCATCCGACAATGCAATTTTTGAAAAATTCGGCCGGTAATATTTTTTAATTTTGTGCAAAAATTTGACGACGCGATTTTGCAGCGCGTTCACAACACGCCTGCTATATGGTGCCGGAGGCAGCGAGGACACGTGTCGGAGTTTCGTTTGAAAGAGAGTGCGCCCCTGGCGGTGGAAGATGGAACTAAAAGATTTTGCAGCGTGTGCGATGCACGCCTACTATACGGTGCCGCAGACGGCGGGAACGCGTGTCGTAGGTTCGTTTATATCATAATGCACCCCCTATCGGCTGAAAGTAGAAATAAAGGATTTCCCCCGCGTGCACAGCACTTTTAAATAACTAATTTGAAACTAAATCGGGTTAAAGATATAAAATCATACAAACTTTAAGATTGTTTAGTTTTATCACGAGGCCGGGGCAACGCCGCGCCGGGCGGGTCAGCTAGTATATTCAAAAGTAATTCGTAGCTCATTTTAAATTGTGAGTTGTCTGTCGTCGATGTAGTTTTGTCACAAGTTTTATACTTGGCGTAGCTAGTAGCGGATTTTTTTTATGAAAATACTTTTACTTTCGGAGCCGGTTTCGAAAGTAAAAGCATCTTCGTAAAAAAAAAAAAAAAATCCGCAAAGAAAATCGAAAAAGTTAAAAGGAGGCGCTCTAAGAGACCGATCTCAGCTATCCAATGCAAAACAAAAAAAACCGTTATGCGAACGAGATATTAGAAAATAACTGCCCCATAGTATTAACAATAGCGAGCGGGGAACGATGTGTTACACTCTAAAACCTTCCCCGAACAATTGCGTAACTGGTAATGTATAAGCCCCACAAAATTATTTTTAGCAGAACATATTATAAGTGTTCGGAATGAAATACTAATTTGCATTTTATGGTATATGCATTATACTTTGTTGCATTTTGTTTTCGTAGAGAATGTGTTTATCGCAGAGTTATTATGCATTCATTGTAAAGGTCAGAGGTGTAACAATTACGCAGTTAAATATTGGTCAAATAAGTGTTGTTTCCGTCAGGTGAGAGAAACTTCCCTTTTCCTGGTGAAAGAGGAAGCACGCTATATTATAGCGAAGGTTACAGATCATTTAGGAAATCTATATAACATTACCCAAATAACATGTAATCGTTTATATTGGTGACATCACAAACAAACAATAACTATAAAAGTATTATTATTATTTTTTTAAACACTCTTCCATAAGCGTTAAAGGTTTATCTTGAAAATCATGCCCAATTTCGTAACTGCAATTCAGGATTTCCCCCCATAAATTTCCATTAATTTGGTGTGGGCACAAAACTCGAGTATGGAAATTTAACTGGTGCGCAAACTAGTGCATATATACAAGTTGTAATTTTCCAACTGGACGAAAAATGTCCGGGACAGAATCGAATTTTTCGTCCAGTTGGAAAATTACAACTTGTATGATTTCTTTACCAATTTGAATAATTGTGTTAAAATTAATCTAGTGTAGTGCATATGCATATATATTTAAAAATATAATATTTGCTCCTTTTTTTTTTTTTTTTTTTTTTTTTTTTTTTAATATGGCACGGGAAAGAAAAAAAAAAGAAACATTATTCAAACTATCATTTTATGATTTCGAAGTCGATTTCTTAATGTATAATCATAATTTAATTAATATGGAACTATTAATCAATTAAAACGTATTTTTTTTAATATATATATGTGAGTATTGGGATTGAAGTAAACAGACGCTTGAATTAACGTATAACATGAGTTTAATATTCTAGACTAAATGTCAAATATAATTACAGTATTATTTACAGACTAAATTAGGGGAAGGGGAGGATTTCCAGTCATTTAACTGCGGGTACTTCGGTAACATTTTACCGTGTTTCGGTCCGATTCGATCATACTTGCTCTCGCGTCTCGAGAGCGGCGCTCAGGACTCATCCGATCCTTTACACGTCCAGTTTAACTCTGAACTTTTTCTGTTCCCAGGCTGGTGAGGCCAAAAATGTATCTCAGCATTCCTTATGGCTTGCTGCCTATCGACGACACAGCCTGATCGTGAGAATTGCTTGTTGCTATGTGAACTTGGTGGGAAAACTTAACCGCATTCACATATATAACACTCTTTATTTTTTAATTACAGTTTCTATTTTTTTGTGTTTAAAATATTACTTTGTTGCAGTTTCACAGCCAATTGGCCTTTTTCATGGGACAAAATTGTTTGACGCAGATTTAAATCCAGTGTTATTGTCACTCGTATGCAATTTTAATACCAAAGAGTAATGGACTATTTATCACCTATGGCGGGCTAACGGAAAAATGCCTTAAAATTAAGTTATTACTTTATAATTAAGTTCAAAAATATAAAAATGGGAAAGACACATGTGTTTGAAATTTTTATAATTCTAATAGCCTATGATATAGAATCATATATATATTGCGTTTTACTCTAAAATTTAATTTTCCTATCTTAAAGTTTCTCTATGTGAATTAATTTCTGTATTCAAAATCTTTTTATTCTTTAATCCGAAAAACAATCATTTCTTCCTAGCTAAAATTGTTCCCAGATATCTCTTCGTAACATTAAATGTACGTTACTCTCATGCGGTTTCGATTCGAATATTAATGTACTGCAGATGACCGTAACATATATGTTGTTTTGTCTTTCTTCGTATCTTGTGTTAAATGCAGGCACCGTTTTCATAATTTGACTGCTGCAAAAATATGCACTATAAACTCTTTTCGTTAGTTTATAATAACACATGCTTAACTTTCCCAAAACAACGCTCTGGTGTACGTTAAAAAATCACAAAAATTGATGTTCCGCCAAATTATGGCATCCTTTCATTTCTTATTCAAAAATTCTCAATATTGGATTATTGCTAACTGTCAAAAAGTTTGACGGCTAGAAATGTAACGATTGGCATGTTACATCTAATGTGTTGGCGATAATGAATCTGAAAAATTAGATCAGATCTTCTCTTGCTTTTGTCGGATAAACATGTAATTTTTGGTAGAATAAGCGAAGGCCACCCTCTCTGATTTCTTGTGTCGATGTTGTGCTGGTATAAATAAAAAGAATTCCATGGATTACAAGACTTGTTTTCATCTAATGCCTCTTGTGTGGATTAATTTTTCAGGAAACGGACTGAATTGCGGTGCATCCACTATGCTACTATACGACGGCAATTTTTTTTTTTTTTAATGTCCATTTGAATATATATCAGGACTTCACACCATATAACCTGGTGCCGTGAGCGTTGTTTTGGGAAAGTTAGGCATGTGTTATTATAAACTAACGAAAAGAGTTTATAGTGCATATTTTTGCAGCAGTCAAATTATGAAAACGGTGCCTGCATTTAACACAAGATATGAAGAAAGACAAAACAACGTATGTTACGGTCATCTGCAGTACATTAATATTCGAATCGAAACCGCATGAGAGTAACGTACATTTAATGTTACGAAGAGATATCTGGGAACAATTTTAGCTAGGAAGAAATGATTGTTTTTCGGATTAAAGAATAAAAAGATTTTGAATACAGAAATTAATTCACATAGAGAAACTTTAAGATAGGAAAATTAAATTTTAGAGTAAAACGCAAAATATATATGATTCTATATCATATAGCCTACCAGGAAGTGAATGGAAAACGATTACAAAATTCCATCTTTAGATACAAAAACCAAGTTGAGTTTAGTAAAAGAGTATAAAAGTATATTACTAGAGAAAACTAGTCGTTGGGGGCCACCGTAAATACTTACCCATCATGGATATTGCACAATATAAAATATGGAAATAAAACGCGTGTAAACTATTTATAAAATATATTGCAATTTGAATAAAATCGTGGCTTGATGACGTCCTAAACTTTAAAGGCTCTATTACTGAATTGAGTAAAAGAAACATCCTTATAACTCCAGAAAGGATAATCCTTTTAACTAACAGTTTACTGCGTCGTATTAAGCGTCTCATTTCCAATTAAAATATATCTTTGAATTGAAATTTGAATGAAATACACTGTCGTGAAAAACATGATTACAAATATCTCGGCAACTCATTACCCGATCGACTTCATTCCTTATGCAAAATTTTTGTTTTTTTATTGTCTTTTATATTCACTCCTTAAAATAAACAATTTCAAAAATTTTTATGTACCTTTTATCAGAACGAATATTTCGAGAGTCCGAAAAAAATAGTTCCGGATCATCGAGTCTACTGAAATTCATTAGGCTTCTTCTCATTATTACATACTAAGTACAAACCAAATTTCAAGTCTCTATCTCAATTTGTTCGGAAGATTTTACAGTCACATAGACAGACGGACAGCAATTTTTTTTTTCTAAAAATATGATTTTTCGGAATCTCCAGTATTTGAAACGTGCAAATCCGTCAAATTTTTTTTCTCGATTTTTAAAACGATTACCGGACTTACCCTACACTACGTATGATGGGTAAGTAAAATAATGTTTTCATTATATTGCAAAGTGGAATTTTTGTAATTCGAACATCTGTAAGTTGAAGTTTCGATACTTTGAAACAATTCTGGATTTCTTGAAGGAAAAATTCGTAAATACAGTAAAACTTGTGAAAACGGGATTGAACCGGAAAACTTTTAGACAGATTTCTGTATTACCAGATAATACTTATATATTGGTAATTCTTTTCGCTGGGGACCATGAAAATTTTCCGTTTGAGACAAGATTCCGTTTGAGACAAGATTCCGTTAACGAAGGTTCCGTTTTCATAGGTTTCACTGCACAACAACAACAACAACAACAACAACAATAATAATAATAATAATAATAACATAGAGAGATAGCCAACAATAATAAGAATTGGGGCGCAAGGACCGCGCACCTGCAGTTTGCGCTTATAGGGCCCCGTAATAAGAATAGCTAGTATAGACTAGCCACATATATGATGTTCAAATATTTTATATAAAAAGCATTTTCTCTTATAAAAATGTAAAAAAAAAAAAGAAAGAAAGAAAGAAACGAACTAATTAATGTGAACTAATTATGCTGTTTTTCGTTAACAATATTCTTAAAAAAATGTTAATTTAATTCTTCCGCTCGATTTACAATCGACTACTATATTCATTTGTTAGAAATACAGTCTTAAAAAAGACTGTTTTGTACTAGAGTCCTGGCGCAGATCGGAATATACCCAACCCGAACCCGAAAATTATATTTACTGTCGACCCGAACCCGACATACATCAACCTGAAACCGGCACACATCAACCCAAAACCGAACCGAATCCGAAATATTTAAACTCGAACTCGAACCGAATATAAAGTAAAAGAAAATTAATCCATTTTTTAACCCGATTATGGAAAAGTAATCTAACAATTACATTACTAATATCAGTTTTATCTTTGATCATGTAAAATGATCAAATGTACCGGATCCAAAATATTTAAACTCGGTCCCGAATCTGACACACTTCAGCTCGAAACCGAACCGGATCCGAAATATTTAAACTTCAATCCAAACCGAACCCAAAATGAAAGTAAATTAATCCATACTATAATATAGTTACGGAAAAGTAATGTTACAATTACATTTCTAATATCAATATTATATTTTCTGTTGAAAAATGATCAAATGAACCGGATCCGAAATATTTAAACTCAAATCCGAAACCGACACACTTCAACCCGAAACCAAACTGGGTCCAAAATATTTAAACTCGAACCCGAACCAAATCTAAAGTGAAAGAAAATTAATCCAAATTTTAATACAATGACTGAAAACTAGTCTAACAGTTACATCTCTAATATCAATTTTATATTTTATGTTGAAAAATGATCAAATGAAACGGATCCGAAATGTTTAAACCCAAACCCGAATCCGACACACTTCATCTCGAAACCGAATCGGATCCAAAATATTTAAACTTGAATCCGAACCGAACCCAAAATGAAAGAAAATTCATCCATATTTTAATACAATTAGGGAAAAGTAATGTACAATTACATCTCATATCAATTTTATATTTTATGTTGAAAAATGATCAAACGAACCGGATCCGAAATATTTAAACCGGAACCGGAACCCGAAACCGTACCTGATCCAAAATATTTAAACTCGAACCCGAGCCAAATCCAAAGGGAAAGGAAATGTATCCATATTTTAATACAATTATGGAAAGTCTATACAATTATACCTCTAATAACAGTTTTATCTTTTATGTTGAAAAATGAGCATACATATACTCATTAATTAAAAAAAAAAAAAAAAAAAAAAAAAAAAAAAAAAAAAAATCATCTAAAAATATTCAGGACTTTATTTCAAAAAATCTGGTCAACCCGAATCTGACCCGCAACAATGAAATCTCAAGTCGAAACCAAAACAAATGAACCCGACCCGTGACAAAGAAAAAAAATAGATTCAACTCTACCTGACCCGAATCGATTCAGGTTCGGGTAAAATCGAATTACCCGATTACTATTATAGGAGCCTTACCCGATCCCATTTCACACATATAGGTAGTAACGAATGCCTTCAAAACTTCAAGCTGGGTACACTGTAAAAAAAAAAAAAATCAGGTTACTAAAAACTTTTTAGTATATTTGTATTCTACAGATATTTTTAGTAACCGGTACTAAAAATCGGTACAAAAAGACTAAAATTTTTTTTGTATTCTTACTCAGTTACAAGATGAAAACAGCTAGCAACATTACTAGAAAATAGCTAGCAATGATTCCGATTTTTTAGTACCGGTTACTAAAAAAATCTGTGGAATACAAATATACTAAAAATTTTTTAGTAATTTCCAAAAAATCTGTTAGAAAAACTAAACTTTTTTTAGTAGATCGACCCATTTTTTTTTTTTACAGTGTACTGCTGTCGACAATATACCTAAAAATCTCACAGTGGTGGCCTGAGGAAAAGACCTTGAGTGCCGAATCACACGATAGTTCAATTACAGACTCAATTTCCGAATCTAGCAATACTGTCTGGGATTCGAGCTCATTTCAACCGGATTCTGCAACTCTTCCTTCCCTTTTCATGGATTTTCCGTACAGAAAGGGGTAAGCAGTCTACTGATTAACCTTCATAATTCCTAGAAATATTTATTGAACATTTTATTGGTCACGAGGAAACAAAAACATAAAGACGAAACATCACCTCGTTCGAGATTTTCTTTTTTCGCGGCCCAATATTTTGTTTTCGAAAATCGGTACCGGTTCGAGTCCTGCTCATGAAAATTCTGCTTAAAATCAACCCGAACTCGACACACTTCAACCCGAAACTGACCCGAACCCGAAGCGAAGGAAACTTAATCCCTATTTTAATACAATTATGGAAAATTAGTCTACAATTACATCATAATATCAATTTTATCGTTTTTGTATAAAAAATTAACCCAGATACACTTATTAATATTCAAATATATAGTTTTTTTGTTCATTAAAAATATTCACATATTAACAAAAATACTATATTTACCTCTATCTGACTCTTTATCCCAGATTGTCTTTTTTATCCCTGCCTCTTTGTTTGTGTTTGTCTGTCTGACCCTCTATCTATCTGTATAATCTCAATGCCTAGCTATCAAAATTATACTACAAACCGTGAATTTAAGTGTTTTAGAAATACGATTCGTATATTTGATTTCATTGTTTCATAAAATAAATCGTTTCATAAAATCGTTATAAAACCGTTACACAAATTCATTTCATTAGGATTTTATATATACAGGGTGTTCCAAAATTCGACCGTCAAATTAAGAGTGGTGATAGAAGGCATCAAGAGGATGAAAACTTACCATAGAACATGGGGTCGCAAAACCACGTTTAGTGGGAGAAAATCGCAAAAATATTTATGAAGGGTGTGACGTCGAGTGGAACAAAAAGGGCCAATAATAAATAGAAAAAACATTTATTTGACGTAAAGCACGATTACAATGCATTACAGTTCAACGTCAGAAAGGAGACGACGAGACATTTTTATAGGAATATGTTTTAATGCGTCCGACAATCCTTCGTCGTCGGTGTCGGCTGTGCAATGACACAACTTCAGTGACGCAACTTCGAACAATTTCTATAAAAATGTGTCGTCGTCTCCTTTCTGACGGAAAGTTGGATAATATTGGCCATAGAGAAAAAGTCGCAATCAATTTACTATCAAAATTGCAGGGTGTATCACTCCAAACTGAACTCGAAATTTTCATTTAACATTTATAATAAAGAAGGCCATGTAGTAATGATATATTCAGCATACTTAATTTGCTTTATTGTGAAATGAGATGGCTTTTCTCAAAATACTAGAAGTGTATAGCCATTCGGTCAGTGACATCGTATGAGGTGTCAGCTACATTCCGAAATGGAATCTGTCATTCTCGGTATGATTTGGATTTGAATGTTGGCTTTTTTCAAAACTGTCCTTGATGCATTTACACTTTGCATAAAGCAAGGCAAGTCTGTTAAAAATATCGGTAAAATAGTTTAATCACTGTTAAATGTATGAACGAAAGTCCAGATTCGGCTTGCAATGACGGAACCTGTGTTTTTAACTGAATAAGTGAATTCTGTGACCATAGGTATACTATGGCAAATAAAGTCTGTTTTGCGTAAACTGTCGTAAACTGTCATAAACTGTCGTAACCCATTCTTTTTGTGTTGCAAGACTTCTTAGAACCCTCTAATATGAAGGATATCTCAGAAGTCAGTTGACATTTTAAATTGTTAATATTTATAATAAATTATAATAAATTGTTAATATTTATAAAATATTAACAATTTGTCGATCGGAGTGCGTTTAAAATTTTAAAACTTATCACATAATCGGAATTTTGGTGGCAACAGAAAAGATAGCTCAAAGAGACCTAAAAATACTTCCAGATTTCAAAACTTCATAAAAATTTGACAAGTTATTGGAGTGTTAGTTTACTTCCCTGTATCGGGTGGGGTAGCATGATTTTTACTCGAACTCAACCCGACGCGCAGTTCAGGTTGTATCGGGTTGACGCTAATTTTTTTCGTTGCGAATCGGGTTGACTTTAAAATTTAAATGTTTAGTATTCGGGTCGGTTTCGGATTAGGTTTTGACATTTTCGGGCCGGGGTCGAATTGACCCGATTTTTCAAAAGAAAGTCCCGAATAGTTGTCAAATAAAATAAGCTCTATATTTGAATACTGATAAGTGTATATGTGTTCATTTTTTTACATAAAAAGATAAAATTGACATTAGAGATATAATTGTATGTTATTTTTTCATAATTACATAAATTATGGATTAATTTTCTTTCACTTCGAGATCGGATCGGATTCCGGGTTGATGATTTCTTTTTGTCGTGTTCGGGTCGGGTTTTAACCCGAGTCGTGCCGGCTATTGTCTGTATTTGTGTATTGTCTGTGCCGGCTATTGTGTATATTATGGTCTACAACCAGTGTTTCAACCTTTTTTATTTCGCGGCGTACTCAAACCCAGGGTTTAACTTCATCGGAACACTAAATTTGTAATGATTAAAAACCTAGGAATATACGTATGTCTTTAATTTATTTAGCAACACAAACAAAATTTTCCATCATAGATAAACTAAGTAAAGTATTATCTTATAATTTTTAATAAAAATATTTTTTTTATATTTTCTTTACAAGATAGGTTTTTTGGATAAGCATGCTAATACATCTTCTTCTGAGGATCTAGCCGAAATTTTCTTTTGTTATGACATTTTTCGCTGCAGAAAAGATTATTTCTCGTAAATATAACACACTGAGATATAATTTGTAATAATTGGAAATTGGGGAAAAAACTATTATTATTATTATTATTTTCATTGCAATTCTCTGATCTTCTTTATTAAGGACATTTAAACACTGAAACAAATTTGAAAGGACATACAACTTTATGATACTACATAGTAAATTGCAGAATTTAGAATGTTGCATTTTAAAGTACTTTTGTTAGTTATTAGAATCTTGATATCAATTTACTGAAAAAATTCTGCGGCACACCTGACAGTGCACCATTGTGTCGCGGCACACTTGTTGTGAACCACTTGTTTACACAGACATAAGACGTCAAAAAATTAAATTTTTTTGCAGCGAAAGGAAAGAAAAAAAAAAACTTCAAATCCTCCCAGAAGCCCGTTCACATTTCAAAATCTTAAAAAATTGTCGACAATTGATCGACAAATTTAACAAAGTGACGATCGGAATTGCAGTTCGCACTATAACACTCAACTAATCGCACTTTTGATAGCAAAAACCAGTTCAACGAAAATTTGAACTATGTCACAAAAAATCTGATACCTTGCCAAGTCTTATGAGACAAACAGCACTCCAATTAGCAATTAGTTATTATGTTATAGTTACTAAATTTTTTTGAAATGTGAATGGACTTATGGTTACACCCTGTATATAGTGTCAGCTTGGAATACATTTTAAACTTTAAAATGCAATACCTAAATTGCAGTTTAAAGTGTGAGCGTTATTTATACCCTCAGGAAGTTCTCTTATCTCTTATGTAAACTTTACAGAGTATTTATCTGATTGGCCTAATCAGTTAACTCCGATGAGATAGAAACTGTCAAATATTGCATGATAGGCGTGAAAAAAAAAATATTGCATAAGCTTTACTACATATTTTACAAAACCGGATTCAATATTTTAATAAAATAACAAAATTTTATTCAGTGTATTTTGAGCAAAGGAACTATTTAATTATATAAATAATTTTTCGAGAAAGAAATTAACCATAATCTTGATATACATTTCCTTACATACATATTTAATTCAATTGAGTTTGTTGAATAATCCTGATCAATACGTACTGACTACGTACATATACTCATCAATTGAATAAAAATAATTTCTTCAGCATACTTTTTCAGTACTAAATTTTTAATGGGGGAGAAATGCAAATTAAGGGTAAAAAAAAATATTTTTACAATTTTTTAACTTGTCAAATATAAAACCAGAATTTTCCCGGATCACGAAAAGTGGTTTATTAAAATTGGATTACTTCATTATCTAGATAGTATGTCTTTAACCATGGTGTAGACATGTTTGTTTCATAAATTACTTCTAACTGAACTAAATAATGCTGCTAAATTAAGTTGTGTGCAATCGATATGGCATGCTATTTTATTATTTTACTAGCAGATCCGCCCGGCGTTGCCCGGTCCCGTCAAAAAATAATACGAAATGCGAAATCACTCTAAAATTCGCTCCAAAGAAACTCTTCCTCTGGTAATTCTTTGTCTTTCGGAAATTAAATTGAGAGACGGACCGGAAGTGGAAATAAATTTAATACCACCTCCTCAAATGTCTGGATCATTTGATTTAAAACTGGTCAGTTTTTGGTCAAAAATTTAAAAAATGTTACCGTCTGATTTTTACAAAATTTGCAATTTCGGAATCAGAAACGTAAATTGAGTTTCGATTCAAATAATCCAGTACTATTCTTAATACTCGAGGATGAGTGAAAATGAAACTTTTTCGCTGTCTGGGATTATCAAATCGGTAACTTTCTTTTGCGGTTTTAATAAAAATAGCTATTTTTGGCGCACGCGCAGGAAATTTTTTTAGTTCCACCGCCAGGGGATGCATTTTGTTCTAAGCAAATTATACGATACGTGTCCCCGCTGCCTACGATACCGTGTATAGAAGGCGGGCTAGGCACGCGCTGCAAAATCTTTTAGTTCCAGTTTCTACCACCAGGTGGAGCATTCTGTTCTAAATAAGCCTATTTCCGAACGAAACTCCGGCATTCGTTCCTACTTCTTACGGCCCCGTGTAGAAGGCATGCCGTGCACGCGCGAAAAATCTGTTAGTTCCACTTTCCACCGCCAGGGAGTGCGAAATATGTGTCATAAATAATTTGCTATATCTTAATTAGTTCATGTTAAGTTAAAGGAACCGATTCCCGTTGAAATCGAACCCATAGAACTCGAAAAAATAAATCCCCCCCCCCCCCTGGATATTAATATTCATAAATGGTGGTAACCAAGTGCTGAAAAAATTATATCGAAGTTTATTTAGTACCAAGGAGGCCTTGGAAGAATGTCAGAAAAGATTTCGTTTGAATCGGACCAAGATTAAATGCAAAATCTTTTAGTTACATTGTCCACCGCCAGGGGGTGCACTCTGTTCTAAACAAACCTCTTTCTTAATGAAACTCTGGCATGTGTCCCCGCTGCTTATGACAACGCATAGAACGCGTTCTGTGCACGCTCAGAAAATCTTTTAGTTCTACTTTCCACCGACAGGAGGCGCCAAATCTATGTCTTAATTAGTTATTTATATCTTAATTACTTCATGTTAAGTTTAATGAATCAATTGTCGTTGAAATCGGGCCCTTTGTTTGAATCGGACAAATTTTAAATGCATAATTGTTTAGTTTCACTTCCCACCGCTAGGGGGTGCTCTCAGTTCTAAATAAAACTCTTTCTGATCGAAACTCCGGCACGTGTCCTTGCTGCCTACGACACCGTATAGCAGGCGTGCTATGCACGCACTGCAAAATCTTTTAGTTCCATTTTTTACCGTCAAGTGGCGCAAAATCTGTATCTTAATTAGTTGTCTATATCTTAATTAGTTCGTGTTAAGTTGAATGAACTAATTCTAATCGAAATTGGTCCCATAAAACGCGAGAAAATACCCTTCCCTGGTTATTAATTTTCAGAAATAGTGGTAACCAAGGGCTGAAAAAATTATACCGAAGTGTATCATAGTACCTGGGGACTTGAGAAAAGGTTTCGTTTGAATCGGACTAATAATTAATTAGTTCTGATTTTGGAGGCAGGGGGGAAGGAGGGAGTTTCGATCAGAGCATTAACGCGATATTTAAACTACAACCGAACACTCACCTCCCCCTCCACACAGAATTAAACCAACGACGTTAAAAAATTAGGAATTATCATTAACTTTTGAAACAGAAACCAAATGACATGTTTTTTTTAATACATACAAAAATAGTAAGTTATCGTTGTTAATTTCTGAAATCAAATACATAAATGGCGTATACATGAAAAAACTCTAAAAATCGCATAAAACAAATCGCAAAAATTCACAACTCGCTGTTCGAATTGCAAGCAGCTGACGACCTTTTCATCTGCCAATCACAAATTCCCGTACAATTCTATCAGCTAACCAATTCAACTGCCCTCCAATGGCGATTGACTTGTAGTGGGCGATTTGTGACGTCATTTGAAACAAAAAACGCTGCAACACATGAAACAAATTTTTAAAAGACGCATAAAAATGAAATTAATAGAAAAAATCTAATTAAAAAATCGGGATAATAAATAATCCGCCCTTCCCCTTTTAAATTACGTTTTTTTATCTGTAAAGAATTATCAACTTTCTCCAAGCTGAAAAGAGTATAAAAGAATGTCGAATCTGAGCGTATCTGAGGCTGAAATGGAAACAACCACCGAGCCAATCAAGCATTCTGGGCAAAATTACTTGGTGAAAAAGGAAAAAAAATGCCAAAAAATCGGAAACCGCTGTACGAATTTCGCATAAACTTTAATGAAAAGAGGATAAAATTTACTATATTGGGCTAAAAGATTGGAACCGGATTCCGGTTACTAATGTGGGTAAATCGCAGCAAAACGGCAAAAACCACTAAAAATCGCACTTTTAAAATCATGATTTTTTAATCTGTAAAGAATTATCAACTTTCTCCAAGCTAAAGAGAGAGAGAAAAAAAAATGACGATTCTGAGATTATCTGAGGCTGAAAATGAAGCGCAACCACCGAACCAATCAAGCATTCTGGCAAAATCGATTAAAACTTAAATAAAAAAAAATCTATTAAAAAATTCCAAAATCTGGCTTCGAGGTGCAAAACTACATACATAGAGGTACCTTCCCACCAAATTTTGTAGCTCTACGTGCAGCGGTCTCTTCAAAACACAACGGAGAAACAGACTGACACACACACACACAAACTTCCTTCTTTATTATATTTGGAGATAATCCTTACTTGCCTTTGTCTTGTAAAACCAGGTGAGGACTTTACAAGTTATACTAGCTCTCGTAATTTTGAAATTTAAAATATTTTTTCAGATTTTATTTATTTATTTATTGTTTTCCTTTCTATTACAATTTATAAAACCAGGGTTTGCTCCACCCTACTGCTCGCTACGCTCTTCAATCCCCCCGCGTAATCGCGTCGCGATTCCGTTCGATATCAAGCAGCAATCCCTGTTTTCTAGAAGAAAAGAAAAGAAAAAAAAAAAGCCCGGTAGATCTACGCAGATTTTCATTGGCCCATTTCCAAATCGTTTGGCACATGTCCAAACACCATGTATACAAATAAAAATATAGTTTGTATTTAATTGTAATGAAAAAATGGCATCAACAAATGCATAATCATAAAATAAACCCAATGGATAATATTCCCGTGACGTCAGAATAAATATGAATTTTTATTCGCTTATAAAAATAAAGTGCACGCGGATAAATATGTTTACCGAAATTTAACTTGCAAATAAAAAAATTCGGCCTAAAAGCCACGTGTCTTTAATATTTATTATTTCTCTTTTATAATCGCAACAGTGGAAAGAAAAAAAAGCCGGGAAGATCTACGCAGATTTTCATTGGTTCATTTCCAAATGATTTGGCACATTTCTAAATCGTTACTTTTTTTTTAATACTAGGGGGCTCTGCCCCCTGCTCGTTATGCTCACCAATCCCCGTTCTGATTTCACAGCCTCTTAAAACCTGGTAATGTATCCTGCTTTAAAAAGATGATGATGATGATATCACGAACGGCGACTATCTTCTGTAATCAGGTTTTAATGCTTTTTCATTTAACTGGTTATAATGCTTTTTCATTTAATTCATCTTTTTTATTTTTAATATTCATGTGTAAACACAATTTTTATGACGTAATTTTCTTTATTTCCTGCTTTCAACACGTGATCATTTAATTATTATTTTAAACTTTCATTATTGTTTTAATAGTCTCGCGCAAATACATTTTTTATTTGAGATAAAACATAATCCTTTGCGCTTATTTAGAAATTGGCAACAATATAAAAAAAGGACTTTTTCAATAAAAGATTTTTTACTCGTTTTTTAAGAATTTTTTGAGTTTTTATTGTCCGACCGTGATAATTTTTTTAATTTCTGAAAGCTTGTTATATTTCGCGTCTGGTGGTATGATTTTCGAATCCGTAGGATGGCTAGAAAAAAAGTAATAGCTCCTCAAAAAAGTCCCTAGTACAAAAGCGATTCGAGAATAACCCGGAATATCTACGCAGAATTTGATTGGTCCATTTCTAAATCGTTTTTGGCTCAGTTCCAGATTACTTTTTTTTTTAATATAGAAGGATAGAGAGATAAACTTGAATGTTGGCAATTAAGTTATTTCATTGTGTTAAAAAATGACATGGTTGGTGGAGAAATGAAAATAAGGAAATAATTAGGGATAATAAAATTTTTATTGTTGTCATTTTCTGGTTCGTGATTTTTTTTCAATTTTCACAGTTTAACTACAAATCTTAGTGAAATTTTGTTTTTATTGGAGCCGTAATACTACAGCCAGAGACTTCTGAATATAGATGAATTTTAATTAGAATAGTCCTGTACAGAAATACTGGTACAGAAACAAAACACTATCCTATGAGTTAATATATACAGCCTTTGATGCATCTTTCAATCCAGCGGTCTAAGAAACCGCCCATAGTTAGCTAATGTGGGACAATTTCTGTGACAGCAATTAAGTGTTAACCCTTTCCGGTACGGAGTAAGTTTGTTTTTAAAATGATGAAATTATCTACTGACACCAGAATTTACAAAAGAATTTAATAGAAAATAAAAACGTGCTTATTTTCCCGTAGTTTATAAAAGTAAAAATTTAATTAAATATTATTGGTGCCGTTTGTCAGTTATGGAATTAAAATTAGGTGTCCTTTTTTGTGACCACCGCCCGCTAAAGGGTTAAAAGCACTTTTTAGGTGCTTTCGTAATTATATAAATACATAGCTCTTATAGTGGTCGTCTGATCCGTCCGTCTGTCCGCATATAACGAAGCAAAAACTACCTACCCTGGTTTGAAACTTACTATGTTTATAATCGTTGCAGACTTTTGTCGATTCATTTCAGATTTTATGAAAATAGAATCAAAACTTAAAAATGATATTAATAAAAGTTTTCTTCATTCTATTAAATCCTATCCTACGTCATTAATTCAATGCTAACCCATGATAGGTAATGATTCTAGGTTGCCATGGGGATGACGTCCTATTTAAGAGGGAGTCCTATTATTTCCGTATTACTGAATTTAAAAACCGAATTTGTATACTAAAATTGTTTAATCAGAGCAATACCATTATCTACCGACAGTTTTTTGGATAGATGTGTCCGGAGAAATAACTATTAAATGGAAAAAGAAAGAGTCTCAATATAGATTTCAAGTTCTGAAATTTTCTAAGCTTTCCCGTTGGAATGTTCAGTCAATGTCAACAAAAGACAAAACGTTGCAATTTAAAATGTACTTATTTTATGACGGAAATGAATCCTTATCCTAATAACAGACGATATAATTAATTTTTTTCAGTGAAATAATAACGATGATCTTTTTTTACATCGTCTTGTATTGGATATTTGCGCATATTTTAATTTGAATGTAACAAAATAGTAATGAATTGTTTGTGAAAGTGTATTGAAACTTAAGTTCACAAAATAAAATGAATATCTATGATATGAAAATCTGCACATGAAATACATTTTGTATTCATGCCTTTTTGCATAAGAGTGCAACATCTATTGCACCAAGATCTGAATACATATAAAACTAATTATAGTGCGAACGCACCTCATTTGTCACGTTTGACGTACAATTTCCAACTTGTTTTTTTCAATCCAGATATGATAACAAACATAAGTAACGTTTTTGATTGGAAAGAAGCAAATTTTCTAGAATGCCAGGATTGGATTTTATCTCTCTGAGATATCTTTAGATATAATGAATTCTTGTAGAAACTGGAAATTGAGTTAAAAATAAGATTTGCACGTGATTTTTTTAAAAGTTTTTTTTTCTTCTAACCAAAAAAGGCTGACATGTTCAGTTTTGTAACTGAATCAAATAATGTTCATAAAACAAGATTTTGAACCGCAATATTTTTATTTCCCATCTAGTTCATATGAAATATTTTGGTTCGGTTCAGTTTCGTTAAAATATCACGGTTTTTGCTTCGGTTCCGAATGAACGAAAATCGTCAAAGTTTAGTACAGAAAGAGTATCCTATGAATAGATTTTGGTGTAAACCTCTCACTAAAGTGACGCTGCTATGCTGCATTTTTCACTATTTCCGGGATAGCTATATCTCTAGAACTAATGCACGGAATTTCATCAAACTACATATTCTGTTACACCTTGACATAAATGGACACTGGTTAGGTTTTGTTGTAAATCCCCCAACAGGTGGCGCCGCTATGCTGCAGTTTTGTGATTTCCTCGCTAGTTATATCTTAAAAATTATTGCACGGAATTTCAACAAAAACTCCATATTATGTTATATCTTGACTTAAAGAAATCCTAATTAGGTTTGGGTATATATCGCCCAACAGATGTCGCAGCTATGCTCAATTTTTCATGATTTCCGCAATAGCTATATTTCAAGAACGAATACATTGCCCTTTAATTTTTGTTGCAGACGATTTTATTTATATAGAAGAAAGTTTTTGTGATGGCCACAACATTATAGTTTATATCATTCATATAATATTCAAGACTTTCTTTTGAAAAGTCGACACCAGCCGAACCCGACCTGAAATAATCAAAACTGAAATCGACACCGACCCATTTACAGACAACTCGATCCGCAGCGAAAAAAAAGTACAGTTCACCCGATCCGATGCATGCAATATTTTTTGCGCAATATAAATAGTAATAATCATAATAATAATAATTGTAAGCAAAAGCAATCGCATGATTATAATGAATTTGAAACCTTTAAAAAAATCAATCATTTGAGATGAGTTTATAATGTGTGTTGCCAAATTTAGATACTTAATAAAGGGGGATCGTCTCGATACCTTTGTTTGAGTGACATATTTCGGCACAAAAATGGTGGATGGCACGGGGAATCGTTATTCGGAGGAACTTCCGCATTTTTTGCTTTCACTTAGCAGCTGCTCGAAGCTTCAGAGAAGGAGAAGGAGAGAGAGTGAGAGTTTTGCTTTGGGGTTTGGTTGAATGATGGGTCTCGTAGTTAAGAGAAAGTGAAATTCTTATTTTTTTTTTCTTTTTAATTTCTTCTGTTATCTGCACGACGTTAAATGAAGTGAAAGGTAAAAGTCGATTTAACTTATGCCGGTTCTCAGAAAAAAAAAAAAGAAAGAAAGAAAGGGAAAAAGAAAAAAATCCCTGACGGCTCGGCCTACAGGCACAGATAGATTTTGAAGGCGCAGACCGTGGGGCGCCTGTTTTTTGGGAATTGCAGAAGAAATGACCTTCATGCAATGATGCGACAGTTAGAACCGCCCACTTCAAAACCTAACTTGTTTGCAGGCGGAGCCGGCAGGAATTTTTTTTTATTTTATTTATTTATTTATTTATTTTTTACCGTAAGAGTTGGTCCTATAAAAAACTTGTCAGCATAAAAGTTGTAGATAATATTAAGAAGATTTATAATAAATTTAAGCGGATTTGATATCTTGGAAATTGACGAGGTTATGAATTTTTTTCTTCTGAAACCCCTATCCCCCCCCCCCCCCTTTGGGCATTTTTAATGAAATCAAAAATCTGTCATACAGAATTTCTGTCCCTTTTCCTAGAAGTAATAATAACTTTAAACGGATTCGATATGTATAAAAATTAAGAAGTTATGGGTTTTTATCTGTTTTCCCGTCTGCTTGTAGGCGAGTTGGGAATTGACGGAGTTATGAATTTTTTTTCCTCTAAAACCCCCCTTTTTTCCCCCTTGGGGACATTTTTAATGATATCAAAAATCTGTCATACTTAAATTTTCGGCCTTTTTCCTAGAAGTAATAATAACTTTAAACGGATTCGATACGTGTAAAAATTAAGAAATTATGGGTTTTTTTCTGTTTTTACAAAAAGCTCCCCATTCCCCCCCCCCCCCCCCCTTGGTTCGATTTTGCCCATTAACGAACTTGACCGAGATTTTATGTCCCTTGGTTTTATGCAACAGTTTGGAAAAGATTTGTGCAGAATTATTGCAGTTATCGTGTCCATAAAAAAGTGACACACACACACACACACACACACACACACACACACACACACACACACACACACACACACACACACACACACACACACACACATATATATATATATATATATATAAAGTTTTGAACTGGGGGTGGTTTTGGGTTCTGGGAACCATGATCGGCGTAGATCTGCAAAAAATTTTCAAAAATTCCAACTTAGGGGAGAATGTAGGGTAGTATTTCTTACGAAATCTACATAAAAAGAAAATATACATATGAACCGTTGATTTTGAAAATGGGGCAATGTTATGTTTTCAATTCTTTTAACTACTTTTATCACAATAATAATAATAATAATAATAATAATGATAACAATAAATATATATCACTAAATTTAAAATTCCATACCCTATTAAATTTATTGTATAAAAAATTCATTTTATTAATATTCTATTTACAACCCTAATTTATTAAAATATTACCTTTCTTAAAAATATTCCATTACTGTTCATATTTAAGGCATTTTTTATCCTAATCTACTTAAATTCACTTTTATTTCCCGACAAATAAGGTGTAAAAATCCCATTTCATAAGAATATTTCTTTTTAAAAAACACGTTTTGTTAAATTCTTTATTATATTAAATATTTCCTATTTATTCCCGCATTTAAATCGCTTTTATTTCTTTTAATCTGTGTAAATTCATCATTTTTCCTCTCCTAATAGTTTAAAAAAATCATTCTTTTAAATTGTTTTCAATACGCAAAAACTGAAACTTATTTTTTCGATTTCCCGCGTTTTTTAATTTCCACGATGTTTTAGAAAACTCTTTTCTGGCCAGAAGCAGAGATAGAGAGAGAGAGAGAGAGAGAGAGAGAGAGAGAGATCTACGGATGTTGCTGGCGTTCTAGTATGTTTTAACATAGAGAATTGCTAAGAGAGATCATTCTCTGGGTTGCTGTCTCAGCCACATTAAGACTTCAAGTTGAACACAGGAGACAAAAGTTCAAAAGTTTGGTTGGCAACTTCGACATCCACCATGCAGCTTCGACCTACCCCTAAGCGATTTTCATCACTGAACTCATCTGTTTAGTGTTTAGTCCACTAAAAGACCATCTTGGAAGCAAGATGATGTTCACAGATGATGAAAAGGTTCAACTTGAAGTCGTTATGCGGCTGAGACAGCAACCCAGAGAATGTTATGCAGCTAGTGCTGCACTGATAAAACGGTGATATAAGTGGATAAATATTGGTGGAAAATATGTTGAGAAATAAAAATAATTTTGAAGTGAATATCATTGTAAATTATCTTTTGTGTGACTTACCATCGTATATTTCTAATTCAACAATACGAAACTTTTTGACACATTTTTTAACTTCAAAGCACACTTACAGTATTTTTCCCCCTTTTTCGGATCGATTGAATTATGCATCTTGAGTTATAAGCGATTATTTTCGAAGGATGGAAGTTTTTTTGTTTCCTCCTGCGCTGTCGCATCCGAAAATTTGGTTCAAAACGACAATTTTTAGGCATTTTCCGAAAAACGAAAAAAAAGAAAAACAGTTCGATTACATATAGTTTCTTAATAAGAGCACCTGCCTATGTTTGCGAATAAAAATGAATTGAAAAATGTGTTAGAAAATAGCCAAGATTAGATTGGAAAACAGCCACAAAGTTATATAGTAAATTATAGTTATAAATATATATCAAGGATTTTAGATCTTCTTTCAAATAAATAAAGCTATATATTCGTGTTTTTCCTGCCTCTCTAGTTTTATGCTTATACTAACGTATGCAATGCGATACCTAATGTTTTAATTAACCAAGTCCTTGAAAATCTGCTACGATTGAGTCATGGTGAAACCTTACTCTCATACCTAATCGACCATTTATTTGTGTTTACTTATTTTATTATTTTTTTACATATAGGTTGAAATAAAGCTAATTAAAAATCAGATTTAAAAAGCCTTTTTTTTTAAAAATATATCTGCCTTTTCATTTTTTTCTTTGTAAATATAATTTTTCTTATTATAGGAAATTAGATTTTCTATTTTAATATTATATATGAAAAACAGTTTGAATTTATATGTCATTTACTATTTTTTTTAGAAACGTTGAAACAGAAACTAATTAAAAATCAGTATTTTAGCTTGCTTGTTATAGTACACCCTATATATTATTTCTGTTGTCAACATCCCTTTTCTATATACATTTACGAAACGCACAACAACGAATGAGCTATCATTCGAAAGGTTTTTGAAGCGGTTTCTGACATAGTACACTCACATTTCGTTAAAACATGTTTTTTGAATAAAAATTGCTGTTCATTAAAAAAATTAAATCGGCATTGTTTTCATAAATGAAACGAAAGGTTTCTCTCAAATCAATGTTGCCACAAAAATAAAATTATTATTTCGTATTATATCGCATTATATCGTGCTCAGCAATGATTATAAAAAAATCAATAGTACAAAAGATAAATTACGATTTATTCGCACGGGTTTATTCTATGTTAATGATTAAAAATCAAAATTGAAATTGAAATGTTCAGAAGAAAAAAGACCCTCGATCGATCGAAGCAGTGGTATTCCACGTGTAGAATAAGAGATATGTTTTGTTATATTAGATTAAATTGTGTTTTATGTGTATTCAATTTATTTTTCTTTGTTCCATATTTTTCAAGATGCGGATGACGTCATCTTCTAATGCAGTTAAAATACGATTGTTAATTTTTTTCTCGCACGTGTTTTTTTCCTATCTTCAATCAGTTTTTACTGTAACTTTGATGGAATCAATGTGATATCTCTCATGGCGTGATTCATGTTGTTTGCAGATATTTTTAGTCCTTATTTTTTTTTCATTAGAAGTTCAAACCTGCGTCTAAAAAAATACTAGACTTACAGTGCGAAATCCCCGCACAGGTCCATTGGTTTATTTTTAATTTACTTAAAATAATTGATTACTATTAGAAGATTTGATTTCCATATAAAATGAGACGTTGATTTTGGAAAGTGGGGCTTTTTATTTTACTGTTAGATATTGAATGGTTGGCATTGGAATGGGTTTAGAAATATATTCGTCAAACTATTTTACGAATGTTCTAAAACCTATCAGACATATTTTATATTATTGTGGTCTTATTTCATGCAAATTTAATGCGCAATAAGAATTATCCGTGTTATCCGAAAAAAAAAATCATTGTTATGGTATGCGCCCATTCACTTGCCTCATACTTTCAAATGCAATGATTGGTTTAAAACGTTTGAATTTTCATTGAATGTAAATATCAATATAATTTAAGAAAAAAAACATGGTTTTGGTATGCGCTTATTGACTTGCCTCATTTTCAAAAGCAATGATTGGTTCAAAACGTTGAATTTTCATTAAATGTAAATATCAATATAATTAAAAAAAAAAATCATGGATTTGGTATGCGCTTATTGACATGCCTCACTTTCAAAAGCAATGATTGGTTCAAAACGTTGAATTTTCTTTGAATGTAAATATCAATATAATAATAATAATTAAAAAAAAATCATGGTTATGGTATGCGCCTATTGACTTGCCTCACTTTCAAAAGCAATGATTGGTTCAAAACGTTGAATTTTCTTTGAATGTAAATATCAATATAATAATAATAATAATAATAAAATCATGGTTATGGTATGCGCCTATTGACTTGCCTCACTTTCAAAAACAATGATTGGTTCAAAACGTTGAATTTTCTTTGAATGTAAATATCAATATAATAATAATAATAATAATAAAATCATGGTTATGGTATGCGCCTATTGACTTGCCTCACTTTCAAAAGCAATGATTGGTTCAAAACGTTGAATTTTCTTTGAATGTAAATATCAATATAATAATAATAATAATAATAATAAAATCATGGTTATGGTATGCGCCTATTGACTTGCCTCACTTTCAAAAACAATGATTGGTTCAAAACGTTGAATTTTCTTTGAATGTAAATATCAATATAATAATAATAATAATAATAAAATCATGGTTATGGTATGCGCCTATTGACTTGCCTCACTTTCAAAAGCAATGATTGGTTCAAAACGTTGAATTTTCTTTGAATGTAAATATCAATATAATAATAATAATAATAATAATAATAAATCATGGTTATGGTATGTGCCTATTGACTTGCCTCACTTTCAAAAGCAATGATTGGTTCAAAACGTTGAATTTTCTTTGAATGTAAATATCAATATAATAATAATAATAATAATAAAATCATGGTTATGGTATGCGCCTATTGACTTGCCTCACTTTCAAAAACAATGATTGGTTCAAAACGTTGAATTTTCTTTGAATGTAAATATCAATATAATAATAATAATTTAAAAAAAAATCATGGTTATGGTATGCGCCTATTGACTTGCCTCACTTTCAAAAGCAATGATTGGTTCAAAACGTTGAATTTTCTTTGAATGTAAATATCAATATAATAATAATAATTAAAAAAAAAAAAATCATGGTTATGGTATGCGCCTATTGACTTGCCTCACTTTCAAAAACAATGATTGGTTCAAAACGTTGAATTTTCTTTGAATGTAAATATCAATATAATAATAATAATTAAAAAAAAAATCATGGTTATGGTATGCGCCTATTGACTTGCCTCACTTTCAATAACAATGATTGGTTCAAAAAGTTGAATTTTCTTTGAATGTAAATATCAATATAATAATAATAATAATAATAATAAAATCATGGTTATGGTATGCGCCTATTGACTTGCCTCACTTTCAAAAGCAATGATTGGTTCAAAACGTTGAATTTTCTTTGAATGTAAATATCAATATAATAATAATAATTAAAAAAAATCATGGTTATGGTATGCGCCTATTGACTTGCCTCACTTTAAAAAACAATGATTGGTTCAAAATGATGAATTTTCTTTGACTGTAAATATCAATGTAATAATAATAATTTAAAAAAAAATCTTGGTTATGGTATGCGCCCATTGACTTGCCTCACTTTCAAAAGCAATGATTGGTTCAAAACGATGAATTTTCTTTGACTGTAAATATCAATATAATAATAATAAAAAAAAAAACTGATATTTTATTTTATTTAGATATTTCATTCTTCCTTCAAATATTTTCAACGAAAAATAAATTTTATAGGAAAAAAAAAAGGAAAAGAATATTCAGTGATAAGTTGTATGCATATAATTATAAATTATGATAAAACACTATTTCACACATGTTGCCAATTCACCACAGCTGTAGTAGAAATGCCAAATTCTGATTGTGTTTGTTAATAGTATATGCAACAAAAATAATTCTATTCAAAAGTGCACTTGCCTCCCTTTCAAAAGCAACGCATTTGAAAGAGCGTCGACCCAATCCGTGACTAGTAAGAAATTTATTGAATGACTAGTAAGAAATGCATTTATTGTGAATGGATTGAAAACGTAAACATTAATTTGTAATAAGAGTTAGCTTTAACTCATTTTTTTTACAAAAAGAAATTCCCCACTTAAATCAACGGCTCAATTATTGGAAAAACAAAATAATTCAAACTCACCTATCATTTAAGTGTTAAATTAAAAGTTAATGAAACATCAGATTTTAATGTATATATATATATTCACTATATTTGTTTTTGTTTTTGTACTATTCTGTTATCAGATTAAATATATATATATATATATATATATATTTCAAAACTTTATGTGAAAATCAGTTTGAATTCTCTTGTCATTTATTTCTTTATTATTTTTCAGAAGCGTTGAAATAAATTTTAACTAAATAAAAGATTGTTACTTTTTGTAATCTATTTATTTTTCTTTAATCGAGTTCATTATTCAATATTTTATAAGAAAATCAATTCATATTCACTGTCATTTAACATTATTTTCAGAAGCCTTAAAGTAAAAGTTATATCTTTATTATTTAGAAAAAAAAAAAAAAAATCCATTATTATTAGAAACTGATTTGAATAGTTTATATAAAAATCAGTTTGAATTCACCTATTAGTTATTTTTATTTAGTTTTATATTATTTTTTCAGTAGCATTAAAATTAAGATTGATTAAAAACCAGATTTAAGAGTATTTTTTACTATGTTTACTTTTATTTTCCTTTAAATTTGTATTGCCCTATTTTATGTGAAAAATTACCTAAATTTCAGAATTATTTTTTTAAAAAAAGTTTAATTCAAAATTAGATTTTAAAAGATTTTTTTATGCTATGTTTGCCTATTATTTTATTTTTTTAAGTAAAATTCTATTTTTTTAGAAATTGTATTTACTATTTCAGTATTTTCTGTGAAAATTAATTCGAATTTACCTAACATTGTTGTTATTTTTTTGCAAAAGTATTGAAGTAAAAGTTGATTAAAACTTAAATTTTGAAAGTTTTTTTTTTTTTTTTTCTAATTCAATATTTTATATGAAAATCTATTTGAATACCTCTACCATTTATATTATTTTTCTCAGAAGTACCAACATAAAAGTTAATTAAAAATCAGATTTTATAGCAGCACCTTTTATATTATATTTTCCTTTTATTTATTTTTCACATATGCATAATTTTTACAATTTTTTTAAAATAATTAATATGAAAATCTATTTGAAAGCAGCCACTATCCCCCCCCCCCCACAAGTGCCGAAATAAAAGTTTTAAAAAGCATTTGTTATACTATATTTGCCTTTTATTTTAATTTTAAATTTTAAATAATTAAAAAATCGAAATAATAAAATTAATTTATTCGAAACATTATTTATTATTTAAAATTTTTATATGTAAATCAATTTCAATTAACTTTTATTTACTATTTTTATTTCTTGCGTATTTCAGAAGGTCAATACACGGAATGTAGTAAATCGGAATTTTTAAAATAATTCTTGTATCATATCAAAATAATTTTGTGTCGATAATATTGAAATATAAATTAAATTTATTAAAAATCATATTTTTTAAATGCTTTTCTTTCTTTCTATATTTGTCCTTTTTTTCTTTTAGTAAAATTTGTTATTATTAAAAACGGTAATTTTTATTTAAACGAAAATTATTTTTTATTCATTGAGCAGTTTGTTTACTGTTTCTCTCCTGCGTATTTCCTAAGGTCAATGCACGGAATATATTTATAAATCGGAATTTTTAAAATAATTCTTGCATCATATCAAATTAATTTTGTGTCGATAATACAGAAATATAAATTAAATCTATCAAAAATCATATTTTTAAAAAGCTTTGCTTTCTTTCTATATTTGTCCTTTTCTTTCTATTAGTAAAAATTTTTGTTAATAAAAGCGGTAATTTTTATTTAAATGAAAATTAATCTTTATCCACTGACTGAGCAGTTTGTTTACTGTTTTCTCCTGCGTATTTCATAAGGTCAATACACGGAATACATTTATGAATCAGTATTTTTTTTAATGACTCCTGCGTTGATTCAAAATAATCAGTCTCGATAAGCGCTAAATCTAGACATTCGCACAAAAATATAAGGCTGCACGACGCCATACTGTCTGGCGGAATTTCATTAGCTTGTTTTTTTATTATTTTCGTGTTATCATCATCGCCCAAGAAAGCGTCATAAATGATTGCGTAACGATGTTCAAAAATTTTCCTATCTCCCCTTTATCTCTGCATCATCACCTGGTGTGCTTTGTTTTCGCTTTTATTTTTATTCTTGTTTCACAACGGGGGTGTTTTTCCGAGCCTTGTTATCTAAACAATATCCAGTTTCACTCTGCGAAAAAGCCCCTTTGCGCCGTTCGAGAGAGAGAGAAAGATATCGGTCGCCAAGCGCGTGCCAGTCTTGGCGAGGACGGGGGAAGACCTCGGGCGACAGCAACCCTAAAGGGTAGTAGGTGGTAGAAAAGGCCTGATGGTGAGTCACGGAGTAGAGGCAGAGTTTCGCCCGATATCGACCGAGTGAGTGCATCGCTTACCCAGTAATCTAGAAACTCTCGACTTGGTCGGTTCGCGATCGGGGCTGGTTAGAGCTTTTGGTTTTAGTTTCTTGTTTTTTTTTTCTTTCTTTGTTTATTTGTTGTTGTTTAATATAAGAGCTTAACGACGGCGTCCTGTGTGCTTCAGACCCGCAGCACATCCCAATGCCAAGGGATGGAGCCTACATTTTATGACGATTCACGTTTTAGAAACAGAGAAGACGTCAGAGGGATGAAAAGGCCTATGACATTGGATCTGAATGCTGTGAAGAGCAGCAAAAAAGCTCGGGGAAATGCTTTACTCACATCTCCCGATCTTCATATGCTGAAAATAAATTCCCCGGAATTGGAAAAATTGATCATGCAGCAGCATACGATGGCCCCCAGCCAGTGCATGTACCCAAAGAGTGACGACAGGGATCAGTACTCCCGGGACTTTCCCGACGCCCTGAGCGGCCTGCAGCCGCCTAGCAACCACAACAACTACAACCTCTACCAACCTCCTCAAACCATCCAGTCCGATGTCAATATTCTGTCAGTGAGTAACAGCTGCAACATCATGCCACCGTCCACTCTACCCCAAGTCGTCGACAATTATGGATACCAACAACAAATGTCGACTATGAACGGTAACTGCAATCCTATGGTGTCTTCCACAATGAGTTCGAACTGTTATGCCCCCGTCAGCAATGGCTATTACGGTATGGAACCGATTGTGTCCATCAAAGAGGAACCTCAGACTGTGCCCTGTGCCTCGCCCCCGGATCCACCGAAGTCCCCCATCGACATGGAGAACCAGGAGAGGATGAAACTGGAGAGGAAGCGTCTCCGGAATCGAATAGCCGCCAGTAAGTGCCGCCGGAGAAAACTGGAGAAAATCGCCAGGCTCGAGGACAGAGTCGCGCTCCTCAAAAACGAAAATTCAGAACTCCTAAATAAGGTGACATTTCTCAAAGATCAGGTGTGCCACTTGAAACAACAAGTTCTGGACCATGTGAGGCAAGGTTGTGATATTTTGACAAATACTACTTACCCATCCTACGGAGATGAGCTATGAGAATTAAAGTAAGTGAGTAAGTAGATGACGTTTGTAAATGATATTTTTATATATATACATATAAATGTGTTTGGAGTTGTATTAAAGACGTTGACCACCGAGAGGCTATGACGATTTTTTTAAAAGTGCTCTTGTACTTCAGACATTTCAGATTATTTTGTGATTTTTTTTCGCTTTTTTTTATGTATATATTTCATAAGCTCCTGACGGAAGGACTTTCAAAGTTTATCAGACGATTTATTTTTCGTTATTATGTAGTCATGTGTTCAAATTAATTTATATTGTTCGTAAGAGGTATCGATAAAGCTGTTATATAGATTTCTTTTATATATATATATTGTTTAAATTTTATCAGAACTTTTCCATATAATTTCAATATAAAAGTGATTCAAGATTTTTTTTTCCAGACTTCTTTAAATTGAAATATATATATATATTATGTTAAATTGGTTTTTATAATATGTTCATATACATTCTAAGCGTATTTATAATAATATTTAAATTCTGAAAAATCTAATTTTGTAAAATTTGACAAAAGAAAAAAATATATTTTATTTTATTTTTTTCCATATTCCTTAAATTTTATTAAAACTTTTTAATATTGAAATAAATTAATATCTTTCCCTCATTTTGTAAGTTTAAAAACACGCATTTTATCATTTAAAATAATTTTCATATGTGAGAATAAATAATAAATTTATTTTCAAAATATTATCTAAGTTTTGACGACGGCCATAAAAACCTGAAAAGCAATGAGCAATATTCATCTAGAAATATTATAACATACTTTTTTATATGTTACCCAGTTCGGATTTAAATCGGAAAATAAATTCAATGTGATTTTTTTTTTTTTTTTCATTCTTCAATAATATATATATTTTTTTCGATATATGATTATTAACTACTATAACTATGCAAACTAAGTTAATGTGTGATTATAGAGTATAATAGTTGTATTTTCATAGCAATATATGTATATTTTTTGACTCTTATTTACAAATTTTGGGTATAGTGTAAAAAAACAAAAAACGTATGAGTCACTGTAAATAGTGTATTTTAAGGACTGTAGTTAAACTACTTCAATTTTATATGCCTCTTTTTTCTACGGAAAAGCTCAATTTGAAATAAGATTTTTTCCTATTGCTTGAATAATGTAATTAATCCACTGTATTGAAATGTGTAGCTTAAATATCCATCCAGAAAATTTTTATATTCAACTATTTTTATAACTGTAGATTTAAATAGATAAACAATCAATATTTTTTAGAAAAAAAAGTGTAAGTTTTATCACATAATATAGTTGTGAAATATGATATGACAGTCTAAATAGTGTATTATAATGCGTAGCATCAATATTCAATGCGAAATGTTTGATAATTAACCATTTTTTTTTTATATATGTAGATTTAAATAAATAATAATCAATATTTTCGGTAATAATACAAGTGTATGATATCATCCAGGAAAAATGACTGGACAAATCTAGACAATCTATGTGTAGCTTAAATATCTATCCCTAAAGAAAAGAAATTATATAAACAATTATTTTTATATGTATAGATTTAAATTAATAACAATAAATTGGGAATAAATACAAATTATTAACATTGATAAATATGATAAAACGACCTAAAGAACTTAATAATCCATCCAAAATTTATAATAGTCAACTATTTTTATAGCTGTAACTTTTAGTAAATAACTAATCAATATTTTCAGAAAAAATATAAGTGTATTTAATGTAAAAATATGACTAGAAAATCTCTATACAACGCATTTACACGTGGCCTAAGTATCCATCCAAAAAATATTTTGATAATCAACTATTTTTATAATTGTAAATTTAAATAAATACTAATCAATATTTCCAAAATAAATGTAAATTACTAGCATTGCCTAGTTATGGAATATGACAATCAATTTTCCATGCTTGTTGAAAATATTTACTAATGTTGTTAGATAATTAAAATACGTAGTACACGATTCAATATCAATGGCCTTATAAGCTGAAGTGAAATCCATCCTCTATATTGAAATAAATATTATACTTCGAATAAATTGAATGTTATGAAATAGGAAAAAAAAATAAAAATAAAAAATCGTTTTATCTTGCCATTAAATATATTGCCTTCAAAACTCGTGTACAATAAATGAATTATAAAGGAATATGAACAAATAAAGCCTTGTTGTAAATTGCCATTTCAAGTACTTCTAAGATACCATTATTATATATTTTACATCCAATCAATCTGAATTGTGAAATATTTAAATAAATGCTGTTAATTATTAAAAATCTTATAAACCCTAGGGGCAAATGCATATCGGAGTGGAGTAAACCAAAGCGCGATATTTCTTTTGTGCAAATAGTTGAGAATACAGTGTTTATACAATTTTGGGGAAACACGCGAAATACTGGTAGGGAGATATTAACCCCGAAATGGAAGAATGAGTCATTTTGACTCGTTTTTTCTTTGAAGAAGACAAGTGATAATAAGGGTGATTTTTCCATTCCAGGGTTAATATGGAACAAATATATTTTATTCTGAAATCATGTAGAATTTTAATATTTTCACAAAATTTGTATTATAGTAAAAATATATCCGTATTTATGAAACATTGATTTTTCATTATATTTTTTTTCTTATATAAAGCCATTCAATACACAATTTTGCCAATATACATTTGCCCCTAGGGAACTGCGTATTACATTAATCTCTGTAGCATAATTCAAAACATTCCTTGCTATGTTATCAAATTAAGTATATATATAGTATATATATATATATTCCTTTTTTTAAATGCTGTGTATTCAGTAAATGGTTGAGATTTGCAACTGCTTTAAATTACTTAAAACATTTTTCACGATCAACTTTGTCTTCTTTGGGCATTATATATCCACCTTCCCCTGTCATATTTATGTTTTATTAGTGTTTTTAGTTCCTATGTGCTTTAAAAAAATGTTTCTTTCTTTGTGCATATTTCTTCTAAAATATTAATTAGTTTTTATTTTAGATTTATTTGCTCTATAAAGTAATATGTTGTTTTCTTACTATAAGAAGCTTTACCTTTTGTTTTAAAAGTTTAATTGCTTGTTTCTTGTTTAATGACTATGTAAAGAGATGATTTTATTCTTTATATACTGTGCGTGTTGTGTACATCTATGCTTTTCACCAAATATGCCAAAATATTACATTTTTCCTATATCCGTGTGCAAAATGCCAAATATCAGCACTTTGTTTAGTTCCTTTTTTTTATTCAGAGATGCCTTGCACTATATTCCTGTGAATATTTAGAAGGTTTAGCGTTAATGACAATACTTTTTTTCCTTAGTTTTCTTCATCTTGTTATTAAACGCAGTAAAAATAAAATAGACTAACTTAAAATATTTATGTGAAACTTATGGAAATTTGGACATTCTCGAGCTGAATTTTATGCTCACTTAAAATTATTCTTTAATTTTATGCATACCAATTAAAGCAGTAAATATTGAAAATTTTCAGATTTTTTTTTTTTTAATCTTTAAGAAGACAGATTTATTTTATGTTCACTAATCTGCATATTTTTATTTATTGAAAATTGGTATTGCATAGCTTTCTAAAAAAAAATATTTAAAAAAAAAAAGTGTATTTTTAAAGTTTAATTGTCATTGTTTTTGGTTAAAGTAAAACATATATAAAAATTAATAAGTTTTAAAAATATATCTTTTAATATCATTTATATGTTTAAATATATAAAAAGTATTTTTAATTAGAACATAAAGGCGTAAATAATTAAAATATTACATCAGACTCAGAAAACGTAATTTCTAATATATTTAATTTGAATATATATATATATATGTATATACTAAGTTTAATTGACTATAACAAAATATTATTTAAAAATGCTTTTTAATTTCTTTAATTAATCTAAAATTAATATAATAGATTTTGATAAACAAATAGTTTATTGTTCCCTAATTAATCTTGAATTGAATTTCAATAAAAGAACAATTAAATTTTTTTTAATAGAAGTCATAAGTGAAAATACCTTTTTAATTAAATAAAATGGAAATTTATATGGTTATTAAAAATATTTTATTAAACTAAACAGACTTACGTGTAAATTAATTATACGTTTATTTTGTATTTCGATCGCTTATAATATATAATATATATTTAAAATCAAATTTAAATAGCGGTTCTTATATAATTTTCTGAACTAAATGTAAGTGTCTGTTATATAATAAAGAAGGTTTAGAGTTGTCACATTGTATCATATGAAAAAAAGAAATTTTCAAAAAAAAAAAAAAAATAATAATAATAATTTATTAAAAAATATTTATTTTACTCCGTGTTTCTGCGTTTTATGTTTATATAATTATTATAATTTTTTTCATTTGGTGTTCCTAGAATAAGAGGCATTACGTCTTAATGCTACCTTTTAAAAGAATTCACAGGATTTAAATGAGTGCTACAGTTTTGTGCTCTGCTTTAATTACACGCTTCTTAATTAAGGAAAAAGTAAACCTGTTTTAACCGAATGCAATCAAATAATATTACCATATCAGGTCACCATGCTTATAATAAGCTATATATCATATAATTATTTTTATTTTAAAATATAACTCTTCTAATTTATTTTAAAGGGACATGGGATTGTTTTAAATAATTAATACCAACCGAACTTGAAAAGTTCCCAACTTAAGTGTTTAGAGTAAGTTTTCCTTTGATGAATTAAATATATTTTAATTCATTATTCATTTTGAAATAGTCTGTAACCGATAAGGAAAAAAAAAAAAAAAAAAAGGGAAAATAGATCTTAGTTTTAAATATTGTTTATTCTTTCCGAAAACAAGAATGAATTATCACTGCATTATGAACAGATAAATACGGAATAAAATGGCGCTAACTAGTACGGTTTTTGAGTAAAATATTTTGATATTTTTTAACAATATTTGATATTTTTAAAATCAAATATCCTCAAGAGTATTTATCTAAGCTGAGTTTATGCACGAAAGATATTTTATTTTGAAAGCATGTAGAACATTTTGAACTATAACTTTATTTATGTAATAATATTATTCACTAAGACTTTTTTTTTTTATCCTCAAAATGGTTCATATAGATATAAAATGAACATGGAGTATTTTAAACAGCTGTAGTAAGTGCTATCTTCATTTTGTGAACAAGACCCTTTTTTTTGTTTATATATATTTTTTTATTCTTTACTTCAAAAGATGACTAAAACAATAAGCTAATAAAAATAGACATTTCAGGCTATCGCTATAGCTAATAGAGCAGTACAATAATAATAATAATAATAATAATGAACATTTCAAATTTAATTATCCCTTGTTCCTTTAAAACGTTTCGCTTTATTTGTGCCGATTTTCTTTATGTGTGTATGCTAGTCGTGTGCAGATATTTTTTTTTTCTTAAAAACGCTTAATATTTTAGTTTGTGTGAAAAAGCCTTAATATAATTTGTTATAAACTGTAAAAAAAAGTTTATTTTGTATTTCATGTATATTTACAGCGAGTTGACATATTTTGAAATTGTTCTTGAGAAGTATGTATTTTCAATTCTTATCTGTTCTTCAAAGCTGACATTTAATTTTTTTTTTGAACAATCATTGTGTTTATTTATGTCATTGTTTTCCTACCTCAGCCATTTCCATATTATTATATTTTCCGTGCGTGGTTTGTATTTGTATATAAAGCTTTTTTGCTAATTTGTTTTTTTTTTCAATGTTTGTGCAATGATTTTTGTTATGATTGTGATATTACATAGATACAATTAGTAGCTTGTTGCAGTAATGTTTATCAAATTAGAAAACGAGCATCTAAAATGGAACTGTTTATTTTATTTTTTATTTTTTTTTTCGCAAAAAGTTTATTTGAAAAGTTTATATTGATCAATAAGAAAAACCTCGCGAATTATGACATCTAGAATTAATTACTTTTGTACGTTATTTAAAGAGAATATCACTGCGCATGTATGTTGTGGTTTTGTATTTAATTTATTCATTTTATTTTATATGTTTTAAATGTGGGTAAAGCCTCCCCTCAACAACATTAACAGTTTGTAGACTGTTCAGTAATTTACAGCATGGAAACTGTTACTTATTTAATTGACAAAAATGTTTTCTTCGCTAGATTAATTATTATTAATATTAATATTATTATTGTATTTAAAAAAAAATTGTATTATTTTTATTATTTTGAGAGATTTTAGCAGGAAAAGGAAGTAATTTACTGCGCATGAAAAACCTTTTTCAATTTATTTAGATATTTTTTATTCTTGTTTTGCATATTAACAAAAAAAAAAATGTAAAAAAATAAAAATAAAATAAAATATATATGCAACTTTATTTAAATACATGGTTTTAGTTTCGGAGTTGCTTCTGCTTAAAATGTACATTCTAAGCAATTATTTTATTTTAAAGTAAAAATTTAAAAAAATAATAATAATAAATAAAAATATTATTATTAGAAAGAGAGAGCAAGACAAACTTTGCATTTATTGAATATAAATTTCAAATTTGGTAGTTTTGTTTTAAAAGATCTCTATCGACTTAAAAAGTAAAGGAGACTGACTTATTAAACTTTTTAATTGGTAATTACAATCCTTAAGAGAAAAAAAAAACTATAAAAAACTAATATATTTAAATATAAGTTTCAATTTTCATTCAATTTCCCATGAAACCATTTGAAACATTTGACATGAATTTTAGAATAACTTTTAGTTGTAGCAACAGGGGTCGATCCAGGGAAAATTTGGGGCCCATTTAGGGCCCTTCACAAAAATCTATTTAATAAAATGGACCCTTTCACAAAAATCAATTTGATAAAATGACACAATGAATGAATTTCACAAAATTTTATTTCATGAAAACTTACTATTTGTTATTTATTTATTATTTTGTGATTTTTTAAAATGTGTAATTTGTAAACAAACAAGTTCACCAGAGGAAAACTTTTAAATTTTTAATTTAAAAGGAAGTTTAAAAAAGGAGGATTTAAAAAAGTTTTTGTTTATAAATGCCTTGGTTCGAATTTGATTAACTGGATTTCAATTTTCATTACAAAATGTTATTTTTCACAGAAATATAATACATTTCACAAAAATAACCTTTACTTTTCATAAAATGCCCCCCAAGAAAAAAAAAACCTGTATCGATTCCTGAGCAATAACAAATAAACTAAAATCTACTTTCATGCAATATTCCTTTAAACTGTAAACGGTAAACTATATTTTCTGTGCTCTCTCCAACAATAAATAAATCACAAAAAGAAATCAAACTGTCTGCAGTTGTACTTAATTATTATTGAAAGAATGCATGAAGCATTTCTTATTCTCAACTCCTTTTCTTTCTTTATACTGCGCAATTCCTCTCAGAATAATTTGCAAATCGTTTCCAAACCATGGAATGCTGAGCGCCATTTTTTCCTATTTATTTCTTTTTAAGCAAGAAAAAATATGGCAGAAGAATTTAATTATTCATGAGCGGTAGTCAACTTTCCGCCGATTTGAAATTATAATAGCTAATTTGATAATCTTTCGCTGCAAAAATATCATTGTTCCATATTTTAATTCGAGGAAACTTAAAAAATATATATATATATATTACTTGAAATGTAGTTGGAAGTTGAAGTTTTTGTTCGACAGATTAAAGTTCTTTATTTACATTTTGTTTTGCTGTAGACAACTGTTATATCAGACCACAACTGTTAGCTCAATGGTTCAGAAAACATTTATTGATTAAAAATATTTTTAATTCTACAATATTATTATTCAAATTGGCGTAAAATGGTCAAGAATGTGATACTGTTTAATATTGGAGTGACTGATTATATAAAACGAGAATTTAATTTCTTCTAGTAACTGCCGAAAAAGTGGCATACAGTGATTAATATTTCTTAATTACTAACGAAAATTAAAATTTATTTATTTTAGAATAGTTATTTTTCTTCAAAATGTTTAGGGTAAAAATAGTTATGAATCAATTATTTTTTCTATTATTATTATTGTGTTTTTTCAATCCTAATTAAAATAATGTATATATATATATATATAATTATAATATCTTTGAATTTCAAAAAACATATCAAGTTCTTGTAACATTCTAATTAAATCTCCTATATATAAAGAATGTCAGTTGTTAAATTGTTGAAAATTATTCTTTATTTTATGTAACAAACAGTTTAGTTGTATTGAATATAATCGTCTGCTGTAGCACAATGATTATAGAATTGAAAATCATGAACCATTGAGTTAACAGATTTTGAAATATAATTTTAAAGAAACTTTATTTCAAAATTAAATGAAACAATACGGACGAATTCTATTAATTTCAAAAATCATTGTTCTATATAATTGTCTTCTATTTTCCATGTCTAAAAAATATTTAATAGGCTTTTGACTTATTTAATTTACGAAATTATTGACTTGTGTAACTCATTTGACATTTATGCTTCTTAAAAAACATTTATGACAAATGATTGATTATGTATAAGACTCGTTGTCCAAGTATAGCAAAAAAATTAAAGGGAACTGTTAAGAGATTTGTTTTATCTTTTTACAGAAGTAAAATAAAATAATTATGGCATTTAAGTTATTACTAGAATATCTAGTTTTTGAATCATTTTTTGTTAAATACAATTTCCTTCTATTTTATTTTCTACAGCGTATTCCAAAAAATGTACACAAATTTCTGCCAATCCTTTGAACGTTAGGCAATATATTTTGACAGCTGTTAAATGCTTCATAAAATAATAGCTATGCAAAGTATGAATATGTAGATTTAGTTTTCGAATATTCTACATATTTATTTATCTTATACAAATCAAACGCAACATTATTGCATAAGATAAATAAATATGTAAGTTATTCATATGCCACTCTATCAATCTACCAATCATATTTTACATAAAAACCGCTATGCTTATTTTCTTCAGTTCAATTTTTAAAAATATAAATAGAATTTTTTTTTTTTTTTTTTTTTTTTTTTTTTTTGTGATAGTAAAACCAGGAACAACTTTTGGAAGACCTAAATTTTGGAAATCTTCCAGATGGTTACTTGTGTACTCTACTGAAAGTACCATCAGTTTTTTTTTTCTTTTTAACCACCCCGAACACCTGAAATTTAAATTAACGTTGGAGATTTTATTTGAAATTTACAACTCCCATGCATAAAATCATTAATTTATATCTAATACGAATTCTTAACTTTCGTTGCTCAAACTAAACCTGATATTAACTACAATTAAGTTAGAGATTACCAAAAATAAATAATATTTTTTTTGGCAAAGAAAGTGTCTGCATATTTTTGGGAATATCCTGTATTTATGAATTATGTGTTAATAGAATTATTTAACTAGGGTCCCTTAAATGACTTGTTGCATTTGGATAACGGGTAAAGCCATTGTATGATAAATGTTCAGCTAATAATATTGTGTAACGTTTAATAATGAAAACTGTTTCAATCTATAGAAATAATCACAATGTGCCTACGCGCTCCCGCTGTGGGAGAACTCTGATCTATGCAAAAATAGGAAGTCCGCCTATAAAAGACACGCGCATGCGCTCTCGAGCTGAATAAGAAAAACCACGGAGTTGGTGGGGTGGAGTAAACGTCTGTTTGTTGAATAAAAATTGAACATTAACCTTATTCTATCTAATTATTTAGTACGACTACATGAAGGTTTTCTTTAAATTTAGATTCCTATCTATTTGGGTTAATGGAAATTATTTTAGTATTTATTTAAAAAAGGATCTATTTCCTGTATATAAATAACTTTTATTTGTAACGTATTAAAACGTTTTATTAGATTAATAATGTTTTAAATGAAACATACGAGAATTTAGATAAAAATTGTACTCATTAAGAAATGTAAATAGTTGAAAATGATTGTTTTGTTGAAAGTCTTAAAATAAAACTTTTTTTTTTTTAAGTTTTTTTTTTTTAACTGTTATATTTTTTGGAAATTACCTTTTAGGACTTTGGTTTATTTCCTTATTGCCCCCCCCCCCCCCACCCTTTTAAAAAAGATTTTTCGGTATTTTCATGTAATATTTTATTTCTGTAGTTTCAATTTCAGAAAAATGCATTGCATTTTTCTTTTTTTTTTTACTTTTTTGTTTTAGATATTATAAAGTTATTTCGTATAATTTTAAAGAAAACTATTGCTTAAAACAAGTTTAAAAATGCGATTATCATAATGATTCTAAATTATTATTTTAAGTTATGAATGAACTAAGTATACAAAAAAGAAAAAAAAAATTCTGATAAACTATAAATATTAATATAAATATATATTTGTTTATTTTTATTTTTCACAAAGCATAAATTTAAATAAAGTATAATAACTTCAAAATGTAAATTTTAATGTAAGCTTTAACAAATGTTAATTTCTAAATTTCTTATAACACGGAAATTTTAATATAACATAAAAAAATATTAATTTGCATTCTGTTAAACTAATATAAATTTCTAATGCATTATAAATTCAAAATTTTTATTAAATAATAAAAAATAATAATAATGTCTTTTATAATTTTTGCATCATTTTAATAATAAATTTTTCCTTTAAAAATACACCTCAAAATCTTACTTATAATATAAATTAAGTACAACTTGAAAATACTGACATCATATATCTCTCTTCAAAACTGCCTGCATACATAGTTGTCTAATAAAACAATAAGTATTATCAAGGGGAAAAAATATTTTTCCAGTTTAGGACACCAAGTAAAAGTTTGTTTTGAACGAATTTTTTTTTTAATGTTTTTTTAATTGGTGTCCCAGTTGACAGCCCCCCCCCCCCCCCCCCCCAGCAAAATACAACGATTTTTGTTTTCAGTGTATTTAAAATTTTAAAGAACATTGGCAAAAATGAAATATTAATTGTAACTTTTTTTTTTTTTAAATCAAGAAAAATATATCAACACCAGTATTTTAAACCGCAACTGGAGTCATGAAATTTTTGTGCGCGAATAACGGCATGGTGTCATTTTTTCCCAAGCAAGTAGTATAACGTATTAAAGTAAAATAAAATAAAATTATATGCTAATTAAATTTTCCAGCAGAGCTGTAATTACGCTGGAGATGGCTTATATAACAAAGGATATGAATTGTCACTTATTACTCAGTGTATAGTCAGCAGACCGAAAAAATGTCCAGAACGGGGATCGCATCCGGAACCTTTGGTAGCAATACCAAAGATTCTGGGTTCGATCCCCGGTCTGGACATTTTTTCACTCTATGGGTTATACGCTGAGTAAGTGATAATCCATATCTTTTGTTATATAAATTAAATATTTTTAATGGTATTTTTACATGATTGTATTTGTCAGTTAAATCAATCAGGAAGTATATTACTTATATACTTTATTATTTTTATCTGAATCTTACTAATTGATGACGAAATTACAAAAAATACGTGAAGACTAAACACAACTTAAGAGTTGATATTCACTCCACCCCATTTTCTCTAAACCCCCCAAATTCGCAAATACAGACTATTGTATGAGGGTTCGAGTTTAACCATTGTATAGTAATAAATCAATACTTGTGATTTTGATATAGCTGTATTTTTGTAATCAGTGTTGTTTGAAAATGAAATTTACAGAACACATTGGGGGAGAAAAACAGTTTTGGAGTTAAAGTGTTTCTTCCTGTTGTTGTGTGTGGTACTTAATTTTGTACTCGACTACTGCTGTTTTCTCTTTTTTTGTTTGTTTCGTGTGACAATATTGAAATGGAAATAAAGTAAAATGTTTGTAAATCTTGACGAAAAATATGTCATCCATATGTCCTAATATCTCGTATTATTTTTTTTCTTCTTAAAAACTGCTGTTATATGAATTTTGTACGGACTAAGTCATTGTGTCTTGGAGACTTTTTACATATTTGATACGACGATGCTTGCCACAAGTTTTGTAAATAAATTATTTTTATGGACGAATTTTTATTGTGTCATTATTGTTGTTTTACATTTCTTTTATTTATGTATTACTATTACGAAGTTTTTTATTTATGCAGGAACTCTTAAATAAGAATTCCAGGAGGACACTTAAAACTTTCAAATTATCTAAAACTCGAATGAATCAAAACGTGCATACTAAACAAGATTAGGAAATATATTGTGCTGTCCTCAAAAAAAAAAAAAAAAAAAAAAAAAAAAACCCACAGTGAAATGTTTCTTAAAAAAAGAACCCCACCCTAGTACTACATTAAATATTTCACTAAAGTCAAAACTTTTTTTTGCTCTGTTCTGTTTTTATGCACCATTTAGAATAATAAAAATTGTTACAAATACCTAAGAGGGCTTATTTACTTTTAAAATAATTTAAATTAACAATTGCAGAATTTTGGCAAAACATCATGAGCTTCATTTTTACAGATTTTCTTGTTATTATATAATTTTAGAATGATCTACATATTTTTTTTTTTTTTTTTTTTTTTTTGTTAAGTTAAGTTAAGTTTGAAAGTTAAACCATTAATATGTAATAAAGTGCTTCATTTTCCGCTGTTTATGTCAGAGTGTGTTGTTCTCACGTACACGGGTTAATTTTTGGAAAAGTGGGTTTTTTTCAAATTCTCGCTTAATTGGCTGCCATTTTATAAGAAGGAGATAAAATGGAAAAATTTTAGTCAGAACCTTAAAATTTTAGTCAGAACAAGCTGTAAAAATTTAACCATGTTTAATTTTTTTAAATTCTTTATTAGACTATATATAAAAAAAATTCAAAAAATGGGTTTTTTTTAGAGGACAGCACAATAATACTATAAACTGTATTGAATAATAATAATATAACTTTATCTTGAGGCCATTAACAAAAAAAAAAAAAAAAAAAAAAAGAAAAAAAAAAAAAATTCCTTTCTCAAATGTAAACTTTCTGATGCATTTTCTGATTTATTTTTTTAGCGTAAAACTATAACACTTGCAGGCATGATTATTGAAGTGATTTGGACCCGAACAGTTTTTCATTTTTCGATTATCAGTTATATCTTAAGCGATTGTTGTCTCTTGATAGTAATTTTTTTCCTCTCCCGCATTTATGCATTCTGAAATTCGGTTCAAAACGCCACCTTTTACAACATTTCCTGAAAGATCGTGTGCCTTTACTGGAAAATGGAATACACTGCCCGGTTACACACTTTGTGAATAACAGTTCATGCGTTTGCTAACAAAAACAAATTCAGAAAGTATCCATTTTGGATTTCAGAACAACTTTAAAGCAGTTCTCAAAAAATATTTTTCCCATCTCAAAAATATGAAACTTTCTGACGCATTTTATGGCTGATTTTTAAACTTAAAACATATGATGTACGATAATTGAAATGATTTCTAATCGAACATTTTTTTTCTTTTTATCGATCAATGAATTACATCTTGAGTGATAAGTGATTGTTGTCTCGAGACGGCAGTGTTCACTATAAAAACGACATTTTCAAAACTGAGCAAAAAATACTCAAATCTGAGTATGTCGCATAGTCAAAATAGCTCCGAATCAAAATGACTCAAGTTTGAAACATGTATAGACTCATTTTTGAAAACATGCACGCATACTCAAGAATAAAACATCTGTGCTCATTTTTGAGTATTTTCATGTTTCAAAAATGAGTTTGAACTGATTCTAATCATTTTTGAGTCTGTCCATGTTTTAAAAAATGAGTATGAACTGACCTCTATGTGAACAGTTTTGAGTATGTCCATGTTTCAATATTCTGAGTATTTCTGGTCTTTCAGAATTGAAAGCATTGGATCATCCTATTTGAAACAAAAAGTTTCATAACAAAATGAAAACATCGATTTACTCAGATTTGAAAGGTCTCATTTTTCTCAGTGTTTCCCGCACTTTCACATAACTTTCACGTAATTTTGGTATGAAATTCGCAGTTATGACTGTTGGAGTAATTTGGACTTGACATTTTTTGATAAATATATTGCAACTTGTGTTATAATCGATTGCCCCTGCGACCTCTTTCGAAATATCCTACCTCGAAAAGCAACTAAAACAGCATCTTTAAAACCATTTTCTGAAAGATATGACATCTTTATAGAAAAAAAAAAAAAATTCTATTCGATTTCTTGGTGTCTGAATAAGAGTGCCTCAGATTACATGCATTTAACAATAAAATTAACTTTGCAAATGCGCCAGAAAGTGTTTAGTTTAGTTTTTTAGAACAGCCTCCAAGATTATTCTGTTTTAAAAGGAAAATAATATTTGATTTAAGAGACCGCTTCACTGAAACTTCCCGATTGCGAAAACCCATGTTAACCTATGAGAAAACTTAGAAACGGGATAACTCATTACATAACATAATTATTAAACAAGAATGAAAAATCAGGCGTCAAGCATAGATTATGAAACACTTTCCAACACCGCCAGAAAACTGTAACGAAAGTTCACTGTTAAATAAGGTGAAAGAAGATATGTAAGTAAACAGTTTAGAAAACATATAACACATTGAAATATACAGTTTTCGAAATTACCTTCCATTGTCAAAAAAGTAGTCGAATTATTTTGTGCAGCCTGTATATGATCGGTAGATTTCGATATATGAACATGTATATACATAGCATGATAAAATTTAGTTCAGTTAGAAAATTCACATTTAGAAATTTTCGCCAATCGATGGAAATGCACTCAAAATATTTTATGCAGCCCGGTATATTATCTGAAGACTTTTGTACACACCCCATATTAAGCTAAAAGGTAAACAACTCATTCAGGTAAAAAACTCATAAGGCAACTTAAAACTCACTTCCAGCAATTGCCAACCGTAAACGACCATCTTTGCGTATCCCTGTATATGAATTTATTTATATTCCACAAACTTCTATTAGTCTACTAAATATAATTCAGCAGGAAAATGCGTAACACAATTAAAAACTACCCTTAAGCAATTCACTCCCATAGTCTGTCAGGCTTACGAATTCCTTTGTGTAGCCCTGGTATATATGATTACACACCACGAAATATGAAAAAAATTAGTTAAATTTAAAAGCGCAAACCAAAGTTGAAAACGCACTTATTACACATAGATTGTAATTATCGTACCTATCCTGTAACCGATATCTTTTGCGTGTCCCTGTAAATGAACGATAAACGCAATGCACACCATACTTTTAAGCGAGCAATTTCTAGTGCACCTCAGTAATGCATATAATTTCCATTAAGTTTGAAATACTGAAACATCATTAAATTACACTGCAAACGATTTTTCCCTCTTAGACAAATGTGTAAGAGAATTCTTTTGTTTGACCCTGTAAATGAATAAAGATGCTTTGCAACCCATAGTCTACAAAAAGCATGTTTTAATGCGCTTCATAATTATAAATGGATTTCATCATGTTTCAAATAGCGTAGCATCATCAAAATGCACCTGAAACGATTATTTCCCATTGACTGTAATGTAACAGAATACTTTTGACTGCCCTGTAAAAAAAAAAAAAAAAAAACTATAAGCGCTACACACTTCATTTTGAATAGAGATCATGCTACAGTAAACGTCAATAACAGACAAAAATTTCAGGGCAATTCGAGTTACGCGAGTTAGAGCATGGACAGACGGCAGACAAACCGGAGTCATAAACACTTTTCAACTAGGTTGGAAAGTGTTAAAATACGGTTTTCACCATCAGAGTGTAGACTTCGCATGCCAACGATGTGCGTTTTTGAAAATTGTCTCCTTAAATTTTAACTATTTAGAAATTCCCTATTAACTTTTAAATTACCACTAGGAGGAAATTTTATCATCTTCTTAGAAATACTGAAATTTTAAGGGGACAATTTTTAAAAACGCACATCGTCAGCATCTGTGACGTGTACTTTTTGATGATGAAAACCATATTTTAATAATTATATTAGGTAATGAGTCATCGCGCTTCTAAGTTTTGTCATAGGTTAACATGGGATTTCGCGATCGGGAAATGTCAGTGAAAGTGTAGGAAATATAATTATCGTGCTGTCCTCTAAGAAAAAAAAAAAAAAAAAAAAAAAAAAAAAAAAAAAAAAATTGAAATTTTCTCTATATAAAGTATAACAAAGAATAATAATTAAAAAAAACATGGCTAAATTTTTACAGCTTGCTCTGACTAAGATTTTAATGTTGAGCATTTTTCATTTTATCACTTTATTACAAAATGTTAGCCAATTAAGAGGCTACTTCACTCAGACGAAAACATCCGCTCGTTAATGTTAATCCTATGGAGGAAATATTTTACATCTCGTTCGTATTTCAATATTTTTTAAATGATTTTTTTTTTTTTTTTTTGGCTTTGGATAGCTAAGGTCCATCTCTATGCACGCTCTTTTCTACTTTTTCAATTTTTGTTGCAGTTTTTTTTATTGAGGATACTTTTACTTTCGAAACCGGTTCTGAAAGTGAAAGTATTTTAATAAAAAAAACTTGTAATCAAAATCGAAAAAGTAGAAAGGAGCGTGCATAGAGATGGACCTCAGCTATCCAAAGCCAAAAAAAAAAAAACATTTAAAAATATTGAAATGCGAACGAGATATCTTAAAATATTTCCTCCATAGGTACATTAGCGAGCGGGTGTTTTTGTCTGAGTGAAGTAGCCTTGAAAGAAACCCACTTATCCAAAAATTAACCCATGTTACCTGAAAAAAAAAGCACGTAGCATAATCAGCTGAAAAGGAAGCATTTTATTACATATTAATGGTTTAACATAAAAAAAAAAAAAAAAAAATATGTAGATTATCCTAAAATTCTATTGTAACAAGAAAATCTGTAAAAATGAAGCTCATGTTTTGCCAGAATTCTGCAATTGTTAATTTAAATTATTTTGTAACTAAATAAGCACTCCTTAGGTACTTTTAACTATTTTTATTATTCTGAATGGTGCAGAAAAACACAACAAAATAAAAAAAAAATGACTTTAGTGAAATATTTGATGCAGTACTTAGGGTGCGTTTTTTTTAGGAAACATTTCACTGTGGGTTTTTATTAGAGGACAGCACAATATAGGCATACAACTTATTTCTGAATATTCTTTCCTATAAAATTAAATTTATTTTTTGTTTAATTGAAAGTTTTCTAAAAAAAAAAAGATGAAATATTGAAAAATACTTTTTTTTTTATTATTATAAATTTATTTCATTCAAAGGAAATCAACGTTTTCAACCAATCATTGTCTTTGAAAGTGACGCCGTGCCCATGGACGCATACCAAAAACATGATTTTTTGCAGCTAACACGGATGACTATTATTGCATATTCAATTGACATATAATATAAAACTATTGCTGCCTACGAATATTTTTAAAGTCATGCAAATGCAAATTATTAAATGTCTAGAAATAACATAACATGCAAATGCAAATTATTAAATGTCTAGAAATAACATAACATGCAAATGCAAATTATTAAATGTCTAGAAATAACATAACATGCAAATGCAAATTATTAAATGTCTAGAAATAACATAAAATGAACTTCCATTTGAAGTTTCACTTTTAGGTGCGATCGTAATTATATAAATACTAGCAGACTACGCCCGCTGCGCTGGTCGGTTTCTACAAAAGAACCTTGAATCAAACGAAATATATCGGTGAATTTAACCTTGTATTTTAAAGTAATCTGTACCTTTATCTGAAATATCCTTAAATAACATAAAAACGGATACTTATTTCACTAAGTTATGTTTTTTTTTTAATACGGTTTACTATTACGTTTACAATTTATTACCTACCGTTTTCCATTGATTTATATGTTTCATAGCTACATTTTTTAATAACATGAATTAACCTATATTATTCACAACTAAAAAGAAATGGAGCATCTAGTATTTGTCGAGAATTAAATAAACATCATAATTCACTTTTATATTTTAACAGAATAATACGGTTACTATAATTTGTGACTCGTGCTGGCACATTGCTGTTATTATTTTTTTTTTTTTTTTTTTACGCGTGAAGTTTTCGCTATGGTACTCCATTGTGAAATTTGGTAATTTTTGAAATTAAATATTTGAAAAATGGCATAATCAGTGGATTTGAAATTTATATCAATAAAAATACTATTTTTTACCTTTCTAACGCAGTTTGTCTAACAATTTTCTGACAAATACTTTTCGAGCAATTAATTTTTTCAGAAATTTCAAATGTTTCATTTTCCGAGATTAATCTGTGGCAACGATTAGCGAAAATCCCAGTCGTCAGCAACGCATACCATTTTATTAAAGAGGATGAAGCACCTATAGTCATCGTCTGGTCCGTCCGTCAGTCCGTATATAACAGCGCAAAAACTACTCAACCGAATGGTTTGAAATGTAATATATTGAATCGTTGCAGAATTTTGTCATTTCAAATTTTGGGAAAATCAAATCAAAATTTAAAAAGATATTAATAACCGGTTTTTTTTCTATTAAATCCTTTCCTACGTCATCTATATTATAGTAAAAGCGCAAGTCATGTGGCTGAGAAAAACAAATACGGGCTAACCACCTATTTTTCCCTATGCCAAGTGCCCATTTTTATTAAAAATTATTTTTTCGAATAAAATTGCATAAAAGTTACATTTTTAGAAAGATCGTTCAAAAAAATTGTTTGCTTGAGGGATGAGTTACATTCAAATATGTATAGATTCTAAGATAACTTTAGTAAAAATTAGGTTAACAGCCGAATATATCAGTCCATTCAAGTGAATAAACAAAAGATTCATTCATCGTGAGTCATAGAAATATTAAACCATGGAGGTAATCATTCGCAAAGCAAGATCTCCATGGTGAATTTTACAGCGCTGTCTGTTGTCGGAAAAAAAAATCGCATCCGTAAGCATGGCATACGTAACAACAACAACAAAAAAAAGGGCATCCTCATTTCGCTCATAGCAGACGATATAATTTATTTCACTGAAATAATAACGATGATTTTTTTACATTGTAAACTAGTTATTTCACGAAACGAACGCACCTCACTTGTCATGTTTAACGTACAACTTCCAACTTGATTTTCATACAATGAAATGAGTTATCTAAATAAACAATTTAAAAAATGCCATGCACACCATATTCTATTATAAGCATCCTTTAGTACACTTCAGTGATGTATATCAATTTCAACATGATTAAAAGATTGTAACATCAGCAAAATACACTGCAAACTAATTTTCCCCATTTATCATAATGTAACAAAATTCTTTTGTGCAGCTTTATACATTATCTATAGAATTTATACACTAAAAGGGATACTCAAAAATTTTGTTGAATTTAAAAACGCATGCTACTATAGAAAACACACTTTCAACAATTACTGCTCATAAACAATGCTGTAACCGAATGATAAATGCTATGCACACCGTATTCATAGCATATAGTAGGCATCTTGTAATACACTATCAATCACAGTATGTTTGAAATAGTATAACATCATTAAAATACACCGCAAGCTATTTTTCTCCATAGACCGTAATGTAAAGGCATTCTTTTGAGTGCCCCTGTAAACGAACTATAAATGCTACACACCTCATTTTCAATACCGAAAATGTCATGGTAAACATCAATAACGTATATCAATCACATGACAATCCGAGTACATTTACGTGAGTTAAAGCACGGACAGACAAACGGAATTCATAAACACTTTTCAACTATGTTGGAAAGTATTAAAAAAAATTACCCAAGGAATCTTTAGATAGAGTAACAAACAAGAACGGAAAATCATGCGTGAAGCATTGATTATATAACACTTTCCAACACTTCAAACATAATTTTACAAATCTTTACCATTTAATAAGGGGAAATATGATAAAAACCCAACTTCAGGAATTACCAAACAGTATTCGGAAAAAATATCCGAACTCTTTTGTGCAGCCGTATACATGATCTTGTACATACGATTTGTATATATTACATAGAATGCTAAATTTTAGTTCGGCTAGGAAACGCGTAGCACATAAAATTCTGTACCTTTTATTACGTAAATTTGTAATTTATAATATATGTTTAAAATCAATATTTAAGAAATAAAAGCCGATATCAATGTTTTGGGAACACCGTATATATACCAAAGTTTAAAACCAAACCAATAACATTAAAGTGTCCAACATAACAAAAGTTTTAATTTATCGATTGAAAATTAGCCAGTGTATCTACTAATCAATTATATTCAAATAAATGAAATGACAAACTTAAACAAGTAACACAAACGTAAGTCGTTGCATGTTTACTGAAGCATAAATTTAAACATGTCTTGGAGAGTATTTGCTCAAGCAACTATCAATCATAAAAATTAAAGATTAGTGGAGATTAGAATCCTGCGTGGGTGGCGTTATATCCGATCGCAATCCATAAAAATTCTATTTAAAGGCAACCCGAACCCGTCAAAAGAAAAATAATTCAACCAGAACCCGAAATGGAAGAAAATGAATCCATATTTTATTAAAAGTATGGAAAAATTGTCCACGATTCTACTTCAATATCAATTTTATCTTTTATGTTGAAAAATAATATTATATATTCATTGATGTAGAAAAATTTAGTTTTCTTATCTGAAATTATATTTAATACTTTTGTGAAATATCGAATGGACTAACTTGACTCACAAGTCAAATCCCAACTCACAACCTACCCTAAACTGAAACAATCAATGTAAACCCGCGCGACCTGACTTGAACCGCGAGTCGGGTCGGGCCCGGGTGGAATCGATATTTCAAAAGAAAGTTTTAAATATTTTTATATTGAAAAAACTATATTTGAATATTAATGTGGTATATATATATATATATATATATATATATATATGTTCATTGTTATACAAAAAATATAAAATTGATATTAGAGGTATAATTGTAGATTACTTTTCCATAATTGTATTCAATTATGGATTAATTTTCTTTCACTTCGAGTTCGAGTCGAGTTTCGGATTAAATTTAAGTAGAATTTTCGGGTTAGGGTCGGGTAAGTATCTCATTAACGTTTAAATATATAGTTATTTCATCAGAAAAATATTCAAGACTTTTTTTTTTTTTTTTTTTTGAAAAATCAGCTTAACCCGACCGCAAGAGTCAAAGCCAACCCGAAACAATTCAAGACAACCCGATTCGCAAACAAAAAATTCAAGTCCCAACCTGAATCACAGGTCGGGTCGAAATCGGGTAAAATCGGGTTACCCGACCCGATGCAAGACTAGTGAAGATCACAAGTTATTTTCCTGAAAATTGTAGTCGTCTAGAAACTCTCGAGGTAGGTCTTTGTATCACGTCTATCGATTACTTTCAACACTTTTCAACGTAGTTGAAAAGTGTTTATAAATTCGGTTGACTGTCTGTCTGTCTGCCGTCTTTCCGTGCTCTAAAAATCGCGGAAATATCGTCGGATTGTCATGCAATTAATATATAGGGTGAAACCCCCAGTTTTTGACATCTAACCAGCAACTGCCACTTGAGTAAAAATCTAACACAAATAAGCATTTTGTTGTAAATAATGTCAATAAATAATTTTGTATAAAATTAAAATGTAATAAATAATTTTGTTGTAAGGAATGTCATCTAGTGGTAAATGAGACACTTATTTTTATTTTGGAGTCCATTTATTCATCACTAGAGGGCCAAGAACATATTCAATGAAGAAGAAACTTTTGAGACTACAAAAAGTGCCATTTTGAAGCAACCATCTTATTTCTAAAATTAAGGAAGTGTTTTTCTAATCTATTTGTAATGCAACCATCCTAATTTTTTTTTCTTAAAGTTATGCTTGTAGAAATTAGTTTAAAAATGCATATGTTATGTTAGGGCCATGATTTAGGGTTTATAGTTATTTAATGAAGCTTAATAGGGGGAGGGGGTTCAGTTATTAGTTCCTAGAATTTCATTTCACCAGTTTCTGACAGATGTGTTAGTTATTGGTTATATTAAAGAAAGTTGAAATCTATTATTTTTTGAATATTATATTTATGAGGAAGGAACTTTTCTGTATAGCGAATATTGTTAAAAACAATAATAAATCTCGTCTAGATTCTTGGAAGAAAATTGACAAATATGAAGCTCTTCGAAAATTCTATCTATATTATGAGATAAATATATTCTTATAATAAACTGTAACAAAATATTTTACTTTTTTGGCAGTGATGGTAAAGCATTTAGTTTGTGTTATTATTATGCAAATTCAAAAAGACTTCTAATTCATTCGTATGTTTTTCATCATGGTACATTTAGTGTGCTGCGGAAGTTGAATCGTGGGTCAAGTGTGCCGTGAAATAAAATAGCTTGAGAAACACAGTATTAGACGAAACATTTCCTTTTTCTTTTATCGTTAAAACTCGTTGCAGGGGAGTTCGGTAAAAATGAATTTTACTATATGAAACAAAAAATACATACCCTTAACTCATATAAAAATCATGATCACAATCTTAATAAATTTTCAACAAAATACTGATTACATAAGTGTTTATTTTCGTTAGCCTGTGACATAAAAAAATATATAAAGTGTCCACAATGTCCTTTTACAATCAGCTTATTTACATTTTCAAGCTTTTATTACAAAAGCAAATGAACAGATACATGTATGGAAAGTAGTACAATATTAGGAATGCACATTGAATTTTTTTTTGCATCAATTAATAAATCTCTATGTGCACCACTGGCTGAACGAAGCATGCAAAGGCGATAATCGTGAATGTTTTCCTCTGATACTCTTTTTCGTTCACTCCTTGCTTTATCCAATATTAGTGAGCAGGTCTTCATGAATGTCTTGTGCCATTCCGAACGTTGGACACTCCCGTTTTGAAACTAGAGACGTTTTTTTCTGCGCAATGACTGATAACATCGCAATATTTATCACTTATAGAGCAGTTCACATCACGTGACTTTTATCGGAGAACAATGAAAAAAGCTGTAGGACACACAAATAGAAAAAGCATTGCTAAAGGTAGCGATAGCTGTCCTACAGCAGCACCAAAAACCTGTTCGTGACGTCACTTTGCACAGCTCTAACATTGGGAACACATTTGGAACACTTTGATTAAAAAAAAAAGTGTTCCAGTTACCTTAATGTGTACTGAATGTGTTCCGAATATGCTCTTCTGGAAAGAAAGTGCTCCGAAAGTGTTCTGCTCAGGATATTTGTTAAATCTAAACTTGAGAACAGATTGGGAGCACATTTGGGCACACGTGTGAAATCATCGCTTTCAAAAAGAGCGCTAGAAAGTGTGCTGAACAAAAGAAGTGTTCTCAGAAGTATTCTAAAAATTGTTCCAAAAAGTTCGCTTCAAAATGTTCTCAAAAAGGTGATAAAATAAGTGTTCTAAAAATGTTCTGAAAAGTGTATAAAGATTTGCGGTGTCCACTGTCACATTCCCTTGGAGATTTTCCTGTAGAGCCCGTTGCAAAATAGTTTAAAAATTAGTCGGTCGTTTTGAACAAAAATCTGTACAGTGGTTTATAACATATTCTACAAATGGGAGCTCAATCGAAAGTACTGTGTATAGGGGATCACTGCGTTCTCACACACACATACAAATTATTACAATACTTTCCTTCCTAACTATGTGTTTGAAAAATAAAAAGTCTAATGGAAGCTATAAAGTAACCTGTACAAATATTGAGTACAAAATATATGTATAATTTATAACTTTGGGGATAGTTTACGTTGAACGTGAGATCCACTTTTTAAATTTATATTAAATGAAAGATACTTTAGTTTTGAACCGTTTAATACCAAATTCATATTTATATAGCGGTTTTGTGTTTCAAAAATTTCAAACAAAGAATGAACACAGTTGCACATTTTTTCTTTTAACCACTTGGCTGTCTCATTTTACACATAAAAGTTAATATCACAAAAAATAAATAAACAATTAAAAGCATTTACAATGTAGTGAAACAGCAAAAATATTGAAATTTAATCTTTAAATAAATAATATCGAAAATTTTCATATTTCAAGAATAAAAAAACGGGTTAAACAATGCTAATATTTTATTAAAAAAAATTAACCTACGCATTTAACTAGCTATATATTTAAAATTCAAAGCGGATCTGATAAGACCAGGTTTCTGCTGATCGGAGCATGTGCAGTGAGTACTATAGGGTACTTTTCTGTCGCTAAACGGAGTGGGAAACCAGTTTTGAACTGGTTTCATTTCTGAGAGACATTGAGAGAAGTCGAGATGACCGAGTGGTCTAAGGCGCCAAAAAGAGGAATTCTGGTTCTCTAAAGGGAACATGAGTTCGAACCCCGTTCCTGGCATAAGATGTTTTTCAGATATTATTTCATTTCAGGAGAAAAAAGTTATAGAATTTGTATATTTCTTCATTATTGTTAAGAAAAATTTACCATCCGCAATATCCTTTTAAGAATAGTTTTGTATGTCGCTGTAAATGAACGATAAATGCTATGCACACCGTAATCTACATTAAGACCTCTTGTAGTACACCTCAGTGATGTACATCAATTTCAGTATGTTTGAAATAGTGTAACAGCATTAAAATACATTACAAACGAGTTTTACCCCATACACCATAATGTAAAGGAATTCTTTTGAGTGTCCTTGTAAACGAAATGAAAATTCTACACACTTCATTTTCAATATCGAACATGCCATGGTAAACCTCAATAACATATAATAATTGCATTATAAGCCGAGACTAATTACACGTTAATTAAGTTAGAGCACGGATGGACAGATAGACAGACAAACCGAATTCGTAAACACATTTCAACTATGTTGGAAAATATTAAAGGTGAAAGAATGACCTTTTCAGTTCAAATGACTGCCAATTTGTCAAAAATCAACTTTTAAAACTAAATGTTGGTATAAGCTGTCATAATTTCATGATCCAATTATCCAATTTGTTTCAGATTCCTGCGCGGAAACAAAACGGTCGCGGAAACAAACAGTTCACATCGCTCACCTGTGTAGGCACTCCCCGTCATTTTTTTTTTTTTTTTTTTTTTTTCGTTTAACGCTTGAAATTGTAAATATATAAGTGAAATATCAATAACTATAATACAAAAAATCCGAAGATAATACCTCTTTTCTTTGTAACCGAAAAAAATCGTAAAAATCACACAAATTTTAGACCAAAGAAGTAGAAGGGGCTATTTCACTCACGCGAAAACACCCGCTCGCTAATCTTAATCCTAAGGGAGAAAGTTTTTACAATATCTCGTTTGCATTTCAATATTATTTTTGCATGTGATAGCTGAGGTCGATCTCTAACCAGGTCCTTATTTAATTTTTTAATTTTGTTTGCAATTTTTTTTTTTTTTTTTTTTTTTTTTTTCATGAGGATAATTTCACTTTCGAAACCGGTTTCGAAAGTATAGAAGCATCTTAATTAAAAAAAACTTGTTAACAAAATCTAAAAAGTAAAAAAGGGCCTGGATAGAGATCGACTTCAGCTATCCCATGCAAAAAATATTGAAATGCAAACGAGATATTGTAAAAACTTTCTCTCATAAGGATTAAGATTAGCGAGGTTTTCGCGTGAGTGAAGTAACCTCTTAAATATAAAATAGAGAAAAACTTAAATATGATGAGAATGTGTCTTGTTATGAGAATTATTTGGTGTTGCTGTCTTAGTGAACGAAGACTTGGGTTGATAAAAATCCGGTTAATCGAGGTTTCATTATACGTGAAACATTTAAACAGCAAAACATAAAAGCAATTTTTTTTGGGTAAAAAAAAAAAAAAAAAAACAGCTTTCTATTCACGATTTTGCATACCGTGGGTGGCAATTCGAATCTTTAAACGACCAACAGTAATCAAATGATTGAATTTAGGCCTGTAATTTTAAAAGATGGAAATCAGGTCAAAAACATCCTTCTCTCTTTAAACAAAAAGGTTAATACGCATTCCGCACGCCAACAATTAATAGGAAAAATACACCGCGGTCACTCTGATCCAGAAAAACAAACATAACAGAACTTCCCTTTAGTTTACATCACTTAAATATACCGACCAGAAACACAGAAAACAAACTGCTCTTGCATAACTTAATTTTTTTCCCACGACAAAATCGCAGCATTTACCGGTAAAGTTAAGTATAAAGGCAACTGTTTTAACAAAAACAAAGAAATAAAAAATGTAATTACTTATCTTGCGACTATTTAAAATGCATTTCGAACCGTTTCGCGACGCGCAAATTATTATTTTTTTCCATTAAAATGAGATGCAAAAGTATTTCAAACAGGTAAAACTAGCCCAAAAACCGTAAAGGCATCCTGAGAAAAAATTCAGCCTCTCACAAACGGCAGAAGTAAAAAGACTCTTAATTAGCATTGAATGTGCACTTCACTCAATGCAAATCAGGATGTTTTTTTTTTCCTCTTTTGTTTGAGGCGAACAAAATCTAGTCTGTTATTTGGAAATTCGTTTTAAATATGATTTTGCTTTTAAGGGGTAACGTTGCTTACAAAACGTCTGGAAAAATCACTGATTTTTGATAATTTGTTTTGAGAAAACTATACATTTGAATAAAAATTGATTTGAAGGAATTTATTATACCAATTTTTAACATCATTAATATAATTTTGATTAAAAAGACATTTAACAAAATTAAAAAAATAACACATTAATATCACATAAGAAAATCTATTACAGTAGACATTTCAAGCTCTATGCAAGCTCCTGATCAGTACAAACACAAATGTCAATCGAAGACAAAGCTGTTGTTTACATAACAGCAAGACGTGTATATTACCAGTAGATATTATTTTTCACGACGTGACAGGCATCGTTTGTAAGCAGCGTTATCTTTTAATTTTTTCAGTTGTTAAAAAAATAACTGTCTTGTTTGTTCTTAATTATTATTATTTAGATAATTATAAACGCACCTAAAACAACACATTAATATCCCATAATAAAATCAGTCACAATAGACGTTTCAAGCTCTATGCAAGCTCCTCATCAGTACAAATCTCAATCGAAAGACAAAGCTGTCGTTTACATAACAGTCACACGTGTATTACAGTAGACATTATTTTTCACCACGTGACAGTCGTCGTTCGTAAGCAGCGTTATCTTTTAATTTTTTTTTCAGTTGTTGTTAAAAAAAAAACCTGTTTTGTTTGTTTTTAATTATTATTATTTAGATAATTATAAACGCACCTAAAACAACACATTAATATCCCATAATAAAATCTATTACAGTAGACGTTTCAAGCTCTATGCAAGCTCCTCATTAGTACAAATGTTAACCGAAAGACAAAGCTGTCGTTTACATAACAGCCAGACGTGTATTACAGTAGACCAGTCCTGTCCAACCTTTCAGTAAGCCAGGGCGCACCTTAGTTTGTGGCACATAATCAAGGTCACCATTATTCATATGATTCGAAAAATGCAAGGATATTATTTCCCTTTAGCAGTGATCGCAATACTTACATGTCTACAGGATACACAGACAAAGTGGTATGCGTTATTAAACTGAAATGCACAGTGGTTAATCATTGGCGTCCTAGGTTGGAGGTGGCTCATCTGAAAAATTGAACAAAAAACATATCATAGTAAATTTAACATTTAACTTTACATTTTTCTGAGGTTTGGGGATGAAGAAGGTGGGGGGGCGGGGGCAGGAATTTTAAGGACTTTTGTTTGCAAAGGGAGGCAAAAACCTTAATAACACCTGCAATAAAAAAAAAGTATGCAAATATTAATTATTTTAAGGCAAATTAACATTCGAGATGGAATATTGTTGAAAGAAATCTAGAAAAATTAAACATTTGAAGGGGCACCAAGAAAATCTTCAAAGGGCGTCATGGCGCCCTCGGGCGCCGCGTTGGACAGCCCTGCAGTAGACGTTATTTTTCACCACGTGACAGGCATCGTTTGTAAGCAGCGTTATCTTTTAATTTTTTCAGTTGTTAAAAGAAATAACTGTCTTGTTGGTTCTTAATTATTATTATTTAAATAATTATAAACGAACCTAAAACAACACATTAATATCCCATAATAAAATCAGTCACAGTAGACGTTTCAAGCTCTATGCAAGCTCCTCATCAGTACAAATCTCAATCGAAAGACAAAGCTGTCGTTTACATAACAGCCAGACGTGTATTACAGTAGACGTTATTTTTCACCACGTGACCGGCATCGTTTGTAAGCAGCGTTATCTTTTAATTTTCTCAGTTGTTAAAAAAAAACTGTCTTGTTTGTTTTTAATTATTGTTATTTATATAATTACGAACACACCTAAAACAACGCATTAATATCCCATAATAAAATCTATTACAGTAGACGTTTCAAGCTATATGCAAGCTCTTCATCAGTACAAATCTCAATCGAAAGACAAAGCTGTGGTTTACATAACAGCCAGACGTGTATTACAGTAGACGTTATTTTTCACCACGTGACAGTCGTCGTTCGTAAGCAGCGTTATCTTTTAATTTTTTTCAGTTATTAAAAAAAAACAGTTTTGTTTGTTTTTAATTATTATTATTTAGATAATTATGAACGCACCTAAAACAACACATTAATATCCCATAACAAAATCAGTCACAGTAGACGTTTCAAGCTCTATGTAAGCTCCTCATCCGTACAAATGTTAATCGAAAGACAAAGCTGTCGTTTACATAACAGTCTGAAGTGTATATTACCAGTAGACGTTATTTTTCACCACGTGACAGTCGTCGTTCGTAAGCAGCGTTATCTTTAAAAAAAAAATTCAGTTGTTAAAAAAAAGAACTGTTTTGTTTGTTTTTAATTATTATTATTTAGATAATTATGAACGCACCTAAAACAACACATTAATATCCCATAATAAAATCAGTCACAGTAGACGTTTCAAGCTCTATGCAAGCTCCTCATCAGTACAAATGTTAATCGAAAAACAAAGCTGTCGTTTACATAACAGTCAGACGTGTATATTACCAGTAGACGTTATTTTTCACCACGTGATAGTCGTCGTTCATAAGCAGCGTTATCTTTTAATTTTTTTCAGTTGTTAAAAAAAAAAACTGTTTTGTTTGTTTTTACTTTCTTCTATCTATAATAGAAGAAAGTATTGTAATCGAAATTTTTTTCGACTTCCGGTTTTCGACGGATTTACACGTTTTAGGGGTAGGAGATTCCGAAAAACACGTTTTTACAAAATGTCTGTCTATCCGTCTGTCCGTCTGTGTGTCTTCATTGTATCATCGAAAAGTGTATGAAGTTATGCTTCAAATTGAACCTAATTTATTTTCTACGTTTTTGGCTATGGCAAGCAGGTTCTATTAGAATTTGGAGATATTTCGACGAAAGGGGGCGCTGTGATCGATATTTTTGTTCCATTTTCACTATTGTACCATCTAAAAGTGTATGAAGTTATGCTTCAAATTGAACCTAATTTTTTTTTAATGTTTTTGGCTATGACAAGCAGATTCTATCAGAATTTGGGGATATTTCGACGAAAGGGGGCGCTGTGATCGATATTTTTGTTCCATTTTCACTATTGTACCATCTAAAAGTGTATGAAGTTATGCTTCAAATTGAACCTAATTTTTTTCTATGTTTTTGACCATAGCCTGCAGGTCCAGGTTGAATTCGGGGATATTTCGACAAAAGGGGGCGCTGCCATCGCGATTTTTGTTCGATTTTCACTATTGTATCATCGAAAAGTGTATGATGTTATGCAGATAATTAAACCAAAATTTTTTAATATGTTTTTGGCTGTAGCCAGCAAGTCCTACTAGAATGTTGGGATATTCCGCCGGAAGGGGGCGCTGTGATAGCCATTTAAAGATTTCAAATTCAAAAAGATGTATAAAAAAATTAGAAATCCTAAAAGTTTTTTCCGTTAAATGCTCGGCCTTGATCCGGAGAATCCAGAGCAGTTTTTGTTTTGTCTCTATATTAAAAAATGGCGGAGATATAGCGGTTTGAAATTTTAGGGTGGTTGACATTTTCAAACAAGACAGCAGAATTCATCCATAAACGGGTTTAATTTATGAGTTTTAGTTAACAGGGTTTCAGCAAATTTTCTTTCATTGTTGTACCCATTGTTCCTATTCTTAAATGCTTAACACTATATATTTATATTCGCCAGCGTCAAATTCTCGCCAAGCTTGGCGGCAACTGAAAAATATCGCCAAATTTGGCGACAAAAATAGGTTGCCACAAATGAAGCCAACTTGGCTATAGAAGACTAATTTTTCGATATTCTCATCCAAATTCAATGTTGACGAGAACTAGGAATGAATCTTCTTTAATTGGGTTCCACGCATTTTACCTTCGTGTTTTCCAGTAAAATTAGCTAAAATCGTAAAACCAAGGAATAGGGAGGCTATCTGTTCCGGTCGGTACAGGCCAAAAGAACTTTTCGTAGTTTAGTATACATCAGTTGATTGCATCCCGGTAACCCGATGATTCGCAAGCAGCTGACGTACAGCAGAATGACGAAAAATATTGATGTTATTGGCGATGTGAGGACGAAATTAGAAGTATTAACATGATTGAGATAGAAGAAAGTTTTGGGATTGGCACATCCGACTGGTTAATTATTATTATTTAGATAATTATGAACGCACCTAAAACAACACATTAATATCCCATAATAAAATCAGTCATAGTATAGACGTTTCAAGCTCTATGCAAGCTCCTCATCAGTACAAATGTTAATCGAAAGACAAAGCTCTCGTTTACATAACAGCCACACGTGTATTACAGTAGACGTTATTTTTCACCACGTGACAGTCGTCGTTCGTAAGCAGCGTTATCTTTTAATTTTTTTTTCAGTTGTTGTTAAAAAAAACTGTTTTGTTTGTTCTTAATTATTATTATTTATATAATTACGAACACACCTAAAACAACGCATTAATATTCCATAATAAAATCTATTACAGTAGACGTTTCAAGCTATATATGCAAGCTACTCATTAGTGCAAATGTCAACCGAAAGACAAAGCTGTCGTTTACATTAACAGCCAGACGTGTATTACAGTAGATGTTATTTTTCACCACGTGACAGTCGTCGTTCGTAAACAGCGTTATCAATTTTTTCCAGTTGTTAAAAAAAAAAAAAATGTTTTGTTTGTTTTTAATAATTATTATTTATTCTTCTTAGGTGTGTAAACAATAACTTTGGTTTTCGATTGAAATTTGCATTGATGAGGAGCTTATATAGAGCTTGAAACGTCTATTGTAATTTTTTTATTATGTGATATTAATGTGTTTATTATTATTATTATTATTATTATTTGTTTTTATTAAATGTCTTTGTAATTTTAATATTTTTATTCAGACGTAATGTGTTTAGTTATTTTAAATATTTTATTTTTCTTTAGAGACATTCTTGTGAAGCATGTACCCAGCGATTTGAAAAGTGCATTTCAAGTTGGTTTTTAACAATTTTCTTCGGATAGCAGCCAAATTTTAAATGCATATTCTCAACACTTTTTTCTATAGAAATACAGAAGATTATTAGGATTGATTAAAAAATATTTTTTTTACAATGTATAAAGTCAATTTTTTATACGAAAAATCGTACCTATTTTTTGCATGTTTGCCATTTTTACAAATATCAGCATTTTTGTAATGATTCCGTGTAATTGTCTTGCAAAATGGATGTAGATTAACAGAAAAAAAAAAAAATCAAGTTCCGCGAAGTGCTACATTTTTGGGCACAACCACGTTGTCACAATTCCAACATCGTCATTTTGATTTTTAATTTTAAAAAAAATGTTAATGATGTTACAGATTGACATAATAAATATTTTCAAACCAATTTTTATTCCACTGTAATGCTTTCCTAAGAAACAATTATCAAGAATTAATGAATATTCAGGCGTCGTAAGCAGCGTTATCCTTTAATTTTTTTTTTCATTTGTTGTTAAAAATACGGCTTTTATTATTATAATTATTTATTATGTATTATTATTATTATTAGTAGTAGAAGTGATTCTTGGTCAAGGCAGTTTTGGTATTTCCCTAACACCTTCAAACTTGAAATTAGAGTAATATTATAAGTATTCATTCACTGTTTTTACAAGCATGTAATGACACCATAAATCGCAGATTTTTTTTCTTTCTGAAATAGATATTTTTAGGGGATTTTAGGGTAACGTATGTGGAGCTACAGTGACCAATCCACATTAAAACCTGTGAAAACGGAACCTGTATGTAACGGAATCCAGCTTTAAACGCACAATGTTCATGTTCCCTTACGAAAGTAATGGATTGCGATTGCGATAGTCGGTTTACCTACAAATGGGGAAATCTATCTAAATTTGAAGTTTTTTTCCTATTCTTTCTTCCTTTTTTTTCTTTTTCTTTTTCTTTTCTTTTCTTTTTTTTTTTTTTTCAATTTCGTTTTAGCAGATTTTGCTTTTAAAATGTTCACAAACATAATGCTGTAAGAATGAGTTTTATTCAATTCATAATTTATAATTTTCTTCGTCTGTTTTGCTTACAAATTTTTCTTCCTATGAACGCGATTTAACTCTTAAACTGTTTTTTTTTTTCACCGTTAAATTACGATACAAATTTCAAAAGAGTCTTTCATTGCTTTTAATTATCTGTTATTAAGCATTTAATTTAATTATTATTTTTAAAGAACTTAAAAATACTTAATGAAAACGAAAACTCTCGTATAATAAGAAGCTTTTCTTCAAAAGAACCTTGGGCTGAGTCGCTGAATGTTTTAGATCTCTTGAATACCTTTTTCTGATTCATCCGTTTAACTACGTAAGTTGACCACCCTGTAAAATTTTACACTCTCAAGGTAACTAATATAATTAACATTTTCTTTGTGAATTATTCTTCAAGATAATCTAAAGATTATAATATTGGACTGCGTACTCTTTTTACAGTCGTATAATATAATAAGATTTCACAAATTTTCAGTTATTATAATGTCTACGTTTTTTGACTTCATAAATAAATGTTTATGCAGAGGTCGCGTTTGGCCCGCATTTTGTGCGTAAATCATTGATTTTTGAAAAAAAAAAAAAAAAAAGGCGAAAATGAACTTTAAAAACTAAATTTTAAATTTTTTTGTGGATTCGAAATATGACACAGTTATTGAGAACAGACTAAAATGCTTATGCACAAAATTTGAAATTAAAATATAAAAAATATTTTTAGTTATTGCATTTTAAACACAGTGACCTCTCACTTATACGCGATGTTCAGTAATTACTTTTTCGTACCACTATTTTAAAACAGTAAAATTCGATTTATAAATTCTGCGATTAAATAATTAGAAAATTACTTTAAAAAGAAACTGGTGCTGAAAATTAATTACAGTGTATCGCGTATAAGTGAGAGGTCATTGTATTTTAATACAACAAAAAATTGACATGTTTCAAAATGTTCCACGCACATTTCTTTCGCATAAAATATGACAATATTTATTTATGAGATATTTTTTACATAATACAGTGGAAGTGAATGGAGTTTTATATAATAAAATGACATGAATTTTAAAAGATCACTGAATGTATAAAAAGAAAAATATATTTTTATAATTATGCTTTGTTTATAGGGTTTCGTTCATCTGATGAAATCCTATTCGGCTCAATCCTCTGTCTGTCTATGTCACAGAGTGCGTTCTCGAAAACTGTATAAGTTAGATACTTGAAATTTTGCATACTTACAGCTGAATACCTCCGATCACATGACAAGTCACAAAGTTTTGAAAAAATCTTATGTTATTTTAAATAAATGAATTAATTTAATGACATATGACCATTGTTGTGATTTAGATTTTAAAACAAAACCTTAATTTCAGTCTTTTTCGCTTAGGCTAGTTGGCTCAGTGGTAGCACATTTGCCTGCTGTTTAAAGGTTCTTGGTTCGAAGCTAGACGTTGGAGTTTGAAAGTTTTCCCCGGAATAGATTTCATTATCTAACAGATTCAATTTTACAGAATTTTTGTAACCTGTTTTGCTATTTTAAGGCGAAAAGTTGTTGAAAAATATTTTATCAATTATTTTTTAATTCAATTTTTTTTTGAGAAATTTTGAAATTTTAAATATTGTTTAAACTTTCGCTAAACTTTTGAAATTTCGGAATTTTAAATTTCGTTTAATCAATTTGTTATATTTTGAGAAATATCAAAATATTAAATCTTGCTTGAAAATCCACTAAATTCTAGAGACTTGAAATTTTGCATACTTATAGCTGAATACCTTCGATCACACGCTAAACCATAAAATTTTGACGAAGTCTTGTATATTTTTTAATTAAATGTATTGAATTGATGACACCCGACCGTTCTTTATTATTCGTAATTTAGATTTTAGAAGATAACAATAATTTCAGCTTTTTTTTTCGAAGTCTCGGTGACATAGTGGTGACGCGTTTGCCTTCTGACCCACGGGTCCCGGGTTCTGCTCTCGACGACGGCAGTTGAAATTTTCGATTTTTTTCTACGGACTACATTTCATTGTCCGATGGATTTAATTAAAAGAAATTTCGTATTTATATTTTATTTTATTTTTTTTTTTTTTATTTTTTTTTTTTTTGCCATTATAGATTGTTTTTTTAAAGATAAAATTAAATCATGTAATGTAATATATTATTTTCATACATATAAACATATGCTGTTACAATTGTCTGAAAAACAGTTCATGAATATTTTTAATTTGATTAAAAAATAGCTTACTCTTGTAATCATTTTAATATTAAATTTAATGGTGCTGCCCCCTACATTCTTATTGATAAAGTGTATTGATAAAGGGTAAGGATGTAATAATTATAAATTAATGGTTTGGATTTATTAATTAAAGGATAAAGTGTTTTGACGAAATCCCTTGTGTGATCTTCGATCGCACTTACCCACTTGTTTCTAAAAATGTAGCTATATATAGTTCTATAAGAATGTAGCTATATAGTTTCGCAGCGGTTTTATGCAAATTGTGACTTTTCTGGTCAGTCAGCAATGTATTTAAGCAAGTGCAAATGGGTGTAGCGTTGGATTTGGTCGTATCTCGCCACAGTGGAATTCGAGACTCGCTCCTGTCAGCATAAAGAGGTTGTGCTCCTGACGTGAAGCAAGACTTGGTAAGATAAATTAGATTGATTATTTCAATAAAACTGTGTTGGCCACGGGCTGTTATGATTTTAGATATTTAGACATCTTTTAGCAAAGTGGTGGAAGCCTGCGCATCGCAGCAAAGCATAGTTGCGGAGATTTAAAGTTGAGATTGGAAGAACTTCAGTGCTCTGCTCACCTGTGCGTAAGTTAAAGTTTTATTTACGCATCTTATTCAAGCGGTTTCTATTACGGTGTAGTAAGGTATATTTCTATAGTGGGCTTATTTAGACAGTAATCATTAGTCCGAACTAAATTTCTGGGAATGAGACTCAACTATCCTCCTTTCCCTTAACCCTTTCCGGCACAGTGGTCCCACTCCGGGCATACCTAATTTTAATTCCAAACTTTCATTCGGCACCAAGAATATTTTAATAAAATTTTGCTTCTACGATGAAAGCTTAAAATAAGGAGTTCTTATTTTCTAAAAAAGTCGTTTGCAAATTCCGTTGTCAGTCAGTAATTTCGCATTTTACGAACAGAATTTGTCTGTGCCGGAAAGGGTAAAAGTTTTAAATAAAAACTTCTGTTATCTTATTTTCTGACTTTTTTACTGGGCTAGCCAGGCTTAACTATGAACGAGCACGCCACAACTTTCAATTGCAATTTTTTTTTTCTTTGAGATGATAAATAGATGCATTTGGAAAAGACGCGTTTGAAAAAATCTGAAATCGAGTATCAATAATGGCGCAAAATTTAATCGTCATAGAGCTAATCAAGGTTATTTTAAAGGAGGATCCGTGGTGAAAATTTTCAAAAAATGCTTTTTTTTTTTTTTTTTTTTTTTTGCTATTAAAATACTACACAAAGTTAAATAAATTAAATAAAGCAAACCGTGTGTATATCTACAATGAATTGAGCAGATATAACAATTTTTGTGTTGTACTATCAGTTCTGTCTTGCCCGTAACTAAAATTTTAAGTACATTTATCGCAGACAAGATTTTTTTTTTTTTTTTTTTCATAATTTGTCATGTTTAAAAGGATAGATCAACTTTCTTTCAAGATATGTATGTGTATGAAATTTTGTGCATATTTTTTATATTATGTTTGTAATAAATTGTCCTTAGAATTTTTAATTTCATGTGAAAGTTTTGAAAATATATTCCTCGAAGTAATACGAAGAAATCATCTTTTTTCTTTAAAAAAAAAATAATGTATTATAAAATTTGTACGTAATATTTTATTAAATCCTGAAGGAAAAATTAACAAGAAACCGTTTCCGCAAACAATAGTTGAAAAAGTAATGGAATAGAGCAAATGATTCATGAGTTATATAAAAAATGAAAAGAGTTTTAAATTTAAAATTTTCATTTGTTTTCAAAACCTTTTTAACTGAAAAGTAATTTTTATAGAAAGACAAATTTCAGGAAGGAAAAAAACCACTTATAAATAAAGAAAATAAAATTTTGACCCCTTTGAAGAATTTTTCACCTATCGGGCAAACATCACGAGTGTTGTTCCTAGATCCAGTGTCACAAAAAGCGGGACATAAAAGTACACTAAACACTTTTAAAACGGAATCTATCTATAACAGAATCCTGTTTTAAAAGTAAAAATTTCATTGTTCCTATGGTAGAATACCATACAATTATAACTAATAAGACGAAAACCTGATTAAAACGAAATTTGTGCTTGGTCCCTTTTGTATCCGTCTTAGCATATTTTATTATACTGAATAAACGCAACAATCTTATGCAGTAAAACCTGTGAAAGCAGAATCTCAGGGACAATGACATTTTTACTTTAAAAACAGAATTCCGTTATAAACAGGTCTGTTTTCACAGGGTTTACTGAACAATGTACAGTAAAACAGGTAATCACTATGAACACAAAAATATCCGTTTTAGACAGTCGTCCGTATAGACAGGTGGATTTGTAAAGTATTTCTTTCAAAATTGCTAAAACATTTTTCCGTTATAGACAGGTTTTACTGTATTAAGTTCCACTCGATGCAGATTTACGAATAGCATGAAACGAAATGAAATTTTAAAGAATTCGTACATCTCGAAAAATCGGGAATTTGGCACCCCGCGCGATGGTTATGCGGGACAGGTCTTGAAGCTCCTGGAAACCGGGACATCCCGTGAAAAGTCGGGACATCTGGCAACACTATGTACGACATTCTTAAAGGTTTAAACATTATTAAAAATAATAATAATTAATACATTTTTTTGTCATTTCAAAACTTTCTCGTGTCTATAAAGAGATTCGACCATGAAATGTATAAAGGATCAGGGTCCATAAGCCGTGTTTTTGGCCCGTGAAATAAGACTAAAATTCGATTTTCTTATACTGACTTAATTATTTCACTTTTAGGTAGATTTCGTAAGAAATACTACCTATTACATTCTCACCTAAGTTGGAATTTTTGAAAAAATTTTGCAGATCTACGCCGATTATGACTCCCAGAACCCAAAACCACCCCCAGTTCAAAACTTTATCTATCTATCTATGTCACTTTTTTATGGACACGATAACGGCAATAATTCTCCACAGATCTCTTTGAAACTGATACATAAAATCAAGGGGCATAAAATCTCGGTCAAGGTCGTTAATGGGCAAAATCGAACCAAGGGGGGGGGGAGGGGGGGCTTTTTGTGAAAACAGAAAAAAACCCATAATTTCTTAATTATGATACGTATCGAATCCGTTTAAAGTTATTATTACTTCTAGGAGAAGTGCTGAAAATGTATGTATGACGGATTTTTGATATAGTTAAAAATGGCCCCAAGGGGGGGAAAAAGGGGGTGTTTTAGAAGAAAAAATTCATAACTTCGTCCATTCACAAGATATCAAATCCGCTTAGATTTATTATAAATCCTCTTAATATTATCTAAAACTTTTACATTGACAAGTTTTTTATAGGACCAACCCTTACAGCAAAAAAAAAAAAAATTAAAAACAAAAAAAATCCCTGCCGGCTCCGCCTGCAAAGTTATCTTTCGAAGTAGGCGGTTCCAACTCCCGCATCTTTTCGAAACTGATACATAAAATCAAGGGGCATGAAATCTCGGTCAAGTTCGTTAATGGGCAAAATCGAACCAAGGGGGGGGGGATGGGGGGGCTTTTTGTGAAAACAGAAAAAAACCATAATTTCTTAATTATGATACGTATCGAATCCGTTTCAAGTTATGGTTACTTCTAGGATGAGGGACGAAAATTTATGCATGACAAATTTTCGATATAATTAAAAATGGCCCCAAGGGGGGGGAGGGGGGTTTTAGAAGAAAAATATTCATAACTTCGTCAATTCCCACGATTTCAAATCCGCTTAAATTTATTACAAATCCTCTAAAACTTTTATATTGACAAGTTTTTTATAGGACCAACTCTTATAGCAAAAAATAAAAATAAAAACAAAGAAAAAATCTCTGCTCCGCCTGCAAACAAGATAGGTTTCGAAGTAGGCGGTTCCAACTGCCGCATCATGGCAAAAAGGTCATTTCTTCCGCAATTCCCAACAAACAGGCACCCCACGGTCTGCGTCTTCGAAATCTACCTGTGCCTGTAGGCCGAGACGTCAGGGATTTTTTAATATTGGAAGGTTTATCCTGTACGATTTCAACATTAGTTTTTTGCATTTTGTTCGGATTTATATGACTTACACAAGATCAAAGTTCGTATTATTCGTAGTTTTGGTTGAAATATGCGCAATTTCTCCTAATTTTACCTCAATTTTTAATATTTTACTGTGAGCGCAGCTTTGCAACACTTTTATTTTTACATATAGTGTACATTTTGATGTATTTGATAATGTACTAGCAAAACCCGCGGCTTTGTTCGCGTTATTCTTAAAAAATGCCAAGTGGTATTCGTTGGGCTATTTTCATTAGAGGAAATTTTACTGCCACAGATAATTCAGAAATTACTAATTAAGCCACACTAATTAAGCAAATTTCTGTAATGACTATATCACAGAAATGCGCAATTTTAAAACTTTTCTGTTCCTGCTCACATTAAAATTTCAAAAATTTTAAAAACTGTTCTATGGATGCATTTGTGTCTCGAACGTAACAGCTATGTACAATTTCAAGTTTCTGTAAATTTCTGTCTGTTTTTCCCTAATAATTTCAGATAAATCATTGTTTAGAAGATTTTTAGAACTTTTTCAGCTTATTTCACTTTTTTAAATTTCGATTTTTTTATGAAAACTGTTTTTAGCGAGCACTGAAATCTTAAAAATAGCCACCATGCCAAATTTCAATTTCCTATACCATCAGCAGCATCACTAAAATAGCAATTTTGGAATGTTTTTTGCTTCTGCACCTTTTTTAAATTTCGAATTTTGTAAAAATTGTTCTGTGGAAGCATTTACGTATAAAAAATAATAGGAAGGTTATGTTCTATCGCTAATAATTTAGAAAAAAAAACATAATTTATAAGGTTTTTCGCTCATAGTTTACACCTTTAAACTTCGAATTTTTAACAGACTGTTTATACCGAGCATCTGCATCTTAAAAGTTACAACTATACTGAATTTCTAGTTTCTAACCCGAATAAATCCAATTAAATCATAATGTAAGCCTTTTTAGACCGTTTTCCGCTCATTTCAGCCTGTTAAATATCGATTTTTTTAGAAACCGGTCTTAGCGAGCATTTGCATTTTAAGAGTAACCACCATACCAAATACGAAGCTTCTGTACCAGCTGTATCACATGCATATCTTATAAGTTACTATCTTGTCCAATTTCAAGTTTCTAGCACCTTCAGTATAAAAAAAATCGAAATTTTAGAACGTTTTACGCTTTTGCACCCTTTGTGGTAGTGGCACCGACATAAAATAATAGCCTATGCAGGGACTGTTACCATCAATTTGCTCCCGTCACTTTTGAAAATGGTTCTGTAGTTCCAGAGAATCCATAGAAATTGTAATTTAGAATGTGTTTAGAACACTTTTTGCCCTTTTAAATTTCGATGTTTTTAGATCGCTTCAGTAGTTCCAGAGATTACCCCCTACAAAAAAAAAAAAAAAAACAAACAAACAATCTTTACTACTTTATAATATTAGTATAGATGTAAAGAAGATAGTGTTGCACGATTGTGCTCATATAAATAATGGAGGTAAAATTAGGAGAAATTGCGCATTTTTCATCAAAAACTACGAATAATACGAACTTTGAGCTTGTGTAAGTCGTATAAACCCGAAAAAAATGCAAAAGCTATTGTTGAAATCGTACAGAATGAAACTTCTAATATTAAAAAGTGAAATAATTAAGTCAGTATAACAAAATCGAATTTTAGTCTTATTTCATGGGCCAAAAACACGGCTTATAGACCCTGATCCTTTATCCATAAAACACGTTGCAACTTTAGAAATTATGGTATGGCTGGAATTAAATAAATAAAATTAATAAATGGCAGGCAGTGCTCTCGGAAGCCGTCCAGAATAACCGCGCTCGTTGACCTAAATGTATAAAAAAGGATAGCTCTAATATCGTGCTAATAGGTATAATCGGGTTATTAAGTGTAATCAACAGCCCTCTACTTAAAAAAAACGAGAGCCGAGGTGAGAATTTTTCCCAACCATGGGAAGTTAATGAGGTCATACACGCCGACGAAGTAAAAACATTTTTCCCACGCGCTCTCTGTGTTAAGTTAAAAATGTTAAATACATAAATGGAACCAAACTGGTAGTTTACTTTAATAATAATAACTTTGTTCTCTCTAGAGAATTTGGAAATAGTTTGCATTGGGTGTGAAAACCTTGAGCAGAACATAAATTAGGTAAAGTATTCTTGGTGTTTCTAAACTAACAAAAAAAAAAAAAAAAAAACTTTCGGGCGTCAAGACAAGCTATTTTTCTATAAGAAAGTTGCAGTCAGCTGATGCTATTGGCCACCAATCACAACTGCCCTGTTGACCTCCACCCATCATCCACATTCCTTTCAGTCACCAATCAGAACTGCCGTGTTGTCCTCAAACAGTTTATTTGTAACGTCATTTGTAAATATCCTATAGAAAACCAAAATGATAATTCCAGTCAAAAATGAAGATGTCTCGCTCCAAAACAAATTCGGACTTTAAGGCTGCGTACAGACAACACTTGCTTAAGCACTCGTAAATCATTCTGCCTTGCCTTTCTTTTCGAAAGGTTCTGTGATCCTGGTCATCAACAAAAGAAAAGGGATCTCAACAAAAGAAAGAGGCGGAGATAAACTTCTTAACGACGCGACGTCCCTTTGACGTCTTTCTCTATCTCTTTATTTTTATCTCTCTATCTCTATCTCTCTGTACCTCTATCTCTATATCTCTATCTCTATTTCTCAAAGTCTTTCTCTCTAGTCCCTATATCTCTATCTGTTTCTCTCTCTCTCTCTGTATATATATATATATATATATATATATATATATATATATATATATATATATATACAGTGGTGGCCAAAAATGTAGACACCTTTTGGGAAAAATACTTTTGTGAAGTTTGATAGATCATAACACCAAATATTTTTTAGTAATACCATAAAAGCTATACACCACTGGAAAGATAATTTAATCAAGAATATTATGCAATACAGTTTGTACAGGATTTAAAAATAAATATGCCATATTTTGGTACTTATAGGAGCACTTTTATCACTATTTTGTATGATTGCTATGAAGTTGCTAAAGTGCCACCTTTTCAATTTTTGAGCTAGTAAAGCATAAGAAAAGTAAAAACCTCAAATAGAGTTGATTGGTTACCTAGAAATCAATGTATAACAATATTTTTAAGTGTATAAAGCTACGGTTATGAAGAAATTGCAAGTAAATTAACAATGGGATGTCTAAGTCACGCAAAACAAGGGTGGTTAAAGGCAGGAAAAGGAGCAGGAGAGTAATTGGGGGTAGAAGAGCAAGGCCTCTGTGCATATTTCACAGAAAAAAATCATCTCGGTGTATGCAACATGAAATGGTGCACTGCAATGGAGAGCTGAATCAAAATGTAGTTCTGTGCAGAGTGCAGTATTTTTGTTCAAAATGCTAGAATTTCATGAAAAAAAAAATTTATAAATCAAATAAAGTATAAAGGTTGAAAATATTAAACTCAGCTAAAAGTCATGTTTACCAAACAGAGAAATAGTAGGGTCATGTTATTTGGATTGTTAAAATGTTTTTTTTTTTTTTTTTTTTTTTTTTGTGGAATTCTAGAATTTAGACCAAAATACTGCACTCTGCACAGAACTGTTTGATTCAGCTCTCCATTGCAGTGCACCATTTCATGTTGCATGCACCGAGATGATTGTTTTCTGTGACCTATACACAGGAACCTTAAGAGCCTACGCTAGTCACGCGAAAAAACGCTCCAGCTATAATGTTAAGTCTATGGGAAGGTTATCGCGCGATTTCTCGCTCGCAGTTTAATATTTTTAAATGATCTTTTTTGCATAGGATAGCTGAGGTAGATCTCTAACGTTGTTAGTTTTTACTTTTTCGATTTCGGTTCCGGCTTTTTTATAAGCGGACATTTTCAATTTTGGAACCGGTTGGAACCGGTTCTGAAAGTGAAATTACCCTTATATAAAAAAGCCGGAACCAAAATCGAAAAAGTAAAAACTAACAACGTTAGAGATCTACCTCAGCTATCCTATGCAAAAAAGATCATTTAAAAATATTAAACTGCGAGCGAGAAATCGCGCGATAACCTTCCCATAGACTTAACATTATAGCTGGAGCGTTTTTTCGCGTGACTAGCGTAGGCTCTTAACTCTGCTACCGCTAATTGCTCTTCTTCACCTTTTACTGTCTTTATCAGTCTTGTTTTGCGTGACTTAGACATCTCTTCTTTGTTGATTTACTTCCAATTTCTTCATAACCATAGCATTCTACACTTAAAAATATTGTTATACATTGATTTCTAGGTAACTAATCAACTCTTTATGATGTTTGCTTAGTTTTATTATGCTTTGCCAGCTTAAAAATTGAAAGATGGCAAAGAACTTTAGTAACTTGATAGCAATCATAAAAAATAGTGATAAAAGTACTCCTATAAGTAGCAAAATATGGCATATTTCTTATTAAATCCTACCCTAATTTTGATTGACACATTACCAAATAAAATGGAATCTGTTTCTCACTCCAAACATCCATATGCATTGGCTAAATTCAAGAAAAGAAAAAATAATATTATCATCAACCTAACTAGGTTTCACTGCTTTTTTCTGATTATTGAGCTATAACGTTTGATAAAATAATTATAATTCAACAAACTGTATTTGCATAATATGCTTGATTAAATTATCTTTCCAGTGGTGTATAGCTTTTATGGTATTACTAAGAAATATTTGGTGTTATGATCCATCAAACTTCAAAAAAGCATTTTTCTCAGAAAGGTGTCCACAATTTTGATCTATCTATCTATCTCTCTCTCTATATATATATATAAATTATATATACAGATCTTTCTATCTCTATCTGTCTACCACTATCTCTCTCGGTAAATTATTTCTCTCTATATATCTTTCTATCTCTTTCTCTCTATATATAAATATATATATAATATATCTCCTTATATCTTATCTCTCTCCATATTTGTCTCCCTCCCCCCCCCCTCTCTCTCTCTCTCTCTCTCTCGCTCTCTCTCTCTCTCTCTCTCTTATTTTTTTCTAAGATGATTTTAAAATATTATAATCTTAAAACTCTACAAAGATAAAAGTAACTAAAAAATTGTCCCTGTAATATATTAAACAAAATTCAATTTAAGTAGCAGAATACTGTTGTTTAAGAGTTATGTTAAAGAAATATAGAATATCACAAATTTTTAACTTCTTTTTTTACGGTATGGTCTCTGACTGATATCTTACACCGCCAGGTAATAATGAAGTCTAAGCCTGGCCGGATCGAGTCCAATGAAATAAACCTTGGGTTTCAGGCCAGGCCCGGGTCCATTCAGACTTCTAAATCCCCCTTCCCCCCAAATCCATGTTGGGCTGGGAATTTTATTTATTTATTTTTGAAAAAATTATAGTGATGTTGTACATCTGTTTAGCGAAATCTTTAGAAATTTAATTTGGTTTAATAAATTAGAAACATATTTTTTTTTAAATCTACCTTTTATTTATTTATTTATTTATTTTATGTCGAGCTTTAAAATTAGGATTTTCTTTTATAATATTTTTCTTTCATTCTAAATTACGTTGATTTTTCTTACTGAATGTTCATTTGAATGTGATTAAGTCAATTTTTTTAATCCGTGTTTATGCATGTAATTGTCTAAGTGGCCAACCCTTTAAGCATCATAACCGTGTTTTTCCATCACGTTCATTTTTAATTCAAAGGCCGAATTAACAAAAATTTGATATTAATGTTAACTTTCTACAGCGCATACGTAATATAGATATGTAAGGTATAGTTCAATATAAATCCTGATACCAATTCTTTTCATATCTATTATTTTAAGAATTGTCGCATGGAAAAATTCTGCCGGATGCTTAAAGGGTTAATATTATTGATATTTTGCATTAAATGCATTTCGAAAATAATATCAAAATAAAATCTATGCATAAGTAAATGTGCATTTTGCATGATTTTAATTGTAGGATCATGTTACTTCAGAAATATCGGCATGTTTTCTAGAAATTCAGTCGTGTCGGGCCAATTAAGTTTTTGTTCGGGCCAGGACGGGCTCGGGCAGAGATTTTAGATTTTATACCAGGCATAGCCAGAACAATAATTTTTGTGCACGGGCCGGGTCAGTCTCGGGCCGAACTTTTAAACTTTATACCGCATCGGACAGGGTCTGTACATTTTGACCCGTGCAGACCTCTAAACTATCTATTACATCTTTCAAATTTATACTACAAACCATGAATTTCATAAATTCGTTTCCTATATTCGATTCGTATATTCGTTTCCTATATTCGATTCATATATTCGTTTCTTATATTCGATTCGTATATTCTTTTCAAATATTCGATTCGCATATTCATTTCACATATTAGTCGTTTTACAAATTCGTTTTATAAAATGATTTTGTTAAGATTTTATGTATATATAGAGTAGATTTTATGGGGTTTTTTTCTTACTGACTAGATACGTACATCAGTATTTAGAAAGTGGAGTGGAGATTTTTCTTCTTTTATCCTAATTTAATTTTTTTTTTAGTCTTATTATTGATGTCTATATATGATGTCTATATGATGAAGTTTTATTCATATCAGTTATCGAAGTTTTGTCGTAATATAATCTGAAAAATAGTGTTACTTAACAATTGTAGTTTTTTCAGTTACAAAGAAAAGAGATTTCACCTTCAGACTTTTTGCATTAATATTTACTGACATTTCACTTTAAATTTTTTGTGTGTAAAAATAATGAATAATACGCCTTGTGCAGATTCCAATCGGTCGACCGTTTTTCTCTCGCCACATGCACCTGAAACAAATTTGATCGCGAAATTATGAAAGAGCGTTAAATTCTCTGGAGCTTAAACCAACATTTTGTTTTAGAAAGTCGATTTTCGTCAAAATGAGGGTCATTTCAACAAAAAAGGTAATCTTTTTCGCTTGTAGCTTTCATTGCAAAAAGCTACCTATTGCAACCGTACGGAGGAAAGCAATTCCAAAAAAATTTGGTATATTTTCTCCGATCATGAACCCCAGACCCCAAAACCACCCTCCGTTCAAATGTTGAGTTATATATATATATATATATATATATATATATATATATATATATATATATATATATATATATATATATATATATATATATATATATATATATCCATATATATATCTGACATTTGTCATGCTGTAACTCTCTTATTTATGAACCGATATGAATGTGACTCATCATGTGTACAGAACATACCAAGGTCTCGACCGAATTCGTTGGCTAGTGTCATCCGCCATCTTGTTTCAAAATGGCGGCCAATTAAATTTTAAGAAAAATTTAAAAATTCAAAAAGATGTACAAAAAATTATAAATTAAAAAAAATGTTTCCACTAAGTGTTAGATCGTGATATAACACCCATAACATTTTTACTTTCTTCTATCTTTACAAGAAGAAAGTATTGGATTCATGAAAATTTTCGACTCCTGGTTTACGACGGATTTATACGTTTCAGAAGGTCTTGAACACGATTTGACTGTTTTTAGAAAATGTCTGTCTGTGAGTCTGTGACTCTGTCTGTCTGACAAATTTTGTGGGCGCTCTACCTCAAGAACTAATGCCCGAAATTTAATAAACTTTATATTCAGTTAGTCCCTGATATAAATGGGTGCTGATTAGTTTTTGGTGAAACTCGCCCAACAGGTGGCGCTGCTATGCTGCATTTTTCACGATTTCTGAAATAGCTCTATCTCAAGAACTAATGCACTTATATTCATCAAACTTCAGATTCAGTTATACTTTGACATAAATAGACGCTGACTACGTTTTGGTGTAGCTATCCCAACAGGTGACGCTGCTATACCACTTTTTTCATTATTTTTACGATAGCTATATCTGAAGAACTAAAATGCACATAATTTCATCAAACTTCAGATTCTGTTAGACCTTGCCGTAAATAGATGCTGCTTACGTTTTGGTGTAAATAGCTCAACAGGTGGCGCTGCTATGCTGCATTTTTTGCGATTTCCGAAATAGCCTCTATCTCAAGAACTAATACACGGATTTTCATCCAACTTCAGATTGAGTTAGACGTTGACATAAGTTGTTGTTGATTTGGTCTAAATCTCCCAACAGGTGGCGCTGCTATGCTGCATTTAACAGGATTTACACGATTTTAGCAATAGTCCTTATCTCAAGAATTCATGCACGGAATTTAACAAAACTTTAGATTCAGTTTGACCTTGATATAAAAGGGTGCTGATTCTTTTTAGTGTATGCGAAACCTGTGTGAGACAGAAGAAAGTTTTGGGATTGGCACATCCGACTAGTTTGTTTTGGCTTTATCTTAAAAAATGATTGAGATATGGCAGTTTGAAATTCTAGAGTGGATGACATTTTGAAACAATCTGATTTTAGTTAACTCTCAAGCCGCAATTCACATTCAAATTCAGTATTAACGAAAACCGGGATTCAATCTTCTATAATCGGATTCAAAGCAATTTAGCTTCGGGTGTTTGAGTAAAATGAGTTGAATTTTTAAAAATATGAAAGCTAACTTTTCCTCCCGTTACAGGCCGGAAAGACTTTTTTTTTTTTAACTTTTTGGGAGCTCGAGAAAATATTTAATTAGTGAAAAAGATTATATTTAGTGATATAAGCTCCAGCAAAAACGATTAACTATCTTTACAAAAAAAAAATCAAGGTAATCGGTTGAATAGTTCTCGAAGAAAAAGAAACGCCCAGTTTGGAAAACATATGGCTTCCAGAAAATTAGTTTAAAGTTTTACAATAGCGTTACGTTTAACGAGTAAAAAAATTGTAAGGAATTGGTATATCATGAAACTGCTTTGGGGAAATAATCTACACACTCGAAATGCCAAAAAAAAAAAAAAAAAAATCTAAATCTTTGACCCGAAGAAGTAGACTTTTTCCTTAAGTGAATAATATATTTCAGTAATTAAACATTTTATTTTTATTGTATTCTTTCTGTTAAAATAAATCAAATTGATATAGTTGATATACATTAAAATTCACTAAATAAGTCTGTGTTTCTGATATCTTCAAACAAAAAACAATCAGACTGACAGTAAATATAGATCATAAATTGTATTAAAAACATCTTAGAAAAGAAAAAAAAAACGATAAAAGGGGGGGGGGGCGTGGAAAATCAACGGTTTTCTAATTGAACAGCTTTTTAACAGCAGTTACATGTAACTGCACTACAATTCTATACGAAAACATTATCTAATTCTCGGAAATCATATAAAATATCAACGAGACAGAGAAATCGCGCGGCAGTAATAAATGATAAAGAAAGTTTTTTTCGGAAGTAACATTTCATATGGTAAAGAAAAATTATATTCTAAGCAGGATCAAAGAACTCAAATTCATTATAATTCATCTTTTGTTGCTTTTCGGTATACAGGCTGTTTCAAAACTCTGCGTATAAACTTTTTCGGTGGTAGAGCATGCTATAACAAACAGTTTTTGTCCAAGAAACCAAGGTTGCAATATATTTATTCAATCAAAAATATACAGGACGTATACCAAATCCGAAACAGGATTTGTTTTTTCATAAATTTAATAATAATGAAGACATTTCGACGAAATTTGCAATTGACTTATGTTGTTTTGTGTAAAATGTAACATTTGATGAGAAATAATGGTAGTAGCTATACCATCCTCGAACAAACAGCGCGGGGTTAGAGTCCTGCATCGGGTCGTGTAACCAATTTTATCCGAAAACCGACCTGAGCAGCGGTTCGAACCGTGTCGGTTTGACGCTCAATTTTTTCGTTGCAGGTCGGATTCGAATCGGTTTCGCGTTGGGTTTTGACTCTTTTGGGTCGGGGTCGGTTTGACCATTTTTCAAAAGAAAATCCGGAATACTTTTCAAATGAAAAAAAAAAAAAGAGAAATTGTCTAATTCTCATAAACTTAATGCAACGACAGAAAACAGTTTTAAAAAATATGAACAATATTCGTTAATAATGTGAAAATATGAATATCCCGATTTATAAGCCACTGTCCCGTTTTATGTCACTGCGTGTCCCGCTTTTTGAAACAGTGAACCAGGCAACGCTACTTCTGACCATGAGTTCAGATGCACTCTGTATAATCATACGTACTAATAATCTTGCCGGTAAACAGAAATATTTAAGGATTTTGAAGAGTCGAGTTCACAAAGCAACCTACATAAAAGGTACACTCTGATTTCGATGAAACTTTTATCACAGAGAGTACGCATGATATGATGAAGAATGATAACCAATATTATTGGCAATCATCAAGATTTAATATTTTTAAAATATTTGTAAACTATCTATGATGAAACTAAAGGAAAATCGCTAAATGTTTTATTTAAAAATATTTCGATAATTTCGAACAACGTAATCGTCACAGAAATAATAATTAGTATAGAAATGAGTAAAACATAACGAATTTTTACACCATCCACAAATTATAAAAGAAAATTTTCCACATTCATGACATTCGGTTCCATTGCTTGTGAAACAAAAGTCAACTGGATTCCGGAAAGTCGCGGGTTTTTCTTCAAGATATTCACATTTAAACCATGCATATTTAAACATATCATTGTAATATCATTATCATATATTTTCATCAGTTGCACCATAGATACTTTAGAAATATTTTAAAAATACTAAACCTTGACGATGGCCGATAAAATTGGTATCATTCTTCATCACATCATGAGTACATTGTATGATAAAAGTTTCATAGAAATCGGGGTGTACCTTTTGGGTAGGGTGTAAGATTTGAGATTTTGTGCTTGGAAATAGTTTAAAAATGGAAATATATCCACAATGTCCTTCCCTTGTAAATGAACAAAAATCGGGTAAAATCAGATAACTGGACCCGATGCAGAATTCTACACTGGAGTATCAAAGTAGTAACCTCTGCGTGGAAGATTTGAGATTTTGTCCTTAAAAATGGAAATGTTTCCACAATGTCTTTCCCTTGTAAAATGAACAGAAATCGGGTAAAATCCGTTTACTGGACCCGAAGCAGGACTCTACTCCGAAGTATCAAAGTAATAACTTCTGCGTGGAAGATTTGAGATTTTGTGCTTGGAAATAGTTTAAAAATGGAAATGTTTCCACAATGTCCTTCCCATATTAATGAACAAAAATCGGGTAAAATCAGTTTACTGGATCGGATGCAGGACTCTACGACTCCGATATATCAAAGTAATAGATCCACTGCAAGAGGGAACGTGACTACCTCTGTAGGTTGCTCACACCCCTCGAGCTGTGGTAAAGCAAGAGCCGTCGTGGTAGCTCGACATATGACCTAGCGACCGTCTCCCCCTATGGGGTTTCGCGAACGAAGTCGTCGTGGGTTCCATGGCGGTTCATCAAGGTTTCGTCTCTGCGGAAGTTTCCTCCGAGACGTGGGGTTACTGCCGTGACGACCTATGTCATCAAACCTTGGTAAAATGACCTGGGGGTTCGCAGTGGGGAGCGGCCTCAGGCCGATCGCAGCGCCGGGCGAGACAAAGCCCTGGTGCGTTATAAGCCCTTCAGAGGCTTGGGTGCCATGGTCGTTTACGCGCGTCGGCGACCCCCGTGGGCGTCTGACGGCGCAGGATAGTTTTATATCAAAGTAATAACTTCTGCGTGGAAGATTTAAGATTTTGTGCTTGGAAATGGTTTAAAAGTGGAACTGTTTCCACAATGTTCTTCCCTTGTTAATGAACAAAAATCGGATAAAATCAGATTACAGGACCCAATGCAGGACTCTGGCGCGGAGTATAAAAATAATAACCTTTGCATAGAAGATTTGAGATTTTGTGCTTGGAAATGGTTTAAAAGTAGAAATATCTCCACAATGCCCTTTCCAGAAATGCAAAAATCCCTCCCTGAAAAAAAAAAAATGTCTGAATTCAACACTAATCTCACATGAAGCAAAATAAAGGGAAAAAATGCTGTTTACTTTTTCAGATCACGTAAATGAGAATTTCTGAAAAGCGTGCTTATCAAAAAGTTAGCGTAATTACTAAATCGTAAAGTTATCATAAAAGCCGAATTATTCAAAATCACGTGCGAAGGTAAATGTGTGAATAACCTTAAGAACAACTTTAATTAAACGTTCACCGCTAAATTTGAGTTCCATCCAACTGGACTCTTATGTGCCGGGAAGAGTCCAAACCCCTCCTCCCTCTTTTTTTTCTTTTTCCAGATAATTTGATTTTATTAAAAGCGCGAAAAAGGTTGATGTGCGCCCTCGAACCAGAAGTGTAAAGGACTCTCTCTCTGCTGCTGCGATTGTTTCATTCCCCATTCATTCTTGTGCATTGTGTCTCTTTTTGATTTTCTTTCTTTCTTTTTTTTTTTTTGTCTTGCAAGGGCGAATTTAAAACTTCGAAAGTGTCGATGACTCACTGCGCGCTTTGTTCATCAGCAGTCGTTTTAAAGAGGACATATTCCGGGCTTTGATTTCTCGATAAATTTCACTCGCTGAAGGAGCCATTAAAGAAGGTGGCAAGGGGGGATTCATTGAAATGAAATAGTTGTAGGAAAATTTATTTTGTTCTGTCTTTCTCGTTTAATAATGACAAATAAGTTTACAAAATGGTTGCAGGTTTTAGTAAGATTTTTGAATTTTCTGTGATGTCTAATAACAATTAGCATCACGTGTTAAGAGGCTACTTCACTCACACGAAAACACATGCTCGCTAATGTTAATCTTATAGGGGAAATATTTTAATATATCTCGTTTGCATTTCAATATTTTTAAATGATTATTTATTTATTTATTTATTTATTTATTTATTTAATTTTGCATTGGATAGCTGAGGCTCTTTTGAACTTTTACGATTTTGATTAGAAGTTTTTTTCTTTTTTTTTTTTATTAAGATACAGCAATTCCTTAACATTCGCGAGTTTCGATTATTCGCGAACATGAAAATGCGGAAAACTTAACTTTCGCGAGAATTTGACTTGATTATTCGCGATTTTTTAAAAATTATATCTTTGCTTTTTCCGAATTTACAGTGGTTAAAGATTGTTTCCCCTGCGTTTTCTCAGTATGTATTTACAAATCAATTTTCAGTTGTCTACTGAAAAAGGAGCGACAAAATCATAACAGCAGCAGAATACTCATTGCAGTGGGTATATTGGAAGTGGTAAGGTAACGACATCTTCAATTATTAATTTAAAATGTGCTTGTGAAGGTTCTCGTAGAGATTGAGCTGAAGCTGCATGCATTATCATCTCTTTGCGAATAGAGAGAGAGTCGAAATTACTTTATTTATTTATTTTTTTTGCTTTTTAGCTGTAATTATTTCACCGGTCATTTAATTTGAATTATCTTCATTAAATAAATTTCATAAATATGAATATGTGTGTACATTCATACATATATGTTATGCATAACGTACTGCTAATACATATATCCTTTTGTTTTCTTGAAATACTATGCCACTCGTAACTCCTTTTTTTAGTGCAGAGAGATACTCAACATTCGCGGATTTGACATTCGCGAGGTTTTCCTGGAACGTAACCCTCGCAAAAGTTAAGAGATTACTGTACTTATCTTTCGGAACCTGTTTCGAAAGTGAAAGAATCCTCAATAAAAAAAAAGTTCAACCAAAATCGAAAAAGTAAAAAAGGGCCTGCATATACATCGACCTCAGCTATCCAATGCAAAAATAAAATAAAATAAAATAAAATAAAATAAAATAAAATAATATAATATAATAAATAAATAAATAAATAAATAAATAAATAAATAAATAAAATAAAATAAAATAAAATAAATAAATAAAAAATAAATAAAATAAAAATATTGAAATGCGAACGAGATATCTTAAAATATTTATTTCCTCCATTAGCGAGGAACTTGTAATCAAAATCGAAAAAGTACAAAAGTTCCTTCGACCTCAGCTATCCAATGTAAAAAAGAAATCATTTAAAAATATTGAAATGCGAACGAGATATCTTAAAATATTTCCTCCACAGGATTAACATTAGCGAGCGGGTGTTTGCGCGTGAGGGAAGTAGCCTCTTAACTTTTAACTGTGACAGACTGCTTGAATAAAGGTACAAAATAATTGAATAAAATTACGTAACACACGTGGAATTTGCCTTTCAGTGTTCATTTTAGAAATGTAGAAAATTGAAGATTTAACCAATATCCATTTGAACCCTTAACTGCTGTTAGCGGTCTCACAGACAGCTGCTATTTCCAGTGTTTAAAATTTTAACGTGTAATTTTCAGTTTAACTGTAAATACTAGTGAAATTTTGTTTTGTTTGGAGTCCTAGTACTATCACTAAAGACTTTTGCGTAAGTGATTTTTGATTATAAAAATCCTGTATATAAATGTTAGTACAAAAACAGCATCCTATGAGTTAATATCAAGACTTTTATTCAACTTTCGATCAAGTGGTCTAATAGACCATCCACAGAATACTTATGCGGCAATTTCTGTCACAGGAGTTAAAGGTTAAGGTGTTTAAGAGATCGTTAAAAAATGTCGAGCGGTCTCACAGACTAGTGATGCAGCCCGGTTGGGGGTTCAGAGTAGAGTCCTGCACTGGTCGGGTTGTACCCGACCCGAACCTGCAAATTCCATTTGAAATCAACCCGCAACCGGATCCGAACCTGCAAAAATAATTTTCGGTGACCCGCAACGCGACCCGAACCCGCAAAAATAATTTTCGGTAACCCGCAACTCGACCCGAACCCGCAAAAATAATTTTCAGTGACCTGCAGCCCGACCCGAATCCGCAAAAATAATTTTCAGTGACCCGAACCCGAAACAATGAAAGTCAACCCAGCCCGAACCGCAACGAAACAATATAGCGCCAACCCAACCCGATCCGAACCGCGGGTCGGGTCGGGTGCGGGTAAAAGCGGGTAACCCGACCCGATGTAGAACTCTAGTTTAGAGGCACTGGATACCATTTTTTTTCTAAGAGATTTTCTTCGTGTTATTTATCGAAAAAAATTCTGAAATTAATGAAAGTTTGCGAGATTAAAATAGTGGTATTTTGAGCCTCTGAACCGCTATCCTTACTGCGCCACTGTCACAGATTGCTCAGAGCAGTTAAATCTGTTCTCAAAGTCAAACTGGCTACTTTCTGACATATTTTTGAATTCATTTCGGTTCACACATGAGATTGACCGGTCCTCTTATTCAGGAACATGTGTAATCGAACAGTTTTGCTATTTTTCGGTAAAGACAGACGATCTACCAGAAAATTCTGTCAAAGTTGGCGTTTTGAACCAAATTTCCGGACACGATAACGCGCGAAATGAAAAAAAAAAAAAAAACGACGATGAAGAGATAACAATCGCTTATAACTCAAGATTTAATTCATTTATCGAAAACAGAAAAAAAAACTGTTCGATTACAAATCCCTTCAATCGTGCCCGCAAGAAGTCAAGAAGTGTTGCCAGGTCCAGTGGAACAAAAAGCGGGACAATAGCTTCTAAATCGAGTTATAAAATGCAGTAAACCCTATTAAAACGGAACTTGTCTATAACGGAATCTTGTTTTATAAACGTAAAAATGTCACACTCCTTACGATAGGAATGCTTCCTACGTGCAGCGAATATTATTAAAAGCAAAAATAAATTTTTGCTAGATCCTCGGAAGAAAACTTACTAATGGTGACTTATCGAAAATTTTAGCTATAGGTATTCTAAGATAAATATATTTTTATAACGAATTGTAACAAAATGCTTTACCTTTTTTTTGGCTGCTGTACTGGTAGGGCATATAGTTTGTAATATTAAATAAATTTTAAAATGCATGTATTATTTTCATCATCATAACTTTAGTGTGCCGCGGAAATTGAATCGTTCAAGTGTGCCGTGTAATAGTAAAATAGATTGAGAAACCAGGGGGTGGGGAGAAAGAAAGAAAAGAAAGAAGAATAAATTAATAATGTTATTGAGGTTCCGCACTTGTTTGATGTTCTAATTACATTTTACGGCGCCAAAGAAAGAAGATTCCATAAAAATATTCGTACAATAATGTTGGAATGTGTTCCGTTATCTATGCCAGCGCATAATTTTTCTTTATTTTTTAAAAGTGTTTTCTATTACAGTTATATTAAAAAAGTAGAGGTTTATTAACAGATAAAAATTTTAAGCTTGGTCGGAAATTTATAATGGGATTTTCCACTTTTTTTTTTAAGGTATTATTTTTCAAACAACAAATCGTAATTTAAAAAATATTTACACGATAAATATTTACTCTTTAAGTACATTCTTCAGGAAACCATAAACATAAAGGAAGCCCACAAAGTCTCGTAAAAAAAAAAGAAAAAGAAAGAAAGAAGAAAAAAAATACGATCATGATATTTTCAGTTACTCTTATTTTGAACTGATCACATGATAAACAAAAAATCAATTTTGTGCAAAATGCTGTTTTTTAAGTTTTAAAATACTATTACAATTTTACATCTCGACTTGTATAATAGGGAGGGAGGTTACAAAAGTTTTTAGATGGTTTTGAAAGTTAACTTAGATAGCTTTTTTTAATTAGTTTTTAATAGTTTTTAATGGTCGAGAAACTGGCGTTAGATTTGTAATTATCTGTATGTTGTCCCGCTATTTGTGTAGTGTATAGTTATCTGTACATTTAATTTGTCTTTATAATTCGTATTTTTTGACAGAAAAGCAGCTTCTAAGACAATCTTTTGAATTAATTTGATTATAATATATTAATCTGTTTTCTCGACATGTATTTTTAAATTCAGCAATACGGAAATAATAGGACTCCATCTTAAATAGGACGCGATCGCCATGGAAACCTAGAATCATGACCTGTCATGGGATATCATCGGATGAACTACGCATGATAGGATTTAATAGAATGAAGAAAACTTTTATTAACATCTTTTTAAGTTTTGATGCGATTTTCATAAAATTTGAAGTGACTCGACAAAATTCTGCAACGATTCTATATATTAAATTTCAAACCATTCGGTTGAGTACTTTTGCGCTGTCCTATGCGGACAGACGGACGGACCAGACGACGACTATAGGTGCTAGGTATTTTTATAATTACGAAGCACCTAAAAATGCTGCACTTTTAAAAAATTTCCATACATATGTATGTGATGCGAGAGTCTTTAAAAATAAGTCAAACTGTAGAATAGCATTGGTTAAAAAATAGCAGCATTTTTTGCAGAAAATGAGTCGGGCCGGGGCGGGCCTAGTATCATAGATGTTTTCACAATGCCGGGGTGGATCTGTGCCTGAAAACATGGTCCTGTAACAGACCTTTATTACAGCCAAGGTTATTTTTACATAACTAAATACCAAATTCAAAACACAATATTCAATTTCCTTGTTATATTACCACTAATAGAGACCGTTTACGTGGAGCCCCCCCCGCCTATTTCTTCCCCCTCACCCTCCCCTTATTTCTATGTTGCACATGCACGCGTGGCAAATGGTTTAGCTGAAAAAAAAAAAAAAAATGTTCCATTGAAGTTCTGCTGCCACAACTGCCTGTCGTTCTCTCTATATTCGGAAAAGTGCCAGGGACACGCTGCAAAATGGGGAGCAGAGAGAAATATAGAGAAAGCAGGCAGATACATAAATACTATTTCCAATTGGGGTTGCCCTGGTAACGGACGCTACCCATGTGTTTCGGGGTAGGTGCCCTCATGAGTTTGTTGACAAACTTGGTACCCACTCACTCTGTATATGATATTTTCCCTTCTCAAGGCCTTGCAAAACCATGGGACGCCCTAGGGATTTAATTGAAGGGTTTGTTGCAAAAATGAAGTAGTAGCTATATTTTGTACTTTTGTGGAATTAAAAAAAAAACATTTAAATATTTAAATTTTAGAGTTTCGTTAAAATAATTTATTTCTATTTATGCATTAGTCTATACACCTATGGATGGTTTGTCACCAGTAATATCCAAAAATACCTATTCTGAGTGACGTATTTAATTTTTTTTTAATGCCAATGCAATATTAAAAATAAAGTATATATATAAGAATAAGTAAGAAAACTTTATTATATTAATAGTTTTTATTTACAAGTTGAGCTTTGACTAGCTTGAAAGAAGTTTTTTCAATTTTATTTATTAAAAAGCTTTAAAAATATCAATTAATTAACAGAAAAAAAGACAAGAAAAGAAAAATTGTTGAAGATGATAATAAAGAGAATTCAAAACTCTTTTAATATTTAAAGCAGCAGCAACACTATTGTAAAAGTTGCACATAAAAAACTCTTTCTGTAGTGTTTCTTGGTGAAATGAAGTGTAGCAGTTATTGCAAAGCACTTCTCATCCTGTTCATTCTAAATCTTCGTTTTTTTTTTTTTTTTTTTTTTTTTTGGCTCAGCTTTGTCCATTGCTTTATGATCTAATTTCTGTTGCTGTAGAATAATGGTTTATTTATTTATTTGATCTCTTGTGGTTTTTTTAATTTTGTTTCTTATATGAGTTATAAGGGGCTTAATATTGTCGATTTTATGCATAATGCTGACAATATTTGATGAAATAACATAAATTTACTATGAATAATTCTTATGAAGCTCCTCTGACGATTCCATAAGATATTCTTATTCATGTTTGATTTTTGATAGTATTAAGTTTAATTCTTGCAGTATTCTTTCCATTGATTTTTATAATATATTATCATTTGTTTCTCACATGTGTTTTTATGTTAAATATAACTTTATGATCTAATTTCCATTTACGTTGAATAATTGTTTATTTATCTTATTTCTATTTAAGTTGTATATTAATTTATTTACTTTGTTTTTTTTTTTTTAATTCCTGTAGGTTATTAATTGTCTCACCTATATATGTTATAAGGTTCTTAATATTGTCGATTTTAGGCATAATGCTGACAATATTTGATGAAATAACATTACTATGAATATTCTTATAAAGCCCTTCTGAAGATTCTATAAGATACTCATAGTTTTCCATTTTTGGCTTTTTCATCCTATCAAGTATCATTCCTGCAGTGTCCATTCCATTGCTTTTTATAATATCTCATCCTTTGTTTCTCACGTATGTTTTTATGTTAAATAAATAAATAAATAAATATAATATAATATAAATGTAATTTTTGAAAACTGCAATTAAGTTTTAAATTTAAAATGAAATAATAATATGATAGGCTAGAGTTGTACAAATTATGTACACAAGTGTGTTTCCTGTGACAATACAACATTTTAATATTTTAAAAACTTGATTACAATTAATAAATTAAAGGATTTTTTTTTGTTAGCAGGGTGCAGGTGATAAATCGCCCAAAGTTCTTCATGGCTACAACTATATATAAATTGCAACAACTGTTGCATTAGTGATGCGTATGCGTCAAAATACGCCCTTAAAAAAGGCCAACTGGTTGTGAAACTACAGCAGTGAAATATTTTAAACAGTAAACAGCATAAAATAAAATGAAAATAAAAATAAAGGCTGTAATATATTTTTGTAAAAATACGCTTTTACCAATTTTTTAATTAATAGTTTCAAATTAATTAAATTATGACTATATGTTGAGAAAACTATTTAGAAATTCTGAAAAGATAGTTTAAATAATGTTTTCCTCTTTCTTTTTTTTCTTTTGTTGCTATATCGTAAAAAATAAATAAAATGTTTAATTGAAAGTGGATAAGCATTCTAAAAACCGATATTCCTGTGTAAAGAAAACGGATTAATACACTCTAAAATTTACTCGGAAACATTTTCCAAAATCAGTGGTAACCAAAGAAAATTTGTTTTAAAAACTTATTTTCTAAATATCGAAAATATAGAGGCTTCTAATGATAAAGAGCACTTTTCGGAATCCTGGGTAGCTCGGAAGAACTTATACATTTTTGTTCGTTGTTATATTATATTTTCGTAAATTGAAAAACATTTGTCTTTTTTTTTTTTTTTTGCAATGTATGATATATTGTTTATAAACCTTAGAATTGAAATTACAGTAAAACCTCTGAATAACGGCCACCACTGGAAGCATTATAAAGTGACCGTACTTCGGAGGTTGTCGTTATTCAGAGGTTCCAAATTTAAAAAGCTCAAAATTACATTACATTAAAATCAAAATAGCTGATCAAAATTATTTTATTTTTACAGTTAAATAATACATACTATTATTTTACCCTAAAGAAATCAGTTATTCGTAATTGTTTTTTTTTTTTTTTAAAGCATATCTCTTTCTCTAAAATGCAAAATCATTTCCACATAATTGTTGTAAAATTCGTTATTTTTTTGATTATGTGCAAAACTTTTGATTTCTCTGAAGCTAGAAAGAACATCAGAATATGATTTTATGCTGCAATTTTGTGATAATTTCATATTATCTTCCAGTTCCTTTTCGTCATCACTTTTATTCTCATTGATCTTGCTTTCTATCAGTTGTTTTATCGTTAGTAAAAGTAGAAAAAACTGCCAAATTAATATCTACATTCACGTACTTGCTGCCTTTTATGGTTATTCCGACTCTATTTAAAATATTATTATTCTCAGCTTTTCAATTACTATAAATAAGCAAACCCTCCTCCACATTCTTTGCAGTCTCAGTTGTAGTTGAAACATAACGCTAAAAAAAAATCTTGTAAGATGGCCGTTGTTTGGAGGTTTAGTGTAATGTTATTTCTATGAAAGAGATTTGGTAACACTAAAACGTGACCGGTATTCAGAGGTTATCGTTGTTCGGAGTGACCGTTGTAGGAGATTTCTCTGCATTATTTATAAAAAATCCTTAGATTTGCAAATTTTCTCTTTAAAATAGCGTCGTAAAGCTTTTGCACTAAATTATAACTTCGGACGATTCATTGATTGTAATCATTCTGGAACTTTATAAACACCCTGCATTTCATATTTGCATCTAAGGTCTTTCGCAGTATCAGAACGGGGTGCAGAACTGGGAGATAGATGGGATGCTCCGTTCTAAAGAGGGGCCCCGTGAAGGGGGCCACATTCCCTCCCTCCCCCCGGCATCTTTATTGCCGGGTCGGTCGGCAGAGAGTGCGTGTGTGTTTCTAAAGTCAACTTTTATTCAAAAGAACTCAAAAAGTTGCTAAAGAAAAAAAGAAAAAAAAATGAATAAGACAAGGAAGTGACATTTAACAATGGTTTTGACATATGTGTAAAAATTGAAATTCACTAAGCTCGGCGTTTCAGAATTTATTACATAAATCTCATACACTGAGAAAAATGATACTTTCAAATCCATGTTTTCATTTTGTTATGAAACTTTTTCTTTCAAATAGGATGATCCAATGCTTTCAATTCTGAAATACCAGAAACACTCAGAATATTGAAACATGGACCTACTCAAAACTGTTCACGTAGAGGTCAGTCCATACTCATTTTTGAAACATGGACTTACTCAAAAATGATTAGAATCCGTTCAAACTCATTTTTGAAACATGGAAATACTCAAAAATGAGCACATAGAAGTCAATTCTTATTCATTTTTGAAACATGGACCTACTCAAATGGGAGCACATGATGTTTTATTCTTGAGTGTGTGCATGTTTTCAGAAATGAAAATGAGTATATGCGTGTTTCAAACTTCAGTTATTTTGATTCGGAGCCATTTTGATTATATGTGACATACTCAGATTTGAGTATTTTTTGCTCAGTTTGGAAAATGTCGTTTTTAGAGTAAAGTTTGACAAATGAATATATTGCTCCAATTATGCATCCATATTGCATTCATTTTCTTTAAGGAGACTTCGAAAAAGGATGAAATTATCAACTTTCTAATTTTTTACTTAAACTGTATTTAGACATCCCAAATTCATTCTCTCATTATAAATATGTAAAAAGTGCTTTTTACTGAATTTTCCTTTAAATGTATCAGAGTTCTAATTTTTTAATTCAAATAATAACCTTATTTAAAAAGTTGTGAAGGAAAGAATGACTCATAAAAGTAGCTCACAAAAAATTAAAACTTTCTCTTCAATACAATTATCTGACATACATAACACATTTGATATTTTGTCATTTTTTCTGTATAATTTCTCTTTTAAGCTTAAAAATTATAAGAATTATTGTTGAAATGTTATGTTAACTTTACAGTTTTATTCATTTTCACTTTACAACACAACATTTACAATAAAGTTTAGTTTTTAAAAAATGTTTGGTTTCTATGTAAATTTTTTTTCATATGTTATTATTTTGTAAGGGGTTTGGAATGCGTAATTTTATTGTTTAGGATATTGTTAGGCGCACAAAATCCAGCGATGTAGTCGTAAAATAGTAAAATAACAAGTAGGTATACGGTATAGGCAGATAGTATATGCTAAAGAATATACTCTGGGCTATAACCAGATGGGGTGGAGAGGGGGTGGGCCTCTTTGTGAGCCCTTTCTAGATTTCACAATCGTTTAATAATAAATACCATCGGTATTACATTTTAAATTTGCACACATTGTAATCAAAGGTTTTAAGACAGGTGGAACCGTCCTTTATCTCTGTCTGTATCATAATCTGTCTTATTTATATATCATTAAAATGGAAGAAAAATATCAGACGTTAATTAGTCCCACTAGAAAAATTTCAAAGACTCTCTGATTTGTCGTCTGAGTATATGATATAGCTTTACGTGAAAAACAGATGATACACAGAAATTCTTAAAAAAATATATAGAAGGTACACTGCGTGTACCACCATATACACTCCACTATATCCTGATAAAATCTATCATGAATTATTGAAAATTTTTGCCCTATAAGCATGTAAAAACATTTTTCTTGCATCATTCAGGTCTACATGATATAGATTCAGTGTTTACTTAAAAAAATATAAAAGATGTGAAATTTCCAAATGGCTCGATTTTCTATGTTTTCTCAAACAGCTGACTTAGAATCTCGAATCCACAAAAGTAAAATGTCATCCACTCCCTCAAGTTTTTATTCATATCTAAAATCTTCCCCACTCCTCCAACGAAATAGGAAACCACTTTTCTTTTTATTCCAATTTCGCATCAAGATTATTTTACCAGTTTTTTAAACATATTCTGAACGAAATTGAAAATATTTATTAAGTATCGCTAAACTGAGAAGATATTTCTTGTATTATGCAGATTTACGTGAACTATTTTTTTTTGTAATTAACTAGAAAAAAAAAATTAATTTTTCAAGTAACGCAATTTGTATTTATTCAAATTACAGATTTATAAATCCGAATCTAAACTAGAACATTGTCCATTCCAAAAGCGTTTGTTAAATCTGAAACCTAAAAGAAGAATATTGTCCATTCCTCAAATTTTTGAATAATAAGAAACTTGAAAGGAGAATATTGTCCATTCTTCAACTTTTGGTTTAATTTTAAATTTAATTATTAATTTAAATTTAATTTATTTTAATTTATTATTGCTTAGTTTTTCAAGTTTTTGTTTACTTTCAAATCGAAAAGTAGATTATTGCTCAGTTTTTCAAGTTTTTGTTTACTTTCAAATCGAAAAGTAGATTATTGTTCAGTGTTTCAAGTTTCTGTTTATTTTCGAACTAAAAAGTAAATTATTGCGCTTTTTTTTTGTTTTGTTTTGTTTTGTTTAATTTTAAACCAAAAAGTAGATTATTGCTTATTTTTCAAGTTTTTGTTTAATGTAAAACGCAATAGAAGAATATTTCCCATTCTTAAAGTTTTTGTTTAATTGTCAAACTTAGAAAGAGAACATGATCATTCTTAAAGTTTCTGCTTAATCTCAAATCCAAACGAAGAATAAGTCCATCCTTCAAATTTTTATTTAATCTCACATCCAGATGGAGGATATTGCTTATTCTTTATGTTTTTACTTAATCTCAAATGTAAAAAGCGAATATTATGCACTCTTCAAGTTTTGCATAATTCTGAAACACAAAAGGAGAATATTGCTCATTCATAAGTTTTTGCTTAATCTAAAATCCAAAAGCAGAATATTGCAAATCTCAAATACAAACGGGAATAAGTCAAACCTTCAAGTTTTCGTTTAATCTCAAACGCAGATTGAGAATGCTATTTGTTATTCAAGTTTTTATTTAATCTCGAATCAAGAAGGACAATATTGCTTATTTTTTATGTGTTAACTTAATCGCAAATGCAAAAAGCAAATTGCATAATTCTGAAACATAAAAGGAGAATATTGCTCATTTATAAGTTTTTGCTTAATCTGAAATCCCAATTAGAAAGTATTGCAAATCTCAAATCCAAACGGAGAATAAGTCCATGCTTCAAGTTTTCGTTTAATCTCAAACCCAGATGAAGAATGTCATTTGTTATAAAAGTTTTATTTAATCTCAAATCCAGAAGAAGAGTTTTGCTTATTCTTATGTGTTTACTTAATCTCAAATGCAAAAGACGAATACTATGCGCTCATCAAGTTTTGCATAATTCTGAAACATAAAAGGAGAATATTGCTCATTCATAAGTTTTTGCTTAATCTGAAATCCAAAAAGAGAATATTGCAAATTTTGTAAGTTTTCGTTTATTCTCAAATGCAAAAAGCGAATATTATGCATTCTTCTAGTTTTGTATAATTCTGAAACATAGGCGAATATTGCTCATTCATAAGTTTTTGCTTAAGAGCTTACGCTTAAAGACACATAAAGAGACTTTAGTTACAGTTTTTTTATAAGCGGACATTTTCAATTTCAGAACCGGTTGGAACCGGTTCTGAAAGTGAAAGTACCTTTGTATAAAAAAAACTGAAACCAAAATCGAAAAAGTAAAAACTAACAACGATAGGGATCGGCCTCAGCTATCCTATGCAAAAAAAAAAATTATTTAAAAATATTAAAATGCGAGCAAGAAATCGCGCGATAACCTTCCCATAGACTTAACATTAGCGTGAGCGTTTCTTCGCGTGACTAGTGTAGGCTCTTAATCTGAAATCCAAAAAGAGAATATTGCAAATTTTGTAAGTTTTCGTTTATTCTCAAATGCAAAAAGCGAATATTATGCGTTCTTCAAGTTTTGTATAATTCTGAAACATAGGAGAATATTGCTCATTCATAAGTTTTTGCTTAATCTGAAATCCAAAAGGAGAATATTGCAAATTTTGTAAGTTTTCGCTTATTCTCAAACCCCAAAAGGGAGAATATTGGTTATTCTTCACGTGCTTTTCTTTCCTTTTTTTTTTAAATTCTCAAACCAAAACATACAATTTTGTCCATTCTCGAAATTTTTGTTTAATAACAAACCCAAAACGAGAATATTATCGTTCCTCAAGTTTTTGTTTACATCTATAAACTGCCCTCCAACCAAACCCGAAACCGCAAGTTCTTCCTCATCCTTTTCTCCTCATCTCCCAGTTTCGAATTTACGAAAACGGGGGGAGCAACGACCAACCCTTGCCGAAACCAATTCATTGCTGGTTCCCGTACACTGCGCCCCTGCCAGGGCCCCTTTGAGGGGGACGGAGAGAGTTGGGGCCATTTATTGCACGGCCGATAACAAAGACTCGGCAGAACACATCTAACAATGAACAGCAGGGGGGCGAAAGGGGGGGTAGTAAAGAGAAATTCCCTTCCATTGTCCACGATTCCCCCTTCGAACGTGGGAGGCGTTCTTCTTATATCAACCATTCTGATGCTGAAGAATATTTTCAGTTTTTTTCTCTCTATGTCCTAGCTATCTCATGCCTGGTTCACTATAACCACCCTGCATGCATGTGTGTGCGTGTGTGTGCTCGTACATGCGACCCCCGGATTACATAGCAACACACAGAGGGAAAGGCGACAGCAAAAAACTGCAGAAAGAGACCTCTCTCTTTTTGTTGTGAGTTCAGTTTTCTGTTTTTTTTTTCTTTCGCTCTTTAATTCACTGCAAACTGCCAGCATAGTGAAAGTTACTGAACACACATGACTGTGATTATATATACAGTCGACTCTTCCTTAATCGAACTTAGATTTTTTTGCACTCTGAAAGTAAGAGTTTAAAAGAAGGTTAAAAATATTTTATAAATTGAATTTTCGAACTTTGTGTTTGAATCATTCAAAGAAGGATCCTGCAATAAGTCTCGTCGACATGTAACCCAATCCGAAAACCGGCACGCTTCAACCCAAAACCCCAAATGAAAGAAAAAAATATATAATTTAACAATTTACAATAACCATTGTAAAAATGGTAAAAAGCTTAAAAAAAAAAAAAAAAAAAAAAATTACCGTATTTTCGTGTTATAGCAGCCCCCACAATAATGATTATACCAAGGGTTGCAGTTATGATTTCGCCAAGATCATCGCAAAGCTTATAGATGCATCCTATATACGCATATATATATATATATTCCAAACACTCCTATAGGTGCCATATACGTCATTATACACATATTATTTACGTCTTATATGTCGTATATATACATCATATACACATGTCATAATATGCATCATGTATAAGTTGGCCACATACGTCACGAAATGTTATATATATATTATAATTTGGCGATAAATCTGGGTCACTTGGCGATTCATTCTTGGGGGCTGCTATAAAACGAAAGTACCAAATTTACAATATATTAATGAAAACAGAAACAAAAATATTACATCCTTGGAGGGGGGCGCTATAGCACGAAAGTACAAAATTTTTACTTTATTTTTCATAACTGATAGTTTGCGTCTATCCTTTTAGTAACTTTAAGATTTTTGTAACGATTTTATGCATTTCTATTGCCTATTCAAAGGAAAATTCTTTTTAAGTTACAGAATTTCGTTAAAAACGCTTAAAAAAATAAAGTGACAACGCCAAGAGGTCCATTCTCGACCGAAAACAACAACCATTTTCCCAATGGTTAATAATTGGTATTAATGCAAGTATGTAAAAATAGTGTACGATTATGTCTCTAATATTAATTTATAAATGATAACACAGTAAATTGTAACTGTATTCGTCATGGCATTTGTAAAGAAAAATACAGTACAATCTGTGAAAACGGAATCGCAAGGAACCGGGAAAATATTCCGTTTTATAGGTATAATATCATGGAATTTTTTTCGCTGGGACAATGAAATTCTTCCATTTAAGACAGAGTTCCGTTACAACAGTTTCCGTTTTCACAGGTTTTACTGTACTAATGATAGAACATAATGATCAATATTTTGAGAAATCGGGTAATACTCGAACCCGGCCTGCGAGACCTTTGAACTGATATACCAAAGAACAAATGGGACAAATGCTCGGGTTCAGTTGAAAGAGAGTCTTAAAATGAACTGAACTGAACTAAATTATAATAACAATAATATGATAATAATAATAGTATTTGTAATCTATAATAATAATAATAATAATAATAATAATAATAATAATAATAATAATAATAATGATGATCTATAACAATAATAACAGTAAAAATAATCTATAATGATAATAATAGTAATAATCAATAATAATCTATAATCGTAATAATAATAATAATAATAATAATAATAATAATAATAATAATAATAATAATAATAATAATCTATAATAATAATAATAATCTATAACAACAATAATAGAAAAATAATCTATAATGTTAATAATATTAGTGATGGTAATGATAATAAAAAATGATCACAAAATTGATTATATTTTATAATAGTTAAAATAATATATATAATAATCTATATACATGTAATAATCTATAGTAATAATATTAATAATAATAATAATCAGTAATAATAATAATAACAGTTATAATAATCTATAATAATAATAATAATAATAATAATAATAATAATAATAATAATAATAATAATGATAATGATAATAAAGATAATGTTAATAATAAAGAAAATTAAACTATGATGTATGTGCTTAAAGTATACATTTTGAAATATCAACAATTTTATTACGGGATAAATTTACTGACATATAGCTTGTTACTTATCCAGATATTCATAATGAGCCTGGTCTAACAATTAATAATGTCAAACGCTTTTCTCTCAATATAAACATAAATATAAGATGAAACTCTTTTAGAAATACTTTCACACTTCATGACATCTAACTCGACTTTACCAATATCTTCAATTCCAGTTTAAAACTCCATGGATTAAATAATAACAATAAAGTAACGAAACAAAAGAAGGGCGATTCTAATGTGTCAGGGGTGAAGGAGTGGCGCGGTATTGAGGTAACATGCACTTATGAATGACATCCGAGGCAAATTTGTTAACAACACCCTCGTCACGCCTTTTCATTTGATAAAATTGTTTTTAAAATACCCATGAAATCTTTCAAATATTAATAAAAGTCAAAACATTACTTTATTTGTTGTATTATTATTATTATAAATTATTATTATTATTATAGATTATTATTATTATTATAGATTATTATTATTATTACTATTATTATTATTATAGATCATTATTAGATTATTATTATTAATGTTATTATTACTATTATTATTATTATAGATTATTATTACGTTATTATTATTATTATTATTATTATTATTATTATTATTATTATTATTATTATTATATAATCATTATCATCACTAATATTATTAATATTATGGATTATTTTTCTATTATTAGTATTATTATTATTATTATATATTATTACTATTATTATTTTTATTATTTTAATAATTATTATCCTTATTAATATTATAAATTATTTTTCTATTATTATTTCGATTATTTGGTTATTTTTTATAATTATCATCATCACTAATATTATTAATATTATAGATTATTTTTCTAATATTATTATTATTATAGATTATTATTACTATTATTATTTTATTATTATGATTATTATTGATTGTTATTATTATTATTATTATTATTATTATTATTATTATTGTTGTTGTTGTTGTTGTTGTTGTTGTTGTTGTTAATGTTATTATAGTTTATTATTATTATTACGGATTATTACTATTATTTTTATTATTGTGATTATTTAGTATTATTATTATCATTATAGGTTATTTTTACTATTATTATTGTTATATATTATTATTATTATTATTATTATTATAGATTATTATTATTATCATTGATTATTATTATTATTATTATTATTATTATTATTATTATTATTATTATTATTATTATTATTATTATTATTATTATTATTATTACGAAATTTTAAATTATACTTATTCACTGAAATGGAAGCCCCTTCACAGAGCGTATGTACCTAAGAGCAAACCACATTATTTTCCTCCATCTTCGTGCATTGATAGGTAGGGGGTTCCCGATGAATGCTTTTGCTCTGGGCCCCCATTTCTGTAAATCAGTCCTTGACCTGAAAATTACGTACATGCAAATAAACAAAAATCTGAACAAAAGTTATAACTCCATTTCTTAAAATCGCAGAATAAAGCTGTTTGCACTAAAGTCACTTGTTGTGTATATGTGTTATATTTGGGCTTTTACAAAGTATCCTATAAAACAAAAAGTAAATCATTGTTTAAGTTATGTCTAAATAAAGGGCATTTCTCTTTAACATTGATTGGTTATTTTTTCATTAACTTACATATAGGCCACTAATTGACTAATTATTTAAAATTATCAAAATGCCTATTTCTACTTTATTTTGGCATGCTGAATCAAGCATATAATAAAATTATGTTGTTTGTTACTGAACTTTTAAAAGTTATAGATTCATTTTTTTTAATATGTGGGCGATCGCTTATGACAAAATAAACCACATATAATTTTAAAGGACTTTATACTAATTAAAGCAAGAGTAGGGTCCTGCATCGGAATCGTTAACTCGATTTTACACGACCCGACCCGAACGGGTCGAGTGGGGTTGACGCTAATTTTTTTCGTTGCGGATCGGGTTCGTTTCAGTTTGTCTTTGATTGTTTCGAGTTGATATCGGCTTCGGGTTAGGATTTGATTCTTGCGGGGGGGGGGGGGGGGGGGGGGGTCGGAGTAACTCGATTTTTCCATAAAGTTTAAAATATTTTATCAGATGAAAAAAAAAACAACTATATATTTGAACATTAATGAGTATATAGGCTCATTTTCCAACATAAAAGTTAAAATTGATATTAGAGATATAATTGTAACTTATTTTTCCATTATTTATATTAAAATATGGATTTTTCCCCCTCCATTTTGCGTTTGGTTTGGATTTGTGTTTAAATATTTCGGGTTAGGGTTGAAGTATGTCAGGTTTAGGTCGTGTTTCGGGTTGACGAATTTTTTGTCGGATTGAATTTAAATAAAATTTTCAGGTTCGAATCGGGTATAACCCTGCCCGCGAACGACTCTACCACAGACTTCAAGGAGAAATGGATAAATATCTCTATATTTAAAACGAAAAGCGCATTCTGTCAAATCCACATGAAAATCGTCTCTTTGCGCATGCGTCAACGTTTTTTTTAAAGGCTTCTAACCTCATAAACGGGAAACCTGATTGATTAACCTAACCCTCACTTGTTTAGCCTAGGGGGATTGAGAAGGGTTGATTGAAAATGGATGAAGCCGTACCATTGCATTGAAAGCATAGACCTTCTAATATATTTTTGCTCTGAGGTTGAAATCTAAAGCTTTTTTTTTAAGAACTCATGTTTTCACTACTAAATATGCATATATTTTCGCAAAATTTTATAGGAAGCTTGAATACAGTTATATTTATAACCGATTGAAATATCAGAGAGTTCGGAAGATGAGAACTATTTTTTTTTTAATTGCTATGTTAAAGGAGCCGACGCGAAAACAAACAAACAAGCAAAAAAGCGAGAAGAAAACATTTCATTTACAACTCGATAACACTATTTTTTCACGAAATTTTTACACGGGCTGTAAAACCGTTTTATTTATCACTAATAAAGATTTCAAAGTGTCCGGTTGAATTTTTTATTTTAAAACTATAAAATGACACTGGGGTAAAAAAAAACAAAACAAAAAAAAACAAACAAACAAAAAACAAACAAACAAAAAACAAACAAGAAAATGAGCACTTTTATCACTAAATATCAATATTTCTCCGCGAATTTTTCATTTAAATATATAATTTCATACAAAATCGAGTTAAACATATAAAATAATAAAAACTTGATGTCTTTTTAAAATTTATTTATTATCACGGACACGGGCAACGTCGGGCGGGGGTCAACTAGTCTGAGTTTAAAATAAGATCTCTTCATCCAAAATAGAGTTATATTTAACCTAACATATAACTTCTATTTTTTTTTTTACGAAAACAAAATAGCTTAACTCCCACTACAAGAGAAAGCTGAAAGATCTCATTTCTGTCGACTGAGGAAATCTTCTCTCCATCCCGTTATAGAGTTCAGAGGGCAGAGGTAGATTTCCATTCATCCCAATCCCTGCTATAATCCCTCTCGCTTGTTCTTTCTTTCCTCCATATTAACAGGGGACAAAATTCGATATTTATCCCCTTTCAATGTTTTGCATGATAGATAGGGAAAATTTATTGAAAAATTCCTTGCAGCATTTGTCTTCGGGTCCAATTTTGATATCTCGTTTGTATGGTATAACGGTGGCATTAAAATGTGGTTAGATGCCATTTGGTATACTATTATACCATATGGCATCTAACCACATAAAAAAATAGTTTAACGCTAAAGTTAAAAATTAATTAATTTATATATCTGTGTGGAGATAGTTTTATAGAAGCTTCAAGAAATTCGAAAGAAGATTAAATTACATTACTATACTGTAAATGAATTGATAGGGAAAATTTATTGAAAAATTCCTTACAGCATTTGTCCAATTTTTAAAGAGAAATCTTGTTTGTATGGTATAAAGGTGGCATCAAAATGGGGCATTAAAATGTGATTAGATGCTATTGGTATACTATACCATATGGCATCTAACCACATAAAAAATATGTTAACGCTAAAGTTAAAAAGTAATATATCAGTGTGGAGATAGTTTTATAGAAACTAAAAGAAATTCGAAAAAAGACTAAAATTACATTACTGTACTGTAAATGAAATGATAGGGAAAATTCCTTGCAGCATTTGTCTTCGGGTCCAATTTTTAAAGAAATCTCGTTTGTATGGTATAAAGGTGGCATCAAAATGTGGCATTAAAATGTGGTTTGATGCCATTTGGTATACTATACCATATGGCATATAACCACATTAAAACAATATTTTAACGCTAAAGTTAAAAATTAATATATATATCTGTGTGGGTGGAGATAGTTTTATAGAAGCTTCAAGAAATTCGAAAGAAGATTAAATTACATTACTGTACTGTAAATGAATTGATAGGGAAAATTTATTGAAAAATTCCTTGCAGCATTTGTCTTCGGGTCCAATTTTTAAAGAAAGCTCGTTTGTATGGTATAACGGCGGCATCAAAATGTGGCATTAAAATGTGATTAGATGCTATTGGTATACTATACCATATGGCATCTAACCACATTAAAAAATATTTTAACGCTAAAGTTATCAATTAATATATATATCTGTGTGGAGATAGTTTTATAGAAGCTTCAAGAAATTCGAAAGGAGATTAAATTACACTTCTGTACTGTAAATGAAATGATAGGGAAAATTTACTGAAAAATTCCTTGCAGCATTTGTCTTCAGGTCCAATTTTTAGCACTTTCCAACCTAGTTGAAAAGTGCTTATGACTTCGGTTTGTCTGGCCGTCTGGCCGGATGGCCGTCTGGTCGTATGGCCGTCTGGCCGTCTGGCCGTCTGTCCGTGCTCTAACTCCCGTAAATATGCTCGGATTGCTCTGCAATTTTTATATGTTATTGTCGTTATCTATGGCACGTTCCCTATTTCAACTGAAGTGTGTAGCACTTATAGTTTTCTTACAGGGACACTCAAAAGAATTCCGTTACATTGCGGTCTATGGGGAAAAATCATTTGCGGTTTATTTTAAAAATGTTTCACTATTCTAAACGCATTGAAATTTATATAGATCACTAAGATGCATTAGAAGAAGCTTAATATGGAATAGTAGGTGTATAGCACTTAGAGTTACTTTACAGGGACAGTCAAAATAATTCCGTTACATTACGTCTATGGAGAAAAATCGTCTGCGGCTTATTTAAATAATGTTCCACTATTTTAAACGCATTGAAGTTTATATATATTACTAAGGTGCATTACAAGAGGCTTACTACAGAATAGTGTGTGTATAGCAGTCATCGTTCATTTACAGGGACACACAAAAGAATTCTCTACTGTCTGTTAACAATAATTCCTGGAAGTGCGTTTTAAGTCACTAAACGCGATTTTAACCTTAACTAGCTTTTTGTCTATTACGTGGTGTGTATAAATTCTGTAGATCCTATACAGGGCAGCACAAAAGTTCGCGAACACATTTCCGTTTATTGACAGAAACTCCAGAAGGAGAATTCAAACGGTGCTACGCGTTTCCTAACTAAACTAAAATTTAGCATCCTATGTATATATACAAATCTATAGATCATATACAGGGCTACATAAAAGTATTCGGATATTTTTCCGAATATTGTATATATTGAAAATTCCTGAAATTACGTTTTTAAATATGTTATGCATTTTCCAAATTGTTTACTTAGATGTCATCTTTCAGCTTATTAAACGGTAATGATTTGTAAAATTATTTTAGAAGCGTTGGAAAGTGCTACATAATCTATGCTTGACGCATGATTTTTCGTTCTTGTTAAAGAGAAATCTCGTTTGTATGGTATAACGGTGGCATCAAAATGTGGCATTAAAATGTGATTAGATGCTATTGGTATACTATACCATATGGCATCTAATCACATTAAAAAATATGTTAACGCTAAAGTTAAAAAGTACTATATCAGTATGGAGATAGTTTTATAGAAACTAAAAGAAATTCGAAAGAAGACTAAAATTACATTACTGTACTGTAAATGAAATGATAGGGAAAATTTATTGACAAAATTCCTTGCAGCATTTGTCTTCGGGTCCAATTTTTAAATAAATCTCGTTTGTATGGTATAACGGGTGGCATCAAAATGTGGCATTAAAATGTGATTAGATGTCATTTGTTATAGTATAACATATGGCATCTAACCACATTAAAAAAAAAAGATTTTAACGCTAAAGTTAAAAAGTAATATATCAGTGTGGAGATAGATTTATAGAAGCTAAAAGAAATTCGACAGAAGACTAAAATTGCAATACTGTACTGTAAATGCAGGGGTCGATGCAGGTTTTTTTCTTGGGCCCATTTTGTGAAAAATAAGTTATTTTTGTGAAATTTATTTAATTTTTGTGAAAAATAACATTTTGTAACGAAAGATGAAATTTAGCTACACAAATTCAAACGAAGCATTTAATAATAATTTCATCTTTAAGTCTTTCTGGTAAGTTTTCTTTTTCAGTGAACTTGTTTTGTTTGCAAATTTCATAGTTTAAAACACAACAAAATAAAAATAATTAATGAAGAGTATGTTTTTATGGAATGGAATTTTGTGAAGGGACCTATTTTATTAAGAAGAATTTTGTGAAGGGCCTGTTTTGTTAAATGGATTTTTGTGAAGCAGCTCTAAATAGGCCCCAAATTTTTCCTGGATCGACCCCTGAAATGAAATGCATTAGAAAAAGAAAAGAAATTGTTAAGGTCAGATCTGAAGTCTCCATCTCTACTGTTAATTCCATGCGTTTGGAATGCCCTTTTCATTTTTTAAATTTTACATCAGAAGATTTAAATACAATGGTTATACCCACCGTACACACACACCAACGAAAAAACGCTAGTGAAATTTCGAAAAAATTACAAAGCGATTACATTTATTAAAATTCCTTGCAGCATGTGTCTTCGGGTTTAATTTTCAAAGAAAATTCGTTCGTATAGTATAACGGCGAAGTCAAAAACAATGTCGATAAACAGTAATATATTTCAGAATTTTCATTAAACTCTCTCTCATTTTTTGTTAATATTAGAATAATTTATCATTTGAGGACGTGAGTTTCAAAACTCGCCTTATCCAAAATTTTAAAAATCGTGTTTTTTCTATCAATCTATTCCATTGGTAAATCTTCACTGAAAAAACACTACAATCCGCAGAAAAATTAGTGTAGTATGTATTTCTGGCGTTCTAAAATCTTGGTTTACAATGAAAACCAATGGAAGCACTCAGAGATTTTTCACGATTTCCTCGAATTTGATGTTTTTGATACGGTGAGTTCTGAAACTCACGTCCTCATGTATTTAATATTTAATTTGAATAAATTTAATTAATTTCTTCACGACGGTCTATCTCTAAGCCCTAACAACATTTAATCTTTTAGTAAAAGTAATTAAGGATAGTAATTTCTACCTTGTTTAATCCAAAAATTCTGCAGTTTAACAAAGCGATGATTACTATAAGGCGTGATCTATTATCGCTCAAAGGGTTTCGTCTAATATTCCTTTCAAAACACTTTATCCTTTCTTTAATAAATTCATTCAGCAAAAAAAAAAAAAAAAAAAAAAAAAAAAAAATCATGTTTTTATAAAGTAAAAATTTACCGGTCTATTTTTTCGTTTTCCTTGAATATCTAAATGTCCGCTGTTATATTCTGTCTTAATAATCTGTCATGCGGACTAAATGCGATATTTAAAAAAAATAATTTCAAAATTAAACATGTTGTACACCTTCAAAATATTAAAATATGCGAATATTTCCATAATCGGATTTTTATAACGATTCAATATGTTTCTCAAACTCATATATTTACTATTCTTTATTACTCATATTCATACTCACATTGTATTATTCTCAAATACATTTGAAAAATTCGTTTAGCTTCCAATATGACGTCAGATTCTCTTTTTAATTCTCTATGACGTGATATTAACCTGCTTTGTGTTCATACTCCTTGTATTATTGATAAATCTTAGACATTTTCCGCTTTATTACTACTATGACGTCAATCAATTTTATTTCATATTTATCTTTTTTTCAATTGGTGAAACTTTTTATTTCATTTTCACTTTTCACGTGAAAATCATCTGATTGAAAATTAATTATTGTAGAAAGAATTTCATGTGGATTTTTAATTTTTGGCATCTGCTATAACAAAAATGTTTAAATTTAGTAAGAAAAGGCTATTAGAATTTTGGTTTTTTATCTCTATTTATTAAAATAATACGAATTTTTCAAATTTTAATATTTTCAGCTCTTCACAGCTGATATTCTGATTTATACACAAAGTTTCAACTCTGTAAGTTACATAGTTTTCGAGAATGGCTCTGTGACAGACAGACAACGGAGCGGGAGATGAACGAAACCCTAAAAAACAGCAAAAAATAAAAACCGAACGTATTCATTATACATGGCAGTCCAAAAATTAAGGGGCTGTGACTGGACGCTTTCGCTTTTGACACGATTTGTGGAATATCTACTGAAATTTTTGACAAATTGTCCTTGAAATTCGAGGATGTTTGATTTCAAGAACAGTAGAAACAGTATACTGCAATTAAAAAATTAGTATATTGAATATTGGAAGAGATAGGGGATGAAATAATTTATAACTACGCATGCGCGAACTATACCAAAGATTTTTTTTTCATACCCGAAAGATTCATTCGACGTGAGTCATAGAAATATTAAACCATGGAGGTAATCATTCGGAAAGCATGATCTCCGTTCTGAATTTTATAGCGCTGTCTGGTGTCGAAAAAAAAATTGGCATCTGTAAACGTGGCATACGTAATAAGAAAAAAAAAAGCATCCTCATTTCGCTCATAGCAGACGATATAATTTATTTCACTGAAATAATAACGATGTTTTTTTTTACATTGTAAAATTAGTTATAGCACGAAACGAACGCATCTTAGTCGTCAAAATATTCCTTAATTTATAATTTTATGTGTTAAAATCTTGACGAGTTGTGAATAAGATTTTAACACTTCAAATAAAATGATGTATATATTTTAGAAATATTTTGACAACTAAAAAATTGAGAGAGAGAGATCCTTTAACAGATCGCATCAAAAGTGAAGTTTAAAATATTAATTTCCTGAGGAGGTATTTTAAAAATAGGAATATATTCTACGCCTATATGTTTAAAATCAGCGAGGGGAAATTGAGATCTCACTGGCGTTTCCTTCATTTTATTTGGCAGCATTTATCATTTGCAAATCTCACACACCTTCTCCTCCGTTTCTCTGGATGTGGTATTGTATTGTATATTTCACCAAACAAATACTCCGGCTTGCATCCACCAACGCGTCGAACACCGTATCTGCATGTTCTCGCAACGCTATAGTTTTGTCACCTGTTCCCCCCCTCTTTCAGTGAAAAGGATCCCTCATGTTGCGGGGGCGTGGACGGGTCGTCCAGAGCCTGTGTCCAAAATATACCTAACCAAGCTACCATAACGGATATCTTGACAGCTCTATTAGCGAACGGAACTGGTTTAAAACACGATGTCGACTTTTTTTTTTCTTTCTGTCCTTCTCTTTTTGTAAAGCTGATTAGTTAGCAGCCAACTGGCCCCCTAATAATATAATGCTATACATAAAATTTGAAATAGAGTCCGACATCAGATCAGGTAACTCGATTTTACCCGAATCCGGCCTCAGCCAATGGTTTGGTTTGGGCCGGGTTGACGCTAATTATTTTCGTTGCTGGTCGGGTTACTTTTGAATGTTTTGGGTTCGGGTTGAGTTTTGATTCTTTCGGTTCAGGTTCGGGTTTTGATTATTTCGGGTCAGGTTCGGGTTTTCAAAAGAAAGTCCTAAATATTTTTCATTTGAGGAAAAGAAACTATATATTTGAATATGAAAGAATGTATATATGTTCATTTATATACATATATATACAGTATTAAAATATCGATTAATTTTCCTTCACTTCGGGTTAGGGTTTGGTTTTGTGTTCAGTTGAAGCAGAATTTTCGGATACGTATAGGATTTTAGTTCGAACTAAGTAGAGCTTGCTTTTAAAATTCTGCAACACCTCACGTATTTTGGGCATCTAACCACATTTTAAAAATTAATTTTAACGCGTAAAATTAATAAAAAGAAAACTGCCCAGTTAAACTGAGGACATTGAGCTCACAGGCTATTCACACTAATTGTATATTAAACTCTTATTTCAAAGAATTTGAAATAAACCCTCGGAAAATAAAGAAATATACACATATATATTAACGGGGTTATCATCCCGTTCTCCCTTATAATTAAACTCATAAACCCCCCAAATAAATCAGGGAAGAGCCTTATTACAATGAACATATATACACAATTTGAAGCAAATCGGATAATTCTGTCAAGAGTTCAGCAGGTTGACAGCTATCAAAAAATACAGTAATTGTAATTCAAACTATGTTATGAGGAAAATGTGGTGTGCAGCAACTTTACATTACATGTAAATAATCAAATAAGAAAATATTATTTTTCATAAAAATACTGTAACAACAGACACTGACAAATCATATCCTTGGGCTTTTATAGCCCTAGTTTGTACCACTTATTGGGCTATTAAGTTTATACCAGTGGACCCATGCGAAGATTTCGCACTGCAGTCTAATATTTTTTAGTAATATCTAATATTTTTTAGATGCAGATTTAAACTTTTAAATAAATTAAAGGACTAAAAATATCTGAAAACAGCATTAGTCAAGCCAGAATATCGTCTCATTTATTCCACCAAAGTTACAGCAAAAACAGACCAAAGATAGCAAACCCAAAGAGAAAAAAAAATTATGAATCGTATTTTAACCGCATTAGAGGGTTACATCATTCGTTAAAAAAAAAAAAAAAAAAAAAAAAAAAAAAAAAACCATTGGGATAAAGAAAAATAAATTGATCATTTGAATTTCAATTTTGCTTTTCAATCATAAATATGAAATGAACCCCCGTGCAGCAACTATGTCCCACTTTATTGAAAAAAATATATATATAATCATTGTTGCGGTATTAGGTAGCTTTCAATACAAAAAAGTATAAAGCTACCTATTGCAGCCGTTCGGAGGAAAGCAATTCCGGAAAATTTCGGTATATTTTCACCGATCATGACCCCCAGACCCCAAAACCACCCTCCGTTCAAATGTTGATTTATATATATTATATATATATATCCATATATATATATATACATATATCTGACCTATGTCCTACGATAACGCTCGTATTTATAAATCAATTTCGATTAAACTAATTGTGTGTATTAAGCTCACCAATGTCTCGACCGAGTTCGTTGGCCAGCTTGGTCCGCCATTTTGTTTCAAGATAGCGGCCATTTAAAAATTTAAAACTAAAATAAATATGCAAAAGAGTTAAAAATTCAAATTTATTTTTTGCTTAAGTGTTAGGCCTTGATACAAGGATTCCGGAGTATTTTTTGTTTTATCTCTATCTTAAAAAACGGCTGAGATACAGCAGTTTGAAATTCTAGGGTGGCAGACATTTTGAAACAAGATAGCACATTACAAAAAATCCAACGATTAATTTATAAGTTTTAGTGAATGCGACTTCTCACAAATTATTAAATTATTATATTTCATTGTTGTAATCATTTTCCCATCATACGCCTAAAACTATATATTCATATCCGTTAGCGCCAAATTCTCGCTAAACTTGGCGACATTTGGCGAAATATCGCCAAATTTGGCGACCGAAATAAGTTTTCATAAATGAATCCAACTTGGCTATAGCTCAATAATTCTGCAAATTTCTTATTCAAATTCAGTATTAACGAATCTTCTGTAAACGGTTTCTTTGCATTTTAGCTTGCTGTTTTCGAGTAACATTAGCTAAAATTTTAAAACGAAGATATAGGAAAGCTACCTTTTCCTTCCGGTACAGGCCGGAAGGACTTTTTTATTTTGTAGTAACACTAATTTGAGGAAAATCTTTCATTGCAATTATGAAAGAAATGCCGATTTAACTTTTAATTAATTGAAATTTTTAATCAAAATACATGTTTTAACGAAATGTAAGCCTGTTCAAAATCAATTCATATGGTATCTCATTCATCGATCTGCGTTTTGTATTTGCTTAGAAAAAGGGATATTGCCAACATAAATAATACATAGAATTTTTCCTTTCATTATAGATTATTTAATTTTTAATTTAGTGCTTTATTAAGCTAATGTAATGTTAAATTTCTAATTGTAATGTTATTAGTTTGTTTTATCTTGGGAAACACGGAGAATTTCACGAGCAACACCGGACGGATCTGCTAGTTTAATGTAAAATACACACAATCTGTTCTACCGAGGTGCCATACGAAGCAAAAAATCGTCATTTTGGTGGCAAAAAAGAAACACATGTACGTCTGCGACTTCTAAACTGTAATTAGATCGGATGACAATATACCGTAATGGAATAGTTAGAGCTTCGTTTATGAAATGATCAAATAATATCTACTTAACAGATTTTCATTTAGACACGTTTGGAAAAATGAGATAAAGTTTACTTTGCATATTTTTCAAAATAGTTCATTTATTTTTCAGCTAGCAATGCCACGCATTTCAAATTTCGCATTTATAAAAATCTCTATAATAAAACTGTAAGTCATGTGACTGTCCTCAACAGTTCCGGGATGCCGCATCGCTTTTTCATATGCCAAGCGGCCATTTTTATTCAAAATTATTTTTTCGAATAAACTGCATAAAAGTTACATTTTAAGAAAGATCGTTCAAAATAAATTAATATTTGAGAGATGACTTGCGTTCAATTATGTATATATTCTGCAATAACTTCAGTCGAAAGATTCGCAGTTCAAATTCTCTATTCATAAAAGTAAACAAAAAAAAGATTGATTCGTCGTGAACATTTAAAATATTAAATCATAGAGGTAATCATTCGCAAAGCAAGTTCTCCGCGAATGAATTTTTGGACCGCTGCCTCGCGTCAAAAAAATAATTCGCACCAGTGAGACAATCAAAGTTTACCATAATTATGTGCTATACAACTCAACTTTCGGACCTTTTCTTGACGTAAATTGAACTCATGTAATAATATTTAATGAATCAGATTTTTAGCATTTTTAAAATCGCTAATACAGCTTTTATTTATCGCGTGTACAAATTAGAAATGATACTTTGATTTTGAAATCAAATGTTTTGATTTATGATATTATTTCTTATTTATTTATTTATTTTCTCTTTTAAATGAAAAGTGTGAAGTATTTTAAATTTATGTAATATAAGCATTTTAGATTAAAGTTAAGTATTTTAAATGAAATGAGTGACAGGTTTATAATTTAAAATTAAATTAATTGTAGTATGAATGACGGTGATGGGAACGATATTTGGCGAATTATCATCTGCTCCCGGCTAACAAAAATACTCATAATTAAAAAAAAGAATAAAAATAAATAAATGATAGTTTGTTGTAAATAAATATTGATATACATATCAAAAATAATTTATAGAATTAAAATAAAAAATAAAAGTAAATAAACAACAATTTCCATAACAAAGTTTTCGCCAAATTGGCGGGGGAGGGGGGGGGGAATCGCGCCAACGTGCGTATGTGACATTTGTGCCCAAAAAATATGCGAAATGCTACCATGATCGCAAAAGTTCATGATTTGTCTATTAGAATCTTCCGATTTGGCGAAGGATTAAGGGAAAATTAAATTATGAATAAATGTAACGTGTTGCAATGTTTAACATACATTTAAGGGAGACCAAACTGGTTGCCAGTGGCGGCTAGTATATAAATAACAATTATCTGGAAATACGTGTAAGTTTTTGTATGTCAATGTAAATGCACAAATTTACAATTCCGCTAAGAAAGCCAACCAGAAGACACTATAAAAAATGTACTTACTAATTTAATAATAAAAAAATCCTCTTCTTTATTCTTATTTTAATCAATAATTCATTATAACAAAACAATTTTTTTAAACATTAATTGCAAATAAATAAATAAATAAATAAATAAAGGACTAATGTGTAAGACACACGTCGATATCATTAAGAAACGTTTGTTTACATCATATATTACAATATTTTGAAAAAAAAAAAGTGTGCATATTATAATTCTTTCATTTAAAAATAAAAAAATAAAAAAAGTAAAAAGAAATTAATTTGAAAATGTAATTTTTTTTTTCACGCTAAATTTTAAATTGAACCACTTGTAAGTTGTAAAACGTTTACACTGTGCAGCAACTAAGAGATTTTAAGCTGTTAGGTCTTTTCATTATGGTCTAAGGACTCATATTCGGTTTTATCATAATAAAATATTTTATTACAATGTAATAAATGACAGGCGTTTCTATATCGAAGAAAACTAGTCTTTGTGGGCCACCGTAATACTTAACCCTCATGGATATGCATAATATAAAATATGAAAATAAACATGTGTAAACTATTCATAAAATGCATTGCAATTCGAATAAAATCGTGGCCTGATGACGTCATAAACTTTAAATGCCCTATGACTGAATTGCGTAAAAGAAACATCCTTATAACTCCAAAATTGATAATCTTATTAACTAATGGTTTACTGCTTTCGGATGAAGCGTCTCATTTCCAATTAAAATAGATCTTTGAATTGAAATTTGGATGAAATACAGGGTCATGAAAAATCGAAGGGTGTGGAAAATAGGATTACAAATATCTCGGCAACTCATTACTCGACCGACTTCATTCTTTATGCAAAATTTATGTTTTTTTATTGTTTTTTATATTCAGTCCTTAAAATAAACAATTTCGAACATTTTTATAGACCTTTTATCAGAACGAATATTTCGAGAGTCCGAAAAAAATAGTTCCGGATCATCGAGGTTAGTGAAATTCAATAAGCTTTTTCTCATTATTACATACTAAGTACATACCCAATTTCAAGTTTCTATCTCAATTTGTTCGGAAGATAGAGCGTTTACAGACACACACACAGACAGACGGACGGCAATTTTTTTTTTCTAAAAATATGTTTTTCGGAATCTCCAGTGTCTGAAACGTGTAAATCCGTCAATTTTTTTTTCGATTTTCAAAATGATTACAAGATTTACCCTATACTACGTATGATGGGTAAGTAATATAAGATAACCAGGAACGAAAATACACAATAACTTCTTCCGAGATACCCCACTATTTCGAAAAGAGTTCATTATCTTTAGAAATCCCCGAAAACTAATATTTTTTAGATTTAACACGTTGCGTGCCATGTGTACTACCGGCGATGCACACTTTATTTTTATTAGAGTGCCGTGTGTACCGCCGAAGGTCATGTGTAAATCTAAATTTAATGCATATTAATTTTGATGGCACTCCAGTAACACTGTTGTTCTATGGCACCTAGATAAAACATTATTTACGTGACAGCCAGCGGTGCATAAAAAACATTTTTTATAAATTCTATTTACACTTGCAATAAATATCACTTAAGTTTATTAATTTACCGCTAAATGCAGGGCTGCCACTGGTGACTATTTTTCCATTCTATCTGGCAACACTTTCTCAAAACCAATTTTTTTCACATATACACTTTGACAACATGTGCAAGAGAAACATACTACAAAATTTATTTTTTAAAAATAGTGGTGCGAATATTATATATAAATAGTCGTTAGTGGCAGCTCTGTAAATGTAATAATGACACCCTATGAAAGCTTAATTCATATATATGGTAGCACTCAACGTGTTAACCCTCTGACCGCCGAGCAAAAGGGCAAAATTGTAATGTTGTTTTCTCTGTAACTTTTCAAAAATTCTAAAAAAACATGATATTTCAAACATAATATAAAAAACTTAATTACGTATATGAATATAAGGTACTTCTCTATTATCCCGTCGAGCACTTTTCATAACAGAAAACTATCGCCAAACTGTAAGATTAAACGCCAAAAATGCAGTCCCATTGACTTGATGTCCGAAGCATTATACGTGTTTGTTATGCCATCAAATGGTTTTTAATTCGACATTTGCGTGTATTTTTCACTATGTTTTTCTGAATCATTAGTTATTTCATTCATTAAAATAACAATTGCGTCCTTAAATTCTTAATTAATTTTATTTATTTATTTATTTTGATATTCCAATGGCAACGTTCTCCCGTTTATTTGGCGTTATAGTTTGGCGATAGTTTTTTGTTATGAAAAGTTGTCGAAGGGATAATAGAGAAGTACCGAATATAATCCTTGAGACTATTAATCATTACTTAATATTTTAAAACTACATTGTAAAATTATATTAATTTCAATAATGCTAATATTGCAGTGAAACTTGCAGCATAGTAAACCGATATATCAGGTCATGGCGGTGAGAAAGAAGCATTTATGATAACAAAGTTGCTTTCACTGTCACTGAATTTCGGAAACGTTTCCGAGTAGTTTTTGATAGTGTATTAATCAGTTTTCCAAGCCGAATGTAGGTTTTTGGGATGATATCGATTCTCAAGTAAACATTTTCATACTCACCAAACATGTTTTACAGACAAACATGACAAACTAACAGCATTAACATTAACATTAAAATTAACATTATTTTGTTACTCTTGCATGTATAAATTGAATATTTCGCAGCTGAAAATGTTTAATCGAGAATCAATAACATCCTAAAAACCTATATTCCGTGCTGATAAAACTGATGAATACACTCTAAAAATTACTGGGGAACATTTCCGAAACTCAGTGGCAACAAAAGAAATTTTGTTTTTTAAACAATTCTCTAAATTCTGAAAATAATATTGGTTTCTGAGCTTTCTAATGATAATGAATTTTAGTTAGAAAGGGTTATTGTATATTTTCGTTCATGGTAATACTCGTATTATATTTTCGTATGTTAAGAAACACATATCTCTTTTTATAGCATATTATTTCCTTCCTTTATTACTTTATATTATATGTATTAGCATATAACTTTTTTTTTCTTGATCTTTCTATTGAAAATCTCTTTTTAATATTGAATTTTACAGTACAATAAATTTTTCCTCTAAACGGCATTTTGAAAACACTTCCTTTTTGCATTTGTTTACATTACAACCAAGATGTCAATGCTTGCTGATGTTTACAGGTTTTTTTTCTTTTTTCTTCTGCTTTTATTGTTTACGACAGATATATAATATGACAACCGAATGCACCGTACGACTGACAATTTTTATGTGACGAACCGTTTGGAAGAGTTCAACGTTCAGTTTGTTTATTTCTAACGATTCGACTTGTTTACGCTTAGCAAGCAATAGACACTGCTGTTGACATTTTCGAAGTGGATTGTATTAGGTTTGTCATTAGTCACAGATTTGTGTATTAACCACGTAGCAGACATTTGTTTATTTATGCTAATTATAAAGATAAGACTACTAAACCGTTATTTCACATTTCTTATGTTTCAATGGACTTATTGCTGGTTCGTTCTGTAAAATGTGTAAAATGTCAAAATGACATTTGCTAAAAATAATGAGTTCTCAATTGAAAAATCTACAATATACAGGGTGATTATAATGAAAGTCCCACTTTCAAAATGATGTAAAAAAGGAACCCCTGGTCAGAATGACTTCCAATTTGAACTGAATAGACTGGAAGAAGGGGAAAAAGGTATGGCATAAGAAAGAAAAAGTTCCAAAGTGTATCAATAGAGGGCGCTGTAAGCGGCATAATGAAAGGGCATTCGGCTACAAGTGACATTTTTAATCGAAACACGACGGCTTTGTCATGAGTTGCACAGTAAACCAACCGTATTGTTCAATGTGCATGAGTGTTTCGATTGTTTGACGGAAAAAAATGACTTCCAAATCAGTCAGTTGTGGTACTGTTAGCGGAAAGTCCATCCACCACGGCAAGCTCGTACCCCATTGGATGGGAAAAATCGGTTTTTAATTGTTTTTGTGCCAAAAACCACATAAAAACACATAATGATTCGGGTTTAGTTGCTCATGAGTGTCTTTTAATTTGCATAGTATGCGGCTTACAGCGCCATCTATTGGTACACTTTGGAACTTTTTCTTTCTTATGCCATACTGTTTCTCCCTTCTTCGAGTCTATTCAGTTCAAATTGGAAGCCATTCTGATCAGTGGTTCTTTTTTTACAGCATTTTGAAAGTGGGAGTTTATGTATTAATAATTATAAGCACCCTGTATATATATTTATTTGTATATAATTTTTTTATTTAAAGGAAAACAGTGGGAAAAGAAGTTCGTGTACAACTTTTAAGTTTTAGTTTTTATTGCCTGTATAAGTACAAAAAAAAAGTTTTTTTAATACACTATTTTCAACCGCATTCAATTTTTATCTTGAAATCCACGCCTAATTTCATGACTGTAAATTCACGGTGTTTCCAAAAAAATTCCCATTACAATACATTAATTTGGCGTGGGCTATTCCATAACTCGGTTATGGAAAAGTCACCACTTTTTTTAACCCTTGGTAGAAAGCGCGAGCTAGTGAATTTTTAAATATACATATAATTTTTGCTTTTTTTCTATTTTAAGATTTGGCAACAGAACAGAAAAAAAAGTATTATTTAAACTATTTTTTACGATTTCCAAATTGATTTCTCAGCGTGTAATACTAATTTATTTAATATGAAGCTATTAATTGATTAATGCCTGTTCTTAAAAATATATATTACACCGTTTATTTATTATTTATATTTTCTAATTTTTAGTTTTTTAAATATTTCATCATTGTAGTTTCAAATCCAGGTGACCTGTTTTGGCGAGGATGGTTTAGCGCATCATTATATCAATGTTGTTATGACTTGTGTACAATTGTAACCATAAAAAATATTTGGCGATTTATCACCTGTGTTGGGCTGATCGAAAAATGTATTAAAATTAATTTTACAATTAAATTTACAATTAAATTCTAAAAATATTAAAATGTTGTACTGTCATCGGAAACACACCTTTGTACATATTTTTTTTTTATATAATTCTAGCCTATCAGGAAGCAAATTAAAAATCAATTACAAAATCCCATCTTCACATACGAAAACCAAGTTGAATTAAATAAAAGAAAGTAGAAATATAGCATAGATACTTTTATTGTGTCAAAATGCGGTTATGTGAGTTTTATTGTATGATGTTTATTTTATGAAAAATGTTATATGTGTGGAATCAAATTTCTTATATGGAAATTTTTTTTTTTTTTTTTTTTCGAAAAAAAAAAAAAAAAATGTGTAAAAATTCTCAATAGCTACTTGTAATTCTTTTAGGAATTTTTTTAATTTGGCGGAAAAAATTAGTAACAGGGACTAGAATAAAAGAAAAATAATTAATATCTCTACTAATTACCGATGGATTAAAAATTTTATGATTTGTCGTGTGACAGGAGACATTCAGCTGTAAGTACGCAAAATTTCAAATCTCTAACTTATACAATTTCCGTGTAGAAACTCTGTGACGGACGAACAGACAGAGGAGTGAGACGAATAGGCTTTCGTGAGATGAACGAAACCCTAATAACTTACGGATTTATTAAGGATTTTTATATATTATCATATCTTGATCGAGAGTGTAGTGATTTTTGATTGGCCAGGAATTCCAATGACGTGATAACTTCATCTGCAATAGAAGGGGGGGGGGGTTAGCACACGAGTGCATGTTTAATACACTGCGTTAGATGTTACTAGATAACTTATTTCATACTTGCGTTTATGTGGATGAGTTACACTGAATTTATTATTAACACTAGACTACCATTGTTTATTTAAATAATTTTAAAATTATTGTTCACTAATGTTTTGTAAGGAATTGATTAAACGTCGGGAGAAGATGTGTTAGCCAAAATTTTGCACAGAAATGAAGTATTAATAGTACGTAAATTGAGTGTTTTCACTGAAAGAGAAACAAAATGGCACATTTTTGTAATACGAAGCATATAATTATATCTGAACTCAGACGTAGTTTGTGACAGAAATGTTGTTAAACCTGAACATTTTCAAAGAACTGTTACTTTACATTTTATAAAATTTACAAAATGCATTTTTTAAGTACGTTTTAAATAGTATTATTTCTGTATGGCTATTCTGATAGAACGAACATTATACACTAAACACGGTATTTCAATGATTGTCCTTTAAATAGAATCCTGTATCGGCCCTGGTCTGGTAGTATTAAACCCGAAATTCTGCATAAAGTTAACCCGAACCCGACGAAACAAAGTTCGTCAACCCGAAAGTTGACCCGAACCCAAAGTGGAAGAAAAGTAATCTATGTTCTATACAAGTATGAAAAAATAGCCTTCACTATATCTATTATATCTTTAAAACTCTTATATCTCTAATAACACGTTTATCTTTTTTTGTCTAAAAATTAACACATATACACTCATTAATATTCAAATACATAATTTTTGTTTCATCTGAAAATATTTAGGGCTTTCTTTTGAAAAATCGGGTCAACCCGAATCCAGCCCGAAAGGGTCAAAACCTATCCCGAAATCGACCCCAACCCGAAACACTTAAATTCAACCCCACTCAAACCCGATCTGCAAAGAAAACACCGAGTCAACCCGAACCACCTGTGGAGTCGGTTTCGGGTAAAATCGACCCGATACAGAACTCTTAATTATCATATTACATGTTCAAAGAACATCATAGTACTGCTTGAAATTTCGCTGGAAGTTTTCGTTTGAACATTATGTTTGCCAGCCATATTTCTGTTTTCTACCGAATATCTGAAATGCACCTGAACCTCTTCAAACTAAAAACTAATCTTTATAGTACTGATTTACAAGAATACTCGCATCGAGTTCAATAAACCTCACCAGGTAAATCTTAAAAGAAAACACATAATTTCTACTTTCATCTCTCTATTCCATCTGAAGATTTTTATTATTTTTTTTCATTTTGAGCGATTTATTTTTTAAAAGCTCTCTGCATTCTTCGCGACAAAAGAAAAGAGGACATTCCACAGCTCCCGTTATAGGAATTACCTACGATACGCATCTTTATGGCGATTCGATTTTTTTCTTTCTTTTCTTATTCGTTTTATCTCTATTGCACTTCCCTCTATTCTTTCTTTTTTTATTTTCTATCTCTCAAAATACCATAAGTATGTCCAGACATACCTCAAGTTGCCACCAAAAGTGGAAGATTTCTATAAAAGAAAAAAAATTCATAACAAAGAAAAAAAAAAAAAACAGTAAGATTCCGTTTTTCTAATGTGGATCGTTAACCGATAAATAAATGTCCGCCGACGTTTCGCCTCCCCCACGTGGTAAGTCCACTTAACGGTACTCGGAGATAAGTTGAAAAAAGCTTATTTTTCATTTTATTATTTAGGTAGGATTTGTGGCAACAATAGAAGTACTTGCGCAGGAGTTATGGCGGAGCTTTTGTCCAGCGCATTCCGGCTTAGTTTGCACTTTTAATAAGGAGAAATGGTCTCCAGTAGAGGGGGTAGGGAGATAAGTGTGTTGGTGGGGGAGACGATAGACATTCCATGATTTTTCTATGCAATGCTAGGAAAATAGGGAGAAATAAGGAATTTCCTATCATCTTCCTTATACTTAAAACCACTGTTGCATTAAATAAAGAAATATTGAACAAGAAATATTGTAGTCTTCAAGTGTTTTCAAGAAACATGGTTTAATGAACACTCCAAAATAGCTAAAGATCACAAACACTTGAAACAACTTTTTATTTATTTATTTGTTTTTGAAAAATATGTTCATCATACAGTTTACTATAGTATAAACATATTTTTCTGGAATAAGTTATTTTACTAGAACTTGCAGGAACCGCAGCATTACTTTTCTCACAATAATAAAGTGTATATAATGTATAATTAATGAGATGATACCTGGTGTGAAATGCTAGAGATGTAATAAAACAACGTTAAAAAGACCAGAACTAAAATTTTCTATAGCAATACTAGTTTCGGTATCATCTAGCGTACCGTCCTCAGTACTAAGAATGCTGGAAATTTCCTCATATATATTGGAAAAGATGCAGATTCAACCGAAAGGTTTAATGACCAATAAGAAAACAGGAAATAACGGGATACGGCAAATAGGAAATAGCGTGGGGAACCGAAGAAATTGAAAAGGCCGAAAAAAATCAAGAAAAAGAGTTTTTTATGTAATGTTTCCAACAATCTGATAATGGAGGAATCGCGAATTCACAATTAACAATATTTTTATATTTTTTGTAAATATGGAATGCTTCACCTTTCGATTGAATCTGCAATTTCCTATTGGCTGTAACCCGTTAGCTCCTGTTTTCCTATTGGTCATTAAACCTTTCGGTTGAATCCGCATCTTTTCCTATATATGTGAGCAAATGAGCACGGTACGCTAAATTATCCTTCTCGCTGACTGACCGGATAGCTTTACTTGCGCGGCTGGTTGCAGCTGCGCGCGCTAAATAGTCACGTTCGTTTCTTGCTGTTTTCTCCCCGTCAGAGGATTGGAGGAGTATTCAAAGCGTGTTCTTTTAAGAACAGCTTCGTTCCTGCGCAATAATGGCCTTCGACTTCACCGACAATTGTAGCAGACTGATGAATGGAAGGACTTATACTGATTTTGCTACGGCCTGGTCTGAATTCCCGGCGACTATCAACGAGGAACATCGCAAAATTGTGACGGACTTCTTGATTTATACGGACGCCCACCTGAAGCGCATCCGCTCAACTGAGGATTTTTCCAGCAATCCAGAAAAGCCGGCACTTGTGAGTAATATTTTGAATTCAATCTCATTTCTTTTCTGTGAGCCGTTTGACCCCATTAAATTGAGTAGACTCAAATCTTTTCAACTCTATGTAGTAAACGATAGCCAACTAGATTTACCTTACATAATGTATCATTTAAACCCTAATATTGCTGATTTGGTGAGCCCTGATGACTGTTTTACAACTGCTAATGGCCGTAAAAGAAAAAACCCAGAAATTCATGCTAACATACCTGTCAAAAACAAATTTCAAGTCCTAAGTGAGGACACTTCCGAAATTAATTCCATGGATCATGAATCCTCTCAGGATTGCGCCCTACCCGGCAGCTCACAAGACCCAGATAACACCCAAAACTCAGACACGAACCTAACTTATAACAAAAACAAAATACACCCATTTTATATAGAAATCAAAGATCACTGGCACAAGCTTGCCTCTGAAATCAACAATGTTAACGACGTAAAACCACTTATAAAACTTGACGGTGAGCTTCTTAAAGTACATTGTAAAAATGATAACGACTTTCGTAAGACTCAAAACTTCCTTGACACAAACGCTATAGCATACACCACTCTTAGTCCAATGGAAAAACGACCGCGGAAAGTCTGCATCAGAGGCATCCCCCCATACACTGATCCCAACATCATCATTAACGCTCTGAAAGATTACAACTTCACAGCAAACCGTGCAGCTATGCTCAAAAGTAGGAAAACTGGCAACCCAATGCCTATATACCTTGTCAACTTGCTCCCAAGAGAAAACTTTGACGAAATTTACAAAATTACTGAAATCTGTAATCTAAGTGTAACCATCGAGAGATTCAAAGGAACTAACATAGTTAAACAATGCCACCGCTGCCAGGGGTTTGGACACGCATCAGAAATTTGTAAATTACCTCCTAAATGCGTTAAATGCGCTGGACTCCATCTCACACCTGATTGCCCCCAAACTGGAAAAATAACACCTAAATGCGCTAATTGCTCTGGCCCTCACCCAGCAACCTACAGAGGTTGCCCAAAAACACCACAAACATTCAGGAAAAATCAACCCAATAAGCCCAACAGTAGGGAACCCAACACAACAAATAATGTTAAACTCATGACAGAAATTCTCGCCAATTTCAACTACACCAAAAGAAACACTAATGTTCCCAACACCAATAACTCCAACACAGCATCCTCAGATAACACGACCTCAGATCCGGACATACCTGAAAACCCACCCACTCACTCCACTGAAACCCAGAATCTGTCCCCGGACACTCACTCCACCACTACTAATAACTCTAACTACACTACAGAAATCTCTGAAATCTTCAAAACATTCCAAGAGATGAAGGAAATACTTAAATTTAACAAATTTATTCAATGTTTTACAAATATCTCTAAGAAAACAAAAAATTGTACAAACCCACTTGAAAAAATGTTTATAATAATGAACGAGTTCGACAGCCTCGCATCGGAATTTAACACACCCAATCATGAATAGTTCCTCTAACTTCTCCTCACTTATAATCTTAACCTGGAATTGTAATTCTATCCGTAACAAATTTAACGAATTTAAAACCTTTATCATTGATCACCCCCACATTGACATCATCTTTCTCCAAGAAACCCGCAACCCAACTTTCAGAATTAACATTCCCGGGTACAGATTACACTACACTCCACGCGCAGCTGACCCTAGATGGGGCGGTACCGCCATTTACATCAAAAATCACATACCACATTACATCACCCAAAACCCCACCTTAAATAATATTGACTTCACTAGTATAATTTTACAACTACCACAAATAAACATTCACCTTGCTTCCATTTACATTTACCCGACTGGAAACTTTCCAGTTCAAGACCTCACACACTTAATCTCACAACACTCACACTGCTTCTTCGCCGGCGACTTTAATGCCAAAAGTAGGCGCTGGAATTGTCATGGAAACACTAGAAGAGGTGCCTCACTTCACAACCTCATTCAAAACTTAAACCTTAGCCTACATGCACCAGCCTCCCCAACACACATTTGTACTGCACCCAGATCACACAACTCAATTATTGATTTTGCAATCACAAAAAACCTTCCTTACCCTATCACCACTACTGTAATTAACGACTTAAGCTCCGATCACCTTCCTGTCTCCTTTAAGATCGACCTTATTAATCCTCTTTCCCCACCTCCTTCTGTGGCCATTGACTGGCATAAATATACTGATTTTCTCAACAATAACAACTTAAACTTTCCTGATATTAATAATACTAACGACATCGACACTGCTGTTGATAACTTTAACACACACATAACCAATGCACTTAATCACTCCACCATCAAATATTTTAAAAATAACAACACTTTCACTCCTCCGGCTTACATCTACAACCTCATCAAACAACGAAATCGTCTTCGTCGTCTCTTCCAAAACACAAGAGACCCTTCATTAAAACCTCTCATTAACAGACTAAACAACAAAACTAAAAACAGCATTTTCAAAGAAAAACAAAAAAACTGGTCCAATTTCATCCAAAACATTGCTAGCGAGGATAATTCTCTCTGGCAAATTAAGCGTAAAATTAACAATAACTACACTCCCATCCCGCCTCTCACAGTCAACAATAACACTGCTTACACTGACGAGGAGAAAGCTAACTTCCTTGCTAGGTCATACTCAAATCAATTTTCACCAAACCCCACCCTCGCTAGCCAAGATCACCTTACACATGTCAGCGACACAGTCCATAGATTTCTTGCCCAACCCACTGATGATCCACCTACTGTTATTCAGCCTATTGTTATACATAACATCATTACCAAACTCAAAAAACGCAAAGCCCCTGGGTACGATAAAATCAATAACACAGCACTCAAAAACTTGCCTCCTAACTACATAAACTATATCACAAAGCTTACTAACTCCATCTTCTACTTTAACTATTTTCCAAAGCCTTGGAAAATTTCCATCATTTCCCCTATCCCTAAACCTGGTACTAACTTAACTGACCCTGCTAACTATAGACCTATTTCACTTCTTCCTTCTCTCAGCAAAGTTATTGAACGCGTCATTTGGTCGCAACTCCAACACCATATCCAACATAACAACACTCTCATGCCTGAACAATTTGGCTTCCGCCCTAAACACTCCACAACACACCAGCTCCTTCGAGTTGTCGAATTTCTCAGCGAAAAGCTAAACTCGAAGATCCCAGCTGCTGCCATATTCCTTGACATCGCTAAGGCATTCGATAAAGTCTGGCACTTGGGCCTTATATACAAATTAATTAAGCTTAACTTTCCCGCCAGACTTATACACCTCATATACTCCTACCTTAGCGATCGCATTTTCCGCGTCCGCATAAACAACATTCTCTCCGCTATATTCTATATTTTAGCAGGCATCCTCCAAGGGAGCGTTATCGGTCCCTTGCTTTTTAACATCTACTTTAACGACATTCCCAGATCACCAAACACTCATCTTGCTCTTTATGCGGACGACACCACTATTTACACCCACGCTCACCACCCATATACACTATACAGGTACCTACAGACCCACATTGATGACTTCCTAAACTGGTGCGACCTTTGGCGCGTTAAACTTAACGAAAATAAAACTGCCGCTGTCTACTTCTCCAAAAAATATACCTATCCTAACAGAATCACAATTAACAATACCACCATTCCTTGGACCAACGAGGCAAAGTACCTAGGGGTAACACTTGACCGCAGACTTACATTCAACAAACATATCATCAACATTAGGAGAAAAGTCGCCGGCGCTTCCATTGCACTCAAACCTCTTCTTAAAACCAAAACCCTTGCTATTCACAATAAACTTCTACTATATAACTCATGCATTCTACCCATAATCACATACGCTTGTCCGGTCTGGGCCTTCACTTGTAAATCCTCCATCAAAAATCTCAGTCAACTACACAACAGACACCTGCGCAATGTCAGGGGTGCCTCGCGCTACCTCCGTAACAGCACAGTCTACAGAGACCTCAACACTACCTCTCTTGTTAAACGTATCAACCATCTTTCCAAAAAATTTTATGACAACCTTTACGACCTCCCCAATGAAATAATTGCTGAGCTGCCGGATTACGACGCATCCGAGCCACATCACCGTAAACGGCCAAAATATTCTTGCTTAACTGATGGCAATCATTAGTGCTCACCAATCTCAATCTCAGCTATCTTCTCTCAAATTATTACTCTATTTAAAAAAAAAAAAAAAAAAAAAAAAAAAACTTTGTATAGCCTATTTACATACATTACCCAGCTATACCATTATTTAAATAATAATTGAAAAAAAAAAAAAACTGTATGGCCATGAAAAGTGTCTTTTTTTTATGTTGCTTTGCCCGCCTTTCCATCTGGCTTTTCCACCTGGCTTTTTGTACTAATCTTGGAACATGTCCTGAACCCTATTTTAAACTTTTTCCTTCCCAGTAGTATTTACTACAGCTAAACCATTTACTTCATGTTTTAATCGACTCTATCTTTAGTCTCTATCGCTTCTTCTCTTATTCCAAATTTCTTCACCCATTTTTAAATTTATCTTTTTAATTGCTATATGTAATCTTAAATTTTACTTTTAATTGCTATAAGCAATCTTTATTTATTTTAATTGCTATAAGCAATTTTTTACCTTCCCCCAACGGCTCACTTTGAAATGACATTCAACTCACACTCGACTGGGCGTAAAGTTGCTGCAACTAGGAAGCCCCTGAACCGGCATCAACTGTTCCGGACTGTTCCGGTACGCTAAATGCCACTGAAACTAGTATGCTATAGAAAATTTAAGTTCTGGTGTTTTTAACGTTGTTTTATTACATCTCTATATATAATGTATATTAAGGAATAAATGGAACAACATGAAAATAGCACAAGTATATATATAGATATATATACCTGTGTAGAAAAGGTAGAAAGCTGTTTCGGAACTTCTAAAGGTCCATCATCAGTGCAAAGGTTAAAATTACTAGAGATAAGTTTAAAACAGTTATAGTTGACTAGTCTTTTCAAGTTTCTTCACTATTTTTATAAATATATAGGTTTCACTGTAATTTAGTAGAAAACTCTAAATATTTTTGTAATATATGGGGCGTTTCTATAAATGTTTTTAATGCCACTGGAACATTTTCCCTATATCAGGTTAAGAATAGCAGACAAATTTGTTTCATATTTTCAAAATGTCAATATTCCAACATTGCCTCATTTTCGCTCAAAATTGATCGCAGGGGCGCCCTTTTGCGGAGGTTATGAGTGGTGGGTGAATTCTCCTCCACCTTCCCCCAAGGAATCTCATATTTCAGAATGCATCAGTATGTCGGATTGTACCACGGGTCAAACTCAGGAGGGAGGGGTCAGAAGTTGTACACAAGCTAAAATAACTTGCCAAATTTAACTGAAATGTGAATATTAGCATTAAATAAACACTTTAAGGCTGTTTTTTTTCTGGATAACAGAAAAACACTTTCTGACACATTTTTAAATTCATTTTTGTTCGCAAACGTATCCAAATGGCAGGGGCTCTTATGCAGAAACTACGTAATAGATTTTTTTTTTCCGTTTTTTGGTAATGGCAGAAGATTTTTCAGAAAATGCTGTCAAAGCAGACGTTTTGAACCGAATTTCCGAACACGCCAGCGCAGGAAAAGAAAAAAAAAAAGCTATTGGATTATAAATCATTTCATAGTCATGCTTTCAAGTATCTGCTTTTATGTATAGGGCAGTTGCAATTGACGTCACCTTGGAGGTAAACAGTACAAATAGGCAGTTCTGATTGGTGGAATTACCCTTACCTCCAAGTGAGTACAATGGTAGATCAGCTGATTGCAACTGCCCTATAAAAATGACTCAGAAAAATTCGCGTTGTTGAGAGCGGAAAAATATTTTTTTTTTTAGAACCGCCTTAAGGGGAGTAGAAATTAATATTTATCAATTATATTTGCTAAAGACATGCAATTGCAACTTACAGTTTTAATTATTCGTGAATATGAAAATGCCGAAAAACCTAACATTCGCGACAATCTGACTTGATTGTTCGCGATATCTTTTACATTATCTCTTTATTTTTCAGAATTGGTTAAAGCTAATTTCCCCTGTGTTTTCCCAGTCTGTATTTCCAAATCACTTTTCAGTTGTCAACTGAAAAAGGAGCGAGTGTTGTAGGAAAGCAAAGTAATAACAGAAGAACTCATTGCAATGGGAATATTAGAAGTGGAAAGGAAACGGCATCTGCAATCTAATATCTTAAAATGTGCAAGTTTTCGTAGAGACAGAACTGAAGCTGCACTTATAAAATAAAAGCATTTCTGAAGCATTTAGCTGTATTGAAATATCGTATTTTAATGTTGTATCATACATATACTGACCCACTAATACATTACTATCTCTTTACGAATAGAACCTTGCAAATCGACAAAAACCTATGCCTTTTTTAGCTGTCATTATTTCTTCAGTTAGTTAATTTGAATTGTCTTCAATAAATAAATTTCATATTTATGAATATGTGCGTACATTTCACTTCCTACATTATATGTTATGCATAAGGTATTGTTAATATATATATATATGCTTTTGTTCTTTGAAATGCTGTGCCACCCTAATTAAACATTTTATAGAACGTAACGCTTCTTTTACTGCAGAGAGACAGACTCAACATTCGCTGATTTGACATTCGCGAAGTTTTCCTCAAACGTAACTTCTCGCGAATGAATGTTAATGGGTTACTGTACTTAAATTGAGCCAATTATGTATCATTAATGAGTATTTTGGCTAATTTTAAAAACATATGTGAGAATAAAACTGTACCAATTGTTTCTTAGCGCTGCACAGAAAAAAAAGTTGGAAATTGAACGTTAAACGTGACATAGGAGGTGCTAGTTTCACAATGTAAAAAAATCATCCTTATTATTTCAGTGAAATCAATTATATCGTCTGCTAAGAGCGAAATTTGCGTGCCTCTTATATATATATATATATATATTACTTATGCCACGTTTACAAATGCGATGTTTTTTTTCTACACCAGACAGCGCTCATAAATTCACCCTGGAGATCTTACTTTGCGACTGATTACCTCCATGGTTTAATATTTTTATGACTCAAAATGAACGAATCTCCTGTGTTTATTGACTCTAATGGATTGAGATATTCGGCTGTTCACCTCATTTCCACTGAAGTTATCTCAGAATCTATACATTTTTTAATGTAACTCATCTCTCAAATAAACCATTTTTTTGAAGGATCTTTCTAAAAATGTCACTTTTATGCCATTTTATTCGAAAACATAATTTTGAGTAAAGATGGCCGCCTGGCATATGAAAAAAGAAGTGGTTTGACCGTATTTGTTTTCGTCAGTCACATGACTTGCGCTTTTATTATATAGATTACGTACGATAGGATTTAATAGAATAAAAAAAACTTTTATGAATATCTTTTCAAGTTTTGATTCGATTTTCATAAAATTTGAAATGACTCGACAAAATTCTGCAGCGATGCATATATATTAAATTTCAAACCATTCGATTGGGTAGTTTTTGCGCTATTATATGCGGACACACCAGACGACGACTATAGTAGGTGCTACGTAATTATATAATTACGAACGCGCCTAAAAAAAATAAAAAAATCCCCCTCCCCTCTTAAAGAAAACCTTAACTTTCCCCAAGAGAATTTTGAAATGACGCCCTTGATTGCCCGTCATTTACGCTAGTATTGGTTTACTTGTAGACGCTGAACATCAACTAGAAATGTGATGATAATGAACTACAACAGTACATTTTATGATTCTACCCTCCTCCCCCAACGCCTTCTCCCACACGTTTTAAAAATATTATCTAACATCGCATTCCTCGCCTTTTTTTTTTTTTTTTATCTCTTTTTTTCTTTAGATATCATAAGGGGAGATTCTACATCTTTTTACTTACTTACTTCCACCCCACATTTCATAAAAGACGAAAAAAAATAGATCGCTAAGTAATGCAAAAAAAAAAAAAAAAAAATATTTTTTTTTTTTTCTTTCGTCGTGCGCGTCGGGGTGATAGGTCGTTCCGGGTCGTTTCCGCGCGGACAACGGGACCGTACTACCCCCGGCGTCGCGCGGTCTGTCTTCTGTCCGTCGCGTGCGGTGCAGACGCGATATTAGTGCCGCACGACACGTTTTTCGACTAGACGTTAGTAGCTAAGAACCCCAGCTCGTAAACAACCAATCAGAGACCGTTAACGATAGAGCCCCGCCGAAGTTTCGCCAACGTACAGGAAAAAATGGTTTCTGTAGTAATCTTACTTAAGTTTTGGGTATAAGTGTATAAACTTTTATTTTTATTTATATTTTTGTACAATTGATTTTGTAATTAATTAACTAAATTTTATTTTTCTCTGGTGAATTTGAAGAAAATTTTAAAATTTGTTCTTCACAAATAACTTATATTAATTAAACACTATGAGAAAAATAAACTAAGATTTTTTTTCGTCACGGAGGGCTCTCCCCTCGTGAACCCCCCCCCCCCCCCGTAGAAGTCAATTTATAGTTTGGTTTTTCTTTTTAAGTTCGCTCGTTTGAAATCTATATTAATCTGGGGTTTCAGAGGGCAGGGCACCCCTGTTGAATATATATATATATATATATACATAAGTTAATCAAAGTGATTTATGTGCCAACTAGGCTAAATTATGGTATCATAAAACTCAATACTTTCAACCAGCTATAATTGAAAAGAATATTGAAAAGAATATGTAAAAACCATTCCATACCAATTTGCGCAATGCAGCATAATTTTATAGAATGTTAAATAATTATAATATCTATGAATTTCAAAAACATATCAAGTTCTAATATCATTCTACTAAAATCTACAAAGAGATAATTAATGATATTGTTGATTCTACTGTTCTTAGCATCATGCCAGTAGAATTATGAAATACTGAATTATTTTTAAAACACATGTGGGTGTAGCCAAGCTGACGAGTACATCCACATATGTTTTTTCATATCCAATTCTTGATTGGTTCTCTTGTGGTCCAGTTTTTCCACTGAATAATGTTCATAATTAATTTATTAATCCATTTGTGTTTACTTAATAGCAACTCCAATTTATAATTTTTTTCCCCCCCTTTCTCTCTCTTTCTTTTTAAATGTTCTTCAGGTATGAGTAAATTTGGCTAATTACCATTGAAGCACATGCTATGGTAATTTTATGATTGCACAAGTTAATTATTAGCTATGTGGTATTCTGATTACACAATATCATTAATTATCTCTTTGTAGATTTTAGTAGAATGATATTAGAACTTGATATGTTTTTGAAATTCATAGATATTATAATTATATATATACATATATATATATACTGTTTCAATTGGGAACGTTTTTTCAGATTTTGCTTGGAGGGTGCAAAATCCTTTGATAAACATAATAATTCCAATTTTCTGTTAATTTCTTGTTACATTAATTCTCTATGCATATTTTCGGGAGAACTATTTCTGTTGTTATATTTTATTTTTCACAATTCAGTGGCGGTCCGTCATGCGAAGTAAGTGAAGTGCCTCTTCACCTTATATTTTACTGAAAATATTTCGTTTAAATATGCTTATTATGTTTTTCTTTTTTTCTTTTCTATTACTTTATTCGCGTTTTCAATTTTTTTTAAAAATTATTATTCATTATTATTAAAAATTCAGTAAAGTACGCTCGTCACGACTATTTTAAAAAGAAAACACACTTATATTAAGAAGTTTATCTTATCTAAAAGAAATAAAAACATTTTGCAGAAACAGAATATATCAGGAACATCTTTTGAAAAAATGCAATGTACAGTGGAACTCCAGTTATACGTTTTGCCCGGGACCGGACGAACGAAACGTATAACTCAGTAAAACGTACAACTCAATTAATGGTTTACAGGAACAATTTTTAAAATATATCGTGAAAACTTTCATCCACTGAGGAGTTTGCTACATTTTATATTGAAAACAGAAGTTTCCTAAGTAGTACTGCATCCATGATATAAATTTTTGGAAATGGAAATGAGAAGAAAAAAAGTACATAAGAGAAGTACACATGAAGTTATTTTATCATAAAAGCTTTATTAAAATTATTTTTAATACACATAGAGTGCTTAAAAGAAATCGTTGGAATCGCATTGGCATATAAATCATTTATCAAAAGACATTTCAGTAGTTTACTGAATCTTGTTTAAATAATCACTAATCTTCGGGGGTTTCTTTTCAGCAAAGCCGACACTGAACAACAAACTTTGCATTTCTGTTAATAATGCAGCCGCCTTATGGTTATTGCTTTTACTACTGACGAACCGCTTTACTACGTCAAAAGCTTTCACATCAGCTCTGAAGTTTGAAGGGGATATTTCAAATCAGATTCCTCAGCCGCGTCGTCAGTGTTTCCGGTTTCAAAATGGATAAATGAAAAATAAATTTGTCCGGGGACGCAAAAACATAACGTATAACTGAGGGAAATGTGTAATTCAAAACGTATAACTCAGCTAATTTTGAATGGCAAGTGGTCGGGACCGCTGAGTTGAATCGTATAAGTGAGGGAAACGTACAACTCAGGTAACGTATATCTGGAGTTCCACTGTATAATTAAAATAATAATTCAAGTACAGGAATCAGGATAGGATACTAATTATAATAAAAGTTTATTAGACAGCATTCACATAAAGTTATATAATCCAGCATAGATAAAAAATAAAGTACAGTCTTCATATAAATAGTACAGCTTAGTTTCTACAGTTTAATTTAATGGCAAGCCATTTTCTGTATTCTCATATAGAACTGAGAACATTTCTTTGCAAAGTTATGAAGATGAAGTTAACTTAACAAAATAATTACATTTAACTAAGGTAAGATTGTTATCATCATAAAAATCACGTCAAAAGACTAAACTCACAATATATCCTCAATAAGCAGTCACGAATAATACTTTCGAAAGTATTAACTAACATTTTAATATTAAACATCTAAGTCATCCTCACTTCATGATTAAACTGAAACTAAGAAAATAAATCCAAAAGTTCGCGACGCCAAGGCTCAGCCAAAGGCAATAAACACCCCGCCAAGTGAGCCTAAATAACTTTCCTTGTAAAATATTCCCATCAAGAAAGATGTTTTATTAGTGCTTATTTAAAATATAATATAATGACGGTGTAATACACATGTTAGCATATTTAAAAGAAAAAATTATTATTCTTTTGCAGTTATAAAACTTGAGACTTGATATCAGAGTCCTGCAACGGGTCGAGTAGTCCGATTTTAACTGAACCCGATCCGACCCGTAGTTCGGATCGGGTCGGGTTGACGAAAATTTTTTCGTTGCTGGGGTGGTTCGGGTGGTGTTGACTTAAAAAAAGATTGGTTTCGAGTTAGGTTTTGATTCTTCAGGGTCGGATTCGGGTTGGGCCTATTTTTCAAAAGAAAGTCCTCAATATTTTTCAATCGAAAAGAAAAAAAAAAACTATATATTTTAATATTAATGAGTGTATATGTGTTTTTATATAAAAAAGATAAAATTGATATTAGAGATATAATTGTAGACAAATTTTCAATAATTTATTAAAATAGGGTTTAAATTTCTTTTAATTCGGGTTCGGGTCGGATTCCTGTTCCGTATTTGAGGAAATTTTTTTGTCGGATTCGAATTGACTTCACTGAAAAAAATGAGTACTCAAAATTGAGTAAAAAGTACTCAATTTTGAAGACGTCACATACTCAAAATAGCTCCGATCCAAATGTACTCAAAATTGAGAAACACATGTACTCATTTTTGATCCCATCGATGTATTCAAATATGAACTGCTATGTACTCATTTTTGATCCCATGGATGTATTCAAATTTAGAAATTTTTATGTCGTTAAAATAAAATTTATAGGGTAAAAAAAAAAAAAAAAAAAAAAAAAAAGTTACTTCGCGAGGACAACCTTATAAGGGATACATACATTTCTGCTCATTTTTTTTTTAATTCCTGCGTGAGTTTAAATTAATTAACCAACCCTTTCCATGAGAGGAATCGAACCCGTGGCGTCCTGTGTACTAACCTGACGACTCAGACCAACGCGCCATGAGTGGTCACGCCTCCTTCTCAAATGTTGTTAGTTATTTTATGATACAAAAACTTGAGGTTTCATCTGTAGATGGATTTTTTCAGTTCCAATGTTTTTAATATTTTCTTTTCATAATTTTCAATATTTTGCTGTATGATTTTGTGCCTTATAACAGATAAATTTCAATTTATTATGTATTATATGCGTAAAACATTGCATTAAGAATACTGATTGCTTCTTTTTGCAACAGTACCAACATTTTCTTTATTCGAACATATACTTTTTTAAAATTATTTGCCTGATTATCTATTTATCAATTCTAATAAAAACAACAATTATCTTAATCAGACGTGTTTATTATATATTATTAAATAATTTTTTTTAATGTCTTATTTTAAAAAAATTTTTGTAAATAACATTTTTTATAATAAATTAAATTTTTATATTTCAGCTATGCTGAGAGCTTTTGCGTACGGTTCTGTTAAACTAAATAGTTTTTTTTTAAATGATTTTTAGAGACAAATTTGAAATTAATGACCTTGGGATAGGTAGGTTTAAATTACTGGAATTATTAATTTAATTTAAATTAAATTAGTTTAATTTATAAAAAATATAAGCTAAAGAAATAAATTAAAAACGTTATAGAGTTAAAAACTGTATTTTTTATAAAAGTAAAGAGAAATATTAACTAATTTTATAAATTTAAGGAAAAATTTATAAATTTTGTAAAATTATAATTTATAAAATAATAAATTTTAGCGTAATTCATAAATTTGTAAGCCAAATCAGTTTAGTTTAATACCAATTTGCATAGCTAAAATTTGCAAAGATATTATGTTATGAAACTTTTAAATAACACAATGTTGCCTCACGTTAAAAAAGTTAAAATAAATTTTAAAACAATTAGTGGAAAAAAAATCATAATTTTGAAGTACTATCAAGAAAAAAAAGTAGATGTGTAAAATGGGAGAGAAAAAAAAAAAGTAGTAAATGTGTTGTAGTGGATCCACTTTGATGAAAATCCCGAAAAACCAGATCCACTTTTCATTTCTCTTATTCTTCGTTTTTCCTTCAAATAATAGCTTTTTAGGCTCCGAAATTTCGTCATTACACATTCTGAAACATACAAGTATGTTGGGTTTGATCATATGTTCATTTTTGATCCAAAAATACTCATTTCGAAATGAGTACATGAACTTGCTCATTTTTGAGAATGCATATGTTCATTTTTGATCCAAAAATACTCATTTCGATATGAGTGCATGAACTTACTCATTTTTGAGAATGCACATGTTCATTTTTGATCCAAAAATACTCATTTCGAAATGAGTACATGGACTTACTCATTTTTGAGTATTTCATTTTTTTCAGTGTTTAAGCAGAAATTTCGGGATCGGGTCGTGTGCAACACGACCCGTGCCAGGATTATACTTCTTATTACTGTATTAAGGAATTTCTTATACGGATATTTTTATCAATATATATTTCTAACAACTTATACATCTGTAAACATTTAATTATTATTTGTTATACATTTTAATATAATTTCTGTAACAATACTGTCAGAATAAGTGTTCAAAGTGGAGTGTTTCAGTTGCGCATGGGAACTAGGCTATCAATTACAGACGCTTTCTAATTTTTAAAACATTTTTATCTTGATTTGTTGCTCTTCATCAATATTTATAACCACTGGTGCAATTATTAATATTGGTAAAACAAATGAGAACGCTTATCCAATAACAGGAAATTTAAGAAACATATAACGATGGAATAAAAAAAGTCTAAGTCAGTGTGTGTGTGTGTGAGGGGGGGGGGGGGGGGTGGCAGTCACACTACTCTCACTGATGGGCGGACTGGTGGACTTACCCTAGCGGAGCATCAAGATGTCTCACTGGAAATTTTCAGATTTTGTGTTTATTAATGCCCTAAAAGTAAAAATACCCCTCTCACCAGAACTCCATACGGATCCCTCCCGCCGGAGCTGCAAAATTCGCTCACGAAAAAACATGCCTGAATTCCACACTGCTTATATTTTTGTCCTCCCTATCCTTTAAATTACGCCTTTGGTTTCAATTTTTCTTTTTGAAAAATGCTGACAGAAATTTATTTTATTTTATTACTTATTATGAGTTTAATATTTAATATGTCTTGTTAAATTTATTTATTTCTTTTTATGTTGAAATGGTTTAAAAATTGTTTTCTAAGGGTGTTCTATTCTAACTAAAAATTATCAATACGCAGAAAACTCGAGCTCGCAGCCCGGAGCTGAATTTTTGCTTTTCATTGCATTGGCGAAGCCTTTCCTCTGCTTCAGTCTGATTGGCTGCTTGCGAGCCGAGCTCAGTGGCTACTAACGTCTAGTATTTTTCGGGCGGCTCGCCCTTCTCTTCGCCGTTTCACGGTTCAAAATACAGAGTAAGTAAGTAAGTAACCTATGGTTTTGATCGCTCGATTACTTTTAGGTGCGTTTGTCCCGGAAATGTGATTATGTAACAGGTCTAATTTTCGTTTGATAGTTTTTAGGGGAAAAGTTTGTTAATGATTAGATCGTCGTTTGTGTTGAGGGCGTTTTCTGAGGAAAAAAAGATTTGACCACCCAAGGAAAATTTCTGTAACTTTGGTTTGTTTCCTCAACATTAAGATACTACGTTTATCTTTTGAACTTTTGTTAACGTTTATTGATTTCAGTATTATAGACTAATGTAATGAAGATTTTTTTAACGAAAGAACGGTTACCATAGGCAAAAAGATGATGCAAAAAGATTGGGTGTTGGGGAGGATGGAGGACACGCGAATACTTTATAAACATTTAGGCGCTAATTAGTCATAAAAAATAATTTTAACATAAACTAAATTCATACCTTGAAAAGAGTTCATAATCATTACATTTCAAACGAGAACGAAAAATCACGCATCGCGGCATAGATTAGGATTATGATACACTATCGGAATACTGTTAAGAAATCTAAAAAAAACATAAAAAAAAAAAAAACATTACGCAATATAAATTTATTTTCAGCAATTGCTGTCCATAGCCAGTAATATCTGCGAATTCTTTAGTGAAACCCTGTATAGGATCTACACACCTCGTAATACACTAAAGATTAGGCAAGTTTTTAAATACATATAACAGCTGAAAACGTACATCTAACAAACCAAATTCTTTTGAGTGTCTCTGTAAATAAACGATAAATTCTACGTACTCTATAATCTATACAAAACATGCCGTAGTGCGCCTAGGTAATAAATTTCATTGAAGACCATCATTAAAATACACTGCAAGCGATTTTTCCCCATAGATCATAATGCAATGGAATACTTTTGTGCGTCCCTGTAAATGAACTGTAAGTGCTATTTACTCTATACAAAGCACATTGTCATACACTTCAGTGATGCATATCAATTTCATTATACATTTGAAACAGTGTAACATGATTAAAACGTACTGAAAACGATTTTTCGCCATTGACCGTAGTGTAACAGTATTTTTGAGTGTGCCTGTAAACGAAATATAAATGCTACTTGTTCTATACTCTATAGAAAACATGTTGTAAAAACATTCGCACACGCAGCAAGTCTATCATTAACAGCCAATTTATACGTCACACGCGTTCACTCTTTGGAAAGACTTTTTATTTTTATTTTTTTCTATTCCGCTGTTTGTTACGAGAGATTTAAATTACTTTTAACTTGAAATATTGTATATTTATTGTATAGAATGCACAGTGAGAATACGTTTTTTAAACGATAATAAATTTTGGAAAATTTACTTGTGTATGAAATTTATATAGCCATTTAGGAAATATATAGACTCTCTGAAATCCACTATACTCTCTGAAATTTGGAGCACTGAAATCCACTACTCTCTGACATCTGCACACTTTGTTCGTGATGGATATAGACTTTATTCCAAGCCTCCCCCCCCCCCCCCGGAAGTTTTCAAATAATCTTTTATTAATGGTCTGAAAGCGCAATTCTCCCCGGAACTCCACTATATCCCAGAATTCATCACTGTTCTTATTAATAAAATCGTCAAAAATTGCAAAACCAGACAATTATTTACAAAGGATGCACCGAATAGTGATTCTGGCCGAATACCGAATATTCGGCCGAATATTCAGCCGAATGCTAATTGCTAGGCCGAATACCGAATATTCGGCTTACCCAATTTTTTTATATTTCAAAGTTTAAAGGTATTAAAAAATAAAATTTTAAAACAATTTTACATAATATTTAACACAGATACTTCCATTTTGATAAACAAAACCCTTTTACAAGTAAACTTTACAATAAAAAAATATACTTTGAATTCTCATTTAAGAAGAGGGTAGTTTTAAACTTTATTAATTAATAAAATTTTAAATTTCATGTCTTTTTCTGCGAATTAAAACAAATAAAATTTTCTTATGTTCTAAAACAAATATTTTTAAACCAAAGAAATTTTGAAAAAATTGGAAGAAAAATTTCAGAATCATATACTTTTTATTTCACAGGAAGGGACTGGAGTAAATAAATACAATCTATTCAAATGGTGGCGACTCATCTAGAATAACATTCCTGATTTAGCAAGGAAGTTTTTAAATGCACCAAAGAGCAGTGTCTGGAGAAGGTGATAATTTTGAGAAGTTGTAAACGTACAGGTTGTTCCTAAAATCTTGTAACAAACTTTCAGGGAAGATAATGAGGACAAGACAAACATTTTTTAAACAAGAAATAACATCTCAATCCACTTATTCCATCAAAAATACAATGCATTCAACAAAAATACAGGGTGTGACACTAGAAGTCGAAACTGAAATTCTGTTCACAACTTTAACAATAATGAAGATATTTTAGCGAAATTTACATAATTAAATTTTGCTTGTATGTGATGGTATCATTAAAAGTGACCCAATTTGAGCCAGTGACACAGTATAAGTACTGTCAGCTTCATTTTGACTACAGGAATGTCTGTCTCAGTGTTGTTTAGACATGAATGGTGGCAATTTCCAGCACTTCTCGTCATGTTATTATATTCACAGAAATCAAAGTAACTCTGTTGAAAATATAGTTACAATATCTTCATTATTGTTAAAGTAACAAACAAAACTACACGTTTGACCTGGAGTGACCATTGTAGTTTTGACTGAATAAGTGGATTCTGATCCTGGTTTTCTGGACAAATATTGTCTGTCTTGATGTCTATTATTACTCCTGAAAGTTTTTTTTTTTCATTTTGTTAAAAACATTGTGTTTACGAAAAAGCAAGAATCCAGATTATTTAATGAACAATCTTCAAGAACTTCCATTTGTACATCATCAAGTCCTATGAAAGTCATCATTAATGGTTAATTTTCTTAGGTGACACTTTTTAAACAGCAAATAAATAATTTAAAAACAATCTCTGTTAAATATAATTCTATTTCGAATTACTCTGAATATCTTTATTAATTGAAATTAACTGAAAAGTAGAAGTTGTGTAAGGTTTTAAAAATATTTTTTAATGTATTTTGTCTTAAGTATTCGGCAAGCCGAATAGTATGTAATTTGGCCAAGCCGAATATTCGGTAGACCGAATAGTTTGATATTCGGCCTAACCGAATATTCGGTAGTATGGCCGAATAGGCCGAATACCGAATAGATACCTAATATTCGGTGCATCCCTAATTATTACCATCACATACGATCAGGTTCAGTGATATGTCAATGGATATTATATCTTGATACATATCATGATATATATCCGATATTTATTTTCAAAATATCAAGATGTTTGATGTTTTCTATATTTTCATATATTTGATATTTGTTTTCAAAATATCATTGTGCATTATATTTTTGATATTTTCAGTCGAAACAAGTGTAAATGAAATTGTTAACTGTTATTGAACGTGTCATTCTGTAGACAAAGAACTATTGTCTCTGACTGTGACTTTTTTAGCTAAAGAAGAAAATAAATATATTTTCCAGGCTTTACGTTTGAAGCTGGATTTTTAAATGTAGAACTAATAATTATGTGGGATGATATTAACTTCACAACAGCCATTGAAAGATAAACTGTCTAATTTAGATAATAAGTTATTTACCAGTTTCATTAGAAAATAATCTTTTCTGGTTTTGATTCAGTTCAGTTTAAACTACACAACATGTTTAAAAAAATGAATTAAACAAAAATTATTTTAATATTTAAAAAAATATATATTTATGTTCAAATTTTTCAATTAAAAAAAAAACTATTGTGTGTATAAAAAAAATTGTTGTATAAAAAACATATTTTTTTTTTAATCCTGAATCCTGTAGTTGTTATTCTTGAATTTGTTTCTGTTTTCAATTAGTTTATATAAAAAAAAAATAAAAATAAAGTTAGTTAATTAAAAAAAAAGTTAGTTAATAAAAAAATAATAAAAATAAAAATAAAAATAATAACTTTTATAAAATTGTTTTATTAAGCTTTCATGTTAAGTGCAATATGTTTTGGTTTCTAATTTAGGATATTAAGTCGGAAAATATTTATAATCAGCAGCAAGTCGACTATTTTTAAAATATCGGATATTTTTTATATTTTCGAAAATATCATATTTACAAACCCTGCATACGATTACGACTGTGATTTTCAGCGCATAGAAATTTCCACTCGTTTCACTTTATATTATAATTACAACCTGACACTTTTTACCATCGCAGTTACAGATAGATGTCATTAATGCCAAGAGCGTAAGCTACCGTAGAGCAATTGAAGCAAACTACTCCAGCCTAAACTAATCACAAGGGCTCAATATCAAAATTAACATTTGTAAAAATATTTACTTATTTATTTTATTATTTTCATTTTATTTTTACATATTTCATTTTTATTTATTTATTTCATTTTTATTTATTTATTCTATTTTTATTTACTATTATTTATTTATTTATTTTTATTATTATTTCACAGATCTTTTGTAAAGCACACTTACAAAAAATATTACAAGTTTTGTTACTATAAGTGTACAAATCGGCCACTATATCTGCAAGCAGGGGTCGATGCATTTTTTTTTTCTACTTGGGGCCCATTTTGTGAAAAGTAAAGGCTATTTTTGTGAAATTTATTATATTTTTGTGAAAAATAACATTTTGTTGCGAAAGTTGAAATGCAGTTACTCAAATTCGAAACAAGCATTTATTAACAAAAACTTTTTAAAATTCTTTTGCTGAAGTTTTCCTCTCTGATGAACTTGTTTGTTTACAAATTGCACATTTTAAAATGTCACAAAATAATAAATAATTAATAAATAGTAAGTTTTTATGGAATATAGTTTTGTGAAAGTGCTTATTTTATTAAAAGGAATTTTGTGAAGGAACCCGTTTTGTTATAAAGAATTTTGTGAAGGAGTATATTTTATCAAATTGATGTTTGTGAAGGGATACATTTTATTAAATTGATTATTGTGAAGGGGCTTGTTTTATTAAATAGATTTTTGTGACAAAAATCTATTATGGCCCTAAATAGACCCCAAATTTGACCTGGATCGAAAACCTGTATCCTCAGGTTTTCGATCAGGTTTTCATGTTTCGGAATCCCTGGCAGGAAGATCAATCTGATTATCTTGATCTGGAGAAAGTTATTGACGAATTTGCAAACAAAAATTCGAGAAAATGGCAATTTTGAAGATTTTTTTTTTTTTAAATGTAAAAACAAAACGCACATACAATCGGCCAATGTAGTAAATATTATAAAGTATGTATTAAATATACTTTATAAATGAATATATAGCTACGCCACTGATTATTTCCTTTACAACTAATGTTCAAAGAGACTATAAGAAATGCAAAATGTGAGTTTCAAGCGTCATCTGGCGCGCGTTTATCGTGAAGTCCGTTGGCGATCATCTGCGGGGGTGGTCTGGTGACAAAAAAACCGTTACGCTCTGCACGTCGCGTCTCGGATCCAGCAGATGTTTGAAAAGCACCTATCCTTTTCTCCATGAAAGGAGAGAAAATATGCATTTAATTTCATACTTCGGGATATTGGTATAAGGTACGAAACATTACTTCCAGTTAAGCATGAACCCGTCGTGCAGAAATTAGTTCACACGTACAGTTAAAAAATAAGGTAAGTATTTTGTTGTGCAGCTCAGTGATGTATATCAATATCACTATGTTTCAAATAGTATAACAACATTAAAATACATTGCAAACTATTTTTTCCCACAGACCATAATGTAAAAGAATTGTTTTCAGTGTCCTTGTGAACGAATTATAAATGCAACGCACTTCATTTTCAATACCGAATATGCCATAGTAAATATCAGTAACATATATCAATTACATGGCAATCCGAGAATATTTACGCAAGTTAGAGTACGGACAGACAGACAAACAAACCGAAGTCCTAAACACTTTTTCAAGTAGGCTTGGTAAGTGTTAAAATGCACATAATTACGCTTGGGATTATTTAATGTTAACACAAAAAGGAAGAAAAATCTGCTTAAAAAATAAATATTACAGGATATTATGTTTACAATTCATGTCAAAAATGTGTTTGGAAAATGAAGAAAAATTTTGCTTTTCGGTGGTCTACAGGGGTCACCTCCTGTTATCGTTTGCATCCACGAAGAGAAAATCTTATAAAGTAATCGGAACAGTTGTATAATAGTTGCTTTTATAGAAAGTTGGTTTATTTTACATTTAGATTTGCTATGCATATTTTCTTATTTCTAAATGAATGAGCCTGGCACTTTTCCTTGTAAGATATTAATTTTATATTTCTAATTTTATGGATAAAATTAACTTTCTATGAAACAGAAAAAAAAAATAGTAGACTTTAAACCCCCCTTTGTTAATAGACGTCATAATTAATACATGAACGATGTTCATGATGATATACATGGACGTGACACATGATAACATAATACATGAACGTAAATGGTTAATAATAGCATGATTTTTATACAATGATTTGGAGTAGAATAAGCGTGTGTGTGTGCGAGTGGGGGGGGGGGCATATCCTTTTTTTCCCCTACGCTTTTACATTAAGCGAATGTGTGGGAAAAATATTCACCATTGAACATTCTGACAAACGAAAAAAAAATCTGCCACATTTTCTGACTGATTTTTAAATATAAAAGCATGATATTTACAGACATAATTATTAAAATGATTTGTAATTAAACAGTTTATTTTTTCATTTTTTGATAAATGGATTGCATTTTGAGTTATAAGCGATTATTGAATAGTTTTTTGGTACTTCTCTGTTATCCCGTCGACCACTTTTCATAACAAAAAACTATCGCCAAATAAACGGGAGAATGTTGCCATTGGAATATCAAAATAAATAAATAAAATACAAGAATTTAAGGACACAATTGTTATTTTAATGAATGAAATAACCAATAAATCAGTAAAACATAGTGAAAAATACACACAAATGTCGAATTAAAAACCACTTGATGACATAACAAACACGTATAATGCTTCTGACATCAAGTAAATGGGACTTAGAGTTTTACAAAATCTTACAGTTTGGCGATAGTTTTTTGTTATGAAAGGTGGTCGACGGGATAATACAAAAGTACCGTTTTTTTTTTTTTTTTTTTTTTTTTTTTTTATTCATTTTTGAGCTATCGCGACTGGAAATTTGGTTCAAAACGCCAACTTTGACATTTTCTGAAAAAAATTCTGCCTTTGCTGAAAAACGGAAAAACTAGTTCAATTAGATAGTTTCTTAATAAGTATATCTGCCAATTTAACATGTTGGCGAACAAAAATGAATTAAAAAATGTGCCAGAAAGTAGTCAATTTAGACTTGCCAGGCGGTTCTGAAAAAAAAAAAAAATCCCTGTTTAACAACGGGAAATTTTCTATAACAACGCGACACGTTTGCAGTCATTTTGTAACGTAAAAACATGATAACTTGCATGCATAATTATTTAAATGATTTAAAATCATTTTTTTTTCATTTTTTGATAAATAAATTACTTCTTGAGTTATAAGCAATTGTTGTCTCATAACAGCAATTTTTCCCCTTTCCCGCTCTCGCATCCAAAAAATCAGTTCAAAACGTCCATTTTGACAGCTTTTTCGGAAAGATATTCTGTATTTGCTGAAAAAGGGAAAAAACTATTCGATTATATAAGTTTTTGAATAGAAAACCTGCGAATTTCATACCTTTGCGAACAAAACTGCATTTTGAAATGTGTCAAAAAGTAGGCAAGTGAAGATTTGAGAACAGTTTTAACCCTTTCAAGTGCAAAGTGTACTTCTGTAGCTAAAATGTTGAAATGATTGATTGACACTAGAATTTACGAAAAAATTTATTTGAAAATAAGTAAAAGCTTTCCTTCACGTACATTATAAAACGAAAATTTTATTCCAAAATTCTGGCTCCACGATGGCATTTGGAGACTAAAATTAAGTGGATATATACTATTCCACCGCCCTTCTATGGGTTAATATGATATTGAATTCTTACATCACATAATGCCTATTTACGCATGCGGATAGGCCGGGCTGGAAATCCCCCTCCCCCCCTCGGAGTTTTTATAAGTCCACTCCGGTAGGTCTGAGATTTTATATACTTTTTTTAATGGTCAATAAGTGCAATCCCCCCCCCCCCCCCCCATATACGGGTGGAACGTTAAAGGTCCACGGCCCGGCTTTGCTGAACCGATCTGTCCCACTCAGGCATTAACCCCCCCCCCCCCCCCCCCTCTTTGGCAACTCTATAATTTCTACAGAGCAACAGAAATCCATCCCGGAAAAAAATGCCTGAATTCAACACTGTGACTAAATACGCTAGAACCATTCTAAAATTTAAGATAATTGAAAAAAAAAGTATTTATCATATCAATTCTAAATTCTTTGAAAAAAATATTTATTACAAAAAATCAGACATGTCTTATTGCAAGCATTTCCCACGCTCTTTTGTTTTGCTTAAATGTTATTCATCAATTTGAAGTATTATCTCCGTTTGTTTATGTTATGACTACCTATTTTCTATATATATATCGCAATATCGACAGCTGGAAAGTAATTTATGTGTCTGGGTAGAACAATTTTGCATTTATTTTTTATTCAACTTTATAAAGCTATGCGTAAATAATTAGAAAATATTATTATTTATATTTGCAATCGCTATTCAAAGTTTAATGTTAAGGAAAGTTTCTTAACATTAATGTTTTATTATACGGTAAAATGCATTTTATTAGAAATCACAACCAAGATTGGAAATTATGACTTTTTTTTTTAAATACTGTTATCCAGCATATTTCAGACATGTTCACATTTTCTGTTTGCCTCTTAACATATATGCAATAAAATCAGAATTATAAAATTGTAATATGTAATTAGAATGAACTTAAGGACATTTTATTAATTAATATGAATTATACATATAAATTCTACTATTTAAATGTTTAAAATTGTATAAATTATGGCTATATAATTATGTTTATTATATGTTTAACCCTTTCCGGCGCGGAGTAAGTTTGTTTTTAAAAGGATGAAATTATCGACTGACACCAGAATTTACAAAAGAATTTAATAGAAAATAAAAACGTGCTTATTTTCCCGTAGTTTATAAAAGTAAAAATTTAATTAAATATTATTGGTGCCGTTTGTCAGTTTTGGAATTAAAATTAGGTGTCCTTTTTTGTGACCACCGCCCGCTAAAGGGTTAAAGTTATAATAGGCACATTTTATTAAAATTCAGCTTAAACATGTTCTCATATCCAAGCTAATTTCTGAATTCATTTTTGCTCGAAAACACGTGGAATTGGCAGGTTCTCTTATTCAAAAACTATGTAATGGAACATTTTTTTTTCACTTTTCGGTAAAGACAGAAGATCTTTCAGGAAATTCTATCAAAGTTGGCATTTTGAACCGAATTTCCGGACGAGACAGCGGGGGGAAGTTTAAAAAAAACTGCCGTTATGAGACAACAACCGCTAATAATTCAAAATGTAAATCATTTGTTGAAAAATGAAAAGAGAAGAAAAAAAAAACAGTTCAGTTACAAATCATGTCAATAGTCATTCCTGCAAGTGTCGTGATTTTACATTTAAAAATGAGCTCGTGAATGTGTCAGTAAGTTTCACGTTGCTGAGTGGAGGAAAATATTTTTGAGAACCGCCTAAAATATTCTGTAAAAAAAAAAAATCTATTGATTTTACAGAAAAAACTGTCATTCAGGACGCCAGTAAAACATTGTTTACTTTGCGGAAATAATCTGTATTTACTACGAACTTTCTGTTATTTTAACAGACTTTGCCCGTAAGTTCGTAATAAATGCAGATTATTTCCGTAAAACAAACAGATTTTACTTACCCATCATACGTAGTATAGGGTAAGTCTTGTAATCGTTTTGTATATCGGAAAATTTTTTTTGACGGATTTACACGTTTCAGACACTGGAGATTCCGAAAAACATATTTTTAGAAAAAAATGTTTGCCGTCCGTCTGTGTGTGTGTCTGTAAACGCTCTATCTCCCGAACAAATTGAGATAGAGACTTGAAATTGGGTATGTACTTAGTATGTAATAATGGGAAGAAGCTTATTGAATTTGAGTCACCTCGATTATCCGGAACTCTCGAAATTTTCGTTTTGATAAAAGGTATATAAAAAATTTCGAAATTGTTTGTTTTAAGGAGTGACTATAAAAGACAATAAAAAAACATAAATTTTGTCTAAAGAATGAAGTCGATCGGATCATGAGTTGCCGAGATATTTTTAATCCTATTTTCCACACTCTTTGATTTTTCATGACCCTGTACTTCAATCAAATTTCAATTCAAAGATCTATTTCAATTATAAAGGAGACGCTTCATCCGACGCAGTAAACTGTTAGTTAATAGGATTATAATTTTTAGAGTTATAAGGATGTTTCTTTTAAGCAATTCAGTAATCGAGCATTTAAAGTTTAGGACGTCATCAAGCCACGATTTTATTCGAATTGCAATGCATTTTATAAGTAGTTTACGAACATTATTTAATTTTTTTTATTTTATATGATGCATATCCATGATGGGTAAGTATTACGGTGGCCCCCAACGACTACTTTAGTGACGTCCTGGCTGACATTTTTTTTTTTTCTAAAATCAACAAATTTTTTTCTTTACAGTGCATTAATAACTCAAAGCAATGTTTTAGTGTTCCTTGTTCGAAATATATAGCTCATAGGATGCTGTTTCTGTACTACACGGTACGAGTATAATTAAAATTCACCCGGTCGGACGGTGAATCCTTATAACTCCAAAAATGATATTCCTAATTAAGTAACGGTTTGTTGCGTCGGATGAAGCGCCTCTAGTGATAGTGCTCGAAAACGAAATAAAATTTCACTTATCTATAGTTAAACTGAAAATTGCAAGTTAAGCTGTGAAAATTGGAAACTAGTCGTTGGGGGTCACCGTAATACTTACCCATCATGGATATGCATAATATAAAATATGAAAATGAAACATGTGTAAACTACTTATACAATGCATTGCTATTCGAATAAAATCGTGGCTGGAGGACGTCATAAACATTAAATGCTCTATTACTGAATTACGTAAAAGAAACATCCTTATAACTCCAAAAATGATATTCCTATTAAGTAACGGTTTGTTGCGTCGGATGAAGCATCTCATTTCCAATTGAAATAGATCTTTGAATTGAAATTGGAATGAAATACAGGGTCATGAAAAATCGAAGAGTGTTGAAAAATGGATTACAAATATCTCGGCAACTCATGATCCGATCGATTTCATTCTTTATGCAAAATTTATGTTTTTTTATTGTATTTTATAGTCACTCCTTAAAATAAACAATTTAGAAATTTTTATATACCTTTTATCAAAACGAAAATTTCGAGAGTTACGGATAATCGAGGTTACTGAAATTCAATGAAATTCGCATTACTACATACTAAGTACACACCAAATTTCAAGTCTCTATCTCAATTTGTTCGGGAGATAGAGCGTTTACAGACACACACACAGACCGGCGGACGGCAATTTTTTTTTTCTAAAAATATGTTTTTCGGAATCTCTAGTGTCTGAAACGTGTAAATCCGTCAAAGAAATTTTTTTTTTTTCGATTTCCCAGTAGATTATAAGAATTACCCTATACTACGTATGATGGGTAAGTAAAAGTAGCTGTCTATAAGACAACAGTTTAAGATTAAAATAGTTTTAATAATGAAAGAAAAGTGTCCAGTTAAACTAATGGCATTGAGCGCACAGGCTATTCACACTAATTGTATATTATACTCTTATTTCAAAGAATAATACCCCTCGAAAAATAAAGAAATCGACAATAAATTAAGAGGCGATTAGCCCCCCCCCGTTCCCACCAATGAACCCCCACACTAATCAGGGAAGCGTCTTATCACAATGAGCTTATATAGAATGTTTGAAGTAAATCGAATAATTCTGCATGAAAAACTCATTTATCTAAATTAAGGGGGGATTAGCCCCCAGTTCCCCCTTTATACTTAACCAATGAACCCCCAAAACTAATCAGGGAAGCGCTTTATCGCAATGAACCATACAAAATTCGAAGCAAATCGGATAATTCTGAGTGAAAAAACCATTTATCTAAATTAAGGGGGGATTAGCCCCCTGCCCCCCCCCTCTACTGATAGCATTGAACTCACATGCTATTCACACTAATTGTATATTAGACTCTTATTTCAAAGAATAATGGCCCTCTAAAAATAAAGAAATCGACAATAAATTAAGAGGGGATTAGTCCCCCATCCCCCCTTTGTACTTAACCAATGATCCCCCAAAACTAATCAGGGAAGCGCCTTATCGAATGAACCTAAATACAAAATTCGAAACTAATCGGATAATTCTATCAAGAGTTTCGCATTACTTACATACATACGTATGTACATACAGAACCTGCGGGCGCATAAGCTCTCAGACTTTGATAGCCTGTGAGCTAAAAAAATATCATAGTAGAAAAGGTGCTTTATAAATATCGAGCTTTTAACTGTAAAAAATAATACTACAATCGTTGGCCTTCATGAACAGATATTGTTTTTTCGCAAAATGTCATTTTGTCCTACTGTTCTTCCTTCGTAATCAGGCGAACTGACCGACCACTTAAGCGCACTTGACTATATGTTTAGAAAATGACATTACATTTTTCTTGTGCGAAAATTCTGCAATTCTCTCTGCAGACATTTTCTGTTGGGTACAGTTGGATGTCGAAATTGCAAATTTGTAAATTGGCCTCAGATGATCCAGTCATGCAGTTACGAAATTCAATTCATCTTCACACATTTTTTTTTTTCAAATCTCCCAGACTTCATTATTTTAAGCACCTGGCTCAGTTATTTCTTGAAATGCTAATTGTCAGTGAATGACGCACAGCTAAAACAGCCCTGAACATGTTCTTTGGATGCATGTTCGTGTTACCTGGTATTACAAGAGGTGTTATTGCGAAGCAACTACTAAAAATACGCTGATCTTGCTAACTATTATATGCCACCTCCATATAAATCTATAACAGTGATTGAGTTACAGCAGTGTCTCGACGTCTTTATTTTTAACCTGCCTTCTAATGTTTTTAGTTTATCAAAATGTCATTTTGAAGAGCGATTTACCAAATTGTTTCTACGGTTTTTTTCACGACTCCTGCCAAGTTAACTTACGTTTCTGTGTCGAAACAGGCTCCAATATTTTTAGGTTAATCCAACAACGACTCTCTCAGTTGGTTGTTTTGAGTTTTTGTCTATTTCCAGAAGCCAATAGCGATTATAGCGAGCCAAGATTGGTTCTAAAACTCCACCTTTAAAGGCGTACCAAAGGGCACATAATATATTCATCTAGGTTGTTATTCAGAGATTTTTGTATTTTTCCTGTCACGTTTGGGATACAGCCAGAAATTAAAAAAAACAGATAGCTGAATTTGTTTGTTTTTTGAATAGTAGCTGATTTAACAAGATCTTTCTGAGAGCTTTTGGATGCTTCATTGCTTACTCAAGCTAAACATTTGAGCTCGGTTTTCAGATTCTTTGATTCTAATGCAGGTCATTGGCTTTAATTTCCTGTTTCCCCTTTCCCTTTGACTTTCTTGTTCCATGGGAATAATGATTATTTCTTATTTAGCAAGTTTCTAAAACCTGGAGTAAAAATATATCGAGGGGCATTCAAGACTGTAGACAGAAAAATATTTCGGAATGGTGTATGGTGCCCAGATTTTTATTCTTGTTTTATTTGAGATTTGTTTTTTACTTAGATTACTGAGATTTGTTTTTTTTAATAGGGGCAAGTGTTAAGAGTCTTTATTAACCTATAACCCTTTGAGGGGCTTTGGTATATATTATATCCCACCTAATTTTAATCCAATTCAAACCAGAAACTTTTAATTAAATTTTACTTTTTTAACTTTGACGGGAAAAAGTTGAAGAAATTCTTTTTCCTTATTTTGAACTAAATTCTTTCGTAAATACCGGTGTGAATTCGACGTTACAGGAACACATTTGCTAGCCCCTGAAAGGGTTAACTGCTGTTAGCGCTCTTACAGACCGCTGTTTTTTTCAATATCCACAGTTTAATTTGTAACTTTCAGTTTAACTATAGATACTAGTGCAATTTTATTTCGTTTGAAGATCTAGGACCATCACTTAGAGATATCTAAATATGGGAATTTCAAAGTTTAGTACAGAAAGAGCGTCCTATGATTTAATCGAGCCTTTTATTCATATTTCGATCAAACAGTCTCAGAGAGTATAGACAAAAGTAAGTTTACAATTAAGGGGGTCGGGGCAAGAAAGTGCCAAGCCACATTTTTGGTGAAATAAATCTAACACTGTCATCTGTTGCTTAATATTGTAAATTATAATATCCTACATATAATTTGTTTCTAATGTCACTTGGTGGCAACCTATGTGACAGGTTTCGTTTTTGACCCAGATGTTTATATGCCTCCAATGAAGATAGCTAATTTACAAAAAACGTAATAGTAATATCATTAAAGTAATGCCCTATTGTTACTCAGAATATCTCAAATGTTACTAAGACATTGGCGAAAACATTTTAGGTTATCTATCTTGGTTTGAGTATTGGATCCAATTTTCAAATGGAAATATCTCAGAAGCTCAAAAATGTGGCTTGGCACTCTCTTGCCCCGGCCCCCGCAATTTTTGTCCACAGTAGTTAAAAGTTAAGCTTTATTGTGAATTCAAATAATTCAAATGAACACTTAATTCCTGTTATCGGTCTCACAGACCGCTGCTTTTTTCAATTGTCACACTTTAACTATAGATACTAGTGAAATTTTTTCTGCTATCGCTAAAAGTACTATATCGCTAAAACTCCTGAATAGGTGAATTTTAACTGTCTTGTACATAAAATTTAGTACAGAAACAGTATGGTATGAGTTAATCGAGCTTTTTTTTCATCCATATATCAAGCGGTTTCAGAGACCGCCCACAGTAGCTATTTGACAATTTTTGTCACAGCAGTTAACGGGTTAATACAATTACAAAAAGAAATTTAAGTATTTTTCATTGCACATAAAACAAATTGGAAATTGTAATACGTTAAACGTGACAAATAAGGCTCGCGTTCGTACAATAACTAGTTTTACAATGTAAAAAAAAAAAAAATCATCTTTATTATTTCAAAGAAATGAATTATATCGTCTGTTATGAGCGAAATGTGCATACCTGTTCTCTTATTAATACGTATGCCACGTTTACAAATGCGAATTTCATTTTTTCGACATACCAAACAAACGCTGCAAAATTCACCATGGAGATCTTGCTTCGCGAATGATTACCTCCATGGTTTAATATTTTTATGACTCATGAACGAATCTTTTATGTTTATTGACTTTAATGGATTGCGATATTGGGCTGTCAATCTAATTTCAACTGAAGTTATCTCAGAATCTATACATATTTGAAACAAACAATTTTTTTGACGATCTTTCTAAAAATGTAACTTTTATGTCAATTTTATTCGAAAAAATAATTTTGAATAAAAATGGCCGCCTGGCATATGGAAAAAGATGGGGTTAGCCCGTATTTGTTTTCCTCAGTCACATGACTTGCGTTTTTATTATATAGATAACATATAATAGGATTTAACAGAATAAAGAAAACTTTTATTAATATCATTTTAAGTTTGGATTCGATTTTCATAAAATTTGAAATGAGTCGGCAAAATTCTGCAACGATTCTATGTATTAAATTTCAAACTATTCGGTTGGGTAGTTTTTGCGCTGTGCGGACGGACGGACGAGACAACGACTATAGGTGCTACGTATTTATACAATTAAGAACGCACCTAATTATAATCTTATTTAAATGCTTCATCGGTGAGGTATTGAAGTTAGTGTTAACCAAATTAATCTTTGAAATTTTGTACATTATGTTTTCAAATGTCTTATTTCCAGAAGTTGTTTTTCCAGTAGCATACGATACGTCAAAAAAGTTAATGTTTGTGGATATTTTAAATGACTTACCATTCTTAAAATGACTGAATTTGGGCTAAACAAGTATGGACGATTTGTATCAAGCTGTTATAGATATTTTATTTTGATATTTTATTCGCTCTTACAAAATCACATTCCAAAAAATTGCAGTGAATTTTAAAGATTTCTTAGAAAATGTATTTATTTTTCCAACATACTAACAGAATCAAAGATATACTAGCTTAGAATTTTGATTTTTGAATCTTGACCATCTTGATTCATAATTAACAGCATATTTATAATAGTTGTCCTGACGGAAATTTCAACGGAAAAGATCAAACCGTGACTCCCCCCCCCCCCCCCCCCTATTCGCTACGGCTTTGGGCATTTGCAAAAGTAGTTTAATTCCGTGCACCAATGGCATAGTGCCAGCTTTAAGAGACTGATATTTTATAGAACCGGAGATTCGGTTACAGTTAATATTTCTATAGAAAGGCTAGAATAATTTAAGATTTTAGACTCGTCTTGAATTATTAGAAAATTATTTTCTCCTTAATTTAAAAACTATATTTAAAAAATATTCAAGCTACGTGTTTCAAAAATATAATAGTAAGCTCAACTCTTTCCTTCTATGATAAAAAAAAAGAATTTTTAACGAATGTTATCTTTTCATATATATACTAGCTGACCTGTCCGGCGTTGTCCTGGATAATAACCTTAAATATGCCTAAAATCAACATTGAATTAAGACATTTACTCCAGAAGGGATTTCTGAAGCTTTCATTTCGGCAAAATAAAAACTTGGAGGAAAAAAAGCGAAAAACTTAAAAATTATTGTACGAATTCCGGATAAACTTTATTAAAAAAGGGCTAAAATTTTCTATGCCGGGAAAAAAAAATAATAATTTGGATTGCTTTTATGAGGGACTCAAACGACAAACTTGGAAAAAATCGGGAAAAATGCGAATTTCCACTCAAAAGTTGTACCACTGTTCCTGTTTTATTAGAAGGTGAAGTTTTTGTTGGAGGTATTCCATACTTTGGAATGAAATGATTTTATAATTATTTAATGGCTTTAATAAGGACTTTGTATTTTCCTAAAAATAGACAAGACTTAAAAAAAAAAAACGAACAAATTATTTTGATGATTTTTTTTGATAAAAAATGATAACGATATTAAAAGATACCCCCCCCCCCCCCAGAGATATCTTACGATATCAAGTGCAAGACCTCTCCCCCTCCCTCTAAAATTATAACGTTATCTATGGCACAGTCCCAAATTGTTTAACTGAGAATTAATAGCCTCCTAAAATTGATAGTCTGGTTTGAAAAAAAAAAAAAAAGATTAATACACAATAAATATTAATCGGAAACGTTTCCAAAAATCAGTAGCAGCGAAAAAAGAATTGTTTTTATAAATTTGTCTGTAAATCTGGAAAATATTTTAGTCTCTGAGGTTCCTAATGATAAAGAAAGTTTATCGGAATCGCTGGTAACTCGGGAGAGGTAATATAGTATATTTCGTGGAACTATATTACCACGAACTATATTTGAATTGCAAACCTTTCAAATTCAAATGATTTGAATTTTGATTTCAATTAAATATTTGAGATGTTGTTATTGGTATTGATGTGTTTGTGTTTACGTATTTTATCATGATTATATTTTAGCTTTAGATATTATATTACAATGTTAAAATATTGATTATTATTGTTATTAGCTAATGCTAAAAGATTGTGGAGAAAAAAAAAGGGTTGGCGATATTTAAAAAAAAAGTGGCAATCACTGGTGCCCGGCTAACATAAAAGTACAGATTTATGAAACTTTATCTGCAGATCTGACCCCCCCACCCCCCATTAAACTAGGGGGTTCTGGGACCCATGTGCCCATTCCTTAATTGCACTGCTGAACGCTACTTGAAAAAAAAAAAAAAAAAAAAGAAAAAAGAAAAGAAAACCCTCAAACGAATAGTTTCCTTACTTATTACTATTCATATTATATTTATCACTTATTACTATTAAATATTTTTATCACTATTAATTATATTTATTACTTATTACTATATTTATCACTTATTACTATTAATAATTAAAAGAAGAAAGAACCGACGACACCTAGAATCGGTCGAGACCGACAAAAGCACCACCCAAGAAAATAAAACAAAAGTTCGCAGACGAAACAAAGTGCAAGTCCTCTTTTGGGCATCGGTGCATCGCCCGATCTGGATCCGCTCTGCGACGCCCCTGACGGACAAGGCGGCACGGATGCCGAAAGAAGATGGGGCACCCACCTTGCGGAGAAAGGTGGAGTTGCGCCTACCTGTGCTCGGATGGGAAGCGACATTTACCTCTCCGTTTCAGATCACGGAAATGAGATGTTATGTATGAGTAGTTCTTGACTCGGAGGTGAAAATGAAGCTTTAAGGCTGCTCGTCAGTGAACTTTTCGATTACCCTAGCTAATATTAAACCTATGGGCATAGGAGGCATTCGTATATTTAAAATATATCCTCAGGAAATTAATATTTTTAACTTCTTTTCTCTGTGTACACTTCTTAAAGGATGTCTCCTTTTTTTCTTAGTTATCAATTTTTTTCTAAAATATATACTGAATTTTATGTGGAAGTGTTAAAATTTTATTTAGTTTTGTTAATATTTTCACACATAAAATTATAATTTAAGCACATAGTATTAAATGAAGCCTATGTTTCTGCCATTTCATCATACTCAGATGTCTGAATAGAGATAGTTTTCGAAAAGAAAATTAGTAAATACAAAGACCTGTTAAAAGGGACCCATTTTTTTTCTAGCATTTGAGGAGGTTTTTCTTTCTTTTTCTTTTCTTTTTTCTTCTTTTTTATGAGAACAAACTGAGACTACAAAAATGCTGTTCTCCCCCCAACACTTCCACCCAGGACTTGACAAATGTAGTCGCCAAGTCGTCGCTGGCAACCAAGCGATTTAATATGGCGGATTTTTTTTTTAAATAAAAAAATGACCTAAGAAATAAACACATATGGTATTTCGTCACCCCCCCTCAATATTAAGAAATAAACTTAGAAATTATATTCAAACAACAAATATAATTTTTATTTTTAAATTGGCGAAAATGAGTTCATTAATTGCATGTTTTACAATAATAAAAACAGAATAATTAGACTGACTTCGACAGGGAAATGGGCAAAAAATTCTTCTCCTGCTTCACTATTTTATCTATATGCCCCCTCATCAGATACAGATTGTGTAGCACTCAACTATCCAAGCATTTGAAGCATTTGGCAATCAAAAGTTTCCGAACATACCGGTTAATTCAGCCTTTAGAGTATTTGTTTTCTTTTCTATTTCTTTCTCTCTTTCTTTTTTCTTTTTCCAAAGATAAATAATTTTGATGTTTCATTAGAAAAATTAGATATTATCTTTCTGAATTATGCACTATTCTAAAGTATGTAACTAATAATTCTAAACTATGCTTGTTATTATTTTTTTCTGAATTATTTCACAAAAATAAATAAATAAATAAATAAATAAAGTGGGTAATTTATGTATAATTGATGTATGGTATTTTTATGTTACTATTAACAAGTATGCATTTGAGATATAAAAAACACACTAGTCGGATGTGCCAATCCCAAAACTTTCTTCTATCTCACACAGGTTTCGTATACACTAAAAACGAATATCAGCACCAATATCAAGATCTAACTGAATCTAAAGTTTTATTAAATTCCACGCATTAGTTCTTGAGATATGACTATCGCTAAAATCGTGTAAATCCTGCAAAATGTAGCATAGCAGCGTCAACTGCGGGGAGTTTTACACTAAAACCTAATCAACTACAACTTATGTCAACGTCTAACTGAATCTGAAGTTGGATGAAAATCCATGCATTAGTTCTTGAGACACCGTTATCGTGAAAATCATGAAAAAAGTAGCATAATAGCGCCATCTGTTTACACCCTATTTACACCAAAACGTTATCAGTATCTATTTATGTCAAGGTCTATCGGAATCTGAAGTTTGATGAAATTCTCAGCATTACGTCTTGAGATATAGCTATCGAGAAAATCATGAAAATAGTAGTTTATCAGCGCCACCTTTTGTTATATCTACACCAAAACGTATTCAGCGTCTATGTATGTCAAAGAGTAACTGAATCTGCAGTTTAATGAAAATCAGTGCATTAGTTCTTGAGATAGAGCTATTGCGGAAATCGCGTAAAATGCAACATAGCAGCGTCACCTGTTGTGCGATTTACACCAAAAACTAATCAACACCAATTTATATCAAGGACTAACAGAATCTAAAGTTTTATTAAATTCCGTGCATTAGTTCTTGAGATAGAGCGTCCACAATCTTTTTGTCACATACAGACAACCGGACAGACAGAAAGACAGAGTCACAGACAGACATTTTCTAAAAACAGTTAAATCGTGTTCAAGACCTTCTAAAAAGTAAAAATTCGTGGAAAATCGGAAGATGAAAATTTTCACGAATCCCATACTTTCTTCTTGTAAAGATAGAAGAAAGTAACATTCAAAAAAAAAAAAAAAACAACAAAAAAAAAACAACAAAAAAAAAAAAAAACACGATGATTATACAGTTACAGGTTACGCAACAATTACCACCTTACGCTCAAATATTTTTGCAATTTCAGTCGCTATTTATTTTCATTACAGACTTTAATAAAGATGGATAAAAGATGATTCCCATCTTCTTACTTTTGTTTTTATTCTTTTGTTCCACATGAATTTCCTAGAAGAAGAAAGAAGGGGGAATCGCTAATGACTCCTTATTTGTTTTATTAATCGTTAAATGGAATCGCGATTAAGGTTTTTTTACCCTGCTTCCTTTTCACGGAGGTCCGGAGAAAAAAAGGACATATTTTCCGGAAAAATGAAAGTTGAAGGCAGGAAGTGGCCACTTTATATCGGCTCGATAAGCATTGCATCGTAAACGTGACATATATGGGACAGCTCCTTTTTGATACCAAAGTCAGAAATATTTCTTCCTGCATTCTGACCTTTTTGTTATAAAATACACCAGCTAATATTGTTAGAAAAGTGTGTAAATTGGTGTCATTAGGCAGGCCCGCAAATAAAGGGGAAGGGGGGGAGTTGGTACAAATTACAAGGGGACCGGCTTACAGTGACGTATTCTCTTAAAATTTTCGCCCGGCGCGACTTAGAATCAGTGTTGAATTCAGACACTTTTCTCCGGGAGGGATTTCTGTGTATCCGGGGGGGGGGGGCATTATAAAGCTCCGGAGGGGGGGGGGATTCTACTTTTTGACCATTGAAAGCATAAAATCTCAAATCTTCCGGGGGGGGGCATTTCGAAGTTCCGGGGGGATATCCCCCCCAGGCTACCGCTCTGAATTCAACACTGCTTAGAATGCTGCACGACTCGGGTTATGCGCCGTGGTTATGTTCTACTCGAATTCGGAAATTTTATTTCAAATCAACCTGAATCCAACACACTCCACCCCGAACCCGAAATATTTAAACCCGAACCCGAAGTCAGGGCTGCCACTGGTGACTATTTTTTAATCTCGCATACCACTTTTTCAAAACAATAAACGTTCACGAACACTTTGATAACATGTTCAAGAGAAATATACTTACAATATTTATATTTTAAAAATAATGGAGCGGATAAAATATAAAAATAGTCGCCAGTGGCAGTCCTGCGAAATAGAAGGAAATTAATTCATCGTTTTAACACAATATTATGGGGAAAAAAAGCCTACAATTATATCTCAAATATAAATTTTATATTTTATAAAAACATATTATACATATTCATTCATGTTCAAATATAGTGTTGTTTACATCTGAAAAAAATAATTCTAGACTTTTTCGGAAAATCTGGTCAACCCGAACTGAATTTCCAAGGGTCAAACCGACAATAATCCGAAACACTTAAAGACAACTCCACCCGGAACGAAAGAAATGATGTTACGCTATTTCAAACATATTGAAATTGATATGTATCAGCGAGGTGCACTACAAAATACTTACTATAGAATAAGGTGTGCATAGCAGTCATCATTCATTTACAGGGACACACAAGAATTCGCTTTCAGTATATTGTCTATTAATAACAATTGTTGGAAGTTTATTTATTTTTTGAATGAAGACATTTCTTTTTTTAATAAAAACTTTTTTTTACGCATCCGAAGTCCGGAAACAATATTATTGCAGCTTCCTCATCATCAGGTAACTGCTTCAAATGGTAAAATCCATCTCAACGTCATTAATAAATGTAAGTTATAACTTAAAAACAAACATTTTCTATTCTAAAAATAGCAAATTAAGATGTTTTGCTTGTATGATTAAATAATAATAATAATAACCACAGGACCCGTGCGAAAATTTCGCACTGCCAGCCTGATATTTTTTAGATACAGGTTTAAATTTCTAAAAAAAAATTATGGCCTAAAAATATCTGCAAACAATATTAGTCAAGTCAGAATATCATCTCATTTATTTCATCAAAGTTACAGTAAAAACTGATCGAAGATAGCAAACACACACACAAATATCAATCGTATTTTAACTGCATTAGACATAATCTGTTTCGGGGGAAGGAAAAAAAAAACGTGGAATAAAGAAAAATAAATTGAGCACTTCAATTTAAATTTTGCTTTTTAATCATAAATATAAAATAAACCTGTGCAGCAACTATCTTTATTGATTTTATATATATAATCATTGTTTATTTTTGTGTCAACATATATATTTGTTGACATTCAAAAATCTTCTTTTGAATTCATTTTCTAATATATATTTTAGTATATTCTAAAAATTTCTACTCCAATGACCAAATGCACATTTTCTTTTTGAATTTTTTTTTTTTATCAAAGTAATAAATTATATTTTAAAACGATAATACTATCAAATAACAAGATAGCATTATGGAATTCAGGGTCGTGCGAAGAAGGGGGCTAGGGGGGGGGGCTTCGCCCCGGACGCGGAAATTCAGGGGGCGCCAAATTTATACTACTAACCACGGTTTTATTTATTTATTTATTCATTTTTTGGTCATTGATCATTTTTTGAGGAATTTCTTTTTCTCTTTTCATCCTTCTGTCTCAAAATATCATGATCTTTCCAACAAATAAGTCCAATTTTCTCTTACCTTATTTAGTTGTTTGCAATTTCTGAATTAAAATTAAACCTTTTAAAGTTCCAACATAAACGCGAAATGTTTATTCAATAGAATTTATTTCTGTTTCTGTACTCTATCAGTTTTGTGTTACCTGTCACAAAAAGAAGGGAGGGGGGGGGGGGCGCCAAATTGAAACTTTGCCCACAGGCGCAGTTTTCTCTTCGCTCAGTCCTGATGGAATTTGCCTTTAAGTTTATTCAGATGCTTTGTAATTTCAAATGAAAACTCCAAGTACATTGTCTATTAGTGTGGCCTTTTAAGAATCCACGCATTCATAATTTGTCGATTTAAAATGAAAATTGCCACCTTGTTTAACAGTTCAAAAATTAACAGTTAAATCTTTTTGAAGGAAAGTCTTCAAATATCTGTATAAGAAGGTAAATCTAAATCTGTTTATCTTCACTACCCATATTTCCAAGATTATTTTCTAAATTGACGATGATTAAGCATGTGTGTTACATATATAATATAACTTTATTTGCACTATAAGTTTTAAGCACATATCCAGCTTTTATAAATCTATTTTCTATTTATAAATCTTTCTAGCAATGGTATACTTATGCTTATAGTATTTTTAAATTTTTGTAACTGCTCTGCATATCATTTCTTCAATTTCGTACTGAATGATTTCAACTCCCAGAACATTTAATGTAATTATGACAATAATTAGTTTCTTAAATCAAATATTTTTTCGTCAATACGATTGGTGAAAGTATCTTGAATCTCTAATTAAGAAGTATCAGTTTCAATTCTGACAGTTTGTCTTTCCGATGTTTAGCCAGATTTTGTGATTTTTCTTTATACTTTGTGCTGTAGCACCTTTTAATGTTATATTCTTTCAAAACATCAACAGTGTCTTACATATCAAACATAACATTTCAGTTTTCCTTTGAATATAATTGTTTTGTAAATCACCTTTAAATAAATATGCGATGTTCATTTTCAGTTTATCATATTTATTCATAGTGGTAAAGAACTTTAACATATTTTTTAATAAATCCCGGGATGTATGAGAGTATGTCAATAAAATGTATGTATATCAATAAAAAATGAAAGAAAGATCACATACAATTACTAACCTAACAAAAGAAAATAATTAAAGAGCTCATCTGAAATCCGTGTGTTCGACAAAAACTCAAGTGAAGCACCTGGAAAACATATTCGGGGTTTTTTGTGTCAAGCACAAAAGAGATTATTTGTGTCACTTTCAAAGCGACTTATTAAAAGGTATTTACTTTTAGATTTAGATTTTTTTTAAATTTTAACTGTTCTTAATTAGCACCTATTTTTATTAATTTTACAATACATTTCTTAGTATTCAATAAATACATCATATTATTTTGTAAAGTGGTGTAAAATTGCGAAGAGTGTAGTAAAATAAAGTATTAGTTTCGACATAAAACAAATAAAAATTATAAGTAAAATAATTAAAAAAATTTAGGAAACTTTAAATTTTCAGACTCAAGACCCCACTCTTTGCTACGTTCCGATTGGCCACTAAAATGTAAAGTTGAGTATCTGTTGCCAGATGAGCGAGGTTTTTTTTGTGCAGAATGCTACGACATTCTGAAGAGAAACATCTCCCTGATTTAAAGACAGAATAAATAAAACAAATATTACTATTCAAAAATAGTGGTAGCATTCGGATTTTAAAAAAAAAAGCCCGCCAAACTGATAACACGGTTATACATATATTATGTTTGCCATCTCTAAGACCACGGTTAGTGCAAGTGTGTTCGTGCAAAGTGTATTTAGAGCATGCGTGTTCTAACAACTAAATTAAATACAAATACAATTCAAAAAGGCTTCGCGGGCCACACATAAGTTGTCGGCGGGCCAGTTGTGGCCCGCAGGCCACGTGTTTGACGTGCCTGTTATAACGGAAAAGAATCGAAGAAAAAATCATTCCAGCTCTCATTTAAATCTAGTTTCTTAATTATGATTCACGACTGCGATAGTAATCAACCTAACTTTCTGTTTTTTTATTCGAGAAAGTCCGGAGAGCAGAAAACAGGCGAAATGAAAAAAACAAATGATAAGGAGGGAGGAAGTGGTCACTTATGTATCTCGGTTTGATAAGGGGGAGGGAGGGGGGAGATCAGTGTTTTTTCCGCGGAAACGAAACAACAGCGTGATTGTTTACTCATTGCATCATCGTTTCACAAAACATCTGTGATTCACAGCAAATTTTATTTCTTAATTTAGGTGCAAATTTTATTTCTTATTCCTTATCTACCCTCGCTTTTCTATTTGAAGTCATTTTCCAGAATTACGAATAAACACAACTTATGTCTTGAATAATAACCTGTGAATTTTTATCCTGCTTTTTCTAAGCGCACGCCGACAGAGTGAAAAAATGTCCTACGCTGGGAATCGAACCCGGGTCCTCAGAATAGCGCTCTGAGGCTGTACCAGCTACAAGGAACGACGAACGATATCCCAACTCGGCATCTCTCACTCTTATACAGACCTGCCAAGTCTCCGGCTTTTTGGATACCAGTATTTTGTACAGAAAATATTGTTTTATTTAATCGGAGCATTCTGCGATTTAAAATAACAACATTTTTCTCTAAAAAATTATTGGTGTGCAAAAAGCCGGAGACTTGACAACTTTGCTCTTATATATGTTGGACAGACTGCAAACGCAGCACAAGATGGAAATGCCATCATGAGCACGCACAGTTCTGCGGCAAACATGAGACAACATACAAAGCCATACATACGACAACACATGGTAGAGCCTCAGAGCGCTATTCTGAGGACCCGGGTTTGATTCCCAGCTTGGGACATTTTTCACTCTGTCGGTTTACGCTTATAGAAAAAGCAGGATAAAAATTCACTGGTTATTATTCAAGGATTACAGGTGTAATTTCCTGCTGAAATTGAATTAAAAATTAGCAACTTATGTCTTTCTGTCATATTTATACAAATGCATTTTAAAAGGATAAGAATTGTGACCTTTGACGATTTCTGCCAGTGGTTACGCGTAAATCACAAATTTGCTATTGGAAACAGATTTTTCAGGGACATAAAAATCCCGATACGTCGAGTATTTAAGATTAATACTTATTTCTGTGTAAGGAGAGATATTTAAATGAGAAAATAAATCTTTGAATTTTTAAAAATGCTATTAACAAATTTTCTACGGCGTAATTTCGGTATCGGGCTTGGTCTCTGACGACAAAAAATGTTTCGTGGCTCGGATTTCAAATTGTCGGACTCAGGCGGGCATCTACAAAGATATATTACAAGAATAGGATTATGGTTTCGAATATTTAAAGATTCTAAATATTGATTTGTACTAAAAAATGCATAAGCTACAATTTTTTTTTTTCAAAATATATATAGTTTCAAAATTAATTTTCGAGAAAATGTATCAATTGTAAGCTATGCATTTTTAAAAACAAAAGTCGATTTCTAAAAGTTTTAAAGATGCGAATCCAAAATTAGAGCTTATTCTTTTTTTTTTTTTTTTTTTTTTTTTTTTTTGGTGGGGGGGGGGGGGGGGGGGGGGGCAATATAAAGATACAATGTGTCGGCTTGTTCTCTTTTTTATTTTGTCCGACTGTACTTCCTATTTCTAATTGTAGAAGTATTCGACCATTTTTCCTCTTTAATGAATTTTTTAAATTATGCACTGTAAAAACTCGAAAAAAAAAAAAAAAAATCCCTGATGGCTCAGCCTACAGGCACAGGTAGATTTCGAAGACGCAGGCCGTGAGGCGCCTGTTTATAGGGAATTGCAGAAGAAATGACCTTCTTGCCATGATGCGGCAGTTGGGACCACCCACTTCGAAATATACCTCTGCCTGTAGGCGGAGCCAGCAGGGATTTTTTTGTTTTTTATTTTATTTATTTATTTATTTATTTTACCATAAGAGTTGGTCTCATAAAAAAACTTGTCAGTATAAAAGTTGTAGATAATACTAAGATGATTTATAATAAATTTAACCGGAGTTGATATCTTCTGAATTGACGAAGTTATGAATTTTTTTCTTCTTAAACTCCTCTCCCCGCCCCCTCTTGAGGCCATTTTTAATGATATCAAAACCTGTCATGAATAAATTGTCGGCCCTTTTTCCTAGAAGTAATAATAACTTTAAACGGATTCGACACGTATCCTAATTAAGAAGTTATGGGTTTTTTTCTGTTTTCACAAAAAGCCCCCTACCCCTCAATTTTGTCCATTAACGAACTTGACCGAGATTTTATGCCCCTTAATTTTATGTATCAGTTTGGAAGAGATTTGTGCAGAATTATGGAAGTTATCGTGTCCATAAAAAATGATATAAATAGATAGATAGATGGATGGATAGATAGATAGATATAGTTTCAAACTGGGGGTGGTTTTGGGTTCTAGGAGTCACGATCGGCGTAGATCTGCAAAAAAATTTCAGAAATTGCAACTTAGGGGAGAATGTACTTCTTACGAAATCTACCTAAAAGACGTTTTTATGATTTCCACTGCATTTTTCATGTCTATCAAATGTAATTTCTAATTTCTATCTCAACAAATCCAATTTTTCAAATAATTAGAAATGGAATTAAATTTTTAAATGATTCTTTTTTTTTTAAATTTATTTATTCAGTGCTTAATTGTGTACGTTAGTTTTTGAAAGGTTGGTATGATATCGAATGGTGTATTAGAACTGAAAAAGTACAAAGTTATTTTTTTTAAAGAACTGTATAAAAAAAAAAAAAAAAAAAAAAAAAAAAGAGTTAAGAATTTTTTTAATTTGAATTATCAAAAGAAAGTTGTATTTGTAATCTTTATTTGTCTATCTCTTGCATTTAAAGGCAATAAAACTGATAAAACATTATCTTCGAAGATGTCGATAATGAAGATATTTAAGAAATTTCAAGACCGATTTGATAACGAAGAACAAAAAGAAATTACATTGCATGACATTTCACGTGACATACATTGTTTTCCTTTATTGCATAAAAGAAATTGATAATTGCTTTAAAAATTTTCTGGAATATCTTGAGTTATTAATTAAATGCTATTCGCTTAAGTTTATATACAGTAAAACCTGCTAAGACGGAAAAATTCTGTTTTGCTAAAGTTTCCGTCCTAACAGGAAGATTTTCATTTTTTTTTTCATCCGGCATAACAACAACTTCGTTATAAGACATTCCGTTTAAGCAGGTTTTAGTGTATACGTGAATATATTTCTTTTTGAAGTGAGAAAAAATTTTAAATGTAAAATGATGGGCAATTTTGACTGTGCAATCACAAATTATAAATATCGTCGTTAATGCAGTAAAACTTTTTCGAATTCTAAACCTGTGTATAACGGAATTCTGCCTTAAACAGAAAAAATCATAACACCGGTTAAAGTCCTGCGCCAACAACAAACCCGAAAATGCTGCTTAAAGTCAATCCAAAACTGGATCCTGAACCCGAAATGAAAGAAAATGAATCCATATTTGAATACAATTATGGAAAAAGTAGTCTACAATTATATCAGTAATACACTGGTGTCCAGAAATTAAGGGGCAGTGACCAATTTCAGACGTTTCATCGAATATCTACTGAAACTCGTGAGGAAATGACCGAAATGCCCTTGAACTTTGAGGATGTAAAGAACATGTTTGACTTCATATTTTTCAGTGAAGATTTTGTCGCGAGGAATAGGGAGAATCAGGAGAGGGGGGGATAATAATTTTAATAATAAAATAATATTTCGATCACCCAAGTAACAGAAAATGCTAAAAATGATCTCACACTGTAGCAAATGACTTAGTAGGTCCTGTTCAACATTTGTGTAAGCATAGCACGTATATTCGTGAAGATGTTTACGTTTCTGTAAAAAATTCAAAAGGTTTATTTATTTATTTATTTATTTTTTTATATAGCATGCAGAGTTTTCAGCCGAATTTATCACTGCTTTCTAAAAACTGGACAAAATATCGTAGAAATAGTATAGTGTAATTAAAATATTAATATATTGAATATTGGATAAGATATGGGTATTTGTATGGAATAAATTTTAACTGCGCATGCGCGAACTACAGTACAAAAATTTTTGTTCTGATTTGATAGTCAATACTATATAGCAACTCATATAAAAAGTCCAGTGAAATATCGTGAAACCTCAAAAAGTTACAACAATAATTGATAAATTGAGGAGGAAATCCCATATAATCCTGGGATGTTTTTATGCATGAAATTCATAACTTTTTGCGAATAAACAAAGCAAAAATTTCTTTAAAAAATTAGTGGTAAGAAAAGAATAAATTTGGCAGGCATGCATTTAGTGCCCCAAATAAAGCCGGACACGAGCCGCCACTGATTGCACAGTAGTCAGCTCGTTGGGGGTAATAAAATATTTAGCTTAAGACAGGTTCCATTTTTACAGGTTTTTGAGTAATTAAAAGTACAGTAGACTTGCTATATTGGTCATTCGGATATATCGATGTTTTTTCGAGCTGTAGAAAAAATTTCTAACTTTACCACGCTTAAGAAATATTCCATGTATGGCGATTATAAAAAATACAATTTTCCATCGTGAATTTTTTGAGAAAGTTGAAATATGTATCTATAAATTGAGAATATTCTGGCGTCAAATACAGGGTGATTTTTTTTAAAGTTGTGAAAGTAAAATCCTATAACAAAAGAACCACTGATCAAAATGACCTGAAATTTCACCAGTATGCTCCCAAAGCAATGGGAATTTTTTAAGCGTAGTTAAAAAAAAAAAAAAACCCTTAAAATTGCCCCGACAGATGGCGCTGTAAGTTAACCGAAACAAAGAATATCGTCAGTGGGAAGAAAGCAATGGACGGTATTTTGAGAAACCATCTTGCGTAAGCCTTTTGTTGCCATTGGACCTTTTCTTAAATTCTTAAGTGTCCTGAATCTCCTAAGAGCAGTTGCTGCGCTGTCATTATTCTAATAATACAGTTTCACTATCGACGCACGTCAGTGGCACAGTCATTGCGAGGATATCAGTAGAATAATGAGCACGAGGTGGGCGTGCTTCACGTTTTTAACGCCACTGTGCGTGTGTCGTGTGCAAGCTCGTCTCCCGACTTTACTGCATAAACAGCGCCATCTGTCGGTGCGATTTTAAGTTATTTTTTCAACCACACCTAAAAAATTTCCATTGCCTTGGGAGCATACTGGTGAAATTTCTGGTCATTTGAATCAGTGGTTCTTTTGTTATAGGGTTTTACTTTCACAACTTTAAAAAAAAAATCACCCTGTATAAAACATTTTTTGTAGTTTATCATCTTTCTTTGCCTTCGTTTATATCGCGCTTTATATTTGCTTCCTATAATGCACGATATAACGAAAGGCTACTGTATTATTTACTCAAATGTATAAATTTGGTAATAAATCCTCTTGTGCAAATTACCGGGTGGGCTCAGGCCCCAGGGGCTCATATAAGTTGGCGCCACTGGTGTCTATCGTTAGGGACACTTTTTTTTTTTTTTCAATTCCTACTATTAGCTCACACTCTCTATATATTTATATATCTTGTTCAAATTTTCAATCGTTAATAAAATATTTTCTATTCATCCTATCAAGTTCAAATACATTTCTTAAAACTTGTAGTGGATGACACTTGACATTAATACAGTTTTTTCAAATATTAATTTATTAATTAAATTGACTTGATTAATTTTAGTTTTATATGGGAGAAAAAAATGTCTCCCATTTTTTAAATAAATGAAATGAAAGATTTTCCTCAAATGTGTGATGCCACAAAAATAAAATACCGCAACGATGATTATATAAAAAAAAAAATGTTCAATAAAGATAACGTGGGACATGAATGCTGCACGGGTTTATTTTATATATTTATGATTAAAAAGTAGTAATTGACTTTAAAAAATTGTTTTATATTACTTGTTTCTAGCTTTCGATCACACAGTGTAAAGAAAGTGTTGTAAATCATGATTTGCGTGTGTATGTGCGAGTGAACACGGTAACTCCCAAGCGGTACTTCCGATTGGGCTCCCGTTAGGCGAATAAGTTATAGAAAACTGTATAGAATTTCGTACAAATCGGCCGACGGATCAGATATTGAAACCATTTTCAAACCATTGTGCGACCGATTCTATAGTGAAAATAACTAAGGAAATATGAGACAGTATAAGTGATAAATAGTGCGACGATGTAATCAGGTATTAGTGGCGCGGAAGTAATGTGTCCAGTTCCAAAACGGGAGGTTCGCGTTCGAATCTAGCCGATTACAATGTATCAGAGGTGTATAAAAGCCTCCCCCCCCCTCTCCCCCGCCCTTAACTCTTTCCGGCGCGGAGTAAGTCTGTTTTTAAAATGATGAAATTATCGACTAACACCAGAATTTGTAAAATAATTTATTAGAAAATAAAAACTTGCTTATTTTCCAGTAGTTTATAAAAGGAAAAATTTAATTAAATATTCTTGGTACCGTTTGTCAGTTTTGGAATTAAAATTAGGTGTCCTTTTTTGTGACCATCGCCCGCTAAAGGGTTAAAAAAACTTTCTGTACGCACACCATTATTTGGGAAGTCGAGTATCCAGAATTTTTAGAATTTTAATTATTACTACCTCCCCCCTCCTCCTCCTCCGTTTGGAAGTTTTTTTTTTTTTTTTTTTTTTTTTTTTTTTTTTTTTTTTGTTGCCTACTGTACTCTTTGTGAGTCATAAAATGTTGCTTCTCAAAATAAAAACTGGAAAATTAAAAGATTCGTAATAAAATGAAACGCGTGCAGCTAATGGAACAGAAACCTCGATACTTAAAGAGTACGATATTAAATATTTAACATTTCATTTACTTAAAAATCTTTTCCATGCATTTTCTGATCGATAAAAGAGTGTTTCTTATCATAAAAGAAAGAAAAAAAAATTTAAGCATTAAATTGAAATGCTGAGAGCTAATGGAAAAAATAAATTGTAATTTAAAAGTAGAACGGTTTTAAATTTTAAATTCTGCATGTAGACCCATTCTTTTATGATGTATATTGCGGATCGTAAAAATACCATTCGTCAATTTCAGAATAAAAGCAAGAACTTTCTAAACTTCATAATAAAATAAAATACAGAATATTGTTGAAAACAAACACAAATTTAAAAGCAGTGCAATTTTAAAAAAAGTTTTATTTCTGTTTCTATACAAATCTCTTTACGACGCATTTTGTGGGTCGTAAACTACTGCATCTAAGAGATTTTATTCCACATCAAGCAATAAACATAAATGGATATGAAAACTCCACGATGGAAATATACATCCCTCCTCCCCCAGGATTTGACTTTCCCTGACCCCCTTTCGTTTCGTCTCTCCCTCCCTCCGGATAAATTGCAATAATATGCAAAGGAGGTCGTAAATTACGCTTCATTCCCGTGTAGCTGCAGACGATAAATGCAGCGGGCGATACCAGGTGTGTGCCCCAGTCAAACAAGCTTCCCCCCACCCCATCTCCAGCTAAAACATTCATTGGGGTAATCTCATTTGGCCGTTCGATAGAGCTCTTATCCCGAGGCCAGGGCGGCCAAACGATTGAAGTGTCATAGGAAGAAATATCTATCAACTTTTTTTTTTCCTTAACTGGAAACCACATAAAATTTCATGCATATTAAATGCACTTACTTTCATTTCTTTAAAAAGACTATTTCCTGCTGTTGAAAAATTGCTGAAGAGCCGTGCTTGGAAAGAAAGAAAAATAGTACATTACTCCTGAGATATATAACATGAGACACTGATATTAACTACTACATTAACTTCGTATAAAGCATCCACAAATTCTTACCAAAAAGAAAGAAAGAAAGAATAAATTATAAGTAAAAAGGCAAGTTTTTATTATAATGTACTAAAAAAAAAAATGAAGGACAATTGGTTGACAATAAATAACTCTTAAAAGAATTTAATTAAATTGCGAATGAATTTTATTTTATCAGTTTGTTTGTTTTTTTAAATAAAATGGATATACAATTTTAAATCCAGCTTTCTGGCACGAAAACATCGATCAACGTCTTCCTGAGGATCGAACCCATGACAGGGTTCAATCGAAGAACATCAGCTTATTTCTGAAGCAATCACTGACATTTACATGATTATATATGTGATGATACTTACGTACCCTTATTGGACAAATGTTTTTGACTATTGTGAGGGGTGGCAGATCGAAATTTAAAAAAAAAATTACAGTATATTGTATTGTCATCAGAAATGCGTCACACTTCGAAAATTTAGGTCAATTGTACCACAGTACACAATTGTACCATATTACAATATTGTGTGTTAAAATTGGATTGCATGGTTTGAGCCGGATGGACAGACAAGCCAAGTTAAAAAAAAAAAAATCTAACAATAAAGCATCACACATTGATTCCAACATTTGTGAGCAATGGATTTGTACTCTGAGTTATAAAGGCACTCTACAAACATTTTTCTTGGTGGTTTGTTCTTGTAAATAACTGTGTGCGTGAATTGTGTGTACGTTCGCTATCCTATCATAAAAATCTCAAAGTTTCAGATAATTTGATTCAGCTCAACAGAATGTATGTTTTAAAGAAGGCTACAATAATACTAATGCAGTTTAAGCACATGGCTGTTTGGTTGCTATTTAAAGTGAGGATTCCGCCGAGATATTTTGCCGTGCCGTGCGGTTCAGTTGTTCCAAGATTTATGAAGAAGATGTTTGGAGTTATGAAGGCCCTCTACAAACATTTTTCTCGGAAGTTTGTTCTTGTAAATAACTGTGTGAGTGAATTGTGTGTACGTTTACTATTCTATCATCAAAATCTCAAAGTTTCCGATAATTTGATTCAGCTCGGCAGAATGTGGGTTTTAAAGAAAGATACATTCTATGCTAATGCAGTAGAAAGGAACTTCTTGAACGTCTTGAGTTGCTGTGGTGAATTCCATTTGGTAAAGCGTTGTAACTTTTACGCTCTGTAAATAAAAGAGATTATTCAGGTTCACGGAATCTATTAGTTTTAAGAATTGAGATTTAACTCCTTTGTGTAATAGATATTTTTAGAATGTAGTCTTGATTTGAGCTAGCCATTTTCGGAATAGAACAGTGTTATTTGAAGTCACGTTAAATGCTAGAAATGTTATCTAAAGTTTTCATCATAAGAGAACAAATGTAAACAAAGATGTATGCCAAAAGAAATGAAGCTTCATTATGGAATGTTGGATTGTACATTGTAAAGATTGTTAATTTTAATTTTAACTGTTGCTAAATCACATTGGAATAAACTATTTAAGTTGAGTTTTGATTGCTTAATTTAAAAAGTTTATCTTAACAATTTTTCTCATTTTTATGGAATAGTTGTTATGTTGATAGCGTACACGCCAACCTCCCGTTAAAAACAAAAACAAAAAAAAACATACTTCAAACCAGAAATTAATTTGATGAATCCAATTAAATAGATTTCAAATGACTACCCCGTAGAAGCAAGACACATTTAACTAAACAAATTATCTGGTTTAAAGTATGTTTTTAGTTTTAAAGCCAGGGTTTTAAAATTAAAGCATAATGATGGTTTGTACTCCCAAGAACCTCTGAGTTGATCTGATCCAACAAAAAACGAAGCCCTTGTTGGGTTTGTGTTATGGTATGGTTTAGTCCCTGTTCTTGGATAATTGTACCAGTTGTAGTGAAATTTGAGCTCGACTCATGTTTTATTAACCGATTCCTTTTTTTTTTCCTTCCTTTTTTTTAAAAAAAAACTTTGTTTTATTGTTACAAGTCTTAATTATTCTTTCCAGTTGATATAGTGTAATATATTTTAGAATAAACATGTTTAAGCTGAATAAAGCCTATTTTTACAAGAAGAAAGAATCAGATTCGAGAAAATTTTCGGCTTCTGGTTATATCGGCAGTTTTATATGTTTTAGAAGGTTCTGAACACGATTTGACTCTTTCGAGAAAATGTCTGTTCATGAGTCTGTGTGTCTGTCTGTCTGTCTCTCGGTGACACACATCTTGTTCGCAGTCTAACTCAAGAATTTTACCAAACTTTCAATTCAGTTAGATCGTCACATAAATAGAGGCTTGGTTGCAAATCGCCCAACAGGTGTTACTTCTATGCTATGTTTATTCCGATTTCCGAGATACCTATACCTTATGAGCTACTGCACAGAATTTCACCAAACTTCATATTCTGTTAGAGCGGGACATAACTAGATCCTTATTAGGACTGAGTGTATACCGCCAACAGGTGTCGCTGCTATCCTCTGTTTTTCACGATTTCCAAGATAGTTATATCTCAAGAACGAATAGATAGTCATTTAATTTTTGTAGCAGACGATTTGATTTATATAGAATACATTTTGTAATGAAGTTTTATTTGAATATTTTATTTTGAAGTTTTTTTTTCTTTTTTAAGTGAAGACGAATTTTTGGAGGTAGACTGGATCTACGTCTTAAAAAGAACACAGATAAATATTATAAAACGCAGATGGACGGAAATTCATTTCCCTAAACCAACAATAAGTCCTCGTCTAAAAATAAATCTCGTTAATTTTTGAAAAATTTTCCTCCTTTCAAAACGGACAAGTTACGAAAACAAAACATTAGAGGTCTTCCACGGTGCAAGCCCTTTTAACAATATGGGCACACCCTTCTAAAAGAGAGCCTTCTCTCATTTAATACGTAGCAGCACTTTTGCAAGCCAACTTTTTATAAATGTAATCCCTTCGGGCCCGAGATGTCAGTGAAGGAGTCATTGCTAAACAGAGAGAGAGAGATGCGAAGGTCGTGGCCGTGTCATCACCTGAAGTAGGGAGAGGAGAACGCCCAGACCGTTTTTTGAAGAAATGACAATTTAAAGAGAAAATTGCACGGAAGAATGGTTTGTGCTTCGGGCCTGCAGTTTAATAGCTTTCGTCGTGATATGAATATTTAATATTCCGAAGTGGTTTATTTTACAACTGCCTGCTTCTGATGGGAGCATAGAGTAGAGGTCTGCAAGGGCCGAAATATCCAGGCCCGGGCCAAAAACAAAAAGTTCGGCCCGGTTCGTGCAAAAATCAATGAAATCAGACTCGGCCCGAGCCCGACCCGACTCAATATCTACAAAAAATATCCGATTTTTCTTAACATACAATTAAGATTCTTTGAAAGAGTACTGCATACATGTTTAAATGAAATATTTCAGATATTTCAGAATATTTCAGACTATATGTCCGCAAGCCATTGAATACAGAATATCAATATTATTGACCACTTTAAACATTCAAATAAAGACTCATAAAAAAAATGTAGTTTAGAATAAAAACAAAAAGACGGTTAAAACATCATAACTTTTGTAGGTGTATAATTTTTAAAAAGTAGATGTTTGTATATATTTCTCTCTAATTTATTAAAGTATATTTCCAAAGATTAAGTTAAGAAAAGTTCATTATCACTATTAAAAAAAAAAAAAAAAAAAAAAAAAAAAAAAAAAAAAAAAATAAAACTTGTCCGACGCAATTAAGTTCAGGTCCGTGGAAGTACATTTATAAGCTCTTCTAGGGGAAAACCAAGTCCATTGAAAAATTTTCATATTTTGTCGGCTTAGTCCGATCCTTTTAAATTTGTTATATTGGGCTGGTCAATTGCTTATTTATTTATTTATTTTTTATCGTTCCAGTCCGTTTAAAAGTTTGTCTTCATTTTGCCGATCAAGACAAAGTAAAAGTCCAATTTCTTGGTATAATTTAGAGTCTCCCTCGCGAGGCATAGAAGTTTGGAAATCATGTCCTAGAGATAAGAGACTATATGTGGTGCGGGTCCTGTCCCCTCACGCGAAAACACCCGCTCGCTAATGTTAATACTAAGGGGAGTTATTTTACAATATCTCATTTGCATTTCAATATTTTTAAACGACATTTTTTGCATTGGATAGCTGAGATCGATCTCTACAGCTCCTCCGTTTTACTTTTTCGATTTTTTTTTTTTTTTTTAATGAAGATACTTTTACTTTCGGAACCAGTTTCGATTGGATCATCTCTTTTTTCCCCCTTAATTTTGAAGCTTATATTTTTATAACGGCTTATAACACGCACCTGTAAATTTCGATCCATTTTCTCGTGTCATATGTGCACGTTATACGCTGGTATATACGGTAAACTGCAAAATACAGCAAAAAATTGTAAATAAGGTAAAGCTAGGAGAGTCTGCGCACAATTCAAAAGAATAGCAATAAAAAATCTAAATTTTAATTTTTTGCTAAACTATCCACATGAATAATTTTTACTTCATTTGTTTTTTATGCATTTCCATTGCTGTTTTGTTGTTATGTTGTAATTTAATAGAACAGTTGTAATAAAACCAAGAAAGTTATTTTGCGCAATCTTTCCTTACAGGGTTGGTGTGATTGCGCACATTGGTAGGAGAGATTGTTACTAATAACTACAATTAAATTGTTAACAATAATAATTACATTTAAATGACATTGTTGTAAGGTTTTTGTGAACAAATATTATTATATTACGAGTGAATATTTCAAACTATAATGATTAAAGAATCAGAAAAAGGAAATACTTTTAAAAATGATTAAAAAATTTTAAGTAAAGGGGAAAAAAATTAAAGAATCAGAAAAAGTCCAGATAAGATTACAAAATAACATTAAGATACTTGAAAACACGTTTAACTTAAAATTAGTCGATTTTCATTTTTCATTTTTTATGCAAATTTACCAATAAGCTGCGTAATCTCTCCTAGCATGGAAACTAATGGGAACAATGCGCCATCTCTCCTAAGCAGCAGATGCGCAAACTCTCCAATTTCTGTAGGAGAGATTGCGTGGCCTTTTATTTAAACAAGGCCACTACTAAAACGAACCGTTGATGTTCACATTGTTAATCTAGATTAGTAGCTTATGAGAAATCGTTTAAGTTTAAAATATTTTGTACTATTGACATTGTATAGAAATTCTGATGAATAGCTATGAAAATTCAAGCACTTACTTTGGGAAAACAAAACAAAATAGCAATTCTTTATCTTAGACGCTCAAAACAATCAACGTGCACTTTCAAGTAGACACTCCACAACTGCTGTTGTACAACTACCTGGAGGCGCTGCGCGCTCACTCTACTCTTTTCCCCCGAACCTCTATGTGCGCAATCTCTCCGACCGCGTCATCTCTCCTGGCTTTACCTTATAATTTGTTTTTATGTAAAGTATTGTAAATAAGCTCGATATATATTAAAATATGAATTATTAAAATTTTTATATGTATTTTCAGAGTTACTTTACAACCTATGATCATGTTATTCTTCTCTAAGGCATAGTTGACGCCGCATAATTGACAGCAAACGGAATACAAAAGGTAAGAACACTTTTTAGATGCATTATTTTATTCATTAAATTAAATGATTTCGCTGGGGGATTTATTATATTACGTGCCGGACCAGCATAGGATGTATTATAGTATCAATCTGATCCAAACATTATGACACAATTGTACCTAAAGAAACGAGTAGGATCAAGTCATCATTTTTGAGTAAATTTTTATTACTTACACATAGTACGTTATATAGGGTAAGTCTTGCAATCGTTGTAAAAATCGAAAAAAAAATTTTTTTTTCGACGGATTTACGCATTTCAGACTCTGAAGATTCCGAAAAACATATTTTTAGAAAAAAAAAAAAAATGCCGTCCGTCTGTGTGTGCGTCTGTGTGTGTGTCTGTGTGTGTGTCTGTAAACTCTCTATCTCCCGAACAAATTGAGATAGAGACTTGAAATTTGGTATGTACTTAGTATGTAATAATGAGAAGAAGCTTATTGAATTTCAGTCACCTCGATGATCCGGAACTATTTTTTTTTGGACTCTCGAAATATTCGTTCTGATAAAAGGTCTATAAAATTTTTCAAAATTGTTTATTTTAAGAAGTGAATGTAAAAGACAATAAAAAAAAACATAAATTTTGCATCAAGAATGAAGTATATCAAATAATGAGTTGCCAAGATATTTGGAATCCTATTTACCACACGCTTCGATTTTTTGTGACCCTGTATTTCATTTCAATTGCAATTCAAAGATATATTTTAATTGGAAATGAGACGCTTAATCCGACGAAGTAAACTGTTAGTTAATAAGATTAAAATTTTTGGAGTTATAAGGATGTTTCTCTTACGCAATTGGGTAATAGAGCATTTAAAGTTTAGGACGTCATCAAGCCACGATTTTATTTGAATTGCAATGCATTTTATTAATAGTTTACACACGTTTTATTTTTCATATTTTATATTATGCATATCCATGGGTAAGTATTATGGTGACCCCCAATGTCTAGTTTTATTTTAACAGCATGAGAAATGGTTAATTGATTACGGGCAAAAAATATCGTAACATGTCACACAGTCGCCTTATATGCCGAAATATTTCTTTCATGTATACAGGAGACCTCACCAAAATTCTATTCCATGTGAGCGAGTATAGTAAAGGAAAAACAAAAGAAACTGTCGAAAATCCACCGGTGCAAATCTTCCCATGAACAGCTGGTCCATAAATCAAACGACACGGAGCATGTAGTTCTGATTAGAGAGAAATTAAAAAGAAACACATTCTGAAGAGAAAACGACATGGGAAAGAGATCGGAGAGATTTTCCATGTCGCAAAATCGTTTGCCCACAAAGGCAATATAATATTCGGAGGTTTTTCAATGCATAACTATATCAAAGCAAGCATATATCTTTTGTAAACATATGCCGTAAAAATTTCTGCAACAATACATTTATGTGTAGACTTGTACTTTCGTAAATAATGCTGGATTTGTTTTTACTCTTAATATACTTTAATAGTGCGATACATTTTCCAAACTCTCAAAACATCCTATATTTCAAAAAATAACCTTTTAATTAGAAAAATAATATTTTTCGAGAGTTTAAGTAAAAAAAAAAAGAAAAAAGAAAAGAAAAGAAAGTGAATAGAAAATATGGTATTAACTGTTGCCAAAAAATACTCTGCATAAAAATCTCTTAAAACTTAAAATATTAATATATATATGTGTGTGTATTTGGTAGGCGAGAATTTTTCTGAATATATTCATTAAGCTGTTTATTATTATTATTATTATTATTATTATTATTATTATTCTCTTTGAAATATAAAATATTCATTTTGTCTGCAGGCGATAGTAGTAGGAAAATAAGAGTTCGGGCTCAGCCAGAGGATTTGAGGATCCGATCCTCCGGCCGGAGGCACGCAGCTGCAGCACTGAGGATCCGCTCCTCCGGCTGCACCGATCCTCCGGTGGGGAAAAATAATTTTCTACTGTAACACTACGAGGGGTGAAAATAAGAACTCTAATAAAAGGTTAAATGGACAAGATTATCATACTATAAGATGAATATTGATTTTATACACTAATTTTGAATGACAAACACCTTAATGAGTATCACTAATTAAGCGAAACAATGGAAAAATATCAACTTTAAAGAAAAAAGCAGATTTCTTAAGAATTTTTCAACAATAAGATGACGATATCAACTTATATGAAGAATTTTAAACTTACATTTTAGTTTTTGAACAGTGGACACCTTAATGAGAATAATAATTAAGCAAAATAAAATAACAATTTTAACAAAATGCTGATTTCATATGAATTTTTCAACTATAACATGAGAATATCAAACTATAAGATGTATTTTAAACTTATATTATAGTTTCTGAACAATGGACACCTTAATGAGTATAATAATTAAGCAAAAGAAAATATTACTTTTAACAAAAATGATGATTTCCTATGAATTTTTCAACTATAAGATGTGGATATCAAATCATAAACCTTAGAATAAACATATATAATTATTTTAAATGAGGAACATTTTAATGAGTATTACTAATTAGACGAAACAATTGAAAAATATCAATTGTAAGGTATAAAGCTGATTTTTTAAGAATTTTTCAAGTATAAGATGAGAATATCAACTTATAAGAGGAAATTACACTTATATTTTTTAGTTCTTCAACCGTAATACACAGAAAATATTCAAAATTTGAATGAATTTTATACCTAATCAATTGATTTTCCGCACAATAATAGGAGTTTTAACAACCATTATCTAATTTTACTGTGTATACTTGATTTAATTCTGTTTAGACGTACGTAATATAATCTTTTTATATCATTTAGACTTGAAATAAGAACCATATTTAAATAAAAACCAGTTGTTTATTTATTCTTAATACGCAAACTTTTTTTCTTTCCTAAAATGTAGCATTTCTGAGGAGGGATAATAATTCCACCCCACATTCTAAGGAAAAGGGGAGCCTAACAATGACCGTCTAGGTCACAACTTTTACTATAATATAAATATTATTCGCTATCAATGTTTACAAAAAATCCATGTTGGGAGATAGATATGAGTTATATTTTAATAAAGTTTACCCTCCTCCATCTTCTACACGATACTAACAATTATACAAAACAAAAGAAATACCGATTTTTAACGAAAAAGGGTGAATTTTAATGAATTTTTACACAAGTTTTCGGTATTATTGTACACTAACAGGTATGATATTATTTCTTAGGTGATTACAATACAGAGAAAAGTATTCACCTTTAGATTACTTTTCGTGAAATATTTAACAGTAATTATATAAACTCCTGTTTACATCACTAATTTACATTTGAAAATAAGGATTTATAGGATAAAATAAATAATCTTAACTTATACTTAGTAAATTTTACACAATTCCAATTATTTTATACCGTGTTTTTCACGAGTTTTATATTAATTAGTAATTTTATATTAATTAACTTTGAATATTTTCTATGATATGGTTAATCCATTTTTATCACAGAAATACCAGTACCTAAAATTTCACTTAAACTCATATTCTAAGTATTAATATTCACTTATAACTTTACTTTTAGTTATACTTTTACTTGAAACCATGTGAACTTGTAGAACCCTGCTTACGCATATGGAGTTTAGTACATCACACTGTTATCTAAATGAATATGAATACCTTATTGTTTTAAATTTTCCAATTTTAACAGAATATGCACGTATATAAACTTTAATTTTATCTAAACATTTTATTTCAAATAGCCTAGTTTATGAAAACGATACATATTACCAAATATTAGACAACATTTTAACATGAACTTAGATACTGATCACATACCTATTTTAGCATAATTTATTAGCATACATAGCATTTCTTCCATTTCTTTCAGAAATATACATATAAAATTATGGATTTACCGAGTATATATCCAATTTTAGCTTTCACTTACCAATTTTTTACACCATTTCAATGATTTCAATGATTTCAAGCTATTTTATATCACAGAAACGAAAAAATAATTGAATACAGACGCGAGTAAATAATATTTGTATTGTATTTTTCATTCAAAGATTTGAAACTCAAGTTAAAATTTATGTTATAAGTATTGATATCCACTTTTAGTTATACTTTTACTTGAAACCATATGAACTTGTAGAACCTTGCTTACGCATATGAGTTTAGTACACACTGTTATCTAAATGAATATGAATACCTTATTGTTTTAAATTTTCCAATTTTAACAGAATATGCACGAATATAACCTTTAAGTTTATCTAAACATTTTATTTCAGATACCCTAGTTTATGAAAACGATACATATTACCAAATATTAGACATTTTAACATAAACTTAGATACTGATCACATACCTATTTTAGCATAACTTATTAACATGCAATAGCATTTTATCCATTCCTTTCAGAAATATACATATAAATATATGGATTTAACGAGTAAATATCCAATTTTAGCTTGCATTTAGTGATTTTTTACACCATTCCAATGATTTCGAGCTATTTTATATCACAGAAACGAAAACATATTTGAACATAAACGCCTGTAAAATAATATTTGAACTGTGTTTCCTATTCAAAAATTCAAATCTCAAATTAAAATTTATGTTCTATCACTTATCAACTATTTATCACACATAACTTTTACCATAAAAACATCGTAGAAATTAAATATACGTTAAATGAAAATAATAAATTGTAAGTACCTAAAAATATCAAACACAAAATCTATTAATCAAAACTTAAAAAATTAAAAAAAAAATTAAAAGTTCTTACGAAGTTAAAAAAAAAATTTACAAATGAAAAAAAAATTTACAAATGAAAAAAAAAAAATTACAAATGAAAAAAAAAAATTACAAATGAAAAAAAAATTTACAAATGAAAAAAAAAATTTACAAAAAAAAAAAAAAATTACAAAATTAAAAAAAAAAGTTTTTACAAAAAAAGTTTAAAAAAAGTATTTTACAAAATAAAATAAAAAAAAATAAAATAATAAAAGTTCTTATTTTAAAGAGTAGTACAATGGTTAGGCAACCATTATACTACTCTTTAAAATAACACTTTAAACAATCGAAATCGAGAAAAAATGGGATGTTAGATTTAGGCCTGATCCTGCTGTTCAACATCGATCACGTGATCAATTTGGATATCTGAAACAGTTGAATGGGGTTTCATTTTCTTTCCTTGAAGGTAAATATTTTATTGGTTGTGTAATTTGAAATCAGTCGTTGTAGAATGTCGTGAATTTTTCAAGTCATAAGCAGGTACACATGTTTAAGTTATACTCCGATATGAATTCTCGGTTCATTTTCGACTCATCATATAATTTACTTGTATGCATATCTATCCGAAATCAGCAGTATTTATCACTTGAAGTGATAACATAAACTAAAAGTCTGCGATACCCATTATCTGTATGCTTTGCTGTTATATTAGTCACTTCTGGAGCGATAGATATGTTTTCAGTTATCTACACTTCAATAGGTAAATCTAAAGGAAACTCTGAAGATTTTTTATTTGATTAAGACTGATATAAATTGTTTCTTGTATCTGTCTGTAATGTCAACACCCTTAAAGCATCTCTATCTGTTAGCCTTTGGTTACTGTTACTGTCGGTAACTTCCAGATTTATAGATTGATATAACATCAGCAAAATGAGTCCCATCAGTTGCTGATACATTAATGGTTTTCTCATGCATATTTAATTTGTTGAAATCACAAATGATTCTTAATATACCATATATTGGATCCAAGATAGATTACCATTTGAAGGTATTATTTTGTATTTTCACAGCGCTAACACTATGATTTTAACAACTGAAGTCGAAAAAATGCTATGTTAGACATAGGTCTGGTTCTGACTTTTGAGTAAATTTTTGTTAATATGTAAATATTTTTAGAAAAACTTGAAATATTTATTTATTTTTTGTTAAATTTTTATTTTTTTTTTTTTAGTTTTGTAAACTTTTTTTATAACTTTTTTTTTAACTTTGTAGAAACTTTTTTTTTATATATGTAAAAACTTTTTTTTTTAATTTGTAAAAACTTTTTTTAATTGTAAAGAAACTTTTTTTTTTAAAATTTGTAAAAATTTTTTAATTTTTTATTTGTAAAAACATTTTTTTAATGAATATTATATATTTTTCATTAATCTGATGTATAGTATTATCAAAAGTTGATTTTCATATGTATGTGTGTAAACTGGATATTCATTGGGGAAAAATGTTGTTTCGTTGAACAAGTTATGATAAATCTCAAGTCTTACGTAAAGCAAAATTAGTTATTTACTGTCATGTAGAAATTTCATGTTAAAAATCATACAATGTATTTTAACAATGAAATATGTTTTATAAAAATAAACACAGATGTGTATAGATACATTTTTTATTATTATGGGTATTTAAACAATACATTGTGAATATTGTCTACATTTATATCATTTTCTCTTCAATACATTTTATCAATTATATCAATAAAATTCTTTACAACACTTTGGATTTTTCTTTACAAATTTCACTTTTTGGATATCACATGTCAAATCAATAATGCTGCATGAGTAGTTTGGGTAAATGTTATGTTGGTTTATGTTCTATACAGTCAATTTTTCGAAGTATCCAATCTGATCTTTGACTGTTAAATTCTTCAAACTACTGGTTAATTTTTGAATATCCATCTTCAATATGATTTGGGATACTGTCTTCGACAAGTTCAACATAACAGTCATATGTCTATTCAGTTTATTACGAATAACGAATATTTTCTCACACTTTTCACACTGAAACAATTTTTTAACAGGATGTGTTTTCATATGAACTGATGGTCTGTATTTTCTAGTAAAAGATAATTCACGCTTTCTTGTAGATGATTTTTGACGATGATTACAAGTATATGGTTTTTCTCTAGTATGGATTTGTATATGTTCTTTTAAATTCCATTTACTTGAAAAGTATTTGTTACAAGTGGAACACATCTGCAAGAGAAATAAATGCATATATTTAGAATTCCTTCTAACACTATAGACGAAAAAACATCACATTTTATAGAACATCTGGTACAATATTTTATTGTAAATTCACTCTAATTATGTTTAATATATGTATTCTAATATATCACATATAAGTACTCACATGTATATTATTCTTTAACTCTATATGTGTTGACGATGAATCATCCGGGGTATCCATTTCTGGTAAAGAGAGTTTCTGCTGTTTTGATTCATCTTGGTGTAACATCTATACAATAAAAGAAATATAATTATATACTTAGAAAAGATTTAATAGATAAATAATCATTTATTGATGTTTTACAATAATATAGTACAACTTACTTTATTCGTTAACAGATAAATTGTTTCCCCAACTGGGTTAAAATCAGGAAATTTACTGGAGCTATACATATACAGTCATCTGAATAGTCATCTGCAAGAATTTGACTTGGGAAATGAGAACCTCTGCATCACTTTTCAAAATTTTATATTATCATCAGTTAAAGTGATCATGTGACAAAACTGCGCATGCGTACTAAATAAAAATAATCAGTATAATAAGCTTTATCATGGAATCTTGCTTAAATATGGTCTTATATTAAAATGGTTAGTATGGTCTTAATTCTGAAATATTAATTATAAATATGAAAGTAGCAGATATACACGATTTCAAATGTTAGAGGAAAAAGTTACTCTACACGGAAGATGTTAATTGGAAATTCGCTAAATACAGTATGAAATTTGGTTTATGCGAACTTAATAATAGTGTTGATACAATTGCAGTTGAAATTTTCTTTATAGTATTAAAAATATATAGTGTACAAAAGTCTAGGCTGCTAAATTCTGAGAAGTGATAGTGGTAATAATAGCAATTAAACTTCTAATTTTTTAAAAAATTTGTAAAAAATGGGTACTTTTTGTAATATATTAAACCTTCGTATTTTTTTTTTCTTTTTTTTATGTAAAAAACTTTTTTTTATTTTATTTTGTAAAATACTTTTTTTTAACTTTTTTTGTAAAAACTTTTTTTTTTAATTTTGTAATTTTTTTTTTTTTTGTAAATTTTTTTTTCATTTGTAAATTTTTTTTTCATTTGTAAATTTTTTTTTTCATTTGTAATTTTTTTTTTTTTCATTTGTAAATTTTTTTTTCATTTGTAAATTTTTTTTTTAACTTCGTAAGAACTTTTAATTTTTTTTTTTAATTTTTTAAGTTTTGATTAATAGATTTTGTGTTTGATATTTTTAGGTACTTACAATTTATTATTTTCATTTAACGTATATTTAATTTCTACGATGTTTTTATGGTAAAAGTTATGTGTGATAAATAGTTGATAAGTGATAGAACATAAATTTCAATTTGAGATTTGAATTTTTGAATAGGAAACACAGTTCAAATATTATTTTACAGGCGTTTATGTTCAAATATGTTTTCGTTTCTGTGATATAAAATAGCTCGAAATCATTGGAATGGTGTAAAAAATCACTAAATGCAAGCTAAAATTGGATATTTACTCGTTAAATCCATATATTTATATGTATATTTCTGAAAGGGATAAAATGCTATTGCATGTTAATAAGTTATGCTAAAATAGGTATGTGATCAGTATCTAAGTTTATGTTAAAATGTCTAATATTTGGTAATATGTATCGTTTTCATAAACTAGGGTATTTGAAATAAAATGTTTAGATAAACTTAAAGGTTATATTCGTGCATATTCTGTTAAAATTGGAAAATTTAAAACAATAAGGTATTCATATTCATTTAGATAACAGTGTGTACTAAACTCATATGCGTAAGCAAGGTTCTACAAGTTCATATGGTTTCAAGTAAAAGTATAACTAAAAGTGGATATCAATACTTATAACATAAATTTTAACTTGAGTTTCAAATCTTTGAATGAAAAATACAATACAAATATTATTTACTCGCGTCTGTATTCAATTATTTTTTCGTTTCTGTGATATAAAATAGCTTGAAATCATTGAAATCATTGAAATGGTGTAAAAAATTGGTAAGTGAAAGCTAAAATTGGATATATACTCGGTAAATCCATAATTTTATATGTATATTTCTGAAAGAAATGGAAGAAATGCTATGTATGCTAATAAATTATGCTAAAATAGGTATGTGATCAGTATCTAAGTTCATGTTAAAATGTTGTCTAATATTTGGTAATATGTATCGTTTTCATAAACTAGGCTATTTGAAATAAAATGTTTAGATAAAATTAAAGTTTATATACGTGCATATTCTGTTAAAATTGGAAAATTTAAAACAATAAGGTATTCATATTCATTTAGATAACAGTGTGATGTACTAAACTCCATATGCGTAAGCAGGGTTCTACAAGTTCACATGGTTTCAAGTAAAAGTATAACTAAAAGTAAAGTTATAAGTGAATATTAATACTTAGAATATGAGTTTAAGTGAAATTTTAGGTACTGGTATTTCTGTGATAAAAATGGATTAACCATATCATAGAAAATATTCAAAGTTAATTAATATAAAATTACTAATTAATATAAAACTCGTGAAAAACACGGTATAAAATAATTGGAATTGTGTAAAATTTACTAAGTATAAGTTAAGATTATTTATTTTATCCTATAAATCCTTATTTTCAAATGTAAATTAGTGATGTAAACAGGAGTTTATATAATTACTGTTAAATATTTCACGAAAAGTAATCTAAAGGTGAATACTTTTCTCTGTATTGTAATCACCTAAGAAATAATATCATACCTGTTAGTGTACAATAATACCGAAAACTTGTGTAAAAATTCATTAAAATTCACCCTTTTTCGTTAAAAATCGGTATTTCTTTTGTTTTGTATAATTGTTAGTATCGTGTAGAAGATGGAGGAGGGTAAACTTTATTAAAATATAACTCATATCTATCTCCCAACATGGATTTTTTGTAAACATTGATAGCGAATAATATTTATATTATAGTAAAAGTTGTGACCTAGACGGTCATTGTTAGGCTCCCCTTTTCCTTAGAATGTGGGGTGGAATTATTATCCCTCCTCAGAAATGCTACATTTTAGGAAAGAAAAAAAGTTTGCGTATTAAGAATAAATAAACAACTGGTTTTTATTTAAATATGGTTCTTATTTCAAGTCTAAATGATATAAAAAGATTATATTACGTACGTCTAAACAGAATTAAATCAAGTATACACAGTAAAATTAGATAATGGTTGTTAAAACTCCTATTATTGTGCGGAAAATCAATTGATTAGGTATAAAATTCATTCAAATTTTGAATATTTTCTGTGTATTACGGTTGAAAAACTAAAAAATATAAGTGTAATTTCCTCTTATAAGTTGATATTCTCATCTTATACTTGAAAAATTCTTAAAAAATCAGCTTTATACCTTACAATTGATATTTTTCAATTGTTTCGTCTAATTAGTAATACTCATTAAAATGTTCCTCATTTAAAATAATTATATATGTTTATTCTAAGGTTTATGATTTGATATCCACATCTTATAGTTGAAAAATTCATAGGAAATCATCATTTTTGTTAAAAGTAATATTTTCTTTTGCTTAATTATTATACTCATTAAGGTGTCCATTGTTCAGAAACTATAATATAAGTTTAAAATACATCTTATAGTTTGATATTCTCATGTTATAGTTGAAAAATTCATATGAAATCAGCATTTTGTTAAAATTGTTATTTTATTTTGCTTAATTATTATTCTCATTAAGGTGTCCATTGTTCAAAAACTAAAATGTAAGTTTAAAATTCTTCATGTAAGTTGATATCGTCATCTTATTGTTGAAAAATTCTTAAGAAATCTGCTTTTTTCTTTAAAGTTGATATTTTTCCATTGTTTCGCTTAATTAGTGATACTCATTAAGGTGTTTGTCATTCAAAATTAGTGTATAAAATCAATATTCATCTTATAGTATGATAATCTTGTCCATTTAACCTTTTATTAGAGTTCTTATTTTCACCCCTCGTAGTGTTACAGTAGAAAATTATTTTTCCCCACCGGAGGATCGGTGCAGCAGGAGGAGCGGTGCCTCCGGCCGGAGGAGCGGATCCTCAGTGCTGCAGCTGCGTGCCTCCGGCCGGAGGATCGGATCCTCAAATCCTCCGGCTGAGCCCGAACTCTTATTTTCCTACTACTGGCGATAAATTTTTATAAAAATATGTTCCATCTTCAACGCGTGTATTATATACAATACAACAACTTGATATTAAATAAAATATACGATGAATCAATTTACCTAATTAATTTTAACCAAAATTGGTCTTTTCAATGAATTGAGATGTTTATTAACATATTTATTAACACATCTCAATGTATTAATGTAGCCAGGTTTTTTTCAATGCATAAGGATAGCAAAGCACATTCCTTTTAAAACTTTAAAAAAATTCGAAGAATTCAAGCATATTTATTTGGATACATATGTCGTAAATATTGATGCAATATTACAACATGCATTTACAAACTTGTACATACTTTTGTAAATAATGTCAAACGTTATACACCCTTTTTACGCTTATTTAAAATACCTACATAGTGCATGCAATATATTCTCTAAACTCTCAAAATTAAAGTTTAAGTAAAAAGAAAAAAATATATATCTGTTGACACTCTGTAAAAAGAAAAGAAATGGAAAAAAAATACCTTACATTAAAAATCCTAGAACAACAAAAAATGTATATGCATTTTGTAGAAGAGAATTTTTCTAACTGTATTCATTATTATTATTATTATTATTTTAATCTACTTGGAACATAAAAACTTCATTTTATCTGCAGCCGATAAATGTGATAATAATATATGTTCCATCTTCTATGCATGCAATATCTATAATACAATACTTTTATGTTAAATAAAATTATGTATAAAAAGTATTAAAAATCCCACTTTTTCAATTTCCAAAATTTGAATTAATTTCCCATTTAAAATACTTCATAACTTTTAATATCTAATTCTGAATTTGCCCCTGGTAGGTTGTTTGCTTTTCCCAACAAATATTATTTTCAGGTATTAAATTCTACTCAACTTTAGATTAAAACTAAAAGCTAAGCGCAATTTGCAAGTTTCTGCGGCTTTGCAGCATCAAAGGTATTTCCACCTCCAGGGCAAGATCATTCATCCTCTGCTGAAAAGAGAAAAATAATTCTCTATCAAAATTCGTGAACACCAAAAGCGCAGATTTTGAGATATTTAGCCTTCTCTTTCTTAACCCCACGCCGTAATCTAGTATAAAATATTGTCTTTCTGAGTCTCCGAATAATAGATAGAACTTTTGTGTTGTGCTGGTGTTACTAGGGAACAGAAACAATAAAATAGCTCGATCCCCAAGGCGATCTCGAGTCTGGTCATTTCCACTTGAAAATTCCTTTAAGTTTCTTAAAGTCGGCAATATACAACGAATCAATTTATTCGATTTAAAAAAAAAAAAAATCTGTGTTTTTAATGCATTCAGGTATTTGGAGTATTTTATGTATTCTAAACTGAATAACTCATGTATTCTAAAATTACCACCAAGAATCTAATAACAGACATAGCAGCCCTATAATTTTTATATATTCGCTACCACTATTTCCAGACAATTATCTTCGTGGTTTAACATGTGCAATAAGCATTTATCACGAATATTACTGTTCGAGAACAGTGGTAGAGAAAATATAAAAAATTTATTGAACACAGAGACCTCTATACTAGTTAATCTTTCAGTTGAAAACCAACTGAGTTTGCGTATTTCGACTTTTCCACTTTGTCTATTTTCTCACACTAAAGAAATATTCACAAGTATCTCCTGACAGACACTACAAATATAGGATTTCTTAATGTTTTCGGTATCATCTAAGCAAAGTGATCTCCTAGTATGAAATTATGTAAGTGTTTCTTTTATTGATTCTTTTATTACATAAAAATAAATAAAGATTTAACAAATTACTCTAATTACACCATGGATGAGGGAATTTTAGTAGAGTGTGTAATATACAAAGAAATTTATGTGTTTTATAAGCTTACTGTTTTTAAGTTACCCCCTTATAGGTAAATTTAGGTATGTTGAGAAGTAAAGAAGGCATTTTAGAGGTTTATTATTAAACATTTATTAAACCTAAATCTAGGATGCGCAGTATACACAAATATTGTATGATTCTTGTCATCTTCTTACAGTCATTTTCAGATCATTTTCATTTTATCTTATGTGTTTTTTCCTTACGTTTTTGTGAGGCATGCCTGGAAAAGAACAACTATATTAGTTATTAGTTTATAGGTCGGGTTCTAGAAATAGACCGTGCACTCCAATTACCCTTCCCCCCATTTTAAAAATTATAATTATATACTAAGCACTTCCATTTAGCATTAACCTTTGAAGTCAATTTATTGCAAGCAAATGTGATGTAAACATACCTGAATTACAAAACTGGAGGTCTGAAACGGAAGTTTTTTTAAGTTGATTCTGATCACACACTTGTAGAGAAATACCGGTTAAATTTTTGCCACTTTAACCTGTGTTATCAAAAACATTTTCCCACTGAAACAATGAGAAATATAGTACATATAAACATATAGTAGAAAATTAAATAATTCTAAAAAAACAATGTAAGCTTTTAAACAAAATTCAATTTATACTCAAATTACCCCCACTATTCCCAAAGTATTCCGATAGGTGATCTAGTTCATTCAAGATAGAAATAGACTGGAAGCTGTTGCCAATTTATGACAGAAAATTCCAATTTTGCTTTTTTTTGTTTTGTTGTTTGTTTATGCGGCCATTTTATAAAACTAAACAAATACATATTTTATTTTCTAAGTTTTTCCAGGAATCCATTTTATAATTATTTAGAAACATCCCTTTCCAAACTTTACTTAAATATAGACATTTTAGAGAATGAATTATTAGTATTACTTTTTTTGTTTTCTTTATCCATTTTAAATTATATAAACAAACACGAAATCGAAATAACAGATGATAATCTTTTTTTTTTTTTAATAGCAAAGCAGCGATCGTCTGCTTGAATGAAGTTAATTGTAGTTAATGCATTACAAACACTGTCAATTCGCTTATGTCTGTACGTACTTTATTTCGAATAGGCTATAATACGCTGAATGGCCATCTAATCGACCGGTAAGGTTTGGATCATAGATTCCCAATGATGTGTAAGAATCCTCTAAAAAAATGTCTGTCACACATTAGTTGTTCTATTAATATTTATCATATATTCTAAGAAAGAAAGAGAATAAAAACTAAAATAAAGGAATGAGTTTGGTTTGAAAATGTTGCTTTGTACAATGCTTCACTTGCAATATTTAGTGAGAATTTTTTTTTTTTTTTCGAATTCCTTTTTTTTCTACTTAATATTATTTTTTTTAATTAGTAAATAATCATCAAAGAATCATAATATACCACATCATAATCACAATTTTTCAAAATAATAATATATGTAAACAAACTTTTCCTAGGAATATCCGGCGTGTCATCAATTAGTAAATTATAGTTGGTCAGTGTGTTGCTTTTTTACGCCATATATTAAAAACAAATATCTTGTTCTGGTGACTTTCTTTTAATTAAAATAAATTTAATTATTATTATTATTATTATTATTATTATTATTAAACTATTAAGTAAATATTGTATAGTGTTTTTTAGTTAACTGTATTTGGAAGTGCAATTAATACATTTGTACGTTTATATTGATGTATGATGTATGATTGGCGTACAAAAAATTACCGGCATTTCCAAATATTTATTTATTCTTTAGAGTATAAATGCATTTAAAGCTAAATAGCCCCATAATTAAAAAGTAAGAAGTTCAATTTCAAGTTTTGAAGGGCATGACGTTGCTACTTGGAGAATAAATTAATTAAGTTGAAGAATATACTAAGTAAACGTCAAAATCAAGTAAATATATATATTTAATTATTTCAACTAACGGAGATCTCTTGCATCCATCCCCGTATACTTTCATCAAATACAATTATATCGCAAAAATATTGAGAGGATGTTGGAAACAAAACACTTATAATATGTTTGCAGTCCCGATTAGAGTCCTGCACCGGGTCGAGTAACCCGATTTTACGCGAACCAGCGGTTCGTTCGGGTTGACGCTATTTTTTTTTCGTTCGGGTCGGGTTAGATTTTGATTCTTTTGGCTCAGGTTGACTTTAAATGTTTCAGGTTAGGTTTTGACTCTTTCGGCTCGGGTTCGGATTGACGCTAATTTTTTTCGTTCCGGGTCGGGTTGACTTTAAAAGCTTCGGATTCGGGTTAGGTTTGATTCTTTTGGTTCAGTTTTTTTTTAAATGTTTCGGGTTAGGTTTTGACTCTTTCGGCTCTGGTTCGGGTTGACCCGATTTTTCAAAATCAAGTCCTGAATAGTTTTCAAATGACAAACATTTATTTGAATCTCAATGAATGTATATGGTTCATTTTTGAACACAAAAGACTTATATTAGAGATAAAATTGTAGGTTGTATTTCCGTAGGTTAAAATATGGATTTTTTTTCACTTCGGGTTCGGGTGTGAATATTTCGGGTTTCGAGTTGACGAATTTTTTTTTTTTGTCTAGTTTGGGTCGGGTATCGGATTGACTTTAAGCAGAAATTTTCGGGGTTCGTGCAGGAGTCTAGTCCCGGCTACTGGACATTAATTTAAATTTGGTTTTAGTAAATCGTTTTGTTTTTTAATAATAACAGAACTAAAAACCGAAATAAATACTGAAATAAAAACTGTCCTAAATTATAATTCATCAATTTGTTTCTATAGACAGCTTAATAATAATACTTTAAAAAAAAAAAAACAGCTTTCTGAAAAAGGTCTGCAAGACATCTCTCGACTGTTAATTTCAGTGAAACTAGTTATAATACGAATGCACCTCATTTGTCACGTTTGATGTACAATTTCCAACTTGTTTATAATAAAGAAAAAAAAAATCAGTAATTAAGTTAAGTAATCTGAAAAAAGTAAAAATTTATTTTGTCTCAATGAATCTTTTTAGATGCAATATCTTATTTAAACTTTTTACTGAATTTATGCTCTTGTTATATACAGCTAATGTTCATATTACTTTCTAATTGCAGTGCGGAAGAAGATAGAGGTGTTACACAGTTGCTGAACAAGTTGGTTTTTCGGATGAATCATTGACTATGGATGAAACAGAATTTCTTGAACTATCGAACAAGTTGTATAGCTCTATTTTCTCGGATATAAGTTCCACAGTTAAAAAAACTTTAAAACGAAAGTATCATTATTCTTATTTGGATATTGGGTACCCACTGGTAATAAACCTCAGTGCGTAACTTGCGACAATGTCTTGCGGAACCGTTCAATGTTTCGTCTATTGTTCAAACATGCGTCGTCATTTTGAGGGGGTCCAAACAGAATGAACCAACTGATTTTTTCAGAAGGAAGTATAAAGAACTCGGGAAAGTCCAGTAATGTGTATCGTATCATTCAAAAACTATCAACGAAAAAGCTTTGATGGTATCTTACTTAGTCCGTTACCGAATTACTCAAGCTGGCAAAGTCCATACTGTGGCTGAAAACTTTATCAAGACATTATCGAATCAGTGGCGTAGCCAGGGTGGGGGTCCGGATGCTCTGGATACTACTAATATCGTAAAGTTTTCTTTGTTTTATCTAATCAGAGAACTTTGTGCGATATTAAAAGAAAGGAAAACTTTACAATATTATTGGTGTAAAGAGCATTTGGACCCCCTCCCTGGCTACGCCACTGTATCGAATGCATGCTTGACGAAAAGGCTGCAAAAGTGATAGACACGCAATTCCTTTGTCAAATGATACAATCTGGAGGAGAATCGGGGACTATAGCAGAGAATGTGAAAGCTACTTTAATTTATCGTATAAAATCCACTGAATTTTCGCTTCAAATGGATGAAGCAACCGATGTTGCTGGTTTGGCAGTATTAATGGTAAGTTATCCATATTTGGACTCTTTTCAAGAGAATAACCTCTGCAAGCCATTACCGACTGCCGCAAGTTACGCTAAATTTTTTTGTTAGATGAATTTTTCGCGGAGAATAGCATCCTATGGGATTACTGTGTTGATGTGTGCACATATGAGGGGGTTAGAATAACAGTGGAGTAAGTCAAAAATTTTGAAAATCGAGATAATCATTTTTTTACTGAACGTATATTAATTTATGTTCAATGTGCCAGTCAAATAAGTCATAGTTTACTTAGGGAGTCGCCACCACTCAATGCAACAAGTTTCACAAAACCCCTCATTTCTCAAATCACTAAATTTTGACTTACTCCACTGTTATTCTAACCCAGCCATACTCAACCTTTTTTTCTCGCGGGCCACAAACAAAGGTTTGCGATGTTAGGCGGGCCGCAACACACTTAAAAAAGGGTAAATAGAATAGTAAGATAATATAAGTAGTATAACAAAGTTAGTTTTATCAGTAGAGTTGAACACTTGTCGCGGAAGAAATGTGAACAAACAATTTTAAAACCACTATATCCAAATAATAAACATCGTAGTTTATTTTCACAACAAATGTTATAGAAATAGGCCGCAAAATTTGAAATAATTGGCGGCAATTGATTGTTTGGCGCCAATTATTTCCGCGACAAACTTTCAACACTAAAAAGAAGTGTTAGGTATCTACAGGGCCATAACCATAAAACGAAATAATACAACAGTGTAGAATTTACAAGTTCAAAAGGGGAAATATGGGGGATTTTCTCTAATATTTTAGTTTTTTGCTCAATGGAAAAACTTTTTTATTTATTTATTTTTTTAATTGTAGAAATATATAATGCAAATTTAACTAATTTAGAATAATTAGTTTAATTAATGTTGAAGATTAAGAAATGTATACACCACTGCAACACAAATATGACTACATGCAAAAAAGAACTTTTGACTAAGAAAACAGCATTTAAGATGTTTTAACATAATTTTAAATTAATTAGAAATAACAGAACGGATTTCGTGTTCTTATGAAAATACATAAAACAACAGTGAAGGTCTTAAATTCCTTTTAAGCACATCTACATTAATTTTATAAATATGGATTAATCATTATGTGCTTCGGGCCGCACATAAAAGGTCGCCGGGCCACAGGTTGAGTATGGCTGTTCTAACCCCTTCATATGTAACGAAAGCTATGACTGGTAAGATGTCTGGTGCAATCACAATGATAAAAGAAAAAGCCAAGTGGTGCAGCAGTAGCCACCGCGTACTTCACCGACATGCTCTTGCTCAATGAAGCACATGCCACCTTTTATAAAAGAAGTGCTGGATGAAATAATAAACTTTATAAAATCATGACCTAAGACTACCAGGTTGTTCAAAATCTTACTATATGACATGGGTAGTCTGCATACGTCTTTACTTCTTCACACAGAAATAGGGTGATTCTCCCGTGGTAAAAGTTTAATGCGCCTCTTTGAACTAAAGGAAGGAAGTCAGAATCTTGATGAGTGACAATGATTTTGCTTTAGGAGCGACGTTGTGATATTTCAGTGGCTAATGAAATTGGCGTATTTGACAGATATTTTTTACAAAAGTTAATGTTTTATGTCTCTCACTTCAAGGATAAGCAGTAACTGTTTTTCATGCTACTGATAAAGTGGAAGGATTTAAAAAGAAACTGAAGTATTGGGTAGAATCAATCAAAAACGGAAACCTGGATTGTTTACCACTAACTAAAGGATTTGGAGAAGAGCTCGGATCAGACATTCCTGCGGATATCTTAAATGAGTTTGAAGTTCATCTCTTGCGTTTGATTGATTACTTAGAACTCCTATTTTACAAAAGGATTGAATGAAAACACACACACACACAAAAAAAAAAAAAAACGTTTGGGTTGTAACATTATACTCCACTGAGAAAAATGACACTTTCAAATCTGAGTAAATTGTTGTTTTCATTTTGTTCTGAAACTTTTTGTTTCAAATAGGACGAACCAATGCTTTCAATTCTGAAATAAGAAAAAAAACTCAGAATATTGAAACATGGACATGCTCAAAACGGAGCACATAGAGCATACTCATTTTTGAAACGGGGACATATTCAAAAAGGATTAGAATCAGTTCAAACTCATTTTTGAAACATGGACCTACTCAAATAGGAGCACAGGATGTTTTATTCTTGAGTGTGTGCATGTTTTCAGAAATGAGTATATGCGTGTTTCAAACTTGAGTCAGTTATTCGGAGCCATTTTTATTATGCGACATACTCAGATTTGAGTATTTTTTGCTCAGTTTTGAAAATGCCGTTGTTAGAGTGTATATATCCAAAAAACCGTCCTCTCTGACATCACAGGAATGTGAATGCTTACTTGATTTGGCATCAGAGACAGCGATAAGATCAAAGTTTGAAACTGAGAAATTAATCTCAGATTTTTGGTGTACTCTAAAAGATGAATTTAAAATCCTATCAGATAAATCGAAACTTATTTTCCTACCCTTCGCACCCACTTATTTATACGAAACAAAATTCTTCGCATACGCTGCTACTAAAACAAAATATAGATCACATCTCAATGCAGGGCAAGATATTCAGTTGCAACTATACAAAATTCAGCCAAATATAATCTCATTGTGCAAATCAAAGCAGCTTCATACTTCTTATTAAATTTCTGTTTCACGAAACCAAGTAAAAATTTGTAACAAATGTAATAATTCCAAATTAATAAAATAACAAATTGTGGATCTGCAATATTTTCCCTTGATTTATTTTCAAATTTATTAGTGCGGGGAAAAAATTCAACTGTGAAATCTAATGTCCCGCAAACTTAAATGACGAAACAACCTTGTATCGTCACTGCTATTTTGTCGTTTTATTTATTAAATTCAGTATATAGCTGCGAGATAAAATTCAGTGCTCCGCGTTGAATTTCCAATTTCAAGGGTGCTCCGTGACTGAAAAAGTTTGAGGACCTATGATATAAAGTAAACTGATATTTAGTTTCCTGACAGAGCTGTATTTCCTTTTTTTCTGTACAATTTTTATAGAGATAATTTTAGAAATAGAAAAAAAAAGTAGTATTTGATCTTATATAAATTTATTTTATTTTGAGATAATTTTAGATTTTTTACAGTAATATGTACTGCTAAGCAGAAGCATAGTTCTAAAAAGTTATAATTCCAATATTATTTAATGAGTAACTAAAATACAATTCATAAAGTCAAACAGAGATAAATTGCATATGAGAGAATAAACATTTTGACAAAAACCTATTTCTTATAAAGACTAAGGGTGCACTGCCCCCTGCACCCTTCGTGCTCCAACCCTCGGCCTTTTTTGGTCGGATTGTTCATTCATTCATTCATTCATTTTAGTTCGTTCATTCATTCATTCATTCATTTTCGTTCGTTCGTTCATTCAGTCGTTCATATTCATTCATTCATTCATGCATTTTCATTCGTTCATTCATTTTCATTCGTTCGTTCATTCATTCGTTCATTTTCGTTCGTTAATTCATTTTCATTCATTCATTCATTTTCATTCATTCATTCATTCATTTCATTCATTCATTCATTCATTCATTCAAATTCATTCATTTCATTCATTCTACAAACCGCGCATCAAACATATTATATATTTAATTAATATATTCTAATTCATTTATTAGTAGTTTCATAATAATCATTTCATTAGAATTTTATATACATAGGGTAAATATGTCATTAACTTGAAAGTGGTGTTAAGATTTATTTCTTTTTTTTTATGTTCGAAATTTCTGGGTGAAACTTATTAGAAACGCCTTAAATTTTTTTATTATTTTTTTTTTTTTTCGAGATGCATGGTTGGCTGCTAGGGTGACACGGATCATTGGAAGAGATTAACAGGAATATCTACAAGGAGGAGACGACAGAAATCGGCATTAATTCTCTCCGTAAAAACTAGATATTTTTCTATTTGTCAATAATCTTGCTCCCAGAATTAAATACCAAGTGTTTATTAAAGCTTGTTGTTAATTTCTGCTTGGCTAATTCTGTCAAAACTTATCATGTCAAAAAAAATTTATTTCTTTATTTTATATATTACTTTAACTTACCCATCATACGTAGTATAGGGTAAGTCTTGTAATCGTTTTGAAAATCGAAAAAAAAATTTTGACGGATTTACACGTTTCAGACACTGGAGATTCCGAAAATCATATTTTTAGAAAAAAAAATTTGCCGTCCGTCTGTGTGTCTGTGTGTCTGTGTGTCTGTGTATGTGTCTGTAAACGCTCTATCTCCCGAACAAATTGAGATAGAGACTTGCAATTTGGTATGTACTTAGTATGTAATAATGGGAAGAAGCCTATTTCATTTCAATAACCTCGATTAACCGGAACTATTTTTTTCGGACTCTCGAAATATTCGTTCTGATAAAAGGTATATAAAAATTTTCGAAATTGTTTAGTTTAAGAAATGAATATAAAAGACAATAAAAAAACATAAATTTTACATAAAACATGAAGTCGATCGGATAATGAGTTGCTGAGATATTTGGAATCCTATTTTCCACACTCTTCGATTTTTCATGACCCTGTATTTCATCCAAATTTCACTTTAAAGATATATTTTAATTGGAAATTTGACGCTTAATCAGATGCAATAAACCGCTAGTTAATAGAATTATTATTTTTGGAGTTATAAGGAAAAACCTCTTTCAAGCAATTCAGTAACCGAGCCTTTAAAGTTTATGACGTCATCAAGCCACGATTTTATTTGAATTGCAATGCATTTTATAAATAGTTTACACATTTTTATTTTAATATTTTACATTATGCATATCCATGATGGGTAAGTATTACGATGGCCCCCAACGACTAGTTTATTTATTTATTTTTCAATTGGAATACTGCTGCAAAAATAATGTGCAATAATAAATATTGACTACAAAGTAAGGCAGTTACTCAATTCGGTAGCCAATGAAATAAAATCATCTTTCTGCGATGTTATAAACAGTTTTTGCCATATAACGATTTAACTGCATTACATACGTATAAACAATACCAATCAACGCACTGTAGAAACAATTCCATAAGCAGTAAATGATTGTTTTACAGTACAATTTAAGTAATTTTTACGGAATGTGCTTGTTTAGTGAAAATGACAGTTTAACTAGACTTTTATTAGCACTGACCAAGGGTTATTCAAGTTATTCAAGGATATTTTCAAAATCCACATTCGATTATTCACAAAATCGCTTTCATCGGAAATTTATTTTACAAAAGAAAAAAGGAAAATAGCCAATTATCCAATTTTGTGTTTTCAAATAAATGAATAAAAACTTTTTCTTGGTCGTGTTCCTTTTTCTCTCAACATTCCGAATGCTATTTTATCATAGAAATTTCCTAATATCTATTTATTTGAATCACCATTTTTAAATAAATTTATTAGAAGATTTTTGTCAGTACTATTCGATTAATTTTCTGTTTAAGTTTGCTATAGACGTGGGTGGGACACGTTGGGACACTTATTGACTAATGATTTTTGTACATTATTATTTTTTTGTTGTTGTTGTTCAATTTTTACACAATTAATGGTGCGTAATTGTTCGATCCCTTGACTTAATATTGAAAAAACAAGTGACTGAAATAAGTGTCGTATTGAAAGTTTAATTAAGGGTATTGGTAAGTCAAGTCTCAAATTCCCCTCGCTAATGTTAAACCTACGGGAACTAAACATTAATGTATTCTTATTTTTAAAATATCTCAACGGGAAATTAATATTTTTAAATTATTTTTTTTTTCTGTATACTCTTCTTAAAGGATGTCCTTCTCTATCTCTCTCTCTCTTTGTTAAAGTTGTCAAAATATTATATTTCTAAAACATACGGTGAGCATAAAAAGTATTTGCACACACGCAATTCGCAATTGTTTTGCATACATAACCCTAGAAAGCAAATGTGACGAAACTGATTTAACTATTATTTTATTTAAATAATAAACAGACGCAAATAACCAGATTTTTTACCTTAAAAAATTATAATACTCATTTAAAAAAATAAAACAACATTTTCTCATGCTAAAATGTATTGAAACATTGACAGTTAAAAAAACAATTAATCCATATTTTAATTCAATTATGGAAACATAGTCAAAGTCATTTATATCTTTATTATCAATTTTACATTTCATGTTGAAAAATGAACACACACACATACACATATATAATTACTAATGTTCATATATATATATATATATATATATATATATATATATATAGGGTGTCCCACAAGGTACGCAGCGTCTAATATGTACAGATTCGGATAGAAAACGTCAATATGAGTATTTTGAATGGTAACATGTGGGGTCCCCGAATGTAGCGTGATAGTGTAAGTAAGATGTGAAGCTTTTGTCATAGGAAAAACACAAGAAATGAGGAAAAAATCAAGTGAAAATCAATGTTTATTGAGAACTTTCGGCTATATTCGGGGACTCCACATGTTACCATTAAAAATGCTCATATTGACGTGCTCTATCCAAATCTGCACATATTAGACGCTGCGTACCTTGTGGGACACCCTGTATATATATATATATATATGTGTGTGTGTGTGTGTAGGATTTCAGTTTTAATACTTCAATTGCTTTATGACGTCATGATCGTCAAGTAAACTGACGCTTTAGTACTTTTATTATCCATGTTTTAAATACACGAGCTACAAATATTTTGGATCACGAGGTCAACATTATAATATCTTCAAAATTGGAAAAGAGCCAGTCTTATAATTTTTATCATCGAAGAAGCGTTGAAGTATAGAAGACACAATTAGGGAACTGCTAGGCCTAATTGGACTATGTAACAATAAGAATATTGTATGTGAGAAGTGTAAGATATTTTGAAGAAATAACCAACGAAGCGTTGTGGAATTGATTTCCTAGAATGGTATTAAAGTTCTTACTTTTGTTATTTTGAAGTCTAGTTGTTCAATTAATTCAGTTAATTAACTTTTTACGTATCACCTTTCTACATATATATATTCTATCTAAAATAATATTCTAGACTTTATTGAAAAATCGATTCAACCTGAACCCGACACGCACGATTTGAATCCCAACACGAAATCGACCCAAATCTAAAACAATTAAAGTCAACCCGACCCGCAACGAAAAATAAAATAGCGTTAGTCCGATGTGACTCGAACCGCAGGTTGGGTCGGGTACGGGTCAAATCGGATTACCCGACTCAATTCAGGACTCTAGTCCCAATTTGCCTTCTGATTTTACAATTTCTGCTTGTTAAGTTTGGGACTTTAATAAGATTTTTATCATTTAATAAGGATGAAAAATGTGTATGTTATAAGATTTTTTTTTAAATTTTGATTTTTATATTGAAAAAATATAAATCAGTAGAGTAAAGCTACTGCAACGTTGTCAAAACAAAACAACTTATATAACTTCAAATCTGATCATCACATGCATTTTATATTAACACTCAGGAGTAGATTTCCTCTGTCATCTATCATAAAGAGCCTAACCCTATCTAAGGCTCCTCTTAGACATACCTATGGATAATTTGCATGTGACGTCAGGAAGCAAGCAGCAGCCAAAAGACCAACTTCTCAACTTAGTGTAGGCAGAAAGTAACAATTCTTGCAGAGCTAGTCATACATAATGTATTATATCCTACACATAACATGATGTATTATGACCATGTGAAAATTACGAGCAATTTAGCGAAACTATGAGCAGTTTATCTGGAAGTTTTGCTACATTGAATTGAATACAGACATGCAACAAGCAAGTTTGTTGCCAAATTTGCACATTATCTATGAGCACAACTGTTTATTTGCATTATAACTCCTAAACACAAGATAGACCCTCTGTCCCGTCTCAAGATGGACCAAGGTATTCTTCTCTTTCCAATATATCTGGAGTTACGGAAGTGTCTTCGCCAAGTCGAGAGCATTACATTGTGTCAGAAATTTATATATATATATACAGTTTTTTACAGTGTCCTGTACCAACGTACTGTAAAAATCCTTTATTGTATAGGAAAGCAGGGTCGGAAATTCATTTATAGAGTCAAAAATACAGGGCATCTCACTCCAATCCAAAGTCGCGTTTTCATTCATAACTTTAACAGTAGTGAAGATATTTTAGCAAAATTTGCAACACACTCATCTTTGTATGAATTGTAAGCATATTGTAAGGATTTCGTTAAAATACCTTCACTACTATTAAAGTTATGAACGAAAATGTGACTTCGGATTGGAGGGAGATGCCCTGTATTTCTGACTATATGAATGAATTTTCGACCCTGCTTTCCTATACAAAAGTTCTTTGTTACAGTGTCCTGTACCACCCCTCCAAGTTTGTCCCATGATCGTAGAAACACCCTGAATATATATAATTAAATTAAAATCACATGTGCAAAAATCAAAGGAAAAGACAATACAAACATATATAAAAATGAACGTCAGTTCCATATATATATATATTAAATAACTATTTTCCAGGGAAATAAACAAATGGTGGTTTGCCCAGTTTAGTGAACCTATATCTTGACCAGTCTTAACGATAGAGAAAATACGAAAACAACGGGTCATTATTTTCGTTAGCATTCTTTCTTCTAATAGTACTTAATTTAGCAGTATATGATAATTGCGTAGATCTGGGAATTAAGGTCACGTGTCATATCACCTATTAGGGATTCTCGGCGGACATTTTGCAAGTTCTGTCAATCTTCAGCCGCTTAATTCCTGCTGGGAATTTTCTCGACTCAAGCCATCCGGATCAACGAGCAAAGTGTACAACCTATCCTTGGTCCGCAGACATTGACAGCCAGATTAGCTGGAGATATTTCATCAATTAGAACATAAAAATATGAGAGAAATTTAAACATGTGTTATTTTGTGCTACACATTTTTTTCCATACTGGGCAGATCTATTCACATCTTGCGGGGAACTTTAGCAGTTTATGTTTAATGACTGTTAAGGCTATTTTCAAAATAAAAATATTTATATCGGTCCATCGATTAGACGTTAGATGTTATATTTCAGGAGAAAAGAACCTTGATCAAATATAAATTACATATTAAATGGGGATTTAAGTTTACAAGGGTTTCGGATCATGACCCGTTCTTACACTGTTTCAAGGATAGAATGCAATGCGTCCAGAACAGGACGTGGAAGAGAGTGCGAATGCGTCACACAATACGCGTGCATCTCAATTTATAAAGTAACAGTTGCTGACTCGACTCTATTTACAGATCTCCCAAATGGTCCACCAACTGAATACCAATATTTTTTAACAGGAATTTTCATGGTAGGTTTCTACAACATTTCCGCCAACATTTACCTCCGAAGGTGGTTTCCGCAAAATTTCCAAGAAAAATATAAAAATAACAAATTTCTAAGAAAATACTGGCATTCAAAATGCGGACCATTTAAGAGCCCTGCATTTACAGACAAAGAAACTATTGTCGAGTCAGCTCCATTTTCATACAAAGGAATATACGCCAGATTCAGATTCAGATTCAACCAAGCAGGGAGGCCTACCATATGGCTTTAGCCCCTGCAAGCCCTGCTTTGCAAGTTTATTAAAAAAAAAAAAAAAAAAAAAAAAAAAATTACATATTTTTACATATTTGACAAAGCAGCCCAGCTTAATTTGCAGAAAAGTCATTCTCAAAAAGTCATACTCAGCAGAAAAGTCACAATTAATAAGAGTTTAAAAATTATTTGAAATTGTCAGATTTTTAGCGTAAAATATTTTAAAAGTAGAGGCAGTGCATTTTTTCAATAAACTTCGTCATCATCAGGAAAAGCATCATGCGAGACAGTTGCAATGGGTTCGCTGTTGTCATGCATTACCGTGTTCCATCCAATCTCATACTCACATATTTATGTTTTTCCCCGCTCAGCAACGTGAAACTTTCTGACACATTTTCTGACTCTTTTTTTTTTTAACGTAATAGCATGACATTTGCAGGCATGATTATTGAAGTGATTTCGAATGGAATATTTTGTTTTTGTTTTGCAATAAATCAATTGCATCTTGAGTTATAAACGATATTGTAGTCGAGAGGCGGTAATTTTATTTCTTTTCTCGCGCTGTCGAGAACCGGAAATTCGGTCTTTGACAGCATCTTCTGAAAGATATTCTGTCATTATCGAAAAATGGAAAAACTGTTCGATTACATATTTTCTGAATAAGAGCATTTGTCTATTGCATAGGTTTGCGAAGAGGGATGAATTCCAAAATGTGTCAGAAAGTAAGCTAGTTTGGATTTGAAAACATTAGTCAGCATACGACATTCACAAGCTAATAATCAACCAATAGAAGCTTTCTCTACAAATTTCTCGTTTACATTTCAATATTTTTTTTTCCTTCACAGGATATCTGAGATCGAGGCCAGCAGGAGAGTTTTGTGCTTTTTACTTTTTTCTGTATGCAAGAAAAATTGAATTCATGAAAATTTTCGACAGATTTATACGTTTTAGAAGGTCCTGAACATGATTTGTCTGTATTCAGAATATGGGTGTCCGTGAGTCTGACAGTATGTGACACAAATTTTGTGAGTGCTCTAACTCACGAACTACTGCACGGGATTTAATAAAACTTCAGATTCATTTAGACCTTGACATTAAATTGGTGTTGATTAGATTTGGATTGTTATCTGAATATATAACAGATGGACTTCTGCACTTTTCACGATTTCCAAAATAGTTATATCTCAAGAACTAATGCACAGAATTTCATCAAACTTCATATTATGTTAGACCTTGACATAAATAGATGCTTATAAGGTTTTGGTGTACATCACTCAACAGGCGGCTTTATTACACTGCAAAAAATAAAGTGTTGATATTACAGTATGCGCGGTAGCGTATTACTGCTTATTTTACTGTTTATTACTGTTAATTTTACGGTATAAGGCTGGCAGCTGGGGTGCCAATATTATACTGTAAAATCAGCAATTTTTTTTGCCAGTGTAATGTACTGTGTTTTTCACGATTTTTACGATGGCGATATCAGGAAAACTAATGCACGGAATTTCATAAAACTTCATATTCTGGTTAGACCTTGACTTTTTATAATAAAATAAACTGTTTCATAATAAAATAAAACTAACATGCTGTTAAGCAAGCCTAGACCCGAAAGAGGGTTTTCTCGCCAAAAGAGCGCAAAACAAAAATTGCGGCAGCTGTCCCAAAGTTATTTTCTGTCTTCATTATTGTCAATCACAATTTTTGGATCTCTCAATAACCAAATTTACATCAAAGTTGCTTTTAAAAAATTAATGTAGAAAAGCAGTTTTTGATTCTGTTCGGTCAGTTTCTGAAAATAAATTTCCGCATTATCCGAAGAGTAGTACGCTTTAAGCGATGTCTTTAATATTAATTGCAATATTGCAATTAAGAAATGATGTGGAAAACGAAATTGTACTCATTAATCGGAGATACGTCTTAAACAGAATCGCATTAACGAGAGTCCACTGTAATTTAACTCGAAATTGAAAGTTTCTTCCCGATAAAACTAAACTGGAAACCGAAAACAGTATAAAATTCTCACGTTAACCTTCGATCAGTAGCGCCAACTTTTCAAAAATATTGGGTGGGCTTAAACTCAAACATTTTGGGATAAATGACACGTTTTTTTTCATTTGGGGAAGGGGCGAGGACTGTTGGGGAAAGATGATAGATTATTCAGGGTATTATAGTAAATACTAGTGTCTTTATCAGGAAAAAATCATGCAAATATAATTTAATACAATTACAACTTTATACTTATGTACTATACTTTGTTAATAAATAAAAATAAGAACACAACTTACAGTTATGCGTTTGATTTTTTAAAATAAAGTATAGTACAGAAGTATAAAATTGTAATTTTATTAAATCATATTTGCATGTGTTTTTCCTAATAAAGACATTAATATTTACTATAATAGCATGACTATAAGTTTAATGCCTGAAAAAGCTAAACATCGAGCAAAACATTTCAGTCACCTAAGTGGTTTATGGATGTCAAACCATTAAAACAGACGATCATTGACTTATATTTAGTGATAAAATATGCAGAAATGGCTTATTTTTACAGAGAAATATAATTCTATGTTGTCTGAAAATATTTTTTATGCTCCTGAGTATCTTTTACTGCTGTCGTTACAGTTTACAAACAAAATAATTTTGTGAACAGAACAAAATTTTCTTTCGGGTATTTAAAAAAAAAAAAAAAAAAAAAAAAAAAAAAAAAAAAATTAATTAATTAATTAAATTAAAGTAACGAAATAGAATAATGAAAATTGAGGAGAACAAATTATTGGGTGGGCTCCAGCCTCCTGAGCCCATAAGTTGGCGCCACTATCTTCGATCTCATATATCTCATGAAAAAGCATAATAAAAATATTGAAGAGCTAATTAGTAACCCTCCCCCTCCATATAAAGCAAGAAAACCTCTCATTCAAGCATGTAGCTTTATATAATTCTGGTAACATACCGAATGTAAGGATGGTTCAACGTGACAAATTTAATGAAAAGCGATACGTGAGGTGAGAGACAATTTGGGTCAGCATTACTGAGGAATTATTGAGTTACAAAAAAATATGATTTGGCGACATTTACTCTTTTCTGCATCCCTAAATCTATAGAATTTTCCTCTGTTATTGGAGGGCATTACTTTAAGGCGTAGAGTTGCAAAAACACGGTTTATTCCCAAAAAACCCGGTTTATTCCTAGGTTTAAACTGGGATTTTTCTAGCCTTTCCAACTCTATTTAGGTGTGAAAAACTACGAGTACTATATTTCACTATCTTATTTTCATTTTCAAAAATGATAAAAATCAATTTGTAGTTTTATTTTATCTAAAATCAAATTGTCGGAAATTTCTAATATGCAGGGAGTCTGCAAAATCTTGCAAGAAGGAAAGAAAAGTAGTGTATATTAGCCGGTTCAACATCACCTGAGTCGAGCAGGTGGAAGGTGGAAGGTGCAGGTGGAGCACTGTGGAGCTGTGGAGCTGTGCAGGTGGAGCACAGGTGAGCGGTGGAGCAGGTGAAGGTGGCGATAAGAGCATGAGCACTGATAAGAACGGAGGGTTCGATGGGAGGGGGGTGCGATAAGGATTTCTACTATAAGATAAGGGGATTATTTTAATGAGTTTTAATTGGGGGACTTAAGAAATTTTTCGAAGCAATTTTTTTTTCAACTAGAGTACGCAGTTTGAATAGGAGTGTATGCAGTAGAAGTGAATGAATAATTAATTAAAAATATTAATTAAACATAGTAATTAATTAATTTTAATTGCAGAACTTAAGAATTTTCGTGAGATTTTTTTTTCCAACGAGAGTAGGGTATTCGATATACACGTTAGTGGAGAATTTTAAAAGTCAATAATGGTTTAATTAAAAATGGTGATTAATTTTAATTGGGGAACTTAGACATTTTTCGAAGCAAATTATTTTTTCAACGAGAGTAGGCTATTTGTTATACATGTTAGAGTATATTTGAGGAGAATTTTAAAAGTCAATAATGGTTTAATTAAAAAGGGTCATTAATTAATTTTAATTGGAGAACTTAGAAATTTTGGCGAGATTTTTTTTTCCCCAACGAGAGTACGCAGTTTGCATGTGCAGTAGAATGAAAAATAGTAATTAATTAAAAAGGATCATTAATTAATTTTAATTGGGGGACTTCAACATTTTTGGGGCAAACAGGCGCGTTTTAATGAATTCGATATAGGTTACGGTAAAAAATACAGGGTCCCGTATGAATTATACTATATTCAATTTAATAGCTCCCCCCTCCCCTTTCCCCTCTCCACTTTTTTTACCCAGAGGGCCCCCTTCGATAGACTAACAATACGCACTTCAAAAAAATACATAGTGGTAAAAAAGAAGAATTTTAACGTATATATAAAAGTGTAAATAAACAAATATGAAAAATCAGGCATAGTGGCATAATTCATGAATCACTTTCCAACATTAACGAAATGGTATGTGAACAAAGTATAATTTTACCATCGAGTGCATTAGTTAATTAAAAATAGTGAACCGATCCCCTTTTTAATAAAAAGGCCTAAGGCCCTTCACAAAAAATCAAAAGGATTCAAGAAAAAGCTTTACCCTACTGATAGCCAAAACATATAGGATTCTTAAATGGATTGAAGTATACAAATAGGTTCTACAGGAATACATTTATTTAGGTTAGCATGCAAAAATAGTTAAAAGTTATAGGGAAGCCTTCGAATGGAGTGATTATACGTTTTGGGGACCCTTCAAAAGAAACTGGAAACAGTTATAGATATTGAACCCTTCACAAAAAATTGGACAAATCCCCTTTTTAATAAAAAGAGCCCCTTCACAAAAATTCCAATGAATTCAAATTATGCATAAATACTAGAACCCTTCATACATTCAGTTCATCGATCCCCCCCTTTTTTTTTTTACTCTTCGAAGTGTGAACTCGCATTAGACTATAGGGCCCTTCATAAAATAAATGAGATACATGCCCTATTCGAATAAAAAAAAAAGCCCTTCACAAAAACTGTAGGGGTTCCCTTTTGGAATAAAAAGAAGCCCTTCACAAAAATCCAATTATGCATAAGAACCCTTCCTAAAATCAGGTAATTTATACCTTACCCTTTTTTTTTTCAATTCAAGTTAGGCTAAAAGTACAACTTACACATCGATATGTACAAAATATAGAAATCCTTGGAAAGAAACTTGAAAAGTTATAGATATTAAGCTACCTTCACAAAATAATAAAACCGTATTCGAATCCCAGCGTCCTTCACAAAATAAATCCAATAGATTCACATTATTTTATGGCGACAGAAATACGAGAGACCTTTCATAAAAATGCAAGGTCCGCTGTTTGAATGAAAAGGCCCCCCTTCACAATATACCCTGTAAAAATATTATGATTCCACAAATATTTTAAGAAATAGACTGATATTTTCAAATGAGTACGTATTCATGCGATGTGAAAATAGGTTTTACACGAATGCCTTTTTTAGTTTAACGTGTAAAATATAGATTTTGGAAAAAAGATTCATGTTTTACCAAATTTTTCATACAAATCTGTAAAATAGGGTAGAGCGTTTCATGAAAAATAATTGAATTTCGAGTGATTATGCTTTAAAAAATATATTTTAGCATTGAAATTAAGAAAAAAAGACGGCTATCCCTTTTCCCCTCAATAGACGGATTGCTAAATCACAATGAGTCATATTAGCAGATAAGCGAAGATCTTGCTTTGACTTGATTCCTTTCTTAGATTATGAATCACTCACGATAAGAAATACCTGACACATTTTTTGTAGGCAAATGTACGAAATTAGCTATATAGTATTCCACTTATTAATCGGTTAAGTTTTAAAATGCTTCAATGAAAAATAATAACTAAGAAATAAATTTAAAAAATGTTCATTAATTAATTTTAATTGGTGAACTTAAACATTTTTGGACCAAACAGACGGGTTTTAAGGAAATAGATGCATGTTATGGTAAAAAATACAGGGTCCAGTATGAATTATACTACACTATATTTAATAGCTACCCCCTTCCTTTTTTTACCCAGAGAGCCCCCTTCGATAGAAGTTAGGCTTCACACACACAATATACACACTTAAAAAAAATATAGAGTGATATAAAAAGAAGAATTTCAACGTATATATATATATATATATATATATATATATAATAGTAAATTATGAAAAATCATGCATAGTGGTATAATTTATGAATCACTTTCCATCATTATTGCAATATTATGTGAACTAAATATAATTTTACAATCTAGCGTAAGTCAGATTTTACTTTCAAATGTTTAAATTTATGAATGGAGAGGTAACATGCTTGTGAAAGGTCTATTTTTAAGACGAAACAGTGTGTGAAAAGGGTCCTGTTTTAAGGTTAAAAGTTTCGTGAAGGGCTCTGTTTTAAAGTTTCGTGAAGGGGTCTGTTTAAAGGACCATGTTTTGAAATGACTTAAGAACGGACACTTTATTCCTAAACATATTCACAACTACAACTTTGTATACATTATGAAAATACATGATTATATTTATACATTATGCCATAGTTTTTGAAATATTTTTCCAAAGTTAGATTCATACAATAAAGCGAGATTGATGCCGTTAATGTATGTGAATTCCTTCATGTTATCCTCTATAGCTTCAACTCGATTCGTTATATATGCCTCAATGAAAAATAATAACTAAGAAATAAAATTAAAAATAGTAATTAAAAGGTAGCCTTAAGAATTTTTGGAATAAGAGATTGGTTTTAATTAAATAGGTTAATGAACCTAATTCGATACAAGTCTTACTAAAATAGAAATTACACTAAAAATACAGAGTCCCCTACAATATATGAATTATACTCCACTAAATTTAATAGCACCCTCCCCTATTTTCATAGAAATGGCTTCAATATAATTTAGGCTAACCATATACGCTTCAAAAAATACATAGTGACCACAAGAAGGACAGGAATTCGATATGTGCTACTACTTATGCAAAATATAATTTCTCTTATCGCATAAAATATATTAACAAGTCCTGTAAAAATATAATGACATGAACTATTAATACATGATTTAAATACATATTGGTTATACAAAACATATATATATATATATATATAAATATATAAAAATTTATCGTTATCTAAGAATTTCAAGCATGATTTACTAGACTTAACCTAAATTCAACTAGATTCTTCACGTGGTTCGATGACATCACTGATTGCGATAAGATTTTAGATAAGATTTACTGATAAGACCACATATCAAGTCATTTCTTCTAAAGCAAGTATAGGAGTTGGTTCTGAGGTCTAGGTATGTAGTAGGTTAGTAGTAATATATTTTTAAAGTACTTTTTATTATGTGTTAAAAGAAATGGTTATTTCTTCTTTACGTAGGGTAGACAAAATTAAAACATAAAATATTAAATTTAATCTTTAGTAATATAAATACTTACACCTACAGAAACGCAGACATCCTTTTAGTTATATTCATGCAGACTTTAAGATATATCACATATGTTCCTTCTTTTACCATGACACATATGGATTTTTTTAAAAATGTATGTCACGTGACTATCTAAAGCGAGATTGATACTTAAAACCATTAATATATATGAATTCTTTCGTATAGCTCTGTATAGATGCTACTGACCAAATATATATTTATATATACTAAAATCTGTAAAGTTTTAAAATGCTTCAATGATTATTCAATGAAAAATACTAACTATGAAATATTAATTAAGATATATGCTAATGTTTAAACTAAAAAAATTTTTGGGATAAGAGATAGATTCATTAACCTATTTAATTAAAACCTAATTCGATACAAGTCTTGTTAAAACAGAGATTATAGTTAAAATACACATTAATTATACTGCATTAATGCGCTACCTCACCTATATTATCACAGAAATACCTTCTATAAAATTTAGACTAACAATACGCACCTAAAAAATATATACAGAGTACCCAGAAAATGATAGGAATGAATGAAAAATTTTAACGTAAATTATAAAATAGGATCTACAATAAGTGACAATAAATAAATATGAAGGAAAAATCATGAGTCATGGTATACTTTATGAAACACTTTCCAATGCTATGGGACTATCGTTAAGAATTTGAAATAAGTGAATTAGATTTAATAATTCATACTGGAAATGTATTTTAAAAAAAAAATTAGTAGCTTTGCCTACTTTTAAATCATTCAAGACATATGATGAAGATTTAGCCGCTGTAGAACGACTAAAAACTAGCATTTTAATGAACTGACCATCTATGTTGGATTTTCTATTTTAGAATTATCTAAATATGCATTATTTCCATTATAACTTGATAAAGAATCCTTAACTTATCATATTCAAACACAATATTTATAAGGATATAGAACAATGTCGTGATTTCTTTAACTTCTCTAAGTATTCAAAACCACATCGTCTAAACCGCGCAAGTTTCGAACCCACAAACATATAATCAGACTTGTCATTTTATAATCACCACGCTAACTACTAGGCCAAGTATGCCCCAGGTTATTCTATAGCCACCACGCCAACCACAGGGCTAAGTGAGCCCCCGCTTATTTTATAGTCACCATGCTAACTATTGGGCTTAGTGAGCCCCCAGGCTAATTTATACACACCACGCTAACTATTGGGCTGATTGAGCCCCCGCTTATTTTATAACCACCACGCTAACCACAGGGCTAAGTGAGCCCCCGCTTATTTTATAGTCACCACGCTAACTACTAGGCCAAGTATGCCCCAGGTTATTTTATACCTTCCACGCTAACTACTGGGCTAAGTGAGGCCCCGTTTATTTTATAGCTACCACGCTAACTACTGGGCTGAGTGACCCCCAGGCTGTTTTATACCTACCATGATAACTACTGGGCTGATTAAGCCCCAGGTATTTTATAGCCATTACGCTAACTACTGGACTGAGTGAGCCCCAGGTTATTTAGTCACATGAATATGATTTCCAAGGTATATGTCCTAACTTGATTTAGACCATTGCCTATGGTAAGATAAAGCTCGGAATTAAATTGGTAAACTCTATACATTTCCCTCAAAAACTCACTTGTATTTTATTAAATATCTGTAGAAATCAGCATAGTATATTAAAATTATATACATTCTCATTAGTTTATGAATCTACTAACTTATAATATCTATATGGTAACTTAGATTATTAGTATTCACATTTAAACATTTCTTTTGTAGATTTAATATGATAAACGCTAAGATGAGACTGACTAAACTTTTACTATTTTCATTTAAACTTAGTTTTAGGAAATTTATCTACATAGCTTTAAATTTTTCTGTTTAGTAAGTCTATTATTTCAAAGTATTATTTTTTAGTTCTAATATTCAAAACATATTCATAGCGTTTTACATAGTAGGTATCAAATTAATTTAAAGTCATATTAAAAAAAAAATATATACAAATACTATTCTTACTTAACACGCCAGCTAGCTAAGCACCCAATCGTCTCACACCAAGACTCTGAGAAAAGTGAATGCTCGTTCAGGGCCTTATCAGCTAATATAATCAGTGATAAGATTTAAACAAGTGACGTCACTGTTTAAGTGATATCACGTGACCATGTGGTATCATTCAATATGTCACCAGTGACGTCAGAGATCACGTGACTAGGTCATAAAAGAACCAATTACTAATTGCAATTAACAATTTACCTCTAATTGATTTGTATAATATATATATATAGATAAATTAATACATGATTTTTCTATTATTTCGTAAAACATAGTACATGTGCTATGTTTTACGAAATAATAGAAAAATCATGTATTAATTTATCTATATATATATATTATACAAATCAATTAGAGGTAAATTGTTAATTGCAATTAGTAATTGGTTCTTTTATGACCTAGTCACGTGATCTCTGACGTCACTGGTGACATATTGAATGATACCACATGGTCACGTGATATCACTTAAACAGTGACGTCACTTGTTTAAATCTTATCACTGATTATATTAGCTGATAAGGCCCTGAACGAGCATTCACTTTTCTCAGAGTCTTGGTGTGAGACGATTGGGTGCTTAGCTAGCTGGCGTGTTAAGTAAGAATAGTATTTGTATATATTTTTTTTTAATATGACTTTAAATTAATTTGATACCTACTATGTAAAACGCTATGAATATGTTTTGAATATTAGAACTAAAAAATAATACTTTGAAATAATAGACTTACTAAACAGAAAAATTTAAAGCTATGTAGATAAATTTCCTAAAACTAAGTTTAAATGAAAATAGTAAAAGTTTAGTCAGTCTCATCTTAGCGTTTATCATATTAAATCTACAAAAGAAATGTTTAAATGTGAATACTAATAATCTAAGTTACCATATAGATATTATAAGTTAGTAGATTCATAAACTAATGAGAATGTATATAATTTTAATATACTATGCTGATTTCTACAGATATTTAATAAAATACAAGTGAGTTTTTGAGGGAAATGTATAGAGTTTACCAATTTAATTCCGAGCTTTATCTTACCATAGGCAATGGTCTAAATCAAGTTAGGACATATACCTTGGAAATCATATTCATGTGACTAAATAACCTGGGGCTCACTCAGTCCAGTAGTTAGCGTAATGGCTATAAAATACCTGGGGCTTAATCAGCCCAGTAGTTATCATGGTAGGTATAAAACAGCCTGGGGGTCACTCAGCCCAGTAGTTAGCGTGGTAGCTATAAAATAAACGGGGCCTCACTTAGCCCAGTAGTTAGCGTGGAAGGTATAAAATAACCTGGGGCATACTTGGCCTAGTAGTTAGCGTGGTGACTATAAAATAAGCGGGGGCTCACTTAGCCCTGTGGTTAGCGTGGTGGTTATAAAATAAGCGGGGGCTCAATCAGCCCAATAGTTAGCGTGGTGTGTATAAATTAGCCTGGGGGCTCACTAAGCCCAATAGTTAGCATGGTGACTATAAAATAAGCGGGGGCTCACTTAGCCCTGTGGTTGGCGTGGTGGCTATAGAATAACCTGGGGCATACTTGGCCTAGTAGTTAGCGTGGTGATTATAAAATGACAAGTCTGATTATATGTTTGTGGGTTCGAAACTTGCGCGGTTTAGACGATGTGGTTTTGAATACTTAGAGAAGTTAAAGAAATCACGACATTGTTCTATATCCTTATAAATATTGTGTTTGAATATGATAAGTTAAGTATTCTTTATCAAGTTATAATGGAAATAATGCATATTTAGATAATTCTAAAATAGAAAATCCAACATAGATGGTCAGTTCATTAAAATGCTAGTTTTTAGTCGTTCTACAGCGGCTAAATCTGCATCATATGTCTTGAATGATTTAAAAGTAGGCAAAGCTACTAATTTTTTTTTTTTAAATACATTTCCAGTATGAATTATTAAATCTAATTCACTTATTTCAAATTCTTAACGATAGTCCCATAGCATTGGAAAGTGTTTCATAAAGTATACCATGACTCATGATTTTTCCTTCATATTTATTTATTGTCACTTATTGTAGATCCTATTTTATAATTTACGTTAAAATTTTTCATTCATTCCTATAATTTTCTGGGTACTCTGTATATATTTTTTAGGTGCGTATTGTTAGTCTAAATTTTATAGAAGGTATTTCTGTGATAATATAGGTGAGGTAGCGCATTAATGCAGTATAATTAATGTGTATTTTAACTATAATCTCTGTTTTAACAAGACTTGTATCGAATTAGGTTTTAATTAAATAGGTTAATGAATCTATCTCTTATCCCAAAAATTTTTTTAGTTTAAACATTAGCATATATCTTAATTAATATTTCATAGTTAGTATTTTTCATTGAATAATCATTGAAGCATTTTAAAACTTTACAGATTTTAGTATATATAAATATATATTTGGTCAGTAGCATCTATACAGAGCTATACGAAAGAATTCATATATATTAATGGTTTTAAGTATCAATCTCGCTTTAGATAGTCACGTGACATACATTTTTAAAAAAAATCCATATGTGTCATGGTAAAAGAAAGAACATATGTGATATATCTTAAAGTCTGCATGAATATAACTAAAAGGATGTCTGCGTTTCTGTAGGTGTAAGTATTTATATTACTAAAGATTAAATTTAATATTTTATGTTTTAATTTTGTCTACCCTACGTAAAGAAGAAATAACCATTTCTTTTAACACATAATAAAAAGTACTTTAAAAATATATTACTACTAACCTACTACATACCTAGACCTCAGAACCAACTCCTATACTTGCTTTAGAAGAAATGACTTGATATGTGGTCTTATCAGTAAATCTTATCTAAAATCTTATCGCAATCAGTGATGTCATCGAACCACGTGAAGAATCTAGTTGAATTTAGGTTAAGTCTAGTAAATCATGCTTGAAATTCTTAGGTAACGATAAATTTTTATATATTTATATATATATATATATATATATGTTTTGTATAACCAATATGTATTTAAATCATGTATTAATAGTTCATGTCATTATATTTTTACAGGACTTGTTAATATATTTTATGCGATAAGAGAAATTATATTTTGCATAAGTAGTAGTACATATCGAATTCCTGTCCTTCTTGTGGTCACTATGTATTTTTTGAAGCGTATATGGTTAGCCTAAATTATATTGAAGCCATTTCTATGAAAATAGGGGAGGGTGCTATTAAATTTAGTGGAGTATAATTCATATATTGTAGGGGACTCTGTATTTTTAGTGTAATTTCTATTTTAGTAAGACTTGTATCGAATTAGGTTCATTAACCTATTTAATTAAAACCAATCTCTTATTCCAAAAATTCTTAAGGCTACCTTTTAATTACTATTTTTAATTTTATTTCTTAGTTATTATTTTTCATTGAGGCATATATAACGAATCGTGTTGAAGCTATAGAGGATAACATGAAGGAATTCACATACATTAACGGCATCAATCTCGCTTTATTGTATGAATCTAACTTTGGAAAAATATTTCAAAAACTATGGCATAATGTATAAATATAATCATGTATTTTCATAATGTATACAAAGTTGTAGTTGTGAATATGTTTAGGAATAAAGTGTCCGTTCTTAAGTCATTTCAAAACATGGTCCTTTAAACAGACCCCTTCACGAAACTTTAAAACAGAGCCCTTCACGAAACTTTTAACCTTAAAACAGGACCCTTCACACACTGTTTCGTCTTAAAAATAGACCTTTCACAAGCATGTTACCTCTCCATTCATAAATTTAAACATTTGAAAGTAAAATCTGACTTACGCTAGATTGTAAAATTATATTTAGTTCACATAATATTGCAATAATGATGGAAAGTGATTCATAAATTATACCACTATGCATGATTTTTCATAATTTACTATTATATATATATATATATATATATATATATATATATATATATATATATATACGTTGAAATTCTTCTTTTTATATCACTCTATATTTTTTTTAAGTGTGTATATTGTGTGTGTGAAGCCTAACTTCTATCGAAGGGGGCTCTCTGGGTAAAAAAAGGAAGGGGGTAGCTATTAAATATAGTGTAGTATAATTCATACTGGACCCTGTATTTTTTACCATAACATGCATCTATTTCCTTAAAACCCGTCTGTTTGGTCCAAAAATGTTTAAGTTCACCAATTAAAATTAATTAATGAACATTTTTTAAATTTATTTCTTAGTTATTATTTTTCATTGAAGCATTTTAAAACTTAACCGATTAATAAGTGGAATACTATATAGCTAATTTCGTACATTTGCCTACAAAAAATGTGTCAGGTATTTCTTATCGTGAGTGATTCATAATCTAAGAAAGGAATCAAGTCAAAGCAAGATCTTCGCTTATCTGCTAATATGACTCATTGTGATTTAGCAATCCGTCTATTGAGGGGAAAAGGGATAGCCGTCTTTTTTTCTTAATTTCAATGCTAAAATATATTTTTTAAAGCATAATCACTCGAAATTCAATTATTTTTCATGAAACGCTCTACCCTATTTTACAGATTTGTATGAAAAATTTGGTAAAACATGAATCTTTTTTCTAAAATCTATATTTTACACGTTAAACTAAAAAAGGCATTCGTGTAAAACCTATTTTCACATCGCATGAATACGTACTCATTTGAAAATATCAGTCTATTTCTTAAAATATCTGTGGAATCATAATATTTTTACAGGGTATATTGTGAAGGGGGGCCTTTTCATTCAAACAGCGGACCTTGCATTTTTATGAAAGGTCTCTCGTATTTCTGTCGCCATAAAATAATGTGAATCTATTGGATTTATTTTGTGAAGGACGCTGGGATTCGAATACGGTTTTATTATTTTGTGAAGGTTGCTTAATATCTATAACTTTTCAAGTTTCTTTCCAAGGATTTCTATATTTTGTACATATCGATGTGTAAGTTGTACTTTTAGCCTAACTTGAATTGAAAAAAAAAAAGGTTAAGGTATAAATTACCTGATTTTAGGAAGGGTTCTTATGCATAATTGGATTTTTGTGAAGGGCTTCTTTTTATTCCAAAAGGGAACCCCTACAGTTTTTGTGAAGGGCTTTTTTTTTTATTCGAATAGGGCATGTATCTCATTTATTTTATGAAGGGCCCTATAGTCTAATGCGAGTTCACACTTCGAAGGGTAAAAAAAAAAGGGGGGGGATCGATGAACTGAATGTATGAAGGGTTCTAGTATTTATGCATAATTTGAATTCATTGGAATTTTTGTGAAGGGGCTCTTTTTATTAAAAAGGGGATTTGTCCAATTTTTTGTGAAGGGTTCAATATCTATAACTGTTTCCAGTTTCTTTTGAAGGGTCCCCAAAACGTATAATCACTCCATTCGAAGGCTTCCCTATAACTTTTAACTATTTTTGCATGCTAACCTAAATAAATGTATTCCTGTAGAACCTATTTGTATACTTCAATCCATTTAAGAATCCTATATGTTTTGGCTATCAGTAGGGTAAAGCTTTTTCTTGAATCCTTTTGATTTTTTGTGAAGGGCCTTAGGCCTTTTTATTAAAATGGGGATCGGTTCACTATTTTTAATTAACTAATGCACTCGATGGTAAAATTATACTTTGTTCACATACCATTTCGTTAATGTTGGAAAGTGATTCATGAATTATGCCACTATGCCTGATTTTTCATATTTGTTTATTTACACTTTTATATATACGTTAAAATTCTTCTTTTTTACCACTATGTATTTTTTTGAAGTGCGTATTGTTAGTCTATCGAAGGGGGCCCTCTGGGTAAAAAAAGTGGAGAGGGGAAAGGGGGGGGGGAGCTATTAAATTGAATATAGTATAATTCATACGGGACCCTGTATTTTTTACCGTAACCTATATCGAATTCATTAAAACGCGCCTGTTTGCCCCAAAAATGTTGAAGTCCCCCAATTAAAATTAATTAATGATCCTTTTTAATTAATTACTATTTTTCATTCTACTGCACATGCAAACTGCGTACTCTCGTTGGGGAAAAAAAAATCTCGCCAAAATTTCTAAGTTCTCCAATTAAAATTAATTAATGACCCTTTTTAATTAAACCATTATTGACTTTTAAAATTCTCCTCAAATATACTCTAACATGTATAACAAATAGCCTACTCTCGTTGAAAAAATAACTTGCTTCGAAAAATGTCTAAGTTCCCCAATTAAAATTAATCACCATTTTTAATTAAACCATTATTGACTTTTAAAATTCTCCACTAACGTGTATATCGAATACCCTACTCTCGTTGGAAAAAAAAATCTCACGAAAATTCTTAAGTTCTGCAATTAAAATTAATTAATTACTATGTTTAATTAATATTTTTAATTAATTATTCATTCACTTCTACTGCATACACTCCTATTCAAACTGCGTACTCTAGTTGAAAAAAAAATTGCTTCGAAAAATTTCTTAAGTCCCCCAATTAAAACTCATTAAAATAATCCCCTTATCTTATAGTAGAAATCCTTATCGCACCCCCCTCCCATCGAACCCTCCGTTCTTATCAGTGCTCATGCTCTTATCGCCACCTTCACCTGCTCCACCGCTCACCTGTGCTCCACCTGCACAGCTCCACAGCTCCACAGTGCTCCACCTGCACCTTCCACCTTCCACCTGCTCGACTCAGGTGATGTTGAACCGGCTAATATACACTACTAAGAAAGAAAGAAGAAAAGAAAGAAAGAAAAAAAGGTGTGATGGGGCCTCACGCAGCAGAATGAGGCCAAGGTGGTAAGAATGCCCAAAAGTGAATTTTTTTACTTAATCGTCTTTTCTAGTGGTTTTCTGTTGTTTGATAATTGAAAAATTAAGTCCAACGATAATTTTCTAAAAATAAAAATTTCTCCCGTACAGAGGGGTCTAAAGGTGGCTTTTTGTAAATTGGTCACTTTTAGCCGAATTTTGTTCCTCTTCATGTATTTTTATTTTCAAAGAGAAAATTTTAATACTTTGAGAGTATTTACCGCCTATATAAAGGATAAGGAACCCCAATTAACCCATTCCAGTATTGCATTACTATATGGAGAATTAAGGTATACAATATTCATATTTCAAAATAGCGTGTAAAATTGATTGTCAAAGCTTTCAAAATAGCCCCATTATCCTCCGAGATGGCAATTTTTAACATCCACATACATTCACGAAACAGCTATATTAATTTCAGCTGCCATTATCTGCAATTGTGACTTTCGTTTTCCCTTTTATCGCTCCCGCGTTTCATTAAAGCACCATAATTAGACGTATGAAATGATAGTGATAAAATGATAATCTATACTAATATTATATAGGAGTAAAGATTGTTTGTTTGTTTGTTTGTTTGTTTGTTTGTAGGGGCAAATCTCTGGAACTACCGAAGCGATTTTAAAAGTGATGGTGGCAAATGGATGGTGACAACCCCTGCTCCAACATAGGCTATATTTTATGTCGGTGCCACTAACCCCAGGGGGGTGCAGGAGCGAAAAACGTTCTAAAATTGCGATTTTTTGTATACTGAAGGAGCTAGAAATTTGAATTTGGCATTGTAGTTACTTATAAGATGTAAATGCTCTCTAAGAACGAATAAAAAAAAATTCGAAATTTAAAAGGGTGAAATAAGCGAAAAGCGTTCTAAAAACATTCTAAATTACAAAACTCTGGAACTACAGAACCGATTTCAAAAGTAATGGTGGCAAATTCATGGTGACATAATCCCTAACTCCAACATAGGCTATATTTTATGTCGGTGCCACTAACCCCAATGGGGTGCAGGAGCGAAAAATGTTCGAAAATTGCGACTTTTTTATACTGAAGGAGCTAGAAATTTGAAATTTGGCGTTGTAGTTAATTATAAGATGTAAATACTCTCTAAGAACAATCTTTAAAAAAATTTTAATTTAAAAGGGTGAAATGAGCGAAAAGCGTTCTAAAATCATTCTAAATTACAATTTCTATGGAATCTCTGGAACTACATAACCGATTTCAAAAGTGATGGTGGCAAATTGATTGTTACAATCCCTGCTCTAACAGCCTCTTTAATAAAAAGCTATGCGTTGCTGACGACTGGATTTTTCTCTAATTGTTGCCACAGATTAATCTCGGAAAATGAAACATTTGAAGTTACTGAAAAAAATAATAGCTCGAAAAGTATTTGTCAGAAAATTGTTAGACAAACTGCGTTTGAAAGATAAAAAATTGTATTTTTCTTGATATAAATTTCAAATCTAATGATTATGCCGTTTTTCAAATGTTGAATTTCAAAAATTACCAAATTCCACAATGGAGTACCGTAGCGAAATCTTCATGCGTAAAAATATAATGATAAGGGCGACGTGTCCTGACGTGTAGCACGAGTCACAAATTATAGTAGCCTTATTATTCTGTTCAAATATAAGAGTGAATTATGAAATGTCAATATTTTGTTTGATTAAAAGTTCGTTAAGAGAAATTGACCAGCGTAGCGGACGTAGCTTGCTAGCGTGTAATAAAATGATTAGACGTATCAATTTGGGATTGGTCTTATTCAATTCCTCACACAAAAATACCTAATAATAATTTCAAACAAAACCCTAAACCATATACAGTTTTATCTTTTTAAAATTTTATTTCCCATTTATTTATTTATTTATTTCAACATATTCTTTCATTTTTAATTAAGTACTTTTTTTAACTGATTTTAGCCAATATTTGTGATAATACTATGGATTATACAAATTCTGAGGTGAAATTTAAGTTTTTCGGATAAATATATGAACAATTCCCAAATTTCAGCTTTTCATCCCTTTCAACCTAAACCTAGTCATATTAGTTCCCTAAACTTCTCAAATGTTTACAGAAAAATGGTTACACAACTCGATAGCTAATGGCTGGTATTGATCTTGCGGATAGTTCCATTCGATTCAGTGAAAAAAAAATTACATAAGAATCGAGACTGAAAAATTTCCAAAAGAAATATATTTTTCGTGCCCTGAAATAAACAAGAGTTTAAGTTATCAGATATCGACAAAAAAGTTGTGATAGGTCGACCTGCGCATGGTTTCATTCGATTCCTCTCGAAAAAAAAAAAATACATTGGAAACAGTGATCAGAAACTAATTCACTAAAAGGTGGGATGGTTTGTTGGTATTTTTGGTGGACAACCGGGGTTTTGTCCACTGTGCGCAAACAGAATTAGCAATATGTGCTATATATCCAGTTTTTGTCAAAAATGAAAGATGGTTTTCAGAGTTTCAGTACCTTATACATTTCAACAACCAATTTCCTAGCGAGAAGATTCTACAGATCTAGTGAGCATACTTACAACATTTACTGCTTCGCCGAGGTTCGAAACTATAATTTCCCAAATTTCATCAGGACCCAAACTACAGACCTAACATCGAATCGGTTTTACCCTCATTCGAACCCGTTCCGCGGTTCGAGTTGGCGCCAGCTTTTTCGTTTTAGGTCGGGTTGACTCTAATTATTTCGGGTTAGGGTTGATTTCAGTTGAGTTTTGATTTTTTCGGGCTGGGTTCGGGTTAACCCGATTTTTCAAAATAAAGTGAATGATATTGTTTCAGAGAAAACACTCTATATTTGAATAAGGATGACTTTTTACATGTTCATGTTTTAGCATAAAAGATAAAATCGATATTAGAGATATGATTATAATCACATCTATAATCATATCGACTATTTTCCCATAATTACATTAAACTGTAGATTAATTTCCTTTGAATGCAGATTTCAAGTCGAGATTGGGTCAGGTTTCGGTTTAACTTTAGATGGAATGTGAAGGTTTTGGTCAGTCATTACCTGACCCACGCATGGCTCTAACACAAACATAAACGTGACCAATATATGAAAACCTCATGACGCAAAAGCAACACTTATTACGGATTTTGTCGTTACATGTGACGTGGAAGAGGCGCCACGTTACTGTGAGCTCGATATTTCCCATATTTTGTGACGAGGTACAAATGAAAATGTCTGAAAATCGGTCACAATGACGTCACAGTGGAGTCATAATGTGAAGAAATAAAGATGTAACCTTTTGGTCACCGTTTTGACTGTAACCGTTTGTGAGAACTATTGTGACTCATAGAGAAATTAGATCGACTGGTTGTGCTATTTAGGGTCATAGATCATGAGTTGACCGCTTGACCACCTTTACCCCAATTAACGCCCCTGAATATAAATTTTATTCTATCAACAAAGTTTTGGAGTTTTGAATATAGACTTCCTTTTTGTCACAGGATGGGAAGTAACCTAATGCTACACAGTAATATATCTCATGTTTACACGAACACTAATATAACCCCACATTCGCGTGCCAGCGTGCGTGCAGAAAAGGGCAGTGGACGGCCTAGTCACGCTAGCTTAGAGGGGTGGCCCAGGCATTCACCAATTTTTTTACATCCCTTGTTTCTTTTTTAATAGCGTTTCCAGGGAAACCATAAAAAAGCACCTTCCTTCAAAGGATGGATAATTGCGCGACATTTTGCGTCTTTATTTTGTGGGACAACGCGACGGGAATGTTAAAGAAGGAAAATCAGAGAGGGGGGGCGGAGCGGCATAGAATTTTTTGTTGCCGGATGACTTGACGGACAAGGGAACCGACTCCTATTTTCTTGCGGAAGCGTTTTCGGTCGATGTGTGACGGCAGATTTCACGGTTGTCGACGTGTTCCGACTCCCGATTAATAATTTAGCCATGTGCGATAAGAAAAATAATAAAATAATCGACGACAGTGCGGATGTTTTATGGAGGAGTCAAAGTACTCTCTTAAATGTTTCAGTTCATGGCTTTGTGAACTTGCGGTAGAGCTCAGTCGGCACTGCCACAGTCGCGGACCCTGCACAATGTAGATTAACTCCTTGTGTGTCCCGCTTCCTGCATGGTTTCTACTGTCGACTGCCCATAAAATGTACACGAATAAATTCATTTATTTAAAAAGAAAATCTTACTGCTGTCTGGCATACCAATTAAATGTCCATACAATTCTGTCATAGACCAGCGCGATACCAAAGGAGGGGGTTATAGGGGTCATTACCCTCCAAACAGCCTTCCTCTGTGAAAATGTAAGTTGAGCGTGGAAGCTTTTCTAAAGCTTCTACTTTACGTTACTGCCCAAAAGGCACTGCTCAGACTAGGAACCAAGTCTGTAGAGCGTAGATGTCCCTCCTGATCCCCCTCTTTTCAGGCAATAAAAAATAATTACAAAACCCTCCGCAAAACGCGACAGAGGACTGGGGGGTGAACAACAGATAAACACTGGGCAGAGGATGATAAAAACAAGGACGATAACACAACGGCAAATGACGGCCCGACATTTTCTAGTACTAGAAGAGGATGCACTGTAAAAACAGTTTTCAAAAGATAGGGACACTGGATTGAAGTAAACACATATAAAACTTAAAATACTGTAGCATAGCGACACAAATGAATATGACTAAAACTCAAAGAACAAGAAGTATAGGGTGAAGAACAAAAGATGACGCAACACTAGGCACAGGAAATTAAAACAATGACAAAAATAATTACAAAACCCGCCAGTAAGCGCGACAGAGGGCTGGGTGGTGAACAATAGCTAAACACTGGGTAGAGGATGATAAAAAAATGACGATAACACAACTGCAAGTGACGACCCGACAGTTTCTAGTACTAGAAGAGGATGCCCTTAACAGTTTTCAAAAGATAGAGACACTGGCTTGAAGTAAACACATATAAAACTTAAAATACTGTAGCATAGCGATACAAAGATGAATATGACTAAAACTCAGAGAACAAGGAGTATACACTGTAAAAAAAATTTTCCTGAAAATAACGGAAATTGTACTGGCAATCGAGACGCCAGTACTATTTCCGTATTTTAACGGGAAAAAAAATCCGTAAATTCCAGGAAATTTTCCGTAATTTCTGAAATATCAGTTTTTAAATTTCCGTTTTATAACAGATATCTTCCGTATTTTTTAGAAATTTTTATGTCGTTAAAATAAATTTTATAGAACCAAAAAAAAAAAAAGTTATCCCTCAAGGAACATCTTATAAGGGACAGATACGCTTCTTTTTTTTCCCCGTTCATTTCTGAGCGAGTTTTTTGTAAACAACCACCTTTTCCCACGATAAGTATCGAACCCACGACCTTCCGATTACTAAACCAGCGCGCCAAACCACTACGCTACGGCTAGACAGGAAACCTATTCAAATGTTGTAAGTTATTTGAGATGCTTTTAATGATGCAAAAACTTGAAGTTCTTATAGTTAGATGGATATTTTCAGAGTTCTATGTTTTAAATATTTTCTTTTCAAAATTGTTCTATATTCTGCTTTATTATTTGATGCTTTATAACATATATATTTAAATTTTTTATGTATTATATGCGTAAAATATTGTATTAACAGTAATGGTTGTTTCTTTTTGCAATAGTACATATATTTTAATAATTTGTGTGTTGATTTATTTATCAATTTCAGTAAAATCAATAATTATCTTAAGCAGACGTAATTTATTACCTGCTATTAAAGTAAATTTTCTTTATCTCTTAGTTTAAAAACTTATGTGAATAAACAAATTTATAAAAAAATAAATTATTATATTTAAGCTTTGCTGCGAACTTTTGTGTATGGTTCTATTGAAATGAATAATTTTTAAAATATCAAAACGAAAAAATAGATTTTTAGAGAAAATTTTGAAATTAATAACTTTAGGATAGGTAAGTTTAAATTTGGACTTAATAATTTAGTTTAATTTATAAAAATTATAAACTAACAAAATAAATTATAAACTTTTATAAAAATGAAATTTTATAAAGTAAACAAAAAGTTATTATTTTTTATAAATTTAAAGAGAAAATTATGAACTTTGTAAAATTATAATTTATAAAATCAAGCAGGGCGGTCGCTCTGCCAAGCCAAGCTTTAAAAAAAAAACGCCACACAAACAACGCCAAGAACTGGAATAAAGACCGCTAATGCTTATATACAGAAAGCAACTTCGCAATGTTAAATCGACAAAACATGCCAGATTAAAATATCAGATATCAAACTAACCAAGCGTCGTAGAAAAAAAAAAAAAATGAAAACTAGAAGAATCTAAGGAAGAATTTCTTCAATTTAAGACCAAACTCATCTTCATAAGTGATTTATAAACAGAGATATAGGTTTTTTTTAAAAACGTCGAGTTACTTAAAATGATCACTATTTTCTTCGTCAAACTTTTTTTTTTCAAACAAGCTACAGGCCTTAATATTGGGCAGAATAAAAAAAGGATTGCATTTTTGGACAAGTAATTACGTAATCTATGTGCTTTTATAAAATTCAGTGTAAAAAAAAAAAAATATTTTCTATCCTTAATTAGCAAAAAACTGTTAATTGACTTGGCGATTAAAAATTTATGCCAAAACAGAGATAAAACCCGCCAACGACCATGTACCATCTGTATTAAAATAGCACAAATCAGTTACAGGTTATAATATAACCACATCAAATTTCATCTGCAAGTCAGCCATTTTCTTCTGAAGATATTTTTTTTTAAATAAAACTTCACAATTATAAGAACACATATTTTATCAAATAATTAAATATGACTGCAAACTGTGGCAGATGATTGTTTCTAACATGAATAAGTATGAGAAATTGCCTATTACGGATATGGATCTGGGTAGCTCAGTCGCAGAGCGTCGGCATGGTACGCATAAGGTCCCAGGTTCGAGTCCAGGCCCAGGTCAATTTTTCACTCATGTTTGTTTAGTGTATTTAATTGTATGATAAAATGCGTGTTCTTATAAATATTGTAAAATAAAGTAATCAGACGTAGTGTTTATGCTTTAAAAATATTTTAAATATATAATTTACGTTTTTAGAAAGATCTTTAAAAATAAATTAGTTTTTGAGGGAAGATGTACCTTCTAAAATGTATACATTAAGAGTTATCGCCATTTAAAATTTCTTTCCAAACGTAAACAAAAATTTTGAAATGAATTAAATGTGATTCATTTATTTCTAAAAATAAAAAAACACGGTAAAGGACAGGCATTTCGTTCGCAGGAATACCTTTCACGTCATCTACTATATATACGAGGCTAGCGAAAAAGAAAGGCTACCGCGGTGCTTTACGCGTATCTCTTTTTACAGACCGCGGGAATCACGTGAGGCTCGAATCCACCAATGCAGGTGTACGAAAAGAGCATCACGTCACTCTAGCGGTCTGTAAAAAAAGATAAGTGGAACGCACCGCGGTAGCCTTTCTTTTTCGTTAGCCTCGCTATATATATAAAACACAAACGGAAATTTCGTTCCGTTCCTTTATAACTCGAGATCTGCTGAATGGAATTTGATGGAACTTGCACTGTTCGAGAGATAATTTTTCAGGGAAGGTTTTAGTATGTAACACAACGTTCTACGTATAATAGCTATCGAATTATGATAGAAAGTTCTGTTATTTTGGCCGAAAAGGTTACCATTGCTAATTTTTTGGCGATCATTACTGTTGCAGAAAGAAATGAAAAGGCTATACATCTCGAAAAATAAAAGAAAAACTGTTACTAATTTTATTTAAAAAAAAAAAAAAAAGAAAGAAAGAAAGAAAAAAAAAGAGTTTTGATGAGAGAATATTATAAAACGAAAATATTTAATTTAAACATGATTAGAAATGTTCATAATGCTTAAAACATTATTCAAGGGGCAAGATTTCTATTGAAACAAATTTGGCGATTTATCTTTTGTTTTTGGCGATTTTGATTTTACTTTTGACCCCAAACAATTTGATTTTAAGCCAAAAAGTGTCTTTTTTTGTTGCAGAAAGAATTGAAATGGCTATACATCTGGAAAAATAAAAGAAAAAACTGTTACTAATTTTATTTTTTTTTTTTAAAAAGAAAGAAAAGAAAAAAAAGAAAAACAGTTTTGATGAGAGATTTTAGGCCAAAAGGTGTTTTTTTTTCAATTGTACGACTGCATTTTCGCAGTATTTTTTTTTTGGTACTTTTTGGTTAGCCGGGCGCCAGTGATATATATATATATATATACACACACATATATACACATATATCTACACAAATACATGTATATACATATATATGTGTGTGTGTGTGTGTGTGTGTGTGTGTGTATGTTCATATATCACTGGTGCTCGGCTAACCGAAAAGTACCTTTTTTTATTCAAATGCAAACTATATTAATGGCAATATACTTCTATTTACTTCTACATATATGAAATTTCGTTCCGGCTGCTTATAACTCGAGTTCTGCTGAATGCATTTTCGTAGAACTTAAACTCAGATAATTTTTAAGGGAAGGTTTTAATGTATAACATATCGTTCTACGTAGCTTAGTTATATAATTATTCTGGGAAGTTCTATAATCAGATCAATCCGATTATGAAAGATTAGCCTTTTTAAAAGATTTTGCCGAATGTATTTCGATGGAACCTATACTGTTAAATAATTTTCTAGGGAACGTTTTATTATATAACGTTGCTTAGTTCTAGAATTATAGGGGGAAATTCGAAAATCGGGTGACCATTTTTTTATCAAATATTAGCCTTTTCAATATTTGATTCCGATTATGAAAGATTAGCCTTCTAAAAAAGTTCTACTGAACGGATTTTGATGAGAATTGTATTGTTAGTTAGATGCTATTTCAGAAATGGTGTTAATGTACTATATATTGTCCTACGTTGCTTAGTCCAACAGTTATGTGTGAAGGTTATACAGTCAAGTGGACCCGATTCCGAAATATTAGCCTTTTTGATAGTTTTTACTGGGCGTATTTTTTGCGACTTGCAATGTTAAGTAGATAATTTGTAAGGATGGTTTTAGTATATTTTATATCGTTTTGTTGTTTTAGAATTATGTGGAAAAGTTCAATAATCAGATTATCAAAGATTAGCCTTTATAAAAACTTCTTCTGAATGGATTTTGTTAGTTAATTTGTTTGCATTGTTATTTCGATAATTTTTAGTGATGGTTTTAGTATATTGCATATAGTTTTATCATTCTTTAGCAAACCCTAACTGTAAATGACCAAATAAAAGAGTTGGTCCTTAACAGCTAAAATTTTGACTGCACATTAGAAAATATAATAGCGCAATCGCGTCATTTTTCAGTAATGTGGAAGGATATTCCACGTAAATATACAGATTGCTTTCAAATACAAGGTCAAATTAAACGATATATTTCGTTTGATTCAGGGTTCATTTGTAGAAACCGACCAGCACAGCGGGCGTAGCTTGCTAGTTTTCCTATAAATTAAAGAAATCCAGTTGTTAAATTATTTTTGTTTTAGAAGTGAAGTTTCCATTTAAATTTATTGTAACAGTACAATGTTTAATAGAATAAAATAAGGTAAATCTAAGAAATTGCTAAGAAATTCCAAACATGCACAGGGCAACGCAAAAAAAAAATAATAATAATAAACAAAAAATAAAAAATAGATAAATAAATAAATAAATAAATAAAAATCAGCTTTCAGAAATTCTAAAAATTGTTCCGCTATTCATATTATGTATCTTCGGGGTCCATCGTCCCACTTTCAGCCCTCCCACCCAAAGGGGGCACTTTTCTAAATTTTGCCGACACCTCTCATGTGATATATCGTTGGAAAAGTCTGTGAATGCTTAATCATAATATGCAGGGGGGGGGGGGTATTTTCTAAATTTTTGCACATACCCCTCATGTGATACATCATTGGAAAGGTCTGTGACCGCTTAATCCTATTCTGCATCTCCGGTGTTCATCCCCCCTTTTGCCCCCCAAGCGCGATTAGCTTTCACCACCAGGGGACGCTTTCCTATATCTGTTCGTACGAGTCGGATCACGAGGGGGTATGGCTCATTCGACTCGACATCAATAGAGCTTTCCGATTTTAGTTCGTTTTTTCACCACCAGGGGGCACTTTCTATCTCTGGTTCTATGGGCTAGATCACGACGGGGTACAGTTCATTCGACTCGACATCTATAGCCTTAACGATTTCAGTGCCCGAGGTTCATACAGAACAGATTGCGCTACCTGGTGGTGGAAGATGGAATTTGAGCGTGCGCAGCACGACTGCTATACGGTGCCGAAGGCAGCGGGGACCCGTGTCGGAAGTTAGTTTGATTAGAGGTTTATACTATTCGATGTGCAAATTAAGGGATTATCCGGTGCCGAAGGCAGCGGAGAACCAGGTCGGAGGTTCGTTCGGTTCGAGGTTTATCTTATTCGAGGTTTTACAAGATTCGAGGCCCCGATATAAATTAGGGGTCCGCTAGCGGGCGAAGCCAGCTAGTGCTAATAATAAAAGAGCGTGATATCACGTTTGATTTCAAATGCAGCGCTGACACGCTATGTACGTATTGCATTTTTATTCATTTCATCGATAAGTCAGTGATATTTTTTAACGGGGGATAACAAGTATTATAACAAGCCACATTTAGTATGTTGTTATTAGTTTAATTTAAAAATGTACTGGTATTTCTAGTTAACCTTTTAAACAATGACTGAAAGTAAAATGTAATTTTAAATTATTTCTCATGTTTAGATTACTTAAATTATGTTTATTCTGTTTTTAAAAAAAGAAATGATATCTACAAAAACAACTTTTCAAAAGTAAAAAAAAAAGCCAAGCGTAAAAAAAAAAGTTGTGACTAAAAAATGGTGTGTTATCAAATTTCCAAGCTATTATATTACTTTTTTAACTTTTTTCCATTAAATAAGTTATCATATATATAAGTCGAGTGCCTACGTATATGTTAATAGAAATCGTTTTCTCCTGTAATAAATACATCCTAACGAGTTTCTGAAAATTCAATTTTTTTCAAATTATGCATGATGGGCTTGGCGGCCATCTTTTCATATTTCTAAGCACCCAAATTTCTAAAGTAAAAGCGTAATATGTTTGCAATGTAATATGTTTATAACAATTTCGAACTTCAGATTTTAACTACGGACAGATAAATTACACTCTAAATAAGAAAGAGTGACTATTCACTCCGGAGGAGTGGATATTCACTCTATCGCAGAGTCAAAATTTGCCCAACCTCTTTAGAGTGACTATTCACTCTAGGCAAAAGTGAAATTATTCACTCTCTGAAAGAGTGAATACTCACTCCCGAGAAGTGAATAGTCACTCTAAACAGGGGTGGATACTCACTCTTTCAGAGGAGTGACTATCCACTCTTGCAAAAAGAGTGGGTTTTTTCACCCTGATAGGAGTGAATAGTCACTCTTTCATAGGAGTGGCTATCCACTCTTTCATAGGAGTGACTATTCACTCTGGCAAAAGGAGTGGATTTCTCACTCCTAACAGGAGTGTATAGCCACTCTTTCATAGGAGTGAATGTTCACTTTTTATGGAGTGAATAAAAAAAAAAATTATGTTTCTTTTTGGGGCATTTTAAAAGAATCATATATTTTAGAGCATGCAATGAAAATAGACACAAGCGTGGTAAAGATTGGACTAAAATACTTTATTGGCAATATTTATTTAATTCAGTTTGTAACAGTAATTGAACTCTTAAGGAAAAATTCAATTAGAGTTACATAATGAATTAAATTAGATTACTGACAAAAAACTAAAATATTTTATTCCAAGCTTATCACTATTGTGTTTTCTTTCATTGCATGCCTTATAAAGATATGATAGTTTTAAAATGCCCATAAGGGCAAGTAATTAACCAAAATCTTAATCAGTGTATATTATTTCTTTCCTTTTCAAATACCCATTAAGTTTTACTTACACTGTAAACTGAAATGTCTGAAATTCAGACACTTAAGTGTCTGAGACGGATGGTTAAAAAAAGAGACACTTTAAAGTGTCTTAAAAATTTAAGACACTTAAATGTGTCTGAATTTCAGACACTTGAAATGTCTGAATTGTGGCCGTTTTTGTGCTCTGATTTGTGAGCAATATGCAGATATTTCTGACCACACTTTTTTTAGCATTAAATACAGCCATGTTTGACCACAGTGAATCCTAAATAAATTGGAAAATATTTGACCATAAAGCAGGGCTGGGGTTTGTTCCGGAAGCAGAACCTGATTAAAGCAGGGGCAAACTGGGTCATCCCCCCCTCCCCCGATTTGAGGGGGCCCCAAGTTTGGTATGAAATTTTTGTAAAGCTGATATTTTAAATCTCTTTCGACTTTGTACTGATTATAATCAATATTTTGAACTTTTAGAGTAGGATACGTTTAAAAACTAAAAATATATTTATCTAAATACAATAAAATCTTTCAATAGTGGACACCGCATCATCGTAGAATTTGTCTGCTATTCGGAGAAAGCGGACTCTTCCGAATAACAGACAAATTCTGTCGTCCTGGGGTGTCCGCTATTGAAAAGTTTTACTGTACTTAGATAAATATATTTTTGGTTTTTAAACTTATCCTACTCTAAATGTTCAAAATATTGATTATAGTCAGTGCAACGTCGAAATAGATATAAAATATCAGCTTTATGAAAATTGCATACTAAATTTGAGAACCCTAAAATCATAGTGGCAATGGCTAACGGCCCAGTTTGCCCATGCTCTTATGGAAGAAATCGAATCTTGCTTTATGGCCAAATATGTATTCTAAAGCATGAAAGTGTTTAATTTTTTGTCATAGTATAGAAGATGTGCACTAAAACAATTCGAGGGACAATGACTACTCCCCCCCACCTTCCCACCCTCTTTACATACTATCGCAAAAAATTAAATTCATTCGATTACTGAGCATATAAAAAATATGTTTTTATATAATATTTTTTATATTCAACTTCATTCTATGCTAAAAGCATGTACAATATTGATTACAACTTTTCTGCACCGCCCGATTACACGAATGAAGTCATTGAATACTGTTGTCGGCAACGACTTCATTAGCGGCGCACATTAAAATGGCCATTTAAAAAAAAAAAAAATTATTTTAGAATGAAAATTTAACACTGCAATATTAGATTAAAACTGTAATGTTGTTTTAGAAGAACAATGCAACTTTTCATCAAAATTGACTATTTATTTTAGATAGAAAATACTTCTTTTAGAAAAATACTTCTGATTAATTGTTTTAAAAGATCATCAAATTAAAATTTATATAAAATAATTTTGTACCATATAGTTCGTTTTCTGAGTGTACCATATAGTTCGTTTTCTTAGAAGAAAGTACAAGTTTATTTCCATGAAGTATGCTTTGAATTGTTTTAAGACTTGAATAGAACAGTTCAATAATGATAATAAAAAAATAATAATGGCAACTATAGTTTTTTCATTCTCTGAATGTTTTATATATTTTTTAAAATACTAACATATATAAAAACCAGGTTTATGCTATGGGAAACTTTATATATATATAATATGTGTGAAGAAATATATTTTTTCTTTTTAACGTAAAAACATATTAAAATTTACTGAAAACCCTGTATTTTAGATCTTATACAACACAGTTAAACAATCTAGAGTTTTAAAAAAAATAAAAAAGAATGAAAGAAAAATAATAGAACCAGTAAATTTAGATCTCGAATTTTATTACAACAATGAAAACCATTTAGAAAAATATTTGGACCAAAATTATGCAAAAATGTAAATGTCTAGCTTTTTTTATTTTCCATTTTCTATTTTTAACCTTTTTACTAAAAATATTTTTTAAAAAATATTAAAATTTGTTTTCAATATCTCAAGTTTTGCAAAACCGAAAGCTAAAGTTTTGAGCAATAAATCAAAGTAAGTAATGATATATTTGTTTTACAATTAAAATTTGCTTTAAAACCAAGTAATATTATGTGTAACTTAGAAGATTTTTTTAAATTCACATTCTCAAATTGAAAAAAAAAAATATGTTCTGCCAGTTTGCCACTAAGTTTTTTAGGTTTAACAAATCAGATTTGACAAAAATAAATTCACCCCCCCCCCCCCCCAGAAAAAATTTTAAAAGATTTCTCGAAGAAAATTGTACATCTCTAATTATAAAATATAAAAAATAGGTCACCACAGGAGTTTGACCGCGAAAGAAAATGTTATAAGTATTCCGCATATTCATCAAAGCAACATTAAAAATCCCTTTACATATCAAAGTGTTAAAAAAAATTATAAACACAGCATTTTTTTTTCAGCATAAGGTTTGATAACTTTCTGTTATTGCTTTTTTAAAAAGACATATTTTAAAGTACGCATTTAAAAAATATATATTACTGATATTTTACAGTCATAGTAATAACATATAATTGCATAATATATATGTATATATATTTCTGAACTTCAATAAAATCAATGCTGTGAGTTATAATCCAGATTCTTTACAATAAAAAACTTTTATTGATAAAGTGGAGATCTAAAGATATATTAAACAAATTTGCTAATTTTGAAATTGATATGAATTTATTTGAAAATCATAAAAAATACACAAATATTTTAACATTAAAATATATTTATTTGGATTTAAAAAAATACAAATATAACAAATACATATTATTCTTATCAAATTAATTTAAATAGTAATTAAATAATGTTATATAAGCAATTATATTCCAACAAAAGCTTTATTTGAAAACGAAAATTAGTAGTTGTTTATAATCCTACCTACCTTTGATGAGTTAGTCATAACCATAATAGTAAATTATTTTAAACAAATATAACACGAAAATAAATAATTATGAGATTAAATGTTGATTTTATAATATTTATAACTTGTCAATGGAATAGTCAGAATTGAATGAATATTATAACAAGTTGTTGAGCGTACTCGCTCAATTAAGGTAGTTGCACACTTCTGGCAAAACATAAAAAAAAGCACTGTTTTGCAAACCGATTTGTTAAAAATATTCATTGAAAATAAATCGCACATATTTTCCTTTCGAAAAGGGGGGGGAAAAAACACATCCGACTGCAAAAAAAAACTCACCAGTCGGATTTTATAAAAATAATATTCAAAAAGTACAATACGAAAATAGATAATTCTCAGATTAAATGTTGATTTTATAATATTTATAACTTGTCAATGGAATAGTCATAGAGCGTACTCCCTCGATTAAGGCAGTTGCACACTTTTGGCAAAACATAAAAAAAAGCACTGTTTTGCAAACCGATTTGTTAAAAATATTCATTGAAAATAAATCACACATATTTTCCTTCTGAAAAGGGGGAAAAAAAACACATCCGACTGCAAAAAAAAACTCACCAGTCGGATTTTATAAAAATAATATTCAAAAAGTACAATACGAAAATAGATAATTCTCAGATTAAATGTTGATTTTATAATATTTATAACTTGTCAACGGAATAGTCATAGAGCGTACTCCCTCAATTAAGGCACACTTTTGGCAAAACATAAAAAAAAAGCACTGTTTTGCAAACCGATTTGTTAAAAATATTCATTGAAAATAAATCGCACATATTTTCCTTTCGAAAAGGGGAAAAAAAAAACACATCCGACTGCAAAAAAAAAACTCACCAGTCGGATTTTATAAAAATAATATTCAAAAAGTACAATACGAAAATAGATAATTCTCAGATTAAATGTTGATTTTATAATATTTATAACTTGTCAATGGAATAGTCATAGAGCGTACTCCCTCAATTAAGGCAGTTGCACACTTTTGGCAAAACATAAAAAAAAGCACTGTTTTGCAAACCGATTTGTTAAAAATATTCATTGAAAATAAATCACATATTTTCCTTTCAAAAAGGAAAAAAAAAACACATCCGACTGCAAAAAAAAACTCACCAGTCGGATTTTATAAAAATAATATTCAAAAAGCACAATCTTCGTGATGAACGGAAAAAAAATTAATAAAATACACACCAATGTTCTAACAATTATAACATTTTATAAATTACAAGCATTTTCTTCAGCGTATATTATTTCTATGTATCGTTTCATGATTACTGTAAATTACTTGTAATCCACATCCACACATAAGGACTGACACAAAATTATAAGCACATAATTTTTCAGTATCAAAGTTACGAACATCTCTTCAAACTACTAAACCGTTGAACTAACATTTTAAATCGAAGTATTAACGCGTCAGCCAATCGTCATAGACGTCTGCCAAGAATGAAAATGGTCCTCGTCAGCGGTCTGTTAAAAAACAAAAGACAATATTTACGTCAGCATTGCTAATGGTGCGATCTCTGACCCAATTGACTCATTAAACTTTTTTTTTTTATCAGCGCAGCGGGCAGAAACTTTTTTTTTTCTGGCGTTAAATTTATCAATTATCAAAATATAATTACTACAGTTGTTATATTTTCAGACAGAGGGAAAATAGCTTAAAAAAAAAGATTTTGACGTAACACTTGCATATAATATATCGAATTTAAAAGCAATTTTCATATTTCAGATTTTTGCTTTAGATATGAAAATCCAAAACATTATTCATCCATTAACTTTTGAAAGACTTTATAACTTAATCTGAATTTCCATACGTTATTAAAACTAGAGTGGTCACTATTTGTATATACAACTTTGAAATCACTATTGTTAAACTTTATAGAGACCAATCAGTGTCACATCGTAATTGGAATTTTGCGATCGTTTATGGAAAGTTTAAAATGTCAGCTAAAAATGATTATTTAAAAAATATAATATTAAATTGTTTTTAAAAAGGATAATACATATTATTCCCCGGCGAATTTATAATATTTAAACACCACGAAAATAAGGGACTAAGATTTTTTTCGTCAGAGATGGGGTGTGGGGCTCTGTCCCCCTGAATCCACCGTATAAGTCAATTTTTAATTTTATTTATCCTGTATTTTAGTTTATTATTCTAAAATCATACATATTTCTGTTGTCAACATCCCTTTTTCCATGAATTTACAAAACACACAACAATAAATGAGGTAACCTCCTTCGAAAGGTTTTTGAAGCAGCTTCTGACATAGTACCACCACCACATTTCGTTAAAACATGGTTTTTGATTAAATATTGCTATTAATTAAAAATTAAATCGGCATTGTTTTTATAAATGAAATGCGAGATTTTTCCTCAAATTAGTGTTGCCACAAAAATAAAATAACCGCATTATATAGTGCAGAACAATGATTAAAAAAAAAAAATAAATAGTAGTACAAAAAAGATAAAATATCAATTCGCCACATAGGTTTACTTTATATTTATGGTTAAAAAGCAAAATTGATATTGAAATGTTTAAAAGAAAATAAAGACACCATCGATCGGTCGAAGCAGTGGTATTTCACGTGTATAATAAAAGGTATGCTTTGTTATATTAAATTTTATTTTAAGTGCATTCAATTTTTTTTTTCATGTTTTCCAAGAAGCGGATGGATACCTTGTGAATTGACGAAGTTATGAATTTTTTTCTTCCTAAAAACCTATCCCCCCCCCCCCCTTCCTTGAGGCCATTTTTAATGATATCAAAAATCTGTCATACATAAATTTTCGGCCCTTTTCCTAGAAATATTAATAACTTTAAACGGATTTGATACGTATCATAATTAAGAAGTTATGGGTTTTTTTCTGTTTTCACCCCCCCCCCCCCCTATTTCGATTTTGCCCATTAACGAACTTGACCGAGATTTTATGTCCTTTGATTATATGTTATCAGTTTGGAAGAGATTTGTGCAGAATTATTGAAGTTATCGTGTCCATAAAAAAATGATATAGCTATATAGACAGATAGATAAAGTTTTGAACTGGGGGGTGGTTTGGGGTTTTAGGGGTTATAATCGGCGTAGATCTGCAAAAATTTTCAGAAATTCCAACATAGGGGAGAATGTAATAGGTAACATTTCTTACGAAATCTACCTAAAAAGAAAAAGGAAAAATGATCATTTCGTTTCTCTCAATAAATAAATATGGACAAAATTATATAATGCCAGGCTTTCACTCTTCAACGGAGTGAAATATTTCACTCTTGTCAAAGGAGTGAGACAGTCACTCTCGACAACGGAGTGAGATATTTCACTCCTTTCTAGAGAGTGGAAAATCCCACTCTTTAAAGAGTGTATTCTTATAAAATTCACTCCAAAAAGAGTGAAAATGCCTCTCACTCTTCCAAAGAGTCAACTTCTCACTCCTCCCAATTTTAGAGTGTAGATAAGACTGATATTTTGAGAAATTGATTTTTACTAGTTTGAAATTATTAATTACTGTAAAAAATAAATCATAAGATGAATCTTTAAGATAAGTCATCATTATCTTAAGACACAATTTTCAGATCATACAAATCTATAAATGAAACGCTTAAAATATTTGCTTAAATAACAATTTTGAACTTCGGATTTTAACTACGGATTTGGATGCTTAGAATTTTGTGAATAATATGCAAAGATGGCCGCCAAGCCCATCATGCATAATTTGAAAAAAATTGAATTTTCAGAAACTCGTTAGGATGTATTTAGTACAGGAGAAAACGATTTCTATTAACATATACGTAGGCACTCGACTTATATATATGATAACTTATTTAATGGAAAAAAGTTAAAAAAGTAATATAATAGCTTGGAAATTTGATATCACACCATTTTTTAGTCACAACTTTTTTTTTACGCTTGGCTTTTTTTTTTTACTTTTGAAAAGTTGTTTTTGTAGATAATAAATTTTAGTTTAATTCACAAATTTATAAGACAAATCAGTTTAGTTTAATACCCACATACCGATAATTTGCAAAGATATTATGAAACCTTAAAAATATTAAAATAAAAAAATAGATTTTTAGAGAAAATTTTGAAATTAATGACCTTGGGATAAGGTAAGTTTAAATTTGGACTTATTAATTTAGTCTAAATTAATTTAGTTTAATTTATAAAATCATAAACTAACGAAATCTATACTAATATTATAAAGGAGTAAAGATTGTTTTTTTTTGTTGTTGTTGTGTGTTTGTTTGTTTGTAGGGGGTAATCTCTGGAACTACGGAACCGATTTCAAAAGTGATGGTGGCAAATTGATGGTGACAACCCCTGCTCCAACATAGGCTATATTTTATGTCGGTGCCACTACCCTAGGGGAGTGCAGGAGCGAAAAACGTTCTAAAATTGCGATCTTTTCTATACTGAAGCAGCTAGAAATTTGAAATTTGGCGTTGTAGTTACTTATAAGATGTAAATGCTCTCTAAGAACAAAATGAAAAAAAATCGAAATTAAAAGGGTGAAATGAGCGAAAAGCGTTCTAAAAACATTCTTAATTACAATTTCTATGGAAGCTCTGGAACTACTGAACCGATTTCAAAAGTGATGGTGGCAAATTGATGGTGACAACCCCTGCTCCAACATAGGCTATATTTTATGTCGGTGTCACTAACCCCAGAGGGGTGCTGGAGCGAAACATGTTCTAAAATTGCGATTTTTTTTATACTGAAGGAGCTAGAAATTTGAAATTTGGCGTTGTAGTTACTTATAGCATGTAAATGCTCTCTAAGAACAAAATAAAAAAAAATTCGAAATTTAAAAGGGTGAAATGAGCGAAAAGCGTTCTAAAAACATTCTAAATTACAATTTCTATGGAATCTCTGGAACTACCGAACCGATTTCAAAAGTGATGGTTACAAATTGATGGTGACAACCCCTGCTCCAACATAGGATATATATTTTGTGGGTGCCACTATCCCCAGGGGGGTGCAGGACCGAAAAACGTTCTAAAATTGCGATTTTGTTTATACTGAAGGAGCTAGATATTTGAAATTTGGCATTGTAGTTACTTATAAGATGTAAATGCTCTCTAAGAATAAAATTTTTTAAAAATTCGAAATTTAAAAGGGTGAAATGAGCGAAAAGCGTTCTAAAAACATTCTAAATTACAATTTCTATGGAATCTCTGGAACTACCGAACCGATTTCAAAAGTGATGGTGGCAAATTGATGGTGACAACCTCTGCTCCAACATAGGCTATATTTTATGTCGGTGTCACTAACCCCAGGGGGAGTGCAGAAGCGAAAAACGTTCTAAAATTGCGATTTTTTTTTATACTGAAGGAGCTAGAAATTTGAAATTTGGCGTTGTAGTTACTTATAAGATGTAAATGCTCTCTAAAAACAAAATAAAAAAAAATTCGAAATTTAAAAGGGTGAAATGAGCGAAAAGCGTTCTAAAAACATTCTAAATTACAATTTCTATGGAATCTCTAGAACTACCGAACCGATTTCAAAAGTGATGGTGGCAAATTGGTGGTGACAATCCCTGCTCCAACAGCCTCTTTAATAAAAAACTATGCGTTTCTGACGACTGGGTTTTTCGCTAATTGTTGCCACAGATTAATCTCAGAAAATGAAACATTTGAAGTTACTGAAAAAATATAGTAGCTCGAAAAGTATTTGTCAGAAAATTGTTAGGCAAACTGCGTTTGAAAGGTAAAAAATTGTATTTTTCTTGATATAAATTTCAAATCTAATGATTATGCAATTTTTCAAATATTGAATTTGAAAAATTACCAAATTTCACAATGGAGTACCATAGCAAAACCTTCATGCGTAAAAAGATAATGATAAGGGCGACGTGTCCTTGCGTGTATATTGGCTATAGCACGAGTCACAAATTATAGTAGCCTTATTATTCTGTTAAAATATAAAAGTGAATTGTGAAATGTCAATATTTTGTTGGATTAAAAATTCGTTATAAGAAATTGACCAGCGTAGCGGGCGTAGCTTGCTAGTAAATTATAAACTTTATAAAATCATAAAATTCATTTTTATGAAAGTAAAGAAAAAATGATTAATAACTTTTAAATTTAAAGAAAAAAATATGAACTTTGTAAAAAATTATAATTTATAAAGAATTAAATTTTAGTTTAATTCACAAATTTATAAGACAAATCAGTTTTGTTCAATACAAAATACATATCCATAATTTGCGAAGATAATATTTTATGAAACCTTTAATAACCTAATATTGCCTCACGTTAATAAAATTAAAATAAAATTTTAAAACGTCTGTGAAAAAATTCACAATTTAAGGTACCATAAAGAAAAAAAAAGTATATTTTAAAAAATATTTATCTGTAATTTATGGAAATAAAATAAATTTCTAAAGATTTCACTAAAAAATAAAAATATCAGTATTATTTACACTTAAAATTACCGCCCAGACACAACCCTGGTTAGAATGAGTTCCAGGATTGGCCCGAGTCTAATAACAAAAAATAGGCCCACGGGTAGGACTGGTTCAGATTTGGATCCTAGAAGAACTCTAGTAAATAAAACAATCTTAATTCGCATTTCAAACAAGGCGATTTCTGTACGCAAGCCTCTGAAAGTCATTTACGGAAATGGCGCTAGAAATACGGACATTGTACAGTTTTGTAAGAAATACGGAAAAATCCATTAAATTTACGGAAAACTTTCTGCATATTTACAGATTTGAAATCTCCTTTACGGAACTAATGTCATTTACGGAAATTGTACTGTTGTTTTGGAAAAATTAAACTTCTCCGTAAAATTTAACGGAAAATCTCTTGTATTTTCACGGATTTTTTTTTAGAGTATAGGGTGAAGAACAAAAGATGACGCTGCTTGACACCCCCCTCCCCCTATCCAAAGAGGCTGATACCCTCCCTGAATATAGAAACCTAATAAAAGCAATAAATGGTATTGTGTAATCATTTAAACTACATTAATCCTTTCAGGGGAAAATTACGTATTTTGCTAAAATGGTGAAATGGTTGAATTAAACCGCGATTTACTAACAAATTTATTTGAAAATAAGTAAAAGTTTTTCTTTGTGTACGTTATAATTATAAAATTTAATTCCAGAAATATGGTGGTATTGTGGCATTTTGAGATTAAAACTAAGTAGTACATATAATATACTGGCGCCCTTCAAGGGGTTACATTAAATTAATTGCGAATTTTTTAATTTGATGGTAAACAAAGGCAGAATTGGAAATGCATTTACCAAAGAAAGGTAAGTTGACTTTAGAAGGTACGTGTGAATATGAACACACTTGAAGTTGAACGACTCGCAGACTTCGAGTCAAGCCCAGATATGTGGATTTGAATTCGATCCGAGGTATTTCTTACTGAATTCAAATGAAATCAGAAAATGAGAAACTAAAAAGTGATAAAGGAAAAACTTGGGAAAAGTAGATATAATGCACAGTGAAATTAAGATTTTGGAAGAAACATCAGATAATAAATTCCTACAGATGAAAAAGATCTCTGACATCAACTATGAGAACGAAATAATGCGCTCTCAAGGAAAATTTTAGAGCAGAGGTCGTCAACTTTTGAATTGTCATGGGGACATTTGAATTTTTTAAACATCTTTGTGTGAGCTTGCTTACAAATCGCATGTTTATTATGTGTTCATGTGTTAAAGGCGCACATAATTATACATACACAGAGGATTTATACACAAACATTAAATAATAAATTTCTACAGATGAAAAATGATCTCCGACAAAAAATATCAGAATGAAGTATTCCCTCTCAAGGAAAATGTAGAACTGAGGTCTTCAACTTGAATTACGGGGGCAGTTGAATTTTTTAAACATCTTTGTGTAAGCATGCTTCCAAATCCCATGTTTATTTATGTGTCCATGTTTTGGAGGCGCGCATAATTACACATACACAGTGGCTGCATACACAAGCATCAAATAATAAATTTCTACAGATGAAAAATGATCTCCGACAAAAAAATATGAGAATGAAGTGTCCACTCTCAAGGAAAATGTAGAACTGAAGTAGTCAGCTTTTGAATTACCACAGCGGCATTTGAATTTTTTAACTATCTTTTCGGTCTCATTCTCCATATCTCGAATATTTCTTTCTGTGTACATATGTCGGAGGTGCGCTCTTCTGTCTCGCATGTTTATTTATGTGTGCATGTGTCAGAGGCGCACACAATTATACGCACGTGATGGCCGCATACAAAAATATCTAAGAAACATGAAGTAACAACAGATGTCAAATATTTGTGACATCAAATATGAGAATAAAGTATCCATTCTCCAAGGAAAATGTAGAACAGAGGTCAGCAACTTTTGAATTACCATGGGCGCATTTGAATATTTTAAACATCTTTGTAGACACGTACTTCCATCTCGCATGTTTATTTCTGCGTGCATGTGTTGGAGGCGCACGTGATTAAACATACACTGTGCCTCCCACAGATTAGCAAAAAATGAAAAAAGTAAAGTGTAAAGAATATCAGAGCCTCTTTACAAATAAAAAATATACAAAAAATGAATCGTTACCCTCTAATATTGACTTGACTATAAATTGATTATAATCATTTCTGAAAGTCAGAGTTAATCATTTTTAAATTGATTTCTCAACGTAATAATCAGAATTTAATTAATATAAAACTATTAATAGCTTAAAACATATATTTTTTAGAAAATACATTACTCTCTTTTTTATTATTATTTATATTTTCGATTTTATTAGTATTTAAAATATTTCATTTTTGCAACTTCACAGCCAGTTGGCCTTTTTTGGCGAGCGAGATTTGGCGCATTATTAACTCATTGTTGTTGTAACTCGCACACAATTATAATATAAGAATAAGGATATATATAAGGATATATAAAGGATATAAGGATATAAGGATATATATAAAGGATATATAAGGATATATATGTAAGGATAATATAATATAAGAATATAACTCTAAAGAATATTAGGCGATTTATCACCTGCGGTGACATAACGTAAAAAAACCTTCAAAATTATGTTATTAATCATATAATATTATTCATTTTGTCAACATCCCTTTTTCTAATGCATTTACAAAACGCGCAACATTGAATGACGTATCATTCGAAAGGTTTTTTGAGCCGTCTCCTGACACACTGCACTCACATTTCGTTAAAACATATTTTTTTAAATAAAAAATTGCTGTTCCTTAAAAATTAAATCAAAATTGTTTTCACGAATGAAATGAAAAATTTTTCTCAAATGTGTGTTGCCACAAAATTAAAATACCGCATTATAGGATGCTCAACAATGATTATAAAATAAATAAATAGTATAAAAAAGATATAGTGGGACGTTTCTGCGGGCTTATTTTATATTTAGACTTTAAAAGCAAAATTCAAATTCAAATATTTAGAAAAAAAAATGTATACCCTCGATCGATCGAAACACTGCTATTTCACGTGTAGCCTAAAATGGATGCTTTGTTATAATACATTAATTTTTAGTTTATATGTATTCAATTTATTTTTCTTTGTCCCCTTTTTTTCTGGAAACGGATGACGTCATCCTCTATCTAAAACAGTTAAAATACCATTGTAATTTTTTTTTCTAGAGTGCCTTTTGCTATCTTCGTTCAGTTTTTCAACTAACTTTGATTGAATACAGAAGATGATATTCTGGCTTGACTCAGGTTGTTTGGAGATATTTTTATCTTTAACTTTTCTTTAGAAGTTTAAACTGGAATCTAAAAAATATTGGATATTAGTAAAAACAAAATAATAATAATAATAATAATAATAATAATAATAATAATAATAATAATAGATTGCAGTGCGAAATCCTCGCAGGAGTTAACTTTCATTATTAAAATGTATTATTGTCCTCGGAAACGCACCTTTATACACAATTTTTGTAATTATATCATCAACGAAGAAGTAAATGTATAAAAAGAAAAGTACCCAGTTAAACTCATGGCATTCAGCTCACAGGCTATTCACACTTATTGCATATTATACTCTTATTTCAAAGAATAATGCCCCTCGTGAAATGAAGAAATCGACAATAAATTAAGGGGATTAGCCCCCGTCCTCACCTTTATTCTTAACCAATGAACCCCCAAAACTAATCAGGAAAGCGTCTTATCACAATGAACCTATATACAAAATTTGAAGCAAATCGGATAATTCTGCATGAAAACCCATTTATCTAAATTAAGGGGAGGATTAGCCCCCGTTCCCCCTTCATACTGAACCAGTGAACCCCCAAACTAATCAGGGAAGCGCCTTATCAGAATGAACCTATATACAAAATTTGAAGCAAATCGGATAATTCTGCATTGAAAACCCATTTATCAAAATTAAACGGGATTAGCCCCCCGTTCCCCCTTTATACTTAACCAATGAACCCCCAAAACTAATAAGGGAAGCGCCTTATCAGAATGAACCTATGTACAAAATTTGAAGCAAATCGGATAATTCTGCATTGAAAACCCATTTATCTTAATTAAGCGGGATTAGCCCCCCGTTCCCCCCTTTATACTTAACCAATGAATTCCCAAAGCTAATCAGGGAAGCGCCTTATCAGAATGAACCTATGTACAAAATTTGAAGCAAATCGGATAATTCTGCATTGAAAACCCATTTATCTTAATTAAGCGGGATTAGCCCCCCGTTCCCCCCTTTATACTTAACCAATGAATTCCCAAAGCTAATCAGGGAAGCGCCTTATCAGAATGAACCTATGTACAAAATTTGAAGCAAATCGGATAATTCTGCATTGAAAACCCATTTATCTTAATTAAGCGGGATTAGCCCCCCGTTCCCCCCTTTATACTTAACCAATGAATTCCCAAAGCTAATCAGGGAAGCGCCTTATCAGAATGAACCTATGTACAAAATTTGAAGCAAATCGGATATTTCTATCAAGAGTTATCGAGTTACGTACATACATACTTACGTACATACATAACGCCCGGCCACATTAGCTCTCAGGCTTTGATAGGCTGTGAGCTAAAAATCGAATAGAAAATTCCTTCTTTACATACGAAAACCAAGTTGAGTCAAATAAAAGAGTGAAAAACATAAAGTTTCTAAACTTTCGCATTGAAATTCTATAGCCTCTCTATTCATTTGCAGAAAATTTTCAGCCCACGCATTTAAAAGGGGAGGGGGGAGGGGGGCTGATAAACTAGCACAGGCAGTCTTTTTAAATGTATAGTGGAAAGCGATGAAGAAATAATATTTTGCGAGAAAAAAAAAAAAAAAAGAAACAAAGTATAAAACTCTAAAAAAGAGAGTCTTGCACCATTGTATTATTATTATTATTATAAGCTTATTTATTCGAGACTCGTCCAGTTTAAATTTCTTTGCGCAAAAAAGGTTTTCAAGGATTTTTGCATAAAACAATTAATGAAAAGGAACAACCAAACAATCAAAGGTGAAAAAAGTATGGCTAATATGGTTTTAAAATAAGCCGGTTTTCAGGCGTCAGCTCGGTGAGAAAGAGAAAATAACAGTGTTTTAATATATCCCCCTCCCCCCCCCCCCCCATTCCCCTTTGGCTTCAATTGAGTATTTGTTGACAGTAAAAGTTATAATTTAAATTTTCTCATTTTCAGGAAAATGCTAGTGCGAAAGGGCTTTTCAGTTTTAAGGCCTTTCATACATATATATACAGGGTTTCCGAAAAGTATGGAAACGATCGAATAACTCGAGAAATATACACTACATTGAAAAACGGAAAATATATGTTCAGTATTTTTGAAAAATCTATTTATGGATATCAAAGTTGCCCCCCAACTCTGTCCCCTTGCGGGGAAAGGGAGACAACTTTGAAATCTTAAAAGATAAACTCCCTTTTTTATTGCAGATTTGGATTCTAAGGGAAAAAATACGTAACTTTTATATTTACCATTTTCTTCGGAAAATCGTAGATGGCGCAATAATCCAGTAAAATGCAGTGAAAATCGTTTACATTGGAAAGTCTGGAAGCGGTCGAATAACTCGAGAAATATACATCGGATTGAAAAAAAATTAAAAAAATACGTGTTATCAAGATCTACACGATAATTCAATTTAAAAAAAGCAATTAGAAAATATTAATTTTCACGTTTAAATTTGACTATTTTAACCATACCTGCTTTTATTACACTTATGATCTCGTGGTTTATGTTTTTCAGGTTTATTTTCCAGTTTTTGCGAGAATAGTTTGTTTATCCTGTATATATTGATAATGGCGCCGTTTGTCGATCATCATATAAAAGGTTTTATAAGCCTTTTTAGGTGCATTCGTAATTATATAAATACGTAGCACATATAGTCGTCATCTGGTCTGTCCGTCCAGTTTTGAATTCAGACACTTTTTTCCGGGAGGGATTTCTGTGGCTCCGGGGGGACATTGTAGTGTTCCGGGCGGGAAATTGCACTTTTTAACCATTAAAATAATAAAATCTCAAATCTTCTGGGCGGGGGAATTATTACGGAAATTATTCATATCATAATAACAGAAGATATATAATTCATTTCACTGAAATAATAACAGTACGAACGCACCTCTTTTGTCACTTTTGACGTACAATTTCCAACTTGTTGTGTTCTGTTTTTATCCCTTTAAGCATTTCCATCTATATTTTAAGATATTAATTGTCATGCTTATGTATTATTATTAACTCTTAATTTAAGCCCTATGAGTCTACGATTAAAAATTAAATTTAATAAAGTGAAAAATTAAAAATATAGATATGATATCTATATCATACTACGCCCCTGATTACACCACTTTCTCCCAGGCATCGTTCTCTCCTCTTTAATCTTGTGCTCATAAAACACGTCTTCGGCGGCACGCTTCAGGAACGCCTTTTTGAAGAAAAAAAAATCTGTCGTCACGTGACGCCACTGAAGCCCGAAACGACGTCTTGATTAATATTCAGAAAAAGAGGCGGCTTGTTTTCGACATTCACCGACCTGTCACACAAACCGGCCATTAGTTCCGATGGATGCAGACGAGACCACCTTCGTCACAAAGACACCGGCGTCGAGCCGGATAGGAGATCGATCTGAAAATTTTTATCTTTTGCTAAGCAACCTTTCATGGGGTCAGGAACACTTTTTCATGTGGTCAGTCTTCAGAAGCTTGTCTAATGGTCAGAGATCAGCGGAAGAGATCCCTGACATGTGTATCACTACCTCTTTCTTTTGTTGAGATTCCCCTTTCTTTTGTTGATGACCACAGAACCTTTGCAAGAGTGGTCACCTTACATCTAGTCAGGCACCCTTTTTCATGTGGTCAGTCTTCAGAAGCTTGTCTAGAGGTCAGAGGAGGACATCCCTGACATGTTTATCATCCTATCTTTTGTTGAGACTCCCCTCACTTTTGTTGATGAACACAGAGATTTTCGAAGAGCGGTCACCTTTCATCTAGTCAGGCACCCTTTTTCATGTGATCAGTCTTCAGAAGCTTGTCGAGAGGTCAGAGGTCAGCGGAAGAGATAGATCCCTGACAAGCGTATCATCGCTTCTTTCTTTTGTTGAGTTGTGGTCAGTCTTCAGAAGTTTGTCTAGAGATCAGGTGTCAGCGGAAGAGATCCCTGACACGTGTATCACCACCACTTTTTTTTGTTAAGTCTCCCCTTTTATTTTGTTGATGACCACAGAACCTTTGGAAAAGTGGAACACCTCTTTTTCATGTGATCAGCCTTCAGAAGCTTGTCTAGAGGTCGGTCAGAGGTCAGCGGAGGAGACCCTTGACATGTTTATCCCCACCTCTTCTTTTGTTGAGACTCCTCTTTCTTTTGTTGATGACCACAGAACCTTTGGAAAAGAAAAGCCAGGGTAATTATTTACGACTTTTTGTCGAGGATTGTTGAAATTCGGCAATATAAACGCACCAACAAAAGAAAGAGGCGTTGATAAGGAAGTGTCAGGGATCCCTTCAGACGAGACCACCTTCGTCAGAAAGACACCGGCTCCGAGCAGGATAGGAAATCGATTTGAATATTTTTATTTTTTGCTAAGCGGTATCTTTCATATGGCCAGTCTTCATGAGCTTGTCCAGAGGTCAGCAGAGGCGATCCCTGACAAGTTTATCACGGCCTCTTTCTTTTGTTGAGACTCACCTTTCTTTTGTTGATGACCACAGAACCTTTGGAAAAGAATAGCCAGGGGAATTATTTACGACTTTTTGTCAAGGATTGTTGAAATTCGGCAATATAAACGCACCAACAAAAGAAAGAGGCATTGATAAGGAAGTGTCAGGGATCTCATCCGCCGAAAAGGGCGCCGGACCACATGAAAGATCCCGCTTAGCTGAAACGTTCCCTTTGAAACTGGCAAATTACGTGTTCTAATATGGATTGCAATACCTCCACATTTGATCAACTTTTGGATATGACATTTTAAACACACATTAAAAGAGGTATATATTCTAACAGTTAATGTTTTTTTTTTTTTTTTTAAATCTAGATGCATATAAAGTTTTTAATTTAATTTGAAATTTAACGTTTTTTAACACTTTCCAACATTAGTTGAAAAGTGTTTATAAATTCGGTTTGTCTGTCTGTCTGTCCGTGCTCTAACTCACGTAAATATATTCGCATTGTCATGCAACTGATATATGTTATTGAGGTTTACTATGACATCTTAGGTATTGAAAAAGAAGTGCGTAGCACTTATAGTTTTTTTACAGGGACACTCAAAGAATTCCGTTACAATACAGTATATGGGGAAAAATCATTTGCGGTTTATTTTAATGATGTCAGACAATTTCAAACATATCGAAATTGATATAGATCACTAAGGTGCACTACAAGAGTCTTACTATATAGAGTATATAGGGTATGTGCATAGCACTTATAGTTGCTTTACAGGGACACTCAAAAGAATTCCGTTTACATGAACGTCTATGCAGAAAAATCGTTTGCGGTTTATTTTATGTTTCGCTATTTCAGACATATTTAAATTGATAAATATCACTAAAGTACATGACAAGAGGCTTACTGTAGAATATTGTGTGTATAGCAGTCATCGTTTATTTAGAGAGACACACAAAATAATTCGGTACTGTCTGTTAACAATAATTGCTGGAAATGCTTTTTCAGTTGCTGAGCGTTTATAAATTTGACTCATTTTTTGTCTATTATACTTGGTGTGTATAAATTCTGTTCATCATATACAGGCCCTTGACGGCTCGGCCTACAGGGACAGGTAGATTTCGAAGATGCAGACCGTGGGGCGTCTTGTGTATCGGGAATTGCAGAAGAAATGACCTTTTTGACATAATGCAGCAGTTAGTACCGCCCATTTCGAAATATACCTGTGTTTTCAGAAATTCCAACATAGGGGAGGATGTAATAGGTAGTATTTCTTACGAAATCTACTTAAAATATTTTAATTATATCATTATGTCTGTTCTCAAATCCAAACAGGCTACTTTCTGACACATTTTTTAATTTATTTTTGTTCGCAATTACATGAAATTGGCAGGTGTTTTCTTCAGAAACTATATAATGGAAACACGTTTTCGATTTTTTTGGTAAAGGCAAAAGATCTGTCAGTAAAGACTGCCAAAGTTGGAGTTTTGATCAGAATTCCCAACACGGCAGTCCGAGAAGCGCGAAAAACGTGTCGTCGCGTGACCAGAATCTCTTACAACTCGATACCTGGCAATTTTACGCATTTGTGTTAAAAAATGAGTCTGAAATTGTGTCAGAAAGTTTCGTGTTGTTGAGCAGATAAACTGAGAACCACCTTAAGACATTTTACTTTCCAATCATACGTAGTACCGTGTAAATCTTGTGATCCTTTTAAAGATTGAAAAAAAAAAAAATGACGGATTTACACGTTTCAGATACTAGAGATTCCGAAAAACATATTTTTAGGGGGGGGGGAAATGTCGTCTGTGTGTCTGAAAACGCTCTAACTCCCGAACAAATTGTGTAGAGACTTGAAATTTGGTATGTACTTGGTATGTAATAATTAGAAGAAACCTATCGAATTTCAGTAACCTCGATGATCCGGAACTATTTTTTTCGGACTCTCGAACTATTCGTTCTGATAAAGAATATATATAAATTTTCGAAATTGTTTATTTTTAGGAGTGAATATAAAAGACAATAAAAAAACACAAATTTTGCATAAAGAAAGAAGTCGATCGGATAATTAGTTGATTTTTACTAATTGATTTTTACCAGTCACATTTTTATACCACGATTTGGCGCAGAGTTAGTATGAGGTGTTCCCTCCCTCTTAAAAAAAAAAAAAAAAAAAAAAAAAAAAAAACTATTGCAGAGTCAGCACTCCCCCCCCCCCCCCCCCTCCCAACGAAAAAAAAAAAGAGAAGAGAACATTCCACACGTTTTAGTCACCAAAATTATTTCAGAAATAGACGGAAATTGCCACAATAATAATAGAAATTTTTTATATGAAACATCTAATTTTTTTTAAATCGTGTTTGAATTCTTCAACAAATTTTACTTTAGGATATAAAACGGGAAGTTATGTGAAGAAGGTTATGAATAATGCACATTTAAAAATTTTAATCTCCCATTCTACATTTTTAATTCATTATTTATCATTGCAAAACAATTTTCAATGCGTGTAATTTTTTTAAGCATATAACTCCAAAACTGCTTGGTGGAATGCGAAAACATATTAAAATTGCATATTTGAAGCATCTAAAAAACCCATTTTTGTCAAAATTTTTAAGAAATGAATTTATAATACCTTCAAATATGCGAATATTTAAAATAACATCCCATTCAGCCAAGTAGTTTTTGAGTCATGCTTGAAAAACTGAATGCATTGAAATTTGTTTTGTAACTATTAATAATGAATTTAACAGTGGGAGGTCCAAACTTTAAATATGCATAATTCATAAACTCCTTCACCGAATGACATGTTGTTAGATCAACACCGGCATAATGCCTCAGTGACTGGCAATGATGGATTGTTGACATAGTCACATAGAGTTATGGATGGGCCGACTTTCTAAATATGTGCATACATTCGCTTTGTTACGCAACATCAGCTTTGTAAATTTATTGTGAGAAATTTATTTATGATTATAAGTTTTTAAAATGGTGTATAAATGTGTTTTATTATTATTATTATTAACAACAAGTTGGAAATTGCACGTTAAACGTGACAAATGAGGTGCGTTCGTTTCGTGCTATAACTAGTTTTACAATGTAAAAAAACAAACAAACAAAAAAAAAAACATTATTATTTCAGTGAAATAAATAATATGCTATGAGCGAAATGAGGAAGCCTTTTTTTTTTTTCCTTATTACGTATGCCATGTTTACAGATGCGAATTTTTTTTTTTCGACACCAGGCAGCGCTGTAAAATTCATCATGGAGATCTTGCTTTGCGAATGATTACCTCTATGGTTTAATATTTCTGTGACTCACGATGAATGAATCTTTTGTTTATTTACTTTAATTTGATATATTTGGCTGTTAACCTCATTTTCACTGAAGTTATCTCAGAATCTATAGAGGCTTGAATGTAACTCATTTCTGAAGCAAACCATTTTTTTGAACGATCTTTCTAAAAATGTAACTTTTACGCAATTTTATTCGAAAAAATAATTTTGAATAAAAAGGGACGCTTGGCATATGGACAAAGATGTGGTTAGCCCGTATTTGTTTTCCTTAGTCACATGACTTGCTCTTTTACTATATAGATTACAGCAATAACTGAATAAACTGAGCACGTATGATTAATCGCAATTTCTTTCAAAACTCTGTGGGAAAAAATTTTGAAAGAAATTAAATTTTAAAATTTTAAAATATCTGTAACATTTCTTCATGATGTTCAAATGTAAAGATGAAAATTAAGTACTAAGTTAAGCACTAATTAAGTACTAAATATGAATTTTTATGTGGAAGCGATAAAAGTTGATTTTGTTTTCCTTATAATTTTTGTAAGATAAATTAGATTTTTTGACTAGATAAGTTTACTTTTTATGCTTTAAATATTCAAGCCAGAACTTTTCTTTCCATTGGCATTTTTTTTTCTTATCATAAAATGCTTTATATTTTACATTCCAAAAATATGTCAACACAGTATTAAAGGGTTTCAGGACTCTTAAAATTGGAAAAAATTAAAAAAAAAATGATCATTTTTAACATTTAATATCTTCAAATGTATATGATTTAAAAACACAATTTTTGAAGGGATGAAAAGATATAACCGCGTTCTTTCATTTCACATATTTAAAAAGTTACAAGATGCAGAATTAATATTTATAGGGGGGCTTCAAACTGTCAGACATTTGTCGAGCAGAAAATTGACATGACAGCTTACGCGCACGATTACAAAATAATTTTTGCATCTAGAATAAAAATTTTGAAGCCTAATTATACTTCATATTGTAATAATTACACTGAACCTAAATAAGTTTGTATTTAAAGCATTTTTATATTTTTAATGCACAGTTGTATGAAGCTAATACATTTTTTTTAATTTTCAACATTATAACCACTTAAAAAAAAAATATTTTTTTAATAATAAAAAGGAAATTTTAGGTTCAATTTGTGGAGACTAATATGACACCTATTTTTGGAAAATTTCATGAAAAAAATATTTATAAGTTTTTGAGATATCATGCGCGCGTTATGCCCAAAAACATCATTTTGAGAAAAATGATGTTTTGCTTCAGCTTTGAGTATGCTTCAGCTTTGAGTATGCTTCAGCTTTGAGTGGGTATAATTCTAAAAGCTATAACGTCTGTTTTAATGGGAATTTCAAGAATACATTTACACTAAAATGTTCAGAAAAGATAGGAGTTTAATATATAAAAAAATTAAAAATTTGAAAATTTTAAAGGTTTAAGAGTCCTGAGATCACTTAAGGGAAATGGCTTGAATTATGTTTCAACATCCCCCTTTTTAGGAATTTACGAAAGGTACAAAAACGAATGAGGTATCATTCGAAAGGTTTTGAAGCGGATTCTGACATAATACACTCACATTTCGTTAAAATATATTTTTTGATTAATAATTGCACTTAATTAAAAATTAAATCGGCATTGTTTTCATAAATGAAACGAGAAGTTTTCCTCAAACGAGTGTTGCCACAAAAATAAAATACCGCACTATAGGATGTCCAATAATGAAAAATAGTACAAAAAGGATAAAGTGTGATATCTCCGCAAGGGTTTACTTTATATTCATGGTTAAAAATCAAAATTGAAATTGAAATGGTTAGAAGAAAAATACCACCATTGATCGATCGAAGCAGTAGTATTCCACATGTAGAATAAAACGTAGGCTTTGTTATATATGATTTTAAATGCCCACTTCGAAATCTAACTTGTCTGTAGACGTAGCCGGAAGGATTTATTTATTTTATTTTTATTTTATTTTATTTTATTTTATTTTTTGCTATAAAGGTTGGTCCTATAAAAAACTTGTCAATATAAAAGTTGTAGATAATACTAAGAGGATTTATAATAAATTTAAGCGAATTTGATATCTTGCGAATGGACGAAGTTATGAATTTTTTTCTTCTTAAATCCCTCTTCCCCCCCCCCCCCCCCCCCGTTGGGGTCATTTTTAATGATATCAAAAATCTGTCCTACATAAATTTTCGGCCCTTTTCCTAGAAGTAATAATAATTTTAAACGGATTCGATACATATCATAATTAAGAAGTTTTTTTTTTCTGTTTTCACAAAAGCCCCCCCCCCCCCCCCAACGAACTTGACCGAAATTTTATGCCCCTTGATTTTATGTATGTTTGGAAAAGATTTGTGCAGAATTATTGCAGTTATCGTGTCCATAAAAAAGGGACATAGATAGATAGATAGATAGATAAAGTTTTGAACTGGGGGGTGGTTTTGGGTTCTGGGAGTCATAATCGGAGTAGATCTCCAAAACATTTTCAGAAATCCCAACTTATAATTTCTTACGAAATCTACCTAAATGTACGGGGCGCTTTTATTTTTAACACTTTCCTTTATGAAATGTGTTTGTTTGTCTGTCTGTCTGCCGTCTGTTTGTCCAACTCGCCTAAATACAGTTGGATTGCCATGAAATTGATATATATATATATATATATATATATATATATATATATATATATATATATATATATATATATATATATATATATATATATATATATATATATATATATATATATTAGTGAGGTTTACTGTGGCATTTTTGGTATTGAAAATAAAGTGTGTAGCATTTATAGTTCATTTACTGAGACACACAAAAGAATTCCGTTACATTACCGTCTATGGAGAGCAATTGTTTGCAGTTTATTTTAATGATGTTACCCTATTTAAAACAAATTTTGAATTGATATGTATAACTCAGGTGCACTACAAGGGGCTTACTATACAATAGAGTGTGCATAGCATTCATTGTTCATTTACAGGGACACACAAAACAAATCTTTTACAGTATACTGTCTAAGAACAATAATTGCTGGAAGTGCGTTTTAAGTTGTGGTACGCGTTTTTAAATTAAAGTCATTTTTTGCCTATTACTTGGTGTGCATAAATTCCATAGATGATATACAGGGCAGCACAACAGATCTCGAGTACATTTCTGTTTATTGACGGAAATTGCTGAATGGGAATTTTCAACGGTGTTATTCATTTCCTAAATAAATTAAATTTTTAGCACACTATGTAAGATATATTCAAATCTATAAATCATTTAAAAGGCTGTACAAAAGAATTTTGATATTTTTCCGACTATTGATGGTAATTTCTTAAAAATGGGTTTTCAACTTTGTTATTCGTTTTCCAGATGCTCAAACTTTGTTTAACTTGTTTCTTTTGATGATTACGTAAAAAAAAATTATTATTTACAGTTACAATTTTTTAATATTTACAATTTATGCTTATAATTTTATAATAGTGCATGTTAAAGTAAACAGTGAGTTTGTGTCTTCACCCTGGGATTAACCCTTTTTTACTTAGACATAATTTTCCACCTTATCTCGTGAAGTTTTGTTACAGTATTCTGAATATTTTGGAAAGTGTTTCATAAGCTATGGTTGACGCATGATTTTCCACCTTATCCCGTGAAGTTTTGTTACAGTATTCTGAATATTTTGGAAAGTGTTTCATAAGCTATGGGAGACGCATGATTTTCCATCTTATCCCGTGGAGTTTTGTTACAGTAGTCTGAATATTTTGGAAAGTGTTTCATAAGCTATGGTTGATGCATGATTTTCCACCTTATCCCGTGAAGTTTTATTACAGTATTCTGAATATTTTGGAAAGTGTTTCATAAGCTATGGTTGACGCATGATTTTCCATCTTATCTCGTGGAGTTTTGTTACAGTAGTCTGAATATTTTGGAAAGTGTTTCATAAGCTATGGTTGATGCATGATTTTCCACCTTATCCCGTGAAGTTTTATTACAGTATTCTGAATATTTTGGAAAGTGTTTCATAAGCTATGGTTGACGCATGATTTTCCACCTTATCCCGTGAAGTTTTATTACAGTATTCTGAATATTTTGGAAAGTGTTTCATAAGCTATGGTTGATGCATGATTTTCCACCTTATCCCGTGAAGTTTTATTACAGTATTCTGAATATTTTGGAAAGTGTTTCATAAGCTATGGTTGATGCATGATTTTCCACCTTATCCCGTGAAGTTTTATTACAGTATTCTGAATATTTTCGAAAGTGTTTCATAAGCTATGGTTGATGCATGATTTTCCACCTTATCCCGTGAAGTTTTATTACAGTATTCTGAATATTTTGGAAAGTGTTTCATAAGCTATGGTTGACGCATGATTTTCCATCTTATCTCGTGGAGTTTTGTTACAGTATTCTGAATATTTTGGAAAGTGTTTCATAAGCTATGGTTGATGCATGATTTTCCACCTTATCCCGTGAAGTTTTATTACAGTATTCTGAATATTTTGGAAAGTGTTTCATAAGCTATGGTTGACGCATGATTTTTCATCTTATCCCCTGGAGTTTTGTTACAGTACTCTGAATATTTTGGAAAGTGTTTCATAAGCTATGGTTGACGCATGATGTTTCGTTTTGGTTTTCTTTGGCTGACTGTAAATATATAAAAATCGACATGGATAAAAGGGTGATTTAGAAAGTTAAAACATGTTAAATTGATTTAATAAGTGTTAATGCAGGTTATTACTTCCTAAACTTACAGAAATTCGATATTGATGTAGGGAGATTCATAAATTAAAAAAAAATGGAAAATGTTCAATTAGGACTAAACATGGTTATATTATATTTCGAGATTGTAATTATATTTCCGGAAAAATCCTTCTTGGCATAATGATTCATGAAAAAGGTATTTTATCAGTACCGATACAGGACTGTCTCATAAACTTACAGAAATCCGGTTTGATCATGGGCTAAATTTTTATCGAAATATTTGTCAACTACAAACAAGATATGGCAAAAGTATTAATAATTTATATTTCTAGCTAAGATGGTAATCAAAATGTTAGTGATTATATTTTAGACGGAAGTAATAGAAAAATTAAACATTTAAAATGAAAATCCAGTCTGATCATGTGCGTTAAATTTTTATTTTACTATCTGTCAACTACAAAAAATATATGACAAGTATAGTAATTATTTATATTTCTGGCTAAGATGCTAATCAAAATGTTAGTGATTATATTTTAGACAGAAGTAACAGAAAAATTAAAGAGTAACAATGGAAATCTGGTCTGATTTACGTGCTAAATCTTTATTAGAATATTTGTCAACTACAAACAAATACTGTAATGACAACAAATACAGTAATGTTAACTACGAACAAGAAATGACACATATATTAATTATTTATTTTTTGGGCTAAAAGGCATATCAAAATGTTACTGATTATATTTTAGACAGAAGTAATAGAAAAAATAAAGATTAAAAAGTGAAATCCAGTCTGATCATGGGTTAAATGTTTATTGCAATATTTGTTAACTACAAGCAATGTATGACAAATAAAGTAATTAGTTATATTTCTGGCTAAAATGCCTATCAAAATGTTAGTGATTATATTTTAGACAGAAGTAACAGAAAATTAAAGAGTAACAATGAAAATCTGGTCTGATCATGTGCTAATTTTTTACTGGAATATTTGTCAACTACAAACAAATACAGTAATGACAACAAATACAGTAATGTTAACTACGAACAAGAAATGACAAATATAGTAATTATTTGTATTTCTGGCTAAAGATGCATGTCAAAATGTTAGTGATTATATTTTAGATAGAAGTAATAAAAAAAAAATTAAAGATTAACAATGAAAATCCGGTTTGATCATGTGCTAATTTTTTATTACAATATTTGTCAACTATAAACAAATACAGTAAGGACAACAAATACAGTAATGTTAACTACGAACAAGAAATGACAAGTATTGTAATTATTTATATTTTTGGCTAAGATGCCTATCAAAATGTTAGTGATTAAATTTCAGTCACAAGTGACAGAAAAATTAAAGGGTAACAATGAAAATCCAGTTTGATCATGGGCTAATTTTTTATCGGAATATTTGTCAACTACAAACAATATATGACAAGTACAGTAATTATTTATATTTTTGGCTAAGATGCCTATATCAAAATATTAGTGATTAAATTTTAGACGCAAGTGACAGAAAAATTAAAGGGTAACAATGAAAATCCTGCTTGATCATGAGCTAAATTTTTTACCGGAATTTTTGTCAACTGCAAACAATAAATTACAAATACAGTAATTATTTATATTTTTGGCTCAGTTGTCCATCAAAATGTTAGTGATTACATTTTATACACAAGTAACAGAAAAAATGAAGAGTAACAGTTAAAATCCAGTTTGATCATGGGTTAAATCGTTATTGGAATATTTGTCAGCTACAAACAAGAATTGACAAATACAGTACTTATTTATATTTTTGGGTAAAATGCCTATCAAAATGTTAGTGATTATATTTTAGACACAAGTAACAGAAAAATTAAAAAGTAACAAGGGGTATAAACATCAATGTCTATTTGTTCAGCAATTTTCTTCACACTTGGGCAAATTTGCTATTTTTAGGTTGTGTAAAAAGTTATTAATATGTAGCAGTTATGCAAAGCGAAGGCTATAAATGGGCGAGCAGCTCTGACAGCCGACAAAGAGGATATTGCAATAAAGAGAAGGGGGGGGGATGGGGGCGCTCAACTGAAACGAAAAGGCGAAGTCTCTTCCTCGGTAGATATCAAGGAAATCCAGCAAAAAAGAAGAAAAAAATGTAAATTTATTTTACATTCTTTGCTAAGGTGTTCTTTCATCATAGCAGAGTTTCCGAATAAGTTATGGTATTTTAGAGTAAACATGGCTTTGGGGAAATTAATTAAATTTGTATATTTCAGACAACGATGAAAACGACATAAAAAAAGAAAAAATGTTACACATCTTACACATAAAAAAATGTTTTAAGTTAAAGTCTGGCTTACCTTTTATTTTAACACTGAATATTCATTTAAAATGGACTATTTTAGTGAATAAAACATTTTTCACTCTGATGCTGTGAGGGTTTCGAAATTAAAAAATTTTTCACTGTAATTCCGTAATAGAAGTGTAGAAACTTTAAGTTTGCGATTTATGTTCAACTATTAAATGTTTTTTGCGGACATTAAAATTGTTCGACATGGGGATTTATTATTATTAATAATATTATTATTATTTTAAGTGAAAACGTAAAAATTATGCCTCATTTGTAGATTTTTTTTTTTTTTTTACTTAGCAGAGTAGGAACAGGTATGGGAAAGATTCTAGCTAATATATTGAATATATATATTAAATACTAAATTACATATTAAATAATATATACATATTAAATACTAAATTATATATTAAATAATATATTAAATAAGAAGTATTCGTTAAAGATTTTTACTGCATTAATGCAGTGAAACCAGTCAAAATTTTTTTTCAAGGAACTGGAAAAATAGTTCCGTTTTTGAGTGGTTTGCGTCTTAGCAGGTACACACCATCTCTTGTATTGTATTCTTTTCAATGGACCATAACATTTCCTTTTAAGGCAGGTTACCGTAAAACAAAGGCAATGGCGCCATTTGAGAACTTTCTTATGGGGGGGAGGGGGGGATTATACGGCAAAGTTTTCTTTGAAGGGGCTTTTGATCTTTTGTTGTGCACATCTGACAAGCAACTGATATAGATTTTTTCTCACATATATTTTTAAAAATAGACAAAGTACGCATTGATGATAAATGTGTCTAACTTTTATTGCAATACCAAGGCTTTTTGATAATTATTAATTTCTGTGCTTAAAGTGTTTATTTAATGATAATGTTTCTACTTTAGTCTAATCTGATAAGTTATTTTAGCTTTTGTGTAATTTCTCAAAAAAAAAAAAAAAAAAAAAAAAAAAAAAAAAAAAATTAGGTTGATCTTTTTATGATTGAGATTATATGAACTGATACATTTTAAAGTACCAAGTACCTTGAAGGTGATTTTGATAATAAATAAATGTTCAATAAATGTGTCTTGTACCAACCCACTGTAAAAATCATTTATTGTAATAGGAATCCAGGGTCAATGATTTTGATAATAAATAAATGATCAATAAATGTGTCTTGTACCAAACCACTCTAAAAATCATTTATTGTATAGGAATCCAGGGTTAATGATTTTGATAATAAATAAATGATCAATAAATGTGTCTTGTACGAAGCCACTGTAAAAATCATTTATTGCATAGGAATCCAGGGTCAATAATTTTGATAATAAATAAATGAACAATAAATGTGTCTTGTACCAAACCACTGTAAAATTAATTTATTTTGTAGGAATCCAGGGTCAATGATTTTGATAATAAATAAATGTGTCCTGTACCAACCCACTGTAAAATTCATTTATTGTATAGGATTCCAGGGTCAGTTATTTTTATAATAAATAAACGATCAATACATGTATCTTGTACCAACCCACTGTAAAATTCATTTATTTTGTAGGAATCCAGGGTTAATGATTTTGATAATAAATAAATGTGTTTTGTACCAACCTTCTGTAAAGTTCATTTATTGTATAGGATTCCAGGGACAATGATTTTCATAATAATAAATAAATGATCAATACATGTATCTTGTACCAACCCACTGTAAAATTCATTTATTTTGTAGGAATCCAGGGTTAATGATTTTGATAATAAATAAATGTGTTTTGTACCAACCTACTGTAAAGTTCATTTATTGTATAGGATTCCAGGGACAATGATTTTCATAATAATAAATAAATGATCAATACATGTATCTTGTACCAACCCACTGTAAAAATCATTTATTGTGTAGGAATCCAGGGACAATGATTTTGATAATAAATAAATGATCAATAAATGTGTCTTGTACCAACCCATTGTAAAAATCATTTATTGTTAGGAAACCAGGGTCAAAAATCCATTTATTTAGTCAAAATTACAGGGTGTCTCACACCAATCCGAAGTCGCGTTTTTGTGGATAACTTTAACAGTAGTGAAGATATTTTAACAAAATTCACAACAGCCTCATCTCTGTATGGATTGCAAGTAAGGATTTCGTTGAAATATATCCACTAGTGTTACAGTTATGAACAAAAACGCGACTTCGGATTGGAGTGAGACTCCCTGTATTTTTGACTATGTAAATGGATTTCCGACTCTGTTTTTCTATACAATAAATGATTGTTACAGTGTCCTGTACCAACCCTTAAAGTTTGTACCATGAATTCAGGATCACTCTGTATATCTCAGAGGATTCTCAACAGTCGATAATTTTTCTCCAGTGCTATTTTTGTGTGGTCCCTTCAGTATCGTTATAGACAGGCTTTACTGCATAACATTGTTTTCAGAAAAATATCTATGTTGTATGAAGCGCATCACATATACAAGTAATCATTCTATGTATTTCTCAATTGCCGAATGAAAATTCACATAAAGAAAATCGGCGGCAGTCCGTTGTTATTCATTTTCTAAATCAATGGTGCATGACTTCATTTAAAATTTAAGAAAAACTGGTATTCCACTTGAATACTTAATATACTTATATACACGTACGTACGAATTGCGGTTGGCATTTACATTCATCACAAGTAAACTACTATTTTATACATGACGTTTTTAACTTTTGAAATTGCTTATTACTATACCGTAAAGGAGTTGAATGATAAGAGTTGTCTGTATCGAGGGTAGAAATGTGCATGTTGGAAAAATTTTAAAGATATCATTCTTTTAAAAATGATTCTGGAGTTTTAACAAGAAGTAATTTCACGAAACAGACATAAAATTTGAATTCATGAAAGGCATTCAGAGTTTGAAATTGTTCGAAATAGTTTTCTAAATTTATATGTTAGGGTGATAGTAAATTACATGTCCCCTATGAATTACTTTCCCCATTTATTTTTCTGTTAACTATAGTGTCATTATGTATTCATGGACGTATAGGTGAAATTGTATAGTTCCTACCGCTATTTCGAAACAATTATCTTCATCCCATATTTCTATTGCATATGTTAAAGAAATTTTCCCCGAAGATCTATTGATCAGGTACTCTAGTAGGAAATATAAAATTTCTTAAATACGCTTCGAGCCCTACACTGCAGATCTTTATACACTTTTCAGAACACTTTTTGAACACTTATTTTGTCACCTTTTTTCGTATACTTTGAATGATTAGGTACTCTGGTAGGAAATGTAAAATTTCTTAAATACGCTTCGAACACTTTTCAGAACACTTTTTAGAACACTTATTTTGTCACCTTTTTTCGCGCACCTTGAATGATTAGGTACTCTGGTAGGAAATGTAAAATTTCTTAAATACGCGTCGAGCCTTACACTGTAAATCTTTACACACTTTTCATAACACTTTTTAGAACATTTATTTTGTCACCTTTTTTGGTATACTTTGAAAAGCACTTTTTGGAACAGTTTTTAGAATACCTCTGAGAACACTTCTTTTGTTCAGCATACTTTCTAGCGCACATTTTGAAAACGATGATTTCACAAGTGTGCCCAGATGGGCTCCCAATCCTTTCTGAAATGTGTTCCCAAGTTTAGATTTAACAAATATCCTGAGTAGAACACTTTCGGTACACTTTCAGAACACTTTCTTTATAGCGCAGCATATTCGGAACACATTAAGGGAACACATTCAGCACACATTAAAGTAACTGGAACACTTTTTTTGAATCAATGCGTTCCCAATGTGTGCTAAGGAATTCGCAATGTAGCTATGTAATAAAATAAAACCAACGAAGTGATTATTTATAGTATTATTCTATCGCCGGGTGTAAAGAGGTCATAGATATCATATTGAACTATCAATGGTGGCAATTAGCACAAGGGAAATCATGCCCCAAAACACGACAGATTTTAATAAAAATTTTCGTTTATTTCCTAAAATACCACTTTAAAAAAGACAAATGTTTCCTAATCTGGGAAAATATGTTATAACCACAAACAAAAACTAGTCGTTGAGGGCTACCGTAATACTTACCCATCGTGGATTATGCATCATATAAAATATGAAAATAAAGCATGTGTAAACTATTTATAAAATGCATTGCCATTCGAATAAAATCGTGGCTTGATGAAGCCATAAACTTTAAATGCTCTATTACTGAATTACGTAAAAGAAACATACCTGTAACTCCAAAAATGTTCACCCTATTAACTAACAGTTTACTGCGTCGGATGAAACGTCTCATTTCCAATTGAAATATATCTTTTGAATTGAAATTGGAATGAAATACAGGGTCACGAAAAATCGAAGAGTGTAGAAAATAGGATTACAAATATCTCAGTAATTCATGATCCGATCGACTTCATGCTTTATGCAAAATTTATGTTTTTTATTGTTTTTTATATCCACTCCTTAAAATAAACGATTTCGAAAAAAATTATATACCTTTTATCAGAACGACTATTTTGAGTGTCCGAAATAAATAGTTCCGGATAATCGAGGTTACTGAAATTCAATAGGCTTCTACTCATTATTACATACTAAGTACATACCAAATTTCAAGTCTTTATCTCAATTTGTTCGGGAGATAGAGCATTTACAGACACACAGACAGGCAGATGGACGGCAATTTTTTTTTTCTAAAAATATGTTTTTGGGAATCTCCAGTGTCTGAAACGTGTAAATCGGTCAAATTTTTCCTTCGATTTTTAAAACGATTGCAAAACTTACCCTATACTACGTATGATGTGTAAGTAATAAACAATAAGCTTTTCCGACTTTCCCACGATTCCGAAAAAGAGTGCTTTATCTTTAGAAACATAAGAAACCAATATATTTTCGAGATTTAAAGAAGCAATCATACAAAACAAAGTTCCTTTTTCTGCCACAGGAAATAAAGCTGGGATAGTTGGCAACCTTATTTTATCGCTTTACCTTGGATTAACCCCTGTAAATAGTTACTCCATATGTTTTTAAGGCAGCACGTCGACCCAGTCTAACCTAATAACTATTTGATTAGTCATTCGGTTTTTCCCGAGATAAGATGCCGTAATCAAAAAAATTATCTTCTTAAATTTCGCCAATAAAAGAAAAAAAAAAGAATGCTTCTATAATCGCAACAACATTGACCTTTCACGCTCTTGAGACAGATTAGGTTATATGAATTTTACAAGTGTGATATCCATTCAATATAAAACTCATTAACCGTTCATTTCCAATCCTCTGTCAACAATTACAATCTAAACCATTCTTTCTAAAACACTTTTTGAAAAGTAACTTCTTTTTAAACACTCGCTCCTGTCTCAGTCCAGTACTTTCCTCACAATTAGTGTTCCATCAGCTTTGTTATTAGCCCAAGCAATTTCGGCTAATCGGATGAGATAGAATCTCCGTTCAAAGATGACATTTAAAAACAGATTACGCCACCACGACTGTGAATTTTCAATTAACGCAACTCAGACCATTCAATAGAAAACAAATAAATAAATCTTCTAAAACGTTTCAAAGAGAAGGGATTTTGACCGTCAAGGTGGTTGGAGATAATCTCTAGAAAATATCGGATGCGCACTGATTAACGCGGCGCATTATTAGCAGATTGAAGGAGATAATTTTGGATGTCCAACGTTACGTTTATCTGTAATTATCTTTTCCCAACGAATTATGAGCTTAATTTTCTTGTCAAAAATGAAATATTTTGATTGAAATAAATCAAGCGAATTTGTTTATGTTTTATGACAGTGATTTATTGTTGACACTTCAGTTGAGGTGCTACTGGGAATTTCACTGTCGGACATATTTTTTCACTTTCTATATAATTCTTTAGTATCACATTTAGGTGGACGCTACATTGAAATAAATCAAGCGAATTTGTTTATGTTTTATCACAGTGATTTATTGTTGACTCTTCAGTTGAGGTGCTACTGGGAATTTTACTTTCGATATAATTCTTTAGTATCACAATTATATGGACGCTACATTGAAATAAATTAAGCGGATTCGTTTATGTTTTATGACAGTGATTTATTGTTGACACTTCAGTTGAAGTGCTATTGGGAATTTCACTGTCCAACTAAATATCATTCTTTAGTATCTATCATATTTAGGTGGACGCTACATGGTAATGAATCAAGCGAATTTGTTTATGTTTTATGACAATATTGTTGACACTTCAGTTGAGGTGTTACTGGGAATTTCACCGTCGAACTAAATATCATTCGATATCATTCTTTAGTATCACATTTAGGTGGATGCTACATTGAAATGAATCAAGCTAATTTTTTTATGTTTTATGACAGTGATGTACTGTTGACACTTCATTTGGGGTGCTATGATCTAAGTAGTATGCGATACAAGTTTTTAGTATCACATTTAGGAGGACACTATAAAGTTCCCTACGAAGGAGCCGTATATAAACGAACATATTACCTTCTAGGATACATGCAAGTAATTTACTGTTACCAAAAGTTGTACCCTCAAGAATGCAGCATTTATTTTCATAACATCCATTCTGGAAAAAGTATATGCAAGGAATGGGTTTAAAATATTCGTAAGCAGTACTATACTTTATAAAATAAGAACACACATTTCATTAGACAATTAAATACACTAAGCCAACATGAGTGAAAAATTGACCCGGGCCAGACTCGAGCTTGGGACCTTCAGTGGATCATGCTGATGCTCTGCAACGAAGCCACTCAGATCTATAACCTAGCCGGGCAATTTCCCATATTGATCCATGTTGGAAACAGTCATCGGCTAGCAGTATTGCAGCTTCAGATGTCAATAATACGATGAATAACTATTCATCGGTCCGTAATTAATTGTATATATTAAAGCATAAACACTACGTCTGATTACTTTATTTTACACTTTATAGGATCCCTTGGATTGTTCCACCAGAGCACCCCTGGTACCAGAGTATTCGACTGGGACGATCTCTTGCTCTTGGTTATAACAGGCAGGAACAAGCCACTCTTGCTCGCTTTCGTAGTGTGTACCTTAGGACTATGAAATTTTCTGAGGGTACCAAGTGCTTTGAAATACCGGGTGTCCCACAAATGACTGATGGATTTTAAAATTCAATAACTAGCAAACGGTGACAGATATTTAAAAAATTCTTGCAGGAGGGTTATGTATGATGTCGGGAGTTTTTTTGCTGTGATTCTTGATTTTAGTTAGAATTTTAAACAATAGATGGCGCTGACAGCGGTTGGCGCTCAATGGAGGCCGAAACTGTCGTCACTCGGCATTGATGCGAAGAAAGGAGAGTAAGGCTATGGAGTGGGTCTCATTTGCCAGTACAATCTTGCTCTCAGGCCTCGATTCTGAACTCATTCGATATGATTTCAATGGAATGCGTTGTTGCCATGGAAACAACAAATTCTTCGATAGTGGAATACAGCGTTTAGATCAGGGCATGAATTTAACAAGCATTATTCGAGTTTGCAGGCAATTTTACATTTATGAGTATTTATGGGAATTTTATCTAACCAATATGAAAATTTAGTTTCGCGAAATGACGGCAATGCAGGTATGTGAGAGCTGCACAGAAATCGAATCCGTCACATCTTCATTCGTTATTTTGCTACGCAATCTGCTAGTGAGTACTTTTAAAAGAGTGTACACTATTTATTGAAAATGGTTTATTTCACCTAGTATTTTTAAAATACGATGAATAAAATATTCTTTAAATCAGGCCATAAAAAGTAATTTAATCCGAGAAAATAAAACAAAATAAATGTAGAATCGCCTGCAACTCGAACACTGCTTGTTAAATTCATGCCCAGTTCTGAAATCTGTATTCTACTATCGAAGAGTTTGTTGTTCCCATGGCAACAACGCATTACATTAAAATCATATGGTCTGTGTTCAGAATCGGGTCCTAAGAGCAAGATTGTACTGGCGAATGAGACCCACTCCATAGCCTTAATCTCCTTCCTTCACGTCAATGATGAGTGACGTCAGTTTCGGCCTCGAATGAGCGCCAACCGCTGTCAGCGCTATCTATTGGTTGAAATTCGAACTAAAATCAATAATCGCAGTAAAAAAACTCCCGACATCTTACGTAACCCTCCTGCAAGAATTTTTTTAATATCTGCCCCCGTTTGCAAGTTATTGAATTTTAAAATCCATCAGTCATTTGTGGGACACCCGGTATGTTGAAATATGCCAAGTGTTCCACTGAGCAGGCCTCCCCTGATCCTATCCTTGCGTGACTGGGGCTCTCCTAGCAGGATCTTGCTGATGATCCACTGATGGTGCTGGAATTCCCTAGGGTGTATCATGGACCTGGTCTAGCCCTGCTGGCCTTAGGGGATGTGCAACAACAACAACAACACTTTATTTTACAATGTGCTTAAATAGACAATGTAATAATGTATTATGATATTTTTTTGTTAGAAAACAAATATTACAGCATGATTTGCAATTTTTAAAATAAAATGTATCTAAGTTAACACGAACTTTTGTTAATATTAACGTGTATGCTAATTTAGTAAGTGTCAGTGAAGAAACATTAAAAAGTCGATTTTAAGTTCAAATCTGCATAATCGATTATCACGCTATTGGTCACATTTCTTGTCGGTTTATTTTTCTAACAATTTGGCACCATTTGGCTGGCAAAATTGGATAATTTATTCCGTGCTTTGTGCATTAATCGAAAACTTCCCGAAATTAATCGAAGGACTGTCTAAGATAAAATAACCGGGTTAACTAAAAATCGCATTAACTGAAACCGTATAAACCAAGAGAAATATGTATTTTACATTTCTTTTTGTATTTCGAAGAAGAATAAATCCTGAATATTAATATAGTTTTTCTTACATAAAAACCAATGAATGTGATACATAACAATATCCTATAGTAACTAGACAATATTGGGTAAATATACTTCGCATTTGGCTATATGAATGTAATAGCCAATGCATGAAATATTAGGCCAGCATTGGACTGTTTACATTTGGTCAATATTTGTACAATATATGCAAGAAATATGTCACCATTTCATCGCCAAATTTGTTAAACATTGCAATTTTATTGCCAATTGAGGATTGTTATTATTACAATGTAAATCTAATATTTCTGTGATAGTGGCATTTAGTTGTTAATATTTCCAGTGTACAGGTAGCATTTAGTCACTATTGTTTTTTTTTTGTTTTTTTTATCGTTCCGACGAATATAATATAGATGTAATGTTAGGTTACAATATAACTAATATTGATTTACTCTTAAGGCATCGAACTTCTATTGGTCTAGTGTCTAAAATTGTTTTTTGGTCCATTTATAATTTTGTGGAATAGGGTTCCTGCTTTCTCATATGAAATTTGTTTTAAAGGAAACTAACTCGAGATAAGATTTAATCTACATATAGGGGGAAAATAATATAACTACAATACGCTAAATAGAGAATAAGCATTTTCTTATCTTAATTCATCATTTAATTGATATAAAATCTCAGCTTAACTCGCCAAAGAAAGATCTTCCGCCCTCTCTCTTAAGTAGGTTCAATTTTTCTTCTTAATATTCCTTCTCATAATCCTCGGCGTTTAACTTCTCAACCGGTGTAAAAAAAAAGAAGACAGATTGAGCGGGCGGGTCATAGTAAAAGAAAACACACAGAAGAATAACCTTATTTTAAACACTGCAAAGCATTAAGGGAAGGCATATTTGAAAGTAGATGCAATTGCCATATACAGTAGACTCCCTTTAAATCCACATAGCTTAAAATCAGAGGTTGTGCAGATTTTAGAATTTTGCGGATTTCTGGTCACTGTTTTTTTTTTTTTTTTTTTTTTTTTTACATTTTTTAAACAATAATTTGAATTTAATAATGTAATATTCCTTCTCATCATAATCATCGGCGTTTAACTTCTCAACCGGTGTAAAAAAAGAAGACAGATTGAGCGGGCGGGTCATAGTAAAAGAAAACACACAGAAGAATAACCTTATTTTAAACACTGCAAAGCATTAAGGGAAGGCATATTTGAAAGTAGATGCAATTGCCATATACAGTAGACTCCCTTTAAATCCACATAGCTTAAAACCAGAGGTTGTGCAGATTTTAGAATTTTGCGGATTTCTGGTCACTGGTTTTTTTTTTTTTTTTTTTTTTACATTTTTTAAACAATAATTTGAATTTAATAATGTAATATTCCTTCTCATCATAATCATCGGCGTTTAACTTCTCAACCGGTGTAAAAAAGAAGACAGATTGAGCGGGCGGGTCATAGTAAAAGAAAACACACAGAAGAATAACCTTATTTTAAACACTGCAAAGCATTAAGGGAAGGCATGTAGAAAGATTGCAAGGAAAGTAGATGCAATTGCCATATACAGTAGACTCCCTTTAAATCCACATAGCTTAAAATCAGAGGTTGTGCAGATTTTAGAATTTTGCGGATTTCTGGTCACTGTTTTTTTTTTTTTTTTTTTTTTTTTTACATTTTTTAAACAATAATTTGAATTTAATAATGTAATATTCCTTCTCATCATAATCATCGGCGTTTAACTTCTCAACCGGTGTAAAAAAGAAGACAGATTGAGCGGGCGGGTCATAGTAAAAGAAAACACACAGAAGAATAACCTTATTTTAAACACTGCAAAGCATTAAGGGAAGGCATATTTGAAAGTAGATGCAATTGCCATATACAGTAGACTCCCTTTAAATCCACATAGCTTAAAACCAGAGGTTGTGCAGATTTTAGAATTTTGCGGATTTCTGGTCACTGTTTTTTTTTTTTTTTTTACATTTTTTAAACAATAATTCTAATTTAATAATGTAATATTCCTTCTCATCATAATCATCGGCGTTTAACTTCTCAACCGGTGTAAAAAAAGAAGACAGATTGAGCGGGCGGGTCATAGTAAAAGAAAACACACAGAAGAATAATCTTATTTTAAACACTGCAAAGCATTAAGGGAAGGCATATTTGAAAGTAGATGCAATTGCCATATACAGTAGACTCCCTTTAAATCCACATAGCTTAAAACCAGAGGTTGTGCAGATTTTAGAATTTTGCGGATTTCTGGTCACTGTTTTTTTTTTTTTTTTTTTTTTTACATTTTTTAAACAATAATTTGAATTTAATAATGTAATATTCCTTCTCATCATAATCATCGGCGTTTAACTTCTCAACCGGTGTAAAAAAAGAAGACAGATTGAGCGGGCGGGTCATAGTAAAAGAAAACACACAGAAGAATAACCTTATTTCAAACACTGCAAAGCATTAAGGGAAGGCATATTTGAAAGTAGATGCAATTGCCATATGCAGTAGACTCCCTTTAAATCCACATAGCTTAAAACCAGAGGTTGTGCAGATTTTAGAATTTTGCGGATTTCAGGTTAAAACTGTTTTTTTTTTTTAGATTTTTTAAACAATAATTTGAATTTAATAATGCAATATTCCTTCTCATCATAATCCTCGGCGTTTAACTTCTCAACCAGTGTAAAAAAAAGAAGACAGATTGAGCGGACGGGTCATAGTAAAAGAAAACACACAGAAGAATAACCTTATTTTAAACACTGCAAAACATTAAGGGAAGGCATATTTGAAAGTAGATGCAATTGCCATATACAGTAGACTCCCTTTAAATCCACATAGCTTAAAACCAGAGGTTGTGCAGATTTTAGAATTTTGCGGATTTCTGGTCACTGTTTTTTTTTTTTTTTTTTACATTTTTTAAACAATAATTTGAATTTAATAATGTAATATTCCTTCTCATCGTAATCATCGGCGTTTAACTTCTCAACCGGTGTAAAAAAAGAAGACAGATTGAGCGGGCGGGTCATAGTAAAAGAAAACACACAGAAGAATAACCTTATTTCAAACACTGCAAAGCATTAAGGGAAGGCATATTTGAAAGTAGATGCAATTGCCATATGCAGTAGACTCCCTTTAAATCCACATAGCTTAAAACCAGAGGTTGTGCAGATTTTAGAATTTTGCGGATTTCAGGTTAAAACTGTTTTTTTTTTAGATTTTTTAAACAATAATTTGAATTTAATAATGCAATATTCCTTCTCATCATAATCCTCGGCGTTTAACTTCTCAACCAGTGTAAAAAAAAGAAGACAGATTGAGCGGGCGGGTCATAGTAAAAGAAAACACACTGAAGAATAACCTTATTTTAAACACTGCAAAGCATTAAGGGAAGGCATATTTGAAAGTAGATGCAATTGCCATATACAGTAGACTCCCTTTAAATCCACATAGCTTAAAACCAGAGGTTGTGCAGATTTTAGAATTTTGCGGATTTCTGGTCACTGTTTTTTTTTTTTTTTTTTTTACATTTTTTAAACAATAATTTGAATTTAATAATGTAATATTCCTTCTCATCATAATCATCGGCGTTTAACTTCTCAACCGGTGTAAAAAAAGAAGACAGATTGAGCGGGCGGGTCATAGTAAAAGAAAACACACAGAAGAATAACCTTATTTTAAACACTGCAAAGCATTAAGGGAAGGCATATTTGAAAGTAGATGCAATTGCCATATACAGTAGACTCCCTTTAAATTCACATAGCTTAAAACCAGAGGTTGTGCAGATTTTAGAATTTTGCGGATTTCAGGTCACTGTTTTTTTTTTTTTAGATTTTTTAAACAATAATTTGAATTTAATAATGCAATATTCCTTCTCATCATAATCCTCGGCGTTTAACTTCTCAACCAGTGTAAAAAAAAGAAGACAGATTGAGCGGGCGGGTCATAGTAAAAGAAAACACACAGAAGAATAACCTTATTTTAAACACTGCAAAGCATTAAGGGAAGGCATATTTGAAAGTAGATGCAATTGCCATATACAGTAGACTCCCTTTAAATCCACATAGCTTAAAACCAGAGGTTGTGCAGATTTTAGAATTTTGCGGATTTCTGGTCACTGTTTTTTTTTTTTTTTACATTTTTTAAACAATAATTTGAATTTAATAATGTAATATTCCTTCTCATCATAATCATCGGCGTTTAACTTCTCAACCGGTGTAAAAAAAGAAGACAGATTGAGCGGGCGGGTCATAGTAAAAGAAAACACACAGAAGAATAACCTTATTTTAAACACTGCAAAGCATTAAGGGAAGGCATATTTGAAAGTAGATGCAATTGCCATATAAAGTAGACTCCCTTTAAATCCACATAGCTTAAAACCAGAGGTTGTGCAGATTTTAGAATTTTGCGGATTTCTGGTCACTGTTTTTTTTTTTTTTTTTTTTTTTTTTTTTTTTTTTTTTTTTTTTACATTTTTTAAACAATAATTTGAATTTAATAATGCACTCGAAATTATAATGAGTGCTTACAATAAAGTAAAATAATTAAGTAAAATAAGAAAAAATAAGAAAATTTAAAACACATTTAAAATATTAAAAGTAAAGGTCGAGTAAATAATTAATAATGCAAAACTAAATATGCATAATGATAATGAGATAATTTTTTTCTTGAATTATTCAGTGAAACTCGCCTTATAAATGTACACTAAAAATTCACATAAAAATCTTAAAATAACAAAGTTTTACTTCATGTTTAAGCAAAGCTTGATTAATACATAAATCATTTGGTAAAAATATCGCGATCGTCACTGATATCAGCACTATCTAGAATTTTTTCAAAAATAAATTTATACTTCCTTCATGAGAAAAGAGGAGTTGAATCTTATTAACGAAAGTTACATATTAAAATGTTAGATTGATATATATATATATTTATTTATATATATATATACATATACATATATACATATATATATATATATATATATATATATATATATATATATATATATATATATATATAACCATAAATGAAACATTACCATAACACCAACTTAAACTATGAAATAATGATTAAGTATGTAATAATTAGTTGACAATGAAAGTATTCCCCAACACACTGAATATAGATACCAAAAACTTATTTAAAAGAAGAAGAAATTAAATTAAAAATTGAATAAATGAAATTGAATGAATGAAATGAAATTTGTGGAATTTAGACAGAATTATCAAGTCCCAAATGCCTAAATACCACAAATAAAAGGAGTGGTTTCATCATCATATTAGCCATAACAAAGCTAAAGAATATGATTTTGGGACTACTTACTCATAAACAATGAATAAAACCTGTGAAAAAAAATACAATATTAAAAAGGAAAGAAACCATACCTATAATATACAGATAAAACTTGAAATAGTCATAAAGTACATAATCCAATTGGATTAAAAAAATACCTGTGCACTTCATGAACCAGACTCATGAACACTACCAAACAGAGGGAATGAATTGCAAAAAATCATTACATGTTGCCAAATTTAGTTTTAGAAAATGATTTACCATGTTGCCAGAATAGGTTTTATAATAATATGAATATTATTATAAAGCAACAGAAACCATGGTGCTGCCATCTATGAGGGTAAAAAGTGAATATACGATGAATAAAAATAGCATTGGATGAAAACTAATATTTAAAAATTAAACCAAATACTATCTAAAGATGATAACAATTAGTTAAATAATAAATAAATGAAATTAATAAATAGTAAATAGAATATCCAATTATATTAAAGTAATGGATGTATTAATGAATAATTCTATGTTAAAAATAAGATGTAAGATGGAAAAATTAATAATTAAAGCAACATAAAAATATATGTACCTTGAAATGACATAGCAACTATTAAATAGCTGTGCCAAAAATGCAACATCACATAAATTAAATTAAATTAAAAAAATATTTGAATTAAGATACAAAGGATTTAAAATTAATATTAATTAAATATTGAAATTAATTAGTAACATATAATGTTTCTTCATACAAAGTAAAAATTAAATACACTTGATATAAGTGGCAAGGGTAGAACGTTTAATAAAAATTAATACATGTATTATAAGGTAGTCCCAAAATCATATTCTTTAGCAATGTTATGGCTAATATGATGATGAAACCACTCCTTTTATTTGTGGTATTTAAGCATTTGGGACTTGATAATTCTGTCTAAATTCCACAAATTTCATTTCATTCATTCAATTTCATTTATTCAATTTTTAATTTAATTTCTTCTTCTTTTAAATAAGTTTTTGGTATCTATATTCAGTGTGTTGGGGAATGCTTTCATTGTCAACTAATTATTACATACTTAGTCATTATTTCATAGTTTAAGTTGGTGTTATGGTAATGTTTCATTTATGGTTATATATTAGCATTCAAATTATTATGCTGCATATGCGCATATAATTATGAATGTAAGTCATTTATGATGTCTTTATATTATGATATCTTTTCATTTTGAATTTCAACAATTCATCTTGATCTATTTTCTTATACATTCTGGTATCGTATATATATTTTAAATATATAAATAATGGTGCTAATTGATTTTAGCAATCTTTTAAATATATATATATATATATATATATATATATATATATATATATAAACTTGAATTTTACACTAACAGCTTAACTGTATAAGTTGCATTGTTTACATCGAATATGATGTGCGAATTTTAGGTATTTGCGGATTTTAGGGTGGCGGATTTGAGGGAGTCTACTGTATGTGGAGACGATATACGGCGGAATCTCATCACGCCCTTCTTAGATTATTTTGCTTAATCGCCATTCTTTTATTGAATATTTAAATTCGGGAAAAAATCCTCTAAATAATTTCTTCAGAAAGAACGATTGATAAAAAAATATATGCTTTATATTATTTGTGAAAGGCTTCTAAATTCTCGCAGACTTTTGTAAACTGTATAGAACTCAATAACAGTGCAGAGGCACTAGGGCAGGAACAGCGAACCTTTTCACCTCCGCGTGCCAAATTGGAAAAAGAAAAGAAAAATCATCATAATGACGTACCAAAAAATCGAGTGGATCAAATAATAATCATACAAAACTACTTAAAAATTTGCTTTTAGAATTAAAAATAAATAAATAAATATGGTTAACACCCGGTGCTTTACTTCAGAAAATAGTTTTTAAAAAAATGCTATTTCTGTTGTAATATTTTAGCTACCAAATTATTGGTATTAGCTTCGTACTTAGTTATTTTTAAGAGATTGTAAACTGAACTGAAGATGTCTAGCAACAAGTTTCTATTTGAGTTTTTCACATTATACATATCCGGAAATAATGGTTCGCAGGAAAAAAATATCAAAATGGCAAACGCCAGCTTCTTTAAACAGTTCATTCGCATCTGGAATGGAATTCCAAATAATAATTTTATCATCAGTATTTTTGCCTTACAATCTTTCTTTTAGGTAGATTTCGTAAGAAATACTACCTATTACATTCTCCCCTAAGTTGGAATTTTTGAAAAAATTTTGCACATCTACGCCGATCATGACTCCCAGAACCCAAAACCACCCCCAGTTCAAAACTTTATCTATCTATCTATCTATGTCACTTTTTTATGGACACGATAACTCGAATAATTCTTCACAAATATCTTCCAAACTGATACATAAAATCAAGGGGCATAAAATCTCGGTCAAGTTCGTTAATGGGCAAAATCGAACCAGGGGGGGGGGGGGGGAATGGGGGGGGGAAATGGGGGGGGGGGAGCTTTTTGTGAAAACAGAAAAATACTCATAATTTCTTATTTATGATACGTATCGAATCCGTTTAAAGTTATTATTACTTCTAGGAAAAGGACCGAAAATTTATGTATAACAGATTTTTGATATAATTAAAAATGGCCCCAAGGGTTGGGGGGGAGGGAGGTTTAGAAGAAAAAAATTCATAACTTCGTCCATTTATAAGATATCAAATCCGCTTAAATTTATTATAAATCCTCTTACTATTATCTAAGACTTTTATACTGACAAGTTTTTTATAGGACCAACCCTTATAGCAAAAAAAAAAAAAAAAAAAAAAAAAAAAAAAAAAAAAAAAAAAAATTCAAAACAAAAAAAAAATCCCTGTCGGCTCCGCCTGCGAACAAGTTAGATTTCGAAGTGGGCGGTCCCTTATGGAACCCAACTGCGGCATCATGGCAAAAAGGTAATTTCTTCCGCAATTACCAACAAACAGGCGCCCCACGGCCTGCGTCTTCAAAATCTACCTGTTCCCGTAGACCGAGCCGTCAGGGATTTTTTGATAATTGTCTACTCTACTCGTCTCTTAATCTGTAGTGTATTAGAGTATTATTAGTGTACATTTATAAAGCGAGTTTCACTGAATAATTCAAGAAAAAAATGTATCTCATTATCATTATGCATATTTAGTTATACAGTATTAATTATTTACTGGGCTTTTACTTTTAATATTTTAAATGTTTCTTTAATTTTTCTTAATTTTTATTATTTTACTTAATTATTTTACTTTATTGAAGCATACATTATAATTCCGAGTGCATTATTTAATTCAAATTGTTTTTTTAAAAAATGTAAACAAAACAGTGACCAGAAATCCGCAAAATTCTAAAATATGCTCAACCTCTGATTTTAAGCAATGCCGAATTAAGGTAGTCTACTGTATATATATATATATATATATATATATATATATATAGGGTAAATGTACCAATAGTCGGCCACATTGAGATAAAATGCCTTACGCATAGCTTATTTTTGGTTCTAAATGAAATATTACAATTTGGTTATATGCAGCCATCCACAAACCATCACCAAAAAATTGTGGGTATTTTTATTGAATTTGTAATCAGCCATTTTTTTTTCAAGATAGAGGTCAAATCACCATTTTCCTTATTTTTTTGTTAACTCATGGCAATTTTTTTAAAAGGCAAGTATTAATTTATTTTTTATTTTTTTCTAAAATTATAAGGCTAGAGTATTAGCAGGGTAAATAAACTAATGTTTTTGAGTATAAAAAGTAAATAAATTTGTTGCTTTTAATTAATTTGAATGTGGCCGACCATTGGGTATTAATTTTGCTTACATGTCCAATAGTCGGCCACCAGGAGCTGAATACTGAATACCTAATTTATTATACTTTTTTGAGTTTATTTTTTAATTGTTTAGTAGATATAACTTTATCTCTACATCTATAATAATATTATATATATTACGTGCTTGTTTGTTTGTAGGGGAAAATACTGGAACTACCGAAAGAATTTCAAAAGTAAAGGTGGCAGTCTCTGCTCCGACATAGACTATATTTTACGTCAGAGCCACTTTTCGTAAGTAGATGGATGAACAAAAAACATTCCAAACTTGCCCTTTTTGTGATATTGAAGGAGCTAATAACTTGAAATTTGGCATGGTTGTTGTTGTCTATAAAATTCGAAATTTAAAAGTGTGAAATGAGTGGAAAAAGTTCTAAATTACAATTTATGTAGAATTGTTAGGAATATAAACTTGAAATTTAACGTGTCTGTTACTTTTAAGACGTAAATTCTGGATCAAGGCACTTAAAAAAGGGGGAATTTTAGAAAATGAAAAAAACTGTGAACATTCTAAAAACATTCTAAATTACGATTTATATGGAATTACTAGGGATAGAAATTTAAAATTTGCCAATTCTGTCATTTTTAATATGTAAACGCTGGTACAAAATAGTTTTAAAAAAAAACGAAATTTCAAAGGGTATAGGACCAAACAAACATTCTAAAGTTTCAAAATCTGTGATAGTTTTGGTGCTGGAAACTTAAAATTTGGCATGGTGGTTAATTTTAAGACATAAGTGACCCTAAAATGACCCACTAATCGAATTTTCTCAAACATGTGACCCAGCCCAATGGTCTTTTCGTACACCAAAACGGTAGGATACAAAATTTAGTCAAAATCGTTAGAGCCGTTTTTTAGATAAAATTTATTTGACCCATAGTGACTCCCATATTTGACCCATAGTGACTCACTAATGAAATTTTCTCGAACATGCGACCCAGTCCAATGGTCTTATTGTATCCCAAAAATGTAGGATACAAAACTTAGTCAAAATCGTTAAAGCCATTTAGCAGATAAAGTAAAATTAGCTTTACCCGCAGTGACCCTAAATGACCCACTAATTTAATTTTCTCGAACATGTGAGATAGCTCAATCATCTTCTTATAACCGAAAATGGTAGAATGCAAAATTTAGTCAAATTTGTTAGAGTCGTTTTTCAGGTAAAACAAAATTCTGAAGTGGCCGAACATTAGAGTTAAAGTCGCCGACTATTGGAGAACTTGCCCTTTTTGAACTTAACTTTGTCTAAAAAAACTATTACCGTGTTTTTTAAAAATAATTGCTGAAACATAATAAGAAACGTATGTTTTAACATATATCACTGTTAAAAATGTTGTGTCGTTTTTTTAAAAATTCTACGTTAAGATTTATATACAAAAAAAAACAGTTAAGTGGCCGACTATTGATACATTTACCCTATATATACTTATTTATTTCATTTCAACATTTCATTCTTTTTTAGAAAAGCTACAATAAAACAAACTAGTCAGATGTGCTAATCCCAAAACTTTCTTCAATCTCAATTATGTTAATACTTCAAAATTCGCTATCACATCGCCAATAAAATCAATATTTTTCGTCATTTTGTTGTACGTCAGCTGCTTGCGAATCGTCGGTTACCTGGATGCGATCCGCCGATGTATACTAAACTACAAAAAGTCCTTCTGGCATGTACCGGTAGGAAAAGATAGTCTCCCTATTGCTTGGTTTTAAGATTTTAACTAATTTTACTGAAAATACACGAAGCTAAAATGCGTGGAACCCGATTACAGAAAAGTCATTCCCAGTTCTCATCAATATTGTATTTGAATGAGAATATCGCCAAATTAGTCCTCTGCAGCCAAATTGGCTTCATTTATGGCAACCTATTTTTGTCACCAAACTTGGCGATATTTCGCCAAGCTTGGCGAGAATTGGACGTTGGCGAATATAAATATACAATATTAAGCATATAAGAGTTGGAACAAAGGTTACAACAATGAAAGAAAATTTCCAGAAACATGTTGACTAAACCTCGTAAATTAAACCTGTTTATTAGATGAATTTTGCTGTCTTGTTTGAAAATAGTCAGCTATCCTAAAATTTCAAACTGCTATATCTCAGCCATTTTTTAAAATAGAGGCAAAACAAAAATTGCTCCGGAATCGCTGGATCAAGTTTGAACATTTTTCGGAAAAATTTAGAATTTCTAATTTGTTTGTACATTTTTTTTTTAATTTGAAATCTTTAAATGACTATCACAGCGCCCCCTACCGGCGGAATTTTTCCAAATTGAACTGGGACCTGCAATCTATACTCAAAAACATATGCAAAACAATTGGTTTAATTCTCTGCATAACTTCGTACACTTTTCGATGATACAATAATGAAAATGGAACAAAAGACGCAACGCCCTCTCTCGTCTGAATATTCCCAAATTAAAGTGGGACTGTAGCTAAATACATAAAAAAAAATTGGTTCAATTCTCTCCATAACTTCATGCACTTTTCGATGATACAATGAGGACAGGCAGACGGACAGACAGACATTTTGTAAAAACATGTTTCTCGGGAACTCTAACCCTTAAAACATGTAATTCCGTTGAAAACCGGAAGTCGAAAAGAAATTCGAATACAAATACTTTCTTCTATTATAGATAGAAGAAAGTAATATATATATATATATATATATATATATATATATTATTTGACAGGAAAAAGTGGAAAGAAAAAGAAAATATATATTTAGTAATAAGTTGTATGCCTATCATTGTAATTCTTAATTTAGATACAGTGAAGGTTTTTAAAATATTCATGAGGAAATTCTGATTTATTGCTTGTTAATAGTATGCAACCTAAAAAAAAAGTTATATTCAAAAGTGGACTTCCCTCGCTTTCAAAACCAACACAATTGGGATAGCGTTGACCCAATCCATGACTATTAACAGATTAGTGCTGATGTTAAAAGGTAATTTATTGTCAATGTCTTAAAAATGTAAATTTTATGTTAATTAGTAATGCGATTTATCTTTAACTATTTTTATTTTATTTTTTCACAAAATGGTTAAATACATGTTTTACTTTCAAAATCAACAGCTTAATCATTGAATTAGAACAAAGTGTAATAGTTAATTGTAAGCTGTATATTCATTTAAATCGTTAAATTGAACTCAGCCAAAATTGACTAAAATTCAGTAACATTGCGCAATAGTTTAAAATTTGTCAAGTAGATTTCGAATTTATTTCTATAACTGTGTGAAAATTGACTGCATTACTAATGGCGGGGTCACGGGGGTCAAGGCCTCCTCTGAACGAAGAAACTTTCTCTACAGCAATGCAATTTTCAATGTAAGTACATATTGAGGGTGTTTTTAAAAAATTCCACTCAACAACACAAATATTTCTGTCACACACGAAGTCATTTAAAACTGCTATGCATAAAATTTGCAAACATTACTATTTAAGTACCAAAACATTGAACAACGCTTTGATTTTCTTATAGATGTCATAGAACTTCAGATTCTGGAATATTCTTGGCGTTTATAAGAAAATGAGAGACTTTGTTTGATTTTTTAGTATCTGTGTTTATATTTATATCTGTATCCGCCGCAGAATTCGCGGAGCGCGGCGTTTCGCGGGATGGTCTTCCCTTGAGAGATGGGGTGGGATGCTACGTCCCTTTTATACCGAGACACTTGAGAAAGCCAGGAGAAAAGGGAAAAAAATCTGAAAATTGAAATTGGACAAATTTAAAAGGGAAAATGATAAATGTACTTGCAAATTCTGTATAGTTGCAAATATACCTGGAAATTTTATGCAATTACGACTGAATATTTAAGTGTTTTTCTTTAATGATTTTGTAAACTTTGTGAAAAATGGCTAATTTTTTTTTCCTAAAGAGAAACCAGATAAAGATAAGATTTAATCTTCATAAAGGCGGGGGGGGGGGGAGAAAAACAATACGCTAAAGAGAGAAAGTGTATTTTCTTATCTTAATCCATCACTTAATTTATATATTACGCCCAAAGGTTTATCATTAGTAAGGGGACTTGGAGAATTGGCTGATTGGTGTAATATCACAACATAACTAATATTGGGTTATTATTAAGGTATTGGACTAGTTTTGGTCTGGTATCTAATTAGTTTTTTTTTTTTTTTTTTTTTTTTTTTTTTTGTATGCGTTTGTAAACTTTTTAAAATATGGCTAATTTTTTTTTTCTTTTTACAGGAAAAGGAAAACTATCTGAAGATAAGATTTAATCTTCATATATATAAAAAAAAGAAGATAGTAAAAACAAAATATTGGTATAATACTAAAATATAACAAATATTGGATTATTATTAAAGTATTGGACTATTTCTGGTTTGGTATCTAAGAGATCTAGCTACTTTTTTCTCTGATAGGAAAAGGGAAACCAGCTGAAGATAAGATATAATCTTCATAAAGGAAAAAAAAAAACGCTAAATAGAGAAAGAGCATTTTCTTATCTTAATTCGTCATTTAAATTGATATAAAATCTCATCTTAACTCACAAAAAGAAAGATCTTCCGCCCTCAACTAACCTAAGTAGGTTCAATTTTTCTTCATCGTAATCCTTGGCAATTACTTCTCTCGCCCGGTGTATAATAAAAAAAAGAAGAAGACAGATCGAGCGGGCGGGTCATCTTTTAAAAGCAAATATACACAGAAGAGTTAACCTTATTTTAAACATTGTGCAAAGCATTACTGGCTCTGGCGACCAAGTGAGGAGGTGACGTCATTGCACGGCATGCTTTGCGGCCCAAGCGGACATTTAAAGGGAAAAAAACAAACAAGAGAAATAAAAAAACGATTTTCGTTACGCGGTTTTAAACTTTTGTCACAATATATTACATGTTCGATTGGGATAGCGTGACGGCGCTAAATAATGCGGCGCAATTGATTTTCTTTTACTTTTTTACTATCTTTTCTTTTTTCTTTCCATGGATTAAAAAGGCAGAGGTATTGGGAGGGGAGAGGGGTGTAGGAAAAGGATGCTGTCAATGTTGCTATAAGCAACTTTAAAATTTATCTCATCTGGGAACGAGAAGTTATCGCAAATGTGAGTAGAATTAAATGGACGAAAATGCAGTAAAAACTAGTCATGAGACGGGCCAGCAACGAGCTGGCTCACGTTTTATACCAATGTTCGGGTTCGGGCTCGGGCCCAAAGAGAAAATTATATTTATTCACAAATTGAAAAAGCTTGCCATTTGAGAAACAATAATGTAGCTTAATTTTTGTAACATGTTTTACAATCCTTTAAAAATCAGTGTGAAAGGGGATCGAATTGCTATTGTAATGGTGTATAAGGAGAAATACTCTGTCCGATTCTATAGCCTTTCCATGCTAAGTGTCGGTAACATAAATAAACCGTGGGATAACTCTTGTCTATCCTCGTTTTGTGTTAGTTTGAAGTCCCTTTCCAGAATTAATGTATTTTATATTGTTTTAAGTGTGGAAATTGATTAATTTTTCGTAATGGAGCTGCACGCAATAGAGATAATTTTTTTAAAAAAGCTTGAAAATTATTTTAAAAAGCATAAAAAATCATAGTAAATTGAGATACAGTTTTCAAACAAATTGCATTTGAAAGGACATTTTTTTTCGATGGTCTTCACAATTAACAATCGCAGCAATTAATTTTATACAAAGTGTTCATTGAATCAGAGATGTGTCATTTGTCGAGGAACGATTCCAGCAGTGAAACTGAAGGAACGATTTCAGTTATTAAAATGGAATCGGTCCTTTTCGGAACGATCTCGAAAAGGAACAATTCCTCGAAATCGGTCCGAAATGTACAGACACCAAAAAGGGCCGATTCCTTGGAATTGGTTCGAAATATACCGGCTGCAAAAAGGACCGATTCCGTTTGAGAATTAGTCCAAAATGTATACCGACTTCAAAAATGAACAATTCCTCGGAATTAGTCAGAAGTGTACCGATTTCAAAAAGAACCGAAGGAATCGGTCCGAAATGGAATGATTCCGAAAAAGATAGATGTTGAGCAAGAGTTCAAAAAGGACCGATTCCTCGGAATCGTTCCTTGGAATCATTCCTTTTCATAGGAACGATTCCAACAGGAACGACTTCAAAGAACTCATTCCTTTTGGTGAACGATTCCGGCTAGAATGATTCCTTAAAAAGAACGGTGATGCTCCTCTCTACATTGTATACATTTTTCACACGTATTATGACGTCCCAGGAAATATTGCTGGCACACATATTCGTGTGCCATGGCAATCAATATGTAAGTCTGTTTAAATAAACTTTACAAGAGTTCGTCTGATTTATTAAAAGTTCTGACTAAACTTAACTCTGTGGCCTTACAATCCCTAGGGGTCATGGCCTACTTCATTGCTGTTCAACTTTTGCCATGGCGCTCTTTAAAGGTTTTATTGATGCCCTTTCTCATGTTTCCTGTAGCTTTTCTTAAAAATAAAAATCGATTTTAAAAGTTAATTTATTTAAAATCAATAATATTTTAATGGTTATTATTATTGTTATTATTATTATTATTATTATACGCGCAATTAAGGGTCCTTTCCCTAGAAATTTTTTAAGATAGGCCCCCTCTCAGAATAATAATGTATTTCTAAATTTACTAAGATTTATGTTTAAATTTTTTTTCTACAAATTATTTTTACATTATTTCTTGAACCGTAGAATCTTTATGGTTACGTATATGTCGCAGTTTTGTCAAACTCATGCGCTTTTTATTCAAAATATCTACTACTATTTTCGTACAGTAATCTTAGTTTTGTTTAATTTCAGACATTCCCGTGATTAAATAAAGTAAAGATTACTATCCAAAAGTAGTGGTATGTATTTTGAATTTAAACAACAAGATAAAAAGGTAACACTGATAAGAAGTTGTATATCGTTATACCGCTACTTACAGTGAAATAATATTCTTGCATGTTTTGAGCCACGTGAATAATGGCGCCCTTCATTCTTTGCCACCTGCTGGGGTACGCCCAAGTTTACTGAAAGCTTGGACAGGCCTGGCCTACAGTGTCCAGCTCTGTTTTCTTGACCATGGGTCCTGGGATGTTTAGGATATATCCTGGTCAGCTTATTAATTTAACGCAGGACTCACAGATATTTACTTTTTCCCAAGCAAGCTTGGTACTTATTTTATCCACCGCGAAGGGGAGAAAGGATGGGTAAACGTTGCCCAACACGGAGTCGAACTCTGTACCTGTAACGTGGTAGCACGACGCACTGACCACTAAGCTACTGGGCTTCCATCGTCGATATGACGTCAGTATCAAACACGGACATGTTTTTGCTTTATAATAATAGATATTTTTACAATAATTACTTGTTCTAACCATTTTATTAAGACATTATATTGTTTTAAAATATACAAAAATATAAAGCATATGATGGCTAAAAGTTCTAAAAAATATCTTCAAACACACTAAAAAGTACTAGATTAATTTTAACACAATTATTCAAATTGGTAAAGAAATCATATGAGTTGTAATTTTCCAACTGGACGAAAAATGTCCGGGCCAGGCTGAAGCTGCCAATGCTCTACTAACTTAGCCATCCCGATCGAATCTGAAGGACCTAATTCATCCCAGCCAAGAGATCTCAGGTTCGAATTCTGGCCGGACCTTTTTCGTTCAGTTGGAAAATTACAACTCTCACTAAAAATTAGTTGAGATGTATAAAAGCTTTAAAAATATTTTCAGGAAAATTTTTAAAAGCCGAAAAAAGAGGTTAGAACAAGTAATTATTATGATTGGTATATGACATTGTATGAAAGATTGCATATAAAAAAAATAGATACTTTCATTTTTGAAAATTTCATCATTAAAAGTTCTATAAAAAGAAAATATCACGTTAAATTTATTTTCTTCTTTTATTTATTGCAGACCCAAATGGAAGCAGCTGAGATCGTGATTGATATGTCGTAAAAGATGACATCGTCAAACTTCTCTCTTCTTTATCCTCTCCATCTGTAGAGATGGTGAACCATAAGTATACTCTAACAAACGGTGAGTAATGTTATTTTTTGGAAAATTAAAACTTCAAAATCAAAATAGTGAGCTTTTGTAAAGCAAGAGTTTCAATAAGAGCCCGTTTTTGGATTCAAGAAACATTTTTTTTTTAGATATTAAATTATGAGAAAGAATAGCGTTCCTGCCATTGTGTGCCAAAAATGAAAGCGGTTCCCTCAACCCAATCAAACAGGCAATTTACAGGGGCACACAAAAAACATTTAGTCAAGTAATGGTTATAGATAATAGCTTATAAGATATGCTGTAAGATATAAATATATTATGATACTCTTTTTTTTTTAATAGCAGGGTGATAGTTATTAATAATCTTGAAGAAAGACATAAAGAAAGAGAATAAGATGGGCCTAAATGAGGGCTCTATCATCACTCCTACTTTCTTTAATGAGTAATAATTTTGATGTCAAGATCTGTCTTATATTTAAGTGCTTTGTCAACATCCTCAGTAACTATAATTATTTTGGGCTTTGATATTCGTGAATTATTTTATTTCTTTACTTAATTATACTGTTTTACATTAATATAATATATGTTTTATATATTGAATCTTTTTATTTCCTAATTTTCCAAAAATCATACGCTATAGTTTGCTACTGGATTTATGAGAACTGGATCCCATTTAAGTCATAGTACTCTAGTTAACTGCCATAGTCCAGCTGTACAATATCCTCTGTTACCGGTATCTCCAAAACTCAAGCTGTCTGGGACAGTATACTACTATATAGTCCATCCAAAAATAATTTCTTCGGTCTCAATAAAATGCCGCCGCTCTGAATAAATCACTGGTGTTTGTCTTTTTTTTTTTTTTTTTTTTTTTTTTTTAAGAATGTTAATGCTTTACAATGTTTTTACTGCATCTGAGTTTCTTGATATTTGGATGTAAACTTTTGCTTGGGCACTTTCTTTGAGGTTTAAGTATTGTACCCACTTTTTTTAATTTTGAGAATCTTAAATTTTTTAATATATTTATGTATTGTATTGTAATTATCGGTTTATCTATTGCGAATATTTATGTGGTTTAATGGTTATTATTTACAAAAGTTTTATTATATTATATATATATATATATATATATATATATATATATATAATATGATTAATATTACAATACATAATAATACGTATCAAATTAAATTTATATAATGATGTATTTTTTTTTATGTGATGTAAAGACCAAAGTAAGGAAAATCAAAATAATCAGATTAAATATAGCATACAATAGTTGTCAATATAATCATGGTCACATTTAATTTATATATATATATATATATATTCGTGGGGATATCCATAACTTACATATTTATATTTAATGTGTGATAGGTGCATGTTGCATAAATATTCACAATCAATATGGGGATCATTTCGAGTGACGCAGCAAAGCCCAAAACCGAAGAAGTCCGGCATTCTATATATACACCTAACTTGAGATCAAAGAAAATGCTAAAAGCCGCCATTTAATACCTAAGCAAATATGAAACATATTGTTCTGATTTTTTTAAAAACAGTCTCATATATTCTACCTAAGCCTATCCTGAAATTTCTACATTTCTACATGCAGTATATTTTGAGATCTGGAATCCCATTTTTAAAAGATTGTGTATCATGTTGGCAATTTTTTTCTCGAAAATGGCTCGAGCAATTTTTTTAATTAATAATTAATGTATGATATTAATCGGTTTTAGATGAAGCGATTAACGTTTTCCGATCTCATAAGAAAACTCTTGTTTTTATATAATCTGGTTTGAAAATGGGATTATTTTCCTACGCGTATTCTCGTAGCATTACATGGGAACGTTCCAACCATTTTTGAGTTAAAAAGCTTAAAAAAAGCGTCCACCAAGTTATGGTTAATAAACGCTTCTCGGTTACAATTAAAACATTTGCATGTATCTGATATAAATTATTTGGAGTCTTTTTTTTTTAAAAATACGAAATTAGTTTAGTATCAATTTTTAATATGTAATATATATATGCGTATTAAATTAAATTCTGGCTTATATATTTTTTCTTTTATGTTCAGAAAAAAATATTTCAGATTTAAACCTGCATTTGGTCGAAAAATTATTTAGATAAGGAACTGTTTTGTAATAATATATGTATTCAATTTAATTGTTACTTGTAATACGTTTTTGATTTTTTAAGGAGAAAATATTTCACATCCACAAGCGTCGTCAACCAACAACCAACTAATCGCAACTAGCGTAAGAGTCATTTGTGAAACGGAGAAATTATTAACAGATTTTATTTTGTTCGTTTAATTCGTGAAAATATAAAGTACCATTTCGTTTAAACACATATTAGTTGCACAAAATCATCAGTAAGTTGTATATAAGTTTTAAAGAAATTGTATTATTTAATGTGTGTTTTGAATTTGCGGATAAAATGTGTAAAAAAAATGAGGGAAACAAATGCTTTTTTATTCAAGGATCAGTTTTATAAATGCTTTTCAGTGCTTCGTAAAAATCTCAATTTTTTAGATATCTATGTAGCTATAAGCATTGTAATACAAAAAATAAGCAAAAATAGTTAATGCCTGATTTTAATATATGTCTCTCCTAATTTTAGCTTTATCAGTCACAGAAGTATGTTTGTTTGTTTATTTATTTTTAAAAATAATTTCATTTGTATTGTACTTTAAGTAAAATTGTACTAAGATGAGTCTTTAAATAAAAATAATAAGATGACTATGTCTTGCATTTGATTTCTGATAACAAAAAAAGGAAGGTGTGTCTAATATCACATAATGTTTTTTAAATATTTTAAAATGATAATAAAAAAAAAAAATTGTTATTTATATTTAACTTCATTTAGATTATTATTTATATTAAAATAAAGAAGAAAATCTGACTCACAGCATCAGTCTACTGTCACATGTTAAATTATAATCTATAAAGCTAAGATACTTTTAATTTTTCATATCTTAAAAAAACATAATGACTATTATGTATTACCTTAAACTAAAATAATAAAAATATTTAAATAATAATAAATAAACATATTACTATGACTGGTAGAACTTTAAAGGTATTTATTTTCTCGCCAAATTTGTTTGAATAAATTGAAAAGAAAGCCACTAAATTTAGTCTAAATAATTTTTAATGTAACACATTTTTCGTAAAAAAAAAAAAAAAAAAATACAAAAAATACAAAAAATACAAAAAATTAAAAGTAGGCATTAACTATGCTTGATTCTTCTTTGTATTACAATAATTAAAAACTACTAATATCTAAAAAAAATAAAATTACGAAACACTAAACAGTGTTTATGAGATTTACCTTTGAATAAAACTAGCTCCCCTCTTATGTTCACAAGTTTTATTGTCAGATTTTAAAAAACATTCAGATGTTTCATTTCTTTAAAATTTATCCTACTTACTAATGGTTTTGTATAATAAATTTCATATAATTTGGAAGTGGTGTAGGAGGGGGTGGGATGTAAACGATTCAAAATAGAATTTTTAAGTGTTTATCCGGAAAACACCACGGATGAGCGTGCAATTGAAGATGGCGACAATAATCAAAATAAAGAAAATTCATAATTCCTCCAATAATTCTTTTGTTCAAACATGAATAATTTTAAAACATGATGATTAAACTTTGATAGCAAATAATTGGTGTTCATAAAATGAAATTAATAATTTAGCACAAAATAAATCATTGGCGATAATTTCAAAAATAAAAACACACTTAATCGTAATACGACGATCATAATAGTTTTAAGTAAAATATTTCAAACGTAACAAAATAACATTCAAACCATTATTATTGTCAAAAGACAAGAAAATGTAAACACACCTACTTTAACATTAAAAAACAAACTATTTTTAATTAAACACTTAATATAAGGGTTTTTTACTGTGGACTTCATAACAAAAGGGCCACCAGACAGAAATTTAATTTAAAAAAAAGGTATTCTTATATCCTGTTCAAAAAACATATTTTGAACTGGTTTGTTTGTCCCCGTTTATCAGTAGAATTTTGTGACATTTTCCCCGAACGATTGGCGAAATTCACGATTTTTTCCCGCAACCAATTAATGAATTTCCTGATATTTTCCAAGAACAATCGATGAATTTCGTGATTTTTTTTTTTTTTTTTCACACAACCAATTGGCGACACGGCGAGTTTCCGGATTTCTCTCGCGACTTCCTGGCGAAACTCAGTTTTTCTTGTTTTGTCATGCAATCGCTGGACGAATTTCGAGCCTAATAAAAAAAACCTGTAAACAAAATCGAAAAAGTAAAAAACGGCCTTTGTAGAGATTGACCTCAACTATCCAACGGAAAAAAAAAAATCTTTTAAAAATATTGAAATGCAAACAAGATATATATATAAAAGAATTCTACTATAGAATTAATATAAGCGAGCGGGTGTTTTTGCGTGAGTACAGTTATTTTTAAATGAAAAAAAAAAAAAAAAAAAAAAAAAAAAAAAAAGAAAGAAAGAAAAAAAAAAAAAAAAAAAAAAAAAGAAAGAAAGAAAAAAAACAGATTTTTCCATATTATTTTTGTTTTTTCATAGTTAAAACTTCATCAGATTTTGGCAAATAATTGAAAAATCTTCAGTAGCATCTGGGCCCTGCCCCGAATGCCTTGCCGTAAATCCGGCACTCGCATCCAAAAATTAATATTTTAAACTTTTTTTTAATGTAATGCTAGTGTTAAAGAATGTATCTTTCTTTCTTAATTTATAAAATATTCCTAAAATATATACTTAATTTTAATTTTATTTGTAGCGTTAAAAGATTAATAACACAGCTCGTCAGCTTCGCTAAGATATGCAATATTAAATTAAACAATTATAATATAAGCATATATAAGCATAAAATATTAATATTAAGAATAGTTTGTCAGCTACAAAAGAAGGAGGCATTCTTTGAGAAGAGCATACAGAAAAAAAGAAGATAATAATATTAATTTTCGGATGAGAAATTTTAAAAATATGTATATATTCTATGCTCATAGGTTTAACAGAGGGGAATTTGATATCTGACTTGACCAACAGACTTAATTTTAAAATGACAAAATAAATCATGTTTCCGCCCGGGATCGAACCGGGGACCTTGCGCGTGTGAGGCGCACGTGATAACCACTACACTACGGAAACGACAAACGGAGTGGAGAAAAGTTCAACCTGGTTATTTTTTCACCCATAGAGAGGTTTGTACTCCTACGGCCTATGTCCGATTTAAAGAAGGGGTCGATAATCGTCGTGATGTGACCCTAAAACCCTCTTCCTTTCTTGATTTCAGGAACCTTAAATTATGGCATCATTTATTTTGTTTTAACGTTATGGAATTTATGAACCGAATTTTTTTTTAAAACGATTTTGACTCTATATTGATTCATTATAATCAATGTGTTTCAATTTAAAATCAGTGTGAGGTTAAATATATATTTAATCTAAATATATATTTATGTTATCTTACAAAGGAATCGAAAACGTTTAATTAATTGTGATGGTACATAGAGGAGACCCCAAATGAAATCAGGCCTTGAATTCGCTTTGGCTTGATTGGGCCCTGAGTTATATATATTTTTTAAATCTTGTTATTTAAATGGCTGTTTTTAGATAGCTCCATCCACCGGGTATATTCCTATAAAATTTGAAAGTGGTTCTAGGGCCGGCCCAAGGCGCAACCATCGAGCAAACGGGGTGGCTGACCAGGACCCCGCGCCGATTGGGGTCTTGTTAAGGGCCCCGAGTCCTTCTATACAATTCGAAATAATGTAAAATACATAAGAGGATATTAATATAAAATAATAATATTTTTGGCCTAAATTTGTTTTTAATTGTTTCTTCGTGGGAAAAAAAAAAGAGAGAGAGTATTAAATTTATTTCTTATAGGCAAATTTGGCATAATTGTCGGTTAGATTCGAGGATCCTAAAATTAACCATGAAATAAATTTTAAAAAAAATAATAAATATTGTAAAAGATAGAAGATTTCCAGAATTTAAAAATAATTTTGCACGTTAAATGTGAAAGAAGTGGTATTTTTCATACATTTTATTAGCTATAGTATTTATCATTTTATGATATATACAATTTAAAAATAAATGGTATTAGTCCACTATTGCAGTATAGCTTGGGCCCCATTGATTGATTTGCCAGACAGGGCCCGCTTAAGACATAGAAGTAGGGGAAGCTTGGCGTTACTCAGTGTCCCCCCCCCCCTAATACTAACCAATTGCTTTGTTATTTACTAAATTAATTTTTCGTATACTGCAATAATCTGAAATTTTACCATCAAAATTTTGAATAAACAACACTTTAGAAAAAGCAAGCTTCATAATTTAGATAAAAGTTTCGTAAGGGAAAAAATGCATTTTTTTTTTCATGATTGAAAATTAAAAAAAAAATAATAATAATTTTGAAAAGTAAATTTTTGGGCCCTTTGTATTTCTTTAGGCAAGCACGAGCTTCCCGGGCCTATTCGGTAAACAGGCTCTTTTGCCAGGGCCCCGCGTGACGTTGCGCCGTCCCTGAGTTGTTCAGTAAAAATCTGTGGCGTTATAATCATGACTGTAACCAGCCGTTGAGGACGAAGGGGGGAGAAAGTGTGTGGAATTTTTTTTTAGTAGGCCAAATTCAGAACCTATTTTTTTTTTCCCCTCTACTTTAATGATAAATAGAAGTAGACGGCAAGTATTCTTCCTGCCGTAAAACTGTTTATTTTAAAATTTAGAAAAATTAAATGTAATATAGATGGTATCATTATTAAAAGATTATGAAGTCTGGACGGGGTTCAGGAAGTTGCGAGGTGGAAGGGGGCTCAGACCACCCTGCTCCCGTCTGGTTACGGCCCTGGGTATGATGCGTTCTCAGAACTAGAATATTTCTAACTCTTAAGAAAAGTATTTGAGGCATCTATTTAAAACTCACCATAGATATGTAGAAAATTTTTCTGCATCCGAAAATGCAATTTTTGTAAAAATAGGCCAGTAACTTTTCTTAATTTTTGCAAAAACAAAGTGCGAAGTAAACCATAAAAAAAAAAACGCGATTTTGTTTCTGTTTCTGAAGTTATCGATATTTGTTAACGTGAAAGGTCAACGTATATAGATCTGGTGCCCCCTGGCTGTGGAAGGCGCAGACGGAACTAATTTATTTTTGCAGCACGCCTGCTATTGCGTAGCGTTGGCAGCGGGTATAATACCGGTGTCGGAGGTTCGTTTAGAATATAATGCGCACCCTGGCGGTAGAAGGTGGAACTAAATGATTTTGAGGCGCGTGAACAGCACGCATGCTATATGGTGCCGTAGGTAGCGGGGACTCGTGCCGGAGGTTCATTCGGAAAGAGGTTTGTTTAGAACAGAATGAGCCCCCTGGCAATGGAAGGGGGAACTAAAAGATGTTTCAATCACTCGAGATTCGTTTGGAAGAATTGTCTAGCGAATGTGGGCGTAGCCTGCTAGTGTATTATAAAACAAGACATAATTTATTTATTAAAAACCAGAAAAAAAAAACATTACTAGATTTTACATTACTTGACTGCTGGTAATATATAAATTTTATGCTTTATTGTATAAAAAATATATTGCTTGAATCTGAGGACTTCTTTTTTCTATTATTATTATTATTTACCGTTTTCTTTAACTTAACTTAGTTTTTGTATTTAAAGATAGAATTTTGTAATCGATTTTTCACTCACTTACTGGATAGGCTTGAATCTATAAAAAAAATACGTACACAGGTGTGTTTCCGACGACAGTACAACATTTTAATATTTTTAGAACTTAATTATAAATTAATAAATTAATGTTAAAGCATTTTTCCTTTAGCCGACCGCAGTTGATAAATCACCAAATAATCTTTATGGTTACAACGATTCACGGCCCAATTAACCTCTGAAACTAGAGGAAGCACAGTATCATTTTAGGGCCCCCTTTTATTCTGTAAAAGTTTTCTAAATTCTTCATACATGGAAGCTCATCAATGATACAAGCTACAAGCATTATTCACAAGACTGACTTAGCCAAATTCATATACTTCCTTAAACAGCCTTTTTTATGTTCCCTCTGTTTACTTTAGATAGCAACTATTAACCTCTTAAATATTAACCTGATAACCCTCTTAAATATTAGAAGGGAAGCACGTGCTTCATGTGCCATTTGGGTAATTAGGCCTTGCAACTATTTACAAGTTACAAAAACAATGAGTTAATTATGCGCCAAACCACGTTCGCCAAAGTATGCCATATATTAAAAAAGAAATTGAGTAAAAATTTATAATTTGTTTTACTAAGTTCGATAGTTCGCGCTTTCTGTTAAGCGCAAATCAAAGCGGTGAATTTTCAATAATCGGGGCCTACGCCAAATTAACGTACTGTAACGGAAATGTTTTGGAACTGCATTGAACTATGAAATGAAACTAGAAGTGCATTACAGTCATGAAATTAGGAGTAATTTTTCCCTCTAAGCGTTTTGCCCGTATTTTTCCGTTTCACAAAAACAACTTAAATTGGCTCTAGACAAAAATATTTTTCACAAAATTGAGTTTTAAGATATATGTAAAATAAAGAGATATAAAGTGTATTTTAGAAACAAACGGGGGAAAAAAATTAAATTATTTTAAGTTTTACAAATATTTTTATGAAAATGCAGGAAAGCCCTCAGACGCTCAGAGGGTTGATAAACATCGAATGCTTATAAAATAATGTTTATTTAAAGAAAACAAAAACTACTTTTACTTTTATTCCTTTTATCAACAATTCTTTTAAAAAAAATGGTCTTCTCGTTAAAAAACCATAAACTGAATCAAAATTCTTCTTAATTATTTGTTATATTACATTTTAATTTATCATTGTATTTTGGAGTCCAAAGCAAGTTGAAAATCCCAGATTGACCCCTCCGAGAGGGTTCAGACGTTCTGCTTGGACGGTGGAATTGTAATTGTTGCTGCGCGCATCTCCGACCGAACTCACTGCCGGATTAGTGCTGGTCGAAGGAGGATGCGATTGGTCAACGTAGCGCGTCGCTGTCTGCTGGGACAGTCACCCCCCCCCCTTCCTTCCTTGGCCCTTGTGTTTCCGCGATGATGGAAAATCCCAAATCCCTCTCTTTTTCGCTCCCGCATCCTTTTTGCCGAGTTACATGCCCTGCAAAACTTTTTTTCCTCATTCCCTTGAGATAATTTTTTAGTGATCTGTTTTTCTTTTTTTCCTCATGTTTTATTTTCTACGCGGAACTAGTGTTATATTGATATTCAAGCAAGTTGTTTGTGATAAAAGCCATTTTCAATCTTTTAGTTTAATGCAGTCAATTTTGTCCTCTGCGATTTTTGAATTTTTCGCGAATTTTTATGCGATTTTTAGCGTTTTCCAGCAATTTTCTGACATTCGTAAAAAAAAGGAATCTGGTTCCAATCTTTTAGCCAAATATAGTAAATTTATCCCCTGCAATTTTTAAATTTTCCGCGAATTTTTTATGTGATTTTTCGTGGAGATTTTTTGCGTTTCGCATTGATTTTTTGACATTCATAAAAGGTATCTTGTTTCAATTTTTTCGCCCAATAAAGTAAATTTTGTCCTCTGTGATTTTTTTCTCGATTTTTTTATGCGATTTTTAGAGTTTTTACACGTTTTGCGGCGATTTTTTATTTGATTATTTTTACGTAAAATAAATCTCCAGTAAATTTTGCTACTGCCGCGATTAAATTAAAGCTGGAATAATGCCAAATTGGTTCCTATAGCTATGTGAACGATTATGCTGAAAATTTGAATTTAACCTGGGTTGAAAAAAAAAAAAAGAAAAAGAAAAAGAAAATACGGGTGTACGCTGCCGAAGTCCGTGCTCCCAACCGCAGGATCGTTTAGCTCGAGGTTTCTTTGGGAAAACCCGACCATCTAATTAATAATAATAATAATAATAAACGACAGAGCACGTTATACTAATAATCAACGAAGTCTCGGAATGAACAATTCAACATACTTCTTTGGCTTAATATAAAAGAGAATCCAGGTATATTGCAGATACGCTTACAAGCGCGCACTTAAAGTCATTTACGAACATATCACAACGCATGCGTGCTGAACAAATTTCAAACTGTGAATTACAGCTAATTAATAGTCATTATAATTACAAAATCTAATTTGGACACATTTTTACACTAAAATCTTTCATTTAAAAAAAAATGATTCAAATTGATTCTTTAGTTTTCTTTCACGCAGTGTCGAAATAATCGGTTTTGCGTTTTAAATAAATATAGAAATTAGCTATTGACCAAAGATAAGTATGGTCTCCTTATATAGAAGATGTTCGGAATCTCGGAATCCAAGTGGATCAAGTCTATAAAACATAATCCAGAAATAACTGTATACTGTATATAAAGTTAATGAGCTCTCCTCCTGTATTTCATTCTGAATTAGAGTCCTCCATGGCGTCGCATAACGCTACTTTTTTTCCGTTAATAGCCGTGTTCGGGTTCAGGTTTGACTCTTTCTCGTTGAGTTTGGCTTGACCCGATTTTTCAAAACAAAATTCATGAATATTTTTCAATTGAAAAAAAAAGAAAAAAAAATTAACACTAATGAGTACATATATTTAAAAATATAGAAAATATATAGAAAATTCCATATAGTAAACGTCAAATTCACCCTCTTTAACTTGAAAAAACACAATACAAACACATTGATAAAAATTTATTACAGCAAAAATTAACTATTGTCATTTTTATACAAAAAGGATAAAATTGATATTAAATATATAAAACGACTATTTCATAATTTTATTAAAATATAGATTAATTTTTTTCCATTTCGGGTTCGGCTTTGTATATTTCGGTTTCGGGTTGAAGTGTGTCAGGTTAGGGTCGACGAAAGTTTTTTTTTTTTTCGTGTTCGGGTCAGTTCCCGCGCAGGACCCAATTAGAGAAGACTAGCACATTGTTTTAGCTGTTGCTGACATTTTCAACTTTGTTAGAACTTAGTTTGTTACAACAAAAAATAATTATTGTCTATAGGGCAAGAATTCATCTAACGAAACAACGGAGTTACTTGATCACTGTGTTTTGAAAGCTTTGTATGATATAAATTTTTATAGATTTTTTTGTTCCATTTCAAAACTGTTCAAAATTGCGTATTAATCGACTGAAAGTGCAAAAGCAGAGTCACACGCAAAATAAATTACGTATTTAAGATAAGTAAAATAAATAAATAAATAAATAAATCAGTATAGCGTGTCTAAGCTAGTTATGCCCTAAAATTTTCAAGGAGCGTTTCTAGTAAATACACTGTAAAAAAAAAAATTCCGTATATATACGGAGGATTTTATGTGGATTTTCTGTTTTTTAACGGAAACATTCTATTTTGAGTGGAAAATGTAATTTTTTTCAGGAAAAAAAAAAAGGAAAATTTTCTTTTTAAGCCTTACTCGTTCAATGTTAAAAACGGAAATGTTCCTTCCAATCCTCAGACAAAGGGAAATATTCCTTTTCTGTTGGGGGGAAAAAAAACGGAAAAATTCCAGTAAAATTTGCATAATTAAATGTTTTGGCCTATAAACCAAGTCGTTTGGATGGGGCCAGTTGGTGTAGGGAACAGAGCATTCATCTTCTATGGCGTATTCCGACGTTCAAATCCGGAGAAAGGCAAGATGATAAAACAAATGAGGAATTACGATTCAATACCAATACCTGTTCCGTATAGATATGCATCAGTATATACAATTATTATTTAAATATATTTCTTTAATGTTGTATTGTTGCTCACATTTTTTCTAACAACAAAAATTTTCCGTTTTGAATAGCGAAACATTTCCATCTTGAAAACACGGACGAATGCTAAAACAGATGTTTTGTGAAAAAACGGAAAATAGACGGCAGCTTTACTTCCAGTGCATTTTCTGTTTTTTGTGTGTGTTTCCCACAGTTTTTTTTTTATTTATTTACAGTGTATTGTGAACTTCGGTAAAAATAGCGCCACGTGTTTTAGAATAGTAAATCAGAATTTTCCGCGGAATTGTTTTTGGGTAACCAGTTTCCCATTATTTCCAATGAACGTTTTTGATTTTGATTTTTTTTTTTTTTTTTTACAGTGCAGTACAAGATCGAAATCGCAAGGGGGTGAAAAGATTCCGTTTTAGACAAGTTTTTGTCTAATTAGGTGTAATTGTACAGTACTCCTTCTATCGGGACACTGTAAAAAGAAAAAAAAAATCTCTTGATTTTACAGAAAAAACCTGGTGAGCCAGGACGTCAGTAAAAAATGCTTATTTTACAGAAATAATCTATATTTATTACAAACTTACAGTCAAATTCTATTAAAATAATAATAAGTCCGTAATAAATACAAATTATTTCCGTAAAATAAGCAGTTTTTTACTGTCTTCCTGGCTGTCAGTTTTTTTACTATAAAATCAACAGATTTTCTTTACAATGGTTCATCATTTTTTTTCTTTTAAGTCAAGATTCCGTTATGGACAGGTCCCGTTTTCAGAGGCTTTGCTATAATCGTAGTGCATTATTTTTTCTGAATTATAACATTTTCCGTTTAAGAGAGGTTTCCATTATATACAGGCGCAATTTTGACAGGTTTTACAAAAAAAAAAAGATATTTTTCATTTATTATTTTAGTTCACTTTTTCACTTTATTAATTTCGGATTTATTTTTAGTCCCTTGTTTTTTTTCTCCCTGTTTTACGTCCATGTAGTGGATTTTATCCTGCGCGCCTCAGGCATTTCGGATTACGCGCGGATTAGGGACTACTGCAGTAAGGCTGGCGGATTAAGTAAGTGGCTTATCTTTTCTTCTTTTATTTTGTTTTATCTTATTAATTGCTCCAGCTTAAAAGAGTGCGTTTCATTGCTTCATTAAGTTGAAAATAAACTTCCTTGTTTTCCAAAAGAGAAGAATTTGATTACAGCAGAGCTGGCCTAATAACCAGGATATGGTTTGATTTCATTTAGTTTGTTTGGGAAATATTTTTTGCCTTTTTTTTTTGTTGTTGTTGTTATTAATTTGCTTTATTTTTTTCTGAAAATAATTAATTACCCTTTTGATTATGGGCTAGGAATGGCCGACTATTTTTATATTCACGCATACCACAATTTATAAAAAAATTTCATTGTAGGAGATTTATTTTGAAAGTATCCTAGCATAAGTGTATAGCAGAGATTATTTTTCAATTAAAAAAAGTGTCCAATTAAACTGATGGCATTGAGCTCACAGGCTATTCACACTAATTGTATATTATACTCTTATTTCAAAGAATAATGCCCCTCAAAAAATAAACATATCGACAATAAGCCTGTATACCAAATTTATCAGGGAAGCGCCTTATCACAATAAACTTATATACCAAATTTGAAGCAAATCGGATAATTCTGCATGAAAAACTCATTTATCTAAATTAAGGGGGATAGTCCCCGTTCCTTGGTGTCAGTTGTGTCACTTGGTGGCAGCCTATGTGAAAGGTTTCGTTTTTAACCCATATGGTTAGGTTATGCCCCCAATGAAGATAGCTAATTCACAAAAAACGCAATATTAATATCATTAAGGTAATACCATATTGTTACTCAGAATATCTCAAATGTTACTAAGACATTGGCCAAAAAAATTTAGGTTATATAGCTTGATTTAAGTATTGGATCCAGTTTTCAAATTGAAATATCTCAGAAGTACAAAAATGTGGCTTGGCACTCTCTTGCCCCAGACCCCTTCATATCACAGAGGTGCACTACAAGATGCTTTAGAATATGTGTGCATAGCATATATCGTTCATTTACAGAGCTACACAAAAGAATTAGGTTACAGTACTGCCTATGAACAATAATTGCTCGAAGTTGTGGTACGGATTTTTAAATTGAAATGATTTTTTGCATATTTCTTGGTATGTATAAATTCTATAGATCATATACAAGACCGTACAAAAGATCTCGAGCACAATTCCGTTTACTGACAGAAATTGCTAAAGGGGATCAATTTTCAGCTATCCCATGCGTTTCCTAACTGAACTAAATTTTAGAATACTATGTAGTATGTATTCAAATCTATAGAATATATACAGGTCTGCAAGAAAGAATTCGGATATTTTTCCGACTGTTGATGGTAACTTTTGAAATTGAGTATATTAGAATATGTTATGTGTTTTCCAAATTGTTTACTTAGCTATAATCTTTCACTTTATTAAATGGTGATATTTTGTACAGTATTCGAATGTGTTGGAAAATGTTTAATAATCTATGCTTAACGCACGATTATACTTACCCATCATACGTAGTATAAGGGTAAGTCTTGTAATTGCTTTGAAAATCGAAAAACAAAAATTGACGGATTTACACGTTTATTTTTAGAAAAAAAAATTGCCGTCCGTCTGTCTGTGTGTCTGTAAACGCTCTATCTCAAGAACAAATTGAGATAAAGACTTGAAATTGGGTATGTACTTAGTATGTAATAATGGGAAGAAGCTTATTGAATTTCAGTCACCTCGATGATCCGGAACTAATTTTTTCGGACTCTCGAAGTATTCGTTCTGATAAAAGATATATAAAATTTTTCGAAATTGTTTAGTTTAAGGAGTGACTATAAAAGACAATAAAAAAACATAAATTTTGCCTAAAGAATGAAGTCGGTCAAATAATGAGTTGCCGAGATATTTGGAATCCTATTTTCCACACGCTTCGATTTTTCGTGACCCTGTATTTTATTCAAATTGCAATTCAAAGATCTATTTTAATTGGAAATGAGACGCATCATCCGACGAAGAAAACTGTTAGTTAATATGATTATCATTTTTCGAGTCATAAGTATATGTTTCCCTTACGCAATTCAGTAATAGAGCATTTAAAGTTTAGGACGTCATCCAGCCACGATTTTATTCGAATTGCAATGCATTTTATAAATAGTTTACACATGTTTTATTTTCATATTTTATATTATGCATATCCATGATGGGTAAGTATTACAGTGGCCCTCAACGACTAGTTTTATTATTGTTAATATTATTATTTTTTTTTTTTTAATACTTTTAATGAACATCGCATCTGTCATCTGATATAATTTTTCTTCTTTCATGTGGAATTAAAAAAAGTAAAAACACGCGTAACCATGAAACGTTTTTCACAAACGGGTTCGCCTCATTTTATTTCGAGAATGGTGCAATCCCTATCGCTTGCCAAAAAACAAGCGGGGCCCAGGTGTGGATAACTGTTTATCGCGCGCCCTTTTTTTCATTTGAAGTACGCCGACTGTTAAAGAAAGAGAGTCGCATTTAATACTCCGCTCTCTTATCTCGATCAGCTGGGGAAAGAAACCCTTTCCTTTAACTCTTCTTAAATCATTTATTCAAACAGTTGCGAGGTTTTTTCTTTATACTTTCTTGCTTTCTTAATTTTCCTCCGTGTTTTTTTTTTTTTTTTTTTTTTTTTTGCTCGCTCTATCTCCTATGTAGAACAGCACCTTCCGAGGCTATCTTTTTGCGCAAGACCGATCACCAATCAGAAGCAGGGGAGGGCCATCGCCCCTCCCTGTATTTTCAAATTTAACTATTTTTTTTTCTTTGATCTCTGATCATTTAGAATGTATTTCCCTCCCACATGTTGTATGATGTTTCTGTGTTGTTTTAATGGTTATATATATATATATATATATATATATATATATATATATATACTAGCTGTTACCCGTGACTTCGTTCACGTAACATTAAAAAAAGAATAAATGCATTAATTTAGAAAAGCATTTCATTCGATAATTAAAAACATATATAGCTAACCAAATCTTTATCACATTTTTTAGGAGACAATATGGTATTTCTTTGCATTAGGGGCCTTAACATAACCCAGTCTTAAAAAAGTGAAATTTCATGCAAAATAATATATACAATTGCGAAAATAAAACTGCAACCAATGAAAAAAGAAGGGCCCAGTAAAATCGTGAAAACCGACGAATCCCTCTTCGTAAAACGAAAAATAACACTGAGAAAATTTTTCCATACAACAGTGCATTTTAGGTGGTATTTGGTGTGAAATTTGTATATGTATTCATTTCTAAATGGGCATTATTATATTGTTCATTTGTATAGACATGTGTTATATATTTCTTACTACATTATTCTTTTATGTCTTGTTTATGTACATATTAAAGTGCTTCTCGCTAAGTGGTGTAAATATTGAACAAACTGCTTGTGGACATTATACCTTGATAGATATTTCATAAAGATATAACATTCTGATGCGATTCTAAAATGTAAATAAAGGTTGCTAGAAGTACTTTAAATTCTGCCCAATTTAACCTCGATATTTTTCTATCGCGTCAAGGACACTCTAAACAAATAACTACCGAGAACACCAATCTGATGATCTAAATTTACATATTTTTGTTAATAGATATAGGATTATGTTAATTTATTTTATGCGCTTGAAATTTTTTACGCTTTTTCTAGGGTTAAGTGTCGAATAAATGTACTTTCTTGTTATTTTATTTTGCCATTTCTATATATTCTATTTTCCATTCATTCCATTTATGGATATTGATTTAATTTACATATTCGTTTCAAAGAATATTGTTTAAAGTATTAAAGTTATTATTAGGATTAGGATAGGATACGATTAAGGTTAGGATTAAGATTATAAACTGGACGACAATGGTATGATTAATTCATGTTTAAAAGATTAACCAGGATGTCTATTTACATCATGAAGTAATAAGAAAATTAGAAAATTATCGTCTGATATGTTTTAATATGTTTTGCAGTCATAGCTGGCATCAAAGGTGAGCGAGTAAATGATCATCTAAAATACCATTAAGTGTTTACCACGCAAAAAACAAATCTGGTTACAACAATGTATTTAATTTTGCGCCAAATTTCACTTGATAAAAAAAAGCAAGTTGGCTATGGACCCGATTACAGATCCCTAACTTTCCTATTCTCGGAAATTTTCTACCTATATGTGAAAACCTTTTCGCTTTCACGTTTATAATATTATGAATTGGCACGATCGACTTGTTCAAGTTTACATAATTCGGCTGGAAGAAAAGTTTCATTACTTTTTGATTTCTTCTTTGCTTTTGCATTACGCGAATTTGTCGGTAAAATTGATTTTCGTTTCGATAACATTGTTGTTTTTTAAGTTTTTAAAAATATTGTAATTTTACTTAAACATTGCTTAAAAATCTATGCCATTTTTCTCAATCTACAAGACTTTACAAAAATCTATTATGAAACAGAACTTTAAAAAAAGCTATATTTAAAAATGACAACAAAGTTTTTACTATTTTAAAACTAAAATAAATGTAAAATTTAATTCTGGTTCGAAACGACCATTTACAAATGTGTTTTGATTGTGGGAAAATGATAGAGGAAAAATGCTATTACTTCGACGCAATCATATTAAATCTTTAGCTTTTATGAAAAAATGCAACTTTCTTTTAAAAAATAAAGTTATTTTTATTAAGATTTTCTGATTTTCTATACGGATAATTTTGCGGTGCATATTATTGACATTTTTTTAAAATTTTAATTAAAAATATGGTACCTTTATCTTAGCCGTGTGCAGACGATAAACCGCCAAGTATTATTCCTATCACCATCATTCGTATTGAATTCGTATTAAAATATAAATCTTTCACTCATTTCATTTAAAACACAGCAGAACTTTAATTTACAACACATACATTTAAAATAATTCATTTCATGTGAAATAGAAAAAGAACGAAAATAGGGAAATTAATCACAAATAATTTGATAACCCAAGATCATTTTTTTTATTGCAACATCAAAGCAAATCTGTTTTATTTTCGATATATGACATCATATTAGCTTGTTTTCCATACTTACTCGTATTTATGCATCTTGTATTATTATCAAATATTTGAAAACTCAAGTTTTATTTCTAATATGACGTCATTTCATATTCTGTTTCTTAAATAATTAATTTCATTTTCATTTTTCACGTGGAAATTTTTCATTTGAAAATAATTTGTTCAGTAAAAATTATTATTCCAGGTTTTGATTTAGTTTTGGCAACGATGAAGTATTAGCAACGGTAAAGTAAATTTAACCATTTTAAAATATTATACGAAAAAATGTCCATTTATTCTCTATGAAAATAACGAAATTTTGAATTATTAAGAAAAATATTTGAATAAAATAAACAAAAACCAGCCTATGTTCATTTACGGGTTATAATCAACCTATATGCAAAGATACATGATCATTAAATTCTCCATTTTGACGCTGGCTTCAGCCTATCATTTTCACACAATCAGATTTATAATATTATTAGGATTAGGACTAGCTGTTACCCGTGACTTCGTTCACGTAACATTGAAAGAAGAATAAATCATTAATTAAGCAAAATATTTAACCTTCGATAAGGAAAAATGTAAATAATTAACTAACTCTATCACATTTCATAGGAGATAATATGGTATTTCTTTGTTATAGGGGGCTTGACATAACTCACTTTTAAAAAAGTTAAATTTTGTGTCAAATAATCTGGAAAATGAAACTGAAACCATTGGATAAAGGAAGGTCAAAATCGTGAAAATTTGGCAGAAAACTCTCTTCTGTATGTAACTGCTATTTTCATGCTTAATAATCAGTATAGTTAAACAAATATTTCAATTTTTCGTTTTAAATATGGTAAAAACAAATGTCAATTTTACCTGATAAACAATTTTATTTTTAACGCCTTTGTGAAACGTTTTAACAGCCATCCTTCAAAAAAACATTAATTGGAAATAGTATATCCTTTTTCTTTAAATTCAATTCTGCCTCCTTGGTTTAATGTATAGCTGAAACAAATCTTGTTTTCTAAATGGCAGTATGTTGACAGGCAGTTTTTGTTCTCCAGAATAAATTGATTCATAAAGTTTGAATATGTGAAAATGTTTTTATTTTTTGGATAATTTACTGAAATCAAGATTTTGTTTTCACCATCTATTCAAAGTGAAAATAAAGTCTGTTTTTCAGTTTTGATGAGAAAATATTGTAAAAAATATACTGATCTGTTTTATTTCTTTTTTTATATACATAAATATGGAGTAATTTCCGTTTTTAGAGAAACTTCGTTAAAATTTACATAAAAAAAAATCTTGGCATTTAATTTAATTTTTTAATTTTGAGAGTTTGTGTGACATCCTCGGATCAATGATAACCGGTATTAAGTAAATCGTGTTGCGTTCGATAGTCTAGGAGTAGTTGCGAAATACAAACACACAGTCAGATTTTAATATAATAGATTCGTGTTCATTTTCCTTTTCTTGAAATTATGATGTGATTTTTAGCAGAAAACTCTCATCTGTATATAACGGATACTCATGCTTAATAATCAGTATAGATAAAAAAAACATTTAAATTTTTCGTTATAAATATGGCGTGAAACTCGTCTACTTTCTATACTTACTGATCCTTGTATTGATGTAAGGAATTGATTCACACTCATTTTAAAACATATTGGAAAATTCCCGTTTTATTTCAAATATGACGTCTCTTTTTCCCCCAGAGAAATCCCTTTGTAATGACATAATTCTTGTTAATTTTCTTTTCCAGGCAATTAATTTCATTACTGGCATAGGGGATATTATGTTACTTTAACGAAATAATATTAAATCTTTAGGTTTTATCAACAAAACGGAATTATTAACATTCGTCATTTTTTTTTTAAGTAATCAAGTTATTTCTTTTAGTTTTAAGAATGAAAATAACTATTTCTCGCTATCCATGACATCATTTTCGACATAGATAATTTTGCGGAGCATATTATTCACATTTGCTAACCATTTTCTTTTCAAACTTCTTTTTACTTTTGTAAAATTTAAATAAAAAATACGGTATAGTTATATTAACCGTGGGCAGACGGTAAAACTTCAAGTATTGTTACCATACAAAAGAAAAAAATAAGAAAAAAATCCAAGATCATTTTATTTCACCATCAAAGCATATCCGCTTTATTTTCGATGTATGGCGTCATATTCGCTTGTTTCCTATGGTTACACATATTAAAACCTTGTATTATTATTAAAAAACTAAAAAAGTATGTTTTATTTCTAATAATATTATTTAATCTTTTTAATTTTTTTTATTTAATTTTCATTTTTCACGTGAAAATTTTTCAATTGAAACTAAATTGTTGAGTAAAAATTATTCCGAGTTTTGATTTACTTTTGGCAACGATAAATTATTAGCAACAGTAAAGTAAATTTAACCATTTTAAAATATTATACGAAAAAATGTCCATTTATTCTCTATGAAAATAATGAAATTTTGAATTATTAAGAAAAATATTCGAATAAAATAAACAAAAACCAGCCTATGTTCATTTGAGGGTTATAATCAACCTATATGCAAAGATACAGGATCATTAAATGCTCCATTTTGACGCTGGCTTCAGCCTAATACTTGCACACAATCAGATTTATAATATTATTAAGATAAGATATAATTATAATATCTTTAAATTTCAAAAAACATATCAAGTTCTTGTAACATTCTAATTAAATCTCCAAAGAGATAATTAATAATAATGTGTAGACAGAATACCACATAAGTTAATAAATTAACAAGTGCAATCATAATTTTACCATAGCTTGTGCTTCAATGGTAATTGGCCAAAAATACAGAAAATATGAAGATTATTTAAAGAGAAAGCGGAAAAACAAATTATAATAAACCATAAAATTTGGAGTTGATATCAAGTGAATACAAATGGATTAAGAAATGAAATATGAACTAAATATAATGGAAAATTGGATAACAAGAGATTTAAATTATAATTGGATATGAAAAAACACGTGTAGGTATAATCATCAGCCTGGATGTACCCACACGTGTTTTAAAAAATAATTCAGTATCTCATAATTATACTGGCATATATGCTAAGATCAGTATAATCATCCAGGTATACTGAATTATTACCAGAAAACAATTGGAAATAACAAAATTGGAAATAAAAAACTTGTAAAGAATAGATAAAATATTTTACTCACAATGATTATCCAAAAATCCGTATACAACACTATACTGAATTATTACCAGACTAGCAGATCATCCCGGCGTTGCTCGGTCCCGTTAAAAAATAATACGAAATGCGAAATCACTCTAAAAATCGCTGCACGAAACCCTTCCTCTGATAACTCTTTGTCTTTCGAAAATTAAATAGAAAGATGGACCCGAAGTGAGGAAATAAATTTAATATAACCTTCTCAAATGTCTGGATCATTTGATTTAAAACTGGTCAGTTTTTGCTCAAAATTTTAAAAAAAGTTACCGTCTGATTTTCACAAAATTTGCATTTTCGGAATCAGAAAAATAAATTGTGAGTTTCGATTCAAATAATCTAATACATTTCTTAATACTCGAGGATGAGTGAAGATGAAACTTTTTCGTTGTCTGGGGTTATCAAATCGGTAACTTTTTTTGCGGTTTCATTAAAAATAGCCATTTTTGGTGCACGCGCAGGAATTTTTTTTAGTTCCACCGCCAGGGGATGCATTTTGTTCTAAACAAATTATCCGACACGTGTCCCCGCTGCCTACGATACTGTGTATAGAAGACGTGCTAGGCACGCGCTGAAAAATCTTTTAGTTCCAGTTTCTACCACCAGATGGAGCATTCTGTTCTAAATAAACCTATTTCCGAACGAAACTCCGGCACTCGTTCTTCCTTCTTACGGCACTTGTGTAGAAGGCATGCTGTACACGCGCGAAAAATCTGTTAGTTCCACTTTCCACCGCGAGGGAGTACCAAATATATGTCATAAATAATTAGCTATATCTTAATTAGTTTATGTTAAGTTGAATGAACCGATTCCCGTTGAAATCGAACCCATAGTACCCGAGAAAATAAATCATCCCCCTGGATATTAATATTCATAAATGCTGGTAACAAAGTGCTGAAAAAATGATACCGAATTTATTTAGTACCTGGGAGGCCTCGGAAGAATATCAGAAAAGATTTCGTTTGAATCGGACCAAGATTAAATGCAAAATCTTTTAGTTACATTTTTCACCGCCAGGGGGTGCACTCTGATCTAAAGAAACCTCTTTCCGAACGAAACACCGGCACGTGTCACCGCTGCTTATGACAAAGTATAGAAGGCGTTCTGTGCACGCGCACAAAATCATATAGTTCCGCTTTCCACCGCCAGGAGGCACCAAATCTGTCTTAATTAGTAATCTATATCTTAATTAGTTCGTTCTTAGTTGAATGAATCATTTGTTGTTGAAATAGGCCCCTTTGTTTGAATCGGACAAATTTTAAATGCATAATTGTCTAGTTTCACTTCCCACCGCCAGGGGGTGCACTCAGTTCTAAATGAAACTATTTCTGATCGAAACTCCGGCACGTGTCCCTGCTGCCTACTACATCGTATAGCAGGCGTGCTGCGCACTCGCTACAAAATCTTTTAATTTCATTTCCTACCGCCAGGTGGCGCCAAATCTGTATCTTAATTAGTTATCTATATCTTAATTAGTTCGTGTTAAGTTGAATGAACTAATTCTCATTGAAATTGGGCCCTTAGAACCCGAGAAAATACCCCTCTCTGGTCATTAATTTTCAGAAATAGTGGTAACCAAGGGCTGAAAAAATGATACCGAAGTTTATCTAGTACCTGGGGACCTGAGAAAAGGTTTCGTTTGAATCGGACTAATAATTAATTAGTTTTGATTTTGGAGGAAGGAGGCAGTTTCGATCAGAGCATTAACGCGATATTTAAACTACAACCGAACACTCGCCTCCCACTCCCCACAGAATTAAACCAACGTCGTTAAAAAATTAGGAATTATCATTAACTTTTGAAAGAGAAACAAAATGACCTTTTTTTTTAAATATACATACAAAAATAGTAAGTTATCGTTGTTAATTTCTGAAATCAAATACATGAATTACGTATAAATGAAAAAACTCTAAAAATCGCAAAAATTTACAACTCGCTGTTTGAATTGCAATCAGCTGACGTCCTCTTCATCTGCCAATCACAATTGCTCGGTTGACTTCCAGTTGTGCCTACAATTCTATCAGCTACCAAACTAACTGCCCTCCAATGGCGTTTGACTTGTAGTGGCGATTTGTGACGTAATTTGAAACAAAAAACGCTGCAAAACATGAAAAAAAAAATTTTTTAAAGCATAAAAAATGAAATTATAAGAAAAAAATCTAATAAATAATCCGTTCTTCCCTTTTAAAATTACAATTGTTTTCTGTAAAGAATTATCAACTTTCTCCAAGCTAAAAAGTGTGTAAAAGAGTTTCGATTCTGAGCGTATCTGAGGCTGAAATGGAAGCAACCACCGAACCAATCAAGCATTCTGGGCAAAATTACTTAGTGTTAAACGAAAAAATTCATCAAGAAATCGGAAATCGCTGCACGAATTTCGCATAAACTTTATTGAAAAGAGGATAAAATTCAGTATATTGGGCTAAAAGATTGGAACCGGATTCCGGTTACTAATGTGGATAAACGGCAAAAAAAACTAAAAAACTCATTTTAAAAATCACGATTTTTTACAATTGAATCCATTTGGACACTACACTGTTAACTAGTATTTTAAAAACACAAATTGCACAAATTGTGCTTATTAGTTGCTAAAATCAGTGTAAAAATTGTTTTAAACTCATAAAAGAGCTAAAATCCTACATGTTTCGGCTTCAAACTTAAAGCCATCATCGGGGAAGAGGAACAACATAAACGACTCATTAGTCGTTTATGTTGTTCCTCTTCCCCGATGATGGCTTTAAGTTTGAAGCCGAAACATGTAGGATTTTAGCTCTTTTATGAGTTTAAAACAATTTTTACACTGATTTTAGCAACTAATAAGCACAATTTGTGCAATTTGTGTTTTTAAAATACACGATTTTTTATCTGTAAAGAATTATCAACTTTCTCTAAACTAAAAAGAGAAAAAAAATGACGATTCTGAGCCTATCTGAGGCTGATATGGAAGCGCAACCACCGAACCAATCAAGCATTCTGGAAAAATTTCTTAGTGTCAAAGGAAAAAATTCGTCAAAAATTCAAAAATCGCTGTACGAATTTGCAATAAACTTTATTGAAAAGAGGATAAAATTTACTATATTGTACTAAAAGATTGGAACCGGATTCCCGTTACTAATGGGGAAAAATCGCAGCGAAACGCGAAAAACACTAAAAATCGCATAAAAAATTTAATTTTAAAAAATCTATTCAAAAATTCCAAAATCTGGCTTCGAGGTGCAAAACTACATGCATAGGTACCTTCCCACCAAATTTTGTAGCTCTGCGTGCAGCGGTCTCTTCAGAACACAACGGAGAAACACACACACACACACACACACAAACTTCCTTTATTATAGTTGGAGATAACAGTTGTAAATACAACCACATGGCGCACATATCATATACATGATGATATAGTCAAGTTGAGAGAAATTATTTGAAAGTTAAGTTGAGAGAACATATTTTGAAATATCACCTTAATTATTACACCATAACACAAATTGATTTAAAACACACAAATTTATTTTTGTGATAAATACACTCAAAAACAAATTTATATTTGTAAATATACAAATATCCATTTAATTTTAATCTTTAAAATTAAAATGTAAATACACAAGCGATAAGCGCCCTCTATAGGTAAATTAAAAATATTATTAACATTTATTTGTCAAGTAATGTGCTGCCCTCTATTGAAATAATAATTATTCAAAATTAAGTTTAATTTACATATTTATTATATTAGATTTAATAATATATATAAATAGTAAAAAATAATAATATCATTGTAGTTTTACACTTAACATCGTACAAAATCCTATTATATGAATTAAATTTAACCAGAATTAAATTAATCTTACGTAATATTTCAAAGATTCTAACCAAGAGTAGATATTATGTAAAAGAGATATTTCTTTTAATACATAGTGCTGGTGCTGCCATCTATGGTAATCTACTTATATATATTATAGAATTTACATAAAATAATTAATTTTTTATACTTCTACTAATAAGTTAATGAATTTTTATAAAATACATATTGCTACCTTCTATCTACTTATATATCAAATAGTATTTACCGAAAATAATTAAGATTTCATACGTCTATTTATTAGTTAATAAATTAAATCATCATATTAAAAAAATTATATATATATATATATCATCATCATCATCATCATCAAACGTTTTCAATCCACTGCTGGATGTAGGTCTCCCCCAGATTTTTCCATTGTTGCCTGTCTAGTGCTTTAGTCATCCAATTAACACCGGCCACTTTTCTGATTTCGTCACTCCATCTTACTTGAGGTCGTCTTCTTGGTCGTTTTACATCTCTGGGATACCACTGTAGGGTGTTTGTGCTCCATCTATTGTCTTGTCTTCTTGCAATGTGCCCAGCCCATTTCCATTTTAGCCGTTTAATTCTCTCGATGATGTCAAAAACTTTCGTCTGACTTCTTATCCACGTTATTCTCTTTCGGTCTCTTCTGGTTATGCCTAGCATACATCTTTCCATACTTCGCTGTGTTGTTTGTAATCTTTGTACCATCCGTTTTGTTAGTGTCCAAGTTTCTGCTCCATAAGTTAGTGCAGGCAAAACACATTGGTTAAACACCTTTCTTTTCAAACAAAGAGGCATGTTACTCTTCAGAATAATATTGTTCTTCCCAAAAGCACTCCATCCATTTCTTATTCTTCTATTGATTTCATTCATGATACTGTTGTCTGATGATATTTCTTGTCCAAGGTACACATAACTTTCAACATCTTTAATCTCAGTGTTGTTGTAGACGATTTTCTTTTTTGATGCAAATGAATTGAACATCACCTTAGTCTTTTCCAAATTTATTTTTAATCCCACATTAATGCTAGCTTCTGCCAAATCTTTTAGCATATTTTGCAATTCTTCAGGGCTATTACTGAAAATTAAAATGTCATCAGCAAACCGGAGATGGCTTAAATATTCCCCATTTATTCTAATCCCTTTGTTTTCCCAATCCAGCTTCTTGAAAATACTTTCTAAGACAGCAGTAAAAAGCTTAGGCGAAATGGTGTCTCCCTGTCTTACTCCTCTTCCAAGCTTGATCTTCGCTTTTCCTTTGTCCAAACGGATGGTGGCTGTTGCTTTCTTGTAGATCTTCTTTATGATATTGATATAAGGTTTGTCTATACCAATGTCCTCCAGAGAAGTAATTACTGCAGATGTGTAGACCGAATCAAATGCTTTTTCATAATCAATAAAGGCAAGGCAGAGAGGTAAATTATATTCTTTATGTTTTTCTATAACTTCCCTTACTGTTTGAATATGATCCATTGTGCTAAATCCACTTCGAAATCCTGCTTGTTCTCTAGGTTGAGCTGAGTCCAGAGCTGATTCAAGTCTTGTCGTTAAAACTTTGGTGAAAATTTTATAAATCACTGACAGTAAGCTGATTGGACGGTAGTTTTTAATGTTTTCCTTTTCTCCTTTCTTATAAAGTAACACCATCACAGCATTATTCCAATCTTCTGGTACATCTGATTTCTCGAGACATTTGGAAAACAGTATGGCTAGCATTTTTGCAAATTCTTCTCCTGCTTCTTTGATAAGGTCAATTGTAATTCCATCTTCGCCAGGGCATTTACCTCTTTTCATGCCTCTAATGGCTTGTACAACTTCATCTGTCATCACTGGGATTATCTCTTCAGTTTCTGTTATGTTTACTAGTGGATCACGTAGGTTGATTTCCCTTTTATCTTCACATTTATATAGATCGTTATAGAATTTTTCGACAATGTGTACTATTTCATTATTGATTTTGGTGATTGTTCCATCTGCTCTCTTCAGTGCAAAAATACCTTTTCTTCCAACACACAGTTTGCGCTTAGCTGATTTTAAACTTTTGTTATCTTCTAGAACTTTTTTGACAAGATCACAGTTAAATTTTCTGATATCTTCTGTAACACATTTTCTTACCGTTTTACATAATTCTGCATATTCAACTCTTGATTTAGGATAGTTTTTCTTCATTTTAAATTCTCTGCGTTTCTTCATCAATCTTCTTGTTTCTTCTGTTATTTTCTTTGTTTGCTTTACTTGTACTTCACCAGCTATCGTCCTTGCAATTTCTTGTAGAGTATTTGTTATTTTCTTGTTCACTACTGTAACATCTTGTTCTTCTTCTAAGATTGATTGAAGTACTTGAAAACGATTTTTAAGTTCTAAATTAAATTCTTCTTTATGTTTCTGGAGATTTATAATATCGACTGATTTCTTTGAGCATTGCAAAAGCTTCATTCTTTCCACTTTAGTATTTAAAAGCAGTTTGCATCTAACTAACCTGTGATCGCTTCCTGTATTGAAGTTATTGAGAACGCTGCAATCCTGAATAAGATGCTTTTTGTTTGTCAAGATGTAGTCGATTTCACTTGTTGAGCCATTTGCACTACGCCATGTCCATTTTCTTTGTGGCTTTTTCTTGAAAAATGAATTCATGATATACATCTGTTCACATTCTGCAAATTCAATCAATCTGTTTCCTCTTTCATTACGCACCCCATATCCATGATTTCCTACTGAGAATTCACCTTTCTTTTTTTCCCCAATTCTAGCATTCCAGTCTCCCATTATTAATTTTATGTAGCATTTTCCTTTTTGATGCATTGAAGCTACTTCTTCATAGAAATCCTCAATTTCTTCATCAGTATAGCTAATTGTTGGTGCATAAACTTGGGTAATTTGCAGCTTGTATCTTTTTGACACTTGTATAACTAACCTTGCAACTCTATCTGATGCACTATCATATTCTACGATTTGATTCTTCCACCTTTTATGAATCAGAAATCCTACACCACTTGTTTTTCCATCTTCTGTACCTCTGTAGTACAATACATGTCCACTGGCAAGATCAATCTTCTCTTCACCTTTTCTTCTTACTTCGCATAATCCTAGAATGTCCCAGTTGATTCTTTCTAATTCTTCTTCAAGTTCCTGTAAACGACTTTCAGAAGATAAGGATCGTCCATTATACGTAGCCAAGGTCATCAACTTATGGCAGCCAAGCCGAGCCCGGTGATTCTTAGCACCCTCTGTCTTCATGCTTTTCTGATCATATATATATACATATATATATATATATATATATATAGAAAAATGGAATGTTATCCATGTATAATTTTATAACTGATCATTAGAATCACTTAATATAAAGGTGATCGACTAAACGCACAATCACAGTAACTATATAAAGTGTAAATAATGTTCAACCATCTTAAGTATTGTCCTTATATGTTTTAATGGTATATGTTTTAATTGTATTTATAAATGTTTTAAAAACTGATCATTAGTATCACTTAAAATAAAGGTCATCGGCTAAACGCACAATCATAGTAACTATATAAAGTGTAAATAATGTTCTATCATCTTAATTATTGTCCTTATATGTTTTAATTGTATTTATGTATGTTTTAATTGTAATTTGCTATATCATTTGCTATATTTTATCGCACACCAAAACAATAATTTATTACATACCATTTTTATATTTATATGATGTAATAAATGATATTTAAAAGCGTTGATAATTGAATTTATAAAAAAAAAAATAGGATAACCATATAGGTTTTTCATGATCTCGAATAAATCTAATATTTTTGCTTTTATTTATATCTGAGCATAGATATTTTATATGATGAAGATAATTGATAATTATATTTTTATAAACTGATTTATGTAAACATGAAGCAAAATTGTTAAAAATATTTACTTTAAATGGAAAATCAAATCTTTTATCATAAATATCAAAAATTAATTTATAATTATCATTAATATTAATTTTTAAGTCAAGAAAATTTATATTATTATTAATCAAATCATTTTCACTTAATGTAAGCTGATTAGGATAAAAATTGAGTGGTGATGTGCAATTTTTATCATTGAAATAAAATATGATAATGTCATCAATATAGCGATAAAATACATAATCATTGTTCGGACCAATATTTCTTTCATAATAATATAAGTAAAGGTCAGAGAGAATACTAGAAGCGGTCCCACTCTGCGGTATTCCCTGGCATTGTTTATAAATAATATTGTCATATATGATGTAATTATTATGCAATGTAAAATTTAGTAAAGTTTTAAAAAAATTTACAGAAATATGATCTTTTAATTTTAATTGAGATTTAAATTATTTAAATAATATACACATTGTTTTATGTAAGTCTTTGATATCAATGTTATTAAATAAATCATTAAAATCCAATGTTTTTATGAATTTTACTGGATTGATATTATGTATTTTATTAATAAGCTGAAAACTATTTTTTAGGCAATGTTGGTTATTATATTTTATCGATATATATATATATATATATATGTATTTACTTACAGTTTTATATATATACACATATATATATATATATATATATATATATATATAATTATAATATCTATGAATTTCAAAAAACATATCAAGTTCTATTCTACTTAAATCTCCAAAGAGATAATCAATGATACTGTGTATACAGAATACCACATATCTAATAATTAACATGTGCTAACATAATATTACCATAGCTGATGCTTCAATGGTAATTGGCCAAATTTTACTCATACCAAAAGAATATTGAAAAAAGAAATAGAGAGAAAGGGGGAAAAAAAAAAAAATTATAAATTGGAGTTGCAATTAAGTAAACACAAATGGATTAACAAATTAAATATGAACCATACACAATGGAAAATTGGACCACATGAGAATTAAATATGAATTGGACATGGAAAAACACATGCACATGTACTCATCAGCCTGGATGCACCCACATGTGTTTTAAATAATAATTCAGTGTTTCATAATTCTACTGGCATAATGCTAAGATCAGTAGAATCATCCAGGTACACTGAATTATTACCAGACAACAATTGGAAATATTAAAATTTGGAAATATTTAAATAGGAAATAAAAAACCATTAAGAAAATACAATATATTTCACTCACATCGATTATCCAAAAAACTGTAATTAACACCTCACTAAATTACCACGAGATAACAGTTTTGAAATAATAAAATTGGAAATATGAACGCGTAAAGTGTAGATAAAATATATTACTCACAATAATTATACAGAATCCTTAAAATGTCACAACGTCTACATAATATTCACATCCACATGGCAATGCATCATACATGTTAACTAAGTCGAGTTGAGAGAAATGATTTGTAAGACAAGTTGAGAGCACACTTTTTTTAAAACACAACCCCATAAATGACACCCAATCACAAAATGATTCAAAAACACTCAAAATAATTCTGGTTTTAATACACTTATAACAAATTTATATCCGTGAATATATATTACTCCATCCAATTTTAATTCCTGAAAGTAAAATTAATATACAATCAATAGCTCCCTCTATAGTTAAATTAAATATAATATTAACAATATTATCTACAACTACCTGAAAGGTAAAGTGTCGCCATCTATTGGTATTATAATAGTTCATAATTAATATTTAGTTAAATATCCACTTTATTAGTTACATACTCACTTCATTAGATTTATTTATATAAATAAACTTTAAAAAACAATACTAACTTGTAGTTTTACTTAAAATTCAAATAAAATATAATACTACTATATGAATAAATCTACACAGAATTAATTCAACTTGCACAGCATTTCAGATATTCTTAACAAGAATATATTATGTAAAAGAGATATTATTTTAATTCAAATTATTTTTGCTGCCAGCTGTGTTAATCCACTGATATTATAGACATTTATTAAATAATTAATGTTTTATTTTTACTACTACTTAAATATATATTAGACTTGTTTTTAAATAATTAATGTTTAATTTATACTACATTGTAAATATATTTTATATTTATAGATTAATTTAAATATCTAATTAAATAATTCATAAACAATTCAAAATATCTCAAAATTTATAATGTTGATAATTGATAGTATTACTACTGTTTTTCAATCAAATTAATGCAATGCAGTAATTAAAATACTTGTTAATTTTAATTATTCATAGACAAAAATAAAAACTATATATATTTATTTTTATATATATTGCAAATAGATATATATATATGAGTTATAGTCACCAATGTTATCATTGTATAATTTAATTTGTTATTGTATAAGTTAATTTATAAATGTATGAAAACTGCACATCAATAATACCTTAAACAGAGGTGATCGGCAACGCACAATCACAACTATACAAAGTATAAATAATGTTCAATCAAATATTAAATTTCCTAATATGTTATAATTGTAATTATGTATGTTATATTTGTAATTTTCTACATAAAGTGTATATAATGTTCAAACAAATATTAAATATTAAATTTCCTAATATGTTATAATTGTAATAATGTATGATATAATTATTATTTTCTATATCTTTTGTTATATGTTATCGCACACTATAACAATAATTTATTACATACCATGTTTATATTTAAATTATATAATAAATGTTATTTAAAAGAGTTGATGATTGAATTTATCATAAAAATAGGATATCCATATATTTTTGCTTGATCTCGAATATATCTAATATTTTTGTTTTTATTTATATCTGAGCATAAGTATTTTATACGATGTAGATATATACATATATATTTAAAAATGAAAACACATGTGAAAAACAAAGGATAAGACATTCTAAAAAGCAATGGAATGGACACTGCAGGAATTATACTTAATAGGGTGAAAAAGCAAAAATTGGAAAAAATATCTTATAGCATCTTCAGAAGAGCTTTATAAGAATATTCATAGTAAATATATGTTATTTCATCAAATATTGTCAGCATTATGCTTAAAATATCTTCAATAGGCTTCAATATCTATGCGCAAACATTACTTAGAACAAAATGATAATAGAAAATAAATTGTGTAGTGCTGCCATTCATCACAGAAAAATATAAGTAAAAGCTTCTTCTCAAGATGCTTCTTACAAGGAGACCGCCAAACATGATGCGCACAGATTTTGATGATTTTATAGTATGTTGTAGGGGTCATACCCCTAACTATTCAGGTCACAGGTTTCCTTCAAATGGGCTTTAGTTTTCGAGAAATTTCGGGTTAAAGTTCAGCATACTTTTCAAATAGCCATTAGTTCCCAATCTTGAACAAGGTCTCCGTGGTGCAGGGCTAGCGCTCTGGATTTGTAAGCCGGAGCTGAGGGTTCTGTCCTCGCCTGCGACTTTTACTTTTTTTTAATAAATTTTATATATTTGTTGCGTTGTAAGTTTTATGCAGAATTATGAAATCTGCATATTTGAACTTTTTGATATTTTCCTAATAAATTCTATTTACATTTTCGAATTTTTCTTGAAAATTTATAGTTTTTGCGCAATTTTTATTCTAATATTTCGGTTGACGAAAATCCAAACTAATTTATGTCTTGATATCTCGTCTTTTTAAAATGATTATTGTTTACATTTATGTATATTTACTTATTTATTTACCGTATTTATGAAATAATGCATTTTTTTTTTTTTTTTTTTTTTTTTTTTTGCATTTTCTATTTAAAAAAATTTAAATGATTAACAAAAAATTAACAAACTAATATATCCTTTTAATATTTGATTTGTTCTAAATATATTGAAATATGTTAACTGCTGAAATACAAAAATATTTATCATCACCGACATCGACATTTTTAGTTTATTAAATATGGAACTAATTGTGTGATACATATCGCAAAAATATTCTAAACAAATTCCGCATTAAAAGTCGCCTTTAAATATATTCTTTACGTAAATTGTTTTAACAATATTGGAAGAATGTATAAATTAGCATATTATATATTCTTTAAATACTTAAATTGTGATAAATATATTAAAAAATGCATTAAATTTGAAAAATAAATTATTTCAAACTTGGTAAATGTCTGCAAAGGAAGCTAAACGAAATTGATAAAAATAAAATTTTATATATTCTGATACTAGCAAGCTACGCCCGCTACGCTGGTCAATTTCCCTTAACGAATCTTTAATAACACAAAATATTGACATTTCATAGTTCACTTTTATATTTTAACAGAATAATAAGGCTACTATAATTTGTGACTCGTGCTACAGGCAATATAAATGTCAGGACACGTCGCCCTTATCATTATCTTTTCGCTATGGTACTCCATTAGAAATTTGGTAATTTTTGAAATTCAATATTTGAAAAATGGCATAATCATTAGATTTGAAATTAATATTAAGAAATATACATTTTTTTACCTTTCAAACGCAGTTTGTTTAACAATTTTCTGACAAATACTTTTCGAGCTATTATTTTTTTCAGTGACTTCAAATGTTTCATTTTCCGAGATTAATCTGTAGCAAAGATTAGCAGAAAACCCAGTCGTCAGCAACGCATAGTTTTATATAAGAGGATGTTGGAGAAGGGATTGTCACCATCATTTTTGAAATCGGTTCTGTAGTTCCAGAGATTGCATAGAAATTGTAATTTAGAATAATTTTAGAACGCTTTACGCTCATTTCACCCTTTTAAATTTCGCTTTTTTTTTAAATTCATTCTTAGAGAGCATTTACATCTTATAAGTAACTACCATGCCAAATTTCAAGTTTCTAGCTCCTTCAATATAAAAAAGTCGCAATTTTCGAAAATTTTTCACTCCTGAACCGCCCTGCGATAAGTGGCACCGACATAAAGTATAGCCTATGTTGGAGCAGGAAGTGTCACCATCAATTTGCCACCATCACTTTTGAAATCGGTTCTGTAGTTCCAGAGATTCCATAGAAATTGTAATTTAGAATGTTTTTAGAACGCTTTTCGCTCATTTCACCTGTTTAAATTTTGACTTTTTTAAGTTTTTTGTTAGAGAGCATTTAAAACTTATAAGTAACTACCATGCCAAATTTCATGTTTCTAGCTCCTTCAGTATAAAAAAAAAATCGAAATTTTAGAACGTTTTTCTCTCTTTGACCCCTTTTTCCTGTAGTAGTGGCACCAATATAAAACATAGCCTATGTTACAGCAGGGACTGTTAGCATCAATTTGCCACCATCACTTTTGAAATCGGTTCTGTAGTTCCAGAGATTCCATAGAAATTGTAATTTAGAATGTTTTTAGAACGCTTTTCGCTCATTTCACCCTTTTAAATTTTATTTTGTTCTTAGAGAGCATTTACATCTTATAAGTAACTACAATGCCAAATTTCTAATTTCTAACTCCTTTAGTATAAAAAAATGCAATTTTAGAACGTTTTTCGCTCCTCGCACCACCCTGAGATTAGTGGCACCAACGTAAAATATAGCCTATGTTGGAGCAGGTATTGCCATCAAAAATTTGCCACCATCACTTTTGAAAAGGGTTCGGTAGTTCCATAGATTCCATAGAAATTGTAATTTAGAATGTGTTTAGAACGCGTTTCGCTTATAAGTAACTACCATGCTAAATTTCATGTTTCTAACACTTTCAGTGTAAAAAAAAATCGAAATTTTCGAACGTTTTTAGCTCATGCATTTCCCTGGGGGCAGTGGCACCGGCATGAAATATAGCCTATGTTACAGCAGGAACTGTGACCATCAATTTGCCACCATCACTTTTGAAAACAGTTCTGTAGTTCCAGAAATTCCATAGAAGTTGTAATTTAGAATGTTTTTAGAACGCTTTTCGCTCATTTCACCTGTTTAAATTTTGACTTTTTTAAATTTTTTGTTAGAGAGAATTTAAAACTTATAAGTAACTACCATGCCAAATTTCATGTTTCTAGCTCCTTCAGTATGAAAAAAAAATCGAAATTTTAGAACGTTTTTCTCTCTTTGACCCCTTTTTCCTGTAGTAGTGGCACCAATATAAAACATAGCCTATGTTACAGCAGGGACTGTTAGCATCAATTTGCCACCATCACTTTTGAAATCGGTTCTGTAGTTCCAGAGATTCCATAGAAATTGTAATTTAGAATGTTTTTAGAACGCTTTTCGCTCATTTCACCCTTTTAAATTTTATTTTGTTCTTAGAGAGCATTTACATCTTATAAGTAACTACAATGCCAATTTTCAAATTTCTAGCTCCTTTAGTATAAAAAAATGCAATTTTAGAACGTTTTTCGCTCCTCGCACCACCCTGAGATTAGTGGCACCAACGTAAAATATAGCCTATGTTGGAGCAGGGATTGCCATCAAAAATTTGCCACCATCACTTTTGAAAAGGGTTCGGTAGTTCCATAGATTCCATAGAAATTGTAATTTAGAATGTGTTTAGAACGCGTTTCGCTTATAAGTAACTACCATGCTAAATTTCATGTTTCTAACACTTTCAGTGTAAAAAAAAATCGAAATTTTAGAACGTTTTTAGCTCATGCATTCCCCTGGGGGCAGTGGCACCGGCATGAAATATAGCCTATGTTACAGCAGGAACTGTGACCATCAATTTGTCACCATCACTTTTGAAAACAGTTCTGTAGTTCCAGAAATTCCATAGAAGTTGTAATTTAGAATGTTTTTAGAACACGATTCGCTCATCTCACCCTTTTAAATTGCGAGTTTTTTTTTTTCTGTTAGAGAGCATTTACAACTTATAAGTAACTACCATGCCAAATTTCATGTTTCTAGCTCCTTCAGTATAAAAAAAAAAATCGAAATTTTAGAACGTTTTTCGCTCTTTTACCCCTTTTTCCTGTAGTAGTGGCACCAATATAAAACATAGCCTATGTTACAGCAGGGACTGTTTGCATCAATTTGCCACCATCACTTTTTTAAATGCTTCTATAGTTCCAGAGATTCCATAGAAATTGTAATTTAGAATGTGTTTAGAACGCGTTTCGCTCATCTCACGCTTTTAAATTTCGAATTTTTTTAGAATTTGTTCTTAGAGAGCAATTACATCTTATAAGTAACTTCCATGCTAAATTTCATGTTTCTAACACCTTCAGTGTAAAAAAAAAAAATCGAAATTTTAGAACGTTTTTCGCTCCTGCACCCCCTGGGTTAGTGGCACCGACATAAAATATAGCCTATGTTGGAGCAGGGACTGTCACTATCAATATGCCACCATCACTTTTGAAAACGGTTTTGTAGTTCCAGATATTCCATAGCAATTGTAATTTAGAATGTTTTTAGAACGCTTTTCGCTCATCCCATCCTTTTGAATTTAGAATTTTTTCTTAGAGAGCATTTACATCTTATAAGTAACTACCATGCCAAATTTCATGTTTCTAGCTCCTTCAGTATAAAAAAATCGAAATTTTAGAATGTTTTTCGCTCCTGCACCCCCCCCTGGGTTAGTGGAACCGACATAAAATATAGCCTATGTTGGAGCAGGAACTGTCACCATCAATTTGCCGTCATCACTTTTGAAAACGGTTCTGTAGTTTCAGCTATTCCATAGAAATTGTAATTTAGAATGTTTTTAGAACGCGATTCGCTAATCTCACCCTTTTAAATTTCAATTTTTTTTTCTATTAGAGAGCATTTTCAACTTATAAGTAACTACCATGCCAAATTTCATGTTTCTAGCTCCTTCAGTATAAAAAAAAATCGAAATTTTAGAAAGTTTTTCGCTCCAGCACCCCCCCTGGGTTAGTGGAACCGACATAAAATATAGCCTATGTTGCAGCAGGGACTGTCACCATCAATTTGCCACCATCACTTTTGAAAACTGTTCTGTAGTTCCAAAGATTCCATAGAAATTGTAATTCAGAATGTTTTTAGAACACTTTTCGCTCATCTCACCCTTTTAACTTTCGAATTTTATTAGAATTTGTCCTTAGAGAGTATTTACATCTTATAAGTAACTACCATGCCACATTTCATGTTCCTAGCTCCTTCAGTATAAAAAAATCGAAATTTGAGAACGTTTTTTGCTCCTGCACCCCCCTGGGGGTAGTGGCACCGACATAAAATATAGCCAATGTTGGAGCAGAGACTGTCACCATCAATTTGCCATCATCACTTTTGAAAACGGTTCTGTAGTTCCAGATATTCCATAGAAATTGTAATTTAGAATGTTTTTAGAACGCTTTTCGCTCATCTCACCCTTTTAACTTTCGAATTTTATTAGAATTTGTCCTTTGAGAGCATTTACATCTTATAAGTAACTACCATGTAAATTTCATGTTCCTAGCTCCTCCAGTATAAAAAAAATCGAAATTTTAGAACGTTTTTCGCTTTAGCACCCCCCTGGGAATAGTGTCACCGACATAAAATATAGCCTATGTTGGAGCAGGGATTGTCACCATCAATTTGCCACCATCACTTTTGAAGTCGCTTCAGTAGTTCCAGAGATTACCCCCTACAAACAAACAAACAAACAAAACTATCTTTACTACTTTATAATATTAGTATAGATTACCGTAAAAGTCATTGCAGACGATTTTTTTTTTTGCGGATATTTTTTATATGTATTGTAATTAACAAACGATTTTTCTTTTCTAGTTGAATTTTTCTGTATGGCATCGACTTGTTAGAATGAAAAAAAAAATTAATTGTAATATATTATTTTTTATTTGTGCAAATCAAAAATGATGTTGAGTTTGAACTTTACAGTTAAATGTATTTAAATAACATAAAAAAATATATATATATAACTGGTTAAAACTTGGATATAGGAGTTATTGCTTTAATATTTTATTACTCCTTTCGAAATATGTTGTTGGAATTACCTAATCATACATACCTTTAAAATATTTGAAATAAAAATATTTTGTATAAATTATAAAAAAAAAATATTTAAAATTCATTTAAAATTTCATAAAGTTAAAAAAAGTATTATTTTAGAACGGTTATTAAAATATAAAGAGTAAATAATAAAAAAAAAAATAAACAAAATCTAGACATAAATTAGTTTGGAATTTCGTCAATAGAAATATTAATTTCAAAACTTAAAAAAAAAAAAAAAAAAAAAAAAAAAAACTATAAATTTTCACGAAAAATTCGAAAATGTAAATAGAATTTATTAGGAAAATATCAAAAAGTTCAAAGATGCAGATTTCATAATTCTGCATAAAACTTACAACGCGACAAATATATAAAATTTATTAAAAAAAGGTAAAAGTCGCAGGCGAGGACAGAACCCTCAGCTTCGGCTTACTAATCCAGAGCGCAAGCCCTGCACCACGGAGACCTTGTTCAAGATTCCGAACTAATGAGTATTTAAAAGTATGCTGAACTTTAACCCGAAATTTCTCGAAAACTAAAGCCCATTTGAAGGAAACCTTTGACCTGAATAGTTAGGAGTATGACCCCTACAACATACTTTAAAATCATCAAAATCTGTGCGCATCATGTTTGGCGGTCTCCTTGTTAGTATAATTAAACACAAAAAGAGAAAAAGGAACTAAGTTTTCTCGTCAGGGACTTTAAATTATAGAGTGCTGCATCGGGTCTGGAAACCCAATTTTACCCGAACCGAACCCGACCTACGGTTTGGATCGAGTCGAGTTGACACTAATTTTTTTCGGTGTGGGTGGGGTTGACTTAAATGTTTCAGTTTCGGATTGAGTTTGATTATTTTGGGTCGAGTCGGGTTGACGCTTTTTTTTATTTTTTACGTTTTGGGTCGGGTTGGCTTTAAATGTTTCGGTTTCAAATTGAGTTCGATTATTTCGGGTCTGGTTCGGGTAGACCCGATTTTCCAAAAGAAAGTCCTGAATATTTTTCCCAACTGGGCGAAAAAATGTCCAGGCCAGAATTCGAACCAGGGATCTCTTGGCTGAAGCTGCTAATGTTCTATCAACTGAGCCATCCCGGACGAATCTGGAGGACCTTATTCACACAGTTAACCTTAAAGATCATAGCATCTGGTCTGGTATCTGAGTTAGCTCAACAGAATCAATCGCAGGTAATGGAACTCCAGTAAATACTGTATACGTAATTACACTAGATTAATTTTAACAGAATTATTCAAATTCGTAAAGAAATCTATGTTATAATTTTATTTAAAAAACAGAGGACAAACGGTATTTCTTTAAAAACTCTAGAAGGTATATGATACGCCGTACACAGTTAAAAATTTACTGTCTGTCAAACTGTCCAGTCATTTGAACGTTTTTATAGAAGATAGTCACATAACCGTAATTTAACTCCATTCTGACCATATTATTGCCCATATTATGGTCAGAATAGAGTTAAATTACGGTTATATATTAATTTTCCATAAAAACAGTCAAATGACTGGACAGTTTGCTGCAAATTTTTAGCAGTGTATACCGGTGTATACCCACCCCTGTATTAGAAGATATAATTTGTATTGTAAAATCTATTGTTCTTTTCGCCGAGACTATGACATTTTTCCCGTTTAATGCAGAATTCCATTCCGTTTAATAGGTTAGCCCTTTACTCTTTAATCTTATTTAAACAGTTGCGGTTTTTTTCTATCTTTCTTTTCCGAGGTGTTTTTTTGCTCGCTGTCTATCTCTTATGTAGGGCACCTTCCGAGGCTGCCTTTTCGCGCAAGGCGAGATCACCAATCAAATGCCGTGATCCCTCTCCTCTCGCTCCTCCCTTTTTAGGGGGTGAGAGAATCGTCCATCCGCATCACATTCTTGCCTCTTAGGATCCTTTTTCCCTTTTCTTTTGCCCGATACTTAAAGAGTATCTGCGCATCGAAGGGTTGCTGGAAGTCGACTTTTTCTATTCTAACTTAGAACTTCGATTCGCTTATCGCTTTTCGCAGTCTAATTGTGGTTAAACAAAAGCTATTAATTCGGGGAAACTTGCTAACAGGGGCGCCATTTCAGAAAATGCTTGGGGAGAGGGGGCTTGTCTTTTGATCTCTTTGAGTACATCTGAGAAGCTATTGGTACCGTTTTATTCTCATACATATATTTAAAATCAGCATAAAAATTAACATTAATGATAAATATGTCTCGCTTTGAGACTGTTTTAGGGCAACACAAAATATTTAGTAAATATTATTGATAATTACTCATTTCTATGCTTATATTGTTTATTTAATGATATTGTTTCTATTTTAGTGTAATTTGACAAGTTATTTTAGCTTTTGTGCAATTTCTGATTTTTTTTTTCTAATGTGTGATTAATACATTTTAAAATATCAATTGGGGGAAATTGTTCCTTCCTCCCGTAGCCTCCCCCCAATGGCGAATCTAAGGGGAGCGATGGGCGAAATCGCCCGCCTCTTGGGTTAATAAAGGGTCTGCAAACCGACATTAGAGGTCTTCATGGGAAAAGGCCTGTCTCAAAGCCCGATCCCGGCCCACGGGCCTGGTCTCCACTTTTTTCTGACCGGGCCGGGCATTGATATAAAGAAGCAAGCAGTCTTATACCCAGTTAGTTTTGTTTTACATAATTCTGAAATCTGGCGAGGCATCAAAGCTTAAAAGTGTTTCTATGAGTCTATTAAAGAAGAAGTATTTGACCTTCAAAAAATTGAGCCTATATTCGACTTCGAGGAGATAGCTCTCCAAGTGCCCTGGGATACACCTTTTCTCTAAAAAGGTTTTGTATTAATGCTTTGTATATTTTTCGTCCTATACCGCTGTATAATTTTAACAAAAGTCCTAACAACATTTTTACTAGTACTGTAATGTGATAACGGTTCTTCCCCACAGTTCTATCCCCGAAGGGTTCGTTGTTTCTTTAGACATTTTATTACAGTGTCCAGTTCGCCCATTGACATGAACATAGAAATAGATAAGAACTTCTAACGAAATATCCTTTCGAAGAAAATCGTTTCTCAAAAAATGTTTCAAATAGGTCTCGCCTGTGTAGGGCAGTTGCTCTATATGTCACCTGTTCGTCTGCTTCTTTATTTACATTGCAATACGAAACATTGTTAGTGACAGTTTTGGTTTGTTGTTTCTAGGTGGCTAGGTGATGTTAACTCATCAAGTCTCACTTCACCCACCCCTACATTTGTCTGGTTTGCGACAACTTTCAAGTTCTCATACCTTACGATCAACTTCGCTCACTCCCACCCTGCACTTTCCGTAGTTTACTTGCAACTAGAATAAAAAGAATTAAGTGATACAGGAATTGTCGACATGTACAAAGTGATAAATAACAGAAATTAGCATTCAAAATTTGAGATGTTTATTGCATAAAGTGGGAAAAAATGGCGTTCGAACATATGTGATTCAGGAGGAAACGGAAGAAAAAACAAGTGTCACTTTATATAAAACAGAACAAGAACAAGAAACGAAATTTCGAAATAAATTGTGCAGCTTCCATTATAAAAAATAGGCTTAAAAAAAGGTGACAAAGATGAAAAAGGTAAGGGCGTTTACAGCAGTTTGTTTTTATTTTTTGTTGTTGTTGTTGTTAATGTTCTTAAAAACAAGCTCCCTTTTTTCAGACACATTTGTTATTCATACACATATAAGAATACAAGATCAGTGTAACGTAATTGGGGTTTTAAGCAATTAAAAAATTCGAACTCCTTCTCTAGAGATTAATGTAATTTCTTATACTGTAATTTTTAATACAACGACGTTTTAGAGTTTTTAAAAAATTTAGCTTACTGGCCAATTTTTGAGATTCAACAAAAATCCCACTTAAAATTTCTCCACTTTTCGAACATCCCACTTAAAATTTTGGTTTGGTCCCTTCTAGAGTCTTTCGACGACCGTGTTGTCCTGACCCGAACTAGAAAAATCCATTGGACGTAAAATCGAAACTCGCCAAATAAATCTTTGTCCCCCCGAAATCGAAATGAAAGAAAATTAATCATATTTCAATAGAATTATAAAATGTAACTACAATTATACCTCTAATATCATTTTTGTCTTTTATAAAAAAATAAATAAGCATATAGTATATACTCATTAATATTCAAATACTTTAAAGCATTTAAATCACGGACACCTCGAGGCCACCGAATTTGTCTCTTATTCAAAAGTGTGCGCTATTCAGAGGCAAGAATACGCAAATATTTCTGTTGGGGATTGAAAAGTGCTTGCTAACTAAGAGGTGTTCGCTATTCGGGAATGACCGTTCGGAGGTCTTACTATACATGCTATTACTTCTGAATAGCGAACAAATTTCATGGTGTGTCCCAGGTGTCCGCTATTAAGAGGTTTTTACTATATAAAAGAATAAAAAATTATTCCCTAAATTAAGTTTTCCCCTATTTGAGAATTTCCGTTATGAAACTTTTACCGAATATAGATTTTATCGGAAAAAATATTTTAGACTTTCTTTTGAAAAATTGGATTAGCCCGAACACGACTCGCAAGAGTGGAAACCAATCCGAAATAATGTAAAGTCAACCCTATATGCAGGAAAAAGGTAGAAGTCAACCCGACCCAAAACAAAGAAGTAGAAGTTAACCCTCCACAATGTGAAAAATTAGCCCGACCCAAAGCAAAAAAGTAGAAATTAACCCGACCGTCAATGTAAAAAATTAGCCCGACCTGACGCGAACAACAGATGAGAGTGAAACGTCTAAACTTCTAATATCGCCCCACCCCCTTGAAGATTATCTAGATCCACTCTTGCCTCCACCAAATAGCATCCCTACTTGCTCAAACGAAATCGCTAGGTACCAAAATTTCCGTTTTAAACAGGTGTCCGTCTTAACAAATACATCGTGTATTGTAAATGTATTGTTCTTTTCTCCGGTAGATGAGATTGTTTCGTTTAAGGCAGGATTCCGTTAGAAACAGGTTCTGTTTTCACAGGTTTTACTACACATTCTAACTCGTTTATAGTGTCAGATTATGGCCATCTACAAATCATTTGGAAATTTTTAAATAACAAGAGTAATAAATTTTAAAAAACACAAATTGCACAAATTGTGCTTATTAGTTGCTAAAATCAGTGTAAAAATTGTTTTAAACTCATAAAAGAGCTAAAATCCTACATGTTTCGGCTTTAAACTTAAAGCCATCATCGGGGAAGAGGAACAACACAAACGACTACTGATCTTTTAATTTTCGACACGAGAAAATTGAAATCAACAGTATGGAAAAATTTAAATAAAATAAGCGGGCGCTCTCTGTTGCCAAAGAGCGAAAAACAAAACAATGAATTAACCAGGGGTTAAAAATGTATCCCATAAACCAGGTATGCTGAAAGAAAAGTTATCATTACAAATACAATCTTTTCTAATTTTAATTTCCAATGATTCCCTAATGGCGGCTTTAAATGGGTTATTCAACCTATGGATAATTCTTGCTTTATCGAAATTAATTACAATATCATTATTTTTAGCGTAAAACCGGGAGAGTGCAGTGGATAACTTTCCAAATTTTATGTCGTTTTTATGCTCTTTTAACCTTTCCAAAAACTTTCTTTTAGTCATACCAATGTAAAAAATTATACTATTATTATTTAAGCTAATGGGGATTTCATAAACACCTGCGAATTGATCAGGGTTGTTTTTCGCTCTTTGGCAACAGAGAGCGCCCGCTTATTTTATTTAAATTTTTCCATACTGTTGATTTCAATTTTCTCGTGTCGAAAATTAAAAGATCAGTAGTCGTTTGTGTTGTTCCTCTTCCCCGATGATGGCTTTAAGTTTAAAGCCGAAACATGTAGGATTTTAGCTCTTTTATGAGTTTAAAACAATTTTTACACTGATTTTAGCAACTAATAAGCACAATTTGTGCAATTTGTGTTTTTTAAAATACTAGTTAACAGTGTAGTGTCCAAATAGATTCAAGAGTAATAAAATTTATAAAATTTACAAAGTTTATAAAAGTAACAAAATTTCTGAAATGAGGAGATTTTGTTCGAGTTATGTCTAAATCATAAATGTTTATTTTTTAAGCTAAATATAAATATTTAGCTTAAATAATAATAGTATAATTTTTTACATTGGTATGACTAAAAGAAAGTTTTTGGAAAGGTTAAAAGAGCATAAAAACGACATAAAATTTGGAAAGTTATCCACTGCACTCTCCCGGTTTTACGCTAAAAATAATGATATTGTAATTAATTTCGATAAAGCAAGAATTATCCATAGGTTCAATAACCCATTTAAAGCCGCCATTAGGGAATCATTGGAAATTAAAATTAGAAAAGATTGTATTTATAATGATAACTTTTCTTTCAGCATACCTGGTTTATGGGATACATTTTTAACCCCTGGTTAATTCATTGTTTTGTTTTTCGCTCTTTGGCAACAGAGAGCGCCCGCTTATTTTATTTAAATTTTTCCATACTGTTGATTTCAATTTTCTCGTGTCGAAAATTAAAAGATCAGTAGTCGTTTGTGTTGTTCCTCTTCCCCGATGATGGCTTTAAGTTTAAAGCCGAAACATGTAGGATTTTAGCTCTTTTATGAGTTTAAAACAATTTTTACACTGATTTTAGCAACTAATAAGCACAATTTGTGCAATTTGTGTTTTTTAAAATACTAGTTAACAGTGTAGTGTCCAAATAGATTCAAGAGTAATAAAATTTATAAAATTTACAAAGTTTATAAAAGTAACAAAATTTCTGAAATGAGGAGATTTTGTTCGAGTTATGTCTAAATCATAAATGTTTATTTTTTAAGCTAAATATAAATATTTAGCTTAAATAATAATAGTATAATTTTTTACATTGGTATGACTAAAAGAAAGTTTTTGGAAAGGTTAAAAGAGCATAAAAACGACATAAAATTTGGAAAGTTATCCACTGCACTCTCCCGGTTTTACGCTAAAAATAATGATATTGTAATTAATTTCGATAAAGCAAGAATTATCCATAGGTTCAATAACCCATTTAAAGCCGCCATTAGGGAATCATTGGAAATTAAAATTAGAAAAGATTGTATTTATAATGATAACTTTTCTTTCAGCATACCTGGTTTATGGGATACATTTTTAACCCCTGGTTAATTCATTGTTTTGTTTTTCGCTCTTTGGCAACAGAGAGCGCCCGCTTATTTTATTTAAATTTTTCCATACTGTTGATTTCAATTTTCTCGTGTCGAAAATTAAAAGATCAGTAGTCGTTTGTGTTGTTCCTCTTCCCCGATGATGGCTTTAAGTTTAAAGCCGAAACATGTAGGATTTTAGCTCTTTTATGAGTTTAAAACAATTTTTACACTGATTTTAGCAACTAATAAGCACAATTTGTGCAATTTGTGTTTTTTAAAATACTAGTTAACAGTGTAGTGTCCAAATAGATTCAAGAGTAATAAAATTTATAAAATTTACAAAGTTTATAAAAGTAACAAAATTTCTGAAATGAGGAGATTTTGTTCGAGTTATGTCTAAATCATAAATGTTTATTTTTTAACGCTGATTGGTTCATTTTTTCAGTAATTTATTATATCTCATTGACTAATCATTCGAAATTGATAAAAAATTATAGTTACACTTTCCTTTCCTTGCATGCTGTATTTCAATACCTAGTAAAAATGTGATTTTGCCATTGAACTTTTAAACATTCGATTCAATTTATATAGATGACAAAATAAATATTATGCTAAATCTCCTTATATGACAAAATAAAATAAACAACATGCATATAGATAAAAATTTCACAAGATTTAAGACTGTTCCTATTTTTTTTTTTTTTTTTCATGCCTCAGTCAGAACTAAAGTTACATCAAACGTTCGGTGTTTTTCATACTGTACATTTATTACTTTCTAAAATTCGAATCAAATTGAAACAAAAAATTGAGACTGTTATGTTTCAAAATTCGGTGAATATGAATTCTAATAAATGCTACAAAACTATTAATAGTAAAAAAAAAAAAAAAAATGTAAGAAAGAATAAATGTAAAAGCAGTTTTTTTAACACTCTTTTATAAGAAATCGATGTTCATCTAAAAAATTCCGCCTAATTTTATGACTGCATTCCTATAGTTTCAAAAAAATGTCTGTTACAATACATTAATATGGCATGGGCTCCGATTGTTGAAAATTCGCAGCTTTGACGAATTAATGAAAATATGTAATTTTTTCTCTGTTTCTTTTTTATGATACGGCAATAGGCAATAACAAAAAACATTATTTAAACTACTTATTCAGCATTTCTAAAACAAAAGATAAAATGTTGCCAACTTAAAATGCACACTTTATTACGGAAATGAATCCTATCACAACAACAGACGATATAATTCATTTTTTTTTTCAGTAAAATAATAACTTTTTTTTTTTTTTTTTTTTTTTACATTGTATTGTATTGGACATTTGCGCATAGTATAGTTTCAATGTAACAGAATTGCAATTTACTGTCTGTAAAAGTGTATTGAAACTTATTTCATAAAATAAAATTAACAATCTATGATATGAAAATCTGCACATAAAAGTAAATTTTGTGTTCATGCATTTTTACATAAGAGTGCAAAACAGCTATTGCACCAAGATCTGAATATTTATAAAATTTATTACAGTACGAACGCACCTCATTTGGCACGTTTGACGTACAATTTCCAACTTGTTTGTAATTCTAATCTATCAGAAAGTGAGTGAAAAAAATCGAGTACGAAATTCCATCTTTAGATAAATACGAAAACCAAGTTAAGTTTAAAACAAAATGACTCTAATCCTTCAAAGCTGAAATGTTAACGTTGGTTCTCACGACAAACAATCCAGTGACCCAATATTCGCGAGAAACGTTTCTCCAAACATCCCTCGGCGCTTTTGATCGGTAAAAGCAGTGATGCATTCGAGCGAGTCTATCTTCGCTAACAACTAAAGACGGGTTTGCTAGCTACACTTTGAAGATTACCTCCCATTCAGAGAAACCCTGCTATAACTTTCTCTGTTACGTTACACTCCATTTGCATATTTTCAGATAATTCAAACCCTTTCCGCTGCATTTCTCAAACATGTTCGTGGGGGTAAAACTCGCGTGCAACGCAAAAATGAAAAGAATTCTGGAAAGTTCTCAAAGCGAAAGATTTCTCAACACAGGATGATTTTGAATTTAAAACTGCTTATAAACAGGGCAGTCAATCAAGAAAAAGATACAATTTACTTTAATAAAGAAAATCATTTAAAAGCCTACACTAGTTCACGAGAAGAAGCTCAGAAGCTAAGTTAAACCTATAGTATAGCGTTCTTTTCAAATACACTTTTCAAATACTTTTACTTCAATGATTTTCAAATACTTTTGCATTCGGAACCGGCTCCGAAAGTTAAAGTAGCCTCATTAAAACAGATTTGCAAAGAAAAAAAAATCGAAATTATGCGCGAATTTTAAGATAAGACAAACGTGTCCATGCGTAACGCTGACGTCATTCTGTGAATGGCAACACTTGACGATGAAATTTGGGTTTTTGATTTTTGCTACTGCAATTTTTCAAATTTCTAAACATCACATATTTTAAACTTTTACACCGTTATAAAGGAAACAAAAAATCTACTTTCAAATGCAATTTGTTTGAAAACTCTATCGCGATTTACTTATTTATTATAGCATTTATATTAAATTTAAAATATGATTTAAAAAAAAAAATCTATTTTTGTCGCTTGCAAACAATTACAAAATATTAATCCGTTTGCACTTTCAACAATATAAAAAGTTTAGCATTTGTTTCCAGTTAATATTCAATAACGAAATTTAAATTTCATTAAACAATAAATAAAATAGCATAAATATCACACAAATTTAACAGCCATGTCATCGAAATAAGCACTTAAAATCTCTGAAGTTATCAGAATAACAAAAACTGCATTTGACCGATTTCTTCAACTATTAACTTCTGGCACGTGGCCAATACGAAATGACCGCTTTTAATAAATTTCTAAATTTTATTTGAATAAATAATTGACATATTTCATATAAAAATGCTCTTTGGTATTGTTAGGGGGAGCCGAAAAAAATTATTAAATGTAAAGAAATCTATTAGAGTTTTCAATTTTTAAAAAAAAAATGTTTTTCACATACATTCTCTATCCCGAGAAGCCCGGGTTGGATGCCCTAATTGTCATAAAAGAGTGATTTTTTTTTTTTAAGTTATTTTTATTTTTACTAAATTATAGACCACAACATTTTTCTCGTGAGTTTTTAATTCTACCATTTTATTCCTTATTTGCATAGGCTTATGACCATCTAATGCTTACGAATTCGCACTCATTCATCTTTCTAACTTTAAATTTATTTTCGTTCTTTACTTGTTTATTTTTTCTATCAAATGTTTTGTAGGCATAAACAAACGGAGTTACCTTGGAAGAAATCCCTATACGGAGAAAACGTAACGAAACGACCGATGATAGGTAACTCACAGAAAAAGAACTGGCCAAGAGAGGCCAGTTGCCCCATTATGGCACTCAAGGCCCCTTAAACAAAAGAAAGTGTCGAGGCACACTGACACACAATGGGAAGAAGGACACTTTGAAGTGCCAAAAACACAATGTTGGAAAATTCGAACCGAAAAGAAAGAAGTTATCTTAATATTGAAAGCTCATTTTGCAGCAATTTCATCAAAACCTTGCACTGGCGTCATTTAATATCCCATGTCATTTATTTTATTTTATCTTTTTCCTAGGAGCGCACTACTATAATAGAATGCGTTAATGGTGACTAATTTATTTAAGGTGGTTTTCAAATCAAAACACATTACTTTGAGGAACAAAGCGCGAAACGTTTTGTATGTAACTTCACATGTGCAGATAATTTTGAGATTTCAAGTTCCTGGTATTGAAATGTGTTTATATGGTGTATGACATTAGTTAATAGTATTAGCACCAAAGAAGTGCAAAATATAATTATATATTAATGAATGAAAATTAACGATTAGATTATAAAGAATGACTAAAGATTGATCGAAAATATGTTTCAATCCTTTTCATAGATTACTGGTTAATGATTAATTTAATTTCAATCGTTCTTTTTCATTAACGATTAAATCAACTCGCAAGATAATTGGTTAATCTAATTAATGATTATTGATTAATACATTGTGTGTTATTTACATAGAACTGTTTTTTCTCTCTCTAACTTCTTGTGGTTGTCTCACCCTGGGCCACTGGCCACAGTGGATTTATCCTTCGTTTGCATGCATATGCAATTTCTATAGGGCCATTTTTTTTATCTTTATCTCCGATAGCATTGTATATTTATAATGTTTAGATGTAATGTTTGTTAGAATATTTATAATTTATCGTTTCTTCCAGCTCTTTTTTAATGGCCCTTACCCTCCCTCTATATATTTTCTCTTTTTCATTTCTCACTCCTTTTTTCTTCCCACCCACCTCCCCTCCCTCATCTCTTTTCTCAATTATCACTGGCCTGACAACTTCCAATTACTTTATTACCGCCTGACCCCTCTCTACCTTTATATAGGTTTTCAGACTATCGTTACGCTTCACTAATCTGCTTGTGGGGTATTTCAAACTAGTACAATTAGATGGCCGTCGTCCTTAAATATGCCTTTATTTTTGCGATAGAGGCCATAGTTTCTGAGATTATAATGGGTTTTGACCCTCATTTCCATTTCCCCCCCTCTTTCCTCCTTTTATGTATTTTTCTTTTCTGGGTTATAACATTTTTAGGTTCCTGGGCCTATACCAATCTTTCCTTAAATTTCTGTTTCATTCAGACAACTTTTCTCAGCTTTAAAAGATGTTTGTCCCTACCACCTTGTGACTTTTTGTTACTACACATGTTAGTATTTCTCAGTTTTCTTGTCTTCTAATTATCCGATTTTCATGCAACTATCACCTTTGTATCTGTAATAATTTCCTCTTCCAATTCATTTTAGTTCCCATCTTCTCCAGTAGAAGACGCTGTTCCTGCCCTTTTTTAGGTGCGTTCGTAATTATATAACTACGTAGCACCTATAGTCGTCGTCTGGTCTGTCCGTCCGTCCACATATAACAGCTCAAAAACTACCCAACCGAATGGTTTGAAATTTAATATATAGAATCGTTGCAGAATTTTTTCGAGTCATTTCAAATTTTATGAAAATCGTTATTATAGTTTATTTTGCTTCGACTGATTTTTGGAAACGTTTCTGATAAGGAAGTTCTCCTTAAGGGCATACTCAGAACTGTTTTAAATTTACAGAATATTCTTCTCATGAGGATATATACTTTTATAGAAAAAATGCTGATACTCCAGATATAACGTCCGTTAAAAATTATGCAAATTTTGTGTTTTGGTGACGCTGGTTGGCGTCAGAATGAAAAAAAAAACCGCTTTTATGATAATACTCTTTTATGAAAACCCTTTTCTACTTTTCATACTGAACTAGTTTAAGTAGATTTAACTTAAATGTATACACTTTTCTAACTACGGTTTTGCCATATTATATGCATATATAAAGAAAATTAACAATCGTATTCTACGGTTTAGAAGAAAATTTAAATTGATTAATAATGATTCAAACTCAAAATTAATGTCCGATTCTGAGCACTGTCCATTTGACTTTTTGTTTGTTTGTTTATTGATAACATACATCTGACTTGTGTGCTTGACATCAAGTGCCCGCTTATAAGTCATCGTCAATATACAGGGACGAGATAGCCACAAGGAAATTTACAACACCAGAGAGTTACATCCGGAAGCTCCACAAAGTGTGTGCAATGGAGCTGGCGGGAGTCGAACCCGCCGACCTGACTCCTACGCTCTCAAGCGATTAGCGGAATGGTGTCTTAACCACTCGGCCACGGAGGCCCCGTCCATTTGACTTCGATATTGTTAGTATCGGACACAACAAGAGAAAAATAGTGTTGGCATGGAAACAACGACTTATTCAATAGCGAAATGTATCATCTTAATTGGGCAGTTAACTGTTAAAATGCACTTAAAACATATCCAGCCGGTTAAACCGTGTAAAAATAAATAACTTCAATAACACACAACTTGTATAAGGTAAAGCTAGGATAGTCTGCGCACAATTCAAAAGAATAGCAATAAAAAATCTAAATATTAATTTTTTGCTAAACTATCCATGAATAATTTTTACTTCATTGGTTTTTTATGCATTTCCATTGTTATTTTGTTGTTATGTTGCAATTTAATAGAACAGTTGTAATAAAACCAAGAAAGTTATTTTGCGCAATCTCTCCTTACAGAGTTGGTGTGATTGCGCACATGTGTAGGAGAGATTGTTACTAATAATAACTACAATTAAATTGTTAACAATAATAATTACACTTAAATAACATTGCTGTAAGGTTTTTGAGAACAAATTTTATTGTATTGGGAGTGAATATTTCAACCTAATGCTTAAAGAATTAGAAAAAGGAAATAATTTTAAAAACGATTAAAAAATTTGAATTAACGAAAAAAAAATTAAAGAATCAGAAAAAGCAAGTCCAGATAAGATTACAAAATAAAATTATGTAACTTAATAACACATTTTAACTTAAAATTAGTCCATTTTCATTTTTCCTTTTTTATGCAAATTTACCAATAAGCTGAGTAACCTCTCCTAGCATGGAAACTAATGGGTACAATGCGCCATCTCTCCTAAGTAGCAGATGCGCAAACTCTCCAACTTCGGTAGGAGAGATTGCGCGGCCTTTTATTTAAATGTGGCCGCTACTAAAACGAACCGTGGATGTTCATATTGTTAGTCTAGATTAGTAGCTTATGAGAAATCGTTTAAGTTTAAAATATTTTGTACTATTGACATTGTATAGAAATTCTGATGAATAGCTATGAAAATTCAAGCACTTATTTTGGGAAAACAAAACAAAATAGCAATACTTTATCTTAAATGCTCAAAGCAATCAACGTGCACTTTCAAGTAGACACTCCATTACTGTTGTTGTACAACTACCTGGAGTCGCTGCGCTCTCATTCTACTCCTTCCCCCCGAACCTCTATGTGCGCTGTCTCTCCGACCGCGTCATCTCTCCTGGCTTTACCTTATATGTTACATAAGCTTATAGAAAAAAATAATACACTATTTACTCATTTAAGTTTAAATTCTTAAAGTACTTGTTTAAATTATTAAAATCGCTTGCATTTGGCGAGGAAAAAGTGTCTTCCCTGAATTTAAAAAGTGTGAAGCCAAATCGCGTCTTTTTGCGCCAAATACTCGAAAGTTTTTTATTGTTTTGCAGATTTTCTACTGGGATTCCGGAGTTAAATCTGACTGACTCTTTGTTACGTACATGAATAGAGCATTAGAATTTTTTTCAAAATATTCTGAGTAGGTGCTTTAAGGAGACCTTCCTTGTGAGTGATATTTAGAGTGTATTAAGATATCCACACACCTTTGAAACGTCATTTTCGATAAAAAAAAATATCGATTTTTCATTTTTGCAGTAATATTAAAATCTATCGAATTCTTATATTTTATCTGCCGAATTCTGCTTTAATTGTGTCTGTATCTTAATTAGAACCCGAGTTACAGCCGGTTAAAGTTACATCTGTTACAGCTTGCCGAAGAAAGACCGGAAATAAACTGAAATGTATATTTACATTCTTATTTTTCGAGATTTAGCATTTAAATTGGATTATATGTTCAAGAAACTACAATGAGTTAATAATTAAACCTGTAAAGAATAATAATCATTTTTAGAGTAAGAATTGTGTTTAAAAGTTATTTTTAGCTTTCCCTCAAAATGAAGTTTTTCAGATTTTTACTGTACGCAAAACATCCTATAGCAAAAAATTATGCATGAAATGCCTTGAATTTTCTTTTTTACTTATTTTACAAATGTTTATTGAGGGAATAGACTACAATCATGATAATATATTAATTAATTTTATATTTACACCGGTATAAGTTAAAAAGTTGGAGGAAATTTTACGAATTCTTCATTACATCAGTATTTCCAGTGCCATAGCTTCTGCGATAGAGATGCTATTATAATGCGGCTAGTCTATGTCTTAGAGAAAGTTATTCTCTTTATTATGCAATTTATAAATTGTGAATGCATTGATTTGATTTTGAGTTATCATGTTTTGCGTAAATGTCAATTTTTCACATAATTTTGATTATTTTTCACTTTAAAAAAATCATTTCTGTGTAATTTCTAAAATGTTTACATATTTTAAAAAATTTTAATTTAAATGTCATTAGAAAAAAAAAATTTAAAGAGAAATTTTCAAAAATTTCTAAAAATCACCTCCGAAGGTGGACCTTAATCCGTTTTCTCAACCCGGAATATATGTTTTACGTATGCTATCGATTCTCAAGTAAACATTTTCATGTTCAACAAACAATGTTTCACAGACAAACGTAACAAATAGACAGCATTAACATTAACATTAAAATTAATATTATTTTGTCGCTACTGCATATATAAATTCAGTTACCCAGCTGAGAATGGATATCATCCTAATAAACAATATTCCGGGCTTAGAAAACTGATTAATCTATATATATATTACGATATCGTACGTAGCACAGAAATCGCGATTATTTGTTAATTGTTTAATGGCAAACCCGAATGAAACGCATCTCATTGGTTTGGTGCTGACATCTACAGGAATAAAAACGAAACAAAACAATGATTTCTTGAGTATAAACATTAACAATTAAATAGATATATTTTTATACATTTTCATTTGGAATATTGATTTTCGTAAGCATTTAATATTTATAATTTCAAAATACAATCAGCAATATAAAATTTAAAATGTAAACAAAGCAATGATTTTTAAAAAGGGATTTTTAGCCAAAAGGGAAAAGTAAGGGTAATAAATTTCTTTGACCGTTTCATATTTTAAACATAACTGTTACACTTTTGAAGTATAAATAAATATTATTCAGTCTTTTTTTTATGAAGTTCACTCCACTGTTATATCTTCCAATGATAGTCTGCCCGGCCAACGCCGGGCGGATCAGCTGGTACACTCTAAAAACGACTCGGAAACGTTTCCGAAAATCAGTGGCAGCTAAAGAAACTTTGTTTTTATAGATGTTTTATTAAATATCGAAAATATATTGGTTTATGAGGTTTCTAAAGATAAAGAACGCTTTTCAGAATCATTAGTAACTCGGAAAAGGTTATTGTTAATTTTCATTCGTTGTTATATTATATTTTTCTAGATTAATAAACATTTATCACTTTTTACAACGAATGATGGCAAAGCATTCACATAACCATTCCTTCTTTATGTTTATTGACGAAACCTAATTCTCATAAATGGCTCTATAGTTTTCAAACCATTAAACAAAATTCTTATATTTTGACCGAATTTTAATAATATGGAACACGACAAATTTTAAGCAAGTCGTAATAATTCGAATTTAAAACTGTCTTCTTTAGAGAGCTGAAAGAGAACAATATACGTCCGCATAAACCATTTTATGAGCTGTAATAAAAAAGACACTATAAAACTTTTTATTACATTTTTTTAGTGATATAAGAACGGAAGAGGAAATTGACTTTATAACACCCCGTCCACATTAGAATTTTATTACAGTTTGGCATGGGGGATTACTACAATAATTTTACTTCATAAGTAGGGTTTATATCACCGTGGATATTTTATTCTTAGTATACGTAAGATGTTATTTTGAATGTAAACATTAGATTATGCGTCACACTCTTGCGATGCAGCTTTTAATTCAGTAACAAGCTATTTAAGCTTAACAGTATTTTATAGCAAAGTATTTTGTTTTCGTAGATTCTTAGAAGTAGATATTTTCTTTTATTACTATTTAACTACATGACATTAAAGTTATTCAAAAATAAAGTAAAATGTAAAAGCCTATCGGACCTATGCTTCAGGAAGTAGCAAAAAAATTTGCAAATTAATTCGAAATAAAGGACTTCCAAGCGTCAGCAGGTTGGCTTGAAAAATTCAAACTACGATACCAGATTTCTCAAAACGTTTTGTGTGGGGAATCGAATGAGGTTTCAGCTGAAGTGGTGAAGAAGTTTATTGAAAAATTCCTAGAGTTTGCTAAAGGTTTTAAAGATGAGGACATCTTTAGTGCTGATGAGTGCAGTCTCTTCTTTAAAGCAATGCCTGATAGAAGGAAGTCTAGTAATGAAGGGTGACACTTGCAAAAGAGGAAAACTTTCAAAACAGCGTTTTACTGTTCTTCTATGTACTAGTATGACTGGGGAGAAATTGAAGCCTACGGTTATCGGCAAATCCGCAAAACCTCGTGTATATAAAAATGTAAAACCTGAATAAACATTTTTTAAATTTCTGCATACTAAAAAACATTTTTTTTTTCACTTTACATGAAAAAAAAAAAAAAAAAAAAAAAAAAAAGCCAGCTTTTAAAAGTTTGCCTTTTAGTCTCAGAAGTTTCACAGTAGCTTTTCTTTCTTAATTTAACACCATTGTTTGTAATATATCATGTCTCTGTTGAAATGATTTTTCATTTGCATTTGTTCAGTTACCAGTAGAGATAATTTAAAAAAAAAAATCTTATGAGTTTCAACCAGTATATTATGCAGTTTGTATGCAAATTTAAATCCTCTACATAGTATTGCTTTGTATACAAATGACGATATTTTAAAGAAACAAATTATTGTAGTTGTGACATAATAAATATTATCATTTTTATATCTCCTATGGCTTAAAAATGGATAATAATTTACAATATTACAATTTTATTTTCATACAATTAGAATTTTCATTTATTCTGTATTTAGTTTTGGTATAGCCTTCCAGTCTAAACCTAAACCAACCCTATGTTTTGGTTTTAGTTTAACTTTTAAATTCTTAATATGAAATAAATATATATATATATATATATATATATATATATATATAACAACAACAACAACAACAACAAACATTACAAATCCAAATAACATGACAGTACTATTTCTGTGTTTTGTTTTTTTCGTAGATTCTTAGAAGTAGATATTTTCTTTTATTACTATTTAACTACAGGACATTAAAGTTATTCAAAAATAATGTAAAATGTAAAAGAACCAGGACAAAATTTTTATTGTAAGATTATATATATAGGTGCGTGTATACACTGAGAAAAATGACACTTTTAAATCTGATTCAATCGATGTTTTCATTTTGTTATGAAACTTTTTGTTTCAAATAGGACAACCACAATGCTTTCAATTCAGAAATACACAGAATAATGAAACAGGGTCATACTCAAAACGGAGCCCATATAGAGGTCAATTCATTACTCACTTTTTAAACATGGACTACTCAAAAAATAATGAGAATCAGTTCAAACTCATATTTGAAACATGGAAATACTCAAAAAATAATAAGAATCAGTTCAAACTCATATTTGAAACATGGAAATACTCAAAAAATGATTAGAATCAGTTCAAACTTATTTTTGAAACATGGAAATACTCAAAAAATGATTAGAATCAGTTCAAACTTATTTTTGAAACATGGAAATACTCAAAAAATGATTAGAATCAGTTCAAACTTATTTTTGAAACATGGAAATACTCAAAAAATGATTAGAATCAGTTCAAACTTATTTTTGAAACATGGAAATACTCAAAAAATGATTAGAATCAGTTCAAACTTATTTTTGAAACATGGAAATACTCAAAAAATGATTAGAATCAGTTCAAACTTATTTTTGAAACATGGAAATACTCAAAAAATGATTAGAATCAGTTCAAACTTATTTTTGAAACATGGAAATACTCAAAAAATGATTAGAATCAGTTCAAACTTATTTTTGAAACATGGAAATACTCAAAAAATGATTAGAATCAGTTCAAACTTATTTTTGAAACATGGAAATACTCAAAAAATGATTAGAATCAGTTCAAACTTATTTTTGAAACATGGAAATACTCAAAAAATGATTAGAATCAGTTCAAACTTATTTTTGAAACATGGAAATACTCAAAAAATGATTAGAATCAGTTCAAACTTATTTTTGAAACATGGACATACTCAAAATTGAGCACATAGAAGTCAGTTCCTATACTCATTTTTGAAACATGGACCTACTCAAATAGGAGCACATGATGTTTTATTCTTGAGTGTGTGCATGTTTTTAGAAATGTGTATATACATGTTTCAAACTTGAGTCATTTTGATTCGGAGCCATTTCGACATACTCAGATTTGAGTATATTTTGCTCAGTTTTGAAAATGTCGTTTTTAGAGTGTATGTTGTTGTTGGACCACGTGTAAGCAAAATGATAATGCTAACAAAACATTATTATTTTATTTTTCCGCAAATATACTCTAAAATTGCCTTAAAGTTTAATTTTCTATTTAAAATGTATCATAAAGCAAGAACAAAAAAGCATAGATTATGAAACACTTGCCAACACATCCAAAAAAAACTGTAAAGAAACTTCACCGTTAAATAAGGTGAAAGAAGATATGTAAATAAACAGTTTAAAAAACGCATGATGAAAACCCAGTTTCAACAGTTATCGTACATAGTCAGAAAAGTAGTCAAATTATTTTGTGCAACCTTGTACATGGCCTATAGATTTGTACATATACTACATAGCATGCTAAAATTTAGTTATAAAATACATAAAAGTTTCATTATCTTTGAAATAGTGTAACATCATTAAAATGCACTGCAAACGATTTTCCCCTAAACCTCAATAACGTATATCAGCTACAATTAACATGTAACAATGGCAGTCGGGGTTATATTGGGGGGGGGGGGGGGGGGGCATTACAGTAGTTAGAGCACGGGCAGGCGGCACACGGCTGACGACAGAAGACGCACAGTTAGAATATTTGAAGCAAAATCCTGGCCAAAATTAATTTTCATATGTTTTAAAGTTAGAACCATTGTTGTCGACTTACTATTAGTAAATACACTTGATTAATGTTATATATGCATAAATGTATGTATTTAAATAAATAAATAAATGTATAATACAGTATTTACTTAATTGTTTACTGTTTATAAGGGGAAATTAATTGGTGATAGATTTGTTTTATTTACAAGTAATGTTTCATTAAATGTGGTTCATTTTACTACATATAAATGTTTAATTATTTATAAAAACAATGCATATAATATATATAGATATTACTTGCATTTAGTATTTACCAAAGTTGAGTCTCTATAGTACAGATATGCTGGTTTGTGAGTGTTTTTATAGATTTGCAGTCCTCCAAAAAAACATTGATATCTGAAAATGGCAACAGTATGAGGAAAATTTTTTCTTTTAAATTTGCTTTCAAAACTATAACCAATACGATTATAATTCAAAAATGGTCCGACAAACACCGACACAGATTTAAAAAGCTTTGAATATATTCGATAATAAATATCAATAAATATATTTCAATAAATTAGATCTAAAAAGGCTTAATATTAAACCATTTTCATTTTTAATTACTTTTCATTATATGATAAGTAAAATTATTTAAATGCACATGTCAAAGGATACATTTAACCAAAATAACAAAGCTGAAACATAAAAAAAAAAAAAAAAAAAAAAAAAAAAAAAAAAAAAAAAAACACGTCTTTTCACAAAGAAGCTTTTACTTCAACTGAGGCTGGAAGCCGCCGGATATAACTCATACTCCTGAAATACACATAGATGGATACACCAGTTAGACAGCTATTATAAAATACGCTTTTTAAAATTTTTGAGAAAATTTTAATCTCTGCCTTTTTGACCAAGATTTTTCATCCAATACTCCACTGTGCGATGGACAATCTGAAGTCATAAACACTTTTCAACTATGTTGGAAAGTGTTAAAAAATTCTTAAAAACTGAAACGTGTCTAAAGTAGATTTTTTCTTATAGGTTCTCTCCAATTATATCTTAACATGTTTTACTGTATATACAATTGTGTTTTTTCTCCTAAAATTCTTTATTTTGTTTTACTATGGCACGCGAGTTTATCTCATAAAGTACTTGTATCAAGTAGATATGAAAGAAACATAAAATAAACATTTTTATCAGATTCTGATAAGTACATCTGTAAGTCAATGGATTTCGTAATGATAAGTCGATAAGAAATCTGATAATCATATTTAAAACTGCATGCGGTTGATAATCCTTTCAAATCTAATGATATGCAATATTTGAAGTAAAACTTAAATGTTTTATTTTATGTTGCCTTGATTACGTGACGTATGTGCTATTCTGTATATATATATATTACACAATCAAAACTCAGACTGAAATAGAACAATTACATTGATAAAATAAAGTACTAATTTAATTTGAAATTTATTTTAAGTATATATATTAAGAATAGTTTTTAGGTGCGTTCGTAATTATATAAATGCGTAGCACATATAGTCGTCATCCGGTCCGTCCGTTTGTCCGCAGAAAAACTACTCAACCGAAAGGTTTGAAATTTAATATATAGAATCGTTGCAGAATTTTGTCGAGTCATTTCAAATTTTATGAAAATCGAATCAAAACCTAAAAAGATATTCATAAAAGTTTTCTTCATTCTATTAAATCTCGTATCATACGTAATTAATTCAATAATATCCCATGATGAGTAATGATTCTAGGTTGCCATGGTGATGACGTCCTATTGAAGATGGAGCTATTATTTCCGTATGACTGAATTTAAAAACCAAATTTGTATACTAAAATTGTTGAATTATAGCAATCCTGTAATCTACCGACAGTTTTCTGGATAGATGATTCCGGAGAAATAAATATTAAATGGAAAACGAGTCTAAATAGGGATTTCGAGTTCTGAAGTTTTCAAATCTAGGCTTCAGTTTCCCATTGGAATTTTCCGTCAATGTCAACAAAAGATACAATGTTGCCAATTTAAAATGGACTTACTTTATTACGGGAATGAGTCATATCATAGTAACAGACGATATATTTCATTTTTTCAGTGAAATAGTAACGATGATCTTTTTTTACATTGTCTTATATTGGATATTTGCGCATAATATAATTTTAATGTAACAGAAATGTAATGAATTGTTTTGTAAAAGTGTATTGAAACTTAATTTCACAAAATAAAATGAATATCTATACTATGAAAATCTGCACATAAAATAAATTTTGCATTCATGCATAAGAGTGTAACAGCTATTACACCAAGATCTGAATAGTTATAAAACTAGTTATAATAAGAACGAACCTCATTTGTCACGTTTGATGTACAATTTCCAACTTGCTTAAATTAAGTGTGGCCACGAACTTGAACCGATCACAAATTTATTAAATAAATGAGTTCATTTTTATATTCTTTTCAATAACTGTCCATGACATAACATTCTCAAAAGTGTCACATTTTTAGGGTTCCATACTTAAAAAATAAAAACGGAACCATTATTAGATCACTCCTGTGTCTGTCCGTCTGTCTGTCACAGCCCTTTTTCTCGTAACCTGTGGGACGTGGGAAGTGCAAACTTAGAAAAATTATAAAGCCTTTTTACCCACATAGTTTCAGATTATTAGCTATTCCCCAATATGTTTAGGAAAAAATTAGGATGCTAATGAAGTTACTTGAAAAAAAAAAGTTTTCCTTTTGCATATCATGTGAATGATCTCGTAATACCAAACTCGAAAATATGTTTGTTTTAATTTTAGGTATTATATTTTCAGAGATATCGTCAAAAATGTATTGCAAAAATATGTCCCCCCCCCCCCCTCTATTTCCGAATCTGCCGAATCTAAAATTATGAAAAAATTAGAGGTATAGGAGTTTATTTAAACCTTGCAGGAAAACTTTCTAGCGATTTTCCTAGGTAATATAGTTTTTGAGAAAAACGTATTTTTCCGTTATACACAAACTTTACTTTTCGGGCGGTCAGAGGGAGAGTTAACGGGCGCTCGAGATATGTACCGAAGGAGAATCATCGAAGAATGTCTGATAATGATTTTCGAAAACAATGTCGGTAATTAGCCGAGATATTAATTAAGTTACTTGAAAAAAATTCTTTTTATATATCGTGTAGGGTTCGAAAGATCTCGTAACATTGAATTCAAAAATATATTTGTGTTAATTTTAGGTATTATATTTTTTGAGTGATGGCTACGAATATATGTGGACTGTAATTAAATGACTAATTATAAAATTTCAACGAATTAACTTTAACGAAACCATTTTTTTTTTTTTTTTTTTTTACAAACGATTGTTTTACGGAGTTCCCAACTGGAGACAGCCGCACGAAAACGAAAAACAAACAACTTCTGATTTACATTTATCGCCAAGCTATAAATGTAAAATCAATAATATGAATAAGCCAAGAGTGGCGCCAACATACCGGCCACCACTGAAATATTTATTTCAGCCACATATCTTTGACAAATGTCCTTCGTTGTAAACAATATATATATATATATATATATTTTTTTTACAATAAATCTTCAATTTTAATACAAGTTTCAATTCAAATCAATAATATTTTAATAATATATTATAATATATAATTTTAGTAATATAATCAATAATATATCAAAGTTACTGCAAAATTTTCAAATATAAATGCACAAGAAATACAAGTTGGAAATTGTACGTCAAACGTTACAAACGAGGTGCGTTCGTACTATAGCTAGTTATATAAATATTCAGATCTTGATGATTTTTAATTCTGTGAAATGAATTATATTGTCTGCGGATTAATTTCTGTCATAAAATAAGTATCTCGGTTGCTTGACGATTAAACTTCGAAAGCTCCTATAAAAGAAAAGCACCGATTTAAAAAAAAAAAATCAAATTTCTTAATAAATATTTTTATTAATATTTTCTAAAGTTTTGATTCGATTTTTAAAAACATTGAAATGTCTCGACAAAATTCTGCAAAGATAATATATCTTAAATTCCAAACCATTCGGTTGGGTAGTTTTTGCGTTGTTATATGCGGACGGACGGACAGACGGACAGACAGACAGACGGACAGACAGACAGACGGACGGACAGACGGACGGACCAGACGACGACAATAGGTGTTACGTATTTATATAATTACGAACGCACCTAATAAGAAAAATAAATATTTACATTATAATAAAGGATCATTTATGGGCAAAATACAGATATTTGAAATTCCTCGTTTGAATATACCATTTGTGGTTTTGACAAGCACGACCCTAATTTTACCATCATTACTATAAATTACGTCTTGAATGCGACCTACTGACCAGGTACACATTAACAAATTACTGTCCTTTAATAAAACCATAGCTCCAATTTTAACATTTTATTTTTCAATTAACCATTTTGTTCTTTGTTGTAGATTATTTAAGTAATCTCTACTCCATTTTTTCCAAATTAATTGATTAATTTTTATAACTCGCTGCCAAATGACTAAGTTTATTATCGGCAAGGTCAGTCAAGTTTGGTTCACAGATGCTATTTATAGGGTGGCCAATTAAAAAATATCCTGGGGTTAAAGTTTCGTAATCACTTGGATCCGAAGATAAAGGTATTAGAGGCCTACTGTTTAAAATACCTTCGATTTCATTAACAACAGTTAAAAATTCCTCAAAAGTTAGTTTTAAATCTCCAATTGTTCTTTTTAAATGGTGCTTAAAGGATTTTACTCCTGCCTCCCACAAGCCACCAAAATTGCGGGATCTTAGGAGGAAGGAATTTCCAAGAAATTGAATTAGCCAATAAGTAAGCAGCCAATTCCTCGGATTGTTTTTTTACAATTTTATGTAATTTTTTCAATTCTGAATTCGCACTAACAAAATTAGAGGCATTATCTGAAAAGATGGTGGCACAAATTCCGTGCCTAGCTACAAATCTTTTTAAGGTAGCTATTAAGACTTCAGAAGTTAAATCTGTTATTATTTCTAAATGAATTGCACGAGTAGCAAAACAGACGAAAATTGCGACATAAATTTTGCTAAAAACTCCTTTACGTTGGTGTTTATATTTGATATAAAATGGGCCACATAAATCAATGCCTGAATTTTTAAAGGGGTGATTGATATTTACTCTTGCTTTAGGTAACGAAGCCATAATTTGTTCTGCATTTTTTGGTTTATTTTTAAAACAAACAATACAATTATGCACGATTTTTCTGGCTATATTTCTGCCATTTAAAGGCCAGAATTCTTGTCTCACAAAATGAAGCAAGGTTTGAGCACCAACATGCAAATTTTTTAAGTGAAAATACTGGAAAATTAAAAGTGTGAGCCTGTAATCTTTTGACAAAGGAATTCTATATTTCTTATCATAAGATAAATTTGATTGGTCTAAACAACCACCAAACCTAATTATTTCATCCCTATCAAGAAAAGGATTTAAATTACTTACTCGACTATCCTTTAGTTTCTCACCTTTCTTGAGTGCCTTCATTTCCCTGTCAAAGTACATTACCTGAACTAATTTTACTAATTTTATCCTTGCTTGGTGAAATTCCTCTTTTGTAATAGGCCCTACGACCCTTTCTTTGTGCTTGCAATTATAAATAAATCTATAAATATAAACTAAAATACAAATTAACTTAAAATAACTGTTACTTAAAACACAAAAATTGTTAAGAAAATCATTAAAGTCATTATGAATATGATGCAAATTAATGTTACAGTTTGATTTCAGTTCATTTAAATAGACATCATTATTTCGTAAGTCAGTTTTTTTTTCTGCCAAGTCCAAGAGATTATTAGGCAACAATGGATCTTTCCACCACAGTTCCATATCTAAAAGTTCCTGAGGGTAATATGTTCCACGACATATTATATCAGCAGGATTATTGCTAGAAGGATTGTGTTTCCAATAAAATTGTTCAGTTAGAGACTGAATCTTTGAGACTCTATTTGCGATGAAAGTTTTTAATAGATGAGCAGGGGTTTTTATCCATGCCAATGCTATAGTTGAGTCTGAGAATAAAATTACTCCTTGAATGTCAAGTTGTAAGGAAAGGGAGAATTTTGGAGACAAGTTGAGACAGAAGAAAACAGGAACATAATTCCAACCGGGGTACTGAAATGGTCTTTAGAGGTGACACTCTTGATTTACTCGCAATGAGGTTTGATGTGGTCGAGTTGGATGAATTTAAACAATATAAGTTGACTGCAGCACCGAAGGCTGTTATAGAAGCGTCAGCGAAACCAAGAGCAAATATTGCTTCTGTTGAAGGGGTTAAAATGTATCGACTTATTCCTATATTTTCTATATCCTTTAGTTGACTTACGAAGTTACACCAATCACTATAGCAAAGGGTTCCGGAATGTTCTCGTCCCATCCTATTTTACAAAGCCACAATTTTTGAAGATAACACTTGCCCTTGGAAATAATTGGGCCAATGAGCCCAAGTGGATCATACAATTTTGCTATGACAGAAAGAACTTGTCTTTTAGTGTATGATTCTTGTTATTTCACCGAAACTCTAAACACGAATTGATCTTTATTAGATTGCCAAACCATACCTAAAGTTTTAACTGAAGTTTCAGACTTAGAGCAAAAGGAAACATCTTCGATTTCATCATAATTTAAAAGCTCATTCAAATTTGAATTCCACTTGTGCAAAACCATTCCACAAGAACGAAATATGTTAATTAATTGATTTTTCAGTGCAATTGCTGACTCTGAATCTGGGGATCCAGTCACTATATCATCCATATAACTATCTGATAAAATAGCCTTTGCCGCTAAAGGAAATCTATCCTTATCTTCTAAGGCCAATTGTTTTATGCATCTTATGGCTAAAAAAGGAGCGCATTTGGTTCCATAAGTAATGGTGTTTTCATTTTATAAGAAACGGTGGAATTATTTTCATAATTATTCCAGAGAATACGTAAAAGGTCCCTTTGTGAAGGATCTATCAATATCTGACGAAACATTTTCATAATTATTCCAGAGAATGCGTAAAAGGTCCCTTTGTGAAGGATCTATCAATATCTGACGAAACATTTTTGTAATATCGGCAGTTAAAGCGACTTTATATTTTCGAAATCTTAACAAAATATCAAAAAGATCTTCCTTAACTTCACCGGAAAGCAAAATATCATTAAAACTTTTTCCTGTTGTAGTAGGGGCAGGGGCATTAAAGACAACCCTTAATTTAGTAGAGGACTTATCCGGTTTAAAAATGCCATGGTGAGGCATGTAATAAACTACTGAGTGAGAGTCTTCGACTGAAATTTCTCCATATGCTTTAATGCTTCGCATTCATTTAAAAATTCGCAATAATGTTTTTTCATAGCACTATTATTTTCCAATCTTTTTGCAGTTTGTTGTAAACGCTTTTCTGCTAAGTTTCTAGAATTTCCCAACGAATTTAATTGTTCAGTTTTAATCGGCATTTCGACAATAAACCTTCCGGTAACATCCTGTTTGTGAGTTTTTTTGAAAATGGGATTCACAGAATTCTTCTTCTTTACTTAGAACTTTCAGTTCATACTCATTTTTCAAACATGGACATACTCAAAAATGATTAGTATCAGTTCAAACTCATTTTTGAAACATCGAAATACTCAAAAATGAGCACATAGAAGTCAGCTCCTACTCATTTTTGAAACATAGACCTACTCAAATAGGAGCACATGATGTTTTATTCTTGAGTGTGCGGATGTTTTCAGACATGAGTCTATACATGTTTCAAACTTGAGTCATTTTGATTCTGAGCCATTTTGACTATGCGACATACTCAGATTTGAGAATTTTTTTTCTCAGTTTTGAAAATGTCTTTTTTGGAGTATATCACACAATTAAGAATACTACAAGTATATTTCTCTGAAACCAGAGTTCCATGAATATGATTGCAATGCGATTATATAAGTTTAGTGATTGATTATAAATTATTATATAATACAAATAGACAGGGGGTAGACACAGGGGTTTATGTGATTCACCTCCCCCCCTCTCCCCCCACCCTCTTAGAAGTTTTAAACAATGTTTATATTTTTCGAAAAATTTGAATTACTACATTTTCAAGGAATTTTGACGAAATTAAATACACTGCACTGAAATTATTATAATATAATGAATGTAGTGTAATATTACAATTACCACTATATTCAATACAATATATAAAAATTAAAAAAATTAGATCTACCACGCCTTCCCAAATATTTTCAAGATATGGTATTAAATTAAGAATATTACAAGTCTGATAATGTAAAATCAGAATTTAGATTTAGATATAGATTTTGATTAGAGTAATGTGATTACAATCATAATTACACAGTACATAATGTTTGGGACGGATTACACTTGAATACGTAATTAATATTACTACAAGCCTATTATTGTGAAACTACAGTTTCGTTACTATGATAACACAACGATTAACAGCATGAATTATATAATCGATTACGATTATACACTTAATATTACTGTACAAGTTAAGTTGCTACTACGATATAATACAATCCTCTGATTTTCACTGTATCTGTTCCACATGTCTACAGAACGAAAAATTCAGTGGCTTTTCCGATTGTTGACCGCAGACACGAATATCGAGCCAAAAAGTCGCTCGGTCCCTAATGGGGAGAGGGTCCTGGAACAAAGCGTCGGCCCGTGCCCAAATCGAATTAAAGGGGAGTCGCTGGGGGGCCAAAAGAGATGAGTCATCCTCATCCTCCTGCGCACCCCGAAATTTGCATCCGGAATTCGTCGTGCATCGATTAATGGATTAATGGCCATTTGATGGATAGAGAAACTTCGCACCCACGGTCGGCCGAATGGTTTCTATTAATCGCGTGCGAAAGGGGGAAGGGGGGGGAGTCACTTTGAATCTTCTGATTGATCCCCCTTATTTCATTTTATAATATATAGAACATTAAAGAAATTGGCAAAAGAAATAGTGAATCTGGTGAAAGTTTGAGTAAATAGAACATTGGAAACCCCGCCCCCTTTCTTTAAACTCCTGAAGGGGGGGGGGGGTGGAACATTTTTTATACTACCTAATTTTAACCCTTAATTGCTGTTAACGGTCTCAGAAAAAGCTGGGTTTGTTTGTTTTTTTCAATTTTTACAGTTTAATTTGTAGTTTTTAGTTTAAATATATGTGCTAGTGAAATTTTGTTTCGTTTGGAGCGCTAGTACTATCGCTGGAGACTTCTAAATAAACGAATTTTGATTATAATATTCCTGTACAGAACCTATGAGTTAATCGAGCCTTTTATTTATCCATAGATCAAGCGGTCCCTGAGACTGCTCACAGTATCTATGCGACAATTATTGTCACATCAGTTAAGGATTAATCAAGATTTGTACCCGACATTTTGAAAAAGAATTTCTTTCATAACTTTGGTAAAAAAAAAAAAAAAAAATTAAAATTAAAAAAAAAAGGCCGTAAATCAGCATTTCTTTTTCAAATAATTTTTTTCGAAAATTCTGGTGCGAATCCAAAATGAGAGATATACAATTACTTTCCCCGAAAGGGTTAATCCGTTTATTATTATTACTATTTATGTAGTTTATTTCATTTTTCATTTTTTTTTTTTTTTTTTTTTTTTTTTTTTTTTTTTTTTTATGGGCATTGTCGTTTACAACTCAATTTCAGGTCTAAAAATATAGAGATGACAGTGACAGAACACTCTAAAAACGACATTTTCAAAACTGAGCAAAAAATACTCAAATATGAATATGTCGCATAGTCAAAATGGCTCCAAATACAAATGACTCAAGTTTGAAACATGTATAGACTCATTTCTCAAAACATGTACACACTCAAGAATAAAACATCATGTGCTTCTATTTGAGCAGTCCATGTTTCAAAAATGAGTTTGAACTGATTCTAACCCTTTTTTGAGTATGTCCATGTTTCAAAAACGAATTTGAACTTATTCTAATAATTTTTTAGTACACCGATGCTTCAAAAATGAGTATGAACTGACCTCTATGTGATCAGTTTTGAGTATGTCCATCTTTCAATATTCTGAGTATTTCTGGTATTTCAGAATTGAAAGCATTGGATCGTCCTATCTGAAACAAAAAGTTTCATAACAAAATGAAAACATCGATTTACTCAGATTTGAAAGTGTCATTTTTCTGGGGGGGGGGGGGGGGGAGGGTTCCAATTTAAATGAAGTAAAAATGTGTTTCTAACCATGGGGACATGTGAACATTACAGACCAATACCAGTGTGACTATAAAAACGTATCAGAGAAACAAATCTGTGGAATTACAAAATATATTTAAACTCACGGGATGTTCATTTGTTGATTTTGCGTCTGTAATGACGTGTAGAGCTCAAGAATGAGCAAACAGACACAAACTAACATAAAATTAATATAAATGCATAAAATTTTACCAAAGTTCACTGCACTTCTTGGACCATTAAAACAATCTTAATTCTTAATCAACTTGAAGAGCGGAAATATCACTAATTTCTTCACTGGTATCCATAATTAAACTAAAAATTACAAGTTAAGCCGTGTGAAAATTGAACAAGAACCAAAAATTATGTCATTTCATTATATGAAAAAAAATTCTTAATAATTATTCTGTCAATGTTGAAAATTGTTTCATAATCAATGCATGATGCATGAATTTTCGTTCTTGTTATTCTTTTCATTTGAATTCTCTGTTCTTTCGCATTTGTGATAACTTTCCTATTTTCTAACATTTAAATTTACTGAAGCGCATGCACATAGTACTTAAAACAAAGAATTTCTCTTCTGAACTGGTGAAGGTTGTGCCAACTGTTGGTGGGTGATTGTGTTCTTCAAAATTTTAATTCCATAGATCTAAAGTTGGTAAAAATGTGTTCAATACATTTTATAAGATTTAGTTTATTCATAAAATCTTGGTAGAAACTTATTAAAAAAGATCGCGGTACACCTGAATTCGTCTCACGGCGCACCAAATGCACCGGTTCAGAAAAACTGCTCTAATGTACGCAAGTACTAGAGACATTAAAAATCCTAATTTTTCAATCGATCAAAAAAAAAAAAAAAAAGTGACAGTGTGAATGGGTGGAAGAGAGAGAAAAAGAAGACATAAAATAAAAAGCTTCGAATTGTTCCACTTGAAAATAAATTTTCTCGTCTTACCGTCAGAACGAAATAGGCAATCGATGACAATTCACTCCTGGTACATATCATATATGTTAAATGATAATATCTTGATATAGAACTTTCGCGACACATCTAAAATCTTCTCACAGCATACCAGTGTGCCGAGGCACACCGGTTGCGAAACACTGTTCTAATATCTAATATATACACACAAGTTACTAGTGGTATTAAAAATCCCAATTTTTCAGTCGATCAAAAGAAAGAAAGAGTGAGAGTGTGAATAGGTGAAAGGGAGAAAAACAAAAGAAAATATAAAACTTCGAATTGGTCCACTTGAAAATAAATTTTCCCGTCTTTTCGTTAGAATGAAATAGGCAATCGATGGGAATTCACTCCTGATGTGTATCATTTTGTTAAATGATAATATCTTGATAGAACTTTCGAGGCACACCTAAAATATTATCACTGTGCACCAGTGTGCCAAGCCGAGGCACACCGGTTGAGAAAAACTGCTCACGTACACAAGTATTAGTGGTTTTAAATCCTAGTTTCTAAGTCCATCAAACGAAAGAAAGAGTGAGAGTGTGAATGGGTGAAAGAGAGAAAAAAAAGAAAAAGAAAGACATAAACTACAAAACTTCGAGTTGGTCCACTTGAAAATAAATTTTCACGTCTCTCCGTCAGAATGAAATAGGCAATCGATGAAAATTCACTCCTGATGCGGAAGTCAACGGAAAGTTGCGGAAAAAAAGTCCTAGAATTGCCTGCACTTTCCAGTGCCGCTGCTATAAATTTGTTGTCAAATGCAGTTGGACGAATAAGGGGGGGGGGGGACGAAATTCAACGCACTGGGTCTCTTGGGGGGGGGGGAGAATGAAGCGAGTGTGGGAGGGAATACCCATCGCGGGGGAGTGGAGAACATTGTGTCTCTGTAGAGGCACTTAACAGCCCTACCCTTCACAAAAAAGGTCGGTAGGCCAAAAAGAGAACCGAGAATATTATATATAAAAAAAATAATATTTCGAGACCGTTTTCTGACATTGGCGATGGCTGGGTTTTTTTGTGTGCAGCCGTATATATTCCTTGCTTAATCTTCTGGATTTTTTTTTCTTCTTTCGTATTATTATTCTTTTGGTCTTCCTCTCTCCCTTTTGTCATGTTGCCGTGGCCTCCTCCCCACTTTAAATAAAATATCGTATTAAAGCTAAATAACACGAAAATTTCTTTCTACATTCACGTGTCTTCTTTCTTTGCATCGGGTTTAGATGACACAGCTGTGTGCAGATATTTTTTTTTTTTTTTTTAAAAGAAAAAGAACCTATGGAAGGCAGAGAGGCGAGAGTATGAAATATGTAAGAGTGTATTGTTTTGTGAAGACCACCGCCAAGGTGGTCGTAACGGTGAACTTTGATTTGGTGTTTAGGTGGCATTTAGCGGTAGCGTTTAAGAATTCGTTGAATGAAAAGGGGGGCGGAAAACTGCATTTTGGAGAAGGGAAACGTATAAGTTATTTTACCACATATAAAAAAATTAGCATTTTCGCAAAAAATTGTTATTGCAAGCAAAGATGAGACAACAAACAAAATATTAAATTCAAAAACGCCGGCCAAAACTTTATTGGTTTTCTTTGTGTAAACTGTCTTATCTATGGGACGATGGTACAATTCACTATCGCTGAAATACGTGTTTGACCATTTTTTAGCAGTTAGTTTTGCTGCATATTACGTTTCTTACCTAAAACTGATGCTGAGATAGGGCAAAGGCAAACTGACCTGAAACTTTCTTCACCCCTTTTGAACCTCATTAGGAGTTGAATTTCGGAAACCGAGAATTCAAGTTCCTAGCTTCAACAGCTTCGTCAGTGCATGTGCATTGATGAATCAGCCAAGATAACATGGCCTGACTTATGCAGGGGCGTGCGGGGCAGCTGCCCCGGACCCCCCATTTGAGAGGGTCCCCCCCTCTGGGCTTAATCAGGATTTTTAGTAAAATGATGCAAAACTGTTCGAATTGGCCAAAAATGACCAAAATTCTTACATTATCACAGATTTAGGAAGGGAGTGTAGCCCTCCACTTCCACAATCTGCTTCTTGTGCCCTGTCGCGAATCCAATTGAATTAAACGCATTCTTGGCTCCTACTAACAGGCGATGTTTGCATAAATGTATCTTTCTAAGCTGTGTGAGAAATATGTTTTTGTTTTTGTAGATGTAAATTTCTAAGCTGTGTGAGCAAGATGTTTTTTGTTTTTGTAACTGTATTTTTCCAAGCTGTGTGAAAAAATGTTGTTGTTGTAGAAATGGTTTTGTAGAATGTTTTGTCGGCACGGAAGTGAGATAATAAAAAGATATTCGTTATGTTTTTTAAAAGGAATGTTTTTCACGTATTAAAGTATTATTTTCTATTGTTTTAAAAATGACGAAAGTATTAAAACGGGTAGTTTTAAGCTATCGAAAGTCGCTATGTATGTATTTGCGACAATTTGGCGCCCGAACAGAGGGACATAGGAAGTAATATTTTTTAAGTGGAAAACTGTTCAAGTATGGATGCTTTAAAAATAAAAAGAACACCCCTTAGAAGCGCATTTACGAAGACTTTAAATGCTTTAAACGAAGCTATTAACCAGTCAAGCCCAGATGTTAATCTAATACAAGAGCTTTTAGATCAATTAGTAGACAAAACATCAAGATTACGTTCCACAGATGACGAAATATTAAATTTTATGTTGGCGAATGGGTCTCCAGAAAAAGATTATGTAAAAGAGTTCGAGGCATGCGAGGAATACCATGAAAAATTAATAACAGTGAAGCAAAGTGTAAGACATTTTTTTGTTAAGCCTACCGTCGAACATCAGCCTCTTTTATCTAATTCGATAGAAAACGAAAGAATGGGATCCCGCACCCTTAGATTACCTGAAATTAGTTTGCAGCCGTTTGATGGGGACTCAAGATCGTGGCTAACATTTTGGAATACCTTCAAGAAAATTCACGAAGACACTGTGTTAGACGATCACTCGAAGTTCGTATATCTGATGCAAGCAATTACTCCGAAATCGAAAGCGTCTCAAATTGTGAAAAGTTATCCTATATCGGCTGAAAATTATGCTAAAGTAATTCAACATCTTAAAGAAAGATTCGGAAGAGAAGACACTCTGATACAAATTTATGTTCGCGATCTGCTGCAGCTGGTATTGTGTAATAATAATACATCGAAAAGAGAGTGTAATTTGTCGTCGTTATATGACAACCTAGAAACCAAACTTAGATCGTTGGAATCTCTTGGGGTCACAGAGGATAAATACGCTAGCATTTTATTCCCGTTGGTGGAATCGTGTTTAACTCATGACGTTCTCCGAATTTGGGAACGGGATCGTGAGAAGTCTGATCAAGGTAAGAGTGAATTAAATTCTATACTTAATTTCTTAAAAAATGAAGTGTTGTCTGAAGAACGTATTTTATTGGCGCGTACTAGTTTTGGTTTTGATAAATCTAAGAATTTTACTAGATTTAAAAATGTTGAATATAATTCTGTGCCAACTGCTACTGATTTATTTGTAAGTGATAAATCTAAGGATAAACATTTAATTAAGAAATATGAGGAAACATGTATATTTTGTGACAAGTGTCACTTATCAGAAAAATGTTTTAAAGCTAATTCGCTTTCTTTTGAAGATAAACGAAGTATAATTTTGAAAAAGGGGGCTTGTTTTGTCTGTCTTAAGAAAAATCATATTTCACGTCACTGTAAATCGAAGATTAAATGTTTAAATTGTGGTAAAAGGCATTTTGCTGTAATGTGTCAAAATGTTTGTAATGAAGAGAGTAATACGGCATTAGAAAGTCGTAAACATGAGTCAGGGAGTAGTGATACTGTTTTGACTACTCAAGGTTCCGACCCATCAGTGTTATTACAAACTTTGCATGTACGTGTAAAGCACGATGGCAAAGAAAAAATTGTACGGGGAGTCATAGATACGGGCTCAGAGCGTTCATATTTATCAGAAGATGTAATTAAGTATTTGAATTATAAAAGTATTGATGAAGTTAAATTAATTCATAAATTATTTGGTGGTGTTGAAACAAGTGAGACAAACCACAACAAATATAGAATTCATTTAAGTAGTATTGATAATAGTTATAAATGTGATATGCATGTTTTAGATGTTCCTGTTATTTGTTCTAATATAAAAAAGGTGCCAAATGGACCTTGGTTAAAAGAATTAAATAAATATGGTATTAAGATTTCGGATGTTGAAAACAATGTATATAAAACCGAAAACGAAATTAAATTGTTAATTGGTTCCGATGTGGCGGGAAAATTACTCACCGGAAATATTAAAGTTTTAAAAAGTGGTCCGGTTGCTGTAAAGACCCATTTGGGGTGGACTCTCATGGGGAAAATTCCAGGCATTAAATCTGAAACAAATGATTCTCTTATGGTTATTTCGTCTCTTTGGAACGAAAGTTCCGTTGCCGACTTATGGAAGCTAGATATTCTTGGTATAACTGATCCGGTGGAATCTAAAACTAAAAATGAAATTCATGAAGAAACTATGCAACATTTTAAAAGAAACATAAGAATAGATTCAGATGGGAGGTATGAAGTAGCATTGCCTTGGGTACTAGATAATGCCCGCTTACCTAGTAATAGAGAATTGGCCGAAAAACGGCTTGCTGCAACGAAGAAAAGGTTATCAAATTTGAATAAAACTGAAGTTTATAATGAAGTATTTGATACATGGTTAAATGCAGGAATAATTGAAAGGGTGGTCGATAATAAAACATCCAAAATACATTATTTGCCACACAGGCCTGTATTTAAAGAATCGAGTGAAACTACTAAAGTAAGGCCGGTTTTTGATGCTTCGGCTCATGTGAAAGTTTTTCCTTCATTAAATGATTGTCTAGATAAAGGATTAAATATGATTGAAATGATTCCGACAATATTGCATCGTTTTCGGAAATTTCCTGTTGGTGCAGTATCTGATATAGAAAAGGCATTCTTACAGATAGGTATTACAGAAAGTGATAGAGACTATCTACGGTTTTTATGGAAGGATAATATAATTTACAGACATAAACGTGTGGTTTTCGGAATCAATTGCAGCCCTTTTTTACTAGCGGCTACTCTGAAACACCATCTGGAAAGTACACCTGACAATTTTGTTTCTACAGCAGAAACTTTGAATGAATCTTTGTATGTAGATAATTGTGTTTGTAGTTTCAACACAACTGAAGAGTTAAACAAGTTCATAATTGAATCGAGAATGTTACTGTCCTCCGCGAAATTCAATTTAAGGGGATGGCTGTCAAATTATCCAATTCAAATTATGTCTGAAACTTCAACAGTTAACATAATACCAGTACTAGGCTTAAACTGGGATCTAGAAAACGATACCCTATCTTGCAAAATCGGCCCTATTGAGGAAGAGCAAATTATTCCTACAAAACGAGCTCTACTTTCATTGGCTCAGAAGGTTTTTGATCCTTTGGGATTTGCATCACCCGTGACTTTGCTCCCTAAACTTATTCTACAAGAATGCTGGAAGTTGAAATTAAAGTGGGATGAATTAATTCCAGAGAATTTAGCTAAACAATTTTTGAAGTGGGTGCAGGGAATAAAATTTATTTCTGACATCAAACTTGAGCGCTGGATGAATCTACATAATTTTGAAAATGATGTAAGTCTTCACATATTTTGTGACGGAAGTAAACACGCATATGCTACTTGTATTTTTCTGAGAGTAAAGAAGAAAAATGAAATTTTGGTGAGTTTTATACAAGCACGCGCAAGAGTAGCTCCTCTTAAGAACCTAACTATACCGCGGTTAGAGCTTTTATCATGCTGCATTGGAGCCAGGTTGGGTAGTCGTGTCATTGCTGATTTAAGAATTCCAAATTTGAAGATCTGTTATTGGTGTGATTCAACCACAGCTTTAAGCTGGATAAAGCGAGATGATAGATGGGGAACATTTGTCTGGAATCGTGTAGAAGAAATCAGATCTTTGTCACAGAAAGATCAGTGGCGACATATTTCAGGAAAATTTAATCCGGCTGATCTTCCTTCCAGAGGTTGTTCCATTGAACAGTTCTTGCAGCTAAAATGGTGGGAGGGACCAGCCTGGCTGGCTGAGCCAGAATTTACTTGGCCTCAAAGTGTCGAATCACCAGATGAAGAAGTTATTAATACTGAGAAACGGAAAAGTGTCATTTCAGCATTAAACAAGAACACGAAACCTAATGATTGGTATTATCGACGATTTTCATCATACAAGAAAATAATAAGATTGATTGCATGGATTCTAAGATTCATAAGTAATTCAAGAAAACCGAATTTAAAAGAAGTATCTGATCTTACATGTTTAGAAATAGAACAAGCTGAAAGAAAATTAATGATTTTGATCCAGAAAGACAGCTTTGATGAAAAGAATAATGAGAAAATTCGTAGCCTAAGACCAATCCGTGATGAAGATGGTATCATCAGAGTAAAAACACAAGTCATCTATCGAGAAGATACTGTCAATTTTAAGTACCCAATTCTTTTGCCGTCTGACCATCCTGTAGTCCATCGATTGATCTCCTGGAAACACCAAGAGCTATTACATGCAAGAGTGGCTCTTTTGATGACATCTATACGAGAAGACTACTGGATCCTGAAAGCCAGGAAAACCATTCGAGCAGTAGTTCAGAAATGCGTGCGTTGTAAAATATTTAGTGCACAGAAGACAGAGTCAGAACCTATTGCATTGCCAGCAGAAAGAGTTCAAGATGCGGCAGTATTCCAAATAACTGGAGTAGATTTAGCTGGGCCCTTATATTTGAAAAATGGAAAAAAGGTATGGATTGTGTTGTACACTTGTGCAGTGTACAGGGCCGTACATTTAGAATTAGTGACGTCATTAGCAACAGATACCTTCCTCCAATCTTTTAGGCGCTTTATAGCGAGAAGAGGAAGACCGACGACCGTTTATTCTGATAATGGTAAAAATTTTGTTGGTGCAGATAGAGCTTTTTCAGACATCGATTGGGAACAGATCTCAGCTGCAGCAGCTGTACAAAAGATTCGTTGGAAATTCAATCCGCCTACTGCTGCCTGGTGGGGTGGTTGGTGGGAGAGGTTGATACAAATGCTGAAACGCATCTTGAGGAAAATACTAGGTAGAGCCTCATTATCCTATGAAGAGCTTATCACAATTCTTTGTGACTGCGAACAAGTTGTAAATGCTAGACCACTCACGTATGTCTCAGAAGATGTGGATGATCTAGCACCTTTAACACCATCAATGTTTCTTCAAGAAATAAGATCTTCAGATGTGATAGATTTTGATGCAATTGACGCACAAGAATTAAACAGAAGAGCAAAGTATAGACTACAAGTTCGAGAACATCTTAGAAGACGATTCCGTATTGAGTATTTAGGGCAGTTACGCCAACAAAATTCCCTGCAAAAGAATGCCAAGCAACTGACCGTTGGTGATGTCGTTCTCGTAGAGTCTGATAAGAAACGTACGTATTGGACTTTAGCTCGTGTGCAAGAACTAATTTCTGGAAAAGATGGTCACCCGAGAGTTGCTCGGGTAAAAACTGAAAATGGTGAACTTTTAAGACCAATACAAAAACTGTATAATCTAGAGATTCCAAAAGAAAACTCTTTAGAACCAATATTACGAACAAGAAGTGGTAGAACAGTGACTGTTCCAAAACGTTTTCAGTCATAAGACTATTTTTTTGAACACTGAACTTTTCAAACTTTTTTCCTTATTTTTTAGTAGATCTCATTTCCTAGTGTTAATTTGAATTTGTAATAATATGTTTAATTTTTGTTTGAATTTTTGCAGAAATTTGTATAATTTGTCTTTGAAAATTAGGATTAAGAATATCTATACTTTGGCCATGTAATGTAAGTATAATGTCACACATATTTTGTTTTATTTTGAATTTTGTTGTGCATATTGTTGAGTTTTCCTGTTGAAAACTCAAGGTGGGAGATTGTCGCGAATCCAATTGAATTAAACGCATTCTTGGCTCCTACTAACAGGCGATGTTTGCATAAATGTATCTTTCTAAGCTGTGTGAGAAATATGTTTTTGTTTTTGTAGATGTAAATTTCTAAGCTGTGTGAGCAAGATGTTTTTTGTTTTTGTAACTGTATTTTTCCAAGCTGTGTGAAAAAATGTTGTTGTTGTAGAAATGGTTTTGTAGAATGTTTTGTCGGCACGGAAGTGAGATAATAAAAAGATATTCGTTATGTTTTTTAAAAGGAATGTTTTTCACGTATTAAAGTATTATTTTCTATTGTTTTAAAAATGACGAAAGTATTAAAACGGGTAGTTTTAAGCTATCGAAAGTCGCTATGTATGTATTTGCGACATGCCCCATGTTCCCTCCTCCCCAAAAAGGAACAATCTACATCATCATAAAACTATTGTTATAAAATTTTATACAAAAGTACTTTAAAGAGAATAAGGAATGAAGTAACAACATAACAAATGTTGAAATGTGTTGCTATTAGTATAAGTGCATGCCTTCACTTGTTTTTCCATATTATGGAATCACCCAAAGGGATGTTGATGCAAAACAAAGATTAAATTTTATAATGTGGTAGAAAATTGTATATTATAACAAATAATCAAGAGTGACTGAAAGACCTGTATTTATACTTCAAAAGCTCATATGAGTCGTTATATTCATATACAAAAAATAATGTACTGTCATCTGTTAACGTTTTGATCATCTTTCTTGTGATACCCTGTATACAGATGTAAATAGTACTTGGTTCGAAATTTATGTATACATACAATGGGTATGAAGTTTATTACTAGTCACTTCAACATAAATCCCAAACAATTTCTATGGATAGATAGGAGCCCCCCCCCCCCCCCCCCCCAGAATGATGCTTGCCCCGGCGCTCCAGATAGTCTAAGTCGGGCCCTGCAAGCTAAAGCCATTTATATATGTAAATTAAAAGAAAAACTTGACCCAAAATTCAAACACGAGTCTGCATACAGTAAGGAAAAAACTACATTACAGTGTTATGTAGGTAGGTAGAGTAATATTTAGTGTATACAAATAAAAGCAACACCCTCGGTGGTTAAAAAGCAAACTTTGTTTAGGCCGTTCTGCCATACGTCTTCCTAGGTCAAGGCACCACTGAAAAAGTCTGGTGCTGCCATCTATTGGGAAGACCGTAAGCACTCTGGAGATCCTCACATAGATTTACAACAGCAATGCTATTCTCAAAAATGTGAAATCTTTTGTATATTGTCTCAATATATAATTGCTATGTTTAAGCTATAGTCATTTTTCCTAATATTATTCACAACACTGCGCAAACACAAACCTTTTATTATTTTGTCTTTACAATTTCTGTTATTATTATCGGCTTTTAATAATGGTAGTAAGTCGAAACGTTTACTATTATCACTTCATTTGGGTTTCAGCATTGAGTCATAAAACAAAAAAAAAAATCTCCTTTTGAATGCTAAAGGTGTAAATTAACAACATAATACAAATTAAAATAATTTTTATTAGTTGTTTTACATGTTTCAACTCTTTCCGAGTCATTTTCAAAAACAAAATGAGAATATTCCAAAATTGCGCGGGCTTTGAAGTCATTATTTTCATGTACTTTTTAAAAAATTACGCACGTTATCTATTATTTTTTACTTGGTTGTTTATTTTCATATCCGTAACCATGGAGTAACTTTTAAACTATAAAACCTCTTTTTAAAACTACAGCCCTAGCAAGATTATATCAAGAAGAAACCATCCAAATAAATTTCAACGAAAGTTTCCCTCCAGTCTATACTATCCGTCCATAATAAGAAAAACCATAGAGATACTAACACGCAAAAATACAATATGTAACGATGCGGCATCTTTTAATTTACCGAAACTGTGGCTCGAGTGACTCCATGGTCACAGATATGAAAATAAACAACCAAGTAAAAAATAATAGATAACGTGCGTAATTTTTAGAAAAGTACATGAAAATAATGACTTAAAGCCCGGGCAATCTTGGAATATTCTCATTTTGTTTTTGAAATTGACTCGGAAAGAGTCGAAACATGTAAAACAACTAATAAAAGTTATTTTAATTTGTATTATGTTGTTAATTTACACCTTTAGTATTCAAAAAGAATATATTATTACAAGGTGTTATAATTTATTATACTGTTAAAAAAAATCTCTTTTAAGGCTTTTTATATCATTGTTGAGACTGCTATTTCAAATATGTGTTTCATTTATTAAATTTTAAAATCGGGTCTATTTTAAATAATAATTTAATAGACAACCAAACCAATAATTCAGGATAAAAGAAAAAAAAACTGAAGAAAATATTAGAAAGTTGTTACGTCTGTTTAATTCTGTTGTGATATGAAAATTTTCAAAAGTTCCTCCATAATTCTTCCTCCAAAAATTCTTCCACAGCCAACTGTCATATTAATAATCAAAAGCGCACCAAGGATGGTGCGAGTGATGATGGCCGATACGAGGTGCTAATCTGGATAGGCGGTTTGTTGTCTTTGTCAGTAATCACCACTGATACACACAGGGTCGGTTGAAAAGAAACAAACGTTTTCACACCAGGCGACAAACAGAGTTATTAGTAGCTGTTAATAGTTCACAAAATAGATTCAACGTTAGATTTCAGTAAATGACATATTTGATCATTTTCACCAAACTTTAATTTTTGTCATTTGAATAACTACTTTTAGATTTTAAAACCTATAAGTAATATTTTCCCAAAATTAAAAAAGTAAAAAAAGGAGGCGAAAAAATTGATATGTTAGAAGGATTCATATTGATGAACGGAGGATATATGAGACAACACCTTTAGTCAATAATCCTACCCAGTGCTTTACAAATTTGATAAAATCCGGTAGCCAGTAAAAAAAAATACCCCCGTCATTGGATTTTCAAAAAGCACAATTTTTTTTTAATTAATTGAGAAAAATAATAACAAGTATAGTTTTGAATTATTAGTTACAAAATTTAGATGAGTGGATAATGTAGAAAGACACTATAAACTAAGCTTTCTAACGAAAAATTTCAAAATTATATATTTTAAAGGCTTAATTAATCGGCATGTTCGGGACAATGCTGATTGACGAATGTGTCAAATGTCCAGATAGGGGGCCATCAATAAAACAATGAAACATGATTTTTTTTTCTGTCGAAGTTGGTCAAGTAATTCTGATTTTATTATTTTAAAAGTTGCAGGTTAAAAAAACTTGGTCGCCAGAAGAAAAAAAAACTTGGTCGCTAGTGGTGACCGGGCGACAACATTTGTCAAGCCCTGATCATATACCTAATCAGCATCCCATGAAAATATTATTTATTAAATTGAGTATTGCCCAAACTAAACCTACAACTGAAAAGCAGAGATGATTATCTGAAATTTCAAATATCATTTTTTTCATCTATTTATTCATTTCTGCAGAGATGATTATTTGAAATTTAAAAAAATCTTTTTCTTCGCCTGTTTATTCATTTCTGCCGTTTCGAACGAGACATCCCTCTGCGAAAACATAATAGTGCTTAAGATAAATAACATCGGATTTTTCCTTTTCTATTTTCATCTGTACTTCTTCTTTCTTTCTTTCTTTTTTTCCGACTTTTAGATCACAGATGTGCAAGACACTTATAGGAAAGTTGAGGAACAGGAATTCATACAAAGAGTCTGAAATACACAAATATAAGTTATTTTGTACAGTATGCGGTCACAGTTGTTGATATAATGAAATAGGGGAGGATAGAATTGGACATATATGGCCTGCAGCGCTTGGAAGTTTATAGTAGTGAACGAATTTATAAAAAAAATAAATAACAAGAAACACACTTGTAACGCAAAAGTAACATATAAACAGTCTAGAAGAAATAACTTTTTTTAAGTATAGAATTTTTTCGTACAGGTGTTCCATATTACTTTTTTCCTTGGCATCTATTTATAAACTTCTATATTGTTATATATGGTAAACAGAATTCGTGTTTGTTATGCTGTATGTGGAGCATAATTTGATAAATAAATTCAGATTTTAGTGATTTTACGCATTACATTTTTGAGTTAACCCTTAACTGCTATGACAAAAATTGTCGCATATTTATTGTGAGCGGTCTCTGAGACCGCTTGATCGAAAGTTGAATAAAAGGCTTGATTAACTCATGTAGGATACTGTTTATGTACAGGACTATATTATAATTAAAATTAACCTATTCAGCAGTCTCTAGCGATAGTACAGGGGCTCCAAAACGAAAAAAAAATTCACTAGTGTATCTACAGTTAAACTGAAAATTACAAGTTAAACTGTAAAAATTATTAAAAAAAAAAAAAAAAAAAAAAAAAAAAAAACAGCAGCGGTTTGTGAGACCGCTAACAGGAGTTATAAGGGCTGAGCTCCAAGTTAATGATTTTAAACATTATAAGATGACATATGGTAAATCAAAAACGACCAAAACGCACAGCAAAACCTCCTGACATGTACTTTAACGGAATATTGTGCTAAAAAGAACTAAACACAACTTTTTCTGGTCCCCATCGATTTAGTTTTCACAGATTTTAATACATTAGCTATGCAAACTCTAACATTCCATTAGGAATTATCTTTTATAAATTTTACGATATCTTACATTTCAGACAACCACGATCTTCACAATTTAACTTGTGGGAAATTTTGCTTCGTTTTAGAGCAGCAATACTCAATCTTTTTTTCTCTCGGGCAGCAAACATATGTTTGTGACATTAGGCGGGCCGCAACACACATATAATAATGTAAAAAAAAAAGATAATTAAAATAGAAAGGTAACAAAAGTAGTATAACAACGAGGTATATGTAGAAATATACCTCGAAGATTCTTGCTTGGAAATTGTAGTGTAAAACGTTTTGCTGCCAATTTTTTCCTCTACAAACATTTAACCTTAATAAGTATTATTAGCTTTAATATAAGTATAAAATGTAATAATAATATAACAATGTAGCGTTTCCAGGTTCTAAAGAAAAAAAAAAAACTCAAGAGATTTTCTTTAATAAATCAGTCTTTTGCACAACACAAAACTTTTTTTTTAATACAGAAGTATATAGCGCCAATTTAATCAGTTTGGAATAATGTTTGATTAGTGTTAGAGATTTAAAAATGTATACATCACTAGATTACAAATAGGAATACGCTTAAAAAGAACTTTTCACTAAGAAAAAGGCATTTAAAATGTTTTAACATAATTTTAAATTAGTATAATTATAAATTACAGGACTGATTTTGTCTTCCCGTGAAAACTAAAAACGTATAAAAAAACACTGAATATCTTTAAAATGTTTTATGAACATCTCATCAATTAATTTTATAAATAGGGATTAATGATTATGTGTCTTGGGCCGAACATATAAGGTTGCCGGAGCACATGTGGCCCGCAGGTTGAGTACGGCTGTTTTAGAGTCTTAGTAGGAACTATCACTGGAGACTTATGAATAGGTGAATTTTAATTATAATAGTCCTGTAGATAAAGTTTAGTACAAAAACTGTGTCCTATGAGTTAATCGAGCCTTTTAATTCATCTTTGGATCAAGCGGTCTCAAAGGCCGCTCACAGTACCTAAGCTAACAGTTTCTTAACCCCTTCGGGACCGGCGACTTTTACACAAATTTTATTCGGTTGGCACCACTTTTTTTTTAGAAAGCTACCTTTACTTTAACTATCACAAAAATACCCTAATTAGACAAAGTAAATATTACTTTAATTTTTTACTGGGTGCCTAAAACAAATTCTGTATGCTCTTTTTGAAGGCGCATATATGCACCCATGGTCCCGAATGGGTTAAGACAGTATAGTTAAAGATTAATGAATTAACCACTGGTTAAAAGAAAAAGGAAAACAAAAACCACATCTTCCAACTCTCTGGGAAAGTTATGCATCAAAATAACATCTGTGATTGAAGGAGCCTTTTCCAGATGCACGAGATGACTGTGAAATCTAAAATAACAGAAATGCGAATGCGAACAGTTAGAGAGAATTTTTCTCAGGCAGTTCATATACATTGTAACGTCGCATTCCCATTCAAGAAGTTGCATGAAATAAACAGAACACACACACACACAAAAATTAGAAACCAAAATATTTTAGGGGAACGCGGAATTTTTTCTGTTTGAAAAATAAAAATAATCTATGATGCTTTTTTTTTTTCCTGACGTATAAAAACGAAATAGAAATGTGGAAATTTTGCAGTGGAAAAAAAAATATATATATATTTTGAACTTTTAAAAACGGCCTATTTAAAAACAAATTACTGAAAATTTGCTTTTTGGATTCGCTTTTTTTACATGTTACGCGCTCCAAGTGGCTTCTATTCGTTCTTGAGATATAGCGAATTGGGAAAAACAGACCATAGTAGTGACACCTGTTGGGCGGTATACAACCAAACATAATAAGGATGTATTTTTGTCAAGGTTCAAAGAATATGGAATTTGGTGCAATTCAATATACATTAGTTCTTGAGATATAGCTTTACTGAAATCGTGAAAAATGCAGTATTGCAGCACCACCTGTTGAGCGATTTACACAAAAACCTAATCAGCTCCTATTTATGTGAAGGTTTAACAGAATAGAAAGTTTGATTGAATTCCGTACATTAGTTCTTGAGCTGCCTTCAAAATGTATGTCACATGCAGACAGATAGACAGACTCACGGACAGACATTTTCTAAAAACAATCAAATTGTTTCAGGACCTTCTAAAAGTATCAATTCGTCGAAAAGTAGAAGTCGAAATTTTTAACGAATCGAATACTTTCTTCTTTTTAAAGATAGTAGAAAGTGATAAATAAAGCTGTGTGGTCTGAGTCTCTAAGTTTCGTTCCTTATCAATAGCTTAACTTGTTTGTATATATGTTGGTGACCGTTCTCAATTTGTTTATTAGGCATTAACACTTAAATTTTTTTTAATGGTATTTCAAAAAGGGCTTATCAATGCAGACACGAAAATCTAAAAAGGGTCTAAACAAGCAGTTGCTTTTTAGGTGTGTTCGTAATTATATAAATACGTAGCACCTATTGTCGTCGTCTGGTCCGTCCGTCTGTCTGTCCGTCCGTCCGCCTATAACAACGCAAAAACTACCCAACCGAATGGTTTGAAATTTAAGATATATTATCTTTGCAGAATTTTGTCGAATCAATTTTTTTTTCAAATTTTATTAAAATCGAATCAAAACTTTAGTAGATATTAAAAAAAATATTAAGAAATTTGAATTTTTTTTTAAGAAAATTGGTTTTTTCTTGTTATAAGAGCTTCCGAGGTTTAATGATCAAGCGACCGAGATACTTATTTTATGACAGAAATGAATCTGCAGACGATGGAATTCATTTCACAGAATTAAAAATCATCAAGATCTGAATATTTATATAACTAGCTATAGTACGAACGCACCTCATTTGTCACGTTTGACGTACAATTTCCAACTTGTTTTTTATGCATGTTCAGTATACATTAAAAGATAAACAACGCTTCACTCGGCTTGTGGCATACGCTTTAATTGTGGTGTCACTGAAATAACCACTGATAAATAAACTAGTCGTTGGGGGCCACCGTAATACTTACCCATCATGGATATGCATAATGTAAAATATTAAAATAAAAATGTGTAAACTACTTATAAAATGCATTGCAACTCAAATAAAATCGTGGCTTGATGACGTCACAAACTTTAAAGGCTCGATTACTGAATTGCTTGAAAGAGGTTTTTCCTTATAACTCCAAAAATAATAATCCTATTAACTAGCGGTTTATTGCATCTGATTAAGCGTCAAATTTCCAATTAAAATATATCTTTGAAGTGAAATTTGGATGAAATACAGGGTCATGAAAAATCAAAGAGTGTGGAAAATAGGATTCCAAATATCTCGGCAACTCACTATCCGATCGACTTCATGCTTTATTCAAAATTTATGTTTTTTTATTGTCTTTTATATTCATTTCTTAAAATAAACAATTTCGAAAATTTTTATATACCTTTCATCAGAACGAATATTTCGAGAGTCCGAAAAAAATTGTTCCGGTTAATCGAGGTTATTGAAATGAAATAGGCTTCTTCCCATTATTACATACTAAGTACATACCAAATTGCAAGTCTCTATCTCAATTTTTTCGGGAGATAGAGCGTTTACAGACACACAGACACACAGACGGACGGCAAAATTTTTTTTCTAAAAATATGTTTTTCGGAATCTCCAGTGTCTGAAACGTGTAAATCCGTCAAAAAAAAATTTTCGATTTTCAAAACGATTACAAGACTTACCCTATACTACGTATGATGGGTAAGTAATATCAGCAGTAAACTATGCGAATGAAACAGGGCCTAAATGCGCAATATTTATTATATGAGATTCACTTATATATTTAACTTGCTATATATTCTTCATAACAGATTGGACTAGATAGACTTGTTGAAACGTGTCAGCACGAGAACATGGAAAAAAAAATCTAGGCTTGAGTTGCAAAAAAATTCAGAAACTTTGAAGAAGTAAAGAAATTTAGGAATTTTGCGGTGAAATACAAAAATTCAAAAAAACCTCGAGTACCAAAGTGTAGTTTACATCGACTATCTATATTATAAAGGACAAACGTGTCCGTCCGTAAGGCTGGTGTCATTTTGAAGTTGGCAACACAGACGATTAAATTTCGCTATTACTGCAATTTTTTAAACTTCTAAACATCGCACATTTTCATTTTTTATAACCATCAAATAAGGCAAAATGTGTACTTTCATATGCAATTTGTTTGAAAACTGTATCGCAGTTTACTCATTTTACTTACCCATTATACGTAGTATAGGGTAAGTCTAATAATCGTTTTAAAAATCGAAAAAAAAAAAAAAAAATACAACTTTGTGGTCCAGAGCCATTTAAGTGACGTCAGAAATATTAACAGCTTAATGAAATATTAAAAAATAAATACTTACAATTTTTTTGAATCCTAATGAACTGTATATCTAAATGGGAGATAATCCTTAAATTACGTAATCTACTGGTGCTCCGATACAGTACGCATATACACAGCCATGATTAAACAAAGTAAACAAATAAACAATAGGTGACGCACGCGTAAAAATTAAATAAAAACACGGTTAAAAGCTCGATGTTTTTGCAAAAAGTACGCGCAAGAAATAAATTAGCAATCGTATTTTAATTGCATTGTAGGATGACGTCATCTGATAATGCAGTATTTTATTTTTGTGGCAACACTGATTTGAGGAAAATATTTCATTTCATTTATGAAAACAATGCCGATTTAATTTTTAATTAACTGCAGTTTTAAATCAAAAAGCATGCTTCAACGAAATGTTAAATGTGCTATGTCAGAAGCCTGTTCAAAGTACTTTCATATACTATCTCATTCGTCGTTCTGCGTTTCGTATTTCCTTAGAAAAAGGGATGTTGACAGGAGAAATAATATATATGATAATTTCAGCGGTTTTAAATGCTTATTTTAGTTACGTGTGTGTTAAATTTGTGTTTTATTTATATTATTTTATGGATTGCTTAGTATAGTTTTAATTTCGTTCTTAAATATTAGCTGGAAACAAATGCTGAACTTTTTATATTGTTTAAAGTGCAAACGGATTTATATTTTGTAATCGTCTGATGCAAGCGATCGAGATAGATTTTTTTTTTTTTAAATTATGCATGAAATTTAATTTAAATGCTATAATAAATGAGTCAATTTCGATGCAGTTTTCAAACAAATTGCATTTGAAAGTAGATTTATTTCCCTTATATAACGGTGTAAAAATAAAAAATATGTGATGTTTAGAAGTTTTAAAAAATGCAGTATGTGAAAAATCTTTATAATATAGATCAGCCATACTCAACCTGAGGTCCGCGGGCCGCATGTGGCCCGGCGACCTTTTGTTTGCGGCCCGAGGCACATAGTCATTAATCCATATTTATAAAATTAACTGAGGTGTGCATAAAATGTATTTAAGACCTTCATTGTTGTTTTATATTTTTTCATAAGAAAACGAAATCTGTCCTGTCATTTCTAGTTAATTTTAAATTATGTTAAAACATCTTAAATGCCGTTTCCTTAGTCAAAAGTTATTTTTACATTTAGTCCTATGTGTTGCGTTACAGTGGTGTATACATTTCTTAATCTTCAATACTAATCCAATTAACTATTCTAAATTAGTTAAATTTGCAGTATATATTTCTAAAATTAAAAAAATACTAACAAACAAAAAGTTTCTGCATTGAGCAAAATAGAAAAGATAGATAAGAAAATTTCTCACTTTTTCCTTTAGAACTTGTATATTCTGCATTGTTATATTATTTGGTTTTCGGCTATGGCCCTGTATATAGCTAATACTTCTTTTTAGGGTTGAACGTTTATCGCGGAAATAACTGGCATGAAACAATTTGTACACCATTATTTCAAACTTCGTGACTTAACATTTGCAGTAAAAATATACTACTTATAGTTTATTGTTTGGAAAAAGTGGTGTTAAAATGTTTTGGTAACATTTCTTCCGTGAAAAACGTTCAACCCTTACTGATAATACTAACTTTGTTATATTGCTTTGTTATACTACCTATATTATCTTACTATTTTATTTACCCTTTTTTAAGTGTGTTGAGGCCCGCGTAATGTCGCAAATATATGTCTTCGGCCCGCGAGAAAAAAAGGTTGAGTATGGCTGATATAGATAGATAATATTTTTCACATAAAATGGTTCTTGGTAATGTTAAAGGACAATCTAAAACAAGTTGGAAATTGTACGTCAAACGTGACAAATGAGGTGCGTTCGTACTATAGCTAGTAATATAAATATTCAGATCTTGATGATTTTTAACACTTTCCAACCTAGTTGAAAAGTGTTTATGACTTCGGTTTGTCTGGCCGTATGGCCGTCTGTCCGTGCTCTAACTCCCGTAAATATGCTCGGATTGCTCTGCAATTTTTATATGTTATTGTCGTTATCTATAGCATGTTCCCTATTTCAACGGAAGTGTGTAGCACTTATAGTTTTTTTACAGGGACGCTCAAAAGAATTCCGTTACATTGCGGTCTATGGGGAAAAATCATTTCCGGTTTATTCAAATAATGTTTCACTATTTTAAACGCATTGAAATTTATATATATCACTAAGGTGCATTAGACAAAGCTTAATATGGAATAGGGTGTGCATAGAACTTATAGTTACTTTACAGGGACAGTCAAAAGAATTCCGTTACATTACATCTATGGAGAAAAATCGTCTGCGGTTTATTTAAATAATGTTTCACTATTTTAAACGCATTGAAATTTATATATTTCACTAAGGTGCATTACAAGAGGCTTACAACAGAATATTGTGTGTATAGCAGTCATCGTTCATTTACAGGGACACACAAAAGAATTCTCAACTGTCTATTAACAATAATTCCTGGAAGTGCGTTTTAAGTTACTGAACACGATTTTAACTCGCTTTTTGTCTATTACGTGATGTGTATAAATTCTGTAGATCCTATACAGGGAAGCACAAAAGTTCGCGGATACATTTCCGTTCAGTGACAAAAACTCCAGACGGAGAATTTTAAACTGTGCTACGCGTTTCCTAACTGAACTAAAATTTAGCATCCTATGTAGTATATATACAGATCTATAGATCCTATACAGGGCTGAATAAAAGTATTCGGATATTTTTCTGAATATTGTATATGTTGGAAATTCCTGAAATTATGTTTTTAAATATATTATGCGTTTTCCAAATTGTTTACTTAGATGTCATCTTTTAGCTTATTAAGCGGTATGATTTGTAAAATTATTTTGGAAGCGTTGGAAAGTGTTACATAATCTATGCTTGACGCATGATTTTTCGTTCTTGTTAATTCTGTGAAATGAATTATATCGTCTGCAGATTAATTTCTGTCATAAAATAAGTATCTCGGTCGCTTGACGATTTAACCTCGGAAGCTCCTCTAACAAGAAAGCACCGATTTAAAAAAAAAAAAAAAAATTCAAATTTCTTAATAAATATTTTTATTAATATCTCCTAAAGTTTTGATTCGATTTTTAAAAAAATTGAAATGTCTCGACAAAATTCTGCAGAGATAATATATCTTAAATTACAAACCATTCGGTTGGGTAGTTTTTGCGTTGTTATATGCGGACGGACGGACAGGCAGACGGACGGACCAAGCGGCGACAATAGGTGCTACGTATTTATATAATTACGAACGCACTTAAAAACATATTAAATGCAAGAAAAATTATTAGAGTTTTCAATTTTAAGAAAAAGTTTTTCACCGACATTCTATTACCTAGCTAACCCGGGTTGGATCGCCAAGTATAATAATAAAAATCCAAATGGTTGATGTCATTGAGAAAGCTTATAACTCACGTTCTGCGAAACGGATTTTTACTTACATTGTCAGTTAGGTATTAGTTTTGGGAAAAGATTTTAATGTATAACACATCGTTCTTACGCAGCTTAGTTATATAGAGCTATGGGAGAAAGTTCTATAATTAGGTGAACCCGATTATGAAATATTAGCTTTTTTAAAACGTTCCATTGATCGGACTTTTATGGGAGTTGCATTATTAGTTAGATAAATTATACATGTAAAATTAGCAGTCCGAACTTGCATTCCACGGGAAAGGAGCCCCGGACATATATATATATATATATATATATATATATAAAGTTTTAAGTTTTCATATATATTGCTTATAAAAGTATATCATTTATATTCTACATATGCAAACTATAGTCAAAACATTGCTTTTTTATAATGTAAAGTAAATATAAAATACCCGTAGATGACAACCTTTTGGGTTTTTTCTTTTTAAATCATGTATACAAATTTTGAACCAGAAATGTTTTTAAATATAATGTTACCTTCCTCCTATGTAGCAGTTTTTTTTTTTTTTTTTTTAATCAGCAAATAAAATTTCTGGTTGAAATATGTTTATTTGACTTGAAACAAACCGGATGGTTGGTAGCTATGAAATTCGCGTATATCTGTAAAGTGATTTATATAGATGTATAAATTTGTTTTCCTGTTGTTAAATAATTACTTATCTATTATAATATTTTTCATAACTTGATTTCCTGTTATATTCTGAAGAGGATAAAAAGTTCCATATCCTTGTGTTCAATGTTCGTTTTCATTACTTTTTCTTTTCTTTTTTTTTTTCTTTTCTTTTTTCTTTTCATTTCTTTTTCGTAAACATTATACGCTAAATAATATTGCTTGTATAGTTTATATTATAGTTTTATGTAGTGATAATTTCAAAATTCTTAGTTTTCTGATTTACCGTAATGCTTACTCTGATATATTAAACAACTTTTAGAATAATAACTTTTTATGATAACAACATAAACATCGCCTGTTAAACAAAAAATATTAAAATATTAGTAATTAGATTATTTCCAGTTTTTGAGAATTTTCAAAATTCCTAACTTCTTTTTAAATTCCCTGGGGGTAGGGGTTACGTTTTTAACACTTTCTAACATGTGAAAAGTGTTTAGGAATTCGGTTTGTCTATGCCTGTCTGTCTCTTCAAGCTGTAACTCGCGTAAATATACTCGGATCGCCATGTAATTGATATATGTTATTGAGGTGTGCTATGGCATGTTCGTTATTGAAAATGAAGTGTGTAGCATTTTTAGTTCGTTTACAGAGACACTCAAAAGAATTCCATTAAATTATGTTCTATAGGAAAAAATCGTTTGCGGTATTTTTTTTTTTTTTTTTTTTGCAAGTTGTATTGTTGTTATAATTCTTATACAATTGTAACCATGAAGCATATTTAAGGCGATTTATTACCTGCGACGGGCTAACGGAAAAATGTCTTAAAACTAATGTATTAATTTATATTTAAGTTTCTAAAAATATTAAAATGTTCCATGGCCATCGGAAACACACCTTTGTAGATACTTTTTATAATTCTAGCCTATCGGAAAGTGGGTTAAAAATCAGTTACAAAATTCCACTTTTACATACAAAAATCAAATTGAATGAAATAAAAGATTGTAATAAAACGAAATTCATTTTAAGTAATATAATGACCAATTAAAATGTTAATGAAGGAAGTTAGATACGACCCCATTAAAAGCAATGCCGTATTTAAATTAATTTTTTTGTAACGCCGGCACAGTTTGTTAAAAATTAAATACTTTAAAATTAATCACACTCTTACAAAAAGACCGCGTTTTAAAGAGAAAATGTGACCTACTTTGAAAAAAATATTAATTCTTGTAGAGTATATAACAGAGAAAGAAAATATAAATAAACCGCACTCGTATTTAAATTATTCTGACTTCGTATGCAAAGTATACTTAAGTTCTAAATATGAAATTCAAATTGTATTTTAATTATGTTTTTTTTCCCTACTATAAAGTGGGTAGTATTGTTTGTAATTTTAACTAACTCCTCTGATTCTATAAGATTTTAGCATCTCTAGTAATTTTCCGCGTTTTGTTATGAATTTTAAATCCCGTAATTTAGAATCTCTTGAAAATAAATGAATGTTTGTGGCCATGAAGCTTCCAAGGTTTCGCAAGGCGTCCTATAATTAAACTTATATCTCGTCGAGATCTGTCTATTGTTTAGATAAAATTATATGCCCAGACCGTTTTTATATTTTAATATTTCGGGAATTTTGGAAAAAGTAAGACTGTAAAATTTTTATAAATGTTTGAGAAGAAGACATATAATTAATGTTACACAATACTTTTCATTTGCGGTGGTTATGGCACTTATGGCTTTTTGATGAATTGGGTTTTTGTAGAATTCCTATTCACTGTAAAAAAAAAAAAAAAAAAAAAAAGTTCTATCAAAATACAGAAACTTTATTGGAAATTGGATTTCCAGCACAATTTCCGTATTTTTACCCAATTTTTCTGCTGAATGAAAAATGGGAATTAACTAGACCAGGGTCGGCGAACCTTTTCACATCCGCGTGCCAATTTGTTTAAAAAATTTTGTTCAAGTGACCATGGCGTGCCAACAACCCCGCCGAAATATTCGCCAAAAAAAACTATAAAAATAAAGAATTAAATTATTTTTTATTATCATTAGATTAAGATAAATATGGATAACATACCTGCAGGAATATCACCATACACATTCAATTAAATAATGTATAAAATTGAAAACTAAAACCAAAACAACTTTTCAGATGAAAAGATTAATTAATTATACTAATAATTATAGAAATAATATAATATATAAGAAATAATTATAGTAATTGTAAAAAAAATATTAAAAACTCAAATTTAAACAACCTGCCAAATGACTATAATAATTGCAGATAATATATGGTAGTTGCCATTTTGATCTGCTGTTTTTGACATTTTAAGCAGTGTGGTGTTTTTATAATTGAGGTAATTTTATTTAAAATAGACAATGAAAAAAGAAACTTTAAATAAAATCATTTACGAATCATAACTTCAAAATATTTATTTTACACCTGCTATTAAATGAAAAATTGTTATTTTTAAAATATATTACAGTGCATAAGAAGAAATCAGCAAATATAAAAAACATTACCTAAAATGTCTGCAAAGAAATCTGTTTTCTCTCTGGTTTTCGTTGATTCAATTTTATTTTCTAATTTCATAAGCATTGCAATTTTTTTTTTTTTTAGAAGAAGAAAATTAAAAATTTTGTAAAGTACTACAGCGTTTTGGAATTTGGGTGTTAGTTCCTCTTCACCGAGTTCGTTATTACTCTCATTTAATTCATTGTCACAAAATGTTTGTTTCTTCTATCAATTTGCAACAATCATTTGTAGCAAAAAAAATTAAATCATAAGCCGAAAATGCCGGTTTAACATACCTCATATTTTTCGAATCAATATTTATTACGATTTTTTACCGCTATTTCCTTATCTCTTTGCTTGGTATATTAACGCGGGAGCAGTCGCACGGGATATGACATACCCCAGGGTGCGTACGGTTTTTACAATTGTCACCACTATTTTTCGAAAAGTAATCTACAATTTACATTATCATAGAATTTGTAACAATTGTCTTAGACTGAATAAGGAGATGATTATTAATTGTATTTATTGGTAACAATGTAAAAACCATTCATTATATGTATATGCGCGACTTCTCCCGAGTTAATAAACTGGCATAATATACAGAGTGATGCTTTAAGCGATTGACAGTTTAACAATGTCTTACTGTAGTTATATTTTTAAAGTCATTAAAAAAAGAAGAAGTAAAGTTCTGAACAAAATTAATATTATTTCTGATTTGACATCCGGAATACTAAATGATTTATATCGGGATTATAACTGGTTATTTTAATAAAATGCGTCATGAACTGGACTCATATATGACAAGTTGATTGGATTTCAATTTTTAATATTTTCTTCTCTGAAAATAATTATTCACAAGCATGAGTAGAGGAAAAGATTGTCAACATGGGCAAATACTAACTTCTTCAAACACTTCAAATACTAACTTTTATAAGTGTCTGGAATTGAATTCCAAGTAGATATAATTTTATTATAAGCATTTTTGCTTATGATGCCTGATAATCTTTCGTTTACGATCATCTCCAAATCCTCTCTCAATCTGACAAATTTTTGAGCCCATATTGAACTGGATTGGAAGTCGATAAGTTCCATTTCAATTTCTGAAATTTTCAACCAATCGAATACAATCAAGTTCAGTTTATCAATTGGACTGACATCTGGATAGATAATAATTTGAAATGTTTCCTAAATGCTTTTGAGTTCACAAAATTTTGATGCGAACTCTTCGATTAATGCATTTATTACCCTCATATACCCTCGCATTTATTACCGAAATATTATCTTCAGTGAGCTATATTTTTAAGTTTGGGATATCCTTACAGTTTTTGGACACAATAACTTTTCAAAATATTTGCAGTTTCGCTTCAGAACCTCGAATCATATCTATCATGATAATAACAGTGTTATTTGTTCCTTGGAGCTTTAAATTTAAGTCTTTTAAATGTTGGTACAAATCGGTAAATTGCATTAATTTTGCAGTTTCTCACTTTTACTTTCTTCATATAACATAAGCGGATTTCTTCCAAACAATCAACGAATCTTTATAGCACTTTGCTGCGACTTAACCAGCGAGCATTGTTATACATCAGTAATCCACTGTACACAGAGTTGACTTCGTCTAACACAGCGTCAAATTTTCGTTTATTTAAAGCCTGTGACGATATGAGATTAACTGTTTTGTGACTACAAACATAATATCACCAAGAGATTCGAAACCAGACTTTGCACACAGGATTTGTTGATGTATGATCCAGCGAAACCTAATAATATGTCGAATGTGAGTTTGAAATAAACTGAAAAAAAAATATTTTATCCACCTTACTAGGGCTCTCGTCAGTTCAAACAGAAACTATTTTAGACAAACATATTTCATTTTCAATAAGTGAATTTATAACTGCTGTACAAATATCTGCCCCATAGGTTGTAATTGGTAATAATAATAACGAGAATAATTCTTCCTTAATGCCATTTTCAACAAAATATCCCACAATCACAGCTAAACGAGCAGATGTGGTTACATCTGTACTTTCGTCAAGACATAATGAGATGAAAGGAGACTATATCAGATTTTTGTTGCTGTTGATATCAGTTTTTTGTTGCTCTCTTACAGTTTCTGCCATTTTTAGGATTCTGTATTTGACTGCATTCCTTGATAAAGGAATATCTTTAATATCTTTAATTCGTTGAATTATTTTATCTTTATTTTCAAAATTTTCAAGAAATGATGGAGCGCATTTTAACCAGGCTTTCTTCCAAAACTCTTCATCACAGAAAAGTTTACCATTCAGGAAAAAGACATTCGCAAACAAGAAACTTGCGACAGTAGTTTGAGAGTCGTTGCTGACATATTTAATCATAGATGTCGACAACTTATTTTTCTCTCTAATTGCACTGCCAATGAAGTTTGACTGAATTTTGATTTAGAACTTAAATCAACGGCGTGCCAAAAATATCCTCTCGCGTACCACCTATGGCACGCGTGCCATAGGTTCGCCGACCCTGAACTAGACCTTTTATCTGGCAAGTACTATTTACTAATCTGGCAACGGCATTTAATTTTTTTTTTTTTCATTTTCCAAAGTTAATTTTTTAAAAAAGTAAAAATAAAAATCGTTTGCTATTTTTCTAAAAAATTTTAAAATATTTCTTTCTAAAAATTATTTACATTTTTCTTATTTTTATAATGCAATATCTTAGAATTTGGTTATATCGGAAACTTTATACTAATGAAGAAATTTCGTGGCTCCTACGTTCTTAGTTCTTGTTATAATCGAGTTATAACTGAACATGTTAATTATTTTATTTTTAAGTCGGAATTTGCATATCCAGGCAAAGTTAATTGCAAATTAGGTCTATTTCATTTCATAAATTATGAATAATATTTTAAAATTCCCTAACCAAAAAAAAAAAAAGAAAAGAAAAAAAATCATTATATAAATAGGGATAGGTGAAGGCCCACGTGTCCAATCAGTCACGTGTAGAGAGATACAGTGTCTCACATACATAAGTGATGGGACACTTGTGCTTTACAAAAGGAAACTAATCAAATAAATTAAAAAAACATGTACACATTTTTTTTGTGGGTGTGTTTCATACTTAAATTTAGTAAAGATTATTACATAACATACATTTTGTCAAAATATTAAAATATTAATTTAATAAAAATACAAATGTTTAGAACGGAGCAAAAAATAGCTCACATAAGTGATGGGACACCATTATATATGCAACAAAAATCGTCTGAAATAAGCAATAAAAATATTTTTTGGGGTTTTATTTTTACTTAAAAGCAATTGGCAATAATTTATAAAATCGTCTGCAGTATTTCTCTCCAGTTTGTTTTGGAATTTTTGTGTTTTTTAGCTCTGTGTAGTCATGAATGCTAAACGAAAAGAAACTTCGCCTGAAATTCGAAAATTAGTTATTAATTTGCATATTGAACGTGGAAAATCTATTAGAAAAACTGCTGAAACAGTTAACTTGAGTCGTTCAACAGTTTTCAATATCATTAAACGATATAAAAAGAATCATATGATTCAGGATAAAAGAAGACCTGGCTGACCATCAAAGCTATCCAATGGAATAAAGCGAATTATCGTTCGAAATATTAAAAAAAATCCAAGAATTAGTTCTTCAAAAGTTGCTGCTGATTTACAAGCATTATATGGAATAATTGTTAATCCTGAAACTATTAGAAGGGTAATTCGATCTGCTGGATATCACGGTAGAGTAGCCAGGAAAAAATTCTTCGTAAGTGAAAAGAATAGAAAACTCAGACTAGCTTTCGCAAAATCCAACATAAATAAGAATTCTGATTACTGGAATAAAGTTATATTTGCTGATGAGAGTAAATTTAATATATTTGGTTCTGACGGTAGAATCTTGGTGTGGAGAAAACCCAGGGAAGAACTTCGCAAACAGAACTTGGTACCAACAGTAAAACATGGTGGAGGAGGAGTTATGGTATGGGGGTGTATGTCGTCCGCTGGAGTTGGTAATCTTGTTTTTATTGACAGTATAATGGATCAGTACAAGTATATTGATATTTTAAAGCAAAATTTGAAATCTTCAGCACGAAAATTGAACCTTCATAACGATTTTAAATTCTACCAGGACAATGACCCCAAGCACACTGCTCTGAACGTTAGACTCTGGCTGCTATATAACTGTCCTGAAATAATAAAAACACCACCACAATCTCCAGACTTAAATCCCATAGAGAATATTTGGCAAGAATTGGAATCAAGAATTCGCAAACACACCATTTCTTCAAAACAACAACTAAAATCGGTGCTTCAAGAAGAATGGGGTAAAATCACTCCAGAAATCACAAAAAAAATAGTCGAATCCATCCCAAAAAGATTAAATCATGTTTTAAAAGTAAAAGGAAATCCAACAAAATATTAAAACCTTTTAAAAAGTAAAATTTTTGGATAAATATTTGATGGAAAAGTAAGTGTCCCATCACTTATGTGAGCCATTTTTTGCTCCGTTCTGAACAATTGTATTTTTACTAAATTAATATTTTAATATTTTGACAAAATGTATGTTATGTAATAATTGTTACTAACTTTAAATATGAAACACACCCAAAAAATTTTTGCACATGTTTGTTTATTTATTTTATTGCAGTTTCTTTTTATAAAGCACAAGTGTCCCATCACTTTTGTGAGACACTGTATATAATCACTAATTACTTTCAGTGGTTGACTGCTATTAAAAAAAAAAGTGAAAAACCGATAAACACAGAACGAACAAACAAAATTCCTAACGCTTACGGTATTTATAACTCATTAGCTTCGCTACAAAGAACAAAAAGACAGTCATAACAATCTGATACTAAATCCATTCCATATTGATATTTTACATTACAGATCCAATCCATCAATTCTTTCTTTAAACAAAATATCAAAATTACCGCTGAAGAAAATATGAAATATGAGAAGAAAAAAAAAAGGGGGGGGGGGGCATTTTAACTAATTTAATTATTTGCTTTTATCTCCTTTTTTGTCCCAAAATCATACACATTTTTTTCTTTGCTTCACATGTTAAAATTCCCGATTTGGTGAAATAATAATCTATAAACGTATCAATGTCAATCCTGCTATATTCTTTGTTTGACATGGCGAAGTTCCTTGTCTTGCCATTTTTCACTGGTAATAACAAAAGTAGTTGTTCCAAATACCAAAGAAAAAAGAGGAAAAACTTGGCAGACGATAATTATACAAATAATGTTGGTGAAATTATTTTCCAATTGACATTTGCATATTCAGATAGAGATAATTTTTAATTCGTTCTGTTTTATTTCCTACTTTATTGATAACGTCTTAAATTTCTTTTTATAAAAATCTGAACCAATGTATAAATTGGAGATAAGAAGATACACGTGGCTAAGTAATCACGTGTAAAGAGATTATATAAGCACTAACTATTTTCAGAGATTCATTGAGATAAAAAAATTAAAAATTGATAAACATGAATGAACAAATGAAATTCCTAACGACTAACGGCATTTATAACTTATTAACGTCAGTGAAAAAACAAAGAAAGAGTAAAAACAATTATATTCTAAATCAATTCCCTGCTCGAGCTTTCAAACTCAATTTTCTCTTTCGTTGATTTTTTACATCAAAAGCCCAATCCATTATTTTTGCGTTCGGTTGTCAAAAAAAAAAAAAATAATAATAATAATAAAATAAAATAAAATAAAAGTAGGGGTGTTTTTCAGAATTTAAATGCTTATTTATATTTATCCTGTTTTTTTACCCAAATCATGATTTTTTTTTTTTACTTTACATGTTAAAATTTCGGATTTAGTAAAATAATAAACTGTCAGACTGTCAACCCTATTATAAATTTCTTTTGTTGACATACTTCTTATGTTGCCATTTTTCGATGGTAATAATAACAAGTTGGAAATTGTACGTCAAACGTTACAAACGAGGTGCGTTCGTACGCACGTTTTAGAATTAAATTCATGATATCCCGTGCGTAGAACGGGTTAAACAGCTAGTTAAGTATATATTTTATGACACTGTTCATACAAATATCTTAACTAGTTATATAAATATTCAGATATATATGTATCAGCTAGTTATATAAATATTCAGATCTTGATGATTTTTAATTCTGTGAAATGAATTATATCGTCTGCAGATTAATTTCTGTAATAAAATAAGTATCTCGGTCGCTTGACGATTTAACATCCATCGGAAGCTCATATAACAAAAAAGCACCGATTTAAAAAAAAATCAAATTTCTTAATAAATATTTTTATTAATATCTCCTAAAGTTTTGATTCGATTTTGATAAAATTTGAAATGTCTCGACAAATTTATGCAAAGATAATATATTTCAAATTGCAAACCATTTGGTTGGGTAGTTTTTGCGTTGTTATATGCGGACAGACAGACAGACGGACGGACAGACAGACAGACGGACGGACAGACGGACGGACCAAACGACGACTATAGGTGCTACGTATTTATATAATTACGAACGCACCTAAAAATAGTTGTTTAAAATGCAAAAGAAAAGATGAGTAAAACTCGGCAGACGCTAAATCGTAAAAATAAAGTTTGTATATTTATTTTCCAATATAAATTTGTATATCGAGATCAAATTTATTGTATATTCGTTCTATTGTATTTCACAATTTACAAATAATATCTTCGATTTAATAATTTTTAAAAAATGCATCGATATATAAATCGAACAAATAGTCCAATTACTTTATTTATTTATTTTTTTTTAAAATTTGAATACTACTTTTTGTATAAATAAATGTTATTTTTACATTTTTGTTGCAAATACTGTAGAAGATTGCTTTTAGCGATTGACTGCAACAATTGTTAGTATATCGTATCGTAATTGTAATCGTAGCATTACATCTTAAATTTTATTGGATGATACTTTTGTGTAAGCTTTCTCGCACGTCCGGGAACATGACTGGCAGAATCCCAGACGAATTTATAAATATAAGTGATGTTCAATTTTCAGTTTAGTTACTATGTTTTTGTCATTGTGTAATGTTCTTTCGTAACTCAATATATATTCGATCCAAGGCCTCGTCTATTTATTTGCTTTGTTATTTCATCAATAATAAATTAAAAACTGATAAATACGGAATAAACAAATGAACTTCGTAACGAATAATTGCATTTATAACTCATTAGTTCTGCTGCAAAATAGAAAAGAAAAAAAAATATAACAATAAGTAACAGAAATCATAGGGTAGATGTGCCAGTAATGGACCCCCTTCCAGTAATGGGCCACTTTCAAAGTTTTTGATTTATAAAAAAATAACCAATAAAAATTTAGCCTTTTATATATTTTTTCATAATTCCTCCTTGCTTGTTTTATAATCTGGGTTATTGTTGACACTCTTAATCAAACCAATCAGGAAGCAGAAAATAATGTTTCACAGTTCCACAGATTTTCTGTGAAAATCTTAATGAACATGCTAAGAGCTGGCTTCACTTAAACAACTGATATCTTTTTTATTTTCTTGAAAAAATTGCATGTTTTTGTTTAGACAATAATAGAAAACTTTGAAATTTACATACTAATGGCAATTTACAAAATTTCATTTATTTTTCAGGTTTTAGGACCATGGCCCATTACTGGAATGCTTAATTAGTCAATTTCCAGTAATGGACACCCCATGTGGACATTACTGAAAAAGCAATTTCAGTAATGTTCATAGTGCATATATTTTTGTTATTTAACTGAAAAGCTAAGTAGTCAAATTTTAATTTTTTAATTTTACTTACCAGACTGTAATAATACATTTTTTTAATTAATTTCATGTAATTAATAATTTTTTTAGATTGCTATCAAATTATTTTTTTGTAAACCGTACCTTGCATATTTTATAATGTGGCAATTAACACGCATCAGCAACAACACCCATGTGGCAACTAACACCCACAGGAAGCAGACAATAATCTTTAAGGGCATGGGAAAATGAGGGGCTCATGGGGTTCACACTTTCCCCATTAAAAAAAAGACAAATTTTTAAGTCATAACGAGTGCTTAAAAATTTATTTTCTGTCTTAAATGTTTCATTATTCAGCTCTGACAAAAGAACTACATACATAAAAAATCCCTATAATATTAAATTTATAGTAGCAATGAAAGTAGTAAATCTGCAGATCAGGGGGCTCAAATGTCAGTTCTGATATTTTATTTTGAAATAATTTTATTTAGTATTTAAAAAACATTCAACCTACACTTTCATTTATTTGATATATTTTATACAAATTTCTAAAAGTAATATATAAAGCAGTTTTAGGAAGTTTAACTGTTAAGAATAAAAAGAAATATGATTCCATGCACTGGTACTTCAAGACACTTAAAAAAAAAATCTTTTTCTTTTGTTAAACTAACCCTTCTAAACCCCCTCCCCCCCCCCTCAATGACTTAATAATTTGATAGATATAATTCTTTGAAAGTTAGTATTTTAAACCTTCTATCTAAAATAATTAAAATATTGATCTTGTGATAGTGACAATAATTAATTTAAACAGTGAATTATTCTCATAAATATTTTATTAATTATTGATATCCTAATTGTTAAATTTATTTTAAAATGACTATTTTATTTCATTAATATGCTTTCATGAAATTCTGGTTTTAAATACAATCATAAAATCAATTACCTATTATTTTTTGTGGGGTGTCCATTACTGGGTGGCCCATTACTGGAAGAGAGGTGGCCCATTACTGGAATTTAGGGTGTTTTGATTTATTTCTGTTATTTACAATTAAATTTTGATCCACATTGGGAAATGTGACTATGAGCATGATTAAATATTGCTGATAGATTAATATAATATTAAAAAAAGTGGACTATAATAATTATAACTATTAATTAAAAAATAATTTTTAAAGAAATTCCTTAAGGGTGTCCATTACTGGCACATCTACCCTATATTAAATATATTCCATGCTGTAGCTTTCAAAGTACATTTTCTATCTCATTGATTTTTTACATCAGAGGCCCAATCCATCATTTCTTCCTCGGTTGTCAAACAAAAAAAAGAGGAAGAGAGTAGGGGACATTATATATATAAAATAATAAATAAATGAAAATAAAACTAACGAAAACTCTTTCTTTCTCATTTCGTTACAGCTGTTTTGGAAGAACATTTACTGAATAAAAATGAAAGAATGGATTGGTCTTGAATTGCAAACACAGAATACTATCAAATACTATCAAACTCAGAATTATATCAAATATTATATCTTTTATTCCGTGATTGTAAATTGCTAGGAATATCCTCTTGATGATTCTCGTGTTGCCAACAGAATTTGTTTTTTGATTTTAAACGTTAAAAATATTTTTTTTTTTAAATCTCAGAAGTGATAATCGTAAAAATAATGTAGTAAATTTATTGACAAAAGTTGACTGTAAATTCGTTCTAATTTTTTCATAACTTATGAACAAAATCTAAAAATTTCTAAAAGGAAAAAAAAAAAATCTGAATAAAGATGTAATTTGGGACGATGAAGATAGGCCCGTCCTACTATATAGTCACGAGCAGAAACATTATGTAAACACTCATTACTTGTAACTCATTAGCTTCGCTGCAAAAAACAATATGACAGTAATAACAATCATACAATAAATCTATTCCACGCTCCAGCTTTCAAACTCAATTTTCTTTCTCATTGATATTTTATATCACAAACCCCAATCCATCATTTCTTCCTTTGCTTATCACAAAGTAAATGAATAAAAGAAGGGGGTGGGGGGGGGGGGCATTAACAAAAGGATAAAAATAAAACAAATGAAAACCAATAGATTGTTGTTTTTTTTTCGTTACAGCTGCTTTGAAAGAGCATTTACTTTTAGTAGTAGGGAAATAAAAGGAGAAAATGTACGTATTTGTTTCGAATATCGCTGGTTAATGTTTTGCATGTTTTGTAATTGTAAATTGCTAAAAAAATTCCTTTGTTGACATGTCGATGCTTCTCGTGTTGCCAACGGTAATAACAAAAATAGTTGTTTCAAATGTAAAACAAAAGAAGAAACACTCACAGACGATAATCGTACAAATAATGTTACTAAATTTCTTTGCCAAAACTTAGTTGTAAATTCATACATAGCTTGTGAATCATATCGTAAACTTTCTACAAAATCAATATATAAATTGGAAATATGAAGACACGATGTAGTGAAACTATGTAAATATAATCACTAATTACTTTCAGCGATTTATTGTGATAAAATACTAAAAAAAAAAAAAAAAAAAAAAAAAATGAGAAACGAACAAAAAACAAATGAAGTTCCTAACGACTAACCACATTTATAACTCATTAGCTAGAATGCAAAATAAAAAGAGAGAGTAATAACAATTACAAACCAAATCCGTTCCATGCTTGAGCTTTCAAACTCAATTTTCTCTCTCATTGATTTTTGACATCACAGACTCAATCCATCATTTTTTATACTTAGCTTGTCAAAAAGAAACAGAAAGGAAGATAGGGGAAGGGGGGGGGGGATTAACAAAAAAGATGAAAATAGTAAAACAAATCAAAAGCAATTGGTTTCATTTTATTTCGTTACAGCTGTTTTGAAAAGCATTTGCTTTAAGTAGTAGAGTAAGAAAAAAGGAAAAAACTGTATTTGTTTAGCATATTGCTTGCTAATGTTTTCAGACTGTAAATGCCGTTTTTAACTAGTGGCATTACCTTGTATTATTTGTATAAGTAGTTGAAGTGAATAAAAGAAGTTCAAGTGTTAAATTAGTTTGTTAATTTCGAAACAGCGGATGTAAGGAAAATTAATTGGAAGTTCGATTTTATTTTATTTTATTTTTATTTGTGAATGATTCTTAATCTAAGTTTAAAGGAAGAATGGATTAAAAAAAAACCCGGAAAGAAAAATATATAACCATGACTTATTGGCATATTGTATTAGCACACTACCGCGTAGCTAAGATTGTTAAATATTGTTTAATTTCGAAATAATTTCGAAAATATACATTTTGTAAAAGTGATTTTCGAAAAAAAAAAATGAAATCTTAACCTATGAATTGTTTAACAGAAGTCGGTTTTCAGAAACTTTAACTATGCGAATTTGTGTTATGCTTTAAAAATCACTTGCATTGCAATCGGTTTTGCAACGATTAAGCAGAAATTTAATATTACGAGTTCCAAACTTTAAACTTTCAAAATTTCTAAACTGACAAATGACCGAATAACTTCCCGATTGGTATTCAAGAATAAATTGTACTGAAAAATCCAAATATGCTCTCAAAGTTAGACGTTAGCATTGGACATTTCAGTGTCTGTTACAATTTTAGTATGAAGACGGCCCTAAGCTTATTTTTTAACATAAATTGAAAAAAGACTCAATTCCTAATCGAATGGCTATTTTCGTTTTTCTATGCGACAATTTGGAGATTAAATTTTATGGGGTGTATTTTTTAAGTATAATATATGACTTTACATTGTCTGTTGGGATTGAATTGTATTCTAGCTGACAGGGCTATGAAAACTTTCTTTTTAAAGCAGGATTCCGTTATAGACAGGCTCCGTTTTGACAGGTTTTACTGTAATAACATAAGTAGTTGATGTCTCACACTCATCCTGTTTTGATCAGCGCGTAATTTCTTGCATATTAAAAAACTTATATATTGCATATTTCCTTCTTATTGTTGACCAATAGCTAATTCCTAAACTGTTAGATTTAGAGACATAATTCCAGCTGAAAAAATACTTCACACGTTGCTCAACATCACATAAAAATCCATTTACGATCAAAATAGTTTTTTATTTTTTTTTTTTATTCACAAGATTTAAATTTTTATACGATCCCTGGGTCTTATAAGTTATACTTAGAAAAACTTTTTCCATGCTCGGACAGGTAAAATAGTAGAAAAAAAAATCATTCATCTACAATCAAAATTTACCGATTTATGATACTTTTATTTTTGAATTTTTCGTGTTTCCTAGCATTAAAAACGGAAAAAACACGTTTTTAGTACAGTAATCCCTCACCATTCGCGTTTTTAACATTCACTAGTTCTGATTATTCGCGAATGTGAAAATGCCGAGAAACTTAACATTCGCGAGAATCTGACTTGATTATTCGCCAGAATCTGACTTGATTATTCGCCAGAATCTGACTTGATTATTCGCGATTTTTTATTTTATTATTATTATTATCTCTTTCTTTTTCATAATTTATAGTGGTTAAAGATGACTTCCCCTGTGTTTTCTTAGTATCTATTTAGAAATCAATTTTCAGTTGTCAAATGAAAAAGGAGCGAGTGTTGTAGGAAAGTAAAATAATAACAGAAGAATACTCATTGCAATGGGGATAACAGAAGTGGTAAGGTAATGCCATCTTAAATCTATTCATTTAAAATTTGCAGGTTAGAAAAGCATTTCTGAAGCATTTAGCTGTATTTAAATATCGTATTTCGATGTTGTACCGCATTACTGACCCACTAAAACAGAAAGAGTCAAAATGATTTTATACAAAAACTTTATACTTTTTTAGCTGTAATTATTTCTCCAGTCAGTTAATTTAAATTATCTTCAATGAATAAATTTCATGTTTATGAATATGTGTGTACATTCACCTTCTACATATATGTTATGCATAATGTATTGTTAATACACGTATCCTTTTGTTCTTTGAAATGCTGTCCCATTCTAATTAAAATTTTACAGAATTCAACTCCTTTTTTAGTGCAGCGAGGCATTCACGGATTTGACATTCGCAAGGTTTTCCTCGAACAGGATGTTAGGTTCCATAGAAGGATAACTAGGATACAAGGTAGGTTCCTTGTTCCATGATGGATTATTGTATCAGTAAGGGATTACTGTATCAGAAAGCGCTAAAAATTCATAAAATTCAGAGTAATCGTAGCTCTGTAAGTTTTGGTTGCACAAAAATGGAGTTTTTGCTATTTCACTTGTTAGTTTTACTTGGATAAAGTTTTTCTAAATATAAGTTTTAGGGCACAGAGACTGTAGAAAAATTTAAATTTCGTATATATAAACTCTTTTAACGTAATGGATTTTTATATGACATTGAACAACATTTGATACATTTTTGCAATTTAGAACTATATCTCGTAAACTAACGGTTAAGGAATTAGGTATAGATCAAGAAAAGACACCCTGTATATACAAACACTTTCTTGAAAAAAAAAAAAAAATTACAACCATTATCTACTGAAAGCAATTCCTGATAGCAACTAAAACAATATATAATTCGGGTACGGAATGTTTATTAGAAACGCGTAATGTCGGAAACGAAAAAAATTGACAAAGCAAAGGTTACAAAAACAGTCCAACCAACACACACACACACACACACACACACACACACATACACACACACGCTCACCAAAGAAAAAAAAAAAAACGCAATGATAAACTTTGCTATCAGTTATTTGTTTCAGATAAAAATCTTCGCATTCCGACAGCTTTTGTTGGAACAGCTGGGCAACGTCGAGCATTTTTTTTTCTTCTCCCGAAATGCATATTTCTCCTCTAAAGAAATTTTCTTTTGTGTTGCCACGGAAAAAAGATATTAACAATAATAAGCAATAAAAAAGAGAAATATGTTCACATCAAAATTTAAGAGCGAATGACATGTTTCACTAAAACTTTTGACATGTGTATACCAAACAACGGAAGGTGAAAAATATTCCAGAATGTTTCGAAGCAACAACAGTTATTTCCTTAACTTTAACCGCAGATAAGTATCAAAAAAGTTATCTAAAAGAACTTATATAGAGGTTAAAAGTATAAATTATAATTGTAAAGTAGTAAATAATTTACAGGAACATTTTGAATTATTTCTTTACGTTCGAGGAAAACCTCGTTAAATCCCCGAATGTTGAGTCTATCTCTCTGCGCTAAAAAAGTAGTTACGTTCTATGAAATTTTAATTAGAGTTTCACAGCATTAATACTGCCACAGCATGTAAATATAGATACTAAGAAAATACTGGGGAAATAATCTTTAACTTACTATAAATTCTGAAAAGAAAGATATAATTAAAACAAGTTGGAAATTGTACGTCAAACGTGACAAATGATGTGCGTTCGTACTATAACTAACTTTTATAAATATTCAGATCTTGGTGCAATAGCTGTTGCACTCTTATGCAATGAATGAATACAAAATGTATTTTATGTGCAGATTTTCATATTATAGATATTCATTGCCTTTTATGAAATTTAGTTTCAATACACTTTCACAAACAATTCATTGCAAGTATTTTACATTCAAATTATACTGTGCGCAACTATCCAATATACAAGACAATGTAAAAAAAAAAAAAAAAAAAAAAAAAAAAAAAAAAAAAAAAAAAAATCATCGTTATTATTTCACTGAAATGAATCATAATCGCCTGTTTTATGATAGGATTCATTTCCGTCATAAAATAAGTACATTTTAAGTTGGCAACACTTTTTATTTTGTTTTGACTGAAAATTCCAATGGGAAACTGAAGCCTAACTTGAAATCCACATTGAGACTCTTTTTCCACCTTTATATCTATTTCTCCGAAAACATCCATCCAAAAAACTGTCGGTAGATTATAGGATTGCTGTAATTAAACAATTTTAGTACACAAATTCGGTTTTTAAATTCAGTCCTGCGGAAATAATAGGGCTTCATCTTCAATAGAACGGAATCACCATGGCAGCTTAGAATCATGACCTATCATGGGATATCATTGAATTAATGACGTATGACAGGATTTAATAGAATGAAGGAAACTTTTATGAATATCTGTTTTAAGTTTTGATTCGATTTTCCTAAAAGTTGAAATGACTCGACAAAATTCTGCTACCATTCTATATATTAAATTTCCAACCATTGGGTTGGGTAGTTTTTGCGCTGTTATATGCGAACAGACCAGACGACGACTGTAGGTGCTACGTATTTATATAATTACGAACGGACCTAAAAAAGAAGAAAGGAAAATCATACATCAAGCATCATAGGCGTAGCGTGACCGAAAATTTTGGGGGGGGGGGGGGGGGGGGGGGGGCACAAATTTTTATTACGCGCGCACGCACACATTCCCATATATATACCGTGATCTTGGTTAAAAACGGCCTCGCAGAAAATTTTCACATTGGGTAAAAGGAATTCAGTTTCGATCTTCTAGCTCCCTAGACCTAAAAGTTTATTTTTCTTAAACATTCGTCGTACAGCATTTTTTTAAATTTTTTGCAAAATGTTCATGTGATTTTTAGCGTTTTTTCGCGTTTTGCGACAATTTTTTAACATTTTCGTTAGGAATTAAGTTTCAATCTTTTAACACAATATAGTAAAATTTGTCCTCTGCCTTTTTTTAATTTTTCGCGAAATTTTTATATGATTTTTAGCGCTTTTTATCTTTCCGAGGCAATTTTTTAAACATTTGTACGAGAAATCTGGTTTTATTTTATTTTATTTATTTATTTATTTTGCCGATATAATACATTTTCTACTCTGCGATTTTTTAATTTTTTGAAAATTTATTATGCGATTTTTCGCGTTTCGCGGCGATTTTTTTTACATCAGTAAACGGAATCCAACATCAATCTTTTAGTCCAATATAGCAAATTTAGTGATCTACGATTTTTAGATTTTTCACGAATTTTTTATGCAATTTTAAGCGTTCAGCGGCGATTTTCTTAAACATTCGTAAAATACACCTGGTTTCAATTTTTCAGCCCGATATAGTAAATTTTGACCTCAGTGATTTCTAAATTTTTCTTAAATTTTGTATGTGATTTTTAGTGTTTTTCTGCATTTTGTGGCAACTTTTTGACATTTGTGATGCGAATCTGGTTTCAACATTTTAACCCATTGTAAAATTTATCCTCTACGATTTTTAAATTTTTCATGAATTTTTTATGAGATATTTTGTTGTTTTTTCGCGTTCTGCTGCGATTTTTAAACATTCGTAAAAAGAGTCCAGGTTTAACCTTTCAGCCCATTGTACAAAATTTTGAACTCTGCGATTACATTTTGTACTCAATTTTGTACTCACTGATTTTAATCGCGAATTTTTTATGCGACTTTTTGCGTGTTTTTTTTTTTTTTTTCGCGTTTTGTGGAAGTTTTTAACATCTGTAACAGGAATCCAATTACAACCTTATAGTCCAAATTATTTTAGCCCAATATAGTAAATGCTGGCTTCTTTTCAATAATGGTTATTCGGAACTCATTATAGCGAATTTGAATTCGTTCGAGAATTTGTTATGCGGGGTTTAGCGTTTTTTCGCGCTTTGAGACGAATTTTTTGACATTCGTAAAAGGAATCAAGCTACAATCTTTTAATCCAATATAATAAATTTGGTTCCCTGCAATTTTTAAGTTTTTCGTGAATTTTTTTTTTCAGTTTTTACGCATTTTGAAGCGATTTTTCTAACATTCGTAAAATAAATCCGATTTCAGTTTGTAAATACAATACCGTTAAATTTGTCCTCTGCGATTTTTTAATTTTTAGTGAATTTTTTTATGCGATTTTTTTTTTTCACGTTTCGTGAAGATATTTTCACATTCGTAAAAAGAATCCGGTTTTAAACTTTTAGCCCAATCGAGTAATTTTTTTTTCTCTTTTCAATAAAGTTTATTCGGAATCCGTACTATGATTTCAATTTTTCATGCGATTTTAACGCTTTTTCGCGGCGATTTTTTGACATTCGTAAAAGGAATCCAGCTACAATTTTTTAACCTAATGTAATAAATTTTGTTCTCTGAGATTTTTAAGTTTTTCGCGATTATTTTTTGCAAATTTTGCGTTTTGCGGCGATTTTTCTACATTCGTAAAGGAAATCTGGTTTCAACCTTTGAACACAATATAGTAAATTTTGTCTTCTATGGTTTTTGAATTTTTCGTGGAAATCTTTTTTATGGGATTTCTTTTTCACGTTCTGTGGAGATATTTTCACATTCATAAAAAGAATCCACTTTCAATCTTTTAGCCCAATACAGTAATTTTTTTTCTATTTTCAATAAAGTTTATTCATCATTCGTACAATGATTTTAATTTATCATGCATTTAAACTTTTTTTTTTCTTTTTTGCGTTTCGCAGCAATTTTTTAACCTTTGTTACAGGAATCGGTTTCAATCTTTTAGCCCAATATAGTAAATTTTGTCCTCTGCGATTAAAAAAAAAAAAAAAAAAAACTAGTCGGATGTGTCAATCCCAAAACTTTCTTCTACCTCACACAGGTTTCGCATACACTAAAAAGAATCAGCACCAATTTATATCAAGGTCTAACTGAAACTCAAGTTTTATTAAATTCCGTGCAATATTTCTTGAGATATGACTATCGCTAAAATCGTGTAAATCCTTCAAAATGCTGCATAGCAGCGCCACCTGCTGGGTGATTTTTATCAAAAACTAATCAGCACCAATTTATATCAGAGACTAACTGAATATAAAGTTTTATTTAATTCCGAGCATTAGTTCTTGAGATAGAGCTATTGCGGAAATCGCGAAAAATGCTGCATAGCAGCGCCACCTGCCGGGTGATTTTTACCAAAAACTAATCAGCAACAATTTATATCAGGGACTAACTGAATCTAAAGTTTTATTAAATTCCGAGCATTAGTTCTTGAGATAGAGCTATTGCGGAAATCGCGAAAAATGCTGCTTAGCAGCGCCACCTGCCGGGCGATTTTTACCAAAACCTAAACAGCACCAATTTATATCAGGGATTAACTGAATCTAAAGTTTTATTAAATTCCGAGCATTAGTTCTTGAGATAGAGCTATTGCGGAAATCGCGAAAAATGCTGCATAGCAGCGCCACCTGCCGGGCGATTTTTACCAAAAACTAATCAGCACCAATTTATATTAGGGACTAACTAAATCTAAAGTTTTATTAAATTCCGAGCATTAGTTCTTGAGATAGAGCGCCCACAAATTTTTTGTCACATACAGACAGACAGACAGACAGACAGACAGACAGACAGAGTCACAGACAGACATTTTCTAAAACTAGTCAAATCGTGTTCAGGACCTTCTAAAACGTATAAATCCGTCGAAAACCGGAAGTCGAAAATTTTCATGAATCCAATACTTTCTTCTTGTAAAGATAGAAGAAAGTAAAAAGAGAGAGAGAGAGAGAGAGAGAGAGAGACTTTTAGCGTTTCTTCGCATTTTGCGGGGAATGGAAGCCGGGAGGGATCGTAAAAGGAATCCGGTTTAAATATATTGTATTAAAATCGCTTACATAAAAAATTGTACCCGATTTTCTGTGGTTTTTCTCGGTTAGCGGCAATTTTTTAACACTTGTAAAATGAATTCGTTTTCAAGCTTTTAGACCAATATAGTATATTTTGTCCTCTGCACGGTTTGAATTACTCGCGAATTTTTTAGTGTTTTTTCGCTTTTTCGGCAAATTTTTGACCTTTTTTTTTTTCGAAACGGAAAGAACTAACGCTGTTAAATTTTTCTTTCCTGCGATTAAATTAAAGTTAGAAGATTTCAAAATTGTCGTAACGTGAACTACGATGCTCAAAATATTAAACTAATTTGGGTCGAAATAAAAAATTTTAAAAAATCATGGTTAGTTTGATTCGAGACCAGATCAGGCGTAGCCTGTACGGATGTACGCTGTTGACAGCAGTTGGACCCCACTACCAGGTTCATTTAATTCGAGGTTCACTTGGGAAAAAAACGACCAAGTAAATGAGGAAAGCTCCGCTAGATCATTTTATTGAAGTTAATATTTTTGTAGCAAATATAATAAACAGCACCACAACAACTGTATCTGGCACCTGGTAGGGGGGGGGGGGGGCACCACCCGCGGTACGACTCTGATAATAAATAAAAGACATTTATCAAACTTTTAAGAAATTTGAAATAAGTTTAAACGGTACTTTTAAGAAGTAACCAAACATTTAATGTATGTGCGCCTGCAAGATTGTATGGAAAATTGCACCTTCGTTAGCACCGGTTTTGCTTAACAACGGTATTTCTGGAACGGATTGCCATCGTTTACCAAGGTACAGCTGTATCACTTTTTATGTATCATTTTAGGCCAAGCATAGAAATTTTATAAAATGTGGTATTACTTGCATTGAAATTTGCTTAAATTACATTCATTAAGACACCAAAAAAGTTTCGTGCAGGAAGAATAATATTTTATTTAATTTGACGTTACCATTATTAATTTACCATAAATAATTTACCATTAAATTTAAATAAAAAATTTTAAGTTTTCTTATGGCATTTGTTTTATTTTTATTTTATTTACAGAACTTGCAACTTTACTCCATTATAAAAACATATGATTAATCTCAAGTGGAATAATTATACATTTTCAAAAAGTCGAATGTGTCAATAACCGTTTCAAGTAAAAAACCAGCGTATTTTGAAAATTTCTCAACAGCAAGTGATTTATTCAATTGAATTACTAATATTTTATAGACGTCTCCAAGAACCCTTAAAAATAGCAGAAGAATAAAATTGGTGAAAAATATACATCACAGTGTTAATAAAAATATATTTATTGAAAGGGTGCGTTTACGCACCTTTGGCCGAAAATGGGTTAACTTTAAAACAGCTCTTTCAAGAAGGCTCACATTTTGAAAAAAAAAAATCATAACCATTGCATCTCAAAAATGCGAAGGTATAGCAGAAGATTAAGTGCTGTCAATAAAAAAAAATAATAAGTAAGAGAGAAGAACATATTTAATAACTAAATGAAGAAAATATTAATTATTTTTTATAATCTTAGTGATGCGTGGTTGCATTCCATTGGTAAATAACTCCAGCGACACAGCTTGGAAAAGCAAGATATTTATGACTTGATTAAATTATAATTAAAGTTACAACAAATTAAATGAAATATATATTGCAGGGAAACAGAACTTCAGCTGTGATAAACACAACAACATTTTCTAAAGTCTACAGACGGAATGAGAAGAAAAAAAAGTACATGTAGATACTAACCGCATACAGCAGAAAAAACAGCTGACACATTGAAATTGTCCGCAGCTGTAAGAGAGTATGATAGTTCAAACTTTCGTTTAATGAATGTTCGAATCAGGGTTTGTACTGCACAACACAATTTTTGCTACCAAATTCATTACTTCAAAGAAAAAGAGCTGAGCTATCTATACTCATCTGACATCTGATTAAGTAAAAAAAAAAAAATGAAGAAATATAAAATGAAAATTAAAGTATTTATTTCATTTCCATCTTGGGTCAATACAAGACAAGTCTTAATTGACTGTATCATATTTTAGAAATTGATGTTCAGAAAGTTGGGGGGGCACGTGCCCCCTCGTGCCCCCCCCGAGGCTACGCCTATGTCAAGCATAGATTATGAAACACTATCCAACACATTCACAATAATCTAACAAAACTTCACAGTATAATATATGGTGAAAGATTATGTCAATTAAACAAGTTCAACTAGGTGTGGAGGCCTATCAAAGGGTTAAAGCTCTAACTAGACCCTGTCTAAGTAAATAATTTGGAAAACGCCCAACACATTTGAAAACCCAATTTAAGCAATCAACCCAATTTTAACAGTCGGAAAAGTATCCGTATTCTTTTGTGCAGCTCTGTATAGGATCTATTAGATTTGTATATTAGAAAATGCAAATCGAAAATACTTTTACTGCGAATTCCGCCAATAAACGAAAATGAACTCGAGACTTTTTGTGCCGCCCTGTATAGTATCTAATAGAATTTATACACACCAAGTAATATGCCAAAAAATGATTTAAATTTAAAAATGCGTACCACAACTGAAAATGCACTTCTTCCGGCAATTATTATTATTTAAATATTTCTGATATACAGTAACCGAATACAGTACTCTAATTGAACTCTTTTGTTGTCCCTGTAAATGAATGATGAAGACTATGTACGTACACCTTATTCTATAGTAAGACCCTTGTAGTGCACCTCAGTGATATATATCAATATGTTTGAAATATTAAAATATTATTAAAGTATACCGCAAACGTTTTTATCTCCATACACTGTAGTGTAATAGAATTCTTTTGAGTGTCCCTGTAAATGAGCTATAAATACAGTGCGTTTCTAAATGAATATCGGGGTTTTAACGCTTTGTAATATCTATTATAAACAAACTTAAAATTATACTTAATACATAAAATGAAAGAGCAACTCAAACAGTTTTACCTACAAGCTTACAAGTGTTCAATGTGAACACCTTTCGTCACACGGTACATATCAAGTCGATAGCTCAGTTCTTCCCAAACGCCACTCTACGCTCACCCGATCTTAAACCATGTGATTTCTACATGTTGGGGTTCATAAAAGTGTATGTGCGTCCAATACCAGCTGACCTACCCAACCTAAGAAACAGAATTGAGGCAGCTGTTGCAACAATTATCCCACAAACACTAAATAACGTTTGGGAAGAACTGAGCTATCGACTTCATGTGTGCTTGCTGTGTGACGAAAGGTGTTCACATTGAACACTTGTAAGCTTGTAGGTAAAACTGTTTGAGTTGCTCTTTCATTTTATGTGTTAAGTATAATTTTAAGTTTTATGTAATAAATACTACCAAGCGTTAAAACCCCGATATTCATTTAGAAACACCCTGTACTACACACTTCATTTTCAATACCAAACAAGCCACAGTAAACCTCAGTAGTAACATATATCATTTGCATGTCAATCCGAGTATATTTATGAGAGTTAGAGTATGAACAGATAGACAGACGCCAGACAGACAGACAAACCCAATTCATAAAATTTCAACTATGTTCGAAAGTGTTAAAAAAGATATTTACAGACCTTATTGGCTTACTTCCAGTTACCCGCGATCATTGGCTAATTTCTCCAAAGAGAAAGAAAAGAAAGCATTCCGTAAAATAAATGTCTCGGAGGATTTAACGAGCTAATAATAATGATGTTTATGACATTTAATCGTCTCTTAAAAATGCTTTTATCCGTTTAACGGCCGACCAGATCTCGGCCTTTTCAAAACCCATAATTTTCGGATTACTGTCTGTCTCACAGGCCGATTCTTTATATGTTTACCGTCAGATGTTTAAAGGAGATGCTTGAACAGAGGCAATAATGGATTTTAGCGGAAAAAGTGAAACAATTTTGGAAAAGTAAAACAAAGCGGAAAAGAAAAATCTAAGTACTTCAGCTTGTTGTTTTTTGGGAGAACTGTTTTGGAAGTTATGCTTTGGAAAAAAAAGGGGATAAAATTTTTGGTACGAATTTGAAAAGAAAACAAGGAAAAAAAAATCATGCGTCAAACATGGATTATGAAACACTTTTCGACACTTCCAGAATATTTTAACAAAACTTCGCTATATTTCTTTTAAATGCTAAAATTAACAATAATAAATGCACAGTCAAATAACTTTTATTAGGTTGTTTGACATGTTTCGGCTCACTCTAAGTCATTTTCAAAAACAATGATAATATTCCACAAATGCACGGTCTTTGAAGTTATTATTTAAAATGCTATCATTTAATTTTCATGTACTTATTTAAAATTTACTCACGTTGTCTTTTATTTTTACTTGGTTGTTTATTTTCATATCTGTAACCATGGAGTCACTTGTTCACAATTTCGGTAAGTTAAAAGATGCTGCATCGCTAAATATTGTGTTTTTGCGTGTTAGTATCTCTATGGTTTCTCTTATTATGGATGGATAGTGTAGACTAGAGGGAAAAATTATTTTACTTTCATTGAAATTTATTTGGATGGTTTCTTCTTGATATAATCTTGCCAGAACTGCGTTTTTTTCTATTATACTTAATATCAGCTATAGGCTCCTTTTTTCTGTAACTAAATTTCCTGCTGGTAACCATCCAAATAAATATGAATGAAAGTAAAATATTTTTTCCTCAGAACTCAGAACTAATTTAACTCAGAAACGTAACTGAAATGATAAATAGCAAATGTGAAATTATCCTTATTGCATGTAAATAAAATAACGATAATAGCAATTGTGAAGACAGAATAAGAAATGTATAATAAATGTAAAGACATGCATTATTATTAGGACACCATGCAGACAGGAAAGTGTTGATTCAATTCTTTTTATTACTCCGAAATACAAGAGTATACGAAAATTGAAGCAATTTAATTTAATACCTGATAGTCATTTCCGGTTTTCTATATTGAAAAACACATGCTGAAAAGATTGCACGCTGGTATGCAATAAATTCATCACAAGATTGGTGTAATCTAGTGATAAATGCCCAGAGATATCAAAGGGTTATTTATATATATATTTCATTTTTCAAGTAACAGCTGAGCCGTTTTATGCAAGAGTGGTGTAAGTTGCTAATTTTGAAAAAATAATGTAAATGTATCGAGGGCATATAGACATATTAGTAGAGAGTGTAAGTTGCTAATTTTGAAAAAATATTTAAATGTATCGAGGGCATGTAGACATATTAATAATCTATGCGTAGGAATATTGCTATAAGTGGTAGTTCCACGAAAATTGCCTGTAAATAGTCCCTCGAAGATATTTTAGTACAAATAAATCGTAGTAGAGAGTCCAGAAAATCTTGTTTCGAGCAATTAAAAAAATGTAACTTATACTACACTAGCTTTAAACGTCTCAATTCAAGCACTTTGCATTTTGTTTATGTCTACAATAAAATTATTTTCTTGGTTTTTTTTGTCTTGCTAATATAAATCAAAATTAATGTCCAATCCTTCATTTCAATTTCTTCATTTTATACTTTTTTGCCGAGAAAAAAGTGGGGCCAGTTTCGAAATGACAAGCATCAGAGAGAGAATTTTTAACAGCAAAACATTTAGTAAACTTGCTGATGTTAGCAGCTAAACATCGCAATTTAAAAAAAAAAAAAACACTTTATTGCTAATTTTTAAAAACCCTAGTTTTAAAACGACAAGCAGAAAGAATATTTAACAGCAAAAAATTTAGTAAACTTTCTAATGTTAGCAGTTAAACATCGCCATTAAAAAAAAAAAAAAAAAAAAAAAAAAAAAAAAAAAAAAAAAAGAACACTTTGTTGCTAATTTTTAAAAACCCTAGTTTCAAAACGACAAGCAGAAAGAATATTTAACAGCAAAAAATTTAGTAAACTTGCTAATGTTAGCAGTTAAACATCGCCATTAAAGAAAAAAAAACAAAAAAAAAACACTTTGTTGCTAATTTTTAAAAACCCCAGTTTCAAAATGACAAGCAGAAAGAATATTTAACAGCAAAAAATTTAGTAAATTTGCTAACGTTAGCAGTTAAACATCGCCATTAAAGAACACACACACACACACAAAAAAAAAAACTTTATTGCGAATGTAATTCTTAAAAACTCTCTCTCAAAGCTTATATTTCATGAAAGATGAAGTAATAAATGAAAAGTAAAGAATTGTCCATTGCTGATTTCTCCAAACACGATTTTCTATTGTTCAACAAGATAAAATGTTGCTTTTACTTTTTTCGTCTTTTTAACAGGAAATATTTACAAAAAACATAGCTTGATTAATTACATTGAATGAAAGAGAATGATTTATAGGTCGCATTTCCAACAAATTCCGAGGGCCTTCCTTGTCATATATAGCTTTTTGACCTGTTTTAAATGCTCCAGTTAACGAACAACTTTAAAGTATCCTATTAACAAGATTTTTTTCACGTTTAAAATAAATAAATCCAAGATCTTGTAAAAAATTTCTAACAAATACTACTACTTAATTAACACAAGGTTTATTTACATTTGTATCGTCAGTGAAAGGTAAATCGTTTGCATTTATAAAAATTCAATCAAAAATTATTTATTTAACACAGTATTTATTTCACTTTTTTTCGTCTGCAAATATAACTTATAAAAACAAACATCAAATGAAATGAAACAAAGAATCCAAAATTTCCGTGTACGAGCTCCAGATTTTGAAATCATATTGTTTTTGTTTAAAAATTAGGGGGAAAAAACAATTTTACTAATGAGTAATTCGTTTTAATTGCATATTCCAGTCAATATAAGTTGTAAGATTTAATTTTTCCACAGATTTTTTTTTAACTCAAGCATTGTCTAAAAGAATAAACATCATTTCAAAGTGTTAAAAAGTGCCGATTAAAGTGGCCTTAATAATAACTTGCCATGAAATGAATATACATTAGGTTGAGTTTTGCAAAATGTTTAATTTATTTCAACATAATGTAATTGAACTCAGTGTCTAATGAAGGCATACTCCGGGGCCCTATTAGGACTATGATTTTGCCTCCCCCCCCCACACACACACACACGTCGAACTATAGGTATAGTTTGCACAAGTTATTATAATCCGAGACTAAATTTTAAAATACTGTAGACTTAAGCTATCATTGAAATGCAAACGCAAATATTAATTTCACGTGGAAAAAACTGATACATTGCTCAAAGTTTTTCTTCTACATTCCAATATACCCTTAAAATAAAGCATAACTCAATAAGTCGCCTATTTTGACCAATAATTAATAATATTTGAAGACAATCTTTTAATTTCACCACTAGGCATTTTTTTTTATCATGCATTATCATACAAAATCGCGTTATATTTTAAAGAGCATTTTAATTATACGATAATGTTGATTAAAAAATGGCTCCTCTTTTTTTACAAATTGGGTCGTGCCGGGACGGGGTTGGCCTTCTTTCTATGTTTTTTATTTATATATTTATTTTTATTCTTGCCCGGGGCCGAAGATTTCGACCCGTTCAAACCTCTAAATTCTAACAACAGAAAGATAGGTCTGAAAGTAAATTGTAGTAACGCAAGACCTGCACGGATCGGGTTGTACCCGACCCGAACCCGAAATTTCTGCTTAAAATCAACCCGAACCCGTTCAAACCTCTAAATTCTAACAACAGAAAGATAGGTCTGAAAGTAAATTGTAGTAACGCAAGACCTGCACGGATCGGGTTGTACCCGACCCGAACCCGAAATTTCTGCTTAAAATCAACCCGAACCCGAAATGAAAGAAAATTAATCCATATTTCAATACAATTATGAAAAAATTGTCTACAATTATATCACTAATATCAATTATATCACTAATTTCAATTATATATATATTTTTTCTTTTTAAATTAAAATAAATACATAAACAATCATTAATATTCAAATATATAGTTTTTTCTTTTGAAAAATATTCAAGCCTTTCATTTAAAAAATCCGATCAACCCGACACCGACTCGAAAGAGTCAAAATCCCGATGAACCACTCGACCCGAATCGTGCGTTGGGTTGGGTTCGGGTAAAATCAGGTTACTATTCTCCGAGCAGACCTTACTTATCGACACATAGAGCTTATTTACAAGAGACCCTGTTTACTCACTTTGGCGTTAGTGAGATTTCCATACTGGGAGATATAGTGATGATTTTGGCGTGTTGCCTAACGAAATGAGCTTGTGAGCTAACGAACAGATGCGCCTCTAACTTACAAAATTATTGATGATTCAATGTACAAAAAAAATTCAGAAAGACGTAATTTTAGGGAAATAGTTGAGTATTAATTAGTTTAGAACAAAAATAAATAAATAAATAAAAAAGTACAGGAAATTAAATAATAATAATAATAATATTTGCTTTACGCCATTTCGAAAATATCAAATAAAAATAAATAACATTAATCAAAAAGTACACAGAGAAAATCTTATAGATCTTTATAAATTGTGCAGTTTTTTGTTTCTTTGTTTGTTTGTTTTTTCTTTGAGTTTTCATTTTGAAATGCATTATATTCGCTGAATTTATTGTAAATCACATAGAATAGGCATAAAAATCCTTTATCCCCCTTATCATTCTGATAAAAATAAATCATATTCACAGTTTGTTTAGATTATTTAATGTGGCACAAATTCTTGTTAAAGTAGTTTTTTTTTCTAGTTCGAACAAGGTGCACGACCAAAGAATCAATCCCGCCAGATAACCCAATCCATCTTGGTGATCTGACCAAGAAATCGAAAGTAAGCTGTCCTTCCACCCCCGCTGCCCGAGGGCAAGGAAGAAAAAGAAGCTACTGCTCCATCATCTATCTACCTACCTTTCGAAACACTACTATCTAATTAGCCTCTGCACTCCACTCCGTCTCAAATCGAAAGGACTAGATGCGACGACATTTTGTTTCTCGAACAGGACTGGGATTTTAAACTCACGTCGCACATTGGCGAATATTCCCAAAATGCTGGCCAAAATCTTAAAATAAATTTTGCATTATATACATGCACAACAATGATGTTGAGAAAATACATAACGATTTGTTTTAGGTCATATCTACGGGGTGATTCGCGACCGCATGGTACAGCACCCAAAAACTTTTTTATTTTATTTTTATTTTTATTTTATTTTTTTGTATACGAAAGTTGGGTCGCAATCCACTTATTCGGTCATATATACAGGGACAAAATTGAGGAGGACATCCCATAGGATTATATGGGGTATCCTCCTCAATTTTTCAATTGTTTTAACGATTTTTCACTGGTCTTTATATATGAGTTGCTCTATCGTATTGACTATCAAATCATGACAAAAAGTATTTGCTGTATTTCGCGCATGTGCAGTTAAAATTTATTTCATAAAAATACCTATATCTCATCAAATATTCATCAATTTTAATCACAGTATACTATTTCTACGATTTTTTGTCAATTTTTGGTGTTACATTTGGCTGAAAACTCTGCATGCTATAAAAAAAACTTTTCGCAGAAACGTTAACATCTTCACGAATATAGGATGCCATGCTTACACAAATGTACACAAATGTTGAACAGGACCTATATAGTCATTTGCTACAGTGACAGATCATTTTTAGCATTTTTTGTTACTTGGGTGATCGAAAATATTATTTTATTATTAAAATTATTATCGCTGTAACAACGGCTGCAGGGTGCAGTATTTCTCCAAAAGAACGCTTGTTTCCTTCTGAACGTTAGAAGATGCTCGCAGAAGTGGGGAGGGGGGAAGTGGGGGGTCATTTTGGAGCAATGACCGAGAACTTCCGCCCTTACCCCCAGTGGACAGTGTACACGTAGACGTAGAGAAGGAGGGAGTCTGTTGTTGGAAAGCGAGCGATGAGGTTCGCTTGTAAACAGCTCCGGTTTTAGTGAGATGTTTTTTTAGTGCTTTCCGCTGTGTTCTGCGGTGATTATGAAGACCACGATTAAATTGTAAATCACAAAAAACTTGTACAGAATAATTTTTTTTAATTAAATAATTTTTAATTGAATCCAGTGGATTCTTTATTAGTTTAGCTGTGCGTGAATGTTTATGTTTGAAATTAACACTCGCTACACCACAGCTTATGATTAATGGTGGCAGTGCTCGTTGGGATGTTGGAACTAGATTAATTAGTTCCACGAATCCTTAGAAACCTTCGGCAAAAAAAATTATAATTGTAAAAGTCGTGCAGTTATCGTATAAGCACGCATTTTGTGGGAGAACTTTGTCGACGATTTCCACGAGTTTCGGAACGGCCAAGTATCCAGAGTTTTATTTTCTGACATTTGGAGTCTCTGTAAAGAAGAATCAGTGTTCTGTCCGGAAGGTCAAGGATTCATTCTTGTGAAGTGGAGCGAGTGGATACCATCGATAAAGATCCGGTGTGGAGCTTCATTTCTGTTGGACTGTTTATCTGCCGACCCTGGAATTTGCCTGGAATTTGCTATGTGTCCCCCAGCGTAAACATCAAATATGGAATGGTAAGCCCCTATATTTCTCGTGCATGCTGAATTTTGGGAGGTCCCATTGTTATATATACATGTACATAAATTTAGTAGAAATAATGTTGGGCTAAGTAATTTGAAGTAGGGTTTATTATTATTATTATTACTTCAAGGTTCATGCGTACGGGATAGCTATAAGTTATTTTATATTCTCTGGTTATTGTACTAATGTTCTCAGGTAAATATTTATTGCAGAAGTGGCGGGTTATTTATTTTATGTGTGTTTTTGTTCTTTTGTGATAAGTATAAAGATTAAATTATTTTTTATGCACATGTAGAGTGCTAATGCAACTAAACAATATGTGTTACAGTGTGAAAGCATTTGTTTAGAGGTAGGAGATTGAATTAATGAAAATTATCACTGTGAATTCATTTTTAAAATAAATTCATATTCCTAGTAGAAAGGAATTTTGTTTAAATTAATCTACTAAGTCTTTTCTTTACTGTGTAGTATTTTTATGAGTGTTTTTTGGGTTTATCTTATCATTTATGGTGTTTTATTTAGGGAGTTACTCAGTTTTGAAAAGAAAAGTAGATCCTTGATTTTCTTTGCTTTTTTATTGCTAATTGTGTTCGGGAAAATTATTGTGCTTTTTTGTATTTTGTGTTGAGATATTTTCTGTGTTTAATTATGGCCAGTTTCTTGAATAAACAAAATAAAAGCGTTCTGCTATTGCTCGCGGCCGATTTTGATACAGAATTACCTGCGGACAGTAAAAAGGTAGCGATAATTCAGGCAATTTTGCGTGCCTCTGATTATGAGGAGCAAATGGCTAAAGATATGTTGGAAGGGATATTAATAGAGAGGGAAAAACTGGCAGAGCAAGAAAGATCAGACAAATTAGCGGAGCAAGAAAGGTTAGATAAATTGGCAGAAAGAGAGAAAGATAGACAGTTGGAGTTAGAGAAGGCGAAGTTACAATACAATGTAGATACTACCTCTGTAGCTTCCACAGTTTCTGTAGTGGCAGAAAGTAAAGATAAAAAAGTAAGTTTAAAAGATTTAGTCCCAAAATTTGACCCTAAATCCATGGACATTACTTTATTTTTTATGATTTTTGAGAGTCAGGCGTTAAAAGAAAATTTAGATGAATCTAATTATGTATCACAGCTTATACCCTTGTTGCCTGTAGATGTTGCGGAAATTATTGTAAAGGAACCGCTAGAGAAAAGGGATGACTATCAGCACATCAAAAGCGTTTTGCTAAAAAGGTTTAGATTAGGAGCTGGGGCCCTTAAAACTAAATTTGAAAACCATCAAAGGAAGTCAGGTGCACTGTGGTCTGAACTTGTGTATGAGCTGAGAGGGTATTTGGATAACTGGTTGGAAACGGTTGAAGTGAATGATTTCGAATCCCTCAAAGAACTTATACTCACAGAGCAGGTGAAACGTAGAGTCCCTTTTGAAATTAAAGAGAAATTCTTAGACGAATGGGATGAGATGAAGACAGCGTCCTATTTAGCAGAAAAATGCGATAAATATGAGAGTGTGAGAGGGAATTTTAAGAAAATGGAAAATAAATTTTGGAATAATAAGTCATTTGGTAGGGACAGGAACGGTCAGGATAACTTCAAGAGTAAGGGGGAACAGGCAGTAAAGTCGGGAGGGGCTGATAAAAAGGATCACGCAAGTAGAAATTCTTGGAATAAAGATAAGTTTGATAGAAGGAAACCTATTGTCTGTTTCCAGTGTAACCGTGCAGGGCATATCAGACCGGATTGCCCAGATTTAAAACGTAAAGACTCTGGAGATGTAGTTAGTCACCTGGGTGTAGATGTTAGTTTAGGAGAGTGTTTTGCACCGTATTTCAAAAAGGCAGAAATTAATGGAATAGAACGGGATTACTTACGGGATACTGGGGCTGGCATTGATCTTTGTGACCGTAGCTGGATTGATAATGAGGATTTGATTGGTGAAGTCACTTGGATTAAACAACCCCTGGATAATGAATGTAAATGTTTGCCATTGGCTAGAGTTACAATTAAAGGAGATTTTGGAACGGTGGTCACTAAGGCAGCTGTGAAACCTATCGAGTTAGAACAAGGTTATTATTTGTTAGGAAACAAAACGGCTGAGCTTATTGAGGAGTCGAGGTGTAATCCTGTACCGGTAAATGCTGTAATGACGCGCAGTCAGAGGCGTGAACATGAGAGAGAAATGTCCGCTGTGCAAGTTGAGAGTGATTTTGGTTCGGAGGATGGAGAACCGGATGAAGGGGAGTCTAGTGGCGGTGAGGAAGAAGATGGGATAGTTATTCCGGAAAGGTTAGAGGCAGAGTCGGGTTTGGAGAAGGTATCCGCAGAGAAATTTAAGGAAGAGCAGATAAATTGCGCTTCACTTAAGCAGTTGTGGGAGAAGGCCAATAAACCTAACGAAAAAGAATTTTGTGTTAGAGATGGTAAGCTTGTGCGGGTATCGCAGTCACGGAGAGGTGATGATAAAGTGCAGTTATGTGTGCCGGAAGTTTATCGTAGAAAAGTTCTAGCATTGTGTCATGAGCAGGTGTCAGGGCATTTGGGTACGACTAAGTCCAAGGATAGGGTTCTGAGATGTTACTTTTGGCCAAACTGTTATCACGATATTGAGAATTATGTTAAGACTTGTGATACATGTCAAAAGGTAGGTAGCAATCGAGATAGGCGAAAGACCCCTTTGAAGTTAGTACCGATAATTTCGGAATGCTTTACCAAAATAAATTTAGACGCGGTTGGTCCCCTGAAAACTAGTAATAAAAACAACAAGTACTTAATTACATCCATTTGCCTCGCTTCTAAATATCCTGATGCTATTCCGGTGGAAAACATCACTTCCACATCCGTTATTGATGCTTTGGTACAGATATTCGCTAAGACAGGTTATCCGAGAGAGGTGCAAAGTGACCTAGGAAAATCTTTCACCAGCGAGTTAACATCAGAATTTTTTAATGTGTTTGGTATCAAAGTGTCGCATAGCTCAGTTTGCCATCCGGAGTCGAACAGCGTGGAAAGGATGCATTCTACTTTGAAGAAAGTACTTAAAGCTTTGTGTCTAGAGTCCGGTCGAGACTGGGAAGAGGTTTTGCCTATGGCGTTGTTTGCTCTAAGAACTGTGACGCATGAAAGTACTGGGTTTAGTCCTGCCGAGCTGGTTCATGGAAAAAATTTACGCATGCCGCACACTTTAGTTTATGAGAATTGGATGGGTCAAGGTAACACGGATCAAAATGTGGTAGATTACATTTTGAACTTGACGAATAGGTTGAAAAGGTGTCAGGATTTAGCAACTAGGCGTATGGAGGAATGTCAGGACAAAAGGAAGACATGGTATGATAGGAATGCGGTAACTAGAAAATTCAAAGTTGGGGACCAGGTGTTGGTTTTGGCAACATCAAAGCCTCATAAGATGGCCGTAAATTGGGTCGGGCCGGGAACTGTCACTGGAGTGATTTCGGAAACAAATTACACAGTTGACTTGCCAGAGAGGCGCAATAAGGCGACTATCTACCATGTGAATCTTTTGAAACCTTATTACAAGCGGCCTGAATTTGTTAATCTGCTGATTGACATAGATGCGGAAGAGGTGGAAGAAGATGCTGAGATCCCTTATCCCCTGCCAAACTCCACACAAATTGACTTCTGGGAAGTTGTGTATAACAGCGAGTTAGAGAAAAAAGTGACAGATAGCCAAATAAGTTTATTTAAGGAGGTTATAGAGAGAAATAGAAAAGTTTTTTCTTCAGACCCTGGACGTACCCATCTGGTAGAGATGGATATCGAGTTGACAGATGAATCGCCGGTGAGGGCGAAACCTTATAGAATGTCACCTAGGCAGACCGAAATTTTAAGAGAGGAAATCAGGAGACTATTGGAATTAGGAGTGATAGAAGTAGGGCAGTCTGATTTTACGTCCCCCATGATTTTGGTAGAGGTTCCGGGAAAGGATCCTCGTCCCTGTGTGGACTATCGCAGATTAAATGCGAAGACCCGAACGGAATTTTTTCCACTCCCCAATATAGAGGAGGTCATAGAAAAAGTGAGTTCGGCGACTTTCATCACGGTAATGGATTTAACCAAAGGTTATTTCCAGATACCACTGACCAAAAGGGCCCAAAGGTACGCTGCGTTTGTGACACCTTTCGGAGTATTTTTACCCAAGGTCATGATGTTTGGTCTCCTGAACGCACCTTTCTACTTTTGCAAATTAATCGCAAGTGTTTTGGGTGGGCTTGAATTGTTTGCCTTGCCATATATCGATGACATTGCGGTGTTCTCTCTTACATGGGAGAGTCACATGAAGGACATCGCTGAGGTTCTGAAGCGATTGTTAGAGGCCGGCCTAACAGTGAAACCCACAAAGTGTAAATTTGCACAGGATAGTGTGAGGTTTTTGGGTCACGAGGTAGGTTCGGGGAAGCGGTCTCCCAGTGACATAAAAGTGAAGGCTATCCAGGAATTTCCAACGCCTTCCACTAAGACGCAAGTGAGGTCATTTCTGGGAATGACGGGTTATTATTCACGGTATATAAAGGATTATGCAGTAATTGCAGTCCCCTTAACAAATGTTTTGAAAGGGAAGATCAAAAAAGAAAAGATAGAGTGGAGTGAGGAGTGCGAAAAGGCTTTCCAGGAATTAAAAGAGAAGTTAACCCAGAGTCCCGTATTGTACGCCCCAGATTATAGTCAGGAGTTTATTGTGCAGACCGACGCAAGTTTATATGGTGCTGGTATAGTCCTGTCACAGGTACGAGATGGGGAGGAACATCCCATTCTGTACTTGAGTAAAAAATTTTCCAGGGCAGAGCAGAATTACAGCACTGTTGAACGGGAATTGGCAGCAATTGTGTACGGTCTGAAAAAACTGAATCACTACCTGGACGGGCAGCGGTTTGTAGTCCAAACAGATCACAATCCTCTGACGTACTTAAAAACTATGATGGGGAACAATGCGAGATTGACTAGGTGGGCATTGTATTTGGAGTCATTCAACTTCAAAATCGAACACAAACCTGGGAAACTTCACGGGAATGCAGATGGGTTAAGTAGGACCGAATAGTGTAATTTCTTTACTTGTTTCCCGAATTAGTATTTGTTTATAATTTTTATTTACGAGTTATTGTTTTTTTTTCTGTTATTTATCACTTGTATATATTTTGTGGGTAATTTAGTATTTTTTTTAGAATTTTCTTTAATGTCAAGGAATCGCACTGTGTCAGTTATTGAACTCAGATAAATATCTCATCTGTTATATTAGATTTGATTACGAAAATGTTTTTATTATTTGAATTGTTATGGAAATTCATAAGTGAAATCTAGGATTATCATGAGTCTTTCAAAACTGAGTACGCGTGCGTCTGTATGAACCTTGTATAGAGAAAAAATAAAGTGTATAAAGTTATTAGGTATTAGCAAAAGGTAAAAGTATTAAGGTAAAGTTATTAAGGTATTGCCTTAGCACTTCCAACTGGAGTTTAGGTGTTGGGACCTCTCAGATTTAGTGTGTTAAGAATGAGGGGCTCGGTACCTGATTCAAATTTACATTTTCATAGGTGTATGCACCGTATGAAAATTCTTTAGGGGGAAGGAGCTGTAACAACGGCTGCAGGGTGCAGTATTTCTCCAAAAGAACGCTTGTTTCCTTCTGAACGTTAGAAGATGCTCGCAGAAGTGGGGAGGGGGGAAGTGGGGGGTCATTTTGGAGCAATGACCGAGAACTTCCGCCCTTACCCCCAGTGGACAGTGTACACGTAGACGTAGAGAAGGAGGGAGTCTGTTGTTGGAAAGCGAGCGATGAGGTTCGCTTGTAAACAGCTCCGGTTTTAGTGAGATGTTTTTTTAGTGCTTTCCGCTGTGTTCTGCGGTGATTATGAAGACCACGATTAAATTGTAAATCACAAAGAACTTGTACAGAATAATTTTTTTTAATTAAATAATTTTTAATTGAATCCAGTGGATTCTTTATTAGTTTAGCTGTGCGTGAATGTTTGCCCTCCCTAATTGTCTTCGTGACAAAATCTTCACTGAAAAACATGAAGTCAAACATGTTCTTTACATCCTCAAAGTTCAAGGGCATTCCGGGCATTTCCTCACGAGTTCCAGTACGATATCCGAAGAACGTTTGAAATCGGTCTCTGCCCTTTAATTTCTGGACACCAGTGTATTAGATATCCCTTGATAGGTACTGATTCTAGGTTGCCATGGTGATGACGTCCAATTTAAGATGAAGTCCTATTATGTCCGTATTACTGAATTTAAAAACCGAATTTGTATAGTAGAATTGTTTAATTATAGCAATCCTATAATTAATTTTTTCAGTGAAATAATAATGATGATGTTTTTTTTTTGTTTTTTTTTTACACTGTCTTGTATTGGATATTTGTGCATAGTATAATTTTAATGTAAAATACTTGCAATGAATTGTTTGTGAAAGTGTATTGAAACTTAATTTCATAAAATAAAAGGAATATCTATAATATGAAAATCTGCACATGAAATAAATGTTGTATTCATGCATTTTTGCATAAGAGTGCAACAACTATTGCACCAAGATCTGAATATTTATAAAACTTAGTTATTGTACGAACGCACCTCATTTGCCACGTTTGACGTACAATTGCCAACTTGTTAAAATAATCATCAGGCATCATTTTTTTAAAAATCTGTCTCTCCCCTCGCGCGAAAACACACGTTCGCTAATGTTAATCCTATGGGGCATTATCTTTCTAATATCTCGTTTGCATTTGAATATTTTTAAACTATTTTTTTTTCTGCATTCGATAGCTGATATCTCTATTGCCGCCGTTGATTACTTTTTCGATTTTGTTTGAGAAATTTTTTTACGAAGATACTTTCACTTTCGGAACCGGTTTCGAAAGTGAAAGTATCTTCGTAAAAAAAATCCGCAAACAAAATTGAAAAAGTAATCAACGGCCGAAACAGACATTGATCTGAGCTATCCAATGCAAAAACTTCATTTAAAAATATTCAAATGCAAACGAGATATTAGAAAGATAATGCCCCACAGGATTAACATTAGCGAGCGTGTGTTTTCGCGCGTGTTTAATTCGCGTATTATATGCTGGAAATTACGGAGTGTTTCATTCGAGCAACAACATGGCGAATCTCAAGGGTCATCCTTTATTTTGAGACCCCTTGACACCTCTCTGCTGCTGGAGAAGAAGTGAAAGTGGGTGACCCACAAAACTTCCCACTTTTTTCCCAGTGATTCCCTCACCCTTCCGTCAAACGCAGGCAAGAGCAACCTTCCCTTGATGCCGCGAATATTATCGATGCCGTACTCCCCAACCGGTTGCCGAGTGGCGGTCAAGGATTTCGGCCAACGGTCTGCAGCATCCTCAAACATCACGATTCATTTAATAGACATTAATAAAAGTCTTAGCGCTGCTGTATCACGAAAAGAATAGAAGATTTATATATAAGTTATTTATATACGAGATACACGAAAACCCTTGTAACAAACAGGCCCCGATTGAAGTTGTGTGGGGTCCAAGCCCCTCTCTCACCACAATAGTAGCTACACTTTTTTTTTTTTTCAGAAGTAATTCAGGGCTTATCATTAGATATTATGCTACAGTTGCCAAGTTATCAAAAGTCTTTTTAGGTGCGTTCGTAGTTATATAAATACGTAGCACCTATAGTCGTCGCTTGGTCTGTCCGTCCGTCTGTCTGTCTGTCTGTCTGTCCGTCTGTCTGTCTGTCTGTCCGCATATAACAACGCAAAAACTACCCAACCAAATGGTTTGCAATTTAAAAGATATTATCTTTGCAGAATTTTGTCGAGACATTTCAAATTTTATTAAAATCGAATCAAAACTTTAGGAGATATTAATAAAAATATTTATTAAGAAATTTGATTTTTTTTTTTTTTTAAATCGGTGCTTTTTTGTTATAGGAGCTTCCGATGGATGTTAAATCGTCAAGCGACCGAGATGCTTATTTTATGACAGAAATTAATCTGCAGACGATATAATTCATTTCACAGAATTAAAAATCATCAAGATCTGAATATTTATATAACTAGCTGATACATATATATCTGAATATTTATATAACTAGTTAAGATATTTGTATGAACAGTGTCATAAAATATATACTTAACTAGCTGTTTAACCCGTTCTACGCACGGGATATCATGAATTTAATTCTAAAACGTGCGTACGAACGCACCTCGTTTGTAACGTTTGACGTACAATTTCCAACTTGTTTTTTTTTTTTTTTTTTTTTTGAGAAAATAACTGCAGAAAATTGCAATTTTAAGAATTTTTTTCTAAATTATTTAATTTAATTTGGGGCCTCCATCAGCAGCGGGCCCAAGGCCACGGCCTAGTTGGCCTGTGCAGTAATTAGTCCCTGGTAACAAATTATGTAAGCAGTCGCAAACGCCCGAGGCCTGTATCCGGCAAAATGGAGCCAAATTTTCAAATGGGCCGCGCCGCCGGCAGATTTTTTTTAAAAAAAAAGAAAGAAAAGAAAAGAAAAAGAAAAAAGAAAAAAATTAACGGGCCGAATCGGCTCGAAAAAAATAAAGAAGCCGAGTGGACTGATAAAAAGAAAAATTAAACTGGCCGGGACGGGCTAATAAAGAAATTAAACCGGCGAGCCCGGTAAAAAAAAAAAAAAAAAAAAAAATGAAGTGGGCTGTCTGGCCCAATATAAAAATTTAAACGGATTGAACAAAGCCGTCAAAATATGAAAATTTTGAATGGCCTTTGCTAGGCCAATAATAAGTTTTAAATGTGTTTCATGGGCCGATTGCTTGTTTCACAACATCAGTACAGAAATTTAACATGTCTTGTCGTAAAGAGCTTCATCAAACAGTTGCATCGTGTCTGATCCCGGGTTTAATTTTTTTTATCCGGCTCAGGCTTACATTTTGATCCACATACTTAGGCAAAGCCTGAACTTAATTGTTCCCAAGACGTGTCGGGAGTCCATTTTTTTTTCTTTTTTGTAAAAATAATAGTGATAATGAACTTTTGTTAACGGAATCTTTAGAAGTAAACATTAATAAAATACAGAGAAATATTTTCAAAAATCTACTTTTTTTAATTATTATACAGCTTTAAAGTTATATGATGTTTCTAACCATCTTTTTTCTTTTATTCTAAACTGCATTTTTTTTTTTTTTCATGAGCCTATATTTGAATGTAATAGTCTAAGAATCTAGAGATCATATATTTTTATTGTGTATTCTATGGCTTGCGGAGATATAGTTTGGAATATATAGTAAAATTTTCGCATAAATATGTATGCAGTACACCTGCATGCCGCGGCAAATCCCTGCTTTATTTGTATCATTCTGGAATCGACTAACGCTTCATTGACTCTACAGATCAGGTTTTGTCTCACAATAATTCAGACCGGACAAAAAAATGTTAAACAAAAATTTCCGGAATGCGAACGCCGTCAGGATATCACAATAAGCTCCCGCCATTTTGGGTTTATAATCACAAAAGTGATTTTTAACAACAACAACAAAAAAGTATACGCATAAAAGAGAAAAAGTTTTCTTTCTATATATCTCCGTGCTTTATGATTATTTTTTCACGGTCCCTGTATCAGCCACGTTTGTTTTGACCGCATATCACGCGACAACAAAGGTGCCGCCAAAGTGAATCCAGTATTTTTAAATCGGTCACCGATCTGTTTCAAAAAGAAAAAAATATATAAATAAACACTGCTCGCGTTTAACCAATCTGAAAAGGTCACCTGCAACATTGTTCTTTCGTTCTTATATATGTATTAGTGGATAGAATATTAATTGTAAAATAAATGTGTTTCTATGAGTAACTGATTTGAACATTATTTTAATTATATATAAAAGGAAATTAAAAAGTAATGGATCTATTTATATATATATAGTAAAATTTTCTTTAAGATGGTCCTCAAAGGACTTGGTTGGTTCTTAAAAATTCTGACACATTTTCTGGCTCGTTTTTAAACGTAAAGATTGGCAGGCCTGACTATTGAAGAGATTTGGAATCGAAATGAGTTTAAAATTTTTTGATAAGTAAGTTACTTATCGAGTTATAAGCTATTCGTGTTATGGGACGACACGTGATTTTCCTTTCTCGTTGTGCGATTTCGCAAATTCGGTTCAAAACGCCGAAAGATATTCTGCCTTTACCGAAAAATAGAAAAAGTCTTTCGATTACAAAGTTTCCGAATAAGAACACCTGCCAATTTCTTGCGTTTCCGAACAAAAAAATGAATTAAAAAAAATATGTCATAAAGTAGCAAGTTTGGATTTGATAACAGATTTACAAGACACCACCTCCGAATATGGGACATATTTATTTAAGGCTATTCTCAAATCCAAATTTGCTATTTACATTATGACATTTTTTTTTTTCAAATGCGCGTTTTTTCACAAACGTATTCAATTGGCAAATGCTCCTATTCAGAAACTATGTAATCGAACTGTTTTTAGGTAGATTTCGTAAGAAATACTACCTATTACCTTCTTCCCTATGTTGGAATTTCTGAAAAAGTTTTGCAGATCTACGCCGATCATGACTCCTAGAACCCCAAAACTACCCCCAATCCAAAACTTTATCTATCTATCACTTTTTTATCGACATGATAACTCCTACAATTCTGCACAAATACCTTTCAAACTGATACATAAAATCAAGGGGCATAAAATCTTGGTCAAGTTCGTTAATGGGCAAAATCGAACCGGGGGGGGAGGGGGGGATGAGGAAAAACCCATAACTTTTCTTAATTATGATACGATACATATTGAATCCGTTATTATTATTTCTAGGAAAAGGGCCGAAAATTTATGTATGACAGATTTTTGATATCATTAAAAATGGCGTCAAAGGGCGAAAAAAATAGGGTTTTAAGAAGAAAAAAAAAATCCTAACTTCGTTAATTCACAAGAATTAAAATTCGCTTAAATTTATTATAAATCTTCTTAATATTATCTACAACTTTTATACTGACAAGATTTTGATAGGACCAAATGTTACATAAAATAAATAAAAACAAAAAGATGTAACGCGGAACCCCCCCCCCCCCTTCCAATAACAATAGAATTTTACAGCGCAGCGCACCACGTGAAATTAGAACTTAACTTCGAAATCCACCTGTGCCTGTATGCCGTGCCGGGAGGAATTTTTTCTTTCTTTTTTCGGTAAAGGCAGAAGATTTTTCAGAAAAGGCGTCAAAGTGAGTGTTTTGAACTGAATTTCTGAACGCGACAGCGCAAGAAAAAAAACTGCCGTCCCGAAACAATAATCGCTTATAACAAAATGCAATTCATTTATCGAAAAATGAAAAAACTGTTAGATTACAAATCATTTCAATAATCATACTTGCAAGTAGCATGCTTTTATGTTTTAGTGAACGTTTAACACTGTTACAAACATAGTAAAATTGATATAAATTTCTCAGGTACACTAAAACATGCTTTTGGTTGAATTTGAAGTGCAAAACATATTTATTAGTCATTTAAAGGGTCACACAAAATAATTCGGTTGGTCTACGGGGAAAACCGTTTGGAACGTATTTTAACTATATTGCACTATTTCAAACATGCTGAAATTGTTATACATTACTGAAAGTTTATTGTAAAGATACTTGCTGTAGAAAATTATGTGCAGTGCATATCATTTATCGTTCATTTACAGGGATACACAAAATATTTCGGATACAGTACTGTATCCGAAGTATTGTCTATTAGGGGTGATTGCAGGAAGTGCGTTTTCAATTATGGTGTGCGTTTTTAAGTTTAAGTAATTTTTTCATAGCACGTGATATTTATAAATTCTATAGCTCATATACAGGGCTAAGAAAAAGAATTCATAATCATTACTAAGGATGAGCATGAATGACTTAAATGTGTTTATCAATTTGAGTTATGCTTTTTCAAGCTCAACTATATTTTGTATACTAATGTAGTTAAAGTGTGTAGCATTTATAGTTCGTTTACCAGGACACTCAAAAGTATTCCGTTACATTACGATCTATCGGAGGGGGGATGTTGTAGGATATAAATGAAAAATGATTTTATTTGTATTCTTTTGAAATAAGTTTGTAGAACATAAATAAAATTATATTCAAGACCATGCAAAGACCGCTTATGAATAATAATTCCTAGAAGTGGGATTTCAGTAGTTTTAAGCGTATTTTTGCGATTTAAATTTTCAGCTTGATATGTGACTTGTATAAAAAACAGTAGGTAACATACAAGACTGTGCAAAATAATTCAAGTACGTTTCCGTTATATGCAAGATTCGTTTTGGCAGATTTTACTGCATCTAGTAAAATTAAGGCACTGTAGACCATACTTCAATATAATATATAAATATGTGTTTTTTGACATTTTGTCCTCTCAACCGTAATGATGACAATTTAATGTTGATCCGGAAATTGTTCCAAAGGGCGTTTGTTTGTGCAGGATCAAATAAAAGAACCGGCAAACCTAACAAACAATTCGACCAACTTCCGAGATTTTGCAATCCGCGATATCGATCCGTTCGAATTCGCAGAAAAAACAGAAAGACAAGGAAAGATAGGAACAATTGATCACGTGTATAACAACGGCATTAAAGACAATAACTAATGTACCGTATTGACTCGCGTATAGTGCGAGTCATTATGGTTTTTCTTTTGCAAAGTTTTATCGTTAAAACAGAGGCTTAGTAAGTAATATACGGTATATTTTCGACAACTATTTGAAACAACACAGGCTTTCACTAAGTCGCTGAGTACAATACATAGTAGAGCCATGTATGCTACTCAGCGGGAAACCGAAAATTCTAGCTTGAACTGAAACCGAAAATTCTATCTCAAGTCAACGTTACCCGGTCTAAGCCCGCCAAAAAAATTTTCGTTGACCCATTTTTAAACGCAAAGGCATATATATATATATGCTTATAAATATTCAAATATATAATTTTTTCACCTGAAAAAAAAATCAGACTTTCTTTTTAAAAATCGGTTAACCCGAACCTGACGCGCAAGAGTCAAAACCCAACCCGAAATCGAAACATTTAAGGCTGTTCTCAAACCCAAACTGGCTAGTTTATGACACATTTCTTAATTCCCTTTTGTTCCAAAACGCATGAAATTGGTAAGTGTTCTTATTTAGGAGCTTTGTAATCGAAAGGCGTTTTCCATTTTTCGGTAAAGACAGAAAATCTTTCAGAAAATACTGTTAAAGTGTGCGTTTTGAACCGAATTTGAAATTAGTTGTACTTATTACACTTCTATTTAATCTTCGTAGCTGAATTGCGCCACCAAAATTCAACGATGGTTTCAAATGTTGATTATACCCTTAACTCTAGAACTCTTCACTTAATTTTACAAATTTATTACATAAATATCTACATAAATAAATTACTACTATCAATAAATCTCAGATTTTAGCGATCCTATATTATTTCTGTTGTCAACATCCCTTTTTCTAAGCAAATACAAAACGCAGAACGACGAATGAGATACTATAGGAAAGGATTTTGAACAGGCTTCTGACATAGTACACCCACATTCCTTTAAAACTTGTTTTCTGATTAAAAATTGCAAGTAATTAAAAATTAAATGGGCGTTGTTTTCGTAAATGAAATGAAAGGTTTTCGTCAAATTACTGTTGCCACAAAAATAAAATACCGCAACAATAATTATAAAAAAATGTTCAATAAAGATAAAAACGAGGACATAGTTGATGCACGGGTTTATTTTTATATTTATGATTAAAAAGCAAAATTTAAATTAAAAAATTCAAATGCTCAATTTATTTTTCTTTACCATGTTTTTTTTTTTTTTTTTTTTTTTTTTTTTTTTTTCGGAACCAGATGCTGTTACCCTCTAATACAGTTAAAATCCGATTGATTTTTTCTTTCGGTCAGACAAATTGATTATGGATGGAATAAATGATGAAATAAATGAGATGATAAGTCTGGCTTGACCAATGTTGTCTGCAGATATTTTTAGGCCTTAATTTTCCTTTTTTAGAAGTTTAAACCTGCATCTAAAAAATATTAGATATCGCTAACAAATATTTTCGACTGCAGTGTGAAATCTTCGCACGGGTCCACTGGTATGATTTATTTTTATTATTTTTTTAATTGTAATTTTTGTTTCTTTTATGGATTGAAACAAACAATACCCACATGCACTGAAATGAAAAGAAGATGTAATTTGCGGCATTGAATAGCTTTTCTTGTGTCGTCTGTTTACTATATCTTAGTAATTCACTTGAAACCGAAGTATTTTTCCTCGAATTTCTTCAAACTTAGGTACCGCGTTATTTGGCACGCGCTTTCTCCTGGGCATAGAACCAGCTACGCTTCATCTAATCAGATAACTTCACTGGCTCACTACCAGGTAATCATTTATTACGCCGCAAACGAATTCTTAGTGAATGAGTCAAACAGAAGGATAGTAAAACTACTAGAAAGCAATATATATATATATATATATATATATATATATATATATATATATATATATATATATATATATATATATATATATATATATATATATAATTATAATATCTATGAATTTCAAAAAACATATCAAGTTCTATTATCATTCTACTTAACTCTCCAAAGAGATAATTAATGATATTGTGTATACAGAATACCACATAGCTAATAATTAACATGTGCAAACATAATATTACCATAGCTTGTGCTTCAATGGTAATTGGCCAAATTATACTCATACCTAAAGAATATTGAAAAAAGAAAAAAGAAATAGAGAGAAAGGGAAAAAAAAATTATAAATTGGAGTTCAATTAAGTAAATACAAATGGATTAATAAATTAAATATGAACCATATACAATGGAAAATTGGAACACATGAGAATTAAATATGAATTGGATATGAAAAAACACATGCACATGTACTCATCAGCCTGGATGCACCCACATGTGTTTTAAATAATAATTCAGTGTTTCATAATTCTACTGGCATAATGCTAAGATCAGTAGAATCATCCAGGTACACTGAATTATTACCAGACAACAATTGGAAATATTAAAATTTGGAAATATTATATATATATATATAAACATTTTATTTATGTATATATTATTATCGTTTTTTATATATAAATTACTTCTGTTTGTATATAAAAATAGATAAATGGCTTCTTTATATTAAATAAATTGTATAAATATTGAAAAAAATTGTTTGTGTGTATCAAACAGTGAATCGGTTGCCAGAAAATATGTATGGGAAATTTTCTTTCTCTTATTATGTCATTTTATCTCTCTCACTAAGGTCTTTATAACAGACAAGTATCCAATTTAAATTTAAATTCCTTGTAACAAAATCTCATTCTTTCGATGCTCCAAAAGAAATCATGTGCAATGCGTATACCGATTTGAAGGATTTGTATGAAAAATTGTGATTTTACATGTCCCAACGCGGGACATTTAACCTAAATATCAGGACAGCCATACTCAACCTGCGGCCCGCGGGCCGTATGTGGCCCGGCGGCCTGTTATGTGCGGCCCGAGACACATAATCATAAATCCATATTTACAAAAATAAAAGATATTAGACCTTCATTTTTTTTTTCATGGGTAGACAAAATCTGCCCTGTTATTTATAATTCATTTAAAATTATGTTAAAACATCCTAAAGGCCGTTTGCTTAAACAAAATTTATTTTTGCTAGTTGATTTATTTGTGATACAGTGCCCACATTTCTTAATCGTCAACACTAATTGGACGTTATTCAAAATTAAATACAAAAATTAAATTGGGCAAAAGAATAATTTATTAAAGATATAGCTAATGATACTTATTTAGGATTAAAGCTTGTCGCAGATAAAAATGGCACAAAAAATTAACTACTATTTCCAAACAAGAATCTTAGCGGCATATTTCTACAACATTTCCTATATAGAAATTAACCACACGAAATATATTGTTTGAAAAATGTTATGTTAAAATTTCTTTAACAAACGTGCAACCCTACTGATAATTAGCTTTGTTATATTGCTTTGGTATACTACTTATACTACTTATTACTACTTTGTTATACTACTTGCTTTGTTATACTGTTATCTGACTATTTTAATTACCCTTTTTTTTACATAATTATATAAGTATGTTGCGGCCCGCGAGAGAAAAAAGTTGAGTATGACTGTATCAGGACATCTGGCAACTCTTGTCTTGTTTTCCTATGCAAAGTATGTTTGTTGTCGTGTGCTTTATCACTTTTCAAAGTTTGTCTCATTTTTAGGTGCGTTCGTAATTATAATAAATATGTAGCATTGTTATCGTCTGGTCCGTCTGTCCGACCGCATATAACAGAGCAAAAACTACCTAACCGAACGGTTTGAAATTTAATATATACAACGTTGCAGAATTTTGTCGAATCATTTCAAATTTTATGAAAATCGAATCAAAACTTTAAAAAATATTGATAAAAATATTTTTTAAGTAATTTGAATCTTTTAAAAATCGGTACTTCCTTTTTATAGCAGCTTCCGAAGATTAATCGCCAAGCGACCGAGATGTATCACCAAGTTATCTGACATGTAGGACATTATAGTCATATATGACATTTTATAACCTCTATGACCAACTTATAATCACATTCTTTTCATTCTATTAAATCCTATCATTACGTAATTCATTCAATGATATCCGATGATAGGTCATGATTAAGGTTGCCATTGGAAATTAAGTCTTATTTAAGATGGAGTCATTATTTCCGTATTACTGAATTTATAAACTGAATTTGTATACTAAAATTGTTTAATTATAGCAATCCTATATAATCTACTGACAGTTTTTTGGATAGGTGTTTCCGGAGAAATAGATATTAAATGGAAAAGAGTCTGAATATGGATTTCAAGTTCTGAAATTATCAAAGCTAGGCTTAAGTTTTCCATTGGAATTTTCAGTCAATGTCAACAAAAGATAAAATGTTGCCAACTTAAAATGGACTTATTTTATGACGGAAGTGAATTCTATCATAATAACAGACGATATAAATCATTTCACTGAAATAATAACAGTACGAAATCACCTAATTTGTCATGTTTGACGTACAATTTCCAACTTGTTTTACAGACATCTTATATACGTTCTGAAGAAATTAATTACTCCTGCTCCAGTTCCTTTAAGCTCTTGCTGTTTCAAATTTGAACCGAAAAATATTAAAATCTTTTCAACTGTGCAATTCTCAGTGATGAATTCAGTAAGTGACCCGGAGGGCCTCCTTATGCTTCCTTCGGAGCATCCAAATTCCCCCCCCCCCTTTCTGGAGGCACAAATTTCGCTCCCTGAGAAAAATATATGTTTTCAAAACTGGACAACTCTTATTCTCATCTTTATTTTGAAAAAAAAAAAAAAAAAAAAAAAAAAACAAATTGGCAGCTAAACGCAAAATCATTAAAATGATTTCATCATCCTACTAACTCACTGCTGACGGGAAATTTCAGAAATTAAAATTTACACCCTCTAATTAAGTTAATGAAGAAACCGAAAGTTTTTAAGACGAGATTCGATAACTTCTTTCTTCGAGTTGTTTTCGAAGTGTTTCGTAAATTACCGAGAACGATTGTCTCTTCCGAGGTCACAGTATACCACTAGGATATCATTACTTGCGCCCCCCACCCCCCAGAAAAAAAGAAACAGAGATGAAAAGGTGTCATTATCCTAATCTCCGGGGTTTATGTTCTTCTTCGCAATGTCTATAATCTGTTATGTTTGTGAGACCGAATTTAATTCGGCCTCAAGGTTCTTGTCGAAGCGCCCAGTATAGAGTCGCTGTCTCTACTAATAAGCACCTTCACACTCACATAAAAAGAAAGGTTTCTTTTTATCGTGGGAGAGCAAACGCAAAGGTCGGATCTATTTTGTGTTACCGAGAATAACGGGCGTTGATGCAAATACACAGAATTAATGTAAATAAAAGAATAACCTCCTTTTCTTTTCAGCTGCGATTATCGATAGGATAGTGAAAAAGTGAATCAGTCAGGTAGCCGCAGATTATCGATTATATGATAGAATCGATTGTTAAGTGCATTAAGGGGCCGGTGGATGTTAAAATTGAATTTATTTGTTTTTCATCATAGATATATGCAATTTTGTGGATATGTACCTTTTACCATAAGTATATAGAATATCTTAACAAAATTTATAATCTTAATGTAATTTAAAGATTTTTTTTAAAGAATTTAAAATTTATAAACCAAATTTTAAAAGGCTCCGTGCGTTTCAATTTTTAAGATATTTCCTCGATTTGGCATTTGCATCACTTAAAACTATATTACAAACAAATCTGTGTATCCGCTATTTAATCCCTTCAATAGTTAATTTTTGAGAATTTTTTTTTAATTCCATTTCGATTTTTATTAAAATTTAGCATTTTAATAAGTTATTAATAAAATTTAATTAACATAACAAAGTCTAATTGTAAACTGCATACACCGTTTCTTTGTAAACAGTATCAGGATTCTCCTTTATCATTTTCATGAATTTTGAACAAAAATTAAGACGCAAAAATTTATAAAACGTGTAAAATCTGTATTCAGAATAGCAGTTATAAATTTTACTAAATCACCGAAAAATGGATTGCGTACAGTTTTCATGCAGTTTTTCTCAAATGGTTCAATACAAACTGAAGAATAATAATACACACAAAAATAAATTTCGATTTTGGGCTCGATTTTTGATTAAATAAAGGTCCACGTTCTCCCCTTTAGGGGTTATCATACGTTCTCGGTGACGAAAAATTGACATATTTTTGATTTTTTTTTTTTTTTTAGGAAGGGAGTAAAATTAATTGAAAAAATAATAATTCCTCATCTTTTTTTGTAGCTTCAAGTATTTAAAAAAAAATTTTTTCGTTAAATTTGGACACATGTTACGTCGGAAACCGGCAGCCGCGTAATAGACCTGTACCAAAATATCCGGGCTCGATGGGCAGCATCTTAACTTCTTGTAAAATAAAAAAAAAATATTAAAATCACAGTTTCTTGTAAAATAAGGTTTTAGCTAAGGATCATCGGCTCAAATTTTTTAAATTTTAAAAAATAAGAAAATCGCGCTATATTGAAAAAAAAAATCCTCTAAAATTTTGACCTTTAAACTTATTTAAAAAATATAAAAAAATTAATTTTTCAAAAAATGGCTCGATGGCCCTTAGACAATTTAATTATGCGATAGATGAGCGCGAATTTTATCCAAAAATGTTAAAAATTGTTCAAGTTATTATGGTATAAGAACCCTATATTTTTATTCAATTGTTAGGTAACCTATTTTTAATTTAAATTATCACATACATTTTCCCCTTACATTTATTCAAAATTCACACTTGGTACTACTGTACTACAATTATCATACTGCCCATGTTGAAAAATTTTAGTTTCCAGAAAATCGTGTTTAAAGTTTTAGAAAAAATATATATACTGATATATATTTTTTTTTTCAACTTACTCTTAATTTACTATTCCTGCGCCAAAGACCTTCCTGGGCCACCTTCAGCTTCATTAAGAAAGTAGAATCTTTAGTAGAATCTTTTCGGCGAGGTCGGTTTTATCAATCGTGCGCGTTCTCACATTTTTGCTCATACCTTTCTTAATAATTGAGATATCACTTTAAACTTTTTGCCCGTAATTCTACTCACTAAACAAATTTAATTTCCGTTTAAAAAAAACGATTTTTTGAAAGTTGAGAACTTATAATCCCTTAACATAAAGAAATAACGTCTAATAACTAAATAATGTATAATTGTAATACCTTTGAATTTATGTCAGAGATATAATTTTGAGAAATTTCATTAGAAAACTTAGATATTGTCTTTCTAAATTATACACTATTCTAAACTCTGTAACTAATAATTCTAAACTGTACTTGTTATTGTTTTTTTTTTCAATTAATTCATACCCCCCCCCCTTTTTTTTAGGTGCGTTCGTAATTATACAAATACGTAGCACCTATAGTTGTCGTCTGGTCCGTCCGTCCGCCTGTCTGTCTGTCCGCATATAACAGCGCAAAAACTACTCAACCGAAAGGTTTGAAATTTAATATATATAATTATTGTAGAATTTTGTCGAGTCATTTCAAATTCTATGAAAATCGAATCAAAACTTAAAAAGATATTAATAAAAGTTGTCTTTATTCAATTAAATCTTATCATACGTAAATATTCATTCATCGTGAGTCATAGAAATATTAACCATAGAGGTCATCATTCGCTAAGCAAGATTTCCATGGTAAATTTACAACTTTGTCTGGTGTCGAAAAAAAAATCGCATCTGTAAACATGGCATACGTAATAAGAAAAGAAAAATAAATTCTCATTCCGTTCATAGCAGACGATATAATTTATTTCACTGAAATAATATCGATATTTTCTTTACATTGTAAGACTAGTTATAGCACGAAACGAACGAACCTCATTTGTCACGTTTAACTTACAATTTCCAACTTGTTTTAAATAAATGACGGATGGGGGGGGGGGGGGGGGGGGGTTATTGGCAGCTAGAATTTTTTGCTGGCTACATAGGTTTTATCAAATTTGTAAAGCCCTGCTTCCCCCCCTCCCCGCCCTTCTCCAAAAAAATATTAGCTATAAACATCTTCCAATTTTATCTCAGCGATATCCAATTTTGTCTTCGAACACTTTATTCGATGACTCATTTCTTCGTTTTGAAACGTATGGTTTTTTGTCTGAAATCATCAACACCGTCCGTCCAAAGCAGAAGGGGAACAATGGCCCGAGAGAGCGCAAGGCCTTCCCCCTGACCAAAAACTCAAATTTTTTTACAAATCCTTGAAAATTCACAGGAGAGAGAGAAAAAAGGAGGTCACGGTGTCAAGGAACGGGCTGCTTAGCTAACCGGGGTGAGAGATAGATCCTCTTCATTTATTTATAAATAAATAAATATATTTTTTAATTCTTTCTGTTTTTCTCATTAGACAAGTGAAAGACGAAAAAGTTCAGACACAACTACACCCTATTTCTGTGCTCGGCAGTTAGCGTTAAGGCGAACGTAAATGAGCGTCATTACCTTGGTTACTGTTGTAGGTTCTAAGATTGCGTCTGAAATAATAACAGTATTGTAATATAGTGTTAGCGCTAGGGATGTAGCGGAAGGTATACGATGCGGTATACGACGTATACTCCCGTGATTTTATAAAGAAGCACTGTATATCCTCTGTTTCTCATAGAAAGCTATGTAGCGAAACCTGCTAAGAAGATATCGCAAGGGACCAAAAAAACAAACAAAAACAGTCCGCTAGATATAAACTTCCATCCGGTTACACTATCTGTTGCAATTGTATGGCACGCTAAAACCTGGGTGAAAACGGAATATTTTAAGGCCCTGTTGTAAAGAATACTTATGCTGTTATACTTACTATAAGGCAAAAACCTGTCTAAAACAATCTGTTCCCCGATCTCTTAAAATTTCATTATCAGTGTTTAGTTCCCAAGTGAGCTTGGTACTCATTTTATCGACCCTGAAAGGATGAAAGGTTGAAATAAAACAAAAATGTTAAACAAGAACAAGAAATCATGCGCCAACTATAGATTATGAAACCCTTTGCAACACTTCCAAAATACTTTAACATTACTGCACCGTTTAATAATGCCAAAGATGATGGCTAAGTAAACAAGGTTAATACGGGTGGGGAGGCATACCTTTCGGCTTAAGCTCAACTAGCGCCGTCCATGTCTAAGTAAACAATGTGGAAAACGCATAACTCATTTGAAAACCCAATTGCAACAATTACCATCAAAAGTCAGAAAATATCCGAATTCTTTTGTGCAGCCTTGTATATGATATATATATATATTTCTATATATACTACATAGGATACAGATATTTAGTCCAGCAAGGGAACGCATACCACAGTTCAAAATTCCGCTTCAGCCATTTCTGCCAATAAACTCAAATGGTCTTGAATTATTTTGTGGAGCCCTGCATATGATCTATGGAACACCAAGTAATAGGCAAAAAATTAGTTTAATTTAAAAACGCATACCATGACTTAATACGCATTTCCAGCAATTGTTGTTCTTAGACAGTACTGTTTCCGAATTCTGTTGTGTGTCCCTGTAAATCAGGCATGTCAAACACGTGGTCCGCGGGTCACAACTGGCCGGCCGACAACTTATATGTGGCCCGCGAAGCCTTTGACAATTTACCTATGTTTAATTTAGTTGTTAGGACATGGATGCTGATAATACACTTTGCACAAACACATTTGCTCCAATCGTGATCTTACAGAAGGCAAACATCAGAAAGATATGTATGTCAGTGTTACCAGTTTGGCGGGCTATTTTTTTTATTCAGAATGATATCACTATTTTTGAATAGTAATATTTGTCTTATTTATTATGTCAAAAAATATGTGTCTTCAGAATATAGTAGCATTATGAATTAAAAAATTCCTGCCATCTGGCAACAGTGATGTATATATACAGATATAACTCAAGTTTAAATTTCAGCATAAAAAAATTCTGGATACAAAGATTGTCAATCGGAACGTAGCAAAGAAAATAGTCTGAAAATTTAAAGATTCTTAAAAAATATAAAGTATTTTCCTTATAGTTTTTATTTATTTAGATTGAAACTAATACTTTATTTTACTACTTTCTTAGATTTTACTCCACTTTAGAAAACAATATGCGGTCTTATTAAATACTAAGAAATGTATTATAAAATTAATAAAATTCAGCGCTAATTAAGAACAGTTACAATTTGTTTTAATCAAAATATAAAATTAAATAGCGTTAAATGAGTTGCTTTGAAAGTGGCATGGATTATCACTTTTGTGCTTGACACAAAAACCCCGAATAGGTTACCCAGGTTCTTCACTTGAGCTTTAGTCGAATATATAATTTTGGATTTAAGCTCTTTTATTATTTCCATTATACTTAGGTAAGTAATTGTGTGTGATCTTTCTGGAATCCTACATGATCTTTCTTTCCTTTCTTTCATTTTTTGATGTACACACATTTTATTGACATACTCTTATAAATCTCTGGATTTATATTAAAAAAAAAATATGTTAAAACTCTTTATCCTATGACTGAATATGATAAACTGAAGATCGCGTATTTTTTAATGCTGATTTACAACGCAATTATATTCAAAGGAAAACTGAAATTTTATGTTTGATATGTAGGCACTGTTGAAGTTTGGAAAGAATGTAACATTAAGAGGTGCTGCAGCAGAAAGTATAAAGAAAACTCACAAATATCTGACTAAACATCGAAAAGATAAACTTCAGATTTGAAACCTGTACTTCTTAAAATAAAATCAAACTGCTTTCCCCAAGCCTATTGAATGAAATATATTTGCTTTAAAAAACTAACCATTGACTTTAGTACATTTAATGTCCCGTGAGTCGAAATCACTCAAAACGAAATTGAAGAAATTATGTCTAGAGCAGTTAAAGAAATTTACTAATAAGCATAAGTATCATTGCTAGAAAGGTTTATGTATAACGGATATGTACTTAAAAACTTATAGTGCTTATAAACTTATATTCGTTCGCACATGCTTAAAAATCGTCAATCTAGGAAATATCTAGGTATGAACATAAACATATCTACCTTCTTGTGCGGAATTTGATGGCTTTCCATTATGAAATGTTAACTGTTATTTTCGAACTGTTATAAAATTTTACAATTTTCAATTTAAATAGACAAATTATGAATATGGATTATTAAAAGTCACCAATAGACAAAGTACTTGGAGTTTTCATTTGAAATTACAAAGCACGTGAGTAAACTCCAACTTCAAGGCAAATTTCATAATGTTATCATGGTATTTGATAGTATTAACGTTTTCAAATAAAATTTATTACTTTTATAAAACAAATTTCAAAAAGAAAATGTATTTCAATTTAAATGTTGCCAGGCATTAATAATAAAATCACCGAAGTGGAAATTTTTAGAATATACTAAAAATATACTTAAACAGAAATTAAAAAAAAAAAATTTTTTAATTTCAAGAAATATGAAAATCAGTTTAATTTTTTCTACTTCAACTCTAATAATTGATGTTGAAATTATTCTTCAGAATTCATTACTACAGTTAATCAAAATTCAGTGCGATTTCATATTAAAACGAAAATATATGGAATTGGGATTTCCAAATTTCTGTAATTATTCATCAATCGACTGATTTTTTAAAGTATAGTGTGCAATTAGGCATATCTTAGCTATGTTCAGTAGAGCACTTTTATACGACATCTTTTTATATAGCTGCTAACCTTTAATTTTTATTTCAAGTCAAATAAACATAATTTGAACTAGAAAATGTATTTAACTTCCTTGATGAAAACAATTTTTGAGCATTTTTTAGAAAAATAAGGTAAAATAAACTGCATATAAAAATAACTTGGAAACTTAGTGTGAATATTTCTTTAACTTGGCTCTGTTATGTACGTACAAATTTTATCCTTTGCAATGATAACAGTATTATTACTTAACCCATATCATACGTAGTACAGGATAAGTCTTGTAATCGTTTTGGAAAAAAAAAAAAAAAAAAAAATGACGGATTTACACGTTTCAGACACTGAAGATTCCGAAAAGCATATTTTTAGAAAAAAAATTTTGCCGTCCGTTTGTCTGTCTCTCTCTCTCTCTGTGTGTGTGTGTGTGTCTGTAAACATTGTATCTCCCGAACAAATTGAGATAGAGACTGGAAATTTCATATGTACTTAGTATGTAATAATGGGAAGAAGCTTATTGAATTTCAGTAACCTCGACTATCCGGAACTATTTTTTTCGGGCTCTCGAAATGTTCGTTCTGATAAAAGGTATATAAAATTTTTCGAAATGGTTTATTTTAAAGAGTGACTATAAAAGACAATAAAAAAACAAATTTTGCGGTAAACGAGTTTGACATGCCTGCTGTAAATAAACGATGAATACCTAATTTTTCATTTTTATTGCTCAAAGAAATATTGTTTTGGGCGGTTATACTGTTGATATTTTCACAATTTTGTATAATCTAAATACAACCTTGTTTTAAAAATATAACGACACTTTAAATACAAAGTTATTTAGGTTCAGTTCAGGGTAATTATTACAATCTGAAGTATATAATTAAACAATAAAATATTTGCTCTAGATGCAAAATTTCTTTTCTAATCCTGCGCGTAAGCTCTTATGCCAATTTTCAGCTCGATAAATGTCTGACAGTTTGATGCCCTTTATAAATATCAATTCCGCCGATTTTATTCTTTTAAATATATGAAATGAAAGATAAATTTTTTATCTTTTCTCCCTCCAAAAATTATGTTTTTAAATCATAATACATTTTAAGATATTAAATGTTGAAAATGGTCCTTTTTTTTGCCAATTTAAAAGTCCTATGACCACTTAATATATGATTTTTCTATAACATACTTCATAGCTATCGCCAAATCTCTAGAGCTAAAACATTCATCTACCCTATTAAAATCCTTGCGCGTATCTACCTATGTAACCTCAAAAACTCGGAAATCACAGGGTGCAAGGGTACGAAATTTGGTACACGGGTTGCTGAAGCTGTAACGGGTATTACGATAATTCTTTTACCTCGCATGCAAATAATTAGAGATTATTTAATTGCGCTTAATTATGACCTTTTTAAAAAAAAAAATAAAGAAAAACATTTTATCACAAACATCAGCAAAACTTTTTATTCTATTTATTCCCTTATTCCAAAGATATCGTTTTATCGTCTACTGCCATTAGAAACAGGATGAATTAACTTTTATTTTTAAAATACAGTGTCTCACAAAAGTGATGGGACACTTGTGCTTTATAAAAAGAAACTGCAATAAAATAAATAAACAAACATGTGCAAAAATTTTTTGGGTGTGTTTCATATTTAAAGTTAGTAACAATTATTACATAACATACATTTTGTCAAAATATTAAAATATTAATTTAGTAAAAATACAATTGTTCAGAACGGAGCAAAAAATGGCTCACATAAGTGATGGGACACTTACTTTTCCATCAAATATTTATCCAAAAATTTTACTTTTTAAAAGGTTTTAATATTTTGTTGGATTTCCTTTTACTTTTAAAACATGATTTAATCTTTTTGGGATGGATTCGACTAATTTTTTTGTGATTTCTGGAGTGATTTTACCCCATTCTTCTTGAAGCACCGATTTTAGTTGTTGTTTTGAAGAAATGGTGTGTTTGCGAATTCTTGATTCCAATTCTTGCCAAATATTCTCTATGGGATTTAAGTCTGGAGATTGTGGTGGTGTTTTTATTATTTCAGGACAGTTATATAGCAGCCAGAGTCTAACGTTCAGAGCAGTGTGCTTGGGGTCATTGTCCTGGTAGAATTTAAAATCGTTATGAAGGTTCAATTTTCGTGCTGAAGATTTCAAATTTTGCTTTAAAATATCAATATACTTGTACTGATCCATTATACTGTCAATAAAAACAAGATTACCAACTCCAGCGGACGACATACACCCCCATACCATAACTCCTCCTCCACCATGTTTTACTGTTGGTACCAAGTTCTGTTTGCGAAATTCTTCCCTGGGTTTTCTCCACACCAAGATTCTACCGTCAGAACCAAATATATTAAATTTACTCTCATCAGCAAATATAACTTTATTCCAGTAATCAGAATTCTTATTTATGTTGGATTTTGCGAAAGCTAGTCTGAGTTTTCTATTCTTTTCACTTACGAAGAATTTTTTCCTGGCTACTCTACCGTGATATCCAGCAGATCGAATTACCCTTCTAATAGTCTCAGGATTAACAATTATTCCATATAATGCTTGTAAATCAGCAGCAACTTTTGAAGCACTAATTCTTGGATTTTTTTTAATATTTCGAACGATAATTCGCTTTATTCCATTGGATAGCTTTGATGGTCGGCCAGGTCTTCTTTTATCCTGAATCATATGATTCTTTTTATATCGTTTAATGATATTGAAAACTGTTGAACGACTCAAGTTAACTGTTTCAGCAGTTTTTCTAACAGATTTTCCACGTTCAATATGCAAATTAATAACTAATTTTCGAATTTCAGGCGAAGTTTCTTTTCGTTTAGCATTCATGGCTACACAGAGCTAAAAAACACAAAAATTCCAAAACAAACTGGAGAGAAATACTGCAGACGATTTTATAAATTATTGCCAATTGCTTTTAAGTAAAAATAAAACCCAAAAAAATATTTTTATTGCTTATTTCAGACGATTTTTGTTGCATATATAATGGTGTCCCATCACTTATGTGAGCTATTTTTTGCTCCGTTCTAAACATTTGTATTTTTATTAAATTAATATTTTAATATTTTGACAAAATGTATGTTATGTAATAATCTTTACTAAATTTAAGTATGAAACGCACCCACAAAAAAATGTGTACATGTTTTTTTAATTTATTTGATTAGTTTCCTTTTGTAAAGCACAAGTGTCCCATCACTTATGTGAGACACTGTAACACAGTAGTAGAAAAATATTTTTTCTAAATCGAATAGTTATTGAACAACCCAAAACTTTAAATGGGAAATTCTTATTTCTTATTTAGATATTCTAAAGTTGTTTGTTTGGTTGTACTGATTTTTATTTTTAATTTTGGTTTTAGAATTAAATTCATGAACTCCCGTGCGTAGAACGGGTTAAACAGTTAGTTTTATAAAATTGTCTGTTGTAATGCGTGCTCTACCATCGTTTAAAGTCTGCCCTATCTTTAATAATACAATCCATTACAGGTCATGGTGTCAAGAAAGATAGACTCCATTCATTTATAAATAAATAAATAAATAAATAATTGTGTTAATGCTTTCTTCTTTCCTATTACGGCAGGTGAAAGAAAAAAGTTCGGGCGCAACACCCTTTTTGATCGGCTATTAACGCTAAGGCGAGCGTAATAAGCGTCATTACCTCGGTTATTGTTATGGATTGTAAAGTATAAGACTGCGTCTTAAAAACAAAGTAGATACAGTGAACTCCCGTTTAAAGGTTCCTGTATCTGGTCGGATAACTCGATTTTACCCGATCCAGACCCGCGGGTCGGATTGACTGTAAATGTTTCGGGTTGGGATTTGACACTTTCAGGTCGAGTTCGGGTTAACCCGATTTTCCAAAAGGAAGCCTGAATATTTTTCACTTGAAAAAAACCTATATATATTTGAACATTAATGAGTGTATCTGAGTTCATTCTTATACAAAAAATATAAACTTTTGATATTAAAAATATAATTGTAGAGATACTTTTCCATAATTGTATTAGAATGTGGATTAATTTTCTTTCACTTCGGGTTTGGGTTTGAATAGTTCGGGTTTCGGGTTAACGAAACTTGTCTTGTCGGGTTTGGGTCGGGTACAACACGACCCGTGCAAGACTCTACTCCCGTCAGTGCGGACTTCTAAGGGATATAACTTTTTGTCTGCTATAATCAAAGACCGCATTCAACGATGTAAACATTTGAATCGTACAAAAATGATCTCTTTCGTTGAATCAATTGAATTCAGTTTTTGACTTAAATTAAACAGCTTATTAATTTAATGCTCAAACTACTGAAAACAAAGAACTTACATAATTTAACTTTAATCAAATTAATATCTCATTCTTCTTTGCGTTACTTGATCAAATGATCTTTTAACCACACTGTTTTTAGGTGCGTTCGTAATTATATAAATACGTAGCACCTATAGTAGTCGTCTGGTGCGGTCCGTCCGTCTGTCCGTCCGTCCGCATGTATCAGCGCAAAAACGACCCAATCGAATGGTTTGAAATTTAATATATATTTTCGTTGGAGAATTTTGTCGAGTCTTTTCAAATTTTATGAAAATCGAATCAAAACTTGAAAATATATTAATAAACGTTTTCTTCATTCTATTAAATCCTGTCTTACGTAATCTATATAATAAAAGCGCCAGTCATGTGACTGAGGAAAACAAATACGGGCTAACCACTTCTTTTTTCATATGACAGGCGGCCATTCTTACTCAAAATTACTTTTTCGAATAAAATGGCATAAAAGATACATTTTTAGAAAGATCGTTCAAAAATATGGTTTGCTTGAGAGAAGAGTTACATTCAACAATGTATAGATTCTGAGATAACTTCGGTGGAAATTAAGTTAACAGCCGAATATCTCAATCCATTAAAGTAAATAAACACAAGAGATTCGTTCATCGTTAGTCATAGAAATATTAAACCATGGAGGTCATCATTCGCAAAGCAAGATCCCCATGGTGAATTTTGCAGCTCTATCTGGTGTGGAAAAGAAAATCGTATCTGTAAACATGGCATACGTAATGAAAAAAAAAAAAAAAAAAAAAAGGCATGTTCATTTCTCTCATAACAGACGATATATTTCATTTCACTGAAACAATAAGAATGATTTTTTTTTACATTGTAAAACTAGTTATAGTTTGTCACTTTTAACGTACAATTACCAGCTTCTTAAAGTTTTGCGATACACTCGAAAATTTTGTCTTTTATATCACATTTTGATTGGTAATATTCACGAACAGTCAATAGCAATTTTTGAACCTTTTATGTTTTTAATAATTAGAAAGTTTCGAGACAGGAAAAAAAAAAAAAAAAAAAAACTACTTTTATGATTTATGACATGAGACAAAAATCCTTTATAACTCCAGGTGTAAATCCTTTATCGAAAAAAGAAAAAAAACTGTTCCATTAAAAATTATTTTAATAATCATGCGTCATGCCTGCAAGCGTCATGCTTTTCTGTTTAACCCTTTCCGGCACAGATAAAGTCCGTTCGTAAAATGAGAATTTGCTGACTGACACCGGAATTTACAAACGACTTTTTTGGAAGAAACGAACTCCTTATTTTAAGCTTTCATTATAGTAACAAAATTTTATTAAAATATTCTTGGTGCCGAACGCAAGTTTGGAATTAAAATTAAGTGTGCCCGGAATGGGACCACTGTGCCGGAAAGGGTTAAAAATGAGTTGGAAAATGTGTGAAAAAGTTTCGCTTTGTTGAGCGGAGAAAAATATTGCTATAATTAAAGTTGGATGAATGCCGATTTCTTTCCTATAGCAACGTGAACGACGATGTTAAACATTTTAAGTTAATTTGGGTCGAAATAAAAAATCACAATCTTTCAAGGTTCGTTTGATTCGAGATCGGAGTGGGTGTAGTTCCCCCTCCTCCCATACACCGCTATGGGTGTACGCTTCCGAAGGCAATGGACCCGTCAATCAGAGATTGCTTTAATTTGAGGTTCATTTCAGTACAATTGACCGGCGAAGCAGGCAAATACATAAAGTTACTTATATCACATTTTGATCATGGTACGAAAGATTACAATACAACTGATAATTGTTTTGTTTTTTTTCGAATTTTGTTTATTTATTTATTTTTTAACTTAATCGATTTCATAGTAAAACCATTAACCTTTTCACGACAAGTAATTGTGTTTACCTAATGGTAAATTCACACCAGAAATTTCGAAGCATTTTATTTGAAAATAAGAAAATGCAATTTTAGAGTTAAAGTTATAAAAATAAAATTTTGTTCAAAAATTAAATTACAAATATTGATTAAAATTAAGTAGTATAACAAATATCCCACCTCCCTGCAAGAAGTTAAAAATACTATTTGGAGGAAAGGAAAAAAACTTTTATTGTTGTTTGATGGGGACTCATTTATTTACATCAGAACAAACAGAAGCGTGATAAAGAAGACAGCTGATTGTTACGTGTAGTGCTGCCATCTAGTGAACTAATTTAAAAATATAAATTCAGTTGGTTGATTTATGACGGCCGATTATCTACGCTTGGGATATAGGCCCTAGGGGGGAGTGCCCTCCGTGGGGGTCTTTTAAGGGATCCTAATCCGTATTTACGGCAAGGTCGAAGAAAACCACGGAAAACTCCGAACAGTTAGGTCGACGAGCTCGACAGGGATTCCCAGCACTTCCCGTCTACCAGCTTTGACGGGCCAATATAATTTCAGAAAATATTAATTCTGTAGCATCATTTGCGGGAAATCAATAGTAGAGGAAAATAATTGGCGGGAGATAGTATGAATATATATTATGACATACCCATTTTGAAAATTAAAATAAGAATGTATAGAGGTTCAGCCTTGGGCAATAGAAAAAGGAAAGTTTGCTAATAGATAAAAGTGGTGATAAGTAATTTCAAACTTCAAACTACTTAAAGAGTATGTTTCAATACATATTTATTTTTCGCATTTATTTCTTTCAGTGGAAAATCCTGTGCATAAAACGTGTTTATTATTTATTACTTATTGTTTGAAACTGTTCTTTGCGAACATTTATATTTAAAAAATAACAACCACACCAAATTTCAACTCCACAGAAATCACAATTTTAGAACTTTTTTTGGCCATTTTTACCCTTTTTTTTTTTTTTTTTTTTTTTTTTTTAGAAACTATTCTGTGTGAGCATTTACGCATAGAACAGTATAAGTAGCCGCCAGGTCAAATTAAATAAATAAATAAAATAATTTAGGACGTTTTTTAAATTTTTTCAGCTCATTTCACCCTTGTAAATTTCGAAATTTTTAGAAACCCTTCTTAGGGAATATTTAAATCTTAAAAGTAACCACCACTCTAAATTTGAAGTTTCTAGCCATCACCGAAATCACAATTTTGATATATATATATATATATATATATTCGTTCTTGTACCCTTTTTAAATTTCAATTTTTTAAGAAACTGTTCTGCGAGCATTTACGTCTTATAAGTAGTTGCCATGTCAAGTTTGAAGATCTCTAACAATTAAAGAAAAAAGTGCGTAATTTAAAACGTTTTTAGCTCATTTCATCCTTTTAAATTTCGAATTTTTTACATGGACTTCTTAGCGAGCCTTTGCATCTTACAAGTAACAGCCATGTGAAATTTCAAATTTTTAGCCTTTACAATTCGAAATATCGTTTTTAGAAAGTTTTCAGCTCATTTCACTTTTTAAAAATTCGCTTTTTTTAGAAACTATTCAACCTTTACATCTCAAAAGTAATCACCATGCCAAACTTCAAGTTCCTAGCCACGACAGTATCACATAAATCGGAATTTTAGAACGTTTTTTATTTTGTTTCGATTTATGTTCATGGCCACCGACATCGACATAAAACATAACCATCAATTTGCCACCATTCTTTTTGAAATTGGTTCGGTTAATCCCATAAACTACCCTTCAAACAAACGTTTCATCTTCATAATATTAGTACAGATTAAATTTCTTTATTTTATTGGGTAAATATTTAGAGAATCGAACGAGTCATCACGACGACTCATCTATAAATGTTCATGGACTCCTCAAACTCGTCTGCAATGAAGCATCTGAACCACAACACACATTTCTCCAACTTGCTTGTCGTTTCCGTAGTGTAGTGGTTATCACGTGCGCCTCACACGCGCAAGGTCCCCGGTTCGATCCCGGGCGGAAACAGTTGCATTTTTTTTTTCTTTTTGACTGAAGCGGATGCAAATGCAAAATAAATCTATTGAAAAGTCTAAGTAAATACTAAAAAGATGCCAACTTTTTTCAACCATGTTTTTTTTTTTTCATTTAAAATATTGGTTTTAATTTTTTTTTTTTTTTTAATAGTAATAACTATTATAGATATATTTTTATCTGTTGATATTCCCCCCCCCCTTATATGTGTGTGTGAAAGGGGGAGGGGGTATGTTTCCCGGTTCAGTGTGGCAAATAGTGTGACAGGGGAATAAAAACAGCTGGACGACCATTTTTGAATCGTGATATAAAAATATAATGCAAAACAATAATCTCAAAAAAAAAAAAAAAAAGCTCAGCAACGTGAAACTTTCTACTTTTAAACGTAAAAGCATTATACTTGAAGACATGGTTGTTGAAATGATTCGTGGTCAAATAGCGTTTTTCATTTTTCGATAAATGCATGCAACCTGAGTTTTAATCGATTGCTATCTTATATACCTTTCCCGGACTGTCGCGTCCCGAAAATCGGCTTCAATTGCGAAATTTGACAGCATTTTCTGAAATATCCTTCGTTTTTCTTTTAAATGCTAAAAGGTGTAACTAAAAAACATAATATACAGTAAAATAACTTTTATCAGGTTGTTGAACATGTTTTGGCTCACTCCGAGCCATTATCAAAAACAAATGAGAGTATTCTATAATTGCACGGTCTTTTTGAAGTTATTATTTGAAATGCTATCATTTAATTTTCATGTACTTTTTAAAATTACGCACGTTATTTTATTTTATTTGCTTGGTTGTTTATTTCCGTATTTGTAACCGTGGAGTAACTCGAGCCAATAATAAGAGAAACCATAGAGATGGTAACAAGGAAAAATACAATTTGTAACGATACAGCATCATTTAACTGAGCGAAATTGTGGCTCGAGTGACTCCATGGTTACAAATATGTAAATAAACAACCAAGTAAAAATAAAAGATAACGTGCGTAATTTTTAAAAAGTACATGAAAATTAAATGATAGCATTTCATATAATAACTTCAAAGACCGTGCAATTTATAGAATATTCTCCTTTGTTTTTTAAAATGGCTCGAAGTGAGCCGAAACATGTCAAACAATCTAATAAAAGTTATTTTACTGTATATTATATTGTTAATTTACATCTTTTAGCATTTAAAAGAAATATATTTGACATCCTTTTAACTAAAATCTTTAATACTCCCATGGAGGGGCCCCCTCAAATAGGGGGCCCGGGCCAGCTGCCCCACATGTCCCTGCATTAGTCAAGCCCTGAGTGTCCTGTACCAACCCTTAAAATTTACACCATGAATTCGGGACGCCCTGTATTTACAAGATTTAAAGAAGCTTTTATAAACACAAAGTTTCTTTTGCTGCCAGTGATTTTTCGAAACGCTTCCTAGTCGTTTTTATAGCATATTAATCAGTTTTTTCTAAACATAAATATTGTTTTTTAGGATGCTGCTATTCATTCTCCATTAAACATTTTCAGCTACGTAGGGGAAGGCAGGGCAAAATGGTCAGGGCGGGCAAAGCGAAATGAGCATGCCTTTTTTTTTTCTTACTACATATGCGTTCACAGATGGGAATTTTGTTTTCGACACCAGACAGCGCTGCAAAATCCATCATGGAAATCTTGCTTTGGTAAGCAAAGACAGTGGTAAGCAATTTAATTTTCCGACGTGAAATTTGAAAAATACGGATTCATTCTAATCCCCATAGGTTTAACATTAGAGAGGGAGATTCGCGGTCTAGCTGTTAGGCGCCGTCCATAAATGATGTCACGCTTGAAGGGGGGTTCATGAAATTGTGACAGTTTGTGACAAGGGGGCTGGAGGGGGTAAGAAGAAGTGTGATATCACACATTTTGGTTAAAATAAAATCATTAAAATCAGCAGATTTAAATTTTGAAGTTACTATTTTGAAATTACCAGAATTTGAGTGTATTTTTTAATCGGACTAAAACAACTTTCACGTGATTTGTTTTCACTTATATTCCTTTCTTTTCAAAAAAAAAAAAAAAAAAAAAAAAAAAAAAAAAAATGAATATTTTATGACTAATTGTATTACTTTATTGTATATTAATTATGTTTTTGTCGTAAACCTTAATCTTATTTTATACAAAATAAATACACGAATAATTTTTATTATTATGCTCACAAATGTCATTAAAACTTATAGTTAAAGTTGAAAAATAAAATTTGAAACATGATCTATAACGTAGTGCTTTGTTTCTGAACTTCAAGTATATGTCTATGTAATATAGCGTGACATGTGACAAGGAGGGGGGAGGGGGTATGATGAAGTTTGACACTTTGTGACTAAGGGGGTGAGGGGGATCAAAAATATTGAAAAAAAGTGTGACATCATTTATGGACAGCCCCTTAAGGAGCCTTAAAACTAACCCTGCTTAAAACATCACTTATTAAAACACAAAAACACTGCCAAATTTTGCATGAATCACAATGACCGGAACCTTCTGAACTCATCTCTCCCTTTCGCGAAAGAAAAAGAAATGAAATGAAAAGAAAACACGTGGACGGAAAGGGTCAGTTATTTCTCCTTTATAGAAGAAAAGAAGCAGGAGGTTGGGAGAAGAGGTGTGCGCCTTTCACCGGTAAAGATGAATGGCGTTTACGCAAGGCGCGAAGCCCAAACTTCCAATTCACAAAAAAACTCAGATTTGTTTACGGGCGTGATCGCTTACAAACACAAGACCTGGGATGACCCCTTTCCATCCAATACGAGAATATTCCACAGAGGTCTACGGAGAGAACACAAATAAATAAATAAATAAAATCCGGGTGCGGTTTTGACAGGGCGAGAGTGGGCCCTCGAAAACCTAAAGGGTCCCGCCCGTCTTGCATCTATCGAGGGGCCTATGACGGGATCTTCTTGGTCGTGTAGTAAACCACTACAGTCTACACACTACTAGAACAGAACCCCGCTTTTATACTTTCCAAAGAAGGAACTAGTCACGACCTGTGCCAATCACAACACTTTCTTCTACTCAGCAATACTCACCTTTTTTTTTTCCCTCGGGCCGCAAACATATTAAACGACGTTAGGCGCAATATATAGTGTGTTATGTAGTGTATTATATATATTTATAATGTATTACATATGTATTATATAGTGTAGACAATACACTTATAAAAATATTTTAAAAATTTATTAAAATAGTTAAGATAACACAATTGTATAACAATGTAATATAACAAAGTTAATATTATCAGAAGAGTTGGACGTTTATCGCGGAAGAAATATTACCAAAAAATTTTATACACCACTATTTCCAGACAATAAACTTTGTGGTAGATTTCTATTGCAAATGTTGTACACTGTAAAAAAAAAAAAAAAAAAAAAAATGGGTCGATCTACTAAAAAATGTTTAGTTTTTTCTAACTGATCTTTGGAAATTACTAAAAATTTTTTAGTATATTTGCATTCCAAAGATTTTTTTAGCAACCGGTACTAGAAATCGGAATCATTGCTAGCTGTTTTCTAGTAATTCTTACAGATTTTATAGTTACTAAGTAAGAATACAAAATTTTTTTTAGTCTTTTAGTACCGATTTTTAGTACCGGTTACTAAAAAAATCTGTGGAATACAAATACACTAAAATTTTTTTTAATAACCTGAGAATTTTTTTTTACATTGTAGAAATAGGCCGCGAAGTTTGTTGTTTGGAAATAGTGGCGTAAAGATTTTTTTGGTGCCAATTTTTTCTGCAACAAACGTTTATTCCTATAAAACAGCATTAGCTATACATAATAAGTATAAAACATAATAATATAACAATTCAGAATTTCCAAGTTCTAACGTAAAAAAGAAAAATCAGGAGATTTTCTCTAATAAATCAGTCTTTTATTCAATGCAAAACTATTTTTTTTAATTGTAGAAATATACAGCGTAAATTTAATTAATTTGGGATAGTGTTTGATTAGTGTTGAAGATTGAGAAATGTACACAACACTGTAGCACAAATAGCATTACATGCAAAAAGAACTTCTCACTAAGCAAACGGCATTTAAGATTTTTTAACATACTTTTAAATTAATTTATAAGTAACAGGACATGATATTGTCTTCCCATGAATATTTATAAAACAAGAGTGAAGATCTTAAATATTTTGTTATGCACATTTCAATTAATTTTATAAATACGGATTAATGATTACGATTCTCGGACCGCATAAAGTTTCGTCAAAAATACTCATAAATCATATATTAAGTAAGTCACAAAAAGTAATTAAATATATATATATATATATATATATATATATATATATATATATATATATACGGGCGTGGTTTTGACAGGGCAAGAGTTGGCCCTCGATAAACAACGGGTTTTGCCCGTCTTGTATCCATCAAGGGGCCTATTACGGGTTTTCTTAGACGGGCGGTAAACCACTGTGCTGAAATTGCTAGTAAGACTGTGTTTTTCTTTAAAGTAACGAAGAAAGATATAAAGACTTTTAAAGATTTAAAAAAAAAAAATGCACTTATTTCCACTCTTTTATACCTAAGCAGATAGTGCAATTCCGTTTGCAATAACCAGGGTATGTTCCTTCCTATCTTTGAACAATAACTAATATCTCAACTTCTTCATCTTATAAAAATCTATTAACGTCAAAAAAAATTTTTTTCTTTAATATATATATTACAAAATTTAAATTTTTATACGGTTCCTATAAGTTATATTTAGGAAATATACCAAAACATATCAAGTTATAATAGTTTGAATTGTATGAATTTTCAACGTTTAACGGCATTAAAAACGCTTTTTTCATTTTTAGTGCCAGTAAAAGATGGAAATTGATAATATTCAAAGAAACATAATTCGGTACGTTTAGTAAAACATAACTTGGTAACTTGTAATAAACTTAACTTGTGTAAATTGTATGCATCAGAGCAATCAGTTTGTAATTTTTAACACTTTCTAACATATTTGAAAAGGGTTTATGGCTTTGTTTCTTCAGTCTACCCGTGATCTAAATCTTGAAAAAAATCACTTCATTCTAAATCACTTCATTTTTCATGATAATTGACATATGTTATTGACGTTCTCTATAGCATGTTCCCCGTTGAAGATGAAGTGTATAGCTGTTATAGCTCCTTTACAGGGACACACAAAATAATTCTGTTGCATTATGATCTACTAGCTGACCCGCCCGGCGTTGCCCGGGCCCGTGATAATATATAAAACAAATCAAGTTTTTATTATTTTATATCTTTAACCCGATTTTGTAATGAAATTATATATTAAAATGAAAAATTCACGAAAAAATATGGATGTTTAGTGATAAAAGCACTCATTTTCTTTTTCTTTTTCTTTCTTTTTTTTTTTTTTTTTTTTTTTTTTTGTACGAACTCTTTGAAATCTTTATGGGTTATAAATAAAATGGCCTTACAGCCTGTGTAAAACTTTCGTGAAAAAATACTGTTATCGAGTGGTAAAAGAAATGTTTTCTTCTCTCTTTTTTGTTTGTTTCTTTGTTTTCGCGTCGCCTCCTTTAACATAGCAATAAAAAAAAAATAGTTCTCCTCTTTCGAACGCTTTGAAATTTCAATATGTTATAAATATAACTATACCCAAGCTCTCTTTAAAATTTTACGAAAAAATAGGCATATTTAGTAGTGAAAACATGAGTTCCTTAAAGTAAAAGCTTTCAACGCAATGGCCCTATTACGTCATCCGTTTTCAATCCCCCTAGGCTAAACAGGTGAGGACTAAACATGTTTCCCGTTTCTGATAGTAGAAGCCTTGAAAAAAATGTTGAAGCATGCGCAAAGAGACGATTTTCGTGTGGAAAAGAGAGTGTGGATTTGACAGAATGCGCTTGTTGTTTTAAATATATAGATAGATAGGAAAAAAATGTTTGCAGTATATTTTAGTGATGTTACACTACTTCAAACAAAGTTGCATTGCATCACTGACATGCAAAACAGTATATTCCAGATGAACTATACTTTAGTATACTAAGAGATACTTCTAAAAACTAATTAAATTGATATACACGGCTAAGTAAAGAAATGGGATACATTGCCGTCTATGGATGGTAACTGCTGTAAGGAATTTTTTAACCCCTTAAGCACCATATTCAATTTTGTGGTAGTAGGCTGAATACCAGATATATTAAATTTCGTCAAGAGTAGTTTATGTCATTATTTTTAATTATATGTGGATTATTTAATTACATGTAATTCAAGGAGATGAATTAAAAGTTTATTTATATTATACAATAAGAAATAAGGTTCGAAGTTTAAATCTTCATAGCTTGATTCAAAGATATCATCAATATCGTCTATGCCATCATCAAAATTAGGAACATAATCACTGTCCGATCTAACACGATTATTCTATAAACTTACTATCTATCAGACGCAAACAAATACAAAAGCGAAAGCGAAACACTACAATTTACAAAAGAGAACGGAACAGAATGATCAACGCATAAACAAATGAACTTCGAAGAATATAACAAAGCATCAGGAAGACTAATGAGTTTTTTGGACAATTCAATCATTAAAATACCAAATAAAATAAATTAAGACAGACTTGAGCTCAGTTAAAAAATATAATTTATAAAAAATATACTTAAAAACAATTAAAAAATACAATCTGTAAACGTTTCGCCAAGCGACACGCGAGGCATCCTCAGTACAAAAAATCCATTGGTTAGCAAACGACTGAACAAATCAAGAACAGTTAAAGTTAGTTATTTTAAAAACAGACACTATTCCCTAGGGACAGAACGAGCTTCATTCAAAGTCTGCGATCGCAATTGAGTGAACCAACCCTCAAGGAGTAATCTAACCATGCTAGCTGTTGCAAGGCGATTTCAAAATACTGGCGTTCGCAATTAGAGGGATGTGATTCGTTCGAAGTGAATGCTGGACAATTTTTGAATTCAAATTACCATTTTTTTTAAAGCACCAGTATGCTGTTTTAGGCGAATTTCCAATGATCTACCTGTTTCACCAATGTAAACACTATTGCAATCTTTACAGGGAATAATATAAACAACACTGGGTAATTTAGACTTATCACATTGAAATTTATGCTTATTGAAAAAGAAACTCACATTATTAATTGATTTAAAAGAAACCCCAATATTGAATGATTTAAATTATTTATTTTTTTTTAAATTCAGACTTTAAATGTATATATACTGCAAATTCAATCATTGCTTTAAAGCCTGTATAAATCCAATCACAATAGCAATTAGCGGTCCGCGAAAAAAAAAAAAAAAAAAAACAGATGCTAGAACATTGCAGTTTGCAGAGTCTGTTTACCCACTGAAATACAAAGGGGCTCCGAAATTCACTTTTCAAAACTAACTTTTAGGGGGGGGGGGATTTCAGTCAGGGTAAAAAATGTATTTTATTTTCTTAATTATAGCAACTAAGTTTTCCCTCAGACTATATTACTGATACATTTATACTCTATTTTTTTTTCGGTAAATTGTAAAAAAAACAGTGATTAAATGCAACTTATTTTCATTTTTCTTATGTTTTACATTTTAATTTCAAACATGCTAAAAAGAACAGAAAATTCAATCTGTATAATTATATTTGTTTATATTCATAAAGAGTAGAGAAATGATATAAAATAGGGAGAATAGGTTATTTAAATAAAGTGGAAAGTGATTAGCATTCAGTGATACAAATTTCTATTTATAAAATAGAAGCAAAATTGCATTTCAGCCAAGCATAAATGTACGTCCAATATTTGTTGTCCCTGCATTGTTTCTTAGCACTGTCAAATCCTGCAATTTGTAAAGCATAAGATATATTTTGAAGTTCAACTATTCGCACCTGTTCCCTATTTGTAAATTCTTTTACAAAATTTATTATGTATATAATTATGTATATAATAATAAAATATCTTTTATATGTATATAGGTAGTCAGTTTTAGTTTAATATTAAAAGTGTTGTTTACTCGAAATTTTGATGTTAAAATTTCAAATTGTTGAAGCATAATTGGCAGAGTAAAAGGGGGGGGCCCCCTGTGTGACATCGGGCTTACGCTACTTCTAAGTCTTAAGCGGGCCCTGGCAGTCTGGACTTAAAATGTGGACGTACGTCCTGGTATTTCAAATTGAAGAGTTCATGACGTATGCAGGTACGTCGTGTTGCTTAAGGGCTTAATTTCGTTGCGCGTTTACCAGCTGGAATAAATGTTAATGTACATTATGTGGTGTGTAATAATTTCTAAAAGATACAGGTCCACCCAAAAGGATTCGAAATTGCTTTTAATGACGGGTTTACCCGAAAGAGCATTTAAAATTGCAGTGCACATTCATCTAAATTCAATTTTATTATATTATGTGGTAGTAGTATAATATTATATAAATAAATTCGTATACATCGCTAAACAAAAAGATATGGATACGTTGTCATCATACAGGGAGTCTGAAAAATCTGGAAACGGTAGAATAACTCAAAAAATATCTATCGGATTGAAAAACGGAAAATATGTGTTCAATACTTTTGAAAAATCTATTTAGGGATATAAATGTTGCCCCCCAACTTTAAAATCTTAAATAATAATCCCCCTTTTTTATTGCAGATTTGGATTCTACGGGAAAAAATACGTAACTTTCGTATTTAACATTTTCTTCGAAACATCGTAGATAGCGCTGCAATCGAGTAAAATTCAGTGAGAATCATTTCCATTGAAATATAATTGTTCAATATTTTAGAAAAATCTATTTAGGGATATCAAAGTTGCCATTTTTCTAAAATATTGAACACATATGTTTCCGTTTTTCTATCCGATGTATATTTCTCGAGTTATTCGACCGTTTCTAGACTTTTCAATGGAAACAATTCTCACTGCATTTTACAGATTACAGCGCCATCTGCGGTTTTCCGAAGAAAATGTTAAATACAAAAGCTCCCTTTTTTTTCCAGTAGAATCCGAATCTGCAAAAAAAAAGGGGGGGGGGATTATCATTTAAGATTTCAAAGTTGATCCCCCCCCCCCCCCCCCCCAGGGGGCAGAGTTGCAAGAGCAACTTTGATATCCCTAAATAGATTTTTCAAAAATATTGATCATACATTTTTCTATTTTTCAATCCGATGTATATTTCTCGCGTTGTTCGACCGTTTCCAGACTTTTCAATGGAAACAATTCTCACTGCATTTTACCGATTACAGCGCCATCTACGATTTTCCGAAGAAAATGTTAAATACAAAAGTTACGTATTTTTTCTCGTAGGATCCGATTCTGCAATAAAAAAGGGGAGTTATCATTTAAGATTTCAAAGGTGCCTCCCTTTTCCCCTAAGGGGCAGAGGTGGGGGGGGGGGGCAATTTTGATATTCCTAAATAGATTTTTCAAAAATATTGAACATATATTTTCCGTTTTTCAATCCAATGTATATTTCTTGAATTATTCGACTGTTTCCAGACTTTTCGGACACCTTGTATATATATCATATAAAAGGCTGCACCAAAGAATTCGCATACATTACCATCTATAGTGCCTTGCTAGGATATGAATTGCAAGAAATATATATATATTTAACTGCATTATATATTATCTAAATTATCTATTTAGATATCTCATTTAATTTTATTTAAAAGAAAAAATCGTAATAATATTAATGATAGGGTTGGAAAGAGTTCCATAAGCTATGCAGAATTTTTCTTTCTTTGTAGTCCAACATTTTACTTATTTTCTTATGTTTCATTAAGAAAGTAGAGTTAACTTATACTAGGTTACTGGGAAAATACTCTTAATTGGCTACTTCACTCACGCGAAAACACCCGATCGCTAATGTTAATCCTAGGGGAGAAAGTTTTTACAATATCTCGTTTGCACTACAATATTTTTAAGTGATTTTTTTTTATTTTTTTGTATTGGATAGCTGAGGTCGATCTCTAAGCAGGCCTTTTTTATGTGCGTTCGTAATTCTATAAATAGTAGCACCTATAGTCGTCGTCTGGTCCAGTCTGTCTGTCCGTCCGCATAACAGAGCAAAAACTACCCAACCGAATGGTTTGAAAATTAATATGTATAATCGTTGCAGAATTTTGTCGAGTCGTTTCAAATTTTATGAAAATCGAATCAAAACTTGAAAAGATATTAATAAAAGTTTTCTTTATTCTATTAAATCCTATTGTACGTAATCTATATAATAAAAGCGCAAGTCATGTGACTGAGGAAAACAAATACGGGCTAACCACTCCTTTTTTAGTGTGCCAGGCGGCCATTTTTATTCAAAATTATTGTTTTCGGATAAAACTGCGTAAAAATAACATTTTTAGAAAGATCGTTCAAAAAAATGGTTTGCTTGAGAGATGAGTTACATTAAAAAAATGAATAGATTCTGAGATAACTTCAGTGGAAATTAGGTTAACAGCCGAACATCTCAATCCATTAAAGTAAATAAACAAAAGATTCATTCATCGTGAGTCATAGAAATATTAACCATGGAGGTAATCATTCGAAAAGCCAGATCTCCGTGGTGAATTTACAGCGATGTCTGGTGTCGAAAAAAAAATCGCATCTGTAAACATGGCATACGTAAAATTTAAAAAAAAAGGCATCCGAATTTCGTTCCTAGCAGACGATATAATTGATTTCACTGAAAAAATAATGATGATTTTTTTACATTGTAAAACTAGTTATAAAACGAACTCACCTCATATGTCATGTTTAACGTACAATTTCCAACTTGTTTACTTCTTGTTTTTTTTTTTTTTTTTTTTTTTTTTTTTTTTTTTTTTTCATGAGGATACTTTCACTTTCGAAACCGGTTCAGAAAGTAAAAGTATCTTCTTAATTAAAAAAAGAAAAAAACTTGTTAACAAGATTGAAAAAGGGCCTGCATAGAAACCAATCTCAGCTATCCAGTGACAAAAAAAAAAAAAAAAAAAAAAAATTATATACAGTAATCCGTTAACATTCGCGAGGGTTACGTTCCAGTAAAACCTCGCGAATGTTGAGTCTATCTCTCTCCACTGAAAAGGTAGTTACGTTCTATAAAATTTTTAAATAGAGTGGCACAGCATTTAAAAAACAAAAGAAATATGTATTAATAATACGGCATTCTTAACATATATGCATTGGCGCACCCAGGATTATGCTTTGGCAGGGGTTAGTATATTTTATAGGGTCTGGACTCGGGTTATTTTTCTTTTATTAGATGTAAGGCCAGACTTAGCTTTTACCGGGACATGTCGAGCAGACATTTTTTTTTTTTTTTTTTTTTTTTTTTTTTTTTTTTTTGTAAAAATAAAAATAATATTGTACATTTTCTGATGGAAACTTTAGTAATTTATCTTGATTTAATAAATAAAGGACAAATATTTTTAAACAATCTACATTTTTTCCCTTTATAGAGCTTTAAAGGTATGATATTTTTAATAATCCTATTTTTAATAAGTCTTTTAAAATAATTTTAAAATTGAAAGTGATGTTGGTTAAGAAATATAGAAATATTTTGAAGAAATTGGTTGGGTCGGGACCGGTTCTACTGACAAAGTAACTTGTTCAGGGCGAACTTTTAGCTTTTACACTGGGTCGATGCCAGGCCAAGATAACTTTTTTCCGGGCCGAGCTTGACCTAATTTTGAAAATTTTGACCAGTGGAGACTCGTACATTTGTGTGATACTTTTGATCAGCCTACAGTCAATTAAAATTAGGCAAAATCAAGCTAATTTTAAAATATTTTTGACATTCGACCACTGCATGTCATATTATGGCAGTTAATGATCTTGAGTAAAATGAAACCCTTTTAATTAGAATGTAACAAACGTGTTTATATTTTTTTATTTTAAAAGACAATTTTAAAATATGATATATTCTGAAGCAAAATCAATATTTCCCCAAATTTCCGTTTTTCTAATAACCTTTTTTAAAAAAGTTAATTTTTCATAATTTTAGGAAACTTTAAATCGTTAGTCTAATCTCGGGGTCTAGGAGGGGCTTCAGCCCCCGTATCTCCCCCCGTGGGTGCGCCACTGCATATATGTAGAAGTTAAATGTACGCACACATTCATAAACATAAAATTTATTTATGAAAGGTAATTCAAATTACTTGACTACAGAAATAATTACAGCTAAAAATGTATATGGCTTTGTATAACGTAATATCGACTCTCTCTGTTCGCAAAGAGATGATAATGTATTAGTGGGTCAGTATGCGATACACTATTAAAATACGATATTTAAATACAGCTAAGTGCTTTAGAATTGCTTTCATTTATTTTACATCTAAGAGCAGTTTCCTATAATCTATACGAGAACCTGGACGGACAGGTTAAATTAATAGATTAAGGATGCCGTTACCTTGCCTTGCCACTTCTAATATCACCATTGCAATGAATGATCTGCTGTTGTTTACTTTTCTACAATACTCGCTTTTTCAGTTGAGAATTGAAAATTTATTTGTAAATACATATTGAGAAAATTCAGGGGAAATAAATTTTAACCACTGAAAATTCTGAAAAAGAAAGAAATAATAAAAAAAAATCGCGAATGTCAAGTTATTCCGCATTTTCATGTTCGCGAATAGTCAAAAACTTGAAAAAAAAAACACGTTTAAACATTTTTGGTGCTGCCATCTATTATTATTATATTCAAATAAAAGAATTTTGGTGCTGCCATCTATCTTTATTATTTAAAAAGTTTCTCCAAAAAATATTTTTCTCCACTTAACAACGCGAACTTTCTTACATATTTTTTGACCCATTTTTACACGTAAAAACATGACACTTGCAGACTTGACTATTGAATTGATTTGTGTTATAAGAAGTTTTTTTTTTCTTTTGCATTTTTCAATTAATAAATTACATCTTTAGTTATACGTGTCTCAGGATGACAGTTTTTTTTTGTTTTTTGTTTTTTTTTTAACTTTCTTGCGCTGTCGCGTTCAGATATTCTCTTCAAATGCCATTTTGACAGCAAATCCTGAAAAATAATCTGACTTTACTAAAAAACGGTTCGATTACGGCCGGAAATTAACCTTTGAAATTTTCGTTTATTTCGCGGCAGTATGAAAGTAAGGGCAATCAGAAATTTTCAATCCCGTCATTAAACAAACGCATAGAGTAATGAAATATTTTAATTTATAATGAAACTAATCAGATTATATATTTATTTTGTTTTTTAATCTTTGTTATTTTCTGTTTACTTCTTATAATTTATAATGGCATGAAGAATATGAATATTTTAAAAGAGGTTATTTTCTGAAACAGTGGATATATTTTTTAAAATATAGAATGTACCGTGTTCAACAATTTTATTTAATATAATATTTATTATATTAAGTTAATATTTACAACAAATAGTTTTTACAAAAACATTCTTAATTTTAAATTATAAGAAGTAAACCAAAAATAGGATTAAACATTAAAAGAAATATATAATCTAATTACTTCTCCTTAAAAATTTAAATCATTTCATCACTCAGCGAGTTTGTTTAATTACAAGATTGTAAATTTCTGTCTGACGTTACTGTCATGCTGCCGCGAAATAAACGAACATTTTGTTAAATTAATTAGTTAAAAGTGTATTCTGCACGCTGTTTGTTTATGTACACATAAAATATTTTTTTGTAATTTTGGTAAATTCTCTCTTCTTTTTTTTATGTCTCTTAAAATGCTGGTAAGCCTATTAAAATATGCTCCTTTGTTTAAGTTTTATTAAACCCATGAAAATCTGAAGCAAGTTAAATATTTCTGGTTAATTTTATTTCGTAAAGATTAATCTCTTTTTAAGAAATATGTAAACAAAATTTAGAGTTTATATAATTCCTGGACAAAATCAGAAAAATACATTTCTATAGCATTATTAAAAAATATTTTTATATGAACTACATGTTACATATTTCTTATTTTTAGTTCTTATTAAATTTTTTAAATATTTTTTCATTTATACAGAAGGACAACAGTTTTTAGAATCATTTGCATCTTACATTATATCTAACTTGATGCTCCATAATTTCATTTTTATTTAAATCTAGTAACTTTACATTTTTCTCTTAATTTTTTTCCAAATCTTTATTTTAAAAATATAAATATACATTTTCAAAATCTCTTATATATATTATTATGTACATTTAAAATGTCAAATATTTAAATAGATTGATTTAATAAAAATTAATTTATTTTAAAGTTCATAGAAATAAAATGTATTTAAAAAGTTAAATAATAATAATAATACTTTAAAATTCAAGCAACTTGTACAACAAAAATTTAATAAATTAAATATTGCACATACAAAATTATCTGCTGTTGAATAGTAATGTTAAATGAAAAAATATACAGCATAAAAATATTAGGATACGTAAAAAAACTAATGGTTTTAATAATTTGGAAAATACAGAATGTCCCACAAGGCACACAGCGTCTAATATGTACAGATTCGGATAGAGCACATCAATATGAGTATTTTGAATGGTAACAAATGGGGTCCCCGAATATAGCGTGATAGTCTAATTACAGGATGAACGTTATCAAAGCTGCCAACTTTTACGCTTTTTTCCTACCACTAAAATTTTATAGTAAATTTTACCTTATTACATCTCCGAAATCACGGGATTCAAAAAGGCAAAAATTTCTATAAATTTTTAGTGTTATCAAAAAAGCGTAAAAGTTGGCAGCTATGACGTTAGTGAAGAATCCGATAGTGGGTATTCCAAATGACGATGTGTACAACATGAAAGATTCCCCAGATGATTATGCAAATTTGTGGTAACCACTAAAAATTTATAGAAATTTTTGCCTTATTGAATCCCGTGATTTCGGAGATTTAATAAGGTAAAATTTTCTATAAAATTTTAGTGGTAGGAAAAAAGCGTAAAAGTTCGCAGCTATGATAACGTTCATCCTGTAATTAGACTATCACGCTATATTCGGGGACCCCACTTGTTACCATTCAAAATACTCATATTGACGTGCTCTATCCGAATCTGTACATATTAGACGCTGCGTATTTTGTGGGACACCCTGTAAATGAATTAATAAATTTGTATAAGTTAAATTTCAAATATTATATAAAACAAATTATTATTATTAAAAAATCGCAATTTTTGACGATTTTTTAAGTATATGAACTCATGTTACATGAGTATTTTAAAATTGCGGAGCATCGAATGGATAAGAATGTAAACAAATAATAACCAAATTTCATTCTGTAATTATTAGAATAAAAATACGTTTAAAGAATTCGCACTAATTAAAAGAACTAAAAATATAAAAATATGCCACATATCATAAAACCTTAAATAATAAAAATATTAATGAAAGCTGCAGAAACATATATTTATAATTTCAACCAAATGTCTTTTCTACAACGAAAATACCTACGCAAATTAAATTTTTAAAAGAGAATAAATCCTTACGAAATAAAATATATACAAAAATAATGAACTTAATTGAGATTAAAGAGGATTTCACAAAACAAAATTAATGAGCATTCTCTGAAAACAGTCTTACCAAAATTTCACCACGTGCAGCACAGATCAGTGTGAGGAAATTTTTTACATTTTCTTGGAACTCTTTGAAAAATATTGTGATGGGAGGATGCGCGAAAACGGGTCAAGAAAATAGTTTATATTTCATCTGGTAGAGGGCGTCATTCTCGGGGAAAACAAACCTTGAAATTACATTACTTAGAGTTCGTTTTAACATTGTGTGACGCTTCATTTATCTATGTTCTCGTTAATGATTATTATACATATTTAAAACCGACATATTTTACCAATGGAAAGTATATTTTACTAATAGAAAAATTTTAATGTCGATATATAAGGCCAATGATTAACTTTATAACCTCTTTGGAGAATTTTATAATTTTACAGGATTTTCTGCTGCAATTTATTTTTCTAATTTTTAGTCGTAGATAATAATCTTAGTAAAACATCTATTCAGTATTAAGTTTTAAATATATTAAGCATTATTAGATTAAACAGTAAGGCCCCAAAGCAGAATATGCTTAAAATCGCGACGTACGTCGCAGAACAACGGGCTTCTCTGCAGAACATTTCAAAATTTCATTTTCAGCGAAATTTGTCGATCAGTCGAGGAAAAATACCCCGCAATCTTTGCCAATCAGTTGCAAGAAAAAGCTGCAAAATTTGCCAATTGATAGAAGAGAAATATCTTGAAATTTGGTAATTGGTTGCGGGTTAAAAAAGGAAATTCGGCAGTGGATTGGCAGAAAAAATCCCAAAATTCTTCAATCAGTCGCGGGTAGGAAAAATTGCAACATTCGTCGATGAGTTGTGAGAAAAAATTCTAAATCCACCTGCCAGTTGAGGGAAAATATCAAAAATATTGTGAAAATTGTCAATAGGTCGTGAAAAAAAATCGCAAAATGTGCCAGTCAATCGAGGAAAAAATCATTAAATTCATCGATCGGTCGTGAGAAAAAAATCCCGAAAGTCGTCAGCAATCGAAGGAAAAATCTCAAACATACTGCAAAATTCGTCAATTGATATCATGAAAAAAAATCTCAAAATTCGTCTGTTGATCAGGGAAAATCACAAAACTATTCAATCGTTCATTTAAGAGGATTGTTAGAAAAAATAGTGAAAATTTTAAGCCAGTTACGGAAAAAGAATGCAAAATTCGTTGATCAATTGCGGAAAATACCACGAAATCTTCACCAATCGGTCACACTAAAAATCTGTAAAAATTACCAATCGATAGAAGAGAAATATATCGAAATTTGCCAATCGGTCATCGGTAATAAAATGAGAAATTCAACAGTGCATTGTTAGAAAAAATTTCTGAAATAATTCAATCCCGAGAAAAAAGTCACGAAATTGGTGGACCGGTCGTGAGAATAAATCACAAAATTCATCAGTCGATCGAGAGAAAAATCTCAAAAGTATTGCAAAATTCGTCAATCGGTAGCTCAGAAAAATGCGAAATTCGTCAGTTCGTTACAAGAAAAAATTGCGCAGGTCATTAGTCAATCGAGGGAAATATCTAAAAATATTACGAAATCTGGCAATCAATCATACGAATAGATCTCGAAATTCGTCAGTAGAGGAAAAATGTCCCAAAATTTGTTAATCCGTCACTGATAAATATCCAGAAATTCTGCAATCGGTCACGGGAAAATATCGGATTTCTATTAATAAATGGGGGCTAAAAGAAACCAGTTCAAAATTTACCTTCTGAACAGGATGCAAGAGTTCCCTTTCTAAAAAAGTGTCTTTTTTTTTTAATGTCCGCTCAGCGGTCCTTTTGTTCTAGAATCAACACTATATTCATTACTTTCTTGCAGATCATGTCGATCAAATCTAAAATTGGAAATTGTCTGGTGTAGTGGAGTTGCCTTCAACAATTGTTACTCATAGTCATAACCTTGAATACTATGCATTCAGCAGTGAAAGAAGAGTGCATGCACCAGGTGTCCACTTGGATATAAATCTGCTAGAAAACTTCTAAAAGCTGGATTTATTATTAACTATGCATGGACTAAATTCCCAAAGACATTTCTTTCATAAAAATGATATCTCAAAATATGTTACTTCTTAAGTCATTGACAAAACTGTAAATTCTTTGTTAATGCCATGGCTTTAAAAAATCTTTCCGAAAAATAATGTTTCTTTTGTGTGTGCTTTATGAAACGTCTTTTGCATTTCTATAAAAGGGGAAATCGCCCTCCTACATATACAATAACTTCTTCCTGTGTTTTTCCATTTTACTCTCGCAGAACATTTTTGATCAGCTGAAGGTTCGTTGCAGAACATCGCAAAATATTCTACTTTGGGACAGTAAGGTATATACACTTTACTTCGTCATGGATTACTATTCGCATAAAAATTGTCAATCTCCAGTATGACTATAGAATTGTAATGTAATCATTGAAAACAATCTTTAAATTTTTGTATTTAATTTTTATAAAGAGAATATTCTTGTGATAAAACGATTTGATAGCTTAGAAAAGTGCAAAATGAAAAAAAAAAAAACATGATATCTCATAATTGTATCTTCTTTTAACTTTATATTTCAATACAACTTTAGTAGTGGCTTCATTATTGAACTTTGCTTAAAATGTTTTGAAGAAGATTAACTTTAAGAAGCTTTGCTTGTTTTTTTTTTTTTTTTAATGCTAAGAAATATAAATATTTTATACAAACATGTAAATGTATATTGTGCTTTTTTTTTTTACGATGCATACTTTTTACAATAAATAGGGTAAATGTGCAAATAATGGACACCCTTAAGGAATTTCTTTAAAAATTATTTTTTAATTAATAGTTGTAATTATTATATTCTAGTTTTTTTTTATTATTATATTAATTTATCAACAATATTTAACCAATCTCATTGTCACATTTCCCATTATGAATAAAAAGTTAATTGTAGTAACAGAAATAAATTAAAGCACCTAAAATTCCAGTAATAAACACCCACTATTCCAGTAATGAACACCCTACGAAAAGTTAACCGATATAATTGTTTTCAAAACCAAAATTTAATGAAATAAAATAGTTATTTTCAAATAAATTTAACAATCAGGATATTAATAATTAATACAATATTTCTGAGAGTAATTTATTATTGTTATCAGGAGATCAATATTTTAATTTTATTGGGTAAATGTGCCAGTAATGGACACTCTTAAAGAATTCCCTTAAAAATTATTAATAGAAGATACAAATTAAGAATTAATTATAAATATAAAGAAAATATAAATTAGTTATGTATAACCAGACCTTAGCTTGTTTAGTAAAATTTTCACTGAAAGACATTGAAACTGTGAAACATTATTTTTGCTTCCTGACTTGTTTGATTAAGATTGTCAACAATAACACAGGTTATAAAACATAGAAGTGAGAGTTATGGAGAAAAAAAAGCTGAATTTTTATTGGTTATTTATTTATAAACTAAAAACGTAGGAGGGTATATCCATTACTGTCACTTTTATCCTATATTTTAAAAGACATTTATTTTAAATCGATTTATAACGAACAGAATTTTTTTAGATACAAGGTACAAGTAATTACTTGATCTGTGTAACAGTATTTGAATTTTTACTCTTAAATGTCTTAAAAAACATGTTTTAATTTTAAATGATTGTTAGAAATTTCATAACTTTGAATATTGTGTTGGGGAGGGGGGGGGGGCAGAAGGATTATATCTAGATGAAAACTGTTAGTTACATTATCTCATTAAATATCTCAAAAAGTATCTAAATAAATTTAATTTTAATATGTCCTGTTATTACCTGAAAAGACGAAACTCCTTTATTTTTCGGTCTTTGTACAGGGAAGAGTGGGGCATCTTGGCGAAGTTTTTGATTCAGCAAATCTTGTTTCATTTTAATTCAGCAAGTAGATACAATATAAACACACATTTCTGCTCTTTTGAACCAAAAGCATATCTAATTATGTGTGATGTATAAGCACTGATACATAAAATTCTTTCAAAGTTTACTACATATTTTAATTTAAGTTTTCGGAAAAATCTTAGTCGTACATAAAAAAAAAAAAAAAAAAAAAAAAAAAAAAAAAAAAAAAAAAAATGTTTATAATAAATAATTTATTTTTTTGTAAAATATTTATAATAAAATGTTTTACATTTAATTCTAATATAAAACAAGTTAATAAATTATCAAACATTTAAATACCCCCTCCACACACACACAAAAAAAAAAAAATTAAAAATTAATTAATTAAAATAAATTAAATAAAGATAAAATAAAACAAATAAAAGTTTAAAAATTAAATTTAATTAAAAAAACACCAGCTTACAATGTTTAAAATCTTGAAAACTTTTTTTAAAACTTTTTCTTAAAACTTTTTCTGTTGCTCTATTTATTACTTTATTATAACAATATAAAAAATAATCTTAATTTCCTTAACTATCCAAAAATTTTGCAACTCCACACCCACCACCACCTTACCCTTTACACAGAAAAAAAATGTGCTCCATTGTTTTGTAGCACCTACGAATAAATAAACAATAATCTGAAATCCCTTCACCCCCTTAGAAAAAAGTGGGAGAATTTCTATAACCATGGGGGGAGGGGGGCAAATCAAAAATCTTTTCTCTCCTTTTCAACATTATATTACACATCATATTATGTATCAAAGAAAAAAAAAACATGCATATGTAAAATAACGAAATTGTTGAGTAAAAATGATTCAAAACTACGAAAATTTTGTGTGGCACTGCATTTTTTAATTCCTTTTTTTCTTTTTTTTTTTTCTTTTTCTTTCCAAGTAGGGATAGTTAAGTAGTAAAAATGTGCATTTTTATACAGATTATCGAAAAATACTAGAGAGAAAACATTACTGATGTAGAGAAGTTTCAATCAGCTGATCAATCATTGTCCTTCACTTGGAGGTCAGGGTGCTTCCACTAATCACAACTGCGTATTTGTAGTGTGTGACCTCCAACATGACGCGATACTCCAAAGTGTATACACTTTCAGCACTTCCTTGGCGAAAAATATTTCGCCAAAGGATTTGGCGCATTTGCCCATAACAATGCTACAAAGTGTATACAGTTTTGACGCTGTTTTGTTTATATATTTACTGTACAGAGATTGAGCTGCATGTGACGATATGGATATTTTAAAAATAGATTTCCGCTTTGTTTTTGATTATTTTGATAATTTCGTTGCGCTATTAAAGAAAAATGCTTAATATCATAAGTTAAATAGAAGAAGAGTCATCGTTTAGTTTGCAGTTATTTTCAGTTGTGTAGCTGCCGTGTGTTTCGCGAATTGGAGTGATTATTTTCTAAGACTTATCCATTATAAAGGGAAATATGGACATTTTCTTTTCTTTTAATTCAATTTTTGAATTAATTGGCCAGCTGGTGTCACTTTTGAAAGTAGAAGTTTAATTTCTTCTTCTGCTTTGAAAGTGTACACTTGCTAGCCAGAAATTTTACTAATGGATTAATAATATCACATTTAAAACAGCCAGAGAGCAATAAAGCAATTTCAGGTTTGGTAAGCACTGAGGTTTTTCTGTCCATTTATATTTATTTCTTATGAATAACGCTGAGCACCTGTGTATTATTTCTAATGTGTTTGTGCATATTATAATAACATTAAACAGTTATATAACATATCTGTTTACATTTAAAGTTTCAATGCTGGTATCCATTCAAAAACTAAAAGTGATTTCAATCTATTTTATTAATGGGAGATTTTCAAAATAACTGCCTGTTACATTTTATACTTTGAACACATATTCCATTAAAATATATTATATAGGGTAGATGTGTCAGTAATGGACACCCTTAAGGAATTTTTTTTTAAATTATTTTTTAATTAATAGTTATAATTATTATAGCCCACTTTTTTTAATATTATATTAATCTATCAACATTATTTAATCAATCTCATAGTCTCATTTCCCAATGTGAATCAAAATTTAATTGTAAATAACAGAAATGTATCAAAACACCCAAAATTCCAGTAATGGACACCCTCTCTTCCAGTAATGGGACACTCTCTGTTCCAGTAATGGACACCCCACAAAAAATAATACATAATTGATTTTGATTGTATTTAAAACCAAAATTTAATGAAAGCATATTAATGAAATAAAATAGTCATTTTCAAATAAATTTAACATTTAGGATATCAATAATTAATAAAATATTTAGGAGACTGATTCACTGTTTAAATTAATTATTGTCATTATCAAAAGATCAATATTTTAATTATTTTAGATAGAAGGTTTAAAATACTAAATTTTAAAAAATTATATTTATCAAATTATTAAGTCATTGAGGGGGAGAGGGGAGTTTAGAAGGGTTAGTTTAAAAAAAAAAAAAATTAAGTGTCTTGGTGTACCAGTGCATGGAATCATATTTATTTTTATTCTTAACAGTTTAACTTCCTAAAACTGCTTTATATATTACTTTTAGCAATTTGTATAAAATATATCAAATAAATGAAAGTGTCGGTTGAATGTTTTTTATATACTAAATAAAATTATTTCAAAATAAAATATCAGAACTGACATTTGAGCCCCTTGATCTGCAGATTTACTACTTTCATTGCTACTTTAAATTTAATATTATAGTGATTTTTTATGTATGTAGTTCTTTTGTCAGAGATGAATAATGAAACATTTAAGACAAAAAATAATAGATTTTTAAGAACTTGTGCGATTTAAAAAATTGTCCTTTTTTAAATGGGGCGAGTTTGAACCCCATGAGCCCCTCATTTTCCTATGCATTTAAAGATTATTCTCTGCTTCCTGATGGGTGTTGATTGCCGCATTATAAAATATGCAAGGTACGGCTTACAAAAAAATAATTTGATAACAATCTTTAAAAAAATTATTAATTACGTGAAATTGATAAAAACAGCTATTTATATAAAAAAATATATTATTACATTCTGGTAAATGAAATTTAAAAATTATATTTGATTACTTAGCTTTTCACTTAAATAAAAAAAAATATATGCACTACGGACATTACTGAATTTGCGTTTTCAGTATGTCCACATGGGGTGTCCATTACTGAAAATTGACTAATTAAGCATTCCAATAATGGACCATGGTCGTAAAACCTGAAAAACAAATGAAATTTTATAAATTGCCATTGGTATGTAAAATTCAAAGTTTTCTATTATTGTCTAAACGAAAACATGCAATTTTTTCAAGAAAATAAAAAATATATGAATTGTTTAAGTGAAGCCAGCTCTTAGCATGTTCATTAAGATTTTCACAGAAAATCTGTGGAACTGTGAAACTTTATTTTCTGCTTCCTGATTGGTTTGATTAAGAGTGTCAACAATAACCTAGAATATAAAACAAGCAAGGAGGACAGGAATTATGAAAAAATATATAAAAGGCTAAATTTTTATTGGTTATTTTTTTATAAATCAAAAACTTTGAAAGTGGCCCATTACTGGAAGGGGGTCCATTACTGGCACAACTACCCTATATATATCCTTTGATATGGTTATAACATAACATAATTACATGATAATATGGTTCATGGTTTGATATGGTTATAACATAACATAACACAATATATCATGCTATGTATAATAAAATGTATTAATTTACGGTTTACGTGTAATTTGCTAACTATAGTAATCTAACACTCAAATACTTAAATGCATTTAAGTATTTGAGTGTTAGATTACTGTAGTTAGCAAATTACAGAAATTTAAAATTAAAACATCGATTTACCAAAGTTTTTTATAAATCTTTTTGACTAGTTTAAATATATAAAAATACAAATATTTCTTCTAATATATATTTATATAATAGTTTAAAAATTAATATTGTCTTTTCTATAGTCTTTAGACATCTCATGAGTATTATAATTATTTTATAAAACCTTTTGTATCTGTAATTGAAAATAAAGCTAAGAGGAAGCTTTATTGTTCAGGGGTCGATGCAGGTTTTTTTTCTTCGGGCCCATTTTGTGAAAAGTAAAGGTTATTTTTGTGAAATTTATTATATTTTTTTGAAAAATAACATTTTACAACGAAAGTTGAAATCCAGTTAATCAAATTCGAACCAAGCATTTATAAATAAAAACTTTTTTAAATCCTTTTGCTGAAGTTTTCCGCTCTGGTGAACTTGTTTGTTTACAAATTACACATTTTAAAACATCACAGAATAATAAATAAATAATAAATAGTAAGTATTTATGGAATAGAATTTTGTGAAGGGGCCCATTTTATCAAATTGATTTTTGTGAAGGTGTCCATTTTATCAAATTGATTTTTGTGAAGGGACCCATTTTATCAAATTGATTTTTCTGAAGGGGCCCATTTTATTAAATAGATTTTTGTGAAGGGGCCCTAAACAGGTCCCAAATTTTTCCTGGATCGACCCCTGTTGTTCTTTATTTAATGTAAACAAAGTGTGGCAAAATAGTAGTAGTGTTAATGAAAACAAAATTACTACCTTAATTTATATTTATTGAAAAGTACCTATAAAATGGTAAGTATTTTTATTACCTTTCATGAGTATTAGCTATATATTTAATTACTTATTTATCCAATTATAATTATGTTAATTAGATACTTTTGACTATATAGGATCATTAGGCCTAACATTATCTTCCTTAGAATGACATTTTTCTTGGTCAAAATTATTTTTAAAAAACATTCAGTTTTTAAAAGTAACCTCAATCAAAATCACCAGTTATTTACCCCCCCCCCCCCCCCTGAAACATTGATAAACTCATAAAAGATCAACTTTCTTTCTGAGTGTTAACCTTCAAGAAAGCAATAATACAACCATTTGTTGCATTTAAACCAAATTATCTGTGTAACAGTAATCATAAAGTGGTAGTTCATTTCAAAATGACTCTAATATATAATTCTATTTAGATGACAAATAAAATTGTTTTAAAATATGTTTTGTAGGTTGCATGTTACCTCTTTTTAAAAGAAACTTGGGTACTTTTATTGTCTGAGTGCAACGAAGACTCATACACAGCGCAGTATTACTTTGCCCCATATATAGCTACGATGGATATTAAAACCTTTCATCAAGCATAACTCAAAAAATATTTAACGGATTTCGTTCAAATTTTTACAGCAGGTACCTATAAAGGTGACAACGTCGTCTATTTATTACCAAGAATAAGTGTCAAACCGTTTGGAAGTTATATTAAAAAAATAGATAAAAAAGCACAATTAAAGTACATACGTCACTAAATTTTGTGCGTACGTCATTTTCACCGGCGGGAGATTTTCGTAGACAATCGGAATTGAAAAGTTCATGGAATACATGGAGCAAAAAAATATGCAAGCACTAATATTCAGCACAATAAAATATATTTCAATTTAATAAAAATGGAAAGTTAATCTGGAATTTTTTCTGTTTGAAAAGTATTAGAGATTAGTAAGAGTAGTATTAGTATTAGAGATTTGGCGTAAATCACACCATTAGCAGCTTTTTTATTTCGCGTGTGTATGTTAGGAACAATTATTTGATGTTTAAATAAAAGGTTTCGATTTGTGGCATTATTTCTTATTTTTTTTTCCTTTTTAGTATTTTAAATGGAATTAGTGAAAGGCGTGTATTTTAAATTAAATGAGTGAAAGACGTGTATTTTTAATGTATGTATTTCAAATGAAATCGGTGAAAGATTTATATTTAAATGAAATGAATGCAATATGAAGATGTTATGAGAAAAATATTTGGCGATTTATCAACTGCGCCAAGTTAACATAAAAGTACCAATACACATGTGGGTACTTCTCTATTATCCCGTCGACCACTTTTCATAACAAAAAACTATCGCCAAATAAACGGGAGAACGTTGTCATTGAAATATCAAAATACATAAATAAATAAAATATAAGAATTTAAGAACACAATTGTTATTTTAATGAATGAAATAACTAATAAATCAGTAAAACATAATGAAAAATACACGCAAATGTCGCGTTAAAAACCACTTGATGACGTAACAAACACGTATAATGCTTCTGATATCAAGTAAATGGAACTGCATTTTTGGCGTTTAATCTAACAGTTTGGCGATAGTTTTTTGTTATGAAAAGTGGTCGACGGGATAATAGAGCAGTACCTCTATGTGAAATGAAACAAGGCACAGATGTCATATACGCACCACGTTGGCACGATTTTTCCCTCCACCAGCTTGGGGAAAACTTTGTTTTTGAATATTAGTTACAAATAGTGTGACAAATAGTACACGTGATTTTTTATTTCAATATAAAAATAAAATAACGTAATAAATGAAACAGCTTCTATTATTTTAAAACAGGAAATAAAAATAAATAAATAATAGTTTGATATAAATAAAGGCGCGGATGTCATATACGCACCAAATTGGCGCGATTGCAACAAAATGGCAATTTTATGCCTCACATGGTAACCCGGTTATTTTGTTTCAATTGTTGTTTATTAACTTTTATTTTTTATTTTAATTCTATAAATTGTTTTTATTATATATATCAATATTTATTTATATCAAACTATCATTTATTTATTTTTATTTCCCATTTTTGAATAATAGGAGCTATTTCATTTATTACGTTATTTTATTTTTATATTGAAATAAAAAATTACATGCTATTATTGTATGGTATTTGTAACTAATATTCAAACACAAAGTTTTCGCCAAATTGGCGGGGGAAAAATCGCGCCAATCTGGTGCGTATATGACATCTGTGCCTAAATTAATATTGATATACATATATAAATAATCTATAGAATTAAAATAAAAAATAAAAGTAAACAAACACAACAAACAGTTTTCGCCAAAGGGGCGGGGGAAAAATCGCGCCAACGTGGTGAGTATATGGCATCTGTGCCAGGATTTTTACCCTTTTATCTGTGCTTTCGGAAATATAAAAAAATTAAAAAATTCTTATATCAGGTGTATAATGTTTTGCATTTTTATACGGACCACTTCTCCATTTTAAGATTTTAAATGCTATTTATATCAGATATTTCTTTCTTGAGTTTCCCACAAGTTTTTTCCGGTAATTTTTTTAATTCGCTTATTGATTGTTTACAATTTGCTCCCCTGGCAATAACAATTATTTATCACAAAAAATGGGTACTTCTCTATTATCCCGTCGACCACTTTTCATAACAAAAAACTATCGCCAAAATGTAACGCTAAATAAACGGGAGAACGTTGCCATTGAAATATCAAAATAAATAAAATATAAGAATTTAAGGACACAATTGTTACTTTAATGAATGAAATAACTAATAAATCAGTAAAACATAATGAAAAATACATGCAAATGTCGAATTAAAAACCACTTGATGGCATAACAAATACGTATAATGCTTCTGGCATCAAGTAAATGGGACTGTATTTTTGGCGTTTAATCTTAGTTTGGCGATAGTTTTTTGTTATGAAAAGTGGTCGACGGGATAATAGAGAAGTACCCAAAAATGGCTTAGTTTTGTTAAATTTGTTTGTTATGTATTTTCATTTCTTATTAAAATATCGAAAATGGCAATAAAATTTTATTTTAGCACCGTACTTAAGTTTTTAAAATGGCTCAAAAACATGGTTTAATAAACGTATATTTGTAAATATTTTAAAAAACATGTTTTTCCGCTCTCTAGAAAAATTTGTAAGATTCTACAACTGCCTTTGGCACCAACCAGTACATGATACGGAACTTTTCCCTATTCAGATACACAGAAGAGGTTGGTCACAAACAAGAGTAATGCTAGCAACAATATTGTTTTAACTCTATAAGAGTTAGAAACAATAATGATATTAAATTCCCCGATTAGCTTAGGGCCCGATTACGGAACTTTCTCCTAGAAAAAAAAAAACTGTGGAAGTCTTTTACATTTGTTTCGAATGAAGCTCGATCAACAAAGTATTAATTGATAATACAAACAACACTAATATTAACATGGGGGCAAAAGTTTGAATTTAAGTGTATATATTTGGAACCCTCCCCCCCCCCCCCAACCACCCACCAAAAAAAGAAAAAGAAAGTTACAGAAATGAATTTAAAATGGCGTGAAGCCACCCTTTCTGACATAAGAAATTGGCTGCGAACCCGATTACGAAACTTTCACTTAACTTAATAACATGTGTCTAATAGCCCTGAGGACAATTCCCCTTCCCAGTTATACGGACCTTGGGGCTTTTTTAAAAAGCTTGACGCAGTTCGGGTTGAAGAAGTTGAGATTTACTGTCAAATGACATAAACTACTATGAAAATAAAACTGGTGAATTATTATGCTGGTTTATGTATGTATTTAAAAAAATTGCATCTGATTACACTCTTTAGATAAATTACTCCTGTTTGCATTTAATAACAGATAAACGGCTTCCGTTTACTAAATTGTTTAAATATTGGGAAGAGTTGGCGAGAGATAGATAGACGTGTAAACAAACGGGTAGAGAGACGGATAGCGACAGAGATAAGCTAACGGGTAGAGAAACGAATAGACAGACGGGTAGCGAGGCAGGTGCAAAAAGGGGTTGACAGAGGGGTAGTGAGATGGGTAGGGAGACGGGTAGCGTGGTGGATAGCGAGACGAGTACAGAGACGACTTGACAGACGGGTAGAGAGAGCGGTATATAGACAGAAAGACGTGTTGATAGACGAGTAGTGTAACGGGAAGCGAGACAGGTAGAGACACGATTAAAGAGTCGGGTAGAAAGACAGACGGATACTGAGACGGGTATACAGAAGAGTAGAGAGACAGTAGACAGATGAGTTCGGAGAGAGACACAGCTAAGACATACGAGTAGTTAGACTGGTAGACACGTTTGTAGCAAAGCATGTTATCAATGTGGTTTGAAGTATACGAGTTTCTATAAATAGTTATACAAATAAACAAAGGAAATTTTTTTAATTCAAATATTAAATATTTGATTTAATATTTCAATATTTAATATTTTATTTTTTAATATTTTATTTAGATATTTGTCACAAAGAAAATGTTGCAAAAATTAAATTAAATTTGCGTTAAACTATGCTTGCTAAAATACGCTATTGGCTGCAAATCTGAATATGTGACTTTAAAAATATCGTTTTAAAAGATCCGGCGGTTTTTTTTTTTTTTTAAGTTTTGAGCAATTCCCGCTTAAGAAAATGAGATTATTTGCCAAATGTTATAAAAAAAATGCATATGAAAACATAACAGTATATGAATTTATATATGATATTTTGTAATTATATCATTTAATTTGCTATTTTTCATATGTTGTATCTTTATCTATCTCTTGTCTATCATATGCTGTATATTCACTTAGATTCTTGTTGATATCTTCTTTATATCGTAATTGTTAACTTTAAGTTCTCAGCAATATCACTCAGACTAATCCCTTTGAGGGAAGTCCTAGTGTTAGCCAGGCACAGATAATAAATAGCTAAATATTGTTCCCATCACTATCATTTGTATTTTATTTATTTCATATAAAAAAAGAACTTTTCACTCATTTAATTTAAAAAACACAAAAAAAATAGAGAATACCACAAATAAAAACATTTTATTTCAACACCAAATCATTGTTTCAAATTTAATATTTTCATATGCAAAAAATAGTAGCTGCTGTTGGTGAAATTTGTGTAGGCTAACATAAAAGTACCAAAACTTGCGTGTATAATTTTATGCTTATGATTGCAGTATGATTACTTAATACTTCCTTTATTGCTAATTCAGGATTCTATCATATATATATAGTTTTTGCCATTCATGTAGGGCCGAAACTAGTTTTTTTTTTTCACATGGGGCAAACATGGATTTTTCTCCCTCCTTCCAAACCTTCCTCCGCAAAGTACATTTACAAAGAGAATTTTACTACGTTTCTAATAGATGACTAATTTAAAATTAAAATTATGTAATAATAAAACACAAATTGTCAAATATTTATTCATTAAAACCTGTGAAAACTGAATCGAAAGGAATAGGAAAAAATTATGCTTTATACAGGTTTCAGTCTTAGCAGGTATAATTGAAGTTTTTGACATAACAGTTTAAACTGTCAAAAACCTGCCAACTGGTTTCGGTCTTAGCAGGTACAATTGTTGGAGTTCTTTCTGCTAGTACTTCATTTAAGACAACATTCCATTGTAGAAATATTTCATTTTCCCAAATGATGCTGTAATTGTAGTAGTATTACAAATTATTAGAATTGAAGCATTTAAAATCATAGTGATTTGAGTCTCATTGTCGGAAGAACTCAAAGACCAAGATATACTGTGGGCATAACAATGAATTCCATTACAGCAAAATAAAATATCTTTGTGTAATATCCACATCAGTTTCATGGAACTGTCAATTATTATGCTCTTCCCAGTGTTGAATTCAGGGGGTGGCCTGGGGGACATTCACCCTGGAGCATTGAAATGTCCCCTCTGGATGATTTAAGATTTTATGCTTTTAATGGTTAAAAAGTGCAATTTCCTCCCCCCGGAACTGTACAATCCCTCCCAGAAAAAAATGTCTGAATTCAACACTGGCTCTTCCTATCCATAGACTGATTGATATGTCTAGATACTTTCCTGAGCCTAACGCTAATTTTCAAAATTATGTGCGACTTCACAACAAAACAACAACTATTATGTTTTTATTTTGTGAATTTTCCATCCCTTAGTTTTTCATGTTCTGGGCAGCTGCCTGATCTTGCAGTTTCTACAGCCGAATCTGGATAAAAAAATGAGACGGCATTTTTAAGTTGTCACCTAGGATGGAAAAACACCTTGAAATGGAAAGAGACGAGATTTTTTTTTTTTTTGTGGTGGGGGAGTGGGGTATAAATGCAATGTAAAATTTTATTAGTTATTGGTTCGGCCATTTTTGTTCAGGAGAAGTTCATTCAAGTTTTAGTACCTAATTTTTATAAACTCTGAATCTTAAAATATTATCTATTCAATTTTAATACACCTTATAAACCTTCAGAAAATTAATTTTAAAACAGAATGCAATGTAAAATTTTATTATTTAGAGGTTTGGCCATTTTTTTTCCTGAGAAGTTCATTCAAGTTTTAGCACTTAATTTTTATAACTCTGAATCTTAAAATATTATTTATTAAATTGTAATACAACTCATAAACCTTAAGAAAATTAACCTTTCATATTTTTTGTCACCACAAATATATTAAATACAGTATAGAACCATTTATCCAGAATGGTTGGGGTCAGCTGTAGTTCAGATAACTGGTTAGGCATTAAAGCAACATCCATTTGATCAGATTTTAAAATACATGTGGCTGTGTCATTGTCTCTGATTTCAAATTAATTCTTTGATTGCACAGATTAAGAATCAAGATCAAAGATTAATCTGAATCTGGTTTCTGAATAAACAATTCCATACTGTATTAACATTTACATAAGTCAACTAAATACAGTAAACTCTGTCTAAGGCAGAATCGATTGCGACCGAGAAAATTTTCCATGGTAGACAATATTCCGCCTTATGCAAACAGCCCCCTCCCCCACACCAAAAAAGAGTAAATCGTATATTTTTTTACACTTGTAACCTTTCAGTACCATTTTTTAAAAGGAATTTTTTTTTGTAATTAGATTTGTTATTAAATTTATTATTTTAAATAATTTAAAAAAAAACTTAAACACAAAAATAAATATTACCAATACAAAATTATTTCAAATCTGAAATTTAATGAAAATCATTTATTTAACAAATACAATTACATATTTCACATAGTAGTTTATAGAATTAAAAAGTAATCTTTTATCGATAGTTGTTTTTTCTTTTGGTTTACATGCATTCTTCAGTAAGACATTGTAAGTCTGTTATTATCAGAATAATTTCTTTGATAAGGCGTCTTGATATGTTTGAATTACATTGCTGTCTTCAAGGTTTTCAGGATCGTGGTCATCTTCATTTACACTATCATTTTTCACATCATGTTAAAGCTCTGTCAAAACATCCATGAATTGTTAGCTGTGCACACTGCACTGAAAAAAAAAAGACTAGGTATGAGTCAGAAAGTTGTCACTTTGAACTTGAGTACAATCTTAAAGCATAATATATTGTACTTTAGAAAATACATATATTTTCATAAATGTGCATTCTACTAGTAATAATCACTTTTAAATGCAAATTTACATGGGAAATAATGGAATAATAAAGAATTCCTTAAAATTAAAATAGTTAACAATCTTTTGAATTACAAAATTAATCTATTACAAAATTTAATTAAAATGCTCGACCGAGAGTATTTGACATATATGTATGTTTTAAAGTTTCATAAACCTTTCATTTTTAAAAAGTCCTTTTTTCGCCTGATGCAAAATTATGGTTTCAGTGAGCCGTGTCAGTGGGAAAGTTGCCAAGGCCACCAAATGAAATTCTGTTTCAAAAATCCAAATGACACTATCTTCAAAAATTGAACTTAGTTTTGGGGGCTTTTTGTAGTTTTGCATTAATACTAAATTGCAGCATTTGTTTAAAAACTGCAAATAAGTGCTTCAATATGTGCGCATCCTATCTGCACATACTCAGGATTAGCAATCTTTTGCTGATGCAAACATTCACTTTTGCATTAGTTATATACTGAAATTTTTCATTTTGTAGCATTTTCCATTATTAGCATAAAACAAAGTTATTCTAATGAGTTATAGCCAATTTAAATACAAGTGGTTTTAGCTTTTGACTAGACACAAAAATAATTTTAAAATGCAAAATACTCTCTTGATTGTTCTAATGTTTTTTATCATATAAAAACATAACTTTAGAATCCTTAAGGGCAGGGAATAGTCAGAATAAAATTAAAGGTTGTAACTCTTTTGAAACAGGTGAACTGTCAGCTTTTTATTTACTTATTGACATCATCACTTATTATTTCACTAGTATAATTATACGCTGAAAATGTTCATTCTGCAGCCAGTGATGTAGTAGTAAAAAAACCAGAGGACATACGCTTTAGGTAGAGGGTATACCCTAAAAAGTATATGCTATAGTGTTTTTGAGAAGAGAGTATACGGTATTCCTTAAAATAATCCAAAAGGTATACTGCATATCCACCGTATATCCTCCATTACATCCCTGTCTGCAGCCTTTATTTTTCTTAGCATCAAATATAGTTATAAACAATTTAATAAGAAATTGAAATATAGTGCCTACAATATGGATATACACTAATTTACCTTTCTATATAATACTTTGATAATATATATCTGTGTTTGTGCATGTATATGTCAGAGAGATAGAAATAGTATGAGCCCCCCCCCCTACATTTTCTTGAGCACCCCCTATTGTTTACTTCTAGCTACAGCCCTGATTGTATAGTGTTTTGAACCTGTTCAGGCATGTTCTATCACCCCTTACAGTTTGGCCCATGAATTCAGGGACACTCTGTATACATTATATATATATAATATGAATGTCCAAAATATACCAAACATCTACATCTAAAATGATTATAACGTCATAAAACTTGGCAATAATCTTGGTCACCGCTATCTTTAACAAGGAAAATTCATATTAAAAATTTTGTTAAATTTTAATTTATTTTTTGATAATTTGTAAATATTCTGGATAGAAATCACTCAAAGACAGACTGCCAAAATGGTGATTTTCTTGTGTCACACTGAGTGTCTTCCTAAACATTTTTTAGAAAAAAAATCCCATAAATTTACCTTTCACTGGACACACTAAGAGTTAGCACATGTACTTTTTTTCGTACAATAGTTACGCTTTCACAAATGCAAGATATTTAATAATAGTAAAAAAGTGACAAGTTAGCAGAAAATCATAGTAAAAATTGAATTTTAACTTCCATGCCATATGTGAATACAGTACACTCCCTCAAATACATGCAATTCAGGTCCAGAGTTTACAGAGATTTCTGGTCACTGTTTTGGTTATATTTTTTAAAACAGTAATTTGAATGTAATAATGCACTCGAAATTATAATGAATGCAACTGTAAGTTTCAATCTTTACATCTGCAACAGTGTGCAAATTTTAAGAAATCCACTGTATATAGTGTAAGAACTATCATAATTGTAAAATTAAAACTGTGTAATTGCTGAAAAGTTAATTAAAAAAAGTTTATATCGAGCATACTTTTATTTAGGGTTTAAAATTGATGAAATAAATAAATGTATATCTCACATATGATAAAATATATGTATTTACATTCTTCTTGGGCCAGAAATAAGAATGGGCAACAGGTCCCCCCTGGGTTTTGCTACAATTTTTTATTAAGTTCAATAAAAATATTAAGCAATATTAATAAAAGTGTGGTAAATCATACATAAGCAATAAACACATACTTTTGGCAAAGGTTTCTCCCTGCTAGATGAGTTGCTGAACAGAGCTTTCTTCATTTTACATTTATTTTTCATTGTCTTCATAGTGTACATTTCTCCAGTAGTCGAAAAAATATTGCTTGTGTATAAAATTCAAATAGACTAATACACAGCAGGCAATATTTATTCAACATATCACAATGCTGTACAGTGGCTGTTCCCATCAAAACACAAGAGTTAAGCAGCATCAGCTGTGGTTAATACTTTAGACGATGGCTCCTGGCAATGCCACATACTGGCATGCAAAATCTGTGGTGCGGAGAGTACTCTCAGTTGGAGGGGAAAGACAAGTGTCACGCTAGGTCAGACTGCTGCCCACATGGTGTCTCGTCAAATTGAAGCTGCACATCTGGGTGAATCCAATGACTTCAGGACCTGGTCTGATGTCTACATCCTCCAATGGGCATAAATTAACAACAACAAAATTGAATCTAAAAAAAATAATAATAATAATAATAAAAAGTTTGGTTGAAAAAAAGTTCGAAACAGAAATATATTATAAAACTTCCATTTAATAACAATATACTAGATATGAAGTAGATAACCATTCCAGGATCTCTCTAAAATATTGTTTATTAAATTAAAATTTCATAATATATATATATTAATGAGTAAATCATAAGATTGCTCCACAACCCATATGTGAAGTGAGAAATAATTATCTTACAACTTATCACACACACTATTAAAAAAAAAAAAAAAAAAAAAAAAAAAAAAAAAAAATGTGCCAGTTCTTCATTCAGTACACTGACTAGAAACTCAGATGAAGTAAAATAATGTGATAAATGGTGAACATTTGATAAATGTGCTAGCTATAAAAGCAAGCTATTGTTGGTATTCAAAACAGAGGCATTTAGTTATTAATTTATATTAGGTTTAATAATTCAAAAAGGGATTAATACAAATGATAATTTTATTCACTTTTAGCAGTTTTGTGTGCCAGTTATTTTTTCAAGAGTAAAATATTTACTGCTGTACTGTTAAGCTTAGAAGCCATTTTGAAATTTTTTTATGTAATTTGGTTATGATAGTAAGAAACTTTGGATTATTCAAATAACAGGTGAGTTTTAGTCCATCATATTGCTTGCAACTCTTATTCTGAATAAATTTTCTATTTTTTTCTTTAAAATAATGTAAAATTTATATTTTTTGAAAAATAAGACCAAATAAGATAAAAGAATTAGACAGTTAGGCTTAACTAACAAAAAACAGCTATGGTAGATATACCAGTAATGGACACCCCTAAAGGAACTTCTTTAAAAAATATTTTTAATTAATAGTTACAATAATTACATTCTAGTTTTATTTATATTATATTAATCTATCAACAATATTTATTCATTCTCATAGTCAGTCCAGGGTTGGGTTTTTGACGTCAAAAAGTAGTTTTTGACATGACATGTCAAAAACCAGTCGAAAAGTGTCAAAAACTGTCGAAAAGTGTCAAGAACTGTCGAAAAGTGTCAAAAACCTTATACACATTTTTTTTTAGCAATCATTAGTGATATTTTATATTAAATCAAGCTAAAAACTGCTTAAATAATAATTTATATATTATATAAATAATTTTTATTTAGTCATACTATAATTAAGTTGTAATAAAATTATATATATCATAATTAAAATTATTTGTCAATTGCCATGCTAGGAAAAATAGCTGAAAATATTGAAACTACTATTAAATGTATTTTTCAAAGTACTTTTTATATTTTTATTACTATTAAGTATTCAATTTATTCTAAAAAAAAAAAAAAAAAAAAAAAAAAAAATAGCAATATAATTTATGCTTAAAAAAAATTAAAATAAATAAACTCTTGTGGAAATCTAAAGTGGCCACTATTCAATGACTGATCTTAAATTACCTAGACTTTTAATGATAAATGATTCTAAATGTTTGTTTTTGTTCATAAACATTAAATATAAACCAAAAATGTTCTTTGAGTAATTAAATGAATTATAATATGAAATTTATATAATATTAAATGTTCTTTAAATCAATAACTTAAAAGAAGATGGTTTGTTATTTTCAATATTGACACATATATATCTTCATTTTATTATGTTAGTTTCAGTTTAATTATTTAGAACTATTTCTTTACGTTAAATTTAATTTTTATACATTATAAAATAATATCTTTTTTTTTTTCAAGTGTTGGAGTATCATAACTGAGATTTATTCCAACAGTGCGAAAAATGACGGGACCAGGACTCGAACCTGGGTACTTTGGCTTGCCGTGCCAACGCTCTTCCTGCTAAGATATCCTAACGATATCCTGGTTGCCATAATTCCCTCTTATTTGATGGACATGGCCGTGAACTGCAGGCATAATTTCCGTCTCCACTGCCGATCGACGATTGGGATTTTTATGCTTTCTGATTATTTGTAAAATCAAACTCTTTTTAAGTCATTTCCGGTATTTTGGAAGATTATGAAGATATAAGAAGATATGATATAAGAAACTAATATATATTATTAGATTAGATAGAAATATTAGATTAGATAGAGATTAGATTATATAGAAATTAATTAGATTATATTACTATAATATTTATTATATTACAGTTATAAACTAATTAGATTATATAGAAATTAATAGATATTATATAAGAAACCAAGTTCAACCAGAAATGACCTAAGAAGCGTTCGGTTTAACAACTAATCAGAAAGCATGATAATCGCAATCGTCTATCCGCGGTGGACGGGGAAATTATGCGAACTGCAGCGCTAATTTTATTCATCTAAGCTATAACTATAGCATTTTTACATGATGAATGTGATACAACACGGAGACTCTTGTATACCATGTAATTAGGTCATAATGAACAGACCCAGGTTCGAGTCCTGGTCCCGGAATTTTTTGCTCTGTTGGAATAAATCTCAGTTATGATACTCCAATCTTAGAATAGGATTTACCTAGTTGAATAAACATTCTTCTGTTCATTAGTACCTTTTTTTTTGGGGGGGGGGGGGGGACAAACTTAAAACAATATAAAAATAAGTATATATATATATATATATATATATATATATATATATATATATATATATATATATATATATATATATATATTATTTATATAATATTTTATACATTAAATTATACAAGTACCAGAATTTTCCCCAGGTTTGAAAAAGGGCAGAGTACTGCTGGTGAGAACAGGGCACTTTTTTATTCTTGAGGACACTTTTCAGATTCTTAAGGGCACTTATTGCAAAAGACATCATTTTGGTTTTTAAAGTCACTTTTAATATTTAAAAGTCAGGGCACTCTCTTTAAGACAACATTGAGTAATTTTTTACTATGAAAGCAAAATTTTTAATACAAAAAAGTGAAAAGACACTTTTTTTACTGAGGGGCAAGAAGGGTGTTATTTTGTAAATCAAAGGGCAGGCAGGATGCAGCACCCTTCTGAAACTGCCTGGGGGAAACTCTGCAAGTATTATTTAAATATATTTATAGCTTACAATTATTTTCTAAGTAATATGTTAAACCAAAATCATGTTTTGAGTTTTCAGGGGACGACACAGATTTTCTTTTCTTGAGGCCCATTTTGTGAAAACTAAAAATTATTTTTGTGAAATTTATCATATTTTTGTGAACATTTTGTTATGAAAGATGAAATCCAGCTGCTCAAATTCAAACCAAGCATTTAATGATAGCTTCTTTAAGTCCTCCTGTTAAAGTTTTCCTTCCTTGTGAACTTGTTTTCTTTGTAAATTATACATTTTAAAACCTAACAAAATAAAAATAATGGATAGTGTGTTTTTATGGAATGTAATTTTGTAAAGAGACCAATTTTATTAAGAGGAATTTTGTGAAAGGGCCAGATTTATTAAATCAATTTTTTGTGAAAGGGTTCTAGATAGGCCTTAACTTTTTCCTGGATCGACCCCTGATTTTAAACAGGATATGTGGTTTTTAATGTCTAAAACTGTCAAAAAGTTTACCCATGTATCTAACACTAAAAATTATGAAAAATGGTAAATTTAATGTTGTTGTAAAAATAATTTTAAGCAGTTTATGGACTCAATTTTAGGTTTTTGACAGTTGTTGTCAAAAACTATGTCAAAAAGGGGTTTTTGACATGACGGTTAAAACCATGGTTAAAACCGGATAAAACCGTCACACTGTCAAAAACCTGCCAACCCTGATAGTCACACATCCCAATGTAAATCAGAATTTAATTGTAAATAACAGAAATAAATCAATTCCAACAATGCATTCTCTGTTCCAGTAATGGACACCCAACAAAAAGTAACAGGTAATTGTTTGATGATTGTATTTAGAACCAGAATTTAATGAAAGCACACTGATGAAACAAAATAGTCATTTTCAAATAAATGTAATAATTAGGATATCAATAATTAATAAAATATTTATGAGAATAATTCACTGTTTAAATTAATATTGTCATTATTACAAGATCAATATTTGTCTTTTTTAAGTAGAAGATTACTAAATTTTAAAGGAATTAAATTTATCCAATTATTGTGACAAGGGGAAGGGAGGGGGGAGTAAAGAAGTTACTAAAAAAATGTTTTGGAGTACTAGTGAATGATATCTTATTTCTCATCATTCTTAACAGTGAAACTCCCTGACACTACTTGATATATTACTTGTAGAAATTAGTAGGAATGTACCGAATAGTAAGTGCTTGGCCGAGAACTTCTATATTTCAGGATTTGTAAGTTTTTAAAAGTTAAATTTTAAAATAATTTTACATCATATTTAACACAAAGACAATTTTGATTAACAAAACCTTTTCACAATTAAATTTTACAAAAAAAAAAAATAAAGACTAATTTAAGGATAGTTTTAAAACATTTTTAATTTAAAAAGAACTCCGTGGCTTCTTTTGTGAACTGAAATACATCAATAAAATCTTCTAATATTCTAAAACAACTGTCCTCTAAAAAAAAAAAAAAACACATTAAAATGTTTTCTTAGAGAGAAAAAAAAAAATACTTAGTACTTTAAATATTTCACTAAAGTCAATTTTTTTTGTTCCGTTTTTATGCACCCTTTAGAATAAATAAAAATAGTTAAAAATACCTAAGGAATGCTTATTAAGTAAAATAATTTAAACTAACAACATGAGCTTCATTTTTACAGATTGTCTTGTTATAATAGAACTTCAGAATGATCTATATAAATTTATAATTGTTTTTATGTTAAACCATTAATATGTAATAAAATGCTTCATTCTCAGCTGAGTTTGTCAGGGGGGTTTTTTCCTTCTTTCTGGTAATAAGTTATTTTTTTTTCCAAATTCTGGCTTAATTGGCTGCCACTTTGTAAAAGTAATAAAATGAAAAACATTAAACTCTTAGTCAAAACAAGCTATAAAAATTTAGCAATATTTATTTATTTTTATTTTTTTGCATTCTTTATTAGGCTTTATATAGAGAAAATCTTAAAAAATGAGGTTTTTTTAGAGGACAATATTTTAAAATCAAAAATAAATTTTGAAAGACTATTTTACAGTCATATAGTGTTTTGCTTGCCATGAAACGAGTAAAAAAAATATTCAAATAGTGACAACTTAGGAATAAAGTTTCTAAAATGGATGATTATTTTCTGAGGTTTGAAATGTACAGAGTGTTCCTAAAATTTTAGAACAAACTCAAGGGAGATAATGCAGTCACAACAAACATTTTCTGTACAGGAAACCAGCATCGTTATCCATTTATTCAATCAAAAATACAGGGTGTTTCACTTCAAGCTGAACCTGAATTTTTGTTCACAACTTTAATAATAGTGAAGATATTTTAGCAAGATTTTCATCATATAAACATTGCTTCATATGAAATCATTGGAAGTGACTGAATTTTAGTCAGTGACGCAGTATATGTGTACTGTCAACTGCATTCTGAATAATGGAATGTCTTAGCTTAGTGTTGTTTGCATGGCAAAAAAATTAATGTTAATCTACGGTTTTAAAAATATTTTTTTAAAGCGTTTTCTTTAATAGGTTGGTTTGGCCGAATATCTTGATATTCGGCAAACCAAATAATTTGATATTCAGCCTAATCGAATATTCAGTAGGTAGTATGGCCGAATACATACTGAATATTCAATGCATCCCTAGTGATTAGCATTACAAATATGAAATAAATGAAACTGTGTGGCTGAGTATTTCAAATACTAAATAAAATGATTTAAAAGTAAAACTGCAGAATTGACACTTTAGTTCTTGATCTGTAGATTTACTAGTTTATTTACTACTGTAAATTTAATTAATATTAAGTTTTTTTTTAATGCACAGTTTTGTCAGAGATGAATAATCAAACAATTAAGACAGAAAATAACAGAATTTTAACAACTTGTGTGACTTAAAAAATTATCTTTATTTAAATAAGGAGGGCTTGAGCCCCATGAACCCCTCTATTCGTTATGCCCTGTAATATTATTACTTGCTTCTTGATTGGTTTGGTTGATTGCCAGACTATAAAATATGCATAGCACGGTTTTTAAAAATAATCTAATTTGATTACAATGTTAAATTTTTTTTTAATTACGTGATGTTAATAAAAAGCAGCTATTTATTAAAAAATTTTGTTATTAAATTATGGTAAGTGCAATTTAAAAATTAAATTTGTTCACTTAGCTTTTCAATTAAATCAGCAGATTTTATACACGGTAGACGCTGGTCCTAAAACCTGAAAAATAAATGAAATTTTGTAAATTATCATTTGAATATAAAATTCAAAGTTTTCAATTATTGTCAAAACAAAAACATGCAATTTGTGCAAGAAAATAAGGATGCAAGTCATTTTGCTTTAATAAATTCTACAAAGTATTTTGCTGGCCGAGACCAAGTACTCAAAACACCACTATTTAACATGTAACAGATATGTGAAACTAAAAAGTAAGCAATTCAGAAAATATAAACGCCGATAAGATAACTTTACATTCATTTGCGTTGGTATAATCATCACTGTCTTATCGCGAACAGCATACAATTTCTACATCTTAGAATTTACCTTACAAATAATATTTTTACAAAATTACAAGACACACAATGGAAATTCACTGACCTTTCTCTTCATACAGATGTTTCCTGTGGCAATTTCTCAAACGGGTGAATATATTCCCCGCTACTTCAAAACATTTGATAAAAAGCATACTCATAAGTAAATCATAAATAAAAAAATATATTGTATAAATAAAATAAATCCCAGAAAAATACATACACGTGGACTACAGAAACGGCACGCAGAGACAGGGAGTTGCTAGGGTTGTAATATTGAATGTACGCTGCGCAGTTTGCCATTGGCGATATTTCTGATTTTGCGGATTTCTTCACTTGGCGACAAGAGTGCTGAAAGTGTATACATTTTGGAGTATCGCCAACATGACGCCAATTGCAACTGCCCTGTAACGGAAACGCGATACTCCAAAATGTATACACTTTTAGCACTCTTGTCGCCAAATGAATAAATCCGCAAAATCAGAAATATCGCCAATGGCAAACTGCGCAGCGTACATTCAATATTACAACCCTAGCAACTCCCTGTCTCTGCGTGCCGTTTCTGTAGTCCACGTGTATGTATTTTTCTGGGATTTATTTTATTTATACAATATATTTTTTTATTTATGATTTACTTATGAGTATGCTTTTTATCAAATGTTTTGAAGTAGCGGGGAATATATTCACCCGTTTGAGAAATTGCCACAGGAAACATCTGTATGAAGAGAAAGGTCAGTGAATTTCCATTGTGTGTCTTGTAATTTTGTAAAAATATTATTTGTAAGGTAAATTCTAAGATGTAGAAATTGTATGCTGTTCGCGATAAGACAGTGATGATTATACCAACGCAAATGAATGTAAAGTTATCTTATCGGCGTTTATATTTTCTGAATTGCTTACTTTTTAGTTTCACATATCTGTTACATGTTAAATAGTGGTGTTTTGAGTACTTGGTCTCGGCCAGCAAAATACTTTGTAGAATTTATTAAAGCAAAATGACTTGCATCCTTATTTTCTTGCACAAATTGCATGTTTTTGTTTTGACAATAATTGAAAACTTTGAATTTTATATTCAAATGATAATTTACAAAATTTCATTTATTTTTCAGGTTTTAGGACCAGCGTCTACCGTGTATAAAATCTGCTGATTTAATTGAAAAGCTAAGTGAACAAATTTAATTTTTAAATTGCACTTACCATAATTTAATAACAAAATTTTTTAATAAATAGCTGCTTTTTATTAACATCACGTAATTAAAAAAAAATTTAACATTGTAATCAAATTAGATTATTTTTAAAAACCGTGCTATGCATATTTTATAGTCTGGCAATCAACCAAACCAATCAAGAAGCAAGTAATAATATTACAGGGCATAACGAATAGAGGGGTTCATGGGGCTCAAGCCCTCCTTATTTAAATAAAGATAATTTTTTAAGTCACACAAGTTGTTAAAATTCTGTTATTTTCTGTCTTAATTGTTTGATTATTCATCTCTGACAAAACTGTGCATTAAAAAAAAACTTAATATTAATTAAATTTACAGTAGTAAATAAACTAGTAAATCTACAGATCAAGAACTAAAGTGTCAATTCTGCAGTTTTACTTTTAAATCATTTTATTTAGTATTTGAAATACTCAGCCACACAGTTTCATTTATTTCATATTTGTAATGCTAATCACTAGGGATGCATTGAATATTCAGTATGTATTCGGCCATACTACCTACTGAATATTCGATTAGGCTGAATATCAAATTATTTGGTTTGCCGAATATCAAGATATTCGGCCAAACCAACCTATTAAAGAAAACGCTTTAAAAAAATATTTTTAAAACCGTAGATTAACATTAATTTTTTTGCCATGCAAACAACACTAAGCTAAGACATTCCATTATTCAGAATGCAGTTGACAGTACACATATACTGCGTCACTGACTAAAATTCAGTCACTTCCAATGATTTCATATGAAGCAATGTTTATATGATGAAAATCTTGCTAAAATATCTTCACTATTATTAAAGTTGTGAACAAAAATTCAGGTTCAGCTTGAAGTGAAACACCCTGTATTTTTGATTGAATAAATGGATAACGATGCTGGTTTCCTGTACAGAAAATGTTTGTTGTGACTGCATTATCTCCCTTGAGTTTGTTCTAAAATTTTAGGAACACTCTGTACATTTCAAACCTCAGAAAATAATCATCCATTTTAGAAACTTTATTCCTAAGTTGTCACTATTTGAATATTTTTTTTACTCGTTTCATGGCAAGCAAAACACTATATGACTGTAAAATAGTCTTTCAAAATTTATTTTTGATTTTAAAATATTGTCCTCTAAAAAAACCTCATTTTTTAAGATTTTCTCTATATAAAGCCTAATAAAGAATGCAAAAAAATAAAAATAAATAAATATTGCTAAATTTTTATAGCTTGTTTTGACTAAGAGTTTAATGTTTTTCATTTTATTACTTTTACAAAGTGGCAGCCAATTAAGCCAGAATTTGGAAAAAAAAATAACTTATTACCAGAAAGAAGGAAAAAACCCCCCTGACAAACTCAGCTGAGAATGAAGCATTTTATTACATATTAATGGTTTAACATAAAAACAATTATAAATTTATATAGATCATTCTGAAGTTCTATTATAACAAGACAATCTGTAAAAATGAAGCTCATGTTGTTAGTTTAAATTATTTTACTTAATAAGCATTCCTTAGGTATTTTTAACTATTTTTATTTATTCTAAAGGGTGCATAAAAACGGAACAAAAAAAATTGACTTTAGTGAAATATTTAAAGTACTAAGTATTTTTTTTTTTCTCTCTAAGAAAACATTTTAATGTGTTTTTTTTTTTTTTTAGAGGACAGTTGTTTTAGAATATTAGAAGATTTTATTGATGTATTTCAGTTCACAAAAGAAGCCACGGAGTTCTTTTTAAATTAAAAATGTTTTAAAACTATCCTTAAATTAGTCTTTATTTTTTTTTTTTGTAAAATTTAATTGTGAAAAGGTTTTGTTAATCAAAATTGTCTTTGTGTTAAATATGATGTAAAATTATTTTAAAATTTAACTTTTAAAAACTTACAAATCCTGAAATATAGAAGTTCTCGGCCAAGCACTTACTATTCGGTACATTCCTACTAATTTCTACAAGTAATATATCAAGTAGTGTCAGGGAGTTTCACTGTTAAGAATGATGAGAAATAAGATATCATTCACTAGTACTCCAAAACATTTTTTTAGTAACTTCTTTACTCCCCCCTCCCTTCCCCTTGTCACAATAATTGGATAAATTTAATTCCTTTAAAATTTAGTAATCTTCTACTTAAAAAAGACAAATATTGATCTTGTAATAATGACAATATTAATTTAAACAGTGAATTATTCTCATAAATATTTTATTAATTATTGATATCCTAATTATTACATTTATTTGAAAATGACTATTTTGTTTCATCAGTGTGCTTTCATTAAATTCTGGTTCTAAATACAATCATCAAACAATTACCTGTTACTTTTTGTTGGGTGTCCATTACTGGAACAGAGAATGCATTGTTGGAATTGATTTATTTCTGTTATTTACAATTAAATTCTGATTTACATTGGGATGTGTGACTATGAGAATGAATAAATATTATTGATAGATTAATATAATATAAATAAAACTAGAATGTAATTATTGTAACTATTAATTAAAAATATTTTTTAAAGAAATTCCTTTAGGGGTGTCCATTACTGGTATATCTTTCATAGCTGTTTTTTGTTAGTTAAGCCTAACTGTCTAATTCTTTTATCTTATTTGGTCTTATTTTTCAAAAAAATATATAAATTTTACATTATTTTAAAGAAAAAAATAGAAAATTTATTCAGAATAAGAGTTGCAAGCAATATGATGGACTAAAACTCACCTGTTATTTGAATAATCCAAAGTTTCTTACTATCATAACCAAATTACATCAAAAAATTTCAAAATGGCTTCTAAGCATAACAGTACAGCAGTAAATATTTTACTCTTGAAAAAATAACTGGCACACAAAACTGCTAAAAGTGAATAAAATTATCATTTGTATTAATCCCTTTTTGAATTATTAAACCTAATATAAATTAATAACTAAATGCCTCTGTTTTGAATACCAACAATAGCTTGCTTTTATAGCTAGCACATTTATCAAATGTTCACCATTTATCACATTATTTTACTGCATCTGAGTTTCTGGTCAGTGTACTGAATAAAGAACTGGCACATTTTTTTTTTTTTATAGTGTGTGTGATAAGTTGTAAGATAATTATTTCTCACTTTACATATGGGTTGTGGAGCAATCTTATGATTTACTCATTAATATATATATATATATTATAAAATTTTAATTTAATAAACAATATTTTAGAGAGATCCTGGAATGGTTATCTACTTCATATCTAGTATATTGTTATTAAATGGAAGTTTTATAATATATTTCTGTTTCAAACTTTCTTTTAACCAAACTTTTATTATTTTTATTTTTTTAGATTCAATTTTGTTCTTGTTAATTTATGCCCATTGGAGGATGTAGACATCAGACCAGGTCCTGAAGTGATTGGATTCACCCAGATGTGCAGCTTCAATTTGACGAGACACCATGTGGGCAGCAGTCTGACCTAGCGTGACACTTGTCTTTCCCTCCAACTGAGAGTACTCTCCGCACCACAGATTTTGCATGCCAGTATGTGGCATTGCCAGGAGCCATCGTCTAAAGTATTAACCACAGCTGATGTTGCTTAACTCTTGTGTTTTGATGGGAACAGCCACTGTACAGCATTGTGACATGTTGAATAAATATTGCCTGCTGTGTATTAGTCTATTTGAATTTTATACGCAAGCAATATTTTTTCGACTACTGGAGAAATGTACACTATGAAGACAATGAAAAAGAAATGTAAAATGAAGAAAGCTCTGTTCAGCAACTCATCTAGCAGGGAGAAACCTTTGGCAAAAGTATGTGTTTATTGCTTATGTATGATTTACCACACTTTTATTAATATTGCTTAAGATTTTTATTGAACTTAATAAAAAATTGTAGCACAACCCAGGGGGGAACCTGCTGCCTATTCTTATTTCTGGCCCAAGTAGAATGTAAATACATATATTTTATCATATGTGAGATATACATTTATTTATTTCATCAATTTTAAACCCTAAATAAAAGTATGCTCGATATAAACTTTTTTAATTAACTTTTCAGCAATTACACAGTTTTAATTTTACAATTATGATAGTTCTTACACTATATACAGTGGATTTCTTAAAATTTGCACATTGTTGCAGATGTAAAGATTGAAACTTACAGTTGCATTCATTATAATTTCGAGTGCATTATTACATTCAAATTACTGTTTTAAAAAATATAACCAAAACAGTGACCAGAAATCTCTGTAAACTCTGGACCTGAATTGCATGTATTTGAGGGAGTGTACTGTATTCACATATGGCATGGAAGTTAAAATTCAATTTTTACTATGATTTTCTTCTAACTTGTCACTTTTTTACTATTATTAAATATCTTGCATTTGTGAAAGTGTAACTATTGTACAAAAAAAAGTACATGTGCTTACTCTTAGTGTGTCCACTGAAAGGTAAATTTGTGGGTTTTTTTTTCTAAAAAATGTTTAGGAAGACACTCAGTGTGACACAAGAAAATCACCATTTTGGCAGTCTGTCTTTGAGTCATTTCTATCCAAAATATTTACAAATTATCAAAAAATGTATTAAAATTTAACAAAATTTTTAATATGAATTTTCCTTGTTAAAGATAGCGGTGACCAAGATTATTGCCAAGTTTTATGACGTTATAATCATTTTAGATGTAGATGTTTGGTATATTTTGGACATTCATATTATATATATATAATGTATACAGAGTGTCCCTGAATTCATGGGCCAAACTGTAAGGGGTGATAGAACATGCCTGGACAGGTTCAAAACACTATACAATCAGGGCTGTAGCTAGAAGTAAACAATAGGGGGTGCTCAAGAAAATGTAGGGTGGGCTCATACTATTTCTCTCTCTCTGACATATGCATGCACAAACACAGATATATATGATCAAAGTATTATATAGAAAGGTAAATTAGTGTATATCCATATTGTAGGCACTATATTTCTTATTAAATTGTTTATAACTATATTTGATGCTAAGAAAAATAAAGGCTGCAGACAGGGATGTAATGGAGGATATACGGTGGATATGCAGTATACCTTTTGGATTATTTTAAGGAATACTGTATACTCTCTTCTCAAAAACACTATAGCATATACTTTTTAGGGTATACCCTCTACCTAAAGCGTATGTCCTCTGGTTTTTTTACTACTACATCACTGGCTGCAGAATGAACATTTTCAGCGTATAATTATACTAGTGAAATAATAAGTGATGATGTCAATAAGTAAATAAAAAGCTGACAGTTCACCTGTTTCAAAAGAGTTACAACCTTTAATTTTATTCTGACTATTCCCTGCCCTTAAGGATTCTAAAGTTATGTTTTTATATGATAAAAAACATTAGAACAATCAAGAGTGTATTTTGCATTTTAAAATTATTTTTGTGTCTAGTCAAAAGTTAAAACCACTTGTATTTAAATTGGCTATAACTCATTAGAATAACTTTGTTTTATGCTAATAATGGAAAATGTTATATACTGAAATTTTTCATTTTGTAACTAATGCAAAAGTGAATGTTTGCATCAGCAAAAGATTGCTAATCCTGAGTATGTGCAGATAGGATGCGCACATATTGAAGCATTTATTTGCAGTTTTTAAACAAATGCTGCAATTTAGTATTAATGCAAAACTGTAAAAAGCCCCCAAAACTAAGTTCAATTTTTGAAGATAGTGTCATTTGGATTTTTGAAACAGAATTTCATTTGGTGGCCTTGGCAACTTTCCCACTGACACGGCTCACTGAAACCATAATTTTGCATCAGGCGAAAAAAAGGACTTTTTAAAAATGAAAGGTTTATGAAACTTTAAAACATACATATATGTCAAATACTCTCGGTCGAGCATTTTAATTAAATTTTGTAATTCAAAAGAACGTTAACTTCTTTTAATTTTAAGGAATTCTTTCTTATTCCATTATTTCCCATGTAAATTTGCATTTAAAAGTAATTATTACTAGTAGAATGCACATTTATGAAAATATATGTATTTTCTAAAGTACAATATATTATGCTTTAAGATTGTACTCAAGTTCAAAGTGACAACTTTCTGACTCATACCCAGTCTTTTTTTTTTTCAGTTCAGTATGCACAGCTAACAATTCATGGTTGTTTTGACAGAGCTTTAACATGATGTGAAAAATGATAGTGTAAATGAAGATGACCATGATCCTGAAAACCTTGAAGACAGCAATGTAATTCAAACTTATCAAAGAAATTATACTGATAATAACAGACTTACAATGTCTTACTGAAGAATGCATGTAAACCAAAAGAAAAAACAACTATCGATAAAAGATTATTTTTTAATTCTATAAACTACTATGTGAAATATGTAATTGTATTTGTTAAATAAATGATTTTCATTAAATTTCAGATTTGAAATAATTTTGTATTGGTAATATTTATTTTTGTGTTTAAGTGTTTTTTGAAATTATTTGAAATAATAAATTTAATAACAAGTCTAATTTTAAAAAAAATTCCTTTTAAAAAATGGTACTGAAAGGTTACAAGTGTAAAAAATATACGATTTACTCTTTTTTGGTGCGGGGGAGGGGGCTGTTTGCATAAGGCAGAATATTGTCTACCATGGAAAATTTTCTCTGTCCCAATCGATTCTGCCTTAGACAGAGTTTACTGTATTTAGTTGACTTATGTAAATGTTAATACAGTATGGAATTGTTTATTCAGAAACCAGATTCAGATTAATCTTTGATCTTGATTCTTAATCTGTGCAATCAAAGAATTAATTTGAAATCAGAGACAATGACACAGCCACATGTATTTTAAAATCTGATCAAATGGATGTTGCTTTAATGCCTAACCAGTTATCTGAACTACAGCTGACCCCAACCATTCTGGATAAATGGTTCTATAATGTATTTAATATATTTGTGGTGACAAAAAATATAAAAGGTTAATTTTCTTAAGGTTTATGAGTTGTATTACAATTTAATAAATAATATTTTAAGATTCAGAGTTATAAAAATTAAGTGCTAAAACTTGAATGAACTTCTCAGGAAAAAAAATGGCCAAACCTCTAAATAATAAAATTTTACATTGCATTCTGTTTTAAAATTAATTTTCTGAAGGTTTATAAGGTGTATTAAAATTGAATAGATAATATTTTAAGATTCAGAGTTTATAAAAATTAGGTACTAAAACTTGAATGAACTTCTCCTGAACAAAAATGGCCGAACCAATAACTAATAAAATTTTACATTGCATTTATACCCCACTCCCCCACCGCAAAAAAAAAAAAAAATCTCGTCTCTTTCCATTTCAAGGTGTTTTTCCATCCTAGGTGACAACTTAAAAATGCCGTCTCATTTTTTTATCCAGATTCGGCTGTAGAAACTGCAAGATCAGGCAGCTGCCCAGAACATGAAAAACTAAGGGATGGAAAATTCACAAAATAAAAACATAATAGTTGTTGTTTTGTTGTGAAGTCGCACATAATTTTGAAAATTAGCGTTAGGCTCAGGAAAGTATCTAGACATATCAATCAGTCTATGGATAGGAAGAGCCAGTGTTGAATTCAGACATTTTTTTCTGGGAGGGATTGTACAGTTCCGGGGGGAGGAAATTGCACTTTTTAACCATTAAAAGCATAAAATCTTAAATCATCCAGAGGGGACATTTCAATGCTCCAGGGTGAATGTCCCCCAGGCCACCCCCTGAATTCAACACTGGGAAGAGCATTATAATTGACAATTCCATGAAACTGATGTGGATATTACACAAAGATATTTTATTTTGCTGTAATGGAATTCATTGTTATGCCCACAGTATATCTTGGTCTTTGAGTTCTTCCGACAATGAGACTCAAATCACTATGATTTTAAATGCTTCAATTCTAATTCTAATAATTTGTAATACTACTACAATTACAGCATCATTTGGGAAAATGAAATATTTCTACAATGGAATGTTGTCTTAAATGAAGTACTAGCAGAAAGAACTCCAACAATTGTACCTGCTAAGACCGAAACCAGTTGGCAGGTTTTTGACAGTTTAAACTGTTATGTCAAAAACTTCAATTATACCTGCTAAGACTGAAACCTGTATAAAGCATAATTTTTTCCTATTCCTTTCGATTCAGTTTTCACAGGTTTTAATGAATAAATATTTGACAATTTGTATTTTATTATTACATAATTTTAATTTTAAATTAGTCATCTATTAGAAACGTAGTAAAATTCTCTTTGTAAATGTACTTTGCGGAGGAAGGTTTGGAAGGAGGGAGAAAAATCCATGTTTGCCCCATGTGAAAAAAAAAAAACTAGTTTCGGCCCTACATGAATGGCAAAAACTATATATATATGATAGAATCCTGAATTAGCAATAAAGGAAGTATTAAGTAATCATACTGCAATCATAAGCATAAAATTATACACGCAAGTTTTGGTACTTTTATGTTAGCCTACACAAATTTCACCAACAGCAGCTACTATTTTTTGCATATGAAAATATTAAATTTGAAACAATGATTTGGTGTTGAAATAAAATGTTTTTATTTGTGGTATTCTCTATTTTTTTGTGTTTTTTAAATTAAATGAGTGAAAAGTTCTTTTTTTTATATGAAATAAATAAAATACAAATGATAGTGATGGAAACAATATTTAGCTATTTATTATCTGTGCCTGGCTAACATAAAAGTACCAAAGTTTCTTTTAAAAAGAGGTAACATGCAACATACAAAACATATTTTAAAACAATTTTATTTGTCATCTAAATAGAATTATATATTAGAGTCATTTTGAAATGAACTACCACTTTATGATTACTGTTACACAGATAATTTGGTTTAAATGCAACAAATGGTTGTATTATTGCTTTCTTGAAGGTTAACACTCAGAAAGAAAGGTGATCTTTTATGAGTTTATCAATGTTTCAGGGGGGGGGGGGGGTAAATAACTGGTGATTTTGATTGAGGTTACTTTTAAAAACAATGTTTTTTAAAAATAATTTTGACCAAGAAAAATGTCATTCTAAGGAAGATAATGTTAGGCCTAATGATCCTATAGTCAAAAGTATCTAATTAACATAATTATAATTGGATAAATAAGTAATTAAATATATAGCTAATACTCATGAAAGGTAATAAAAATACTTACTATTTTATAGGAACTTTTCAATAAATATAAATTAAGGTAGTAATTTTGTTTTCATTAACACTACTACTATTTTGCCACACTTTGTTTACATTAAATAAAGAACAACAGGGGTCGATGCAGGAAAAATTTGGGGCCTGTTTAGGCGCCTTCACAAAAATCTATTTAACAAAATGGGTCCCTTCACAAAAATCAATTTGATAAAATGGGCCCCTTCACAAAATTCTATTCCATAAAAACTTACTATTTATTATTTATTTATTATTTTGTGATGTTTTAAAATGTGTAATTTGTAAACAAACAAGTTCACCAGAGCGGAAAACTTCAGCAAAAGGATTTAAAAAAGTTTTTATTTATAAATGCTTGGTTCGAATTTGATTAACTGGATTTCAACTTTCGTTGTAAAATGTTATTTTTCAAAAAAATATAATAAATTTCACAAAAATAACCTTTACTTTTCACAAAATGGGCCCCAAGAAAAAAAAACCTGCATCGACCCCTGAACAATAAAGCTTCCTCTAGCTTTATTTTCAATTACAGATACAAAAGGTTTTGTAAAATAATTATAATACTCATGAGATGTCTAAAGACTATAGAAAAGACATTAATATTAATTTTTAAACTATTATATAAATATATATTAGAAGAAATATTTGTATTTTTATATATTTAAACTAGTCAAAAAGATTTATAAAAAACTTTGGTAAATCGATGTTTTAATTTTAAATTTCTGCAAATTACACATAAACCGTAAATTAATACATTTTATTATACATAGCGTGATATATTGTGTTATGTTATGTTATAACCATATCAAACCATGAACCATGTTATCATGTAATTATGTTATGTTATAACCATATCAAAGGATATATATAGGGTAGTTGTGCCAGTAATGGACCCCCTTCCAGTAATGGGCCACTTTCAAAGTTTTTTATTTATAAAAAAATAACCAATAAAAATTTAGCCTTTTATATATTTTTTCATAATTCCTGTCCTCCTTGCTTGTTTTATATTCTAGGTTATTGTTGACACTCTTAATCAAATCAATCAGGAAGCAGAAAATAATGTTTCACAGTTCCACAGATTTTCTGTGAAAATCTTAATGAACATGCTAAGAGCTGGCTTCACTTAAACAATTCATATATTTTTTATTTTCTTGAAAAAATTGCATGTTTTCGTTTAGACAATAATAGAAAACTTTGAATTTTACATACCAATGGCAATTTATAAAATTTCATTTATTTTTCAGGTTTTACGATCATGGTCCATTATTGGAATGCTTAATTAGTCAATTTCCAGTAATGGACACCCCATGTGGACATACTGAAAAAGCAAATTCAGTAATGTCCGTAGTGCATATTTTTTTTTTATTTAAGTGAAAAGCTAAGTAATCAAATATAATTTTTTAATTTCATTTATCAGAATGTAATAATATATTTTTTTATATAAATAGCTGTTTTTATCAATTTCACGTAATTAATAATTTTTTTAAAGATTATTATCAAATTATTTTTTTGTAAGCCGTACCTTGCATATTTTATAATGCGGCAATCAACACCCATCAGGAAGCAGAGAATAATCTTTAAGTGCATGGGAAAATGAGGGGCTCATGGGGTTCAAACTCGCCCCATTTAAAAAAGGACAATTTTTTAAATCGCACAAGTTCTTAAAAATCTATTATTTTTTGTCTTAAATGTTTCATTATTCATCTCTGACAAAAGAACTACATACATAAAAAATCACTATAATATTAAATTTAAAGTAGCAATGAAAGTAGTAAATCTGCAGATCAAGGGGCTCAAATGTCAGTTTTGATATTTTATTTTGAAATAATTTTATTTAGTATATAAAAAACATTCAACCTACACTTTCATTTATTTGATATATTTTATACAAATTGCTAAAAGTAATATATAAAGCAGTTTTAGGAAGTTTAACTGTTAAGAATAAAAATAAATGATTCCATGCACTGGTACACCAAGACACTTATTTATTTATTTATTTTTAAACTAACCCTTCTAAACTCCCCTCTCCCCCTCAATGACTTAATAATTTGATAAATATAATTCTTTAAAATTTAGTATTTTAAACCTTCTATCTAAAATAATTAAAATATTGATCTTTTGATAATGACAATAATTAATTTAAACAGTGAATCAGTCTCATAAATATTTTATTGATTATTGATATCCTAATTGTTAAATTTATTTGAAAATGACTATTTTATTTCATTAATATGCTTTGATTAAATTTTGGTTTTAAATACAATCATAAAATCAATTATCTATTATTTTTTGTGGGGTGTCCATTACTGGAACAGAGAGTGTCCCATTACTGGAAGAGAGGGTGTCCATTACTGGAATTTTGGGTGTTTTGATACATTTCTGTTATTTACAATTAAATTTTGATTCACATTGGGAAATGAGACTATGAGATTGATTAAATAATGTTGATTGATTAATATAATATTAAAAAACGTGGGCTATAATAATTATAACTATTAATTAAAAAATAATTTAAAAAAAAATTCCTTAAGGGTGTCCATTACTGACACATCTACCCTATATAATATATTTTAATGGAATATGTGTTCAAAGTATAAAATGTAACAGGCAGTTATTTTGAAAATCTCCCATTAATAAAATAGATTGAAATCACTTTTAGTTTTTGAATGGATACCAGCATTGAAACTTTAAATGTAAACAGATATGTTATATAACATATATATATTATATATATTATATATATATATATAATATATATATTATAATATGCACAAACACATTAGAAATAAATAATACACAGGTGCTCAGAGTTATTCATAAGAAATAAATATAAATGGACAGAAAAAACTCAGTACTTACCAAACCTGAAATTGCTTTATTGCTCTCTGACTGTTTTTTTTTTTTTTTAAATGTGATATTAATCCATTAGTAAAATTTCTGGCTAGCAAGTGCACACTTTCAAAGCAGAAGAAGAAATTAAACTTTTACTTTCAAAAGTGACACCAGCTGGCCAATTAATTCAAAAATTGAATTAAAAGAAAAGAAAATGTCCATATTTCCCTTTATACTGGATAAGTCTTAGAAAATAATCACTCCAATTCGCGAAACACACGGCAGCTACACAACTGAAAATAACTGCAAACTAAACGATGACTCTTCTTCTATTTAACTTATGATATTAAGCATTTTTCTTTAATAGCGCAACGAAATTATCAAAATAATCAAAACAGAGCGGAAATCTATTTCTAAAATATCCATATCGTCACATGCAGCTCAATCTCTGTACAGTAAATATATATTGTTATGGGCAAATGCGCCAAATCCTTTGGCGAAGTATTTTTCGCCAAGGAAGTGCTGAAAGTGTATACACTTTGGAGTATCGCAACGGAAACGGACAATCAGCTGTTCAATGTTTTCCCCTAGTTGAGCGCCATCTGCTGGCAAAATTCCATTCCTGGTTCCCTACTTTTGAGTCGAAAATGATAGGCTCCACATCGAAACCAGTTCAACGCAGCGAAGTGTGACGTCACTGTAATGGCTGCTGGAGACAAGAAGTTTCGGTTTCCCGTGGAACGTCAATGTTAGCAAAAGATAAAGTCGTGTTAACAGTATTAATAAATTTTTTTTAAAGAAATTTCTGTTACAGTTTTGCTAAATCTGAGGTAAGGCATTCATATGCATTCACCAAACTTCTGATTAAATGCGTCATTTCTTTAAAAATTCATCAAAAAAAGATAAGCCTTCATAGAGAGCATCAATGGCGAATGTTTTGAATATTTGAATGTAATTTTAAAATATTTTTAAGGGTTTAATTTCTTTTAGTTGATATTTCTATTATTCAGGCGTACTCTATGTTAAGTTTCATCTTAGTTAAATTGTGTTTCAGCTGTTTTTTTCTTTCTTTCTTTTTCTTTCTTTCTTTTTTTTTTTTTGTAATTTTTCTTTGTTTGGTGTATTATATACATAAATTTCACTGCTGAATCGTAGAGCAAGGTTGATCTTTTAATATATTTTGCTTGATATTCCTGCAGTTTAAATGTATTCTTCAGTCATTTTCATGTTATTTGTGTTGTTTTTTTTTCTTAATTATTTTACTTGATTACCGAAAATGTCTATATTCAGTTGTTTACTTTCCTAGTATTTAATAAAATTTTATAAAGATAGTCAGTCTTTTCCTGCATGTAATTATACGATGACCGCGCAAAAAAATGTAATCCAGTAACTATGAAGAATCATTAGATAAAATTATCATTAGTGCTCTAGCTGTTATTTTCTGTTTATTCTCCAGTTAACTATTTTTTCAATTCCTACTATTAGCTCACACTCTCTATATATTTATATATCTTGTTCAAAATTTCAATCGTTAATAAAATATTTTCTATTCATTCTATCAAGTTCAAATAAATTTTTTTAAACTTGTATTGGATGCCAATTGATGTTAATACAGTTTTTTCAAATATTAATTCATTAATTTAATTAAATTAATTAATTTTAATTTTATATTTCATTTCTGTTCAAAAGTATACACTCACTCCATATTTATAGTCTCACCTTCACACGTAAAAAGATAATGGGGCTCTTCACGGACGAAGATCAGGCGGCTCGCGGGCGAAGGAGACTATAAATGTGGAGTGAGTCTATACTTTTGAACAGAAATTAAGTATAAAACTAAAATTTAATAATAAAATTTAATTATTTAATTAATATTTGAAAAAAACTGTATTATCGTTAACTGTAACATCGCTATGGCACTTTATTGTAAAGTTTGGTAATTTTTGAAATTCAATATTTGAAAAACGGCATCATCATTAGATTTTAAATTTATATCAAGAAAAATACAATTTTTTTAACTTTTTAACGCAGTTTGCCTAACAATTTTGTGAGAAATACTTTTCGAGCTATTAATTTTTGGTATTTTAGCTATTTATTTTTTATTTAATTTTTAATACATTTCAAAAATTTCTCTTATGTAAGATATTTAGCAGGATATAAATTTAGGAATAAATACCGTCAGTGGCGAAGCGTGTAGATCGCTGGAAAAAAAATTTCTATTTGACCTAAGTAGGAATTGACTTTTAAAAAAAAGTTTTTATATTACTTGTTTTCTTTACGGAAACAAAAATAAACGATCATATCTGGTGTTTTAAACCTTTTATAATATGTGAAACCATGCCTAATGGAATAGTAACATTTCTAAAATTTCGTTTAATAGTGTTTTGTTTTATTTAAAATCCCCCCCCCCCCCTTCCTTAACAACTTCTGAAATACAAATTGCAGGAATTAGAAGGCATATAATCCTTTTGATATTTTATAAACTTACTAATGCATTTATAAGAATGCACATTAAATTGATAGACATCTCCTTGTGAGAGAGAAACTAGGTTTTTATTTCCAACATTGTGGATGTGTTTTATATTTGTTAACAATGTCAAAGCGACTCCATTTAATATAATTTGATTTGTTTACTAACAATTACTAATGCATTATAAGTTTCTGATCGGGTATTCAGATACCCCCTTTTCCATTGGTTATACCAGTTTTTAATTTTGTTGTTTAAAGCTACTAAGTAAATTTTGTGTATTTAAAAATAATAGGAATAAATAAGGTATAGAAAGATTGTCACATATGTAAAATGCCAGTTCGATGTTCGACCACAGGCACTATTTGAGCTTTCAAGGGAATTGGTTATTTCTAAATTTATCAGAAATCACATGTCACACATGAAAAAAACAATCGACAATTGCATAAAAGCAAATATCTTGTCAGTTTTGATTTTCCCTTAAATTTTTGGTTATTATATTTCATATTAAAAAGTACTATGTGAAGTTTTCAGATTTTTTTGTTTTATTATGTTTCATTTATTTTTGTAACAGATTGCAGAATAGATTTTGGAACTGTTAAAGAAATAAAAAAGGTGGGGGGGGGGGGGGATTTTAAATAAAACAAAACACTATTAAATGAAATTTTAGAAATGTTACTATTCCGTTAGGCGTGTTTTCACATATTATAAAAGGTTGAAAACACCAGATATGATCGTTTATTTTTGTTTCCATAAAGAAAAAAATAGTTAACTGGTGAATAAACAGAAAATAACAGCTAGAGCACTAATGAAAATTTAATCTAATGATTCTTCATAGTTACTGGATTATATTTTTTGCGCGGTCATCGCATAATTACATGCAGGAAAAGACTGACTATCTTTATAAAATTTTATTAAATACTAGGAAAATAAACAACTGAATATAGACATTTCCGGTAATCAAGTAAAATAATACTAAAAAAAAAAAAAACACAAATAACATGAAAACGATTGAAGAATACATTTAAGCTGCAGGAATATCAAGCAAAATATATTAAAATATCACCCTTTCTCTACGATTCAGCTGAGAAATTTATGTAAATAATACACCAAACGAAGAAAAATTACAAAAAAAAAAAAAAAAAAAAAAAAAAAAAAAAAAAAAAAAAGAGAAAGAAAAAACAGCAGAAACACAATTTAACTCAGATGAAACTTAACATACAGTACGCCTCAATAATAGAAATGTCAACTAAAAGACGTGAAAACCTTACAAACATTTTAAAATTACATTCAAATATTCAAAACATCCGCCATTGATGCTCTGCATAAAGGCTTATATTTTTTGATGAATTAAAAAAAAAAATGACGTACTTAATCAGAAGTTTGTTGAATGCATATGAATGCCTTACCTCAGATTTAGCAAAGCTGTAAAAGAAATTTCTTAAAAAAAATTATTTATACTGTTAACACGACTTTATTTTTTGCTAACATTAACGTTCAACGGGAAACCGAAACTTCTTGTCTCCAGCAGCCATTACTGTGATGTCATCACTGCGCTGGCGTCATTGGCGCACCCACGGGGGGGGGGGGGGGGGGGGCTAAGGGGACTGAAGCCCCCCCCCCCCCCCAGACGCTGAAACTTAATAATGAAGTAACTATATAAAGTTTTCTATAAAATTATAAAAAGTTTTTTTTTTTAAAGATTTTTAGAAAATGTTTAAAACTTTTGTATCTCATTTTATCTTTATTCTCGAATTTTTTTTGCCGTTTTCGACATACGTTAAGCGTAAAGACTTATAGCGGTACTCTGATTCTCTCAGTTCTGAGTACACATCCATCATCCATATTTTTAGCACGGTCAAGCGGATTCAAATACAAAAGAGGGTGGTATTTCTTCTACGTTGTACATCTGTGTAACGGACAATACGACCCATTCAAGGTCGATAAACGATTGGCACTATCCATTTGGGGTAATCGCACCCAGCACGGTCTGGGTCATGTGGGCAGTGGCTGGCTGTCAAGGGATGTGTAACAATGGTTCACTTTTGGTGCGTCTGATCCTCAGAGAAAGAGATCTAAACTTTTTCTTTTTCATTTAAGTATGGTCCCCTAAGATAATTACATCCAGTTTTACACCGCACGGTGGAAATTGTGAGGGGTGTGGTGGATTGTCAATGGAAAGAAAATGAAGTACCTATGAATTACAATACCTCCCAAGCATGTAATATAATAAAAAACGAAATATCTTTCTGCGTTTTAAATACCGATAGTGTTACCGATAGATCTTTTTTAAACTATTGCTTTAACCAGAGAGTTTGCAAAGAAAACCCGAATGTGTAAATATAATTTGAAATATAATAGATTTAAACATAATTCTTTATTATTTTACAAGATTAAAAATAATAATAACAATAATGCATTATTATCTGTTTAAGGGAGTTGTACTTTTTATATTAAAACATCTTGTCAATTTCAGTATCTGTACGTTCAAAAATAAAATTCTATGTTTACTGACACAATAATAATAAAGTATTTTATTTTTATGAATAAAAGGGCATTTTTTCTTTAGGGAATTATGTCATTATCACCACTAGAATTAAGGTAAAGAGGAAAGAAAAACTATATTTTAAATTATTTTAGAAAATTGGTAATGCTTTAAATATTTGTTTTATTTAAAGATGTCAGCTTTAGGAGATATTTTTGGGGTATCAGCTTTAGGGCACTTTACCTTAGTCCACTTTTCTGAGATTAGGTTAGTGCATCATTTACTTCAATCATTTTTTTAATATTTCAGTTTTATTGAATACTTAATATGATTTTTTTTAAATGATATAATTTTCAGAAACGTTTTATACAATGCATAAAAAATGTTTTTTTTTTTTTTTTTTTTTTTTTTTTTTTTTTTTTTTTTTAAATAGAATGGGGAAAATGTAGGAAGTTTATGTGCAGAACTAAACATTACTGAATATGATATCGTAGTGATGTAATCATACTAAATTGTTTTAGTCCCATAAATGAAAATGATATTTTCTTTTGAGATTGATGTCAGTTATCTGAGTATCCGCGACTATGTCATATTGTATGGCGGTTGTCAAAAAGATATTTTCCCCCAACCAACAACGCGAAACTTTCTGAAACATTCATGGGCTCACTTTTAAGGCAAAAGCATGACACTTGCAGGCCTGAATATTAAAGCTATTGGAAATCGAATAGTGTTTACCATTTTTTTTTCAACGAATTACCTTATATATTTATACGCGATTGTTTTCACGTGACCACAAATTTTTCTTTGATAGTATTTTGTGAATGATATTTTGCCTTTATGAAAAAGTGGAAAACATCATTCCATCACATAGTATCTGCATAAGAAAAAATAGCACCTGCCATATAGCACCTGCCCTGCACCATAAGAGCACCTGCCAATTTAATGCGTTCCAATATTTATTTAAATATGACGTCATTTTTACTTGTGTAATATCATCCAATCTTTTGTAATTGGGTTTTATTGTGTAAAACAGCGCAAAATAGCGTATTTTTAGATCCTGCGATATCTGGATTGTGGTTGGCAGCCGTAATTTGTAGAGAACAGTGCCCCCAGTTTGAATAAGGTGGTTCTGAAATTAATTGAATAAGAACATCAGTCAATTTCATGCGTTTCCGAACAAATAGGAATTAAAAAATATGTCTGAAAGTAGCCCCTTTGGATTTGAGAACAGCCTTAAAGAAAGAAAAATATGCTGAGTTATTATTTAAGGTTGTTCTCAAATGACCTGCTCAACAACGCGAAATTTTCTGACACAGTTTCTGATTCATTTTTAAACGCAAATGCATACAATTGGTAGGCCTGACTATGGAAGTGATTTGAAATCGAAATTGGTCCTCCATTTTTTGATAAATAGATTACTTATCGAGTTATAAGTGATTTTGATCATGTGACGACGCGTTTTTCGCGCTTCTCGGGCTGCCGCTGTGTGAATTCGGTTCAAAACGGCGACTTTGACAGTCCTTTGTGAACAATCGTCTGTCTTTACCACAAAGAAAAAAAAAATGGAAAACGTGTTTCAATTACACAGATTCTGAATAAAAACACTTGCCAAGTTCATGCATTTCCGAACAAAAAAATAATTTAAAAATATGTCAGAAAGTAGCGTCTTTGGATTTGAGCCTTAAGAGGCTAATCTTAAAGCTTGTTCAATTAATAAAACTTTGAAATTTTGTCGTTTTGACAGTGGATTAAAAGAAATTAATACAATTTTGTTCTATTCTAAAACAAAATATTTTAAAATCTAATAGAACTTTTATTTTTCTAAAACCATCATTAATTTTTAAGAACTAATTCCTTCTCCGCATATCTAGGAACTAATTATAATTGGCTATATGGTAAGTTTGCTCAAATCCAAACTGGCTATTTTGTGACATATTTTTTAATCAAATTTTCTTCGGAAACGCATGAAATTGGGAAGTGTTCTGATTCAGAAACAGGTTAATCGAAAGAAGTTTTCTATTTTTTGGTAAAGGAAGAAAATATTTCAAAATTATTGTCAAAGTCAGCGTTTTGAACCGTATTCTCGCCGTAACACCGCGAGCAAGGGGAAAAACGTGTTGTCACGCGATGCGAGTCGCGTCTGACTCGATAATGTATTTTATTTATCAAAAAAATAGAAAACTCATTTCGATTTTATGATACAGAATAAGTGGCCTCAAGTTAAATTCCCAGATTCAAATCGGGATTTACATATAGAATTTACAATGTTTAGAAATTAAAAATAAGCTTTTTTTAATATGTCAGAAAATTTCTGCTCCTCCTCTTGCTAAATAAGTTGTTAAAGTACTTAGTCTTATTCAGATACTAGGCGTCGATGAAATTATTTTTCTTGGTACCCATTTTGTGAAAAGCAAATGTTATTTTTGTGAAAAATAACATTTTGTATCGAAAGTTAAAATCTATTTACTCAAATTCGAACCAAGCCTTTATTAAAAAAAACTTTTTAAAATCATTTTGCTGAAGTTTTCCTCTCTGGTTGTTACAAATTGTTGTCTGGTTGTTAAACTTGTTGTTTACAAATTAAGCATTTTAAAACGTCACAAAATAATAAATAATTAGTAAACAGTAAGTTTTTATGGAATAGAATTTAGTGAAAGCTCCATTTTATTATAAGGAATTATGTGAAAAGGTTTATTTTATTATACAGAATTTTGTGAAGGATCCCATTTCATCAAATTGATTTTTGTGAAGGGGTCCATTTTAGTAAATTGATGTTTGTGAAGGATCCTGTTTTATTAAATTGATTTTTGTGAAAGGGCCTGTTTTATTATGTAGATTTTTGTGAAGGGACCTAAATAGGTCTCAAATTTTGCCTGTATCGACCATTGCATACTAAGTAATCGAATGGTGTTTTCTACTTTTTAATTAGGACTTCAGGTTTTTCAGAAAATACTGTCAAAGTTTTGAACCGAATTTCCAGACGCAATAGCGCGGAAAAGTAGAAAAAGAATTGTTATCACCTGACAACAATAGCTTATAATTCGATAAGTAATTCCTTTATAAAACAACAACAAAAAAAATGTTCAATTCCAAATCTTTCATTTTTTAATTTCTTCTTTTGTGTTTAAAAATGAATCCGTAAATTAGACAGAATGTTTCGCGATGTTGAGCGGGATTTTTTTTTTTTTAGAATTGCTTTCAAGGGATAACCTATAATTGGATTCTCAGTTTGGTTTGGATGTTAAAACTGACACCATTCTTAAAAGAAAAGACATTTATGGAAATAAAATAATTTAGTATGATTGCGTCCGTATATATTCACCAATCTTTAGCTCTGCACGTAAAGTTCCTACAATTTTTTCTTTTTCATTTTTTTTTTTTTTCATTTTAATAAATTTTATATGCACCGAATAAAATGTTTCCGAAAATTACACATTATTTTCTTGAAATCAGAATAGGTATTCAATAAATCTCAAACAGAAGCGTGGTGATAATGACGCCATTCTCAAAAGAAAAAGAAACCTTTCATCTATAAAAATAAAATGCTTTATTATTATTCTCTTAGTAATCATTGGATTTTATTTCTGTAACGTGTCAGGTACGTAAACTGCATATTTGCAAGTAAATCAGAGAAAAGAAAATTGATAATTTAATGTACAAAAAAATTGTTTGATATAGAAACTAATGAAATCGAGTATTTTGTAATGTGCTTAATAATGATTGTAATGAAATGATTTATTTGATTTTACAGTGACGCTTAAAGCGTGCCTCAGGGGGATGTCAGGTGTGAGCTATCGGGAAACAGAGCCCCCAAGTATTTAATTAAAAATAAAGCCTTTTCTTTTTAAAAGCTTTAAATTTAATAATATAAATAAATGTAAATACCATGGCTATAGTTACTTATTTTACGAAAACAGATTTTAAAGATTTTTATAAGTAGTGTGCGTTTTAATGAATTTGAAAAGTTTAACGTCCTTTCTCAGATATAAATGCAAGTTTTTTATTTCCCTTTTTTAGTCTTGCAAAATAATCAATAAGTGGGTAAGTGTGATCGAAGATAGGGGTTTCGTTTAATATTCCTTTCAAAACACTTTATCCTTCCTTTAATAAATCCAAATAAATTTCATTTTCAAAAAAAAAAAAAATCATTTTTTTTATAAAGTAATAATTTACCGGTCTATTTTTCTCGTTTTTTCGAAAATCTGAACCAGTCCGATAGCAGGCGAAGCCCGCTATTATACTCTGTCATAATAATATCTGTCATGTGGACTAAATGCGATATTAAAAAAATATCAATTTCAAAATTAAATATGTTGTATAGAGACTTTCAAAATGTTAGACGTCAGATTAATTTCTTTTAAATTCTCTAATAACGTCCTATTAAGTTACTTTCTGTATTTACACATACTCATACTCCTTGTATTATTGAGAAATGTTTGAAAATTTCCTTTTTATTACCAATATGATGTCATATTAATCTTTTTTTCAACTGGTGAAACTTTTTATTTCATTTTCATTTTTCACGTGGAAATCTTTCAAAAGAAAATTAATTATTGTAGAAATAATTTTATTGTGGATTTTTAATTGTTGGCAACTGCTACAACGTAAAATGTTTAAATTTAATAGAAAAAGGCTGTTAGATTTTTGGTTTTTTATCTCTACATATTAAAAATAATACGATTTTGAGCTTCATAATACGTATTTAGCTATAAGTACACAAAATTTCATGACTGTAAGTTACATAGTTTCTGAGAACCGGCTCTGTGACGGACAGACAACGAAGCGGGAGTAATAGGGTTTCGCGAGATGAACGAAACCCTAAAAATGATATTTTCAATAATCAATTGCAGCCTTCCACTACAATGCGTTTCCGAATTTTACAATCATACAAATAAATTAAATATGTTAAAAAAAAAAAAAAAACACGGACTAAAAGGATAACAAACATAAATCATAAACTTCAATTGTGCTATAATATAATTGATAACTTAAGATTGATTTTCTTATTTTTGCTATAATTATGACTTTAAATAAACAATAATCACTTGTTACTTTTTAAATGCCAATATATTGATAATATTGAAAATGCTTCATGTACATTTAATTTGTACGTAAGATATTTTTAATGTACTGAAAAATTAATCTCATTTAAACATATCTTGTTGTTTTATCTTTCACTGAAATAATTCTTTTTAATCAAGATATTTTCTTTCATTTCGTAGTAATCTTTTTTAATTTACTCATCAGTTAAATGCAACAATAAAATGCAACCCAGGAGCAGAAAAAAAGCCGCATTAAAAAAAAAAAAAAAAAAAAAAAAAAAACCATGAATTTTTCAAGAAACTTTAAAAATTGCATGATAAACTATTGGTCTCAAAGAATATTTTTAGATGAATCAAAATTTAATTACTTTTGACCTGTTGGTAATCAGTATGTAAGAGTGACAGATATAATGAAAATTGTGCTGTTCATGCATTTCATTCATGCATTTATGCTTTATCCTTATGTTATTGTATTAGGTTATGTTATGGTAGGGTATATTATAGAAATGTTCAAATATTAACCCTGAGAGGTTCATATTTAAATTGTTCAGTTCATATTTAAATTCAATATCAAATGCAATATTAAATGCAGAAACTGAAATGCAGAAAAAATCCATTGTTTAAAGCTGGTTATTAAAGTTGTAAACCCTTTTTTACAATACATGACATAATGTAATATAGTGGCAAATTAGATAAAATAACTATATAATTCGATGCCAATAAATTTATTTAATTAAAGAGAAAAAAGCGTAATAACTAAATTCTGTGGATTTTTTACTAATACAATCTATATTATAAAGGACAAACGTGTCCGTGCGTAACGCTGACGTCATTTTGCGAATGGCAACAATTGACAATGAAAATTTCGGTTTTGCGACTTTTGCTACTGCAATTTTTTTAATTTCTAAACATCGCACATTTTCAATTGAAAAAAATCTACTTTCAAATGCTATTTATTTGAAAACTGTATCGTAATTTGCTTGAAAACTGTATTGCCATTTACTCATTTTTTATGGTTTTTAACACTTTCCAACATAGTTGAAAAGTGTTTATGAATTCGGTTTATCTGTCTGTCGTCTGTCTATCCGTGCTCTAACTCGCGTAAATATACTCGGATCATCATGCAATTGATATGTGTTATTGGGGCTTACTGTGGCATGGTCCATATTGAAAATTAAGTGTGCAGCACTTATAGTTTTTTTTTTTTTTTTTTTTTTTTTACAGAGACACTCAAAATAATTACGTTACATCACGGTCTATGAAGAAAAATCGTTTGCAGTTTATTTTAATAATGTTTCACTGTTTCAAACCTGTTAAAATTGATATATATCACTAACGTGGATTACAAGAGGAATACTATAGAATACTGTGTTTTTGCTTTCATCGTTCATTTACAGGGACACACAAAAGAATTCGGTTAAAGTATTTGCTTATTAATAATAATTCCTGGGAATGTTTTTTCAGTTGCTGAACCCGTTTTTAAATTTAACTCTTTTTTTTTTGTCTATTACTTGGTGTGTATAGATTGTATACAGGGCAGCACAAAAATTTTCGAGTACATTTCCGTTTAATGTCGGAAATTGCAGAAGGGGAATTTTAAACTGTGCTACGCGTTTCCTAACTGAACTCAAATTTAGCATTCTATTTAGTATATATACAAATCTATAGATCCTATACAGTGCTGCACAAAAGAGCTCGGTTATTTTTCTGAATAGTGTTGGTAATTCCTGAAATTGGATATTTAACTATGTTATTATTTTTCAAAATTGTTTAATTAGATATCACCTTACACATTACCGTAAAAAATTGCAAAAAGTTATTTCAGGAGTGTTGGAAAGTGTTACATAATCTATTCCTTGACGCATGATTTTTCCTGAGTGTTAAAATAATTAAAGACGATTGTGAAAGATTAATACTTCACTTTTATTAATATAAACAGTTCAGCATTTGTTTCCGGCTTATATTCCATAACGAATATTGAAACTTCATCACTAAATAAAATAAATAAATATATAAATAAAGGAGATGCAATCGAACTACGCACTTAAACCATTGAAATTATCGGAATCAAAATGTTGCTGTCTAAGCGATTTCTTCTGCTGTTAACTCTAGGCACGAGGCCAATATTGATATTATTAGTGAAAAATCTAAAAAAAAAAAAACATATATATTAAATGTAAAAAAATCTGTTACATTTTCAATTAAAAGAGTGGTGTTCACCTATATTCAGTAACACGGGAAGACCGTGTTGAATCCCCTAGTTTTTTTAAACATGTATTTTGACCATTAATTCTTCATTATATTTCATGGATAAGATATTTTCATTTATTTCAATTTAATAAGAACATTTAATTTGATTTCATTGAGAATTCTTCAGAAACTAAGTTTTTGAAAATTGTGATTGTTCAATTATTTTTCCATGTTTTTCTTTATTAATATGTAAATAAATAGCTTACAAATAGTGAAAAATCATAGTTATATGTATTGCACAACTCTATCCGCAAAAATGTTTTTTTTTTTTGTTGCAATTGGGAAGGTGTTTGTAGTCTCGAAAGTCAACTGTAGCAGAGCACAGTCATTTGTCTAAACTGTCATCCTATTGCCCTTCTTCCCCGAAGGGATTTATTTTAAAAGGGGACCATTTTTAGCAGACTTTTTGAAACGCAAATGAAAGTAAAAGTATTTCGTCTCCCAGAAAATTGGGGTGGAATGATGAATGAGATTCTCATTGTATAGGTTGACCCCGTGCTACGTGCGGCGTAACCATCCATTTTGCAAAACATTGAAGTGGGGTGCTGGAGAAATGACAGCCCCACACTAAAAACCTTTTATTACTCTAGTACAAATGAGGTACAAACGAAACGATTGTTGGTACAAACGAGGTATAAACGATTGGCACTATCCATTTTGTAAAACATTGAAGTGTGTGTGTGTGTGCTCCTATAATAGTATTATAGGAGCTCTAGCCCTATCCATTTTGTAAAACATTGAAGTGGGAGAGGGGGGGGGCTGGAGAAATGGCAGCCCCACACTAAAATCTTTTTATTACTTTAGTACAAATGAGGTGCAAACGAAAAGATTGTTGGTACAAACGAGGTATAAACGATTGGCACTATCCATTTTGTAAAACATTGAAGTGTGTGTGTGGGGGGGGGGGCTGGAGAAATGGCAGCCCCACACTAAAATCTTTTTATTAATCTAGTACAAATGAGGTGCAAACGAAAAGATTGTTGTTACAAACGAGGTATAAACGATTGGCCCTATCCATTTTGTAAAACATTGAAGTGGGGGGGGGGGGCGGCTGGAGAAATGACAGCCCCACACTAAAATCTTTTTATTACTCTAGTACAAATGAGGTGCAAACGAAAAGATTGTTGGTATAAACGGGGTATAACTGATTGGCACTATCCATTTTCTAAAACATTGAAGTGGGCGGGGTGGAGAAGCGGCAGCCCTACACTAAAAATCTTTCATTACTTCAGTACAAATGAGGTACAAACGAAAAGATTATTGGTACAAACGAGGTATAAACGATTGGCACTATCCATTTCGTAAAACATTGAGTTGGGGAGCTGCCTTTTCTCCAGCCCCCCCCCCCCCCCTACTAAAAACCTTTTATTACCCTAGTACAAACGTTTGGCACTATCCGTTTTGTAAAACATTGAGGTGGGGGGGGGGGCTGGCCGTTTCTCCACCCCCCACCCCCACACACACTAAAAACTTTTTATTACTCTAGTACAAACGAGGTATAAACGGTAATGTTTTCGAAATTCATAATATTGGTAATATTTTCGAAAAAATATGAGTGGTGGAGGGGCTGGCGAAATGCATTCTCTATTTTATTAGTACTTCTGGTTATACACTTTTTTTAGCATCATTCGGGTTAAAACATTTAACTCAACGTATAAAAAAATAGCCATAATTTTAAATTTTATATTTGGAGAATTTATATCATCAAAGCTCGAGAAAATCATCTAAGATTAGAATAATTCACCAGCACTTCATCACTAGCATGGTAAGCATACATATTAATTTCTTTCTAAGGATAATTACACTAGTATATTCGTAAGCATAAAGTTTCAAATTTATTAATAGCCAAGAGAGGGCATATCGCGCGGTCTGCCCCTCCCTGCTGTGCCGAACAAGGTACTAATTTACTGAATCATGGACACAAACAAAAATAAAAAATGCTAAGACAAAATTGCAATGAATCGTTGAAGAATTCAGTTTTATACAGCTTTTTGTTTTAGCAGGTAAACTTTCGAGGTGTTTCTTTTGCTGAGACAATGGAATGTTTGCGATCAAGACAATATTACGTTATAAACAAGTTTCATTTACACAAGTTAAACAGAATGGGGTTATTTACACAAGTTTTACGTATAGAGTTTAACTAGTGTAAATGAAACCTGTCTATAACGGAATATTATCTTAATCACAAACATTCCATGGTCCCATCGAAAGAAACACCTTTACAGTTTACCAGCTAAGACGAAAACGGGGAATTTCTCACCGATTTATTGCAATTCCGTCTTAGCATTTTTTACTGTTTTTGTATCCATTGTATCGAAGCCAAAAAAGATTCCATATTATAAAACTGACTTGTTTTCCTATTCACAATAGATGTAAATTGTCATGTTAACGGTTTTTAGCTCACAGGCTATCAAAGCCTGAGAGCTAATGGCCGCCGGTTCTGTATGTACGTAACGCGATAACTCTTGATAGAACTAACCGCTTTGCTCCGTCCCGAGCTTCCTCTCGGTGATTCTGACCCGACCTTTTCGGTAAGGGAGGTGACCGGAAGCCGAGCATTGCGCGGAAGCTTCGTCGGGTTTCTCCGAATCGGCCCGTTCAATCGGGAAAAGACCGGGTGCCCGACGCATGAAGCTGAAGTCGACACGAGGGAAGCAGTAGCCGACGAATCCGATTCCTTGCCGTGGTGGGACGGCTTAAAAGCGGTGTCTGTCTAGCCGGAGTGCGACTCCCTCCTCCATTTTGGTGCGGTCTTCGTGTTCCAGGAGGAAGGCCGATGCCGACCCTTGAGAGTCCTATGTGTAGAACAAACCCGTGTCGCAGTTGCCGAGAGGCTTCAGGTTCACGGGGGGTCCAATAGGCCCGTTCCACGGGACACTCGGGACGACAGAGGTGGCGAAAGGACATCGCGTAGACCAATCCCTCGTGCCCGGAGCATAGAGCTGCCGGGGGGTGACGCGAGGGCAAAGGTTGACAAAATCGGATCGGGCGGTTGCAAACTTTGTCTATGAGGAGACGAGAGCGCAGGCAGGATCTGTTGAGCATGACACGCATGGTTCCTAGTGAAGAACTTTGCGACCGAAACAGGAGTGGTGCCCTGTAGGCCGCCTTGCGAGTCCTCTGTGGCAGGATCAGTTGGGAGTCGCCTTCGAAGCCTGGTTCGAGATTGCCCGGCCAGAACGAGCAACGACACGGGAGCACGGCCTCAGCCTGCGATAAGTGTCTTGCAAGGTTTCTGGGCGGGGGGGACCTTTCTCGAGATAGGGCCACGGAGTGCGGACCGGAGGCTCGTCGGTAAAACGGCGATGTCTGGGCTCGAAATCAAATCATGGGCCGAAACCTAGTCCAGCACGTCTTCTGTGCAGCCAGGAACTTCCACGTCTGGCAGGCGGACGAGTGGCTCGCCTCCTAAGCTTCAACCAATACTAACCTCGATCGGGCCCGCCTCTTTGGCGCGTTTGGGGGAGCTTTCCGCGACCTCCAGAGTCCGATAGCGGCCTCTTAATTCCTTCTTGTTGTGTTTTTAGATTTTTAATTTGTTTGTGCATGTTTTTGTGATATGTGTTTCTGTGATATATGCTTGTCGCCATACTCGGTGTGGCGGGAATCCCATGATAGGGATTCAGTCGCTGGTTTACCGTCTAGTCTCGCCTAGTACGGGTTCAAACTCGCGCCGTCCACCGAGGGCAACCGAGCCGAGTCTCGTCTATGAGACAGAGACCGATTTTCCCCGTGGTCTCGGGTCGGCCAGGGGCACCTTCCGACACACGTAGTGTCGCCCGCGGAAGATGAGACAAGTGGCTTGTTCTTCCATACATTTCATGATCGGACTCCGCGGGAAAGCAAGGGCCGTAGGGATGCCGAACACCAGGTGGATGACCCGACTCCCATATGGGTGTTCGGCGATGAAGCCGTTCGACAGTCTCTACGGTTCATCAGGTGTCACGTGGGGAAGTCTCCTTTGATGGTGGGAACTTCCGCCGAATCGTAACGACCTCTGTCGTCGACTCTGGGGCAAAAGATGAGGAGGCGTCGCTGGAACGCGAACCCTCTAAATCGATCGTAGCGACCTGGCGAGACAAAGCCATGGTCTGCGTTAAAAATCCTTCAGGATTTGGGCACGATGAGGAGTGGGCTCGCTCGGCGCCGTGAGGGCGCCGACGGCGCCTATTAGTTTTTTAACCGCTTTGCTTCAAATTTTGTTTATAGGTTCATTGTGATAAGGCGCTTCCCTGATTAGTTTTGGGGGTTCATTAGTTAATTATAAGGGGGTAGGGGGGATGATCCCCTTGTTAATATATTGTCAATTTCTTTATTTTTCGAGGGTTTATTTCAAATTTTTTGAAATAAGAGTATAATATACAATTAGTGTGAATAGCCTGTGAGCTCAATGCCCTCAGTTTAACTGGACAGTTTTCTCTTTATTTATTAGCTCACAAGCGATCAAAGCCTGAGAGCTAATGTGCCCACAGGTTCTGTATGTACGTAAGTATGTATGTACGTAACGCGATAACTCTTGATAGAAATATCCGATTTGCTTCAAATTTTGAATGTAGGTTCATTCTGATAAGGCGCTTTCCTGATTAGTTTTGGGAGTTCATTGGTTAAGTATAAAGGGGGAGGGAATAGGGACTAATCCCTCCCCCTTAATTTATATAAATGGATTTTTCATGCCGAATTATCTGATTTGCTGCAAATTTGGTATACCTGTTTATTCTGATATTAGATTTGGAAGTTCATTGGTTAAGTATAAAGGGTGAGAATTGGGGACATACCCCCCCCCCCCTTAATTTAGCTAAATGGGAATATCATGCAGAATTATTCTTTGAAATAAGAGTATAATATACGCAATCAGTGTGAATAGCCCCGTGAGGTCAATGCCATCAGTTTAACAGGGCACTTTTCTTTTCTTTTCTTTTCTTTTTTTAATCAAAAAAAAAGTTTTAAAAATAAATTGAATGTTCATAATATTAATTAATTAACAGAAGAATAGTTTCCCCCCTGTAAATACACAGCGGCAAAAAACCGTTGATACTGAAAAATAAATAAGTAGATAACATTTTCTGTCGTTCATATCAAAGTTCTATTTATAGTAACAGACTAACTATTTTATTATAAAATTATATCCCTGTGTTTTCTTCACAAAATGTTTCATTCTGTTCATTTATGATAAATAATATACGTTTTAGCATATGTTCACATTCAAACGATATCGAATTACTGATGATGAAAAGCAGAGACGCACAAGAGCAGTCATCGTAATTTCATTACGTTGCTGCACTAGAACGAATACCGTACTATTACATTACATAAAATATTATATTACAGAATATGTCAGCTTTATATCGTAAAATAAAGCATTTTTGTAACATTTTTCAGTAATCATAAAGTATAAAGGAAAAAAGGAAAAAATCTGCACATATCCATAAATAATTAACAAATTTTGTATCACTGATGGATATCAGAAGTGATTATAGTAAATTTCAGCTACTGTTGCAGTGCGCAAATGCAGATGGTCACTTGATCACCGACTCGTGAGTATCATGCAAATGCACTAGAGGTCTGCACAGGCCAGAATTTTGAGGCCAGGCCCGAACGAAATCTATCTTGCCCGTTGCAAAAGTTAAAAGTTTGGCCCGACAAGTACAAAAATCAAATAAAACAGGCCCGACCCGGCCAGTAACAAAATCAGTTAAATCATGACCTATCCTGTTCGCTAAATTTGTATTAAAAAATTCCGATTTTACTCAACATAAAATTAAAATTCTTTTAAAGAATATTACATACATATTTTTGTAGAAATTTTACAATATATTTTAACTTATGTTTACAAGACAGAAAAAACAGAATAGCAACATTAATGATTACTCAGATTTTTCAGCCTTCAAATAAAGATTCAATCTAACAATTAATATAGTTTAGAATAAAAGAGGAAAAGAGGGTTAAAAAATCATAACTTTTAAGCTGTATAAAAAAGTAGATTTTTGAAAATATTTTATCGTAATTTATTAAGGCTCTTCTCAAATCGAATGGCGCTACTTTCTGACACATTTATGAAATCAATTTTCTTCAGGAATGCATAAAATTGACAGGTGTTCTTATTCAGAAACTATGTAATCGAATAGCGTTTTCCTTTTTCTGACAAATGCAAAAAATCTTTCAGAAAGTACTATCAGAATTGGCGTTTTGAATTAAATTTCCGGACGCGATAGCACGGTAAAGGAGAAAAACCTATCGTCACAAGAAAGGAATACTTATATCTCAATAGGTTATTTATTTATCAAAAAATTGAAAACAGTACTCGATTCCAAATCACTACAAAAGTCAGACCTGTCAATTTTATGCCTTTACAGTTAAAAATAAAAGTCCAAAAATGTTTCGGAGAGTTTCATGCTGTTAAACTGGGAATTTGAGAATCACTTAAGGCATATTTTCACTGAATCCGTTAACAGCATCTTATTATTTCTATTACTATTTTGACAAAACAAACTGTTTGGGCACAATTAAGTCCAGTTCCGACCCAGCTCGACTGTATATAAAAGAATTTAAGCCTGATCTCGGCTCGGCCCGAGTCTGCTAAAACAATAAAATTTGGACTCAGACACGATGTAAACATCCGATGCCGATCTCTACGCTTGACATGTTATATTACTCTATTGATGATGTTTCTAAACTAACGTCACTTCATGAAGTCGATTTATACTTATTCTCGCGAACGGTATCATCACATTTTACCGGCTTCGTCTAAATTTTATATCGGGACAGTTAAACGTAAAATTAATTTTTAAATTGGTAGTGATAGTGACAGTGATGAACTGATTTTCATTCAAAGACGAAAAAAAGAGTGTTAAATGTATATCTTTCGAATATTCTTATTTTGACGATGCATGAAAACAACTGAAGTTTCAACAAATAAAAATCTAGAAATCATCACGGCTCACGGGTACAAGTCCCATACCCGACCCGCGGGCCCATTAAATTTTTTTCCGGCTCGGTTATTTTGTCAATCGGCCCGGCCCGGGACGGCCTATCAAAAATCTGCAGGCCCGGCCTGTTTTAAAGTTTACCTTCATTTTGCAGGGTACGGACCTCGGGCGAAGTCCGGGACCGTGCAGACCTCCAAAATGCACTAGCCCCCCCCCCCCAGACCGAAATCCTGGGTGCGCCACTGGCTGGCGTATTTGACTTGGAGAGTCGGGAGTCGGGTCGAGAGTTGAACACAGAGTTGGATTTCGACCATAGACCTTACAATAAACTAGACCGCACATTGGCAACCCTTTCGGTAACCGACAACCGACATCACAGATGGAGGTGGTAGATTTAATCCGCCAAACTGGTTTTTCTCCCGCTAAAATCTACTTGGAATATTCCCCATTTTCCCGCCGAAACTTTATATTGCGTCTGTGCTCTTGTTGTTTCGCTAGAAGTTGACTTATACCCTGTTCACATCGGACATTTAAGATATCTTAGACCGCCATTTTTGAGGTGGTACCTCCCCGGAATTGAATACCTGTCCACACCGCCAAACGCATTTAAGATAACTCACTCAACATCACCGTGTCCAGTGCGCATGCGCATATGTTAAAAGCAAACTCAACAGCCAATCGGCCTCCAGAGCCAATCAGAGTGAGCGGTACTGACTGTATCTAGCAATGGAAAGTTCGAACTCACTAAGTGAGTTTCGGGAACCTCACTCAGTGAGTTCAGCGGTCTAAGATATCTTAACTATCCGATCTGAACGTAGTATAATATTTTAAATTCCAAACAGTTCTTTTAAGAACTTATTATTTAATTATAATAATAAAATCAAAATGCCACAAAATTTTCGAAATAATTTGGAATGTTTCTGTTGGGAGAGGGGGGGGGGGTAATTATTCTTTTTGTAAGATTTCTCATGTGAAATTGAGTTTATTAAGTAAATATTGATTATTTATACATTTTTTAAAACCCACTGATATTGTACCAGGCAAAAGCATGATAACTATAACTGTACAAAGCTATACACTGTAAAAAATAAAAGTAAGTCTAACGATAAATTGTGAATAAATGTCAAGACTATAATTCATTGTAAAATAAAATATAGGCAAGATCAAAGTGTTGAGTCGAAATACCAGCAAGAAAATACAAAAGAAAAATAAATATATTAACATGGTTCTCAAATGACTTTTTCAACAATGCGAAACTTTCTGACTCAATTTTAGATTATTTCTCTGAGATTTCGACGCTTTGATATATCGACTCCTCGACCACGATCGGGGTTCATATTAGGAGGATGATTGTATGAAACGAAGGGGAAAGACAAGTGAGCGAGGAGTTTCGAGAATGATTAATTCAATTTTCGGTATGCTGGACTCCGGATAAGCGATCAAGCAGTTCTCATATCTGAATTTAACTAAAAGAGAAGAAGTAGGATTGAATAGTAGAATGTTTTCAAGTTCTTTTGCTTCATGCAATTTTAAAACACTGAGAAGAAAGATAAATGAAATTTTACTTTAGGAACATGCTATTATAATTATTCTTTGCTACAGAATTGATTTTATAATCTATGTATTTTACATGAAAATGGATATCCTTTATTTGATTTGCGTATATATAGTTATTGTAATTCATTTCCAGAAATATAATTATTCATAGATAACTTAAAAAAAGTTATACAAAATTTGTAAAAAGTGTAATCTCTCGATTTTTTTTAATGTTTCATGTTTGAAGCCAGAAACGGAAGTTATTTTCAGAATTCAACTTCATTATTTCCCTCGTTCAGGGGGGATGGAAGGAGGTGGGGTTAAAACGCATCTCAAGATCTACGATGGTTTTATAAATGAAATTTTGAAAGGAGGTGAATCACAGAACATAGAAACCAGATATGAAGAATTTTCTTCGAAAATTAGGCTTCCTTGCTCCTTGCTTTGTGTGTATGTGTTTAGAAGAGGGGCGGGGGGGGGGGGGCGCAAAAACGAACCTTTGTATCTGTCGTAGATTTCGTGATAAATTTTTCCAAGAAGCTCAGTGTCAGAATATAAAAATAAGAAACAGATGATTTTTTTAATACTCAGTTCTTTTCCCTCCCTCTAGCAAGGGCGGTCGTAAAATTAAAACCTATCATGGTGTTAGAGATTAAACCCTTAATTGTCGCGCCCGATAAGCGCAGGCTACTTTTTATAAAATTCAGATTGGTTGATTGCCACCATTTTTTAAGTGGAAATATTCGCATTACTTAATGGCAGAAAAAATAATGCGAGCATAAAGCCAAATACACTATTTTAAAAAACTATTGGGAATCAAACAATCTGAATTTTAAAAAAGCAGCCTACACTGCCCGTGAATGTATCGGGCTTAAGGGGTTAAATTTTGAAAGAGGATCAATCACATAATGTAAACATCTGATGCTAAGAATCTTCAGCTCTCAACTCACCGAAGGTGAACGGGGGCAAAAATAATAAATCGTAGTTTTCGTGATGAAATTTCACGACATACTGTCGGAATATAAATGTAGGATTCGGATAATTTTTAATTCAGCACCATTTTTTTACAATTTTTTAATATTTTTTTCCGCCAGGAGAAGAGGAAGAGGGGGGGGGGGGAGGGGGCATAAAACGTTTATCCGTATCTATCATGGTTTTAGATATTACATTAGGGAAGCGGGTGATTTGCAAATATACACAAGAAATACGAAGAAATTTTCGTAAAGGGGCAAAACTTTTTTAATTTTTATTTTAATTATTCACAGTTTTTTAATCCTACATTTTAATACATTCACTAAATTATTTTCATTCATAAATGCTGATATTTTATTTAGCAGATCAAACAGCGTTTTTTATTTTTCTATAAAAGCAATGCATCTTAAAATAAAGTAAATAAAAATAAAATTAAAAGACAGCGTCGAATTGAAGTTTGAACCTAATTTTCAGGTCATGACAATCACTACAAAGTGAGCACAAGTAAACAACCGATAAAAAGGAAATATATATTACATTTATTAGAAAATAAAATACATTATTAGAATTTTTATTGCTGCACTGAGAATATTTGAAATTTTATCGAATGTGGTAAAGAAATTCATCTCGCAAACGTGTCAGAACTACAACGACTTGTCATAACTACAATCCACAATGACGATCAGAGGATTTTTTCTTTTAGAACACATTTTAGTTCAATTTATGGAATGTCGCAAGAGTCCTTCCTATCAAGCTTTATTTGTAAATCACTGTTTTAACCCCTTGGAGGGCAAGCACGTGGTCTAAAAATGCCAAATTTTGCGATGTTTTACACCAGTATTTTAAAAAAACGAATTTTTACCATCTCAATCTGCAAAACACAATACTAAATATTTCTATTTAATAATACTGGTGGCAAAGTTATATATTAAACAGTGGTATATATTATATACTCGTGCCCCTCAAGGGGTTAAAAGCACATGATCTATGAGTTGTATTTGTGTTAAAATTAGTCTAGTTACATTATCTATATTGGATTTCTCTATGTTAAATGTGAGAAAAGCTGTTGTTGATTAAAAAGTATAGATTTGCTAGTTTTTATTAATTTGAATTTCTTTCCAACCAACCGTATACTTCATCAGGTGAGTCGACTCTTGAAGCAAGAGATTCAACTCAGACTCGACTACCGTAATTTCCGGCGTATAAGCCGCAGCTCAAAGAGTCGTTTTTCGACCCAGAAATATTATTTTATAAAATGTAACTTAAACGATCGCTGTAAATATTTAACTACAATTATTGAATAAAATTTCTGGGTCGAAAAACGACTCTTTGAGCTGCGGCTTATACGCCGGAAATTACGGTACTCAAAATGAGTCGAAATGCCCATCCCTAATAACAAATAAAGAATCTGCGCAGCTTATAATAATCATACTGAGGAGCACTGACTGTCAGTAGCAACGCTCACTCACATTTTTAAGTCCTGAATAATGAAGATGAGATCATAAACACCTTTTAAGCATTTTAATATAATGAAATTAAATTAGATAATTTTACTGATGCTAGTGAAATAAAAATTTAGTATTAACTTTCTAGTTTAAAAAGCGCAATAGCGTGCAACAGCAGCCCATTTCTTTTGTTAAATAGCAGTATAAGTGCTTCCTTTTAACGGCACAGTAACAATCTATTTCATACACTGTCGTATGTTTCATACACTGTCGACATTTTTAAGATTATTTTCTATCCAACAAAGTTAAACTAAAATAATTTTGCGCAGTGTGCCCTACTACAGAGTTTCCCAAAGCGAAGAAACGCTCAAGCTAATGTTAAGTCTATGGGAAGGCTCTAGGCAGATTTCTCGCTCGCATTTTAATATTTTTAAATGATGTTTTTTGCATAGGATAGCTGAGGTTGATTTCTAACATTTTTAGTTTTTAGTGATTTTGGTTACAGTTTTTATTATAAGCGGACATTTTCAATGTTGGAACCGGTTCTGAAGGTGAAAGTACCCTTATATAAAAAAAACTTGAACCAAAATCGAAAAAGTAAAAGCTGACAGCGTTAGAGATCAACCTCAGCTATCCTATGCAAAAACATTATTTAAAAATATTAAAATACGAGCGAGAAATCTGCTAAGAACGTTCCCATAGACTTAACATTAGGCGCCCTTGCCTTGTGTGTGCGTATTTAGAAGAGGGGGAGGGGGTGCAGAAACGCACTTTTGTATCTTTCGTGGATTTTTGTGATAAAATTTTCCAAGATGCTCAATGTCACAATAAAAAAATAAGATACGAATGAGTTTTTTCAAACTCAGCGCTTTTCCCTCCCTCTAGCGAGGGCGGTCGTAAAATTAAAACCTATCATGGTGTTAAGGATTAAATGTTGAAAGAGGATCTATCACATAATGTAAACATCTGATGCCAAGAATTTTTCTAACTTCAGCTCTCAACTCACGGGAGGTCAGCGAAGGCAAAAATAATAAATCGTAGTTTTCGTGATGAAATTTCGCGACATAATGTCGGAATATAAATGGAAGATTCGGATATTTTTTAATTCAGCCCCATTTTTTTTACAATTAAAAAAAAAAAAATCGCCAAGAGAAGAGAAGGTGGGGGGGGGGGGGGCATAAAACTTATCTCCGTATCTATCATGGTTTTAGATATTAAATTTGGGAAGCCGGTGATTTATAGGGATGCACCGAATAGTGATTTTGGCCGAATACCGAATATTCGGCCCACATGTAAACGAATACCGAATATTCGGCTAGCCGAATAAGTAACAACGAGGCGAATACCGAACACTCGGCCAACCGAATAGTAACTATTCGGCCAAATACCAAATATTCAGCTGGTCAAATATTTTTATATTTCAGAATTTAAAAGTATTAACAGTTAAATTATAAAACACTTTTACATAATATTTAACACAGATACTACCAGTTTATGAACTAGGCCTTTATACAAGAAAATTGTAGACAAAAAAAAAAAAACATATGTGCTCTGAGTTATAACTTAAAAAGAGGACAGCCTTAAAACTTTTTTAATTAATAAAGCTTTAAACTTCGTGGCTTCGTCTGTAAATTAATATAAATTTGTAAAATGTTTTTATATTCTAAAACAAATACTTTAAAATCAAAGAAATTTTTTAATGAATTACAAGAAACATTCTACAATGATATAGTGTTTATTTGTCATGACGAGACTAAAGTAAAAGAATACAATATATTTAAATGGTGGCAAATCAGCAAGAAAACTTGCCTGCTCCTTTTGATTTGGCAAGGAAGTTGTCAAATTAACCAGAGAGCATGTGTCCGGAATGGGCGATTATATTCAGAGATTGTAAACATACAGGGTGTTCATACATCCTGGAACAGACTTTCTGTGTAGATAATGTGGTCAAAACAAACATTTTTTGAGCAACAAACATTATCTCAATCCACTTATTCCATCAAAAATACAGGGTGTGTTACCGCAAGCTGAAACTGATTTTCTGTTTACAACTTTAACAACAATGAAGATATTTTAGCGAGATTTGCATCATAGTAATTTTGATTGTAACAAATATGATATTATTGGAAGTGGCTGAATTTGGGCCAGTGACACAGTATAAGTAGCTCTGTCAGCTGCACTGTGAATAAAGGAACATGTAGCTCAGTGTTGTTTAGATATGAATGGTCGCAATTTCCAGTACTTCTCGTGATTCTCAAAAATCAAAGTAACTATGGTGAAAATATAGTTGACAGAAAAATTGTCTGTCTTGATGTCTATTATCACCAGTGAAAGTTGTTTTCCATTTTGTTTAGAAACATGATGTTTGCGAAAAAACAAGAAACATATTATTTACTAGACAATAATCAGGAACTTGCATTTATTTGTACATCATTAATTTCTATGCAGGTCATCATTAATGGTTAATTTTCTTAAGTGACGCTTTTCAAACAGCAAATAAATAATATAAAAGCATTCTCTGTCATTGAAATATGATTCTATTTCTAATTATTTTTAATATATTTATTAACTGGCAGTTAAAAATAGAAATTGTGAGTTTACAAAATTATTTAAAAAGTTTTTTAAGTATTCTGTTTGACTAAATATTTTGATATTCGGCCAAACCGATTATTCGGGAGACCGAATAGTTTGATATTCGACAGACCGAATAGTTCGATATTCGGTAATATGGCCGAATAGGCTGAATACCGAATAGATACCGAATACTCGGTATATTTCGGTTGCATTTATTTGTACATCATTAATTCCTATGTAGGTCATAAGTAATGGTTAATTTTCTTAAGTGACACTTTTTAAACAGCGAATAAAAAATGTAAAAGCATCCGTTTCAGATAAATATGATTATATTTCTAATTATTTTGAATGTCTTTATTAATTGGCAGTTAAAAGTAGAAATTGTGGGTTTTAAAAAATATTTAAAATAAAGTTTTATTCAATATTCGGTTTGTCGAATACTTCGATATTAGGCCACACCGAATAGGTTGATATTCGGCCTAACCGAATATTCAGTAATATGGCCGAATACCGAATAGATACCGAATATTCGGTGCATCCCTAGTGATATGCAAAATATAAACAAGAAATACGAAGAATTTTTCGTAAAGGGGCATCCCTTTTTTAATTTTTATTTTAATTATTCACAGTTTTTTACCCTACATTTTAATACATTCACTAAATTATTTTCATTCCTAACTGCCGATATTTTATTTAGCAGGTCAAACAGCGTTTTTTTTTTTTTTTTCTATAAAAGCAATGCATCTTAAAAAAAAGTAAATAAAAATAAAATTAAAAGACAGCGTCGAATTGAAATTTAAACCTAATTTTCAGGCCACGACAATCACAACAAAGTGAGCACAAGTAAACAATCGATAAAAATAAAATATATATTGCATTTATTAGAAAATAAAATACATTATTAGAATTTTTATTGCTGCACTGAGAATATTTGAAATTTTATCGAATGTGGTAAAGAAATTCATCACGCAAACGTGTCAGAAAAATCCACAATGACGGTCAGAGGATATTTTCTTTTAGAACACATTTTAGTTCAATTTATGGAATGTCACAAGTGTCCTTCCTATCAAGCTTTATTTGCAAATCACTGTTTTAAAAGCACATGTTCTATATGAGTTGTAATTGTGTTAAAATTAGTCTAGTTACATTATCTATATTGGATTTCTCTATGTTAAATGTGAGAAAAGCTGTTGCTGATTAAAAAGTATAGATTTGCTAGTTTTTATTAATTTGAATTTCTTTCCAACCAACTGTATACTTCATCAGGTGAGTCGACTCTTGAAGCAAGAGATTCAACTCAGACTCGACTACTCAAAATGAGTCGAAATGCCCATCCCTAGTAACAAATAAAGAATCTGCGCAGCTTATAATAATCATACTGAGGAGCACTGACTGCCAGTAGCAACGCTCACTCACTTTTTCAAGTCCTAAATGATGAAATAGATCATAAACACTTTTAAGCATTTTAATATAATGAAATTAAATTAGATAATTTTACTGATGCGAGTGAAATAAACATTTAGTATTAACTTTCTAGTTTAAAAAGCGCAATAGCGTGCAACAGCAGCCCATTTCTTTTCTTAAATAGCAGTATAAGTGCTTTCTTTTAACGAACACAGTAACAATCTATTTCATACACGGTCGTGTGTTTTTATACGACAATTTTAAGATTATTTTCTATCCAACAAAGTTAAACTAAAATAATTTTGTACAGTGTGCCCTACTACAGAGTTTCACAAAGGTTGGGACGTGACCTGATAGCGATCCTTAAAAGCCTATGCTAGTCACGCGAAGAAACGCCCAAGCAAATGTTAAATCTATGGGAAGGTTCTAGTCAGATTTCTCGCTCGCATTTTAATATTTTTAAATGTTGTTTTTTGCATATGATAGCTGAGGTTGATCTCTAACGTTTTTAGTTTTTTGATTTTGGTTACAGTTTTTATTATAAGCGGACAATTTCAATTTTGGAACCAGTATGAACTGGTTCTGAAAGTGAAAGTACTCTTATATAAAAAAAAAAAAAACTTGAACCAAAATCGAAAAAGTAAAAGCTAAGAGCGTTAGAGATTGACCTCAGCTATCCTATGCAAAAACATCATTTAAAAATATTAAAATGCGAGAGAGAAATCTGCTAAGAACGTTCCCATAGACTTAACATTAGACGCCCTTGCCTTGTGTGTGCGTGTTTAGAAGAGGGGGAGGGGGCGCAAAAACGCACCTTTGTATCTTTCGTGGATTTCCTGATAAATTTTTCCAGGATGCTCAGTGTCACAATATAAAAATAAGATACGAATGAGTTTTTTCGAACTCAGTCCTTTTCCGTCCCTGTAGCGAGGGCGGTCGTAAAATAAACACCTATCATGGTGTTAGAGATTAAATTTTGAAATTTGATCAATCACGTAATGTAAACATCTGATGCGAAGAATTTTTCTATCTTCAGCTCTCAACTCACCGAAGGTGAGCGGGGTCAAAAATAATAAATCGTAGTTTTCGTGATGAAATTTCGAGACATGATGTCGGAATATAAATGTCATATTTATTAATTAAGCTAGATTGTTTTTACTATTTTTTTTTCCGCCAAGAGAAGAGGAAGGGGGGGGGGGGAGGCATAAAACGTATCTCCATATCTATCATGGTTTTAGATATTAAATTTGGGAAGCGGGTGATTTCTAGGGATGCACCGAATGGTGATTTTGGCCGAATACCGAATATTCGGCCCACAGGTAGACGAATACCGAATATTCGGCTAGCTGAATAGTAACAACGAGGCGAATACCGAATACTCGACCAACCGAATAGTAACTATTCGGCCGAATACCGGATATTCGGCTGGCCGAATATTTTGATATTTCAGAATTTAAAAGTATTAACAGTTAAATTATAAAACAATTTTACATAATATTTAACACAGATACTACCATGAACTAGACCTTTATACAAGAAATCTGTAGACAAAAAAAAAAAAAAAAAAAAAAAAAAAAAAAAAAAAAAACATCTGTGCTCTGAGTTATAACTTAAAAATAGGACAGCCTTAAAACTTTTCTAATTAATAAAGCTTTAAACTTCGTGGCTTCGTCTGTAAATTAATATAAATTTATAAAATGTTTTTATATTCTAATAGAAATATTTTAAAATCAAAGAATTTTTTTAATGAATTAGAAGAAACATTCTACAATGATATAGTGTTTATTTGTCAGGAAGGGACTAAAGTAAAAGAGTACAATATATTAAAATGGTGGCAAATCAACAAGAAAACTTTCCTGTTCCTTTTGATTTGGCAAGGAAGTTTTTAAATGAACCAGAGAGCAGGTGTCTGGAATGGGCGATCCTATTCAGAGATTGTAAACATACAGGGTGTTCATACATCTTGGAACAGACTTTCTGTGTTGATAATGTTGTCAAAGCAAATATTTTTTGAGCAACAAACATTATCTCAATCCACTTATTCCATCAAAAATACAGGGTGTGTTACCGCAAGCTGAAACTGATTTTTTGTTCTCAACTTTAACAACAATGAAGATATTTTAGCGAGATTTGCGTCATATTAATTTTGATTGTAACAAATATTGGAATTATTAACAATTATTGGAAGTGGCTGAATTTTGGCCAGTGACACAGTATGAGTAGCTCTGTCAGCTGCACTCTGAATAAAGGAACATGTAGCTCAGTGTTGTTTAGATATGAATGGTGGCAATTTCCAGTACTTCTCGTGATTCACAGAAATCAATGTTGAAAATATAGTTGACAGACAAATTGACTGTCTTGAAGTCTATTATCACCAGTGAAAGTTTTTTCCATTTTGTTTAGAAACATGACGTTTGCGAGAAAACAAGAAACAGATTATTTACTAGACAATATTCAGGAACTTGCATTTATTTGTACATCATTAATTTCTATGCAGGTCATCATTAATGGTTAATTTTCTTAAGTGACGCTTTTCACACAGCAAATAAATAATATAAAAGCATTCTCTTTCATTGAAATATGATTCTATTTCTAATTGTTTTTAATATCTTTATTAATTGCCAGTTAAAAATAGAAATTGGGAGTTTTCAAAATTATTTGAAAAGTTTTTTTAAGTATTCAGTTTGACCGAATATTTTGATATTCGACCAAACCGAATATTCGGTAGGCCGAATAGTTTGATAGTCGGCAGACCGAATAGTTTGATATTCGGTAATATGGCCGAATACCGAATAGATTCCGAATATTCGGTGTATTTCGGTTGCATTTATTTGTACATCATTAATTCCTATGTAGGTCGTAATTAATGGTTAATTTTCTTAAGTGACACTTTTTAAACAGCGAATAAATAATGTAAAAGCATCCGTTTCAGATAAATATGATTATATTTCTAATTATATTAAATGTCTTTATTAATTGGCAGTTAAAAGTAGAAATTGTGGCTTTTAAGAAATATTTAAAATAAAGTTTTATTCAATATTCGTTTTGTCGAATATTTCGATAGTAGGCCACACCGAATAGGTTGATATTCGGCCTAACCGAATATTCAGTAATATGGCCGAATACCGAATAGATACCGAATATTCGGTGCATCCCTAGTAATATGCAAAATATAAACAAGAAATACGAAGAGTTTTTCGTAAAGGGGCATCCCTTTTTTTTAATTTTTATTTTAATTATTCACAGTTTTTTATCCTACATTTTAATACATTCACTAAATTGTTTTCATTCATAAATGCCGATATTTTATTTCGAAGATCAAACAGCGTTTTTTATTTTTCTATAAAAGCAATGCATCTTAAAATAAAGTAAATAAAAATAAAATTAAAAGACAGCGTCGAATTGAAGTTTGAACCTAATTTTCAGGTCATGACAATCACAACAAAGTGAGCACAAGTAAACAATCTACACTTGATGTCAAGCACACAAGTCAGATGTATGTTCTCAATAAACAAACAAACAATCTACAAAAATGAAATATATATTACATTTATTAGAAAATAAAATATATTATTAGAATTTTTATTGCTGCACTGAGAATATTTGAAATTTTATCGAATGTGGTAAAGAAATTCATATCGCAAACGTGTTAGAAAAATCCACAATGACGATCAGAGGATTTTTTCTTTTAGAACACATTTTAGTTCAATTTATGGAACGTCACAAGCGGTGGAACGAAACCGGAATTCAGTCATCCGAAATCAGGCCTGGATTCCGGTTCGGTGGGAAAGAGCGATTCTCCCGCGATACTCCAAAGTGTATACACTTTCAGCACTTCCTTGGCGAAAAATATTTCGCCAAAGGATTTGGCGCATTTGCCCATAACAATGCTACAAAGTGTATACAGTTTTGACGCTGTTTTGTTTATATATTTACTGTACTGAGATTGAGCTGCATGTGACGATATGGATATTTTAAAAATAAATTTTCTCTCTGTTTTTGATTATTTTGATAATTTCGTTGCGCTATTAAAGAAAAATGCTTAATATCATAAGTTAAATAGAAGAAGAGTCATCGTTTAGTTTACAGTTATTTTCAGTTGTGTAGCTGCCGTGTGTTTCGCGAATTGGAGTGATTATTTTCTAAGACTTATCCAGTATAAAGGGAAATATGGACATTTTCTTTTCTTTTAATTCAATTTTTGAATTAATTGGCCAGCTGGTGTCACTTTTGAAAGTAGAAGTTTAATTTCTTCTTCTGCTTTGAAAGTGTGCACTTGCTAGCCAGAAATTTTACTAATGGATTAATATCACATTTAAAAAAAAAAAAAAAACAGTCAGAGAGCAATAAAGCAATTTCAGGTTTGGTAAGCACTGAGTTTTTTCTGTCCATTTATATTTATTTCTTATGAATAACTCTGAGCACCTGTGTATTATTTCTAATGTGTTTGTGCATATTATAATAACATTAAACAGTTATATAACATATCTGTTTACATTTAAAGTTTCAATGCTGGTATCCATTCAAAAAATAAAAGTGGTTTCAATCTATTTTATTAATGGGAGATTTTCAAAATAACTGCCTGTTTAATGCTTTATACATTGAACACATATTCCATTAAAATATATTATATAGGATAGATGTGCCAGTAATGGACACCCTTAAGGAATTTTTTTTTAAATTATTTTTTAATTAATAGTTATAATTATTATATCCCACTTTTTTTAATATTATATTAATCTATCAACATTATTTAATCAATCTCATAGTCTCATTTCTCAATGTGAATCAAAATTTAATTGTAAATAACAGAAATGTATCAAAACACCCAAAATTCCAGTAATGGACACCCCACAAAAAATAATAGATAATTGATTTTATGATTGTATTTAAAACCAAAATTTAATGAAAGCATATTAATGAAATATATTCATTATTATAAAGTCATTTTCAAATAAATTTAACAATTAGGATATCAATAATTAATAAAATATTTATGAGACTGAACTGATTCACTGTTTAAATTAATTATTCTCATTATCAAAATATCAATATTTTAATTATTTTAGATAGAAGGTTTAAAATACTAAATTTTAAAGAATTATATTTATCAAATTATTAAGTCATTGAGGGGGAGAGGGGAGTTTAGAAGGGTTAGTTTAAAAAAAAAAAATTAAGTGTCTTGGTGTACCAGTACATGGAATCATATTTATTTTTATTCTTAACAGTTAAACTTCCTAAAACTGCTTTATATATTACTTTTAGCAATTTGTATAAAATATATCAAATAAATGAAAGTGTAGGTTGAATGTTTTTTATATATTAAATAAAATTATTTCAAAATAAAATATCAGAACTGACATTTGAGCCCCTTGATCTGCAGATTTACTACTTTCATTGCTGCTTTAAATTTAATATTATAGTGATTTTTTATGTATGTAGTTCTTTTGTCAGAGATGAATAATGAAACATTTAAAACAAAAAATAATAGATTTTTAAGAACTTGTGCGATTTAAAAAATTGTCCTTTTTTAAATGGGGCGAGTTTGAATTCCATGAGCCCCTCATTTTCCCATGCACTTAAAGATTATTCTCTGCTTCCTGATGGGTGTTGATTGCTGCATTATAAAATATGCAAGGTACGGCTTACAAAAAAATAATTTGATAACAATCTTAAAAAAAATTATTAATTACGTGAAATTGATAAAAACAGCTATTTATATAAAAAAATATATTATTACATTCTGGTAAATGAAATAAAAAAATTATATTTGATTACTTAGCTTTTCACTTAAATAAAAAAAAAATATGCACTACGGACATTACTGAATTTGCTTTTTCAGTATGTTCACATGGGGTGTCCATTACTGGAAATTGACTAATTAAGCATTCCAATAATGGACCATGCTCGTAAAACCTGAAAAATAAATGAAATTTTATAAATTGCCATTGGTATGTAAAATTCAAAGTTTTCTATTATTGTCTAAACGAAAACATGCAATTTTTTCAAGAAAATAAAAAAATATATGAATTGTTTAAGTGAAGCCAGCTCTTAGCATGTTCATTAAGATTTTCACAGAAAATCTGTGGAACTGTGAAACATTATTTTCTGCTTCCTCATTGGTTTGATTAAGAGTGTCAACAATAACCTAGAATATAAAACAAGCAAGGAGGACAGGAATTATGAAAAAATATATAAAAGGCTAAATTTTTATTGGTTATTTTTTTATAAATCAAAAACTTTGAAAATGGCCCATTACTGGCACAACTACCCTATATATATCCTTTGATATGGTTATAACATAACATAATTACATGATAATATGGTTCATGGTTTGATATGGTCATAACATAACACAATATATCACGCTATGTATAATAAAATGTATTAATTTACGGTTTACGTGTAATTTGCTAACTACAGTAATCTAACAATCAAATACTTAAATACATTTAAGTATTTGAGTGTTAGATTACTGTAGTTAGCAAATTACAGAAATTTAAAATTAAAACATCGATTTACCAAAGTTTTTTATAAATCTTTTAGACTAGTTTAAATATATAAAAATACAAATATTTCTTCTAATATATATTTATATAATAGTTTAAAAATTAATATTAATGTCTTTTCTATAGTCTTTAGACATCTCATGAGTATTATAATTATTTTACAAAACCTTTTGTATCTGTAATTGAAAATAAAGCTAGAGGAAGCTTTATTGTTCAGGGGTCGATGCAGGGTTTTTTTCTTGGGGCCCATTTTGTGAAAAGTAAAGGTTATTTTTGTGAAATTTATTATATTTTTTTGAAAAATAACATTTTACAACGAAAGTTGAAATCCAGTTAATCAAATTCGAACCAAGCATTTATAAATAAAAACTTTTTTAAATCCTTTTGCTGAAGTTTTCCGCTCTGGTGAACTTGTTTGTTTACAAATTACACATTTTGAAACATCACAAAATAATAAATAAATAATAAATAGTAAGTTTTTATGGAATAGAGTTTTGCTTTATTGTTCAGGGGTCGATGCAGGGTTTTTTTCTTGGGGCCCATTTTGTGAAAAGTAAAGGTTATTTTTGTGAAATTTATTATATTTTTTTGAAAAATAACATTTTACAACGAAAGTTGAAATCCAGTTAATCAAATTCGAACCAAGCATTTATAAATAAAAACTTTTTTAAATCCTTTTGCTGAAGTTTTCTGCTCTGGTGAACTTGTTTGTTTACAAATTACACATTTTGAAACATCACAAAATAATAAATAAATAATAAATAGTAAGTTTTTATGGAATAGAGTTTTGTGAAGGGACCCATTTTATCAAATTGATTTTTGTCAAGGGGCCCATTTTATTAAATAGATTTTTGTGAAGGGTCCTTAAACAGGCCCCAAGTTTTTCCTGGATCGACCCCTGTTGTTCTTTATTTAATGTAAACAAAGTGTGGCAAAATAGTAGTAGTGTTAATGAAAACAAAATTACTACCTTAATTTATATTTATTGAAAAGTTCCTATAAAATAGTAAGTATTTTTATTACCTTTCATGAGTATTAGCTATATATTTAATTACTTATTTATCCAATTATAATTATGTTAATTAGATACTTTTGACTATAGGATCATTAGGCCTAACATTATCTTCCTTAGAATGACATTTTTCTTGGTCAAAATTATTTTTAAAGAACATTCAGTTTTTAAAAGTAACCTCAATCAAAATCACCAGTTATTAACCCCCCCCCCCCCCCTGAAACATTAAGAAACTCATAAAAGATCAACTTTCTTTCTGAGTGTTAACCTTCAAGAAAGCAATAATACAACCATTTGTTGCATTTAAACCAAATTATCTGTGTAACAGTAATCATAAAGTGGTAGTTCATTTCAAAATGACTCTAATATATAATTCTATTTAGATGACAAATAAAATTGTTTTAAAATATGTTTTGTATGTTGCATGTTACCTCTTTTTAAAAGAAACTTTGGTACTTTTATGTTAGCCAGGCACAGATAATAAATAACTAAATATTGTTCCCATCACTATCATTTGTATTTTATTTATTTCATATAAAATATGAATTTTTCACTCATTTAATTTAAAAAACACAAAAAAATAGAGAATACCACAAATAAAAACATTTTATTTCAACACCAAATCATTGTTTCAAATTTAATATTTTCATATGCAAAAAATAGTAGCTGCTGTTGGTGAAATTTGTGTAGGCTAACATAAAAGTACCAAAACTTGTGTGTATAATTTTATGCTTATGATTGCAGTATAATTACTTAATACTTCCTTTATTGCTAATTCAGGATTCTATCATATATATAGTTTTTGCCATTCACGCAGGGCCGAAACTAGTTTTTTTTTTTTTTCACATGGGGCAAACATGGATTTTTCTCCCTCCTTCCAAACCTTCCTCCGCAAAGTACATTTACAAAGAGAATTTTACTACGTTTCTAATAGATGACTAATTTAAAATTAAAATTATGTAATAATAAAATACAAATTGTCAAATATTTATTCATTAAAACCTGTGAAAACTGAATCGAAAGGAATAGGAAAAAATTATGCTTTATACAGGCTTCAGTCTTAGCAGGTATAATTGAAGTTTTTGACATAACAGTTTAAACTGTCAAAAACCTGCCAACTGGTTTCGGTCTTAGCAGGTATAATTGTTGGAGTTCTTTCTGTTAGTACCATGTAATTGTTTCATTTAAGACAACATTCCATTGTAGAAATATTTCATTTTCCCAAATGATACTGTAATTGTAGTAGTATTACAAATTATTAGAATTAGAATTGAAGCATTTAAAATCATAGTGATTTGAGTCTCATTGTCGTAAGAACTCAAAGACCAAGATATACTGTGGGCATAACAATGAATTCCATTACAGCAAAATAAAATATATTTGTGTAATATCCACATCAGTTTCATGGAACTGTCAATTATAATGCTCTTCCCAGTGTTGAATTCAGGGGGTGACCTGGGGGACATTCAACGTGGAGCATTGAAATGTCCCCTCTGGATGATTTAAGATTTTATGCTTTTAATGGTTAAAAAGTGCAATTCCCCCCCCCCCTTCCAGAGCCACAGAAATAACTCCCAGAAAAAAATGTCTGAATTCAACACTGGCTCTTCCTATCCATAGACTGATTGATATGTCTAGATACTTTCCTGAGCCTAACGCTAATTTTCAAAATTATGTGCGACTTCACAACAAAACAACAACTATTATGTTTTTATTTTGTGAATTTTCCACCCGTTAGTTTTTCATGTTCTGGGCAGCTGCCTGATTTTGCAGTTTCTACAGCCGAATCTGGATAAAAAAAATGAGACGGCATTTTTAAGTTGTCACCTAGGATGGAAAAACACCTTGAAATGGAAAGACGAGATTTTTTTTTTTTTTTGTAGTGGTGGAGTGGGGTATAAATGCAATGTAAAATTTTATTAGTTATTGGTTCGGCCATTTTTGTTCAGGAGAAGTTCATTCAAGTTTTTGTACCTAATTTTTATAAACTCTGAATCTTAAAATATTATCTATTCAATTTTAATACACCTTATAAACCTTCAGAAAATTAATTTTAAAACAGAATGCAATGTAAAATTTTATTATTTAGAGGTTTGGCCATTTTTTTTCCTGAGAAGTTCATTCAAGTTTTAGCACTTAATTTTTATAACTCTGAATCTTAAAATATTATTTATTAAATTGTAATACAACTCATAAACCTTAAGAAAATTAACCTTTTATATTTTTTGTCACCACAAATATATTAAATACAGTATAGAACCATTTATCCAGAATGGTTGGGGTCAGCTGTAGTTCAGATAACTGGTTAGGCATTAAAGCAACATCCATTTGATCAGATTTTAAAATACATGTGGCTGTGTCATTGTCTCTGATTTCAAATTAATTCTTTGATTGCACAGATTAAGAATCAGATTCAATCAAGATCAAAGATTAATCTGAATCTGGTTTCTGGATAAACAATTCCATACTGTATTAACATTTACATAAGTCAACTAAATACAGTAAACTCTGTCTAAGGCAGAATCGATTGGGACCGAGAAAATTTTCCATGGTAGACAATATTCTGCCTTATGCAAACAGCCCCCTCCCCCGCACCAAAAAAGAGTAAATCGTATATTTTTTTACACTTGTAACCTTTCAGTACCATTTTTTAAAAGGAATTTTTTTTTTAATTAGACTTGTTATTAAATTTATTATTTCAAATAATTTCAAAAAACACTTAAACACAAAAATAAATATTACCAATACAAAATTATTTCAAATCTGAAATTTAATGAAAATCATTTATTTAACAAATACAATTACATATTTCACATAGTAGTTTATAGAATTAAAAAGTAATCTTTTATCGATAGTTGTTTTTTGTTTTGGTTTACATGCATTCTTCAGTAAGACATTGTAAGTCTGTTATTATCAGTATAATTTCTTTGATAAGGTGTCTTGATATGTTTGATTGCTGTCTTCAAGGTTTTCAGGATCGTGGTCATCTTCATTTACACTATCATTTTTTACATCATGTTAAAGCTCTGTCAAAACATCCATGAATTGTTAGCTGTGCACACTGCACTGAAAAAAAAAAAGACTGGGTATGAGTCAGAAAGTTGTCACTTTGAACTTGAGTACAATCTTAAAGCATAATATATTGTACTTTAGAAAATACATATATTTTCATAAATGTGCATTCTAATAGTAATAATTACTTTTAAATGCAAATTTACATGGGAAATAATGGAATAAGAAAGAATTCCTTAAAATTAAAATAGTTAACGTTCTTTTGAATTACAAAATTAATCTATTACAAAATTTAATTAAAATGCTCGACCGAGAGTATTTGACATATATAATATGTATGTTTTAAAGTTTCATAAACCTTTCATTTTTAAAAAGTCCTTTTTTTCGCCTGATGCAAAATTATGGTTTCAGTGAGCTGTGTCAGTGGGAAAGTTGCCAAGGCCACCAAATGAAATTCTGTTTCAAAAATCCAAATGAAACTATCTTCAAAAATTGAACTTAGTTTTGGGGGCTTTTTACAGTTTTGCATTAATACTAAATTGCAGCATTTGTTTAAAAACTGCAAATAAGTGCTTCAATATGTGCGCATCCTATCTGCACATACTCAGGATTAGCAATCTTTTGCTGATGCAAACATTCACTTTTGCATTAGTTATATACTGAAATTTTTCATTTTGTAGCATTTTCCATTATTAGCATAAAACAAAGTTATTCTAATGAGTTATAGCCAATTTAAATACAAGTGGTTTTAGCTTTTGACTAGACACAAAAATAATTTTAAAATGCAAAATACACTCTTGATTGTTCTAATGTTTTTTATCATATAAAAACATAACTTTAGAATCCTTAAGGGCAGGGAATAGTCAGAATAAAATTAAAGGTTGTAACTCTTTTGAAACAGGTGAACTGTCAGCTTTTTATTTACTTATTGACATCATCACTTATTATTTCACTAGTATAATTATACGCTGAAAATGTTCATTCTGCAGCCAGTGATGTAGTAGTAAAAAAACCAGAGGACATACGCCTTAGGTAGAGGGTATACCCTAAAAAGTATATGCTATAGTGTTTTTGAGAAGAGAGTATACGGTATTCCTTAAAATAATCCAAAAGGTATACTGTATATCCTCCATTACATCCCTGTCTGCAGCCTTTATTTTTCTTAGCATCAAATATAGTTATAAACAATTTAATAAGAAATATAGTGCCTACAATATGGATATACACTAATTTACCTTTCTATATAATACTTTGATCATATATATCTGTGTTTGTGCATGCATATGTCAGAGAGAGAGAAATAGTATGAGCCCCCCCTACATTTTCTTGAGCAACCCCTATTGTTTACTTCTAGCTACAGCCCTGATTGTATAGTGTTTTGAACCTGTCCAGGCATGTTCTATCACCCCTTACAGTTTGGCCCATGAATTCAGGGACACTCTGTATACATTATATATATATACAGTAGCGTAGCTAAGGGGGGGCAAGGGGGGCGGCCGCCCCGGGCGCCGCTGCCAAGGGGCGCCAAATTGAGAGGGGTTTTTAACCGAAATTATCTCTCATATTTTGACAATAAATAAAAATTGTTGACCTTTTTTTGTGTGTGTGTGAATATTTTCTTTAGTAAAACATTTTATTATATTCAAATAATGAAAGTCTTAAGAAAATGTTTCTAGGGATGGCTCAACCAACTTCGTACTTTACATGATTACGTACCTGAAAGGAGTCGCAAAATGATTAAATGGACGAGGGAGGGGCGCCCAATTGAGAGACGCATTAAATCAAAACTTTCAGGGAGCCCAAAAATGTCCAAGCGATAGTTTTGAGCAGTGCCCCAAGATGAAAACATCTTAAAAGGTCATTACTTAGCGCTTTAGATCTTCAGTTAGTTTAAATTAAGCATAGGTTATGAATTAATCATTGTAATAAAATTTTAAAGAAATGCGCCAAAAGTGGGGGGAAATGTTTAAAAAAGGGCCCTAGGACCCTAACAAAAATATGAGAATTATGGCCCGAGGAGAGGAATTGATACAAAACTTTAAAGTTATGCACATTGAGAGGGTGACACAATTAGAGAGGTAAAAAATGCACAGTGTAAAAAAGTTCAGGGTGTCCCGGATCGGACCCCAGGGTCTTAACTGGGATGTTGAAATGGGGGAATAACTAAATGGAGAAAACGTCCCAAAATTTGTAAGATTGGATTGAAAGGGGGACAAGTTATTAACTATTTAGAACACAAAAACATAAAGGGGACCAGGTCTTAAAAAATTAAAAATCTGAGCCTCAGGTACATCAGGACCTGCTTTGGACTATCCACATCCAAATTTTCAGACTTCTGCGGGCATTACATTTCGCTAGCCATCGCACACAGACAAATAACTTTCTTTTATTAGTATAGATAATTAAGTTATTAAAATATTAAAATGCTGTATTGTCTTTTGATATACACCTGCGTACATAATTTGTATAATTCTAGTCTATCAGGAAATGGGTGAAAAATCAATTAGAAAATTCCATTTTTACATTACAAAAAACAAGTTAAATGAAAAGGAAATAAATAAAAATGAATTCATGTATTATTAATTAAATATTATTTATTTATTGAGTAAAGACACAAGTATAATAGATGAATTCCAAAGTTAAAGATAACGCTAATCCTAGATAATTTTATAACTAAAATGTTTTATTAAATCTTCATATATATATTTTTTTAAAGAGCAAAATTTTATAGAATAAATAGAAATAAAAATCCATTAAAACTTTCATAAATCGGGCAGTCCATATCACGGCTTAATTTCTAACAAAAAAAAAGCACCGGAGCCCTGATATTCTGCAGTGCCAAAACCCGTAGCGTATTACCCCCCCCCCCCCCCCCCCCCCACACACACACACACACACACCCTCCGCCGTCACTCCAATCTGCATATGTATATTTCATACATTTTTTAATTTTAAAGCATTGTTTTTTTAATGCTAATTAATCGCAAAATTCTGTGATTAAATAAGCTCAGGATTATGATTCGGAAATAGTGTTAAGACACACACACAAAAAAAATAATAATAATAGTTTGCAGCTATGCAGATTAGAAAAAGACTATTTCTGTTGACTCTTTATTCTTATCAAAATAGCATTAAAATGATTTGAAATTGAAATAAATAAAATTTTGAATTTAAGACAGATTGAGCTCGAGCCTGCCCAAACCCGAAGACTGGTATAAAAATCGAACCCATTTCATATCCATCTCTTACGTGAGTGACACATTACGTCACTTATAAGTGTTTTGATAACAAAAGAAGGCAAAAGATTGGAGATGGGAGGGAAAGGAAAGGGTAATTTAGGATTCGTTTTGCCGAAGTGTTACTGCACTGGGCTCTGGAGCACAGTGTTTATGAGCTCCGGTGAATTCTGGCCAATATTTAAATTTTTACTAAAAATAGAGAAGTACCGGCGCTGGGCTCCGGTGGGCTCCGGTGCAAATTAAGCCCTGGTCGATATGCTAAACTTTTGGAGATTTAGTATATTGGAAATCAAATTCCTCGCTCGTTGTATCCGGGATTTATTATACGTCAGATGTACTATTGCAGAGATCATTTGCATACTTTGTATAGCTAAGCCACAAGATTAAAAGTTTCGGGGACGCAACTGAAGTTACGCCGCTACTTTTAAACAACAAGCTCATAAAGTTTGAAAATAGTTTTTTAGATTGATTTTCAAACCAAGATTAGCCATCATGATCAAAAGAAAGCAAAAGAAACATAAAATAACATAATTAAATTTGAATGGACAAATATATATATCTTTCTCTTTGGGCTAATCAAAGTAAAAATTTTACGGTAATAAAAGTTTGTCAATAAGGTGCACCGATGTAAGTTTTAAGATGTAGTTTTTATTGATATTATTAAATGGTTTTGTGAAAGTTTTATGATTCAATCAAGCAAAAAGTAATTCTTTAGGTAAAATTCATTTTGTGTTAAAAATATTTCATTGAAAATCTTTTAAAGAAAATTTCAAAACCACACTTTTGTATAATTATAAACTTTTCGAAACATTTTTCTTTCATACTTTCCTTACAAATCTACTCTATAAATGTTTCAACTAGTTAAACTTTTCAACTAGTTAAAATGTCATGACAAATTTTTAAATAAAATACAAAAAAGACATAATCTTTTTGTTTTTAGAAAAAAAAAACTATCTATATCGCATTTTTTTAATTTTACGAAATACACCTTAAAGATTAAAAAAAAAAAAAAACGTTAATTGAAAAATATTTGTTGCAGTTTTATCACTTAAGATACATGAAATTCCTTGTAATTTTTAAAGAGTGTACGCACCATGTAAATGCAACAAGGCAGCAGATTTTTTTTTCCATAATCGGGTTTAACTTAGGAGTTTTCGCAAACGTGATTTCTAGCAAATAATTTACTTTTATTGTTGTAATCATTGTTGCTACTGTCATACTCTTAAAACTACATAGCTACATAGCTAAACATCTTGGAGATATTAGTAGGTCACCATAAATGAAAATGTCGTCATAAATTTGCGATAGCTGACAATTTTTGAAAGTCCCCAAATATTGACGAAAATTAGGAATCTTCTATAATCGTGTTCCACGCATTTTACCTTCGTATGTTTGAGTAAAATTCGTTTAATTCTTAAAAACAAGGAAGAGGAAAACTACCTTTTCCTCCAGTACAAGCCGGAAGGACTCCGTCTTGAGGAAAAATTTGGTTATTTTTTATTGGGGGGGGGGGGGGGGCGCACAATTTCTTCCTGCCCCGGGCGCCAAAAAACGTAGCTACGCCACTGTATATATATATAATATGAATGTCCAAAATATACCAAACATCTACATCTAAAATGATTATAACGCCATAAAACTTAGCAATAATCTTGGTCACTGCTATCTTTAACAAGGAAAATTCATATTAAAAAATTTTGTTAAATTTTAATACATTTTTTGATAATTTGTAAATATTCTGGATAGAAATCACTCAAAGACAGACTGCCAAAATGGTGATTTTCTTGTGTCACACTGAGTGTCTTCCTAAACATTTTTTAGAAAAAACCCCCCACAAATTTACCTTTCAGTGGACACACTAAGAGTAAGCACATGTACTTTTTTTGTACAATAGTTACGCTTTCACAAATGCAAGATATTTAATAATAGTAAAAAAGTGACAAGTTAGAAGAAAATCATAGTAAAAATTGAATTTTAAATTCCATGCCACATGTGAATACAGTACACTCCCTCAAATACATGCAATTCAGGTCCAGAGTTTACAGAGATTTCTGGTCACTGTTTTGGTTATATTTTTTAAAACAGTAATTTGAATGTAATAATGCACTTGAAATTATAATGAATGCAACTGTAAGTTTCAATCTTTACATCTGCAACAATGTGCGAATTTTAAGAAATCCACTGTATATAGTGTAAGAACTATCATAATTGTAAAATTAAAACTGTGAAATTGCTGAAAAGTTAATTAAAAAAGTTTATATCGAGCATACTTTTATTTAGGGTTTAAAATTGATGAAATAAATAAATGTATATCTCACATATGATAAAATATATGTATTTACATTCTACTTGGGCCAGAAATAAGAATGGGCAACAGGTCCCCCCTGGGTTGAGCTACAATTTTTTATTAAGTTCAATAAAAATCTTAAGCAATATTAATAAAAGTGTGGTAAATCATACATAAGCAATAAACACATACTTTTGGCAAAGGTTTCTCCCTGCTAGATGAGTTGCTGAACAGAGCTTTCTTCATTTTACATTTCTTTTTCATTGTCTTCATAGTGTACATTTCTCCAGTAGTCGAAAAAATATTGCTTGCGTATAAAATTCAAATAGACTAATACACAGCAGGCAATATTTATTCAACATGTCACAATGCTGTACAGTGGCTGTTCCCATCAAAACACAAGAGTTAAGCAGCATCAGCTGTGGTTAATACTTTAGACGATGGCTCCTGGCAATGCCACATACTGGCATGCAAAATCTGTGGTGCGGAGAGTACTCTCAGTTGGAGGGAAAGACAAGTGTCACGCTAGGTCAGACTGCTGCCCACATGGTGTCTCGTCAAATTGAAGCTGCACATCTGGGTGAATCCAATGACTTCAGGACCTGGTCTGATGTCTACATCCTCCAATGGGCATAAATTAACAACAACAAAATTGAATCTAAAAAAATAAATAAAAGTTTGGTTGAAAAAAGTTTGAAACAGAAATATATTATAAAACTTCCATTTAATAACAATATACTAGATATGAAGTAGATAACCATTCCAGGATCTCTCTAAAATATTGTTTATTAAATTAAAATTTCATAATATATATATATTAATGAGTAAATCATAAGATTGCTCCACAACCCATATGTAAAGTGAGAAATAATTATCTTACAACTTATCACACACACTATAAAAAAAAAAAAAAAAAAGAGTGCCAGTTCTTCATTCAGTACACTGACCAGAAACTCAGATGAAGTAAAATAATGTGATAAAGGGTGAACATTTGATAAATGTGCTAGCTATAAAAGCAAGCTATTGTTGGTATTCGAAACAGAGGCATTTAGTTATTAATTTATATTAGGTTTAATAATTCAAAAAGGGATTAATACAAATGATAATTTTATTCACTTTTAGCAGTTTTGTGTGCCAGTTATTTTTTCAAGAGTAAAATATTTACTGCTGTACTGTTATGCTTAGAAGCCATTTTGAAATTTTTTGATGTAATTTGGTTATGATAGTAAGAAACTTTGGATAATTCAAATAACAGGTGAGTTTTAGTCCATCATATTGCTTGCAACTCTTATTCTGAATAAATTTTCTATTTTTTTTTTCTTTAAAATAATGTAAAATTTATATATATTTTTGAAAAATAAGACCAAATAAGATAAAAGAATTAGACAGTTAGGCTTAACTAACAAAAAACAGCTATGGTAGATATACCAGTAATGGACACCCCTAAAGGAATTTCTTTAAAAAATATTTTTAATTAATAGTTACAATAATTACATTCTAGTTTTATTTATATTATATTAATCTATCAACAATATTTATTCATTCTCATAGTCACACATCCCAATGTAAATCAGTATTTAATTGTAAATAACAGAAATAAATCAATTCCAACAATGCATTCTCTGTTCCAGTAATGGACACCCAACAAAAAGTAACAGGTAATTGTTTGATGATTGTATTTAGAACCAGAATTTAATGAAAGCACACTGATGAAACAAAATAGTTATTTTCAAATAAATGTAATAATTAGGATATTAATAATTAATAAAATATTTTTGAGAATAATTCGCTGTTTAAATTAATATTGTCATTATTACAAGATCAATATTTGTCTTTTTTAAGTAGAAGATTACTAAATTTTAAAGGAATTAAATTTATCCAATTATTGTGACAAGGGGGAAGGGGGGGGGGGAAGTAAAGGAGTTACTAAAAAAATGTTTTGGAGTACTAGTGAATGGAATCTTATTTCTCATCATTCTTAACAGTTAAACTCCCTGACACTACTTGGTATATTACTTGTAGTAATTAGTAGGAATGTACCGAATAGTAAGTGCTTGATAGTAAATACTTCTATATTTAAGGATTTGTAAGTTTTTAAAAGTTAAATTTTAAAATAATTTTACATCATATTTAACACAAAGACAATTTTGATTAACAAACCCTTTTCACAATTAAATTTTACAAAAAAAAAAAAAAAAAAAAAAAAAAAAAAAAAAAAATTTGACCAATTTAAGGATAGTTTTAAAACATTTTTAATTTAAAAAGAACTCCATGGCTTCTTTTGTGAACTGAAATACATCAATAAAATCTTCTAATATTCTAAAACAACTGTCCTCTAAAAAAAAAAAACCCACATTAAAATGTTTTCTTAGAGAGAAAAAACAAAAACAAAAAAAACTTAGTACTTTAAATATTTCACTAAAGTCAATTTTTTTTCCCGTTTTTATGCACCCTTTAGAATAAATAAAAATAGTTAAAAATACCTAAGGAATGCTTATTTAGTTGTAAAATAATTTAAACTAACAACATGAGCTTCATTTTTACAGATTGTCTTGTTATAATAGAATTTTAGAATGATCTATATAAATTTATAATTGTTTTTATGTTAAACCATTAATATGTAATAAAATGCTTCATTTTCAGCTCAGTTTGTCAGGGTTTTTTTTTCCTTCTTCCTGGTAATAAGTTATTTTTTTTTTTCTAAATTCTGGCTTAATTGGCTGTCATTTTGTAATAAAGTAATAAAATGAAAAACATTAAAATCTTAGTCAAAACAAGCTATAAAAATTTAGCAATATTTATTTATTTTTATTTTTTTGCATTCTTTATTAGGCTTTATATAGAGAAAATCTTAAAAAATGAGGTTTTTTTAGAGGACAATATTTTAAAATCAAAAAGAAATTTTGAAAGACTATTTTACAGTCATATAGTGTTTTGCTTGCCATGAAACGAGTAAAAAAAATATTCAAATAGTGACAACTTAGGAATAAAGTTTCTGAATGTACCCAGAAGGGTCTAAAATGGATGATTATTTTCTGAGGTTTGAAATGTACAGAGTGTTCCTAAAATTTTAGAACAAACTCAAGGGAGATAATGCAGTCACAACAAACATTTTCTGTACAGGAAACCAGCATCGTTATCCATTTATTCAATCAAAAATACAGGGTGTTTCACTTCAAGCTGAACCTGAATTTTTGTTCACAACTTTAATAATAGTGAAGATATTTTAGCAAGATTTTCATCATATAAACATTGTTTAATATGAAATCATTGGAATTGACTGAATTTTAGTCAGTGACGCAGTATATGTGTACTGTCAACTGCATTCTGAATAATGGAATGTCTAGCTTAGTGTTGTTTGCATGGCAAAAAAATTAATGTTAATCTACGGTTTTAAAAATATTTTTTTAAAGCGTTTTCTTTAATAGGTTGGTTTGGCCGAATATCTTGATATTCGGCAAACCAAATAATTTGATATTCAGCCTAATCGAATATTCGGTAGGTAGTATGGCCGAATACATACTGAATATTCATTGCATCCCTAGTGATTAGCAGTACAAATATGAAATAAATGAAACTGTGTGGCTGAGTATTTCAAATACTAAATAAAATGATTTAAAAGTAAAACTGCAGAATTGACACTTTAGTTCTTGATCTGTAGATTTACTAGTTTATTTACTACTGTAAATTTAATTAATATTAAGTTGTTTTTTGTTTTTTTAATGCACAGTTTTGTCAGAGATGAATAATCAAACAATTAAGACAGAAAATAACAGAATTTTAACAACTTGTGTGACTTAAAAAATTATCTTTATTTAAATAAGGAGTGCTTGAGCCCCATGAACCCCTCTATTCGTTATGCCCTGTAATATTATTACTTGCTTCTTGATTGGTTTGGTTGATTGCCAGACTATAAAATATGCATAGCACGGTTTTTAAAAATAATCTAATTTGATTACAATGTTCAATTTTTTTTTAATTACGTGATGTTAATAAAAGCAGCTATTTATTAAAAAATTTTGTTATTAAATTATGGTAAGTGCAATTTAAAAATTAAATTTGTTCACTTAGCTTTTCAATTAAATCAGCAGATTTTATACACGGTAGACGCTGGTCCTTAAAAATAAACCTTAAAAATAAATGAAATTTTGTAAATTATCATTTGAATATAAAATTCAAAGTTTTCAATTATTGTCAAAACAAAAACATGCAATTTGTGCAAGAAAATAAGGATACAAATCACTTTGCTTTAATAAATTCTACAAAGTATTTTGCTGGCCGAGACCAAGTACTCAAAACACCACTATTTAACATGTAACAGATATGTGAAACTAAAAAGTAAGCAATTCAGAAAATATAAACGCCGATAAGATAACTTTACATTCATTTGTGTTGGTATAATCATCACTGTCTTATCGCGAACAGCATACAATTTCTACATCTTAGATTTTACCTTACAAATAATATTTTTACAAAATTACAAGACACACATTGCAAATTCACTGACCTTTCTCTTCATACGGATGTTTCCTGTGGCAATTTCTCAAACGGGTGAATATATTCCCCGCTACTTCAAAACATTTGATAAAAAGCATACTCATAAGTAAATCATAAATAAAAAAATATATTGTATAAATAAAATAAATCCCAGAAAAATACACGTGGACTACAGAAACGGCACGCAGAGACAGGGAGTTGCTAGGGTTGTAATATTGAATGTACGCTGCGCAGTTTGCCATTGGCGATATTTCTGATTTTGCGGATTTCTTCACTTGGCGACAAGAGTGCTGAAAGTGTATACATTTTGGAGTATCGCGGGAAAGACAAGTGTCACGCTAGGTCAGACTGCTGCCCACATGGTGTCTCGTCAAATTGAAGCTGCACATCTGGGTGAATCCAATGACTTCAGGACCTGGTCTGATGTCTACATCCTCCAATGGGCATAAATTAACAACAACAAAATTGAATCTAAAAAAATAAATAAAAGTTTGGTTGAAAAAAGTTTGAAACAGAAATATATTATAAAACTTCCATTTAATAACAATATACTAGATATGAAGTAGATAACCATTCCAGGATCTCTCTAAAATATTGTTTATTAAATTAAAATTTCATAATATATATATATTAATGAGTAAATCATAAGATTGCTCCACAACCCATATGTAAAGTGAGAAATAATTATCTTACAACTTATCACACACACTATAAAAAAAAAAAAAAAAAAAGAGTGCCAGTTCTTCATTCAGTACACTGACCAGAAACTCAGATGAAGTAAAATAATGTGATAAAGGGTGAACATTTGATAAATGTGCTAGCTATAAAAGCAAGCTATTGTTGGTATTCGAAACAGAGGCATTTAGTTATTAATTTATATTAGGTTTAATAATTCAAAAAGGGATTAATACAAATGATAATTTTATTCACTTTTAGCAGTTTTGTGTGCCAGTTATTTTTTCAAGAGTAAAATATTTACTGCTGTACTGTTATGCTTAGAAGCCATTTTGAAATTTTTTGATGTAATTTGGTTATGATAGTAAGAAACTTTGGATAATTCAAATAACAGGTGAGTTTTAGTCCATCATATTGCTTGCAACTCTTATTCTGAATAAATTTTCTATTTTTTTTTTCTTTAAAATAATGTAAAATTTATATATATTTTTGAAAAATAAGACCAAATAAGATAAAAGAATTAGACAGTTAGGCTTAACTAACAAAAAACAGCTATGGTAGATATACCAGTAATGGACACCCCTAAAGGAATTTCTTTAAAAAATATTTTTAATTAATAGTTACAATAATTACATTCTAGTTTTATTTATATTATATTAATCTATCAACAATATTTATTCATTCTCATAGTCACACATCCCAATGTAAATCAGTATTTAATTGTAAATAACAGAAATAAATCAATTCCAACAATGCATTCTCTGTTCCAGTAATGGACACCCAACAAAAAGTAACAGGTAATTGTTTGATGATTGTATTTAGAACCAGAATTTAATGAAAGCACACTGATGAAACAAAATAGTTATTTTCAAATAAATGTAATAATTAGGATATTAATAATTAATAAAATATTTTTGAGAATAATTCGCTGTTTAAATTAATATTGTCATTATTACAAGATCAATATTTGTCTTTTTTAAGTAGAAGATTACTAAATTTTAAAGGAATTAAATTTATCCAATTATTGTGACAAGGGGGAAGGGGGGGGGGAAGTAAAGGAGTTACTAAAAAAATGTTTTGGAGTACTAGTGAATGGAATCTTATTTCTCATCATTCTTAACAGTTAAACTCCCTGACACTACTTGGTATATTACTTGTAGTAATTAGTAGGAATGTACCGAATAGTAAGTGCTTGATAGTAAATACTTCTATATTTAAGGATTTGTAAGTTTTTAAAAGTTAAATTTTAAAATAATTTTACATCATATTTAACACAAAGACAATTTTGATTAACAAACCCTTTTCACAATTAAATTTTACAAAAAAAAAAAAAAAAAAAAAAAAAAAAAAAAAAATTTGACCAATTTAAGGATAGTTTTAAAACATTTTTAATTTAAAAAGAACTCCATGGCTTCTTTTGTGAACTGAAATACATCAATAAAATCTTCTAATATTCTAAAACAACTGTCCTCTAAAAAAAAAAAACCCACATTAAAATGTTTTCTTAGAGAGAAAAAACAAAAACAAAAAAAACTTAGTACTTTAAATATTTCACTAAAGTCAATTTTTTTTCCCGTTTTTATGCACCCTTTAGAATAAATAAAAATAGTTAAAAATACCTAAGGAATGCTTATTTAGTTGTAAAATAATTTAAACTAACAACATGAGCTTCATTTTTACAGATTGTCTTGTTATAATAGAATTTTAGAATGATCTATATAAATTTATAATTGTTTTTATGTTAAACCATTAATATGTAATAAAATGCTTCATTTTCAGCTCAGTTTGTCAGGGTTTTTTTTTCCTTCTTCCTGGTAATAAGTTATTTTTTTTTTTCTAAATTCTGGCTTAATTGGCTGTCATTTTGTAATAAAGTAATAAAATGAAAAACATTAAAATCTTAGTCAAAACAAGCTATAAAAATTTAGCAATATTTATTTATTTTTATTTTTTTGCATTCTTTATTAGGCTTTATATAGAGAAAATCTTAAAAAATGAGGTTTTTTTAGAGGACAATATTTTAAAATCAAAAAGAAATTTTGAAAGACTATTTTACAGTCATATAGTGTTTTGCTTGCCATGAAACGAGTAAAAAAAATATTCAAATAGTGACAACTTAGGAATAAAGTTTCTGAATGTACCCAGAAGGGTCTAAAATGGATGATTATTTTCTGAGGTTTGAAATGTACAGAGTGTTCCTAAAATTTTAGAACAAACTCAAGGGAGATAATGCAGTCACAACAAACATTTTCTGTACAGGAAACCAGCATCGTTATCCATTTATTCAATCAAAAATACAGGGTGTTTCACTTCAAGCTGAACCTGAATTTTTGTTCACAACTTTAATAATAGTGAAGATATTTTAGCAAGATTTTCATCATATAAACATTGTTTAATATGAAATCATTGGAATTGACTGAATTTTAGTCAGTGACGCAGTATATGTGTACTGTCAACTGCATTCTGAATAATGGAATGTCTAGCTTAGTGTTGTTTGCATGGCAAAAAAATTAATGTTAATCTACGGTTTTAAAAATATTTTTTTAAAGCGTTTTCTTTAATAGGTTGGTTTGGCCGAATATCTTGATATTCGGCAAACCAAATAATTTGATATTCAGCCTAATCGAATATTCGGTAGGTAGTATGGCCGAATACATACTGAATATTCATTGCATCCCTAGTGATTAGCAGTACAAATATGAAATAAATGAAACTGTGTGGCTGAGTATTTCAAATACTAAATAAAATGATTTAAAAGTAAAACTGCAGAATTGACACTTTAGTTCTTGATCTGTAGATTTACTAGTTTATTTACTACTGTAAATTTAATTAATATTAAGTTGTTTTTTGTTTTTTTAATGCACAGTTTTGTCAGAGATGAATAATCAAACAATTAAGACAGAAAATAACAGAATTTTAACAACTTGTGTGACTTAAAAAATTATCTTTATTTAAATAAGGAGTGCTTGAGCCCCATGAACCCCTCTATTCGTTATGCCCTGTAATATTATTACTTGCTTCTTGATTGGTTTGGTTGATTGCCAGACTATAAAATATGCATAGCACGGTTTTTAAAAATAATCTAATTTGATTACAATGTTCAATTTTTTTTTAATTACGTGATGTTAATAAAAGCAGCTATTTATTAAAAAATTTTGTTATTAAATTATGGTAAGTGCAATTTAAAAATTAAATTTGTTCACTTAGCTTTTCAATTAAATCAGCAGATTTTATACACGGTAGACGCTGGTCCTTAAAAATAAACCTTAAAAATAAATGAAATTTTGTAAATTATCATTTGAATATAAAATTCAAAGTTTTCAATTATTGTCAAAACAAAAACATGCAATTTGTGCAAGAAAATAAGGATACAAATCACTTTGCTTTAATAAATTCTACAAAGTATTTTGCTGGCCGAGACCAAGTACTCAAAACACCACTATTTAACATGTAACAGATATGTGAAACTAAAAAGTAAGCAATTCAGAAAATATAAACGCCGATAAGATAACTTTACATTCATTTGTGTTGGTATAATCATCACTGTCTTATCGCGAACAGCATACAATTTCTACATCTTAGATTTTACCTTACAAATAATATTTTTACAAAATTACAAGACACACATTGCAAATTCACTGACCTTTCTCTTCATACGGATGTTTCCTGTGGCAATTTCTCAAACGGGTGAATATATTCCCCGCTACTTCAAAACATTTGATAAAAAGCATACTCATAAGTAAATCATAAATAAAAAAATATATTGTATAAATAAAATAAATCCCAGAAAAATACACGTGGACTACAGAAACGGCACGCAGAGACAGGGAGTTGCTAGGGTTGTAATATTGAATGTACGCTGCGCAGTTTGCCATTGGCGATATTTCTGATTTTGCGGATTTCTTCACTTGGCGACAAGAGTGCTGAAAGTGTATACATTTTGGAGTATCGCGGGAAAGACAAGTGTCACGCTAGGTCAGACTGCTGCCCACATGGTGTCTCGTCAAATTGAAGCTGCACATCTGGGTGAATCCAATGACTTCAGGACCTGGTCTGATGTCTACATCCTCCAATGGGCATAAATTAACAACAACAAAATTGAATCTAAAAAAATAAATAAAAGTTTGGTTGAAAAAAGTTTGAAACAGAAATATATTATAAAACTTCCATTTAATAACAATATACTAGATATGAAGTAGATAACCATTCCAGGATCTCTCTAAAATATTGTTTATTAAATTAAAATTTCATAATATATATATATTAATGAGTAAATCATAAGATTGCTCCACAACCCATATGTAAAGTGAGAAATAATTATCTTACAACTTATCACACACACTATAAAAAAAAAAAAAAAAAAAAGAGTGCCAGTTCTTCATTCAGTACACTGACCAGAAACTCAGATGAAGTAAAATAATGTGATAAAGGGTGAACATTTGATAAATGTGCTAGCTATAAAAGCAAGCTATTGTTGGTATTCGAAACAGAGGCATTTAGTTATTAATTTATATTAGGTTTAATAATTCAAAAAGGGATTAATACAAATGATAATTTTATTCACTTTTAGCAGTTTTGTGTGCCAGTTATTTTTTCAAGAGTAAAATATTTACTGCTGTACTGTTATGCTTAGAAGCCATTTTGAAATTTTTTGATGTAATTTGGTTATGATAGTAAGAAACTTTGGATAATTCAAATAACAGGTGAGTTTTAGTCCATCATATTGCTTGCAACTCTTATTCTGAATAAATTTTCTATTTTTTTTTTCTTTAAAATAATGTAAAATTTATATATATTTTTGAAAAATAAGACCAAATAAGATAAAAGAATTAGACAGTTAGGCTTAACTAACAAAAAACAGCTATGGTAGATATACCAGTAATGGACACCCCTAAAGGAATTTCTTTAAAAAATATTTTTAATTAATAGTTACAATAATTACATTCTAGTTTTATTTATATTATATTAATCTATCAACAATATTTATTCATTCTCATAGTCACACATCCCAATGTAAATCAGTATTTAATTGTAAATAACAGAAATAAATCAATTCCAACAATGCATTCTCTGTTCCAGTAATGGACACCCAACAAAAAGTAACAGGTAATTGTTTGATGATTGTATTTAGAACCAGAATTTAATGAAAGCACACTGATGAAACAAAATAGTTATTTTCAAATAAATGTAATAATTAGGATATTAATAATTAATAAAATATTTTTGAGAATAATTCGCTGTTTAAATTAATATTGTCATTATTACAAGATCAATATTTGTCTTTTTTAAGTAGAAGATTACTAAATTTTAAAGGAATTAAATTTATCCAATTATTGTGACAAGGGGGAAGGGGGGGGGGAAGTAAAGGAGTTACTAAAAAAATGTTTTGGAGTACTAGTGAATGGAATCTTATTTCTCATCATTCTTAACAGTTAAACTCCCTGACACTACTTGGTATATTACTTGTAGTAATTAGTAGGAATGTACCGAATAGTAAGTGCTTGATAGTAAATACTTCTATATTTAAGGATTTGTAAGTTTTTAAAAGTTAAATTTTAAAATAATTTTACATCATATTTAACACAAAGACAATTTTGATTAACAAACCCTTTTCACAATTAAATTTTACAAAAAAAAAAAAAAAAAAAAAAAAAAAATTTGACCAATTTAAGGATAGTTTTAAAACATTTTTAATTTAAAAAGAACTCCATGGCTTCTTTTGTGAACTGAAATACATCAATAAAATCTTCTAATATTCTAAAACAACTGTCCTCTAAAAAAAAAAAACCCACATTAAAATGTTTTCTTAGAGAGAAAAAACAAAAACAAAAAAAACTTAGTACTTTAAATATTTCACTAAAGTCAATTTTTTTTCCCGTTTTTATGCACCCTTTAGAATAAATAAAAATAGTTAAAAATACCTAAGGAATGCTTATTTAGTTGTAAAATAATTTAAACTAACAACATGAGCTTCATTTTTACAGATTGTCTTGTTATAATAGAATTTTAGAATGATCTATATAAATTTATAATTGTTTTTATGTTAAACCATTAATATGTAATAAAATGCTTCATTTTCAGCTCAGTTTGTCAGGGTTTTTTTTTCCTTCTTCCTGGTAATAAGTTATTTTTTTTTTTCTAAATTCTGGCTTAATTGGCTGTCATTTTGTAATAAAGTAATAAAATGAAAAACATTAAAATCTTAGTCAAAACAAGCTATAAAAATTTAGCAATATTTATTTATTTTTATTTTTTTGCATTCTTTATTAGGCTTTATATAGAGAAAATCTTAAAAAATGAGGTTTTTTTAGAGGACAATATTTTAAAATCAAAAAGAAATTTTGAAAGACTATTTTACAGTCATATAGTGTTTTGCTTGCCATGAAACGAGTAAAAAAAATATTCAAATAGTGACAACTTAGGAATAAAGTTTCTGAATGTACCCAGAAGGGTCTAAAATGGATGATTATTTTCTGAGGTTTGAAATGTACAGAGTGTTCCTAAAATTTTAGAACAAACTCAAGGGAGATAATGCAGTCACAACAAACATTTTCTGTACAGGAAACCAGCATCGTTATCCATTTATTCAATCAAAAATACAGGGTGTTTCACTTCAAGCTGAACCTGAATTTTTGTTCACAACTTTAATAATAGTGAAGATATTTTAGCAAGATTTTCATCATATAAACATTGTTTAATATGAAATCATTGGAATTGACTGAATTTTAGTCAGTGACGCAGTATATGTGTACTGTCAACTGCATTCTGAATAATGGAATGTCTAGCTTAGTGTTGTTTGCATGGCAAAAAAATTAATGTTAATCTACGGTTTTAAAAATATTTTTTTAAAGCGTTTTCTTTAATAGGTTGGTTTGGCCGAATATCTTGATATTCGGCAAACCAAATAATTTGATATTCAGCCTAATCGAATATTCGGTAGGTAGTATGGCCGAATACATACTGAATATTCATTGCATCCCTAGTGATTAGCAGTACAAATATGAAATAAATGAAACTGTGTGGCTGAGTATTTCAAATACTAAATAAAATGATTTAAAAGTAAAACTGCAGAATTGACACTTTAGTTCTTGATCTGTAGATTTACTAGTTTATTTACTACTGTAAATTTAATTAATATTAAGTTGTTTTTTGTTTTTTTAATGCACAGTTTTGTCAGAGATGAATAATCAAACAATTAAGACAGAAAATAACAGAATTTTAACAACTTGTGTGACTTAAAAAATTATCTTTATTTAAATAAGGAGTGCTTGAGCCCCATGAACCCCTCTATTCGTTATGCCCTGTAATATTATTACTTGCTTCTTGATTGGTTTGGTTGATTGCCAGACTATAAAATATGCATAGCACGGTTTTTAAAAATAATCTAATTTGATTACAATGTTCAATTTTTTTTTAATTACGTGATGTTAATAAAAGCAGCTATTTATTAAAAAATTTTGTTATTAAATTATGGTAAGTGCAATTTAAAAATTAAATTTGTTCACTTAGCTTTTCAATTAAATCAGCAGATTTTATACACGGTAGACGCTGGTCCTTAAAAATAAACCTTAAAAATAAATGAAATTTTGTAAATTATCATTTGAATATAAAATTCAAAGTTTTCAATTATTGTCAAAACAAAAACATGCAATTTGTGCAAGAAAATAAGGATACAAATCACTTTGCTTTAATAAATTCTACAAAGTATTTTGCTGGCCGAGACCAAGTACTCAAAACACCACTATTTAACATGTAACAGATATGTGAAACTAAAAAGTAAGCAATTCAGAAAATATAAACGCCGATAAGATAACTTTACATTCATTTGTGTTGGTATAATCATCACTGTCTTATCGCGAACAGCATACAATTTCTACATCTTAGATTTTACCTTACAAATAATATTTTTACAAAATTACAAGACACACATTGCAAATTCACTGACCTTTCTCTTCATACGGATGTTTCCTGTGGCAATTTCTCAAACGGGTGAATATATTCCCCGCTACTTCAAAACATTTGATAAAAAGCATACTCATAAGTAAATCATAAATAAAAAAATATATTGTATAAATAAAATAAATCCCAGAAAAATACACGTGGACTACAGAAACGGCACGCAGAGACAGGGAGTTGCTAGGGTTGTAATATTGAATGTACGCTGCGCAGTTTGCCATTGGCGATATTTCTGATTTTGCGGATTTCTTCACTTGGCGACAAGAGTGCTGAAAGTGTATACATTTTGGAGTATCGCGATTCTCCCCTAGTCCGATTCCGGATTTGTAATAATCGATATATTTTCCGTGGCATTCGAAAGGAAGTGACGTTTCAAATTCTTAAGAAGTGTGAAAAACCAATCAGAATGAACGTAAACATATGCAACTACACATGTTTATTTATTTTTTCGTTGTCTAGTGAAGATGTTCATAGTTACTATGATTTAATCAAAATAATATTTTTTTAATAAATTTGAGTAAAGGAATGAATACCTAAAGAAAATAAAATGTTTTTCAATACTGCAGGGGATATTTCTGAAAAAAAATTGAAGGGGGAGGGGGGAATGTTCGTTTTTTTTTTTTTTTTTTTTTTTTTTTTTCCCTGGTGTATTTTTACGTTAAATATGAAATATTTAGATCGGATGATTAATCAAACACCTAATCTAATTTCTTATTATTGAACTGTTTATGTCTGCGTTTTAAAGACATTATTATTATATATTCATTTGTTATAATTTTTATTAATTTTGTATTTCGATCGACAAATAATTCATGACATTGGATCCAAAATTTAAACTTAAATTTGAACCAGTATATTTCATGATTTATGGAGAAAATATTACAAATAAATAATAAATTATGTTAAATATAGTGAATTTCTCAATGCAGTTTTTGAATCTTTACATAAGTTTAATTTATTTTTCTATTTTATAATTTATCTAGAGAATAAATTTATACTAATAGTATATATATGTATATATATATACTATTAGTGTAAATTTACTCACTAGCTATATTTTTTATTTTACAAATACATCAGTTAAAAATAGCTACTTATATATTTATTATACAAGTTTGTGGATTTATGTTAATACTATTTAGCTGAATCATTATTTTATCTTGCACTTTAAAACACTTCTTGCTAATTATGCTACTGCAGGGGGACCTCACAATTTAAGCTATTTCCACAACCCCACATATTACCCAAGCTCAGCAACCCCCCCCCCCCCCCTCCTCTCACCCTATAAAAAAACAGAACCCTGCGTACTCTACTGTACTATTGACAAACTTCTGTACTTAGCCTTAGAATATTAGTGTATGTCATTTTGATATACACTTCTTATTGAAATAACATGCAGATGCGGATAATGCTAGCATTCTAGTATTAAAAGTCAGAGATATGTTCAGGAAAAAATTGGGTCCTTTAAAAAACCCTTCACAAAACTATTTTTCCTAAAACAGGACCCTTCACAAAATTCTTTATCTTAAAAATAGGTTTTTCACAAAATTTTTCCATCTTTAAACTGAGCATTTCACAAATTAATCATTTAAAAGTAAAATCTGACCTGTCACTTTTACACATATAAAGAAAATATATGTATTTTACATCCATATATCTTCTTAAAAATGTATAAACAAGAACCTGAATAAAACGATCCTTTCAAATTCACAAAATTATGACTAGATTTTTCACAAATATGAAAAGCTGTTCACAATTTCACAAAAACAGGACCCTGGGAAAAAAGCCTGGACAGACCCCTGAAAGTACATTTTGTATTGTATTAAAATTGTTCCTATTCTAGTTCACATGTATTCTTTATTTATTTAAAAATATAGTTTTTCAAATAGTCATTCCACATTTTATTCTTGTTAATGCAATTTTAATTATCTTTAATACAGTGGCGCAGGCAGGATCTTCACATGAGAAGGGTTATTGAATCATTATTCATTATAAAATGAATAAATCCATTTTTTACAGGTTAATAAAATATTTTGAGTATGAATGTGTAAAAAATTATATGTAATAAAAAACACAAGTAGTCAAAATAAATTTTATTGAGCAGTTTTAAGGCTTCATAAAAGGAGCCCAATTTTCAATCATCAATACAGAGAGCAATAAACTGGTAGCAATATTATAGACACAGGCCATGCTGTTAATGTTTCTCATCCTCTTTCATTAATTTTATAAACAAACATTTGAAGTCTTGAAGCAGTTGCATTCTAAAATATCTTTAGCTGTTTATGTTTTTTTATGTTGACTTTTACACATCATGCATCACTTTAATACAATGTTTAGTTTGCATCTGATCAATTTTTAGGTGCTCCAAGATAGGCTTCAAGGCTTCAATTCCCCCCCCCCCCCCTTCCACTTCTTTGCTGTACCAGTGTTTAATAAACACCTTGTTTAATTTTGCTGTGGATTAATATTCAGTTACATTGAAAAATAAAATTATATATATGTATGCATATACATTTGTACATAAATCACGTGTGTGTATGTGTTTCATAACGTACTTCAGGTAGGGCAAATTTTCATGTGCTAAAAATTCACAAACAACATTCTAATGCACCAAATGTTTACACAAAAGATATTGGAGCTTAGGCTGCACATACAAAACACTAATTAATAAACAAATGACTAAATTCTCGGTCATGGCATTTCATAGGTGATATTCAATACAATTAAAATTCTTTTGTCAATATATTCACTTATTGTTTGGTTGAAAATTGACTACTTTCAATGAGAAATGTTTTTGTTTTTATCATCCAAGCTTTTTAAAATTTTCTTTTTGCATATTGATTTAACTAAATAAAATTAACTAATTCACATAAGACTAATAAAAACTGATATTTATTCTCATAAATAATAATTAATATTATATGTACTTCAGTTAAGTTTTTTCTTCCTTTTATAAATAATCAAGATTGGCAGGTTTTTGACATGTGTCAGTTTTTGACGGTTTATACCATGGTGTAAACCATGTCAAAAACCTCAAATACTACATTGATATCTAAAATTCACATTATATGTCACACATGACACATATTACATTACATGCAATGTTTTAAATATCACTATTATTGTATATCGATAATTAATATCTTAGTAAAGTATTATTATTAACTGCAATTTTGTAACTTGGTAAAATTTTAAAACTAAAATTGTGTATTCTTAAATAGTAAATATAAGATTTGAAAGTGCTGCTTGAGCTGCACATTTTTTCTCTTACTTAAAATATCTTAAATCTCCTAATAATTTAAAACAATAACGATATTGAACAATATTAGAATGTCATCAAATAATACATATCAACATTAGGGCATTTCTTAAATCTTCAAAAGCAGACAAGTGTTAGAATTCATAAAGAAAAAAAAATTCAACTGATCAGAGATTAGTCAGAAGTTTTATTGTTGTACAATGGTTTTCTTGTGGTTAAAAATTCCAAAAAAAAAAAACAATATTTTATTACAATTAATAATTTAAAAAAAATTGTAATTATTAAATTACTATAATTTTAAATAAAATATTACATAAATCAATGATTTACTTAATGTATACCTATTGTTGTTAAAATGTTTTAAAATGTATTTGAACCTGTTTTTGATGCTTGTCATGTCAAAAACTCAACCCTGTAAAGGATGCTGTTATGAGGATATTTGTATTGATTCCAATTACTTAAGATAAATAGGTTTTTTTATATTGCAAAATGTAACGCATTTCAATAGTTGCTTATAAAATGCAATTGAGAGTTTCTTATTAAAAATTGTTTGTTTATAGATACTCAGATACAGATATTGTTTATGTAAATTATCAATAATATAGTAGTACTCTTGAATTAAATGTATGGGAACCTAACCCTTTGATACAATAACTCAATTTACTGAAAAAAAAGACACAAATATCCTGAACAGTCAAAACTTAGTCCCCACCCCCCCCCCCCTTTTTTTTTGTTTCAGATCAAGATTTAAGGATTAAATTAGATATATATTGTAAGTTCTGATAAAAACTCAAAACAACAATGATTTGAAAAATAATAATCATAATTGAATAAATAAAAAAATTATAAAAAGTATATAAACAATGATTTGATTCTAAAAAATTATGCTAATTAATATTTTATATGTAACTTGTAACTCGTGCTACTTTTCATATTAAAATTTATTGAAGTGATTATTAAGCTTCTCAAAATAATTATAATTTAAAATTTTTATCATTCAGAGTTGAAAAAGAAAACTCTAGCTAAGATTTAAATCTATTTCTATAATACAAATGCTGTTAGAAAATGAAATGTTGAATTTTATGTAATTTTGATTTTTTTTCTTAATTGTAGTAATTGTTTTCAATTAATTTATAATTCTTTTCTTTAAACCAATAAAATCGCACACAAAGTATTTTTTTTTTTTTACTTGTTGAATTATTAAATAACAAATTCATTGACGATGGCTATGACTGCTAAAATTTCATAGTAAATAATATTTTTGTGATAAATAAAGATATTTCATTAAAATAAGTTCTGCACATACTTATAATTATCATATATGAGAAACAAAAAACATAATTCAATCTAATTTATATAAAGACAAATAGTTTTTTTTTTTATGTTAATCAACTCTTATTTTTGTAGGTATATATATATACCTTTGAATTTTCTTTAATGTACAAAGTGACAAACTATTATATTTTAATATTTCAGAATAACTGTAACATGTCAATTAAATGATCTGTGTTGGTTCAGTGATTCAAATATAGTATTTTGGGTACTTTTCCATTATATTCCAACACATTTATGAAAGGAAAAAAAGAAAATCCCTTGTTTACACAAGACAAAATTTGATGATGTGCACCATGTGTAAAGAATTTGCAAAAGCAGATACACCAACTTTGTGAATGGATGCCCAGCTTTGCACACATATGCATACAATCTATGTACAAAGTCGAACATTGTTGTTGACATTAAATCACTTAGCACAAATAAATACCAACGGATAAGATGATACTATTATTTTAATGATTAACACACACATACACAAAAAAGTGGTCCTTTTGATTTCATATTAACAAGATTCGACTGTAATGAAATTATAAGTTTTATTTTCTTTTTACTAAATTCTCAAGTGTCATTATCAGTTAAAGGATAAAATTGTGTTACTGACTTGATAGGAAGTTATCCAGTTTTAATTTTGAAAATGCAACTTACAGATCATATTTGAGCTAACAAAGAATATATAACAAATATTACACACAACTGTGTTTCAACATCTAAAAAATCTTTTTCTGCTTTTTAAAAAACACAAGATTCCAATAAATGCTAAATTGCTATTGTAAAATAATATTAACTGCACTACCAAAGATTTGCTTAAAAAAAAAAAGTCTTATTTGAAGAAATTATCATACAACAATAACATGTGATTTTTTAATAATTATGTTATTTTCTACCTGTATTCGTTAACGTGCAACATGAACATAAAAATATAAACAAATAAGCGATTGAGCTTATTCCATTTGGATATTATATTACATGTCTGCATATTATATTGGATGCAAGTTGAGAACTGTGAAAGTTGTTTTCAGAAAAGGCAGCAAGTATTTTTCAGCCCATACACAGGCTGTTTTCAAGTAAATAGTTAGAAATAAAGAAACTCAAGATTTTAAATTTAGAATCAAAATAGCATTAATTATTTATAACATTGCAACTGTTTATTTAGCGATTTTTTTTTTTTTTTTTTTTTTTTTTTTTTTTTTTGCATAATATAAGAAATAAAGACAAAGTTAAATATAAAATAAAATAAGTATGTTTAGCTAGCATGAGTATGTAGATTAATTTAAATTGAAAAAATATAGTAGAATGTCCTTCTGCAATTAAAAGCCTTCAATAAAATGGCGTTATTTTTATATTATGTAGTGCATATAAAAGTACTTTTGCCCAAAAAAAAAAGGGGGGGGGCAACATATTTGATTAGGGTTAATTATTTTCTATGTTGAACAGGTAACTGTACTGGTTACATCTCAAGAAAATAACAAATCTCCAAAAAATTATGAGAGTGATAAAATTGGCACCAGTGGTCAATTAAATATTTTATGACAAATTTGAACTAATTTCTGATTTATTAGGTATTCAGGGGTCGATGCAGGTTTTTTTTCTTGGGGCCCATTTTGTGAAAAGTAAAGGTTATTTTTGTGAAATTTATTATATTTTTGTGAAAAATAACATTTTGTAAGGAAAGTTGAAATCCAGTTAATCAAATTCGAACCAAGCATTTATAAACAAAAACTTTTTAAAATCCTTTTGCTGAAGATTTCCTCTCTGGTGAACTTGTTTGTTTACAAATTACACATTTTAAAACATCACAAAATAATAAATAAATAATAAATAGTAAGTTTTTATGGAATAGAATTTTGTGAAGGGACCAATTTTATCAAATTGATTTTTGTGAAGGAGCCCATTTTATCAAATTGATTTTTGTGAAGGCGCCCATTTTATTAAATAGATTTTTGTGAAGGGGCCCTAAATAGGCCCCAAATTTTTCCTGGATCGACCCCTGGGTATTAGTATTTAACAAATAAATATTTGAAAAATAAAATTGCAATAAACATTGACATTAAGACATCAGTTCATAAAGTTAAACTCATTTTACTTTGAAAGAGAAATATAGTTCTTAAAAACATGAAAATAGTACTGACAAAAAATTTCAAATTTTAGTTATCACATAAAAAAATAGCCAAATATATATTTTTTAAATCATAGCAACATGTATACTAGCCAAAAGTTATTTTGATAGTATACTGATAAATGCAGAATTCTTTTTGCAAGGCTGTATAATATTTTTAGATTAAAATTAACAAAGCTGCCATATCATGTGGATATTTTAATTCAATGTAAAAAATAAAATTTTCAACCCTCTTTAATTGACACTTGCTATTAATTTTATAAATAATTCCAGAGATTGGATCATATTTTTTTAAACAAATACACTTTAAATGGTGCAACGCTACTGCTACTGTAGCATTTAAATTCATTTTTAAAATATCACATGAAAGTTTGCATGTGATAATGTAGGATACAAGACTTATTAAGCAGTGAAATGTGAAAACATAAGGCAATTATTTAACTTTATTAGACTACATTACAATAATATGTTTTAAAAAGTTCTAATACACACAAGCATATAAAATATCACACAAATATGTATAGATATGTACAGCACAGGTTTTTTAGTTATGTGTTTTTTAGTTATGTACATAGGTTATTCAGAAATATGAAATTTAGTTTTAAAAAAATCTTCAAAATATCTAAAGATGCATATTTTAAACAGATACAATCAAATATTACCAAGTCTTTTAAACAATTCGGGGGACATATCAATATTTAGATTCTAAAAAATAGAGATACTTTTAATACATGTCTCTAAACAAACAAATATACGGAGTGGAAAGGAGACAGAATCTGTCATAGAAAAATTTTGAACTTATTACAATATATAATAATATTTTACTTCATTTCAGGAGATAATAATATTTATTACTTACCAATTTGAAAAGAACGGAAAATAAAAATATTCACATTCTAATTATCCAACAGAAATTAATTAAAAAAACATATAAAATAAGAAATAAACTCTAAAAATGTTATACAAAAAACATCAACAATAACTGCTTACGCCTACCATTATTAGCAAATAGAGAGATTCCACCTTCCGAAACGATATTCCGGCTGCCTCTGAGCAGCCGAAAGAAAGGATATTCCACATTTCCGAAATGCCTGAATTCCGAATTTTGAGGGGAGAATCGCGATCTTCGAAATAACACCTGGAATCATCGAATTCAGTACGATATTCCGATTCCGCGAGAGGGGAGAATACGGCCGAAGAGTCTTTCCTATCAAGCTTTATTTGCAAATCACTGTTTTAACCACTTAACTGCCAATGAAATCTGACATGGTCCCCAGTACCTTATTTTATCAGAGAATTCTGGGAATAAATAAGACGCAGATAACTTTTCTGGTATTAGCGATAACAAAATACAGATGTTACCATGTGCAAAATACGGACCTGGTAATGAAAAAATGGTCTATTTGCACGCGGGTTTGCAAAACCTGCAAAAGTTGAATATGTTTTCTTAAGGCGCATATATACGCCCATGGCAGTTAAAGGGTTAAAAGCGAGGCTAACGAAAAAGAAAGGCTACCGCGGTGCTTTACGCGTATCTTTTTTTTACAGACCGCGGAAGTCACGTGATGCTCGAATCCGCCAATGCAGGTGTACGAAAAGTGCATCACGTCACTCTAGCGGTCTGTAAAAAAAGATAAGTGGAATGCTCCGCGGTAGCCTGTCTTTTTCGTTAGCCTCGGGTTAAAAGCACATGATCTATCAGTTGGAATTGTGTTAAAATTAATCTAATCTATGTTAAATGCGAGAAAAGCTTTTGCTGATGAAAAAATATATATTTGCTAGTTTTTATCAAAGCATACACGGAAAAGCAAAGACACCTGTACGGAAAAACTATCGTAAACTTACTTCACATTGAAAGTTCGGGAATTGTAGTTCTAAACCCGATAACTACGAGCGCTACGATCGGCGGAACTGCGCGCGCATCCTCCCATCTTCACAACACTTTTCAAAGAAAGAGTTTCAAGAAAATGTAAAAGATTCCCTTGCATTGATCTGTGCTGCACGTGGTGATATTTCGGTAAGACTATTTTCAGAGAATGCTCATTAATTTGTTTTATGAAATCCATTTTAATCTCAATTAAGTTAATTATTTTTGTATATATTTTATTTCGTGCATGCTTAATCTCTTTGCAAAAATTAATTTGCGTAGGTATTTTCGTTGTAGAAAATATAGTTGGTTGAAATTAGAAATATATGTTTCTGCAGCTTTCATTAATATTTTTATTATTTAAGCTTTTATGATATGTGGCATATTTTTATATTTTTAGTTATTTTTAATTAGTGCAAATTATTTAAACGTATTTTTATTCTAATAATTACAGAATGACATTTGGTTATTATTTGTTTACATTCTTATTTATTTGATGCTCCGCAATTTTAAACTACTCATGATATAGTTCAGATACTTAAAAAATCGTCAAAATTTCGATTGTTTAATGATAATAGTTTGTTTTATATAATATTTGAAATTCAACTTAATCAAAGATATTAATTCATTTATTTTCAAAATTATTTAAACCATTATATTTTTTACGTATCCTAATATTTTTATGCTGTATATTTTTTTCATTTAATATTACTTACTATTCAACAGAAGATAATTTTGTATGTGCAGTGTTTAATTTACTAAATTTTTGTTGTACAAGTTGCTTGAACTTTAAGTATTATTATTATTAAACTTTTTTAATACATTTTATTTCTATGAACTTTAAAATAAATTAATTTTGATTAAATCAATTTATTTAAATATTTGACATTTTAAATGTGCATAATAAAATATATGAGAGATTTAGAAAATGTATAACTATATTTTAAAATGAAAGATTTGGAAAAAAAATTAAGAGAAAAATGTAAAGTTACTAGATTTAAATAAAAATTAAATTATGGAGCATCAAGTTAGACATAATGTAAGATGCAAATGATTCTCAAAACTGTTGCCCTTCTGTAGAAATGAAAATATATTTAAAGAATTTAATAAAAACTAAAATAAGAAAATATGTAACATGCAGATCTTATAAAAATATTCTTTTAATAATGCTATAGAAATGCATATTTCTGATTTTGTCCAGGAATTATATTAACTCTAAATTTGTTTATATATTTCTTAAAAAGAGATTATTTTTTTACGAAATATTATTATCCAGAAATATTTAACTTGCTTCAGATTTTATGGGTTTAATAAAACTTAAACTAATGAGCATATTTTAACATACTTGCCAGCATTTTAAGAGACATTTAAAAAAAATACCAAAATCACCAAAAATTATTTCATGGGTACTTGACTAATTAATTTACCAATATTTTTTTTTTTTTTTTTCGCGTCATTATGACAGTACCGTCAATCAGAAAATTTTCAATCCTGTCATTGAACAAACTCGCTGAGTGATGAAATATTTTAATTTTTAATGAAAAGTAATCAGATTGTGTATTTCTTTTAATGTTTAATCCTATTTTCTGTTCACTTCTTATAATTTAAAATTACGAATGTTTTTGTAAAAACTATTTGTTATAAATATTTACCTCATATAATGAATATTCAATTAAATAAGATTGTTGAACACATTACATTTTAAATTAAAAAAAATATATCCACTGTTTCAGAAATTTTCAATCCTGTCATTAAACAAACTCATAGAGTGATGAAATATGTTAATTTTTAATTAAACTAATCAGATTATGTATTTATTTTAATTTTTAATCTTTGTTATTTTCTGTTTACTTCTTATAATTTATAATGGCATGAAGAATATGAATATTTTAAAAGAGATTATTTTCTGAAACAGTGGATATACTGTTTTAAATTTAAAATGTAATGTGTTCAACAATCTTATTTAATTAAATATTTATTATATGAGGTAAATATTTACAACAAATAGTTTTTACAAAAACATTCGTAATTTTAAATTATAAGAAGTGGACAGAAAATAGGATTAAACATTAAAAGAAATACACAATCTGATTACTTTCATTAAAAATTAAAATATTTCATCACTCAGCGAGTTTGTTCAATGACAGGATTGAATATTTTCTGATTGACGTTACTGTCATACTGCCGCGAAAAAAAAAAAGAAAATTTTGTTAAACTAATTAGTTAAAAGGGTATTCTGCACCCTGTTTGTTCATGTACCCATGAAATAAATTTTGGTAATTTTTTTTTTTATGTCTCTTAAAATGCTGGCAAGTCTGTTAAAATATGCTCATTAGTTTAAGTTTTATTAAACCCATAAAATCTGAAGCAAGTTAAATATTTCTGGATAATATTATTTCGTAAAAAATTAATCTCTTTTTAAGAAATATATAAACAAATTTAGAGTTAATATAATTCCTGGACAAAATCAGAAAAATACATTTCTATAGCATTATTAAAAAAATATTTTTATATGATTTACATGTTACATATTTTCTTATTTTAGTTTTTATTAAATTCTTTAAATATATTTTCATTTATACAGAAGGGCAACAGTTTTGAGAATCATTTGCATCTTACATTATGTCTAACTTGATGCTCCATAATTTAATTTTTATTTAAATCTAGTAACTTTACATGTTTCTCTTAATTTTTTCCAAATCTTTCATTTTAAAATATAATTAATTATACATTTTCGAAATATCTCATATATATTATTATGCACATTTAAAATGTCAAATATTTAAATAAATTGATTTACTCAAAATTAATTTATTTTAAAGTTCATAGAAATAAAATGTATTAAAAAAGTTTAATAATAATAATACTTTAAATTTCAAGCAACTTGTAAAACAAAAATTTAGTAAATTAAATATTGCACATACAAAATTATCTTTTGTTGAATAGTAATGTTAAATGAAAAAAATATACAGCATAAAAATATTAGGATACGTAAAAAAAAAAATAATGGTTTAAATAATTTTGAAATTAAATGAATTAATATCTTTGATTAAGTTAAATTTCAAATATTATATAAAACAAACTATTATCATTAAACAATCGAAATTTTTGACGATTTTTAAGAATCTGAACAATATCATGAGCAGAGTTGCCAAGTCTCCGGATTTTTGAACACCAGTAATTTTTTAGAGAAAATGCTGTTCTTTGAAATCGCAAAATGCTCCGATTCAATAAATCAATTTTTTCTGTACTAAATTACTGGTGTCCAAAAAGCCGGAGACTTGGCAGGTCTGCATGAGTAGTTTAAAATTGCGGAGCATCAAATGGATAAGAATGTAAACAAAAAATAACCAAATGTCATTCTGTAATTATTAGAATAAAAATACGTTTAAATAATTTGCACTAATTAAAAAGAACTAAAAATATAAAAATATGCCACATATCATAAAAGCTTAAATAATAAAAATATTAATGAAAGCTGCTGAAACATATATTTCTAATTTCAACCAACTATATTTTCTACAACGAAAATACCTACGCAAATTAATTTTTGCAAAGAGATTAAGCATGTTCGAAATAAAATATATACAAAAATAATTAACTTAATTGAGATTAAAATGGATTTCATAAAACAAATTAATGAGCATTCTCTGAAAACAGTCTTACCGAAATATTACCACGTGCAGCACAGATCAGTGCGAGGGAATCTTTTACATTTTCTTGAAACTCTTTCTTTGAAAAGTGTTGTGAAGATGGGAGGATGCGCACGCAGTTCCGCCGGTCGGGGCGATCGCGTTTAGAACTACAATTCCCTAACTTTTAATGTGAAGTAAGTTTACGATAGTTTTCCGTACAGGTGTCTTTGCTTTTCCGTGTATGGCTTTGGACTCGACCACTCAAAATGAGTCGTATGTCCATCTTTGATAGTGAATCTGTGCGTCTTATAATAAATACACCGAGGAGGACTTTCTGCCAGAAGAGGCGCTCACTCGCTTTTTTAAGCCGTGCGTAAATTTATGTTTTAAATACCTTTTAAGCATTTTAATATAATTAGATTAAATTCGATAATTTTACTGCTGCGAGTAGAATAAACATTTACTAGTATTAACTTTCAAGTTTAAAAAGCGCAATAGCGTGCAGCAGCAGCCTATACTTCTTTTGTTAAATAGCAGTATAACAGCTTTCTTTTAACGAACACAGTAACAATCTATTTCATTCACTGTCGTATGTTTTTATACGACAATTTTAAGATTATTTTCTATCCAACAAAGTTAAACTAAAATAATTTTGTACAGTGTGCCCTACTACAGTTTCCCAAAGGTTGGAACGCGGCCTGATAGCGAGCCTTAAGAGCCTACGCTAGTCACGCGAAGAAACGCTCAAGCTAATGTTAAGTCTATGGGAAGGTTCTTGGCAGATTTCTCGTTCGCATTTCAATGTTTTTAAATGATGTTTTTTGCATAGGATAGCTGAGGTTGATCTCTAACGTTGTTAGTTTTTACTTTTTTGATTTTGGTTACAGTTTGTTTGTTTTTTTATAAGCGGATATTTTCAATTTTGGAACCGGTTCTGAAAGTGAAAGTACCCCTATATAAAAAAAAAAAAACTGGAACCAATAGTGAAAGGATAAAGCTAAGAAAACGTCAATGATTTGTACTTTAAAGATTATAAAACTGAATTCGTGAGTGAGAACTGTAAAATCTCCTGCACCGTTTAAAGCGTCGTTTAAGTGAGAGAAGAAGTCGTATAAATGAGAGAAGTTTAGCATTATTTCCCATAAAGCGTGGATGGGACCAAGATAATTCGGGGTATAACCGAGAGAGTCGTACAACTGAGAGTCGTATAACTGAGAGGTCACTGTATATCATTTTGTTTTAAATAATGTAATAAAAATTTCTGTCGTAATTTATTTTATTAATTTATTTTATTTCGACACACACTGAATCCATTCCGCACATTTCACCCCTCCATCCCCCCCTAAACAGACTTTGCCTTATAAGTATTCATGCATTTGGTGTTTTATAAACAGAACACATTGCTCACGGCTGCCAGAAATTTTTGTCTTTTGCATATGTGCGACTCCACTAACGGGCGTTAATTTTGAATTTCTTATGTTATCAGATTTCTGCAGTAGAACATCTGGTCGGTTGGGAGAGAGGGCATTAAACTATATTGTCTTGAATTTTGCAAGAAACGAGTACTTAAACATGATTGTAATTCAGGATGCAACTGGCCTACAAAATTTAATAATATGTAGTGGCACAGCATAATTTTCTGCATTGTAAATCAACTATAATCAACACAAAACGGCAAATGTATAGCTCTGGTTGTGATCATTTATTAACGTGGGATCAGAAATCCTTCTTATAAGGGAACAGCTTTTGGTGCAGCTCGCACCTAGTATCAACACCTGGTGCATTTTGCAGCCCTATACATAAAATTTAGACAACCGATAAAATTTCTCTACTACAATCATATTTTATATATTTTTTATACTTTTAATTTTTTATTATTGGATTTTTAAACATTAATTTCACGCCTAAAACGGTTAATTCGCCAAATAGGGGTGTTACGAATCCAAACCATTCTTCACTCACACACAGCAGAAGATTATGGCATTCGGCTAGGGTTGCCAGGAAAAATTCTACGGTAATGAATAAAGCCAATACCGCGTCGCCAAAAATTCAATTATAATGTTATATTTTTCAAAATAAAATTTGCAGGTTTTTAAAGGATTTTCTGAATTTTTTTCAATATTCTTTTCTTATTATTAACTAATTTGTATTTTAAACTACTTAAAAAAAAGAAAAGAAAAATCTATATTAATAATCCGATAAGTGGTCTCGAAAATTGCATTTTGAAAAAGTTATGCTACTGTAAAATAAAAAATAAAAAAAGATTTTAACAGAAAAATGTCACCAATTCTCTAACTTCGGTATATAGGGCTTTAAAATGCACTAGGTTTCAATGCTAGGTGCGAGCTGCGCCAAAAGTGTTTCCGTTGTTAGAATCAATATTCGCTATTAAATTTGACGAAGCGACATTTTTTTTAACCTAATCTATTGATTATAGTTTATTTTATGCCAGAACGAATTTATTTTGTTTGCGTGATATTTTATCAAGCCATTTAAATTATTAGTTAACACTTGTTTTTGAAAGTTACTATTAAAAACATTTTTGTTTTCTAACTTCATGTCAAGTGAAAAAAGTGAATTGTATGTACACAAAAGGAAAAAACAAAATTTTATTACCAAACTGTTAGCTATTGGAATTACTTATCGAGGTATCAAAAGGTTTTGAAATTATAGTAATATCAAAGAAATTGCTTAAATTAAACAATCGCTAAAATTGCAGGGTTAAGTTGAATCAAACACTACAAAACACAATGAAGGGGCGGAGCTTTGTAATTAAGCTCGAAACTACGCAGGCCTCATTTAGACTAGTAGTAATTCAATTTGCATAATAAAACATACCATTTAAAATAAGATATTGACCGGCAGCACCAATTATTTTGGCTTAGGCAGAAAAAAAAATGTAATACCGGAACTGGTCCTGATTCTGAAGAGCAAAGAGCTTTCTCAGACACTGGCCAAATAGTGAAATAGTGAAAAAAAGAACATACACTACAAACCAATATTATAAAGTATTTAATTATTGATCCTTAAAATTTCCATTTCTCTGCATCGCATTGTATGCAAATGCAGCACATGACTCGAAAATGACTACAAATAATGATGATGAATGACTACAAATCACTAGAAAAATTGCGTATGCAACGGTCATGCTTTAACGTTTAAAAATTTGTCAGAAAGTTTGAAGTTGCTGACCGGAGAAAAATATTTTTTCGAGAACCATCTTAGCAGTTTAGTACATTTGACTGCTAAAATAACAGAAAGTTTATTAAAAATGCATGTTTTTCTATTAAAAACAAAAAAACAAAAAAAAAACAGCATTTTTACTGTCAAACCATTTGTATTTTTCTGTAAAATTCGCAGATTTTTAATATAGTGAAACGTCATATTTATACTAGTATAGTATATAGAGAGAACTTTTTTTTTTCCGAAACTGTATGAAAATAGTCTTCTTTTTCACCATTTCGGGCTCAGGCTCAAAGTAAATAGTGTAGTGTGTCAAATTCGAGATGGTTATAATAGGAAACGGAACACACTATACTTTGGGAACGCGAGAAGAAATACTGCGCTGCTTACTTTAATAAAATATCTCTCTATATTGGATTTTCTTTAAGAATCTTTAAATAAAGAAACGATTGACCGCTTAAGAGCCTACATCAGGCATGGAAAAAAACGCTCAAGCTAATCTTAAGTCTATGGGAAGGTTCTAGCGCGATTTCTCGCTCGCATTTTAATATTTTTAAATGCTTTTTTTGCATAGGATAGCTGAGGTCAATCTCCAACGTTGTTAGTTTTTACTTTTTCGATTTTAGTTCCAGTTATTTTATATAAGAGTACTTTCACTTTCAGAACCGGTTCCAACCGGTTCCAAAAATGAAAATGCCCGCTTATAAAAAAAACTGCAACAAAAATCGAAAAAGTAAAACTTACAACGTTGTAGATTGACCTCAGCTATCCTATGCAAAAAAAGCATTTAAAAATGTTAAAATGCGAGCGAGAAATGGCGCTAGAACTTTCCCATAGACTTAACATTAGCTTGAGCGCTTCTTCTCGTGACTAGTGTAGGCTCTTAAGTGAAACTCGTTTAAGTTAAAATGTGACTTTAAATTAACTTACATCTTTTAACTGAAATAACTCTTCAGTCGTTGCAGAGAGCATTGCAAACATTTTTTTATTGAAAAGAATGTGGAAAAGGAATTTAATGGATAAGGTTTTCAAAGTTACAACCTTCAAAGGTGATACAATAGCGCAACTTAATCACGAAGTTGTCAGTGACAAAATATGGTGTTTCTTTTTTTACGCTTGAAAATGAGTCAGTTATGGAACTTTTGAGGCTAATAAGATTTGTCGGCTTCTTCTACTAAACCAAAACTTTTAGATGACCCCAAAAATAGAAATCACAAGGATTCATATCTGATGAATAAGGTGGCCGATGCAATGCACCAGGGTAACGATTAAATATTGATAGGCGATAACTCGGGTGTTAGGTCGGTTTCTGAATGTTAAAGACCACTTCCGTAGAAATAATGTTGTATTTGCCCCATATAAATACCAATTTTTAACAATAAAAATACGATCTTCAGTTGAATAGGACGCTTTGGAACACATTTTCAAAATTGCGTCGAACTGACACTAAACAAATTCCTTTTATGCCCTCTCTCACTGCACGCATTCGTGCCGCTATCTGGTGAGGCTCTGAGAAGTTATTTCGGTTTAAAGTTGTAAGTTAAAAGTCACCCTGTATATTAATAGTTCATAAAGAATGTATCTATTCGCTTGGCGGGATTTTGGCGACAGACAAGGACATGATGTAGGAAACTACAAACCTACTCTCCCCACACTTCCGTCAAGTTACAGATAATTACATAAAGATTGGGGTTTAAAATGCATAATATATGTTTTTTGCTTTTGAAACTATTAAGAATTTTTCGGGAAATTTTATCTGAAATACATACCAAGCAGGCCAATAATATAGTTAAAATAACAAAACAAAACAACTTTAGAAAATTAAATGAATGAAAATGTGTTTATTAAGGTGGTTCTCAAATGAACTGCTCAACAACGCGAAACTTTCTGACACATTTTCTGAATCCTTTTTAAACGCAAAAGTATAAAATTTGCATGCCTGACTGTTGAAGCGATTTGGAATCGAAATGAGTTTTACATTTTTTGATAAATAAATTACTAGAAAAATATACGAGTTATAAGCGATTCGTGTCACGTGACGACACGATTTTCCCCGTTCTCGCTCTGATGCCTCGGGAATTCGGTTCAAAATGCCGACTTTGGCAATATTTTCTGAAAGATCCCCTGCTTTTACCAAAAAATGGAAAACCATTCTCGATGACATAGTTTCTGAATAAGATCCATCACCTGCCAATTACATGCGTTTCCGAACAAAAATGAGTTCAAAATTATATCAGAAAGTAGCTCCGTTGAATTTGAGATCAGATTTAAATGATGTGGTTGAAATTATTAAAAAAAAAAAAAAAGAAAGAAATCATGCTTAACAACACGAATCTTTCATGGTACAGAAACATGGTCATATGAAGGAGGAAGGAGAAGCCAAACTCTCTATTTTGACATTTTTAAATTCAGATTTGTTGGGAAACGCATGAAATTGACAGGTTTTCTTATTCAGAAACTTTGTTATCGAAAGACGTTTTCCAATTTTTGGTAAAGGCAGAAGATCTTTAAGAAACTACAGTCAAAGTCGGCGTTTTGAACCAAATTCCCATTGCCGCAGCACAAGAAATGGGAAAACGTGCTGTCACGTGACACGAATTGCTTATAACTCGATAAGAAATTTATTTATCAAAAAAGGTACAACTCATTTCGATTCCAAATCGCTTCAATAGTCAGGCCTGCCGATTTCATGGCTTAATGTTTAAAAACGAGTAAGAAAGTTTCACGCTATTTAGCAGGGAATTTATTTAAGAACCACCTTATAGATTTTTTCTTTGTCGGCGTTTGTGCATAAAGGGGGGGGGGGGTTGCTTGGCTTTAACAATGTGGGACTATATATATATATATAAGTGTAAAATGACAACAAAGATATATATAGAGAGAGAGACAGAAATTCCCAGGTAAATTTTTTTCTTTAAACATGACAACAATAGTCATATGGCTGTAATGCAACATTTTTAATTCACGTTTGTCACATGTGTTAAACATATGACATACACCTTATGTGTTAAACACTTGGTTTCCAATTTTAAATCTGTTTTCCATAGCTACACTACCAGCTTAACTCTTTAGTCGTGTAAAAACTGGATATCATTGTAAAATTTTACCTGTTACTATTCTCGGAAAACAAACGGAAATATTCCTCTACGATTTTATGCTTCTCTTTTTACGAATGTGTTTTTCTTGCAATTTATTTCTCGGATTTTTGCTTCAAACATGGTAACATCTCCATCATCATCTTCAATGAACCATACTGTGCTTTATTCGCCAAATCGCATCGTAAAGGTAAACCTCTGTGCAGTATTGCAAAGGAAATAGTAATGAATGTGTACTACAAATTACGTGCACAACGTACTGAAAAAGCTTAAAAAGCAATTTTTGAAATGACATCTGACTTACCAGCATTTCACCATCCAGCATTTATCGGATTAAAACAGAATTTCAAAGTTTTGGTAAATTTTCGTCACCTGGGATGAAAAGACAAAAAGTGGAACTCAATCTCATATGGAAAAATTAGAGGATTTTACTCTAAACGCCATACGAGGAAAAGCTCATGCCATTTTAAAGAGGAATGAGATTCCAACAGCCCAAAAATTTTTGGATACAATTACACGCGATGATAAGTTACCTACATTTACTGTTCGAACTCTGAGAAATATATTAAAAGATCTCGGATTTCTTTATGCAAAGAGAGAGATGCTCGCTTTTAATTGAAAGAGATGATATTCTGCAGTGGAAGTGGCAATACTTAAGAAGTATTAAAAAATATCGTGAGGAGGGCAGGAAAATTTATTATAGTGATGAAACATGGATAAATTTTGGCCACACGAAATCACCACTTAAAAATTACTACCACTTAATTATTAATTATCACCACTTAAAAAAAGCTTGCTGGTGTGACAGGACACTACTATAAAGTCACACCAGCAAGCTTTTTTAAGTGGTGATAATAATTGTGATAATAATTAACAGTGTGATAATAATTGATAACACTTCGTATCAAAGTGTTTATAATGAGTACATCCCGAAGTCACCCCCCCCCCCCCCCAAAAAAAAAAACAGAAATTCAAGAATAGATGTCAAATTAGAGCATGGGACAAATATGCTAAAGAATGGGTTATTGACTATCGTGTTTTCAATTAAAAGACAATACGAAGATATTCACATAAATTCAACAAAAATATTAATTTTATTATTGCCAAAGTTTGTTTAAAAGAATTAGAAGATAAAATGAATTCTACCCATAATATGAAAACGGTTAAAGCTGAAACTTTTGAATTAAAAATTTAAATGTTAAAGAAATTAAAATTACTTTTTGTTAAATTCAAATTTAAAAATCTGAAGTTCAAGTATTTGATTTTTGATCTTATTAATTTCAAGTTAATTTGAAATGAGAACGTTGCTATATATATACTTAAAGATATAATTTATTTTGTGGTTAAATTTCAGCTAAATTCCTTTGATATGTTGAATTTTAATAAGATTTTTAGAGATACTTTTGATTTTATTCCCACGTAACACTGTTTGATTTCTGCTGCTTATAGTTATACTAAACCTTTGAATAACCAAATTTATAATTCTTTTTTCGAAATTGATACATCGTTGATTTGTTATTGAAACAGTGAGAATTATGTTTATTTTATGAATAATTTTCTTGGAAGGTAATCAGGTAATCTAGACATAATTACTAATACTGACGTCAGGGTTCGTACGGGTGCTGGAATTTTAATACCAGAAAATTCTTCGGTACCAGTATTTTCTTATAGATAATCTCTTCTTAAATAAGGTGAAATTTCGCACGTTTGCATTTGATGTAATTTTTTTTTTTAAATATACTGGTATTTCATCTGGAAAATAACGGTACCCGTACGAACCCTGGACGTTAAATTCTCAGTAAAGTATCTTGGAACCGAATTCACACAGGTTCAATAGCAAAGTTAGTTTTAATAAGGCTTGAACTAATTATGGTCAGAAATGTATCTTGTTTATGACAGGCAAATGGGCTTAAAAGACAACGTAATATGAAAATCTTTTATGCTCTGTACAGGATAACTTACTAAAAGAAAGCAAAGGTGCCATAACCTAGTCAGTGCATATCTTTAAAAAATTCAGGGTCAGTTCCTTTTACTTGATATGCCAAAGATAATTTTGTTAACAACGACTTTATAAAAGAATTTTTTTATGGTGAAGCAGAGGTAAAACAAGATTTTCCCAAAAAATTTATTCAAACTTAAAAAAAAAAGTTTAATACTTAGACCTGTAAATTACCATCAGAATAGAGTAACAGAAGCCGCTGTGTCATTAAGACAAAAAAACGTTAAAATATTTGTCTTACTTGTTCCTTGCCGCCTGACCTAAATTTGAAATACAAGGTGGCCATAATTAAACTGACGGTACTCAGAGTGTTCTGTAGCGCGATCTAATTGCGAGAATGGCGCCAAATTTTGTAGGAAGATTAAACAAGACGGGGGACGAAGGATTCCACGGAAAAAAAATTAGTTCCAAAAGTCACCGCCAGGGGAATATGTGGTGCTGTCTATTCGAAAAAGAGAGTTTCAAAAAAGAAGAATCAATACTGAAATGAAATTACCGTTTATTTAGCACATCCAACTCAGGTTTGATGTGGACGCCGTTTTTGTGGACCACATATTGCATTCTGTGCACACAGGGTGGCTAATGGTCAGGGAAAAATACAGTAAAAAAAAGATAAACACCAGTATATTCTTATAAAAAAATTCCTGTTAAACAGAACAGCGAACAGAAGAGTGCTTTGATGGATTTCCAAGTTTGCGAGAAACTACATCCAGTATATGAGTAGTCGTATAACTAATCCTGAGAGAGCCATTATAATGTGTAAAAAATTTAAATAACATGAGTTAAATTAGAGTTTAATGAATAGTTATGCAATTAATGAGAATAGAAAATGAAAAGTAGAAAGAATTAAAAATATTGCTAAAAATAACAGACTAGTGCGAGATCGCGAATAATAAAAAATTAAATTTTAAGATTTACGATAGAAGTGTAAATAAGTTGACTAAGAAAAATAATAATGTTAACTGTTCGAACATAACGATTGCAAATGTATTTTGGAAAGGCAAAGTGAAAAATCTCTAAAAAAAAAAGGGCAACTTTTCAAGGCCAACAATAAATATATGGAATAATATAAAGTATAAGTGTATTAACAAATACATACAGTTTTTTTTTTTTTTTTTTTTCGTTTAATGTATAATACATTAAGTTTTTTTTTTTTTTTTTTTTTTTAATTTAATTAAATTATAAAGTCAAAAGGAAAGTGTTAGCCCAAAGTCGAATCGTCAATAAGGACGGAATAACGGGGTTACAAACTGTTAAAAGGATCGCGAATGTCATAGTCTGGTAACACGAATATGAACTCGTAAAAGTAGGTATAAATGGTAATGGCAGTGCATCCCCAGATAGGGGAGGCAAATGTGATGACAGTAGAACACAAGAGCTAAAAAGAAGCAATTTATAACAAAGGGAAAGTTTAGTGCAAGAAAGAGTCTAAGAGAATTGCAAATGTGTGTGAGGAGAAGTGTTTTGGGATTATGTGTGATTGGTTAGGTTAAGCTCATTAGCAAAATTATCAAGCTCGTTAATTATTATAATCATTTTCTCGAATGGGTTTTTACACTTTTGTGTTTCTGTGGATATTTGTTTTATGCATTTTAATAGTTTGGTAATTTGAAGGAGTTCCTTCATGTCTTTGAATATGTCGAACATGTTATTAAAGGATTCTACATAATCGGTAGAAGAGGATGTTGGTGTAGGGTTGGGGGAGGTGTTGTTGTCAGTGGAGGTGGAAGGAATAACAGAAGTAGTTTCCTGTGTATCTTCCGTTTGTGAAGTAGCAGTTGAGTCGAGGTGTGTAGTAATGTTAGTGGTGACAGGGGAGTTTTTTGCTTTTTCAACATAATTAAATTCTTTCATTATTTCATAAAGATCTTGGGCGTTTTTGGAGGTGATGTGCCTGGGGATATTTTTAGTAGTGGGTGTGTAATTGTCATTTTTAGAGTTAGGTGGAATATGTTTTTTAGAGTTTTTGGGGTATTTCGGACAACCGCCGTATGAGGCCGGGTGCGCAGCACCGCAATTTGAACAAGTAGGGGTAATCCTACCGGGTGTTGGGCAATTACCAGTGAGGTGGAGGCCTGCACATTTGCAGCACTTGGGGTCGAAGTTACATATTTCGCTGGCGTGCCCGAATCTTTGGCAACGATAGCACTGTTTAGGGTTATTAGAATTTCGAAAATGCTCTATATCAACTTTGATGTAACATAGTTCATGTATGTCGTATATTTTGTCGAAGTCTTTACAGGGGAGGACATTAACCATGTATAAAGGCATCCCCATTCCAGTTTTTTTGTTTCTTAACATGGCCGCACGAGTGGCGGTGAACCCATGTAAGGCTAGCTCATCAATGATGTGAGTAGGATCAGTGTTTGGGGGAATACCCCTGACGCAAATTTTCTTTGGTCTTTGATCTTTAGGTTGTATTGTTGTGAATTTTAGTGATTTATCGCACAAAAATTTTTGAATTGCCCGAAATTGGTCTTTAGTTTTGCATTGGATTTTGAGTAACTCTCCTTTGAGGCAGATAGAAGGTGGATTGTCAGTATTTATTTCCTTAATTTGTTGGGCGATTAATCGCCAATCAATTTCGTGAAATTCGACAAAGAAAGGGTGAATTTCTGGTTTTTTTGTACCAGATATGACATTCGCAGAATCAGAATTTGGAGTGGAGGTCTGGTCCATAGCTTCCAGGTTAACCTCGGGAGACAGATTCATAAATTTGTTATTAAGTTCTAAGCCAGCGTCAGTTTGGCTATGGCGACGCTTGTCACCACGTGGGGCATGGGGATTTGGGCTAATACTTTTAAGAGCTAATAGGTTATTATATTGGTCAGTTTTAAAGAATCTAAGTAAACCAGAATTGAGAATAAGATTAACATTATATGGCTCCCCCAAAATAGAAATACCAGATTGGAATAAGCTTCTCACCTGCTGCTTGCAGTCATCATTAGTAGTGAAGTCTGGCCGGAGTTGTAAGGCTCGAATTTCGTCATCTATGCCTTGAAGAAGTTCACGGATAGCAATATTCGCCGGCTCGTGGTGGGTCGGGAATGTTTCAAACTCTTGGAGAAACGTGGCTGGTTCCGCACCGTCGATAATCCTTTGCAGCTTTTCTGACAGCATACTCGCATCTTTCTCGGCTTGCGAAGCCGTCGTCATCGTGGATGAATCAATAACACCCGGAACTATACTATCGTCAATCTATCACCAGATCATAAACTAGAGGAGCGCCGGAATAACACGTCCGATCAGTTGTCTTTTCTTCGTTGTGTTGTGTTGTGATCACAGATGTGTTATGGGTGTCGAATCTTTATTTGATCGAATAATCCACATGAATTTTTCTATAAGAGTATACTGGTGTTTATCACTTTGTTTGACTGTATTTTCCCTGACCACTAGCCACCCTGGCACAGCATTTACAACAGCAGATAATAACATGTCTGCAGGAATCTCCCGTACAGTTCGCGATATGTTATCCTTCAACGTAGCCAGGTCCTGGACACCTCCGTGATAGACCTTGGACTTTAGGTAACCCCATAGCCAAAAGTCCCAGAGTGTAAGATCAGGGGACCGAGGTGGCCATGCAGTTGGAAAACAGCGGCTAATGACTCTTTCTGTTGTGAATTTCTGTCGTAGCAGCTGCTGTACCCGCAAAGCAGTATTGGAGGGGCTCCATCTTGCATGAAAATGATTTTCTCCAGGGGATTTTGCTGAAGTCCCGGAATAACAAAGTTGTTTAGCATTTGACGATATTTGTCTCCGGTAACAGAACAAGTTCCAGGTCCTGTCGGAGTAATGTTCTCATAGAAGAATGGACCTATGATCAAATCTGCTGTGAAACCACACCAAACAGTTTTCTTTGGTGAATGCAAAGGAATTTCCTTGAATGCTCTTGGTGACTTGCTATCCTAAATTCGGCAGTACAGTTGAAGCACTTTATAACGAAATACGATATAGCGAAAAGCACGATATAACGAAATGCTCATAACCATTTAGTTGGTCTGTGTGTTAAAGAATACGGAATTCGGAACGATATTACGAAATATTTATAGCGAAAAGCACGATATAACGAAAGCAATTCGAGCATGAAAAGTAAAATAAAAACGATATAGCGAATTTTTCATTTTTTTTCTACTTAACGCGGGAAATAGGATCCAAAAACATTGATTATTTCTGAAATACAACCTTTTTTTTTCCATGACATAACATTCAACATTTTTCTCTACGGCCAATAACATATTTTCAATACTTCCAAGAGAGGTTTGAGGGAGGGGCAGTGTTTTAAGACAGAGAGGCGACAGTTTATCTGAACTGTATTGTTCTTTTTTATTCGATGACTGATTTCATTGACATTTGCTTTTCCTGTGAATTTATCGCGTGTTAATTTTTAAAACTCTTTGTACACTGGCTATGTCTGCCAAAAGAAAATGTTTGAGTTTAGACGAGAAAGTGGAAATTATAAAATGCGTCGACAATAATGGTAAAAAAAGTGATGTAGCAAGAAAATTTGCGATTCCAAGTAGCCCTCTTAGCACAATATTGAAAGATCGAGAAAAAATTCTTAAAATTTTCGAAAAGGGTGCAATTTCCTCATCGTTTAAACGTTATACGCACAGCGAAATATGCAGATGTGGAGGAAGTATTATTTTCATGGTTTAAAGATGGAAGATCTAAAAACATCCCTATTAGTGGAAGTATTTTGCAAGAAAAATCATACGCATTTGCCGAAAAACTTGGATATGAAGACTTTCATGTAAGTGATGGTTGGCTGAGTAAATTCAAAAAAAGATATGAAATTGTGTGTAAAAAATTATGTGGAGAAGCAGCTTCTGTTCCAGAAGAAACAATTGAAGAATGGAAGAACGAAAACTCTAAAATATTTGAGGATTACGATCGAAAAGATATATTTAACATGGATGAAACTGGATTATTTTTTCGTTTGATGCCTGATAAAAATCTAACTTTAAAAAAGAGACTTGCCACGGTGGGAAAAGGAGCAAAGATCGACTTTCATTAGCATTATATTGCAATGCCGACGGCTCTGAAAAGCGAAAACCTATTGTAATTGGAAAAGCAAAGAATCCACGATGTATCCCAAAAAACGTAATGAAAGCTTTGCCTGTAATGTACAGGCATAACTGCAAAGCTTGGATGACAAAATGTCTTTTTGAAGAATGGATTTTAGACTTTGACAAAGAGATGCAAAAAGCCAAATGAAAAGTTCTGCTTATTTTAGATAATGTATCCTCGCATGTGAGTTCTGTTCGTCTTAAATGTATAAAATTACTTTTTTTGCCACCTAACACTACATCCAAAATGCAGCCACTAGACCAAGGAATTATTCATTCGTTTAAAACTAAATACCGGAAGGTGGTTGTGAAAAAAAATAATCGTGAATTCAGATGACAAGAAAGAAACAAAAATAGACGTGCTGAAAGCAATTTATATGATAAATAACGCTTGGTGCGATGTTTCGAAAGAAACTATTGTTAACGCTTTTTCAGTTTCGGGAATATTCCCATCACCTTCAAATAGTAATGAAACTGTTTCTTTACCTGAATTGGAAGATGCAGATGAACTGATATCGTCCTTCAACCTGACTTCTGACTTTAACTTTGATCAATACGTTAACGTTGATGAACACATAATAGCAAATGAAGAGTTCAATGAAGAGAATATCGTTAAAAAAAAATGCAGAAAATGAGTCGTCCGATGGCAGTGTCAGTGAGGAAGAAGAATTTATAGAAGCTGGCGAGAAACTTTTACCATCTGATGCACTCGAGTATTTACAGAAAATTGTGTGTTACATGCATAATGAAAACTTGTTAACGAACGAAATTACCATGTATGTTGACAAAATAGAGCGTACAATATTAGATAATGCTGTTAAGAAAAGAAAGCAGAGCTTGATAACTTCATTTTTCAAACCTATATAGGTATGTAAAACTACAATTTAAGAGAATTAAATCAATAATATTTTTTTAGATTTAAATTTGCCCGGTTTTTTCATGTGTAGCATAGATATTGTATGTGTGTGTATGTATATATATATACCGTTAAAAAAATACAACAAATCTCTAATTATCTGAAATCAAGTCATCCATATCTATAATCACAAATTTTTAATTTTATGATATGATTTGTACATATATATTTGTAAAAATATAATTATCTTGAAATTACTTTTTAATTTAACGCTTTTCTTCTTTTTACATTTTTTAGTAAATGTGATCTTTCCTACGAAGGCTTTAACCCTTTAGCGGGCGGTGTCCACAAAAAAGGACACATAATTTTAATTCCAAAACTGGCAAATGGCACCAAGAACATTTAATTAAATTTTTCATTTTATAAACTACATGAAAATAAGGAAGTTTTTATTTTCTAATAAATTCTTTTGTTAATTCTGGTGTCAGTTGATAATTTCATCATTTTAAAAGTAGACTTACTCCGCGCCGGAAAGGGTTAATTTAATATGAATACATAAGACCTAGTTTTTTTTTTTTTTTATTAAACAAAAGCAACTTTATGGGATATCTTTATGTAATAAATCGCCCTTTTTTATGACTGTCTTCATTATCCGGACTGCTGCATCAGTGTTGAATTCAGACACTTTTCTCCGGGGGGGGGGATTTCTGTGGCTATGGGGGGGCATTGTAGTGTTCCGGGACGGAAATTGCACTTTTTTTTACCATTAAAAGCAAACAATCTCAAATCTTCCGGGGGGGGGGATTTCAATGCTCCGGGGGGGGATGTCCCCCGGGCCACCCCCTGAATCCAACACTGCTGCTGCATACTCAGATTACGTTCAGATCACATTAGTCCGGATAATTGGAGTTATTAGTGTATAAGTATATAATTAGTCCTAACGTTTTAACAAAATAATTCGTTATAACGTTTTAACGAAATAATTCGTTATAACGTTTTAACGAAAGCACGTTATAACGAGCAAATCTTTGGAGCACTTTCGATTTCGTTATAAGGTGCTTTGACTGTACTGGGTATTTACAGTTCCATTCAGGTAAATGTGGGCCTCGTCTCCCCATAAGATTTTCCAGGACCAAGCATCATCCAACTCCATTCTGGCAAGAAAAGTGAGAGCAAAAGTCAATCGCTTATCATTGTCGGTGTGACGTAACTCTTGTACACGGCTGATTTTGTACGGATAGAAGTGGATAATCTTTCGTAGGATTTTCCATACCGTACAATAAGGCATATCCAGATTCCGAACAATCTCACGAGCGCTGGAAGTGGTAGCAATATTGTCTGGTGCTCTGTCGACAATCGCCGTTGCCACTTCTTCGATTGTATCCTGTGATACGGGTTTTCGTCCTCTGCCTGACTGAACATTTAGAGAACCTGTTTTCTCAAACTTATCAACCATTGCTTTTAAACCATTAACTGACAAAGGACCGTTACCTTTACGCATTTTTTTTGTGGTTTCTAAAAGCACGAAGCGCGACTGGCGCATTGCACTGGTTGAGGTAAAAGAATTTGATTAGTACAGCTCGCTCGACTAAAGAAGGAGACATTATGAAAGATAACTTTCAATGAAATTGCTTCTAACAGTAGCACATTACCTTTTAAAGCCGAACAAGCTGGCACTATGAGCCAAAAGATGTAATGTGAGATTTGAATAAAGAACTTCTTCTGCTGTTGCTTTCTTTGGGGCTCTGTAAGTGAAATTGCAGATAAAGAAACTTTAGCAGTGTTTATGTAAATTTTTACCTTTTTATACACTGTTCCCCTCTTAAGCTTGGATTAAATTGCTAAATTCGTTAAATAAACCGTAATTTTATTTCAGTATTGATTCTTCATTTTTTGAAACTGTCTTTTTTTAATACACAGCGCCACATATTCCCCTAGCGGTGACTTTTGGAACTAAATTTTTTTCGTGGAATCCTTCGCCCCCCGTCTTGTTTAATCTCCCTACAAAATTTGGCGCCATTCTCGCAATTAGATCGCGCTACAGAACACTCTGAGTACCGTCAGTTTAATTATGGCCACCTTGTATCTTATTTGGTGTGGATTTTTTCGGAAGGTTGTTTAAACCTTTAACTCAGCAAGGACTGCTATTTTTATAGTTGCTAAATCTTGAATTTTTTTATACCACTATTTTCAAATAGAAATACTATCTTTATTTAATGACAGTTTTAAAAACGAATTGAGAGTTCGCTCGTGAGAGTAGCTCCTCTTGATAGCTCTGTACTAGGCCTAACATTATCGGACGAGCTGTGTAGGTGCCCTTTTTAGGGCTATATTACGAACCGCCTTTCAGTAATTCTGCTGACTGCACGATGACTACCAACGATCTCTCTACTGAAGTGAGCCCTGCGTTCACACGAGACGATGCTGATCACATGTTCGAAGGCACATTTGCGGAAGAACTCAAAGATGACTTTATCAATTATCTCTCTGTTGCTCCTGCGGACGACGCAAATTACTTCCATGCGCGCCTTGTCACCGCTCTTCAAAAATTCATTGATTTACACAGGAAATACAATGCTGATCACTCTTACATCGAGGAAGCTAAAATTGCATTCGCTCAATTCACGAATCAGCCTAATGAAACTACAATGGAAGCCCTAATTACTAGTATCCTCTTCCAAATTGAAGGGATTGAGGTGTTTGCTAATTGCGTTAGGCCTGAAAGAGCCCTTCGCAAAATTGGTACGAAGCCCATTAGTTTAAATCGTGCCAAAAAAGCTAAAACCAGCTCTGGTGATGACGTCATTGAACCCATTAGTACTGATGTTCCTTCAACTTCAAAATTCGAATCCCCAAACCCTTTTGGGCTACTTGCAGACTCCAACCACATGGATACTTCCGGCGTAGAGCCGCAGGATCCTGTCGTTTCACCCTCTAAAATTAATACTAGTAAAGAAAAACTTGTGTCCATTACCCTTAAATTAACTCAAAATTGGAAAGAGATTGTCGATAAAATCGACATTATCACTACTACTAAAGTCGATAGAAGAATTTTCAACGACAGCATTAAATTTTATCCCAGCTCTGTGGAAGACCACAGAGTCCTTCGAAACTTCATCTCCGATGCTAAACTAGAATTTTTCGGCCTCCCCCTTAAGTCGGAGAGGCCCCTTAAAATTGTTATAAAGGAATCCCCCGGGATTCTACTATTTCAGACATTATCTCAGAACTCACCAACCTCGGCATTAACGTGCACACGGTGGCACAATTAAGGAGCTTCATTTCTAAAGAGCCCTTGCCCATTTTTCTGATCAATATCTTCCGCACTGAAGCTTCCAAATCTATCTTTGATATTGTAAATGTCTTAGGATTTCGTGTCAAAATTGAAACTTACCGGTTCCACGGCACGAAACAATGTTACAACTGTCAAAAATTCAATCACTCCTCGTATAATTGTAAATGCAAACCCCGTCTGCCTGAAATGCAGCGGGGCTCACAAATCTTCTGATTGTCCCATAACGGACCCAGAAAAATTAAACTATGCTAATTGTAGCGGTAACCGCACTGCAAACTACTCAGGGTGCCCTAAACGCCCCAAAATCATAAAGTTCAAACTGTCAAAAAATAAATAAATAAATAAAATCCCTCAAAATTGGACAAGTGGCCCAAAAGAAGATGACCCCTTAACTCTTAATGCTTTGAATTTTCCTACCCTTCCTTCCAAATTTATCATTAATCAACTAAAAATGACAATTTCTTAAACAGCACGAATGGGTTCGCTAAACTTAACTATCCTGACCTATTTAATAATTTAGATCCCATTATTGAAAAACTAAAAATTTTAAACGATCTTCTGGAAAAAATTTATAATCTAACTTCACATTTCAATTTACCCATGCAAAACTTAATTCAAACTAATTGTACTCTTCAAAATGCGTCAGAAAAACCATAAGCCCGTTTTCCCTATCACATCATCCCAGCTAATTTCCTATTGGCTGACACAGACTTGTCTGTCGTATCAACGCCGCCTAGATAAGAAAGCCGTGACACGCGTCACGAAAATGTCATACCAAGCAGGCAAAACAAAGAAAAAAAATCCCTGACGGCTCGGCCTACAGGCACAGGTAGATTTCGAAGACGCAGACCGCGGGGCGCCTGTTTGTCGGGAATTGCGGAAGAAAGGACCTTTTTGCGATGATGCTGCAGTTGGAACCGCCTACTTCGAAACCAAACTTGTTTGCAGGCGGAGCCAGCAAGGATTTTTTTTTTTTTTTTTTTTTTTTTTGGCTATAAGAGTTGATCCTATAAAAAAAATGTCAATATAAAAGTTTTAGATAATATTAAGAGGATTTATAATAAATTTAAGCGGATTTGAAATCTTGGGAATTGACGAAGTTATGAATTTTTTTCTTCTAAAACCCCCTTTTTTCCCCCTTGGGGCCATTTTTAATTATATCAAAAATCTGTCATACATAAATTTTCGGCCCTTCTCCTAGAAGTAATAATAACTGCACACGGATTCGAAACGTATCATAATTAAGAAATTATGGGGTTTTTTTCTGTTTTCACAAAAAGCCCCCCCCCCCCCTTTGTTCGATTTTTCCCATTAACGAACTTGACCGAGATTTTATGCCCCTTGATTTTATGTATCAGTTTCGAAAAGACGCGGGAGTTGGAACCGCCTACTTAGAAAAATAACTTGTTTGCAGGCTGAGCCGACAGGGATTTTTTTTTGTTTTTAATTTTGTTTTGCTATAACGGTTGGTCCTATAAAAAACTTGTCAATATAAAAGTTTTAGATAATACTAAGAGGATTAATAATAAATTTACGCGGATTTGATATCTTGTGAATTGACGAAGCTATGATTTTTTTTCTTCTAAAACCCCCTTTTTTCCCCCTTGGGGCCATTTTTAATTATATCAAAAATCTGTCATACATAAATTTTCGGCCCTTTTCCTAGAAGTAATAATAACTTTAAACGGATTCGATACGTATAATAATAAAGAAATTATAAGGGTTTTTCTGTTTTCACAAAAAGCCCCCCCCCCATTTCCCCCCCCCCCTTGGTTCGATTTTGCCCATTAACGAACTTGACCGAGATTTTATGAAACTTGATTTTATGTATCAGTTTGGAAGAGATTTATGCAGATTTTTTCCAGTTATCGTGGTCAGAAAAAAGTGACATTGATAGATAGATAGATAGATAGATAGATAGATAGATAAAGTTTTGAACTGGGGGGGGGGGGGGTTGGATTCTGGGAGTCATGATCGGCGTAGATCTGCAAAAATTTTTCAAAATTTCCAACTTAGGTGAGAATGTAATAGGTAGTATTTCTTAAGAAATCTACCTAAAATTCGAACAACTTGCATGTTTCGATTTCATTGGCTCATAGAATTTAAAATTATTTTTTACGACTAATAGTTAAAAATTCCATGAACCGTCGAAATCGAAACATGCAAGTTGTTCGAATTTTTTCTTTGTTTTGCCTGCTTGGTATGACATTTTCGTGACGCGTGTCACTGCTAGGGCTCCTATAATACAGGCTGAATCATCAAGCATTTTGATGCCCATTGCGGCCTATGAGGCGAGAAATGTTTAAACGATTATCGAGTGAATAAATTGCTTAAAATGGACGGTTGTTTCGCATAAAGTTGTTCTAATCTGTCAAGGAATGGATTTAGAATATTTAAAATCCATATAAATGAAGAAAGGCGGAATAATTTGTCTATAAATGCTAGAATAGATCAGGATTGAAGAATTTCGCCAAATGCCGCGCCAACCAGATCACTTGTATACAATAAACCGGTTCTTCGAGTCCGATATGGTATATTGCAGGACGGGTGAGAAAAGCCTAATTGTTAAAGAGGAGAAAAAAAAAATCTTATTCACCCCCCCCCCTGTTTAGAAAATCCACCTTATTTATTTTTTGGAAGGGGGGGGGGGGTATTTAGATAGTTAAATTCATTTACTGTTAAAAAGTGTGGAAAAGGCACTTTCTTTAATCGAAATTTAAAAATTTTACACTTTACACTTTGAATTTTGCGCGCGGGGAAGGGGGGGGGTTGGTCAAAAGGAAAAAACTGAAAGTTGAGAGTAGGGTTGTGGGGGGGAAGCGTAATTGAAATGATTATATATTTCTTGTTTGAAAAAAGTAACAAACACATAAGAAAAAAAAAGATTTTTAATTTCATCAGCTGCAGAAAGGAGGAGGGGGGGGGGGGGGGGCAGATCTTTTATTGTGTTTTTGGCGGGAAGGGGAAATTTTGACGATTCATTGGTAATTTACTGTTATTGTAAAATTACAAATAAGGCAGAAAATTTTTAAAATTAGTTTTGAAAAAACCCATTGCAAACCCACTGATAAAACTTTATTTGTTACTATAATAGGTGCAAATGCTAAAAACACAGTTTTAAAGCATTAAAACAATTTATGATGTAAAATCAGATGTCAAAATACCTAAGCGCTTTTTGCTAAACATTAGCCATCATCAGAGGATAAAAATAGTCGAAAAACTATATACCTTGTTTCTATATAGTAACAAATAAGTTTTTACCAGTGTTTGCATTGTATTTTTTCAAGTTTAAGAAGGTGAATTTGACGTTTTTACTATATGGAATTTTCTATATATTTTTAATTGAAAGAGTTTTGTTTAATGTGGTTTTCAAATTCCCTGTTCAAGAGCGCAAAATTTTTGACATATTTTCTGACTCATTTTTAAACGAAAAGGAATAAAATTGGCAAAACTGACTATTGAAGCGATTTGGAATCGAATAGCGTTTTCTAATAATTTTGTCAAATAAATTACTTATCGAGTAATAAGCGATCATTGTCACGTGACGACAAGCTTCTCCCTTTCTCGCGCTGCCGCGTCGGGAATTCGATTCAAACCGTCCACTTTGACAGTATTTTCTGAAAGATCTTAAGAAGACATCCTAATTTTATGTGAGTTTGAACAAAAATGAATTCAAAAATATGTCAGAAAGTAGTTTCTTTGGATTTAAAAACAGAGGGGAGGAGGTGAGATCGGTAATTACGAAAAGGGGGAATTTAAATAACTGGTTATTTATTGTTGCAATAAAGTAATAAATGAGTAGACAAAAAAATAAGTTTTACAAATTTTAAACTTTTACGTACTGGGTTGGTTGAAATTTTTGAACTGTAGGGATGTGGGGGGGGGGGGGGGGGTGATTGAGATAACATTAAAAGAAAACAAGAAATTATTCGAAACGCGGAAGGTTCTCATTATTCATTATGATTATTATTTTTTAATAAGGATTATTTTACGTGCGATTAAATTGTAAAAACTGAATATCTAACATACGAAATTTATTCCTTAGAATATCAGCATTTTAAGACTATTTTATTAATAACAAATCATATCACAACTTAACTTCATACTGAACTTCATACTCGCCATCTACGCGATAAGACGCCAAGTCAGGCATCCGCTTGGGCAATTAAATGGAGGCGTGAGTCAGCCCGGTATATAGGAGCCATAGTCACGGCTTTCTTATCTAGGGGGTGTTGGTCGTATCCCTGCTTCTCTGCCAACGCGGCTGCTGGTACTGTTAGTGTTAGATTTTAATATTGTTATACTTATATGGTGCTTGAAATGGGACTTTTTTTTTAAAGGCCTCCGGCCTTTACGTTTTTTTCCAGTCTTTCTGAATTCACGTCATTGTTAGTCGCAAATGCTATGCCTCGGGGATGTGTGGCAGAAGGCCACTGGCGCCTCGGTAAAAGTTGTTCGAAGTCAAAACGAATCATTTTTCTGTTTTAATTCATGCATTTTTTTTTCTGTTCTGTATGGCTTATTTTATATAAAAGAAGCTCAAAATGATTAGACATGTTACTTTTTTCCCGAGTTTTAATTTATTTCAGCAAAAGTGTCTAATACACGGGAAGTAAATAATAAAATACTCATAAAAAACTAAAGCTTTTTTTCCCCTTTAAATCCAAGCGTTCCTGATTATAATCTAGTACTGCAGACAATCCATCATTAATAAATAAATATTTTGTAAACCAATATTACACCAACCATTCTCTCTAATTTTCCATTTAATTACATGAAAAAAATTGTTATATGATGTATTGGATGTCGATTAAAGATATATTTTGCAAAATGTGGCTTACTGTGGAAACACGAAAAGATTTTGGTGTCTGTTCGTTTGTCTGTATCTGTATGTCTCGTACAACTACCGAAAATGCATCTGATTAGTTTGTAATTAAGTAAGGTATTTTTGTGATGTCCCCAGAATTAGCTATATAGTTTTTAGTCAAATGTGGTTCATTTGTTCGAAGAATATAGAATATTTTCTTTTAAGTCACTATAGGCATTCAGACGATTTCTAAATTTTATCATTCACTGAAATAGAAATAGCACATTTGAATAGTTGATTTAAATGTTACATTATGGATGTTAAATTTTCGCTATGCGAGGTCTTAAATTTATCAAATCGGTTTGAGATTTCATTAATAATTTTCTCAGCTATGCGCAATTCTCTGTATTTTTTGTATGGAATTTGATGCATATGTTAAAAAAATCCCTGAGGGCTCGGCCTACAGGCACAGGTAGATTTCGAAGACGCAGACCATGGGGCACCTGTTTATTGGAAATTGCAGAAGAAAGACCTATTTGCCATGATCTGGCAGTTGGGACCACCCAATTTGAAATAAACCTCTGTCTGTAGGCGGAGCCAGCAGGGATTTTTTATTTTTTTTACCGTAAGGGTTGGTCCTATAAAAAACTTGTCAGTATAAAAGTTGTAGATAATATTAAGAAGATTTATAATAAATTTAAGCGGATTTGATATCTCGGGAATAGACGAAGTTCTGAATTTTTTTCTTCTGAAACCCCTTCCCCCCCCCCCTCCCCTGGAAGCATTTTTAATGAAATCAAAAATCTGTCATACATAAATTTTTTGCCCTTTTCCTAGAAGTAATAATAAAACAGATACGATATGTATAAAAATTAAGAAGTTATGGGGGGTTTTCTGTTTTCACAAAAAGTCCCCAACCCATTTAACCCCCTTGGTTCGATTTTGCCCATTAACGAACTTGACCGAGATTTTATGCCGCTTGATTTTATGTATCAAGTTGGAGGAGATTTGTACAGAATTTTGGGAGTTATCGTGTCCATAAAAAAATAATATAGATAAACAGATAAAGTTTTGCACTGGGGGTGGTTTTGCGTTCTAGGAGTCATTATTGATGTCGATCTGCAAAAATTTTCAGAAATTGCAACTTAGGGGAGAGTGCAAAAGGTAGTATTTCTTACGAAATCTACCTAAAAAATTAAAAGCATTTTTCTTTGACATTTTTACAGTGTGTTGTTTTTAATTTTAGCTCCGCTGAGAGAGGGATCACGTGACATGGTTTTTATTATTTTATTATATCTGCTTGATGTAAAAACTCGTTGAATTGCTGATTTTATTTTATTATTGTAATTTACTTTTGTGATAGGACAACTTTATGTTTTACAATTGCAATTTAAAAAGGAAAAGTAGATGTCTGGAAGTTTCTTGGATGTAGTTTACAATGTGAAGATGTAATTTTTATAGAAGTGATTTTGGTTGGTTTTTGTTAAAATAAATGCTTAGTTTTGTTAATTGGAGATCTTTATTTAATTCTTCAAACAAATAGTAACATCGGGTAGATGTTTAAGGACTGAGCTATGTTTTTTTTTTTTTTTTTTTTTTTTTTTTTTTTGAACTCCTCCTTGCATCTGACTTTGAAAACAAAAATATTTAGAATTGATGAGTGGCGAATTGAATCATCAAGGGCAGCTAAAATTTTATTAAAAACTGATTTGCATTACTTAACAGTGTTTTAATTCATCGGCCAATGTAAAACAGATAATAAAAAAGTGTTTCCATGAAAATTTATGATGTAAATAATTAAAATCTTTATCTGAAAAAGGTCACCGTTTGAAAAATTAAGTGTTAAGAAAACTATAAAAATTGTTTCATTAAAAAAAAAAAAAAAAAAAAAAAAGATACGTTAGAGGGAAATTTATGTTACAGAGATAACGCTTTTACCACAAATTGTAATTGAATTTTTCTATTTAATATTTAAATAGCAGAAATTGTAGACGCCTCTTTTAATTGCAGATTTGTAATACTTTTCTGCATTTAAATAAAGGCGAAAATTTTTATTCGAAATTTTCAGTAAAAACGTACGAACCCTGCATTAGTTTTTTTTTTTTTTTTTTTTTTTTTTTTTTTTTTTTTTTAAATTAGGAAATGAACCATTATTTGAAAGCGAAATTACTGTTGTCTTGCTAAATCTTAAAATAGATTAATAAGATCTAGAAACTTGTCTCATTAACAGAGAGCTTTCAGGTTTCAGCTCACTATATTAACCAGCATAAATCAAAAGTGACTTCTTTGTAATGGAGTAATTAGGAAGCTAATTTAGCACACAATTTATTACAATTATTGCTCTAATTATCGCAGAGCTAAAATTAACTTTATATCATCTCTTTAATTATTATTATTTTATTTTATTTTATTTTTTATTTATTTATTTTGCCGCATTTGTTTCTCAAGTAATAATAAATTATAAAGATCTAAATTCGTCTCCCACCGCACAAATTTGTAAAGTGGGTTTTAAATTTGTATCTGCCCTAACTGTTACTGTACAGGAATCTGATAATCTAAATTATCATTCACAAATATTTCCATTTCTCCTCCCCTCCCCCCGAATCTCCCTTGCATACAGTTTAAAATCATAATATTCCTTACCAAAAAAAAAAAAAAAATCTGATCTATTTAATATATAGTTGCAACAATAAGAATTCAGTCATCTAAATACCCCCCCCCCCCCCTCTGTCCTTCGTAATACGAGCTATAAAAGTTATTATACATATATTGCACAAAACTTCATTCATTTATTAAAATTTAATTTAGCAATATAAGTTTAATAAACATAATCAGCAAGCACGTCTACTGATAAAACACATAAACCGACTTCCTGAGAGATACGGAAGGGGCGGAAAGGCTCTGTTTCAGTTAATATTTTTTTATATTGGTTCGTGAGTGGGTTATTTGGTGAACCCCACCACAGAATCAACAAATAAAAGGAACCAGTAGCGTAGCTATCAGAGAGATATCTGTCCTACACTTGGATTATGTCTGTCAATCGGTTGCTGGAACATGTCCGCTACCGACCTTATTAAACAGTTAATTCAGTTTATGATTTAATTAGTTCAAACACAGCTCTTGCTTTTTACTTATATATGTTTTGAAGCAAATTTTCTGGTATGAGCTTTAATTTAAAATTCGTGTTATTTCATATTCGTTCGGCGTATAAGATTTAAAAACATTTTATGCATATATACAAACATTAAATTGAAACGTCATTGATACATATTTTAATCAGTATGCATGTAAGGCACGTCAACTGCTGCTAGTGATGGATACATTGAGCATACTTAACTTGGTTTAATTATAGAAATTAACTGTATCCTGCTCACATATGTTAGTTTCATCAGTGTACATTAACTAATAACTTCGACATGTAACGACGTATTTAAATGGCAATTGGATACTGAAATATACAATTCAGAGCTTCTTTTTAAATTGTTTTTAGGACATTATTTCACTCTAAATCGAGAATAATTTACGCTTATGTAATTGATTTTTTTTTTTCAGGTATCTTTTACAGTTTGCCACATAAGCTTGATAATTTCAAAATTTTGTCACTACCGGGCTCTAATGTCTGTTGCATTAGGGCCGGAAATTTACAATACCGTTATCATTCTTCGGTCGTAAGATTTGTCTCAGGATAAAGGAACTTACTCTCGCGTTTTCTATCTGTATATATATTATTCATTCAAAACTATATGAAAAATTGTTTCAGTAATTGGTGCTTTAATCACCTCACAAAAAATGAAACAATTTTCTTCAATATGTATATGAACATAAAAAATTATCCAAGTTCAATAATCATGATTACACGAATCATCTAAATAATTAAAAATAATCTGTAAACATTATTAATAGGATACATTTTTATAGGATATTAAAAAAGTATAAAACTTGAAAACAAAAATTTTACCTATCCCAGTTGATCGACCAGTCTCATTCTTGTCAATAGGCGCAAAGGCTGAAAACTCCACCCCCATTTTATAATTAATATTTCCATAATGTTTCGGAAGGCGTGACGCACTTACATTCAACATTAAAATAAATCTTCATTGATATTGATATATAATTAAATTCTTTCAAACTAAAATGTCTTTAAAATAATAACTGAATAAAATCTTCGCAAATCTTTAGGACATGTTCAAAAATTGGAAAAACTATAACAATACGTTCCATTCACTATAATCTTAAATAATGATTGTGAAAGCCTGGAATGCAAGCTGCCCGTATCCACCTATAACTGCAAGGAAAGTAAGATTGATAAAATTCAAAATGACAGCTTACTAATTATACTGAAGTTCCAATCTGTCAAGTCGCCCAACCAGGAGCATTAGAAATTTATTTTAATGTTTCGTTCCACTACACTGTACAATTGCCAGACATTTTCGTTTTAAAATATATACTAGGTTTATGATATTGAAATGTGGATTTAGTATCTCATTTTGCTGTGGAATGGAAACCGCAATGACTGTGCATAAAAAGGTACGCGAGAAATATACACTAAATGCTAAAACAAATTAAGGTATTTGGATTTGTATTCGGCTCGAAATCCCCCCCCCCCTCCCCCACCGTGCAAAATGAATGCCGGATTCGCATCCTAAGATTGAAGTTCTACTTTTATATAAGTAAAATATAATTAAATAAAAGTATGGATATTTGATGATCAATATAACGGTTGCAATTTTAATGACTTAAAACAACTAAATTATGAAAAAATTTTTTAAAAATTACAATTACAAAAGTTTATAAATTGTGAAACTTTATACATCATAAAAGAAGTTATTTTTGGGGTTTTTCTCTTGCATTTGCAGCATGTGACTTAGCCTGAATAAGGATTAATTCGTCGTTCCATACTATTACAGTACATTTGAAACTCTTCTAATAATTATTTTTTTAAATGTAATAATTACACTCATTTTAATATAACTGGTTAAAACTACTTGTATTCAATTATTGTCCAGTTAAAAATTAGGTAACGGGGGGATGACCCCCCCTTAATATATTGTTGATTTCTTTATTTTTCGAGGGGCTTACTTCAAATTCTTTGAAATAAGAGTATAATGTACAATTAGTGTGAATAGCCTGTGAACTCAATGCCCTCAGTTTAACTAGGCAGTTTTCTTTTTATTTTTTATACTGTAGGAGCTAGAAATTTGAAATTTGTCATTGTAGCTACTTATAAGATGTAAATGCACTCTAAGAACAAAATAAAAAAGAAATCAAAATTTAAAAGGGTGAAATGAGCGAAAAGCGTTCTAAAAACATTCTAAATTACAATTTCTATGAAATCTCTGGAACTACCGAACCGATTTCAAAAGTGATTGTGGCAAACTAATCCAGACAACCCCTGCTCCAACATATATTTTATGTCAGTGCCTCTAACCCCAGAGGGGTGCAGGAGCGAAAAACGTTTTAAAATTGCGATTTTTTTTATACTGAAGGAGCTAGAAATTAGAAATTAGAAATTTGGCATTGTAGTTACTTATAAGATGTAAATGCTCTCTTAGAACCAAAAAAAAAAATCTAAATTTAAAAGGGTGAAATGAGCGAAAAGCGTTCTAAAAACATTCTAAATTACAATTTCTATGGAATCTCTGGAACTACAGAACCGATTTCAAAAGTGATGGAAGCAAATTGATGGTGACAATCCCTGCTCCAGAATAGGCTATATTTTATATCAGTGTCACTAACATCAATGGGGTGCAGGAGCGAAAAATGTTCGAAAATTGCGACTTTTTTATACTGAAGGGGCAAGAAATTTGAAATTTAGCATTGTAGTTACTTATAAGATGTAAATGCTCTCTAAGAATAAATAAAAAAAAAAATCGAAATTTAAATGGGTGAAATGAGCGAAAAGCGTTCTAAAGTCATTCTAAATTACAATTTCTATGGAATTTCTGGAACCACGAACCGATTTCAAAAGTGATGGTGGCAAATTGGTGGTGACAATGCCTGCTCCAACAGCCTCTTTAATAAAAAGCTATGCGTTGCTGATGACTGGGTTTTTCGCTAATTGTTGCAACAGATTAATCTCGGAAAATGAAACATTTGAAGTTACTGAAAAAAATAATAGCTCAAAAAGTATTTGTCAGAAAATTGTTAGACAAACTGCGTTTGAAAGGTAAAAAATTGTATTTTTCTTTATATAAATTTGAAATCTAATGATTATGCCGTTTTCCAAATATTGAATTTCAAATATTACCAAATTTCCCAATGAAGTACCATAGCGAAACCTTCATGCGTAAAAAGATAATGATAAGGGCGACGTGTCCTGACGTGTATATTGGCTATAGCACGAGTCACAAATTATAGTAGCCTTATTATTCTGTTAAAATATAAAAGTTATTTATGAAATGTCAATATATTGTTTGATTAAAGGTTCGTTAAAAGAAATTGACCAGCGTAGCGGGCGTAGCTTGCTAGTACTTTATAAAATGAAAAAATTAATGAAATATTCTTGGTGCCGTTTGTCAGTTTTGGAATTAAAATTAGGTGTCCTATTTTGTGACCACCGCCCGCTAAAGGGTTAAACAGCAACAATGGGTTAGCTAAACTTAACTATCTTGACCTATTTAATAATTTAGATCCCATTATGAAAAACTAAAAATTTTAAATGATCTTCTAGAAAAAATTTATAATCTAACTTCAAAACTCAATTTACCCTTGCAAAACTTAATTCAAACTAAATTTACTCTTCAAAATGCGTCAGAAAAACCATAAGCCCGTTTTCCCTATGACGTCATCCCAGCTAATTTCCTATTGGCTGACACAGACTTGTCTGTTGGATCCCTGCTTCTGTGCCAGTGCGGCTGCTGGAACTGTTAATGTTAGATTTTAATATTGTTATACTTATATGGTGCCTGAAATGGGACTTTTTTCTTTTTTAAGGACTACGGCCTTTACGGTTTTTTCCAGTCTTTCTGAATTCACTTCATTGTTAGTCGCAAATGCTATGCCCCGGGGATGTGTGGCAGAAGGCCACTGGCGCCTCGGTAAAAGTTGTTCAAAGTCAAAACGATTCACTTTTCTGTGTTTTAATACATGCATTTTTTTTTCTGTTCTGTATTATTTATTTTATATAAAAGAAGCTCAAAATGATTAGACATGCTACTTTTTTCCCGAGTTTTAATTTATTTCAGCAAAAATATCTAATACACGAGAAGTAAATAATAAAATACTAATAAAAAGATCAATTAAGCTTTTTTCCCCCTTTAAATCCAAGCGTTCCTAATTATAATCTAGTACTGCAGACAATCCATTATTAATAAATAAATAATTTGTAAACCAATATTACACCAACCATTCACTCTAATTTTCCATTTAAGAGCCTACATCAGTCACGCGAAAAAACGCGCAAGCTAATGTTAAGTCTATGGGAAGGTTCTTGCGCGGTTTCTAGCTCGCATTTAAATGATTTTTTTTTTCATAGGAGAGCTGAGGTCGATCTCTAACGTTGTTAGTTTTTACTTTTTCGATTTTGGTTCCTGGTTTTTTTTTAATAAGGGTACTTTCACTTTCAGAACCGGTTCCGAAATTAGAAATGTCCGCTTATAAAAAAAACTGTAACTGAAATCGAAAAAGTAAAAACTAACAACGTTAGAGATCGACCTCAGCTCTCCTATGAAAAAAAAATCATTTAAAAATATTAAAATGCGAGCGAGAAATCGCGCAAGAACCTTCCCATAGACTTAACATTAGCTTGAGCGTTTCTTCGCGTGACTAGCGTAGGCTCTTAATTACATGAAAAAATTTGTTATATGATGTATTGGATGTCGATTAATAATATATTTTGCAAAATGTGACTTGAGGCTTACTGTGGAGACCCGAAAAGTTTTTGATGTATGTTCGTTTGTCTGTCTGTCTCGTACAACTACCGAAAATGCATCTGATTAGTTTGTAATTAAGTAAGGTATTTTTGTGATGTCCCCAGAATTAGCTGTATAGTTTTTAGTCAAATGTGGTTCATTCGTTCGAGGAATATGGAATATTTTCTTTTAAGTCACTATAGGCATTCAGAAAATTTCTAAATTTTATCATTCACTGAAATAGAAAAAGCACATTTGAATAGTTGATTTAAATGTTACATTATGGATGTTAAATTTTCGCTATGCGATGTCTTAAATTAATGAAATCGGTTTGAGATTTGATCAATCATTTTCTCAGCTATGCGCAATTCTCTGTATTTTTTGTATGGAATTTGATGCATATGTTAAATAAAATCCCTTTCGGCTCGGCCTACAGGCACAGGTAGATTTCGAAGACGCAGACCGTGGGGCACCTGTTTATTGGAAATTGCAGAAGAAAGACCTATTTGCCATGATGTGGCAGCTAGGACCACCCACTTAGAAATAAACCTCTGTCTGTAGGCGGAGCCAGCAGGGATTTTTTTTTTTTTTTTTTTTTTTTTTTTTATCGTAAGAGTTGGTCCTATAAAAAACTTGTCAGTATAAAAGTTGTAAATAATATTAAGAAGATTTATAATAAATTTAAGCGGATTTGATATCTTGGGAATGGACGAAGTTAAGAATTCTTTTCTTCTGAAACCCCTATTCCCCCCCCCTCCCCTTGGGGACATTTTTAATAAAATCAAAAATCTGTCATACATAAATTTTTGGCCATTTTCCTAGAAGTAATAATAACTTTAAACGGACTCGATATGTATAAAAATTAAGAAGTTACGGGGGGGGGGGTTCTGTTTTCACAAAAAGCCCCCCCCCCCCACCCATTTGACCCCCGTGGTTCAATTTCGCCCATTAACGAACTTGACCGAGATTTTATGCCGCTTGATTTTATGTATCAGTTTGGAAAATATTTGTGCAGAATTATGGGAATTATCGTGTCCATAAAAAAGTGACATAGATAGATAAAGTTTTGCACTGGGGGTGGTTTTGGGTTCTAGGAGTCATAATCGGTGTAGGTTTGCAAAAATTTTCAGAAATTCCAAATATATCAAAACCTGTGAAAACGGAACATGTTTAAAACAGAATCCTGCTTTAAATGAAAAAAAAATGTCATGGTCCCGGCAAAAGCAGACAGTAAAACGAAATTTTAAGAGATCGGGGAACAGATTGTTTTAGACAGGTTTTTGCCTTAGTAAGTATAACAGCATAGTATTCTTTACAACAGGGCCTTAAAATATTCCGTTTAAGGTAGGATTCCGTTTTCACACAGGTTTTAGCATACCATACAATTACAACAGATAGTGTAACCTGGTGGAAATCTATCCTAAAGCGGATTTGTTGTTGTTGTTGTTTTGGTCCCTTGCGATTCGTTCTTAGCAGGTTTCGCTACATAGCTTTCCATGAGAAACAGAGGATAACCAGAGATTCTTTATAAAATCACGGGCGTATACGGCGTATATCGCATCGTATACCCTCCGCTGCATCCCTAGCGCACTGCAACACTAGCTGTAGCGTATTGTAACACTATATTACAATACTGTTATTATTTCAGACGCAATCTTAGAACCTACAACAGTAACCAAGGTAATGACGCTCATTTACGTTCGCCTTAACGCTAACTGCCGAGCACAGAAATAGGGTGTAGTTGTGTCTGAACTTTTTCGTCTTTCACTTGTCTAATGAGAAAAACAGAAAGAATTAAAAAATATATTTATTTATTTATAAAATAAATGAAGAGGATCTATCTCTCACCCCGGTTAGCTAAGCAGCCCGTTCCTTGACACCGTGACCTCCTTTTTTCTCTCTCTCTCTCCTGCAAATTTTCAACTGCACTGGGGGTGGTTTTGGGTTCTAGGAGTCATGATCGGTGTAGATCTGCAAAAATTTTCAGAAATTCCAACTTAGGGGAGAATGTAAAAGGTAGTATTTCTTACGAAATCTACCTAAAAAATTAAAAGCATTTTTCTTTGACATTTTTACCGTGTGTTGCGTGAAATTTTTAAATTTAACTCGCGTGATCTTTTTAATTTTAGCTCCGCTGAGAGAGGGATCACGTGACATGTTTTTTTTATTATTTTATTGTATCTGCTTGATATAAAAACTCGTTGAATTGTTGATTTTATTTTATTATTGTAATTTACTTTTGTGATATGGCAACTTTGTGTTTTACAATTGCAATTTAAAAAAGAAAAGTAGATGTTCTGGAAGTTTCTTGGATGTAGTTTACAATGTGAAGATGTAATTTTTTTTTAGAAATGTGTTCGCTTAGTTTTTGTTAAAATAAATGCTTAGTTTTAGCAATTGAAGATCTTTATTTAATTCTTCAAACAAATAGTAATATGGGGTAGATGTTTAAGGACTGACCTATGTTTTTTTTTTTTTTTTTTTCTTTTTTTGAGAGTTTTAAATAGAGTTAGTTTAACTGTATTTCTGCTGCAACACAATGAACTCCTCCTTGCTCCCTTTGCATTTGAAAACAAAAATATTTAGAATTGATGAGTGGCGAATTGAGTCATCAAGGGCAGCTAAAATTTTATTAAAAACTGATTTGCATTACTTAACAGTGTTTTAATTCATCGGCCAATGTAAAACAGATAATAAAAAAGTGTTTCCATGAAAATTTATGATGTAAATAATTAAAAATCTTTATCTGAAAAAGTCACCGTTTGAAAAATTAACTGTTAAGAAAACTAAAAAAAAAAAAAAAAAAAGAAAAGAAAAAAGAAAAGAAAAAAAAAGATACGTTAGAGGGAAATCTACGTTAAAGAGATAACGCTTTAACATAACTTTTTAATGGAATTTTTCTATTTAATATTTAAATAGCAGAAACTGCAGACAGCCCTTTTAATTGCAAGATTTGTAATACTTTTCTGCATTTAAATAAGGCAAAAAATGTTATTAAAAATTTGTGGTAAAAACGTACAAACCCTGCATTAGTTTTTGTTTTTTTTCCAACCATTACTTGAAAGTTAAATTATTGTTGTCTTGCTAAAACTTAAAACAGATTAATAAGATCTAGAAACTTGTGAAAGACTCATAAACAAAGAGCTTTCAGGTTTTAGCTCACTATATTAACCCTTTCCGGCACAGTGGTCCCACTGCGGGCACACCTAATTTTAATTTCAAACTTGCATACGGCACCAAGAATATTTTAATAAAATTTCGTTTTTATAATGAAAGCTCGATGCTTGCAGTCCATCCAACCGGAAAAAAACAAGGTACTCCACTATTCTTGATGAATAGTCCTTCCGAGCTATAATTCTTACCTCAAAATTTTTCTCTCTAATTAAAAAAAAAAATTATATATATATATTATTATATAATTTTTTACTGATAATTTTATATTGACTTTTCCCCTAAACTTCTCTTAACATCTTTACTTTACCTCGTCTGGCATATTTTTGTTTTTTTTTAACTATGAACTATTTTTACTTTTATACTTTAACTAGTAAATTTTCATTATTTTATAGATATACTTAACACTATCCTATTTTATGTAGTTAATTGGACTACGGCTAGACATTTCATATGGCTCTCTCAGGATTTGATATACACCTACTCAAAGCCAGGGTGTGCAGTTGCTTCGCAACTTGGAAGCCCATTGAACCTATCACAAGTTCAAGTTCAAGTTCAAGGAGTTCATATTTTCTAAAAAAGTCGTTTGTAAATTCCGGTGTCAGTCAGCAATTTCTCATTTTACGAACAGACTTTGTCTCTGCCGGAAAGGGTTAACCAGCATAAATCAAAAGTGATTTCTTTGTAATGAAGTAATTAGGAAGCTAAATTTGTACACAGTGTATTACAATTATTGCTATAATTATCGCAGAACTAAAATTAACTTTCTATCATCTCTTTAATTATTATAATTATTATTTTATTTTATTTTTATTTTTATTTTTTTGCTGCATTTCTTTCTCAAGTAAAAATAAATTATAAAAATCTAAATTCGTCTCCCACCGCACAAATTTTTAAAGTGGGTTTTAAATATGTATCTGCCCTAACTGTTACTGTACAGGAACAAGAATACTACTACTGATAATCTAAATTATCTATTCACAAATTTTTCCACTTCTCCTTCACCCCTCCCCCCAACCTCCCTTGCATACAGTTTAAAATCATAATATTCTTTACTAAAAAAAAAAAAAAAAAAAAAAAAAATCTGATCTATTTATTATATTGTTGAATTCAGTCATCTAAGTAATCCCTGCCCCCCCCCCCCCGCTCGTAATACGAGCTATAAAAGTTATTACACATATCTTGCACAAAACTTCATTCATTTATTAAAATTTAATTTAGTAATATGAGTTTAATAAACATAATCAGCAAGCACGTCTACTGATAAAACACATAAACCCACTTCCTGGGAAATACGAAAGGAGGGGGGGGGGAGCTCTGATTCAGTTATTGGGTGAACCCTACCACAGAATCACCACTAACAGATAGAAATCTGTCCTACACTTCGATTATGCCTGTCGATCGGTTGCTGGAACATGTCCGCTACCGATCTTATTACAACGTATTTCCTGTAATTGTGCAATGGCTTTAACAAAACTCTTGCTTTTAACTTATATATGTTTTCAAGCAAATTTTCTGGCATGAGTGTTTACTTAAAATTCACATTATTTTCATATTGGTTCGGTGTAAAAATTGAATGACATTTTGTGCATATATACAAACATTAAATTAAAACGTCATTGATACATATTTAAATCAGTATGCATGTAAGGCATGTCAACTGCTGCTAGTGATGGATACATGGAGCATACTTAACTTGGTTTAATTATAGAAATTAAGTGTATCCTGCTTACATATCTTAGTTTTATTAGTGTATATTAACTAATAACTTCGACACGTAACGACGTATTTAAGTGGCAATTGGATACTGAAATACAATTCATAGCTTCTTTTTAAATTGTTTTTAGACATTATTTCACACTAAATCAAGAATGCTTTACGCTTATGTAATTTTTTTTTTTTCAACTATCTCTTACAGTTTTCCAGATAAGCTTGGTAATTTCAAAATTTTGTCACTACCGGGCTTTAATGTCTGTTGCATTAGGTCCTGGAATTTACAATACCGTTATCATTCTCCGGTCATAAGATTTGTTTCAGGATAAAGGAACTTACTCTCGCGTTTTGTATCTGTATATATACATATATTATTCATTCAAAACGATATGACAAATTGTTACAGTAACTGGCGCTTTAATAACCTCACAAAAAATGAAACGATTTTCTTCAATAAGTATATGAACATAAAAAATTATCAAAGTTCATTAATAATAATTATACGAATGATCTAAATAATTAAAAATAATCTCTAAACATTATTAATAGGGTACATTTTTATAGGATGTTGAAAAAGTATAAAACTTGAGAACAAGAAATTTATCTATCCCAGTTGATCGACCAGTCTCATTCTTGTCAAAATAGGTGAAAAGGCAGAAAACCCCACCCCCATTTTATAATTAATATTTCCATAGGAAGGCGTGTTTCGGAAGGCGTGACGCACTTTTAAAATAAATCTTCATTGATATATAATTAAATTCTTTCAAACTAAAATGTCTTTAAAATAATAACTGAATAAAATCTTCGCAAGTCTTTAGGACATCTTCAAAACTTGGATAAAACCATAACAATATTTTCCATTCACTATAACCTTAAATAATGACTGTCAAAACATGGAATGTAAGCTGCCCGTATTCACCTATAACTGCAAGGAAAGTAAAATTGATAAAATTCAAAATGACAGCTTACTAATTATACTGAAGTCCCAGTCTTTCAAGTCGACCAACCAGGAGCATTGGAAATTTATTTTAATTTGTCGTTCCACTATACTGTACAATTGCCAGACATTCCAATATCTGTAGCTTCTATCTGTTCCCGAATTTATTTCTACAATATGAGACATTTATGATGAAATAATCATTCAGAAACTTCCAGATACTAACATCCATAAAATGTTATACAGCGAGTCCCTATCACTTGCCACTGCTTCTTTAACTACTTTTAAACCGTTTTTAAAAATCTTGTATAGGTAGTTATTATAATGAAATACATTAACCAAAAATTTTCAATCAGGTTTTTTCTTAAAATTCAAATCATTAATGCACACTCTAAGAATTCTATTTGGTTCATATTTATGTTAATCTTTTTATGCAGATTCGAAAGCCAATGGGGCACATTTCTTGTAAAGAAAATCTAAAATATTTTTTTAATAATTCAGCTAGACATTTATTAAAAACGATTATATACAAACTTTTTGTGAAATCACTAAGCTATATTTCCCCCAAAAATATTTCATTCATCACAATGTAGATATACATAATGAAGCAGAAATATTTTACCTTTGTTATTATTTGTGTAATAATATGTTCTATCTTAAGAATTGTTTTCATAAGCTACTTTATAATTATAAAAATATGATGTATTTGCGATTTTCTTATTAGGTATGTTATGAAAAATAATTAATTTGTTTTTAGACCGATTTTTAGTTTTCTAAATAAAAAAATAAAAAATCTCTGACGGTTCAGCTTAGAAGCAAAGGTAGATTTCAAAGACGCAGCATATCGTAGGGCACCTGTTTGTTGGGAATTGCGGAAGAAATGACCCTTTTGCCAAGATGCGGCAGGTGGTACCGCCCACTTCGAAACCTAACATGTTTGCAGTTGGAGCCGGCAGCGATTTTTTTCCTTTTTAATTTTTTTTTTTTTTTTTTTTTTTTTTTTTTTGCTATAAGGGTTGGTCCTATAAAAAACTTGTCAATATAAAAGTTTTAGATAATATTAAGAGGATTTATAATAAATTTAAGTGGATTTGATATCTTGTGACGAAGCTATGAATTTTTTTCTTCTAAAACCACCCTCCCCCCCCCTCCCCTCTGGAGCCATTTTTAATGATATCAAAAATCTGTCTTACAAAAATTTTCGGCCCTTTTCCTAGAAGTAATAATAACTTTAAACGGATTCGATAATTTAGGAATTATGGGGTTTTATCTGTTTTCACAAAAAGCCCCCCCCCCCCCCCCTTTGGTTCGATTTTCCCCATTAACGAACTTGACCGAGATTTTATGCCCCTTGATTTTATTTATCAGTTTGGAAGAGATTTGTGCAAAATTATTGCAGTTATCGTGTCCATAAAAAAGTGATATATATATATAAAGTTTTGAACTGGGGGTGGTTTTTGGGTTCTGGGAGTCATAATCGGCGTAGATCTACAAAATTTTTTCGAAAATTCCAACTTAGGGGCGTATGTAATAGCTAGTATTTCTTACAAAATCTATCTAAAAACATTGTTTGCTGTTAAATTTTTTCTTGTTACTGTAAGAGGTGCAAATACTAAAAACATAGCTCTAAAAGATTAAAATTATTTATGATGTAAAATCAGATGTCAAAATACCTAAGCACTTTCGGTTAAACAATAACCATCAGAGGATAACAAGAGCGAAAAATCATACGTCAAGCATAGATTATGTAACACTTTCCAACGCTTCCAAAATAATTTTACAAATCATTACCATTTAATAAGCTGAAAGATAACATCTAAGTAAACAATTTGGAAAACGCATAACCTATTTAAACACGTAATTTCAGGAATTTCCAACATATATTTTCAACATATACAATATTCGGAAAAATATCCGAATATTTTATTCAGGCCTGTATAGGATATATAGATTTGTATATATACTACATAGGATGCTAAATTTTAGTTTAGTTAGGAAACGCGTAGCACAGTTTAAAAATCACCTTCTGGAGTTTCTGTCAATAAACTGAAATGTGTTCGCGAACTTTTGTGCTGCCTTGTATATGAAATACAGAATTTATACACACCAAGTAATAGACAAAAATTGAGTTAAATTTAAAATCGCGTTCAGCAACTTAAAACGCACTTCCAGGAATTATTGTTAACAGACAGTAGAGAATTCTTTTGTGTGTCCCTGTAAATGAACGATGACTGCTATACACACAGTATTCTGTAGTAAGCCTCTTGTAATGCACCTTAGGGATATATATTAATTTCAATGCGTTTAAAATATTGAAACATTATTTAATTAAACCGCAAACGATTTTTCTCCATAGACGTAATGTAACGGAAATCTTTTGACTGTCCCTGTAAAGTAACTATAAGTGCTATGCACACCATATTCCATATTAAGCTTCTTGTAATGCACCTTAGTGATATATATCAATTACAATGCGTTTGAAATTGTGTAACATCATTAAAATAAACCGCAAATGATTTTCCCCCGTAGACCGTAATGTTACGGAATTCTTTTGAGTGTCCCTGTAAAAAAACTATAAGTGTTACACACTTCAGTTGAAATAGGGAACATGCTATAGATAACGACAATAACATATAAAAATTGCAGGGCAATCCGAGCATATTTACGGGAGTTAGAGCACGGTGAGACGGCCATACGGCCAGACAAACCGAAGTCATAAACACTTTTCAACTAGGTTGGAAAGTGTTAAAAAACAGTCGAAACACACATTTCTGAAGAAATGCACTGGACAGGTGGAAAACGGGCAAAACTAAACAAACGATGAAATGGAGGCAGTGAAAGAAGTTGGGACGTTACCACTAACAGCTGGGGGGGGGGGAGGCAAAAACCAAAAACACCAGTGATACCAAGCACATTATACCAAATACAGGGGATCTGATAAGACAATACATCATTACATGTATTATCACCTCTTTTCAAAATTTCCAGGGACTCTCTGATTATGCATCTGTTATATTGTGAACCATGTGCAATTATTTCAGCCTTATTGAAAAATACATCAATTTCTTTAGCTTGATTTAATCTGGATAGAGCGGTGGATAATTTATCTTTTTTATATCAGCTGTATGTTCTTTAATCCTTTCCTTTAATTTGCAAGTTGTCATGCCTATGTCTGAATATGTTTTAGAACTGCCATTAACTTCAAAAGGAATAATATAAATGCCAGATTTTTCTCCGTTATCAATGGGGTCTATCATTCTATGTACCAGATATTTTAGCTTTGTTGGGGACTTTGTGATAAGAGATAACCCCCCCCCCCCCCCCCCAACAAAGCTAAAATATCTTATGATAAAAATATAAACCTTTTGTAAAAATGATAAAAAGAGGAAAATACAAGATCTAATCAAAGAAGGTATTTGTTCTAATAAATATATTCTACACAAAGGAAGTTTTGATGAGAAAATCTGATTTACACTCATGTGACAAACTTTGAAATAAACGGCAAACCGTGCTGACAATTGTGTTCCACATGTGTGTGTGTGGTTCAGTACAGATGACTAATTGATTATCGTGTAAATAATGTCTACAATCAATTTTCACCTGAGAAAAGTATTTACAAATAGAATGGGCAATACGTTGCTGCAGAGTTTATATTAAGATCACGATTTCATCATACAAGGATAATAAATGAAATATGTGATGAAAATATTCATTACTGCATTTCAGCACGTCTACCTAATTAGTTTTAATGATTAATTTTAAAATTATATCATATTTTAAGCAAAATCGCACAACTTCAATTTTCGAGTGATTTTTTTTTCTTTTCTTTTTCTAAAGTATAATTTTAAAATGTTTCATCTGTGACAGGGGAAGCATGATAAACTAACCGAAAGAAAAAACTGTATAATCTCACCATTTCTGAGTTTTAAATTAGTGTAACAAACTTTAATAATGAAACTTTACAATAGTTATCTTTTAAAATTTCATTTGAAAATATTGTCGTTTTATACTAGGTTTATAATATTGAAATGTGGATTTAGTATCTTATTTTGCTGTGGAATGAAAACCGCAATGACTGTGCATGAAAAGGTACGCGAGAAATGAATGCCGGATTCTCATCCTAAGATTGAATTTCTACTTTTATATAAATAAAAAATAATTAAATAAAAGTATGGATATCTGATGATCCATATAACGATTACAATTTTAATGACTTAAAACAACTAAATTATGAAAAAAAAATGAAAAAATTACAATTACAAACTTTATAAATCATAAAACTTTAATTATGAAACTTTATGCATCATAAAATAGGTTATTTTTGGCTTTTGCTCTTGCAGTTGGAGCATGTGACTTAGCCTCAATAAGGATTAATTCGTACGAAATGTTTTACGCGTTCCATATTATTACAGTACATTTGAAACTCTTCTAATAATTATTTTTTAAATTATAATATTTACGTTAATTTTAATATAACTGGTTAAAACTACTTGTATTCAATTATTGTCCAACTAAAAGAGAAATCATAAAAGTAATCCATCGTTAGAATTCAGAAGAAAGTTTAGGTAAAAAAAGTCATAATATACATAATTCTCTGTCAATCACAAAAATGTTCTTTAAAACTTTGTAATAGAGATCAATCGGAATTTCGGTTTCAGTTCCGGTTTCGGCGCAAAATCAGAGTTTTGCCGAATATTCGTTTTCGGCGAAACTGCTGCCAAAATTTCGGCCTGACCGAAACTACCTGTATTTCAAAATCTCGTTCTTTCTTTCGGAAATTTTCAACTTTACTCATTGATATGAGTTGTATCGGCTCAAATGAGACTACGTTTATTGCTGTGAATTCCGCTACTTATCATTATCCATCATAAATGATTCATGATACGAGTGTAAATTGTAAAGGAAGCAATGAATGAATATATGACTAAACTTAAAACTTTATATTTATAACTCCACTCAAATGTTTTATTTAAAATATTTTTTATATTATATAATATATTAAGTATTCCCCCTCTAATCTTTCAACGTCAAAAAGGCTGAAAAGATGTGAAGGCAAAAGAAATCATCCTTTTAAAAATATTTTTCTTATGTGCAATTAATAATGCTTTTGAAACAAGATAAAGTAAAGTATCTATAACTCATTCCAAACTGAATTATTAATCGATGTATTAAGTGAATTTTATAACAAATTATTTTAATGGTACTTTAAAGTACCGTCGGTCGGGGCATAAAGGGTTACTTTCTGATTATTTATTTTATTTAGTTATTTAATTTTATTTAATTTTATTTGTATTTATGGTTTTATAAATATTATTTTCAGTTTTATTTTGTTCCAGACTGAATTTTCTGTAGAAATGGACACCACTGAATTTTGTGTGCTTTGGGAAAAAGAAATAAACAACGAACAAGACGTAGTTAAACTTTCGCAAAAGGGAGCAGACGGTATAAATGAAGCCAGCCGAAGCCGTAAAAGCAACGTAGTTGCAACTACTGGAATAAGTGTCCATGTTTTGTGTCGGAAAGCATTTACTGATATAAAAAAAAGCATTGGAATTTCAAAGCGGAAAGTTAGCTGTGGAGAAATACCAAGGAAAGTATTCGCTTAATTGAGGGTCCAGTTACCAGTGCTACTCACTGTTTATTTTGTGAAATATTTGTAGACTTTTCTTCTAAAAATAAACCTAAATCAGAATATGTGAAAGTAAGAACTGCACAATATTCCGAAGCTATAAAGAAATGCTGTGAACGACGCTGTGATGAATGGTCATATAAGGTAAGATGCATGGTGGCTTATTACTCAGGTTATCTTGTTGCTGAAGATTGTATCTATCATAAATCATGTAGTACAAATTTTCGTAATGGAAGAAATATTCCTCGCGAATATTGCTCTCCCAACAGATTTTCAGGGAAAGGGCGACCAAGTAATGAAGAGCAATACCAAGCATTCCTTCGTACTTGTGAATACTTTGAAGACAATGATGAAGAGCAAATGGTTATTCTAGACCTCGTTTCTAAAATGGAGGAATATCTTGAAGGAAGCCAGAGCAGTGACTGCGATCGAAGACACTTGAAAAGAAAACTTTTAGAACACTATGGGGAAAATATTATAATATCGGGTGAAAAAGGGAAGTCAGATGTAGTAACTCTGCATGAGACAGCAAATTAAATTCTTCGAAGTTACCAACAAAAGTCAAAGTGTTGCGATATTCAGCTACAGAACATTCAGTTGATAGAAACTGCTGCAAGGATAATCAAAATGATGTGAAATCACTCAACACGTCTAAAGTTTATGAGTATCCATCACCTAATGACCTCACGGAGGAGAGCCCTTTGGATTACATACCTAGTAGCTTGAAATTGCTATTATCAAAATTATTTGTGGGAAAGGATATTTCCATGAAAATCAGTGCTGTTGGTCAGAGCATTACTATGTCCTCTGCAAATTGGTCTGTCCGTTCAGCTTTACTATAACTACAGATCAAGATATCTTATTGACATTCTTCACAATCTTGGATTTTGTTCATCCTACTCCGAAGTAACAAAATTCGAAAAAAATGCTGCAGTATCAGGCGGTTCCGCTTCTTTGAGTGTTGTAGAAAACATCACATTACTTCTAGCAGCAGATAATGTCGATCACAATACTTGCACTCTGGACGGAAATAATACCTTTCATGGTATGGATATGATTGCTGCAGTAACTCCAAAGAGCAACATCTATCCTATTGTCAATAGGCGTAATGTTGGTGATATTGATATTAAGAACCTAGACAAAGATGATATTGTAGAATACAAACATGCGAAAACTATCCTGAAGAAGATCTTATTCTGTTAAATTCCAGTACTACCGAATGCTTCAATAAATAGACTTAGTTTTTTGTGGCAAATGCCAGTTTCCAAAAGACAGGGTCCAAATTGATCAGGAGCTATGCAATTAATTCATTCCAAATCAGTCGCTTCATATCCAGGGGAGTCATCTATCTCATTTCTTCCTATCATTGATAAGGCAGCCGGCGACATGACTTTTTCGACACTAATATATCTTAGTAAAGTAGCATACGACCATAACGTCCCATATGTAGTTACTTTTGATCAGCCTTTATTTTGGAAAGCTTCCTAAATTATTAACGGACAAACAGATCTTCAATATATTAATCTAATGTTGCGAACATTTCATACTCTAATGAATGTTTTAGGTGCAATCGGAACGCCCATGAACGGTTCAGGATTATTTGAAGTACTTAAAGAAATCTATGGATCAAATACTGTGGTACATATGATGACTGGGAAAGCTGTTTCTAGAGCAATACGAGGATATATGCTCGTAGATGCAGCTCTTAGTTGGCTACTAATTGTGATAAAGATATATCACAGTTTTATCTTTTTTAATTATTTTTATTTCAGCTCAACGTATTTCTATTTTATAGCCCTTCCAGTTTAATTGCTGTTCTTTTAAACTGCCTTTTTGCGCCTTGTACGTTGCTTTTCCAGCAAGGTACTTCTTCCTCCTTCGTGCTATGAGTTCGCTTCAATCGGCGCTGAGCTGTGACGTCATCGTCATTCGGCGGCTCTTCCCCGCTCGTGTGTTGTGCGCATGCGTCACCGTCGCTCTTGTCCCTGTGTTTTCGGGAGCTGTTTTGTTTTGGCGCTGCGGGCGAAAAGGGGCGTGTCTTTCAAATACAAATTAGAATGGTCTTTTAAGTATTAAATGTTAATGATTTTCTGATTTGTTATTTTAATTTTTCGCGTAATTCCTAATCAACAAATTAGTTTAAATTAATCTTGCTGTCACATTTGTGCACCCCTTTTCTGGGTATAAATATTAATGTTGCGCATTTTTCCAACAGAATTTTAACAAAAATGATGCTGTAAATTTATGCAAAACGTCGTCTGATCTGAGGTCTGGCCTGTGCCGGCGCTCGTATCCTAGAATCGCCGTAGCGCGGATTCTTTGGAGATCAATATCGCGTTTTCAGTTTTTAATTATTTTATAAAAATGCTGTTGTAAATTTTAAATTTAATATTTTAAAAGTTTTAAATCAACTGGTAATTTAATTAATTCTGCATTAATTCTACGTCCCTTACGGCCAGAAGGAATATTTTAGTGATTCTTCGAATTTCATGATGATTGAGCCAGTACTTTTTAAAGCAATGATGTGCAGCTGATTTCATCCTCATCCTTCCTCCTTCCTCAAGAATTACAATAAAGATTTTATGGATCCAATTTTTACGAAGTATTCATCATTTATAGTCTGCATCTATTATTTCACTCAAGTAAGACCGTTTAATTCATTTTATTATTATGATTGTTTCTCTTCTTAAGAAATCGACCAAAAGAACAGATGCACAAATTGTGCAGGGTTATTTGCTTATTTCAATCACAACTGCAAATAATATTTAAAAGTTCACTATATTCCTTATTCCTCCATCCGATCAAAACATATCATCGCCACACTAGTTTCAGAGATTTTCCCTCGCAATGAACATGGATCTTCCCATGACCTAGTAAAGGAAGCTTGTGATTTGTTCGACATGACCGGCCAAAAACAAATGAAAGACGCTGAACTGTGTGACGTAGTATCTCAGATTGACATCGCTTTGGAGACGAAGAAAAACCACTTGCAATCTTCTTCGAGAACAACTAAACTCTGGTTAGAATATCAGCGAATAATCAGTGTTGTAAGAAACTTAATAAGAGCTGACAGGATTGGCTCTTGGCAATTGCACTTGCGTGCTATGCTGGGGATTCTCCCCATAACAGCAGTAGGACTTGTTAATTATTTCAAGTCACTATACCTGTATTTACAGAAAATGTTTAATCTGCCATCTGAAAACGCAAAGGTGTACAAAATGTTTGTAGAAGGTAAATTTGTGATAAGAAGTGGCAGATTATGGGGTGGACTCTGATCAGATCTTGTAATAGAACAAGTGCTTATGCGTTCTCTGAAAAGCAAAGGAGGTCTGAAGAGAAAAAGTGGACTTACGGAAAATCAAAGGGCTACATGGCTGTTTTCTATGCCTGTTTGTTCGATTTTCAACTTAGCTATGTAGGAGTTTTTATGCAAAGTAGTGAGCAACATAAAGAAATCAGGGACAGCAGACAAAAGAGGGACAATGATGAAATATTAAAAATGTGACCAATGTACTAGAACCCATATCGCCCTTTCATTCTAATTCTACTCTATCCAATATTGTTACAGGCGTAACAGCTGAAAAGAGAGTTAATGTTGATGAGTTGCACTTATTTGGTACGAAGAACATCTCCAAAATGATAAGGAAGGATATATGTAGGTATTCGGCTAAGAGGTCAGATAAAGTGAAAACTCTAGGATCTGCTGCCGCTATCTGTAGTAATAAAGATGGCTTAGATATACAAATAGATCCAGCGCTCCTCTTCCAAAGAATGATGGCTGTTGCCACTAGTGGTAAAATGAACCTCGGGGATGCCATGCGGTATGAACTGTGTGCGTACCCTGCAGCATTATTTGAATCACCAAATATAATGAGGAAATCAGACAAATCTCAGTTAGCTCAAGCACTAGCCAAACTCATAAAAAATGTGTTCAATGAAGAATCTGACAACGTGGGAAGTACAGAAAGGTACATTTTGGATGGGGGATCTCTCTTGCATCGCATATCCTGGTGAAATAATGAGACATATGAAAACATCGCTATGTCTTACGCTGATTTTGTTCTTAAACAATATGGAAAACCTATCATTGTTTTTGATAGTTACATCGGGTCCTCAACGATTAAAGATGTGACTCACATACGACGCTACACAAAAATCACTAGAGCTATTAATTTCAGCCCAAGCACGAAGTTTATCTGCAAGAAGGAAGAGTTCCTGACCAATGAGAAAAACAAGCTAGCAATAATTTCCCTCATAGGTGAATTGCTTAAGAAACAAGGCTGCACTATTCCCAACGCAGACGGGGATGCCGATATAGATATTGTTCGTGCTGCACTCTCATCTTCAGAACATCCACATACCACTGTGATAGGCGAAGATACCGACTTGTTGATCTTCCTCCTTTACCACGCAAAAGATAATGGTTGCAAGCTATTCTGTCGCAGTGGCATAAAACGAGGATCAGATTCCAAAGCAATCTATGATATCCTCAACATGCAGTCTCTGTAAGGTCGTGAAAAATGCAACTTCCTTCAGTTTCTGCACGCTTTCACGGGCTGTGATACAACAACCAAAATTGTTTCGATAGAGAAATCCTCAGCATTTCTCAAACTGATGAAGGAGACAGAGCTCCGTTCTATTGCAAAAATATTTTGTTCAAATTCATGTCTAAATTCAGATATCGCTGAGGCTGGGAGAAAAGCAATGCTTCTGTTTTATGACTGCAAGACACTGGAACCCACAGACAAACTACGTCACCAAATGTTGGTAGGGAAGGTAACTACAGCAAAATCATTTGTTACACCTGAACGTTTGCCTCCGATCGATTCTTCTACAAAATATTATAGCTATCGCACTTACAAATAAATATCTGGAAAGCTACTGAAGAAAGAATCAAGCCAGAAGAATGGGATTGGTATGTAAAAAATAACTCATACTACCCATTACTCTGCGACTTACCACCAGCTCCAGATTATCTACTTAATATGATTCAATGCTCTTGTAAGACAAACTGTGCTACTTTACGATGCGGATGCAAGCGCAAAGGATTACCCTATTCTACAGCTTGTGGGATGTGCCAAGTCAATGGATGTAACAACAATTACCTAACTTCCAACTATGAATATGATGAAAGTGATGAAAATTATTGATGCAACTTTTTTTACACTGGAACATTTCTGTAAAAATGAACTTAAGCAGTAATTTGTAAGGAATAGTAGGCTTTAGTTTAATGTTTTTGACTATACTTCAAAGTTAAGTTGTGAAAATAAAGTGATATACTATTTCCATAAGCGATATATTTTCTGACTTAGTTCCAGAAAATTACCCTCCGCCATTTTGAAATCCGTATATAGGGGTGTTCCCGTGCTCAGATTTTGTCTGATTTTTTAGTATGCTATTAAGCAGTAGTTCCTGATTAAAAAACAGTGTAAAAAGCTTCTATTACAATTTTGCTCATGTTCATTCATAAAATGCCTGGACTATATATAGTCATTTTAAATCATTTTCATAAATATAAATATTCGTAGATAATTTAAAAAAATTATACTTAATTTCTAAAAAGTTTAACCAATCGATTTTTTTTTAATGATTCGTATTTGAAACCAGATTCTGAGGCTAATTTCAGAATTCTGCTTTCCAGTTCATTTCCTCATCCAGAGGAGTTAGGAGGGGTAGGGGGGGTTAAAACGTATCTCAGGATCTATGATGGTTTTAGAAATGAAATTTTGAAGTGGAGATGAATCACGAAACATAGAAACCAGATATGAAGGATTTCTTTCTGGAAATTAGGCCCACTTGCTCTTCAGTGTGAGTGGGTTTGTTTAGGAGTAGGAGAGCAAAAAAACGCATCTCGGGATCTCTCGCCGCTTTCGTCACAAAATTTTTCAAGATGCTCGGTGTCAGAATAAAACATAAAATACGGATGAAATTTTTTAAACTCGGTCCCTTTGGGAAGGGGGGGGGGGTTGTAAAATGAGAATCTATCACGGTGTTAGATATTAAATTTTGAAATAGGACGAATCACATAATGTAAAATTATGATGCGAATTTTTTTTTATCCTCAGTTACCTCCTCCCCGGGGGTGAAGGGAGGGGAAAAATAGTAAATCATGGCTTTCGTAATGAAATTTTGCTACATGCTAAGTCTCAGAATATAAACGTAAGATTCGGATGATTTTTTTTTTATATTCGACCCCATTTTCCGCCAAGAAGAGAGGAGGAGGGAGTGGGCATAAAAACGCATCTCCGCATCAGGCTATAAAGATGAAATTTAGAAAGCGGGTGAATTTCAAAATATAAACAGCAGATACGAAGAATTATTTCGTTATTTCGCTCCTTTGTAAACCACCCCGGGATGGCGAGGGGCAACCCTTTTATTTTAATTTTATTTTAATCATTTACAGTTTTTTATCCTACATTTTTATGTATTCACTAAATTATATTCATTAATAAATGCAGATATTTTATTTAGCAGATCAAAGAGCATTTTTCATTTTTCCATAAAATCAATGCATCTAAAAATCTCTATAATAAAACTGTAAGTCATGTGACTGTCCTCATTAGTTCCGGGATGCCGCATCGCTTTTTCATATGCCAAATGCCATTTTTATTCAAAATTATTTTTTCGAATAAACTGCATAAAAGTTACATTTTAAGAAAGATCGTTCAAAATAAATTAATATTTGAGAGATGACTTGCGTTCAATTATGTATATATTCTGCAATAACTTCAGTCGAAAGATTCGCAGTTCAAATTCTCTATTCATAAAAGTAAACAAAAAAAAGATTGATTCGTCGTGAATATTTAAAATATTAAATCATGGAGGTAATCATTCGCAAAGCAAGTTCTCCGCGAATGAATTTTTGGACCGCTGCCTCGCGTCAAAAAAATAATTCGCACCAGTGAGACAATCAAAGTTTACCATAATTATGTGCTATACAACTCAACTTTCGGACCTTTTCTTGACGTAAATTGAACTCATGTAATAATATTTAATGAATCAGATTTTTAGCATTTTTAAAATCGCTAATACAGCTTTTATTTATCGCGTGTACAAATTAGAAATGATACTTTGATTTTGAAATCAAATGTTTTGATTTATGATATTATTTCTTATTTATTTATTTATTTTCTCTTTTAAATGAAAAGTGTGAAGTATTTTAAATTTATGTAATATAAGCATTTTAGATTAAAGTTAAGTATTTTAAATGAAATGAGTGACAGGTTTATAATTTAAAATTAAATTAATTGTAATATGAATGACGGTGATGGGAACGATATTTGGCGAATTATCATCTGCTCCCGGCTAACAAAAATACTCATAATTAAAAAAAGAATAAAAATAAATAAATGATAGTTTGTTGTAAATAAATATTGATATACATATCAAAAATAATTTATAGAATTAAAATAAAAAATTAAAAGTAAATAAACAACAATTTCCATAACAAAGTTTTCGCCAAATTGGCGGGGGAGGGGGGGGGGGAATCGCGCCAACGTGCGTATGTGACATTTGTGCCCAAAAAATATGCGAAATGCTACCATGATCGCAAAAGTTCATGATTTGTCTATTAGAATCTTCCGATTTGGCGAAGGATTAAGGGAAAATTAAATTATGAATAAATGTAACGTGTTGCAATGTTTAACATACATTTAAGGGAGACCAAACTGGTCGCCAGTGGCGGCTAGTAAAGTAAAATAAACAATTAAAAGGCAGCCACAAATTGATGTTTAAACCTAATTTTTAGGTCACGACAATCACAACAAAGTGATCACAAGAAAACAATCGAAGAAAATGAAATATATATATATCACATTTATAAGAAATATATAGCATATAAGTAGATACCCATTTCCTCTACTTCGAGAGGTAAAAACTGATAAAAAATCAAAAACTCGGATATAATTAGATCTTCCTACTTCGAAAAGAAAATGGGTAAAAATCAGACTAGCGTCTAAGTCAATTCCTCCACTTTGGAAAGCAAAAATTGGTAAAAATTAAATACTAGCTTATAAGTTGTCCCTCTTTCCTTCGCATGAAAACTATTTGACCCAAAAACTGACGTATTCATATATCAAAGAAAAAAACTTTTAACTTTTATTTCTATTTCTTTCCGACCAGTGTTTCTTTTGGGTGTGCTCATAATCGGGTAATTTGACCCCAGAAATTTCCTCAGTTTCGGTTTAGCGCGAAAGTTTTTGATATTGCTGTACGATTTGCGAACAATAACGTTCTTGAGTTCTAACTGTTCGAAACTACGAGTCCGCGATGAAGGATCATAAAATTGTCTGCGCAGGCTCAAGATCTGAGAGGACTGCAGCAGATATGTATGTTACTTCACTAGATTAATTTTAACGTAATTATTCAAATTGTTAAAGAAATCATGTGAAATGTAATTTTCCAACTGGACGAAAAATGTCCAAGCCAGGATTCAAACCTGTGATACCTTGGCTGAAGCTGCCATACTCTACCAACTGAGCCATCCCTGTCGAATCTGGAGGATCTAGCTCATTCAGTTAACCTTATCGATTAGTATGTAGTGGCAAAAAATAATTTTCTGCATCGTAAATTAGCTACAGTCATCACAAAACGACAAATGTATAGGTGTTGTGTTCTGGTTGTGGTTATTTATCAATTCGGGATCACAAATCCTTCTTACGACCACGTCGTCAACGTTCCATATTAAATTTGACGAAGAGCCAATTTTTACTAATTAATTTTTGACAATAGTTTATTTTATGCCTCAACGAATTTACATTGGTTGCGTGGTATTTCATCAAGCCATTTAAATTATTAGTTTTCGACAGTTATTATTAAAAAAAAATTCTTTTTTCAGCTTCATGTCGAGTGAAAAAAAATGAATTAAATGAACACAAAAAGAAAATTTGACAAAATTTTATTAACAAATTCTTAGTTGTTGTAGTTACTTTTCAAGGTATCAAAAAGTTTTGAAATTATAGTAATATCAAAGAAATTCCTGGAAATTAAGAAAATCAACATTAAGATGTTAAGTTAAAAACAACTTTAAAATACAATGAAGGGGTGGAGCTTCGTGACTTAAGCACATTCTCTGCATGAGATGACAGAGCATTAGAAATTTGATTTGTATAATAAAAGATGTAATTTAATATAAAATATTGAACAGAGGATTTTTTTTTTTTTTTTTTTTTTTTTTAATATTAGGCAGAAAAAAAATGAAGCACTGATCATGTTTCTGAAAAATAAGAGCGTTTCTAGACATTGTCCTAAGTACCTCCTTATTTTGAGTGATAGTTAAAATAATAATAAAACTAATATAATTGTATAATTAAATGTATTTTTAATATTTTAATTTCCAATCCTTAAAGGTTTTATTTAACTGCATCACATTGTCTGAAACACTTGGCTTTGTTCTCGCCACATATCGTGAGGTTGCAGAATTTGGAAAAAATTGTTGTTGTTATATTCTACTCATTGTTATGTTTGTGTTAAGCCCTCTAACTATATAACCCTAAAATTAAAAGTTTCCGAAATGTGTACGCTTCTGCAATTGTAAAAATGATTTACATACAACTTAATAGAACTGAAAATGTAATTATTACACATAAAGTATAAACTGCATTTATTTCACTTATTTTACTATGTCAAAACATGTATAGATTTATCGCCAAATTCGAGTGTTTTATTCAGTAATGTAGTGAAAGCATGGGTGGTTTTATATATCTGTTTTAAATATGCAATATCTAATGCATACTCTACTTTTTAGGTCCGAAATTTTCGAAAAAAAGGGATGATGGGAGATTTTACAGAAAGTAAATAAATATGGTATTTCACAGAAGTTCTTTCTAAGGCTTTGTTCTAAAATAAAAATTGGCTAATATCTGACACATTTCTGAATTTATTTTTGTTTGCAAACTCATAAAATTGGCAGACAATATTATTCAGAGAGCATGTAATCAAACAGTTTTTACAATTTTTCTTAAAGGCAGGAAATCGCAGCAGACCTTTCTTTGGGAATATCTCTATTTTTAAATAGGACCTGAAGTCCATACTCCAAAACCTATATATGAAGTTTCATTCCAAATTATCCATAAATTCATATACTTGTCATTTAAACAAAAGAAAAATCGCACAAAAACCACTATCACAGCACCCACCTCGGGGTACATCACGAATTTCAAATGGGACCTGAAAGCCATAGTCAGAAACAGAAGTTTGGTTCAATTTTATGCATAACTTCGTTTTCGTACACTTTCTAATGTTAAAATAAAGAAAATTGTGCTATTTCTTCATACAATTTTCCATAATACATAGAACACACAGAACACACGGACAGACAGACATTTTGTAAAAACGTGCTTTTCGTGGCATCTGACCCCTAAAACGTGTAAATTCGCCAACGATCGGAAGCCGAGAGAGATTTCTGTTACAAATCTTTATTCTATTATGTATAGAAGAAAGTAAAAACGTGAATTTTTCCGGCATAAAAATGCAGATTTTTTGTAATCGAAAAGCGTTTTTTATCTTGTTATAAATGTGTCATGAATTAAAATATATTCCTTCTTCTTGCATGGATAAGAATCGTCTGCATTTCAGTGAATGTAACCTTTTCTTATAATTTCTTGGAAACTTCTTTCCCTTTTCGAAAATCCCAATTCCCAATCAAAGTTAAAATTCTTTATAGCTTTTATTTTATTATTATTATTATTATTCTGCTGCAAAACAAATGTACTAATCTAATCCCCCCGCCCCCTTCCGCGAAATTTTTGCTTCCGCCATTATCCCTCTAGTGCATTTTATTAACAGTTAGTTTTAGTCAACATTTGAATCAGATTTTTAAAAAAAGTTTTACTTTTATAACTTTGGTGAAAGAAAAGATGTAAAACTGCTTTTCCTTAATTTCAAATAAAATTTCTCGAAAATCTTGTGTGTATTTGACAAAAACATGACCAATCTCTCCGAAAAGGGTTAAAACAACACTCTCCTAACGCCTAGTGTCAGATTTAAACAATGCATTGTCATACATATATTATGTAACAGTTTTTGCTGCTTATTTACCAAAATTTAAATAAACGATTCTATTTTTTAACATACAGACTCATTTATTTGCTCCATTAAATTATTAAAAAATTATAAATAGCTATGAGAATTGTTCTGAATAAATTGTGCTATATTTATAAAAATCATTTGCATGTTCAAGTAAGATTTAGCTAAAATTTTTAAAAGGTGATTGATAGACAAAATTTATAATTTTTTTCCTCTCCCCTTTCTCTTTTATGAAGGATAAATTTAGAATCTTATGAAAAATGAGATCTTCGGGGGCTCTTTAAATTTATCTTTTCTTGTTTCTTAACGAGATACAAAAATAATGAATTAAAAACTCTTCATAGTGTTCTTAAAGAATAAAAATAGTTATATGTTCTTTCTGCGACTATCCTTAAAATTTTCAGTTTATCATACGACATCATAAAGTAATAAATCTGAAATAAAATTTCTTAAAAAAAAAAAAAAAAAAAAAAAAAAAGAACGAATAATTAAATGATATTTATAAATATAGTACAATTTATTTAAAACAATTATCATAACCATTTATAAGTTTAAGAATTTAATAGAGAAATTAATTGATTTTTTATGTTAAAAAAAGCACCATTTATTTAAATTGATTGTGATAAAAAATCAACTAATATTATTATATGTGTGTTATGTAAAAAAAAAAAAAAAAAGCAATATACCCTTACATTTGTATTAAAAAATATAAGTTATATTTTTAAAAATTCATTTAAAAATATAATCTAAATTTTGAATATGCAACCCTATAAATTACATTTGTATTAAAAAAATAAGGTACATTTAAAAAATACATTAAAAAAAAATCTAAATTTTGAATTTACAACTTTTAAAACCGTATAAATTAACTCATTAATTTAATTTAATCAGTATGGTACTAGACATTTCATTCTTGAACTTAGTCTGATTTCATTTCATGCCGATAGATAGCAGAAGCAGCGACTGACTTTCCTCCCGTTGAAAGCAAGGCGTTGTCTGAAATATTGCACTCTTTTGCTAGACGCTTTTGTACCGATAGTACGTAACGTATTAAAGTTGTCCCATGGTCTTAATCAACACTCAAAAGTAATAAATATGACGAGGAGAACTTACCGGCAGTAGAGGCTGTCACTCATTTTTTTAAAGCCAATAATGAAAACAACTAGTAAGTGGCAAACAAGCATTTTAATACAATCAAATGAAATAAAATAATTTTACTGCTGCGAATAGAATAAATTTTTAATATTAACTTTCTAATTTAAAAAAGCGCAATAGCGTGCAACAGCAGCCTATTTCTTTCGTTAAAAAGTAGTGCAAGTGCTTTATTTTAACGAATACAGTAAAAATCTATTTCATTCACTGTCTTATGTTTTTATACGACCATTTTAAGATTATTTTCTATCCATCAAAGTTAAACTAAAATAATTTTGTACAGCGTGCGTGCCCTAGTACAAGATTTTCCCAAAGGCTGGACCGCGACCTGATAGCGAGCCTTAAAATACCGTCCACTAAAACCTAGTGTCATATTTAAACAAGATATCGTCATTGTCATAAATTGTGTTGTAATACGAACCCAAGAACACATAACGTATTGAACTTCTTCCAAATACACTACGGTAACACAGTAATATTAACAAGTTGGGAATTGTACGTCAAACGTTACAAACGAGGTGCGTTCGTACGCACGTTTTAGAATTAAATTCATGATATCCCGTGCGTAGAACGGGTTAAACAGCTAGTTAAGTATATATTTTATGACACTATTCATACAAATATCTTAACTAGTTATATAAATATTCAGATATATATGTATCAGCTAGTTATATAAATATTCAGATCTTGATGATTTTTAATTCTGTGAAATGAATTATATCGTCTGCAGATTAATTTCTGTAATAAAATAAGTATCTCGCTCGGTCGCTTGACGATTTAACATCCATCGGAAGCTCCTATAACAAAAAAGCACCGATTTAAAAAAAAAAAAATCAAATTTCTTAATAAATATTTTTATTAATATCTCCTAAAGTTTTGATTCGATTTTAATAAAATTTGAAATGTCTCGACAAAATTCTGCAAAGATAATATATTTTAAATTGCAAACCATTTGGTTGGGTAGTTTTTGCGTTGTTATATGCGGACATACAGACAGACAGACGGACGGACCAAGCGACGACTATAGGTGCTACGTATTTATATAATTACGAACGCACCTAATAAAACGAGAACTTACTGCCAGTAGAGGCGCTCACTCGCGTTTTAAAATAGAAGAAATAGTAAATTACCAAATTAAGTCGAACAGTCAAGTATTTCATTATAATGGAGTTGAATAATTTTACTGGTGCGAGCAGAATAAAAAATAATCTTAGTTCTTTCGTGTAAGTGGAAGAATGTACAAAAGCAGCCAGCCTATTTCATTCGTGAAATGGCAGTATTTCCTTTTAAGGAACACGGTAACAATTTATTTCATTCACAGTCGTAAGTATTTATACAACAATTTTAATGTATTTTTTCATCCGTCAAAATTAAACTAAAATCATTTTGTACACTGTGTCCTACTACAGAGTTTCCCACAGGATGAGTGCGACCTCATATTTGGCGTTAAGAACGTAATGCCGATTCGCGTAAAAAAAAATTACAAAAAAATAAATCTTGAAACAATGATGCGTCGTTTATTGAGTTCTTGAAAATTTAATCGATAAATTTAACGTAATTTAAAGTAGTAATCTTTAAATTGTTCCAATCATTTATTAAATTACTAACTAACTGTCATATTTATTTCTTATATAAAAGAATTAATCTGTTTAAAATATCATGCCTTAGATTGGAGATTTTTTTTCGTTTTGATAAATGATACAGATTAAAATTATTAAATTGCTGTTTAATGCGTCGCAGAATAAATAAAAATTATTTTCTGAATAGTAAAATAATTTGCAAGTCACAAAATTAATATTGGATACAGAACAATATATAAAAATAGTCTTCTACTCAGTAATACGAGTATGTAAACAAATTTATAACAAGTTTTATACGTAAATTTTCTTATAATGTATGTATATAGTTACAAATGCAATGCAACTATCATATTTTCCTGTTCCATTCTGTAATATTTAAAATATGAGATGTAATCCTAATATTGTCAAAAAAGTTTTTCAGTCCAAATTTCTGTATTTAAATATGATTTTAAATTGTAGATTACATAATAGTTTGTTTTAGTTAAAAATAATAATAATAATAATAATAATGCACAATTTTTATGATTAAAGTGTACCAAAAATAGTTAAATATCGATATTTTCAAATAAATCTATGTTTTTTTTTTTTTTGCTATGAATTTAAATTTAGAAAGAAAAAACAAGACTAATTTCTTATCCATTACAAGAAAGTACCTCTGTAGGTTTTCACGTCCCTCAAGTTCTGGTAGAGCAAGTGCGGGTCGGGAAAACCTGACTTAACCCTTTCTGGCGCGGAGTAAATCTGCTTTTAAAATGATGAAATAATGGACTGACACCAGAATTTATAAAAGAATTTATTAGTTAATAAAAACTTGCTTATGTTACTGCACTTAATAAAAGGGAAAAATTTATTAAATATTGTTGGTACCGTTTGTCAGTTTTGGAATTAAAATTTGGTGTCCTTTTTTGTGGACGCCGCCCGCTAAAGAATTAAGGCCTAGGACTTAGCTCCCTTTTGGGTGTCCAGCCCCGAAGCTATTGGGGGACTCCGGCTCGTTCCCAAGTGTAACGTGGCGGCCTCGCAAGAAAAATGGGAGCGCAGCTCATTTTCATATCTTTGTTAACCAGCAGTTTTCCTTATTTTCCTTCATTTTTATTGATCACGTAAATATGGTAGAATTTTTTGAATCCGCGATTTGTTTCATTTTGTCCGATTTTAATGAATACACCTTAATACTTTTTGTATCTAATCAGAAACAAATTCAAATGTTTTGTGCTGCCTTCTCTATCATTGAAAATTGAAACAAAATCCAAATGGTCACGTGGTGCTTAGGCTGAGAACACCAGCGACACGAACCGAGTACTCCTTTCTGGTCCATATAAGTATGGCATGGCTTCCTGCGATCTCCAAACGGCGTCCAAACGGCGATGAAAACGCGAATAGGAAGAACTTAAGTTTTCTCCCGCTGCGACGATTTGGCGCTGGCGTCATGCACGAAGGGAACTAAGTTAAAGGGCTAGTTCATTAGATAAACATTATAACGTGAGGTTGCATTTAGCTCTTAAAAATTATTTTGTACTTACAAAAAATGAAAAACAACCGCAGAATTATTTTATTACATGTTTTTGTAACAAAAAATCCTTGGAGTATTTTCTTAACGTGAAAAAAAAAAATTGAACACAGATATTTTTACAAGCTGAGCATGTACTTGAAACAAACTAATAATGCTTCTATAATATACAAATATGCGTTTTGATCGTTTTCTAAATGCGTTTAAAAAATAAATGTTTTCAATTTATACTATTTGTTTTAAAAAGTTGGACACCCCCCCCCCCCCTGAAAGTAGCGTTAAAAGTAGCATCAGTTCTCGCTACAAACTACAGTTTTTTTTTTTTTTTTTTTTTTTTTTTTTTTTTATCGCGCTACTCACTACACTACAAACTGCTGTAAAGCGATTACTGTAGTTTCGCTACTTGTAGTGTACTATTTCCAAGCCCTGATTCTTAAATATATCTGAAAAACTTCCCATTCCAATTCGATATTACAGTTACATTTCATTAAGCAATATGATAAAGAGGTTATCTGATGTAAGTAATCAGAAAATGCAAAGACGATCTCCTTTGAAAATATTTTATAGTAATGTAAATGTTTAGAAATGTAATCTTATTTTCTATAAAACTCTGTAATTAAAACACACATTTCATTTGACAATATTACAATTTATTCACAAAATAATTACAAACAAAAATAATAAAACTGAATTATGTTTTTCCTATATGCTTGATACTATAAATTAAATATAGGGTAGATGTGCCAGTAATGGACCTCCTTCCAGTAATGGGTCACTTTCAAAGTTTTTGATTTATAAAAAAAAAATAATTATAAAAATTTAGCCTTTTATATATTTTTTCATAATTCCTCCTTGCTTGTTTTATAATCTGGATTATTGTTGACACTCTTAATCAAACTAATCAGGAAGTAGAAAATAATGTTTCACAGTTCCACAGATTTTCTGTGAAAATCTTAATGAACATGCTAAGAGCTGGCTTCACTTAAACAATTGATATCTTTTTTCATTTTCTTGAAAAAATTGCATGTTTTTTTTTACACAATAATAGAAAACTTTGAAGTTTACATACTAATGGCAATTTACATAATTTCATTTATTTTTGAGGTTTTAGGACCATGGTCCATTACTGGAATGCTTAATTAGCCAATTTCCAGTAATGGACACCCCAACCCATATGGACATTATTGAAAAAGCAATTTCAGTAATGTTCATAGTGCATATATACAGTCAACGCTCGTTATAACGACCCCTTACGTGCCAAATAAAAGGGTCGTTATAATGGGAGGTCGCTATAACGATAGTGAACGTAAAAAACTAATCAGGTGCAGTAAAATTAAGGTTTCAAAGGAAATTCTATAATACAATCTTTTTACAAACTTTTGTTTACTTTTGTATCAGATAAACATTGACAATGAAAAATTATAAAAAATCAATTTAAGAGAATAAATACATATTTCTAAAATAACATTTTAAATTAAAGTTACATCACAAAAAAAAAAATAGTTACTTGCGTATTAATTTTTATTTTCTACAAAAATGATTCAAAATTGCTGTTTTTTTGTGTGCATTTGATGTTTTCTTAAAACAAAATGTTCCATCTCGGTTAGAGATGTAAGTAACTTTCTTGTGTTTTCTTGTCTTTCAAGAAAATGTTTTAAAGTATCAATAGCATTTGAAACACTTTTTACATCAGGTATCGGCGATTAACGGCATACTTTCTTCATCCGATGACTCTATTTCTTCTTGTATAGAATAGCGAGAAATTATGTCATTTTCCGTCAGATTTTCCCCACAGTTTACATCACAGTCAGTCAAAACATAATCATACTTTATAAAAAAATTCTTATAAAAAATCAGGATTAAAGGTCCATTCGGTCGCTGTATTGGGAAATAAGCAGCTGGTCGGTCGTTATATTGGATGCAAAAATAACATAGCATAAAGGGGATATATTTCGGGACATTTTGCATCGGTCGTTATAATGGAACGGTCGCTATAATGGACTGTCGTTATATCGATCGTCAACTGTATATATTTTTTTATTTGACTGAAAAGCTAAGTAATCAAATTTAATTTTTAAATTTCACTTACCAAAATGTAATAATATATATTTTCATATAAATAGCTGTTTTTATTAATTTCACGTAATTAATACTTTTTTAAGATAGTTATCAAATTATTTTTTTTTGTAAACCGTACCTTGCATTTCATAATATGGCAATCAACACCCATCAGGAAACAGAGAATAATCTTTAAGGGCATGGGAAATTGAGGGGCTCATGGGGTTCAAACTCTTCCCCATTTCAAAAAAGACAATTTTTTAAGTGACACAAGTTCTTAAAAATCTATTATTTTCTGTCTTAAATGTTTTATTATTCATATCTGACAAAATTACTACATACATAAAAAAAATCCCTATAATATTAAATTTATAGTAGCAATGAAAGTAGTAAATCTGCAGATCAGGGGGCTCAAATGTCAGTTCTGATATTTTACTTTGAAATAATTTTATTTAGTATTTAAAAAACATTCAATCTACACTTTCATTTATTTGATATATTTTATACAAATTGCTAAAAGTAATATATAAAGCAGTTTTAGGAAGTTTAACTGTTAAGAATAAAAATAAATATGATTACATGCACTGGTACTCCAAGACACTTTTCTAAAAATTTTTTTTTTTTTTTTTTTTTTTTTTTTTTTAACTAACCCTTCTAAATTCCTTCCCCCTCTCAATGACTTAATAATTTGATAAATATAATTCTTTGAAATTTAGTATTTCAAGCCTTCTATCTAAAATAATTAAAATGTCAATCTTGTGATAGTGACAATAATTAATTTAAACAGTGAATTATTCTCATAAATATTTTATTAATTATTGATATTTTAACTGTTAAATTTATTTGAAAATGACTTTTTATTTCATTAATAAGCTTACATTAAATTCTGGTTTTAAATACAATCATAAAATCAATTGCCTATTATTTTTCGTGGGGTGTCCATTACTGGAACAGAGAGTGTCCCATTACTGGAAGAGAGGGTGTCCATTACTGGAATTTAGGGTGTTTTGATTTATTTCTGTTATTTACAATTAAATTTTTATTTACATTGGGAAATGTGACAATGAGCATGATTAAATATTGTTGACAGATTAATATAATATTAAAAAAAGTGGATTATAATAATTATGACTATTAATTAAAAAATAATTTTTAAAGAAATTCCTTAAGGGTATCCATTACTGGCACATCTATCCTATATTTACATTATGCCATAAATAGAGTATATAAGAGGGTTGAGGGTTGATTATTGACGGCCAATTATCTGCACTTGGGATATAGGCCCGGGGGGAGTGCCCTTCGTGGGGGTTTTTCTAAGCCTAAGGGAACCTAACCCGTATTTACGCATGGATAAATCCACGGCTCGAAGAAAACCACGAAAACTCCGAACGATTAGGCCGACGGGCGCGATTGGGATCGAACCCAGCACCTCCCGTCTACCAGCTTCGAGAGCACAACCTCTCAGCCACTGGTGGGGCTGAGTATATAAGAATAATGGCATTTCTAGAATTTTTTGTTTTAATTATTTTATTTATTTATTTATTTATTTATTTTATTTTATTTATTTATTTATTTATTTTTTTTTTTTGGGGGGGGGGGGGGGGGGGGTTACAGAAAATAAAAACACAGAGTCATAAAAACACTTATTTATATATATATATAATTTGTTTATTAACACAAGAAAACACACCTTCTCGGATTAAAAATTGTAAAAAAATATATACCTCATTATTTTTAATTAAAAAATTTCACACACCTTCAAGTAACATATCTAATCAATATATTTTTAAAGCATATATATTATGCAAAAGCAATTCAAAATGTATGGAATCTATCACTTTTTATTATCCCTCAAAACAATGTGTTTTTTTTTTTCTTGGTAAACAGACATGGTAATTATAAAAAACTTTATGCAAAAAAAGTATTTATATTATTATTTTTTTTTAATATTAATTCTTATTTCAATTAATTCTTCTTACCAATCAACTTCAGCTATCTGAATCGTATTAAGATGCCTTTTATTTACATTCTACAGAAAGAAAATAAATACATATGTAATAATTTTTTTATTATTTGAAACAGGGAATTTTAAACTCACGAATGTTACACTGGAAAGGTACTAAATTAAAAGATTAAATTAAATTTATGTTATTTACATGAAATTTAATATTCTACAGATTACTGGGTTAATTCGGAAATGTGTATAGCGAAAAATAAATTAGTATATAGTTATATATTTTTGGACAGTATAAAAATTAAAGGGCATTAGCATATGTTTACAATGGAAAATATACTGGTAACGCGTGCATGAGGGCAGCGCTCGTAGTGGAGGAAAGATTAACTACGGCTTTTCGCGCTTTCCTATTGTTCGGCGTTTCGTTTGGACAGCTGTATAGAGATCGCAGGAAGCCATGATCATGGTCAACAATAAAAAATAGAGATGCCCAAAGAGTCGAAGAGGCGACTCTGAAACTCGACTCCTTCTGTGAGTCGATCTACCGACTACTTGTTAGTAAGCTACCTCGAATCTTTGCTAGTAAGCTACCTCGACTCTTTGCTAGTAGCTACCTTAATTCTTAACTGTCCTCTACCTTCACGCGAAAACACCCATTTACTAATGTTAATCCTATGGGGCAGTTATTTTCCAATATCTCGTTTAAATTTCATTTTTTTTTTTTTTTTTTTTTTTTTTTGCATTTGTTAGCTGATATCGATATCTATTTCCGTCTTTAATTACTTTTTCGATTTTCTTTGCTGATTTTTTTATGAAGAAGGACCGGTTTCTAAACCGGAACAAAAACTTCCGCAACCAGTTTCGAAAGTGAAAGTATCTTGGTAAAAAAAATACGCCAAGAAAATAGAAAATGTAATTAACGGCGGAAATAGAGATCGGTCTCAGCTATCCAATGCAAAAAAAGAAAAAAAAATCGTTTAAAAGTATTGAAATGCAAACAAGGTATTAGAAAATAACTGCTCCATATGATTAACATTAGCGAGCGGGTGTTTTTGCATGAGGGGAGAGGACCCTTAAGAGGCGAACTTGAATTTTAACTCCATGTGGGACTCGGACTCGAATCTGAAGAATCGGTTGTCGCAACCAGTTCAACAGAGTCTTAGAGAATCGGGATTCAGGAGTTGAACACAGACTTGGATTTCGTTTCTTTGACTTTTCGACTCCTCGACTCATGCTTGTATTCATCATCTACCTCGATCTAAAATCCAGGGTCGAATGATAAAATGGTATTCATCGCTGATCTGATTGGACTTCGGTCGCAATTAGGTCCAATCAGGTTAATCGGGAACCTTATTACAGCGTTCGACAGAGGTTTTCCAGGTTGAGGTTGATGGTGAATACGAGCATTTAGTATCCGATTTCAACTCAAAAAACTTTTGGGAATTCAAGCGCTCGAATACGCCATCTGGTGGAGAAAAGATATAACTTCTGGCTTCAGGAAAATCCCTTGCCCATTGTGCAAGCCCATTGTGTTACATGCATTTTTAATTTGTTCATAATGATTATTTTTTTGCACAATTTCAGATTTCATGTGATATTTGTGTTCTGTGATTATATGACAAGGTAAAAATTATCCAAATTTGAATAACCAACACTTTCAAATGCGTTTACAATAAATAATGGTTTCAATGGCACTTTAGCATTAGTTAAAGGGACAATTTTCCTGTAGCGACGGCTGCGATCAGCGCCTCTATAGGCCGTTTTAAGTCCCATTAGCTTAGAATTCAAATCCGCGCTGTGTTGTTTAGTAAAGAGCCAATGACTGATACTTGGCATAGGCGCAGCGTGACCGAAAATTTTGGGGGGCACAAATGTTTATTAAACACACACGCGCGCACGCACACATTCCTATATATATACAGTGGTAATCTTGGTTAAAAACAGCCACGTAGAAATTTTTCACATTGGGTAAAAGGAATTCAGTTTCGAACTTCTAGCCCCCTAGACCTAAAAATTTATTTTTCTTAAACATTCGTCCTACAGTAATTTTTGAAGTGATTTTTAGCGTTTTTTCGTGTTTTGCGACAATTACTTAACATTTGTGTTAGGAATTAAGTTTCAATCTTTTAACACAATATAGTAAAATTTGTCCTCTGCCTTTTTTTAATTTTTCGCGAAATGTTTATGTGATTTTTAGCGTTTTTTATCTTTCCGAGGCAATTTTTTAAACATTCGTACGAGAAATCTGGTTTTATTTTTTCAGCCGATAAAGTACATTTTCTACTCTGCGATTTTTTAATTTTTTTGAAACTTTACCATGCGATTTTTCGGGTTTCACGGCGATTTTTTTTTTACATCTGTAAACGGAATCCAACTTCAATCTTTTAGTCCAATATAGCAAATTTTATGATCTGCGATTTTTAGATTTTTCACGAATTTTGTATGCAATTTTAAGCGTTCCGCGGCGATTTTCTTAAACATTCGTAAAATACATCTGGTTTCAATTTTTCCGCCCGATATAGTAAATTTTGTCCTCAGTGATTTCCAAATTTTTCATAATTTTTTTATGTGATTTTTAGTGTTTTTCCGCGTTTTATGGCAATTTTTTAACATTTGTGATGCGAATCTGGTTTCAACCCTTTAACCCATTATTGTAAAATTTGTCATCTGCGATTTTTAAATTTTTCATGAATTTTTTATGAGATATTTTGTGCGTTCTGCTGCGATTTTTAAACATTCGTAAAAGGAGTCCAGTTTCAATCTTTCAGCCCATTGTACTAAATTTTGAATTCTGCGATTACATTTTGTACTCAATTTTGTACTAACTGATTTTAATCGCGAATTTTTCATACGACTTTTTGCAAGTTTTTTTTCGCGTTTCGTGGAAGTTCTTAACATCTGTAACAGGAATCCAATTACAACTTTTTAGCCCAAATTATTTTAGCCTAATATAGTAAATGTTGGCTTCTTTTCAATAATGTTTATTCGGAACTCGTTATAGCGAATTTGAATTCGTTCGCGAATTTTTATGTGGGGTTTAGCGTTTTTTCGCGCTTTGCGACGATTTTTTTGACATTCGTTAAATGAATCCAGCTACAATCTTTTAACCCAATATAATAAATTTGGTTTTCTGCATTTTTAAAGTTTTTCGTGAATTTTTTTTCAGTTTTTACGCATTTTGAAGCGATTTTTCTATCATTCGTAAAATAAATCCGGTTGCAGTCTTTAAATACAATACCGTTAATTTTGTCCTCTGCGATTTTTTAATTTTTCGTGATTTTTTTATATGACTTTTATTTTTGTGATTTTTTTTTTTTTTTTTTTTTTTTTTTTTTTTTTTTTTTTAACGTTTTGTGGAGATACTTTCACATTCGTAAAAATAATCCGGTTTTAAACTTTTAGGCCAATAAAATAATTTTTTTTTGCTCTTTCCAATAAAGTTTATTCGGAGTCCGTATTATGATTTTTATTTTTCCATGCAATTTTAACGCTTTTTCGCGTTCCGCGGCGATTTTTTGACATTCGTAAAAGGAATCCAGCTACAATTTTTTAACCTAATGTAATAAATTTTGTTCTCTGAGATTTTTAAGTTTTTCCCAATAATTTTTTGCAAATTTTACGTTTTTATGTGTTTTGCAGCGATTTTTCTACATTCGCAAAGGAAATCTGGTTTCAATCTTTGAACACAATATAGTAAATTTTGTCTTCTGTGGTATTTCAATTTTTCGTGGAATTTTTTTTTTTACGTTTTGTGGAGATATTTTCACATTCATGAAAAGAATCCACTTTCAATCTTTTAACCCAATACAGTAATTTTTTTTTTTTTATCTTTTTAATAAAGTTTATTCATAATCCGTACAATGATTTCAATTTATCATGCAAGTTAAACTTTTTTTTTTTTTTTTTTTTTTTTTTTTGCGTTTTGCGTTTTGCAGCAATTTTTTAACATTTGTTACAAGAATCGGGTTTCAATCTTTTAGCCCAATATAGTAAATTTTGTCCTCTGCAATTAAAAAAAAGACAGAGAGAGAGATTTTTAGCGTTTCTTTGCATTCTGCGGCGAAAGGAATCCGGGAGGGATCGATCGTAAAAGGAATCCGGTTTATATATATTGTATTAAAATCGTGTACATAAAAAAATGTACGCGATTTTCTGCGGTTTTTCGCGGTTAGCGGCAATTTTTTAACACTTGTAAAATGAATTCGTTTTCAAGCTTTTAGACCAATATAGTATATTTTGTCCTCTGCAAGTTTTGAATTGCTCGCGAATTTTTTAGTGTTTTTTCGCTTTTTCGGCAAATTTTTGACCTTTTTTTTTCGAAACGGAAAGAACTAACTCTGTTAAATTTTCCTTTCCTGCGATTAAATTAAAGTTGGAAGAATACAAATCGTCGTAACGTGAACTACGATGGTCAAAATATTAAACAAATATTTATATCATATAAACATTCATATCATTATAAACAAATATTTATACAAATATATAAATCAAAATATTAAACTAATTTGGGTCGAAATAAAAAATTTAAAAAATTCAAGATTAGTTCGATTTGAGACCAGATCAGGCATAGCCTGCACTGGTGTATGCTGTTGACAGCAGTTGGACCCCACTACCAGGTTCATTTAATTCGAGGTTCACAAGGAAATAAAACGACCAAGTAAATGAGGAAAGCTCCGCGAGATCATTTTATTGAAATTAATATTTTTGTAACAAATATAATAAACATCACCACAACAACTGTATCTGGCGCATGGTGGGGAGGGGGGGGGGAAGGCACCGCCCGCGATACGGCCCTGATAATAAATAAAAGACATTTATCAAATTTTTAAGACATTTGAAATAAGTTTAAATAGCACTTTTAAGAAGTAATAACTAATCATTTAACCCTTTCAGGGGCAAAGTACTTTCAGTACTAAAATGTTGAAATAAATGACTGGCACCGGAATTTACGAAAACATTTATTTGGAAATAAGAAAAAGGCTATATTTCACATACATATTAAATGGGAAAGATTTTAGCAAAATTCTGGTGCAATTGTGGCATTTAGGAATTAAACTTAAGTGGTTTCATAAACATACCACTGCCCCTGAAAGGGTTAAGGTATGTGCGCCTGCAAAATTGTATGGAAAATTGCACCTTCGATAGCAACGGTTTTGCTTAACAACGGTATTTCTGGAACGGATTACCATTGTTTACCAAGGTACAGCTGTATATTAACTTTAAAACAGCTCATTCAAGAAGGCTTACATTTTGAAAAAAAATCATAACCATTGCATCTCAAATATGCGAAGGTATAGTAGAAGATTAAGTGCTGTCAATAAAAAAAAATAATAAGTAAGAGAGAGGAACATATAATAACTAAATGAAGAAAATATTAATTATTTTTTATAATCTTAGTGATGTGTGGTTGCATTCCATTGGTAAATAACTCTAGCGACACAGCTTGGAAAAGCAGGATATTTATGACTTGATTAAATTATAGTTAAAGTTACAACAAATTAAATGAAATATATATTGCGGGGAAACAGAACTCCCTCTAAGATAAACAGAACTACCTTTTTTAAAGTCTACAGACGGAATGAGAAGAAAAAAAAGTACATGTAGATATTAACCGCAAACAGCGGAAAAAACAGCTGACACATTGAAATTGTCCGCAGTTATAAGAGAGTGATAGTTCAAACTTTCGTTTAATGAATGTTCGTATCAAGGTTTGTTTTTCACAACACAATTTTTGCTACCAAATTCATTACTTCAAAGAAAAAGAGCTGAGCTATCTATACTGATCTGACATCTGATTAAGTAAAAAAAAAATGAAGAAATATAAAATGAAAATTAAAGTAGTTATTTCATTTCCATTTTGGGTCAATACAAGACAAGTCTTAATTGACTGTATCATATTTTAGAAATTGATGTTCAGAAAGTTGGGGGGGCACGTGCCCCCTCGTGCCCCCCCCCCCCGAGGCTACGCCTATGATACTTGGAAAAGGGGTAAATAATATATATGTATCATCAGGTGGATGATTGTATGAATAAAAGGGGAGGGACAAGGGATCAGGGTATTTAGTGAATGGGGGAATACATTTTTCGATCGTACAAAAGAAAAATCTTACAAAAACCGCTATCACAGTTCCCCATTCTCTTCCCTCTCTTTCTTCCCCCCTCTTCTGAGGAATGTCCCTAATTTCAAATGGAATCTGAAGGCCATAGTCAAAAACATATAATATGAAGTTTGGTTCAATCCTATTCATAAGTTCAAACAAGTTTGACATTTTGTAAAAACCTGTTTTCAGGAATATCTGACATCTAAAACGTGTAAATTCGTCAAAAATCGGAAGCCGAAATAGATTTCTGTTACAATTCTTTCTTCCATTATACATAGAAGAAAGTAAAAACATGAATTTTTCCGGCATGAAAATTCAGATTTTTTCAAATCGAAAAGCGTTCTTTATCTTCTTATAAATGTGTCTTGAATTAAAATATATTCCTCCTCCTTGCATGGATGAGAATCATCTGCATTTCTTTGAATGTCACATTTTCTTATAATTTCTTTGAAATTTCTTTTCTTTCCCGAAATTTGTAATTCCAGGCTCGGGCTTGCCCGCCACGCCGGTATGCCCTCATCAAGGAAAAAATTCGTGCCCCTAAGCTGCTCCAATATTTTTTTATGCTGTACACGTACATTCTGATTAGCGAAATAAATGTCGAAGGATTTTCGTGGAATTGATCATCAATTAATAGAGAGATAGCAGAAGAGAAAATTTTTTATTATTACAAATAAATTGCAGATACATCGGAGGAATTTGCAGAAACGGAAACCAAAGCAGACATTTTGCATACGATTGAGGGAGAAATCATGCATTCGTGAAGAGCTTTATTTTTCACGGCGCCCTGGACATTTTTTTCCCCTGTTGCTTCTTAAAATGAAGTTTTAATTTTAAGTTTTAATCTCATATCAAGTATTTTGTGTATTTTCCGTCCCGGAGCCATCGCCTGACCCTACCCCTCTCTCCCCTTTAAAGCCAGCCCTGAATGCGCCTATAATTGAAATCTTGCTTTTTGAAAAACAGCTTGAAAAAAGAAATAAAGAAATATTAGAAGGCAAAAACGTTTTGTGTGGATTTTGTTGTTGATTGGAAAAGGTAATGTTTCTATTTGAGGGAGTCAACCTTGAGGGCACTTCTGTATTGCAATACTGCAAGTTGTGGGATCCCGCGGTCAACGTTTACTTTTTCATTCAAAAAAATGCACTATAATTTTCGGATAGTAATCTTTGTTTTATTTAATGAAAGACTTTCTGTAATTAAATAACTATTCGAAAATTCTGGCATATATTTAAAATAAAAATTGCTTTATTTAATCGCGGGAATTACAGTATAGAAGCCTTAGTCAACAGCAATAAAAATAAGTAATAAAAACCAAGCATTTTAATATAATTAAATTAAAAAAAATAATTTTACTGGTGCGAGTAGAATAAAATTTTAATGTGAACTTTTTAGTTTGAAAAAGACAGCAGCCAAAAATCATTCGTTAAATAGCTGTATAAGTGCTTCCTTTTAACGAACACAATAACAATCTATTTCATTCACTGTTGCATGCATTTTTACGACTACGTTAAGATTTTTTTTTTATTATTCATCTAACTGAAACTAAAATCATATTGTACAGTGTGCTCTACAACAGTGTTCCCCAAGGCAGGCCCGTAGCTAGACCTTACTTCCAGGTGGGGCAAATATTTTTCCAGGGGGGGGGGGGGGGCAGATTATTTCTTAATTTTTTTCACGTCTCTTATACCTTGAAAAATATGTACTGTGCTTTTAGTGTAATTTTTTTCTCATTTAAAACGTAAGATCTCTCCAAAGCCAGAATGAAATTTTTAATGTTTGTTTGTTTCCTTTTAATTAAGTAATTTAAATTTATGTAGGTTTTATGTTCGTTTATATTAATAAATGCATTCAAGTACAATTTATTAAATGATGTTTCGTTATATTTACATCACGCAATAAAGATATGCGAAAGAAAAAAACAGAATGAATAAAATGAATAGAACAAGTAACGAGGATGTCTTTACCGATAATGAAAAAATATTTTTTTAATTTTCATGATGGAAAAAAAAGAAAGAAAAGAAAAGAAACAGAGTACCAAATTAATTATAAGGCCTTTTATTTTATTTTAGTTTTTTAATTTTAGTTTTAGTCTTTTACAAATTTGACAACCTCTATTTGTAGTAAAAATAATTTATTTGAAAGAATTTTGAAGACTAATGGGAATCATGTATAAAAACCCTCTAATATAATTGAAACCTCCTGTCTCTACTTGTATTTAATTTTTTTAGTACTTCTTCTAAATTTATGTTTTCCGTCCGTTTTCTCTCGAAGGCCAAGAAGGCTAGATCTGCCATTCTCTTTTAGGCAAATCGAGATCGAGAATATCTGGTTTACTTGTAGTAGGTCCAGTTAATGATAATGAATTTTTATCACTACTATTTGCACAATATTCAGGATCAGGACTCTCTATTTCCTGTTTTAGTCGACGCTTCTTATACATAAATGAACGGATATTTATATTTTCAAATATAACTTGTATTCACAGATAAAGTAATCCTTTCCGTTCACAGATACATACTTATCCCAATATAATATATGCAACTTTTAAAACGAGAACCTTTTTATTTTCACTGTCACCAAAAACTGATTAGCATCTGAAATCCACAACGGTTTAAACTAAAACTGTAAGGCAGAATGCATTATTTTCACAAGCGGATTTTCAAGAGTCACTTCCTCGAAATCGTTGAACGGGACACAAAAACATCCGAGTGGTCCTGCACAAACACAGGCCCGCTGTCGGCACAATCACAGGAGCGACAAATTGCACCTATATCGTCCCATTGTAAAATTGTCAAAATCTTTCTTTCAGAAAATAGTTCATATTACTTCTCTATTTATATTTCAGAAGAGGGGTAACACAATTTCATACCACAGGTGGTCCAGTGATGTGTCAGAAAGTCAAAGTCAAAAAACACTAAAGGGTGCTGAGTAGAAGTTAGAGGTCTGCACGGGCCGAAATTTCCAGGCCCGGGCCCGGCCCGACCCATACAAAAAATATTTTGGCCCGGCCCGGCCCGATACAAAAATTAAAAGTTCGGCCCGAGCCCGACCCGGCCCGAACAAAAAAAAAATTGGCCCGGCCCGGCCCGATTTAAAAGTTAAAAGTTCGGCCCGAGCCCGGTCCGGCCCGGAAAAAAGTTAAGATCTAGGCCCGAGCCCGGCCCGGGCCGAGTGAATTTCTACAAAACATAATTTTTACGTCGATTTGGTTAAAAATTTGCCTCGTAGGAGGAGATCTAACCAAAAATTCCTATCTTAGCCTTTTTTTTCATGTTTATAATCTTCATTTTTATAGAGGTGCCGTAAGCTGAAATATTTATTTTTTTAATAAATCTCTATTTGTTGTATGTATGTGTTTAAATTATCATCAATATTGTTAATCCATATTCCATTTATTGAAGTGTTAAAAATCAGAAAAATGCTATACAGTAAAATCTTCTAAGATGGAATTGCATAGGGAAGAAAAAAAATGAGTTATAGACAATTTGCCTTCTTAGCAGGTGTAAATGTATTATATATTCTTTTCTTACATATTAGTATATTCATTTTTAATGGATCAATACATTTTTCAATTTAAGACAGGATTCCATCATAAGCAGGTTCTTTTCACACGTTTTACTATATTTTAATTTAGCCATATTTTAATAAGTGTATAAATCTACTATTCTTTAAAAAGAATAAATTTTAATGTTTAATTATAAAATAATGGCGATTTAAAAATGTATGCATGTTTTGAAAAGATTTTTATGCCAGATCTTATTTTACTGACCTTCGAACGGACCAGGCCCGCCGAGACAATGATTTTCATCGGGTCAAAACCAGGACTAAAAATTTTGAGGCGTGAAGACTAGGAAGAATGAAACCAGTCCCGGCTCTATACGGAAAAAATAATTTAAGACACGGCCTTATCCTTCAGGAAAAAAGTAAGGCCCGGCCCGGCCCGTAAAGAGTAATCACTAGGCCCAGCCCGGCCCGGCCCGAGCCTTCAGAAAAAAATATGGCCCGGGCCCGGCCCGAGTGCCGTGAAGAAAAATAGGCCCGAGCCCGGCCCGCGGGCCGGGCCGAGTACGGGCTTCGGGCCTTGGCCCGGCCCGTGCAGATCTCTAGTAGAAGTACTAAAGGGTGCTGAGCAATTCGGCTGCTTTGATGGCGCTTGTTTGTGACAGGCGATTTAATAGCAGTCTTGAAGCCAAGTTAGAAACGTTTCGTGAAATCCTAACTATAAGCATTACAAATGAAACAAAATGAAGAAATAATAATAATAAAAGGAATTTGTAAGAGGCAGAAAATTCAAAACTGAATACGGACGCTCTGGTTTTTCAAACAGATGAAGTCTTAAAATTCTCACGCTTCTGTTGTTATTTGTTACTCTGTGTTGAGTTCTGAAAAAGCCGTAAATTATGGAAAAAAATAGCATAAAAACAATATCTTTTCATAATTTTTTTAAATGGATTTTTATGAGAGAATATTAAGATTAATACAGAATTAATGTAAATATTGTTAACACTGTATGGTAAATTACACTGCATCACCCCTTGCTACAATAACACGGAATCATTTATGTTTAAAGTATTAAAAATAGATCTATTCAAGATCTAATTAGCACAACCCAGTGCTGACTCAGTTTCAGACAAAACAATCCCAGTTTAAGTGCGTTCGTAATTATATAAATGCGTAGCAACTATAGTCGTCGTCTGGTTCGTCCGCCCGTCCGCAAAAAAAAACAAAAACTACCCAACCGAATAGATTGAAATATATGGAATCATTATAAAATTTTGTCGAGTCACTTCAAATTTTGTGAAAATCGAATCACAACTTAAAAAGATATTAAAAAAAGTTTTCTTTATTCTATTAAATCCTATCATACGCAATCTATATAATAAAAGCGCAAGTCATGTGACTGAGGAAAACAAATACGGGCTAACCTGCTAACCACTTCTTTTTTCATATGCTAAGCGGTCATTTTTATTCAACATTATTTCTTCGAATAAAATTGCATAAAAGTTACATTTTTAGAAAAATCATTCAAAAAAATGGTTTGCTCGAGAGATGAGTTACATTAAAGAAAGTATAGATTCTGAGATAATTTCAGTAGAAATTAGGTTAACAGCCGAATATCTCAATCCATTAAAGTAAATAAACACAAGAGATTCGTTCATCATGAGTCATAGAAATATTAAACCATGGAGGTAAGCAATATCTCATGTTGAATTCTGCAGCGCTGTCTGGTGTCGAAAAAAATTCGCATCTGTAAACGTGGCATCACTAATAATAATAAAAAAGGGCATGCTCATTTCGCTCGTAACAGACGATATAATTCATTTCACGGAAATAATAAAGATTATTTTTTTACATTGTAAAACTAGTTACAGTACGGTCGCACCTCATTTGTCACGTTTAACGTACATTTCCAACTTGTTTGTTTGTTCCGTGCTACATTAAAAAAAATAATAAACACTATTTATGTAGAATATTTAGTGTCGAAGAGTCTGTGCAAATATAAAATGTTTTTTAATTTATTTATTTCACTGTCCATTTCCTATAAAGCATCGCTATTTCTTCAATCGCCGTATATTTTTTGAAAAGAGCTATACATATTGTTTATGCTTAAGACTGTTATGACATTAAGGTCACATTCACCCGTAATTAAATACCATTTCAGATATCCTCCATGAGGTTCCAAAAAAAAAAAAAAAAAAAAAAAAAAATATATATATATATATATATAATTTTTTTTTCCGGCTGAACAACACGGAACTTTTTTGCTATATTCGCACTGTCATTTTTATACATCAAAGCATGAAATTTACAAGTTTTAAGTACTAAAGTGATTTAGAATCGAATAACGTTTTTCACTTTTCTATAAATACGTTAAATTTTGAGTTGTAATCGATTTCTCTCTTATGAATTTTATCAGACATCATGTCCAGAAAATTGGCTTATATCTTTAACTTTGACGGTCATTTTCTGAAAACTGATTTGCTTTTACAAAAAAATGGAAAACACTATTTAATTTCTCCGTTTTTAATAAGAATACCTGAAAAATTTTTGAATTTAAGAATAGTGAATGTCTTTGTGAATGTGTCAGAAGATAACTAATTTGGATTTATAAAATCGTAAGTAGCCCGGCATATTTTATTCTTTAAATTTGAAATAATGATTGGTTTATTTCAGAGGCGCCAACTTTTAAAAATTTCGGGGTGGGGGGGGGGGGGGGGGGGCGTGGAAGAGTAGATTGAACAGATAAAGGGACAGACCTTCTATTAATTTTTATTTCCAGAGGGGGAGGGGGAGCGATGGCCCTGTGAAAATTTCCAGATAATTTCTATGGCCTTGTAGTCGGCGTCTATGATGGATTTAATTATTTAATTTGTTATCTTGTTCATTATTATAAATATTTTCAAGCCGTAAGCAAAGGTATGAACTTGTTTAAGCTACTTTTATCATATTATTTCGATATCTGCAAATAAATTCCTTTAAAGAATATATTTTACGCGAAATAAAACATTTTATAAAATCTAAGTATACTTAACAACTTAACAATATCATATCGTTACATTTTTCTTTTTGTTCCTTGATTTAGTATTGATTGATATTATTTCGTTCCTTGAAGATTTTGTACTTTAAGATAAAAAGTTGTTTATGTTATTTACATGAAAGTTATTTAAAGTGAAATACATACAAACGTGTAACGCGGTAATAATTTCCTCTACTAACCACTACTTGTAAAACCCGTGGGGAAAAAAAAATATATATAACTTAAGACATGTATATTAAAAAAAAATTCACAGATAATTCTGTAAATTTCTTATTTATAAATTAAATTTATATCATTTAATTAAAACAAATTTTATATTCTATTGGTTAAAGATGATATTTTCATTGCAATTCCATTTTTTCTTTACGCTGAAAAACTCCTCCTATAATTTTTTTATTGTGACAAAAGTTTCACAAATTTTTATCATTCAATAATATGTAAGGAAAGATCAGAAGAATGAAATACATTAGTCCCCTCTTCCCAAAGCAAACAAGTAAACATAACAATCCGTTTCATGGAATTGGAACAAGTTCCATGAAAGAAGCAGCAAACTTGTCATGTACAACAAATTCAATCATTTTTGGCTGTTTCGCTTTATTTTCAGATTCAGAAGCCTCTGGTTTCAACCCTGCTTTCACATGACGACAATTCTACAAAGAAAGTAAGCTTTATGGATATCAGAATTGTTGCTGGGTCGGCAAAGGCGTAGCGTGACCGAAAATATTTTTTTTTTTTTTTGGGGGGGGGGCACAAAATTTTATTAAACACACACGCGGGCACGCACACATACCCATGTATATACAGTGGTATCTTGGTTAAAAACGACCTCGCAGCAATCTTATCATATTGGGTAAAAGGAATTCAGTTTCGATCTTCGCCCAATATAAAACATTTTGTCTTCTTTTCAAAAAAGTCTGTTTTTCTTAAACATTCGTCGTATAGCAATTTTTGAATTTTTTTGCGAAATGTTTATGTGATTTTTAGCGTTTTTTCGCGTTTTGCGACAATTTCTTAACATTTGTGTTAGGAATTAAGTTTCAATCTTTTAACACAATATAGTAAAATTTGTTCTCTGCCTTTTTAAAAATTTTCGCAAAATTTTTATGTGATTTTTAGCGTTTTTTATCTTTCCGAGGAAAGTTTTTAAACATTCGTACGAGAAATCTGGTTTTATTTTTTCAGCAGAGTACATTTTCTACTCTGCGATTTAAAAATTTTTTGCAAATTTATTATGTTAATTTTGGCGTTTTGCGGCGATTTTTTTTTCCAACTTCAATCTTTTAGCCCAATCTAGCAAATTTTGTGATCTGCGATTTTTAGATTTTTCACGAATTTTTTTTATGCGATTCTAAGCGTTCTGCGGGGATTTTCTTAAACATTCGTAACATACATCTGGTTTCAATTTTTCAGCCTGATGTAGTAAATTTTGTGATTTTTAGTGTTTTTCCGCGTTTTGCGGCAATTTTTTAACATTTGTGATACGAATCTGGTTTTAACCTTTTAACCCATTATTGTAAAATTTGTCCTCTGAGATTTTTAAATTTTTCATGAATATTTTATGAGATATTTTGCCGTTTTTTCGCATTTTGCTGCGATTTTTATAAACATTCGTAAAAGGAATCGAGTTTTAATCTTTCAGCCCATTATACTAAATTTTGAACACTGAGATTACATTTTGTACTCACTGATTTTAATCGCGAATTTTTCATGCGACTTTTTGCGGGGTTCTTTTCGTGTTTCGTGAAAGTTCTTAACATCTGTAACAGTAATCCAGTTACAACCTTTTAGCCCAATATAGTAAACTAGGGGGGTCAGTCCCCTACTCGATAACGCTCGTCAACCTCCGTGAATTGCTAAGCAATTCACATTAAGACCGCTACGCGGTCCCAGTTCGCTTCTCTTGCTCGCCTCTTTTCGTTTTTGCAGCAACTCTTGCCGGAATAAGTACTACCATAAATCATTTTAACATATGAAGTTGACAAATTTTGTTAAAGTAAAAAAAACTCATTGTAAACTTCTTTGAAAACACAATTTAAAATGCATTTAGTTGGTGCTACCAATGGGCATAAATAATTTAAATACTATGAAAAAATGATCTTGGAAACACAATTAGTTTAAAACTCATTGCATCTATAATATTGTACAGCACGGCTTAAATTCATTTTAAAAAACACTACGTGATAAGAAGATAGTTTATATATATCACCAATCATTGTTTAAATTTTGTTCGACATGCTACTGTTTTAAATAATTATAGATTTTTGCAAAAAAAAAAAAAAAAAAAAAAAAAAAAAATTAGTTTTATCAAGATAGCAACAGAGGGCAGCAGGTGCAATCAAGACAGTTAATATTTTTATTCTCTCCGACTGTCGTGTGAGGGAAATTCGTAAATAAATTCTAAATAAGAGTTGAGAATTCATTTGAAATTAACGATATTACTCATAATTAAAATGAGGAATCATCTCAATTATGTACATGTTATTTTATTTTAATAGTTGCTAGTTTGAGTTTGACAGCTCTCACACTGGCCGCCATATTGGAGACAGAACTGATCTTACGCAATCTAGTCTGAGCTCTAGAAACTACGGTTGTTGCCAAACTGTAAGCTAGAAATTCAGCCTTATTTCCACTCAACGTAAGAGAAATATATATATAGATGTTGGCTTCTTTTCAATAATGTTTATTCGGAACTCGTTATAGCGAATTTGAATTCGTTCGCGAATTCGTAAAATGAATCCAGCTACAATCTTTTAACCCAATATAATAAATTTGATTCTCTACAAATTTTAATGTTTTTGCTGCGATTTTTTTTTTTTTTTTTTTTTTAAGTTTGTACGCGTTTTGAAGCGATTTTTCTAACATTAGTAAAATAAATCCTGTTTCAGTCTTTAAACACAATATCATTAATTTTGTCCTCTGCGATTTTTTAATTTTTCGTAATTTTTTTTATGAGATTTTTTTTTTTTTTTTTTTTTTTTTTTTTTTTTTTACGTTTTGTGGGGATATTTTCACGTTCGTAAAAGAATCCGGTTTTAAATTTTTAGTCCAATAGAGTATTTTTTTTTCTCTTTTCAATAACGTTTATTCGGAATCCGTACAATGATTTTAATTTTTCATGTGCTTTTAATGTCTAATCACGTTCCGTGGCGATTTTTTGACATTCGTAAAAGGAATCCAGCTACAATTTTTTAACCCAATGTAATAAATAAATTTTGTTCTCTGAAATTTTTAAGTTTTTAGCGATTATTTTATGCAATTTTTTACGTTTTTATGCGTTTTGCGGCGATTTTTGTACATTCGTAAAGGAAATTTGGTTTCAATCTTTGAACACATTATAGCAAATTTTGTCTTCTGGGATTTAATTTTTCGTCGAATTTTTTTTTTTTCAATGGGTTCAATAACGTTTTGTGAAGATATTTTCACATTCATAAAAAGAATCCATTTTCAATCTTTTAGCCCAATACAGTAATTTTTTTTCTCTTTTCAATAAAGTTTACTCATAATCCGTATAATAATTTAAATTTTTCATGCGATTTAAACTTGTGTGTGTGTGTGTTTCGCAGCAATTTTTTAACATTTGTTACAGGAATCGGGTTTTAATCTTTTAGAACAAAATAGTAAATTTTGTCCTCTGTAATAATAATAATAATAATTTTAAAAAAAAGAAAAAGAAAAAAAAGAGATTTTTAGCATTTTTTCGCATTCTGTGGCGGAAGGAATCCGGGACTGATCGCAAAAGGAATCCGGTTTCAATATTTCAGCCCAAATACAATAAATTTTGTCCTCTGAGATTTTTAAATTTTTTGCGATTTAAATCGCATAAAAAATTGTACGCGATTATCTGCGGTTTTTCGGGGTTAGCGGCAATTTTTTAACACTTGTAAAATTAATTCGTTTACAAGCTTTTAGACCAATATAGTATATTTTTTCCTCTGCAAGTTTTGAATTGCTCGCAAATTTTTTAGTGTTTTTTTTCGCTTTTTCGGCAAATTTTTTACCTTTCTTTTTCGAAACCGACAGAACCAACTCTGTTAAATTTTGTTTTCCTGCGATTAAATTAAAGTTGGAAGGATACACAAAATCGTCGTAACGTGAACTACGATGGTCAAAATATTAAACCAATTTGGGTCGAAATAAAAAAAATTAAAAAATTCAAGGTTAGTTTGATTCGAGACCAGATCAGGCGTAGCCTGCACGGGTGTACGCTGTTGACAGCAGTTGGACCCCACTACCAGGTTCATTTAATTCGAGGTTCACTTGGAGAAAAAACGACCAAGTAAATGAGGAAAGCTCCGCTAAATCATTTTATTGAAATATATATTTTTGTAACAAATATAATAAACAGCACCACAACAACTGTATCTGACGTCTGGTGGGCGGGGTGGGGGGGGGGACACCGTCCGCACCACTCTTGGTACGGCCCTGATAATAAATAAAATACATTTATCAAACTGTTAAGACATTTGAAATAAGTTTAAACGGCATTTTAAAGAAGTAACTAATCATTTAAGGTATGTGCGCCTGCAAAATTGTATGGGAAATTGCACCTTCGATAGCAACGGTTTTGCTTAACAACGGTATTTCTGAAACGGATTACCATCGTTTACCAAGGTACAGATGTATATTAACTTTAAAGCAGCTCATTCAAGAAGCCTTACATTTTGAAAAAAAAATCATCACCATTGCATCTCAAAAATGCGAAGGTATAGTAGAAGATTAAGTGCTGTCAATACAAAAAAATAATAAGAGAAAGGAACATATTTAATAACTAAATGAAGAAAATATTAATAATTTTTTATAATCTTACTGATGCGTGGTTGCATTCCATTGGTAAATAACTCCAGCGACACAGCTTGGAAAAGCAGGATATGTATGACTTGATTAAATTATAATTAAAGTTACAACAAATTAAATGAATTATAAATTGCGGGGAAACAGAACTCCCGCTCTGATAAACACAACTACATTTTCTAAAGTCTACAGACGGAATCAGAAGAAGAAGAAAAAAAGTACATGTAGATACTAACCGCAGACAGCGGAAAAAACAGCTGATACATTGAAATTGTCCGCAGCTGTAAGAGAGTGTTAGTTCAAACTTTCGTTTAATGAATGTTCGTATTAGGGTTTGTACTGCACAACACAAATTTTGCTATCAAATTCATTACTTCAAAGAAAAAGAGCTGAGCTATCTATACTGATCTGACATGTGATTAAGTAAAAAAAAAAAATGAAGAAATATAAAATGAAAATTAAAGTAGTTATTTCATTTCCATTTTGGGTCAATTGAAGACAACTCTTAATTGAATGTATCATATTTTAGAAATTGATGTTCAGAAAGTTGGGGGGGCACGTGCCCCCCCGAGGCTACGCCTATGTGGGTCGGTACGGGCAGGAATATCCTGCGGTACGGTGTAATTTCAACAAAGCGAGGAATGTCCTACGTGACAATCCCCGACAGGTCTGTTGTCTGTTAAAAAAAGAGAGAAAAAAGAAGTCTTTATAGATAAATTTTTTCTGGTTTTGTTTCCATTTTTAAAACGAAATTGGGAGGAGGGGGGGGGGGGGGGCTCTTTGCTTAGATCTGGCAAGAAGATGGAAAAAATTGGAAATTTAAAGTGAAATAGTGGTTGATAAAGTGATCGGAATGTCCAGTCTCACACTAGATTAGACAAAAATTTATTTAAAAAAATAATAGAAATTTAATGTTGTTTAAATCGGGATGTTAAGTTTCACGCTAGGTCGGGCAAAATGTTTTGCAGGTCGGGCTTTGCCCGATCTGGCCCCCACCTGGCTACGGGCCTGCCCCAAGGGCTGGACCGCGTCCTGATGCTAGGCCTTAAGAACAAAATGCCGGTTCGCGTAAAAAAAAAAAAAAAAAAAAAAAAAAACTGATGTGTTGTTTATTGGGTTCTTGAAAATTTTCGTTTTAGTGTACTTGTCTTATCTTTAAAAAAATAAAAATTTTAATTGATTTTGACACAAGTAGCTGTAGCAGGCTTTTCAACATTGCTATTCCTAAAAAATAAATGGAAACTCACTGGAAGTCGAATTTGACTTTAAAATTTCTCTATCAACTTTTACTCTAAGCCGAAAGAATATTGGTAACAATAAGCAGCATCAGACTTAACAGAAATTGTTTTGTATTATTCTTTTTTTTTTTCTTTTTTCTTTTGTAAGAGTTAATTTTTCTTTTTTATATAAAAATATTTGAACATTTTTTGTGACTTTACGCTTTAGATTCATTTTGCGTACATAAACTGTTGCCTATTAAAATAGAGGGCGGGGGACAAAGAATTTTATTGGTCCGCGAAGGAAAAATATTATATTGAACAATGTAGCATGAAAAAAAAATTCCAAAACACTGCTCTAATGTATCTAGAAGTTTATACGCGATCTTCAGAAGGTAAGAAAATAACCATACAACAACATAAACATAAAACCACAATATACAAATACAAATGGTACGGGGAAAAGTTAATGTTTGTCCACTAAAGTTATAAGCAGATATAAATTAGCTGATCGGCGTCAGATTTGTTGTTTTAAATAAAATTTAGGAGTATCATTCTATGTTAAATAACGTAATAAAAATTTCCGTCGTCATTTATTTTTTTTAAGGGCAGCAAACACTCTGAAGCCATTACTCACATATGACTTCTGCCCCTAAAATTGCTCTTTGTCTTATAAGAATTCATACATTTGGTTTTTTATAAAGTAAACACACATTGCTCTCAGTGGACGGAACTTTTTGGCTTTTGGATATGTGTAACTCCGCCTCACTGACGTTAGTTTTAAATTTCTTATGTTATCAGATTTCTGTAAAAGAACATCTAGTATTGACATAACCCGCATGTTACTACATACATTCCCCTTCCACCATTTTCTTTCTTTTCCCGAAAACTATACAATACTATTTATTTCCAATAACACCAAAGCCTCAGATTAAACTGTGGGTATATCGTAGTTCTTGTGTGTAAACGTAACATAATTCACCCACCTTACCTCATTGGAAGATGGAAGCATGACATTGTCATGACAGAAATGTTTTGGAGACACCTCATGCAAACTTCTAAATTTTTCTGTGTTCTACCCAAAGCAGAAGATTTTTTCCTTCCCACTCAACTGCATAAAAGAACGGAATGCTAAATCAGCGAACCACTCTCTGCCTTAACCGGATCACCCGTTTAATGCGCGCAAGAAATGAAGCCCGCGTTTTTCTTATTATTAACGGCATTTTTTCAAACTTTCTTTGGTTATATATTTTTATGAGCAATACTTAAAAAAATTTACGTTTTACTTTTTGAGCTTACATAAATTTTATTTTCAAATAAGATGGAATTAAATAAAAAATATAAATAAGTGAAACGTGTAGCGACTTTTTCCTATTTTAAAAAGAAAATCAAATTTGAAAGTATCTGCGCCATGCTATCCCATGAGTGGAAATCAGTGATTTTCCATAATTATTTTCCTTTCAAATTCTATGGCAGTTTGTATACCAGGGCAGACTACTGACAGAATAGGGCGCACCAAAGAAATAGAACATGAAGAATGACAGCTTCCGTAGGGCTAATGTAAAACTGGGACCCGTAGGCTTATGCCGGGTAAAGTGTTGCTGCAAAACAAACTTTACAGGGATGAAGCGCAGCGATGCATGCGCGCGCACTTGACTCGAAACCAGAATAAAATGTCTGCGCTTTTTTCCATCATTCATACTGTGACATATCCGCTATAAGCTTCAGCTGTTTTCTGTTGCAAACACACGACTCAAGGAGATAATGCTCTCGCCCCGCCCCCCACTTCGATTTTATATATGATGAAAGTCATTTTTTCTTTTTAAATATCAATATTATTTTATTTCTATTTCCATTAAAAATAAATATCTATATGAAAAAGTTTGGCTTGCATTATATCTTAAAAGAAAAAACAATAAACAAAATTGTTAAGCAATAAATTGAACAAATATATATTTTTTTCTTTTAAGAATTTTTTTTGTCTCTTTTGCAGATGGAATGAAATAAATTCTTTTTGTTTTATTCTGCTAAAAACAAAAACAAAAAACAAGATATTTCAACTTCATGTGTTTTCTTTTTAATGGGCAATCGAAACTGCATTTTCAATTAATTGACAGCTGTATCTCTGTGAATCATTACTTTTAAGAAAAAAAAAAAATAGTTAAAAATTGATGTTTTATGGTATTTTTTTTAGATTCAAATAAAATACTCTGCCTTTCAATGGATTAGTTGCTCATTCACTCAGAATAATATTTTTTGAGATTTTTTTTTCTGTTTTAAATATTAAAGAAAATTTATACCACAAGAGCCAGTGTTATTGTTTCATCAAACTGCTTATCATTGCAATTTTTAAAAGTCAACAAATATACCATAATAATAAAAAAAAAAGAAATTCCTTTTATTCCCCCCCCCCCCTCCAATAGATGAATGAGAAAACAGAGTATAATTTTAGAATTTTTTTTTTTTTTAACAAGTTGTAAAAAATGGAATGAATTGTTTGAAAGATTATCTTCTTGTAAATGTTAAGCAATAAACTGAAAAAATATTTTTTTCTTTTAAGACATATACAGTTTTAACTCTTTTTCAGATCATATAAAATAAATTATTTTTGTTTTATTCTGCTATAAAACAAGAACAAGATATTCATGTGTGTTCTCTTTAATGGACAATTGAGACTGCATTTTCAACTGACAACTGTATTTCCGTGAATCGAAAAAATTAGATAAAAATTTATATTTTATTGCATTTTCTTAGATTCAAATGAAATACTCTGCATTTGAACGGATTAGCTGCTCATTTACCCAGAATAATATAGTTTGAGATTTATTTGTTTTTATTTTTTCCAGTTTCAAATATCAAGGAAAATTTATACCACAAGAACCAATGTTATTGTTTATTCAAATTGTTTTTCATTGCAATTTTTGAAACGCAATAAAAGTATCATAATTAAAAAAGAAATTCCTTTTATTTTTTGAATAAATGAAGGAGAAAGCAAAGTATAATTTTAGAATATTTTTTTAATTTACAAAATGTAAAAAATGGAATAGATTATTTGAAAGATTATCTTCTTGTAAATGTTAAGCAATAAACTGAAAAAAAATATTTTTTCTTTTAAGACATACACAGTTTTACCTCTTTTTCAGATCGTATAAAATAAATTATTTATGTTTTATTCTGCTATAAAACAAAAACAAGATATTCATGTGTTTTCTCTTTAATGGACAATTGAGACTGCATTTTCAACTGACAACTGTATCTCTGTGAATCGAAAAAATTAGATAAAAAATTTTATTTTATCGTATTTTCTTAGATTCACTTAAAATACTATGCATTTGAACGGATTAGCTGCTCATTCACCCAGAATAATATATTTTGAGATTTATTTATTTCTTACTTTATTTTTTCCAGTTTCAAATATTAAGGAAAATTTATACCACAAGAGCCAATGTTATTGTTTAATCAAATTGTTTTTCATTGCAATTTTTGAAAGTCAATAAAAGTATCATAATTAAAAAAGAAATTCCTTTTATTTTTTCAATAAATGAATAAGAAAAGAAAGCAAAGTGTAATTTTAGAATACCACTTATATGCTATACACGTATATTTGGAAAATATGCAATAAGTACTCAAATTAATGTTTAAATATATATGTATAAATACGCAATTAAAAAGAAAGAGGAGGAATTTGGGGCGGAGCTAAAAAGTTCCGTAGTTTGAATCTTGGAAAAACTCTGCCCTAAACATCAATTTTCTTTGTTTATATATGTTGATTTGTTTGTCCAAAATATCTCGGTATAAATTGTATAAATGTCGAAATTACTTCATGTATCTCAGATATAACGAAAGCAATAGCGTAAGTTTTTTTTTTTTAGGATAGTAATCCAGTGTTAAACTAGGTAATATCGATGAGCACTTCATCCACTCCAAATTTATTTCTAGCTGATCCATTATTATTTTCTCTTCTGCAAAGTGATCTACTAGTATTAATGTAAAAAGTCCGGTCTCAGGTTGTTATCTTTCTTAAACATTACGAAAGAGAAGAAATCGGTACCAGTGTACACGTATCACATTATACTACTATCTGTGCTCAGATGCTGAAAAGAAAAAAATTGTGGGAATGAACAGATAATTTATTCCGCAGAATCAATCTGAAACATTAAAAAATTATAATTATCACCAAGGCCGGCAAAATATCTTGCGGGACCCTGGCAAATTACCTAGCGAGGCCCAACGTCTCTGACTGCAATATATGACTAACAAAATAATTTTTTTAATTTGTATACATCATAGAATAATTTATAATATAGAGCATAAAATGTGTGAAAGTTCTGCAAACACGTAAATTTTATTTAAAGCCAACCCCCAAGTACAGTCCTTTGTGAATCGGGTTATATCTAACTCAAACCCAAAAATTCCATGTACAGCCATCCCGAAATCCGACCCGAACCAGACAAAAAAAAGTTGGTTGAAGTACAATTCGACTGGAACACGACAAAATAATTTTCGTTAACCCACAACTTGACCTGCACTTGACAAACGTTGACCCGAAATCGACATACTTTAACCCACACCCAACACCAACTCGAAATGAAAAATAATTCATACATATTGTAATGCAATTATGAAAAAGTAGTCTACAATTATATCTCTAGTATGAACTTTATCTTTTAAGTAGAAAAATCTAATATACTCGTTAATATACAAATATATAGTTTTTCATTTTCAAATATGTTTTGGTGATTCTTTTGAGAAATCGGGTCGTCCCGAACCCGATCCACAAGTGTCAAGGCCACCCCGAAACCAAAAAATGTAAAGTAAAAAAAAAAAAAAATCGCCCTCCGCATAAAGATTTATTGATAAATTTGTTGATAAATAAAGGTACTTTCACTTTAGGAACCGGTTTCGATAGTGAAAGTATCTTTATTAAAAAAATCTGCAACCGAAATCGAAAAAGTAAAAAACAACCATATTAGAGATCAACCTCAGCTATCCTATGCAAAAAGTTTCGTTTAAAAATATTTTAATTCAAACGAGAAATTCGAAAACAACCTCCCCACAGGTTTAACATTAGCGAGCGGGTGTTTTCACAGGGTGGCTAGTGGTCAGGGAAAAATGTAGTCAAAAAAAGTGATAATTTTTCTTAAACACCAGTATATTCTTATAGAAAAATTTATGTTGATTATTCGATCAAATAATCACCTTGAATTTTTCTATAAGAATATACTGGTAATTATCATATTTTTTACTGTATTTTTCCCTGACCACTAGCCACCCTGTTTCAAGTGAGTGAAGACTCCCCTTAAATTTACTTTATAAACATAGACTTGGATGAAATCATTCATTGTATTACTCATTTTCAAATACGTTTATTGTAATAATAGCAATTTTTTCATGAAAAATCTCTGAATATAGGAGATAAAGTTGAACTTATCCTTATGTATCAAACTTGACCCTCTAGAGAGGATAGAAATATTACTTGCAGGCACTTCTTAACTGCAAAATCCCTTGTTTATATCTGAGAAGAAGTGCGTTATATAGAGAATATCATTATAAAGATCTTCTGCTGTATTTCTTTAAAATCTGAAGGCTGATTATTAGGTGCGTTCATAATTATATAAATACGTAGCACGTATTGCCGTCGTCTGGTCCGTCCGTCTGCATATAACAACGCAAAAACCACTCAACCGAATGGTTTGAAATTTAAGATATATTATCTTTACAGAATTTTGTTGAGACATTTCAAATTGTATTAAAACCGAATTAAAATTTTAGAAGATATTAATAGAAATATTTATTAAGAAATTTGAATTAAAAAAAAAAAAATCGGTGCTTTCTTGTTATAGGAGTTTTTGAGGTTTAATCGTCAAGCGACCGAGATTTACCGACCGATATAGACCGACCATATTTTATTGCAGAAATTAATCTGCAGACGATATAATTCATTTCACAGAATTAAAAATCATCAAGATCTGGATATTTATATAACTAGCTATAGTACGAACGCACCTTTTTTGTCACGTTTGACGTGCAATTTCCAACTTGTTACATTTGGCAATGTCTTTGGCCTCGGAATTGTGTCAAGCATGACACACTTTTATTCGTAAAATGACACAACTCAAAAAACGTGATTTTTTATGTATAGAGGAATTTCGGGTATTATGGAATACCAAAGTTTCTGTATGGTAAAGTGCTGCCACCAAGCTTCAACTTTGAACTTTGAAGGGGGTGGGCTTTGAGACCTATAGCTACTAGGCTGTCATCTCGAATGATCCATATACATTTTTTTTTATTCACAGAAACACAGACATGACTTCAACAATTACATAAATCTTGATGAGACAGTACAAGGAAATTTACAACACCAAGAGTTACATCCGGGAACTCCACAAAGTGTGTGCAATGGAGCTGGCGGGAGTCGAACACCGCCGACCTTGCTTCCTACGCTATGAAGCGATTAGCGGAGTGGTGCCTTAACCACTCGGCCACGGAGGCCCCACCAAGCTTCAATATCATCATAAACTACTTAAGACTACATAAACTAAGAGCGTTTCCATAACGCTCAGTTCGTTGTTTGGCATCAGGGCATGTTGTGTGAATAAATATATTTTTTTTTCGTCTTTTGAAAGTTTCAGGAGATAATTTTTTAATATTTTTTATTCATTATTAGAAGTAATATTTTTACATTAACATTAAGTATAATGTACACCGAAATACCCACAGTTTATGATGTATTACTCGGATTTTAACCTCGCTATTCACACCCATAAACATAGAGTCATTTCTTCCCAAACCGGCAATGTCGGATTATATAGAATACCAATATCTCATAATACTCCATGATTAGGGTGGCACAAAAACAGATCCTTATGTTTGTGATTTGTGCAAATCTGAAGTATGAACTGACTACCTAGACACTATATTTTGATAGTACTTTCTTGACACCATTACATCTTCTATTTGCCAAATTTTGTTCGTTTTCCTCATTTTTAACCCCCTACTCCAAATTTACTGACTATCTCACAATAGCCTCAAAATACATTTTATTATTATTATTATTATTGTGTTTGCAAATGATGAAATATCATAAAATAAATTTTTGTCTATAAAAACTATTTGCAGATAGTTGAAGTTTGTAACTGCATTCGGTTTTTAAACAATACTAGCTGTTTAACCCGTTTTACGCATGGGAGTTCATGAATTTAATTCTAAAACCAAAATTTAAAATAAAAATCAGTGCAACCAAATGTATCTATGTAATATGTAGAAAAATATTTTTCTACTACTGTGCAATTTTTTTAATAAACTTTAATTTATCATGTTGTTGTGGCAGCAGACGATAAAACGATATCTTTGGAAAAAGTAGAATAAAAAGTTTTGTTGATGTTTGTGATAAAATGCTTTTCTTTATTTTTTAAAAAAGGTAACAACTAAGTGCAATTAAATAATCTCTAATTATTTGCATGCGAGGTAAAAGAATTATCGTAACACCCGCTACAGCTTCTTAGTATTGCAGCGTGGTGTACGTAATGTGTATATCTCACATTGCAGTAAACATTTAGAAATGGTTAGAATTTGCGTGATTACGGGTTGAACATTAGAAAAGAAAAAGGCAAAAATTTGTCAAAAACATAATAAAAAAAAATCTATTTAAAATTTCCGAATTTTTTTCCCCAATTGTTCATGGGCCAGCAACCCATGTGCCAAATTTCGTAGCCCTGCGCCCTGTGGTTTCTCAGTTTTTGAGATTACATAGATACACGCATGGATTTTAATAGGGTAGATTTCAATATGTTTCAATATGAAATTGTGCAACATCATTAAAATAAACCACAAATGTTTTTTCCCCATAGACCATAATGTAACGGAATTATTTTAAGTGTCCTTGTAAAAAAAAACTATAAATGCTACACATGTCATTTTCAATACCGAACATGCCATACTAAACCTTCATAACATATATCAATTGCATGACAAACCTAACATATTTACATCTGCAAATTTTCATGTGATTGAATCGAGTATGATGTGGCTCATATTGAAGTAAATAAGCAGCATTTGATTCCAGATATAAAATCTTTGATTTATTTTCCAACTCAAGTTATATAAAAAAACATTTGTTTTCATGACTGAAAGCATTTTTCTGAAAAACTTCACACTTTGAGTTGTGTCACAGAACGAAGCTTGGAATAAGGACATCTATTCTTACCTCTATGAAACGAAACACCATCTATAACAATGTTCAGCTGATGGGATTTTGGATTCCTTGATAGCATACTGCTCAATTGCATGAGCCAGTGGAACTTAGTCATTTTTAAGGTTTTGTTCATCTCACGAAACCCTATTACTCCTGCTCTGTTGTTTGTTCGTCACAGAGCCATTCTCAGAAACTATATAACTTACAGGCATGAAAATTTGTGTACTTATAGCTTTATACCTACTATGAAGCTCAAAATATTAAAAAATCATATTTTAATATAGAGAGATAAAAAACCAAAATTCTAACAGCCTTATGAAATTCACAATTAATCTGATTGGACCTAATCGTGGCAGAAGTCCAATCAGATTTATGATGTATACCATTTCGAGCATTCGACCTAGGTAAGCTGAGAGGTAGATGGTGAATACCAGTATTAGTGTTTTTAACACATTTCAACAAAGTTAAAAAGTGTTTATGAATTTGGATTTGTCTGCCTGCCCATGCTCTAACTTGTGAAAATATACTCGGTTTATCATGCAATTGATATATGTTATTGAGGTTTACTATGGCATGTTCAGTATTGAAAATGAAGTGTGTAGCATTTATAGTTCATTTACAGGGCCACTCAAAAGAATTCTTTAACATGAGGGCCTATGGGGAAAAATCATTTGTGGTGTATTTTAATGATGTTACTGTATTTCAAACACATTGAATTTCATATCGATCTCTGAGGTGCATTACAAGATGCTTACTATAGATTATGAAGTACATAGCATTGATCGTTCATTTACGGGGACACACAAAAGAATTCGGTTATTGTACTGACTATGAACAATAATTGCTGGAAATGCATTTTCCGTTGTTACACAGGTTTTTAAATTTAACTAATTTTTTGCATATTGCTTGGTGTGTATAAATTATATAGATCATATACAGGACTGCACAAAAGACTGAGTACATTGCCACTCATTGATAGAAATTGATAAATGGGAATTTAATTGTGTTATGCATTACCTAACTGAACTAAATTTTAACATATTATGTAGTACATACACAAATTTATTGATCCTATACAGGGCTGCACACAAAAATTCAGATATTTTTCCAATTATTGCTGAAATTGGGTTTTCAAATATGTTAAGCATTTTCCAACTTGTTTATTTAGATATCATCTTTCACCTTATTAGTCTGTGAAATTTTGTTACAATTTTCTAAATATGTTGGAAAGTGTTTCATAATCTATGCTCAATGCATGATTTTTCATTCTTGTTTAAAAATAAAATTACATTTTAAAGGATTCTTCCTTTAAAATCATTAATATTTGAATCAGAGATGTTTTTAAAGTCACAAAATATATTCCACGCATTAAAAACCAAAAGTATATCTTAAAATATTACTCATGCATATTTTCACGGTTTGCCACTATTATTAATAAAACTTTGTACAGTAATTATGGTGATTGAAATTGGTAATAATTGGAGTACATACATGAAGAACTATTTGACTGATTTCCTACATTTTTATTTTTTAAAGAAAGATATTTTTTGCTGGATCTTATACCACTAAAAAGTATAATTTTCATTGAATAATTATGTTCTCAAACTTGCTAAAGGTTAAAAGGAAAAAAAAAAAAGACAAAAAAATAGATTTTATTTTGTTCAAATAACTGCCGTTTTGTCAAAAATCAACTTTTAAAACTAAATATTGCTATAAGATCCAGATAATTTAATTGCCCTTACATAATTAGCGGCCCAATTTGTTTCAGATGCTTGTGACTGGAGAAAAACAGTTGGCTGATTGGAAATTCATGGGACATACCCGTAGGTACTCCCCATCACACAAAGTGTATTATTAAATTTTTTTACACAGAAAAATTTTCGTATGCCAATAACTATAACTCAAAAAGTACGAAGGTGACATCTCTTTTAAAACCAAAACTAAATCACATGAATTTTAGGCCAAAGAAGTACCTCCTCCACTTGCTTTCAGATCGTTACATATTATTTGAGGAAAGATATTTTGAAATAAGAATAAGGTAGCTGCTGCATCTATTCACAATTAAAAGTGCCTATAGAGGGCACCAATGAGAGCTGTTAATACAGAGAAATTGCTCCTTACTTCACTGGCATGAAAACACCTGCTCGCTAATGTCAACCCTATGGGACAATTATTTTACAATATCTCATTTGCATTTTAATATTTTGAAATGATTTTTTTTTTTTTTGCATTGGATAGCTGAGGCAATCTCTATGCAGCTCATTTTCTTTTTTACTTTTTCAAATTTGGTTGCAGGATTTTTTTTTTTTTTTTTTTTTTTTTTTATGAGGGCATTGTTACTTTTGAGTTCCAAAAATGAAAGTATCCACATAAAAAAAAAATAAAAAAATCTGTGAACAAAATTGAAAAAGTAAAAAACGGCCTGCATAGAGATCAGTGATCCAATGCAAAGAAAAATCATTTAAAAATATTGAAATGCAAATGAGATATGGTAAAATAACTGTCCCATAAGATTAACAATAACGAGCAGGCGTTTTTCCGTGAGTGAAATAGCCTCTTAACTATTGGTAAAGTGCTATTAAAATCATTATTTATTCATTATTATATAATCATTACTTGTTTGACAGTTTTACATTTAAAATTCGAACAATTTTTATCTTGCATCTGACACAGAACACTAATATCACACTGTCACACAAAAGAAGCAATTGTGAGAAGAAAAAAAAAATCATGAACAAGTTAAAAATGCATGTGACAAGATTTTCCTGAAACGAGAGTTTGCATTTTTCCTCCACCAAAGGATGTATTCAAACACTTGAATCCAAAATATTGCTTCATTTCCTAAATTTCAGTTCTGAATATACATTGTACATTGCATTTTTCAAATTTTTTACAACAAGTCATTTAATAAAGAAAAAATTGAACTTTTTATTAAATAAAAATCAAAGAAATTTCACAAAACATTAAAAAATATTTTATTTTTTATATCCAGAGCAAGAAATTACAAAAATATTTACAAGAAATTTCATTGAAAAGAATATGATATGATATTTGCACCTGTACACAAACAGTGTTTATTTGCAATCAAACATTACAGCATTGTAGAAGCTGCACTGTTTAAAGCTACAGTTGAGAATCAATAAAGTAACATAAGCAAGTCATTTAGGAGGTCAGAGACTTAGAATGAAACACTACACATATTGTACAAATCGCAGATTTTTCATATTTTGCACTGGCAAAATACGTTAACAGGTGATGGTACCATTTTTCAGCCAAATATAACACTAAAAATAAATACAAATAACAAAATTACATTTACAACAATCATTAAGAGGATGTTTCACCAATACAATTTCCCCCTTGTTCATCATAAAATTCTGTGTTCATCTATAGGGAAATTCAAACAGGTGATTACTTATTACCTAACATAAAAAATAATGAAATACAGCTTTGGGGCTGTACATATATAATGATATCATATGTTATCATTCATCAGACACCCCCTCACCCCTACTAATGATATAGTTATCAATGTCTAAAAACTCTTTATTTATACAATTTTTTCTTTGTTATTCTTTTTATATATTTACAGTGGTATATAGATATGGTTTTATATTTATTATTTGCATATTTTACTGATTCAAATGAAGAGAAGAAGTCAATAAAATATCTCTGCTATATATGAAATAACTTTATATCATCTAAGATTTATTATAAATAGTTACTATTTAAAAGAATTTGTGAATAGCTTTTTGTTGCATAATGCATTCAACAGTAATATTTTCTTCTTGCACTTCCTACCTGCAAGGGGAGGGACAAGCAGATTTTCTTATAAACAAAACAGGTGGACAACATTATTTCCCTTTTCTTTCTAGTAAACACAACAAGTATCATTTCAAACATACTTCACACCTGGTTTCTCAAACAGCGGATATAGCAGATGAATAAGAATGTCAATTGTTGGGGTATTCCATATTTTGGAATGAAATAGTTTTATAATCATTTGACGGTTTTTCTAATAACTGTATTTTCATGAAAACCAAGGTTTAAAAAAAAATAAATAAAAAAGAGAAGAAAAGTTGGATTAAAAATGATAATGATATCAAAAGACAACATCCCCCTCACCCTAGAGATATCTTACGATATCAAGTGCCAGACCACCCCCCCCCTCCTAAAGTAATAACTTTATATATGCACAGCCCATTTCATTACCAGACAGATGTCTGATGCTGAGGCTGACATGACATGACATAAGTGTATTTTTAAAAAAATTCTTGCATTAAAATAATAATAATAATAATAATAATAATTTATTATTGTTTTAAAAAATACTTAAAATGCAGGAAAAAATATTTTTTTAAACGCATTATGTCTGCATCTGATGTCTACTTTCTGATAATATAAGGCATATTTCAATATTTATATTAGACTTACACTTAAATATGAGAGTTTAAAGGACCTGACCTAGCACTGCAACCAGAGGTCTATTGTACTAACCCCAGAAAGTAGTCCTAAAAGAGGACTGCAGCTGAAGCAAAATTCAGCAGACACCTAATGGGAATGGCATGAAGCTCCTCAAGTCTCAATTATATGAGGACCAATGTGCTCAAAACCTACAGGCATAAAATCCTTCGCTCTCACATAAACCGTGCATAGCTGTTTCCTCCTTATAAAAGGCAACCCCCTAAAGGTTATGTCATTATTTATATTAGATTATAAGTGATCATCTAATTAATTTCTTCATAGATAAACATAGGATTTCGGGGTCAGGAAGGAATGGTGAAGTGACCCTTTAAAGTTGCAAGACACACTGGATTTGTTAATTTAGCAAGTTAAAAATTTTACAGTGAATGTTGATTATCATTATTTATCAAACCAATATGGATGAAAATTCAAACAAAAATTGATATAACATTAAGTAAAAATTTCCCATAAAATGTCAATAAAAAGAAAAATAATATGAAATGTTTAGACAATACAAGGATATATCCATAAAGTTATCAAATATGAAAGCATAGAAAAGGGATATTTTGTACAGACAGTTGATTCTCTTCAATTCAAACTGGAGTCCTGTGCCAATTCTATATCTGTAAATTCATACCTGCGAATACTATTTAAATATTAAATTCCATCTGAACCCAAGAAGAAACTTTTCAGTGACCCCCCCTACCTAACATACTTTTTTTTTGGTGACACAAACGCAAAATACTCCAACCCATATCCAACATCAAGGAAAATTGATTCAGAATTTAATGCAACTATGGTCTATAATCATATTTCTAGTATCAACACCTTCTATATATAGAAAAATGAAGATGGAAAGATTTATTCATTCATAGTCATATATATAGTTTTTTTCATCTGAAGTAATATTCTGGACTTTCTATTGTAGAAATCGGGTAAACCCAACATCAACAACAATAATCAAAACTTATCTCGAAACCTAACCAAACCTGAAACAATTACAGCCAATTTTGACATGAATAATATACAGGTGCGCTTTATTTGCTGCGTATGAAAATGAAACAATATAAATTAAGAAAATATGGCCATAAGAATTGGGATTTCTACATTAATAAAGGAGCTATTTATTTGCTAAAATGTATTTTAAATTTTATTTATGTTACTACTAGAGTTCTGCATTGTGCAGGTTGTACTGGCTCAAACCCAAAATTTCTATTAAAATCAACCTGAAACTCCATCCTGAACTCCAACCTGAAAACGAATCCATATTTTAATACAATTATGAAAAAATAGTCTACAATCATATCTCTAACCTAAATTTTATAGTTTTTGTATAAAAATGAACACATATATACACATTAATATTCGAATATATAGTTTTTTCATTTGAAAAATATTCAGGGCTTTCTTTTGAAAAATTAGCTCAACCTGAACCCAACTTGAAAGAGTAAAATTCCAACCTAAAACATTTAAAGTTGACCTTGACCTGACCCGCAATGGGAAAAAATGGTGTTAACCCGACCCAGCCCGTATTTAGGTAAAATAGGTTACCTGACCTGACGCAGGACTCTAGTTTATACTAATTACTATACTTTTCAATGTTATTATTGTGTTTTCACTTTACATATTTCATCAAAATTTTCTTTACAAGAAAGAATGCATGTAAATCGATGAATGAAACTAAAAATAGAAAAATAGAATCAAAATCTTTAGGTGTGCATTATACATTGGCAGAATGTATATAGTGCTTGGGATTTTTTAACAACTTGTTTGAATTAGTCAAAGATTTTGCAATGTGCAATACATTTAGTGAATGAATGTACTGAATGAAATAAGTGATACAAAACTTTTTGTATTCTGCAGAGAGCAATTCCAAAAGTTTTAAACCCTCTGACTGTCCAGCAAAAGGGCAAAATTCTCTGTATTTTATTTTAAATGCTAAAAAAAAAAAAAGATGATTATTCAAAAATAATATTAAAAAAAACTTAATTATATATACGTGAATGTAATCCTCAAGACTATCAATCAATCATTACTCAATGTATTAAAATCAAGAATTTAATAATGCTTTAAATAATGCTTGTATTGCAGTGAAACCTGCAGCTTAGTGAACGTGTTAACACGGGCATGTCAGTGAGAGGGCTAAATGAAAATATGGGTTCAACAGTTTGGAGTGTAATATCCTTTTGACCAACAAGGAAACCACTTTTGGCGCAACTCGCACTTAGCATCAAAACCTGGTGCTTTTTAAAGCCCGATATTACAAAGTTTGAGAATCAATGAAATTTTTCTGTTAAAATCCTTTTTTTTTTTTTACAACAGCATAACTTTTTGAAAATGCAATTTTCAAGACCACTTATCGCACTATTAACATAGAAGATTTTTTGAAAAATGTACTTTAAAATACAAAGTAGTTAATAATAAGAATAAAATATTGAAAAAAGTTTAAAAATTCCTTTAAAAACCTACGAGTTTCATTTTGAAAAAAAAAATACAACATTATAATTGTATTTTTGGCGGTGCAACATTGGCTTTATTCATTACCGTAGAATTTTTCCCGGCAACCCTGGCCAAATGTCATAATCTTCTGCTGTGTGCGAGTGAGAAGTGATTTGGATTTGTAGCATCCTATTTGGTGACTTAACTTACTTTTGGCGTGAAATTAACAATTAAAAATCCAATAATAAAAAATAAAAGTATAAAAAAAATATATAAAATATGATTTTAACAGAGAAATTTTATCGGTTCTCTAACTTTTATGTATAAAGCTACAAAATGCACAAGGTCTAGTTGCTAGGTGCGAGCTGCACCAAAAGTGGTTCCCTTGTAAGTATTATTTTTGACTGAATTAGTAGATTAAGTTGTTGACAATTATTGTTCATTTTACTGTGTATTATTATCTCTCTTTTTGTTTCAAAAGTTCACCCTGTATATGAAAAGCTTCTACTAGTGTAATGTCACATTTTAAAGGAAAAAAAGCACTTTCAGTAATAAAATTTAAATATTTTACAATGAAATTGTCAAAAATGAACATTTCAGTTTCATTGATATTAAAGGTTTTTAATGTTTTAGAAGATTAAAAACAGCTAAAAAAAAGTACTAATTCAGGACATAACAAATCCAGTGTATAAATTTTTACATAAAAATCATGTAATGCAAAATATAACACATAGTATTCATAAAGAAAGAAAAAAAAATTCCTCTAAGTTGCATGTGTATACAGTTTGTACACTTTAACAACACATTTTTTCTAGATTATTTTTTCCAAATATTCTACATTTTTATACTTTAAAAATAAATCATCTACTATTTACAAACATTAATTAATTCACACACATAATGTAAAAAAGCGTAAAAAAGCACTTTCATTAATAAAATTTAAATATTTTACAATGATTAAGTCAAATTTGAACATTGATATTAAAGATCTTAATATCAATTTAAAATTCTTAATCTTCTTTTTACTCAGATTTGAAATCAAACTACCTCACAGTATGAAGTAAAGCACAAATTACTTTTAAACAATCTTCATTTTAAAATTCGTAATTATGAAAAAAAAAAACTGACAGTTTTAATTTCAAAAGAGAAATGAATATTAAAGAATTTTTTTTTTTTTTTTTCTGTAGAAGATACAAAAGAAAAAAAAAAGTTCCCAATCCATATTATAATAGTAAATCTGTCAGCAAATTAATTTATTCTAATGTAAGATAAAAGTGAAACATTGAATTCAAATTAATTTAGAGATGAAAAATTAAAAAAAAAAAAATCAAATGTTTACAAATTTTACATGTCTAATATGAAAAATTTGAAATTTCACTTTTTAAAGTAGAGTAATAATGAGCAAATATTTTTAATTTATTCTAATGTAAGATAAAAGTGAAACATTAAATTCAAATTAATTTAGAGATGAAAAATTTTATATACAGGGTCATTCATAATTCCCTCCGGGGTTTCGAAACGTTATAGTAAAAAAACGAAGACGAATATGAAAAAAAGAAACATATGAAATTATTCCGAAACTATTCAAGTTTTACTTACATACATTACAGGTGTTCTATGTGTGAACCCTTGGTCACACGGCATACATCCATGCGATAGTCCAGTTCCTGCCATACTCCGTTTCTTTAAATCTGAATCAGTGGTGTCAGTTCAACGGGCCTTTCGTAATAAATATCGAAAACAGGGACCAACTGACAAAACAATTCATGTGTGGTACCGCAAATTTAAAGAAACGGAGTATGGCAGGAACTGGACTATCGCATGGATGTATGCCGTGTGACCAAGGGTTCACACATAGAACACCTGTAATGTATGTAAGTAAAACTTGAATAGTTTCGGAATAATTTCATATGTTTCTTTTTTTCATATTCGTCTTCGTTTTTTTACTATAACGTTTCGAAACCCCGGAGGGAATTATGAATGACCCTGTATATATATACTTAAAATCTCAATTAGAATATATAAACCTGTTATTGAAATGAAAATAAAAATCAATTCATGTTTTTTTAATTCAATGTAATATGTTTATACCATTGATACCAGCTATTGGAGGTGGGGAGAAAGCGGAGAAGCAAAGTGCACATCCTCCTTTTAAAATTTTCAGAAGGGCCATCAGTCCTCTTTAGAAGATAAAATTAATAATGGGGACGTCTGTCACTTCATCTCTTTGATTGATTTCTGCAACTTGTATGATAGGCTGAGTGCCTCCCCCGTCCAAAAAAATAAAAATTTTGCAACTTTGGTAACACAAAAAGGATTGAAAGTACAAGTAAAACAATTTAAAAACTCTGATTTCAGATAAACTCTTTTTAAGACCTCCCTCTTTTATTTTACATATATAAAAACACCAACAAGAAAGTACAAAAGTCATACTTCCATAATACAACAGAAGAAAATACAGGTTAAAATAAATATTACACAAACAATTCTACACAAAATGAAATCAATCATGAAGGAAAACAAAAAGCATAAATCTTCTGCAAAGGATCATGCATTAATTACATCACGCAAATTTTGTGGGTTTTTTTTAATCCTCCCTTCCCTTGTGTCACACTCTAATAGTACCCCTTCTCATGTTGTGACACCACATTCTTTACAACTATTATTTAGAAAAAAAAAAAATCATGCTGTATGTTATTTACTGAAGTAAAGATAATAAGGCTGTGTGTAGACCAAATATTGTGACAAGAGTTATAAATTATGTCTCTGGGCACCCCTCTCCCACCCCCAAAGGCTCTGCAGTCAATTGTGATCTTTTTTATTGCTATTTAAAGGTTTTAAAGTACCCAAAATCAACAAAAGAAATTCTCCCTAAGGGGAAGTGATAAACATGTCAAGGATCCTCTTTGACCATCGTTGCATTCTCTTGTCATGCAACTCTATAATGATCATATTAAACAAGACCCCCCCCCCCCCCCCCCAAAAAAAAAAAAAAAAAAAAAAAAGGACTCACAATCCATTGTGTTGGTGTATTTCAACACTGTCAAGTGTTTACCTGCTTTCATTTCAAGCTCTTTCAATTTGAAAGAAAAATATGTTTAATACTTAGTGATTAAAAATATAATTTTTTTTTACGAATCTAATTTATGCTGCTTTAAAGCATAATTGCTTTCATATTTAAGATGTGACATCACAATTTAATCCATGTCACACTGTTGTGTCACTTTGTGGATACTCCCCGTATTGATTAAAAATATACATTTTTTTAAAATAAATTTGATTTATACTGCTTTCACGTATAATTGTCCTCATATCTAAGATGTGACATCACAATGGTTAACAAATCCCCTCCCCATGTCACAGTATGGTGTCACACTTCGTGGACACTCTTTGCATTGATTGAAAAATATACATTATTTTTATGAATTTAATTTACGCTGCTTTCAAACATAATTGTTTTCATATTGGAGCTGTCGCATCATAACCCATCCCCTCCTCCTGTCACAGTGTGGTGTCACACTTTGTAGACACTCTGCTCCTATTGAAGTGTAATGCAATTAATGGATGACCTCTAAGAGGGTAAAAAAAAAAAAAAAAAAAATCACTGACCATAAACAAGCATTTATGGGTTTTTTATTTACAGTTCAGATCAGATCCAGTGAATAGTCTTTTTCCTGGCTCATGATTCTCAACTCAGGTTGTACTCTTAAGTACACTTCATTGGTCCAGTTTACAAGTAGTAGTTCTTCTTCAGATACTTAACATTTTGCTTCTGCTAATATACATATTAATCCTTATACTTCTTCTCTGCGAATTGTGCAGCAAAGTGCCATGGAGAATATGAAACCTAAAATCTGTGGGAAAATTAAAAAGAAAGAGAATAAATTAGTCTGCCAAATAAACTTTTAAAGAGAATATAAATGTCATTTATATCATAGTATCAAGATGTTTGATATCTTCAGTATTTTCATGTATTAGATGTTTATTTTCAAAATATCACTGTGCATGATATTTTTGTTATTTTCAGTCAAAACAAATGAAACTTAATTTTTCAACTGTTATTGACTGTGTCTTTCCATAGACAAAGAATAAATCAGTTAAATCACGATGCATTTCACTCCAAGTCAAATTCGATTTTTTGATCATAACTTTAAAAGTGGTAATATTGTAATAATATTTTCAACAAACATTGCTTAGTTTCAAATACTATAACATCATGAGAATTGCAAAAGTGGCCACTATCTGCTTCCAGACAATATTGCATTCAAACGGCATTGGACTAGAATGTTGGTCCAATCAGCACAGGCTTGATATTTTGAAATGTAGCTGATAATATCTACCGTGTCACTGACTAAATTTATTAGTTCATTATGTGATGATTTTCAATTTTGCATTCAGAGACTTAGCTATTACACTAACTAGCCTGCGCATTTAAACTTTTCTCCCTAACTTGAAGTTTTTATTTTTAAATAGTCAAAACCAGTTCTGAAAGTGAAAGTACCTTTACTAAAAAAATCTGCAACTGAAATCGAAAAAATAAAAAATAGCCATATTAGGGATCTACCTCACCTATCTTATGCAAAAAAAATTGTTTAAAAATATTCAAATTTAAATGAGAAATTAGAAAACAACCTGGCTATAGGTTTAACATTACCGAGCGGGTGTTTTCAAGTGAGTGAAGATTCCCCTTAAAGGATGATGTTTATTTGCTTTTCACTTGGAAAAATATTTCTAAGATACACATACTCAGGGGTCAGAAGTAGCGTGCTACAAGTAGCAAAACTACTGTAGTCACAATTTTTTACTGTAGTTTGTAGTGTAGCGCGCTACATTTTAAATAATGTATAGCGAGTAGTGCAATACAGAAAATCAGTAGTTTGTAGCAAGAAACGACGCTACTTCTGGGAAAAAAGTTCCATTCTGCAAATCATGTGGTTGAAATTGCTTCTTTTGTGCAGAATTTGTACTGCTCAATAATTTCCGAATCGCAGTGACAAATCTCAGCTACAGTGTATAGTAACACATTGCATGAAGTCATAGATTTTTTTCATTGACCCTTGCTGCTGAAATCAAGTAACCCACCAAAAGAATTAATTTTCTTGTTGGCAATACTTGTCTATTTATTCATTATTAAGTCCTCATGTTTTAACGCTGGGTTTCTTATTATTCAGAATTGCTCTATTTACAGATTTGTCTGCATTTAGGGTTGTTTTTCTGCAATTTTGTAGATTATAATATTTTTCTTAATTTTGCTACAAAATTTGTCAAGTGTGTATAATAAACTAACATTGTGGAGACAAACATAAAACATTTTCTTGTGTGTTATCATTCTTAACTTTTTAATGCCCTCGGTTATGTTGCATTTACTTAATTGCATCTTGGCAGATGCGCTATAACGAGGGGTTACAATATTATTTAATTCGTGTCTTCAATTTCTTATGTAAATTGAACACTTTGACAAAATCTGAAAGTAGCGAAATAGTGACTACTTTTGAAAAGTAGTTTGTAGTTGCTAGTTTTTAAAACAAGTAGTTGTAGTTAGCTACATTTTCAACAAAGTAGTTGTAGTTGTAGTTCGCTACATTAAAAAAGTAGTTTTCCCGACCCCTGCACATACTTTATTTTATATTCAAGTGTTAAAATCTGAGCAAAGCTGTCGAGTTGTGAATCAGATTGTAACAAGTAAAATATTTATATGAGTAATATTTTGCCAAACAAAAAATGAAGAAATATCCCCCAAGAAGAGTATGCAGTAAAAAAAGAAGTTAAGACATTTTAATTTGCCTGATGGGACATTTGAAAAAATAGAAATGCATCATAAGCCGATAGGTTTAACAGAGGAGAGAATAATTTCAGATTTGACTGATGAGGAAGCTTTAACAGCCACAACACGCATGCTAATGTTAAACTTATGGGAGCATTCTTTTAAAATTTCTCACTTGCATTTTAATATTTTTAAAATGATTTTTTTTTTTTTTTTTTTTTTTTTTTTTGGGCATAGGATAGCTAAGGTAATCAAACTACTTTTCTGATTTTGGTTGTACATTTTTTTTTTTTAAATAAAGTTACTTTCACTTTCCGAATTAATTCCAAAAGTAAAAGTAGCCTCATTAAAGAGAAACTGCAACTGAAATCGAAAAAGAACAAATTCACAAAATTAGATATCTACCTCAGCTATCATACGCAAAAAAAAAAAAAAAAAAAAAAAAAAAAAAAAAATCTAAAAAATAGCCAAATGCAAGTGAGAAATTTTAAAAGAACGCTCCCATTGGTTTAACATTAGTATGTGTATTTTCACATGACTAGCGTAGACTCTTAACCTAAACTAGGAATAGAATAATTCAAATTTATTTCTTATGTAATATCAAATCCAATTTTTAAAAGCTACTCGAAAATATCAAATACAAGTAAAACTTCATAAAAAAGAAATAAAATTGTAACAATTAAAAAAAATATTTAATCCAAAAACTCATCTACATATACCTAAAAAAGAAAACTAACAAGTTTAATATGTATAAACCTTAGTAGTTAAAATAATTAATTTTTATCATTGTCATAAACGTGCAGATGAATTTTACAAATAAATTATACTAAATTTTAAAATTTTATAAATTAAAAAGTAAACGAAGTTTTTACCTGTATAATACCAATGCCAATTCCAATGCCAATCATAATTAATATGTTATCTTTAAAATACCGCTGCAGACGAGGTATACAACCCTGAAAAAGACATTAAGATTTCAGCCTTACATAACGGATTTTCATTTTAAAAGATCTGTAATGCATCGCATTTACAACTTGTTTCATAAAAACACAAAAATAAAATAAAAGATGAATTCTAGCAACTTTATGTAGAAGTGAGTAACTATGAGGAAAAGAATAACCCAAGCAATTTTTTTGATCTAGACTAGTATTCAGCCAAGAAATCTGAATTTAACCATGCTTAATGACTCGAGTAGAATAATCACCCCTCCCTCTGTAGGTCAGGTTGTCTAAACATTTCGTAATAGGTCAATCCCAAACATGTCCAGTTTTTAAATCAAAGTGTGTTAGGAGACTATAACTATGCTTTAACATCTGTAAATGATTAAAAAATTCAGAAGTAAACTACATCTGGAATTTACCCCTCTGACTGCCGAACAAAAGGGCAAAATTCCAATAGAGTTCTGCAAGGTGATGTCACGAACAGGTTTTTGCTGCTGCTGTAGGACAGACATCGGTACCTTTATCAATGCTGTTTCTACTTGTGTGTCCTACAGGTTTTTCAACGTTTTATGGTGAAAGTCACGTGATGTGAACTGCTCTATGTTTTCTCTGTATTTTTAAAAAATGCTTAAAAAAAATAATTTTTCAAACTTGATATAAAAAACTTAATTATGTATATGAATATAATTCTTAAAAGTATTAATCAATACTTATTTTTTTTAAAGTGCATTATATCTGTAGAATTATATTAATTTAAATAATGCTTCTATTGCAGTGAAACCGAAAGCATACTGAATGAATATATCAGTTTACAGTGCAGAGAATGTCAAATTAGGACATATAAAACTTTATGCACAGGTGAACGAAAATCATTTTGTTATCATGGCACAAAGCTCATACTGAAAATATCTATTATGTAAACAGAATACAAACAACATAAAATTAAAACCTTTTATCCACATCCACAAAAAATGTTTATCTACAAATAAACGTTTCAATAAATGCCACCATAAAAAGTCATAATACTTTATAAGCACATAATCTAATGACAAGCGTATTTCTTGATTTCAGATTGCACTTTAGCAAAGTCTTATTATAGTCTAACATAGTCATTTCAAAGAAAATATTTATGAAAAGTACATTTAAGTACACATATATGCAAATGAAACTCATGTTCAAACAAAGAAACAATAATAATATGTGGACTGTTGAAATACATATTAATAACAAACACATACAAAATACTGCTTATTAATTAAAATGCATGTTGAAACATTTTATCATTACTAGTGTAAGAAAAGAGAAAGCATAAACATGATCAAAATTTCATTAATAGGTACCAAATCTTATAAAATTTTGCTCAGGTCACTGTAATTAAATCCTTAAGCACCCATCATCAAAATACAAAACAGATCTGAATTTCTATTCTCCCAGGCATGCATTTCTGAAAAGGTTTTGAATTTCAACAAATTAAGGGAATAAAATATTAAACTTAAAGAACAAAAAGATTAAAAATTATTTATAATTAGGGTTAACATCCCCCCCTCCCTTAAAACCTAATGGTAATGGATAAATAAATAAATAAAAAGCATGCATAAGCCACAGTTATAAATTGCATTAAAAATTTTATAAATATACATTGAAAAGTAATAATGTTATTTAAAAATTAAAATTTCAATTTATTGGATTTATAAATATCTTTACATTAAATGGCATGGCAACATTACAGATTAAACTGGTTCCATAATTCAGTTGCTTAAAAAAAAGTTAAATATGACTTGCTAAACTTTTATTTAAAAGAGCCCGAAGAATGCACTGGATAAATGCATCTATAAGTTTATCAGCTGATACAATGCAGAAGTGTGATCAAAATTTCATTAATAGATATTGAATCTTATCAAATTTTGTTCAGGTTTAATTCAATATAATTAAATCTTTAGATACACACCATCAAAATACAAAACACATCTGAATTTGCCTTTTTTTTCAACTGCTTTTCTCGCGGAACTGCCCCTTCCCCCCAAACTGTTCAAGATACTAAGACTGTTGAAAAGGAGGTAGCCCCGAATACAGAAGATCCCACCAGAAAAATTATAAGCTAAACATCGGATGACTACGGCAACTTCGAGCTCACTCATTGCTGTCTTCCTTCTCAATAGTTTGAGCTGAAAGCAAGAATTTAAATAAATAATTATTGGGTTGTAAATTGTGATAAACCTGTCAATAAAAGCATGTCCCCCCCCCCCCCCCCCACCACCACCACAACACACACACAACTCTGCAATTTTAACATTTATTATTTATTTTAAATACAAAGACTCTTTTTCCTCCTTCACAGCAGACAAACTACAAGCCATGTCTTTTGAAAGAACAAGCATTTCCCCCCCCCCCCCTTTCTTTTTTTTTAAGGGCTGCCCAATAAACTTCATGCCTGTTAATTTTATTGATGATGAAGTTAGGTTTAAATCACAAAAACAAGTAACACCAATGAAACTCTAAATTATATAGTTAGTTTCACAAATTAAATTTAAAAAATAACATTAACACTTTCATGAAATTCAACAAATTTCCAATTTTAAAAAAATTGATTAAATAAAATGAAAATAAATAACATATATAACTCAGTACAAAACTAGTGATTATTTAAAAAGGCAAATTTACCTCTGTGTGAATTCCGTCGAAAAAATGTCCAGCAAATTTGACTTTCCGATGGACATCGCAAATAGTAGGGTCTTTATCTTTGCAACATGTGGTAGGTAGTTCATAATAGCCAAGTGTTTTTGAGATGCCCACTTCCACTGCACTCTTGTCATTGCTATTTAGCCTGGAATGAGCCCAATCTTCTGGTCGCATGGCTCCACAACATTGAAGCTAAGAAAAAAGAAAATAAGAACTTTTAAGAAGTAATTCAACAGCAATTTTTTGTGCATTTTCAGTTTTAATGAATTCAACAGTAATTTTGGTGCTGTACAAAACAGTTCTCAAACCCAAACTGGCTGCTTTCTAACACATTCCTGAATTAATTTTTGTCTGTAAATGCATGACATTTACAGTGTCTCTTATTCAAAAACTATAAAATAGAATATATATATTTTTTTAAATACATTTTTTGATAAAAATGCAGATCTTTTTAGAAAATGCTGTCAAAATTCATATTTTGACCAAATTTTCAGATAAAACAGGCTGATATAGATCGCTATGAGACAACAATCGTTATAACTCAAGATGTAATTCATTTATTAAAAAATGATAACAACTATTCGATTTCAAATTATTTTAATAAGCTTTCCTGCAAGTGCCATGCTCTTATATTTAAAAATGGGTCCATAAATCCGTCATAAAGCTTCATGGGGAAAAATATTTCTTCACTCTTAATATAATTGGTCAAAGGATACAGAGGCATACCTGCTAGAGTTGCTACATTTATCTATTTAAAGAAGAAAAAAAAAATGGAACATTTTTATTGACACTAGTTTGCTTTTGTTTTATTGAACCACTGTTGTTTTCCATATCCTACGGAACTATGTTAATTATGTCAATAACATTTTCTTTAAAGAATTTCCCTTAAAAACAAATCATGAATTAGCAGTTATAATTGTTATTTTCCAACTGTATTTGTATTACTTATTATAATACTATTAAATTAATTTTGCAGTCACATGTTTGTGGTAAAAAAGTGCATCAAAAGGGAATCTTTGAAGCAATTTGAAAAGGTAAACTGATAAAAATTCTGGAAATTATAAAAATCAAATATGTTTTTTTTTTTATTTATTTTTTTTTAAACAGAAGAAATTGTCATACAGGAAAGGTTTAAGCATACAATGTACAATAAGCCTAAAAAACGTACAACTTACAGAGAAAATGTACAACCTGGCAACCCTAAACCTGCCAACTTTGGAGGAAGAAAATAAGGAAGATTCTTTTAGCAACATTATATGGATTATCAAGCAGTTTTAAAGACATAGCATAAAAAGTACAAAGTATAAAAAAAAGTAAACAAAAAGTACAAAGTATACAAAGTATAAAAAAAAGTAAATAAAAAGTACAAAGTATAAAAGTACAAAAGGGATAAAGAAGAGATCTTTCTCAAATGAATATGTATTAAATTTCTAAACAGAAAAAAAATGCATGATGTGCCTTGGGCTCCACAGTATGTAAGTCATGCTCTGAATGAAGTTGACAATAAACATCCACAGGCTACCGACTGCACTCTGTCTTGACCAAGCTCTGGAGTTAGTAAGAGAATTAAAAACAAGTAATTTCTATACACAGTTGTATATAATGACATCTTTTAAGCAGTAAATGAACCCCATTCAAACTTCTCCTATCAGCTCTAAAAAATTAACACTCAAGTGCTAATTAAAAAAAAAAAAAAATGAAAGAAATACATAAAGAGGATATAACATACATGTTGCAACTTATCACATGCTGAAAGAGTAATATTTAAGATAGAGATAAAAAGCTTTTAGTTTTAGAAAGAAAATCGTACATTTTTGCATATTTCACACATGTGTCAGATTAATACAAAATAAATAAATCTAGGAAATGAAGTGTAATTTACTTACATCATGTTGCACAGCATCAATCGTCTTTTCGACTCTTTGGTTGGCTCCATATTCATCTTTTACCATTTTCGTTACTTGCACTTCTATTATCTTATCAACCTACAAAGAGAAAACATAAATAATATAAAAAGTCTAAACTAAAAAATATGTCATACACACAAGATGAATAAAAAGAAAGCTGCTAATGCATGCATAATAAAAACACAAATTTTTATTTTTTTGTATTAGTTGAAGTTGAACATATTTTATAATTCTGGGTATTACTTTCACAAAAAGAATATAAATTAAAATTTTGACAACAAGGAATGATTTTGGAGGAAACAATAACTTTTAATGCTTTTTCCCTCAATATTAACCATAGATATTTTGAACAATGGACTTGGATGCATATAAAGAATTTAAAAAGGAAAGATAATTTGTTTAAATTGATAAATTGATATAGATGAAGAAAATTTAAAGTTAAAAAAAATTATTATTTTACATCAAATTTTCTTGAATAAGAAAAAATCATACTTGAACATATGAACTATTTAACAACAACTCTAATAAAAACATTAATTTTAATAAAATCTTGGTATTGTACAGATTGGTGATGCATTTAAAACAACAAGTTTTAGTGTTGTAACAAAATATTATGCTATCAGCAATCAAATTAACCCCTATTGTTGAAAAGTAATCCATATACTGTGAATTCATATAGCTTGATGAAGGATGTTATAAAGCATATATGACATTATAATAATATATGATGTATATAGCATTTTGTGACACATATTACCTAGTTATAGTCATATATGATGTATATATATATGACATGTGTATAAGATGTATATATGGCATATGAGATGTATACATAATATGGATATAATGACATATTAGCATTACAAGTATATATATGCATATATGAGGCATGCATAAGCTTTGCTATGACCTTGGCAAAATCATAACTGCAATCTTGGAATAATCGTAAATGTGGGGGGCCACTATAACATGACAGTATTGGAAATACCATGAGTTTAGTTCAGAACAATAACTTGATTTACATGATTTAGAATTGATTACCAACTTAAACAAGGCAAAATTGCTCCATGTAATTTTTTTTTTTTTTTTTTTTTTAATGAAATATTTACAAAATGGTTACAAATATTTCAATATGCAATTACAGCTATAATACGAATTAAATAGAATGTTTAAAAAATAACTATATAACTTATGTAAATTTTTATTCTTTCGAAAAAATTTGTAAACTAGCAAACACATCTTGCATTGTCCAGGTCCAGAATAATAACCTTATCATTTCCTGAATTACTTTAAATATATCTCAATCTCGCTATGCTAGTCAATTTTTTCAAACAAACATTAACCTCTTTGCTAAACCTCATGTGCCAAATAGAAAAACAAAAAACTCCTGACTGTAAAGTCATACACGTCGCCATAGCAAGAGTTTTTGGCAATAAAAGGGCTTACACTAAAGAAACTAACTCTGAAACTTTTTCCTCATTGGAATTTTGCATCAGTTGAGAGAAAAAAAAATTAATAGCCTTACTTTTTTTAATAATTAATTTAAAGAAAAACAATTCCATTTTTTTTAATCATTTCCTAAAAGTCTGCTCTATACAAGAGCATAATATAGGAAATTGGATGGATAAGGTATCAAATAGAAATTGATTGATAAAAATCAAACTTATCATTTTTGGCCAAATAAGCACTTTTTAAAAAATATCGTGAAAAACTCCAAATTTGCTGTGCAATTCTGAGTAAATCTCATTGAAAAGTGGACAAAATTTACTATAATGGGCAAAAAGATTGAATAACGAAAGTTTTTATGAGCAAGTCAAAATTGCCAACAAGATCAGGGAAATAGGTTCCTCATCATTCTGTTCCATATAAAAAAAATTATTAAAGAAACCTAAAATCTGAGTATCAGGTGCATTCAGACCTGTTTTCGTCTATCTGGAACCATATTTGCAGACCTCTACATTCGATTGATTTCCATAGCTATTGCCAACAAATGAACAAACACAGACAGACAGAGACAAAAACTTTATTTTGTTATTATAAAAAAGATCATTTAATTACATTAGTGAATGATAACTGATAATAATGTGTGCATTGAAAATTTTAAACCAAAATTTATTAAAAGAAATTTATTGAATTAGACGATACACGTGAAAATTCTGTAATTACCTCATCTCTGTACATCCAAGCCCAAACACCTCCAGTTACTTCGGCAGCAAAGATCACAAGCAAAAATATGAAAAACTGTAAAAGATAAGAAATTCACATTGTAAAGATGACATCAACTGGAAAAATTTTAACAAAGGCATTTCAACTTTAAAGAAAATTAATTCATCTTTAAAATATAAATTAGCCTTTTGAATTTGTGTTACACATAAGACAGGGAAGAATGGTATTGCAGAGAAGGACTTAATCATATTGCATAGACATAAGGGGCATATGCTCTGGATACCGAAATTGAAAAATACAATTTTTTTTTCCATGATACTTTTAAAGAAGATTTGGTACTTTTCTGTTATACCAACACCCTTGTCGCCAAATGTAATAGTTGGTGCAAAATGAAATTCCCGTGAAAAGAAACATTTGAAAAAAATAACATTGTTGGTATGAAAGGGGGTTATATTTTAAAATATAACATTTGAAAATTTTGTTGCAGCTACTTTATTATCAGACTAGCTAACCATCCCGGCATTGCCCGGGCCCGAGATAATTACAGTCTCAGAGAAAGGCGTTAACCCCCTCCCTCCCCATACCTGCAAAAATAATGAATAATTTGTTCAAGAGAACCACCGTCACCTACATTAACGTGATCATTAAAAAAAGAATTACATTTTTCTGATAATTAGAACATAACGAAGATGCTACGCTAAAATAGCCGGCAGATGACACCCCCCTTCCCGACCTCAATTTCAAATCTATATCTTAATTAGTTACCTAAATTTTTGTTCATTAGTAAAAATTGGCAATTATTTCCTTTCATTTTCGCAAACTAAATGGAGGGTTCGGCTTGAGAAACAGATCTCTTTGTAGTTCAGTTTTTAATGAAAGCAGATCCCTGTCTAAAACTTTCTCGGATCGTTTTCACTGGCGCCGGCAGATTTTTGGCATAAATTAAAAAAAATTACCAACCGAATTTTTCAAAAATCACATATTCAGATACAGAATATTTTTTTACATATATGATCAGAAATTTTCAAATTGATATCTCAATTAATTTTCTTAAAATTCACTAATTAGTAAAATAATTTCAAATTTGTTCATTTCCGCTTGCAAATCCAACGCGCCAGTTCATTTCTTTCGCCATTTTGATTTAAAAGATGACATTTTAGAAGCGATGGTTAATGAGAGTCTAGTTAATATCTAGGCTAATTATCAAAATATTAAAATTCTGAGGCTCAGGTGCACATGGCCAGACCTTGGACTATCTACACCTAAATTTCCAGACTTCTAGGTGAGCTAGATTTTGCTAGCCATTGCCAACAGACACACACACGGACACACACATAGAGCGAAACTTTCTTTTATTAATATAGATATAAAATATTAATATTAATAAATTTGCAATAGAAAGTTTCAAGAATTCTCGCTAAACTATCCGCAGCTCAAGCAAGAACTTAAGAATTGCCAATTTGTAGTCACAAAATTGCCTGTTAGAAGTGTTCTAATTTTTTATTTAATGTTTTTAAAAAAAAATCTTATTATCCAAATTTTTATGAGTATTAAAAAAAATGTTTCCTAAGCATGGGTATAATTTTTGTGTGAAAATATTAATATTTAGCTGGAAAAAAAAAAAAAAACAGTAATTCATGAAACACTCTATTTTCATCCAAAGATTTCTAACGAAAAACGTCCCTCTAAAATGTTTCAAATAGATGGTGATGGCGCTCGAGTAGGACAGTTGTATCAGTTCTTCTGCGTTAATGACACTTTCAGTTTCGCGTCGGCAGATGGTGCTACGTGTGCATGTGAAATGCATGCACGTGCAAGTCTGTATGTTTGTAACGGCAGAGCCGTGCGACCTCTATTTCCTTAGAAATCCTTATTTTTGCACCGCTACTCTGGTTTATTTAATTACTTCTGTGAAGAATCGATGCAACCAACCAGTGAACCAACCAACCCAAGAGAATAAAAGCGTATTTTTAATGAGAGTGCTTTGTGCATTTTAATTAATATTTCAGAAAGTAATTAAAATATTAAAATTCTGAAGTAATGTTGCACCGGGAGAGGGTTTGGACTACCTAAATCTAAATTTCCAGCCTTCTACGTGGGCTAAATTTTCCTAGCCATCGTCAACAGACACACACACACACACACAGAGTGAAAATTTCTTTTATTAGTATAGATAACTGTCAAATGATAAAATCCATCTCAACATTAGCAATAAATTTGAGGTACAACTTAATAATAAGTATTTTCAAGTCGAAAAACAGCGTAGTAAGATATTTTGAGAGGTTACGATTATAAGTTACAGAAATGAGTCAAGTTCAATAAATAGCGAATCACAAACTTTGGCACCATTTGAAATAAAAATCCTATTAACAGTCAGGGTTGTAATAAATGGTGCATTAGCATACCTTTTGGCATGGTGTTGGTATAACGGAAAAATACAGAATATTGAAATAATCTGAAAAGATCTGTTATGCAGTGTACACATATTTCTGGGAAAGAAATTATAAACAGATAAAATTATCACTTTCTACATCATCACTGAGAGGGGAAAAAAAAATACTGTTTAAACTTCACTAACAGAATCGTGTGATGATCAGTTGCCAATGATTTTAATCAGCTGAATTTTTAAAAGACTTATGTTACACCCAATCCATCAAAAATTTTAATAAATTTATTAATTGTAGTTTTCATTTATTCAGAGAAATATTTAAAGGTACAGTGCAAAATTTTGCATAATTGTTAATATCTTTTTTTATAATTGTAACGTAGGAGACAATACAAAAATTTCTGGAGACATAACATAGAAGACAAATATAGACTTCAAAGATGCAAAAAATGTTCTTAAAAACAAAGAAATAGAAAAAAAAAAAAAAAAAAAAAAAAGAGCTTAGTGTTAGAGACGAGTTTGGAATCTTTTTGTCTGAGCCGAGCCCAACGATTTGAAATCGAAGACCACCCGAACCTGAAAGTATGCAGAAGATTGTTAATAACATTTTAAAATTGTTTCAAGAATACTTTTCTCATTTAAAAATCTGTTTTTACATAGTATTAATCATAAGGCTCCCTGATAACAATATTTCGTGATTTCTATGTTCATGAAATTCTGCTTAAAATAAGACATTTTCTTATTTATACCCAACCACTGGCCGAAATCTGCAAAAGTCACAATTCTTATTCTTTTAAAATATCATTGTACAACTATGACAGAGACAGAAAGACATAAGTTCTGTTTTTTAGTAATTCTGTAAACAGAATTCAAACAAAAGACAAGGGATATCCTATGGCTTCTTTACATCACTAACACTGACTGTGCAAAGACTTCAGAATCAGGATATTTCAACTTATATCCCCTCAATTACAATTCAACTCCCTTTCAAACTGATTTTTAAAGGGTTGTTAAACACTTTAGGAAACTTGGACACTGAATTCTTGTTTCTCAAGCAGCAATTATTTTTTTTTTCTGTTTCCAATTTGTGAATCAATAAAATCTTCTTTTTGAGCCCAATTCCAAAGACTGGTATAAAAATCAAGTCAAAGCCTACTTCGTGTCACTCTCTCATCTCTAGGTTTAGCGTATCTAAAACATCATTTATTAATCTAGTAAACATGCCAATTTTTTTATTTAGTAATTATTTATATTTTTCAAAATATAAAAAAATCTTTAAAAAAAATCTGGGTCTTTGGATAATTGATTGACCTATTTTATATGTATAAATAAAATATTGGCAGAAATATGTTTTGTACACTAAAAGATATCAAATGAATGAAATTAAACAAATTTATTAGAAGAAAAGAGAACATACTGTTCCAAGTAAACATGGACTTTCTTGTAGAGCTCCGCAGCAACCGAGCATGCCCACGAGAATCATAAAAGCTCCCGCTGCCATTAAGACGAAAATTGCGACTAAATAGGTCCCACCACCTTCTCCGAGATAGGCTGCGCTGTCTAGATAGAGCCATACTGAAACTGCTAGGACTCCAAGCCCGGCAAGCTAAAAGGAAACAAGAAAACATTAAGTGATAAAGAAAAAATATTAATAACTCCTAAAGAAAAAAAAAAGAAGATGTTATTCTTTTAAAATAGTAAATCTAATACAATATTCTTATTTTTGGAACAGACAACTGTATTAAAAATAAGAACTACTAAATATTAGTTTAGAAGAAACTTTTCCAAAAAATTGCACAAAATCTAAATTTTTAATCATTTTTACATTTAATCATTTACATTTTATCATTACCTTTAATTATTTACATTTAGTAATTATTTTTACAGGAACTATTTCCAAAGTAATATCAAGATGAGTATTCCATCTAGGCAGGGCCGAAACTAAGGGGGGGCAGAGGGGGCACGTGCCCCGGGCGCCAGCAGAACTGAAGGTGGAGGGGGCGCCAAATGCAGGTTTTGTTTGTTGTTTGTTATAGAAATGTATATATATATTAAATTTGCATAAAAAGTCTCGCAGCCGGAAAATCCAAAAGAAAAATGAACCAAATGCATTAAAATAGACAAATAGATAAAAAGATTCGTCTACAATACAAGATAGCAAATGAATAAAAAACGAACTGTTCTCTTAGGCTATTTTCTTTCTCCCATTCCAAATGTATCATGTCTACGCCGTTTATCATTTAAATCTCTTCCTGTGAGGAGAATCACTAACATTTTTCAAAGTCAGTCCCTACTCGTGTCTGTATATGACACTGTTCAACGTCGTCTGGATACGGTACTGCACTGTCCAGCATGGATAATTGGTAAACGATTCCCTCACTTTGATTTTCTATTAGATAAAAATATTCCATGAAGGCTGTTCTATTTTTTCCCTTTTCTCCCAGCGTGGAGCTTTCTTTTTTTTTTCATTTTGTCATGGGCGAGGGTTGACTGCCCTGGACAATAAACACAAATTGGAGGATGAATGCCCAAAGTAAAATTCTCAGTAAAATCTTTTTCTTTTAAGTATAGCCTTTGTAGAGGTACAGTAAAAAATATCGTACAGCGCGTCATGGCTAGTAAAGTCGGAGCCACCCCTGGCTTTATCTTCCAAAAAGTTTTTTACTCGCCTTTTTGCGAAAGTTTTCTAAGCGTTTTGCCGCCCTTGGCGGCAACTGGAATATGCCGGCCTGTTAATTTTGTTGAAATTACTTTTTTATCCAGATCCAATCTAGTATTATTAGAGGGGGCGAGGTTGGGCGACTGCCTTGGATACTAAAAACAAATAATATTTGAAAGAATAATTTGAAAAATACGCAAAATAAAACTCTTTGTTAAAACTTTTTTTGAAAAAAAAATGTCATTTGTAGGAGTGCAGGGAGAAAACCATACCCAAGTTGCTATAACTAATAAAACCGCAGCCGCCCCTGCCTTTATCCTCCCAAATTATTTTCTCGTCCTTTGGTCATTTGCAGATAAATGAAAAATGCCGCCATATCATTTGTTACAATTACTTTTTTACATACAGATCCGGCTTTAAAGGGCGCGAAGTTGGCTATTGCTAATGACACTAAAAACTAAGGGGACAAAACATATGCAAGATAAAATAGTAACCTCTCATCCCCTTTTTTCTTTCTTAAGAATATAGCTTTTGTAGGGACGCAGAAAAGAACCTCGCACAGGGTGCCATGGATAATAAAGTCGTCTCTGCCTTTATCTTTGCAAAAAAAAAAAAAAAATGTATTTTACCCATTTTTACGTGTTTTGCCGCCCCATTCTTTTGCTGTAATTATTTTTTTAGATCCAGATGTAAATTTCCGGGACAAATACATCGTGTGCCCCTGTAATAGTCAAGCTGATTTTCTTTTTGTTTTTAATCATATCCTCTCTAAAACTGCAAAATATCGATTATAATCAGTAACAAAGTCAAATGCATTCTAAATATCAGCTTTATGTAAACAGCATACCAAGTATGGGGCACCCCTAAATTAGGGGCCCCAGTGTCACGATCCAGATTTAGATTTATCAGATCTGATTTAATTCGACACTATGAATCTGTGTAATTAAATCGTCATAAAAGTCTCTAACAGTAACAGGGTTCCTTTCAGCTCAGATCCTAGTTTGAGTTTCACCCCAACCCTCTACAACCGTTCACAGTTCTGATAATTGCTAATAGAAAAGAAGACAAGGAAAAACATTTAAACATAACTCTGAATAACATTTCTGGGAATAGCAAATGGTATAAAAAATATTCTCCTTTGATCAAAAAATAATTTTTCTCTTTGAACTCAAAAGAGGATTTTGGGGGCCCTTTGGATGCGGGGCTCCTCGCGATTGAGACCATCGCGACCCCTTAAATTCCGCCCCTGAGAATATCAATAATTATATTTCCTAAGATGAAAACCTGTATAAAGCGGAATATTTTTCGATTCCATTTTCAAGGTTGTAATGAATCAGTATTTGACAAAGCTGATTACTTAGTTCAGTATTACAGATTATCTGATTACATACTTTAAATTTTAGAAACTTAGAAAAAATTCGCTTTCGAAATTTTCTTTTCGGAAGGGGGGGGGGGCGCCAAAATCCATGTTTGCCCCGGGCGCCAAAAAGGCTAGTTTCAGCACTGCATCTAGGTCATCAAAGTAATATCAAGATTAGTATTCCATCTAGGTCATAAGAGAGTTTATAAAAACAAAACCATAAATGAAATTATTAATAAAATTAAAAATTAAAATTAAAATAAATTTATTAATAAATTAATGATAATAATAATTAATAATGATTATAAATAATAATATAAATAATATAATAATAATATATAATAATATAATAATATTAATTATAATAATATAATTATAATTAATATTATTATTATTACATATCATTATTATTATTATTATTATTATTATTATTATATTATTATTTATAATAATTATTGTTATTTATAATTATTGTTATTATAAATTTTTATTTATATATTATTAATTATTATTACTTTATCTTTTATTTTTATTTTATTAATAATTTCATTTATAATTTTTTATAAACACTCTTATGACGTAAAATTACATGAATATTAATATAATAATAATTTATAATATTAATAATTAATTAATTAATTATAAATAAAATTATAAATGGAGACTATTATTTTAGAAATCATTTGACAACAAAGAAAATTCCTAAAGGAGATATTTTAAAAATAAGATACAAATGCATCCTATGCCCATAAGTTTAACATTGGGAAGGAGAATTTAGACCAACACCCTTAAGAACCTTTTTAAAAATAGTGAAATGCAACCTCTATTTCTGTTCAAAGATCTCTCATAATATCTTCCCTGAACAACAGAACTTAAAAATCTGTGTGCCAAAAACTTGCGGAAATTATAGAACTTCCTCATTTTCTTCAGGAAAAAATCCCTGACGGCTTGGCCTACAGGCACAGGTAGATTTCGAAGACGCAGACCATAGGGCGCCTGTTTATTGGGAATTGCATAAGAAATTACCTTTTTGCCATGATGTGGCACTTGGGACCGCCCACTTTAAAATCTACCTGTGTCTGTAGGCGGAGCCGGCATGGATTTTTTTGTTTTTATTTATTTATTTATTTATTAATTATTATTATTATTATTATTATTTTTTTTTTTTACTGTTAGGGTTGGTCCTATAAAAAACTTGTCAGTATAAAAGTTGTAGATAATATTTATAATAAATTTAAGTGGATTTGATATCTTGTTAATGGACAAAGTTATGAATTTCATAGAATGAAGAATATAGAATAAATTTTATAGAATGAAGAATATGAACTCCTATTTCCCACCCCCTTGAGGCCATTTTTAATTATATCAAAAATCTGTCATCACAGGGCTTGACAAATGCGGTTGCCCGATCGCCACTGGCGACCAAGTTTTCTCATCTGGAGACTAAGTTGGTTAATCTGCAAATTTTAAAATAATAAAATCAGAATTATTTGACTGACTTCGACAGGAAAATGGACAAAAAATTGTTTTCCTGCTTCACTGTTTCATCAATGTCCCCCCTCATCACATATATATTTTGTAGCACATTTGAAGCATTTGGCAATCAGCATTTCCCGAACATTCCGATTGATTCAGCATTTATATTTCGATTTTTTTTCAGAGATTCATAATTTTGCTAAATTTTGTTAGAAGACTTAGTTTACATTATATTTCTAAATTATGTAACTAATATTTCTAAACTATTCCTTATTATTTTGTTTATATATACAGTGGACTCTCTCTATTCTGAACACTCAGGGGACCAACCAAATATGTTCAGATTATGGGGGTGTTCATTATAGAGGGAGATTGGGAAATGCATTACTATTATGTACTGAGTTTATAGACTGTATAGAATACTTAGCCTGGTTAACCATGCAAGTTACCGAGATGAATTTAGAAGCTATTAAAAAAGTTAATTAAAAAAAGTTAATTAAAATGTTATATTAAAAATTTTTACAAAATATACAATTACATACTTACAATACATTACTTGAAAACATAATCGGTACATTAGTTAAAAAAGTGAGTAATTTTAGTCTGTTTTTGCATTGTGTATGCTCATGCAGTGTACATGTTATCTAGTTGTTTAAGAAGTGGAACGGCTTCTGGGTGATGTTCAGCCGCATAGTTCAACAGGTCTTAAATCCCTAGGACATACTGCTTGAAGGTACTTATTGTTCCATTGGTCTCTTCTCATTCTGCTTCTCCTTCACTATCAACTTCCTCTTCAACAATGTTGTCACAAACAGGAAGGCTTCCGTCGGCTTCCACATAAGCTCCAGGTTCAATTTCAGTAGGAAGCTCCTGAAGAATTGACCCCAAGTCACTCACAGATGTTGCTTCTTGGTCCTCTGTCCTTGATTGTTCATTCTCCCACGGGAATACAGCTTTGTAGAAGCATTTTTAGATGGTGAAGCTGGTTACTTCATTCTAAGCCATTGATATCCAATAGACAGCATCCATTATATTGACCTTCTTCGTTAGTTCGGTTGCCGAATTTGCCACCTCTACACCACGGACATTTTCTTCAAAAAATGAATTTGGTAGTGAGCTTTAAAGGTCTTGATTACTCCTTGATCCAGTGGTTGGATTATAGAAGTACAGTTCGGTGGCAGGAACTTCAGGCTCACGTTGTTCTGCTGCACATTTGTATGTGATCTGGCATTATCCACAAAAAGAAGATTTTTTTTTCCTTCTCTCTTCATCATCTCGTTAATGCCCTCCAACCATTGTGAGAAAATTGTGAATGTCATCCAGGCTTTTCGATTTGTTTTATAGTGCACTGGCAATGATGCTATCTTCACATTTTTGAAGCATCGTGGTTTTTCACTTTTTCCGATTACAAGTGGTTTGAGCTTTTCACCCGTAAAACTAGCACAGAGCATAATGGTAAGTCTTTCTTTTGTCATTTTTCCGCCCATGCATTTCTCGCTTCTTTCTGCTAAGGTTTTATTTGAAAGAGCTCTAAAGAACAGGCCGGTTTCGTCAGCATTGAAAATGTCAGTAGCATCGAAATCCTTCGTTATATCCGGAAGCTTTCTTTTCTATTCCTCCACAGTGTCGATATTTACGTCTACAGCTTCACCATTGATTATTTTGAATTCGATGTTATGCCGAGTTTTGAAGCGAGTTAGCCATCCTTCTGATGCCTTGAATTCCGTGATTTTCTCCTTTTCTGCAAAATCCAGAGCAATCTGCTTTAGCAGGTGTCCAGTGACAAGAAGATTCTTCGTTCTCATTTTGCAAAAAAACTTCCAGATGTGATTGTTTATGTTCTCGTTTCCCGTTTTCTTTTCGAAAATTCTACACTTTGAGGAAGGTTCATTTCCTTCAAAAGCGGCTATAATTTCTTTTTCTTTCTTGCTGATGGCGTTGGCTTGACCTACTGAAATTCCAAATTCAGATGCAATTTTTCTTTGATTTACTTTTGATTTTAATTTTTGAACAACTTCGTATTTTTCCTGAACTTCTTTTTTCTTTTTCAGTTCTTTCTGTTGTCTCGTTTTCTTACTTATTTTGGACATATCTGCGTCAGTGTTGGGAAGCTTTCCCTGCAACAATAGTGAAATAACGAAAAAATTTTACCTTTGCCGAGCAAAAATGAAGAAAGAAACAGAAGCGATAATGCTGCCAACCAGGTGTACAGAAAAGAAACCATAATCATTTTTTAACCACTCTTTCTAACATCTGTTGTCTCTTTTCTGTCATTGGGGAGTGAGCATTTCTGTTGCGCAATCTTTCTATTTTTATCTCAAGAGGGGAAATCACGTGACATGGTTTTTACATTATCTTTTCTTGTATCTCTTTGCATAAAAATTGATTGTTTTGATCATTTCATTTAATTTGATTATCATGATTTACTTTTTCTAACAAAAATATTCTTTTGATTTTGTTTCTTTTTTTTTTTTTTTTTTTTTTTTTGTTATAATAAATGTTTTTTATTTTGTTTTGTTAACTGAAGATTTTATCTGAATTATTGAAACAAATTTCAGCATTGGGTAGATCTTAAAATCTAGAAATTATTTTGTTTCTTTATCTTTAAATTGAGTTCATTGAACCCTTTTATTCTTCTGCAACAATTTTTCCGAATTTCCATGATGCGGGAATTCTCTGCATTCCGACTGCAAACACACGTTCAGTTTACGGAGAGGCGGGTTAGAATGGGGATCAAAAGTAGCGTTCATAATAGTGGGGTGTTCAGATTAGAGGGTGTTCAGAATAGAGAGAGTCCACTGTATTATCTTTCTAAATTATGTACTATTCTGTTTGTTATTATTACTTTTTTTTTCAATTAATATATAAAAAGCTTTGTGCTTTTTGAAAATCGATGACGGGAAGGTTGGGGGATGGGGAGGTAATAATTATTTCTGGTGACCAGAATTTTTGCTGGCTATCAGATTTTATAAAATTTGTAAAGCCCTGGTCATACATAAATTTTCGGCCCTTTGCCTAGAAGTAATAACAACTTTAATCGGGTATTCGATACGTATCATAATTAAGAAGTTAAGGTTTTTTTTTCTGTTTCCACAAAAAGCCTCCCCTCCCCCCAACCCTGGTTCGATTTTGCCCATTAACGAACTTGACCGAGATTTTATGCCCCTTGATTTTGTGTATCAGTTTGGAAGAGATTTGTGCAGAATTATGGAAAATGGTGTCCATAAAAATATGATACAGATAGATAGATAGATATAAAGTTTCGAACTGGGGGTGGTTTTGAGTTCTGGGAGTCCTGATAGGCGTAGATCTGCAAAAAAAATTCAGAAATTCCAACATAGGGTCTCCCTTATGACACTACCTACGTAGTATTTCTTACGAAATCTACCTGAAAAAGCTAGATAATAGGTTCTTTTGTGATTTCAGCTGTTTTTTAACAGGTCAGTCCCGAGGTAGAATGTACGCGACGCTGCGACGGGCGTCGCGGACTTTTTAGGACGCCTGCAGACTAAAAACATACAGCGATGCCGCGGATGCGCTATAGCGCGTAAATTATGCGAAAAAACAGCAAACTTCGTCGAAGGATCACGAATTTCGTCGAAAAATCGCGGAAAAAACGCAAAATTCATTTAAAGTTCGCGAAAAATGGCTAATTTCGTTGACAGATCGCGAAAAAAATGCAAATTTCGTTGACAGATCGCGAAAAAAATGCAAATTTAGTCAAAAGGCCGTGAAAAAAAAAGTGAATTTCGTCAAAAGGCCGTCAAAAAAACACGAGTTTCTTTGAAGGATCGCGGAAAATGCGAATTTTGCCGAAGGGCTACGGAGAAAATGCCAACTTCGTCGAAAGATCGTAGAGAAACTGTTAATTTCGTCGAAGGATCACGAAAAAACGGTCAATATCGTCGAAGAAACGGCAAATTTCATCGTCGGATCGCGAAAAAACGGAGAATTCTGCAAACAGGTCGCGAAAAAACGGCAAATTTCGTCGGAGGATTGCCAAAAAACGGTAAATTTCATAGAAGGATCTCGAAAAAACGGAAAATTTCGTCGAAGGAACTCGAAAAAACAGCAAATTTCGTCGAAGGATCTCGAAAAAACGGCAAATCTCGTCGAGTGATCTCGAAAAAACGCCAAATTTCGTCGAAGGATCACTGAAAAAACGCGAATTTCGACCAAAGCCCAAAGAAAATTCGTGAAATTCATCAAAGGATCTGGGAAAATGGCTAATTTTGTCGACAGATTGCGATAAAAATGCAAATCTTCAAAGGGCCGCGGAAAAAATTGATTTTCATCAAAAGACTGTAAAAAAAGACTGTTTCGTTGAAGGATCGTGCACAAAATGCGAATTTCATCAAAGAGCCACAGAGAAAACGTAAATTTCGTCAAGTGGCCGCAGAAAAAAAGCTAACTTCGTCAAAAGATCACAGAAAAAGTGCAAATTTTGTCGAAGGGCCACGAAAAAAAAAAAAAAAAAAAAAGAAAAAGAAAACGTGAATTTCTCCAAGTATCGCGGGGGAGAAAAAAGAAACGCAAATTTCGTCAAAGGTTCACGAAAAAAACGTGAATTTTGTGAAATAGTCCCGGAAAAGATGCAGCATTCCTTTAGAAAACAGCAGACACACAATGTTCTATGCTTATTAATATAGGCATAGTTTTTGATCTGAAACAATATACTGAACTAACTTTTGAAAAATCGGGTTAACCCGAACCCAATTTGCAAGAATCTACACTCAGCCTGAAATCGACTCGAATCAAAAGCAGAGTTATCCGACCTGCAACAAGAAAAATTATTGCCGAGAGGGGATTTTCTCCCCTCCCCCCCCCCTTCTGCTGTAACCTTTCAGAATATTTGGTGTGAATTTCAGAATTTTTTTTTACCCAGAAAGGCAGATAAATGCTGATGCCTTAATTAATTAGCACTACAACTACAACAGCAGCAAGAATAGATTTACATGATATATTGCGTATTGCAGACTATTTTTGAAAACATTATTAGCGTTGCAGACATTTGAAGATAGGTCTGCCACCGGGCTGGTCAGATTTATTTTAAAATTATTAAATTTGGTAAAGATCTACTTTTAAGACAAGGAATTTTGTGAGAGGTTCTATTTTAATGTGAACATTTTTGTGAAAGGCGCTTTAAAGGACCCAAATGTTTCCTAAATTGATCCCTGTTTAATCCTGTTGTAATAGAATATTTGTATATATGTTTTTTAAACATATAATTCATAAAATCGCTTGAAATTAATGTTACTACTTTATTTATCCGTAATTACTATAATAATTTGTATAACGGAGGTAGCGATTTACCATACATAAAAATTACATTAAAACATTTTTTACTAAACATGCTAATACAATTTTTTTTTTAAATAGAACTTTTTAGTGAGTAACACCGTGCTCTCTTTCTTTCTAGAGTGAACACTATCAAAGTAATATCTAACAATCACAATTTTTACAGTTTAAAAAAAAATCTTGTATTAAAAAAAATACTATACAGAAAAAATATATTAAATATGATAATAAGAAAACATATATCACAAAAAAAAAAGGTTTAATATTGTAAAAACAAAAAAAGAACAGAAATTTTTAAAGTGCACTCACTGATATTCAGTAAAAGTATAATGGAATTCTTAAAACGTTTATATGAAATTTTAAATACATCACAATAAAATATTTTTTTAATTTACATTTTATTATATTCTTCTATCTTTACAAGAAGAAAGTATTGGACTCATGAAAATTTTCGACTTCCGGTTTTCGACGGATTTATACGTTTTAGAAGGTCCTGAACACGATTTGACTGTTTTTAGAAAATGTCTGTCTGTATGTGACAAAAATTTTGTGGTCGCTCTATCGCAAGAACTAATGCACGGTATTTAATAAAACTTTATGTTCAGTTAGTCCCTGATATAAATTGGTGCTGATTAGTTTTTGGGAAAAATCGACCAGAAGGTGGCGCTGCTATGTTGCACGTTTCGCGATTTCAGCAATAGCTCTATCTCAAGAATTAATGCACTTTAATTTTCATAAAACTTCAGTTTCGGTTATACCTTGACATAAATAGACGCCGATTACGTTTTGGTGTAGATATCCCAACAGGTGGCGCTGCTATGCTACTTTTTTCATGATTTTCACGATAGCTATATCTCAAGAACGAATGCACGGAATTTCATCAAACTGTATATTTTGTAAGACCTTAACATAAATAGATGTTGATTACGTTTTGGTGTAAATAGCCCAACAGGTGGCGCTGCTATGCTACTTTTTTCATGATTTTCACGGTAGCTGTATCTCAAGAACTAATGCACGAAATTTCATCAAACTTTAGAATCAGTTAGACGTTGACATAAGTTGTTGTTGATTAGGTTTTGGTCTAAATCTCCCAACAGGTGGCGTTGCTAAGCTGCATTTTTCAGGATTTACACGATTTTAGCAACAGTCATACATCAAGAACTAATGCACGGAATTTAATAAATCTTTAGATCCAGTTAGACCTTGATATAAATTGATGCTGAATCATTTTTAGTGTATGCGAAACCTGTGTGAGATAGAAGAAAATTTTGGGATTGGCACATTAACAAATGGCAACAATTAACAAATGGCACAGAGCATTGTTAATTGTTCTTGGGAGGGGACTACATTGTTGGTGTTTTTTAGATTTTTACAGATAATGGCGCAGCCATAGAGAGACTGGGGAGAAGGGGGGGGGGCTGTCCCCACTTTTTTCGAAGGTCTTTATTTAATAGCAGAATCTTTAAAAACATTCTGTGGTTAAATAAAGCAAAAATAACTGTTCGTAAAAAGTTGTGGGTGCCCCCCCCCCCCCGCCCTCCTCAACTCTCCCTTGCTACGCACGGTTTTACTATATAATGGTAACATTTCTGTACCTCCTAGGAGGAAATTACAATTTTAACGTAAATGTAAATAAACACTAATTTTTCCTTAATGGGCCTATAAAGAATATTTAATGTCCTGCTACAAGGATGCATTTTGTCATATTTAAATATCTTAAAAATTAGACATTTCTACTAATAAAACAAATATTAGGATTATTTGTAAATAAAATCTGAACAAGTGTCAACGTACATATTAATCATACCAATATTTCCAGGGAAAAAAAAAAAAAAAAAGGTAGAAAAGGGAAAATCCCTTCTGGATCCCAAAAATAGATCTAACAAAAATTCCACCAATAAAATTAAAAAGATCAGTTCAAGTTTGCAAACTCACTTCACCTAAGTTCAAAAAAGAGGTCTGCACGGGCCCGAGCTCCGGCAGATTTTCGTTTAGGAGGCTCAGGCCGGGCCGGACTGGGCTATAGCCTTTCTTTATTCTGCATGTTCGGACCCGGTTGGGCCTGGTGTTCACACTCTTTCCGGTCTTTACTTTGTTCTGCAGACTCGGTTTGGTTGGGCTAGACTTCGTTTTTCTGGGCCGAACCGAGCCTAAACTTCATTCTTCTTAGTAGAGGTCTGCAAAGACCGAAATTTCCACTTACGATCCAAGTCGTATGAAGATCATTATTGGCCGGACTCGATCCATGCAAAAATCAGTAAAATGTGTCCCGACGCAACAATCAAGGGCGGATCCAGCCGGGGCCACCGAGATGTCGCTGTGTGTCCTTCACCGGACACACAGCGACATCTCAGAGGTCCCGATCCAGCCTTCCATTTAGACGGGGAGACATGGCTCCTTTTTTATTTATTTATTTATTTTTATTTATTTATTTTATTTTATTTATTTATTTTATTAATTTATTTTATTTTATTAATTTATTTTATTTTATTAATTTATTTATTTTGGGAGGAGAGGTGGGGGGAGGGGGGGGGGGGGCACATGTCTTAATAAGCCACTTTTATATTAAAGGCTGTTCCAATATCCAAAATGGCTACTTTTCCGAAACTTTTAGAAAGTTATTTTCATTCGTAAATACAAAAACTTTGTAATAATATTTGTAAAAATATAAAATTTACACATTTTATTCAGACACCAAGAAATTGAAGAATTTCCCATTTTCTTATAAAGACAAAGAACCATCCAGAAAATGAGCATTTGAAGCCAATTTTTAAGACTTGGCAGTTACAGAAATGCCGTCATGAGGAAGCAATTGGCTGCTGTGGCCTGAAATTCAGATTAAAACACCTATTTTACGGAGATTTCCCCGAAAGTTTCTTTGCCTTTACCGAAAAATAGAAAATGCTTGCTATTCAATCATATTCGGGCTTTTAGCTTTAATACCGGGCTTTTATAATCTTAGCTTTTATACTTTTTACCTTTTATACCGGTCAGGGCTCGGTCCGAGATTTTAGCTTTACTCGTATATCGATCTGGGCCAGTATTTTGTTTTTTACGGGCCAGACCTGACCAGCATTTTTTTTTCTTTTTGGCGGGCTGGGGCAGAACTTTTAGTTTTTATACCGGTCCGCGGGCCGGACTTGGACCATACTTTTAACTTTTATACCGGGCCGAGTCGAGTCGAGCCGGGCCAATAATCTTTTCACGGGCCGGGCTCGGGCCAAATTTTCAGATTTTATACCGGGCCGGGTCGGGCCAATCCCTTTTTTTTGCACGGGCCGGGCCGGTCCAAAATTTTAACTTTTATACCGGGCCGGACCAATAATTTTTGTGTAAGGATCGGGCCGGGCCTGGGTCTGAAAATTCTGGCCAGTGCAGATCTCTGGTTCAAAAGCTACTTTCTAACAAAAAATTGTCACTGAAGGATTTCATAAATGTACTATCACTAAAAATGAAGGAAGATACGTCAAAAGCGTTGACGGTTATTCGTGTTAAATGTAAACCATGAAATCTTCATGATGTAAACAAATAAATGCTATCACAATGTTCTTGCCAAACCGGGATTCACAAATAGCTAGATTGCAACAAACATGCTATCACTTTAAAGAATGCTTAGCCTTCGATGGACTCGAAAATAAATTATACATTGTGAAGGCGGTTTTAATATTTCAACGATATCTCTGCTAAAGTACCCTAAATTACATCAAATGTGTACGAGAAGGAAAGGGATACAAATAGATTTTTTTTACAGTTTTTGAAATGAGATTGAACAATTTTGAAATTCAGACCGAGGAGATTTTTTTTTAAAAGCGAAACTTTCGAGAAAAAAAAAAAAACAGACTTTTGATCTTTGATCATTTTTGTTTTTCTTAACTAGCGAAAAATCTATCTGTAAGACAGAATTGAAATTAAATTAAAAAAAAAAATCGTGGAAAACGCATTAGATTTTTGTTATCAGGTGCTGATTAAAATCCCTTGGGGACGAGCGACACATATGCAAAATGCTCAGAATCCTCGATTATTCCCAACAGTTACTTTTTATTGTAAGTTTTGCCTTATTTAATAATAGCATTTCGGCGATTCAATAGATCAGTTTCAACTGACGTCACACCCTAGCAACCACCTTAGCAACTAGATTTGTTTTTTGTTTGACCGCCAAAGATGGTGGATTGTGATTGGTTGGCTCGTAATACAGGCTACAAATCCACGATTATGATTGGTTGATAACTTTTGGTGGGCTGTTGATCACGTGGTTGAAACTGGTCTATTGGCGAAAGTTTGTTTTGAAAAACCAGTGGTAAAAAAAAATTAAATATTCTGTAAAGGACGCTCGTCGCGAAGGGGTTAAAGATTTGCGCCCATCTGTCGGAGGAGGCTCGCAGATGGGTACAACTGGATAAATATTTTTTATTATTCAGTAAGATAAACGTTGCACATTGTTTATTTTTAACACAGAGTTCAGAGAATAAATTATTCTCTGAACTCTGTTATTTTTAATGAACTCGTATAAAATGTCACAAAATTATTTAAATATAAGTGTTACCTTTTTAAAGTGATTGTCGATTTGTTTTCACTTACATTTGTCAAAGCAAAGTCTTGAAAAAGCAAATTGTGTAAAACTGTTGTAAATATGTTTCGAACAAGTAAATTTCCTAATTAATTAAAAGAGTGTGAATCTGAATCCGCAAATGCGCCCGGGCCAACGGTGATAAAAGGAAAAAACTCCCCACCCCCTACCCTCCTCTCGGGAGTGGGTCCAACGATGGTGTGGTACAATATGGAAAGTCCAAGTCCCATTCCCACCCTAAAAGATTTCGAATTGTTTATTGGGTTAAGTTGCGAACAGACTACAACCAGCTATAGCGGACCCTTTATCGCTCTCGTAGGTGTGGTCAGTCTTCTGTAGCGCATCCACGGAAAAGAATCCCTGACATGTTTATTACCGCCCCTTTCTTTTGTTGATGACCACAGGGCCTTTTTGGATGCCCAGGGAAATAATTTATGACTTTTTGTAGCAAGTGATATCTGAACGCAGCCTTAAGGTGCGTTTCTATCGCATTTTCAACCATCCAACAAACAAAAAGTCATAAATTATTTCCCTGGCCTTTATTTTCCAAAGGTTCTGTGGTCATCAACAAAAGAAAGGGATGTCTCAACAAAAAAAAAGAGGCGGTGATAAACGCGTCGAGGATCTCTTCCGCTGACCTCTAGACGAACTTCTGAAAACTGACCACATGAAATTGAGCGATTGATCAGGGGTTTGAATATTTCAGGTTCAGGTTGAAGTGTATCGGGTTCGGGTCGTGTGCAACCCGAACCACGCAGGACTCTACGCGCACCGTCTTCTTTGCAAAGAAATCTTCATGAGATTTGTAACAAAACTAAATAAATAATAAAGGACATTTAAAAGTATAACAGTATTTTTCCTGAAATACGATGGCATTTATTAAGCTCTTAATGTATGCATTTTATTTATTTATTTTTATTCATTTATTTATTTTTATTTATTTATTTATTTATTTTTATTTATTTTTTTATTTTTTTTTTTTGGGGGGGGGGGGGGGGATAAATGCCGTGTTTTCGAATGTAGAAATTTCAACTTTTGCGATCACCAATTTTTCGTAATTTTTAATCTGTCAAATTTATAACCGGCGTATAACGCGCACCTGTAAATTTCGATCAAATTTCTTGCACCAAATGTGTGCGTTATATGCCAGAATATACAGTATATTTATTCTGATTTTCAATATTGAAAAACATGGGATCTTGTCTCATCCATCGACTATATATCTATTTATAATAAAATCCGAAGGCAAGAAAGTGTCTGTAACTATTCCGGGCGAGACAATTCTGATCTGCGAATCGACTGTAGTTAAACGCCATGTTAGGCTTAATGAAAAACATATGTTAACATATGACAGCTAAATCATAATATCTTCTACTTGAAATCATATCTGTTCAGCATATTTTTTTCTATAAAACATGTATATCATATCCTATTATAATGTTTTATGTTCTTAATTAAAAATCCAGATTAAACATCGGAATCCCAGATAACAAACGAACACTTCTGTGAACAATATTGTATTGGCGCCATCTACCGGCTTTAAAATGTACTTTTCTACAATACAAACCCTTCAGTAATAAAATCTTCATGCTGTTTGTTTGCATGAAGTCTTATGAAAATGGAACGCAGATTAACAATCCGCCATTTTTGACGGGAATTATATACTAGTATATATATAAAATGCAAATGAGAATTTCCTTCCAAACGTTTATAACTCACATTCTGCTAAACATAATTTTCTGGGACTTATATTGTCAGTTAGATAATTTTTGGAGGAAGGTTATAATGTATAACAACACATTGTTATACGTTAATCAGTTATAGAGCTATGAGAGAAAGTTCTCTAATTACGTCAACCCGATTATGAAAGAAGTTTATCCCGAATGCTTTATAACTCACGTTCTGGTGAAAACGTGTCATTTAGGTAAATGTTGGGGGCAGGTTTTAGTGTATAAGACATCGTTCTGCGTTGCTTAGTTATAGATAGGACTACGGGAGAGTCTTATAATTAAGTATGAAAATTACCTTTTTTAAGAAGCTCTACTTAACGGATTTTGATGTGAGTTGCACTATTAGTTAGATAAATTATGAAAAAGAAAAAAAATGAATGGTCTACTCTAGAAGGACGATCCCCCCCTCCCCTAAAGGAATAATTAATAAATTATAATGATTATTACTTAATTAATTTTTAAAATTTATTAATCTAATTATATAATTTACTAATAATAAATAGTATATTATAATTTATATTCAATTCATTAATTTTAACAATTACAATTATATTATTATATATATCGTATATTATATATATTACTATATAAAGAATATATGAATATTTAGATATTATATATTATATGATATTATATATATAATAATAATCATTAATCTCTATAATGCCCCCTCCCGGGAGCTGCAGAAATCCGCAACGGAAAAATGACTAAATTCAACACTGGATACAGGTACAGGACTCCAGTTTTTAGTTTAACCCTTCACTTCTCTTTTTTTGTTTTACGTAGTTAAAAGAGTTTTCGTCGCCGCGAGTATAATTTGAATTTCCGCTGTCACTTTCAGATAAGTTGCACAGAAGTACTAACACATCCGGAGGAAAACGACAAAAGAAAAGCAAAAATATTATGAAATCCAACGCAATATTATAAAAGAATTTCACTTTGAAAAGTTTTTTTTCTGCATCCGAACAGACAACTTCTTATTTGGTAAGAGTCACGTGAAGTATCTCAGATTTTAAGTCTCTCCAAAATTCGTTAAACTTTTCGTACGACAAGATGTTCCGACAACGTTTTCTGCATTCTAAGAGGAAAAAATTGATGAAATCTTGGAATTCGAGACCTTTTTTTGTTTTTTTTTTCCTGTTAAGAAAAAGAAAAAGTAAGAAATTTGTAAGAGAAACACAGACAAAATAAAAATTAAATATTCGCAAACCTGGTGGGTTTGAGCTAGAATCCTACGCGTGCGCAGGACTTGCGGGAAGAAAACACACTCAAACAAAAATCAGAGATAAATCACAAAATTTTCACGTGCTTGCATTATAACTAAAAAAATCAATGCATTTTATTTTAATACTTTTTTTTTTTAAGTTTTTTTTTTAACTATTCCCTTTTTTTATTTTAGTTTTTTTTTTTTTTTCCCGTCTTTGAAATCACATTTGAAAGAATATTTGGTGAAACTGGGAACACTAGAAAAAAAAAGGCGAACACCAATTGTTACGCATTTTACAATCAGTTTTTAAGCTTATATTATTACTTTTCTTTTGTTACTGTTTTTTTTTTAAATGTTACATGCGTTACAAGGAAAATAAAAAAGCACAGAATTTGTACACCATTACAATTTTATTTATTTACCCCCCCCCCCCTTACAAATTTTCAGATCACGATTTCTTCACGTTTTAGCATCAATCTCAGAAACAGCCAAAATGACATTAAACTAAGCTGATATCGGTGGGAAAGCTGAAAATTTTCATGCCTTATTGTAAAATTAAAAACAATAAAATGAAAATGCAAATATGAAAAATTATAAATATCTTATGAATTCGTCAGAGGAGCTTCATAAAAATAATTCATAGTAAAGATATGTTATTTCGTCATATTTCGTCGAGATTTCTGCTTCCAGAAACGAAAAGAATAAGAGAGATCCAAAAAATAAATTATGATCCGACTGTAATAGATATTATTATTTAGTATTTTATAGTTCGAGATTTCTGCTTCCACAATCGAAAAGAATAATAAAGATCCAAAGAATAAATTATGATCCGACTGTATTATTTAGTATTTTATATTTCGAGATTTCTGTTTCCAGAAACGAAAGAATAAGAGAGATCCAAAAAATAAATTATGATCCGACTGTAACAGATATTATTATTTAGTATTTTCTAATTCGAGATTTCTGCTTCCAGAAACGAAAGAATAAGAGAGATCCAAAAAATAAATTATGATCCGACTGTAATAGATATTATTATTTAGTATTTTCTAATTCGAGATTTCTGCTTCCAGAAACGAAAGAATAAGAGAGATCCAAAAAATAAATTATGATCCGACTGTAATAGATATTATTATTTAGTATTTTCTAGTTCGAGATTCCTGCTTCCAGAAACGAAAAGAATAAGAGAGATCCAAAAAATAAATTATGATCCGACTATAATAGATATAATTATTTAGTATTTTCTAGTTCGAGATTCCTGCTTCCAGAAACGAAAAGAATAAGAGAGATCCAAAAAATAAATTATGATCCGACTATAATAGATATAATTATTTAGTATTTTCTAGTTCGAGATTTCTGCTTCCAGAAAGGAAAAGAATAAGAGAGATCCAAAAAATAAATTATGATCCGACTGTAATAGATATTATTATTTAGTATTTTACAGTTCGAGATTTCTGCTTCCAGAATCGAAAAGAATAATAAAGATCCAAAGAATAAATTATGATCCGACTGTATTATTTAGTATTTTATATTTCGAGATTTCTGTTTCCAGAAACGGAAGAATAAGAGAGATCCAAAAAATAAATTATGATCCGACTGTAATAGATATTATTATTTAGTATTTTCTAATTCGAGATTTCTGCTTCCAGAAACGAAAGAATAAGAGAGATCCAAAAAATAAATTATGATCCGACTGTAATAGATATTATTATTTAGTATTTTCTAATTCGAGATTTCTGCTTCCAGAAACGAAAGAATAACAGAGATCCAAAAAATAAATTATGATCCGACTGTAATAGATATTATTATTTAGTATTTTCTAATTCGAGATTTCTGCTTCCAGAAACGAAAGAATAACAGAGATCCAAAAAATAAATTATGATCCGACTGTAATAGATATTATTATTTAGTATTTTCTAATTCGAGATTTCTGCTTCCAGAAACGAAAGAATAAGAGAGATCCAAAAAATAAATTATGATCCGACTGTAATAGATATTATTATTTAGTATTTTCTAATTCGAGATTTCTGCTTCCAGAAACGAAAGAATAACAGAGATCCAAAAAATAAATTATGATCCGACTGTAATAGATATTATTATTTAGTATTTTCTAATTCGAGATTTCTGCTTCCAGAAACGAAAGAATAACAGAGATCCAAAAAATAAATTATGATCCGACTGTAATAGATATTATTATTTAGTATTTTCTAATTCGAGATTTCTGCTTCCAGAAACGAAAGAATAAGAGAGATCCAAAAAATAAATTATGATCCGACTGTAATAGATATTATTATTTAGTGTTTTCTAATTCGAGATTTCTGCTTCCAGAAACGAAAGAATAAGAGAGATCCAAAAAATAAATTATGATCCGACTGTAATAGATATTATTATTTAGTATTTTCTAGTTCGAGATTTCTGCTTCCAGAATCGAAAAGAATAAGAAAGATCCAAAGAATAAATTATGATCCGACTGTATTATTTAGTATTTTATATTTCGAGATTTCTGTTTCCAGAAACGAAAAGAATAAGAGAGATCCAAAAAATAAATTATGATCCGACTGTAATGGATATTATTATTTAGTATTTTATATTTCGAAATTTGCTTCCAGAATCATGTTAAAAGTCATAAGTGAAAGGTTACTGTGCTTTAATAGTACTAAAAACGTATAACTCCCGGATAATGTAATACAGAATACAATAATTTATTTCTGCAAAATAGCTATTCCATTAGGCGACATCGACACTCAAGGGAGGGTGAAGGGTAACAAAAACCACTTTGTGATAAAAATGGAAGAATGCTTTAAAAAGTGGTTGGAAATTTCAGAAAAATGAAGGGGCGAAATTTTCCACCTATAATAGCTTTAGTGTAATATATATATATTTTTTTCATTAGCTCTCAGCATTCCGCCCTTTCGCTACTTTTTATTCGGCACCTCTTTATTCTGGCACGATATCAAAGTTCGCAGACTGCAGAAAAAAGATGTTTCCTTTTTCTTTTCTTTTTTGCAAGTCTGTATTTGTACGAAAATGAATCAACAGACGTGGGGACGAGACTGCTTGTCAAAAGAATAATAGGAAAACTTTTTTTTTTTTTTTTTTTTTTTTTTTTTTTTTTGTCTGAAAGGTTCAGGCGTTGGCTAATGGGTAAGTTTGCATTAGACTCTTACACATCGGGACGGGTAACCCGATTTGACCCGACCCGTGACTTTAAATGTTTCGAGTTCGGGCTCCGTTTTGGAATGGGTTTTGACCCTTTCGGGTCGGGGTCAGGTTGACCCAATTTTTCAAAAAAAGAAAAATAACAACCTGAATATTTTTCAAATGAAATATATATATATATATATATATATATATATATTGAAATTCAAAGATATTATAATTATATATATATATATGTGTGTGTATTTGAATATCAAGGCGTGTATATGTGTTCATTTTTATACAAAACTAGTCGTTGGGGGCATCGTAATACTTACCCATAATTGATATGCATAATAGGAAATATGAAAATAAAACATGTGTAAACTATTTATAAAATGCATTGCAATTCGAATAAAATCCTGGCTTGATGACGTCCTAAACTTTAAATGCTCTTTTACTGAATTGCGTAAAAGAAACATCCTTATAACTCTAAAAACAATAATCCTATTAACTAGCGGTTTATTGCATCTGATTAAGCGTCTCATTTCCAATTAAAATATATCTTTGAATTGAAATTGGAATGAAATACAGGGTCATGAAAAATCGAAGAGTGTGGGAAATATAATTACAAATATCTCGGTAACTCATTATCCGATCGACTTCATTCTTTATGCCAAATTTATGTTTTTTATTGTCTTTTATATTCTCTCCTTAAAATAAACAATTTCGAAAATTTTTTTACATACCTTTCGTCAGAACGACTATTTCGAGAGTCCGAAAAAAATAGTTCCGGATCATGGAGGTGACTGAAATTCAATAAGCTTCTTCCCATTATTACATACTAAGTACATACCCAATTTCAAGACTATCTCAATTTGTTAGGGAGATAGAGTGTTCACAGACAGACGGGCGACAATTTTTTTTTTTTTTCTAAAAATATGTTTTTCGGAATCTCCAGTGTCTGAAACGTGTAAATCCGTCAATTTTTTTTTTTCGATTTTCAAAACGATTACAAGACTTACCCTATACTACGTATGATGGGTAAGTAAAAGATAAAAATGATATTAAAGATGTAATTGTAGACTACTTTTCCATAATTGTATTAAAATGTGTTTTTTTGTTTTGTTTTTTTTCTTTTCTGGGATTCGAGTTTGAATATTTCGGGGTTCAGGTCGGATTTAGAGTTGCTAAAAAAATTTTGTGTGCGTGTCGTGTTCGGGTTGGCTTTAAGCAGAATTTTAGTGTTCGAGTCGGGTACACACAACTTGACCCGCGCAGAACTCTAGATTATGTTATTGTGAGCAGCAGGAAGGGGGGGGGGATAAAATGAAAAAAAAAATCGCACAAGGCTGAAAAACTTTAATATTCCAATCGCATTATCATAAAATTCCACACAGGTCAGGGACTTCATTTTTTTTTCTTTCTTTTTGTCTCGTATTTAAAACAGCCTCCATTGTCTGGGAAGATGAAACATAACTATGACGCATAATCAAAATATGTCTTCTGACTCTATCGGAATTTGATTTTTAATAAGGTAGTTATTGAAGTTATAATCAAGAGGTCAAACACCCTTGAATTAATTAAACAGAAAAGAAAAATCAAAAACTATTACTCTATTTTTTTATTAGGTAACTAGCTGACGCACCCGAGCGTTGCCCGGTCCGTCAAAAAAATCGAACGAAACGCGAAAAAAAAAAAGCTCTAAGAATCGCAATAGAAAATCGGTACACAAATTCAGAATAAATTTTATTGCAAATCGAACAAAATTTACTATATTGCTGTAGAAGATTGAAACCGGATTCCTTTTACTAATATGGAAAAATAGCTGCGAAACGCAAGAAAACGCCTCTAAAAATCAAATTAAAAATTGATAAAAAAATCATAAGTCGCGGAGGATAAAATTTACTATATTAGACTAAAAGCTTGAAGCCGAATTCCATTTTACGAATGTCAAAAAATCGCCGCGAAATGTTAAAAAACTCTAAAACTTGTATTCAAAATTGCTAAAAATTCAAAGAGAACAAAATTTACCTTAGTAGGCTAAAACAGTGTAACCAGAATTCGTTCACGAATGTTAACAAATCGCCACGGAACGCAAAGAAAAAATTGTTAAAAATTCAAAAATCGCAGTGGACAAAACTTACATTTGGCTAAAAGTTTAAAACTTAATTTCTTTTACGAATGTCGAAAAATCGCTGCGGGTCGCGAAAAAACGCTAAAAATCACGTTGATAATCGCTAAAAATTCAAAAATCGCGGAAGACAAAATTTACTATATTAAGATAAAATTTTGAAATAGAATTCTAAAGAATGATGAAAAATCGCCTCGGAACGCGAAAAAACGCATTAAAAATCGCTAATAATTCAAAAATAGCAGAGAACAAAATTTACTATGTCAGGAAAAAAGTTTGAAATCGGATTCCTTTTGCTAAAATGAAAAAAATAGCCGGGAAAAGCGAAAAAACTCTAAAAATCGCATAAAAAATTCTCAAAAAATTCAAAAATCGCAGTACAAATTTAAGTTTACAGCTTTGTTGGAAAGAGAACAAAATTTAGTATATCGGGCTAAAAGAATGGAAACACTAATGTGAAAAAATTGTAGCGCAGCATGATAAAACGTTAAAAATCGCATAAAAAATATATTTAAAAAAATCTAAAATCTGACTTAGAGGTGCATAACTACATATACAATGGTACCTTCCTGCCAATTGTTGTAGCTCTGCGTGCAGCGGTCTCTTTTGAACACAGCCGACAAACTTTTAACTTTATTATTATAGATTTACAAGAATTAAATAAAACCGCATGCATTGTGAAAAAATTATAAACATTTCTGGAATCAGATTTGTAGTATTACCGTACTTATTTACCGGACCCATGAACAATACGCACCTCTCCTTTTTGATAGAAAAAAAAATACGCACCGTAGTATTTTAAAGTCAGAAAATCCAGAAATTTGAAGATAATTCTGTATAAATTTTGATTCACGAAAAAGAAACTCGGGCCTAAATCACTTTTATAGATTTACTATATTCTATAATACTATAAAATTAAGATTTCCGCAATCAGGGATGCATTGGTTTTTTACCATGGAAAAAACCAGTTTTAACCACTGTGGTCAAAATACATTTTGACCAATGACCATCACTGATCAAAACCTATTTTGACTGGGAAAAAAGATTAAAATTCATTTTGTTAAATGATAAATTTAGAACAATATTTGGAAGTGTTTCTCAAAATAACATTTAACATAATTTAATATATCATTTGGAAGGGATTGCAAATATTTTACTCAGTTTTATACCTTAACTTTCAGTACTTTCTAATTTAACAGCACAACAATTTCTACAGATAATTATTGCGAGTATTGAAATATCTCTCTATATAAAACGTTACGGTTATTTCTCTTTTGCCGATAGCAACGATTGATTTGTTTAGAAATCAATCCTGCTAAACCTAACGTTAGCCTGCTTCGTTATTTGTTGTATTAAGAAAACTATTGAAGGTATCGATTCGAAACTCACAGTAGATACGTAGTTTTGTAACGCAGAAAGCCCCTTCCAGAAAAAATAAGACTTTCCTGGCGAAACGCGCCACGCATCACGTGATCTAGAAATATTTTTGAACAGTTGACACGTGAGCTTGGCCGAAAGGAGTTCGTTATTCGAAGAGCGGTGTTGTAAATAGAAAATTGTTAAGTCGTGTTGTTTTGTTCTCCGAAAATGTAAAAAGTGAAGTGTATTTATCTTATTTATCTGTGTGTAATGGGCCGTTTTGTGATTTTTCTGTGTCAACAAGTAATAAACTATATGAAAATGCCAGCAAACTTTTATTTCTGGTGTTATAAAAGAACCATTCTTTCCGCCCCTAGATTCTAAAGGTATAATTATTCGACAGTGTTGATACAGTTTAATTTACTAATTCCGAAAATGCAAATTTTGCGAAAATCGGACGGTAACTTTACTTAATTTTGGTCCAAAAATTGACCCGCCGTAAATCAAATGACCCAGACATTTGAGAGGGTCGTATTGAATTTTCTTCCGTTTCGAGCTCGGGGTCCGTCTCTCTATTTATTTTTCGACAGGCGAAAGTGAAACTAGAGGAAGGCTTTCGGTCAGCGACTTTTAGAGTGGTTATGCGTTTCGTACTATTTTTTGGCGGGACCGGGCAACGCCGTGCGGATCAGCTAGTTTTTAATAATTTGATTACAGATTATCTAATTTTATATAAAAAGGGAAAAAAATAAATCATATTAAACAAAAGATACATTTTTAAAAATTGTCTTAGAACTCCAAAAGAAAAAAAAAAATTTCAAGTAACAAGTTTTGTTGTATAAATCCTACCAAAGTGGGACAGTAATCTTTTTACTGATGAAGAGTTTGTACAACAATTAATCAGGTGCATTATGAAATCTACAAATTTCAAATCGATATTTTAAAATTCATCACTGTCTTCCCGCCAAATTTAAAATCGTAATATAGTTACACTTTAAGACAAATAAGATTTCGAAATATGTTTCTGTTTTTGTTGAAATACCAAGAAAAAAGAAAAGAAAAGAAATGTATTGTTTGTGAAATTGATTCGATACTTCCGAGGCTTTCTCGATATCTCAAAGATGCTTGCTATCAGGTGATTAACTAGACACAATTACGGAAAACAGAGATCTCTGTCGTCTAATGCATGACGTGTTTACTTAATTTATTACGAAATGGCAGGAAATTCGGATACATTTAATAGACATAAAAACAATGAATAATGAAAACTGACTAGTGAATGTCCGACAGAGGAATTTGATTTTTTTTTAAAGCAAAACAGATTTGGTAAATTGCCAAGACGCAAGACGGTAAGAAGAATTTGCTTATATGCTTATACACACACATCTCACATTCATCGATAAACATCTTGTAACACACACATACAATACATTTCAATATATACAACAGCTATAACGACTGTTTTTTCAAGAAATAAAAATAATAGTGACCAATGAAAAATCTTCCATGATCATATTCCACAACAGCCCTATAACAATGATTTCTTTCCATGATCGGGGTAATCTTATCATAAATGATCGATTGAAAGCAATGAACAAATCTGTCACTTAAAAAAGGAAACTATCGACATCGGAAGTGTAGTCCGGCATCGGGTCGGGTTACCCAATTTTCGAGAACTTTTGTGCTGCCCTGTATAGGATCTATAGAATTTACATACAACAAGTACTAGACAAAAAATGAGTTAAATTTAGAAACGCTTTCAGCAACTGAAACACACTGAAAACTTCCAGCAATTTTTGTTAATAGACAGTACCAAATTCTTTTGTGTGCCTCTGTAAATGAACGATGAATGCTATACACACAATATTCTACAGTAAGCGCCTTGTAATGCACATGATATATCAATTTCAATGCGTTTCAAATAGTGAAACATTATTAAAAGAATCCGCAAACGATTTTTCTCTATAGACCGTTATGTAACAGAATTCTTTTGAGTGACCCTGTAAAAGAACTTTAAGTGCTGTACACACCATATTCTATAGTAGTGCACTTCAGTGATATATATCAATTTCAATATGTTTGGAATTGTGTAATATGATTAAAATAAACCACAAATGATTTTCTCCATAGACCGTAATGTAACGGAATTCTTTTGAGTGACCCTGTAAAAAAACTATAAGTGCTACACACTTCATTTTCAATACCGAACATGCCATAGTAAACCTCAATAACATATATCCATTGCATGGTAATCTGTATATATTTACGGGAGTTAGAGCACAGACAGGCAGATAAACTGAATTCATAAACATTTTTCAACAATGTTTGAAAATGTTAAAAAGAAAACCTATATCTGAACATTCGATCGTGCGAAGCAGATATTCTAAAAATGCTTCCCTTATCAAAAATTTAACAAATCTATTTTAAATATATTAATTGTAGTTTTCATTTATTCGAAGAACAACTAGACTTACACTTTAACAGTGCAAAATTTCGAAATAATTGTTAATATCTTTGTTTTTTTAATGATGGTGTTAGAGGCAATACTAAAGTTTCTGGTAACATAAATAACGCAGGAAGTAAATATTATAGATTTTAATGAAGCGAAAAAAGATCTTAGAAACAAAAACATGCTAGTTTATCTGAAACATCATTTATTAATCTGGTAAAGAGGCTGGTGATGCCGTCACATAATTTATTTGGAATTTCACTTTAAAATAATTTAAAAGTTAATAATTCTACATTCCTCCAAATTGAATTATATATATATATAGAGAGAGAGAGAGATAGATAGATAGAGAATAACATTTTATATCATAATTTAGATATGTTTTCCCAATTTTACGTAATCAAAACCATATAATTATAGTTTTAAAATGTCATATCTTTGCTAAATTTTACTTGTTTATTCCCCATTACTCAAAAATGTAAAAGCAATTAGAATTTATCGCCCTACTTCTGATGGCCGCCATATTTATTTCGGTCGTAAAGAATTGAGGTTTTGCCACTGATATTCTATTATAGCTCAGCAACTTCCTGGTCTTTCTCATAAGTTTGCAATAATACCATACGAATTTCACGCGTTTTTCAAGATTTTATCGGTTTCGCGATAAATTGAAGTATGATTGATTGACCGGACCCAATTCAAAATTCCACATTACTTATAATCAAACGATCATTTTTTTACCCGTACATTAATCACGTCGGGTTGGGATGCAATATTTATGCTCTTGGAGATATTGTCTTATCAAAATTATATCCATTAAATGTAGTTGCTCGAGAGCCCACGTGTTTCCGTCTAACGAACTTATTAATTGCTGTTCATATTTTGTTAATTAAGCTCGGCCACCCTCTTCAGCGTCATTTTATATCTACGTTCATTTCAAATAAAAGTATAGTCAAGACTTATCAGTGACTTTTATCTTCTGCTAAATATCATCTTTTTCCACTTAAAATGTTTTTCGGATAAGAGATTAAAATTTATACGAAGTTTTTGACAAGCCAAACGTCATCACACATACCAAATAAAATTTATTTTGAATTAACTATTTATATATATTTTTTTTTTAATGGAGGGGGGGGGGGGTGGAGGCAGAAGCGAATAAACTACCACCCGGGCCCCTCCGCTTGACTTTTTGGGGATCTCTTCTTCTCCTTCAAAGCGATATATAGTGCGTGTAAAAACTTTAAGGACAGCAAAAAATTGTAAAAAATTTGATAAATATAAAATGAGATAATTGTAATGGGAATTTAATGTTAATCATAAAGTTAAAATACTAATATAAAAGTCTAGAAAATATATCTGTGAGCTTTTTATTGCGAAAAAATAATAATTATGCAAAAAAACCGCTCTTTTCGCTGTGTAAAAACTTTAAGAACACCACCATTTTTCGATAGAAATGTTACATTTAATTATTATTGATTTGCATGTTAAAAACTCTTGTATATAGTGATTTTAATGACATTTTCTATTACGAGATTTGTTAATTTTATAATGATGTGAAAAGCAAGTAAACTGACTGAATATGAAAAAGGTGCTGTTGAATCTTTTACATTGTCAGGAATGATTTGTAGGTCTATTTCAAAAAAGGTAGGAAGACTTAAAACCGTCATCAACAATTTTTTAAGGCTAAAAGTTTTAAGGTATGGATTAAAAACGCTGGAGAAAAACCAAAAGTCTTGTCCCCCAGAGATGAAAGGAGACTTTTAAAATTAGTATAAACTGGAAAATACTCAAGTAAAGAAATTTTACGAATGACTGGATTCAATGTATGCAAGAAAACAATCTGCAATAAGATTTACTCGATCAGGAAATTTCCAATACATAGCAAAATTGTGTAAACGCTCTTTACTAACTAGATACAAAACCCAGCGTTTACAATGTGCAAGACAATTGATGATTTGGGAAGACAAAAAGGTGCAGGTTACTTTTTCCGATGAAAACAGTTGGAACTATATCTGATGGCTTGATTTTAGAAAAGAAAAATAAATTTTCTCAAAACGTCAATTAGTTGTCGGATGACATGAGGCTGTTTTTCGTTTAACGGCGTGGGCTCATTTCATTTCTTTAAGTCAAAGTTAATCTAAATTATATCTAAAAACTCTTTCTGATCCTCTTTCACCAGTTGCAACACTATATCACGGGAAAAAAAAATTGATTTATCAGCAAGATAATGCGAGTATCCACAAAAGCCGTAGGACAAAACTCTGTTTCCAGAAGAAAAAGTCTGGAAGTTTTGCAATGGCCACTCAGAAGTCCTGATCTAAACCCTGTCAAGAACTTGCGGGAAGATCTATAAAGACGAGTTTACCAAAATGGAAGACATATTTCCTCAGATTCAGAACTTAGATCCACAATTGAAGATGAATGGTGCAAAATTAGTCCCAAACTGGTGCCAAAAAATTAATAATGTCCAATAAATATAGACTATTTGCGGTCATTAAAAGCAATGATGGGTGCACAATATATAAAGTAATTTGTTTCTTCATTATTTTATTATTTTTATTTTGCTGTCCTTAAAGTTTTTACACAAGCAGAAATAGTGTTTTTTTGTGTAATTACTTTATTTTCGTAATAAAATACTTACAGATAAATTTTGATGACTTTTTATTAGCTTTTCAACTTTATGATACACATTATAATAAACTTTTTTTCATCTGATTTGAAATTTATCAAAGACATTAAAAAATTTTGCTGTCCTTAAAGTTTTTACACGCACTGTATTTTAGAGTTTTCTGGTACTAAAAATGGAAATAGGTACTTTTAGTGCAGGTAAACGTTGAAATTTCGTAAAATTCAAAGTGTCATAATTCGGTAAACTTTGGTCGTAAAAGTATGGCTTTTTTTTAATTTCCTTACAATAATTTTCTAAATATAAGTTATTAGGGCCAGGAGCCCATACAGAAAATAAAATTCATATTTTAATATACATACATCTCCTTATAAAATAAAAGCTATACTTGATTTGTACATACTTTTTGTAATTGGAAGAATGTTTCGATCATCAGAGCTTTAAACGATAATCGTCTTAACCTCTATTTTGAATCACCTAGTATGATGCAATTCTGAGAACCAAGGGTCAATGCAGGTTTTTTTTTTTTCTCTTGGGGCCCATTTTGTGAAAAGTAAAAGTTAAATTTTTGTGAAATTCATCATATTTTTGTAAAATTTATTATATTTTTGTGAAAAATAACATTTTGTTATGAAAGATGAAATCCAGCTACTCAAATTCGAACCAAGCAGCATTTAATAACTTCTTTAAGTCCTTCTGCTAAAGTTTTCGTTTCTGGTGAACTGTTTTATTGCAAATGACACATTTTAAAACCTAACAAAATAAAAATAATTAATGGAGAGTATGTTTTTATGGAATGGAATTTTGTGAAGAGGTCTATTTTATCAAGAGGAATTTTGTGAAGGGATTCCTAGGCCCCAAATTTTTCCTGGATCGATCCCTGAAAACATTTGCATACGTTTTCTTTTAGAATGTGTTTACAATAAATAAATTTACAAATTAATGTATTTCCACATAAACATTATATGGAGTCTCTAACCTCAAAAGGAACTTTCTTAGTTTAACAATGAATTTTACTACAACTAGAATAAGTGGGCAAGATCGGGTGATCGGCCAGCGTTATTAAAAGTTAAGGAGCGAAAAATAGACAAAATGCTTGATTAAAATTTGATAGCTTCTTTAACTGATATCATTTGAAGAGATGCTGACAAAATGTCGCCCAAGATGCTGTGACTACAAATCCACCACAAACTGGAATGCAACATTTTCTTCTTATGAATATCGAAAAAATTAAAAGGGGATTAGCATATGGAATACCATCTATATGTTAATTACAAGGTTCAATAAATGAGGATATTGCAAATCATTTCTCTTTTGCATAAAATATAAAGAAAAAAGCACCGTGGCCCCTAGGCTTCAGCCTAATGGGTAATCCACACCTTTTGGGGGTGGGGGTGGGGTCTTTGGAGCAAAGAACAGTTGATCGACCCATATAATAAGCAGAAAAAAAAATGTTTTTAAGAACTTGTTACTTTTAAAATACAGTTTATAATAAATAATTTTTTATTGGCTGTAATGGTGTGTTTTATCAGCTGTAAATACAAAGAGAAATATCCCTTTCATACTGCTCTTTTAATCACCCCTACGAGTAACACTCGCTAACCACTGTAGGCTCTAAAAACATGCTAATTTGCTCTGGTTTTAAAAGATTACAGAAGATTGAATTATAATTAATGATCCGTGGCGATCTTCTGTAATCGGGTTTCCATTAATTTCCCTTTGACTAAAGGATTTTAAGGCCGAATCAACTGCTGTCGCCACAGACCGCTAACGGCTGTTTCCGCGATTGAATAAATAAGATCAATTAAACATCTCTATAATAAAACCGTATGTCATGTGACTGTCCTCAACAGTTCCGGGATGCCGCTTCACTGTTTCATATGCCAGGCAGCCATTTTTATTCAAAATTATTTTTTCTAATAAAACTGCATAAAAGTTACATTTTTAGAAAGATCGTTCAAAATAAATTAATATTTGAGAGATGACTTACGTTCAATTATGTATACATTCTGCAATAACTTCAGTTTCAATTAGGTTCGCTGTTCAAATTCTCTATCCATGAAAGTAAACAACAACAAAAAAAAAGATTCATTCGTTGTGAACGTTTAAAATATTAAACCATGAATTTTTGGACCGCTGCCTGGTGTAAAAAAAAATAATCAGCACCAGTGAGACAGTCAAAGTTTACCATAATTCTGTTCCATACAACTCAACTTCCTTCGGATCTTTTCTTGATGTAAGTTGAACTCCGTGGTTGAACTCATGTAATAATATTTAATGGATCAAATTTCGAAACAAATTGTCAGCTTTTATTTTTCGTGTGTATTAATTAGAAACGATATTTTAATTTTGAAATCAAATGTTTTGATTTATGATAATATTTCGTATTTATCTATTTTCTATTTTAAAGAAAAATGTGAACGTCATGTATTTTAAATTGGAACAGCTGTCACGGACGCACCAGGGTTGGCGGAATTTTTGTTTTGCGCCATTTTGGCGAGAAAATCCCATTTTCAGGTACCTATTAGAGATTACTAAAACAGCATATACTTTTATTTTATTATGAAATAGTTTATTTTATATTAAAAACACACACACAATGATTAATTTATTATAAAGTGGGTTAAGCGGTTTTTGTCAAGAAAGATGAAATACATAACAACAAAAAATATGCGAAATGCCACCACGATCGCAAAAGTTCTTGATTTGTCTATTAGATTTTTCCAGTTTGGCGAAGGATTAAGGAAAAAAAATAAATTATGAATAAAAATAATTTGTTGCAATGCTTAACATACATTTAAGGGCGACCAAACTGGTCGCCAGTGGCGGCTAGTTTGAAAATAACCTTACAAAATGGCTAAGTAAACAATGCCGCTGCCTCTCGAAATTTTATAACGAAGCTATAAGAATTTTTTTCTAAATAAGACGTTTTAAATATGACGAAATTTTCACCTTCAATCGTATCGTTTCACCTTGACGTAATTTTCAATTTCACGTAATTTTTTTTCTTTCTCTTTTTAATATTTATGTGAAAATACATTGTTTTAATTGAAGGGAAATAGTATTATTATTTGCGCTATTGGCGGGAACAAAAGTAAAAATATTTTTAGAGATATGAAATAAATCTCTCGTGTAAATATGTTTTTGAAATGAAACTTTTTGGCAATATTATTATTTGGGCATTTTAAATATATGGACGCAATTTTCCCTATTTACTGCTTTTACTGCGTAATAATTTAATGATTATTTTAAAATTTCCTTTCTCTTTTTAATAGTCACGTGTAAATGCATTTTTATGACGTAATTTGCTCCATTTCCTGCTTTTTAACACGTGACAGTTTAATTATTATTTTAAAGTTTTCTTTCTGTTTTTAATAGCCACGTGTAAATACATTTTTTAATTGAAAGCGAATTTTATTATTTACACTGTTTTAGAGCTGTTATAAGCAGAAAAGCAGAAAGTTTTTAAAAAAATTCTTACATTTAAAATACAAATTATAAGATTTTTATTAGTAGTATTATTGGCTGTAATGGTGTACTTTATCGTCTGTAAATTAAACAAGTGGGTAAGTGTGATCGAAGATCGCACAAAGGGTTTCGTTTAATATTCCTTTCAAAACACTTTATCCTTTCTTTAAAAAATCCAAATAAATTTCATTTTCTAAAAAAAAAAAAAAAAAAAAAAAAAAAACCTATCTATTTTTCTTGGTTTTTCGAATATCTGAACCGGCCCGATAGCGGGTGAAGCCCGTTATTATATTCTGTCATAATAATATATGTCATGTGGACTAAATGCGATATTTAAAAAAAAATTTAATTTCAAAATTAAACATGCTGTACACCTTCAAAATGTTAAAATATGCGAATATTTCCACAATCGGGTTTTTATCATGATTCAATACGTTCCTCAAACTCATATATTTACTATTCTCTATTACTCATATTCATACTCGCTTTGTATTATTCTGAAACATTTGAAAAATCCGTTTAAACTTGCGATATGACGTCAGATTTTCTTTTTAATTCTCTAATGACGTGTAATTAATCTGCTTTGTGTACATGCACACATACTCATACTCCTTGTATTATTGAGAAATCTTTCTGTTTTATTACCACTATGACGTCAATCATTTTTATTTCATATTAATCTTTTTTTTCAATTGGTGAAACTTTTTATTTCATTTTTATTTTTCACGTGGAAATCGTCTGATAGAAAATTAATTATTGTAGAAAGAATTTCATCATGGATTTTTAATTTTTGGCATCTGCTAAAACGAAAAATGTTTCAATTTAACAGGAAAAGGCTATTAGAATTTTGGTTTTTTATCTCTATTTATTAAAATAATACGAATTTTTCAAATTTTAATATTTTCAGCTCTTCACAGCTGATATTCTGATTTATACACAAAGTTTCAACTCTGTAAGTTACATAGTTTTCGAGAATGGCTCTGTGACAGACAGACAACGGAGCGGGAGCAATAGGGTTTCGTGAGATGAACGAAACCCTAAAAAGATATATTATTTTCATACTTTTTTTAAAAATCATTTAATTTAAGTGGGCCGCGGGAGCATAACTATGCATTCAAGTGCATCATAAGATTAATAAGAACGAATAATCATGCGTCAAGCATAGATTATGAAACACTTTCCAACACATTCAGAATATACTGTAAAACAAAACTTCACCGTTTAAAAAGGCGAAAGGTGATGTCTAAGTAAACAAGGTCAAAGTCAAACCAGGCGGGGAGGCCGATCTTTAGGCTTAAGCACAACTAGCCCTGTCCATATCTAAGTAAACAATTTGGTAAACACATAATTCATTTGAAAACCCAATTTCATGAATTACCATCAATAGTCGGGAAAATATCCAAATTCTTTTGTGCAGCCCTGTATATGACTGCCCGGGAATGTGTTATCATAGCAACATCACATTGCTCGCTGCAAAGTGAAATGAATGACAACCCGATTGCTGATGTTATCTCGACTTGAAGGCATCATCAATAATCGGGTTGACATCCAATTCATATTGCATGGGTGTACGATGTTGGTGTTAGCAATGGCATCCCCCCTCCCCTCCTCCCGTTGGCGTGCTAGCCTGACTGGCAGCCTCGTTATCTGCAGCCTCGTTATCTAATTTATCATATATACCAAAATAATGGACGCTAAAATTGATTGCAAAAATGTGACGCTGTCTCCTTGACTTAAGTCCGTCAGTTCTCCTAGACTATGTATTTAACCCATTCGTTTCCAACCACGAGTATACTCGTGGTTTTTCAATCTAAAATAACGAATTCGTACCGGAAATTTCGAAAGAAGAATTTTTATTTTATGTAATTACGAAATGTCTGCAATTAAATAAAGTAAATATTGCTATTAGTATTTTCTGGTATGAATTCGAACTTTCTAAATAAAATAAAATTCCGGCAATTTTAACCCGGCAGTGAACGTGTTAAAATACGTATTCGAATCGATAATTTCGTCCTGATGAAACTGAAGCTGATTTTGATGTTATGTATGAAAAAAGCTTATTGTCTGTGAAGTTAAATTCGATACTTTCTAAGTTTTCTCGATATCTAAAAAAAAATGCTATCAAGTGATGAATTTGCCCGACATAATTACGGAAAAACAAGAGATCTCGCCCTTCTTATAATGCATGACGTGTTTTACTTAATTTATTATGAGATGACAGGAAATTAGGGTGAATTCAATACAAGCAAAGAAGTATGAAGTCACCTAAAACTGACCAGTGAGAATGAGTGAATGTCCGACAGAGGAACTTGATGCTAAAGAAAGGAAAAAAGCCAAAAAAAAATATTTTTCGAAGCAAAATAGATTTTGGAAAATTGCCAAGCCGGAAGACAAACCGAAGAGAAAACAAACAGAGAAAGAGTGAGTGAGTGTATAGGGAACAAACACAAAGCCTATTGAGACAAAATAAATTGACACTTGAACACAAAAAAAAAAAGGCTCGGAAAAATAATATAAAAAAAAGAAGGACGAGGCGCGAAGATTCTACCTTCAGGTTCCATGTCAGCGCAATACCGTTTATTAAAAGGGTTACATAAACAGAGCATAATGGAAAACTGTTGTAAAGAGTCTACACCTTCAGGTTTCAAATGCAAACAATAATGATAATTTAATTGTTAACATAATACAACCTATCAAAAAGGGTTGTATGAACACAAACAGAAGACTGTTATAGATATAATAATATATAACCGAGGTCAGCTTTTGATGAAATCAAAATGTTTTGGGAAAATAGGATGAAATAGTTCTTTTTACGTGTAAGATAAGTTTGGTAAAACCGCACAAGGCTGCACTGAGTGTCAAATGCATATTTGTTTTCTATTTAGTGACGATTTTCAGATTACATTAAAAGGTTACTTCACTCAAGCGAAAACACCCGTTCGCTAATGTTAATCCTACGGGGGAAATAATTTACGATACCTCGTTCGCATTTCACTATTTTTTTTTTTTTTGCATTGGATAGCTGAGGTCAATGTGTACGCTCCTTTGTACTTTTTCGATTTTGGTTGCAGTTTTTTTGTATTGAGGATACTTTCACTTTCGAAACCGGTTCCGAAAGTGAAAGTATCTTAATAAAAATAACTTGTAATCAAAATCGAAAAAGTACAAAGGAGCGTGCACAGAGATTGACCTCCGCTATCCAATACAAAAAAAAAAAAAAAAAAAAAAAAAAAAAAAATAGTGAAATGCGAACGAGATATCGTAAACTATTTCCCCCATAGGATTAACATTTGCGAGCGGGTGTTTTCGCCTGAGTGAAGTAGCCCATTAAATCGTTTTTCTAAATTAATAATCACTCTGGATGGGAAGAGAAAAAAAAAAAAAAAACTTAGCTTTTATAGTTTTGTTGGGACTAACCAAATAACAAGAACTACGTGTTTATAGTGTTTTAGCAAACATTGAAAATTCATACAATTCAATGTATCATAACTCGTTAAGTTTTGGTCGAACAAAAATTAAGTTTATATTATTTTCTAATTACAAGGATGAAGATTTTTTTTAAAATAAAAAAGTAAGTTACAGAACCCCAAGGACAGTATACAAATTTAAGTTTCGCAACTTTTTTTCTTAAAGAACTATTTTGACGCAAATGGATTTTCATCTGATGGAGAACAAGAACTGAAACATTTTTTGCAATTCGAACTATACCTCTAAAACTAACGGTTTAGAAATTACTAGTAAACGATAACAAGAAACACACTGTACATCGTTGTTTATAGCATTTTATCTTTTTTAACAGTATTTTACAGTTTATTTTATAATTATTTAGAGCAGGGGTTCTCAAACTATGGTACGCGTACCAGTACTGGTACGCGAAGCTCTGGCTACTGGTACGCAGAAGTCCGATACTGGTACGTGGAATAAACTACAAAAATCAGCATATTATTATGGAATCGAAAACGACTTGTCTTTTTTAACTTGGAAATTTTCAAAAAAATTTCGAACGTGATTTAAGATCTGTAAACGTTTTTTTTCTATTTTCTTGTTACGAAAAATGTTTGTTACAGCAGACTTGCTGAAATTCGCACTCAACGCTTATGATACAATCCGTTTTCCAGAATTAAAGACACAATTATTAGATTTATATAGATAAAAATTGAATGTTTAATAAAGACCTAATTTTAAAATTAATGAATGAATGAAGTACTTTTAATTAGCGGAAGAACTGTTTTAAACATGCTTTACAAATTGAATCATCTGAAGGTAAAGTCTGAATGCTTGGAAGTAGGAGAAGTTAAAACAAAAAAACATTCCAAGTGTAATTTATAAATTACACTTGAAATGTTATTTTATTACCCATTGTTTTTTTTTGTAATAGCAGAGCGTCTAGGATGTGTTGAAATAAAAGTCCTATTTCAAACATAATTCATAAATTGATTCATTGTGTTGATTGAAATATTTTTCTTCTCTTGTACAAAAAGTGTTATAGTTTCCTCCTATTTCATGGAAATCAGTTTTTAAGAGACTAAGGTTATTTAAAATGGCCCAAGAGAGTAAGATTATTCAAATCAAACAAAAACGTGGTCATATGCAGTGGTATATATATAAATGTATGAAGAAACTTGCAAGTGTTTGGCTACTGAGCGACATTACTGTCGCATTTAAAGATATCCAGATTATTAATACGGTTGTATTGAGCCTATGTTAAATGCGCTAACTAAACTTTAGATAAGAAATCCGCAGACCTGATTAATGCAGAGGCCGACTAGGCCATGGCCTATGGCCCACCACTGATGGAAGGCCCCAAAATAAATAAAATTCTCTACAAAAAGTTTATTAAAAATGCAGTTTTTTCCAATTATTTCTCAAAAACCAAAAAAGATTTTGATTAACTTGGTAACCACATCAAAATATCTAAGGATAACCACCGAATATTCCCTCCAAAAATTTATAGCTATTATCTTGGTTTGAAACTGGCTCCGAAAAGGTACTGGGTCTTAAGCTCCACACGACTCTTAATCGGGGTCTGGAAATTCGTTTCTCATTTGAGACACCCTGCCACTGTATCTCACCAGAGAGGAAAGAAATGAACTTATTCAGCCCTCCTCTCCTGTGATGGATTACTGGAGTCCACATTCAAAAGGATGAATGTAACAAAATTTTCGCTGACGAGAATATCAGAGTACCGTCTAATATCGTCAAAGTATGTTTGTGTTTAGCACAAGATATCTCTGTGAATGTGCTTTCACCCCCTTTGTTATATGAAAAAAAAAAATACAGGAATAAACTAAACATCGAATCTGACTTATGACTAAAACTTCCTAATATTGAGCCAGACATGAGGAAGTTGTACTTGATAAAACAAGCCCACTTTTTTCATTAGCCTACTACAACAGTATGTGAATCAGTGTGCACCAATATGTCATTAAGTATTGTGACTTTTTTACCACACCAAAATACTGTATTTGTATGCATTTTTAAAATTGAATGATGATACTACTTTATACTTGAATGTTATTACAAAGCAGTCAATTTAGTAATATAATCATCCATTTTTAAATGCAATAAAACCTGCTATGACAAAAGATCGGAGAGATATTTCGTTTTAGACAGATTTTTCTATGTTAGCTTTACGTTTATTATCAGGTGGTACGCAGAAGTATGAAATTCGATTTAGTGGTACGTCGATCTAAAAGTTTGAGAACCCCTGATTTAGAGTATTTCATTACATTAATTTTAATCATTTTATCCAGTTGTTCATAATATATATTAAATTGTTACTGAATACAGTGATTTTTTTTTTAATTTTTTCTTTTAAGTTACTGCTTTTTGGTGTTGCACACAATACAAAATTAAACATGTATTTGTTAAAAATGAAAAACAAACTATTTAGTAAAAATAATTAAATTTTTTTATAGAAATTGTTACTTGGAAGTTTGATTGCATGGGATAAAAAATGCGTAATGGGAAGCGAAAAAAAAAAAAAAAAATCCAGCTCATTTATCATTTATCAAAAATGGTTACAAAGAGCATCCACTCCTTAGAATTTCCAAGAAGTCTGGCATCACTATTTCAGATTAGAAAGAAGTCTTTGCCTAATACTTTTTTCTTCAGATTAGCGCCCCACCGGTGGCTGAGACGGGAGGTGCTGGGTTCAAACCCCCCTGTCGCGCTCGTCGACCTAATTGTTCGGAGTTTTCCGTGGTTTTCTTCGAACTTTACCGTACATACGGGTTAGGATCCCTTAGAAAGACCCCCACGGAGGGCACTCCCCACTAGGGCCCTCGAGTAGATAATCGGCCGTCATCAAATCAGCCAACCAACCAACCTTCATATTAGCAATTTTTCTGCAATTAATCTCAGAATTTGTAATATTTTAAGGTGAATAAGATATTAAGTAAGGTGAAATAAAATATTAAGGGGCTATACACATATATAACGTTATAAAATTTTTAGTAATTTTGGACCCCCTCTTCCCCTTACGATATCATACGTTATCATTCCACGACAACCCCCCCCCCCCCCCCCAACCTTAATGATATAGTTGCATAATTTCCCTGTCCACCGCGGATAGACGATTGCGATTATCATGCTTTCTGATTAGTTGTTAAACCGAAACGCTTCTTAAGCCATTTCCGGGTGAATTTGGTTTCTTATATAATATCTATTAATTTCTGTATAATCTAATTAATTTATAACTGTAATATAATAAATATTATACTAATATAATCTAATTAATTTCTATATAATCTAATATTTCTATATAATCTAATAATATATATTAATTTCTTATATTATATCTTCTTATATCTTCATAAACCTACAAAATACCTTAAATGACTTAAGAAGCGTTTGCTTTTACAAATAATCAGAAATCGTAAAAATCCCAATCGTCGATTGGCGGATATATATATATAAAGATATTGTTATACATTTATTATAGGCATACTTTACTGATTCAAATGAAGAGAAAAAGTCAATAAAATATCATTTATTATACATGAAATGACATTATATCAAATAGCATCTAAAAGAGATAGTTACTATTTAAAAGTATTTAATAATAGTTTATTGTTACATAATGCATTCCATAGTAATAGTGTCTTCTTGCACTTGTCCCCTGCACGGGGAAGATGAAAGCAGTGGCCATCATTCTTTCTTTTTCTTTACTAGTATCATTTCAAACATATTTAACACCTGTAACAGCGAATTATATGCGCATATAGCAGAAGAACAGGTAAGCCGAACGGCGGGATAGTCCATATTTTAGAATGAAATGATTTTATAATCATTTAATAATGGCTTTATTAATAACTTTGTATTTTCATAAAAATAGATAAGACAAAAAAAAAAAAAAAAAAAAAAAAAAGAAAGAAAGAAAAAAGAAAAGAAAAAAAGGGGGGTAACAGACTATTTTGATGTAAAGAAAAAGTTACAAAAAAAAAGGAAGAAAAAGAAAAGAAAATTTTTGTTTGATAAAAAATGATAACGATATCAAAAGACAACCCCCCCCCCCTGTCCCTAGAGATATCTTACGATATCAAGTGACAGACCACCCCTTCCCCCCTAAAGCGGATAACTTTATATATGCACAACCCCTAATTATGCCAGGTCAATTATGAAAATGTGGTAGAAATGTGCGTATTCTGTGGTTAATAAGTTTCAGCGCAAAATTCCAAAAACTAAATAAGATATGCCACCAATTTAAATTTCCCGAAATTTTTTACAGCATATGTTATACTACATGCGTTGTTAATCTAGATCAGACTGTACTTCATTTTAGAAAATTAATTGGATAATTTACTAGAGCTATGTATGAGCTCTGATTGAAAATTTATTCGGTAATTTACGAGGCATGATTTATAAGCTTTTCTAGTATGTATGTATGTTATAAGATGTATGCAATTATACAGGGTGTTCCAAATAAATTAAAACGCGCTTTATTTATTTATTTATTTTTACCTGTTGGACATACTGTTAAAGAAAGTTTTTTGTTCCCTGAATCACCATCAGATGGCAGCATCACGCAATGTACTTTACATTGTACTTTACAGTAAAGTACTGTAACTGTAAAGTACTTTACTGTTGTACTAAAGTACTGTACTTTACAGTAAATGGCTTTGACTGAGCAACATGGTAAAATAGTGTGAGGTTTAAAAAAAAAAAAAAAAAAAAAAGAAAAAAAAAAAAGAAAAAAAAAAACCACAAAATTTTCCATAGAAGCTAATCTTCAAAACCGCTAAGTATTATCTGATGCTAAAAACATTTCATTATCTTTTTGGTAAATATTACTATTTTTAAGTTTTCTTTTGATGTTGTATTGTTCCAACAAGTATCCACTGTTTTTCTATATTTCTTCCATATAATAAATGTGTGTTATTTTCATCTCATGAAGACCAAATTAGAATTGTAATAAAACACAGAACATAGAGGTAAAACGTTTAACTTATCTTTATTATTATTTACTATTGAGGAACCACAAACTCATGCCTTCATATGGAATGACATTCCTATAGACACCGGGTCTCCGAAAATGTACTGACTGATTTTAAAATTTAATAATTTGCAAGCGGTGACAGATATTAGAAAAATTCTTGCAGGAGGTTTTATGTAAGAAGTCAGGGTTTTTTTTAGTGTGATTCCCGGATTTAGTTTCAAATAGCAGCGATAGATGGCGCTGAAAGCAATAGGAGGTCAATCGAGACCAAAACTGAAATCACACAGCATTGATACGAAGGAAAGAGGTTAAATATAACTTGGTGAATGAGACCCACTCCCATATTTAATCTACTTCCTTCGCATTAATGCTGGGTGAATTCAGTTTTGGCCACCAATGCTGGGTGATTTCAGTTTTGGCCAGTGGCGCCAACTTATATGAGCCCGTGGAGCTCAAGCCCACCCAATAATTTGCTGTCCTGGCGTACCCAATTTCCATTCTTCTATTATTTCATTGTTCTTCATTTATTTATTTATTGAAGTATTTATTTATTTTTCACCCTGAAACAAAATTTATTTTACCATTCATTAATGAGTATAAACCAATGCCTATATGTTTTAATACCCTGACTGACATCCATAAATAACTTGAATGACTGAGTTGTTTTGCTTTGATAATTAAAGCTTTTTGCGCTTTAAATTTACAATCATATTCATGATATGGTGATATTATAGTAAATATAGTTTTTATAAGGGCGATTTCAAGATAATATATTTAATAAAATTACAACTTTATAATACTTCACTTTAAAATATGATTAGTTGGCTTAGAGTTATCTTTCCACACTCGCCAATCCTCCAAAGAAAGGAAAAATCTGACCATGCCAATTTACCAAAATATTTTTGAGCTCACCCAATATCTTTCAAAAGTTGGCGCCACTGGTTTTGGCCACCAATGCTGGGTGTTTCAGTTTTGGCTTCAATTGAATGCTTATAGAGGTCCTACAAAACTTAGTATCTTTCAATTTCTCTAAGTGTCTATTGCTTTCAGCGTCACCTATCCAGGGGCGCCATTTCGGGGGGGGGGGGGGGGGGGGGGCTGGGGGAACCGCCCCCCCCCCCCCCCCCCCCCCCCCCCCAAGGAATTTGAAATTTCAGAAAATTTATCAGTTATTATAGGTTAGACCAAAAAAAAAATCTAAATATGATCAAAAGCTAAAATAACATCAGATTTCACAGATTTGATTACAATAAAAAAAACTAGTCTGATGTGCCAATCACAAAACTTTCTTTTATCTCATACAGGTTTCACATGCACCAAAAACAAATCAGCACCAATTTATATTAAGGTTATATCTGCGTTAGTTCTGGAAATATAGCTATCGTGAAAATCGTGCAAAATGTAGCATAGCAGCGCCACCTGGTGGGCTATTTATACCAAATCGTAATTAACGTCTATTTTTGTCAAGGTCTAACGGAATCTGAAGTTTGGTGAACTTCTGTGCATTAGTTCTTGAGATATAGCTATCGTAAAAATCATGAAAAATGTACCATAGCAGCGCCATCTGTTGGGCGAGTTACATCAAAAACTAATCACCACCCATTTATATCAATGTCTAACTGAATATAAAGTTTTATCAAATTCTGTGCATTAGTTCTTGAGATACAGCACCCACAAAATTTTTGTCACATTCAGACACTGAGACACACATTTTCTAAAAATAGTCCTGTTGTGTTCAGGACCTTTTAAAACGTACAAATCCGTCGAAAACCGGAAGTGGTAAATATTCATAAATCCAATACCTTTTTCTTGTAAAGATAGAAGAAAGTAATAAACATTTAATAAACACTTTGAAACATTGAAATGTTTTCTAAAGCCTTGCTATTGCAACATTCTATAAGTGAGACATTTATCATTATTGAGTATTTTGGCTAGTTTTAGAAATATATGTGAGAAAAAACTCTATCAATTGCTTTTGAGCTGTGTACAGGATGATTAAAAGAAAACTCGAAGTTAGAATTTTAGTGATAAATTCTCTCTTTAGCCAAAAATTTATGGGGAATTTTTTTTTTCGGGGGAGGTGTATTCAATTTCCTAATTATATGATTTGTTAATTTTGTTTTATTAGTTCCACATTATATTTACTCCATTCGTTATAATGCTATTAAATCATTTGCTTTATTAAATGATATTATATATATACAGTATGCTCTTAAAAATCTCCACAGCCTGACACTAGAGTCCTGTCCAGATTTGGTTGTAACCGACCCGAATCCTGACTTTAACTCGACAGACTTCAAGCCGAATCCGAAATAATCATACCTGAACCCAAAGTGAAAGAAAATGAATGTATATTTTAATACATTTATGGGAAAGTAATCTACAAGTTTACCGTTTATGTACAAAAAATAACACATATATACACCCATTAATATTCAAATATACTATAGTTTTTTCATTTGAAAATTATTCAGAACCTCCTTTTGTATAATCGGTTCATCTCGAACCCGATTCGAAAGAGTCAAAGCATAACCCAAAGAGTATAAAGTTTACTCGACCCGAAAAAAAAAAAAAGAATCAACCAAACCCAAAACGAAATGCTTTTCGGGTAGCCGATGCAGGACTGTAATTTCCAGTAAACCGGAAACGTCCAAAAAATTTGCATTGACCCCAACCCCAGCCGAAATGAAAGAAAATTAATCCATATTCCAATATGATTTGGAAAAGTAGACTACAATTATATCTCTAATAACAATTTTATCTTTTATGTAGGAATTTTTTTTTCCATCTGAAAATATTTAGGATTTCTTTGAAAACTCGGGCAATACGAACCCGACTCAAAATAGTGAAAACCCAACTTAAACCCGAAACAATTAATCCTTTGATAACGGGCCAGGATTGACTACTAATTTTGCATTCAATCGTTCTACAATTTCCAAAAAAAAAATCCTTGTGACAGATTTCTCTTGAAAATATCCTAATATGGCAGATTTCAAAAAGTCGTACTAATAGAATAAAAAATAGTCCACTGGGACATATATTTCCCTATCGTAGTCAAATTTTCCAAGTCAACCTGACTGGCAATAAAAATAAGTCGCGTCAACCCGGCCCGATCCGTACTGCAGATTGGGTCGTGTTGCCTCACTCAATGCTGGAACAAGGGACCTGAGACCAAGGGTTTTGCAGATTTCTGAATTGTACAGAATTTAGATCATAGTCTGAAGAGGATGGCAGAAAATGATTGCGGAAAATTTTTACTGACAGAAAATCTTTAATGAAAATTTTCTTATACCTATGGATTACAACATTTGCAAATTTCGTAACTTCTTGATGGTGTTCGTGTGCTGATTATCTCGTGACCGATTGAATTTCACAAGTTTTTTCCGTGATTGTTTCTTTTTTTTTTGTGATCATTTTTCAAAATTCGCTATTTTCTGTGAATCATTGACGGAATTGATTTTTTCGACCATTTGTTTAAATTCGCGACATTTTTTGTCAACTGATCGACGAAATTCGCTATTTGTTTTCGTCATCTTTTGACGAAATTCACGACTCTTTTCTACGATCGTTTGTTGAAATTCGGGAGTCTTTTTCCGCAACCGCTTGACAAAAATTGTTATCTTTTTGCGCAATCTTTGACGAAATTCCGATCGTTGACGAATTTATTTCCACCATTTGTCGAAATTCACGACATTTTTTTTGGCAACTGATCGACGAAATTCGCTATTTATTTTCGCAATCTTTTGAGAGCAATTCGCGACTCTTTTCTACGATCGTTTGTTGAAATTCGGAAGTCATTTTACGTAACCGACTGAGAAAAGTAGATATTTTTTTTTTGATCGATCTTTGACAAAATTCCACTTTTTGCGCGATTCTTTGACTAAATTCGTGATTTTTTTTTTGTTTTTTGTTCAATCTTTTGACGAATTTCGCGATATTTTTCCGCAATAGTTATACTAAATTTGCGTTTTTTTTCCGCAACCGATTGGCGAAAATCTCTATTTGTTTCAGTGATTTTTGGGGAAATTCGCAATATTTTTCCACGGTCGTTCGAAAAAGTTAACGATTTTTTTCCGTGACCAATTAACTATTTTTTCTAATTTCAATTCGTAAAATTCGCGATGTTTACCGCGATCAGTAGACGAATTGCTTTTGCTTAAAAAAAGAAGAAAAATTCGCGGACTACCACTAAAATTAAAAATATATTTGCTGAAGAATCACATGTTTGTGAAAGAAGTTAAGATAAGAAGGCAAAATCTCACACTGCATTGATTATTTTAGGGTGTTGTTCTATTTTGCGCATTCATGCACGATACTTAAACCCCTGTGTATAAAAAAAAACCTCCCCCCCCCCTCCACAAGAAACTCATAAAATGGCGCCCCTGCAGTAAAACCTGCAAAGAAGGAGTTGAAAAGGACTGTAAAAAAGCTCCATTTTAGACAGGTCTCCATCTTAGCAAGTATAATTGTATGGCGTTTTTTTCGTCGAAACTTGATTTTTTTTACCCATTTGAGAAATATTTATGTTATAGATAGGTTTCGCTTAGAAACGTTTCACTGAAATACACCTATGCTCTTCAGAAGTGCTTTATAGAAAGGAGGTTTTAACAGTCTTAAAGAATACCTGAAAAAAAAAAAACCGGTACCTGTCTATAACTGAAAACTTTCATAATATTTTAAAATTCTACTTGTTAAGACGAAAACCTGTCTAAAACGGAAAGTTTCAGAAGTCACTTTAGATTCCGTATTAGAAGTATTGCTGTCTCTGTATGTATGATTCAGTAAACGTTTCTCGTTCGGAGAGGTTGCGGGGGGGGGGGGGGGGGCAGCCCCCCAAACCCCACCCTTGGCTATACCACTACCTTAAAAAAAACTTTGCCCCCCCCCCCCCCAAGAAAGTACTGAAATGGCGCCCCTGCACCTATCGCTGCTATTTGAAAATACACCTCCTGCAAGAATTTTTTAAATATCTGTCACCGTTATCAAGTTAAGGAATTTTAAAATCAGTCATTCCAGTTTAAGATACCCGGTATATGTAGGCAATGTAAGTTTGTGAAAGTGTTCAAAATAAGGTAGAAATTAATTAACAGCTATTAATTTTCCAAAAACTACACTTTTTAAATTTTTATAGGGTTCCTGGGTCCTCTAAGTTATATTCAGAAACATTTTTTCCATTCTCTGACAACTACTATAATAGTAAAAATTCCATTCTTCTTAATACGACCAAAGTTCACTTAGTCATGATGCTTTGAATTTTATGAAATGCCGTAACTTTCTGGTTATTTTTAGTGACTGAAAGCTCCGAAGTTTCATTAAAAAACAATCATTCGTTATTTCGTTACAGAATACTAGCCGGAAACAAATGCTGCATGTATAATTTATTTTAAGAGCAAAGGGGTTAATCTTCCATAATCGGGCTGCACGCAAACATTTAAAAATAAAGCGCAAGCTAAAAATTATTTTAAAAACAATAAAAAAAGAAAGAAAAAAAAAGAAGAAAAAAAAAAGAAAAAAGAAAGAAAGAAAAGAAAAGTTAAATTAAGATACAGTTTCAAACAAATTGAATTTGAAAGTATATAACTTGTTTTCTTTTCGACGGTATAAAAATTGAAATTTTGCTATGCTTGAAATTTAAAAAATAAAAAAAAATCCAGTAAAAGCGAAATTTATTGGTCAGGTCGCTGCCACCGAACATGAATCAAAGCAGCTGAATATTTCCTACTTTTTTTTTTTTTTTTTTTTTTTTTTTTTTTTTTTAACTAAGTGTTAGAATAACTTTCTTTTCTCCCGGTCCTCTCTTTTCAATCGCATTTTCCGAATACAAACCATTTACGCGCAAGAAGACTGATATGCTATGGTATAATTTGATATGGTATGGCATAATATAGTATGGTATGGTATTGCATAATTTTGTATGGTATGATTCGGTATAGCATAATATATTATGTTATGGTGTGGTATGATATAGCATGTTAATAGTATTTACTAAAAACAGTCAAATCGTGTTCAAGACCTTCTAAAACTTAGAAATCCGTCGATTTTTTTTTTTTTTTTTTTCACGAATCCAATACTTTCTTCTTGTAAAAAGATAGAAAGAAGAAAGTAAAAAGCCCGAATTACATCTTCAGTCCATAGATAAAATATTTTTAACTGCTAGAAAACAGTGGCGACTAGTTAGTATTTTTAGTATGGCGACTATCTTCACACTTGAAATTTTATGCCCTGTCCTAAATGCTCGCACTTGCTTCCGGATTCGAACGAAATAGCGGATGCCCTGCGAGCACGCGCGCAATCACAAAAGAATGAATATGGAACGATTATTTTGTTCATTTCCTCCAGTTGGGGAAAAAGTAATTTGAGTTATCAGGTTTGAATGACAAGTCACAAGAAAGAATGTCACCATAGTAACGGGAGTTGCCATCGTTCTATCCCATTACAATATTTTGAATGGTAATTATTGTCCCGATTAACTTCGCCAGAAAACGAATGTGAAAGCTCTTGTGCAAATTATAAAACACCAGTGTACCCGTGCGAGTTTTCGCACTGCAATCTGCGAAATTATTTGCTGATACCTTTTTTTTTTTTTTTTTTTTCATTTCATTTTCAATTAACTGCAATTTTTTTTTAATCTTACAACGTGTTTTAATAAAATGTGAGTATGCTATTTCAGAGGCTTGTTCAAAACCCTTTCGTATGATGATACCCCATTGATCGTTCTGTGTTTTCTGTGTGCATAGAAACAAGCACAGCAAATTCTATTGCATAAAATAAAACTAGTCGTTGGGGACCACCGTAATACTTACCCATCATGGATATGCATAATGTAAAATATTAAAATAAAACATGTGTAAACTACTTATAAAATGCATTGCAATTCGAATAAAATCGTGGCTTGAGGACGTCATAAACTTTGAAGGCTCGATTACTGAATTGCTTAAAAGAAACATCGTTATAACTCCAAAACCAATAATCCTATTAACTAGCGGTTTATTGCATCTGATGAAGCGTCTCATTTCCAATTAAAATATATCTTTGAATTGAAATTTGGATGAAATACAGGGTCATGAAAAATCGAAGAGTGTGGAAAATAGGATTACAAATATCTCGGTAACTCATTATTCGATCGACTTCATGCTTTTTGCTTTATGAAAAATTTATGTTTTTTTATTGCCTTTTATAGTCACTCCTTAAAATAAACAATTTTGAAAAATTTTATATACCTTTTATCAGAACGAATAGTTCGAGAGTCCGAAAAAAATAGTTCCGGATCATCGAGGTTACTGAAATTCAATAGGCTTCTTCCCATTATTACATACTAAATACATACCAAATTTCAAATCTCTATCTCAATTTGTTCGGGAGATAGGGCGTTTACAGACACACAGACACACGGCAATTTTTTTTTTCTAAAAATATGTTTTTCGGAATCTCCAGTGTCTGAAACGTGTAAATCCGTCAAAATTTTTTTTACCCTATACTACGTATGATGGGTAAGTAATAAATTAAACAATGAGTTTTGGTGTAAAAGAAAATAGGCTAATACTTAAACGTTAATTCTGAAGAACATCCCTGTGATACATACATACCCCATGAATGTATTCCAGATGAAAGCCCATTTTATGAAAAATAAAATTTATTTTTGTGAAATTTATTATTATTTTCTTTTACATGAAAAAATAACATTTTGTAACGAGAGATGAAATCCAGTTACTCCAATTCGAACCAAGCATTTATTTATTAATAGTAAATTCTTTAAGTCCTACTGCTGAAGTTTTAATTTCTAGTGAACTTGTTTCGTTTGCCAATTACACATTTTAAAACCTAACAAAATAAAAACAATTAATGGAGAAAATATTTTAATGGAATGGGATTTTGTGAAGGTATCTGTTTTATGAAATGTAATTTTTTGAATGGGCCCTAAAGAGACTCCAAATATTTATTGGAACGAACCTGTATACATACTGCTTTACTTGAGCATGAGAGAAAACGTTACAAATTGACAAAAAAATAAAATAAATAAATAAATAAAGATTTATCATTGTGTTTGCTGTTGCCAAGTATTTGTCCAATGATTTTCAACTATCTTAGAAATATCCAAGAAATCTTCTGGATTCTCCATCAACAAGATTCCGTATGTCTTATAGAAGATTTTGAAAACTTTTTAACTTTTCTAATTGGAACATCCCGTTTCGAACTGAAACTATAAGGTTAAATCAAAAATACTGCTTTCTTCGAAACGGAAGACAATGAAATGAATTGAGAAAGAAAATTACTTTGAAATTAAAAAAATTTATTTTAGAGCATTATAAACATGCTAGGACATAAAAAAAAGCATTTTTATATGCAAAAATAACATATTTTGCAATAAGTCTTTAAAATTGTTTGGACAAGAATTTAAAAAAAAACCCTGACGGCTCGGCCTACAGGCACAGGTAGATTTCGAAGACGCAGACCGTGGGGCGCCTGTTTGTTGGGAATTGAGGAAGAAATGACCTTTTTGCCATGATGCGGTAGTTGGAACCACCCACTTCGAAACCTAACTTGTTTGCAGGCGGAACCGGCAGAGATTTTTTTTTTTTTTTTTTTTTTTTTGCTATAAGGGTTGGTCCTATAAAAAACTTGTCAGTATAAAAGTTTTAGATAATATTAAGAGGATTTATAATAAGTTTAAGCGGATTTGACATCTTCTGAATGGACGAAGTTATGGATTTTTTTCTTCTAACCCCCACCCCCCCCCCCCCTTGGGGCCATTTTTTAATGATATCAAACATCTGTCATACATAAATTTTCGGCACTTTTCCTAGAAGTAATACATAAATTTTCGGCACTTTTCCTAGAAGTAACAATAACTTTAAAAGGATTCGATACGTATCATAATTAAGAAATAAGGGTTTTTTTTTTCTGTTTTCACAAAAAGAACCCCCCCTCCCCCCTTGGTTCGATTTTGCCCATTAACGAACTTAACTGAGATTTTATGCATCAGTTTGGAAGCGATTTGTGCAGAATTATTGCAGTTATCGTGTCCATAAAAAAGTGACATAAATAGATAGATAGATAAAGTTTTGAACTGAGGGTGTTTTTGGGTTCTGGGAGTCATGATCGGCGTAGATGTGCAAAAATTTTCCAGAAATTCCAACTTAGGGGAGAATGTAATAGGTAGTATTTCTTACGAAATCTACCTAAAAGACAACGTTGCTTTAGTGGCAAATTTTATTTAAGCGCTGATTAAGATTAATGAATGCAATTTAATTTAAAACTATTGTCATGGCTCACATACATCCTTTGCCTTATTTATGCACTTACTATACAATGCATGCATCTTACATACCAGGGGAATAATCAGCCGTAAAATGAGTTGAAAATGTATAGTAGCACCTAATCCATCGGCCGCTGTGTACGAAAATCTATACAGTTCTTGCGACAGTGTGGTAGAGGTCTGCACGGACATGGGCCTGGCCTAACTTTTTTCTGACAGTTTCGGGCCGGGCCTAACTTGTTTCTGTAAACTTGAGCCAGGTTGGGCCGGGCCAGACTTCTTTTTTCCAGGCCAAGCCGGGTATGGACTTCATTCTTCATAGAGGTCTGCACGGGCCGAAATTTTCATTCCCGGTTCAGATCCAGCTTGTATGAAAACCATTGGCTCGGCCCAACTTGGCCCGTGCAAAAATCAGGCCGGCACAACAGTTTTTGCAAAAATTGCATGGATTTTTAAATGGCTATTATGCTACAATTAAAAATTATTTTTAAAGAATAGCACTACATACATTTTTATGCAAAATAATAATAAGTACAGTAAAACCTGTGAAATAAGAACCTGTCTTAAACGGAAAAATGTCTTGATCCGTGCAAAATGAATATAATGATTTGTGCAAAAATATTATAATACATACACAACAGAAGATGTATACCTCCTAAGAATGGAACCTGTCTATAACGGATTTTTTCTTCTCTCCTGATTTTTCTTCTCTTACTGAATCTTTATTTGAACATTTGAACGCAATTGTCTAAGTCCTTTTTTAAAAAATCAGTTTTTATGTACATAATTGTCTAGGTCTAGGTGGTCATTTGGTGGTCATAATGTTGATTTTTTGTATTCCTTTCATTTCGAACATAATTTGAAAATAAAATCTATGCATCAGTTAGTAAGTGTGCTTTTTGAATAATTTTAATTATAGGATAATGTTGCTTCAGAAATATCGACAAGTTTTGTCGAAATTCCGTCGGACCGGGCCTGGTTCGGGCCGAACTTTTAACTTTTATATACCGGGCCGGGCCGGACCAGACCAAAAATTTTTTTGTACAGGTCGGGCCGAACCTGGAAATTTCGGCTCTACAGTGTGATAGGTAGGCATATTCGCCCAATGGGAGCTCAATTGGATGTACTGTTTGAAAGTGATCGTGCTCTCTCTCTCTCTCTCTCTCTCACACACACACACACAAATCACGATTACAATATACAGGGTGTCCATAAATGTATTGTCCCGATTTCCTCACCTCATAACTTTTGATTTAAGAATAGGACGAAAAATATTATTACATATTCGTAAATTAGAACTCATAAAGTTTTTTTTAATAACACAAACAAAGTTACATATGGGTAAAATTGCAACTCAAAACGCTGTTTATCAAATAACGATTATAATCAAATCAAATAATAATTAATATTAAAATTTTATCAATTTTATAAAAAAAAAACAGTTAAGGGATTATGCATACAAAGTTAGATAGATAGATATTACACAATTCATTAATAATTTAATTTTTTTTTTGATGAATTTGATAAAATTTTAATATTAATTACTATTTTACTATAATCGTTATTTGATTAATAGCGTTTTGAGTTGCAACTTTTACCCACGTGTAACTTTGTTTGTGTTATTAAAAATCATATTTGTAAATTAAAACTCAATTTTTTTTTTAATAACACAAACAAAGTTACACATGGGTAAAGTTGCAACTCAAAACGCTGTTTATCAAATAACGATTATAATCAAATAATAATTAATATTAAAATTTTATCAATTTTATAAAAATCAGTTAATGAATTGTGCATACAAAGTTACATAGATAGATATTACATAATTCATTAATAATTTTTTTTTATAAATTTGATAAAATGTTAATATTAATTATTATTTGATTATAATCGTTATTTGATTAATAGCGTTTTGAGTTGCAACTTTTACCCACGTGTAACTTTGTTTGTGTTATTAAAAATCATATTCGTAAATTAAAACTCAATTTTTTTTTTTTAATAACACAAACGAAGTTACACATGGATAAAGTTGCAACTCAAAACGCTGTTTATCAAATAACGATTATAATCAAATAATAATTAATATTAAAATTTTATCAATTTTATAAAAATCAGTTAATGAATTGTGCATACAAAGTTAGATAGATAGATATTACATAAAGTAAATCCTCCAAAGTTGACCACCTCTCTAAGTTGACCAGCTCTCTATGTTGACCCAAATTTATTAGTTTGAATGGTCACAACACATTTTCAATGGAGATTTACCTCTCTATGTTGACCACCTCCGTAAGTTGTATGTTGCCCACTTTTTAGTAGGTTTTACTCTCTGTAACTTGACCACTGATGTTTTCTTGAATTTGCTTTTTCCTCCCTTTGTTCTCCATCTGGTTTCCAGAAATTTCTTTATCAGTCATTCGGCTTATCTGAGTAATACTCGCCCCCCTTGTGGTGCTCCATTCATTGTTCACTTCCAGTATGATGCAATGGGAGGGAAATGCCAGAATTCCTGGCATCTGTCGAAAAATGTCAGGGGAGTGGGGAATGTGCGTAGAGGTGTAGCTATACGCAGAATTGGAAAACAATGTGTATCGCTCACATGTGAAACACATTCCGTTCTTTTTTTCTGGATGTCGCGTCATGACGGGACCGGTCGTTTATTTGCGAATTTTCATTAAAAATGGCGCAAAGAAAAGCTCTAAAAGAACTTAAATTAAAGGAGAAAGTGGATATTCTTAATTTTCTGGAAAGCAGCAGCAAAAGCAAGACAGCGGAAAAATTTGATTTGAGCAAGACTACTGTAAGCAACATTTTAAAACGCCAGGAAATATATTCTTCCGAAAACAGGGGACTCCAAAAAAAAAACGCAGAAAAAGTCTCGACGCTGTGAACGAAGCCATGTTTCGTTGGTTTGAAGAGATGAGATCAATCAATGCAAGCATATCGGGACATATGCTTCAGGAAGTAGCAAAAAAAAATGCAAAATAATTCGAAATAGAGGACTTCCAAGTGTCAGCAAGTTGGCTTGAAAAATTCAAACTACGATACGAGATTTCTCAAAAAGTTTTATATGGGGAAACAAATGAGGTTTCAGCTGAAGTGGTGGAGAAGTTTATTGAAAAATTCCCAGAGTTTGGTAAAGGTTTTAAAGATGAGGACATTTTTAATGCTGATGAGTGCAGTCTCTTCTTTAAAGCAATGCTTGATAAAGGTCTAGTAATGAAGAGTGACACATGCAAAAGAGGAAAAGTTTCAAAACAGCGTTTTACTGTTCTTTTATGTAGTAGTATGACAGGGGAAAAATTGAAGCCTACGGTGATCGGTAAATCAGCAAAACCTCGTGCATTTAAAAATATAAAACCTGAAGACCTTCCTGTTTTTTTGGAGAGCGAATAGATCCGCTTGGATGACCAGTGCTTTGTTTGAAGAGTGGGTTAGAGGAATTGACGCAAAAATGAGAAAAAATAAGCGGTCTATTCTACTTACCGTGGACAACTGCCCCAGCCACCCGAAAGTGAATAATCTCACAAATGTGAAGCTAAACTTTTTGCTTCTAAACACAACTTCGAAAACCCAACCTTTAGATCAAGGCATTATTCAGTCCTTCAAAGTGCACTACAGAGCTCAACTTCTGGAATGGGTGATCATGAAAACACAAACCTGTGGTCCTTCTGCATTGGCATCGTCAACAGCTGCGTCAGTAAATGCTTTGAATTCTGTTCATTGGATTAATTCTGCTTGGAATAAATTTACGCAAACCTCGATTATGAACTGCTTCAAGAAAGCTGGATTTGTTACAGCTACAACATCGGTGCAAGAGGATGAGCTTCCTCTATCTCCCTTGCCAGTTTTTGATGGAGTTGATTTTGAAGATTATGTTACCATGGACGATGAGTTAGTAACATGTGTTGAACCAGACCCAGAGGCAATTTTCAATGAGATACTCTCTGCAACTAAGCACAGCGAGGACTCTAAGGTACAAGAAATGGACTGCGAAGATGATGATGATGATCCAAGTGACGACGAAACTGAAAAGCACCCAACTCTGAAAGAAGACGATGTAAAGCACATGATGGAGCAACTTAAAGATTTCGCTGCAGAAAAATGCCCAAGCATGCTTAATAGATTTGTAAAATGTGAAAGTGCTTTTTGCAGTTACCTAATGAACAAAAAGAAGGACTCAAACAAAAATTAAATTATTCTTTCAAAAATTGTAAAACTGTACTGTACCTTCAGTAAAAATAACAAGAACGAAAAATCATGCGTCAAGCATAGATTATGTAGCACTTTCCAACGCTTCCAAAATAATTTTACAAAACATACCGTTTAATAAGCTAAACGATAACATCTAAGTAAACAATTTGGAAAACGCATAACATATTTAAAAACATAATTTCAGGAATTTCCAACAGATATAATATTCGGAAAAATATCCGAATACTTTTATTCAGCCCTGTATACGATCTATAGATTTGTATATATACTATATAGGATGCTAAATTTCAGTTTAGTTAGGAAACGCGTAGCACATTTTAAAATTATCCTTCTGGAGTTTCTGTCAATAAACGGAAATGTGTTCGCGAACTTTTGTGCTGCTCTGTATAGGATCTACAGAATTTATACACACCACGTAATAGACAAAAAGCGAATTATAATTAAAATCGCGTTCAGTAACTTAAAACGCACTTCCAGGAATTATTGTTAACAGACAGTAGAGAATTCTTTTGTGTGTCCCTGTAAATGAACGATGACTGCTATACACACACTATTCTGTAGTAAGCCTCTTGTAATGCACCATAGTAATATATATAAATTTCAATGCGTTTAAAATTGTGAAACATTATTTAAATAAACCGCAGACGATTGTTCTCCATAGACGTAATGTAACGGAATTCTTTTGACTGTCCCTGTAAAGTAACTATAAGTGCTATGCACACCCTATTCCATATTAAGCTTCTTCTAATGCACCTTAGTGATATGTATAAATTTCAATGCGTTTAAAATAGTGAAACATTAAAATAAACCGCAAATGATTTTTTCCCATAGACCACAATGTAACGGAATTCTTTTGAGTGTCCCTGTAAAAAAAACTATAAGGGCTACAAACTTCTGTTGAAATAGGGAACATGCTATAGATAACGACAATAACATATAAAAATTGCAGAGCAATCCGAGCATATTTACGGGAGTTAGAGCACGGACAGACGGCAGACAAACCGAAGTCATAAGCACTTTTCAACTAAGTTGGAAAGTGCTAAAAATGAGTAAGTGTTAATTTTTTTCTAAATTTTTCCTTAAAAAATACAAAAAAAGTTTACTATTTTTTTTCTAATATTGTACTAAATATTTTCTAAAAATTCCCTAAGTTGACCACCTCCGTATGTTGACCACTTAGTTATAGTCCCTTGGGTGGTCAACTTATGGAGGTTCTACTGTAATTCATTAATAATTTTTTTTTTGATAAATTTCATAAAATGTTAATATTAATTATTATTTGATTATAATCGTTATTTGATTAATAGCGTTTTGAGTTGCAACTTTTACCCACGTAATAACTTTGTGTGTGTTATTAAAAATCATATTCGTAAATTAAAACTCAAAAATTTTTTTTTAATAACACAAACAAAGTTACACATGGGTAAAGTTGCAACTCAAAACGCTGTTTATCAAATAACGATTATAATCAAATAATAATTAATATTAAAATTTTATCAATTTTATAAAAATCAGTTAATGAATTGTGCATACAAAGTTAGATAGATAGATATTACATAATTCATTAATAATTTTTTTTTGATAAATTTGATAAAATGTTAATATTAATTAATATTTGATTATAATCGTTATTTGATTAATAGCGTTTTGAGTTGCAACTTTTACCCACGTGTAACTTTGTTTGTGTTATTAAAAAAACTGTTTGAGTTGTAATTTATTTACGAATATCTACACTATTAAAATCCGGGCGTGTATCTAACCTCAAAAACTCGGAAACCACAGGGCGTAGGGCTACGAAATTTGGACACGGGTTGCTGGTAGGGGGCCCATAAACGATTGTAGCAAAAAAAACGAAAATTTTATTTTATTTTATGATTTTGACGAATTTTTGCCTTTTTTACGTTCAACCTGTAATCGCGCGAGTTCTAACCAGTTCTAAATGTTTACTGCAATGTGAGATATACATATTACGTACGCCACACTGCAATACTAAGAAGCTGTAGCGGGTATTACGATAATTTTTTTACCTTGCATGCAAATAATTAGAGATTATTTAATTCGCTTAACTATTAACTTTTTTTTAAAAATAACACATTTTATCACAAAGATCAACAAAACTTTTATTCCCTTATTCCAAAGATATTGTTTTATCGTCTGCTGCCATAGCAACATTACAAATTAGATTTCATTTCTTATTTAGATATTTTAAAGTTGTTTGTTGGCTGTACTGATTTTTATTTTTATTTTTGGTTTTAGAATTAAATTCATGAAGTCCCGAGCGTAGAACGGGTTAAACAGCTAGTGTAATAATATTTTTCGTCATATTCTTAAATCAAAAGTTGTGAGATAAGGAAACCCAATCATTTTATGAACAGCCTGTACTTTCCTTACATTATATGTTCGGAAAATAAAAATAATTATCTTCCATAGATCGCCGAGTCAAAGTTCACGAGATTAAGTGGACATCGTGAACATTTCATGTGAAGGAATGCATCCTATCTTGACACGAAAACTAAGTAGGTGAAAAGTTTCAGCGAGATGAGTGCCGAGTTTATAAACACAAGAAAACAAATGTGTTAGACATATCAAACTTCAAAGGAGCGCAATTTTATAAAACCCCATACAACTTTTGAAAAAAAAAAAAAAAGTGTGAGTATGCCATATCACCGTCGATCGAAACAAGCGATTAGGTTAAATAAAACGTATTGATTTGACACCGGAAAACATTGGAAAAGCAATTTGACTGTTAAATTACAGCATGTTTTATTTTATTTTATTGGATTGTAACATGTTAATACACACAGAAAAAAGTTTTGTTGAATCAACAAAAATTTGTTTGCCCCAACGAAACTTTTTGTTTAAATATGGCTCAATGGAAATTTCGTTTGAATCAACAAAAAAAATATTGTTGATTTTTTTTGCAATTCCAAAAAAAAAAAAAAAAAAAAAAAAAAAAAAATTGTATCGTCAGCAAAAAAATGTTTTGTTAATTCAAGTAAAATGGTTCAATTTTACTTGAATTAACAAAATTATTTTTGTTACATAGATATATGCTATGTGTTTTTTTAACAATCTATTTTCTTTTTTCAACAAACTATATTTTGTTTGTTTAATCAATAAAATATGTTATATTACGAACTTGTTTTGTTTATACTACAAAAACATTTGTTAAATGAACCAACCTACATATGCAATCTATATATATATTTCTCTTACGTGGCGCGAAATTAAGGCTGAATTTCTAGATTGTAGTTTGGCAACAATCGTAGTTTCCAGCTCCAATATGGCGGCCATTGGCACGAGCAGTGAAACTTAAATTATCAATTATTAAAAATAAAATAACATGTACGTTATCAAGAGCGTTTGAGATGATTCCTCATTTTAATTATGAGTAATATCGTTAATTCCAAATGAATTCTTAATTCATATTTAGAATTTATTTACGAATTTCATTCGCATGAAAAACCGGAGGGAATGAAAATATCAACAGTCTAGAGTGCAACTGCTGCCATCTCTTGCTGTCTTGATGAAATAAATAAAAATCAGGAAGTGTTTTTTTTTTTTTTAAATGAATTTAAGCTGTGCTGTACAATGTTATAGGAACAATGAGTTTTAAACTAATTGTGTTTCCAAGATCCTTTTTTCATAGTATTTAAATGATTTATGCCCATAATAAATGCATTTTTAATTGTGTTTTCAACGAAGTTTTCAATTACTTTTTTTTACATTTAAAACAAATTGTCAATTTCATATGTTAAAACGATTTATGGTAGTACTCATTCCAGCTAGAATTGCTTGGGATCGCGTAGCGGTCTTAATGTGAATTGCTTCGCAATTCACGGGGGTTGGCGAGCGTTAGCGAATAGGGGGCTGAGCCCCCTATTCGCTACATAGTTAAAACTAGGCTAACATTCGCTACATTTACAACACTCGCTAACATTCGCTACATAGTTAAAACTAGGGGGCTGAGCCCCCTAGTTTTAACTATTTTTTAATTCATTTTCAACAGTGAATTACATTTGTAAACATTGAACAATAACAAGTGAATTTTATCCGGCCTTTTTTTCAAGCGAAAACCGAGAGAATGAAAATTGCCCATGCCGGGAGTCGATCCCCGGTCCTCAGAACAGCAGCCTGACGCTTTACCACTGCGCTACCAGGAACGATATCTGAGTTCGGCATTTCTCACTCTTATATATGTCGGAACGGCTGCAATCGCAGCACAAGATGGAATGTCATAAGGAGCACGCAAATTTCTGCGGCAAACATGAGACGACAGTACAAAGCACAGCATACGGCAACACATAGTTAATTTTTTATTCATTTTCAGCAGTGAATTACGCCTGTAAAAAGCAGGATAAAAATTTCCTTGTTATTATTCAAAGATTACAGGCGTATTTGACTGCTGAAAAGGAGATAGAGCTATTGCAGAAATCGCGAAAACTGCAACATAGCAGCGCCACCTGTTGCGCGATTTAAAGTAAAAAGTAATCAGCAACAATTTATATCAGAAAGTAACTGAATAAAAGGTTTTATTAAATTCCGTGCATTAGTTCTTGAGATAAAAACAGCGAAATCACGTTCAGGACAACCGGAAATCGAAAATTTTCATGAATCCAATTCTTTCTTCTTGCAAAGATAGAAGACGGTAATAAATGGGACAGGGGGATTTTTAAAACTACCTTTGTCCGTCACAGTGAAAAAAAGTTTTAATTACCCCAAAATTATGTTAATCATGTAATTATATAGCTATATAAGTCAAATAAATCAAGTTACGTAAGAGAGATATGGCTACTACACAAGAATTTAAATTTTTTCAAAAATAACAAAATTTTGCTGGAATTACAAAAATATTGTAAAATTAAAAGAAAAAAATTTTGTTAGTTCAAGTAAAATTGGTGAAATTTTGTTAAAATTTTGTACGAGTGTTAACAATATTTTTTTTGTCCAAGCAACAAAACCAATTTTTTTACTTGAACTAAAATTTTGACTAAAACAACCAAAATGTACTCAACAAAACAGGTTTTGTTGTTTTAATCAATTCCTTTTTCTGGGTGTACAAGGTCTTATTACCACATGAGCATGTTAGAACTATAAATAAATCAGAACTACGGAAGTTAGAGAATGCGACGATTAAGGGAGGAAAGTCCCTGACATGTTTATTACCTCCCCTGGGGAGAATTTCTTTTGGTGATTTTGTGCGCTTTGTTTTCAAACCTTTAATAAAAAAGGTCACAACTGACCACAGATCTTTTGGAAATGAAAATTCAGATAAGTTATTTATGAATTTGATCTATACTGAGCCAAATCTTGAAGTTTGCCATCTCGGTTTGCCAGGGGTTATTAGGAACAACAAAATGGAATATCCCTTCTCGATCTGACGTTTTGTTTGTCAGGAATCACACAAAGGCCGATGCAGCTCCAACCCAGAGAGGAATTATGTATGTATACAAATGTAATGCAGTTGTAAGATGACATCATCATTTGTGGACAGTTTTACTTGAATATTGCATGTCTGTGGATACATCATCATTTATGGACATATTTACTTGAATATTGCATTCCTGTGGACACATCATTTATGGACATTTTTATCGTGTAAAAATCATTAATTTCGTCGATCAGGCGCGTAAAAAACATGAATCTCGTCGATCGGGCGCATAAAAATCATGAATTTCATCGAGTGCGCGCGTAAAAATCATGAATTTCCGTTGAATGAGCGCGTAAAAATAATCATGAATTTCATCGATCGAGCTCAGAAAAATCATGAATAGCATCGGTGCGTAAAAATCCTAAATATCGTTGATCGGGCAGGGAAACATCATGAACTTTGTCGATTGGTCGCATAAAAATCATGAATTTCATCTAACGGGCACGTAAAAATCATGAATTTCGACGTGGAAAAAATCGCGAATTTTAGGGCAAAAAGGAAATCGGAAAATCCTGCATTTGGCCGGTTCTTTCCATATTTTTAAAGTTTTTCAAGTTTAATCGCTGAGTGGCGACTGGCGAGTGCATATTTTCACCTTTATTGTACAGTCGAAAGAAGTTGTCATCGAATATTTTTTTTTTTTTCGATAAATGAATGACGTTTTGAGATAGAAACGGTTGTTGTCGCATAAAGGCCTTTATCGGGTTGTCGCGTCCGGTAATTCGATTCAAAACGCCCACTTTGACAGAATTTTCTTACACATCCTCTGCTTTTATCGAAACATGGAAAAAAAACTATTGGATTTCAATTCTGAATAAAAGCACTTTCCTATCTCACGAATTTACGAACAAAAAGTGAATTCAGACATGTGTCAGAAAGTTGCCAGTTTGGATTTGAGAACAGTCTTAAATACATAAATAAATCTTTTTTTCTTTTAACTTCAAATGCAAAAGCGTACGTAAGGGTACGTAATACGTAAGGGTTATGTCAAGTTAAAGGGGAACGCAGAAACAAGCTAATTTAGCTACTCATGATTTAGAAGTCTCCGTCTCCCTCGCGAACATTCATCTTGTGTAGCACCGGAAGAAGAGCGAAGTCACAACTACTAATAGCTGGCTGACTGAAAACAATTTTTGTTTCCATTCCGTGAACCGGAGAATGAATCACGGACACTTCTTTTAAAAGTCTGACATCATTAATGAAAAACAAAAAAAAAGAAGTTGAGTACTCTAAATCTGTGTTTTTCAACCGGTGTGTAGTGATTTGAGTCCTGCACAGGGCGGGTTGTCCAACTTATTTGATTTGTATCCGACCAATGCCAAACCCGACGAAAAAAATTTCGCCAACCCGAAACCCGAACCTGCTATAATTCAACCCGAGCCCGAAGTGAAAGAAAATCAATCTTATATTTTAATACAATTATGGAAAAAAAGTGTCTAGGATTATCTATATTATAAAGGACAAACGTGTCCGTGCGTAATGCTACCGTCATTTTGCGAATGGCAACACTTGACGATGAAATTTCGGTTTTGCGATTTTTCCTACTGCATTTTTTTTTTTTTTTTTTCTAAACATCGCACGTTTTCAATTTTTACACCGTTATATAGGGGAAAAATCTACTTTCAAATGCAATGTGTTTGAAAACTGTATCGCAATTGACTCATTTATTATAACATTTAAATTAAATTTAAAGCATATATATATATATTTTGAAATTCATAGATATTATAATTATATATATATATATGTATATAAATATATATATATATATATATATATATATATATATATACAGTAAAACCTCCATAACGGACACTCCCGAATAGCGGACACTTCTATTTAGCGGACACTTTTGTGATCCCCAAAACCTGTATATTTGTACATTTTTAACTCTCAATAGCGGACATCTCCAAATAGCGGTCAAATTCTGTGCTCCCGAGGTGTCCGTTATTCAGAGGTTTTACTGTATATATATATATATATCGCTGGCAGACGATTACAAAATATTAATCCGTTTGCACTTTAAACACTATAAAGCGTTCAGCATGATAGTATAAATAAAACACAAATTTAACAGATATGTAAATGAAATAACCGCTATAAACCGCTGAAATTATCAGAATAAATAATAATAATAATAATAATAAACTGCTGTAGATAACTAATTTTTAGCGATTTCTTCGGCTATTAACTTCTGGCACGAGGCCAAAACGAAATTGGCACTTTTAATAAATTTCAAAATTTTATTTGAGTATAGGGGAGACTGGTACACAGTGGACCCCTTTTTCAGTTAAATTTTTTTTTTCTCTTTAACGGACAAACTGATCTGCATGGAGATATTTTTTAATATTCCTTAAACCTTTATACATTCATCATAATTTTCTCAGAACATTGTTTTCAATACATTTATCAAAAAAACAATTTTTTATATGCACCTGTAAAGTGGACCAGGGCACACTGGTCCACCCACCGGGGCACAGTGGACCACTATTATTTATTATCTGAAATACAATATAAATCTATTTTTTATTAATCTAATTATTTTTTATTTCCCCTTTACCCTCAAAGTAGCACAGTAATATAAATTTACAAGTAACATTTAAAAAAAAAAAAAAAAAAAAAAGATTATATTTTGAAAATAATAACAGATTAATACAGGAACAATTGCAATTTAGTTGAAGTTATTACTTAAGTATAAAAAAAAATCAGCACACATTAAAATTTGCAAATGAAATTCCAAAATACTTTGGATACCTGGAATTTTCCTGAAACATGTTTGGGTCTGGGAGCAACATTATGAAATCATTGACATCAACAACAGATTCATCTACAGTTTCGGGAAAAATAAACTGATTTCCATTCAGTTTGCATCTCATGAATCTTTACTTGAATAGAATCATCACAAATTAGACTACAGTTATATTTATCAAAGGCGGTAAATACAAAACAAAGTATTTTTTACTATGTTAAATAAATTGTTATTTTTCTTTGTTTTCAGTTAAATAACTACTTTAAAACAATATTTCTTTATAGAAAATAAGCAATTATTAAATATTTTGAACATTCTGCATTAGGGCATTTCCATGAAAAAGTGGACATGAGGTATGAAATTTTAAATGTCTTTTATTACTACAAATAATATATCAAATTAAAGGTAACAATATGACGCATATGAAATTACAGAGAACTAAGCTCTAAAAATATTTTTTAAATAATTTATCTAGGCTCAAAGTTGGAAAATTTTGAAAAACTTTCAGCCTGTAAAATAGGGTATTTTCATTTTGCCAGAAGCAATATTTAAAACAGCAGCATTTTCCATATATGTGCATATATTACTATTTGTGACCTTTGTGTATCTTTTGAAACACTTAATTTTTCAAAAAAAAATTTAAAAGACCCAATTTTTAATACAAATATATTTACTCTGTCTCTCTGTCACACCCGTCACAAAAAAGATGCTTAAGTTATTATACAAAATGCATTTTTCCATGAAAATACATGAAACTTTCGGAAAGTCTAACTATTGCAAGTCTGAATAACTACAAAATATTAAAAATTCATTAAATTTTTATTTTGTGTGAAATTTTAGTGTGACGCGTGTGAAAAAATCCTTCTGACGGGTGTGGCAAAACTCTTGTGACAGGTATGACAACATTTTAAATTGTTTTGAAATATATTTAAATATTTTTTAAATGAAGTGTAAGGTTGAATCATTCTTGTTTCTGAACATATTAAGGCCAATTTGCCAAAAAAGAGAAGATAAATCATGAAATATATATTTGAATTATTTTAGCAAATTGTGAGTTGGTAGCAACTTACTTACTTTTAAGTTAATTCTGCTTTGGATTTTTTTAAATGTGCTCAGGAGATTGGTGGAATAAAGGCATTGTATGTCTCAGCAGTGAAAATACTAGAAACTCAACAAATACTGACAGAAAATGGGAAGGCATCAAGTCTTATGACCACTTTAAAGTAAGTAGTGATAGTACTATCATTTTGATGGGAAAGACTGCCAAATCAACACTGAGGGAAGTGGCAGTCACTGCTAATTGTGATTCTCCCCCTAGAAAGATTTTGAAAACATCAGATTTAAATATTGGTGAGTATCTTTTGGTTTCCCTGTCCAGTAGCAAAAAGCATAATAGCTTGTACTATGCTAATGTCTTGAATATCAACTTCCGTAAGAAAGAAATAAGCTTAAAATACATGCAAGCCAGTGGGCCACACTGGATTTGGCCAGAGGAAGATGACATCTCAATTAAAAAAAATTCTGCTATTGTAAAAAAAGTAGCCCCCCCCCCTCACTTATAACGAGTAGGGGGCACTACTAATTTTAAACTAACTGCATAAATATGTTAGTTTTATTAAATTTCTTTTGTTATTTACTATTGTTGAGTTTACTGTCTATACTGATCACTGTATTTTTTTGGTAAACAACTTTCAAACTGTACACTTTGCACAATGTCACACCCGTCACAGAAAGAAAAAAATTCTTATACATTAAAAAAATTAAAATTTATTATGAAAATTACGTATTAAGTTTAATTTGAATCTCTTTCATTAGAAAAAAAATGTTTTAATAATGACATAATTAAATATTCACAGGAATTTTAACAAATGTGTATGCAAGTAAAAACTCTTGTCCCGAGAGAGTTACACCCGTCACAAGTTTAAAATTTTTGTTTTTTAAATACTGAAAGCTATTGAAGTTATATATTTGCTCAATTATCCAAGCATATGCATGGAAAAACATAATTAAAATACTTTTCAGGGATTTTTTAGCTAATTTATTTCCCAAAATATAGATATAAACTCTTAAAATTTTGTCTGGATGTCACACCCGTCACAATAGAATGGCCCATTACCGGAGCAGAGTGGATTGTGGACCACTGTGCCCCAGGAGTGGGTGGTCCACTGTGCCCCATGTTGAAGTTCAATAAATAATCATATTAATATTGTTTATAGCTTTCTTTTAAACATATTAACTTTAAAGTTAAATGAAAACAAGTATCTTAGCTTTGGAAAAAAGTTGTTTTATCATATTTATCTACAACCTTTAATTACTAAAAATATAAAAATAGGATGATGAAAAATTTTATTTTTAGAAGCTCAAAAAAACCAATCAGGATAAAATAGTTCAATCTGAGCTAAACAAATTTTCTGAAGGCTATAAATAATCAGTGCTGTTCTGTTATCTATTACAATAGAACAGAAATTTGAAAAAAAAAAATTAAATAAATAAAATATTAGGGGGTGGTCCACTGTGCCCATAGGTCCGGTGTGTACCGGTCTTTCCTATAATTGACATATTTCATATAAAAATGGTCTTTGGTGTTGTTAGGAGACAATATGAAAAAAAAATGTAAAAAATTTATTAGAATTTTCAATAAATAAAAATAAATGGTTTTCCCATATATGTTCTCTATTCCTGGAAGCCCCGGTTAGATATTCTAGTATCTTTAATATCAATTTTATCTTTTATGTATAAAAATGAACACGTACGACCCGACCCGAAAGAGTTGAAAACGAATTAAACATTTTAAAGTCACTTCGAACCACAACGAAAACAATTAGCGTCAACCCGATCCGCCCCAAACCACGGTCCAGTCGGGTTAGGGCAAAATCGAGCTATCCGATCCGATGCAGGACTCTAGTACCGGTGTTTGTTGGCACCGGTAAGAAGAGTTTCGGCGTACCCCGAAAAATTTTAATAAAGATCTACCAAGATTTTATGAATTAACAAAATAAAATACAATGTAATGAGGAAATTTTTACAAACTTTAGATTTATGGTACTAAAATTTTGAAGAACACATCCACCCACCAGCACTTAACACAAACCTCTGTAGTTTAGATTTAAAATAAAATGTTTTCAGCGCGGTGTGTATGTGCTTCAGCCTATTTAAATATTATAATACAGGAAACGTGTATCTATAAACAATGAACCGGTTAGTGCGGATTTCTCAGAGATGCTATTTTTTGTCCACATTAAACGACGTTGACGACACCAGACGATTAAATTTAGATTTTACTGCAATTTTTATACTTCTACGCATTGCACAATTTCAATTTTTACACCGTCGAATAGGAAGAAAAAAGGTACTTTCAAATGCAATTTGTTTGAAAACTGTATTGCAATTTGTTCGAAAACTGCATCGCAATTTGTTTGAAAACTATAACCCAATTTGTTTGAAAACTGTATCGCAATTTGTTTGAAAACTGCATCGCAATTTAGTCATATGTTATGTTTTTAGCTCACAGACTATCAAAGCCTGACATTATGTTCCCGCAGGTTCTGTATGTACGTAACGCGATAACTCTTAGAAATATTCGATTTCCTTCAAATTTTATATATAGATTCATTCTAACAAGGCTCTTCCTTGATTAGTTTTGGGGGTTTATTGGTTAAGTATAAAGGGGGGAACGGGGGCTAATCCCCCCCTTAATTTAGATAAATGGGTTTTTCATGCAGAATTATACGATTTGCTTCAAATTTTGTAAACAGGTTTATTCTGATAAGGCGCTTTCCTGATTAGATTTGAAGGTTCATTGGTTAAGTATAAAGGGGAGAATGGGGGCGAATCCCCCCCCCTTAATTTAGATAAATTGGTTTTTCATGCAGAAATATCCGATTTCCTTAAAATTTTGTATAGAGGTTCATTGTGATAAGGCGCTTCGTTGATTAGTTTTGGTGATTTATTGGTTAAGTGTAAAAGGGGTGAACGGGGGCTAATTACTATTATTACGCACCTACAATCTGTTGAATAACTTTCAGTAAAGTTTGATATAAAATCATTTGTCTAAAAATTGCATGCAAATTGGTAGAATCATTTCAAAAATATATGCGGAAATGAAAAACCAGCAAAAAATAAGTCGTTTTGACGCAACCACGATTTTCTTTTTTTTCTACATTTTCCAAATTGCTAAGGTTGATCAAAAGTCATCGAGAACCCTGGTTATAACTGATTATTTTTATAAGTCAATCTGAAAGAAATTAATTTTTCAATTGGATGTTCCCATTTGGGAATGTTGTCCTGAAAAAGGTAAAAAAAAAACTGAATCTTAATGATTCAAGGATTTCTTAGTAAAATATTTCAAAAACATATTTTACAATTATTGAAATGAATTGAATTAATATAGAAAAAAAAATCTGTGAAAGAAAATTCGTCTAAAAGTATTATTATTCGATTATATTTGAATAAAAAATAAATGTTTAAAATAATAATTCAAACGGAAGCTGATGGTTTCTTTTTCAACAATGTCAAGAGTCAAGGCAAAGTGCCAACCATAATTACTGGGGATCTGATAATGCTAAAGCAATCTAATTAAATAGAACGTCATGCACTTGCGGTGTATGAGCCTGAGATAAAATATTAAAGTAATTATTCAGTTCTAAACTAATCTCACATAAAGGGGGTTTCGAATAAGCTTCAGTTAATAAATTCCATAGGTAAAGCAAATAAGTATTTTTAGGTTCCAGAAATTAAACAGATGGGGAAAAAGAAAGAAACATATATATATATATATAATTTTTTTTTTCCTTTGAAGCACTTATGAATGATGGATGATGGTATTTTATTCGTAAAGAGCATGACCTTCTTTTGGCACCAACTTATAGTCTATTAAAAATTACGAGAGCAGGCAAATAAATAAAGCCATGTGTTTATTGGCAGCTTTTATATATCGGGTTGGCTACAACAACCAGATAAGTGTCCATCGCTGCCAAAGTTACGATCATTGTTTTGCTATAAAAGAAAATATAGTTTGTTTTCTTTCATTTTGATCAGGTTTTTTTTTTTTTTTTTTTTTTTTTTTTTTTTTTTTTTTTTTTTTTTTTTTTAATAGATAAATAAAAATAAAAAAAAAAGGAAAGAAAAATCATGCATCATGTTTTCAAACAGATTATGAAGCACTTTCCAACACATCCAGAATATTAAAAAAAAAAAACTTTACTTTAATACTTTCATCTATTAAACGGTGAAGAATTTCGAAAACGCATAAAACATTTGATTACCCAATTTCAGAAATTAATTTCTATAGTCGGAAAAATGTCGGATTTATTTTGTTCAGCGCTGTATATTTGTATACATGTGAAATTCATTTCAATGAAAGTAAAATAATTTTCCTCTTCAATCTGTACTATCAATCCGTTATAAGAGAAACCATAGAGATTGTAATTGTAACACGTAAAAATACAATATGTAAAGCTGCAGCATCCTTGAATTTACCAAAAATGTAACTCGAGTGACTCCAGGATTACAAATATGGAAATAAACATTCAAGTAAAAAATAAAAATAACTTGCGTATTTTTTAAAAAGTACGTAAAAAATTAAATGATTGCTTTTCAAATAACTTCATAGATTGTGCATTTGTAGAATATTTTTATAACTTTTTTCTATGTTAACAAAGTATTGGATTCGTGAAAAAATTCGACTTCCGGTTTTTGGTGGATTTATACGTTTTAGAGGGTCCTGAACACGATTTGACTGTTTTTAGAAAATGTCTGTCTGTGAGTCTGTATGTGACAAAAATTTTGTGGGCGCTCTGTCTCAAGAACTAATGCACGGAATTTAATAAAACTTTAGATTCAGTTACTCCCTGATAGAAACTGGTGCTGATTAGTTTTTGGTAAAAATCACAGTCTAAAAACAGTCAAATCGTGTTCAGTACCTTCTAAAACGTATAAATCCGTCGAAAACTGGAAGTCTAAAATTTTCACGAATCCAATACTTTTTTCTTGTAAAGATAGAATAAAAAAAATCATCGTTATTATTTCAGTGAAAAATGAATTATATCTTCTGCTGTTATGATAGGATTCATTTCCGTAATAAAATAAGTACATGTTAAGTTGGCAACATTTTATCTTTCGTTGACAGTAACTGAAAATTCCCATGGTAAACTTAAGCCTAGCTTTTAAAATTACAGAACTTGAAATCTATATTTAGACTCTTTTGCCATTTAATATCTATTTATCCGCAAGCATCTGGCCAAAAAACGGTTGGTAGATTATAGGATTGCTATAATTAAACTTATTTTAGTATGCAAATTCGGTTTTTAAATTCAGTAATACTGAAATAATAAGACTCCATCATAAATAGGACGTCGTCACCATGGCAACCTACACTCAATTTTGACGATTCCGCAATCCTTAGGCCTCATTTCGTTATTTTTGACAATCATTTCGTCACAGAGTCACGTGGTTTTTGACGAAACGTGAATCCTCAAATATCTGACGAAACTGTTTCCTCGCTGTCAAAAAAAAAAAAAAAAAAAAAAAAAAAAAAAAAAAAAAAACTCTCACTTTTGACGATTCCGCAATTCTTGAGCTATATTTCAACATTTTTGACAATCATTTCGTCGTCTCAAAATTAAGTGATTTTTAATGAAATGAAAAATCTCAAATATTTGACAAAAATGTTTCCCCATTCCCGGCCAGATTATTTTTGTTGTTACCAAGACGTTCAAGGGAAAAAAAAAAAAAAAAAAAAAAAAAAACACAAAAATACTAAATTTACAATACAATAATAAAAACAGAAACAAAAATATTTCATCCTTGGGGGCCGCTATAACACGAAAGTACCAAATTTCTACTTTATTTGTCATATCTGATAATTTGCGTCTATCCTTTTTGTAACGATTTTATGCATTTCTATTGCCTATTCAAAGATAATTTTTTCCAAAGTTACAGAATTTCGTTAAAAACGCTTAAAAAATTCTTCTAAAGTTACAGAATTTCGTTAAAAACGGTTAAAATAGTAAAATGCGAACATCATTTGGTCCATTTTCGACCGAAAGTAACAACATTTTCCCAATAATTAAAAAAAAAAATCAAAATTTTAGGAGCTCTTTTTTATTTAAGAAATATATTCATATAACAATCAAATTTAAAATATGTATAACTGACCCCTCTATAAACAGTAATCTTATCCGCTAAAATTGATGAACTCGCCTCCAAAATATGCACTTCAAAATTAATTATTTCTGATCAGCAAATTAACTAGACCATATTTTCATCATTCATTGAACAAAGGAAATTTCTCTAATAAATTACATCAATCAAGCCATATTGTAATTATTTATTAACCATAGAAAAACCATAATAATAATCTAGTCTTATTAATTAAAACAGGCAGAAATTGTAACAGCACCGATAAAAATACAATCTGCTTTCTAAAAATATAAACACACATCGACATCCCATAAATATATTTAAAATCAAATCATTCCGAAGTCCCGCTGGCTAAGTGGTCAGAGCGCTTGGCTGCCAAGCTAAAAGTCGCGCGTTCGAATCCCATTGAAGACGTGTGAAAAGTGATCTTATTTTTCCCCTAGTCAATTAAAGATGCTTCTAAATACTCCGATAGATGGCAGCACCAACCTTTTTTTTGGAACTTTCAAAGAAACAATTTGACGAAACTAATTTCTTCGTAATTTTGAGGATGCAAATTTACTCGATTTGACGAAATGTTCGCTCGAAGCATTTCCCAGGAAACCGTTTCGTCATAAACGAAGAAAATTTCTTGAAATCTGAGTATTCATTTTTGAGAGTGTAGAATCATCCCTTATCATAGGATATCATTGAATTAATTATGTATGATCAGGGACTGACAAAAGTTGAAAATTCTTAGGCGCCAGAAAAAATTCTCAGGAGCCAGATTGAAGAATCATTTCTCTGACATTAAGGCTCCCGTTGAGCAAGCGTTCGGGAATACGGTGCTAATGTTAATCCAATGGGGCATTAATGTGCTAATATCTCGCTTGCATTTGAATATTTTTAAACGATTTTTTTTGCACTGGATAGCAGAGATCAATCTCTATTTCCGCCGTTGATTACTTTTTCGATTTTCTTTGCGTATTTTTTTTACGAAGATAGTTTCACTTTCGAAACCGGTTCTTCTTTCACACTTCTCTTCATTTTTTAATCGTATCTTCATTAAAAGAAAAATAAATATTGGGCCAAAAAAAAAGTAGATCACATGGAAAAGAACAAAATACGCGGGCGCCACCTCGAAAAACAAACCAGTCTTGTCGTCTCGGGAATGAATGAATCACGAAGCAAGAACATGTAAGAGTACAATGAGCGGGAAAGGCTGAAAACCAGAGAGCTAAAACGAACAGTTACTTGCCTGGACGAATCACGGTGCAGTATACGTCACAAAGCAGTAAGACACGCGCAAACAGCCAGCGCCTATAGACCTTGCAAAAATGACTTGCCTCACGTTGAAGCAGCTGCGAGACAACTCAACTTAGAGAAAAGGTGTCGGAGAAAATGTAAACAAACAGCAATGGCACTGATAAACGTACGTGCGTTTGCCGGCAGAGTGGACGAAATAATAAGTTTTTAAAGGGGGAAAACTAAACTTAAAATATTCTAACAGTAGGTAAAAAAGTTAGTCGCCAAGAGGAATTTTTTAGTCGCCCGGGCGACCTGGCGCCCGGGATTTGTCGGACCCTGTGTATGATATATTTAACAGAATGAAGAATGTGACTATAACTTGGCCATAAAATGTCACATACGTCATATATGACTATAACCTCATACATGTGAGATAACTTGGCGATACATCTCGGTCGCTTGAAGATGAATCCTCGGAAGCTGCTATAACAAGGAAGTACCGATTTTTAAAAAATTCCAATTACTTAATAAACATTTTTATTAATATCTTTTTATTCGATTTTCATAAAATTTTAAATGACTCGACAAATTTCTGCAACGATTCTATATATTAAATTTCAAACCCTTCGGTTGGGTAGTTTTTGCACTGTTATATGCGGACAGACGGACGGACCAGACGACGACTATAGGTTCTAAGTATTCATATAATTACAAAGAACGTACCTAAAAATGTTAAACTGATAATTCAAACGGAAGCTGAATGGCATCTTTTTCAACAACGTCAAGAATCAAGGCAAAGTGCCAACCGAAATAGCTGGGAATCTGATAACGCTAAAAAGCAATCTAATTAAATAGAGCGTCATTCAGTTGCGGCATGACCAGATAAAATATGAAAGTAATTATTCAGTCCCAAACTAATCTCACATAGTAAGAAGGGTTTCGAATTAGCTTCAGTTAAATAATAAATTTCCTAAGTGCAGCTAACAATATTTTTGCGGTTCGTGAAAGCAGATCAGAAAAGAAAGTACTCTGACAGAAAATATAATTTTTTCCCCCTTTTCGAAGCACTTATGAGTGATGGTATTGTATTCGTAAAGAACATGACCTTGTTTTGATATTATCATCATCTAATTAATTTTTAGGTTATGTTCGACAAGACATAACAGTATAAACCCGCCTGTAATGATATTAATGTCTGTATCGGTTTATTCACTTGGGAACCGAACCGAAAATCGAATTTTTATGTCGTTATTTGGTGAAAAATGACAAAATTGCAGTTTTTCCAATTATTACACTATATCGATAAATTACTAGTGTATTCTGGCGATGTTACGTAAAGCTCCAATTATTAAAAATATGAAAAAAAGCACTTTTACTTCATATATTTATCTTTAGATGATTTAAAGTTGCAATCATTCATTATATCGCATATGAGAACGTCACCCCCCCCCCCCCCCACCAACCACTTTATTTTTTTCTTACTTCTTGGTTAAATAAAAGACGAGCTTTCGACCAAAAATAATGTTTAATAAATGTAATCCAGGTAAAACATAGAAACATGACCCAATTTATGATATAAATGATACTATTTGTATACAAATTGAGGGGACCTCTGCAATAACAAAGCAAGTGTAGTTACCTTGAATCTCGATTTTCAGATTTATGTAATGTATTATTCAGCATATATAAGGAAATATAAATTTTATGATCATAAGCAAAGAAAAGATGCCAGAAAAATTCTTCTTAATAGAAACACATATGCAAAAAAGTTATATTCTGAATTAAAATGTTGAAAGTAAATTTAAAAGCTTTCTAGCTGAAAACTCCATGTCATCTTGCCTTGTTATTGCAGAGAGCCCCTCAATTATTAAATAAATTTTCTGGTTCTAAATATGTTAATTAATCCACATGTCCGGTTCCCTAATTTAAAAAAAAAAAAAAAAAAAAAAAAAAAAAAAAAAAAAAAAAAACGGGAAGTTATCGGCCATAAAAATGCTAAAACTCCAACATATATTTCACAGTTCATTTAAGTTTTTTAGCTGACGTTCCTTATGATGTATTTTAAGAAATTAATAATCACATTTGCAACAATATAAATAATCCATTACAAAACAAAAACTTTAAGTAAAAAAACTTTTTTGCTCTATTTTTACGTGATGTGTATTGGTGATGTTTTTTGATTGTTTCGGCAAACTCAAAAGTACTGTGCCACCGAGAAAAAAAAAATTTAATTAAAATCAAAACCCCCAGCTATAATGCACGGGTGAGTTAAAGTGACAAAAACAACAAAATTGAGCGTGCAACATCCAGAAATGTGACAACCACCGGTAACAAAAGTTACAATGTGACAACCACCAGTAACAAAAGTTACAAAGTGACAAAACCCACGATAGTGACATAATAACCAGTGAAACTCTCGAAAGAAGACAAAGTTTCAAAATGTGATAACCAGCTCTAGCACAAGCTAGAGGTATCAAGTTATCAAGAAAGAGACAAAACCCAACGGATGATAACAGACAGAAACAACCCACAACAGGGGTGAGCCCATAAAAACGGCAAAAAACCCTGTCAGAGACAAATAAAAACGAAAAGTGAAATCAGCCCCCTAAAAAAGGCGATCACTACAGCGACAATCCACCATGAGCGTGACAAGTCAACAGAGACGACAAATATGTAAATCTATGCACGCTAAAGGCGCCTGGTGCATGTAAAATCCGTCGTGGGTGCAAAGTCCTCCAAGCTACCTGCGAATTAAACCTCTGGGGGTGCCAAGTCAGGTGAAGGTTTCGTCACCTGATCAAGGTTCTAAATTACGATACCGATTAATTTCTCGTCCTTAATGTTTGCTTTTGTTTTTACATCTGTCAATTCAAAAAAGTTAAATAGAAATCTTGAACCGGCAAACAAAGATAGCTGTAGCAAACCACTAGAGAGAAAGCACTGCAGCGATGCCAACAAAACTATAGTCAGGTGGATCACAGTACTAACTCGTCAAGCTATGCACTCATGCCGGGCAGGTAGGGGCCTGGTTAGCGATAAAAAAAAAAAAAAAGAAGAAGTTATTATTAATAAATGCTTGGTTCGAATTTGAGTAACTGGATTCCATATATCGTTACAAAATATTATTTTTCTCAAAAATATAATAAATTTCACAAAAATAACTTTTATTTTTCACAAACATGGGGCCCCAAGACAAAAAAAAAAAGGTTCAAATTTTGTAACTTAAAAAACAAAAAACAAAATGTAATTTAACAAATTACAACAGCCATTGGGAAAATGTTCCGAAAGCTTAAGTTTTTTTTTTTTCAAATTAATTAAAATTATTAATTGTTCAAAAATATTCATCGGAATCGGAACCATCTACAAATAAACGCATTTTCCATTATAGAGATCCTAGCATTATCTGTCCTCGCAAGAATATTCGTTTGAATCATCGCCGCAGTTATTGAAACGCATTTTCCATTACTTATATTATACCTTACCCTTAATATATACTTAAATATTTTGTCGGGTCCTTCCTACAATAACTTTAACTCTTGTTTAGATGGATGTCTGAGCTAAAGGTGGTTTTGAGGAAATTAAAGTTGAAGACCACGTTTTTTACTAATTAAAAACAACATAAATGTCCTAAACATATACGTACCGTTTTATAAAATACTTTACTGAAGGTGTTTTTATATACAAAACTGTATTTCTACATAGATAGATTTCTACATAGATACATACCACGTTTTTTGCTTTATAAGACGATTTCTCATCCGACGTCCATTTTTGAATTCTGCTTTTTTTCATGTCTGATAATTTGCATCTATCCTTTTTGTAACTTTAATATTTTTGTAACGATTTTATGCATTTCGATTGCTTATTCAAAGAATCCTTCTAAAGTTACAGAATTTCGTTAAAAACGTTAACAATTTTCCCAATGGTTAAAAAAAACAACTTTCCACTGATTCTTGACAAATTAAAACAAGATAATGCGAAAGCTTGACCTAGAATTCAGAAGAACCTCTCTAAAAATTTTATACTTCTAAGCCAATTTTTAGTACTTAATCATGCGAAAAAAATTTAATTAAACTCGAAAACCTTGAAATCCAGTCGTGACTTAACAGAAAGGCCGTTCTAATATTGATTCAATTTCCGATGCATTTCAATCCGAAACTGTAAATCATATACTTAAGTAAATTACAGTTCGCAGCCATTTTCCACAAAATGAAATGCTAATGATGATGAGATTATTTTATTATATAAACAAGATTTCTCTCATCCGTGAATTATTTTTTTAATGGATGGAAAACATACCTTGCACTTAAAACAAGAACGAAAAATCATGCATCCGGCACAGACTATGAAACACTTTCCAACACTAACAGAATATTAGCAAGAAAATTAATTTCTTCATACACTGCAAAAAAAAATTGTTGATTTTACAGTATCACACTAGCATCCCAGCTGCCAGTATTATACCGTAAAATTAACAGTAAAATAAGCAGTAATACACTGCCGCGCATGCGCGGTAGTAAATTAATATCTCAAGTTGGAAATTAGCATCTCAAGTTTATTCAAAACAATATAAATAAAAATATTTTTATTTAGTACATAAATTACTTGTTTAATATAAATTCATTATATATTTTTTTAATTAAATATTCAATGAGATAAATGTACTTACTGGCTACTAAAAAAATCAACCTACCGGCCAGTGCATACTAAGCAAAATTCCTTATTTTCATCTTTATCTCAGAGTAGCGGACACCTCCTCACAACGGATAAATTCCGTGCTCCGTTATTTAGAGGTACCGCGGGCACTATTTTTTCATTTCGAAATTGTTTATAACATTAAAATTATTACAAATTTTAATTTTTAAAGTTTTCCCCTCTAAACAGGGGAAAAAAACGTTTAATTTGAGAAAAAGAAAATTTCGATAGCTTGAACGGTCTAAGGGTGAAAACGGGAACCTATACTGATTTTGCTTTTTAAAAAAAACTTGTTTAAAAAAAACGCGTTCTATGTTTTTGATCTATCTTTTTACAGCCGTGACGCCGATGAGTTAGTTAGACTGGTTGTCACGGTTTATATATTCCGTAAAACAAGAAAAATAAAGTTTTAAGAACAAGGCGTGAATTTCAGGTCGGTATGGCGGGATTCGCGCCGAAAAGTGTGAAATCGCGCCCGCAAGAGTATCGTGGGCGGGTGCAACCACCCAAAAAAATTCACCGTTTTCCGGAGAATTTTAAGTTTTGAAATGACGATCAAGTCCCGCGACCGACTGACGAATTTTGCAATATTATCTCGCGGCAAATTTTGCGGGTTTTTTTTCTCGCGACAGATCAATGAATTTCGCTTTTTTTCGCCCGCGACCAATTGAAAAATTTCGCGATATCTTACGCGACTGATAGGCTAAATTCACTATTTCCTCTTGCATCTGACTGAATAATTTCATGATTTTTCTCTGCGACCTACTGACGAATTTCGCGTTATATTCCCGTGACCGTTTGACGAATTTCGCGATGTATGCATCTGACCGTTTGACGAATTTCGCAATATTTTCCCACGGCTGATTAGCGAATTTCGCAATATTTTCCCGCGACCAATTAGCGAACTTCGGGGTGTTTTTTTTTTTTTTCATGACAGATCGACGAATTTCGCGATTTTTTTCCGCAACCGTTTTTTCTAATTTCACAGCTTCTTGCAAACGACTAACGAAATTCACAATATATTCTTAGAACATAGTCTAGACACTTTAATGATTTTAAAAAATTCAAAATAAAAAAAAAAATAATAATTTTTTGAAAGTTTTCCGGGAGAACGTCTCTTTAACTAGATTCCCGTTTGGCTTTAGTAACCACTGATATGCAACATGAACACACAGTCCGTGGGCATCATAAACAGCTTTATCATTTATTAGTCATTTATTCTAGCATCAAACACTTGAAGATCGCATAAACGAGGCTAAGAAACTGCAGAGAAAGATTTCTTTTTGTCGACGAACAACGAATGCGTTGTTGAGAAAATTTGGAGTCAACTCCATAAACCAACAAGTTGGAAATTGTATGTCAAACGTGACTATTTGTTCGTAACACATATATTTTCGTGTGTTTTCACTTCTGAGTCGCGGACACCTCCGAATAGCGGACAAATTCCACATACGTTCGTACTATAACTAGTTTTAAAAATATTCAGATCTTGTTGCACTTTTATACAAAAATGCATGAATACAAAATTTATTTTATGTGCAGATTTCCATATTATAGATATTAATTTTATTTTATGACATTAAGTTTCAATGCACTTTTACAAACAATTATTTATAATTCTGTTACAATAAAATTATACAATGCGCAAATATCCAATACAAGACGGAAAAAAAATGTAAAAAAAAATCATCGTTATTATTTCAGTGAAATAAATTATATCGTCTGTGATGATATGATAGAATGAATTTCCGTGATAGGATTAATTTCCGCAATAAAATACGTACATTTTAAATTGACAACATTTTATCTTTTGTTGACATTGACTGAAAATTCCAATAGGAAACTTAAGCCTAGTTTTGAAAATTTCAGAACTTTAATATCTAGACTATTTTTTCCATTTAATATCTATTTATCCGGAAACATCTCTCCAAAAAACTGTCGCTAGATTATAGGATTACTATAATTAAACAATTTTAATATACAAATTACAAATTCAGTAATGCGGAAATAATATGACTATCTTAAATAGGACGTAATCACCATGGCAACCTAGAATCATTATCTATCATGGGATATCATCGAATTAATTTACGTATAATAGGATTTAATAGAATGAAGAAAACTTTTATTAATAACTTTTTAAGTTTTGATTCGATTTTTACAAAATTTGAAATGACAAATTTCTGCAACAATTATATATATATTAAATTTCAAACCATTCGGTTAGGTTGGGTAGTTTTTGCGCTATTATATGCGGACCGGACCGAACCAGACGACGACTATAGATGCCACGTATTTATATAATTACTAACGTACCTAAAAAACAATTGTAGCGAACACAACTGTGAATTTTTAACAAGCAACCAAACAAAAAAGAACGAAAAATGAGAGACACTCTTGAGAATGCTAATTAATTAATAAAATAATATTTTTTTAAATAATATTGATAAAGATTAAATCTATATTAATAAAAGAGAAAAATTTTCGTAATATTAATAAAAAAATTTTTGAGAAAGATTAAATCTATAATAATAAAACAAAGTCTGTCTGTCTGTTGGCGATGGCTAGGGAAATTTATCGCAAGTACAGGTCTGCAAATTTAGTTCCGGATAAACGAAGATACGTCCTAATCACAAAGCACCTGAACCTCAGATATATATATATATATATATATATATATATATATATATATATATATATATATATATATATTTAATAAATTTTGTTGTTTTTGTTGAACGGAATGATCCGCGTATTTCTCCGATTTTCCAAGTTCGCCGACAAATTTGGCTCACTCAAAAAAGCAATCCAAATTCAGTATTTTTGCCTGATATGATAAATTCTATCATCTTTTCAATAAAGTTTATTCGAAAGTCGTACAGCGATTTCTGAATTTTTCACGATTTTTTTTAACTCTCTAATTTGCGGAAAAAGAAAATTTAAATTTTTTTGAAAAACATTTAAAAATATTGAACTTCAAATGAGATATCGAAAAACTTTCTACCATAGGATTAACATTAGCAAGCTCCGGAGCGGGTGTTTTCGCGTGAGTGAAGTAGCCTCTTAAGCGTGGGTTTAAAAATAAGTCCACAAATATAGTGTGAAGTCCCGATATATCGTAATGAACATTTCTTCTTAAAAATTGCCGTGGTATAATGGTGCATTGCATGATCCGCAATAATCGTAAAGTTCGTTTCCTGAAAATAATTAAATAATCCACACAAGAGGCATTAGAGGAAAATAAGTCTTGTAATCCGTGGAATTCTTTTTTATTACCAGCACATCGACACAAGAAAACAGAGAGGGTGGCCTTCGCTTATTCTACCAAAAATTTACCTCTTTATCCGACAAAAGCAAGGGAAGATCTGATCTAATTTTTCAGATTCATTATCGCCAACACATTAGATGTAACATGCCAATCGTTACATTTCTAGCCAGGCATGAACCATCAAACTTTTTGACAGTTAGCAATAATCCAATATTGAGAATTTTTTAATAAGAAATGAAAGGATGCCATAATTTGGCGGAACATCAATTTTTGTGATTTTTAACATACACTAGAGCGTTGTTTTGGGAAAGTTAGGCATGTGTTATTATAATCTAACGAAAAGAGTTATAGTGCATATTTTTGCAGCAGTCAAATTATGAAAACGGTGCCTGCATTTAACTTTAACACAAGATACGAAGAAAGACAAAACAACATATGTTACGGTCATCTGCAGTACATTAATATTCGAATTGAAACCGCATGAGAGTAACGTACATTTAATGTTACGAAGAAATATCTGGGAACAATTTTAGCTAGGAAGAAATGATTGTTTTTCGGATTAAAGAATAAAAAGATTTTGAATACAGAAATTAATTCACATAGAGAAACTTTAAGATAGGAAAATTAAATTTTAGAGTAAAACGCAAAATATATATGATTCTATATCATTACAAATGTTTTTTTTTGTTTGTTTTTTTTTGTTTTTTGAAAACAAACACCTTAAATGCGAATAAATTAATCAAATAAAAACCATACCATAAAAAAGTGAAATTAAATATATATATATATATATATTTGGAATAGTTAGGCATTTATCTATTTATATGATGTATAACATTTTTATTGTATACTAACTTATTATAATATAAAAAAAAAAATTAATGCTATGCAAGCCTATTTGTTCATGCGTAATAGTTTTTTAAAAAGCGTAAATCTTCCGCGAATATTAACTCGTTTTTTCTCGACAAACGTTCAACTCTATACATATACATTAACGATCACAAATGCCTGTAAAACGCGTTTCTCTGCAACAAATATAGTAAGGTGAGAAAGCAATCTGACATGTGTCATACATAAATTACATCACGCAAATTTCGGGGATGTTTTTACCCCTCCCACTCGCTATGACACATGACAAAATTATACTTTCATAACTTTGGGAATTGATTTTTTTCTATAATCCTATTAGTTCAGGGCAGTGGTTCCCAACGGGGACGTACGCCCCACAAGGGGACAAGTTTGAATTTTTGGGGGGCAATTCGAGATTTATTGCTAAACAAATCCTTGTCATTTTATATTTGTCTTTCTTTGTCTACAACTAATGTTGTAGACTAATGTTGTAGGCCAAAAACAAATGTAATATCAGCAGATTATTTAAACAAAGAAAAAAAAAAAAAGACTTTTATTCAATTTTCAAAGTTTTTCTATAGAAAAGTTTTAAAAGAGAATTATCTGGAATAATTACATGAAACATTTTTAATATGATTATTACTTTTTTCATATTTAAAATTCTTTAAACATTTTCCGGCTATTGTTGTATTTTAGAATTTTTTTTTTTTTAATTTTTCGACTAGCATTTATTGGATAAGATCTGTATTTTTATTCGCTCTGCAGTATGTCCATGTCATATGAAGAAATTTTTACACATGTCTACTTAAAATTGATAAATATGAGAATCCAGAAACGCTTCTTGTATAATGTGAATTCATAGAGAGATCTTATTGTCTAAAAAGGCACAGTTCCTAATGAAAAGTCAATTATAAAATGTACGAATAATTTCAAGTTTAATGCAAAACTGTGAGAGTTTCGTCAAGAAATATTGGGAAAATAAAAAAAGGAGACCGTAATACACTTTGTTTTCACACTGATATAACTTGGCAAAAGACAACAAAACTCTTTTGAACATGTGTGAAGTGAAGATACATGACTTTGTTGCATTTATAGAATTATGTTCAAAACATATTCGAGAAAATATTTTACCTGTTTGGTAACAAATTGTAAAATGACTTGTCATTATTAATGTTCTTTCAGTCTTCGTCCAAGTGAATAATAAAAATTCATTTTCTTAAATAAGAATTATATCTATATATTACATAAGAACGTCGATGGGGAGGGGGGGGGGGCATCAGGACTTTTGAGTTGCTTTGGTGGGGCGCGGACAAAAAAAGATTGGGAATCTCTGGTTTAGGGGGAAACAGTGAATTGTCCTTATGCTATAATTGAGTGAAAAACAGTTCAAATTTTGTATTCCTTCTATTGCAAAATCTATCCCTAATCCCATTGATATATATACCTATTCGATTATGCAAATGCATGTGTGTTGTGCAAACGTATAACTGTAGAAATTTAAGCATTTTAAAGATAGCAAAACGTCAAAACTTGAACAGAGAGAAATGAATTTAAAGGTTGGAACTCTGGTACATTTAAAAAGAAAAATGGATGCAGTCAAAAGCTTTCTTTCACCTATTTGTAATCATAGGATCTTTAGGTCACTTCGCCAGGATGTACTACGGATGTCTAAATATATGTTAATTAAAAAATTGGAAAATTGATATTTTCGGGGGTTTTTCGCTAAGTGAAGGGTATTCAATCCCCTTAATGTATGCTCTTTGCAAAACCTTTTTTTTTTTTTTTTTTTTTTTTTTTTTTAGATATGACATTACGATGTGTTAACCCGCCCCCTTTCTCCCTGTCACACTGTCTCACGTAATTTATGAGACCCCCCCCCCCCCTCTCGCCTCTTGAACTGTGACGTACTTCACATGGGTAACAGACATGTTATAACATTTCGTGACAAAGCTTAATGGGTTATGCGAAATTCGAAGTAAATCGGAATTGGATAGAAGCCGAAATTCGAGTGCAGCACAGCAACTGGACTCAATCAAAAATATTTCAAAACGAATTTCTTTCTGTCTTTCGACTTCTAACTTCACACCAATCACGTCACAAACTGGACGCTAACGTGTCACTCCAGCACTTGGATGAACTTCAAGCAAAATGCAACTTGAATAATTAATCGCCTAGAAGACGGATTCTGATTCTGACTAAGGGGTAAGGGTTGTAACGGTTGTCACATAAAAAGCCTTTTTTTTTTTTTTTTTTTTTTTTTTGGCTATGTTATAGGAATTAATCAACTACTTTTTGCAACAAAGATGAAGTAGGTATTTTTTTTAATACATAAATTTAATTAATTAAAACCTTATTTGGGCTGTTTACTAAATTAATAAAAGAAGTTTTACATATGCTAACCAGCGGTTCACTTTATTTTGTTTGTTTGTTTCTAAGACCATTTCTCGCTTGATATTTATCTTCTTATGTAACAGATTTAGAGTCCTGCGCGGATAGGATTGTACCCGACACGAAGCCGAAAATTCTGTTTAAAGTCAACCCGACCCGAACCCAATACACTTCAACCAGAAACCGACCCGAACCCGAAATGAGAGAAAATTAATACAGATTTTAATTAAGAGATGAGAATATTCAAAAAAAGAAAAGAAAAAAAAAGGAATGCTACTTCTCTCATTAAAAATGAAAATTCCGTATGCAATATTTTATCAATAATCCAATTTGTGGAAATGGTAAAGATTGAAAGTAGTGTAATATAGTAATATTTGAAAAAAAAAAAAAAATCATTTTTATTCATTACCGCATATGAGCAATTTTTCATATAATCTGATAGTAATTATCAGAAGTATTTTAATATTATGAAATTCTCTAAAAAATAACATGAAGTTGGAATTATTTACTCTTTTTTGCCTTTGCCATTATTTATAGATCTTTAGACCTGTTGAATTGTTTGTTGCAATAAAGCCTCCAGTTATCAGAAGTAAAGTTGATGATGCTTTTCAATATTGTTTTTGACATTTTGTTCCTATAAAACGGTTCAATTATATGGTTTTTTAATGCCGTTTTGAGAAACATAAAAATAATTCTTTTGTTTATTTTTAGAAAAATTCTGCAGGAATGTGAAAAACTTCAAAATACATTCCTTGAATTTAATAAATTGATGCCGTAGTATCGTTTTATTAAATTCGAGAAATGCATTTTATGCTGTTACGTTGATTGTATATATGTTAATTTTTTATGCTCATAAAGTTAGGTCACTGAACTGTTTTTAACATTTTCCAACATAGTTGAAAAGTATTTATGAATTTGGTTTGTCTATGTATGTCTGTCATCTGTCTGTCCGTGCTCATTAGGTCTGTCATGCAATTGACATATGTTATTGAGGTTTAGTATGGCATGTTCGGTATTGAAAATGAAAACTGTAGCATTTATAGTTTTTTTACAGGGACACTCAAAATAATTCCGTTACATTACGGTCTATGGGAAAAAAACATTTGCTGTTTATTTCAATGATGTTATACAATTTCAAACATATTGAAATCTACTCTATTAAAATACGTGCGCGTATCTATGTAAACTCAAACTCAGAAACCATAGGGCGCAGTGCTACGAAATTTGGCACACGGGTTGCTGGTAGAGGGGCCCCATGAACGATTGGGGCAAAAAATTCGAAAATTTTAAATAGATTTTTTCTTAAATGTTTTTGACGAATTTCTGCCTTTTTTATGTTCAACCCGTAATCGCGCGAGTTCTAACCAGTTCTAAATGTTTACTGCAATGTGAGATATACATATGACGTACGCCACGCTGCAATACTAAGGAGCTGTAGCGGGTATTACGATCATTCTTTTACCTCGCATGCAAATAATTGGAGATTATTTAACTGCGCTTAATTATTACCTTTTCAAAAAAAATAAAGAAAAACATTTTATCACAAACATCCACAAAACTGTTTATTGTATTTATTCCCTTATTCCAAAGACGTACATTATACGTTTTTTCGTCTGCTGCCATAGCAACATGATAAATTAAGTTTCATTTAAAAAAAATGCACAGTAGTAGAAAAATATTTTTCTAAATGGTATAGTTATTGAACAACTCAACACTTTAACAGGGGAAATAAATTCATTTTATTCACATTTTAGAATTAAATTCATGAACTCACATGCGTAGAACGGATTAAATAGCTAGTTGATATATATTACTGGGGTGCACTACAAAAGGCTTACTGTAGAAAAATATGATGTGCATAGTACTTATTACAGGGACACTAAAAAACATTAAAGTTCTATGGAGGAAAATTGTTTGCAGTTTAATTTAATAATGTTTCACTATTTCAAACATATTGAAATTGATATATATCACTGAGGTGAAATGCAAAATGCTTACTATAGAACACAGTGTGCATAGCATTCATTGTTCATATACAGGGACACACAACATGAACAATAAATGCTTCTATGAACAATAAATGCTGAAAGAGCGTTTACAGTTGTAATACGCGTGTATAAATTTAACGATTTTTTTTTTAATATTACTTGGTGTGTATAAATTATATACATCATATTACAGGACAGCACAAAAGTTCTCGAGTACATTTCCGTTTACTGACGGATATTCCAAAGGGGAATTTTAAACTGTGCTACGTAGTTTCTAAATGAACTAAAATTTAGCATTCTATGTAGTATATGATACATACAAATCTATAGATCCTATACAGGGCTGCACAAAATAATTCGGATATTTTTCAGAATATTGCTGGTAATTCCTGAAATTGCGTTTTCCAAATTGTTTACTTAGATATCATCTTTCACCTTATTAACAAGTTGGAAATTGTACGTCAAACGTGACAAACGAGGTGCGTTCGTACTATAGCTAGTTATATAAATATTCAGATCTTGATGATTTTTAATTCTGCGAAATGAATTCTATCGTCTGCAGATTAATTTCTGCAATAAAATAAGTAACTCGGTCGCTTGACGATTCAACCTTGGAAACTCCTATAACAAAAAAGCGCCGATTTAAAAAAAAAAAAAAAAAAAAAAAAAAAATCATATTTCTTAATAAATATTTTTATTAATATCTGCTAAAGTTTTGATTCGATTTTCATAAAATTTGAAATGTCTCGACCAGGGCTTTACAAATTTGAAAAAATCTGGTTGCCAGGTATAAATTCTAGTCGCCAGTAAAAAAATGTAACAACCCCCCCCCCCCCCCCCTCCCCGTTATTGATTTTTAAAAAGTACAAACGTTTGCTTAGGGATTAAGTCAGAAAAAATAATAACAAACATAGTTTAGAATTATTAGTTACATAGTTTATAATAGTGCATAATAACTAAGTTTTCTAAGGAAACTTATCAAAGTTATATATTTGTGAAAAAAATAATAATAAAGGAAATATTGTAAACTCTGAATTAACCGACATGTTCGGGAAATGCTGATTGCCGTATGCTTCAAATGTTCAAATAGTTGAGTGCTACAAAATCTATATCGGATGAGAGGGCATCTATAAAATAGTGAAGCCGGAAAACGATTTCATGCCTATTTAGCCTATCAAAATAAAAAAGTCAAATAATTCTGATTTAATTATTTCAAAATTTGCATTTAATGACATTTGCAATAGTTTTGCCAAATTAAAAATAAGTTAATTTTTTCTGTTGTTGTTTGTTTGTTTGTGTGTGTGTGAATATAATTTCAAATTTATTTCTTAATATTTTGTAACTTTGCAGCATCTATAATGAGATATCTTACAAGAAATTTAATTAAACGTTGTGATGTTCGCAAACTCGGGGGCTATTAACGCGTAATATTACGAGTTATTACGTAAACGTTTGTTTTCGTAGCTAAAAAGGAAAGAAAAAAATATATTTTCCCGCGCTGGATTAAATCGAAATCAGCAGCCGGCTGAGGTTTATTTTCATCCAACGATCTACAATAAGAATTAAAAAAAAAAAAAAAAAAAAACTTTTTGAAGTGCAATCAATGATTTTTTATTTCCATTTACTGCAGATAATAATCCAAACAATGTAATTATAAAATACTATTGAGAAACAACTCTGAACCAGTCACTTGTCGCCAAGACAGAGTGACGACGGCAATGTCCAACGCGTGTGGTGCAAACAGACGCGAGGCGCCAAGCATTTTAAGCCGGTAAAAAATATTAAAAATAATAATACATATTTTTATTAAAATGAATTATTCTTGAAATTTTAATTAAGTTTTATAGATTTACTTCGAATGAATTACTTATAATCACTTATATGTTATTATTCTTTTAAAATGAATGTAATAGATTAAAAGTTTTAATTCTGAACACAAAAATCTGATTTGAAACATACAAAAAAGTAAGCATTTTTTATCATTGCATCCAATTTTTAGAAGCCACATAAGACTATTGTTATTGACCCCCCCCCCCCCTCTCCTCACATTCTAATCACATGACTAGCCGACTAGAGCGGAAAAGAATGGCGTTTTATGTGCATGAAATGGAAAATGCCTTTTTAACTTCGCTTTAGAGAAAATGTCGTTTGTGCTCATTTTTTCGTTCAATTTTTGTAAAAAATAAATAAATAAATGAAATAAAAAAAGTCAGATTAAAAAAGTTAGTCGCCAGATAAAAAAAAAATGGTCGCCAGTGGCGACCTGGCGACCGCATTTGTCAAGCTCTGGTCTCGACACAATTCTGCAAAGATAATATATCTTAAATTTCAAACCACTCAGTTGGGTAGTTTTTGCGTTGTTATGTGCAGACAGACGGACGGACCAGGCGACGACAATAGATGCTACGTATTAATATAATTAAGAACGCACCTAATAAACGGTAAATATTTGTAAAGTTATTTTGGAAGTGTTGGAAAGTGTTACATAATGTATGCTTGACGCATGATTTTTCGTTCTTGTCGCGTATAGTAGACGGTTTCTCACATTTCCGTCTACTTTTCGAAATCTAGGGATGATTCTACCGCGGTTATTTTTACACGCATGTTTATTCCCAACATACAGTGGGGCTCTTGTTTACACGGTTCTCATTAATTAATGGTTGTTTATTAATCGCTTTTCAGCTCGAGTTGAGAGTTGACTTCAAATGGAATGTTTGGGTTCAGGACAGATTTGGATAACCCAATCCATTCAGAGTCCAAATGTGCACTTTCAACACAAAAAATGTGACTACACCAGCATAAAGTGAAAATCTTGAATTTAATAAGACGACACTGGAAGTCATTAAGAAAGGAAAAGCTTTTTTTGATTGTAGGACAGTACAAAAAAAAAATCCCTCACGGCTCGGCCTACAGTACAGGCACAGGTAGATTTCGAATACGTAGACCGTGGGGCGCCTGTTTGTAGGGAATTGCGGAAGAAACGACCTTTTTGCCATGATGCGACAGTTGGAACCACCCACTTCGAAACCTAACTTGTTTGCAAGCAGAGCAGGCAGGATTTTTTTTTTTTTTTTTTTTTGGGCTATAAGTGTTGGTCCTATAAAAAACATGTCAATGTAAAAAGTTTTAGATAATATTAAGAGGATTTATACTAAATTTAAGCGGATTTGATATCTTGTGAATGGACGAAGTTGTGAATTTTTTTCTTCTAAAGCCCCCCTTCTTCCCCCCCCCCCCCCCCTGGGGCCATTTTTAATGATATCAAAAATCTGTCATACATAAATTTTCGGCCCTTTTCCTAGAAGTAAAAGTAACTTTAAACGGATTCGATACGTATCATAATTAAGAAATTATGAGATTTTTTCTGTTTTCACAAAAAGCCCCCCCCCCCCCGCTTTGGTTTGATTTCGCCCATGAACGAACTTGACCGAGATTTTATGCCCCTTGATTTTATGTATCAGTTTGAAAGAGATTTGTGCAGAATTATGGATGTTATCGTGTCCATAAAAAAGTGACATAGATAGATATATAGATAGATAAAGTTTTGAACTGGGAGTGGTTTTGGGTTCTGGGAGTCATGCGTAGATCTGCAAAAATTTTTCAAAAATTCCAACTTAGGGGAGAATGTAATAGGTAGTATTTCTTACGAAATCTACCTAATATGCTTTATAAATTCCAGTCTTAATGAAGTATAAATGCAGTAAAACGTGCTACAACGAAATTGCAAGAGAGCAATAAATAATTCTGTTTTGAACAGATTTCTGTCTTAGAAATGTAGACCGTTTATTGTCATTGTATTACATATTTATTTTCATTGGGCTATGGAATATTTCAGTTTATAGCAAAATTCCGTTAGAATATAACAAAATATTTGACAAGCGAACCCGCATATACTGCTATATACAAAAACACAAAGTTCTACAACTTACTCAACATGCATTAATAGCTTGCACAGAAACTGATGATAATAATAATATGAAAGAAGGAAGATGAAATATATGTCTATAAATAAAATGGTAGTATTCGAATAACTGTACAATTTGTGCAATTAAGAATGAAAATGACTTCATGAATCTGTCGGCTAGTTCGGATTAGTACAGAAAAAAATTGCAAAAAACGAAAAACGAAAAAAATATTTGTTTAAATTTATTCGGCGAGACATCTAGCAATATTCGGCAAGACATCTAGCAATATTCGGCGAAATATCAGTAATATTCGGCGAGACATCTAGCAATATTCGGCGAGATATCAGCAATATTCGGCGAGATATCAGCAATATTCGGCGAGACATCTAGCAATATTCGGGCGAGACATCAAGCAATATTCGGCGAGATATCCCCCAATATTTGCCTGGAACACCCGACCAACTTGCTTCAATATTCGGCAAAACGGCCGAATGCCGAATATTCGTCACATCCGTAGTTTGAACAGGAAGATTCGTCCCTGCTGCAAGAATTACGTAGAATATTTCAAGTCAATGCTGCATGTACAAAATGTCGGTTACGGAGCCAGCGCGATCCTGAAAAGGCTAGGTTCGACTGGTCATTGAGCACTTTCACTCATCAAGGCTGGGCTAAGTAGCATCCCACTGTTTTGCTATGATTTGACAATCTATAAATAAACGCATCAAGAAATGCGATGGGAAGCTTACGTCAACTGGGCATCTTCGAAGGTCAGCCACAGGAAATAAATAAACTGTGCAGAAATTTAGAAAAATAAGTTACAATAACAGAAAAAAAATCTGTGAAAACGGAACCTATACTGTAATATCCAATCTTAAACGGAAAATGGTTCCGGTGAAAAACTAGTCGTTGGGGGCCACCGTAATACTTACCCATCATGGATATGCATAATATAGAATATGGAAATAAAACATGTGTAAACTACTTATAAAATGCATCGCAATTCGAATAAAATCGTGGCTTGATGACGTCCTAAACTTTAAATGTTCTATTACTGAATTGCGTAAAAGAAACATTCTTTAACTCCAAAAATATTAATCATATTAACTAACGGTTTATTGTGTCGGATGAAGCATCTCATTTCCAATTAAAATAGATCTTTGAATTGAAATTTGGATGAAATACAGGGTCATGAAAAATCGAAGCGTATGGAAAATAGGATTACAAATATCTCGGCAACTCATTATCCGATCGACTTCCTTCTTTATGCAAAATTTATGATTTTGTATTGTCTTTTATAGTCACTCCTTAAAATAAACAATTTCGAAAATTTGTATGTACCTTTTATCAGAACGAATATTTCGAGAAACCGAAAAAAATAGTTCCGGATCATCGAGGTTACTGAAATTCAATAGGCTTCTTCTCATTGTTACATACTAAGTACATACCCAATTTCAAGTATCTATCTCAATTTTTTCGGGAGATAGAGCGTTTACAGACACACAGACGGACGGCAAAATTTTTTTTTCTAAAAATATGTTTTTAGGAATTTCCAATGTCTGAAACGTGTAAATCTCAATTTTTTTTTCGATTTTCAAAACGATTACAAGACTTGCCCTATACTACGTATGATGGGTAGGTAATAATAAATTCCTATTTTAGTTAAAATGCATATGAATTACATGTATCTACAGATAAAATTATGCTATTTGTAATTTAGATTTAATAAAAGTATCGTGTTTTATTTATTAGCATCAAGGTGTTAAAAATCAAACATTACAAAAAATACGCCAAGCTGTTAAAATTCTTAAACGTACAAATAATGCAAGATCAATTTTTATTTTACTTTATTTCCAATTTAACATTTAAAAAATATATATAATCAATTACTTAAGTTCGTATTACGAAGCGGAATATTCGGTATAAAATTTGGCCGAATATTCTGTATTCGGCCAAATTACTGTTCGTTTACATCCCTAGTTTTTTTCCAAAAATTCGTGAGCGAAAATGCCTAAAGCGTATTTTTTAGTGGATTCAAAATTTTAAAAATCAAAGCTGATTGGTCATAAGACTTAAAATGTCGAACAGTTTAAAAAAAATGACCACTTTTGTCATTTTATATCTTAAAAAGTATAAATTACTAAAACACAATTTTTGAAGGTTGTAATATAGATACTTTGTTTTCTTTTTTTTCATATTGTTTTCAGATATTAATGGGGAAAATTAGTTGTTATAGGATTTGTTTAACTTGTCGAGCAAAAAAATGAAATCACAGGTTAGCAAGAATGATTACGAAAGAATTTCTCCATATAAAAGAAAAGATTTCCTATCTAATTATACTTGATGACCTGTGCTTCTCCTAAACCTAAAAAAAAAAAAAAAAAAAAAAAAAAAAAAAGCAGGAAATTGTACGTCAAACGTAACAAATGAGGTGCGTTCGTACTATAACTAGTTTTATAAATATCCACAACCTGTTGCACTCTTATGCAAAAATGTATGAATGCAAAATTTATTTTATGTGCAGATTTTCATATGATAGATATTCATTTTATTTCATGAAATATTAAGTTTCAATACACTTTTACAAACAATTCATTACATTTCAGTTACATTAAAATTATACTATGCGCCAATATCCAATACAAAACAATGTAAAAAAAAAAAAAAATCATCATTATTTCAGTGAAAAAATGAATTATATCGTCTCTTATTAGGGTAGGATTCATTTCCGTCATAAAATAAGTACATTTTAAGTTGGCAACATTTTATCTTTTGTTGGCATTTACTGATAAATTCTAACGAGCAGGGAAGACCTAGCTATGCTCGGTCAAAATTAAATTTGAGTTCAAATATCATGACCCATGACCAAAATGACCCACTAATTGAATTTTCTCGAACATGTGACTTAGCCCAACAGTCTTCTCGTGCCCGAAAACCAATGGATGCAAAATTTAGTGTAAATTGAGCCGCTTTTTAGATCTTGACCCACAATGACCCACTAATCTAATTTCGGACATGTGACCTAGCCCAATGATTTTATCGTGCTCGAAACTCGTAGGACACAAAATTTAATCAAAATCGTTAGAGCCGTTTTTTACATAAAATTAATTTGATCCGCGTTGACCCAAAAATGTCCCACTAATCGAAAGTTCTCGAACATGTGACCCAGCCCAATAGTCTTCTCGTGCCCGAAAAGGGTCGGATACAAAATTTCGTCAAAATCGTTTGAACCGTTTTTTAGATACAATTAGCTAGACCATGACCCAAAATGACCCACTAATCGAATTTTCTCGAACATGTGACCTAGCCCAATGGTTTTCTGGTGCCCCAAAACGGTAGGATACAAAATTTCGTCAAAATCGTTAGAGCCGTTTTTAAAATAAAATTTGCATAACCACACACACACACAAACAAGATTTGCTCGTATTAGAATATATGATGGGAAACTTAAGGCTGCTCGTCAGTAAACTTCCCGGTTCCCCTCGCTAATGTTATTCCTATGGGCGTAGGAAGCATTCGTATTTTTAAAATATCTCCCCAGGAAATTAATATTTTTAACTTCTGTTTTCTGTGTACTGTTCTTAAAGAATGTCTCTTTTTTTCTTAGTTATTAAAATATTTCTCAACTATTTATAATTAATTAATATATTAATATATAGCTTAATTTATATTTTTATGTGTTAAAATCTTAGCGAAACTGAATAGGATTTTAACATTTCATATAAAATTCAGTATATATTTTAGAAAAAAATTGACAACTAAGAAAAAAAAGAGACATTCTTTAAGAACAATACACAGAAAACAGAAGTTAAAAATATTAATTTTGCGAGGAGATATTTTAAAAATACGAATGCATCCTACGCCCATAGGAATAACATTAGCGCGGGGAATCGGGAAGTTTACTGACGAGCAGCCTTAAGCCTAGCTTTGGAAATTTCAGAACTTATATTGAGATTCTTTTTCCATTTAATATCTATTTCTCCGGAAACGTCTATCCAAAAAATGGTAGATTGTAGGATTGCTATAATTAAACAATTTTAGTATACAAATTTGGTTTTTAAATTCAGTCATACGGAAATAGTAGGACTCCATCTTAAATAGGGCGTTATCACCATGGCAACCTAGAATCATTATCTATCCTGAGATATTGAATTAATTACGTATGTTAGGATTTAATAGAACTTTTATAAAAAACTTAATTTAATTATGCTTTTTAAGGATTATTAACTTTTTATGGATTTAATTAAACTTTTATTAATATATCTTTTTAAGTTTTGATTCGATTTTCAAAAATTTGAAATGACTCGACAAAATTCTGCAACGATTATACATATTAAATTTCAAACCATTCGGTTGAGTTGTTTTTGTGGTGTTATATGCGGACAGACGGACAGACCAGACGACGACTACTATAGGAGCTACGTATTTATATAATTAGGAACGCAACTAAAAATTAGTTAAAACACAATTTTTTGTTATTAATCCGCGAGTTATGAATTAAATTTAATAACACATGTTTTTCATTTAAGATAATTATACTTTTCTTGTCATAGGGATTATTTTTTTTTTTTTTTTTTTTTTTAATGCATTTGCATGCATTCAATAGGAAGGAAAGAATCCTGCTCATGGAAAAATGGCAGGTCCTCCCCGATTATGGAAAAGGGGCGAAAAATATATCTAAAAAAAAAAAAATCCCCTAAAGATATCAATTGAAAATATTAAAATTTTGCGTTATCTGCAAATTTTATGGATGCATCAGCAATTGGGGTGGAGGGTGGGGGCAAGATATAACTTTAAACGATAACCTAACGGCCTAACTTAAAAAGACCGGGGGGGGGGGGGGGTTTGAAAAGAAAGTCAGGAGACGAAAGCATTTTATATTAGAAATCTGAAACCTTTCCCCATGACTTGTCCTATAGTTTTTAGTAATTTTTTTTTAACCTAAATGTACGATTTTAGTGTTTTTTTTTTTTTTTTTTTTTTTTTTGCTGGAATGAAACGAAAAGCTTCATTTATTTATACTTTAAGCTTTGAGTTGGCAGATCGAATTTTATCGAAAAAACTATCCATGATTTCGAAAAGTAAATAGAGAAAATACGAGAAAACTAAAATTCGACGTTCATTTGGAAATAAAGCCGAACGAAGGGAGAAATAAATTCGATGAAAGATAACAAAAAAAAAAAAAAAAAAAAAAAAAAAAAGTATATTGTTATTTGCTAGAAAAATGAAATAAAAAATGTATGCAGGAAAATAGCATCCGAGTAAGATTTGAAAAGTAAATAAGAGGCCTTGAAAAAGAATAGGGAGGGGAGGGGATTTTAGCTTTGCATAGCAGTTTGCGACAAAACAAATAAGTAAAAAGGGAAATTTAAGCTCCGACGAACCTACGCATAAAAATTACAGATTTTGTTGTTGTCGTTGTGGGAAAAGTAGTTTTCCTTTCTTAGTTTTTTTTCCCATAATACCTTTACATTAAAAAGTAATTTTGACGGAAATATGAGACTCATGCATACGCAAATGCACCCGACAGAGTTATCTGTTTGCAACTGAGAAAATTGTTTGTTTTTTTACCAGTACGCAACAAAAAAATAAACATTTATTTTAGAATGTTTTCAGCTAATTACAATTACTTCTTTATTTATTTATTATTATTTTTTTTTTTTTATCGAGCAAGACATTCATTTAACAGCAAGCATTCAAAATAAAAAAAAGTACGGGGATTTAAAAAAAGAAAGAAAAACATTCACTTATTTAGAATATTAATATATTTTTAACTATAGCTAATTGCTTTTTTATTTATTGCCATCCAAAAGAAGAAAAAAAAAAACATTTGAAAATTGGATTATGGCATTACTTTAATGAAAACTATTTTCAAACACAGACAACATATTCAGATGAATGTGTAAGTGGGCAAACAATTAAAAAGAGCATAATGAATAGAGGAAAGAAGGAATTAAAAAGACCTTTTAAAATCAAATATTTAATAAAATTAAAAAATCGCATTAAAATCACACAATAAAATAAATTACAGTAGGCGTCTCTACTGTAATTGATTTTGCTGTGTGATATTAATGTATTGTTTTTTAGTTCTATTAAATATCGGATTTTAAAATATATTTTTAATTTATATTATTATTTAGACGTAATATGTCTAATTATATGTGCAAATATTTTATCGCAACTTTTACAGCTTAAAAATATTGAGTATTTGATTGAAATCAGTTCCTATTTCATTCATAAACTTAATCCAGGGTAAATTATTGAGCAATGCAGTTATTCACATTGAAATTTGAAATAGCTGAATTGCTTTCTTTCTTTTTTGTCTTTCTTTCTTTTTTTAATAGTTATAGATGTGATATGATAAAATATTTCTCTGATTAAAGTTGTCTGTTTTTGTTTTTCTATGTTTTAAAAATTCAGTTTTTCCAAAACGAAAATCAAACTTCAAATTTAATAATATTATAGGAAAGAAACACCACCTTTTATATACAGTGTCTCACAAAAGTGATGGGACACTTGTGCTTTATAAAAAGAAACTGCAATAAAATAAATAAACAAACATGTGCAAAAATTTTTTGGGTGTGTTTCATATTTAAAGTTAGTAACAATTATTACATAACATACATTTTGTCAAAATATTAAAATATTAATTTAGTAAAAATACAATTGTTCAGAACGGAGCAAAAAATGGCTCACATAAGTGATGGGACACTTACTTTTCCATCAAATATTTATCCACAAATTTTACTTTTTAAAAGGTTTTAATATTTTGTTGGATTTCCTTTTACTTTTAAAACATGATTTAATCTTTTTGGGATGGATTCGACTATTTTTTTTTGTGATTTCTGGAGTGATTTTACCCCATTCTTCTTGAAGCACCGATTTTAGTTGTTGTTTTGAAGAAATGGTGTGTTTGCGAATTCTTGATTCCAATTCTTGCCAAATATTCTCTATGGGATTTAAGTCTGGAGATTGTGGTGGTGTTTTTATTATTTCAGGACAGTTATATAGCAGCCAGAGTCTAACGTTCAGAGCAGTGTGCTTGGGGTCATTGTCCTGGTAGAATTTAAAATCGTTATGAAGGTTCAATTTTCGTGCTGAAGACTTCAAATTTTGCTTTAAAATATCAATATACTTGTACTGATCCATTATACTGTCAATAAAAACAAAATTACCAACTCCAGCGGACGACATACACCCCCATACCATAACTCCTCCTCCACCATGTTTTACTGTTGGTACCAAGTTCTGTTTGCGAAGTTCTTCCCTGGGTTTTCTCCACACCAAGATTCTACCGTCAGAACCAAATATATTAAATTTACTCTCATCAGCAAATATAACTTTATTCCAGTAATCAGAATTCTTATTTATGTTGGATTTTGCGAAAGCTAGTCTGAGTTTTCTATTCTTTTCACTTACGAAGAATTTTTTCCTGGCTACTCTACCGTGATATCCAGCAGATCGAATTACCCTTCCAATAGTTTCAGGATTAACAATTATTCCATATAATGCTTGTAAATCAGCAGCAACTTTTGAAGCACTAATTCTTGGATTTTTTTTAATATTTCGAACGATAATTCGCTTTATTCCATTGGATAGCTTTGATGGTCAGCCAGGTCTTCTTTTATCCTGAATCATATGATTCTTTTTATATCGTTTAATGATATTGAAAACTGTTGAACGACTCAAGTTAACTGTTTCAGCAGTTTTTCTAATAGATTTTCCACGTTCAATATGCAAATTAATAACTAATTTTCGAATTTCAGGCGAAGTTTCTTTTCGTTTAGCATTCATGACTACACAGGGCTAAAAAACACAAAAATTCCAAAACAAACTGGAGAGAAATACTGCAGACGATTTTATAAATTATTGCCAATTGCTTTTAAGTAAAAATAAAACCCCAAAAAATATTTTTATTGCTTATTTCAGGCGATTTTTGTTGCATATATAATGGTGTCCCATCACTTATGTGAGCTATTTTTTGCTCCGTTCTAAACATTTGTATTTTTATTAAATTAATATTTTAATATTTTGACAAAATGTATGTTATGTAATAATCTTTACTAAATTTAAGTATGAAACACACCCACAAAAAAAATGTGTACATGTTTTTTTAATTTATTTGATTAGTTTCCTTTTGTAAAGCACAAGTGTCCCATCACTTATGTGAGACACTGTATATAACACGCCCCTATCTCTCTTTATTATTTTTTTTTATTTTATTTTTACAACTCTATTGAATCGATTTTAATAATAGTAATTACTATTTTTAACGAAAGCTCTTTATCTATAAATTTGCAGAAAAGCTTTTTGTTTTAATCATTACTATTAGTGAATGTTCTGTAAAAATAAAACATAAAAATAAATGATGATTCATGCATTATTTTATTTTTGTGAAAATAAGACATATTTTTTTGTTGTTGTTGCTGTTTCTTTAATCCAACTAGCCTACTAAGATTTTCTTGATTTAATAAAAACCATGAAAACTATAAATACCGTGTTTTAAAAATATCGTCTGCGCGAAAATATCTTCAAAAGCCTATTTGTTTTTTTCTTCTATTGAAAGTTGGATGTTCAAAGTACCCATTTGTACAATTCCATACTAATATTTAAATAAGAAAGTATTATTGTATGCATGAATAAATGCGAAAAACATAAAAATAATGATGATTCATGCATTATTTTATTTTTGTGAAAATAAGACATATTTTGTTGTTGTTGTTACTGTTGCTCTAATCCAACTAGCCTACTAAGATTTTCTTGATTTAGTAAATACCACGAGAACCATAAATACCGTGTTTTAAAAATATCGCCTGCGCGAAAATTTCTTCAAAAACCGATTTTCTTTTTCTGCTATTGAAAGTTGGATGTTTAAAGTACCCAATCTGTACACTTTAAATAAGAAAGTTTTGTTGGATGCATGAATAAATGCGACCGGACGTTCCCCCCTGTTATATTTTGCTTTTTCACTTTGGAGAGTAAAAAAAGAAAAGAATCAAATTCGAAGAGTTAGAGAAAAACACCACATTCGTAAACAAAATCTAGTTTATTACAGAGTTTATCATTTTGGACATTTTATCAGCCAAATCTCAAGCGCAAAAAGACTTTTTTTTCGTAATCAATTTTGTAAAACATTTAGCTTTTCACATCTCGGTAAATCAGTGACGCTTGACGACTTCGTTACTGTTTTTGTTGTTTTTTAATTGCTCGACCACATGCGAAGATGGCGATGGAGAAGCATCATCCCTTTTTTGAGGTCCAAGGTCATGTGACACGCTGAGCAGAGAGGTCTCGCAGAAAATGCCTCGAGCAGCATGTTTATCCGATAACAATTTAACGGACTCTCTTGAAACGCGAGATGGCAATCAAGTTACGGAGCGGTCAGATTGAAGAAAATGAAAATAACAACAACAGGGTGTCGAGCATCCGGTCCTTTTTGTGAATGGCTAGTGGACACCGCTAAGTAAATTAAACGAAGAAGACGGCAAAAGGCAACCAGTACATATGAATAGAGAGCGCGTATCTATACAGAATTGTAAATAACACCAGGGTTTTACAAACTGTTTCAATGGTCCAGAAACTGCAACGGTGAACTCAAATGTTTTATTAAAGAGTGTGCTTTCAAGAAAAAAAAAAAAAAAAAAGACTAGCATTGTTAATAGAAGCGGGTAAAAAAAAATCTGCAATACACAGTTTAATTTATGACATTCTAATTTTTAAAAATGAAAACTACTTGAGTATAGTTTTACACTTTTTTACTAGTTCTTGGATATCAAAACTATTTCATGAGTGAAAATTTCGAGTAACAAATGATCGTTGAAAAAAACATCATGAGATAGATCGGTACGCATTCATAACACAGAATTGATGATAATTTTGTTTATAAATCCAATATTTATAATTAGACCGATACTAGCCATTAGGGGCCCATCCAAAAATTGTGTCACAAAGAATGGGAGTGTAACAAAGTGTAACAAGTAAAGGGAGGGTGGCTAACCTCATTGTAACGTCACATAAACTATGGAAACAATAAGGTAGGCGCAGCATAATAAAGTTCATTGAAACAACTATGCATTTTTATTCAAGTAATATAGTAATAGGTATATCATTCCTTCTTTTTATATGTATTTCAACAGATAAGTGGTACTTTGAATAAAAAATATCCAAACATACACAATAACATATGTTAGAAAGTAAAAAGTAAGAAAATGCAGAATTTTGAAGAAGCGTGTCATAAAAAACATTTATAAAATTTTTATCTAAGGCAAAGTGCCATTAAGCTATATATATATATATATATATATATATTTTTTCCTTAGAGTTATATAGGGTAGATGTGCCAGTAATGGACACCCTTAAAGAATTTCTTTCAAAATTATTTTTTAATTAATAGTTATAATTGTTATATTCCACATTTTTTAATATTATATTAATCTACCAACAATATTTAACTATGCTCATAGTCACATTTCCCAATGTGAATCGAAATTTAATTGTAAATAACAGAAATAAATCAAAACACCCTAAATCCCAGTAATGAACATCCCACAAAAAGTAATAGATAATTGATATTATGATTGTATTTAAAACTAGAATTTAAAGAAAGCATATTAATGAAATAAAAAAAGCTGAATTTTTATTGGTTATTTTTTTTATAAACCAAAAATATTGAAGGTGGCCCATTACTGGCACATCTACCTAGTTTTGATAACTTTCGTTGAGAAACTTAATTTGTATTACCTTTCTAAATTAATTTATTAAACTGAGGCATTATTCAAGATATGTATACTATAACTATGATCATAATTATTATTTTTCAATCAATCCTTTAAAAAAAAATTATACTTAAAAAAAAAAAAAAATCACACGATAAAATTATAAGACTTGGGGGAAAAATTGACAATGGTGGGAGAGGGTGGTGGGGGTAACTATTTTTACTGGCGACTACACATTGTTGTTGACTACCAGACTTTTTCTAAATTGTAGAGCCTTGGTGATGGGCAATTTAATTTATAAATGCTTTAAAAAATTACAAGTTTAAAAAATCTAACACATTCGTTGACAGAAGTAATCGATTTCAAATCTATCAGCTTGCCAACTGATTGAGAATTACAAAATCTTTAACAATGAGACCTTTTGTAGCCAAATATCTATCGATTAATTTACAAATCGATTGAATTCATGATTACCTAATGATACTTTTAAACTTAATAGCAGTAAAACTAAATAAATAAATAAAAACAACAACAACAACAAAAAAAAAAAAAAAAAAAAAAAAAAAATGTTGATTTTACAGTATAATACTGGCATCCCAAGCTGTCAGTATTATACCGTAAAATCAACAGCAATAAACAGCAAAATAAGCAGTAATACACTGCCGCGATGCAGTGAAAACGAGGATTATTTTATTTGGTTGTCTAAAATTTTCTGCAATTTCTGAAGATTTGCTGCGAATGGTCTTTACCTATATTAGGGGTTTCCAACAACTCAATCGCGGGCCGCAAACATACCAGTACTATTATAGAGTCAGTAATAATATTCGTCTTGTTTATTTTTTTGTAGAAAGTTACCGTAAATGCTTCGATACAATAAAGTGAAAATTATTTTACAAATTTACTGGTATGTCTGCTTTCTGCGATCGGATTGTTAAAAACCTTTGATCTATATTCTGTGACTTTGTGAAATAAGATGTGGATAAATGTCAGCATTTAAAGAAATCTTTTGGCATAAAAGTCCTAAATTAACCCTAGAAGACTATAGACAGCCGTAAAAATTAGGACTATGTTTGACAGACGACATGGTTGATTGACAAGGAGGATAAGAATAAGAATATTTGTTTTCTATGTAAATTGATAATAAAATGTTGAAAAGAACATTATAATCATTTTCGAACCTATTTTACTAAAAACCATTTAAAATTTACAGAATTATTACCTTTTTTTTTTTTTTAACGAGCATTTGGTCTTTTCTACTACCCGCTTTGTGGCGATGCTCACAGTTTTTTTTTTATACCGAGTACTTCTAGTCATCAAAGGGTTAAAGACAAAAAAGAAGCGGTTACAAGCGTTTTTAAACTTTTTACTTCCTGGTTCCGCTAAAAGATAAGATTTACTCATTTTTTGTCTTTAACAGTAAGAAAATAAAAGAAACTTGTTTTATAAATTTAATCATATAGTCCATTTATTAATAAATTAATAATGATAATTAGCAGATTTCTAAAGTGTTGAGATAGTTTAATAAAAATACATTAGAATAATATTATCCTCAGCAACAATCTGAGATAATGTCCATTTGTCATTTATAACTCAAATGTTCTAATTTTATATTCCAAACAAGTGATTATTTTTTAATTACTTGTAATACATGGGTTTTTGATAAACTTGACCACAATTTAATTAATTGTTTATTTATTTTGAAAGGGCGCCAGAAACAATAAAATGAAATAATAATAATCTATAATTAAAGATATATTTGATTCATAGACAACTTTTGGCAAAGATTGGTGATTCTCGTTTATTATTTGGGATTAAAAAAATATCTCGTCTATTATTTGGGATTTAAATAAAATAAAAAAAATAGTGTAAGGTACAATTGATTTAAAAAGAAATACACAAAGCAGCAAATTGTACAAATGCATTAACTACAGAAAAATACTTTTAGCTTAAATTTGAATTTTACTTAAATTCAAATTTAAACTAAAAATATTCCTCACCACCCTAAAACAGAAATCTAAAATGTTTTTCTACCACTTTCGCATTAACAGGTTAAATTACTATTTATAATAATTCGGCTATGCTTTTAATAGGCGATATAAATTTATTATCATTAATAGTGTCATAAAATTTTAATATAGACCCGCTTCGCCCGCTAGCGAAAAACTAATAAAATATTGAAAGCTACTGAAAACGGGTTATTTATTTATTCATTTTCATGTTTAGTACTCCCCATGTGAAGCAAAAGCATTCACATCTTATATGTAAGTTTCTAAATTCGTTAACTTGGAAATACCATTTTCAATAGAATCAATCGCATACTACTTCAATCACTAAAAATGAAAAATTTTACACAAAAATATATACCAACAATACCATAAAATTAGCCGAAATGATAAGATAAAAATTTAATGTAAAAATACAATATAAAAATATAACAAATATCGTAAGTTCGTTAATTTATTTATATTGTCGTATGAGCAACTTTTCTTATAAGCGTGGATAACAATTACCAGTGACATTTAACTATAAGAAATATATATATTTTTTTCAATCATTTTTCAAATATCATCTTTAAAAATCTTTTTCGTGTGTGCATATTTTAAATATGTTTATTAGTTTGAATTTTCTAAAAATATATATACAACATAAAAATAAAGGTACTTCTCTATTATCCCGTCGAGCACTTTTCATAACAAAAAACTATCGCCAAACTGTAAGATTAAACGCCAAAAACGCAGTCCCATTTACTGGATGTCAGAAGCATTATGTGTTTGTTATGTCATCAAGTGGTTTTTAATTCGACATTTGCGAGTTATTTCATTCATTAAAATAACAATTGTTTCCTTAAATTCTTATATTTTATTTATTTATTTATTTTGATATTACAATTTCAATGTTCTCCCGTTTATTTGAAGTTACAGTTTGGCGATAGCTTTTTGTTATGAAAAGTGGTCGACGGGATAATAGAGAAGTACCAAAATAAATTATTACAAAAAATAAATGTTTCCAAAACGATTTTTTTTTAAACTATTTTACAATTTTCGTGAATTTTAACGAAAAAAATTTGTTTAGAAAAGAAATTAAAAAAAGGTGATACAGACTCTTAATAGTTAGAACTAGTATAATTTAAAATATTCTAAATTTAAGCAAGTACATATTTATTTATTGATTTGATACCAAAACCTGTTTACACTTCACTGTTACCGAACTTGTAACTATACCAAAGTTTAACAGAAAATGGACATTTTATTTAAAACTTGAGTTCATTGCTCGGGGGAAATTTTACCAAAAAATGCACAATTTTATTATTTCGCTAATAGTGCAACAGCAATCATTTCTCATTTGTGGCAACACCTGGTTTAAAGCAATATTTATTGATTTAATTATTGTATATCGAAAACATTAAAAATATACTATATCTTGTCTGTGAATTTTATTGATGCACCAGAGTGTAAAATACATCAGTTAAAATGAGAAATTGAAATATAATTTATTAATTTTAATCACTCTGTCACATCAGAAGAAAAAAAAATGGATTGGGAGGCCTTTTTTCTTTTTAAAATATATTCCAGAAAATTAAAAAGAAAAAAAAATTACAGACAAGTCTCTCTCTTTTTTCTTCTTTATTTATTTATATATATTTTTTCTTGCGTACTCAAAAGACTGGGTTCATTTCTTATTATATGCTGGCATTATGTTACTGAACAAAGGTAGAATTTATATAACAGACAAAATGTGGAGCCTATTTAAGACCCCGTTCACAAAAATCAATTTCATACTCTTCAAAACACACTTAAAACATGCTTAAAAACCTATTCTTCATTAATTATTTTTATTTTGTTAAGTTTATAATGTGTAATATGCCAACAAAATAAGTTCACCAGAAAGGAAAACTTTAAGAGAATGACTTAAAGAAGTTATTATTAATAAATAAATTCTTGGTTCAAATTTGAGTAATTGGATTTCATGATCATTCGCTTACTTTTCACAAAAAATATAATAAATTTCACAAAAGACTCTTTTACTTTCCACAAAATGGACCCCAACAAAAAACAGTGCATTGACCTCTAAAAAAACCTTTTTTTTTTTTTTTTGCTAAAGGAAACACTATCCAGCAAGTTGGAAATTTATTTATGAAATATAACAAATCTAAAAATATGAGCGTTTTCAAAATCCATTATTATTATTATTATTATTATTATTATTATTATTGAGTATTAAAATATTGAATTTTATTTGGCTATTTGTAATATACATTATAATCTCAGAAATATTATCATTTATCATTTTATCATATGAACTACGCCTTTTTTTTATATATCTGGGGGAGAAAACTATAAGCATAAAACTTTTTTAATTATTAATAATTATAAAAAAGTACAAAATTTAATTAGTTTCCGAAAACAAAAATTATAATATTTTTAAAACATTCGATTACATGGTTAACAATATAAATCCAATTTTATTTTTTAACTCCCATTCCATCAAAAATACAACTAAACTCAACAATTGAAGTTGCCAAGCATAAACAAAAGAAGAGATAAAGATATTTTTTTCTCAGAAGAAAAAAAAAACTTATTCATAAAATAACTCAGTAAAAATATCGCTGATAAAAAAGCTAGCTTTTGCCCTCAAATATTATTAATTTTTCTAGCGAGCGGAAGCAGACAGGCCAAGTTCAAAACAGTTTTTGCAGGGCAAGGAAAAAAGAGCAGCATGAAAACTTCGCCCATCTGGCTGAGGCAAACATCTGAAATTTTGGCGGGAATTTGAATAAATTCGAAAGTAAACTTCATAATGAAACAGCACTTACCCAAAACAGAAGATTGAAGATTATGAAGACATATTTTACACAAGTGAAACATTTGCCACCGGCCATTTTCTGATGAATTTTCGTTTAATCCAAAGTTCTACGATTCGACACCAAACGATATATCCTCCCTCGGAACGAGAGACGCGGGCAAAGAAAACAAGGATCAAAATAGAATTATTTTTTTCCCCTCTCTCTTGACGCCTGCGCAAAAGTCGTCTGCCGGAAGATGGTGGCGCTTCGGTTTCGTCTATTATTTAGTTTCTGAATCTAATACAGTTGGGATCATTTTGTGAGATGGGTGCGTCCATCTGAGGAATATTAAGGGAATTGACATAAAAAGGGTGGGTGTGTAACAGGCGAAGAGAGAAGAGATAGAAAATGAATTTTTTATGTGGTCCATGATTTTGCTGGATCAACGAACGACTTGGAGATGATGATTTCCTCAACATAGATCGAATAGGGTTTTTTTTCTTCTTCTTTCAACATAGCGACCTTTTTATTTATTTTATCATCTTTAAACAAGAACGAAAAATCATGCATCAGTAATAGATTATGAGACACTTTTCAACACTGACACTTTATTGACAAGAAGTTTCATTTTTTTCATACAATGAAAGGATATATCTAAATAAACCATTTAAAAACACATAACGCAGTAAAAATCCTTTTTCAGCAGTTGTTGTCCATAATCGGTAATGCGTGGGAATTCTTTCGTACAGCCTTGTATATTATCTATAGAAATTAAAGACCTCAAAATATTCTAAAAATTGGATAAGTTTAAAAATGTATACCACAACTGAAAACGCACTTCCAGCAATTATCGCTCAGAGTCCGTCCTTTAACCGCATTTTTTTGTGTGTCTCTGTAAATGAACCATAAATGCTATGCACTCCATAATCTATAGAAAATATTTAGTGCCATCTCAGTGATACATATGAATTTCATTATGTTTCAAATAGTGTAACAACAATCATTAAAATACACTGCAAACGATTTTTTTTGCCATAGACCATAACGAAACGGCATTATTTTGTGTGTCCCTGTAAACTAACTATAAATGCTACACACTTAATTTGCAAAAGCAAACATGCTATAATACACCTCAATAATGTATAAAAATTACATGGCAATCCGAGTATATTTATGAGTATTAGACTTGGGCAAACAAACCGAAGTCATAAAGACTTGTTTTCAATTAGGTTGTAAATCCCATGATAAAGTATAACTAAAGTAGTAACTAACACTAATAAATTTGTTATGTTAAAAGCATGCGGTTGTGTAAAGAAAATTAAATTGGTATTATTTGTTTATTTATATATTTATTTATTTTTAAGATTTAAAACAGACCATCTTTTTTAGTCACATCAGTAAACTTTTCCGTAAATTTTTAACAGGTGTTAATAAAAAAAATAATAATAAACGTGTAAAATTTAAAAAACAAGAGGGGAAAATTCTGCTATAAGGCCGAATATAGATTGCCACACACGGCTTTTATTTAAAAAATAAATAAACTAGCTGTAACTCAGAATAAAAACGCAATGACAACAAACAATTTTAAAATATCTGAATAACAAATAAAAATTCCCCTGTTAAAGTGTTGAGTTGTTCAATAACCATTCGATTTAGAAAAATATTTTTCTACCACTGAGCAATTTTTTTTAATGAAATTTAATTCATGTTGCTATGGCAGCAGACGATAAAACGATATCTTTGGAATAAGGGAATAAATAGAAGAAAAAATTTTGTTGATGTTTATGATAAAATGTTTTTCTTTATTTTTTAAAAATGTATATACATAATTCACTTTTATATTTTAACAGAATAATAAGTTTACTATAATACGTTACTCATGCTATGGCCAGTATACACGATACACGTCGAGCCACAATGCCTTTATCATTATCTTTTTACGCGTAAAAGTTTCGCTACGGTACTCCATTGTGAAGTTTTGTAATTTTTGAAATCTAATATTTGAAAAACGACATAATCATTAGATTTGAAATTTATATCAAGAAAAATATAATTTTTTACCATTCTAACGCAGTTTGTAAAACAATTTTGTGACAAATACTTTTCGAGTTATTATTTTTTTAAGTAACTTCAAATGTTTCATTTTCCGAGATTAACCTGTGGCAACGATGGATTGCTGTGACTTTTCATAAACATGAAAATTGATAGAGATTGAAAGAATAAGCCACCCTGTGTGTGGCTAAAAAATGTTTTTAAGTTTTTCAAATAATTTTTGTAACCATTGGGAAAATGGTTGTTGTTTTCGGTCGTGAATGGACCTCTTGACGTCGTCACTTTATTTTTTAAGCGTTTTTAACGAAATTCTGTAACTTTAGAAGAATTTTTCTTTGAATAGGCAATAGAAATGCATAAAATCGTTACAAAAATGTTAAAGTTACAAAAAGGATAGATGCAAGCTATCAGATATGAAATAAAGCCGAATTCAAAAATGGACGTCGGATGAGAAATCGTCTTATAAAGCAAAAAAAGTGGTCTTCAACTTTAATTTCCGCAAAATACCTTTAGCTCATATATATATTGTTACGGTTGGTTTCAACCAATTTTTTTTTTTTAATCTACATTAATTATTTAAATCACTCTCTCAACATTTATTTAAAAGCACTCTTTTTTTTTCTGTTTCTAATAAAAATTTAAATAAATAAAAGTAATTGTAATAATAATAATAAAATCAGTTTTTATTTTTTCTTCTTTCTTTTTCTTTTTGCAAAGTAAATTCAACGTTTATAGTCTAGCTTTGCTTCCTGTTTTCAAATACGTAAAATAAATAGCAGGGAGGGAGGTTTCTCAGTAAAAGACCACACATATTGTATTGGGCAGTCGTGTACGTTTTCTCCCATACCCTTGAATCATGTGTTTGTAGTCACCTAGTCTGGCTTTGGTTAAAAGAAAGACCGTCCGCCCTGTATAAGAATTACGTTATCTTATGAGTGTACTATATACGCAATTAGGCTTTGTAAGTTTACGACAGGCTTCAATTGGCTCTGCTATCAGGCGGATAGCTGGCGCCCATGTAAACAGAGGCTCACAGGACCCCCCTTCAGCACACGCCATGGGGGTGAAGCATGGCTGCCTTTCCCCATGAAGCGGCCGGCAGAGTGGAGCGGCAAGCTGTAGTCTTCAGGAAGAGTCCATTTTTCCTTTTGTTTCCATTCCCGTACCCCTGGCAGAGTGGATCGGTCCCGTTTTTCAAGCAGCGCGGGAGAATGAATGTTTACGACACTTGCTGCTTGGCTGAAATACCTGTCGTTTGGTTCGAAAAATTAGTGGACGTTGCGTAGCGGCACTTGTGATAATGAGCGAAAAGCTACTGGTCAAAGAAATGAAAATGATGGTCAGTGAAAGAACGTCAACGATTCCAGATGCGTAGAGATTAAGTTTTTTTTTCCTTGTGCAGTCCAGAGAGGTCTCAACTATTTATGAGACGTTAATATTGTCTTGTTTATAATAAGGAAGACTGATCGCTGTGTGTGTTGGAGCTGGATTTGTGAAGATATGGGTAGTCCGAGAAACCTCCGTCGTCGGGAGATATATGAGGTGTTCGGTTGAATCGCAAAGCTGGCAAGCAAAAGACTCAACTCAAATGCTCGCGGATGTTACAAGAAATGCTGAGAAAGAGTGAAGTTTGACTGATGCTCTGGTGATTTAGGAAACCATCCCCCTGAGGTGTAATTACGTCAGATGGTGCTCGTCCACAGTTTTGTTTCTTCTCAAGAGGGAAGGGGAATAGAGTCTGCCCACTGATGATTCGATTAAACCTGCTAACTTTGTAAGTAGTTTTTATTTCATCATAAATGTATGTTCTCCCACTTTAAATTATCTATGGCTATTTGGAGAGATTAAGAATGATAAGTGTGTATTTTAAAACACCATTATATAATGTTTTTACAATTGATGGACTGTTAAACTTTAGACTGTTGAGCTTTAATGTAATGTTATATTTTTAAGATTCTCTGTGCCTAGTTGCAATTAAAATAATAAGTGAATTCAGCAAAGTTGATCAACCTTAAAAGCATGATAGTGTGATAATTTTAGAAATGTGTTGTTTGGTTTAAAATATATTTAAGTAATTAATCCCCATATTACAGATCAACGTTTAGATTGTGTTTTTATAATAATTTGAAGTATAAATTTGAAGTGAAATAATTTGAAGTTGTTATAACTTTAAGTGTTTGAATAAAAGATTTGTTTGTTCTTAAAGATGGTATGTTTTTCTTTGTATAAATCTCTAAATAATTAATTTTTTTATATTCACAGAAGACCTATAAGAAAGGCTTAACCTTTCTCTGAGTAATAAAAAAAAAGAGATAAAATCCAACTTTATTAAATTAGAACTTTAAAATTTCTTAAGTTTAAATTCATAACTGACTGTTTTAATGAACATTAATTGAAGTTCACTCAATGTTATACAATCGTATTTTTGATCTTGATTTAAGGATGGATAGATTAATAAGTGAAACAGTAATATTAAATCTAATTTCATAATTGTTTAAATTAAGCTTTAACCCTCCTCTCTCAGAAATATTGTTTTCTAAAATAAACACCTAAAATGCTTTATTTTAAAAAGTAAAAAAAAAAAAAAAAAAAAAGGGGGGGGGGAAGGATTGTATTCCTTGTTTATAAGCCACTATACGATTCTTGGTTAACCGATCTGATCTTGTTCAGAATCTCCATAGTTGTTCTAAAATTTTAGTACATCATCATATCCCTATTCTATTAACGGATTTAACTCTTTCCCCTTTTGGTCCTCATATTGGAGGAATTTCAGGTTGTCTGCATTTTTTCAAATTATATGATGATTACACTTTTGTTAATTTAATGTATATGGAGATTTGAGCTTGGTCGGGTTGGAGTGGAGTTGGGTGTTCTTTATGCAATCCAGTATGCTACTTGATTTAGAAATCTGTTGCCCCTTATTACATTTAATATTGTCTTAAAATGATGAGTTCAAAATTATCATTGTTGTATTAACCTATTCGGATTCTTAAGTTTTGATATTTTGATTAGTTTAATATAATTTGCTCCCTTTTCCATGGCAACAGATTTCAGTGGAGCTAATCAGGGTATACTTATTTTTTTTAAATATTTGATTGTCAAGTGAAGATTGAGTAATAAATGAGCTTTTTAAGTTTAAGTAAGTTATTTGAGAAAGAACCCCAAAACCCCACAACAAATGGAGCCGTAACAATTCGGTCTCTGGGTTATTGATTTTTTTTACTTGTATGTATTTATGTATCAAAGAGCAACTGGGTGTTTTTGCAATTAAAATTTTATTTATATGTTCAAGTGTAAAAAGAGGTCTAGGCTCTCTCTCTGTGCTATTAATTACAATTCCCAGTCAAAATTATGTTTCGTATGCATAACTTTACCTCATTTACTAAAATCATAATCCTGTACTTAAGTTTTATGTATTTGTAAGGGTTTTTCTTTTCCTCTCTTTATCCCATTTTTAAGTTGCCCCCCCATTTTTCATTTTTTTTTTGGTTTGTTTGTCATTTTCTAACTGTAACTATGGCTGATAAGCACTCGGAAGCAATTGCCACTATTCAGCGGAAAAATGCTTTAGTGGATAATTTGTCTAATATTCCCCCATTCAATGGAGAGGCCAGCTCAGTCTGCTTCTCAGATTTTTCTGAGAAATTTGAGAGTTTTGCCAAATTATTCGACTGGAATGAGGAGGAGAAAAAATTCGTTTTGTTAGCTAGACTTTCAGGAGCTGCTTCTAGGCGAATAAAAATTCACAAAGCAAAAACATCTGATGAGCTATTAAAAATCTTAAAAGAGAGTTATACTTCACAGGCCACACCAGATGTTGCCCTCAGTCATTTTTTAAATTTTAAACAGCCACCCAATATGAGTGTTCAGGAGTTTTATGACAAGGCATATGATATGTCATTAAGAGCCCTTGTAATTGAAGGTATCCAGGGTGAAGTAGTCGATAAAAGCCGAACGGCTCTACTACACTCCATGCTGTTGAGCAATCTTACACCAGAAGTGCGAAAGGGAGTAATTGCGAGAAATCCACAATCCCCAGAAGAGGTTCTCAAAATTGCGCTGCTGGAAGAAAAAGCTTATAGGAGCATTAACCCTTTCTACAACCACCGCGAGGAAATTCTCAACCCAAATTTGACCCAAAACCTACCCTGTGCTGCTGTTTTTCAGCAAGATAGATCACAAAAGAAGGAGATAGACCAACTAAAATCTCAAATTGATGTTTTAGCAGCTAAAATAGACAGTTTAGTTGATCTTAGGGCTAGGGATATGCAGGAGAAAAACCAAGAGGTAAGACCCGTAACCTGCTATAGGTGTTCCGTACAGGGCCACTATGCCAGAGATTGTCCACTAAATTTTGTCGACCATAATTTTAGAAGGGTAGGTGGTCAAAATTTCAGGAGCCGTGGGCAAAATTATAGAAACAGAGGTGAAAATCCTAGAGGGAACCACAATCAGCGAGGCGGATACAGGGGAAGAAGAGGTGGTTATTACCAAAACAGTAGGAATACAGCTGCGAACAGAAATGAAGAGCAGGTGGTAAATAACACCCCAGTAGCTAACAATGAAAGTGAGGCTTTAAACTATTAGTGGCCGGATCAGATATGGTCATGTCGATCCCCAACAGGCCCCTGGACCCCCCAGCTGTATATAGCGTTTTTCACCCCCAATCATATACATTACCAACTGCGAGAATTTACATAAATAAAGTTTGCCTAAATGCTTTATGTTCAGCAATCAATCTTCTGAGTGGTGCTGATGTTAACTGTTTAGAGAATTGCAATATCCCCATTATGACTGTCACCGGTGAGAGAGTTCACCTAAATAAGAAAGTATTTTAAAAATTTGTTTTTGATAATGTTCAATGTCAAGCTGAATTCTATGTAGTGGAAGGTAAATTAGCAGAGGAATTTAATATGATTTTGGGAATGCCATTTTTGAAAGAGTACCGGGCAAGTATAAATTGTGATACAAATGCTGTCGCTCTTAAAGTGCCAGTTGCAGGCCAATGTAAACAAAGCGTAGAAACCCCAAGTAATACTTCAGGGTCTAATACTTGTCTTGCTACTAATTCTGTAAATATTTCTAACTCTGTATATAATGTAAATTCTAATAATAATTGTATAAATAATGATTGTGTTGAAAATAGTTCTGTAAATATAAAATGTGTCAACAAAGTAGGGGAGAATTCAAAAAGTAGTAATGCCAATAGCCCTCCTGAAAATTGTGCATGTGAGAAAGTTCATGACTCAGTTAATATTGAAAATGGGAATAATAGTAGTGAAAATATGGTAGTTCAGGACCCGCAGTTGACTAATATGGGAAAGGATGTTGAGATAATCATTCAAACTGAGTCAGATAAGGAAGTTGAAAGGGTTGCGCAGAACTTTTGCATGCAAACAATATCAGGTGGTAGCTCTGAGGGTAATAATACTGCAAATTTTTCAAGTATTCAAAATGTCGACCATAATCTATCAGCAGCGAATCAGGTAACCCAGGGTAATTTAGCTGAAGATACTACTGAAATTTATAATATTGATGAAAGTGAAGATTTGGTAAGTATAGAGGATAAGGTACCTGAAGTCGAGGAGGAGAGCAATGAAGATAGCAGTAGTAATAGAACCAATAAAAATAAAAGTATAAGTTTCGCTGTGTTATGTAGCAAAATTTCAATTCCCCCGCAGTCAAAAATGTTAGCCCAGGTTAAAAGTTATAAGGAAAATTTTATTAAGGAAAATGATATTGTTATGTTAGGGTTTTTGACGTCAAAAACTGGTTTTTGACATGACAGTGGTAAAAACCGTGTTTTTACCGGTTTATTCCGTCAAAAACCTATCATTTTCGATTGTCCTCCAATTTATGGTGTAAGTGTAGCATACAATACATTTCTAGATTGATTTTACCTTGCTGTTCTTGTTATTATTATTATTTACAGTTACATTTGTTAAATTTATTTAAAAGAAGATCATTTTCTAATATGGGAAAGATTTAAAAATACTAAAGTAAAAGAAAAGAACAATATTTGTCATAATCTTCACTAATATAGATTCTACTAACTGCAATTAACATTAATATTAAATGATAATAAAAGGTTATTATAATTATTAAATAACATTCAATATACATTTTTACTAAAGTACATTAAAATTATTTCAGAGATGTAAAAATGCTGTTACATTGTATCATAACAGATGTTAAGCATAGACCGGCAGTGAATAAATTTGAATATTCTTCGATATAATATTTTAAAATGCATATCTTATGTATTTCATAAATGCAATTATGGTGATTTTCATTTGCATTTCAATAAGTAGAATCTTAAAGTTTTGTTTTTAACAATGTAATAAATTGTACCGAAATTATACACATTGTTTAATCTAATACTTATAGGTTACAGGATTTCTTAAAAAAATCTAATTTTTTTTTTTTGACTTTGCCAAATAGTTTAAGATTATTGTAGAGATCTTTTAACAGAGATGTACATGTATTATTCTAATGCAATTCTTTTTTGTTTTTCTTGGATGGATAAATATACTTTAGAGTCTTTTTAATACTGAATATTTTATGTAAAACAACTTAATATTAAAGATAGAATGTAAAAAAAAATGTAAAAACAAACTACTAAAAAATGGGTTTTTGACAGTTTTTGACAAGGAGGTTTTTGACATGACGGTAAAAACCATGGTTAAAACCGGTAAAAACCGTCATGCGTCAAAAACTTGCCAACCCTGGTTAGAACCTTTGGCGAAAAATTTAAATCAAGGTCTCCTTACCTCCAGAGCCATTTGCACTAAAGAACATGGCCTATATATCTCATTTGCAAATTTTTCAGACAATAGTATTCATTTAAATAAAGGAACCTTTGTTGCCAAAATTCAAAAATGTGTAGACAAATCAAATGTACCCGTAACTGAAAATAATGTAAATTTGGCCCCTCCAATTGGTGACTTTGATCACACTGATCTCACTTGGAGCTCTGAAATTAATTTAGATCATTTAGAACCCCCATTAAAAATTAAAATGCAAAATTTTCTAGACAAAAACAAAGATGTATTTGCAGCATCGGTCTTAGATTTACCCGGCTGTGATACAATCCCGCATGAAATCAACTTAACTTCAAATAAACCAGTTAAAGGCAAAGCTTATAGAGTCCCCTACAAACTACGTCAAGAAATGGAAGACCAACTTAATACTTTATTACAGGCGGACATAATTTCCCCTTCCATGTCTGAATTTGCTTCTCCGGTTATTCTGGTTCGGAAATCAGACGGTTCCTATCGACTTGCTGTTGACTACAGAAGACTAAATAAAAATCTTGTTAAAGATGCTTATCCAATACCTAACATTACCGACTCTGTTGATGCTTTAAGTGGGGCTAAATTTTTTTCAACGCTAGATTTAACTAGTGGTTTTTTTCAACAGGTTATTCGCCCAGAGGATAGGCATAAAACTGCTATAATCACTCACAAGGGACTTTTTGAGTGGACCCGTAACTGTTTTGGGCTCTCAAATTCAGGTAACAGTTTCCAGAGACTTATGAATGCTATTTTCGGTGATTTAGGCAATCTTGGAATTCTTGTTTATATCGACGACATTGTAATTGCCTCCAGTGATGTTAATTCTCATTTTGAGAAGCTTAGCATGGTCTTTGAAAGGTTAAGACTGCATAAACTTAAACTTAAGCCCAGTAAATGCACTTTCCTTTCGAATAAAATACAATATCTAGGTTTTGAGATTTGTAGTGGCCAAGTATCACCTATCAATAAAAATATTGCCGTAATAGAAAATTTTAAACCTCCAACTACCCGAAAGGCTGTTAGGTCATTCATTGGAACTCTATCTTTTTATAGGAGATTTATACCAGATTTTACTAAGAGGGCCAAAAATTTAATCAATCGAATTAAAGAGACAGGAAAGTTTTCATGGAATGAAGATGCACAGAAAGAATTCGAAGACCTTAAAATGGCTCTTATTTCAAAACCATGTCTTGCACTCCCTGATTTTGAGAAAGAATTCCACTTATATAGTGATGCCAGTGGCGAAGCATTAGGGGCAGTGTTATCACAATTAGATGAAAATAACATGCTCCATCCTGTTGCCTTTGCCAGCAGAAAATTGAAAGATGCTGAGACCCGCTACTCCACCACTGAAAGGGAATTACTAGCTTTAGTTTGGGCAACTGCCCACTTTAAATGTTACATTGCCAATACCCATTTTTTCATCTATACAGACCATGCGCCTCTAACATTTATGTTAAAAATTCACGACCCTACATCTCGCATGGCTAAATGGATCTGCACTCTCTCAGACTTTAATTTTACAATCAAGTTTGTTAAAGGTAAGTGTAACAGTGTCGCAGATTTCCTTTCGAGGTATGTCAACAATGATAACTCCAATGATACTGTTAATTGTAATTTTTGTATACAAGTCGAAAAGGAAGTTACTTTTATGCCTCATTCCAATCTACTTGAAAAAACTGGTGAATTACAAAAATCAGACAAGAAATGCTGCGAGATTGCAAGAAAACTAGACCAAGGTGTAGAAATTGCTCCTAAATACATGAAATTTTTTTTAGAGATGACATTTTAGTTTGTGAGGATACGAGGGAGTCAGCTATTTTGAATAAACCTGTAAAGTTAGTCGTGCCAAAAGAATTGGTTACTCAAGTTTTTGCACTAACACATGAGTCCCTAGCGGCTTGTCATCAAGCCTTTCAAAAGACCATTGATCGCATTCGTGAGCACTTCTATTGGCCAGGAATGTCGTCAGATGTCAAGCATCTAGTGGAGTCATGTATTAGTTGCCAGCAGAAGAGAGCTTATAGAGCGAACCAGCTCGCCCCGCTGCAACGTATGCCGACCCCCCAGTTTCCCATGAACAAGGTTCATTTGGATCTCATTGGACCCTTACCGCAAACTTTTTCGGGAAATAAGTATATTGTCGCATATATAGATTCATTTACTAAGTGGCCAGAAGCATATGCGGTTAGTTCAACCACTTCAGATGTCATTGCAGACACTTTAGCTGACTTCATCTCACGCTACGGAGCGCCCTGTTTTATTACGACGGACAATGCGAAGAATCTAATTTCAGATGCCATAGAGCACGTATATAAAATGTTTGGTATTAAACATATTAAGACCTCATCTTATCACCCGGCTGGCAACTCGCAAGTGGAGAGACAGAATCGTACTCTTAAAAATGCACTTTGTCACATAGTCAATCAAAATCAATCTGACTGGGACACTAAACTCAAATTTGCACTACTAGCTATGCGTTCAGCTGTCCACTCTTCAACTAAACTTAGCCCAGCTGCAGTTATGTATGGCAGAAATATGAATCTACCATATAATCTCTTTTCCCAGCCACCTTCTTTTAATTATAATGATGCACCCTCTTTTTGCGAACTCTTAATCCCAGCTCTCCAAAAAGTGTACACTGAAGTACATAGTAATTTAATTAAAGTTTCTGAGCAGCAGGAAAAATACCGTGAAAGGACAGCTGTTGATAAAAATTTTAAAATAGGAGATCTTGTGTGGTTATTTACACCCACAGTCGCCCCTGGTAATACAAAAAAATTAAGCAAGCAAAATAATGGTCCTTTTACTATAATTGAGAAGCTAAATGAGGTTAATTTTAAAATAGCGCTAGTTGCTAATCCCAAAAATTGTCAGGTTGTCCATGTTGACAGGTTGTCTTCCTTCAAAGACAGACTCCCCATCTGGTCCAGTGAACCAAAACAAACAATTGGCCTGGGATCGACTGAAAACGTGACCATCGATTCACCACACCAACCGCGCGATTCTCCTCCTGTACGCAGGTGTAAACGCAACCGATTCATTCCCTGGGCACCATATGATAGTAACCGCGCACCAGCAGTAGTGAACGTCAACAATAACGAAACTCCGGTAGCGCCGGAAGTGGAGGAAACAGACAGCGACGCGACTGAAATCATAAATCCCTCTCCCCCACCTCCCATTTCTCCGGAGATTGCAACGGCAGAGAATAACGAGATGTGCGTAAATAAAAATTTAGCAACGGCAGAAGGCAGCGAAATGCGCGTAGGTAAAAATTCAGCCACGGCAGAAAGCAGTTCAACTGCTGAGCACAGTGATTCGCGCAGGTCTCGTTCATCGATTCGTCCAGCTGCTAAATCGAATAGAAGTAGTCGTTCAATATCGATTTCTAGAACCGACTATTCGCTACGGGATAGACGAGACCGTCCGAGTTATAAATACTAACTACCTTTTTTCGTTATTCAAGCATTTTTATTCAATTTTACCTTGTTTATTTGTATTTATTTATAGTTTAGTTAATGTGTATGTATATTTAATTTTTTTTTTTTGACATTTTTAAAACGGAACTTAGTTTTTCTAGCGTATTAAAGGTTTGTTTTGGTTGTGTGTTGATACTTTCATGTAGGCATTTTTAACCCTTTTTATGCCTATACTTAAGGTTTTTGTCTGTTTTATGGTAGATTATGTGGTATATACCCGTCCGCACCCCGTTTTCGTAGATTTTGGGTGTATTTTTGCAAAAAACGAATGTAATTTTTGTTACTTTAAAATTTTTTTAGGATGTTGTGTTTTGTATGCCCTTTTGCCGAGGTAGATCTGTTTAGTTCAGTTTTTTTTAATGCATCAGTGTTTTGTATATAACTTTTTAAGTATGTGTTTACTTTAATTTCTACATTTTAACTAGATAGATTTATTATTTACTATACAGTTTGTGGTTTTATTTGAGCTTAAACTTTAAGGAGTGTGGGCCCTTTTTCTTTTTCTTGTACATACTGTCTCATGTACATGCCTGTATGTTGGTGTGTGTGGCTAAAAGTGCTAAAATTAAGTATTTTCTTAATTTTACTTCCTATTCTTGGTGGAGTGTGTGTTTTTCCTTCCTGGTGATATATGTCACCACCCCTGTTTTTTATTTTATTTTGTGGAATGTTTTCCCTGTAGTACCCAAAAGCCCGAAACTGCTTTTGCTATAAGTAGCACAGAGGCAGAGATACTCTTTCCCATGCACATTACTTGTAAGTGCATTTGTAAAATCTACACAGTTACACGGTTCTAAGAACTTTCTTCAAATACAAACATAACTTCACGAACAAATGTATACGTGATTCTATAACATGGTCTATAGTTACCAAATTGTGTGTCTTGCTCTTAATTTACTATATGTATAACCTTCTATTACAGTATGTATATATTTTTTATTTGTTTCACCAGTTGCTTTTGTGTTTTTTTTTTATATAATAGAATTAATATGTGTTTTACAAATTTCATTGACATTTACAGTGTTGTAACTATGATATTACTAGTACTTATTTACATTAATAGATAGTGTTGTAATATACTGTGATGCCAATTATTGAAGTTATGTATATAAGCAGTATAATGACAATTAATCAGTGGGCACTTCTCTTCTTTTTCGGCTAATTTTTTTTTCAAAATTCAATTTATGTATTATTTACAGTTCTGTTACCAGAAATTTCAGGTAGGATGCAGTTATGCGTAGGAATGACAGTAGTAGGGAAGTGAGGTTTCACAGTCAGGTGGAACATGTGTTCTTTTACAGGTGCAGAAAATATCTTGGTCATTTTAGTGGTAAAATCAGCCTTGTGGTCCCTCCTCTGGTAGTACTCTTTTATGGTCATGTTTCAGGTAATATTTTAGGTAATGGTTTCTACGGATGTGCGAGCTCTGGTTGTATATATCCGGAATATATTGTCAGGGTGGTATTTCAGCGGTGAACTCTCTGGATCCCGTCCCGGATCGATGTATGATTTGTGTTTGTGGGTCAGTTTTTTCAGTGTTGAGGTCCCAGCATGCCATGTGGTACCCAGTTACCTTTCAAAAAAATAATTTGTTTTCTCAAAAAAATTTTTTTTAATTAGCCGGGGGGAGCAATCTTGTTACGGTTGGTTTCAACCAATTTTTTTTTTTAATCTACATTAATTATTTAAATCACTCTCTCAACATTTATTTAAAAGCACTCTTTTTTTTCTGTTTCTAATAAAAATTTAAATAAATAAAAGTAATTGTAATAATAATAATAAAATCAGTTTTTATTTTTTCTTCTTTCTTTTTCTTTTTGCAAAGTAAATTCAACGTTTATAGTCTAGCTTTGCTTCCTGTTTTCAAATACGTAAAATAAATAGCAGGGAGGGAGGTTTCTCAGTAAAAGACTACACATATTGTATTGGGCAGTCGTGTACGTTTTCTCCCATACCCTTGAATCATGTGTTTGTAGTCACCTAGTCTGGCTTTGGTTAAAAGAAAGACCGTCCGCCCTGTATAAGAATTACGTTATCTTATGAGTGTACTATATACGCAATTAGGCTTTGTAAGTTTACGACAGGCTTCAATTAGCTCTGCTATCAGGCGGATAGCTGGCGCCCATGTAAACGGAGGCTCACAGGACCCCCCTTCAGCACACGCCATGGGGGTGAAGCATGGCTGCCTTCCCCCATGAAGCGGCCGGCAGAGTGGAGCGGCAAGCTGTAGTCTTCAGGAAGAGTCCATTTTTCCTTTTGTTTCCATTCCCGTACCCCTGGCAGAGTGGATCGGTCCCGTTTTTCAAGCAGCGCGGGAGAATGAATGTTTACGACACTTGCTGCTTGGCTGAAATACCTGTCGTTTGGTTCGAAAAATTAGTGGACGTTGCGTAGCGGCACTTGTGATAATGAGCGAAAAGCTACTGGTCAAAGAAATGAAAATGATGGTCAGTGAAAGAGCGTCAACGATTCCAGATGCGTAGAGATTAAGTTTTTTTTCCCTTGTGCAGTCCAGAAAGGTCTCAACTATTTATGAGACGTTAGTATTGTCTTGTTTATAATAAGGAAGACTGATCGCTGTGTGTGTTGGAGCTGGATTTGTGAAGATATGGGTAGTCCGAGAAACCTCCGTCGTCGGGAGATATATGAGGTGTTCGGTTGAATCGCAAAGCTGGCAAGCAAAAGACTCAACTCAAATGCTCGCGGATGTTACAAGAAATGCTGAGAAAGAGTGAAGTTTGACTGATGCTCTGGTGATTTAGGAAACCATCCCCCTGAGGTGTAATTACGTCAGATGGTGCTCGTCCACAGTTTTGTTTCTTCTCAAGAGGGAAGGGAAATAGAGTCTGCCCACTGATGATTCGATTAAACCTGCTAACTTTGTAAGTAGTTTTTATTTCATCATAAATGTATGTTCTCCCACTTTAAATTATCTATGGCTATTTGGAGAGATTAAGAATGATAAGTGTGTATTTTAAAACACCATTATATAATGTTTTTACAATTGATGGACTGTTAAACTTTAGACTGTTGAGCTTTAATGTAATGTTATATTTTTAAGATTCTCTGTGCCTAGTTGCAATTAAAATAATAAGTGAATTCAGCAAAGTTGATCAACCTTAAAAGCATGATAGTGTGATAATTTTAGAAATGTGTTGTTTGGTTTAAAATATATTTAAGTAATTAATCCCCATATTACAGATCAACGTTTAGATTGTGTTTTTATAATAATTTGAAGTATAAATTTGAAGTGAAATAATTTGAAGTTGTTATAACTTTAAGTGTTTGAATAAAAGATTTGTTTGTTCTTAAAGATGGTATGTTTTTCTTTGTATAAATCTCTAAATAATTAATTTTTTTATATTCACAGTAGACCTATAAGAAAGGCTTAACCTTTCTGTGAGTAATAAAAAAAAAAAAAGATAAAATCCAACTTTATTAAATTAGAACTTTAAAATTTCTTAAGTTTAAATTCATAACTGACTGTTTTAATGAACATTAATTGAAGTTCACTCAATGTTATACAATCGTATTTTTGATCTTGATTTAAGGATGGATAGATTAATAAGTGAAACAGTAATATTAAATCTAATTTCATAATTGTTTAAATTAAGCTTTAACCCTCCTCTCTCAGAAATATTGTTTTCTAAAATAAACACCTAAAATGCTTTATTTTAAAAAGTAAAAAAAAAAAAAAAAAAAGGGGGGGGTGGAAGGATTGTATTCCTTGTTTATAAGCCACTATACGATTCTTGGTTAACCGATCTGATCTTGTTCAGAATCTCCATAGTTGTTCTAAAATTTTAGTACATCATCATATCCCTATTCTATTAACGGATTTAACTCTTTCCCCTTTTGGTCCTCATATTGGAGGAATTTCAGGTTGTCTGCATTTTTTCAAATTATATGATGATTACACTTTTGTTAATTTAATGTATATGGAGATTTGAGCTTGGTCGGGTTGGAGTGGAGTTGGGTGTTCTTTATGCAATCCAGTATGCTACTTGATTTAGAAATCTGTTGCCCCTTATTACATTTAATATTGTCTTAAAATGATGAGTTCAAAATTATCATTGTTGTATTAACCTATTCGGATTCTTAAGTTTTGATATTTTGATTAGTTTAATATAATTTGCTCCCTTTTCCATGGCAACAGATTTCAGTGGAGCTAATCAGGGTATACTTATTTTTTTTAAATATTTGATTGTCAAGTGAAGATTGAGTAATAAATGAGCTTTTTAAGTTTAAGTAAGTTATTTGAGAAAGAACCCCAAAACCCCACAACAATATTATTACTAAACAAGATTTAAAGAAATACTTAAATTTGGCTTAGGGGATGGTCTACAAATAGAAATTGTACCAAACTTTAAAAATTTCAATGCTAACACCTAAAGTTGGCGTCCTATTTGGATATTTCGGTTTATTCTACCTTCGTATACCAAACGGGAAGTCAGTAGATAGGGAATGGGACTTCTGCGTCAGCAGCAGGTAGTGGCGGCGGTGCGGTGGTAACACCACCTGCTGCCGAGATCATACTATAGTAGGTGGGTGGAATAGCTAGCATGGGGAAGCTATGTTTTACTAGGGTGGGGTGGGGCGAATAGATCTGCTATAAGAGGGAGAGGGGTGCTAAATTAATAAAATTTAAATTTTTTTTAATTATTATTTTTGTTGTTGAAGACTTAGTTTTTTTTTATGTTTTGGCATTTGTTGCAAGGATTAATCAAATTTTGATAATCATCAATTTTACAAGTTGTAAATTTCCAACTGGACGAAAAATGTCCGGGCCAGGATTCGAACCTGGGATCGCTTGGCTGAAGCCGCCACGCTCTACCACTGAGCTATCCCGGTCGAATCTGGAGGGCATAATTCATCCAGTTAACCTTATTGATCAAAGCATCTGGTCTGATATTTTAATCAGCTCAACAGAAAAGATCGCAGGTAATGGAACTCCAGTAAACGCTGGAGATGTGAATACACTGGATTATTTTTTAACACAATTATTTCAGATTGGTAAAGTAATCATACAAGTTGTAAATTTCCAACTGGACGAAAAATGTCCGGGCCAGGATTCGAACCTGGGATCGCTTGGCTGAAGCCGCCACGCTCTACCACTGAGTTATCCCGGTCGAATCTGGAGGGCATAATTCATTTTTCGTCCAGTTGGAAATAATTGTGTTAAAAAATAATCCAGTGAATCATCAATTTACTTTGCATAATACAAAAACAAAATTTCTAGAAAAACAAAATAGTTTAGTGAATAGAAAACGATTTTTTTAAGTGAGTTGTTCGTTTGTTGTCTTTTTTTTTTTTTTTTTTTTTTTTTTTTTACGAATCGCATTATCTTGAAAAGGAAATTCATAATTGCTTGCAATTAAATATTGCTACAATTACTTTTAAAGATATATTAAAAGCGCTCAATACTTTTGGTCAAGGCTGTATGCACAAGGGCGCAGACAGTGGTGCCGAAAAACCTTTCTGGTACTGTTTTTCGGAAGGAAAAAAATTGTTCTTTCACATAAAAATTGTTTAAAGTCTCGTCTGCATTTTATTTTAACATTAAGTATTCATTGAAACTGGACTGTTTCAATGAATAAAATATTACAGAATCAAGGATTCAATGAAGAAAGATTTGAATGATCAACCAATAAAATATTTAGAAAATGTTTAGAAATTTTAGAATGTTTTGCTGTGATTGCGTTATAATTGCTAAGTTTTAACTAATTGATTCAAATGTATTATTAAATATTTTTACCGTTTTTTTTATTCAACTCAGCTTGTTTTTTGTACGTAAAGATGGAATTCTGTAATCGATTTTTAACTGATTCTCTTCAGTGCCTGATTTACGGCAGGGCATTCGGGGCACGGGCCCACGGCCCCCTGATTTTCAGTGGGCCCCCAAATGCTACTGAAGATTTTTCAATTATTGACCAAAATCTGATGACGTTTTAAATATTAAAAAACAAAATTAACATGACAAAATCTGTTTATTTTTTCATTTAAAAATAACTACTTCACTCACGCGAAAACATCCGCTCGCTAATATTAATTCTATGGGAGATTTTTTTTTTTAATATCTAGTTTGTATTTCAATATTTTTAAAAGATTATTTTCCATTGGATAATTGAGATCAATTTCTACAAAGGCCGTTTTTTACTTTTTCAATTTTGTTGACAGGTTTTTTTTATTTGGATACTTTCACTTTCAGAACCGATTTCGAAAAATTGCCAGCGAGATAGAACACTAAAAATTGACTATGGGGATGTTATAAAAACTTTTACTGCTAAAAAATTGAAAAAAAAATCATTAAATATCACAAAATTATTAAAGTCAGCAGTGGTTATCTTAATAATTACCGTTTTCAATGATATATTTATTTTACTCAAAACCGCTGAAAGCATCGGTGCAAGGAGGGGGGGGGGGGGCATAAGCATCTGTGTCCAGGGCCCCTAAATTTGTAAATCGGTCCCTGACTCTCTTATAGGCTAGAATTATAAAAACCACTTACACAAGCGAGTTTACTATGACAATACAACATTTTAATATTTTTAAAACTTATTTATAAATAAATTAATACATTAATTTTAAGGTGGTACTCAAATGACCTGCTGAACAGCGCGAAACTTTCTGACACAATTTCTGACTCATTTTTAAACGCAAAGGCATAAAAATTGGCAGGCCTGACTATTGAAGTGATTTGGAATCGAAACGAGTTTTCCATTTTTTGGTAAATACATTACTTATCGAGTTATAAACGATTCTGCTCACGTGACGACACGTTTTTCGACAATCTCATTGTACCGCGTCTGGAATTATGTTCAAAACGCCGATTTTGACAGCCGTTTCTGAAAAACCGTCTGCCTTGATCAAAAAATGGAAAACGTCTTTCGATTACAAAGTTTCTGAATAAGAGAACCTGCCAATTTGATACATATGCAAACAAAAAAAGAATTGAAAAATGTATTATAAAATAGCCAGTTTGGATTTGAGAACAGCCTTAATGCATTTTTCCATTAGCCCGCCACAAGTGATGAATCGCGAACATTCTTTATGGTTAGAACTTAGAACTATAATATATATACGAGTTACAACAAAAAGGGAGTGCATTATGCGCCAAACTATGCTCGCCAAAATAGACCAACTGACTGTGAAACTGCAACAATGAAATATTTTAAGCAGTAGAAAGTAGAAAATATAAAAAGTTAAGAGTAAAAAAATTTTTAAATACGCTTTAATCAATTAATAGGTTAATATTAAATTAGGTACTTTTCCAGGCTTGGCGAGATAGAGAAAATGGTCTTGACGAGAGAAGTAAATTTGACAACATGTTTCACTGTAGAAGTCTGCACGGGTCGAAATTTCTGGACCCGGTCCCGGCCCGACCCATACAAAAAAATTCGGCCCGGCCCGATACAAAAATTAAAAGTTCGGCCCGAGCCCGGCCTGGCCCGGAAAAAAGTTAAAATCTCAGCCCGAGCCCGGCCTGAGTGAATTTCTACAAAACATTGATTTTTACGTCGATTTGGTTAAAAATTTGCCTCGTAGGAGGAGATCTAACCAAAATTTCCCATACTAGCCCTTTTTTTTTTTCATGTTTATAATCTTCATTTTTATAGAAGTGCCGCAAGCTGGAATATTTATTTTTTTTAATAAATCTCTATTTGTTGTATATGTGTTTAAGTTATAATCAATATTGTTAATCCATATATTCCATTTATTGAAGTGTTAAAAATCAGAAAAATGCTATACAGTAAAATCGTCTAAGATGGAATTGCATAGGGAAGAAAAAACTAGTCTGATGTGCCAATCCCAAAACTTTCTTCTATCTCACACAGGTTTCGCATATACTAAAAATGAATCAGCACCCATTTATATCCATATCTAACTGAAGCTCAAGTTTTATTAAATTCCGTGCATTAGTTCTTGAGATATGAATATCGCTAAAATCGTGTAAATCCTTCAAAATGCTGCATAGCAGCGCCACCTGCTGGGTGATTTTTACCAAAAACTAATCAGCACCCATTTATATCAGGGACTAACTGAATCTAAAGTTTTATTAAATTCCTAACATTAGTTCTTGAGATAGAGCTATTGCGGAAATCGCGAAAAATGCTGCTTAGCAGCGTCACCTGCCGGGCGATTATTACCAAAACCTAATCAGCACCAATTTATATCAGGGACTAACTGAATCTAAAGTTTTATTAAATTCCGAGCATTAGTTCTTGAGATAGAGCTATTGCGGAAATCGTGAAAAATGCTGCATAGCAGCGCCACCTGCTGGGTGATTTTTACCAAAAACTAATCAGCACCCATTTATATCAGGGACTAACTGAATCTAAAGTTTTATTAAATTCCTAACATTAGTTCTTGAGATAGAGCTATTGCGGAAATCGCAAAAAATGCTGCTTAGCAGCGTCACCAGCCGGGCGATTATTACCAAAACCTAATCAGCACCAATTTATATCAGGGACTAACTGAATCTAAAGTTTTATTAAATTCCGAGCATTAGTTCTTGAGATAGAGCTATTGCGGAAATCGTCAAAAATGCTGCATAGCAGCGCCACCTACCGTGCGATTTTTACCAAAAACTAATCAGCACCCATTTATATCAGGGACTAACTGAATCTAAAGTTTTATTAAATTCCTAACATTAGTTCTTGAGATAGAGCTATTGCGGAAATCGCGAAAAATGCTGCTTAGCAGCGTCACCTGCCGGGCGATTATTACCAAAACCTAATCAGCACCAATTTATATCAGGGACTAACTGAATCTAAAGTTTTATTAAATTCCAAGTATTAGTTCTTGAGATAGAGCGCCCACAAAATTTTTGTCACATACAGACAGACAGAGTCACTATTGGGTCTTTCCTTAATTAAAGAGTTAATTTTAATGCATCTTATGACTATAATCTTACATTCTACCACTTCATAATATTTAACTTCAATCCAATTATACAAGAATTTAAATTTAACATTACACCAGGTGAGAAAGACATACCACCAACTGAATATTGTTACCATAAATTTATTACAAACACCAGGTAATTAGATTTAAGAAGGGGCACCAAAATTTAGCACAAGTTAATACACATAATACAAAATATAAGAGAAGGGAGAGAATGGCAAAATAAATTCATTTACTTTTAAATTTTACTTTTAAATAAAATCAAAGGAGGTAACAATATTCTCATATCTTTCACAACCAAAAAAAAAGGAAAACACCCAATACTTCTAAATCTCAAAAATATAAAGTATTCATAAATGATGACGAATAACAGTGAAAATTACACTAATTTTGAATAACTGAATGGAGACAAACTCTCATATTTGAGAGGATAAAACTCAGAAAATTTGCAAGTTAAATCCAAAATGACATTATTTTATGAATACATTTATACCTTCAAAATTTAGGGACCAAATGAAATCGTATAGTTGAGCACATTACGTATTTTATAAATCATTTGAAAAGCTGTGAATCAAGATGATAGGACACATTTTTAATTACCTAAACAATAATATTTCACTTAATAGGATTCTCTTAATACTTCATAAATTTATTAACTCTCTTTAAAATATATAAAATTTCACAATTAACTTAATTCAGAATAAACAATTTATTTTAAGTGCATCAATAAACTTTAATCTATAAAATTTACTATCATCTGTCTAGCTATTTAGTTCTATTTACATTTGGATATTTAGATTAGGTCTACACATTTCATCTTAAATCCACATTAATTTAAAATTATATTTGTCATATATCTATCTCTTACAGAATTAATATTTTTAAAGAAAACATGTGTGATTGAATTTCACTCCATATGAATTCTGTTATCAATTTAAAAAAACCAATGAAGGTGGACTTTTTCACAGAATAAAAATATAAGGGCAACAAAGCTAAAAACAAGGAAAGGGGGTTTAATTTACTATTAATTTACAGACTTTAAACTTAAAGTGTAGAAAAGAATTACTTATTAAATAATATTTATAAACACAATTGAATAAAACAATAACAGAATTCTAAATTCAATTTTTTTACACATGTATTTGCTGTTATTATAATCGAGCAGACTACTATTAAAGTAGAATTTAACATTACCATTTAAAGTTTGATAACTTGAATAAAATCTTTTAAGCTACTGTTATAATACATGAGAAATGTATTTAAATTAATTAGAATAATAGATGCAAATTAATAAGGGAAAAACAGATTCTTGGTTAATTGTGGGTTTATTTACAATTAAACATTTTCATATCAGTACTAGAAAGAATATTATAATTATAGTATGACATTATAGACAAACCAAAATTTACTCACATATATTTTTCTTAGACCACAACAGTTATCTCATCTATAGAGATTTTCATCAGGATGACAGATTAACAATTTTATATCAGATCACCACATTATCGTCGAAGATGGCCTCTACTTCATCGGCAGTCCCCACTTTGCCGAAAGAGAAATTCTTCACCACCTAAAACCGCATCTCACTGGTCACGTACTGCTTTCACATGCAATTCGGGGTTGGTATTTGTACTACCGCTGACATTTGTGTCGATGATGTCGAGAGAAATTCCGCTTACACTATCGGGGTTGGTATTTGTAACACCGATGATATTCGTGTTGATAACATCGAAAGAAACTCTGCTTACACTAATTTAGTTTTAATGTATCAGCAGGATTATTAGAAGTATAACATTAATTCCTCCTTCTGCTCTTTAATTCGATCCTCATTCAACACATTCCGAACTTTCATGTACTACCTCGGCTCAAAGTTGAGGAAAGTTCATATCTCCGAAAAACCTCAGTAATGGAGATAGCAACAAATACTTATAGGACCAGCATCCTTTTTAGTTAGCCTCTTCTGTAGTACAAATGCCTTTCTTTTCTGCGCTCATGCTTCGGAGCTCAGGGGTAGCGGGGCGCATTTTCCCGCCAAAAATCCCCCTCGCCCGCTCCAAATTTTTTCGACTCGCACCTACATCATACGTTGTTCTCTGCTTACTGACTGACCTTCTCGTATCACCTTTACTCCTCGAACCTATATGGGGCCTACCCATTATAAAATTAAGGGGAACGGGAGCCTTACGCTTCTGTTACTATGCGCTAACCACATGGTAACAGGAAAATTTTCGAAGAAACGGGTTGCTAATGGTCCTTTTTTGACCGAACGTTTATTTGAAAGGTTGACCGTTTGTCCTACAAGGTTAAACTTTGCGGGTATTTTTCCTGGAATAAGTGGGGTTGAACAACAAGGTCACAACAATTTACACTTGGGGTTGATATTACGAAAAGGAAAAAAAAAGAAACATTTAACTAGAATTTGGAAGAAAGAACTGCATTACTTACCATGTTATACATTAAAAAAAAAAAGGAAAGTGAAAGAAAAATTAACTGAAAATTTAGAGAAATGAAGGGTTATGTTAATATAAGTTAAAAATTTAGAATTTGCGAAAAATTCTACAACATCACAGACAGACATTTTCTAAAAATAGTCAAATCAGTTCAGGACCTCCTAAAACGTATAAATCCGTCGAAAACCGGAAGTCGAAAATTTTCATGAATCCAATACTTTCTTCTTGTAAAGATAGAAGAAAGTAAAAAATGAGTTATCGACAATTTGCCTTCTTAGCAGGTGTACATGTATTATATATTCTTTTCTTACGTATTAGTACATTCATTTTGCATGGATCAACACATTTTTCAGTTTAAGACAGGATTCCGTCATAAGCAGGTTCTTTTTCACACGTTTCACTATATTTTAATTTAGCCATATTTTAATAAGCGTATATAAATACACTATTCTTTAAAAAGAATAAATTTTAATGTTTAATTGTGGAATAATGACGATTTAAAAATGTATGCATGTTTTGCCAAGATTTTTGTGCCAGGTCTTATTTTACTGACCTTCGAACGGACCAGGCAGGCCACGCCGAGACAATGATTTTCATACGGGTCAAAACCAGGACTGAAAATTTTGGGGCGTGAAGACTAGGAAGAATGAAACCAGTCCCGGCTCTGTACGGAAAAAATAATTTAAGGCACGGCCTGATCCTTCAGGAAAAATGTAAGGCCCGGCCCGTAAAGAGAAATCACTAGGCCCGGCCCGAGCCTTAAAAAAAAGTATGGCCCGGGCCCGACCTGGCCCGAGTACCGTGAAGGAAAATAGGCCCGAGCACGGCCCACGGGCTGGGCGGGACTCGGGCTTCGGGCCTTGGCCCAGCCCGTGCAGATCTCTATTTTACTGTTTCATATACGCAAGGAATTTCTTTCAATATTTATGTGGTCGCAATAGTTCTTCATCAGAACTTCGACCTGCAAGGCACAGCACATATTTAACTGAGGCTTGTGATTTGGGGTCTAAGTTCGACGATTCCCGCACAATAGAAATTTTATGAGACATGCATTTTCATCGTGAGAAGATAGCAGATGTACGAGAGCTTTCGTCCCGGTCATCTGATCGAGAGATTGCCTCTCTTTGTAATTTTTATGCCGGTCGGTGGATCGCGAAATTAACTAATTTTTAAACCCGACAGACGGTCGGACAATGTGCAATGTTATACCAGTTTAAATTATTGCTGTAAATATTTTATGTAGTTATATTCTGACCAAGACATTAAATCTCAACGTAATTAACTTTGAAAACAGTCGCCTGGACTATTAATTGTTGAACCTAGACACCGACCCATTTATTTCATCTTAATATACTGTTATACTTTCGCATTCACACGAAGGAAAGACAAAAAAATTTCCTACATTTATACAATTTATTTGTATAAAGAAGCCATTTATGTATTTTTATAGACAAACAGAAGCAAATTGTTTATACAAAACAACAACAAAAAAAACCAATAATATATATATATATAATTAAAATGTTTATACATATATAAAGTCATGTAAAAACAAGCATAAAAGTTCATTTGGTTTGTTTTCAAAGCTGTTCATATCATTTGGAAACAAATCACACTTTCTCTAAAGGGTCGAATTGAGCCAAGTTAAACACGCCTGGAAAAGTGCCTTAAATTATACGTTTAGAAAACAATTTAGAAATTCTGAATTAAAGAATTGATTTAAATAATGCTTTCTTTCTTTCCTATTGTCATATGTTAAAAATAAGCAATGAAAAAAATTATTATTATTTTTTTTAAATAATTGCATTAATTTAAGCGCGCTCTCTACCAAGCGTAAACAAAAAGGGTAAATTTTTCATGATCGGGACCATGACAAATTAACGTATTGGGAGGAAACTTTTTTGGAACAAAATGAATTGAAGTCGTGATTTTAAAGATAAACATTAAATGCTTATGAAAAAGGTTTTTTTTTTCTTTCCTTTTTTCTTTTTTTTTTTAGAATTTTAACTTTTATACTTATTGTGAATATTGATATTATTTGGTTGACCCTATCATTTCACTTTTATGGATGCATTATTAATTAATTAACAGCCTATAAAAAATATTTCCTAAATTTTAACGAGTTGGAAACTGTACGTACCAAACGTGACAAATGAGGTACGTTCATACTATAAATAGTTTTAATAAATATTCAGATCTTGGTGCAATAGCTGTTGCACTCTTGTGCAAAAATGCCTGAATACAAAATTTATTTGATGTACAGATTTTCATATTACAGTTATTCATTTTATTCTATGAAATTAAGTTTCAATACACTTTTACAAACAATTCATTACAATTTTGTTACATTAAAATTATACTGTGCGCAAATATCCAATACAAGTCAATGTGAAAAAATTATTACAATAGGATTCATTTCCGTCATAAAATAGGTACATTTTAAGTTGGCAACATTTTATCTTTTGCTGAGATTGATTGAAAATTCCAGTGGGAAATTTAAGCCTAGCTTTGAAAATTTCAGAGCTTAAAAATCCCCATTTAGACTCTTTTTCCATTTAATACCCATTTCTCCGGAAACATCTATCCAGAAAACTGTCTGTAGATTATAGGATTGTTATCATTAAACCATTTTAGTATACCAATTCGGTTTTTAAATTCAGTCATACGGACATAATGGGACTCCATCGTAAAAAGGACGTCATCACCATGGCAACCTAGAATCATGACCTATCATGGGATATCATTGAATTAATGACGTATGATAGGATTTAGTAGAATGAAAACTTTTATTAATATCTTTTTATATTTTGATTCGATTTTCATAAAATTTGAAAAGACTCGACAAAATTCTGCAACGATTATGTATATTATATTTCAAACCATTCGGTTAATTTTTGCGCACAGACATGCGGACGGACGTAAGGATCAGACGGCGACTATAGGTGATGCTATACGTATTTATATAATTATATACGAACGCACCTAAAAACCAGGCCATACGAAAATTATCCTTTGCTTTTATGGATCTCCATAGGCAAATCAACGATAAAGTAAGTCGCTGGAAATAAAGAAACAAGAATGAAAAATCATGCGTCAAACATTCATTATGAAACACTTTCCAACACACTCAGGATAGAGATCTGCACGAGCCGGCCAAGGCCCGAAGCCCGTACTCGGCCCGGCCCGCGGACCGGATTCGGGCCTATTTTTCTTCACGGCACTCGGGCCGGGCCGGGCTCGGGCCATATTTTTTTCTGAAGGCTCGGGCCGGGCCGGGCCTAGTTATTACTCTTTACGGGCCGGGCCGGGCTGAGCCTTACTTTTTTCCTGAAGGATAAGGCCGTGCCTTAAATTATTATTTCCGTACATGGCCGGGACTGGTTTCATTCTTCCTAGTCTTCACGCCTCAAAATTTTTAGTCCTGGTTTTGACCCGTATGAAAATCATTGTCTCGGCGTGCCTGGTCCTTTCGAAGGTCAGTAAAATAAGATCTGGCATAAAAATCTTTGGAAAACATGCATACATTTTTAAATCGCCATTATTTTATTATGAAATATTAAAATTTATTATTTTTAAAGAATAGTAGATTTATACACTTATTAAAATATGGCTAAATTAAAATATAGTAAAACGTGTGAAAAAGAACCTGCTTATGACGGAATCCTGTCTTAAATTGAAAAATGTGTTGATCCATGCAAAATGAATATACTAATACGTAAGAAAAGAATATATAATACATTTACACCTGCTAAGAAGGCAAATTGTCTATAACTCATTTTTTTTCTTCCCTATGCAATTCCATCTTAGAAGATTTTACTGTATAGCATTTTTCTGATTTTTAACACTTCAATACATGGAATATGGATTAACAATATTGATGATAACTTAAACACATACATACAACAAATAGAGATTTATTAAAAAAATAAACATTCCAGCTTGCGGCACCTCTAATAAAATTAAGATTATAAACATGAAAAAAAAAAAGGCTAAGATAGGAATTTTTGGTTAGATCTCCTAATACGAGGCAAATTTTTAACCAAATCGACGTAAAATTTATGTTTTGTAGAAATTCACTCGGGCCGAGATTTTAACTTTTTTACGAGTCGGGCCGGGCTCGGGCCGAATTTTTAACTTTTAAATCGGGCCGGGCTCGGGCCGAACTTTTAATTTTTGTATCGGGCCGGGCCGGGCCTGGAAATTTCGGCCCGTGCAGACCTCTAATTCAGGATACTGTAACGAAACTTCACAGTTTAATAAGGTGAAAGATTATCTCTAAATAAACAATTTGGAAAACAAAACACATAAGACATTTGAAAACCCCAATTTCAGGAATTACCATTAATAGTCGGAAGAAAATCTGAATATATTTGTGCAACCCTGTATAAGATCTATAGATTTGTGTACATACTTACATAGTATGCTAAAATTTAGTTCAGTTTAGGAAAGGCATAGCACAGTTGAAAATTTCCCTTCAGCGATTTTCTTGAATAAACGAAAATGTACTCGAGATTTTTTGTGTAGCCCTGTATAGGGTCTATAGAATTTATACGCACCAAGTAATATCGTTCTATAGCAAGTATTTTGTAGTACACCTCAGTGATGTATAACAATTTCAGTATGTTTAAAATAGTAGAACATCATTAAAATGCACTGCAAATGATTTCCCCCTCCCCATTGACCGAAATGCTAACGGAATTATTTTGAGTGTCCCTGTAAAATGACTACAAATGCTACACACTTCATTTTCAATACCGAACATGCCACTATAAACAGCAATAACATATATAAATTTCTAGGCAATCCGAGTATATTTAAGCAAGTTAGAACACGCACGGACAGACAGACGAACAAACCGATTCACAAACACTTTTCAATTATGTTGGAAAGTGTTATAATCGATACTAATGAACAGTTTTAATGAGCGATGTTTACTAATGAAAATATAGAGTGTTACAACACAACGTTATTTTTTGAATGAATCGATACTAATGCTCAGTTTTAATGAGCTATGTTTACGAATGAAAATAAAAGCGTTATAGCGCAACGTTATTTTATTTTATTTTATTTATTTATTTATTTATTTTGAATGAACGTGTTTCAATTGAAATGACGTTCATTACAATTTTAAAAGAAATGACAACGTTAAATGAATCGTTACTAATGATTTTTTTTTCTCTTGAATAATCGCATTCAAATGAAAGTTTGAATGAAGAAAAGGAATACTTTTTTCAAGTAATTGTTAAGAAATGCGCGACAAGTTTTAAATGAAATTACATTATTTTTGTTTAATGATCACAGGCTAGTGAAAGTTTTAAAGAAGAAAATGAATACTTTTTTTTTTCAACTAATTGTTAACGAATACGCGGCAAGTTTTAAATGAAATTACATTAATTTTTTTTAATAATGGAAAATATGATGGAAGCTAATGAAAGTTTTAATGAAGAAAAGAAATACTTTTTTACTTTTTTTTTTCAAGTAATTGATAAAGAATACGCGGCAAGTTTTAAATGAATTAAAATAATTGAGCGATGTTTAAGGAAGAAAGTGACTGCTGAAAAATGAATTTTTTAATAAACTGTTACTGTTGTTAATGAGCGATTTTTTTTTTTTTTTTTTTTTTTAAATGAACGAATACTTTTTTACAAGCAAACGGATAAAAAGCGTGAGCTAATGAATTTTCACATGCAACTGGCATTTATTGAAATTTAAACTCCAAATTTTAATCTAAAATGTTTTATATTAAACAAATATTTCTTCAATTTTATTTGTTAAATCTAGTAAAAATCAACCCAAATTACATTTGTGAATTATTGAAATTAGCATTTGCTGGTGCTGCCATCTGCTGCTCAAAACTAAAAATAATATTACGCCAAACGAATTTCACATACTTTTGTAATTTTAAATGTTCATAAACAGATTAAAAAAAAAAAATGTTGAATTGGGCAGCAAAAATTAAGTTTCGCACCAAACTTCAATATATTTAATGAACAGTATTTTTATTTAAGAAACCTAGTCAAACAATGTATACTAATTTCGCAATGTTTAGAGGAGGGTAATATAATTAAAATATAGTACTTCTAACAATCATCGCTCACAGAAAGTAATGGATACGATGGCTTTTGTGGAGTCCTGTACACGAACATTATAAATATTAGAAAACTTCTCCCAAATGAAAAGGGGATGATATTGTGTTTCCTCTAATTTCAGGGCCAAATTCCTGCTTTCGGTTTTGGGTTTTAACTCTTTCTGGTCGGTGTCGGGTTAACCCGATTTTTAAAAACAAAGTCCTAAATTTTTTTCGAATGAAAAGAACTATATATGTGAATATTAATGAGTATGTGCGTGTTCCTTTTTATACAAAAACTATAAATTGATATTAAAGATGTAAATTACTTATGAACAAACTAAATTTGTTTAGTGCTGCCATCTATTTTCGTTAGATAGAAACAACCGATGTCTTTTCATCAATCTTATTCATTCAGGCGAAAACACACGCTCGCTAATGTTCCTATGGGTGAAATATTTTACGGTATCTCGTTCACATTTCAACATTTTTAAATGATTTTTTTTTCATTGGCTGAGGTAATCTCTATGCAGGCTCTTTTTTACTTTTTCGATTTTGGTTGCAGTTTTTTGTATTGAGGATACTTTCACTTTCGAAACTGGTTCCGAAAGTGAAAGTATCTTAGAAAAAAAAAAAAAAAACTTGCAATCAAAATCGAAAAAGTACAAGAGGGCCTACATTAACGCCCATTGAATATTAGGCCTGAGCGCTGACACAAAAATTGATGCAGTCGTAGGCGGAAAGCGTGTGTACGGTCCCTTGAAATTCAATACCAATAATTTCTAAAAGTTTTCTCCGCCTTACTTGTCTGAGATTCAATAAGTCAAGGAAAACTTTTAGAAAATACTGGGGTGTAAAATTAGGGGACCGTACAAACGTTTTACAAAATCGGCCCACGAGCGCCGCATTTTTGTGTCAGCGCTCAGACCTAGTATTCAGAGAGCGGTGCCTGCATAGAAATTGACCTCAGCTATCCAATGAAAAAAAATCATTTAAAAATATTGAAATGCGAACGAGATATCGTAAAATATTTCCCCCATAGGATTAACATTAGCGAGCGGTTGTTTTCGCCTGAGTGAAGTAGGCTCTTAAGGCTGTATGTTCTCAAATCCAAAGGAGCTACTTTCTGACACATTTCTGAATTCATTTTTGTTCAGAAAGCATGGAATTGGAAGGTGTTCTTATGCAAAAACTATGTCATCGAAAGGCGTTTTCCATTTTTTGGTAAAGGCAGAAGAGCTTTCAGAAAATACAGTCAAAGTCGGCGTTTTGAATCGACTTCCCGACTCGGCATCGCGAGAAGGGAGAAAAACTTGTCGTCACGTGACAAGAATCGCTTATAGCTCGATAACTGATTTAAATATCGAAAAATAGAAAATTAAATCCGATTCAAAATAGTTTCAATAGTCAGGCCTGCCAATTTTATGCCTTTACGTTTAAAAATGTGTCAGAAAGTTTTGTGTTGTTGAGCAGGAAATTTGAGAACCACCTGCCTGTCTTTTGAAGCAATTTGGAATCCAATAGCGTTTTCCATTTTTTTTTAAATAAATAAATTACTAGCTTAGAGCACCCACAAAATTTTTGTCACAGACAGACATTTTCTAAAAACAGTCAAATCATGTTCAGAACCTTTTAAAACGTATAAATCCGTTGAAAACCGGAAGTCGAAAATTATCATGAATCCAATACTTTCTCCTTGTAAAGATAGAATAAACTAAAAAAAAAACTAAAAAAAAACAAAAAACAGTTGAACTATCATTACTGTTAAATACCTTTAAACTGAATAGCTTAATGGATAATCAAAGAAGCAGTTATAATATCAACTAGCTTTTTAACCCGTTCTACGCACGGGAGTTCATAAATTTAATTCTAAAACCAAAATAAAAATTAGTACAACCAAATGTATCTATGTAATATGTAGAAAAATATTTTTCATTTAATTTATCATGTTGCTATGGCAGCAGACGATAAAACGATAGCTTTGGAATAAGGGAATAAATAGAATAAAAAGTTTTGTTGATGTTTGTGATAAAATGTTTTTCTTTAAAAAAGGTAATAATTAAGTGCAATTAAATAATCTCTAATTATTTGCATGCGAGGTAAAATAATTATTGTAATACCCGCTACAGTTTCTTAGTATTGCAGCGAGGCGTACGTAATATGTATATCTCACATTGCAGTAAACATTTAGAACTGGTTAGAACTCGCGCGATTACGGGTTGAACATTAAAAAAGTCCTTCCGGCCTGTACCGGGAGGAAAAGGTAGCTTTCCTACATCTTCGTTTTAAAATTTTAGCTAATGTTACACGAAAGCAGCAAGTTAAAATGCAAAGGAACGTTTACAAAAGATTCGTTAATACTGAATTTGAATAAGAAATTCGCCAAATTATTGAGCAATAGCCAAATTGGCTTCATTTATGAAGACTTATTTTGGTCGCCAAATTTGGCGATATTTTGCCAAATGTCACCAATTTTGCCAATTTTGTCGCCAATTTTGGCGCTAACGGATATGAATATATAGTTTTATGCGTATGATTGGGAAATTTATTACAACAATGAAAGAAAATAATTTGCGAATAATCGCGTTAATGTGCTGTTTTGTTTCAAAATGTCAGCCACCCTAGAATTTCAAACTGCTCTATCTCAGCCATTTTTTAAGATAGAGGTAAACCAAAAAATGCTCTGGAATCCTTGTATCAAGGCCTAACACATAATTAAAAAATAAATTTTAATTTTTAATGTTTTTGTATATTTATTTTAGTTTTAAATTTTTAAATGGCCGCCATCTTGAAACAAAATGGCGGACGAAGCTGGCCAACGAACTCGGTCGAGACATTGGTGACCTTAATACACACAATTAGTTTCATCAAAATCGATTTATAAATACCCTTATAGTTAATTTTAGTTAATAATTATAGTTAGCCCTTATAGTTAATTTTCAGGGGCACTCAAAAATATTCCGATACATTATGGTCTATGGTGAAAATTCATTTGCGGTGTATTTTAATGGTGTTACACAATTAGAAACATGATGAAATTTATATGCATTATTGAGGTGCACTACAAGAAGGTTACTTTAGAATATGTTATGTGTAGCATTTACAAGATCACTCAAAAAATTTCTTTATATTAATGTGTATGAGGAAAAATCGTTTGCGGTCTATTTTATTGATGTTACACTGTTACAAACTTAATGAATCTGATATGAATTTCTGAGATGCATTAAAGGCTGCTTTCTGTAGAATATGGAGTGCAAAGCAATCATCGTTCATTTGCAGCAGGCATGTCAAACTGGCTTACCGCCGTGGGCCAAATTAAGCATTATATGCAAAGCCGCGGGCCACATAAAAAAGTAGATAATATTATTACCTTCGTACAGAATTAAATTTGTACCTACAATACACAGCCATGTTAAAGAAATATTCATGCAAAGTTCCAAAGTTATTAATACATATAGTTTATTTTATTTTTCAAAAAATATATTATAAATTACTTTCTATCAACCAAATCAGTAAAATTTAAGTGAATTTTCAAAATTGCATTTATTTTAAAATTGGTTGTACGCGCTGGTCTGTTAATCTTGATCTAGCAAAGGCATAGCTGACAATCTTCTGTGTTTTCTTCATGAATAATTACAGAAATTTGGAAACCCCATATTCATATATTTTCGCTCTAATTTGAAGCGTACTAAATTTTGAATAACTGCAGTAATAAATTAAGACTGATAACTTGATTATCAATTATTGATTTCAACATCAATCATTAAAGGTGAAGTATATAGATAAAACTGATTTTCATATTTCTTGAAATACAAAAATCTTTCCGATGATTCTTATAATAATGCCCGTAATAATAATAAAAAACATATCAAGTTCTTGTAGCATTCTAATTAAATCTCCTAAGAGATAATTAGTAATAAAGTGTAGACAGAATACCACATATTTAATAAATTAACAAGTGCAATCAGAATTTTACCATAGCATTTGCTTCAATGGTAATTGGCCAAAAATACTGAAAATATGAAGAATATTTAAAAAGAGAGAGAGGGGGAAAAAATTATATAATAAACCATAAAATGTTAATAATTTGAAGTTGATATCAAGTGAATACAAATGGATTTTGAAATGAAATATGAACTAAATATAATGGAAAATTGGATAACAAGAGATTTAAATAAGAATTGGAAATGAAAAAACACGTGTAGATATAATCATCAGCCTGGATGTATCCACACGTGTTTTAAAAAATAATACAGTATTTCATAAATATACTGGTATTTATGCTAAGATCAGTATATTCATCCAGGTATACTGTATTATTACCAGACAACAATTGGAAATAGTAAAATTGGAAATAAAAAACTTGTAAAGAATAGATAAAATATTTTACTCACAATAATTATCCAAAATTCCGTGAACATCACAAGACATTTTATAGACTTTTTATAACTGATCATTAGTATCACTTAATATAAAGGTGATCTGCTAAACGCACATTCACCATGACCATATAAAGTGTAAACAATGTTCAACCAGCTTAATAATAGTCCTTATATATGTTTAATTGTATTATTTGCTATATCATTTGCTATATTTTATCGCACACTAAAACAAAATAAATTATTACATAACATGTTTATATTTATATAATGTAATAAATATTATTTAAAAGAGTTGATAATTGAATTTATCAAAAAAATAGGATAACCATATAGTTTTGCTTGATTTCGTATAAATCTAATATTTTTGTTTTTATTTATATCTGAGCATAGATTTTTATACGATGAAGGTAATTGATAATTATATTTTTATAAACTGATTTATGTAAACATGAAGCAAAATTGGTAAAAATATTTACTTTAAATGGAAAGTCAAATCTTTTATCATAAATATCAAATATTAAATTATAATTATCCTTAATATTAATTTTTAAGTCAAGAAAATTTATATTATTATTAATCAAATCATTTTCGCTTAATGTAAGCTAATTAGGATAAAAATTGAGTGGTGATGTGCAATTTTTATCATTGAAATAAAAAATGATAATGTCATCAATATAGCGATAAAATACATAATCATTGTTCGGACCAATGTTTCTTTCATAATAATATAAGTAAAGGTCAGAGAGAATACTAGAAGCGGTCCCACCCTGCGGTATTCCCTGGCATTGTTTATAAATAATATTGTCATATATGATGTAATTATTATGCAATGTAAAGTTTAATAAAGTACTAAAAAAATTTACGGAAATATGATCTTTTAATTTTAATTGAGATTTAAATTCTTTAAATGATATACACATTGTTTTATGTAAATCTTTTATATCAATGTTATTAAATAAATCATTAAAATCCAATGTTTTTATGAATTTTACCGGATTGATATTATGTATTTTATTAATAAGCTGAAAACTGTTTTTTAGGCAATGTTGGTTATTATGTTTTATTGTTATATCATATATCTGCTTTAAAATATTAAGAAATAAATTGCTTGCATTATTATTATATGTGTTACACCCAATGGTAACTGTGCGAAATTTAATTGGATTTTTATGAAATTTTGGAATTATAATAAGATAAGGATAATTTAAATTATTACATTTGATTTTTAGTAATTTGTGATAATTTAATAATTTTCTATTATTAATTTCAATATTTAATTTAGTTTTATTGTCTGAGTGCAACGAAGACTCATACACAGCGCAGTATTACTTTGCCCCATATATAGCTACGATGGATATTAAAACCTTTCGTCAAGCATAACTCAAAAAATATTTAACGGATTTCGTTCAAATTTTTACAGCAGGTACCTATAAAGGTGACAACGACGTCTATTTATTACCAAGAATAAATGTCAAACCGTTTGGAAATTATATTAAAAAAATAGATAAAAAAGCACAATTAAAGCACATACGTCACGAAAATTTTGTGCGTACGTCATTTTCACCGGCGAGAGATTTTCGTAGACAATCGGAATTGAAAAGTTCATGGAGTACATGGAGCAAAAAAATATGCACGCACTAATATTCAGCACAATAAAATATATTTCAATTTAGTAGAAATCGAAAATTAATCTGGATTTTTTTCAGTTTGAAACAAAAACCCCGCAATAACTTAGTAGACTTGGTAGTAGAGATTTGGCGCAAATCTCAGCAATAGAAGCTTTTTTTATTTCGCGTGTGTAAATTTAAAAAAAAAACTATTTGGTGTTTAAATAAAAGGTTTCGATTTATGGCATTATTTCATTTTTTTTCTCTTTTTAGCATTTTAAATGGGATTAATGAAAGGCATGTATTTTAAATTAAATGAGTGAAAGGTTTATATTTAAATGAAATGAATTCAATATGAAAATGTTATAGGGACAATATTTGGCGATTTATCAACTGCGCCAGGATAACATAAAAGTACCAATATATCAAACGGTATGTAGTATTGTGAAATGAAACAATCTCTATAATAAAACCGTAAGTCATGTGACTGTCATCAACAGTTCCGGAACGCCCGCTTCACTTTTTCATATGCCAGGCGGCCATTTTATTCAAAATTATTTTTTCGATTAAAACTGCATAAAAGTTACATTTTTAGAAAGATCGTTCAAAATAAATTAATATTTGAGAGATGACTTACGTTCAATTATGTATACATTCTGCAATAACTTCAGTTTAAATTAAGTTCGCATTTCAAATTCTCTATTCATGAAAGTAAACAAAAATAAATAAATAAATAAAAGATTCATTCGTTGTGAACGTTTAAAATATTAAACCATGAATTTTTTGACCGCTGCCTGGTGTAAAAAAAATAATCCGCACCACTGAGACAGTCAAAGTTTACCATAATTCTGTTTTATACAACTCAACTTCCTTCAGGATCTTTTCTTGAGGTTACTCATTTAATGGATCAAATTTCGAAACGAATAGTCAGCTTTTATTATTCGCGCGTGCAAATTAGAAACGATACTTTAATTTTGAAATCAAATGTTTTGATTTATGATATTATTTCTTATTTATCTATTTTCTATGTTAAAGAAAAATGTGAACGTCATGTATTTTAAATTGGAACAGCTGTCACGGACGCACCGGGGTTGGCGCGATTTTTGTTTTGCGCCATTTTGGCGAGAAAATCCCATTTTCATGTACCTATTAGAGATTACTAAAACAGCATGTACTTTTATTTTATTATGAAATAGTTTATTTTATATTAAAAAACACACAATTTTATTATAAACCACACACAATGATTAATTTATTATTAAGTGGGTTAAGCGTTTTTTGTCAAGAAAGATGAAATACATAACAAAAAATATGCGAAATGCTACCACGATCGCAAAAGTTGTTGATTTGTCTATTAGATTTTTCCGGTTTGGCGAAGGATTAAGGAAAAAAATAAATTATGAATAAAAATAATTTGTTACAATGCTTAACATACATTTAAGGGCGACCAAACTGGTCGCCATTGGCGGCTAGTTATACTATAATCACCCATCGTACAAGAAAAAAACTAATATTCTGCATTCAGAGGGAAAAATTCATCTCCTGTGCCGTAAGATTTGGCGAGTTCTTTTTTGGTGATAAGTTTTTCGATGTGATTGTTGGGATCTGCAGGATATGGCTTACTTTTTCTAAATCTTATTTTTTGGCAGATGTAGTATTATGTAAATATATTTTTTTGCAGATATTTTTCTATTTTGTATATTTGGCATTCTATTTTGTATATTTTCTATTTGGCATTTGGAAAAGAGATTTTTACCTTTTTATCTGTGCTTTCGGAAATATTAAAAAATAAAAAATTTTACATATATCAAGCGTTTAATTTTTATATGGACCACTTCTCCATTTTTAGATTTTAAATGCTATTTATTATTTACTAGCCGTTTATTAATTGTTTACAATTTACCCCCCTGACAATAACAATTATTTATCACAAAAATGCCTCTTAGGTTTGTTAAATAAGTTCGTTTATGTATTTTCATTACTTATTAAAATATCGAATATGGCGATAAAATTTTATTTTTGCATCGTGCTTAAATTTTTAAGATGCTTTAATAAACATGCTTTAATAAAAACATGCTTTAATAAACGTATGTTTGTAAATATTTGAAAAACATGTTTTACCGCTCTCTTGAAAAATTTTGTAAGATGCTAAAACTACCTTTTGGCACCATTTTTAATTTTTTTCGCCAACCGACATAGAATACGAATCTTTTCCCCATTCAGATACACGAGCAAGGCTGGTCTCAAACAAGAGTAAAGCTAGCAACAATATTGTTTTAACTCTATAAGAGTTACAATAATGATATTAAATGCTCCGATTGGCTTTGGGCCCAATTACGAAAGTTTCTCCTAAAAAAAAAAAAAACTGTAGAAGAAGTCTTTTACATTTGTTTCAAATGAAGCTCGGTCTACAAGGTATTAGTTAATAATACAAACAACACTAATGGCATGGAGGCAAAAGTTTTAATTTAAATGTATATATTTAAAACCCTACCACCCCTCAAAAAAAAAAAAAAAAAAAAAAAAAAAAAAGTTACAGTAATGAATTTAAAATGGCGTTAAGCCACGCTTTCTGACATCAGCAATTGGCTGCAAACGCGATAACGAAACTTTAACTTAACTTAATAACATGTAGCTAATATAGCCCTCAGGATACTTTGCAGTTATACAGACCTTGTGGGGTTTTTTTTTAAAAAGCTTGAGACAATTCAGGTTTAAGAAGTTGAGATTTACTGTCAAATGATATAAACAACTATGAACACAAAACTGATGAATTATTATTCAGGTTTATGTATGTATTTTTTAAAAAAGTGCAGCTGATTACACTTATTAGATAAATTACTTCTGTTTGCATTTAATAACTGATAAACGGCTTCTGTAAATTAAATAAATTGTTTAAATATTGGGAAGAAGTGGCGAGAGGTAGAAAGACGAGTAAACAAACGGGTAGACAGACGGGTAGTGAGATGGGTAGAGAGGAGTAGCGACATAGGTAGGCTGACGGGTAGCGAAACGAATAGACAGACGGCTAGGTAAAAAGAGGGTTGACAGAGGGGTAGCGAGATGGGTCACGAGACGGGTAGCGAACGCGACAGGAATGTAGCGAGAAAGGTTGCGAGACGCGTAGCGTGGTAGATAAAGAGACGAGTAGAGAGATGAGTACAGAGACGAGTTGACTGACTGGTAATGAGATTGGTAGCGAGACGGGTACAAAAACAGACGGATAGTGAGACGGGTATACAGACGAGTAGAGAGACAGTAGATGGGTACGGAGATGGGTAAGAAGATGGGTGGAGGGGCGTATAGCCAGACGGGTAGAGAGACAGATAGACAAGTTGTGAGACAGATAGACAAATGGGTAGCGAAGTGGATAGAAACACGGCTAGACATACAAGTAGTTAGACGGATAGACAGACGGTTAGAGAAAAATATATTGGCGGGTAGCGAGACCGGTAGAGAAATATAGAGACAGGTAGCGAGACGTGCAGAGAGATAGACAATCGGTTAGAGAGACGGGCAGAAGAACGGATAGGGAAACAGACAGATTGTGGAGAGACAGACAGACAGGCAAAAGAAAAGTCTGCGGATTGGCGCAGTAAAGGCGCAGGGGGCAGAGCCTCCTAGAGAATAATCAAGAAGTATCTGTTAAGCTTAACTTTGAAATATATATAATTTTTCAATTTTGCCGATATGGAGATTTAATGTAAAAGTTATTTTACAGAAGTCATCGAAAGATTTTTTGTATACTTTAATAGTATTTTAGACTATAGTTTTGCAATCTGTTTTGTAGAAAAGCATGCTATCAATGTGGTTTGAAGTGTAAGAGTGTCTATAAACAGTTATACGAATAATAGCTATATAATCAAGGGAGAAAAATTTTAAATTCACTCACAAACAAAGGTGCAACAATGAAGTTAAATTTGCGTTAAGCCACGCTTGATAGAATAATCTATTGGCTGCAAATCCAATTACGTAACTTTAAAAAGCTTGGCGTTTTAAGAGATCCGGCGTTTTTTTTTTTTTTTTTTTTTTTTTTTTTTTCAAGTTTTGCGCAATACGCGCTTAAGAAAATGAGATTCTTTGCCACATGTTAAAAAAAATATATGACAACACATCTGATGAACGGTACTTCTTTTCTATTTTTTTAACAGTGTATATGAATTTATATATGATATTTTGTAATTCTATCATTTAATTTGCTCTTTTTCTTTATATTGTAATTGTTAACCCCATGTTCTCAGCAATATCACTCAGACTAATCCCTTTAAGGGAAGTCCTAGTTAAAAATATTACTTGTGTTAATTGCATTGTGAATTAACACTTTATAGTACTCTTTACAAATAATAGCATAATTATTTGGAGATTTATCTACATAAGTAATTATAAATTTGTTTTGTAGTTCTGATATATGTTTATTTATATTTTTAAAAGATGCATGGGTAATATGTTGATAATTTTTTATAATTTCATTTTTAAATTTATCTATTACAGAAAATCTCCATTCACTAAAATACTCGATAGGTTTATTGTAATCAATAGCAATTTTATATATAAATAAATCAATATCTTGAATAAACTGCAATATTATGGATTTGATTTTACACATGTATGCAAGGCGAAATTTTGTGCAATTATGCATTAAGTTTTGTAAAATAGGTTGTTCTACAATATTAAGATCACCAGTAATAATATGACCATGTGTTGTATTTATGTACTTTTGAAATTTTGGGTCATTACAATAACAAGGGTAATTATTTGAAGAGACCATTTTTACAAAAGAATTGTAATTAAAAATTTTACGTCCAAGTGTGCGATTATATTTATATGTCTTGTGAATAGTAAAATTTTTTAATGGAAAATTATTAGTAGTGTTGTTTATGATATTGTGTAAATTGACATTATTAAATACATGATTGGAAAAATTTATAATTAGTTGTGTATTATTAGTTTTATATTTGGGTTTATTAGAAAGACTTGTATTTAATAGGTTTGCTCTATAATGAAGAATATCATAAAAGACATCACAAAAATGTGGAGAATATTGATTCTTTTTAAATACTTTGAAATATTGGTTATTTTTAAATACTTTTAAATATATTTAGATTGTTTTATCAAAGTAATAAATTCTATTTGAAAACGCTAATACTATCAAATAACAAGATAGCATTATGAAATTTGCCTTGAAGTTAAAGTTTACTCAGGTTCTTTGCAATTTCAAATGAAAACTCCAAGTACTTTGTCTATTGATAGTCTTGTAATAATCCAGATTCATAATTTGTGGATTTAAAATGAAAATTGTAACCATGTTTAACAGTTCGAAATTAACAATTAAAACTTTATGATGGAAAGCCGTCAAATATGTGTATAAGAAGGTGATCTGCTTTTCTATATTGACGATGATTAAGCATATGCATAGGAATAGAATATAAATTTATAAGCCCTATAAGTTTTTAAGCACACATCCGACTTTTATAAATATATCCGCTATATACAAGTAATTATCATTTTAATCTACTGATACTTAGGCTTAAAGTTTTTTCCAATTTCTTTAACTGCTATAGACATAATTTCTTCCATTTCATAGTGAATGGTTTCGATTCGCGGGTTATTTATTGTAATAAACGAGCAGGAAAGACCGAGCCATGCTCGGTCAAAATTAAATTAGACTTCAAATTTGAGTTCAACCCATGACCAAAATGACCCACTAATTGAATTTTCTCGAACATGTGACCTACCTCAACAGTCTTCTCATGTCCAAAAACCATAGGATGCAAAATTTAGTGTAAATAGTCTGAGCAGTTTTTAAGATAAAATAGCTTGACCCCTAATGACCCATGACCAAAATGACCCACTAATTGAATTTTCTCGAACATGTGACCTAGCCCAACAGTCTTCTCGTGCCCGAAAACCATAGGATGCAAAATTTAGTGCAAATAGTCTGAACCGTTTTTTAGATACAATTAGCTTGACCATGACCCAAAATGACCCACTAATTGAATTTTCTCGAACATGTGACCTAGCCCAACAGTCTTCTCGTGCCCGAAAACCATTGTATGTAAAATTTAGTGTTAATTGAGCCGCTTTTTAGATCTTGACCCACAATGACCCAGAAATGACCCACTAATCGAATTTTTTCGGACATGTGACTTAGCCCAATGATTTTATCGTGCTCGAAACTCGTAGGACACAAAATTTAATCAAAATCGTTAGAGCCGTTTTTTAGATAAAATTAATTTGACCCGCGTTGACCCAAAAATGACCCACTAATCGAAAGTTCTCGAACATGTGACCCAGCCCAATAGTCTTCCCGTGTCCGAAAAGGGTCGGATACAAAATTTCATCAAAATCGTTTGAACCGTTTTTTAGATACAATTAGCTTGACCATGACCCAAAATGACCCACTAATCGAATTTTCTCGAACATGTGACCTATCCCAATCGTTTTCTGGTGCCCCAAAACGGTAGTATGCAAAATTTCGTCAAAATCGTTAGAGCCGTTTTTAAGATAAAATTTGCATAACCACACACACAAGATTTGCTCGTATTAGAATATATGATACAATAATTAGTTTTTTTTAAAGCAAGTGCATTTGCTTCAAAAGGTTTGATGAAAACACCTTGATTAACTTTTAAGAAGTATTAGTTTCAATTCTGACAGTTTACCTTTCCCATGTTGATTTTTGTGAGTTTTCTTTATACTTTGTGCTGTAGTCCCTCTTAATGTTTCATTCTTTTTTTGTGTGTACACATCAAACATAAAATTTTAGTTTTCATTTGACTATAATTGCATTGTAAATTCTTTAAAAAAATCTGCGATGTTCATCATATTTATCGTAATGGTAAACCGCTTTAACTTATACTTTTTTTTATATATAAATCCTGAAATGTATGAGAGTATAGAAACATCACGCAGGACTCATTAACAATGACACAATTACTAAACATAAGTAATGAAAATAAATAAAGAGTCTAAATGCAAAATATCTGTCCAACTAAATCCCAAGTGCAGAACCTGGATGACAAATTCGGAGTTTTGTGTCATGCACAAAAGTGATAATTTGTGTCACTTTCAAATCGACTCATTTAAAGCTAATTAATTTCATATTTTGATTTTTTTTTAACTGTTCTTAATTAGTTTCGAATTTTATTAATTTTATAATCCATTTCTTTGTTACCGTATTTATATAATAAATACAGTATATTATTTTGTAATGCAGTGTAATATCGAACAGAGTAGTAAAATAAAGTATTAGTTTCGACATAAAACAAATAAAAATTATAAATAAAATATTGTACAAATTTTAGGAATCGTTAAATTTTCAGACTCAAGATCCGGCGTTTTGGTACGTTCCGATTGTCTTTGTGCCTACAAATTTTTTAATGCTAAAATATAAAATTGAGTTACATCTGTTTATACATACATCGCTGTTGCCAGATGAGCGGGATTTTTTTAATTCAAAATTAATCTCTACATTCTGAAGAGAAATATTCCCCTTATTTAATGACAGAATAAATAAGACAAATATCACTCTTCAAAAATAGTGGTAGTATTCTGAATTAACTAGCAACTAAAACAACTCAACAATTAAATTAAACACAGGTAAAATACCAAAGGCTTCAAAGGCCATAAATAAGTTGCCGGTGGGCCACGTGTTTGACATGTCTGATTTACAGGGTCACGGAAAAGAATGATCTACGAAAGAAAATTGTTTGCGAAGTATTTTAAATTATGTTGTACCATTTCAAATGTGATGAAATTGATATACATTACTGAAGTTTATTAGAAGATGCTTGGTGTAGAAAATGATGTGCCCACTTATCGTTCATTTACAGGGACACACACAAAAATATTTCGGATACAGTATTGTATCCGAAGTATTGTCTATTAGGGATAATTGGTGGAAGTTCGTTTTCAGTTATGATATGTTAAGTTTAACTAAATTTTACATACACCGTGTGTATAAATTCTGTAGATCCTATATAGGGCTACACAAAAGTATTCGTAAGCATTACTGAGCATGAACGTGAATTTATTAAAGGTGCTTTTAAATTGAGTTACGCATACTCAAGATCATTCATGTTTAATATACTCAGAGATGTTTGTAGAATATAAATAAAATCATATACAGGGCTATGCAAAGAACTGGATACATGGACGGCTATGAATAGTAATTCCTTTTAGTGTGATTTCAGCAGTTTTGGACGTAATTTTGCCTGAATTAAATTTTAGCTTAATATGTGGCTCGATAAAAATCTGTAGGTACAGGGCTGTACAAAAGAATTCAAGTACGTTTCCGTCTCTATTGGTAGAAACTGCTGAAGGTGAATTTCAATTGTGTTATGAGTTTTCTTGATAAGCTTAACGTTAGCGTACTATGTAGAATATATACAAATCTATAGATCATATACACGGCTTCCCAAAAGAATCCGAGTACATTTCCGGCTTGGCTTTGGACGGTAATTGCTGAAATCAGGCTTTCAAATGTGTTATATACATTTTCTAAAATGTCTATTTAGGTATATTTTTTCACCTTATTTAAGCGGCGAAGTTTTGCTAAAGTGTTCTGGGAGTGTTGGAAAGTGTTTCATAATTTATGCTTAACGTATGATTTTTCGTTCTTGTGCTATTATTTCAAATACTTCGGTGGATAATCTTTTTCAAAAAAGTTTTGATTTGAGCAAGAATTATTATTTTCATAAATAGTACATATATTTTCTCTGAATATATATTTTAACTAGTATTTTTTTATGCATATGATATTTAAAATTAATCAAAGTCGTCTTTTCCAGACAATTTGTGGGTTTTTTGGCTAAAATGTCCTGCTATTTTTTTTAGGTGCGTCCGTAATTATATAAATACATAGCACCTACAGTCGTCATCTGATCCGTCCGTCCGCATCTAACAGCGAAAAATCTACCCAACCGAATGGTTTGAAATTTAATATATATAATCGTTGCAGAATTTCGTCCAGTCATTTCAGATTTTATGAAATTCGAATTAAAACTTAATAAGATATTAATAAAAGTTTTCGTCATTCTATTAAATCTGACGTAATCTATATAATAAAAGCACAAGTCATGTGACTGAGGAAAACAAATACGGGCTAACAACCTCTTTTTTCCTATGCCAGGCGGCCATTTTTATTCAAACAATTTTTTTTTTTTTTCGAATAAAATGGTATAAAAGTTACATTTTTAGAAAGATCATTCAAAAAAATTGTTTGATTGAAATATGAGTTACATTCAACAATGTATAAATTCTGAGATAACTTCGGTGGAAATTAGGTTAACAGCCCAGTATCTCAATCCATTAAAGTAAATAAACACAAGAGATTCGTTCATTGTCAGTCATAGAAATATTAAACCATGGAGGTCATCAATCGCAAAGCAAGATCTCCATGGTGAATTTTGCAGCGCTGTCTGGTGTAGAAAAAAATTCGCATCTGTAAACTTGGCACGCGTAATAAGAAAAAATAAGCATACTCATTTCGCTCATATCAGACGATATAATTCATTCCACTGAAATAATAACGATATTTTTTTACATTGTAAAAAACTAGTTATAGTACGAACGCACCTCATTTGTCACGTTTAACGTGCAATTTCCAACTTTTTTTTTTTTTTTTTTTTTTTTTTTTACTGTATTTTATATCAGTAGTGGCTAAGATAATGAAATTAATAATCTCTAACAAAATTAATAACATTTAAAAATTAATTTCATTTAACGATGCAGAAATAAGATTTTAACGTAATGCCTTTTTGAAATTTAAAAATTCTTTAAATTAAAACAAACCCAGTTTAGAGTCCTGCGAACCCGAAAATTCTGCTTAAGTTAACCCAAAATCCGAACCGCACCCGACACACGTCAACCCAAACCCGAAGGGGAAGAAAATTAATCTATATTTTAATCCAATTATGGAAGAATAGTCTACAATTATATCTTATACATATTTATTTTGTATAAAAATGTACATACAGTGTGACAATAAACAAACACCCCAATAAGAAATTGTTGTAATTCAAAAACTACTGTATATAATATGTTCAAGCTTTGCAGTTAAATAATACTAATAACAAAAATTAATTTCAGGATGCTTTTTGTTTTGTTTTTGTATAACATTTTTTGAATATCCTGTTTTTTTTTCCTTTCTTTCTTTTTCTTTTGGGGTTATTTTTCGGTCACCCTGTATATACACTCATTACTATTCAAATATATAGTTTATTATTTGAAAAATATTCAGGGCATTCTTTTGCAAAATCTGGTCAGTCCGAACCTCCGAATCCGATCCGAAAGAGTAAAAACCCAACACGAAATTGAAACATTTAAAGTCAATCCGACCCGAACCCGACCCACAAAGAAAGAAATCCGGGTCGGTCGAGTCGGGTTCAAATAAATTCGAGTTACCCTACTCGATGCAAGACCCTTCCATACACACTTCCATATTGTTTTGGTAATTACCTATTTTTCCAGTTTACAAATTGAAACAATATAAATCCCAAAACTTTTACAACTTCCGGGAAAACGTACACAATTCTGAATAATTATATACTATTTCATATGCAAAGCCCTTTATGAGGAGAAAAAAGATGGAAAAACCGTTCCATAAAAAAGTACCTCTTATCTTTTTACTGTTTTATATTTGGGAACATTTGCTTTTTTGATTACACAGTGATATAAACGGTAGAATTCGCTTTTATGCATACAAACAGTTGTAGCTATACAGAAGAAAAATAGGTAAATCGTAAAACAACACATCGACGTTTCATATCTGATAATCCTTAGATCCGTTAAATATTTTTTATTTGATTTCATAGATGGTATTTGCCTATATATAAACAATGCAAAATTGCGACTGTCGCTTTGTTATTTTTAACTTACGACAGAATTCGAATGTGTTTCAGAATTACTTTCGAAATAATGCGGTGTTTAACAATTATAGCAGTCGCTTTTACAATTTGTGGAAGGTTTGAAAGTTGCGAATGTTTCGAGAACGCTGAGAGTGATCGACGGTTGAAAGAAGAAGTGGATGATTTCGCGGACTATTTGAAGCAAAAACTTGAAAAAAATCCCGATTCGAGTAGCCATTTTGATTCAACATTTCCAGCCAAAACTTCAAGGGACGAGAATGATGCTGATTATTTAGATAACTATCGTAAAAATGGCAGAAAACACAGTGATGCAAACATTGAAAGCTTGTTGGAAGACTTATCACGGAACAATCCTGAAGGCAGTGATAGTTTGCTAAATTCTGATAAACATTTATCAAAAAGAGAAAAAATGTCTTTAAATCGTAGAAAATCAAAGTCCGATGCATCAGCTAAGCAGCATGACGGAGTGGAAGAAATTGTGTACATCAGAAAGTCCGATTCTGACTTGAACGATCCAATACCGGAGATGATTGAAAAATTAGTCAATGATCAGCCAGCAGAACGCTCAACTCGTTATGCGCAACAGCATTCTCCAGACGATGAAGCCGAATTTCCAATGAATGACGACCCTAATGCAGTTTCACCATCCGGTGGAAGTTGTCCAGTGAAAAATATCGTCCCAAACCTCGATCAGACATGTCCGGACGGTCCAGAGTACGAAATGGAGTTCCATCCAATGTTGTCCGAGTCTCTGAGACGTCAGATGTTAGCCATGCTGCCCGAACATGATGAAAAAGAGAGCAAATGTGATATAAGAAAACCACTGGGGCCAGGAACGGGTGTTGAAGATAGAGCTTTGTGTCCTTTTGTGATGCACTTAAACAATCATTCTTCCAGATTACCAGAGTTTCTGTATGAAGCAAACTGTTCTTGCACTATTCCCAATCTGCCCCTCTCCGAACTGAGAGGTAAAAGAATAGAGTGTGTCCGCGTGAAAAGAGCCATTCCAGTTCTGTGGTTGGTGAGCTGCGAAGATGGAAAAAAGAGGTACAGGCAAGGCTGGGATGAAATTGCAGTAGCTTGTGCTCCAACGGAAGAACGTTATGCTAATGCCATCGAACCACCCTATTCTCCAGCCTGAGTGTAATCAAATCATGACGACTGCAACTGCATAACCTTCAAAATCATGAATAAGTAATTCAAACAGCTGATAGTTACTGCGTTTTAGCGACATGAACTCTTTCAGAGTGATACATTAGTGAATTAATTATATCCCTTCAAGTAGTATCAAATTATGAATTTAATTATTAATAAGTAGTTCAAAGAGTTGAGAATAATCGGTATTTAGCAGTTCTATCATTGTTTTATATATTTAGCAGTTCTATCAAAAATTGAATATTTTGAGAGTGATAAAGTAATTACTGAATCATATTTTTGCGAATGTAATAAAATCATGACTATATAACTTAACAATTATTTAAATAATAATAACAGATTTGAGAATGATTGATTTTTAGTGATTTCAGATCCATGAATTCACCAGAGTGATAAATTAATTTCGAAATATATCAACGCGGGTGAAATCAAATTATGATTACATAATTTTCAAAATCATGAATGAAGAATTCAAATAATTCGGAAGAATTGTTTTTATTAAATTCCTACTATTAGCTCACACTCTCTCTATATATATCTTGTTGGAATTTTCAATCGTTAATAAAATATTTTCTATTCATCCATTCAAGTTCAAATAAATTTTTTAAAACTTGTATTGGATGACAATTGATGTTACTACAGTTTTTTCAAATATTAATTCATTAATTTTAATTTTATATTTCATTTCTGTTCAAAAGTATAAACTCACTCCATATTTATAGTCTCACCTTCACACCTAAAAACATAATGGGGTTGTTCACGGACGAAGATCAGGTGGCTCGCGGGCGAAGGAGACTATAAATGTGGAGTGAGTCTATACTTTTGAACAGAAATGAAGTATAAAACTAAAATTTAATAATAAAATTTAATTAATTGATTAATATTTGAAAAAACTGTATTATCGCTAACTGTAACATCGCTATGGCACTTTATTGTGAAGTTTGGTAATTTTTTTAATTCAATATTTGAAAAACGGCATCATCATTAGATTTTAAATTTATATCAAGAAAAATACAATTTTTTTACCTTTCTAACGCAGTTTGTCTAACAATTTTGTGAGAAATACTTTTCGAGCTATTAATTTTTGGTATTTTAGCTATTTATTTTTTATTTAATTTTTAATACATTTCAAAAATTTCTCTTATGTAAGATACTTAGCAGGATATAAATTTAGAAACAAATACCGTCAGTGGCGAAGCGTGTAGATCTCTGGAAAAAAAAATTCTATTTGACCTAAGTAGGAATTGACTTGAAAAAAAGTTTTTATATTACTTGTTTAGTGATTCCATCGACATGAATTTTCCATAGTCATAAATGCATTATTCAAATATATCATCGCAAGTGTCATCAAATCCTGACTGTGTAATCTTCAAAATTACGAATAAATAATTCAGAGTTGGCAATAATTAGGTTTAGTGATTCCATGGCCATGAATTCTCCAGCGTGATACATTAATTACTGAATTATATCACTACGTTTGCATCAATAGATAATCAAAGAAATTTCGAATAAATACTTTAAATGATACATGGGTGAAAATAATCGATTTTTAGTAATTCCCTAGACATGAATTCTGCAGAGGGATAAATTTAATTACTGAATCGTATCGCGACAAATGTAATCAAATCATGGCGCCATTTTCAAAGTTATGAATAAAAAGTTCAAAGAGTTGAGAACAATCGTTTTTTAGTCAATCAAAGCATGATTATGAAAAATTAAAAACAGTTATTAAATAATTTAAAACTTTTAAATATTTGGTATCTGGTATTACTAAGTATCTGGGTATTTTTATGTTAGCCGGGCATAAGTTATGAATTGCCAAATATTGTTCTCATCATTCTCATTCTATTCATTTCATTTTACATACAGCGGTGCCGAAAATTGTGGACACCTTTTAAGAAAAATGCTTTTTTGAGGTTCGATGGATTATAACACCAAATATTTCTTAGTAATACCATACAAGCTATATACCACTGGAAAGATAGAAAGATAATTTAATCAAGAATATTATGCAATACAGTTTGTTGAATTATAGTTATTTTATGAAACGTTATAGCCCAATAACCAGAAAAAGGCAGTTAAACCTGGTTAGGTTGATGATGATAATTTTTCCTTTTCTTGAATGTAGCCAATGCATATGGATGTTTGGAGTAACAGATAGATTCCATTTTATTTGGTAATGTGTCAATCAAAGCTAAGGTAGGATTTAAAAAGAAATATGCCATATTTTGGTACTTATAGGAGGACCTTTATCACTATTTTGTATGATTGCTATCAAGTTGCTAAAGTTCTTTACCACCTTTCAATTTTTGAACTAGTAAAGCATAATAAAATTAACAAAACATCATAAAGAGTTGATTAGTTACCCAGAAATCAATGTGTAACAATATTTTTAAGTGTAGAATGCTATGGTTATGAAGAAATTTGAAGTAAAATTAGAAGTAAATTAACAAAGGGATGTCTAAGTCAAGCAAAACACGACTGGTAAAGTCAGGAAAAGGTTCAGGAGAGCAATTAGCGGCAGCAGAGTAAGGTCCTGTGTATAGGTCAAAGAAAATAATCAACTCGGTGTATGCAACATGAAATAGTGCACTGCAATGGGGAACTGAATCAAAGTACAGTTCTATACAGAGTGTAGCATTCTGGTCTAAATGCTAGAATTTCATAAAAAAAAAATATATATATATAAATCAAATAAAGGTTGAAAATAAACTGAGCTAAAAGTAATGTTTACCACACAGAGAAACAGTAGGGTCATGTTATTTGGAGTGTTAAAACGTTTTTTTTTTTTAATGGAATTCTAGAATTTAGACCAAAATACTGCACTCTACTCTGCACAGAATTGTACTTTGATTCAGATCTCTATTGCAGTGCACCATTTCATTTTGAATACACTGAGATGATTTTTTTCTTTGACCTATACACAGGGACCTTACTCTTCAACCGCTAATTGCTCTCCTTCACCTTTTTCTGCCTTTGTCATTCTTGTTTTGTGTGACTTAGACATCCCTTTGTTAATTTACTTCCAATTTCATCACAACCATAGCTTTCTGCACATACAAATATTGTTATACATTGATTTCTGAGTAACTAATAATCTCTTTATGATGTTTTCTTAATTTTATTATGCTTTTCTAGCTCAAAAATTGAAAGAGGGCAAAGAAGTTTAGCAACTTGATAGCAATCATAAAAAATAGTGATAAAAGTCCTCCTATAAGTACCAAAATATGGCATATTTCTTTTTAAATCCTACCCTAGCTTTGATTGACACATTATCAAAAATAAAATGGAATCTGTCTGTCATTCCAAACATTCATATGCATTGGCTACATTTAAGAAAAGGAAAAATAATTATCATCAACCTAACCAGGTTTTACTGTCTTTTATTTATTATTGGGCTATAACGTTAGATAAAATAATTATAATTCAACAAACTGTATTGGATAATATTCTTGATTAAATTATCTTTTCAGTCGTATATAGATTTTATGGTATTACAAAGAAATATTTGGTGTTATGATCCATCAAACTTCAAAAAAGCATTTTCCCCAAAAGGTGTCCCCAATTTTGGCCACCACTGTATAATCCCCGTTCACTCATTTCATTTAAAATACACAACTTTCATTTAAAATACATGGTTTTCACTCATTTCAATTAACATGCAGATCAATAAATAAAATAAAAAATAAGAAATGATGCCATATAACAAAACATTTCATCATCAAAGTATTGTTTCTAATTTACACACGCAAAAAATAAAAGCTGTTATTAGCGAAAAAAATGCTATTGGCGAGATTAGCGTCAGCTAACATAAAAGTACTAGCATCTGTGATTCTATCGATATGAGAGCTAAATTGTGATAAATTGATTGCTGAATTACATCCCTGTTGGATAATGAAAGCAGGACTATACAAAATTAACGGCATTAAATAATTCAAAAACTTGAAAATATTTGGTTATAAATAATTATGTGTCTGTGATTTCGTTGACACGAATTCTCCAGACTGATTAATTCTGAATGTTGAATGATATCAAAGTAAGTATAACCCTGAGTTAGAAACTGTTATTAAAGAAAACTGAAAAGATTGAAAATAACTGTAATTTATTAAGTATCTGTGATTCTCTCTCTGTGAGTGCTGAATTGTGAAAAATTGATTGCTGAATGACATCGATGTTGGATCATTAAAGCATGACTATACAGAATTAAAGACAATTATTAAATAATTCAAAATAGTTGGTTATAATTAACTGAGCCGTTGATTTTGAAAATAGCGCAAGTCCATTTTATGTTATTGCTAAGATATTGAATGATTTTCGATGGAATGAGCTTTAAAAATATTCGTAAGCGGTATAATAGACTTATTTTATATTTTTGTGGTCTTATTTCATGTAAATTGAATAGGCAATAATGGTTATCAGTGTTAGCTGAATAATAATAAAACATGTTTTTGGTAGGCGACCATGGACTTGCCTCGCTTTCAAAAGCAATCATTGGTTGAAAACGTAGATTTTCTTTGTATGGAATATCATTATAATAACTAAAAAATGAATATTTTATTTATTTTGATTATTTATTTCATTTTACTATTTCATTCTTCTTTAGAAAAAGTAGTACAATATAACAAAAAATGAATTTAATTCGATAGAAAAGGTGGAAAGCATATTCAGTAATAAGTTGTATATGTCTATTATTATATTTCTCAACTGAGATATTTAAGATTTTTAAAGTATTCATGTAAAAATTAGATGAAGCTTGTTAATGTTATACAACATAAAAAAGTAATTCTATTCGAAGTACACTTCCCTCTTTTTCAAAATCAACACATTTGAAGTAGCGTCGACCCAATCCATGGCTAGAGCAACAAATTGATATAGATGTTAAAATATATTTATTGTGAATGGATTAAAATCAGAAATTTTATCTTAATTTATCATAAGATTTAGCTTTAACTCATTTTTCATCACAAAATGAACGTGTACCACTTTTAAAATGAAAGGCTCAATTATGTATCTGTAATTCTAGACAGTAAGGAATTCATTTTCTAGTATTGCATTTTGTATCCTATAGGATACGTTCCAATAAATGCAGAGTGTATCAGAAAAACGTATACACACTTTGAATGAGTACAACACCAGTTTTTATTCCCATATAATTAATATTTAAATTGCAAAAGAATCGGCATAAAATGTGTAACTTTTCCTCCAACCGCAGATGTTCAAAATTATTACTGTTCTGGTCAATACACTGACACTTAGAACGGTGGGCTATGGATTCACAAACTTCAACAAACATTTCATTGGGTGTTGTGGCACATTCTGCCACCATTACGGTTCCGGAACGTTGTCTAATGAACATCTATTCGTTTAAAACTTATCTTTTATCCAATGAATTGTACGTCGCATATAGGCGATCTGCCTGAAACTCCCTTGTGATCTTGTTTTTGTACTTCTGCTACATTATCATACTTACACTAGCATTTTAAAGTAATTTTTCTTTTTTCAAAAGTTAATCTTTGTCCACTCATTATTTCAAATGAATGACACTTTGAAAAGAAAGAAAGAAAAAATAGAAAGTTATGACACGTTAAACAGTGTTATGTACTTATACATTTTTCTGACGCACCCTGTATATTCCCCTCCCTTTGTGTCATGCACTTGCTCAATGGGAGTTTTGTTTCACATATGGAGGAAATGAGATGTATTAAATGACACCAATGTAACCTATTTATTGGCATTATTAAGTTAAAGATTATACAGTCCTGGGAAACGAAAACAAGTTGGAAATTGTACGTTAAACGTGACATAGGAAGTGCGTTCGTTTTATAACTAGTTTCACAATGTCAAAAAATCATCGTTATTATTTCAGTGAAATGAATTATATCGTCTGCTAGGAGCGAAATGAGCATGCTTTTTTTTTCTTATATTACGTATGCCACGTTTACAAATGGGAATAATTTTTTCTACACCAGACAGCGCTGCCCCCCAGGGGAATACCTTCTTTAGGTATTTACGGGTTTCGCGACCCCGGATTCCTGAGCGATCTTTCTCCTTTCATGCCTTCTTCTCTTTTTAGTTGTCTATCCTTTTTTCATTGTTTCACACTTTTTAATCTTCTCTTTTCAGTTTGTTATACCTCTTTGTTCTTGTTCATGTTTGATTGTTTTACTACCACTTTTGTTCATATTGTTCTTTGTTCTACTAACGTTGTTTTCGTTCTTTTGTTAAAAAATTAGAAAAAGAAAAAAAAAATTAAAAAGCTTAAAAAAGACAAAAAATACACCTTGTTTCTAAGTTTCTCTCACATTGCTTCTTTTTTTTTTATCAATAGTGGATTTTTTTATTTTCACGTGAGACACTCTGGGTGCTGAGGTTTTTTAATCTCTTCGACTCGGTTCTACCTTTTTAGGCTGATCTTGAGTCCCAGAGTGCAGGGCATTTTCCGAATTCCGGTTCCGTGATCGGAGGACGCCATACATTGTATGGTGGCTGTTAGGACCAACACCGGGAGACTGGTGCCTTTCGGTGGAAGGGGTTATAGGTTGGACAGAGCAGTAAAGGCTTACCTACTGACTACCTGATTCCAATGTGAAAGAACTAGATATTAGGAAATGCTATCGAGTTTAATCCAACGTTCGAAAAACGTGGAGGTTTGTTGATAATAGTTTTCGCCCTTTTGAGACCTGCGCCCAGAAGTAAGGTTAAGAAGAAGGGTCGGTGACCAGGCCCGACGCCTGGCGTTTCATCTATTTATACTGTCTAATATGGTTACAACAGAGGGAAATAAAATATGCGATGTGGAAGCCCCACAAGCGAATAAAGAGATTATTTCATTGGCCTCTGGCTCTAAAGTAGATAATCAGGGCCAAAGTAATTCATGGGGAGAGATAGTTGGTGTTTTTGCTTCCAATATGGAATGCAGAAATGCCAAATTTAATGCTACTAAAACTGATGAAAGATTTTTCATTGTGAAACGCCAAGAAGGGAGTTTTGATCAGACATCTCCTTTTTTGATTAATAAAGCAATCCAGGGTTTGGTTGGTGAACCCAAAACAGTCAAAAAATTGAGGTCAGGCGATCTTTTAATTGAAGTAAGCAATAGTACTCAGACATCTAACTTAATGAAATGTACCCATTTTGCAAACATAGCTGTCAGCGTATCTCCACACAGAACTCTCAATACATCTCGAGGAGTAATTTCTGAATCAGATCTTCTGCATGTTACTGAACAAGAAATAGTTGATAATCTGAAAGAACAAAATGTCATTGAAGCAAGAAGAATAAAAATCTTCCGTCATGATGAACAAATACCACCTAATCAAATACAAATTCCTACAAAATATATTATCCTCACATTCAAAACTCCTAATTTACCTAAAACAATAAAAGCTGGATATTTATCATGTTCCGTTAGACCGTACATCCCAAACCCCCTGCGCTGTTTTAAATGCCAACGTTTTGGTCATTCTAAAACAGCATGCCATGGTAAAATCACCTGTGGTCGGTGTGGTACAGCGTACAGTTGGTCACGAAAGTACTGACTGTAACGCTCCAGCTCACTGCATAAATTGTAAAAAAGAGCACCCATCCTACTCTAAATCTTGTGAACAATGGAAAAAAGAAAAAGAAATACAGACAATACGCACTAAACAAAACATATCATACCCTGAAGCCAGAAAAATGGTTGAATCCAGGACACCCAAACTTGGAGTATCATATGCTGCTGCCATATCAAAAACTGCTTGCAAAACTTATAAAAATATAGCAACTCAAACTGAATCCATTACAGAAATAAGTGTCTTATCAAAGCAAAAAGAAACCCCGTTTACTAATACTGCTACTACAACTAAATCAACACAATCTGTTTCTTCTAAATCAATAAATTCTCTTTCTCCTAAATCACCACAAGATGTCTCTTCAAAGTCATCACAATCAATGTTTCCTAAAATTCCACTCCATAAAAAATCCTCTCAAAATACCAACAAAACTACACCTATAAAACAAAGTCGCAGATCTGATTCAGAAAAACATGGCCTACCACAAATAAAATCCACTGTATCATCTGAAAACCCATTTAATAAGAAAAAGAAAATTAAACAATCTAAAAAAGAAACATGTTCAAATAAAAATAATAAAGGTGAGAAGCATATGCATGATGAAGACGCTGTAACACTTCATCCAGAATCGGATGCTGAATTGAACGATGGAGAAGATGATATGTCTACCTCCTCCGAACAAAATGACGCAGATTTATCTATCTAAAAAATTAATCATGACTAATATTATCTCGTGGAACTGCCGTGGTTATCAAAATAAACATGCTGAAATCCGTAATATCCTATCTGACCATCAACCATTATGTTTAGCTCTACAAGAAACCCATCTAAAGCCCAATGACAAATGCAAATTACGTAACTATGCTACATACCGAAAAGATTTTACAGCTAATGGAAGGGCCACTGGTGGAGTGGCTCTTATCATCTCCAATAATTTACCCCATTCTTATCTCTCTTTAAATACAAATCTACAAGCTATTGCAGTCCGTGTACATATTATACAACTCATAACAATCTGCACCATTTATTTACCTCCAAACCAAACTATTCAATCAGCACAACTCGATAACCTCCTTCTCCAACTCCCAGCTCCATACATACTTATTGGAGATTTTAATGCACATAGTCAACTCTGGGGCAACCGTGATTCTAACCAACGTGGCGATATTATTGAAAAAATTATTTCTGACAACGGCTTATGCCTGCTCAATAATGGTGATCACACTTATTTTCATGAACCAACCCGTACTTTCCATGCAATAGACCTTACAATTTGCTCCCCAATACTCTATCCATTCTGGAATTTCTGGGTCTCTAATGACCTGCACGGCAGTGACCACTTTCCCACTTTTATTACACTGACTACTCCTGATAGGGATTGTAACAATTCTACCAATCGTTATATATATGACAGAGCCAACTGGCCAACATTTGCAGCACTTGCAAACATCACAGCTGACATGATACAGGGCAATATTGACAATGCGCTTGATAATATAACGCAATGTATTATCAATGCTGCAGATTCTAGCATTCCTAAAACATCATCTAAAAATAAACATAGAAAGCCATGGTGGAATAGTGATTGCCAGAATGCAAAGAAAAAACAACAGAAAGCATGGAATCTATTTCGGAGGTATCCAAATAATATTAATTATATAGCATATAAAAAAGCAAAGGCTGAAGCTAGAAGAGTGCGACGCAAAAGCCAACGTGAATCCTGGATCAACTATATCTCAAGCATTAATTCCAATACCTCAAGTAAAGAACTGTGGAACAAAGTGAAAAAAATGTATGGGCATCTACTCTGATCATCATATTTCTCTTTTAAAACAAAACGGTCAAACCATTGCATCACCAAAAAACATCGCTGAGACAATAGGGAGTACCCTAGCATCAATTTCATGCTCTGACTCATACCCAGAATCCTTTTTATCATACAAAAGACAAACTGAAAGAACCAGGATTAATTTTAATTCTCATCACTCATACGCATATAATGAACCACTTATTAAATCAGAGATCATAAAATGCTTGAGAGACAGCCATTTATCCGCCCCAGGTCACGATGGGATTACATACATTATGCTCAAGCACCTTTCTGCACTATCCTTGAATAATCTTCTCTCCTTCTATAATAGGATATGGATGGAGTAGACTTTTCCTAATGCTTGGTGCAGAGCTATAATTATACCTTTTCCTAAACCAGGAAAAGATTCTACCAATCCCAATAATTACAGGCCGATTGCACTCTCTAACTGCCTTTGCAAACTCCTTGAAAAAATGGTAAATTGCCGCCTCATCCATATTTTAGAAACTAACAATTGCCTTGCTGCATTTCAAAGTGGATTTCGACGTGGTAGGTCAACTATCGATAATTTAATCCATTTGGAACATCACATAAGGACAGCCTTTCTAAAACGCAGCCATTTGGTCTCAGTATTTTTTGACATGGCGAAAGCTTATGACAGAACATGGCGTTATGGGATTTTTCGCGATCTTTTTAACCTGGACTTTCGTGGGAACCTTCCAATTTTTATTAAAAATTTTCTTGCATTCGACGATTTCAAGTTAGAATTGGGGGAATACTATCTAGTTTTTATGTACAATAAGAGGGTGTACCTCAGGGCAGTGTCTTGAGTGTCACCCTCTTTGCTATCAAAATAAATGACATCATTAAACAACTTCCTCCTTCTGTGAAGGGAGATCTCTATGTTGATGACTTCCATATTATGTGTATGGGACAGGATATTCGTTTTATTGAAAGACAACTGCAAATTGTAATCAAAGGTATTCTTAACTGGACTAACAAAAATGGTTTCTTAATTTCTCATGAAAAAACATCTTGTGTGCATTTTTGTAGACGAAGGGGTCTGCATCCAGATCCTGAAATTTTTATCGGTTCATCCAAAATTCCTGTTGTGGACAATGTTCGTTTTCTTGGCCTGCATTTTGACAGTAAACTTACTTACTTACCACATATTTTACAGCTACGGACAAACTGCGAAAAATCCCTTAACCTACTCAAAGTACTTTCAAATACTTCTTGGGGAGCTGACCGCACTTCTCTACTTAAAATCTATAGAGCTGTGATCCGCACAAAAATTGACTATCCCTGCCAGGTCTATGGTTCTGCCAGTAAATCTGCTCTTAAAAAACTTGACACTGTGCACCACAGCGCACTCCGTGTCTGCTCTGGTGCATTTCGTACATCTCCAATCTTAAGTCTTTATGTTTACTGTAATGAACCATCATTACTCCATACTCGTGAAAAACTCTCATTAGAATTATACTACCGCGTCCTCTCTCATCCTGGTCATCCTCTTCACACCTATCTTTTAAATACTGACAATGATATTCTTTATCAGCATCGACCATCATGCATTCCATCTTTTGGAGTCAGAATGAGAAACATAATCAATAATTGCCCGTTGAATAATATCGATGTAAGTCCATGTCCTTTGCATGTGCTCCCTCCTTTTAATTCTCCTAAAATTACCTCTCTCCATCCTTTTAAAGGTTATGACAAAAATAACTTGGCTTCTACTGTTTTCCAACAACTATTTGCTGCATATCGTACAAAATATAATAACTATATTGATATCTATACAGATGGTTCCAAGAGTGGGAATATTGTTGGTTGCGGGGTTTTTATTGACAACACTAAGTTCAGTTATCGGCTTCACACTTCAATTTCTGTCTTTACGGCAGAGTTGATTGCAATAGAGAGAGCCATGTTACATATATCTCATCATCATAAAACATCCTTCATCATATATACTGACTCAAATAGTTCTATTGATGCAATAAAGTCTTTTAAAAAGCATCCGTATGTCTCAGCTATCCTGGATTTTTATAACAAATTGACTAGACGTGGCTATAATATTTTATTCTGCTGGGTACCTGGACACATGGGTATTCCTGGAAATGAAAAAGCAGATGAGGCGGCAAAACTTGCTCTTAATCCATTACACCATAAAATTCCATTCTCAGACGTTAAACTATGTATAAAACACTTTATTCATAATAAATGGCAAGAAAGTTGGAATTTAGAATTCAATAATAAACTTCATCATATAAAACCTACAATCATTACATGGCCTCAGAGTTATCCAAGGAAAACTGATGTTCTTTTGACTCGTCTGAGAATTGGACATGCAAGGATGAGTCATAAACATCTCTTACTTCGGGAGGATGCTCCCATGTGTCCACACTGTCATTTTGATACCTTGACTATTTATCATATTTTAACTGACTGTCCGGGTCTCCGGCACTTGTACAGAATTTATTTTAATTCATCATCACCAATCTTGACAAACCTCATTGGGGAAACACCTCATGGGGCACTCTTTCATTTTTTAAAACAAACTGGCTTTTATTTTGAGATATAGTTTTTATATACCCATCATGTTTTATATATAACAATATTATTTTATACTTGTTTAACTTGACATCTGGATGGGGTACCCCATCCAGATAATATTTCTTAATGTAGTATTTTTTATACCTTATTTTTTTTTAAAGATTTCTTTATATTTGTTTTATACACTGTATGACTATATCTGGATGGGTAACCCCATCCAGATAATTTTTCATTAAACTTTGTTTCTTTTTTAGCTTCTTTTAGTGTTACTTTTGTAGTTTTTTTAATTCGTTCTTTTTTTGGCGCAGCTTGTCCCTTCTGGGACCTGTGCCATAAAATCCTAAACAACCAACCAACTAATTGACTGTCTAGGCCTCCGGCACTTGTACAGATTGTACTTTAATTCATCATCTCCCACTTTGACAAACCTCATTGGGGAAACTCCTCATGGGGCACTCTTTCATTTTCTTAAGCATGCTTGCTTTTATTTTCAGATATAGTTTTTATATATCATTCACATTATTATACTTAACAATGTTTATACTTGTTTAACCTGACATCTGGATGGGTGGCTCCATCCAGATAGTATTTTTTCATGTATTACTTTTATATTACTTTTTTAAGAATTTATGTTTGTTTTAGTCACTGTGTGACTATATCTGGATGGGTAACCCCATCCGGATAGTTTTCTCATTGAGCTTTGGTTCCTTTTAGTTTTTTAATTAGCAGTACTTTTGGTGGATTTTTTGATTTTTTTTCTTAATTATTACTTTGGCGCAGCTTGTCCCCAATGGGACCTTGTGCCATTAAACCTTATGCAACCAACCAACCAGACAGCGCTGTAAAATTTACCATGGAGATCTTGCTTTGCGAATGATTACGTCCATGGTTTAATATTTTTATGACTCATAATGAACGAATCTCCTGTGTTTATTTACTGTAATGGATGGAGATATTCGCCTGTTAACGTAATTTCCGCTTAAGCTATCTCAGAATCTATACATTTTTAAATGAAATTCATCTCTCAAATAAACCATTTTTTTCAACGATCTTTCTAAAAATGTAACTTTTATGCAATTTTATTCGAAAAAATAATTTTGAATAAAAAGGGCCGCCTAGCATATGAAAAAAGAAGTGGTTTGCCCGTATTTGTTTTCCTCAGTCACACGACTTGCGCTTTTATTATATAGGTTTACGTACGATAGGATTTAATAGAATAAATAAAACTCTTATGAATATCCTTTTAAGTTTTGATTAGATCTTCATAAAATTTGAAATGACTCGACAAAATTCTACAACGATAATATATATTAAATTTCAAACCATTCGGTTGGGTAGTTTTTGAGCTGTTATATGCGGGCAGATGGACGGATCAGACGACGACTTAGGTGCTACGTATTTATATAATTACGAACGCACATAAAAAGGCATCACCTTATGCTATTGGATCACCAAATTATCGTATACAGATACGAGAAATCTCGTTCGACTGTGAATTGTTTTTACTTTTCGAATACCACTGCAATTTTTGGAATAGGGATCGTCTAGATATATTAAAAATGATACAAGCATTGAATTTTCAAATGGTAACACGCATTTTTGACACGATATTTGAGTTATTTGGATCAAGTCAACCGGAAAATGGTGTAGTTGTTATACTTTTTCTTAAATCTTCATTAATCGCAGTGTTATGAAAGGAAATATGTTAGAGGTAATCCATAAATTTGGAAAGATAAAATTAAAATCTTAAGGTGCAAAGTACCTGGAACACATAATTAGTTACTACACTGGTGGAAATTGATTTATGAAAACACGGTTTTCTGACAAAAACTTCTATAATATTAATTGAAAATTAATTAAAATTCATGGGATATGCATAGTACGTATGACAAATCTATTATAAAAATAATTTTTCACACATAATATTAAACATAAACAAAAAGTCAAAAATTAAATTTTCGTAATATGCGAACATGAAAATTGATTTATGAAATATCACATTTCATTGGTTATTCCGAAGTAATGTGACAAAAATTTGCATAAAACAAGGTAACGTGACCTGCAAAGTAGACATAAAAAGCGTTGTACAGTGAAAGCAATACGTTTCATTTACAATTTTCACGATGGGTAAACGAAAGATTTTGTCTGAGGAAGAAAGAGGTAAAATCGACGCATATTTAGAATGTGGAAAGTCTGTCCCGGAAATTAGTAAATTAATTAAAAGATCTGTAGGTGTGATATATAACTATAGAAAAGATCCAGCAAATTATGGCAAAAATTTTAATAAAAAAGGTAATCCACGTTTAAGCAAGAGACAGAAATGGGGGATTCTTCAACTTGCATCGAAAGCTGGTCACAGTTCAAAGCAGATTTGTGCAGATATATCCCTGCCTGTTACTTCTAGAAGAGTTGGGCAAATTTTACATTCTTCACGGAGCTTGAAATGGTCGAAAATGAAGTCGTGTCCAAAGTTACTTCTGCGTCACAAGCAGATGCGTTTGCAGTATTGCGAGAAGTACATGGCAATGGGTGACAATTGGAAGAAAGTCATTTTCTCTGACGAAAAAAGATTTAATTTGGATGGCCCAGATGGTTTGAGGTATTATTGGAGAGATCTCCGAAAAAAATCGAAATCTACATTCAGCAGAAATTTTGGTGGCGGAAGTTTAATGATTTGGGCAGCGAATGCTTATGATGGCAAAAGTGAAATTGTATTTTTAAACGGTCGCCAGAACTCTTTCGATTATAGTTTAGTTTTAGAAAATTCACTTCTTCCATTTGCATGGCAATATTATTGTTTAGATTATATCTTCATGCAAGATAATGCAAGTATTCACATTTCAAATACAATGAAAGATTGGTTTGACGAACAGAATAATGTTCTTTTAGATCATCCACCTATTAGTCCTGATCTGAACCCCATCGAAAACGTTTGGGGACAGCTTGTTCGAATGGTTTATGCAAATGGGATGCAGAACTTGTAGATTCTGTCAAAACTGGAAACTAAATGTTCAGAAATACATCCAAAATCTTGTTTTATCAATGCCATCTGGAATAAAAGAAACCCTAATGAATAAGGGCGGCTTTACTAATTATTAATTTCAATTAAATGTGACATTTCATAAATCAATTTCCATATTTTTATGTTACTAAAATCTAATTTTTGATGTTATGTTTTAGTTTATTAATTTGTATGAAATTTTATTTTTCTAAATTATTTGTAGTACATAGCATGTATAATGTATGAAAATTCATTCATTTTTAGTTAATATTATAAATGTTTTGATTAAAAAACCGTGTTTTCATAATTCAATTTCCACCAGTGTAGGAAAATTATATAGCATTTATAAAATATTAAATAAACTTACTTTAGGGTCATTCGAGACAATTTTTATTTTATTTTGGTTGCCACACTATTTTTGATTTTTTCCATGCTTTGTGTGTCGAACCTATATATATAAAAAAAAGTTAAATCCATTCGCAAAAAAAAAAAAAAAAAAAAAAAAACCTCTATCCTGAAAATTTTTTTAATTAGAGGGAGCCATAAAACTGTGATTTTGCAAAAAAAAATTCAAAGGTTTATAAAATCTTTCACATTTTGTGAATGATAGAGAAGTAAACAAAAAATTCAAAAACATATGAAATCCACAAACTGTTATCTATTAGATTAGATTGTGTAATCACCATAGATTTATTTAAAAAAAAAAAAAAAAAGTACTTTAAAATGTATTGAAATATTTGTTGAAATTTCCGTTTTTGAAAAATTATATATCAAGAAATTGAAAGAGGCTTTTTGCTGAAACCTCAGTTGAGGCTCACACTGTGAGACACGAAAAGTTTTTGGTTTCTGATTGTCTGTTCTGCGATAACTGCTACAAAAAGTATCCGATTAGCTTGTAATTAGGGAGGTATGTTGGTGAGGACCTGGATTTAGCTACATAGTTTTGGTTAAATTTGGTTGATTCATTAGGAAAAGCATAGCATAAGTGACTCCTGTTGAGTAATAAAATTAAGAATTAGATTAACATATATATTGTTAATTATTAACCTCAAACATAAAATTTAATTATTTTCTACGCAATAGAAACTGAGATAAACCATAATATTCACCAGAAAAAAGCATAGTATGGCAACGTCCCCCCTTGGGGAGTGATCAAAACCAAATTTGGATCAACAGTTATTCATAATCATCATATCTATTAAATTTGGTGAAATTCCACCTCAAACATACCGAGATCTCGTTATCACGGAAATCGTTAAAAATACGACCCAGTAGAATGAGACCCCTGTTGGATGAAATACACAAAAATCTAATCAGCATCAATTTATGCCAAGGATTAAGTGAATGTGAAGTTTGATGCAATTTCACCCCACAGGTGCTGAGATATAGTTATCATATAAATTGTGAAGTATGCAGCACAGCAGTGTCATCTGTTGGGCCATATACGCCAAAACCTAATCAGCACCTGTATGTGCTAAAATCTAATTCAGGATTCATACTCTATTTGAATAACAAAATTCCCTGACTTTTCCAGACCATTTTCCCTACAATTTCATGCCCTCAATTCAGGACATTTTTAGAAATATGATTAGCAATTCTAGATCTTAATGATTAAATATACCTCTGAAAATAAAAGTAATCTATACAATTGAAACTAAAAATCTATTTTTTGACATTTAAAATATAAAAAATGAAAAACAATTAAAAATATACAAATTTGTATGGATTCAAAGTGACATTTTTATTGATATAATTAGATTTCACATATCAACCATTCAAATATTTTATGATATTTCTACTACCATGTCATTTGTTTGTATTGTTTCAGAAACAGTTTGTTATGTAACTTTCAATTTTTTGTCTTTTAACAATTTAATTTTAGCTACAGCTTTTCTTTTAGGTAGATTTCGTAAGAAATACTACCTATTACATTCTCACCTAAGTTGGAAATTTTGAAAAATTTTTGCAGATCTACGCCGATTATGACTCCCAGAACCCAAAACCACCCCCAGTTCAAAACTTTATCTATCTATCTATCTATCTATCTATGTCACTTTTTTCTGACCACGATAACTGGAAAAATTCTGCATAAATCTCTTCCAAACTGATACATAAAATCAAGGGTCATAAAATCTCGGTCAAGTTCGTTAATGGGCAAAATCGAACCAAGGTGGGGGAAATGGGGGGGGGGGACTTTTTGTGAAAACAGAAAAAAACCCATAATTTTTTAATTATGATACGTATCGAATCCGTTTGAAGTTATTATTACTTCTAGGAGAAGGGCCGAAAATTCATGTATGACAGATTTTTGATATAATTAAAAATTGCCTTAAGGGGGGAGGGAGGGAGGTTTTTGAAGAAAAAAATTCATAACTTCGTCAATTCCCAAGATTTCAAATCGCTTAAATTTATTATAAATCCTCTTAATATTATCTAAAACTTTTATATTGGCATGTTTTTTATAGGATCAACTCTTATAGCAAAAAAAAAAAAAAAAAAAAAAAAAAAAAAATATCCTTGCTGGCTCCGCCTGCAAACATGTTTGGTTTCGAAGTAGGCGGTTCCAACTGCAGCATCATCGCAAAAAGGTCATTTCTTCCGCAATTCCCGACAAACAGGCGCCCCACGGTCTGCGTCTTCGAAATCTACCTGTGCCTGTAGGCCGAGCCGTCAGGGATTTTTTTGCTTGCTTTATAATTTTCCTTCTTTTTCTTATTTAAATATTCATGATATCTCATCCTAGCCACCTTAACACGGCTCAATATTTCTTTCACAGAAGTATCACCTATTTAGCAACAAATTTGTATGGCTAAAACATCATTATGTTAACAATATGAATGTAGCAAAAATACTACTTACTAGTAAAAAATCTGAATTTTTTGCAGACTGAATTCGGAACTCCGAAGAATCTTGACACATGATAGCACATAATATAGGGCACGACGCACAGTGGGTCAAAGTATAGCAGATGTCGAACATAGGATTATCACAATAGTATAAGCCTATATATAAGATTTTTTTTTTGTTATATTTAGGTTTAAAGAAGTAAAATATATTATATTCAATAGATTTGCATGGTTTTTATGAGCAATTTAATCTTTTTTTGTTTAAAACAGGACTTTTAGAGGCATACTGGATAACTAAATTAAACTTGAAAATCAAAGAAAAAGAAAAAGCTTAGCAGACAATAATTTTATTACCAATCATGTTTTTACTTATATCCTAAGGACATTGGCAAAATATTCAAAATATTTGTTTAATTTTTAATTGGCAACATATGTAATGTTTAGATAACTTTTCAAAATCGTTCTACAAAACCGGAACATTCTTCTGCAACATTTTAGAGCCTATTTCAGTGCATATTTTTTATCATCGGGATTATAATAATAATCATAATAATATAATAATAATAATTTTATAAAATAATTTTGTAGTGATATTAATTTTAGTATATTTCTTTTTTATTTCAAGCAAGATTATTTCATTTTGCTTTTTTTTATATTCTTTTGAAAGATGATAACAAACAGAGATTTGTTTCTGTATCTAAATAATTTAAATAATGGTTTTAGTTATGAAAAATCAATTCTTAGTTTTGTACGTGCTGTTCTACTGTGGACTAAGTGCTTCAGAAATTGATGAAGAAAATTTAAAGAAGCGTTTACGTAAGTTTTGTGTAGCTGTAAAAGATCGATGGCAGAAATCTCAACGAAAATTAGATCGTTTCAATACTAAAAACGATCTTTGGCTTCAGTGTTCCTTTAAAGTTGGTAATGAATTTAAACCATCTGAAGTTGAAAATTCGCAGAAATCAACGTCTCGGAAATCTTTTTCAGATGTAACCGAAACTCATAAAAGAAAACTAACTCAACGTTTAAGAGAGGATACTTCTGGAGAAGCTCTTTTGCATGCAGCAAACAAAAATTAGCATCTGAGGGTTTTAAAAGATCTTTTGATATAGCACATAAAAATATAACCATTGATCATGAAATGAATTTAACAATGATTGATAGAAAAATTATTACGGAAATTTCAAATACATCCTCCTGTTCAACATGTTATATTTGTGGTGCAAAGCCCTTCGGAAATGAATAACATTGATAAAATTGTTCAAAGAAGTGTAAACGCATCCACATACAGCTTTGGTGTATCTAGTCTACATGTAAAGATACGGTCTATGGAATATTTGCTTCATATTTCTTACAATTTATCATTTAAAGCTTTAAGTGCTAGAACTGAAGACCAAAAGAAGCAAAAAGAAGAATCAAAGAGAAAAATTCAATGCGAATTCAGAAAAGAATTATGTTTGCTAATTGATGTTGTTAAACAGGGGAGTGGTTTGACACACGATTTAAACACTGCAAGGACATTTTTTGCTGAGTTTGAAATTACAGCTGAGATCACTGGATTGGATAAAGAACTAATTAAACGTTTTGCAATTATAATGCAAGTTATCTCCTGTGACGAAGTAACTAATGCCGAAAAAATTGGCGAATTTGCACTGGAAACAGCTAAAGAATGTGTTTCGAAGTACGGGTGGTATTATATGCCAGCTTCTATTCATAAGTTATTAATTCATGGAAAAAATATAATTACAAATTTTGCTGTTCCAATTGGCCAATTGGTTTATTATCGGAAGAAGCTGGCGAAGCTCGAAATAAAGAGTTTCGGAGGTACCGGGATTCCCATACGAGAAAAATAAGTCGAAGAGCATGTAACGAAGACTTGTTGCACCATTTACTTATAACATCTGAACCATTGATTTCCTGTATTAGACGCAAAGTAAGAAACGCTCAAAGGAACAAAAAATTTCCAGAAGCATTAGAACTTTTACTTTAAATAACATTTTAGCACTCACACATTATGCATCCATTTATTAGAGTAGATTTAACCCTCTGAGAGTCTTTGCTCTTTTCAGCATTTTCATGTAAATATTTATCTAACACAAGATACGTATATATTGAATTTAATTTTATAGTTTAATTTTAAATTATTTTTTTACATTATTTCATCTTAGAAAATTCTTACAGTATAATATTTATTAAAAAATGTTTTTGTCTACAGACAATTTACTATGCTTTCCGTTAATGGAAAATTATGCGATAGCCACTTATAGAGTGTTTCAAATCCATTTATTTCAAAAATGCGCAGGTTTGCGCAAATATTGCCCTATACCACATTAAAATACAGGCTTTTAGGAACATAAAGATGTGTTTGAAATTTCAGGCAACTTCATGCAATTTAAGTTGCACAATTTTTAAGTTTCTGATACCGTTAATTTTATATGGGCTGTTCATAATGTAAAATGATACATAAAATTCTATCAAAATGCAAACAGTAGTGGTTTAAAATGTGTTTTAGGAAATTCATAATGATATTTTAAACGAGTTATTATTAGTGGTTACCTAGGTTTCATTTCTGAGCACATTTAAAAATCACTAAAATTCGCAGAAAAATTCCTCTGCTGAAAGATGTATATTCCGAGCAGTACAAATAAGATATAATTTTGTATAATTTAAAAGATAAACATATATTCGTATTTTGTAGACATTCTTTTAAAATATTTCATTGAAAAAATGTAATTATTTAATGATTATTTTTTGGCCCTATGTTCGCATTTTCTTAAGGATTGACCCACTGTGCGACGTGGTACAATGAAACAAAATTCACTATTTTATTATTCCTATCCACAATTTTGCATGCACAAAAATATAATTAATGCATACTTTTAATCTTGTATTTTCCCCATCTATATAAATTTTTATTAGGTTCTGAACAATATTTTTATGCTTGAAAAATTACAAAAAGTAAATGTGTTACATTGTTTCATTTCCCCCCTTATGCCGGGGTACAATGAAACACATACTGGGGTACAATGAAACACTCCAAATGATGCAAGCAATTTTCACCCAATAACAGTTTATTTTATGAACAATGAGCTGAATACAAAAACAAAACTTAATTAATAAAATACAAAAAATAAATTTGATTAAAATACAAAAAAGAAATTTGATTAAAATAGAAAATGGGAACTTTTTTTAAAAACAAAAAAGGAACTTGATATAGATATTATAGTCCTAGATGAAAAGAAAGAAAATTACAGGGGTGATTCTGAGTAAAAAAAATATTTCTGAAATTCACAGCTAATTTTCTGAAAAGTTACAACAGAGGGGGGGGGGGGGGGCACTTTTTTTTTTTTTTGCATCCTTTTGACGAAATTTTAGTTTTTTCGCGATCTTTTGATAAAATTTGCAGTTTTTTCGCAGTTTTTTTGACGAAATTTGCCATTTTTTCGCGATCTTTTGACGAAATTTACCGTTTTTCACAATATTTTTGACGAAATTTGCCGTTTTCGCAATGTTTTTGACGAAATTTGCTGTTTTTTCGCAATGTCTTTGGCGAAATTTGCCGTTTTTTCCCGATCTTTTGACGAAATTTGCCGTTTTCGCTGTTTTTCGCAATGTTTTCGACGAAATTTGTCGTTTTTCGCAATGTTTTTGACGAAATTTACCGTCTTCCTCAATGTTTTTGACAAAATTTGCCGTTTCTTCGCGATCTTTGCCGTTTTTCGCAATGTTTTTCACAAAATTTGCCTTCTTTCCGCGATCTTTTGACGAAATTTGCCGTTTTTTTGCGATTTTCTGACGAAAGCCACGCGTTTCCCGCGATCCTTTGAGAAAATTGGCGACTTTTCTTCGAACGAATGACGAGATTGATTTTTTTTGGCGTTCATTTGCCGAAATACCGATACATTTTGTCCGAATTTTCGGATTTATGACCGATATTTTGATGAAATTTGCCGTTTTTCTGCGATTTTTTGACGAAATTTGCCGTTTTTTTGCGATTCTCTGACGAAAGTCGCGTTTTTCCCGCGATCCTTTGACAAAATTGGCGACTTTTCTTCGAACGAATGACGAGATTGATTTTTTTTTGCGATCTTTTGCCGAAATACCGATACATTTTATGTCCGAATTTTCGGATTTATGACCGATATTTTTTTTAATTTTCGGAAATCATTGCCTTAATTTTTCGGAAAATTCGGACCAGAATCACCCCTGGAAAATTATATTAGTTTATGAAATATCTTTCATTTTATATTAAATTGACTCAAGTCAGTTTAAAAAATTAGCATTTCTGGTTCTCTTTTAGTTGCTCCTGAAGGGATAGGGGGTAAAAGTTTCAACACAATCTGAGATTTTTCAAAAATGTTAGTTTCTGCAGAATGCTCAAATTTAAAGTAATGGTTGAAGTATTTTTATGTGAAGTATACTTCACATTCGACTTCATTTAAATTTATGATTTCTCCAACAAAATATATTACCTTATGTTTCAGTTCACCCCCCTTGATTAAAGCATAATCATTTATACAGATATTGCTTGTGTCACACATGTTGTGTGGATATCTCATTCTTAGCACTTTGATGATCAGCTTGAGCTGGAAAATAATCTGGATCATCGTCAGTTTCAGAGTGTAGCAGGCAGAATTTGTTTTGAAAACAATCCCTTCTTAGCTTTTTTCCTCTTTTCACTTTTTAATTGCCTAACAAGAGCATTTTTTACTGGTGTGATAAGAAAAAAAACTTTTTTTTTTCCTGTTTTACTACTTTTATTTCCTTTCTGGGACCAGCCTTGGGGTAAATTTTTATCTCTTGAGGAGAAATGTATTTCCTCACAAGATAAGAGTTTGTGCAGGGTGTACGAACAGTTGCTGAACAACCTGCAATGATCTACTTAACTTATGGCAATGTCCACCTCTTAAGATTCTGGGGTTTTGCCAGTCTGGTCTTCAGCTTCATTAGTCAGCTCTTTTGTTTCATTACTCTGACTATGGAAATAATTTTCAGAAGGACTATCTGACACATACAAACACAAATAATCTTCTTCACAAAAAAAAATTTCTATTGAAAGGCCATATTCCAACATGTTTCACTGTACCCCGTCTGCAAGTGTTTCATTGTACCCTGCACTGAGGTTACTAAGTAAAAAATTATTTACAAACTTCTAATATTTATTTTTTTTATTTTGCTTTTGGAGGTATGAAGACAACCACCCAAAGATAACAATGTATAAAAAAAAATAATTATTACTTATAACAACAACGAAAAAGAAACAAAATTACTTTTAGTAAAGAAACTTACTTTCAACAGTGAAAAATCAATAATCTTTTATTGCTATTGTTGTAGAAGTGTGAATGTATCCAAATCACATCAGTAACTGAGACATACAGTTGTATAACATATATATAAATTGCAACATTCTGTGACAAATTTTACTGATTTTACAAGTAATGTTTCATTGTACCCAGTCTTCCCCTATATATTTTTTAAATCCCTGACCTTTTTCAGGTTTTACAGAAAAAATGCAATTTTCCCTGATTTTTTCAGCACTTGTCATTTTCCCTGTTTTCCAGTTGCGTAGGAACCCTGTAATTAAATATGGCATTTGATGAAATTCAATGCTTGAGTTAGAGTGGCTACAAAATTTGTATCACATAGAGATTTTCAAAAAATGTCTAATCGTATTCAGGTCAACCTAAAAAAGGTAAATCCATCAAAAAATGAAATTATTTTCATGATTCCAATACTTTCTTCTGATAAATGTATATTAAAGAAAGTAGTATATATACATATATATAATCACTTGGTGGATATACTTCTCCATCAAAATCTAAAACAAAACTTCATCTATAATATTGGGTTGTTCAGATAGTTCTTTCTGTTTAGTAAAGTTGGTTCGCATCGGAAAATTCTATCATATATATACATAAAAAGAAAGAAAGAAAGTGGAATATTCTTTTTAATACACTGGGCTATACTTGGTGGATATACTTCTCCATCAAAATCTAAAACAAAACTTCATCTATAATATTGGGTTGTTCAGATAGTTCTTTCTGTTTAGTAAAGTTGGTTTGCATCGGAAAATTCTATCATTTAATTGTTAGACATTAATTCCGATAGCTAATGTCTAATAATTGATGTGCAGAATTTTCCGGTATGAATTGGTTTTCCCAAACAACCCAATAATACAAATAGAAGCTCATCTGTGTGCTGAAAAGACTGTTGCACATAGAGCTACAAGATTTGGCAGAAAGGTCTGCATGGTTAGTTAGCTTTTAGATTAATTTTTTTAATTTTAAATTTTTATGCAATTTTTTGTATTTTTTTCAAGTTTTATGACGATTTTTCCACATTAATAAAAGGAATCCGTTTCAATTTTTTAGCCCAATATAGTATGTATATATTTTTAAAGTTTATGCGAATTTCAGCTTTTTTTCATATTTTGGGATATTTTTTCATTCATAAAAAGGAATTAGTTTTCAAACTTTTAGCCCTAAAGTATTAAATTTTGCCCTACCACAACTGCGTCTTCCAATATGAATTTTTACCAATCTTTAGTGGTTTTTTTCGCATTCCGCAACGATTTTTTGACATTTGTGAAAGAATTCCGGTTCAAATGTTTTAGCCTACTATAGAAAATTTTGTCTTCTGTGATATGTTGAATTTTTAGCAATTTTTAAACGTTTTCCACATTAGTAAGGGGAATCCGGTTTCAATTTTTTAGTCCAATATAGTAAATGCTGTCCTCTTTTCAATAAAGTTTATTCGAAAATCGTACAGCGATTAAAATTTTTTTGATTTAATTTTTTTTTTGTGTTTTGCAAAGATTTTTTGACATTCGGTTTCAAATTTCTATTACTGAGCCAAGCTTTTTAAAGACTACTCATGATTGATAATAGGAAAGTGCGTAATAAAAGGGAAGTCTCCCCCCCCCCCCCCCCTAGTTTTTGTTTTGTGGGGATGGATAGATAATTCTGACAGTTGTGTATTTACTTATCTCCAAAATTATAAAAAAAAGATATTTCTTCTCATATGGTAATAAATAGTATATAAAAATTGTACCTTTCTCTTCAATGAAGAGGATATATTTAAACTAAAGAAACATGTTATGATAATTTAGATGTTTAAAAATGCATTGTTTTTATCCATAAAATATATTATCAAACAATTTTAAAAATGGTATAGAAAATAAACAATGAGAATGGAAGAAATATTTTACAACTCAACAACAAAAAATTCCCTGGAAAAGTATAGTCTTGTTTGAAAGAAATTGCATTCCGATAATTAAAAATATGCAAAAAGGCATTTTACTCTATTCATTTCCTTTTAAATGATTCAGAGTTGCAATCTTTAAATTCATTTTTATTAGTTTGTGTTTTTTGTCTCCTCCTAATCCAATACTTCCCTCTCTTCAAAATGGTCAATTATTTTGATAGCATGCCAAGGTCTGTCTTTGAAGACTGGTCAAGCAGTAGCTGAATGTAGTAAATTTTTGAATTTTTAGTGATATTTAATGAGATTTTCAATGTGTTTTTTTAAATATGTTTTTCTGCATTCCAGGGCGATTTTATTCCTGAAAGAATTTCGGTTACGATACTGTAGCCCACTATAGTAAATTTTGTCCTCTGCAATTTTTAGAGTTTTTTGCATTTTGCGGCAATTTTTACGCATTAGTAAAAAAAAAAAAAAAAAAAAAAAAAGAAAGAAATCAGTCACTGAAAGGGGACCAAAATGCATAAAAGAGGACTAAAGGGTACCTTTTTCCAAAAAGAAGACTTTAGGGGGGCAGAGGACCATTTGGGAGGCCTGCATAATGTAACGCAATTTTTTGAGTGTCCCTGTAAACAAACTATAAATGCTACACACTTTATTTTCAATACCAAATTGCTATAAAAAATCTCAATAACATGGCAATCCGACTATACAGTAGAACACTGCTAATCCGCGATCAATTTATGAATGTAAACAATGAAATTGAATTCTTGAAAAATGTTTCAACTGTTACAAAATTTTGACATTTTTCTTATCTTTGTATATAATATTATATATAATATAACAATCTCTTCATAGTTTAAAATGATCATACATTTAATTAGTATATTATTTTATTTATTTATTCATGCAGTACTTGGAAAAAACAATTTGTACTCTTGTGAAAAAGTAGCTTTTTTTAATGAAAGAAAATGCTTACTTAGACAATGTATTTAATAATATTTATTTTTCATTAAATCTTAATTGTAAAATTGCAAAAATATATTTAAAAAAAAATATTTATTACATTTGTACTATTTAATGGTGTATTACACTGTGGAATCTTAATAAACATCTATTACTGATTTTCTGCAATAGATGGCATAACCACACTTATAAATCAAATAATTCTATAATATCGATCTTTCTTGCAAAGTAATGAAATAGTCTTGAAATAACAATTAAAAAAATTATAAAAATCTAGATTTTTTTTCCTTTACTGTTCCCCTGACATTATTATAATTTTTTTTTTTTTGGCTTAGTTCTGACATTTGTACTTTATTTTCAAATTTTCTTGATTCTTTTATTAACAAAGCATACAAGATTCTTTGATCTAAAACTTACCAATGATTTTAATTTCTACCCCCAACCCCTATTAAATCATGATTAGAAATTTCAACATATTTTAAAGACTTATATCTAATATATAAAAATGAAAATGTTTCATTCTGTCTGTCTGTATTTGTATACAAATCCACAGGTTACAAAAGCAAGAATCAGGAAATTATATGCACAGGCATATTAAAACACAGCCGAGGCAATTAAAGTAATCTGGAATTGAAATAAATTGTAGTTAATTTTTAATTAATGAAAAACCACCAATCTAACAGAATTTCCTATCATATTTAACCATTTTGCATAATAGCAACTGTCAACAATAAAAATCCACAATAATTAATTTTCCATTGAAAGATTTTCATATGAGAAATGAAAATGAAATAAAAAGTTTCAAGAATGAAAAAGAAGAAGAATATGACATCATATTGGAAGTATAACAGAAAATTTCAAAACGTTCTCTCAATAATACAAGGAACATAACTATGAGTAAGTACAGAAAGCAGGTGAATATGACGTCAGCAGGTGAACGTATAATGTCATATGAGTTTGAGAAACATACTGAATCATGATGAAAACACAATTATGGAAATAGTGGTAAATTTTAACATTTTGAGGTTCGCTGAATTCGTTTACGCTATTTTGAAATATATTCTGCATATATACATGTGTGTATGCATGTATATCAGAATTTCTACAAATGTTTAGATCCCCAGAGCTCATTCTAGTGAAGAATTGAAATAAAGATTTCAGATTAAAAAAAAATAAATAAAATTCATAGAATTTTTGTATTTGCCATTTTTTATTATGAAAATGCACAGAAACAACTTTTCAGCAAAAGGTTTTAATCTCGGTCTCAATCCAAGCGATAGATTATTTACTAAGTAAGTAATCTGCCATCCGGTTGAAATAAAAAATGAGTGAAAATTACGCAAATTAAAAATAAAAACATAAATTAAAATGTTACTTTTTTAGAATGGCAGCACATGTACTTTGTTTACATGCAAAGTTACATTTGAAGGAATCTCAGCAGTTGTGAATTTTCAGCTTTTATTGCTTCAATGAGGAATGGAGGCTAGCTGATTTATTGATGATTTCTGAGTTTATTATATAAATTTATATGTTTTTATAATGGGTTTTTATTTGATTCATGTGCATAATATTTCACATGCTTCTTTCATTATGTTTTTATACTGCATATTTAATTTTGAACTTTATTTCATTAAACAAACATTCTTAAAATCATGGGCAAGATGGGGTACTTCAGTTAGTTAATAACATTAATAAGATTATTTTCATAACATCCTGAAATTCAAATAAAAACTTTAGTATTCATTTGTTATGATTGTTCATAATACAGGGTGCCACCAGACATCTGCTATGAATCAAGAATTTTATTCTAGAACATACTGCCGATAAAAATTTTACTGTCTTTTTTTTTTAAACATTATTATTCATAAATAAATCATTTAGACTCATTTATTATAACAAAATAATACACTGCAATACAGTTGAACCCAGTTAAGACACGTTTAAAGGTACTGGACAAAATTCGCATATTAAACGGGATCGTGTATTAAACGTGATTTGTATAATGTTGCAGGAACTGGGCTTATTTATACATTTAATCATCTAAATGAACTTTAGAACTTTTGCTTATACGTTTACGGTCTAAAATAGTGTCTTTTATGCCTATTTGGATTAAAATTTAACTGTATTCAGGTTTAATACATTGTTTTTTTTAGGACAGACTTAAAAAAATAACTGAAATAAAATATGGATTCTAATATGATTTAACATGTACATTACAATCAAAACTAAAATAACAAAAATATTAAAACTTTGCAGAACACAACCCAGATTTTAAATCATACTTATTACTAGTGATAATGAGTAACGCTGTACTTCTAACACTCGACACACACAATTAGAGACGACTCCGTTAAACTTGTGATCCAAGTAACTCACTGGACAAACATAAAACAGGAGAAGGCAGGAATCAGAAGAAAGTAATGAAGAAATAGAACTGAATCTGAAATTTTTTTTTTATTCTTCTTCAAACACGTTTAAAAGCATACAGACTAAGGCAGTAACAGGGAGGCTTTATTTACTACAGTGTATGGAGAGGGGAAAAAAATAAAAATTGACAACATACACCGTGCAAAGAAAGAATAAATAACAAAAAGCAACAAAAATGTTTCGATCTTTCTCTACTTCAGTAAAAACATGCACAAAGCGAGTGACAAAGAATATTAGGACACAGAATCAAAGATGAGTTTCAGCATTTCTAATTTAGTGAGACTAATTTATTCAAATAGCTATCACTATTAGTAATATTCGCCTTAATTAATCTGACATTCAATAAGCTGAAAATATTACTATTCAGGAATTGTGGTAGATATCTGAATAAAAAAACCCTAGTAAATGGGCAACATTGAAGAAGAAAAGAAATTCTTATCTTGATCTATGAATTTGTGTATTAAGTGAGATTTTTTGGCTTAAGAGACAAACTTTATCGCATATTACCGTAAAATACCGTTAATCCGCCCCCCTCCCACTTTGTAAACAAATTGGAAAATTCAAAAAATCCCGAGAAAGCGCCCTCCTCCAAAAGAAATTTCGCCGTGCACGTCAAGATCAACACCAAAAATTTGATCTCCCGAGTGTTTTTTCTTTTTTTACCGATGAATTAGAAAGGTGTGACGATTCTTTGATATATCGCAAACATGTACAAAACACATTGTTGATCTGAAAAAGCAATATAACTAAACATTAGTTTTGCTGTAAATTTATCTCCATGGCGATATGAAGGTAATAAAAATATCGATAGTGAAAATTTCTCATGAAATAAGTTTAAAAAATGTGTATTTGATGCTGTGTGGAAAATATTTTGATTAAAAGAGAATCTATTTATTTTATTAAAGAATTTATAGTTGTATTTAACATTATTATGAAAACCAATCACAAAAAAAGTATCGATTGATTGATCAGATCAATCGATTTGTCGATACACAGTCGAATTTGTACTGTAATTTGTGCTATCTTTGTGGTAGTAATGTTTTTTGTTTTAATAATCTGGCAACACTACCAATTCGTTCTATATGTTCTCAATTTTTGTGATTTGTATTATTTATTTAGCATTTATAGATAGGAAACCATGATTTAAAAAAAAGGTTATTTAATCTTCCTAACTTACAACAGATGGCGACACCACATAAAATGTTACTAGTTCTCGAAATTACTTCAGGATATTTTCAACTGCAATTTCTCAGTGTTTTTTAATTATTTTAAATTATTAAGTTCCTTTTATTTTTCTGTTACCATATTAATGATAGATCTAATTTCCTGCCTATAATCCGCGGATTATATGCTTTAAAAAACTTTATTTTTCTTGTAATGTTTATACGCCGCTGCCGATTATCTGCGATTTTTTTCCTACTCAATATCTTTGCAAATGTCAATAAACATAATTATTTTGAGCAAATTTACAAATATCTTTCTTAAAAATCAACAGATGGTGCGACCGCGTAACTTATTAAATCTTGTTAAGAAAAGTCATGCCATCATTTCATATCTAGGTCTTACTGCCTCAAATACACTCTTTAAACACATGCATTCATTACCATTTACTCATATGTCATCTATATTTACAGTTATATAATCTCAGTATAAAGTTCATAAACAGTACATATCAACATAACTTTATTATAAAAACGTAATTATTAATGTTAAAGTACTTTTAACTTACCAATAATCTTTTGATTTCTGTTTTATATTAATAACTGATTCCTTAAATCTATTTATTTCATGTTTTACAATAGTTTTTAACTCATATTTAGTTTACAAACATCGCACTCTATGCTTCATCCCTTATAGCTATTCATTCTCCGCATACGGCGATATTCGATTCAAACGATAATCGAATTGCTTAGTAAGGTTTTACTTCGACAGATGGCGCCAGACAAATCTTTGTCTGATTCGCTGATCTTGTAATATTAAATTATAAATAAGACAAAAGAAAAAATAACCAGTACAAGGATTTTATATGTAATTTAAACAAATATTTAAGTAATTAACTTACTTAATTATAATTTTATACTAAGTAATGTAAATCTTCTGAATTTATTCTTACTTATGTGTAATAAAATTGCAAATATCTTTGTACTGAATTATCAATTTTTTATTTCAGATTTATTTATTTATCAAGCGTTATATTAAATACAAAAGTTAAAAATTAAAATATTTTACAATAGATTCAATATTTTTTCTCTTATGGCTGAACATTAGTCCTGTAGATCTTGTGAAATTTTTTTAAAGTGAAAATTTCAACTGCGGATTACACGATGATTTTTTTTTTCAAAATATCATGAGATTGACACCTGCGGATTATACGCCGACGTGGATTATAAGGCAGGAAATTAGGGTATTTATGTAAATACATTCCAGTTTCAAAGCTTTGCATGCTTTGCGATGATCAGCCATTAGCATCTCCCCCCCCCCCATAAATATCATATACTACAGTTTTAATACGGTGTAAGCGCCCCACCTGCTTATTTTACGATTTTCCGTCGTGTTTAGGGGGGTGGATTAAAGGGATTTTACAGTAAGCGGGATTGCATAATAACCATTCGCATATTAAATATAATATTTTTGCATTAGTCTTATAGGCGATGTTCAGGGGATCAGAAAACTTTGCATATTAACCATGAGCGTCTTAACCGGGTCTGACTGTAGTTATATTATTCGATATAGCAAATTATTGAGTCAAACTGAAGAAAATTCAGACACAGAGTCTGACAACGAAGAGAAAAAAATACATTTTGATGAAGGTTTTGCATTAGGCCAGAAATATTCAAATTTTTTAGAACAACAAAGTTTCGTAACTCAACAAGAACTTACAGGGCAGGCAAGCAACTTTGGTTCAAAATAGTAGTTACTTAAGCACCTAATGATTAAAAATTAGACTTTTCAGGAACAGAAAGTCTGAAATAGGGACTTTTTAGGCATCTGAAAAATAAACACAATATTTATGCTAATTTTTAACATTGAAAAAGTACACCAAATATCTTTTTCTAATTTGTTAAATTAAAAAAAAATATTTACAAATTTCTCACAAATAACCTTTTTTAGGTTTCTTACCCACAAAATTTGTAATTAAGTTATTTTTTCTTTTATTTATAACAGTAGACAAGCTATCAGCTTTATCCTTTTTCACTTTCAGTTCCTTGTTAGCTGTTATACCAGCTGCAATCAGATTTTGTGCAACTTTAGCTTCAGTTGTTTCCTTCATCTTCTAAACCAGTTTTCTACCTTTGGTTGCCTTTAGCGATCAATCTGTCCAATGCAGCTACTTCAACACTCACATTTTTGTTTAAATCTCCCAACTTTCTTTAAAGATCTATAATTGCATTTTTATCTTCTCTAGTTTCTTTTTTTCTGCTTTCTTCCACTTCTGCACTTCAAGTTGTACTTTCCTCTCTCTCTCTTTTCATTTTCTAGGTAACTCTGATAGTTTTGATATGCAACATTAGCCTTTTTTTTATCATTTTACTTGTTATTGGAACTAGAGCAATAATAGTAAAAAACAAATTCATACAGAATGAGACAGATCAGACTGCTAAAAGAAGGAAAGTTCTTACAGGCTACAAGGTGTGGTTTCCTATGAAAATTATTGGTTCTTAACTTATCTTCAGCAAAATGTGCTATGACCAGTCCTTTCTTCTACTTATATTCAATTATGTGCTGCCATCTAGGGCATTAAATTTTAAACAAATCTAAAATTTCATGATACATTTTGAAAAATCTGAAAAAAAAAAAAAATTTAGAGAGAATTTTAGTGAAAAAAGAGACTTTTAGACCAAGTTAAAAAATAGGGACCAACTGGCAGCCCTGAACTTATGACGATTTATTGATTTCAAGATAAAATTAAACAATATAAACCAAATGTCTTAAAACAGACAACATATTGATGCTATGTTTCAAAAATTTTCAAACTGTGAAATTATTATTATTTTTAAAATAGTGTTTACTTTATTTATACATTAAAATGCTTAATTTATTTATTTTTAAGAATTAACAATCTAAATCTGTCCAAAATATGAATTTAAAAAAATGTAAACAAAGATCAAATAGACATGACCTGTAATCTGCAAAAAACCTCAAATCCGCACAACACTTGCAGCCAAGCTTTGTGGATTAGTGGTCTTCTACTGGATTTACACAAGTTAGAGCTCGGCCAAACAGCCAGACAAACCAAATTAATAAATTTTTTTTAACTGTGTTTGAAAGTGTTAAAAAAGTCATGTTCTATAAAATAGTACAAATTAACCCAATATCAAAAATCTAAAAAAAAATATTAAAATTGAACTTAATATAACTACAAATGGCACTCATCAACCTTAAATTCCATTTTAATAGAGGAGAACAAATAAAATATGTGATTTTACTTGTGAAAATTTGAGAAATCTAAGCTGTCTCAAATATGAGACAATGACAAAATATAGGTTATTTTCTTTAGTTTATTTTTCCATCTTTTGAATCATGCATCATGATTAGAAGTACAGCAGCAGGGATCGTTCCTTTCATTAAGCCCACCTGAGCTCTTAAGCATAGTTTTCACATGCCGATAAATGTATTTCTGCTTAATTACATGTATTTTTGCTACAATAAATGCACTTTCATCTGTCAACAGTTTAAATTTTTGATGATAAATGAAAGAGGAAAATTAGGGGGAAAATATAAGTATAATAAAGTAAACAATTCTATAAATATTGTCTTCATTTTTTTTTCAATAATGTATCTGTTACGGTCAATATGATTAATCCGGTCATTATTAATAATAACTGGTTATTATTAATAATGACCGGATTAATCATATTCATCGTAACATATCAATAAAGAAGAAAAATAACTGTATTTTATATAACACAAAGTAACATTGAAATTTTACTTTTTTTTTTTTTACTTTCTCTTAGAAAAGTTGAAATATGAAAATAAAAGCATGATAACAACATGCTGTAAAAGAAAAAAAAAATAAATAAATAAATGCATTATTTTACTGTCATTTTTATTACATTTAGCGAAAAATGATAAAGACAGTAAGAGGGGGGTAGGGTGAAGACAAGATCCACAGTGCCACAAAAAAAGAACATTCTTAGAGGAAGCTCCAATTTTGGCTACAAGGAATTAGGAACAAAGAAACCTTAAATGATTTGTCATCCAGACAAATAGGCATAAGCACCAAGCAGAAAGAGTGCAAAAAGGGGAAGGTTCATGCACCTTCCCCCTCTCCAGATTTTGAAATTTCACCTAAATTTTCTTTAATGATTAATTTTTTTTTTCTAACTGAATTAAAATAACAAAATAAATGTTAAGAGAAAATTATGACGCGTAAAAGAACTTCTATTTAATATAGTAAAGCTACTCAGGGATCATATAACTCTCATAAAAAATCTTATTCTGCCTTGACTCCATATTTTTCAAATTTCTCCCTCGAAAAACTGTGTTAATCTGAGTGAAGAAGAGGAGATGTAAAAAAGATTTTAACACTTGAAATGAAACTATGTATTTTAGAAACATTTTGTGGAAAACAAAAAGAAACACCCTTCAAGAAGAGCATACGAAAAAAAAAAAAGGTTAAAAATATTAATTTTTTGAGGAGAAATTTGAAAAATATGGATGCATTCAAAGTCAATAGGTCTTACCATTAGAGAAAATAATTATCCATCTGACCGATAATAAGCCTTAATTTAATATGATTGCTTTAAAAAAATAAAATCCAATGGCTTGGCCTACAGGGACAGGTAGATTTTGAAGACATAGACCGTGGGACGCCTGTTTATTGGAAAGTGCAGAAGAAATTACTTTTTTTGCCGTAATGCAGCAGTTGGGACCGCCCACTTCAAAATCTACTTGTGGACGGAGACGGCAGGGATTTTTTTGTTTTTAATTTTGTTTTGCTGTAAGGGTTGGTCCTATAAAAAACTTGTAAATATACAAGTTGTAGATAATATTAAGAGGATTTATAATAAATTTAAGCGGATTTGATATCTTGTGAATTGATGAAGTTATGAATATTTTTCTTCTTAAAACCCCTATCCCCCCCCCTCCCCGAGGCCATTTTTTATGATATAAAAAATCTGTCATACATAAATTTTTGGCCCTTTTCCTAAAAGTAATAATAACTTTAAACGGATTCGATACATATCATAGTGAAGAAGTTATGGGGTTTTTTCTGTTTTCACAAAGGCCCTCCCATTTCCCCTTGGTTCGATTTTGCCCATTAACGAACTTGACTGAGATTTTAGGTATCAGTTTGGAAGAGATTTGTGCAGAATTATTGAAGTTATCGTGTCCATAAAAAAGTGATATAGTTAGATGAAGTTTTGAACTGGGGGTGGTTGTGGGTTCTGGGAGTCATGATTGGCGTAGATCTGTAAAAAATTTTCAGAAATTCCAACATAGGGGAGAATGTAATAGGTAGTATTTCTTACAAAATCTACCTAATATGCTGAATAGTGTCAAAATTTTCTAATAATAAATAATTATTTAAAACTGAATTATTGATGTTGTATTCTTCTAATTGAGAATTCTGATCATGCTTTTCCAAATTATACGTATGTTTCAGCAGCATTCTCTTATTGCAGAGCTATTCAACACAAAAATAATTGAATTATCAATTAAATTACCTGCATGTTTCTTAATTTATATTACTGTGCTTTTATCAATAAAATCCTTTTAACCCTATTTTACATCATGTAGAAAAAAAAATATTATTTTCGCAAAAAAAATTGTTGTTAGACTAATTAGAAAGCAAATATAAATATTAAATTTAAAACCTTACCAAACCTATATTTGGTTTCTGTTTTGCCACTGTCGATACAAAGAAAGATTTGCAAACAGTACTGTAGTCCTAAAAATCAAGAGCGTAATGTTATGCCCAGAGAGTTACTATATGCTATAGTTTTATTTGTGAATCAGAAGTACATGGATTATCTGATATACCACCATATACCTTCCACTACATCCCTGTTTGTGAACATTGGTTTAAAATTTTCCTGTGTTGGAAAGTAAAAAGCATCACAACCATAAGCCCGGATGGCATCTTTTAAAAACATATTAAATTTCAAATGTGCAAGGCAATTATTTATTTGATATCATTTCTGAGAGTTATTGTTAAAACTTGATTTTAGTTTAAAAACTAAAATATACTTTATATATTTACTATTAAAAAAAGAACTTTGATAAAAGGGATATTTATAAACATTACTAACCACATATCATATTGAGATATTTTAAACATTTCCTTGTTTAAGGGTGCTGTCCCCTCATGTGAAAACACCTGCTTGCTGATGTTAATCTTATGGGACAGTTATTTTAGAATATCTCGTTTGCATATCAATATTTTTAAATGATTTTTTTTTTTTGCATAGGATAGATGAGATCAATCTCTACAACTGCTGTTTTACTTTCTCGATTTTGTTAGCAGGTTTTTTTTAAGAAGGTACTTTCACTTTCGGATCCAGTTTTGATAGTGAAAGTATTCCCATATAAAACCTGCAAACAAAATTGAAAAAGTAAAAAACGGCAGTTGTAGAGATTGATCTCAGCTATCCAATGCACCCTCCCCCCCCCCACAAAAAAAGTTTACAAATATTGAAATGCCTATAAGATTAACATTAGCCAGTGGTGTTTTTGTAAGTAACAGGAGCCTTAAGATATCTTAATGTGATATCTGGTACTTGACATGAAAAATGAGTAATATGTCTCTATTTTATTCTTGGATTCTTGGATGCAGGAATATGACATAAATTTCTTGAATGCAGAAAATAGTTAAATAGCTAAAAGTATTAATAACAATATTATATTTAATAATGTTGTAATTTTGACATACTATCTTTGAAAGAGAATTTTATAAAAAAAAAACAAAAACAAAGATCAGTATAAACAAAAAAATATATATATATAAATAATATTAAAAAAAAAAAAAAAAAGAAGATCAATATATATATAAAAAAGATAATTTATATTAATCTAACAATTGTATCTGTCCTCCTGATTTAATTTTTCAATATTTCAATTTTGTTCTCAGAAAGAAATTCTATAATTTTTCTTGCAATTTTTTTTCTCATGGAAGCATGATTGTGTGCAGGTGATATTATAACTGATAATGAGATGATATGAGATCAGTCAGATATCAATCCTGTAATTTATTAGTGTTGATTTATTTAAATCCATCATGTTTAAAAAAATAATGATTTCATGGAAGTTTTTTTGTTTTTTGCAGATTGTTTTGTTGAAAAAAAATAACAGTGTAGTTGGAAAAGAATTTGAACTCAAGATCATTCTTTAAAGTCCTGAAATATTATTTTCTTCCTGTTACAGACAAGAGTTTAGAGATTTTTCAGAGGCAAGAAATATAGTAACACTTTTCTGAATGATGACTGAAGAAATGATTTCAAATACAAATTTCCCCCCACCCCAGACCTTTCCATGACTTTTTAGGAAATATTTGTAAATTCCCTGACTTTTCCTATATATTTTAAAATTTCTATGACTTTCCCTGACTACTTTGAAATTCTCTGACTTTCCATGTCGCTGCGAACCCTGTAAAATGCTCATTTCTGTTTTCAGTGTAAATTTTCCTCTGAGAAATATTAATTCTACAGAACTCACACAGGGTTAAAAATTAGAAACTCAAAGTAAGGCATCAAATGACGCCTACAATTTTTTTCTAGGTGCCAAACAGCATTTCATGTTTGCAATTTTATGTTATATCATATTTTCTCATTTCTTTTCACAATCACATGTTAACAATAATATTGTTTCTACTTTTATGTGTTAAGGGCAAGAGAGAGAGGGGCTGTACATATTAAACACTTTATCTTTGGGGAAATATTTCTGATATTGTAGGCCTTAATTATGTAACAAATCGTTTTGAAACACAAGGTAGCATGCCATAGAGCAGTAAAAGACCATATTCTTGAGACGTCAAGTCATGTTCTTTGGGAAAACATTTCGGAAATTATAGCCTCAAACCCTAATGGAAAATAGGGTCCATTACCATGCTATTGCACAAGATGTGCAAGAATTTTAGGGGCATAATCGCTAAGGTTAGTTTTATCAGTCATTGGTTAAAGTGAAGTCAATTTAGAGGTGATTGACAGGTGCAAGGGAGACAAAGACACATGCTGCTGTTTGATCTTTTATTGAAAACAGGTGCTCTTTAAGTGCATGCAGCAGCGGGAACTTACGCTACTAAAGTATGAATCAGGGTATTTGTTAAACAAAAATTAAAGTGAAAGAAAGCTAGACGTCAAATTTGATGACTAGGCATAATTTTGTGATCATGAAATGCAATAATTTAATAGCATTTGACGACTAATGACTGCTAATTTCTAACCCTGAACTCGCATTTTTTTACACCTCTTACTTTTGATACCAAAGAGATGGTGATAAAGTTTTAAAAAATATGTGAGTAAGTATGATAATAATAAAAGAAATTGAAGCCACAATTAAAGAAAGAAGTAGCTTGAACCCAATACAACAGAGATTTTCGTAATATATTTATTATTATATTAATAAATAACAAACCTTTAAAATTAAATAACAATACTGGCATAGCAAAAACGATTCACAAAGTCTTCACTTTCAACTGCTTCATTCTTGGAGCTCGCTTTTTCAATTCTCTTCTGTGCTCCCGTTCCTAAGAATTATATAAAAAAAAAAAAGCACAAAATAAATAAACAAAGAATTTGAAAAGACAGTCATTTAAGATCATTTTTTAAAATAGAATTTGATGATAAATGTATAAATAACATTTTGACATGACACAAGTACTGTTTCAAATACCATGTGCTATTTCAATCTATAGTGAATATAATTTCAAACAACCAGTTTGTCAATTTTACAGCATTTTATAGAATTCAACTGATTCTATTTAGTTAGATTAATATTTGAAAACATACAGAATCTCAATTACTAAAAGACACTCACATTTAAATAAATAAAATAGAGGATTTTTTTTGCTTTGAATATATTGATTTCCTCTCTTTCAATGTAGTTGTAATGGACAGTATAATTTGTATAAAGTGTACAGTAATTAGTACCCGTGAGGTGCTCCACCATTTTTATTATTAACAAGAAGTGAATCTCTTAGCTCAATGCATCTTTCTCATTTAACAACTAAAAACAACAGACCTCATGTTGCTGCAGATTTAACAGGCACTTCTATAACTTCTATGTAGTTGAGCCATCCAAACAAACCCATCCGTAGCAGCAGGGGTGGGGAAATACATTATTTTGCTCGACACTGGCGAGTGGATTTTGTGATGGGGCGAGTGAATTTGAAAAACTGCAGGCTATAGAAGATATGCTAAAAACTACTTTTTTTACTAATTAGCTGTAGAACTTTCTAAATTACTGTGATGTAAACAATGTACAACGTTCTATCCTATAAGCTTTCCCCTGTTGTATATATTTTTAAATTTTATAGAAAAAAATTTGTATTTTCAACTGTACATTGCATCTTGCTGGCTGGTAAAATAAATCCTTGGCTGGTAATATTTTCTGAAAATATCCCACTCCTGCTTTGCAGTAATGAGTGTACTGCTGAAATCACACAGACATAATAGATAATAATGTGAGCCAAAAATATTGATTCACCAAGGAAACAAAGAACTAAAATAACTTCTTAAAACACCATAAAAACTTTAAAATGCGCTAGGCCTTTCGAAAGATCTGAGTCTTTCTTCGTCAGGCGCAAAAAGACGTGCGTCTACTATGAAAGCAGCAGCAAGACTGAAATGAGAGGTAAGGGAGAGGAAACAAGCTGATGCAACAGCCAATAGGAAAGTAGAAAACAACAGCCAATAGGAGAACAGAAGACAACAGCCAATCACAGAAGAGTAAAAACAAAACAATAGAGAATACAAAATAGAAGTGAAAAAATAAATAAAAGATAAATAAATAAAATAGAATAAATATATATATATATAAAATAATAATAATAATAATAATAATAATAAATAAATAAATAAATAAATAAATAAAATAAAAATAAATAAAGCACACAAATACATTAAAAAACATGGAAACACATGAAAATTAAGAATTAAATAAGTAACCAAAATATATAAATATATATAAAAAACAGACTAAAATTAATTAATACAAAATAAATTATATGGAAGTACTGAAGAGGTTTTTCCAAGCAGCAGAGAGTATTGTGGAATCGGATTTATCATTAACAATAACTTCACAATTAAGATAAATAGCTAAATTTTCCAGAAAGTCCAATTCAGAGATACTATTAGCATTAAAGATAATGCTAGTAGTATCTCTGAATTGGACTTTCTGGAAAATTTAGCTATTTATCTTAATCGTGAAGTTATTGTTAATGATAAATCCGATTCCACAATGCTCTCTGCTGCTTGGAAAAACCTCTTCAGTACTTCCATATAATTTATTTTGTATTAATTAATTTTAGTCTGTTTTTTATATATATTTATATATTTTGGTTACTTATTTAATTCTTAATTTTCATGTGTTTCCATGTTTTTTATTTATTTATTTATTTATTTATTATTATTATATATATATATATATATATATATATATATATATATATATATATATATTCTATTTTATTTATTTATCTTTTATTTATTTTTTCACTTCCTTATTCCCCTTCTATTTTGTATTCTCTATTGTTTTGTTTTTACTCTTCTGTGATTGGCTGTTGTCTTCTGTTCTCCTATTGGCTGTTGTTTTCTACTTTCCTATTGGCTTTTGCATCAGCTTGTTTCCTCTCCCTTACCTCTCATTTCAGTCTTGCTGCTGCTTTCATAGTAGACGCACGTCTTTTTGCGCCTGACGAAGAAAGACTCAGATCTTTCGAAAGGCCTAGCGCATTTTAAAGTTTTTATGGTGTTTTAAGAAGTTATTTTAGTTCTTAGTGTTTCACACCAGTTTCAACTTATTTTATTTTCAAGGAAACAAAGCATAAAATATGAGGAAAATTGTCACGAAAATAAATTGAGAGTGTGGTGAAATATAGTGAAAATGCTGTAGAGATTTCGATTATATACACAATAACACTTCTTTTTGATCAAATTAAGACATTCAGTGAAGAGACCTTTTGAAGTAGAATATCGTCTTCATTTTGTTCAAGAAACCAGTAGAAAACTCAATTTTGCTTTTTTGAAATGAATTTAAATTCAAATCCCGGGGAATCTTTAATATCACAAATCTTCGGTTCTCATCTTTGAATTCAAATTAAAAGAAAAGAAATGACTATTTTTTAAATCAAGCATGACACCATCCATTCACAATCCTATCACACTAAAAGCTAACTTAAATTTTAAATATCTGACTATAAATAAGAATAACAAAAAGTCAGTTGTAACTACACAAATGAACTGATTGACTGAAATTTTATAATATGTACAGGGTAGAAATGGAATTTCAGTAGAAAAGTTACGAAAATTCATTGTCTAACAACAGACATTACTAATTTTTAAGATCATATATAAAATACATGTTATAGTATCAAGATAATATACGGTGAGATATTAATTCCAATTCTCTCTGATGTAGGATAAGAATCTTTAGTCCCAGATACAATTTAAAGTCTGAGAATAGAATATCACAAATGACATAAAAGGGCAATTTTGTTAAGATTTTGATAAATTTCTGATTAATATGCTCGGTTTTTCTTCCTTTTACTCACATTAATAACATTTTTTTAAAACACATTTACAAATTTATTTTCATTTCTATATACATAAAAATTTCAGGTATTCTCATTCAGATGCCAAAAAATAGAACAATTTTTATTGCACTATCAATGCAATATTATCTTTTATTATAATTAATTGCTAGCCATCATGCTTACTTTAGTGATATGACCTGAAAATCATTCCAAAAGATAAATTTTGAAGCATTTTCAGAAAGATTATTATTATTTTTTTAAATATATGAAAAGAGATTTATTTATTTTTGGGAGTGGGTAAGAAATTTTTTTTTTTAAATTCAATTCCATGGAATTTGAATCAGAATATTTCCAAGTTTCATGCATTTAGAGATGAAAATGGTTTTGCAAATTATCTCAGGTGGAATCAAATTTGAATTTAAGACAAAAACTATTAACCCTTTCAACTTCAATTTTTTTTTTTTTTTTTTTTTTTTTTTTTTTTTACATTTTGAGGAAAAATTACTTTTAAGTTTAAATGTTAAAAGCAGCTATCCAAAAGACAAAAACTAAGGTTTAGTGAAATTTAGAAAAAATGTCATTTACTAAACTATAATAATTATAGTTATTCTGTGTACTATCACAATAGGCTATGGAAGAATTTTTGAAGACATGTGGAAAATTTATTACAACAGGATTTAAATAGACATAACAACTTTTCAGTACTTTTCCTTTTTAATCATAAATAATTAGTTTGACTAAGTAGCCCATATTTTTTAATTTAAAGAGTAAAACACATGTTTGAAATAAAAGTCTAAGAAATAATGTATAGATATGAAGTTTTTTTTTTTTTTTTTTTTTTTTTTTACTTAAACCTGAAACATAAGTGAAGTGATAATAGTAAATGTTAAAGATATATAACTGTCATTACTACATGCAAATAATAGCAAAATTGCAGAGAAAAATAACAGTAAATGTAAATAATGTCCTAATATTAGGATGCCAAACCTGAAAGAGGTTAAATAAAAATGAAGAAAATGATTCAAGGTAAAGACAACAGCTAAATATGACTTAGGTAGTACTGGTAGACAACTTACTTCCCACTTCCTCTGTTTTTCTGGATCCTCTTCATTCATCATCCTTTCTTTCTCGGCACGTCGCTTCTCCTCCCTTCTGGCTTGTGCTGCCTCCTGACGTTGAGCATGAGTTGTTTTGAGAAAAGCTTCTTCAACACGCTGTCGATTTTTTTCTGCTTTTGATTTGGCCTGAAATAAGTATTTGTACCATATAAAATAAAATATATATGTTATATAAAAATTTTATTTCACAGTACTCCTTTAAATTATTCTAAATTCTTACATATTCATTATATCCCTATCTATACTAATAAAACAAAGTTTCGCTCTGTGTGTGTGTGTGTGTGTCTGTTGGCGATGGCTAGGAAAATTTAGCGCACCTAGAAGTCTGTAAATTTAGATTTAGGTAGTCCAAACCCTCTCTTGGTGCACCTGACCCTCAGAATTTTAATATTTTTATAATTAGCCTAGATATTAATTAGATTCTCATTAACCATAGCTTCTAAAATGACATCTTTTAAATCAAAATGGCGAAAGAAACGATGCAAACGGAAAAGAACGAATTCGAAATTATTTTACTAATTAGCGAGTTTTAAGAAAACTATTTGAGATATCAATTCGAAAATTTCTGAGCATATGTAAAAAAACATTCTGCATCCGTCTATGCAATTTTTGAAAAATTCGGCCGGCAATTTTTCTTAATTTATGCAAAAAACTGCTAAAAATCTGCTGGCGCCTGTGAAATAAAAATCCGAGAAAGTTTCAAACAGGGATCTGCTTTCATTAAAAACTGAACTACAAAGAGCTCTGTTTCTCTGGCCGATCCCTCCATTTAGTTTGTGAAAATGAAAGTAAATAATTGCCAATTTTTACTAATGAACAAAAATTTAGATAACTAAGATGTAGATCTGAAATTGAGGATGGGAAGTTTTGTCATCTGCCGGCTATTTTAGTCTTCGTTATGTTCTAATTATCAGAAAAATTTAATTATTTTTTTAATAATCGCGTTAATGTAGGTGAAGGTGGTTTTCTTGAATAAATTATTCGTTATATTTGCGGGTATGGGGGGTTAACGCCTTGCACTGAGATTGTTATTATCTCGGGCCCGGGCAACGCCGGGCGGGTAGCTAGTTCTTTAATAATATTTATTCCTATTTAACTCCTTTTAAAATTAAAAATAATTATTATTAATAATTATCTTTTTCAAAATCTTAATCTAAAACTTTAAGTCAATTCATAACTTTTATCAACTATCTAATCTATAATATTCTGAGAGAAGCTAGTTTTTTATTTCGAATGTTTTTAAAAGCAATTTTGTTATTTTATTCCACCGGCTGGATTCATGCGTTAGATTTTTACTTCAAAAACAATGTGCCACTTTCTTATTAAAACCCCTCCATCTCGTGTCATTCGCTCAGTTCTGAAATTTCACCTCTCACTGATTGGTTCGTATACATATTATGTCGATTGTGTAGCTCTCCGCGCATCTAACAAAAAGCAATTGCAAGACTTCGGAGCTCATAATTTTGTCTTGTTTTCAAGTTATATATATTAAAATTTAAAAGCTCATTTTCATAAGACAAAAATTATACAAAAACTTTACAATAAGTTATAAAGTTTTAATTTATCAATAGAAGAATTATACCATCTTCTAATAACCCTTTTCAATTTTGAACTGAATAGGCAAATTATCGATTTGCATATGTGCAACATACTAATATAATGATTAAAGTATTCAGAGTATAAAGACCTCTAGTACAAATAAATTACGTATTTCTAAACTTATAAAATATATAATTTAATTTTTAAATTTTATCAGAGTAAATTTTAATGAAACATTAAATTAAAAATTCAAATTCACAGGAAATCAATTGATAAGAACCAATAATATTGGGACAATTGACTATGGACCACAATCGGAAATTGACAATCTTTATTTTAAAGTAATCTAGATCAAATTTATAAATAAAAAGGCATAAATATCACAAGCAAAAACAACTCACTTCTTTGCTGAGATGAAATCTTTTAACCTTTTCAATGGAATAAAACACTAACTGTAACAACGGTTTTAAACTTTCCATTATTTCGGGAGTTGTTTTACCTTTACCAGGAACTGAAATTGAAAAATAAACAGTACAATTAGAATTAACATTAATGATGTCAGTTCTTACAAACAAAATATTATTAAGCTACAAATACAGAAAATCTGTAGGAATAAAAACAGCTAAACTAAAAAAACATTGTTTTACCCCTTGTATTAAAAAAATATCCCTTTCTTCCTCTTTGCATGGGAAAGGGAGAAAAGGGAGGATTTTTTGGGGGAAGGTATGTAGATGCATTTTTTTAAAAGCAGAAATTTGTTGAAATGTGAAAGAATTATACTTGTGAACCTGTGAAAATGGAACATGTGGATAATAGAATTCTGTCTTAAAACAACTTAAGGTAAAAAAAAAAAAAAAAAAAAAAAAAAAGAATACAATACAATCAATAAAAAACAGTTCAACTGCTAAGGTGGAAAGCTGTCTACAGCAGATTTCTTTTAATTTCTCAGCAATTTTTCTTTACCACGTTTCACTGTATAAACTTAATTTGTTTTTAAAATGATAAATGAATATTAAAACTGATTAAAGAGTATTTAAATAGTTTGCTTCAATAAATAAATATTTTTTATGATGATCTAATAATAATATTATATAAATACAGTGCATACCAAAAGTCTACAGACAATGGAGTTTTCTTATTTTACAATTGAAAAAGAGTAGTAACAATTTCAAAATAATTTATAATTATAAATAATATCAAGAGAATAATAATACAATACAAAAATAATATTACACAATCACAAACTTTGTGAGAAAAATTAAAACTTAAATTTTACTGTCCCAAAAGTTTATAGACAACTCATTATTTTCTTTTAACATTCAAATTTTAAAGCTGTTTTTTCTAATCGCTTTTGTCCATTTGTCCCCACCTAGCAACTTTCCAAATGGAAGTAACTGTACTTTAAGTGTTTTCTAGTAATCTTCAGAACATTGACAACTTTTGAAAAAAGCAATATCAGTTGTTCCTTTATAATTAAATGCTCCCCACATCATAATAAAATCCCCTCCTTGTTGTCTTCTGAAAAAGTTCGTGGTTCCTTGCGAATATCGTGCCAATAATAAGCCCAACCATCAGGGCCATCTAAATTAAATTTCTCTTCATCACTGAAAAAAAATTTAACCATTCATTTGTCAAATTCATGTGATTTTGGACCCACAGAATACGAGCGTCGGAGTTTTGTAAACTTTGATGATGGATGTATTCTGCGAGAATCAAGAAATGTACTTGCCTGCAGCCATCGATGGACCATGGATTTTGATACTGGAACCCTTACTTCTTTAGAAACTGACCATACAGACAGGTTCTGGGTTGAAACTAATCTCAAAATCTCTCTGTCTTGCCATTTAGTTGTTTTCTTTGGTCATCCAGAACAGGATTTTGTTTAAAAATTGTCACTTTTTGACAGAATTCAGTAAATATCAACCCTGCTGCATCTAATTTTTCTTGCAATGTCCACAACTTTCCATCCATGAGCCTTTAAACGACAGATTTGCAAAATTTTCTTTTTGGAAAACTGGACATTCCGAGACATCTTTGCAATCAGCCAGAAACGGAAAGATAAATTCGCTTTTATCTCATTTCATCACAAGCATATAACCTTAGAATATGCAAATTTTGGATATCAGTACTTAAATCAGCTTTTAACATCGGTTGTCTATATATTTTTGGGACAGCATTTTGTTTTTATTTTTTTATATTAACTCTATGACTGTTAAAAGTTGTTTGATTATTTTATTATTTTTGTTTCATCATGATATATTTGCATAGTTTATTTCGTCTTTCTTACACATTTAGTTAGCTCTTAAATCGAAAAAAAAAAAAAAAATCTGTTGTCTATAAACTTATTGGACGCACTTTATATATAAAGTCTAATTTAACTAATATGCTACACTTCATTTAACTAAAAAAAATTGCCCCAGAGGTTTCATAGACAAATAAAAATCTAATTTAACAAATAAAATGTAAGAAATGGTAAAAGATATTTGAATGAAATATTTAAACAAATAATTTGACAATTTATTTACAGGTATTATCTACAGATATAATACTTTCTATCAAAACAGGAAAAAAAAAAAAAAAAAAAAAAAAAAAAAACTAATACAAACAAGTTAGGGTAAATAAATAGTGCAGCAGACAAAATTTAATTTAAAGAGATTGGTCAATCAAATCTAAAATTTGCCTTGCTAATGTTAAACCCATGGGATGCATGGGATAATGCATTCTTATTTTTAAAATATCTCATAAGGAAATTAATATCTCTGACTTCTTTTACCTGCATACTCTTTTTAAAGGATGTCTCTCTCAATTTTTTTTAGCTGTCAAAATATTTCCAAAATATATGCTTAATTTTATTTGAAGTGTTAAAATCTCACTCACACTTCATACGATTTTAACACATAAAATATTAAATTAAGCTTACATTTTAAAAATATTTTCACAACTAAAAGAGAGAGACATCCTTTAAAAAGAGTATGCAAGAAAAAGAAGTCAAAAATATTAATTTTCTGAGATATTTAAAAAATAAGAATAAGTTCTCCCGTAGGTTTAACATTAGCAAGGGGAATTTGAGATTTGACAGACTAACCACCTAAACAAGTAAAATGTAAGAAATTGTAAAAGACATTTTAACAAAATATTTAAATATAAATATTTGACAATCTATATAGATATAATACTTTCTATCTATCTAAACATGAAAAAAAAAAAAACTGTATTAAAAACAAGTTAGGGCAAATAAAATGTCTACAAATTTTAGGCTCACCAAGTTCATAAAGTAAAATGTTGAATTTAAATTTTTTATGTGCAACTGTACGAAAAAAAAATTCTCAACAGGATAGCTATTTTTAAATCTGAAAAATATTGTTTTTGAGCAACATATTCACATTTCATAGCAACTTAAAAAGGGGCATTTTTTTTAATTGTTAGGACAATTTAAAAAAAAAAAGGCATTTTTTAGGGTTTCGTTCATCTCCTGAAACCCTATTACCCCCGCTCAGTTGTCTGCCCGTCACAGAGCCATTCTCAAAAAGTATGTAACTTAAAAAGTTGAAACTTTGTGTATATAGATGAATAACAGCTGTGAAGAGCTCAAAATCTTAACATTTGAAAAATTCTCATTATTTTAATAAATAGAGATAAAAAACCAAAATTCTAACAGCCTTTTCCTATTAAATTGAAACATTTTTCGTTATAGCCGATGCCAAAGATTTAAAATCCACAATGAAATTCTTTCTACAATAATTAATTTTCTATCAGACGATTTTCACGTGAAAAATGAAAATGAAATAAAAAGTTTCACCCATTGAAAAAAAGATAAATATGAAATAAAATTGATTGACGCCATAGTCGTAATAAAACGGAAAATGTCTAAGATTTCTCAATAATACAAGGAGTATGAGTATGTGTAAGTGAACAAAGCAGATCACAATATCACGTCATTAGAGAATTAAAAAGAAAATCTGACGTTATATAGGAAGTTTAACTAAATTTTCAAATGTTTGAGAATAATACAAAGCGAGTATCAATATAAATAATAGAGAATAGTAAATATATGAGTTTGAGAAACATATTGAATCGTGATAAAAATCAGATTATGAAAATATTCGCATATTTTAACATTTTGAAGGTGTACAATTTGTTTAATTTTGAAATTATTTTTTTAAATATTGCATTTAGTCCGTATGACGGATATTATTATGACAGAATATAATAGCGGGCTTGGATCGCTATCCGGCTGGTTTAGATATTCGAAAAAAGGAAAAAATAGACCGGTAAATTTTAACTTTATAAAAAACATGACTTTTTTTTTGTTGTTGTTGCTAAATGAAATTTGTTTGAATTTATTAAAGAAAGGATAAAGCGTTTTGAAAGGAATATTAAGTCAGGGCACTCTTTTCAAGACACAGCAATGAGTCAGTTTTTACTATGCAAGCAAATATTTTACTACAAAGGACTGTAAAGGCACTTTTTTTTTTTTCTTTTTTTTTTTTTTTTTTTACATATGGAGGAGGGGGAGCAAGGGAGCTACTTTTTTGGATGAGGGCAAGAAAGATGCTATTTTTTAAATAAAAGGGTAGCCAGGTTGCAGCACCCTTCTGAAACTATCTGCAGGAAACACTTCATCATTTTTAAACCTTCAAAAAATGGCTGTTTTACATAATGCTTATACTTTTTACATACTTATACAATTTTGAATCAAACAAAACAAACTGATTAAAATATTTATAATCTGTACCTGAATTAATGTCTATGATTTGATTTATTGCTATTATCTAGAAGATTCTCATTAAAAAAATTAGCCATTTAGTATTTAATTTTATTTTTAAATGTACTTGTAATCCCAAAACTGTATAAATTAATCAAAAAGGGGGAAAAGAAAAATCAAAATCAAAAGTACCATTGAACCCAAAGATTAACATCTTTTTTGTTTCTGGCAGCTTTGTTAATTGAGCATCACTAGATGAAAGAAATAAAAATAAATAAGAATTAGTTGCAACTTATTAATGTTCACATACTATACAAATTTAATGAAGATGCAATTAAGTTACTTACTCTTGTAATTTAGGACCAGAAAATTGATCAGAAAAGTGGATGAAGTCTATATTTTCTTCATATTTCTTTAAAACAGTAACTAGCTAGAAGAATAAAAAAAAGAACATTTCACATCAGATCAATAAATATCTATATTTAAAAACCTGAAATGTAAAAAAAAAATTAAAAAAATGGCAACTATAAACATAAAGTACATGTTGTTCAAATTAAAGCACATTTACAATAATTGGAATGGAGATAAAGAGTGGGTGATTCAAAATTAAGAGATTTTTGCGATTATCGCTTAAACCATTGGCGATAGAAACATACTTTCAATTACAAAATGTATACAAATCAAGCACAGCTTTTAGATGGGGCATATTTTGCAAGGTGATGTAAACATATTAAAAAACAAAATTAATTTTTGTATACATTCCTTGGATCTTATAAGTTAATTTTTATTAACCATGCTGTAACAAGCAAATCCCCTTCTTCTGTGACCACACCTCTCTGAGATATTATACTTTGAATTTATGAAATTTCAGATATTTCGGGCACAAAAAAAAAAATCATCTGTAAAGCAAATGTCATATCTAAAAGCTGCACTTGATTTGTATGCTTTTTGTAAATGTAAGTTTCTAACATTAGCAGTTTAAGAGATAATTGCCATAACATCTCTATTCTGAATCACACAATATATATAATTACGTTTTTTTTTTTTTTTTTTTTTTTTTCTCTTTTTAAAAGCAAATACTGAAGTTTTTTGTAAATGATTTTCTTAAACTGAATAACCCAAAACTATGATTTCTAGATAACTAAACAAACTTTTAGAATAATATTTTATTCCTGCAAGTTTATTCAAAACATTCCATAGTATACAGTGTTTAACGGGAAACAATGAACTGCACTTTTAACTACTTCTCTCCCCTGTCAGTCAACAACAGAGTAAAGTATTATACAAAACTATTTTACACAAAATATTCGTATTTTAAATGTTCAATTTGGTAACTCTTATTATGAACTACCTTTCTACATTATAATTTCCATAACAATAATGCCTTTTGTAGTTTTGGAAGAGGTATTTCAGCCCAATCCTCTCTTACAGCTTTCCAAAGTTCATGAATGGTTGTAGGCTGATGTTTGGATAATGTACTTTTTAAACGTCCAAAAGTGCAGAAATCCATGGGTGATACATCAGAAGATTTGGCAGGTACACTGGCGCCAACTTATATGGGCCCGAGCTCACCCAATAATTTTCAAACCCAGTGAGTCCAATTTCCATTATTTTATTTCGTTATTTATTTCAATATTATTTCATTATTTATTTTTCTCACTGGAACAAAACTTATTTTACCATTTACCAGTGAGTATAAATCAATGAGCATCTGTTTTAATGCCCGATTGACACCCATAAATAACTTAAAGGTTTTGCTCAATGTTTAGCTTTTTGCCGTTTCAATTTGTAAGTCATATTCATGGTATGATAATATTATAGTAAATATTAGTGTCTTTATAAGCATGAACTCATGAGAATATAATTTAATAAAATTACAATTTTATTAAAACATGATAACCTGACTTAGAGTTATCACTTTTCCCTCTCTCTCGACTATTCAAAGAAAAAAAAACAAAAATTGGCCGTACCATTTTACCAAAATATTTTTGAGCCCACACAATATTTTTCAAAAGTTGGCATCACTGAGCAGGTATATCAGTGAAGGATATAGCCCTGATACCTGTTTCTCGTTCCATTTTTTCCAGAAAAGTTACAGTGGATTGTGATGCATGGCTGCTTGCTTTATCTTGATGCAGTTCAACAGATTGATGGCACTAGGAGTAAAGAGATGGTATTCCATGCTTGAAGATTAGGAGCAAAACATGTTTCTGATAGTATGTAGAGTTGATATTAACATTTTCTCCACTTTCTTTATTTTTACTTTGCCATTATATAAAAAGTCAGCAACAAGTCATAAATCCTTTTCTAAAACTTTCTTTAGATACATTGAACCATGTTTTAAGATTTTTTTTTCTCTTCTTTGATGATAATAAATGGAACTCTTTTTATTACAATCATTTAAATAGATTCAAGCTTCATCTATTGTAACAACATTTTTCTCTGGATAAATGCTTCGTATAAATAATTCAGCATCATGTTCTATGTTCGGTGATATGTCATGGAAAAGACAATGAACCTTGTGTTTCTTGGCCTTTTTAAAATTCAAATCAATATTAATGATTTTATTAACAGTTGACACTGAATATCGTCATAATTTAGCAACACTCCTTTGACTTGGAAGATTTTCTTGTACCATAAAAGATCTTACCTTTGCAATATTAAAAAAAATTCCTTTTTACTCTTGAGGACTTATTTAAAATAATTTTTCTGCATGAAACCAGATATTCATATTTTTTACCTGTCTTACTGACAATACTATCTACTGTGGCTTCAGATATAGAAAAATCCTGCCTTTCACAGTGTTTTTTAATAACTGAACAAGAATAATTCTCTTCAGAAAGTGCAGAAATATAGCCTTCCATCTATCGCTTCTGAAGCTTCATAAGTGCCATTTTGCATGCAAACAAAAATTTCAGTTGCCAGACGGAATTTATACTTTCAAAAACATATTAACTTTGAAGAATAATTTCTCCATGCAGACAATATATATATATATTTACACCAAAACAAACTTCTACAAATGTGTAAACAACCTCTGTATTTAAAAATTCCATCTTGATATTAATTTGACATACCCTGCAAACCTTGGTACAAATTAGGCTTATGAGCTCATACATGCATATACTGTATATGAAATATGTCCTTGATGTCAGTTTAAGCATTTAAGGGCTATAGTCCACCTACAATAACTTGGTCACCGAGCAATACAAATTTAAAGAAATTTATTTGTTATTTGCAGGAATTTATTTGTACAAATGAAAACATTTGTACTGATGAGGAGCTCGTATAAAGCTTAATATGTCCACTGTAATTAATTTATTATGTGATATTATTTTTTGCTTTTTAGTTTTATTAAATGTCTGATTTTAAAATGCCTTTTTAACCTTAACTTTTCACTCTGTTGGGAAAATTTATTCAACTTTGACCCTCATCTAATTAATCTCAGTTGCAAGAGTTGATTTGAATATATATGACTTTTTATATTTTTTGCGAAATGTACGAACCATGGATTCATGTATAAAAGGCTCGAAAGCTTACTTTGCTATCAAGCATAGCGCTGGCTACTTCACCAATTTCATTCATCATGATGAAGGAATCAGGAACACCATAGCGATCTGCAGTTTTCTTTTCTGGACAATAAGTACTCTACAAAAAAGAGATAATCAGAAAATCTTTCAGAAAGAAAATTAAGCAAAAATAACTTGATAACACCAGTCACTGAACATCTCACTTTATTACAATTTTAATACAAAATACTTAAGGCTGCTCGTTAGTAAACTTCCCAATTCCCTGCGCTAATGTTATTCCTATGGGCGTAGGATGCATTCGTATTTTTAAAATTTGCGTTTTTTCGCGATCTTCTGACAAAAATTGCAGCTGTTGATAAAATTTGCATTTTTTTCGATATTTTTTGACGAAATTTGCCGTTTTTCGCAATGTTTTTGACTGAATTTGCCGTTTTTACGTGATTCTCTGACGAAAGTCACGTTTTTCCCACGATCTGTTGACAAAAATTTGTCGTTTTTTCGCGATCTTTTGAAGAAGTTTGCCGGTTTTCGCAATGTTTTTGACGAAATTTGCCGTTTTTCGCAATGTTTATGACGAAACTTGCTGTTTTTTCGCGATCTTTTGACGAAATTTGCCGTTTTTTGCAATTTTTATGATGAAATTTGCCACTTTTTCACGATCTTTTAACGAAATTTGTGGTTTTTCGCAATGTTTTTGACGGAATTTGCCGTTTTCCCACGATTTTTTGACGAAAGTCACATTTTCCCGCGATCTGTTGACAAAATTTGCTGTTTTTTCGTGATTTTTAAAGAAATTTGCCGCTTTTCGCAATGTTTTTGACGAAATTTGCCATTTTTTCGCGATTCTCTGATGAAAGTCACATTTTTCCCGCGATCCTTTGACAAAATTGGCGACTTTTCTTCGAACGAAAGACGAGATTGATTTTTTTCGGCGTTCATTTGCCAAAATACCGATACATTTAATGTCCGAATTTTTGGATTTATAACCAATATATATATTTTTTCGGAAATCACTGCCTTAATTTTTCGGAAAATTCGGACCAGAATCACCCCTGAACGATCTTTTGACGAAATTCGCATTTTTTCAGCAATCAGTTGAATGAAATTCACGTTTTTTCGGCGATACTTTGGTGAAATTTGCTTTTTCCCGCCAATTTTTTGACGAAATTCGCGTTTTTTCAGCGATCCTGTAACGAAATTCGCATTTCTTAGCTCGATCCTGTTACGAAATTCATGATTTTTCGAGTAATCCTGTGACAAAATTTGCTTTTTTTTTTTTTTTTTTTTTTTTTTTTGGTGAAAATCGTAGTTTTAGACAGATTTTTGTATCATCGTAGTTTGTGGCTCATAATCGTAGCAACTACGATTTTTTCGTAGCAGTTGGCAGCTCTGTAGTTGTCAATTTTTTTTCTAAAATATACATTGAATTTTATATGAAATGTTAAAATCTTATTCAGTTTCGCTAAGATTTTAACACATAAAAATATAAATTAAGCACATAGTTTAGAAATATTTTGATAACTAAGGAAAAAAAGAGACATTCTTTAAGAACAGTACACAGAAAACAGAAGTTAAAAATATTAATTTCCTGGGGAAATATTTTTGAAATACGAATGCATCCTACGCCCATAGGAATAACATTAGCGAGGGGAACCGGGAAGTTTACTGACGAGCAGCCTTAATATTTATGTTAAACAATACTTTATTGTATTCAAAAATATTTTTTCAAATAAGTAATCTATCTCTTAACATAATATGCAGGGTTGAGTTTCTGTCACAGAAAAAAAATAGATGATATTCAGAAAATTTGAAATTGTGAAAAAGACAAAAAATAATCTATATATATATATTTCTCTTACGTGGCACGGAAATAGGGCTGAATTTCTAGCTTATCGTTGGCAACAACCGCAGTTTCCAGAGCTCAGACCAATGGACAGACTAGATTGTGTTAGATAGATCAGCTCTGCCTCCAATATGGCGGTTAGTGTCAGAGCAATAAAAATCAAACTAGCAAATATTAAAAATAAAATAACATGTACGTAATCCAAAGCGTCTGAGATGATTCCTCATTTTAATTATGAATAATATTGTTAATTTTAAATGAATTCTCAACTCTTATTTAGAATTTATTTACAAATTTCACTCACATGAAAAATCAGAGATAGTAAAAATATCAACTGTTTAGGTTGCACCTGCTGCCATCTGTTGCTGTCTTAATGAAGTAAAAATAATTTCTTTTGCAGAAATCTATAATCAATTAGAATAGCAAAATGTTGAACGAAATTTAAACAATTACTGATGATAAATTATCTTCCTATTACGTAGTTTTTTTGTTTTTTTTTAAATGGATTTTAAAAGCACACACTGTACAATATTATAGGTGCAATAAGTTTTAAACAAATTATGTTTCCAAGATTCTTTTTTCATAGTATTTAAATGATTTATATACCCATTAGTAGCTCCAACTAAATGATTTTTAGTTGTTTTTTCAATTACTTTTTTACATTAAAAAAAATTGTCAATTTCATATGTTCAAATGATTTATGGTAGTACTTATTTTGGCTAGAATTACTGCAAAAATAAAAAGGTGCGCATGAGCGAAGCGAGCTGGGACCGTGTAGCGCTCTCAATGAGAACTGCTATGCAATTCACGGGGGTTTGGCGAGCATTAGCGAGTAGGGGGCTGAGCCCCCTAGTAACACTCAATTTTGCTTAATGTAAGCTCGTACATTATAAAACTATCACACATATAAATAAATAAATATCTTTAATAATAATTCTTTTTCCATTATCAACATTACATCTGCAAACTTACAAAGTCCTAAATATACAAATAATTCGTAAAACAAAATTCCATTTAAAATTTCTCAAAGGTGTTTTATTATACACTGTACCGAACATTAACCAAGCACTTTCGAACATCTGATGTCTTTGACCATCATCAGGGTTAAAAACGTTAAAATGTTACAAACTAGAGGTCGAGTTCATTCCTTTATACTTGATGGACTGTTCCAAAAGTGAAAAGAGGGAGGAAAAAACTTATATCGCCCAGACTGTTCCAAAATTTTAACTCGAGGGGGGGGGGGGAAGTTTATGTTATTTCTAGTAAATTATATCAAATCTTTGGAATTGTGTATGATAATGTAAAGGAGATATATATGTATAAACATGTAATGTTTCATAAATATGTTCATAAATATGTAGAAATGATGAACTAAGCAAATATGGTGCAAGAAAATGTTTGTGAATTTTTTTTCCTTTGTAAAGGCTATATATATATTTTTTTAAATCTCATCACTATAGAAAGAAAACAATGTTTTATAAACTACAAACAATTTAATATAAAAAAAACTATAATGCGAGTTAACAGATTACAAGGAAGCAAATAAACACAATAAAAAGGGCTTTTATGGAATTTTTATCAATATTTTAAATATGGACAAAAATATTTATTAAAAATAAGATTACAATACCACCAAATAAATTTAGATTATTTTCTTTGCAAATCAATTTGAACATGTAAAAAATAGAAATTGAACAGTAATTAAAAAAAAAAAAAAAAGAAAAAAAAAAAAAACATACCAAGTCGCTCATTTCCTTCACAAGACGTGCAGCCGTTTTTTTGCTGGCAATACAAAAGACAAAATTATCCATGGCATCAAGACTCATGGTAACTTTTATTATCTACAAAATAAAAGTGCACACATTAGTTTTAACTGGTATACATATAGAGAGTTGCATTAGTGAAGAAAAAACAATTACATACCTGCCAATATTTCTAGTCAGAAAACCTTACAATTTTCCAGACGTACTTCATTGTGCATCTTTAAAAATTTATGCGTAGTAAATGGTGTTTGTGAAAGCATTTGGTACAGTAATATATGGTTTGATACAAAATTTACTGATAAATACAAAAATAAATAAATGAGTAACTGTTTAAGTTAAAAAAGAAAGTCAAAGACATAACCCAAATAATTTTAGCACTGATAATTCTTTTTTAATCTACTTTAAATAGGCTTGGTTTGGTTTTACCAAACAATTCTCTGTCATACATTTCTTCATAGCAATCTTTTCATATGCTTTTAAATTATTAAAATAAAAAGATAAAATTATAAGTAAAAAAAAAATCAAATAAATGTCTAATCAAAAAAGTTTCAAAATCTCTTAGGTTTTGCATTCGGCTTTGCTGAGAGAAATTTTTAAAATACACAGCACAACTAAAAATTCTCTGGCATAGAATAACGCGTTGTGAATTACTGCTTGGCTGCCATGTCGTACCATATCGCTGATCACACGCATCTTTTGTAACATAAAAAACACAATGTGTGCATCAGTTTTATTCTTTTACTCAATAAGTAACATATTTGGAAAATCATTTCTAGTTACATCCAAAAACCTTACAATCTTACCTGTCACCCTTACAACCTTACAATTGGACCCAAATCCTTACATTGTAAGGCTAAACCTTACAAGTTGGCAGGTATGCAATTATCAACAATTAATAATATAACAATGAATACAAAAGCTGAAGTTAATAATAATTGAATATGTACATATCATAAGGCCGAATTCCAACAAGAAAGAAAAATCATGCGTCCAGCATAGATTATGAAAGACTTTCCAACACTTCCAGAATACTTTAATAAAACTTTGCTGTTTAATAAGGAAAAGAAGATACCTAAAATAAACATTTTAGAAAATGCATAACAAATTTGAAAACCAGATTTCAGCTGCCTATAGCCGGAAAACAATACTTATGTGCAGTCCTGTATATGATCTATAGGTTTGTATATAGTCTACTTAGTTCATTAAGAAAACATATAACGAACAAGACACGCAAGTTGAAAATTCACTTTCAGCAATTTCTACTAATAGATGGAAACATACTTGAATTCTTTTGTATAGCCCTATATATCACCTATTGATTTTTATACATGCCACACATTGAGCTAAAACATACTTGAACTCTTTTGCATATTAACTACAAATTTTTCACATATGCCACATATTAAGCAAAAATTTAATTCATGCAAAAACACGCTTAAAACGACTGGAATTACTATTCATAGGTGGCCATGTATCCAGTTCTTTGCATAGCCCTACATATAATTTTATTTATATTCTACAAACATACTACATATAGTTGAGCTTGAAAATGCATAACTCAAATTTAAAAACACCTTTAAGCAATTCATGCTCATCCTCAGTAATGCTTATGAATTCTTTTGTGTAGCCCTGTATATCATCTATAGAATTTATACATACCACATAGTATGCAATAGTTTAATTTAAACTTAAAAACACATTTCATCCCATTATCGCTCATATGCAGAATCTAACCGGAATTCTTTCGCGTGTCCTTATGAATGAACAATAAATACCGGGTGTCCCAAAAATGACTGATGGATTTTAAAATTCAATAACTAGCAAACGGTGACAGATATTTAAAAAATTCTTGCAGGAGGGTTATGTATGATGTCGGGAGTTTTTTTACTGTGATTCTTGGTTTTAGTTCGAATTTCAAACAATAGATGGCGCTGACAGCGATTGGCACTCATTCGAGGCCGAAACTGACGTCACGCAGCATTGATGCGAAGAAAAGAGATTAAGGCTATGGAGTGGGTCTCATTCGCCTGTACAATCTTGCTCTTAGGCCCTGATTCTGAACTCATTCGATATGATTTCAATAGAATGCGTTGTTGCCATGGAAACAACAAATTCTTTGATAGTGGAATACAGCGTTCAGATCAGGGCATGAATTTAACAAGCAGTATTCGAGTTGAAGGTGATTTTACATTTATGAAGTTTTATTTTCCTGGATTAAATTACTTTTTATAGCCTGATTTAAAGAATATTTTATTCATCGCAATTTAAAACTACTAGGTGAAATAAACCATTTTCAATAAATAGTGTACACTCTTTTAAAAGTACTCACTAGCAGACTGCGTAGCAAAATAACGAATGAAGATGTGACGGATTCGATTTCTGTGCAGCTCTCATATACCTGCATTGCCGTCATTTCTCGAAACTAAATTTTCATATTGGTTAGATAAAATTCCCATAAATACTCATAAATGTAAAATCGCCTGTAACTCGAATACTGCTCGTTAAATTCATGCCCTGATCTGAACGCTGTATTCCACCATCAAAGAATTTGTTGTTTCCATGGCAACAACGCATTCCATTGAAATCATATCGAATGAGTTCAGAATCGGGGCCTAAGAGCAAGATTGTACGGGCGAATGAGATCCACTCCATAGCCTTAATCTCCTTTCTTCGCATCAACGCTGAGTGACGTCAGTTTCGGCCTCAATTGAGCACCAACCGCTGTCAGCGCCATCTATTGTTTGAAATTCGAACTAAAACCAAGAATCACAGTAAAAAAACTCCCGACATCATACATAACCCTGCTGCAAGAATTTTTTAAATATCTGTCACCGTTTGCTAGTTATTGAATTTTAAAATCCATCAGTCATTTTTGGGACACCCAGTATATACATACCATATTTTACAGTAAGCATCTTGTAGAACACTTAAGCAATGTAAATCAATTTCATCATGTTTTAAATACTTCAACATAATTAAAATACTCTGCAAACAGTTTTTCCCTCATAGACTATTATATAATTGAATTATCTTGTGTGACCCTGTAAATGAATGATGATACCATATTCTACAGAAAGCATGTTTTAGTGCACCTCAGAAACTCCTATCAATTTCATTAAGTTTTTAACAGTGTAAAATCATTAAAAAACATCATACACATTTTTTTTCTGTACATAATATAATGTATTTCTTCTGAGTGCCCCTGTAAACAAACTGTAAGTGCTACACATAACATATACTATAGTAATTATCTTGTAGTGCACCTTTATAATGTATATAAATTTCATTATGTTTGAAAAGATACAAATCTATTAAAATACACCACAAAGGATTTTCTTCCACAGACCATAATGTGACAGAATACTTTTGAGTGCTCCTGTAAATGAACTATAAATGCTTCACTCTTCATTTTTAATATGAACATGCCATGGTAAACATCAATATGTATATAAAAAACATGGCAATCTGAGTATATGTACGTGAGTTAGAGCATGACCAGACAGATGGACAGACAAACCGAATTCATAAACATTTTTCAATTATGTTGAAAAGTGTTAAAAAACACAAAACCTCGAGTGTCTCCAAACTACAAAGTTTGTGATTTAAATTTTTTCTATAATTTTGTTGCTGGGAATAATATGATTTCAATTACTTCTTTTTTTTTCATTTCACTGTAACAAGAGGACATATTATTTTTTGCATGCATGGAGAGGAGAAAAATGAAAACAATCAATGACCATCTTAATACTAGCGATCCCATAAAATTAAAAATTCATTGTGTAAGCAAAACCCTAAATGCAATTTTCTTACATGAAGAGAAAAAGGGAAAAAAAAAGCTGACTGAATTTACTTTTCAAATTTGTGATTAAAAACAGAGTAATATTTAAACTGACTTCTAAAGATTAAACATGCACATTTAATGCAGTAATATATATTGTTATGCAGGAATTGAATATGAGACAAAAATATTCGTTATGGTGCCTAGTTTAAGATCTGATAATATTTCTACTTTTATTAAAACCATTAAATTTTACACAATATAATATTTCAAAATAAAAGTTTTAAAGGATTTTTTTTAAAATCTTTATTAATAGAATGTATAGATGTACTGAAGTGAATATGTTCATTTGAAATATACATATATAAATATTTAAGGGGAGGACTTCACACTTTACAGGTTTTATTCCAGAAACAAAATCCCACGTTGGGTCTATTTATGCGGTTAATTTGAACAAATGATTACTCCTTACCTAATGCAGTTATAAAAATTTAATTTTTACCATCAGAAAGCTGACATCAGATGTGTACATAATGTGTTTCTAAAAGGTAATATTTTAAAGGTAAATGTGCACATAGCGTGCACATTTTGGATATCAACTTTATGATGGTAAAAATTAAATGTTGATAGCTGCGTTAGGTAATGAGTAATTATCTGTTTAAATTTTTCTGTAGGCTAACATGGGATCTCAGAAGCATCTCCTTAATGCAAAACTATGAATACTTCGAATACAATAATAAGCAGGCTTGTGAATTACGCTACAATAGACATATTTATTAATTGATTATGATGATAATAACAACTAGAAACTAGCAGAATCTAGTTTTTCTGTAATAAAATGTTTTCTTTACCATTTATGTCATTTCAGCCACTTTCTGCCCCTGTAGCATAATAAACTCTTCAAGGTCACAAACCAACTTATTGTGGTCAAAGTATAACACAAATTCAGAATTACACGGTTGCCACAGGAAAAGTGCAATGAAAATAGTTGTTTTAGTAACCTAAAATCCTCTACGGTAGTTTTAAAAATTAGCCTAAATGTAAAAAATGGTTGAGAAAACAGTAATCTTTAAAAATCGAAAAGTGCAAACATTATATACTGCTTTAATTCAATTTAACTGACCTTGCACCTCTACACACACAAAAAAAAAAAAAAAAAAAATCAAATGAAAGCATTTAATTGATATTTCATTAAAATAATGAATACATTTGAAGGTTAAAATTTTGATATTATTGGCTCTATGGAAAGTGTTATTTCAAAAAGAGAGCTAATTTAAAAGAAAACTGGAATGTTACTGGCAAAAAACGTTTCACTTTCAGGAATATTTCCCAATATTTTCTAAACAAAATTAGAAAATTTACTGGGAAATGAAAAGAAAAAAAAAACAAACCTTCTGGTGTGAAAATAGATCTTTTTTAGTCATCCATGGGGAACTCTCAAATTATAAACCTAATGAGTTTATTTACCTATGAAACCAATATAAATTTAACAGCAGTTTGTTATTAGTTAAAGCAATTTGTTATTATTAAAGATATATTATGTTTTAGGTAAGGGCTAAAATTTTACATAAGAAGATTACATTTCAATGAAATGAAATAGACGAGATCTAGAAAAAACTTTATGCTTAACTTACTATTTGGTCAGAAGAAGGTCGAAGGATATTGGAAATAACACTGACAAGATCTTGACGCTTGAGAAACTTCAACTCTACTAACATTCCTTCGACACAAACCCTACCACTGCACCACAAAGTATAAATATTCTCAGACTCTTTTTGAATGCCAAAGTTTTCGATTTCTTTTTTACCATCATCACCTAAAAGAAAAAAAGAGAGAAAAAAGAGAACTTAACAATAAATAACCTATGACAATAATACAATGATAGAATTAAAAAATTACAAATATATTTCAGCAAGAAACACCATTAAACATTTAAACCTTAAAGAAATTTTTTCTATCTACAATAATTAAAAAAACAAAAAAACCCCGATTTTTTGGGAATTTTTTTCTTGAACTAGGAAAGAGATATCAACTTATGGGTGTTTGCACTTTATTTATTGAAGTTTAGATAAGCAGCTCCACGAATTTTTTCAATCAGAAAAATTTGAAACGTTGCTTCATATGACAAGGTATGTCAAAGTGTTTCAAACTGGGCATTCACTTTTCTACGGGAACTCTTTGAGTAATCGTTATTTTGATTTTTTAAATAAAAACAAGTGAAGGGCAAATTTAGTGGCAGCCACTGGCGACTAAATGAAACAAGTGGCTATTAAAAAAATTATCTGCCAGCGGCCACCTTAATTGCAAGGAGAGAGTAAAATTTTTTGCATGCCATCAATGATCCACTCTAGCTAGTAATATTACCATATTTATATGGGCTATTTAATTTTAGATTAAAACTAATAGAAATTTTAACAAACATTTATTATTTAGCACTTTTAAAAAAAGTGCCCACTAATAAAATTGTTACTACTAGCCATTAATAAAATTGTTACTACAAGCCACTAATAAAATTGTTATTACTCGCCACTAATGAAATTGTTATTACTCACTCCTAATGAAATTTTCCAATTTTGTCCTTTAAAAAAGGTACTTTCTGCTGGATCTTATACCAACAATATTATATTTTAATAACTAACTATTTTTTATAGTATACAAAACTTAAAAATACCGCCCCCCCCCTTCTTTTTTTCAAAGACTGCCACACTCTGCGAATTAAGAACTTTTTAATGTCAGTGTAAGTTTCAGCACATATCAATCTTTCAGAATCTAATAAAAAAAAAAAAATGATTTCAGATGACCAAGTAGTGAGAAAAATGACCACCTGACACTTGGACATAAACTCCCTCATAAGAAGCAAAACTTCAAACGTTTCTGACTGAAAAAATTCATACAGCTTGCCCAAACTTCAATAAACATGGTGCAAAAACCCCTGAGTTGATTCTTTATTATAGTTCATGAAAAAATTTCCCAAGAACATGCATTTTTTTTTTTTTTTTTTTGGACAGAACTAGTAAATCTCCACTTAAAAACTAAATAAAAATGTATAGTACATAAATGCAGTATGTTTAGATACTCAAAGTTTTACTCAAGAAAATCATCTTAATAACCTGTTTTTAAATGATTTCAGCTTAGTGTAGCTATAGGCTTTGAGTAATGTTTTCGACCATGAAGAGTACAAGATTATTTATACCATCAATAAAATAAGAATGGGTGGATGGATTTTAAATAAATGCGATATCCTATCAAATTGTTTGTTTTCATTCCTCAAGTGCCATAAGCTAAAGTTATTCTGCTGGAATAATCAGATATCCCAAAAACTCTTATAAATGACTGTTCAACTAAAAAAGGATATTGTCGCAAAGTTAACAATCCCTTGTGGCTCAGCAGCAACTCCTGCTTCCAAGTGGAAGGTTCTGGGTTCGAATCCAACTAATTCCATTATAAGAGAATTAATAAAACATGTATAAATAATGTGATTATATCATAAAAATAGAATCTTTGTACTTTTGTTTTGTTTAGTTTTCATTTAATTTGAAGGTAACTGATGTAATGCTATGTGACATTTTTTCCTCGTCTTGCCCGTGATTTTAAGAATGTTTTTTTAAGAAAAATCAAGCTCAAAATTAAGCCTACAGTATAAAAACATAATAAAAGAAGCAGGTGAAATATTATACACAGGAATGAAATGAAAATCCGATATAAAAATACATAAATTTATATAATAAACTCATCAGAAACCAGCTATAAATCAGCTAGCTTCCATTCATCACTGAAGCAATAATAGCTGAAAATTCACAACTGTTAAGATTCCTTCAAATGTAACTTTGCATGTAAACGAAGCACATGTGTTGCCATTCTAAAAAAATAATGTTTTTATTTAGATTTTTATTTTTAATAATTTTCACTCTTTTTCCATTTAATCCGGACGACAGATTACCGACTTATTTAGTAAATATAATCTGTGGTCCGGATTGAGACTGAGATTAAAATCTTTTGTGAAAAGTTGTTTCTAAGTATTTTTAACAGACTTAAAAAAAGGAGGAGGTTATCAATTCGATCCGTATGTATGTATGTATGTTTTATGTTGTTCACGCATAACTCTCGTAAATGTGCATCGATTTTGGTAATTTTTCTTTTGTTTGAAAGAGTAAGCAGGGCTGCCACTCCATAATGGCATCAAAAATAGTTGCTTTAGTAGCCTACAGTCAAAAAAATAGTAGCCAAAATAGTAGCATTTGTACAAAAATAGTAGCCAAAATAGTTGCATGCTTACTTCGTAAAAAGGAGGCGGCAAGAATCCTTATTTGCCATAAAAATAATAACATCATGAAAATCCACATCTTTCTCTACAGTTTATGCTACCACCCAAATTTGCCACCTTTTGTATTTTTATTATAAAATCACACACACAAAAACGGAAAGAAAGAAGAAACTTTAATCAAAAAAGGATGCATTTGATAAAGAGAATGTGTATACATACTAATCTATTCTTTACAAGAAATTTATGTAAAGTAAAATAGCAAAATTAGCATAAAGTGCAATTTTATAGACAACAATAAACCAAATAAAGCCATCTAAATAAGTAAGAAAGGCAATATTCTAAACGTTTTTCTCAATATTTTAAATCTATTATTAAATTAAAAAATTGTGATAGAAAACAAGATTTTCTTATTTCTATAAGTAGCATTTATTTAAGTTCGTTTATTAATTCAAATTTCTAGTATGAAACACTTATACGAGGTTAGAAACAAATACGATTCACACAGCACAGTGAACAAATCTACAGTTAATTGTTTGTGGTTCATACGGCAGTTAAAGGGTTAAATACCTTTAAAAACAATAAAAAATTGGACAAATATACTGTAAACCATAAGGGTTATGGGTGTAGATAAACCAAAAATCAGTTTCCCACCAAAATTTGAATGATAGGTATCTTTGCACTATATTTAGATTGAAAAAGTATTATTTTTTTTTTAATTTCAAGATTCAATTTCAAGTTTTTAGATATTTTAAAAATTGAATAAAAAACTTTAAAAATATATACGGAAATATTACGTCGGGATATTGAGTTAAAAAATTTGCAATTTTGAAACTGATGATTTTTTTTTTTTTTTTTTTTTTTTTTTACAAAAATAGTAGCTGGGAGTGGAAAATAGTCTCCTTTTTTCTGGTTTTCCTCCAAAATAGTTGCTTTTGAAGGTTTTTGGGCTAAAATAGTAGCCATAGTTGCCTGATGCTGAAAATAGTCGCTTTTAGTAGCATTTTAGTTGCAAATGGCAGCCCTGAGTAAGGCCCCCAGGTGGTCCCATTTCAATTTCGTCAAAATCTGATCATTAGAACAAATTATTTCAATTTTTTTATTCAAATTTCCATTATGTTATTTAAATAAGTTTTTCACGATAAAAAAAAATGGCAAATACAAAAATTCTATGAATTTTCTTTGAAAAAAAAAAATCTGAAATCTTTATTTCAATTCTTCACTAAGAATGAGCTCTGAGGACCTAAACCTTTGTAGAAATTCTGATATACATGCATACACACATGTATATATGTGGAATATATTTAAAAATGGTGAAAACAAATTCAGAGAACCTCAAAATGTTAAAATATGCGAAAATTTCCATAATCGGGTTTTTACCATGTTTCAATATGCTCTCCTCAAACTCATATGACATTTTATATTCACCTGCTGATATCATATTCACCTGCTTTCTGTACTTACTCATATTTATGCTCCTTGTATTATTGAAAAATCTTTGAAAATGTCCATTATACTTCCAATATGATGTCATATTCACCTTCTTTTTAATTCTTGAAACTTTTTATTTCATTTTCATTTTTCACGTGGAAATCTTTCAACAGAAAATTAATTGTTAAGGTAAGAATTTTATTGTGGATTTTTAATTGTTGGCAGGTGCTATAACGAAAAATGCTTAAATTTGATAGGAAATTGCTGTTAGATCACTGGTTTTTTTATTAATTAAAAATTAACTATAATTTATTTAGATTTCAGATTACTTTAGTTGCCTTGGCTGTATTTTAATATGCCTGTAGAGATTTTTTTAAAGAAAGGAGTCTTTCTTGGTTTTCTTCTTTATTGTCACAAACACATAAAAAAACATGAACTTGACAAAACACAAAAAAACTTCACAGTTGACATCCACGAACATATACAATGGAACTTCTGGTTTCACATTCTATTAACTAATGCAAAAATATTCTTAGAAATAAACCTATTTCAAATTACTTTCATCTAACATGAAAGCCTTAAATTAAATTATAAATTATTAATTTCCCAGCCAACATGATACTGGGGAAATACAGTACAATAGAATAAAACAAGGACAATCCATGCCCTGCAAGCACCTTCCACCAACCAACTCAACAGACTGACTGATGTGAGAATTCTGAATCAAAATGTTCTTAGAATTACATAGTGGCGCCATCTGTTATCAAACAGAGCAACTATTAACAGTACTGAACATACTCCCACCCATCAAGAAGTTATTCTTGATGCAAAGGAAGTAAACAAAGTTTTACAATTGGTCTCTTAAAGACACCCCTAGAAGTTTTAACAGTCACTACACGGACTATTCCATCCTTACCTGGATGAATTTCAATAATTTTGCCCAATGGCCAAACAGACGGAGGAACATTATCCTCTTTCAAAATTACTATATCATTCACTTTAAAATTTTCTGTATGCACTCTCCATTTTTTTCTATTTTGTAAAGAACTCAAATAATCAATACTCCACCTTCTCCAAAAACATAATTTTAATTTTTGCACAATATCCCAACTGGACCGTAAAGACAAATTTTCCTCATTTAAAGGTTCAGCTGGGGAAGTAATAACATCACTAATTAAAAAATGAGATGGAGTCAATATATTCACACTGTCTGAATTGTTATCACTATCAATTGCTACTAATGGTCTGGAATTTAAGATAGATTCAATTTGAGTCAAATATGTATAAAGTTCTTCAAATGTTAAATTAGTACTTCCAATTACACGTTTCATATGAAATTTTGCCGAACGAACAGCGGCTTCCCAAAGTCCACCAAAATGCGGACTCACTGGAGGAATCATATGCCACTCAATATTTCTTTGAGACAGAAAATAACAAATTTCTTCATTTCTTTCAATTGAACAAATAAATTTATATAAATCTGAGAGTTGCCTTTTAGCACCTACAAATGTTGTGGCATTATCACTATAAATATGCTGAGGAGCTCCTCTTCTAGAGCAAAATCTATTTAATGAAGCAATAAATGCCTCAGAGGTTAAATCACTTACCAGCTCCAAATGTAGAGCTTTAGTTGCAAAACAAACAAATAAAGCAATATAGCATTTGGTAGTTTTAGCTCCTCTACCTCGATATTTCAAAATATTAATAGGCCCTGCATAATCGATTCCGCATGCAGAAAATGGCCTGTTAGGAGTAACTCTGTTAAGAGGAAGATCTCCCATTAACTGTTTGGAAGAGGCTGCTCTATACCTACAGCAAGTAACACATTTATGAATACAATTTTTAATTATCCTTTTGGCACGTATTATCCAATAACTCTGTCTAATGATGCCCATAAGTAAATTTAACCCAGCATGAAAATGCATAACATGAAAATATTTAACAATTAATACACTTAATTTATGCTGAGTTGGCAAAATGACTGGGTGTTTTGCATTGTACTGGAGAGGTGAATTTCGCAGCCTACCTCCCACCCTTAGCAAACCGTCACTATCAATAAAAGGACAAAGTGAAAAAAGAGAACTTTTTTTAGAAACTGATCTATTTGATCGAATACAACTAATTTCATCAGCGAAATATAGCTGCTGAACATAAGAAATAATCAAATTACCTGAATGTCTTCTTTCGATTGTTGGTAATGGAAGAAATTTACCTTTATTCAAAGGACTAGTGTTCATTTTGCCAACTTTCTGTTTACAATTTTTCACAAACCTAATACAAAAAGCTAAAACATCAATAATTTTGGTAAAAGAAGAATAAATTTCAAAATATAATTCAAACAGAGAATTATTTAAAGTTATTGGAAAACAAAATTTAGAGTTCTTTTTCTCTTTATTTACAGTGTCTAAATCAGTCTTAATCTGAGGTTGAGGCCAATGTTCTTGATTCAAAGACAGCCATTTTGGGCCATCCCACCAAAGGGAACAATTAGGAAGATCCCTGGGAGATAACCCTCTAGATGCAATGTCAGCAGGATTTTCCCTTCCTGGAACATACCTCCAACAGTCAGATGGGACTGAATCTAGAATTTCAGAAGTTCTATTGGCCACATAAGGCTTCCAAGACCTAGGATGAGATGAAAGTACTACCTGGGAGTCAGTCCATGCGTAGAACTTAATGACGAACGTATTCAAAATAGTCACAAGTGTAGAATATAGTCGGGAAAGTAGTAAAGCACCATTGAGCTCAAGCCTAGGAATAGAAACTGGTTTAAGTGGCGCTACCTTGCTTTTTGCAACCAATAGGGTCACCTTTGACTTTATTTCACCAGGTTGTACTACATATATCACTGCAGCATATGCCGATTCTGAAGCATCACTAAATCCATGCAATATGATCTCTTTACTGGAAACTTGGATCCATCGGGGAATTCGAATAGAACAAACTTGTTCAAATTCCCTTTGGAATTTTTTCCAATTTGTTTGGAAAATTTCAGGAAGCGCAGTATCCCAATCTAACTTCATTAACCACAATTGCTGGTAAAACATTTTTATAGAGACAGTGCATGGTGCCAAAAATCCTAACGGATCAAATAATTTGGCAGATTGTGAAAGAAATTTTCTTTTAGTTATGTTATCATCAAATTGTAAATTAACGTTAAAGATAAAAATATCATTTGAAGAATCCCAGCTAAGCCCTAAGGCTTTGGAACAATCATCAGGATGGATTTCTAAATTTGTAGACTCAAGAGAATTTGAAGATAAATGAGTTAATACATCAGAAGAATTAGATCTCCACTTTCGCAAATGAAAACCTCTATTTTCTAAAGCCAGTGAAAGCTTTTCAATTACTCTAATAGCTTCTTCACTTGAGATTGAACCTGACATACAATCATCAACATAGAAGCTCTCTTGAATTATTGCAGCTATTGCAGGATCGTCTTTCTCTATGTCCTTTGCAACTTGATATAAGCAGCGAGTAGCCAAGAATGGAGCTGAAGATGTCCCATAAGTAATAGTTCGCAGCCAATATTCCTTTAAAGCTGAGTATGCTGATTCTCGCCAAACAATACGTTGTAAATCTTGATCTTCTGGAGCAATCAAAACTTGTCTATACATCTGCTGAATATCAGCAGTAAAAGCAACAGGATTTGTTCGAAATCTTATCAGAATAGTAAAAAGATTTGGTTGTGGAATTTGTCCAACAGCCAATTTAAAGAATTACCATTAGATGGTTTGCATGAACCATCAAACACCACACGTAACTTTGTAGAAATAGAGTCACTTTTTATAACAGAATGATGCGGAAGGTAATATACTTTGTTGCTTGTAGGATTTGAATTTTTGTTCACAAGTGTCATATGACCAAGATCTTCATATTGCTTCATAAAATTTCTGTACTCATTTTCAAAATTTTTATCAAACTGAAATTTTCTCTCCATAGCAAACAAACGTGAGACTGCCATGGACTTAGAATCTCCTAATGACATCACATCTTTATAAATTGGTAACTTAACTTCAAATCTATTCTCTGGAGTTACCTTGTAAGTTGAGCAAAACTGTTGTTCACAAAAATTTTCTTCATCAGACAACTGTGGAATTTTAATGTTTATTTCTTCAGTTTGCCAAAATTTTTGCAATAATAGATCAACATTTAATTCGCTTGCAACACTAAGAAAATGAGATTTGATACTAGAAGAATATTTACATTTAGGTTCCAATTTTCCAGCTACCACCCAACCAAACATAGTATTTTGGGCAATTGGCTCATTCTCAGTACTCACAATTCTACCATATCTTAAAATAGTAAAGAAACAGTCAGATCCCAAAATAACATCACATTCTTGCGGTTTCATGAAATCTTCATCTGCTAAGGTAATACTTTTAAGATACTCCATATTTTTTGTATCAAGTAATTCAGCTGGTAATTGAGATGTTACTTTAGGCAGTATGTACGCCTGAACCTTTAAGCACTCATTAGAAAGCTTTGACCCAACTGTAAGAATCACTGAACCTCGAGTTTGTCCGGCTGATACTCCGGTAATTCCATTTAGAACAATTCTGTCATTTTTTCTTTTTAACCCTAAAGTTCTTATAACATTTTCACTTACAAATGTACATTCTGAACCAGAATCCAGCAAAGCTCTGAAAGAATAGGCTTTATTTTCATTATTATATAACAGAACTCTAGCAGTAGGAAGAAAGGAAACATTTGGAATTATTGAAAGAAGCACTAGAATTAATTTGTAATTCATGAGATGTTGACTCGTGTACAACTTCCCTACTTGAAAGATGGTTTTTATTCTCAGATGAATGAGGAAATAATTTAGTTTCAGTCTGAATAGTGCAAGCATTATTACCCTTACTCTCTTCATGTAAGAGTGTATTGTGTTTACTTTCACATTTAAAACATTTTAAATGAGAATTAGGACATTCCTTAACTTTATGAGAATTTAAACACAAAAAACAACAGTTATTACGTTTAACAAAGTTTTTTCGGGCAAAAACATCCATAGATTTAAATTTCATACATTTGTACAGTGGATGCATTCCTTGACACTTTAAGCACACCTTTGATTGTTTATTATTTGAAGTGTACTTAGAACCAACAAAATTTGAGCTTTTGGAATGTTTAATATCACTTTCATTGTTAGAGATGAGCTCTAAAGAAGAACATCTTACACTTAAAAAATCAAAAAATTCTTTCAAAGTGGGAAATTCATTTTCTGTACTTTCAATGGACCAAAGTCTTCGACTTTCAGGATCAAGTTTTTGGAATAACAAATATATTAACCACGGATCTCTATTTGTAGCTTCATCACCAACAGCTTTCAAACCCCTAATAACTTCATCACTAGTATTAAGCAAATTTCTTATATTTATGCTATTAGGTTGAAGAACTGATTTCTGGTCTAAAAATAATTTAATCAAAGAATTGACAATCTGTTTCTTTTTATCATACCGGTCTAACAATTTTTCCCAAGCTTCTTGGTACGATTCATTAGAAAGGGAAATGTGCTTAATTAATGAAGCTGGTTCTTCAGAAAGTAAACCTTTAAGGTACTGGAATTTCTGAATACCACTCAAAGCTACTTGGGAATGGACAGTGAAAACAAACATATCCTTAAAATTTGTCCATTCTGAAAATTTTCCAGAAAATACTGGAATATTTAATTTGGGTAATCTGATATTACATTGATTTGGAACAACAACAGAAGGACCTTGAACAGGATTTGTTGTTACAGTATTAATAACTTCTGAAGAATTCAAAGAATCTAGTTTGTTTTGATATTTAGTTTTTAACTGAAAATACCTTTCTTCAAAATCTGATAATTCTGAATCATCATCATTCAAATTAGAATCTAATCTTAAGAACTCTTTAAGTAAATCATCTAATCTTTGTAATCTAATCAAAATTTCATTCTTTGTATTCACATTATCAAAACTATTCTCTAATCTAGTTACAGAGCCTTTAACTCTACCTCTCTCAATTTTAATTTGAACAGCTTTCTTTTCATAATCTTCCATTTTATACAATAACTTATAAGCAGAAAGATTTTCAAAACAAAATTAACTTCAAAACAAAACTAATAAAAATTACTTCAAAATCAAAAGTAATCAAAATTGCTTCAAAACAATAATAATCAAATTAAGTTCAAAACCAGAACTAAATTAAATTCAAAAACAGAACTACTATACAATATTCAATCACTTAAGAATACTGTTTCATACAAGCAATAGTGGAATGTTCTGTTCTACAATCTGCATAAACTTAAAAATAATCTTCAAATTCTTCAATGCAATATAATAATTCACTATAATAATTAAATATTCAAATTTTTCAATTAAATAAATCATAATATTCTTGAGAACAATAAATAAAAAATCATAATGTTCTTCAGAACAATTTTCTTTTCAAGAAAATCCAAGCAATATAATTCTAGAATACTTTCTTATTCTATAATTTTCAATAAACCAAAACTTAATTGTTCTCATATTGCAAAATAATATATGCTGAATACACTTTCATATTTAACTGTATTTGCAAACCAAATTTCAGCATCAAAGAACAGTATAAACAAAGGTACTCATATCATAGATCATATCTCGCCATAGTGCCTCCAAAATTTTCTTATGTAGAGATTTTTTTTAAAGAAAGGAGTCTTTCTTGGTTTTCTTCTTTATTGTCACAAACACATAAAAAAACATGAACTTGACAAAACACAAAAAAACTTCACAGTTGACATCCACGAACATATACAATGGAACTTCTGGTTTCACATTCTATTAACTAATGCAAAAATATTCTTAGAAATAAACCTATTTCAAATTACTTTCATCTAACATGAAAGCCTTAAATTAAATTATAAATTATTAATTTCCCAGCCAACATGATACTGGGGAAATACAGTACAATAGAATAAAACAAGGACAATCCATGCCCTGCAAGCACCTTCCACCAACCAACTCAACAGACTGACTGATGTGAGAATTCTGAATCAAAATGTTCTTAGAATTACATAGTGGCGCCATCTGTTATCAAACAGAGCAACTATTAACAGTACTGAACAATGCCTGTACGTAAAATTTCAGGATTCTCACTTCTAAACTGTGAATTTGTATAGAAATAAACAGACAAATTTTCATTTTTATATATTAGATAAATTGTTACTTGTTTGCACTAATAATCACAGATTATTCCAGCAAGTAATGTTTAAAACCATTACATAAAAAACGAACAACGTTCATAATAAGTTTTAAAAGCATTTTTGTTGTCAATAAGCTATACCTAAAATTTTACAAATATCTACAGTACTAATTTTTTTTTTCCTTCCTCTCATTAGATTTGTGAAATGTTAACCCCCCTCCCCCCTCCAAAAAAAAAGAGAAAAGAATACTCTAATGCTAGCAACACAAAAGAGTTATAAAAGCACAATTCAACTGAGAACTGTGTCTTCTACAACTTTACGAGAATAAAGAAGGTCTAAGGGACAGAGTTTCCCCCAGGTTTTAAAAAGGCCACTTTTTTTAATTCTTAAGGGCACTTTTTTATTCTTAAGGGCACTTATTTTTAATTGTTAAAGGTATTTATTCTTTTGGTTTTTAAAGCCACTTTTGATATTTAAAAGTCAGGGCACTCTTTTTAAGACAACATTGAGTCAGTTTTTACTATGAAAGCAAATTTTTAATGCAAAAAGAAGAAAGGGCACTTTTTTTACTGAGGGGCAAGAAGGGTGCTATTTGGTAAACCAAAGGGCAGGCAAGGTGCAGCACCCTCCTGAAACTGTCTGGGGGAAACTCTGAAGGGATCACCTTGATGAAATTAGAGATTTTTTTTCCCATGACTGATTGACGAAATTCTTGATTTTTTTTTTTCACGATTGATGAAATTCATGCTTTTTTTTTCTGTGATTAATTGACGAAATTCGTTATTTTATCCTGCGACCGATTAATGAAATTAGATTTTTTTTTTCTGCAACTGATTATCGAAATTCACAACTTTTTGTGAGATCGATTAATGAAACTCATCTGCTTGATGAGATTCGCAGTTTTAATCCATGAGCAATTGACAAAATTTGCGGTTTTATTTAATGATCGTTTGACGAAATTTGCGGTTTTATTTAATGATCGTTTGACGAAATTTGCAGTTTTATTTAATGATCATTTGACGAAATTTGCGGTTTTATTTAATGATCATTTGACGAAACTCGCAATTTTTTTCTGTGACCAATTGACGAAATTCACATTTTTTTCCCCCCGCAACTGATAGACAAAATTCACAATTTTTTTATGAGATTATTTTATTTTATTTTTTTTTTCAAGACCTGATTGATGAAATTTGCAGGGAGTTTTCTCAACTGATTGACGAAGTTGTTTTTTAAAACCGATTGAGGAAATTTGGAGTTTTATTTTACAACTGATTAACAAAATTTGCAGTTTTATTTTGTGAGTGATTGATGAAATTTGTGAGATTTTTCCGTGATCATTTTCCTGAAGTTTGCGACCAATTGAGAAAATTACAGAGTTCTTTTCATGACTGATTGACGAGTTGATTTTGAAAAAAACTGCTATAAATAATTAAATAATGATAATCTGAGGAATTCCACTAATTTGAGAAAGAATCGCATGCCGGTATCTAGTATCTATGAACATATCTGAATAATCCGAGGTCTACAAATTTAATGAGTGGAACTCAACATAATTTTTTTCTTGACACAATTTTTTTTGTGTCACGGGCTAATTGCGATATGCCGTCGATGCTGAGAAAACCGGAAATTTGCAGATCTGCAGAAATGTAGCAACTACGTTAAATCACATTTTTTTAAAACTATGAACACTAGAAAAGAAAAAAACAGTAAATATCAAGGAATTATGGAAAATTAACAGAATTAGAAAAAAAAAAAAAGAAAAAAGGCGGAAATCTGCTGTTTGGCAGAAAAGGGGGGCATCAATGTAAAAAACATTATGACTTAAACATCAAAAGTTAGAAGCCAAAGCAACAAATTTAGTCGCCACGTGGCGACTGGTGACCATGAATCTGCACCTATACTATTAATGAAGTAAGTACTTATAAAGTCCCTTAGAAATGGAAAGTAAAAATAACTTCTAATACCTTTATAAGGACAGTGGGAATGATGTGATTTTAGTAATAATACTTTTAACCTAAAAAATTGCTCTAAACAAATAAAATACATGAAAATATACATACCAACAAGAGCAAAATTATTCTCAAGTATCTGCTTGTGAGAATTAAACCATGCCATAGCCAGTTTCTGATTCTTGTTACGACCAGCTATAAAATTGATGAAATAAACGAGAAGTCCGGCTATCATTAAAAATTCTAGATAAAAGCTTTCCCAGTTCCTCCTAAGATGCAAAGGAACCTGAAAGTAGTAAGTTTTTTTTTTAATCCCAAGCAAAGTGATTCATTTTAAAATCAATTTTAAGCTGTCAGTATGCAAAATAAACACTGAACTTATGAAAATTTCTCCCTCATTACTGATGCGAGGCAGACTTAAGAGATTGATTTCTGAGATTTACCAATAGAATTTTTTTTCTTTTAGCAGAGCATTTCCATAATTAAAGTGCTAAAATATTGTAAAACAACATACTATATCACAACTCTTACAACCTTATTACATACGTCACAAAACGAAATGTGCATGTCAATCTAAAGCACTTTTTAATAATTTTTTAGCACTATACACAGTTTCCAAAAATATCAACATTTCCAATCCCATGCAACATTCTTTAAAATTTATTTCAGAATAAAATTTATTTAACTTAGTAAATACCGTATTTATTAAGCTAAATATTTAACAATAAAATAGTTCTTTACATATATATAATGTGCTTTCCTTACTTATAATTACAAAATATTAAATAAAACAGATCAGAGAAAAACTCTGCTTTATTGAGAGATTTAATTTCTTTAGGGAAAAAAAGTGGATAATATTTTTAATATTTGTTTATTTTTAATGTACACAATACATATCACACTCAATAAAATCTGTAGATGAGGTAAATTTTTAAAGTTTTCAATGGACAGTTTAACAGAAAACCTGAAATTATGACATTATAAGGAATAGACTATATATTTTGAAGATAATGCTTTGACCAAAGAAAATAGAAATCACTCTGTCACAAATAAAATAAGAACAATCATCAACAAAACCCATTTTTACACTACATGTCTGAAAGTGTAGTTGCTTGCCACTGATGTACTCTTCAGCAGGCTTTAACCTGATAAATAATTTTGCAGTTTAGCTAAAATGCCTAACAAGTAATTTTTACTAATATCTTTTACCCTTTTCTTTGGAGGGTGAAAGGAGGGAGAGGATTTATGACAGTTCTTACTCTTACATACTTTGAGAAAACTTAAATCTAAAATTATAGATTAAAGTTACATAATTATTATCCCACTAATATTTATATAAAAATTAGAATTTAACTTTTCTACATTTTTTTTCTTTTTTGGCTTTTAAGCTAAAATGTTACTGTCATATTTTCAGAAAATTTTAAAAGCATGTCACAAAAAAAAAAAAAAAAAAAAAAAAAAAAAAACTAATGTAGTTTAAACCCTACTTATTTTAGTACTTTCCGTATTGGTCTAAAAAAAATTCTTCAGGCTTGTGAGGGTTCAAATTTCCAAATTTTGGTTTCAGACTCAGAAAAAAAAAAAAAAAAAAAGAGCCAGAATTAATCTCTAATCACGTTCCTCCATTTTGACGAAGCGCCTGTGATCTTTTCCAAAAGCAAGTGTCCCAAAGAAATATCTTCCTGCAAGGGACTCAATGTTCCACAGACATATCTCCAGATTGATGATTAATAAAAAAAAAAAAACAATGGCACTCCAGGAGTGCCGACAGAAGTGAAAACTTGAATAATTACATGTGTATTTTTTGAATCGTCAGGAAATGTATTATTGCGCAGGGAATACTTTTAAATGAAGTGTTTTTTTATTCATTATTATAAACTACTACTACAAAAATTATATTACAATTTTCATTTAATGCGCTATTGTACATGAAAAATAATGCATATTATTTTACATACAAAAATTGCAATCTATTGCTTAAAACGTAAATTTACAAATAAATGAAATATAAAATTTAATTAATTGGTATTCTTTGAAATGAATACCAATGAAACTTATGAATTTTCATCCACAATTTAAACAACTCTCAATACATTCCTCATTTCTTCCATGAGATTTAGTTTCATATCTTTTGTAATAACATTTATCTGCAAAATAGGGTTCCCGCTTCCTTTCCTATCACTCCAAAAATGACTTCTTTGCTGCCTGTCTTGTTTACGGTATTCGTGAACATTATGCTTTTTTCTATCTTCATACTGCACGTATTGTTTGCGGTATCTATAATTTCTATGAACAAACTTTCCTTTTCTATAAAATGATTTCACTTCATTTCCATATCGGTAACCACGTTTCTTAACACTTTCGTGAAATATTTCATTATTTTCATTTTTTTTATATTACTTCCGTCTATTTTTCTCGTGCTCGTTAAATTATAATATTTTCCGTGTTTTGTTATTTCCTTTTCATCTTTTGATTTGGTCTCGCGAGTTGAGTCCCTTTTATCTGTTTTCACCGCCTGTGCTAAATTTATCTTGAAATTATTTTCTGAATTTTTTTTATTCATAATACCAATCATTTCGCTTTCTGCACGTGAACTATTTTCTTTTGATACTTTCGCTTCATTGTATGAATTGGCAACATATACAGAGGTGTCGGTAACAGTGTCACGAATTCAATGTTTTTTCCCCCATCTCAAAAAATGCCCAACGCGCCTAAAGAAGTTTTCACTTCAATAATAAATTTCTTTCTCTTTAACAAAACACGAATTTGGGGATTTTTTAAAACATCATCAGATGACACATGATTGCTCTAAAATAACACATATTCACTTCAAATTATCTCATATTCTTGATGTGAAAATTGTGCATGAATACATGGAAATCTGCACAAAAGAAGGCAAGAAATGTGTATAAGCTTAATATGTGCACATAATAAGCACATATGTGTATAAGCTTAAGTTTGCTTGGTACATGCTGTCATTAGTTACAATCTGCCAAAGTCTTACAAACCATGAAGAAAGGCACTTTTATTATTGATTATGCAAAACATATAAGAATTTTAAGGGACTAGCAATTTCTAATTTAATATAAGTAATATATAATATTACTTAAATATACACTAAGAAGAAAAAAAAAAAAAGAGTTGTAAAATTCCCAAACTGCCAGCATTAAAAGATATATACACATATATGTGTACAGAATTGAACATAAAAATAAAATGTAGAATGCCAACACTTAGAATAGTACACATGGTAAAGTTCACTTTCAGTGCTTAAACTTTACTACATTGCAGTTAAAAACATTTAACACATTTTTATGGTTTAATCACACATACAGAACAAAACTAAAGATTTTAAATTTACCTCTTTTTACTTATTTTATCTTATTACAAATTCAAATCAACACAATTTACTTCTATATATTAATAAGATTTTTTTTTTTTTTTTACAAGTTAAAAGTATTTATTACTTTGGTAATTTTTAAATCAGGTTTCTCCGTCTGTTTCCCTTTGGATAAGGGTGCTTCCTGATCCAAACCTTCAAATTCTTCTTCATCCTGAAAATGTTCAAACTCTTCACCATCTTCCTATAAAAATCAAATAACTTTTAAATAATTTCAACTATATGCAAAAGGTAACTTCATTTAAAATAATTACATCAGCTAATAAAAGATAAATATAAAAGCAAAAATAGTTAAAATATGCTATTTTAAGCATTTAATATTAATCTCAAAATTAATGCCTAATTTCATAATTGCAGTTCCAAAACATTTCCTTTTATAATATATGGATTTGGCTTGGGACCCGATTATGGAAAATTCACCACTTTCATTCATGCTCAGTAGCAAGTGTAAAATAGTGAATTTATTAAAAAAAGGTAATTTTTGTCCAGTTTCTTTTTAAGATATGGCAACAGAAAAAACATTATTTAAATTGTTTTCTCAATATATAATCATTTCTTAATTAATATTAGTCTATTAATTGATCATTAAGTTTTGAAAAAATGAAAATATTATACATTGTCTTTGGGGAGACACAACAGTACATAATTTCAAGAATTATAGCATACCAGGAAATAGATGAAAATTTATTACAAAATTCCATCTTTACATAAATGAAACATGTTAAAACTAGGAAATTTAGTGAGTCTAGTTTCGAGAAAAACTGTCAAGTTAGCTTCATCACAAATTTTGAAAAATTTTCTTGTGTCTAAAGTTCACATTATACGCCGGAATGCACAGTATTAAAAAAAACATTTCTTCCAGACATTTTTTGACACTGTGGAAGAAACTGATTTCAAAAACTGGGTATTTTTTTAAAGGACATAGTACATAATAATAGTACAAAATGTGTTAAGAAAAAGATATGGTGATTACTCAATAGATGAGAGAAAAAAGAAAAAGAAGAAGAGTTTAGTTAAATAAATATCAATGATTAAACCTCAATGTTGAATGAGGCAAAGAACAGTTGGCTATGGCTGACAAAACAATAGTTGATTGGAATAATTACATGAGAGATTTGCCAGCACAGAATTCAATTTAGGCAATCATAAAAAAAAATTATATGACCTAATAAAATAGTAGAAATTAAAGAAACTCTTTTCTAAAGAAAAGTAATTCAAGGAACCAGAAAGGTTTGAAGTGATAAAAAAAAATTATTATTATTATTATTGCTGAAATGACAGTTGAAGCTTAATGTGGAGACCCAAAAAGTTTTTGGTCTGTCTGTTTCACGATAACTGTCACAAAAAACATCCAATTCGCTTGATATTTCATATAGGCATGTTGGTGATGTACCCGGATTTAGCTGCATATTTTTTGGTTAAATTAGGTTGATTCGTTCAGAAAATATAGAACATTTTCTTTTAAGTCATAATGCTTTTTCTATGAGAATTCAAACAATTGGATGTTAATGAAACATTTGTGAGTTTTCTGAGTCACACACGTAACAACAACTCTACTATTTAAAAAAAAAAAAAAAAAAAATGTTATCACTTTAGATAGACTAAAGGTGTTACTACAAAAATGATTCTGTATGTGTCCTGTAATAGCAATAAAAAAAGTGAAACATTATCTAAATAATTTCACTTTCAAATTTGTGTCAATTTGCAAAAAAAAAACACTCTCTAAAAGTCCCACGTAACGGTGGAATCACCCTAATCTGCAATCGAACTTTAGTCAATTTTCGTCGTCGTTTCAAACCTTATAGTTTCCTTAAAAATGATATTTCAAAGATAATATGTCTACTTTTTAATTTTATGACTATAATAAGTTATTAGGAAGGACATTAATATTAATATTATTATTAAAATACATTTAAAATATCATTATAAGGATCATGTGTTATTATACGACTCAATTAGTTTTTTAATTTACAGAACTGTAAATGTACCTCCATTTGAATATCTTCATCGAATGTAGGTGCAGCAGATGGTGCAACTTTTATTTCAGGATTTACTTTATTACTGTCCTCCTCTTTAGGAATAATTTCCTCCTCCTCATCAAATTCTTCAAACTCGGCAAACTCATTATCTTCTATTTCAGCTTTATGAAGATTAACAGCAAGAGTTAACGAAGAAAGCACAAGAGAGATGCAGATGAAGAAATATATACATTGCATTCTGAAATTAAAAGATTGAACATCATTAATGAATAATAATAAAAATTATGAAGCATGTGAAAACAAAGTTAAATAAATAAAAATGGTACTTTCATATTAAGGTGGTATATTGCACACGACTGCAAAAATAAAGAATGCTAGAACTTTGGCACAAACGCCAAGAGCACAGAAACTATGAAAGCATAAAAATAATTCTGAGAAACAAATTGGCCAATGGCATAAAATTAAACAACTGCAGTTACGCAATACACTGTGAAACGTGTATAAAAACAAAAACAAGTGATGCACACCATATCCGAAATCATCCGAACAGAAAACAACACAGGTACTCGACCTGATACATACGGATGTTTGTGGACCGATTAAAACACCCACTCTAGGAGGAAAAAGTATTTTGTGATATTCATCTATGACCACTCTAGGTTTACCATAATTTACCTGCTATCGCATAAAGATGAAGTATTAGAAAAAAGTAAAAGACTACAAAGAAATGGTTCACACACAATTTGGCATATATCCAAAAGCTGTTAGATTGGATAATGGGGGAGAATATATAGGTAAAAATACGGAGGACTTTCTAAGAAAAAGAGGTATAAAACACCAATTTACTGTTCCATACTGTCCAAGCCAGAACAGGATTGCTGAACGAAAAAATAGGAGTATGATAGAAATGACCCGAAGTATGCTCTCTGAAGCAAGGTTACCACACAGATTCTGGCGGGAAGCAATAAATACTATCACACATCACCAGAACAGGCTAACCACAAAGTATAGGTACAGATTCCCAAAATTTGCAAGGAGCCAGTGGCTCCTAAACCCAAAAACATCCAGTGGCCACAATTGTGAAACAAACCCATAAAAACATATTTTACCATACAAAAGTACATATAAAATAAAATCTGAATGTGTGAGATTATTTTAATCTATAAAAATCAAAACACTTCAAATATTTGTTTTTCTATAGGAAAAATACTACTTAAAAAAAAAATCACAGACTATGTAAAATTATCAGACTCAAACTGTAAAGAATAACATTGCTATTTGAATATATTTACTAGTTTGCTGTGTTAAACAGATAATTCTGAAATGTTATTAAAAGATAATAATAAAGTTTGTTATATGTGTTTTGCTCTTAATCTTAAAAAAAAAAAAATCAAAATTTCACAACGATGACTGGGAATACCAGAAATTGATCACTTTTAAATGACATGGCGACTTAAACACTGAAAGTTAGTGGCCACAGCAAAAACTTTAGTCACCATGTGGCGACTGGCAACCGTGAATCTGCACCTATACCACAAAGGCAACCAATGAAACCCCGTAGTAAATTTTAAAAGAAAACCCAACATACATTACCTTCGAGTATTTGGCTGTAAAGCTTATATATACATAAATAAGCAACACAGAGCAAAATTAGATGATACAGCTAAGGAAGGAATCTTGATGGGATATGATAACCATTCAAAATTCTATTATCACCTGTAACTGTGTATTCTTATCTCGGCCCGAGATAAGAATACACAGTTGAGAAAAAAAAAACCTTGTAGGATTGCACACCAGGGGATGCTTGGTCAAGTGCTCAACAACAAATCACTTACTTTGATTGTTGGTATGCATCAAGTAAATACGGGTTGTGTACTTTTATTAGGAACATAAATTTAATTTTTTCACAAATCGTTTTTGAAATTTCTGGTATTCTCTCTATATAATATTTATAAAACACTACGGGTAAAGCTAAAAATGTCAAATTTCTTATATAGAATTTGTTTTGTGTAAATCAGAGCAATACAGTACAGGATCTCAAATTCGGACTGGCTGGTGCCGCGATCGTTCCGGATTTCGGAATTTTCCAGATTTTAGGTACTGCGTATTAGCCCGCAGTCTGCCATTTTGTTTCTCAAACGATATCAAAATAAAGGTAACATCTGGCTAAAAGACATACAACAATGAAAATTTATATTATTTCATAAATACTTCTACGCAAGCTGTTCCAAATAAATAAAATCTTTTCATAAATCTTATAAATTTGACTAAAATTATGTAAAACAGAAATAAGAAGTTTTTCATGGAATTTTTATACCATACTCTCTGAAACAAAACCCTTGTATGCTCAGAAAATAACATCTACCTTCAAAGTCGAAGTATTTATGAAGTAATATAAATTTTAATTATTGTATGTCTTTTAGCCAGATGTTACCTTTATTTTGATATCGTTTGAGAAACAAAATGGTGGACCGCAGGCAAATACGCAAGGGTAGTCCTAAAATAATGCATTAAGGGTAGCATTTAAAGGCATGCAATAAAGGTAGCATTTAAAATAATGATAAAAACATAAAAACATTTTTGAGAAAATGAAAACGGGCCTAGAAAACAACAGAAATCACCACTTTTCTTTTTTGCTAAAACGCCGTGAATGAAAACTGTAGGGAAAACTGATGGGGGGGGGGGGGGCGCTTACATAGATGCTTACAGCTGCCTTGAGTAAAAAAATATACATTAATAAAAAAAAAACCTCTAAACAAAATCAAAAAAGTAAAAAAAAAAAAGGCTTTTGTAGAGATTGATCTCAACTATCCAATGAAAAAAAAGAAAAAAATTAAAAATATTGAAGTGCAAACGAGACATTTTAAAAAAAATGTCTCCCATAGGATTAACATTATTAAGTGACTGTTTTCACTTGAGTGAAATAGCCCCATAAAACATTATTTTAAAATGAAATAAATGATAAACTGATTTTTCCATGTTATTTTTTTAATAGTTAAAAAACTTCATCTGATTTTAGCCAATAATTGGAAAATATTTAGGAGCATTTGGGAGCCCCTAAACTTTGGGGGCTCTGGGCCCATGCCCCGAATATCCTGCCGTAAATCAGGCACAGATTAAGCTGCAAGCAAATAGAAAAAATTATTAAAAGAGAAAGAACGAAAAGCAAAATCCGTTTTTTTCTTACTATTAAAAAAATATTTTTTTATCTCCATTGTTTATTTGCCGATTTTGTTGAAATTTTCAGCATATTGCAATAATAATAAATGAAGCTATGTAACAATTTTTTATTAAAATATAATAAGTTATTAGCAAATTAGAGCCCCCTATAAAATTGGCTACTAAATAGCTACCAATAAAGGAGAATGGTTTGTTTTGTTTATTCATTCAAACTCTGTGAAGTCATCAGTCAAAGGTTATCAAAATGAGATCATGAACTTGATGGATAATGTTTCATTATGCAGAAGGATATAGTTTCTGAAGAACACCTGCCAATTTCATGCATCTCTGAAAAAAATTCATTAAAACTTGTCTGAAAGAAGCCACTTTGGATTTGGGAACAGCCTTAAAGAAAAAAAAACTTACAAAAGCATTCATCCAAAATAGGATATTTTATGTTTTACTATGCTTAGCTAATCAATCTAGAAAGTGATAAAGATTCTGCGACGAATAGTTTTGTTTCATTATAGATAAATAATGTTATCATGATCATATAAGATTTATAAATCAGTTTCTGTTTTCCAATGTCATGTGTTTTTCTACAGGAAAAAAAGTGGTCCTAATGAAATGCATTGAAAAGGGACAGAGTACATTTTCCATGTCTAAAAAGAGCAGGGGGCATCGGCTGTTAAAACAAAAACGCCAGGGTGCGGCGTCCTTTGAAAAAGCCAAACTGTAACACTGGGGAGCATGAATTAAAAATCTGCACATCTCCGGGCTTTTTTTTATTCCTGAATTCACGGTAATCTGGTCTGGCCTGGTCTTCATTCATTCCTAACTTTTTACTACAAACTCGGTATGCGCCGGGACAGACTTTTTCCTGGCCCGAGCAAAAATCAGTAAAATACGCCCCGGCATAACTTGAAAATAAAATCTATGCATAAATAAGTGTGCTTTTGAATTTTAAATGTAGGATAATGTTGCTTCAGAAATATCAGCAAGTTTTCTAGAAATTCAATCGAGCCGGGCTCCATCTGAGATTTATACCGAACCGGACTCGGGCCGAACTTTTTGCTTTTATACCGAGCTGAATCAGGCTAACAAAATTTTTGAACGGGACAAGCCGAAATTTTAACTTTTTTTCTGGGTCAGACCAAATATTTTCTTCTATGAATCGGGTCGGGCCTGGAAATTTCGGTCTGTACAGACCTGTAGCATGAAAACGAAACTAACCTTAGAGCACTTATCAACACCGTAAAAATTTTGTTAAAGGATAGGTAAAAGCATATTCCAACTATACATTTTTGGTTTGAAAGAAAAAAAAAATGTAATTTGTTGAAAATTGAGGAGAGGGTATTTTTGATATTTTACGGTAATTTAGATTAAAAACATTATAAAAAATATTCAGAAGAGTAGTTTCGTTTAACTCATCTGGAAACTGTGATACGAGTGCACGAAGCGCCATCTATATGCGTTTTCAGAAATTATTTTATCCGATTCTATTGTGATCCGGATTTTGGGTTTTCCGGATTTGGGGTCCTATACTGTACAGTTGTTTTTATTAATAACAGTTCTCAATTAATGAAAAACCCACAATCAGGAGACGCACAGTGAAGTACAATAAATGCGATATTAAAGAAAAAGGCGTTAAACCCTCCCCTCCCCATACTCGCAAATATAATGAATAATTTGTTCATGAAAACCTCGGAACAGCTTCAGCATTAGCCCACTGTCCGCCATCTTGAATTTTTTTTTTGTGCCACGAAAAGGCCGTTTTCGCCAAGTAGTAAATGTCGCCAAGTGGTCATTTTTAGGCCTTTTAGGCTTAATCATAAAATTTTTTTAAAGTAGATAATTGTGGCAACTCCAACTGCCTATATTACTAATTCAATTGAGAGTTGCAACATGTAAATAATCAATTTCAAATGTAATTGATTTCTAATAAATTTAGTAAGAAACAACTTTTCTTACCTCTAAGTTCCAAAAGGGACATCGGTGCTCTGCGATCATCATAATTCCTTATATTTCAAAAAACTAAATCCTTTTTCAGCATGAATACACTATTGACTCAAATAAATTCAAGGTATTAGAAGACACATCACTATTTAATGACAAATAAGACGACGAACAAATTATTATATACATTTCTGTTACTGAGCGACACGCTCTCTTACAATCATAATCATAAACAATACTAAACTATACTTAAACTTAGAGTTCAAAACGAAAGTTCTAATAAAAAATGTTCTGAAAAAGTTACGTAATAAACAATGTTGCACGCATGCGTCAAAGTCTCACTGTCTCTTTTCTGCAAATCGAAGTACATCCCTACCTCTACACTGCGTAGGTGCTTTTTATGTTTCAAAACTTTGAGAAGAAAAAAGGGGGTTTTGGATGATGCAACAGGAAATGAATTCACAATTACAACATCCTCCCACCTTTGAATTTCGGGATCTGAAACTCAAATCCAATTCGTTCGATGTTTTATGATACGCCCGTATCTGGAGCGATGAACCGAAACGTCCGATGTACTGTCGCTGACCGAACCACTAGGAGGATTACTAGCACCTTTATGTTCATTAAAATCTTGTTTCTTTTTAATGTCCTTGAAATGGTTTCTCATACTGTCGTTATCTTGTGATACTTCTAAGGGTATTAACCTGCTTGTAGGTCTTAAATATTCCCCAGTTTTCATTCTTATTTTCACTAAGCGGAAGTGTCCATCCTTAGATGGAAAAATTTCAATGACTTTGGCCAGAGGCCAATCAATTCTTTTATTATTGTCACTGGAAACAATCACAACATCACCTATTTCTAAAGGTTTCTGTATTTTCTTCCATCTACTAGGTTGTCGCAATTGGCCTAAATATTCAGATCTAAATCGTTTACGAAGGTCTTGTCTTATTTTCAGTTGATAAACAAGCTTTTTGTTCAATGATTTGGCATCTAGAATATCAATATCGGGTGTACCACTACCTTTCACTTCTAGCAAGAACATGGACGGAGTGAGAGGTACGAGATCATTTAAATCTTCTGACACATAAGTAAGCGGGCGACTGTTGATAACACTTTCTAGGTCACATATAATGGTTTGTATTTCTTCGTAATTCAGAGAACTTTTTCCTAAAGCCTTTCTGAGTATTCTCTTGGTTAGGCCAATCAATCGCTCCCACCACCCTCCCCACCACGGAGCTGAAGGAGGTATAAATTTCCAAATAATTTTACTTGATATACTATCATTTTGTACTGAATTCCAGTTTATTTCTTTCAACAAATTTTCCGCTCCTACAAAATTTTTACCATTATCTGTATAGATAATAGAAGGTCTGCCTCTACGGGCTATGAATCTTCTCAACGTCATCAAAAACACTTCAGTTGATAATGAGGTAGCTAGTTCAAAATGAACTGCTCGAAAAACAGCACAAGTGTATATTACTAGCCAGATTTTCCTATTTTCTTTAAGAATAAGCGGACCGGCATAATCCAGACCAACAATTTGGAAAATGGCAGCTTCTCTTACTCTATCTTCAGGTAAGGGAGGAGTGGAAATTTCTACTGGTTTAAAATCGTGTCGTCTACATCTTACACAGGTTCTAATAATTTTCCTGACAGTTTTTCGGAATTTTAAGATCCAAAAATCTTCCCTTAAATTAGACATCATAATTTGTACACCAGCATGACCTAGTTTCAAATGTGTAGATCTAATTAATTTTTCAACTACAGGATGGTCATGTGGAAGAATAATAGGAAATCTGAAATTCAGAATATCATCTCTCAAATGTATACGTGATTTCAGCCGCAGAACTCCAGCCGAATCTGTTGTGGTCTGAAATGCTTTTAGACGTTTATCTTCAGGACCAGTAAACGATTTTTGAACTAATTTCAACAATACATTTTCAGCTTCATTCTGCTCTTCTACAGTTAAAATTTTAAATTCTCTCTCTTCTTTAGCTTTCTTACAATTTTTGTAAAATCTGTATATCCACGCGATTACTTTTACTAATTTATCGTAAGAAGAAATTCTAGTGTAAAATTCTTCACTGTGAACATTTACATTCGTACCACTAATAATTGTTTTTCTTCTTTCTGCATCGATTGTTTCAAAATCGGGAAACATTTCTGATTTAGGCCACTCGTCCATTGGTTTTCTCAACCACTGCGGTCCCTCCCACCATTTATCTCGGGCTAAAACCTCAGCGGTACAACCCCTTGAAGGCAGGTCAGCAGGATTCAATTGGCCAGGAATAAAGTGCCATTTTGAAGGATCACTTAATGAGCGAATTTCGGACACTCGGTTGTAAACAAAAGGTGCCCAATTTTCATTTCTTTTTATCCAGTAAAGCGCATTGGCCGAATCAGTCCAATAAAAAATGGCAATGTTGTCTAATTTCAAATCAGTTTTAACACTACTTGCTAATCTAGCCCCAATATTACAAGCCAGTAATTCTAACCGCGGAATAGAAATTGTTTTCATAGGAGCAACTCGGCTTCTTGCTTGAACCAACTGACAGAAACCGCCGTTCTCATTTTCGGTCCGTATAAATATACACGTAGCATACGCTACTTTACTAGCGTCGCAAAAAACGTGCAAGGAATGCAACTTATCTGCATCTCGAGAAAAACACCTAGGTATTTCAATAGTCCCTAATTTTCCTAATTGTTTTTTCCATTTTTCAAATTTTTTCTTGATAGAAACAGGTATTTTGCCTCTTTGACATGCAGCGAGAAAACTAAATTGTTCATATTTTTATTTTCATAACCTTCAGTTTTCCCGAGAATTGTCCAACCTAAACGAGTTCCCATGCAAACTAATCCGCCCTGTAATTGTTTTAAATTTCCGGTAAATAATTTTCCGGCGACATCTGCACCAATTAACACATGAATTTCATCAGGAGAAAATTCGTATAGTAAATCATTAGTTTTAGTGACTCTATCAGTCAATAAAATTCCGTACCGTTTTATTTCATTAATAAAGGATCCTTCCGGTATAGGTGAAATTTCAGAGCAAATTTTTTGTTGGTCTAATACCTCAAGTTTACATCGATAACTATTATCCATATTTCCTAAATTAATTAAATATCTATCGTGTAGTTCTTCACATTGTCGACCCCCAAATAAACTATGCACTATTCTTTCTTTACTTATACTATTATATCCTAACATGTTAGCAGCAAATTTTGATATATACGACCGTTGCGATCCCGTGTCATATAAAATTCTAACATTTCGTACGATATCCCCATTGTATATGCGTACAACCAATGTTTGGAGCAAAACCCTTTTTCTAGAAGTTGTATTCACAAGCATACAATCTTTATTAGGAGTAGAATCCTCTTTAGAATTATCGCCTAAATTAATTTTATCCTTTTCTATGCACATGAACTGGTGGTGACTTTTCCCACAATGAGTACAATTAGTTTTAATTTTACAAGCTTTAGCCAAGTGGTTGGCATTGAAGCATCGAAAGCAAGCTCCTTTTTTTAATAAAGCATCTTTTCTCTTCGCGATTGTCATTTTCCATACCGCTCTACAATTTTGACTACGGTGTTTATTTTCGCAAAAGACACACTGTTCTTCCAATTTTTTATCATCTGCATTATACAGTTCGGCCGCTGTAGGAAGGGGAAAATTTTTATCCTTACGATCGAATCTAAGTTCTCTATTTACTGAGACATCTTTATCGAAAGAAAACCCACTCTTAGCCAATTTGACCTTTTGCTCCATTTCAACTTCAATTTGTAAAAATTTCATTAAAGTATCTAATTTATTAATTCCCTGATCTTTATCTTTATCATTAACAGATAAAGTGCCAAGATGTCTTTCCCATAATTTAAGAATATCTGAAGGCAATGCTGATTCGACCAATGGATATAAAATCGAAGAATAGTTTTCGCTCGATAATCCTAACATTTTTAATGACCGAAGGTATGTTTCTATTTTATCATACAACTTAACAAAGGACAGTCTCTGGCCTTGTCCTAAAGAATTATTAATAACTAATCCTAGTACTTCGCGTATGTATACATCGATTAAAATATCTGTTCTACCGAACCGTGCCTTCAACGATTGTATCGCCTCTGGATAGCTATCGGCTGTAGGGGGGAAAGATTCAACAATTTCCCTTGCCCTAGATCCCTTTTGGGTAGACTGAATAAGATACTGTATTTTGTCCTCGTTAACAATATCCGGATCTTCGTGGATTTTTTCAAACTGACCCCAAAAAGATAGCCAATTTTTGATATCACCATTACAGGGCTTAAGCTCTAATTTTGGCAATTTAAACTTTCTTCTAGTGGCCATACTATCTGATGACAACGAGGTATCCTGACTGCTCTCTTTTTCTAACCTTTTTATGTATCTAGATAGTTTATTTTTCACCTCCCAATAATTGGTGTTATATTTGTCTATTTGGTCGTATTCAGCATCGAATGCATCTTGTGAACAAGTTTTGTCTTCAGATAAAAGATCCAAAATTTGCTTGTCTAACGAAAAAAGTTCTTCATATTTTGATTCTAATCTATCCGAAAGGGATGACAAGCTATCTAAATCATCATATTTAGCCTGCAAATAATCTTCTATTTCTTTTATCAACTTTGTGAAGTTGGAACGCACTGGCGTCCTTGATTTCTTTAATTTTTCCATACTTAATGTTCAATTCTAGTTAACTAACTTCTAATTAACTTTCTAATCTCTAATTCCAATCATCTACGGAGCCACCGAATCCCGGCAGGGATGCCAGTTATGTGGCAACTCCAACTGCCTATATTACTAATTCAATTGAGAGTTGCAACATGTAAATAATCAATTTCAAATGTAATTGATTTCTAATAAATTTAGTAAGAAACAACTTTTCTTACCTCTAAGTTCCAAAAGGGACATCGGTGCTCCGCGATCATCATAATTCCTTATATTTCAAAAAACTAAATCCTTTTTCAGCATGAATACACTATTGACTCAAATAAATTCAAGGTATTAGAAGACACATCACTATTTAATGACAAATAAGACGACGAACAAATTATTATATACATTTCTGTTACTGAGCGACACGCTCTCTTACAATCATAATCATAAACAATACTAAACTATACTTAAACTTAGAGTTCAAAACGAAAGTTCTAATAAAAAATGTTCTGAAAAAGTTACGTAATAAACAATGTTGCGCGCATGCGTCAAAGTCTCACTGTCTCTTTTCTGCAAATCGAAGTACATCCCTACCTCTACACTGCGTAGGTGCTTTTTATGTTTCAAAACTTTGAGAAGAAAAAAGGGGGTTTTGGATGATGCAACAGGAAATGAATTCACAATTACAACATCAATAAACAAAAAAAAAAAAAAAAAGAAAAAAAGGAAAGCAAAGCGATGAAAATCATGAATATTTGTTAAAACATGTCATAAATTATTCATAATTTTCACTGCTTTGCTTTTTTTTTTTTTTTTTTTTTTTTGTTTATTATCTACTTTAAAAAATTTGAAATTTTGGATTTATAAAATATACTTGGCGACATCGAGAAAACTGTAAATACGTCTGAGATTAAGATTAAAATAAATAAAATAAACAGCAAATAAAAAGCTGATTATTTGTTGTCAGGGGGGCTCTGCCCTCCTGAACTCCCCGTTTTTTTCTATTAACGCTAAATCAAATTTTAGAATGAATAAGAAACAGTAAATACTTAATGATTCTGAGATTAAAATATTAAAATACAGATACAAGTAAACATGAACATAAAAAAAAATTTTTTTTTTAAATTGTGGTCCCTCCATGACCGCCCGCTATGAAAAATATTCATTATGCCACAATATTTTTTTCCTGAAAAAGAAACACATAAATACTAAAAAATAAAATGTACAAAAATAACATTACAAAATCACGATGTACAAAAATCAATCCTAAGCGATCAAATGCACAGAATTCACATTTAACAAAAACTTAACCAACCTAATTTATTCCATAAATTCACATTAATATATTTTTCCAATACAAGAATTACAATTATTTCAAAAAATAAATATATGCAATCTATCATCAGTGGTTAAATACCTTCAATTCACCAGAATTAAACCAACTTTTATACAAAAAACTAACCAGAATTAAACCAACTTTTATACAAAAAACTCACCAGAATTAAACCAACTTTTATACAAAAAACTAACCAGAATTAAACCAACTTTTATATAAAAAATTCACCACAATTAAACCAACTTTTATATAAAAAATTCACCAAATTATTAAATAGGAAATCTATGGCCTTTCTTTTTACAAAATAACAATTTCAACGAAAAACAAGAAAATCTATGCCCAAAATTCACCTCCTTTTCACATTTTACACACAACACCATAAAAAACAAAAAACCCGAGCATTTTTAATATTATGCTCCATCAACTTTAAAATTATACTCCTCCCACTTAATTTCCCGTATAATCTCCAAAAATTTGTTAAACACATGAATTTTTTTGTCTGCACGCGCTCTATCAAAAATAAACATCGCTAAATAAAAGCAAAAATCGCTCTGCCGATTGTAGGTAGGCAATGTTGTTTTTATGTGGCGCCAGAGGCTTTCTATGGTGTTAGTGTGTACACCAGTGTCAGGATCCACAAAATTAATGCTGTGATTAACTCTCAACCAATTGTACCCTTCTTCTAAATTCTCATATGCTTTCCAGCAATCACTGTAAACTGTGGTACCTTTCTCTATCCACTGCAAAATACACTCCTTCAACATTTCTGCTGACCTGTTATGTACAGCAACAAGAAACACACGACCAGACTCTCTCTCAACACCTCCAAAAACCCATTGTCCATCAACTGGATGTCCTCTGTTAAACTTCCTCTTACCAAATTTGGACTCATCCACTTCCACAATCTTGCCAACACCTCCAATTTTCTCAGAATTATCCTGAATATAATCCAAAACCCTTTCATTTATAAATTGCCTCCAATCTGTCATAGTACTGCTGCCAAAACTATAAGAATCCATAATATCACATGCAGGGTTGGACTGGGTCAGGGAAAAGGGCGCAGACCTTGGATTTTCAGAGGGCGCAACAAATTTTAAGGAATTCAAATCAATTTTACTTACTGGTGTTGAATTTTAACACATTCGCATAGCATCTAGTACGAAAATGTCTTAATATTATATCTCTGAGTCTTGATAGAAGTCTCCGCTATATTCCCCGTCCATATTTGAAGTTTTATCAAATCTACACAATGCTGCACCTATTTCCAAGTCATGTAATTTTCAAAAACTCTCGAAAGTTGAACAAAGTTTACCTTGCAGTAGATTCTGACTGTTATCAACGCTAGGGTTTTCCTATTTTATTCTTTTGTCAATGCATACTTTAGAATAGTTCTGGAAAAGTGATCACGCTCTATTAAATCTCCAGCAAAAAAATTATAAAAATTAATAGATACCAACTGTATTAAAGCACATAAAATAACGTCTGAATTCATTAAAGGTGTGGTGAACTATTCCCTTATCATCCACCAGATGTCAGCGAAAAATTAATAACTGATTTTTGTGTTTGTGGCAACAGTGTGGTTGCAAAACTTTTATCTTCATGCTTGTGGCTATGACTTGTTGACACTCCACACTTTTCCCGGTTTCACTTGCAGCTTGCATGTATCACTTTCTAACCTGACACAAGAATGTAACTTACTTAACAATTTATATTTAACTATATTAATTATTTGTGTATTTGTGCTGTACTTTGAGAAGATTAAATAATCTTTAATTACTAAGAATGTTATGTTAGTTTAAATTTAGGACAACATTTAAAAACCTAACACACTTAAAGAACAATTTATTTCAGACACACAAATTAACACAGTAAACCTAACACTAGTGTTCACTCTAGAAAAAAAAAGGGCAGGGTGCTAGTCACGAAAAAGGGCACTATTGAAGCATAAAAAGGGCACTAGTTTCAGCGAAAAAGGGCATTGTTTCATAAAAAAAGTATACATTTTCGGAACCAATATAAGAAACTCATTATTGTTCATCATATACTCATCAATGTTTGTACACACATTTAGTAACATAAATTATAGAAATACATTTTTATTAAATTGATATTTTAAGGTTCTAGTAAGTAATTAGGTTAACATATGTGGATATAAAATATATTAGCCGCCTCTAAACTATGAATTTTAAGGGGGAAGCAGAAATTTTGAACTTAAGATGACTGATTTAGTTACCTTACTAAAGATTTAAAAATAGGACAAAAAAAATTTAAATAAGAGTTTTAACTTTAAATTTTGTGTGCTTGAAAGAAGGGGGGGGGGCATCAATTTTGGGTGAGGGTGTGGAAAATTACTTGATCAATTATTTGCTATATAATAAAGTGACAGAGCAGAAAAAGTAAAAAAAAAGATAAGGCTTTTAAGCTTGGTGAGCTGGGAGAGCAAAAGATGAGTTTTTTTCCAGAGTGTTAGGGGGGGGGGGGGGGGGGTTGCGTCCCTTTGACGAAATTTGCATTTTATCACGATCTTTTGATGAAATTTGCAGTTTTTTCGAGATCTGTTGATAAAATTTGCGGTTTTTTTCGCTATTTTTTTGACGAAATTTGCTGTTTTTCGCGATCTGTTGACAAAATTTGACGTTTTTTTGCGATATTTTGACGAAATTTACCATTTTTCGCAATGCTTTTGACGAAATTTGCCGTTTTTTCGCGATATTTTGACGAAATTTACCATTTTTCGCAATGCTTTTGACAAAATTTGCCGTTTTCTCGCGATCTTTTGACGAAATTTGTCATTTTTCGCAATGTTTTTGACGAAATTTGCCGTTTTTTCGCGATTCTCTGACGAAAGTCACGTTGTTCCCGCGATTTGTTGACAAAATTTGCCGTTTTTTCGCGATCTTTTGACGAAATTTGCAGTTTTTTCGAGATCTGTTGATAAAATTTGCGGTTTTTTCGCTATTTTTTTGACGAAAGTCACGTTTTTCCCGCGATTTGTTGACAAAATTTGCTGTTTTTCGCGATCTTTTGACGAAATTTGTCGCTTTTCGCAATGTTTTTGACGAAATTTGCGTTTAATTGCGATCTTTTGACGAAATTTGCAGTTTTTTCGAGATCTGTTGATAAAATTGCGGTTTTTTTCGCTATTTTTTTTTGACGAAATTTGCCGTTGTTCGCGATCTGTTGATACAAAATTTGACGTTTTTTCGCAATGTTTTTGACGATATTTGCCATTTTTCGCAATGTTTTTGACAAAATTGGCCGTTTTATTGCGATTTGTTGACAAAATTTACCGTTTTTTCGCGATCTTTTGATAAAAATTTGCCGCTTTTCGCAATGTTTTTGACGAAATTGGCCGTTTTTTCGCGATCTTTTGACGAAATATGCCGCTTTTCGCAATGTTTTTGACGAAGTTTGCCGTTTTATCGCGATTCTCTGACAAAATTCACGTTTTTCCCGCGATCTGTTGACAAAATTTGTCGCTTTTTCGCGATCTTTTGACGAAATTTGCCGCTTTTTCGCGATCTTTTGACGAAATTTACCGTTTTTCGCAATGCTTTTGACGAAATTTGCCGTTTTCTTGCGATCTTTTTGACGAAATTTGTCGTTTTTCGCAATGTTTTTGACGAAATTTGCCGTTTTTTCACGATTCTCAGACGAAAGTCACGTTTTTCCCGCGATTTGTTAACAAAATTTGCCGTTTTTTCGCGATCTTTTGACGAAATTTGCCGCTTTTCGCAATGTTTTTGACGAAGTTTGCCGTTTTTTCGCGATGTTTTTGGCCACTTTTGACTAGTTTTAAAAAAGGGCAGGGAGCATTTTGCCGATTTTAAAAAGGGCAGGGTGCTGCGCCCTTCATAAAAAGTCTAGCGGGAACACTACTAACACGAGTGAAAAATAGTCCCAGGTTCGATTTCTGGCCCCGGATAATTTTTCTTTCGTGTTGTGTTTATTGTATTAGTTCGTGCATCTGAAATAATTTGTTCTTTAAGGTACCAATTGATTGGGAATAATGTCTACTGTTAAATTCCATTCCTAAATTGTGCTTCGACAATTAAAAACAGGCACGAACGTTGATTTTTAAATCATAACACCCACTTTTGAAGCCCTATTTCAATTTCCTGGACCAAAACATCCCGGAATAATCCATAATTTATCCATAAATTTCGAAAAATCAAATTAAAATCTTACAAGTAAAAGTACCGAAAACACTCAATTAGTCACCAGTAAAATTATGCAGAAATTTAAAATTTATAATAAGCTTTCTTTATATAAAATAAAATTCTACAAAATATTTCTGGTATAAGTCTGCGAATTTTTACCGTGGGTCCTTTGAAAGCAGAAAACAGGTTTCCATAGACTTTGGAAAGGCAAAATATATTCTCTATATCTCGAAAACTAATTATACAAATGAGCTGTAAACTTTCACAGATGTTTTTGACGATTGTCTTATGGAAAAAATAATTTAGTTGTAATTCATAATTTTAAATATGAATTTATTAATAATTTTCATAATTTAAAAAAATGTTTTTGTATAGAAAAGAAGTCTGGAATATATTTGTGTCTACTCAATGTTATATTTTCATTAAAAATTTCATAAAAATTCAATCGGATGATCTTTATGGAAATATAATTTAAAGTTTGTCAAATGGATTTAACATTAGCATCCTCCAGCTTTAAATTCTTTTCTATGAAGATTTAAGATAAAATATATAAACGGTATTTTTTCCGGACTTTCCGAATCCAAGCGAACTCAAATAAGGTGTCAAAAATATATGTTATTGTTTGAAAATTCAAAGATGGTATAATTTTTAATATGTAGACGACTTTCGAAACATAATTTATGCACAACACTAATTAGTAAACATTATTTCTAGTTGATTTGTACGTATAGATTTTTTGCAATGATTTTTAGCAGAGTTAGTACGGGTGATTTCTTTTTTTTTTTCCAGGATTGTAAATTAATACATTTATCTAACTTGAAATATCCATAGCTCTGTCCATTAACGTACAAAAAAATCTCTTTTGTTCGTTAGCAATTTCAGACTTTATTACAAGCTTTACGATATTTATGATTTTTTTAGCTGTCATCTTGGTGTTAGATATGACTTGACTAACTCTTCCCTTTTTTTATACAATTCTTATTTTCATCAAAAGCACCTGCTCAAGCAACACTGAATTGTTGAGATATCATTAGTCTATTGTTTTCTAGCTTCGTTGGCCAATGATTGAGTTTGGGTGTCTCGTCTATATTGGCCAAACATCTGTCTGTTAGTTGGGCCAACAACTAATAATACGACTGAGCCAACGGTTGACTGATTGTTGAACTATAGATCTCACGGGCCATTTGACCAACAGTTATGTTTACTACCAAAACTGTGCTAATAATAATAATAAAATGTACTAATAATTGATTGCTTTAATTAGAAAACTTCAACTACTTTGTTGATTTTTTTAGGAAAAAAATAATGATACTTCCAGAATTACCGATTAAAATTGCTTATAATTTGGTTTCTTTAGTTTCAGAAACGTTTCACTATTTACCGTTTGTATTTTAACAAATATCTCAAACTATTATGCAAATAAATTTTACTTTTATGACTAAAAAGATGCAATAATACCACTTCTAAGAGCTCCTACATCTTTTTTTAAAATGCATTTCTTTAACTTAATATAAATTAGTTATCAAGTCAGTTATAAACGTGATAGATACGATTTCAATTATAATCTGACAGCAAATGCTGTTTATTTACTACAGCTTTTTTTTTCTTCTTGAACTTCGTTCAAAAGTATTTATATCTAGAACAAAAATGTACTTTCTGTATGATTTTTTTTGTCACTAAAGCTCATGTTTGTTTTCAAAACTTGTTTCATGCTTGTTTGCACTGGGGAAGAGGTATTTTGCATCCGTAAAACATGACTTTATGCATCCTTAAAATGCTGAATTGGTATTGCACCATAAAAAGGTTTCTACAGAAAAAGTACATCAAAAATAGTATCTTTAATAATCTTAAACCACTACAATATTTGAATAAATTTGCTCTTCTCAGCACACCCTTCCCACGATTTGCAAAATTCTTATCATAGTTAAAGATCAGGGGAAATATTTAAGTTTGTATAATTGAGAGAGAAATTCCCCGGGGATTGTAATCCTGCAAGGTGTAGGATCTTGCGGTCAAAGTGTTTTTATTAAAAAAAAAAAAAAAAAATTACCATTATTTCTTAATAGTAATCACTTATATTTAACGGTCGATTTTTCTTTGATTAAAATTTTTAAATGTATACCAGAATTTAATTAATTACAAAAAGTCTATCAATAAATAAAGCAAAATTGCTATCAGAAAATTATGCTAGGATTTTTGAATGAAAAAAACGCTGACTGCGGAATTTCGCAGCTTGCAAGATTGCAATCCAGAAGTGTCACCAAAGTTGTATTCCTGGAAAAACAACATGTTTTACAATCAACAATAAAATCCACACAAAATGTTTTGCCTTCTAATATTTTTTTTTCCTTCCTCAAGTTGTTTTTCAAAGAGCATGGTTTCAATTATAGGTGCATCCACAGCCAGCGATAAAGGGGAACAAGATTGGCCAACAGCTCTGGGTACTCAAAGCTACAGGATGGAAGATGCGCAAAATATTTGATCTGATGTTAACCCCTTGGGGACGAGCGACACGTATACATGACGCATAAGATGCTCAGAATCCTCGATTATTCCCACCAGTTATTTTTTATTGTAAGCTTTGCCTTATTTAATGCTAGCATTCCTGCGATTCAATTAGCCGAAATTTTCTGTTTTAAAAAACCGGTGGTAGGAGATTAAAAATTCCGTAAAGGATGCTCGTCGCGAAGGGGTTAAAACCTAAAAAAATTCATCCTAAGAAGCGACGGAAAAAAATAACACCCAGGGCACCGTCGCTACTAAAGCTCTCTCTCCCTAGGCGCATGATTTCCCCCTCAATCGTATGCAAACATGTCCGCTTTGGTTTACGATCTTACAAATTCCATCGATGCATCTTCAATTTCTTTGTGATAATAAAAATCCATCTTTTGTGCTATCTGTCTATTATTTGATAATTATCCCTAAGCAAATACTCAAAATTTGATACACTAATCAAAATGTATGTGTACAGCCAGGAAAAAATATTGGAGTGGCTGAGGGGCGTGAATTTTTCCCTGGATGAGGGCGCAACGGCCCTCGGGCCAGTCCGAGCCTGATCACATGTCTTTCTACCTCTGACAATTTCAAAAGTCAGCACAAAAATTTCCTCCAAAGTCATATTACTAGCAATAAACCAGGTACCATACCTAGAAGACAATTCCTTACTACACTCCTTCCTCTTTCCATTTTCACCAACAATCCTATTTCGATTCGACAAACCCAAGAAAAAACATCCGAAATGCTATTCTTCGTCCGTCTCCTCATATTGCTGCCACATCTTGGACAAATTAAAGAAGATTTAAGTAATCCAACTTCCTTTAAGAACTCAAAAAACAAACCTCTATCTCTAAATAGCTCAAAGCAAAAAATTTCCGTCGCCTTTCCATCCTTCCCTAAAATACGCCTACCATGTGACACCTTAAACAATCCACCTTTAGCATAACAAAATATCCCAATACTTCTTAATAATGTCGACAACAGGTGACAACACTAAAGCAGACATGATAACTAATTAGAAAAATACAAAATATAAAAAAATCAGTAAATTAGAAAGATACAACCTTGTTCAATCCTCAAACCACGTGTAGAAAAATTAATCGTAATAGTATAGAGCGTAAAACAAGCGTCTTACTTTTAACACAGCTACGACAAAAGTGAGCAGCTCCGTGCGTTACGTTGGAAAGAGAGAAAAGTCTATTATAAGCTGCCGAAAAGATCGGGGTTGCCATCGCAAGTACCAAAGGCGAAACTCGCCAAATAACGATGATTTTCGACCAATAAGAAACAGCGGGCTAATGCTGAAGCTTAGCCAAAACCTCTTCCTTTACATTAACGGGATTATTAAAAAAAAGAATTATATTTTTCTGATCATTCATTACAACATTAACGAAGACACTATGCTCAAATAGTCACCAGATGGCTCCCCTTCCCATCCTCAAATTCCAATCTATATCTCAATTTTTGTTCATTAATAAAAATTGGCAATTATTTCCTTTCATTTTTGTAAAGTAAATGGAGGGTTCAATTCAATTTTTAGTTCAATTTTTAATGAAAGCGGATCCCTGTCTGACACTTTCTCAGATTTTTTGGACTGGTACTGCCAGATTTTTGCAAAATTTTTTTTTTTAATTACTGGCTGAATATTACAAAAATTGGACTGTCGGATGCAGAAAAATTTTCTACATATGCCCTGAAAGTTTCAAATTGATATCTTAATTAGTTTTCTTAAAATTTGCTAATTAGTAAATAAATTACAAATTTGTTTATTTCCATTTGCAAATCGAGAACAGGTGTTCTTATCTTTAACCATTTTGATAAAAAAGATGACATTTTTGATGCAGTGAATAATAAGTTTTAATTTATATTTAAAAATATTAAAATTCTGAGACTCAGATGCATCAGGAGAAGCCTTTGACTATCTTCATTAAACTTTCAGACTTCTAGATGCGCCAGATTTTCCTAGCAAAATTTCTTTTATTAGTACAGATCAATCACTGTGTGTGTTTTATAATGAAATAATTTGTGCATGTTTATAGTAAAAAATTTGTGCTTTATAATAAAATAAACTGTTTCGTAAAAATTAAAACTAACATCCTGTTAACATGCAAACTAAGCCTAACAGCAGACTTGTATAAAACCAAAAACTTTCTGCGCACATAAATATTGAGACAAAAACTTTCTGCAAATTAATTTAATGTTTAATAAAATTACGTGTTATATTATTTTGACGATATAAATTAAAAACAGTAGTTTAAAATAATTACCATTTAAAATTAATTAATATTAATTAAAGAATTATTATTTTGGTTAAAAATAATAATAGAACTAAAAATCCATGATAGGAAGAGCTGAATTCTTATCAATTAAACTTTTTCAATGCATTTAGAAACAACCCAATCCTTAATATTTTGACCTCTTCGCAAGTGTCTGTAAAGTCACAACAATGTTTTGCATCTTTAAAATTTTGAATTGTGCGCAAACAGTAAATAAATCATACATAAATTAGGGAATATTTTTTATTTTTTGGCCCAGTGACAGAACTATCTCTAAGTGTCTGCAACGCTAATAATGTCTTCAAAAATAGTCTGCAATACGCAATATATCATACAAAATTCGCGTTTTTTCCGCGATCCTCCGACGAAATTTGCCGTTTTTTTCGAGATACTTCGACGAAATTTACCATTTTTTCGAGATCCTTTGACGAAATTTACCGTTTTTTCGAGATCCTTCGACGAAATTTACCGTTTTTTGACAATTCTTTGACGAAATTTGCCGTTTTTTCGCGATGTGTCAGCAGAATTCACCGTTTTTCGCGATCCGACGACGAAATTTGCCGTTTCTTCGACGAAATTGACCGTTTTTCGTGTTCCTTCGACGAAATTAACAGTTTTTTCCACGCTCCTTTGTCGAAGTTGGCGTTTTCTCCGTAGACCTTCGGCAAAATTCACATTTTTCCGCGATCTTTCAACGAAACTAAAGTTTCTTTAACGGCCTTTTGACGAAATTCACATTTTTTTCACGGCCTTTTGACTAAATTTGTGTTTTTTTCGCGATCTGTCAACGAAATTAGCCATTTTTCACGATCTTTAAATAAATTTCGCGATTATTCGACGAAATTCGCCATTTTTTTGCGATCCTTCGACGAAGTTTGCAGTTTTTTTGCGTAATTTATGCACTATAGCGCGTCCGCTGAATGTTTTTTGTCTGCAGGTGTCCTAAAAAGTCTGCGACGCCCGTCGCATTGTTGCGCACATTCGGTTTTGGTATTTAAAATTTAAAAAAAAAAAAAATTTCTAAAAATATTTTCTGCAAAGTTCCGAATTTTGCAGAAAATTTTCCGCGCACGGCGTGCGTCTATATTATACAACTCTGCCTAACAGGTACCCGAAAACAGGATTTTCTTGCCCAAAATGGCACAAAACAAAAAACGTGCCAACCTCGGTGCATCTGCAACAGCTGTTCCCAGGATTTTTTAAAAGATCTTTTGCCTTTATCGGAAAATGGAAATTGATTTCAGTTTCTGAATAAGAATGCCTGCTAATTTTATGCTTTTATGGAAAAAAAAAAGTGTCATCTCCATATAGTTTTATTATTAGTAACATACAGTTTCATATCATCGCCATTTTTGCGCAGTTGTTTGTTGGGTAAAAGCCTTTACTTTTGAAAAAATAACATTGCACGTATCTCAGTAGAAGGTAAATCAAAGATTATTTCCATATTTATAAAAATAAATAGTTCTGATTTAAGAAAAAACAATACAACCAGTGATAGAAATTGGGAAATGAAAGGTAGGTGTGAAGTGACGCCTACTGTAAATATCTTAGGTGTCAAATAAAAATTTCTAGTTGCAATTTCTAAAATTCACATAACTATATCATTATATGCTACTTTATTGAAAATAGTGAATATTTTGACTTTTTATTCAAATTATTGAAGCTTATAATCTATAATATTATAATAATTGAAGCAACTGTAAAACTGATAAAGCCTGTTTAATTAACTAAATTTTCAAATTAATAGAAAAATGCACTTAACCATGTTAAACAAAATGAAACCTAACAAAATTTTATCCATTGTTGATAATTATATTTAATTTAGTAAAAAAATAAAATAAAAAAGCTATACATATAATATAATTACAGACGAATATTGTTAACATCTAAAGGACCACATTTTTTTTTTGTGTGTGTGTGTGTTAACCGTTAAAATAATAGTACCATCTTATCTGTTGGGACTGCATTATCAATTCATGTAAAGCAAAAATTCACATTAAGTGATTTAATGTTAACAATGCTTGACTGCATATAGATTGCAAAGATGTAAGTCAAACAATACCCACTTATTTTAATAAAGTTAGATAATAAAATCAGGATGTCTGACCGTCCTTCAGCTAGATCATTTCACAGGGATTTATAGTTTTATCTGAACAAAAATCTGCTAAATTGGGCCTATACAGTTTTACCATTAATAAATCATTAACAATATTAGTGGATAAACGGTTATGTGTATAATTTTTTATTAAATTAAACTGACTAAATCCCTTTTCACATTCAGCAGTGCTAAATGGCAGGTTCAATATAAAGTTTAGAAGTTTGCATAAATTAATATATTCATTTGGATCTGTACACTCTGCTAAAATTCGCTGTCAAACTGTCTCACATTAGAATTTATGTTTGGTGTGAGACCAAATTTTTAAAATCGGGTGATTGGCTAAGTTAAACAAAAAATAAGTGTTAAAAAAAGTTAGACGTCAAATTTGACGCCTGGGAATAATTTTGTAGTCGTCAAATGCTATATTGTAGTTGCATTTGACGACTAATGACTGCTAATTTCAAACACTGAATACAACATGCAATTAAGAAATATATATGAAATAGTATGTAGTACTGGAATATTAAAGAAAAAGCAATATGACAATAACATAAACGTGTGCTGTTTCTTTAGGGCTGCAAATCATTTGACGAAATTTTATAACCTAACTTGGTGATAAATCTCTGTCACTTGGCGATTCATCCCCGAGGGCTGCAAAAACAAAGAAGTATACTTAAGTTTTAAATGATGATGCAATGGATGTCTGATTTAATCAAATCCTGGTTAGTGAATAGTCATTAAAATAAGGATAATACAGATAAAAATGAAGATAATGAATCCTACAATAAGTTTCAGTAAAAATATCCTGTTTTTAAGGTTTTCCTTTTCCAGTGTTAGGGTTGTTTTGCCAATTATCTTATTTCAGCTCCTCATATGCAACTGAAACTGAATAAAAAATGACAAGTTTATTCACACATTAAAAGTGGATTTTTATTGCATTTGAACAGTTTTTTGTCTAGGCTATAACACAAAACTTTATGGTGATTAATGCTGTGTTTTCCAGAAAATAAGACTGGGTTTATAATAATTTTTGCTACAAGTGACGCATTAGGGTTTATATTGCGATTGCGATCATCCTGAAAAATCATGCTATGGCCTATTTTTCGATTTGGTCTTATGACTACACTGATATACGACTATAAATATATGCATGTTTTTTTTCCAATCTTATTTATTGGATATATTATCTTAATCTAAATATATATTATTTTAAAAATATTTACTTACATGTTTGTTAAGTAGATGCTAATTGCGCAGAAAAAAAATATAAAGCAAGATCACAAACAAATGTTCATTAGATAAAGACTTATATTGCAATGTGAAAGATTTTCGTGTAATGATGAATCTTATGATGATGATAAATAAATATTTTTGAACTCTATTTTATCGATTTGATTTTCTGCGACACATACAATATTTTTTTCTTTTTTGTTTGTGTTAAAAATGATCAAAACATAACAGTTTTATATTATGAAAAACAGTCACATTAATTTTTGAGTAATTTAAATTTACAAATACTCAGCAAAAAAGCAAAGCAGAGCAGCCGATTTTTCCTTTCCAACCTCAATTCCCAATTCAGTTAACCGCATCGAACATAACCGTAAAAATCGATTACAGTTAACTCTTTTAACTGCTACAAAAACTATTTGTAAATTTTAAAAAATTTGGCAACAATCGTCAGTTGAACGAAAACAGTTCATGTGTATTCTCAACTCAAGGTTATGTAGTGGTTGAAAATAAATTTGACTTGTTTTGTTTACAAACTTTTAAAAATGTTATTATTCTTTTAATTAAACGATCGATCTACATGTCAAGTGAAATTTATCTGAGGCAAGTATATGAATAAAAATTTCCTGCAGTTTATCGTCTCATTGCTCTCATATTTTCATTTATTTGCGTACTTGAAATCAGCTGTTTCAGGATTCCTGATACGAATTCCTGAATATTATGTTATTTTTAGCAACACTTTTCAAGAATTTTAAATGCTCTGTAAAATGTTTTTAATTTTAATAGAATCGTGAATTTGAATTTAAATTATCAAACATACAGTTGTTGATTTTGTTATTATAAAATTCATGACCTTTAATCAGTGTCACACGGAAATATTTTGATATAATTGAAGGAATATAAGTTTCAAATCTTTAAAATCATCAATTTAGGGAATTGAATCTCTTTTTGTTTTTTTCATCGACCTGTTTTTAATAAGTGATGCATTTGATTTCCCATTGAATATGTTGCGCGAGAGTAAATAAATAAGTGACTTTGTATTTAAAAAAAAAAAAAAACCTTCATGTTTAATGTGTTTCTTTTAATGCACTTTTAAGTAAAACAAAAGAATAAGCAACTCTTGTGACATAGATAAAATTAAATTGCTAAAATAAAATAAATAAATAAATGGATCTGTAATATGTAGGTTACTGTTTTATTTTGTTTATAATGCTAAATATAAGTACATTGATTTTTAAAAAACATGTACAATTTTCAACTAGTGAGAGTCTTTCAATTTGTGTGAATTTTGTTGTAAGTTTATTTTTTTTAAAGCTGAATTTGGATATGATGTTATTATTTATCTTTATAACTTATTATTAGTTTCATACTGTTTGTGCTCATTTTTTTCAAATACGTATTAAGAAACTATAACTGCCCATATGAAAATGTTGTGCTTAATTTTAAAGTAAAATAATAAACATTTTAATTTTGTATTTAGAACTATTGATAATTAATATAACCAGTGATAGTAAAATATATTTATTTGTCTTATTATGTATATAAAAAAAATTGATAGTACATTGAACATTGTTAATTAAAATGTGAGATGTTTTAAATTGTTTTAATTAAAAATTCTTATCTATTTTTAAACTTTATATTGGTTTTTATAACCATTATTGGCACTACTTATGTATTATCCCAAGGGTCGATCCAGACAAAATTTTGGGCCTATTTAGAGCCCCTTCACAAAAATTAATTTGATAAAATGGGGCCCTTCACAAAATTCCTTTTAATAAAACAGGCCCCTTCACAAAATTCCTTTTAATAAAATAGGCCATTTCACAAAATTCTATTCCATAAACACTTACTATTTTTATTAATTATTTATTATTTTGTTATGTTTTAAAATGTGTAATTTGTAATCAAGGTTCACCAAAAAGGGAAACTTTACCAAGTAAGACTTTAAAAAGTTTATGTTATGTTTATAAATGCTTGGTTTGAATTTGAAAAACTGGATTTCAATTTCAACTTTTGTTGCAAAAGGTTATTTTTTACAAAAATATAATGAATTTCACAAAAAATCTCTTTACTTTTCACAAAATGGGCCCCAAGAAAAAAAACCTGCATCGACCCTTGTACCCGGGCCAGAAGATAGATTGCCAAAAATGGTTGCCAATTGCCAATCTTGTTTACTGGCCAAACATATATAACATTGTTAAAAATGGTAAATAATATAAAATAAATAAGAAACACCTATAAACTATAATAAATAAATATACTATATAATTGTCAAAAAAGGAGTTATTGTAATTAGTATAATTGGCACAGTTGTATCTGACCTGGCCTGGACAATACATATTGTTTAGTAAACTAGGGTTAACCTCAAATTATAAAATATTTGTTGGGGTGCAAATAACCATGTAGTTATAAAAGATTAGTGAAAGAATGCTGTGTGCAGCATTCTTCCAGTAATCTTTTAAAAATCCTTAATTTTTTAATAAACTAAACAATATAATTTTTTATCTTTGGCATTCCAGGTGATTATCATGCCGACTCTTTCATTTTCTGAAGCATTAGAAATTCGATATGTAGAAGATATAGACGTCAGTCCCATAGAGCCATGTGAAATATTTTTGGTTGGTAGCTTTCCTGGAAGATCGAGTCCTAGTGGAAGACTGGTTTTACCTCGAACGCTGACCCTCAACTGTTGTGAAATAGATAGAGCTGGAGCTCTACGAAAGATTGAAGAGCTCTGCCATAATGTTGAAGAGTTAGATTTGGCGCAGAATCAACTATGTGATTTGAATGAGGTAATCAACTTAGTTTTATTTACTGATCATCATCATCCCCAAAGCAGAATATGCTTAAAAGTGTGACGTGCATCGCAGAACAATGGGCTTAAATGCAGAACATTTCAAATTCTCAATTTCAATGAAATTCATCGTTCAGTTGTCGGAAAAAAAAGTGTGAATTTGTCAGCCAAGCATCGGAAAAAACAGCAGAATTCTTTAATCATTCATGTAAAAAGACTGTGAAATTCGCCAATTGGTTGCGAGAAAAAATCGTGAAATTTACCAGTTAGGTGAGTGAAGAATCTAAAAAATGTTGCCAAATTAGTCTATAGATTGGGAGAAAAATTGCAAAATTCTTCGGAAAGGCTGCAAAATTTGCCAATCGGTAAAAGAATAATGTCACAATTCTCCAATCAGTCGCGTGTAAAAGCACACGAAATTTGGCAGTATATCATCGGAAATATTCCCAAAATTCTTCAATCAGTCGCAGGGAAAAAAAATTTTAATTTGTGAATCGGTCGCGAGAAAAAATCGTAAAATTCACCAGTCAGTCGAGTAAAAAATCTCAAATGTTGCAAAATTCGTCTGTATATCGGGAGAGAAATCTTGAAATTCTTCAATTCGTCACTGAAGAAAAACACGTCAAAAAATGTGAAATTCATTAATCAGTCCTGATAAGAGATAGTGAAAGTCGTTAATTGATCAAAGGAAAAATCTCAAAAATATTACAAAATTCGTTAATCGTTCTCGAGAACAGATTGCAAAATTCATCAGTCGGGGAAAATGTTGCAAAATTTGTCAGTCGGTCATTGGAAAATATCGCAAAATTTGTCAGTCGGTTGCGGAAAAATATCGCAAAATTCTACCGATTAATGGGGACTCTAAACAAATCAGTTTAACAAAATATGCCTTTAAACAGGATGCAAGAGCGTCCCTTTTAAAAAATTCCTGCCCGGCGGCCCTTTTGTTCTTGAGTCAGCACTATATTCATTACTTACTTGCAGATCTTAATGATCAAATCAAAAATTTGAGATTCAGGGTGCAGTGTAGATGCCTACAACAAATGTTACTCATAACCTAAACCTGTTAGATAACATGATTCAGTAACGAAAGATGAGCTCATGGGCCTCTACATGGACTTATAAATCTGTTAGACTTCTAAAAGCTGGACTTATAACTAACTATGCATGGACCAAATTTCCAAAGACATTTCCTCCATAAAAGTGATATATCAAAATATGTCACTTCTAAAATTATTGACAGAACTGTAAAATCTTTAATGCCATGGCAGGGTTCGATCCAGGAAAAATTTGGGGCCTATTTAGGGCCCCTTCGCAAAAATCTTTTTAATAAAATGGTCCCCTTCACAAAAATCAATTTGATAAAATGGGCCTTTCACAAAAATCAATTTGATAAAATGGGCCTCTTCACAAAATTCTATTCCATAAAAACTTACTATTTATTATTTTGTGATGTTTTAAAATGTGTAATATGTAAAAAAACAAGTTTACCAGAGAGGAAAACTTCAGTAAAAGGATTTTAAAAAGTTTTTGTTTATAAATGCTTGGTTCGAATTTGATTAACTGGATTTCAACTTTCGTTACAAAATGTTATTTTTCACAAAAATATAATAAATTTCACAAAAATAACCTTTATTTTTCACAAAATGGGCCCCAAGAAAAAAAAACCTGCATCGATCCCTGCATGGTTTTAAACATAAATCTTGCTGCAAAATGTTTCTTTTGTGTGTGTGTGTCAGTGCTTTACGAAATGACTTTTGCATTTCTATAAAAGATGAAATAGCACTCCTGCTACATATACAAGAGCATATCCCCATGTTTTTCATTTTTACTCCTGCAGAATATTTTTTATCAGCTGAAGGTTTGTTGCAGAACATTGTAAAATATTCTGCTTTGGGGAGCATCATCCTTTATAATTATTGTTCTGTTGTTATCTTTTTTCCCCTTCTCCTTTTCTGTTGGCTGTTTAATTTGTCTATAACACAAAGATAGCATACTTGCCAACTTTTACACTTTAGGTGTAAAATTTACACTTTTGGAGCATTTTTTACACTTAGGGCACATATTTTTACACTTTTTTTGCAGAGTTTCTTCCAAGTTTAATTTTTCATCCCGTAATTTATGAATTACTTTCTAGTTGCTTATAGTAACGGTAAATGATGAATGTGAGGGGAATATTTAGTATTGTTAAAGAACGAGTTTAGGTTTCATTGTCAAAAATCATCAGGAAGATTTTTAAAATTTGTATTGCATGTAAGAAGATTTATGAATAAATGGATAAATTTGCTTAGACGTAAAGCAAAAATTAAATAAGGAAAGCTGTGCGTATGTTTTTAAAATCAGTTTCTTAATGAGTGTTGTAATGTTTTTCATACTTTTCTCATCGAACTATCTTTATAATGGTCAGCATTGTATTATTTAATACTATTCATCTATTATGTACTTAAAATTTTTTGAAAAAGACCATGTATGTGTTACTTTAAAATGGGTTACATGGGTTTTATGTTAAAAAAAAAAAAATTGTGTGAAATACTTTTCACGCATCATTTTACACTTTGACATTTTCAAAAGTTGGCAGGTATGAGATAGTAATAGATATTGGAAGATAAAATTAATAGTGGCTAGAGGGCTAATAAATGAAAAAAAAAAAAAAAACTATTAAAAATTTTCTGCCAATGGTCACCTCAACACTTTTCCTATTTGATAGTTTCTCAAAAATGCATCCTATATGTTCCAAACCCTATGATATCTATTCCTTTGTCATATTTCTCAGGTTATATAATTTTTCAGGTTTTCAATCAATTCATCCTCCTGTCTTTACCAAAGGTCTATCATATTTAAATGCAGAATTATTAAATTAAACCACAAAAAAACAGATATTTTTAAGATATTGCATAATTTGTGAATAAAATGTAAGTATTTTAAATGTAATAGTCAAATTTATTAAAGGACATAATAAATATAAATGATAATGGAAGATTGTAAGGAACTTTAATGCTCTTTATTTAGTCATGAAACGTAGATGGATATAACTATATAATGTATGTAAATAATAGTTATAGGCTAACAAAAGTTAATTTGGAATTATCAAACCAGTTTCCTTTTCTAACAGATATCCTTTTATCACAGATTTTAATATTACAGTGCCATTGTTTATCAGTTTGCAAATAAAGTTTCATATCATGTCCATTCCTGCATTTTTTTTTTTTTAATGGCAGGCTCCCATGCTTTTGAAAATAATTTATTGCTTCCAGTTCTGCAGAAGGAAGATCCTAGATCTAGATCTTTATCATATTTTCTCAAAATTCAAGATAAAGCAGAAAAATAAAAATCATCAAAAAATCTTTACTGGAAAACAAATCTCACATGCACAAAATAATTAAAAATGTAATATCTGCATGCTAACGTTTTATTTAAAATCAAGCATATTACGCTTTTTATTGGTTTTATACTACAGCTCCTAAATAGTTTATCTTAGTTATCACTTTTGACTGATGAATAAATATTTGTGACATTAGTTGAAACTAATGTGTTATATATATATATTTTTTTTTTAATATCGTCAGGTAATTGTTTATTGACATAATTTTTATTTTAAATAACAAAAGAACAAATAAATTAGTAAAACATTAATAAAAATACAAATGAAACATCGAATTAAAAATCAATCACTTGTTGGCATAACAAGCATGTTTAATGTTGAATGAATGTGACATTTACGATCATCCATTATTTGCATTTAATCTTATAATTTGACGATCGATTTTGGTCGACAGGAAGGATAATCAAATAGTATTGTTTTTGTCCTATAGAAGAAAGTTTTGTGATAGCTACTAGTGACAGCTTACTAGTTTATGCATAACTTAGCATTCTAATATATATATATATATATATATTAATATGTATTTTTTTTTTCATTGCAGATTGACAATGTTCTCAGACAGATGCCGAATTTGACTTTTTTAAATCTTAGCCATAATAGTATGAGGAATGCAGTTGTCGAGCCATTGACAAGGACGGAAAAATTGCGCAGCTTAGTACTGAATCACACGCATGTTCCATGGAATATCGTGAGCAGTTTTCTTGATGCTATGCCAAAGTAAGCTCAGAGTATTTAAATAAATTCATTATATTTAAATAAATAAAATTTTCCTTTCAAACCCTTTTTTTCATCTTGAATTATCATCCTTCATAATATAGTGAAATATCTGTTGTTTTTGTTTGTTTATTTAAAGTTTTTAAAAATAAACTAAAGATAATAAATCAAAGTATTCTACGTCTGGAGGTCCATATTTTATTTTTCACATTTTTAGGTAGCCTCCATTACAAAAAGGTAAAAAGTTACCTATTGATGCTGTCCAGAGGAAAGCAATTCCGGAAAATTTCTGTATATTTTCACAGATCATGACCCCCAGACCTAAAAACCCTTCTCCATTCAAATATTGATATATATATATATATATATATATATATATATATATATTGTTTCAGCTCCATACAACAGCCAAAGAAAAAAGATGGCAAACATCTCCAAATTAATGCAGTCGTAGTATGACTTTAATCAATAGCAGGCTGAGTAGGATGTAGAATGAAGGAAAGAAGAACACCATGGCACTCGAATTCATTTGTTTAAACCCACTCATCTTTAAATTCCAGGGGATTGCTCTCTTAGCAATTTTCTGTGTTAAAACATACTAGAACACCAGCAACATTTTATTTTAACAATCACTTCGATGACAAAATCCCTACTTTCTCTCTCTCTCAGTTTGTTTTAAGTGAAGCGGCGCAAAAAGAATTTCGTAACACATGACCTATTTTACCCAATTATTGGAAAATTTTTTGCATCTGTTTGGGAAATATAAAACATTTTATTTTCATATTTTTTACAAATTTTAAAATGCATTTCTTTTTACTTTTCTCTTTAATTTATTAGTTGCATAGCAACCATATTTCAAAGAATATCAAAATAATAAAATTCAAGTAACTCGCTCTATTTTTCTGCAATATTTTATTATCAAAATAAATTATTTTCCTGTGATTTTAGTATTCTATTGACATAAATAAAGAATTTATTTTAATACAAGTTTATTTTTTAACTAAAAAGTTACATGAATAAGAAATTCATAAGAATTTCTGAATATCATTGCATAAACCATGTTTAATTTAACGCTTCTAATTTCTGAAACCTCCGAAGTATTATATATGCCTATAAATATGTGTGTAATGTAAGATGCTAAATAATATGAAAGGTGAGATTAAAAACAATGACTTTTAGAGCTGACGTTGTGGCTCCTGATCTGCAGATTTACTAGTTAATATTGTTGCAAACAATTAAGTGAATTTTTAGGAAATCTTTTTTTTTACACATCAATATGCACATTTCACATCTTGCCAATTACAGAGAACTGAAACCATTAAAAAACAATTTTTCAAGTTGCTTATTTTCAAAATGATAATACTACAACAATAATTAATTTTGTATAAATACTATTGATTTGTCTTTTTTTAATTTCTTTTTTTTGGTACTAGTTGAAATATTTTCTGATACTTCCTAATTATAAAGGCCCCCACAATTATGATTATGCCAAGGTTGCAGTTACAATTTCACCAAGGTCATCGCCAAGCTTATATGTACTCTAAACGCTCACATATGCAATATATACGTAATATTTTTACCTTATATGTCATATATGTTTTATACACATGTCAGATAAATATGTCATATATGATTATAACTTTGGCATATATGTCATATAATTTGGCGATTCCTCCTCGGGGACCACTATAACAAAGAAGCACCTATTTTTTATTATATTAAATGTGTAAAATTTATTTGATTTATAAAAATTACAGATCATATTTTAGTATTTTCTTTTTATAGAGGCCTTGGTAAGGTAAAAAGACTTAAATAAATAAAATAAAACTTTCAAAAGCTCTTTCTAGCATCCTATTTTCTGTATCATGCACCCAAGTAATTTGTTCAGCATTTACACAATCCAATGTACTTATAAAATAATAATAATAATGCTTTATATAAATATATATTTTATAAAAAAAAAATACTTTGACAACAATTGGCAATAAATCATGCATTCTTAAACGTGAATAGTGCCATCATACATTTTAAAAAGTACCACGGCCACATGAAGAAGGAAGTTCTGAGATATTTTCTGAAGATGTCTTTTTTTGCTTTTAGTGCTGGTAGTTTTTATTAAACTTGTAAACTTTTACCTTGTTCATATTTATGTGACTACCATAGCAGCAAAATTAGTCAGCTAATTGCTGATTGATTTTTAGTCTCATTAGAAAATGACCGGAATGCAGTTTGCCAAGTACAGGGCTAGTATTTCCTACCTAAAATCCACACAAAAACTACTATTTTGAAGGAAAACCAGAAAAAAAAGAAACTTTTTTCCAATCCCAGCTACTATTTTTATATTTAAAAAAAAAAAAGATTTTTCATCAATCCCAGAACTACCAACTTTTCATTCATTTTTTTCTTCTTTTTTTTTTTCTTTTGTCAACACGATTTCCGAATTTACATGCCATTGTTGGAACTGAAACACAGAAACTGAACTATGTTGAATATGCAAATAATTAATTAATATTTATGATTGTTATAGTTTATTTAAAAAAAAAAAAAAATATTGTACAAGAAAGGTTTAAGGAAAACCAGACTATTTTGAAACTGACTAATTCAAACACGAAACCAGCTACTACTTTGAAGGAAAACAAGAAAAGAAAAAGAAACTTTTTTCCAATCCCAGCTACTATATATATACAGTAAAACCTCTAAATAACGGACACCTCGGGAGCGCAGAAATTGTCCGCTATTCGGAGGTGTCCGCTATTGGGAAAACTTCAGAGATCCACAAAATCACTAAGAAATGCTTAACGTTTCATTAATTGACTTTTATATGTCCGAGAACTTCTATTATATGATAAATCAGAAATTAAAATTACTTTTTTAAGCAATAAAATTCAAATGAAATTGTACATACATTTTTCCATTGTTTATTACATTCTTAAAGAAAAAATATGTTACAAAAGTTTGCTTTTGCTTGCTATTACATCTATAGTTAGTGTTTCTATGCGATGTTTTAATGCTGTCAGTAGTTTTAATCCTTCTGAATCATCTTTTTTTGGAAAAAGAAAAAAATATGTGTAACTGCTCACTGTGTTTTGCCGCTTCTTGGAAATTCTCGATATTGCAGGAAACATCCCCTGGTTTCAGTATCTGATTCATATCACTAATAGAGTCATTTTTGTCGAAGATTATGAAGGAATATAATCGCCTACGTCAACTGATTCTGTTTCAATAGGTCATCATCAATGTTGATGGACATTTCGGCATTTCATTAATTCACTTATTGCGATAGTTCTTCATATCTATCTGAAATAAGTGTTTCATTTTCTTTTAATATAAAGCCTGCTTTTCTGAAACATTGTCGTACGCATTCCGGTTATATGTTTTTTACAGCTGAAGAAATTCGAATTTGAAAGCATCGGGAACATTAACTAATTTTAAGCTGTTCTCAAGTATATTCATAGAATAAAACTTCCAAAGAATATGGCTTAATAAAAGCTTTCTCTACCAGGCTTTACAATTGTGTACAACGTCATGATCAAGGGGCTGGCATACGGAAGTTGTCTTTTTTTTTTTTTTCTTTTTTGGGGGGGAAAGATGACACAGTTTTAACATTGTCTAATTTATAATGTTTTGTATGAGAAGTTGCACTGTCTAAAAACAAGATAAATTTTCTTTGTTTTTTCATCCTATTATCAAAGGAAGTTAACCATTTAATCACTAAAAATCTGGTTATTCACGCTTTTTTATTCGCTCTATAACACCAAATTTTTTAAATTGGATGTTCTTTGAGAAAAACATGGGTTTCAGCGATTTTTAAACTATAAGAGGAATTTAAAATTCCCCTAATACATTGCAACATAATAAAATAGTGATTCGCTCTTTTGTCATTTTTTTCGCCGCTACAGCCATCCGTTTTAAAGCACAAAGTCTTATTCGAAAAAATTCTGAAAAAGAGTCCGCTTTCCTCGGTATTAAAAATGTTTCTCCCCTCATAACCTTCATAAATTGATTGAAGTTATTCATGCCAATTCTCCACTTTTTTCAGAGCTACAGATTTTGCTTCACATATTGTTTTGAAAGAGATGTTGTGCCGAGACAGAGAAACTTTTCCAGTCATCGATCCAAACCCTTAAAATCATGTAATCCGAGTTCTTTGGCGACTTTTAAAGCCTTTTCCTGAATCAAAGGCCCACTGATAGGTTTTTTTTTTTGAATGAAGTGAAGTAAACCAATTCATAAATATAGAATTAATTTCAATAGAATTAGTCTACCTCGATTTCACATTTTTGGTGTTATCGTTAGAGTTAATAATCCACAAATTCTTTATTTCGTAAAATCTCTCCTACTTGTGTTTTAGCTATTTTAAAACATTCGGCAAGTACCGGGTGTCCCAAAAATGACTGATGGATTTTAAAATTTAATAACTAGCAAACGGTGACAGATATTTAAAAAATTCTTGCAGGAGGGTTATGTATGATGTCGGGAGTTTTTTTACTGTGATTCTTGATTTTAGTTTGAATTTCAAACAATAGATGGCGCTGACAGCGGTTGGCGCTCATTCGAGGCCGAAACTGACATCACTCAGCATTGATTTGAAGAAAGGAGATTAAGGCTATGGAGTGGGTCTCATTCGCCAGTACAATTTTGCTCTTAGGCCCCGATTCAGAATCCCAGATCACTCGAATGAGACCCACTCCATAGCCTTAATCTCTTTTCTTCGCATCAATGCTCAGTGATGTCAGTTTCGGCCTCGAATGAGCGCCAACCGCTGTCAGTGCCATCTATTGTTTGAAATTCGAACTAAAATCAAGAATCACAGTAAAAAAACTCCCGACATCATACATAACCCTCCTGCAAGAATTTTTTAAATATCTGTCACCGTTTGCTAGTTATTGAATTTTAAAATCCATCAGTCATTTTTGGGACACCCGGTATCTGTAAACTCTATTTCTGTTTTTCAGATTCACTTACATTTACAATTTACAATTTAAAATTTTTCTTTTAAAGTTAATCGCTTTCGTTTTGAGGTCATTCTCGAAACATTAATCACGAACAAGACACTAAATTCAGAATACGCAGAACTCAATATATTCAGAAAACGATAAAAATGGTTTTAACATATTTTGAAGCTTTGAATATTGTATGTCAATTAAATCTGAAAAATCAAACAGTAATCGATACAAAATACATAGGAATTTGGGGGATTCCTCAGGCCATTGGGGATTTTCCAGAGACCATCCCCTACATTTATCTGTGGTCAAAAAATTTGTGACATATTGCCTTAATAAATTTCGAGGCTTTTTAATTTTTTTTTTCATTTTCTTTCTCGTTAAAAAATCATTTTTCATCCTTAATCGCCAAAACTACTGTCCGCTATTCGGAATGTCCGCTATTCAGAGGTTAAACATACAAAAATTTAGATTTTGGGAGTGGGGATTTGAAAAGTGTCCGTTAAATAGAGGTGTCCGCTATTCGGGAGTGTCCGTTATGGAGGTTTTACTGTATATATATATATAAAAGAAAGATTTTTCATCAATCCCAGGGTTACCAATTTTTCATTAATTTTTTCTTTTCTTTCCCTTTTTTTTCTTTTTTTTTTTCTTCTTAACACTATTTCTGAATTGACATGTCATTGTTCGAACTGAAACACAGAAACTGAACTATGCTGAATATGCCAATAATGTCTTCTTTACAGAATTTGCCTTAAAAACAAATAATTAATTAATATTTATAATTGTTATAGTTTATTAATATATGTATATATATATATATATATATATATATCAGGGTTGTAAAAAAACCAGGTTTTTTTCAAAAAAACCCAAAAACCGGGTTTTTTTGGTTTAAACCTGGTTTTTTTGGTTTAAACCAGGTTTTTTTGGTTTAAATGATTTTATATTTTAGAAGAAAGATTAATATTAATATTTTCAAATATTTGAAGTCAAGCATTAAACAAAAATTACTTTAAGTTATTTTGTTGCAATTATATAATAAAATTTTTACTATTTTAATTTAACCATTATAATAGTTTTTTATTATTATAATATTTTAATATACAATAAAAAATAAAAATTATCACTTATATATGTATACATATAAATCAATCACTACTACTAACACACTAGTCTACATTTTCTTTTAAAGAAAATTAAACTAAGAAATTTTAACTGACACAAATAACAACTATTTGAAAACTATTTGCAAACTGAAGATAAAGAATCACAAACTAATGAAATATATCCAAACATTTTATTAAGGAAAGAAGAAAAAAACTTGACATTTCTTGAATAGATATCTTACAGCAGTATTGAATAATAGGAATGAATAGTAAATTTTACCCTCAATCATTGTTCATTTGTTTCATTACGACCACTAATTTTGATGCTTTCTCTACTCCTAATCTGTTTTGCAGTTTTGAATGAACTACATCAAATATTGAAAAAATCCTTTCAACACAGGCAGTCGATGCTTTGGCTGTAGTTAGCATGTTCACAAATTCCAAATCATTCTCCGTAATCAAAGATTTACCTGAAACATTATAAAAACTATTCCACCATTCAAAGTCAGACATTGTATCAACAACTTTGGGGTAAAAAAACACATTTTGATCATGATTATGAAATGGTTCCAACTTCCCCAAAAATTTTAATGTAAGTGCTAAGAAACCAGAGCCACATTTTTGTTTGATAAATTCAAGACCCTTGTTTTTCTCTTCTTTTGTGACATCAATTCCTAGGTTAGAAATCAATACTGATGAGCTTAAAATAAATGCAGCAAAATGTGCATCTACTAATGATTGTTCATATCTCTGTTTATACGCTGGTGATATGGCCTTTTTATTGTTTGATGTTGATGCTTCTTTTAGCTTCAATTCTAGCTTTTTCCATGCTAATACACATTCAGCGAGAGAACAGCTATTCCTCTGTACAAAATCAATAGTTTCAGCGATTTGGTTTCAGAATCGCAATCATGTCCTCAACATTTCTTTTTAAACAGATACTTAAGATTTTACTGGAGATATCACTATCAATCTCAGATCTGTGATCCTCACAAACTTTTGTAAGAATTGACTAATTTTTAACATAAGATTCAAGTGAATCACAATAAGTATTCCATCGTACCTCTAGAGGAAGTACCAACGCACTTCCACCTTCTGCATGATACCATGCTTTCGGGAGATGATGATTGCGAAAATATTTTTAAATATTTGTAAGATGTTTTGTTACATCACTTTTAACCAAATCTTTGGCTAACAGATTTAAAATGTGGGCACTGCACCCATATGTAAGTCGCGAAAAACCAAGCTCTTCATGCAGAATGTTTCTGGCAGAAACCATATTTGCAGTATTGTCTGTGACAAAACTTGATATTTTACATTTGAACTTTTCTTCTGCTGTCTGCACTGAACTCAAAACCAAATTTGCTAAATAATTTCCAGTATGTGATGAGCCGGATGTGTCAATAGTATCAACAAGAGTGACTTTACCACACTCTTTGTCTTTGATAACACTTATACACACGATAGGTTCATTATGGATGTTCGATCATCCATCCATTGCCATGCAAACTGTTTTGTTTTCTAAATCAGCTTTACATCTCTGAAGTTCATCATTGTAAATCTTGGGCAACCATTTTTCTTTTTTAAATAAAAGTTTTGGTATTTCAAAAAAAACCAAGCCTGGTTTTTTTAAAAAAACCATTTGGTTTAAACCATGGTTTAAACCAGCGTGGTTTAAACCTAAACAACCCTGATATATATATATATATATATATATATATATATATATATCATACGAGAAAGGTTATAAGCAAACAACACACAATAGGCCTGAAACCTTACAACATGGCTTCCTAATACCATTGTAATGATTGCAATAAATTTAATTTGAATGTCATAATACAAAAAAAAATTAAATTAAATTAAAAAAAAACTAATTAAGAACTTAAATTATCACCCACCCACCCACACAAAAAATAAATAAAAATGAAAATCTCTCCTAAAGTTTTGACTAACCTCCTGAAATTCAAACCCTGATACTATATGATGTACATATTAGTACATATTATGTATATGTAATATAAATTGGCTTATGTATGATGTATATAGAATGTATATGAGCATTTGGTGTTATATATGTTGATGACCTTGGTGAAATCATAATGGCAACCTTTGTGTAATTGTAATTGGAAGGAGTGCTAATAACAAGGAAGTACCATAATGTCTTTCTTTTCAGTAGATACTTGTAGGAATGTCTCAATAAATGAGAGAATGTTTCCTCTCTACACTTAGTATCAGGAATCATCTTCATTCTTTAATATGAATATCTCCAACTACAATTTCTCTGTAATAACTTCTAAAATTTTGTTGAGACGTCTATATTTTGTTCTAATTGATACATCGTGAGCATTTTTTGGTTTAGCATTTGAGGCTGTTTTTTCTCTATTTCTTCGTTCAGTTGATCCAATAACGATGTGTAATATGCGCTATTGATCGTTTTTACTTTCTCGAGGTAGTCAATGAATAAAATACCAAGTGCATCCCAAAATACGGAGACCATAACCTTTCCAGCCGACTGCTGCATCTTTGGCCACTTTGGACGACTTTCATCCACTGCTCTCCACTCAGTTCATGATCTTTTTGATTCAGGTGTGGAGTGGTGGATCCATGCTTCATTCATTTTCACATAACAATACAAGAAATCCTTGTTTATTCCTATTAAACAGTCTTCAAACAGCACTCTGAATCATCAACACATTGCTTTTGTTCCACTGTGAGCAAATGCGGCACCCATTTGGAAAACAGTTTTCCTAACCCTAAATTTTTGTGCAAAATGTTGTATACCCTGCCTTTTGATATCTTTTTGATGTCAGCTTTCTCCTGAAACTTCACTTTACGGTTTTCTAAAACATTTTTGTGAATTTTGTTAATGTTTTCTGATGCAGTCATCTTTTTTGGATGTCCCCGAGTATTCAGCATCATCGGTGTCCATATGGTTTAAACTCAACAAACCACCGATAAATTGTTGTTTTTGAGGGAGCAGATTCTCTGTAATACTTTTCAAGCCATTGCTGAGCTTGAACAGTATTATTTCCCATTATAAAACTGTGTTTAATCAACATACAGAATTTTTTTCCCCATTATTTTGAAAATATCAAAAGTAGCGTCACTAAAACTTCAATATCTTGAGAACTAATGGTTGAAATGTCATGAAATTTTGACAGTTTTGTTAGTCCTGGGACTTTTTGATCAATTAAAAAAAAAAAAAAGCTTGCTTTTACATTTCAAAACTGACCATAACTGTAGCTTTGCATACCATGACATATTTATATTTGCATCCAAAATGTCGAAAAAATGTAATAAAAATTTCAAGTTCAGGGAGGCACAAATAGTACTCAAATCTTACTTGTACCCATGTTCCTAAATTTTTTGTCTCTTGAAATGCTGTTTGGTACAGATATTGCAGATCTACCAAAGTTTCTATTGATGCCAAAGTGCTGATTTTTTGCCTTGTGTGGTAGTCCAGTGTTTCTGACAAGATTTTGTTTCACATGTGTTCAATTGTGTATGTTTTATAATAAAATAAATGTATGTTTTATAATAAAATTGTGTGTGTTTTATAATAAAATAAATGTGTAGTTTTATAATAAAATTTTGTGTGTTTTATAATAAAATTTCGTGTGTTTTATAATAAATTGCATGTGTTTTATAATAAAATTGTGTGTGCTTTATTATAAAAAATACTGTTTCATAATAAAATAAAGCTAACATGCTGTTTTTACACTCTAGACCTAAACAGGTATTCAAGGACAGGGTTTTCTCAACAATATGATAATAAAAAAAAAAGTCAAGCCAACCTTAGTGGATTTGTTTTTGCTGTTTTTCTTAATAATTTCGAAACATACCAGTTTATTTTGTGATTATAAAATAATAATACACCAGGCATATGTGCTCATTTCTTTTCTTTCTTTCTTTAAAGTTTACAAGAGCTTCACCTTAGTCTCAATGAGTACACCACAATCGACCTGCCTTCAAATAAAATCTACTCTACTGTAAAACATCTGTCTTTGTGTGGAAATCCCATCGCTTCCTGGAATGATGTTGTGCTTGTTGGCAAAATATTTCCTAGTCTGGAGTCACTAATAATGGCTGATACACACATCGCATCGATTCCTGAACCTTCCACTTGGGAGCATTTCTTTCCCCATCTGCAGACAATAAATTTTAACAATGTTCTTATAAATGACTGGAAGGATATTGAAAGATTAAATTGTTTTTCAAAATTAGAAGATATACGATTACAAAATTTGCCTGTGGTAGATGTAAGTAATTTTTTTTATTAAAGTACATTTTAAAAACTGAAAATACAGTAGATGCTGCTTTATGTGATCACAGTTATTGTTATCAGTTGCTTAATGTTATCAAAATCAGTCGGGACCGATTGCCTACATTCAATTCTACATTAAAGTAAATCGCTTTGTGTGATCAGTTTTTCATTTAATGTTATCGATTTCTCAGTCTCCGATGATATGACAAAAGATTATGAGGTCGAGAAGTAGGGATTGCACTATTCCTACTTTTGTTACCACTATTTTTCTTAATGGCTATCTTTGCCTTATTTAATCACAGCATTTCTGTTATATAATAAGGTGAAGAATTACTATTGTGAAGTTGTGGTACTCAAAAGTAGTAACCATGTAATCCTTGCCTAGTTGGCAATTGAGAATCAAATTCCTTCATCTACGAAGCTCGCAGAAACTGAAGTTTGCAAATAAATTTGAGAAAAACTAAGATAATGATAATCAAACCAAATTTATTGGGGGGAAAAAACATCTACAAATCCAGAAAGGAGAAATGAGTTAAAAATTTTTAAACGAGATTTACATCATCATCCGGTTATTTTTCAAAAATATGAGTATAAAAAATTCATTAATGATATTTTAAAAAATAATTATCAACAAAGATTGCCAAATTTTTTAAATAAAAATTTTCTCTCTTTTTAAAAGTCATCATTTTATCAACGATAAGTTAATTTTTTTCAGTAATAGTAGATATTTCATTAAGTATTTCACTAAATTGTTTATTATTACCAATTCGATATTGTTATCAAAATCTCGTGGTCTCATGGTGTATATTAAGTGACATCTACTGTAATCCTAATTATGTAATTTATCTGTCCTTTAAATATATATCTCTCCTGTGTTGTTATTATTATTATTCATATATATATTAATATAATAATTAACTAATTTATAATGTACCACTTATATGTAATATATCTTACCACTGTAATCATATCTATACTTTTTTCATCACCTGTTCAAAAAATTGCTGTTAACCTACCATATTGTGATAAGGCATGAAATAAACATCTTTTAGGCTTATGCACATTAAAAAAAAAAAAGTGTTTTTCACTTTACATAAATACATTACAAATTTAATGATTAATCCTTCTATATATAAAAAAAAGTTTTGGCTTAAAAATGGACCAATGAAAATCTGCGTAGATATTCCGGGTTAGTCTCATCGCTTTTTTATTAGGGACTTTTTTGAGGAGCGATTACTTTTTCTCTAGCCATCCTACGGATTCGAAAATCATACCACCAGACGCGAAATATAACAAGCTTTCAGAAATTCAAAAAATTATCACGGTCAGACAATAAAAACTCAAAAAATCCTTAAAAATTGAGTAAAAAATTTTTTATTGAAAAAGTCATTTTTTATATTGTTGCCAAAAAAGCGCAAAGGATTACATTTTATCTCAAATAAAAAATGTATTTGCGCGAGACTATTAAAAACAATAATGAAAGTTTAAAATAATAATTAAATGATCATATGTTGAAAGCAGGAAATAAAGAAAATTACGTCATAAAAATTGTGTTTACACATGAATCCTTCTAATACCTCGAAACGTATCTGATTGGTCAGAGCTTTCTGACTTTTCTTAGGGGGAATTAACATGAAAGTAGAGAATTTAGATAGGATGGACGCTATTAGAGGGGTTACCAAGAGGAAGAGACGCGAGTATGTCGCCAAATTTGGCAGCCAAAATTAGCTGCCAAAAGGGGCGCCAACTTGACGCTATTTCCAATATTTCTCCAAATTTCCATAGACTCCTATTGAAATCCAATAGCGTTTACTCGCTTACAAAAAATCACCAAATTAAGATATTGCAATGCAACAAAAATTAGTATTAGCTTATGAATAGAGCTTAATTGAATTATTTACATTATTTTTAAACACAAACACTAGCTATTTACAATATTCGTAACACTATATATACAATTGGTTCTTGTTAGTTATCCTGTCGACCAAATTGCTGTCGCCAAATTCATATATATTAAACGAGCAAGAGATTTTCCCGATTATTCATATATATTAAACGAGCAGGAGATTTTCCTGATTATGAATGATATCATAAACGACGTGGAAGATTTTCACGAAAATTGTCCCCTGTACTAAATCGAGCACGAAAAAAAGATCTAGCTAGGTTCCGAATACAAGAAAATTCGTTTTTACAGGGTAAAACAAACTCAGTCCTGAAAATGTTTTTTGTTATAAATGGAAAAATACTCAAACGATTTACACGAAACGTGTTGCCTATACTGAATTAGAGCACGAGAAATCAATCTAGCTAGGTTTCGAATTCGGGAAAGGTCATTTTGATCTATTAAAAGGAACTCAGCACTAAGAATGCTGCTATATATCGAAAACCGCACTAACGATTTTCACAAAAATTAATGACTACACTAATTCGAGCACAAGAAATCGATCTAGCTAGGTCACTAATTCGAGAAAACTCGTTTTCTGTGTTTAAAACTCGACATGGTATAAAAAGCAAGTCTTGAAACAAAATCGAAAAAGTACAGAAAGTTCTTTGTCCAGATCGACTTTAGCTATCCAGTGCCAAAAAAAGTGGGTGCTTTTCGAACCAAAATGTACCAAAAAAAGAAATAAAGGAAAAAAAAACATTCATAAATATTGAAATGCAAATGAGATATTAAAACAAATATATCCCACAGGACTAAAGTAAGCCAGCGAGTATTTTTGTGTGAGTGTAGTATCCTCTTTAACTAACAATTGTGTTTTTAAACGGCCTCGACAAAATTTTAAAAGCGGTAAAAGAATTGAAAAAATTTAGTGATGCATAGTTACATAGATTAGATCAGTTTCTACTGATGTCACAAACATTCACCTGTCGAGAGGGATAATTATGAAAAATATTGTAAATACATAAATATCCAATATTATTTTTTTTCTGTTTTCCTTAATACATTTTAAAATTTATTTTAATAAAATATTGATAGTTGACACTTGAGTGAATGCAGCTTTTCTCTTTTTTTTTTTTTTTTTTTTTAATTCCAATGCCAACATTCACCCATTTGTTTATTTGGCGTTAGAGTCTGGGTGTAGCGATTACTTTGGCGATAGTTTATTTTATGGAAAATGGTTGACGGGATAATGCGGAAATACCAAAAATAGTTTTTTAAAAACACTCTTTTATAAGCAACCAATGGTCATCTTGATAATACCGCGGAATTTTTTTAACCGCAATTCATATTTTTTACGTAAAATATCTATTACAATGCATTAATTTGGCCTGGGCAAAGACCTCTATTATGAAAAATCCACCTCTTTTTTATACGTTTGCCAAGAAGCTCAAAATAATGAATTTATTTGAAATATATACTTTTTGCTCTGTTTATTTATCAACAAAAGAGAATCAGAAAGAAAAATGAAACATTATTTAAATTATCTTTTTACTCTTTTAAATTTATTTGTCATCGTGTAATCGTAAATTTATTGATATTTAATTATTAATTGATGAAAACGTATTCTGTATGTTACATTTTTTTAACAATTTATTTTTTACTTTTAATTCTTTAAAATATTGACTTTTGCCATTTCACAGCGCTTTGGCCTATTTTGGCAAGCATTTTACTGTCACATAATTAAATCCGTTGTTTTTCAACTCCCATACAATTGCACGAGTTACAGAGATATTTGGCGATTTATCACCTGTGACTGCCTAATTGAAAAAGAACAATCAATTTCGAGTGAATGTATCATATATATTCTCCTGTCAACATCCCTTTTTTTCTGAAAATACGAAACGCAGAACGACGAATGAGATAGCATATGAAAGGATTTTGAAAACGCTTCTGACATAGCACACTTAACATTTCGTTAAAACATGTTTTCGATTGAAAATTGCTGATAATTAAAAATTAAATCGGCATTGTTTTCCTAAATGAAATGAAAGGTTTTCCTCAAAACATTGTTGCCAAAAAAATAAAATACCACATTATATGATGCTCAGCAATTATTATAAAAAAACACTGCACAGGTTTATTTTATATTTATGATTAAAAAGCGAAATTTAAATTGAAATGTTTAGATTTATATTTCTATGTCCCATGTTTTTCCCGAAGCGGATGACGTCATCCTCTAATGCAGTTAAAATACGATTGTTAGTTTTTTTTTTCTCGCGTGTGCCTTTAGCAATCTTGGATCAGTTTTTACTCTAACTTTGATAGAATAAATTGTTTACAGATATTTTTATCCTTGCTTTTTCTTTAGAAGTTTAAACCTGCATCTAATAACTATTACATATTGATAAAAAATGGTACTTCTCTTTTATCCCGTCGACCACTTTTCATAACAAAAAACTATCGCCAAAGAAACGGAAGAACGTTGCCATTGGAATATCAAAATAAATAAATAAAATATAAGAATTTAAGGACACAATTGTTATTTTAATTAATGAAATAACTAATAAACCAGTAAAACATAATGAAAAATACACGCAAATGTCGAATTAAAAACCACTTGATGATTTAAACAAACACGTATAATGCTTCTGACATCAAGTAAATGGGACTGCATTTTTGGCGTTTAATCTTACAATTTGGCGATAGTTTTTTGTTATGAAAAGTGGTCGACAGCATAACAGAAAAGTACCTAAAAAATATTAGATTTCAGTGTGAAATCCTCGCACGGGCCCTCTGGTTAATTTATAATTAAGTTATAAAAATATTAAAATGTTGTATTGTCATCGGCAAAACACTTTTCAACATAATTTATATAATTCTTGCCTATCAGGAATTGTGCTAAAAATCGATTGGAAAATTCCATGAATAAAAAAAAGTAATTAAAATAAGCTAGCAAAAAAATAAAATTAAATAAAATTAAAAAATACCTGTTGAAAAACATTACCGAGCGAGGATTGGTCTACTAGGTACTTGTAAGATTAAATGCCAATAGTGGTTGATCGAAAATGTCACATTCACTTGACAACACGTGTTTACGTCATCAAGTTATTTTTATTTCGACGTTTTATTTATATTTTTATTAATGTTATACTAATTTATTTGTTATTTCGTTATTTAAAATAAAAATTATGTCAATTTGTATAATTTGGTGAGTGAGCAAGAAAAAAAGAAAATTACGTCATAAAAATCGGGTTTACACATGAATATTAAAAATAAAAAAGATGAATTAAATGAAAAAGCATTATAACCAGTTAAATGAAAAAGCATTATAACCTGATTACAGAAGAAAGTCGCCGTTCGTGATATCACCATCATCTTTTTAAAACAGGATACATTACCAGGTTTTAAGAGGCTGTGAAATCAGAAAGGGGGTTGGTGAGCGTAGCGAGCAGGGGGCAGAGCCCCCTAGTAAAGTAAAATGATTTTAACTATTAAAAATTTATTCTTTCAGTCTCATTCTCACAAAAGTTTTTCTGGATTATTTTAACACCTTTTTTTGGAGTATATGATTCAATTGTTAAAATAATCATTTTAGTTGCATTTTCTAGTTTAAATTGTGCTTAAAACTAATTTCAAAATTTAAAGGGTAGAGAAAGCCTTACAATTTTCATCTGTATTGTACATCCCATTTTCACAGTGCAGTAAAACCTCCGTAATGAACACTCCTGAACAGCAGACAACTCTATTCAGGGAACACTTTTTCAATACCCAAAACCTACATATTTGTATGTTTTTACCTCTGAATAGCAGACAAATTTTATGGTCTCGAGGTGTCTGGTATTGAAAAGTTTTCTTGTATTTTCTTTTAATTAGCATATAACTACTGACCAGTAACATCTTCTTGATACTGATTTATTTATATTAAAATTAATAAGTTTAAGGATCTATACTTAAGGTAAAGGCAGATGAAAAGAATAAGTAAGTCCAGCTGCATTTTATTAATATATAGTATTATTTCATTATTGTTATATATATATTTCATTTTCTCCAAGAATTCTGGGTTATAATATAATAAAAACTTAATTTTGCAGATGAATTTTCGTTATAAATCAGAGTTTTATAGTAGTATTTAATTGTTATAAAGATTATATTTTCGAAGTTAATGTTTTCATGTGGGAGATGACATGTTTTCATGAGGATGAAAAAATATGAAAGAAAAACACCAGAATGTAACTATTATAAAAATTTAAAATTAAATATAATATTTCAAAAATGAAATTTCCAATTTTTCCAAGTGAAAATAAACCTCCTCAGAAAAAAACCTGAAAAAAATTGGTTCTGTTTTTTCTGATCATTCCCATCTCTAGTCTTGACTCTAGCATAGGGTGCAAGTTTTATAGCAAGGAAAAAACACATTGAGGAACAGTTTATATTTAATATATACACAAATCAGCCATATAATAATGTAAAATGAAATATATAATGGGTGTCGACATAAATAAGCCATATAAGATTGGCTAATCATGCACTCACAATGGAATCACTGCCGTGTTTGATAGACTCAGGTACTAAAACCCTTTAATTTTGTCATTTTTAACAGGACTATGTCTAAAACAAAATGTGAAATGCAAATGTATTTTGTGAAGATTAGTAACAGGATTTTATTAACGCCACTTAAGAATTCAAAACTCTTCAGTCTGCAACTCCCTTTTCTACTATCAAAGTATTTCTCTATTTTCACAAAATAAAAGACATGATGCTCACATCTTTTCTACAAAATTTAAAGTTGGTGATGATGTTAAATATGAAAAACTTCATTGTTCTAATACTCTTAGATTGTGTCCACCGTGTTCTGACCCCATATACCATTTTAAATCAAATGTCCAGAAAAAAGCTGATAATTTCAAAACATTCATTGTTCTTTGCTGTAATAATTTTCAACTTTTTTGCATATTTTTGAAATATTTATTTATTTATTTGATGATGAGATAAACACCACTGTAATTAGGATGCAGCTAATTACCCTGAGAATATTAGAAAATTGTAGAGTAGTAAATATTATTCTATTATACTGAATTAAATTTTAGATTAATATGCGGTGTATGTAAAAATCTATAGGTAACATACAGGGTTGTATAAAAAAAATTGAGTACATTTCCATCTATTGGCAGAAATTGCTGAAGGTTGTTACTTTTTAATAGTGTTATGTGTTTTCTAACTGGACTGAATTATGTAGTATATATGTTATGGCTAAAGCAAGAATTTAAGGTAAACCTAGGTTTAACCGGTTAAAGTGGGGATTACCAAGGTAAAGCCTGAAAAGTTCTGAATGCTTCCACCTTTAACTGGCTAAAACTGAGTCTAACCAATCCTAGTCAGTTAAAGCCCGTAGAGTTCCCAATGCAACAATTTTTTGCCGCTAAAACTGTGTCTAACCAGTTCGTGAGCAAATCCAGATCGTGTTAGCTACGCAGTTGGTTAGTATTGTATCATCCCTTGCCTGTGCGTGTTTGTTTTGTAACATGTTGACGAATTTATCTAAAAAATGGAGATTGAAAATGTGTTCAAATCAAATTTCTGTGACATAAGTTACCGACTGCTGCTTGAATGAATTTCATGAATTGAATAAAATTTCTGGTGTCCAGTAATGTTTTTTGGGTTAATGTGCACATAGCACTCATATATAAGTTACTGACCACTGCTTGAATGAATTTCGTGCATTCTAGAGATTGAGTTTCGTGTGTCCAGTGATTTTTTTGTTTATGTGTACAAAGCACACATACATAACTTATTGACCTCTACTTGAATGCATTAATAAATTAACATCCTTATTCATGGTTTACTTTTATTTATATATTATCTTATAATATATTGCTTTATAAACATATATAACTTAACTTTGGGACTTAACTGACTAGGATTGGTTAGACCCAGTTTTAGCTGACTAAGGGTGGAAGCGTTGGGAACTTTATGGGCTTTAGCCGCAAATTCTTGGTAATCTCCACTTTAACTGGTTAAACCTATGTTTGCCTTCATTCTTGCTTTAGCCAGAACATACATACAAATCTGTTGTTCATATACAGGGTTGCACAAAAGAATTCAAGTATTTTTCTGACTATGGGTTGTAAATCCTGAAAATTGGTTTCAAATGTGTTATGTGTTTTCAAAATAATTTACTTAAGATACCTTCTTTCACCTTATTAAATAGCAAAATTTGTTACAGTATACTGGAAGTTATGGTAAGTGCTTCATAATCTATGCAGCTTGACATATGATTTTTGTTTCTTATTATTTTGTTACACTTACTTTATGTTTCATATAATTTTTATTATATAATATCATTACTCTTATTGCCATAAGACAGGTGTATAATTTTTTATATGTAAAAGTAAGTAAAAAAAAAAAGAAAAAATTGTTTTTTCTTCTCAATCTTCTGGAAGAGTCCCACTAGCGCTGCATTCAAGTTTAGTGGTCCTCAGCTTGGAAGGGGGATATGAAAAGATAATAACAAATTAACATCCTTTTTTAAATACAAAATTTAAATTAAATTCCCAAATTCTTGGAAAGGATAATAATTTAACATCCTTTTTAAAATCCAAAATTTAAATTAAATTCCCAATTTTTTTTTTCTAATTTTAAAATCTAATGCTCAAAGCTAAATCTTCCCCTGGTAATTTTTTTTCTCAGCCCAACAGTTATTACAGTAGACTCCCTCAAATCCGCAAATACCTAAAATCTGTATATCATTTCAGATGTAAACAATGAAGCTTACAGTTAAGATGTAGGTGAAAATTTTAAGGTTTTTTAAAATTTTTATATCATTCTGTAAACATTTTAATTTAGAATTCTGGTAAATATGATTGAACTTATGTTTTCTCATGAAGGAAGCATAAATTTACTAATTTCAAGATAGAAAAATTTCAAGATAACGCTGATATCAGTGACGATCACGATCTTTTTACCAAGTACATTTATGTATTAATTAAGCTTTGGTTATTAAGTATAGCTAAACCTGAAATAAAACTTTGTTATTTTAAGATTTTTTATGTGAATAATTAGTGTATATTTATAAGGAGAGTTTCACTGAATAATTCAAGAAAAAATTATCTCATCATTATGCCTATTTAGTTATGCATTATTTATTTACTTGACCTTTACTTTTAATAATTAAAAAATAATAATAATTTTCAAAATTTTTATTGTTTTAATTTATTATAAGCATTCATTATAATTTCGAGTGCATTATTAAATTCAAATTGCTGTTTAACAATGTAAACAAAACAGTGACCAAAAATTTGCAAAATTCTATATTCCACACAACTTCTGGTTTTAAGCTATGTGGATTTAAGGGAGTCTATTGTACTTGAAGACGTCACATTCCACCCAACTTTAAGATGAAAAGTCAGGAAGTAAGCACGATTTTTCTATTTCTGATCTTCAAGACTTCGGCGTAACTTCAAAAGACTATCATGTAACTGAAGAAGGAAAAAGAAGTCAGATACCCAATCGAAGTCTTAGTATTATTATTTAGAAAGGTTCACAATTAGAATCTCCAGTTAAATTAATTCCTTATATAACTATATATAGTAAAACCTCTAAATAATGGACTACTCAGAATTTGTGGAATTTGTCCTTTATTTGGAGTTTCTGTTTTTCAGAAGACTGAATACAAATATATAGCTGTTGGGGGTCAGGACCAGACAAATGTCTTGGTGTTGAGGATTAAAAAGGTGTTTGCTAAATAGAGGTGTCTACTATTAGAGGCTTTCATTATGGGGGTTTTATTGTATAAATCAGTGATGCTGGAGATATGCTATAGTGCATCATTTAAGTAAAAAATTGGAGAAGTGATGCATAAATATAATTTTAATGGGTCTTTCAGAATGCATAGTTTTTCCCTTAAAAGATTTCGAAAGAAGCATTTTTTGTATTAAATACATTTAATCTATCTTATTTCTAAAAGAGGACCTACTTTTGTAAAAAAAAAAACTTTTGGTAAAAAGGTTTTTTTGGAAGTGTCTGGGTCTCAGAGACCCAGGATTTTAAAAGCCTGACGGCATCACTGAAAATATATATCTTGGGTTAAATTGTAATATATCTTTGTAATATATATTGTTGTATTTGTAATATATTGTATTGTATGTAATTATTGTATTTGTAATTGTAATATATATATATATATATATATATATATATATATATATATATATATATATATATATATATAAATATATATATATATATATCTTTGAATATTCTTCTTATGTTTTAAAAATATTTTATTAATAGTTGCCATAAAATATTTTTTAAATGACAAATTTTCAGAGATTTCTATTTACTAATTTATTTGTTCCAATTTGTAGTCCCTTAATGAGTTAGAAAGACGCCAGCATTTGATCGCTTATTTACCATCTGTGATTCGACTGAATGGAAGTGCCATATTCCAGAAAGAAAGAGAAGATGCTGAAAGGGCTTTTATCCGTCACTTTTTAAATAAAAGTGAAAGGCCAAAAAGGTTTAACTTTAACTTTTCTATAATATCCTCCTTTTTGTGTTTTGTTTTGTTTTATTTATTTTCATTCATTACAGCAGATCCTCATAATTCAATCCCAATGAATTTAAAAGTACATTATTATAAGGAACAGTGAATAAAAATAAGAAATAATCTGTTCTAGATTCTCCTGAAATTTCTCATTGTATTATATTTTAAGTGCAGAAATTGTTTAATTTAATCAAGTATAATAAGTAATACTGTTGTAACATTGTATGTATAAAATCATCATCATCATCCAACCTCACAAGTCTACTAGTTGAGGATTGAACCTCACTTTATATTCAATATTTATTTTATAGAAAATAGTTAATGAATTAACATGTATACGTAAGAAAGGAATTCCATTTATTATGAATAAACATTGCAAGATTATATGGTACAGATGTTGCAGATGCACCAGGGTTTCTTTTTGGTGCCAAAATGGGGATTTTTCTGCCTGGCGTGGCAACCCAACATTATTGGCGAGGTTTTGCTTCATATGGCAGCTTGGTAGAACAGATTGTGGGTGTTTTATATTAAATTAAATATTGTGTGTGTTTTATACTAAATTAAATATTATGTATGTCTTATAATAATTTAAATATTGTATGTGTTTTATATTAAATTAAATATTGTGTGTGTTTTATATTAAATTAAATATTATGTATGTTTTATAATAATTTAAATATTGTATGTGTTTTATATTAAATTAAATATTGTGTGTGTTTTATAATAATTTAAACATTGTGTGTGTTTTATAATAATTTAAACATTGTGTATGTTTTATAATAAAATAATTTGTGTGCGTTTATAATAAAATAGTGTTTGTTTTATAATAAAATTGGGCATGTTTTATAATAAAATTGGGCATGTTTTATAATAAAATTGGCATGTTTTATAATAAATTGTGTGTGTTTTATAATAAATATGTGTGTTTTTTTATAATAAAATAAACTGCTTCATAATAAAATAAAACTAACATGCTGGGCTTAAGGTTGCTCGTCACTAAACTGCCTGATTCCCCTCACTAATGTTAAACCTATGGACATAGGATGCATTCGTATATTTAAAATATCTCCTCAGGGAAATAATATTTTAAACTTCTGTTTTCTTTGTACTGTTCTTAAGGGATTTCTTTATTTTTCTTATTTATCAAAATATTTTGTAAAACGCTAACCTTGATTGTAGAAGATTAGAAAATCTATCAATATTTTCATCTAATCTTTTTGGATAATGTGCCATAATTGGGATGGATACTAATTAACGTATTTTGGAGAGTATGATTTGGTGAAACATAAAACTTTTGGAAACCATTTAATGATTCCTTTAAACCATATTTGTCATCAGTATCGCCCACTTTTGACAATTTTTCTCCCTTGGCGTGCAATCTAATTAAAATTCGCTGGCTTTCTTCTTTATGCCGATCTCTGTCCAATTTTATTTTCTCGCTGTTCTCCTTCTTGATACAGTTCAGGAGTTTTCATAACTGCAGGACTCGCTGACTTCGGCATTCATGCTTAATGTCTACTGGCTTTTAAGTTGCCATACATTAACTTATGCAGAAACTTTAAGCCTAGTAAGTAATCTTCTGTAATTGTGTTCACTGCCAAATTTGCATATTTTATCGAATATGATTGCGTGCATAGAGTGTTTTTGTTTGTCTTTTTATACACTTTAATGGTGTCCTCAATCACATTAAACCATATTGTTGTCTATTGTTGTATGCCATTTGTCACATAAACCACAATGGCGCCTGTAATGCTAATTACAGTAACCTCCGTTTTTTTTCTATATTATAATTTTATTGTTAATATTATGTAGTAGAAATATTAAATTCAGTTGCAGAAGAATTTATAGGTAGTTGTATTGTATAACATAATATAGATATAGGTATTCAGGGCTCGAAATGGAAAAATCCATGAACTAGAATGCTATTTCCAAATTATTGCTGACTACAAAAAATTTTTGCAAGTATAAACAAATTTATTTTTAACCATACAAAAACAATTTTAAAAATGCATTTAAGATTCAAAATAATAATAATAAAAAGGTACAGAGATACAAATCTATCTATATATAAAACACTATGTTTACGTGGCGGAAAACAATGAATAATTTCTCTCTTGCCTGTCATATTTATTTAGTCACTAAAATTTAAAAAGGTTGCATGTAGGATCGTGGCTTATCGCAGTGATGTTAAGGCCATTTTTTCGGATGAACCTGAACTGGAAAAGAAATATTAATGTTTTTCAGAAACTGTAACAATATGTTTTAACAATTGCACAAACCAGAACGATATTTGTCTTAATTTCACAAACCTGAACAATATTTGTCATAATTTCACGAACCAAAATATCATTCCGGTTTTCTCCAGTATATTTCGAGCCCCGTATATATATTATGTTCACAGATACAATATGTGATTAGGATATAAATATATTCATTCCGGCAGATATAATATACAGCCAAAAATAAAATTACCATTGCAAATTTCTTTTATAGCTAAAAGCCATCAATCTAATTTTATGTATTTAATTAATGTATATTAAATTACTGTTTTCACCGTGACAATGATAAACATGATTGGCAGTGAACAACTATTTTTGGTGATCTATCTTCTTGGCACAGATGATATACAAGTACCAAATTAACTGACGATTCGTTTTGAAATCTGATTCATTAAATATTATTACATGAGTTGGGTTTGTTTACATTTAACTTAAGTCAAGAAAAGATTGGGAAGGAAGTTGAGTTGTATAGCACTTCACTCAAAATAATTATGTTAATCTTTGATTGGCTTAAAGGTGCAAATAATTTTTAGATGCAAGGGAGTGCAGCAAAATTCATTGCTGAAGGAACTTGCTTTGCAAATGATTATCTTCATGGTTTAATATTTTTGTCTCTCTCAAAGAAGGAATCTCTTGTGTTTACTTCAGTGGAATGAGATATTGGACTGTCAGCTTAATTTCAATTGAAGTTATCTCAGAAACATATACATATTTGAATGTAACTCCTCTCTCAAACATAATTTTTTAATTTTAATTTTAAACATATTTTTTATTTTTTTGTAACTTTTATGCAGTTTTATTTAAAATAATAATAATAATAATGGCTGCCTGACATATGAAAAGCGAAGCAGTCAGCCCCATAACTGTTTAGGACAGTCATATGACTTATGTTATTATAATATAGATAACATTGTGACTACCATTTCAGCATTTTATTTTTAAGACGCAAGATTTACATGTATAGAAATCTACAATAAAGGTAATGTTTGTGCAATGAATGGGTAGGGTGAATTAAGATTGAACTATTTAAAAACACTGAGTAAAGAGGAACTGGAGGGGAAATATTTACGTTTGGCATGACGCCAAAAATGCAACCCTACATTCTGCCCAAACAACTGGCGGCTCGCTTTGAAAACCTCTCCCAGTCCAATGAATCCAGTCCTTGTTCCACATGCAGCCTCTCTCCATCCAATGAAATCTCTTGTTTGGTCCTAATGATTTGAATGATAACCGGCTTCATATTGCAAGCCATTTTTACGCTTTACTTCCTCTCTATTCTTTCTCTTAACTCTGTGATTAAAAAATGCTAAAGAATAGGAACAAAAATTAAGATAAGTTAAATGGAGATAATTATTTAGATAAAGTCCTTGTCTTATTTTTGCCACCTATTCACGAAGTTTATCATAAATTAATTGTCCTTGAAGCTATGGTTGTGATTCTTAATAATTTTATGGTGTTGGAAAATGTTTATCGTACATTATTCTACATATTTTTTTTTTCTATTTAAAATTTATTTACAGTATGGTTTTTATTTCTAATCTAGGTTTTATGAGCTTGAAGACATCCATGGTAAATTGGATCCGCTTGTTGATGTGGATCTATCTCCTAAAAAAACTGCTGAAGTGTCCGTGGAGTTTTGTGAGGAACAAACTGTCTTAACTGTAAACTTACAACAATCTGTGCAAGAACTGAAGTCTTTTCTAAGTGATAAATTTGGCCTGAGACCAACCAAAATGCGCCTTTTCTATATTGATAATGAATTAAAAGGTTTAGATACATATGGCCCAGAAGAAATGCGCTTCAACAATCGAAAACTGTACTCATACCAAATCAAAGATGGCGATGAATTTTTAGTCGATTCTAAATAAGTCAGGCATCTCCCCTCCCCTTTCCCCCTCCCCTGAACTAAATTTCTCCCACTGCCGAAGGTTTGTGTTTTCTGTTATAGCCCATATTGGATTGGGATGGTGATTTTTTTTTTTTTCATAACTTAGATTATTTTTTTATTAATAGATTTTTGTGCATTTTATGACTTTTAATGGATTACTTGTTGCTCAGTATAACTTTTGATAAAAGCAAACACATTACCCAAGTATTTTATATTCAGTCAATTTATTAATTTAGTATTTAGTATCGGTAGATTCATAACATTTATTTAGATCTATACATCTGTCTCTCTGAGTTTTTATATTGGAAAACATATTCAGCTGTTTACTTTCTTCCAATATCTTTTAATGTAAATTAACTGAATAACATAACAGTTTTCATAAGACTCATTCTACACTATGTTCATTACATTTAAATTTCAAAGAGAATCATGTTGCATAAATTTGTAAGACAAGATAAATAACTGTGCATTATGTTATGTTTAATATATTTTAAAACTTCATAATTGAACCATACATTGCTTCTTGTTAGCTTTAAATATTTTATGCTTGTTTATATGTTTTATTTCATGTTTGCTGTGATTGTAACATCTTTGTTTTGTGAGTTTAAAATAAGCTTCTACTGAGTCTATGGCATTCATAGGAAATTATTTTCAAATCTATTTTGTATATATTATTTGAAGTTTTGTTTATAATGCTTTAATTTAGCTTCATTTTTCTGTATAAATAAGAGTTTTATTGTTAACATCATGCTGAAATAAGACATCTTGTTTTCGACATTTAAAAAAAAAATAATTGTATCAATTATATATGCCAGTGTTTAATAATACTGTGATTATAGCAAGATTAATTTTGTTTCAAAATTTAGTTAAGTTTAAAATTGTGTGTTAATAAATTTGAAATTGAATAAGATGTTTTAATTAATAAACTAGCTGCTTGCGTCTTTCTTTTACTTCTAATTTAAGTGTTTTGATTTTTAAAAAAATTGTAAAATATATTCTGAAGTAAAACAACTACAAACTCACTTCTTCCTCCCCCTCTGCCTACTTTATTTGTAATGTAATAAAATTCAATAATTCATAATTTCAAAAACATAATTTTTATTGAGATTTAATTATTTAAATTTGTTAATGCAGTGTTAAATTTAATATTACAAATAGTAAAAAATTGAATTTATTCAAAATCACCAAGATTGGGAAAATAACTTCTACGAACTTAAACTTATATATATATATATATATATATATATATATATATATATATATATATATATATATATATATATATATATATATAAATCAATAAAAATTTGACTAAAAAATATGAATAAACTATTATTTATTTTTAAAAATATATTAAATAATAGTTTATTCATATTTTTTAGTCAAATTTTTATTGATTTTAATTGATATATATGTATTTTTTATTTTGAAATCTGTAAAGGCAAGCCTTGAGGAGTAACTGAAGTTTCACTAATACTAGTTAAATTTCTAGCTTACTGTAGTCACATTTTTTTTTAAAAATAACTTTTCAATTTCAACAATTTCAGAAATAAACATAACAACACTCATTATGTTTAAATTATTTAAATGTCTAATCATTTTAATTAGTACCAAAGTTCTGGTAGAATAACCAAGCATCAGATTTAAAAAATAAGTTTGGAGTTTAATAGGAAATTTTTTCTGTGTAAATAATGGTGATTGAAACAACATTTGATGACAACATTCGCTAAATTACGCCAATTGACTGTGAAACTGCAACAATAAAATATTTTTTAAACTAAAATATAAATAAAAAATAAAAAAGTGCAATAATTAAAAAATATGTATATGTTTTTATTTGTAATAATCTTCCCCTAAAATTTTTGTTTCATACTCATTTATAATGTGATTAATGTTAATAATAAATAATAATTCTATGTTTTGGTGTCAGATGTTCATTATATTTTGCATTTAAATTTTGTCATAAATTATATGATTCTAATAATACCTAGTTTGTCTATATAAGTTTATAGACATCGATGATAAGTGAACAACATTCCTTTGTATGCTACAGTTGATAAAGAGAATGTGAAAAATAATAAGGCGTTTAATAATTCCAATGTACTTGTATATGTAATGATTTGTTGTTATTGAGATTTATCTAAAAAGTTAAAAAAATTTTTGTTTTATGAGGCTGTGTATTGGGAGGGGGGAGTGCAATGAAAATTTTATTTGATACTCCCTATAGCGAAAATTGAAGTTTCTTTTCTTTTCTCATTTTCCATTTTGATATCTGTTACTCACTGTATTGTGTCTTTATGATATCATGTAATCTAAAATACGTAGAAATTTTTTTATGCCAATATTTTTTTTCTCTTTTTCTTGACAAGCTAGATAATTAACCATAAAGCTGTCACTTTGCACATTAGCTTTTATTTTTTATTGCTGAATTTTATTAAAGTTTTTTTTTTAAATTATATTTTATAATTTGGCCTGACATTAAAATAAACAAATAAATAAATTTGTCTATCATATATTTGAATTGGTAATAATGCAGGTCAGTTATTTAATACCATGTAAAATATTTGCAAGATCCAAATTACTGCTCTTTTGGAGTTTGTTTTGGGTAGATTGCTTAGGAAAATTTTAAAATGAAATTAACTGTCATTTATTTATAACTACCTCTTTTTTTTTCTAGTGGTGCTTTGTACTTTTACGTGAATGAAAACAAATTTATTGTATGTGTGTATGTGTGTTAGTTAAAAAGTTTTCAATTTATTAATAAGTGCTAAAAATTATTGTTCTGAGACTGTTTTACCATTATTTAACCCTGACAGTAACCCAATTTTTTTTTCATAACTGAAGAAACCCAAAACTTCAAAACAAATAAATAAAAAGTCTGTGTAATTTTTCTTCCTATAACTCTTCCTATTTTTCTTCCTCGACTATAACTTCCTAGGAAGATGAATGACAACAGTTCATTTTTGATGGATCGTCTCATTTAAGATAAAATTTAATGACTGGTAATTGATCAAAATATACATAATATGAGGATCTACGAGAAACATAATTAAGCTTAACTAAAGTGAAGTTTAAAAAAACATGTAAATTAAAGCCACAATTATTGGAAATAGTTCCAGGACTGTTTTAAATGTGCTTAGAAAAGATATTGTAAATATTGCATTCTAAAAATGATAAATCTTTTATTGGAATTTGGTTTTACAAAATTCTGTAATACCAATATAATAATAGTTGTTTAAATTTCCCTTCAGCATGTAATTTAAAATTTAAAGTGACATTTCAAATGCTCCTGCAGTGGCAAGTGATGATTGCTAATTTACCCTTTTAAGAGTAAAGTTTGGGCAAATTACTTTTTGTTCACCTTAGAGAAGAGAAGGTGATATGATCCAAGTGGGTATATCCATAGCAAAATGATCGGTTGAAGTATGAGGAGTTGAATGAATATTAGACCCTGGGCCTCTCTTTGGCTTGAATTTTTACAGTGAATTGAATTGCAGAACAACAAACAATTTAATCTGAAAAATTACATTATATGTTGCTTTTATCTTTTTTAAACATTTGAACTTTATTCTACAAAAAAAAAAAAAAAAAAAATACAGAATGGGAAGATGATGCCAGAAAAAGGGTAATGGGCATTGCCATTTAAAAAAAGAGGCACAGGCTGTAGCACACTTTAAAAAATGCCAAACTGGAACACTGGTTCACATCATCCTTTTCCTTAATAAATGCCTATAATAACAAATTATGTCATGCTACAGGTGTCATAGATATAACTGGTTATTGTCAGGGTTAATAATACATGTTTAAACTTAATGCTTCATTAATAAAGTTGTAAAAAAGGAAGAAAAAAAAACGAGCACCTTTCCAGCCTATTTGTATGTAGCAAAAGAATAAATGTTGGGAAAAAAAATGTTTATTGAAAAGTATGTATCATCAGGCTTACTTGCATATCATTAACCCATTGTAGATAATAAAAAATCATTGATTAATGATGTACTTTGTATAGCGAATAATATTACTTAGAATGTTTTTCTTTTTCACGACCTTTCTGATATTTTATGGTATTGTTAATATTTCATGAAAAAGTCAATGAAATAAAATTAGAATTACATTATTTAATACTAATACATTTAAAAAATCTCTTGTGTTGAGTGATTTGCAAACCTTTTTACTTGGTACCTTATAAATTTATTTCTGAAACATATGACTTTACTTTGATAATTTACCTTAATCTTTATTACTTAGATTATATGTTATCTTCTATTCAGAAAACTGCTATACTTCTACAATACACTCTTTTATTATGTGTATATATATATTTAAAAAATTATTTTATTGCTGTTTTTATTTTCTAAATTTTATTATGTTTATTAAGTCAAATAATTTAATTTTGGTAATACTTATTAGACTTCAAACATTGAAAATTAACTTAGTGTTTTTAAGAGGAAGCTTTTAAAGCTAAGGGGCTGTACATATATAATGTTATCAACTTTTCAGTATTTTGCACTCCCTCCCCCCTTATGATATATGTTATCGTTCCTTGAATCCCCCCCCCCCAATCTCCCCTAATGATATCATTATCAGTGTTTGAAAAGTCTTTTTATTTTTGCATTTATTTTTATTTTTATACATTTGCAGTGATATACAGATATGGTATTTATTCGTATACTTTACTGATTAAAATGAAGAGAAGAAGTCAATAAAATATCACTATTATATATAAAATAACTTTATATCAAATAACATGTAAAAAAAATATTATTTAAAAGTATTTTTTATTACATAATATATTCAACACTAGTATTGTCTTTTTGCCCTTGCATCGACAAAATAGGTGGACAACATTCTTTCTCTTTTCTTTAGTAGCAAACACAAGTATCATTTCAAACATACTTTGCACCTGGTTTCTCTAACAGCTGATTGTATGCACATATGACAGAAGAGTAGGAATGCCGGACGTTGAGGTATTCCATATTTCGGAATGAAATAATTTTATAATCATTTAATCGTTTTGATAATAACTTTGTATTTTCATAAAAATAGATAGATAGACTAAATAATAGTAATAAAAAACAAGTGGGTAAGTGTGATCGAAGATAGCTCAAAAGGTTTCGTTTAATATTCCTTTCAAAACACTTTATCCTTTCTTTAATAAATTCAAACAAATTTCATTTAGCAACAACAACAAAAAAAAGTCATGTTTTTTGTAAAGTAAAAATTTACCGGTCTATTTTTTCTTTTTTTCGAATATCTAAACCAGCCGGATAGCGGTCTAAGCCCGCTATTATATTTTGTCATAATAATATCCGTCATACGGACTAAATGCAATATTTAAAATAATTTCAAAATTAAACAAATTGTACACCTTCAAAATGTTAAAATATGCGAATATTTCCATAATCGGATTTTTATCACGATTCAATATGTTTCTCAAACTCATATATTTACTATTCTCTATTATTTATATTGATACTCACTTTGTATTATTCTCAAACATTTGAAAAATTCGTTAAACTTCCTATATGACGTCAGATTTTCTTTTTAATTCTCTAATGATGTGATATTAATCTGCTTTGTCCACTTACACATACTCATACTCCTTGTATTATTGAGAAATCTTAGACGTTTTCTGTTTTATTACGACTATGACGTCAATCAATTTTATTTCATATTGATCTTTTTTTCAATTGGTGAAACTTTTTATTTCATTTTCATTTTTCACGTGAAAATCGTCTGATAGAAAATTAATTATTGTAGAAAGAATTTCATCATGGATTTTTAATTTTTGGCATCTGCTATAACGAAGAATGTTTCAATTTAATAGGAAAAGGCTGTTAGAATTTTGGTTTTTTATCTCTATTTATTAAAATAATATGAATTTTTCAAATTTTAATATTTTGAGCTCTTCACAGCTGCTATTCAGATTTATACACTAAGTTTCAACTCTGTAAGTTACATACTTTTTGAGAATGGCTCTGTGACGGACAGACAACGGAGCGGGGGTAATAGGGTTTAAAAAGATAACAGCCTATTTTTATCCAAAGAAAACAATACAGAAAAGAAATTTTTGGTTGGATTAAAAATGATAATGTTATCAAATGACACCCCCCCCCTCACCTCTCCCTAGGATATCTTATGATATCAATTGCCAGATCCCCCTAAAGTGATAATGCTATATATGCACTGTCCCTAAAATTCAGATTGACTTGGCCTACAATTTTCTAGAAAAATACAGGATTTTATAGGTTACCCACTTCTGTAGTTGCAGCATTTTCCTGCCAATATTTTGACTGCAGTTGATAAAAAATAGTCATTTCTTTTAAATTTTCCTTGTAGACAGTTTTTTAAGAGAGAGAGAGAAAGTAAGAAAAGTTAGTCTTTTCCTAATTTCTTTTCACTTTCTCCTCTAAAAGATTCTGATTTAGGAAATTTTAATATCTGTTTTCTTGGCAAAAGCTTTTGTATTAACAACGTGAAAAAAACCAAAATAAAAACAATATATCATTTTTTAAACTAGAATTTTGGTATCCAATGGACACTCAATAAGGAGTAGGAAATTGGGGAAATGTGGCTAAAAAAAGAAAGTGTTTGTAAAGAGATTTCCTAATTTTGGTAAGGTCTGTAATATATATATATGAAAAATTTAGGTCCCTAAAAATTTTGTGTATTTTGAAATATGTTTATCTGTTTATTATTTTAATGCAATCATACTAATTGGTAAAGAAATCATGCAAGTAATTTTTCCAACAGAAATTGGTTGAAAAAATTACAACTTGTATGATTTTATTATGAATCAATATGATTTGTTAAAAAAATCAAATGTAAACATTTATCCTTGTTTTATTGGAATGCTTTTGAGCTGTTTCAGATAACAGACCAGATATCATTGTCAAATGGTTGTCTCAGTGAATTGTGTCAGCCACTATGTTATCCAGATAGCTCAATTGTTAGAGCATTGGCATTTTAAGCCAGAGGTTTGGTTCAACTCCTGGTCTAGACTCTTTGTCACTCAGTTGGCAAAAGTATAACCCGTATGTTTATCTGACCTATCATGATTTTCTTATTTGTTGCTTGGTTTGTTATGTATTCTCGTTGGAGAGAGAAATAAGCAGAAAAATTTATAAGTAATTAAATAAACAATATAGAACCTATATATTCATAAAATTATTTTGCGAGTGCAATTTTTGGTAAATGTAGTTTAAATTGTGATTACAACATTTGAAATGTGTACCTGAATTATCACTATAAGGAATAATAACCATCAATTAATATTTTTTCAAGCATAAAATCATATATATATATATCGATGTTGTGAATTAAACAGTTTTAATTTTAATAACATGCTTTGTTTTTGGCATAATACTTTGCTCAGTGTTGTTTCCATCCACTTGCTGTTTATTTGAGAAGCACATGTCATAAAATTTCATAGATGCTCTTTTGTTCTGATGATCTATTAGATTACATCACTTCAGAATGTCATAACTCAAAATCTGGAAATTTTCAGTGTCAAGAAAAAAAAAAGAAATTTTAGTTTTAGCCAGTATATTTATTATTCTATATATTATATATAGTATATATATTACAGTATATATATTAGTTATTTATTTAGAAATTAAGCACTTTCAATATTTTGTGTTGTATTAAAAAGTTTCATTAATTGTTAATGTTATACTCATAAATTAATAAGTTTATGAAAGTCAGAGCTGCCAACTGCTACGAAAAAATCGTAGTTGCTACGATTTTGAGCCACAAACTACGATGCTACGAAAATCTGTCTAAAACTACGATTTTCTGAAAAAAAAAAAAAAAAAAACGCGAATTTCGTCACAGGATCACTCGAAAAAATGCGAAATTCGTCACAGGATCGTGCTCAAATCAATCTCGTCATTCGTTCGAAGAAAAGTCGCCAATTTCGTCAAAAGATCGCGGAAAAAACGTGACTTTCATCAGAGAATTGCGAATAAACGGCAATTTCGTCAAAAACATTGCAAAAAACGGCAAATTTCGTCAAAAACATTGCGAAAAACGGCAAATTTCGTCAAATGATCATGAAAAAACGGCAAATTTTGTCGACAGATCACAGGAAAAACGTGACTTTCGTCAGAAAATCGTGAAAAAACGGCAAATTTCGTCAAAAACATTAAGAAAAACGACAAATTTCGTCAAAAGGTCGCGAAAAAAACCGCAAATTTTATCAACAGATCTCGAAAAAACTGCAAATTTCGTCAGAAGATCGCGAAAAAATGGCAAATTTTGTCAACAGATCGCGGAAAAAACGTGACTTTCGCCAGAAAATCACGAAAAAATGGCAAATTTCGTCAAACATTGTGAAAAACGGCAAATTTCGTCAAATGATCGCGAAAAAACTGCAAATTTCATCAAAAACATTGTGAAAAACGACAAATTTCGTTAAAAGATCGCGAAAAAAGCGGCAAATTTCGTCAAATGATCGCGAAAAAACGGCAAATTTTGTCAACAGATTGCGGGAAGAACTTGACTTTCGTCAGAGAATCGCGAAAAAACGGCAAATTTCGTCAAAAGCATTGCGAAAAACGACAAATTTCGTCAAAAGATCGCGAAAAAACGGCAAATTTAGTCAAAAAACCGCAAATTTTATCAACAGATCTCGAAAAAACTGCAAATTTCGTCAGAAGATCGCGAAAAAACGCAAATTTTGTCAAAGGGACTCAAAAAAAAGTGGCGGGAGTGCAGTGTACAAAACAGCCACCAACCAACCAACCTTCAGATAAATTTGAATTTGGTGTGCTACTATTTCTCATTTTCAAAGGTTGGCAGGTCTGGAAAGTCAAGTGGTTGTAATATAATTTTATTCTTATATGAAACACACAACAATATGTTAATTTCGTTTTGTATAATTGACTGAAAGATGCTGATAATTTAACGTCATGTAACATATAGAATACCATGAATACCACCTTTTTTTCTTTTGAGTTATTCATTAATGACACACCTGTTGTGATGTCATTATATATTTTGATGTATTGTTAGAGCATTTAGTATCAATGTGTTCATCTACAGAGTTTTTATAAAAGCAACAGTCTGATCAACAAATAATTTTAAAAACTAAAGAAGTTCTGCTACGAGCAGTAAGTGTATATTATAAATGACTAAAGAAACTTCACAAGTGTTATCTAGCAGTAGTCTGATACAGGGGTTATCAACATGTTAATAGTATATTTTCTCTCTTTAATCATGCTCCAATAACTTAATATAATGTGGAAATAAGTTTTTTTTTTTCCCCATCAACTTCTAACCGTATAAGAATCTATTGAAAAAATTCACTTAAAGAAGACTGTTCCTTTTAAATTAGCTATTAAAAAATGTCTTAATCTGAAATTGAAAAATGAGAGAAGAGTTGTGAAAATTTCAATTTATGGTATGTCAGATGTTTGATTTGTGCAAAGTTTGTATATTTCATATTTGAACTCTGTAAAAAAGAAATTGTGCATATGCAGTAACTTATTTTTTTTTTCTCTTCACATCTGACAAATACCGACCACACACCTAAAAAAATTAAACTATTGGGTAGTAGGGACAAGGGACAGACCAAGGTTGGCAACCCCTGGTCTGATGAAGTAAATAAATATTCTAAGCAAAAATGAGAAACATTATTATTCATTTAAATATATTATTTCAAAAAGTTAGTTATGACATTCTTCTAAAGTTTGAGTTATGACATTCTTCTTGTTAAAAGGGTGATGTGTGTATATGTTTTCGTTCTGTCTGATTAGTTTATAGTATAACATTGTGTGCAACTTTTATTTTTCTTTTTCACCTCATTTTATATATATACACATACATACATTGTATAAATAGTAGTTATACATAAATCAATTAGAAATCAAGTGTGTATTTGAAATTGGTGCATTTGTAAAAAATAAATAAATAAAAAAGAGCATGTCCATCCATGTGTAAGTTTAGGTATAGAAAATGTTGTGAGTTTTATGATGTGGAAAAAAAAAAAGAATGGTTGTGTGTTGTGAATTTCATGCTCATTTTTTAAGTGATTTAGGTCAGTATTTTATTTAGAAACAATTAGATCAAAAACAGTTACTTAAATATTGTAAATTTGGGGTTGATTGCTCATTATTATGTATGTGTTGTGTTTATGTGTTTTTTCTCCCTTTTATTATAATTTTAGAAGTGTTTTCTAATCGTCTTTCTTTAGAATACCATCTTTTTATAATTTAAATATTTAATTCAAAGTGGTATTTGTGGGTAGCTAGTTTTTTAAATGTTTGAAATATGAATTATGATAATTTAATTATCTTCTTTTTCTTAATCGTCTATCAGAGTTTTCCAAATTATGGAAAGAAGCTGAATAAATAAATGTTGTTTGAAATATGAATTAGCGTAATTTAATTATCTTCTTTTTCTTAATCATCTATTGGAGTTTTCCAATTTATGGAAAGAAGCTGAATAAATAAATGTTATGAATACATTTATTCAGAAAGTCTTTAGTGTTTTTTTTTTTTTTTTTTTTAACCATCAGATTGTTGATATAATGATAGCAAGAGCAATCAAAATTTTTGTCTCTCTTGTTTTTTTTAAACCTTTCATCAGGCGCATTTAATCTGTGAAATGATATATAGATATTTTCTTAACTCATTTTTTTTTTCTCTTAAACAATATACTCTTTTGTCATATTATAGCTGAGAATGTTTTTTTTTTCCATTACTCATCCCCCTCCCCCCTCTTCCTTCAAACTTTTCATTTATTGGTTTATGTCATTTTTTGCGTGTTGATTATACATCATCTTCATTATACATTACCTTAATAATTTTTTTTTATTTTTTATAATTTAAAAAGTTTTTTTCCTTTCTAAGTAATTTACAATTTAATTAATTAATTAATTTTTTTAAATATGAATTTTGAGTTCCCCCCCCCCCCCCCCCCCGTGATAATTGCATTTATTGTTATATTGCTTATTATCTGTAATATGCTCTGTTCTTAATTTTACAGTTTAAATTGAAATATTTCAATGAATAAGCATTTCAGAAATTTTTTATTTGATTGATATTATTGTATGCATGTATTATTTTTGATAAGTAATTGATTTGACATTGATGCTCTAAAATAAAATTATTTCATTAGCTGGCAGCATTTGTGCAATTATAGCAAAGTATAAATGAAAATGAAAAGTATAAAACACAAAAAATATATTTCAATGTTTATTATTGTTATTGCCATCGTCTATTGTTGGGAACAAACATCTTAAGTTATTTTATTTTTGTAAAATTTTACTATGCATTTCTAGAAAAGCCATTATCAAATGTAGCCTTTAAAAAAATATTAGGGGAAAATATGCAAATTTTCATTATTTTTCATTGAAAAAAAAAAATCATGAATTCTATTTATTTAACAATATATAAAACTTTTTATAATGTTATAATTAAAATATTCCATTTGAAAAGTCCATCTTCATGTGTGAATTTTGTTTCCTTGCACAAGCTAACAAATATATAAATAAGATGAATGATGTTTATCATAATTCATCAATAATTTATTATATAAGAATATTCAGATTTTTAATTCTAAAAAAAAAGTAAGAAAAGGTAACATTTGTAATGTAAAAACAGTTTTTGTAAATGTAAATGTGTGCAATTTTAGGTGATGGGTTACTACTTGTTTCTAATTTGTGATATCATCTTGTATTTTTACATTAATCAAATTTTACATAAAGTGAAAAATGTGATTTTTTTTTTTTTTTTTTTTTAATTGAAGTATAGTTTACAAATGCAGAAGGTCCAACTTAGAATGTGATTTAAACCTTTGGCATATATTAATTTAAAGGATTTTTTAAATATTTTTTCTATATATTTTTCTGTTTATTAAACTAATATTTGCATTTAAATTTTAAACTATTTGCTTGACACAAATCCTCTTAATTTGGTGTTTCAAAGTTGGTTAAAACTTTTATGATGTTATTTTATTATTTTTTAAGTTCTTTCCATATTTGAAACTAAATGATTACTTTATTATTGTAGAAATTATTTGTTTATATTTTTCAGTTTAAAAGTTGAATGTCATCTTTCAAAAAGCAACTAAAATTTTTATTGTTGATGTTTCACCTATTTCTTTATCAAAAAATACGGCAGCTTCTTTTATTTATTTTTTTGCGTTAAATTATGCCTTATGCCTTTTTTTTTAATATTTCATAGGAAATTTTATAAAATGTTACTTGAAATTCACACTTTAATATTCATTTATTATATGCTATCTCCATTATGGGATAAAAAATATATGTGATATGTTTTACAAAATTTTTCTTTTCATAGTTTTTTTATAATATAATGTTATTTCTTTTTAAAAAATTTTAATATTGATTTAATTCAAAGAATTCTTTACCGGTGGTCAAATTTTTTTGTGAATACATAATAATATCCACATTCATGTTCTATTATTAATGAGTTACTAATTATTTTGCTTATGTTACTTGAATTAACTGTACAGTATGTCAAAAATGTTAATAAACAAATATTGAATAAAAAAGATTGTGTTTATTTATGTGTATAATTTATAAAATTAAGAAATTTAAATAATGTTAAAACAAATATATAGCTTATTCACTATGTATAAAATGAGAGAAGTCAGCAAGTATTTTCATATAGAACAAAGGAAAAGAGGTTTGAAATTATTGCCAAACCAGGATTTCCAAATATATCTATATTGGTACCTTAAGGTATGTTATAACGTTTTTTTTTTTTTTTTTTTTTTTTTTTTTTGCATATTTTTACTTTTTAAACCCTTAAAAATTTTGTGGTAAAGCAGTTTTTTCAAAAATTCACATTGGATCAAAAGTTATCCGCCTTTCGGTGTTGCAGTGAATAGGCTCATTTTTAATGTACACTGTGCGGCGCACGTGTAGAAACAAAAGAATTGAGAAAGAGGAAGTCCAGGAGGGTTCATTATATGGTCCTGGTGTAGATGAGTATATGTAAGTTAAAAATTGTCACTGTTATCTATGTTTCTTTATAAACATTGTAAAACTTTAAACCTGTTTTTCTTGAAACTCTGTTTTACAAATTGGTACCAGGTAGAATTCGAGATTGGATTGATCGATTTGGTTAAAAATTTCATGCTTTTCTAGTATATACTATTGTGTAGTCCCTCATGGACACATTTTTCAATATTGAAATTGTAAATATTTTTTTGTGAGATTTCAATCCGAAAATGTTTGTCCCAAATCGACAACTTGAAATTTGAACTCAAAAAATTGATAAGCCCATCCAAAAAGGACTACAAAATATCGTAAATTTTAAAGATCTTTTATTTATTTATTTTATTTTTCTGCCATTCATCTGGTACTGTAGAACACTTCAATTTTTGCACACCCCTGTATCAAAGGCCGCTAGAGGACCATTTTTCAACCACTTTCCAAATAAAAAAATTGTTTTTAAAACTTCAAAACATGCTCTTTCATTTGCAAAAAAAAAAAAAAATTACTGTATAATTGCACTAAAAAAAGTGAAGAAATTTTAGGTAGATTTTTTTAAAGTTATAATATGTCTTTTAAGTTTTGTATGTAAGTAATGAAAAGTTAATGAAAAATGTCATTTTGACATAGTAAAAGTTTATTTTATGACTGAAAAATGTATTTCCAACTAGACAGGATATAATTTTTGCTGACAGCAACTTCTCACATTCACTCATATTTGCATTCCGTACATCAGTTTAAAGATATAATCTATATATATAAAAGAAAGTCCTTTCTGGCTAGATGATCAACGCACAGCCAAAACTACTGAACCTACAAAGACGAAACTTGCAGGAAAAATACTTCTTAGTATGTAGAGGCACACTAAGACGGGATTTTCAAAAACTCCACCCCTAAAGAGGGTAAAAAGGGGAACAAACTTTTAAAAAATTCGTTAAAAATCGGGTATTATAGTTACGTGACAAATGATAACATATTTTAATGTATTTTTGTATGCTGAATCGAATGGTATCAATTAAATACTCATAAGTCAAATAGTTCGTGAGATATTGCACATTTTTCTAATTTGGCAGAGTTTTTGACGTCAAAATCTAACAATTCTAACAATAATTTCTAAAAATACGTCCGTTACTATAGCAACGGAAGAAATTCAAATTAAATCTTTTTGTTTATTTTTGCAGATAGAAACATTAACTGCTCAATTGGGAATTGAACATTATTCTTACGGATATTTATGTAATTGTGTATTATTATTATTTCTACAAACGCCTTGATTTAAAATAAAATGTGATTGCTAAAATAAAGGGTACATCTCAATTATACCGTCGACCACTTTTCATAAAATAAAAAAAAAATCATCGCCAAACATGAACTCCAAATAAATTAATGGAAGAATGCTGCCATTGGAACATCAAAATAAATAAATAAAATAAAATAAATTCGGAAAAGCCCCACTCACCAAAGTGTCCAGTAAGTTTTAACACAAAAAAATTACAATATATTAATGGAAATAGAAAAAAATAAATCTTGGATATTTATTTATTTACATTATTTTTCTTAATTATCCTTTTCGGCTGGTAAATGTTTGTGACGTCAATTGAAATTGATCTATTGCACTTAACTATGAAACGCAACATTTTTACAATGCATTTTCTCTTTTAATGTCATGGCACAGCCGTTTAAGGACGCAATTTTTATTTTAATTAACGAAATAACTAAACTATCAGAAAAACAAAATGAAAAATACAGGTAAATGTCGAATTAAAAACCGCTTCATGACATAACAAACACGTTTAATACTTCTGACGTCAAGTGAATGGGAATGCATTTTTGGCGTTAAATCTTATAGTTTGGCGATAGTTTTTTTTATGAAAAGTGGTCGACGGGATAATGGAGAAGTACCAAAAAAAGTGTCAAAGGTCTGATTAGTATTATGTATTACTTCTTTATTTGTTTTCAGTCTTCAGCCATGTTTCTCTTTTTCTTTGGGTAGCTATTCATACGATTTCGGGCTAATTTTCTGCAATCGGATATCTCACCAATTGCCGTATTAGCCACAATGTTGAAAGCATTGTTTATGTTTGAAGCGAAATCTTCATGATGAGTCCTGTTACAGAAAATCATATCATCATCTACTATGAGTATAAACCGCAGGTAATGTTTTTAATCAGGTAATGCTTTTTGAAAGGTTTTAGCATATAGCTATTCTACGTTGCTTTGTTATAGAGCTAAAGAGGAAAGCTCTAAAATTATGTGAACCCAATTATTAAAGATTACTTAAAAAAAATTCTACTGAACAAATTTTAATGGAAGTGATTTTTCAGGTATGGTTAATGACCCTATAACATATCATTCTATGTTGCTTAGTGATAGAGCTAATGGGAAAGTGATTGGGAAAGGTGAATGCAATTATTAAAGATATATCTACTATGTATTTAAAATGTAAATTTGTATTTCATTCCGACCGTTTATAATTTGAGTTCTGCTGTACAGACTTTGGTGGGATTTACACTGTTAGTTAGGCAAATTTGTGGGGATGGTTGGTACTTCTGTGGAACAAAGTTTTCGTCTGCGTTGTGTTTTCGGAAGCGAAAGCTTGACAATGAATCCGATTACAAAAATCATATCATAATCATCTATAATATTTATAAAACGCAAATTCTTATTCCATTCCGATCGGTTAAAACTCAGGCTCTACCGAACAGATTTTTATATGATTTCACTGTTAATTAGGTAATTTGTTTTAGAAAGGTTTTAAAATAAAGTACATTGTTCTACATTGCTTATTTATAGAGCCACGGGAGGAAGTTATAGATAAAATTAGGTGAACCTGATTATGAAAAATTACCTTTTTTAAAGTTCTACTGAACGGATTTTGATGGGAGTTTCGCAGTGTGATAATATTTCAGGAATTGATTTTCTACATTGTTTAGTTATGGAGCTATGGGAGAAAGTTGTCAGTGGTGTAGTCGTAAAAAAAACAGTGCATATACTCTATAGACAGAGGATATATACTAGAGAGTATATATTATAGCTACGGACGGTGTGCAGAATTTCGTCTTAAAAATTCCAGAAGGTTGACGGCGTATACCAGCATATACTTTCTACAAAATCTCTGAGAGAGTTCTATCAATAGGTGAAGATGATTATGAAAGATGCATTTATCTGTCTACTGTATATGTATAATGCAAAGGGAATTTCGATCCTGCCACTTATGCCTTGAATTCTGCTGAATGGATTTAGCTGGACTTGCACTGTTAGCTAAATCACGGCCAAACTCGATTCTCTCTTCCCTCATACGGCCTTCACAATCACCCCTTAGTTTCGGAATCGTTAAAAGGCTGCTTCGCCGGTAGATGGCGCGATATACTTACCATAAATAATGCTTAGTAAATGTTACTTCTATACATAAAAATACAAGAATCTTTGCAATATATTCATTATAAAAGGTATATATAACATATGTATCTTTTGTTTCGGCATTTTCTTTACTACAAACAGGAAAAACTAAAAGATTTAGAGATAAAATAAATAAATACAATGCTTTCAGCAATTAAAAATAGTTTAAATAACACGCTACTATAAAATGCAAAACAAACATTATAAGTAAATTTCTATATTTATATACATTTAAATTCTTGATTACTTGAAACATTGATAATTCTGAGCGTAAAATGCACAATAAAAATTTTTAAAAATAATTACTAGTTTCATAATAGTAGTAAGAAAATTAAGCAAGTTCGCCAATATCCGGCAATGAACTCATATCGATTTTTTAACGAAAACATGGATTATTTTTACACGATTCTTAATTATTTAAAATATGTATATATATATGTATATTCAAAACAATTTTCAATAAATTTAATCATTATAGGTACTGATCTGAAATATATAAGCATTATATGTAACATATCTATCTTTTACTTCGGCGTTTTCTTTACTACAAACAGGAAAAACTAAAAGGAAAAAACTAAACAAAACAAACAGGACAAACAGGAAAAACTAAAAGATTTAGAGATAAAATAACTAAATACAACACTTTAAGCAATTAAAAATAGTTTAAATAACATCCTACTACAAAATGTAAAACAAACATTATAAGTAAATTTCAATACATTAAAATTCTGCATTACTTGAAACTTTGATAATTCTGAGCGTAAAATACACAGCAAAAAATTAAAAAAATAATTACTAGTTTCATAATAGTAGTAAGAAAATTAAGCAACTTCGCCAATATCCGGCAATAAACTCATATCGAATTTTTTTTTCTCAAAACATGGATTATTGTTACATGATTCTGAATTATTTAAAATATATGTATATATGTGTACATTCAAAACAATTTTTAATAAATTTAACCATTATAGGTACTGATCTGAAATATATAAGCATATAGAAATATAATAGAATTACATATAAAATTAAATATTATATTCTAGTTCTGGAAAGTCATGGTATAAAAGTATGTATATAAAAATAAAAAAATCCTTTCATGTTTCATAATATCAACAGAATAAGAAAACATATTTCGCCAATATCCGGCAATCAACTCATATCGAATTTTTTTTTTTTCAAAACATGGATTATTTTTACACGATTCTGAATTATTTAAAATATATGTATATATATGTGTACATTCAAAACAATTTTTAATAAATTTAACCATTATAGGTACTGATCTGAAATATATAAGCATATAGAAATATAATAGAATTACATATAAAATTAAATATTATATTCTAGTTCTGGAAAGTCATGGTATAAAAGTATGTATATAAAAATAAAAATATACTTTCATGTTTCATAATATCAACAGAATAAGAAAACATATTTCGACAATATCCGGCAATAAACTCATATCGAATTTTTTTTTTTTCAAAACATGGATTATTTTTACACGATTCTGAATTATTTAAAATATATGTATATATATGTGTACATTCAAAACAATTTTTAATAAATTTAACCATTATAGGTACTGATCTGAAATATATAAGCATATAGAAATATAATAGAATTACATATAAAATTAAATATTATATTCTAGTTCTGGAAAGTCATGGTATAAAAGTATGTATATAAAAATAAAAAAATCCTTTCATGTTTCATAATATCAACAGAATAAGAAAACATATTTCGCCAATATCCGGCAATCAACTCACATCGCTTTTTTTTTCTCAAAACATGGATTATTTAACAAATTCATAATAATTTTTACAGGTTTTATTATTTTAGAGAATGAACAAGTTTTTTTTTTTTTTTTTTTTTTTTTTTTCTGTAGCACTATGTACTCCATTTACGAGAGAATAGTTTTTGTGGAAATTTTAGAATATTGTGTGGTTACAGAAATTACAGAATATTTTTTCAGATTTTTAAAATATTAATTCATAAATCTATCCACCCTACTTGTATATATATGTATCTATAGGTATATGCAGATTCTATTTCTTGATTAGACTTTAAACATTGATAATTTTTACAGTGAAATATACATTAAATATTATAAAATTAAAATTAAGTAAACTTTAAAATTTTTCTTGATAAAGAGTTCTTACATGCAGATAAATTGGTTTCATTTGTAAAATACCTTGCCATATTTTTTTAAATGATGGGCAAGAATTTTGCACATATTAATGAGCATATATTTATTTTATGCTCGTTTAAGTCACATTCCCCATAAGGGTTTTTTATTAGTCTTGGATATATCAATTCATAAATAGTTTTGACGAACGAAACGCAAAGATAAGGAAATTCTCCATTAGTAATGGTAAGTAATAGCGCCCCCTACGTTCTTCCGGGGAGAAACTCTTATTCCTCTTGAACAAAGGGAAAATGACTTTTTGTTACGGCCGTATAAAGGGAAGGAGAAAATCGAGTTAGGCCGTGGCTAAATTTTGAGGGGAAGTTTTAGTACATAACATATCGTTCTATGTTGCTTAGTTAAAGAATTAGGGGGGTGGGGGGCGTTTCTATAATCAGTTGAACCCAATTATGAAACATTATAGACTTTTTTAAAGATTCTGCTGAATGGATTTCTATGGAACTTACATTGTTAATTTTCCAGGGATAGTTTTAGTATATTGCATATCGTTATATCGTTCTTTAGAAAATCATACTGTAAATGATTAATTACGAAGTTATGAATTTTTTTCTTCTTAAACCCCTATTTCCCCCTCCCCTTGAGGCCATTTTTAATGATTGATATCAAAAATCTGTCACACATAAATTTTCGGCCTTTTCCTAGAAGTAATAACAACTTTAAACAGATTTGATATGTATCATAATTAAGAAATTATGGGTTTATTTCTGTTTTCACAAAAAGCAACCCCATCCCCCCCCCATCCCCCCTGGTTCGATTTTGCCCATTAACGAACTTGACCGAGATGTTATGCCCCTTGATTTTATGTATCAGTTTGGAAGAGATTTGTGCAGAATTATGAGAGTTATCGTGTCCATAAAATAGTGACATAGATAGATATATAAAGTTTTGAACTGGAGGTGGTTTTGGGTTCTGGGAGTTATGATCAGCGTAGATCTGCAAAAATTTTTCAAAAATTTCAGCTTGGGGGAGAATATAATAGGTAGTATTTCTTACGAAATCTACCTAAAATGGAATAATTGGCTGAAAAGTGGAATATGTTAAAAATAACTTAATATTGAGAATTGAATGCAAGCTAACAAATATCTTATATTTATAAGCAGTGATCTTTGTACCAAGTTAACAGAATACGCCTAATTTACAATCACTATTAGCTTGCATATAATGCACAGTCAATGCTGAAAAGAAGAAAAAAAGATACCTGCCTTTATTCATCAATCATTTACGATAAAATCACAACAAAGGTATTTTTAGACTGTATAATATCTTCTTTTGGAATATGAATGCAATTTTTGAAATATGGGTCATCTACATATTCAAAATTACACCAACTTTGGTTTATTTCAGATATAAGACATTTTGACACCATATTTGTGTTCCTTGGATCAAGGCAACACAGAAAAAGGCAGAGTTTTTGTATTTTTTTTAAATCAAATCTTTGTAGAGTTATAAAATAAAATATATGTAGGTATCATTTATATATTATCTACAACAATTAAATTTAAATCTTACAGTAAAAATTTCCAGAATCGCATCAGTAAAATTGTAGAGGCAATCTACTACTGTGGGCAAAAAATAGTAAGACTTTTTAATTTAAATTTTGCGCGAAAACCCATTCGTCGAAATATTTTTTTCTAGGTTGGTATGACTGTCAGTGACATCTGTGCCAAATGTCACATCAAAATAATCATTAGTGTTTAGTATACGCTTGTCTTTCTGAAGTACAAAAAGTGCATTCGGCGATTTTTACAATGAGTGAAATTATTCAACAAAGAAGTTCCATTAAATTTCTGGTGCCGAAACGTTCAGAATGTTGCAAAAGGCCTTCGGTGATAATTGTTTGTCACGAGCAAGTGTTTTTGATTGGTACAAATTACAACAAAAGAGAGTCGAGAACGCGTTGACGACGAACCACGTCCAGGACGGCCATCAACATCAACTGATGATCAACACGTCAATAAAATCAAGGAGTTGGTGCTTGAGAATCGACGATTAGCAGTCAGAGACCTTACTGGCATCGTTGGAATATCGGAAGGATCAGTGAAAACCATTTTGAAAGATGCACCGATAATGCACCGTCGCATACTGCATTAATTCTTCGTGAGTGTTTCGCCAAATTTTCAACCAATATCGTGCCGCAACCATCGTATTCGCCTGATTTAGCTCCGTGTGACTTCTGGCTATTCAGCAAACTCAAACGACCGCTCTGGGGAAACTGTTTTGAGTCAATTGAAGACACTAAACGTGAATCGCTACGCACATTGAAGCCGGAAATGGACTTTAACAACTGTTTCGAGGATTTGAAGAAACGTTGGCACAAGTGTATTGGGGCCAGGGGGGATTACTTTGAGGGGGACGAAATAGATTTGGAAGAATAAATTAAGAATTTTAAAATTATGAACAAAGTCTTACTATTTTTTGCCCACAGTAGTATATCTATACTAATAAAAAAAAATCTCTGACGGCTCGGCCTACAGGCACAGGTAGATTTCGAAGACGCAGAAAATAGGGCGCCTGTTTGTCCGGAATTGCGGAAGAAATGACCTTTTTGCGATGATGCGGCAGTTGGAACCGCCTATTTCGAAACCCAACTTGTTTGCAGGCGGAGCCGGCAAGGATTTTTTTTTTTTTGCTATAAGGGTTAGTCCTATAAAAAACTTGTCAATATAAAAGTTTTAGATAATATTAACAGGATTTATAATAAATTTAAACGGATTTGATATCTTCTGAATTGACGAAGTTATGAATTTTTTTCTTCTAAAACCCCCCTTCCCCACCCCCTCTTGGGGCCATTTTTAATGATATCAAAAATCTGTCTGACATCAATTTTTGGCCCTTTCCCTAGAAGTAATAATAACTTCAAACGGATTCGATACGTATCATAATTAAGAAATTATGGGATTTTTCTGTTTTCACAAAAAGCCCCCCCCCCCCCCTTGGTTCGATTTTGCCCATTAACGAACTTGACCGAGATTTTATGCCCCTTGATTTTATGTATCAGTTTCGAAAAGATGCGGGAGTTGGAACCGCCTACTTCGAAAAATAACTTGTTTGCAGGCGGAGCCGGCAAGGATTTTTTTGTTTTTAATTTTTTTTTTTGCTATAACGGCTGGTCCTATAAAAAACTTGTCAATATAAAAGTTTTAGATAATATTAAGAGGATTTATAATAAATTTAAGCGGATTTGAAATCTTGGGAATTGACGAAGTTATGAATTTTTTTTCTTCTAAAACCCCCCTTCCCCCCCTTAAGGTAATTTTTAATTATATCAAAAATCTGTCATACATAAAATTTCGGCCCTTCTCCTAGAAGTAATAATAACTTCAAACGGATTCGATACGTATCATAATTAAGAAATTATGGGTTTTTTTTTCTGTTTTCACAAAAAGCCCCCCCCCCCATCCCCCACTATTGGTTCGATTTTGCCCATTAACGAACTTGACCGAGATTTTATGCCCCTTGATTTTATGTATCAGTTTCGAAAAGATGCGGGAGTTGGAACCGCCTACTTTGAAAAATAACTTGTTTGCCGGCAGGGATTTTTTTTGTTTTTAATTTTTTTCTGCTATAACGGTTGGTTCTATAAAAAACTTGTCAATATAAAAGTTTTAGATAATATTAAGAGGATTAATAATAAATTTACGCGGATTTGATATCTTGTGAATTGACGAAGCTATTATTTTTTTTCTTCTAAAACCCCCTTTTTTCCCCCCCTTGCGGCCATTTTTAATTATATCAAAAATCTGTCATACATAAATTTTCGGCCCTTTTCCTAGAAGTAATAATAACTTTAAACGGATTCGATACGTACAATAATTAAGAAATTATGGGGTTTTTTCGGTTTTCACAAAAAGCCCCCCCATTTCCCCCCTCTTGATTCGATTTTGCTCATTAACGAACTTGACCGAGATTTTATGCCCCTTGATTTTATGTATCAGTTTGGAAGAGATTTATGCAGAATTTTTCCAGTTATCGTGTCCATAAAAAAGTGACATAGACAGATAGATAGATAGATATATAAAGTTTTGAACTGGGGGTGGTTTTGGGTTCTGGGAGTCATGATCGGCGTAGATCTGCAAAAATTTTTCAAAATTTCCAACTTAGGGGAGAATGTAATAGGTAGTATTTCTTACGAAATCTACCTAATAAAGTTTCTGTCTGTGTGTGTGTGTCTGTTGGCGATGACTAGGAAAATTTAGCCCACCTAGAAGTCTGAAAATTTAGGTGTGGATAGTCCAAGGTCTGACCATGTGCACCTGAGTCTCAGAATTTTAATATTTTGATAATTACTCAAGATATTAATTAGAATATCATTAAACATCGCATCGAAAATGCGCTCTTTTAAATCAAAATGGCTAAAGAAAAGAACTGCTGTTGTGGATTTGCAAGCAGAAATGAACGAATTCGAAATTATTTTACTAATTAGCGAATTTTAAGATATCAATTTGAAAATTTCTGAGCATATGTAAAAAAAAAAATTCTGCATCCGACTATGTGATTTTTTAAAAATTCGGCTGGTAATTTTTCTTAATTTATGCAAAAATCTGCCGGCACCAGTGAAAAAAATCCGAGAAAGTTTCAGACAGGGATCTGCTTTCATTAAAAACTGAACTACAAAGAGATCTGTTTCTCTGGCCGATCCCTTCATTTAGTTTGCGAAAATGAAAGGAAATAATTTCCAATTTTTACTAATGAAGAAAAATTTAGATAACTAATCAAGATATAGATCTGAAATTGAGGATGGGAAGTGTCATTTGCCAGCTATTTTAGCGTAGCATCTTCATTATGTTCTAATTATCAGAAAAATTTAATTATTTTTTTAATTATCACGTTAATGTAGCTGAAGGTGGTTTTCTTGAACAAATTATTCGTTATATTTGCAGGTATGGGGAGGGAGGGGGTTAACGCCATGCTCTGAGATTGTTATTATCTCGGGCCTGGGCAATGTCGGGTGGGTCGCTAGTATAAAATAAAATAAGATAGACTCCCATTTCCTAAATTTTATTTATAACAATTTTTCAGATACATTTTCTGGTTACTGTTTTTGATTTTCTTGTATGTGATTGAATGATAGCAGAATATAATCCCTTTAGACCTTTGAAAAGTAAAATTTTGCAGATCTAACAAAATAGTGATTGAAATGAACTGTAAACTTACCCATGTTTTTGACAATGCCCATTCTGTTTATGTAAAAACTGATGTAGACCATATCATATTTTTTAATATGAATTTATTAATAATTTTCATAATTAAAATTATTAGTTGAAAAAGAGTATAAAATATCCCTAGAATACATTTGTGGCTATTGAATGTATCGCACTGAAAACAAAAATTTTAAATCATATTTTTTTGGAAAGATATAAACTAAAGTTTGTGACCTAAATTCAACATTAGCATCCTCAAATTATGACCTCTAACTCCCAAAAGATTTACAAAAATAACATAAACTGTGCTTTTCTGAGCTGGTTTGATCCAAGGAACACAAGGTTTCAAAAGTGGGTGTTGCTATTTGAAAAATCTAATTTAGTGCAAAAATTGCAATCATATTTTGAAAGAAGACATTATTCAATGATATCTTTGATGTAATTTTATCGTAAACGGTTTGATAAAAGTGTGTATATATATATTTTATATACTGACTGTACCTTATTTATGCAAAAACAGTCAGTATGCAGGAATGTATTAACTACCAACTGAAAAAAAAATCTCTATAGTTTGATGAATTTAAGTACTGATGTGCTTTTTAATTGGACAAAAAATGGAATAAAAATAACTCGTGGTTTGTTGGGTACTGAGATAAGAATTTAATGCAATTTAACATATATCTTATACATAAACAATGATCTTGGTACCATGTTAATACAATAGGGTAAATATGAATTTCCCCCTTCTTATAATATTGTATATCCTCATGGAAACTGAGTCAATATTTATGAATGAGGTATCCATTATAAACTTTAAAAAAAAATCACTATGGTTAGCTGAATTTAGGTGCTGTCATGTTTAATAAATACGTTTACATATGAATATTGCATTTATATATACATGTTTTTCTTTCTTTTTTTTTTTTAAATGGCAGAAGGATAATTTAAATCACCAGGAGGTGGGAGTAGTATGCTGGTACATGGCTTTATACGTACTCCATACTTGCCAAACTCTGGTTTTTTTAAAAATAGAAATACATACTTTGAACCAGAAAAAGATTTAATTAAATGTGCCTTGCCTCTATGTGATAGTAATTTGAAATCTATTTAAATTTCATTCATTAAAAAAATTCTGGTTCAAAGTATGTTTTTTTAAAAAAAAAAAAAAAAAGGGTGGAGATTGGGATGTATGCATTTCCTCTGTTGGCACTATCAGATACCGATGCACTGATGCTAAATAAAATTTAAACTTTTCATACCAAATGTTGAGCAGTGTCTGCTGCAGCACTGTTGATAATATATTCTGTAAAAATTTACATGTTTTTCAATTTCAAATTGAAAATACAAAAAGGACAAAGTCTAAAAGCTTCATCTGGATTCAGCATTTTTCGTAATTTATAATTCAAGACTCATGTTTATATTGATAAAACAAATTCCGCATTGTTGTATTTTATTAACTGACATTTTGTTTTTGATGAGATATCTAAAATCTGTCACTTTAGTGCAAGAAATACTTCGAATAAATGATGGTGTCTAAATATTGTCATTGCTTCGTGAAAATTAACAAAGCAATAGCAATGCTACAAAGTAATTACAGATATCAATAATTTTGTAATAATTGTTTATTAATCATTATTTACATTTCATCTTCAGTACTAGTTATTGGTGACTCACGAAAAATCGACAAAATGTTATTTCAACATCAGGCATGTTCAAGGGACTGTCTTATAACATCTTTTGTACAGAATAGTGTCACATATGACAATACTTATATTCTATGACGGTTAGAATAAGCATATATTAAGCAGAGCACCGATGATATGTAATTACTGAAAAAGTTAGCTTAAATTTTAAAGCATCTTAAAAAATAACAGCAACAATAAATAAGATCAATAGATCAGATGTAAACATTTTTAGGCCTAAATTGTATTTATCAGAATATTTTCGTATTCTGTTTTTCTTTCATTTTAGCACCAGAGTTATGATTTTTGTTTAACTTTTGAGAAAAATGACACTGTTCTTAGAAAATGCACATTTTTCTTTATCAATTCCAAGTATATGCAGGGAAAGAGTCAAGGTCTAAAAGGTATCTTACCCATCTTTGAAATTTTATATAAACCATTACTAGTTAATTGATTTTGTGGCTGCACAATCATTTTATGCACAGCTAATTGGAACATAATCTTCTGCTTAAAGGGACGCAGAGGAGGGGGGGGGGGGGGTACAACTCACTATAAATGTCTAGGATTGAACTAGAATTTCAATCTGGTACCTCCTGACTAGTAGTCAATACTCTAACCACTAGGGAAGATTGTGGGCTTCCATGAACAATATGATCCATGTACTATTCGATCACAATTAATATGCACCTCAGTTATGCGGCTTTAGACAAGTGGATCTGTTGAATGAGGTGACTAGTAGATCTTAGCTTTTCATTATAAAATGTGCCTTCTTTTCTACTTATGTTGCCTTCTTTCCCTGCAGTATAATGATTTATTCCAAGGTCAGATGTCTTCTTGCCATAGCCAGAGTATACAAGATTTTATATCGGATGTGGGCAAGGGATAAATCAAAGTTGCCATAGGTCGTCTTTTATTTTAAACTTTGGGGTTATAATTATTTTAAATTTTTTCACCAAAGACTCCTAAGACCCAGTAGATCTAGATCAAATTCTGTGTTTAAGTATTGCATTTTTTTTAATCGTTAGATCTCCTTTGCATTAAACAATTAAAATATTCTGGTGCATAGCTAAAATTTAGAAAAAATTCTGAATTTTTTTCAGAATTGTTTCTTTTTAAATTATTATTATTATTATTTTTTTGGCTATAGCTAGAGATTGATCTATTATTGTGGGAGGGGGGGGGGGGGGTCTTCGAAAAATTTATATTTTATTTTAGTTCTATTATTAGGCCTATTTCAGGTTATAAGGATCCGGGTTATGTGTTCCAAATGCTCAGACATAAATCTAGTCAGCTTTAAAAGTTCCATCTACTGCAACAAAATATATTTAATGGTGGTCATATTGTCGTGTAATTTTTATATAACTGACAATTTTTACAATAATTTACTTTCATTACATTTTTTTTCCTTTTTGTGATGTAGCTTTTTTCTTTATTGAGCTTTTCTCATATTATCACAACATATATGCTTAAAGTTAAGCTAACTGAAAAGAAGTGCTTGCTTATCTTAGAATAAAAAAGATAGTTATAAAAATTGCTTTACAACAGTTGCAACAAGAAAGAAAAATCATACTATAAATTCTAACTCATACAATAACAAATTCTTTTAACTAGTAATTCTATTAAGTTGAAAAACAGTTACTACTCTTCAATAATCATTCCTTTTTTGTGAATATACGTTTTAAATAATATAAAACAACGGAATGTGAACAGTATTTCAAATTATTGGCACATCACTTAACAGATAAAAATGCATAAATATCACTAATAATAAACATTAATAAATAAGTAAAATTGCAACATCTTCCTAGATTTTCTGAATGTACTTCAGATGTACGTGCTGTCACTTTTGTCCTATATATATATGTACACCAACAGTGCTTTTAAAAAATGGCATATCAGACGTTCAAAAGAACATATAAAATATGTGTGACCGAGTTAATGAATAATAAGCTAATGAACTGATGGTATTGCAGAGTGGATTAACGAAGGTTATGTGTCAGGTTCCGAAAAACATTTGCAATGTTTCTTCATAAAATGCTTGTGTAGTATTCAAAATATTTTTTAGTTATTAATGATCAATGATTTTATTATTGGTTACCAACTTACGAAAAAAAGTCATATAAAAGCATTTAAAGGGACAGTGAACATCGTGTAACTTTTTGTAATGCAATTTCTAATTGGATACATCGTGTGCTTTTGAACAGCGGTTCCGATATTATGGGTCGCGAGTCGCGACCCACCAGTGGGTGGAGGAATGATCGATTTTTAAAAATATATATATTATTCATTTTATCTGTAGCAAAAATATAACAAACACAGTACGCTACATTTTTAAAGTTAAAAATCATGAAGGATTATAGATAGCAATTTTATAAAAAGACTACTTCATTAAACCACAGACTAGTAAAGGTTGTATTGTCTGTACATTGTGTACAGAGCGACTTGAATTAACATACTTTAACCCTGTTACAGATTCTTCCGTTGGCGTAAAAGAATATTGTAAATTCCATTGACCTTTGAATATACTTTTAAACGTATTTTTCCATACATAGTAAAAGAAAGTTATGTTTTAAAATTATATCGCATTAATATTAAAATTATTCACATTTGGAATCGTTGAAACTGTTTTATGTATATATGCTTTGTGTATGTTTGTAAAGCGTGTATACTGTTTTCGTGTGTAAAATGCAACATTTTATGAAATCTCACCTTTTTCACATGATAGATAGTATAAAAGCCCTTATAATGCATATTTATTAGGTGGATTGCGAAAAAATTTCGAAATTTAAGAGGAATCACATTACTATAAAGTTTGGAAACCGCTGCTAATGGATATTAAATAGTTTAAAATGCTTCATGCATATCTGAAATAAAACATGTAATTTTTATAATATATGTAATTGATTTTATAGAAAATTTTCTAATTATAAAATTTGTTTCATTGGAATGTGTATTATTCATTCATTTAGGCTGATGCAGACGATACCTTATTTTTCTGAAATCGTCTTCTTCGGTAGTAAAAGTGACTGAGAGAAACGGTGTTATTTCACCAATAATCGAATTGATAAGTATATTATTCCTCAAAATAATACCAAATTTTAAAAATCATTAAATGTTGAGCATTAGGTTAAACTAAGTTTTTCTGTCTCATTTTAGAATTTTACATTTGGTGATTTTTAGCACTAGAACTACCATGGGTCGTCATTTTGACGGTTACCAAATGAATATATTCCAATTCGCACCAGAAATTTCTTTTTAAAATAAATTAAATATAAAACTCACAGAAATACGTTAAATGAATAAGTTAAGTAATTTTAAATAAAATTTCTGGTGTGAAATAGTTTAAAAAAACTTGAGTAAAATTTCCGGTAGTTCTAGTGTTAATGCTTTCACTTTTTTTTTTTCTTCTTTTTTTGGCCGTAATCTTCTCAACCTTCAAAATTTGCAATTTCAGGTCAAACTGACAAGATACTAGAGTACTGCACGAACCCGAAAAATCTATTTCAAGCCAACCCGAAATGACAGAAAATGAATCCATATTTTAATACAATTATGAAAAGAATAGTCTACAATTATCTCTCTAATAGTAGATTCATGTAGAAAAATGAACAGACGTATATACTCATTAAAGTTCCAATATACAGTTTTTTTTCCATCTGAAAAAAAAAAATATTCTAGACTAAAAATCTGATCAACTCGAACCCGACCCGCAAGAGTCAAATCTCAATCTGAAACTGAAACAATTAAAGTCAACCAGGCCCACAATGAAAAAAAAATTAGCGTCCTAACTCCGAACAGCGGGTCGGGTCGACGCTAATTTTTCGGGTAAAATGGGCAGTTACTTGACATGATGCAGGACTTTTACGGATACTTCCGTCAAATTGAGAGGTTGAGTTTAGACTGACTGATTATTTAATATTTTAGATTAACATGTTTCTTTTTCGAATGATATAAATTGTGCAAAATTGTATATGCAGTTTTGTAAATTGTAATGATATTTGTTTGGTGATGTTTGATGTATAAGTTTTTGTGGTCACTTTTTGGTTTTAAAAGATAATCATGCGTACTTGTGATTTTCTGCAGACGATAGTTAAAATCGTAGAATTTTATTGCATTAAAAAAAAAATATTTTTTATAAATTCTTATTTCTAATTCAATGTCCACTATCCCTTTAAAATACCTTTAATAAAAATTTTGGCTGTTGATTCAAAGAAGAAATTAGTCTATTTCCCCCTTTAAAACAAGATTTTAATAGTGTTGCTCAGGCAGTGAAAATTTTCTCTCGAATTGTTCTTACCAAAAATACATACTATTTTCCAGAATTGCATGTAAAAAGTTAACTATAAAATGAAAGTTACGGTATTTTAAATTAATTTCATATCTTTTCATAAAGTTTCTCTCTTATCTACTTGATTTTCGGTCTCATATCTTAGGTGTTTGCCAGTTTATTGACAGTAACGATACCTAGAATTTAGGAATGTTTGTCTGCTACCGAAATTTAGAGTAAACTAGTTGAAATAAGAATAAATTTAATGGACTTTTTTTTTTTTTTTTTTTTTTTTTTCACAAAAGAAAAGTTGAATGCACTCAGCGCATAATAATATTGAAAGGCATGTGTCGAGATTCGATTAGGAGAAGGCAGATGAGATTTATTACGATGAAGCAATGGAAATAGAATGATAGCACCTTTGATAGAAGTTTCTTCTTTTCCAAAAATTTAAACTACTTATTCCATTTTTTGCATAGTATTTGATTTAGAATATTTTCTCACTTCGTGGAAGAAATATAGATACTGAATGTACCATTTCTGGTTCATTCTTAGCAGTAATACATCAATGAAAACAAAAATTGCTCTGACCCATGACGTAATTTGATTTTCTCTCTTTTAGTTACCTTGCCAGAATTTTTCTTTAACATCATTAACCCCTTAGCATGATACGCGCAATACATAAATAATCACGACGCGCATGTATACGAAGTTCTTAACAGCCATTCCATCAAATTTTTGTAAAACATAACCAAACGAAAGCTTTTGGTTACCTGACAACCATATTTTGCATAGATATTTTAAGTTCAGAGGTTTCAAGGTTAAAGAGAAATACATCGAGTTTTCTCGAAGGACAGTTCTTTTAAGAAGTTCTCATCTTTCAAGGATGATAACATCTTCGATTCCGGAGTAAGAATCGACAACAACTGAGTTGCATCTCTCTCGAAATAGGGTGTTTGTTTTTCGCTGAGACACAAGTTCTTGGCAACGTCTTAGTTTCTTTTCTCAGCCGTTTTATTTTGAGCATTAATATTATTACTACTTTTTCTGCTGTTGTTAACGGCTAGATCCACTCTGATGACCGATTACGATGGCTCCGCCAGGATTTGGCATCTGACTCTTCAATCTAGTATAACTTCCCCCTTGGGCCTGTAAAAATATAAATATAAATGTAATAAAATAAATTTTGTATCATTTCGGTGTAATGTATATTAAAAAAAAAAAAAAAAAAAAAAAAAAAAACACATTTTATTTAGTTTTAAGAAGTAGCTTTTCGGGATGTAGAATTTTATAGCAAGTGGATTCCTCTGAAGTTTCAAAATAAATTTTTATTGAAAGCACATATAACTGCACAGATTTCTCAAAAATGATTGAAATCCTTGTTACAAATAATTGGAGAACACTTATAGTGTGATAGTATGTTTATTGACAAATTCTGTATATTCCTGCATTGCCCTTAAATTGTAAAAAAACATTTTTCACGAATGAAATATAATTTGATTAATTTTAATGTGGCAAATAACAGATTCTATTAAAAAATCGAGAATGGTGGCATTTTGTCATTAAAAATTCGTGTGTTGGCCCCTAGGAGGATAGAATATGAGGAGTCGGCATTTATGACGTCACTTGAAGCTGTACCCACTTGAACACTTTATTTTCTTGAAGCCTGTTCCAAGATTAAAACCTATAGGGCAGTTGCAATTGACGTCAGATTGGAGGTTACACACTACAAATAGGCAGTTCTGATTGGTGGAAGTACCCTGACCTCCAAGTGAAGTACAATGGTTGATCAACTGATTGCAACTTCCCTATTAAATAAAGGATTTTTATTTATCGAAAAATCTTAAGAAACTTTAGTTTTTCGATTCTATTTTCTCAAAGTTTGTACCAAATCACACGAAAAATAGTTTATTTGATAAAATACGGATCAAGCTTCGTTCAAGTGAAAATCCCATTTTAATCTATGCAGTAGTTTTTTCACAATGCTCTAACAACGCACAAATAGGCTTATAGTTTTATATAAGAAGTATGGTTGTAATTTTTTTAATACAGATTGTTAGCAAGAATGATGGATGCCTTATGGTTGTATACTTACGTTTGCTGGCAGTGCGGGATTGGCTGCCATGTCCCAGGGGGCGTCATAAGCGTCATCGTCATCTGGCAGCATTCCGGGACCGCCGGGATGCCTAGCACCCGGGGGTGGTGTGTAGGAAGGTGGACGGATCGCCATCGAAGGGTCCAGGGGCACCCCTCGTCCAGGCATCAAACGACAGTCCAAGGGCTGGCAAGCAGCTGTCGTGGATTTTAAAAATAATTAGGATCATTACAGCAAGGTACTAAAAATCTGAAAATATTTCAAATAATGAAAGTTGTCTTCGTAGAGAATGAACGTATAACAATATTTATTCTGCAGTTGAAAAGGGGCAAGGGATGACTTTAGACTAAAAAAAGCACAAGGTGCTTCTTAGAAATGGGGGGGAAATTGAAGCATCAAAAAGGATGCACCACAAACACGAGAGTAGTCTTTTATCTCATTGATGATCCTGAAGAAAATTCTAATATGATTCTTATTAACATTTCATTTAAAACAATTCGTCTCATATATGAGTTGCGGGAGAGAGGAGAGGTACTGTTATTTTTTTGATGAACTGATAAAACTTTATTAATAATATATGTTTTTTAAATATAGAAAATGTATCAACATTTTTTCAAATAAATTCCCCATACATGCATATACTGTACACTGTACATGAATGCGGCCCGTTTCGAAGCCCCCCTTTAGCTTAGGGCTCAGTCATGGACAACTTCAGTACCGGCCTAAAAAGCTCTTGTATGTTAGGGCAAATCCGCACTAGGGAGGGGAGAAACAAACAAGAACTTTCTTGTCCGATTGGGTCGGCGGGCGTTAGATCACGTGATCTGACGTCATGAACTCCGTCCTAAGGCGGGAAAACAAGCAAGAGCTCTCTCGGCCGCGGCTCAATACAATTGTCCCATTTGTCTTCTGTCCTCGCCATTACTTACCTACATATGGATTTTTAAGAATTTGAGAAGATAGTATTTATTTTACTTTATCATTAATCTATGCCGACATAAAATGGAATAAAAATAATGGTCATATGAAATTTTACAAGTTGGGAATTATTGAGAGGTATTTATTATTACTACTACTACTACTACTACTGCTACTTTTCTGTATTTAATTAAATTTTTTTTTTCATTTTCCTCTAGTGCTTGTTGCCATTGTTTCTTGGTACTAGTGTATAAAAAATCTAGGCACAAATGGTCGTAATTTAATGCTAATTAAATTTCTCACCATTATGAAACTGCATGAATTACAAATCAGACGAAACAGTTTGTCGTATGAACGGAAAAACCTTTCTTAGTTGGCTATTTTTTATTCAACCGTACTACAATTTATAAAAGTTTTTCTTTCTGGTAGATTTAGCTTTAAAATACCTTAGTGTAAGTATATGGCAGAGATTATTTTTCCAAAAGTGGTAGGTAGAGAATACAAAATAGTTCATTGAGATGTATGTCCCAATCCGTTATCAAAGGGTTAATGTCCACTCTTAAATAGATTTCACCAACAAAATTATTTGAATTGCAATACAGACAAACTTTAAAAATCCTCTAAGAGTCTCAAAATGGAAAGCAGAAGTGAGGTATAGCTGGTTTTCTGTCATTATCTATAGAGACAAATTTAGATAAGGGCAAACTTAGTCAACCACCTGAGGCGCTGAAAACTAAGGGTCCTGGCCGAAATACTTGGTTATTATTTTTCTATTCGCAATAATTTTTTCCACATTTATTTTCGAAAAACTTTTATATAAAATGTTTAGCAATTTTTACCGAATTTATTTTTTTATAATTCTGGGATTGCTAATGTTGTAATTTACCACGTACTATTCATGTAGGCAATATAGAATGATTTTATATATAGTGTTAGTGTTAACATTTTAACATCATACTATATATATATATATGTGTGTGTGTGTGTGTGTTTTCGTATCATATCATACGTGAGTTGTTATTTTGTGGGTTTTTTTTCTTTTTACAAATAGATAATTGATACTGGAAATATAATTTGGAGACATCCTATATTTACATATTTGTTGTTTTCTGAAAAGCAAAATATTCAAATGAAATAATAAATCTTACCCAGCAGCCTGTCTTGTCTTAAGGTCATCCTTTTGTAACAAACCCAGGCGATGACGACTGTAGTTACGATCACTACCACTGAGGCCGCCACCGGTATCACGAAATACGGCCGGAAATAGAAGGGCGTGCTACCATGATTGGCCGAGAAAGGAACAGAAATCTCTGAAAAAATAAAAGTATAATTTTATTATGTTGCACAAATTGAATTTCTTTTGAATCTAGTATACATCAAAACTTTACGTTTTTATAAGTGAATTCTGCAGCAAACCATTTTCAGTCATTTATATACCTACTTTAAAGATGCGTGCTAAAACACTTTGAAACTTTTGAAACTTATGTGTATTTCTAATGCGCACTCACAATGCGCACGGGAGTGTAACACGTGTGCACTCTGAGTGTATACATGCTGTCCATGAAAGTATGTATCTGTTCCCTATTTCCTCAATTATACGTCATACACACGTACTTCCTATGTTGCAAAAATGTTTTGACAGAGGTATATATTTATGTTATAGCACTTTTATTTAATCGAATTAGTTAAAGAAAAAATATGAAATTGAACTTTTCACATGATGAACCACTCTGTTTAGTAAAATTTGTCCTTACATATATGGCAAATAAAATAAATTTCAAGCTGATTTTTAAAAAAAAATTAATTTTGAAATAATTTTTTCATGAAAAGTCAGGCGTCGTACACAGTAATTAGATTCTTGTCCAAAAGTTGAGCAAAAAACACAAAATGCTAATTTTGTTAATTTTGAGAATTCAAAATAAACTGTTATAAACATCAGGTGTAAAAATAGGTACTATTCCTACAACACAATCATTCGATGTGACGTTTATTTCACATCACGTTTGTCACAGTCACTGCGATAAACCAGAATGTGATATATTTCATTCGTTTGGTTATTATTCTCATGTAAACGTCATTTGATGACTCCACCGAGAAGTCACTGTGACAGTTGCTTTGTGACGAGTCCCCAAGTGATGTTACACTAAAGTCATCTTGTGATTATCTTGTGATCGGCATTTGTAGACTGTATTATGAATCGTGTGCGTTGCATTCTGATGAGTCATCAAATAATGTCACAACCAAATTACATGATGACCGACATTTGGAAACTCTACTGCGACGCCACCATGAACGCTGAAGTTATAAGTTGAGTTCGTTTTGCTGTCACGTGGAAATTCATCACAAATCAACTATCATGGTGATTTAACAATGGAATTTCCAAATAACTGACACATGATAATCACAAGGTGATTCCATTTTAATGTCACCAGGGGACTTATCACAAAGTATCAATCACAGTGACTTCTCGGCGGAGTCACCAAATGACGTTTACATGAGAGTGATGAGAAAAAGAATGAATGATTTTGGTTCACCGTAGAGACTGTGACACTTAGACCATTTGTGACTTGAAAGTGTCATCACATCGACTGACTATGCTGTCGGGAAAGTACCTATTCGAGAAAGTACGTAACCGATGTTTATATCACACTCTTTTGAATACTCACAATTAATAAAATTAGCATTTTATGTCTGTAGCTTAACTTTTAGTCACCATATTAACACACTTTTCAGCATTTAAAAATTTATAATTTACTTGCTTGAGAACAGATTGATTTTATCTGTTGATTTCGGCATACAAAAGGTTGTAAAATTATTAATTAAGGAATTTTACACGATGAGGGATTCCAAAAGCATTTCATTGAATACTAAGGGGAAAAAAATCCCGGAATTGTTCAAATTTATTTATTTATTTTATTTACTTATTTTTTTTTTGGACTGAGCCCCTCTGATCCCAAAAGGTTCCTTTCTGGCAGTTTTAAAAAAAGAAAGTAATAAAGTTTGAAATTAAAAATCTGAATTAATTTTTATCCTAGGACTATTAAACGTGTTTTGTTTTGCGCACTACTATAAGGACAAACGTTTACTATATATAACTATAGTGTCAAGGAACTACATAAAAATTTAGGCTGTGTAACGTTTGCAAATATTTGATTTTATAAAAACGCTAGTACAACGTACCTATTTAGCTCATTTAAAACATTTTTTAGGCATTGTTCATGAGCTATTTGCTTTCACTTGCAAAAAATATCTATGAGCATAAAGGCTCAGAAAACAAAAATCTTGCATCGGGTGGGGTAATCCGATTTTTTCGATCGGTGGCTTCCGGGTTCGGATTTGGTTGACAAAATATGTTTCGCTTGGGATCGGATCTGTGTATACCCGATGAAAGTCTGGAACTTTGTTAATGATATGAAAATAACTTTATGGTTATTAAATTTTTTATATATGTAATTTGCTTTATAACAAACAAGTTTTATATTACAGACATAATTATAGACTATCCTTCCACAGTTAAATTTAGTATTAATTTTTTTTCATCTTTGGTCAAATAAAGTTATTTTGTCGTATTCAATTTACGTTTCGGGTTGCGCTGAAATGAAATTTTCTGGTTGGGCTAAGGTATAAATGTAATTGCCAAGTTTCCCGATTTTTCATGATGTACCAATTCCTTTTAATTTCTTCTCCTACCATGCTATTCATTAATCGGCACACACACACCCATGTGCACACATATATACGAAAAGTTCTCAAAACATTGCAAAATTTATTAAAGTAAAATAGTGAACTTGTGTGTTAATTTTTTTACTTTTTACAATTGATAGATGATTAGGGACATACCTCTAAAAACAAACTTGATTATCAAATAGACATAGGGGAGATTAGGGTAAAACCGGGTAGACGGGTTATACAAGGTGCCCTGTTTTCTCGCTGATGGGTGCTGCCCTGTAATAGCACCCGTCTTAACTACATCCCTTAGCATCCCCTAGCAGTGTGCCATCGGTCTTTGAAGTGAGTTAATCTTGGTTACCGTGCATAGTTAGTACTATTGAAAAGAAAATCACCTCAAAGGTTTTAAATTTTCCCCGTCTTTTCAAACAATTCCCGCCTGACGGATCGATTTAGGTAATCAAATCACTGTTTTATATAGCTTTTACACGATATATTGATGCCAAGTAGCTGTGTGTGCTTCCAGCTATCCAGGAGAACGACGACCCTGTTGATTTTTGGTTGCCTGTTGGGACAAAACCGGGTACCCATGGATTTGGAAACAATTCTGCAATGAATTGTTTCTTCACTCAACAGGTGGTGAAGGATGGATACAATGTTCAGTCTGTAAATAGTGGGCACACGAGGAGTGCAGCGCAGTGTTGAATTCAAGGGGTGGCCCGGGGGGGGGGAATCCTCCCCGGAGCATTGAAATGACCCCCGGAAGATTTGAGATTTTATGCTTTTAATGGTCAAAAAGTGCAATTTCAATGTCACCCCCGGAACAAAAGACATCCTTCCCGGAGAAAATAGTCTGAATTCAACACTAGTGCAGCGGATACGAGAAGTAAAATTTGAGAAAGCCATTACATGATACCATTCGAAATTGCTTGAAAACCTGAAAAAAAATGTTACTGATCGTACAAAATGTATATATGTTTTAAATTTTGATTCAAAATTTATTACAATAAAGCATTTTGCTATTGGAAGCGTAAAAACGTAATTTCTGATTAGTATCCGGTACCACCAAAATTCGGAGCTGCTTTAAATGGTTCTAGAAAATGCCTTTTTCCAAGTAGAGTAGAATTTTCCTGCGGCAACAGGTGTGGTTTTCAATAGCCCAGATGTCCCGAAGCAATTTTGTGGCGTGTTCCGATTTTTCCATCCTCTAGATTTTTGTCAACAAAGGAAAACCGTTAGGTATCCGGTTTTACTTTACTTTCCCCTATGTGTTAGTTTGTGGCGAACATAAGTAAAACTGGGATAACTCAGAGCACATTAAATTGTTTCAAATTCACATAAGATTATTGAAAGATTGTTATATAGAATTTTTTTTCTATATTAATAGAGTGTTATGATTAATAATGATTGACCTACAAGAATTAACTACATGTTGCGTCCTTTAAAGGTGTTTAGTTCTCATAAATGTAATACAATGACACAAAACTGTTTATATTTTCAACTCTCGATTTTGAAGCCGTTGTCCCGATTTATTTATGGTACTGTCCCGCTATTTTCGACAGTGGACTTGGCAAGACTAGGTATAAATTATAATCGGAAGGGACTGAAGTACATACTTTTATAGATACACTGTATCTTCAATTCTAAATCAAAATTTCAAGTACTGACCTGCGAGGCTGGTCGTGAAGTCGATGGTCTGCGAAAACTCTCCTCTTCCGAACACGTTGTAGGCCGCCAGCCTCAATTCGTACCGCGTCGAACCTTTCAGACCCGTCAGGTAAAAAGAGTTCCTCTCACCTGGCAAGTGGATGTGGTCCCACTCTTCGCCTTCTTCCCGAAATTCCAAAAGATATTCTGAAAAGAAAATTAAAAAATAAACTAAATTGTGCATTTTAAATGGGGAAGCATCCAGATAAAACATCCATGAGGTTGCCAATTTCACACCAGATATCATGAATCTGTTAACATGCTTCACTGAAGCATGTTCGTATGGTCACTGATGTCACAGCAATCTCTATGCGTACCTTCAAATCGTTTACTGTTGTACGCAAAGAAGGCATATCCCCCTAAAAAGCAGTCATACACAATACATTCACAATCTATGGCATCAAATATACATGCTCTTATAGTCGCTGATGTCACAGCATTCTCTATGCGTACCTTCAGATCGACAAAGAAGGCATATCCTCATAAAACGCAGTTATACACAAGGCATTCATAATATCTGGCAGGAAATGGACCCAGATGTTTTTCTGTGTAACTAATTGGAGCCAAATAACACATTTATGAAGTACGAAAACAAAGTTGAGTTTCTTTCTGTATTGTGTTTAAAGCATTTCTTACGATCATTGCTTACAACGAAGTTATTGTCTTTTGTGTAATGAAGAGAATCATTTGACTCACTCTGTCTATATATACAGGATGACTACAATCAACGATGGTATGTTTGGATGTTCATTATTTGGAAATAGATGGATATGACATGACAAAACTTTGAAGAACGTATGTATTCAAAATTAAGCCAGAGTGAAATCGGCCGTGAAGATAAAAGTTGCTAGAATCACCAATAGGGGTCGTCATCAGTCGTTGTACAAGGATTGGCTGAAGGGTAGTAATAAAAACGACGAGTTATAAGTGACAAATGTTGAATTTTACTAAGTTATTTTAAGATTCAATATACTCTTCTTGAAAATTTTCTAAAATTGGATTTAAGAACTGCATTTACAGTTGCAGAATGCAGCCTATCTCCACAGATTTGTCAGACTGGGCAAAATACTCACTCTTTGCATTTAACGTCAACATATCCTTGATAAACGATTTTTTTTTTTAATACTCTCACAGTGAAAGTTACATGGAGGGAGGTTCAACAGATCTTTGCCCTCTCATAGGGTTGATTGAACTAGGGCATAGGGCAATTGCTTGAACTGCTAATTATTTTATCTTCAACTTCATTACAATTCCGGTGTAGAAAGGATAGTACTGTGTTTTCAACAGACCTTACGTAACATTATTCAAGGGATTTTATATGAAGATTCACTTCACTTACAGCAGGGCAACACAAGATACCCGCCTTGCTCATTCATTCTCAAGACGTCACAAATAGTGGCTGATCGCGACCAGTGATTGGTACAAATCGACGCGCCCATCGTTTTGTTCCAATCGCTGTATGTCTTTCGTCGCGGCCAACCACCATTTGTGACGTCATAATAATGAATGAGCAGGCCCGGTATCTAGTGTAGCCTTGCTTACAGCTATAGGTTGTGGTGTTTGTTTAAAATAATAGATGGAGATGACAGCACTAAAAGTTAAGGTAAATACTTTACTTGGATCCTAGCGTGGATTGTTACAAGAACTATACTTTACTTTACAGCTGTTAAATAGTTTAAAATGCAATATGTGTTTTTATGTTACTATGTTGTAATTCAGGACAAGAAATGTTCGTTTGTTAATTACATCAACTTACTAATTTAATTGGAGACATGTTATCTTTCATTTATCTAAGTTACTAAGATAGCAAGCATACTGGTAGCGACGCTTGGTGTTGATCTTTGTAATTTTATTTTCACTGTTGAATTTCCTTATATAGAAAGTATGTTTGGCAGGTATTTGATTATGGCAATCCCAAGCGTTTTCAAATTATGAGCTACTAACAACCTAATCTTCAGTAAAGTAGTCAAGTGGAGGGTCCAGAAGATCCAGAAGCCCTCTTCAAAAGAATTGGAAGAGCGAAAAAAATGCTTTTTCAATGGATGTTTTTAGAATATCGTTTATTTGTCAGAAATATTAGACCAACTTTGGCACTAACTCATACATACATATTTGTTTCAGACACCTTTTATTGCATTTGCAAAATGACGCAATATTGAGCGAAATCGACTCATTATTACGCCATTATTGATTTTTATGACGGAAAAACTGTTTGCATTAGTTTTAAGTCAGATAATAATAACTTACGCACGATAGATGGTTGTTTGTTATCGGTGGTTTTCCAATGAATTCCGACACTAGAGGATGTGACATCAGCTACACCCACTACTGGTGGTGATGGAGGATCTGAAAAGAATAACAATGTGTAAATAAAAATATCTGAAATAATAAAAATCGGAGGCTGAAGTGACTACATTTCAGTTGTAACGATCATGATGTTACATCACATCTGAAAACTAATGAATGAGAAAAGTATGTGAAATATATTATATTTTATATTTATACTTACGCACAGGATTACTTGCATGCAGGCATATCCTTACTACATACCTAGACACACATGTGTGCCAAATTGCCACCGATGTTTCGTGAAAATACCGTCAAATTTGACGCCATTAAATGTAAAATTTAATAGCATTATGGATTATATTTTCACGAAAATTATTATATTTATTAATTTTTTTTTTCGTTCAAAATTTTTATTTTTTATTTTCTCGAAAAAATTGACACAAAAATAACTATAATGTAAAAAAGTAAGGATAATAATGATATTATTGTTTATATTTAAATCGCCAAACGAACTGTTCGAGAGCCAAGTAGAGGTGTAATTAGGAATCTGGCACCCTTGGCAAATATGTATATTTGTGTCTCTCTCTATTATCGATTTCAAATAAGTATATTGCAATGTTTAAGAAGACTCAGTAGAACATTAATTAAAGTCTCCTGTGAGTATCACATTTAAAAAAAATACTTTTCACCTCAGATTATTTTATAATTTCAGTAAATATTTATCCTGTAAATAATAATCTCATCTTGTAAATAACGAATTTTCATTAACTCGCAAGACTTCGTCTGTCTCATTTTCACTTAAAAAGAAGAAGGAGAAGAAGAAGAAGACGTTTGTGCATTTATAAAAAGCTACGTTCGTGAATATGTCACCAATTCAAATAGGGAATGATTACAGAAAGAGAGAAATTGCAATTTCCATCTATTTTTAAGGCGGCCCACAGCCCATATTTTTTAGATATTTTCAGCTATATTTTTCTTCAAATAAGTATAAATTGAGAGTACTGAAATGTTCTAGGGATCCCAAGTGAAACTTTTCCCCAGAAGTCCAAGCAGGGTTAGCCGGCTTCAAACGTAAATAATGGAGAAAATTATCATAAATTTATAAGAGAATTTAATGTACATATAAATTTTGTTTAATAACTGTGAGAAAAAGGAAAACTGGAAATGTAAAATCAAGGTTCAATTGCAGTGTTGAATTCAGGGGGTGGCCCAAGGAAGGACATTCTCCTCCGGAAAGTTTGAGATTTTATGCTTTTTAATGGTCAAAAAGTGTATTTTGTCTCTTGAAACTCTATATGTCCCCCTTGGAGCTGTAGAAATCCCTGACGAAGAAAAATGGTCTGAATTCAACACTGTTCAATTGATTCAAGCTTCGGTATAATATAAATACTACTTTTAAAATACCCGGTCTCAACCTTTAATATGCAACATCTACACAGTTTTTTTTTTCTTTTTTGTTTTAAGGAAATTTACACATTAAGAAGTCACCCGGCTGCAGAAAATGCAAAACGGAAAACACACGCCGCGGATTGATTATTCAGTTTTTAGATTATTTCCAAAGGAATATTTATTCGACGGGGTAAAAAAAAAAAAAAAAAAAAATATATATATATATATATATATATATATATATATATGTATATGTCAGCTTCTTATGTTTCAATGGTTAAATTTTACTTAAAGTTTTATATATATATATATATATATATATATATATATATATATATATATATATATATGTATATATATATATATATATATATATATATGCGATGTTTCAGAAATAATTAAATTCAATTAATTAAACGTCAATGTTACTCACAAACGTGTTTTTGCTTTATAATATAGATAAATTTTGATCATAATCTATGGGGCCAAAGGCAGTTTTCGAAATTTTCTTATTCTAATTATGTCTATTTATAGATTAGAGTTATCAACGAGAATTAATTTTAAATTATTTTTTCCCAGAACTAGGAATGTGTACCAAGTATTTTATTCAATGACATATTCAAATAAATAATTGAGCATTGTAAAGAGAAGGATTTATTTGAACTGTTGATTTTCAAAGTTGGGCGAGTCCATTTTGTGCTAAATATTCAATGTTTTGCATTTGAATGGGCTTAAAAATATTCGTAAGCAGTAATAGATTTATTTTATATTATTCTGACTTTATTTCATTTCAATTTAATATTAAAGAATGGTTATCGTGTTAGCTGAAAAAAAAAATCCTGAAAAACCATGATTTTTTGGGGTGTACACCAATAGGTGTGCCCATGGACTTTTGCCTCCCATTCCAAAGCAATGATTTGCCGGAAACTTTGATTTTATTTGAACGGAATATAATTACAATAATAAAAAATGTTAATATTTATTTTATTTACTTATTTATTTTATTTCAATATTTCATTCTTCTTTAGAAAAGTTACAATAAAACAAAAAATAAATTTATTTTACAGTAAAAAGTAGTAAAAACAAGAAAATGTATTCAGTAAATAAGTTGTATGCCTATAATTATATTTCTTAATTTAGGTAGTGGGGAATTTAAAAGTATTCTTGATGACATTCTGATTGGGCTTTTTAAAAAAACGCAACCTAAAATATAATTCTATTGAATGTGGATTCCCCTCCCCTTCTTTCAAAATCAACGCATTTGAAACAGCGTTGACCCAAATAAATGGCTAGTAACAAATCCATACTGATATTAAAAGATATTTATTGAGAAATTATTAGAAAACATGAATTACATGTTAATTTGTAATAAGCTTTAACTAATTTTTTTATGCCCCGCTTTCAAAATCAACGACTCATGTATTGAAATATAATAGTTAGAATAGAATTCACGTGCAAGAGTAAAAAAAAAAACTTCTCATGTCTAAAGGGCAAAGTGACGACCAGCTGCATCCAGCGAATGGAGACGAAAACGAAACATAGTAGTACGAGGAAGGGAGTGTGAACGACCAGCTGATCGATTCGTGAAAAATCGATAAAAATCCCGCCTCTCCTCCCTGCTCTCTCATTCATCTGTCGACGTACTCGGAAAAAGGTTTTTAATCCCGATGAATTTGGGTGTACGTTCTCCGTGAATGAGATTTTTCATCCGGACTCTGTTCATATATCATGTTGCACCATGTTTGCATGATATAAATAAATAAAGGTGACACTGTTTAGAAAATCAAGCACTAATGAATGATGCAACGCTTTCTCGTTTTAAAATAACTATACGTCTGAATCAGAATTTTAAAATTAAAAATACATTTAATCTATATCTATAAAGGAAAGTCCTGATTGAGAGACGCACAGGCCAAACTACTGAATCTACAAACATGAAAATTGGGGGGAAAATGCTTCTTAGAATGTAGAGGAGCACTAAGAAAGAATTTTCTAAAATTCCACCCTTAAAGGGGGTAAAAAAAAGGGAATAAACATTTTAAAAATTCCTTAAAAATAGGGTATTATAGTTATGTGTCAAATGATAACACATTTTAATGTATTTTTGTATGCTGAATCGGATGATACTAAATAAATTTATCTAAGTCAAATAGTTAATGAAAAATTGCACATTTACTAATTTGGCGATGTCTTTGGCGTCAAAACTTCAAAATTTCTAACAATACAAGTAATAATTTATAAAAATACGTCCGTTACTATAGAAATATTTAGATGTACTTGTTATATAGTTATAATAAGTTTATAAAATTCATTATTTGTTTTCAGTTTTCAGCCATATTACCCCTTTTCTTTGGGTTAGTTATTCATACGATTCCGGGCTACTGTTATTATGTTGCACTATGTTTGCATGATATAAACTAGTCGTTGGGGATCACCGTAATGCTTACCCATCAAGGATACGCATAATATAAAATATGAAAATAAAACATGTGTAAACTACTTATAAAATGCATTGCAATTCGAATAAAATCGTGGCTTGATGACATCGTAAACTTTAAATGTTCTATTATTAAATTGCGTTAAAGAAACATCCTTATAACTCCAAAAATGTTAATCCTATTAACCAACGGTTTACTGCGTCGGATTAAGTGTCTCATTGCCAATTAAAATATATCTTTGAGTTGAAATTTGGATGAAATACAGGGTCATGAAAAATCGAAGAGTGTTGAAAATAGGATAACAAATATCTCGGCAACTCATTATCCGACCGACTTCATTTTTTATGCAAAATTTATGTTTTTTATTGTCTTTTATATTCTCTCCTTAAAATAAACAATTTCTTGAAAATTTTTATATAACTTTTATCAGAACGACTATTTCGAGGGTCCGAAAAAAATAGTTCCGGATCATGGAGGTGACTGAAATTCAATAAGCTTCTTCTCATTATTACATACTAAGTGCATACCCAATTTCAAGTCTCTATCTCAATTTGCTCGGGAGATAGAGCGTTTACAGACACACACACACAGACAGACGGACGGCTTTAAAAAAAATATATATATATATATATGTTTTTCGGAATCCCCAGTGTCTGAAATGCGTAAATCTGTCAAATTTTTTTTTTTTTCGATTTTCAAAACGATTACTAGATTTACCCTATACTACGTATGATGGGTAAGTAATAAACAATGGTGACATTGTTTGGGAAACTGAGCACTGATGAATGATGAAACACTTTCTTGTTTTATTTAACGAACGCGTAGTGTAAGGAAAGTGTTGTAATCATGATGTATGTCTGTGTGAACGTGATAGCTTCCAAACAGCACTTCTGGTTGAGTTCCCAATAAGGCAAATATATTTCAGACCACTCTCGCAAAAACTATATAGATTTTCATACAAATCGTCCAACCTATTAGGTATTTAAATCATTTTTAAATCACAAAAATGTTGGATAAACTGGTGTAATACATAAATAGAGACAAATAAAGGCCTTTCGAAAGAACTGCAAAAGGTCTTTGAAGAAAAAATCACATTTTTTTTTATTGTTAATTTTAACAGTTCCATATTACGTCGATTCTGGCGCTATCTCCCTTCCCCACTTAAACTATTATTATTAATATTATTTTTATTTATTTATTTATTTTTTTAACTTCGATCTATTCTTTAAAAAATTTTGAGAAAAAAAATAAAACTTTTAGAACATAATAAGAGAAAACTGTGGAGAAATTTTCATATCGGTGACAATAAATTTAGTGGAAAAATAATGTTTTTCACTTGAATACCTTAATTTTCTTTTCATTCTAATTTTTTGATAAATTTCGTTAAAAGAAACTTTTATATAACAGAATTCAACACATGTCAGAACTCAATGAAATCGATATATTAATTAAGAAATAATTACTTTTCAAAAATTGGAATAATTAATTCATCGTAGAAACTAGCACACGCAAAGAGCTTATAATTTGCATAAATATTAAGTTTTCGTATAGAGCTTGTTACAATAAGTGTTAGGTCAATTACTCTGTGACACGCAGCCCATGGTTATCCTACCACACACTTTATGAACGATTTTGAATAAAAACGAGCTAATTGAAAAAAGAAATTTATATATATGTCAAATGTGATAAAAATGTTGTAACTACTCAAGACTTTTTAGAAGTTAACAACAATGAATATAATGTGCAGCCTGATTACAGAAGTTCCATGACTCCTTAAAATTTTCGCGAAGTTAATAATTCTGATTCAGATTTAATTGGGGAAATAAATATAATACAAAATGGGTATTTAAGGGAAATAGTTCAAAATTATAAGGATATTTTTGCAAAACATAAATATGACGTGGGTAAGATAAATATTGAACCACAACGCGTTTTTCTAAAATCTGATCTTCCTATATCTTTGAGGCCCTACAGAACTCCCCCCTCCCCCCCAGAAGAAAGAGAAATAAAAAATCAAGTTCAATCTTTATTAGCGGCTGGTTTCATAAAAGAAAGTAATAGCCCTTATTCTGCCCCTCTCACTTTAGCTATGAAAAGAGAAGAAGGCAAAAAGACCCGACTATGTGTATGGATATACAAATAATTATGATCAATACCATGTGTTGTATATACGGTTCCACTACTGCAATTTTACCATTAAAGTTTGTTAAAAAAAAAAAAAAAAAAAAAAAAAAAAAAAAAAAAAAAATCTACTGAAATCCGAGTGTGCATCTGGTTTTAACTGGGCTTGCGTAAGTCACGTGACTCTTTTTGTTCAATCATAATGGTTTTAAAGGGATTTTATTAATATTTAATGATAGAATGTTTAAAAAAAAGAAATAAAGATTTTTAGAGCAGAATAAATTTAAGAGATGTGATGTTTTAGCATTTAAATAAAGAATTTATAGCTGTTTGACTACACGGGAATAATAATGAATTTTAATAGTGGATTAAAAATAAAGGTGTTCTATTTAAAGAATAAATTTAAGTAGCTATCGCCATTTTTAGATTTAAGTACTTTTGAATAAATACTATTAAGTGGATTAGGATAAAATGGCATTACATATGGATAGTGAAGGACTATTTTAAGAATAAGAATTATTTTAATAAACCGGGGTTACATACGGAACATTACTAAATGGAAAAAAATTATAGCATAATTTAGCAGATTGCGGAAAAATTTAAATTTTGTAATATATATATATATATATTGCACAATTATGTAAATATACTTTTAGTTATTTTCTTTTTCATCTTTTTTATTTGCTTAAAAATATAATGACAATTTCAGATCCATATCTATATTATGTTGGAAATTTGTTACAGAATGTCATCAACAAAATAAAACAGAATAAAAACGGATTTTTACAAAATTCTGAAATAACAGAAAATGAAACACATAAAATAATGGTGCAAAACACAATACAGTGAAATTATCATCTTAGATATACCATAATAAAAGTAGAAATAAGTTATTACTTTTACATTTTTATTATATATTAAAAAATAATAATAATTCTATTCTATCGGTAAAATAACATTAAATTAAGTGCCTAAAATATTGGTGCTAAACACAATACGATGAAACTAATTTCTAACACATAACATAATAAATAAAGGATGTTGTTGGCAGTTCCACATTAATATTATTTCAGTGACACAAATTGCACTAAATAAAATGGTTTAAATATGGGTTCAAAACATTTCACAGTAAACTAGCTTCTGAAACATACAAAAAAAAAAAAAAAAAAAAAATGTTAGCATGTTGTTACTACTTCTACAATTTTAAGAAAAATTTATTTTATCCCAGGCATATCATTAAAAGAATGAATAATACATATGTGCGTACTCAGGGGGAGGGGAGGGTGAATGTTTACCTAATTTTTTGAAAATAGTAAGATATAACTTGAAACATTAACCGACATGAACGTCGACAGAAAGAAATCTAAGGAGGAGAAGGATTTTGGAAGAGATGTGCCTGCGGTCCACAGCGTAGTCCGCTTTTATGAAATGCAGAATATAAAAATAAAATAAGCTACACTAAAAGTGGTTTCTCGTAGCTCCCGTGCAAGACAATTTTTAAATAAAACAACTTAAAAAGCAATACAAAAATTTAACAATTAAGAAATATTAAATATTCAAAAATAAGTTTCTCAATAATATTTACTGCCAACCTTTTTCAAAATAGAGAATTGAAACAATTCATTTTTTAAAAGATAATATTGAAACACATCAAAGTATAAAGAAAAACATAGTTAAAAATTGGCTTCAAAATGGGGTTTCAAAAGTGCAGAGCCCCCTGACAAAAAACACTTAGTTTTTTTTTTTCTTTCTTTTAGTTTTTAATGATTCTAAAGTCACTTGGAAATAATAAATTTTATCCTTTTTAAAACAATCAGAAATAAAGCAGGCAACGGCCCTCCCTTAAAAAAAATTCGGTACTTCCCTGTTATAGAGGCTTGGCGCTTTTATAAAAAGCTTGGCGCTATTTGTGACATTTGATTCTAAATGATATAAAACAAAAAGAAAGCTGATAATCTATTATTCTGGTTCGTGTATGTATTAAAAAATTGCTACTGATTATACGATAAATTATATCTGTGCATATAGTAGCACATAAATGGCTTCTGTATATCAAATATACATTTTATAAATAATAAAAAACACTGTTTGTATGTGTGAAACAATGAATAGGTTGTCAGAAAATACGTGTAAAACATTTCCTTCTCTTGCCAAGAACATTATTTCGCCAAGGTCCTTTGAATAGTGAAGTAACCAAAATTCTGCGTTCGTCTATGATAATACACCATACCTTCCTCCAGTGTGGCAACGTGCATTTCGTGCGATGGCGGGCCCGATCCGGCAGCATTGAATGCTTTCACGACCACGGTGTAGGTGGTGGCCTTCTGGAGCCCTTGGATGAGCAGGGTCCCGCCACGCCTGTCGCTCGACTCCACAGTCTGGTAGGAGAACTGTCCGGACCCGTACACCTTGTGTCCCACGTAGTAGCCACGCAAGGGACCGTTCCAGTGGTGGCGTTGAGGTGGCTAAGGAGGAATTTTTTTTTTTTTTAGTTTTTAAATGCATTTTTAAAGCAATAAATGTGCACATATAGTTTCATTCATAACGGAATCCAAAGTTGTATTTTTCAAATTTTAGTTATTTGTTTTCTAATTTGGGGATTTTGGCCTTTAAATAATAAAATAAATAAATAAATAAATAAATAAATAAATAAATAAAAATAAAAATAAATAAATAAAAATAAAAATGAATAAATAAAAATAAAAAATCCGAAAACGCTAGTTCGTTACCCAATACAAATATACCTTGTAATAATAAAAAATACCTTGAAAATATTTTAAAAAAAAGCTACCCATTTTTGTTTATCAATTACTCAAAAAAAACTCTAAAAATGATCTAAAGCAGGTTTCGGCCAACTTTTACCAGTATTGTGCGACTGTATGATAAAAATCACTTCGCGTGAAAAGCGATTTCTAATATTTTTTTGTATATTTATAAAGTACATTATAGTTAATCTAATAATCATTTCTATACTGTAAAATATAAATGTAAAATCTGTAAAATGTCATATATTGCTAAAAAAAAGAAAAAAAAAACTTTTCAGAGTGGTTTTACCAAGAATATTGGTTTTTAGAACGCTATCTATTCTCATATAAACATTTTCAGCTGCGTAATTGAATTTATATATGGTAAGAGTGACAGAATAATATTCATTTTAATATTAATGTATCATGTTTGTCTTTAACACATATCTGTTGAGCATGAAAATGTTTATTTGAGAATCGATAGCATCTATGGATAGCATTCCGGGTTGAGAAAGCTGATATTAATAATGCATAGTAAAAACTACCCAGAAACGTTTCCGAAAATCGGTGGCAGCGGAAAAAGTTTTATAAATGACTTTTAAAAATTCGATAATATTGATTTCTGCAGTAAAATGATATGAGGTATGATAAAAATGTGCATAACGCATAATTATAACATACTGTCCAACATAATGCACACTTTACACTAAGATAAACTACTTATACTCATTTGTCTTTAAGAGTTTATCGCATAAATGCATTAAAAGTGATACAGGGTAGACATATAATAATAATGCAATCAACAGATAATTTGAAAAACAGCTGACGCAAACCATAATACCATTTCGTATATTCAGTATAGACCAAAGCAAAATTATATAGCTTAGAATGCCTGTAAATAACAAGTATATTTTTGAAATACTTTTCTGATATATATATAATAATTTCTCATGTCAACATCACTCTGTCTATGGACATACAAAATGCATAACAATGAAATAGGAGGTTTTTGAAAAGGCTTTTGACCTAGTACACTCACATTTTGTTAAAATATAATTTTTGATTATAAATTGCAGTTTATAAAAAATGAAATTAATAAAGTATCAGCAAATAATATCAAAGATTGCAGGGCAAAACCCTCACACAAGTCCTCTGGTTAATAAATGATTTATAAAACTTAATTATTAATTATTATTATTATTATTTTGAGTTAGAAAAAAATTAACTTCATTCAAGTGAATTTTAAGAAGAAATCATCTATTGAAAAAGATATATGTTTGAGTTACTTTTTTGTATTGCTAATAAAACACTACTGTGATTATTTTCAGAAGAGACTTTTTGAAAGTCAGCTTGATGTAATGTACCAAAATATTAATGATTTGAAAAAGTGTGGTGCTGTTGAAATTCAGTTTTAGCTGTAGAGGCCTTTCATCAAAAACTTATGTTCCAATTATTTTTTAGGTTTTCAGCAAGAAATAATAATTATTATAACAACTAGTTTTGATAAGAAATTATTTCATTTTTGATACAGCCAGAACATTTTTCGATGTTATGTCACAAAGTTATGAAATTTCAGAACAAAAGTTTCAGTTATTTAAAATAAAAATGGTTTCTAGGATTTCTGATTTGAACTTTTGTAATGGACTTCTGAGGATAATGAAAAGAGTTAACTACGAGGTTATATTAAATTTTCGTAAATGTTTCTCCTACATCAGAAAAATTTTGTGCAATTTCGTTCCCGTGTTTTTTTTTCTTTTTTTCAATTCTATGTCGTAATTATTTTCTGATGATGATGCCTAATATTAGCAAAATTAATTTTATTTATTAACAACATGCAACAATAAATTTTTACGGAAAACATAAATAAATAAATTTTGTAGGAGAAGATGGAAAATGTTAATGAAATATTTCACAAATTTACATTTAAAAATATTGATTATAATATATAGGGGAAGTCGTACACAGTGAAACAGTGTACAGCTAGATGTTACGCTGTTCAGTGATGATTCTTTTGAAGTAGAGTCCTGATTCCGGTTGGGTAACCTGATTTTACCCGAATCCGATCCGATCAGCGTTTCGGTTTGGGTCGGGTCGACCCTAATTTTTTTCGCCGTGGGTCGGGTTTACTTTAAAGGTTTCGGATTGGATTTTAACTATTTCGGGTCTAGTTCTAATTGATCCGATTTTTCAAAAGAAAGTCCTAAATATTTTTCAAATGAAAAAAAAAACAAACAAAAAAATTATATATTAACAAAGTTGAAGGAAGGGGTACGTAAATTTTACTTCAACAAATTGACATCGTACACAGTGAGATATAAAACGCTGGTACCGCGAAACAGTCTAACACTGTGTCATTACAATTATATATATTTCTTGATGAATTATATGCATTATATGTTACTTTAGTATAATTTTATGTCTGATTTTTAGACATGGGCGCCAATTAATAGGGGGCACTATTCTCACCTTACCACACATATTAACCGCAATGTCTAGTCGCTGGATTTGTCGGTGTTTGGCCCCTTCAAAGTGTTTTACAATGCAGCTTTTGATACACAGATGCTGAGAAGTCGAAGCAAAACTATGATAAGTATATTAGAGGTACAACATATACAAGACTGATGAACGGGTCGATGTAGCTCAAAAAAAGCGATTGTGAGGCGAATGTTTATTTTAAAAGGATTTTGTTTCTTGTTTCTATTCATGTGTATTAGTAAATTCGCTATGCAAGGGGCTTCCAATAAGCATTTTCCAATAGCAATGCACGGCTAAAATTTCTGCAGTCAGTTATATCTAGATCTTAATTAATCTCTCTGTGTACGACTCTCTCCTATTTTATTATGTATGATACATTTTTGTGTTGTTTATATATGTTTATATAGTGAGAATGTGTTTTTTACCTTCCACGATACTCTTATTGATTTCGAACTCACTGGTTCCGCTCGAAGGTCAAGGGGTGCTCCATCCGGTGCTGAAAAAGGAATAACACATACGCATCAGTTTTAAAACTTATTAATGTAATATCGAATTATTTGTTTTAAGTTGCATGCACAGAATATTTAGTGATTCAGATATAAAGTTTCAATGATTTTATTTAGAGATACGAAATTGTCGTGGTATTGTATTATTGTAGCGGTAACTTAATTTCTTCATCATCAAGAAAAAGAAAACAGCAACGGTATACAGAGAGTTCAAAAATGTATTTACTTTCAAAAAATCATAAAAAAGCATACAAAGATGTGCATTTAGCCTTTTTGTATTCAATAAAAAAATATTTAAAGAAAACCTTAGGTTGAAGTCGAACAGTAGACGTCGTCAGATCAATGAGGTCCAATGTAATAACCACTCAGATCTCCAGACATTACGTCTTTTGATTTTTTTTTATGTTTTGTTAATGAATATATGTTTAAATTATTATTTAATTCGTCATAGTCGTGTGTTAAAATTCTGATTAGGGCGGTTATTGAAATTTCCGATTCTCCAGTGTTTCGCGGAATATGATCAGAAACCTTTTATTGACTCTGTGTTGGCTGCGATTAACGGTGGGTACGTATTAAAATTTTTTAAATGTTGCCCAAAGAAATTGATATTTTCTCTTTTAAATACCAAAGAAAAAAATGCAAGTGTACACCAGGGCTCGAATCCTATAGGAAAAATTTTATTGTTCCTACCAGTATCCCCAAACAATCTTCGGTGTAAATCTCTTTAGCATATCCAATAGAAATGCACCATAAAGATAATTGTTTAGAAATAGTGGTAGGAACAATAAAATTTCTCCTACATGATTCGAGTTTTGTTTTACATATTTATTTGTTTTTAAAGAATCTTCAAAAAGTGTAAAGATATTTTTGGTGGGCACCTTGTATTTTTATTCAGAATAAGACTACTGTTTAAGTAAGTTAAGTTTAAATGTATATAAATATTAGAGAATCTTTAAATTTACCAACATAAAATATGTAGTGCATAATGACATTTTTATGCAAGAAACATGTTAACACTGTTTTCTACCGGTGTCAAATGACACCTGTTAAAAGATTTCGATTTATTTATTTATTCATTTATTTATTTATGCGTAAATTTTAAATTGATACAATTGCAAATCATTTTTTATACATTGAAGACTTATTTTTTTTTTATACTCATTAACTTTAAAAATTATAAGTAAAATAAACATAAATCAAAACTTTAAAAGGTGTCATTCGACACCGGTAGAAATAGTGTCAAATTGTTTATAAAAGAAATAGTTCATGTTGCGGTTAAATATACAATGCAATATAGATTATGTGCATGTTTGTCAACAAACTGGTTTAATGCTTGTGTACTCCACTCAACGTAGACAAGACTTCGTGCTAAATTGCTGGTAATTTTCACGTAGTTTTAATACATCATATTATGTGTAGGAAATAATATTTTATAAATTACTAGATTTTCGAGAACTTCTATTTTTTGCCTACAACGAGTTGAGAAGTATGTTTTTACTGGGTACTTCTGATTCGTAACGTCACATGTACATTCTATGTATCTATTTCAGAAATTGAGTCTTGAACTCAAGTACTTTGGCTAAGCTTTCATAATTCTGACATTCATTCACTGCGGACCAAGTGAACTGAACATTCCCCAATATAACATTCAGTAGTACACTATATTTCCAATGATGACCGGTCACTTGCGATTTTAGACATTTTGTTAAATATCTGGAAAGATACATGAGAAATTATCCTGAAACTTCAGGAGTGTAAACAACATGATAAACGTCATATATTTCCGCGAAGATTTTTTCCCGAAACCACATAAGGGGCCGTCAACAAATTGAAGAAAAACGAATATATTTTGGATAACCCTGCAAAAACTAATATTGCAAAAGCATTCAAACTGTAGATTATGATTAAGTGGATTATTGTAATAATTTGGGTTCATTTGTATGAAGATAGCATGTATACTCGAAGAGAAATTCAGGTTTTTATAAAAACAGTCCCAAATTTTACCAAGTTTTTTGCTTATAATTTGCAGAGTTTTTAATATAAAAACAAGTTTTTTTCAGAAAATATGACAAACAAAATTATACACAATAACCTGCAATCAACATTAAAAAATAATAAAAATTGTATGAAAAATGAGCAGGTTTACTAAATATTGTTTCACTGCGCATGCGCGAATTCAATCAAAATATACTGTGTATAATATATTAGCTAAATGTATAGACCAACTTTTATGAAAGTCTCAAAAACATAGCTTGAAAATTCTGATAGTAATCGTCGATAGAATAAGCTCGAATTTCGCTGTTCCCAAAAGGAAGCAAAAAGATGAGGGGTTGTATCCAAATGTACTAGCTTATCAAAGTTGACATAATAAGAATGAAGAGTCTCTCATTCTACATTTTATACAACCCCTCATCTTTTTTGCTTCCTTTTGGGAGCAGCGAAATTCGAGCTTATTCTATCGACGATTACTATCAGAATTTTCAAGCTATCTTTTTGAGACTTTCATAAAAGTTGGTCTATACATTTAGCTAATATATTATGCACAGTATATTTTGATTGAATTCGCGCATGCGCAGTGAAACAATATTTAGTAAACCTGCTCATTTTTCATACAATTTTTATTATTTTTTAATTATGATTGCAGGGTATTGTGTACAATGTTGTTTGTCATATTTTCTGAAAATAACTTATTTTTATATTAAGAACTCTGCAAATTATAAGCAAAAAACTAGGCGAAATTTGGGACTGTTTTTATAAAAACCTTAATTTCTCTACGAGTATACATGCTATCTTCATAAAAATAAACAGAGTGTATTACAATAAGCCACTTATTAATAATTTCGAGTTTGAACGCCTTTGCTACATTAGTTTTTACAGGGTTATACAAAAGATATTCGTTCTTTTTCAATTTGTTGACAGTCCCCTATGGGGTTTCATGAAAAAATCTTCGCAGAAATATATAACCTATACTATACTGTTTACACGCCTGCAGTTTCAGGATAATTCCTGATGTATCTTTCCAGATATTTAACAAAACGTCTAAAATCGCAAGTGACCGGTCATCATTGGAAATATAGTGTAGTAGTTAATTATTTTTACATTTTTTTTTCTAGTACAGAAATAAATTAATTTGTTTTCGTAATTTACAAAAGCATTTATTTTAAAAAATTCAGTAATGTTTTAAAGAAAAAATACTTTTTTTATTTTATTTTTTTATTTTCTACAAGACTTTTATTTTCAAAACATTTCTCTCCAAGCCAAACTCTTAAAATCAATTAAAAGATTATATAACTAAAAAAACATTGTACAAAAGTGTCACATTTTTACCTTTCATAGAAATTTAGATGCATCAATAAAATCAACAACAAAATAATTAATTTTAGAAATGAGAACAGAATTTTAAAATTAATTAATGAAACATTTTTTAATTAAGTACAAATGTTTTATAGAATATATTCGAAGTTTAGGTAACTTTGGAAAAGTTTGAACACGTGAAATTAGAAGTAGCTTGTGTGAGCAGGAAGAGATAAAATAAAGGCATTGTTACAATGCACAGTCTATTTTATTCGATAGTTTGAACTATTTAGTGTCTCTTACATAACAATGAAAATTTCATTACATAGAAAGTATTTATTCATTCATTTAATTTTTTAAAATTTTTTTTGGATGGATAAATAATATTTTTTAAGGGGATAATAAACTTTCAAAACCACGAAATTGGACTAAAAAAATATTTTTTTTTTTATTTGTCGAATTATGAAAAATGCTCAAATTCATCTAATTTAAAAAAAAAAAAAAAAAAAAAAAAAAAAAAAATCAATTCTGACGTTTTTTTGCAGTTCAATTCTTACACTTCTTCGCAGAGATATAAGGTTTTAATTTGTAAACAAACTATATATTTAAACAATTGCTTATACTTAAGATTCTGTTCTCTCAAAATGGAAAAAAAATCGCACATTTCTAATTTTTAAAACATTTTATGCGCATTCCTAATAATAAGATTTTTAAAAAATTTATACTGTATATCCCGCATACAATAATATATAAGTGTTAGCATAAAAAGTTGCATTTCTGGGGTATGTTAGTGAAACTTATGTGCATCGGGGAATATAAAGCTGCTGTTTTAGAAAAAAAAAAAAAAAGCATAGTTATATAAATATTTTTTTTCTTCTGATACACTCAGTGAACTTTTACAATTCATGCCAAATTCTTTTGTAATATATAAATATATGAAAAGTATCTCACAAATAAATACTGTCATATTTTATGCAAAAGAAATGGGCGTGGAACATTTTGAAATATGCCAATTTTCTGTCGTATTAAAATATTTTAAATGCAATTACTAAAAATATTAATAATATTTTGAATTCAAATTTTGTTAATAAGTATTTAAGCTTGTTCTTAACAATCCTGTCAAATTTCCTGTACATCCATTAAAAATTTATCAACTTAGTTTTGAAAGTCTATTAAACAAGATAGTTAAGATCCGTGAAACCTTTGCTTCCAAAACAAGTGGATTTGAGATAATGTTTTGGTATATGTGGCACAAACAAGGTGTGGTACAAGAATATGTGGCAAAGTAAAAATACTTTTAAAGCATTGACCATGTTATTTTTAAAGATTTATGTAAAACAGAATGCCATACCTTCCTCTACAGTCCGAAAAGTGATCGGCTGAGAAGGATCTCCTTGACCGACATCGTTCTGAGCGAAGACCTGCACGCTGTACGACGTCCCTGGATGCAGTCCTTGCAAGTTGACCGTAGTCTGAACGGCAGGAAGTGTTACTTGGTGCAGCTTGCCCCGTTTCTCTGAAAGAAAAATCCCATTTAAACATATGATATAAAGCAAAATAAGTGTTCTACAATAGAATATCGAAATATATATATGTAATACAGTCATTATTAGACAATTTTCATATTGCACTTTGAAAGTTATCTTGAAAAAATACTGTCACAAAAATACTGTTTTATGAAAAAGTGTCATTAAAAAATAGGAAGTATTTTCAGGAATGAAAGCCAATGTTGACTTTAATGATATTAATAACTGTTATCAAATGAAGTAAAAGTAGTAGTAGTAAGTTAGATAAGGTTAGTAAAGCACTCACCGTCATTCCTCCAGTATCTTACGACGTAGTTCTCGACGAGGCCTTCTTCCGTCGATGAAGGCTGCCACGAGAGACGTACGCTGCGCACAGAGGCTTCAGAGGTTCGAAGACCCGTCGGAGGAGAAGGGGGCTCTGCGAAAGAGAAAAATTAAAGTTGCTATCACATTCAACAACTTTTTGAGCAATTTTTAAGCCAACCTTTGATTTGAGCCGATTTTCTGTGAGAAATTTGTCTCAACCACCCAATGGGATAGCTATCAAGATTGTCCCCAATTTTTTACCCGCAGCTCATAAAAAATCGCTCGTTAGAGAAATTTATATTCCGATAATTTTGAGGGCATTTAATGTTGCAATGAACCTTTGTCTATTATGCTGAAGTTTTTTGTGGAGTAAGAAATTAAATGTTCAAAAATCGTTTCACATTTTATGAAATAAAAATAACTCTCCTAATAATCCAAATTGTTTTACATTACAGTTGAATTTGTCGTGGAATCGAGTGATTACAGAAATACTGAAGAAATTATACCTATGCAATCGATGACAGATTGCCAGGAAAAATAATTGAGAAAAGCGACATTAGAATTTAAATACTATTTGCCCCATTTTCAAGTAGTTTCACTGTAAATTCAATTTTTGGTGAAAATAGCAAGAGTTTTTTGGGAGTGAAAACTTAGACCTTTGTATTATCATTTGCAAATTTTGTTAGTCCTAAAATTCGCCATGCATCCTGCATACCAGGGATCGTCAACACTGCGCTTATTGAAAATGGTTGAAAATGAATATTTAGAAAAAGGTTATTATTAATGGTTACTTCAGACCCTCCCATAATCTTTTAATTACTACGTCGCTTTTTCAAAGTTCTAAGAATTTCTAAATAACATCAGAATGTTGGACTTTTAATAACAATTGTTGGCACTAGACAAGTCCAGACACAATTTTCTAGTGATCTGAGTCAAAGCCTGCAAGATTGATTCAACCATGATGGAACGTGATTTTAAAATCTTTATAATGTCACGCTGTAAAATCCCAAAGATGCTCCCCCCTCCCCTCTTTCTCTCTCTTTCTTTGTGTGTGAGTGTTGTACGTGGAAAGAAGATGTATAATCTTCAGAAACGTTTTAGCATTAATCTGCAGGTTTAATGATTTCCGAATGAAATCTTTGAGAAAACGCGTCAAGAGTTGTTCAATGACAATATTTGTCATTAACAGTCCAGTATTTTGTCATCATTTAGGAACTACAAGAAATTTGGAAACAATTGTTATGAAATTTGGGCAACACTGTTTGGAAAATTGTTCTATTGAAAGCGTTGCACGAATATTTCATGCGATATATTGACATTGCTCAAATATTTTAAATCAGGGCACATGTGTCTATTGTAAGAAAAGATAAATGTTTTTGATCTAGCAAGAAGGTTTACGAAAATATAATAATAACTTCTTCCGAGTTAACCACGATTTCGAAAAACGTTTTTTTATCTTCAGAAACCTCATTGATCAATAGATTTCCGAGATTCAAAGAATCATTTCTGAAACAAAAATCTCTTTTGCTGCCTCTCATTTTCGAAAACGTTTCTGAGTAGTTTTTACAGTGAATTAACGAGTGTTCTCAATCCGGTATCAACACTAAATATCGGTTTTTCGGTTGCTATTCGATTCTAAAATAAACATTTTCAGTTGCATAACATAATTTATACAGGAAGAATAACAAAATAATGTTCATTTTTCGTTACTAATTTACATATTGACCTGTTGAACATGAAAATGTTTTTTTCAGAATTGATAGCATCCGATATTTCGTGTTGATACCGGATTGAGAAAACTCATTAATACACCATAAAAACAATACTCGGAAACGTTTCCGAAAATTAAAAGAAGCAATAAGAGACTTTAGTTTCAGAAATGCGTCTTTAAATCTCAGAAATCTATTGGTTTAAGAAATGCTTCTTTAAATCTCAGAAATCTGTTGGTTTCAGAAATGCTTCTTTAAATCTCAGAAATCTGTTGGTTTCAGAAATGCTTCTTTAAATCTCAGAAATCTGTTGGTTTCAGAAATGCTTCTTTAAATCTCAGAAATATATTGCTTTCAGAAATGCTTCTTTAAATCTCAGAAATCTATTGGTATCCGAAATGCCTTTTTTTAAATCTCAGAAATCTATTGGTTTCTGGAGTTTTAAAGTAACACTTTTCGAAATCGTGGGTAACTCGGAAGAAGTTATAATATATATATATATATATATATATTCATAAATCTTCTAGAAAGATCAAGAAACATTTCTTTTGTTTTACAGTGTAACATTATGTAAATAGCAACAGGCTTTTTACTGTACCTTGGACGCCTAGCTTGACCTTTCCTTCGTCGTCCCCGAATCGGTTTCTGACGTGACACGTATAGGTGCCAACGTCTTTCTTCTGAGAGTCGTGGATCAAGAGTTCTGACTTGGTGCCCGAATCAGATACATCCTTGACAACCTCGAACCTAAAGAAGGTAAACATAGAAACTATATTAAATATAATATTTCACTTTTAAATATTTTTATTGTAAAGTCCTGGAAAAAAATGAAATTTACCCATTACTAATTTTGTTGCAAATAGTTATGTGAAAAAGATCTAGGTACCATTCAACTGGGAATAGTGTCTATTAATTAATGCAATACATAAATTAGCATTCGATGGCCGTCTAAATATCAAAAATTGCAACATCTTTTATTTTTCAAATGGTAACACCCACTTTTGACACTTTATATAAGTTTCTTGGATCAAAGCAGCGTGGAAATTTACATAGATTATGTATTTTTCTTAAATTTTTATAGAGTTAGTGTGGATGCTAATGTTAAATCCACATCACAAACTTTAACATATATTCTCTCAAAAAATCATCTGATTGAAATGTTTCTTTTTTAATGAGATATAATAAATATAGGCACAAACATAATACAGACACTTTTTTATTCAAATACATATTTTTAATTAAGAAAATTACAGATAAATTCATATTAAAAATTATGAATTACAACCTACATTAACTTTTACGTAAAAAGAAGAATCATCGTCGTCGGAAACATGGCTATGTGTTTTTAGAGCTCGTTCCTGTTATTAGTTTTCGAGTTATACACTTTCAATAATAATAATAATAATAATAATAATAATAATAATAATAATAATAATAATAATAATAATAATAATAATAATTCGTCAAAAGGCGTAAAATGTACAGGCAGCAAATTGCCAGAATACATCTGTGACTGAAAGAATTTTTTTCTGTTATTTGAAGAAATTTCCATATCGCTTGACTGGGGAATTTCAGGAAATTTTGAGCTTATTTGTGCGAATTTTTCGTGCTTTGGGGAAAAAAAAAACATGCATAAAAATTCATACTTTTTAATACGAAAATTCATACTTTTTTTATACTGTGCTACGTAGTACACTTAGCACAGTTGCGAGAAAACCCCGGTGATTTGACAAAAATGCAGCTTTAGATTAGAGAATTTCGTGTAATTTTTACGTTAAATTGCGTAATTTTCAGTATTTTCTGTAAATTGACAAATAAAAGTGGAAGTACTTATGTTTCAATGAAAAAACGACAACGCAAAACCCCATCAATTCAGATTTTTCTTAAAAGTATAGATTTTTTTTTTTTTTTTTTTATGTTTGGAGTTTCAATGGGACCGTCTCTGGTTATCGTTTGCATCACAGTAAAGGAAATCTTAGAAGTAACAAGAAAAATTCTACAGAACATTCTTTTATATATTAGTAGTTTATTTTATACTCATAATTTCTGTAACTTGTTTCTAGTTACTAATTGAATATTCCCGATGATTTTCGTTGTAAGATCTTAATTTTATTTTTCTGCATTTATGGATAAACCCAAACACATTTTCTTTTATAACTCTATGAAGGATTACAAAAAATTGCATAAACTATATACTTTTCTGGGTTGTTTTGATCCAAAAAAGTCAAAGTGTCAAACGTGGGTGTTACTAATTGAAAAAATGAAAGTCAATGCACTATATGTATATGACACGCGAATGGCAATTTAAGCATACATTGAATAGTAGACATTATTTCCCTGTGAACTGCTACTTATATCGCTTTTATGCGATTATTTTCGGTAGAATTAATTAGGAGTTCGGGTCGTGTTTCGGGTTGACTTTAAACAAAATTTGCGGGTTCGGGTCTGGTACAACCCGACCTTCGCAGAACTCTACTGCTGATCAATGTGTTACAAAAATTTTTATAATGTGATTTTTTTTTTTGTGGTATTTTAAAGTACGTTAATGCACAAAGATTTAATAGGATTACACTAAAAAAAAATTATTCTACACAGTTTAGAATAGTATTTTCATTGTACCAATACACAGAGTGGTTTTTATCTTACTTTTTCATAATTCGTAATGTAAGTGGGTAAATCAATTTGAGAATGGTTGATCTTTTGATGATTCGCATAATTTTTAATCATTTTTCTTCACGAATTTTATAATTCTAAGGCCTTAGCAAATGATGTTTTTTAAATAATTATAACACATTTCTTAACAAGTTATTTTTGCTGCATGAAGCTTATTCAGTAACAAGGAAGAACACGGGTTTTGATATCATAGTATCCATAAAAATGATGAAGACTGTTACAATTCAAATAATAACTATTTAACAATATTTTTCATTTATGTCGGAGCTAAAACTTAATAATAATATCATAGTATCCATAATAATGATGAAAACTGTAATCATTCAAAGAATAATTATTTAACAATATGTTTTACTTATGTCGCAGCTAAAACTTAATAATGATATCATGGTATTCATAATAATAATGAAAGCTATTACCATTTAAAAAATAACAATTTAACAATATTTTTAATTGATGTCGCAGCTAAAAATTAATAATGATATATCATAGTATCCATAATAATGATGAAAACTGTAACCATTCAAAGAAAAATTATTTAACGATATTTTTTACTTATGTCGCAGCTAAAACTTAATAATGATATCATGGTATCCATAATAATAATGAAAACTATTACCATTCAAACAATAATTACTTAACAACATTTTTAATTTATGCCGCAGTTAAAAGTTAATGATATCATAGTATCCATAATAAAGACGAAAACTGTTACTATTCAAAGAATAACTATTTAACAATATTTTTCATTTATGTCGCAGCTAAAACTTAATAATTACATATCATAGTATCCATAATAATGACGAAAACTGTAACTATTCAAAAAATCACTATTAACAATATTTTTCATTTATGTCAGAGCTAAAACTTAATAATGATATCATAGTATCCATAATAATAATGAAAACTATTCAAACAATAACTATTTAACAACATTTTTCATTTATGCCACAGTTAAAACAATGATATCATAGTATCCATAATAATGATAAAAACTGTTACTATTCAAAGAATAACTATTTAACAATATTTTTCATTTATGTCGCAGCTAAAACTTAATAATTACATATCATAGTATCCATAAAAATGATGAAAACTCTTACCATTCAAATAATAGCTATTTTACAATATTTTAAATTTATGTCGCAGCTAAAACTTAATAATGATATCAATGAATCAATAAAAATGATGAAAACTGTTACCATTCAAAGAATAACTATTTAACATTATTTTTTCATGAATGTCGCAGCTAAAACTTAATAAAGATATCGTAGTATTCATAATTAATATGATAACTGTTACCATTCAAACAATAAGAATTTAACAATATTTTTCATTTATGTCGCAGGTGAAACTTAATAATTATGATATACAGAATACAAGTATATGTGTATTTTACGTAAAAACATAACAACAACAAAAAAAAAAAATCAAAATATCAAACTAAATATATACATGATAGACTCGTAAATAGAATTCATTAAATTCAGTGTAAAATTACAAAATGTGCACACCAGAGCAAGTTTTAGTTGAGAGATATATTTTAGATATTGAAATTTCACACACATATTTACAAACATAATACATAAAGAGAAAGAAATTTAAGTTGAAAAGTAAATACAAAATTCAAATTCCTTATCAATTTGTTTCATATTTTTCTGATGTAAAATAAATAAATAAATAAATAAATAAATAAATAAAATAAATAAAATAAATAAATAAAAAGAACGGAATTTTTTTAGAATGTGATGTTTAAATTTGTGAATGCGGTTTATTATATAATGTCTAGATGCGTTTAAGCATTCAGAATATATTAAAACAAAAAATAGATTAATAGAACGTTTAAAGAACCCCTATCTTCAGCAATCATTAATAAAAAAAAGTAGACAAAAACCTCAGAAGACCAGAAATTTAATAAATTAATAGTTTTTTTTTCAAAATTTGTGAGCAACAAATGTAGTTTTTATTTCAAAAAATTTTCTATAAATCTCAGAAATTTATTGTTTTTTAAGGTTTATGATTTATACATTTCCAAATTATTTCTAAAGATAATGGGAAAGTTTCTGGAATCCTGGGTAACGACTGATTTAAATTGAAAATTCGAAAATATTTCCACTCTTTTTAAAGCAACTTTTGTGCATTTTTTTTAGAATATAACATGAAAATTATTTTAAACAAAGCATCAAAAGGTAAAGTTATAAAAGAATATATGTTAGTAGTTGTTTGCAGAGAAACATTTAAAAACAGTTGTTAAATTATTTGGACAAACTAATAAACTACTGAACTAATTACATTAACCTGAAAATAAACAAACTCAGTACTTTTAGAAATTGAAAATTAGACATTTTCGAAAACTTACACTGAAAAACAGTCAATTTTTTTAAAAAATCTAGCAAGAAGGTTTATAAATATATAATATAACCACTTCCGCGTGCCCCACGTTTCCTAAAAACGTTCCCTTATCTTCAGAAACTTCAGAAATAAATATATTTAAGAGATTTAAAAAACATTTCTGAAACAACTTACTGTCCGTCATTTTTTGAAACTCTTCCAAACAGTTTTTACAGTGTATTAATCAGTTTTTTCAACCCGTAATATCGTTTTACGATTGTTATCAATTTTTAAGAGAACATTTCCAGCTGCGTAACGGAACTTATACATACTATAGTAACAAAAAAATTTTAATTTTAATGCTAGTATAAACGCTGTTAATTTATTATGTTTGTCTGTTGAACATGGAAATGTTTGCTTGAGAAGTAATTGCATTTGAAGAAAATATATTCTGGGTTGAGAAATCTGATAAAAACTACTAGGAAACGTTTCTTAAAATTACGTGCCGTAAAAGAAACTTTTATTTCATAAATGCTTCTTTAAATCTATCAATTTCTGAGGTTTTTAAAGATAAAGGAAAGCTTTTCGGAACCGGTGATAATTCGGAAGAGGTAATATTAATCTGCTTGCTATATAATATCATTCTTGCTACACAGTAAAAAAGACTAATGGTTCTTAATTTAGGAAAATATAATATAACCACGAACGAAATTATAAAATAACCTCTTACGAGTTACTAACCATTCCAAAAATCGTTCTTTAGCTTTAGAAACCTCAGAAACTAATGTATTTTCAAGGTTAAAAAAAAACAAAGTTTCTTTTGCTGAACTGATTTTTGAAAACGTTTCCGAGTAGTTTATATGACGTATTAATCCGTTTTCTCAACCCGGAATATAAGTTTTTCGAATGTTATCCATTCTGAAGTAAGCATTTTCATGTTCAAACATTACAATCATGTTCAAACATGTATCAGACAAACATGATACACGGACAGCATTCAAATTAATATTATTTTGTTGCTATTGCATGTACGAATTCAGTTATGCAGCTGAAAATACGTCATTAAGAATGAATAGCATCGTCAAAACAACCTATATTTCGTTTCAGAAAACTTTCCGAAAATCACTGGCAGCGAAAGAAACTTTGTTCTTATAAATTCTTCTTTAAATATGTTGGCTTCTGGGTTTCGAGCAATAACGAACACTTTTCGAAATTATGGGTAACTCAGAAAAGGTTATTGTATATTTTCGTTCGTGATTATGTTATATTTTCATAGATTAAGACACATTTGTCTTTTTTACAGCGTAGACTGAGAAACAGTTCTCTCTCTCTCTCTTTTTATTAGGTACGTTCGTAATTATATAAATACGTAGCACCTAAAATCGTCGTCTGGTCCATCCGTCTGTCCGCATATAACAGCGCAAAAGCTACCCAACCGAATGGTTTGAAATATAATATATAGAATCGTTGCAGAATTCTGTCGAGTCATTTCAAATGTTATGAAAATCGAATCAAAACTTTAAAAGATATTAATAAAAGTTTTCTTCATTCTATTAAATCCTTATCCTACGTAATTAATTCAATGATATCCCATGACAGGTAATGATTCTAGGTTGACATGGTGATGACGTCCTATTTAAGATGGAGTTAGCAACCCTATAATGTACTGACAGTTTTTTGGATAGATGTTTCCGAAGAAATATATATTAAGTGGAAAAAGAGTCTAAATATGGATTTCAAGTTCTTAAATTTTCAAAGCTAGGCTTAAGTTTCCCATTGGAATTTTCGGTGAATGTAAACAAAAGATAAAAGGTTGCCAACTTAAAATGTTACTTATTTTATTACGGAAATGAATCGTATCATAATAACAGACGATATAATTCCTTTTTTCAGTGAAATAATAACAATGATTTTTTTACATTGCCTTGTATTGGATATTTGCGCACAGTATAATTGTTTGTAAAAGTGTATTGAAACTTAATTCACAAAATAAAATGAATATCTATAATATGAAAATCTGCACATAAAATAAATTTCGTATTCACGCATTTTTGCAAAAGAGTGCAACAGCTATTCCACCAAGATCTGAATATTTATAAAAACTAGTTATCGTACGAACGCACCTCATTTGTCACGTTTGACGCACAATTTCCAAGTTATTTTTTTACCGTGTAAGTATTAATCTATTTGAAAATAAACAGGTGTCTGTACCTTGTACCGAACTGGATGCTGAGATCTTGTCCGTCTTTCCTCCACGATATTGTCAGAGGTTGGTCTCCCAGAATCTCGCACATGAGACGGGCTGTGTGACCTCTACGGACTGTCACACTCTGGAAGCGTTCTTTTAACTCCGGCGGAGCTGTGAGGATAAAAAAAAGAATATTAATGCAAGTTGCTGATACAAAAATGATTCACAATCTCCTTAATTTATATTAAAATTCTCCTCATTAACTGTTTAGATTAGTTTTGTATATAATAGCTATAGTTACCAACTGCTACGATTTTTTGTCACCAGCATTTCTGTATAGTGATCTTTGCCTTATTTATTTGAATATTTTTGGGATTAAATAAAGTACAGAATACTATTCGGAAATACTGAGGAGAAAAAAAAATCACAGCAATGGGCAGATAATGCCCTAGTATCAAAACAATTTTTGGCCCTTATTAGATACATTCTTGGCTAAATAGCGGCGCGAAATAACGCTCTATAATTGGCAAATATTTCATTGAAAATATTTCGAATGTAAAACCAATATCTAACCAATATTAGCATTGCATTGTAAATATTTACAATTAATATAATATTGCCATAATGAGTAAACTACTAAATTATTAATGTTGGTAAGGAACTGGTATATGTTATCGTCAGCATTTATTTTTTAATCCAAAACCAACAAAAAAGAAAAATTAGAAGTCACATATACGAATTGTTTTGCAATATTACGAGAATGGGCCAGCCTTGCTTTTTCTTGACCCAGCCTTGCTTTTTCTAGCACGCGATGCTTTGCCCTTTGTCACACTAAGGCAGAATCTCGCTTGTGGATTCGAAACAGCTGTTTGCTGCTTTTTTTTTTTTGGTGTATTATTTGTGCCTTTTTAACGTTGGTTTTCTGCCTTTTAATTACGAGAATAATGTACAAAATCTTCATCTTTCGGTGTGGTGAAAGGAAATTTGTAAATGAACAAACCGGTTTGTAAATAAACAAGCTGAAATATTGCGCTTTATTTGCAAAATATTCCATAATGACGGTACATGTGATTAATGTTTCAGAAAATGCACAAAAACAACTTATTGCAAGAGTTGTTGCCAGTACAACATAAAGAATTGGAGATACTTAAGCGGTAATACCACTTGGACGATCTGAAGTTTAAGTATGTTTTTGCTATCGAGTAGATTAGGATGTATTTAAATAAGATCTTACATCTAAATATTATAAACTGACCACCAAAACTGTTTTCCGAAACAAAAATTGTAACATTAGATTTATAAATTAGACATAAGTATAGTAAATTTAGTTTGCATTTCCACAAGTACCTTTCGCAGATGAGATTTTATTCAACCTCTCCGTCAGATGCAGGCTTTTCGTAGTTGGGCAGGTAAGTATTACTATTTGGATATTTGGATAACATAAAATCCCTGTCCAAACTGATGCTTATCCTAATAAAATCACAGTGTAAAATGAAATCCAAGATATACTACAATCATGACATAGCACAATCAATAGGAAATTGAGTATGTACTATTAATGAGACGACGGGAAAGGGGTGGGGGACAGGAAGTTAGAGCTTTCTTTAAGTAATTTACTTTTCTTTCTGAAAAAATTACAATTATAAGCAGTTCATCAGAATATTATTGCATAAAACTTTGTTTAATTTGACGCTTCTATTTTCCAGAAGCTTCGAGGAATCTAACATGCTTATAAATATGTTATATTGTATATAACTTTAAAATTTTAAATTTCAGATTATAGAATGTTAAATATTATGGAAAAAGTAATTAAAAAACAATGGCTTGCAGCGCTTAAGTTCAGGACTCTGATCTGCAGATATACTAGCATAAATAATCTTAAGTATGACTGCCGACTTTTAGAAGTATTGAATTACTTTCCAATTTTATGTGAATTTCGAAATCGTTCATTGAGAAAAATTAAAAAAAGGCATTTTTATGATTTTTTGTGCATTTTCCTTTTTAAGACTAAAGTGTAGATTCTATCTCAAAAACTTGAACCACCTTTCTATTATAATTGTTATTATATACTATTTATTGTCCATTTTACCAATTTTTATTCAGACATTATTTAAAAAAACCTGGTAAAAAATTCGTCCCATTTAAAAAATGTAAAAACAGTTTCCAATAAAAAATCTTTACCACTCCACAAAAGCGCTTTCGCCCCAGCTAGGGCATCCTCAGTTGTCCACGTTTTTAGTGAAGAATTTTTTACCAGGTTTTTTTAAATAATGTCTGAATAAAAATTGGTAAAATGGACAATAAATAGTAAATTTACAGACATTAACAAATGAACACTTGTCTTTAATGTTATTATATATTTTTTTCAAATTAATGGGAATGCAATTTAATTTTCAATTGATTTTAATTGCAAATAATATAATAAAATCACTTGTTAACTTTAAATTAAAGTACAATTATTGCTTAAAGTGATAAAAAACATAACACAAAAGGTTTAAACATACCTTTTAAATACAGATCATTCCCTCAACCGGCAACATCTTCAGATCAAAATGATAAATAAAATATTCTCGCAAAGTTTTTGAAAATGATACACATAAATCACAAGATCACATGTCCAATGTAAGCAGGTGTTTAAATTGGTCAAACTGGAAAACGTGAAAATTATTATTATTTGTTTATTATTGTTTTTTTAATTTGTAAAGTATCACGTGCCAAATTTTTGGTAATTCGAAAGAAGCTGAGTCCTTGCAAATGTTTCTATTGATTCACAGATAATGAATGGGAAATAAACTATTGATGGGAAAAATATTTTACTATTCTTGAAGATTTGCAGATTTTGCAGATTGATTTTAAGAATAGTAAAATAATTTTCCATCAAGAGTTTATTTCCCATCCATTATCCGTGAATCAATAGAAATATAACGAAACGATAACATTTGCAACGAATCAGCTTCTTTCAAATTACCTAAATTATGGCACGCGATACTTTACAAATTAAAAAAGCAATAAAAATAAAAATAAAATAATAATTTTCACGTTTTCCTGTTTGACCAATTTAAGCACTTGCTATGTGATCTCGTGATTTATGTTTATCATTTTCGAAAACTTTGCGAGAATAATTTATTTATCATTTTGATCTGAAGAAGTCGCCGGTTGAGGGAATGAAACATATGTCATCTATATTAAAAGGTATTTTTAAACCTTTTGTTTTATGTTTTTTATCACTTTAAGTAATAATTATACTTTAATTTGATTTTAATTGATTGGAAATATTGGCCTATAAAACAGGTTAAAATATTAACTACATGATCATTATCGAAAAATAATAAAACTATCGCTGATAAATTGAGTAGGTTGTTAAACATTAAAGAAAAATCAATAAAAAATAAAATATGTCGATTAACTTACAATGTACACTCAAGTGAATGGTTTTGGCAATGCCCGGCCCTATTCCGTTGTGAGCTTCACACTGGTACAATCCAGCGTCTGTCTCGTCGACGCGGGAAAAAATAAGCGAGCCATTCGCTGAAGTTGACCACTGGCCGAATTCCCCGACAGGCTCTGAAGATGGTCCTGGAATTGAATGATATTCATATTTAAATATTTCGAATGAGAAAATAACAGAGCATAACACAAATACGCAAGTCTGAAATTTAAGGAGATTTAAAAACTTAATATCCATAAATTTTTAATGACAGATATTTTCAATAACTTGGTATTATTCAATGGTCAGGAAGAAAGTAAATATGAATATTGTAATACTACAATTTCCTTTTTTATTCGTTGTTGAGGAAATTTTGGTTGCAGATAAACAACGCTATAAAAAATTGCCGAAACGTTTCCTGGCAGAATTGAAACGTTTACAAAAATTCACTATAACATGATGCTGTATATGACGCAGGAATGGCGTCTCCAGATGAAATGAATGATGAATCCAGGCTCTGTATGCAATATCATGATACCAGTATCCCTGTTTGGCGGCATCGTGGAAAACGCACATTGTCAGCTTGCATTCGAATCGTCATACTGTCATATCACCTGGAGTGACGGTATGAAGTGCCATTGGATACACGTCTCGGTAACCTCTTGTTCGCATTGCCGGCAATTTCAAGAGCAGCCGTTACATTTCTGATGTGTTACGGCCCGTGGTTATGTCTTACCTTCGATGCCTCCGCAACTCTAAGTTTTAGCAGGACAATGCACGACCGCATGTTGCTCGTACTATCCTGACCTTCCTTGATACAGAACATGTTCGATTGTTGCCCTGGCCGGCACGTTCTCTTGATTTCTCACCAATTGAAAATGTCCTGTCAATGGCTTCTGAGCGACTGGCCCGTCACTACGGTTGATGAACTGTGGCATAGTGTTGAAGCTGCATGGACTGATGTACCCGTACATGACATCATATCTCTGTTCGACTCTATGGCCAGGCAAATAAGTGCTGTTATTGCGGCCAGAGGTGGCTGCTTTGGGTAGTGTTTACTCAGGATTTATACCTCCAAATTTTCTGAAAACGTTATCACTTCTCCTTCCCATTATAATGTATTTGTCCAATAAGTATCATTCTGTTATTTGCATTCCTTCATGGTGTTGCATTTTGGATGGCCAGCAGTGTAGATGGAAGAAATTTTTTTCTGTTAAAATTTTCGTATTATGTACTTCATTAACTGCCATTTAGTTAAATAAAACAATAATTGAAACAGTAAAATTTTAAGCTATTTTTAAGACAATTTTAATGAGAATATTCTACAGACGCACAATCTATAAATGCGACGATTTAATTTTACATTCTCTCTCAGATTATTCACGCAATTTTATTTTATTTTTACTTTGGTTGCTACAATAACGTGAATAATCTGAGAGAAAACATGAAATACGTGAATGGTGGCATTTCAAAACATTGCAGACAAATGAGCTCATTCTACAGATACACTGTCCGGCCGTGCATTTCTAGAAAATTCTCATTTGCCGTGAAAATGGCTTCGGTGAAACCAAAACGTAGACAGTGTGTCTATAAAACTTTTTTTTAATGTTTTATTGACTGTTTCAATTACTGTTTTAATTAACAGATTTTAGCAATTAATGAAGTATATTATACCAGGATGTTTGAATTTGTTATGTTCGTTTATAGGATTTTTAAAGAATGAGATCTGCTAAGATTTTCATATCAAAGGAAGATAAAAAAAAAAGCAAAGAAAGAAAGAAAAAAAAAAACATTTCGAACCTTTTTGCTTTGTCCATGTGACTCGTGGAGTAGGATGTCCTGTAGCCACGCAATCTACCACTAGACCGGATCCTTTCGCAGCGGTTGTGTCCACGGGTTCTTTAGTCCAGTGAGGGGGAACTGGAAAGGAAAAAAAGCAATCAAAAAAGATGTACTCACATAATTACATCAGACAAATTTCATATTTATAAAACAGAAAGCCTGCTTGCCATATTACAGAAAAATAATTTTCTTAGTTCTTATTACACCGTACGCAGTATTATTTCGGCAAAACCACACTCAGAAAAAGGAATTGATTAAAACAACTACAAAACAATTTTGTTCAAATATAGGTCAATGGAAATTTTGTTTAAATCAACAAAAAAAAATTTTTTTTTTGCAATTCCATAAAAAATTTTTGTATCGTCAGCAAAAAATGTTTTGTTAATTCAAGTAAAATGGTTCAATTTTACTTGAATTTTGCTAAAACAACCAAAATGTACTCAACAAAACATTTTTTGTAATTTTAATCAATTCCTTTTTCTGGGTGCACATAATCTCGCAAGATTAAAAGTACTCGCTCGAAATATACAAAAACTGACACTACCTCTGCACTGTGAAAAAATACAAATGTTTCTTGACCTATGAAAATATAATATAACCATGTACGAAAAATATACAATAATCGCTTACGCGTTATCCACAATTCCGAAAAGCGTTTCTTTATCTTTAGAAACCCCAGAAAACAATATATTTTCGAGATTTAAAAAATCATTTATAAAAACAAAGTTCCTTTTGCTGCCACTTTTTTTTTTCGGAAGCGTTTCCGAGTAGTTTTTATAGTCTATCAATTACTTTTCTCAGCAGGAAATATTGGTTTTTCGGATGCTATTCAGTCTCAAGTAAACATTTTCATGTTCAACAAACGTGATAACTTACACTGGGTAAGAAATTTGAACTTTTGCTCTGTCCCAAAACCAAAATTAGTTGTTTCTTATTCAGTTTTTTTTTTTTTTTTTTTTTTTTTTTCGGCGTTGATTTCGAATCTAGTTTTAGATTTTCTCCTGCACGTCCAGTTTTTGAGATATTTCCATATTTTAATTTATGCATTTTTGGAATTAATTTTTATATACTTATATACAAATTTACGGCATAAAACATTATCAGACTGGATGTTTTGCTTTATGAAATGATTACTGGCCAGTTTACTTTACAAAAATGTTGTATCGGAGATTATACTGACCTGTGACCAAGAAATATTGTGCGTAATTTACATATTTTTCATTTTTTTCTAATAACTTTTCTTGACGTTCAAATATTTCTACCACATGAGTACATTAATATCTTTCTAAACCAGTTTTTTACGCAGATTTCAAATCGGGTGTCCATTTTCTTCTATCATGTCCAGTTTTTGAAAAAAAAAATATTTTTGGTCGAAAAAGCCAGAAAATGCTTTTTATGCTACTTTGCAATATACTTCAGTTACTTGGGCTAGATTCTACTACCTTTTTTCAATATTTTTTCGATTATATCCATTGGCGATTATGACCCTGATAGGAATCATCCACTGTCCACTTTTTTGAAAATGAGGTACACACCCCTAAAAAGCATTTTATATCAAACGTGTGCCAATACAATACAAAAGTAGAAATTCATTTTTCTCAAAATCTAGACGTGATATAAGGAAACGGATTGCAGATTCCGTTATAAAAAGAAAGCACCGATTTTTTTTTTTTAATTCAAATTTCTTAATAAATATTTTTATTAATATCTGCTAAAGTTTTGATTCGATTTTCATAAAATTTGAAATGTCTCGACACAATTCTGCAAAGATAATACATCTTAAATTTCAAGCCATTCGGTTGGGTAGTTTTTGCGTTGTTATATGCGGACGGACGGACAGACAGACGGACGGACCAGACGACGACAATAGGTGCTACGTATTTATATAATTACGAACGCACCTAAAAAGGCACATCAATCTAACATTGATTGTACCTAAAATTTCCATAAAATGGCACAAAAAAGCTGAAATTTGCATAAACTTTAAAACTGGATGGTCTAGAGAAAAACGGAAAGTATATTCAGAATCAGCGCAATAAACTGATTTAGGATCGAATAATTACAGTTCTGGGACAGAACCATTGTTGTCCAGTGTTATCAGAAATAATGTAAACATTAAAATTAAAAGCACTAACATTAACATCATTTTAATACTCTTGCATGTATAAATTCAGTTATACAGTTGAAAATGTTTATTTAAGAATGGTTAGCATCCGAAATAAACGATATTCTGGGTAGAAAAACTGATTAATAAACTATTAAAACTACTCGGAAACGTTTTCAAAAATTACGATCAGCAAAAAAATCTTTTATTTTTATAAATACGTCTTTAAATTTTGAAAATTTATAGGTTTCTGAAGTTTGTAAAGATAAAGGTACGCTTTTCGAAATCATGCAAGTCTGGTGCTTTCGAAATCATGTAACTCGCAAGAGGTTGTCGTAAATTTTCGTTCGTGGTTATATTATATTTTCGTAGATTAAGAAACATTTGTCTTTTTATAGTGTCGGATCGTTAGCCCAAGTTTATTTTACATCCATTACTTGTAACATCAATTTTTCTTTCGCACTTTCCTCAAAATACTACGGATCGTAGAACCATGGTTACTTGGTCCTTTTTCATCTACACCAAGCAACGATTCTCTTTTGTAAAGTTTATGTGGTCTTGTTAGGCGACGCTCTATGTATGGTAAATTCTTCATTGGTGTTGAATAAAACATTTATTCTAATTTAACAGAAAAATACAACGGCTATTTAATATTATACATTTAAAAACATTACACAGACCTGTGTTGACATCTGAAAAGTTAAAGTTTATTTATTTAAAAATTTTGAGACCGCTGACCAGGCCCCTACCTCCCAGGCTTTTGCACAGCTTAACGGGTTGATGCCTGGCAACGGGGCGAGATTCGTCTACTCTCCGCATGGCGAAGGTGTGTTTCATAAATCAATAGGTCGACGTGGCTTCAGTGCGTCTTGTTGTCTTAATTGCTTTTTCTTAGTTGGCCGGTTACTAATTGATTTTGGATGAGACGGTTCAGCACTGCACAGCACAGTGTAGCGAAGTCATGCCGGACGGATGTGAGATGCTGGGATATTTACTAATTTCACGCTGCATTGCTCACCTATACGTCATGCCATCGCTACTCGAGTTGGTCTCGTAATTTAGAACCTTGATCTGGTGACGAGACCTTCACCTGACTAAGAAACCCCCAGAGGTGTAATTCACAGGGAACTTGGAGGACTTTACACCCACGACGTATTTTACATGCACCGGGCGCCATTAGCGTACATGATCGCTGCGCCTGAAAAGGAATGCGGTTAGACATTTTATAACACTTTTAATACTAGAAACTATGTGCTACTTTTAGACTTTAAGTACTATTACTTTACTTGGTTGTTTGTCTTAATTTACCCATTTTGTTGATTTCCGGGGGAAAAAATATTGAAAATATTCTATAATGTATCGTTTTAACAGAAAAGAATTTCTATGTGATAAATAAATTATAAATTGCAACAGAATTTTCCATCTGTAAATTGAGTTATAAATATGAGACACAAATCAGCGTGATAGCATACTATTGCTGGTTCCTGTATACGAAGTGTCCGCAATCACAGTGAACAAGTGAGGTTCTAAACGGGATTCTGAGTAGAAGAAGATATATTATGAAGATTTTTACCTTTGTGGTAGCTATGACAATCATAAAAAATAGTAACACTTAAGATATAGATTATTTATAACTGTTTTATTAAGAAAGATTTATAGTTTTGCTACCATCTGTGATTTACTGTGATCTTCATTCTCATTTTGTGAGACAACTTAAGTGACATACAGGAAAACTCGATATTTATGAACTCAACGTATAGAATAATATTAGAAACATCTAAAACGGCGAAGATAAAATAAAAAGCATTGTTTCTCAAATCTTTGTTATTATTTAATCCAACGAGTCCCGAATTGTGTTCTGTAAAACCCAAGGATTTCATGAAACAACAATATTACCAGACAATTTTATCTAAAATATCTGTTAATTGCTAGCAGAATCCGACTTTTGTGGATAATTATGGTATGGTAAAAAAATCAAAGACAAGGATAAATTCTTACAACCAAAATTCTGCGTGTGTATAGATTAGTACCTGAAAATCCACGCCTGTATGCATTCGAACATTTAAATAACAGAGACAGCAAATAACAAAAACATAAGATCAATTAATAAAATTTACTTATTATCATTTAATATATAAGCTCAAAAATATGGAAATCATTCAAGTTATTATTATATTCCATATCCACCTATTATGTTCTATTATTATAAAAGGTAGAACTGGTAAATTGGCGTTACACAAAGGGTTTTTTTTTTCTAACAAAATATAGATGAAAGAAGACAGTGGAAAAACTGGAGTAGATTGAAGTTTTACCAGACATCCATATTCAATTACTGTATATAAAACCGAAATTTAAATATTCATTAAAAAGACAATGAAGTAGCTTTATTTCCCTCACTGTTTTAAATAAATCCATATAAATCCATTATATGCCACAGCATAAAGGATTTTAAAATGTATCAATTATTTCAAGTTTTAGCTTATTACAATGAAAAAAAAAAGAAAAAAAAAAGAAAGAAAGAAAAAAATATATTAATGAAATCTAATCTTCTTTTCTTAATGAAAAAAATAAAATAAAAAAATAATTTTTTTTTAAATAATAGTTTCTCTGGACTAGAGTAGAAAATTCCTTTATTTTATTTTTAAAAGCATTTGAACCTCTTTATTTGCATAGGATGCTATGCTTCTCCTATGATTATTTAATGCAATAATAAATACAAAAAGAACTATTAAGTAAAACAAAATTGTATTTGCAATTATTTATTTCTATTAACAGTTTTTGTGAGTTACGAGAAAAAAAAAAAAAAAGATTTATATTTAAAATTTCTTACAGTGATTTGTCTTTTTCTTTTTTACTTTTTTTTCCGTATACCGTGAACAAAAACTTTTTTGTCAATTATTTTTAAAACCTAATTTTAACACAAATTTAAAACTTGGAAATTTCCTTTTTAATCACTTTAAAAATAGAAAAGTAAAAGAAAATAACCAAAAAATTTTAAAGCAATTATTTCAGGAATAAAAAATGTACTAAAATGAAAGTAAATAAAACATGCTATAGCATATTTTAAATAAAATTTATTTCCCAGAATTTAAAAGTGAGTTCGTTGCTTATTTCGTTAAATAAAAAATCAAAAGTTAATATATTTTTTTCATTGACCTAATTACGTCATGAAATTAAATAAAAAGGAACTAAAAAAAAATGTTATCATTCTTTTAATTTATTTAGTAGAATTCGATTTCTTTAAGTGTTTAAACGAAATTTCAGGAATTAAATGAGATATTATATGATACTCTTTTCCCTAGCCTAGAATAAAATCGCCGTATCTCGTTTCAAGTTAATGAAAAGTTGAATCGCAATAAAAAACAAGATTTATCACTCGCCCTAGTTTTAATTTTAGAAATTTAAAACATCTGTTTTTTTTGCGAATATTTTAATTTTCGTTTTCATTTATAAATAAAACTGTTTCCAAAATGTAAACTGCGATTTAAAAAAAAATCTTCATTTTCTAAATTTAAATTGATTTTAAACGAGCGTATAGTCTAATCACAACTACTTTCTAGTCTTGATTATTTACTATAGTTTTAAGGATGAATTTTAAATTACTGAACATCCAAATCAAAATAGAAAGATAATTGAAATGTATATTCAATTTTATATTCATATATTCAGTTTTATATTCTGTTAAACTGTAAAATAATTTTCTTCGTTAAAGTAGTTTTTATGTAGAGAAAATTGTCTTCAATTATTGAAATTTGCTGTCTTTTTTTACTTGTTTCTGAGAGTTTTCAAATAAATGACAAATAGAGATTTTAACGATTATGGTTTAATTATATTTAAGAATAGATATAGTCATAGTACACCTTTTAGACTCTGTTATTTATAATACTATTAATTTCCAATAAAAAATTATCGTTCAGCCAAATTAAAATCGAAAGATAAATTCTAATCAAATGTAATATGTATTGTATTTCATTTGCTCTAAACCTGTGAAACAACTTTCTCCTTTAAAGTAGTTTTCACGTAGAGAAACCTATATTCACCCTCAATTATCGTAATTTGAAAACAGCTGCGTTTAGACCCATTCTTATTGAAGTTTTTTTTTTTTTTTTTTTTTTTTTCCTTCTTTTTTTGAGGGGAGGGGGATATTTTGCGTTAGCTGACAGTTTTTAAATAATTATCAAATATAGATTTCAATTAATATGTTTTAATGGACATTAATCATGAATAGAGTTATATAGCAAACACTTTGTAGGCGTGAATATTTTTTTGTGATTTTAATTTTCAGTTCAAAAGTTTTGACCCTCCAAGTGAAAAGTGAAACAAAACTGTAGTCTGATTAAATCTATATTATATTTTATGTCATATTAATCTGTAAAACAACTTTCTTCTTTAAGTTTTCATGCAGAAAAACTGATTCCTACGCAACAACTGATATTTATGTACAACTATATTTTGGGTGCGGTATTGTTGAAAAAAAAACAAAAAAACAACAACAAGTTTTTTGGATTTTTTGTTCTAGTTTCATCTTTTAAATACTATCCAATTGGAAAACACTAGGATTACATTATTTTTTTTATTTATATAAAACAATCAAAATAATTTGCGCGAATTTCAGATCAGTTTTTTTTTTTTTTTTTTTTTTTTTTTTTTAAACTATGCGCTTGCAATCTTCGGCCTTAAAATGTGAAACGAACAATGAGAAAAAATTTAAATGGCTAACAAACCCCAATTTTTCTTAGAACACCAACAATTTCTTAAGCTTTGCTGAGTCAACACGAATAATAAAGTAAGAAAGTATCTCGCTCGAAGGCACGTTACTGACAAAAAATAATATTTTACGCCAATCGATGGCACTTCTAAGAGTTCCCGGGAAAATAGTAGGATGATTAAAAAAACAGAAAACGAGATAGTTTCTCGTTTTATAAATTCTTCCAAGTACTGGCTGAAAATAGAAATGAAGTAATAATATAACTAAAGATACGTGAAAATAAAATACAATGTCAATAACTGACAGTAATTATACTATAATTTAAGCAAAGAGTTTATTTTTCAACCGATAATTTATTAAAAGTAGAAATTTTTGTATAATTTATGTTAGATATTATATTTATAATTGTCTAAAATGATAAAGTTATATTTAGTTCGAAAATAATAATAAAAAAAATGAATTTCTAGATAAAAGTGCTTGACAGTATATTTAATATATATATATATATATATATATATATATATATATTCTATTTTTTAATGTTTGAATTTCTTTACCCCCCCCCCCCCCTATTTTTTTAAGAAAATAAAAAAAAGCGTGATTTAAATAAAATTAATTAAATTTTAATTTTATAAACTAACATATTTCATTTTTTACGTAAATGTAGATTATACAATACTTATGCTCTTATAAAAAGAATACTAAGCATTTTTACAGCAAAATATTTATATGTCTAAATTCATGAGTTAGTTAAAAATGTCTTACTGATAAAATATCTGTACAAACGTTTTCGATAATTTAAATGAAAAATATTAATACATATTTTTTTTTCTTATGAACTTCTTTAAATTACTACAATTTACACATAATACAAGAGATTCAGAACGTAATCATAATAATAACAATAATAGAAAAAAAAAAACCAATAAACTGCGCACAAACTGTAAGCTGTATTTTGAACGTAATATCAAATTGTCCTATATTTTATTACAATTACTGTTAAATGTTAATTTGGATGAGCGCATAATTTAGTGTTAAGCTACAATTCAACTGCGTTGTACTTTGTTTTTTAAGTGTTGAATTATCTAACACTTTCTATTAAAACATAATAAAACACCCAATATTACCCTTCGTGTCCTATAGCAACAATAAGATTAATTCAAAAGTTTAAAACACAATATTAGTGCACATTTAATATTATAACACTTTTCTGAAAAAATAAAGTTTTAACTGAAAAATATAAGTTAAAGTAGCACTATTATTACAAAAAAAAAAAAAAAAAAAAAAGATAAGTAAGTTATTAGTTAACTTTTATTTTTCCTATTTAATGTAAATTGAAAAAAAATCTTTTTTTATTTAATTAAATTTAACTAAAATACATTAAACATATAAGATAAACAAATAATAGGATGAATAAGAAAGGATAACAATAAGAAATGATAAGATCAAGAAAAGAAAAAAAACGAACTCCTAGAAAATGAAAATCAACCAACAAATGAGAATATCATTATTACAAATCGAAGTACAAAATGTTCACAAGATATTACATCCTATATTTGAATCATTATTTCCCTTTTATGTTGGTAAACGTACTCGTAAACATTGCCATTTTTAAATAAAAGGTTCTTTAAAAAGCTATTCGATTACAGAACACAAGGCTTTAAAAAGCATAATTCATTAAAAATTTATTCTTTTATCACTGCTCTTTTTTACATAAATATCCATTTTAAGAAAAATAACTGACTGCACACTCAAATATGCATAGAACAAAAAGTACTCAAAGCAAATGTATGCATATGTGAAAAATACTCAAATATCAGTTTATTTTTTATTTTTTATTTTATTTTTGTAAATTAATTAAGAGCACAATTAAAAATCCTCTTTCATGAAATCATGCACCTGTTTTACTTTTAAGATATATTAAGACATAGTAAAAATAATATATAGAGATCGAATATATATTTTGATATATATATATTATATCTATACTAGTATATAACCCCCATCAAAAATGACGGATTGTTGATCTGCGTTCCATTTTCATAAGACTTCATACAAACAAACAGCATGAAGATTTTACTGTTGAAAGATTTGAAAAGTAAATTTTAAAGCCGGTAGATGGCGCCAAAACAATATTGTTCGCAACAGTGTTAGTCTGTTTATATCTGAGATTCCGTAGTTTAATCTGGATTTTTAATTAAGAAAACATTATAATAGGATATGATATGCATGTTTTATAGGAAAAATATGCTGAACAGACATGATTTCAAGTAAAAGATATTATATTTTGGCTGTCATACTATGTTAGCATAGGTTTTTCATTAAGCCTAACATGGAGTTTAACTACGGTCGATTCACAGACCAGAGTGGTCCTGCCTGGAATGGTTACAGACCCTTTCTTGCCTTCGGATTTTATTATACGTAGATAACATATAGATTAGAATATAGACTTTAAAATATAATAGAAAAGTGTTTTAAAAAGTGTTTAAAAAATCTTGATGTACCGAATTTTATATTTCAAATGCATACAAACAGGACTTTCAAAAATACGTAAAAATATGAAATTATACACGTACTTTATTCCCTTTGTTAAAAATTAAAAAGTCTATTCTAAAATTTTTTTTAATAAAATGATTGCATATAATTTACTTTTTTTTTTTTTTTTTTTGGTATTTATTATTAAGAACATACTCAAACACGTTTTTAAAAATGACATCGTCAATACACGATTTTTACTTTAAAAAAAATGCATATTAAAAGCATTTCAAATTCAGAAATATATTGAAATTTTAAGTTTGCATATATTTTACCATTTTTATAAATACATTAACAACACTAAAATATTTCCAAAAATAAAATTATAAAATATTTTACTAATTTTCTAAATGATATTAAGAATGTGCTGAAAAATGGGGCCATATCTTAATTATATTTATATATTTAAAAAGACATATTAAAACACATGTTCACAAACATATTAAAACATGTCATTATATTTTAGTCGTTTTGTTAACCATTTTAATAAAAAGATACAATACGTAATCAATGATTTTTCGAAAATTATTTCAAGAAGTATTTCTTGCAACTTTATTTATATGTTTTGACACACACACACAAAAGTAAAACACAAGAAAATAATAAAGAGAAAAATAATTCATTTTAAAAAGTAAATATATCAGTTTAAAGTTCATAAATAAATATGATTTGATTATTTAAATATTTCAAATTATGAAAAACTCATGATTGTATTGAAAATGTGTCATGATGTAATCAATAATTTTTCGAAAACTATTTCGATAAGTACTTCTTGTAACTTCATTTATATGTTTTGCCACACTCAAGAAAAAAATAAAGATAAAAATAATTCATTTTAAAAGGTAAATTTATCAGTTTAAAGTTCCATAAATAAATATGATTTCATTATTTAACTATTTCAAATCATGAAAAATTCATGATTGTATTGAGAATATAATGATGTCATCAATGATTTTTCGAAAACTATTTCGAGAAGTATTTCTTGTAACTTCATTTATATGTTTTGCCACACACAAAAAAAATAAAACACAAGAAAAAAATAAAGAGAAAAAGAATTCATTTTAAAAGGTAAATATATAAGTTTAAAGTTCCATAAATAAATAAGATTTGATTATTTAAATATTTCAAATAAAGAAAAACTCATGATTGTATTGAAAATATCATGATGTAATCAATGATTTTTCGAAAACTATTTAGAGAAGCATTTCTTGCAACTTCATTTATATGTTTTGCCACATAAAAAAATAATAAAACAATTCATTTCAAAAGGTAAATACATCAGTTTACAGTTCCATAAATAAATATGATTCAACTATATAAATATTTCAAATCATCAAAAACTTCTACCAGTATCCATTAACTTAGTTGCATTAACTGTATTTTCGTGTTACTTTTTAGAACAAAATGCTACTTTTTATAACAATATCAAAATATATTTTTATAAAGTTTATCGTAATTGATATTCTCTCCATTTCTATAGCCAACGCATTCGTAGTCACCCAAATTATAAAAGCAATATTTGCAGATAAAAGTAAAATCAAAGACATATAATTGTATTGGCATGAGCCATTATTGTTATTTCATATATTTAAACATACAGATAGACTTAACCTTGATAAAAAAAATTATTGTATATTATTTATTACATGAAAAAATACCAGAAAACATGACATATTTAAAATAGAATAACATTTTCTTCAATTGTGGTATAAAACAAACATAGAAAAAAACTATAAAATTAATAATCACTGAAAAAAAAAATCTTTGATATCTTCTTTAAGTAAAAAAGTTACATTTTTTAGAATTAGTTTAGTAAGAGTTACATTTTTTAGAATCATTAAAAATAAATAGGATTTTTTTTTTGTCATTGTTAAACAATAACAATTGTAGAAAGAAAATATACATTAATAAAACTTGTGTATTGTATTTGCGAAAAACCTGCCAGTGTTTACATTACAATGCTAATAATAAACGTATATGTATAATTATAAACGCATATATATAATTATTAACAAATATATTATAAATTGGTCAAAATTATCGAAGGGGAAAAATGAGTTATTCATATAATTTGTATTATTAAATATATAAATATATATTTGTACATGTCACAGGTAAAATCTGTGATAAATAAAAATCTAAATTTTTGTTTTTCATTACGCACAGTATTCATATACTCTGAAAAATTTCATTTTTATATTAAAAAGATTCAATTCTACGCAATCTGAAGGACATAAATGACATATCGGCAGTGTGAACAAAGCAGATGATTTTAAATAATGTCTTATAGAAAAGAAATTGGAAAATTCGTGACACAAAAAGCGATTGAAATTTGAAAATACGTGGATGGTCAAATGTAATATTCTGCTCTTTTAGTTGAAACAAAAATTTGGGACTGTATATACCAAATAAATGATTAAATGCTAAAATATATTCACGAACTTTTATAACAACATATACTGACAATTTTATCAAATATCGAATGAAAAATAAACAAAAAAATAATAACAATAAAAAACATAAACAATAGGAGGAACTGGTGAAATAAATAGTTCATATTTTTGTAAAAAGGTTATAGATTTTCATTATTTTGTGATTTTTTTGTACTATAATGAAAACTTGAAATGAAAACATGTACAAATACCTTGAAAAATTCAAATTTATTGAATTAAACAGGAAAAAGTAATAAAAATATTAAATACATACGCAATACCACTAATATTATGATTGTAAAAAGTTTAAAAATAAAAGAAAAAACATTAGCCGGTTATTTTCATTAATGAATTGAAGATACGGATTCTGCAAAACCGGTTTAATAGTTAGAATACTCAGCATGGAAATATATAAAACTACGTGTACAATAAGAAAACAATCTGTACATGTTTTCTTAAAACTTTTAATTCAGTTTTAAACAAAAATGTAGTTTTTTTATTTTTTAAGCTTAATATATATATACTAGCCGCCACTGGCGACCAGTTTGGTCTCCCTTAAATGTATGTTAAACATTGCAACACGTTACATTTATTCATAATTTAATTTTCCCTTAATCCTTCGCCAAATCGGAAGATTCTAATAGACAAATCATGAACTTTTGCGATCATGGTAGCATTTCGCATATTTTTTGGGCACAAATGTCACATACGCACGTTGGCGCGATTCCCCCCCCCCCCCTCCCCCGCCAATTTGGCGAAAACTTTGTTATGGAAATTGTTGTTTATTTACTTTTATTTTTTATTTTAATTCTATAAATTATTTTTGATATGTATATCAATATTTATTTACAACAAACTATCATTTATTTATTTTTATTCTTTTTTTTAATTATGAGTATTTTTGTTAGCCGGGAGCAGATGATAATTCGCCAAATATCATTCCCATGACCGTCATTCATACTACAATTAATTTAATTTTAAATTATAAACCTGTCACTCATTTCATTTAAAATACTTAACTTTAATCTAAAATGCTTATATTACATAAATTTAAAATACTTCACACTTTTCATTTAAAAGAGAAAATAAATAAATAAATGAGAAATAATATCATAAATCAAAACATTTGATTTCAAAATCAAAGTATCATTTCTAATTTGTGCACGCGATAAATAAAAGCTGTATTAGCGATTTTAAAAATGCTAAAAATCTGATTCATTAAATATTATTACATGAGTTCAATTTACGTCAAGGAAAGGTCCGAAAGTTGAGTTGTATAGCACATAATTATGGTAAACTTTGATTGTCTCACTGGTGCGAATTATTTTTTTGACGCGAGGCAGCGGTCCAAAAATTCATTCGCGGAGAACTTGCTTTGCGAATGATTACCTCCATGATTTAATATTTTAAATGTTCACGACGAATCAATCTTTTTTTTGTTTACTTTTATGAATAGAGAATTTGAACTGCGAATCTTTCGACTGAAGTTATTGCAGAATATATACATAATTGAACGCAAGTCATCTCTCAAATATTAATTTATTTTGAACGATCTTTCTTAAAATGTAACTTTTATGCAGTTTATTCGAAAAAATAATTTTGAATAAAAATGGCCGCTTGGCATATGAAAAAGCGATGCGGCATCCCGGAACTGTTGAGGACAGTCACATGACTTACAGTTTTATTATATATATATATATATATATATATATATATATATATATATATATATATATATATATTTCGTTGATTTGATATGTTGATCGATACGATAGTTCAATCAATTTGATATTATGTCGTACAAAAAATAAATAAATAAATAAAAATGTGATTACTTTCTGTTTGTGAAATATATCTACTAAAATATTTGTACAAAATGTAAAACAAGAAAATCTCTGATGATTTTTTAGGGAAAATAAATATTGTGCATTAATTGTATAAAACTGATAATTGCATATTACATCAATATATATATATTCAAATGTGCGAGTATCTTCAATATATGTGTAACCATATGGACTTTGGACAATACTTTTTTTTAAGAGTATTTCCCAATAACTTCAGTTAAAAATTCATAATACCACATAATTTATTATAAAGAGAGTTCCTTAAATTGCTATTAACATTATTCGTTGTATAAAATTCGTTGTTTTATCTGTGAAAAGTTTTCCTTACAACACACCAGTGCGTGATGTTAATAATAAGATCGCTTTTAAAAACGTGTAAAATCATTCACCATCCCATTTTTTACATTAAAGGTATATATTCAACTATCATCACCTTCAGCGTAAACTAGGACACTTGTGTTATCAACACCATATTGGTTTTTAGCTTGACAAGTGTAATTCCCGATATTTTCAGGTACTAGCCTTTCGATGCTACAATCAGATTTTTTGGCACTGTGCGCTATTTTGAAATGTGTGTTATCTGTGAGCATCTGGCTGTTGAGAAACCACGTGAAGGAAACTGGAAGACTTCCTTTTCGAATGATGCAATACAAATGAATTGGATCTCCCAGACCAATATTAGGGGGAACCATGAGGGGATACAATTCTGGTCTTTCACAGAAAGCATCTGAAATTAAAATATTGGAATATTTAGAAATACAGGTAAAATATACTTTCAAAACTACAATAAGTATAAATCAAATTTTTCATTAATGCATAATTTCAAATAAAACTTATTTGAATTTAATGAATGAATGAATGAATTAACCCTCTCTTGCATGAACTATTACTTTCCGAATACAAAGTGTAAATGAAGTATGATTTGGATGTGAGTGAGTGAACCCAATAAATACCATATAGTACTTCCGATTGAATTCCGATTTGGTGAATATATTATGAATAGACCACTGTAGCCAGAACTCTATAGATTTGCCTATACAGATTTTCGTAAAAATCGGTCGACGGATTAGGCATTGAACCATTTTTAAACTATTTTCAAACCGTTTTGCGACTCGGTTCTATAGAGAAAATCACCAAAGAAATGTGAGAGAGTATAAGTTATAAATATTGCAGCGACTTCCTCAAACATTAGTAGCGAAGAGATAATACCTTCAGTATCAAAGCAGGAGGTCCAGCGTTCAAATCCAGCTGATTCCAGGAGTCTCTCCAGATTTTATTTTTTAATGGATGGAAAACATATTTTGCACTTAAGATGATTTAAAATTGATTATTAAGAACGAATAAATGTTTAATTTTTAAAATCTTACAGTTATTGCAAAATTACAAAAAGAACCTTATAGCAGGTTTGAAGACACTAAAAAAATATTATTAAGAGTTATTAAATAGTTTTTTGGGATGATTTAAATTTTAGATATATCAATACAAAGTAGAAAGTAAAAAAATGTCATGTTCCTGTTTTGATCCAAGAGAATCTGTTAACTGTGTTTTTACTTGTTAGTTTCTCTGTTTTTATAAATATTTTTTTCTATTCCTAACTTTTCAGATTAAAAAAAATAATAATAATAAGCAATAAAATTTTTGTAATTTTACAGAAAATTGTCTTTAAAGTTATAAATAACTTATTAAATTAAAAGTTGAAGTATATTTTAAAAATATAATTATACACATACATATCTCAAATGGAAACCTAGCTCTGGGTACAAAATGAAAGAGAAGACTGCACTTCACAAAGTTAAAATGTCACCTATTATGATACTTAATGGAATGTATAGCACCACTCAGTTTTGAATTCATTATGAACTACACAGTAAAAAAAGTTCTCCAAAAAACTGTTCTCCATCAACGAAAATACAGGGTCATCTATCATTGCAAAATAATATGATAATGCTTCACCATTTGTTTTTATTATAAAAGTGTTTCTCTGAAAAATGATGCCTGCTGGGGAAATTTGAATGTCATATTTAGATTTAGGAATATCAAATCTGTAAAGTTTACATGTTTGTTTTGAAGGGAGGAGAAATTTTTTTGCCGACCAGTTTAATCAGTGGCAGCCAAAGAAAGTTTGTTTTTATAAAGGCTTCTTAAATTTTTTAAAAATATATTGTTTTCTGAGGTTTTTAAACATATAGAACGCTTTTCGGAATCGTGGTTAACACGGAAAAGGTTACTGCATATTTTAGTCTGTGGATACATTATATTTTTCTAGATTAAGAGATATTTTTACAGCATAGAAAGAGAATACAGTAAACTCCCGTTAGTGCGGACTTCCAAGGGAGGCCATTTTTCATCCACACTGACCGGAGTCCGGTTACATGATGTAAAATAATTGTCTGCGTAGACTAAATTGAATTCAGATAGAAAATTGAAAGACATGTTTCTATAGCTGTCTAATCGATAAAATCAAACTAAAATCTGAATGTTCATTTATTTCGCACAATCAAAATTTAAATACATTTTTAATTTGATTACATTATTTTCTTCTAGATAAATTTTGTGGTATTTCTTTGTTATATTTGAAGATACAATTAAACAACTATGGAAATGTTTGCAGAATATACTGGATAATTTTATATAAATCAAGAGCTTAATAATTGACAGAACATAAATAGGTTACCAATATTATGCTAGAAGAAACAACTTTTCTTTAATTTTTTTTTTAAATTTAGTCACTTTAGTATAAAAGAAGTTAATGACAGTTTGTTAATACAAAAGAACAAATTACTCAAAACAACAAAAAAATGCGATGAAATTGCCGTATTTGTATATTGTTACTTTAATTAGAGCTATCTCTTACTTTTCTTTGCGATATATTAACAAATGATTTATTTGCCACATCATTTTTCAGTTTTGCGAAACACTCAAAAAATTGGTCTGTTACATCACATTCTGATTGGAAATATCGACGAACACTCAATAACCAAAGTTGTTCTTGAAGAAATAATTTACTAAACCAGTTTCGAATTTTTCTTAATCAATTTCTGAAAAAAAAAATTCTCCGCATTATCCGACGTTATGAAATTTTTTTTTATACTTTAAACAATACCTTTAATGGGAAATAAAATTCCCTTCATTAATCGGAGCTACGTCTTAAGAGGAGACGCATTAACGAGAGTATATAAGGAAAGAGCCTCAATTGCTGCACTTTTCTTAAGCATATATTCCAATGGTTAGACGTTCTTAAGCATATATTCCAATGGTTAGACGTCCTTAAGCCTAGAAATTCAATCTTGATATTCATGATAATTTTAATTCACCAATCAATTAAGGTACGACAGAATGGTTACATTAACTAGCTAATGAGTAACAAAAATTCCATTTCATAATATTAACTCAAATTTACATCAGCATTCACTTCATATTACGTGAGAACTAAATTATTATAAAAAATAAATAAAAGCAATGTAAGGGACATATCGTAAAGAACCGAATGTTAACCCCCCCCCCCCCCGAATATATGTGAATTTTTCCTTTTTTGAAAAAGTGCCATTTATAAATCCCCCCCCCCCTTCAAGTTCATATTTAAATTAATTATTTTATGTAAATTTGTTTCATTAATTTATTAATTTTATTAATATTAACTACTTACCTTGTATGGAAGAGAATTTTAAAATCAAAAAATTTTAATTTGATCTGATTTTATTTTGAAAATTGTATAAATCCTGTGAAATTCCATAAATTCCAAATATACCCCCCCCCTTACACACACATACCACCACCACCACCACCACTACCTCTCAATTTTCCTATTCTTTTCACAAAAGTTCCAATTATAAGCCCCCCTTTAAAATTATTATAATTTCCTGTCTGCTAAAGAGTGCTTACTTTCGGTACTTTACGATAACATTTTGTTATAATTTTAATAACTGCCCAAACTTTAACCGTATTTCTAGTATTATCGGTATTTATTAAAGAAAATGATATAAATTTCTCTGGAAAAGTTGCTTCGAGTTATGAGTAAATATAATTAAATTTAATAATTAAATTATAAAATATTCAGGAAAAATATCCTTTTGACAAAATAACTAATTAATTACACTTGTTAACTGTCATTACAATTTATTGCATTAACTTATTAGGCTCCTGATTTATATAAAATAATCCAGTATGTTCCACAAATATTGCTATAGTTGTTTAATTGTATCTTCAAATATAATAACAACAACAACAAAAAATCACCATAAAAGTTACCTAGAAGAAAATAATATAGCCAAATTAAAAATACATTTAAATTTTCATCGTTCGAAGTAAATGAACATCCAGACTTTAGTTTGATTTTATCGATTAGACAACTATAGAAATTTGTCACGTATATGTCATTAAATTTTCTATCAAATATAAATCTTTTTGTAACTTTATTTAGCAGAAATTTTGATTTTTTTTTCAATTGGAATATATTATAAGCCAAATTAAAAAAGAAGTCATATTCTATGTTTAAATTTAAACCAATCTATTTTATTTATCTCCGATCATAGCTCAAAATTATAATTTTCTCATTTATTAATAAATCACTTAAATATATGTAGATATTTAAAAACTACTAATTATTTTTTTAAATAATATTATCTCTCAACTTATTTTTTTTATAGTTTCTATTGATTTTTAAGTTAAATGGCTTAGTATCATTTATTTATTTCTTTTATATTAGGGAAGATGGGATAGTAAGAAACGGGCAAATGTGTGTGTGTGTGTGTGTGTGTGTGTGTGTGTGTGTGTGTGTGTGTGTGTGTGTGTGTGTGTGTGTGTGTGTGTGCGTGCGTGCGTGCGCGCGTGCGCGGGCGTATGAAAATATAAATTGTATATTTAAATTACAGATAGTGTATCCCGAGTGTAATATTTTACATTTTATATTTTTATTTTGTTTTACTTTACTTTATTTCTTTTTTTTTTAATTGCCTTACTTTTTTTCTCCTTTTTTTTTTTCATTTTTAATAAATCGAGTTCGAATTAGATCGATTAGATATTTTTTAGCGTGCTTCAAATGAGTTTTCATTACAAAATAACATTATTATTTAATATATACAGTTTTCATACATCCAGTTTACTTCATAACAAGTAAATTTGATATATCAGATATAATTACAGAATATTTCCCCTAATTGCACTTAATTATAGTATCCTTTTTATTTCATTTTAGGTTTAAAGTCAACTGAAATAGTTTTTAATCGGATTTAGGTCGAGTTGCGTGTTAGCTTCAAAGGATGTCAAATAAATCTAAATGTATTAGAAGTTGCTAAAAAATTAATTTGACTAGAAGTGAACTAAAAATAACTAAACAAGTTTGTTTATGAAGTATTAGAAATTTGTAATTGCTTCGTATATAAATGTTCAAGTCAAAATTCATCTGAATTTTATGCAAAATATTATTCAGTATGTTATTACCTACTTTTTATAATGTAAGTTGCAATAAATATATTTGTGACAAATATGTAAGAATATTATTAAAAGTTGTGTTTAGTTTAAAATTAGTTCTAGATTATTAAAATTGTATGAATTAAAATTGTATGTATATATGTGATTATATATATAAAAAATACATATCTATACTAATCATACCTATTTGCACAATAATAAAATAACGTACATACACATTAAATTAATACGCTTTTAATAATATTGTTACATTTTAATAATATTATTACATAATAATAGTAAACTTTTTAAAAATAGAATATTGCTTACCTTCAAATGTTACGATGATTATTATGAAGAGATGAAGCTTCTTTTTTAGCAGCATTTTTCACAAATCAGAGATGTAAATAGAGTAAGAAACGAAACTAGAAGCATGAGTCAAGAACGCAGCGCCACGTATTGAGATTAAACAGAGTTAAAATAAAAATATATTTTCTGCTTATAACAGATATATTTTTTAAATATTCAGTTGTACATTTAGGACTAAAAAAGGAGCAAAATTACACATGAATTAATAGATTAAACATATAAAAAAATCATATCATTCAGGTCAGGAAGACAATATATATTGCTTTTTGATTTCCTTACGGTTAGCAGCTAAAGGTTTTCAAAGAAAATTGTAATTTTAAATATGATGTTCTACAACAATATATGTAAAATAAAGTATAAAAATAACAAGTTTCTTTTCAAAACTTCTAAATAAAAAACATACTATATATAGCATTATTGAACAGAAATACACATATAAAAGGCACCACGCGAAAAATATCCAAGTGCTTTAAAATCTCTAAAGTTTCATTTTTGAAACCACTTCTCCCTTTTTTAATGATTTTTTTTTCAAATAATAGAATTTAGAAATAAGTTTTCGGTGTGAATATTTTATGCGAATATAAGTGATTGTTAAAGCAATCAAATAAAACATAAGGGTGAAATTCGTCGCATAAGTATTTTACAAGAGTTAGAACAAATTAAATTTGTAATAAACAAATTAAATTTGTAATCAGCTTAAAACACAATGCAGAAAGGTACCAGTTAATAGAGTCAACATGCATAAATATGAAGTATAAGTTACCAAACGTAAGTGAAAATTAATTCATAAACTTTTGATAAGAAACGATTGCGCTTTCTATTAAATTTCAGTTGGACGATCAGATATCTCAAAAATCTATTTTCGTATCTCTAGCACTTCGCATATAAACATAAATAAAACATTTATAACATATTTTATAATTTTGAAACAAGTACTAGATTTAAAACAACAATATATGTATATGTAAAAATGAAATTTGATACATATCTGTATGAAAAATAATTAAAAGATCGAACTTCTAACGTTGAAAATATAAAATAAAGTATATTTAGAAAGTGTTCATTATCGGAGATGAGTTTCATAATAAAAATCAATATATAAATTAAAAGCAAGTGGTAAAATCAGATTTTTTTTGTTGTAATCCATTTTGATATAAATTAAGTGGGACGTGTATGATAAATAACCAAAAATGTTTGTTATTAATCGTTGAGTTTAATTTGTAGCGAAAAGAATATATACTTATTGCATTTCAAAAAGCGGTAAAATCAACTATAAATGAAATACTACAGAATATATATTTTTTTCTCTCTGTTTGAGAATAGTGAAAATGGTTATCTTCACCTTCGGCGTACACTAGAATGCTAGTGTTGTCTACACCATACTGATTTTTCGCTTGACACGTATAATTCCCGATATACTCAGGTGTGAGTTTTTCAATACTGCAGTCAGATTTTCGAGAGCTGTGCGCAATCTTGACGTTTGAATTATCAGTCAATAGCTTGTTGTCGAGAAACCAAGTGAAAGTGATTGGGAAACTGCCTTTTCTCAATGTGCAAATTATATCAATCGGATCGCCGAGTCCGATATTAGGAGGAACCATCAAAGGATAGAGCTCCGGTTTATCACAAAGGACATCTGTAATTAAATAATTTAAATAATTAGAGAAATACAAATAAACGAAAAAATACAGGGTCATCAAAAATTATTTCACCAGATTACAAATCTTTATTACTAAAAATCTGCAAAACGTATCCACAAGATTTATGTCTTGAAACTTGAAACATATAAACAAAAGATTAGTGTTCTTTCTGCTCACTTGATGAAGTCACTAGCGCTAGGCGTTACTTAAATGAGAAGTTTCACAACTGAATATAGTAGCCCATTTCACGATCTCTGTGGACTCCACAAATCCTTTCTTACCTGGAATTCTTCTTCAGGTTATACATAAAAAATGTGCACACTGAAGAAATTAATCTGAAGAAATTAATCTGAAGAAATTCTGATTTCGAACACATTAAGACTTAAAAACGCTTCTAAAATTACATCTGTCGCTAACGTATGATATGGCATGGCATGACGAGATATTGATTATCGCTTTGACATCCATACATCATATATTATAAGACGAGCAAACATTGTGTTTATGTGTTATCTAAAATCAACTCTAACGATTTTGACTAAATTTTGCACTTTACCGTTTTCGGGCTCGAGAAAACCACTGGGTTCGGTCACATGCACAAGAAAATTTGATTAGTGGGTTATTTTGGGTCATTACGGGTAAGGTCAAGCTAATTTTATCTAATAACGGCTCAAACGATTTTGGCTAAATTTTGTATTCTATCATTTTGGGTTACGAGAAGAACATTGGGCTGGGTTACATGTTCGGGAAAAATCGATTAGTAGGTCATTTTGGGTTACTATGGGTCTGGGGAAAGCTAATTTTATTTAAAAAACAGTTAAAACGATTTTGACTAAATTTTGTATCTTACCCTTTTGAGGTACGAAAAGACCATTGGGCTGTGTCACATGTTCGAGAAAATTTGATTAGTGGGTCACTTTTGGGTCACTACGGGTCCAGCTAATTTTATCTAAAAACGGCTCTAACGATTTTGACTAAATTTTGTATTCTACCGTTTTGGGGTACGAGAAGACCATTGGGCTGTGTCACATGCTCGAGAAAAATTAATTCATGGGTTATTATGGGTCAATGCATTTCAATGGGAATGAAGGTTGAAACAGTTATTAAATTGTTGAACAGTGGGCCGTAAACGAAGTGCAAAGTTGGCAAAATTTCGCCAATTTCACGATCAAAACGGACTTTCTACCAATACCAAAATACATGCTTGACGCCAAATGAAAGAAAGTCGCCAAGTTTGCAACTTTGACGACCAAAGTTTGGCGACATTTATATAAAAAAATGGGTTTTAGAATCTGAAGGAATTTTTCAGAAATTCTCAATAGGAGCCGATATACTTGATTCCACCAATCAGAGTACATAAAACCGCCTTGAACAACACAGACGTTGTTTCGTACAACACATACATTCTGAATAAATACAATTGTCACACATACGTCGATGTTATATCGAGTTGAACACAAAGCTCATTTTAACCGAGCCTAGCTCGGTCTTCCCAACTGGTATTTATAAATGTTATACATACGTATTTAAACAAGTCGGAATACGTCTGGAACTTTAGATATTTCTTGATACATTAGAACAAGAATAATGTGTATGCGTATTATGCATTCTTTTGATACTCTTTTGTAATATCACTAATCTTTTTCAATGACCCTCCATTTAAAAAGAATCGACATTCAATAGTTAAATTATTTCAGAAAATGAGTGTTAATAATCCTGAAAACATTAACTTTACTAAACAAACACATATATTGAAAATGTACACATTTAGAAATTAACTTTAGATATTGTATGCATGACAATATACATATAATTATGCAAAAATCATTGTTTCTTTTACATTAGGATTTTCTAGTTTAAAACTGGTATTGTAGCATAGTGGAGGTTTTAAAAGAAATTTTATATAAAAGAAATTCTCTAAAATTCAGTAACTATGATTATTATTCAGTAACTCTGATCTGCTATTATTAATATTTGAAAAGAGAACATTAAAGTAAATAAATATTAAAATTATTATTTTAAATGTTAAATTTCAAACGCCTACTTCTATTAAAAGAAAAAAAGTTACATGTCAATAATAGTAATAGAAACAGCAAGTTTAAGGATCAATTTGTTGAATGTCATTAGTTTCAGAAAAGAAAATTTACACCACAACTATATCCTTTCTTAAGTTAAATAATCACACGTTTGATTTTTAAAAAATATTTCTGAATATTTCAAATCAGATCCTTAGATTAAACATATATTATGCGAAGTTCAAACTTAAGAAAACATTCAAATAGCTGTATAAACGGTTCGAAAAACTTTAACATTTCAGCATTACAAAAAAAAAAAAAAAAAAAAAAAAAAAAAAAAATTAATTAGCATCGGAAAATTGGATAGATAACACATAGGTGAGTTTAGTTCTTAGATATTTTACAAATTTCAAAAACTGATTCTTAATACATTTTGTTTGCAGCACATTCTAGAGAATGTCTTTTTAAAATACAATGGCATTTTCACTTTAAATCTCTAAATATTAATGCTCGAATAACGTAACGTAGAGAGTTCAATTCTCTTTTTATGTGAATAAATAAATTATAATTATGATTATAATGGATAAAGACTAATATTCTAAGTAATGTTATTTTATAAAGTTTTATTCTCAAAGTAAGTTTATTCCATTAAAAAATGATTATTCAAAACACTTTATAACAAGTTTATATAAAATAATGTTTTATATATATATAGATATTACCCGCTTAATAATTTTCTTTTATTTTAATAAATTTACAAGTGAAGCAAATTCATACTTGATGTAAAGAATTGCAATTATCATAAGCACATTTTGAGTACATGTAAATTATTTTCGTGATAAAAAAAGTGGTAGTGATAATAAAAATTTTACAGGTATTCAAAACAAAATTAGTAGCTTCAAAACCAAATTTATTTTGGTCTTTGAATTAAGCACCAACTTTTCATTCTTATTTTTTCAACCTATTCATATGTTTACACATTTTCTACATAATTATTTCGAAACTTTTAAGGAAAAGATTCCCTTTAGTATTTTTTATTACAATTCCTAGGTATACTTCTTTGCATAATTTAGTGTAAAATGTTTTGTTCGTAGAAGAGAAAATATACAACATTAGTTTCATTTTAATATTTTTTACATAAGTATAGCTTCCAACTTTCCGGTTTTTTCAAGTCAAACAAATACATTTTTAGATAGAAATTGTATTTAATAAATTAAATACAATAAGCACTGCATACTTTTTATACATTTCATATACATTTTTTAAATAATAATAATAGGAAATAATCTTTTCAATAAATAAATATTAAGTACATTTCATGTCATGTGTCAGTTTTAAAGTATATATTTAATAATTTAATAATTTTTCTTGTGAAAAGGGATTATAGTTCCATATTTTTCAACGCATTTCTTTATTTTTAGTCCTTCATTCTTTTTTCTGATATACATTATAGAATCTTAATAATCTTAACCCTTAAATCTTAGAAAGAGTAGATAAATCATTCTAAAAATTACCCGAGAGCGCAATTAAAAAAAAATACATTAAACATTAAATATATGCCATTAAATCTTCATCATAATCAAGAACCATGTCATAGTAAAATTATAATACTACAATAATAACATATTACAACAATAAACATTTCATATTTTCATAAATCATATCAATAAAAAAAAGATATATTATTCAATGAAAAAATTATAATATTTATTAATGCTTACCTTTAAATATTGTGATGACTACAAGTAGAATATAGAAATTTTTTCTCAGCATCATCTTCTAAAATCAGAGATACAGATAAAAGTAGAGAGTTTGCAGGTTTAAACTAAGAATCAAGTGCACAGCGCCACGTATTGAGATTAAACAGAGTTAAAGTAAAAATTGTTTTCGTAAATGTCTCGCTAACCGTTAATAATGAAATATTTATTAAGAAACTTTGTATTATTGTAAACATGGTTTTATATGTGATTTTTTCATGTGCATATGATAAAATTAATGTTGTAATAAAATCAATATTTGTTTTCACTAGCTGCAGTTAACAGCTAGAATATTTGTAAAAGATAGTTATATCAAAATATAATAGCTTATTATTCCATAAATATCGTAAAATAATATATATATATACATATATATACCATGCTGACTGGAGTCATTTGAAAATAACATCTCTATAAGTGCTGTCATCACAAATTGTTTTGAAGTCAAAAATATCTAATTAATTCATTATTGTGCTTTTAGAATCGTTGGATCTTTTTACATTTCTGTTTATAATGTTCCATTACAACGTAATCACTTCAGTCATATAACAAAGTTTAAATTAGGTTAATGTGAAATTTGTTATAAAATATACGAGAATACTATTGAAATCGTTGATTTTACATAATATAATGATGCATCTTATATGATAGAATATGAATAACATGCACATAAATGCAATCACAAAAAGTTCGAAAATCATAGAATTAATTATAATAATCTGTTTAAAAGACGGGAGAAAAACATTGGAAAGAATCATGCTGTACTCATTAAATGTGCTGCAATTTTTATTCCAATGTAATAAAATTTTTTAATGCAAAATACTTTATATATTCAGTATAATTTACTTCACTGTACTCAAAGACAATGCTTCAAAAATACGCATACATTTTACAAATGGTATAGCACAAAATTGATGTAATAAAAATATTGATATTGGTCAGAAATTAGTTTTGACAACATTCAACAAACCGGCTGTTACGTTTCATAAAAGTAAATCTTACCTCATGATAATAACTATTATAAATTATGTTAATTAATTACGTGAAATTAAATACGTGACAATATTAAATATACTAATTAAATACGTGACAATAAACAATATATTAACGCTAGTAAAATAACATGTAAAATACGATAGATTATTTCAAAATTCTCAATTATGTTGCATGAATATTCATAGCAATTTCATAATTTAAAAAAAAAAATCATCGAAAACCACTAAAATAGTTGCAAAGAGATACGTTCTAAGTATTTTAGAGCAATATAGTCCAGGAGGTAATTAACTTTCCTACAAAACGTTACAGATGCGAAAACACACAAAATTTCTGTGCATGTTTCTTATACAAATCTAGATTTTTTGGTAGATTTGCACAAAACGTGACATACATACGTTTCAGAACCCGTCTCAAAATACTGGCTACTTTATACATTTACCAGACCTTATCCTTTTTTCCACCACCTGCTATAATTTATATTTATACAAAACACATATATACATACATATTTTTAATTCAATTTTTTTCATTTCTGTTACCACAAATTAAAAGTAACAGCGAGAGAATAAAAAAAAAATGAAAACAATGTATGAAGATTATAACATGTGTACTTGTTTTTTATAAGCCAATAAAAATTCAGACTCATTCACTATATTTTGGCATCCGAAATTGATGTCATTCTGAACAGATAATGAGCATTTTCTGTAAATAAAATTTTAAAATGTTGCTATAAGTGCGTTAAAATGATGTAGCACCTTCATTTAAATATATTTGGAATTAAAACATCTACTACATAATACAGACATTTCAATTTCCGGAAAAAAAAATAATCTCCTAAATATGATGTCCTTTCCGATGGAAGAAACATTTCACCAATATTCAAATTAGAATCGGCATTAACTAGAAAAATGAAAGAAAATGACATCAATGTAATCATTGTAGATTTAATTTTTTTTAAATGAAAATGTAAGTTTAAAAATGTTGTTTTATCATCAGGGAAGGCACTTGCTCTTCAGAAATTAACGTCCATCATGTATAAAGTAAAAGCTTTATTATGACGTATGCGAATTTCAGTAAATACTATACCATTTGGATGCATTTATTGCTAATTTTTTAATTGAAGACGAAATCGTATATTTTTTTGTTACATGCGCAAAAGAAAACGTGTATTCTCATTAATAAATAGTTGAAGAATTTTACTGTGATTGCGTGAAAGTAACGTAATTTTCTTCTGCTTGTAATTTTATCAATTTATGGACACGATTGCACAGGGCTCTATTATTGTTATCGACGTATCTTTAGGATATTACATTTTTGCTCATTTTACCCGGAATATCCACATGGTAATAAGGGCAACGTTGGGTGGGTCGGTTAGCATATATATAAAAATATTGTTATATAAATATATTGTTATTAATAAAGAAGGCAAATGAGTTGAAGCACCAAAAATCACTACCATATAGAACCATTTAAAACAACTAAAAATACTTAAGCTCAATAGTGAACTACGTTGTGCTTCATTTGAAAAACAAATATTATTTTTCAGAAACTTAAAGATAAAATGTTTTCAAAGACAAATGAAATTTTCTTTTCTATTCATTCAATTTACCTTCTACCCTCAGTTCAGTCTTTACCCTTACAACTCCTTCAGCATTGGAAGCTTCGCATGTGTAATTCCCGATATGTTCTGCTCCAATACTACGTATTATACAAACGGATCTACGTTCTGACGTGTTAATTCGGACACCCGAAATATCGGCTGCTTTCCTATTGTCTACTGTCCAGTCGAATCGAACAGGTAGGCTTCCTCTCTTCAGGCTGCATATGATGTCCAGACTGTCTCCAAGTCCCAAGTCAGGCGGTATCAAGAGAGGATGCAAGACTGGAGGTCCACTTCCATCGACTGAAAAAAGATGCATTACATGAACTATATATTGATTATGAATAACAAATTTGATCTATAAATATTGAGTTATTAATATTTTTAAGGGGACCAATAACCTTTTCGATAACTTTTTAATATTTTACCAGTATGGTAAAATCTGTAACTATATTGTATTTCATTATAAATTTTGATTTAAAAAAAATATCACAATAATATATTTTTTTCTTACAGATCATTTTGCTTTAAAAAAAAAAATCCATTTTTTGAAATTAAAACAAAAATTTCAAATATTTACATTTTTGTTCTAAATTTTGTGAATGTATTCACTGATATATGCTACACATCGATTATTGGAAATCCGAATTATTAGTTAAAATGCAAGCTTTTAGGTATCTTGCATTTTTAACAAGTATCAAACTATTTAATACTCTTACTTTGAGAATTTTTACATATTAAAATAACTGCATATTCTAGAATTAATTATTTGTACTGTTTTATAGAAATACATTAAAGAGTACGTACAAAAAATATGAAATCCGTTTTTAAATAAACCATAATATTTTTGTGCATGAAATTTAAAAAAAATGAAGCATAGAGAATTTCCAGAGAAAAGATTAATGTATAAAGGTATTGAAGATGAGCAAATTAAGCCGCTCACTGGAAAAGAAAAATCATTCTGATTTACAAATAACTAAAATTAAAACATTTTACTAATCGTCGGACTTTACCGATAGTAAGTGCTACCATATTAATTTTCAAAAGGACAACACGGATCCTTAAAAATATCCGTTGTTGTAAATTATGTAATTGTAATTGTAAATAACTGGATATAAAGCTTTTTAAATTTTATCCATTTATGAATAAACGATGAATCTACAATTTAAGCCAATATATATATATAGATATATATTTTTTAATATTTTAAAATATAATATTTATTATAACTGTATAAAAGAAGTATTACTGCGTACCCTTAATATTTTTTTTTAATTAGAGGAAAACAGCAATGCGTTCAAAGTAAGACATGTAGCAGGGAATTTTATTTTTATTTAAACTTACGGAAATCTCTTATATGAATTAAAATTAATCTTATTTGTGGACTGTTTCTAAAGAAAAGTGATCCCAATTTTTTAAAATTTCCGAATCTTCTTCGATTAAATTCATAAAATCACTACGACGGTGGACTAATTTAGCACAATAACTCTTGAATCCATCTTATGTGCTTCATTTTCAAGAATATTGATCATGTATTACGTTATAAAATATTGCAGGAAAAATAAAAGCATAATATCTTCTACTAATCGTATGTTTTTCAAACCTTTATCGCTGATTTAAGCTGAATATATATTTTTAAAATGTAAGAAAATTTCTTCTGGTTTACAAATGCAACTTTAAAATAAAAATAATAAACATTTTAAAAAGGGGGTGGGGATTTGTAAGTTTTAGTCTTTCCAAATAATAAATAAAGCAACTATTAACTACCCTTATAAAAATATAGTAAATTTATAATTATGATGTGCATATAAAGTCCCAGAATTGCGTCTAATTAATGTGTTCCTTTTTTATTCAAACGAAAAACCTGACTAAACATACAGAGAAGGTATGCTTTGATTATTTGAGTTATTTTACTATTTTCTAACACTATTTTAAAGAAAATATATGAATTAAAAGGATGGACCTTGTAAATACTATACACTGCAAAAAATAACTGTTGATTTTACAGTATAAAACTGGCGCCCCAGCTGCCAGTATTATTCCGTAAAATTAACAGTATTAAATAGTAAAATAAGCAGTATTACTGCTTGCGCGGCAGCGTATTACTGCTTATTTTACTATTTAATACTGTTAATTTTACGGTATAATACTGGCAGCTGGGGCGCCAGTTTTATACTGTAAAATCAACTGTTATTTTTTGCAGTGTACGGAGAAGTATTTGTCATATTTCTTTAAGATATTTCTTATTAATTTTTCCAGAAATTATTTGTTATGTTTTATTTCAATAACTTATGTTTAAATATTACATATATTTACAAGAAATTATAAATTACTGAAATGTTCAGCATTTTTAATATATGAAGTAAAAATATTTTAAACAATTTGCAAATTATCTCATCTTGGTTGTAACAACGGTTTTTGGTTGCTAATAAAAGTTATTTGTAAATACTACACCAAACTAAAATTTTAAATGATAGAAAATAATACAAGTGAATAGTTTATGTTTCAAAACCTTCCAAAGAAACATGTTAAATCAAACATTTGTATACACAAAATCATATTCCGTATTGTTATCTATAATGAATATGAGTACAACGTAGCTAAATGCATTATTTGACATTATTAGAAAAAACTGTGGAGTGTATTGTATTCGTAAACCACATTACACTACAATATCCTTATAAAGGTTTAAAAATAATAATAAATGTTATTGTAACTTAAAACATCAAATACTACAGCTCTCAGTAAATTCTTATGCTCATTTTATAATAATTAAGATCGTTAAAAATTTATTATCAATACCTCAGATTTATTATATGGTGCATTTCATTTAGAACTCCATTTAAAAAAAAAATAAGTATACGGGAAAAATATCAAAATACATTTACTGTGCTATCAATTCACAGATTTTCAGTATATAATTTCCTCAACATACAATCATTACTTGTAGTTATTTTAGTTTTGAAAGTTATAATTTTTACCAGTAAATTTTCTTTATGAATAAGTTTTACATAAAAATAAATATCTACTACAATATTTCTTATTACCACAAGATATTCGTAGTACCGTAATGAGATTATATAAAAAAATATTATGAAAAATAATTACGTAACCGCATCAGTATTACTTATTTAAAGTATACAAAAAGTAAATAATAATAATGAAACATTTAAAAAAGATATCAAATAATCAAAAATATGGAATATAAAGCAAAAATGCTTTTTTTAAACATATATATTTCAACTTAAAAGTCTACAACATTATTTAAAGTAGATAAATATAATCTAGTACCTAATTAAATCTAAAAAAATTCTTTTATATTAAGCATAGATATGATATGATATGATAAACATATGAAGTAGATATTTAAATGTATGAACAAAATAGATGACATACCTCTTTTCTGTGCTTTAGTCGAAACGATGAGGCATAAAAACGTTGTAATGAAAACATTTTGTAAACTTCCAGGCATTAGGGTTGGCTAAATGAAATATTTCGATCCTTTAAATTCAGCTTCGTAAAAACATTTATACAACTAAGATGTAGCTAAGAAAAACCGTTCACGACGCCGTCGAGTAAACACTGTTTGCTGTAGAGATCAAACGACCGAGTATGAAGCGCCACATATTGAATAAAATAGAAACCATAATTTCGCAACAGTATTTAATTAGCAATATTTTAAAAAGAATAGCATTGTTTACAAAAGAAATATTCATAATAAATATTTTTATATTAATATACATTAACAAAAATAAAATAGACTGTCATACAGCTATTTGACAATATTTTAAAATATTGTCGCAGAAAAACATTAATGCTATGCAACAACATTCTAATGATATAATTATAAAATGTAAAGATTTAATCTAATTTTACTACGATAACCTTTAAACATAGTTTTACCAGTAAACTGATATTTTTGTTACGCAGTGCATTACGTACTTTGAATATAAACTACTACTTGATGATGAGATGTATTACTACTTGTTTCAAGTTATAATCATACAAAAATATATAAATAATCTTTTTTTATTTCATTCCTCATAATTTTATCTTACATTCATTCCGTATTTGTGACTTAATGAAATTTCTGAAATAATGTTTTTTTTTAGGTTAATCGGGAATGAACACAATCACAAATGAAAACAAACGTATGCTGAGAAAAGTATACAGTATAAATTCTCAAAAGTCTATTTAATTCCTCGTTCAGATTGATGATATTTTTATTATTTTAAGTTAAGACTAAATAAATATAATTAAATAACTGAAAAAATAGCTACGAAATTTAGTGAGTATTCACATTTTTAAGGGTATTAATATGTATATAAGTTTAAAATTTAATTATTTATCTTAATTATTTGATTTTATTCATAAAATTAAGGCGATTTTCAATGACATTTGTTTGTCCTAATCTTCTAAGTTGTCAGTGAAAAAATTTTACTAAAAATATTTTTAATGTCAAATACAGTATTTAACTATCAAAAACATGAACTTATTATAAAAAGACAAATAAAAAATCGATTATTTTCGTTAAATAAACAAGTTTTATAAGTATCTTAGGTTATAGTTTTTCCTCCTTACAATAAACAGATTTCTTTTTACAGTGTATACATACAAGTACAAAAATGCAATCTAACTAAACCGTATACTTCAGTAGACATTGCTAAAACTAATACTGTAAAACCTGAAAAAGCGGAACATATTCATAACGGGATCCTAATTTAACTGAAAAAATGTTACATCCCGGTAAAAATAATACAATACAGGTACAACAGAAAGTGTACCGGCTAATTCGAAAAGCTGTCTAAAATGGAAATTTCTTCTGGCCCCTTGAAATTTTGTTCAATCAGATTTTATTGTAAAACATTTTAAATAATTCTACATATTTCGCATGTGTCTTCTGTATACATGCAGAAACTTCGCGAATATATGTATGCCACTCGTATTAGTAAATTTTAAAACATTTAATGTTTACTATTGGATAAAATAATTACTATAAAAAATGTTTCATTCATAAAAATACCTTCAACTTTCAATTGTGTATTCATCCTTACGAAACCTTCACTATTAGTTGCTTCGCAAGTATAATTTCCAATGTGTTCTGGATTAATGTTTCTTATTATCAAGTCAGATCTTCTTTCGGAAGTATTAATACGTATACTAGTGATGTCTGATGCTTTTTTGCCGTCAATCGTCCAGCCAAACTGGACGGGCAACCTTCCGCGCTTCAAACTGCACATAATGTCCAAGCTGTCTCCCAAACCTAAATCTGATGGGATCAAGAGAGGATGAAGAATTGGTGGTCCAGTACCATCTGCTTAAAAAAAGAAAAACCAAATTAGTGTTTTTATAAAACTAATACGCAAAAAATGATAATTCTGACAATATCTAATTACAGATTGATGCAAAAATTCTACATCGTTTGAAACATACATTTTCAGGGTATAATCATATTTTAAAAAGAAATTGCCCTTCTTCAAAATTTAAAAAAATATGTGCATCACTTTAAAGACAATGTTAAACAGAATTAAACACTTTTTACCAATTTAAAATAATGGCATTATTTGCAAAGTTAAGAAAGAAAGCTAAAAATCACAAATAACCATCAAATATTTATACTGACTCTTTAATAAAATTCATCGATTCGTGCTTGATATTTTACCATTTTCCTAATAATTTCTTTTAATTTAAAATATTATTTGCGTTCAATAAAAAGAAAAGTTTATGGTAGCTTTATAATTTTTCTCTATTTTATTATGCACGATATTTACAAAAATCTTATTATTTTAAATCTTGAAAAATGTTTTGAATTCTCTATAACAGTAGTTCCCAAACTATGGGTTGCAGAATTATCGATAAGTTTTATTTAAAAATATATTCATTTTATCTGTTTCAAAAATATAGCAAACACAATATGTTACATTTTTAAAATAAAAAATCCTGAAGGGTTATAGATAATCAATTTCGTGAAAAGACTGCTTCATTAAAAATTGTGTAGAGAGCGACTAGAATTAACATGCTTTAACCCTGCTATATAGATTCTCACGTTGATGTAAAACAATATTGTAAATTGCATCGACCATTGAAGTGTACTTTTAAACATATTAATAAAGGTATTTGTCCATTCATAATAAAATAAAGTTATGCTTTAAAATTACATCGCATTAATATTAATGATTATTCCCATATGGAATCGTATTACTGTTTTTATGTATATTCTTTGCTTAGGTTTGTAAAGCTTGTATACTGTTTTCGTTTATAAAATGAGACCTTTTATAAAATCTTGCCCTTTTTCACATAATACATTATATAAAAGCATCTATAAACCTACCTTTTAGGTGGGTTACAAAAATTATAAATTTTTAAAAAGGGATACATTGCTATAAAGTTTGAGAATCGCTGCACTGTAAAATTAAATATAAAAATTAAATATTATTTACTTTAGCATTATTTTTTTTTTAATGTGGTTTCACTTACAAAATTTATGAATTGATGTTTTTGTACCAAGCTTGGTGCAAATTTGTGACATTTTTGAAAAATGTTTCACAACCGTTCTCTTATTTTAGAAATATAGCTGAATGCTTTAGAAATCCGCTTAATGGAATGTCGGTTAAAAGAATTTCCACTTATCATAAGTTCTCATTAAATGCTTTGGTGTTAAATACCAATGTTCCTTCCATAAGAGAATTGTTTTATAAATACGTATCTTCACATTAAATCCAAAAATTAACAACGATGCAATATTAATTGAAGTCTGGTTTGCTACAAGAAAATGTATATATTACATAGTATCTATTATATGTAAATACTAGCTGTTACCCGTGACTTCGTTCACGCAACATTAAAAGAAGAATAAATACATTAATTAAGCAAAATATTTTACTCCCAATAATTAAAAACATTAATAATTAACTAACTATTTATCCCATTTCATAGGAGACAATGCGGTATTTTTTATTATAGGGACCTTGACATAACTCAGTCTTAAAAAAGTGAATTTTTGTGTCAAATAATCGCGAAAATGAAATTGCAACCAATATAAAAAGGAGGGCCAAATAAAATCGTGGAAATAGACGAATTGGGTAAAAACAAATGTAAATTTTACCTGATAAACAATTTTACTTTAAGCGCCTTTTTGAAAAGTTTTAACAGCCATCCTTCAAAAAAACATTAATTGGAAATAGTATATGCTTTTCCTTTAAATTCAATTCTGCCTCCTTGGTTTAATGTATAGCTGAAACAAATCTTGTTTTCTAAATGACAGTATGTTGACAGGCAATTTTTGTTCTCCAGAATAAGTTTGAAGAATAAGAATCATGAAGTTTGAATATATGAAAATATGTTTTTATTTTTCGGATAATTTACTGAAATCAAGATTTTGTTTTCACCATCTATTCAAAGTGAAAATAAAGTCTGTTTTTCAGTTTTAATGAGAAAATGGTGTAAAAAATATACTAATCTGTTTTGTTTCTCCTTTTTTATACACAAATATGGAGTAAGTTACTTTTCGTTTTTAGAAAAACTTTGTTAAAAAAAAAAAGGCATTTAATTTAATTTTTTTTAATTCTGAGAGTTTGTGTGACATCCTCGGATCAATTATAACCGGTATACGCTAAACCGGTAGTAAACTAACCGGTATTAAATCGCGTTGCGTTCGATAGTTAGGAGTAGTTGCGAAATACAAACACACGGCCAGATTTTAATATAATAGATTCGTGTTCATTTTCCTTTTCTTAAAATTGTGATGTGATTTTTAGCAGAAAACTCTCATCTGTATATAACGAATACTCATGCTTAATAATCAGTATAGATAACAAAACATTTAAATTTTTCGGTACTTCTCTATTATCCCGTCGACCACTTTTCATAACAAAAAACTATCGCCAAACTGTAAGATTAAACGCCAACTATGCAGTCCCATTTACTTGATGTCAGAAGCAGTATACGTGTTTGTTATGTCATAAAATAGTTTTTAATTCGACATTTGCGTGTATTTTTCATTATGTTTTACTGATTTATGAGTTATTTCATTAATTAAAATAACAATTGTGTCCTTAAATTCTTATATTTTATTTATTTATTTATTTTGATATTCCAATGGCAACATTCTCCCGTTTATTTGGCGTTACAGTTTGACGATAGTTTTTTGTTATGAAAAGTGGTCGACGGGATAATAGAGAAGTACCAATTTTTCGTTATAAATATGGCGTGAAACTCATCTACTTTCTATACTTACTGATCCTTGTATTATTAATGTAAGGATACACACTCATATTAAAACATATTGGAAAATTCCCGTTTTATTTTAAATATGACGTCTCCTTTTTCCGCAGAGAAATCTCTTTTTAATGACATAATTCTTGTTAATTTTCTTTTCCAGCAAATTAATTTCAATACTGGCATAGGGAAAATTATGTTACTTTAACGAAATAATATTAACTCTTTAGGTTTTATCAACAAAAATGAAACTATTAACATTCGTCATTTTTTTTTTTTTAGGTAATTGAGTTATTTCTTATAGTTTTAAGAATGAAAAATCACTAGCTATCCATGACACCATTTTCGACATGGATAATTTTGCGGAGCATATTATTGACATTTGCTAACCATTTTCTTTTGAAACTTCATTTTACTTTTTCAAAATTGTTACGATACAAAAGAAAAAAAAAAGAAAAAAAGTGAAGAAAAAACCCAAGATCATTTTATTTCACCAATCAAAGCATATCCGCTTTATTTTCGATAAATGACGTCATATTCGCTTGTTTCCTATGGTTACGCATATTGAAACCTTGTATTATTATCAAAAACTAAAAAAAGTACGTTTTACTTCTAATAATATTATTTAATCTTCTTCTTAATTCTTTATTTTTTTTTATTTCATTTTCATTTTTCCCGTGAAAATTTTTCAATTGAAACTAAATTGCTGAGTAAAAATTATTATTCCGGGTTTTGAATTAGTTTTGGCAACGATAAAGTATTAGCAACGGTAAAGTAAATTTAACCATTTTAAAATGCTATACGAAAAAATGTCCATTTATTCTCAATGAAAGTAACGAAATTTTGAATTATTAAGAAAAATATTTGAATAAAATAAACAAAAACCAGCCTATATTCATTTGAGGGTTATAATCAGCCTATATGCAAAGATACAGGATCATTAAATGCTCCATTTTGACGCTGGCTTCAGCCTAACATTTGCACACAATCAGATTTATAATATTATTAGGATAAATAGCTAACTGAAATATAATCCCTTTTCATCCCATTGAATACAGTTTCTTAATTATACTGAAATTTTATCCTATTAAAATAGTTTCTTAATTATATTGAAATGCAAAGAAACATGGCTTATTTTAAATTATATGATTGTGAATCGTTCAAAAAAGAAATTTTTCAAAAATTTCTCTTTCATGTTTTTTTTTTTTTTTTACTGTTTAACAAGAACGAAGATATTTACGTAGGTGTTGAGGGTCTAAAAAGTGTGCACTATTCGGGAGTGTCCATTATGGAGGTTTTACTGTAATGTTAAAAATGTTATTATATTGTTAATTTCCCAAGACAAAATAAATCATCTTTTTCTCTGATATGTTTGTTTTTAAAAATATAATAACATAGAAGCTTAAAGAATAATTGCCTCGGAATTTTCATTAGCAATAAATTAGAATTTAATATAAATTTTACTATAAAATTATAGTTATAACTTTATACATACAAGAGATAATTTATGATATTTACCACTATTTGTTTTGTATAGCTACAAATAAATAATTGAATTTTTCTTTCTTAGAATAAAAGCAAAATGTGTTTAGATTAACATTGCAGTAATCTTAAATCTTTAAAAGTAGTTGTGAAACACGATATCTATTTTTTTTCTCAATACATAAGCTTTTATTTACATTAAAGAAAGTATCAAATGCTTAATAGTAATAAAACAAAATATTGGAAAGTTCAGATTTAAAAAATCTTAAAAAATCTTTTCTAAAGTATTACAATATTATCCACCATATATTAATACTAAACGTATTAACTTTGAGACTGCTTCTAAATGCTTTTTGCAAAATGCTATTTTCTTTTAATATATTTGAAAATAGTCTATGTAATAATAATTGCATTTCAAATGCTAGAGAAACTACTACTTTAAAATAATTTTTAATTTTAAAACACAATTTATGAATTTTGTTTTTTTGTTTTTTATTGAAAATTTGCATCATAAATACTACAACAGTTTCATCTGTATATCCACATACGGTACGTCATTTCCTCCAGCATTTCGAAGCAAATATACATAAACATATTAATATAAAACTATATAATATATTATATTATGTTCTATAAATCCAATTCTACTCTTTAATTATTATTATTGTCATATTTTATTCTAATTTTTAAAGATATATTCAATATTACTAGGCTTTGCGAAGTAATTTTTTTTTTCAAAGAGATTTGAAATTTTATCTTCTTAATTATTTAGAATGTATTAAATAATCACTAAAATAACACAGTATTGATATAAAAAAGGGATATATATTTTTTTTTCTATCAATATTTAATCCAGAATAAATCATAGGAAGAAGAATCATTTAGATGAACATATGATGTTATATTTTGGATACAATATTGTGCAAATCTATACATTACATTTTTTATTACATATTATGTAGTTTCTTTCTAATATATTTCATGGTGAACATAATCTATATAATACTTTAAACTTACCATTCAAAGCACCTTTACTGTATATATACTTCTCTTTATGAATATATAATTTGTTTCTCTGAAAATTACATCATTTCGTTTTCATAATTTATAAAAAATGAATTGATATGGTTTTAAAACAAATATATCAAACATGTTTTTAATACATTTATAAGATATCGTTGGGAAGGCTATGTTTAAGTGCTATTTTTTTTTCTTCAGTTAGTATTCAGGTATTGTCTTAGATTACAAATATAATAACAACATTGTTACTTTTCATTTTAACAGTATCATTTAAGTTTATTGAGCTTTAAATAATTTAACAAAATGCAGTGATATACTATTAAGAATAAACTTACCTCTGTTTTGTGAATATCCAAGTGTGATGCAGCGTAGAAAAATTAAAATTATCCACAAAACTTGCAGGTGTAAAGATTCGGATGTTTTTGTAGACTGGAATACAAAAAGTGAGATAATAAATAACATGTTTTTATACTTAAACAGATAATAAAAGAGCGAATAAATAAAAAAACTAGTGTACATACCTCCATGACGCTGTACATTACGTGCTCGAAACACTGTGAGAAACACAACCGAACGTTTGAAGCGCCCCATATCGATGCAAATGGAAGTTAATTTCCTCTTATTTTTCTTATTTCCACGTCTTTAAATACAATATGTTTTCAGGTAATAAAATTTGTTTAATATTATACATTATTATAATTTTAAAAGCATTTTCTATGCAAATAAATTTAAATAACAGTTATAGTTTTGTGAATTTTTCTTCTTTTTTTTTTTACACTAACAACAGCATCTCACTTTATTTACTAAATTATATCAAGAAATGTTTGTTGAAATACCTATATTCAAACACTCTAAAATTAAAGTGAAATTATTATTAGAGTTGGAACAATTTTATTTGTTTTCTTAAACGAAGTAAGTGTATTAGATTCGAAAGAAAGATTACGGTTACTTTAACTGACTGTAAACATAGGTTTTATAGGTGTTTAAATGATTTAGAAATTTGATATACGTGTATCATTAATTTCTGACAATTATAAGAAAAACAAAGAACACACAAGAATAATATTTTTCGTTATGAAAAAATAAATAAACGCAATTTATTTTATTTATTTTTTTATTTTTATGTAAAATAATATGTAAATGAATACAATTTTCTTCAGAGATCAAATCTGTACCTATAAACTACTTTTATATCTCCAACGTATGTCTGCATAATTGATGATAAAGTATACTGATAAGCAATATGATTAGTTTACAAAACTAACACTTTATCCTCGAACATTTGTGTTATGAATTTGTCTCTCAGAATTGCGAGTACTAACCAATACCACGCCATCAAAAATAAAATACATCAATGTACAACATATGAGAAAAAGAAATAAACAAAGGGGTTCATTTTATATAAAAATGTTTAGTAGAACATCGTAAACAAAATGACTGCGCGAGTGACAGGAACGAAACATAAATTATGTTGCGTTTAAATTGATAAATTGAATAGTGTGATGACACTGCCACATGTATAATGGAACATTGATAAGATACAGTAAATCTATAGATATATAAGAAGGCATTGGAATAGAAATACAATAGAAAAAGCATATAATTCAAAAATTCAATACTACAAACTTTTTGGAGTAATTGGTTCCTACCTTGAAAGTTCATTATGGACTTTACATACCTTCAACTTTTAATTCTGTCTCGACTTTTGCAAATCCTGCCGAGTTTGACACCACACAGGTGTAATTTCCGATGTGCTCAGATCTAATGCTATTGATGATGCAAACGGAGCGCTTTTCTGAAGTATTAATCCGAATCCCAGATATTTTAGTATCTGCCTCTCCATTTATTTTCCATTCGAATCTGACTGGAAGAGTGCCTCGTTTCAAGCTGCACGTGATATCTAAATTGTCTCCAAGTCCAAGATCTGGAGGTATAAATAACGGATGTAAGACTGGAGCTCCACTGTTGTCAGCTGTAAAATATTTGTTTGCAAAAGTAAGTTCTTCAATGTTTTTATTGTTTAGAGTTTTTATATAATCACTCATTGCTTAAGTGTGTTGTCAAACATTTTATAAATTAGGAGAAAAAATTTTGTTGAATAATTAGGACTTACGAAAAGTTTATTTCGTTTTATTGAGAAGTAATGTATTCACAATATTGTTTTATTATTTCTAATCTAGACTAAAACTCATAAGCGCTACAATACATGAAAAATTATGGTTGCGGTACCCAATCCGCTTTCTTGACCATGGGCTCTTCGGTACTATATATGGCATACGTCCAAAGGGTCAAAGGGTCAGCTTATCGCAGAATCTCCAGGATTTAGTTCCAGATTTAGTTCCCAGGATTTAGTTCCGTTAGTTTAGACGAACCTTAGATTCGTAGTTTGGCTGCGCATATGCGCTAACCACTGACTTGGATTATTTCATAACTTATAAGACAAGATTTATTCAGCTTTCCCCATTTACTTATTTTTCACCCATCTGCAAACACCAAAATACCACCCTTTTGAAAATTTGGCGCACCACTAGTAAAATGCTAATGTAAAGATATTTAAAGATAACACGTGTCAGAAAGAAACTTTTGAAATAACCTTATACAAGGATATACTGAAAGTTACAAAATATACATATTAAAGATTTCATTTACTTCTGTGTAATGCAGATGAAAAAGCAGAATTGCTAACTATAAGAACAACTCAGCATAACAGTAATAATAATAATGCTTTATTATATTTTGTGCAACCACTTTAATTAAAATATTATAACCTATGTAATAAATTTCTTTCTCAATTATTATTCTTTTTTAAATATTTTTTCAATCTCTATCTGTTTCAAGCAAAACAAAAATATCTTATATATGTTCAAAATATATCATTTCAAATGAAAGTTCGTTAAAATGTTATAGTTAGTTAAATGTTATAGTTAGCCGAATGATTAAGATAAAATTATTTCTTATGTATATTTTAATTTTTATTTTAAATATAATCTGCTCAAGTATATTTGAGACTATATGGCCCTTAAAAAAAAAAAAAAAAAAAAAAAAAAAAAAAAAAAAAAAAAAAAAACTTATATTCTTAAAACATTCAATGTGTTCACAATGAAATGTGATGTTATCATGCAAATTAGAAATTACACTGCAAAGGTTTTTCGTAAAAACGTGGAAACTTTACTGGCAATTGAATTTAAATATTTTTGTAGAAATTTGTGACAATTCACAATTAGACTTTTAGCACTATTATCTGTCAAGGATATTTACTGCATTCCCACAGAATCCTTTCAGGTGAAGCACCTTTCATCCTTCTTTTTACCCGTAAATATACGGAATTTGTTCTTGTAACCCGACTGACAGTGTAGTAACTTTAAGGAAACTTTTTTATAGTGCAGCTGAAAAAAAGTACACTCTTACTTTTTTTGTCCTAATTTTCAAATAATAGCACATATAGAATTCAAAGTAATTTATTTTCCAAAATTTACTCTTATTAAAATTAAAATGTATTTTTCTCACAAATATAAATTTATCTATTATTCTGTCAATTGTTTCTCAATATACGCAGTTGAGAAAAAAAAAGAGACCCCCCCCCCCCCAAAGCTATTCTGCCGAAAATCATCCTATAAAAATGTGATTGATACCAAGCTATTAGTATTAATTCTTACTATTTAGTACTACACCTAAATCTTGTTTAGGGGGTCGTCTACATATAGAAATTGTAACACATTTTTTATACTGCTACAAGCTGTAATTTTAGATTTGCATATTTGAAGTTTCTAGAAATCGATTTCTGTTACAAAGTTCATAGGTTACTATACATTTTTTTTTTCGAAAATTTATTTCAATATATATATATATATATATATATATATATATATATTCTTTTATGGAAATTAATTTTCGAAAAAGAAAAAATGAATTGTAACGTATAATTTTTTTTCTTTTTTTCAACAGGTTCAAATAGGCGAATCCAAAAGTACAGCTCATTCCATCAAGTAGTTTTTGAGTTATGCTTAAAAAGCTATCCGCATCGCAATCTGTTCTCCAACAATAAAATTTTTAGTAGGAGTCCGAAATTTTAAATGTTCATATTTCTTCAACTACTTGACTGAATGGCTTCGCGTCATTTGAAGGTAAAATTTACAGAATAAACCAAAATACGTTGTTAAAATTAGGTTATAGTGTTGAAAATCGTAAAGTTTAATACAATTTTTATATGTAGACGACCCTTTAAGCAAAATTTAAGTATAGATATTAGAAGACGTTATTACTAATTGATTACTACCAGTCACATTTTTACTCAATGATTTTTGGCAGAGTTAGGCTGGGGGAATCCCTCCCTTTTTTTTTTCAGGACTGTACATATAAACTATATTAGATGCATAAAATATTATTCAATATCAATGCAAAAACTGTAAACAAGAATATCTTCTTTCAATGGCTTAGATTTGAATGTATTATCTGCTTTAAAAATATCAACGTAAGAATTTAAAATAACTTAAATAAAAATTATAGATATAAATAACCAGTAAAGAATCAAACACATTAAAAACAATGTGACAAATATTTCTTAAAATTAAACTTTTGATAATTAATATTTAAATATTATGCTTTTATTTCGTTACTACTTTGATTTATTATATAATTTTGGAATTTAATAATTTCTATTAAAATCTTGGTAAAATTTTACTTATCGTAATGTCTGGAGTATAATCCGTGGATCAAACAATCACATTTAGACCCAGAAATTTTATTCAATAATTGAAGTCAAATATTTACTGCAATCGAGTAAGTTACGTTTCATAAAATAAAATTTCCGTGTCAAAACATGATTGTTTGATTCACGGATTATACTCCGGACATTACGGTAAACAAAATTTTAATTTATTTCCGTAAATTACTTATTTTTGATGTTTTATTATGTTGAAAAAATTTTAATGATATTATGACTTATTTTTTAGTGCTATAATACATATTTTTTCTGGTATTATTCTAAAAAAAAACTCACTTTGTCATTATTATCTTACACACTTTTAATACTGGTTTGAAAAAAAATCTATTTAATTATTTCTTACCTATGATATGAACACTTTCGAGTACCACATAAAAGATAACTAGCTCAAATCTTTTTCTTAACTTGCTGTGCTTTTTGATATTATAATCCATTTTAACCTGTAAAGAGTTTATTTTAATATGGAAGATAAAATGATAAAACATATTAAATGTAAAGAAAACTGCTAAAAATCAACGTACCTGATGCGATATTCCACACTATACATACAGGATGGCGAAAAGCGTCTGGAGTACCACACATTGAGTTGAAGTAGAAGTATTATTTTTCTCAAATTAATCAACAACATTAACGAGAATTAAGGGAAAAAAACACATAAAAATTCCATAATTATAAATACCACTTTTTTACTAAATCTGAATGTAATATTTACAAATTTAAATGTCTGGTGGCTTCGAATCTACCTTCAAAACAAAGGCACAATTGAATTGTCCCCAGAAAAAAAATGTGCAACATTTAGTAAACATGTTTGTATTATCGCAGTAACTTATTTGTTCATTTTTCATATTTTATGTCATTATTAAACAGTCGTGTGAAATTATTAACAACAAAATTACACACAACATTCTATGAAATTCATTTTCACTTTTAAAAACGTTGTTTGAATCAGAAATATTCATATACATTTCGCTTGAAATAAATTACGAAGGAAATATTTTACAAAAATTATAGAAAGAATGAAAAAAAAAAGTTTGTTAATGATATTTTAATTAGAATAATCCTAGCATAGTTAGTTTTTATGATTTAAGAACCAAATAGTTTTCCTAACAAATAGTATTTGTAATAGATTTTCACACCTGAAAAAGAAATTGCGTCCTTGATTATTGGCCATTCAAGTAATTTATATGAGTTGATACTATTGTTAAACTTTGATATGTAGCATAATTGTGGCTATATAAGAAAAAAGTCCAGTATGACGTAAACAATTAACACTGAGATGATGTTATTTACATTTTCCTTACCTTCCACCTTCAACTCCGTTTCAACTCGGGCAAATCCATCTGTATTTGTTGCCTCACATGTATAATTACCGATGTGTTCCGTTCGAATATTGGCAATGACAAAATCAGATCTCCTCTCAGAGGTATTGATGCGAGTACTAGGTATATTGTCGGTTTTTCTATTGTTGATTTTCCATTCAAAACGAACTGGTAATGTGCCTCTTTTCAAGCTGCAAATTATATCCAGACTGTCTCCCAAACCAAGATCTGGCGGTATGAAAAGAGGATGTAACACAGGCATGCCGCTGCCATCAGCTAAAAAGATAAATTGTAAAATTAGACTATGAAATCAAACTCTTTTTTAACATGTTTGCTTCCAACTACGAATGCTCTCGTGGTTTGTATAAAAATCTCAAAGCCAACTACAATGTACTCCAAAGATCATATTATTTAAAAATAATATGATCTTGATAAAAAAAATTTCACTCATTGTATGGACATAGGTACGAAATTCCACGTCACTGACACGTCATCAAACAAAGTTGTGTCTTGAACTGGCTAAGAAGTAACTCTTTCTGACTTTATAGAAATGAAAGTGCCTTTATATGCAGACACAAACAATGCATAAATAGAGTGACAGCGAACAGATTAATGAATGATTAAATGTGAAAATCTAATTTGTTGTGTTTTTCATTGTCGACTATGTGCTTATTACTACTTTATAACTACAGTTTAGTTCTATGAAACATATTTAAAACCTTTTAACAAGAAATATATTTCCTGTAAATCTAAAACATAACTGTGCTCAATTTCAAGTAAGTTACTAAATTATTATATTGAGGTATTGAAACGAAGCAAATACTAAAACAACATGAAAGATTTTTTGAAAAAATATAAAGACAATAATTTTTTTTAAATGCATTTTTAATTTTTGTGGCATCTGAATACTTCTGTAAATTGAATTTAGTAGATAATTTCTTAAAGAGAATTTTGAATTAAATTTCACGAAAATGCAGTAAAGATAAAGCTCGTCAAAAGAAATATATTTTGACACAGAAATATATTTTATTACAGAGCAGTTAATTCTTGTCTTCAGACACGTGTTTTACAGTGAGGTAAATTCTAAAAGATTATCGTCAGATATTTAAATATATATTTATTTATTCCTTGAAGGTAATTTCGAAACACTTGATTTCATTTCGCAGTATACTTAGATAATGTTCAATACTAAAAATATAGTTATGTATTACAATAAAATATTTTAGTAAGCAATATACAGGTTTTAAGCTAATTGTTGTATTAGAATTATTTAAAAAATTGCAAAGTTTGTGGTAAAACGCAGTTAACTATAAAACCTATATTAAAATCCTAGGAATTTTAAACTTTGCATTTGCGCATAAATCTCATTTTGATTTTATTAAAGATAAATGACCTGAATGAATTTACAAGCATTTTTCTTCAAAAGTATTAATACTTATTTTCCTACTTATTTTAATGAAGTTCAATTTATTTTGTGCAAATAATACTATTTTTTCCCTTTTGATTTGTTAGAATAACTAGAAACAACTGATCCCAGATCAATTAGCAAAATTAATTTCAAAATTAATTTTATTAAAGAACCTTAATTTATCTTTAATTTCTCATTCTTAATTATTCTTAATTCCTTTTAACTTTTTGTTTAACGAATGTGTTTTAAATACTTTTTTTCGTTTATAAAATATAAAAGTTCCTTTTAAAGAGAAGTTTACAAATACTTTTTCATTAACTAGTTATCTTTATTGTTATGCTAGCTTAGTATATAAAGCAATAATTATTTTCAAATAACTAAAAAAACATTATTTTACTTTCTTGTCCTTATATCTGATTAGTTTTGAAACTGAAAACTATAATTTTTCAAGCATGATTTTTTTTTTTTATTCCTTGAGAAAATTATTTCAAAATGGATGTTTAATGGTTATAATTGATATTTCTCCTTACTAAATACATTCTAAGTTCTCAAAATTTATTTTTGTTTCAGTTTTATCAAACATGAAATAATATTTTTGAGATGACAGCCGCCTTAAAACTGTATTTATACACACACATGCGAATGCATTTGTGAATACATGCAGCATACACATTTACATGCAATTCTGTATTATTATATATATATACACGCCTGTTGCCACATGTCCTTTTACTCAGGCACGTGTGTTTGTCTATAACACATTGGAGAAAGCCTTTTTATAGGGGATTAATATATATATTTTTTTCTTAACATGTATATTTAAATGAATTTTCTTGTTTCTCACATACATCTAGTAAAAAGATCTTACTCATTTGAATCGTACACAGTTTTTTATTTATAATACGACTTTTGGATGAAATGTAAAATGCCAAAGACGAAGAAATAAATAGCTAAATGTAACATTATATTTACCTCTGTTTTGAGAATCCGTTTTCACAATGAAGATAAATACCATAAAGAATTCTACAGCTACTAGCTTTCTGTTTTGCATTGTAGTGTAAATTTTTCTTTCACTGCAATATATAAAATCTTATGTAATACAAAATCAGCAAAAATATTTAGTTATTACTCTTTTTAAAAAGATATATGAAACTGGCATACCTGTTAGATACTTGGCTTCAAACAAACTAACGGTTCCGTCACACAGCGTTTGTAGCGCCCCGCATCGAAGTTTAGAGAAAATAATAACTGTTATCTTCTTCAGATTATCGCTGTTTATTTCTAATAATTTTATTTGTAAATTGATGGAAATAAAATTAGACCTAAATGATAAATTAATCGAAAACATTTAAAAATAAATTAACAAAAATATAGAATCTGAATAACAATAAAGGAATTTAATAAGTCACACTTTGTCTGTAAGTTAACAAAAAGTTTCGTAAATATTAAAATAACCGAACATATATAAATTATGTATCATTAATAAAAGATCTTAAATAAAATGACGTTTCATATTTTAATAGAAAATGTATATGTTTTCAGTATTTAAAGGCGTCGTTCAGACTTATGAAGCACATTATGTGCCCATAGTACAAAACAAGTTTTTCAAAAATGTAAAAAGGCCTAATAAAACGAACACATAATTTAAAATATTAAAAAAAAAAATAGATTCAGCAAAATAAATTATTGGGATTAAAAATTATTAGAACTGAAAATTCCTGCATGCTTTTCTATATATAAAAAATAGTTTTTATTTTGTATGCATTTTTAAAGAAAAATGAAATACATAATAAATATCTCTTGATCAAGAAGCTTTTTAACAGTACATGTTATTTTAATTTTGTTTATATAAACGATAAAGTGCTATATCCTTGATAAGTTTCAACTTTTTTTTTTATATTAGAAGCTTACCTTCAATAACAAAACTTTCTGTCTTTGAATCCCGACCATGTGCATTAATTGCAACACACGTGTAATTCCCGATATCAGTTACTCGGATGTTGCCAATAGAAAATACAGATCTTCTCGGACTGTTTGTGATTCGAGCATTTTCTTGATGCATTGGAATAGGTTTTCCATTGTACAGCCACTCAAACGTGACTGGGTCTGCACCTCTCCTCAATTTACACAGTATATCAGCATCATCTCCAACAGATGGATTTGAAGGTATCATCAAAGGATAAAGAACTGGAGGTTCTCTGCTACCATCTTGTGCTAAATAACAATAAAAGAAATGTTAATCCATATAATCCAAGAACAACTTACTCGTCTCATTTTCTTAAACAAGGCACATTTCGCTAATACAAGGTGGACAAAAATGAGTTGGGCAATTTCGTGACTATATAATTTGCAATATATTAAGTGTAAGATACCAATTCAATAGAAGATTGCTATTATTGTATCATAAGTTTACAGATACGTAGATGCAAATATTGCTAAAGTCCCTGTTTGGATTGGTTGTGGAGGCGTTATCCCATGGCCATACGAGCGCCAGACTTTTCAACCTGAAGATTTCAATGTATGGAGGTTTATTAAAGATCGAGTTTACGTTTCTCTGCTTCCAAAATCCATTCATGGACTGAAATCATGAATCATCACTGCACTTGATTTGATCTATTTGAATATGCTTACAAACAACTGAGAACAAGAACTGATTTTCCAATGGGATATTTGCAGATTAAGGAAGAGAAGCCACAGCAAACATTTGTAAAAAGAGTTAACTTTGTGTATTTCACTATCTTATAATCACGTGTATTTTCTTGTTTGGCTTACTTATAACAAACCGTTCTTTTTGCCCAACTCATTTATCCCCATCCCAACGCCAATTCTAGTAAACCTTTGTTTTATTCATAAATGGATATACTTTTTGCACCATGGCAATTATTGTGATGGCCAAAAATATTCGTCTGTTCCTGCACTATATTTAAATAATTTTTAATTTTGTTTTTCAATATTTTATATTTGTGCAATAACGTTAAATGAACAACAGGTGGTTTTCTTTTAACTATTAACCAGTTCTATTCTTATTATTACCAATTATTATTCTGAACTATTAACCACAAATGGTTCCCTTCTAAGCAGACTCTATTAAATTAAATTTTTATCATTTTCATATTATAGATTATAAATTCGGTTAGATATTACTATCGCGTTATAGATATGTATATTTCCTGTTTATTGCCATGAAATTTTTCATTTCAAACTTGCTGTTTTTTATTATTTATTTATTTATTTTTGAAAGAGAAAGAAATAATTTGTGGGAGCATTGTTTTGTCGGTCATTTTCCATATGATTTATGAAAACATAATCGATTCACTAGCAATTTTTAAGCTCATAAAGCATGTCAAATATTTAAGAACTCAATATTATATTCAAAATATGTTTTTAATTTCCAAATAAAGTAAAGCGCATAACATTAACTGATTTAGATTATATTACATCCAAGTTAATTCATTTGGAACAAGAACGAACGTGAAGAAATATCATCCTGATCCACAAGTATGAGATAATATTTCCATATTTTGCTTTCATACAATCGATACTGAATATATTCTTAAAGAAAATATTGTTTAAGTATTTGCGAAATGTAAGAGATCTTATATAAGTGCAATAATGTTCTAGTATCGCATACTAGGGATTATATTTATACATTTATACATTTTAATTTCTGTAAGTGAATAATTACATTTACTGTCGTTGCATAAATTAGATTGATTTTTATGAAAATAATTAATTGAAATATAGTTTGGAGATAGTATTTCAATATTTGAATATTTCAAGTTTTAGATTGAAAACGACAAAGTATTATTTTCAGTATTATTTTCTTTTTACGATTTAGACTTTTGATGTTTTGAAACTGGTTTAAAAATTTACAATTCTGCGACCAAGTGAGTTCTGAATAAGAATAATCTTTCTTCAGTGAAAAATTGTACAAAGAAAAATATAGTCAAATATGGGGGAAAAAACTTATTAAAATATTTCTTCCGTATAAAACTATGAATATTTTCATACAATATATTTTTAAATATGATATAAGAAACAATTGTAAAATGCAGTTTTAAAATTATGATAAGAATGTCTGTTTTAAACATACGACGAACTGAAATCTGAAAAATACAATTGTGTTTATGCGGTGCAATTTCTTTGTAATTGAAATGTATCGCACTATATTTTTATCCAGCATTTATTTTGTTTTGCCGCACATCAATCCTTTATCAGCAATTTAAATAATAAAGTTTAGTGTAAATAAGTACATGTATAATCAACAATTCATAAATTAAAAATACTATTGGCTATGTTAAATTTATAGTTATTAAGAACATTAAAAAAAAAACTTAAATAACAGTCATTTCCACTAATTCAAAATACGAGCGTGACAATGTGAAATTTTTTTATTTTTAAAGCTAAAGCAAATTTAAAAAAAAGTATTTAAGACTGTTTTTAATGAGACTATAAAAACATAATGTAGAATTATGATATTAACATGTATACTGTATAAAAACGTGTTCTATTGGTTTCATTACAGAAATATAATATCTTTTCTCAACCATTACAATACATTACCTATTTTAATTAAAATATCAACCTCTATATATTTAATACGGTAACTATTATTTCTTCCCAATGTTTAACTCAGGGCATACAAACATCTAAATGTGCACAATTTATGCATTTGAATGAGAATTTATGAGTGTTTTTATAACAGAATAAAACAAAAGTCAACTAAAATTTTAACTAGCAAATATATGGATAACTTACCTCTGCTATACTTCCATAAAAGTGGAAGGAGAAGGATGCGAAATATTGTCATTCTTCTTTTATTTTCATTGAATGCTTTGACCTTTTTATCTTAATTTTTTTTCTATAAGGATGTAAAATTTGAAACGCGGAATAACTTACAAAAACATTACTTTCACGCAAATGATAATTCTATGTTAAGAATGAAAAGCGAAACTTAATATAGATGAATATAAGAACTGCAGCGCCACATATCGAGTTATGAGGGAAAACTAACAAAAACTCGCTATGAATGTGAACAGTTTCTAAATGCGTCTCAAAAGTGTGCGTCTGACATTTAAATTAGAAAATTAGAGTTTTATAAAGAAAAATTAAAAATGCTCCCAATATTTGTTCTTTAATTTACGCAAAATGATTTTTGATCTTGCAGTTAAAGTAAATCTTCCAACTTCCGTTTCTCATATGATAAATAGTTTCCTCTAATTGGTGATTTTAAAACACGATAAGTAAATCTTATGAAGTAAAAAAATATATAATTATACGTTTTTTAAATACATTTTGTTTTTATTGATAAAAATCCTTTTGAACGAATCACTTATAATGAATCACCACTTGAATTTGCTAAAATAATATAAATATTTAATTTTAAACAAGCATAATACCTTTCTATAAATTAAAGAAAATATTTATCAAAGTTAAAAATAACATTTACAACAGAAATTTAACACATTGCAGTAAAAGAAATTTTCAAAGATAAAGAAACAGAGAATGAAGATTGTGAGTGTAGAGAGTCCATAATCTCGAAACAAATATAATTGAAATAATATTTATAAATGTACGAAACATATTCTCACTTTGTTAAAAGATGTCGCCACCATTCAGAGAATTGCGATATTACACTCTAGGATTCAATATTTCAAAATTCTAGTTATGATATAGGAATATGCTTTTTTCTAAATTATTTGTTCCAAATAATTTCTGCATTGCACTTTTAAAGTTTCATCGTATTATATAAGAAAAAAAGTAGAAATGAAATAAACAAATGGGCTACACAAATAAATAAATTAAAATAAACATAGTTGAATATATCATAAAATTTATGTATATTGATATGATGAGTGATTCAGAGATTAAGAAATAGCGACTGTGGTTTGAATTCGCCCAATTATGTTCGCGAAAAACAAACAAACATTCATTTCATAAATAGCGAATCAACACATTAAAATCACCGATAGTAGTGATTAAAAGTTTCAAACTATTGTTTTGAACAAAAACTTTAATAACAAACAGTATAATTCAGCCGAAACATATAACAGCCGAACACTCAAAAATAATAAATACATTGATTGAATACACTTCTTAAACGAAATGTAGAAAAATATGCATTACATTAAACAAAGATTATTGTATTAGTTTTATATATGCGAAATTACCAATTTTCTCTGAAAAATAAAACTATTTGCATTACTTTGAATCCCTTATATTTTTCTCCAAAATGAGATTTTTAGAAAATATTTCAACTATATTTATATAAGCAAATTAACACCTAAAATAATGTTTGTGTAATTAATAAGAGTTATTTTATACAAAACTCTAAGCATTTTCTTCCTTTTAAGAATTCATTTTGCCAAAAATATGTATGCATTAATTTCAGCAAGGGGTATTTAGAAAAAGTGTCTAGGTTACATAAACAGATAAAGTGTAAACATTTCATCTATGCGGTTAATTTATATTACATCATATAAGTAGTCAAGAATTTGTGTTCTTTAGTTACGCATAACACTCAATAAATGACGAAAATTTATTGAATGCAAATAAAAACATTAATATAAACAGATTATACGACATTATTTTAAACCAAGTTTTCTCAACATTTTTCATCTTGCGGAACACACGAATGATTAAACTTCCGCGGCACACTAAACCCATGACGATTGAAAACCTGTGAAAGGAATATGTGCATTTTTTTAAATTTATTTAATAACACAAACAAAATGTTCCACCATAAATAAAGTACAATATTTTATTGTTATTTGAAACAAGATATTTTTTTAAATACTTTCTTTTCAAGTTAGAGTTTTCGGATAGGCATGCTAGTAAGTGGTCTTCCAAGAATGTAACCAAAATTCATTTTCGTTTTGAATATTATTCGCTGCAGAAAAGTTCATTTATAGTAAATGTATCATTGAGAGAGGATGATATTTTTTGTAATTACTGTAAATTTGCCACTGAGGAAAAAGCAGTAGATTTATAATATGCTTTTTAATTATTTTCACTTCAATTCTCTGACATTTTTTATGAAGAATATTCAAAAACTGAAACAAATTTGGAAGGAAATCCAACTTTATGACACTACACCTCATTAATAGTAAAAAGCAGAAGTTAGAATGTTGCATTATAAAGTATTTTTGTTAATTCGTAGAATCCTGATATAACTTTACTAAAAAATTTTACGCACACCTGACGACCTCTTACGGCGCACCAGTGTGTCGCGGCACACCGGTTGAGAACCATTGCCCTAACCATCTAAACTAACAATCTTTCAAATTTTCAGACATTTATTAACATATAAAAACAAATAAAAAAATTTGGTGAGCGGAAAATGTTTTAGCAACGTGAAAAAATTATTATTAAAATTCTTAATACAGTAAAATCCCTGAAAATGGAAATTGCCCATAAAGGATTACTAAAACGGAAAATTGTCATGGTAATGTGGAAAAGACTACAATACAGACGGCGTAACTGCTAAAATGGAGACCTGTCTAAAACGGAATTTTTTGTCAGTCCCGTGCGATTCCGTCTTAGCATGTTTTATTAGAAAATACAGTTAAACTTTCTTTAAAATATTTCATATTAAATATGGAATCTGCGTTTTCTTTCTTCCATTTTAGATTGTGACACTTTTTTTTCTAACTTCATAAAAATAACTTTTGTTTCATAAAATGAGATGCAGCTTTGGTTGATTCGTTATTACATAAAAGTAATTATAAATAATTGTAAGTTGAAACTCTTTGCTGAAATTTTTTTTTTAATGTTTATTTCTTTTATAACACGAAGCGAAACCAAATATGAATGTAAATTTTAAATTCAATAATTAAATAAAATATTCAATTATGTTTTAACTGTTTGTAAACAAACATTCTTTTTAATTATTTATCTTTTGCATTTATTATTTCTCGACATAGATTTTGAAATTAATATTAAAAGTATCACTAAAACAATGATTTTTTTTTGTCATATTTTTATTATATTTACACAGAAAATTAATAAAATACTTAACTGTTTGATTTCAAAATTTATGAAATGTAGCAAAATGAAATTTAGTGTGACAATTGTTCCGATGTGTAAAAGTATGTAAATTCATATATTTATATTATTTGAGAATAAAACATTCATATTTATAATAGAAAAGGCTTCCAAACAATTGTAAATTGTTTTCAATAGTTTTATCTCATAATTTTTTCAAAAATATTTTCACAAAGAAAAATAATTATATTCCTATGGGCGAAATTGCTACATAATTCCCATTATAATAAGCTTAACACACATAAAAACAGAACATTATTTATAAATTGCCTCAAGGAGTACGAAAAACGCGACACAAACGTACAATTAATTTAATTACACATCTTTTATGCATATTTCCTCTTAATTTTCTTCAATGCTAATAAAAGAAATACATTATGAACTAAGTATACAAGATAGATCAAATACTGATATGAAAAAACTAAATTCGAAAACCTGAAAAATTATTAAATTGAAAATAAATAAAAATGACAAGTAATAAAAGTAATATTTTTTGTTGCAAACCATAACTTTAATTCATAAAAATTGATTATTTTACTAAACAAAATTGTAGCAAATTGAAATGTTCACATTTTCTGCGGCGAATACTCATTTGAAGTTCCCGTAAGAAAAAAATATTGCAATTAATGAAGCAGAATATAGCATCACTAAAGTTATTATAATAGTAGGCTGATTATGTATATTTATTATAATAGTTCATATTTTACTTCATTTATCATGATTGAACGCATAAACAAATTTAAGTTCTGAAACCTGATTTCGGTATAATACTCAAAGTTTAACATGGAAGCATGATATTCATTTCTGAAATGTGCAAATATTTAATTCCTAATTCGTGATATAATACATTATTCCTATTGTAATACATGGGCGCAAATGTCACAAAATACGATAACAATGATCATTCATAGAAAGAAAAATTAAATACAGCACGATAGTTTCATGAATTTGAACTTTTGTTACATATTAAACTTTTTTGTAAATCATCTATGAAAATTACGTTAAATAATTAAAAAATATATGGAAAGAATTCAATTCGTTCGCAAAGTATAAAAGGCTTATTTTATTTTATTTTTTTATGTTTCATGTTTGATAGATTTCTTGATTAATATTTTTTAAATCATTTTTTAAAAAGTCAGATAAAATTAAAATAAATTAATTTTTTTATATCGACAAATGCATAAATAAATTTCCTCTAAACTTGTTATAAATATTATTTATTTGCTTTTTTATTAATAATACGCATAAGTATTTACAAAGTATGTTTTCTATAACTGTTTTTAGTAAAACCTCTTACTAGAACAAATTCTGCACATTAAAATGGTTATAAATTGATAAACGTAAACAATAAATCGTTATTAAATCGCAAATTGTTAATTGTTCTAGAATTATTAGTGCAGGATGATATATGCTGAAAATTATATATTACGAATTATTCTGCTAAAAATTCTAAAATTGAAAATGAAAAAAAAAAATATTTGACCTTTGGTTTACGATTAAAGTCATGCATGAATGGTGTTAAAACATGATGAATTGTTAATTTCACGCCCGAACGTTTTCTATATATCCTTGTTATCAAGATAAACAAATATAAGATAATATAGTACTGAAATTATTTCTGTACGTTACACTGAAATGATATTACATACTAGTGTTAAAATATATAATTATAAATAATTTACAACATAAAAGTAATTATTTATGTCTTTACCATGATAATATTTTAATTTTTATATTTCTCATGTATTCCTATACCTTCAATGACGATATTCGCCGTCACTTCGTTACTACCCATGGAATTACTGACGATGCAGGTGTAGTTTCCAACATCTTCAGTCTCAATTTTTCCGATGGACAGATGTGAACTACTCCCTAGTGTGGTCACTCGGTGTTTGGACTGGGTGACATCTCTGCCATTGTGAAGCCAACGGAAATTGAGTGGTGGATCACCTCGTTTCACTGTACACAGAAGCTCCAAAATATCATTCAATGCTAAGTTAGATGGAACAAATAGTTTGTTGACGACAGGTGCTTCAGCTGATGTAAATTCTGTAAAATTGAAGATAATGAGACAAAAAAAATAATTACGCTTTAAAATGTATATACCGTATTTACTCGCGTACTTTGGGCACTTTTTTCATCATTTCTTAGGTTCTAAAAGTAGAGGGTGCGAAAAATACACGAGGTTTTTTTATAGTATTAGATTTTGTCGAAGGGTATCTTAGAATAAGAACAGAAATGAGATACAGGTAGTAGAGAAATAAGATGAACATAACATTTTACAGATGGATAATTAAGATTAAACAAAATGCATAATATTTTCGAAAGTTTGTAAGTAATTTTTTAACTGGGACAGTAATATATATATATATATATATATATATATATATATATATATATATATATAATTTTTCTGGAGCATTCTACGATAAAACATGATAAAACTCTTTTATACTTTGGAGCATGGAAACACCTTAGTATCTTCTATATCTATAACATATATTTCCTATGTTCGCGGCCACAAAATTCCATTTTAATTATTTTTCGCGTAGGATACTATTTACTCGAATATCTAATAAGTGCTTCATTCACTCCGAATTTTCCTCCATATGCCCTTTTACTGTTACATTCAACAAAACACTCAACTATGTTTTCAGTGTAAACAAATCAACATTTATATATCACAGTATTGATGATATTGCATTGTCAGTTATCATATCACCTGCATACAGTTGTGCTGCAGCTGAAGAAAATATATCGTGGCGGGAAAAATATAAACATTTATTTTAAATAACCTGAAATATTGAAAAATGGAAACTATGAGAATATATGCAGTTTTATTATCACAAATTATCTCATATTCTTCATGCGAAAATTATGCGAATCTTTGTTACTTTAACCAAATATTTCTTCAAAAATATGGAATGTCTATAATACGCGGGGACACAAATTACACGAGTAAATACAGATTTTAAAATATAAGCTTTTTTTTCGTCATCTGTCTTGAACTTTCAATTGAAGCAATTTTAATAATAATTATATTTTAACTGAAAGCTGTTAATTTGTAGAGGAGGCCGCATTATATGTTTTTTTTTTTTTTTTTTTTTTTTTTTTTTAATATTTGAAATTTTATATTTTATTTATAATTTAAAAATAATTTATTTCAAAATTATAGTAATCGAGTTATTTTTAATGTTGTAAAGGAAAAAAAAAAGAAAATAATTGCTATTATTTTATTCAAGACCTCCTTACCATCTATATGATCTGTTCAATAACGAAGCCTGTGAGGAATCTTCTTACAGATTATTTTAAAATAAAATTATCAATCGCTATTATATCAGGTAGGTCAAAAAAGCTTTAAAACATTCATAACATTTTCTCCCATAAATACTTTTGTTTTTGTTTTCGTGTGTTCAAAGCATAAGTCTGAAAGTTTTAGAATATAAAAGTGCAGTATGAATCAAGAAAGTCTATATATCCCCCCCCCCCCCCAAATGTTACTAGAGATCAAATTACATGAGATAGCAGAAAACTAAAGAAGAAAATTATGTGAAGGAGATAAAATAAAAAATAATCTAAATAGATTAAACAAAAAATCAAAAACTTTTTGGAGCTAATATGATTATTTTAAAATACATTATTATTATTAAATTTTCCATATTAATAAATATATATCATTAAACCTATTGCTTTAGCATCATCATAATATGCGTGTGCACACACACACACACACACAAAATTTATCTTCTGAAATCAGAAAATCAATATTATTTTTCATGAAGTAATTTTTTTTTATTAAAAAAAAAATAAAATAAATACAAGCTTAACTAATACAGTTTTAACAGTCTAAATAAAAACATGTTGGGAGGACTTAATTTAGTTTTAGGTAACAAAATAACGTGAGAGAAATATAAATAAAGATTAGTGGTGCTGTATATATAACATTTCACCAATGTAAATAAGTAACATTATCTATAATATAACTAATAATAGTTTACAGAATATGAAAATTTTTGAAATAATAATCTTATGATATAATTATTTAGTAGAGAGATTGTTTAAATATTTTCAACTTTTACAAGCTCTATAAAACAATAATAATTAAATATTTTACTCTCTATAAATTACTTTGTTCTTTCGTAATATGACTTTAAAATTGTTTAAAAACAATTTATATAAATAAAAACGTTAATATTTATAATAAAAAAAAGATTTTATGTATTAGCAAGTATATCGTAAGACAAAACAACATAAAATTGATAAATGCTTAAAGAAATATGAGATATGCTTTGTCAGAAGATATAGTAAGTAAAATATATTTATATATTAGATAATGCAATTTATACGTTATTAATTTATAAGATGTTTTCAATGTATTTATTTTATAGTATATTTGTAACAATTCTGACAATATTCATCTATTTTTACAATTTTTAAAATGAAAAATCGGTTTAAGTATCCTTTTAAAAAGTTTGGAAATATATTATATCAATTTAATTCAAAGAAAATTTTAATTTGCAATTACAGTTTTCTGTTTTATATCATAAACATATTTTGCATACTATTAACAATTTTCCTAGATATTATTCAATAATGTTCTTATAAACTAGTATTATTTACTTATAATAATTTTTTCTTTTAAGAACAATTTAAAAAATAATTCCTGAATCATCCCACAGTTTTAATACTGCATATGAAAGAAAGTTAAATTAAAAAAATAATTATAAAATTCTATTTAATCAAATTTACTCAACAATTTTAGCAAAAGGTTAAAAAATGTCGATTTAATATCGTTATTATATCTTTAATGAATACAGTAGAATACTTATTCAGTAGTTTTGTGACTACTAGATTTAAATGTTGTCATATATAATACATATTATTTAGTAAAATGAGATTTTTTATTTTATTTTTTCCATATCACTTTACAAATGCAGGATGATAGATTGAAATTATAATAATAAGATTACAATAATAAGTTATAATTATATGAATATTAGAAAATATAAATGCAATAAAAATCCCTGATGTTTTTATATTAATTAAAATAAAATCTTGTTATTATATAGCAGGTAATTTAAAATTTGCATTTTTGATTACGTAATGATTGTTCATTTGAATTATTATAGCAATATAATAATAATAATTTAGTGTGTTATCATTATTTCTGAAAAAACAAGGCAACAATTAAAAGAATTTTCTTTTTCGATCTATATCTATCGATTTATTTATCAACCTGTCTGTTAATAGATTATTTTGAATGTTACTTAATATTTTTTAGTGTTACTATATTTTATTTCAAAGTTTTTAAAAAACGTATACTAAATATGATAATTATAACTTAAATAATGTGATAGAATTACAAAACACTTTATACATGTACTAAAATATTTTCAAAAATGTTTCACACACGTTTGATTCATATTTTCCCATTTTATAAAATGTTGCTAATGTTGTTTTATAAAATAATTCTGTCAATGAAATTTTGAAATAAACACAATTTTCAAAAGTATTTAAATATATAATTATAACATACTTATTTAATACCATACCTTTGTGAAGTATAAATATTAGAAAGATGGCTCTGAAAGCTGTTTGCAGTAATGTAGTATTATGATGCATCTTTTTTCTATTAAATGCGTGTACCCTAAGGAAAAGAAATATTTTTAATAATCGTACAACACTGATATGTAAAAAATATAATGAAGCTATATTATAACCGGAAGACTTTTCATTAACAAAAAAAATATTATTCACTCACCTAAGCTAGATGCTGGATTTCCATCCAGTGAGAACTGTTTTCAAATTAAAACACTGAGTAAGGAAAAGCGTTCGGTGTTTGACACATACGGTATTGTAGCGTCACATCACGATAAAAAATTGAAACAAATACAGTATATATATATAAATAAATTGTATAATATTTTTGATAGTATATTAAGATAATTTAATTGAATTTTCTACAAATAATGCTTAATAGTGATAATTTGCAGTAATGTTTATAATAATGAGTTCTTATTAATATAGAGTATCGTAAAATTTAAAATGAGTTAATACAATTTTTAAAAAAGTAGTGAAAGTTATTTTAATATGAAATTCACCCTTGAAAACTGTAAATAACTTCTTTCAATTTTACATAAAAATTAAACAACAACGTTACAAATCCAAAAATGTCTTAAAATATCTGTCTAATCAGTATTTGTTACAAATGCTTTAGCCGTTTAATATGTATTTAAATTACATATGTTTTTCACATACTTGTCTTTTAAAAACATTTTACTGACGGAAAAAAATAATGCACTTGTCTAGGAAATTTTAACATGCACTTATATTACTTTCTTGTTTCATTTAAAAAAGGCGTTTAAAAAAACAGTAATTGGGTATAGAAAAAGAAACTCACCTTCAACTATAACACTTTCTGTCTTGCTGTCCATTCCAAATGCATTATTCGCAATGCATGTGAAATTTCCAATATCGGAAGCTTGAATTTTACCTATTAAGAAATTAGAACTCGTTTCACTAGTTGTAATCTTGTATTTGGTGTGAGCTTTAACTTCTTTTCCATTGTGAAACCATTTAAACTCTATGGGTGTGGTTCCACGTTTCATGGAACAAAATATTTCTGTTATGTCTCCAACTTCTATATTTCCAGGAACTAATAGCGGTTTTAATACAGGAGCTTCATTGACTGCAAATCCTGAAAATAATAAATGAAATAATATATATATATTTTTTTTTTTCAAAGTAATTCTCTTTTTGTTAAATCAAGTGAAATATCCAGACACAAATGACAATGTGTAATGATCATTGTATAAATTAGTGGTATTCACCACGTGGCTCTCAAGGTAATCAAATTAATCGAGAATCTAATTAAAAGTATAGTTTTTAACTTTTTTTTAACTATATAAAATATTCTATAGTTTTTTAACAAATTATAACCCCAGTTCTGGAGTATAATATTCTAAATCTGGGCTATAGCGTTTCATCTCACCTTTAGGAACTGTTAGCTATTGCACCTAGAACGCAGCTAATATTAAATTTTAACATTCACTAAAATTAATGTTTACTTATTAATAATTAGCATGTAATAACAGTTTTGGTTATAATTTATATACATGCAACAGCAAAAAGACAGCAAATGTACGCCATCGAGTTCCTTTCTCTAACATAATTTGGCTCTTACAAAAATTTTAGTGAATACCACTGTTGTAAATATTAATAACAACAATAATAATAATAATCTATAGAGAAATGTGTTGGTTTTAGTACTTTTTTACTTTTTTTACTTTTTTTACTTTTTTTACTTTTTTTTTTTTCAAAATGAATATAAGTTTATTATTTTTTACGAATAAACAAGAACTTTTGTGATTCAAGTTAAAAAACTTTGCTTGAACTAAATTTATATATAAAATTAAAAATAATATTATATAATATTACGCATAATAATATTTAAGTATTTGTATTTTGAATAAAGCATTTTTTTTTCAAATCTTGATTTTAAAAGAATCAATTCTGAATACAATTATCAGGTAAGTAATTTACAGAATTCAATTTTTGGATGAAACTAATGACTAATTGACTATTATTCGTTATTTAACTTTTAAGAAAAATTCTGATAATGAAAATTATATTTACTGATTGAAAATTTTCTTGAAGTTTATGTATATGATATAATTTAAATTTTATTTTCTAAATTTTCCATAAAATAATATGATACATTATATTAAATAACATATGTAGTCCAAATATGTACATTAACTTAAAATAAAATTCCCTGCAGTCATTTTAGAAATGAAATTTTATGTTATTATTTCACCAAAACAAAATATTTAGATTACACGAATTTCTTTATGCTAATTATAATACGATACAGATAATATTCCACTTAAATGAAACAAATATTTTAAATTCTATTTGTTACGTTGTTAATATTGAGAGTTAATATTACGTTGTTAATATTGTGTAAAATTATAAATAACATTTATATCAAAAGAGGAAGTAGATCCCATTTTTAGCAAAATGGATATTAAATAATTAAATGCCTTAAACTAATGTTTTACTAAACGTCACTTTAAAAAAACTTCATATATTTCTTAATACATTTAAAATTTCGTTTTAATTCGTTAAAAAATTAGTAAAGATTTGTATAACTTTCTGTTGCTTAAAAATAAATATAAATGGAAAATCTTTCAGTAGCAGTCAGTTACATACCTCTTTAAGTTTTTTAAATTTATTAAATTTAAAACTTCCAGTTTTATTTTTGATTTTATAGGTAAAAAGATTGGAAGTATCAATACTTCAAAAGGAGAGGGAGTGTTTGGTAATTGTCATATATAAAAAAGAAAAAAGCAACCTGGGTCACATTATAGATAATTAAAAACGATTCCACCTTGCTGTCATTTTCTAAAAAATATATAAATCTTAACACATATAGCTTCTTATTCATAGAAACAATATATCGCTTATACTATTACATTCAATTTCATAAATGATACCAAAGGTATGTAAATTCCTTCGTTTTATTTCTTTGGGAAATAAATTGAAACTCTTAAACAATGATTTACTTTTAAAATAGTAACTTTTTAACAGTTAGTAAAATATCAGTTTTCATGAATAATGGAATTTTAGGAATAATTACGGATTCAAAAATTGTTTGTTTCATATGGCTCTCACAAATAAAAACACATAAATAAAACTCACAAATAAATAAACTCACATAAATAAACTCACAAATTAAATATAGATACTGCGTTTCCTAACATGAACTAATCAATTCTAGTTTTTCACATTACATTTTATTTTAATTATCTTACACAGAAGTCAAGTTATATTAATTTTATACGTATTCTAGAAAGAATGTAACTAGTCAGATGTTTTTATATGAAACCCTTTGTTTTATATTAATTTATAATTATCAAACATATGCAGGATATAGATTACAATATAAATTTTTAATCATTATATCTTTTTAAAGTGTCTTCAGCGAACACATCTTTAAATGAATCTATGTTTCTGTTATTATGTCAAATTGTGATATTTTGTACGCAGAAGAACTTGTTTTGCTAAATTAATTTTATGTTAATTTGAATCAGCAAGTTAAAGTAAAAATATTTTTTAACTGCGTGTAAAATTATTAAGTATACCATTTAAATAAACTAATATAAAAATTCAACAGATTTTTAAAATTTTAGTTTAAAAGATTTCATTAACAAAACGTTGTAATTTTTTTAAATGAGACTTTCCCTCAAACTTTATCCTGAAATGACATATCTAAGAATGTATTAATAAGTAAAATGTCAAAAACGTTCTTAAATAAAATAAATCATGAAATCATGATTACATAAATATAATCATATGCTAAATATATTGACGAATACAATGTTTAAATAACTCTTAGACAAAATAATTGATAGAATGATTTCTACAAAAATGTATCATTCATGGATATGTCGATTAAAAAAGTCTTAAATTAAATAAATCATAGAGATTTTAAAAACTATTTGGTGCAACATACCTGTATGAAAAGTTGTTAATAAAATCATGATGTTGATGTATTTCAAGTGGAACTTAATAGTCAGATGCATTTTCTTAAACAAGAGGCTGGTGCTCACAACCTGGTGGAATGCAATCGTTTAATTTGTCAGATTTTAGTAATCTATAGGATATCATACATGTTAAAAATAAATAATAAAATAATAGTAGTAAAATATTTCTGGTAATAAATAAGCTATCCAACTTACCTTAGCTTTATGGACGAATCTCACTGGCTACAAAACATAGTCATTGAACTAGGAAAAGCGTTCGTTACTGTGTTGATGCGGTATCGTAGCGCCACATAACGATAACAATATAAAGCAAATTGAAAATAGAAATGTTTACATTATTTGAAGTATTTTACATTAGTGTTTTCATATCACATTAAAAAAATACAAGAATTTTTAATAATTTTTACACATAGAACCAAGTTATAACAAACAGCAGTAATGCAGCATGGGTGAAGCATGTGTATAACACGAATTAATTAAAGTAATTTATTTTAAAAATGTGTGTAATTGTTCTTCTAACTGTAAATGTTTAGAAAATGTTACATGTGTAAAAGTATGTAGCATAAAGGGAGCGCAAACCTTCATTAAAAAACGTGAAAACAGATACATCTTAAACACACATATCTGGTAGTCTTAACAACAATATTTAGAAACACAGAAAATTTTAAGTAATTACAATACTCTAAAAACTTATTTTCAATAATCATCATTTTAAATATGTTACATAGTACATGAAATCGATAACTTTGTTTGATTTGAGTAAAGCGCTCATGTTATTCAAACAGAACAATTTCATATTTTTTAAACAAAATACCATTAATAAAAGATATATATAATTTTTCCATGTTAATCAATCTTTATAAAGTAATGTTTCTTAATAGAAGGAATAATGTTTCTTAAAAGTAAATATTTCACTTTAAAAATAAAACTTACCTTCGACAATGACGCTCTCTGTTTTGCTGTCCATGCCAAAAGCATTACTCGCAATGCACGTAAAATTACCGATATCCGAAGCCTGAATTTTACCAATTAAAAAATGGGAACTTAATTCGCTTGTCGTTATTTTGTACTTTGAATGCGTTTCAACTGATTTTCCATTGTGCAGCCATTTGAATTCAATGGGGGTGCTTCCTCTTTTGACGGCACAAAAAATTTCAGTTATATCTCCAACTTCTATGTTTGTGGGAACCAGCAGTGGTTTTAGAACTGGAGCATCACTTGCTGAGATTCCTAAAGAATTTTAAAATGTTGAAGAAATAACTTAGTATAGAGCAAAATTGTTACGGTCAGCAAAGATAGTTAAAAATGACAGAAATGTTATTTTCGTTCTTTGTAAAACTTTTTATTTGTGTATACATTTTGTTATTTTAAAATATTTCTGCCTATGCATGATGTTTAGTATTTCAGAAACTTTTTTCTTATGTATGATTTTTAATACTTTTTCTAAACTTTTACATTTACAAACCTTTTAAAATTTTCATAATTTTTTTCTGAAATATTTCAACTTTTTTTCAATAATTGAAATGCTCAAAACCCATTAAAATCATTAAAAAAACCATTAGTATAAATAACTTTTTTATATAATTATTAAATTGTTCAAATCTATGAAATGTTTATGATTATTTTGAAACCTAAATTATGTTTATTTTACGACTATCAAAATATAAAAGGAAAACTGTAAAAGTAGAAGATCTAAAATATAAATGATTATTAAAAGTTTTAACTAACGAAACTGTTACAAAAATTTATGTTTCATAGAGTTTTAAGACTAAAAGCCTACGCACTTCTTATACAAATAAAAAGAATTAAACAAATTATATTTGTATAAATTATTGTTATTTATGAATTGAAATTTTATTGTGAGTTTAAATAACTTGTTAACTGATTTAAATTTTTATTTGAATAAAAGTTTTCTAATTTATTTAAATAGCAGAAGCTTACTCTATAAATAATTTATTTTCAATTCTAATCATAAATTAGGAAATTAGAGGGATTTATACAAAATCAAATTAAAAATTAACCTCTTTAGAAAAAAAAAAAAAGTCGAAAAGTAAAATGAAAAGTAATTTTTTTCATGAAAATATATTAATTACATTAAAGAAGAGCAATGACGAAATAATCAATCAGTACTAAAAAATCATTAAAAACCACTATGATGATGATATTGCTTACAAGAGTAAAATGCAAGTTATTCTCTTTTAGTCCTCGTTGTAAAACTTTAAAATGATACTGAAAGATGCAGAGAAGAAATAAAAACTTATCAACTTACCTGTATATATCTCCATTAAAAAGATCTCCAGCATTAATGAAATGAAACGAGTCCAGTAGTGTTTCATTGCGTATGGATAAATTTTAACATATAATTTTAGAAGAACAGAATATGATGTTTTTATCATAAACAAGCTTTTATCCAAAGCTACAGAGATACCCTTCTTTGTAGAGACGTTACAAATCAAATACGGTGGCGCCACTTAACGTAATATCTTTCATTTAATTAGAAATATCTATAACATGAAAAAAATATATATGGAATTTTCAGTGTGTAAATATTAAATAATTCATAAAAGTGTAATGAAAATAAGGTATTTTCAAGTGAAATGAATTTTTCCAATAATACAAATACCAAAAATTCGAGAATAAGAATTTCGCTTCAACGTTTTCTTAAAATAAAGCTGCCTTACTCTGTGCTGTTTAGTTTGTACAAGAGAAATTAGTTTAATGTTACAGAGTCCTTTGATTTTGATTGATATTTCAGTTGTAAATTAGAATTGGAAAAAAAATATATAAACAGCTTTCTATAAAACTTATCATTTAATTAAACATATAAATACAGTATTATTGTAAATAGATCTCTAATAAAATTCTCATCCTAGAGCCATCTAAATAAATATTACTTTCATTATTTTAAATTTGGCAAAAACACTTAACTACTTAAAATAACTATTTTAAATTGGCATTTTAGAAAATGAACTTTTCCCTGTTAAAGTAAAATGCAAGTATTTACAAAAATTTAAAAAAATTACAATAAAGAAACATGAAAATTAACTTGATAAATTTATAGCTTAATTATTTTTTACGTGCGTAAATATGAATAACATTTGTATAGTTTTGGTTGATTTTTTTTTTCAAATTCAACATTTTCAACTAAATGTATAAAATTATATTGATATAATATTACACTTTATTATTACTCCGTAGCATGAAGAAAATCCACAGCGAGATTACTACAGTATTTACTACATAACTCTTTTATGATAATCTTATTTATAATAATTACTATCAACAAAACCGTATTAAAAAAAAAAATAGTGAAATTTCCTTTCCCGTCATAAATGACACATTGCCAAGAAACTAGTTTTACAGTGAAACACTGATGCACCTTCCTATTAAAATAAGTAGAATTTCTAAAACACAATCTATAATTATGCACATTTACAAACTTTTTCATAAAACTGCATTGTAGAATCGTAACTTTAACTTTTCACAAAAAAAATAAAAAATGGAATTCATAGAAAAATTACGAAAAAAAATAATTACTTTAAAGATAATCCTACAAATTCCCAAGTTAATTTTGTGTGTGTGTGTGTTTTTCAGATGCAAACATTAAACGCACTTACAAAATAACAATTAAATAGTCTTAGCACAGTCTCAGTGAAAGACACATAATTATGTTATGATATATCTCCGTAACTCAAATTAAAAACTTCAATGAGATTAGCAAAAAATTGTGTTTAGTCTGTTTTATAATATATAATATATAATATATATATATGTGTGTGTGTGTGTGTGTGTGTGTGTGTATTACTTATCAAAATCAATAAAATCACTTTGTGAAGTTTTTCTTTTCCGTCATAAAAACATATTGCCAAGAAATAATTTTTACAGTGAAACATTCATTAACCTTCATCGGAAAATAAGTAAATGTCTGAAATACAATTCATAATATTGCATATTTGGAACATAATATTGTGCGTAACACAATCAACAAAAACTTTCAGTTTAAAGTGAAAAGTAGTTTTATGCATAGACATAACTCGCACATGGCATGTATACATATTTCATTCAGACTACCGTTGTATTACCACCCTGTTTACTGAAGGAATTATTTCTGTATTGAGATATTCGTGTATAATGATTCGAATACTGGGCATCGCTACTTACAATTTGTTATCATTAAAACACAAGCAACTATTATTCTCGCTAAAGTAATAAACAAAAACCTTCAGATATTCATAACATTGCTCTACCGTGTATACGCGTCGTTAACACTTTTTATAAACATGTAGTGAAATACTAACAGAATGCAAGTAAATGCTCTAACAATACGTAACACAAACTTACAGATTAATTTATACATAAATAAAAGATTAGTTAAATGTGAATACTATCACGATATTTGATTTTCTGTAGACATACATAATACAATAACAAGTGGGTTTTTATCTGCACAAATTGTAAAACAAAATAGAAGTAAAAAAAAATAAAACATTTTCAAACAGTCTTTATACTGACTATAAGATTTTGTCAATAATAATAATAATAATAATAATAATAATAATAATAAAAACATTATTTAATGTCTTTGAATAGATTTTTTAAAAATAATAATAATTATGATATGTATTCAAACATTACACATTTTTACGAACCAATTGTGTAGTATTTATTTGTAATACAAATATATATATATATATATATATATATATATATACATACAGTTATTTAATTTTGTTTTTATTTGGTACATTCACACTTTTAAAAAATATATTTCTTTTCATTATGCACATTTTTCGATATGATTACAACATTGAAAAAAATCTATTAAGCACCAATGAATATAATTTTTTCTACTGAAAATGGTTTGATTTTAGATAAACATACAATCCCTTTTGACACTAATTACTTTAAGCTAAGGTGATAAAGACAAAAAAAAGTGACACATTCGAAGAAATATAAATTTTGTTTTTGTTTAAAAAATAACTCTAAAAGACGATGATGACATTCTTTACAATGATGCAAAACATATATTCACTAATAGACAGATTAATGACAAAATTCAAATGTTTGATTAATTCGGCAAATAAATAATAAAATTCTCCTATTTATTATATCACAAAAAACTGTCCTTAAACAGCGAAAATGCAGGAATACAAAAAAAGTAGTTTTCTATTGTGTATATTAGAACAAAAATTCGTGCTAAATTTACATTCAAGAATTAAACACGCATATTTTTGTTTGAACTTATTATGTTAATTAAATTATTTTAACATCCATAATAAACCAATATGTATGCTTATAAAATACATTTCTTATATATCCGTAAACTTTTCTCAGAATAGAAACATATTTAGTTATTTGATAAATTTATTTAACTCACCTTCCATGAACAAACTTTCGGTTTTACTATCTGTACCGAATGCATTTTTAGCGGTGCAAGTAAAATTTCCAATGTCAGAAGCTTGAATCTTGCCAATGAAAAAATGAGAATTTGTATCGCTGGTTGTGATTTTGTATTTTGAATGAGAATTAACTTTTTTTCCGTTGTGTATCCAGGTAAATTCCACTGGTAGTGTTCCTCTTTTAATCGTACAAATTATTTCGGTAATATCTCCTATAGCGATATTACGAGGAACAAATAAAGAATTTAGAGTTGGTGAATCATTTGCATATACACCTAGAAAAAACGAAAATTATTAATATTTTTAAAGACAATAGTAAGTAACACAACGAAAGTACAAGTAATTTTATATTTTTAGCTTTTAAATATTTATCATATCTAAAATATTAAATGTTTACTTTTTTATATATAAAATTCTGAATAAAGGAAAAAAACAGTAAACAAATCTCATTAAATTTCAATATTTGTAGACTCTATTATGATCTTACTTTATCTTAAAAAAATAAATTACACATATGATTTATTTACCTCATTATTTAAAAAATGTCTTAAAATTTATTATTTTAATCAGTGAGATTTAGTTTCTGATTTTTAATTTTTCAAAATTGCCATAAAATGCCATAAGAGAAAATACTTGTGTTAAGAATTTATATTATAATAAATAAAAACTTTCTATTAAGTTTTTAAAAAAAAAGAAATTCCTGTTTTAAAAAATCTTTTTGATGATAAAAAGCAAACAAAAGGGGTTTGTTTAAATATTCAGAATTTTTAAGTTGCTGATTTATAAGAGTTCTAAATTTAGAAAAAATATGCTATCGCAATGTTAAATAATTCATGTTTTTCAAGTAATTCACGTTATGCTATTAAATATATTAATATAAAATTACTGTAACAAAATATTGTGAGTAAAGAATGAAATCATTTTATATCACTTTTTACATTTATACTATGTATATTAAATGACACAGTACATATTAAATGAGATAGTATTCTATAAAATGACTTTACGATTTGAAGGAACCACTTTTACCTATTTATCCACTTAAATAATTTAATATTAATTTCATTTTAGCATTTTTAAGGTTGTAAAATAGCATTTCGTCGAATTGCAGAGACTAACTGATTTCCTTATATAAAAATTGATTATTTTTGCATGAGTAAAAATAACTTTAAAACACTCAAGAACTGATAAGGAATGGAAATTATATTGAAATAAATTAAATTTGAGTTTAATAACTTACCTTTTTTGAACCACAGCAAAATCCAAAATATCCCTTGTATTAAGTAAGACATTTTGTGGGTGATGTCTTTGAAACGCAAATCGGGAAATGTTGATTGCTATACCAAAGTAGACACTACAACTAGAGGTTTAACACTGAAAACAGGGAATATAAGACTGTGGCGCCACATTACGTTAAAAAATTTCATTACATCTAAATAATAAACAAAAATACTACGTTGCATATATTATATTTAACGATAAATGCTACGATATAGACGGAATATAATTGTTAACAATATTCTAAATCATGTTTCAAATAACTTTTTTTAAATCGTGTGTTTTAATAGGTATTATATTTAAAATGTTACAATTGTTAATAGAAAAAATGTATAGCTGAATAATTCGTCTTATAGATTTTCCCTATTTTATTCACTTAAGTAATTTAATATTAATTTCAGTTTAACATTTTCAAGATTGTAAAATAGCAGAGACTAACTGATTTCCTTATATAAAAATGGATTATTTTTGCGTGAATAAAGCTAGCTTTAAAACACTCAAGAACTGATTAAGGAATGGAAATTACAATCAAATAAATGAAATCATGATGACAAAATAAATGAAAGTATTACTAACGCTTTTTTCTATAAGGAATGTTAATTGTTTTCATAAGCGGTTTTTTCATTACGATCTTTATACATAATAATCAGTAAAGTATTGCTAACGCTTGTTTTATAAAAATGTTAGTTATTTTTATAAGATTAAAATATTGAAATAAATGTTACTTGCCATATATTTGCAATTTGATTATAAAGTTTGTTGTGAATTCATTCTTCTACAAATTTTTCAATTTTTCTAGCATTGTGATATAAATGTGTAAGGATATTGCAAGGATGTAAAATAAGTAAGTATATCTAAAAGCAACATTTCATACCTTTCAAGAAAAAATTCTAGTGCATTTATAACTTTACTCTATAAATGCATATCATGAAACTTGAATGTCAAGGAATATGTCTCAAAAGAACACAAAACTACGATTAGAAAAGATTGTTACATTTTCCTAATGGAGATTTACAATAATGTTACTAAACAAATTTATAAATAAGTACAATATTAAAGCGGTTTTTTATTACGATCTTTATACACAAATATCAATAATATTTTATGTCAAAAAGTGCAGCTTGCAAATACTCAAAGAAAATATGTTTAAAAATATGTATTAAAACTTTAAATTACATAAAAAAGTTTAAACAAATTTGTAGATTAATAATTTACTATTGAACTACATTTTAAACTCTCTATATGCATAATTTTCAGAATAATCTGATAAGTACATCTTGAAGGAAGGAAAAAAAGAGTATTGAAATTCAACTTAGTTTTCAATGTTCATAATGAATAACAAATAAATAAATAAATTGAAGATGATTCAGTTAAAATAAATGTAAATATGAAATTTACCTTCCATAAAGACACTTTCTGTTTTACTGTCAGCCCCGAAAGCATTACTTGCAATGCATGTAAAATTACCGATATCTGAAGCTTGAATTTCTCCAATATAAAAGTGACTACTTGTCTTGATACTGGTCACTTTATACTTTGAATGTGATTGAATGTCTTTCCCATTATGAAGCCACTTGAAGTCAATTGGCATAGAGCCTTTTTTAATAGTGCAAACTATTTCAGTTATGTCACCAATAGCAATGTTAGGAGGTACAAATAGAGGATTTAACACAGGAGAATCATTGGCAAGCACACCTGATAAAATAATATGGAAATAAAAGTTTTATTTCAACTTTTATAAATATTATAAAAACAAGTAATTATCAATTATCTAAATTTAATATTCTTAAATTCCTACACTTTTATTAAATAAACATAAATGTGATTTATTAATAATATTATTATTATTTCATTAAATACTGATTTTTTTTTTTTTTTTTTTTTTTTTTTAAGATATGCGAAAAACTGATTTTAAATTCATAACTCATGTATTAAATTTTTTATTTATTATTCATTCATAGTAGAATCTTAAAAAATAATAATCTAAATTATACTGGTAAATCATAGTTCATATATCTTGTATAGCTTGATAATTTACATAAAATATTGCATATTCGTTCAACAATATCATTCTTAATCTTTTTTAAGTGAGAAAAGTATTAGAATTCAAAAATATTGAATTAGCAATTGAAAATTTAACAATTGAAATTTATTGTGATTATTGAGTGTTATTTAAATTATTAACAATCAAGTATTATACAATCAAGTAAAATTTGATTGATTGTGCGAATAATTAAATCATAATTGTATTATTATGAGCGTTTGGTTCAGTTATATTAATCGTATAATTATATATAAGATAATAGGATAATAGGAAAAGATGAAACATTTTATAAAATATTTTATAGAATATATGAAGTAATGTAATAAAAATAATTCTTTTTTATGTTTATAGCTGAGCATTGAAGTAAAATTCAAGCAAATATTCGTTAAAAATAAAAACTATTTTAAAAGGAATTTATGTAGCTTTATACATAATATGCTTTAATTAATTATTTTGTTATTTTTCAATTTTGACTATTAATTTATTTGATTATATCTGTATGTTTATAACCACTAATTTTTTCTAACAAACTATGTTTAGGCAAACGTCTTATGCTTTTGAATAAAAGATCATTAACTAAATTTAACTGTGTAAAGTAGTACGTAAGTTTTATATTTATTTTATATATTTTTTTCAAATTTTTTACATATAAATGAATTTTTGACAATGCTATGATATTTATATAAGCATTTTACTGTAGTATGCAATAGGTTCCTTACAACCATAGGTTATGCAACGTATAGACATTGCGATAAAATTATCAAAATTATATCTTCTAAATTATCTATTTAAATAATAATAGATATAATATTATCTATTATATCTTCTAGAAATACTATTTTTCAAAACGAATACAGAATTCATTACATATAAGTAAATTTTTTTTAATAATAATTTATAAATTCAAATTTATTAGATTACAGTGAAATCTTTAAGTAACATAAGAAAAATAATAATAGAGAATTCAAATTACTTACTTCGCTCTCCAACTAATATGAATATCATTAAACAAACTGACCACAACATAATATAATGCTAGAAAATCCCCTTTAATTTAATACCTTCAATAACAATATTAATCTGACGCTTTTCTTTATATGATATAGAGTATCAATGAGTTTCTTCCACCTAGAGATAACATGGAGTGAGATTGCAGCGCCTCATATTGGAAAAACACAGAAACGATTAAAATAAATTTAAAATGACAGACAAAAATTACAAATCTCTCAAAATACATATATTTATGTCTATATATAAATAAATAAATTAAAAATAACTGAAATATTTATGCTACATAATAGATATAGCCGTGGTTATATATAAATATATTATTGTTAAAATATAATAAACATAAAGATATTATTTTAATCACATTAACTATAACATTAAAAGTTTAGTGGTTCATATAGCTGTCCAATGAAAAAAAAATAGTTGGTAAAACTATAATGGGTGCCTGAAGACATTTGTAATAATAGTTATATGAAACTACAAAATAGTTTTGTTGAAAACGAATAAACACATCTTTAATATTTTTTGTAATTGTAGAAATTTGCATATGAATTTAGTAATATTGTGTAAAACATGATATAATTATCTTCATTAAGCTTGTTCCAGATTATCAACAGTATTATTAACGTAAAAGAAGTTTTAATATATATTTTTTTCATTATCCGTGTGTAATGTAACGCTTAGGATTTATTTAGCAAGAGAAAGATACACAAATATATTGACAGTGGCGCCACTTATTGACAAAATGTGTAAATAATATAATAAAAACTGTTTCCATACAAAAACAGCCTTTGTTAAAAATACTAGTAACATACATCACCAAAATATCAAGCAATCACAATATTTCATCCTTATTGTTCTAAAATGAAATATCTGAATGAAAACTGGAATAAAAAGTGTGAAAAATATGTTTTAATATTTTACAGAACAGATTACTTTTCAACACATGCAGGTTACTTTATATAAGCTTATAGTTACATTTAATAGTAGCTCTGTAATTTCTAGAAATATTTGCATAAGTTACACAAAACAAATAATTTTGTTTTATACAATTAAGTAATGTACACAATAAACAATAGTATCGCATGCGAAGTAGATAAATCTAAAAAGGTAAGACTAATTATCAGAATTTATGTGTGAATAATAATACTTCCTTGAATTTGTTCAATTTTATGCATATACGATTTGAAAAAGTTTTTTATGCTTTAAAAACCTTTTATCTTTTTTATTTTTTATTTATAAATTATTTAAATATTCAATACATATAATTATTTTTTAATGTGTATTTTACATAGAAAGGGAAAGAAAATTAAACCATACATAGATAAAAATTACTCTAGGTTACTCTGTTAATAAACTGTACTTGACAGCCAACTTGTTGAAAAACAAGTTTTACAGTGAAACACAAACGCAGACGCCAAATGGATTCACAAAACGGAATGACTTCCTAAAATTATTCAAATCAAAAACAAAAACATTCGCATAAGTTACGCAAAACAAATAATTTAATTTATATTTTTAATTAATGTACACAATAAGCATTAGTATCGTATATAAAATTGATAAATATAGAAAGTAAGACAATTTATAAGAAATTTATATATGAGTATTAAAGCCTTGAATTTGTTCAATATTATATGTATGAGATATGATAAAGTTGTTTATACTTTAAAACCTTTCCCCATTTTTTATTTATTTATAAATTATTTAAATATTCAACAGATATAATTTATTATTTTTAATTGTGTATGTTACATTGAAAAAAGACAGAGAAATAAGAACGTTACAACCAACATAAATAAAAATTATTCTAGGTTACTCTATTAATAACACTGTATGGTGAATTACCAAGTCACAATGGTTACCTTGTTGAAAAACTAGTTTTACAGTGAAACACAATCTCAGAAAGAATCACATAAGCGAATGGTTTCGCAAAATTATAGAAAAAAAAAACATTTCAAGAAATATTCGCATAAGTTACGCAAAACAAATAATTTAATTTTATATTTTTAATTAATGTACACAATAAGCATTAGTATCGTATATAAAATTGATAAATATAGAAAGTAAGACAATTTATAAGAAATTTATATATGAGTATTAAAGCCTTGAATTTGTTCAATATTATCTGTATGAGATATGATAAAGTTGTTTATACTTTAAAACCTTTCCCCATTTTTTATTTATTTATAAATTATTTAAATATTCAATAGATATAATTTATTATTTTTAATTGTGTATGTTACATTGAAAAAAGAAAGAGAAATAAGAACGTTACAACCAACATAAATAAAAATTATTCTAGGTTACTCTATTAATAACACTGTATGGTGAATTACCAAGTCACAATGGTTACCTTGTTGAAAAACTAGTTTTACAGTGAAACACAATCTCAGAAAGAATCACATAAGCGAATGGTTTCGCAAAATTATAGAAAAAAAAAAAAACGTTTCAAGAAATATTCGCATAAGTTACGCAAAACAAATAATTTAATTTTATATTTTTAATTAATGTACACAATAAGCATTAGTATCGTATATAAAATTGATAAATATAGAAAGTAAGACAATTTATAAGAAATTTATATATGAGTATTAAAGCCTTGAATTTGTTCAATATTATATGTATGAGATATGATAAAGTTGTTTATACTTTAAAACCTTTCCCCATTTTTTATTTATTTATAAATTATTTAAATATTCAATAGATATAATTTATTATTTTTAATTGTGTATGTTACATTGAAAAAAGACAGAGAAATAAGAACGTTACAACCAACATAAATAAAAATTATTCTAGGTTACTCTATTAATAACACTGTATGGTGAATTACCAAGTCACAATGGTTACCTTGTTGAAAAACTAGTTTTACAGTGAAACACAATCTCAGAAAGAATCACATAAGCGAATGGTTTCGCAAAATTATAGAAAAAAAAAACATTTCAAGAAATATTCGCATAAGTTACGCAAAACAAATAATTTAATTTTATATTTTTAATTAATGTACACAATAAGCATTAGTATCGTATATAAAATTGATAAATATAGAAAGTAAGACAATTTATAAGAAATTTATATATGAGTATTAAAGCCTTGAATTTGTTCAATATTATATGTATGAGATATGATAAAGTTGTTTATACTTTAAAACCTTTCCCCATTTTTTATTTATTTATAAATTATTTAAATATTCAATAGATATAATTTATTATTTTTAATTGTGTATGTTACACTGAAAAAAGACAGAGAAATAAGAACGTTACAACCAACATAAATAAAAATTATTCTAGGTTACTCTATTAATAACACTGTATGGTGAATTACCAAGTCACAATGGTTACCTTGTTGAAAAACTAGTTTTACAGTGAAACACAATCTCAGAAAGAATCACATAAGCGAATGGTTTCGCAAAATTATAGAAAAAAAAAAAAAACATTTCAAGAAATATTCGCATAAGTTATGCAAAACAAATAATTTTATTTTATATAATTAATTAATGTACATGATGAACATTATTATCAGATATGAAATAGATAAATGTATAAAGTAAGACAGCTTACGAGAAATTTATGTTTATGTTTTAAATACTTGAATTTGTTAAACATTATATGTACAGAATTTGAAAAGTTTTTTATGCTTTAAAAACCTTTGACCTTTTTTTTATCCTTATTTATAAATTATTTAAATATTCAATGCATATAATTTTAATATTTTTTTTATGTGTATTTTACATTGGAAAAAAAAATAAAGAACGTTACAACCAACATAAATAACATTTATTCGGGGTTACTCTGTTAATAACACTGTATGGTGAATTACGAAGTCACAGTAGATACCTTGTTGAAAAACAAGTTTTACAGTGAAACATAAATGCAAACGCCAGATGGAATCAAAAAAGGGGATGTCTTCGCAAAATTATTCAAAGCAAAAACCTTTTAAGAAATATTTGCATAAGTTACACAAAACAAATAATTTAATGTTATACGATTAATTAATGTACACAATACACATTAGTATCATACATGAATTAGATAAGTGTAAAAAGTAAAACAACTCATCAGAAATTTATGCATTGGTAATAAATCTTTGTATTTCTTTAATATAATAACGATTTGTAACGATATGTAAACGATTTTTTTATGCTTTTTCATCTTTTTAATTTTTTTATTTCCAAATTATTTAAATATTCAATATAATTTTTAAAAAAGATTAAATGTGTATTTTACAATGAAAAAAGAACATTAAACCAACATAAATAAACGTTATTTTAGGTTACTCTGTTAATAATACTGTATGGTTAGTTACGAAGCCACAGTGGATGCCTTGTTGAAAAACAAGTTTTACAGTGAAATACAAATGCAGACGCCAGATGGATTCACAAAAGGGAATGTCTTTGCAAAATTATTCAAAACTAAAACCTTTCAAGAAATATTTGCATAAGTTGCACAAAACAAATAATTTAATTTTATACGATTAAGTAATGTACACAATATACATTAGTATCGTTTATGAAATAGATAAATGTAAAAAGTAAGACAACTTATAAGAAATTTATGTATGAGTGTTAAATCCTTGAATTTGCTCAAAATATTATATGTTTACGATTTGAAAAAGTTTTTTATACTTTAAAAACTTTCATCTTTTTAATTTTTGTTTTACACATTATTTAAATAATCAATACAAATAATTTTATTTATTTGTTTATTAAATGTGTATTTTATATTGAAAAAAGAAAAAAAAAAGAAGAACGTTAAACCAACATAAATAAAAGTTATTCTAAGTTACTCTAGTAATAACATTGTATGGTGAATTACGAAGTCACAGTAGGTACCTTGTTGAAAAACAAGTTTTACAAATACAGAAAAAAAAAAAAGAATGGTTTTGAAAAATTCTCTTAGACAAAAACCTTTCAAGAAATATTTTCATAAGTTTCAAAAAGCATATAATTAAATTTTATATGTTTTATTAACGTACACCATAAACATTAGTATTGTATATGAATTAGATAAATATAAAAAATAAGACAACTTATTTAAAAGTTAGGTATGAGTATTAAATCATTGAATTTGTTTGATATTATATGTATACGATATAAAAACGTTTTTCATACTTTAAAAACCTTTCATCCTTTTTAATATTTATTTATAATCTATTTAAATATTCAATACATATAATTTTAATTAAAAAAATTTAATATGTATTTTACATTGCAAAAGGTGAGAAAAATAAGAACATTGCAACCAAAATAAATAAAAGTTTCTCTAAGTTACTGTATGGTGAATTACGAAGTCACAGCAGATACCTTGTTGAAAAACAAGTTTTACAGTGAAACATAAATACAGACGCCAGATAGAATCACCAAAAAGAACGGCTTTACAAAATTATTCAAAACAAAAATCTTTATAGAAATATTTGCATAATCATTTTATATGATTAATTAATGAACAAAATAAACATTAGTATTGTATGTGAAATAGATAAACATAAAAAGTAAAACAACTTATAACAACTTATAACAACTTATAAAAGTAAAACAAAATTTATATATGGGTAATAAATCTTTGAATTTGTTCAATATTATATGTAAACGATTAAAAATATATATGTTTTAAAACCTCTCATTTTATTTATTATTATTATTATTATTATTATTATTATTATTATTTTACAAATTATTTAAATATTGAATTATTTTAATTTCTTAAATGTGGCGCCTTCGAAACAAAAACGTTTAAAGAAAATTTTAATATAGGTTAAAACGAGAAAGAGAACGACAAGTAACAGAAAGATAAGAATTATATAAAACCATTTTTCTTTGAAATTTTTTAAATATACCGTTCAATAGCTCCTGTAATTGTTAAAAATCGTCTTATGAATGACACTAAGAAATAAATTAATTAAAAGTAAAAAAAAATAAAAGTGTAAATAACAATGTTTAGTTGGTTATTTTAATAACATAAGGCACAATTTTGTAAAACATACTCTGATTAATTATGATTTAGGTTACTTAAATAATTACAAATTTTTGTGATTTTTTTTCCACAGACGTAACTGATCTGTAGTAAGAAAACAAGTTTTACAGTGAAGCATAAAAGCAGGGTACAGTGAAGTACAAATACGGAAGAATTATACAAACGGATAAAAAGTATTTTTTCAAATTAAAAGAAAATCTATTTTGAAATTGCATATGTAAAAGAAAAAAAAGCACAATTGCAGAGTGCGTAGAGTTACTTATTCATGACCACTATTTCCGAATAGTAATCTTTGTTTATTTAATTGCAAAATTTCACGATTGACTTCTACGCACTGTAAATTATTGTTTTTTGTTTTATATGGCCCTTGAAATTACTGTGGCTGTATAATTTCCTTATGATACAGTTGATTTGAATGATTTTTTTAGTGCAATACATTTTAAGTGCAATCAGAGCAGTAAATAGAAACGACGATATAATATTCATGATAGCATGATTCAGACACTATAATAACACATTAAACTACATACTATTTTCCCCCTTGAATCACGATAATTTTCACCCAAAGAAACACAATATAAAGTAACGATAAGGAAATGTGTTTAATTAATTAGAAGAAAGAATAAATTGTAAAAACAGTGCTTTGCAGATGTAGTATAAAATAAAATTTTCAATTAAAGTCAAAATACCTGTAAAATAAAAAACATTAATTTAAAAAATATATTTATTTATTTGTAAAATTCTTTAATAAAACAGTAACTAAGAAAAAAATGTATGTACTTATTTCCGGTCAAAATATTTTATTTAAATCGAAAAATTCAGTTTATTAAACATAATTTAAACAATTAGAAAATATATATAATAAATAATAACGTATAATTTTATTCATGAAAACTATTTTTAAAAATTCTATATAAATTCAAGATTGACATAAGTTAATGTACAAAATGATCTTTAAAAGTAATAAAAGAGAAAATAAACACTATATATTCATGTTTTGACTACTTTAGCTTTCATCTCTTAAAGCAAAAAATATAATTTTTTTGTACTTAGCAAACAAGAAATTAGTATAAAAATAATTTTCAGATTCTTGTTTTTTCTATCACAAGTAAATGTATATTTGTTTATTTCATGACATTTTTATCACAATATGCAATTTTTGAGCAAAGAAATTTGTTTCATGAATATTTACAAAATTCGTTCATTTGTAATATCAAAGAACCTTTTCCTGAGTTAAATAAAAATTTTAATCAAAGTAAATTTTCCCGAAAATACAATGCATATAATACATATTATAATGAGAATTTATAAATGTAGTATTTACATACTGAATTTGCGTGGTCTTTGATTTCCTCTCCCGAAAAAATACTGGTTTTATTATTTATTTCTAGATTACTTGAAATAGTTTCAAAATCATTAGAATAAAATCTTCTCTATTAAAATATTATTGTAATAGACACTTTAATTTTTAAAATACACATATATTTAAGGTTTTTTAAATACATGTGAAATGGTTGTTTCTGTTGTTTTGCTTTACACATAACATTTGTACTTTGACTTTTGAATTTATTGGCAGCGTCGAAAAGAATTATTTTATAATTTGTTTTATTTATTAAATCTCTTTCATTTGATGAATTATAGAAGAAAATTAAATTTTAACATTATTAAAGCAGTAATTTTTTTTAACACCTAAAGTAAAGATTTGAGAATAAAATGAAACTTTCCATGAAGTATTAAAATAAAAATAAAACATATTATAGCTAATAGTTATTTTATTATTATGACTACTTTTTTACATTATTCTTAATTTTAGAACTATCTAACTTTAAAAGTTTATTTATAAAAAAGCATGATTTTGTAGAGATTCTTTTTAATATTGCTGGATATCATAATCAAAAATAAGCTTCCTTTTCTTATATTACAATTTTATAAAGCACTGCACAAAGAAATTAATAAGAAAATAAATTAAAGCAAAAAAAAATTTTTTTTTTTTTTTTTTTTTTTTTTTACTTTTTATTTAAAATTTTGTTTCAGAATATAATCCTATACCTTAAATCTCAGTTATGAAATTTTTTAGTAGTTAACAACTTATCATACTCATATTTCATAAAAACAATTTTTCAAATAATTAAATTACTTAAAAAACATAATCATTTTTAAAAACGAAACAGCATGATTTATATAATTTCTTTTAATTTTTACCTTACCTTCCATGAGTAGACTTTCTGTTTTACTGTCTGAACCATACGCATTTTTGACGGTGCATGTGAAATTCCCAATATCTGAAGCTTGAATCGGACCAATTAAAAAAATCGAATTTCTATTGCTATTGGTAATTTTATACTTTGAATGAGAGTTAATTTCTTGACCGTTATGCATCCAAGTGAATTCAACTGGTAATGCTCCTCGCTTAATAGTACATATAATTTCGGTAATATCCCCAATAGCTAGATTTCGAGGAATGAACAAAGTATTCAGAACAGGAGCATCGTCTGCGTGTACACCTAGTTGAAACAAAAACGAAAGTATTAATATAGTTATTTATATAGTATAGAAAAAAATGCCTTTTTTTAAATTTAATTTTCAAAACCAAAGTCAAAATTTTCATCATTTTATTCATAGTATATAAGAATTAATTTATATTTCAAATAATAGTATTTAAAATTGTAACTAATATTGAATATTTCGTATAAGCACATTTATAATTTTTTTAAATCAGTGGTATTAAAAAATAAATAAATAAATAAATAAATAATCATAATTTTGTATAAGTTGGTTGTAAGAAAAAGTGTTTAAATAATCAAAAGGTTAAGGTTAAAAAAAAAAAAATCTTTGTTTTTATTATAATTTGGACATGTTTATTGTATATCACATCTATAATTTTCAGTTTGTATAAATAAGAATTAGGTGCTTTGAACATTTTAAAAATGTTTTATCATTATTAAAATAAAATATATATTTGAATTTCCTAATTAAATACTTTTGCTGTGTACCTTTTATTTTACAGAAGTTATTACAAAGCGCGTTTGTAGATCTTTAAAATACATTTTCAGTTTTATATAGTACATTTACTTAATATCTAGCTTAAATATTAGCATTGTCTGATAGTATTTTTCATTACCTATACTTAAGTATGCTTGCTGTCATAGACAAATATATTTTTAGAAATATATAGAAAAAATATTAAAAATTATTTTATCAGCGCAGGAATTTTTCTTAATGAAATAAATCAGATTTTGTATACATAAATAATTAAAATGTGTTTTAAGTAATTTTGAGAAAAGGAATTGAATTGATACATTTTAAGAATAATATGCAGTGTAGAAGTGTGCCGAAGATGCTGGTGATATTTACAAAGAGCCTATATATTTTGATGAAACAAACCAAAACAACCTAAATTCATGTAAAGCAAATTTCTATCTTTTTAAAGCTCTTTAATGTTTTTTAAAATTATAAATTAGCATTTTAGGAGTTGATATTTTGTATAATAAACATACCTCTCTACAATAAAGTGAAAATACAGATTTCACAGTGTTATTGACTTTATTACTAAGAGATAGTTATCTTTAAAAAATATCAATAGAAACATTTATATTGTATAAATATATAAAAAGACTTATAAATATATATTGTCTAAAAAGGGGATGTACTTACCTATTTTCGAAACAAATACTATCCAAAATATTCCTTGCAAAATTCGAGACATTTTTGGAAAAAAAATTCTGTAAGGGAGAATTAATATCGTTGTGTCGACGCTAACATAGACGCTACAACTAGATGTTTAACATGGGAAGCAGAAGATATAAGACTGTGGCGCCACATAACGTTAAACTATTTCACTACAACAGAAAGCATTTTCAAAAATTGTACTCAATGTTTAAATTAGAGAAGTAAAAAAATAACAAATAACTAAATTCTTGGAAACAGTAAAAAAAAAAGAGAGAGAGAGAGAGAGATTTGTTGCAAGTAATTGCATTATAAAAGCCATAAACTTTTCGAATTTACATAATTGTACAGTTTAGCTAAATATAAAGATACTGATATAAATTTAAACAACAACAGCAAAATAATTGTTTCATTTACAATAACATCTTATTTATTTCTGCGAGATATAGTACCAGAAAAATGCATATATTATTCATGATTTAAAACAGCATTTTATTTGTATTTGATTGCAATGTTGATAAATATACCCTGGAGTTTTATAAAATTATCAGTGGCTCCACGAGCTGATGGAAAAGAAAAAATATCTGTGATTTGTTTTCTACTGTTAATAATGTATATAAATTTCAAATATACCGACTTAATTTGTTTTTAAAATAACAGTGCTGTGTTAAATATTTTTTAAGATCGTCACACACATTATTAAATCTTTAAGTAGACTCCGATATGAAAAGTATCAGATAACACAGAATAGCATACAACGATATAAACATTATATTATTAAACCATCTTTTGAAAATATTAAAAATAGTATTTACAATTTCAACCTTACACGCTAAGATATTACTTATACAATTTACGCATCTTTATTAATGAATCATAGTGAACGTTTAACTATACATATTATCAAATATATATATTTGAATATATATATATATATATATATATATATATATATATATATATATATATATATATATTCAAATTATATTTACTACATTTACAGTAATAACACTCGATATATTATTGCTGCTTAGTGATTTTACACGTCAAGGGAAAAGAATGAAGTCGTTTCTTATCATGCGACAGTTTTAAGAAATAAATAATTTATATATGATGCAAAAGACAATATAGTGATTCTTGAATAATAAGTGAAAATATTTTTTTTTATTTCTTTAAGAAATTCACAAATATCTTTAGAAACCTTACTGTACTTATTAAATCGTCATTTATAGACTCATCTGTATTACATTACTGTGTAATGTACTGTAGATACGTTTAATTATAGATATATAATTGTAATGCTGATAAATGCATTATAACTGTTATAAAGTTATAACTGTTAATGTCACAAAATATGTATAACATAAATATCGTGTAATATAATGTAATATATAATTATTAGTGTGTTACATTAATTATTATTTAGTTTATGTAATATTATATAATAATGCAATGCAATTTTACATAAATATATTGTAGTATAATACAGAATATAATGTACTATGATTTGCTTACCACAAAATATATTAAAAGCATAGAATAGTAACATATAAAATTGATATAAAATGTAATTACCTCACACCATAGCATGTTATAATATGAATTATATAAATATATATATATATATATATATATATATATATATATATATCATCATTTATTTTTAATAATAATAAAAAAAAATCTTCTTAAAAACGATGAATATTAATAAATAAAATTATAGTGTAATAAGTTTTCATAAATTTTGCAAAAAATTATAATCTATTAAAATTTCTAAATAATGCTACTTTTTACATTTTCTTACCTTCCATGAAAACCACTTCTGTCTTACTATCTGAACCATACGCATTACTTGCGATACAAGTAAAATTTCCTATGTCTGATGCTTCAATCTCTCCTATGAAAAACTGTGAACTGGCAGCCGAGCTACTTATCTTATATTTCGAATGACTGTGAATATCATTTCCATTATGCATCCACTTGAATTTCACCGGTAAGGCCCCTCTTTTTATAGAACAAGAAATTTCAGTCAGGTCGCCTATAGCAATGTTGGGTGGTATTAATAAAGGATTCAGTACTGGTACATCTGCTGCTGAAACACCTTTGAAAAGATGAGTTTTATGAGAAAATATCATGAGTAATTTATAGGTGCCAAAATATTGCAACAATGTATTTAGTTATATCCGAAATTTTACACACGTTATTATTTTTTCTTTCTTGTACCCAAACAGTCAAAGTTTTATTAAGTTCAATCATTTAGTATTATGAATTTCGTTAAAAGAAATTTTATGCTATTCTTTTAAATTACTTCATATAGCATCTTTAAAGAACAACAGTAGGAGAAATTCCTGTTTTCAAAATCTGTGCATTTTTGTTATGAAATAGTGATATAGTTTATTATAGGATCGACTTTAAAGTTAATCAGACAACATTTGGAGGGTTTTGTGCGATAGTTTTGGCTGTAAAATACAACGTATGCAATTTATTCTCTTTTAATACAATATTTTGACATAAAAATTAAACTTAATAAAACCGTAATAAGCATACCATACATCAATATAATAATGTGTAAATTACCTCCCAAAAAATTATAACAGTCTAAAAACTGTAAAATGCAAAGTATTGACAAAAATCTTGACAACAGTTTTGAATGGCCAAAAATATTATTTTAACTTTAATTACAACGAATTTAATAAGAATTAAGAATTTTCTCTTGTCCGACTATTCTTTGGGTTTACTATATAGGCTTAAACAGAAGAGAAAATAAAATCTTTGAGCTGACTATCTGACTAAGGTCAAACACTAATATTCAAATTACATATTTTAGTATATATAATTAAGTGAATATTTGTGAATAAAAAATGTTAACTGTGTTTCATAATCAGAACTTTATTTGAAACATTTAAATTTAGTATGGAGACGGATAAATGCTGTAGATATTTAATACACAAGCGCAAAAGTTAGCTAATTTTAAAAATTAAAAATAACTAAAACAAACATAGGCTAAAGCTTTTATAAGCTTATCAAGAGATTACTTTTAAAATAATATCTTACTCGACACTTGAATCATTTTACAAATATATTTCATGTCAGAAAATTTCAAAAGAGCCACAGATGATGGAGAAAAGGGAAATTTCATTAATATTCAAAACAAACATTTTATTTTAAACTAGTTTCTTTTTCAGAGAATTTAAATTATAAAAAAATTATTATATAATTAATTAAATTTTACAAGTCAGATAGCTATAACTAGTCAAGAATAATGTAGACATATTATTTTAAATAATTCATTTTTAAGTAATAGAAATTACTGAAAAACAATCAAAAGATTATATAGAAATGAAATTAGTTGATTACAGCAAATCCAAAATATAAATGAAATATATTGAAATTATAATTTATATATATATATTTGTACACCCGTTAATTTTTATTTTATTTTTTCCGAAAGCAAAAATTAAATTTACATATGATAATATTTGTGTGCGAATGTATAACACATTTTAATGAAAACCAAATGAAAGTAAAATATTTACGGCGAAAACATTATTGCTCTCAATAACTGATAAAAAACATTTAACTGGTATTCATTATATTGCTATAAAAGCCGAAAAATTATAGATAAACTTAAATATATATCTAATAATACATTTAACAAACACATATTTTTACTTCAATTTTTTTTTCACTGCTAGAGAAAACTATTGTCATTTTTATAAAAGTCGATATTTTATGTCGATATTAATACAAATTGCAATTATATTTTGAAAGATTCTAATATTTATAACATATTTTTATATCTATAAAGTTACCGAAAATACGTTTTATAGAGAATATAAATACTCTTTTAACTTAAATATGTATTCTTAATTGCATATAACCAAAATACATATTATAATGGATTCTCAATAGGCTTTTGTTATTTTAAGTAATATATTTTTCAGTTAATTCCTGTAATTTAGATATATAAGCAATGGATGTTGCAAATTACAATTGTAATCATTTAGAAAATACTTAAAAAATTTAACATAAAAAATGATATACTCACCATAATTTATTTTGATCCTGAATATAATAAATATGAACACGAACAAATCTCTGATGATGCTATTAAAACACTTTGAACTTCTCCACAAGAGCATTTCAGAGCTTTTAAATGTTGTTTTTCTACAGAAAAATCTTTAAATTTTCTTACATCAAAGACATCGAAGAGTCAGTAAATATTATATCCCAACGCACACCGATTTGAAAAGAGAGAGACGCTACAGCTAGATTTTCATCAACAGGGGTATAATCGAGACTATGATGGTGGCGCCACACAATGTAAAAATATCACATTATAATACAAACTGCGTTTTATGATTGCTGTAATACCAGTGAAAATGTTTAAAATTGTACTAATTATATTGACATTTTTATAAATTTTTATTTACATTCATTTATTTTCAATAGGCGTGCATGAAAATAAAAAATAATCATTGTCATAAATATTGTATTTTCTGTGACAGTAATTACGTACAAAAAAGATTTCTAAATAAAATCATTTAAAATAATTTCTCTTTGAACAAATTAAATTATTTCATAGGGTTTATCAATTCCTTTAGACATAACGTATTATTTTTGCAACAGTTAAATCAACACTTTTTATTTGACAATATAAGAAGGAGTAACATTAAACGCATAATATAAAGAATATTCTTTTACAAAATATATAAATATAATAACCGCTTTTATAAAATATAATAACCGCTCAGTGTAACCTTATTATGCATATTGACTGCTTTGATATTAAACAGCATTGCTGTTTAAAACAGACACTATTCCGAAAGTTTTCATTTATATCGAAACACGTTGACAGAGATCTGAATAAAAAAACCTTCATCATATTTAATAATAATAATAATAAATACGCGTGTTACTTACATGATGCAGAAAACGCTGAACCGATACTTTATAAGGTTATATATATGTATATATATATATAACCATTAAATGAACGTTACAACCATCATATATATATATATATATATATATATATATATATATATATATATATATATATAACTATTAAATAAACGTTACAACCACCATATATATATATATATATATATATATATATATATATATATATATATATATATATATATATATATATATACATATATATATATATATATATATATATATATATATATATGGTGGTATATATATATATATATATATATATATATATATATATATATTCAAAAGGCAACAAATAAGTTCTTTTATTAAATGTGACCAAATCTTAAATTTAAAGATGGCATGTAATTAATTGATGTATGGAATAACTAATTTGAAATCAAAAGCTAACATATTTTATCAATAAATGATCTAAACTTCAATCTATAGACGTTATATAATAAAGTTTCATATATTAATCAAAGAAAAATTGCAAAACATCGTAACGAATAAAACCTATTATGAAATTTCAATATGATAAGGAACAGAAACATATTTAATTACATTTGAAGCAAGTTAAATTTGAAATGAATATTAACGAAGTATAGATCGGAATAACAAATGGAATATAGATATCAAATAACAAGGATATCTAATTGTCAGTCGTCAGATCACCACATGTCGCAAAAAATGCATCATTTCATATAAAAGACTGGCAAAATTGTGAAGAATTTTCTGTTACTGTCGATATAAAGCATTGAAAGAATGAAATAAAAGAAAGCACAAGAAAACAAGAGAAAATCGAAAACTGTACTTACATTTAACCTAACCATAGGGACAGAATTATAATCCGATGTTACACTTCGCGAGAAATAAAGAAGAAAAAGAGAAGTGTTTCAAAAGAATCTGCTTTGATAACCAACTTATTCTAAACAAATAACGAAAGTGAAATCCATCATCATATATATACTGCTGAACTAACATAATTTATAGACATTTAATTATTCAAAGACATATGCAAAAAATGCATTCATAACATACTTTTCTTACATTAAGCATCAAATTTTATTTTCCTTTTAGAAAAATCTTAAAATAATTTTGGGATCGAAATTTTATAGCAGTAATAAATTATAATTCATTTTACACCTTAAAACTCATTATTATCTACAATTATTTATAAAATAACAAATACATGTTCAAAAAATCGTTAAATATATTTTTTTATAATCTATTTATTAATGAGTTAGTGAACATTGTCTCAATTTAAGCATCTTAAGTTCGCAAAACACCCATTATTGAATTTAGGTACATTATTGTTTTACGTGAAAATAACATAAAATAAACAAAATTTGATAAAATTGGTGGAGAATCCTTTAAGCGTATAAAATTATATAAATTAATATGTATAAATATCTGTATACCTTTACTTTAGATAAAATTTAAATACAAACAGAAATTAAATCGAAAAATGTAGCAAAAAAACATACAATATTATAGAAACATAGTTTTTTAGTATGTAACGTAATTGCATTATGAAGTAATAAGCTTTTCAGAATGTTTTGCTCTTTAAGATAAACTCCAGAGTAGTATGTACAAAGGAAAAACAACAATCGCATATCAAGAAAGATAATCATAAATATATTTATGTTTCTTTATTGCAGTCGTATTGTATTAATACACATGTGTGCATAAATATGTTTTCTCATAAATATGTTTGAGTGCATAGATATATATGAGAAATTATATGAACTGCGTAAAAACAAGTCTTTTAGAAATGTATATAATTATTAAATTAAAACATTACAAATATTTTTCTTATTAAATCATCGTTTCGAAGAGCAACTAATATTTAATTTCAGATTCTTTTAAAATTATTTAATACACTATTTAATACATTATTTTTTCATAATATAGAAGTTATATAGCACATTATCTACCTTACTGTTAAAATATTTATTTAAAGTTTATTATTAATTAGTATTTTTGTGTTAGGTCATTTCATAAAAATAATTAGTTCTTGGTTATGTAGAAAAAATATTTAACGTCGTCTTTTTTTTTTTTCAATATATAAAAATGACAAATTAAAATCAAAAATTCAAATTATACTTCAGGTATAAACAAAAAATAACAAAGAGATGATGGATATCAATGTGGATATTAATGATGATATTAAAGCCATGAAGATATAACTTAAAATATGTTTGATTTCGAAAACATTGTTTTAACTATTCCAAATTCGTAACTGAATTTCTTTTCTAAAAATTTTCATACAGAATTTTTTTTTATTAAAATGTGAATATTTATTTTTCCTTAATATTTTCTTCGTTAATTCACATAACAAAACGAATATCTTAACTTTAGATTACTTCAATGAAATCCTTGTGAAATCTGTAATTCACATAGTTAATGGATAATATTACAGTTTCATCAAACGTAAATATTAATAGAGTAAATAATTTTAATAAAGTAATATATAGAGTAAAATAGAGTAAATTATAATTGAGTAATAGTAAATACTTTTAATTGGGATTTATTTATTGTTGTTAACTGATTTAATTTTGTATTTGTATCTGCTATGTATTTTCAAGTTTTATATTACTAAAATGCATCGCTTAAACACAAACTGAGCATATTGAATACATCAAAATCAAAGTACATGTCGTTCCAAAAGTTTTAAGAAAGAATTATTTTAATAATTTCCAATTTATTTTTAAATTAAGAATTCATGAAATCTTAAAAACGGCAGTAAAATCATTAATTTGAAGTAACAAAAGGAAACATTGACTTTTCAACTATTATTTTTGCAAGCATTTATTTGAAAAAACTATCTAGTGAAAAAATTATTTCTGTTTAATGCCATACCTTCCATGAATACATTTTCTGTCTTACTGTCGGTGCCGTAGGCATTGCTAGCTATACAGGTAAAGTTACCGATATCGGAAGCTTGAATCTCTCCAATAAAGAACTGAGAGGTTGCATCAGAGCTTGTTATTTTATATTTGGAATCTATGCGCATTTCTTGACCATTGTGTAGCCACTTAAAATTAACAGGACGACTCCCTCTTTTAATGGTACATGTAATAGCCGTGATATCACCAATGGCAATATTAGGAGGTACTGAGAGTGGATTCAGTACTGGGGCATCAGACGCAAAAGCATCTGAAATAGAGGAATTTCATAACACATTAAAATTAAGATAACAGGAAATAACTACTTTGCCAATAAAAAATGCCTTTAGAAATCTTTTAGAATGATTTTAGAAATGTAAGATATAAAAATAAAAACATCTAATTAGAAAAAAAACTTGTTTTTCCTTTTTTGTTGGAAGTAAAACCATACTTATAACTAACTTAGAAGTTTTGATTAATTGTTTATCAAACTGATTAAAATATTCTAATTTATATTGAGCATATTGTGTTCCTAGGAATTTATATTGTAATATTATACTTGTTTTTGTTCTGTTTTTTTCTTTCTTTCTGAATTTTCAGTATATAGTAATGGAGTAGTTGATATAAAATGAATATCTAAAAATTACAATCAATGCCAATATTTTCTAAATATCAGTATAGGTTTGTTGGAACGAAATAATGTAAAGAAATATTAAGAAATTTGTTTAATTATATTTCATTTCTTTTATTTAATTTTCAAGAATATTTTAGTAAGTTAAATTAAAATTACTTACAATTAAGCGATTTTATAAAAAGTTGCAAAATTCAGTGTAATTTCTATTTCAATGTGCATTTAATTCATGTAAACTTAATATTCAAAGTGTACTAAATACCTGAGATATTAAAATTAAACCAAACATAACAAAATTTATTAGTAAACAGAGTGTGTTTAGCTTGACTTTACATACTTTATTTAAATCATTTCCTTTAAAGTATATATTGTATTTTTCTAACTTTAAATTTTCTAAATTCAGTCAGTTCCTCACATAATTACAGATTATAATTAAGAATTTTATTTGTATATTAAAACAAATAAAATTCTTATGCAAAAAAATAAAATTAAAAAACAGCAAATTAAAACACTAATTTTTTCAGCACCGTTGTAATGATATATATATTTTTAAATAGCCTTGTTTCTGAGAATATCCTGATTTGAGTTACATTTTTATTACCAAATCAAACTTTCCGCTACAAATTGTTATTTTTCTACGTAAGAAGATTCAGTGTGAAAACATACTTCGTTAATTTAAAAAAAAAAAAAAAAAAAAAAAAAAAAAAAAAATGTAATCAATATGCTGATAAATTATTTTACATAGTTTTAAAATAAATGTTAAAAAAAAAAAACCAACAAGTTAGGTAATTTTATCAGATAATGTTTTTCTACTTTCTCAACAATTTCTATTAATATTATTTTTAAGATGTTGAAATTTTTTTATAAATTTTAGTGCAACAATAAAATAAATTTCTGAAATTTAATTAGTAACTGTGATAACAAAGTGAAAAACAAAATTAACTATGTAAGCAAAGTTCCCTGTGTATGTCTAAATGGAAAAAAAGCAAATATTTAAAAAATAAATGAAAATAATGGTATTATAGACAAGTAATGTAAATACTTACAAATTTAAAATACTTGTGTAATATTTAATTATTGAAAGCAATTATAGTTAATCTTAGAGAAGTATGATAAAAAAGATTTCCCCAAAAGATTTAAAAATGCATCTTTATTGTTAGTAACAGCTAATAATAATAACCTAAATAAATATTATTATTTAATTTTTGTTTTTAAAACGTTAATTTGAAACAAAATCACAAATTAATTTTTATACATCACTGTTATTATTATATTTGACAGCATAAATTAAACTTTTTTTTGTTGATGTCTTCAACATAATGATGTTAGTAATCGTTACATAATATTTAGTTCAATGAATGACAAATGCTATCCAACAATGTACAAAATAAATAAATAAAACTTTCTACGGCCTATTTATATTTTGAACTAAAAAACGTGTATCATGAAAAAATATTCTTTAGAAGGTATTTCTATAAGAAAATTAGTTAAATTAAACCAATTTTTTTTTTTCGCTAAATACTATCTCAGGAATCACAAGTTACGAGACATTTAACTAATGCAAAACAAAGGTAGAAACTTACCTTGTAAAATAGTGTAAAGAAGTAATAATATTCCATATGTTAGTCTGCACATTCTGAGATTTAGATGAAAGTCTTTGCTTTATCCTTTATATTTTAACCAATTTCTTATCAGGTGAAGCTTGCTTGCTGGGTACAGTCGAAAGCATTTTTGGAGAAAGCAACGCTGTAGAAACACTAATAGAGCATGACGGTGGCGCCACCATTTAACGTTAAAATTAATTATCATTTTTTAAGTCCAGCCACTTGGAATAGAAAACTAAACTAAAAACAAATCCTTAATATTTTCTCATGAATAAATAACTGTAATTATTATTTATATTATTTCAAATAAATTTAAGAAATAAGACTCGGAAACAGTTAGATATCCAATATAAATATTAACACAAAAAATGTACCCACATATGTAAATACATACAAATATAAACACCAGAAAATATTAAAAATTATGGCTGTAATATTAGCACATCACTCCAAATTCTTTTACAAAATATAAAATGAGCGTAAGAAAAATTCAAAAAATTATATATACGGCAATTATATTCGGCACTGTATATTTCCATTCAAAGATAAAACTTTCTCGCTAAATTACAATGTAACTGATTTAATGTTGAATTTATTCAATAAAACCTACAAAATTTAGAGAAATGATCAGTGAGTTAACATTATTACGGATCTATGAAACTTTTTTTTGTAACAAACAATAATGTAACAAACCATAACATGGGTTATGGTTTATTAAATTTAATGGTATTTTTGTACTAAGTTTAATGTTGTGATTGCATATTTATACAAAATACTTATTGTTTCTAAATATTGAGTGCTTAGTGCTTAATAATGAGCGACTATATTTAATTTAGATTTAATTTTAATAGAGTATTTTACAAAGAAAAAAGACACAAGGCAAATCAATCCCTGTTTTATTTGTAATTGCTTTCCCCTTTACTGAAATATCTTAGTAGTGAAACAACATTTACAGGAAATGAAAACTGTATCGAATGACTTTTTTGAAGTATAATAGAGTCTAACATTATATTTTACCCTGACAGTCGATATTTTATTTAAACTATTTTGCTAAAATAATCACGATAAAACATTTTCATATACAAATAAAATATAAGGCTAATAAAAATATAAGGTAAAGGACAAGAATTGCATTAAATTTATTTTTACGCATTTAATATTCAAATCACTTAATATATTTGATAAAAATACACACTTAAAATTAATACACTAAGTACCAATGTCATACATCTATGTAAAATATGATATTTATTGTTCATATCAAGGTGTTATAAAACAAAAACAATTGATTGAATTTTGTTTAAAACTACACAATTTGACTATTTATATTCTGTATCATCGCATGTTATTCAAAATGTCAAAGTTACCTAAGCAAGCTAAATATTTTAATACAGAAATACCTACTAAGACGGAATTGCAATTGATCGAAAAATAAACGTCCTTTAATACAGGTTCTTGTCTTAGAAGCTAAACCGTTCTTTGTATTCTTGTCGCAAGACCATGCAATTTTCCGTTTAAGTCAGATTTCCGTTGTACAAAACATATGTTTTCATAAGTTTTATTGTATAAGCATTAAATATGTATGGTTAAAAACATTAAGAATATTTAAAATTCTACCATTATAATGATAAGTGTCAATATCTAGAAAAGGTTTTTAATCATATGGAGAGTTTTGTAATATCACTGAAAATAATGAAATCAACAATACTTCCATGTTGAGGTTATACCTATTAACAGAAAACATTATTATTAACTGTTTAATCGCTTCAATAATATCCACGTAAAATTGTAAATCGTTTAATACACACGTTAAAAATAGTATAAAAGCACCTGAAAGTAATTTTTTTTTAATTAAACTATATATATTGTGAAAAAAGTCGATTTAGTAGTACGATATTCAACCACCAATCCGATGTAACAATATACCACTCGAAAATTTTATGAAGAAGAAATAACTTTATAAATTATTAAGCATAATATTCATAAGCTCTTAAAACAAGATTTTAAAGACTTTTATAGAAACCCATACAATATGGTACATATGTAATGAAAATTTATGAAAATTATTATTTATAATTTTATGAAGAAGAAATAACTTTATAAATTATTAAGCATAATATTCATAAGCTCTTAAAACAAGATTTTAAAGACTTTTATAGAAACCCATACAATATGGTACATATGTAATGATAATTTATGAAAATTTCTAAAATCATATAGCCATTGTAATATTTGTACTTCATCAGTTATCGTAGCACTTCTTGTTTCAAAAATCATTTTAAAATATTTATGGTGTGATGCAAAAGTAATCTTGTTATGATGTTTTTAACACATAGCATTTAGATTTTCCACGTAATTTTAATGAGTTACGGTAAAACATAAAGAAGATTTTTCTTTACAGCTCGTAATTGCAAAATTAAAAGAAAAAACATCTTTCTGAAAACATGATTTTCAGAAAGATGTGGGGAAACATGAGTTATGGTTTATTAAGTTTAAATGGTATTTTTATACTAAGTTTAATGTTGTAATTGCATATTTAAAGAAAATACTTATTGTTTTTAAATATTGAGTACTTATTGATTAATAATCGTGACTATATTTAGTCTAGATTTAATTTTAATAGGGTATTTTACTTTATCAGAGACACAATTTCGAAAGAAAGAAGAAACAAAGCAAATCAATCTCTGCTTCAGTTGTAGTTGCGTTCCCCTTTACTAACATGTTTTAGTAGTGAAACAACATTTACAGGAAATGAAAACTGTATTGAAAGACGTTTTTGGGGTATAATAGAGTGTAACATTATATTTTACCCTGACAATCGATATTTTATAACGTTCGAAGTCATGTAAAATGATGAATTTGAAGTATAACTTTTTTTTTATGTTATATGCATAACTACATAATGACACAAATAAATAAAATCATATTTGAGGTTTTAAATAAAGCCATATGAAGATGGATTTTAAATACAGCTTTTTTTTTTTAAGTATATGTATAACTACGTAGGAATACTGTTACACGTACAGCTAACAACTGCAAATATTTAAATTACGTCATAATGAACAGAGGAAAGTATTTCGCTCTGTTGGAAAAAATCTCAACTATGATACTCCAACCATTGAATATTAAAATTACATTTTGAAATTGTAAAAAGTGAAGATAAACAAAAAATAATATAAACATGAATGTAATCAATTTAAAAAAAAATGTCAGTAGTTTCAAATAAAACCGTGAAAAAGACAGAAATGTATAAATGAAGAAAAAAAAAGATCGCAAGTATAGTTTTGTTAAAAACAACATATTAAAAATAAGCAAACTGATATAACGAATTTCAAGGATTAAAACGAAAACAAGATACATATTTCGCATACAATTTCTATAATCAAAACTTGATATACATGACATCGTAAATGTAATAAAATTACTTGTTAAATTACTATTGGAAATTGTTTTACGCGCAAAAATAATAAAATCGGTAGTTAAATAAATAAATAATGAATAGATTCAAAATGATTAATAGGATTATTACCCAACAAATAGCTGCAAAAAAAAATTACATCTAAGCATGCACGTTATCATTTTAAGACATTTTTTAAATTTTGCATATTAAATATCTCATGAACATACGTATAAATATCATAATTCTAACTACTTTTTAAAGAAAACGTTTATTACACACCTACGGAGATTTTTTTTTCAATATACGTTATTTTGACGATGAATAAATATGGAATTATAATGACCAAATTTTTCTTTCTTTTAACACTATATTTGCTATTTATATTTCGGAGTTTTTTATGAACAGAAATATAACAATAAATAATAAATCCAGAATTGAAATTTGGACTGACATGATAAGACCATTCAATCAATATTGTAGCAGTCGTGTTACTGTATTATTAATTTACAAATTTAAAAAGTAAAATAGACTTCTTTTCCATCTCACCTTCCATAGAGACGCTTTCTGTTACACTATCTGTTCCGAAAGCATTGCTCGCGACACAAGTGAAGTTGCCGATATCGGTTGCTTGAATCTTGCCGATAAAAAACTGCGAACCGACTTCGCTGTTCGTTATTTTATATTTTGAATGAGACTGGACATCCTTTCCGTTGTGAAGCCATTTGAAGTGAACCGGTAAGGTCCCACGTTTTATGGAACACGTTATCTCTGTCATGTCACCTATGGCTATGTTCCGGGGAACAAACAGGGAATTCAGGACTGGTGAATCTGAAGCAAAGCATCCTAAAAAGAAAATTTTAATTTTTATATACAATAGTCATTTTCTAAACATTATTAGTAATATACACATTTAATATATACCGTAGGATAACGCGCGCTTTCGACAATAAATAAATAAATAAATAATAATTAAAAAAAAATTACCGTACTTTCGTGTTATAGCGGCCCCCACAATTATGATTATGCCAAGTTTGCAGTTAGGATTTCGCCAAGATCATCGTAAAGCTTATATATGCATCCTATATACGCATATATACATTCCAAACACTCTTATGTGTGCCCTATACGTCATTATACATATATTATTTATGTCTTATATGTCATATATATATACATCATATATGCATCCTATCAGAAGCTTAGAAGATAAAGGGCGAACTCGAAAGATCATTTCAATCGGGATTCGCCCTTTCACTTCTAAGGTCCTGATATATGACTATAACTTGGCCACATACGTCAAGAAATGTTATATATGTATCATATATTATTATAATGTCATACATGCTTTATAATTTGGCAATAAATCTTGGTCGCTTGGCGATTCATCCTTGGGGGCCGCTATAACACGAAAGCACCAAATTTACAATATATTAATGAAAAAGAAACAAAATATAAGACGAAAGTACCAAATTTCTACATTATTTTTCATATCTGATAATTTGCATCTATCCTGTTTGTAACTTTAACATTTTTGTAACGATTTTATGCCATTTCTATATTGCCTATTCAAAGAAAAATTCTTCTAAAGTTACAGAATTTCGTTAAAAATGCTTTAAAAAAAAATAAAGTGCCGACGTCAATAAAATGGCGTCAAGAGGTCCATTCTCGACCGAAAACAACAACCATTTTCCCAATGGTTAAAAAAAAAAAAAAAAAAAAAAAAAAAGATAGAAACATACAGATGCGCGTTATACCCGATTATAAATAAGAAAAATTAAAAATTAACAAAAAAAAAATGGTGATCATATGAATTAAGATTTTTAATTTAATAAACATGCTATTTATTCACAAAATAAATAAATAATTTTCGCAATCAAATTTAATGGAAAGTAATATTTGTTATACTTTACAATAATTTTTATTTTATTTTTTGCTATGTGTCTCATCATGATTTCTTTGCAAAGAAGAAGGTGCGAGTTATACGAAATACGAAAAATGAAGTTTGAAAGTTTATGTGCGTGTTATACGCCGAAATATACTTAATAGTACAAATTTAAAATCTTCAAAAATTTAAAGCATTTATAAACATACAATATTAATGGAATTTCAAGTACGTATGTGTGTGTGTGTGTGTGTGTGTTACTTTTATAATATTTTTTTATTAAAACCTATATTTGTTAAAAGTAATAAATATTCTGTTATTATTACTCTTACAACTTGAACTATACACATAATTACATTAATAAATTTTTAATTATAAATTATCAAGAATATAAAATACTGAAATAAGGAGCATTGAATTTGTAATTTTATACACTAAAACGTATTTAGATCAAATCGCAAGAGACTTGAAAAAAAAAAGATTTCGTTTTAGACAGTTTTAATCTTAACAAGTACACCGTCAACAAAAACTGTATTTTAACCATGAACAGAAATTTTTACCAGGATTCCATTCTATACTAGTTATGTCTTAATAGGTTTTACTGTATCAAAAATATTTATATTTCTGATAATAAAATATTCTATTTTCGTCTTTTATTTATTTACTTAAGATTTTAATTTACAATATCATTTAATTCCAAGTCGAGATAGGGGATCGAGACGCCGATTAATTATATATTTTCTATAAAGTTGTTTCTATTAAGCAATACCACCAATAGATGATATTTTTTAAAACAGGAAACTTGGAATAAAATAATCTTATAAATAACGTAAAACATTTCATATTCTGTACAACAAAGCACGAAAACTTTTAAAGCCTTTTTTGTATAAATAATTTCTAATAAAATATTACTTATTAAAATATTACTCATAGATACTACTCATGTTTTTTAAATAAAATTGATTACTTGAATATTATTTTTTAAAATTGGCTTATAACTTTAAATTTGTAATCCGTAGATATAATTTTCTTAGAACTCTTAAATTTAAATTTAAATAATAATTAAAATAATGTAATTCATGTTAATTAACAACAATTAAATAAAAATTGATATCATGGGCAATGGTACACATAAAAAAAATGTAGCTGTAAAGTATTTGTTTCATGTAATTAAAAATAACGTTTGTAATGTTCGTTAAAGTGATGGTATATATAAAAATAATGTATAGTTTTAAGCCATATTAATGCAATTTTGTACATTTTATTTAATATAATTTGTGCATCTTACATTTAATTTTTATATATTATAGTACTACCTTTTTTTAAATAACATGTTCATCATTATATTATAACAAGACATGAATTATGGTTCTGCTTATATTTATAAGTACATTTTAGTATTGTTTATTTTTATAACTATAAATCTGCATTTTAAATTATTTAAATGTTTAATTTGTACTCTTAAAAACTCCACCTAATAAAATCAATATATCAGAAAAGTGACTGATGGTTAGACATTGCAAAATATATTATTTGACGAATTTTAATACATGCTGTTTAAAGATAATGCAATCACTTTTTAAATTAATGATAAAATAAATGTAAAACAAAGTTCTATTTAAGGAGCTGTGTTTGAAATGTGTTATACAAATTATACATCTATAAATAGTTTATTTTTATTCGTTTTAATATGTGTCTATATTATGGCTATAATGTGGAACAACACTTTACTCTTTGCGACATATTAAAACATATTAGGAGTTAAAAAAAAATACATTTTACTAAAATGTATAATGTATATTAAAGAAAAATACATAACAACAATTTAATTATTAATAAACAAGATGGAAATAAACAAAACAAGTTGGCAGTTGAACAAACGTTATTATTTTTTTTTATCCCTGTTATTTACATTTTTATACCATCAAATACTTCTAATAGCATTTTTTTAGCTGATATAAGGTACACATTTTAATGCTTTTAATCATTAAAATAATATGCATTTTATACAGACAATATTGCATGCATGAATGGAATATAATTACTTAAATAACTTACCATGCTTAATCATCACTGTTAAGGTCAAAAACAGACCGTATCTTCTCACAAACATTTTCTCTTTTCGTTATAAGTTGATTATTTTCTTTTATTTTTGCATCTTTATAAATCAATCACTGCAATTAATCCTACTTTAGAAAAAGTAAATATTACTATCCGCAATATTAGGCAGGCGTCATATTTGATGAAAGAGAATACAAGTAGCTAGATGTTCAATAAGAAATATATTACAGAAACTATGAAAGTGGCGCCACGCAACGTTAAAAATATGCATTATTTTCTGATACAATCTGATTGCGTACAAAAGTGTTTAGCATATACACAATTTAGATGCTAAATTTTAGAATTCGAAAATCTTATATTTTTAGAATTTTTTGTCTTCACATTTATTATGACGCCAAGAACACTTTATGACATTTTAAAGCTAAATAAGAAGAGAGTAGGTGAATTTTACTTTTCTTTTATGTTTTAAGAGGTTATTTTAAGATAAAACTTATTTCCTAGCTTTTATTTACAAGAAAAATAATAAAATCCATTGATTGACGACATTTAGTATTTTAATCGTTTTTAATAAATGCCCCCAGATAATTGGAAAAGTGCCCTACAGATTAAACTTTTAAAATAAAAACTTACTTTGAAGTTCTTAATTTAAATATAAATATCAAAACTTACAAAATTGCTTTAAGAAAATAACTGTGGGTTTTATACACTTAGTATTTTGCGACATTTAATTTCAACTATCTTTTTTTTTTTTTTTTTTTTTTACTTATTGTTCATAACGTAGCAAATACTTTATATAAAATAAACCTTATTTCAAAATTTTTGACAGCTACTAACAGCACTTTTTAATAAAAACAGATTCTGTTATTGATAATATATCTATAATGACTGTTCTTTAAATATCCTAATTTTTTTCAAAAAACAGACCCGAAATTTCAGATAAAATACATTGTTAAATAAATCAAATTCAGTTATCCTCTTGTTTATCAGCCCACTGCTTTACAATATATAAAAAGAAAACCTCAAACATAACCAGATAACTGTAATATAATGACATAGACGAAGAGCTATTAATTCAGAGGAGCTCCTAAAAGACATTCCTTGTGTATTATTAAAAATAATAATCGATTGTGTATTATGATACATTCTACTTCATGGATATGACCCATATAAAAAATGTGCATGGCACAGCAACAATTGTAAAAAAGAAATCTAACATATTCAAATTTTATCTCAACAACATCGTGAAATTGCCTCACTATCCGATCCACTTTCGAAAATGCATGTATTGACAAACCAACAAATAGAAAATAATGTACACTTGAACTGCAAGTCATCTTGTAATCATAATGAAATTTATATGCAACTATTTTAAAGGTACTGAAAAAGTTAATTATCGCAATTAGTTTACCCAGTTATTACTAAACCTATATTTGTTTTTAAATCTTGCATTGGTCAAATTAACAACTATATTTTTTTATAAAACTTTTTTAAGAATTAATACATACTTAATCTAAATAATATTCAATTATTTAATTGAATGAGATCCTTTTTAATAATTATCAGTTTAAAATACATATCTTAATGATTCAAACCAGTGTTGTCAAGTTGGAGAATTTTTTTATTCAAAATATCTACCACTCTTTTAAAATAGCAATCTTAGTTTTCTTTAATGGCAGACATTACCGTGATTAAATAAAGCTAAAATTTATAATCGTAAAATGTGGTAGATGTTTTGAATTTTAAAAAAAAAATCCCCCAATCTGGCAACACCGATTCAAAGTTGGCTTTCGTTCAAGATTGTTAAAACTTGTACAAAATCAGTTAAAAACATTTGTGTGTATCTAAATAATTAATAATGACATAATATATACATTACATTATTTTAATTAATAATGTAATATATCAGAAACGTCAACAATAAATTAAACGTTGCATATCTCAATCATTAAACAACCATATTTGTTGCCAAGCAATACGCAATAGTTCCCATCGCATTTCCAGATCTTTGGTTGTGCTTTCCTCTACGATTGTCTATCGAAGGTGAAACAACATCTACAGGCAATGCAGAAATTTCGTGCTAGACGCTAAATTATGTTTCATTGATAAGAAAAGTCTTGTCTTAAAAAAATACGCTAAGACTTGAATAATAAATTTTAAAATGCAAAGTTTTATGTATAAATTTCAAAAAAAAAATCTTTGTAAAAAATTTTAGAAAATTACTTTAGAAATGTAGATAAAAATACAATAACGTTACAATAGATAATTACAATAGATTCTTACAATTCAATAGATAGTTACAATAGATACTTACAATCCAATAGATAATAAATTACTGTTTTAATAATCTATTGTAACACTATTGTTACAAAAGATAATAAATAAATTATAAGATATCTATAATATAATCACGACTAATTTATATATAAAACTTTTTTTTTTTTTCAGATAAAAAGTAATGTCATAATACTCTTTTTGAAATTTCACTTTTTTTTCTTTTTTAAATGAAGATAATATAATAAAAATCAGGACCCTGGAAGTAACACCAATAAACCAATAAATCTTAACTCTTTGTTTAAAAAAAAAGGGGGGGGGGGTGAGGGTTGAGGAGAAAGAAAGAAAAAAAAGGAAGAAGAAGAAAAAGGAAGAAGAAGAAAAAGAAGAAAATGTGTCTTAATTTAACCAATATATATATATATATATATATATATATATATATATTATGAAAAAAAAAACATATACACACATAAACAGTTTACATATGATAAATAATTTATAAAAAAACATTTGAAGGAAATAATTTTGGATATAAAATATAAAAAAATCTACGAGCCTTTATTCATATTTTCTTACATTAAAATAATAACATGTTTAACTTTTTTTATTTTTAACAAAAATTGCAAATTTAACATACATTATTGCATCGTACTTGTTCAAAAGTTTACAATAGTCAGAATATCTTGTCATAGAAAACTTTTGTCAACTTAATTTTCTCTTCAAAATTTAAATAGAAATTAAAAAGTTCTGAGATAAAATCTAAAAAACAATAAACAATACAAATAAGCTGTTTGTTAATTAACAAAATATATTTAAATCGAAATGAGTTTAGATAAGTAAAAGTTATTAGTCAAAATAAAAGTTGGATCTAATTTATATTGTAGTGATATTGTAATACGATTTAATAGCATTATGTAATATATGTCACACTGTTTTAATTAATTGCTACTTAAAATTTAATAATTTTCCTTAAATGAACTATTAATTAAACAAAATATAGATGTTTTCAGCTAATTTTCATTTGAAGTATTTTTTTAACCTAATGATTTTCTTTATAATTATCACTGATCTTACCTTCCATATAGACTGTTTCCGTCATAGAATCCATTCCAAATGGATTATTAGCAATACATGTAAAATTACCGATATCAGAAGCTTCAATCTCACCAATGTAAAAGTGAGAACTTGTTTTTGTTGTACTTATTTTGTACTTTGGATGAGAATGTATTTCTTTACCATTGTGCAGCCATTTAAATGTTACTGGTTGGCTACCCTTCTTGATAATGCAATATATTTCTGTAACATCTCCTACTTCAATATTTGCTGGAACTAAAAGAGGTTTTAAAACAGGAGATTCGCTCCCAAGAACACCTGAAAATATATCAAATATAGAATTTTTGTGAAAATGCCTGCATATTGTAATAATATTCAAAATGTTATCGTTACTATTAAATAACAACCGTAAATAATAACTGCTGGGGTATAAGTCGTCGTATAACTAGAAAATATAAAAATTCAAACACTGTGTGTTAAGCTTTGTATTTGATAAAATCCAATAAAGAAAAGAAACGTAAAGAAATTAGCAAGCAGATAATGTACTGAATGTTACCTTATATTATAAGGTAACTGTAAAAGAATTAATTATTTAAGGTAAATTTTTCAAATTATTGATTAAATAGAAAATTTCCTATATCTGATGCTTGAATCTCTCCTATGAAAACTGTGAGCTGGCAGCCAAGCTGCTTATTTTATATTTAGAATGACTGTGAATATCATTTCCATTGTGCATCCACTTGAATTTCACTGGTAAGGCCCCTCTATTTATAGTGCAAGAAATTTTTGCTAAGTCGCCAATAGCAATATTGGGTGGTATTAATAAAGGATTTAGTATTGGAGCGTCTGCAGCTGCAGCTCCTTTGAAAAGACGAATATTAACTAAGAAAAAGTAAATGATTAATTAAATGTAAGATTGAACTAAAGATATTCTAAATATTATAACACGCTATTTTTTTTTTCTATATCTTTATTTTTACACATATTAGTTTATTTTTATTCTCAGTCAATTAAAGATTTACTGGACTCAGGCTTTTATCTACAGTGAATTTTCTTGAAATCATTTTCATCTATTTTTAAAATCTTGTGTTTTTCACAGACGTATATCATTGTCAAAGGACGGAAGAAGAACAAATTAGAGTTCGAACTTTTCAGGTATGGAAATTTTAGGACAAAGAATTTACATATATTTTTATATTACCAACTTTAAAATCAGTCGAAATTTAGAACTTATACTATAATAGAGGCTGTTAAAATTTACCAACTGTGTGATTTATTTATTTTTTATGCAACGGTTTTTATTATGCAAAAAATCAACTTAATGAAATTTTAAAAACACATATTTTAATAAAATACGTTAATAATATGATTGCATCAATGTAGCATAAGTACTCACAAAAATATTTATAGGTGAACTACCTCATTACTGCAAAAAAATACTGACAAAACTTTTATCAATAATTTTGAGAATACAAAATAAATAAATAAATAAATAAATAAAAATTGTGAAATTTTTAAGCAAAACTAAGATTTTTGTTTTCTCCTCAATGTTATCTCTGGTGACTAGAGCTTTTTAAAAGAAATGATAAAATGTTTTGAGTTGAATACCGGATTATGGCTAAGCATTAATGCTCAAACAGATATAAGTAAAAAATCATTCTAACATTTGAACATGAAGGGGGTTATTTGTTTTATATCATGAAAATAGGATCAAATATATTAAATGTACTAAACTAGATAAACTCAAGCGAAAATATATTACATCTATTTAATAGATACGCCCACACATACATAGTATGTATTATATATAAGGGTTATGCTAATAATTAAAATAACATACTACTAAAGAATTAACTAAATTAAAAATAGGTAAAATTTTAATTTTGGCGAATATGTTTATAAAAAATAATAATATCATAATGAACTCAATTATTGTCTTAAGAATAAATGTTATACCATAATTTTTTTTAATGTCACAAGAGAGGCAAAAAGAAAAACAATATTATTAAAATTCAGAAATATCATTTTGAATTATCAAAACAACTTAATTATCCAAACAACTGAATTATCAAAAGTATTAACTTTGAACCAAAAAGACAATAAATGATTAAAACAATATAATTGATTATTGTAATCTTTTTTATAGGTCTATAGCTATTCAAAAAAATAATATAAAATTATCTTTAATAATCTTTTTTTTTTAAATTTAATAAGTATCCTGAAAATATTTACTAATAAATAATCAAGTTTATACAGAAACAACAAATATATTAGGTTCATTACATTAAATCGAAAATTAAACTTAAATTTTAAATTAGGTTACCAGAAATACTAACTTTTAACCATACAACAAATTTTTATAATTTATTATTTAATATATTTTACATAATTATCGAAAACAATGACGTAGAATAAGTTTGAGCAATTCTTTTTAAAGTTAAAAAATATTCCAAAAATATTTGCTGTTCTCAGACAAAACCTTTACAATTTCATTCATTATCAATAACATATTTATTCGATTGTACTTAATGCTTTACGTAAATTACGAATTCTCTGAATATTATTGCTTTCTAATACTAGAATTTATATACATATATGACTAAAAACATAATTAACTACAACTAATTTAGCTTCTAATTTACGAAGTACTCTTCAAATACATTTAAAAGGATTGTTCTGAGAACTGTGATATGAATGTACCGAAAAATGGGTTTTAGAGAGGATTAAAACATTTTTATTTACATATTATTTCATAATCCAGTAAAACAAAAATATATATGCTATAATGCATGTAATGTAAGGTTACATATGCTACTAGTTATTTAAGTAATGTGTATCTTTCAATTAATTGTAGCACTTAGACATACAGATGAAAACATAGATGCTTCAGCTTAAAATAAAAATCATGCATATCAAAATTTTAAAAAATACTGTATTAAAAGTGGTAACTTACCATGATTTCTTTCAGTCCTAAATATAATGAATATGAGTACGCACAAATCTCTTATGGCACAATTAAAAAACGTTGTTCTTATCCTTAAGGACATGTCAAGGCCTTTAAAGATAACTTTTCTGCAGAAATGGCCTAAGTCTCTTCTACTTCAAAGATATCGAAGCCTTGTCAAATGTTACATCCAAGCTCTCAGCAATTTGATAAGAGAGAGACGCTACATCTAGATTTTCATCAACAGTGGCATAAACGAGACTATGATGGTGGCGCCATACAACGAAAAATTATCGTATTATAGTTCAAATTGCTTTTTGTAATTATTTCAATTCCAGTAAAAGCGTTTTAAATTATTATTATTTTCTTTTCGACATTTTTAAAATATATTTTTCAATTTTTATACAGGTATATAAAAACAAAAAATAACAAATATACTTCAACGGCAGTAAAGATGTCATAATAAGAATGAGTAATATATATATATATATATTATTTTTTTTACTGAGAAAAATATTGAATTGCTTCTTAAGATTTATAAATGTACTTGCATGGTACATAGATTTTTGTATATAAGCAAGTATAACTATATCAGATACAAATTTTTAATGTAGGAATGTAAGAATGAATACTAGTAATATAAAATATAAGTAACCTTCTTTTTAAATTATTATGCCTGATATTATTGCTAATTACAAATATTGACGATTCAACTATGATATCAAACAAAATTGTTGTCGAGAATAACAATTCAAAAACGATTTCAGATATTATTACTGAAAGCGTTTTTTGATATCGAATTATGGATTCTGAATTAAAATCTTCTTTGATCATTTTCTTTTCAAGTTATACATGGAATAAAGAATAAGAAAATGTGAATCTACAAATCGGAAAATCGCATTTTTATGCGGAATAAGTTATTAATCACTAAATGAATGGTTTATAAACAAATGTTTAATAAGAAAATGTGAATATATAAATCGGAAAATCGCATTTTACGCGGAATAAATTATTAATCACTAAATGAATGGCATATAAACAAGTGTTTAATAAGAAAATGTGAATCTACAAATCGGAAAATCGGAAAATCGCATTTCACTCGGAATAAGTTACTAAATCACTAAATGAATGACATATAGACAAATGTTTAATAAGAAAATGTGAATATACAAATCAGAAAATCGCATTTTTATGCGGAATAAGTTATTAATCACTAAATGAATGGCATATAAACAAATGTTTAATAAGAAAATGTGAATCTACAAACCGGAAAATCGCATCTTACTCGGTATAAGTTACTAAATCACTAAATGAATGGCATATAAACAAATATTTAATAAGAAAATATGGATCTACAAATCGGAAAATTGCGTTTTACTCGGAATAAGTTACAAAATCAATGTTACGAATGGCAATTGATATTCAATTTAATATTATTTCAATATAATGTTATGTAGTGGTGTTTTTTCGGGATTTAAAGAAAAAATACTTTACACTTATATAATATAATTAATAATTAGTGAATATTTTAAATTCAATTTAATATTTAAAACATTATTCAGTTCTGTTTATATTATTAATTTATTTATGCAAAAACATAAAAAAATTAAGCTGTATTTTGACAGGTTAAAAAAAAAGTTATAAATGTATAAGTTTTAATTCAATTTATTAAGCTATTTTTCATTGTTTGAAGCCCATAACAATCAGGGATTGCTTTTCTTTTTAAAATTTTTCAAACGTGAAACTACAATATAAAAATGAAAGGGTTGTAAATTTGGATAATAAATGTAATAATAAATTTGGATTTATTATTATTATTATCATCATTATTATTATTATTTGTAGACACTTAACACAATCTCGTTTAAAATAGGGACTATTTTATTTTATATTGCCTTTATGAAAACTTTTGAATTTTGACATCCAGATACTGTTACAATTTCACCATTATAAATAGTAATGTAAAAATTAACAGAGTTTTGTTTTAAATTTATGTGCTACTATTTATATTTTACCTTCTAATTTAATTACAATTTTTAAATCACCAAATTAAATTATTTGAATATAAGAACAGTCAAAGTTTGTAGGTAGATAAATTGCGTATGAAGTAAAAAAAAAAAAAAAAAAAAAAAAAAAAACATTGAATGATAACTAAAAAACATAAACTCTCTTTAAAAAGTTACAAACAAACATGCTTTGAAATTAGTAATGTGTACATTATATTTAATATAAAGATGTGTAGAAATAATCCTGTTACTCGCAAATATTCATGACATTAAATTAACAATTTTAATGACTTTTTTTTATTGTTAATCTAATGCCTTTATATTTAAGTATTATATCATTTTTAAGAAGGGGGGGGGGATGTGCCAGTTCTGTAATTTTTTTTCTCATTATTTAGTCAAACATAATCACTCACAATAAAGCTTGATTTTGAATATTGTCCATAAAAGGTCTTAAAATTTAAACTAATTGAATTATTTTTTCATTTTCATTACCATACCTTCCATGAATACATTTTCTGTCTTACTGTCCGTACCATAGTCATTGCTCACTATGCAGGTAAAGTTACCGATATCGGATGCTTGAATTTGACCGATAAAGAATTGAGAACTTGCTTCTATGCTAGATATTTTGTATTTGGAATGGGTGTGAATTTCTTGACCATTGTGCAGCCATTTGAATTTAATAGGAAGACTTCCTCGTTTAATGGTACATGTTATACTTGTGAGATCTCCGATCGCAATGTTTGGGGGCACTGAGAGTGGGTTCAGAACTGGTGGTTCAGACGCGAATACATCTGAAAGAGAGAACGTTATGAAGACATGTGACATATTAAATGTAAAAAGAAAAAACATAAAGTTTCCTCTATGTAAATAATAATGATAATGACAATAATAATAATAAACATAATGGCAATAACAATAATAATAATGATGATGATGACGATGATAATGAAAATAATAATAATAATAATAATAATAATAATAATAATAATAATAATAATAATAATAATAATAATTTTAGAGACATTAGAAAATGCAATGATAATTTCAAAAGCAAATATTTTCTAAGTTTTTAGAAAGGTATAAAAATTAAAGAAAAGGAGTATTAACTTAAAAATATTAATAAGCTTTTATCGTTGAATAGATTTGCCAACTTTTGTCCCTTTATATAAATTTTATAATAATAACTAAATCCAGAAATCAGTATCATTTTAAATATTGAATATTAGCAATTTTAGTATCAATATAAACAAACAGCTTTTTTTCTGACAATAAATGACATAAAGTTGTTCTTCTTATTTGCATTATTAGTATCGTTATTATTATATATTTTTAGTTAGTTAAAATAATTTAATTTCAATTTTACCGCTGATACATTCACTTTGCTTAAGTAATATAGCTTATCTCATCTGTGAGCTATTTTTTTTTAAACCTAAATATCTAAATAAAAAATTACTAGCGACATATTATATATTAAATACAGTATGCTCAGAAATTTTGTTTTTTATAGCGGATTATACAGTCTTTTAATTGTGAAATTGATTTTAAATCCTCACATTACTCTTCCTTTTGTTCGTATATTATAAAGAAATCAGCAAAATCTCATAAAAAAAGACGTATCAAACAATTCTAAATTTATATTTCTCAATGATGTTAATACCAGAAAAATCATCCAAATATAACAATTGTAAAATTTTTGCTATACATTATCAATCTATTAAAGACCGCATTATTCAACATTGATTAATGATAATACCTGATTTTCTTTCTGTTATTTTTCTTTATTTTTTTCCTTCTTTTATTTATTATTTTTTTAACATACATTTATTTTGAAATTCTTACACATATATATACATTTTAAAATATACATAAATATATAAAAATGTATGATTTTCATTGAAAAGTGCCCTGCTGGCCTTTTCCTCCTTGATTTCGACTGTTTTGAACAATTGAAATTATCATTTTACTTTTTTTCCCTTTTTTTAATGGTAATTAATACATTTTTTTTAATTTATTTATATTTTTCGTTTTTAATCCTGTCCTAGACGCTTTTTTATCTTTAATTTTAACTATACGCATTCATATGTAGTTTAAACTACAGTTAGACATCTTTTCTCGTATGGCTCCCTGAGTTTTAGAAATGCACCTACTCCAAGACAGGGCTTAAAGTTTGCGTTAACTGGGAAGCCCAGGAAATGCCTAAATTGTTCAACTATCAATCTATTTTTACGTCCGTAGCAGTTTTCTCCAGCATATGCAATATTTTACATAGAAATTAAAATTTAAAAATGTGATTTATCGATTTTTTTTTTCATATTTATGTATCAAAATATACTGACTGACATTTCTACAAGAATATTCAAAAGAATTATTATTATGATGATAATTATTTAAAAAATGCGAATTTGTGAAACAATTTTTTAAACAAATCTTTTATATTCAAATAATAATAACAGTCTTAAAAAAACATTAAAAATAGCGAAGGAAATAAAAAAAAACTTCATTAAATAATAGTCATATCTAAACAAATTACACCATATATATACATACTGATACACATATAAGCAAATCTAAAATACTGCTATTAACAGTAAGGAAATGTATATTTTATATAGAGAATAAATAAATAAAAATCCATTTTTATTTAGATAATTTTTCAGAATAGGGTCTATGTCTATTTCATTACCGAGGATATAATTATTAATGTATGAATTAAGTAAAATATATTATTGCACAGGAAAATGAAATGAAAATTTAGATATAATATAATAATATTATGAGACTGCAAACATAAATATGGGTGCAATTTTTTTTTTTTTTTTTTTTTTTTTTTTTTTTTTTTTTTTTTTTTACAGAAATGATTAAAAGAATTTAAAACTATATTATATATTTGTAATATATTTCGTGCAATAGATATTTTTAATTTTTCCAGAATTCATGAGTTGTAAATTCATAAATGATATTCTTGAATCATAAGATATTAACAATACCAATACGGTAATAATTTTTAATCATAATTTTTAATCAACCAAATAGTTTCAAATTATGATATAAATGTCTATCATTATTTTTTATTTACAATTTCATAGTAGTTAAACTTTTACTTGTTTGCATAAACAAGATCTTTCTTTTATTTTAAGTTAAATTAAATATTATAAATACCAATATTAGAACTAGACCAATATTTCAAAAACATCATCAAAGTAAGCCGGAACCAGCAAATACATAATTAATTAATTAATGGGTGCTGAAATGATAATTATAACGATTATTTCAAACAATATATATATATATGTGTGTGTGTGTGTGCTTTAACTTGTCTGTAAATACACTGACGATATTTAAATCTTTCTATTTTTTCACTAATCATATGATCGCTGAAATCATGAAAATATTTTTGTGAATTTGAAGTTAAATTATTTCTTAATTAGATAATTTTCAGCAACAATTATTTTCTATTTTTCAGTAATATGGTTATAGTTATAAGTCGGCATGTCATTTTTGTACGCTTGTATTAAAAAAAAAATCTTAGAAATGGTATGAAAATAAAATTCTAAGTTTTTGCACTCTAAGCATTTGTTGATAAACATATATCTATTCATTTTATCTATTTACATATAGTTTTTCAGTCAAATAATATATATATCTGAACAAATTTTAAAGTAACGTGAATGAATTCATCTATCATCTTCTCAATTTTGAAAGCTAAGTTTTTTTGCACTTCAATTTAAAGCAAAGCATTTTGATAAAGGATTAAACTAAAACTTACCTTGTAGAATTATTTGAAGAAACAGCAGTAATCCATACAAAAAATTGCACATTTTCAGATTGCACATAAATTATGAGCTTTTTTCTTAGGTAGTTTATGTCGAGATAAGTTGTCATCAGATGAAGCCTATATGGATGATGCCAGTCTGTGGCGTTTATGAGAAAAAAACATCGTAGAAACACTATCAATGCATGACGGTGGCGCCACCACTTAACGACAAAATTAAATATCATGTGTCAGAAAATATAAAAAGTTAAACTGTAAAAATTATTTTTTTCAAGTACATAAAATATCACACCTAATAAAATCCTCGATAAATAATTTTGAGAAAAAGAAGACAACGCAAAATTAACATTTTACAGACGATTTGACACATCTTATGTCGCAATTGAAAAACTATATTTAAAATAAACAAATCAAATAATAATAATTAGAATATATTTATTGTATTGTATAGCATTAATATGAATTTAAAATCCAATTACTCTAATTCCTCAATTCAATTTTACTTCCTATAGCGTTACTGTTGATCGCATATGTTAAATGAAGAAGCTATTAAGTTATCTGATATGTATTTTTTAAAACATACAGTTTTTTTGCACTTTATGAGAAAGAAAATATTTAAAAAATATCTCGATAAAATGACTCTATATTACCTTATCTTCTACGAAACATTTTATAATTAAATTGTCATTTAGCCATTTGCTGGTCATTTATTTTTACAATAGTTTATTGTAACATCGAAAAAAAAATAATTGAAACATGAATGCCATTACAATATAATAAAAAATGATATTTAAAACAATTTCATACTGATCAGTTACCATTACAGTGCCTACATAGGTATTTTAAATTGTATTATAGGCATATATAAATCATAACTAATTTTACTGTGTGTTAATTTGTCGTAACTAACTAGTCGTGGTATAATAGTTTGGAGTTTATTTCACACCTAATTAATATGGTAGTAAGAATAGTAAAAAACGAATCAGAACTTCAGATATAGAAAATTTTAAACTCTGGCTGGTTCAAAGTTGAATGAATGAACTTCAATAACAACATAACTGCATGGATTCATAATCAGCTTAATATAATTACATTTTTACATTTTATAGATTAAATTAATTATTCATATCTAAAATTATACTTGACGTAGAAAATAAGTAAGAAAATAAATATTCCACATAATTACTGCATACGGTATCTAAGTAATATGTGTTCGGTTTTGGAATAGAAGGATTTTGCAATAAACTTTGACTTTACAGTAAAAATGTTACCTTGTTATTTGATAGTCAAGTGAATAACAGATGAAACTACCATTTTCACATTAAATGTCGTGCTATAAATAAAAAATATGTTAAAATTATATTGGATTGTTTGGGTTATCTCATAGTCAGAAGAACAGTAGATAAAACTACACTTTTTGTACTAATAGAAATAATACAAATAAAACAAAAACATACTAAAATAAATCTGATAGCTATGATCATCCCATAGTCAGGCGAATAAATGATGAAAACATTTTTCACGCCATTGGACATAATATAAATAAATCACAAATGTGTTAAAATGTATTAAATTGTTTAGGTTATCTCATAGTCATGCAATTAAATAATAAAATCACATTTTTCACACTAATGGACATAATATAAATAAATGAAAAATGCGTTAAACTATATTAAATTGTACGTATTATCTCATAGTCAAACGAATAGTAAACAAAACCACATTTTTTGAACTGATGAGAATAATACAAATAAAATAAAAATGTTCTAAAATAAATCGGATTGTTATATTATCATCTCATAGTCAGTCGAATAAATGATGAAAACGCACTTTTCTCACTAAAGGACATATTATAAATAAATAAATAATGTGTTAAAATATATATGATTATTTGAGTTATCTCATAGTCATGCAAGTAAATAATAAAATCACATTTTTCGCACTAATGGACATAATATAAATAAACCAAAATTGTGTTAAATTATATTAGGATGTTCGTGTTATATCATAGTCATGCGAATGGTAGACAAAACTACATCGTTTGCACTGCTGGAGATAATACAAATAAAGCAAAAATATATTAAAATAAACCGATTGCTATGGTCATCTCATAGTTAGGCGAATAAATGATGAAACTACACTTTTCACACTAATAGACACAATGTAAATAAATAAAAAAGTTATTAAAAAATATATAATTATTTTGGGTTATCTCATAGTCAGGTAAATAAATAATGAAATCACATTTTTTTTTTTTTTTACACATAATATAAATAAATCAAAAATGGGTTAGAATTATTTGGATTGTTTGAGTTACCTCATAATCAGACAAATAGCGGATAAAACTAAACTTTTGCACTGATGGAAATAATACAAATAAAATAAAAATGCACTAAAATAAATCCGGTTGCTATGATTATCTCATAGTCAGGCGAATAAATGATGAAACTACACTTTTCACACTGATAGACACAATGTAAATAAATCAAAAAGGCGGTAAAATATATATGATTCCTTTGGGTTATCTCATAGTCTGATGGAAATAATACAAGTAAAATAAAAATTTACTAAAATAAATCTGATTGCTATGATCATCAGGCGAATAATTGATGAAAAGACACTTTTCTCACCAATGGACATAATAGGAATAAATAAACAATACGTTAAACTATATATGATTTTTTTCGGTTAACACATGCAGGCAAATAAATAATAAAATCACATTTTTCACACTAATGAATATTAGATAAATAAATCAGGAATGTGTTAAAATATATGACATTATTGGTTATATCATAGTCAGGAGAATATTTGATGAAATACAATATTTCATATTATTGGACATAATGTGAATAAAGCAACAATGTGTAAAAATATTATCTGTGGATACCATTTAAATATATTCGATAATTAATTATGTTACTCGCTTTTAATAAGAAAATATCAAACCATTCTAACCAAATATCTAACTCATCTAACCATAATGAGTGTCGTCTCACCTTCCATAGTAACACTTTCTGTGACACTGTCGGTACCAAAAGTATTGCTGGCCATGCAAGTAAAGTTGCCGATATCGGTTGCTTGAATTTTGCCGATGAAAAACTGAGAACTGATTTCGCTATTTGTTATTTTATATTTAGAATGAGACTGGATTTCTCTTCCATTGTGAAGCCATTTGAATTGTACTGGTAGAGTTCCACGTTTTATGGAACAAGATATCTCTGTCATATCGCCTAGGGCTATATTTCGAGGAACGTACAAGGAATTCAGGACTGGTGCATCCGAGGCCAAAGCGCCTAAAAAGAAAAAAATATGTATATAAAACATTTTTTAAAAAAATGCAAATAACTACACACTTAATAACAGAAAATTAGCATAATTCTGTTTATTATTTGGACTAAAATATTAGAATTTGTTATTATTATCAATCAGAATGAAACATCAAACATCGATTGATATTAAAATTAAAATAACATTTAAAATCAGACATTTAATAAAACTAAAAAACACATTAATATCACATAATAAACTCAATTACAGTAGACATTTCAAGCTCTATACAAACTCCTCATCAGTACAAATGTCAATAAGAAACAAAAGCTGTTGTTTACACATGTTCACGTTCAAAATTATGCATTTAAAATATTAAGTTATAAATCAATATATATTTAAATGCATAATTTTGAACGTGAATATGTGTAAACAACAGCTTTTGTTTTTTATTGACATTTGTACTGAGCAGGAACTTGTATAGAGCTTGAAATGTCTACTGTAATTGATTTCATTATGTGATATTAATGTGTTTTTTAGTTTTATTAAATGTCTTATTTTAAATGTGATTTTAATTTTAAAATTCTGATTCAGACGTAATATGTTTGGTTATTTGGAATCGATTGGGTAGTTAAACTTTTAAAACCATGTACCTTATTCAAATTATTATTATTTTTAAAAATGCAGCTCTAATATAAGATTTAGTGTGTGTATACAGATGTGAAAGAACAATAATAATTATGATTTTTATTTTGAACTTACGATATATTAAAATAGATTTATACTAAATTGTACTAATTTTTGCAATACCAGTTTATATTAAAGTTTATTGTTTTATTATTTTATTAAATTACATTATACAGTATGGTAATTTTTTTTATAATGGTGAGTTATATTAAATAACTTTTATGGTTATATTTTATATAATAAAATTATAAAAATAATTAAATTTTATTAAATAATTTCCTGCCATCTCAATTAAATGAACCATAATATAGCACGTGTTTATCTTCTTCGTACAGAATTGAAATAAATTTATACTAAATTGTACTAATTTTTGCAATACCAGTTTATATTAAAGTTTATTGTTTTATTATTTTATTAAATTACATTATACAGTATGGTAATTTTTTTTTAATGGTGAGTTATATTAAATAACTTTTATGGTTATATTTTATATAATAAAATTATAAAAATAATAAAATTTTATTAAATAATTTCCTGCCATCTCAATTAAATGAACCATAATATAGCACGTGTTTATCTTCTTCGTACAGAATTGAAATAAATTTGGTTAAATTGAACATATATGAAAAACATACGTAATAACAAATAATTTGTTTTATTTATCAAAATAATTTTAATTTAAAAGTGGTTAAATACGAATTATTTCAATGATAATATAAAATACATTACAATAAGATATGTTAACATACAATTAATAATAACAATATACAATAATGAAATATAGAGCTGTGTAAACTATATTAAAATAGTTTTCGTATAACCTGTAATATGATTATCCTTCTCTAAACAATCAAAACTTCATAAAAAAAGATTTTAAAACGCATATAAATCGAACTATGATAAAAGATTATTTAAAAAGTAAGAATTTTGCTTTACATAACTTCAGAAAATCTGCACAAAATGTATATATTGTTATGCATAAAATAATTTGAACAATTCTTTATTTAAAATATAGTTAAAATGTTAACCGTTATTTTTATCAGTGTTTACTTGAAATTATTGTTACCACCATAGAATTGTTATATTAAAAAATGGTTAATAATGTGTACTTTTTTCCCCAGAGAATTTTTATGCATTATTATTTTTTTTTGTCTTTATAAATATACAAGTTTCAACGGTACATAATACGAAATAATTTGTTGTAATTTTTCATTCTTTTTTTAAAATTTTTGTTATTTATGCAAGTTATTATAGTTATAAAAACAATATCATATTTTTTTTTCAATTTTTATAAACAATTCATTTATTAAAACATCTGAATTTAAATGTGTAAAATTGTTAAAATTTTATCTTTATTATCCATGCTATTATTAAGGTTTATCAAGATGTTGTTAAAAGAAAATACTTTCCTACAAGTAACGTATGTTTAATTTAGCAAAAATTAAAAAGAGCTTGGTTTAAATAAAATTTAATTTAGGAACTAACTTGCAATTTTTTAAATATCTATTCAATAGAAACAACAGTTTAAAAAAAACTAAATATAAAAAATATTACTATAGTTAAGTAAAAAAGTAACAGAGAAAAATCAAATTTGTAATTAAGATATTAACTTTTCTTTTTTGCTTCAGCATAAAATATTCCTCAAACACTGCATAAGCTGTTTAATTTCATTATTCCATAATACCGAAATTATTGGCAAAACAGTTCAAATTTATCCTACAATTATTATATCTATTCTTAATAATATATGTATAAAAAACAATTAATATAAAATTAACTTACCGCACTTAAGAATTGCTGCTAAGATCAAAAGCTGGTCATATCGTAGAAGAAACATTTTGAAGCATTTATCCTTCTTTTCTGTCTGTATATTTCGTTACTTCTATGTATATTTATTCATAAACGTTGCTGGGAATATTAATATTAATTTAGAAGCTTCACATATTATTCTACAACAAAGTATGAAGGCGTCCTATCTAGTGATAGCCAACATCAGCCTAGATCTTCAACAAAAATATATCACAGAAGCTATGAATGTGGCGCCACACAGTGTTAAAATCATTAAGCATATTCTACTGAATTGCAATAAAGATAAGAAATACGAAATTAATTTATATTAATTAGTACATTTTCAATATATTTCATTTTTATAATAATTTGATGAAAACTTTTTAATAACACTATTATTGGATTAACTGTTCACTAGAGTTATTGGATTAACTGACACACTGTTCTTGGATTAACGAAGAAAACAATAAGATCATGTACATAATTAATTATACTTTATTCAATGCGTATTAAGATAAAAATGCCTTATATTTATTCATATCATTAATTAAAATATAATTTCATAGAATTTTTAGATAAACATATTTTTGTTGAAAATGTTCATCACACATGTCCCCAAAAATGTACAACACTAATATTTAAAGCTAAAGCATAAAATCGAGTTTTATGACGTTACTTAGTTTTAAAGACTATTTTGAAAAATGAAAAGGAGTAAAAATGATGCTTTTAGGCACTGAAGAATTAATTTTAAATAGGTAACAATTAAAAGTCTTACAACAGATGCATATCTATAATCCATAAATTGTCTCAATCATTTTCTTACAGGAAATAGCGTAGTGTGCTGAAAAATATCGTCTAGAGCAAAAATTAAATATACATAAATTATTCATACATACTTATTATTTAATACCAAAGGAGAATTGTTGGATATAAATTAAAATAGTTTACGTTTTCAAAAGTTATTATTATTTTCTTTAATAACGATAAAAGATCAAATAATGTGTTAACTTTCGAATAATGAAGTTGAATTGGAACTCTTTTTTTGATTGGTTTTTCTTTCAAACCAATGTTTTAACAAATATTTCATTTTAAGATAGACGAAGTTCTGTTAAATTACAAAGTGACGATCAGTTAGACATTAAAGGTTGAATAAATGAAAGAGTTATATTTTTAAAGATTATTTGTGAAGTTATTTAACCTATAATGTACAGAATAGACAAGAGTTCTGCGTAAGTCGGGTTATATCTGACGCGAACTCAAAAATGATATTTCAAGTCAACCCGTAACCTGACCCAAGTCCGGCAAAAAAAAAATTCATTGACACGCAACGCAACCTGAACCAGAAACACTTGAACCCAAAATATTTAAACCTGAGTTCAAAGTGAAATAAAATCAATCCATATTTTAATACAATTATGGAAAAGTAGTCTACAATTATATATCTAATATCAACTTTATATTTTATGTAGAAAAATGAACACATATACGTTCATTAATTTTAAAATATATAGTTTGTTTTCCATCTGAAAAATTCTTTCTTTTAAAAAATTGGTTCGACCCGAACCTGACCAGCAAGATTCAAAACCCAATTTGAAACCGACCCGAAACAATTAAAACCAACGAACCGCGGGCCGGGCCGGGTCGGGTTCGCATAAAATTGGGTTACCCAATCCGATGCAGTGTTCTAGAACAGACGCAATAAAAAGGCGAAAATGTTGCGTAATATGAATCTTCCATATTATAAAAATAAAAGAAACATTATGGAATTCAAATTTAAACTTATATTTTTCCCAAATGACTTCGTTTCACAGTTGCGAATTTCATCGTCTCTTTTCATCATCGAAGCGTTTCCCTTCATGACAGTAATTTAAAGGTAAAGAAACATTTACAGGCAAAGTAAAACAACATCATATGTTGATATAATAACACCTATCTCTGAAATTCGCAATTTTCTTATAGTCACTGTAAATTTTTTAGAGCAGAAAAAGAATTTCCTATTTCGAAATTTACATCGAACATATGTTATCTTCTTATTATATAATTCACATTTTGAAATAATTCAAACAATATTTACATTGGTAAGAGTTCGTGCAATAAAATAGCTAAATGTACATAATACATTTATATATGCATATATAAAATTACGTAAAGAAAAATAAAAAATTTCAGCAATGCAGTTAGTTCTAATAGTAGCGTATCATTCGTTGCTTTTAATGGTATGTAGTAAGTAATGAAATGTGTTATCACCTAAAGTAAATAATGTGTTTAAATAACACTTAGAATATTTTAATATACTTAAGTTAATAACTGAAAATAAAAGAGCTTTCAGAAATTATATTTTTTAATATTGTATAATATAAAGAAGATACCCTGTTTTCATATAAGACAAAAACTAAGTAAAAAAACAGCATATCAGTCGTTGCTTTTAATGGAATACAGTATATAAAGAAATGTGGAACACACTAAAGTAAATAATGTGTTTAATAACACTTAAAATATTTTAATATACTTCAGTTAATAAACGAAAATAAAGAAGATATTTTTTAATATTGTATATTGTTAAAAATATACCATTTTTTCATTAAGGTGGATGCAAAGGACAATCTAAAGCACAAAAGGTAAAATTGAGATTAGCATTATAAAAAATGAATTAATGAGACTTTCAAAATGCACGTTTACCAGATACATTTATAATAAAAAATACAACACTTATAATAATAATATGTAAAATTTATACAAAAATTGATGCATTTTTAAAAGATAAATTTTGATTCAAAAATAATATGTGAAAGGAAAATGATGTTCGAAATAAATTCTTATGTTTCAAAATTTATGAAAAAACGATAAAAATATAAATATAACTCGTTCAAAAAAAAATTATGTACTTAAAACCACCTTCTTGAAACATAAGTTATAATTAAAAACAAGTCCATTTATATACACAGAATTAAATTATAAAGTTAAAAAGCACAAATATTTATTAAAAACAACTTTATACGTTTCGGACTTTATAATTGCATAATGTAATGTTGTTTTTAATAAATATTTGTGTTTTTTAACTTTATAATTTAATTGTCTGTATAAATGTACTTGTTTTTAATAAATAATGAACAGACGTAATATCTTTATAAACTTTAAATGAGTTATAAATAAGTTATAATTGTCGGCGCATAACTGCAAATCATGCATTATTAATACAACTAATTTGAATTAAAATATTAAAAAGATAAAATTGTATTATGAATGCATGATGAATGAAATTCTTAAATAAAATAGAAGTTTGTTTCTACTTAAATAAATATCGTTCTTCTCACACAATTCAAACAAGATAGTATAAATGAATTATGTAATCTCTACACAGCAGATACATTTAAGGATTATTATTTTATATCAATCCAAATTTCACCTTTTTCACGTAGTTATTTAAAATTCACAAATGACTAGATAAAGATTATACAAAAACAGAAAAGAGGTATTTAAAATTTATTTTTAATATCTCACACAAGTAAACCCACCTTCCATGGAGACCATTTCACTCTTGGAATCCATACCAAACGGATTGCTTGCAATGCAGGTAAAATTACCGATATCAGAAGCTTCAATCTTACCCATGTAAAAACGAGAACTTGTTTCGGCAGTGTTTATTTTATACTTTGAATGAGAATTAATTTCTTTCCCATTATGTAACCATTTGAAAATTACTGGGGGAGAACCTTTTTTAATGATACAGTATATCTCTGTCACGTCTCCCAGCTCAAGATTAGCTGGAACTAGTAAAGGCTTTAATACAGGAGCTTCATTTGCATTGACTCCTGAAACATGTAAAAATAAAATCGATAAATATTTAGTTTCCTTAAACTGTATACTTTATTGTCTATTATTTTATTCAATAACATCAACTCAAATATTCAAAAAAAAAAAAAAAAAAAAAAAAAAAAAGTATTTTATTGTGTTAACAAATGTGTTGTAATGTGTTGTAGCAAATGAACAGTTATGAAAGTTTGGTTACCTCATTTAATTACCTACTATTTTATTTAGTAACATCAACTTTACAATTTAGATTGTCTACATAACGTGACGTTTACTATGTTAAAAAATATCATTTAAACAATTAGCTGTTCATTATACTAAACAAGAGGCCATATTAAACATTAAAAATTATTGTAATATTTATTTATAAAGAAATTTTTATATTCCAACAACTACCTGTATTGCATGCATAGATTTATTAATTTTGAGAATAACTTTATCATCAGAAGGATTTTAAAACATTTTCTATTTACCTCTGTAATTAAATATGTTTTTTATTTAAAATTATTTGATGAATTTTAAATAATTGATAAAATAGTTGTACATCATGCTTCAGAAAAATGTGTATAAAATAAAGACTTGTGAATTATTTATTTACTTTTTTAACTATAAAAACACTGAGTAAAAACAAATAGTTAATTCTAACATATTAAAATAATTAATTTTGAATTTCTTGGCCAGATTTTATTGACATTTTCTCTCATAATTTTAGTTTAAACGATAGGCTTATCGAAGATCTGTGTAAAGCTAAAATAAATTTAAATCTTTAAAAAACAAAACCAATTTTAATCTATTTTAGTTTTGAATGGTACATGAATATAAATTTTTTACGGTGAATATATAAAATCGAATACATTATTTACTCTATATAAATATTTTAAATGTTCCTTATTTTAAATTTCTTCTAAATGGCAATAACGTTTGTTGTTAAACAAACAGTTAAATGGGTTTTACACATTTCAAGTAAATTTAAATGCATTCACATACATTCAAAATGTGTTATACTTTATAGAAATTCTGCAATTTATATGTAAGTTAAAGGAATAAATTGTTATAATATCAAAGTTTTGCTATAAAACAGCATCAATAACAGATTAAGTATTTTATACAAGACATTATTATAAGATAATAGAGTTAAAAAGAATGTAACACTTACTTGATTTAATTGCCAGAAGAGTTAAAATAACTACGTTCAACATATTTTACAGGGTAAAAGTTGTACTAATAATTATTCATTCTTTTGGTATTGATAACTATGAATGCTCTGTTTTATCATTTCAATGCATAGATACGAAAGTGACTCGAGTAGACGCTACACTCCCTAAAGGAACAGTACATCAAAAAGTATGACAGTGGCGCCACATGATGTTAAAATATTTGATTAGACATAAAATATAAAAACAAAAACAAGTATGTTATGAAAATATAATTGTTGCTTTTCTACAGAAATAAATTACATTACAAATTGTTTCTTAGTAAATATTTCAAGTCATGCGTAATTTTTGTTTTACGAATACAATTCTGCAATACATAAAGCAACCATAGTTCCAAAATAAACCAAAGGAATAAACTATTTATATTAAGAAAATACTGTAATAAATTTAAACATTTATATTTTTAATGTTACTTCTTTATTAGATGTATTTTACAAGATTGTAATATTATATTAAAGCATGCAGTTAAAAGCATTTTTACAATTGAAAAAGCTAGGTAACTATGCAGAAAGATGATAGAAATAAAAATAAAACAAAATCATCAACAAATATCATAAACTTTAACACTCAAATTTCACATGCTTACTGTTCTTTTCAACTGTGGATACTTTTTTACAATGTAAGTTTGCTCAGTTTTGTTAACGTTATAAAACATTTAATAAAAGTAGTTTTAATAACACCCAATTTATATTTTCTTTGTCAGAGTTATACTTAATTAATAGAAAGAAATTATAAAATTCACGTAGTTAAATATATATATATATATATATATATATATATATTTGTTGAAAATCTTAAAAATATGTATTCGTTTGCAACTAAGTTACATTCTAAATAACAAAGAAATAAAACATTAAAAGTGTATTGAAAATAACTCCATTTATATTGAAATAAAACTGAAACAAAAATCGTCATATATTCCTTCGTCACACTTTAAAATACTGATACATATCACAAGTATAATCGTCATAAAATACCACAAGTATAATCGTCATAAAATATCACAAGTATAATCGTCATAAAATATCACAAATATAATCGCCATAAATAAAAATATATTCTTTAAATTTTCAGATTGAAGTAATTTGCAATTGAAAATGGATTTAATTAATATGTTTTTACAGTTTTTCCCTCCCAATGTGGACATTATACGAATTTTCACATTAAAACTTGTGACTTTTCGAAGTTTTTCAGCGTTAAAAAATGGACACACGATTATTTAGTGCCTGAAAACTTCAAAATTTCATAAAATTCAAAGTATCATATCTCGTTGAGATTTGGTAGAAGTATGGAATTTTTTTACTGTTTTACTTATCAAAAAATGGGAAAAAATGGGAGAAAAAATTTCTTAATACAACTTATACCACCCAGGGTCTCTGTAAAAATTTTAAAAGTCTACTTTTTTTTTAAACTAATGGCAGGACATCAACATAATCTTATTCTTACCTTATTTTAAGTAGTTTAGCAGTTTGCATTAATTACGTATCTCCAACAGGTAAACTATAAGGAAAGGGCAGATGACGTCATTGTTGGTTAAATTACTGTTGGTTCGCAAAAAAAAATAAAAAAATAAAAAAAAAAACCCTGTTCGTTCTTTATGACTCCTACTGTACACATGAGATGGGGCAATTTGATTGATCTACGTTAAACTGGTCTGTGATATGATTGGCCTACGTCGCCATAACGATTCCTGCAATGATCGCTATGACAAAAATGTAGTGGTAGATTAGTTGATGGAATTATTTGTTGTAAACATGCTCTTTCCTTATTAAAGAGCATTTGACTCTTTTGGGGGCATTCTGTATACATCAGCGTAATAATTTGTAATTAAATTGATCTTAGAAATACCAATTGAAATACACAATGTTTTATAAAACAAGAATACGGCAAATTATCAACATGTAAATTGTTATTTGGAAACTCTACATATTTATCCTTATCGGGAACTGGAAAAACCCAGTCTAAATTTCATCATTGGTATCACACTATTTGTTTTGTTTTTGTTTCAGCAGCTTTTTTACGGAAACAAATGGTTCAAATGTTTAACAGATTAAGTATTTAAAAAGATACATTATTATAAGAAAATGAAGTTAAAAGATTTTAACACTTACCTGAATCGATTGCCAGATATAGTGAAAATAAATATGTTCAGCACAGTTTACAGGGGAAAAAATTGCACTATTCATTCATTTGGTATTGTAACTGGGAATGCTCTGTTTTATCACTGCAATGCATAGATAAATGTGAAAGTTATTCGAATAAACGCTACATACCTAAAGGAACAGTACAACGAAAAGTATGACAGTTCATATTTACACCAATTGAAGTCAGTTTTAATGAAATTAAATGCGATGGTTCCCAACATTTTTTTTAACTTTATAAGTTTCTGAAAATATCATGGTTATTAAAAAAACAGAAAGTTATAGACATTGAAACAGGTCTCTTTAAAATTAATATTTTTTTATTATAACGGCATGCTTAGTTGTTGATATGGAATGTAAGTTACGTGAATTTTTTAGGTATAAAAGTATTATTGTTCGAGACCACAGAAATAAACATCAACAAAAAGTAAGAAGATAAACATAACTGCTTCTAATCAAAGTGCATGAATCAGAATGAATAGTGTAATTAACGTATGTACAACAACATAATGATTTATATTGCAAATGATGGTTGCTGTAGTATCAATAGAAATTAAATATTATTGTAATTATTCTATCTCACCTTCCATCGTAACACTTCCTGTTGCACTATCCGATCCGAAAGCATTACTAGCCGTGCATGTGAAGTTGCCTATATCAGAAGCTTGTATCTTGCCGATGAAAAAATGAGAACCAACTTCACTACTTGTTATTTTATATTTTGAGTGCGACTGTATTTCTTTCCCATTGTGGAACCATTTAAATTGTACTGGTAGAGTTCCACGTTTTATAGAACAATTTATCTCCGTCATGTCTCCTACGGCTATATTTCGAGGCACATACAGCGAATTCAGAACTGGTGCATCTGTACTTAGAACAACTAATTAAAAAAAAGGTTTTTTTATCATTAGTGATTTTTATTTAACTTTATATCAACTTATTTATTTATTTATTTATTTATACATAGCATTTGGCATCATCTATCTTCTTAATATATTGAGATTTTTTGGTATGTTGTATATTAAGATGTTTTACTATATATATTTTTTACTATAACAATTAATGTAAATTATTTTTACTGTACGAACCTGCTAGCTTTATTTTTTATTTCAAAGGTATATACATATATATTTGTGTGTGTGTATGTGTGTTTGTGTATGCGGGTGTGTATTGTATATAATATAAATACATAGTTGGAATTATGGTTTGGTAATCTTGAATAATTTGTTAATATTTATATATTTAAGATGGAATGATGAAATAAGAAATACTAAATACAATCACATACAGTAAAACTTGCCAATATGGCATCTGTTACTGTTGAGTTATTTGTCAAATGATACAGACACATGCACATATATATTAAATATCTTCAAGTAAATATTTAAAATTACATCCACGCATTTATTTTTATTCAGTAATGCATTTTACTATATTTTTGAAAAGATATTTTTAAAGTGTGTAGAAAACAGAATTATTTTTTATTTAAAATATAATGCATTAAAGTTAATTTCTGTTTCTGATTTTTAGGATACATTATATTAAAAGAAATATTTTTTTAGTTTAATTACTGCGATACATTTAAAAAAATGTTCGCTATGCAACTATTTTTTTTTCATTTAAAATTATTATCTATTATTTCATGATTCAGCATCAAAACATATTATTAAAAATTTCATTAAGTGTGTGTAATAATATAGGATTTTTAGGTTGTATTATTTTAAAAGAAATATATATTTTTCAATTATTGCAATACATTTTTTAAAAAAATGTTCGGTGTGCAGCCATTTTTTTTTCAGTTAAAATTATTATCTATTATTTCACGGTTCAGCATCAAAACATATTATTAAAAATTTCATTAAGTGAGCGTAATAATATAGGATTTTTTTTTTTTTTACATAAAGCATTACATAAAAAATATTTTTTTTTTTATCTTGTTAAATATTAAAATGTAAAACAGTACAAAAATATAGTACATAACAGTATAGTAATAAAAATATAGTAAATAACAGTTTCAAAAAATATATATAATAGTTTCATTTTAAAGAGGATTATTCTTCAGAACAGCCAAACGATCAACGTAACATATTTTTATATTCAGAAATAAATACTTTATTGTAAGACATTTATTTATATCTTTATTCGAAATTGTTTACTATTATTTTACCTCTACATGTAAAAATTTGTTTAATCTTTTATTACTTTTTTTATTTAATTTTGTGATAAAAAAGGAATGGTTATATAATATATTCGTGTTGTTTTACTGTTATTCCTTACGAAATCTATGTATCGTGTAACGTAGCACTAGTCAAATATTATTTTTTCCTAATTAGTTTTTTATACTTTTTAACAGTTAGAAAGCTATTAAAAAATATCATTTCATATGCGTTTTAATTCTTTATTACCGTAATTTCCGGTTTATAAGCTGCAGCTAAAATGTCTGTTTCAAACCCGAAATTTTATTTTGTAAATAAGGTCAAATAACTAGCCAGAAAAAATAAGATACATTTTATTAAATAAAATCTCTGGTCGGAAGCAGATTTAGGCTTATACGCTGGAAATTATGACACATGAAATATACATACATTTCATATAGTCTTTTATAGCATGCAATAAGACAATAAAATTTTGAATAGCTTAAGGATATTCAGATTCATTTTAAATATTTTATTTTGTCCTAAGTTGCTAATCTAAATTGATTAAAAAAAAGTAAAAAAATAAATAAATAAAATAAAATAAGGTCTTTTTTAATATTAATATTACTTTAAAAAAGTATTATTAACAAAAACAAAATGCAAAACGTATGCATAAAAATTAATAAAACCAGAATGACTGTAGAACAATGCCTACAAACTTCTACGATTTTTTGGCCACTAGTAATAATAATAATAATAATAATAACTTTATTTAAGCGAATATTTCTGCGATTAATTAAGTCTAAGATTTCTCTTCGAAATTACTGGTGACCAAAAGTCGTAGCAATCGGAAGCTATGAGTACAACATTAAATAAAACAATGTTTATCTTTGATTTATGTTATGTCTTCAACCAGCAGAAATATTTTTCACTTAAAAATTAATTGTCAATGTTTAATGCATACTTTTAAAACAATCATAAATTCCTCATTATAGTTATGAGATGGTTCATATTTTAGGAAACATTATATTTAAAAATGAATAAAACTTATCAACAGTAATTTATATAAAGGTACTTTTTCATATTTTACCTAAAACATTTAAATATTTTTAAAACATACATTTAATTCCTTAGATCATAAAAACTTTTCAGTGAAATTAAAAAATCAACGTATCATAAAAAATATAAATTTTCAAACATAAATTCAATTAGAAATTAAATTATTAATAAGAAACAACTTACCACATATTTTTACTGCTGTCAGGATTAAAAATACTCCATATAGTTCCAAATGCATCTTGAAAAATTATTTCATTTCATATATGATTTGATACTTAATTTCTTTACAGCGTGAACTTTAAAATAAAATCAAAATCACGGAGAATTCTCAAATAACAACATTAATTTTATCGAAAAGAGTATAAATTCGCAGAGACTCTACAAAATGATAGAAGCGTCCTAACTGGTTATAGACAACATTCAGAAATAGATGAGCAACAAATAATATATATTACAGATACTATGAGAGTGGCGCCGCGTAGCGTTAAAAATATTAATTATTAAATGTATTTTACATTGAAATAAGATTTTAAATAACTTTTTATCACTTACAGTAATTATTTTGCAAATCCTACATTAGTTTACATTTTATTCAAATGATTGTTACTATGATGGGAGAATTAAAAATGACATTTTCACTTCTTCATTAATTCTTTTAAAACTTCAATTTCAACTTTCACTCAACTTTTAAAAAAACTAATTCCATTGATAAACTTATAATAAATAATATATTTAACAACGATGGTTAACAAATTCGGATCATTGCTTTATTTCCCATCAGAAGTGTCCCCCAAAAAAGAAAAATGATGTGGATTGAATGTAATAAACACACATTTAACTTTATATTTTTATATACTATATTTTAATATGCTTTTCTAAAGTATTCTAAATTATAAGTTTTTCTAAATTATTATTGCATAGAAAGAAATGTAAAACTATAAACGATAAATTAATTTTTATAGAAGAATTAAAATACAACATAAAAATTAGAAAATGAAATTCTGGAAATAATATTTATGTTCAAGGTCCTTACTTCTAGATAAAAATACATAATATTTATATATAAATGTAATCATGGTAATTGAGTAGTTATAACTTAATATTGGATTTCATAATTACCAGTGCAGTAGCCGTTATATGTGTACAGAATTCTAATCATTCTGTAGTTACATTAAATGGAATGCAAGTTTAAATACTATACTTGTCAATAAAATCCCTATAGTCAAACACGAAAATAAATTTAAATTTTTGGCAAATCCGTTTAATTAAAAATATACGTTAAGTACAATATTCAAAAGCAAAATGTTGTACTATACGCCTGCGATTAATTGGTATTTGAATTACTAAGTTAAACACTCTCTATGTTGCAAAATCTTTGGCGGTAGAATGTTTATTAATCAGAGCCAAGCTGTACATTGATTCATTAATGTATGTAATTTTCGTGGCTGTCTAAATATTTTTACGAAAACTACAAAACACAGATGTTCAAATACGGAGATTATAAGTCAGACATTGATCCTAATAAAATTAACATGAGACTCGCCTAATAAAATAAATACGACAATGCATACAATTAAAACAAAAGATAATTGTAAAAAGTAAATTTCTTATGCCGAAATTATGCTAACAATCATATATAAGAACATACAATATAATAATAATAGATAGCATTCTATGAACGAATAATAATTCATAATAATCATATTTCGATTCAAAGTTTTCTTAGCTATAACGATCTGAACACATTATAATAGTACATTAGACACGTCACTGTGAATTATATCGACGTATCTGTGAAATGCATGATTAATCTTCCACAGTTAGCAGTAATTAATTCAGATGTTAGTGTGAAAAAAGAATACTACAACTAATTTTAGAACATGTATTAATAGTGAAAAAAATCATCATAAAATAAACATAACACGTATAACATAGTTACTAGCGTTGTATCTGTGAGATATACGGATCATGTATTTGTCAGATCTGGCGCGACAAATGGAATGATATAGGAAATTGTGCGAAACAAAATTTTATGACACGCATGAATCTTATTCTAATTATTTGTCGATATAAATGTCTTTAAATACCAGTACATTAAACTTATTATATATCAAATATAGAAAAGAATATTTTAACATTCGTATTTTCTTTTTTAAACAAAAATAATTACACATCCCTTTTTAGATGATTTCTCTTTTACAAAAGTACTTTCAAGGAAAAACAACATTTACAGGTAATTTGTAATGCACTTGGAAAAGAAGAATTTGATGTTGTATAAATTATAAAACATAACATTCAAATGTTTCAAAATATGTTGTATTTTATAACACAACTATGTATAATACGATATCAAAGCGCTTATATAAAAATACAAAAGAAATTGAAAATACACTTTTATTTCACTTAAATTATGCAATCCAAAATGGTTTCTTTATATTATTACTTAGTTCGAGAATATGTAAAAAGATGAATACAGATTATGTTGGTAAACGTCAAGAAGTTTTAAAAAACATGCATAATCAAATGTAAAAAGAAATCTATGGTAAACTATATTGTAAGGAAATAAAATCTTGAGAAAAAGATTACTTTTTTTAATATTATGGTTATTTATTATCCTATTTAGACACCTGTTTTATAAGTTTGTATGTTTTAAACTTTGGAAACTCCCCAATATAAATATATACTGACACCTAAAAGAATAAAAAATACTGTAGAGCATTACATTTTTTTATATACAATGTAATACCCTATAAATGCTAAAGGCTTCCAAAACTTTCTTACCATCTTCTATTAGTAACTCAAAATATAGCACCATAAAAATATTCAATTTTATTTTTCAAAGCTAACGTATCATAAATAACAAAATATAAATATCTAAGAACACACATTAAGTTAGTCAGTGTAAAAATCAAATAAGTAGACAATATAAAAGCTTTATCACAGAATATTTTTTTATTTATAAAATGTCGCAATAATTCATAATAAAATTATTGCAAGGAATTTAAATACAAATTTTAAAACAACATGCAGATAGTTAGTTAATGTAAAAGAAATCTCTCTCTGTTCTACAAAGTGATTTTTGTTTTAATACTCATAAGATGTCTTAGTAAATAAAAAGCTAATAATATGTTTAATGAAAGCATTATAAGAATTTCAAAGATAAATATTAAAGTTAAAATCAGTAAACAAAATTATATATGTTCTAAAAGCAAGCCGAGAATAATGACATGTATTTTTTAGCTCTATAAATAATATAAATTAGGAAATATTTTTCTTGGATAATTAAATTATAATAACAAAAGTTCAACAATATTTAATTTTCATTTAAAATTATTCATATAAATCTTTACCTAAATCCCGAAAAAATATTATGTTTGCTATGATTAACTAGAATGAAATGAAATACTGAATATATATATTATTTAAAATTTCGATGTTAATATTTACCTCATGTTTTTTCATTTTCAAAAACAAAAATGATTTTACAAACTGTATAAAAATTTCTTTCCACAGAAATTACTTCTGTCTTGATATTCGCTCCATAAATAGAAAAACTAAACTGAAACAGGGTGAATTTATTGTTTGAAATTACAAAACTAATTTTTGCTTTATATTTTTCATTTTAAAATCTGAAATAATTTTACAAACTATAAAGAGGAAAATGTTACCTTCCATAGATACTGATTCTGTCTTAGTATCTGTTCCATATGGGTTACTTGCAGCACAAGTAAAATTACCGATATCTGAAGCGGCAATTTCACCTATATGTAAATGCGAAGAAGTTTTCGTCGTACTTATTTTATACTTCGTGTGAGAATTAATTTCCCTTCCGTTGTGTAACCATTTAAATGTTATTGGTGGGGTACCTCTTTTGAGAATACATAAAATTTCAGTAACATCTCCAGCTTCGATATTAGCTGGAACAAGCAAAGGCTTTAAGAGCGGGGCATCATTTGCAGTTGTACCTAAAAATATAAGTAAAAACTGCTGAGAGCCACTTGTTTTTTCTAATTTTTATGACAAAAATAATTTGATATTCTTTAAGATTACAAAAACATATTAAACAGTTTAAGAACTATACGACTGTTAAAAGTCTAAATGAAAAATAAATTAAATTATTTGATATTATTTTAAGATTACAAAAACATATTAAACAGTTTAAGAACTATACGACTGTTAAAAGTCTAAATGAAAAACAAATTAAATTATCTGATATTATTTTAAGATTACAAAAACACATTAAACAGTTTAAGAATTATGCGATTGTTGAAAGTCTAAATGAAAAACAAATTAAATTATTTGATATTATTTTAAGATTACAAAAGCACATTAAACAGTTTAAGAATTATACGACTGTTAAAAGTCTAAATGTAAAACAAATTAAATTATTTGATATTATTTTAAGATTACAAAAACATATTAAACAGTTTAAGAATTATACGACTGTTGAAAGTCTAAATGAAAAACAAATTAAATTATTTCATATTATTTTAAAATTACAAAAACATATTAAACAGTTTAAGAAATATACGACTGTTAAAAGTCTAAATGAAAAACAAATTAAATTATTTGATATTATTTTAAGATTACAAAAGCACATTAAACAGTTTAAGAACTATACAACTGTTAAAAGTCTAAATGAAAAACAAATTAAATTATTTGGCACATCACATAATAGAAAGTACATACTTTAAAACTACATTTTTATTACAGGTAATTTTAGTATTCTTTATAAATAAATATCATTATTGAATTTAGAATAATAAAAAGTATCTGTGTTTGCAAGTAAAAAATAATTAGAAGAGTTTTGTTGATAAATTAATGTGGAATTGTGCGAGTATGAGTAATCATCATATGTTAACTTTATCAGAAAAAAAATATGTTTTATTAGCATACTTCAGACACATTTTGAATCTAAATTTGTGAACATTTTATTAAGCTTTATATTTTTAAAGTTAAGTTGAGATATCTAGTAGTGGAGAAAATACATATTTTGAGATAAACCTATTTAAAGTGTTTTTTTTTCTTTTTAATTATTGTTTGCAGAAAACAACTAGTAGAATCTCAATTATAATTAGCGTAATTATAGATTTATTTTAATGATAAAAATGTATTACTCTTGCATATTTATTTACTTATCTTAATTGATTTTTTAATAATATACTCCTTAAATTAATGACTAAAGAAATGAATAAATTAAATTTAAAAAATAAATAATCACAAATAATAAATTCAATAACAATAAATCAACAATAATAAATTTAAAATATTAAATAATCTTAATATTTCTATGAATTTTGAGGACTGATAAATATCAAACACATTTGTGTCATTTAATTTTTATTAAGAATAATTAAGTACAATTGTAGTATACTATAATGTAACGACATGAAATAAATACAAATAATACATATAACTCGTTAAAGGTGATTATTTGAGGTATAGCTAAATGATTTAATGATTGATTTTTTATTTATTTAATTGACAGTTTAATATATATACTGATTTTTAAAATGTGTTATTTAATTATTTAATTTGTTATTTTATTTACATTAATAGCATTCCATGAAACTATGCATGCAGAGTATTTTAAATGTGAAAGTAACATACGATTTTCATTCAGTGTATTTATATTCTATAATATTTTGATTTTGAGAGAACAATTATGCACTAATAAAGTTAAGAAATATTTAACATTATATGAATGCTATTTTTTTCGGTTCGAATGTATATTTGTAAAGGTTTATTTAAAATATGCAATTTGTGTTTGTGCAATCAACTGTTTCATAAAGCTTAATAAAATGTTTACAACTATCAAACTCCTTTAATAAAATTAAAGAGCTTAGATTGCGTCTGGTTGTTTTCATAACGATTCACTTTATTGAAAATTTTGTATAAAAGTTATTAAATTGTGCTTCTAAAATGTGTAAATTCGGAAAAGTGTGTCATCTTATTGTCATGAAAACACGCAAAAGCAACATAGAAAATAAACAAATGATTTAGACGAAATATTTTTAAAAATGCTTTCTAACATTACAGATTATTCCAATGCATAAAGCTATATAAGTAATAATAGATCAGCATAATTATAGTAAAAAGTTAAACACTTACCTAATCCAAATGCCAGTAGAATTAAAATGGGTATATGCAACATTTTGGCACTAAAATTTTTATTTCTAATTAGAAAATGTTGTGATTTAGTATGGATATATCATCTTGCTTCACATTTGTAGTCATCAATTCGTAGATGTTAAACTGACTGAAGTAGACGCTACATTCGGAAAAGAAAAGTATAACGAAGTGCATGATAGTGGCGCCACATGATGTAGAAATGTTTTATTACACATAAAGGATTAAACTAAAAATAAGTGGAGTTTGCAAATTAAGTTAATGTAATTCTTAAGGTTTGTTTCAAAATGTTTCAATTAGTCTTAGCTTTAAATTAGGCTTCATTTTTCACTGTTTCACCCATACGTTTTAATATCCAAATTTTAAATATTTCTAAATAAAGAAATATATACTGAGAAATCACATCAAAGTTAGAAGTGCAAATAAAACTTTAAATTTCAACGCAAACCCTTTATCAGGGTGGATTGTAGCAGCAATTTGACAGTCAGTGTTGATACAAAAGTAAATACAAACTTTAAATATAGTTACGCCAATATAATATATGTAATAATCGACGGTTATTTCATTAATAGAATTAAGAAAATTTTAAATATAATGCATATAGAAAACTACAGTAATGGTAATATAAGTAATTTTCATTGTACATTTAATAGGAATTATGAGAAAATTACCTTTTACCAATACTGTCTGTTACAAGTTCAAACTTTTACTAATAGCTTTTTTTTATAAAAGGTATGCAGTACACACTAAATGATTAATTAAAAAAAAAAAAAAAAAAGATGTGATGCTTAAATTTACGCATGTTTCACATAAACACTAATATTCTGATATTAATGAACTAATCCCTCTTTAAAAACATCGATTAATTTTAAAAATAGAAAAGGCTTTATTACGGTAGCATTTAAATAAAATTCAACTACAATAAACGAAGTATTTAAACTATATGTAAAGGCATCTATAAAGCTATTTATTGTTTGAATTGCCGCATTTTATATATATAACATTTTATATATTATTATTATAATGCGATCATATTAATGTTGAACTAATTTTTATGTCAGTAAACTTTTTACAATAACATAACAGCATATTTAAACTAATTTACAGTATTAGTTATATTAATATATATAACAGCTCCATCATTTGAAAATATATATATATATTTATGTTAAAAAATAAACATATAGGCAGACAAAGAGATTTCTACGTAATGTGATGCTTAAATACACACTTACAACTTTGCCCTCTTATGACCTGGTAAAAGATACACAGTTAAAAAATAATTTAAAAAACGTACAAGAACAGAGATAGTTAAAAAGAAGAAGAAGGGAAACAAATTCATGGTAATATACATTCATATACATTTAAGTTGTTCGTCGTTTTTTCCTCTATACACGTACAAACATAATCATTCCCTAGTTAATGGCAGTTTCGATTCAGATATAATTCAGATATAATTTCAACTAAATTATATGATAATTAATGCACCATAGTAATGAAATACAACAAAATATAGCAATAAATGTTTCTAATATTTTAAAGATGTTACCTTCCATGAAAACATTTTCCGTTTTGCTGTCCATTCCAAATATATTGTTGGCGATGCACGTGAAATTCCCGATATCCGAGGCCTGTATTTTACCTAAGTAAAAATGGGAATTGATTTCGCTGGTTGTAATTTTATATTTAGAATGTGCGTGGACTTCTTTGCCGTTATGTAGCCATTTAAATGTAACCGGTAAACTTCCTCGCTTTATTGAGCAGTAAATTTCAGTAATGTCCCCTATAGAAATATTAGGAGGAACAGACAAGGGATTCAATACAGGAGCATCACCAGGTTGGGCACCTATGACAAAAAAAAATCATAACATACAATTGAAACAAATTATTTTGTAGAATAGTCTATTTTTTTATTGCACTTATTTTGATTGGTTATAATTATTTTTTTCTGTTTCACAAATACAAGATATAATTCAATGCATTAACATGATTTAAAATACAAAAATTTTGAATGTATCCCATTTTTACTTTTTTGGCTTAAAAAATACTTTAGAGTTTTTAAAATAAAATGACGCAAGCTTCGTGTAAATACAATAGTTATATTAGAACAAAACTACAACAAAAAGACATACAATCATTCAATACATTCAATCTTTTTTATCTGGTACTTTTTCTGTGGTTGTCTAAAGTCTAAGTTGTCTAAAACTTTCACGCTCGATGATTATATATTTATAAAGTCTTAAAGTTTTATGGACCATCCATAATTCAGTTAAATAGCATATGCAAGAAATATATTCATGTCTAGGTTCCAAGAGCAAGGCTTGTATATATATGATACGACACTACAGAATTCTCTCTTTTTTTTTATTAATTAAAAAAATCTATTTATTTATATTTGCACGCTATATTTTTTTATGCCAGAAATTCTGTACAATTACTTGATAAAGTAATAATAGTAGTAGCACATAGTAGAGGTCTGCACGGGCCACGAAAGCTATCTTTACTCGGACCGGACCAGTTAAAAACTAAAAGTTCGGCCTGGGCCCGGTCCGACTCAATTTCTACAAAAGAAAAAAAAAACATTTTTTTCTTAACATACAACTTAAGATTCTTTTAAAGAATACTGCATACATATTAAGCGAAAATTTTACAATATAATTCAGACGATAATTAAAATTTTAAATCCAATTATCTCAGAATCTTTTTTTTTTTTCAATATTCGTCGTATTTAAATTGATATATGTAAACTTCTATGACAATTACTGTATTAGAAATATTTTTTTTTTTTTTTTTAACTGACTGAGAAGATGACTGACTGACACGAGTTTTACTGATGAGTTTTATTCTTTACTTTAAATTTATTTTATAAACAAAATTTTGCATAGCTTTTTAATTTAAAGAACAATTATTTCACAATTTAGAAGGGTATTTAGAATCTTTGATTTCATCTATGTTTGATTCATTATTTAATTGTTTTCAAATTTTAAAGCACACAACAGAGTTATTTAGTTTTTTTAATTTATTGTACGCCTATAATTTATTTTATAATAATTTACAAGTGCAAATTAGAATATATCAAATTATTAAAATATCTACATAAACAAAATAATTATAACTAATAACAATGGTTGATATTCTCTAATGTAGATTTTATTAAAACATTCGAAACAAATTCATATGTATTCTAATTAAGAAGATATTTCAAACAAAATTTTATGATTAAGATAATTCTGATTAAGAAGAGATCCAAATAAATTATCATTTCAGATATTTCAGATTATAAATATAGATAATTATAAATTCGTAAATATAATTATAATTATAACTTCAGATTTATAATTTCAGATTATAAATTCAGATAAACTATAATTTTTGATATTTCAGATTATAAATTCAAATAAATTATAATTTCTGATATTTCAGATTATAAATTCAGATAAATTATAATTTTTGATATTTCAGATTATAAATTCAAATAAATTATAATTTCTGATATTTCAGATTATAAATTCAGATAAATTATAATTTTTGATATTTCAGATTATAAATTCAAATAAATTATAATTTCTGATATTTCAGATTATAAATATAGATAATTATAAATTCAGAAATATAATTATAGTTATAACTTCGGGTAAATTATAATTTCAGATATTTCAAATTATAAATTCGTACAAATAATAATTTCCGATATTTCAGATTATAAATTCAGATAAATTAGAATTTCAGATATTCAAAATTAAGATAATTTTGATTAAGAAGATATTAAAACAAAATTTTATGATTAAGAATATATTTCAGGTGTATATTTCAAGAAGTTACAAGTTATATTTTTAGTTAACATTTAGTTATATTTCAAGTCATATTTTTAGCTATATTTCAAGAAGAAATTTCAAGTTTATATTTCAAGTTATTGTTCCATTTATTATCTGAAATTATAATTATAATAATTATAATTTCTGATAAATTAGTATTTCAGATATTTCAGTTGCTAAATTCAGTTAAATTCTAATTTCAGATATTTTAGATTATAAATTATAATTTCAGATATTTCAGATTATAAATTCAGAAAAATTATAATTTTGGATATTTCAGATTATAAATTCAGATAAATTATAATTTCAGATATACCAGATTGAGATGATTCTGATAAAGAGGATATTTCAAACAAAATTTTCTGATTAAGAAGCTCTTTCAAGTTTAAATTAAACATTTGTAGTACCGTTTAATAACAAAAGCTTTACATCAAATATTTCACTTTGTATTTTGCTATAAATTGTCTACTAAAAACATAAGCTATACCCTTTTATTTTTCTATTTATTTTTTAACGCCTGAAATTCACTTTTTGTAATTTGATTTAAATGCATTCATTTTACACAAAATACATTTAGAGTAAAATCATGGTTGTTATTGTATATATATTTATTTAATAATATTTTAAATGTGTTTCATTTGAAATCTCCACTAAATCACAGATAATATTAGTGACCAAAGAACTTGATCATTAAAAATTAAAGTGTATGCAAATATGTATTGTAAATCTCAACTGCTATTATATTTCTTTTTTTTTTTTTTTTTTTTGGCAAAAGTATTATTAAATTTGAAACAATATTAACAATGATAAATCAAATATAATTTTAAGAAAAAACTTACCGGAAGTAACTGTTGAAATCAGCAATAGTCCATAAATTATTAGATTTTCCATAAGTCTCCTGTTTATACTTCTTGTACTATTTGTTAATATGCGTTTATTTTGTCCGAAACCTAACATCTTTCCTCTAAAAATGGCTTTTCCGCACATATTCAGACGCTGCAAAACAGTTCATACTAGAAGCACGAGAGAAACTATGCAAGTGGCGCCATGCAACGTTAAAAACTTGAAAATGAAATTTACGACAATGACATATATATATTCAATGACATATACATATTCCAATTATTATATTGCTATGTACTACATGTTTGTAATGCTAAACGATGTAACAACTTATTATAATTTATCTTCGTCACTCATAATAATCACTGTAAAGTTCAAAATGGTTTTTAAAATTTTATTATATTTAATTACATATAACAGTATCTTATAAAATGAAATTATGAATGAATTTTCCAAACATTTACTATAAATTGTTAAAGAGAATTACGGAAAAAATTTATAAATTTACTACATAGATATGCAAAATTTCGTACAGCAAACAGCGTGTTTATTCTAGAACTACTTGCACAAATGTTAGATACTGGAATTGGATAGAGATGTCTAAAGTACCTTTATTTTCCAGGGTAGAGACATAAACACAAGGCGCTTGCTGAGATTGGATGTTTTTATCCAAACTATGGCAACCCATGTTACAGAAGATAGCGACACGAATGAGGCACGTAAACAAACATTAATTAGAGGATAATAATGACATGCTCACCAAGTTAGGTTTGGGGAAAATCCTTTAAACAAAAAAAAAAATAAATAAATTACTGTCCATGTGTGGCTACTCGGAAAAATAAAGTTACTCTTAGCTATGCCAATCTAAAATACTCCCTTTAACTTATGTGCGGTTGAACTTATAGTACGAAACAGATCGTCTGCAGTATAGAAAACTTTCAGAGAAATTTGAAAAAATATATATGCATATAATTCGTTGCGCTTCAACTGTATATCCACTCACTTTAATGCAAAAAAGGGATTAAGGGATAAAAATTGACATATACAATGAAATATTTTTTTTTTTATACTAGGCACATTTTAAAACTTCAAAAGTAAAAAATGGCTAGAATAAACAAACCCAAAATGCATTATTTTTTCAAATTGGTATTAATGCAACACTTTATGAGCTAATTTGAGTTTTAATATTTTATCAATTTCTTTTTTATAACATCTATCAATGAAATTGTAAAATACAGGTTTTAAACTTCAGAATATATACATTAAAGATAGAGTTGCAAAAAAAGGGTTTATTAACAAAACCCGGTTTATTCCCAGGTTTATTGCCAAAAGACCTGGTTTATTCCCAAAAAACCCAGTTAATTTCCAGGTTTAAACCGGGTTTTTTTCCAGCCTTTGCAACTCTAATTAAAGATAACAAAATTGGAAGAAGAACATCCCTAACGCAAATCTGTATAAGTTTTAAAATGTTTCTTCCTATAATATATATATATATATATATATATATATATATATATATATATATATATATATATATATATATAGCAAAGTTTTTAATATTACATTAAGTAAATTTTGCAAAAATATATCACAAAATTTAATTTATTATTATTCTTTAAATATAAATGTTCTTAGTCGAAGTTTAACTTATATTTCATCATTTGATGAAAATAAAAATTATCTTGATATTATTTTTAGACTTTTTTTAATCCATAAAAGGATTCCAAGTTAAATAATGATACAAAGAAGAAAAAAAAAAGAAAGAATTATATGGCAAAGTTTTTAATATTATATGAAGTACATTTTGCAAAAATATATCACAACATTTAATTTATTATTATTTTTTTATATATAAATTTTCTTGTCAAAGTTGAACTTATATTTAATCATTTAATGAAACTAAAAAATATCTTAATATTATTTTTAAACTTTTTTTAATACATAAAAGGATTCCAAAGTAAATAAAATTACAAAGAAAAAATAAATAGAAACCAAATTTCTTTCTTTTCTTCATTTTCAAAAACCTATCTTCTGTGACAATTAAACAATCAGAATATTTTCATATAAAAAAAAGGTAATGTCTGTTAAAGAACATGCATTATATTTATAAAACCTACAGATAACTTGTAAAGATTCTTTATTTAAAATTGCATCAAATTGTAAGACAAACACAAACATTCTTTTGTTTTTCATTTTGTATTTTCTATGTCGTGCTAAATGTTTTGCAAAGTAGTAAGAAAAATATATATCATTTTCTAAACTTATTAGGGTTTTTTAATTGATTATACATTTTACTGATTTTTTATTATACATTTTACTTAATATTGCATATTAAGTATGAGTAAGTGTTTTTACTAGACATGATATATTGTATGCATGTTATCAATATAAAATAACCGTAAATTAATTAATTTAAATATGGACTCTATTGTCATAGGAAAATAATAATTATGTTGAAAATAATAATGGGATTAATAACAAAGACAAATTTTAAATAAAATTCCGAAAAAGGTAAATAAAAAAAAATAATGCCGAATGATGTATATTTTGAACAAATATAGTTAAACAAAATTCAGTATAAATGTTCTTTATTCAGTTAATTAATGATAATTTCATTGACTGAAATCGCTTACGTATTACCACTTGGTTAAGCTAAAGACTATAATGATAAAATTTTTCTATAAGGATTTCTCAGGTGCAGAATCAAAACTAATCTTGATAATAAATTTAGTATTTTTCATCAATACCTGAGAAATATTATTTATATTTTCTATAGTTCAGATTATAAATAATATTTCTATAAAACGTTAAATAATTTATAGTAATTCTATTTTATTTATTTATTTTGTTTATTAATATTTTTTTTTTTGTTTTGAGCATCTACTTTTAGCGACAAATCAACTATCACTGTAGTACAAAACGCTGTACGCTGTACAGTACAAAAATATACAAAATGACTTTAAATAATCTTTGGATTGATAAGAACAATAAATGGATGTTCTTAAATCCAAAGGAGCTACTTTCTGACACATTTCAGAATTCATTTTTGTTGGCAAACGCATTAAATTGGCAGGTGTCTTTGTTCAGAAACTATGTAATCAAATAACGTTTTCCATTTTTTGATAAAGGCAGAAGATCTGTTTCAGAAAATACTGTCAAAGTGGGCGTTTTGAAACAAATTTCCAGACACGACAACGTGGGGGAAAAGAAAACCTGTCGTCACTTAACAACAATCGCTTATAACTCGATAAGTAATTTATTTATCAAAAAATGGAAAACACCATCCCATTCGAAATCGCTTCAATAGTCAGGCCTACCAATTTTATGCATTTACATTTAAAAATGGGTCAGAAAAAGTATCAGACTGTTCCGCGTAATTGAGCAGGTAATTTGAAAACCGCCTTAAGATGAAATCATTCTTTTTAAGATGTTCCCCAAACTATATAAGTAACAAGCAAAAACAAAAAACTTTATTTTTTTTATTTTCTTAATATAAAATAATTTAAATGCATTTTACATATTTATTAGATAGTTTTTATTTATTGTACTTATTGCAGTCCATTTACATTGCACTTTACATATGAATAAGTACTTGCCTTATAAATACGACATACTGCTATAAACAAATGTGCACATTATAATTTTTTATATAATACAGTGATTATGAACAATCTAACAAGACATCGTAGATGCTATTAACGAAAAAAAAAGAAATAATTATGATGAAAATAATAGTGTGATTAATCAAATAGACCAATATTACTTAGTATTAGGGGGAAATAATACTCACCTTCCATAAAAACATTTTCTGTCTTACTATCCATACCATACGCATTCTTTGCGACACATGTGAAGTTTCCAATATCCGAAGCCTGTATCTCACCAATGGAGAAATGAGAACTTGTTTTGGTGGTTAAAATTTTGTATTTAGAATGAGACTGCACTAATTGACCATTGTGCAGCCACTGAAATTCGATTGGTGGATTCCCTCTCTTGATGGTACAGAAGATTTCAGTATTGTCGCCAATAGCAATATTTGGTGGAACCGTCAAAGGATTCAGAACTGGTGAGTCATTAGCTAAAATTCCTATATCAAATAGAAAACAGTTACATGAGAAGACAGAAATAAGCAATTATTATTAATTTATATTCAATTACTTTAAAGTAAAAGGAAAAATAAAGAAATACAGAATATTTTAATATTGATTTTGTATTAGCATTAGAGTAGTCGATATTTTTGTAATTGTCTTATTTTGAAGATTTTATGGTTACGTTATAGTAATATATGGTTAAAATTTCGTATAAGCATTTTGTACATTATCATTTTGAAAGCGAATATTAATTCCACTAACAAAATATATCTAAATCTAATAATGATAAAATTTAAAAAAAAATTACAGTCTCTAAAATATTTATCAACAAATAGAATATTATTATTATTATTATTATTATTATTATAAAATATTATAAATAAATGTTCGATACTAAAGATTTTTTTTTTCATGAAAATGTTTTATTTATAAAAATATGGAAATTTCTAAGGATGATAATGACATTTTTGGTAAATTATACAAAACTTAACTCATAATATTCTAAATCATGCTTAGAAATTTTCTATTTGTTACAAAATATGCTTAAAGCAAAGGTGGAAATTTTATAACTGTAATATGAGACTTACATGTCATAGTTTTTGTCAATACGTATAAATATTGTTTGTCAATACATATAAATATCTTAGTTTTTGTCAATATTTAATTGTAAATTAATTTACACTTTTACTTATCTGTGAGTAAAGTTGAGATTTTTAATCGTAGACTATAAAATAAATAAATAATATGATGCATGTTTTGAGTTGTGATTGAGCTAAAATTAGTAAAATTGTTCATGTGATGAGTATAAAATAATTAGTATAACAAGAATCAAAATAATATATAATTAATATAACATAGTATTAATATAACATTATAATATATTAATATAACATATTACATTAATATAACATTTAGTATAAATATTTTAAAAAATATATGATTTTCTTATAAAAAAAATATTACATATTAAAAAAAAATCAGGATCATAACTTAGCATATTACAATGTTGATTTAAAGGCAAAATGTTGATATTACAAAAATACATTTGTAAAGTAATTAAATAGATTTTAGAAATTAGTTTGAAAGCTAAATTTAATAAATAACGTAAAGCTATTTTAATATAGAAATCAAAGCATTTTCAATATTTCAAATTGGAACGTTATTTCAAATATTAAGTGCGGATAAAATGGAGAAAAATTACACTATGAATATTTTGTAAAGACTTTTGTAACGTTCAAACAATCTTTCTATTTTAAAAGAAATAATAATAGTAAGTGTAAAATATCAAACCTTTTATATGAATTTTATTGACAAATGTTATATGACAAATATGGTTTGCTTTTTATTGGTTAATTGTGCTTACTTGTGAGTCATTCCTTCTTTCATAAATTTTTAAGCAATTCCTTTACTTTAAAACTATAAAAACATTTACATTTGATATAAAATTAGTTTCAAAATGTTGCATTATTTATTCGATTTGGGATTGAAGTTAATTGTGAAACAAGGATTTTATGCTCAAAATATATATTTCCAAGAAAAATTATTGCAGAACATTTGCAATAGTTTGTTTATTTTATTACATTTTATTATTTTAAACGGTTGCAATAACTTGTTATGTTGGTAAACAGTTCGATAATATTGTGACTATATAGAATTTAATTCCAGTTAATCAAACATTGCATCAGTATGGATGTTTCATTAGAAATATTTTCATTTATGCGCCAAAAATTATAGAAAAACCTTATAAAAAATATCCAAAAAAAAAATGTTTGCTATATACTACAAAAATATGAAATTTTGACTTTTGGCAAAATATATCTAATTTTGTGTCACATTTCAATCGAAATTGTTCCAATATTGATCTAAATGATTTAAATTTAAGATATAATGGCTAGTTTATTAACAGTAATAATGGAAAATTTTTTAAATACAATGTTTCATTACCAAGAATCAGAAGAACATCACTCTGACAGTTGTAGTGAATATTATCATAAATACTCTGTTCCTTTTTAATATTGAACGAATAAAATAATGATGTGCAATTACGTTATTCACTAAAATAAACAAGTTCTGTTATTGTTCATAAATATTTTACAAATATTTTATAGAAAATAAAATAAAGTAAAACTTACCTATTGATAGCGTTGTGAAGAAAAATAACACAGATCTTCTCAAAAACATTTTCAAATATCTCCAGGAAAATGTTTGAATAATCCTCTTCTTTTCAACAAATACCTAACTATATGTCATTTGCTTCATATGTTTTTATCTTTAAAAGTTCTAACTTATTAGCATTTAACAAACCAGAAAGGCGTCATATTTGGAAAGAGAAAAAACAATTGCTAGAGGATCAACAAAATTTTTATCACTGATTCGATGAAAGTGGCGCCACACTGCGTTAAAAATTATTGTAATACGTCAGTAAATCTGAGAAATATTGGATAATTAAAATCATAGCTAATTATTCGTAAACCACTCATTCAACAATAGTCAATATATATTTTTAAATTATATACTGTTTAAGCACTTTAAATAATTTCTTTCAACTTTGTGATTTTTTCTCAAAACTCTCGGTGACAAAATCACATTGCAGGAGACAAAAAAACAAAACAAATTCACATTTTTCAGATAATGTATAGTAAATTTTAGTTTCAGTAGTTTCTGAAAGTTAAATATTATTTTATCGTTTCAAATAGGCACAGAAAATTTCTAAAGTAGTGCAATATTATTCTTTCAACGATAATATAGTACATAAATATTAACACACAATTGACAATATTAATATCAAATATAAAAATACCATTTGTTCAAATTTTGTATTAAATAAATAATATACTACCAGTTTATACCAATGTGTCAAAATAAATATAACGCCACATTTCTGATTTCTTGCTTCAGTTTATAACCAACAGACAATTTTTAATGCATCAAAGTAAATTTGTATCATACAGATATTATTAATACTGAAATATTATTAAATTAAGCATATGACGTAACAGTTGGTGTTGTTTGCCATAATTCCCGTGAAATATTATGTTTTCCTTTCGTTTTCATACGGTGTTATTATCAGTATAGAACGATCTTCGCATCAAAGTCAAGTAAAAAGAGAAACACAGCTAAGTCCTAAAATAAAATACAAAAGCAACAAATAATTGAGAATATATTATATGATAAACTTCGTTCCTTGATAAAATGTAATCTAAAATCAATTTTATTTTAAGTGGTAAATCTGTTATATGTTTAATTTGATTCATTTTATATTTGTATTCAGACTTAAAATTTTCAAATATATATATATAACCGTCGGAAAAGCATACTTTGTCATTCTGAACGTACTATCCAGGCTTTATTTTGTCAGACAGAAAGCGTTAGAACTGTATATTAAAAAGAAATAGATCAGAAAAATTAGCAAAGTGGTGTCATATCGTCAATACGTTATAAGTAAGCACCATACTTTGAAAAACATTAATTGTAAAATGAAAAAGTCTCAAAAGATTTGAATACATTTTCGAATATAAAAGCAAGCTTTTGTCAGTGACAAATGCGTACCAATAAAGAAAAAATTCATTCGGCAACATGATAAATAGCAATACCTTTTCTTTAACAATTTTAGTTCATTATTAATTTATGCTATTTAATTTATGTTACAATATGGCTCCTTTAAACAGTTAAAATAACATACAGGTATTTAAAATATATACTTATTTAATTAACAAGTATTCATTTCTATAATACTTGTAAGTTCTTTTACAACATATTTTTAAAATATCAAAAATATTTTCTGTTAATAGTAAATGTCATTCTTCTTTATTTCTGACATTTTTTTTCAATACTATTTTATATGAAAATAATTATTTAGTATATAAAACAGCTTACAAGGTTGAAGACTGTTATTTAAAAAATATATTTATTTAATACGAGGTATATCTCAAATGAAATCTAAAAATAGCTACAAAATTTGTTTAAATAAAATTTCTGGATTATTCATATAATTATGGTAAAATATTTTTTTAAAATATGGTTATAATCTATAAACATATAAACATAGGGAATAACTCTTTTCTCTTAAAGTATGGCATATTCTTAAAACAACAGTCCTAATTCATGTACAGCTTATACCTATAAATGAAATAAATAAAATTATATTGTTAAAAATGTACGTTTGTGTTCACATGTATTCAAAGCGTTTCTTAAAATACACCAAAAAATTTTTTTTAAGTAGTTTTATATGAAAATAATTATTTAGTATATAAAACTACTTACAAGGTTGAAATTATTTTAAGTATATATATTTAGATTTAAGGTATATCTCAAAATAAATCTAAAAATACATACAAAATTCGTTCAAATAAAATTTCTGGATTACTCATAATTATGGTTTAATAAATATGGTTAAATTTTAATCCTATAAATATAGGGAATAACTTTTTCCAACCTTTAAATAGCATATTCGCAAAACAGCAGTCCTAATTCACGTACAGTTTATACCTACAAAAGAAGGTTATATAGTTAAAAATGTGCACATGCGTTCACATTTATTCAAAGCATTTCTTCAAATACATCAAAAAATATTTTTTGCAGTATAAACCAAAAATCGTGTACTTTAAATCAGAAATTATCCTGATATTAAGAATCCGAAAATAAAATACACATTTCCATTAAATTAAAAAAGCACATAATATAAAGAAGAGACATATACACTTCTCTTCGACTTAACCCCCCCCCCCTTTTTTTTCTTCATGGGAATACATTTTATTTTAAAGATTAACAGCAGACACTAAAGCATTGAACGTATCACAAACCAACGTCATGTAAACCGTTTCCCTTGTATGACATGCATATTGTAAAGAAACAAGTTTTACAGTGAAGAAAGAGCAAATCATTAGAGTAAAGAAATTCCAATATGAAACGTAATCCACATATACGTTTACGCTTGCAATGAGAGAAAGTACGATTACTTAAATAATATTATAAATGAATATTCTTGAATAATATTGCGAATTTTGATATTTCAATTCCGTGGCACTTCAAATATGTGTTAAATTTTAACTTTATATTTGCGGTTTTATTTTTATTTTTTTTTTAAATGCTGTCTAATGTGTTTAAAAAGTACAAAGAAAAATACATAATGAATTATATATATATATATAATGAAAAATATATAATAAATTTTAACAAGTAGATTTTTTTCTCAATAATCACTTCATTTTGAAACACAGCGTTTACAAAGTTAAAATATCTTTAAATTTTGGAAGATATTTTTTTATATAACCAGAGGATAATATTTACAACAGAATACATAAAGCCTTTTTTCCCCCATGGGAATACGTTTTATTTTAAAGATTAACAGTAGACACTAAGGCATTGAACGTATCACAAACCAACGTCGTGTAAACTGTTTCTCTTCTATGAGATACATATTGTAAAGAAAAAAGTTTTACAGTGAAGAAAGCGCAAATCATTATAGTAAAGAATTTCCAATATGAAACATAATCCGCATATACGTTTACGCTTGCAATGAGAGAAAGTGCGATTACTTGAATAATATTTTAAATGAATATACTTGAACAATATTGCGAATTATGATTTTTTTCAATTCCGCGGCACTTCAAATATGTGTTAAATTTTAACTTAAAGTATATTTACGGTTTTATTTATTTTTTAAACGCTATCCGAGATGTCAAAAAAGAAAGAAAAATATATAATGAATTTTATGAGTAGATTTTTTTCAATGATCACTTCATTTTGAAACATATTATTTACAAGGTAAAAATAGCTTTAAATTTTGAAAAACATTTTTAAGCCGGGGGATAATATAAATACAAAAAGTTTTTTTTTTTTTTTTTTTTTTGCATTAAGAAAAAAAATATGCAAATTACCAGGAGAGAATAGCATTAGTATAATGAATATCAGTACATTATATTTAATAATTGTAATTAAAAATAATGCGTTAAATTATAAACTGTTACCTTAAATTAAAAATTAAAATGTAATAAATATTTATAAAAGTGTTCTTTTTTACATTATTATTCCCTTCATTTTTGTTACACGTTATCGCAGATGTTAGAAATGTACAGAGAAAAAAAATTAATAAATTTTCTAATTACAATAACGAAAAAATAGTTTTAACTTGCACCTTCATATTAACTGTAAAAAAGAAAACTTAATGCAAAATGTTAAAATATATATATGAGTGGAAAATAATCTAAGTAAACTTGCATTTTCTTTTAAAAAACAAATTGTTTAATATCACATTTTACATTCAATTCTAGCTATTTAAAATCTCAATTAATGTTAATACATTTAACATGAGAATTTTTAATCTTAATTAATATATTTTTTAAAACCTTACCTTCCATAAAGACATTTTCTGTTTTGCTGTCGGTACCAAATGCATTATGTGCCACGCAAGTAAAATTTCCGATGTCTACTGCTTGAATTTCACCAACAGAAAAATGTGAGCTTGTTTTCGAATTCAGTATTTTGTACTTGGAATTCCCAGGAATATCTTTACCGTTATGTAACCATTTGAATGTGATTGGCTGACTCCCTCTTTTTACTGTACAAGATATTTCAGTAATATCACCGATTGCAATATTGGGGGGAACTAAAAGAGGATTCAGTACTGGTGGTTCACTAGCAGATGTACCTGGAATGGTTGATTTAGTTTACTATTTAAATGCATTACTTAATGGATCAAATATTAAGATTTCTGTTTCTTATCAAACCTATATAGAAGTAAAATATTTTACTTTGTTAAATATTTTTTTTTAATTGAGATTTAGCCATATTCTAGTCTATATAAAAATGAGCTTTAGTAATATGTAAAATTTGTAAGGAAATTTAATATGTTGTAATCGATGTGAATTTCTACCTTTAAATATTGTTTAATGCTATAATTATTTAATCTGGACATACTTCAGTAAAATTTATATTGAAAAAAAAAACATATAATAATTATTTAACTTCTAAAACAGCTACAAACTGTTTTTAGTAGAATGTAATTAGAAATTATGTACATTTTATACTGTGGTATTTATGTTATTAAATCAGCGTTTAACATATTTAATAGATTATGCTTTAGTTAAATAGAAAGGTATTTAATTAATTAGTAATGTTAATACAAAAATGTTGACTTAAGAAATACGCATTTAGATAAACAAATATCAAAATTTTATTATCAATTAAACATTTTTTACAAATATCACGTTAGTAATATACTTTTATAAATTAAGCTTACTTTAGTTTAAAAAATAATTTAATAATATGACTTTTTGAATACTTAACTTCTAAAACAATTGCAAACTATTAGTCAAAAAGTATTATTACAAATTGGCTAGATTTTACAATATATTTTAATAAACGTTGATTTCTTAGCTTATTACTAACAATAGTAAATTATTAAAGCATTATATTATCAAAATTATATTATATCTATTTTATAAATCATTATATTATATATATATTATCAAAAACACTATTATCTATAAGACATGTAAGTCAACACTACAATAAATATGTTAGTCAGGTAGAATGTAAAAAAGAAAACAGCTTACCTTGCAAAATTAAGAATGAAGAAAAAATGCAAATATTTATGAAATTCATGAAGGAATCTTGTTCTTTGCACAATTTGTCACCATCTAAGATGTTTTACCATATAGATGCTGAGTTTTTAGCTGCTTTTCATATTCTCGAAATAGAAAAATGACGCTGGAGTACATAAAACATCGTAGAGACACAACATAAATCGAAGAATGTGGCGCCACATTACGGTGAATGTTGTAAAAAATAATTAAATACATTTAAGATAAAAGAAAAATTGGAATAATGAAATATTTTAATACAAGAAAACAAGTAGGAATATACATGCTTACTTTATCATTGTAAAAATGCTGGTTAAATTTTATTAAAAACAGATTGAATAGGAGAAAATTATAAAGCTATTAATACTAAACACAATATGATAAATTCAACATGGCATAATCTGAGCAAAAAGTTTAAAATATAATCGTAAAATATATAAGAAACAGATTCGCAATTTCACGATCTGTAGAAAAATCAGGCATGTAGGTTTTCAAATTGTCTTCCATACACATATTTTCGTTTTCTGTATTTTAAATCTATTCATATTAACATTGTTATAATAAATGCAACTGAGTTTCAAATAACAAATATAAATGAGAAACATGAAGGGAATAAGAAGGAAGAGTGAAATCTGAAGAAGTTGCCGAGTCATTGCTCTTACTCATATACTTACCTTCCACGTACACACTTCCGTTTTGCAGAAAGTGTTAATGCTCGTAATATTAATAGCGTTATAGGACATTATTTTATATTTTTTAACATAATGTTTGACGCATTTTAATATAAATGTTTACTATAATTCGTAAAATAAATGCGACATATATCTGAATTTTAAATAGAAATGGGAACATAATGTGAAGGAAAAGAAACCGCGCAATCTCAAGAAGCCCAGGAAATTCAAGCCACCATATCCCTTACTTATGTTCCAATTACACTTTTTCGTTTTCCAAGTTATTGCTTTTAGAATAACAAACTTCCAACTGACAAAATAGACTAAAATGAAATAACACCGTCTACTGAGTGTATTGAATCTTGTTTACGATTTGAACTCCCATACAACGCTTTCCTGTTAGGATTTCCGAGGGTTAGCAAATTGACAAGTTTCTAGCTGCATTATTGCTTTTGTAGAAATGAAATTTTCATTTCATTTTTTCTCAAAACATTAACCGAATCAGTTAGAACTATGTCATTACAAGGCATCGATGTGTTAACTCTACTAATACTTAAAGCATTACAGTAAAACGTATGATAGATTCTAATACAACGTTTAGTAAATGCATTACAGTAAACATAACGGGAGTCTGATAACAAATAGAAATGAGGATCACACAATGGATGAGGAAGGTGCCCACAATCTCAAGAAATCAAGGAAGTTCATTCGAGTCACCATGACCCTTACTTGTGCACTTACCTTCCATGTACACGTTTTCCGTTTTGCTGTCCATGCCAAAATCGTTTTCGGTCACACAAGTGAAATTGCCAATGTCGGTTGCCTGTATTTTTCCGATAGAAAACAGAGAATTCGTTTTGGTGGATGTCACTTTGTATTTTGGATGCGACTCCACCAGCACGCCGTTGTGCAACCACTTGAAACGCAATGGTTCACTTCCTCTCTTGATGGTGCAGTAAATCTCCGTGTTGTCTCCAACCGCAATGTTTGGTGGAACCATCAGTGGATTGAGAACAGGAGCGTCTCCAGCCGGTAGAGCTAAATAAGCAGTTAAATATAAAAGTTAAATAAGCATATTAAAGTAAGAGTTAGATAAGAGTCATGTAAGAGTTTAAAAAAGCATGAGATGGCTTTTAAACAATGTTTAAAAAAAATTATCGCTAAAAGGTTAACTTCTTTAACTCTCTAAAGGAGCGGTTCCCAAACGCGACCCACTGATGGGTCGCATGTAATGTTTTAATGGGTCGCAGTACGATCGATCAGATCTTTCGAACTGTATAATTATAATTCTATCTGCTATATTAACTTGTTAAAAATAATATGTTACGATTTTAAAGTAAAATATCGTAAAAAGATATAGATAAATAATTTTGTGAAATGACAGTGTTTTATTAAACTGTGTACTGAACGGCTAAAGGCTAAAATTTAAAAAGTTTCAATCCAACACAGACTCTGTCGTTTGTGCAGAACAATTCCAGAAATCACATCGATTTTTAAACTGTATTTTTCTATTTAAAAAAAAATAAACAAAGAAACCTGTGGTGCTACATTCTATTGAGTATCATAGCCTACAGTGCCCAGCCCTGTTTTATTGCAGCTACACAGCATATGTCCTGGTCAGGGTGTCAGCCTAACGCGAGAGCCACGGTGTTTAGTACTCATTTTATGAGCTAACCTTGCCCAGCCCGGAGTCGAACTCTGGATTTGTAGCGTGGTAGTGCAATGCGCTGACCACTAAGCTACTAGGCTTCATATTGCCAGTTACATACATTAATAATTGTATTTTTTACATAGTAAAAGGTTTTGTTGTATGTTTTGTGATGAACATCTTTTCCTTGGGATATATTATATTAAAGGTTCTATATATACCCACATATTAAGTGGGTCATGAAACAATTTGAAATTTTCAAGAGGAATCACATAACAACAAAGTTTGGAAACCACTTCTCTAAGGCATAAACATTAAAATTGTAAAACTTTCTAAGACGGAATCCCAAGCATAGAGAAAAACTTCGCTTTAATTTGGCTTAGAACAAAATTTATATATACCATGGAATAAAAACTAACTGTTTCCTAGGGGATTTTTCAGGATCTGTCTCAGACTATAAATACGAATCATATTTTTATTTAATTTTCAAGCGTTTCATTTAGAACAATAATTGAAATTCAGTTTCGATATAGACCACTATTCACAAATTAGTTCAAATGAAAATTGCTGTTAATTAATTTAAAATTTTAAGTAATATTACGATAATTATTTAATGATGTTAAAGTTCTATTGTGAGTATTGTTGCTAGGTAAATGTTGCAATTGAATTTTCATTACCACTATTTTGTTACAGTAATATTTGCCTTATTTAATTCCAGAAATTCTGCGAATAAATAAGGATAATATTACTTACTATACGCAATTAGTTATATTCAAAATTGAATTGTGGTATTTGTCTGGCAACCTTGATTGTAAGTATCTTAATCATACTTTAATCATTTGCATCATTAGCACGGATTTTTTATTCGGAAATTCCGAATTCGTAGCAGAAATTCTGACAATATTCGGAATTTCTGAATAAAAAGAAATTCCTGAATTGGACTCATATACGCACTAATGATGTAAATGGGTTAACTTCATTTCTGTACTATAATTAATTTATTTAATAATATTAATTCAGCATTGATTTTTTGCCTTAGAAAATTTTTTTCATATCATTTCATTTTAAAATTAGTGTCATTTATTTCAACGTTATATTTTAATTATTTTTTTTAACCGGAGTATTTGATATTTGTAATATTAAACATTCGCATAATATATTGTTGCCTGAACACTCTGAACTTAAAAACAAATGTATTTTAATGCACTTTATTTAAAATCTAATTGAGACAAATAAATTTATATTAAAATATTCGGTATTTGTAAAATAAAGCAAAAGGTAGCTATGCGAAAATATCATATTTTAGTTTTAGTAATTTTTCAAAAGGTTTAAATAAAAAATATTTTTATATAATGGAAATCTTTGTGTACAATCATTTCTTTAATAAGTATATAATGTAATAAAGTTTCTTTAATATACATACAATGTATCATAACTCTTTAAATTATATGCGATTTAACTGTTATGTTAAATTATCCCTGTAAATAAAAAAAAAAAAAAAAATACTTTAGATCAGCCATACTCAGTCTTTTTTCTCTGGTAAGACGCAACATATGTTTGCTACGTGGGCCGCAATGTGCTGCACTTATGTAATAAAGTAAAAAAGTGGGGGTATTAAAATAGTAAGTTAAGAATAAAGCACTGTGACCAAACAATATAAAAACATTAGTATAATCAGCATTAGCTAAATCATAAATATAAAACGTAATAATATAATTGTGAAATTTCAAAGAACTAAAGGTAAAAATCAGAAGATTTTCTTCAAAAAATCAGTCTTTTACTAAATAAAAATCTTATCGTTTTAAAGAGCAAAAGTATATAGTGCAAATTTAATTAATTTTAAATAATGTTTGATTACTTTTGAAAATTTTTAAAAAATCTACACACCACTGTAACATAGATAAGACTTGCATGTGGAAAGAACTGCTGAAGAAGAAAAGGACATCTAGGATGTTATAGTATAATTTTAAATTGATTATAAATAACGGGGGTTTTCCCATAAAAAATATATAAAACTTCAGTGAAAATTACAAACACCTTTTGTGCTCATCTCATTTTTAAATATAAATATGGATTAATGATTGGACCACACATAAGAGGTCGGCAGGCCGCACATTCTAGTATTATTAATCCAGCAAATAATGGTTCTAGATACTTAAAAAAAAAAAAAAAAAAAAAAAAACTTGCTTTTTCTCACGTTTGTTTATTCACGTTCGTCGCTTTGAATACGTACGTACAGATGCGTGTGCATTTCATTGTCACTTGTTAATATTTTGACCTACTGCATTCTTCTAACATATGTTATTTTCGAAATATAGCGAGATAATTGAAATGGTTTAAAATAAACATAAAAATAAAATAGACTAAAATAATACTAAAATAATCATTTTTTATTATTATTATTATAGTGCTTAATATGTACTGTTTTAAAAATAATGCATTGTATTGAATATAAATTCAATCTAAAATTATTAAAATAAGCTTTTAAGTAAAGTTGAATAATGTATTATTAGCAGATTGTATGAATTGGTATTTTTTAAATGAATTAATTTTAAAAAAAATTATAAAATCTAGTTCCTCTATAAAAGTAATAAATTTATTTTTAAATTATGAATTAAAATTGAAATACAAGAATAGTTTTATATATAAAAGCACCTCATAGATTAATGGCTATTTATCGATGCTTTATTTTCTTATTATTTATTTCTAAGCAATATTACAAGATACTTCTGCTAGATTCTGAAATCAAAATAAATGTACATTATATATTTTGACTTTAGAATGTTATTCTAACGGTGTTCCTTTATTCTTTTTTATCGTAAAAGAATTTTTTTTACTGTTCTTTTAACAAACTCACAAATTTATAAATAAAAGCATAATTTAAAATTCTTCCAATATTTACAGATTTAAAAGCATAATTTAAAATTCTTCCAATATTTACAGATTAAAAAACTATAACTATAAATTTGTAAAAGTAAGATCAAGTTTTAAAATAAAATACAATAAATACAAAATTTTTTAAAGAAAATAACAATGACTACTTCAAAATTTTGATCGTCTAGCAGACTAAAAAAAAAAAAAAAAAAAAAAAAAAAAAAATTAAGATCTATAAATCTCGATAAGAACTGTTTCCTCAAAATATTTACTTTAAATTATTTAAGATAAAGTATCAATGTTATATCAGAGATTTTAAAAGTGATTGTATAATTTTAAATACTTAAAAATAATAATACTTTAATAGTTTCAAAACAAGCTATAAAAATTTGGAAAGTTTTGTAAATATATTTTTTTCTACTAGTACAAAAGAAAATCTAATATCAAATCTTTATTTTGATAATGTGGAATAATAAAAATTGCAAATAACTATTTTTAAATTATTTTATATCATATCTAAAATATATTCTGTGTAACAATTAAAAACATTCTAATTAATGTAAATGCGTGAAATGTAGACATTGTATGTTTTCAGAAAAGCATTTTTAGAAGTGTATGTTTTTTTTTAAAGTATTAAAAAGATAAATTTAAAAATCCAAAATACTAAAATAATCATTTAAATAATCCATTAAGTCTATATTTTATACTTATATTATATAATTGATCGGGATATGTGAGGGTACTAGTATACCATCTCATTTTCAGTATTTATTTTAATAAAAGTAATTCAGAAAGAAAAATAAATAAAATATACATATATATATAATTATCTTAACATTATTTTTCATGCAAATAAAAAGAATAAAATCTTACCGTATTTTATTATATAAACGATGAAGAAAATCCACGTTTCGTTCCACTTCATTTTCAGTGACGGAATTATATCATGATGAGTAGCTAATATTCTCATTTTTACCATTACGTATCAGCGTCAGTCTCTTTCAATATCAATAAGTACTGTGATTTTAAGTGTAAATGTATTCAAAATTTTAGTTTCGAATAAATAGTGCAATGCATTAGTAGATTCATCACAAAATACCTATAAAAGTAAACATTTTTCAACTTTTTACTTCCATAGATTACTCACAACATAAAAGCTTACTTATACTTGCTTTATTTGTCAGTTGACGAAGACGCTTATATGAGCTTAGATAGAGAGGTAGTACGTTGTATGATCGTGGCGCCACTTAGTGTTCATTTATGCAACTGTAATAAAACTATTTGTTTAATAGACTCATTGTTTTACAACAGTTATGATAATTAAACCAATAAACTTTTAACCAATAAAAACTAAAATACATCAGTTTCACGTTTCATAAGAGAAATATTTTATAAGTTCTTTTATTCAAAATATGGTTTTCTCGTTTTGTATTGGTAAAAAGAAATTCCCATATCATTTTTAAGTATTAAAATATCATCTTTAAAATATCACACACTGAGGTTTAAGTATGTCAATTTAGAAACCGTCCTTCACCTTTTCAAATAATAATTTTAAAACTTTTATTTGTAACGTAAATAAAACACTTTTCAAATTCACTATTTAGAGAAATATAATAAATATTCTCGTAAAGCAGCTTTTAAAAATTCTAGTGATTTCCGCATACATTTAGTGCAACAAACAGTGTCAAAGTTTAAATTCCTGTAGATAGTCTCGATGCATTTTGCTTTCTCGTAAATCACATAACATCAGTTACACATGCAATAATAATTTCTATAACAAAACTATTTTTGCATGATAATAGGCTTACAATAAATATTTTTTTAACTTAAATCTGGTTTTTAGAGAATTACGCTAGTTTAATCTTATTAATGTAAAAATTAAAGAAATACAATGAAGAAAAACAAACACTGATAAATATTTAAACAAAGGGTGACATTAATAGAAAATCGTGAAAATTAAACGATCTGATAAACATATAGCAAATACAATATTTGAAAGTAATAGTATTAGTGTAAAATTCAGAAAATTGTAAGATATCAAAATCATAAGCTGACAAATATTTCAAGAATTATATTATTTAGGAATTAATCAAAACATGCTTACACATAGATGTTTAAAAGAAGGTCTATTGTGAAAAAAGAAATCCCTGCAGAAATCCTTATTATTTGTATATCACAAGTTTAAAGCAAGGTCTGTCAAGGTTTAAAGGTCTGTCAAGAAAATTTAATGGGAAGAATCATAAATATTCCTCTTCAGTAATCTATTCTATGCGTTTTAACAGTATTTTTTGTTCCCAAATAAAGAAAATCAGTATAATGTATCATAAATTACAAAATATTTTTTTTCTTGTACAGATAACATGATGAAACTATATTATAACGATTATATTAATTAAAAAAATCGGTATAAATACCAGCCTACTGTATCAGTAGCAGGTAAATCTCCTTCACAGATGTTCAGTTGATATTCTATCAGCCGCTAAATACAAAGAATGATGCAGCAAACATGCACTAACTTTCAAACTATTTAAATAGTTACATAATTATTTCAAGACTTTAAATAAAAAATAAAAGTTTGAAAGTCCCTTTTTATTAACAAAATACGTGTATGTAAGAGTATCTCAAGTTGTGACATCTGAAATGTATCAAAACTACTCAGGAGAACGAAATGTTTTTTTAATCAAATATTTAGTAGTTGAGATATAAATATGTACGATTTTACGTAGCAAAAAACACAAACGAATATTAAACTGGCATTACATACACGCAAACTCCTTCCATTAAATTCACAGATTTAAAAATTTCAGACTTATGTTATTTAGAAAAAAATCACATTTCATTCAAAACTTTATATTAATTTTATTTATTTATTTTGTACTATAAACGACTTGCTCAAAGAACATTTTTGACAATCAATATTTTGTAGAAAGTTATGTACAAGCCCTACAGAAACATAATATTACATCATTATAATATAACAGAATTCTATAAGTATAAGAATTTTAACGATTTTAATCTTTAGAATTATAATTCATTTTTTTCTATTTTTTGTATAAATTAAAAATTTATTCTTCTAAAATAAAAATAAAATGTAATGAAGAGTGATTTTTCTGGTGATATATTTTGTATATAAGAAGTGTAAAAGGCCTGATTATAAGCACAAAATTTGTAAATTTTACACTGGTTTTATTTCTTTAAAATTTCAATTTACAACACAGATGTTAACAGTTTTAAAACTGTTATTGGTATTGATTTTAAATGCTTTTATACAATTTTTATTGCATAAATGTTTATTCTTTGATAAAATCATCTTAAAACACAAAAGTATGCAGTTTTGTCTTAATTTAGTATTATATATTTAAAACTGCAGTACTAAAGTCAAATTATTATGGATGTTACGAAAATTTCTTTTATCGCTTATTACAATATAAATAGTTAATTGGTACATGAAATTATAATTTTGTATTTCAATTATCTAGAACAGTTCAACAATGTTTTTTATTTAGTAAGATTTTAATTAAACGGGAATTTAAGCATAATAAAATAACATATTAATGCAATATATATTGATAAAAATTAACGTCATTTTTCAAAGAACATATTTTCACATAATATCATACTAATCTTAAGTAAAGGCAGTTAAGTAAATTCCGATATAAATATATAATAATATTTACATTATAAACATTATATTTTATACATAAATCTGTTAAACAAACCGACTCTACATTAAAAAATTGCAATAACCGATATTACAACTTATATCAAATACATTCACTATGGATTTCTGTGGTTTGATTTTAAAAAATGCATGAATGAGGCTAAAACTCAAAATTTTAGCTATGAAACATTACATTAAGATATACATTAAGGTAATCCATTAAGGTATAATAACATAACACTGCAAAAACATAAAATATTATTTAAAAATTAATATGTAGTTGAACCCGGTTATAACGAGGATGGCAGTATCAGTTATTTTACTCATTATTACGAGATTCTCGCAATAAGCAAGTTCATCTCTATTCATTCATTTTCTATGTATTTAAGATAGTACATGCTAGTTTAATTAAACAAGTAAGAACATATAAACTATTACTTTTGTGGAAATAAATTTAGTATTTTAATTAAAAGTATTAAATTAAATTAATAATTATAATGCGGTTGTTTCTTTCATCTCTGTAATATTTTACATGCTTAAGTAAATGAATAAGAAAAAAATGCAAAGATAGAAAGAAAAGAAATGACTCTAATAATTACTTATTTTTTATTTACAGATTGAAAATTAAAAGGCTACTTTTTATACAAAACCCTTTTAGAATCACATACTTATATTTATCATGTAATTGAGTACATTACACAGAAAATATTATCACTTGTACATTTTGTCTCTAAGAAGGTTTGAGGTTTCGTGGAGGAATCCAAAGCAATTGTATATATGGGAGGAGAGACTAATGTTTCACAATCATCTGTATCAAAGTCATCCTCATCATCATTTTCAGCAATGGTGTAGGTGCGCTACGAAATGGCATGTTTTCTTTAAGGAGAACGGGGATGAGTCTTTTTGATGAGTCTGCTGATTTTTACTCCTATACTTGAGGTTTACTCGTAATAACCAAGTTTCTTCTAATGAATTTTTATATTGGACTAGCCAATTGTTCACAAATTCCTGATAAAAAATGAGCTCTCATTGCATCCGAGCTTGCTGTAATCGAGTTTGACTGTATCTTTATGGCATATATTGTGTTTTGATATAATGTGATATTAACCAGAAGTAAAGACAATGTTAAGAAAATTGAAACATACGTTTGTAAAAATATACATTATACATAAACAATAATACAAATTATTTATTTGTCTGTCTGCATTTATAATAAGTATTATTTGCCTACCTGATACTTTACACGTATTATTTATGAACAAACAGATTGGTCTTTATAAAATGTGCTGCAATAAATGCTGTTAAATGTGCAATCATCATACAAGTTAAATTCAGAAAAAATTGTCCATTTTAAGTTTTTGAAAATGGACGAAAAAATATTTTTTTTTAAGTTCTGTTTTATTTATTATACAAACAAAGGTCTTTAAAGAACAATTTTCCTTACCTTCCATAAACACATTTTCTGTTTTGCTGTCCGCACCAAAAGCATTGCTGGCGACGCAAGTGAAGTTCCCGATATCGGAAGCTTGTATCTCACCGATGTAAAACCGAGAACTAGTTTTAAAAGTCGTAATTTTATATTTCGCATGAGACTGTATCTCTTTGCTATTGTGAAGCCACTTGAATTCCACCGGAAGGCTGCCTCGCTTGATGGTGCAGGATAGTTCCGTGATGTCACCCACAGCAATATTTGGCGGGACCAGCAAAGGATTCAAGACTGGAGGATCGCTGGCACCATCACCTTAATTTGTAGGGGGGAAATCATCTATTAATTTTTTTTTATGCTAAAGATCTATATATTTGGAAAAAAATATTCAAATCCAAACCATGTTTGATCGTTGAAATAGATTTAAACTACTCTTTATATATACATGATTTAAATAGTTTTTAATTTGCAAATGATTAATTAACTTAACCTGACGAGAACTATAATATAGTTACTTTAGTAATACAAATGTTATATCTTTATAATATTTCATAATAGTATTATGTACAGGGCGGAAAAAGTTTGAATGCGAACTATAAAAGTTCAGCTCTAACTGATGCAAGAACAGAGAAATTTAAATTTTATGATTCGTAGATGATTCTTTATGTATTTCGTTTATTTTGTCTTATGAGATCATATATCTATTAAATTTTAACCTGTTTAAAGTTCAATAGCAGCAATATAATTTTATTGTCTGATTAAATTCTGAAGTTAAGCATTTAAAGAAATGTACTAATACAACCATGCTAAATCTGTGGTCCATGAAATGTAAATTTTTGGAAAATGAATCACTTTCCAAAGAGAAATGACGGTTTTAAGCATAAACCGAAGAATAATTTATGTACTTCGTTATTTTTCATTTGTAAGATACTTTACCGAATCCTTAAAATAAAACTCATACATATTATGAATTAAAGTGTGTTTGAAATGCTAATTATTAATTAACAGAACAATTAGTGAAATTTCAATGATGAAAATGTGTATTTTTCTCCCCAATTAGATTCATAATATTAAAATGCGCTTACACCACCCCCCCTCCCTCTCTTCCCAGGCAATTACATAAACCTACTCGTCACTGGCGAGTGGAATTTCTGACCAGGCCATTGAATTGTTAGGCAGTCCTTTAAACACTGCAGTCTATGAAAAATATACCAAAAATTTTATATATATTCTTATTCGTTGGCCATACTTCGTGTTTTTCATAATTTCTGCAATGTAAACATGGCAGCAATTCCAACCTACACTAAACTTTCCTCTGTTATATATCTTAATTTTATACAAATGTTAATATGGCAATGCATTGTAGTAATGAATTATTTTTGATGTCGTGTAAATTTTACTCTAACTATTTTTGACTGTATATTGCATCTAGCTGGCTGGTAAGAACAAAACTTTGTCTGGTAATATTTTATGTCCCCCCCCCCCCGCTTTTCCCTCGAAAAAAACCTTTCCATTCTGAGGTTTGGTACTTTATGAGCAAATATGTATAAATGGCAATTGTAAGCATTTGTATATTAGATTTTAATTGAAAATATACATAAATGACAATACTAAGTATATTTGTATATTAGATTTTAATTGAAAATATACATAAATGACAATACTAAGTATATTTGTATATTAGATTTTAATTGAAAATATACTTCCTGTCATTTCCGATATGTTAATTTTCAAAAGAAACATATGTTTATACTTTTCGAGGTAAGCAACTCTATTCTAGATAAAGAAAATAGTGGTTATATCATTATTTTAATAGTTATAATAGCATTTTCATTAAACTTCCAAATGTGTTTATCAAAAATAATACAGTACCAAACACATTTTATTTAATATGTAATGAGTTTTTATCAGCGTAGTACGGTGAGATTTATACTTAGGTAAATTAAAAATGACGAATCGAATGAAAGAAAAATAGTTAGGTATTTATGGAAAACATTTCCTCAAAACCGCAAAGGTGTAACAGATATTTAGAAAATTATATGAAAGAAACATACCTTACAATCTTATTCAATGACTTTAGTTATACTTGTGTTTTAATTTTTTTCCCCATACTGTGCATAAATTTTCTAGACTGATTATTAGACAATTACTCGATAATTTTTGCTTGGCATTATGGAAATTCGCTTTATTATTCAATTTGATAAACTTATTTTATGTCTGAAACATAAAAAAATATATAGCATATGTTGCCATATAAATTTCGTAAAAGTAAACGTAGATAAATATACTGTTTAATTATTTGAATCAAATATAAAATTATATCTGTACATTCACGATCATAGTACTGAAATGTTTTAAACTATCGTTTACTGGAATGTACTGCGCATTTTTTTCTTATAATTACTGTGTATCTAAATTTAATTTTTGTAGTAGAATTTAACTATAACACTCTTATAACACAACAGTCTATAACACAACAGTCTATAATGCAACAGTTGTTAACAGTCAATAACTTTTGACTTAGCATAAAATAGAAATACAAAATTCTCAATTTTTCATGAATGAAATATAGTTTTATATTTATTTTAGTGAATTGTATTTACAAAGTAAAAATTGTTGATTAAACAATAAATCGTTTACACTTAATTTTTCAGAAAATTAAAACTATTTTGTTCGCGAACATTTTTATGAATGGCTTACTTTGAAAGCATAAATTTGAGCATACTTAAATAAATTTTGAAAATTATAAGAAAATTTTAATTATTAAGTGTATGAATAAGTTTTAAAACTTTTGACACGCATTTTAACCCTTATGCTCCTTAAAAAGGCGTATTAAAATGCTTCAATCCCTTCGCAACGAGCTGTACGTATACAGGATGTGCAAAATCCTTGAATTTGGACACCAGTATTTTTTCACAAAAAAATTCGCCTTTTTAGTCACAGAATTCAAGCGATTAAATAATGCATATAAATTATTTTCGGGGAAAAAAAGGTGCCAAAAAATTAAAAGAAGTATAATTTACGCTCATCGTAAAGGGGTTAAACCTTATTTGTACACATAACATATTTGAAAGATTAGCATCTTTGTTCAGAATCTATAAAAAGACAGACATGACGTTTTAAATTTTCCTTATGGCATTAATATTTTTTAAATAAGTAAGCATTATTTTTTTTTAAGTTCAAATTTAATAATTCCTCTAGAATAAATTAATTCATAATATTTTATAAATCTGTCAAAATATATTAATTATTTCACATTTGGTTAAATAAAATAATCTTTATCATAAAAAAGAATGCATAAAGTCATGATTTTTGATAATCAAATATTTACTACTGTTAAAAAAAAGCGCTCTATTCAGATTAGTATTTGATTAAGAGCATTAAAAATTTACTTTAAAAAAATGTATAAATGAAAACAATTTTGTAGTATTTGCTATTTATCTGGACTCTGAATATATTCAAAGTCACATATTTCATTCATTTATTATTATTATTATTTTATATGATTGAAAAATTTATATAATAAGCAGATAAAATATATTATTTCAAATTGACATAAAAACTTCTTAAGTTACTAAGAAGTAGCTTTATTTCACTCACTTTAAATTTAAACCAATATTTAGTATTTATCAAATTAGAATTAAAAACTCGTTAGTTAAAGATTACCACTATCATAAATATAAGGGTAATACAAATATTTTGAGATACTTCTTTTTCTGCTGTGGGAAATATTAAATAGTTCTAACTAATTTTGAAGCTTAATGCAAATATGGAAAGAAAACTGAGATAAAGAATAAGTAAAATAAAAATTAAATATTAAAATTAATTAACATAATTTAGACATAAAATAAAATATTTTTGTAAATAAAATTACTACTGGCAATTGTTTTACGTATTCATATTTTTAATTGCTTACAAAACAAGAAATTTTTACGAATTATTGATGAAAGTTTTCGGCTTCCGTCAGACAATATCTTACATTTATTTGACATACATTTTATTTATGTATTTCGTAGAGATTAAATTATTCAATGATTAATGCGAATATGATTAGAATTGTTGAGTTATAATAACCAAAAATATATTATTTATGCAATGTTAAAATAACCATTCATATGTTACAAACCTTTTTACTATTCAAAACATAATTAAACTTTTGAAAATAAATATTTTCGTTTAATTATTTTCTCTGTGTGTCTTTGATGAAAAGAAAAATAGGATTATAGCAAGCTAACCATTCAATAATGAATAACGTAGAATATTATAAGTTTAATATGAATTTAGTTTTCAAGGTCTTGCTAAATGTTTAAATATATATTTTTTTTGTTAATAATAACGATTGGGTTGCTTTAAATTTTAAATTAGTAAAATTATCATTCAAAAAATATGCATAAATGCCTCTGATTTGTTAAAATATTTGAATCTTAAAATTCTAAAAGCAAAATCTGTCTATTTTAATCTCTTCCTTATTAGAATGTTTTTAATTATAACAGTGATTATATATATATATATATATATATATATAACATTGATTATATATATATATATAATACCTTTGAAATCAAAATACGTCAAACGAGTTCTTTCAACAGAATCTGCCCAAATTTCTAATTTAAAGATGGCAGGTATTTAGTTTATATAGAATACCTTTAAGTTAAAAAATAACTATGAAATTTAAACAACAAAATGACCGAAATTGATATATATACAGTAATTGCATTTTAAAATATCCTTTAAAAATACCTTTTGTTTATAATTTAAATAATTCAAACTATCACAAAAAAAAATCCATTTTTAAATTTATTATGAGTTTCTTAAAAATGGAATAACACAAATTTCATTGATTGAAGATATTTTTCATTTAAAAATATTAATGAACGTGCTTAAAAGTTTTTAGAGAATACTGATAATTATATAAATATTTCATTCAAAATATTTGCTATAATAAAATAACAAATCATTAAATATGAGGGCATAATTAGTTTACACTTACCACTAGAAATCACAGTAAACAGCAGAAATCCGATAATGCTGTACATGGTTTTCTATAGATGCTTAAGAAATTATCAAGATTATTTTTATTGTAAAATGTTCATGAAACTGTGGTAAATTTATAACTTGTTCTTCGATATATCTTTATCATACAGATCTTCTGCTGTAAATGTCACTTTTACAAGTCTCTGGTACTGAGTTTAAAATCAGAACTTCCTTCTAAATATAATTTTAAATGTAATTAAAAATAAAAATCGAAATCGACAGTAAAAACAAGTGTGAATAAAAACAACAGTTTGACAAGTAAATATTAATACTGTTCGACTACATACGTCTCGGAAAAACGACGCTTGCGTACAATAGTATTATTTCCATACGCACAGTTACAGTCGCAACTAAGACAGTGGCGCCATATATCGTTAAAATTATGAAATTCGCGGATAACCGAATTATAATTAATTACAAAAATATTAGTTTACATTTTTTACAACTTAAATCATATAAAGTACCATAAAAACAGTTTTCAGTCGTATTTTTCTATTTAATATTATAGTTATTACAAATGCACATTAATTATTATAGGTATTATCAAAATAGATTTCGTCAAAAAAAAAAAATTTTACTTATTTTCAAAGTCTATTGACATTAAAATAAACTTATTTAATTATTTATAAAACAACTTTATAAATAATAGTAATAACACTTAAAGAAATTTTTTTAATTACTCTTTTTACAATATTTGAGTTTAGCATTATGTATATTCACATTTAATCTACATAAATTGAACATTAATAATAATAATAATAATAATAATAATAATAATAATAATAATAACTGCTTTTATGAAACAATAAACTTACAAACAACTTTGTAAATAAACAAAAGTTTTCGTATTTTGACTTAAATATGAAGTCTTCTTTCATTGATACAATGCGTACGGTAAAAGTAGTATCACAGTTGAAGTAATAACTAATGAAGATCGTAGTTCCTTATATGAAATTTCTACTGAGAAATGATATTTTAAAATTATTCCTTTATTGGTAAAAATAATTAAACATAATATTTTATACTTGTGCTATACTTATGCGGAAAAGACAAATGAAGCTATATATATAATCTATATATATAATATATAATCTATGAACAACATCGTACATGAACACCATTTTACGTATTTTAACAGAGTTTTAGGTTCTCTTTCATTAATACAACACCCATTACAGATGAAGTAATAACAATTAGATTTCTGTTGAAAATGTATTCATTATTATTATTTATTATTTATTTATTTACCAAATTAGATAATTAAATAAAATATTTAATACTTATACAACACAAATCGAATATCAAAGTTCAAACATCAACTAAAAACATATAAATCACTTTCATAATTTATAAAAAAAAAAAAAAAAAAAAAAGAAGAAGACGAAGACAAAGACAAATCCACAAACAAATTTGTAGATGGATGCGAGTTTTCCCATTTTTACTTAAATACGAAGTTACCTTTTTAATGATACGGTATGCACAGTAAAAATAGTTTTACAGTTAAAGTATTCTTTACATGAGATTTCTTTTTATTTCTTTAATAGTACTAATTAAACAAAATTTTTAATGCTTATACAACATAAATCGTATATCAAACAAACAAACATCAACCAAAGAAAAATAATAATATACATATTTATAAAAAAAAAAATAATAATAATAAAGACAAATCCACAAACAACGCCGTATATGAACGTGAGTTTTCATATTTTAACTTAAATACGGAGTTTCCTTCCATTGAGACTATATGCAAGGTAAAAGCACTTTTACAGTTGAAGTTTGACTGATAAAGGCAGTATTTCTTTACATGAGATTTTCATTGAGATTTTTTTTAATTTATTTAATAATAATTAAACAAAATATGTAATGCTTATACAATATAAAGCGAATATTTAAAAATCAAATATCGATTTAACATATACAACTAAATATAACTAAAATCCTTTATAAAAAGATAAATCCACAAAGAACTTCATAGATACACATTTTTTTTTTTTTTTTTTTTTTTTTTTTTTTTGTATTTTAACTTAATTACAAGGTTTCCTTCTATTGGTATATTATGCACAATAAAAGTAGTTTTATTGTTGAAGTAATAATAAATACTGATTTCTGCTGATAAATTTATTATTATTATTGTTGTTGTTGTTGTTGTTGTTGTTATTTTAAAATAATTAAACAAAATATTTCATTCTTATAACACATAAATCGAATATCGATCAAAAGAAAAGACAAATTAAACTTTTCAAGAAAAGACAAATGTACAAACAACGTCGTAGACGGATGCAAATTTTCACATTTTAATGTTTTTTTTTTTTTTTTTTTTCAATGTTTTGTTTATTGATCACTAAAAGTAGTTTTCCTGCTAAGTAATAAGTGTTGAATTGTGTATTTCCTTGCATAAGATCTGTATTCCTTGCATATAGAATAACGAAAAATTTAATATTAACGAAAAAAAAAGTCACAATAATTTCATTTTTATAAAAAGATAAATCCATAAACAACTTCGTAGATAAGCGAAAGTTTTCGCATTTCATCTTAGCTGCGAGATTATCCTCCATTTATACAACATACACTGTTGAAGTAGTTTTCACAGTGGGAATAATTACTTGAATGTTGTATTTCTTTTTAAAAGACCTCTGCTAATAAATGATTTTTAAAATTTATTTCTTTAGAAATAATGAAACGGAACATTGAATGCTTATAGAATATAAATCTAATATCGACAAATGAACTATTTACCATAAAAGGCAAAATACTTTAAAAAAAGACGTATCCCACAAACAACGTCGTAGATGAACACGAGTTTACATTATTTTAACTTTATTATCAAGTTTCCTTACACTGATACAACATGCATGGTAAAAGTAGTTTTACAGGTAAAGTCGTACAATGTTACAATCAGTCGTTACAATGACTGTCGAATGCTGTAGTTTACATGACTTTGGCTGCTGGAAAAAAAATGTTTTTTTTTTTTAATTACTTATTTAATAGTAGAAATAACTAAATAAAATACTTGATGACTACGCCGATTTTTAAAATTATTTATTTAAAGGCAGAAATAATTAAATAAAATCATCGCCAGTAATCAGTAACCTTGCATATTTAGTAGGTATTGTTTAGGGGAGAGGGTTAAGTAAGCAGTACAGTTACATATTTCATAACTAAATCAAATATAGACTAATCAAACATGAGCCAAAAAATAATTAAAGCACTTTTATTTATATATAAATATACAACTAACTTCATAGATGAATATATAGTTTTCTTAGTTTTCGTATATTTCAATTTAGTTAACGATATTTCCTTTCATTCTTCCATTATGTACGATAAAGTAGTTTTACAATAGAAATAATAACTGATAAATGCTGTATTACACATCAAACTTCTGTTGAAAAAATTATTTTTCTTTTATTTATTTTCTTATTAGTGAGAATAATTAAACGAAATATTTAATTTTTATACAACATAAATCGAATATCAATAAATAAAATATCGACAAAAAAAAAAAATAATTAAACTCTTTTGCTGAAGGCTATGTTGATTTATATGAGATGTGTGCTTTTTTATTATTATTATTATTATTATTATTATTATTATTATTAAACATAATATTTGTTGGTTATACAACACAAATTGAATATCGAACTAAAAAGAAAATTTACTTACTTTTTTAAAAAGATAAATTGGCAAATAACTTTATAAACAGAGCTAGTTTTTATATTTTAGCTTGATTGCAACGTTTATTTCCATTGATACGTTATTCAGGGGAAAAGTAATTTTTTAGTTATACTGACTGCGGAATATCAAGACTTTTTACATGATATTGTTACCGAGAAATGATGCAGGAAAATTTACTTCTTCAATAGTTAAAACCGTTAACTGTTACATTTTTCCTTGGCAACATAATGCTTTATCTTTAAATTTTTATTTGTATTACATGAGAATTTCTATCTCTTTCTATTATTGCAATCTCTTTCTATTATTTAGATCTCTTTCTATTATTTGGATCTCTTTCTATTATTTCAAAGATTCATAATTTAGTATATTTTATAAGAAGATAATCATCATGCTGTTAAAATAATTGATTCTAGTAAAAGAGGAAATCAACATTTAGTTTATAACAATATAATATTAAAATATTTTTTTTTTAATCATCAAATCATTTACACAAGTTTTCTCCCACAGAACGGTCTAATAAGATTTTTTTAAAGTCATAAAACGCATAAGACAAGAAATCTTTGAAAGTTTTAATGGGTTGCGTGTATATTTCATAATTTTATAATATAAAGTTCCAGTTACAATACTTCAAAAAATTTACTTTCTCGTGAATCAATAATGTATACTTAATTTACATTTTATAGTAATATGATCATCATATTGATAATAAATAGTTTTAACAAAGCTAAAAGAATACATTCAATTTACATAAATATTGTAATAAAAAGTCACTACTTACCTTGTTATAGTAATTGACGAGGAATTTTCAAAATGAAGAATGATATTCAAACATAAAAATATTTCCTAGATAGTGACAATTTCAAAACGTAATAAAGACAAGAGAAGTAAATTAGGATCTGTGAAAATATTTTTCGCATTTTCGTTTCATTTTTAATTTGCGTATGTCGGGTTCTGATAGTTACTTTTTCATTTTAGGGTTTGTTCGATTTTTTTTTCCATTTAATACCTATGCTATAAATCCCGTTCAATAAATAATCTAAAAACGTATATAAAAATCTAAAATCCGATATTAACCACAAAAGTTATATAAAATATTTTATGATAGCTTGTTATTATATATTTTAAATGTTTGTATGCAACTTAACTTAAAGGAACCTTAAATATACGATAGATCTTCTATGAGACTTACGAAAGTTTCAAATGTGAAATCACTAACAGGCTAATATTGAGCGCACTCTGCATTTCACGTAAGTCGCACAACAGTCTATATCATTCACAGGTAGGCGTTTGTTTTTACACGCTGGGAAATTTCCGTATGATGTCATCCGCTTAATACTGTTAAGAAAGGACAACGAATTTGTAACAGCAGAAACAGAGGTTATTGTTTCAAAGAGAGTTGAGATTTTTTTTTATATATATATTATTTATTTAAGTTACGTTATATATAAAACCAGAAATGTAGAATAATTTTTAAAATAGATATTTCTGTATTAACTGAATAGCTTGAATTTGTACAAATATATTTATTTTATCAAAAAATATATGTAAAGAAAATGAAAAGGAAAAATATGCAATATGAAAAAATGAAAAGTTTTGAAAAAAAAAAAAGACGAAAGTTGTCTTTTTTTGTTTTTGTTATTTTTTTAGCTATTGAGTAAAAACTACTTTGGCGTCCTCGTGGTCATACTTTATATTACTTAAAAAGCAATTTAGAGGAACTTGGATAAATTTAATATAATAATGTGCATACAAATTATTCAATTTGTGTAATATTTTTAAAACTTGAAGAAACTAAATATTAGTAACTAAATAGTATATTGTATCATTGTGAACAATATGGCGTATAAAGTTATAACATTTTAAATACTTTCTAACATAACTGAAAAGAGCTTTTTAAGCAATGGAATTCCGAAAACGTTTCCAAATCATTTTATATTGCATTAATACGTTTTCTTAAAACGGAATATAGTTTTTTTCAGATGCTATCTATTCTCAAATAAACATTTTCATGTTCAACAAACATGTTTCGCAGACAAACACGATAAATAAACAGCATTAAAATTAACATTAATATTAAAATTAAAATTTATTTTTCTTTGTATTAATACGCTAATAAAACTACTCGGAAACGTTTCCGAATATCAGTGGTAGCGAAAAAAACTTTGTTTTTATAAATGCTTTTTTAATGCATTGGTTTCTGAAGTTTCTAAAGATATCGAAATCATGAGTGGGTCACTCATAAGAAGTTATTGTATATTTTTGTACATGGCTATATTATATTTCCGTATATTAAGAAACCTTCGTCTTTTTTTACATTGCAGCAACTTCAATTATTAATGTAAATCATTTCGGCTTTAAATGCATATTTAACTTTTCGTCCGTATAATTAATGATGAATAACTTTGTGTACTACAAATATTAATCAAACTTTCTAATTGAAACAGCTCTATGATTACAATAAAACGACATTTATCATACTTATTCCTTCATATGATATAATTTCTTTTTAACTACTTTAAGACATTTTCTGTAAATGGCATGATTTTGAAAATTCTTTAACATCAGAAAATAAATTCAATTTATTCAGAAAAATGACGGACATTCTTCAGTCATGAATAATTCATATGGACTGGTTAAAACATATGTATGATTATTTTTAATATTAATATTATTACATATATTAAAAGAGATATTCAAAAATGTATATTATTTATATTCATCCCGATATTTATATAAAATCACCATATATATATATATATATTGAATATCATATTTCTAAGGTCATCATCATCAGCATCCCAAAACATGGTTTAAGGTTATAAACCTGTTCCGGTCTCAATCCATCTCTTTCGTAGCCTTCCTCTGTCTCTTTTTCCCCTTGGTTTATAATTCAAGACTGCTTTTGGTATGCGATCATAATCCATCCTTTACATGTGGTCCTTCCATTTATTTCTGTAATTTTCTATTTTATTCAAAGTCATTCCTTATTCTGTTGGTTATTGAACTTCCCTTCACATTCCTCTATGGTATTAAAATAAATTCATTTTCATAACCCAATACAATGCAATTTTTACACCGGTGTCTTACACATGTACATAATATAATAGTTGCATTATATTATTATTTCACGAAAAATGTAATATAAACAAGTTGGAAATTGTACATCAAACTTGACAAATGAGGTGCGTTCGCACTATAACAAGTTTATAAATATTCATATTTTGGTGTAATAGCTGTTGCAGTCTTATGCAGAAATGCACGGATACAAAATTTATTTTATGTGCAGATTTTCATATTATAGGTATTCATTTTATTTTATGAAATTAAGTTTCAATACACTTTTATACAAACAATTCATTACAATTGTGTTACATTAAAATGATACTTTGCGCAAATATCCAATACAAGACAATGTAAAAAATCGTCATTATTATTTCACTGGAAAAATGAATTATATCATCTGTTATTATGATAAGATTCATTTCCATAATAAAAAAAATACATTTTAAGTTGGCCAAATTTTATCTTTGGTTGACATTGACTGAAAATTCCAATGGGAAATTTAAGCCTAGCTGTGAAATTTTCTGATCTTGAAATCCATATTGAGACTTTTTCCATTTAATATCTATTTTCCGGAAACATATATCGAAAAAAACTGACGGTAGATTATAATAGGATTGTTATAATTAAACAATGTTAGTATACAAATTCGGTTTTTAAATTCAGTAATATGGAAATAATAGGACTCCATCTTAAATAAGATTAACCACCACGGCAATCTAGAATCATTACCTATCATGGAAAATCATTGACTTAATTACATATGATAGAATTTAATAGAATAAAGAATGTAACTATAACTTGGTCATAGAGGTTATAAAATGTCATATACGTCCTATATGGCTATACCGTCATACATGTCAGATAACTTGGCGATACAGCTCGGTCGCTTGACGATTGATCCTCGGAAGCTGCTATAACAAAGAAGTCCTCGACAAAATTCTGCAACGCTTATATATATTAAATTTCAAACCATTCGGATGCGTATTTTTTTCACTATTATATGCGGACAGACGGATGGACCAGACGACGACTATTGGTGCTACGTATTTATATAATTACGAACGCCTAAAAAGTAAAAATTCTTAATAAATAATTCATATTTTCATACTAAAAGACTTTTAATTTTAGAAATTCCGAACGATTTTTTTTTTTAACTTTCAAAACAGCACAGTTTATTTTTAACATCGCACAAAGCACGATTAATACATTTTGAAAAATACAAAGAAACAGTATTTTCATATTTTTCATATCAAAGATAAATTAAAACCTTTTAAATAGATTATATAAGGCCCTAATTTATTCCTATCTAAACAATTAAACAATGTTTGATAAACAATAAGAATAAATGATTTCTATACTTAGAAAAATAAAAAACTTTACCCTCCATGTAAACATTTTCTGTTTTACTGTCTTCTCCAAAAGCGTTCCTCGCAACGCAGGTAAAGTTACCTATGTCAGAAGCTTGTATAGCGCCTATGATAATGTGCGAACTGGTCTGCATAGAAGATATTTTATACTTGGGGTGCTTCTCGGCGTCTTTTCCGTTGTGTAACCACCTGAAGTCAAAAGGCGATGTACCTCTCTTGATGGTGCATAAAATTTCTGTGTTATCACCAATAGCGATATTTGTCGGAACCAAAAGAGAATTTAGTACAGGTGCATCTCCAGCTAGAACTTCTGCAAAAGAAAGAGTTACTGTCATCTGTGTCTTTAGTATGGATATTTGTGTATTTTAGTTTTATTGGATATTATAATACTAGCTGACCCACCCAGCGTTTCCCGGGCAGACTGTCATTGGAAAATATAACAGTGGGGTGGAATTCATAAAAAAAAGACTGAATAATATTTATTTATATTAAAAACTTGTAACAAAATTAAATAAGAGCTACAATTTTAAAAGTATAACAGTTACGTTTAAAAAATGAAACGGTCAGGGAAAATTATTACATTTACTTATCCCTTTTTAAAAATCATTGCTTTGTTTACATTTTTAATTTTATATTGATAGTTGTATTTTTAAAATTATAAATATTAAATGCTTATAAAAATCAATATTTCAAATGAAAACGTATAAAAATATATCTATTTAATTGTTAATGTTGACAAATTATAATTACAATTTATTTTCACTATAATCAAGAAATTCATTACATTTCGCTTTTATTCCTGTAAATGACAGCACCAAACAGTTAAATGTAAAAAAATCCTGGCCTAAATCCTGCCAAAAGACTTTTACGCAATAACCAATGAGATGCGTTTCTTTCGGGAGTTGCCATTAAACAATTAACAAATAATCGCAATTTCTGTGCCACGTACGATAGCGTAATATATATATATATATATTGATTCTTTATTAAAAAGCGCAGTTTAGAGAAACGTAATGCAATAAAGGAAATAAACAAAAAGCGATCAAAAGATAAAAAGGAGAAATTATTTCTAGAAGCTTTCTTAACATATAGATTAAAATAATAATTTCTTATAGCTTTAGAAATCACTTTTAAAACAGATTTCTTACCCAAATACATTTATGGAGCAACAATTTTATGCTTTAGGTAAAGCATATTAGCTTATCACTACAAGGGTAGAAATAGATAAAATAAATGAAATCATGTGTGTGTGTGTGTGTGTGTGTGTGTGTGTGTGTGTGTGTGTGTGTGTGTGTGTTTACATTGCAATTTTTTATTTTTATTCCCCCATTTGTGTATGATGTTTCTATGTTGTCTTATAACGGTTATATACAAATATAAAGCAAAATTAGTACTTTAGAAACTAATTTCCTTTCTTTTAAAAATGTTTAGTGTTGTCTTAAAGACTGCAAAATCAGTACTTTTTAAATCCCATCTAATTTATTGTTAACATTACCCTGTAAAAAATACGCCGTAAAGTTTTTACTGTAAATCCTATATACTGACCATCATGCATGAAGCAAAACTCTCAAGTGTTCTATTCAAAAAACGTGTCGTTTATCTTAATAGCTTCAATATATTCACACACATATATTCAACACGTAATTTGCAGCTTTTTTTATTATTATTTAATTGAAAATACATTAAAACTGTCTATAAGTGATAATTCTTGGATAAAAAAAATATTGTATAATTAACTTATGTAGCTATTTTTTTTCACAAATGTTTAACTGATTTAAAAAAGCATATTTTTAATAAATTTATTGACAACAAACAATATATTTTTTCCCGAGTTAATATAAACTTTCTTGTAAATAATTAAAATTAAGATTAAAGTTGATGTTTATGTTTATATATCACAAACGGTTTTCAAATGAGTTTCACCTACTTTTTAATAACTGTGTATTAAATATATCGAATTTAAAACGATAAACATATACAGTAATGTAAGCAAAGTACGTTAAAATTAGACACAATTATATACTTCTATTAAATTTATTAAATAATATACTTCTATTAAATTTATTAATTCATATACTTCTATTAAATTTATTAAATCATATACTTCTATTAAGTATATTAAATACTTCTACAATTTCATTGTTAAGTTTCGGTACATTTTAGAAACTTTTGTCTTTGTGGATGAATAAATTACATTTTTCATAAAATTTACACCATATCTAACTCGCACATCCGTATTATTCCATTTTAGCTTCACAAATCACTTTTAGAGATAAAAAACTTGTTCGGACCATCCAATTACTCAAGTTTTTACTCTGGTATATATTTATATCAATAGAATTACAAACAGGTAATATTTCAATATAGACTATTAAACGTTATTTTTACACATTATCACTATGGCAAAGCTATTAAACAGTATTTGTACATTACAACTTTCTATGAAGCGTCTAATACTAGCAATTGGATAAAGAAAATGTTTAAGCAAACAAGATGAAAAAGAAACGAACTTACCATAAACTGGTAGAAGCAGAACATATATTGCAATGAACATCTTTGTCAAGTATATACTTTTTAATTTATATTTAATAAGTACATAGCATCTTCGGAGTAACTTTACATTTATTTATCGAGTACATCTTCCCATACATGTGGAGATAATTCTTATGTAGATTGTAAAGCAAGCTATCTAGTCTTGTCGTCATTGCTGTTCATATAGTTTACTAAAGAACCACCAGGATCGTTCCAAAATCAATTGCGAGAAAATAAATAGCAAAAAAAAAAAATCACACATTTTCAATTAATTAATATCCAATCACAATAATAATAATAATAATAATAATAATAATAATGAAAATAACTCTTGATGAAAGATACCAGAAAAAATATACAAAACAATTATTAACATTTTTAAATGAATCATCATAGACGCTGGAACGCGCATTTTCGTCAGAACTTGCATGTTGAAACGGAGCGCGAGAGTGACGCCACATACTAGAGGGTATAAAGCTATGTACGTTTTAGAGTCATACTAATTGAAAGAATTAAACAAAATTGTGTTAGATAAACATTTCCTTAAAAATTTTACAGAAGTATCACATTTCGTTGCATTTAAATTAAAGAAAAAAAATTAATTAAATTGAATATTAACTTTAATGAACCATAAATTATTATTACAAATATTTTTTTAATATGTTATGCATAATTATACACACGCAACATTCTCACAAGTATCAGTACTAGTAATTAATAATACAAAACCAATTTTTCCAGCATTATTGATACAATTTTGTTGTTTTGAAGGTAATAGTGTCTATTTATAATTTGGCAAAAAATACAGCTAATAATCCCTATTCACGTACCCAGTACAGCAATGGTTTTCAATCAACTTGCACGTCACACTGGCAGAGACTGGCAGACTGGCAGACTGAATCTGAGATGTGCCACAAAATTTTCAGCCAAGTTCTGCAAAGTAACAGAATTTGTTTTTATGCACTAGATTACTTAATCATGAAATTTGCTTTACCATGTAAGAAATTTAGTGCAATAAAGTTATGTTTCTTGCAGGTTTATTTCAATGTTTGAATTTCAATGTTTCTTAATAATAGTGTGCGGAGGAATAATATAATATACTAGCTGACCCGCCCGGCGTTTCCCGGTACGGGAATAATAACCTTAAACAAACCTCACATTTGTATGACTTTATATCAGTAACCCGATTTTACATGAATTTATATTTTTAAATGAAAAATTCGCGAAAAAATATTGATAGTTAGTAGTAAAAGCTCTCGTAAAAAGACTGCTGTTGTCCGAATTCTTTGAAATTTTTATAGGTTATAAATATAACGGTTTTGCAGCCCGTGTAAAAATTTCGTGAAAAAATATTGATATTTAGTTGTGAAAAAAATAAGTTTTCTTCTCGATTTTTTTTCTTTTTTTGCGTTGTGTCTTTTAACATAACAATAACAACAACAACAACAATATATATATATATAGTTTTTAGCTCTGAAATTTTAATCGGTTATAAATATAATTGAATACAAGACCTCTTTAAAATTTCGTGAAAAATTATACATATTTAGTAGTGAAAACATGAGCCGAAGCCGCGCCCGCGTATTTTAGCATTTTTATCAAAAATTTCTCAAATTTTATTTTTTTTAAATACTTCTACTCGTTCGAACGTTTCGAAAATTTTATAGGTGATGTAAATCCGTTCTTCCGAGATGCTCTAAAGAAATTGTGTCGAAATACCGACGTTTAATTACTTATAGTGCCGAAAAAAAGATAGTCTATGGGAGGCGCGAAATGACCTGCTGTCGCAAACTTTTTTAAAGGGTTAAAATTCGTATTTTTGAAAAGCGATTGCATTGTCGAATTAAGAAGATGTCTGCTTTGAAAACGACCCTTTTTGAGAAAAAAATGTCGAGTAATTAACAGCAATACTTTTTCGAACTGATTGCGGCGTTTAAGACGTAAGAGTTCGAAATTTAAGAATATGTCTTTTTTTCCGTATCCCAAACGGTTCGTCCAATGGGCGTTAAGACAAACAGGCAAAAAAAAACAGCATTTGGTTTTTTCCTCCTACGCGCTCCGGAGAGCAGGGACCCGCGCGCGTGCGCCTCCGCCGATTTGCAAAAAAAGATAGCTTTTTGATTATTTTTTAATTAATATCTTAGCTAATTATAAAAAAAATACAAATCTGAGCACACAAATCATGTACACCAGGACCTGCCTTGGACTATCTCATACAAATTTTCAGACCTCTGCGCGCGGTAGGTTTTCCTAGTCATCACCAACAGACACATACACACAGATAAACACTCTTCTTATATAGATATATAAATTTTATTTGTACAGATTAAACTTCCTTACTTTTACCTACTTTTAACTTCCGTTCATGAATTTTCATCTTTTGTCAATTGTTTCTTCTACCTTAGGATTTCACACTAAGTAGTAAGTTTTCTCTATCATAAAAAATATTATTGAGGGTTATTTTTTATTGCTTCCTGTCCAGTGCAGTACCATCACTTAATTTGTAATTCTTCAATGATTTTACAATGGTATTTTTCCAATTCATCTTTGTCCTGTCCCCTCCTTCGTTTTCCTGTGGAGCTTCAGTACATAAGAACTTTTGGTAGGCACTTCTCTTTCATTATGCAAACATGCACATGCACATGCCATCTAAGTTTATTAAAGATATACAATTATTATACAGACATACATACATTAAATACAATAATCCAACATGGATAATACCCAACATAATTCCACAATAATCCATGTTGGATTATTGTATTTAATGTATGTATGTCTGTATAATAATTGTATATCTTTAAATGTTGAATGCAGGCGTTATTTATGTGTGTTTTAATATATATATTCGTAGATCGGTGGAATAGTAAAAATCTATTCACCGTTGTCCAGTCATCCAAGGCTGTCTGTTAGATGGCTGGTGACTTTCCCTCCAACATGGTTTATTAGTGAGAAATTGCAGACTCGGGAATCGACCGGAGTGGCTCAGTGGTTAGAGCATCAGCCTAGAACGCTGTGTACCCAGCTTCGATTCCTGGTTCTGGCTAATTTTTCACCCCATGTTGGATTATTGTATTTAATGTATGTATGTCTGTATAATAATTGTATATCTTTAAATGTTGAATGCAGGCATTATTTATGTATGTTTTAATATATAAGTTTATTAAGTTCGACCGTCTGTAAAACATATCCTGTTTAACTTGCATGATTTCACGTATTCTCAAATTTTTTACTTTTCCCAGCCTTGATGTTCTTGAGGATCTTCGCCAGAAGTCCATTTCCGTTGAGAGAAGTTTATTTTCTGAGGGGAGAGAGATTTGAGGTCCATGTCTCAGAACCATACAGTATAATGCTTTGCACGATTTCACTATAAACTACTCGTTTAGTTTTGGGAAGACTAAGAATTCAACATTGCAATTGCTCTTCTGTCTTCTCGAATTCCCTTCTTGATCCATCTTGATGAATGATCGATCCAAGTTATTTGGATTCCTCAACAGTTTTATATATATATATATACCGGGTGTCCGAAAAAGGTTGGACTGATTTGAAAAAAATCATAACTCTAAAAATAATTGAGTAAATGCAATTTTATTTTTCAAAGTACTCGTCAAATATCCCAGATTTGTTAGATGCAGCTGTTTTAAAATCGTGACATTCAAACGATGCCCAGAATCGATGATCGGAAAATGCAAATCGCACCACACATTCGCAATTTTAACTTCTTGCTTATGTTATTTGTGTACATAGTGGATCCTTTCCTACTAAATCGACGATGCTGAAGAACTTTCTATAATTGACATTTTCCCCATAACTCCAATACTTAAGACTTATACACTTTCCACTCCGGAATCATCGAAGAAATTGCGAATGTGTGGTGCGATTTGCATTTACATATCATCGATTCTGCGCATCGTCTGAATGTTACGACTTTAAAACAGCTACATCTAACAAATCTTGGGTATTTGACGATTACTTTGAAAGGAAAATAATTGCATTTACTCAATTATTTTTAGAGTTATGATTCTTTCAAATCAGTCCAACCTTTTTCGGACACCCGGTATATTTATATCATTCCATAAAGTATCAGATTTCGGACTTGTTGTTAAGTGCTCAGTTTTACTCATATTTATATTTAATCCCCATTCACTATAAATTTCCATTAATTTACGAAACGTGTATGTGGCATCTTCTTCCTCTTCTGCTATGATGACTTGATCATCCGCGAATAATAAGTGGTGGATGTATTTACTATCATTTAGCTCCTAGCACATTTTATGGCATTTGCTCGTTAATTTTATAAGTCAGATATCAGTCTATACAGAAGGTCGTTCACATTTTACGGAAACGATTTTCAAAGTTAATTTCTACGCATAAATGACGTATTCATTGCAACAATTTGACTTTGTCAGATAGCCTTGACTTTTGACTATAGTTGTGGCTCGCAATTTATAGGATAATAGAATTTCCTTGTTAAAGTCATGTCAATTTTTCCCGATACCCCTTGTAAAACTTTCCAAAGTTTTTTCAATGTTCGGGAATTCATTCAAACAATCCAAATGTAGAAAAAGGCCGTTGATGAGAAGGGGCGGGGGGGGGGGGGGGGTGCGTCTTTGGACGACTATCATCTGTAAAGGAGGATCCCTTAAAAGAAGCTATCGCTTAAAATACACGTTACACAGTTCAGGAGCTATCACACCGATAGACCAAGAGGCGGAAGCACAGACAATCACCTCATCGAATTCACAGCTGAAGTTCCAGAATTAGTTAAAACTTGATTCGCATATTAAAACGCAATCGGTCTGCTAAGTCATATCTTGGTAGAAAACACCCGAAAACCTGATTTTAGCGGATGACTCGTAGGTTTTTAATTTCCTGCACCCAAAGGTATAAAAACATGGAGGACTGGAAGCAGGAACACACAATGGTAAACCTACGAGCCAACCGCTAAAATCGGGTTTTCGAGTGTTTTCCACCAAGATATGACTTAGCAGACCGATTGCGTTTTAATATGCAAATCAAGTTTTAATTAATTATGGAATTTCAACCATGAACTCGATGAGGTGATTGTCTGTGCTGCCGCCTCCCGGTCTATGACTAAATATTCCAAAAAGTACCGTGTATGACCATTTGATAGCTTCTTTTAAGAGGTCCTCCTTTACAGATGATGATGGTCGTCCAGAGGGGGCATCTTCTTCGAGGCTGAAATTTCAGCGTTTAAACTTATCAAACCATACCTTCGAACTATGTCATCTGAAACAGCATTTTGTTCAGATACAGCGCTAATTTCAATAGCAGTCTGACTAGCATTTTTACCTTTCTTGAAATAAAAGAGTATAATTGACGAAAATGAATCTTTTGGTTCTCTCCATTCTTAGCACTGCACTGAAAAAAAAATTATGCCACAACCCAAGCAAGAATTATGCAACGCAAGCAGAAAAGACCGAATTTACATATCTGGGTCATTCAAGGTCACTCCTTATTAACAGTAGAAAAATACAAGCAGACGAAACCGCGCTTCGCTTTGAAAAACCGCAGAACTTTCCGGATAACCCATAGAAATTGCTTACAAACAAATACAAGAATTCAAAAACGAAATTGAAAGAGCATAAAAAAGTATACAACTAACTCTTTGAAGGAAAAAGGTGATGCGAAGAGCTGAAAAAAAACAGCATTGTATTACAATTCAGCTGATGAGTTAGAAGGCTCCTTAAGGAATTATTTTTATTATTATTATTTTCATTTCTGGGACCATCTTAACAATGTACATAAAAGCTATAAGATAAATGTACCAATAGTGTGCCACTTATGGACATTTATCATTAAAATATTAGTCAACTCCAAATATATATATATTATTTTAGCCTTCATCTATCGGAATAAATATTCAAAGTTTCAAAATAAAGTTTTGGGAAAACAAGTTGGAAATTGTACGTCAAACGCGACAAAAGTACTTTCATACTTTCGTACTTTTATTATTTCAGTGAAATAAATTTTATCGTCTGTGATTATGATATGATTAATTTCTGTAATAAAATAAGTACATTTTATGTTGGCAACACTATATTTTTTGCTGACATTGACTGAAAATTCCAATGGGAAAATTAAGCCTAGCTTTGAAAATTTCAGAACTTGAAATCGATATTGAGACACTTTTTTCCATTTAACATTTATTTCTCCGGAAACATCTATCCAAAAAACTGTCGGAAGACTATAGGATTGCTATAATTAAACAATTTTAGTATACAAATTCGGTTTTTAAATTCAGCAATACGGAAATAATAGGACTCCATCACAAATAGGACGTCATCACCATGGTAACCTAGAATCACTACATATCATGGGATATCATTGAATTAATTACGTATGATATGATTTAATTACAATGAAGAATGTGAGTATAACTTGGTCATAGAGGTTATAAAAGGTCATATACATCATATATGACTATAACGTCATACATGTCAGATAACTTGGCAATACATCTCGGTCGCTTGACGATTAATCCCCGGAAGCTGCTATAACAAGGAAGCACCGATTTTAAAAAAATTCATATTACTTAATAAACATTTTTATTAATATCTTTTTAAGTTTTGATTCGATTTTCATAACATTTGAAATGACTGGACAACATTCTACAACGATTCTATATATTATATTTCAAACTATTCGGTTGGGTAGTTTTTGCGTTGTTATATACGGACAGACGGATGGACCAGACGACGACTATAGGTGCTACGTAATTATATGATTCCAAACGCATCTAAAATGAAAAATATTAGCTTCCTCTATGCTCCAGTAGTGGGCGTAATAAATTCCTGATGAAATAGTAGTGAGTACCCAAAAGTAAGTCACTTTTGTTTTGAATATTGATTGCAGGGTGGTGCAAAATTTTAATTAAATTAACGATTGAAAACTAATGATTAAATGTTTAATCCTAACTAAATATTGACGATTGAACTTCGTTTCGTCCATTCATAGGCTAATGATTAATAATTAATTTAATTTCAATCCTTCTCTGCGATTAACGATTAAATCAATTATCAATCTAATTAGTTAATCTACACTGCCAGCCATTAAAATTTCAACACCAGAAAGGAATGCAAATAACAGAATGATATTTATTGGACAAATACATTATAATGGGAAGGACAGGTTTTGTCCTTGAAGGACAGGTTTTTGTCTAAAAATGTGGCAGGTCTGCACATTTTCAGAAAATTTGGAGGTATAGATCCTGAGAAAACACTACACCAAAACACTAATCACCCCTGGCGGGAATAACAGCATTTATCTGCCTAGGCATGCAGCCGAACAGAGATTGGATGTCATGTACGGGTACAGCGGTCCATACACCTTCAACACTATGCCACAGTTCATCAACCATAGTGACTGGCGAGTGGTGGCGTGCCAGTCGCTCAGCAGCCATTAACCAGACATTTTCAATTAGTGAGAAATCAGGAGAACGTGCTGGCCAGGGCAACAGTCGAATATGTTCTGTATCAAGGAAGGTCAGGAGAGTACGGCCAACATGCAGTTGTGCATTGTCCTGCTAAAACGTAGAGTTGAGGAGGCATCGAAGCTAGGGCAGAACCACGTGCCGTAACACATCAGAAATGTGACGGCTGCTGTTGAAATTGCCGGCAATGCGAACAAGAGGTTACCGAGACGTATATCCAATGGCACCTCATAGTCACTCCAGGTGGTATGACAGGTGGTATGACGATGTCGAATGCAAGCTGGCAATGTGCGTTTTCCACGATGCCGCCAAACATGGTGCTGTATATGACGCACGAATGACGTCTCACGTCATCTTTTCAGATGAATCCAGGCTCTGTATACAGCATCATGAAGGCCGCATCCGTGTTTGGTGGCATCCTTGAGAATGCACATTGCCATCTTGCATTCGACATCATCACACAGGCCCATAACCTGCAGTGATGGTGTGAGGTGCCATTGCACGTCTCGATAACTTCTTGTTCCCATTGCCGGCAATATGAACAGCAGCCGTTACATTTCTGAGGTGTTACTGCCCGGGGTTCTGTCCTATCTTCGAGGCCTCTGGAACTCTACGTTTCAGCAATACAATGCATGACCGCATGTTGCTCGTACTATCCTGACCTTCCTTGATACAGAACATGTTCGACTGTTGCCTTGGCCGGCATGTTCTCCTGATTTCTCACCAATTGAATATTTCCTGTCAATGGCTTCTGAGCGACTGGCCCGCCACCACTCACCCATCACTACGGTTGATGAACTGTGGCATAGTGTTGAAGCTGCATGGACTGCTGTACCCGTACATGACATCCAATCTCTGTTCGACTCCATGGCTAGGCAGATAAATGCTGTTATTGCGGCCAGGGGTGGCTGCTCTGGGTAGCGTTTTCTCATAATCTATACCTCCAAATTTTCTGAAAATGTAATCGCTTGTGATTCCCATTATAATGTTTTTGTCCATTAAATATCATTCTGTTATTTGCATTCCTTCCTGGTGTTGCAATTTTAATGGCCAGCAGTGTAATTAATAATTAATGATTAAAAACGTCATGTTTTTCCGGCTTTGGCCCTTTTATTTTCTTTATTTTTTTCCCAAGTTTCTTCTGGTTTTATCCCCCTGGGTTCGCAGCTGTAGTCCTGTATCTGGTCGGGTACCCTAATTTTACCTAACCGAACTCGCGGATTGGCTTGAGAAGGGTTCACTTTAAATATTTCGGTTTTGGTTCGATTTCGGGTTAGGTTTAGACTCTATGAGGTCGAGCTTGGGTTGACCGATTTTTCAAAAGAAAGTACTGAATATTTATCAAATGAAACAAACTATATATTTGAATGTAATGAGTGTATATAGGCTTATTTTTATTCAAAAATGGTAAAATTGATATCAGAGATTTAACTGTAAACTAATTTTCAATAATATTTTTCAAATATAGATTAATATTCTTTCTCTTCGAGTTTGGGTTGTGTTCTGGTGTCATACTTCAGGTTCAGGTCATGTTACAGGTTAAATTTAAGCAGAAATTTCGGGTTCAGGTACGACATAGTGTTGTCAGTGGGATACTTTTTTACTTACCCATCATACGTAGTATAGGGTAAGTCTTGTAATCGTTTTGAAAATCGAAAAAAAAAAAAATGACGGATTTACACGTTTCAGACACTGGAGATTCCGAAAAACATATTTTTAGAAAAAAAAATTTGCCGTCCGTCTGTGTGTCTGTGTGTGTGTATATGTGTATGTGTGTGTGTCTGTGTGTCTGTAAACGCTCTATCTCCCGAAAAAATTGAGATAGAGACTTGCAATTTGGTATGTACTTAGTATGTAATAATGGGAAGAAGCCTATTTCATTTCAATAACCTCGATTAACCAGAACTATTTTTTTCGGACTCTCGAAATATTCGTTCTGATAAAAGGTATATAAAAATTTTCGAAATTGTTTATTTTAAAAAATGAATATAAAAGACAATAAAAAAACATAAATTTTGCATAAAGCATGAAGTCGATCGGATAATGAGTTGCCGAGATATTTGGAATCGTATTTCCACACTCTTCGATTTTTCATGACCCTGTATTTTATCCAAATTTCACTTTAAAGATATATTTTAATTGAAAATTGGACGCTTAATCAGATGCAATAAACCGCTAGTTAATAGGATTATTATTTTTGGAGTTATAAGGAAAAACCTCTTTCAAGCAATTCAGTAATCGAGTCTTTAAAGTTTATGACACATTTTTTAGACACATTTTTTATTTCATTTTTGGTCGGAAAAGCATGAAACTGGCAGGTGTTCTTATTCAGAAATTTTGAAATAGAATAGAATTTTCAATTTTTTGGTAAAGGCAGAAGATCTTTCAGAAAATACGGTTAATTTGATGTTTTGAACTGAGTTTCCGGAGCGAGAAAAGAGAAAAACTGGTTGTCACATGATGACAATTTTCGCTTATAACTCGATAAGTAATTTATTTATAAGAAAAAAAAATTAAAATCACATTTCGATTCTAAATCATTTTAATAGTAAGGCCTGCAAATTTTATGCATTTACGTTTAAAAATGAATCAGAAAATGTCTCAAAAAGTTTTGCGTTGTAAAACATGGAATTTGAGAACTGTCTTAACTCTTTTACTGTTTAAAATCGTTAGTTTAGAAAACCGAAAAGCCGTAGACAACTCAAAAGGTTCACTGAGTACGATAAGTGGTGTTCAGTGTGTTCAGTGGCGTATCCAGGGGGTGGGCTGATGGGGCTACAGCCCCCCCCCCCCCCCCGAAATTGTCAAGAGTAAAATGAAAAAAGTGCTTTTTTCTTTCTTTTTTAGATAAATTTCTATTTTTTTCTGTTATACAGCGGATTAGTCATTCTCGTTAGTCCATATTAGTCCGCATTGACATCACAGCATAAACAGGGTAAGAGGGAAGATGGGGTTTTCGCCCCCCCCCCTCCGCCCTAATTAGTCAAAAATCTCATGAAAAAAGTGCTGTTTTCTTCTTTTTTCAGATAAATTTGTAATTTTTTTTAGTTATACAACAGACTACCAACTCTGTTCTTTTTAGCCCCATATTATTTCACATTAACATCAGAGCATATCTAAAAAGAGGAAGGGGGCTGGTGGGTTTACAGCTCCCCCCCCCCCTTCCCAAAATAGTGGAATATCTCATGAAAAAAGTGCTGTTTTTTCCTTTGAGATAAATTTGCATATATATATTTTTTGTCATACAATAGACTACCCACTCTGAAACCCATATTAGTCCACATTGACATCAGAGCATACCTATAAAGGAGAAGGGGGCTGCTTGTGTTACAGCCGCCCCCCCCCCCCCCCCCACTCTCCCCAAATAGTTGAACATCTCATGAAAATAGTGCTGTATTTTCTTCTTTGAGATAAATTTGTATTTTTTTTTATACAACAGACTACCCACTTTATTCTCTTTGCTCCCATATTGGTCCACATTGACATCAGAGCATACCTAAAAAGGAAAAAGTGGCTGATGGGGTTACAGCTCCCCCCCCCTCCCCCTCCCCTCTCGAAATATTCGAAAATCTCACGAAACAAGTGCTGTTTGCTTCTTCTTTGAGATGAATTTGTAATTTTTTTTTTTGGTTATACCACAGACTCTCTTCTGTTTAAGCCCCATATTAGTTCACAATGACATCAGAGCGTATCTAAAAAAGGGAAGGGGCTGATCGGGTTACAGAGGGCTCTCTCTTCCCGAAATAGTCGAAAATCTCATGAAAATAATGCTGTTTTTTTCTTCTTTGAGATAAATTTGTATATATATATTTTTTTTTGTTATACAACAAACTACCCACTTTCTTCTCTTTACTCCCATATTAGTACAGAGTAACACCACTGCATATCCAAAGAGGGAGAAGGGGCTGATGGGGCACAGACTTCCCCACCTCCCAAAATGGTCAAAAATGGAATGAAAAAAGTGCCGATTTTTCTCTTTATGTTTGAGATAAAATTAGAATTATTTTTTCTGTCATGCAATGGACAACCCACTCTATTTTCTTTAGTCTCATATTAGTACACAAGGAGTGGGGGTTATGGGGTAACAAGCAAAGAAAGTTTGTTTATCCTGAACAGACCCTGACCATCAAAATTTTGGGCCATGGCAACAGAAAATATTTTTGGCCCTAATCGCAGATTATCACTTTTTTACAAATACTGTGAATGAGAAGTGTATGAATATAACTATGTAATGCACCCATTTAAATGAAAGACTGAGAATAAATGTGAACTGAATTTGTATTATTATTATTATTATTGAGATTTCTTCGTAAAAATTAACTTGACAGACTCAAATATCATGTTAAATAAACATGAACTAATGTTGCACGAACTTTAAAACCACACGCAACCCAAAGAAAAATGATATTTTATAAATAAGATAGTCATAAAATTAAAACATTTTTAAACAAGTTTAAAACACATATGAAGAAGCTGAAATAAATTGGAGGCACTATGAGAAACTTAAATCTTCAAATGAGAAGAAAAATTATAAATATACTTATGATATCACTGACAATTTTAGCTTACATAAGTTGTGTAATGAATCTAAAAATTTTAATTTCTTATTCTATTAAGATTGTTTACAATAAAACTGATTTGAAACACCAGAAATTTTTGGACCCCTTAAATATGTGGGTTCTGGGAAAGTGCCCCACGTGCCTTGGCAGTACTAGGGAATTGATCTTAAAATAGAAAAAAAATTATGAAAAAAAAATTGTTTCAGATTGTCCCAAGCAAAATTAGTTTATTGTCAAGTAACAATCGCAGCCAGAATTTAGGGGAGAAGGTCACAACTATATAGATTATAAGCGCTACAATGACTTTCTTCTAAATGAAAGTATATGAATCAATCCATTGTCAAACCTCGTTAACATGAACACGCTTAACGTGAATTACTTTTAACATGAATTGTTTTCATAGTCCCCTATAAAAACGAGTGCAAAGATTTGATACTGATAACATGAATTACTGATAACATGAACAAAATTTTGATTCCCCTTGAGGTTCATGTTAACGAGGTTCGACTGTATCACTTTTCAACTTATTTCAGCGGGAAGGGGGGGGTGCTCGGTTTCGGCACCGTACCTCCCCCCGCCCCGTTTTTCTCTACCTACGGCATTATTGTCGATTTCTGTTTATAACGCAGTTCAACATGTTTCGTAAGACTCAGAACATTATCGAAATTTAAGTCCCCCCGCCCCCGAAATTAAATCCTGGATACGCCACTGGTGGTGTTAGAGAGCGAAACGTTTCAAGCTAAAATAAAACTTCGATTTACAGTTTTAATGAAATACAACGAAACAATTCGATACAAAATTATTATAGAAAGAAATTGCAATCCTGCAATACTCAATTCCACCACAGACAGACTTTTATATTTACATTTTCTTAGTGCTTTTTTAAAAATCTTACTTTTTTAAAAGATTTAGAAGGGAATACTGCTCCTGCAAGCTCCTTGCATATTCCTATGTTTCTGTATAATGAAATATTCTTGTTGTGGAGAGCGATTTTTGTTGTTGTTCTTTGTTTTTATTACAACCACAGCATTTAATACACACATTTCCATCCATTTAGTTTTACGAAAGATTATTTTTTGTTTTATTATTTTAAGGTGGTTCTCAAATAACTTGCTCAACAACGCGAAACTTTCTGACACATTTCCTGACTCATTTTTAAACGCAAAGGCATATAATTAGCAGACCTGACTATTGAAGCGATTTGGAATCGAAATGAGTTTTCCCCTTTTTTTTATAAATGAATTACTTAATGAGTTACAAGCGATTCGTGTCACGTGACGACACGTTCTTTCCCTTTCTTGGTATGCAGCGTTGGGAATTCGCTTTAAAACGCCGCCTTTGACAGTATTTTCTGAAATATCTCCTGCCTTTACCAAAAAATGGAAAATGTCTTTCGATTACAAAGTTTCTGAATAAGAACACCTGCCAATTTCATGCATTTCTGAATAAAAAAGAATTAAAAGATATGTCATAAAGTAGCCAGTTTGGATTTGAGAACAGCCTTAAATATTATTGGCACCCCCCCCCTTACCCACCCATTTACACACACACGCACACACACTCAACTGCATATGCCCATGTTTCTGTATAATGAAAGATTCGTGTTGTTGAGTGTGATTTTTGTTGTTGTTTGTTTATTTTAATTACAACCATACAGCATTTCATAAACACATTTCCATTCATTTAATTTTCAAAAGTTTCTTTTTGTTTTGTTTCTTTAAATATATTATTGGCATGCTTCGTATGTATTTCAAATAAAATTTCTCGAAAAGTTCAAATCCTCAAATATTTTTGCTGTATCTTTAATAATTTCAAAAATAAAAAACATATATTGTGCATATAAAACCGCAATCTTTAATGTAATTAATTATCTGTAACTTGACGGAAGTAGGGTGAAATTATCATCAGTAGGTTTGCAGTTTCTGTTCAACCTGTCCCCGTTTTTCGCCAAAATTCCGCCAAGCGAATAGATACATCTTTACGAAATATTAGTATACATATATCATAACAGTGGCATATTTCAACTTAAATCAGTTTCATTTAAGCGGTCAATTATTTCTTATTTAAAGATTTTTAAAAAATCATATACCGAGACATATTTTATTAAAGTAGGCAGCGCACTACTTTTTGTCACGGAGGTGTAAATTTCCCAGCATATTCTGTACTGTAAACTTGCTCGTTCCCTAAGTATAGTGTGTTATATTACACGAAACATTTCGAGCTGTTTTCGCCAAATTTCGACACTCTACTATTGAAAATCTATTTGACCTACGTACTTGTAATTTTAGATGTATAGTAAGGCCCCCTTAATTATCCAGAATCCAAAATTTTATAAATAACGCATAATTAGTTTCCGAGATAATGATATTTGTCTGATAATCGATAATTTTATCACTGACTCACTCATCAAAAAGATCTCATTTATCTACTGCACCTACAGACTTCAAATTTGGTACGAAGTTCGTTTACACTATAAGGAATCGGAAAAAAATTATAAAATCGATTAATTATCCACTTGGGGGTGCCCATTTTTACTTTAACGTTACGTCTATTAGGCGAAATTTTAATTTGCCAAAAAAAGCGCCAAATGTTGAATCCGGGCTGACTAAGACTCCTATAATAGGAGCTGACGCATATCCATTTTGTTTCGGATTATTCGTGCTCAGTTCAGCATCAATCTACCGCAACCGGAGTTGGGGTTGCCTAAGACTCGGTTCTGATTGGCTGAACCGGTTCTGATTAGCTTGGTTTTTCGACTGAACTCCAATTTGAGCCCCAAATCTGCGAGGATGCGTCAGCCTGTATTATAGGAGCTCTAGGGCTGACCTTGCAGCAAAATCACCTGATTATGAGCCATTTTTAGCTAATTTAAGAGAATTAATTTTTTTGAGTAATGGTGCATAAAATTTATCTTTTTAGACACATTGTGAAAAAACAAAAGCATCTTGAGAGAATACATATATCGAAATACGCATATATTTCGAAACATCTGCAGTTGAAATTTGTCTAATCCCAGAATTAAATATGTAAACAAAAGAGAGTCTATGCAAACTATGATGCAAATAAATATTGATCATGGATGCATCGCTACCATGGGTCTAGGCAGTGTAGCTGTGGACAACCTTGCGGTGACTCGGACTCTCAACGCCAGTGCTACGGGTACTCTATCGATTTCCGCTGCGGATAAAGGTTCTCTACCGATTGTCGCTGAGTATAAAGATAATGCTTGCAGAGGACTATTAAGTATCATTTCTATGTCTTTCGATAGCGGCACAAACTTTCAAACAGTTGGATACGGAGAATTTTAAAGATGCAAATTCTTGCTATGCTGTATTTTCGGTGGACGAATTCGAATTTTAATAATTACTGTCTGTTTACTTTCAAGTTTGTATGCTGTGAGCGTGTTCAGAGACCGAAACGCGGGTTATTCGTATAATTGGGGAATGACGTTATCTGATTTTCTCAGGGTAAAGTTGGGTTAAAATGGCTGTGAACGCTTTTGGGTAAAGTTATGGGCATGTTTACAATCAAACACCTCCGTGAACTAATCTACCATTACATTTTGATTGTACGAACATTGTAGTAACCATCCTAGCCGACGTTGGCCAATTATATCATAGTCATGTTAAAGGTAGACCAATCAAATGGTCAAGACTCAAGTGTACAGTAGAAGTCATAAAGAACAACAGTTAACAGTTGCAATTAAATATAAAGCAAACAAACAAATCAGATTTCCCAACCACGTGATCACTTTACCCAACAAAATTCTCCGGGTAATGTGGGTTATCCGAAGTATGGGTAATTCCCGGCTCTGATCGCTACGGGTAACCTGCAAAAATCAGGTGATATCGGTCTCTGAACTCTTCAGGTTACCCATGTGTTGCCCTATGTAACTCGGGGTTCGGTCTGTGAACGCAGCCCTTGTGTTAAATAAATGTTATAATTAAGCAAAAAGTGCATTAGCATTTTGTTGTTAACTATAGTTTGAGCCAATACTTTCTTTCACCAGACTAAAAACCTACATTAGTAAGGGCTAAAAGTCAGCAGGATTTTCTTATTAGTGCTTGTTTAAATTTTATACTGTATTTGTTTGATATTATTTGGATAGCTTCGTCATTTTTTTTTTGTAAATATGAATCGGACTGTTAATTCATATGTTAATGAGACTGTAATGGTAAAACATAAAATTATGTCAATATGCTTATTGTTATTTCAGAAATAATAAAAATTTCGAATCAATACATTTCGTTTCAAAACAAAACATTAAATACAGGTATTAAAATACAGATTTCTGCCGCAAATTGACAGCCAAATATTTTGTTGTTGGAACTTTAAATTAAATTGAATGTTGCCTAGTGAATAAAATAGTCACTTGTAAACACATTAAAACCATTAAGTAAAGTGCTTAAGTATATTGTAACTGTACAAAAAGTAATGATATCTTACAAAAACATAACTGTGAAAAAAAAAGCCAAATTCTGAAGAAGAAAAAATTGCCAAGAAAATAAGTGATATGTAAGTGAGTGCCAAGTTCAAACAAAATTCACTAAAAAATACGTACTGAAGTATTATAAAATTGTTTAAATTGTTGATACCCTATACTTAATTTCGACTAAATAAAGATCCAAAGTGCTAAGTACTAGGACCTTTTAAGGTGTTTTCCTCTTAGGGTCCTGCTCAAAACAGTTGGCCCCTTTTGGGCCTCCTGTTATACCTCTCTTAAAAATCGTCCGATTCACTACCTTTTTTTTTCTAACAACTTCTTAGAACTTCCAACTTCTATCTGCACGACAAAAAATTTTCTTGAACTTCAACTACCACCAATTTTGAATATAGGGCAGTTGCTATTGACGTCACCTTGGAGGTAAACAGTACAAATAGGCAGTTCTGATTGGTGGAATTACCCTTACCTCTGTTATGTATGTAAGTATAATTGTGTATAATCGTAATCGTTTCTATTAGCTTACCTGTAACCGCCCCAGCTTATTTTTAACTGTGTAATTTATATTTTGTAAAGTCATCTAAGCGCCATGTGCCGCATCTATCATTTTCTTCTAAGTCTTAAATAAACATAAGTTTTCAAGTTATAATATGGTGTCAGAATAAATCGGCACGCCTAAAACAGCCCTTTTTACACTTCACCATCGCTTATCATCTATCGAATTACAGCAATGGCGCATAATTTTCTACGCATCGAACCGTTTACTCCCGGCGACAACCCAGCAGAGACATGGTCGGATTGGCGACGCACCTACGAACTTTTTGAAACAGCGGTGAAGTATAATAAAGAGGATCAAGAGACAAGAATAGCTTTGTTGCTCAGTGTAATTGGTAAGTCATCATACAAAGATTATTTGACTTTTACATTTCGCCTGTCTCAGGAGGAACATCAAGAACAGTGAAAGATGTGTTGGATAAGTTCGACGAACATTATAAGCCTTACCGCAACGTGACGCTAGCAACATTTGTTTTCAACAAACTTGTACAAAAAGATGGCCAGAATTTCGATTCATTTATTACTGAAATAAAACTACAGGCTGATCAGTGCGAGTTCGGCGCTGCATACGACCGTAATGTTAAGGATCGGATTATCCAAGGTCTTCGTGACGATGTGCTACGCGAACGCTTACTTCGTGAACCTGAGCTCACGCTAAAGAAAACTCTAGAACTGTGCAAATCAGCAGAACTTTCCAGAGTACATTCACTTGCAATGTCACAGACTTCAACATCTGTTCCTGCTCAAGTTGACGCCGTCAATAAAAACAAGGTAAATAAGTTTCATAATAATCACTCTAAGCAGCATCATAGCCAGAAAATCAATAAAAATCAACAGAATAAAAGACCTTGTTCACGCTGTGGATCACACCACCAACCTCGACATTGTCCAGCTTATGGTAAATCTTGCAATAACTGTCACATGCTCAACCATTTCTCAAGTGTCTGTCGACAACCTAGGCAGAAGCACACATCACAACATCGTCAAATATCAACAATTGACGTTGGTGATTCCGAAATTCTTTACATAGGTGCACTTTCAACAGCTAGCAGCAGTGAATGGCTGCAAAAAGTCTTTCTGAATGACTATCCTGTTACCTTCAAACTGGATACTGGTGCCCAGGTAAATGTTTTGCCTCTTACAATATTTGAAAAGATTTCTAATCGCCCAACACCTGGATCAACATCCTTAACTGTTTGTACATACACTGGTGATGTTTTGCCAGTTGTTGGTGAATGTTCTCTTAACTGTGTTGTCAATAACCAATCGCAGCTTTTAAAATTTATTATAGTAAATTTAGATGTTCAACCAGTTCTAAGTGCTACATCTTGCATCAATTTAAACCTAGTTCAGAGAGTTAAGCAACCTGATGAAAGTATAGAGCTCTCTGTCAACAGTGTGCATGATAATTCATCTAAATTAATCCAAATTCTTGATGAATATAGTGATGTGTTTGAGGGAGTTGGTCGCCTTCCTGGCAAACATAAAATTCTTCTGAATGAAGGAGCTACACCACTAGTAGCTTCCTGTCGAAAAGTTCCGTTGGCTCTAGAGAGCAAAGTGAAGAATGAACTCTTGCGAATGGAGAAAGATGGAATTATAGAGAGGGTAACTAAGCCAACTGACTTTGTGAACCCAATAGTCATTGTCCCTAAGAAGAATGACTCCATCCGAATTTGCCTTGATCCCCGGCATCTAAATAAATATATCAAAAGGCAGCATTATCAAATCCCATCGCAAGAGCAGCTATTAGCCAAATTGAATGGCTCAAAATTGTTCTCACTGATGGATGCAAAAAAATGCATTTTATCACATACAACTAGATGATGAAAGTGCAGACTTATGCACATTTATAACTCCTTTTGGAAGGTACCGCTTCCTTGTCATGCCATTCGGTTTAAGCTGCGCACCAGAAGTGTTCCAAATGGCCATGGATAATTTATTTGAAAGTTATTGTGATATTCATCCATATTTTGATGACATTATAGTACACAGTGAAACTATTGATGAACATTGCCAAAAATTAAAAACAGTGCTTGATGTTGCAAGAAATAATGGGTTAAAATTTAACCGAGACAAAATCCAAATTGCTGTTCCTCAACTAAAATATTTGGGCCATATTGTGTCATCAGATGGGCTTTCACCAGATCCCAAGAAGGTCCAAGCAATTGTAGATTTTCCCACACCTGCTAATAAACAAGATCTCATGAGATTTCTAGGCATGGCAACATACCTAATGAAATTTGTGAATCAATTTTCCCAAGAAACTGCCAGCTTAAGAGACCTCTTAAAGAAGGATACATGTTGGGTTTGGGACTCTCATCATGAGTCAGCATTCTTCAAAATTAAACAGCTATTTCAGTCGGCACCTATCTTGCAATTTTTTGATAAGCATAAATCAATTGTGCTCTCTGTCGATGCTAGCTCCTTTGGACTCGGTGGTGTACTGCTGCAGGAAAGCAAGCCTGTAGCCTATACATCTGCAACATTAACCGATGCTCAGTCCAGGTATTCCCAAATTGAAAAGGAACTCCTGGCTGTGGTCCATGCTTGTGAGCATTTCCATTATTATGTCTATGGACAACATATTGTTATTGAAACTGATCATAAACCCTTGTTAGGTTTAGTGCAAAAGCCCTTTGATGGAATATCACCCAGACTCCAGAGATTACTGCTTCGCTTACAAAGATACAGCTTCACTCTTACCCATGTTCCAGGCAAACAGCTATGTGTAGCTGATGCATTATCTAGAGCTCCTCTGCCTATTAATCCTGTTGTTACTACTGACATTGATAATGTACATCTAATGGTCTCGGTAATTGTCAATGCTTCACAATCTAAGCTGGATGAAATTAAAACAGCTACACTAGACGACTTAGAATTACAATCTGTCAAACATTACATTTTGAATGGCTGACCACAGAGAAAACATGATGTTAATGTTTTAGCCAAGTCATATTGGAACTGTCAGTCGGAATTGCATATTGAAGATAGTTTCATTTGTCGTGGACAGAGATTAGTAATTCCCAAGTCCTGTCGCAAAGATATTTTACAGCGTCTGCATGTAGGTCATAGAGGCATAGTCACATGCAAAAATCTTGCCAGACAGTCTCTCTTCTGGCCAGGGTTAACTACTGAGATTGAACAACTGATATCAAATTGCACTATCTGTTTACAAAATCAAAGGCAGAACATCAAAGAGCCTCTCCTTGATAGGAAACTACCTGATCGAACGTGGCAGAAAGTTGCTATCGATTTTTTTCATTTAAATTTTGTAACATGCCTTCTAATAATTGATTAGAAAATTGATTTTTCAAAGTACATCGAATTTCAACATTTGCATCATACAACAGCACCTGTAGTCATAAATGCATTAAAAACTTGTTTTGCACGCTTTGGAATCCCTGAAGAAATTGTCGCTGATAACGGTCCACCTCTTGATTCCAAAGAATTTTCCAGTTTCTGTAAGAGTTGGGACATTTTTTTTAATCCCTCAAGTCCTGGTTTTCCTCGTTCGAATGGGCAGGTCGAGAGATGTGCACAAACCATCAAATCTAGCCTGACCAAAGCAGCACAAGATCACAAGGATGTACACCTTGTTCTGATGGACTATAGGAATGCTCCAATGGATGGTTTGCCTTCTCCAGCTGAAATCTTGATGGGTCGACGTATTCGAACTTTAGTTCCCACTCTCCCTAAAAGTCTTGTACCTCACTATGACTGCAGAACAATTCCCAGATAGCAAGCAAGGTTCCGAAAACGGTCTCTTTTCATTTTCTTTCGACTTTTCTGCGAAGGTATATTATCTTTAGCGTATATCACGGTCACAGTAATGTTTTGAATATTAGGCTTTTGGAATAACCGTCAGGAAACCTACCTTCTAAAATCATTCTTTGCACCAGGGAGATAGAATAGATACTTATTTCTATCTCCATGCTTTGCACATTCATTTTCCGCGCATGCGCAACTTATTTTATCACTTTGTTAGCTGCAAATTGTGCTTATTCATTCACTCATTGAAGGTGATATTGGCTTGGCGCGCGAACAGGTCACGTAGCATCGCTTTGCCAGTGCTGGACTATCTTTTCGTTTACATGTGCAATCATAGTCGATCCGAAGTATGTTAAACTATTTTGTATTGATTTAATTTGATATAGATTTATGTTATTGCAAGAACTACATACATACGCATATTTCTGTTATAGTTCTTGAAATTTCCATTCATAACATGTTTTTTATTCTTGGCGAATTAGTGCGAGTTCTTTAACCATACTTTCATTGCAAAATACAATAGATACAGAGTGGCATTTGTTTATGTTTTTCTTTTAAATTATATTATTATCGTTTATGTCATTATATCTATTGATGTTCCCCAATTTTAAAATATCCATCTCATAGATCATGTGATTAAAAATTACCTTCAAAAGTTTTAAATATTGCGTAATAATAATAATAGATTGTGTACTTGTATTTAAACTGCAATTTAGTCAAAGTTAATTATTTTTAGGCATATGTTTTATTTTCTTATAATCTAATCATTTATATTGCATAAAATTATACCATTCAATTACGTACGTTTAAGATATAAACATTTTATTGCATGCGTTGCTAGAATATTTTAAATTAATGTTATTTTTATTACTTTCTTTAATACATTTTATTTTCATGAATTTTAAAATATGAATTTTGATGAAGTCAAACTATTTAAATTTTTGACGTTTCAATGTACATGCTAATAATTATGAGCGATTTTTAAAATGAAGGTTTATATTTTAAAGGAAAAAAGGTCTAAATAATGTTAACTGATTATTATTATTTATTTTTAATTACGGAGCATCAATAGATTTAATTCAAAGATAAATCATTCTGAAAAATTATTGTCCTTCTGTGTTAAGTAGAATGAAAACATGCTTAAAGTAAAGATTAAAAATAAACAAATAGGTAATATGCATATGACATAAAAATATTATAAATGGAAATTTCATGTTATTTTTCTAATTTTTTTCAGTAATTATATAAATACCAAAATTTGGTTTTATATAGTTCTTAAATGGAGATAAATCTTTATCAAATTAAATTATGCAGTTATGTTTAACTTTCTTCAGTTTGTCAATCAACTAATAAATAAGAATAATTGATACTGGGTTGACCATTATCAGTTTTCAAATATGAAAACACAAAGGTAAAGACAACATAAAAACCAAGACATAAGCAATTCCCAACTCAGAAATTTAAAATATTGTGAAACTTTCAAGATAATGTAGTAGGGCTTAAGCAAAAATATAGTATACAAATTTTCTTGTTGCCCGAATTCACTGTAAAAGGAAAATATCCCCGCTTTATTTTAGAATTTATTTTAAAACTGATTAATGGTAAAAAAAAATACAAAAAAAAAGATAAAAGTTATCTATTTTAATTAGTTTTGTCAAATTCAAACAAAAGTTAGGAAACTTCTGTAAAATAATTCTTACCGTTCATTCTAACAAAATGTATATTAGATTTAAATTTTTTTTAATGTTATCAACAATTGATATTTGTAGCATACTTTAAAGGATAAAATGCAATATATTAATTAAAATATAAAAAATAAATATATTCAAATTTTAGAAATTACTTTAAAGGGAAAAAAGCAATATATTAATTAAAATATGTAACTTGTTAAATGTAATATGACTTCTTAAATATAATGTGTGCAAATAAAAATCATTATTTTCCATTTTTTTCTTTCAGTATATAAGTATGCTAAAATTTAGTTTCCTACAGAAACAAAAAAAAATTCTAAGTCAAGTTATTTTGACGAAAATCTCATGCCTCTGTCAATTAAGATTTAAAACTAACATATTAATCAAAACCTTTTTCATTTCCTTTATAAATGCTTATAATAAAAGCATTATTATCTACATTTGATTGTGATTCCTGTTACAATGGTCAATATGAAATCCTGTAACTAGCCTTACATTTATACCTTCTGGTATGCTTGTCCTAAAATACTTACAAAGTACCTCAGATTGTGTCAACTAGCAACCTTTTATAATCCTTTTTACAATGTTTGCAAACCTTTCAGACAAAGCCTTTAAAAAGCATCTAGTCATTTACATGTAGAGGTTAGAAAAATGTTTTAAAAATCAAAAATTGTTATCTGGGTTAAAGAAAATTTAGAGCGCAGACAGCAACATCAACATAAATACGATTTACATTCTCGTCCACTTAAGCCATTGCATCAGGGACAAGAGATCCTATTTTGGAATCAAAACAAATGGCAGAAAGGAAAGATAGCTATAGTGGGACCTCAACCAAGGTCTTATACTATTGTGTCAGAGAATGGTAGACAATACCGTAGAAATCGCTTCCACATAAAGCCCTTTAAAACTTCACAAACATCTATACCAAGACCATCAGCTGAAGATTTATTTTCGAGTTCAGTTGATCCAGTGCCACCGACTCAACCAGGTGTATTTCAGACTTCTCATTCTACTGACACATCTATGCCATTGCATCCATCATCCCAGACTAGTGATACCCGTGTCACACGTCTTGGTCGTGTGGTTAGACCACCAAAACGTTTTACTGATTGATGTGGACATACCTATAACTTTTTTTTTTCTAATTGTTTTTTTTAAAGTGCATATTTTTAATCAAGTTTAATCCCTATTTATATTGTCATTTTATGTATTTAAAAAAAAAGGGAGATGTTATGTATGCAAGTATAATTGTGTATAATCGTAATCGTTTCTATTAGCTTACCTGTAACCGCCCCAGCTTATTTTTAACTGTGTAATTTATATTTTGTAAAGTCATCTACGCGCCATGTGCCGCATCTATCATTTTCTTCTAAGTCTTAAATAAACATAAGTTTTCAAGTTATAATAACCTCCAAGTGAATACAATGGTTGATCAGCTGCTTGCAACTGCCCTATTAATCTCCTTCTTAGCGCATTTGGTTCAGCTTCTTTAAAAATGATCCGATTCTCTTGCAATTTTCATTAACATAGTTCTAGGGTACTCCAGCTATTTTATAAACTACTAAACATTTCCTTAGACCCCTAACTATCCCCTTTAAAAAAATATATTAATATTTTTCTTCGGCATCAACTTACGTTTACTCACTACAGCCGTAAATTAAAAATTGCGTTACTGTTAAAGATAAGAGGTTAAGTTTAGAAAGAGGCAGGGGGATTTCATCCGTAACTTAAATATTGCGTTAACGTTAAAGAAAATTCATTAAATTTACAGGGGGGGGGGCATATTCCACCGCCTGGGGAATATTCTTTTCTTGGATTCTATGAACTCGATTTCAACAGGGTTTTGGTCCTTCGACTCGATATCGAAAACTTGAGGGGCTTTTTTAAATTTATTATCATGGGCCCGGGAAACGCCGGGTAGGCCAGCTAGTTATTAATAAATGTTTGGTTCGATTTTGAGTAACTGAATTTCATCTTTTGTTACAAAATGTTATTTTTCCCAAAAATATAACAAATTTCACAAAAATAAATTTTACTTTTCACAAAATGCCCTCAAAAAAAATCGGCACCGACCCCTGATTGAATGTTTTTCTCATGGTAAGATTTTTCAAAAGCATGACATCTATTTTTTAGATTAAATTATATAATTCTCGTCTCCTCCCCCCCCCCCCCACAAAAAAAACAAAAAAAAAAAACAGAGTAAAATGTTTTCTAAAAAAAATATCGACCAAGTACTTACCAAATATACCATATAATAAGTCGATTTTTTTGTTTTGTCCTGTTTTTATACATATTATTAGAATAGTAAAAATATTTTTAAAAAACCTAAGGAATGTTTATTTAGTATAAAAGTAATTTCAGCTAACAATACAGAATTCTGACAAAACACAAGCTTTATTTTCACTTGTCATAATATAACAGGTTAAAATGATATACATAAATTTTTAATTGCTTTTATGTAAAATCATTAATCTATACTCAGGAGTTGGGAGATACGTCATTTTAATTGCCGCTGGCGAGTGGATGTTTAGACAATCTTTGAAAAATTGCAGACGATAGTAGTTAGCTATATTTTGCAACTTTTCAATTTACAACGAAGTAAACATGGTGTTTTATACTATACTAAATTTTCATATTCTTAATTTTATAAGAAAAAAATATATATGAAAATGCATTGTAGTAATAGTATATAACTATTTTTCCAGTTGCAGACATTTTGGCTGGGATTGCGGTGCCTCGCTTAAGATCAATCTTGAGCGTAAGTCTGACTTACGATATAAACAAACCGTAATCGGTATTGCAGTACCTCGCGTTCTTACGCTAACCAGAAAGCTATCTTACGACGAAGCGCAAGTGTATGCGCGCGCAACCATAACAAATCGAACTATGGCCTCTGATTGGCTAACTGAAGGAGGACTTACGTTTAAGCAGGAGGACTTACGATGAGGCACCGCGAAGTTAAGATAGATCGTAGGAACGCCCATCCTAAGATCGAGCGTAAGATTTAAGAAAGCGAGGCACCGCAATCCCAGCCTTTGTCATAACAATTTTCAGCTGGTTGGCTGGTAAAATTTTCTTGTTAAATAATCTTGATTCGCAACAGAATCTAAGTTCTGTGCATAATCTGATAAAACAAAATTTGTTTTAAAATAGATATGATCCATAGTTAAATGCAAAGATTTCGCTTTCTCATAGAAAACAGCGCATTGTGGAACAGCGGGAAATGTTTTGCCTACGACAAGAGGAGTTGAATAGTGAGGAAGCGGTTTGTTGACAAATATGCACATTGCGAACATGTGCTTAATCAAAACTGGTGGCCTTGTCTGAAAATAAGCATTCAGTTTGCGCACGAAATTAAGTTTTATGAAGTTGGCATCACTTTATCGTGCTTCCTGCGATCCCATCCAACATTGTTTTTTTAGGGGCTTTAAAATTATTTATCAAATTACATTCAAATTATTGTAATTGTTTATTAATTTAAAATGTCTACAGGTGGTATGCTACACTTGGGCGGCGCCAGGACCTCCGGGCAGCCTGTCCGCACGCAAAATGGTACCAATTTTATTAACTCATTTATCTCCTCTCTGAATTCGACCGGTTACCACGTGAATAAATAAATATAAATTTATGAGAATTGTGGATCATATATAAATAATTAAGCTCACGAATAGTTTTTTTCCGTTAAAAATCATATTCTTATGTCATTTTAATGTACCAATATTTAATAAATCTTCCTGTATTTGTGTTTCTATATTCATATGTATGTGCTGAATCATTGCTACATTTAAATACATGTATTACATAGAACGTAGCGTTATTTGTTTTTTATGCAATAGTTAGTGAATGCCCATGCACTCGATTTGACATGAATAAAAAATTTTTTATGTAATATGTCAAAAATGACACATTAAGTCTATTTTGTCCAGGGGTGTGAACGATTTTCATCAAATCAGTGATTTAAATTCAGATTGTAATAATATACTTTCTTTTTACTGTCTTTTATTAAAATTATATATTCTCGTAATTTTTAAAATGATGTGAAAAGTATTAAAATCTAAGCAGAAGATACTTTTTAATATTTCTAAAGCTACTTCGCCCACTGAATAAGTAAAAGAAATTTTAAGAAACTGTTTACAAGCTGAATTCCTTAAATTTGTCAAATTTTTATTAGCTATGTTTTTTTTTTTTACATAAAGCTGTTCATTATATGAGTCATAATATAGAAGCTTCCTTTAGTAATCAAATTATTCACTTTACTGTATAAAATAGTAAGCAATAAATTTGTGTAGTTACAAGATTTAGTAGCCATCTTCTTATTCTAATTTGGTAATATACTATTTGTATATTTATGTATATGTCAGTTATGCTGAGAATGTGAAATAGTGCATCGTTTAAGCGAAACATTGGAGGAGGGATGCATAAAAATTGTGATGTGTTCTGTAGGATGTGTAATTAATCTGTCTTATTTTTAAACTGAAGATCCAAAATACTTCTGTTTTTACCTACGTGGAAGTGTCCGGGTTTCCCAGGGACACAGGATTTCAAAAACCTAGCAACATCACTGTATATATTAATAAATTCAGGCTAAAAAAGGAACAGCTTTGGGATTAGCCTGCTGTCCGCCATCTTGTTTTTACCAAATACTACATTTTTTAATTATTGTAGCTTTTTTGGATATTAAATTTAAATAAACATGAAACAAAACATTATTTTATGATTCTAGTGTAAATTACTAGCTACCTTTAGAATGCGAGTATCATTGAATAATTTAAAAAAAATTATCATTATTATGCAGGAAAAATTAATTTTTTTTTTAATTATTCAAAGAAACTCGGGCTAAGATGCTTTACACTCACGCAGAAAAAAAAAATTAATCGGTTAAAAAAAGGAAAAAAGTCGCCAAATTTAGGGGATTTTATTCTTTAATGGCAACCTAGCCATTGTATTAAGTTATTCGTTTGGCGCAGTCCTGAAAATCACGCCAACCAAAAAGTCGCCAAACTGTTGTTTACATGTTTGCGTGAGTGTAAAGCATCGGTTCCGAAACTCGCATCATAAAGGTAGCTAATAATTTACACTAGAATCATAAAATAATGTTTTGTTTCATGTTTATTTAAATTTAATACACAAAAAAGCTTCAATAATTAAAAAATGTAGTGTTTGGAAACAAGATGACAGACAGCAGGCTAATCCCAAAGCTGTTCCGCCCACTGAGTAATACTGATATTTAATATTTTAGAAGTTAAACTGGAACAGATGTGTTACTCAAGCACAGATGTTTGGCGACTTTTTGGTTGGCGTGATTTTCAAGCCCGCGCCAAACCAATAACTTAATACAATAGCTAGGTTATTATTAAAGGAAAACATCCCCGGGAAGAGTTCCGTATCCTGTGCTGCTTGGCGAACTTGGCGAAATTTTTTTCGCCAAAATGCCGTTTTGGCGACATGAAATTTTTTCCAAGACAGCAGAAAAACATCATTTTTAAATATTTATATTATTTATAAATCAATGATTTTGCACCATTTTTAAAAACAGAAAATGATGTAAAAACATGGATTTATAAATAACATAAAGATTTAACGAAGTTTTTCCGCCATCTTAAAAAAAATGTATCTGGGTAAGCCTCTTGCTTTGCCGTTTATACTTATCGGCAGAAAAAACATCATTTTTAAATATTTGTTATTTATAAATCAATGATTTTGCACCATTTTTAAAAACCGAAAATGATGTAAAAACATGGATTTATAAATAACAAAGATTTAACGAAGTTTTTCCGCCATCTTAAAAAAATTGTTACGATGCAATTACACTAATTTTAGCAGCATTCTAAATAAACTAATGAGTAAAAAACAAAACAAATATGCTTTTTTTGAAATAAATATTTGTTATTGTCAGGGGGGCTCTGACCCCCTGAACCCCCCCGTTCCTAAATAATTTTGGACATTGGTAAAAAAAAAAAAAAACTTAATAGAAACTTTTAATGCAGCTAAAATCTGGCTTACAACTGCCAAAAAAAAAAATTATTAAATATTAAGTAAAAGGGTAAATATAAATAAATAACAATAAATGAGACGGCGATTCAGAGAAAATGTAAAATTTGTAATGGTATTATTTGCCGGAATCTGTATAGACAATGCGGCAAAACGTGCAACATAAGGCCATTTTTTAAAAATATCTACCCTAAAAAACAACCCCTCTTTAATAAAGGGTGCATTTTAAACAGCTAATCCTAAAAATCAGCAAAAATCCTAAGAAAAAAGAAAGAAAAAAAAAAAAAGCAGTGCGTATCTGTACGTACATAAGGCCAAATATTACTTTTGATTTGCTATCTAACCTAATAATACCTTTAATAAAGGAAGAATTATAAACAGCTAATGCAAAAATCCTAATAAAATACAAAAAAATAAGTAAAAAATAATAATAATAATAAGTAAACGGCAAGAGGCTTACCCAGTTACCTTACCTTACCAGCAGCACAGACACTAATGCGATCTAACAGATTTTCAAAATTTAGCTGAGTAACTACTACTCACGTGGTACTAATTAACAAATAAGCTTCAAGATCTCCCTTATAACGCGATTTCCGAACTAAAGCAACCCCAGGGTCTGTTAAGCCGTCGAAAGTTAAGGAAAAAACGTAAACAAGAACGAAACATCTATCGCCCAGTAAACCGCGCCAAATTTGGCGACAAAATCTCCAGCACAGGATATGGGACTCTTCCCACATCCCCTAAATTTGGCGACTTTTTTCATTTTTATAACCGATTTTAAAAAAAAAATGTGCATGAGTGTATGACATCATAGCCGTTAAACTTAATGTGGTGAATTGTACATATATCTTATGATATATATATATTATAATATACATATAATACAAAACTTATGATGCACATACACACAGAACAAATAGCCTTTTTTTTTGGGGGGGGGGGGGAGATGGGTCATAAATATGTCTTTGTAAGTTTAGATTTATATGCATAAAGTGATTTTTACAAATTCCAGAAGAACTGTCATGATATTGTTTGATTTATTAATATTCCTACCAATTAAAGAAATAGTTTATTTTGAATGCCTAAGAAGGACTGCTCAGACTGGGAACCAGATCTGTAGAGCATAGATGTCCCTCCCGGTCCTTTTATTAAGGTCTTTAAAAAAAAAACATATTACAGCCGGAGTTGAACCCGCCAGAAAACGCGACAGGGGGCGAGGTGGAAATAGGCATGCTAAGGTGATATCTTAATTTACATTACAGGTAGTTCACTGCCGGAGACATACCTCCAGCGTGACACTGGGCAGTGAAGATGGTTTATGATTGAATGATATTCATTCCAGGAATGAAGTCCATAGCTCAGGAGTGGGTCAAGTTAGATAAATCCATCAAGAACTTAAAGATGTTTTTCAGTTTATTTAAAAGTTCTGGGTGGGAGAGGATATTATCCAGCCAACCACTAGGAGGAGAAAAGGGGCGACGGATGTGCCAGCGAGCTGTAAGGTGGCAGTTAAAATAGAAGTGTGAGGCTGATGCCTCTGCGCCACACTCACAGGTGGGAGTACGGGCCCTTTTAAACCTGTTTAGATATGACCCGAAAGGGCCGTGTCCCGTTAGGAAAATAGTTTATTTGCAGTTTTTATTATTTCTGTAATTAGATCTTTATTAATTAAACTATCAAAATATTCATTGTTTCTTTATATCATTTAAAAGTTGCTTAATTATTTTAAAAACAAATTAGCAGTTTAGTCTTTCAATGCCTTAATGCTGCAAAAAAAAAAAAAAAAAATCAAATAGATTTAAATTTTCTAAAAAATCAGATTTTTTACTTTATATATATTTATTTTTTATGGATTATTTTACACCCTGTTTCCTTCTAAATTATGCTTTTTAAAAAGGTTTATAATTTGGAGAAAACATTTGAAATTTTCTTTTGGAACTAAAAATTTCACATTAAGAGGAAAGAAATCTTAATTTAAATGATTTTATGTAAGAGTTCAATAAAATATAATCTGATCAAAGTATAATAATTCAGATTAGAGCAGTATTGTTCTCCTTATAAACCAAATAGAATGTTATAATAATTCAGTTTGAGTTCTGAAGTTTTATTACATAAGAAATCATGAACGTAGAAAAGGATGGAGCTCAGACCCTACCCTCCCTATTCAAAATCAAGGCAATTTAAAAAAAAAAAAAAAAAAAAAAATTCACATGTTTTCTGCTTTTACCTAATAAATTATTAAAATGAATATATTGATTTTATACTAGCAGTCAGTAATTAATTATTCCTTCAATTATTTGAATTGTTTTAAAAAAACTATTTGAGCCTCTTCCATAATTTTTGAATTGCTTTGCCTTTTGCAGAAATTGACTTATTTTTATTTTCTCGGTTTTAAATTATTAAAAATTATGTAATATCCATAAATATACAATAATCTCAATGCCCTGAGTTTTTTTCCCAGCTTGTCATTAGATATAAATGTTTTGTAGTAAGTGAAATGTCTTTGTTTTAAAAAATTCAGTAGTTTCTGTTCATACTTTTATTTTGGGTAGAAATCCAGTAGAATCCTATGCAAGCAGCTTATTAACCCTTTTGGGATGGGCATCCTGTAATGGCATTCTATTTTTTAGTACCATTAAATATCCACCAATACTAGAAATCTTTGCCTTATTCAATTTCAGAAATTTTATGATTATAGAAGGCAAAAATTCCCATTTAAAATTACATTTACTAGAAAATGAAAGCTATTCGTACACTTTATATGGAACATTTAGTAATGCTGGGGATGTACTATAGCCATGGGTGCAAGAATTCAATCTCAGGACTATAGGTGAAAACTGGGAAATCGTGTTAGTGGCCGGTAGACATTCATCGGTTTCATTAGTGGCCACGGCCACTTTTTAAAGTGGCTGACTATAATGTTTCAAATTTTCTTAACATCTAGATAAAGTATAATCATCGTATATAAACATATTTTTGTATAAATCAGAGTTTTATACCAGCCAAGTATTCATGATAAGAATAGGGAAGAAGTCAAAATTCAGGAAAATTTCATTAAAATCAGAAAGTTTATTGTCTCATTAATTTTTTAGAATATGTTCACTATTTCAATAGTGAGAAATAGTGTTTTTTAATCTTTATGCATGATTTTAATTATTTATGAAAATATTACCTATTAAAATAATATTACCTTAAAATTAGTCAAGTAATAAAATAAAATATATAACTAAACAACTGTAGTCCTAAAAATAAGATATTTCATTATTTAAAAGCAGTAATAATAATAATGAAGTGTTTAAGTAAACCAAATAAAGCAATTGATATGCTTTTTTGAAATTTAGCTGACATATTTGCAATTTTGACTACAAATCACTAACAGCTCCACATATGTGTTATTCAAATATTAATCTCACCTTCATTATTGAGAAATTATGTTGTTTATTAGTGTTCACTCTAGAAAAAAAAAAGGGCAGGGTGCTAGTCACAAAAAGGGCACTAGTTTCAGCGAAAAAGGGCATTGTTTCATAAAAAAAGTATACATTTTCGGAACCAATATAAGAAACTCATTATTGTTCATCATATACTCATCAATGTTTGTACACATTTAGTAACATAAATTATAGAAATACAGTTTTATTAAATTGAAATTTTAAGGTTCTAGTAAGTAATTAGGTTAACATATGTGGATATAAAATTATTAGCCGCCTCTAAACTATGAATTTTAAGGGGGAAGCAGAAATTTTGAACTTAAGATGACTGATTTAGTTACCTTACTAAAGATTTAAAAATAGGACAAAAAAATTTAAATGAAAGAGTTTTAACTTTAAATTTTGTGTGCTTGGAAAGAATGCTTGGCATCAATTTTGGTAGAGGGTGTGGAAAATTACTTGATCGATTATTTGCTATAATAAAGTGACAGAGCAGAAAAAGTAAAAAAAAAAAAAAAAAAAAGACTTTTAAGCTTGGTTAGCTGGGAGGGCAAAAGATGAGTTTTTTTCCCTCCAGGGTGTTAAGAGGGGGGGGGGGGGGGGGGTGCGCGTTCCTTTGACGAAATTTGCGTTTTATCGCGATCTTTTGACGAAATTTGCAGTTTTTTCGAGATCTGTTGATAAAACTTGCGGGTTTTTTCGCTATTTTTTTGACGAAATTTGATGTTTTTTCGCAATGTTTTTGACGAAATTTGCCGTTTTTCGCAATGTTTTTAACGAAATTTGCCGTTTTTTCGCAATTCTCTGACGAAAGTCACGTTTTTCCCGCGATTTGTTGACAAAATTTGCCGTTTTTTCGCGATCTTTTGACGAAATTTGCCGCTTTTCGCAATGTTTTTGACGAAATTTGCGTTTTATCGCGATCTTTTGACGAAATTTGCAGTTTTTTCGAGATCTGTTGACAAAATTTACCGTTTTTTCGCGATCTTTTGATGAAATTTGCCGCTTTTCGCAATGTTTTTGACGAAATTTGCCGTTTTTTCGCGATCTTTTGATGAAATTTACCGCTTTTCGCAATGTTTTTGACGAAGTTTGCCGTTTTATCGCGATTCTCTGACAAAATTCACATTTTTCCCGCGATCTGTTGACAAAATTTGTCGTTCTTTCGCGATCTTTTGACGAAATTTGCCGTTTTTCGCAATGTTTTTGACGAAATTTGCCGTTTTTTTGCGATTTTTTGACGAAATTTGCCGTTTTTTTTCGCGATCTTTTGACGAAATTTGCCGCTTTTCGCAATGTTTTTGACTAAGTTTGCCGTTTTTTCGCGATTTTTTTGGCCACTTTTGACTAGTTTTAAAAAAGGAAGGGCACATTTTGCCGATTTTAAAAAGAGCAGGGCGCATTTTGTCGATTTTAAAAAGGGCAGGGCGTATTTTGCCGATTTTAAAAAGGGCAGGGCGCTGCGCCCTTCAAAAGAAGCCTAGCGGGAACACTAGTTTATTAAATTTTAACTGTACAAAATGTCCTTAAAATTAGTTAAAAAAACACTTAAAAATGTGGTTTATAATTAAAATGCTTCACTATATAATAGCTAATTTTAACCAAAAAAAGCCAGTTAAAACCAATAAAAGCCACCAGTGTGGCTTTCTAAAAAAATGATTTGGCTTTTTTGCAAGCCAGTAGACAATCAGCCACTTTTTTATTTAAATTTTAAAGTGTTCCAACTTTTAAGTACTAGTTTGATCCAAATTTTTTATACTCATGTGGTCCAAGGACCCTTCTTTTTAAGTAATCAGTAAGTTATCCACCTTTTAAGTGATCAGTTTTAACAGAAACTATGTTAACTATTGTATTGTAATCTATATTAAGGAATTTTAATATATTTTATGGTAATTTAATTCAACAGGAATTAAGATAACAAAAAGTGGCTATTAAGCTAAAAAGGTCTGCCGGTCATTCTTGTTACTAACTAAAACTTTCAATTTTTAAATCAATATAATTTGATTTCAGAAGTAATAAGTAATGTAATTTTTATTTATTTAAGCATGAAATAATTTCAGAATATTAATTTTTTTTCATTTTTAAATCTAGTGACAGCAGCTTGTGCTATAGCAAATATAGTAAAGAGTTCCCTTGGTCCAATAGGACTCGATAAAATGCTTGTAGACAACATTGGGGTAAGTAAATTTTACTGTTTTAAAGTTGATACAATTTTCTTTTTTATTTAATTGTAAGGTAATTTGTGGTTCATCCTTATGGCTGAAAAAAATATTAGGGTACAAATGGACACTTTCAAACATTCAACGAAAACTAATATCTGTTTAAAAGGTTCATTATAACTTATAAGTCAGATCAGATCTCAAATTTCCCTTTCCAATATTAAACCCATAGCCATGGAATACATTTGTATTTTCAAAATTTCTCATTAGGGAAAAAAAAAAAAAAAAAAAAAAAAAAAAATGTTATTCTTAAGTGATGTTTCTTTATCATCTAATTCAATTCTAATTTAATTGAAAGCCAAATTGATTTAAAGCAATAGTTTTATTTGCAGTTTCTCAGCTTCTTTAAGATTTTAAGTTTTAAAAAAAAGTATATATTTTAGAAATATATTGTCAATTAAATAGCAAGAGAACATCATTTAAGAAACATATACAGGAGGGGGGGGGGGGAATTCTAGTGAAAAATTTGGAAAAAAAAAAAGAATCATTCCATGGCTATAAGTTTGTACATTGGAGAGTTCAGTTAGCTAGTTCCTAACTAATAACAAGCCTTAAATGTTTTTTCCTATGCTAATTCTTTAGAAAATCTAAAAAAGAAAGATAATCATATTCATATATCAATATTAACTATCTGTATCCTTCATCTGTACTCTCTGGTTGAAAGTAATATTCAGAAAGATTTTAGGACATTTATTTAACTAATAGTAGTCTTCAATAACTCTAAAAAGAAAATTAAACGATTGTAAATTGTAATTAATTGCATGAGTTTTTTTAAATTGAAATCTAAATTTGTTTTATTGAATTTGCTTATTTTTATTCAGGAAGTGACCTGCACAAATGACGGAGCCACTATTCTGAAGCTTCTGGAAATAGAGCATCCTGCTGCTAAAGTATTGGTTGAGCTGGCTCAGTTGCAGGATACAGAAGTTGGAGATGGTACAACATCTGTGGTAAGAAATTGCTCATTGTCATTCATTAATCTTTAAAAGAGTGTTCCATGATCTAGAAGCCATGGTTGTCCATTTGATTTTTTTTTTTTTTTTTTTTAAGTTCAGAAATTACGAATTCACATTGGAAATTACGAAAGAATTTTTACTTTAGATTATCACAAGAGGTCTGAAATTAAATAAAACAAAAATTATTATTCGTAATTTCTGGAATGAATTTAGAATTTCTGAATTTTTTTAAAAAAGTCAACTGGCAATCCTGCAAGCAGACAAAAATTAAAAAAACAGATAAAGTGTGAAATATATATATATATTATAGGTATACAAATTATTCGAAATCTTATTTTTTATTTAATTGATTAAATGATACTGAGTCTATTAATATTCAATACTCAATGTTTTCCTCAGGTTTAAAAAATGGTAGTGTGCTGCTAATAGAAAAAAGTAATGGGTAAAGTTAGTGCTGGCCACAGAACTACTAAATGAAAAAAGTGTTTTAAAAACTTAGCACCTTTCCTACAAGGAGGGAGTAAAATTTTCGTGCATGCCATAAACGATTCCACTTTTGCTGGTTGCAGTATGTTAATATTAACATTTATTTGGGCTATTTAATTTTAGATCAATGTTAATAGAAATTTTAACAAAAGCTCATTGTTTAGTGTTTTTAAATAAAAAAGTAAGCACTAGTAAAATTTCCCCATTTTGCCCTTAAGGGGGAAAAAACACTGTTTAGATTCTTAAGGATGTTCTTTTGATTATTTTTAAAGGCACTTTTAATATTTAAAGTCTTTTCAAGACACGAAAATGAGTCAGTTTATTATACTGCAAAATCAATTTTTTTTAATGTAGAAAGCATTAAGCCCCCCCCCCCTTTATTTATTTATTTATTTTTTTTATTTAGGGGCAAGACAGGTGCTATTCTTTAAACTAAAGGCAGGCAATGTGCGGCACCCTCCTGAAACTGTCTAAGGCAGCCATACTCAGGCGGCGATCGTTTATGTGCCACCCAAGACATATAATCATAAATCCATATATATTTATAAAATCAGTTGAGATGTGCATAAAGGATATATTTTCGTAGGAAGAGAAAATCTGTCCTGTTACTTATAATTATTTTAAAATTATATTAAAACATCCTAAATGCTTTTTTACATGTAGTCAGTCCTATTTGTGCTACAGTGGTGTATGCAGTTTTTAATTTTGAACACCAATCAAACATTATTTCAAATTAATTAAATTTGCATTATATATTTCTACATTAAAGAAAAAGCTGTTGCATTGATCAAAAGATTTATTTATTAAATAAAATCTTTTTTTTTTTCTTTAGAACTTAGAAATTCTTTATTGTTATTTTTTATACTTATTATATAGCTAACATTTTTTATTGAGAATGAAAGTTTGTCAAAAAAAAAAAAAAAAAAATACTAAAAACATTTTACACCACTATTTTCAAACTGCAATTTTTTCTGCATATTTCTAAAACACTTGGATTAGAAATCTACAACGAAATATATTGTTTGGAAATAGCGGTGTTAAAATTTTTAGTAACATTTCTTTAGCGACAAACGTTCATCCCTATTGATAATATTAACTTTGTTGCAATGCTTTTGTTATTTTACTATTTTAATTACTAGGGATGCAACGGATATCCGGTAAATATCCGATATCCGGCATATCCGGCTGATTTTTCAATATCCGAAATATCATCGGATATCCGAATCACAATCATCGGATATCCGACTTCTCTGCCGGATATCCGGTTCTCTATTACATAAGTTCTATCAATAATATGCATAGGACATGATGGCAAATTGTATTCAAACATGCTTGATAAAAGTGACGTTTGTTTATAATGCAAAATATGAAATATAATAGTAAGTTCCTTATCCCCGAGTAAAAGGTTCTAACTCTCAAAAGTTTAAAGTCAGCTTTCCTAATATAGACATTTGAACTCTTTATAATAAATTTAAGAATTTACGTTTACATCTTTTAGAAAATTGTTCCTTTACTGTCAGATTGTAAAATAAAATATGAAGTTGTTTATTAAAGTATGACTTTATTTTCTTTTTTACTTTTAAGTTAAACAATTAAACAGACCTATTTTTATTTTTTTGTTTTTTAACTTGTATGTTAAAAAAACTTTATATTTATTATCTACTAATAAAAGAAAGTTTTGCTCTGTGTGTATGTGGTGGCTACCAAAATCACATAGGAGTCTGAAAATTTGGGTGAGGATAGTCTACGGCAGGTCCTGATGCACCTGAGGATCAGACTTAATTTTTTGTGACCTGAGTCCCTTTACGTTTTTGTGCCTTTAATTGTTAATAACTTGCCCCCTTTTTATCTGATCTTTTTCGTTTTTGGGGTCCTTTCTCCATTTAGTTATTCCCCCATTTCTACATTCTAGTTAAGACCCTGGCCTACTGGAGCCCGGTATGCCCCCCCTTGAAGTTTTTGTTCCCTAAATTGTTAATAACTTGCCTCCTTTGAATTCGATCTTCTTTGTTTTGGGGGCCTTTTCTCATTAAGTTATTCCCCATTTCTACATTCCAGTTAGAACCCGGGCCTCTTGAACTTATTGTGTGCCATGCGTTTTTACCCCCCCGCCCCCCACCCAATTGTGTTACCCTCTCAATGCATACTGTATATACTCGCATATAAGCCAACCCCCAAATTCGAGATAAAAACAGGTTTAATACCAATATTTTGCAGTAGTTTTCTTCGCGCCTTAAATTATTTAGAATTAAATGGGGTGAAATAAGACATAGAAAACCATTCTGAATTAAACATGTTTTCATCTTGAATATGAGGGTCGGCTTATACGCGAGCATGTACGGTAACTTTAAAGGTGAGTCTTGGACACTTCTCTCAAGGCCACTACCCTCATAATTTTATTGGTTCTTAGGGCCCAATTTTTGAAGCATTTCTTTAAAATTTTATTCTAATGATATACCTTATGCTTAATTTCGACTAATTGAAGATCTAAAGTGCTAAATACTAGGAAATTTTTAAAATGTTTTCTTCTTGCGGCCCTGCTCAAAACTATCAGTTGGTTCCTTTTGGGTCGTCTACGATAGCTTCTTAAAAATCATCCGATTCACTAGCTGTTTAGGTGTGTTCGTAATTATATAAATACGTAACACCTATAGTCATCTGCTGGTCTGTCCGCATATAACAATGCAAAAACTACCCAACCGAATGGTTTGAATTTTAATATATATATATATAATCAATGCAATATTTGGCAAGTCATTTTAAGTTTTATGAAAATTGAATCAAAACTTAAAAAGATATTAATAAAAATATTAAGTAATTTGAATCTTTTAAAAATCGGTACTTCTTTGTTACAGCAGCTTTCGAGGATTACTCGTCAAATGACTGAGATGTATCACCAAGTTATCTGACATGTATGACGTTTATAGTCATATATAACCAAGTTATAGTCACATTCTTCATTCTATTAAATCCTATCATATGTAATTAATTCAATGATATCCCACGATAGGTAATAATTCTTGGTTGCCATGGTGATTACATCATATTTAAGATGGAGTCATATTACAGTGGAACTCCAGATATACGTTACCTGAGTTGTACGTTTCCCTCAGTTATACGTTTCAACTCAGTTGTCCCGGCCACTTGCCATTAAAAATTAGCTGAGTTATACGTTTTGAGTTGTACATTTTCCTCAGTTATACGTTGCGTTTTTGTGGCCCCGGCCAAAATTTTGTCTCATTTATGCATGTTGTAACCGGAAACATTGACGATGCGTCGGATGAGCATGATTTGAAAGATCCCACTCTAACTAAGGGCTTTTGATGTGGTAAATCAGTTCGTCAGTAGTAAAAAGAGTAACAGAAGGCGGCTGCATTATTAACACAAATGCAAAGTTTACTGTTTACTGTCGGCACTGCCGAAAATAAACAATCGAATATTAGTGATTAATTCTACAAGATTCAGTAAACTACAGAAATGTCTTTTCATAAATGATTTTCATTTCAAGGCGATTCCAATAATTTCTTTTAAGTACACTATGTGTATTAAAAATATTTTTAATAAAACTTTTATAATAAAATAACTTCATGTATACTTTTCTTATGTACTTTTTATCTACTCTGTTCCATTTTCGAAACTTTATGTCATGGGTGCAGTAATATTTAGGAAACTTCCGTTTTCGATATAAAAGGTAACTGGAACTCCTCAGCCCCTCAGCGGAGCAAAGTTTTTAGGATATATTTAAAATATGATTTCGGTAGACCATTAATTGAGTTGTACGTTTTACTGAGTTATACGTTTCGTTGTCCGGTCCCGAGCAAAACGTATAACTGGAGTTCCACTGTATTTCCTTTTTACTGAATTTAAAAACCGAATTTTTATACTAAAATTGTTTAATTATAGCAATTATATAATCTACCAACAGTTTTTTGGATAGATGTTTCCGGAGAAATAGATATTAAATGGAAAAAGAGTGTAAATGTGTAAATAGGGATTTTAAGTTCTGAAATTTTCAAAGCTAGGCTTAAGTTTCCCATTGGAATTTTCAGTAAATATCAACAAAAGATAAAATGTTGCCAACTTAAAATGCACATTTTATTACGGAAATTAATCCTATCATAATAATACACGGTATAATTTATTTCACTGAAACTAGTTATAGTACGGACACACCTAATTTGTCATGTTTGACGTATGATTTCCAACTTGTTTTTCTAACAACTTCTTAGGACTTCCAGCCAGGGTTGGGTTTTTGACGTCAAAAAGTGGTTTTTGACATGACGTGTCAAAAACCTGTCGAAAAGTGTCAAAAACTGTCGAAAAGTGTCAAGAACTGTCGAAAAGTGTCAAAAACCTTATACACATTTTTTTTAGCATTCATTAGTGATATTTTATATTATATCAAGCTAAAAACTGATTAAATTATAATTTATATATTATATAAATATTTTTTATTTAGTCATACTATAATTAAGTTGTAATAAAATTATATATCATAATTCAAATTATCTGTCAATTGCCCTGCTAGGAAAAATAGCTAAAAATATTGAAACTACTATTAAATGCATTTTTCAAAGTACTTTTTATATCTTTATTACTATTAAGCATTCGATTTATTATAAAAAAAATTTAGCAATTTAATTTATGCTTAAAAAATAAAATAAAATAAATAAAGGCTTGTATAAAGCTGAAGTGGCCACTATTCAATGATTGATCATAAGTTGCCTAGACTTTTAATGATTCTAAATGTTTGTCTTTGTACATAAACATTAAATATAACCCACAATTGCAACACACATGTTCTTTGAGTAATTAAATGAATTATAATATGAAATCTATATAATTAAACGTTTTTTAAATCAACAACTTAAAAGAAGACGGTTTGTTATTTTCAACATTTACACATATATAATATATCTTCATTTTATTATGTTAGTTTCAGTTTAATTATTTTGAACTATTTCTTTATTGTTAAATTAATTTTTATACATTATAAAATAGTACCTTTTTTTTAATTCAAAGGTTAGAGTATCATAGCTGACATTTATCCCAGCAGAGCGAAAAATGCTGGGACCAGGACTCGAACCTGGATACTTTGGCTTGTCGTGCCAACGCTCTTCCTGCTAGGCTATCCCAACAATATCATGGTTGTCATAATTCACTCTTATTTGTTGGACATGGCTGTGAACTGCAGCGCTAAATTTATTTATCCGAGGTATAACTATAGCACTTTTACATGATGAATGTGATACAACATGGAAACTAACTCCTGTATACCATGTAATTAGGTCATAATGAACAGACCGAGGTTCGAGTCCGGGTCCGAGCATTTTTCGCTCTGTTGGAATAAATATGATACTTCAACCTTTGAATATGATTTAACTAGTTGAAAAAACATTCCTTTTTTCTTTAGTACCTTTTTTGGGGGACAAACATTTAAACAATTAAAAAATAAGTATATTATTTATATGAAATTTTATACGTTAAATTATACAAGTACCAGAAAATACCCTTTAGAATCTACCAGAATACCCTTTAAAAAAGGGCAGGCTGCTTCTGGTGAGAAAAGGGCACTTTTTTCATTTTTAAGGGCACGTTTTGGATTCTTAAGGGCACTTTTCAGATTCTTAAAGTCTAACTTTTGGTTTTTAAAGTCACTTTTAATATTTAAAAGTCAGGGCACTTTTTTGAGTATTTTTTTTACTATGAAAGCAAATTTAATACCAAAAGGAGAAAAGACACTTTTTTTACTGAGGGGCAAGAAGGGTGCTAATTTTTTTTTATGAGGGCAAGAAGGGGGCTAATTTTTTTGAGGGCAAGAAGGGTGCTATTTTTTTTATGAGGGCAAGAAGGTTGCTAATTTTTTTATGAGGGCAAGAAGGGTGCTATTTTGTAAATCAAAAGGCAGGCAGGGTGCAGCACCCTTCTGAAACTGCCTGGGGGAAACTGCAAGTACTATTTAATAGTTTGATTAGTTTATATTTTTAATGCAACGATACTTTTAATTATTTTTTATTATATATTTACAGCTTACAATTGTTTTCTAAGTAATTTGTTAAATCGAAAATCATGTTTTGAGTTTTCAGAGGTCGACACAGATTTTTTTTTTTTTCTAGATGCCCATTTTGTGAAAACTAAAAATTATTTTTGTAAAATTTATCATATATTTGTGAAATTTATTTTGTTATGAAAGATGAAATCCAGCTGCTCAAATTCAAACCAAACATTTATTGATAATTTCTTTAAGACCTTCTGTTAAAGTTTTCATTTCTTGTGAACTTGTTTTCGTTGTAAATTATTACATTTTAAAACCTAACAAAATAAAAATAATTAATTGAGAGTATGTTTTTATGGAATGGAATTTTATGAAGGGACCAATTTTATTAAGAGGAATTTTGTGAAGGGATTCTAGATAGACCTTAACCTTTTCCTGGATTGACCCCTGATTTTATACAAGATATGTGGCTTTTAATCTCTAAAACTGTCAAAAAGTTTACCCATGTATCTATCACTAAAAATTATGAAAAATTGTAAATTTAATGTTGTAAAAATAGTTTTAAACAGTTTTTGGACTCAATTTTAGGTTTTTGACAGTCATTGTCTAAAACTATGTCAAAAAGGGGTTTTTGACATGACGGTTAAAACCATGGTTAAAACCGGATAAAACCGTCACACTGTCAAAAACTTGCCAACCCTGCTTCCAGCTACTACATGAACAACAAAAAAATTTCTCAGACAAGACCCAGGCACCGTTTAAATTTTTGTGCCGTAAATTGTTAATAAGTTGCCCCTTGCTTTTTTCCGATATTCTTTATTTTTAGGGTCCATTTCTCCATTTAATTATTTGCCCATTTCTACATAACAGTTAAGACCCTAGTTCCCTGGAGCCCAGTACAAGGCCCCTTGAAGTTTTTATTTCTAAGTTGCTAATAACGTGCCCCTTTTTAATCAGATCTTCTTCATTTTGGGGGCCTTTTCTTTATTTAGTTATTCCCTCATTTCTACATTCCACTTAGGACCCTGCTTCCCGGTCTGGGGCGCTTGACTTTTTGTGCCTTGAAAGACAAAAAAAATTTCTCGCACCTCAGCTACAACCAATTTTGAATAATCATCTCCTTCTTGGGGCCCTTGGTGCAGCTTCTTTTTTAAAAAAATCATTCAAACTTCAATTCTGTTAAGGTTATCATGGGCCCGGGCAACGCTGGGTGGGTCAGCTAATTTTTAATAAAGGAATTTTAATGCATAACCTGAAATTCTGTTTCATAACTGTATAAAACTACAAGGGAAAATATAACTTCATTATAAATATTTTAAATTAAAAGTAATTTTCTTTTTACTTATAAATCTCTAAAAGTAATTTAACTTAAAATAAAACTAAATGTGACTTGAAGTAAACCAGTATTAAATAATTAAAACAGAAAAAAAGCATCAACTAAACCTGTATTTGAAGAAAATAACTCTTCAACCATATTAGTAGATATTTTATGCTTAAATAAAAATTTTAAAAAAGTATGTATTTTTTTGTGAAAATACTCTACAATTATATGTATATTAATAAATGTGTTATGGTTAAAATTTGTTTACTTCTGACAGCATTGTACAAACAAATAAATAGAATATTTTAATGTTTAAATTACATTTTTTAAGCAACATTATTAATATACATATATTTAAAGATATATAGTTTTTGTAAATTATATTTCAATATATTTAAAATGTTTTAATGATGTGTGAAACATGTTTGTAATTTATTATTCTGAGATGGCATTATATAAAGAAATAAGTAAGCATACACCATAACTAAAAACAGCATATCTAGTACCGGATATCCGGAAGGCAAAGAGCTTCGGAAATCCGATATCCGGCAAAATCCATATCCGGTTCATCCCTATTAATTACCTTTTTTTACATTATTATACAAGTATGTTGCAGCCCACCTAACGTCGCAAATATTTGCGACCCGCGAGGAAAGAAGGTTGAGTAGGGCTGGTCTAAGGAAACTGCAGTCTGCAATAATTACAGAAAAGAAAAAGACTGATAATAGATTCGATCTTAAAATGAATTGGTCAGTAATGACATAATTTTTTCTGTAGAACAAATTTCAACTGGAAATTTTTTGTTTATCAACATAATTAAAGAAAATGTAGAAACTTTTTTTAATGTATGATGTCTAAAATCTTTATTTTATTTACTAGTAAACCTGCCCTGCATGAGTCTGCTAAAAGAAACTAAGCCCATGCCTAGTCCCAGGGTCGCTCATTTTCCTTTTTTGCTAACTACGCAAAATAAAATAAAAACCTAAAAATGTCGTGGCAAAAAAAGAAAAAGAAAATAACTGGGATATTTAGACTGCAATAAAGTCAGCCACTTGACGAAATCATTTATCTCTCCTTTGCGTTTAAAAAAGTCGTATAAATTCAAATTACAGTATGGAACCAGTTATAAGAATGGTTGAGCCTAGATATTTTCTGGATAACTGTTTTTTTTTTTTTTTACTTTTCGGTTAGCCGGGCGCCAGTGATATATAATACATGTGTATATACACACATACACAGGGGTGGGAAATTGCTCAATTTAATCGCCACTGGCAAGTGGATTTTCTGACTGGGCGAGTAATTTTTTCTAACTGGGCAAGTGAATTTTTTTTTGGCAATCTTAAAAATGTATTTAAAAAAAAAAAAGCCTAAATATATTTGTTTTTGGTGGTATAATATTCTGTGATTAATCGTTTGCAGCGATAAAGCTCAATTGAGGCTTTTACGTACGTTTGTCAGCTGCATTTCTGGCTCATATGCAAATTCCACAATGTAAACACACGATTAATCTCCTTTATTTCAATCCTGACACGGGAGTCGCCGCTGATTGGCCTGCCAGCTGCGTCATACCCAGGGGTAGGCGTGGTTATTGGAACGAAGTAGAAATGTTCTCTGTACAATGTGGCAACGAATATTTGTTGTTTCCGGTTGCCGTGTTGGTCGACAATTTTTGTGAGTTGAGTTTGCAAATTGCAACACTACTTGCAGAAGAGATTTTCTCCCAAAAGCGAATGCAGTGTTGTGCAATGAAAAAAAAAAGTTAATCAGTAGTTATTACTTTAATAGCTATTTTCTTTTGTTTTATTATGAGGAAATATAAACAAACAAGTCTAAAACAGGGGTGATTCTGGTCAGAATTTTCCAAAAAATTAAGGCAATGATTTTCGAAAATTAAAAATATATATATCGGTCATAAATACGAAAATTCGGGCATAAAATGTATCGGTATTTCGGCAAATGATCGCCGAAAAAAATCAATCTCGTGATTTGTTCGAAGAAAAGTCGCCAATTTTGTCAAAAGATCGCGAAAAAACGGCAAATTTTGTCAAAAACATTACGAAAAACGCCAAATTTCGGCAAAAAAGGCAAATTTTGTCAAAAACATTGCGAAAAACGCCAAATTTCGTCTAAAACAATCAGGGCTGGGTTTTTGCCGGCAGAAAGTGGTTTCTGCCGTGCCAGTGGCAGAAAGTGGTTATAACCGGTAGAAACTGGCAACAACTGGCATAAACACATTTCGTGACATAATCTGAGACTTTTTTAGTAGTATTAATTTCCTTAAGTACGTTTTATTCAGGATAAATAACAAATAAAATACTGTGGATAGTTTTAATTTAAAATAAATAAATTTGTATTAGAAAAAATGAGTAATGTAACAGATAAAATTTTTGTTATAATATGGTTGTGTGATTTTATATATAAACAATTATTAGAGTATTTAAAATTTCAGTTTAAAATTCAAAATAGAAAACTATATCCAATACTTATTTTAAATTAAACACTGAAAATAAAAGAAAAATAATCAATACTTACTCAAAATACTTTTCTGTAATTTAACATAATAATTTAATGATAACTGTGAAAAATCTTTCTCATAGAAATGTTATACAGCTCCAAATCAAAAAATTAGAATAACTAATTCCATTTGTATTTGGAATTGCATTTAGCTTTATTTCACTGTAGTGCAATTGAAAAAGAACAGCGGTGGATGTTTTAATACATTTGCATGTTATAAAAGAAAATTAAAACTAAAATATTAAATTTTCAGTGAATATTTTATTTTTGTAAAATTATTTTCATTATTCAAAATATTAGAATACTAAAATAGGTGGTTCAAAAAATTAGAATACTTATAAATTTTCCTGATTGGTTCAGAAGGTTGCATAAAATAAGCATTTTTGGCGCAAGAGATGTTGTGCCAAAAAACAAAGTTGAGCTTCTTTCCAGTATAAAGTCGGCATGGTCATGTTTGAGCAGAAAACATTGTGAACCACTTGTAGCTAGAGCTTGGCAAAGCAAGTTCGTGCTGTTATAAAATGTAAATGTGATGCTACAAAAATATTAAAGAATAACTATTTTTTCTTTTTTTTAAACACATGTTATTTACAATGCATTATTCTAATATTTTGAACCAGGTAGATGGTTATTCTAATATTTTGATTTTTTCCAAGTGTGAATAATTATTTTAATTTTTGTGTTATTTCCTTTAATTTTAATGCTAAAAGATTCTATAAACTATGTAGATTCTTACAATATTAAGTTTTATCATGTATTACTCTTTGTATAAGAGATACATAAAAAACTTTTTTCACAATTCCTTTTTTTCTATTATTCTAATTTTTTAACTTGGAGCTGTAGTTATATGTGGATCTTGTAATTCCGTGGATTTAAAAACATTTAATTTAAATACAGTATTCAAAGGAACAAATCTGACTTCTTTTTTTTTTTTAAATTTAAGATTGTTAGTTGAAAATGTTCTAACCACACACACACACACACACACATATTATATATATATATATATATTATATATATTATATATATATAACCATATTCCATACAGTAGATAATCTTTAAGTTATTGCATTATATTTTTTATTTAAAAATTCTCTGGACAGCGATATGTTAAAATATCATAGAATTTTTTGTAAACTTTTAAATAGAAATTCAACTGTAAATAATAATATTAATAGTTAAACTTGTACAGCATCAGATTACCATTATGAAAATTAATTTTTCAAGTAATAGAAAATTAGTATTATATAAGTATATTTATATGATCATTTTGAAGCTTTTTGCTACTTTGAATAACAATCATAATCTTTAGTTTTAATTTTTAATTTAATTGTTTACGTATCAAATACATATGTAAATTATGAATCATTGCAGTTAAAGTTCTTCTTCTTATTGTTTCTTAGTTTCTGCCAGTTTTTGCCACTTACTGGCAGAAATTAGTTTCTGCCATGCCAGTTTTAACCGGTTATAACCACTGGTTTTAACCACCCCGGCAGAAACTTGCCATCCCTGAAAACAATGCGAAAAACGGCAAATATCGTTAAAAACAATGGGAAAAATGGCAAATTTCGTCCATAAAACTGCAAATTTCGTAAGAAACATTGAGAAAAATGGCAAAAAAACGGCAAATTTTGTCAGAAACATTGAGAAAACGGCAAATTTCGTCAAAAAAATCGCGAAAAAACTGCAAATTTTATAAAAAGATCTAAAATTTATGTATATTATATAAAACTAAACTTTCCTCTGACCTATATTTCTTAATTTTATACTAAATTTCATTTCTAAAAAAATTGCGGCTTTAAAAATGCATTGTAATATAAGTTATTTTTACATTTCGTGTAAATTTTGTTAATTTGTTAGTATATATTGCTGGCTGGTGAAAAAAAAATCCTGGCTGGTAAGTTTTTCTGAAAATTCCCCACCCCTGCACATACACATATATATGCATATATGTATGCATATATATATTTATGTATGTATACATATGTATTTATATATGCACATATATCACTGGCACCCGGCTAACCGAAAAGTACATTTTTTTTTTTTTTTTTTTTTCTGTAAAACTGGTTGTGCATTAAATTGATGCATTTTCATTTCGATGTTCAAAACTACTAGTTTTCTTTTTACATTTTCCAGATCATCTCCCTGCTGCTTCGTCATTTCTATTTTACTCAAAAATTAATTTAAAAAAATAAATCTGTGAATTTTTTGAATGCTGCATGATTTTGACAAATCAAATAATCCTGGAAGTAAGCACACAACAAGGTTGAAAGTCAATATACAAAACGAAAGTGTTGCAATATAGGTGAAAACTGGGAAATTTAGTTAGTAGCCAGTGGCCGGTAGACTCAGTTTCATTAGTGGCCACTATTATGTTTCAAACTTTCTTGACATCTAGATAAATTATAATCGTTGTATATAAACATATTTTTCTATAAGTTTTATACCTATTGTATGAGTACGATTTTCGCATGTAGTATGAGTAGTATTTCGCATGATTAAACAGTATCTCTTGAAGAAACAATCAAACTGGTGAGTATGTGGCAGGAGTCGAAATATTGAAGATACTGAAATGTCCTTAAAATCCCGCTTGTATCCGGTGGAAAAAAAGGAATAAATTACTTGAAATGCATGTGGAATGAATCAAAGGTGATGAATATATTTTGCAGAATAAAACTGTATTTCTTGAAAAAATAATCCAACTAAAGAGTAAACACATGAGAAAAAGCCGAAATATTAAAAATACAGCTAAGTCATTTAAATCTGTTTGCATCTGGTAGGAAAAAGAATTAACCAGTTCTCTAATTAGATGTAATCAGTGTAGAGATGCATATTTCCATGGAAAATGGTGTATTTCACATGGCGATCGATAACAGATTTTTTAATCACGACTAGGGTGGCGATCGATGGCTGAATTTTTAATCGCCACGTGGCGAGTGGCGACTGCTAATTTTCACCTATATGTTGCAAATCTGAAGAAACAGTGTAGCAAAACATTCATTGGCTGTTTATTTACCTCCATGGAGATATGAAAAAATAAGTTGATTAGAAAAATTATTCAGAAGTTTATTAGTAGAATTTATAGTCACAGAAAATTTATTATGAAAGCAGTTGTATTTTTCATTTATTTCCATATTGCCAATGCTCATTGGCCTGTATACCATCTGCTGAAAAAAGTAAGAAAGTGATTCGAGCGAAATATGCCAAATTGTAATTTTTGACAAACAGATGCAGCTTTTCTTTTCATACCTCTATGGAAGTGAAAAAACTTTGTAATTTCTTTATTGCTTTTTCAGATTGGCAACAATACTGCTTTGTTTGTTTGTCTGCATTGTAAAACAAGTGCTAGAAATAAAAAACATTGCTGTAGTCATATACAGCATATTAGATTTAAAAATATATATAAATATACAATAAATATACCACTTTTCATTGAAATACTAAATCCTAGATCTAGAATACTACATCACTAATTTAAATGAAAAATAAATATATCGCGAGTTTGAAAATACTATGACAAATGTTGCTTTTTTCTAAAAAGATTCAGCAGTTGGTCGATCAAAAATATCATTACTGGTTTCTGGATAAGCGGTTCCATACTGTATTTAAAAAAAAAAAATTAATGATTCCTGAAGGTTTTTTCCGTACAGAGACGTACAATGTAACATTGGATGGCTGTGGTATCAAATGGAAATCAACTGATAATAAAGCACATTTTCAATTTAAAAAAAAGGGGACTTAAGGCAAAATTTACTATAGGTCTGAAAGATTAAATTTGAATTGTTTTTATGAATGAATCAAAATTGTCAGCAAACTTAAGAAATCAGGGAAATCCACAAATTTCCCATTCAGTATAAAATAAAATTCCAAAATCTGATCCTCGGGTGGTACATTGAGCCCCCCCCCCCCTTCATAAATGTGTTTGGTGAAGCTTTTTATTTTATGACATTGTAATAAGATTGTTCATTTATTTTGTTGGGCTTAGATATTTTTTTCTTGTTTCTCAGGTATTGATTGCTGCTGAACTATTAAAAAATGCTGATGAGTTAGTGAAGTGCAAGATTCATCCCACATCAATAATCAGTGGATACAGATTAGCATGCAAGTAAGGAATTCTATTATCCAAGTTGATAGTCCTTTTGCAAAAATTAAAAGTATCTTTTTTAGATTTTGCAAAAAATCTTGTATATTTTTGGTACTTGTGGATCTTTAGGAATGACCATGAATAAATCATTTGGCTACCTTTTTCGTACTTCGTTATTATAGTGGCTCCCATGAATGAATTGCGAAGCCACCAAGATGTTGTAAAATCTCACCAGACATTTGCATTAATACATATATAATTCTGTATGTGTGTATGTATTATTTTGGGTACTTGCATATTATCCCTGCCATATTCACTGCACAAACAATGGTGCCAAAAATATTAATTACAGTAACCCTTTTATCTTTTTTGCTTCCTTCATTTTAACTGCATAGTTAATATTACAGTGAAACTTCCATTTAACGAAGTGTCATCGTTACACTTAAACCCTTCGTTATGAAGAAAATTTGTTAAATAGAAATAAACTTAAATCTATGAAACTTGTACACACATAACCCACATAAAATGGAAAGTACAAATAAAATGAAAATATTTAAAAAGAACCGCCCCCAACGATTAACATTAGCTTGGGAGTTTTGTCTTGTGATATGTCAAAGTTCGATTTTCGATCTTTTCAACCCAAGCAGGAAGAGTTCTAGCACAAAAACGACAATTAGGTGTATACAAATAACCACTCGTATAGACATAACTCACATAAAATGAAAAGTACACATAAAATGGAAATATTTAAAAATATATTTTAATTCAGACAGTTCTTTTTATGCAATGTAGATATGAGAATAATTTAATTAAAATATTTTTTTTAAAGAAAACATATAACAAAGAGAAGTAAACAAAAACCGAAGCGTACCGTTTCTTTTTTCTTTAAAATGTGATTAAATGTGTGTTTCGATTAAATGATTCAAATGTGTCCATTTTCATACAGTCCGCTGAAATAAATTCATACACCCATCGTAACAGCAAACTCTCCGTTGGAATTCTGCACACGCACGAAAGTGGAATGAACTTAGTTATATAGAATAAGTTTTTCGTAATATAGAGATTAATTTACATGTTAATGATGTTCAAAATCAAGGTTCTGCAGAAAATTTCGTTAAGTAGAAAACTTCTTTAAATAGGGACTTCGTTAAAGAGAAATTCCACTGTATATAGTTGCCATATTAAAGGAAGTGGCGAAAGTATTTATATGCATATAACTATATAATATATAGCATATATATAGATATAATATATTCATTGATACAGTATATTTACATTACATATTATTTCCATTTTATTCATTCTGGTGGGTATTACAAACCACTGGAAAAAAAAACTACCATTGTTAATATCGTTTATTGCTAAAATCTGTCAATTTGATGTTATGTATTTAGTAAATGTAATACTAAATTACTGTTTTGTATTATTTTAGCTTGCTTTTATATTATTTATAATTTTTAATAATGTTATGTGTTAATAAATGTACATTAAGTTACCACTTTGAACATGATTGGCAACTGACAACGATTAACAAAATTGACGATTGACAGCCATTTTTGGCGATCTATTTACTTGGCCTGGATAATATGTAAGTGCGTTATTTTGTGCAGTATTATTTTTATTTCTTTACCTGCAGACCTGCTCAGCATTGTTCAGAATTACCTTAAATATACCTAAAATTACCTAAATATATATATAACTAAACTTAGCAGTGGTTTGTGCCGAAATAAATTACTTCATTAAAAACATGAAATAAAAGGATGTTTGAGGACAGCCTTAAATACATTTAATTGTATTTATTGCTGGTCTGAACAGTTAAATATTTATAATAATATGATCATTTTGATTGGAACAGCTTATTAAGGGTAGTTTCTTAATTTTAGTAAATGGTAAAAATGGATTATATGCTAAACTTTTTTTGTGTTTAAATTGACTTTTTTTATGAACTGATTGCTTTAAAGATTCACAAGTACATGATTTTTGATTTATTTTTTTTTGCATTACATGTCCAGGTGTTTGTAGTTTTTTTTATTTTCTTTTTAGGGAAGCCTGCAAATACATCCAAGAACATCTAACAATTAATACAGATACTTTAGGCAGAGAATGTATAGTTAATGCTGCTAAAACATCTTTGTCATCAAAATTGATTGGAGCGTATCCTTCACTTTAGAAGTTTTATTTATTTATTTTTGCCTTAATAATTTATAAGCTTTTTTTCTTTTTGGTTCAGCTTTTTTATATTTCTCCTTTAGATAAACTGAAGTTATGCGAGAGATAAGGTGTTGCAAATTTGAGCATTTATCTTAATGCATATATTGTCTTTAACTATGCCTACATTTTTTATGGTATTTTTTTGTTAGCCGGTTGCAAGTGATAAATCACCAAATATTGTTCTCATCACCATCGTTCATATTGCATTTATAATATAAACCTTTTATACATTTCATTTAAAATACATGCTTTTCACTCCTTTCATTTAAAAATTGTTTTATTAAAAAGGAAAGAAAGAATACTATATACTAAAACATTTTATTTCAACATCAACGAACGTAGCTTTGTTTCTAATTAACATATACGAAAAATAAAAGCTGCTATTGGGAAGATTCACGTCCGGCTAACAAAAAAGTGATAGGAAATAAGCATACCTATTCTTATCACTGTATGTGAAAATCTCCAATTATTCTTATCTTTCATTTATCCTTTATTAAAACAAGATTCAAATCTATATCTACTTATTTTATTTCTTTTCCATCCTTCTGCTTTTTATATTCTACTGAGTCCGTTTTATCCAGCTTTCTTATTTATTGCATGTATATTTATTTTCAAATCGCTGTCATCATTTGTTATGCTTCATTACAAGATGATGTCTCCCATTCAGTCTTGCTACATCTTGCTTGTGCACTCTTACATCATGGTTTAGTTATTCTAGAGAACACTGGCATCTGCTTCTTCCATTGCATAATGGGTTAATTTCTGTATGTCTGTATCATATACTCTTATTCCTTACCAAGGTTAGAAATTAGCAGCCGTTAGTCATCAAATGCAACTAAATTATTCACGAGCACAAAAGTATGCTTAGTCGTCAAATTTGACACCTAGCTGTGAAAACTTTAATCACCCTTTTTCTTTCATTTTAATTTTTGTTTAACAAATGCTCTCATTTGTACTGTAGCGTAAGTTTTTTCGCCCTGCCGCATGAACTTCAAGAGCACCTGTTTTTGATAAAAGATCGGACAGCGGCACATGTTTTTGTCTCCCTTGCACCTGTCAATCACCTCTAAGTTTACTTTACTTTAATCAATGACTGATAAAACTAACCTTAGCGATTAAGCCCCTAAAATTCTTGCACACCTTTTCGAAAGCATGGTTCGAAATTGAAGCTTCAATTCAATGTGGGATTTTTTAAAAACTAGGATTATCCCTTATTATATCTAAAAGTTCAAATTTTCTTTCTATGAACATAATTGCTTGATAATCTGTTTTGTATGCATATTATCTTTATAAAGAGTTAAAAAATTTCCTAGAATCCAAATATTGTAGTTTAATCAAGTTTTACACTTTTACAGAAAGTCAATTTTTATTTTGTTTTAATGATTAACACAGTGATAAAGTGTTTAATAAGTACAGCCCTCCTCCCCTATTTCTTGTACTTAACACTTTCTTATCTATGCTAAAGTTGAGTGAAAAACAAATTTCTTCATATGTACTTATAAAAAAAATTGTATTCATTCTATTGTAAAATCCATTCCTTATTCTATTAAATACACCTTCATATCTGTTAAAGTTTATAAAATGTAGCAAAATAAAAAAAACTTGGAAAAATGAATTTAAAGATGAAACTGATACATTTAACAAGAAATGGATAGAGTAAAAAGCCTTTTTCACATATTTAAAATCATCGGATCTTTATGTAACTTCACCAGAATATACGAGGGATGTTTAAATCATTTTAAGCAAAAAAATTAAAATTTATATTTTCATAATTTTTTAGTAAAATGGAATGTAGTGAGTCCTCTTAAAATATGCTAGTGCATCATCTATGAATGGTTATTATATTTAATTTTCCTTCTAATTTACTTTTGTATTGAAGGGTCTTGGTCAGTGAGGTCTGAAATTCCCCTCACTAATGTTAAACCTATAGGCATGTGGTACATTCGTATTTTTAAAATATCTCCTCAGGAAATTAATATTTTTAACTTTTTTTTTTTTTCTGTGTTCCCTTCTCGAAAGATGTCACCTTTAGTTGTCAAAATATTTCTAAAATATGTGATTAATTTTATTTGAAGTGTTAACTCTTACTCAGTTTTGCTAAGAATTTAACATACAAAATTATAAATGAAGTATACATTTTAGAAATACTTACATACATTAGAAAAACTGTCGCTACAACGATATCCGATACAACAATTCCCTCTACTACAATAATATTTCATGGTCCCGGTGAATTTGTATATAAACTAATGTTGACCTCCCCTCAATATTGCAATATTCTCTAGAGCAATAAACCCCTGTAAAACGATTTTGTCTGATTGGGATGAAAATTCCATAGACAGTGATCTTTCAGATGATCAAGAATGTGTTTTGAACCTCCAAAAATCTTTATCTCAACTTGATGAAAGACGCGGCAAAAAGTCTGGAATTTGCGTGGAAGACTATTTAACAGCAGATGACGACCTTGTGGTTTTCGCAGAAGTTACTACTGAAGATATTCTCACTGAAATTACTGATGAGATAGAAAATTATGATGGAGAGGATGATGATGATACAAGTTCATCAAAATCCTTATTGTCATCTCAAAAAGCTCTTCAATCTGTGAAGTCTCTGCGGACATTTTTGACAACAAATGAAGATCATTTTCGTGCACTTGACTCAATGCATACTTTGTTGATTGACTTAACAGTTAAAAAAATGAATAAAATATTGAATATTTCTGTGCTTATTTTCTGAATTTATTTATATATATATATATATATTTTGTAGTATTTAACCACTACTATTAACACTCTGTTAATTAATTTCTTCTAAATATAAATTTTTAAGTAGTATATACCTTAAAATTAAAAATAAGAACCCTTATTAAATGGCCAAAATATGTAGGCCCTCGATATAGCAATGTTACCCATCTACAACAATATATTTATTTGGTCCCTGAAATATTGTTGTAACGAAGTTTTACTGTATTTTGACAACTTACTTTAAGAACAATACACTGGGGGGAAAAAAAGTTTAAATTTCCTAAGGAGATTTTTTAAAAATATGAAAGCATCATACACCCATAGGTTTAACATTATCAAGAAGAATTTGAAATCTCTCTAACCAAAACTCTTAACTGACACATTAAGCTTTCATCCTTGTTTATGTTCCTTAATGTAAGCTCAGTGAATCTGACTTCTTCGCAAACATGGTAGTCGATGCTGCTATGGCAGTTCGTGTTTCAGATGGTAAAGGCGGATACAAATATCCCATTAAGGCCGTCAATGTGCTGAAAGCTCATGGTAAAAGTTCTACTGAAAGTATGCTTATAAATGGGTATGCACTTAACTGCACTGTGGCCTCTCAAGGTATTACTTTTTTTTTTTTACACTGTTTCCATTTTAACAAAAATATCTATTTAATTTTACTGAAATATTTTTGCTTGTTATTGTATTTATTATTCTTATTTCTTATAAAATCTGATGTTTTTTATTTTGATAAATTTGAATTTTTGCATTTCTTATTTTTTACTTTTTTGTTATTTCAAATTATACCGTAAAAAAAAAGGTTTCTCCCTCCCCCCCCTCTTCTTTCCCCTTTTTTAAAAGATATGTATCTAGATTTGTTTGCTTTGTTTGAGTGTGATTATGTGCAGATATTAAAAAAAAACAGAAAACAATAAAACTCTCACAACAATATTTATTACTTACCAATGTTCTTAAAAATGTACAACATTTTTATATAATAAGTTTTTTTTTTTTTTTTTTTTTTTTTTAAGTGAAGATACATTTTAAAATGTTTCTCTCTATATTAAAAAAAAAAAAAAAAAGTTGAAACCGCCACAGCTGCTGTCAATGAAGATTTTGTGCCTTGAGGTCTTTCTGGACTAATATTCTGAAAACTATTGTATATACAAATATGAAAATTGATAGTTTTATAGAGAAATGTTCGATAAACACGCTGAAGCAGACAGTTTTTTAAATCAGAGAATTAGTTTGAGATATTTAATATAGTTAGTTCTCTTAAAGTTTTATAGGAACGGAAACTATGCTCAGGAATTTAACCATAATTTAAAAGGATATAGTTGACGAGCTTGCGGTATGCAAAGTGCAATTAATTTTTTCATTTAATTTTTTTAGGCTTTATTTTAAATTTTTATTCAAATTTTCATTATTTTGATGGAGATTTATTTCATATTTCAAAAAGTCCATTATCTGAATTGTTGTCAATTTGTATAATACACACATAATAATATTTCCTTTCAATAAAAAAAATCTATTTACACATGACTATTAAAAACAGAAATAAAACTTTAAAATAATAATTAAATGATCATGTGTTAAAAGTACTAAATGTAGAAAATTATGTAATAAAAAATATACTGCTTGTGAATTAATATTAAAAAAGAAATAATTAAATTGTTACATGTTCAAAGCATTCAAGGGAGAAACTTATGTCATATTTAAAATGCTCAAATAACAATATTTCCAAACAGTTTCAATTTAAAAATATATTTACACAAGAGATTAGTTTATTTTGACAAAATCTTTTACCTATTTGTTTCATATTTTAAAACAGCATAAATAATAATAATTCCCTTCAATTAAAGACTATATTTTTATGTTTAATAATATCGTTTAAATTAACGAAATAACTAATAAATTGTTAAAATATCATTGCAAATACAGATAAACGTTGAATTGAAAATCATTCAGTGACATAACTAACACATATAAAGCATCTGATGTAAATTGAATGCGACTTTTGGCATTAAATCTTATATTTTGGCGACAGTTTTTCTTTTATAGAAAGTAGTCGACAGGATAATGGAGAAATAACACAATTTTCTATAGCATCGTTATAAAAGTCGCCGATGCAGCGACATTGTTTACACAAGTTGATTTTATTTAATCAATAACGAAACAGCTGCTTCTGATAGTTTGTTGCACATGCAACAAGCTGTTTTGATAGCAGTTAATTCGGCCTTAAAATCCCTCAGTCAAAGGAAAATGAATGGGTACCCGATTACAACAGATCACCACTGGTCGTTTAATTATAATTCAATCTTCCGTAGTTGTTTTAGAGTTGATCAAATCAGAGTGTTTTTAAAGTTTGCGGTGTCAGAACGGGGGTTGGTGAGCATAGCTCGTAGGTGGCAGAGCCCCTTAGTAATTAAAAAAAATTGTTATGCATTAATATATAATGTGAAATAATGGTTCAAAAGTCTTATTCTTTTTGGGTAGTCTCAAGAAAAATGTTATTATACTTTTCTTTTTTAAATATTACTTGTACATGAAAATAAGTATTTATAAAATAGCATGCTTGGAAGAGCAGAAAGTTACTCTTTGTCCACTGTGCAATTTTAGTGCAATTCGCAAATTTTTGTGTGTGTATATATATATATATATATATATATTTATAATATATATATATAAGACATTTTAGCTAAAGTATTTGGTTCTAATACCTGAAAATATTTATCTTTATGCTTTTACTTAGAGTTGGCAGTGATGATTCAGTAATCTTGGAAAAGAAATCTCGAAAATAATTTGAAAATGTAACGTCACTTGTTTTAATAACTGAAATTGCTTCATCTGATCCAGTGTCCACATCAATGTATAAAGGTTGCTCAAATGAACGTGAGACGATAGTATACATGCATAAGTATTTGAAAAGTCTAGTTGAGTCTAAAGCTATCTAATGGAACAGTGCTCATTTATTGTAAAAGATGAGAATCTTTTCAAATTTTGTTATAGAACATCTAGTGCTCTGAATTGTATGGTATTTTGTATTCATAAGCTGACTGTGTGGTTCATTATTATGGAATAGGGAGTAAGCACTCCATTTTATTATGAAGCTCAGTGCCTTGAACATGCTAGGCATACATAATTAAAAGTTCAATCAACAAGCTTTTTTTGTTAAAGCAATCAGATAGCTTATTGTTTTGGAAAAATAGTCTCTGTCTTTGCTAACTGTTGTAAATGAAGATAGACGTATTGTATATGATATATTCCATCCTTTTACTATAGTATTTCTACCATTCTTTGAAACAAGATAGATTTGGTTAAAATTCTGTTATGTGTATGTTGATTTTATCATATCATTGGCACTCTATTGGACTGCCAGGAAAATGTTTTGAACTGATAATAACACAATGATTGCAATTATTACTCAACAAAAAGATAGTTATTTTTATTCAATGAAAATTGTTCTTAATTTTACTTTCAATTTAAAATTAAAAATATAAAAAGTAGTAGAAAATCCTATCAAAAGTGAAACAGTTTTTTGTGACGATATTTTGAGTAAGCATTCTCTTATATAGGATGCCTTCTTTGCAGCCAATCATATTGAAGTTTCAGCTATAATATATATTAATAATTATTTATGTATCTCTAATATTATTCTAAAATAGTTAGCCTGTTTTTTTATATGGAGTAGTAGTTTTTATTAACTTTTAACTATTTATTTTGTATATTAAAGCTGCTATTAAGGCTACTAAAGGGTTTTTTTCTGATACCTTTTCTGTGGCCATTCTGTATATTTAAAATAGTCAGTAATTGAAAAGAATTTGATATTCAATCAGGGTGTCTACCCACTTGGATAACCTGGAAAAGTCAGGAAAATTTGAAAATTCTGAGAAAAAGTTAGAAAATTTTGAAACTTTCAAGAAAAAAATAGGAAATTGTTTTTTATAAAACTAGCATTTGAAATTGCAGCGCCATTAAAATTAGTGATGGGCGAGTCTCGAAATTTCAACAATCGATTACAATCACTATCGTATAAAATACTATCGATAGTCTAATTCTACTATCGATATGTTCTACAATCGATTGTTTCACTGACAAGTTAAAAACAGTAATTGCAAAACTTAACGACCAATAAGTTGACTAGTTTCGCATTATCTTTTTTACATCACCTCTAGAAGCATTGCAGATCTTGTTTAAGGTTTCAAGAAAAGCCAAGGGTAACCAAAATGCTCAAGGAAGGTTTCATCCATCGAATGCGAATCGAAAATAAGAGCTGAAGACAATATAGACTTTCTACTGAATGTTGTAGGATTGGTTAGGTGTTTCACTCTGCTTGCTTTTCTTTGTTTGGGAACTGAACATTTTTTAGCTTAATTTATTGAATATTTATTATTTCTATTAAAATATGTCAAAGCAATCCGTATTTAACTGTGACCGATGTGATAAAGACATTCATCCTGATTAGACAAAATGGATAGAACCTGATTGATGCTAAAAGTGTGTATCTGCAAAATGTTTAACATGTAAGATAGGGGTGCACAACCTTTTTAAGCGAAGGGCCACTTACAAAAATGACTGGTTGTCGAGGGCCACCATCAGTAGAATTTTGTTTACAGGAGGTGTGACGGGGGGGTGGGGGTGGGGGGGGGTAGCCCCCTAGGTTCTTTCCTTCCCAGTCAACGTATTCAGTTCTGTTGGCAAGGATATATCAACAGTTTACGTTTGTATTTATACAAGAGATATAGCTAAGATTATTTTCAAAGAGTGAAAATACTCCTTGACTTTATTTGAGGGAGTAAATTTAACTTTAAAGATTGCCAATGTCGAAAAAAAATTCTGCTTTCAAGAATGAAGGTGGAGAGGAGGAGAAACATATATTAAATTGTGCTTCTTAACATATTCAGTCATAAAATGTAGATATCAAGTAGGGGTGCACAACCTTTATAAGAGGAGGGCCAGTCACAAAAATGACTGGATTGTCGCGAGCCAACATCCGTAGGGTGAACAAAATTTTGTTTTGGGGAAGGAGGGAGAGAATCGGCCTAAATGTTCATAAAATTGCTAATTTTATAAAAGGAGAGTTAGCTCCCTATACTCAACCACCTCCTTAGTCAGTATAACCCATTTCAGTTGGCAAGGATAGAAAAATCTTGCATTTATTTTCCACGTCTGATTGACAATATTCAGTTTTTTTCCTAGTGATTGACAAAATTCACGATTTTTACGCGCCCGTTCGGCGAAATTTACGATTTATACGCACCTGATCGGCAAAATTCGCGATTTTTACGTGCCCGATCGGCAAAATTTACGATTTTTACGTGCCCGATCGGCAAAATTTACGATTTTTACGTGCCCGATCGGCAAAATTCGCGATTTTTATGCATACGATCGGCGAAATTTACGATTTATACGAACCTGAGCGGCAAAATTCGCGATTTATACGCACCATATCGGCAAAATTCACGATTTTTACGATCCCGATCGGCAAAATTTACGATTTTTACGCGCCCGATCGGCAAAATTCGCGATTTATACGCACCCTATCGGCAAAATTCGCGATTTATACGCACCCTATCGGCAAAATTCACGATTTTTACGAGCCCGATCGGCAAAATTTACTATTTTTACGCTCCCGATCGTCAAAATTTGCGATTTTTATGCACCCGATCGGCAAAATTCGCGATTTTTACACGCCCGATCGGCAAAATTCGTCGTTTTTTCACGCCCGATCGGCAAAATTCGCGATTTTTACGTGCCCAATCGGCGAAATTTACGATTTATACGCACCTGATCGGCAAAATTCGCGATTTATACGCACCTTATCGGCAAAATTCACGATTTTTACGAGCCCGATCGGCAAAATTTACGATTTTTACGTGCCCGATCGGCAAAATTCGCGATTTTTATGCATACGATCGGCGAAATTTACGATTTATACAAACCTGATCAGCAAAATTCGCGATTTATACGCACCATATCGGCAAAATTCACGATTTTTACGATCCCGATCGGCAAAATTTACGATTTTTACGCGCCCGATCTGCAAAATTCGCGATTTATACGCACCCTATCGGCAAAATTCACGATTTATACACACCCTATCGGCAAAATTCACGATTTTTACGAGCCCGATCGGCAAAATTTACTATTTTTACGCTCCCGATCGGCAAAATTTGCGATTTTTATGCACCCGATCGGCAAAATTTGCGATTTTTACGCAAACGATCAGTGAAATTTACAATTTACACGCACGCGATCGGCAAAAGTAACGATTTATTCGCACCCGATCGGCAAAATTCGCGATTTTTACGGGCCTGATCGACAAAATTCATGCTTTTTACGCGCCCGATCGACAAAATTCGTGATTTTTACGCAGACGATCGGCGAAATTTACAATTTACACGCACCCGATCGGCAAAAGTAACGATTTATACGCACCCGATCGGCAAAATTCGTGATTTTTACGGGCCCGATCGACAAAATTCATGATTTTTACGCGCCCGATCGACAAAATTCGCGAGTTTTACGCATACGATCGGCGAAATTCGCGATTTATACGCACCCTACCGGCGAAATTTACGATTTATACGCACCCGATCGGCAAAATTTGTGATTTTTACACACCCGATGGTTGAAATTCGCGATTTTTTGCGTCCGATCGGCGAAATTGATCCACGGGCCACCAGTAATCCGATCGCGGGCCACAGGTTGTGCACCCCTAATGTAAGATGTCCAACAATTTGTAAATTTTGCAAAAAAGTATGTTACAAATCAGTAAATTGTGCCTCAGAATCAGTTGTGAAGGTTCCACTCTCAAATTCACAATTTTTGTGTGTAACATCACAAAATCTCGATACCTGGAATTTGTTTTTTATTGGTATGGAAAACCTGGTAATGTCAGGGAAATTTGTTGCTGATCTAGAATAGGCAATTGTTCAATAAAATCTCTATTCATCTCATCTCTTGCTGTTGTTAGTCAAGCAGAGAATCTTTGAAAGCAACTCTTGGTGCTTTGAACCATTTGGTTGAACCCAAGGTGTAGTTTAAGAAATTATCATTTACATTGCATATGAATGCTTTACTTTCTGTTCAGTTACTTTGAATGAACAACATTTTCACAAACAAATTATGAATTAAGAAAAACAAAAGATTTTTTTTTAATGAAGGATTTGTCTGTATTAGGTTTTTTAAAGTTATATAGATTGAGAATTAGAATGTATATGCATCTTGGTATTTAAGAAAAGAGGATTTGCACTTACTATTTTATCTTATAAATGGAAATTTTGTGTCTGTGTACTCAAGTGGTTAATCACAAATAATTTTTTAAATAATACTAGGGGATGTAACCTGAACTACAGATACAGAACATAGGTGAAAATAATCTTTTTTTATTGAAAACTGTAATATAATTTTTACATTTGATATATTTTTTAGAGCGCCCACTAACATTACCAAAAAGCATTTTATAAATATGGAAAATATCAATAATGTATTTGAATAAGCTTTTTTAATTTATTAAAAGTGTTACTTTCATATTAGGTGTATGTCAGAAGTTAAAGCCGAAAAAACTGCCAAAGGTTTTGCTACGTACAACATGCCTTTTTTATTCTCATAATTTCGGTTATGTAAGCGTATAGTTGGATTACATATCTAATCTGTTAAATTTGTGTTTTATTTATGTTATTTTATTTATGAAGTTTTAATATTATGGAATATTAGCTTGTAAACAAATACTGAACTATTTATTGTTTTAAGTGCAAACATGTTAAACTTTCTAACCAGGTTGCATGTCATTTGAGATAGATTTAAAAGAAATTTGTGCTTGAAAATTACTTTAAAATCCATTAAAAAAAATTAGTAAATTGAGATACAGTTTTCAAACAAATTACATTTGAAAGAAAAAATTTTCTTATTCGATTTAAAAATTGAAGTTGTGCGATGTTTAGATGTTAAAAAATTGCAGTAAAAGATAGTTATTGGTCAGGTGTTGCTACCATCAACATGATGCCAATGTTACTCACGGACATGTTTCTGCTTTATAATATAGTTATATGCAGTTCTAAATCTTAATTTTCCTCTACAATAATGCTGACTTAAGAAGTCAATAAGTGTTTAATGCCTTTAAAAAATATTAAAAAAAGCAGTGTGTTTGAAAAATTTAACCACTCTTAAACCTGTTCTCTGTTCAATATTTTTATTGCATTTAAAAAGTTAGTAATGTAACTAAATTGATTTTCTATAATATAGCAATGATACCGATTGTTAATTGGAGAAATGTGTTTAAAATTACAAGATTTTTTAAAGTTTAATAAATCATTACTTGTTAATAAATAATTTGTTTTATAACAGGTGAAGCATTCTTAAATTAATAAATATGTACTATTTCAATGTAATATTAAAATTACTTTTACATGATGATTGGCTTTTTTTGTCAAATGTATATTTATATTTTAATTTTTAGCTATGCCGAAGAGTGTTCTGAATGCAAAAATTGCCTGCATCGATTTTTCACTCCAGAAAGCTAAAATGCATCTTGGTGTGCAAGTTCTTGTCACAGACCCAGAAAAGTTGGATGCTATTCGACAGAGGTAATTTTTATGAAAATAGTATTACACCAGAACTGTCCAACCTTTTAGTAAGCAGGGGCGCACTTCAGCTCTTTGCAAACAATGAAGGATACCATTATAAATATGGCTCAAAACATCCAACAAAATTATCTCCAGTATTAGTAGTGATACAAGAATCTTATGTAATGCACAAGTATTTCAAAGTAGAAGACCCCTAAGTTGACCTCTATAGTTAAACGCTTCATGTTTAAAAAAAAAAAAATTAAAATCGTAGTAAATTTTGAATTATAATTTTTTTAAATCCCCCCCCCCCCCCTCAAGAGGCTTATCTCAGAAATATTTGTAAGGGAAGGTAAGGAGCCAGAAAGAATTTTAAAGGATGAAAAAAGACGAAATCTCACTATAATTAAAAAACAAATAGATATTGTTAGTTGTTTTAAGGACGTAAAAATACTCTTTGACTTATTTTGGAGGAATGAATTTGGCATTATAAAAGACATGATAGTGACCAATCTATGGATTGTACCAGAGAACATAGCCTGGAAGAGCTTCCATTGACAGAAATCATTTCACACAATTTTATAAGAAAAAAATATATGCTATAAAATATAAATGAGAAAAAATGTCTAAAATTTCAAAAATATGGGGTAGAGAATTACACCCCTTTACCCCTCTTTATAAAACAGTCAATAGGCCAGCGTAACAACAATACCCCCCCCCCCCCCAAAAAAAAAAAAAGAGGGGGGTTCAACTTTCATGCATAAAGAGAGGGGAGGCGGGTTAGTACCACTTTTTTTTTTTTTTTTCATCTCTTAAATATTAAAAAAAAAATAATGCCAACTATTAACAATTTTTATTGGCATAATTTCTATAAAAACTTTTATAACGAATAACTTTAAATTGGTGAAGAAACATTTTAAACAAATCATCCTTTAAAAAGAAATTTTATTTAAAAAAAATGGTAGTAACAGGAAACTTTCAAAGTGTGCCATGGTGACACGTTGGGCAACCCTTTATTACAGTACCTTTGCTGTTCTCTTATTTGCATTTATTAGGGTGGTATCCTTAATTTTTACAAAATGTATTTCCTGATTTCAGGAATTTTTAAAATTATTTTTCAATGTCTGTTATAAGAAAACTACAGTATTATAGCACTAAGTAGCTTTAGCATAGTAATTGTATTTTTAATACTTTTACTTTGAGTATTTTGTAGGTTACAATTAAAATTAATCTTAATTTTATTTCCTCCCATACTTCTGTTCAACTTTTCCTATAACTTTAAGGTTAAAGTAGAGTAACAATCACTCTTGATTATGTCATTTTTATTAATGTAGCCTTGAAGCATTGCAAATGCCATTTCTCTTGGAAAGGACATCTAGCCTTCTAAATGTATTTAATTTTATTTAGCAATTTAAAGATGTGTGCTAATACATGCTTATTTTCATTAAAATTATTACAAACTTTTAATAGTGTCAGCTCATTGTTTGTTCAATTTAAATTGAAAACGAAAATTATGACACTCCAATTGTTTTTTTTTTTCGTTTAATACATACAGTTTTAGTGGTATTCTAATGATGTAAATAATTAAAAGTAGGTCTTCAAGATACCATTACGACTTATTATATGTATATTAACTATAAAAAATTACAACAACAAACTAATTAACCAACCTTTTTATCTCATAGAATATTCAGGATTTTGTAGATGTCACAATCCTCCCTTATCTGCAATATGTATACAATAGGTGTATGTGATTAAACTTTTAATTAGCTTTTTAAAAATGCAAGTTATTCAGTTTGTGAAATCTATGCAAGCTGCTTGTAATGTACACAATGTGCCCCCCCCCCCCCCAAAAAAAAAAAAATAAATAAAATAAAATAAAAATAAAAATATAAAAGGTAACTGCTGAATTTACATGATGAAATGTTAAAATCTATTAATGAAACATTTTTATTGAATGGCAAAATAGTGTTTAAGTTGAATTATGTCAGGGGGTAACAATGACAGTGGAGTAAGTCAAAAATTTGAAAAGTCTAGATAACCATATTTTCACTGAACGTATATTAATTTCTGTTCAGTGCGACATCAAATAAGTCATAGTTCTTCACTTAGAAAGTCGCTATAGGGCAAAACAAGTTGGACCACTTAATGCAACGGCAATACGACAAGTTTCACAAAACCCTTCATTTCTCAAATTACTAAATATTGACTTACCCCACTGTCATTCTAACCACCTCATATGTAGGTAAAGTTTGGTTATATGTAGAAGTAGGAATTCAGCAGTCCGTCCAGGTTTTATTCCCATAATCTGTTTTTTGGGAAAAAAACAAATTTACAATAAATAAATAGTTATATTTGAATTAGTGGTCTTTATATTGCAATCATTGGGACCAGAAGTTGTGCAGATTATAATTTTTTCCATAATAATCTTTTCAAACATTTAAAAATTTACTTTATGAACATGGTCCAAATATGTCTGAACCAAATCTTTATATTAACACTTTCGAATAGTTACAAAATTCTAAATTACGCAAGTTACCAGCATTTATTATTCACAGAAATAAAATGTATACATTAAAAAAAAAAAAAATAAGCACTATACTTAAATTTGTGTCTTAAACAATTTGTGAGCTGTAATCTAAAACTTGAGTTACGATAAAACATACTCTTTGAATCTATATTCACCTTGTACTACAAATACTAATTAAAAACAACATAAATGTCCTAAAAACATATACATACCATTTCATAAAATATTTAAACCTTCAGTAAAAAATTTTATATGGTATGTATATGTTTTTAGTATGTTTATGTTGTTTTTAAATAGTAATGGTAATCTGTTTCAGTTGTTTTGATTTTTCTCTTATTTTTTTTAATTCTCTAAACAGTCAGTACTCCTCCTTGATTTACATTGCTACAGACTTGTGTGGTTTGAGGAAGATTTCCCCCCCCCCCCCCTTACCTCTAAAAAGAAATGATTTTGTTTCTATTGACCATCAGATAGCACTGCTTTCTCATTTTTCATTTCCAAAATTTCATGTAGTATTAAGAATTTTTTTCATTAAAATTGAGGAGATAAAGATGATATAATAAATGTGTGAAACTCTGTTTTCTTTATTTATGACAAATTTGACAAAATATATTTGAATATAACACACCACGTCTAGAGGTTAGCAATATTTCTTCAATGGTGGATGCAGATGCTTCTTAACCGCAAAATTCAATGTTTACATCAGAGAAGTTGTGCATTATATAGAGAATCGTGTTATAAATAACTTCTATAATAAAAGCAGTCAAAAGAAATTAATAACCACTATACCATATGTTTTTTAAGAGGGTATGAGAAAAATTTATTTTTCATGTTTTGAAAGTGCTATTTCTCTTCTAAAGATTCAATTAAATTACTGAACATCAAGATCATTTTAAAGTAGAGTTACCAAAAGCATCATTGGCTGAACTTAAGTTTTGTAACATTTCTTACAGTAGTCATCTCTGATGCAAGTTGAGAATCATTAATTAATTAAATTGTTCTATTCCTATTTACTATTAAGAGCTCTGTACATTATATGTAAAATATTTTAGTCAAACTATAGGGGGGGGGGGTAATTAATTTTAATTAATTTTGCCATATAATACTCCAAATCATTTATTTGTTCTTTTCGTCTGATAAATTAATTTTTCTATGTTTTTATTGTTCACTTTTACAGGGAATCTGATATTACCAAAGAACGTATTCAGAAAATTCTTAGTGCTGGTGCTACCGTCGTCCTGACCACTGGAGGCATTGATGACCTATGCCTGAAATACTTTGTCGAAGCTGGAGCCATGGCTGTACGTAGATGTAAGAAGCCAGATCTGAAAAGGATAGCTAAAGCCACTGGAGGTTTGTGTTTATGAACAAAATTTTGTGTGGATAAATATACTAAAAACACCAACGTTTAACACGCAATATCATCGTACAATGGACAGACGCACGTTTCGTGAGTAACTTGGACTCACTTCCTCAGTGTCAATAAAATAAAATTAAACCCTATTGTATCCCCCCAAAGACATGAAATTGAATCTAAAAACCCAAATGAAAACAACAACACACTGGGAAACTCATCACGCATGAGCCACCAATCAGATTAAGCCGGAAGTGATTCACTATGACACAATAACTCAACCCAGAAAGGTGAGATGTAAGGTACACTTGAAATATCATTGACCAGGGAGTTACCAAATTTATGAATATAAACTGCCTCAAAGAAGTCTAAATCTAATGGAGTGTTACATTTCTTAATAATAGTGGCTGAATCAAAGTTAAAATTATGTCCCTCACTCCAGCAGTGACAAGCAATGGAGGATTTTTGTAATTCTTTTTTCCCAATATAATTTCTGTGTTCATTGAGTCTGAAACGGAGTTGTCGTTTAGTCTGTCCTATGTAGGACAAACCACATTGGATATTATTGTAAATGCCCCAAAAGTTTTGATGTGAAATTTTATCCTTTAACTGTGAAAAATTTAGTTTATTAACTGGTTTAAAAACAAAACAACCTTTATTTCTTTGTGTTGATTGACCAAGTTTGGCAAACTGGACTCATCCAGTAAAAAAAAAAACAATGAGTTTTTGCATAAAATCCTGAAAAGTATCTCTCAGAGTATAAATAATGCTTTAGAGGAAATTTTATATTTAAATGTTATACAGTTGATTTAAATTATAATTACAGTCAGTAAATGCAATCAATAATTTGGACACTTGGGTTTTTCAAGGTTAAAGGTATTATACAATATCCTTTCTTGTTCTAATTTACTAGATGTGTTAACCTTCACTCTAACTGCTCTAATGATATTTATAAGCTTTTACTAATTAAAAATAATCAATACAGTAGGGCTGCTACACCACCTGGAAAAGTCAGGTAATTTGGAAATGGGGCAAATAAGTCAGGAAATTTAATAAAATTTAACAGTGATCGCCATGTAAGCGCAAGCTTTGTCCCATGATGGGTGATAAAAATCTCCTGGTTTTCATTATTGTAAATTACAGTTTTTCTTTTGTTTAGAAATTTCGTCTGAATCACCCTGCTTCTCAAATTTCTACTTCCTACTTTTGCCACCCACAGATCCCCACAGTTTAAACATTTAAAAAAAAATTCATTAAATATTTTTGAAACTTTTCTGCTGTATTTATTATTTTGAAGTGACAATTAATATAACTAATAAATCATTTCGAATTTCTTCAACCCCTACCCAAAAATATCTGCGTCTCCCCTCACTATTTGCCTAAAGTTGGACTTTAGTGCATTTGTGACAGTTGCTGAAGTGAACTATGGTTTGAGGAAAAAATATTGTATAGTTTTTATAGTTTGAAGAAAATTGTATTTGAAAGTTTTTAAATATCATAAATTATCAAGGAATGCAATTCCTATTATAGTCCTAAAATCAAGGTTTTTTGGGTTGCAGAAGGGGGGGGGGGTGCATAAGTGAACATTTCAATCAATGTTATCTGTAGTTGGAAAATTTTAGTATTTTCAAGTTATGCCATGTTGTTTTACCTTCAGTGTGTCCAGTTTTGATTTCTTTCTTTTTTTTTTTTTTATGCTGCATTAAATAATGTTCCACTCAGTTGTTTGTGATTTCAAGGAATATATTCTGGCCTGAAAGGTGATATATCTTAGAAAATTGGAACTTTCTGTCACAAAAGTATTTTTAACTTGTGAAAAACTACTAGATGGACATCTTTTTTAATTATTAAGCCTAAAAAAATGTAAGTTACTTCCATTTTCACTTATTAAGGAAAAAAAGAGATCACACTTTCAAATTTTACTTTTAGTAACAAATACGTTGAAACCCAGAAAAACCTGTGTCCCAAAAACTCTGGGGAAGGGGAGAGGAAAGACAAGAAAACCGCTTTTGGTGAAGCTGAGGCCTGGTGCATTTTATAGCCCTATAGGCCAAAGTTAGAGAATCAATAAAATTTTTGTCTGCAAAAATTGTATTTATTCATTTTACATTAATACAAATTTTATACCATTTATCAGACTATTAACATAGAAGTTTTTTTTTTCTTAAGTTACTTTAAAATACAAATTGGTTAATAATAAGTATAAAATATTTAAAAAAAAAAAAAAAAAAAAAGCTTAATTTTTTTAAGAACCTACAAATTTCATTTTGAAAAAATACAACATTATACGTGCATTTTTGGCAGTGCAAAATTGGCTTTATTCATTACTCTGGAGTTTTTCCTGGCAACCCTGGCCGAATGTCATAGTCGTCAGCTGTGTGTGAGTAGTGGTTTAGATTCATAACACCCTATTTGGTGACATAACTTGCTTTTGGCATGAAATTAATAATTAAAAATTCATTATTTTGAAATTAAATGTATATAAAAATATATGTCGTATGATTTTTGCAAACAAATTTTATCAGTTCTCAAATTTTGACCTATAGGGCTATAAAATGCACTAGGTCTCAATGCTAGGTGCAAGCTTCCCAAAAGTGGTTCCCTTGTAAGTTATTGATTGCAAAGATACTGAAAAAGAAAAAATGCATTCCAATTGTTACAATTTAGCTTATAATATTTATTCTTTATTGAAATCAAAAGTTTTGTTGATAATTTTAACCTAAAGTTTTATTTATTTTAACATAATAACAATAAAACAATTAATATTAAAGTGTTTTATAAGTATTCAAAGGTAATAAATTCTAATACATCGTAGTTTTCTCAGTGATGGCCTCCACAAAGGCAATCCATGATAAAATGTCAGTAATTCTTCCATCAATACTTTCACTTCTGCTTTGAAATACTTTGTATATTAGTATGCACACTTCTTTGTACATCAGTTAATGCATAAAGTTAATATTCATGTTATATTGTGACTTAGTAGATTTCATTAACAAAAAAATTCAATTAATATTAATTTAAAATGTCTTAAATTAATTATCTTGATAGTGTGTTTAAAAAAAAAAAAAAATCTTTGCTTTAGAATCTGAATTGGAAATATCAGAAAATTTTGTGCATGTAATGATATTGCAATTGTGTCAAAAAATAGTAATTAGTTTGAGTTACAGAACAGTATTTAAGGTGATTGGTTATTATTAGGAAAGCATCTGCGAAGGAATATGTGAGAAATTTTGTTAAACAATTTTAAAGTTCTAAAATATCATCAAGGTAAAAATCAGTCTTTCCTGTACCACATTTTCTCGCCATTTTAAAGAAAATAAAAAAATAGATAAAAATGTTTTGTTAAACCTTTTTGTTTTCTTACGATAAAAACATTTTTTTGTGTAGAATCATTTAAAATTTTGGCAGGGCTGGTTCTTTTTTAACTCTGTAAGTGTCTATTCCATATTTTCCATTTCCTGAAAATATATTATGACTTGAGTGGAGGAGATTGACAGTTTTATGTTTGAGAAATATTTAAATTTAAAAATTTCTGAAATTGTTTTAACACCAAATAGCAAAAGAAAATTTTAAGATTAATTTAAGAAAATAATTCTTTTCAATTGTTACTGACATAAGTTATAGTTTTATATATTTTGATGTATATATTTTTCTTTCCAGCCCAATTCATTCATAGTTTAGCAAATTTAGAAGGAGATGAAAGTTTTGATGCTGCAATGCTTGGTGAAGCTGAGGAAGTCTGTCAAGACCGCATATGTGATGATGAGTTAATTTTAATAAAAGGGTAAGGGTAAAAATATTTTTCTTTTCAATTAGATGTTCAGTTATAGGCAGGGCTTGACAAATGCGGTCAGGTTTTCTTATCTGGCGACCAAATTATTTAATCTAGCGTTTCTTTTTTTTTTTTTTTTTTGTAATTTTTTCTTTGTACAAAAATTGATCTAAGAAAACAAATGCCATTTTTTCTCAATCCCCAATATTAAGAAATAAACTTAGAAACTATATTCAAACAAAAAAATATTTTTAACTTTTATTTTTAATTTTGCAAAAATAAGTTCATCAAATGCAAATTTTAAAATAATAAAATCAGAAGTTTTTGGACTGACATTGACAGGAAAATAGGCAAAAAAATTGTTTTCTTGCTTCACTATTCCATCATCCACCCCTTTCCACCCCTCACCAGATATAGATTTTGCAGCACACAATTATACGGACATTTGAAGCATTCGGCAATCAGAATTTTCCAGTTAATTCAGCCTTTACTGTATAACTTTTTTTCCCCAGAGATATAAAGTTTTGATAAGTTTCATTAGAAAACTTTGTTTAAATTATATTTCTAAATTATGTAACTAATAATTCTAAACTATGCTTATTATGTTTCCTCAATGAGTACATAAAAAAAAACTTGTATTTTTTAATTACAAGGGGTAAATATTTTTCACTGGCGACTGGAATTTGTTGCTGGCTACCATATTTTATGAAATTTGTAAAGCCCTGGTTTTAGGTTTTTCCATCTTATCTATATTTTAATTATCATTTAATGCTTCTTGTTATAAACTTTTCATATGTTAATGGAGTGAATTTTTGTTTACTTTAAAACGGATAGGACGTTTGCATAAAGTCCTTTATCAAATAGAATATTTTTTCCATTTATATGCCATTTTTAGGTAATTTCCGTGATCTATTTTTAGATATGTTTTCTGGAGCAAATATCACTTTTACGTACATATGTTTAGCATGGAGATTCTTTTTTCCTATTAGAAAGGGGGTGGGGGGGAGATCTTAAACAACTAAACCATCCATGATAACATTTGTTTTGAAAAATTAATCACTGGTTGAAAGAATTGATAATTTTTTTTATTTCTTTGATAAAGTCATTCACACCTTTTGATTATTCGTTATTCTACAAGTAATTTAACATTGTTGAAACAGAAAAGATTCTTAGATATTCCAATAACTTAAATTTTCCTCTTATCTGATCCATCCATATTGCTGCAAAATAATATAGTTAGTCTGATTCTGGAATATTTTCCTCTAGTACACTTTCCTCCAGGGGTGCAAAAATCTAGGCGCCAATGGGCTGATTCCCACCACTAAAATATATTAGTATTCTTCGTCAAATTTTATTAGTATACTTTGCTTTTTATCAGTATTCTTATTAGGAGAAGAATACTAAAAATTTAGTGGTGAGAATTGGCCCATTGGCGCCTAGATTTTTGCACCCCCTGCGTTTCTCCTTTCAATGCAAATGTGTGTTCTGATAAAAGTTTATTTAAAAAAAAAAAGTCCTGTCTCATCAGCATTGTAAACATCTGAAATTTTAAAGTAAAATTTCTGGACTTTTCAGCCATTTTTCAATTAAGAAGATTCTACTTATAGTCTTTCTCCACGTACAGTTTTAAAAACAATTGCATGGTGATTCTTAAAGTGTTGTAGCCATCCATTGTCTACAACAAAATCTTTCTTTTACTAAACTTTTAGCAACTTGGATCACTTTCTCCTTCAAAATGTATTTATTAATCTCTATATTTTTTGCTCTTACCAACATAAACCTCTTAAAAAAGCATTTTCTCACATCATCTACGTTGAAAAATGAAAGTTTTTCAACAGTCGGAGACAATAGAAATTTTGTGTTTTTTAACCAATTACTTTTATTCTTCAAAACTGTCAAAAAATTTGCTGAAATGCTGAATTTCTTTGCAATTTTACACTTTTTTCATTCAACCATCACCAACCAGTTTTAATTTCAATTTTAGTTTCTAAAGACACACATTCTTTTTTCATCTGCATAGTCTACGAACACTTAAAGAAGCTAACTTCTCAGTCCTTTCATCGAAAGGCAACTAAAAATCACTATTAATCCTTACACGCACAATTTTCAGGTCAAAACAACCTCCTGACTCTCAGGTTTGAAATTCACCACAAAGATGTCCCACACTGCATTCCAAGGAAAAACAGGAATCCATTTCTTTGTTTAAGTCTTGTTTCTTCTGATATTACGTTTTCATCCAGCGTAGACAGTAAAATAAGTGAAGCCTTCAGTTTCAACAGAAGAACCTCACAATACCTGATAGTGGCATTTTCAGTTGCTCGTTGTATATCTCTTTAACATTATTAAAGTATTGGAGATCCAAAGAGAGAGGGGGGGGATCGTAATAACCTGCTTCACTACATCTTATCTTGCTGTAAGCTGGCTTGACTGTATTTCTGCATGTTTTGAGTTTTTGTTAATGAAATTTAAATGTTTGAATATTTTCAATAATTTTACATTGTAAAATATTCATTTAGTTTGAATATTTTGTACATAAAAGCATATTTTTCACTAATCGCATATATCAGACTAATTTTTTATTTTTAATATTATTATATACCCTAAATTATATTTTTTGCATAGCTGGATTTTTATGTAATTTTTTTTAATTTTGTGCTTCAGAGACTTTAACAAAAATATCATAAAACTAATGGCCACAGGACTATAAATTTATGGAAACAGAACTTTAAAACAATATTATTTTGTTATTTCTTTCATATATTTCTTATGCATTATGTTATTATTATTGTATTTTTTAAGTTTAATATATAAAGTTTGATCCGGTTGTTCCGAAAGCCACAAACCCAGAAACTTTAAATCTTAATAACTCACAACTCTCAAACCTAGAACTTCCAGCCTTAAAATCTTAAATTTCATTCCTCCAACTTTAAATCTTAAATCCCCAGTATCAAATTAATCCCCAAGCCTTAGAAGAAACCTTAACTGTAAATTTAACTTAATCTTTGCCAACTTTGTATTTTCAGTCTTCCAGTTGAGTATCATCAGTGTTGTAGGTAAGCTTGGGGGACCTCATTTATACAATTCAGCTGTATATCTTTTTAGATTTTTTTAAATTTTTGAATGAAATTTTAATGTTTATGAATAAATGGAATTTTTTTTTAATAGTCAAAAAAGAATATTTATTTAAAAAAGAAGAAAAAACTTTATATAAAATACCCATTTTCTAAAACTCATCAAATTCCCTGATCAACAACGCGGAACCTTGACTCATTTTTAAATGTAAAAGCATAAAGTGACGGACCTGACTGTTGAAGCAATTTATCAAATGGTGTTTTCCATTTATTGATAAATAAATCGCATGTTGAGTTATAAGTGATTAATGTCACGTGACAACAGGTTTCACATCTGGAAATTTGGTTCAAAATGCCAACTTGGACAGTATTTTCTGAAAGATCTGCCTGTACCAAAAAATAGAAAACACTATTCGATACATAGAATGAGAACACTTGCCACGAGTTTCTGAACAAAAACGAATCTAGAAATGTGTGAGGAAGTAGCTCCTTTGAGTTTTTAGAACAGCCTTGGGTTTAAAAATATCTGAGACTATCTGATCAGTTGGATTCAAGAATAGCTTTTGAAATTTTGACTTGTTTTATTTACAATAATTTGCTGTTGTACTTGAAAACTTTTTTTGTTTCTCCTGAAAATCACTTTTGTAGTAACAGTTATTGTATACACTGTTGCTTCAAAAGACCTGAATTGACTTGTATTATTTTTTTTTCAATCAAATTAAATTTTTAATCCTATATTACAATGCAGTTCAATCTTTATTTTAATTTCTAGGCCCAAGGCTCGCACTGCAGCATCCATCATCCTGCGAGGTGCAAATGATTTCTACGTTGATGAGATGGAAAGATCCGTTCATGATTCACTCTGTGTAGTGAAAAGAGTGCTTGAATCTAAATCCGTTATTCCGGGTGGTGGGGCTGTTGAAGCAGCACTTTCCATCTACTTAGAAAACTTTGCTACTTCATTGGTAAGTCATATTAATAAGTCCCTCCACCTCCTTTTATATTAGTTTTTTTTTTTTATCTCATGTTTCTCAGATTTTTTAATTTTCTGTTAATTTTGGAATTTTTGAAATATTAGTGGAAAACTGGAGAAAAATATTTATGTAAAATATATTTTGTTTTGTACATTTTTGAACTGTTTGTTTCAGGAGTTTGTCAAAGCATTGTTATTGTTATCATACAATATATAGATTGCACATTACTACTATCATATATCATATATTCTAATACGAGCAAATCTTGTGTGTGGTTATATATATTTATATTTATATGCAAATTTTATCTCAAAAACGGCTGTAACCATTTTGACGAAATTTCGTATCCTACCGTTTTGGGGCACCAGAAAACCATTGGGCTAGGTCACATGTTCGAGAAAATTCGATTAGTGGGTCGTTTTGGGTCATGGTCAAGTTAATTGTATCTAAAAAACGTCTCAAACAATATTGACGAAATTTTGTATCCAACCATTTTCGGACACGAGAAGACTATTGGGCTGAGTCACATGTTCGAGAACTTTCGATTAGTGGGTCATTTTTGGGTCAACGCTTGTCAAATTAATTTTATCTAAAAAACGGCTCTAACGATTTTGATTAAATTTTGTGTCCTACGAGTTTCGGGCACGATAAAATAATTGGGCTAGGTCACATGTCCGAGAAAATTCGATTAGTGAGTCATTTCTGGGCCATTGTGAGTCAAGCTAATTTATCTATAAAGCAGCTCAGACTATTTACACTAAATTTTGCATCCTATGGTTTTCAGGCACGAGAAGACAGTTGGGCTAGGTCACATGTTCGAGGAAATTTAATTAGTGAGTCATTTTTGTGATGGGTCATTATGGGTCAAGCTATTTTATCTTAAAAACGGCTCAGACTATTTACACTAAATTTTGCATCCTATGGTTTTCGGGCATGAGAAGACTGTTGGACTAGGTCACATGTTCGAGAAAATTCAATTAGTGAGTCATTTTGGTCATGGGTCATTATGGGTCAAGCTATTTTATCTTAAAAACGGCTCAGACTATTTACACTAAATTTTGCATCCTATGGTTTTCAAGCACAGGGAGACTGTTGGGCTAAGTAACACGTTCAAGAAAATTCAATTAGTGGGTCATTGTGGTCATGGGTCATGATATTTGAACTCAAGTTTAATTTTGACCGAGCATAGCTCGGTCTTCCCTGCTCGTATATTATTTCTGCTGTCAACATCCCTTTTCCTATCAATTTGTGAAACACAACAACGAATGAGATATCACTCGACAGGTTTTGAAGCGTCTTCTGACATAGTACCCTCACATTTCGTTAAAACATGTTTTTGGATTAAAAATTATATCAGCATTGTTTTCAGAAATGAAATGGAAATTTTTTTTCAAATGAGTGTTGGCACAGAAATAAAATAATGCATTATAGGATGCTCAACAATGATTATAAAGAAATAATTAGTACAAAAAAGATAGCATTTCTCTGCATGGGTTTATTTTATATTTATGGTTAAAAAGCAAAATTGAAATTGAACTGTTTAAAAGAAAAAGGCACCATCGATCGATCAAAGTGGCAGTGTTTCATGCGTAGAATAAAAGGTATTATTTGTTATATTAGATTAAATTGTATTTTAAAGGCATTCAATTTAATTTTCTTTGTTTCATGATTTTCAAGAAGCTGATGTCATCTTTTAATGCAGTTAAAATATGATTAATTTTTTTTCTGGAGAGTGCTTTTTGCTATCTTCGATGAGTTTTTACTGTATTTAATGGAATAAGTGAGATGATATTCTGGCTTGATTAAAGTTATTTGCATATATTTTTAATCCTTAATTTTTCTGTAGAAGTTTAAACCTGCTTCTAAAAAATATTAGATATTGCTAAAAATTATTAGACTGCAGTGCGAAAAAGTCTTTAATTACAGTCTGACCTCTATTTAATGAACCTTTATTTTGTGAATTCCTCTATTTTATGAACTTTTCCTTAAATTCAAGAACATTGTATGAATATCCTTGTAAAAAATAACCTCCAAATAGTGAAGTGCATTTTCTATTTTACAAACTTTCTCCTGTGATATTTTTCCCTCCCTATTTCTCAAAATATTTCATACGTAATATTTCCATTTACATATTTTATGATGCTGAATAAACTTGCCGTGGCTTACCAAGCACTTATCATTTGAAATAATCAGACGATCAGACATTGAATACAGTTTTCAGAAAAAATGCCTGAAGAGGTTTCTAGAACATTGCAATGATGCTAGACATTATGAAAGTGACAAAAAATTCAGGCAAAATTAAGACATTTTGGTAATTAAATTGAACTTGTGGTGATGTATGATTCAATTTACTTTGCTATAATAAATACTGTTCAGTGATCATAATATCATGAAGAATTAATTCATTAATTTTAAATATATTTTTTTTTAATCTAAAAAATAGTGTCTTAACAGTAATGTTGTTTTCTTCTCTTTTCTACATAAGTTTGTATTTTAATGCAAAAATAACTCAAACAGATATAATTTATAAAAAAAACTGTAATTAATTTATATATATATATATATATAATTAGTATTTATGAATTTAAAAATTTTATATAGTTTAAAGGTGAGTATCCTTTTTAATGAATTTTCCATCTAATGAACATAAATAACTAGGTTTTAAAAAAAGACAGAGTGTAATTGTATTTATTATTATTATTAGATGAAACTTTGTGCTATAATAATTAAGTTTCTTTCATAACATAATAGTTAAAAAAATTTTAATATTCTTATCATCCTCTTGTACACTGGTCTGTGTACACATGTATATATATGTGTATTTTTTATGTGCAAGAATAATTTTTAGATCACCAAATATATACACATATGTACATTGAAATTCTTTTTAATAAAAATAGTGTTTTCTCCTCTTCACCTATCTGTTATGTCAGCAAATTGAGTTTTCACAGAGTGATTTAATTTGAATTATCATAAAATAAGTATCTGATAACCAACTTATAAATTTAAAGCCCTAATAATTAAAAAAAAAAAAAAAAGAAGAAGAAAAGCATTTGTGTATAGTGCAGTTTTTCTTGATTCCTGAAAAAGATTTAAATATGTTACTTTATTGAAACTTTGAAATGCCTGATTCATTTGCTTTTAAAGCGGGAAGAAGGGTTGGTGGTTGTCTATTGTTTCAATGGAAAAGAAATAAATTTTGTAGACCGTACTTAAAATTTCTCTAGATCAATTTATAATAAAGTTGTAATCCAAGAATGTTCTAATTGTCTCTTATACACTGCTGTCCAAATGTTAAGGGGCATAGACCGGACGCTTTCACTTTTTACATGGTTTGTCAAATATCTGCTGAAATTCTTGACTAATTGTCCTTGAGCTTCTAAATCCCATCAATGGGGTTTCCTCCTGAATTTGTCAATTAGCTCACTGTATTGCTGGCATCTTTCTAAGTTTTTACGATATTTGGCTGGTCTTTTTATATGTGTTATTCTATAGAATTGACTACCAAATCATAAAAAACAAATCTTTGGTATAGTTCCTGCATGCACAGTTATAATAAATTATTTCATCCAAATGTCCATATCTCATCCAATATTCAATATATTAATTTTTTAATTGCAGTATACTGTTTCTGCTGTTCTTGAAGTCAAACATGTGCTTTACATCCTTGAATTTACAGAACAATTCGTTAAAAATTTCAGTAGATATTTGACAAACTGTGTAAAAAGTGAACGTGTCCGGTCACTGCCCCTTAATTTTTGGACAGCAGTGTATTAAGGTTTTATTTGTGTATACAGTGAAATTTTTATGCATAGTTTTTAAGGTTTAAATTCAGTATACATACGTATTCCTTTGGTACTTTTTCATGTTATTCACAAAAGTGTTTTGTGTTTTAGAGTTCTCGAGAACAGTTGGCTATTGCTGAGTATGCAAAGAGCCTGTTGGTAATTCCTAAAACCCTGGCTGTCAATGCGGCTAAAGATGCAAGTGATTTAGTGTCTAAATTAAGAGCCTACCACAACAGTTCTCAGACAAAGCAGGAGCACATTGATCTCAAGTGGTAATGTAGAGGTTTCATGTTTCTGTTAAAATATAATGTGACTGTCATATTCATAATAATTATAGTGAGTTTATGATATGATTACAAATATGTTAAAATTTTACCAAACACATTTTCTGTTTATAGTTGGAAACATGAATTAATAATTAATATATATGTTTGTGTGAAGAAAATCCTTAAAAGTTCATGCATTTTAAAAATGTATATGTTCAAAATGCTAATAAAATGGCTAAATTAAAAATAGAACAAATAACCAATAAATAAACAATAAACAATGTTAACAGGGTGGTCACAGACCTGTAAAACATGGAAATATCAGGGAATTTTGTTAACCTGGAAATATCAGGGAAATTATTGAAACAAATGTTAATTTCCTTTACAATTGTGGTAATCTGGAAGGGAAAAAAAAACTCTCGGTTTCAGTCTATGCCTGAAACCAGCTTGGACTCTATTTTTATACCAGTCTTCAGGCTTAGCCTCATGGTGAAAATTTCATTCAAAAATGAAAAAAAAAAAAAAAAAAAAAAAAAAACTTGTTATTTGAGAAACAAGAATGTAGCCTAAGTTTCTTACAGTGTGTTACAATCCTTTAAAAACTGAAAGTAAACTGAATTGATAATAATGTGATATAAAGAGAAATTTTCTTTCTGATTTTGAAGCCTTTGCGCAGTCACTGTTAGTAATATATAGAAGCCCTGAGATATTTCTCTTCTGTTTGAAGTCCTTTGTTTATTGGAAAACAGAACTAATGTCTTTCTGCCATAGTTGCACAATGATATTTTAGAAGAATGAAAACAGTGACTTTTAAAAATTCTTGGCAGTGGTTAGAAATAAAAAACAAATTTGCCCCTTTAAATGATTTCCAGGAACATGAAAATTGAGGCTTTTAAATGAAAATATTAATCTTGAAACAATTTTAAAATGTTATAATGTTGTTAACAAATTTCTGCTGTGTACTTTCAATTTTGCTGTTTTCTCTCCCCCCCCCCACCCCCACCCCCAAAAAAAAAAAAAAAAAAAAATATCTGAACTTATTTCTAGGATGAAAATGAATTATTGTATTTTTCTTGTACAAATCTTTAATTGGTGAAACTTGATATGCAAGTCATTCTCAGATTATGGGAATTTTTATGTTCTTCTTTAAAAAATATGAATTAATCAAGTCAACTAAGAATGTTTGGTTTTTGTGAGCATCTGTGTTTAAGCACTCGCTACATTAAGTACTTTAAATATGGGGGAGAAAAAAAAATCAATATCTAAAAAAATTGTAAAGTTGTAAATGTCATTGCCAAGGCTTGTCTCAAACTTCAAATTTATTAATTGAAACCCTTATTTTTAAAATTTGGAAAGCTTTAGAACAAATGCAATGATTATGTGAGTATATTTCCTGTCTCTATTTTTTACACATCTGACACTTTAGGGAAAACAAAACATTTCAATTAATTATCCAGTTCTTGTCTATTACCTTGCACACCACTTTCCGGTAAAAAAAAAAAAAAAAAAAAAAAGAGTGCCAAAATATAATGTTGAATAAACAAATTTAAGAATGTTGAGATTCCAAACTTTTATACGTAAGAATATTAAGGAAATCAGAGTTTAAAACATCTCTGAAGAATAGGGTGCTTTAGAAATTTCAAACAGATTTGATTAATTTAAGACATTGCATAGCAAAAATTTAGCTTTCATAATGTAACGCCAATTATTCTAAACATTATTTTGCCCAAAATCGCCTGAACGGATGAAATTTTATGTCTGGTATGTCAATATACCAAACATACGAATATATTGACATACCAGATATAAAAATTTCATTCGTTCAGACGATTTTGGACAAAAGAATGTTTAGAATAATTGGCATTTATGAATGCTAAATTTTTGCTATGCAATGTTTGTTAATCAAATCTGTTTGAATTTTTTTCAATAATTTCTTTGACCTTTCATGATTTTCTATAATTATTTTATGCAATTTAGTGCATATGCTCAAAAAGTATTAAGATTATATATGTAAGATTTTTCTTTATCATTTTTACAATTTTGAAATAATATTAATATGTATGTCTTTTTAATTATATATATATATAACATAACATTTGTCTAGTTACTGAATTTTTTAGCGTATCAGAAAAGAAAATTAAATAAAATCAGACTAATTTGACATTCTTAAAAATTAGATTTTCTGAACTTTTAAGAAAACTTATATGTTTAGAAATTTACAAATAATCTAATATTATTAACTGCTGATTTCAAGGTGCCATATATTGTGCGAAACGAGATGAACTGTTTTGAAAAATTTATGTTGTGGCCTTTTATCTGAAGATTTACTAGTTTTAGAATTTAAATGTAGAATTATTAAATTAAACAAAAAACAAAAATATGATTTTTTTCTTTAGATTTTGCATTTATAGATGAAACATAAATATTTTATTTTACATATTTAATGATACATATAAAAAAGTTAATATAAGCAGTAAGAAACCATCTTTAAATGCACATTTCATTTATATTAGAAAAAATGTTAATGATCATTTCATAAACATTTCATTAACCCTTTCCAGCACAGACAAATTCTGTTCGTAAAATGAGAAATTACTGACTGACACCGGAATTTACAAACGACTTTTTTAGAAAATAAGAACTCCTTATTTTAAGCTTTCATTGTAGAAACAAAATTTTATTAAAATATTCTTTGTGCCGAATGCAAGTTTGGAATTAAAATTAGGTGTGCCCGGAGTGGGATCACTGTACCGTAAAGGGTTAAATCTGATATTATAAAAAGAAAAAACTCAAAATTTGCAGCAATTATATTAGATGCCATATAAACACAGTTAAAAATGAATCTAAGTGTTGATGTGCTGTTCGGTAGTGTTTCTTATCTCACCATTTAGCTGATCCCTAAACATGTTCGATGTTTTGTGTATGTGCACCAGTATCTGGATCTACAAAATTATAACGATTTTGCAAATCCTGCAGCATTTAATTTAGTCAATTTTATAAGCCTGCCATGAATCTGAAAAAATGATAGAGCCATCTTCTATATATTCTTTTATTTCTCCCATCAGTTCTGTTGAGAACTTTTACTATAAAACATTCATCAGTTTCTCAGAAGAATCCTCCAAACAACCATTGCTAAAAAACAATTCAACCGGCTTGATTTTTTTTTTTTTTTTTTTACAAGAAAGTTTTATTAATATCTGCAATTGTTTTTGACCCTCCAATTTTTCCAGGTTTTCTTGTTAGAAGGTTAGATATACAAACTTCTGAGATAATTATTCCAATCGATAACTATACAATCACTTAAATCCAATTGCTCTTTTTTTTCTCCATTTTATTGATGTTGATTCATCAGACCAGGTATAAATGAACCTTAATAATGCAGTTACAAATGTTAATTCGGAACCATGCAACCAGCTTCCTTTTCTAATGGATATTCTTTTATCGCAGTATTTCACATTAGACCATCACTGTTTATCAGTTGTAAATAGTCTCACATCATACCCATCAATACACACTTTTTTCATGGCAGAATTCCATATTTTTGAAAATTGCCCCATTTTCTTTAGATGGCTGATCACAGATCTGTATCATTTTTTTTTTTCAAAATGCAAGAGAAAGCATGGAAATAGAAATTAACTAATATCATTCATTAGAAACACTTAACTGACTTATCCTCAAAATAAACAAAATAGAAAATGTACATCTTTGTATTTAAAATTAAACATACCCTTTCATTATTTTGGAGTTAAATCCAACAGTTCTTAATTATCATTTCAGCTTGTGGATAAATGTTTGTGACGTCAGTTAAAATTGAAAGATTCTACACATCACAATATTTTTGCAGTGTTTTTCTGTTTTATTATCATGACATCATCATTTAATGACAAAATTGTTATTTTAATTAACGAAATAACTAAAAAATTAGTAAAACATCATTAAAAATACAGAGAAAACATCGAATTAAAAATCTTTTGATAACTTAACAAACATGTGTAAACTTTTCTTTTTCTATGAAATGGGATTATAGACAAGTACGAGTTTTCCTTATTTGAAGTTCGTCTCTATTGTCATTACAGTGATGCACAGTAATTTTTTATTCAGCTCCCCACTAGATGTTGTTTTGATACGACAGAATTCTTACCTTGTACAGTACCACAAGATCTAACAAGCAGTAATGTCTATTTTTGATTAACTATGCAAAAACTTGTAGTGTGATTTTTTTTTTTTTTTTTTTTTTTTTCAAATATAAACTTTTATTAAGTAATGACTGTATGCATTAGAGTAATGTTGTAAAAGAAATTATCTATGAAAATTTCATTCTTTTAACGCTAACCTGGAAATATCAGGGAATTTTAACATAAGATATTTGTGACCACCCTGTGTTAAGATTTGTGTCCATATTTAACTGTTACGAAATATCTAAATCTGTTAGAAAATCCTAAATCTATTAGGAAATTTCCAGATGTGAATTTTTAAATAATTAGTAAAACAGGAGACGGGGCAAAGAAAAATTTAGGATAACCATAGCCCTTTCTAATGTATTTTAAATTAGTCTGAGAAAAGGGCTTTACAAATTTGATAAAATCTGGTAGCCAGCAAAAATTTCTAGTCGCCAGTAAAAAAATATTTATCTTCAACCAAAGAACTAGAGCAGCATCTGTTTGACAAATTGTCCTTGAACTTGTCTGAAACATCTAGTATTGAAAATTTTATTGAAAGCACACTTCTTTCAATAAAGTATGTTTTTAGTAAAATTTCACAACTTTATAATGGTGTTAAATGGTCAGTTAATGGTTTGTTAGACAAATGTGAAAAGTTACTTTAACTTTGAATGAAAGAAATTTAAGCGATTTTTGTTTTACTTTTCTGTTAGGTGAACACCAGTCACCTTTGCGTCAAAGCATTTATTTCTCATCGACAAGTATATCTGATTATATGCTGTTATTTATAAATTATTTTTAAATCACATTTTCCATTTTTGAGGGGATTTTTTGAAAATTATTTTATTATAGCTTGCACGATTTAGCAAAGATCTTCATCGGGGATTGATGCACCTTGGGGCCCAGTTTGTGAAAACTAAATGTTATTTTTTCAAAAAAATAACATTTTGTAATGCGAGATGAAATCTAGTTTCTCAAATTCCAGCCAAGCATGTATTAATAATAGCTTCTTTAAGTCCTTTTACTTACCCATCATACGTAGTATAGGGTAAGTCTTGTAATCGTTTTGAAAATCGAAATTTTTTTTCTTTTGACGGATTTACACGTTTCAGACACTGGAGATTCCGAAAAACATATTTTTAGGAAAAAAAAAATTTGCCGTCCGTCTGTCTGTGTGTCTGTAAACGCTCTATCTCCCGAAAAAATTGAGATAGAGACTTGCAATTTGGTTATGTACTTAGTATGTAATAATGGGAAGAAGCCTATTTCATTTCAATAACCTCGATTAACCGGAACAATTTTTTTCGGACTCTCGAAATATTCGTTCTGATGAAAGGTATATAAAAATTTTCGAAATTGTTTATTTTAAGAAATGAATATAAAAGACAATAAAAAAACAAAAATTTTGCATAAAGCATGAAGTTGATCGGATAATTAGTTGCCGAGATATTTGGAATCCTATTTTCCACACTCTTCGATTTTTCATGACCCTGTATTTCATCCAAATTTCACTTCAAAGATATATTTTAATTGGAAATTTGACGCTTAATCCGATGCAATAAACTGCTAGTTAATAGGATTATTATTTTTGGAGTTATAAGGATGTTTCTTTCAAGCAATTCAGTAATCGAGCCTTTAAAGTTTGTGACGTCATCAAGCCACGATTTTATTTTAATTGCAATGCACTTTATAAGTAGTTTACACATTTTTATTTTAATATTTTACATTATGCATATCCATGATGGGTAAGTATTACGGTGGCCCCCAACGACTAGTTTGCTTTGTTTGCAAATTACACTTTTAGGTAGTTTTCAATACAAAAAAGTATAAAGCTATTGCAGCCGTTCGGAGGAAAGCAGTTCTGGAAAATTTTGATATATTTTCACCGATCATGACCCCCAGATCCCAAAACCACACTCCGTTCAAATGTTGATTTATATATATTTAGATATATCCATATATATATATATATATATCTGACCTATGTCATACGATAAAGCTCGTATTTATAAATCAATTTTGATGAAACTAATTGCGTGTATTAAGCTCACCAATCTCTCGACAGAGTTCGTTGGCCAGCTTGGTTTAAGGGGCTACTTCACTGGCTCTCCCAGACAGAGCAGCTAATGTTATTTCAATGGGAGAAATTTAGAAGTGTCATCTTTTCGCATTTTGCTCGAATTTAGTAATTTTTGTAGGTTTCAAAACCTGTACATTTAAATTATGCACGCTCCTTTCAAATTTTATTTTATTATTTTTTTTAATGTGATATAAGTGCGTTATTTTGAAGATTCATGTTTAGTGTCGTATCACGAAAAATCTGTTTGACATTTTAAAATTTGGTAAAGACACAATCGTAGCCTGATTATTTAGCTTTCCAAAAATGCTTTTTATTTTGATTTAAAAAAAATTTTAATCGATGCTACAATCCTAAAAAAATTGTACTGCCTTTTTTTAAACAGCCGAAAACAGTAAAATGACCGCCCCAAACAAGTTACCTCCCTTTCTTTCCGGGAACTCAACGGGGAGTCAAACAGGAAAAATCTTCATGGAGCGATAAGAAAGACCACCTAATGTGTGAAATTTTGCCTTTGGCTATCAGTATGCAACTTGTAAAGCTGTAAATTTCATTTTAAGAGCAGAGAAGAAAGTTTAAAAAATGGTATTTTGAAATGATGTAAATAGGTGCTGATTATTTGTTTTACTAGGCATCATACAGATTTTTAAAAAACGTTATTGATTTGGGATCGATAAAGATTTTTTTTCACCTCTCACCTGTGAAGTTTAATACCCGATATTTTTTTTTAATTGCCTACAATAGTAAAATGAAAAAGCGTTTATTTGCTAAACAAAAATACTAGAACTATCATCTTTCTCTCTCGGGACTCTTTCTCGGGAAAACACAAACATACAGTGGCAAGTGTCATTAAAATGAATAGATAGACAATAGACATATCCAGCAAATAAATACAGTTGTATTTAAATTTTCTACAATACCTTTTTTCTATTATTTATTACATAACTCTTACTGAGTACTGAGTTAGTTTTAATGTTTCTTTCAAAAATATTAAATATTTATGCAGTAGATTAACTAAAAAATAACTATTGTATAGCTTTATTATTAAAATTTGTTACACTAATTTAAAACTTAGAAATGATGAGATTATATGTGTTCTCTTTTTTACGGTAAATTTCGTGATTCTCCTTTCACAAATGAAACATTTTTAAATTACACTTCAAAGATAAAAAATAAAAGTTATTTATAAATATATTTCCATTTCATTCTGTTAGCTATTAAAGGAAAAATAAATAAATAAAGCAGTGGCGCAGCGTAAAATGTAACAATGGAGTAACATAAAGCTAGTATTACATTTATACAAATTGTTTCAACAAAGATGATACAAACTTTAAGAAGTGGAAGAACATGTAATAATTTTTGCTTAGGAAAATTTGGATTGCAACCCTTTTGTTCAATCAAAAGTACGGGGTGTTTCACTCCAAGCCGAACACCAATTTCTGTTCATAAATTTAACGATAATGAAGCTATTTGACAAAATATTCAATAAACCTTATGCCAAATGTAATGATATCACAAACTGCTGGAAATCACCATCCGCGTCCAAGCAGCGCTGAACTAGGCGTTTCCTATTTTTTCGCAGGGGTTCGGTCCGATCTTGTTTCTACCAAAAACGCCAATGTTTCTTAGTCAATATTATCTTATAATTAAAGTTCTTTTAACAGAATATTGCATACATATATACGTGGTATAGCAGATTATATGCCCACAATCTATTGCAGTGGTCGATGCAGGTTTTTTTTTTTCTCTTGGGGCCCATATTGTGAAAAAACAAGTTATTTTTGTGAAATTTATTATATTTTTGTGAAAAATAACATTTTGTAACGAAAGATGAGATTTAGCTACCCGAATTCAAACGAAACATATAATAATAACTTCCTTCTGCTAAAGTTTTCCTTTTCTGTGAACTTGTTTTGTTTGCAAATTACTCATTTTAAAACATAACAAAATAAAAAAATCCCTGACGGCTCGGCCTACAGGCACAGGTAGATTTCGAAGACGCAGACCGTGGGGCACCTGATTATTGGGAAATGCAGAAGAAAGACCTATTTGCCATGATGTGGCAGTTGGGACCACCCACTTCGAAATATACCCCTGCCTGTAGGTGGAGCCAGCAGAGATGTTTTTAATTTTTTTTTTTTTTTTTTTTTTTTTTTAACCGTGAAAGTTGGTCCTATAAAAAACTTGTCAATATAAAAGTTGTATATAATATTAAGAAGATTTATACTAAATTTAAGCAGATTTGATATCTTGGGAATGGACGAAGTTATGAATTTTTTTCTTCTGAAACCCTTATCTCTCCCCCCCCCCTCCTTGGGGGCACTTTTAATGAAATCAAAAATCTGTCATACATAAATTTTTGGCCCTTTTTGCTACAAGTAATAATAACTTTAAACGGATTCGATATGTATAAAAATTAAGAAGTTATGGGTTTTTTTCTGTTTTCACGTCTGCTTGTAGACGGAGCCCGAAGGGATTTTTATTTATTTATTTTGCCATAAGAGTTGGTCCTATAAAAAACTTGTCACTATAAAAGTTGTAGATAATTTTAAGGAGATTTACAATAAATTTAAGCGGATTTGATATCTTGGGAATTGACGAAGTTATGAATTTTTTTATTCTACCCCCACCCCCACCCCTTTCCCCCCCTCTTGGGGCCATTTTTAATGATATCAAAAATTTGTCATGCATAAATTTTCGGCCTTTTTCCTAGAAGTAATAATAACAACTTTAAACGGATTCGATACGTATCATAATTAAGAAATTATGGGTTTTTTCTGTTTTCACACAAAAAGCCCCCCCATTCCCCCCCCCCCCCCCCTTGGTTCGATTTTACACGTTAACGAACTTGACCGAGATTTTATGTATCAATTTGGAAGAGTTTTGTGCAGAATTATTGGAGCTATGGTAAAAGAACATGGTAAAAGAAATAGTTCTTCGATCCTCTCTCTATTTGTATGTTTGTACATGTGAAAATGTATAAAACAATCTGCTTCATGTAATTCAAATTTAGATACATGATATAAATATATATATATACATATTTTACCACTATGTATTATTTAATTATGCTTACATTGCTTAGTTTTTCGACAGTTGACTCTATACCTATTTGTAAACACGTTATTATATCATTAAAAAAATATGCTTTTTAAAACGCAATTATAAAACACTTAACTTTATATTGTACTTGTATACATTATTATTATATACCAGCTAACCCTACCCGGCGTTGCCTGGGCTCGTGATGATAACCTTATTGATACATAAAATCAGTGTTCAGTGATTTTATATTTTTAAAGGAAATTCTATCCAAACAAACCTAGAGTTGGGGGCCGCACAGCCTTCCGCACCGTACATCGGGCGTGCTACGCACGATGAAGTCTGTTTTTATTTTATGTTTTTAAACGAAACTCTTTCCAAACAAACCTAATTTTGGGTTCGAAACAAACTCAATGTCTTTTATTTTTGTTACTCCAATTTTAGTTTAAAGTATTGTTTTACAGATTACAGCAGACTGTTTTATAAATTTTCACATGTACAAACATACAAATACAGATATTCTGTTTTAAATTTTACAAAATAATTTAAATAAAATTTATGTAAAGAAGAAATTTATTTGTATAAAATTACTGAACGGAAAAGTTTATTTATACTTGTGGGCCTATGGTACATGTATATCTCCGTTGTGTTACAGGATATATGATACTATGAATTTCACTTCTTAATAACCACATAAAAAATAAAAAATAAATAAATAAAAATTAACATTTGAACATAAATTTTTCCAGTAATGAACACTTGCAACGTATATTTATTTAAATGATAAATGAACTTAGAAAAATGTATTCTATGTCAACCGTATAAAAGAAATTATTAAATGATACAGAATGTAAAGATATATTAAAAAAAAATATATGCAAGTAAAATCCTTTCTAAAACTGACAAACATACACGCATGAAGTTTTTCGCAGATTCTATTAGATTTTTTAAATTTTGTAAAGGTAATTTTTTTCTGCTGTTGACTTCTAATGCATTTTCTATCGAAATTAAATTATATTTTCGTGGATATTATTGCATATATATTATACAGTTTAAGATGCTCATAAAATATTCTTATTTACTAGCAAAAGCAATTTATCCAAATAAAACATCATGCATTGAATATTACTTACGTAGTTTTGTATACATTTCAACAATGCAATATCAACGAAAATTTAATTTAATTTCAATAGAAAATGCATTAGAAATGATTAGTTGATTTGCAGATTTCTCATTCAATCTCTGATGGAAGGGTACTGAAACATAAAAGAGAAAAAAAAGTCTGGCAAATTTGTAACAAGATTTCCAAAAAATGTTTTTAGTTTTTTTCCAAATTATATTCGGACCAATAAAATTTCTGTCAATTTCAGTTGCTTTCTAAATTTAGATGGAGGCTAAGGAATCGTCATTATACATTTTTATTAAACATTTTTAACACCTTTCCAACATCCGTACTCCATCTTGCAACTGTTAATTTAAATGTCTTCTTTGTTCTTAATAAACGGTGAAATTTTGTTATACGTCTGGAAGTATTGGAAAGTGTTTTAAAAAACTATGCGTGGCGTGTGTTTTTTCTTTCTTGTTTATTGCTGTTTTAGTTATCCACAAATGTTATAAAAACTGGACCGGAAGCATAACATATTTAAAAACCCAATTTCAGGAATTACCAACAACATTAAAAAAATATTCGAATTCTTTCGTGCATTCCTGTATATGATAAATAGATTTGTATATGTAATGCACGAGCAGGGAAGACCGAGCTATGCTCGGTAAAAATTAGCTTTGAGTTTAAATATCATGAACCATGACCAAAATGATCCACTAATCAAATTTTCCCGAACATGTGACCAAGCCAATTGTTTTCTCGTGCGCGAAACTCTCAGGATATAAAAAATTCAGTCAAAATGGTCTGAGTCGTTATTTAGATACAATTAGCTTGACCCTGACCCATGGTGACCTACTAATCGAAAATTCTCGAACATGTGACCTAGCCCAATGGTTTTCTGGTGCCCCAAAACGGTAAGATACAAAATATCGTCAAAATTGTTAAGAACCATTTTTAAAATAAAGTTTGCATATGTATATATATATATAAATATATATATATATATATATATATATATATATAAATATATATATAACCACACACAAGATTTCCTCGTATTAGAATATATATGATAGAATGATAAAATTTTGTTTAGTTTGTAAACACATAGCGCAGTTTAAAATCCCCCTTCTAAAATTTCCGTCAATAAACGAAAATGTGATCGAGATATTTTGTGTATGATCTGTAGAATTTATACACACCAAGTAATACACCAAAAATTAGATAAATTTAAAATAGCGCACCGCAACTGAAAACACACTTCCAGCAATTATTGTAACAGACAGAACTTTAACAGAATTCTTTTGTGTGTCCCAGTAAATGAACAATGAATGATATGCACACAGCAATCTATAGTAAGAAAGTCCCATGTAATGCAACGTACAGTGATATACATCAATTTCAATATATTCGAAATCGTATAACATCATTTAAATAATACGCAAAGAATTTTCCTCTATAGACCGTAATATAACAGAACTCTTTTGAGTGTCCCTTTAAAGTAACTATAAGCGTGACACACTTCATTTTCAATGCCGAACATGCCATAGTGAACATCAATAACATATATCAATTGCGGGACAATCTGAGTATATTTACGTGAGTTAGAGCACGGACAGACAGATAGACAAACCGAATTCATAAAGACTTTTCAACTATGTAGGAAAGTGTTAAAAATAAAGAACAGAAACTCGCTCAACAGCGTGAATCTTTGCTGACATTATTACTCAATCACTTTGGAATCGAATATCGTTTTTTTTTTTTACATTTTTATTTTAATATAATATGAATTATAAAAGAATGGCTACTCGAATACAACTTTTTCATCTTGTGTATAAAATCAATACAAAACGCCATTTTTGCCATCGTTTTCCGAATAATGTTTTGCCTTCATAGGGAAAAATAAAATAGCATCTGAATATCTGTAAATAATTTCATGCATTTAAAAAGATATATAATTGATTTTAAGAATGTGTTAGAAAATAAAGTTTAGACTTGAGCCCAGCAGATCTATCTGAGAAAGTGTGATTGGAAACCTATCTCCTGTTTGCTAATCACTTTTCTCGCGGTAGGGTATCACTCTCCCTTACTATCCGCCTGAGGCAAAAAGTGTTTTATGTTGTGGGATGACCTTTCTGTTTGTCAATCGCAAGCTTAGTAAATATCATTGGACTTTAAAAGTGTCAATCTTAGTCACAGGATACGCCTTACAGATGGCAACGGTTTTTCTTTTTTCGGCTATTTCGATCTTTCAACCGAGTGAAGTAGCCTCTTAAGTGTTAGACCTTGATACGAGGATTTCAGAGCATTTTTTGGTTTACCTCTATCTTAAAAAATGGCTGAGATAGAGCAGTTTGAAATTCTAGGGTGGCTGACATTTTGAAACAAAATAGCACATTAACATCATTACTCGCAAATTATTTTCTTTCATTGTTGTAATAATTTTCCCATTCATACGCATAAAACTATATATTCATATCCGTTAGCGCTAAGTTCTCGCCAAAATTGGCGACATTTGGCAACCAAAGTAAGTCTTCATAAATGAAGCCAATTTTGCTATTGTTAAATAATTTGGCGAATTTCTTATTCAAATTCAGTATTAACGAATCTTTTGTAAACGTTTTTACTCACAAATTATTTTCTTTCATTGTTGTAATAATTTTCCCAATCATACGCATAAAACTATATATTCATATCCGGTAGCGCCAAATTCTCGCCAAAATTGGCAACATTTGGCGAAATATCGCCAAATTTGACGACCAAGTAAGTTTTCATAAATGAAGCCAATTTGGCTATTGCTCAATAATTTGGCGAATTTCTTATTCAAATTCAGTATTAACGAATCCTTTGTAAACGTTTCTTTGCATTTTAACTTGCTGTTTTCGTGTAACATTAGCTAAAATTTTAAAACGAAGATATAGGAAAGCTACCTTTTCCTCCCGGTACAGGCCGGAAGGACTTTTTAAATTTTAACAAAATAAAAATAATTTAAAGAGTATGATTTTATGGAATGGAATTTTGTGAAGGAGACTATTTTATTAAGGGAAATTTTGAGAATTGGACCTGTTTTATTAAAAAGAACTTTGTGAAAGGTCCTATTTTATTAAATAGAATTTTGTGAAGGCGCTCAAATTTTTGCCTGGATTAACCCCTGAGTTCATATTGGGAAATTTGTTGATAAAAGCAGGGATGAGATTCTTCCGACTTTAGTCGGAATTTCTGACTTTTCGTAAATTTTTCAGGAAATTTCCGATTTTTATCTGTTAAAATCAGACTTTTGACGTTTTTTTTCTATCTGGCAACGAAAAGAAAATGCGTCATACGAGACATCAGGGGTGATTCTGGTCCGAATTTTCCGAAAAATTAAGGCAATGATTTCCGAAAAAAAAAAATATCGGTCATAAATCCGAAAATTCGGATATAAAATGTATCGGTAGTTCGGCAAATGATCGCCGAAAAAAATCAATCACGTCATTCGTTCGAAGAAAAGTCGCCAATTTTGTCAAAGGATCTCGGGAAAAACATGACTTTCGTCAGAAAATCGCAAAAAAAGACAAATTTCGTCAAAAACATTGCGAAAAACGGCAAATTTTGTCAAAAGATCGCGAAAAAACTACGAATTTTGTCAACCGATCGCGGGGAAAACGGAACTTTCGTCAAAGAATCGTGAAAAAACGGCAAATTTCGTCAAAAACATTGCGAAAAGCGGCAAATTTTGTCAAAAGATCGCGAAAAAACGGTAAATTTTGTCAACAGATCGCAGGAAAAACGGAAATTTTGTCAGAAAATCGCAAAAAAAAGGCAAATTTCGTCAAAAACATTGCGAAAAATGGCAAATTTCGTCAAAAGATCGCCGTAAAACGACAAATTTTGTCAACAGATCGCGGGAAAAATGTGACAATCGTCAGAGAATCTCAAAAAAACGGCAATTTTCGTCAAAAGATCGCGTAAAAACGGCAAATTTCGTCAAAAACATTGAGAAAAAGGGCAATTTTCGTCAAAAGATCGTGAAAAAAACGACAAATTTTGTCAACAGATCGCGGAAAAAACGTGACTTTCATCCGAAAATCACGTAAAAACGGCAAATTTCGTCAAAAACTGCGAAAAAACGGCAAATTTTGTCAACAAATCGCGAAAAACGGCAAATTTCGTCAAAAAATTGCAAAAAAAAACGCAAACTTTATCAACAGATCTAAAAAAAAAAAACTGCAAATTTCGTCAAAAGATCGTGAAAAAACGCAAATAGATAGAAGTTCAGATCAAATATATGATTGCTTTTTAAAACTCATTCTTGCTGATAAAAAATTTTCAATTTTCATTCTTAAATTCAAAATCTGACACCATTAATTTTATTTTTTATAATGAATAAAATGCAACTTTATGTTGCAAACTGTAAATTCATCATTTTAAAAAAAGTTTAAAATATCTTGCATTATTTTATTTTTATTATTAATAATTTCTTTATTAATAAAGAATTATTATTCATAACTGTATATTTTTCTGAGAAGACAAAATCCATTCCTGGTATTTATAATGATTTTTAAATTGTTTTAAAACATATTTGATGTCATTTGCTTTAAAAGCATTTTTAAAGTTATTAAGTATATATAACTTTAATATTATTTAAAATTAATTTAATTTTTATGATTATTTTATGTTTGCATTAAAAAAAAAAAAAGTCATAGAAAACTCTCCTGATTTCTTTTTAAAAATCTCTTTATTTTCACCCTCTGGAACTTGGCAATTCTGCAAAAGTGAAATTCTATATAATATTGAAAAAAAAGTCTGTTTTAAGTTTTACTTCGTGGTATTTGTCAATATTGCAAAAAAAATCATAAATTCTGTATTTATAATCAAAATAATATTTAGTATAAATATGAAGGCAGTCTTGTAAGAAATTTACTGTATGGTAAATAATAATGAAAAGTTGCAAGAGAGTTATTTGTATTTTTTCTTTATTTCTGCATTTTGATTACTTTGTTGTTTTAAATCAGAACTACTGTACATAAAACTTAACAGTTTATAGGACTTATAGATGTATAGAAAACATTAAGTAAATAATTTTTTGTTGTAGTAAAATTATTCTAATATAAGTATGTAGTATTATTATACATTATTGTTGTGTATTTATGAGAAATAATTGAATTTTTAATTTTATTTTTAAAAACTTTTGTGATGTATTTGAGTAATATTGTTTTATGCATTTTTTCCTTTTGTGCAAAAAATGGTTTCGCGCACGGTTTTTTAGTTTTTTTAAAATTTTGAGCTTACGCGTTTTTTTAGACTTTTTGTTTTTTACCCACTCTCATGCCTGTAAAAGTGAACAAATTTCACATTTTGCATAATGATGAATTCTTTATTTCAAAGCCCTAAAATGGCACTGTGGGCCAAAGAACAAAGATAAACATATTAAAATTTAATTTTAAGATAGGTGCATCACATTTCTTTAATAACTGCAGTTCAAATTAGAAATTACATATTTCTAGTATACATTAATAAATTTCTGTGAATCAATAATTTTAAAATCTTATTAATTTTGAATTTTAATCTATTTTATATAGCACCACTGGTATAATAAAAAAAACTGGTATGCTGTGGCCATCGCAAAACTTTCATCAATATTATTCTAATATACTAATTTAAATAGTGCTGTTACACACCAACAATTACAGAATATAGTGCATTTCTTTAAATTTAACTTGAGGTTACAGTGATCAGCGAATAAAAAGTTCATAATAGCTCTTTTAAGGGTCGTACATGTCCTAAAATTCGTGATATTCTCCTGAAAAAAATTAAAACATCCGAAAATGTCTTAATAAAAAAAATATGGTAATCTGTCCTAAAATTCCTGAAATTTTGAGTTTTGTGCTATATTAGCAATTGAAATCATCAAATAGGGGTATGTGTACCTTTTTACTGATGCAAAATGATCACGAAAGTTACAATTTTCTTCTTCAATCCATCATTAAAAATAGTGATTTTCGTTGATTTCCACAAAACAAATCGCAATTTTTTGTGATTGGTTACCAAAAATCATAATTTTTATCATTTATTCATTAAAAAAAAGTTTGCTGTTTTTGTCTTTCACAAAAAATCACAATTTTTACCAATCCGATATAAAAAGAAAATCTTTTGCAATTTTCGTTGATCAATGAAGAAAAAATCAAGATTTTTGTTCTTCAGTAATGTAAAAATCACACTTTTTTTAACCACTTTGTCAAAGGGTTCTGTTAAAATTACTTTTCTTTTAAATGTATACTTTTAAAACAAAGAAATTGTATGTATAGCATACTATTTATGATAATAAAATGTATTTAAGAAGAATTTAAGGGTTTTTTTGGTTAGTATGCCAAGCGTCCTGAAATATTGAAAAAAGTATGTCCTGAAATATTGAAAAAAGTATGTCCTGAAATATCACCTTGGGCTAGTACTAGCCCTTCTCTTTCTATTGAGTGTTTAAATACAAAATTGGAAAAACATGTATTTTTAACTTCAAATAAGAAATTGGCTGCATTTCGACTCAATAACTGATATACAACTATAATGTTCATCACAAAAAAAAAAAATAGCATAGCACAGCCTCTATAGAGTGACCAAAACTTAATCAACATAATTTTTAATTTTACATATTAAATTTGGTGAAATTACATGTAAGTGTTCTTTCAATGAAAGTTATAAGTGCATATTTTGGATATTAACAGCATACTTGGAGTTTTTTTTTAAATACTTATAATCTGCTGTCTGTTTATTATATTACATAATGCATAGTGTGGTGTAAAGTGTTCAGTTTTATAAATTTAACTATTGTTTTACAAGTTTTATTGTTAGCATGGTGGACCTTCTGTAAAGTTGAATGAGATTCATTCCAAAATGCAGTGTGATTTTTGAGTTACTTTACTGTATTTACACGAAAGATTTGTTTGTGATTAGTGCAAATAATATAAAAAAAATTTATAAACTTTTCAGTCAACTTGCAAGTTATATTAGAATTAAGCCATTCAATTTTCAAAGGTTACTGCATCTCATGGGGAAAAAAAATTATTTTTATAAAATCTGAATTTTCTATTTCAGGGTTGGTCTCGATTTATATGAAGGTACTGTTAGGAACAATAAGAAGGCTGGTGTACTCGAACCTGCCATTTCTAAAATTAAATCTCTCAAGTTTGCAACCGAGGCGGCTATTACAATCTTGCGTATTGATGACTTGATCAAATTAGCACCTGAAGACAAAGGAAGAAGAGATGAGTGTATGGATGACGATTAGAGTAGTGACTTAGACATTCATGATTTTTGTTTGAACTGTTTGTTTGTTTTTTTTCAGCGCATCTTTTATACAAGCTAATGTTTACAAAACACGCTGAGATGTTTTGCTATGATGTTCGTTTGCAAATAACATTTGCCTTATCTCACTGTGACTATGTGATCAAAATATTGAATAAATATTGCAGTATTTTATGCATTTTTATAATTTATTTGTTGTGTATGGTTTGTTCTTTTCAACAATTAATCATTTATTCTTTAGTTTGTGGAACAATCTTGACGAAAAACCACCGACTTTTCATGCATATTTTAATTACTTTTATATTTTAAAATTAAATTTAAAGAACTCTGTCAATGAAAAATAAAATATTTTAGTTTTCTAAATTATACTATTGATTATAACTTTTTATGTTTACATAACCACAGTATTTCATTAAGTATGAATTTTCTATAGATTATATACAACGTGATGCACATTTTCTGAAACAGAATTCCATCTTTAAACTTATGCAGAATTTTATTAAATTAGAAATTGAAGTTATATTTTGGCTTTGAAAATAGAATTACATGCTCAAAATACATGTGTCTTACAGCCTAAAAAATTCTGTTATACAGAGTGTGCAAAAATAAGGATACAGTTTTATACAAAGTTCTTAATTATTTACTGTATATCATTTATATCTTTTATTGTTTTTTTTCCATAGATATTTGAAGGTTTTTTTTTCTTTAATTGTGGTTTGCCTGACGAAAATGAGTAATCAAACAATTTCTGTTGAACACTTATGAGATTGTACTTAATTAACATGCAGTCATCCTTATAGAGATAAATTTTTCCACAATGAAAAATGTAAATTTACGTTCGCATACAGATCCTCAACTGAACACATACTCTTGCAGTCCTCTGTATATTGACAAAAGTTTTTCAGCATATTGAAAAGCAATCTTAATAATGCCTGAAATAAGAATGGGTGCGTGCATGCTAGCAAAACTATTAATTAAGCGAGCAGTGGATTTATTATTTAGAATTTATAGATATATATATATTTCATATACGAAGACTGTTCAAATGTACCCTCACTCATTATCCAAATTTTGATGGCCCTTCTAAAAATAGCTCCCATTCGATATAATGCACTTGTCCCACCTGTTTTTCCATTCTTCAAAGACATGCTGGAAACCATTTTTTGATAGGTCCTTCAAAATTCTTTCCACTGTTTCTGATGATGGAAAATGCTTTCTCTAAAGTGTTTCTCTACATTAAGGAATTCATCTCAATTTTTGCAACACCTTCAATTGTGAACAAACCTGCACACAAATATCCTGTTGTTTGAGTATGAGAAGTCTCAGAACCCACCGTGCATAAACAGGTCTCATGGATGTTCAGTTTGTCTGTTACCAACATTACCAACCCAATGATATTTGCAATATTTCGCACTGATAGTGGTTGTAATCTTACTCTGAAATTTTCTTGAACAATAGCAGCATAAGTGCAGTGACTGGAGCTCAGCAATAATCTTCTAGTCATGCTATAGGTGAGAACGGACTCTCCATAAGTCTTCTGTAGAAGCTTCAGCTGATGGATTTTTTTTTTTTTTTTTCAGGAAAAAGCAAGATTTCAACTTATTTCTTCTATCATTCCCATAGGCATGTGTTTGAATTTTCAGGGTTTCTACTAACATACTATTAGAAAGAATTGAATGAAAAAATTGCCACATATTCATTATACATTATTTTAACAGTGCTACATAAAATTAAATTTCTGTATAATAAATTATGTTATTAAGAATAATTATGATAATTATTTATTGAACAGTCCTCGTAAATCTCATATAAGCTTATGAATAAGGTTTTAAACAACAAAACAGATAGGAAGATTTCAATATATCACTGTGGCTAAAGTTAGACTTTTTCAACATATTCCTGTATGATTAGGCTGTTGGGCCATAATTCTTCATTGATTAGAAAGAGCCTATAGAATGACAATTTTTACTGCATCTAAATGACTTGTGGGGGGGGGGGGGGGAATGAAATCTGACTCTAATATCAAAATAGTAAAAGACTATATAAGAGATGTCAACAGAAAAGAAAGAAATTTATAAATTTGATTAAAAAAAATTATTTTTTAATTTAAAAATTCTTACAAAATCATGTTGAACTATTAGAATAATGTTTAACTAAATAATAGTTTGGTTCTATTAACAATCATCCAATCAGTCAAGGGAAAAAAAATCATGCATTTTAATTACCAAATTGTTGCAGTAAAAAATAGCCATTCAGTTAGGAATTATGTTTCAACTTTTCATTAAAAAAAATTAATTTTTGGGTGCCTTTTGCATACTGAGATAAGGCCGTTTTGAAAATTGCAATAACAATATCAGGGGTGTTTGGGTTCAGGATATATACCTGAATTCAGGTATTTTTTTCATTTTCAGTACAGAAAATCTGATTTTTCTGATAAGTTAAATTCATAAAATAAAGACTAAAATATCCTTTTCATATGATTTCTAAACATAATTAAAATCCTTATTTTTCATAATTTCACCTCCCTGTAATAAATTATCTTCCCCCCCCCCCTCTCTCTCTCTCTCTCTCCATACGGAAATGTTTTCTCGCCGAAATTTCAGGTATTTTTTCATGGACCCACAATCACCCCTGCAATATGTATATTAGACTCCATATTTTGGAGTAAATTTTAGGTTCAGATACCAAAAGTTATTCGGTGGAAAATTAAGTAGATTTAAATTTTGATTTCCTAATGCTAAAGTAATTTTCTTTTACTATTTTCATTTATATTTCCTATAATCAGTGGTAGTTCTAGAATTTTTTTTTTTTTAAACATGAATTTGGGTTTTAAAAAAGAACTAAACAAGACTAAGGCTAAAACAAAGACAGGCATAAAATTGACCAATGTAAAAAGGGAAAAATAGCTGAGCTTTTACGTACAGAAAGGAGGGGGGGGGGCATTTACTGTTCTACATTTTACTTCCTAATATATTCAACCATAAAATATAATCATCACAGTTAAATTTTATATAACAGTAAATGTTCAATTTTAATATTATCCTTCCTTTTGATCTTATAGTATAATAATACCTTACAGTATGTGAAAAATGTTATTCAATTTTCACATATTTTATATGATCAAAGAATCATCCTTAACCCCTTTACAATGAGTGTCTCTTACACTTTTAATTTTTTGGCATTGACCAGTTTTTCCATATTATAATTTTATTAACATAATTTAACAAAATATAATAGCCTTATTTAATTGCTAAAAACTTGTGATTATACTAGACAAAAAATTTGTACACTATATATAGTAATGGTGTTCCAGATCAAAGATTTTGTGCATTTTAGCCAGTGTTCTCACTGACTTTTGACCAACTTTAGCAGTGTTGTTAATCAGCAAAAAAAAAAAAAAAAACTGTAGCCAAATGGGAAAAAAAAAAAAGTTGAACATTGGTCCTAAAATTATTGTTTAACTTCCAGTATTTTAACCCTTATTTTTAATTAGATTTGTCATCTTGTGCTGGGACACCACCCACACAATACTTGTCAACATTAGCTTCGTTTGGAAAGATTTTTGTTTAAAAATATAAAATCAAAATAGACCGGACACATGCATGGCCTGCCAGCATACACTGCTGAAGGCAGTGGGGCCGCCAATTATATATTCATTTGGATAGATGTTCATTAAAAAATATAAAATCATACAAATTTGAGGGTGTACACTGCTGAAGGTTGTGGGGCCACTAACGTTAGGTTCATTTGGAAAGATTTTCATATAGAAATATAAAATCATTCAACATTGATTTTAGGTATATTTAAGGTTCTCACGGGCCCAGGCAATGAAAGGTGGATCAGCTAGTTATACTATAAATGATAAAATGTTTCATTTATATACTTTCTTATTTGATAATTTAAAGATTAAAATTCATTCTTTCCGAATTCTCCATGTATCATTATCCTATTTCTAACAATACCTTTACTATGTGCAGATACATTACAGTAAAATTTGTGAAAGTGGAACCTGTCTATACTAAAAAAAATTCGGTGCAGAAGGAATGACATGCAGTTAAAATTTAAAATACAAATCTGTTGGAATTTTTTTTCTAGTCTCTTCCAGTTATGTTTTCACAGGTTTTACTCTTATCATATTTATTTGAATATATATAATATATATAGTTAAAATGAAATCACATGTGTGAAGAACCAAGAAAGAGGCAGTATAAAATTCAAATGAAATGATACTATAAATACTATGAATAACTTCTAGGTTCATCAGAGGAGCATTATAAGTATAATTCATAGTAAAGATGGATATGTTATTTCCTCAAATATTGTCAGCATATTAACCCTAAAAATTACAATATTATGCCCCATATAACATATCAAAATATATTTTGTCTATTTATTATTGCCAAAACTAAGAAATCGTACAATAAGTGAGTATTTTCTTTAAGTGTTTCAAGGAAGGGTTATGTTCCTTTTATTATTCATTTATTTTAAAATCTAAATTTTAGCTTTTTCCACTACCATAGTTTGTATATAAATACATATCAAAATCAATCTTAAGTAAAAATCCCACTTGAGGAAAAAAAAAAAAACTAAATTAAAATCTTTTATCATTTTACCAATGATTCTTATTTCATAAATAATTTTCAGGATCTTTAAAGTGTAAGTCTGGTTCATTTTTGTCAACTAAAATAGTAATAGTCAATGATGAAAAAAATTCTGTATGTAAGTTAATATTAAATTTTATTTCAAGTTAGATTTTTTTTAATTGAAGAAACTTAAGCTAGAATTTGTAGTTATATTTGTATTATAATTGGTGACAATATTAATTTTACTGTGTGGCTCCGATTAGAAAAGCCCTAAGTAATTTTCCTGTTTTCAAAGGTTCCAAAACTTGTACGGAGAGAACTTCGTCTGTAGGAGTGGAAGAACAAAAGGCTGTGATAATTCTCGGAAACAAGAGAAAATTGGCAAGAAAAGAAAATGCCAGACTCCCTAAATCTTTTATTTACAATATGGTTGATATTGTCCCTCGAAACTGCCATGCAAATTCAAATCATATGTGCATCCACATTTTTCATTGCAAATAAATACATATGCAGACATTTTTTACAAATTTGACTTTATAGTATATTTAAAAGAAAATCTATTTAAAAAATAAAAACATATTTTATTATGAAAATTTAATTGAACAAAAGTAAATTTCAAGTTAATATCTATCAAAAATTATAATTGGGAAGGCTATTGTAATTTATCTTCATCTTGCATTAATTGTATTAAACTGTAATATATGTGACAAGATAACATACATGTAGTTTTGGCCTCTTGACTCGATTTTTGTTTTTAGGTAGATTTCGTAAGAAATACTACCTATTACATTCTCACCTAAGTTGGAAATTTTGAAAAATTTTTGCAGATCTACGCCGATCATTACTCCCAGAACCCAAAACCACCCCCAGTTCAAAACTTTATCTATCTATCTATCTATGTCACTTTTTTCTGACCACGATAACTGGAAAAATTCTGCATAAATCTCTTCCAAACTGATACATAAAATCAAGGGTCATAAAATCTCGGTCAAGTTCGTTAATGGGCAAAATCGAACCAAGGGGGGGGGGGAAATGGGGGGCTTTATATCTATGTCACTTTTTTATGGACACGATAACTGGAAAAATTCTGCATAAATCTTTTCCAAACTGATACATAAAATCTCAGTCAAGTTCGTTAATGGGCAAAATCGAACCATGGGGGGGCTTTTTGTGAAAACAGAAAAAAATCCATAATTTCTTAATTATTATACGTATCGAATTTGTTTAAAGTTATTATTACTTCTAGGAAAAGGGCCGAAAATTTATGTATGACAGATTTTTGATATCATTAAAAATGGTCCCAAGGGGGGTTTTAGAAGAAAAAAAATCATAGCTTCATCAATTCACAAGATATCGAATCCGCATAAATTTATTATTAATCCTCTTAATATTATCTAAAATTTTTGTATTGACAAGTTTTTTATAGGACCAACCGTTATAGGAACAAAAAAATTAAAAACAAAAATATCCCTGCCGGCGCTCCGCCTGCAAACAAGTTATTTTTCGAAGTAGGCGGTTCCAACTGCCGCATCATCGCAAAAAGGTCATTTCTTCCGCAATTCCCGACAAACAGGCACCCCACGGTCTGCGTCTTCGAAATCTACCTGTTTCTGTTGGCCGAGCCGTCAGGGATTTTTATTATTGTTTTAATAGCTGAAAACACTGATTTTTCAAAAGAGGTGCAGTTAATAATGAAATAAGTTTCCATAGATCATTTTACAAGAAAGATTGATTTCAAAAGCAGTTTTAGCACTAAGCAAATAAATCAGAGTCAGATCTTAAAATAAATATTTGTGTTTAAAAAAGAAATGCCATGAGAGAATATTAAAAATATTACCATGTATAATAAAAAATAATAAAGCTTAAGGAAAACTAATAGCATTATTTTATCACATATTTTGAAATGATTTTGCTAATACAGTGCAACCTCGATTATCCGAGCTAATTGGGACCGCTAGTACCTCGGATATCGGAAATCTCGGTTAATAGAAATTGTGCATAAAAACTAACCGTGCTCGCGAATTTAACATCTCTTAGAATAAAATAGAGTAAAACGTTTTTTGAATAATAAAAATAAACTTATATAAAGTTATGTTTCACAGCTCAACAAATTTAAAAAGGAAATCAACTAAAAATAGTAAATTTTAAAAAGCAAATTGAAATTTTTTTAACTATTCTAAATTAAGTCCAGATTTTCTATCAGTGGCTGTCCGATCACGCCTAATTTTGAGCAGCAGAAGATCTATCGGCGCAACATCGCTTCTTTGCTCCAAATATTTTAGGGCAGTTCTTAGTGCTTGAACACCTTCAGTATGACTTACAGTCCTTGAATCCTCAAAGTCCTGGTCCTCATTGTCAGCATCATTAATGTCCAATAGGAATTAACGGCTTGTATAATTTCTTCATCATTAAGGATTTGAAAACTTGGATGTTGGTTTTCAACGTCCAGCCATTCGGAAATGTCCTCTTCCAAAACTTCTTCACACCTTTTAATGCGATTACTAATCTCAAATAGTTCTCCGTCTGTCGGTGAGTTTACCCTTTGCTGGAATTCTAAATTAATAAAATCTTATTATTCTCTTCTCTTTTGAATAATTATGTAGCCTGTAGCATGGACAGTGAACTAAAACGTGTGGTATTTTTCAAGGCTCATTCACAAAAAAAAGAAAAAAAAAAAAAAAAAAGCAGACTTTGTTATTGGCTCGGTTAACAGAAACCTCGATTAATCGAAGCTCGGTTAATCGAGGTTCTACTATATTATTTTTATTTATTTAAGTAAATGTTATTGGCTCATATGGTCTTGAAAAAATAAATTTCAAATAACAGAACAAAAACAATATTTAAATCATAGAAATTATTGATGATATTTGCTTTATTATTTTCAAAGGAAACCTTTGCTGACTTTCAATGCAGCACAGACATCAACCAATTCATTGTTATTTAATTCACTTGCAGTACTGCCAGGTCATCTAGACTATCTGGTAATGTAATGTCAGATCATTAATAGGGTTTAGCCTTTTGGGGGTTTTAAGTATCGACAAGGAGTCATTCCTTCTTATAAGACACAAATCTGCATTAAAATCGTAGAAGGGTTTCTTTTCCTCACAGTTATTGTTAATCATGTCACCCCTGACATAGGTTAACAATATCTTTGAACTGAAAAAGAGTGTTTGGAATATTTTAAGATCATTACTGTCTTTTAAGAAGGGATGCCATCTGGTGGATATTTAAGCCACTGATCCTGAAAAGATTAATCAGTTCCAGTTGACAACATTCTGCCTACATTGCATACCTCATAGAATAACAAAAGAACTAGAAATAGGATGATAAGGGTGTTTTACACAGGATCTTTCATGCTGCCTATTGGCCACCAGATTTTTTTTATTCAGTACTTACGGAAACCAATTCCAAGCTGGTCAATAGTGGTTGGGTTGCGAGCAGTGCAGGCCAATAGCGTGAGCAGTTCACATGTTTAACACTAGAACTACCCTGAGCCGTCATTTTGACGGTTACCAAATGAATATATTCCGACTCAAACCAGAAATTTCTTTTTAAAATAAATATAAAACTCACAGAAATATGTTAAATGAATAAGTTAAGTAATTTTAAATAAAATTTCTGGTGTGAAATAGTTTTAAAAAACTTGAGTAAAATTTCCAATAGTTCTAGTGTTAACCTTCCTATCAGCCAAATTGTGCTTCAGAGCTAAACCAAGAAGTTATATCTTTTCTCCACCAGATGGAATATTCAAGCACTTGAATCATCAATAGTTTTACTTTTCATTTTTCTTTATTGAAATACAAAAAATAAATATATGCATTTGAAAGTTTTGAATTTGATTGAGACAATGCAACCCTCATCTGTTGGCAAAAATTTGAAGAAAAAAAATTGAAGTATAAAAGTTTATGGATTACCTAAGGTGTCACTTTTATTTTAAATCTTTTTTATAGTTAATGAATTGTTGAATTTTAAAGTTTAGGTGCCATTTTTGGGGCACCTAGTAGAAGGTGTTCCTTAATTGTTCGAAAATCATCACTTTAATTAATAGAAAAAAAAAATTAATCCTCTAAGTGGCTGTCTCAAAATCCAGTCGTGCATGCTAAAAGTCCCTCAGGACTTGGGTTCGGTGGTCGTAGATGCGCTGGGCGTTGAGATGGGAATGCTCGGGAAAAAAAACGGAAACTTTGGGGAAAAAAACTGTTTTTTTTTTCGAAGGGCTATTTTTCCAAATTGGAAAAATTCAAATTTAATTTATAAAATAATATATTCAAAATGTTATTATGGCTGCATTCTGATATTTTTTCTTTATGTTTTTTCATGTTCAGTGTCTCCCATGAAAATGTTAACATAGAAAACATGATCTGTAAGCAGTTTAGGAAGAACTTGAGTCCTTTAAAGGATCCTTTACAATTTCTTCACCTTAAAACATAGAACCCTTCAAAAAATTCAGAATATTTTTCAATCTCCATTCTGAATCCTCCAGAAATGCAATGATTTTAGAATAACAAAACATGTCACATTACAGTTGAAATCGCCAATGTATCTAGTAGTGGCCGAAATTGTGGGAATCTTTTGGGAAAAATGTCTTTTTTTTTTAACATCTTTGTTCTAACATCCATTATTTCTTAGTTTTATACCATAAAAGCTATATATACCATTGGAAAGATAATTTAATCAAAAATATCATGCAATACAGTTTGTTCAATTCTAATTAATTTATCAAACATTATAGCCAAATAATCAGGAAAAGGCAGTAAAATCTGTTTATTTTGATGATAATAATTTTTCTTTTTCTTGAATGTAGCCAATGCATATGAATGTTTGGAGTGTCAGACAGAATGTGTCAATCAAAGCTAAGGTAGGATTTCAAAAATATTATGCCATATTTTAGTACAAGAAGACTTTTATCACTATTTTTTATGATTGCTATCAAGTTGCTAAAGTTCTTTGTGACCTTTCAATTTTTGAGCTAGTAAAGCATATAATAAAATTAACAAAACATAAAGAGTTGATTAGTTACCCAGAAATCAATGTGTAATAATATTTTTAAGTGTAGAATGCTATGGTTATGAAGAAATTTTAAGTAAAATTAGAAGTAAATTAACAAAGAGATGTCTAAGTCAAGCTAAACACGACTGGTAAAGGCAGGAAAAGGTTCAGGAGAGCAATTGGCGGTAGAAGAGTAAAATCCCTGTGTACAGGTCACAGAAAACAATCATCTTGGTGAATGCAACATGAAATGTGGAGATGAATCAAAGTACAGTTCTGTAGAGAATGCAGTATTTTGCTCTAAATGCTAGAATTTCATGAAAAAAAAATTATAAATTAAATAAAGGTTGAAAATATTAAACTGAGTTAAAAGGCATGTTTACTAGACAGAGAAATAGTAGGGTCATGTTATTTGGATTGTTAAAATATTTTTTATGGAATTCTAGCATTTTAGACCAAAATATTGCACTTTGCACTGAACTGTACTTAACAGTTACTATTTACAGTACTTAACAGTTACTAAAATTACTATTGAACATTACAGTGCATCATTTCATGTTGCACATACCGAGATGTCTGTTTTCTGTGACCTATACACAGGGACCTTACTCTTTTACCGCCAATTGCTCGCCTGCACCTTTTCCTGCCTTTACCAGTCTTGTTTTGCTTGACTTAGACATCCCTTTGTTTTATTACTTATAATTTTACTTCAAATTTCTTCATAACCAGAGCTTTTTGCACTTAAAAATATTGTTACACATTGATTTCTGGGTAGCTACTCAACTCTTTATAATGTTTTCTTATTTTTATTATGTGCTTTACTATCTTAAAAATTGAAAGGTGGCAAAGAACTTTAGCAACTTGATAGCAATCATAAAAAATAGTGATAAAAGTCCTTCTATAAGTACCAAAATATGGCATACTTTAAAAAAAAAATCCTACCCTATCTTTGATTGACACATTACCAAATAAAATAGAATCTGTCTGGACACTCCAAACATTCCTATGCATTGGCTACATTCAAGAAAAAAAATTATTGTCAACCTACTGTTTTGCTGTCTTTTTCTGATTATTTGGCTGTGACATTTGATAAAATAATTATAATTGATCAAACTGTATTGCATGATATTCTTGAGTAAATTATCTTTCCAATGGTGGTTTTACTAAGAAATATTGGGTATTATGAGCCATCAAACTTCAAAAAAGCATTTTTTCCCCAACAGGTTTCCACAATTTTGGCCACTATTGTATTTATGACGGACCTTATTAAAAATATCTAAATAAGAACATAAATATAATGATAATTTCAAATTCACAAAATTTTAATTATATTTTTTATGACAATTTTATATGATTTTTTTAATAAGGCAATATTTTTTTGTACAAAATGTTCACAAAAACAGGATTGCATTAAAAAAATGCAAGCAGACCCATGCAACATCTCTTGTTAAAAATGAAAATTCATGTGCAAAATTATTTCAATATACCGAAATTCAATATAAAATTTGAAACATGCATTTATTTTTATTGGCATAGCTGTGATTTTTCATGTAATCAGATAATAATTGCCAGAAATATTTAACTATTTTTAGAAACAAGTTATTTTTTAATAACATGCAATTGAAATTATTTAGTCTTTTCAAGCTTTTTTTCTCTTCTGTTCCTTTTTCTTAAATATAGATTTTAAGACTTGTCTAACTATTTTTTTTTTTTAATATAAATGCATACAAATAAACTTTGCAAAGAAAATGTAAATTTTCTGATAAAAATTGTTTCTAAATATTTCGAAGTATTAAAAAATCCACCTGTTTTATAAATTTCATTAAAGAAATATACATACATATATATATATATTACTTTCATATTAAGAATCTAAAACCTAAACTAGAACCAAAACATAGAGTTGGTTTAGGTTTAGACTGGAAAACTACACCAAAACTAACTACACAGTAAATGTAAATTCTAATCGTACGAAAATAAAATAGCGTCAGTTATATACAAAACAATACAATGTAGAGGGGACTTAAATTTGCTTTCAAACTGAAGTGATACTGGCTGAAACTCATAATTTTTTTTTGTGTTATTTTTTTTTTTAAATTATTATCTCTACTGGTAATTGAACAAATGCAAATGAAAAATCATTTCAACAGAGACATGATATATTACAAACAATGATGTTAAATTAAGCAAGAAAAGCTACTGTGAAAATTCTGAGACTGAGAGGCTAACTTTTAAAAGTTTATCTCTTTTTTTTGTAATATATTCATGTAAAGTGGAAAAAAATATTTTCTTTAGTATGCAGAAATTTAAAAAATGTTTATTATTTTATATCTTTTAAGAAAATGAAACTTATTTTTGAGAAACATTTGTAAGAAATGAATTTTTCCAGCAAAAAACCGGAAAAAACTGGTTTTTTTCCGCCATTTCAAAATTTTCGGAAATTTTACATCTCTAGCCGGGTGCCTGGTGGCACAGCCTAGTTTTACCTAAAACAGCTTAAAATGGCAGTGTACAAGAAAATTTTTAACGGAACTATGTTTTAAGAAATATCCAAAATCAAGTGATATGAAAATTATTTAAGCACTGACTGCAGAAGACAATTTAAAATAACCTGTGTTTTATGAATATTTTAAAAATTGGGAAGCCTTCAGATGCTTAAAGGGTGAAAGTTATTATGCACATTCATTCAGATAAAGTTTTCGATATAAAATATCTCTTGTTATCTAATGTGTGAATTGTATACCTATAACAAAAAGTTAGTAATGTTAGAAGGGAGAAAAGTGCTTTTATATTATTATAGTGTTTATTAAAAAAGGTGCAGAAGACACATAGTAAAATTTGATAAATCTGTTTCAGAATAAAAACAGGCCATCAAGACATTTAGTTGTTTATTTGTCCAAGCGAATATGATTATCGTTATTTTCTGTAATAGGGCTCAAGGCTGGTCCTGAGGCAGGTGCATTGTTCCCAGATTCAGTGGAAGTGACTTATTTATTATTATTAGGCAGTAACAAATAGGGCACTTTTTTCTTTTAACTAGTTTTCAGATTTTAAGTTTTGTATGTGGGAGAAGGAGAGGGGGGGGCGGAAATTTCAGGGGAAAGGAATAATTTATATGACTATTTATTTATTATCACCGTAGAGCAACGAATAGGGCAGAATTTTTTTTTATGTAAAAATAACTTACAGATTTTTAATTTATTTCTATACTGTGGGTGGGGGGAAGGTAAATTAAATTATGGGATGTTAAGGGTAATTTAGATTGTTTAATTTTTGTTATTAGTGAGTAACGAATGTAGCAATATTTTTTAAATAACTGAAATTTTGCATGCTGGAAGGAGAGAGCAAAGGGGGAGTGGAAATGTCAGCAATCGAAGATATTTTATATGATTGATTATTTATTGCCGCTAGAGAACAATGAATAGAACAGTAGATTTTTATAAAAAAAAAAATAAATTTAAAAATATACTATACTCCTTTGTATGCTGGGGGGGGGGGGGGCATAAATTTGAGAGGTTAGGGGCAATTTAGGTGATTATTTATTTATTTTTGTTAATGAGTAATGATTACAGCAATTTTTAAGATTTTTAAATATTTGAAAATCTGTATATTAGGAGGGGGAGCAGAAATTTCTGGGATAGGGGATAGGAACAATAAATAAAACAGAAGATTTTTGATTAAAAAAATAATTTTTTTTAAATATCTATATTCTTTTGTTTGAGGGGTGTGGGGAGATAAAACTTCAATGATGGGGAATAATTTATAGTATTGATCATTTATTGCCACTAGAGAGCAATAAATAGAACAGAAGAGTTTTTATATACAAATAAAAATTAAAAAAATATATCATACTCTTTTGTATGCTGGGGGGGAGCATAAATTTGGGTGGTTAGGGGGGTAATTTAGATGATATGATTATTTATTAATTTTATTAGTCAACAAAGAATGTTGGAGATTATTTTTATAAGTAAAGAGTTTTAAAGATGTGAAACTCTGCATGCAGGAGGAGAGGGGGAAGGAGATAATTTATATAGTTCGTTATTTATTGTCACTGGAGAGCAACAAACAGGCCAGAAGATTTTTTTATATATAAAATCAAATATTTTAAACTTATTTTGAATCGGGGGGGGGGGGGGGGAAGCAAAGTGTGAACTGTAAATTTTGGAGTTTGGGGATGGGGTTAATTTAGATTATTATTTATTTATCGTTATTAGTGAGAAACAAATAGAGCAGATTTTTTTTTTTTTTTTTTTTTTTTTAATAAAGAGTTTTAAAGATTTGACGTACGAACGAGATCGTACGGTGGACGGGGAGAACAGAAGAGGGAAGCGTAAATTTTGACGAGAGGGGGGATAATTTGCACGATTGATTATTTATTTCTTATCACTAGAAAGCAACAAATAGGGCACAACTTTTATTCTATAATAGAAATAAAGAAATTTTAAAATTTTAAATTATTTTGCGTGCTGGAGGGTGGGGGGGGGGGGGGACGAGGTGGCAAGGAAGCGTCAGATAAAACAAGCGTCTGGGGAGAGAACGACTGCTAATGGTACGACTTAGAAAATTTCGGCTTCTGATTAACTCGTTTCTGCGCATGCGTCAGCAGAGGCGAAAAGGGAAAAAACGCTTTAATTCTTCCCTTGAGTGGACCGTACTGAGATATGGATCTTCCCTTTTCGTTGTGTATTTGTTTATGAGGTGTTTGAAAAAGTTAAGTGAAGTACATTTCAGCGTTTATGTGATTTAAACTTTAAGCTTTTATGTGATATAAACTCAGTGAGCAATGCAAAAACATCAAATGGTTTTAAAAGTTTATATATACGTATATATATATTCTGGTTGTAGGGTTAGCGCTCTTTAACACAAATGACAAATAAAAACAACACTAAACATGAACAAGATTGGAAGACAATTAGTAAACAGTTATTTGCATTTTGTTATAATCTGCTTTATTCACGGAGCTCTTCTGAAATATTATTAAATACAAAATTTTAAATGTTATAAATGACTGAATCTGTAAAAAAAAAAAAAAAAATTAAAAAAAAAATTTAAAAAAATAAAATAAATAAAAAATATGTATATGTGTTGAGCTATTTATAATTTATTTTGAGAATTTAAAAGTTTTAAAAAAGAGATACATTTCCATTAGCATCAGTTAAGTAATAAATTGTTACCAGTAATCAGAAATAAAAGGATTTCGAGGTTAACCCCCCCCCCCCCCCCCCAAGAGCATTTAAAAACTGATTAAATATATACAAAACTCCTTGTGATAAAATTACAATATGATGTGTAAAAACGATGGTGAAGAAAAACATAAGAAGCATAAAATGTTTACCATTCATTTGTTTCAAGACCTCATAATAGGAACCTCTATTTCAACATAAAATTAAAGACAAAATGAGAAGCAATAGTAGCAAAATAATACATTTATGTTACTGCTACTGTTCTTTCTTATGTTTTTCTTTGAAAATTGAAGACGATTCTCTTTTATGAACCTTTTAACACTTAAATGCTAAATTTGTAATGTTGTGTGTACTTTTCATTACGTCAGTCTTATATTTACTTAACACTGTTTTATGGGCATGCAACACAACAAAATTGTTCATCTAATGAATAACAATCACAAACCCTCCCAGATGAAGATTTTGGCTGCACTACTGAGTCAGATACTTAAAAACTTATTGAATAATTTAATTGAATTTAAAGTGATTTCAGGCAAACAAACTCTAGATTGTTTACTGTGGTGGTTTGCTAAATCTGTTTTTGTCCAACATTTTCTCGGCTAATCAAATATATTCCCGTATTTTACTACTCTAATATAGAAAGATACTCTAAATACCGGCGTCATTTCATCGGTCACAGTTAAAAATAACAATATTTTGCCATTTATGGCCTAATTTTTCATTGGCGGAATATCCCCCTTCCCACCTAAGTTTTTGTTCAAAATGTTCTTAACGAATCAATTTGTACTGACCATATATCATTACTGTGATTAAGACATTCTACTTACAGGCAAACAAACTCTAGATTGTTTACTGTGGTGGTTTGCTAAATCTGTTTTTGTCCAACATTTTCTCGGCTAATCAAATATATTCCCGTATTTTACTACTCTAATATAGAAAGATACTCTAAATACCGGCGTCATTTCATCGGTCACAGTTAAAAATAACAATATTTTATCTTTCAAAATATGTTAAAGTAATAGCATTTATACAAATAACTGAAAGGATTATCTGTATAAATGCCAGTCTTAATTTAAGGAATATTCAGAATTTAGTTATTTCTAGATGCTCGATGATAATAACCAGTTAAAACAAAACTATAGCAGACGACAATAACAAAACCAACAGCCTTTTGTACTTTTAAGACTGATACAAACAATAAATAACATCATATGCAGTCATATTTCTTAACTCTCTGACTATATGAATGAATATTTTTGTGCATTAATAAACATTAAGCTATAGTTTCGTATTTTAAGCAATTTCAATAATACCTAAATGTGAAAATAGTGACTGCCAGACATCCGGTTAAAGGGTAGCTTTGAATGTTGGGAAATTTTGGCAGCTCCTAGTAAAATGGTGGCCAAAAAATCACAAATAAGGATGAGGTGTGTGAAGGTGGTACTGTTTTTGTAAAGATCTGTGATTTTATATTCGTTAACTATGTATAAAAAGGACAAAAGACAGAATGATATCCGTTCTGCTTATTATTTGTGCATCATCCGGCTTTTTGCTCCAAATTATATAAAAAATGTTATATTTAATTTAAATGGGATGACAGAAAGCATCCCAAGTTGAACTAATGGGACATTATTTACACACCCTTTCAAGCTCCATTCTCGAAAATCTTTTATGCACTTTTTTTAGTATATTTAGTTTTTTTATCATGATTATCTGTAAGGTAGTTGAACGTTATTTTGTACCTGAATTCATACTTTTTTAATAACTGTATAAGTTAGGTTAGATTTTTAAATGATTCGTATATAATCAAAATATGTAGTTCACACACACACACTGGATATATTGCATTTTTCATTTTTTAAAAATTAAAATATCATCTCCGGATCGAGCAAAATGTGGAATATGATGTGCGACGTGATGCCAACGATATCCGAGGACAGTATCACTCAAAGGAGCGGCCAGTTCGCTACCGACGAGTCAAATTTTGAGCAGTTAATGGTGAATATGCTCGATGAACGGGATAAACTTATGGAAAATTTGCGTGAAACGCAAGAAAGCATGCAAGAGCTCCAGTCAAAATTGCAGGAAGTTGAAAGGGAGAGGGACTCTCTTCAGAGGCAGCTGCAAGCAAATCTACCTCAGGTATGTTGCTATAACTGTTGTTGTAGTGTAGTAAAGCAGCATTAAAATTTTTAGAAATAGATGTGCAAAAAAACAAAGTAAAGAAAGAAAAGTTTTGTCTAGAATTTATGCATTGAATAGGCCTTGTCACATTGTTAATACAGTAGCATGTTTAGCAAAACATTTTTCTTTCCAAGATACAAAATTTATTCAACAAATCTCATTGCAGTTTACTTGCTTCACACTATATGTATTGATCTTGAATGAAGTTTGAGCTCTTTTAGAGTTTTGTGCGAGTTAAACTCGTTTTAAACATTTAAACTCGAAAATTTCATCTTTTATTATGCTGAAGAGAAGCCTCATAGCATAGTGGTCAGCGTGCCTGTCTACCACGCATCAGGGTTTCAGTTCGATTCTGGGCTGTGGACTGGGTAAGGTTCACTCAACCTTTCAGGGTCGATAAAATGAGTATCAAGCTTGCTTGGGAACTAAACACTGAGGGTCCTGCATTAGGCTGACCACCTGGCTGGGACATATGCTGCATAGCACCTCAGGGCCCATGGTCAAGAAATCTGAACTGGACACTGTAGGCTAAAATCCTTAAGAGGCTACTTCACACTCTGGCGAAAACACCCGCTCACTAATGTTAATTCTATGGGGGAAATAATTTACGATATTTCGTTCGCATTTCAACATTTTTGCATTGGATAGCTGAGGTCAATCTCTATGCATGCTCCTTTCTATTTTTTCGATTTTTGTTGCAGTTTTTTTTACTGAGGATACTTTCACTTTTGAAACTAGTTCCGAAAGTGAAAGTATCTTAATAAAAAAAACTTGTAATCAAAATTGAAAAAGTACAAAGGAGCATGCATAGAGATTGACCTCAGCTATCCAATGCAAAAAAAAAAAAAAAAAAAATCATTTAAAAATATTGAAATGTGAAAGAAATATCGTAAATTATTTCCACCATAGGATTAACATTAGCGAGCAGGTGTTTTCGCCTGAGTGAAGTAGCCTCTTAATGAATTGTTGTGACACATGTTTAGTTTTTTTTTTTTTAGGTTAACCTGAAAGCTAATATGTGTTTGACAAAAAAATTTTTTTGTTAGCCTGTAACTCTGAACTGGAAATACTTTCAAATTCAAAATGAAAGAACATTAATGCAATTAGGAAAAAATAGTCTATGATTGTGCCTCTCATTGGTTTTACCTTTTATGAAAAAAATGAATGTCCTATATACTGATTCATATTATAATAATATAGTGTGTTTATCTCAGGGTTTTGAAAAAACTCATGCCTTTTTTCTAATAAAACCTCCCAAAAACCTGGGGAGTTTTTCCATAAAACCCGTATAAACTTTTTTTTTTTTTTTTTAAACCCTGGAATGGTTTATGTGAATGAATGTCCTGTTTTTTAATGTAAAAATTTAATATCTCCTAATCTGACATGCAATAAAAAAAAGGAAAGAGTGCCAATCTGACCTGTCAAGCTCAGTTAAGTTTTGGTAAAATAAGGTCAGCTGATTCAATGTAGGACTCTAAAACGCAGGATCCTATATGTTGTTTATAATTTATGTGATCAAATAGATTTTTCCTAAGGTTAATATGGGGGATAGTTAATCTGATCTTTATAATCAACATCATTAGAGGAGACTGGTACACAGTGGACCACTTTTTCAGTTAATTTTTTTTTCTCTTTAACGGAATCGATCTGCATGAAAATATTTTTGAATATTCTTTAAACCTTTATGCATTCATCATAATTTTCTCATAACATAGTTTTCAATACATTTTTCAAAAAAAAAAAAAAAAAAAAAATTAATTAATTATATTTTGAAAATAATAACAGATTAATACAGGAACAATTGCAATTTAATTGAAGTTATTATTTAAGTGCAAAAAAATCAGCACACGTTAAAATTTGCATATGAAATTTCAAAATACTTATGAGTAAGATTGAACTTGGAATTTTCCTGAAATACTTTTGGGTCTGGGAGCAACATTATGAAATCATTGACATCAACAACAGATTCATCTACAGTTTCGGGAAAAATAAACTGATTTCCATTCAATTTGCGTCGCATGAATCTTACTTGAATAGAATCATCACCAATTAGACTACACAGTTATATTTATCAAAGGCAGTAAATACAAAACAAAATATTTCTTACTTTGTTAAATAAATTGTTATTTAACATAGTAATAATAAATGTTAAACAAATTGTTATTTTTCTTTGTTTACTTTATTTTACAGTTAAATAACTACTTTAAAACAATATTCTTTATATGAAACAAGCAATTATTAAATATTTTGAACATTCTGCATTACAGGAGCAGAGCAGGGGTCGATCCAGGAAACATTTGGGGCCTGTTTAGGGCCCCTTCACAAAAATCTATTTAATAAAATGGGCCCCTTCACAAAATTCAATTTGATAAAATGGGCCCCTTCACAAAAATCAATTTGATGAAATGGGTTCCTTCACAAAATTCTATGCCATAAAAACTTACTATTTATTATTTATTTATTATTTTGTGATGTTTTAAAATATGTAATTTGTAAACAAACAAGTTCACCAGAGCGGAAAACTTCAGCAAAAGGATTTAAAAAAGTTTTTATTTATAAATGCTTGGTTCGAATTTGATTAACTGGATTTCAACTTTCGTTGTAAAATGTTATTTTTCACAAAAATATAATAAATTTCACAAAAATAACCTTTACTTTTCACAAAATGGGCCCCAAGAAAAAAAACCTGCATCGACCCCTGCAGAGTGGATTGTGGACCACTGTGCCCCAGGAGTGGGTGGTCCACTGTGCCCCTTGTTGAAGTTCAATAAATAATCATATTAATATTGTTTATAGCCTTCTTTTAAACATATCAACTTTAAAGTTAAATAAAAACAAGTATCTGAGCTTTGCAAAAAAGCTGTTTTATCTTATTTATCTACAACCTTTAATTACTAAAAAAATAAAAATATGATGATGAAAAATTTTACTTTCAGAAACTTGAAACAACCAATCAGGATAACTAGTTCTATCTGAGCTAAACATATTTTCTGAAGGCTATAAATAATCAGTGCAGTGTTGTTGTCTATTAGGATAGAAGAGAAGCTTAAACAAATTTAAATAAATAAAATATTAGGGGGTGGTCCACTGTGCCCATAGGTCCACTGTGTACCGGTCTCCCCTATATCTGCTACTATTGTTGCAATTTACATAAAGAATTTTAGGTACTTTTATGTTAGCTGGATGCCAGTGATCGCCAAAATTTTTTGAATCTCGCCATCTTTTAACACTAGCTAAAAACAAATAGCCAGTATTTTAACATTGCAATATAACATCTTAAAAAAATTTACTTAAAATTAACTAAAATATAATCATGATAAAATACATAAATGCAAACATATCAATACAAATAACAAACTCTCTTGTAATCAGGTCTATTAATGATTGGGCTTAGTCAATAACAAAAATGTTAAAATAAGGCATCAACATAAACTAGAAATATTTTATTTCATAATGAAAGCATCATATCTAATTTTATATATACACAAAAATAGAAACTTCTGTTATATAAGCAAAAGCAGTGGCACAGCCAAGGGAGGTGTTTTGGGGTTAAAATACCTCTCAGAGCTAAAAGATAGTTATTGCTGCTTATATGAATCACTGGTTTATCAAATAAGCTGCTTTTTAGGAATCGAGTAAACCAAAACTCAGTATTAGTATTTTTACCTTAGTTGGAATCTACCCCTTTATAGAATCAAATTATATTCAACAATGATGATTCATTAAAACATACTTAAAAATAGAGAAAATGTATAATAGCTAGTACTGTTAAAACTAATCACTTATTTCGTAAAATAGCAGTGTTCGCATCCTGTCACATTGCTGTATAGTGGCGAGTCTTTTAACCGATTATTTTTCTTTGCTTCTTTTTACAAAATGACGCAGAGTTCGTTGATATATATCATGATATATATCTGATTATTTTCAAAATATCAAGATTTTTGATATTTTTATATTATTTGATATTTATTTTTAAAGTATCAAGATGTTTGTTATTTTCAATATTTGATATTTATTTTCAAAATATCACTGTGCAAGATATTTTTGATGATAAGTCAAAACAAGTGGAAATGAAATTTTCAACTGATATTGACTGTTCTATTCTGTAGATAAAGAACATTTGTCACTGGCAGTGACTTTTCTAGCTAAAGAAAAAACAATCTTATCCAAGCTTTGTTTGAAGTTTTTAGTTTTAAATGTAGATTATATGGGACTAATAATTTAATTCAGGACAGATATAAAAAGATAAACTGTCTAATTGCCGAAACATCAGTCAAGGCTCACTGTGGAGACGCGAAAAGTTTTTGGTTTCCATCTGTTTGTCTGTTTCGCAATAACTGCCATAAAAATCGTCCTATTAAGTTGATTTTTGGTGGGTATGTTGGCGAGGTACCCGGAATTAGCTGTATAGTTTTTAGTTACATTTGGTTCATTCGTTCGAAAAATATAGAACATTTCTTTGGGACAAGTCCCGTATCCTGTGCTGAGAGATTTGTTGAGTTTTTTGGTGCGATTTCTGGGCGATAACTGTTTTAATCTGGTTTGATCGGATTTCGATCTGATAGTCTAAGTTTGAATGGCTTTTCCTATCTAGGGTTGCTTTATTTTCGTAAATCGCGTTAAGAAGGGAGATCTTTATGCTTATTTGTTAATTAGAATCACGTGAATCGTTATTCAGCAAAATTTCGAATATTTAAAATGATGTTTTTCTGCCGTCTTGGAAAAAATTTCATGTCGCTAAAATGACATTTTGGCGAAATTTTTTTCGCCAAGTTCGCCAAGCAGCACAGGATATGGAACTCTTCCCAATTTTATTGACTAATTTATTTATATTTAATTATAAAAGTAAAAATGTTTTGATTTAACTTGATTATGTCAGAAACAAAACAAATGTTTTGATTTATCGCCCGCAGTCAGCCATCTCATTTTTTAAATCAAAACATTTTAACTTTTATTATTAAACATAAATAAATTAGTCAAAATTAAATAGCGTGTTTATAAAAAGTAAATATGGATGAAAATTATTTTGGAAATGAGAAACAAAACAAATATGTTTTGATTTAAAAAACTAGATGGCGGACAGCAGGCTAATCCCAAAGCTTAGCCCATATTTCAAAGAATATCAAAATAAGAAATACATTTTTTTTATCTAAGAAATTGCAAGAATAAGAACTTCATAAGAATTTCCGAATATCATTGCATAAATCGTGTTTAATTTAACACTTCTAATTTCTGAAACCTCCAAAGTATTTTATATGCCTACTAGGGGGCCTACCCCCTGCGAGCTACGCTCACCAACCCCCGCTCAGACTTCGAGGCCTCTAAAAACATGACAGCGTGCTTTATTTTAAAAATATTGGTAAATCTGTAATTGGGTTGCCATGCTTTTAACGTTTTAATTGGGCATTTTTTGATTATCATGGCCTCATACACAGCTGTTGCGACAACTGACGACTGTTTTCGGGATTGATAAGTAAAATCAATTACAACTTGAAAACCAGCTTGTATAAAATGGTTAGGTTTTAAATTGTGGCTACCTCTCGGACTTTTATAACAACGATCTGTATTCTATTCTTCCTTTGCGTTTAAGGATGAGAAAAAATTCATCTGCTTGTGAATAACATTAAGAACCACGGTATTGAAAAGTACTATGTTATAGACATTTTCAGTAACAGGTTTTAATTTTCTCTCTATTTTAGTGCACCATCATGCATATTTTCATGTTATTTTAAATATGTAAATTATTTATTTTAATTAATATGTATATACGAATTTTCTAATAATTATTTATCATACAAAATTAATTAAATATTTTGTGCATGCATGCCTGCATTTATTCGGCATCAATTGATGAGATATTTAAACAAATTTGCAATCCGCGATAATTTTACACCATGTTATGTCACTTGAATATTGCCCATAAGAAAATCGGGTACTTTTCCAGTATAGGATTCTTTGCTTTTAGGTTTGGCGTAATTCGAGCTTCAAAAAGGGATAGATTTGTTAATATACGTACATTTGTTGCCAAAAGTTATGAAAACAAACCCAATGAACTTTTGCTGCTTTTCTATTATAGGTGTTTTGACGCTTTTTTAAAAAGCTTGGCGGAAAAAATGAAGCAGGATATTTTATTCTCCTTCCGTTCAGTTGGGCAATTAATATTTTATATATTCGTTCTAAATATCCGAATTAGTGATTTTATAAATTCGTTTAATTAAATTTTACAAAAAAATAACAAAATGATATCAATAAATAATAATTACTATTAATTCCTTTCCCCCCCCTTTCTTTTGTGTTTACATAAATGACGTCATTTGGACGAATTTATTCAAAATATTTTCAGTTTATAAATTAAATTAAATTCTGACAGACAATTGAATCCTGACGATAGAAATGTGATTTTTTTTTTTCAAATTTTCCCGAAAAACATAATTTAATTACAATCTTGTCTTCATTATCGATTGAAATAAAATATAAATTCAATTTCAATTTGAAAATGACGAAAAAAAAGAAATCAATAATCCCTATCGGGATCCTTTTCAATTTTTTTCCCTTTTTTGTCACAAAAAAACTGAGTAATTAGTTGCCATCATTACAGAAATGTCATTAAAATTAGAAAAAAATTAATATCTCGAAAACTAATTCCAATTTCAAAATTCTATTACCAGTTTTGACATCCGCGGATTTTTATGAACAATTGGTATTAATTTCACCATCAAGCGTTTAATATTTTATTAAAAATAGCCCTAGAACATAATCAGTCGTTTAATCAGTCGTTTCATAAAATCGTTTCATAAATTCGTTTCATAAAATCGTTTCACAAATTCGTTTCATTAGGATTTTATATATATAGGGTAGATAAATATGTATGTAACATAAAAAATAAATAAATTGCGAATTGTAAAAAGCTAAATAATATGAAAAGTGAGATTAAAAAACAATGACTTTCAGAGCTGATGTTGAGGTTCCTGATCTGCAGATTTACTAGTTTAGATAATTAGTTCTATACAGCTAAATTACAAAAGAATCAATTTCCGGTTTTGGTGTTGTTGAGCTTAAATTATACAACATGTTAGGGAATAAAAAATAAATGAGCTTACATTTATGTTTAAATTTTTCAATTAAAAAAAACTGTTTGTATTTAATTTTTTGTTTTATATATTTCTGATTTCTTGATAGTTGATACTGAATCTTATAGTTGTTTTTTTATAAGTGTATAAAGCAAATTGTTTTTGTTTTGTTGATTAGTTGATCTTCAATTTTGTTCAAAGTGAAAAATAAAAGAAAAAAAGGGGGAAAAAAAAGAGCAGTTTTAGTATATTGTTTAAGTTTTCATATTAAGTGCAATATATTTTAGTTTCTAATCTATATTATGCTTGAAAATATTTGTTATGAGCATGAGCAGTAAGTTGACTATTTTGAAAATATCAGATATATATTGAAAATATCGGATATATAAAAAAATCTGATATTTTTGATATTTTCAAAAATATCATGATATTTACTAACTCTGGAAATGAGACTAAACTTTAAATCGTCAAATTCCATAGGGAAAATATAATAAAAAAACACTAAAACACATGATAAATTTTGAATGTACAGAAGTGGAATTTGAACTACCGTATATACTTGTGTATAAGTCGAAGAATTTTAGACAAAATTTGGGAACTGAAAATGGGGGGTCGACTTATACACGAGTAAGTAAAAAAAAATAAAAAAATAAAATACGGAGTGAAATACCGGAGTCATATTTTTTCGCAGATAATTGGTGAATGTGCAAGTCTTTTAATTAATCACATATGGGTCTAGGTTGGAGAAACAGATAAAAGCGGACAATGGTGATTGATAAAAAAAAACTCAACAATAATGTCTCTAATTTTTCTGCACTCATTTTCGCTTGGGATAGAATTCCCTTCAATACAGGGACATTCCTTTGAACATTTTAATCTCCTTTTTAAAAAGAGTTCAACTTGAGAATGCGTCTAGTTTTCTCTCCTAAAAGTCCTACAATACAAAGAAATACTATATTTTAGCAGTTTAAGAAGTTGTTTTCCCTTGTAAATAAAACTTAGATAGATTTTTCAAAAAAAAAAAAAAGTAAGTAATCATTAAATTGACGTGAATGGTTTTCAAAATAGTTTAAGCTTCTTCAGTTTTACATAATTATACAATTTTAAAATGTTGAATTAAAAAAAAAAGAAGTCTGATTAGAAATGTTAAAAAAAAGTTTACTAATTTAATGAAAAGTTTATTTTTTTTTATCCTCGATTACAAATAATTTTTCAACATGCTACCAGAAATGTGGTTCGACTTATACACGAAAATTCAATTTTTTCCAAAATTTTGCGTAAGAATTGGGGGGGTCGACTTATACACGAGTATATACGGTATTTACTTGTTAAAGCTGGGGGAAATTTGATCTAAGTACAATAAACCCTGCCAAAACAGAACCTGTCCATAATGGAATCCTGTCTTAAATCGAAATAATTTATGGTCCTGATGAAAAGAAAACATACAATTATATGTGTTAAGACGGAAACTTTTTTAAAACAGACTTTTTTCCTGGTCACTATCGATTCAGTTTCCACAGGCTTAAATAAATTATAAACCCGTGTTATAGCTTAGTATAATTCAAATTTTTGTTCATTAGACTCGGACCAGTGGGGTCCAGGCTTACTTTTTTTTAATATAGATTTTGGGCTGGAACTGGTTCTTACTTTTTTCTGCAGTCTTGGGTCTGTCCGAAACTGGACTTCATTCTTTTCCGGCCCAAGCCGAATCAAAGAAAATTTTCATGATCTTCCATCATGGTGGCAGTTTTCTTGTAAAACTAATAGTGATATTGCATATTTGTTTAAAAAGTCCTTAGAAATGGAATTTGGTTTAATAAATAACAGAAAGATATTTAAATTGCTCATTGCAGGTGTCAAGTGTCTTTTTTTTTTTTACATAGAGCTTTAAAATTATTATTTAAATTTATGAACCAAGTTTTTCTTTCATTCTAAACTACATTCATTTTTCAATGAGTGTTCATGTATGTCATTGTCCCTAAATGATCATTAATTTTGTTATTCTGTACTTCATAGATTGCAGACATATAATTTGCTGTACCTTAAAATGTTTACATACATATACATATGCATGCAATATTCTGTTAAAAGAACTTAAATTGTAGGATGCTATTGAATAAGAAATATTGGCATAATTTGCAGAAATTGGGTCGGACTAGATCAATAAATTAAGAAAAACTAAACAGCACGAACCAGAACCAGGTTGAATATTTAATTTTGGTACGTGCCACGTACGGCCGATAAAGCTTTGATAGGGATCCTGGCTAATCTTTTAGCTTTTATATAACGGACTGGGCCGAGTCGGGTCCAGCCTTAGAAATTTCAGTCCGAGAAGACCTCCCCTGCCAACCAGAAACATTTACTGTTTCTTCTGGGGAGAAAAAAAAGCAACACAGTGTACTCAAAATATTAAAAGTACAACACAAAAATGACATTGTGCAGTCATAAAATATCATGTGTGTCAATCATAGAATCACAATGTGCACATAGAAATGTGCAGTCATAGAATCACAAATATTTGTGACATACAGGCTATTTAAAAAAAAAAAAAAAAAAAAAAAAAAAAAGAACAAACTGCAAGAGATGGTAGAGCAAACTACAACAAACAATTTTTGGCCAGGAAACCAGGGTCACAATTAATTTAATCAAACAATAATATAAGGTATCTACTTCAAGTTGAACCCTAATAATTTATGCAGACATTTAACAATAATAAAGATGTTTAATTGAATTTTCAACAGACTTAACTAGCTTACAATATCACAAAAAATGCTAGAAATGCACAGTAATTCCAAAATGTGGAGTGTCTAGTTCAGTGCTGTTTGGACGCAGATACTGATAACTTCCACTAGTTTTTGTAGTATCATTTCATTTCAACATAAAGGTTATTGACAATTTTGTTGAAATAGCTTTATTATTGTTAAGGCTGTTCTCAAATCCAAACTGGCTACTTCATGACATTTTTAATTAATTTTTGTTCATAAACACATGAAATTGGTAGGCGTTCTTATTCAGAAACTTTATAACCGAAAGACGTTTTACATTTTTTGGTAAAGGCAGAAGATCTTTCAGAAAATACTTTTCAAAGTGGATGTTTTGAACCGAATTTCTAACGCAATAAGCTTGAGTAAGGAGAAAAACGTGTTGCCATGTGACACAAATCTCTTATAACTCGATAAGTAATTTGTTTATCCAAATATGGAAAAATCCAATTGATTACAAATCGCTTCAATAGTCAGGCCTGTCAATTGTATGCCTTTGCGTTTAAAAATGAGTCAGGAAATGTATCAGAATGTTTCGCGTTGTTGAGTAGATCAGTTGAGAACAACCTTAAATTTATGAACAAAAATTCGTGTTCAGCTTGGAGTGAAAAACCTTGTATTTTTGATTGAACAAATGAGTTGCAATCTCGGTTTCCTACACAAAAATTATTTTTTGTAGTGTATTCTTTCACTCCTTAAAGCTTGTCTCATCTTTGTTGAAACAATTCGTATAAATCTAACATCAGCTTTGTGTTATTTCATTGATGCATTTTACGTCTTGTAACTCTAAGATTGTAAATGCCATTTAAATGAATCATGTTTAACACAGTGTCTGATTCTAATAAACAGAAAAAAGTAATAGTATGATTTAATTTATTAAAAAGTGTTTTGATTAACCAGTGATTCTAATAAGAGGTGAGTAATGGACTAGCTATCAATAACTCAACCTCCTCTCTAGAGCTGAATTCTGGCTGTGCCACTGCTGCCCTCCAATGGTGTTTGACTTCCAGTTTGTGACATCATTTGAAACAAAAAATGCTGCAAAACATGAAGAATTGCATAAAAAATTTAAATTAAAAAAAAATCTAATAAAAAAATCCAAATTGGGATAATTAATAACCCACCCCTCCCTTTTAAAATCATGATTTTTTATAATTATCAACTCTCTCCAAGCTAAAGAGAAAAAAAAAAAAGACTATTCTGAGCATAACTGAGGCTGAAATGGAAGCAACCAATAAACCAATCAAGCATTCTTGGCAAAATTTTTGAGTGTCAAAGGAAAAAATTCGTTAAAAATTCAAAAATCTCTCTACGAATTCCACATAAACTTTATTAAAAAGAGGATGATATTTACTAAATTGGGCTAAAAGATTGGAACCGGATTCCTGTTACTAATATGAAAAAATTGCAGTGAAACATGAAAAAGCACTCAAGATTGCATATAAAATTAAATTAAAAAAATATATATTCAAAAATTCGAAAATCGGGCTTCGAGTTGCGAAACTACATCCATAGAGGTACTATCTTCCAACCAAATTTTGTAGGTTTACGTGCAGCGGTCTCTTCAGAACACAGCCCACAAACACACAAACATCCTTTTTTATATAGTTATAGATATCTTTAATATCACTTTTATCTTTTTAACACTTTCCAACATAGTTGAAAAGTGTTTATGCATTCGGTTTGTCTGGCCGTCTGTCTGTCTGTACTCTAACTCACATAAGTACACTCGGATTGCCATGTTTACCATGGTATATTCAGTATTGAAAATGATGTATAGCGTTTATAGTTCATTTGCGTTTATAGTCAAGTGCCCCTGCTCAAAAGAATGCCATTACATTAGGGTCTATGCAGAAGGTGGGGGGATCCTTTGCAGTGTATTTTAATGGTGTTACTCTATTTCAAACATATTCAAATTGATATACATCACTGAAGTGCACTACAAGATACTTTATAGAACATGGTATGTGTATTCGTAACACTTATAGTTCATTTACAGGGGCACTAAAAAAAATTGTGTTATGTTCTATGTGGAAAATTTTTTTGTAGTGTATTTTAATGGTGTCATATTATTTCAAACATAATGAAATTAATATGAATTTCTTAGATGCACTAAAACAGGCTTTCTATAGAGTATGGAGTGTAAAGCATTTACTATTCATATGCAAGGCCACACAAAAGAATTTGGTTACTTAATATCTATAGAGGAAAACTGTTTGCCACATATTTTAATTTATGTTACACTATTTCAAATACAATTAAATATATATATATTACTGAGATTTTTCTGATACTTGCTGTTATAGGTGCAGATTCCCAACATTTGGAAAGAGTCACTGGCTCCTAAACCCAAAAAAATCCATTGGGCACAGTTGTAAAACAAACACATAAAAACAATAGTGTTTATATAGGGTAAAAAAAAAAAAAAAAGAATTCAAAGTATAAAGTAATTTATTTAATATAAACAAGTGTACAACAAAATTTGAATATTAATTAAATCTTAAATCATGTACAGTCAGAAGATAAAGATGGGCAAGATACGGTTTAAAAAAAATATGTATAAGCTATGCAATCATGATAGCGGGGAATACCAGAAAAAATACCAGAAAAACAATATTTCTTATTTTGATTTTGCCAGACAAAATTACATATGAAAGAAAATCTGAATTTGTGAGAATATTTTGCACTATAAAAATCAAAACACACTTCAAACATTTGTTTATATATATATATATATTTAAATCACAGTCTATGTAAAATAAAATTATCAGATTCAAACTGTTACGAATAACATTGCTATTCGAATATATTTAATAGTTTGCTGTGTTAAACAGATCATTCTGAAATGTTATTAAAAGATAACAATAATGTTTGGTATGTGTTTTGGTCTTAATCTTTAAAAAAATATCAACATTTCACGATGGCGACTGGGAATATCAGAAATTGATTACTTTTAAATCACATGGCGACTTAAACACCGAAAATTAGTGGCCACAGCAAAATATTTAGCCGACTGGTGACCTTGACTCTGCACCTATACTTGCTGTAGAATATGATGTGCATAGCATTTATCATTCATTTACAGGGACACTCAAAATATTTCAGATACAGTACTGTATCTGAATTATTATTGTCTATTAGCGATAATTGCTGGAAGTTCATTTTCAGTTATAATATGTGTTTTTAAATTTAACTAAATTTCTGCATCCTATGTGGTGTATATAACATTTATCATTCATTTACAGGGACACTCAAAATATTTCCGATACAGTACTGTATCTGAATTATTATTGTCTATTAGCGATAATTGCTGGAAGTTCATTTTCAGTTATAATATGTGTTTTTAAATTTAACTAAATTTCTGCATCCTATGTGGTGTATATAACCTGTATATTGGTCATATACAAGGCTACACAAAATAATTCAAAAGTATTATTAAGTGTGAGCATGAATTGCTTAAATGTGGCCTTTAATTAAGTTATGCATTTTGAAGTTAAACTATATTTAGCATACTGAGATGTAATGTGTTTGTAGAATATGGATAAAATCATGTACAAGGCCTGCAAAGAACTGGATACATGATTTCAATAGTTTTAAGTATGGGTTTGCCTGAATTAACTGTTAGCTTAATATGTGGCATGTGTAAAAATCTGTAGGTAATATACAGGGCTGTACAAAAAAATAAAGTATGTTTCTGTCTGTTGCATAGTTGCCAACTTCCTGATTTTTTGAATACCAGTAAAATCTTACAAAAATTTTCGCTTTATTAAATAGAAGAAATATTTTTACATAAAAATATTTGTATGAAAATAATTGGGAGGTTGGCAGCTGTGCTATTGGTAAAAATTGCTGAAGCTGAATTTTCACCTGTGTTATGCATTTTCTTATTAAACTAAATTTTAGCATACCATGCAGAATATATACAAATCTGTAGATCATATACAGGACAGCGAAAAAGAATTGAAATAGAATACTTTTCCAGCTATGGATGGTAATTGCTGAATTCTATTTTTCAAATGTGTTATGTGTTTTCTGAAATGTTTGGTTAGGTATCTTATTTACCTTATCAAACAGCAAAGTTTTGTTAAAATATTCAGGAAGTGTTGGAAAGTGTTTCATAATCGACATTTAGCACATGATTTTTCTTTCTTTGTATAAAAATGAACAAGTCTACACTCATTAACATTCAAATATATACCTAGTTTTTTAAAAAAATTTAAAAAATATTCAGGACTTTCTTTTGAAATGGTGGGTCAACCTGAACCTGAACCGTTTAAGATCATCATGACGCACACAGAAAAAAATTAGCGTCAACCCAATCCGACCCCTATGCAAGACTCTACTGCACACTGAAGTTTGTGCAAATGAAAAGATATGAGCTGTAATTTTCCACTGAAACCTCTCTTGCCACTTCCATCCGCATAAGCTGGTTTTGAGGAGAATTTCTTCGATCACACATGCGATCTAGGAAAGACCATCCACTTCCTGCTCATGATATTGAAAATTTACATTATTACAATAACATTTTGCTATGGAAGTATTTGAAAGAGGAAAAGGGGGGGGGGATGAAGCTTGTCCTGGAAATTGACAAAAAACAGGAAATATGTTTGTGTTTAATATAATTTTATTTAATTTGTTAATTTATTTATTTTTTGCTTTCCTGTGGTGGTTCATATGCTCATGTGCACCAATACAGGATTCGTCACTGGTATTGAATTACATTAACTAATTGTGTGACATATTTGTTAGCTAAAATCATCACAATTTATACAGATACAGGGAAAAAAAATCTGGTAGTCAGCAAAAATGTTCACTTGCCAGTAAAAAAATGTTTGAGCCAGCTCCTCATCCCCACTCCCCCATACACACATACATTATTTAATCATGGATTTTCAAAGCATATAAATAAGTTTTTAATAAATAGATTAAGAAGAATTATAGTATATAGGGTGGCTGAAAAGTATGGACACATTGTTTGACCGTGATATTTCACGACTAAAATCAGAGAAAGCATGCGTATTTTTTCTATTTTTATAGTATTTTTTACAGATTTTCATGTGATATATTATTTATTTACTTTCGAGGTGCTTATGAAGCTGTGTTTATCGTTTACCCATTGCTCAACTGGTTGCAAATGGAGAGAAGACTTCAAGGATTGTATCTCGCTTGAAAGTCTCACTTCAAACTGTCCAGAAGATCATTAAGTGTTGGAAATCAGTAGAAAATGTTTATGTAAAACAGAAATCAGGCCTACTACCCTCTGTGACTACCCGAAGAATTCGCAACATCAACAAGAAGAGAATTTCCCGAAACGACACCGTAAGCCTGAATTCCATTGCAAAGAGCCTGCATATTTCTGTTCAAAATATCAAAATCAAGAACATTGTTAAAAATTCTCGTGAACTTTATATTTATCAGTTATGACATGAGGAACATTTATCAAACGATGCCAAGCTAAAGAGATTAACCATATGAAAAAAGATGCTCCAAATTTTCAAGATTCACTGTGTGGAAGATGTTTCGTGTGAGATGAGAAAATCTTCACCATCATGAAGGTACACAACCATCAGAATGATCAGTAACTGATAAGTCCAATGTAGAGAAACGCGAAAAAAGAAAAATTGTCACACGATTGCTTTTTCTAAAAGGATTAATGGTTTGGGCAGGAGTTATCGCCATGGGCAAGGCCGTAACCAGAAAAATATTTCGGAGGGGGATTTGTAAGTTCAAATTTTTTTTCTTATTATCATATTTTATATTTGTTTTGTAATACTTTAATAAAGATAAAATTATTTAAAAGTTATCTAATGTGAATTCGAGTAATCGATACTTATTACAAAAGAAAATTGAATATTTGAGTCTTCTTCATTGCAAAGAAATTTATAATTTCATTTGTATTGATGGTGATTCTACTTCGCCAATGTATTAACAAGAGTGTCAACCAAATTAAAGATTTCTGAAGCTTTTTACATATATTTTAAAATGTCTTTTATCAGAAATGTATTCCCAGGAGCATATGTCAAAACTGTTATGTTTGTCAATTTGTGAATATTTGGAATTTGACGCTCATTGTCAGGGCCCGACTAGGAAGTTTTTGTGCCCAGGGCACTTTCAATTTTTCGTGTCCCCCCCCCCCCTCCCTAGAATGGTTAATCTTCTGATACTAGTTTTTTTTTTACATGTTATACACTTATTCGAAAAGTGTCAAATCAAAAAATTAAGTTTTCCGGAAAATTGAAAAACGGTTCTAGGAATGAAACTTTTTTTTCTATTATTTATTAAAATGGGCTATAGATTGAGATATATTGATATTTTAGCCATAGACTGAGATATATTTTTGTCATTTCATTGTATTAATATCTCAAATATCATATTCCTTTCAGTTGTGTCACTTTTCGAATAAATGTGCAATATGATAATTGAATGACTTGATAAATACAGTACATCAATTACTAGAAAATAATGACAAGAAGCCTACTTATTAATGATGTTATTGATATTAAATGATAAAACCAAACTGATGCTGAATGTAAACAAAAGTCCTAAAGAAATAAAAACGTTGGCACAATTATGATTTTTTTAATGGAAATTTAGATGAAATTATGAAAAATTTTGTGCCCCACAAAAATTTCGTGCCCAGGGCATGCGCCCTGGGTGCCCGTGCAATAGTCAGGGCCTGCTCATTGTATTCTTCAAGCGTTACAGTTAAACAAGTTGGAGAATCTATTTGAATGTTCCACCAATTTGTTTCACAGCATGGAAATCCCGCTTTTACACAGTTCCTTTAAAACAACAGAAAAAAAAAGGAATTTTATAAATTTCTATTGTTTATTACCTATTTTCTGTTTTCTTAAAATGTATTCATTTTTTCAACGTCAGATTTTTTAATTGTGACTTTATTGATTAATACTTAATGGCTTATTTATAGTCATCCTGAAAAAATTTCGGAGGGAATGAAACCCTGGTGATCCCCCCATTGACTACGGCCTTGGCCATGGGAAGAATACCTTTAATTTTTATTTATAAAAATGTAAAGATTAATGCTGGAACATAGCAAGATGAAGTATTGGCTAAGATAGTGGCCTCATGAAGTCCAAATAATCCTATTGGAATTATCCAGCAGGATTGGGCACCTGTACATGGAGCAAAAAGCAACATTGGCCTTCCTCGACACCCATGTTCCTGGTTATTTAACAAAGGATGAATGCCTTTCCAACTTCCAACAGTCGGATCTTAACCCACTCGACTTCTCAGTTTAGGACTACTTAGAAAAAAGTTAAAGAGCAAGTAAATGTCCAGTTTAGACTGTCTGTGGCGCGAACTTATGAAGGCTTGGGACGATTTAGATCAGAGTTACCTGTGACACACATTCAATTCTGTGATCCCTCGTTTGGAAGTTTGTGTAAAAGCAAATGGTGGACATTTTGAACAATTTGTTTAAATATTGTTATTTGTTATATTTTAGTTTTGTTAGAATAAAAAATGTTATCAGGTAGCCTAGTATATTTATGTGCATGCCAATACTTTTCAGCCAACCTGTGCCTGTAGCAATGATGTATCATGAATTACTTTAATTCTTGAATTCATGTAATGGATTAATTTTTTAAAAGTAATATGTACAATGTTTTTTTTTAACAGTCGCCAGTTAAATTAATTTGGTTGTTAGTGGTGACCTAGGCAGGGGATAGGCCTCGTATACTTTTGCTATATAATCGGACTCTGTGTTTTACTGAAATGTTTTTCTCATCATTTAAATTTAAGCTGTTTACTCTGCTCCAGTATTTTTTGAATGACTTGTCCTAACCATAGTGACACACTGTGTCACTTCGTACAGTAGGGCAAAAGTCTGGTTTTCCGGCAAAAATTCTGCACATCCTCGCATTTTTTAGAAAATTCGTATCTGAGTACTGTTTCCAATGTAAGTTTTGGAGAAGAATTGAATGAGACTACCCGCAGGTCGATACGGCCTAATAGTTACGAGTTGTAACCACTTTTCTATCGGCATATAACTTAAATTCTTGATTATTTCAGGGTACTAAAATATATTTCCTTATTATATATTTCAGTGTCGATTCTTGGCCCCACCAGTGGCTGAGAGGTTCTGCTCTCGAAGCTGGTAGACGGGAGGTGCTGGGTTCGATCCCAATCGCGCCCGTCGGCCTAATCGTTCGGAGTTTTCTTCGAGCCGTGGATTTATCCATGCGTAAATACGGGTTAGGTTGGTTCCCTTAGAAAGACCCCACGAAGGGCACTCCCACCGGGCCTATATCCCAAGTGTAGATAATTGGCCGTCAATAATCAACCCAACCAGTGTCGATTCTTGCGTAATTTTTTTCTGCTGAATCGAATGGAACCTTCCGCAGGTCAATACGAGGCATAGTTTTCGATTCATAACATATTTTTAGGGTTCCATATTTAAAAAGTTAAAACGAATCATTATAAGATCCTAGACCAGCATATGATCCTAGACCAACATAGGATCATATGTTGGTCTAGATAAGATCACTCCTGTGTCTGTCTGAGCCCTTTTTCTCATAGACTATATGGGACGTGGAAAGTTCAAACTTGGGAAAATTACAAAGCCTTTACCCACATATTTTTAGATTATTAACTATTCACAAATATATTTAGGAAAAATTTAGGGTGCTAATTAAGTTACTTGAAAAAAAAAAAAAAGTTTTCTTTTTGTATATATCAAGTGGGGTATCGTGTGAAAGATCTCGTAATATATCGAACTCAAAAATATATTTGTTTTAATTTTAGATATTATATTTTCAGAGATATCGTCGAAAATGCACTGAAAAAAATATGCCTCCCCCCCCCCCGTCTATTTCCGAATCTACTGAAACTAAAATTATGAAAAAATTAGGGGTAGTAGGAGTTTATTTAAACCTTGCAGGAAAACTATAGTGATTTTCCTAGGTAACATATTTTGTGAAAAATTCATTTCTTAGGTATTTTCTTGTGAGGCACCTAATAAGACCAATCCCAAATTGATCCATCCGTCCAATCATTCTCGAGATAATTATGAGCCTTTAATAAGGGAGTTACGAAAGCCACAATTGCAGATAATGACAGCTGAAATAAATATAGCTGTTTCTTGAATGTTATGTGGATGAGAAAAATTGTCAAGCCACGTCGGAGGGTAATGGAATTTATTTTTGAAAGCTCCGAGAATCAATTTTACTCGTTATTTTAAAATGTGAATATTGTATACCTTAATTAGGGTTGGGCAATTTGCCGGCAAAATGGTATTTTTGCCAGGACAGTGGCAAAAACTGGAAAAAACCTGGTAAAAACCGGCAAAAATTGGCAAAAACTGGCAAAAAAGGCTGGATTTAATAAATATAATAAAATAATATAATTTTGTATATATTATAATTGAGACTTAAATCAGAATATTAATTACATATTTCCCTAATATTAATTTGATTAATTAAAATAATTTTCATTGCAATATGAATAAAAAAATATCAATAATCAATCATAATCAATTTTGTAGATAAATTTATGTGATGGTGACAGGTAAAAACTTTTTACTTTTCTCAAATTAATGTAGCAATGTTACCTTTTAAAATGAATATATATTTAAAAAAATTTAAATCAACAGTTTCTACATTTAAAAAATCTATAATAAAAAACAATATTATTGCATAAACATTTGCTAAATCAATCTTCATTGTATCTTTTTTTGAACCTTTAGGTATAACTTTTACAAATACTGTATAGAAGTAAATGGTATTACTTGATTATCCAGTCGACCAATTTCGCCAAATTAAACAAATCGCCAAACTATTCACCAAATTATACAAATGAAAAAATATTGCCATTCTAAAATTTTAAGTTAGGAAAATGAATGAATTTCACTTTAAAAAAAAATCTAAATAATAGGGCTACTTTAATGATAAAGTTCACTCATGTCGTAACGACATAGCAAATATAAAATTTGATTTAACCAGATTATTTCTGTCAAAATAATACTAAGAACAGTTTAATTTAATAATTCTGCATTTAAACACGTAAACTATAAGCAAACAGATATTTTTAAGATATTGAATTTGTCAATTAGTTGTAAATATTTTAAGTGTAATAATCAAATTTATTAAGGAACATAATAAATATCAATGATAACGGAAGATTGTAAAAAATTCAATCTTCTTTATTTAGTCAAAAAATGCAGAAAAAAAACTATAAAATGTATGTAAACATTAGATATAGGCTTGAAGTAAATATAGAAAAATAAAAATATTTTCTGGACAAAAATTTGTGACGCCAGTTGAAACTAATCTGTTATATATTTTTTCTTTTAATATCACGAGGTAATCATTTATTGACATAATTTTCATTTTAAATAACGAAAGAAAAAACAAATTAGTAAAACCTTAATAAAAATTAAAATATAAATTAAAATTCACATGATGACGTAACAAACACATGTAATGTGTTTAATGTCAAGTGAAAATGACATTTACAATGATCCATAATTGGCATTTAATCTTATAGTTTGACGATAGTTTTTTGGTCGACGGGATAGTCAAGTACCAAGTAAACTTTTAAAATTCCTACAACTTTTTTTTTTTTTTGAGGGGGAGGTTATAAAAAAATACACATGGATTGGATGAAATTAATATGTATAAGAGAGGGGAGGGTACAATGATTTTAATTGATTATTTAATGTTACAAATATAGGCAAATTAATCTTTTAGGTAATTTTTCTTACCATTTTCCTCATTGTCATTATACATGCTACAGACTTTAATTTTGATTTGATCATAAGAAATGAGAATGAATTATCTTGCAAAAGGTTTTTTTTTTTTTTTTTTGTTTTTACTTTGTAACTTCAAATAACTGTTGTTCTCATAGCATAGCAAAATTGATAAGTGTTATTTCTCTCAGACTTTGCTACAAAATTAACTGAAGCAAAAGGATTGATTGTTTAATAATTATGAGAGTTTAAACCAAAGCCAGTAAGTTATTTACTTGAAAGTAAAACTGATTACTAAAGTATTTTACTAAAAAATACAATCTACTTAGACTGTTTTAATGATGCATTGAATATTCTAAGGTAAATAAAAAAAATTAAATTACGTATTATTAGAGTTGAAATTATTAAAAATTAAAATATAATAATTACATCGCTGTAAATAAAACATACCTATTTTTGCCACTTTGGCAAAAAGTGGCAAAAATGTATTTTTGCCAGGACGGTTTTTACCGGTTTTTTCCATGGTTTTTACCACCTTTGGCAAAAACGTGCCAACCCTGACCTTAATCCTCCATATAGTAATGCAATATCTGAACGTGTTAATTGCCGTTCCTTGTCCTTTATATAGGAGGGTTTATACTCCTGTCGCGCTCGTTGACCTAACCGTTCGAAGTTTTCCGTGGTTTTCTTCGAACCTTGCCGTAAATACGGGTTAGGATCCCTTAGAAAGACCCCACACGGAGGGCACTCCCCACCAGGGCATATATCCCTCGTGTAGATAATCGGCCAACATAAAATCAACCAACCTGTAGATAGGAAGTAAATACCCTCAGCGTTTCAAAATTTTATCTTTGAAAATAAAGGTACACGCGAAAAGCAACAAAAACCGGCTAAAATTGCCCCCTTTCCAAAAGTGTAAAAAAGCCCACTTTTAGATCCGGTGCTATTTTTTTTTTTTTTTTTTAACTGGAAAAATTCAAGCAGGTAATTCTTCAACTATCAAAACAAAAAACCGCTAGAAACGGTGCTTACATAAAAATTCACTTTTGGGTATTTTTGCCGGCCCTGTCTTCATTGTGCGTCATTTCGTTAAGAAGATGCCTCCCATTTTCCGTCCGAGTCATATTATATAATTTACAGATTAAATCCTCGAGAAATATTAATTTCGAACGTCATTCAGATTTCCATTTCCGCAAATGCGCTGGATGGAAGAGTGTGCGAAATCTACGAAGGGCGGGAAAATATATAAGTAAAAGTTGGGCGGCGTTGAATCTATTTATAGGGTGGGCTCTTTCTCGAGCCGACCATTGACGTGCACCACACACTTCGGTGGATCGGACCGAATAATTGTTTGCCTACACTTGAAAAGGTTTATTAATCCCATGCAAGTAGGAATATTAGATATATAGTAGTTTCTTCTTCCAAGATGAATCCTACCTTTTATTATCTGAGAGCTTGCTTCTCTGGAATAGAAGCATTCGATTTTCTGCAATGCACGATTTAATGGATAGCACAGTCTAGAGTCCGAACACGCGAATGATATTTAAAATCAACCCGATCCGAAATTGAAGTACTATAACATGAGCCCGACCCAAAACTATAACCAATGTTGTACTATACTAACTATTACTACTATACTATAACCAATGTTGAATTCATGAGGGCCCGGGGTGCGCCCCTTCCCTTCCTCCTCCCGGAGCATTGAAATGTCCCCCCGGAAGATTTGAGAATTTGCGCTTTTAATGGTTAAAAAACACACCCTCCCCCCCCTTCGGGGCCACAAAAATCCCTCCTCGAGAAAAGTGTCTGAATTCAATACTGACTATGACATGAGCCCGACCCGAAACCCGCAATCAAAGACAATCGGTCTTATTTTAAAGAAATTATTGAAAAATAGTCTATAATCCTATCTTTAATATAAATTTTTATCTTTTATGTTGGAAAATAAACGTGCAAAGAGTCAGTAATATTCAAATATATAGTTTTTCATCTGAGATAATATTCTGAACTTTCTTTTGAAAAATCGGGGTAACCCGACCCCGACCTGCTAGAATCAAAACTCAATCCCCGAGACCGACCAAACCCGAAACAGTGAATCCAACCAGGGAAAAAAAAAAAAAAAAAAACGCCAACCCAAACCTACGCTCTACTATTTTTTGAGTCTTGTTCTAACCTTTGATGCACTCTGCCATCACGTGGTCTCTTAAATAGACCTCAAATTTTCCGCCCGTGTTTTATAAGCTGCATATTAAACCTCGGTAAATATTAATTTCCATCGTCATTCAATTTTCCATTTCCCCGAAAGGTGTTAAATGGAAGAGTGAGAAATTACGAAGGACGGAAAAAAAATATATATATATTGTATATATAAACCAAGTTGAACGTCAATGAATCTGTTTAAAGGGTGTGGGCTGTTTCTCGAGGAGCCGACCATTGACGTGTACCATACATTTCAGTGGATAGGACCGAATTGTTCGCACACAACACTTGAAAATGTTCATTAATCTTATCTTTCAATTTAAGTATTGAAAGTTTGCATGGGCGCCGGCAGAATGAAATCCAGAGAGGAGCAAGGTTTTGGAACAGCTCACGTAGCCTTGGCCGCTTTTTATCTTCCAAACATATAATATAATGTAAGTACGTGTGTGAGGCGCAGTGTTGAATTCAGACACTTTTCTCCGGGAGGGATTTCTGTGGCTCCCGGGGGGGGGGGGTGCCCTTTTTAACCATTAAACGTATAAAATTTCTAATCTTCAGGAGGGGGGGGGACATTTCAGTGCCCTGGGGAGGGGAGATTGCACTTTTTAACCATTAAACCCATAAAATTTCTAATCTTTAGGAGGGGAGGGGGCATTTCAGTGCCCTGGGGGGGGAGATAGCACTTTTTAACTATTACACGCATAAAATTTCTAATCTTCAGGGGGGGGGGGGCATTTCAGTGCCCTGGGGGGGGAGATAGCACTTTTTAACTATTACATGCATAAAATTTCTAATCTTCAGGGGGGGGGAATTTTAGTGCCCTGGGGGGGAATGTCCCCCCCCCCTGAATTCAACACTGTGAGAGAGCGAACGTGATAACTCCCAAACGGTACTTCGATTGAGCACCCGTTGGGGAGATATGTTATAAACTGCTGTCATAAGAACTTTATAGATTTTCGCACATATCTGATGACGGATTAGGTATTGAATTCATTGTTAAGCCATTATGCGACCGATTCTATAGAGAAAATCACCAAGGAAATGAGACACAGTATAAACATTGCGGTGATGTTATCAAGCATTAGTAGAGCAGAGGTAACGTCTCCAGCTTCAAAACGGGAAGTCCAGCGTTCGAATTCCCGTTCAGAATTTGCATATCAAATTTGGGAACCCCAGGGCCACGGCCTAGTTGGTTCATTCTTTTATCCTTGTAGCGCGGACAGTGCCTTGAGGCGCCTGTTCTACCCACTTCTTCCGCATCCCCAGTTCTCGGATTCAAACCTCGCCATTGTTTTACTATAACTTTGGACATGGCGAATGTTACTGTTAACTGTATAACAATAGGTACAATTTGTGCTTATCAAACAATTAAATTAGAAGTTGTAATCTTCAACACAACTTTTTTTTTTTTTTTGAGGGGGAGGTTATAAAAAAATACACATGGATTGGATGAAATTAATATGTATAAGAGAGGGGAGGGTACAATGATTTTAATTGATTATTTAATGTTACAAATATAGGCAAATTAATCTTTTAGGTAATTTTTCTTACCATTTTCCTCATTGTCATTATACATGCTACAGACTTTAATTTTGATTTGATCATAAGAAATGAGAATGAATTATCTTGCAAAAGGTTTTTTTTTTTTTTGTTTTTACTTTGTAACTTCAAATAACTGTTGTTCTCATAGCATAGCAAAATTGATAAGTGTTATTTCTCTCAGACTTTGCTACAAAATTAACTGAAGCACAAGGATTGATTGTTTAATAATTATGAGAGTTTAAACCAAAGCCAGTAAGTTATTTACTTGAAAGTAAAACTGATTACTAAAGTATTTTACTAAAAAATACAATCTACTTAGACTGTTTTAATGATGCATTGAATATTCTAAGGTAAATAAAAAAAATTAAATTACGTATTATTAGAGTTGAAATTATTAAAAATTAAAATATAATAATTACATCGCTGTAAATAAAACATACCTATTTTTGCCACTTTGGCAAAAAGTGGCAAAAATGTATTTTTGCCAGGACGGTTTTTACCGGTTTTTTCCATGGTTTTTACCACCTTTGGCAAAAACGTGCCAACCCTGACCTTAATCCTCCATATAGTAATGCAATATCTGAACGTGTTAATTGCCGTTCCTTGTCCTTTATATAGGAGGGTTTATACTCCTGTCGCGCTCGTTGACCTAACCGTTCGAAGTTTTCCGTGGTTTTCTTCGAACCTTGCCGTAAATACGGGTTAGGATCCCTTAGAAAGACCCCACACGGAGGGCACTCCCCACCAGGGCCTATATCCCTCGTGTAGATAATCGGCCAACATAAAATCAACCAACCTGTAGATAGGAAGTAAATACCCTCAGCGTTTCAAAATTTTATCTTTGAAAATAAAGGTACACGCGAAAAGCAACAAAAACCGGCTAAAATTGCCCCCTTTCCAAAAGTGTAAAAAAGCCCACTTTTAGATCCGGTGCTATTTTTTTTTTTTTTTTAACTGGAAAAATTCAAGCAGGTAATTCTTCAACTATCAAAACAAAAAACCGCTAGAAACGGTGCTTACATAAAAATTCACTTTTGGGTATTTTTGCCGGCCCTGTCTTCATTGTGCGTCATTTCGTTAAGAAGATGCCTCCCATTTTCCGTCCGAGTCATATTATATAATTTACAGATTAAATCCTCGAGAAATATTAATTTCGAACGTCATTCAGATTTCCATTTCCGCAAATGCGCTGGATGGAAGAGTGTGCGAAATCTACGAAGGGCGGGAAAATATATAAGTAAAAGTTGGGCGGCGTTGAATCTATTTATAGGGTGGGCTCTTTCTCGAGCCGACCATTGACGTGCACCACACACTTCGGTGGATCGGACCGAATAATTGTTTGCCTACACTTGAAAAGGTTTATTAATCCCATGCAAGTAGGAATATTAGATATATAGTAGTTTCTTCTTCCAAGATGAATCCTACCTTTTATTATCTGAGAGCTTGCTTCTCTGGAATAGAAGCATTCGATTTTCTGCAATGCACGATTTAATGGATAGCACAGTCTAGAGTCCGAACACGCGAATGATATTTAAAATCAACCCGATCCGAAATTGAAGTACTATAACATGAGCCCGACCCAAAACTATAACCAATGTTGTACTATACTAACTATTACTACTATACTATAACCAATGTTGAATTCATGAGGGCCCGGTGTCCGCCCCTTCCCTTCCTCCTCCCGGAGCATTGAAATGTCCCCCCGGAAGATTTGAGAATTTGCGCTTTTAATGGTTAAAAAACACACCCTCCCCCCCCTTCGGGGCCACAAAAATCCCTCCTCGAGAAAAGTGTCTGAATTCAATACTGACTATGACATGAGCCCGACCCGAAACCCGCAATCAAAGACAATCGGTCTTATTTTAAAGAAATTATTGAAAAATAGTCTATAATCCTATCTTTAATATAAATTTTTATCTTTTATGTTGGAAAATAAACGTGCAAAGAGTCAGTAATATTCAAATATATAGTTTTTCATCTGAGATAATATTCTGAACTTTCTTTTGAAAAATCGGGGTAACCCGACCCCGACCTGCTAGAATCAAAACTCAATCCCCGAGACCGACCAAACCCGAAACAGTGAATCCAACCAGGGAAAAAAAAAAAAAAAAAACGCCAACCCAAACCTACGCTCTACTATTTTTTGAGTCTTGTTCTAACCTTTGATGCACTCTGCCATCACGTGGTCTCTTAAATAGACCTCAAATTTTCCGCCCGTGTTTTATAAGCTGCATATTAAACCTCGGTAAATATTAATTTCCATCGTCATTCAATTTTCCATTTCCCCGAAAGGTGTTAAATGGAAGAGTGAGAAATTACGAAGGACGGAAAAAAAAAATATATATATTGTATATATAAACAAAGTTGAACGTCAATGAATCTGTTTAAAGGGTGTGGGCTGTTTCTCGAGGAGCCGACCATTGACGTGTACCATACATTTCAGTGGATAGGACCGAATTGTTCGCACACAACACTTGAAAATGTTCATTAATCTTATCTTTCAATTTAAGTATTGAAAGTTTGCATGGGCGCCGGCAGAATGAAATCCAGAGAGGAGCAAGGTTTTGGAACAGCTCACGTAGCCTTGGCCGCTTTTTATCTTCCAAACATATAATATAATGTAAGTACGTGTGTGAGGCGCAGTGTTGAATTCAGACACTTTTCTCCGGGAGGGATTTCTGTGGCTCCCGGGGGGGGGGTGCACTTTTTAACCATTAAACGTATAAAATTTCTAATCTTCAGGAGGGGGGGGGACATTTCAGTGCCCTGGGGAGGGGAGATTGCACTTTTTAACCATTAAACCCATAAAATTTCTAATCTTTAGGAGGGGAGGGGGCATTTCAGTGCCCTGGGGGGGGAGATCACTTTTTAACTATTACACGCATAAAATTTCTAATCTTCAGGGGGGGGGAGATAGCACTTTTTAACTATTACATGCATAAAATTTCTAATCTTCAGGGGGGGGGGAATTTTAGTGCCCTGGGGGGGAATGTCCCCCCCCCCCTGAATTCAACACTGTGAGAGAGCGAACGTGATAACTCCCAAACGGTACTTCGATTGAGCACCCGTTGGGGAGATATGTTATAAACTGCTGTCATAAGAACTTTATAGATTTTCGCACATATCTGATGACGGATTAGGTATTGAATTCATTGTTAAGCCATTATGCGACCGATTCTATAGAGAAAATCACCAAGGAAATGAGACACAGTATAAACATTGCGGTGATGTTATCAAGCATTAGTAGAGCAGAGGTAACGTCTCCAGCTTCAAAACGGGAAGTCCAGCGTTCGAATTCCCGTTCAGAATTTGCATATCAAATTTGGGAACCCCAGGGCCACGGCCTAGTTGGTTCATTCTTTTATCCTTGTAGCGCGGACAGTGCCTTGAGGCGCCTGTTCTACCCACTTCTTCCGCATCCCCAGTTCTCGGATTCAAACCTCGCCATTGTTTTACTATAACTTTGGACATGGCGAATGTTACTGTTAACTGTATAACAATAGGTACAATTTGTGCTTATCAAACAATTAAATTAGAAGTTGTACCGGTGCTTATGACAGAGTCATGATTGCGGAATTAAATCCAAAAAAAAAAAAAAAAAAAAAAAAAAGTTTTATTTACTTAACGTTTTCTGTTCTTTTAAGAAAACTATAATTTACTTCGTTTGTACTGAAAAAAAAAGTAATCTAGAACAGTAATCCGAGTACGCGCGAAGCGTTTCCGCTGACAAAAATTACGTCATGTGTGCAGCAAACAAAAAAAGAGCGTACATTTTTTATTCATAAAAAAAAAACCCAAATCGCGACGGTTGCTTCACAGTAACGTAATTTTAACTGGCTTTCCATTCTTTTCTCCGAGATTCCTTTCGTATTCAGATTAGAAGCCCATTATCAGCCGTACCTTATCCCACTACAAATATTATTGAAAAAATGCAAATTTGAGGTGGACAAAAAGTAAATGAGAAAAGCCGGCTTTAGGAGATCACTTTTCTCTGAAGAAAGAAAGACAGAAAGAGGCATAGATTATGGGGGGACGTATAAATACTGAATTTTACTAAGCCTTCATGTCCCGAATTATGGATTAAGAAAAAAAATCTACTTTAGCAATTTCCCCCTTTATTATATTCGGCTTTCAAAACCATATACCTGGCTACTTTCCAGTTTTTTTTCTTAAATTCAAATTGAACCAGAAAATTTATTAAATAAAAAAAAGCTAAAAAACATATTAGTTTAAGTACGGGCCGGGCTCGGACCAAGCTTTTTTTGCTTTTATACCGGGTCGGGCCAATAAAATTTTTGTACGGACCGGGCCGGGCTTGAACCGAACTTTTTCCTTGTATACCGGACCAAATGTTTTTTGTATGAGTCGCGTTCGGCCCGGACCTGTAAATTTCGGTCCGTGCAGATCTCCAATTTCAACCCTGATATAGACTAACACGATAGTGCAAAAGAATGTTATAAATTGCTGAGAATTTTAAACTGTATTTTTTATATATGTATTATTTGATGATTAATAATAAACATAGTTCCCCCCCCCCTCCCTATCCTTTCCAAAGTAAATTTCTAAACAGAAGTTAATATTTTTTGGTTGATTTGTTTAAATATCTATCTATTGCAATCATTTCGTAATGCAAATCTTGTGACCTCGATAACGTCTAAAATACTAAACAAATTATAACCTAATTAGGACAGAAAATTGATCTACCAGTATTTTGAATGATTTCGTTAATCAGGTATGTAGATTTTATAGTTCATTTACAAGGTCACACAAGAGTAAAAAAACATGCAAAACGTCATCACGATAACGTCCGAAATACTGAACCTATTCAAACCTAATTGGGACATTGTATTGATATTGTAAATACGAGTATCTTGAATGAATTCGTTAATGAAGTATTGTTTTAACACCCCCCACGTGGGTCACCTAATGGCTTTTCAAAGCAAAGAGTATAAAATCAATTAATACATTTGTACTTTTTGGGCAGTCCGATTGCATGACTTTTCACCCTTACGTTATTTGTGTTTTTCTACCGAAAAACTAATCAAATATTTTGTTGCCCCCTTCTACTGGTGCCGGGACGCATGCCCCGCTTGCTCCTCCCTAGTTTCGGCCCTGTAGATTATAGAAAAGCCTGTCTGTATATACCTAAAAATTAGGTGGGTCGTGAAAAACATTCAACCTTTATGGTGGGTCGCATAATAATAAAGTTAGGGAACTGTTGTATTAAATTATTTAAAGTATTTTCGACCCCTTTCCTCCTCCGTATTTTTTCCGCTGTCTCACTGGTGGGAGACATTTTTGAACTTCTGGGCACGATTTACGATCGTTCTTTAAATTTCGCCTTAGCGCCTTTAAATATCACATTCGACTAGCTTCGCCGCTGGTCATCTTTTCTGTTTTTGACCCCGAAGACAAATCGTCGATTCGCCTGGAGGAATTTCCAAATATTCGCTCCCGTTTCTCAAGATCGAATTCGAAAACGGTTTTATTCGTAAAAAAAGGGATTTGGGAATTATTTTCGGAAATCGCGAAAGTTCCACAAAAATGTACAGGGTGGGCAGGAAGTCCGTTTAAACTTTAAAAAAATCATTAAACTAAAGATGTAATACTTAAAGTGATAAAACCTAACACATAAATGCTTATAAATACCTTTTAGTATAAAGATCGACATGTTTCAAAAGCACAAACGGTGACATTTTCAAGATAGTTAATGATAAATAGACTATTCTCGCAAATGTTTTGAAAATGAACTTGATACATTAAACATAAACCACGATATCATGTGTGTAATGAAAGCAGGTGTTTAGAAATGGTCAATTGTAAACGTAAAAATTAATATTATCTTTTTTTTTTTTTTTTTTTTTTTTTTTTTAATTTGTAAAGCACTTTGTGCCAAATTTTAGGTAATTCAAAAGAGGTTGATTCATTATGGGGAACAGATGTGTTACACTCACGCTAAAATGTAAACAAAAGATTGGCGACTGTTTGGTTGGCGCGATTTCCAAGACTGCGCCAAACGAATAACTTAATACAATGGCTAGGTTGCCATTAAAGGAAAAAATCCCCTAAATTTGGCGACTTTTTTCTTTTTTTTTAACCGATTAATTTATTTTTTTTTTTTTTTTAGCGTGAGTGTAAAGCATCTAAGCCCATTATGGTCTAGCTTCGTAGTACGTAGATTTCAGTTCCGCGGATAATGGATAGGAACTAAAGTCAATACAATACATACAATATAAAGCGTATACATCTTTAATTTAATGTTAATGAGTGTTTTTCTAATATAAGTATTTAAAAATTCATTTAAAAAAAAGACAAAATTATACGAGATTTCGGTTCGCACTAAAAAGGATGCGGGATTCTTTTTACAGCAAAAAGCAGAAAAAATAAAGTAACTTGAAAAGAAAAGATTAAAAACATTACCTATTTATAGACATTAAATTACACATTTAAGCAATAGTTAAAAGAGCTTACTAAAATGCGATAAATAAGTCACCGTTAGGGGAGCTGACAGAGTTGCATGAGAGAGTCTGCAAATAAAAATGATTATAAAAGATCTGAACTGGCTAACTATTGTGTGGAATCTGTGTTCGATTGAATCATTCAGTGCACTGCAAAAAATGACTGTTGATTTTACAGTATAAAACTGGCACCCCAGCTGCCAGTATTATACCGTAGCGCCAGTTTTATACTGTAAAATCAACAGTTATTTTTTGCAGTGTGGGTGTGGAAAAAGTGTAAGTATTGCAACTGTAGTGTTGCCAGGTGTCTCGATTTTCAAGACTTTTATGACGCGGGGCGCCAAAATTTCAGAATTTTCATTATGTACATTTAAAAAAAAAATTTCTTTTAGTACCATGCTATTTGTTAGTTGGCATAGAGTGAAACTTTATGCAGTAAACGTGTTAAAACAGAATTGGTCTATAACGAAAAATTTTTACAGTCTTGCCGAAAGGAATCTACCTGCTCAAATGGAAACTTGTCTAAAACGGAATACTTTTCCGGTTCTGGCGTTTTTTGTTTTTACAGGTTTTACTGTATTTAGTTCAGTAAATCCTGTGAAAACGAAACTTGTGTATAACAAATTCCGTCTTAAACGTAAAACATTCATGGTCCCTACGAAAAGAATATCGTACAATTATAACTGCTCAACTCACCAATACGGAATTTTGTTTCGGTCACTAGAGATTCTGCTTTCACAGATTTTACCTTCTAAAATTATTGGGTTTTTAAAAAATTGTGCTAAAAAATTCTAAGATTATTGGGTTTTTAGCAATAAAACCTGCTAAGACGGAATATTAATAGAGATTCCGTTTTAGACACTGTTTTTAGAAGGTAGATTTGCATGTGCTCATTTCGTCGGAAACATAGACTTTATCCGTTTAAGACAGGATTCTATTATAGACAGGTTCCGTTTTCATAGAATTTACTGTATTTTTATGTCCCGATATAGAAGCCACTGTCCCTCTTTTCCTGGCTCCCTGTCCCGCTCTTTTGTGGCAGTGGATTTAGCAACACTAATGATTGCGTACCGGAGAGAGATCAGATGTTTCTGTTCTAATTTTCGAAAGGCATTCATGGCCACTTCTCCGTTTACGAAATTCATAGGTAACATTCGTTCAGTAACTTGTCGTACTATACCAAATAATTGAATCGAACAAGAATCTGTAGAGTAGTCCATTCTTTTATAATCATCCTCATTTGCATACTTCCCGGAAGATGCAATCACATGAGTGCCCTCTATCGGTGACTTTTTGAACTACAACCTTTCTTGCTGTTAGAAAATATCCCGCATCCTGACAACGTTTTTAATGCAAGCCGCACTTCCGTATTGTTGTGTGTTTCTTTTTTTTTTAAATGAATTTCAAGAGTTTATGGACTTTTTGGTCTATCCTGTAAATCAGACCTTACCAACATTACATCGCCCATGAGCGCACCTGAGCTGAGCTGGTTCAATCAACAATATCTCCGTTTTTATGACTCAAAACATGCCACAACGTTGTCTTACTGTAGTAATGGTAGGTGTATACACACATCATGTACGATGCACGTACAGTAAACAGTGTTTGACCAAGGCTTCTATGATTCCGGAACTCCATGTAAAAATAAGCCCCCCCCCCTCCCCCCCCTTAAATCATAGTCAATTTAGAAATACTTTTTCTGAAAGGGAGGGAAAGGGGGGGGGGGGTAAACAAATGGGTAAAGGAACCAGAAATCTATAAATCCCTTTTTCAAAATATTTTTAACTTAAGAAAAATGTCATGGATCACTCAATTTCTGTGGCTATATCATAATCCTTAGTTTTTGAATTCTTATAATTTATCGCAAATCATACGTGTGAAAAAGGAATATTTTATTCAGTTTTGATTCGCCAAGGTTTTCGCGGCACATGGTTTTCGTTATGCACAGGAAAAAGGATGCTGAAGTCTTTTATTCTGCCTTATTAACATCCCCCGCTCCCCCACATACGCCCTCTGTACACTTGCGAGTGGAGAGAGGAAGACCTATTTCTGTGCGAGTTTCAGTATATATTTTTCATATTTCTGTTTAGCTTTGCTTTCTACTTTCGAAATACATAATGTAGAGACAGGGCCATCGCTAAGATTTTTTATTGAGGGGGGAGAGGACCTTAAATTGCCAAGTCAAATTTCAGTATTTGCCAACTCATTGAAAAGCAAAAATAAATAGTTTTCGCCAATTCAACAAGTTTGCCAACTACTTTTATAATTTTCCCAAGTTACCACAATCAGAAAATGTAATATAGTTCTTATTTTATAAAAAGTTTAAAAATATTCCCAATTAGATTTGTAACTTTTGCCAAGTCTATCAGAAATAGAAAGTATATTATAGTTTTTATTAAAGTTTTAGACAAATTTGCCAACTAAAAGTTTTTAAATTTGTCAAGTGTAACAGCATTCGGGAACGTTTGGTGGGGGAGGCTTCCCCCCCCCCCCCCCTTAGCGAGGGCCCTGTGTAGAGAGCTCGAAAGCAGTATATATTGCGTTCTTTCTTTCTTTTTTTTTAATAAAAACATATTCCACAGTAGCTTAATAGTAAAGCAGCATAGAATTTCCAGTGTTCGAATCACGGAGAAAGTTCGGCTCTTTCAAATGTAATTGAATTGATAATTATATATATATATATATATCTATAAACACACACACACACACTGTAAAACCTCTGAATGCGGATACCTGATGAACTTGAAATTTCTCCTCTATTCAGAGGTAAAAACATACAACAAATATAGCTGTTGGGGATTGAAAAAGTATTCGCTTATTAGAGATGTCCCTTATAAAGTGATGTAGTCGCCAAGAAGAAGACGACAAAAAAAAGAGGGTATACGCTATAGGCAGAGAGTATAAGTCTTTATTTGAAAACCAGAGGGTATACGGACTTCCTTTAAGAAACATGGCGTATACCATCGTATACCCTCCACTACATCCAGTGGTGTATCCAGGGGGTGGGCTGATGGGGTTGCAGCCCCCCCCCCCCCGAAATTGTCAAGAGTAAAATGAAATAAGTGCCTTTTTCTTTCTTTTTTAGATAAATTTCTAATTTTTTTTCTATTATACAGCGGATTAGCCATTCTCGTTAGTCCATATTAGTCCGCATTGACATCACAGCATAAACATGGTAAGGGGGCTGATGGGGTTATAGCCCCCCCCCCAAAATAGTCGAAAATCTCATGAAAAAAGTGCTGTTTTCTTCTTTTTTCAGATAAATTGTAATTTTTTTTTTGGTTATACAACAGACTACCCACTCTCTTCTTTTTAGCCCCATATTAGTTCACATTGACATCAGAGCATATCTAAAAAGAGGAAGGGGGCTGATGGGTTTACAGCCCCCCCCCTTCCCGAAATAGTCGAATATCTCATGAAAAAAGTGCTGCTTTTTCCTTCTTTGAGATAAATTTGTATATATATATCTACATTGTCATACAATAGACTACCCACTCTCTTCTTTTTAAACCCATATTAGTTCACATTGACATCAGAGCATACCTAAAAAGGAAAAGGGGGATGATGGGGTTATAGCCCGCCTCTTCCCGAAATAGTCGAACATCTTATGAAAATAGTGCTGTTTTTCTCTTGATGGAATTACAGCCCCCCCCCCCCTTTTCCCGAAATAGTCGAACATCTCATGAAAATAGTGCTGTTTTTTCTTGATGGGGTTTACAGCCTCCCCCCCCCCCCCCCACTTCCCGAAATAGTCAAACATCTCATGAAAATAGTGCTGTTTTTTTTCTTCTTTGAGATAAATTTGTATTTTTTTTTGTTATACAACAGACTATCCACTCTCTTCTTTTTAGTCCGATATCAGTCCACATTGCCATCAGAGCATATCCAAAAAGTAAAAGGGGGCTGAAGGGGTTACAGCCCCCCCCCCCTCCCCAAATAGTTGAACATCTCATGAAAATAGTGCTGTTTTTTCTTCTTTGAGATAAATTTGAATTATTTTTTTGTCATACAATAGAATACCCACTCTCTTCTTTTTAACCCCATATTAGTCCATAATGACATCAGAGCATACCTAAAAAGGAGAAGGGGGCTGATGGGTTACAGCCCCCCCCCCTTCCCGAAATAGTTGAAAATCTCATGAAAAAAGTGCTGTTTTCTTCTTCTTTGACATGAATTGTTAATTTTTTTTTGGTTATACAACAGGCTACCCACTCTCTTCTTTTTAGCCCCATATTAGTTCACGTTGACATCAAAGCGTATTTAAAAAGAGGAAGGGGCTGATGGGGTTACAGAAGGCCCTCTTCCCGAAATAGTCGAACATCTCATGAAAATAATGTTGTTTTTTCTTCTTTGAGATAATTTTTTTTTTTTTTATATACAATACACTACCCACTTTCTTCTCTTTACTCCCATATTAGTACAGAGTAACATCACAGCATATCCAAAGAGCGAGAAGGGGCTGATGGGGCACAGAACCCCCCCCCCCCCCCCTCATCTCCCAAAATGGTCAAAAATGGAATGAAATAATTCTCTGAATGAATTTCTCTCTTTATGTTTCAAATAAAATTAGAATTATTTTTTCTGTCATGCAATGCACAACCCAATCTATTTTCTTTCGTCCCATATTAGTACACAAGGGGTGGTGGTTATGGAGTGACAGCTCCATCCCCCTTCCGAAGTGGTCGCAGTGAAATTTTAAAAAACTGACTTTGTTTCTTTTTTTATGAGATAAATTTGTTTTATTTTCTGGCGACAAATTTGTTTTCTCGTTAACCCCACACGCCTCCCAGTCTTGCAATCAAAATTACTTGAGACCACAAAATCTATTTTCAACTGACTGAAAAACAGTTCTATACATGTTTTAGTGGATAATTGAAAACGTATAATATGCTCAATTGGCAAGATCTAGATGACAAGACTAAGGAGGTATATTAGTGCGAAGTGACATTAAACATTATCGCCAAATCAGCAAATGTACGAACTGAAATTTTTTTGTGAATGGCAATGTCAAGCAAGATTATTGATTTTCGGTTTTGGAAGAGTCTTTTAAAGATGCCCAGTAGTAATACTAAAAAAATAATCTCCTGTTGATTTGTTTGTTCCTGGTCTTTTTACTAGCGAACTAGTTTTATTTACGTTACGCGCTTTTCCAGATTTAAGGCTGTTCTCAAATACAAACTGGCTACTTTATGACATATTTTTAAATTCATTTTTGCTCAGAAACGCATGAAATTCACAGGTATTTTTATTCAGAAACTTTGCAATCGAAATATGTTTTCCCCTTTTTTTGTAAAGGTAGAAAATCTTTCAGAAAGCACTGTCCAAGTTGGCGTTTTGAATCTGATTCCCGACGCGGCAGCTTGAGAAAAGCGAAAAACGAGTCGTTAATACGTTACCAGAATCACTTACAACTTACAACTCGATAAGTAATCTATTTACCAAAAAATGAAAAACTCATCTCGATTCCAAATCTCTTCCATAGTCAGGCCTGCCAGTCATCTTTGCCTTTGCGTTTAAAAATGTGTCAGAAAGTTTCCCGTTGATGAGCAGGGAGGAAGATGCCTTTTTAAATATTTCAGTGAACGAGTGATCCAGCAAAAGATAAAAATTAAAAATTCTTAATTACTCTTCTATGAATGTACAATATTACGAATAGTGTTTTTTTCTAATCTCTCTTATTTTGACACGACACACTTTAGTATCGGCAGCATTTTTACCATTTGGAATATTTAACAAAAGAAGAATAGCATTAAATAAATTCACAGGTTAAAAATAAATTTTCTTACAATTTTACTTACCGTTTTTTAAAAAAAGTCCAGTAATATTGTTAGCCATAATTCAATAGCTTTAACTCTTTTTAAAAAAAGGGGAATCTGATGTTTAGTTTCCAATTAATTGTTAACTTGTCCCTTCCTTCACAAATTTGATGAGTTTTTTTTAACATATATTTCTTGAAGGTTAATAGCCATACGTTTGATCAAAATCCCAGGAGCATGTATACGAAGGGAAGGGGGAGATCAAGAAGGAATACTTGCTACTCCCAAGATTTCGAATTAAATTTTTGTTGGTATTAAAAAAAGAGATTTTGCAAAGAAAGCTTATTTATCCTGAATAGACCCTGACCATCAAAATTTTGGGCCATGGCAACAGAAAATATTTTTGGCCCTAATCGTAGATTATCACATTTTTACAAATACTGTGAATGAGAAGGGTATGAATATAACTATGCAATGCACATATTTAAATGAAAGACAGAGAATAAATGCAAACTGAAGTTGGATTATTATTATTATTTTTATTGAAATTTTTTCGTAAAAATTAACTTAACAGACTCAAATATCAGGTTAAATAAACATGAACTAATGTTGCACGAACTTTAAAAACATACACAACCCAAAGAAAATGATATTTTATAAATAAGATAGTCATAAAATAAAAAAAATTTTAAACAAGTTTAAAACACATATGAAGAAGCTGAAATAAATTGGACGCACTCTGAAAAACTTAAATCTTCAAATGAGAAGAAAAATTATAAATATACTTATGATATCACTGACAATTTTAGTTTACATAAGTTGTGTAATGAATCTAGAAATTTTAATTTCTTAATATATTAAGATTGTTTACAATAAAATTGATTTGAAACATCATAAATTTTTGGGCCCCTTAAATATGTGGGTTCTGGGAAAGTGCCCCACGTACCTTAGCAGTAATAGGGAATTGATCCTAAAATAGAAAAAAAAAATTGTTTGAGATTGTCCCAAGCAAAATTAATTTATTGCCAAGCAAGAATCGTATCCAGAATTTAGGGGAGAAGGAGGCAACTTTATAGATTATAAGCTACAATGACAATGACTTTCTTTTAAATGAAAGTATATGAAACAATCCATTATCACTTTTCAACTTATTTCGGCGGGGGGGGGGGGTGCTCAAGTTCGACCCTGTACCTCCCCCCCCCCTCGGTCTTGTTGTCAAACATGATTTCTGTTTATAACGCAGTTCAACATATTTCGTAAGACTCAGAACATTATCGCAATTTAAGTCAGCCCCCCCCCCCCCCCCCCCGAAATTAAATCCTGGATACGCCACTGATACATCCCTACCCTTATGGAGTTTGTACTATATGAATCTGTGCTTCTGATTTATCCAGAGGATTTGAAAATGTCCGAAGGGGAAGCCCGTGACTTTCGGGCCGTACGTTCACTCCGTATATCTGGGAAGCAGACGGCGAAAAGACTGGTCTCGTCCTTTTTAAGCCGCGCGCCGTCGTGGGAGGTTCGCGCGTGTGTATCGATGTTGTTTTTGCGCGGCGCCGATCCCACACCCTTTTCCTTTTGTAGCACGGTGTTCGATTCCTCATTTGTTTTGGACGTCCACTGTCACCGCCAGTTCAAGGACGGATGCCGACAGCAATGCCTATTTATTTATTATTTTCCTTCCCCCCCCTCACCTCTCCTCTTTTCTTTCTTCAAGAGCACCAAAGGCATTATTATATATGAATGAATGCCGTTGATGCTTTCTTTGCATGATGATGGATCGGTAAACAACTGAGTAAATAAATAGAGCCTCCTCCCTTTGCCGTTAGAAATTAAAATTTAATAAAAATTCCTTCGACTCTAGTCATTTCTCCACTATACCTTAGAAACCAGTGGTAAGTCTCTAAAATTTCTGTAACAATCAAAATCTGGTATAGAGAAGTGAACTCGAGGTCCGCCTTTTGCGGTTTTGCAGTCCTATGTCTATATATTGTAGGGAACTGAAATTATATACTAATTATTAATGCGTAATTATTACTTTTAACTAAATATTAGTTTTGACTGCGTGGTGAATAAAATCCATTATAGCAGCTAATAGGGGAGGCACTTGGATGCGAGATCAGGGCTGTAGCTAGAAGTGAGTAATAGGGGGGGGGGGGGGGGTCAATAAAATGTAGAGGATGCTCATATTTTTTTCTCTCTGTCTGACACATGCACGCACAAACAAACATAGACAGATAAATTAGTGCATATTCATATTGTAGGCACTATGTTTCTCATTAAGCTGTTTATAATAACTTCATTTTATGCTGAGAAAATAAAAGGCTGCAGAATAAAAAAATCCAGTATATAACTAGTGTATATACTGGATAATAATTATACTGGTGAAATAATAAGTGATGATGTCAACAAGTTTCATAAAAACTTCCAACCTTTAATTTTTTTTTTCTGAATATTCCTTGCCCTTAAGGATTCTAAAGTTGTATTTTTATATGATAAAAAACATTAACAAAATCAAGTTTGCATTTCAAAATTATTCTTTTTAAAACTCTTATTTAAACTAGTTTAAAACACTTATTTACAGTTTTTATACAAATACTAAAATTTAGTATTTGTGTAAAACCGCAAAAGGGCATTCTTTTTAAAACTCTTATTTAAACTAGTTTAAAACACTTATTTACAGTTTTTATACAAATACTACAATTTAGTATTTGTGTAAAACCGCAAAAGGGCCTCAAAACTAAGTTCGATTTTTGAACAGAGTTTCTTGTGGTGACCTTGGAATCTTTCCCAGGCGGGGCTCAAAAATTTTTAGGGGGATTGATCCCCTTGGCACCTTTTTAGCTACGGCCCTGTGCGAGATGAAACGCACATAAACCACAGTTGCAATATTCTACCCCACTGTTGGAGTTAATAATCGAAAAAATAAAATAAAATTACAGGGTTCCTTTTTTTATTATTATTGTACCATATTTTAAAACAATCGTGGGGGGTCTTTAAAAATTTCTTTTAAAAAATATGTAATATCTGTATTTATTTGTATACTTAATTAAATTATGTGTTCATGTTGCCAGCCCGCGTTGTGAGTTGTGGCACTGTTATAAACAAAAAGCGCGTAAAAGTAAAATATACCGTGAACTGCTATACAGTGGCGTTCACAAATTGTGAGGCCGGTACAAATTATTTTTATGGGGCCCTGTATATGTACATATTTAGTAAAAAAAAAAAAAAAAAAAAAATTACATTTAACGGAGTTCCCTTCAGCTTAGGGACAAACTGTCGCCCTTGTCACTCCTTTGCACGATCCTGCTACTTACTGTATTACATAGACCAAGCATAACAAAACAATGATCAGATGAACTAACAAAGACGGCTGTAAAGCTGCTTATAGATCAAATATGCTGCGACAAGAATCATAAATTATTTCTCTGGACTTTCTTTTCCAAAGACTCTGCGGTCAGTTGTGACCTTTTTTATTGCTCTTCAAAGATTTCTAGGCAAAGCGCACAAAATTAACAAAAATTCTCCTCAAAGAAGACGAAAATAAAATATCAGGGGGCCTCCTTCACTGCGGTCGCATTTTGTTGTCGCGCGACAAAAGAATGACTACAAAAAAAAAAAAAAAAAAAAAAAAAAAAGCTGAAAAAGGTCCCGTACTCCGTCGCGTTGATATAGTTTAACCTTAAGGGAATCGCAATGTACCTGGGGGCTTATAGACGCCCTCTTCGAGACTGGTGGAATTCTTACCTAAAATGCCTTCTATATTTTGAAGAGTGGGGTAGATAAGTATTTTTTGCCCCCTCATTTAAAAAAAAAAATATGTCCAAAATCTTGGAAATATAGGAATAAGGGCCGACAACGGGGGGGAAGGGGAGCAAAGGCGCATGTGTCCCCTTTAGAAACTTTCAGGAGATGCGTTGCCCTATCCTAAAATATAAAATAAACAATAGGAGATCTGTCCTTTCATCTCTTCGATTGACTCCTGCGACCTCCATGATCGACTTTCGACTTTGCCCCCCCCCCCCCCCACTCCATTTTGAAAATTTAAAAAGTCGGCACCTTAATTAGAAATACGAGACTGCCTGCACTTACATGATAGATGTAGGGGGAGGAGGCAAGTTCGAATGATTGTCCGGGGTGCTAAGAACTAAGGGATGAAAAATAAACAATATAGTTAATAGCTTCTTTAGATTAGAAAGTGTCATTCGTCAGTAGGGGGGGAGGGATAAAATATTACCTAGGGCGCCGTGACAGACAAAATCGTACGTCTCAAACAAATGTTGTAAATAATTTCACACAAATGTGGTACGTTATTTATTTACAAATTTTTCACACAGAAGGTTGTCTATAAATATCTTGCTACATTTATCTGCGTCTTATTTGCAGTATTTTTATTATCTGCATTTAGTTTCATTCGTCCTTAAAATTTTGGACATGCGTGTAAATGAAAGTTGTGTGACTGAATTCACGTTAAAGCTGTATTATCGAACTTATATATTAAAGCTGAAAGGGGCAGGTGTTGATTAAGCTAAAAGCAATATCTCGGGCTGAATGCCAAGTTGCAGAAGTGCCTTAATGGATGGTTTTCTATGCAGTAATGACCTTAATTCTTGTTACATGAAAGGCACCCCCAAGGAAAAAAAAAATAATAATGATCCGCCCCTATTTGAGTTCTTCCGTTCCCACTTTTCTGTTAAATGTAAAAAAAAAAAAAAAAATAGTTTTGCCCGCACAAATAAATTTTCTAAATCAACATTTTTCACGCGTTACGCCAAGGGACCTAAGTGAGGCATAGGGGTTAAATATTTGAAAATCTGTGAAATTAGCATATAAAGTACCACCTGAATGAAAATGAATAAATAATTTATGCACTGGCGCAGCGAAAAGGGGTACTTAGAGGGTTAAGACCCCTCCCAGAACATTTAAAAACTGATAAAATGCATACAAAATGCACTGTGTTAAGATGAGTACATCAAGTATAAAAACAAACGAAAAGGAAAGCATAATAGCCAAAAATATTTTAGCTCGCAACTTGTTTCAAGGCTTCTTAATGGGAACTCCTTCTTCACTTAGTGAGTGAAAATGGGATGTTTTATAATTTTAAGTTCTTCATTTTATTAATTTAAGGTCTAAAATATTGAATCTTTTTACACTCTTTCATTTAACTCAACTTGTTTTTTGTACATGTAAAGATCATGCTAAAAATTAATTAAGAGTCTAAAAATGAACAAAACTGCACATTCAATAGCATCAAAATTGATTGTTGGGAATAGATTATTCTCCTCTTTTTTTTAGGGTTCCGTATTTAAACTAGTCGTTGGGGGCCACCGTAATACTTACCCATTATGGATATGCATAATGTAAAATATTAAAATAAAAATGTATAAACTACTTATAAAATGCATTGCAATTTGAATAAAATCGTGGTTTGATGACGTCATAAACTTTAAAGGCTGGATTACTGAATTGCTTAAAAGAAACATCCTTATAACTCCAAAAATAATACTCCTATTAACTAGCGGTTTATTGCATCTGATTAAGCGTCAAATTTCCAATTAAAATATATCTTTGAAGTGAAATTTGGATGAAATACAGGGTCATGAAAAATCGAAGAGTGTGGAAAATAGGATTACAAATATCTCGGCAACTCATTATCCGATCGACTTCATGCTTTATGCAAAATTTATGTTTTTTTATTGTCTTTTATATTCATTTCTTAAAATAAACAATTTCGAAAAATCTTATATACCTTTCATCAGAACGAATATTTCGAGAGTCCGAAAAAAATTGTTCCGGTTCATCGAGGTTACTGAAATTAAATAGGCTTCTTCCCATTATTACATACTAAGTACATACCAAATTGCAAGTCTCTATCTCAATTTTTTCGGGAGATAGAGCGTTTACAGACACACAGGCGGACGGCAATTTTTTTTTTTTCTAAAAATATGTTTTTCGGAATCTCCAGTGTCTGAAACGTGTCAATCCGTCAAAAACAAATTTCGATTTTCAAAACGATTACAAGACCTACCCTATACTACGTATGATGGGTAAGTAAAAGTAAAAACAGAAAAGTAAGATCACCACCTGTGTCCAGGGGTGCAAAAATCTAGGCGCCAATGGGCCGATTGCCACCACTAAATTTTATTAGTATTTTTCGTCAAATTTTATTAGTATACTTTGCTTATATTTTATCAGTATTGTTATTAGCCGAATAATACAAAAAATTTAGTGGTGGGAATCGGCCTATTGTCGCCTAGATTTTTGTACCCCTGCCTGTGTCTGTCTGTCAGAGCCATTTTACTCGTAAACTATGAGACGTGGAAAGTTCAAACTTGGGAAAGTTATAAAGCCTATTGACCCACATATTTTCTGATTATTAGCCAATCGAAAATTGTTTAGAAAAAATTTATGAGGGGGGGGGGGGGGGAGAGCAATTAAGTTGCTTAAAAAAATAAATTTTCTTTTTCTGTATCGTGTGGGGTATCATGTGAAAGATCTCGTAATAACAAACTCAAAAATATATTTGTTTTAATTTTAGGTATTATATTTTCAGAGATATCGTCGAAAATACACTGCAAAAATATGCCCCCCCCCCCCCTCTCTATTTCCGAATCTACTGAAACTAAAATTATGAAAAAATCAGGGGTAGTAGTATTTTATTTGATGCTTGCAGGAAAACTATAGTGATTTTCCTAGATCATATTAGTTTTTGAGAAAAACTCATTTTTCCGACACACACAAACTTTACTTTACGGGCGATCAGCGGGAGAGTTGACGGGCGCTCGAGATATCTATCGACGCAGAATCATCCAAGGATAGTTGATAATGATTTTCGAAAAAAAATGTCTGTAATTAGCCGAGATATTAAGTTTCTTGAAATATAAATTCTTTTTATGTATCGTGTAGGATGTCGTTCGAAAGATGCCGTAACACCGAACGCAAAATTATATTTGTTTTAATTATGGAATTATATTTTCAGAGATATCGGTCGAAAGTGTACTGCAAAAATTTGTCCCCCCCCCCCCCTCCTATTTCCGAATCTACCGAAACTAAAGTTATGAAAAAGTTAGGGGTAGTAGGAGTTTGTTAATTAATATATATAGTAATTAATAAATTTAATGTATGGAACCCTTTGAGTGCGAGTTATACTCGCACTTGGCTGATTTAGTTTTCTCTTCAACTGGTCAAAATTCCCAACTGATGTTCTGTCACTTCTGGGTTTGATTTCAAGGCTGAGGTTCCCTTCCTTAAAACATTTGGATTTGGTTTGAGCTGTCCGGACACTGCTCTTGTCCTGGCCTCCAAATGCAGGAATTTTGCGGGTAGCTTTATTGGTTTTAAGGCCTAGTTTAAAATAATGCCTTAAGATATGGGGTACAGTGGACTTTGAAATGCATCAAAAAGTCGATTTTTAATTTTTAATGCAAAAATTATATATATAATCATACCTACCGGATGCATTTTTTTTTTCAAATATGTCGATTTTTGCCGGAGTTATAGCCATTTTAATTTTAGCAACTGTTGAGCTACGCCTTTTTGTTTACCTTTCCGACCTTTTTTTTCTTGTTTCTCGTCGTAGATATACGTAATCTAAAAGCTGTGAAATCATGCTTACATAATTTTCTTAAGCTCCATGTAATTTTCATAAAGTACATATATTTCTTTATTATTTGGCAACAGAGTATTTTAACTGTAACCTAAACTGGTTGTTTCCGCGTTTGTTTACCTCGTTTTTGTTTTTGTATTTTGATTTTCGTTGCAGTTCTTTCTAGTTGTAATTTTAGTTAAAAAAAAAAGTTGTTTTAAGAACTAGAATTGCCTGTTGTTAACAACATTGTTTTTTAGAATATTTTTTAAACATTTGTTAGGGTGATTATAAATTATCTTTTTAATTTGTAAAAATACTCGAAAATTTCCCCAAATTAAAAATAAAAAATTTTAATTAATCAAAATTTTTAATTCTCCACACATATTCTCCACACATTCAACTCACATCGTACTCTAGAATACAATTCTAAGCGAAAGTAAAAAAAAAAAAAAAAATATATATATATATATTCGGAAATTTTCTTTTAAAAAAATTTAAAAATTTTTCAATTAAAAAAAAAAAAAAAAATCTAATTTACTAAAATAAAACTATTTCAACCAACATCATGTTAGAGTGCACACAATTTCGCAAAAAAAAAAGTTTTAAAATTTTTGAAGTCTCCAACTTTAAATCAAAAATTTAAATTAAAAAAAATCAAAAATCACCTCGTTATACAGAAGATATTCCACCTCTACCACTCAGCACAGGCATGGCACCCTCCACCCCTGGCACGGTCATCTCATACCTCCACCATAGTGCCGGCGTGCAGGTGGCGCCAAACCCCCATTATCATGCTACTCAAAACTGCTATAGGTTATTAATAATATTATATTCTTTACGTGTATCTAAAATTTTTTCAATATAAACTTTTAAAAAAATTACGAACATTTAAATCATTAAAACCTGTTTTTCTCAGAATCAATATTTTTACCATTTTCGTGACTTTAAAATGTCCCATGCGCAACACATTGCTTTCAGTTTTACTGAAACTTCTCAGAAATGTTATTTATACCTGTATAAATATTTGTTACTTAAAATAAACTTTATTACACGTATTTAAAATTGAAAATTTAAGAGTAATGTAAAAAAAATTAATTACATTTTGATGAAAAAAAATTAAAAACATCAATTTAAACAAATTTTTAATTATTATTATTTTTTTTTAATGTAACTTGCTAAAATTTCGTAGTAAGTTTTGTTTTTGTGCATTCAAGGATGATTATATGAGATTATTGTAAATGTGTCTAAAATCTGATTGCGTATAGAGCATTTTGAAATCTGGCAATTTTAAAATTTAAAAATTTGAATATCAAGTTTATTTTAGGATATTTTCACCAAATTTCGCACATGACTTTTTTTCATATTATAACTAAATCCTGAAAATTTAAAAAAAGAAAACAAAAAACAAAAAAATAATATATATTGGTAATTAAAAAAAAATAGTTTTCCACTGTACTCAGACGAAAACACTATACCTCTTTCGCATTTCAATATTTTTAAATGATTTTTTTTTTTTTTTTTGCATTGGATAGCTGAAGTCAATCTTCATGCACGCTCCTTTGTACTTTTTCGATTTTGGTCGCAGTTTTTTTTATTGAGGATACTTTCACTTTCGAAATTGGTTCCGTAAGTGAAAGTATCTTAATAAAAAAAAAAAAAAACTTGTAATCAAAATCGAAAAAGTACAAAGGTTGGTTGATTGGTTGATCTCAGCTATACAATGAAAAAAAAATCATTTAAAAATATTAAAATGCGAACGAGATATCGTAAAATATTTCCTCCATAGGATTAACATTAGCGAGCGGGTGTTTTCGTCTGAGTGAAGTAGCCTCTTAAGATGTACAACATCTCAACATTTGTATCTCCCTTTATGTGACCTAAAAATGAAAGAAAGAAGCCTACATGATTATAAAATATAGAGGGAGATATATCCTCTCAAATATCATTTTATGTCCAACAATAGGGATGAGAAAGTGCCAGCTACATGCTTTGCTATAAAAGCTCAAAAAACGAAAATACTTTTGATACAGGGTTGGGTTGGGTTGATTATTGACGGCCAATTATCTACACTAGGGATATAGGCCCGGGGGGAGTGCCCTTCGTGGGGGACTTTCTAAGGGAACCTAATCCGTATTTACGCATGGATAAATCCACGGCTCGAAGAAAACCACGAAAACTCCGAACGATTAGGCCGATGGGCGCGATTGGGATCGAACCCAGCACCTCCCGTCTACCAGCTTCGAGAACACAACCTCTCAGTCACTGGTGGGGCCTTTTGATACAGCCTAGTAAGTAAATGCTCTAGTTCGCGCTCTCTACAAGGCGGACCCATGGAAATTTAATGTATTGTAACGAAATTGTGTTGGAACAGCATGAATTACAGTCATGAAATGGGGCGTGATTTTCAAGACAAACATTGGATGCCTATGAAAAAGTTTTTTTTTTTTCGAAAAAACTTTTTACCCCCCCTCTTGAAACGTTGTGAAGACTATTTTGAAGAAGTTCTTTTACATTCATTTTACTTAGTCTGAAATGCAATATTCTTTGACTAGTTGAATTGTTTCAGATCTCTTTCAGCTCATTACCATGAAAATGAGTACACGCATATATATCGTTTTGATAGGACAGAACACAACCCTGTTCCCTGCTCTTGTTAGTTTGATGGAGAGTTAGTATTTCAGCTCGAGCGAAACATATATTTCGGGACGAAATGCGCACTTTAGAGCATTACTGGAAGCCATCAGTTTACTAATTCCTGATTTGCCGGTGGACTGGTTCGTAAAAATCCAAAATTGCCTGTAAATGCGAAAAATTAAGATGTTGACTCGACAGGTTGAGACTTTTTAGATGAAAGAATTGTACTTCGTTGTTCCTTCATATGTATATGTCGTAGGCCAGAGACGGCGAACCATGGGTTGCACGCTGCAGAATATTTTCGGCACGGCATTGAATATTGTTTTAAATCAAAATTGGATATTTTTCCAGTATAGGGGCGGAGAAGGAAATATGGCAACATATTTTCTGGCAACCTATGTACTGTTTCATATGCACAAGCAATTTTTTCCAATATTTATGCAATTTATTTAATATAAAGAAGCCATTTATCTATTTTTATGCAAACAGAAGTAAAATGTATATAAAAAACAATTTTTCATTATATATACATGTGACAAATATTGCAAGTATAAGCGCTAAAAAAGCAGCTCTTAAAAAATGCAATACAGTTTAAAAAACAATGTATAACCATTAAAACATCACAGAAACATCATACAACATATGGGGGGGGGGGGATTAAATAAATAAATAAATATATTAGATATGAAAAATGAACACGTACCTGTTCGAACAATATCCATAAATATATAGAGAAAATACAATGAAAACAAAGAGAATAAAATATAGATTGGAGGGAAAAATGAAAAGAAAATTAAAAACCTGAACGATGAAACAAAAATCCTTAATGAAATATATACAGTGTCTCACATAAGTGATGGGACACTTGTGCTTTACAAAAGGAAACTAATCAAATAAATTAAAAAAACATGTACACATTTTTTTGTGGGTGTGTTTCATACTTAAATTTAGTAAAGATTATTATATGACATACATTTTGTCAAAATATTAAAATATTAATTTAATAAAAATACAAATGTTTAGAACGGAGCAAAAACTAGCTCACATAAGTGATGGGACACCATTATATATGCAACAAAAATCGTCTGAAATAAGCAATAAAAATATTTTTGGGGGTTTTATTTTTACTTAAAAGCAATTGGCAATAATTTATAAAATCGTCTGCAGTATTTCTCTCCAGTTTGTTTTGGAATTTTTGTGTTTTTTAGCTCTGTGTAGCCATGAATGCTAAACGAAAAGAAACTTCGCCTGAAATTCGAAAATTAGTTATTAATTTGCATATTGAACGTGGAAAATCTATTAGAAAAACTGCTGAAACAGTTAACTTGAGTCGTTCAACAGTTTTCAATATCATTAAACGATATAAAAAGAATCATATGATTCAGGATAAAAGAAGACCTAGCCGACCATCAAAGCTATCCAATGGAATAAAGCGAATTATCGTTCGAAATATTAAAAAAAATCCAAGAATTAGTGCTTCAAAAGTTGCTGCTGATTTACAAGCATTATATGGAATAATTGTTAATCCTGAGACTATTAGAAGGGTAATTCGATCTGCTGGATATCACGGTAGAGTAGCCAGGAAAAAATTCTTCGTAAGTGAAAAGAATAGAAAACTCAGACTAGCTTTCGCAAAATCCAACATAAATAAGAATTCTGATTACTGGAATAAAGTTATATTTGCTGATGAGAGTAAATTTAATATATTTGGTTCTGACGGTAGAATCTTGGTGTGGAGAAAACCCAGGGAAGAATTTCGCAAACAGAACTTGGTACCAACAGTAAAACATGGTGGAGGAGGAGTTATGGTATGGGGGTGTATGTCGTCCGCTGGAGTTGGTAATCTTGTTTTTATTGACAGTATAATGGATCAGTACAAGTATATTGATATTTTAAAGCAAAATTTGAAATCTTCAGCACGAAAATTGAACCTTCATAACGATTTTAAATTCTACCAGGACAATGACCCCAAGCACACTGCTCTGAACGTTAGACTCTGGCTGCTATATAACTGTCCTGAAATAATAAAAACACCACCACAATCTCCAGACTTAAATCCCATAGAGAATATTTGGCAAGAATTGGAATCAAGAATTCGCAAACACACCATTTCTTCAAAACAACAACTAAAATCGGTGCTTCAAGAAGAATGGGGTAAAATCACTCCAGAAATCACAAAAAAATTAGTCGAATCCATCCCAAAAAGATTAAATCATGTTTTAAAAGTAAAAGGAAATCCAACAAAATATTAAAACCTTTTAAAAAGTAAAATTTTTGGATAAATATTTGATGGAAAAGTAAGTGTCCCATCACTTATGTGAGCCATTTTTTGCTCCGTTCTGAACAATTGTATTTTTACTAAGTTAATATTTTAATATTTTGACAAAATGTATGTTATGTAATAATTGTTACTAACTTTAAATATGAAACACACCCAAAAAATTTTTGCACATGTTTGTTTATTTATTTTATTGCAGTTTCTTTTTATAAAGCACAAGTGTCCCATCACTTTTGTGAGACACTGTATATATATTTATAAAATTTATAAATTCACATTATATATAAACAAGCATAAAAATTCATTAGCTTTCTTTTGATAGCAGTTGAAATCATTTGGTAGCATCTCACTTTCTGAAGCCAGAATTGCGTCAAGCATTTTTTAAAAGAAAAAGCCAAGGTTCCTATAGTTAAAAAATTCCAAAATTGTATAAAATACACGAATTTAGACTAATTGTGTTTGTCTAAACAAAATTGGTTGGTAAATGAAGAAACTGAAATGCAACTTAATGAATTACAATGCAGTTAGTTCTATTTCGGCTTAGCATTAATAATAATAATAAAGTATTTGGAAATTATCGAAAAGAAAAGATAACCAGTCATTATAAGCAAAACCGTCGATAGTAAAATTCTGACGACTTCGAATTCCATTCCAGGCACTAGGAGCTCTTTAAAGAATCTGGCGCTTGCCATTTTGGCAATTTTTCTTGTGAGTCATTATTAGTTTCGGAAAGAAATAATATGAAAACTCAAGTAGAAACCTTTTATCAGGTGACTTCAGTTGAGCTTGCATGCTATTAAAAATAACTAAATATGAGCGCGTAATATAAGTTATTTGACATCTAAGATATACAACAAAAGAAATCGCAATTTTTTTAATTACTTTCTAGAATATAAGAAAAATATTTATAATCCTAAAAACAAAATTTCAAGTGATTTTGATACATTATTATTTGATTCAGTGAATCCTTTGTTTGTTGGTATGTCATGGTCACGTGTAATGTTTTGTTAAAAAAAAAAAAAAAGGTACGCGGATGTGAAAAGGTTCGCCATTCCTGTCGTAAGGGTAGGCTCATTGAGAAATCCTAAAAACAAAATTTCAAGTAATTTTGATACATTTTTATTTGATTCACTAAATCCTTCGATTGTTCGTATGTCATGGTCACGTGTAATATTTTGTAAAAAATATTGGCACACGGATGTGAAAAGATTCGCCATCCTTGTCGTACGTGTAATATTTTGTAAAAAATAGTGGCACGCGGATGTGAAAAGGTTCGCAATCCCTGTCGTAGGGTTAGGCTCATTGAGAAATCCTAAAAACAAAATTTCAAGTAATTTTTATTTGATTCACTAAATGCTTCGGTTGTTGGTATGTCATGGTCAGGTGTAATGTTTTGTAAAACAATATGGCACGCGGATGTGAAAAGGTTCGCAATCCCTGTCGTCGGGTTAGGCTCATTGAGAAATCCTAAAAACAAAATTTCAAGTAATTTTGATACATTTTTATTTGATTCACTAAATCCTTCGGTTGTTGGTATGTCATGGTCAGGTGTAATGTTTTGTAAAACAAATTGGCACGCGATGTGAAAAGGTTCGCCATATCTATCGTAGTGGTAGGCTAATTGATAAATCCGACTCTTTGCAAAGAGCCTAGGAGCTAAATTGCTATAATTGGAGAGATGAACACGTTTGCGTTCGAAAGATCTCGGGTGTGAATAAATATGTTTTAATATCTTTTTTCGGCACCTTTTGAGCATGTTTTAATGTGTATTTTATCGATTTTAACTTACTACAAGGTGAATCTTTTATTTTACTTTAAATTTTCGTTTTTCGAATTTTTTCTGTTGTCGGAGAATCATCTGCTATTTTCCACGATTATTGCAAAGAGCCTTTGCCAAAATGGTTTGTCAATTAATCTGCTTCCCCCCCCCCCCCCCGAAGTTTATTGCAATGAACCTATGCAGTTTTAGGCTAATTAGAAAATGACCAACTGTTTGTTGAAACAGCCTGGTTTCTTCCAAACTTATTACAATAAGTCTAAAATTCCCAATGTTCATGCATAGCTGCTAACTTTTGCGGTTGTCTGTTACCACTAATTTTCAATGGAAATATTTTCCCGTATTCAATCGCTGAGTTTCTGCGATTAAATAAAGCGCTATGCCACTGTCTTAACATACATATGAGGACGTGAGTTTCAAAACTCACCTTATCCCCCCCCCCCCCCCCCCCACAAAAAAAAATCGTGTTTTCTCTATCAGTTTGATTTTAGGTAGATTTCGTAAGAAATACTACCTATTACATTCTCCCCTAAGTTGGAATTTTTGAAAAATGATTCCCAGAACCCAAAACCCCCAGTTCAAAAAATTCTGCATATATCTTTTCCAAACTTATACATAAAATCAAGGGCATAAAATCTCGGTCAAGTTCGTTATTGGGGAAAATCGAACCAGGGGGGGGGATGGGGGGGGGGCTTTTTGTGAAAACAGAAAAAAAACCCATAATTTCTTAATTGTGATACGTATCGAATCCGTTTGAAGTTATTATTACTTCTAGGAGAAGGCCGAAAATTTATGTATGAGAGATGTTTGATATAATTAAAAATGGCCCCAGGGGGGGGGGGGGAGGGGCGTTTTTGAAGAAAAAAATTCATAACTTCGTCAATTCACAAGATTTCAAATCCTTTTAAATTTATTATAAATCCTCTTAATATTATCTAAAATTTTTATATTGACAAGTTTTTTTATAGGACCAACTCTTATAGCAAAAAAAAAAAAAAAAAAAAATTAAAAAAAAAATCCCTGCTGGCTCCGCCTGCAAACAAGTTAGGTTTCGAAGTAGGCGGTTCCAACTGCCGCATCATGGCAAAAAGGTCATTTCTTCCGCAATTCCCAACAAACAGGCGCCCCACGATCTGCGTCTTCGAAATCTACCTGTGCCTGTAGGCCGAACCGTCAGGGATTTTTTGGATAAGGCGAGTTTTGAAACTCGCGTCCTCATATATAAATAGACTCATAGGTTGGATAAGGCGAGTTTTGAAACTCGCGTCCTCATATATAAATAGACTCATAGACATATAACTCTTCTTGGTATTCCGTAGTCGGGTGCAAACTCATGTTATAGTTTCACACGGAAGTAGAAAATTTTTTAATCGAATGGTATCGAGCAAAGAAAAATTAAGAAGGAAACTTCGATTAGGAGAAGCAAAAAGAGGTAGCGAGTATGTGTTACACTTGAATTCCTATCACGTAGAATGCGTCGCAAATCTGGATTTCTTCGGCGGCTATCTTGGAGAGGGGTGGCGGAACTTTACTTTTTAGGGATAGAAGGTGCTGACCACCTAATTGCTTATGCTATAAGACAGACTCGGGTTTTTACAAAGGCAATCAAGAGAATTTTCTCCAGATATTTCTAATCTTTACGTTGCATTTTCTCTCCTCTTTTGATTAGAATGTGAAAAACTCAGTCAGAAAATACGTAAGAAAGTTATGATTGATCCGCTCTTTTGATATTATTAGTTGCTATCTATATCTGTGGTTTAGGGTAGAGTCTTGCATTGTGTTGGGGGTAACCCGATTTTACCAGCAACCGGTCCACTAATTTTTTTTCGGTGCGGGTCGGGTTGATTCTAATTGTTTCAGATTCGGGTTGAATTTTAATTCTTGCAGGTTCACTCGATTTTTCATAATTAAGCTCCAGAATATTGTTACAAATTAAAAACTGTATATTTGACTGATCATTACGTGTTTATTTTTCTACATAAAAGATAAAATTGATATTAGAGATATGGTTATATAGATTACGTTTCCATAATTGTATTAAATTGTGAATCTTTTTAGCCACACACAGGGTGGCTTATTCTTTCAATCTCTATCATTTTTCATGTTTATGAAAAGTCACAGCAATCCATCGTTGCCACAGATTAATCTCGGAAAATGAAACATTTGAAGTTACTTAAAAAATTAATAACTCGAAAAGTATTTGTCACAAAATTGTTTTACAGATTGCATTAGAATGGTAAAAAATTGTATTTTTCTTGATATAAATTTCAAATCTAATGATTATGTCGTTTTTCAAATATTAGATTTCAAAAATTAAAAAATTCACAATGGAGTACCGTAGCGAAACATTTACGCGTAAAAAGATAATGATAAAAACATTGTGGCTCGACGTGTATCGTGTATACAGGCCATAGCATGAGTAACGAATTATAGTAAACTTATTATTCTGTTAAAATATAAAAGTGAATTATGTATATACAATTTTAAAAAATAAAGAAAAACATTTTATCACAAACATCAACAAAATTTTTTCTTCTATTTATTCCCTTATTCCAAAGAACTCGTTTTATCGTCTGCTTCCATAGCAACATGAATTAATTTTCATTAAAAAAATTGCTCTGTGGTAGAAAAATATTTTTCTAAATCGAATGGTTATTGAACAACTCAACACTTTATCCGGGGAATTTTTATTTGTTATTTAGATATTTTAAAATTGTTTGTTGTCATTGCGTTTTTATTCTGAGTTACAGCTAGTTTATTTACTTTTTAAATAAAAGCCGTGTGTGGCAATCTATATTCGGCCTTATAGCAGAATTTTCCCCTCTTGTTTTTTTTTTTTTTTTTTTTTTTTTTTTTTAAGTTGAGGTTCGACGAAAATTTTTTGTTGGGTTCCCCTCCCCACTGGCTGCGCTTCAGCTAGAAAAGATGTTAAAGTGATTGTACATTCGCATAGTTTACTGTATCATTTATTTTTTTTAAGTTTCAAATATCAATAGAATTGAACGCAGTTTCAAAACATACAATACGAATTCACAGTTTCAAAATTAACACTATCAACCGGAAACCAACCCAAACTAGAAACAATTAGAGTCAGCTCGACTCATACATAACCAGAACAATTAGCGCCGACCGATTAGACCCAGATTGCAAGCAGGGTCGGGTGCGGACAAAATTTGGTTAAATATCGTGTTATACTTGCACCTGGAAGTAGAAATTTTTCGAATCGAATGGTTTATCGAGCCAAGGAAAATTAAGAAGGAATCTTCGAATCATGTTTTAAGGAGAAAACAAAAAAGGTGGGGGGGGGGGGGGAGTGTTTGTTGCACTTGAATTCCTATCACGTAAGATCCGTCGGAAACCTGGATTTCGTGGGTAGCTTGCTTGGAGAGGGGTGGCGGAACTTTCATTTTTAGCGATAGGAGGTGCTGTGATCACGTATTTGGTTATGCTATGGGTTAGACCCGGGTTTTTACAAAGGCAATCAAGAGGATTTTCCCCAGATATTTCTAATCTTTTTAGAGTTGCATTTATTCTCCCCTTTTGCTTAGAATGTGGAGTAAGCAGTCGGGAAGTACAGTAAGAAAGTAATGATTGATCCATTCTTTTGATATTATTAGTCGCTATACAGGGTGATTCATAAAAGATGGGCAGAACTTTAAGGGGTTATAGTACACTTAAAGACAAATAATATTAAATAGGAGACTAAGGGTCCCAAACGTATTCCCAAGGAGATAGGGGGCATTAAAGTTTAGGGTCCGAAATTTCAAATGATTATAAAACATGGAAAAATTGGTCGATTCGTTTGCGGTTTTTGCAAAAAATTTTCTTTATGCCAGTATTTTCTTGAAATAAAATTTTAAAGTTCAATTTCAAAAAATGCCGATAGGGGGCGCTTTAGACTTTGGAGTAACAAACAACTATTTTTTAACGTTATTTTTTGTATTTCTTTAAATGATTTCGAAAGCTTAGACTTAAACTTAAATTTTGATCTAAAAATCTGAGTCCTAACGAGTAGTTAAGTAGCGTAAACTGAAATTTGAAATTTGAAACCCTTCTCCCCCCAGAACAAAAATCAGTTATTCCCGATCTTTGTGTCGTAGATTAGGCTCTAACTACTGCCGCGTTTTGCTAAAATTATTCTTTATGTCAGTATTTTCTTGAAAATAAATTTTAAAGAAAATTTTCAAAAAATTCCGATAGAGGGCGCTTTAGACTTTGGAGTAACGAACAACTATTTTATACCGTTATTTTTTGTGTCTCATTAAATGCTTTCTAAAGCTTAGACTTAAATTTTCAGCCCAAAATCTGAATCGTTAGACGTGGTTAAGTTTCTGGGGAGAGGGGTTTGAAATTTCTACTCCTGAGGACAGTTCAGTTTACCATGTCCACACATTGTGTGCTGTGATACGAGGTAAAAAGACACAAATTAGGATTATGTTACCAAAGCATATTTATTAACATGTAATCACAATAAATGTTCAAAATTGTGACCACCAGAGGTTATGCACGCAGAACAACGGCGACGAATGGAACGGCGAACATTCGCGAAAACATCAGGCTTTTCGAGCACTTCCCCTACAGCGGCGGAAAGTCTGGGGACCAGTTCCTCGGGGGATTCAATGGGTGTCTCATACATAAGAGCCTTCAATCGTCCCCAAAAAAAGAAATCGAGGGGTGAAAGATCTGGCGAGCGAGCAGGCCAAGCAACAGGACCACCTCTACCAATCCATCTGTTCGGAAATGTGATGTCCAGATAGTTGCGGATGTCTCGTACGTAATGGGCTGGCGCTCCATCGTGCTGGAACCACATGACCCGCCGGATGCGTGGAGGAACAACGTTTAACAGGTCTGGCAGCACATGTTGCAGAAATGTGAGGTATGTTTTACCGTTGAGGCGTTCAGGAAGAAGGTACGGTCCGATTAGGTGGTCTCCGAGGATTCCTGCCCAAACATTGATGGAAAAGCGTCTCTGATGAGCATGTGGATACGTAGCATGTGGATTGACATCCGCCCATACATGTGCATTGTGTGTGTTAAATGTACCTTCACGTGTGAAGGTACATTCATCGGTGAAAAGCACAGTTCGTCCAAAATGTGGATTTAGCGCGTTCTGCTGCAGAAACCAGCGGGCGAATTCAATACGATTTGGATAATCCCCTGGAGACAGTTTCTGGACTCGTTGCACATGAAACGGGAGCAAATGTTCATCCTTCAGTACCCTCCAAGTCGTGGACTGTGAGGTATCCACCTGGCTAGCCACTGTTCGTGTACTTGTACTTGGCTGCGCCGCTACTACATCCAGAATGGCTTCTGCAACAACTACTGATTCGTCCTTTTTTGCACGACCTGCATTCGACCGGGAAGCGAGAAATGATCCCGTCTCACACAACTGTCTGTGCAAGCGCTCGAAAGTTTTGCGGTTAGGCAACCGCCTGTTAGGAAATCGCTCTCCGTACATTCGTTGTGCCTCTGCACCATTTCCATCTGCCGCTCCGTAAATTAAATGCATCTCAGCCTTTTCCTTATTCGTGAAGGGCACCATCTTCCGATTCATTACTACAGCGACTTACACTTGACTCACCGTTCAGTGGTTTTTATGCCTGAATCGTGTCGAAATTTTGCATACGTGTTCTTCTTCTTCCCCATTTGACATTTGCATACTTTCTGTTTCCTTCTTCACCCGGTGACTAGCGTCAGGAATGGAGCTTTAACGTTTGCATGAGCGACGTTTCCAACTGTGCCAGTGCCTTTATGAGTGAATTCCGACTATGCAGTCCTTGACGAAAGTTGTATTTTTGCCTCGTATCACAGCACAGAATCGTTGGGCATGGTTAAGTAGTGCAAACTGAACTATGTTCAGAAGTTGAAATTTGAACCCGCTCCCCTCGCTACTGAACCACGCTCAGCGATTCAGATTTTGAGCTGAAAATTTAAGTTTAAGTCTAAGCTTTAGAAAGCATTTAATGAGACACAAAAAATAACGGTATAAAATAGTTGTTCGTTACTCCAAAGTCTAAAGCGCCCTCTATCGGAATTTTTTGAAAATTTTCTTTAAAATTTATTTTCAAGAAAATACTGACATAAAGAATAATTTTAGCAAAACGCGGCAGTAGTTAGAGCCTAATCTACGACACAAAGATCGGGAATAACTGATTTTTGTTCTGGGGGGAGAAGGGTTTCAAATTTCAAATTTCAGTTTACGCTAATTAACTACTCGTTAGGACTCAGATTTTTAGATCAAAATTTAAGTTTAAGTCTAAGCTTTCGAAATCATTTAAAGAAATACAAAAAATAACGTTAAAAAATAGTTGTTTGTTACTCCAAAGTCTAAAGCGCCCCCTATCGGCATTTTTTGAAATTGAACTTTAAAATTTTATTTCAAGAAAATACTGGCATAAAGAAAATTTTTTGCAAAAACCGCAAACGAATCGACCAATTTTTCCATGTTTTATAATCATTTGAAATTTCGGACCCTAAACTTTAATGCCCCCTATCTCCTTGGGAATACGTCTGGGACCCTTAGTCTCCTATTTAATATTATTTGTCTTTAAGTGTACTATAACCCCTTAAAGTTCTGCCCATCTTTTATGAATCACCCTGTATTTATGGTTTAGGATAGAGTCCTTCATCGGGTTTTGTGGTTCGTCTATTAATTACATCACATTTCAAGAGGGTGCGCAAAATATGACACAGTGTGACGGAGAAGGGGCTAACACGTTTTGACGTCACATCTAAAATATCAAAACAGTTAGATAAGCACAGTGTTAAATTCAGACAGTTTTCTCCGGGAAGGATTTCTTTGATTCTTGGGGGGGGGGGGAATTTCACTGTTTGACCATTAAAAGCATAAAATTTCAAATCTACCGGGGGAGGCATTTCAATGCTCCGGGGGGAATCCCCCCCCGGCCACCCCCTGAATTCAACACTGGGTAGGCGTTGTTTACAAGCCATATGAATTGAGTTCGTAAAAAGTATAATAGTAAAAAAAAAAAAAAAAAAAAAAAAAATTATAAGCATTCAATGTTTATCTTGAAAATTACACTTAATTTTATGACTGCAATTCGTGTTTTTCCTCTACAATACGTTAATTTGGCATGGGCACCGAACTCGATTATAGAAAATTCGCCGCTTTTTTTACGCTTGGTAGAAAGCGCGAGCTATTGAATTTATTTTAAAAAAATGATAATTATTGTTTCGTTAAAGTATGGCAATAGAGAAGAAAAATAAATATTATTTAAACTATTCTTTTTAGGATTTCTAAATTGATTTCTCAACTTAGAATCTTATTGAATTATAATATTACGCTATTAATTGATTATAGCGTATTTTTTTCAAACAAATATTTCACCTTTTATTTTTTATTTATCTACTTTTTAGTGTTTAAAATATTTAGTTGTTGCAGTTTCTCAGCCAGTTGGTCTATTTTGGCGCATCATTAAAATGAAACACATTGTTGTTGTCACTTTTATAGAATTGTAACCCAAAAGAATATTGGACGATTTATCCCCTATCGTCGGCTGACGGCAAAAAAGGCCTTAAAATTAATATTTTAATTAAGTTCTAAAAATATTTAAATTAAATGTTGTATCGTCCTCGGAAACACACCTGTGTGCATATTCTTTTATAATTCTAGCCTATCGGGAAGTGTGTTAAAAATCGATTGATTCCATCTTCACATACATACAAAAACCAAGTTGAGTTAAATAAAAGTGTAAAAAGTATGTAATTTTTACTGAGGAAGAATTGGGTATATTTTTCCTTTAACGCTTTTTATCCTGACGGTACTTATAAGTACCACTTTAATAAAACACCTATATATTCGTAATATGACCGTTTTTCCTAACGGTATTCACAATGGCACAAAGAGTGTATTTCTGACAGCAGGCAGGAGATGGCAAATTCAAGCACATATCCTCTTTCTTTGCATTGTAGGGTTTTTAGGTGCGTTCGTAATTATATAAATACGTAGCACCTATAGTCGTCGTTCGGTCCGTCCGTCTGTCCGTCCGTCTGTCTGTCTGTCCGTCCGTCTGTCTGTCTGTCCGCATATAACAACGCAAAAACTACCCAACCAAATGGTTTGCAATTTAAAATATATTATCTTTGCAGAATTTTGTCGAGACATTTCAAATTTTATTAAAATCGAATCAAAACTTTAGGAGATATTAATAAAAATATTTATTAAGAAATTTTAATTTTTTTTTAAATCGGTGCTTTTTTGTTAGAGGAGCTTCCGATGGATGTTAAATCGTCAAGCGACCGAGATACTTATTTTATGACAGAAATTAATCTGCAGACGATATAATTCATTTCACAGAATTAAAAATCATCAAGATCTGAATATTTATATAACTAGCTGATACATATATATCTGAATATTTATATAACTAGTTAAGATATTTGTATGAACAGTGTCATAAAATATATACTTAACTAGCTGTTTAACCCGTTCCACGCAAGGGATATCATGAATTTAATTCTAAAACGTGCGTACGAACGCACCTCGTTTGTAACGTTTGACGTACAATTTCCAACTTGTTACATTTGTCACGCTACATTCAAAATCCATTTTGCAATAGAATTGACATGCATGTTGTTCTTCATTTGAGTAATTTTAGTGGTTTATTACCGGTTATTTAGTACTATTATTTTCTATTGTTTTCTATACTCTACAGGTGAAATATTTCCTATATTTTATTTGAAGTTCACTATTTGAAATTTACTATTTTATTTTATATCATAGGGTAAAAAAATTATGGTGGTTACTGTTGCATAATTAACCACTAAAACACTATAAAAATTATTTTCCTCTTTCCTATGTTTATTCTGCACCAAAACTTATCCAATGATGCAAAAATACAATTAAAAAGTAGCTGGAAAATTAATTCAGGATATAAAGGGTTAAATTGCAACAGCTTGAAATAAAATCACAGAAGATTTTGGCGGTTTTATGATATTTATTTCAGTAGATATATGAAAATGTAATTATAAAAATATAAATATCGCATTAAAAATGTAATAAATGCAGCTTTTTAAAATCAAAATTAGTTCTTAACAGTTGAATAAATGTGACGTCACAACAGGGGAGGTAATATCACGCGAACGTGACAACCAGTGAAATAGGATGGAGTGAGGGGGTTTAAAAATCCCACGAAATTTGTGTAACATAATTAAAGGATAACCCGTTTTTGGTTGGCACTTATTAACACTTTCCAACCTAGTTGAAAAGTGTTTATGACTTCGGTTTGTCTGGCCGTCTGCCGTCTGTCCGTGCTCTAACTCCCGTAAATATGCTCGGATTGATCTGCATTTTTTATATGTTATTGTCGTTACCTATACCATGTTCCCTATTTCAACGGAAGTGTATAGCACTTATACTTTTTTTACAGGGACACTCAAAAGAATTCCGGTACATTACGGTCAATGGGGAAAAATCATTTGCTGTTTATTTTAATGAGGTTACACAATTTCAAACACATTGTAATTGATATATATACACTAAGGTGCATTACAAGAAGCTTAATATGGAATAGGGTGGTGCATTACAAGAGGCTTACTACAGAATAGTGTGTGTATAGCAGTCATCGTTCATTTACAGGGACACACAAAAGAATTCTCTACTGTCTGTTAAAAATAATTCCTGGAAGTGAGTTTTAAGTTACTGAACGCGATTTTAAATTTAACTCACTTTTTGTCTATTACGTGGTGTGTATAAATTCTGTAGATCATATACAGGGAAGCACAAAAGTTCGTGAACACATTTCCTTTTATTAACAAAAACTCCAGAAAGAGAATTTTAAACTGTGCTACGCGTTTCCTAACTGAAGTAAAATTTAGCATCCTATGTAGTATATATACAAATCTATAGATCCTATACAGGGCTGAATAAAAGTATTCGGATTACTTAGATGTTATCTTTTAGCTTATTAAACAGTATGATTTGTAAAATTATTTTGGAAGCGTTGGAAAGTGTTATATAATCTATGCTTGACGCATGATTTTTCGTTCTTGTTTTTATTTTTTCTGCGGCTCGGGTTCGAGTCCTGAATCTGTTCGGGTTTGGTTGGGTTGGATTAAGTTGGCGCTATTTTATTACTTACCCATCATACGTAGTATAGGGTAAGTCTTGTAATCGTTTTGAAAATCGAAAATTTTTTTTGACGGATTTACACGTTTCAGACACTGGAGATTCCGAAAAACATATTTTTAGAAAAAAAAATTTGCCGTCCGTCTGTGTGTCTGTAAACGCTCTATCTCCCGAAAAAATTGAGATAGAGACTTGTAATTTGGTATGTACTTAGTATGTAATAATGGGAAGAAGCCTATTTCATTTCAATAACCTCGATTAACCGGAACTATTTTTTTTCGGACTCTCGAAATATTCGTTGTGATAAAAGGTATATAAAAATTTTCGAAATTGTTTATTTTAAGAAATAAATATAAAAAAACATAAATTTTGCATAAAGCATGAAGTCGATCGGATAATGAGTTGCCGAGATATTTGTAATCCTATTTTCCACACTCTTCGATTTTTCATGACCCTGTATTTCATCCAAATTTCACTTCAAAGATATATTTTAATTGGAAATTTGATGGTTAATCAGATGCAATAAACCGCTAGTTAATAGGATTATTATTTTTGGAGTTATAAGGATGTTTCTTTCAAGCAATTCAGTAATCGAGCCTTTAAAGTTTGTGACGTCATCAAGCCTCGATTTTATTTGAATTGCGATGCATTTTATAAGTAGTTTACACATTTTTTATTTTAATATTTTACATTATGCCTATCCATGATGGGTAAGTATTACGGTGGCCCCCAACGACTAGTTTTTGTTTCTGGTCGAGTTAACTTACATTGTTTCGGGTTTACCTGGTTTTTCAAAAGAAAGTCCACAATTTTATTTGAGATGAAAAACTACAATAAAACCTCCATATCGAACACTTCCGGGTAACAGACACCTCTATTTAGAGAACACTTTTTCGATCTCCAACCCATGTATCTTTATATACATTTTTACCCCTGAATAGCGGACAAATTCCGTGCCCCCCCCCCCTCCCCGTGTTACTGTATATATTTTGATATATGAGCCTATATAATATATTGTTATGTATCCCTCAATTTTCTGAATAAAATATAAAACTGATATTATTAAAATATTTATAGATTATTTTTTCATGATTGAAAATTAAAATGTATATATATATATATATACATATTTATTTTTATTTTTTTTTTTTTTCGGGCGCGGGTTGAAGCGTGTGAAGTGGGTTTCAAGTGAATGAAAATTATTTTGTCGGATTTAGGTCGGATATGCGACCGGTGATAAAATTTCAATTGGATTTTGCTGTGAATTTTTACCGGGGGCATCTTTATTTCGCGTCTAGATGCTGGTGAAATGTCGGCAAAGGCATATGGGGCCGTTCGGCGGACGCCTGCTTTGCGAATTCCGGCGGGGTTCTAGTAAAGTTTGTCATACCAAGTTTTTCTGAAAGAGCACAAAATGATCTATAACATACTCTAATAATGATCGATATCCGCGATAACGGTAAATCATTTTAGCTTTTTAATAATAATTAATTAAACATATTTTCGTCTTGTCAAACCCAGTCATACCTAACTCATTTTGTTCGTAGGACATAAAAAAATTTTCAATTCCGCGAGCACGGGGCTTTCTATGTCACCAGCTCCGAACTATTAGTAAATGTATATTAGTAAATGTATATTAATTAATGACTTTTTTTTTCGCTCCCTACCAGTGGAGTACAAATGTATTTAATCTTATTTATTTTAAGATGTTTTAATTTTCTATATGAACTGCTGTAAAGTCTGCCTTTAATATACAGGTTATTATTTAATATACTGTTGTCAAATACCTAATTCTTAAACCGTTAGTTTTAGATACATAGTTTCAAATGTTCATCATCATCGTATGAAATCCCTTTATGGGAAACAATTATATTCCTAAATGTTACGAAATTGAGATTTTTATACACTCTCTAAGTTATATTTAGAAAAACTTTTATCTGTGCCCTGACAAGGGAAACAGTATATAAATATTCTTCTATATGACCAAAACTTACCGAATTACTATCTTATTTTGGATTTTATGGCTTTTAGCGTATTCTAGTGCTAAAAGTGCATTTTTCCGTTATTAATGCCTAGAGATGGGAATGCTCGGAAAAAAACCGGAAACTTTGGGGAAAAAACTGTTTTTTTTCCGAAGGTATATTTTTTAATTTTTCCGAATTGGAAAAATTGAAATTTAATTTATAAAATAATACCTTCAAAATGTTATTAGGGCTGCATTCTGATGTTTTTTCTTGTTCAGTGTCTCGCATGAAAATGTTAACCATGAAAAATATGATCTGTAAGCAGTTTAGGAAGAACTTCAGTCCTTTAAAGGACCCTTCGCAATTTTTTCGCCTCAAAACGTAGGACCCTTCACAAAATTCGGAAAATTTTTCAATTTTCATCCTCTCGAAATGTGCCGATTTTAGAATAACAAACCCTGTCACATAACAGCTGAAATCATCAATGAATCTGTTATCTATCTGTTATCATACATATATATGTATGAAGAACCTGATTAAAAATATCTAAATAGGAATCTAAATATAACAATAATTTCTAATTCACAAAATTTTGATTATATTTTTTATGATATTTTTGTAAGATATTTTTGGCGATATTTTTTATACAAAGATTTACAAAAACAGATGCAACTTCTCTTGTTAAAAATGAAAATCCGTGTAAAAAATTATTTCAATACCAATAGGTGGAAAATTTAATATAAAAATTGAAACATGCATTTATTTTTATTAGCATAGCTGCGATTTTTAGTATAATCAGATGAAAATCTCCAGAAATATTAAACTATTATTAGAAACAAATTCTTTTTTAATAACATGCAATTGAAATTATTTAGTCTTTTCAAGCTTTTTTCTCTTCTCTTCCTTTTATTTAAAATACAGATTTTAAGACTTGTCTAACTGTATTTTTTTAAAAATATAAATGCATACAAATAAACTTTGCAAAGAAAATGTAAATTTTCTGTGAAAAATTTAGTTGAAAACAATTTTTATAAGTATTCAAAAATCCCCTTGTTTTATAACTTTCATTAAAGAAATATACATACGTATATATATTACTTTGATATTAAGAATCTAAAACTTAAAGTAAAACCAAAACGTATAGGGTTGGTTTAGGTTTAGACTGGAAAGTTGTACCAAAACTAAATACACGTGACATGAAAATTCTAATTGTGAGAAATTTTTTTTGTGATATTGTAAATTAGTATAAATTTTTAAGGAATGGAAGATTTAAAAATGGTAATAATTATAATGTCACAACTACAATAATTTGTTTCTTTAAAATGGCATCATTTATATACTTAAGCAATACTATGTTGACTTGAGGTGATATTTAATGCAATTTTAATTTGCTTTCAAATTGCAGTAATATTGGTTGAAACTTGAAACCCATAAGATTTTTTTTTTTTGTTATTTTTGAAATTTCCTCTACTGGTAATTGAAGAAATGCTACTGAAAAATTATTTCAACAGAGACATGATATACTATTACAAACAATGGTGTTAAATTAAGTAAGAAAAGCTACTGTGAAAATTCTGAGACTGAAAGGCTAAACTTTTAAAAGCTGACTTCTTTTTTTGTTTTTTGTAATATATTCATTTAAAGTGTAAACAAATTTTTTTTAGTATGCAGAAATTAAAAAAATGTTTATTATTTTATATTTTTTAAGAAATTGTAACTTATTTTTGAGAAACATTTGTAAGAAATCAATTTTTCCAGAAAAACCCCGGAAAAAAACTGTTTTTTTTCCACAACTTCAAAATTTCCGGAAATTTTACATCTCTATTAATGCCAGAAAATGCTAAAAATTTATAAAATTCTAAGCATCGCATCGCATTCTAAGCAACGGGATGATATTACATCCTGATATCCTGACATTATATGGCATAACAAACACGTATAATGCTTCTGACACGTACATCCTGACATTATATGGCATAACAAACACTTATAATGCTTCTGACATCAAGTAAATGAGACTGCATTTTTGGCATTTAATCTTACAGTTTGGCGATAGTTTTTTGGTATGAAAAGTGGTCAACGGGATAATAGAGAAGTACCAATATTTCTTACTATGTTAAATAAATTTTTATTTTTCTTTGTTTACTTTATTTTACAGTTAAATAACTACTTTAAAACAATATTTCTTTATAGGAAATAAGCAATTATTAAATATTTTTAACATTCTGCATTACAGGAGCAGAGTGAATTGTGGACCACTGTGCCCCAGGAGTGGGTGGTTAACTGTGCCCCGTGCTGAAGTTCAATAAATAATCATATTAATATTGTTTATAGCTTTCTTTTAAACACATTAACTTTAAAGTTAAATAAAAACAAGTATCTTAGCTTTGCAAAAAAGCTCTTTTGTCTTATTTATCTACAACCTTTAATTACTAAAAAAATAAAAATATGAAGATGAAAAATTTTACTTTTAGAAGCTCAAAACAACCAATCAGGATGAAATAGTTCAACCTGAGCTAAACATATTTTCTGAAGGCTATAAATAATCAGTGCAGTGCTGTTGTCTATTAGGATAGAAGAGAAGCTTAAAAAAAAAATTAAATAAAATATTAGGGGGTGGTCCAGTGTGTACCAGTCTCCCCTACATTAATTTTTACCTCTCTTGCTCTGTTGCTCTCTCCTGCAGTGGTCTTCAAATATCAAATCATCGTGTATCCTGTGTACCCCGATTTTTAAACAATTTTCTTGGTATAAAAACCCTGCAGCATACACGAGTAAATACATCAGTTATTGGTTAACAATAAGAAAAGACACTCTGTATATCCTTTTGCTTCCTAGAATATTTATTTTAAAATACTTTATCTTCATTTTTTAGAACAAATCATTGTTGTCATCTGCATATAGTCAGTTCATCTCTAATTTTGTCTCATTTATTTTATTTTAGGAGTTTGCTACGTTAACTAAAGAGTTGAACCAGGCCAGAGAACACTTACTAGAAAAAGAAGAAGAAATTCAAGAACTTAAAGCTGAAAGGAATAACACCAGGGTAAGTAGTATTTTCTGCTAATTGATTTTTGTGATATTAGGAATTTATAAGAAACATTCGAGAAAACAATGAAATAACTCAAGTCTAAAGGCAAAGAAACTTTTATACTATAAAAATTAGGAATGGTGTTTTTTTTTTTTTTTTTTTTTTTTGCCTTTATTGTATCACACCAGCTTGTTCAATATTTTAATGTAACTTTTTAGTCTGTTAGTAAAATCTAAGGATATTTGTTTAACTATAACATGTGTTATGTGTCCTAGCTATATAATTCAATATACATCAGTGGTTAAAAAAATGGAATTGTAAGTCTTATTACCCCTGCATTGAAATATAAAGCCTCCTACAGAAATGGGAAAATTTCAGGAAATCTTACTAGCTAGCAAGATGTACAGTTGTTATAATTGTTTATTATTAATTTAATGCAGTGTTGGTCAAATATATGTTTATATTTTAGACTACACTTCTTTATGAAAAGACGTTTTTATTGAAAGCATGTTTTTGTATGTAGTTAAGAGAATAATGATTAAAACTAAATCATTTGAAACCGGAGTGGTTATTTAATCTTTTAGCTAATTTAAAATGATTTAAAAAATTGTTTTAAAATAATTTGTTGTTGAATGTTAATTTAAATTTGTTGCTAATTTAAAGAAAAAAAAATAGTCCAATTTATCCACAAGAAGTGAGAAAACCCATATTGTCTTTTTACTAGCTGAAAGTTTTTTCTGCAAAAAAAAGACACTTTTTATATACAAGGTCTTCCAAAGAGGTTTAAACACACTTTAATTATTTACCTGTTGGAGATAAGTAGCCCCAAAGCAGAATATTTTGCAATGTTCTGCAACGAACCTCCAGCTGATCAAAAATGTTCTGCAGGAATAAAAAAGTAAAACACAGAGAGATTTTTGTGTATATGTAGGAGTGCAATTTCATCTGGAATAGAAATGCTAAAGACATTTCGTAAAACGCTAACACACACACACAAACCAAAGAAATGATGAATTTTGCGGCTTTTTTCTCGTAATTGATTGACTATTTTTGCTATATTTTTTGCATTTTTCTCTCATGTAACTTTCTCCCCATGATTGACTGACAAATTGCGTGAGTTTTTCCCACAACCAATTGATGAATTTCGCAATCTTTTCCAATGAACGATTGAAGAAGTTTTTCCTGTGATTGATAGACGAATTTAGTCCTTTTTTTAATGAATGAATGGTGAATTTTGTTGAAAATGAGAATTTGAAATGTTCTGCAGAGAAATTCATTGTTCTGCGACGTACGTCGCACTTTTAAGCATATTCTGCTTTGGGGATAAGTAGTGGGTGTAAATTGCAAAAGTGTTCAAAATAAGGTAGGAAATAAGATTGTTATTGAAATAATCATGCCATTTATTTTCAAGAAGATGCACTTTTTAAATTTTGATATAATTCACCCCTCACCTAGACAAAATTCATCAATTAGAGAATTTCATAAGATCATTACAAAAAGCTGCATACATGTATCTTAAATTGAATTATAATGAAAAAATTCAAGCTGACATGCCACATTTTTGTACCATTTAAAATGCTATCATCAATGAAAATAGAGACTTCATAAAAATTGATGTTGTTGGTGTTCACTATTTAGAAGAATGTGTTAATAAGTGTGTGTGTGTAAAAATTTCACCATCGTAAATACAGTAGAGGGCCAGAAATCCGCACTGTTTGGGAGAGGACATTGTGCGGATTTCGGGATTTTGCAGATTTTAGGCCATTGGAAAAAAAAAATAATAATAAAGATTAAAAATAAATAAATAAATAACATTAATAGCAATAAAATATTAGATTATTAAGTTATTTTATTATGAATGAAAAAAAAATTGAAAACAATACAGTATAACCTCGATATCTCGAATCTCTGGGGAAGAGAAAAAAATTCGAGATATAGAGGTTTCGAGTTATCAAGGTTTTGACAAAACTAAAAAATCTAAATCTTAGAAATTGTGTTTTGCTGTAAAAAATAAGATTCATTAAAAACTATGTGTACAATCTACTAATAATTAAAAAAAATTACTATTTTCAACGTTTTAATATAATTTCAAAATTGTGTTATACACATACCTGTTTTGATTAAATACAATATCCAATTCTTCATCAAGAAATACATTTAGTTTTTTCTGAAGAAAAAATCTTTAAGTGAAGTCTGTCGTCTCACAGAATCTTTTTGCAATTGCACAGTTTTCTGTAACGTAGCAATGGCACCAAACGCTTCTGTTCGAATATTATCGTTTGTTTCCAGAAATCTCTGCAGCAGGTCAACTGCCTTCTCGGCTTTCTGCACGATAATTTTTTCGTGCTCTTGTTGATCGAGTAGTTCTTAGATTTCTTCATCAAAAACTTCTGCATTAATGCTTGAAACAATCTCTTCATCTGTCATCGTGCCGCACACTTCAAGCTCATTGTCTACATTCAAAAATTCTTCGAATGAAATTTCAGTGTGATATGCCTTTTGTATTGATTCTCAGTGTTCTAGATTCAGTTCTCCCTCTTCAGTTGCTTGCTTAATGGAATCAGCTTCCTCTGTTTTACTGGAATTTACATTTTCTAAAAATCCTGCTTTGATGAAACAATTTCTTATCGTTGTTTCTGTAACATTTCTCCATGGATAGTCAGCCATTCGCATTGACTGTAAGATGTTGATTTAGATGTGTTAGAAGATTTACCTTCACCGATGTTATCCAGGAGTCTTCTCACAATTTGCGCTCGATAACCAATCTTGAAGCTATGGATTATCCCCTGGTCGAATGGTTGTAATTTTGAAGTCGTGTTTGGCAGCAAAAATTTAACAGTGATATTTTTGGCGGATGCAATGCAGCAAGCGACTGGTTTACTGGATTGCTATTGCTCCTTTGAGCGTACTTTCCAGTCTAGTTTTGTTAGTTGCGGTTTATAAAACCTTCCATTCTCATCCTTTAAGTCTTTGTATCAACAAAGGGATAAAAGAATGTGAAACGGGCATCTAGATCAAACTGTTTCTGCAGCAGATAATAGTCAAATGTAAAAAATAAAATTAATTTCTGTGGAAAAAATTTCGATATATCAAGGGTTTTGAAAAATATATTTCGAGATAACTATGGAAAATACGTAAGAATGTTGATAAAAATGCAGGGGAAATTTCTTTTTTCGAGATATCAAGGTCCGACTGTATAAACAAAACAACTTATTTTTTGACCTTTGAAAACATTTGATCAATACTAGTTGTCTGTTTCAACATTTTAGATTATTCTAATTTAAGTTTTTTTTTGCAAGTTATAAATAGTCATTAATTCCTATTCAGTAACACATTTTTGTTGTTTTAAGAAATTAAGATATTTTTCCCCCAAATTCAAACCCTCTTCAAATTGAACTTTTTCAGAATTATCCAACTCATCTTCATCACCATCATCATCATCAGTCATTTGATACTGTTCTTTAAGTTCATCCGAATTAGACATCTAGTGTATAATCTCATTTTCATCAAATATGTTGTCATTTTTTGTAACAGCTTTTGCAAACAACAACAGTTCTTTTGCTTTTTCTTTTATTGGATCGAGATTAAATCCAGCAAATTCCTTATCAATTTCTTTATCAATAAACAGGAAGTTTGGCCATATATTATGCCATGCATTAGTTAATGTTTATTGAGAAACAAGATTCCATGATTCAGCCACCAGATTGACACAGTCCATGATATTGAAATGTTTTTTATACTCTGGAAAATCTGTCTGGTTTCCGTCATCGAGGAGAATGTTCTGAATCGATCATTCACTTTGGAATGACATCATCATTTCTTTAACTTCGTTCTTTTAGTGCCACGGAAGAAAGATGAAGATGTTTAATGTTTACATCTGCAAGCTTGTGCGGATTTTAGGTCGGCGGATTTGTGGCGCTCTACTGTACATCTAAATAAAGCATTCATAAAGCAAGCAGAGCTCATATAAAGATACGTATGTATTTAAAAATAATTCAAGAAATTCATTGGCAGTTTCCACGTTAATTTTTTTTGCACCAAGCATAAATTATTAATTCAAAAAGGTTATTTTTTAAACTAACTTAATGCACTTCCATTTAATTGTTTGTTATTTGTCAGTTTACAACTGATACATATGCTGATGATTTATTGAATGATTTTTACCTTCTTTATTTTGACAAATTAAAACAAAATAGTTTGGTTGAGTAGTATAATATTAAATGGAATAATACATGAAATAAATAAATAATAAAAAATAACAATAATAAATCAATGTCTCAGGTGATAAATCACCAAATATTATTATTACCAATGCATTCATTCATTTCATTTAAAGTACAAACTTTTCTGTAATTCCATTTAAAATACCCAACTTTTATTTAAAATAAATATATTACATACATTTAAAATGGGTGCTTTTCACTTATTTCATTTAAAATACAAATAAATAAAATAATAGAAAGTAATGCCATAAACCAAAATATTTTATTTGAAGATCAAAGCAATAAATAAAAGCTGCAATTGACGAGAAAAAAATGCTTTTGACACGATTTGCACCTGGCTAACATAAAAGTACCATTTAAAATACAAATAAATAAAATAATAAGAAATAATGCCATAAACCAAAACATTTTATTTGAAGATCACAGCAAAAAATAAAAGCTGCAATTTACGAGAAAAAGATGCCTTTGCCATGATTTGCACCTGGCTAACATAAAAGTACCTTTAAAAAAAAAGTTTCCACATAAAAAATTGTCATGATGTGTGAATGTGAAAAGGATTCGTAAATGTATGGAGTTTGTTCAAAACGTTTCATGCATTATCATCTGTGTTTCTTCTTTCTTGTGATATATCACAGATTCACATATGTAATTTGATAGATGCTCCCCATTCACAATGGGGAATATCTATCTCATTCAATTGTTAAGATGCAAGTTTTTTATTTTATTTTATTTTATTTTATTTTATTTTTTTTAAGTGATCAAATAGCAAAGGGAAAATATTTTTAATTGACCAATTTTGTCTAGAGAAGTTGTATAAAAAATTTTAAAATGCATCTTTTTGAAAATGAGACCTCAATATTTCATTAACATAATTTTATTTCTTACCTCATATTGAACACTTTTGCAATTTACATTGCCTGCTTATCTCTAACAGTTAAAAATTCAAAATGCATTTCATCCGTTTTGAAACAGCTTGTATACTTAACAAAAACTCATTTTCATAAAAAAATACTTGATTATCTGGCTGTAAGTGCCTCAATTAAGAAAGAATCTGTTGTGATTGGATAAAATTACACACATGTTAGTTAATTTTATTTTCTAAAATTTCTTTTTGCATTCTAAATATTACTTGCAGGCTTTAAAAATGAATGTGAAGTGTATTTTCTTGTGAAAAGCATGCCTGAGGAAATTGTGTATTGTTTAGAAAGTGAAATAATGGTGATATTTTTAAAGTTACGGATTATTTTTGTTTCACTGATTCTTAATTGTTTGATCAGGTGAGGTAAACATTGTTAAATTAAAATCATGACTGTATTGATGTTATTTTATCTGTAGGATTGATTATGTTTGATTTTTTGAAATGTCATATTTTCATTGCAACTATGTTTGTAATAATTCATTCTTGTTTATTCTTTAGTTACTATTAGAACACTTGGAGTGCCTTGTATCTAGACACGAGCGTTCTCTCAGAATGACAGTTGTAAAAAGGCAAGCTCAGTCTCCCGCCGGAGTTTCTTCTGAAGTTGAGGTTCTGAAAGCTTTAAAGTCACTCTTTGAACATCACAAAGCTTTAGATGAGAAAGTAAGTATGGCTATACATATGTATATATATTTAGATTTGTGTATTATTTTATCTTGTGTTTTATGTCTAATTTTTTAAATGCAAGGAAACATGTGAAAATGGAACCTTAAACTGGAAAATTTAAATAACATAAACTAGAAAAAAATTCATGGTCCTTGTGAAAATATAGTATATAAGTGTAAGGGGCAGTATGTCTGCTAAAGTAGAAGCCTATATAAAGAGAAATTTTTCTCCAGTCCCTTGTAATTTCGTCTTAACAAGTTTTACTGTATTTTGTCCAATATTTACCGAAGAAATTCTATTTGTCCCAAAGACTTTCAAAGAGTGAAACTGCACCAAGACGAAGCCACCAGTCTTACTTCAAAAACTATTACTCATTACTGCATTCCTTGAAAAAATGAAGACTGTCAAAAGTATACCATATATATTATTTCAACATATTCCTGTGAAGTCCCCTCATGATTTTCCTATGAACAATTGTACCTTGGGTCTGCTGAAAAGAGTTCTTTCTAAGTACAAACCTACCACGATTGATGGACTCTGGAAAACAGTAAAAGAGGAATGGCAAGTAATACCCCCTAGAAATTTTATGGAAAGCAGAATACAGATTTGAAGTCCAGAAACTATATTATCAGATTGAACTCTTAAAAATTTAATCTTTACATTTTAAACATTAAAGAAAAATAAAACAGTTCCAAAATCATTAATGTGTAAACACTCTCTGTACTACTACATATTTAATGTAAAATAAGTTTGTTTGGTACTTTTCAGTTAGCTGGGGCATCAGTGAATTATATATATATTTCATTGGCACCTGGCTAACCAAAAAGTACCATTCGTTTTTCAGCATAATAAATAAAAATATTGAAAATGTGTTTTATGTATTTATTTTTTAGGTACGAGAAAGACTAAGGGTAGCTCTTGATAAAGTGAATACATTAGAAGAAGACTTAAATAAAGCAAATGAAGAGGTAAAGATCATTCTCTTTTTTTATAGAAATTCATTTCCCTGTATTTTATTAGAACATATGTATATACATATATTTTTGTAATGTTCATTTTGAATATTGAATTAATTGGTAACACTAGTGCTTGCAATAAAATGTACTATATAAGAATAACAAGTTAAACATGTAAATAATAAAATGAATTAGAAAAAAGAAAATATTTTTTTCTCCTGATGAAGGAATACATTACATTGACATGCATTAATTTTATTCATATATAATTTTTGTCTATAAACTATTTGCTAGTAGCTAACTAGGTAAAAACTTTTTAGTTCGAAACCTTAATTGTAATTTCACAACAGTTCTTTGCAGTTTAGTCAAGTTATTTAAACATCTGATAAATATAATACAGAGTCAAATTATGGTGTAATGACATCAAAGAGGCTATAAAAATCGTTTTGATGTATAAATATCTACAGCCAAATAAAAAGTGTCTCACTTAGTAGCTATTCTTCTGGCCAAAATGTGATGAAAAACAGAAATTTACAGTTTTGATTCCAGATGACCTTAAGAGGATACTTCACTCAGACTAAAACACCTGCTCGCTAATGTTAATCCAATGGAGGAAATATTTTAAGGTATCTCGTTCGCATTTCAATATTTTTAAATGATTTCTTTTGCATTGAATAGTTGAGGTCAATCTCTATGCATGCTCCTTTGTACTTTTTTGATTTTGATTACAAGTTTTTTTAATTACGATACTTTCACTTTCGGAACCGGTTTTGAAAGTGAAAGTATCCTCAATAAAAAGCTGCAATAAAAATCGAAAAAGTACAAAGGAGCGTGCATAGAGATATTGACCTCATCTATCCAATGCAAAAAAATCATTTAAAAATATTGAACTGCGAACAAGATATCTCAAAATATTTCCTCCATAGGATTAACATTAGTGAGCGGGTGTTTTCGTCTGAGTAAAGTAGCCCCTTAAAAAGCAATTTAAGATTTCAAAGTTTTTTTAAATAAAAATGGGTTTACAGGTGGTTTTCTTTTCCGAATCCTCCCTGAAAGGCATTCATCTCATGGCAATATATCCAAATTGGCTAAAAATACATCCAAAATTTAATAAAAATAACATTATATTCAATGGATATTTCTCAAACTCGAACGACTTCAACGGCAGCCCCAAGATAAGTTGGGGGTTAAAAGACTGTTGCTCTATCTCTGCTGCCGTTGAAGTGGTTAATAATTTTGTTTTTGAACCTTGATGTTACAAAACTGAATGTTACTGCAAATGATTTCAGTAACATTTTATGTAATGTAAGTTTGAAGATAATTTGTGCAAAGCAAAGGAAATTTTTCATTCTATGGTTGACCCAGTTCTTTACTTTTTTGTCTGATATTTTATGTAGGCATTGGGGTACAAATATCTGTTTGATTGCAAATATTTTGTATATTATCAAACTTCTCACTTGAAATTTCTTTAATCAGAATTTGGACTTGAATGGTAGTTTGTCATTTAAATTATTTTAACTTAAATGGCTAATTGTAAAACATTCAATTGTCACTGTATAATTATTGACACTTTCCAACCTAGTTGAAAAGTGTTTATGACTTCGGTTTGTCTGCCGTCTGTCCGTCTGTCCATGCTCTAACTCCCATAAATATGCTTCGATTGTCCTGAAATTTTTGTATGTTATTGTCGTTTACTATAGCATGTTGCCTATTTCAACAGAAGTGTGTAGCACTTATAGTTTTTTTACAGGGACAGTCAGAAGTATTCCGTTACATTACAGTCATTGGGGAATAATCTGTTCAAGTGCATTTTGATAACGCTACGTCATTTAAAACATAATGAAATTGATGTATAACTATGAAGCGTATTAAAACATGCTTTTTGTAGAATATGGGGTGCAAAGCATTTATTATTCATTTACAGGGTCAAACAAAAGAATTCTTTTGCACATCGTTATATGGGGAAAAATCGTCTGCAGTGTATTTTAGTGGTATTTCACTATTTCAAACATAATGAAAATTAGATGCATTACTGAGGTGCACTATAAATTGCTCTCTTGTGTGCATTGCGTTTATTTACAGGGACACACAAAAGATATTGGTTACAGTACATGTGTGATATTTACAGCCTATGTGTGATAAGTGCGTTTTCAACTTTGTTTTGCATTTTTAACTTTTTTTTCATAGTATGTGTGTGTTTATAACCTCGGTTGACCACATACAGGGCTACACAAGGAAATTCTTAAGTACTACAGACTATGGGAGTGAATTGCTTAAGGGTAGTTTTTAATTGTGTTTACGCATTTTCCTGCTGAACTATACCTAGCAGACTAATAGAAGTTTGTGGAATATAAATAAATTCATATACAGGGCTAAGAAAAAAAAGATGCATTGTCGTTTACATTTGGTAATTGCTTCAAGTGAGTTTTAAGTTGCCTTTTAGCTTAATAGGTGGTGTGTACAAAAGTCTTCAGATAATATACAGGGCTGTACAAAAGATTTCGAGTGCATTTCCATCAATTGGCGAAAATTGCTAAATGTGATTATTCTAACTGAACTAAATTTTATCATACTATATATCCACATCTATTGATCATATACAGGGCTGCACAAAATAATTCGACTACTTTTTTGACACTGGAAGGTAATTTTGAAAACTGTGGTGTTATGTTTTCTAAACTGTTTACTTACATATCTTCTTTACCCTTATTTAACGGTGAAGTTTCGTTACAGTTTTCTGGCTGTGTTGGAAAGTGTTTCATAATCTATGCTTGATGCATGATTTTTCATTCTTGTTAGTTTTTATTATTAGTCTGGATATTTTTAGATTTATTCCTATTTTATATTGTTATTTTTTCATCTGAAGTTAATTAGTCAAAGTATTTATCACTCATTTTTAGTTGCAATTAGATTTTTATAGTTAAATTACATTAAAAAGGATACAGGAACTAGTGGCAATTATGATTATTTATTTGATAAAAGTTTCAGTATGATTGCTTTAAATCTGTGTTTTTAATCTTTTTCATTATTCTGTGTCTTATCCTAAGTAATAAATTGTTCTTTATCTCCAAAATATTTTTGAGGATTTTACTATTTATATTATCTTCTAAAGCTATAGTATTTGATTTATCATAATCTGTTTATTGTTGTAATTTGACAATTTAGTATTTTAAATAATAATTTTGTACTTTTATTTATTTTTTACTTATTTTTTTTGTTTGTTACATTTCAGCTTAATCAGTATAGAACTAAAGGTGTTACAATAGATTTAAAAGAAGAACGAAAGCCTCCTAGTACAGAAGATTCCTCGCAAGTTTCAAAGGTGTGTTCTTATGACATTAAAGTAATAAAATTTTTAATTGTAAAATTTTTAAATGTTTTATTTGTTATATATATGTCTACTTTGAAGGCATTCTTGTTTGTTTCTTTTGCCAAATATTTTTGTTTTACATGAACTTACTTTGTGAAATTTTCATATTTTTTTTTTCCAATATTAAGTGAATCTTTCTTTCACCTCTATACAGCAAACCAATTTATAATTTTGTTCGTGCAAATGCACTTGATGGAAAGAGCTGCTTATTAATTGCTCATTTGTTTGCTATTTTTATGGAGTTGAAACGAATTTTCTTGTGACATTAAAAAAAAAAGAATGTTATTCATTGCAGTGTGACATTCATAGGCATGTTAATCAATCTACATTTGTATGTACAGGTTTCCCTCGATTAATGCAGTTAATTAATTCCACAATATTACCACACTAATCAAAACATACGTTAAATGGGAAAAACTGTAATAAATCCACAACCAACTTTCGCTGAACCCCAATATACATAAATAGACAATGTACTATGAGATTATTTTTATGTATTATTGTTAGAAAGTACATATTACAGCTTGATTTGAAATTTAAAAAAAATTTATATAATTTTCATGAAATTCCATAAATATAAACAAACATATGAGCTAATTTAATAAGTAACAATCGAGAAACGTTGAAAAGTAAATTTTAATTCTGTAATACAATTCTTTAGGTTACTTATGTTTGCTTACTTACCACCCACTTATATTTATGTTGTATATTAATTATTAAAAAAATATATAATTTGATTTTAAACTTACTGAAATAACAATTTGATTACTTCAAACTTACATACATTTTAATTTATTTAAGCGAAAAGTTATCAATTGCTAATTGCACAATTTTCTTCTTCCTTTTGGTATACATCTTGCAATAATACAAAATTTTATTTTCTAATTCTCGGTGCACTTCTATACTTCTACTGATGTCTGGGTCTATATCTATCAAAATACTGTTTGAGGAATTACTTTTTGCAAAGCTTCGAATTCTGTTAATGTTATTATGATTTTTGACATTTTTGGCAAATTTCATTTTCAAACATTCGACACCATCTTGCTAGAAAAGAAAAATCATCCATTTTGTGCTTTGCACACCGATCCAAATTTTTTCTGGACTGATCAAGAGGGCATATAAAAAAAATTACTACACTAACTGAAACTGCAATAAGCGAGTGAATCCTGTACATCCAAATTTTATTTCTTTCAGCTAAAATAGATTAGCTGTTTTAAATGGCACTCCTATAGAAATTTATGGATCTTTTTAAAAGTCATATGACATATCAGGAGTGATAGAGGAATAAAATCCAGAAGTAATCAAACATTTCTCTCCCTTTAACTATTTCAAGGTGAAAAGAAAATTTATGTAGAAAGAAAAGGGATTCCAATTTCATAGTTTTTGGATTGTCTAACCCAGTGTATTTCAACCATTATTATGTCATGGTACACTTGAACCTACAGTTGAATGTACAAGGCACAGTTGCACCTATACTACTTACTTACAAAGCACATTTAAATTTTTTTTTTTCAAAAAACTGGAAAAGAATATACTTTATTTGATTTATTTATTAACAAAATAACAAATTGTACAACCATGGTTAAATATTAAAAAAATAATTAGGATAATTTGTTGTAAAAAGATAATTAATATGTTTAAAAAACCTATTTACATATATTCATTCTTATGTTTATTATATTTTAACAGTGGATGAAGTAGCTGCATTTATTTTAGAATATATTCTTTGCAGGATTGAATTTGTGGTAATCATACTGGATTTTAGCCATCATTGATTTTTTTTCCCTTTTACTTTTTTCCATTGAAGAAAGTTTATTTTACCCAAACATGACTTTGAAAACAGAACAAATATTTTGCCAAAATAATAGTAGTTTTTGTGTAATATTTAAAAAATTTCCCTTCAAAAATAATTAAAAGTTAATAGTTTAATTAATGATAATTAATCCTCTGGGCACACCTACGATCCTTTCACATCATGCCAGTGTGCCACAGCACAGTAGCTAAATAATTAGAGTGCTGAGCTCATTGCAAAGGGTGAAAAAAAAAAGTTTTAGAAGGAAAAGTTTTAAAAATTCCTGGGAGTTTTCAAAACTTTTAAGCATAGAAATTTTCATTTATTTTAATGATATCAATTTTAGTCTTCTGTAGATATTTAATGAAGCATTGCACAATTATTTAGGCAAGGTGGTTTTAAAAAGCACATTGAAGATCATTACATTTTACAACGAAGTATGTCAGTTAAATATAACTAAATGTAGAATTTAAGTTTAATAATTATTTAAAGATTTTTTTAATCCATTAATGTGATTTAAAAAATTCACAATTCTTAGTATAAAAGAGATATTCATAACTTAAAAAAATGTTTAGAATCAGTTGTTTTACTAAAAAACATAAAATAAATCTATTTAAATGATGAAGAGTGAAAAGGCCAAATATCTATACATGTGCCAAGCTATCCCCTTTCCAAAAGTATATTTAAAAGTATACTTTTGTGACTTGTAGAAATATTGGCAGCAAACAGCAATAGGAAAACCTACATTAAAACTGGTTTATGTGCTACCTACTAATACTATATTTGTTATATTCCATGTACTAACTTTAACTTCAAATTAAAAAATGACTGGCTTTGTTTACTTTCAAAATTCTCACTATTCCTGAAAGTTCCAGTTTATTCCTGTCCCTGAAAATCTGTGGGTTTTTTTGTAACTTTACTCATAGATAGAGAGCTTAAGCTTTATATTTAATCATTGAAACACTATTTTGTACACATGCAGCACAAAATATCTGTTATATTTCAGCTCCATCAAATCAATTTATTGTTATTTCCTGTCTTATATGTAGATTCCTATTAGCAATCTTTTTAATCACTAGACAGATTTACTTTTTGATATTAAATTTATTTTTTAATCTCCAGAGGAAATTTTTCTCTTTTACGAGATATTTCTTGCATAGTAACATATGGAATTGTATAAGCAAACATAGTTATTCACTCTGGTCATCATTTAACCTTATATTTAACTCCCAATTTTATTATTGGTTTAAATGAAGTAGTTAAAGTTGACAGTGGTGTATGTCATTTTTAAGTGTAAAAAAAAAAAAAAAAGAGTTTAACTAGAAATGGTATTATGTATTTTAATTTGATAGAATATTTTTTAATGCTATCTACTGGCAGTTCTGTAAAACTACAACTATTACTGTTTTTTTTTCTATAAATAATTTGATATGTCTAAATATCCCCCACTCACTGGCTGCCGATTTTCGTAATTAGTGACTTACTTTAACAAACTTAAATAAAAGAGGATATTGAAAGTGATTAAATAACTTTAAAAAGAAAAAATGTAACTTATATTAGGGTTGAGAAATCAGAAGAGAGTGTTAATTTTTTAATTACATATGTATTTTTTCAAAATGTTTTACTAAAGGTAATAAATCTATTCTAATTAATAATATATTTTTTGTACTTCAAGGTTTCGAATGGAAGTGCAGAGGCCACGGCTGATGCAGCTTGTGTTGTTGAGTTGAAAGAAAGCATAGAGAAGATGAATGCCGAACTGAGCCAGTCACGCAGCAAAATCTCTGAACTTAGTGCCAAAATTAGGGAGCAAGAAGAAGGCATATCAGCTGCTCAAAAAGAAATGACCAGGCTGCAGGAGGAGAATGCTAGGCTTGCAAGGGACTTAAAAGAAGTAAATATCATTCTTGGCACATTATTTTCTGTGGATCACTTTAAGGCATTTTGGTATACAAAGTTACCCTCCTTATTGTTGACTAATAGCTAATTTCTAAACCATTAGTTTTAGATGGTATAGTTCTGATTGCAAAAAATGTTTCTAATGTTGTTCTACATCATTTTAAATGCCATTTACATCAACAGGGGTGGGAATTACATAAATCTACTTGCCAATGGCAAGTGCATTTTCTGACAAGCTGAGTGATTTTTTAGGCAGTTTTTTAAATACATGAAAATAATATAATTGGTTATAAAAATATACCAAAAAATTCATATGTTTTTATCAGTATCCCCCAGACAGTTTTAGAAGGGTGCTGCACCCTGCCTGCCCTTTGGTTTACAAAATAGCACCCTTCTTGCCCCTCATAAAAATAATTAGCACCTTTCTTGCCCCCCCCCCCCCCAGTAAAATAATTAGCACCCTTCTTGCCCCATAGTAAATAAGTGTTCTTTCTCTTTTTTGCATTAAAAAAAATTTGTTTTCATAGTAAAAATTGACTCAATGTTGTCTTGAAAAGAGTGCTTTGACTTTTAAATATCAATAGTAGCTTTAAAAACTAAAAGAATACCTTTAATAATTAAAAAAAGTGCCCTTAAGACTCCAAAAAGTACCCTCAAGAATCCAAAAAGTATCCTTTTCTCACCAGCAGTGCCCTGCCCTTTTTTAAACAAGGGGGAAACTCTGTTTTTATTCATTGGTCATATTTTGTATTTTTGCCAATTGCTGCAATGTAAACATAACACTAACAAGGGAACTACTTTCGGTAAAGTTTGCACCTAGCATTGAGACCTGGTGCATTATATAGCCCTATAAGCCAAAGTTAGAGAACCGATAATATTTGTCTGCAAAATAATTTTTATTTATTTTACACCAGCATAACTTTTTGAAAATGCAGTTTATGAGATTACTTATCGGACTATTAACAGAGAAGTTTTTTAGAAAAACAGTACTTTAAAATACAAATTAGTTAATTGAGAAGAATAAAATCTTGAAATATATCTTCAAGAACCTACAAAATTTATTTAAAAAAAAATACAATATTATAATTGCATTTTTGGTGGCACAAAATTGGCTTTATTCATTATTGTAGAGTTTTTTCTGGCAACCCTGGCCGAATGTCATAGGTCGTCTGCTGTGTGTAAGCAGTGGTTTAGATTCATAACACCCTATTTGGTGACATAACTTACTTTTGGCAAGAAATTAACAATTAAAAATTCATTACTTTAAAATTAAATGTATACAAAAATATTTGTTGTATGATTTTTACAGACAAATTTTATTGGTACTCTAACTTTGGCCTATAGGGCTATAAAATACACCAGGTCTCAATGCTAGGCACGAGCTTTTCCAAAGTAGTTCCCTTGTAAATTTTCATCTCTTGCTTATCTTTCTTAATTCTATACTATCTATAAATTCTATTCTAACTATTAATTCTATTCTATCTATAGGTTAATATGCAAATGAATTGTAGTAACGAGTTATTTTTACAGTAACGTAAATATTGCCATAACAGTTTTGAATCGTATATTGCACCTTGCTGGCTGGTAATATTTAATGAAAATTCCTATCTTTGTAAAATTAAAATAGTTATTTTTGTAAGTGCTAGAAAATTTTAACGAATTATTTTTACAGTAATGTAAATATTGCCATAACAGTTTTGAATTGTATATTGCATTTTGCTGGCTGGCAATATTTAACAAAAATTCCCATCTTTTATAATAGGGGTGCACAACCTTTTTAAGCGAAGGGCCACTTACAAAAATGACTGGGTTATCGAGGGCCACCATCAGAAAATTTTTGTTTCGAGGAGGTGTGACCAGGGGGAGATCAGATTAAAAAAAAACAAATTTCGGAAGGGTAGATCTAGCCCCCTAGGTTCCTTCTTTCCAGTCAACATATTCAGTTCTGTTGGCAATGATATATCAACAGTTTATGTTTGTATTTATACAAGAGATATAGCTAAGATTATTTTTAAAGAGTGAAAATACTCCTTGACTTTATTTGAAGGAATAAATTTAGCTTTAAAGATTTGCCAGTGCCGAAAAAAAATTCTGCTTTCATGAATGAAGGTGGCGAGGGGGGGGGGGGGGGGGTCAGCCTAAAAGTTCTTAAAAATTCTAATTTTAAAAGAAGGGTTAGCTCCCTATACTCAACCACCTCCTTAGTCAGCATAACCCAATTCAGTTGGAAAGGATTGAAAAACTTGAAAAAACATAAATATATATATATTTTTTTTTTTCCCATGCGCGATTGACAATATTCATAGTTTTTTTCCTAGTGATTGACGAAATACACGATTATTATGCACACGTTTGGAGAAATTTGCAATTTATACGCACCCGATCGGCAAAATTTGCGATTTTTACGTGCCCGATCGGCGAAATTTACAATTTTTTTCACATCCGATCGGCGAAATTTGCAATTTTTCGCACCCGATTGGCAAAATTCGCAATTTTTACGCACCCGATTGACAAAATTCTCGATTTTTACGTGCCGATCGGCGGAATTCGCGATTTTTACGCGCCTAATTGGGAAAATTTGTGATTTTTTCGCGCCCTATCGGCAAAATTCGCGATTTTTTACGTGCCCGATCGGCGGAATTCGCTATTTTTACGCGCCTGATCGGCAAAATTTGCGATTTTTACGCGTCCGACTGGTAAAATTCACGATTTTTACACAGACGATCAGCGAAATTTACAATTTACACGCACCCGATCGGCAAAATTCGCGATTTATATGCACCCGATCGGCAAAATTCGCGATTTTTATAGGCCCGATCCGCAAAATTCGCGATTTTTAAGCATACGATCAGGACTGTGCGAAGAGAAAACTGCGCCCGGGGCAAAGTTTCAATTTGGCGCCCCTCCCCCCGTCCTCTTCTTTTTGTTACAGGTAACACAAAACTGATAAAGTACAGAAACAGAAATAAATTCTATTGAATAAACATTTAGCGTTTATGTTGGAATTTTAAAACGTTTAATTTTAATTCAGAAATTGCAAACAACTAAATAGCGTAAGAGAAAATTGCACTTATTTGTTGAAGCTATATCATGATATTTTGAGAAAGAAAAAAAAGAATGATGAAAAAAGGAAAAGAAATTCCCCAGAAAATGATCGATGACCAAAAAATGAATAAATAAATAAATTAAACCGTGGTTGGTAGTATAAATTTGGCGCCCCCTCAATTTCCGTGCCCTGGGACCGACGAAGTTTACGATTTATACGTACCTGATCGGCAAAATTCGCGATTTATACACACCCTATCGGCGAAATTCATGATTTTTACGCACCCGATCGGCGGAATTCGCGATTTTTACGCGCCTAATCAGCAAAATTTGAGATTTTTATGCGTCCAATCGACAAAATTCGCGATTTTTACGCAGACGATCGGCAAAATTTACAATTTACATGCACCCGATCGGCAAAATTCGCGATTTTTACGCATACGATCGACGAAATTTACGATTTATACGCACCTGATCGGCAAAGTTCACGATTTATACACACCCTATCGGCAGAATTCGCAATTTTTACGGGCCCGATCGGCAAAATTCGTGATTTTTACGCAGGCGATCGGAAAAATTCACGATTTTTAAGCAGGCGATCGGAGAAATTCACGATTTTTACGCACCCGATCGACAAAATTTACGATTTTTACGCACCGGATGAGCGAAATTTGGCAAAATTCGCGATTTCTACGCACCTGAAAGGCAAAATTCGTTATTTTTTCGTGTCCGATCGGTGAAATTGATCCGCGGGCCACCAGTAATCCGATCGCGGGCCACAGGTTGTGCACCCCTATTTTATAACATCAAAATAGTTATTTTTGTAAGTGTTACAAAATTTTAATTTTTACATGGCCTCCAGGTTCCGTAAGTTATACTTAGAAAAACTTTTTTCATGCTCTAACAAGTAAAACATTAAAAATTTCATTCATCTATAACCAAAACTTACAAAGTTATTATACTTTGGATTTACTTTTTTCACAAATAAATGTTCATATGATGAAGAACAACATTTGAAAAAAATTTGCAATTTGGAATTGTACTTCTAAAACTAACGGTTTAAACATTAGCTATTGGTTAGCAATAAGAAGAGAAATTCAATATAATGAGTCCACACATGTCTGTAACTGACCTTATTTTTTTTAACCTTTATTAGTACTGTGTTAAAAATTTTAACTTGTAGTGTTTTCTTTATGATTAACTGAAGTTGGTTATATTTTCAAAATAGAAGTGATAATAAATTAAAATATTTTTAAAAAGTCTAACAGAGTATGCAAATATCACAAAATAAATTAATTTCCTATGTTTTAATAAATTTCTCACAATTTCAGTATCTTTTATAAAGCTTTTTGATATTTCTAAATGTAAGACAACATTATAGTATTTTGTTATCTGTGCAGCTTCAGTGCATACTTCACCTGCACCTATTTAACAATACGAGATACTGGAATTTCAAAATCTCAGATTCTTAAAGGCCTTGCCACTTTCTTAAGCTATTTTTATATTTTATTTGAGTTCTGATAAAATTTACACAGTTGCTTTAGTGTGCTACCAATTTTTGAAAGGTGTCACATCATCATCATCCGTTTTTAATCCACTGCTGGATGTAGGCCTGTCCCAGATTTTTCCATTATTTCCTGTCCCGTACTTTGGTCATCCAATTAACTTCAGCCACTTTTCTGATTTTGGCGCTCCATCTGAATTGTGCCTTTAATTGAGCTTATTATAGTCAAATTCAATCTATGAATATAATGATTTGAAATTGTTTAATACCTTCTATAGAGCCTAAGTTTGTTACATACATACTTCATTTGCACCATCCCCCGTCCACCATATCTGTTGCAATGTAATAAGAAGTTGTTTCTTTAAAAAAAGTGGAGATTGCTTTTAACTTAGCAAAAAGCAGTGGTATGAAATTGTAGTTGCCAGCTCTAAATTTATAAATACCATGGCAACCTGACACCAGAATTTTTGAAATTCTATTATAAGGGCAACTTCACTTTTACCACTATAATGCATCCATGGCATTACTGTAAAAGTATGAAGCTGCTGGTTTGATTATTGTAATTATTTTTCAATAGAAAAAGATTTATTCTGTTCAGAGTTTTAAGTTCAGTATAAAATCATTTTTATATGTTGTCTTTACATTAATCTTGTTCTCTTCTTTGTGTATTTCATTCCATTATGATGAGTGAATGATTGAATCGACTCTACATTCTTTTAATTTTTAGCATTATTCTTGTTTAAAATTTTTCCATGGAACTTCCTTTAAGTTTTTATTTACTTTTTCATTTTTTAGAAGAAAACCTGGCATATTCAATTTTTAATCTTTTAAAAATGTACCCTCTATCACTTTTTAACCAGAATAAGAAGCAGAAAATCATCAGAAGAGGTAGATTCATTCATTCCTCGCATGATATTTGCAGTTGTGTGGCTTTTTTTGCTTATACTTAATAATAAACCTGAAGTTTTTCTCGACTGATATTAAATGCTACTTTTTAATATTAATCATTATTTTCTATAATAAGTATTTTAATTGCTTAAATTAATACTTGAACAATTTGTTTTGGGGATAAATTTGTTTTTCAGAAAAGTTTCAGGAGCAAAAATTCATTTATAGTTGTATAGTGTGAACTTTTCATATGTAGGTGATTCATAGTTTAAATATCATAAAAATCTACATGCTTTTACTTATTGGAATATCATTGCAAATTTCAAAAACGTAATAATCAAGAATGCTAATCCACGGATATCTTAATATACAAGGTGTCTCTTCTTATCATTGTCCAGTAGATAATTCCTAAACCATTAATTTTAGAGGTATAATTCCAGTTGCAAAAACATTGCAAATGTTGTTCTCTATAAAAATCCAATTACATCAAAATCATTATTTTATTTTTTTTTAAAGTTATTGAATTTATTTTTTTTATACAATCTTTCGATTCTATAAGTTATAATTAGAAAAAAATCTCTGTGCTGCGAGAAATAAAACAGTAAAAATCCCATTCTTCAATGAACAAAACTTACCAAGTTATGATACTATAAATTTTCACCAGTTTCTGGCAGTAAAACTAAAAAAAGAACATTTTTTTAAAACAAACTAGTGATAAAGCTTCTTCACAATCATTGAAGGTACAAATAATAATATTAATGCCAAAAAATGCTGTATTTTTAAATTCAAGTGAGGCTTTCAATATTTTGTTCACAACAGATTTTATTAAAAAAAAAAAAAAAAAAAAAAAATGTACAGACTGAGAACTTTTTACTTTTCATCAAACCCAGTACTTATACTATCCCAGTGCTATCCATGTGTGCAAAATATATGTTTAGACATATAAAATTACAGAGGCTTCGTAGGTGCAAGAAAAGGGATTGGTGGTTACAAGTGGTTTTTGCACCCTTTGATCTAGATCAGTGATTCTCAAACTTTTAGGCCTCACATACCCCCTTTGAGAAATGCACATGTTTGGCATATCCCCTATTTTTTTAATTATAAGAATCATTAATAGAAAAACGGAAACAATAAAATAATGAATAGATGCAAATAAATATAACTTTTATTCTGTATTTAACACAAGTTTCACATGTCGCAAGTTTTTTATCATGAAGGGCGTTCTTTTTCACCCTTGCAAATTTCTTGCTTATTTTTTGTTATTTTGCTCAAATATAAGTGTGTAAGTTGTTTTCAACCTTTTGCGTGTATTAGAATTTTGTTTTTTGAAACACCCAGTGAGTTGAGAAACATTTTCTACTGACTCATTTAACTGCTTCACATCATATGCTGGTTGTGAACACAGACTTGTTGTATACCTCCTAGAATATCTTCACACATATCCTGGGTACACATTACACATAGCACACTTTGGGAAACCTCGTCTAGACAATCACACAAGACTAACACATTGACTGCATAGGACGAGAATCCGGATCAAGTCGATCATTAGTGGCGTGCGGCAGACACAGATTTGCATCCTGTCCAGACTTGCATACAATGCATTAATTTAGCTACAGCATTCACATTGAATGTACAAATTTTGTTAGCATATAAATAAAGCATCTCACTTGCTATCTTTCTTGCTGTTTTGTTTTTTGCATTTGTGTAATGCAAAAATGTGTGATCCTATGTCAAGTGATATTTCCTAACTCTTTGGTTCTTTGTGTTTATCAGCATTTATATTTTTTTATAGATCAAAGTATGTATAATATGATCTAATGTTCGAAATATTTTTAGTTTTGCTGAATAAAAGAATGAAAACAAAACAAATCTGTATTGTTTATTTCCGACATTACCTGATGCAGATCTGCGTTCTGTTATTACTGAAAATGAACACTTCCTCTATAGTGCTAACAACGCAGATTCATGTCCATGTCAAAATGAGTTAATATTTATGTGATAGTAATCAAATATTTATAGTCATATGGATTTTTTCTGACTTGAAAACCAGACTGTGTCTAGCCCACGACTACAGATAATGCTTCACAGTCAACGTGTTAACAGTTTTTCAGTAAACTGATAGAAGTGTCCACTTTAGAGTAATTAATCAGCTAATTTAATATATTCAATAATATTTTTCTGTAACACACATTATTTAGGGTAGAGTTTTGGTATTGCCTTAGCCGAGCATATGCATGCTACAGAACTGATTTGCTTTTAATACTTTTAATATTTGAATGAGGAATATATATATAATATATATATATATATATATATATATTTTGTAGTTCTGAATTGACTTGTTGATATGTTTGACTATGCTTAATTGCTGCATACTGACTATAAATAATAAATAAAAAAATATTAAGATTTTTAAATATTTATTAGCTTGACTTTTTTTTTTTCATCTTTGGCTCATATGTTTTGAAAATTTTATACACTTGAAAATAATTATATAATGTAACCTCATTATAACAAATTAATTTTAGATGAATTATCATAGTAAAATTTTTTTCTATGAAATATGTTCTTTTCCATTCATAATGTACTACTGATATGAAACTGCTTAGGCTTCATGTAGTTTATCTAGATTTGAAAACAAATTTCTGATGGTCTGTACTTATATTGAATTCTAATAATTTCACATATAATTAGATTTCTAATAAATGGATTCAAATTCATTTTTCAAGTAGGTAAAATAACTGTAAGAAAATGTATTGGAGGATTAATTTGGTAGTCGAAGGATTAATTGTTTCTCTGCTGTTCTGTGATGTTGAGTTGTCACATTTCTTTTAACTTTCTGAAGGTTAGGTCTGAAACCCTTAGAATCACATGAAAGGTCGCTTTGGACATGTGACATCCACATTACCAAATTGATTTGTTCATCAAAATTACCAAGAAATTTCTCATTGCATAGGTAGTAATACATTTCTTAAAGCATTCATAAAAGAAACTAGTAACATTCCAGTTCTAAACAATAAAGTTTTATTTTAAAAAATTGAGAGAGCTATCAAGAAACACAGGAAAGAAAGAAAATAAAATTATTTCTCTGATCAGACGTAACCTTCTGAGTGTTAATACATTTACTGCATCCATCTAATGCTTTTATGATCTTCATCATCTGCATTGAATGCATTAATACCCAAATAGTGAATACATATATTTCTGTAAGCAGGGGTTGACAAAGGCAATCAAGTTATTTAATCTGCAGATTTTAAAATCAGAATTATTTGACTGACTTTGACCGGAAAAAAGGCAGAAAATTGTTTTCCTGTTTCACCAATTCATTGATGCCCCCTATCGGCCCTATCTGGACATTTAAAGCATTCAATCAGCATTCTCTCAAACATGCCGGTTAATTAAGCCTTAATTAAGTATAGTAAGTAAGTAAGTAAGCCAGTTAATTTTTTTTCAGATATATATAATTTGGAAAAATTTAATTAGAAAATTTAGTTTATATTATCATTCAAAATTATGCACTATTCTAAACTATATAACTAATAATTATAAACTGTGCTTGTTATTTTTTTTTTTCACAATTAATTCATAAACTTTTGTGCTTTATGAAAATCAATGATGGGGGAAGGGGTAGGTATAATATATTTTAGTGGCGAGTAGAATTTTTTGCTGGCTACCAGATTTTATCAGGTTTGTGAAGCTCTGTCTGTAAATGTATTTTATAAATTTGAAAGACTCAATTTTTTGTTTTTATAATCTTTACTTATAATAATAATTGTTATTATTTAGAATAATGCTCAGAAAGAAGATCAAGAGGAGAGGATATCCACATTAGAGAAAAGATATCTGAATGCCCAGAGGGAATCTACGTCCTTACATGATTTAAATGAAAAATTAGAGCAAGAACTAAATAATAAAGAAGCACAATTAAAATTGGTAAGACATAATTTCTGTTAAATCACATATAATCTATGAATTGTCCTTTTTTCTTTACTATAAATTAATAGCGAAGTCTTGCCTTAAGCAAAAAACATTTCTTGAGTATTGCTGGCTAATTATATGATGGCTACATGGAAGAAATATCAACATGTTTGTTACCAGCATATATATAGGAAATTCCAGTTCACTTTTTGGGTTCAGTGTTACAAATTTGCAATATGTTCTTTTATCTCTTTATCATAACTGATACATTATGTTATTTTTTTAAAAATAATTAATTGTTTAGTAATAAAAAATTGGCTGCAAGTGTATAGTGTTAGCTGCTATAAGAAAATTCCATAATAAAAAAAGGGTCAATTAAATGTTGAGTATACAAAAATTTTATAAGTTTTTTTCTTTGACAGTGGTATTAAAATACCATAATGCTTGTGTTTATGTATGTGACAGTCAAATGGATTTCTTCAGTTATTTTCATAATTTTATATGAATGTGATATGAAAATGTCAATGTATAGGCTGAAAACAATTAGTTTTTTGAAGATATAGGGGTCATAACCTCCTCTAAATAATGAAAATTTCTATTGAACAATATATATTTTTAAAATATAAATATATATTAAGAAGAGGTTTTCTTTTTTAAGTCTAAAGGTTTTTTTTAAATCTTTTTTGCATCCTTTAAGTGTGTAGATTGTTGCCCTAAAGTTGTTTCATGACATTCCAATTTCTGACAATCTTTTTTGGTCATAACTAAATGTTGGTATAAATAGAGAAAAGTTGGAGATTTGAATGCTCTTTCATAATTTGATAGCCAAATTTGTTTCAGATACTTGTGACAAGTGAAAAACGGTCGCCCTGTTGGAATTTCAAAATGCACACCTGCATGTGCCCGCCGCATAAGGCGTATTATTAATTTTTTTACACACAAAAATTTAAGTATATAAGGGAAATGTGAATAAATATAATGCAGAAAGTCTGAAGGTGATATCTCTTTTCTTTGAAACCAAAAGAAATTGTAAAAATCACGGGAATTTTAGGTAAAAAAAGTAGAATCTCCCTTTTAAAGTTTTTTCGGTACTTCTCTCTTATCCCGTCGACCACTTTTCATAACAAAAATTATCGCCAAGCTGCAAGATTAAACGCCAAAAATGCAGTCCCATTTACTTGATGTCAGAAGCATTATATGTGTTTGTTACGTCATCAAGTGGTTTTTAATTCGACATTTGCGTGTATTTTTCATTATGTTTTACTGATTTATTAGTTATTTCATTCATTAAAATAACAATTGTGTCTTTAAATTCTTATATTTTATTTATTTATTTATTTTGATATTCCAATGGCATCGTTCTCCCGTTTATTTGGCGTTACAGTTTGGCGATAGTTTTTTGTTATGAAAAGTGGTCGACGGGGTAATAGAGAAGTACCATTTTTTCAATCTTCTCTTTCATGCTTAACAATACTAATTGTTATGATACATTCACAGAGTTATTATTATAGAGAATTCCATGAAAAAGTGCAGACATTACACTTTAAGTATTAAAGAATCAAACAATGTTTTTCATTTTCTCAAAAATGTGGTACATCTTAAATTGTATCAAAAGGCTGCCTAATGGCGACCTTTCCATGACTGTTGACTCCAGAAAATCGGCTTAAAATGAGAACTTTAAGAACATTTTTTGTAAGATCCATTGCTTTTATAAAAAAAAATGGGAAACTTTGTTTGATTTTTTAGTTTCTGAACAGAACATGCAAATTTTATACAGCTACAAATATACATACAAATTTCATGCAGTTTCGAATAAAAATGAATTCACAAATGCATTCAAAAATAGCCAATTTGGATTTAAGAACATTTTAAAGACATTTTTTGTTCATTCATGAAGATATGTGACCTCCCTCACCCCCCTAAAAAAAAAGAGACATGACATCTCCCCTTCTCTAAATGGGGAGGGGGAGGGGTGCTGGATTCGCCTCTGTTCGAAGTAATATTGTATCAATGTCTCATGAATATGATGTCCATTAACATTGAATCTAAATCCTGTTCTACATAGAAAAATGCTATTTCTAGTGCATTTGTAGCATCAGAATGTGATACATAAGTACTATTTGCCTCATGAATTTTTTCAGGAACAGAGTCATCTTGAGGTTTGGAATGAGGCAATTTCTTTCTGTTGTTGGTGACTTAAATGAATCAGCCTACACATATTTTCCAATCTCTTTTGCCTTTCTCTCTTTCTTATTATTTATTAATAATGCACTGTTATTCCCTTATTTCCCTTTAACGGTCTCAATTAGTTTTTAGCCCCACCAGTGGCTGAGAGGGTCTGTTCTCTAAGTTGGTAGATGGGAAGTGCTGGGTTCGAACACATGTTGTGCATCTCAGCCTAACTGTTCAGAGTTTTTTGTGACTTTTGTTATTTAACCCATGGTTTTTATTTGCCATTTATAGCTTTAACCCTACAGGTGGCTGTCCCGTGTTTTTCCATTTCCAGAAATCGTATTAAAATGGCTGTAGACAAAAATATTTTTAACAAAATTATGTTTAAAAAAGTATATTGAATAAAGGGATATGAAAGATATTATAGCATCAAACTGCGACTTAAAAAAAAAAAAAATATATATATATACCTGTCATGGGATTTACAAGCATTCTTATGAAAATACAGAAAAATCCCAAGGCACTCACATGGTTAAACCTGTGATGCTTCTTCGTTAGTTAGTGTATATCTTTATATGTCTTATAATTATTTATTAAAGATTCGTTTCTTAACACACATCATTTATTAACAAAATTACACAGAAACAAACATTTAACAATAAACATAAATCTATCCAAACAACATTTTTATCCCTGTTCCCAAGTTTCTGCTCGTTGCCAAAACACAGCAGATAAAAGTTGGCTACTCGCGCGTGTTACGCCACCGTACATTGTTTCTGTATTAATCTATGCTAATTTAATTCATTAATTTCGGTTAATTATATACTTAACTTAATCTTATAATCATTTTTCAGTAAAGTCCTTTTTCTTTCTAAATTTTCAAATATTTCGTTAAAGTAATTTTATTCTGTTATTAAATAATAATATTAATCAATAAATCAAAAGGGTTCTGTTAGAGTGAGGGGTATTATGTTGAAAAATTCTGTCAGAACCCGTCGTAAAAATTCTCTTGCAAGGTACGAGGGTACAAATTCTAATTTTTCTTCAGTCAATAAATCATTAATGTCTTGTAGTACTCAGAATTCAGAACTGCCCATAATTAAACTTACTTTTGATAAAAATTCCTTCGAAGCTCTTTTGGACAGTGGAGTAAACTTATCTTTAATTCAACCTAAGGCAATAGAAATTCTCAAAAAATATAAAAAACTTAACTTTCTTTCTAGATCTGTCCAAATCAAAACAATAGATAATTCCTCCATCCCATTTTTTTCTACTGTTAAACTCAGCTTTAAAATTAACTCCACTTGGTTTTCGAATGTTTTCTTCATAACTCATAATAACTGGCACTCCAACTATCAAATTATTCTAGGATATGACTTTCTTAATCGTAACAAACTTTTATTGGACTCTGCCAACTCTCAACTCATTATGGGTAACCTTCGATTTCCTTTCCAAAGCAAAATTCCAGATAGTATTGAAAACTCTAATTTAAATTCTGATAATTTCATTTCTGATAATTCTAATCTTAATGATAATAATTTTTCGGATTCTGATGTAATTGAGAACGCTGCTACCTATTCCCCATCCAAGAACATTAATTTGATTTCTAATGATGATATTCCTGATAACGAAAAGAACTTTGTAAAACCCATGTATAAAATTATAATCAGACCCAACCAAGGCAAAATTATTAAACTTAAAACTAAATTTAAAATCAGTAAATCTCTTAACTATTTATTTTGTTCTTTAACTACTAAATTACCAATTAACCTAGATTACAGTCTCCACGAAACTAATGAAAATAATTCTATTCTTATATACATCCACAATAACTCTAAAGATAAAATCACACTCAGGAAAAATGTAATACTGGGATCTATTAAACCAATTGCTAAAGATCAAATCTCTAATCATAACAACTCAGAAACCTTTCAAATTAACTCTTTAGTAACTCAGGATATCTTAGAACTTAGAAAAAAGGAACTTAAAGTAGATAATTTTACCATAAACCACTTACCTGACTCAGACAAAAAAACGTGTTCTTAAACTTCTAATGAATAACTCTGCTGTATTTTCTACTTCATATGATACTCTTGGATGTACAGATAAAGTTGTTCCGGAATTCAAATTACTTCATGATTTTGCTCTTCAAACTAAACCCTATCCCATTCCCAAAATTGCTAAAGAATTTGCTCGCAATGAAATTTCTGCTCTCTTAGATGCAGGTATCATAGAAAACTCCAATTCAAACTATTGCTTTCCGGTTATTTTTGTTAAAAAGAAATCTCTTCCAACTGACAATCCTAACAAACTTAAATTTCGTATGGTTATAGACTACAGATTATTAAATGCTATCACAGAGCCTTACAAAATTTGTCTTCCAAGAATCAATGACATCATGCAAAATATTGCTGGGAAGAAGCTTTACACTGTTTTAGATTTAAAGTCTGCATTTTTTCAAATTTTACTTCAAGAGAAGGATAGATCTAAATTAGCTTTCGCTACAGAGTTTGGTAATTTCATGCCAAAAAGACTCCCTTTCGGACTTGTCAATTCAACCAGCTATTTTCATACCTTAATCAATAGTTGTTTAAATGAACTTAAAGGCAAAAATGTTCAATTTTTTCTGGATGATATTATCGTTGCAGCTGATACTCTTGAGGAAATGTTATTCTGGCTTCAAAAAGTATTCGACAAACTTAAAGAATTCAACCTAACCTTAGATCCTGCTAAACTTCAAATTTGCAAAGAGAACATAACTTACTTAGGCTTTGACCTACATAAAAATGGCCATTCTCCTTCTTCTGATAATGTTAAGAAAATTACTAAATTTCCTGTACCAACAAATGTAAAACAAGTTCAAAGCTATCTAGGAATGATAAATTACTTCAGACATCTCATTTATAACTTTGCTAAAATTGTTCAACCTATTGTAAAATTAACCCATAAAAAGTCGAAATTTCTTTGGAGTAATGAATGCCAAAATGCCTTTGATAAAATTCAGAATATTTTGCTCAACAATCCTACTGTCAAAAATTTTGATGAGAGTAAGGAAGTATTTTTAGTGACAGATGCATCCATGCATGCTATCTGTGGAATTTTATTGCAAAAACACGACAACAAATTTTATCCTCTTGAATTTTACTCTAAACAATTAAACCCAGCTGAATCAAAATATCCATCAATTAAACGTGAATTTTATGCCATATATTCTTCTGTAAAACATTTCCATGAATATCTCTACGGTAGGCAATTTACTATTTTAACAGATGCCAAAGCTCTCACTTACCATCTAAACTTAGAGAAACAGGCAGAAATTATAACTAGATGGGTTTTGTTTCTTCAAAGCTTCAACTACAAAGTTGAACACATTCCTGGTCTTGTCAATCCAGCTGATTTTCTCTCTAGAGTGATAGACTATCCCAATAATCCTAATTTAATTGTTAATGCTCTAAATATATTTATACCTACCAATGACTCACTTAAAACTGAAAATATCTTAAAAGAACAACTTAACGATCAAAAACTTAATGACATCAGAAATAAAATATTAGATAAAACATCCACCAACCCTAATTATTCAATTAACCCGGAAAATAATCTTTTAATGTTTGCAAAAAAGAAAGCTAAAAATGTAAATAGAACTAAGAAAATTCTCATCCCTAAAACCTTAATAAATAGCTGTATTGCTCTTGCACATCAGGCACACTTTGGCATAGCTAAAACTTTGGATATCATTGCTAAACATTATTATTGGATTGGTATGGTTCAGGACGTCCAAAACTTTGTAAATTCTTGTGAAAAATGTCTTCCGCACAAAAGTAAACAAACAAACACCAAACCTTCTTTTATTTCCAAAAGCGAACTTGCCCCTGGAGAGATGCTTGCTATAGATGTTGTAGGAAAACTACCTAGGTCACATGATGGAAAATTTTTTATTTTAACTATTGTCGACCATTACTCACGCTTTTTAGAGGCTATTCCGTTAGCTAATGTTACTTCTCATTCAATAATTAAAACTCTTAATGACTACTTTTCTAGATTTGGAATTGCTAAAGTAATACTTTCTGATAATGCCTCAAATTTTAAATCTGATGAATTTGATGATTACTTAAAATCACTTAATATTAAGCACAGACATTCTTCTATTTATTACCCGCGCTCTAATGGTTTAATTGAACGTATCCATAGATCCCTTAAGGAATCCGTTGCTTCACTTGCTGACAATGTAATCGAATGGTCTGATAGGTTAAAATTCTTTGTTCTACATTATAATAACTCAAAACACTCTGTTACCAATTTTACTCCAGCTAACTTGTTCTTAGGTAGAGATTTAAATTTGCCAATTGACACGTTTCGACCACCTCAGTATGCTCAGGAACCTTCTGTTTATTTACGGAAACTACAAGAACATATTGTGGCATCTAGAAATTTAGTAAGAGAAAATGAGAAACACTACTTTTCTCTGAAGGAAAAATTTCTGAAGGGTCGTACACCGTCTACTTTGGCTGTTGGAGATACAGTTTATTTGAAAAACCTAATTCCCTCTACTACTTTCAAACCAAAAAATACTGGTCCATATGAAATCTTACAATGCTTTCGAAATGACAATTATTTAATTAGACATTGTACGGACCAGGGGAAAACTACAAAGGTACATATCAGCAAACTAATTCGTACAGGACAGAAATAGTGTATTTTTGGTCAAAATTTTATTGTTGATTTCTTCTGTAGTAACTTAAACTCATTTATAATTAATCTTTCTTTCAATATGTTATTTATATAAGTTCATTTTAAATTTCGTAAACTTTTATGTAATAAAATTTTACCATAGTAGGTAGCAACTACCTATATAACTTGTTATGATATTCAAACAATTTACATTCTGATATCAGTGTAAGTTACCTGCAGTGTGAGTGACTAGCTACCACAAATCGCTTCAGGAAGTATCGTCTCATGTTATATACTCAAACTCATAAAATTTTTAAGTTATAATATTTTCTCCTGCACATGATGCATTTAAATATTCCATTTTATTTACATTCTGCTTTTATTAATTCAGTTGCTACTATTATTTTTTTTAATTTTTCTATGTTTACTACATGAATTTAGACTTTTATTGTTTTGATTTTACACACTCTCATTTTACTGTTTGTAGTTTGATGTGAATTTTGAAAATACTATTAATTAAATTAATGATACATTTCACAAGAAATGATCAAATTTAAAAGAATGAGACAATGATGAAAAAGAAAATGAAATAAATAAAGAATTTTGAAAATTGATCAATTGTTTAAAGAATGTTCATAATCTCAAAAAATGCGCATGCCTATATGGTTCTAGTTGAGATTTATAATGATTGCATGTAAGAACATGCTTATAGAATACGATGGAGCAATTGCTCTAAGTTTTTCTAAAATATTTTCGGCTATTTCCTAAATTAATGTTTGAGCACACAGAAGGTACATTCGGGCTTAATGGGGTTTTAACAATCACAAATATTGCCCTTCCGACAATCCTTCATGGTTTAAATGTTATCAAATTTATGGAATCAAATTTTTGTTTTTGTGAATATGTTGTCTAATTTACCAACAGTTGGTTAAAATTTAATTAGCTTTAATTTTATTTAAATAATTGGACACAACTACAATTCATAGGGAATGTACTCACGTTTTTTCCTTATAGCTATTTGTAGTTTATTTACAATGACATATGATGAATTGATGCTAATTATGTCTCATTCAAATCACATCTGCTCTTCAGTATTTGTCCTGTATATAATATACTTTGATCCTACACTCATATTCCTATTTACTCTTGTTATATATATGTGATAGATTTTATTTAAACATTGCAATAGTCTGTAATGGTGTGCACATGGATATTACATTTATACATCTCAGATTTTCACAATTTTAGATTTTTGGTTTAATCAAGGCACTATACACTTGTTCGTTCGTTCACTCACCCTTACTATGTATATATATATATATTGTGTTTATTTGTGGCGTATTTGTAATTGTTTGTGTTTGCTTCATATATATTTTATTTACCATTTTGTTAACTATTTACATTCATGTTTTATATTATTAAGTTTCATATGTGCTCAAGACTCAGCTAAAATTAGTCAAGTTCTTCTGGACTTTTGATTTTTGAACTTGTTTATCTGCACATTTTTTTATTGATTTCTGTTATGTTCATGAGATCAATCGTTGAGGTTTAAAACGTTTCATTTTTATTATTACCCTTGTGTAAAATTAGTTTTTCTTTGAGAAAAAACCCGTCAGCTTATTCTTTTTTTTTCTTGCTTTTTTTTTCCACAGTGTGGAGGAAAATGTTACGCCACCGTACATTGTTTCTGTATTAATCTATGCTAATTTAATTCATTAATTTCGGTTAATTATATACTTAACTTAATCTTATAATCATTTTTCAGTAAAGTCCTTTTTCTTTCTAAATTTTCAAATATTTCGTTAAAGTAATTTTATTCTGTTATTAAATAATAATATTAATCAATAAATCAAATGTTTTAATTATTAAAATCATTAATATAATATTCAGTTAAAGTAATATCAGTAAAAAGATAAGTTTTTCGCGTGTCAATACAAACAGATACGAAATATTTCTAAGTCCAAAAACGAAAATCATAATTATTAAATATTAAATATTTTGTATTAAAACCATATTCAATCTATAGATAAAAAATTCTACTTCAAGAATCCGTTTACGGTTTTTAAATACGTTATTTAGTTCAGCAGTTATGGCAAGAAATTCTATTTATTCAATTCTCTTTTCAAAGATCGCGCGTTTTGTTTTGCAGAAATATCGACATTTTGATTGCGCATCTTCCCCAAGATACTTGTTGTTTACGATCACGTGACAGGATTTCTCGGAAGAAATAGCGTACAGTTCATTGCACTCAGGCAGAGACGCGCTCCCATCTCAGCGTCCATCCGGGTACTTTTACGGCGTCGTTGCCATTCAGGAGTAATGATGATTTTTATTCATCTCAACTCTGCGTTGCGTAGCGAACGCCCGATAATGCTCGATGCTCATTGGCTGAAAGTTAGCTTTCAAAAATTCTAACTGACTTTTGAGCACGATGTTTTCAATCACTTGTCAGCGAGGGATTAACGCGTTCAGTTGCTCTATTTAAGCTGCGGACCTTCGGGTCCCGCAGAAAAAGTTCGTTTCAACGATGTTCGCTTCAGCAGTCTTCAAAGTTATTGCATTTTAGAGTGAAAACTCTCTAACTAAAATTTTATCGCAGCATGGAGATAGCTTGAAACATTTCAAGTAACTTTTCCTGATTGTTAGCAGCCTCATCATACCAACCATTCCGGCCATCATCGATCATCTTAGGCCCGTAGCTTCATCTGTAATGAGTTGTTTTAACATCCAGCTAGACTTCGCTAAGTTTTTTTAGCCTGAAATCTCCTGGAACGAAGATAGCTTGAAACATTACAACTCACTTTTCCTGATTGTTAGCAGCTTCATCAAACAATCCATTCCGGCCATCATCGATCATCTTAGGCCCGTAGCACAATCTGTAATGAGTAGTTTTAACATACAGCTAAGCTTCGCTAAATCTTTTTTTAGCCTGAAATCTCCAGTAATTCATACATCTATAGAAGTAGTTCTGTTTTTCCCTCTTTGAATTCACTCAGCGTGTCCCATCTATCATCTTGGTTCCGTTTTAAACGATTTTAACTTCACCTCTCTTCATTGTGCTCTTCAAGCAATATGCCGAAATTGTCTAGCTTCATATTTTTACTGTAAGAATTCCACTTCACAAACTCATTTCATTATAGTGACTTATCTCAAAGTCTTAACGTTATTTCATACAAGAACTCTGATCATCCTATTTGATCCTAATTTATAAACTTACGTCGATGCAGCGTGGTCCTCTACAAATGAATTTACCATAATCATAGTTCTGAAATCCTGATATAGTAATATGTAATTTCAATATAATGATACAAAATTTTTAAATGTTTGTTGTTTTGGTTGGCCAACTAAGCTTTCTACACCTTTATGTTTATGTGTTGTTTCGTCAATAAATATCTATTTGTTATACGTCAGTTTCTTCTTTGTGTTGTCAAGACATGGGTGAGTGTTACTTTAATTTACTTTACATCTTAATCTAAGAATCGACTTCATATCTTAACTATTTTCCAAATTATCTAGTGAAGTTTATTTAATTGTTCATCCGGCCTTGTTCTTTAAATTCTTTTGCTATAATTTTAACTGTTATGTCGATTATTGGGTTAATTGCCACTTTACGATCGCGTGCCGTGACGTTGTTTTGGATTGGCATTTTTAAAGCATTTCTTTAGTTCTTTTAACTTCATTAATTTTTGCATTTCTATTTTTCAAAATTACTTTCAATCTTTAAATTTTTCACACCAATCCGAAACGACGTGACAGCGCGTTGCCATTTTAGTGTAATACCTTCATTTTAATACACGACAAAACCAGTTTAAAACTTACCTTTTATTTAATAGTTTTCCTTGCTGTAGCTTTGATATTTCAGGTCTATTTTATTTTAGCAGAAGTTATTTCTTTTATTTAAATGAAGTATCACTTGTTTTCCTGGGATTTAAGATGAAATAAATGAGTTAAACTTACCCCAATATTGGCATGTTTCGTGAGTTTGCATAGCTTTCGTTTATTGGGGAGCTTCATTTCCTTACTCATAGATGGCTGTTCCAATTAGATCAGTACACGATTGGTTGATCGGGAACATAACCTCTTATGCAAGTGGATTGTTTTAGATTCCAGTTTTCAGATGTATAAAAGAGCATGCTGTAATATAAAGTAGTACTGCTACTTTTGCATTTCTCTTGTACTGCTTATTTATGTAATTTATCTGTTTTATTTAAGTTATTTCAATTTAAATATGGTTTAATTTTTATTCAGTTAATTATTTTTCATAAGATTTTTTTAAATTTTTACTTCTTAAATAGGCAAGTTCCATGAAAATATTTTTATCACGTTATGATGGTCCTATTAAATTTATTTAAGGAACTTTAATTTTATTTATGACTAGCTGACCCGCCCGGCATTGCCTGAACCCGTGTAATAAACTCAAATCTTTTTTTAAACGAAACTCTGGCCAAGGTTTCCGATGGCTTTGACACCGTATACCGGGCATGCTCGACGCTCCGGAAAATCTTTTATTTCCCCCTTCCACCGCCAGGGGAGCAACCTCTTTCGGAGAGAACCTGTGAGACAGGTTAACGTTGCCTACGGTACTGTATAGTAGGCGTGCGACAAAATCGCACTGGTTCCGAGAAGATGGGAACATTATAAGCCAAGTTATTGAAATAAGGCACAGTTAGAGAAAATAATCATGAGTGAGGCGCCGGGTGAAGGGGATGTTCAAGTGTCTTTCAGAAAATGACTAATTAGGAGGACTACGATGCATCTTTAATAATTCGTTCGTTTGCTTAAGCTAGGAACTTAATTACAAATTTGCCTTAAATTATTCTTCAGAAATGGTGGTAACCGCTACTCATAAATTTACTTTAATGTTATAGAAGGTGACTATTGAGTTAATTATGTTTGGAATCTGTTGCGTTGAAATCGGAAAGTAGTTGCGGAGATACGAAAACGGGGCATAGTTAGAGAAAAAACTTTGAAGGAGGGGCCAGGGGGAGGGGGGGGGAGAGGATGAAGTTCCCGTCAGCAAATGACTAATTAGAAGGACCACTATGCATCTTTAAAAATTCATTCATTTGGTTAAGCTAGAAACTTAATTACAAATTTGGCTTAAACTATTATTCGGAAATAGTGGTAGCCTCTACTCATAAATTAAGTTTAATGTTATAAAGGGTGTCTATTAAGTTAATTATAATGTTTGGAATCACTTGCGTTCAAATCGGAAAGATAGTTGCTGAGATATGGAAACGGTGCATAGTTTGATAAAAAACCTTGAAGGAGGGGTAGGGGATGTTAAAGTGCCGTTCAGCAAATGACTAATTAGGACAACCACTATGCATCTTTAAAAATTCGTTCATTTGGTTAAGCTAGAAACTTAATTGCAAATTTGGCTTAAACTACTATTCGGAAATAGTGGCAGCCTCTACTTATAAATTTACTTTAATGTTATAGAAGGTTACTATTGAGTTAATTATAATGTTTGGAATCAGTTGCGTAGAAATTGGAAATATAGTTGCGGAGATACGGAAACAGGGCATAGTTAGAGAGGAAAAATTTTGAAGGAGGGGAGGAGATGTTCAAGTTCCCTTCAGCAAATGACTAATTAGGAGGATCAGTATGAATCTTTAAAAATTCCTTCGTTTGGTTAAGCTAGAAACTTAATTACAAATTTGGCTTAAACTATTATTCAGAAATAGTGGTAACCGCTACTCATAAATTTAGTTTAATGTTATAAAGGGTAACTATTAAGTTAATTATAATGTTTGGAATCACTTGTGTTGAAATCGGAAAGATAGTTGCTGAGATATGGAAACGGGAAATAGTTAGAGAAAACTTTGAAGGAGGGCACCGGAGGGGGGGGGGGATGTTCAAGTGACCTTCAGCAAATAACTAATTAGGAGGATCACTATACATCTTTAAAGATTGATTCATTTGGTTAAGCTAGGAACTTAATTTGAAATTTGGCTTAGGCTATTATTCGGAAATACTGGTAATTGCATTTTAGAAATACGCCTTGAAGCAATGAATGCTGATTTTTACGATAATTTAGTAAAAATGGAACTAAATGGAGAAGTTCGGAACATTATTACTGAGATATTACTGAGAAACTGAGATTTAAAATAGCAGTATTCTGTATATAAAACAACAATTAAACACTACGGGGTTAAAATTGTTAAATGTAATTAGACCCCTACCCCTCGCCATTCCCGCAAATATATAACAAATAATCTGTTAAATAAAGTTTTCTGTAATAATAGTCTCTATCATAATAATATATGTCGTGTTTTAAAAAAACCTTAAACCCAGATAATTATAATGAAGAAAAACGTGCCTGTAAATGTCTTAAACAGGTGGCATTTATGTAATTTGCCGTGAGTAGATGCGCTGCATTAGTTTGGCTATATGCAGATAACTGCAATCAATGTTGGCACTATTTTGTTATAAGTCCTGTTCTATACATCGTTACTCTGATTTATTGTATGTGTTCTGAGAAGATATTCTACACAACCAACCAACCAATGAAAAAAAGCGTATTTTTAATGAGAGTTCTTTGTGCATTTTAATTAATATTTCAGAAAGTAATTAAAATATTAAAATTCTGATGTAATGTTGCACCAGGAGAGGGTTTGGACTACCTAAATCTAAATTTCCAGCATTCTAGGTGGGCTAGATTTTCCTAGCCATCGCCAACAGACACACACACACAGAGCGAAACTTTCTTTTATTAGTATAGATGAACAGTTTAGTGGACTTTGACTTTTAATTTCAGTTTAATCTGAGCCAAGCTTAAATACAATATGGACTGTGATATGAGTTAAATATCTCGGTTACCGTTTCCAAACATAGTTTGAAATATAGTTATAAAATATTTTAAGTAACAGAAGAAATAAAAAGATGCTTTTAACTATTTAAATTTTATCTACATTTGCTCTGAATATTAAATATCATGAAACTATGTTATTAACAGTTTATCAAATGAAGTTTTATCTATTTATTTCCTGTCTGCATATTGAGAATTTAAATAAAGACTGCTGTCACCAATAAATGTATTTTCATTGAATCACGAACTCAACACTGGATTTTTCACTGTGCAAGTTATGGACTCTGTTATTGTATTATGATAAGTATGATACCTGTTTCAAAGAGGCTAACAGTTTTCTCCAAATCTGTGTTAAACTGCATAAATATGGATTAGGTTCCCTTAGAAAGACCCCCCCCCCCCCCTTACCTTCTCCTGAACCTCTATCCCTCGAGCAGATAAATCAACCGTAAAAAACACCACCACAACCCAATTAGCTCTTTAGATTAGCGGGCTTCTACTGTGCCTGTCTTTGCAGACAGTTCTAAGTATTATACAAAGAAAAGTCATTAAACAAGTCACAAATTAATATGATATTGCATATCTCAGTAAATTATTTTTTTATTGCTTTTTGTGACTGACTTATTGACTTTTCCTTGTATTATTATTATGTTGGGAATAGGAAAAGAAGTTAGCTGGTTATTTGAGATTAAAAAGCTTTATCCTGAGTTTTTTTATACTATAATGCATCATATATTATATTCAACAGACTGAGTTTTTTTAAATGGGATTTTAAACTGCAGTAAGTATTTTTTTTTTTTTTAACTTATTGTACTTTTTACTTAATGTATCTTTACAGCTTTTTTTTTTAATAAGACTCTTTTAATTCTGTAGTGTGAAGAAAAGTGTAGAGCTGTCCAGGAGAGGTTAGAGCTAGCTGAACAAAAATTAGCGCAGTTTTCAAGAAAAGCAGAAGCAGCTGCTGGAGAAGCTTTAGCACAGGTAATTTCATGAAACTTAGTCATCATTTATTTATGGAGGCCAAAGCTTTATTTCTTTCAGGTTATGTAAAGTTATTTATTACTAGCAAGCTATGCCGTTACACTGGTCAATTTCTCTTAACGCACCTTTAATCAAGTGAAATATTGACTTTGAATTTTACCTTGTATTTTAAAACCCTATGGATCTTTACTTGGAGTGTTCTTCTGCATTTCTGAAAATGGTACGAAAGCTATTGCGTTATTACATTTTTAATGTCAGACGAAATTTGGGCTGTTAAGGACAAATTAAGCCATTTCTTTGTAGACGTTATTATGGAATAGGTCAGCATTAAAAAAAATGAATAATTGTATTAAATTATGGTGTCTATGGGGAAAAATCATTTCCGTTTGATTCAAATTGGATTTGAATGAAGTTACAATTTACAATACAGTAATCCCTCAACATTCGCGGTTTTAACATTCGCGAGTTTTGATTATTCGCGAACATGAAAATGCGGAAAAACTTAACATTCGCGAGAATCTGATTTGATCATTCACGATTTTTCTTTATTATCTCTTTCTTTTTCAGAATTTTTAGTGTGGTTTGTGGTTAAAGATTATTTCCCCTGTGTTTTCTTAGTATCTATTTTCAAATCAATTTTCTCTGTTGTCAACTGAAAGAAGAGTGAGTACTGTAGAAAAGTAAAATAATAACAACAGCAGAATATTCAATGTAATGGTGATATTAGAAGTGGAAACGGCATCTTTAATCTAGTATTAATTTAACATGCTCAGGTTCTCGTAGGGATACAGCTGAAACTGTTCTTAGATAGAAAATAAATGAAAGCATTTCTGAAGCTTTTAGCTGTATTTAAATATTGTATCGCATACCGACCCACTAATATATTATCATCGCTTTGTGAATAGAGAGAGTCGAAACTACTTTATACAAAAACATGTGATTTTTTTTTTGGCTGTAATTATTTATTTCTCTAGTCAGTTAATTTGAATTATCTTTCGTAAATAAATGTCATGTTTATGAATATGTGCGTACATTTAACTTCTACATATATGTTAGGCATAACGTATTAGTAATAAATATAGTCTTTTGTTTTTTAAATTTCGTGCCACTCTAATTACAATTTCATAGAACGTAACTCCCTTTTTAGTGCAGAGAGATAGACTCAACATTCGCAAGGTTTTCCTGGAACGTAACCCTCGCGAATGTTAAGGGATTACTGTACTTCAAATGTAATGAAATTGATATGCCTCACTGAGGTAGACAAAAATATGCTAATCGTCGAGAATTAAATACAAATCATGCACTCGCGATACCATAATTCACTTTTATATTTTAACAGAATAATAAGGCTACTATAATTTGTGACTTGTGCTATAGTGTGAAAATTTTGCTATGGTACTCCATTGTAAAATTTCGTAATTTTTGAAATTCAATATTTGAAAAACGGCATAATCATTAGATTTGAAATTTATATCAAGAAAAATACAATTTTTTACCTTTCTAACGCAGTTTGTCTAACAATTTTGTGACAAATACTTTTTGAGCTATTAATTTTTTCAGTAACTTCAAATGTTTCATTTTCCGAGATTAATCTGTGGCAACGGTTAGCGAAAATCCCAGTCATCAGCAACACATAGCTTTTTGTTAAAGAGGATAATTAATGCAGGAACAGGAATGCAGGGTGTGTGCGGTCTTTACTTTCGCCACTGCCATTTTTGAAGAGTAATCTTTGCCTTATTTAACTGCAAACAATTGTTACAAATCTATTAAAGGTGACAAAAGTAAAGACATATACACCCTGTGTATCTCATATCTTACACACTTATTGTGGGAGTGAGACGTATGTTCACTGCCACCTTGAGATGGCAATGGTATGCATATTTGATACATAAAGTTTGACATGTTATTAAGAGAATTAATTTAGACTTTCATCCCATCTCTGAAATTGCTAAACTTTTCTTTCTGTATTTCATCTGTTTGGTAAGAGGGAAAAAAGTAAATATACATCCATTATTATATAATTAAAAAAAAAAAAAATCTTTTAATCTAAAACTTATTCTTTTCTTTTTAAATACTTCTTTCACTTGATTTTTAAACTTTTTAGTAGTATGAAGGAATTTGTAGGAAAAATTTAAAGAATAAATTAAGTAACTGATTTGTTTTCTTACTTTATTTTCTTATTTATAAAGGATTGTTAGAGTGATATATAATTGTAGAATTATAAATAAAAAAATTATCCTTCAGGTACAAGATCGTCATGGTAGTGTTGAAGATAGAATCCAGAGATTTGAACAACTTCTAGAAGAAAAAGGAACAGAGCTACTTAGGGTAAGAAATAAATTCCACTGTAATTTATATTAATATTTTTTATTTAAAAAATACATATTAGAATATCTGTATAAGCAAAAACATGTCCATAAATAGCAGTAACAACAACCTGACAAATCTATTTCGCATTTTTTTCCGACTTATTAACTGCTGACCATCGCGTGATTTCAATTGTTACACTGCCGAATAGGAGGAGAAAATGTACTTTCAAGTGCAATTTGTCTGAAACTGCTTCTGAATTTACTGATTATTTGTGGTTTTTAAGTTTTCAAGCATGAATTTTTTAAAAATTTACCTCTATTGTCTGCAGTTTGATTGCAGAAGATTAACCTGTTTGCCCTTAAAACAATATAAAATAGTTTAGCTTTTGTTTTCGTCTAATGTTCCATAATGAAATTAAAACTTGATCAATAAATAAGTAAATAAATAAAATAAAATACAAATTTAACCTATATGTTGAACTGTATATGATAATATACTACATATACTACACATTTATTGCATGCTTTAAATGCTGAAATAATCAGAATAAAAAAGACTGCTGAAAATAGTGAAATCTTTGGCAATTTTTTCAGTATTAACCATTGGCATAAGGCTAATACAAAAATATCACTTTTAAGAAATTTCAACACTTTATTTTAAAATAATTGGTATTTTTCTTAAAAAAATATGTTTTTTTTTTGTTGTTAGTGGCAACTTAAAAAAATATATATATTAAATGTAAAAAGCTATTAGAATTTTCAATTAAAAATGGTTTTCACATATGTTTTGTATGCCGAGATTGTGCAAAATTGTGCTTATGTAATGCTCCATAACCCAAGAAGTCTGGGTTGCTCTCCTTGTTCTTTTAATTTAAAAATGCATCTTATAATACTCTTTTAGTTTGAAAATATGTTTTACAATATTCTTTTAATTAAGAAAAAACACACATTACAGCAATGGCGAATCTCCCAGTTCTGGGAGGAGATTCAAAAATTTTTGCTTTACTCCTGCTTTAGAACACAGTTCTCCAATTTCTTTTTCATTCTTAAAGAAATCTATTGATTTTCGTTTTGCATTTTTGATATTGGCACTTGAAAATATTTCCGTAATTTAATGACTAGATATTTGCAGAGTTTTTCATTAGAAAATATATGCAATCATTTGATTTACTGATCTAGCTGTGATTCTTATCTAACTAATGTTTTTATGTAGTGCTTCTATAATTCAATTTGTAATGTAGATTACCAATTGCTTTTTTATTTTTATAAACAGGTGCTGATGAATGTCTGAAATAAATATGTAATCACAATTTTTCATTCTGTACCTAGAAAATTTAATTAAAAAAAAAGAAATCTTGAGTTCTTTTTTGGAGAAAATGGTGGATTTCTTAGGTATAATGAATTGTCAAAGATTTTATAGGCCATATTAGCAATTGTAGTGGTGAAAAATAGTAAATGCTATTTAGCATTATAATGAAACAAAGACCTAAGCTGATACTTCAGCAATCCTTGCTGATTCTGAAATCCCATGTTGATTTATGGGAAAATTTCAATTCTTACTTTGTAGCTGCAGTAAATAATAAAAAAACAAAAACAAAAAATGGGGAATCTAAATCCCCCCCCCCCCCTTCCTCTTCCACAAAATCTATGCTTTCATCCTTTGCTTCTCTTCTCTCCCTGTGGATAAACTGTGATCGTATAGAAATATTTAGCAGTCATGAATTGAATAATCCAATGAAAAAGTTTGTTCTTATTAAAGTCTTGGAATGATGTTAATGAAATACAAAAGTGGTGAGATCCTTTGAAGAGAAAAAAAAATTCTTTATTGCTGAAATAAATATGAAAAGGAATTTCCTTATGTTCATCAAGGTTTTGTTGAACAATTCCGGAGGACTACATTTAAAGGTTTCATTAGCTGTCATTAAAATTTATTAATGGCAGAATTCTTTCAGATAAGCAACAGCATCACCTCCCCAGTCCAAAAGCTCAGACTCAAAAGATACGATCAAACTTAAATTTTTGCAAAATGGGGTCACCAAAATAAATTTACGAAAACTTTGCTGTAAAGGAGACTAACAGTTATCAAAAAGAGAAATCTGATATGCCAAAACACATCACCGATGATACTGTCAGCTACGTACACCCACCATCAGAGAAGAAAAAATTGCATGTGATGATCAATGACACAATTGGCGCTGGAAACAGAGCATGCCTACTCCTAACAGCACTGACTGCAAAACACAAACAATATGAGAGATTATCCCCTATCTCTCTTCCCCAAGAACATGCTTAAAATCTTCAAAAGTCTGTTTTTTTCTGCTGCTCCATTTGTTACTTTAAATTAACTTTAAGTAATAAATCATCTAAATTTCCCCTTATCTAAAATTTCTTCTTCCTCTTCACCTCCCAACCGAGCTCAAAAAATTAAAAAAAAATTTCTTGTACTCTATTTGTTACTCCCTAATAAATAACAAATAAAACAATCAGTCATCTAAATCTCCTTCCCAAAATAAGTAAATTAATATCTCCTTTCATCAAAAGAAGGTTTATTTATTTATGGTTACTAGAGAGCAACAAATAGAGCATTTTTTTCAAATAAAGGGTTTTAAAGATTTTAAACTTTGATGCCAAAAAAGTGGGGGGGGGGGGACAAAAAATTTTCTCCTTTTTTTTTCTTTTTTAGTTTTGGTGTTCTGACCTTTGACAGATATTTACTTCATCAAATAAAAATATAATGCAGTCATTGATGTACAGTCGCTTTTAGTTATTTAATAAATTTATAGACTTTGAAGTTACAACTTTTAGAAAGATGATTCCAGAGAAAATATTTAAATCTTTATAAGTACTCAACAATGCATTTGGAAATATATAATAATTGTGCATGGTTTAAATTGGTCACCTGATCTGTATATAAATCAAGAGGTCCAATATTTCATTTGCTTTCTTATATATGTACCAGTGGACCCGTGCGAGGATTTTGCACTGCCGTCTAATATTTTTTAGCAATATCTAATATTTTTTAGATGCAGGTTTAAACTTCTAAAGAGAAATGAAGGATAAAAATATCTGAAAATACCATGAGTCAAGCCAGAATATCATCTCATTCATTCCATCAAAATTACAGTGAAAATTGATCAAAGAAAACAAAAAGGAAGCGCGAGAAAAAAAAAAAAATCAACAATCGGATTTTATTTACATTAGAGGATGATGTCATCCACTTCGGGAATAACACGGAACAAAGAAAAATAAATTGAATGAATAAAAAATATAATTTAATTTGACATACATACATTTGACAACAAAGCATACATTTTAGGCTACATGGAAAATTCTCCTTATTCAATTGATCAATGGTGTTTTTTTTTTCCTTCTAAACATTTGAATTTGAATTTTTCTTTTAAATCTTAAATATAAAATAAACATGTGTGAAGACGTCCCAATTTATATTTTTTGTACTTTAAAAATAATAATAATCATTGTTGAGCACGATAAAATGGGGTATTTTTATGACAATACTGATTTTGAGAAAAACATTTCATTTCAATTATGAAAGCAATGCTGATTTAATTTTTATTAACTGCAATTTTTAATTTAAAAAAAACATGTTTTAATGAAATGTAAGTGTACTATGTCAGAAGTCGGTTCCAAAATCTTTCGAATGATACCTTATTCATTGTTCTGCATTTTGTAAAATCATAGAAAAAGGGATGTTGACATGTTCACAACAGTAATGATTTTTTTTTTTTTTTGCATAAGTAATTTAAACCAGCAAATTGATTTATTTGAGTATAAAAATATTTTATTTATATATTTATTTATTTTTTAGTCTCGGCAACGAGAAAAAATGAATGAGGAGCATAACCAAAGGTTATCTTCAACTGTAGATAAATTATTAGCTGAATCTAATGAAAGGCTTCAATTACATCTGAAGGAAAGAATGCATGCGTTAGAAGAAAAGAATTCATTAGCGCAAGAATTAGAGCGAACAAGGAAAATGTTAGAAGATACTCAAGGAGAAAAAGTAAGTGTCATTTTTTGTATAGTATGATGCTTTTGGGTGTAGCAAATTTTATTTTTATGTTCATTTTGAATTTGTTTAGATTAAAATTATTCCGCATTTAGTATTTTTATATTTGTTTACTAGACTCGTTTGAAATTTTTTTAAAAGTTATATTCTTAAGTGTGTACTTACTAGATCATTTTTTATATAAATGGCATAATTTGAAGATATTGCAGTTTTGTGGTAACATATTTAAACAATAATTATATAATCATTTTCACATGGAAACATTTTGCAAGGATTTTATCAGTTTTATATTTGCTTACATTAAAGATGTAATATGATCATGATAAATCTTAAAGTTTTCGCTATGTGTTACTATGTAACTTAATGATTTCTACTTAATTTTGTTAAATTAAGTGTTATCTATCATATATTCTAATACGAGCAAATCTTGTGTGTGTATGTGTGTGGATATATATATACAGGGTGTTTTTTTAACTGACGCTATTCAGAGCCGTCTGTAGCTCGTTCTAATAATTGGATTGATATAAAATTTTGTGAATGGACTAAGAAAACCATGGGAAAAAAAGATTCAAAAAAAAAAAAAAAAATAGTTCCAATCACCACCGATAGGGGGAAATGTGGTGCTGTGGTAATTTATGCAACTGAGAATTAGCATAAAATAGGGCAATAAATGAAAATGCAAATTTTTACTTACGCAAGCGACAGTAGCGCCAATAGTTTAAGTTATAAATGCATGCGAAAAACACCGAGAAACAATTTCAGCTCAAATTGAAAATGAATCTCACGTTACCGCAGCGCGCGTTACTTGTGAAGTTCTATTATTGTAACCAGTGCAATGCACCAGCCGCTCTTCGTTTACTTGGAACACACCATAAACTGCGCAAAGGACCTTTATCCGTTAATGTATTGAAAGCAATGATTCTGAAATTCGAAGAAACAGGCTCGCTAGCAGTTCGGTCAGGCAGATGACGTAAACCGGTGGCAGAAAAGTGATAATGGATGTTTCAACTGCAATCAACGAAAGGGAAAGTGTAAATGATGAATAAAACATGGCATTTTATCCAAATTATTAATTTTGTCTGTTTCTGATGTTTTTTTTACAATGTACAGTGCCACATTTCCCCCTATCGGCGGTGATTGGAACTAATTTTTTTTTGTTGGAATCTTTTTTCCCATGGTTTTCTTAGTCCATTCACAAAATTTTGTATCAATCCAGTTATTAGAACGAGCTACAGGCGGCTCTGAATAGCGTCAGTTTAAAAAAAAAACACCCTGTATATGCAAATTTTATCTTAAAAATGGCACTAACGATTTTGACAAAATTTTGTATTCTACCATTTTGGGGTACTAGAAAACCATTGGCTAGGTCACATGTTCAAGAAAATTCAGTTAGTGGGTCAGTTTGGGTCACCATGTGTCACAGTCAAGCTAATTGTATCTAAAAAACTGTTCAAACGATTTTGACTAAATTTTGTTTCCTAACATTTTCGGGCACAAGAAGACTATAGGGCTGGTTCGAGAACTTTCAGTTAGTGGGTCATATTTGGGTCATCACGAGTCAAGTTAATTCTATCTTGACTTAGACTTAGGGATTGGGGGTTCAAAGATTTGTTTAAATTTTGTATGCTACGAGTTTCGGCACAAGAAAATCATTGGGCTAGGTCACATGTTCGAGAAAATTTGATTAGTTTGTCATTTTGGTCATGGGTCATTATGGGTCAAGCTATTTTTATCTTAAAAATGGCTCAGACGATTTGAACTAAATTTTGTATCCTGTGGTTTTTGGGCGTGAGAAAATCATTGGGCTAGGTCACATGCTCAAGAAAATCCGATTAGTGGGTCATTTTCGGGTCACTGTAGGTCAAACTAATTTTATCTAAAAAACATCAGACTATTTTGACTAAATTTTATATCCTATGATTTACTATCCTTCCGGCACGAAAAGACAATTGGGCTTGGTCACATGTTCGTGAAAATGTGATTAGTTGGTTATTTTGGTCATGGGTCATGATATTTGAGCTCAAAGCTAATTTTGATGCTCGGTCCCACTTATTTATAAATTTTTACATTCTATTGTTTAAAAATCTTTATATTTGCTTCAATCCTAATATTTTAAATATTGAATATCTAGATAATTTCTTGCCCAACCAGCATTCGAGACATTCTGCTCTTAAATCTGCTAGATGGGGAGGTGCTGGATTCGAACCCATGTCATGCCTGTCAGTCTAACCATTTGGAGTTTTCCATGGTTTTCTTCGAACCTTACTAAACTCTGTGTAAATATGGGTTAGGTTCCTTTAGTAAGACCACCACAGAAGGGTATTCCCCACCTCAGCTTATATCCCTTCTGCTGATAATAGGCTCTAACAAACACTATCACCACAAAATAATTTGTCTTATTTGTAACACATTCGTGTGTAGATGCCAGTTTATGTGTTAGTTTTTAGCTCACAGGCTATCAAAGCCTGAGAGCTAATGTGCCCATAGGTTCTGTATGTACGTAACACTGTTTCTTTCAAATTTTGTATGTAGGTTCATTCTGATAAGGCACTTTCCTAATTAGTTTTGGGGGTTCATTGGTCAAATATCAAGGAGGGGGGGAACAAGGGCTAATTAATTTAAATAAATGGGTTTTTTTATGCAGAGTTATCTGATTTGCTTCAAATTTTGTATATAGGTTCATTCTGATAAGGCGCTTCCCTGATTAGTTTTTGAGGTTCATTGGTTAAGTATAAAGAGGGGGGGGGGGGCAGGGGCTATCACCCCTTAATTTATTCTCAATTTCTTTCTTTTTCGAGGGGCATTATTCTTTGAAATAAGAGTATAATATACAATTAGTGTGAATCGCCTGTGAACTCAATACCATCAGTTTAACTGGGTAGTTTTCTTTTTTATTATTATATGTATTCAAATATATTTTGTACATTATCTCAAAACTAAAAAGCTCTTTTTTTAAATAAAACTGTTTTTTTTTCCTTTCTTCTAGGAAAAATTAAAAAGTGAAATAAACAAATTGAAAGCAGAACTGGAGACTTTAAGAAGAGATTATCAATCTTTTAAAGCAGAAAGTTTAGCACGGTAATTATTGTTAGAATGTTTTTTATTTTCAAGTAAAAGAAATAATATGTAGTATTTAACACATGAATTATAAACTATAAATTGGGTATGTAGCATATGTTTACAGTGTTTCCAATCTTTTAAATGCAAAACTCTTATTAAATGTGACTAAATGTAGGAAACATTCTTCCTCTAAAAAAATCTTTAAATGATGGGTGAAACCAAAAAATAAGTTATGTTTTAAAAATTCAACAGATGCATCAAGTGATTAGTCATATTTTTTTTGTAAATATGCTTGTAAAAATATGCTTTTAATTTAACATATTTTATTTTTTCCTATTATTTACTATATTTTATTATTATTACTTTGTCCGTTACTAAGACTTTGGTATAGGGTCTATCTAAAAGGATCCCTTAAAAAAGTATGTGGGGCGACCCTTTAAGAAAGTAAATCATTTGTTTGGAATTTTGCACTGATCTTTTAAACATGATACTTAAACTGGTGTTTCATTATATAATGAAATGGAACCAGAAGGCTGGAATTTTACTTATATACTAGCTGACCCGCCCGGCGTTGCCCGAGCCCGTGTAATAAACTCAAATCTTTTAAAAAACGAAATTTTGGCCAAGGTCTCTGATGGCTTCGACACTCTCGTACGCTCCGGAATATCTTTTATTTTCCCCTTCCACCGCCAGGGGAGCAACCTCTTTCGGAAAGAACCACTGAGACAGGTCAACGTTACCTACGGTACTGTATAGTAGGTGTGCGACAAAATCGAGCTGGTTTCAAGAAGATGGAACATTATAAGCCGAGTTCTTGAAATAAGGCACAGTTAGAGAAAATAATTATGAGTGGGGTGCTAGGTGAAGGGGATGTTCAAGTGTCCTTCAGAAAATGGCTAATTAGGAGGACAATGATGCATCTTTAAAAATTCGTTCGTTTGCTTAAGCTAGGAACTTAATTACAAATTTGCCTTAAACTATTATTAGGAAATAGTGGTAACCACTACTCATAAATTTACTTTAATGTTATAGAAGGTGACTATTAAGTTAATTATAATGTTTGGAATCAGTTGCGTTGAAATCGAAAAGATAGTTGCTGATATGGGAACAGGGAATAGTTAGAGAAAACTTTGAAGGAGGGCCCCGGAGGAGGGGGGGGGGATGTTCAAGTGACCTTCAACAAATAACTAATTAGGAGGATCACTATACATCTTTAAAGATTGATTCATTTGGTTAAGCTAGGAATTTAATTTGAAATTTGACTTAGGCTATTATTCGGAAATATTGGTAATTGCTTTTTAGAAATACACCTTGAAGCAATGAATGCTGATTTTTACGATAATTTAGTAAAAATGGAACAAATTGAGAAGTTCGGAACATTATTTGTGAGATATTACTGAGAAGCTGAGATTTAAAATAGCGATATTCTGTATATAAAACAACAATTAAACGCTACGGGGTTAAAATTGTTAAATATAATTAGACCCCTACCCCTCGCCATTCCCGCAAATATATAACAAATAATCTGTTAAATAAAGTTTTCTGTAATAATAGTCTCTATCATAATAATATATGTCGTGTTTTAAAAAAACCTTAAATCCAGATAATTATAATGAAGAAAACCGTGCCTGGAAATGTCTTAAACAGGTGGCGTTTGTGTAATTTGCCGTGAGTAGATGGCGCTACATTAGCTTGGCTATATGCAGGTAACTGCAATCCATGTTGGCACTATTTCATTATAAGTCCTTATCTATACATCGTTACTCTGTTTTATTTAATGTGTTCTGAGAAGATATTCTACACAACCAACCAACCGAAGAAAAAAAGCGTATTTTTAATGAGAGTTCTTCATGCATTTTAATTAATATTTCAGAAAGTAATTAAAATATTAAAATTCTGTCGTTCAGGTACACCAGGAGAGGGTTTGGACTACCTAAATCTAAATTTGCAGGCTTCTAGGTAGGCTAGATTTTGCTAGCCATCGCCAACAGACACACACACACACACACAGAGCGAAACTTTCTTTTATTAGTATAGATATATATTTCAAACTCAAATATAAATATTCACATGAAACACACCGCATAGACAAAAATCAAATAACAATAACTCACCTAAACGTTAAAGTAAAACCAACATAAACTGTAACTCCAATATAACCAAACTCAAAATTACTAACAGAAACACATAACCAGGAAAAAACAAGGCAGGAGGCATGGCTAATGATATGCACAGCAGGGTTAAAACTTATTCTTATGTATGCAACGTCCCCCTTCACCTGCCGAGACCAAAATTAAATTGTACAAACATCTCAAACACAGAGCAACACTCAAAAGAACACATCCTTAGCTAATCCAATCAATCAACTGAAACAAGTTGAGAAACCAATCTTTGTTACTATCTTTATTGCTATTTTTATTAAATTCACCTTGTTCTTTAAATCGAATAAGTCACAGGGTGCTGCAGAGGTCTGCAAAATCATATGCAAACAAATTTTTATGTTCCTTTGTTTTTTCAATTTATACAATAATGCATAACTGTTCTTTATAATAAATGTAGACTCTGTACTCAGCACTCTTCCAAACACTCTGCTCAACAATTTCCTATTTGCAAACTCTACACATATAGGTATAAACCATACCTACAACTCTAAATTTCACTGTTTTTTTATGAAATTTTGGCACCAGGACTAAATATGGGAAACTTTGACTTTTCTGTTTCAACTTAACTTTTTTGTATAGTGCCTTATTCCTGTTTTTTATTACTGAAACTTTCGATTTCAATAGTTCATAGTTATTGTTATTACTGTAACTTTCATTCAAAATCTCACCATATAATTTTTTACAGATTAATCCATAACTGTTGGCCTTATCGACATATGTAATTATGAATTTACTCTGAAGTTCCTTAATGGATTTAGTTAGCTTAGTATAATCCTCTTGAGATACACCGTCATAATCTTTAACATATTCTCTCTTTAAATCTTTTAAAACGTAGAACTTACATATATATTGAAATAAATCATAAGGAAACAATAGTAAATTAATATTTTAGTATTGTTTGTTTTTCTTAGTTTTTCCTAATCAATAATTTCCTTCCTTCTCATTATATCTGTTTCTTTTCTTATTATTAATGATATTAAAAAGTATCATTGAAGCATAAAGGTTTAAGGTATAATGTTTTTCTCAACCTGTATGGGTTCTTAGTCACATTATTTTTTCCCTTACAGATTAAGTTCTAGTCGAAATCTCCCAACAACATCACCATTACTTCCATCACGTAGTGCATTATCACCTAGTCCTGTTGTTTCAACATCACTCTCACCTAGTCGGACTCCAGCCCTTGACACGGTTGATGGCTTCCATATCGGTGTCCCAGGGATGGAATACATCTCTCCCAATGCTTCAATCAACAGAAGGTTAACGAGGGGGCGTCAGGCTGCTCTAGAAGAGGATGCAACTAAGGTAATGTATATATCCGTATTATATCATCCAAGATTTCTGAATTTTCAGTAAAATAATCTATAAATTTTATCACTTTGTAGGAATGCATCCATATGAATCCTTTATTAGGTTGAGTAATTTGTTTTTGACCTGACCCACAGGTTGGCATCAATTATTTTCTTCTTTTGGGTCAGGTTGACTCTTATTTTTCTTGGGTTTGGGATGGGTTTAAATTCTTGTGAGTTAGCTTGGATTATACCCGATTTTCTACTAAAGAAAGTCTAAAATATTGCTCAGGATAAAAAAAAAAAAATCATGTATTCTAAATTTTGAATTAATATAACTTATGCTGGCATAAATGTTAGTGTTATGTGCAGTTTCGTTTTTAGCAAAAAGGAAAATTTAGAAACTGAATTTTTTAAACGTAGTTTGGCACTGTTTAAATTTTTTAATACATGTGTGTATGAAAGGTCCGATCTGCAGAATTTTTGAGGAGGGGGTAATATTACAAGTTTATGGTTTAAACCTAATGTAAAGATAGATTTACTATCTCCCTTAATAGCGGTAGGGAATTACATAAATTTACTCACCACTGGCGAGTGGATTTTCTCATCAGGTGAGTGAATTATTTGACAGTCATTTAAACTACAGTTTATAAGAAATATACCAAAACTTTTATTTGTTGGCCATATTTTGTGTTTTTCCAAATTTCTGCAATGTAAACACGGTATAAGTTCTAACTTACACTAAACTTTCCTCTGTTACATATCTTTCTTAATTTTATACCAATGTTAATATAGCAATGCATTGTAGTAATGAATTACTTTTGCATTCATGTACATTTTACCATAACTAATTTTGACTGTATATTGCATATTGCTGGCTGGTAAAAACAAATCTGTGACTGGTAAGATTTTACGAAAATTTCCCACCCGTGCCCCTTACCAAAGAACAAGTACACAGTACATACACAGTAGGTGCTCGATATAACAATCTCCTAGTATAGTGAGTTTCTCATAATGACCAATCGAGAGTCTGATATATGTAACCATACACACAGCATTATTTTACATAGGTCAGATATTTACAAAATGTTTTAAAAAGTGGTTGTTTCTTTATTTCTAAAGTAGCTGAATAAAGAGTATTTTAAAGCTAATTAAAGAAATATTTATTCAGTATCAATGAATAGCTGGCTGAAAACTGGATTCTTACCCATTTAAGGCTGTTCTCAAATCCAAACTAGCTACTTTCTGGCACATTTTTAAATTCATTTTTGTTCACAAATATATCAAATTAACAGATGTTTTTATAAAAAAATTATGTGATTGAACTGTTTTCCCTGTTTGTCGGTAAAGGTGGAATTATTCAGAAAATGCTATCAAAGTGGGTATTTTGATCTGAATATCCGGAATGCGACAGCACAAGAAAGGGAAGGAAAAAAACTGCCGTCGTGAGACAAAAATTGCTTATAACTCAAGATGTAATTCATTTATTGGAAAATGAAAAAACTGTTCAAATATAAATCACTTTAATAATCATGCCTGCAAGTGTCAAGCTTTTAATGTTTAAAAAATGTGTCAGAAAGTTTTGCGCTGTTGAGCGGAGAAAAATATTTTTTCGAGAACTGCCTTAAAGATTTCATTTCTATCTTAAATTCAGTGATCCTTTCTTTTCTCCATTCAAGGAAGAAAAGTATTGCAAAAACTTATTACACTTTAATTTCTATGACTCATTCATAGTTGTTAATCTTCATTCATTTCATGTCCGGTAGTTATTCTAGATATTTTTTATACAACTTGTCTGGTAATAGTCGTACTTCAAAATTTTAATGCAAAGATGAATAAGAAAGACAAATGAATTCATTTTAAGCACTTAAGATATTATAAACATTAAAATTGGCTTAGATATGGCAGTTTAGAGACCCTTTTATCATCTCCCAATGAAGGAGTGATTGTTGCATCGCTCCCCCATTGGATTTGCCATTGTGTATGTGAAGGTCCTGAAATTGAAGGACTTAAAAAAATATTTCCAGGTCCAAACTTTGAACGAGCAGGAGTGGGAGAAGATGGAACAAGCACAAGTTTTGGCGAGTGTTCAGCATGCTTTTGACGCGAGCGATACTGAATGCAGCCAAACAGACGACAACGAGAGCATCTTTGAATCCATGGACATGCTTTCTCCATCTGCCCACACCGAAGCTCAGACTCTTGCCTTCATGTTACAGGAACAGCTAGATGCCATTAACAATGAAATTAGGTTGGTGCACAGTTTTGTTTTCTGTGTAGATGCTGTTAAATTATGCTGCATATACAGGGTGGTTACAAATTAATGTCAAGGTTTGCAATAGAGTCCTGCATCACGGCAGATAACCCAATTTGATTCGATCTGCAATTCGAGTTAACTTTAATTGTTTTGGGTCAAGTTTGGGCTGACCAGATTTTTCAAAAATTTTTAGAATATTTTTTCAGCGAGAAAAAAAACCTATATATTTGTACATCAATGAATATATATATATATGTTCATTTTTCAGCATAAAAGATAAAATTGATATTAGCGATATAATTTTAGACCATTTTTACATAATTCTATTAAAACATGGGTTAATCTTCTTCCTTTTTGGGTTTAGGAGGTTTAAATATTTCAGGTTCAGGTTAAAGTGTATATCAAGCTTAGGTTGACAGAATTTGTTTTGTTGGGTTTGCGTCAAGTTGCAGGCTTACTTGAAATAGAATTTTCAGGTGCAGGTCACGCATAATTCGACCCATGCAAGACTCTAGTTTGCAATACTTGTCACAAGTGGTACAAGTAAAATATTAACAAAAAGAATGCTTATGCATTTGATAAGATATCTTCAAGATTGTGTAAAACTACCTTTAAATGCTCAATATATACACTTTTAGTCATTCTACAAATATTGATATGATAGTCCATATCCAATTTTTCTTATTGGCACTAGGCTTTTGAAATTCTTGGTTCCTGGGACACAAACACTTAAAAAAAATGGATCCTTTTTTACAAAAGTGAGCCCATTTTTAAAAATAAGACATATTCAATATATTTAATAGAAAATATTCCTATTTTGCATTCTTTCAGGGTAAAATTATGCATCCTGAAGGACCCATCACAATTTCTTTTATTAACTCCTCCTCCAATGTTTGCTTAAATGATGCACTATAGTGCATCCCTGGCATCATTGCCTGCAGTGAAAGTAAATTTTGTGAGTTTTCAATCAATCTAAGTGCATAAGTCTTTTCTGAATTCCATATTGTCATTATGATACTATACAATGTTGGAATCTTCAAAATCATTTATAATCACCCTGTATATTTAAAAATTACAAGAAAAGTATATTAAAATATTTATTTTGTTATACCAAAGCTGAACTTTGTGTGTGTTGTGTGTATGTGTGTGTGTTTTCAGTAATAAAAAAAAAAAGAAATTAATTATATTTTTTATGAGAGTATGTAATGCTTCATATTAGCAGGTTACAGTTCATTTAAGAAAATATGATTCAATAATTGCTTTGTATTGGTTAAATTCATCAAATTATCTTAAATCATGAGCAGTTGGGGTCTTTTTGACACATTAGTAAGTAGTATCATAAAGTAATTCTTAAACTGTTTGATTTTTTATTTTAATTAATTTTTCACTGAGTTGAAAATCAGAAAAATATTTAGAAAGTTATCTTTCAGATTTTAAATATATTCCAAAAGTATTTCAATTTTTATAATAATCATTAATGAAGAAAAACGACTTATTGTATTTGTTTGTGATAAATACATATTTTTTTCTGCTATAATTTATTTTTCATGTGCAAAAACATTATTATCCAATATGATTATATGTCAAAAGGTTATTATAAGAAGAGATAGATAAAAAAAAAAAAAAATTTCGGGTCAAAGTCGAATTGAATTTGAGTTTTGGTCTTTTTTCAAGTTTCAACCAAAAACAAAACTCTCCAATGCAAAATTTTAAGCTATTAATATATACATGCGTACAAAAATATTATTAATTAATTAATCACCAACACACTTACTCTACAGAGATAATCTTATTTATGCATGAATATGGATGTGCTTGTTTTCAATAAAAACGAAAATATTGAATTATATTTAATTGATAACTAAACATTTTAAGCATTTATTCATTATTACTTTTATAGTTATTCATACAGTAAAATGTTTGAACAAAGAGTTTTAAAATGCTTAATAATATTTAGTCTTTCACTTGGTTGAAAAGTGGTATAGTAGACTCCCTCAAATCCACCACCCTAAAATCCGCAAATTCCTAAAATCGTCACATTGTATCCTATGTAAACAATGAAACTTACAGTTAAGATGTAGATGTAAAATTCAAGTTTTTAAAATTTTTATATCATTTATTACACATTTTAATCTGGAATTCTGGTTAATATGATTCAACTCATGTTCTCTCATGAAAGAAGTATAAATTTATTTTTGAAAAAATTCAAGATAGTGTTGATATCAGTGGGGATCATGATATTTTTACCAAATAACTTATGTAATGTATTAATCAAGTTTTTTTGGTTATTCAGTATGGCTAAACATGAAATAAAACTTAGTTATTTTAAGATTTTGGTATGAATTATTAGTGTACATTTATACGGCAAGTTTCACTGAATAATTAAAAAAAAAATTATCTCATCATCATTATGCATATTTAGCTACGCAATATTAATTATTTACTTGACCTTTACTTTTAATATTTTAAATGTTTTTTAAATTTTCTTAATTTTTATTATTTTACTTTATTGTAAGCATTCATTATAATTTCGAGCGCATTATTAAATTCAAATTATTGTTTAAAAATGTAAACAAAACAGAGACCAGAAATCTGTAAAATTCTAAAATATGCACAACCTCTGGTTTTAAGCTATGTGGATTTAAGGGAGTCTACTGTATTTAAAATATGTTGCTTTAAGAGTGTAATAGTGTATCAATTCTTTAAAAGCTGTGTTTGGGGAGAGGATAGCTATTTTTAATTTAAATTATTATTACACGTTTAATGTGTTTTTAATTTTTACTCTAAAAGCTATTCAATTTATTACTTTTTTTTATTACTTTTAATACAGTGATGTTTTACTTATATGCGATTGTAATGTGAGTGTACTATGTCAAAATCCTCTTCAAAAATCTTTCGTGTGATACCTCATTTATTGTTCTGCATTTTGTACGTGCATAGAAAAAGGAATGTTGACATCCGAAATAATATATATGATTCTTACAGATTGTTTTTTATTCCAAACAGGGCAAATTTAACCTTTATCAATGCATTTTAGTCATACACATCTTGTTTTATTTCTTTATTATTACAAAAAAATGATCAGTTATTGCTGTTGCTAAGTGCTTGATTGTCATTAATACTGTCTGAATTGTCAAACAATGATAGTATGTTCAAATTTTATTTGCTTAATAGGCGTATAGCCAACATAGTGAAAAAGTACCCAAGCCGGGACTCGAACCCGGGTCATCAGATTAGCACACTGATGTTCTACCAACTGAACCACTTGGGAACGATACCCAGCTCGGAACTTTTTTCACCATAACATGTTGGCAAGGCTACAAACGCAGCACAAGATGGAATATTTTCAGTGAGCCACCAACCCTGGGGCAAATACGAAATCAAAGAGAATCCAGCATCAACAGTTGAATAAACTCACATTTAATACTTGAAAACCCCTCCAGAGAAAACCTCTCACGCCTTGCATTCACAATATTCAAATTTTATTTGCTTAATAGGCGTATAGCCAACATAGTGAAAAAGTACCCAAGCCGGGACTCGAACCCGGGTCATCAGATTACCACTTGGGAACGATACCCAGCTCGAAACTTTTTTCACCATAACATGTTGGCAAGGCTACAAACGCAGAATCTGATGACCCGGGTTCGAGTCCCGGCTTGGGTACTTTTTCACTATGTTAGCTATACGCCTATTAAGCAAATAAAATTTGAATATTGTGAATGCAAGGCGTGAGAGGTTTTCTCTGGAGGGGTTTCCAAGTATAAAATGTGAATGAGAGTATGATTGAAAAATACCCAAAAGCTCTATGTGTTGTGCACAGGTTCTTCTAAAAGCAAGCTCTTATGAGATCAGACTATAGTTTCGGTATGCATCAAATGTCTGGCTGTTTTTCCACCAAAACTTAACAAAAAACAAAACCGGACTAACCAAACTTTCAATCTATCTCTAATTGAAAGAGACACAAATATGGAGAGTAAATCTTCGAACATGATTCTTGTGAACACATTCATATGCATGTTATTAAACTACCCAATGGCATTTTCATGCATTATTAATTCCTATGTTTGTGCATAGGTAATGTTCCTAAAGATTATGAAATGCCATGTTACGCTGTGAAGAAATTTTTAAACATGATTACTCATTTATTACTCAGTTACATTTCACATGATTTAGTTTCACCGTCAGATATTTGTATATTATGCTTTTAGAAAATTGTTTTCTTGTATTTCAAATGGCAATAAATTTAAGAAATTCTTATTTTTTAAATACTGAATAACATTAAATAAGATATGTATTTCGGATATTACTTAAGCTCCAGTCTTTATAGAGAGTTTTAAGTTGGGAATAACATTGATCTTTAGAGAACTGCTTCCTTTACAAAATCAACCTCTATACAAGAAAAAAAAATTCCTTAGTATTAACTTTGCTTAGTACCACTAGTATCTATTTTTTGTTGAACTTTGTGATATTTTCTTTTCTTTTTTTTTTTTCGGAGGGGGGGGGGGGGGGAAGGGGGAGGGGAGAAAATACTTACTTGGAAAGGTAGAATTAAATTGTGAAAAAAATCTGTTAAAGAATATTTAATTGAAATGATCTGAAAAACATTTATTTATTATTTTTAATATCTGTTAATAATAAATTTTAAATAAGTAATTTAAAATTTCTTATTGCAATTATTTTGGATTTAAGATTTCTCATATTTTGAGATTTTAAAAGATTCTTAAGCATTTTGCCTCGCATCAAACATTAAGCTTCTGTTCTGTTTTCCAGATTAATCCAGGAAGAAAAGCACACAACGGAACAAAGAGCGGAAGAACTGGAATCCAGAGTAGGGAGTATAGAAACGTTAAGTCTGATAGCACGGGGACGTTCATTCGACAGGGGGTCTCCACCTCAGAGCGGAAGGTCCACACCTAAATCTCATCATAGCCCACAGAGAGACTACATACAGAAATATCCTGTAAGTCTAATCTTTCAAAGTGTGATTTTGTTGAATTATATTAATGCATTATCTTAACTTTTTCAGAACGGGTGGTTTAAATATCAACCAGAAGACATCCCCTCTTAAAGACAGTAATGGTCTTAAAATCTACCTAACACTTCTTTGCCCCTATAGTTATTGCTAACCTGTACTTCAGGGTGGGTAGATTAACAATAATTGTGAGGGAAAGAAGCTCTTGCTAGATTTTAAGGTAGATTTGTGTCTTTTAAGAAGGAATGACTTCTCATTGATACTCAAAACACTCATTCTCAAAAGTTTAATCATCATTGTTATAAATATATTTTTTGTTTTACTTTAAGTGATACCTGAATGTCAAAACATGAATTGTAAATAAGTATCAAAAGCAGCTGTCATATTAAAATGTAAAATTAAAAAAATCACTAAAAATTATGAAATTTCCTAAAAGTTTCTTGATTATTATCTTAGCAATAAAAACAAAATGCAGATAATTTTATTGCCAAATTTCTAATTAAGTTCTCGCTGTTGAGGAAAAAAAAAAAAAATCAGATTTTTTTTTTCTTAAATATTTTATTTATGCATCAATCTATATCCTCTTAAAAGCCTATTTTGACAAATTGAAATTTCCAGGGAAATTTCAGTCTGTAAAATTATTGTAATTATATTTAAAAAATTCCAGCACTACAGATGAAAATTTTCTACTGCTGGTATAACAAGTAACTACGTAAAATACTATTAAATTGTTCAAGTACTCCACATGTTGAGATTTTGTTCAGTTCTTCTAATTAATTGGTCATTAAAGAAATGTTCATATCTATTTAAAAAGTATTGAAACTAAATTTTAATTTAAAGACTTTTACTTTTATTTTATTTATCAATGTAAATAACAGTTCCAACTAAAATTAAATCAACCTGAATAGTAGAACAAAATAATTAGATACATGTAGTACATTCTTCACCTTATAGCTCTCTATGGCATAAGTTCAGGATTGGTAAAGATTCAGTCCTTTGCAATGTTACTTGTAAGTAATTATATATATTAGAAGCATGGATGGCAAAACATTGTATGCATTATTAGAGATCTCATTTGCAGAATTACTGAATTGTTATTAATATCTTTCTATCTATACTAATAAACGAAAGATGTTTGTCTGTGTGCAATAGCTACAAAAATCTACCATGCTTACAGGTCTGAAAACGGGGATCAGGATAGTCCAAGGCAGGTCCTAATGCATCTGAGACTCAAAATTTTCATTTTTTGCTAATTAGCCGAAATATTAGTAAAAAACTACAATGAACACTCATAAAAAAAGACATTCTTTTTCTCAAAATGGCATGCAGTACCTGTTTTCAGAAATTGCTAGCATTAAAGATCCAAAAACACCCCCCCCCTCTCAGGTGTCTTATGAAGCCCCCCCCCCCCCCCATTGGGCAAAACGTTTGAAATACGGAAAAATAAAAATACATGAATAAGTGTCATATTTTTTTACTTTTGAATGGCGTAATCCCCATTAAAAATATAAATTTTAATCCTTTCAAAAAAAAAATTTTTTTTTAAAGTTCGATTTTGTGGATTCTTTCCACCACACACCCTCCCTAACTTTTTTTAGAAGCTCACATCGAGCTCAATTTTAGAGATACAGAAAAACTAAAAATATCCATTTAATTTGGAAACCTTTTTTTTTTTTTTTTTTACAATGGTGCAATTAGTTTTCAAATGTACTAATATTAGATCTTTCAAAACGTGAGTGGATGTCACATCACACCTCCCTGAGACATTTTTCTTTTCTACCCTAAACATAACTAAATGTTGGTAACTTAACACAATCTTTTTACACGTTCTTCATACACTTGATTTAGATCACATATAAAAATCTCGAAACATTCTTATGATAAGAAGTATTTTTTTTTTTTAATCTGCAAAATTTTATCTCAGAATGTGAATATGCAAGATTGCTTTTGCTCATATTTTTACAAGTAAATATCCATGTTTTTACATGAAAATTATACACAGGCTTCTGAATCATCATATTTATAACTCCTAAAAATTTGTTTTTAAAAATTGTTATGAAAAAAAAAAGAAAAAAAAGAGAGGGAATAGGAAAGATGGATTTAATGCATTTTCTGATATAGAAATTAACAGAGAGAATTTTGAATATTAAAACATAATTTTAAATTTTGTAATTTCCTAAAATAGATGAACAATAATTTAGCCAATGATCGAAAGTGGGAAGAATTAAAAAATAAAAACAATGCGTTGTGAAAAGAAGATAAAATTTTTGAATATAATAAAAACAATAATTGATCTCTTCATGATAAATTATAAAAACAATTCTTACCTGAACTGAGAAAAACTGCTACACTGGAAACACATTATTATCAACCCTTTTTTATAGTGCCATAAGAGATTCCATTAAAAGATTACGTACAATATATATATTTTTTTTAAATGCCAAATTAAACTTTTACTGTACTATCATCATTAATTAATATTTCATGTTATTGAATTTAAGATAATAAAATTTATTAATTTTAAGTTACAGGCACTCTGTAAGAAAAATACGTGATATATATTTATTAAATAAGAAACGTTAACAGACACAATAAAAACACCTTTTTGTTCGATCAATAATTTTTATATTTATTGCAAAAATTCATATGTATATTTAATTATCTTATTGTCTGCGCAGACCTAATTAAAACATCATAATAAGACTATTGACAACATAAAAATATTAAAAACAATATTATATTAAAATGTAAAAACACATCGTTTCACATAAAATGGCTGAATCCAACAACTTTATCTTATATCCAAAATTATGTAATTAAAATTTTCGTTATGGCGATCAGCTTTTAGGAAATCGTTCCAATCCAATAAACTCAAGTAAAGTTTTGAAGATACAGTTCTGAATCGATGAAGATAGATGAAAAAGGTATATCGAATTGTGGAAACAGTTCCAACAAAATGAACACAATTTATACCTTGGAGATACAGTTCTCATACTATGAAGGTAGATGAAAAAAGGTATGTTTCTGGTACCTGGATAGATCCTTCCCGAGGGTACTAAATTTTTCTCTTTGAAATAGAGCAGAACCTCGGAGCAACATGACTCTGCCAAATCTGTACACGAAATATACTGGAGAAAATTCAACCTTACCATGGCTGTCATCTTTGGTATGGATTTCATGATGATCGAAAGAAATGGCCATCAGCAGCAATGTGTAGCATTTGTCTGAATAGAAGAATGATGGATCTACGTCTGCCAGTCTGCCTTTTGGATTCAACATCGTTTCACATCAACTATCTTTACATGAATAACCTCATTTTGAATGGATTAATGAATGTATAAATTAATTTACTATTATAAAATATTTATTGATCTATTTATAAGGAATAGACCTGAACCCGTATAGTCCAAGTCTATATTTGATGAAAAAATTTATTTGTGGAGCGTCGAGATATCCTTGTTGACACCTCTACGTCCAAAGCAGAAAGAGAGAGAGTCCTCCGACGCTAACGCCTAAGTCGACGTTCGCGCGCCAAAACTCCCTAGCCAATCGGAAGACTCCACGCTGTTACGCCGTTCAAATCTCTCCGAAAACGATGCCACAGGGGAATGCTTAAAAATTTTAAAGAACGACTCGCAACGCAAGTTTGCGATCACTAAAGCTAGTGCGATGAAGGAAGAAGTTAAAATATGATTGGCAACCGCTGATTGAATTAAAGATGGCGTTTGTTTACTATTAAAAGAATACAGAATTTAGCGTTATGGTTGCCGATCAAATGAAAATAAATTTAGAAAATGGGAATTAATTAAAAATGGGAAATAAATTATTTAAATTTAAAAATAAATAAATTAATTTAGCATAAATAAATTTTGATGAATTAAAAAAAAAGCAGATGTTATGTTCGTATCATAACAAAAATAAAGGACTCGATGTGAAAAGAAAAGGAAAAAGAGCCCTTTTGCAACTAAATATCAATATTTTTTTACACAGGCTTCAAAATCATTATATTTATAACTGTAACAATTTCAAAGAGTTTGGTCAATAAGAACTATTTTTTTTAAACTATTAAATGACCCAATGTAAAAAAAAAAAAAAAAAAAAAAAAAGTTTCTGACAAGTTTTCCATTTATGTTATACGGCATGGCTAGTAAAAACCTTATCTGACAGCAGCCTTTACCACTAAAATATCTTTCCCACCTTTTCCCAAATTAAATGTACAGCTTTGAAACTATTATATTTATGACTCATAATAAAGTTCAAAAAGTTTGGACAATAAGAAATATATATTTTTTAAAATATTAAATGACCCGATGAGGAAAAAAAAAAAAATCCAAACACTTTAAAATTCTGAATTTGCTACTTTTTTCAAAATCCGTAAACACATATAACATCCACTTACAGAGCATACATTTTACTTTAAAATGACACATTTGGTTTAAAAAATAATGCACGGCTCCTGATACGAGGTTCATTTGGAAAGATTTTCATTTAAAAGTATAAATTCTTACAAAATTGGGTTAAAGATATAAAATCATACAAATTTGAGGTTTATTTTAAGTTATTATCATGACCCTGGCAATGTTCGGGTGAGTCAGCTAGTTAATGTATGAAAAAGGGTATTTATATTTAACCTTTTCTACTTAAAAAAAAAAAAAAAAAAAAAAAAACCTTTTATTTTTCTATACAAGAATTTAATTAGGTGCTGTGATTTATCTTAACAATTTTAATTGGAAGCTGTCTGTACAAATTATATTTGTTTTGTTTTCGTTTTTGCAAAATATTTTTTTTTTCTTCCTCAAAAATTTAATTTAAAAAAAAAAAGTTTTAAAGTTCTCATATTTGTCTTAATTTAGTGCAATAATTTTAGGGTTTGAGTCAAACCGATGTCAAAGATGTCATTCTAAGGAGTGAACTTGATTCCCGAACACCCCCATCACTCTCATCAAGGTTGCTCAGAGATGCTCGAATGACAACAGACAGCTCGGAAGAGTTGAGAAGGTTAGGATTTTTTATCATTTCTACTCTTTGTCGCTGAATCTTATAAAATGTGTATGTAATTTTATAAGCTATGTTTACTTTCTTCTTCTATCTCTAAACATAAAATAGCTTGCAAATATTAAAAGTTTTATAAGCAGTTTAGAAATTAATTATAAAAAATACTTTCTGAAACTATATATCAGAAAAGTGACCTACTAGGCTTATTGTAATATTGATCTTTGGGAACTCTTTGTTTTTTAGGTTGTCTTCATGTTGTATACAAAATCTTCTTGTTTCACAGATTATTGTATTTCATAACAAAATTTTAAAATGCTTCTTTTAGAATTTATGAATTTTAATGCTATAAATTATTTTCTATATTTACATACTTTTTAAAAGGTATCTATTTCATTAATTATGCATTTTTTGTTTGAAAAAAAAGCCTATATGTAAGGCTGTTCTCGAATATTTTATTTTCCTCTGCTCCATAATGTAAATCTTTCTAATACAAGAGCATTTTCTTTACTATTTGTTTCAAAAATTTAGAGAATTTGTCTTCAGGTGCCTAATAATCAAATAGTTCTCAACCATTCTCATAAATTCAATTAATTTTTAGTTATAGCTGTTTTCTTGATGACTACCATGCCATCATTGTTATATCTTTAAAAATTGTCTTTAAACACAAATTTCATCCTGATTTCCCGAAATATTCATTAGTTTTACAGGGGGTGGGGATACTGTTTAATTCATAAAAACAATGACAATGCCTGAAAAATTTATATCTTTTACCAATATAAATGATTTTGTGAATGTGTCAAAAATAGATAATTTAGATATGAGGCTTTTAGGCTTTGGTGAGATTTCAAATTCTCCTTGCTAATGTTAAATCTATGGCTGTGTGATGCGTTTGTATTTTAAAAATATCTGCTTGGGAAATTAATATTTTTAACTTCTTTTTTCTGTGTACTCTTCTTTGAGGATGTTTCTTTCTTTCTTAGTTGTCAAAATATTTTAAAAATATATACTAAATTTATAATTTTATTCATTAAAATCTTAGCGAAATTGTGTAAGGTTTTAACACTTCACATAAAATAAAGTTTATATTTTAGAAAAATTTTGACAACTAAGAAAAAAAAAAGAGATCTTTTAAGAAGTTCTACACAGAAAGCAGAAGTTAAAAATATTAATTTTCTGAGGCGATATTTTATAAATACGAATGCATCACATGGCCATAAGTTTAACATTAGCGAGAGGAATTTAAAATCTCATTGATGCAGAGTCAGTTGCTTGAAACTTGCTGATTGTGAATTTTCATATGTTAAAAATTAACGATTTATTGATAGAAAAATTTTATATATATTTTCTTCATAATAAAAGCAAGGTATTTCTATATTTTGTATCTAACAGTATTTGCTGCAGATTTTTGGACTCAAATACACGGATATCTAAATTCTAAACAATGACTAGTACATTAATCTGGCTTTTAAATGATATTATATGTATCTGCTTCTTAATTGAGCCATAGCTTTCTTTTGCTTTTTTAATTCTTTCAGAGCTAATAATGTAAAACTAAGTAATGTTTACCATAGGCTAAACTACTGTATTTATTTGTATAATGTATATCCTCATATATTTTTTCCATTTCCTACTAATAATTCCTACTAATAACCATTTCCTAGTAATAAATTTTAAGACACAAAAAAAAAGCATGATTTTTTTTTTCATGAAAAATATGAAAGTGAATTAATGAAAACCAACATCATACAAATTTAACTGCATGTGCATTGGATTTTTTTTTCAACCTACATTAAAATCAAGTTTGTTTCTGTGATAAAAAAAACAAAAACAAAAAAAAAAACAATTGTCCTTTTCTCTCTCTCCCTCTCTCGGCCTAAAAGCAAGTTCAGGTAGTTATTATAACTTTGTAATAGACAGTGCTACATCATCAACCATGTGATTTATCTATTGAATATTAATTGATTTCAGCTTGGCTTGAAGGGGAAGAGGGGGTGGGTAGGAGAGTAGGACTCCTAGTAGGGATTCGATAATAAATGAAACATAAATGCACCAAGCAAAGTACATAAAATTATAAGAAAATGCCATAGTTCCAAACTTGTGAAATATCCTTAAATAAAAGAGGAACTAAGAAAGTGTTCCTATGAAAGCCTTTACAAAAATTATGATTATTTTCTTTACTTATTTTTCTTTGATATTACTCTAAATCTTTAAAAAAAAATTATTTATTTATTTTTACCACACTGTTTGAAAAACCCATCTAAAATGCATTGAATCTGTAATGCACTTTATTTAATATTAATTATTAAAATATTAAAACCATTTTTAAAATATCCATTTCTTTATTATTATTATTATAAATTTCTTCTGGAAAAAAAATAATAAAATAAAATAAAGGAATACTAAAAAACATATTTTATCACATTACTTACTTTTGGTACCAAAAGAATCAGTGAAAAAAGAAAATATATATATATATTTGCAAGTAAATACAGTATATCTACTTATATTTATTTTGAATTCCTCTTGGCTTTTGATTTATATTTCTGTGCTAATAAAAATTTGTTGTTTAGTTGTAAGATTTTCTATAATGTGCTTGCATAATATAATATCGCTTGTTCTTTTGTATTTTTTGCAATGAGCATGTGGGTCATTCTCCTAGAAACATATAAAAGTAATAAGTACAACTGAAAATATGTAATGGTAGGAATGCTCTATAGTATAGTCATAAAATACATATAATTAATTAAATAATAATATCTATTAATTTTTGGCAAAAATATGTCCACAGACTATGATAAATCATGCCCGTAGGCTATCAGTCTTAGTTTTCCCCACTAATTCAGTTTATAAAGTTGAGTTTTTTCCTGATAAATAATTTTGTTTTAATTTAGTGCATTTTAAAAACGAATTTCAAAGGTTAACATTGTATATTTATGGTTTTAATTGATAAATAACTAATATCACAATAAATTGAGTCATCCATGGACAAAAAATTAACAGCTGTTAAATAGTTCAACAGAAGGCAGCAGATGAACACTTCATTGTGAAAAAGAAGCACGTTACAAATAATTTTTGAAACAAAGATTATGTCTGTGGACATCTTGTCCATGAAACATTATTGTTACAAATATTACACGTAGGTAATGAAATCATACAATTTATAAACTAATTTTATCACAATCTTAGCAAATAAGTTCAAAACAATTTTTTTTTTTAAATATATATACAGCATGTCCGAGAAAGGTCTTTATCATTCTGAACAATAATAATAACAAAAATACTAACAGGTGAAATGAAATGCAGTTTGCTGCAAAAGAATGAAGAAATCTGAGTTTTTTTACAATACCTTCAATGTAGCTGTACGTGAGCTCTGTTAGTAGCACGAAGAATGTCCAGCTGTCTTCTGATGTTGATGGTCGGCCATAATTTTTCGTATTCTCAACATTTCCTGCCTCTTTAAACTTCTGCATCCATGCATTAATTGAAGGCACACTTGGTAGTTCTTTATGGTACATCCGGTGAAAATTTCTTTGCACGGTTATCAGTGATGCACACTGCACTTTCTCCTGTGCAGTTGCCATTTTCTTTTCTTATCTCAACTGCCAAGCAACTAGCACCATCTACCTCAGGCAATTGATACCAGAAAAAAACTCTTAGATTTCTTCATTCTTTTGCAGAAAACTGCATTCCATTTCACCTGTTACTATTTTTGTTATTAATGTTTAGAATGATAAAGACCCTTTTCGGACATGATGTATATATCCGTAATTTGCACATTTTTGAAACAGCATTTCATTTCTAAAAAAGTATGTTTCTGGGAGGTGCCCATAGCTAATAAAAATTAATAATAGCTGAGACTGTATTTTGAATGATAATGTGCCTCAGAAGCTGTGTTGCTTTTCTCTAGGACTGTTGGGCACAACCTTCCGCACTCTTCTATTGTCATGTCATCATTGTCTTCTCCAATGCCTATTTCTACGCAAGATTATTTTGTTGGGTACTGCTTACGCTTCTTGTTACATTTGCTTCTTTTGTTTCAGAGAAGTATTTTCTTGCTTGCTCTTGATTTTTGCCTTCTCGCATTCAATTTACTTTCCTAAGCATTAACTTTTACATTATGATGCTACAGAGTTTCCCCAGATAATTTCTGTGTGTGTAGTGGGGGGTGGGGGTGTGCTGCACCCTGTTTTCCTTTGGGTTAAAAAAAATAACGTCCTTATTTGTCCCCTGTTCAAAAAATGGCTCCCCATTATTTAAAAAATATACATATTATTAAATTGTGCCCCGAGTGCATACCTGATCATTCATTGCCTTCTCATTTATACACAAGGGACCATAAAATTGCAATCTCTTCTATCTATTCAAATTGCTTGACTGGGGTGTTCAGAACAGCCGGTCAGTGACATCACTATAGCTACTTTCCCTAATGATGTCATCAACTGGGCTAAAGCTCTGTATTAAAGGAGTCCTAAAACAAATTAACCTTTTATGCAGTAGGGTTTTTCAGTTGCACTGAGTACTGTAGAAGTGAGTTCATTTTGAAAATAGGAAAAAATTGTGCAACAGACTGCAATTTTGTGAACTGCAGACCCTTACATCCTAATCCCATTGAAAAAATTTTTCAAAACCTTGCCATTAGATGGCCCTTGCTCCCTGATAAATTTCAAGTACAAAGTACATATATGTTTTTATTCCTCATACAGTAGATATAAAAGGGTATGCATACAGGATAGTTTTAGGGTCGCAGAAAAAAAAAGTTATATATATATATATATACAGTGCAACCTCGATTATCCGAGCTAATTGGGACTGGTAGTACCTCGGATATCGGAAATCTCGGATAATAGAAATTGTGCATAAAAACTAACCGTGCTCGCGAATTTAACATCTCTTAGAATAGAATACAGTAAAACGTTTTTTGAATAATAAAAATAAACATATATAAAGTTATGTTTCACAGCTCAACAAATTTAAAAAGGAAACCAACTAAAAATTATAAATTTTAAAAAGCAAATTGAAAATTTTTTAACTATGCTAAATTAAGTCCAGATTTTCTATCAGTGGCTGTCCGATCACGCCAATTTTTGAGCAGCAGATCTATCGGCGCAACATCGCTTCTTTGCTCCAAATATTTTAAAGCAGTTGTTAGTGCTTGAACACCTTCAGTATGACTTATAATCCTTGAATCCTCAAAGTCCTGGTCCTCATTGTCAGCATCATTAATCTCCAATAGAAATTAATGGATTGTATAATTTCTTCATCATTAAGGATTTGAAAACTTGGATGTTGGTTTTCAACGTCCAGCCATTCGGAAATGTCCTTTTCCAAAACTTCTTCACACCTTTTAATGCGATTAATAATCTCAAATAGTTCTCCGTCTGTCGGTGGGTTTACCCTTTGCTGGGATTCATCCTCTCTCCTCTTTTGAATAATTATGTAGCCTGTAGCATGGACAGTGAACTGAAACGTGTGATATATTTCAAGGCTCATTCACAAAAAAAAAAAAAAAAAAAAAAAAAAAATCAGACTTTGTTATTGGCTTGGTTAACAGAAACCTCGATTAATCGAAGCTCGGTTAATCGAGGTTCTACTGTATTGGTGTACTACTGAGAAGGTTAAAAAGGGAAGCATGTCTTTACTAGGAATTTCACCATCTACTTTTGTTTATCATTTTAAAGCAGATAGAGAGAAAATAATTTGATTAAGGGTGAAGGGAGGAATGTAAAGGAAATAATGAGCTGAAACATGTAGTTTATAAAAAGCGTAAACGAATGGAGTAGCAGTCTGTTCCTGATAACATGCTTTCGAAAATTTGAATTATCTACACAAAATATTTTTTAATTCATGAAGAGAATGCCAGAATTAGAAAAAAAAAGTTATATTGGTGTACTACTGAGAAGGTTAAAAAGGGAAGCATGTCTTTACTAGGAATTTCACCATCTACTTTTGTTTATCATTTTAAAGCAGATAGAGAGAAAATAATTTGATTAAGGGTGAAGGGAGGAATGTAAAGGAAATAATGAGCTGAAACATGTAGTTTATAAAAAGCGTAAACGAATGGAGTAGCAGTCTGTTCCTGATAACATGCTTTCGAAAATTTGAATTATCTACACAAAATATTTTTTAATTCATGAAGAGAATGCCAGAATTAGAAAAAAAAATGGTTAAAGAAGGAGCAAAATGTTTTAAAATGAATGTCTTGACTTTTAAATATTATAAGTGCCTTTGAAATTAATAAGTGTCCTTAAGAAGCATGAGTAAAAGTGTTCCATCTATTTAGGCTCTGACGGAAAAAAATTGTCACATCTGACTGGACATAGCTGGAACTATTTTATACAAGTGTTATGGAATCATATTACAGTAAAACCTCTTGAGGCAGAATGTGTATATAAGTGAATCCTGCCTTAAATGGAAATATTTACAGTAACATTTACAATACACAGAATATCTACTAAAAATAAAATGGAAACCTGTTTAAATATTAACTTTTCTCCAGCCCTTTGTTATTCTGTCTAAGCAGGTTTCACTGTGTATATTTCAGTTCTGGGAAAATTACTGACTTTCACCCATATTAAGAATCTAAAAAGTGCTCTTTTTCCATAATCAGCAACCTGTCCTTTTAACCCTGTAAATCTGGGAGAAACTCTGATGCTAGTGTATATATGTACAAGGTGTCCATAAAATCTTTCTCCTGAGAGAAATGAAAATTTAGATGAATCATTTTTAGGGAGATTCATTTCACATGTTGAAGATTGCTCTATTATTAATAAGTATAAAAGTAAAATTAGTCGATTTAAAAAACACCCTTTTATATACAATGTTTATCTTAAAAATCATGCTTCATTTCATGACTGCAATTCCCATTGTTATAAAAAAAATTCTATTACAATATTTTATGTAGTCATGAATCCGAATATGGGAAATTAACAGGTTTGATTTATGCTTGGTACAAAATGTAAACTAATGAATTTATTAATTTTTACTCTGCTTCTTTTTTTAAGATATGGCAACAAAAAAGAAGAAAAAAACATTATTTAAACAATCTATTCATTATTTCTAAATTGTTTTCTGAATTTATAATCATAATTTAATTAATATAAAGTTATTGATAGGTAGAAGTGCATTAAAAAAAATATTGCATTCTTTATTTTCTTGCTGAAGTTTTTCAGCCAATTGGCCTATTTTAATGACCATGGTGTATCACATAATTAACTCCATTGTTGCAATTCGTATACAGTTAACCATAAAGAATATATGATGAATGATCACCCATGTCCGGCTAATAGAAAAATGTCCTAAAATCTATTTATTAATTTATAATTAAGTTTTAAAAATATTAAAATATTGTATTGCCATTGGAAACACACACATTTTTTATAATTTTAGTATATTAAGAAGTGTGTGAAAATTTGATTATGAAATTCCATCATTACCTACATGAACTGAGTTAAGTTAAATAAAATATTGTAAAAGTAGGACCTGCTTTTGTAAAAACCAGATCTGGGTCCCTGAAAACATCTTTGCCCTGGGAACACAGGATTCCAAAAATCTGGTAGCACCATTGGAACACTTAATTAGCATTGAATTTTCCATTCATGTTTTCTTCTACAGCTCATAATTAACAGTTGCTAAAATTTGAATTCTTTTTTTCTCCATCCGAACTCTAACATAATAAATTGCATGATTCTATTTTTCTTAATTTCTTTGTCAATGTTTTTCTTAATCACTGAAAGACTTTATGGACACCCTGTGTAACTTAAATAAATAACAAAACAAACACAGTATTAAATAAAATTAATGTTATTCTTTCTAACATAATTGATTTTGTTTGTGATACTTATTTTATGACATACATGTTTAAACTGTATATTATATATATTTTCTTTCTTTCATTTAAATGTATTTGAAAATGTTAAAATAGCAATCATAGTACAAATAAATGAATGCTCAATTTTCAGCCTAAAGATAATCATATAAAAGGAGGTAAAATTGTATTGATGTAATATTTAATTAAATTTGTTAATTAAGTTTTTAAAATACAACCATTAAAAAAAATTAAGTTTAAATTTTAGTTTAAAAATTCAGCTAATTAAATATTTAGATAGTTTGTTAATAATCATGTCCCTCCCCCCTCCATTTCATTTAGAAAAGATTAATTTATATATTGGTGGCAATGAAGGTTATATTAGCAATTATAGAGGTGTATTGATGTTATCAGTTCTAGTTTGCCTTTTTTATAAAAACAATTTTGTTATTTGGTTTTTACTATTTAAATGGTCTAAATCTAATTTCAATTTGTTTAAATTTTAATACTCTTTGAATGTGTTTAAGAAGAGTTTGAATAGTTAAGAAAAAAAATAATTTGTGGATTATTATTCTTAAATTTGTGATAGCAGTTTTGATGCAGCATTTAAAAAAAAAAAAAAAAAAAAAAAAAAAAAAAAAAAAAAAAATATATATATATATATATATATATATATATATATTTTGGGGGGGGAGGGGGGGTATTCTAATTAAGATAACTTTGCATATTCTTAATCAGGAAAAGCTAATTTGTTTTATTATTTCTGCCTATTAATTGAAGTTATAATGCAAGTTCATTACTTAAGTTAGTTTTCAAATGTAATATTTTAATTTGCCAAAGAAAAACTCCTTTCATTTGAATAATAGGTAGTCTAGACTGCAGATGAGAATTTATACATGTTTGGGGGGAGGGAGGGGGGGGGTCATCATCTTTTGTTTTCTTTCTTCAAATCTCTATCTTTGTTCTAAAAGAGTAAACTATATGAATAAATCTCTCTTACTAATTATACTTTATTTTTTCTTTCATGTTGAAATGAATTTTGATTAAAAAATAAAGATTAAATGTCATACAGAAAAGCATTAGAAAGAAAATTAATGGCCTTCTTACATTAAACCCCATTCAAATGTAGTTATGGTTGAAAAATTCAAGTAATGTTTTGGGAACTTCTAGGCAAAAAATGTGAGGGGGAAACATAGAAAGGGGAAAGTTGCAGACTAGTTGGGGACACCCAAAAGTCAATAAGTCTTGGAATTATTCCAACACCCCTTTTAGATGCTCTTAACAGGACCCTGAAAAGTATTCTTTCCTGATAAAACTTTGAAGTGGAAGCACTGATATCTAATACCTGCTGTTGTTAAGTATTTTAGGTTTTCTCTTATTGTGTCTAAAGATGATTTTACACAAGATAATGTTATAAAATGTTTTTAATTTGATATTAGAATACTATTTGCAGGAAATATTCTAAAGAAAAACATTTATTTTTAGGAAAATTAGGTGTCTTATATTTTGGGTGTGGTTCTTCCTCTTATTTTGTTTGAAGTTTATTTTATACAGATCTTTTTATGTAAACTTTAAATTGTATTTTAAAATATTAACTTTATTTTTAACCTCTTAAGGAAATTAACTGGTCTTGAGAAGTTTTGTTTGGTTACTATTGAAATCTGTTCATTTATAATGTTCATCTTTAATTAATTAATCACCAGTTTAACTATAAATGTTACATTATTTCTGATGATAAAATAGTTTTATTGGGTAGTTCAAAAATTAATTCTGAAATTATTACCCTACAACTTTTTTATAAAATAAAGTTAAGTTCATGTCAGAACTTGATTAAAACATGGACCAACTGGGCCTTAGTCCTGGGGTCCCTAATTTTGGGAGCCCTCAAATATTGTATATAATTATAATCAATACTTTGTACTTTTAGAGTACGATAAAATAAAAATAAAAAATATATATTTATATAAATGTATATATATTCATATCTGTATTTTAAGAATAGAAAATGTGTAATTTCTTGCAACGGTATAGGGGAATACCAGGCCTTGTTCATTCCAATACAGAAATGTGTTTCAGAATTTATTTATGTGCTAAAAAAATATTAGGGGACTTAAATTTTGGTTATGGCATTTTTTAAAACTCTTCCTCTTATTTCACTCAAAGTTTATTTTATAGAGGTTTACAAACATATATAGTTTATTTTATCAGTTTGGGTTTAAATTTAATTTATTAAAAAAAAAGAAAAAAAAAAGGAGATTATTTTAATTTTCAAATCTTTAAGAAAATTCACCAGTTTTGTTTAGGTACTAATGAACTGTGTTCATTTAAAATATTCTTTTTAAGTCAACAAATTATCAGATTAACATTAAATGTTATTTTCTTAGCCCTCATTGACAGTTGAAAAATTAGAGATGTTACTATACAACTAAGTTTTTTTTCTATGTGTATAGTAGCTCTTTTCTAAGTTTATAAAATAAATTTTAATTAATTGGGATACAAAATTGTATTTTAGGATTTATTTATATAGTATAAGATTTAATTTGTGTTTATATTTTAAGAATTATTATCTATAAGATTAATTATTATTATATCTTATCACTTTTTTAAGGAAATTCACTAGTTTTCTTTAGGTATTATTAAACTGTGTATATTTAAAACACCTCTTTTAAATCAAGTAATCATAAGATTAACTGTCAATGTTATGTTCTTAACATGTAATACTATTTTATAGAGCAACTGAAAAGTTCTCTATTGAAGCAATTACCATACAATTTGTTTGTAAAATAGGTTTAAGTTCATTGCGATACAAAAGTGTATTTTAGGATTTATTTATGTATAACAAGATTTAACATGCTTTTTTGTTTTAAGAATTCAGACCTTCCCGGATTTCGGTCCTCTGATAAGTAAATTTGCTATCTGTTGGTTTTAGTGATGTAGATAAAGACATTTGATGTTTTTCCTCTTATATATATTTTTTTGTCACATTTAAAACTTTACAGTTTTTAATGTTTTTTTTTTCCTTTGGTGTATATTTGAATTACCTCTCATTCACATTTCTATTGGTAGTATTTTCTATCCTAATGTGTATTTATGTGCATGGTAGAAGCTGTAAGTAGCGCAAATTAGGCTTTATATATATATATATATATTTTTTTTAATTCCCTGCTTGAATGTTTATTTGGTTATGGTTTTTCGTTTGTTTTTAGGAGCATGGTATAGTTTTTCTATTCCTTTTGCTCTTTATCTACTAATTAAATTATTAGCCTTTTTATATTGAAATCCCCTTTAATATTTATATATGCATACTAATTTCATGTTTGTTTAGTAAATTCATTTTGATTAAAATTTTGCTGTTGACTGGAAAATAAATATCTGTGAGAAATATTATTTTAATCTACCAACTTTTGGATTAGAAGAAAAAAAAGAAAGAATCTAAACAAATGAATAATTTTATCAACAAATATTACATTTATATAAATAAAATAAAGAAATAAATTGTGATACAATTTTGTAACAGCTTCAAACTTTTAAACAGAGATATTTAAATATCTGTGTATTATTATTTCTTTTAATTTAGATATTCATATTATACTGTGATGAAGGAGAAAAAAAAATCCATGTCTTAAACAATTTATCTTAATTATGACTCAAAGTATCTCTGAAATGCTCACAGAATGTGTAAGAAAATGATCTTAACTGCTCATTTTGGAAAGTGGGGAAAAAAATCTAACTTCTTGATCAGTTACTTTGTCTGCAGTTTTTAATGCATAGTATATATAAAAAAAAAAAACCAAATTTTAAATATTAATAAATTTTATGACAGAGTTCAATTTTTAATTTTTTCTAAACCTGCTATTTTAAAAAAGAAAAAAATATATATAAATAATTTTATTCATCTAAAATAATATTAAAATTTGATGGGGATTTAAAAGTAGAAATCACTTGATATTTTTAGGCGCAAAATAATAGCTACCTTGTTTTCTCCCTTCTTAGACAGCACCTTAAAATAATCCAATGAACATTTCCTATTTGTTTATTTTAAACAGCATACACAACATGCTTTTCTCTTTACTTTTAATTCTTATTCCTAAAATGTATTTTAAAATTTGTCATATTTTAATTTAAAAAAAAAAAGAACAATTAAGTTATATCTTTTTAAATTGTGCTTCTGGGAAAAGTCTAGGAACTATCTTCTCCAGTCATTTTTGTTTTTTGTTTCTTTTGCATTGCATTGCATTGCATTTTTTTGGTGCAGCTTCATTATATTTTTTGTTGATGTTGGCCTGGCTTCTTTTTTCATTTTGTATGTAGTTATACTGATTTGGCTCGTGACATGTCGTACCGCAGCTTTTTGTTAGATGGAGTGTCGCAAAGTTCCCCTTCCTCCTCTCACAGTTCTACATCTGAAGATTCTTTGAACAGGACACCACAGAAGAAGAAAGGCATCAAATCCTCCCTTGGAAAGTTGTTTAGCAAGAAGGATAAAGTAAAAGTAAAGGAAGGCTATGGAGTCACATCTCCTGGTAGGTGGATTGTTCTCCCCATCCCCATTTACACTTAACAACCCTTCATGACAAGTGTCTTTTACACTTCTTTTAATTCTTCAGTGCTAGTTTTTACAAATTATGATTTGTGCCTTTTTAATCGCTCAAAATCTGAGATTAGTTAAGCCAAAAAATTCTGCACTGACATACTGGAATCAAGGATTAAATTCAAGGATTTTGTGCCCCTTAAATGGCACAGCACATACACTTACCATTCATTGTGACAGAATTAAGGCTGTTCTCACTAAGAAACAAGAAAAAATGCTCAAGGACGTGAATCTTTTTGACACATTCACAAAGTCATTTTTACATGGGAATGCATAAAATTGGCTGACTATTCATGTGATTTAGAATCAAATACAGGGTTCATACAGTCTTTGAAATTCCTTAAATTTTATAAAAGAAATTTTTGGTCCTTGTGAAGTCCTTATTTTTATGCAAAATTTGCAAAAAGTCCTTAATTTTACTTTCTTATTATTTCTTAATTAGGGGGTAAAAATCTTCTGTGATTCAGTGAATTTCTGATTTTAAAAATATTTATTTAAATTCATTCTATCTCAAAATTTTGCTTTCTCCTTTTGCTCCCCCCCCCCCCCCCCCCACACACACACAGTACTTGAAGTTTAAAATCTTTAAAACTGTTTAATTTTTCTGAAATTTTTTCTGCTTTATTTATTATTTTACTCTAATAATAAATAATCGATCATATAAATTTTGTTAAAATTTCATATAAATTTCCCCTTTTCAAAATTTTGCTTCTGACTATCCCGCCGCAATACACAAAGTGTAAAATCTTTAAAACTCTTTAATGTTTTTTAAAAAATTTCTGCTCTATTTGTTACTTTATTTTAACAATAAATAACCATATCATAAAAATTTCTCCTTCCCTCCCACCTGAAATTGGCGTTTTGACTTTGCCCCCCTTCCTCTTACCAAGCACACAAAATTTAGTCTTTAAAACTCCATAGTTTAATTTTTTTTGTCCTATTTGTAAATCTTTAGTAAGGTAAATAAATAAGTTATCTAATAAATCCCCCTAAAAAAAATGCTTTTCCTCCTATGTCCCCTCAACTCAAAGTTTATAAAAGTCATTGTTTTTAAAAAAAGTTTTTCTGTTCTATCTGTTACTCTATTGTATCATATAATATTACTTTATTGATCATATAATTTTCTCCTCCCCTTTTCCCCTTCCTCTTACCAAACAGACAAAATTTAGTTTTTAAATCTCTGTAATTTAATTTTTTTGTCCTATTTGTAAATCTTTAGTAAGGTAAATAAATAAGTCATCTAATAAGCTCACCCCCCCCTTTTCAAAAAAAAAAAAAATCTGCTTTAACTTTTACTGCTTTTTCTGTTACTTTATTGTAACAATAAATAATTGATCATATTATTTTCCCCAACACTGTTGTTTCCCTGTTTCTCCTATGCTCCATCCCCTTACCAAGCACAAAAATTTTAAAGTCTTTAAGAATCTTTAATTTTATTTTTTTTTGCCCTATTTGTAAATCTTTAATAGATTAATCCTTCATCTAATAAACTCAAACCCCACCAAAATAAATCTGCTTGTTCCCTTTGCCCGCCTCCCGCCTCCCCCTTCCATCAGCTCACAAAGTTTAAAATCTTTAAAAGTTTTTTTCTGCTCTATTTCTTATTTTATTGTAACAGTAAATAATTAACCATCTAAAATCCTCCCTTTTGCAAAACTGCTACTTCCCATTAACCCCCCCCCCCTTTTTTTTTCCTAGCACACAAAATTTAAAGTTTTCAAAACTTTTAAATTTTTTTCTGATTTATTTATAAATTTTTCTTAACAATGAATAATTAATCATCTAATAAACTTCCTCACTCCCATTCCATAAAATTTCTGCTTCTCTGCATTTCCCCCCCCCCCCCCCTCAGATCACAAAGTTAAGAATCTTCATGCCGCTTTAATTTTTTTAAACATTCTTTGTTCTGTTTGTTAATTTATTGTAACAATAATAATAAATAATCATTTAAAATCCTTCCCCCTCTCGCCTCGTCTTTCCTACCACACAAAATTTAGTCTTTGAAACTTTTTCATTTGGTGTCTGCCCCAATTGTAAATCTTTAATAATGATAAATTACCAAGCACCTCTCCCCCCCCCCCCCCCTAAAAAAAATTCTGTTTCTCTCATTTTGCCCCCTGCCCTCCCCAGCTTACAGTGTTTAAAATCTTCAAAACTTTTTCATTTTTTAAAACTTTTCCATTCTGTTTTTTTTTTTTTTTTTTTTTTTTTAAATAGTAATTATACATATTGCTCATTTAAAATCCTCCTCTTCCTTCTCTCTCCCACCTGAAAATTTCTTCTTTCCCCTCCCCTGTACAAGGTACACCAAGTGAAAAAATGTTGAAGCTGTTTAATATTTAATTATTTTCCTGCCCTTTTTGTAGCTGTGTAGTAATGATAAATAATCAGTACTTTTCCGTTATACGGACACCATGCCAAAATGTATGCTAATGTATAATGTATGTATAAATGTATGCTTGGCGACAATGAAATTCTTTGCTTCTTCCCCTTTACCCTTTTCCCCTTCCCCTTTACATACATTTACACATTTAATGTATGTGTAAATGTATGTATGTATGTAAATGTATGTGTAAATGTATGTATTAAATGTATGCTTGGCAACAATGAAATTCTTTGCTTCTTCCCCTTTACCCACCCCTTGCACTTTGTAGTATAATCATCAAAATACCCTGTTCCAGAATTTTGGATTTCCCCTGCTTTCTTTTTCCTCCTGCACACTAAGTTTACAATCTTTAAATTTTCTTTTTTTTTCCTCGGCTGTATTTGTTATTTGGAAATAACTATAAGTAAAGCTTCTAAATTTCTACTGTCACATGCCTAAATCCCCCCCCCCCCCATTTGAATGTTTAAACGTTGTATTTACAAAAATGAAACCCAGTATTAAAAATTCATATTATAATTCAATAGTTTATTCAAATTGTAAGTCCTTAATTTTTTTTTTTTTTTTTGCATTTGGTTCTTGAAAGTCTTTGATTTTTATTTAAAGAAATGTGTATGAACCCTGGAATAGCTTTTTTCTCATTTTGCTACAAATGTATTACATGTTTAGTTATAATCACTTGATCCCCGATGACAATGTTTTCCTGACTGCTGTGCCCCAAAAAATGTTCAGAATGCTAAATTCCACTCCATTGAATGAAAATTTCTTAGGCATTGTAGAAAAAAACGAGAAACATTTGATTTTCTGTTGCCTGAATAATAATGCCTACAATTTTTATACAGTTGAGAATAAAATCGAAATTGCGAATGTGTCAGAAAGTAGGTAGGAGGTTTGGATTTGAGAACAGCCTTTACATTGTCACAGTACTTGAAAATGAGTGTCAGTAACAAAATAAAATTGCTTAGATGTTATCTTGTATCCGCCTTCCCTTTTAAGCTGGTACAGATAAGAAAAAACAATTAGAATAAATAGCTTTGTAACTGTTTCTTTATTCAGGTGACAACAAAGAACATTTATGACAAAGTTATATCAGGTTAAAACTATATTAGCAGTTGCCCATTTCAAAATTTTAGGTTGTTTTCCTATTGCAGGCGTTCAAAGAAAAGCAATTCCAAAAAATGTTGATATATTTTCATCGATCATGACACACACACACACACACACACATATATATATATATATATATATATACAGTAGAAGCCCGCTATAACGCGGTTGTTGGGAGACATGTTTCACACCCACATTATAGCTTAACCGCGGTATATCGAATGGTGTCAAGAAATGGTACAAAATGATGAAAACACTTACCCGCTCTGTGAAATGTAATTATCATTAATTGAACACAAACTTAATCTTACACTGTCTTAAAAAAGTCCGTAAGTGTTGTTTGGCGAACTGAGGTATTTCGTTTCTTTTCGGCATATTGTTTCACACTAGCAAAATGGAGTAGATGAACATTATCTGAATCGTCTTGCCTCTCCATCCATGAAATTCGTTAAGTGTGAAATGACTTCCCTAACGTGTGGAACGTCGTTTTTCACATCATTTTCAATTTTATCATCATCATCTTGCTCACTGCAATTTTTATGCATTACAGCATCAATGATATTCTGATCTGTTATGAACTCTGAAATTGGTCCGCTGTTGTTAATTTCTATCCAGTCATTTAAATCGTCAACAGAGATATCGAGATGCATCTTACAATGCAAATCACTCATTGTGAATCCGGGATCGTTGTTATCGCATTCTTGAGTCATTGTTCAACACTAAGGGCCGTCGGGTATCTGACTGACAGAAGATAAAGTGTGCGAAAAAGCATTTTATGAAGAATATTATGTTTCACTGAAAATTTAAACGCAAAATTTATCCTAAAATTCATCTTTTTTTCTGGGGACATACTTTCCTCCGCGTTAAATCCGAATTCGTGGTATATCGGACTGCGTTATTTCAGGCTTCTACTGTATATATCTGACATTTATCATGCTGTAATTCTCTTATTTATGAACCGATTTGAATGTAACTGAGTATGTGTATAGGACATACCAAGGTCTCAACAGAGTTCGTTTGTTACCTTCATCCGCCATCTTGTTTCAAAATGGCAATCAGTTAAAAAATTTAAAATTTTTAAAAATTCGAAAAGATGTACAAAAAAATTATAAATTGAAAAAATTGTTTCCGTTAAGTGTTAGAATGTGATACAAGGATTCTGGAACATTTTTTGTTTTGGCTATATTTTAAAAAATGACTGAGATATGGCAGTTTGAAAATCTCAGATATCCTAGAATTTCAAACAAACTGATATTTGTTATGCTGTAACTGTTGTATTTATGAACCGATATGAATGTAACTGATCATGTGTAAAGAACATACCAAGGTCTCGACCTTGTTCGTTGGCACCTTCATGCACCATTCTCTTTCAATATGGCGCACAGTGGGGCGTTTTGATGATCTAGGTGGACAAAATTCATTTTTCCGATTATCTCGGAATTTAACAAGACCACGTATACTGGTAGCCGAACGTCTCTTCTGTACGAGTTTTGTAAAAAAAATCCGGTGTGTGGATAAACTACGATCGTAAAGAAGGCAGTTGGTTTGAGGGAGTTTCAACAGTTGCATTATTTTTCTGTAAGTTCGAAAGCAAGTCGTGACTTTTCTGTTTTATTTGAAAGCAGGAGTTTACTGGACATATGTCACATGTTTGTCACAAGATTTAACCTATTGTTGTTTGAAAATAAGCGCCATCTTGTTTTCAAACTTCATCTTGAATTTTAATACAGTATTAGGCATTATTAAGAAATAAGTTTTTTTAAAAATCAAAGTACCATTCCTAAAGTATTGGAAACTTAAGAAAGCTCCTGCGAAAATTTGCGAATCATTAAGTTATATTAACTTGAAGTGTGTGTTTGAGTGTTTAATTCAAATCTTGCAAGTCAATTTTAAACCACTTCTAATTATCCGATTGAGCTGAAACTTTGAATACATGTGTAGTTTCAAGGACAATACAATATTATAATATAAATAAATAAATAATAATAATAATAATAATAATAATAATAATATAAATTATTAAATAAGCCAAATATTTATCATTGTTTGATTATTTTATTACTGATAGATTTGAAAACCCAACAAAAACATAATAAAACTTCAACGCAATAATTTTGTCCCCCTAGATCCTCAAAGCGCCCCACTGTGTGGCGGTCAGTTAAATTTTTAAAATTATTTTAAAAATTCAAAAAGATGTATAAAAAAATACAGTTGAGAAAGTGGTTTCCGTTAAGTGTTAGACCATGATACAAGGATTCCGGGACATTTTTTGTTTTGGTTTTATCTTAAAAAATGGCTGAGATAGGGCAGTTTGAAATTCTAGGGTGGCTGACATTTTGAAACAATCTGATTTTTGCTGAAATCATGCTGAAATTCGCATTCAAATTCAGTATTAGCGAAAACCGGAATTGAATTTTCTGTAATAAGTTCCAAACATTTTAGCTTTGGGTGTTTGAGTAAAATGAGTTGCATTTTTGAAAACCCCACCTGTGAAAACTACCTTTTCCTCCCGGTAGAGGCCGGAAGTACTTTTTCTATTCAAAGATTTCCTATGCCTAAGTCAGTATTTTTTTTAAAAAAAAGCCATATTACTTCACAATAGAAAATCACCCTTGTAGAATAATGAAGTAATGCCTGTGTCAACACCTTATCAGGTGCTGATCCAGGCAAAACTTGGGGCCTATTTAGGGCTCCTTCACAAAATTTCATTTCAGGAAAGCAAACTCTTCATTAATTATTTTTATTTTCTTAGGTTTATAAATGTGTAATTTACAAACAAAAACGGTCCACCATAAAGGAAAAATCTAGTAGGAGTAGTTAAAATAGTTAGAATTAATAAATGCTTAGTTGTAATTAAAGTTACTGGATTTGAGCTCATTCTACAAAATTTTATTTTTCACAAAACTGTAATAAATTTTACAAAAATAAGCTTCAAGAGGAAAAAAAAACTTGCATCGACCTCTGCTTATTATGAGAAGATAATTTAAGCTTCAAAATAAAAAAATAAGTATGTTTTAGGAATATCAGCCTTTCTTATGGATCAAAATAAAATACAGTAGAACCCCGATTATCCAACTCTCGTTTAACCGGAACTCTCCGTAAACCGTCAGTTTCCTGACTTGTTTTTCAGCTTTTTTCTTTTACTTTTATATTCCTTGTGTACACAAGTGATCCTTTCAGAACTACAAGTACAAATAAATATTTTGGTTCCCCTTTCTTAGAATTCCTTTGAAATTAGCTTGAGCTCCTGCAAGTGCAGATCCTGGTATAAGTGTACTCTTCCCCACCCCCTGTGTACATGTACCTGTTTAAACAAAAACACTCCTTATTTTGAAATTTGGAAGGCCGTACTACGGAGTGCCACAACATTCGAATGTTATTGCACTCTCTGATTGCAAGAAAGCATAGGGAACAAGACCCCTTTTGTCATCTTTTCATGAACAGAAATTTTCAAAGCTGCAAAATTTCAAAGGGGGAGGAAAAATCAATATCATATTTTTGCTTTGCACTTGCTTACTATTAATTTATGATTGGTACGCCTATCCTTCGTAGACGATTTTACTCCAGTAATTTTTTGTTTCAAAATAAATTTAGTTCCATGTATAATTTGAATTTAGATATTTATAAGTTTAAATAGTTGTAATAGCAGTTTGATGACGATGTTACATATTAAATTAGGTGATTATTGATAAATTCTCAATTATGTGGAAATTTTGATTATCCGATGTAGGTTTGGTCCCCCAATTACGTCGGATAATTGAGGTTCTACTATATAGTGAAACCTTTAGAAATAAAACATGTTTGGGGCTGTACATATATGTTATCAACTTTTTGGGGATTTTGAACTTACTGATTCAAATGCAGAAAAAAACCAATAAAATACCACTATAATATATGAAATATCTTTATATCAAATAATACTCAAAAGAAATAGTTACCATTTAAAAGTATTTAATAATAGATTTTTGTTACATAATGCATTCAACAGTAATACTGTCTTTTGGACTTGCTCCCTGCACAGGGAGGAGACAAGCAGAACTTCTTATCAACAAAACAGGTGGACAACATTCTTTCTATTTTCTTTACTAGTAAACACAACAAGTATCATTTCAAACACATTTTGCACCTGGTGTTTCCAACAGCAGATTATATATGCATGCATATATGGCAGAAGAATAGGGAGGTCAAATATTGGGGGTATTCCTTATTTTGGAATGGAAAAATGTGATAATCATTTAATGATTTTAATAATAACTTTGCATTTTCATAATAATAGTTAACAAAAAAAAAAAAAAAAAAAGTTAAAAAGAAAAATTTTGTTTTGGGTTAAAAATGATAATGATATCAATGACAACCTCCTACCTCCCACTAGAGATACCTTACGATATCATGTGCCAGATTCCCTCCCCACTAAAGTGATAACATTATATATATACAGTCCCTTTGTAATAAATTCCTCCTTACAGGGAAAATGTCATGTTTATGGCAAAAATAATATAATACAATTACATAATAGATTTAAAAAAAAAAAAAAAAAGGAGGGGTGGATTCTCAAAATTACAAAGAGACAAGCAATTGAAAGTATTAAAAATCTGCCTCATGTCAAGATTTTTGTTTTAACACAAATTTTAAAACACAATTATTTTTGTTGAATACTCAGGCAAAATAAATAAATGCATAAACATTGTTTTAGTGGACACAAGTTATATCCTTCTGTACAAATTGTTTACTTAGAAAATAATATTAAAGTAATAAATTTAATACTTTCCATGATATTTTGCAACTATCTTATTTTTACTGTAAAAAAAAAAAAAGGTTCTTAAAATAATAATAATAATAATGCTATAAGCTTACATTTGTGATTTTATATGGGTCATTTTTAATATTTTGGCTGATTAGAATGCTAAATCTAAATTTAACTCTTTATCATACCCAGCAATGTGTCTGTATGCTGGTAATTTTCTTAGATATTTGTGTTATAAAAATATCTATGCAGTTTATTAAATTTTGCCTTTTATTAATTTTTTGCTCAAATATAATCTTACATAAATATATTGCAAACAGTAATAGTACAATAATGTGAAGAAGTATGAACTGCATCAGTAATACTGGTTGTAGGAGTTGAATGCATTCTCCAGTGCATGAGCATGAGTTGTGGCATTGGCTGTAGAAATACAAAGAGTTAAATAACGTTTTCTATAATCTATGCATATTTTCTCCAATTCGTTTGGAGAAAGTATAAAGATCCTTCAAATATAAAGATTTAAGTAAATTATAAGATGGTAAGATTTTAAGTGGCATATTAAAATGATTCTACAAATATTTTATTTACTAAGTATAAGAAAATAAATAAAAGCATATAGTTTTAAAAAATTTTATTGTACTCTTTATTTTTTTAATTTATAATTTAGTTTTTACTGTTCTGTGTTTAAAATATTTCATTCTTGTAGTTTCATAGCCAGTTTGTCTATTTTTGCAAGTGTGGTTTGGTGTATAATTAACACCATTGTTATAACTCATATTGTAACCATAAAGAATATTTGGAGATTTATCATCTGTGCCTGACTAATGGAAAAATACTTTAAAATCAATTTATTAATTTATAATTAAGTTTTAAAAATAATTAAATGCTGGTTTGTCATTAGTAACACACCTATGTACATAATGTTTTATAATTCTAGCTTATCAAGAAGTGAATGAAATATTGTCATCTTTACAATACATACATGAACCAAATTAAGTCAAATAAAATAGTGTAAAAATGATGCATGCATTAAGTTTGTTATGAAGAGTGTGATTGACAAGTTGACATTCTGGGAAAGTACTGGCTCACAACATGAGATTCTAGTCTTATCATAGATTATAATACGAGCAAATCTTGTGTGTGTGTGGTTATGCAAAGATTTTGACGAAATTTTGTATCCTACCTTTTGGGGTACCAGAAGGCCATTGGGCTAGGTCACATGTTCGAAAAAATTCAATTAGTGGGTCATTTTGGGGTCACTACTGGTTAATACATTTTAATGGGGATGAAGGTTGAAACAATTATTAAGTTGTTAGAACAGTTGGCATTAAACGAAGTCACAAAGTTGGCAACATTTCGTCAAAGTTGGCGATTTTTGGTGAAAAGTTGGTGACATTGGTGAGATTTGGTGGAAAATTGACTTTTAAGATTATCAATGCCAAAACACATGCTTGGTGCCAAATGAAAGAATGTTGCCAATTTTAATGATATTTGGTGACAATTTGATGACATTTGGCAAAAAAAATGGCTTTCAAAATCTGAAGGAATTTTCTAGAAATTCTCAATAGGAGCCAAGATGCATGATTCAACCAATCCGTCTATAGAACGTTCTCAAAAACCGAATTCAACCAATCAGGATACAAAGAACTTTCTCAACATATGCTTGGCTGCAAATGAAAAAATGTCATCAAACTTGGCAATATTTGGTGGAAAAATTGGCTTTTAGAATCTGAAGGAATTTTCTAGAACATGACAAACTAAAAATGTAGTTTGAAAGGATGCTCTTTCAACGTAAATATGTACATAATGTAAAATTTAAAATTATGTACTGTTATAAAATAAAATGCTTTCTAGCAATAATACAGTGAGAATTTATTGTTATATCAAGTTGAACGCAAAGCTAATTTTAACCGAGCATAGCTCTATCTTCCCTGCTGGTGATAGGTAATTTGTCACACACTCTTCATTTGCATAGATATTTTTAGGGATGTTGCTGATGCATGTTGGGGAATTGTTATGTTTTTTAAATAGATATGTTGCTATATATATATATGTTGTTGTTTTTTTTTGGGGGGGGGGAGGGATTGTCTTATAAATCTGTATTTAATTATTTTCTTTTTAAAGGAGTCCCTTACTTAGACACCGAGATTGCTGTAACAGATTCCATGGCCATGAGTGGAGGACTTGGACAAAAGTCAGATCATGATCGCAGGACTAAGAAGAAGTTAGTCAGTTCTTTCCCCCTATTTTTAATGTTTTGTGTGTGTGAGAGAGTAAGAGTGTGTTTTATTTATTTAGTATTTTAACTTATAGTTTTAATGTTTCTACACCTTGAAATTATTTTAGATAATGCATTTATCTTGTTATCTAATAACTTATTTGACATAATATTAGTCCCATGAATGATAGATAATCAAGTCTTTATCATAATTAAACTTTTCTAGTTATACTTAGTATCAAGTATGAATTATATTCATAAATGCCATTAATGTAAGCTAACTAATTAAAAAAAAATTTTTAATGTTCTGCAGGCATGAGCTGTTGGGAGAATCCATGAAGGCCGGAACACCTTTTGCTCTTTGGAATGGACCTACTATTGTTGCTTGGTTAGAGGTAGCTATACTTTTTAAAAAATACTTCAGAAAAATAGCTTGCAACTACTTAAGTATATTCCTGTTTGCTTCTCATATCATCGATTTTAAGCTAAAATTTGTAGCATTATTATTGATACTTATGTGTTTTATTTATAAGGAGAAAAGAAGTGACTTATATTTTTGATTATGTTTTACTATGTAGTATAGACTATTAGAAAAGTTATACATTACCTGACTTGTAGGAGATAGTATTGCAAATTATGCACAGTTGAGTTTTTTATGAACACCTTAGTAAAGGATCAGGGTCCATAAGCCGCGTTTTTGGTCCATAAAATAAGACTGAAATTCGATTTTATTAGACTGACTTAATTATTTCACTTTTTAATATTAAAAGATTTATCCTGTACGATTTCAACAATAGTTTTTGCATTTTGGTCAGATTTTTATGACTTACACAAGCTCACAGTTCATATTATTCGTAGTTTTTGATGAAAAATAAACAATTTCTCCTAATTTTACCTTAATTATTTATATGAGCACAATCGTGCAACACTTTCTTCTTTACCTATATTATAAGATACATCAAAATGTACAATATGTGTAAAAATAAAAATGTTGCAGGGCTGCGCTCATAGTAAAATATTAAAAATAGGAAGTTAAGTAACTGTATTCCCTCATGTCGCTAAGAGACTTTAGGATGCAGCAACAAGTTTAAATGTGCTAAAATGAACATAACTATTGCTAATGTGAAGGAATGCAGTTATTAGCAATAGCTACGTTCGTTTTAGCACGTTTAAACACGTTGCTGCATCCTAAAGTCTATTAGTGACGTGAGGGAATACAGTTACTTAACTTCCTATTTTTAATATTTTACTATGAGTGCAGCTCTGCAACACTTTTATTTTTACATTGTATTTTACAATATGTAAAGAAGAAAGTGTTGCATGATTGCGCTCATATAAATAATGGAGGTAAAATTGCATATTTTTCATCAATAACTACGAATAATTCAAACTTTGAGCTTGTGTAAGTCATATAAATCCGACCAAAATGCAAAAAATGTTGTTAAAATTGTACAGGATAAAGCTTCTAATATTAAAAAGTGAAATAATTAAGTCAGTATAACAAAATCAAATTTTAGTCTTATTTCATGGGCCAAAAACACGTCTTATGGACCCTGATCATTTGGAGGTACAGCCTGTTTGTTTCTCGAAAAAGGCCAAGTATGTATTCCATTTCTCAATAAATATTCTTCAAGTTTGCCCCATAAGATCTGATTCAGCATCTGTTATCTTATCAAACTTTTAACATCATGATTTGGTATGACAAAGATCCTGTCTTTGATAAATCTCTAGAAAAAGAGTGCTACAGAATAAATCTTGATTCAGAATTCTCTTTACACTCCAGTACAATTCATTTTTGTTGTTGAGTACACTAAAAGCACAGCTTAAACTGTTTTAAAAGAAAAATTAGTTTTTCTCATACATCATACATCTTTTATGATCTATAAACTTAAGTTTAAATATATTTATGTAATTTCTAAGTAATTATTTATTGAATTACTGTGGCATGGAGGAAAACAATTTGCAACTCAAAAAATGAAAGAGTAAAATAGCTCTGTGAAGATGTGTATACATTTATAATAAATTAGAGAAATTTAACCTACACTTCAGAATTAAAATTAATTTCGCCCACAACATTTTGATATCCTGAAATTTTTCTCCAGTTGATTAAATATCTCATCATTGTACTAGGGAAGCATATGTGTAGCCTGCACAAAATTGAGCTGAGCAAGTTAATTTGTGAATATTTATTTGATGTTGTGTGTAAAATTAAAATTTGATTGAAATGCACAACTAACAACTGCTAATTTATAACATAGAGTAGGAATATATTGTGTTCCTGTTTCTACCAGTAAAACAAAGAGGGTTAAGTTTTCCATAAGGCCATGAAGCAGCCATTAGTCCTCTGTATTGGCACAAGAAGCAAAGACCCCTGTTCGAAACCTCACATGTTCTAAATTATGTGAACAATCACACATGTGGGGGTTCAATTTAAGCTTTTAATGTAAAGTCTATGGCAGTTTAAAAGAAGTAGCATCACAAAAAAAAAAAAAATAATAATAATATATATATATATATATATATATATATATATTAAAGTGAATGCATAAGTGCTTCACTCACTCAGCTCAGTAGCCTTTTATTACACATAATAAAATATGTAGCCAAATTTTCAAACATTCTTCAGAAATTCTTGTCTGAAGGGAGCAATTTGTTTCATGCTATGTTATTGTTATTATATGAACTTACAACTGCTGTAAATATTGGGGATAAAAATCTGATATTTTTCTTTCTTTCTTTTTGAGAGAGGATAATATTAAAAAAAAGATGAAAAAGAAAATATTAAAAGAAACATGGAGGATTGAAGTATTTCTAATTTTATCAGTAAAAACTTTATTGAGAATTCCAACTAAAATATTGAAATTAAAAACTAAAATCATGCTAACAAATATGCTAGCTTAGAAAAAGATTTTTTTTTTAAATCTCATTTGGCTAAAAAGAAGATAAAATAAAATAGAAACTAAATTTTTCTTCTCTTGAAGCACTATATGAAATATAACCATGTAATTTATGTGTGCATATTTACCATGGAGCAAAACAAATGGGAAAAATTATTTTCATGTAAAAATCAATATTTAAAAATAAATATTGCAGTTACCACTTTGCTTATGTAATATGTTTCAGTATGAAAAACAAACACAAAGACAGCATACAGTAATTTTATTTTTGATATGAAGATATAATTACATTGAAGATGTTATGCAATGGTTAGCAATCCGAAACAGACTCCAATTTCTAAGAAAGTGCAGTGTTAGATTGGTCTGAGAGCAGAGAGACTCTCGGAACCCTTTAGAACAGCTATACTCAAACTTTTTTTCGCGCGGGCTGCAAACATAAGTTTGCTTCGTTAGGCGGGCCGCAGCACACAATATTTATGTAATAATGTAAAAAAATGTAATTAAAATAGAAACATAACAAAGAAGTGTAACAAAATATAATTAGCTTACTATACTATATACTTATTATATACCTTCAGCAATATAATAAGCATAAAACGAGGTAATAAAATATTGAAGAATTTCTAAATTCAAAAGATCACACACACACACACACACACAAAAACAGATTTTATTTAATAAATTTGATTTTGCTTAGTACAAAAGTTCATATCTTTTTAAAATGTGAAAATATATAGTGGTTGAAATTTAATTAATTTCAAATAGTATTTGATTAGTGGTGAAGATTAAAAATTATATACATCTCCGTCATGCAAATAGGACTATGTAAGAACGCTTTCACTAAGCAAATAATGTACTTTTAAATTATAAATGACTGGGAAGATTTTGTCTTCCCATTAAAATATATAAAACAAAGATGGAGATCTTAAATACTTTTCTTCTCTTTTATAAATATGGATTAATGATTGCGTATCTCGAGCCACAAATAAAAGGTCGCCGGGCCACAGGTTGAGTATGGCTGCTTTAGAACATGTAATCAAGTGATGAAAATTTTCGAATAAAATAAATGCATTTAGTCAAATCTAGTTCACGATGGAAGAGATCAATTTGCAGGCTAATGATCATCGTTATCTGTAGCAATTTGCTGCTTTTCATAAAAAACAAATTCTGAAAATTATTGCAAAAGTTGCAAATGCAAACTTAAGGCTTTATTCATTTGATGGACTATTGTTAGAATTTTGAAAGATGCTGGTTATTTTAAATGGGTCTCCCTGAAAGTACCCAACAGTACAATTTTTTGAGAATCATGGAATTCAACAATTTAATGGTCCCTAAACTTTCCAGGCTTCAGTTACATTTAAATTTAGCAAGTTATCAGTAAAAAGATCTGTTTCTAAAGTGGATTCAGCCAGTATTGCAGAATCAGAACTAATTGTTGTGGATTTATTGAACAATATGTATTCATAACTTCTGGAGCGAGCCTTTTTTTTTTTTTCATTGGTATGAAAAGATTACCAGAGTGTATTTCCAAAAAGATTAAAAAATAAACGGTTATATGTTTTGTAAATTAGTTTCTTGAACAAAATAATATAAGCTATGTTATAATAAATGTTTTCCTAATATAGTTATGTTTATAAAAATATTTGCCAATTTTTTTGGCTTTGTAAAAAAATAAATATATATTTTTTTTATGCAATGTTTTTTTTTTTTTTTTTTTACTTCTATTTTTGCTAGCTCTGGGTAGGAATGCCTGCATGGTATGTTGCAGCCTGTCGTGCCAATGTGAAAAGCGGAGCAATAATGTCTGCCTTATCCGACACAGAGATCCAGAGAGAGATAGGTATCAGCAACCCACTCCACCGGTTAAAGCTAAGACTTGCCATTCAAGAGATGGTTGCACTCACTAGTCCATCTGCTCCAAAACCATCTCGTACAGTATGTGCTCTTATTATGTGTTTCATAAATATAAGATTGTCCTTGCACAAGCTTTAATACTTTTCTTGACACAATTCTAAGTTTTATGGAAAAGTTATTAGAAGTGTTTATGCAAAAGATTACTTATTCGTAATTTTATCATATTCGTAATTTTTTTTATATGTATGTATATTTATCTTAATCTATAAGTAAATGGTTTAGAAGATTTTATGGGTAAAAAGATGTCTCTTTTCTTTTCTTTTTTTTCTTTCTTACTTTTTTGTGTGTGTGTGTGTGTGTGTGGGAGGGGGTGATAAGAAAATGTTGTGATACTGAACTTGAATTGTAAGATCTAAGTTTGTACTAAATTTGTAATCAGATTTTGATCTTTAATGCAATATTCAATATCTGTAATTTTAAATATGAGTATTAAACATTTCCCTCATGGAGAAAAGTTCCTTTGCTTAATGACTGGCTCAATATGCATGGATGATTTCATTTCAGTAATTAATGTAGTATTTTTGCATGAAACATTTAAATAATTCTATACAAATTTGTAATGTTGATATTTTAAAAATTGCTTTTAAATTTAATTTTTGTCATTGATCATCCTTAAAGGTTTGAGATAGCATTCCTTTTAAGAATGCTATGTGATGTTTGATAAACTATTTTCATAGAATAAATAGATATCTTTAAACTATTATTTAATTCTGCTGTGTTGTTAGATTGAGCTGCAGTAATTTACCGTTCAGAAGTGGCTTTCATATGACAGATCCCCTTTACAGAGATATACATAAAAATTATCATTTGCAGTTTAGTGTAAACACACACAGATTGTTACAAAATTTGCATACACTTCGAAAATTTGAATATACAGTAGAAGATTTTTTATAATGCAATTCTCTATATCAGTGTTCACCAATTATTTTTCCTGTGGGTCCGTTTCAAAATATTTTCAAACTTCTGCAGTCCAGAAAACTTAAGCATCCTTGTACAAATCCTCTCTTGTAGTATCTTCTGTACCTGGCATAGGCAAAATAGTCAGTATTTCTTCAAAAAATTATTCACTGGTTCTTTCCAGGTAGTGCACAAAAATAATCAGGTGTGCTGTATCTGTAATGTCGCAAGATTCATCCAAAGCTAAGCATAGCAAACTGTGGCAGATAAAGTTTGTTTCAAAGGTGTATAGTTTTCCTCTGTTAAAACTTGTGTGTTCCTTGTGCTTGAAGAAGTAGATAATGGAAAACGTTGAACAGTGTCAACAATATCCTTTTTTAATTTTCAATAACACGTTTCCAGCATCCACAATCTTCTGTTTTACAATATCTGCATCAATAAATGGCTTCATATGTTTGAATCTAGTTTATTTCTACAGTCTAAAAAATATGTAAATAAGCCTCTGAAGAATTTTCTTGCTCAGTCATAGTTCAGTTCATGATTTGTGCTAGTGTCATATAATTTGAACATAATCTATGAATTTTACTTTGCCGGTGGTTACATCCTATCGGGTATTTGTCACCAAATGTTTTATGTTTATTCTCATAATGCCATTTAATATTAGAAATTTTAATTGTAGCTACAGTTTGCTGACATATAATACAAACAGGTTTTCTCTCTGTCTTCAGCTTCCTCCTCTTCCTCCAGATCTACAGGTCTCCAACTCATTTTTGCTATGTGAAATAATGTTATAAGTCATTCCATTTTAGTAGAAACTGTCTGTTTTCCAATTCAACTTTTCTTTTCCATCATAATGCAAATCAAACACAATCGCAAAAATGAAAAAAACAAACAAACATTAACAAGAACTCTAAATAAGAATTAAATGAAGACAATACGTGCACTTATACAAGAGCTAGGCCAGACTAAAGGAATAAAAGAGGGGCAGGAGAAGGTGTGTTCATACCTCAAGTCAAAGCTGTAGCTGTGTTGGGGGCGGGGTAGTGTTAGGGAGAGAAGTTATCTACATTGGGTCATGTACATGATTACCGCCTGTATGGTATGTGTTGTATGCTGAAACATTATTTTCTTTTATTCACAATTTCATCATGGTCCATACAAAACTTGCTTGCAGTCTGCCATTTGGTGACCACTGTTCTATATAATAACTTCTCAGATGTAAAAAATGCATTTCACATTGAAGAAGCATCTGCAATCCACATTATAAAATATTACTACCCTCTAAAAGACTAGATTTCAGATATTATTTCATCTTTATCTTCTTAATTCAAAGTTTTTTAATAAAAAAATTGCTATTATTAAATTTAAAAATTTGGAAATGAATAATATAATGATTTGGACCAGGCATATCTGAATCATGTTTATATGGTAATTTAACAATGTGTGAAATGATCAATTTGTGCAACTTCTTGTCCCAAGGAATGTCCCATTATAAAGATCTTCTACTGTATATTGATATGTCCTAGCAAGGGTCGATCCAGGCAAAATTTGGGGCCTATTTAGATCTCCTTCACAAAAATCCATTTATTAAAATGAGTCTCTTCATAAAAATCAATTTGATAAAATGGGTCCTTCACAAAATTCCTTATAATAAAACAGATCCCTTCACAAAATTCCTTTTAATAAAATAGGCACTTTCACAAAATTCTATTCCATAAAAACTTATTAATTATTTATTATTTTGTGACGTTTAAAATTTGTAAAGAAATCAGTTCACCAGAAAGGAAAACTTCAGCAAAAGGTTTTAAAAAAGTTTTTGTTAATAAATGCTTGGTTCGAATTTGAATAACTTTTTCGTCTTTTTTCGGATTTCAACTTTTGTTACAAAATGTTATTTTTCCCAAAAATATAATAAATTTCACAAAAATAACTTTTCTTTTTCCCAAAATGAGCCCTAAGAAAAAAAACCTGCATGACCCCTGCCTAGACATATTTGACCATATTTACAAGGTAAGTTTACTACTGTATATTGATATGTCCTAGACATATATGACCATATTTATAAGGTAAGTTTAATGATGTGTGAAATGTGATCTATATAAATAAATGTCTAAATATGCACAAGCTTTCATCTCAAGGTGTATGTTTTAACGATCATTTACTGTATTATAACTTCTTGTAATTATTGTTTCATCAATGTGTGCAGTTGTCCTGCATACATATTTGAAATTACAAACCATCCTATCATCATAAAGATAAAATGTTAAGAGACTACTGTGTCTAACTGACCTAGTGGTCCATCATTCTGAATAGGATTCTTAGATGAATTTAGAAAAGCATCATTTGCCAGTTATATATTTTTGAAAATAAATTCTTCTTTTAATAGAGATTAGTTTACATAACTTAAAAAATGCCTTTTTTTTTTAAATTTAGAGTTTAGCTTTTGGAGAGATGAATCATGAATGGATTGGTAATGAATGGTTACCAAGCTTAGGCCTTGCTCAGTATCGTTCCACATTCATGGAGTGTCTTGTTGATGCACGAATGCTAGATCACTTAACCAAAAAAGATCTGCGGATGCACCTCAAGATGGTTGATGGTTTCCATAGGTATGTTTTTCAAAATCACCCATGTATAGTGATGTTAAGTATGTTTTAAGCTGTCACCATTGTTTAATTATTATCAGACCCAGATGTTGATAACATGGGCATATTTTTTTCTGTTTAGCGCTTTGAAATTAATTTTTTGTTTCCTAGTGTACAATTATATCAAAATTTTTCATTTTTCTTCTTCTTAAAATTAAAAGAATATTTTTTTATGGGTAATTTCATTCTTAAACTAAGAAACTCAAAACTAGAAATTTCTGATTACCAAAAGAAGCTTTGAAGAATAATTTACTTTTGAAACTTTGTTTAAAGCATTCTTTGGTGAGCAGCATTCCACTTTCCTTGTCATCTCTCCCTTATTAATGCTATTTTCCACCTATTTATTTACTATAGAATTAAGGAACATTCCCATCATTTAATTTTGCAATTACCTGAGCCAGGGTAGTGGACCGATGACTTCTCAGTATCTTACACTTAATTTTCTTACATTGTCACTGGTACTTAAAACTATGTGCTAACAAAATAACTGCTGTGAAAATTTGATACACAAGCATTAGTAAATATCAGTTTTCAAACCAGTGGCGTTACTACATATTGAGTGCATTGGAACAAGTAAAGTTGGTGCACCTTCATGTCACTCAAAATAGTTCAGCTCAATTTTGTTTTGAAGTTTGACTAGTTGGATGTGCCAATCACAAAACTTTTCTTCATCTCATACATGTTAATGCTCCGAAATTTTCTATCACACCACTAAAAAAATCAATATTTTTCGTCATTTTGTTGTACATCAGCTGCTTGCGAATTATTGGGTTAACTGGATGCGAGCAACTGATGTATACTAAACTACGAAAAGTCCTCCTGGCTTGTACTGGCAGGAAACAATAGCCTCCCTATTCCTTGGTTTTTAAGATTTTAGATAATTTTGTTGGAAAACACAAAGCTAAAATTTGTGGAACCCAATTACAGAAAATTCTTTCCTAGTTCTCGTCAATATTGAATTCGAATGAGAATATTGTCAAATTGGTCAGGTATAGCCAAGTTGGCTTCATTTATGGCAACTTATTTTTGTTGCCAAAACTGGCGATATTTCACCAAATGTTGCCAAGCTTGGGGAGAATTTGACATTGGCAAATATAAATATATAGTGTTAAGTAAATAAGAGTTGGAACGATATGGTTATAACAGTGCAAGAAAAATTGCCGAAAGCATGTTCACTAAAACTTTTAAATTAAATCAGTTTATAGAAGAATCCTGCTGTCTTGCTAAAAAATATCAGTCACCCTAAAATTTCAAACTGCTATATCTCAGCCATTTTTTAAGATAGCGGCAAAACCAAAATTGTTCTGGAATCCATGGATCAAGGCCGAACATTTAAATGAAAAAATATTTAGGATTTCAAATTTTTTTGTACATCTTTTTGAATGTGAAATCTTTAATTGGCTATCACAGTGCCCCCTTCTTGCGAAATATCACCAAAGTCAACTGGAACCTACAGGCCATAGTCAAAAACATGTATATAAAATTTTATTCAATTCTGTGCCTAACTTCATACACTTTTTGATGATACAATAATGAAAATGGCACAAAAATCACTATCGCAATGCCCCCTTCCGGTGCAATATCCTCAAATTCAATGAGGACCAGCTGGTCATAGTCACAAATCCATACATCAAGTTTGGTTCAATTTTATGCATAACTTCATACGCTTTTCGATGATACAATGAGGACATACATTTTGTAGAAACACATTTTTCGGAATATCTCACCTCTAAAACATGTAAATCCATCAAAAACCGGAAGTCAAAAAAAATTTTCTATTAAAATATTTTCTTCTATTATAGATAAAAGAAAGTAAAAAATCTAATTTAATAAAGTAATCTAATAAAGTAAAAGTTCTAATTTTGTGCTCTTAGGATTCGTGCACCTGGAGCAGTTTGCTCCAACTGCTCCATAGTAGCTACACCCCTGTTTCAAACATTATATAGTACTTTAAAGACATTTGTTGTTGTTTTTTTAATTTATTATTATTTAAAAGCATTTTTCCCATTCTTTTTTAATGGAAATTTTAGGTCAACATCATCTGGCCCTGGTTATTACACTGTTAAATCTACTTATGCTTATCTGTATTCAGAGATATCATTTTAAAACTTTCTTGAGGAGGGGGAGGGGGCAAAGATTTCTTTTGATCTTGTTGTGAACAGCTAATTTTTAAAAATTAGTCAAAGTACTCGTTAAAGATAAATAGGCACTTTTTCCACTATAAAAGGCCTTGGCATTTTTTTTTTTTTAAAGTTTTAACTCAATTTGGGCTTTAGAAAGTGAGATTTGTTGCTAAATGATACAAACCGCTATGAAAACAAACCTGATGAAATTTTATGCTTGTTTATACAAGTATATATATATTATTGTTTTTTTATATACAGTTTACTTATGTTTGCATATAAAAATAGATAATACCTTACTGTTCACTCTAGAAAAAAAAAGGGCAGGGTGCTAGTCCCAAAAAGGGCACTATTGAAGCATAAAAAGGGCACTAGTTTCAGCGAAAAAAGGCATTGTTTCATAAAAAAAAAGTATACATTTTCGGAACCAATATAAGAAACTCATTATTGTTCATCATATACTCATCAATGTTTGTACACACATTTAGTAACATAAATTATAGAAATACATTTTTATTAAATTGATATTTTAAGGTTCTAGTAAGTAATTAGGTTAACATATGTGGATATAAAATTATTAGCCGCCTCTATGAATTTTAAGGGGGAAGCAGAAATTTTGAACTTAAGATGACTGATTTAGTTACCTTACTAAAGATTTAAAAATAGGACAAAAAAAATTAAATAAAAGAGTTTTAACTTTAAATTTCGTGTGCTTGGAAAGAAGGGGGGGGGGGGGCATCAATTTTGGGTGAGGGTGTGGAAAATTACTTGATCGATTATTTGCTATAATAAAGTGACAGAGCAGAAAAGGTTAAAAAAATAAAATAAAATAAAATAAGGCTTTTAAAAGCTTGGTGAGCTGGAAGAGCAAAAGATGACCTTTTTTTTCCCCCAGGGTGTTAAAAGGGGGGGGGTTGCGTCACTTTCACGAAATTTGCGTTTTATCGCGATCTTTTGACGAAATTTGCAGTTTTTTTCGAGATCTGTTGATAAAATTTGCGGGGTTTTTTTTTACGAAATTTGCCGTTTTTCGCGATCAGTTGACAAAATTTGACAAAATTTGCCGTTTTTCGCGATTCTCTGACGAAAGTCACGTTTTTCCCGCGATTTGTTGACAAAATTTGCCGTTATTTCTCTATCTTTTGACGAAATTTGCCGCTTTTTGCAATGTTTTTGACGAAATTTGCGTTTTATCGTGATCTTTTGATGAAATTTGCATTTTTTTCGAGATTTGTTGGTAAAATTTGCGGTTATTTTCGCTATTTTTTTAACGAAATTTGCCATTTTTCGCAATGTTTTTGACGAAATTTGCTGTTTTATCGCGATTCTCTGACAAAAGTCATATTTTCCCCGCGATTTGTTGACGAAATTTGCCTCTTTTTGCAATGTTTTTGACGAAATTTGCGGCTTTTTGCAATGTTTTTGACGAAATTTGCGTTTTATCGCGGTCTTTTGACGAAATTTGTAGTTTTTTCGAGATCTGTTGATAAAATTTGCATTTTTTTCGCTATTTTTTTGACGAAATTCGCAGTTTTTCGCGATCTGTTGACAAAATTTGACGTTTTCTCGCAATGTTTTTGACGAAATTTGCCGTTTTATCGCGATTCTCTGACAAAAGTCATGTTTTTCCCGCGATTTGTTGACAAAATTTACCATTTTTTTCGCGATCTTTTGATGAAATTTGCCGCTTTTCGCAATGCTTTTGACGAAATTTGCCGTTTTTTCGCGATTTTCTGACAAAAGTCATGTTTTTCCCGCGATTTGTTGACAAAATTTACCGTTTTTTCAAGATTTTTTGACGAAATTTGCCGCTTTTCGCAATGTTTTTGACGAAGTTTGCCGTTTTATCGCGATTCTCTGACAAAAGTCACATTTTTCCCGCGATCTGTTGACAAAATTGGTCGTTTTTTCGCCATCTTTTGACGAAATATGCCGTTTTTCGCAATGTTTTTGACGAAAGTTGCCGTTTTTCGCAATGCTTTTGACGAAATTTGCCATTTTCTCACGATCTTTTGACAAAATTTGCCGCTTTTCGCAATGTTTTTGACGAAGTTTGTCATTTTTTTGGACACTTTTGACTAGTTTTAAAAAAGGAAGGGCGCATTTTGCCGATTTAAAAAAGGGCAGGGTGCATTTTACCGATTTTAAAAAGGGCAGGGCGCTGCGCCCTTCAAAAAAAGCCTAGCGGGAACACTAATGCCTTCTTTATAGTAAATAAATTGTATAAATATTGAAAAAATCGCTTGTGTCTGTGAAATAGTGAATAGATCGTCAAAAAATATGTTGCCAAATTTCCTTCTTTGGCCAAGGCCAAAAAAGTACTGGAAAAATACTGACAAATGTGTCTTACATTGAGAATGTTGCAATAGGAAGACTTTGGCAAGTAGTATTGATAATTATTAATTTCTGTGCTTAAAGTGTTTATTTAATGCTAATGTTTTTATTTTAGCCAAGTTTGATAAGTTATTATTATTTTTATGCAATTTCAAGAATATATATATATATATATATATATATATATATATATATATATTAATAATAATTTGAGTTTGCTGACCTTTCTAAAACCTTTGTCAGACCTGAAATATCAAATTCCTTGGTGGCAACAACTCCTTTAGCCTGTCCCAAATGGCACCCGTGTCTGTATTACTGTTTGCATAGATTTCATGCAAATATTATTTTTTATTTCCTTTACAGGACTAGTTTACAATATGGTATAAATTGTTTGAAGAGGTTGAATTATAATAGAGAAGCTCTTGAGGAAAGAAGGAAGCTTAGTGAGCATGAAATCAAAGGTATATACATTTCTTTTCTTTTTTTTAAGATTTTTGTGTACGATCTCATCTTCTTTTTAACATATTCATAAACACTTATTGTATGTTTTTTTCAGCCTTATCTTTTCATAATTATTTTACATTTGACCAGGGTTAAAAATTAGCAGTTGTTAGTCATCAAATGCAACTAAATTATTGCAGTTCATGACTACAAAATTATGCCTAGTCATGAAACTTGACGCCTAGCTTTCTTTCACTTTAATTTTTGTTTAACAAACACCCTTCGTACTTTAGCACAAGTTCCCCCCCACCACATGCATTTCAAGAGCACCTGTTTTCGATAAAAGATTGGACAGCAGCACATGTCTTTGTCTCTCTTGCACCTGTCAATCACCTCTAAGTTGACTTCACTTTAACCAATGACTGATAAAAGTGACCTTTCAGATTACACCTTTAGGATTTTTTAAAAACTAGGCTTATCCCTAGTTGTATCTAAAAGTTCAAAATTTCTTTCTATGGACATAATTGCTTGATAATCTGTTTTGTATGCATACTTAGCTTTATAAAAAGAATAAGGTAAATATTTTTTTAGAGTCCAAATATTGTAGTTTAATCAGGTTTTACACTTTTATAGAAAGCCAATTTTTATTTTGTTTTAGTGATTAACACAGAGATAAAGTGTTTAATAGGTACAGCCCCCCCCCCCCCTTGCACTTAACACATAAAAATAGAAACAATATTATTGTTAACATGGTTGTGAAAAGAAATGAGAAAATATGATATAACATAAAATTATAAGCATGAAATGCAGTTTAGCACCTAGGAAAAAATATATATAAGCATTATTTGATGCCTTACTTAGAGTTCCTAATTTTTAATCCTAATTTTGACAGAGAGAGCCAATTTTTGTTTGTATTATAATCATTAACACTCCATAGCATTATTATTATTTTTATTTTCATTGCCGAAATGTAAGTGAACAAAGAGTACCATCCTTTTTGTTTTTACTATGCCAAATGAATGAGTACTATGTTAGATGGAGCATTAGAGTAAAGATGATTAAGTTGGCACTTAAATAAATGCTTTGATTCATCACTGCTAAAGCAATTTTGAATCATTTTCTGTTTTCAGAAGATTTGTCAAAATGTGTTTATTGTTCAGCTTCTTCATTTTAAATGTAATTTATCTAAATTTAATGTTTCAATTTAAATAATTTAATAAAAATAAATTTCAATTGAAATAGATTTTTTAAAAGCTATTTACTGTGTCACATTTTGTAGTTCATGATAGTTATTATATAAAGGAATTAGAAAAGACAAATTTACAATTGTTGGATAACACCAGAAAAATATTACAATGTTATTGCAATATCAGAGATTCCTTTGTACATTTTGCATAAGTAAAATACATCAAGGAATATTCAAATATTAATATCAAACAACATTCATGTTAGTATTGTTGCTTATCAAATAAATGAACTTCAGCAATCATTCTTTTAATTTTTATTAGGTCTGACATATGCTATCAAACATGAAAAAAAAATATTTTTTCAACATTGCAACTATTCAGACTTATTAGCTATAATATAAACATTGAACTAACTGCAAAATATTTTTAGTAATTCAATCCTGATTATTTAATTTTTTTTTGTTAAAAAATAATTAAAGCATTATTTAAATTGTTTTTCTAACATCTCTAATTGGGAAAACAGTGGGAGGGGGTGGGGGGCAACAGCATTAAACTTGTGAAAAGTTCATTAAAGAGAACTTTTGACTCTGAAACACTTAAGTTTACATTCTAGTAAAACAGATATTTAATTTGAATTTTTTTAAGGAGGCTGAATACTTGAGTAATTATCATCATCTTTATATGAACATACCCCATTTTTAACTGTTCATAGAGGTAGTGAACAAAATAATTCAAACACTGAAAGGTTTAGAATAGTAACCCTTCTAAGAACATTATCTTCATATAGTACTTATAATACCATTTTCACTGGAAGTGGTTTTATAAAACTGTTATTTAATTCTGCAGCAATTTTTGACACTTTTTTTTGTTACAATAAAATAAAATCACTTTTTTAACTTTTTTTCATTTAGTTTTGTTTTTTAGCTGCAGCCATTTCTAACAGCAAATCATTTTCCAAGATTTACTTACAAATATGTTATCAATAACTAGTAGTCACTGGCATGTAAAATAAACATACTCTAATGAGGGTTTTTTTTTCATAATTATGTTTAAAAAAGTGTTTTAAATGTTCAAACATCTTAGATTTGTCTTCTGCAATGTAACTCTACCAATTGAAGGCAAAACACATTAACTTGTGTATTGGAAGTAAATGTTCCAATTACTTCAAACTAACTGAATAAAAAGAACAGCGTTTGAATTATTTTGTCGTCTCTTACACACTATTTTACCTCACCCCTCACATTACAGCTTTTCTTACTGTTCATGGACCCTTCCGATAGTGCCTACACAAATTCAAATGTACAGCATCAATCTGATGCAAGTGCGGTGAACAAAGTACAGAGTCACACCCATATTTTCACTGCACACTGACAAGCCAATGGCATCTCAGGTACAATCAAAACCCTCCTAAAAATTGGCTCACAAATATCCTCACTCGCCTACTTCTTAAGAGGAAACTAAAAAACATATATGACCACCTAAAACATACCTCTCAAATTTAACGTAGGGAGCCTGTATGTTGGTTCACAATTTTTCTAATCTCTGCCCTCTGTCGCATGTAGTGCTCTAGCAGAGAATTGCGTGCTTGTTGCGAGGGCATTTCTCTGCTGCACCCAAAAGCTTCCACCACCTACTGATGCCCTTTGCTGCCTAGTGTCATGAGGGAAAATCTGTTTTCAGGCAGTGATGGACCACTCCTGTAAAAGCCTCAATCAGTCCCTGTCACTTGCTCGCAATTAGAGTAGTCCTGGCAGGGCTGGCCGTAGTCCGATTTTCTTTCATTCTTACATTTATGGAATTGCCGTCCATTGTCACAGCTTCAGCTGCGGCTGAACACTCTATTTTTATTATTTTTATTTTTAAGACCTTAATAAAAGGACCGGGAGGGGTTCTACAGACTTGTTTTCCTTCTCTGAGCAGTCCCTCTTAAGCAATCAAATCAAATCAAACACCTGTATAATTTGTAAAAATATGTACTGATAGTTAATTGAATTTTACAAATATGTTCATTGATTTACCTTTGATGTGACATTGGATGTTTTAATTTTTGCAGATGTGTTAGTGTGGTCAAATGATAGAGTGATTAAATGGGTAGATAGCATTGGTCTTCGTGAGTACTCAACTAATTTAATAGACAGTGGCGTGCATGGCTCTGTGGTAGCACTGGATGAGAGCTTTGACCATGCAGCAATGGCTCTGGCTCTTCAAATACCCACACAAAATACTCAGGTATGTGCAATTATCTCAAAGTTTTAGCTCTGTATTTTAGAATTTAAAAAATTAAGAAGTAAAAATTTTAAATAGAAGTAGAATATTTGTACTAAAAAATTAACTGTTTTGAATTTTTCTAAAAAAAAATAGCTTTTATTTACTAATAATTTAAAAGTTAATTTTTAAAAGATTTTTTTTTTAAATGTAAAAGTTTCATTGTAATGTATTTTATGTGTCTCTCAGTAGATTGAAATCATTCTTTATTTAGAAATAATGTTATTTTAGTTGTTTCATAAATATAATATTTATTAGTCTATATTTAAAACTTCTAATACTATTTGAATTTTAGCTTTGTTGTCTTTGGAACTCCTCAGATTTTTCTATTTTAAGTTTGAAAACCAACTTTATTTCTTATGTTATTTATTTCAGAAGGAGTACATATTACTTAGAGGAGTGTATCCCCCTCCCTCCCTCACCACCATCCAGTATCATTAAATTAAAATCATTCTCATTCATAAAATTTCAGCAGTATTTCTCTCCTTGATAATGGTGTACCTTTTCAAAGGAAAAACCATATTACTGATGCTTTTGCACAATTCAGAAATATCCCTCTTGCTTTTGTTATTTATGTAAAAATTAATATTGCTTAAAGTTATTAGTTTTAAGTTGCATCCCTACAAATGTATTATTTTGTCAGAAAACTGTTTATATCTGAAAACATTTTTTTTTTTTTTTTTTTGTCTTTTTCACTGCTGTGAATGACTATTTCTTTTCTCATTCTGTCTGGAACAGGGGCAGTGAACCTTTTCACATCCACGTGCCAATAACCTAAACAGTTTAGTAGATCAGAATTAATGTATCAAAAGTTCTTTCATTTTTATGTATGGGGTTTAAAAAAATATTGGTAATGTAATTATAGTAAAAATTATAGTTTAGTAGGTAATAAAAAAAGTAGATTTTTGCGGAAACGTCAGTGAAGGCTCACTGTGGAGACGCAAAAAGTTTTTGGTTTCTGTCTGTTCTGCGATAACTGCTGTAAAAAACATTCGATTAGGTTGATTTTTGGTGAGTATGTTGGCGAGGTACCCGGAATTAGCTTTATAGTTTTTAGTTATATTTAGTTCATTCGTTCGAAAAATATAAAACATTTATTTTTAGGTCATAAATGCTTTCGAATGGGAAGTCAGATGATTTTTTTAAAATTTTAACATTCACCGAAAAGAAAATGTCGCATTGGGATAATTGTAAATGCTAAATTATGGATTCTAAATTTACGAAGTGGAAATCTTAATTTAATCCTATCACTTTGAAAATTTGCCAATATATTTATTAGAATTAATCGCATAAATTATTGGGAAATTTTATGCATTAATTTGAAATATATAAAGCATTTTAATTTCTCATTTTTTACAAAAATTTCCAATGCATTTTTTTTTCTTTCTTTTCTGGTTGCTAAGCAACTGTATTTCAAAGAATATCAACAAAGGAAAATTCAAGTGAATCGCATTATTTTGATGCGAAATTTTATTAAAAATAGCTAATTTTCGGGTTATATAAGTTTTTAATATGTTTTTTTTAATGAAATAGATGAGAATTTATTTTAACTACTAAAAAATGATTACCAAATCGCTTTTCCAAATGAAAATAATAAAAACGTTCAATGTGTATATTGAATATAGGTCACATAAGAGGAATTTACATTTGTATAAGTATATTTTATACACGAAATTTTATTCAATTTCAACACATATGATGTTTAGTAGTTGAAATATAAGTATTATTTTAAGGACAAGATAAAATCTCTTTTACAAAGAGATGGTTATTCTAATGAAATTAAAACAGTAAATACATTCAGACATATACTTAAGAAATGAAACAGCGCAATTATTGGAAATTGAGAATAGACTATTAAAGCGACAACGGGAGGGGTTCAGGGGTGGCGGAGTTCCCCTGAAATAATGTATTGTTATTCTGAAAAAATACAGTAATAAGTAGTTTATCCTATCATTGCATAACATTGTGTTTAATGTGATACTTCTAAAATTTCCGGAACTTTCGATAAATTTTATATTTTTATAAATGTATAAATAACTTAAAAAGATTGAATTTTAGGGTATCAAATATTATGCAAATAATGTTAAAAATGAGTGAGATTAATGAACAATGGTTTGTAGAGCTGTCGTTGAGGCCTCTGATCTGTAGATTTACTAGTCAATTATTGCATCTTGGATGTCAAAATCCAGTTCATACCAAGTTACTTTTCATGAAATACAAACTGCAGGCATCGTCTGACAGGTGGTTTCATTTGAGATTTTCATATAAGTAAAACCTGTATAAGTTGACCACTTGCGGTGCCATGCTTCAGTGGTCAACTTATAAAGGGTGATGATAATTTTTTTTTTTTTTTAAACGTAATATTCATACTATATCATTTTCCCACAAAAATGTTATTTATGGATAAGTCTTTAAAATAATATTGTATTACCATGCATATTTCTAACACCTTATAAAAGAAATTTTGGAGCCATTTTAGGTTAACAAAATCTTCCTTGATAAAAAGCAATTACAAAATATAAATGTCTTGTACTACCTCTATAGCAAGTTTACTGGATGGAAATAATAATGCTTCTGTACTACAACACAGTTCTAGTGTAACTCATCTTTATCACAAATAATTTTCTTAACTGGGTTGTTACAATTGCCACAAAGTATCGCAACTGGTGGAAATATTTCTGCTTACCAACTAGCACCTGGGGTTATTGAAAGAAGGGAAGGAATGATAAGAGAATGGGAAATAAAAGAAAGAAATCTAGAACCAAAGAACGGAGGGGCAGGGTTGAAAAGTCAAATCCACAAGAGCACCAATGTAAGAATAGATAAGACTTGAATTATTTACCTACACCTATCACTACTAAAAACATTTCCCAGGTTAATACTATTTCACCTTTTTAGAAATTCTAGTTAAAAAGAAAAAAAAAAATAGAAAATTTCTCGGAGAGTTACTTTTTTTTTAAAATTCATGGTTTGTTAGCTTTTTGGATGGTCAAGTTATAAAGGGTTTTGATGGGCATTTTATAATAGTTCTAGTCAAATTTGAAAAATTTCAGTGATCAAGTTACAAGATAGACAGGTGGTCAGGTTACAGAGGGTTTGTCTTATAGTTTTGTATAGGATAAATTTGGTTCCTGATAATAGAGGTTAACATAGACAGGTGGTCAACTTTACAGGTTTTACTGTAATTTATTTCTGAAAATAATCACTGGCTGGTATAGATAGAGGAAGAAAATTGTCAAAATTGTAAATTTCTTACCAAGTTATAGTTCCATCATTGGCATTTTCCCTTTATAATGACTGATAATCCTTATTTTTGTCAATTTGCTATTATTTTAATTTGATAAATTATTGAGCACATATGGAAATAAATTGGAATTTATTAAGTTGCCTTTCCATTTTTTCAATTTCAGAGGGGGAAAAAAATAGACATGCTCAGCTTGTGTAAATTTGTGAGTTCTCTGAAATTTCCTTCTATTTTGATTAGAACCTCAATTGACACCATGTTGAAAATATTCTGGCTCATTACCACCTATGATGCCATGTGTTCATCTCCCTGGTCTAGAACTTTAGATGTAATTATGACTTATAGTATTGAAATAAAGTCTTATCTGTTAGGTCAGAATAATTTGTAATTACCAAAATTACAATTGTTTATTCTTGTTTTATTGTGATTTTTTCCCCTTTTATAATAATTTAAAATTCAATTTTTGAAATATTCATATGTTTTAATGAATCAAAATTTTATTAATAATTATAGTAATTAATAATTTGTTTTTTAAACTTGAAGACTTTCTCCACTTTGGAAACAATAATAGTAAAACTTGTCAAAACAAAACCTGTGTGTAACAGAATTCTGCCTTAAACGGAAAATTTTATGGCACCGTACCTGATAAGACAGAATATTTTTTGGTCCTTGTGATTGTGTCTTATCAGGTTTTACTGTAATTTATTCAGAATGATCCTGCATTTTCCTTCAACTAGCATAAAAATAATAGTAAGCACATTTTCATTTAATACTTCAAACTGTTTTCAGGTTAGGCAAATCTTAGAAAGAGAATATAGCAACCTTCTATTAAAAGGCACAGAACGGAGACCTGATGAGGTAACTTAGTGTGTTTTTCATGCTACTATTATCTTAATTTTAAGTGTTTTTTTTAATTTGCTTTTTTTTTTCTGTGTATGCATGTTATGTGTAAATGCATCTTAATATTGATGTTGATTGATGTCTTTTCTTTCTTTTTTTAATTTTCCCCCTTGATAGATTTTCATGTAATTAATCTGTGTTTTAACCTGGAGAAAAAGTTGAGCTATAAAATTTAACAAGCATTTATAACATTAAGTAGATTAAATGCTTTTAAAAGGGTTAATTTAATATTGATATTCTCATTTTATTGTAACAGTCATGTAAATTTGATAATTAAGACCTAAAAAAATAGGACTTTTTAAACTAAGTAAAATAATCCAATCATTATGTTCAACTTTTTCTCTATTTTATTTTCTTTTATATGTTTTTAATAGGTAATCTAAAGGTTCTTCAGCATTGTATCTACTTCTTTTCTACTTTTATTATTTCTACATTGTTAAAATCAGTTCATTTCTTCAAGCAGATAATAATGTGCAGTAGCGATATCACAAATAACTTTTGAACTTACATAGAATTTTAAACTATTTTGTTTTTACACACACACACACACACACAGAAAAAAAAAAAACCCTGATTTGCATTATAACCACTTGTAAAATTTACCCAGCACTAGAGATGAGTTCAGGTTATTTTATTTTCAGAGTGTGAGCCGACGATTTGAAATTCTAGTTCATTACCAAAGGTATGCAGTACAAAATTGTTGTTAACTTTTAAAAATTATTTCAAGATTAATTTTTTATCATTTAAAAATATTTTCTTAATACTCCCCCGAAATAAATTTTAATCCTAAACACTCCCCCATGGCGACATTTGTGATTTTCAAGTCTCTGAAAATGTATTTAAATTAAAATTTGTTATTTATACTTGACCACTAGCAGAAATCTAAGTCACAATTCTTATTATTATAAAATATCATCGTACAACTATGGCAGAAAGACATGAGTTCTGTTTTCCACTAATTCTGCAAAAGAACTTCAAACAGAAAGATAGGATAGACAAGGAATATACCATGGCTTCTTTGTCACTAAGACTGACCATGCCAAGGTTTCAGAATCAGATAGAATGTTTCTCTTTATATCCCATCAATAACAATTCAGTTTCCTTTCAAGCTGATTTTCAGCGGATTGTAAAATACTATAAGAAACTTAGACTACATTCTTGTTTCTCAAATAGCATTTGGCAATTTTTTTTCTTCTTTTTTCAATTTGTGAATAAATAAAATTTTTACTTTGAGTCCAAGCCCAAAGACTGGTATAAAAATCAAACCCAAGTCCATTTCATCTCAATTTAGTACACTAAAACACCTTCAGTTTTTCTAAATTGAGATATACATATACAAATGATATTGAAGAAAGAAAAATAATTTAAGAGTTGTAGTTTCTGTACATTATAAAATGGAGAAAAAATATTGCAAGTGCTTTTTTTTTTTTTTTTTTTTTTTTTTTTAACTATATAATTTTAATCATAAGCATTTAGTTTATGGAAGTTAATTGGAACAATTTAGTAACTATTAAAATGATTTGATTTTTCTTTTAGCTTTTAGCCATGTTTTATGAAAGTTTGATTATTTACTGAAACATTGCTGAACTGTTTTCATACAGGTGCTGTTTTCATACATTCACTAATTTTTATGAGATTCTTTCATTATCATGTTTGTAACATATGATAAAAGACCAAAGATTAGTAACATATTTTGAAATTTATTGGCTTAAAATTTAAAAACTAAACCTCCAAAAAATGCTTAAACGAATAAAATAAAATAAAAATATCAAGCATATTAGACAGCTTTTACAACTCTGCATCTATTTATGATTATGTATGAAAAAGTTTTCTCTAAATTTTATACAGTCTTTAGCAATAAACATGCAGATTTTTTTAGGTAGATTTCGTAAGAAATACTACCTATAGCATTCTCCCCTAAGTTGGAAATTTTGAAAATTTTTTGCAGATCGACGCCGATCCTGACTCCCAGAACCCAAAACCACCCCCAGTTCAAAACTTTTATCTATCTATCTATCTATGTCACTTTTTTATGGACACAATAACTCACATAATTCTGCTCAAATCTCTTTCAAACTGATACCTAAAATCAAGAGGCATAAAATCTCGGTCAAGTTAGTTAATGGGCAAAATCGAACCGGGGGGGGGGGGGGGGGGGGGGGGACTTTTTGTGAAAAAAAAAAAAAAAAAAACCCAAAATGTCTTAATTATGATACGTATTGAATCTGTTTAAAGTTATTATTACTTCTAGGAACAGGGCCAAAAATTTATGTATGACAGATTTTTGATATCATCAAAAATGGCAAGAAAAAATTCATAACTTCGTCAATTCACAAGATATCAAATCCGCTTAAATTTATTATAAATCCTCTTAATATTTTCTAAAACTTTTATATTGACAATTTTTTTATAGGACCAACCATTATAGGAAAAAAAAAAAATTAAAAATACAAAAATCCCTGAAATCTAACTGCTTGCAAACAAGTTAGATTTCGAAGTGGGCACTCCCAACTTCGGCATCGTGGCAAAAAGGTCATTTCTTCTGCAATTCCCAACAAACAGGCGTCCCACGGTCTGCGTCTTCGAAATCTACCTGTGCCTGTAGGCCGAGTCATCAAGGATTTTTTTTTATATATAACACATTTTTAGCTTTATTTTATGTATTAATAGCATACATTTAGTTTTGGTTTTCAATAATAACAGGAAAAACTATTTTTGTTTTAATATTACAATTATATTTGCGATAATTCTCAGTATCATATAAATTTAGTGACATTAAAAGAAAAATTTGCTAAATTTTAGTTTTTGATCCTGTTTCTCACACCCTAGATGAATTACACTAATGTTGAACTAATATAAATTAATCCCCCCCCCCCCCACCTCTTCCTCTTAGGAGTGTGCAAGAACCCTGTGCAAGAGCTTCCAAAATTTGAACAGTACATGGAAGTATCAGATTAATTAATTTTTAACATCATGAAAATATTTAATTAATTTTTTGAGTAGGAACAAAATATGATAAATATGCAAAATATCAACTAATAAAAAATTATGTGTGAATAAAAAATGTTTTGGTGTTTTGTTCTTTTATAAAGCCAATACGCTATCAAGAATCTTGGAAGATAAGATAAAAAATTCACTGAAGTCACATTATGATTAACCTTAAGGTAAGTATTCTAACTAATAGTGCACTGTAGCACAAACTGTAGGGCACAGTTTACTGCTGGGCAGCTGCTTTAGTAATCTCACCCAACCCATATTTTGCCTCAGTAACTGAAGATTTTATTAGTATTGCATTAACACACTGCAGTAACAGCATTTCCTTAAAATGATTCAATTTTATTGCTTCAAATATAAAAGGATTATATTTGAAATAAAACAAATCCTGAAGATTTTTTTTTTTTTTTTTTTTTGGTAAACGGTTTAATTATTCAGTTGTCTATACACAGTTTTGATAGCTTTCGATTCGCTAGTTGAATTTACAAGTGTATATTATATTAGATAACATACTTAAATATTTTAGATAGTAACTTTTCAATCAAAGCTTTTGCCACCATAGATTTTTTTCTTTGTGATCTTTTTATTTTTCTTCTTCTAGAAGGTAAGTAGGAGTATAATTTTTTCTCACACTTCTTTAATCGCCTTTTTAAAAAAAAAAAAAAAAAACTTTTCACTGCTCTTAGTTTCTGTTATTTAAGTTTTATTTCTATTTGTTGATAATACCTATAGCTCTTGAAATTTAAATTTATACTTTTTTTTTATTGCTTTTTTATTACTGAATTAGTTTTAAACCATTTCGTTTAACCTTTCAAATGGTTGTTTAAACTTACTTTTAAAAATTCACTTGAATACATCCCCTAACTTCTTAAAACTTGTTTATCCCATTTGCATCATAAGAAAGAAGGTCTTTAATACTGATACAGTAGACTCTCTCAAATCCGCAACCCTAAAATCTGCAAATTCCTAAAATTCGCACATCGTTCCCTATGTAAACAATGAAACTTACAGTTAAGATGTAGGTGTAAAATTCAACTTTTTATAATTTTTATATCATTCTGTACACATTTTAAAATCCAATTCTGGTTAATATGATTCAACTCATGTTTTCTCCTTAAGGAAGTATAAAGTTATTTCTGAAAAAAAATTCAAGATAGTGCTGATATCAGTAGCGATCACAATATTTTTACCAAATAATTTATCTAATAATCAAAATTTTTTGGTTATTAAGTATGTCTAAACATATAATAAAACTTTGTTATTTTAGGATTTTGTTGTGAATTATTAGTGTACATTTATAAGGCGAGTTTCACTGAATAATTCAAGAAAAAATTATCTCATCATCATTATGCTTATTTAGTTATGCAATTATTTACTTGACCTTTTACTTTTAATATTTTAAATGTTTTTTTTTATTACATTTATTTTTTTTCTTAATTTTTCTTTATTGTAAGCTTTCATTGTAATTTCGAGTGCATTACTGAATTCAAATTATTGTTTAAAAAATTTAAACAAAACAGTGACCAGAAATCCACAAAGTTCTAAAATCTGCACAACCTCTGGTTTTAAGCAATACGGATTTAAGAGAGTCTACTGTATATCTTTTATGTCTAAGTAAAAAAATGTCAAAAGTTGTATTTTAATATTTTATGCCTAAAATATACCTCCCTACTCATATTCAGTACTCCATAGTCACTCTTACTTTATTAGCAGCACCGTTGATGTTAGATTTTACACAATAATGCATCTACATTTGCAAAATCTAATCAATACTTTCTTCATTAATCTCTCATGCATAAGTATCGCATATGAAGATGTATCTATATTAATAAACTAATTGACTCGCCCGGCGTCGCCTGGTCCCATAAAAAAATATGCACAAAATGCAAAAACCCCTGAAAATTACAATAAAAATTTGCAAAAAATATGAAAATCACTGCACAAATTTTTTAAAAACTTTATTGTGAAGAGAACTAAATTTATATTGGTTAGAAGATTAAAACCAACTTCACTTTTTACTAATGTGGAAAAAATTACGAAAATATGCTAAAATATAAAAAATTCTAGAAGACAAAATTTACCATATTGTGCTAAAAGATTCAAACAGGATTTCTTACATGAATATCGAAAAATCTCTGCAGAATGCAAAAAAACTACAAGAATTGTTGTACGAATTCTGAATAAATTTTATTGAAAATTGGACAGAATTTACTATATTGGGTTAAAACATTAAAACTGGATGCACTTTATTAATGTGGAAAATTCATCTCAAATTGTAAAAACCCTGAAAAAAAATCACTAAAATAAAAAAAATCGCAAAGTTTTCAACTGTGAGCTAAAACATTGTAAAAATTCAATCTCAAACGTAAAAAAATTAGCACAAAATGTTAAAGAATGCTCAAAATCACATTAAAACATTTTTGTTTGTCAACAATGTCTAGGGAAATCTATTGCGTGTTCAGGTCTGCAAATTTGGATAAAGATAGACGAAGACAGATCCAAATGCATCTGAGGATCAGATTTTTCATTTTTTGATAATTAGCTGAGATATTAATTAAAAACCCTAATGAATGAGGTTCAATTTTCGGCAGTTTTTTGATGTTACAGTAATTCAATGTATTTCCGGAAAATCCATGATTTTTTAAGCATGGACGTGACGTAGTAAACATTCTTTTTTTTTTTCTGCAGTTTGAAAACACAATCGTCAGTTCTCCTATGAATTTACCAAAAAAAAAAGTTTCTTTTAATGCTTCTAATGAATGTTTTCATGGTATTTTTTTAAGTGTAATGGTATCTTTTATATTAAAAAATATTAATATTTATTATTTTAAAAAACATTTTTTATGAAAGTGGATTTTGTAGGTTTCCTGTTTTCCATTTTGTCTGTATTTTTTAACTGCCACTCAAGTGTCTTGAATAGGGGAGGGGGGAACTTCATGGGTTTTTTTTTTTTCCAGTTGTAACTTAAAATAAATAAATAATATTTACTGTTTAAAAAAAAAAAAGTTAGTTTCTGAGTATAGATTTCATATTTGTTTTCATGTTTTCTGCAGTTTTAAAATACAATCTCTGTTTACTGGATGAAAATACAAAAATAAAAAATACCTACTTATTCAGGGTACCGTCTTAGTTGTAACTGTATTTTCTGTTTAAAAAAATATTGATATTCCCTATTTCCAAAAAAATATTTATGAAGGTTGATTAAAAAAAAAAAAAAGAACCTCTTGTTGTGAACGAATTTGCTATTATGCTGGTGATCACTTCTGCCCATGTCCGGGGAAATCCTCCAAAGATATCATTTCAGATTTTAAAAGAGGTTGGGGGATTGAGCTGGGAAATTATTTTTATTTCTTTTCTCAGTGTTAAAAATATTAACTTCACCGTTAATCACAGATTTTGATGGGTTTTTTTTAAACCAATTTTCTTTATTTAAACAGAGGAAAAGAATTAGATAGGTTACATTGTTTTTTAATGAATAGGTTTTCCAGTGTAATATATCTAAGTATTAGAAATTAAATTGGCCAATCACTATCTTTATTGATTTGGAAAAATATTTGTTTAAAAATATAAATTCATACAAATCCGAGGTTTGTTTTCAAAAACAAACCAGAGCATACATAGCACGAACAGGTGTATTTTGCTAAAGGGTTTCCAATTCTAGGTTTATTTGTTTAGATTTTTGTTTAAAAATATAAATTTATACAGATTTGAGGATCATTTGCAAAAACAGATTGCAGCATGCTTAGCATGCCTGATTGTATGCTGCTGAAAGAAGTGGGGCGCCCAACTCTAGGTTCTCTTCGATAGATTTTCGTTTAAAAATATAATATCGTACAAATTCGAGTGTGTATATTGGCTGAAAGCACTGGGGGCTCCCAACATTAAATCTCTCCCAGAGAAAAAGTCTGAATTCAATACTGATTTCAGGTATATTTAAAATTATTATTCCAGGCCCATTCAATTCTGGACAGGTGAGCTAGTTGAAAATATGAGTATGGGGACCATGTGCAGGCCTGAGTGTAAAAACTTTGACACCCTAACTTTCTATTGAAAGGCTTAAACTAGTTGTTGGGGGACACCGTAATACTTACCCATCATGGATATGCATAATGTAAAATATTAAAATAAAAATATGTAAACTACTTATAAAATGCATTGCAATTCGAATAAAATCGTGGCTTGATGACATCATAAACTTTAAAGGCTCGATTACTGAATTGCTTAAAAGAAACATCGTTATAACTCCAAAAATAATAATCCTATTAACTAGCGGTTTATTGCATCTGATTAAGCGTCAAATTTCGAATTAAAATATATCTTTGAAGTGAAATTTGGATGAAATACAGGGTCATGAAAAATCGAAGAGTGTGGAAAATAGGATTCCAAATATCTCGGCAACTCATTATCCGATCGACTTCATGCTTTATGCAAAATTTATGCTTTTTTATTGTCTTTTATATTCATTTCTTAAAATAACCAATTTCGAAAATTTTTATATACATTTTATCAGAACGAATATTTCGAGAGTCCGAAAAAAATAGTTCCGGTTAATCGAGGTTATTGAAATGAAATAGGCTTCTTCCCATTATTACATACTAAGTACATACCAAATTGCAAGTCTCTATCTCAATTTTTTCGGGAGATAGAGCGTTTACAGACACACACACAGATGGACGGCAATTTTTTTTTTCTAAAAATATGTTTTCGGAATCTCCAGTGTCTGAAACGTGTAAATCCGTTTAAAAAAAGATTTCGATTTTCAAAACGATTACACGACTTACCCTATACTACGTATGAGGGGTAAGTAAAAATGTAAGTTTGACTTCTTGGTGGTAATCCTATAAAGGTGGTCCCACTCATTTTATCCCATGGGCAAACCAAGACTTTGCACAGCGTCCCCAAATTCATAAATATTAAATTGTGAAACACTCTTCATTTATTCCTGTGAAAATTTAAAACTGAAATTTTTCAGTTTCAAGAAATACGAATTTCGTCTTCAAAAAGTATTACTAAAATCATTGAAAACAGTTTTAATTTTTTTACAGTTACTGATAGAAAGTAAATATACATCAGTCAACTACTAAGTAACCTGACTTCCTGATCATTAAAATACAACTTCTGATAGGTGTAGTCAGTATTCAATTGGTTAAAAAAAAAAAAAAAAAAAATGCTAATTTTGTTGCAGTTATATAAAAATGGGACTGGTGCCAATCGATTAGTAATAACATTTACTAATTAATGTTATACTTGAAATATGTTTAGTGGTCATCTACATACAGACATTTATACCAAGCTTGAAAATTTTCAATACTAGCACCTAATTTTGACATCATGTTTGGATTCTCTAGTAAGTTTTACCTAAGGATTTTACCTATTCTTTTACCTTACTCATACCAAACAAATCATTCGGTCACATTGTTTAGGAATTATGCAGGTTTAAAGTTTGGAACTTCTAATGCAAAATGCATTTCTAATCATTGCAAAACATGTTGGTGTTTTTTGTTGTAGCCAATTATCTGCATGAGGGATATAGGCCAAAGGGGGATGCTCTAAGGGATCCCAGCCCGTATTGCAAAACATTGTAATGCAAGTAGTTTTTAAAGCAAAATTTGAAAATTCTTGGTGGAATGAGCTGTAATTTTGGATTTGCATATTTGTAATTTCTAGAAATTGATTTCTGTTAAAAATTTTCCCATGTTTCAATTACAAAATAATAAATTTCAAAAAATTATTTTGAAATTATTTTTTGAAAGAAATATGATTTGCAAGCCATGAGTTTTTTTTTTTTTTAACAAAAATAGATTTCTAGAAGCTTTAAATATCAAAATCCAAAATTACAAATCATTCCATCAAGTAGTTTTGAGTTATGTTTTAAAAACTTCCCATTTCAGTTGGTTTTGCAATGACTTGTCATTTGGTATCCTGAGTAATGATGGATGATAGTCAATAATTCAACAATCAAGAACAATCGCCATCATAAAAAATAACAACCGAGACAGACATCTATTAATTCTCAAATTCTACAATTGCGATGGTCTATAATTGATTGTTTCACTGAGAAGCTAAAAACCACAATTGCAATATTTTGCAATTATCCCGACAGGAAATGTTATCACAGTGATGGGCTATTGCAGATTTTTCTACAATCTGTAGCTTTTTCCAATCAAAGTGATTCTAAGGATTTGGTACTGTTGTTTTCTTTCATTTCATTCAACACATTGAAGATTTTCCTATGGGGAACGTAATAGAGTTTTACCTAAGAGCATTTTATATTTTTGTAAAGATAAAATTTTTTTACAAAACTTATAATAAATAAAAGTGATCAGCATTTTTCTATTAAGCATAAGAAGTTTTTTATTTCAATGTAAAACTAATATGATCTGGCCATCACAAAACTTTCTTCTAGAATCGACATTATTTTAATACAGTAAAACACTGATTATACATCTTTCAGGGGGCCATTCTGAAACGACGTATAACTGAGAAAGACATACAATTGAAATTGTAGTCACCTAAGATGTAAAATCTTTGACTGCAGAAATATAACGCTGCAATCATACAAATTTAATTTTTCTACCATCGGTTTTTTAAGATAAACTATATATTGAAAAAAAGTTAAAGCATTGAAAAAAAAAATAATTAATCATTTCTACAATTTCAAAATAAAAGTGAGAATTATCAAAACTTATATCAGTTGAAGACCTTGGATTACACTGTTTCTATTCCATTATCCAACGTGCAAATAGATTTTAATTAAATAATCTTCAATTATCGTAGATAATGATTTTCAGAATTGAAACAGGAATATCTATTTTCTTTGCCAAATATATTAAAAATATATTCTAAATTTATTAAAAATTTAAAGTTTCTCTTTTAATGAAAGTGTTTTTGACAAAAACAACGTATAACCGAAGTTATGTGTATAAACGAAACATTACAACATTAAAATACATAGGGATGTATTGGGACTGCATTGAAACAATGTATAAATGTAAAAGACGTATAAGTGAGAAACGTATAAACGGTGCTTTACTGTATATTAATTTAAAGAGCGCTGTAAAACACCAACAGTTATGAAGCATAGTGCATAACTTGAAATATAAAATTTGGCACATTTCTACCCAATGGAAACTGGGATGCAGCGCAATGTTCATCACAAAAAATAGCATTGCCTCCCCCACTGTTCAGTAAACAAAGCCAAAATTGGATCAATACAATTTTTAATGAACATCTTACACATTATATTTGGTTGTTAAAAACATACCAGCACCACCTGTTGAGCAATATACACCTAAACCTAATCGGCATCAATTTATGTCAAGGTCTAACAGATGAATTTTGATGAAATTCCGAGTATTAGTTATATTGAGCTAGAGTGCCAACAAAATTTCAGTCGCATACAGAGAGACATTTTTCAAAAATTAATCAGATCTTTTTCAGGACATTCCAAAACATGTAAATCCATCAAAAAATGGAAGTCGAAAATTTTCATGATTCTAATTTTTCTTTCTTGCATATATGAAAAAAATAAAAAATACTGGAACATTGTTATGTCTATTTAATTCTGTTGTGATAGAGCATTTTTCAAACATCTTCACAAATTCTTCCATAGTCTATTGGAACTAATATTAATAGTACCCAAAATAATTATCATTAAATTTCAATAAATGATATATTCGTTAAATGTCAATAAATCTTAATTTTCATCATTTAGATAGCCACTAATTTTTTAAACCCAAAAGTATTTTTTCCCCCAAAAAAAAAAAAAAAAATGAAAAATTGAACCCAAAAGGGTTAAATACATAACATATGTACAATCAAATTTTATGCAATAAAACAAATTATTCCTTACATAACAAAGATAACATTATTTCCATTTTGTTTTAAATATTTGGCCTATAAAAACAAGAGATTAAATACAATATATTTGATGCAGGTGGTTGTTTACTGTATTCTAAACAAAAGCATAAACTCAACTTTCTTGCCAATGAATATGAATCATAGCACGGGAGAAAACATAATGAAAAATAGTTAGTGGCAGTGTCTGTCTGACCTCTGATGCCTTCAAAGACTGCATCGATTCATTTGTGATAGACTATTCTTGATAAGATTGGATTCAGATGGTTGACTGGAGTCATCAAGAAACAACCAAGAGAATTGGTTAAAACATCTCAACATCACCCAATGCAATACTGAGGTAAAATTTACTAGAGAATCCAAATAGGATGCCAAAATTAGGTTGTTACTATTGAAAATTATTGAGTTTGGTACAATTTCTATATATATATGACATTCTAAGCAAAATTTAAGTATGGCATTAAGTAGTAGATGTTACTACTATTAATTGATTAGTACCACTCACATTTTTATGTGATGATTTGCGTCTGAGTTATTTTAAGGTGTTATTTTTTTTTACTGATTGTACGCTAATAATGCAAATGGGTTAAAATTCATTATTCCTCTAAGATTTTTCTTTGAATTTTGTCTCCTTTGTGTTCAAACATACTCCAAACCTTTAGTATAGTTTTGTTGAAGAACTCTAGATTACCTGACATACATGTTATACTGCTGACTGTGTTTGCATGGCTTTTGCATCCTTTTTCTTATTTTAGGAGAGAGGAGTTTCATTTTCTTGATATTTAACCCATTACAATAGTGAAGTTGTTGCTGCATTTTCTGCTGCCTTTAGTTCTGCGCTTGTGCTTCAATGCATGATTACATATCAAATGAGTGAAAAAAAAAAAAAAAAAGATGTACTCTTAACTGAGTGTATCATATAGCTGTCTTGGCATTTGCAGGGAGTGAAACACCCTACCCACATGGTGGCAGCTCACCACAGCGTACAAGGAGACAGACTTGTATGAACATAGTGTGAATTTTTTTAATACATAAAAATTGGATTCCTGGTCAGCAAAGATGAGAAGCAGCAGGCTGCTCCATTTTCATATATATATTGTGTAAAGAATGTGTTGGATCTGGGTCACAAAATCAGGGTTGTCCATGTGTTGTAAGCTTTTTTACTGCAAATTTCCATTTAAAAGTAAAAGTTCAAGAGGCATTTAATTGCAGTATACTTAAAAGCATGAAATATTTATTGAATTCACAAATCATATTCATCATAACTTAGTGTATTTATATTCATTTGAAATATGTTCTGGTTTTATAAATCTTTATTTGAATGTAATGACCAAAGCAACAATTGTAAATAATAAAGGATATTATTGAATAATATTCTTTATTTCTTGTAACCATTATATGCCTGTAAGTGTTATCTATTTTTTTCATTTATGACATCCTCGTAATTTTAGGGTATTGTATAAATTGCTTGTTGTTTATTGTTTTAAAAAAATGTAGAAAAGAGATTTAAAATTTATTTATTTTGTTATTTTAAGCCCATTGTTTTACTTTGTATGCATGCACATAGATATTTACATTCATTTAAATTACTTTTAATAAAGAATTGTCATATTCTTTTAGAGCAATTATTAAAATCTCCAAAAGCTTATATTTTACAATTTTAACTCTAAAAGTCTTGGACCACCCTGGTTTTAATAGTCCAGGATTGTGCAATTTCTATTGATTTCTAAGATACAGACATTCACGAAAAAAATCTGTGAAAAATTTTATGTTATTTTTATCAGTTTTTTCTTTGGCTGGGAGGAAAATTGCCAAAATGTAAACCAAAGAAAGGCATTCATGCAGAATATGCTGTACCCTCTTTAATTTATTTTTAGAAAATATTAATATAAATACTGAACTTTTTTATCTTTTGTGTACACAGTAAAAGAAAATATATAATTAAGTTAAGAGCTTAGTTTTAAAAAGAATCATATCATATACTATAAATGAAATTGAGTACATACCATGATGAATGACGTGCATCTTCTTTTATTTAAAATTGTTATGTAACTGCTAAAATACTCACAACTTATCTGTGCTTATTGATTAGAAATTGCTCAGTGATATTTGTTCATTGAATTAATTGTATTTGAAAAAGGAAATCATATTTTTGTAAAATTGTTAATGAATATCATGTTTGAGGGGAAATTGTGATGTAAAAAGTTTGAGGTAGTATGTTTAGCATGCATGAAATTTGAAAATTGTGAGGCTTCACACAATTGCTCAAGATTGTTAAAATTCCTTTCATCATTCTGAAATGTGCATAAAGAATGCTGGCATTTTATAATTTTTTGGAAGTAGTTTTGTAGTATCTGTTATTACAAGTTGTTATTGCTGACTTTAACTCATCTAGCATAAAAATCAGAATTATGGAAAATGTTTTGTTTTATTTAAATGAATGGCTCCCTTATTTTTTTGTTTTTGTTTTTTAATCAGCAAGTGTTCTTTTGTCCTTACATAATTTATGCTTTTAATCAGTTCTAGTCTAATTCAGGGTTTGACTATTGAAAGTGTTTATGTTTAATTTAGTTTGTCTTTTTTAATTATAAGATTGCAGATTATAGAAAAACACTTTATTGAGTCAAAAAACCTTTTCTACATATTATCTAGGAATTTTAAAAAATGTATATATTATACAATATATCCGTTATATCAGCATCGGAGGTAAATGATAACTCCACTTTTACTAATTTAGAGTGAGTAATGCTTTCCTCTCGTGCTAATATGGATTAAGAAATATCTGTGTTTATTACTTATATGAATTCTTCATGTTGGGGCTGAATATTTAAGAATTTTGGGGGAAAATATAAAATAAAATTATGAAACATCTGTACTTTTGTATCCCATTTAGATTTTTTTTTTCTTTCCTTTTTTTATTCTGATTTTATTGGCATTCTAACAAAAGACCTATTATGAGATGTAATCTTCCCAATCGGGCGAAAAAGTCTGGGCCAGGATTCGAACCTGGGATCCCTTGGCTGAAACTGCCAATGCTCTACCAACTGAGCAATCCTGAACGAATATGGCTGAACTACTTCACCCAGTTAACCTTAATGATCATAGCATCTGGTCTGATATCTGAATCGGTACGACAGAATAAATCACAGGTAATGGGACCTCCAGTAAATGCTGGAAACATGATTACACTAGATTAATTTTGACACAATAATTCTAATTGGTAAAGAAATCATATGAGATGTAATCTTCCCAACCGATTGGGAAGATTACATCTCATATGATTTCTTTTCCAACGTTTACTGGAGGTCCCATTACCTGTGATTTATTCTGTTGTGCTCATTCAGATATCAGACCAGATGCTGTGATCATTAAAGTTAACTGGGTGAATTAGTTCAGCTGTATTCGTGCGCGATTGCTCAGTTGGTAGAGCATTGACAGCTTCAGCCAAGGGAATCCTGGGTTCGAATCCTGGCCCGAACTTTTTTGCCCGGTTGGGAAGATTACTTCTCATATGATTTCTTTACCAATTAGAATTATTGTGTCAAAATTAATCTAGTGTAAAAGACCTATTGCTTATTACTAATGCTGTTTTCACCTTTATTTCATTTCAGTTAACACATTGTATGTGGGTGATTTTTAGAAACTGAGTGAGACTTTAGTAGAGTTCATAAGGTGGTATATGTCGTATATCCTCTGAATTTTTTTGAAGCTCTGTATACCCCATTTTTCTTAAGTAAAATTATAGCATATACTCTCTAGTGTGTATATCCTCTGCCTGTAGCATATACCGCTGGTTTTTTAAAATGACAGCACTGAAAATGAGCATGAAATTTATGGGTACAATAGTCACTATAAATTCAAGCCTGTTTACAACCAATTGGGAGCAAGTACGCTTAGATTACACATTGTGTATATCTCTTTAGAAAATTTCTGGTACCAGCAATAATTTCTACCACCGTAATAAATACATATTTTTACATTTCCCGCATACAATGTGTTAATAAATGATTTTCTTCTGAAATTCTTAATTAGCAACATCTGTAGAATATCATATGATTGTTCATATCTTATTCTTCTGATGAAAAAAGCTCTGATTTAAAGTTAAATGTATTAAGACAGACACTTGTTTTCAAATTAGTTTTTGATAGATCATGTTTAGCCCCCCTCTTTTTTTCTATTAAACTTCAAGACCCATTTATTTGTAGATGCACTCTTGAAAGTTAATACATAAATCATAATAACAAAAATCTTCTACAATGATAAGTTATTACTTTTTTGATTGAATGCTGTTGATTTTGATTTAAGTTCCATATTATTATGCATGAAATAATGCATGTGTTTGTACTATTCTTCAAATTCTTTGACAAAAATGTAACTATATCTTGATAAATATATAAAAATTATGTCATTTGACTTAATTATATTTTATGTTCATTATTTAAACATTTTATTAAAGCATAAAATTATAAATTTTTTTGCTAATAATTTTTCTTTTCACAAAAATATAAAGATTAAAAACATATAAAGATTCTGAAGTAAATTTTAAACAGTTCAAACAATTAACAAGTAATAATTAGGCAGTTTCTGTAGTAAAATTGAGCTTTAAAATATATTTTTTTTAAACAAATGATCGCCTATTTTGACAGGGTTGCCATAAGCAACTAAAAAGTTACTATTTTTAACTATTTTTAGCCTAAAGTGACAATTGTAATCTAAGCTCAAAAAAATTTAAAAGGCAGCTATTTTCATGCCAAGGCAACTTTTTGGGCAACATTTTTATTTCATTCAAATTGTCTTTCAAATGTACTGGAAAGTGGAAAATAAAACAGATTTATTTCATTTTTGACCTTAAGCAAACTTTTTCATCAAAATAGATCTTTTTTTATAGCTAATTATAATAAAGTGTTACCCAGAATTATATATATATATACCGGGTGTCCCAAAAATGACTGATGGATTTTAAAATTCAATAACTAGCAAACGGTGACAGATAATAAAAAAATTCTTGCAGGAGGGTTAAGTATGATGTCGGGAGTTTTTTTACTGTGATTCTTGATTTTAGTTCGAATTTCAAACAATAGATGGCGCTGACAGCGGTTGGCGCTCATTCGAGGCCGAAACTGACGTCACTCAGCATTGATGCGAAGAAGGGAGATTAAGGCTATGGAGTGGGTCTCATTCGCCCGTACACTCTTGCTCTTAGGCCCCGATTCTGAACTCATTCGATATGATTTCAATGGAATGCGTTGTTGCCATGGAAACAACAAATTCTTTGATAGTGGAATACAGCGTTCAGATCAGGGCATGAATTTAACAAGCAGTATTTGAGTTGCAGGCGATTTTACATTTATGAAGTTTTATTTTCCCGGATTAAATTACTTTTTATGGCCTGATTTAAAGAATATTTTATTCATCGTATTTTAAAACTACTAGGTGAAATAAACCATTTTCAATAAATAGAGTACACTCTTTTAAAAGTACTCACTAGCAGACTGCATAGCAAAATAACGAATGAAGATGTGATGGATTCGATTTCTGTGCAGCTCTCACACACCTGCATTCCGTCATTTCGCGAAACTAAATTTTCATATTGGTTAGATAAAATTCCCACAAATACTCATAACTGTAAAATCGCCTGCAACTCAAATACTGCTTGTTAAATTCATGCCCTGATCTTAACGCTGTATTCCACTATCAAACAATTTGTTGTTTCCATGGCAACAACGCATTCCATTGAAATCATATCGAATGAGTTCAGAATCGGGGCCTAAGAGCAAGATTGTACGGACGAATGAGAACCCCTCCATTTAATCTCCTTTAATCTCCTTTCTTTGCATCAACGCTGAGTGACGTCAGTTTCGGCCTCGAATGAGCGCCAACCACTGTCAGCGCCATCTATTGTTTAAAATTCGAACTAAAATCAAGAATCACAGTAAAAAAACTCCGACATCATACATAACCCTCCTGCAAGAATTTTTTAAATATCTGTCACCGTTTGTTAGTTATTGAATTTTAAAATCCATCAGTCATTTTTGGGACACCCGGTATATATATATATATATATATATATATATATATATATATGTGTGTGTGTGTGTGTGTGTGTAATAACAATCCTGAATAATTTGCTTTGAAAATTTTTGTTTGTGAGGTAGTTAAATTCTATATATATATTTTTAAATATAATAAAATTTTAAATTATTATTTTTGCAACTATTTTTCACATTTACGCTATTTATTTAGGCATTCACATTTACGCTATTTATTATATTATTATATTTTTTGTGGCCTTGTGGCAACCCTGTTTGAAAGAATTTGTCAATGGCATTGCAGGAGCTGTTTAAAAATTAATTCCCCTAATCTTTTTAGTTAACTGGTTCATTATTATAAGTTGTGTTTTCGTGTAAACTTTGAACATTCTCTCTCATATGTTTGAAATTCTAGTTTATACAAACATAATGATTATTTCTGGAAGAAAATGTTATGTCTTAAATATTATTCACTAAGAGATATTTTTTTTATTTTTATGGCCCTGAAGTACAAGTCTTAATGTTCAGTCATATTAATTGAAAACATATTTGTATTTCTGTTTTCTTTTAAAATATTTCTTTTCTGAAAAAAAAGTTATATAGATTATGATTTAGTAATTTTGTGCAAGGAAAGCTTTGTAAATAAAAATATTGTTAAATGTCAGAAGTTGTATTTAGAAGTGCATTGCATGTTGTTCATAACTAAATATTTGTGAAACTGCTGTTGCATTTTATGAGTTTATGTTTTATTATTATAAGTAGTGTATTTTGTTTGTATAGTTTTATGTTATCTTTCATTAAATTAAGCAGCTATTTTAATAAGTTACAATGGTACTTTCTTATTATGATGGCCCCCTATTATTAAATTACACCAAAATTATCACCAACGCTTATTTATAGAAAAATAGCTTAAATACATTTTTAACCAACTTCTAACAAATGGAAAAAAAAAGGGTTTATATTTTTTAACCCTTTCAGTGCGGAATTTTTTGGGGGTTTTTTTTTCTGCTAAGCCCATGACGCACTACATTGAGCGCAATACACGCCTAGGCGACTTTTGTCGACGCTTAATGTAGTCTACAGCATCCAACTCCTAGATGTCGACATTAGTCGACTCCCACACTTGGACCCTTATGTCGACTCCCGTACTCGGACCCTTATGTCGACTTTTGTCGACTCCCGCACTAAAAGGGTTAATACATGTCCAAAGATAGCGTTTGAGTATATGCTCAGATTTTGGTAATTCTTTTTTTATTAAAAAGGCCTTGCGAAAGAAGATATAACATCTTTCTCACTTACAGATAAAGAAAACTGTTTAACTTTTTATTTTTCAGGAAAAAGGGACAAAAGTAAAATGAAAAACAATGAAATGGAAATAAATTAACTTTATTATATACTTTATCACAAATAATTTGATTATATATGAATACAACAGAAAGAATATTTATAATTCATTATATAAGTTACCAGCATGGTCAGTATTGCTAGCCATATCGTCATGATTATCATCATACTTTGGCGATTTATCACAAGGCCATGATAATAATTAAGTACCATTAAAATGATTGGCAACTAATTTAGCTATTCTATAAATTCCTTGTAAAATAACCTCTTGATTGTGAGTTATTATATATTTCTTCTGAACTAGTCAAGGTATTTAAATAATTTTATGTTTTATATAGATTGGTGTTGAACACTGACTTGTTTTTTGAATGGGAATTGTATTTAATCAAGTAAATGTTAATTCATATCATTTCATATTCATAAGAAATATCTTTAAAAATGGAAAAAAGAAAACCTATTAGTTAAAGTTTGTAGTTGTAGGAATATTAAATTTGATGGTTACCGAATGGGAAGTGTTTTTTCTAAAAGAAATTTTATATTGATATATTTTCACAGCAGTAAGAATGTAAATTTTTAACTTAGCATGAGTAATTTTTTATGGAATGAAGAATGCACAGGCCTTTATGTAATTAAAAATATTTTCCATCTTGATATGAGCAGGGCCTGATTACCAAAAAAGGCATGGGGAAGCTCACATCTTCCCTCTAAAGTTTAAGAGGGGTAAAAAATGACTGATAATTTGAAATAAATCAATTTAATTTATTATTATTGCATTGCATTAAAAAGAAAAAGTTACTTAGCCCAAAGTAAGAGAATCTATTGATATTTTATACTTAATTTTATATACTGTAAATAGAACAGTATTTCAATTATGAATTTTAAAATAAATTGCATGGTAAGCTTTAATTCAAATTGGTTCAAGTGTTATCCTTTTTAGCATTTAATTAATTTTCTGATGTGTGTCGGAAGACCAGTAGAAATTTGACTTAAGGGCTGACAACTGTAGAATTTCAATTCCGGGGAAAATATAATTTACTACATGTTCATATGAGCAAAAAAAAAAAAAAAAAAGAGATTCGAAATTTGAATTCTGCTAAGCCACTCCTCGGAATAACATTTGATAAGTTTCCATATACGAAAGGGGGGTCCCTGAAATGTGACTACGCTTCCCCTAACTTCAAAGATTAATCGGGCCCTGGATATGAGTGCTTGTTTTTTTAAAGTATATTTTTTAATTTAAAAACTTTCCAAGCTCACTCTAGTTTTAAAATACTATATTGTACATTTGAATGTATTTACATCACTTATGTAAGATATGTACCATTCAAAGTAAAGTTATATTAATGTCATTTATATAATGTTCTGCTGCATGTATTTATTACATTTACTTTTCATTTTTGCATCGTAAGTCTTTTCCAATTCAATTTTAACAGATTCCTATGGATGTGTTTCATTTACTAATTTAAATTTCATATATTATTGTTTGACCTTTATAAACTAATATTAAATGTATTTCACTTAATTTAATTAAGTTTTTCATTTTTAGAAGTACATTTTGCTATTTACTTTCTATACTGAATATTGGTGTATAAAGGGTTGGTGTGTTATAAAATAACTTTCCCTGTTTAGAGGCATCTGTAGCTGAAACCAATGAAATCATGAGACCACATTTTATGTTTAGACTTTTGAAGGTGTGAGGAATTGAATTCCACACACACAAAAAAAAACCCTACCAATTAGTACAAAAGTTGTCAATGGGGAAATTTATTTATTTTATTTTATTTTATTTTAATTTTTTTTTTTTTTTTTTGGGGGGGGGGGGGGGGGGCATTGCTAGAGTTGAAAACATTCAGATTTGTACTAGATACTAATAAAATGAATATGTGACAGCAGAAAATTATTTTGTGCATATGTGACAGTAATGTCGCTAATTTTTTTTTTTTTTTTTTTTTTTTTTTTTTTTTTTAAAGAGATATTAGAAACACTAAATTTGCTCAGTATTGTACCTTGGTACAGCAAGACTTAAATACCAAAAACTTGCTGTACTTCCTATACAGCAAGCAAGGCTTTGGTGGTATTATTATTTTCTTATGGAATTAATCTTCCTATATCTTCAACAGTTGTCGAAATGTAAAATGTGGTCTCATTCCATTTATTAATTTTTACTACATATGACTCCAAACAGGGGAAGTTATTTTTTTTAACCATTCTGCATAAGCAGCCAAACAATGTTTAGATTGCATGAGAAAGTTTCTAATAAATAATATGTCTGCTTTATTAAAATCTTTCTAATGCAGCCGATTTGGTAATCATTCTTGAAAATATCATTTTGGGAGATTTTGTTGTACATAATTGCATCAAGCCCTTTCTGCTAGATTTATTTTAGGCAAAAATTTTTGACAAAACGTATTTTCTATCACAAATGGTGTTATTATAAACTATAACAAAACATGCAACAAATTTTGTAGCAGTTTTTTTTTTTTTTTTTTTTTTTTTTTTTCAGCTTTAAAATTATGTTATTTAAGAATACAAATAAATTAAATAAAAAAAAAATCTCTATCTCCTGTAAAATTTTTATTTTGTTGCTTGCGATAATTTGCCAGGTGGAATATAATTAAAACATAAATAAGTGTAAAATATTGTGTCTATTCAGAGTAGAAGTAATAATAATAATAATAAGCATTCTTAATGATGCCAGTTAGACATGAATAATTCTCTTACTTTTGGCAGAAAACTTCTGATTTCTGCTTGTTTTCCCATATTCTTTTATTTTAGTTCCAAATGGTTAACTTTCTTAAGTTATAAAATTCCATAGAAATCTGTTACTTTGTAGTTTTAATTTTATTTACATTTGAAACTCTGAAACATATTCTAATTAAATAACATTATTCTATAAAATAATAAATTTTTATAATAATAATAAATTATCTAATATTTTACAGCTTCCATATTTTTGACTATTTCAATGAATGTTTCTACTTAATTTTTACTGACACACATGTTTTTACCAAGTTGTTTTTAGTTGAAATTATTTAAAATGTGTTTTGTTTATTATGTTATTTTCAGTATTTATAGTAATTTGTATAATTATACTATATTATTTGTATAATTGTAGAGAAATTTATTTAATGAATCTGTTTGTTAAAATGAAAGGGAAAACAATGAAAATGTACTGTTTTCTGAAATTATTGCATCTTAATATGTAAAAGAATTTTTATATTAATGATATTTTTTTAGATTTTATAGAACTTTCTTTCTATTAAAATAATAAAAATAGAATTATGTTACGTTTAATTGATTTAACTCCTTTATTTCTTAGTCCTATATTTCTTAAATATTTTAAAACTTTTTTCAGTTATGTGAAAAGTGTTTTTAAATTTCATATACTTTTATCTATCAAACGATTTTTTCTGAAGAAACATATAATATTCATTTCCTATAAGTTTGTCGAGTATTTATATTAAAAAATATAAAATATTTTTTAACTGTTATTTTATTTATTTAGTTTTTTTTTTTTCTTTTTTCCAAAGATGAAAATAAACCCACATCTATCATCCATAAACATATGTTTGGTGATAAATTGTGTGTGCTTATAGAATAGAAATGTTTTGTGTTTTAAATTTTACCATAGGGAGTCTTCTCTTTTTAGGATAATTGTTAGGTTATAAAATTTTATTTTATTTCATTTCATAAATTTGTCATTATTTTGAAAAGAACCTGGTTTGCAAATTTTAATCTGTTACAATCATTATCTGTTGAAAATTAATCTTAATAAATTGAAACTTAAATTTAAATATGTGTGTGATTGGGAGTTCTTTTTGGAAAATATAGGGAAAAAATTGTAAAAACTTAACAACCTTTAATTTTAAAACTAAGTTTATTTTCATTTTAAAGTATATGATAATGTGTTAGATTTTCCTTTAAACCTATAAAATACATTAACTTCTTCTGTAATAACATTTTAATTTGTTTAACAAAAAATTTTTTCCCCTGTAAAAGCAATTATGAAAGATATACTATTCTAGAATGTTCATGTTTGCAATGATATGAAAGCTGTGTTATGAAGTGTGTGTTTACTTTTTCACTTTATATTTATTTTTTCCCCATTCGTTTAAACCTTTCTTATACTGTCAAACTTTTTTCTTATAAAACCTTCTCCCATTTTCTTTTACGCTAAAATAACATGAAGTTTTAAAAAGACCAAGGGTTGCTTCTATATACTGTGTACTTTATTAAGGACACTTTAAGAAGAAAATAAATGATTAAAATATTGCAATTTTCAAACAAACAAACAAACAAAAGGTATGGATGAAAGTTTTTTTTAGTATTTTGCTTGTATTTAAATTTAAAAATGAAAGCATTCATATAACTATAGTTTAGTTTATTTTTTAAAACATTCAATCCATTTTCATCTTATTTAAATTAAGGAATGGATATAGATTCATTACATTAGGTTGCTTTGAACGATCACTTAATGTTATTACTTCTTGCGCTAATTACTTATCGGAATAAATGGAAAGTTTTTTAATTTTAAGCTGGGACCAAAAGTAAAAGTTTTGTGTTTTCTTTCCCATGTTTTTCTTCTTCGAAACTTTTTCAACTCCTTCCCCTTTTTCTCTACACTAATATTATGTACTGTTAACTTTAGGTAATTATAAAAAAATATGAGTGATTGTGCAGTTTATATGTATCATGCTGTGTGCATAATAAAAGCATCATGTCTCTTCAATAAATAAAAGGCTAGAAATAGCATAACTGTATTATTCAGACAAATAAAGCTGACTCTGTCACTGCAGAATAAAATTGTGTGACCACAAGTTGCATAATTTCATATTTAAAAAAAAAAAAAAATGCTTATATTTATATCAGAAGACAAGTTTAATTTCTTAAAGCACATGTTTAAAGGCCAATTATTATTATTACTTTCTTTTTTGGAAGCGGGATAATGGATGGTATTTAATTGCATAAAAAATCTTAAAAACATTAAATTTACTATATGCTACATTCAAATGTTAAAGATGGTGTATAAAATTATGTTAACTTTTCTTTAATTGCATCTAGTAACTAGGGATTAGTCAAGGTAGAGGTCTGCTCAGGTAAAAATTTCCGAGCCTGCTAAAAAAATTTACAGCATATTTCCGACTATGTCTGCAAGCCATTGAATATGAAATAGGAACTTTAATGATTACTTAGATAATTACATTCAAATAAAGAATCATTAAAAAAATTAATGGGGCTTAGAATAAAAGAAAAATATGGTTATAAAATCATATTTTTGAAGTTTTATAATAAAAATGGGGTAGATTTTTAAAATATTTCTCTGTAATTTATTAAATCAAAGTAAATTTCCAAAGCTTCTGTTAACAAGTGCACAATATGACTATTATCGAAAAAAGAAAAAAAAAAGGCTCAACATTTATTGGGATGAATTGCATCTATGCTCGACTCGAGTATAATGAAAGAAAATTAGCCAATGTAAAGTCTAGGTGCTTAGTTCAAGTTTTATTCCCCGTTCTTCTCTGATGATAATTTGCTGATTGTCTAACAATTTTTGTCATGTTTAGATGCATTGATTCATTCTTATTTTAACTTTCCTACCTCCCTAAATGTCAGAATTTTGAAATAATTTTAACATTTTTACTAACTATAATAATAATAAAATTATATATCAAAGTATTAAAAAAAAGAAAACGCAGCTTTTAAATTCAACTGAACCAGCACTGCAGCAACTCTATTTTGTACCTGGTGTGCACTCCTTGTTAACTTTTCTACCGATCATCAGCAGATTAGTAGTGATAAGTATTGGTGCATATGAAGCATCTCAGTGCCTATCCTAACTGATGGTGTCTGGTGCAGGTGCACTAACCACCCTTGCTGCGACTTGGAACTGAACATCTAGCAATATATTTTTAAATAAAAAAAGTTATGATGAAATTTGAGATTTGGCATTATGCAGAATTTAACAATTTCTTCTCAGTTTTAATGACTTGAAAGATAAAAAAAAAAAGAGCCTTTATTTCTGAATTTGGTGTTCATAGTAGTTCACAGTCCATTTTAAATTAATTAGTCACAACTTATTTAGTATTTATGACCTAGAAAATGATTATATTACACCTAAACCAAACTTGTTTTCTTCCATCCATCTGTTATTTTTTTCCTCTTTATAATTTCATTATGAATAAGATTGTATAACTTTCAATAAATATAAATGAATAAATAAATAAGTAAGGTCTTGCTTATAAATGAAAATAATAAAGTAACATTTGAATTAAAAAATACTATGCATATTGTCTATTGGTAAACAAATTAGGATTAAAGAAGGTGGGGGTAAATGATGGATTTCAGAAGCCCACGGTGTTTTAATAAATACTGAAGAAATAAGTAGATGATAAAAAATAATAATATAAAAAACTGAGATACAGTAAGCAAAATTTGGGGACATTATTATGCAATGACTAATTTTTTTATAATACAGTGGAAGATCTTTATAATGTACCCCTTCAGATGAGAGGTTGTGTGTTATATAGATGACATTTCACATATTACCAAACTTACCTTGTAAACATGGCCAAATATATCTGGAAAATAACAATATACAGTATAGGACCTTTATGTTGCATTCCTTGGGACCAGAAGTTGTGCAGATTATAAATTTTTGCATTATATAAATCATTTCACACATTGTTAAATTTACTTTGTAAACATGGTCCAAATATGCCTGGACCAAATCTTTATATTACTCATTTAAAAAAAATAATAATAATAATGATAGAATAATAGCAAAATTTTCATTAAAAAGCTTTGAAATAATGTTTGAAACTCAGTCCTTTAGAGGATAGCAATATTTCTACGATGTAGAATATTTAAGTAAACCACTTTCGAAAGGAAAAGTATCTTCGTAAAAAAAATCTGCAAAGAAAATCGAAAAAGTAATCAACGGTGGAAATAAAGATTGATCTCTGCTGTCCAATGACAAAAAAAACAAATTAAATATTAGAAAAATAATAGCCCATAGGATTAACGTTAGCAAGTGTGTGTTTTCGCGTGAGAAGAGAGGACCCTTAACTGCAAAATTCATTGATTACATCTGTGAACTGGTATGTTATGTAGAGAATTGTATTATGAAGATCTACTGCATTTATTTAAATGTTTTGTTATTAAAAATGCAAATAATTTTTTTCCCTCATATTAATTGGTATACATACACAAGTATTTGTGGGAAATATATTTCAGGCAACTTCTTCAGAAAATAAGATGATGGCAAAATAATAATAATAATAATAATTTTAAAAACTTGCGAGAGCTTAGTACATGTTAGTAAATTTAATGTCAAAGAAAGATTAGTGAGATTTCAAGTTTCTTTTTTTTCATACATTAGAAATTTTATGTCAGCTTAAAAATCTGAAAACAGAAGCAAAAAATACAAATTAAATTTATATCAATTTCTTAATGATTATTTAAATTACTTTTGCTTTCATTTATGTGTGTGCGAAAGGGAGGGAGGGAAAGGGGGTGATAATTTTCTTATACATGTATGTTTTTTTCATTTTTTAGTTTTACATATAAATTACTTCTTTACCACAGTCCACATTCTCAAACAATAAAAGATTTGTTATAAGCAAAATGAAACCAAATCCAAACTCTTTATGTAAATATAATTGTTAAAAAGTTTCACAATCTAGAACCATTATCAAATTTAATTAAAATAAAAAACACCAATAACTGTATGTGCACTCTCAGAAACTTACTAATTTAGTGATGCAGCTAAAAAGAACATTTTTACTGTGAGTTATATGTTCTTGGACCCTAGATTATGTTACTATAGTAATTGGTGAGTTTGAATGTATTGTTTCAGATTTGTGCCAGCGAATTTAATGATAAAGTCGCATGTTTAAATACTACTTTAGGAAACTATCTTTCATATGTGATGAAACTTGTGGAGGATGAAATACATGATGAATCTTACGGAGAATACAATCTTTAAAAAATAATTTTTAAAATCAGTTGATTCATTTTTGTAATCAATACATTCTTTACACAGACATAGTACTTACCACATGCACATACCTTATTTTAGAAACACTTTTTTAACCCCTTAAAAGGCTACTTCAGTCATAAAGAGACTCGCCAGCTAATGTTAAACCTATGGAAGCATTTTTTAAAATATCTCACATGCATTTTGATATTTTTAAATATTACTTTTTTGCATTGGATAGCTGAGGTTGATCTCTACAAAGGCTGTTTTTTATTCTCTCAATTATGGTTGCAGTTTTTTACGAGGATACTTGCATTTTTGGAACTGTTTTTTAAAATAAAAGTCCTCATAAATAAATAAATAAATAAAACTGCAATCAAAATTGAAAAAGTCAAAATGGGCATTTCTAGAGATCGACTTCAGTTATACAATACAATAAGTAAATAAATAAAATACAAACAATATGTTTTGAAAGAAAGTTCCCATAGGTTTAACATTGGCTTGCAAGTGTCTTTGCAGGAGTAAAGTAGCCTCTTAACAATTTTTTTTTTTTTTTTTTTTTTTTTTTTTTTTTTTCTAGCAGGCTGCAAACATATGCTACTATACTTATATAATAAAGTTAAAAATAATAATAATAATTGAAATAATAAGATGGCAACAGTAGTATAAAAAACAATTTAATGAAATTTATGTAATCAGTATTAACTATGTAATAAGTTTTAACGTTAATAAAATGCAGAATTTCCAAATTCGAAAGAGGAAAAAAAGGGGAAGATAGATATTCTTTAACAAATCAGACTTTTTTTTTTTTACTCAATGCAAAAATGTTTTTATCTTTTCAAAATATAATTGTTTGACTGAAAATTTAAACAATTTTAAATCATGTTTTATCGGTGTTGAAGATTAAAAATTATATATGCCACCGTAATGTAAATAGCACTTATATGTAAAAAGTACTTTTGATTAAGCAAATGATATTTGTGATTTTTAGCATAATTTAAAATTAATTATATAAATATAGGGAAAATGTCTTTCTTTCTGTAAAGATACATAAAACAACAGTAAATGTTCCAAATACCTTTTATGTGCATCTCAACATTTTTTCATAAATATGAATTAACAATTGTATCTCAGACAGCAGGTTGAGTATGACCTTTTTAAAAGTCTTAGTTTGAGACATTATTTCTTAAATTCAGATCTTTTTAATGAAAAAATAAATTGTTCTAATAACTTCTTTTTTTTAATATGTAATGAGATAACATAGTGATGGTCATTGAAAACAAAATTATTCCTTTTCAAAGGGAAAAAAATTATCAGTAAGAGTTAGATTGCTGGAGCAATGTTTGAAATTTCTCAACACAAACTGTACAGCGGATCAGAATTATTGCTTGTTCGCAGAATTCAAGAAAGAAAAAAACAAAGCTACTGAAATAAATTATTGACTATTTTTCTTAAGAAACAATTTTAAGTATAGTACTTATTGCTAATTTATTTATATTTTATTAATTTCTGTGAACAATAAGTACTATTAAATTGTAAATTTTTGTGATTCAAAACTCTGTTCTGCTAAAGTGTTAATATAGTCAGTCACTGGAGTGACAAACATATGGCATGTGTGCCCAATGTGGTGCGTCAGAAGAAATCTCTGGCATGCAGAGAACTTATAGGTAATAATCAGTTTATGGGGCAAATTCAATTTTACGTTTGTTACAAGAAGTATAATTTTGTTTAATATAAATAGACTATTAAATGACAATGGGTTAGTTTTGAATGATTTCATTATAAATCTCAGCGGTAACCGCTTTATAGTGCCATTTTCTTGCCAAACCATTCAACATGTATGTTTGCCAAATCATTTTGCTTCTCTATCAAATTCAAAAGGTTTTACTTTTTTTTAAATTTGAATTTTAAAAGAGTTTAAATAATAATATGCATAATGGACTCGCTTATACAATCATGTAACTAATAATGGGAAAATATGAAACCAGATTTAACATTGGACCTATATGATAGTGAAATATCATATTTATAAATTATTAGTATGGATTTCCATGCAATATTATTGAGTGAATAAGTTCAGAGTTGAATTTAGGGCAAGTAAAAAAATATTTTAGCAAAAATTCTACAAAAATTAATTATTTATTAAAATATTTTCTAAGTTCAAATGTTCCTAGCATGTTAGAATGTTGGTAAATAATAATTCTGAATTTTTTGACATGCATACAGAAAAAGGTTCATCCATTCCTGATATAGGGGTTTACTCCAGGCATATTTGGATCATGCGTTAATAATGTGCAAAATGGTCTATATCAGTGTTTCTCATCCTCTTTTATTTCACAGCACTTACTCAAACTCGGATTTAATGTCAGCACCACGCTAATTTTATGATTAAAAACCTATGAAAGGAATATATGTATTATTTTTTATTTCTTTACTAACACAAACAAAATTCTTCATCATAGATAAACAAAGTAAAATATTTTGTTAAATATATATATCAACATCTTCTTTACAAAATAGGATCTTCGGATATTCATAGTAATAAATCTTCTTCCAAATATCTAATCGAAATTAATTTTTGTTTTTAACAGTACTCGATGCAGAAAAGCTTATTTCGTAACATGGAGATTTTTTTTCTACAATAATTGTAAATGTGAAATTGAGGAAAAGCCCAATAGATTATAATAATGTTTAAATTATTTTTATTGTAATTCTTTGACATTTTTTATTAAGAATATTCAAACGCTGAAACAAATTAGAAAAGAAATGCAACTTTATGACACTATATTTCATTACATAGTAAATTGCTGAATTTAAAATGTTGCATTTTAAAGTAGTGAAATTATCTATATAACGCAAAAATGTTTAATATGCACAATAATCCGGCTCCAAGGCATGTGTTATAAAGAACTTCAACTGTATGATATCATTATTGAAAGATTTAATCAGTGAACATCAGATAATATAGAGTTACTAATCTTCTTCATTTTTACGGTTGTGTGCTCCCCGCCTCCAATTCTTTTTTAAGTTTCATCTAAATATTCCTCCTCCAAAATATCAGTTTTCGTCACCCTCAACTAAAAAAATATTTAAAATTAAAAAAAAAAAATCCCTATGGATGATTATATAATTACAATAATCAACTAAAACCCCATCCCCGTTTTATTATTATTATTTTATTACAGTTTAACTATTGTCACAGCAACAGAAATTTTTAGGTATAAAAGTATTTCAAGGGATTAAAAAAATGTATAACTTGTATGGTTACAGTTGATAAGCAATATTAGAATGAAAATAAACTGTAACTTCCCAGTTCTGGATTGGCCAATCTTATATATGTGATCAAAAGGGTGGTAATGTTTCTCACTTGTCTGTATATGTAGGTATTCATAAATTCCACTTTAGAGACCAAATAGCTGAATCAGTTTTGACAAATATGGTATTTTTGGATTTATTTTGACATTTTAGATGACAATGGATATAGGATGCATCATGAAAGATATATTTGCCAAACATTAAATCAGTGATGTGATGTAGGGTAGGGGGGAGGGGGGCAGTGGCTTCGGGTACTAAATTTATAGGATCTCCAAAAATAGTTCCATAAAAAAGCAGGAAATGAGTGAAAAATAAATTACAAAATTCCATTTTTACACACATGAGCCAAGTTAAGTTAAATAAAAGCATGTAATATATAAAACATATTTAACATCGGTTGAAAAGCAAAAAATTAAAAAGAAAATTGGTTACAATTTCACATTCCAAGATGTCCAATCTATTTTGCTGTGAGGTGATCAACATAGTTATTGTCACCGTTATGTTTATTTTTATTTTTTTCTAAACACAAGCAATATGAGTATAGGTATTTAGTTAAAAAGGTATTTTGCATGGTATGATCTTAATATATGTATTTAAGTTCATGTTACTCAGTGATGTTGCTAGGCTTTTGAAATTCTTGGGACCCAGACACTTCCAAAAACCTTTTTTTTAATTTTTTTTACAAAAGTGTGTCCTCCTTTTAGAAATAAGACAAATTCAAAATATGCCTCATTTGCGATTTTTCATGGGCAAAATTATGCACCCTGAAGGACCCACCACAATTCTTTATGTGCATCTGTTCTCCAATTTTTTTGCTTAAATGATGTACTATAGTGCATCTCCGGCATCACTGTGTACAACTACTCATAAATATGTGACCATATGTAACAACCTGTTTCAATTTGTGTGATTCAAAAATGATGCTGTGATTTAACTTGACAGAGACAGTTAAAATATATTGCCAGTTTCTAACGCCTGTTGGTAGAGTTTTGGAAGGAGACTGTTCTAAGAGCTGATTTATCAATACACACTGCCATTCTGGTTGAAAATGTTTAATCTTCCAATGCATATTCATATTCAGGGCTTGATCAAAGCACACATTAACTGGACTCAGCACCCCCTCCCCCTCAAATTAGGTATATGCTTTTATTAAAGCTCATAATTTAAATTTGTTTTGCCTTCGTACTGATTAGAATCAATATTTTGTATAGTAGGGTGGGTTTAAAGGCAAATATATGTTCATATATCGCTCACCCGCAAAAAGAGTGACACAACTCAAAAATACTATATTTCACAGGAGACGCAAAAGAAGATAGGCATTTTTTTTACTGTAACATAAAACTATAGCATTTAGCTCTGCATGCAGGTGTAAAAGCATTCATAAAATTGTAAAACCCTTAATAATCAAGACATAAAAGAGACAAAGAGGATTGTGTAACTTTATTCCCTCCTACCTTTTGCTCCCCCACCCTTCCGTGGTTTCACATAACATAATCTAGCGATAATCTGGATAACTACACTTGATGGCATTTTGCCTGTTTTTTAGCAAGACTCACCTAAGTCAAACCTATTAGTGGAATAATACACAAAATGAATTATTCGGAGTTGTCACTTTTCTCGTGGATGAGTGATATGTATTTTTAAGGTATCGAAAATGTTTTAATTTCTTGTGATAGTATGGGAAGGGGTGAATGATTATTAGGCCCTGGGCTTTTGTTTAGCTTGATCGAGCTCTGTTCACATTCCCTAGATTGTGACTGCTGCTTTACCACCATTCCTAGAAACACACCATGCACGTTTTCAAGCATATCATGCTCTGTTTGTTGCCTTTATACTTGAATGAAAAAAAAAAATACGGTTTCAGTGGTGATTGTATATTACTAAAGGATTGTTTGTTTGAGCCTTTGAGCCAGCTATTCACTGTTCATATGGTTCTTGAACTGTTAGTAACAAACATTCTGTTCATGTTTGAAGGATAACAAGAATTACTGTCAATACAATGTAGAATTATCGAATGTGAAAAATATGTGATCACTCGATAGATTTGCATTATATTGACAATGCGTATGCACCCTAAACATAAGCATTTTTAATTTATTTATTTTCTTTACTTCGCTTATGACCAGCACTGCGCAAGATAGTGTGAAAGCATAGTTTTAGAAGCCTTTTTATATGCACAATTTTAAATAGAAATGTATGCTTTCTTTATGGATTTCTTATCTAGTTGTATTTTTTTTTTTTTTTTTTTTTTACAGTGTTTGCGTCAGGAACATAACCAGATGGAGGCAGGCTAGCATTTTCTTGATCCTCCTCTAGCTCCCATAATCTTTCAATACAATAGTATATCTGTTACTTTAAAGATTTTGAAACTTAACTTCTTGCAAACACTCTGACATTGTCAAAATACAGAAATACATAAAAAATGATGAAAATTGATAAAGAAATTTTTTTAGCTACAGTGTTTTACTATTATTCATGTTAAAGGTATTTTAAATATCAAGCAACAAAAACTAGTAACATTTTCTACACACAAAAGGTATTTAGTACTAGGGTAAAAACTTAACCAGATCTTCCAGTAAGAGATGAAAAAATTTTGAATCATATTATTTTAACTACATGTTATTTGCTATGATCCCCAAACCTTGAATGGAAATAGGCATATATTTTTAGCATGTGCACTTATGAAGTTATAGGTTTTTTTTTTTTGGGAAATTTTAATTATTTTCAATTTATAATTTTTACATCAAATCCCTCGATAGACAGGTGTACTTGTTCTCTAATTCTATCTCAAATTAATTCTTTAATTAAAATAAAAGAAAAAAGGTACGTAAATTAGCCGCACCAAAAAATTTTAAACCCCCTTCTGGCTTTGCTATCTGGTGGCGGCTGTGGTTTGTGTGTATGTGTAAGAGATTGTCCTTTATAAACGTGTTGCTGATTATCCATTTAGTATAATTTAACTGAACCTCTTAGTTCGTTTTCGTGATTGTTTAATTTATAAAAATTATTTTAGTTCTTAAAAATCAAAATTTAACTGAGCCGAAACAGACTTGATGTTGTAGTTTAGGACAAGCTGTTTGATAAGTTAAACTCTTAAAGATGTACAGTTTGTTCTTCCTTTATACTTTGACTTATTTCCAAATCCTTTCCATATATTTCCGTTGAAAAAATATGTATACTCCAGCCTTCAGCTTCCCATTAAGGCTTTTCCTTCAAAGTTACTTCAGTTTAAATTAGTTACATTAGCGAAATTAAAGAAATAATATAAACAAAATAGTGTTAGTTTATCACCTTTTTTTTTTGCTGGTTAATATACTCTTATTTTAACTGTTTAATATTTATAAAAAGATATTTTCAACGATTTTATAATTGTGTTTTAATTTCTAAAATAAAACCCTGTTTTTGAGCTTTTTTTATAATTTCATTATCAAAAATTACTGCAATATATTAAAAATTATGAAATTCATTCTGTTATCTTTTAAATGTTATTTAGTTTTTCAACTAAGCTTTTGCAAGCAATTAGCATTGATTTATATTTTTCTCACTTCAAACGTACACAGAATGAAAATCAAAGATAAAAACTAAATTTTATTGACTTTTACCTATCAAAATAGCTGTCTTGCAACATATTTTAATTTCTTATTTCGTTCATAATATAAATTTAAAAAATAGTTACTAATTTGTTTTAAGAGGTAGCTGTGCTTGTTAACTCTGTCATCTCATTTCTGATCTCATAAATTAACCTCTGTTGATAGTAAAGTAAATATTAAGTAAAATAATAGATTTTATTCATATTAATTAGAAATTTAAAATTCTTAGATAGTTATTATTGTGTTCTATAAAGCATTCATTCATTTTTCAAATGAGCCACAAAAGTGTTAAAGGAGTTTTTAAAAAATAAAATTTTAATGTTATGTTGACAATTTGTATACATTTGTTCACAATTATAATTGTTCAAACTTTATGACAGTTATTATTATTGTTTAACGGAAAAAACTAGTATTTTAGTAATATTTTATATGAATTTCTTAATGCATCATGAGTAACCATGTAGCACTCTTTTTTTTTATTATTTTTTTAAATGTATGGAGATTTGTTAAAAATATTACAGTAAGGAGTTGAAAGTTAAGGAATGTTCCTATGCAAATTGTTTTAAAATGAAACTCAGACATTCTGTTAGAGAAATAGAGAAGAAGAAAAAATTAGATTTTAACAACATTATTAAAAAATACTTTTTGTAAAATACAGTCCAACTTTATTATAACGAGCTCGAATGAAAAGAGAACTCGATTTGAACGAGGAATTAACGAGCTAATGTTTGGCCCAATATAAAATTACACTGTGAAAACTTCATTATTGTAAGCTCGGAGCAGATACACATAAATAAGGTCCCGTTTCTATCTCATCCTGTTAAACACACACACCATTTCTTAATCTATTTCTATCTTTATTAAAAAAGAGTAAAACATCTCGAAAAAGCTTCTCTTTGCAGTCACATAAAAAATAACGAATTAAAAGTTTTTTGTCTTCTTTCATTGCATTTTTCTAATTCATGTATTTAAGCATGTAAAGTATTATGCAATTAAAATTAAAATTTGCATTTCAATTAATAATTTAAGAACATAAAATGAACTGTTATATAATAATTCAGCTACTTTTATCGATTTGATTAACTTTAAATTATTTTCTTATTTGAGTTTGAACTCCCTTGTTGTGGGAACTTATTTAAAGTGAGAAAAGGCACCAGTCCCCTTATCCTCATTGTAATCAAGTTTGACTGTATATTGGCGATTACATATTCACACCTAAAACAAAAATCTTGGATATATTTTTGTGATTCATTCAAAGAAAAAAAAATCATTAGTTTGTTGAATTGGATGTAAAAAAGTTGTAAGGAATTTGCTTTAAACTGCTGCTGCTCAAAGGCTAACCAGGACAACACAGTACAAAAACAAAAAAAGGATTTCAACATACTCTTCCAGACCAAAGTATGCCAAATATATGCATGAGCTATTTATTGTTCACTTTTCAAAAGAGCGTATACTGCATTATTTTTCTCTTCTTGTTATATAAAAAACAAAAAAATGTTTAACATGCTTTCTGTTGGAACAAACACTGTAAATACATTGTACGGCTGGCTACTGTTGTCGAGCAAGTTGTCTTATTAGAAGAATGTGAGACTTTATTGTGTTCCACGAAGACTGTCATCCCACTGAAGATGTGTTTATATGTATGTATGTATGTATGTATGTATGTGATAGATTCGCCTTCTTTTCCTATATATTGACCAAGTGCTTCATCTTCACAGTCATCTTTGTTGTATAAATGAAACATTAAGAAGCCTGTCTTATAATGGCATTGTATTATAGAGAGCAATAGAAATACAAATATTAATAATAAACATGTTTGTTTTAATTTGTCTGACTAGAGTATGAAATAATTATTTTACACATTAATAAGTAAAGACAATAATTACACTTTTGCTACCAGCATGGCGAAAATGAAGTTCTCCACTAAGCTCAACCATTACCGTCTCTATTGTAAAGGCCTAACAGGTGGGAATGTTTTCACTCTTTGGCATCACTGAAGAAGATTATTACTCGCTGGTGATCAGCTTGCAGTTGAAGCATCTGATCTACCCAATTTTCAGTAAAATCTTTTATCGCTAACCTCATGGTCCACTGTGCTTTGGATTATTTTTGCAAAGTTTTATTTAGTTTGATTTACATGTTTTAGTGTGAAGTAAATTATGGATATTCAATGACAAGTGGGCACTAAGGAAAACTGCAAGACTGAGGCATGGTCTCTGGGTACAAAAGTAATTATTTTGAACAATCCAACAGCCAAAATATTCCGGTTTCTTATATTAGAAGAATTAAAAAAAAATGCATGGCTTCATGCAATTCCTGGTACTAGTAAGTTTCTGACTGAATATTGCAGAGGAAACATCAATCTCTTCTCTAATCTTCATTTGTGATGTCACGGAATCAGTCGGTAAGGCTTTAGAGTAGAGACGGTAATGGCTCAACGCAACGGGGTGCTGTGGAAGTGGCTACTCACTCACGCGAAAACACCCGCTCGCTAATGTTAATCTCATTGAGGAAATATTTTATGAAATCTCGTTCGCATTTCAATATTTTTAAATATTTTTTTCTGCATTGGATAGCTGAGGTCTATCTCTATTCAGGCCCTTTCTTACTTTTTTTTTTTAGTTGCAATTTTTTTTTTTTTTAATTCAAGATATTTTTACTTTTGAAACCGGTTCCGAAAGTGAAAATATCTTAATTTAAAAAAAAACTTGTAATCAAAATTGAAAAAGTACAAAAAGGCCTGCATAGAGATTGACCTCAGCTATCCAATGCAGAAAAAATCATTTAAAAATATTGAAATATGAACGAGATATCTTAGAATATTTTCCCCCACACGATTAACATTAGCGAACGGGTGTTTCGTGTGAGTGAAATAGCCTCTTAATTGATTCTCTCCGATCACGAAATCCCACGTAAATCCATGGGAAAATTTAATTAGGTGATTTCTTATTACCAAATACAATTATCAAAAGACTGTTTTCACTGTCGTAAAGTAGAGAGACGTGCTACGCCGATGTAATGCGTTTAAAAAAAAAAAAAGTTTTAAATACTTTTAAGAAGATAATAAAATTTGAAAATTTTCCTCAAGTAGAAATTCCAAAATTTATAGTTTTTTAATAACTTTTTTTAAGTAGTGTTGGCACCAGATGTCTATATTTTCGGTTGGTGAAAACCTTAATTTGATAATTATATTAAAACCCGTGGGCCGTGGCTGTATGGTACCACTTGGTATTTAGTGATAATTATCCTTTAAGTCGGTAAGAAGAGACTACAAATACCAACCAGATTCCATTTCATAACCACAACATAATTTATGCATAACTATCTTGTGATATAAACAGTTATAAAAAGTATTTTAGTCATAAGGCACAGTTTTCAAAATTATTGGAAGGGTTCTACTAGGATATAATTCACAAATATATGTATGTATATGTGTAATAACGGAGCCTGTCTTAAACGGAATTTTGTTTAAGAAAAGATTTCATCGTCTTTTCAGAAAGAATACCACATAATTATACCTGCTAATCCGAAAATCTGTTTAAAACGGATTTTAAGTAGATTTCATAACAAATACTACCTATTACATTTCCCCCTATGTCGGAATTTCAGAAACTTTTTTGTAGATCTACGCCAATCATGACATCTAGAACCCAAAACCATCACCAGTTCAAAACTTTATCTATCTATCTATCTATACATATAGATATATCACTCTTTTATGGACACGATAACTTCCATAATTCTGCACAAATCACCTCCAAACTGATACATAAAATCAAGGGGCAGAAAATCTCGATCAAGTTCATTAATGTGCAAAATCATACCAAGGAACTGGAAATGGGAATCGTTTTTGTGAAAACAGGATAACCCCATAACTTCTTAATTATAATACATATAAAATCAGTTTAAAGTTATTACTTCTAGGAAAAGGGCCAAAAATTTATGTATGACAGATTTTTGATGATATTAAAAATGGCCTCAAGGCGCAAAAAAAATTCATAACTTCGTCCATTCACAAGATATCAAATCCGCTTAAATTTATTATAAATTTTCTTAATATTATCTACAACTTTTATATTGACAAATTTTTGGATAGGACCAACTCTTACAGCAAAATAAATAAAATCAAAAAATTCCTGCCGGCTCCCTCTACAAGCACAGGTAGATTTCGAAGTGGGCGCTCCCAACTGCAGCATCAAGGAAAAAAGTTTCTTCTTCAATCAGGCTCTCCACGGTCTGCGGCGAAGACGCGGAATCCACTGTCGTGAATTTCCAGGTCCTTAATTGTGCCTAACCTTAGGGATGGTGGAATTGATACTCAGAAGCTATCCTACCAACAAATGTAACCGTAGATTAAAGATAAATTTAGTTTATGGTCCATTTTTTTAAATTTCGTACCTTTACCAATTAACACGACTAAATAATTGAATAAACACGGGAGAATTTTTATAATTATTTACAAAATAATTGGAGTATAATTGGAAAAAAAATACCTCGTCAAAAGCGGCCAGATAAAATAGTTAAACTGGGTTTATCACTATTCTTGATTTAGTTTTTGTTGTTGAAATTAGTACATAACTTCGAAATCTACCCTGTACGCCGAGTCGACAGGGATTTTTTTCTACGGTCCCTAGCAATTCCGTTTTCATAGATTTTATTGCATAAATTGAGATCTGTCACCCGTTTAATATTGTTTTTTAAATTCTCTTTGACCTGACGGAAGAAATAAAATAAAATCGTATATAATGGGAGTGTATTTAATTATTAAAAAAAAAGTCGTGTAAAAATTAGCGGGATTGAGTATGCACCATATGAAGTAAACGCCATGAAAACAGAACCTGTCTACAACCATGGGTGCAATTTTACTATCAAGAAGTTTAAATCACTATATTTTATTGTAAGAGATCAATTTTTAGCCATAATGCAAGACAGAAATCTTCTAGTCCATTTCCATTTGGTTATTCGTAATACTCAGAAAAGTTTTCAGTCTAGGCTTGGATGAACTTCTTGCACCCATGTCTACAACGGAATATCGTTAAAAACTGAAAACATTTTTAATTATTTATGGATGGTGACCTTCTAAATCGGAAACTTATTTAAAACGGAATTTTTCTAGTCCCTTGTGATTCCGTCTTAGCAGATTTAGCTGTACAAAAACAGGAGCTTAATCTTTAAATCGATGACATTCCTTCCAAATTCTTAACATGCAGTTTTTCTTGATACCTCAACAACAAAAGAAATGTACTGGAAAAAAGCACATTAAATCGTTTAAATAAGTTATTCGACATTCAGTTTTTGTGAGAACTGTTTTACATGCATTAGAACAATTGGAGGAAAGAACTTGGAACTTAAAAATTGGAGGAGCCTGAACCCTACGAATCCTTACAACTGTTTGCTTACGATATCAGGAGGGCCCGACTTAGACTATCTAGGACCCCCTTCTATCTATCCATAAAAATTGTTCGTAAGTTATGCTGAAGTGACTAATACTAAACTTCATACCTATTGTATGTATGCATACATTTCGTACCAAGTACTATTCATATATTTGTGTACAGTGTAACACAAGAAAGAGTAGTAGTCTAAGAAACAAGTAATATATAAAAAAAAAAATTTAAGTCAATTCCTACTTTTTAATCATAAATATATAAAAATAAACCGTACAACATTAATGTCCCACGTTATCTTTATTGAACATTATTTTATAATCATCGTTGGGGTATTTTATTTTTTGTTGGCATCACTCATTTGAGATAAATCTTTCATTTCATTTATGAAAACAATGGGAGAAATTTTTTTCTCCCATATAAAAATTAAAATTAATTAATTAAATTTAATGAATGAATTAATATTTGAAAAAACTGTATTAACATCAATTGTCATCCAGTACAAGTTAAAAAAAATTATTTGAACTTGAATGGATGAATAGAAAATATTTTATTAACGATTGAAAATTCCAACAAGATATATATAGAGAGAGTGTGAGTTAATAGTAGGAATTTAAAAAATACTAGTAGAAAAACTAGAAGAAAAATTATGGATTGGTTGACGGGGGGTATATATTTGTTTGACAACTTTCCTTACGTATATAACATAAGATGTCTATAGAAAAATACCCCCAATTGATCATCATTAATGATTTTAAACTGCTTCATTACGAGGTAAACATCAATAATGATTTTCTAAATGAGGTGATAAATTTAATTTCTCTTGAAAACAGTGAAATACTAAGTTGTTATAATAAAATTTTAATCATTAGTTTTCTAATGATATAGTTTGTTCTTTTTTGTGGGATGTGGTACGAAAAACAAAGAGGAGAAGTGGAAGACCACACTCTCTTCCTAAATTTTTGTAAGAATGAAAATGTAAGAATTTGGTCACTTTTGGCCAATTTTAACCATTTGGCACCCTCTTAACGAAAATCATTATTATTCCCAATTAGCCCCCCCCCCTCAATTGGGGGATCCGGGGCAGCTGCCCCGCATGCCCTTGAATTAGTCAGACCTTGGATATTAGTGCTAAAAAATATTTATCTTTCATACGGCTGAATACTTTTTAGAAAAATTAAGTAACTGAATATCAGTTATTTTATATTAGTCGTAGAAAAATAAGTCGGGTCTTAGATTTCCACGTGTACATGTTTTTTAGGGTGGGTGTGGGGGGGGGGGTACATATTATCAAAATATTAATGGAAAATATCAATTACTGCGGCTGTTTTTACATTTGTTGATTAGAACATTACAGGGTGCAGCACACTCTCAGAAATAAAACACTCAATTTTGACGATTCGACAATCCTTAAGCATTATTTAGTTATTTTTGACAATCATTTCGTCACAGAGTCAGGTGGTTTTTGACGAAACGCGAAACCTCAAATATCTGACGACTGACAAAACTGTTTCCTCACTGTCAAAAATAAAACTCTCACTTTTTACGATTCAGCAATTCTTGAGCTATATTTCATCATTTTTGACAGTCATTTCGTCTCAAAATTAAGTGATTTTTAATGAAATGAAAAATGTCAAATATTTGACGAAACTGTTTCCCCATTCACGCGGCCAGATTATTTTTGTTGTTACAAAATCGTTCAAAAAAAATCAAAATTTCAGGCGATCTTTTTTATTTAAGAAATATATTTATATAACAATCAAATTTAAAATATGCATAACTGATCCCTTTCCCCTCTATAAACAGTAGCATGTTAAAATCTTAACCCCCATCATCTTTATAATTTCTGACCTACAAATTAACTAGACCATATTCTAATCATTCATTGAACAAAGGAAATTTCTCTAATAAATTTTATTAATCAAGCCATATTCTAATTATTTATTAACCAGAAAAACCATAATAATAATCTAGCCTTATTAATTAAAACATGCAGAAATTATAACAACATCGATAAAAATACAATCTACTTTCTAAAAATATAAACACACATCAACATCCTGTAGATACATTTAAAATCAAATTCACGCAAGGTTCTGCTGGCGAAGGAGGCAGCACAGTAGTCTCCCACACCGAAGATCGCGCGTTCATCCCCTTGAAGACTTGAGAAATGCGTCCTAATTCTTCCCATTGTCAATTTCAGATGCTTCTAAAATTGTCAATAGATGGCGCCACCTGCCTTTTTTTTTTTACACTTTCCAGCAAGCAATTTGACGAAATTAACTTCCACACTTTTTTGAGAATACAAATTTACTCGATTTGACGCAGTATTCGCTCGGAGCATTTCCCAGGAAACAATTTCGTCAAAAACGAAAAAATTTCGTGGAATTTGAGCATTGATTTCTGACAGTGCACAAGTAACTTTTTATTTCTATTTAGCGGCAGTTTTGAATGATGGCCGATAGCTTTATACACTGACAACAACGGTGGCATTTCGAACATATACAGAAAGTACGTATTCATAACTAGGGCATTTTCTCCTTATTCCTCTATTGCAGTGGTTCCCAAACTTTGACCGCGATTAGCCTTTTTGTAAATCCCACGCGTTTCAGTAAAAGGAGAGAAATAATGCCTTCTGGTTTGTTCAAATCGTGTAACCCTCGGGTTTAACCACTTCGACTTAGGCAAAGAATACCCGTATTTACTTGAAGAAAGTTCAGAAAACTCTGAAATTTAGGATAGTATATATATAATTCAGTTACCGAAAAAACTTCTGTCAAGAAAAGGAAACAAAAATTGCTTCATTTTATACATTCCCTTTACTTTGTTTGTTAAATATATTTGAAAAATGTAACATGCATATGTGTAATTCTTTATCGAAATAGTGTAATGCGTAAATAAAGTTCTAATCACTGTTTCTTTCTAAAGAATTTTTCTTATTGAAAACATATTTACTTTTTAAAAAATATTTAACTGAAGGCAATTTTAGAATTGATTATTAAAATAAACTTACTCAGCCATGAAAATATCTCTCATTTCAGCGGGTTTTCGCTTAAAAAAAAAAAAAAAGAAAAGAAAAGAAAACGAAAAAAATCAATTTCCTCTTTTCCGAAAACAAATTCCTCCTTCTCCTACGTCTCTCAGAAGTCTTTTTTTTTCTGTTCTTTTTGTTACTTTGTAACAATAATCGAAATAATTAATCATCTAAATCCCCTCGAACTTTCGCCCTCACTCCTAACTTTCTCAGCACACAAAGTTAAAAATTGGTCGTTGAGGGCCACCGTAATACTTACTCATCATGGATATGCATAATATAAAATATGAAAATAAAACGTGTAAACTATTTACAAAATGCATTGCGATTCGAATAAAGTCGTGGCTCGATGACGTCCTAAACTTTAAATGCTCTATTACGGAATTGCGTAAAAGAAACATCCTTATAACTTCAAAAATGGTAATCCTATTCACTAGGAGTTTACTGCGTCGGATTAAACGTCTCATTTCCAATTAAAATATATCTTTGAATTAAAATTTGAATGAAATACAGGGTCATGAAAAATCGAAGCGTGTGGTAAATAGGATTACAAATATCTCGGCAACTCATGATCCGATCGACTTCATTCTTTATGCAAAATTTATGTTTTTTTATTGTCTTTTATATTCATTCCTTAAAATAAACAATTTTGAAAATTTTTATATACCTTTTATCAGAACGAATATTTCGAGACTCCGAAAAAAATAGTTCCGGATAATCGAGGTTACTGAAATTCAATAAGCTGTTTCTCATTATTACATACTAAGTACATACCAAATTTCAAGTCTCTATTTCAATTTGTTCGGGAGATAGAGCGTTTACAGACAGACGGACGGCATTTTTTTTTTTAAATATGTTTTTTGGAATCTCCATTGTCTAAAACGTGTCAATACGTCAAAAAAAAATTTTTTTTTTCGATTTTCAAAACGATTACAAGACTTACCCTATACTACGTATGCTGGGTAAGTAATATTTAAGATTATTTTAATTTAAAAAAATTTCCTGCTTTATTTGTTATTTTTTATTTTATTTGTTACTTTTTAGTAAATAACTAATCAATCATTTATATTACCCCGTCCTCCTAAAATTTCCGTTTCTTCCCACCCCCCTTGAAGTCGCAGTGTAAAATATTTTTCTTATTTATTTATTTATTTATTTTGTAATTTTTTTCCTTTTTGTTAGTTTGTAGTAATAATAAATAATTAATAAATCTTTAAATCAAAATGTTAAAATTATTGTAGTTTAATTAATTTTTAAAAATTGCATACATTAATTTTATTATTTATAATATAAAATTAATTAATTACGTTTGGGTAGTTAATACTAACATGACAGGAAAAAATCAGCACCAAATAAATAAATAAATAATAATAATATACAGAAAATATTAATGAAAATATAAAATTTTAAAATTAGGATTTGAAATTTTTACATTTATATAATTCCTAAAGTTCTTCAATAAATTATTTCAATTTTAGAATCTGAGGATAATATTTGCCCTAGACCTAGAATTAAAATATGGTGTGAAATTTTGCTTATTTTTGTTGAAATTTTAAAAGTTTGTTTCCATTTCAATACATAGTCGGTCCCTTAAGACTTTTTTTTTCCTAATCCATATAATATAGAAGACACAATTCTCGGTCAAATGATAATTGTCGCATATCTTTTCGACAATTTAGTAATAAAATATTATGGGGCGTTGTTTTTGTTTTTTCTTTGCGTGGGAGGACTTTCGTTTTTTCCATAAACCGCATCCTTTTGAAACCTTCAACTATTTTCACGTCATCGCCTTATTTCCCAAGCCTTCAAACCCATAAAGTTCACCAGATTAAGTTTATTGACGTGTTTTTAAATTTTTGCAGATAACAAAAGAAAACAAGTCGTAAACTCTCAATTTGATACGCATCTTGGTTAAGATTACGATTTTTTTTGCACATTCAAACAATGTAGCCTTCCAGTAAGTACGAAAAATAGCAACAATTTTATGAGTACTTATTTCTTTGGCTTTCGCTTCTATTTATTACGCTTGTTGCAGTTTATTGGACCCTTCATAATTTCAGACGTGGGAAATGGACGTTTTTCACCTTTTTTATTACTGTAATCGAGCAAACATAAGCCGTTTGCACGTTTACTTGTTATTTGGAAATCTGAAAATAACTTAGGTCGAAAAAAAGAAAATGCTTTTTACCTTTTTTCTTTTAAGTGACAGGATTTCTTATTATAATTACCGAAGAAAATTTCTTATTTATGATAAAAACGCTTTAATCACAAAAAAAAAAAAAAAAAAAAAATCACATTTTTGTAGATATAATGTTTTTTTTTTTTTTTTTTTTTTTAAGATTAGTGATGGCGAATAGAGATTTTGACCGAATATCGAATATTCGGCGCACACAAGTAAAACGAATACCGAATATTCGTCCTGAAATATTCGTACTGAATAGCAACTATTTGGCCGAATACCGAATACTTGACTGGCCAAATACTCCTATATTTCAGGATTTAAAAGTATTAAAAAGTTAAATTTAAAAATAATTTTACACCATATTTAACAAAACTACTCCTATTTTGATTTATATATATATATATATATATATGCTTTGTATATATGCTCAAAGCATATATATATATATATGCTTTGAGTTATGGTATAAGAAAGAGTCTATAACCGTTTAGTCTTAAAACTGTTTTAATTATTAAAACTTTAAACTTCATGGCTTCCCCCGTGAATTAAAATAAATGAGTAAAATTTTCTTGTATTTCCAAAGCAAATATTTTAAAATCGAAGAGAATTTTTGAAGGAATTAGACTTTCATATAGTATTTATTTGTCAGGAAGGAACTAAAGTAAAAAATATATATTCGTTATGGATAAATCGTCTGTCCATTTTTAATGCTGAAAAGTTCCGAAATTTCATAAAATTAAAAATATCATAACTCTGTTATTGTTGTGCTTGTCAGAGCATGGAGAAAAAATGTTCTAAATATAACTTATAGGACCCATAGTCCAGGGGAAATGTACATGTTACCTTGCAAAAGGTCGGGTAGAAGATTTTTTTCCCGACTTGTATATAATGAGGCCAACATGTAAAAACCGAATTATCCAACAAAATTTCCTAAGGGAGAATTTTCTGTGGCCAAAAAGCAACAAGATTTTGGGACATTTTTTGTTGTTTTTAAATATCTCGAGACCCGTTGTCGTAGCGTATTATTTGTTAATTACACTCTTAAAGAAGGCAAAATTTTCTACAACTTTCATATTTACAACTTTTTTATACACTCAATAGCAAGCGCAGTACAGCATTTTAAAAATAAGACACTTTTTTTCAATTTTCTTAAAAACCGTGAAAAACGTAGTTTTGTCCCGATGATGCAGATGTTCACCACGTATATAATGATGTATGTCAATTTCTACATATTGACAGCTGTAAATTATCTATTATTTGCACACCCTCTTCTTCATTTTTATAACAACAGACATATTTTATATTCAATAAATCTATATAATTTAACAAGTAGGGGAGAGTGTGGATGAATAAGACAATTTTTATATTTAGACAGTGACTTTAAGTATGCCAATTGTTAATTTTAAAGTATTGTTTAAAAGAATATTTCAGTATTTAGTAACTTATTAGCCCGTCAGTTTCAATAAAAGAAATCGTGTTCAATTTTAATAATTATTTTTATATTGCATACGTATTATTCATTTTATTACATAAACAATTTATTCTATAGTACAATCGTACATTTTATTTACCAATTATTCATGACATATGTTTTATTGTTTTAAGTATAGCAAGCATTTGATTGTAGTTGCATATAAAAAGGGGGACTCTAAAAATAAATATATATTATGTAACAAATATTTTTTACCTTATAAAATATATACGATAAAAATGACAACAGATTATTTTATTAACTAATATTATGTATGTATATCTCTTGTAAAATTTAAAAATTATAACAATAAAATATTTGAGATCACCATTTTTTTAAAAATGAGCAAAATATTAGTTTTAGTAAATATTGTCAATATTTTCCCACTTATATTATGCAAATATATCAAAAGATTATAAAATTTTAGCGTGCAATATATAAAATTTTAAGATTTTAACTAGTAAATACTTTAAAGCTCAAACAGAGAAACTTTCTTTTGGTTGTTGAAAAATACACTTTGTAGAATATTCAAATCTTCTGTAATATGTACTTTTGGAAACTATATCTGTTAAATGATCTCAGTGCTACCATTTATCAAATGAAATACCAAGTTATTTTTGATTGTATAGCATATAAACATTTTTGTTACATTCATCCCCTATATCATTCAAGTCCACTTTCCCTACGCAATAAAGTAAGGTACGCAATATGACTGCATAAGCTAAATGACAAAATGTATTTTAATAATAATAACACTGGTTTACACGGTTTATATACTTTTGCCGAAATGGGTATTTTTTCATAGATTCTAGTGCACTGAGTACGAGAAAATTACTGTAAAAAATCTGTCACGTCTAGTTTAAAAAATATTTATTAAATACTTAAAAAACAAATAATATAAAAAGAAAAAAAATAGAAATGACTGATTTTACTCTTCTTTTTATAATTTTCTTGATCTGTTTCTCTTACAACAGACCAACAACCTTTGTGTTGGTCTTCAAAAAGTTTAAGGTCTTGGTGAAAACGTTTGCCCTGCTCGTCACTCACGGCACCCAAGTTTTCAGGAAAAGAATACATGTGTGAATGGAGAAAATGTATCTTCAGAGACATGTTCACACCTATTGCATGATAGTTTTTTTTAATAAAACAGCAATATTTTTTTCATAATTTTCATCTTTATGATTTCCTAATAATCCATGGACATCAATTATCCTTTTTGGTGAAATAGCTGCTGAAAATTTGACTTCGATTTCGGTAATAAGTTAATTTGATATTTGGTGGCAATAAGTTCCACTGTTGTAGACGAGAGGCAAGAATCTCTGCCTTAGATCTAGGTAGTTGCAAGTCTCGCACAAGGTCGTTCAACTCATTTTGGTTTATTAAATATGAAATTTTATCATCTTCGATTACGAACTCGTCATCATTTTCATCCTCCATAAAGAGATCGACATTATCTTGGCAACTCGCACTTGACATACTACCTGGACAACTGGGATGTGGCAGATTTTCCGAATGTGATATCGGTTTTGAGACTGGTGGAATGTCAGGATATTGATTTTTTTGTTTATTTTTTTAATTAAAGCCTGCTGTTTTTGGCAAACAAAAATAAAAGCCATTTTCGTGATTTGAAAGTTCTCTCCGCAGCATTGGTGATCCAAATTGAAGATACTTTTTTCTCCCGAAGACCAGCATATAAGAATAAGCCTACAACCTTCATAAAAAACATGTGGAACCGACTTTTTATCTTGATTACTCACTGAGAATCCAAAATCATGCAAATATGCTGTTTTAAGACATTCCGATATCGGTCTTCCTTTTTTTTTGCGAATATAAATTGTCCACAAACGTAACAAGAACGATCAGAATTTAATTTACACACTCTATTAGACATTTTATCAAAAACAAAACCACAAGAAAACAGAATATAGAATCCAAGTTGAAAATGCGGGTTAGGTTGAATGTGATGTGATAGATATATTATAGAATTAAAAATGCGAATATTGAAAAATGTAAAAATTTTAAAAATGTGACGTGATAGATTTTTTTCAAATACCGCCTTTTATTAGTAAGAGGTAGTATAATAAGAAAATAGGTGTTTCATCAAAAGTATATAAAAAAAGTTTAAATTTGTAAACCAGTGTAATTTCTACAGGACACTTAACGATATTTTTGTCTCTTTGATGGGAGGAGGATATATCAGGATCATGTTCCTCTAGAGCAGGGGTTCCCAAACTTTTAGACCGACGTACCACTAAATAATAAGTTCATATTTCCAAGTATCCCTAGGTAACAAACGTAAAGCTAATATAGAAAAACCTTTAAAAAAGAACCTGCCTAAAACGAAATATATCTTCGGTCTTTTGTTTCTGTCATAGCAGGTTTTATTGTATTTAAAAATGAATGATTACATTACTAAATTGGTACTAAGATTGTCTGCTTCATAATAACATTCAAGTAAAAAGTATTACCACTATTAAATTTTAATAATGCATATAATATCAAAATACAGTGTTTTGGTATAGGAAAAAAGCCACAATACTTAATGACATATTGGCACACACTGTTTCATATACTACTGTTACTGTAATATGATGCATTCTATCTTTTATTTCATGAACCAGTATCGGACTTCTGCGTACCAGTAGGCAGAGCTTCGCGTACCAGTACTGGTACGCATACCATAGTTTGTACCAACCCCTGTACTAGAGGTATTTTTTCTTTTTCCGAGTCAGTTGTTTGTCACCCGTCCCCTCCTCCCCATACCCACTCTTTCTATAACCAGCGGGTATGTAAGTTGGAAAAATAGCCTCATTTTTGAAAGGCCGTACTGTACTTAAGAAAGAGGGTGTGCAAATAAAAGATAATTTACTGCTATCAATATGTAGAAGTTGACATCCATGATTAAATCCGTGGGGAACATTAGAAACATCGGTACAAAACTACGGTTTTCTCGGTTTTTAAAGAAATTGAAAAAAATGTCTTATTTTTGAAATGTTGTACTGCGTTTGCTATTGAGTGTATAAAAAAGTTTTAAATATGAAAGTTGTAGATAGTTTTGTCCTCTTTAACACCATAATTAACAAATAATACGCTACGATAACGGGTTTCGAGATATTTAAAAAACAACATAAGAAATCCCGAAATTTTATTGTTTTTTGGCCACAGAAAATTCTCCCTTGGAAAATTTTGTTGGATAATTCGATTTTTACATGCTGGCCTCAGTATATACAAGTCAGAAAAAAACTTCTACCCGACGTTTTGCAAGGTTTTTTTTTTTTTTTTTTTTTGGTACATTTCCCCTGAACTACCAGGGACCGTATAAAAATTTAAAAAGTGCAACTTTTTCAAAATGAATGGCAGAATTATTCCATCGACATAATCTGAATTCCTACAGTATTTTGAATACTTTTGCCATTCACACTGCCAACCGGTGAGCAATTTCAACGCTTTTCAATCTTTTCGGGAAAATCTGTCTAAAGTTTACCATTTACCTCTTATGAACTAAAATGAGTAATACTTCTATTTTAATCAGAGGTGAAAAAATCCGGAATTTCTTGTAGAAAATCGGACAAGATTATACTTCTGCCCATCCTTACAAGAAAACGTTATAAAATTCAATGACGCTGTTCTGTATATTATTTCCAAGCAGACGGATTTTTTGTAGGCTAGAACCCAAAGGAAGAATATTGTCCATTATGATCATTTTTAAGTAACAATTATTATTTTCCTCTGTGGTTTTTGTTGTTTCGTTCAACACCTGACGATGGTATAAGATTTTTGCCAAACGATCTGTGAAATTTTATGCCTGCCGCCGAAACAGAATTCAATTTGGCCGCTTCTTGAATCTCGCTTATCTGTGCCATTTTGTATCATGGTGCTATGGTATGAATGCAACTTTTCTAAACACAATGCTTTTTAATGACGCTTTCTGCATATTATTTCCAAGCAGACGAATTTTTTGTAGGCTAAAACCCAAAGGAAGAATATTGTCCATTATGATACTTTTAAAGTAACAATTATTATTTTCCTCTATGGATTTTGTTGTTTCGTTCAACACCTGACAATGTTATAAGATTTTTGCCAAACAATCTGTGAAATTTTATGCCTGCCACTGAAACAGAATTCAATATTTGACCGCTTTTTGAATCTCGCTTATTCGTGCCATTTCCTAACATAGTGCTATGGTGTGAATGCAACTTTTCTATAAAATGTTAGAAGCTAGAAGAACGATTCTGAACACATGTATTCAAAAAGTTCTGGAATCGAGTGGCAGAATAAGAAAATAAAGTCTACTATTGAAGAATTGGAAACTGTCCGGGCTCTGTTTAATTTGCATTACATTTGTTAGAATTTGTTAATATGGAACGCTAAAATATTCTACGATTTGGGACATTGAGAAATTATCACTCTAAGCAGGATACTTTTTAAGCTATATTACATTAGCCTCAGCTGTAGTTACAGCAGACCAAAATGTACCTCCTTCCCCCACCCCCTTTCCGCAAGATTTCAGATGGAAAAATCCTTCTTTCCGTATTTTTACAATGAGCCTCCTCCGCTGAGAATTGAGACTTAAAAATTGGTCTTCAGAGGGCCTTTAGAGGGCGCTAATCGGAGTTGTCGGTATCGGAAAATTGTCCCTTTAATTAATGGTGAAAAGTTCTATTGAAATCATTATTTATTATAAACTCGTTTGAACGTTTTAGATATTTAAATTTGGATCATTTTTTCCTTATCATATAACACTGAACACTATTGTCACATGAAATCTGAAATTGTACAAAATAATAATAATAACCTTTATGGAGAAGTTATTGCATATAATGCAACATGCTTGCACGGAATTTTTCTGTATCAAGAACTTAGATCTGTTTTCCACCAGTTAGCGTATTCATTCACGCCCTTGAAAATCACCAATAAAATTCTTCCTGGAGGGCATAGCCGCCTGGTTACATTAAGGCTCTTTTCACCTGATTCATTTGAGGGCCCCGTAGGAGAAGAACGATTGGCCTAGCCACGTGGGCAACAATTACTGATTGGTCTAACTGGGCAACAAAATGGTTGATGATTCAGCCTGTATTATAGTAGCCCTAGTAATATAGTGCATTCTTTAAAACGTGTACAGTCAGTTGCGCTTTCGTAACCACTGTCCTTTTACTCTAAGGCAGAGGTTCCCAACCTTTTATCAGTTAAGTACCCTGTTGCTTATACCCGGTTCAGATCGGATATTTAAGATATCTTAGATCGCCGAACTCACTGAGGGAGTTCCAGAAACTCACTCAGTGAGTTCGAACTTTCTATTGCTAGTTACAGCCAGTACCACACACTGTGATTGGCTCTGGAGGCTAGCTGTAACTGATTGGTTGTTGAGGCTAGCTTTAACTTATGCGTATACGCACATTCTATGTTTGTTCAGATCTCAGACACGGTGATGTTCAGTGAGTTGTCTTAGATGAGTTTTGCGATGTGAACAGGTATTCAATTCCGGGAGGGTACCACCTCAAAAATGGCGATCTAAGATATCTTAAATGTCCGGTGCGAACAGGGTTTTAGACTTTGCATTTAGGAGTACCCCTTTTTTCTCATAAACACGTCCCCACTCATCCATATAACACAAACATGCTTTAAAAATAAATTAGTAATCTTCTTAGCATAGCTAAGTAATAAATCAACTCAAGTTACATTTGCATCTCTAATTTTTTATTTTTTAACTTACATTTTAAAGTTGATTTTACTTTTTATAATATTGGCTTAGCATCAAAAGAAATTAATATCGCTTTAAAATAATTTATAACAAACTTACGATGAAAGTTTATAGCAATTTGAATTGTGATATACAAACCAACATGGCTTTTAATACACTCAATGAAATCCTTCAGTTTGTGTTATCGGGATGAGTTTTTTTTTAAACGAAGTTCAAAAGAAGACAGATATAATCTCAAGTCAGGAGCAGCGTCAAATTTATTGGGATATTTGTTCATGCATAAGATGAAAATACACTTTGGAGAAGCTCTGTATTTGTGAAAGGCAACAAGTATTTTATTGCTTTATCAGTGGGATCTTAGAATGCTCCTTTTGCTGCTATCCAAAAGTCAATGATATATATATTTTTTTAAAAATCAGATTGTAAAAAAGAATCAGTCGAAAGCAGGGCCATACAGAAAGACCGCGGGCCCCGGTAATATTTCCAATGCGGGCCCCCACCATAAACCTGATAAAATAAAACCTACTTAGACTAAAACGTACAGGAAATTCCATTTTAAATAGGTGTTTTCGTCTTAAAAGGTTTAAATGCATGGAATTTTTTTGACTAGGCCATGATTTTTTTTCCGTTTACAGCAGAATTCCATTATAAACAGCCTTTACTGTATTAGAAAATAAATATGTTGGATAGTACTTTTTTAGAAAATCTGTATAGTATTTTCGTACAATTTTATTATTTTTCTTTTACAGCATTTTTCAGTAGTATTACAGTTTATGGTGCATTGGTAACACCTTTTCATATAAGGACTTCCATAGAAATTTAAAATATTGAAAATAAAATAAAATCTTAATCCAATTCATCAGTTATGTCGCAGATTTTCTGATGCTATTGCAACTTTTGTTATTGTGTTTTACAATTTAGAGAATACTTGTTTTATAAAACATAAATAAATAAATGTCAGCATCTTTGCTATATGCGTTCTGCTGATTTTTAAGAAAAGCTGCATTTTGTTTTGAACGTAAAATGCCTCCTGAGCACCGCCCCTCCCCCTCCTAGCCAGTCCGTAAAGACGTTCAAGCAACTTCTAACTTTTGAATTTTATTATTTATTAGTTATTTTAATTAAAATTTTTATATAAAAAACACCAGTCTACTTTTTCTGGTATTTATTTAAAAACCAGTACCAAAAGTCAAGCCCCCTAGGAGACCCGGGCCCTGGTAATTTGTACCGGCTCTACTGTTAGAAGAGTGATTTCTGAAATAAACATTTCATCTATTATTGTGAGCCTGAATATTCATCCATCCGACTTCAAGCTGGTGAAACGAAACACGTGTGCGCTGACAAAGTACTTTTCTGTTTTCTGTGAGATTCTCATTAAAGAACTTACACGTGTAACCTCAAGGGTTCAAGGCTAAATGACGTAAACTTGACTGTGTGTTTCTCTAATCCAAGAACTAATACTTCAGTCTCTGAGCAACCTTCTTAAAAGGCAGAACTACTGAACACTGCTCTTAAAATTAAATGTTTTAACCTTTTATAGTGTGATGTAAATTTAACAATGTAAATTAATTTTTTTTTCTCTTTTTTTTAATAGTAATTAAATAATTAACTTAGAAGTTATTTCACGAAGGCATACTTTATTTTAACAAGATTGTGTTTGTTAATATCTACTTCAAATGTGCATTATCGCTGGATTAATTCGCAAGTTGGATAATTACTCATCACACCTACGCGGACTTAACAGGTAGGACAAACTTGCATTACCTTATATTACTGTTATAAAGTACTTAAAATTGAATTTAAGAATAAAAGAGAAGAATCATTTATTTACCGTAGTTCTAAAAATTATCAGATTATGAGCGCTGAGGAATGAACACGGTAAAACCGCTCTCTAATAAGAAAAATAATAAAATAAAAAACTATATTTTAAATAATAGAAACTATAAAAGTATTAGTAAAATTAATAAAAATACAACATCATGGCTTCAAATATGAAAGAAATGTGTAGCATAGAAAAACTGAACTCCAATAATTATGTGATTTGGAAGTTCAAGGTAGAGATGCTGTTAATGAAAGAGGATTTAATCAACCAGATAACTGAAGATCCGCCAAACCCCTTAACAGGCGAATGGACGAAGAAAGACAATAAAGCCAGGGCTATTATAAATTTAAGCTTAGAAGACTCACAGCTGATTTACATAAAAAACGAAACATCAGCTAAAGCTACATGGTTAGCATTAAAAACAATACATGAGCGCGCGAATTTATCTAGTAAATTATATTTGCTAAGAAAACTATATAGTATAAAACTAGTTGAAAATGGTAATATGAACGACCATATTGTTAAAATATTAGAAACCGCTGATAGGTTAAAAGCAATAGGAGAAGAGATTAAGGACTCTCATCTATCTGCACTTTTGTTGTGCTCCCTTCCACCTAGCTATGATAGTCTGATCACGGCATTAGAGGCCCGATCAGAGACAGAATTAAATTCGGAATTTATAAAAGGAAAACTAACAGATGAATTTCAAAGGAGACAAGAAAGCTCCAATTCATCGCATGAAAATGTATACAAAACATTTAATAAACAAAAACAAAACACTAGGGCATATCCAAAAAAAGAACAAAACCTTTTTTGCACGAATTGCAAAAGGAAAAACCACGTGCGACAAAATTGTTGGTTTCTTAAGAATAAAAATTCTAAGAACCAAACAAATGAAAAATACAGACAAAATTCGTCTTTATGCTTTGAAGCAAGTGATTTTACTCCGAAAACTAAAGCAGAAAAAAACACACAAATTCAAGAGAGTAAAAGCGAAGAAAATCAAAACGAAAAAACATTGTCTCAAAGGCAATTATCATTAATCGCACATAATGAATCTAAATCTACTTGGATTGTTGATTCTGGAAGCAGTTCACATATTTGTAATGACATAAATGTATTTGTTGACATTGACAATAACAACAAAAATACTGTCACGATAGCAAACGGAACAACACTAGAGTCGCACGGGACAGGTGCAATAAAATTACGGACACAATCAAATGGCATAACTTTAAAGGACGTTTTATATGTCCCTGATATTCAATCAAATTTAATGTCGGTTACGAAAGCCACAAAGTATGGTTATGAATTCATGTTTGAAAATAACACCTGTAACTTATCCTATAATGGAAAAACTCTCTTAGAAGGAAAAAAGAGAGAAAATTTATATGAAATTGACCTATATAAACCTAAGCAAGAAATCTATGTCAATTTTGCTGAACAATGCAAGAATAAAAACTGCATTGAGCTTTGGCATAAGAGATTAGGTCATAGAAATGTTAATTCAATTAAACAACTCTTATCCAACAATTTAGCAACAGGTTTAGAAATTAAAAATTGCAAACATGACATAATTTGTGAGAGTTGTATAAAGGGAAAACTAACAAATGCACCGTATCCAAAACAGAGTGAGAACAGAGCTAAGAAGGCGATCGATCTGGTGCATACGGATGTATGTGGTCCGATGCAAACAGAAAGCATAGGAGGGAAGAAATATTTTCTCACATTCACAGATGATTTTAGTAGATTCACAATGATATTTCTTTTATCGAATAAAAGTGAGGTAGTTACCAAAGTGAAAGAATATGTAGCCATAACGAAAAATAAATTCGGTCGCACAGTTAAAGAAATCCGATCAGACAATGGGGGTGAGTACACTAGCGAAGAATTAGAAAAATTCTTAAAATATGAAGGTATTCATCACCAGTTCACTATTCCGCATTGTGCACCTCAGAACGGTGTTTCGGAAAGAAAGAACAGGACTTTAGTCGAAATGACAAGGTGCCTATTATCGGAAGCGCAGCTACCAAATAAATTTTGGGCCGAAGCTTTAAATACAGCTGTGTATCTTATAAACAGATTACCAACAAAATCACACAATTCAACTCCATACCAGCTATGGACAAACAAAAAACCGGATTTAGCAAACATAAAAATATTTGGCTGCAAAGCTTATGCTTATCTCGATAAATCCCAAAGAGGAAAACTCGATCACAAAGCAATAAAAGGAACATTTATCGGATATGATAACAGATCCAAAGGATATAGGATCTATATTGGTAATAATAAAGTAATAAGGGCAAGGACTGTTAAATTTATAGAAAACTCTAATTCAAATGAAAACGAAAAAAAATCAAACATTGATATGAGAGAAGAATTAGAAGTTCAGAAACAACCTGAAAAAGCAGGGGGAGATTCCTCAAAATTCTTTATAGACATGCAGGAAGATAAACAAACAGACAATGAGGAAAATTTAAACGAAAACGAACCTAGAAGATCTCAACGATCAAATAGGGGAGTTCCACCCGATAGATTCGCTTATCTAACTAAACAAAATGAAATTGTTGAACCAACAGAGTGGAAAGATATAGCGAAAATCGAAAACCCATATGATAGAAACAAATGGTACGAAGCAACTAATGAAGAAATTAATTCATTAAGAAAAAACAAAACATTGGAACTAATTGATCCACCACCTGGAATAAAAGTAATTGGGAATAAATGGGTATTCACAAAAAAATATAATGAAAATAATGAAATAGAAAAATATAAGGCACGTCTTGTAGCCAAAGGTTTTTCTCAAAAATACGGAAGCGATTATTTTGAAACCTTCGCTCCAGTAGTAACGTATACAACTATAAGAGCGTTCCTAGCATGTGCAGCGTATAAAAATTTAGATGTTAATCATATAGACATCAAAACTGCATTCCTCCACGGAAATTTAGATGAGGAAGTTTATATGTCACAACCAGAAGGGCATGTAATACCGGGAGAGGAAAATAAAATTTGCAAACTAAAAAAATCAATTTACGGATTGAAGCAATCCGCACGAGCATGGAACATTAAATTAGAAGAAAGTTTAACTAAACTTGGTTTTGTGCAAAGCACCTCCGATCCATGTCTCTTCACACGAAAATTAAAGGAAAGTACAACATACATCATTATATATGTTGATGATTTATTAATTTCAGGGGAAACTAAAGAAATAAATGAAATAATAGAACAATTAAAAAGGGAATATGAAATCAAAAATTTAGGACTTGTAAATTATTATCTGGGGATAAACATAAAAAGAAGTAAAGAAGGAAATTTCGCACTTGATCAAAGAAACAAAATAAAAGAACTGATCGAAAAATTCGATTTAAAGGAAGCGAAACCCTGTGATACTCCGATGGAACCCGGATACTTAAACATAATTGATGAGGAAAATTTACTTTCTAATAACAGTAAATATAGGCAAGCTATCGGAACATTGTTATATATAGCTACAATAACTAGACCAGACATAGCCGCCGCTGTGAACATTTTGAGTCGTAGAAACGAAAAACCCAGAGAAAAGGATTGGAACGCAGTAAAGCGGGTTATTAGATATTTAAAAACAACACAAGAACTAAAACTAATTATTAGTAAAGAAAATGAGCCAATACTAACAACATATGCTGACTCCGATTGGGCAGGGGATAAAAATGACCGTAAATCAACAACGGGAAATTTATGTAAATTAGGAAATACAACAATTTCCTGGTCAACTAAGAAACAAAATTCAGTTGCCTTATCATCCGCTGAGGCTGAATACATCTCAGCAGCAACTTCAGCACAAGAAACAGTTTGGATTATCAATCTTCTAATGGACCTTGATCTACAACAAAATCTGCCCATAACTTTATTCGAAGATAATCAAGCTTGTATAAACATGGTTAAAAATTATAAACATCATTCGAAAACAAAACATATCGATATAAAATACAACAGTATAAAAGATCTTAAGGAAAAGGGAATAATTGAATTACAATATTGTCCAACCAAAACTATGACAGCTGACATTCTAACGAAATCCCTTCCCAAACCTGACTTTACAAAACACAGAACAGGTTTAAATCTCAAGAACATTTATACTTCAGAAATCAAGCAGGGGTGTTAGAAGAGTGATTTCTGAAATAAACATTTCATCTATCATTGTGAGCCTGAATATTCATCCATCCAACTTCAAGCTGGTGAAACGAAACACGTGTGCGCTGACAAAGTACTTTTCTGTTTTCTGTGAGATTCTCATTAAAGAACTTACACGTGTAACCTCAAGGGTTCAAGGCTAAATGACGTAAACTTGACTGTGTGTTTCTCTAATCCAAGAACTAATACAACTCTAGTCTCTGAGCAACCTTCTTAAAAGGCAGAACTACTGAACACTGCTCTTAAAATTAAATGTTTTAACCTTTTATAGTGTGATGTAAATTTAACAATGTAAATTAATTTTTTTTCTCTTTTTTTTAATAGTAATTAAATAATTAACTTAGAAGTTATTTCACGAAGGCATACTTTATTTTAACAAGATTGTGTTTGTTAATATCTACTTCAAATGTGCATTATCGCTGGATTAATTCGCAAGTTGGATAATTACTCATCACACCTACGCGGACTTAACAGGTAGGACAAACTTGCATTACCTTATATTACTGTTATAAAGTACTTAAAATTGAATTTAAGAATAAAAGAGAAGAATCATTTATTTACCGTAGTTCTAAAAATTATCATCTACCCCCCTCTGTACGGGCCTGGCTCGAAAGTTCAGGCCTTTTTTCTTTTAAAAACTGCTAAAATTTTGGTTTCTTGAAAGAATAGATTGTTAAGTAGGTTTGAAATCTGGGTCTTTCTATGACACTGCTTCGGAAAATATTATCTGAACAACATTTTAAATCTTTTTAAGTAAGCCATTATATACTACATTTTGCTTATTTTGATAATTTTAGCTCGTTTTTATATAAGAAACTGTAAAGTGTTTCAAAAAATTATTCTGTTTTTGATACAAGATTCCCAAAAATTTAATTTCTTATTCATAGATTCGATTATGTCAGACATCTTACCCCAACAGCAAGAGAGATCGGCTAAAGTACAGCCTATTACAAGAATTGTGAGTAAATAAGCGGTAGTCCTACAGAGATATTGACACGATATATTCTCGACATGAACAGGCGATTTTTCTATTTGTAATGTCAAACACTAGCGTCGGCGGGAAATCAGATTATTGTTGGAAACAAATTACTTGGCGTATAATAGAACTATCTGCACGGCCGATAATCTTGCACGACGTAAATTGAATCATTTAACTGGGGAAAAAATTTACTCGGCGTATAAATGAATTATCTGCACTTTCTTCTTTTTTTTTTTTTTTAAATCAGATAAAGTATGCAAGTATTTGAAGCCATTCACTTTCATGAAATTTAGAGTTCAAATCAAAAAGATGGTCTTAAAAAAAATAACTTCAACTTCATGCCTCACAATCTTTCAAGTAATTTTCCTGGCGAATTTTCGCCCTGCTTCTGTGTACAAAAACAATGTAGTATGCAGGTTGTTCATCTCTGCATACCAAGATTTGAATAGTCTGGAATTTGTTGAATTGGCTTTCTCCATTTTATTCTTTCAATTACAGTAGATTCAGTATCGTAAGTCATGTTTTTAGTTCGTTGCGAAACTGTATTGCTTCAGAAAGAACTCTTTTTTTTTCACATGTTCTTCACCGAACATACATTGAACAGCACCTTTGATACAAGGACATAGCTCCCAGAAGCTTTGAGATAATTTAGGCGTTCTGCAATTATTATTAAAAACGGAACAATAACGAAAAAGTGAGGGGAAATAATATTACATAATATAGTTGATGCAAGATGCAATTTAACCCCTTCGCGACGAGCGTCCTTTACAGAATTTTTAATCTTTTGCCACCGGTTTTTCAAAACAGAAATTTTCGTCAAATTGAATCTCAGAAATGCTGTCATTAAATAAGGCAAAGTTTACAATAAAAAGTTACTGGTGGGAATAATCGAGGATTCTGAGCACACCATATGCGTCACGTATACGTGTCGCCTGTCCCCAAGGGGTTAACAAGTACAAAGACAATAATTGTTATTTAGTGACATTGAATTATCAATGAATTACTAGGTCTAGTGCACCTTTTTTCTTCATTTTGAGTGTAACATATTGAAGTTACACATGAAAATAACTTTGTAATCCAAAATTATCAACTTGGTTTGTGTGTTTTTTGTTGAATCTTTTTTGCGATTTCTGCCCTTACCGATATCATTTTCACGTACCCCAGGTTCGGAACCGTTGTCCTGGGGATGCTGAATTAATCTTATAATCCTCGTTCAAAAAGTAGACTATCGCCACGCAGCACAGTTTGAGCTGCTAACAGGATCGGGTACCTGACTGATGAATGATATACTATTATTTATTTCAGAATAGGTCCAAACACAGCCTATGAGGCAGTATGTGGCCAATATTCCGATTTTTGAGCTCAGTTAGACCAAACTTAAAAATCAGATACTGGAGAAGTTGCATAGGAGAATTTACCTACTTTTTGCTCACTGGTTTGCCGAACAGTTGATGTCGGTTAAGGGGCTTCCGAGTTGCGATCAACTTTACGCCCAGTCTATATGTGAGTAACCTGTCTTGTAAATATTGAGCCGTTGACTACAAAAGAAAGAACAATTAAAAATAGAAGAAAAATTAAACAATGGGAATAAAAAGGTAAAGCTATAGAGATTACGGATAGAGTCTAATAAATGGAAAAAAATAAAATGGTATAGCTGTAGTTAAAATTAACTACTGAAAAAAGTTGAAAAAGTGTAAAATAGGGTTCGGAACATGTTCGAAAACAGTACATAAATGCCAGGTGGAAAAGGCAGACAAAGCTAAGCTTTAACAAAAATAGCACTTAAAAAAGAACAAACATTTTTATATTATTATTATTATTATTATTTTTTTTACAAAAGTTTTTTATTAATATTTAAATTTTATTATTATAATGTATAGCATAGGAATAAGTTTAAGAAGGAAAATACAAATTTATATAAAAGTAAGAGAGAGAAATTTGCAGGATGGTGAGCACTAATGCTCATAATCAATAATGCAAGAATATTTTGGACGCTTGCGGTGATGTGGTTCGAATGCGTCATAATCCGGCAATTCTGCGATTATATCATTAGGGAGGTCATATAATTTTTCATAAAATTTTTTACACACAGTGATTTTCTGTAAAATTTTCATAATATACTTGATGCAAGATTCAATTTAACAAGTACGAAGACAATAATTTTATCCTATTACTTGGAATGATTCGTAATCATGGAATGATTGTTCTTATTATGTGACTTAAATAAAGATATAGTGATTTCAGCATCTATCTGCGCTGATATTATGAATAAAATCTTAATCAGTTTGTGGTATACGGTATACATTCAAGCCACTGAGAATTCACATCATCACAACCAAACTTTTTTTCTTGGAACAGTTATAATAGTCCGGAAGCCGGCGACATCGAAAGCCCTCTGATCGCGGAATTGAAAATTTTTTATGTAAATTAAAAAAAAGAAAGCGCGCCAAGATTAATAGGGTGCCTCTGTAAGATAATAGCGACATACGGACAAAAAAAAACATTTGATTTGTCGATACGATTTTGAGAAAAAAACAAAAGGAATCGTCAGGCATCTTGGCGAGCTTCCTATTATCGCCAAACTAATGTTTGTTGACTTGTCTGACTCGTCTAATCGGACTCAGGAAAGCCAGTATTGTTAACTTCTGGAATGTGGGTTGCCATAGTTTGGACAAAACACTGTGTATACGCATTGTGCGTCTTTCGCTATTGTTATGTATAAGTACATTCTACGTATTCGATAACTTTCCAGAAGCAGCGCCATCTACGAGAAATTTTTGGAACTATTTTTTTTTATTTGCTTAAACCAATTTTAAGATCATAAGAAGCATTTTCTTCCAAACCGTAATCTCGTACGCCTATTGCTTGATCTTTTATAGAATTTTAAAATGTGTGAAGTAATTTTCGGACACCCTGTATTATATCCCACCGCCCTTCAAGGAGTTAACAATGAGTGCAGTTTACGATAACTCAAAGTCAAACTCACCCCTTGACTCCGTACTTATTGAACATAGCGGATGATATATAGAATTTTCATAAACGTTTCTTCTCTATTAGGAAATGTCTGTAGAATTTTTTATAGTGTTGCAACTCGCGTCTAACCCAAGATAATGATTCAGCGTTTCGTTTACCATTACATTGCTGCTGAATAAAATTAAATGCAAGGTTAAAGTTAATTTAGCGGAAACAGAAATGACATTTCCGAGATTCACGTGATCAGGTGGAATATATAATTAGGACATAGCGCTATTTATTATTTATTAATTTCATGTATACAAATTAAGAAATACCGTGCCTTTACAAATGTGGAATTTCGTTGTCATCCTGTCAAACGAGATGGTATCACGGATTCAATTTCTATTATTCCATCGCTATTAGTTGAAATAAAAACAGAGGTTATTTGTACGAACGACAGATGATGAGATAGCAATCAAAAGCTAGTATGTTGAGGTCATCACAAAACTTTCTTCTATATAAATCAAATCAATTAAATGATTTAAATGCTACAATAAATTACATCAATAGGTTTTTTTACACAATGTATTTCCATACTCAAGATGCTAAGCGTGAAGTTTCGTTGAATTTTGTGCATCGAAACCGGAGATATCGTCGCTACCGTGTGAAATTATCAAAAAAAAAAAAAAAAAAAAATGAATTTTTCATTACTTTTAAAAATGCGCAGATTGTCACCACTAAATTTTATTAGACTTCTTCGCCTAATAAAATTTCTATAAAGTACAGGGTTGCCAGTTTGGCCTTCTTTTTTATTTATAGATGCCGAATTCATACCGGAAATTTTGAGGGGGAAAAATGCCATTAAATAAAGCAAAAATTTCTATTTGAAATTTCTGGTATGGACACGAAATCTCTAAATAAAAAAGGTGGACAAACTGGCAACACTTGTGAAGAATGCTATCAGAATTTAGTGGTGACAATCGCCCCATTTTTAAAAGTAATGAAAAATTCATTTTTTCACATTCGATAGATAGTATGGCAAGGTAGCAACATATAAGCATCGCATATTTCATACACCTTGTCTATGAATTTCAGTACCCCCTATTAGATTATCGCAACCAAAATGTAATAATAATCTATTCCTATCATGAGGATTCTAAATTTGATGTTTCGTTGAACATAAACTTGGGGCTATGAGCATCACATAAATCGAACAAATCATCGATTTGCGGCACTCCCTCTTGGGGGATTCACACTGTTCACATGAGTCTAGAACTTCATATGAAATTTCATCCTAGTCTACGCAGTAATTCGTGAGTTACAGCGTCCACAAAATCTGTGACACATACAGACAGACAAATAAACTCACTGACAGTCATTTTCTAAAAACAGTCAAATCGTTTTCAAGATCTTCTAAAACGTATAAATCCGTCGAAAACTGGAAGTTGAATTTTTTCACGAATCCAATACTTTCTTCTTGTATAGATAGAAGACAGTAAAAATGCATGTTAAGAGACATTGAATAGCTAAGTTAATTACCTATTAATTAGCATTATGAATTGCTTCACTAGCTTAAGAGTCTAGAAAACTGATGGTGTGACAAAGAAAAATCGTCATTTACGCATTTTAGGTAGTTTTCAATACAAAAAGTAAAATGCCGTTGAAGCTGTTCTGAGGAAGGGAATTCCGGAAAATTTCGGTATATTTTCACCGATCATAACCCCCAGATTCCAAAACCACCTTCCGTTCAAATGTTGATATATATATATATATATATATATATATATATCTGATTTATATGTCCTGATCTGTCTAATGAACCTTGTCTATGTTGCAAAGCTAGGTCCATGCTCAACTTCATTCGAGGCTCCCTTCCTATATTATAAGCAAAAAATTAAATATTTTCGATGTCTCTTAGAATCAACTCATACATACATATTTAGATTAATATTTTCTTTTCTTTTTCATTTCATCTTTACTTTAAAAGTACGAAATATTGATTATAACCAGTACAACGCCAAATACTGATTAAAATACTTCAGCACATAATATCTCAGAATGGAAGTTGAAGCGAAATAACTGATGCTTAGCAAAAATTCGTACATTACATCACAATGATATGTAATCGATAATATTTCAATATATTGAGAGAAAAAAAAATCTTTAATCGCTAGGTATCATGTTAGGTATGCATAGATGTTACCAAATTTCAATTGTGCAGTTATAATTTTAACAATTTTACACGTGTTTATATCAGGAAAGTATCGAACTGGAAACTGAATGGCACCATGCAAAAAGGGCTTCAGTCAACTAAACCAGTTTTGAGAAAATTGAAAAAATTATTGCTGCTTTAAAAATATTAAACCAATCAAAATTATTTTTTTCCTTTATAGACAAAAGTTATATTAATCAAACATCGCTAAGAAAAAAAATTTGTTTAAATCTACCCTATAAGAACAAAAAACCGTGGTTAATTCAATTTTGGCAGTTTGGTGACTGAAGTCCTTTTTGCATGGAGTGATTCAACTGTGAAAAGCAACTGAAATATAGAAAATAAGTAAATTAGAATGAATTTTAGTGAAATAACCAACTTTATGATTATTTTCATTCGCTTTTAGAAATAAAAACTCCGCGAAATGTTTTAAAACATTCTGACTGCTTATCTTGAGATTTTCACAAGTAAGATATATTTGTAGAAAAATTTATATAATACACAGTTTTTGAAGGAATTTTGTTTTAAAAATTCCACAGTCAAAGGGTGAAAATGCAAATGATAAATTTACTACAGTTTTCAAATACATGATGGTTTGAAATATGTAATAATAGAAATATGTATTGGTCGAAAAGATTTTTTTAAAAAAAGCAGTAGGGTTAAATAATGTTTTAAGAATTAGTAAAACAGAAACATTTTTTCGTATCAAACTACTTAAACTTAAGAAAAAAAAATTGTATACTAAACTTGGGGCTCCTAAAATCAAGTGGTGCAAAGTACGGTCAGTGTCAGGGAAGTGCGCAGGAACGATGGGGGCTAAGCTGAATGACGCACCCATCGGAACTGATTTTGTTTTCGTATGAAATTTATGCATATGCTACAGAAGTGCATACGGGGCCAGCCCACAAGTGAGCTATGCAGTTTTCAATTTGGTATTAACAAACATTGATGTCATACCTTTACAAAACGATGAAAGAAAAAGCAAAAATTGACCACTGTCGGAACCTTCCAAGCTAATTTGAGAAAGATCGAGAATTCTAGGCGTCACGCTTTGGTGCCTGGTATGGGAATTCTAGGTGTGCAATTAAAATCTTGATCGAAATAAACATGACTAACGACTGCTAATTTATAAAACGAGGTAAGGTTATCGAGCACAGGTTGTCAGATAGATATTTAGCTATTCTCGAAATTACATTGACCCATCAGAAGCCTGCATTTTTACGAAATTTTTGCTCTTTTCTAAAATCTTGTATAATACAGGCTCCTGATTGGTCAATCTCGTTTCGGAAATAGCGAAACATCTATCTCGATCCCTGTGTATATCGTGTTCCTCTTCCTAACAGTAAGAAAAAGAAAGGTAAGTTTGCCCATGAGGTCTTGAAGTAACCATTTCTGCACTGTGTTGGCATATGGAACGGAGTCCCCTAGTTGAAACATCACACGGTCTAAATTATGTAAACAATCGCGTGCGAGTGTTTCTATTTAAGCAGTTAACGTTAAGTCTATGACACTTATGATCTATAATTATTTCTCAAGGATAAGAGTTGTGTCAATTTTTTTTCTCTTGTGCGAACCATGCCTGCCACGGCAGCTATCACTGCACTGAATTTGATAGTCAACGATCGAACAGTTTAAAACAAGTAACGCGGCAGAAAAAAAAAAAATGATGGAGCGGACGCATAAGAGCTTTGCTCGTTCAGCTCAACAAAGTACGTAGGAGGCCTTTGTACTGAACCTAACAATTTCTGGGGCCTTCCGTGGTCGAGTGGTTAAGCACCACTCCACTAATCGCTTGAAAGCGCAGGAGAAGACGCCGGGTTCGACTTCCGGTGACTCCGTTGCACGCTCTTTGTGGAGTTCCGTTTGTATTCTTCAGTGATGTCTATTTCCTTGTGTCTATCCAGTCCTCATCTCGACGAAGGCTTATAAATGGATATTTGCAGGGCCGGATTTAGCCTCTAAACCACTCCGTGCAAAAGTAAGAATTTGCGCCCCTACATAATAAGTATACATAGTAAGCATTAAAAAAAAGTACATGATCTTTTTTACATTTTGTAGGGAACATCCAAAAAACAACAGGGAAACACACACTCAGTAATTGACACAAATACTTATAATATTTTTTCATTTAAAATACTTTACTTCATTAAAAAAAAAAAACAGTTACAGGAATAACATTCAAACTTTTTTTTTACGAACTTTTAGTTCAGAGAATTCTTTAATTAATTCAGAAACATCTAAATTGTTACTGAGTTCATACTCAATTCCTAAAATAGCGAGGTCTGACAATCTTGTTTGAGATGTTGTTGTTCGCACATAGTTCTTGATTGTTTTTAGTTTGGAAAAACTACGTTCTCCGGATGCAACAGTTATTGGAATAGTAAGTAAAATTTTTAGAGCAATGCTCAAGTGTGGAGCAAAATTCGTTTTTGTTATGAATTTCAAAACTTCCAAAGTTGGTAAATCTTTTTCCAATAGAGAACACACCACTGATATTTCATCACAAAGTTCCAGGCTGTTTATATCCGATGATTCTCTAGCTGTGAAAATGGTTTCCAAATCTTTGCATTTGGCCAAAATTACAGTAGAACAAACACCTTTTAGTTCATATACCGGGTGTCCCAAAAATGACTGATGGATTTTAAAATTCAATAACTAGCAAACGGTGACAGATATTTAAAAAATTCTTGCAGGAGGGTTATGTATGATGTCGGGAGTTTTTTTACTCTGATTCTTGATTTTAGTTCGAATTTCAAACAATAGATGGCGCTGACAGCGGTTGGCGCTCATTCGAGGCCGAAACTGACGTCACTCAGCATTGATGCGAGGAAAGGTGATTAAGGCTATGGAGTGGGTCTCATTCGCCAGTACAATTTTGCTCTTAGGCCCCGATTCAGAATCCCAGATAACTCGAATGAGACCCACTCCATAGCCTTAATCTCCTTTCTTCGCATCAATGCTCAGTGACGTCAGTTTCGGCCTCGAATGAGTGCCAACCGCTGTCAGCGCCATCTATTGTTTGAAATTCAAACTAAAATCAAGAATCACAGTAAAAAAACTCCCGACATCGTACATAATCCTCCTGCAAGAATTTTTTAAATATCTGTCACCGTTTGCTAGTTATTGAATTTTAAAATCCATCAGTCATTTTTGGGACACCCGGTATCTACTATATATATAAAACACAAACGGAAATTTCGTTCCGTTCCTTTATAACTGAAGTTCCGCTGAATGGATTTTGATGGAACTTGCACTGTTCGATAGATATTTTTTCAGGGAAGGTTTTAGTATATAACACAACGTTCTACGTAGGTTAGTTATAGAATTATGATGGAAAGTTCTGTTATTTTGGACGATAAGGTTACCATAGATCATTTTTTTGGCGACCGTTATCGTTGGCGAAAGAATTGAAACGGCTATATCAGAAAATAATTCAAACACATAGAAAACTAAAAGAAAAATTCTCTTATTAATTTTATTTAAAATCCCCCCCCCCCCCCGAAAAAAAAGAAAAAGAAAAAAAAACTGTTTTAATGAGGGATAATATTATAAAGCCAAAGGAATGTTAGTAATGCTTAAAAATATTTAATATTTGGCGATTTATCGTTTGCGTCAGGTTAACAAAATCTGATCATTTGATTAGATATTATATAAGTGGCAAATTTTTTTTTCCTTTTTTTTTTTTTGTCTTTCTGTTAATTTTTATATATATATAACTCCTCTAACATGTGACTTACAGGAGGAACTAGCACATGTAATTGTAAAAATGACTGCATTGATGAGTTACATGTTATTTGTTTATTTACGATTTTGATTTTACCTTTGGCGCAAAACAATGTGATTTTAAGCCAAAAATGCATAAGCGTGACATCAGCTTGAGCTTTATTAGCAATATTAGTGTTTTTTCGGGTATAGAAGATCCTTTTTGGAGTAAATTTTTATATTCAAATGCAAATTATATAAATAGCAGTTATTGTTATAAATATGCGATCAAATATTTAAATTTTAGTGAATGTCTGCCACCCAAACACATTGTAAAATAGTTAAATTTTAGACATTTAAAAATTTACTGCGAAAACATGCCCGTTTGTTTTCACCAAACATATGATTTTTATGGTCTCGAATTCAGATCAGCGAATATTGTCTATTCTTTTATTTTTGTTTTTTTAATATATCGCCAATTTCACTTATAGAAATATTCACTGCAACAAAAGTTAGGAACTAAAGAATATTCTTAAGGATATGTGTGCAATTATGCGTTATTACTATCACAAAAGGCAACATTTTGTAATAAAAATTGCGTGCTGAAATAAATTTTCAATGCTCTTTTTGATTCGTCATTGTTTTTAAAAGATATTGGACTAATCGTCCGTATTCCGGTCACCTGCCAGTTGGCATTTTTACTATATTGTTGGAAGTTTCGTTTATGTTTTAAAGTTACTCTAGACGACGATTCAGATTACAGAAGATTAGACGACTTTTGAAATTAGCGATTGCTAAATTTATGGGGTTTTTTTCATTATGTAGCAAAGTTTTACCAAAAAAGCAATGCTTCCAATCAATGTACGGAAAAACTTTGTAATGTCAATGGTGGCGAATGGAATAAATAATATTTGTCAATTTATCATTTCAGCCTGGATAAGAAAAACGAGTAGCTAAAATTCTGATTAGATAATTTTTCGATCATTATATAACATTTTCGACTTACACGCATCCCTAGCAGCTAAACATAGTGGCAAATGAATTTATTTCTGCGTGTTATTATGCTCTTTAGTGAAATGCAAAGAAAATATTCGGTTTAAGTATTCACCAAAAAGATTATTACTGAACATTTTGCATAACTAACTTTATCATTGTCAGTTTTGTATAAGGTATGGAATTTTGCTAATGAAAGATCTATAATTGAAATAACAGTAATTTGACATTATTTAATGGAAAATAGTTTGGCGTGTCAATAACTTCGTTTTGTAAGTAACTCTGGTACATTAGCAACCATATCGTTTCAAGCACTTCTAATGTTTGACGTCAAGCTTGGATATCGACAAGATTATGGAAGATTAGGAAGATTTTATTGGATGCAAACTAGAGGTTTATTCTTCTACCGGATTTAATCATCGGGTTTTTTTTTTCAGGTTAACGGTTACACGAATGCAACTGGTCTAAAAAATGAAAGACAGTAAAAATGGCGTCATTTTAATTTTATTCAAACTATTCAGCTTTAAAAAAAGCACTTTTTCATGTTTCACCAGTTTTTTTAAATAGGAAAGTTAAACACTGTTCTTTATGTGCAAACACTTTATTACGTTTTTGACTGTATTTACTCTGCTGGAATCGAAAGATGAAAAACCGTAGTAGACTTGCCTGAAGAGGACGTATATTACGAAATATAACGTAACATAGAATGAGATTGTAACTTACGTTACCATATCCTCACATAGAGACAAGAAAGAGGAACGGAGTTCAAGAACTTACAGACGAAAATGAATCACCCGAACATTATTTAAGTTCAATGGTCAATCTATTCAATCATTGTAATGCTCTCTTTTTAGTAGTATATTGACTAGAGAACATTTTAGTTCCTGTTGCCATAATGGTCTTGTGGTTATAATGGACTCATTTCCCTACCAAACTCTACTACAAATGATCAACTAAATGATTTGCTTCTTTTAGCCCAAATTTTGTCCAATGTATAATATAATGTAACGCAATGTCGTTCGCATCGTTTACAGCAATATTGAAGGAAAAACCAGGTGAACGTCCCTATTGCTTTAAAATACATGCTCAAATCCATTGATATAATTTGTTTGAAAATTTTGACTAGGGTAGCATCCGTAGGTAAAGATACATATTCCTTTAAAATAAAAAAGCCATTTCGTATGATTTAAGGTACATTTAGAAAAATGGCCCAGCGCAGCTGGCGTAGCATGCTAGTATGATATAAAAAACTGAAGTAACTGTTGTGATGTTGCAGCTGAGAAAATCTTTGATCTAAAGACTTGATTGCAGTGTCAGCAAGGTGGTAAAAGAATTCAATTTTGTATTTTTCCTATGCATCGATTATAGGTTCATCCTGATTTTAATAATCAAATTGTCTTTTTCGCCGACGAACTCGATGTCTCGGTATTGATTCAAAATTTTTATCTGCATCTATTTCGGATGCCGTTTCGCCAGCATCGACAAGGATGGCGTTAAAGTGATTGTCCGATCTCAAATTCTTTAAAAAAAAAGATTGGAACTTTTCAAAAGTTTTATTGCCAATGCAATATCGAAAATTTTCCCCTGCATGAGTTTACTAATGGAATTGAAATTATTTAAAACCTCATACCACATCACGACAGAACAAAGAAATTTGTATCTTTTTATTTGCGCAAGTAGCGCAGATGCTTCATCTCTTATAGAACTATATATATATCTTTGTTCTCGTAAATGCTAAGCAATGCATCATATACTCGACCGATTTAATACCTTAGTGGCTAGCATCAGTTCGACTTTTTCACCTGGTGTCGCTGAGAGTTTTTAAGGTTACTTCTTCAACATGCTTCAAAAGAATGGCCGATCTGAAAGGCGATGAAGAAAAAAATACGTACAATTTTTGGATAATATTAAAGAAGTTGACTCCCTCTAATGATGATTTGGCCATATCATTTACCACCAGATTAACGGAGTGGCTACCACATGGTGTAAAAAAGCACGAGGGTTGATGTTTCTAATCATTGCTTGCATCCCCGCATGTTTTCCTTTCATGTTCGCATTTATACAACATTTTTATATAAGCTGATTTTCAAATTGTGATAGATCTTACTTAATCGATCACGAAATCACCGTCAGCTGTCGCGAAAGCGATGGATGCGGCCTTGGGAAGCGAGAAATACCCAAGTGAAAGGGAAACGAATAGCAACTTGATTACAGAAGATCACTTCAGGTCGTGATAATATCATCCAAATCTTTCGTAATCAAGTAATCTTTTTAAAACGAGCAAATTAGCGTGTTTTTACAGCCTGCAAAGTCTGGACAGGCGGCAAGGGAGGTTACGAGCGTTGGTCGTAGGGCGCAACCCCCTAGTTTGTTAGAAAATGTAACTGTGAGATAAACTTTTATTACGAAAAAACAATTTTTTCAGATTAAAAAAAATTCAACACTTCAAATTTTTTACAAAATTTACTTTTCTAGTTCAATCCAAATCTTGAGAATGAATTAAAAGTTCTAAACATGTATGCTAAATTTTTTCAGTTTGACTGAAATATGTCAATTTTTCCACAAAATGTGATAAATTTTATTAAGACTGTTCTCAAATCTATAAAGGAGCTACATTCTGAATTAATTTTTGTTCGGAAACGTATGAAATTCGCAGATGTTCTTATTCAGAAACTATGTAATCGAATGGCGATTTACATTTTTTGGTAAAGGCAGAAGCTCTTTCAGAAAATACTGTCAAAGATGTCGATTTGAACCAAATTTCCGGACGCGGTAGCACGAGAAAGGGGTAAAATTTGTCGTCGCGTGACAAGATTCTCTTATACCTTAGTATATTTATCCAAAAAATGGAAAACACTATTCGATTCCAAACCACTTCAATAGTCAGGCCTACCAATTTCATACTTTTACGTTTAAAAATGAGTCAGAATATATGTCAGAAAGTTTCGCGTTGTTGAGCAGGGAATTTGAGAACAACCTTAATTAAATTAATGTGAGTATATTAAACAATTTAACCCATACGTATTGATTTTCAGTAAATTGCACAAAAGATAAAAAATATATACATGAATATGGAAAATTTAATAAAATAAGAATGTGTAAAGCTATCTAAATAATGAAATTCATAATAAACCAACTAACTTTAACTACTAAGATAAAAAGATGACAATAAAAAATATTTCACAAACAATCAAATTAACATGAGAGATGTAATATTGTTCAAGCTTTTTTTTTCTCTCTTTCGTTTTTTCAAGTCACTTAAAAACATACAGTAATAACAATGGTTTTCTTCAAGTTAAATTTACTTATACCCAAGAGCAAGGGCTAACACACTTCCTAAAATCTTCTTATAATATTATTTTACGACAAAACATACCTTTTGATTCTTTGTCTGTTTTTTCATAGATTTTATGCAGGAGAATAAGACAAAAGGATTTCCCAATGCAATGGTCAATGGTTCTCAGAATAACAACTTTTACTCTCTCCTAAAATATAAATAGCGCCAAATAGAGCCTTCCTGACGCCGCCCCCCTCTACCACGTGACTCGCATCAGCCAATTACGATACGACAAACAGAAAAACAGAGAAAGGTATTTTTCTAGGAGCATTCGGATCAAGAAACATGCTTAACGCTTAAAACTTTTGGCTTTGGAGAAAAAAAAGTAAAAACGAACTTCTAGTTGCATTTGAATAAATTTTCTTCCATCTGAAAGCCAGCTATCGAGGGTATTTTCTAGAATTTTTTTCTCCTTTTGTTTTGGCAATTTTGCGCCCCTCGATTTTTAATACTCCGTGCCGGGGCACGGATTGACGGAGTGTTCGTCCGGCCCTGGATATTTGTATCAAGCAAACAAGTCTGATGTATGTTCTCAATAAACAAACAAACAATTTCTGTACATGCCGCATGCTAGTGGCGTAGCGTATAGGAAACAGGATTTTATTGCTTGGACTTTAAATTTTTAGGGTGCTAAATTTGTTTGCATATAAAACTACAGAAATCTCCTGCCTGCACGCCTGGCCCATTAGGTTTAAAGGTGAGTAAAACACCAAAGTCCAAGAGAAAGGCATATCAAATTATAGCATTAAAAAAAAAAAAAAAAAAAAAAAAAAAAATTAGAAACCACAAAGAAAGAGGCGTGAAATTTCAAATTCTCCCGGCAGTTCGAAACGCAACCTATGCTCTGTTGGCCCGTGCTTTAATAAGCCCCTGTTATGAACGACTCATCCTTTTGATAATTTCAGTTTTTAACACAGTTTCTTGGTATAAAATTTTTTTTTTGTTAATTAAAAGTCGCAGCAAATTTAGAGATTTACTTGACGTTCCTTCCTAAATAATATATATGTGTGAGTGTGTGTTAAACAAATTGCCTTTAAAACTACAGCTTTTCTTTTTTTTTTTTTCTTTCGTAAGAAAAACTTTAACGTTTTCTGATAATTCAAATAATGTAAATCTCTTTGAAAACTTTTACATAAAGAAAAAAAGGGAGAAAGAAAGAAGTATTACAACTACTTTTGGGATGTTTAACACCAAAGGGCAAATTAAGAACGAGCGAGGCAAATAAAACTAAATTATAAAGAAAAGCTCCTTGTAATTTCTAGTATAAAATCTAAAAATGCCCAAAGTTCTGTTGCTAGGCAACATTTCCCACGCATCGATTTAGCGGGTATGTCGGCGACATCTAATAGTTTGTTGAAACAAACCAGGCGACTGGGAAAAGATTATCCGGTTTTATCATGTCAAACACATTTACGGATCATCCGGCTTTGCGGGAAAAAACAACCCGAAAACGATTGGCGCCGTATTTATTTTATGCTCAAGGATTTGCGCTAAGAAGGTAATGAAAGCAATTTCTCTTGCATAACGTCGTTGCATCGATGTTTGTGTAATCGCATATTGCAATGTAATTCTTGAAATTATCTCTAGATTTATAAGTGAGGATGAAAATCAAGAAAGAAAAAACATGTTCTACGAATTTGTTTGCAGTTTCCATCGAAAATATATATAGAGCTGTTTCAACAAAATAAAAGAAATGCTAGTTACTAATCAAGGCGAATATTTTTTTGCATAGAAAACCAGATTTGGTTTCAATTAGGGTCTACCCTGGGTCGTTTGAAACCTGACTCGAACCGAAAATTTTATTTCAAGTCAACCAGAAACTCGGCCGGAACTCGATAGAAAAAAATAAATTGTCTCGCAACCCGACAAAATAATTTTCGTCGACCCGCAACCTAACCCGAACCCGACAAACTTCAAACCGAACCCAACACACTTCAGCCTGATACTGAAATGAAAGAAACTTAATCCACATTTTAATGCAATTATAGAAAAGTAGGCTACAATTACATCTCTAGCATCAATTTATCTTTTAAATAGAAATCTCAATTATATATTATATATATTATACACAAAAGTTTTATTATTATCTATACTAATAAAAGAAAGTTTCGCTCTCTGTGTGTGTCTGCGATGGCTAACGAAATCTAGCATACCTAGAAGCTTGAAATTTCAGGTGAGGATAGTCCAAGGCCTCTCCTGATGCACATGAGTCTCAGAATTTTAATATTTTAATAATTAACCAAATATCAATTAAAAACTGATCAATAACTCATCCATTTCTTTGTGAGCCGGCTTTCAGCACTTGCGCACACCCAGAACCCGATTTACGGCAGCGAACGAGAATGAAGAACCATTTGAGAAATGAAGAGTGCGTTTATTTCGCAATTCTGTTTTAACTTCTATCGACTAAACCATTTTTTTTAAGACGAAAAACATACTGTGAAAGGTCGCACTCTTACGTCTCAAATGCCGCAATCAGTTCGAAAAAAAAGATTTTGTTGTTAACCCTTTGAAAAACATTTTTGAAAAAGGGTCGTTTTCCCGGGTGAATGTTTTCCCTTTTACGGCAACGCCCCTCAGGAGCGCAATTTTAGAGATACAGACAAAGTAAACATATGCACTTAAAGTCGAAACCTTCTTCTAATAGATGGTATAATTAGTTTAAAAAAAATGCGGATTTTAACCCTTTCAAAAGCACCGGTGAACGCAGGTCATTTCGCGCCTCACGAGAAGATTCTTTTTCTTACGCTAAAAGATGCTAAACGTTCGTATTTCGATAAAATCTTTTTAGAGTATCTCGGTAGACTTAGATTTACATCACCTACAACAATTTCGAAACGTTCGGAAGGGAAGAAAAAAAAAATAAAATCTGAGACATTTTCAGCGAAAACCCACAATAACGGGGTATTTTGCGCGGGCACGCTTGGCTTCGGGTAACGTTTTCACTATTTAATATGCATATTTTTTCATATAATTTTATAGAGGAATTGGAAACAGTTATATTTATAAACGACTAAAATTTCAGAAAGTTCGGACGACAAATACTAAGGGTTTGGACAACAAAAGCTATTTTTTTAAACTATGAAACGATCCTACGAGAAAAAAGAAGAAAATGTTTTCTTACAATTTCGCGATTTTGTCATAAAAAATATAAATTCATACAAATTCGGGTTAAAGCTATAAAATAAACAAATTTGTGGTTTATTTAAGGTTTTATCACGGGCTCGGCCAATGCCGGGCGGGTCAGCTAGTATATATACATAAATAAATATTCTAATATATTAGTAGATAAAAGAAATTTCTAGACATTCTTTTAAGAAATCGGGTCAACCCGATACCCGAACCCGAAACAATTAAAGTAAAACAGACCCGCTGTGAAGGGGAAAAAAAGGCCGATTCAGTCAAAAATACAGGATGTCTCACACGCATTTTAGTTCACAACTTTACCAATAATAAATATATTGTAACGATATTTTCAACAGATTTAGTGATGACAGTACACTCTAAAAACGACATTTTCAAAAATTAACAAAAAATACTCAAAACTGAGTATGTCGCATAGTCAAAATGGCTCCGAATCAAAATGACTCAAGTTTGAAACACGTATGCACTCAAAAATGAGTTTTAAACTGATTCTAATCATTTTTGAGTCTGTCCATGTTTCAAAAATGAGTATGAACTGACCTCTATGTGCTCAGTTTTGAGTATGACCATGTTCTGAGTATTTCTGGTATTTCAGAATGGAAAGTATTGTGAACAAAAAGTTTCATAACAAAATGAAAACATCGATTTACTCAGATTTGAAAGTGTCATTTTTTTTTTCAGTATACGAGGTGTTGAAAATGGTCATCATTCGCGTCCGAACAACACTAAACTAGACACTCTATCAATCAGAATGTAGTTGTAAGTGCATACGGTGTCACTGACCGAATTATAGTGTACTTCCAGCACTTCCCTTGATATCATCTTATTTCTCATAGGTTAAAAATTGGTCTCTATTGTTATGAACGAAATTCCCAGTTCGGTTTGTGGGCTGAGATTATTTTTGCCTGATATCCAGATTTACACGGAATATCCCAATTTTCAGGGGTCCGAAATAGTGATGGGCCGATAGAGTTGTTTTAAGAATCGAAACCTCAGTTTCCGAGAACTTTTCAGAATCGAATGATTTATTCGAATACTTTGAACTCAAGTGTCATTATAGCACCGATAATTAGTTCAGACTTCTAACCGTATGAGTGGCGATATTTCGTCTCTTTCACTTATTAAATGTTTATTCTACATATTTTTAAATATAAATTTACATAATTCTTTTACTTATTAAAATCGCCATCTTAAATTTAGCTTCATATGCTCGTTCTAAAATTTAAAAAAAAATAATAATATATGTAGCTCAGCTAGTTTCATACCACACGTGTAAAAATTTAAATCTAAAATAGTTTCAATAATCCTACTAGCCTCGAGTTAATGGAGAAAAAGAACGAAAAATCATGCGTCAAGCATAGATTATGTAACACTTTCCAACACTTACAAACTACTTTTACAAATCATTACCGTTTAATAAGGTGAAAGATGATATCTAAGTAAACAAGATCAAAGTCAAACCGGGAGGGGAGGCCGACTTTTCGGCTTAAGCTCAACTAGCCCCCCGCCCAATATAAGTAACGTATAATACATTTAAAAACCCAATTTCAGGAATGACCAACACTATTCGGAAAAATAGCCAAATTCTTTTGTGTAGCCCTGTATATGATCTGTAGATTTGTATGTATACCACATATAATTCTAACATTTAGTTCAGTTAGGCACCGCATAGTACAGTTGAAAATTCCCTTTCTGGTATTTCTGTCAATAAGCGGAAATATACTCTAGATGTTTTGTGCTACTCTGTATATTATCAATAGGATTTATACACACGAAGCAATAGGTAAAAAAATTGCTAAATTTAAAAACGCGTACCACAGCTGAAAACGCACTTCCTGCAATTATTATTAACGTACAGTAAATTAACCGAATTCTTTTGTGTGTCCCTGTAAATGAAGGATGAATGCTATACACACACTGTTCTATAGTAAGCCTCTTGATATGCCCTCAGTGATGTATATCAATTTCAATATGTTTGAAATAGTGTAACATTATTACAATGAACCGCAAATGATTTCCCCCTTAGACCGTATAATGTAACGTAATTCTTTTGAGTGTCCCTGTAAAGGAACTATAAGCGCTATACACACTTTATTTTCAATACCAAACATGCTATAAGTAAACCTCAATAATATAGTTCAATTGCATGACAATCCGAGTGTATTCACACGAGTTAGAGCACGGACAGACAGACAGACAAACCGAATTCATAAACATTTTTGGACTATGTTGGAAAGTGTTAAAAATAGCTCGATCAGTGCCGAATAGTGTACTATTTGAATACTACCAACTGCCATTCACACGGGCATCTTACGAAATTATAGAAAACTCAAGCTAACAACAGTCAAAAATCGTAAATTTCGTTGCAAACATGAACGCTAGGTGGTTTCTATTCGAATACTCTTGTCTGAGATCGAGACCAATCGAAAACTTGGCTGAATCGAGAACTCTGACATTTGCAATCGAATACTCCCATCACTAGTTCGAAATCCGTAAATGTATATAATATATATACAGGGAAATTCAGGAGTCATGGGCGAAACAAAAACATTGAACAGTTGTAGATAGCGTAACCAAGTGTCTCGATTTACAAGGATTCCAATATCTGTCCCCTGGAACAACTGCACGGGACACCTAAAGTTCCGATTTTTCAGGGTGCAAAATTCCTTTAAATTTCTTTCAGTGCCATGCTATTCGTTAGCTGTACCGAATGAAATGCACTAAAACTTATGAAAACAGTACCTGTCTAAAACGGAAAATCTTTAAAGTACCACTGAAAGCAATACTATAGAAATATAACTTGCTAAGATGGAAACCTTTCAAGAGCGTGTATGCATTATATGCATATAATAAAAATATTGTAAATATGTAAATCACCGCTCATACAAAATTCGTATATCTCATTAAAGATATCAAAAATATTTTCTTTATATTTTGATACATTATATATTATATGTTGAGACAAACATTAAGCTCGAAGCCGCTGCGGTCGTCTGATAATCTCAGAGCCCCGAGCCGTATAACCTTCCCGCTTTTCAAAGTCTTTAATGTAATGAATTTCGCTTCTAAATTTGTCCAGTAACATCGTATTATTATTATTATTATTATTATTATTATTATTATTATTATTACTATTGAATGAATTCCGCGCCGTAGAAATCGCGGAGCGTGGAGTTCCGCGTGCGAGGACCCTACACGCTTTCCAATACACTTGACCAGATCGGAAAGAAAATAAGTAAAACAATGTCACCGGACAAATTTAAAAGCAAAATTCATTAAATTAAAGACCTTCAAAAAGCGGGAAGGGAAGTGCTCAAGGATCTTATATCGTCAGACGACCGCAGCGGCTTCGAGCTTAATATTCGTCTCAATGTAGTATATTTAATACGTTTTGCCGTTCCAATCTATAGATAAATTTCTTTTTTTCTTCCAACTTTGCCATTTCGGCATTGACCACTACTACTGCCAATTTTTGCCGACTATTCTGGTCCCACATTTTATAGGCAATTAGTCAATTTGACTCACATTTTTAAATATTGGACTAAATTTTACTGGTTAACTCGCATTTTTCAGTGTTGGACTCTCAGTTTTTCTGGTACGCGGAGTCAATTTGAATGGGATGTGTTCAAGTCTAACTCTCAATTTTTCTGGAATAGAGTCAATTTGACCAGTGATGTTTAAATCTAGAGTGACTTCTGGTATTACTAGAGGAACTAGCTCCCTCCCTTCCCCCACGAAATCGTGTTCGGATCCCCCCGTTCACATTACTCTCAGTCCAAACTCTTGATATTTGGTGAAATGAATTCACTCATCAATAGACAACTGTCTTACTCATCATTAAAACAAAATCCCCTTTATAAATTTTTTTATTTATTATTTTCACTGTTACGCGGGATTCGGACGAAATTCTCTCTATTCAGACACTCTTTACAATCCAAACAAATCGATATTTATCAAGCAACACTCCGGAAAAGAAAATCTCCTCCTTTGGCGATATTTCGACGATGCGGCTGATAGCACTTGGCGCGTTTTCCAATTATAATTGTTATTAATTAATTGGGATTTTTTATTGTTTCTTCAATTGCCTGTCATCCTCCATAGCGGAAAGCAGCTTTTGAAATTTTCTTCCGCGATACATACAGCCTGTAAATATAGCTTCTTTGATATAGAGAAATATTAATCTGCGCGGCAATTCTCGAGCTTTTTAAATTTTAAATCTTATAATTCAGTGCTTATTTATTTATTTTAATTATTATGTTTTTACAAATTTCCAGTTTTTGCTATATTTAATAGAAAACAGCGTGCTTCTACATGAAATCTATATAATCATCCACATCGTACAATGTTGGATATGTTATATTTAGGTAATTACTTTAGGGAGTTTTTTTTATAAACAGCTTCATTTTTCAAGATATAGAAAAAGAAAAATTACAACTTACAACATGGACAGTGTTAATGATTCAGGTATGTGATTGATTATAATTAGTTTTATTTATTAGCTCCAAATAGTCTTTTTTTTTTTTTTTTTTTTTTTTTTTTTTTAAGGGTTCAAGAATATTTAGCTATAGTTTAATGTCATATCAACAGTCACATATGCATAAGATATTTCTCATCTTTTTATTTTTATATTAATTTTATTATTAGTGCCAAATGGTCTATTTTCAAGAACTAGATCTGATTTAAAAATATCTATGTTATGGTCAATATGATTAATCCGGTCATTATTAATAATAACCGGGCTTTATGTCCGGTCAAATAATAACTGGTTATTATTAATAATGACCGGATTAATCATATTGACCGTAACATATACATCATTCAGATATATATCAAATATTTTAAATCTTTTAACTTTTGAATTTAATTAATTTTATTATTTGTACCAGATGGCTATTGCTTTCGCTTCTAGAAACAAAAAAAAATATATATATATAACAAGTTGGAAATTGTACGTCAAACGTGACAAATGAGGTGCGTTCGTACTATAGCTAGTTATATAAATATTCCTATCTTGATGATTTTTAATTCTGTGAAATAAATTATATCGTCTGCAGATTCATTTCTGTCATAAAATAACTATCTCGGTCGCTTGACGATTAAACCTAGGAAGCTCCTATAACAAGAAAGCACCGATTTAAAAATAAAATCAAATTTCTTAATAAATGTTTTTATTAATAGTTTCTAAATTTTTGATTCGATTTTTATAAAATTTGAAATGTTTCGACAAAATTCTGCAAAGATAATATACCTTAAATTTCAAACCATTCGGTTGGGTAGTTATTGCGTTGTTATATGCGGACGGACGGACAGACAGACGGACGGACGGACAGACGGACAGACAGACAGACGGACGGACCAGACGACGACAATAGGTGCTACGTATTTATATAATTACGAACGCACCTAATAAACAAAATTAAGTATTTAGTTTAATGCAATATTAACATTCAAATATATATAAATCTGTTACAGTTGTTAATTTAAAAAAAATCACCATCATTATTATTATTATCAACCCACAAAATTATCGTTTTCATTTCGTAAAAAAAAAAAAAAAAAAAAAAAAAAAAAAAAAAACTTAAACTTCTCCCAGTTTAGTGTCATACCAACAGTCATTAGACCTGCATGAAATATTTAATATCGTTCGACTTTTCATATTAACTTTATCGTTAGTGTCAGATGGTTAGTGCTTTCACTTCTAAAAAAAGTAGATTTGGTAAAGAAAAAAAAATATATTTAGTCACTTTAATGTAATATTAAAACGAACAGACAAATATACATTAAATATGTCAAAACTGTTATTTATAATAATTATTAATATTATTATTTTTGTTCTCTGATTAGCACCAGGAAATTTCTTTTATTTCTGAAAAAAGGTGTTTTCCCCAAAATAGTCGCACAGTTTAATGTCATATCAACAGTCAAATACGCATAAAAAATTATATTTCACGTCTAATTTTGAAATTAGTTGGCGTGAAATTAAACTATTATTAGTGCCAAATTAATTCATATAATTTTATTTTGCGTCAAATTTCATATATAATAAGAACGAAAAATCATTCGTCAAGCCTAGATTATGTAACACCTTCCAACTCTTCCAAAATACTTTTCTTAAATCTGGAATTACCCACAATATTCGGAAAAATATCCGAATACTTTTATTCATCCCTGTATAGGACCTATAGATTTGTATATATACTACATAAGATGCCAAATTTTAGTTCAGTTAGAAAACGCTCAGCTCAGTTTAAAATTCTCCTTCTGGAATTTCCATCAATAATCGGAAATGTGTTCGCGGACTTTTGTGCTGCCCTGTATAGGATCTACAGAATTTATACACACCACGTAAATAGACAAAAAGTGAGTTAAATTTAAAATCGCGTTCAGCAACTTAAAACACACTTCCAGGAACTATTGTTAACAGACAGTAGAGAATTCTTTTATGTGTCCCTGGAAATGAACGATGACTGTTATACACGCAATATTCTGTAGTAAGCCTCTTGTAATGCACCTTAGTGATATATATAAATTTCAATACGTTTAAAATAGTGAAACATTATTAAAATAAACCGCAAAAGATTTTTCTCTATAGACGTAATGTAACGGAATTCTTTTGACTGTCCCTGTAAAGTAACTATAAGTGCTATGAACACCCTATTCCATAGTAAGCTTCTTGTAATGCACCTTAGTGATATATATCAATTACAATGTGTTTGAAATTGTGTAATATCATTCAAATAAACATCAAATAATTTTTCTCTATAGACCGTAAAGTAACGGAATTCTTTTGAGTGTCCCTGCAAAAAAACTATAAGTGCTACACACTTCATTTTCAACACCGAACGTGATATAGTAAACCTCAATAACATATATCAATTGCATGTCAATCCGAATATATTTACGCGATATAGAGTACGGATAGACAGACAGGCAGGCAGAAGGTTTGACAGATGGACGGCAGACAGACAAACCGAATTCATAAACATTTTTCAACTATGTTGAATGCAAAATGAAAAAAAAAATCAAATAACTTAATTATCCCCCCTAAATATTTCCTAAGCATATTTCCGAATGGCTAATATTCTGAAAATAATTTTTTCTTTTCTTTCTTTCTTTCTTTTTTTTTTTTTTTTTAAGGATTTGAATAAAAAAAAGTATGTAGCCAGTGTAACGCGTTATCAACAGCCAAATATACATGAAACACTTTACAATTGTTAATTTTTAAAACTATTATTATCATTATAATTATTTAATAACACCATATGAGTGTTTTATTTCTTTCTAAAAAAAAAAAAAAAAAGAGTCAGACGGCCAAGTAACATTTTCACATCTTTTAATATTTATTATTAATGGTTATTACTTTCATTTCTAAAAAAAATAAAAAAAAATAGATTTAATGAAAAATATTTAATAGTTATTTTAAAGCAATATCAATCATGAAATATTTAATATCGACTTTTGCTGTTAATTTTATTGTTAGTGCCAGATGGTTAGTGCTTTCAATTCTAAAAAAAAAGTAGATTTGGTAAAGAAAAAAAAACTAAATATTTAGTCACTTTAATGTAATATTAAAACAAACAGACAAATGTACATTAAATATGTCAAAATTGTTATTTATAATAATAATAATAATCAGTTTTTTATTAGGGTTTCGTTCATCTCACGAAACCCTATTACTTCCGCTCCGTTGTCTGTCCGTCACAGAGCCATTTTCAAAAACTACATAACTTATAGAGTTGAAATTTTGTGTATATAGATGAATACCACATGTGAAGAGCTCAAAATATTCAAATTTGAAAAATTCGTATTATTTTAATAAATAGAGATAAAAAACCAAAATTCTAACAGCCTTTTCCTGTTAAATGTAAACATTTTTCGTTATAGCAGATGCCAAAAATTTAAAATCCACAGTTAAATTTATCCAAATCAAATTTAAAATCCACCAATGTGGAAATTCTTTCCACAATAATTAATTTTCTATCAGACGATTTCCACGTGAAAAATAAAAATGAAATAAAAAGTTTCACCAGTTGAAAAAAAAGATAAATATGAAATAAAATGGATTGACGTCATAGTGGTTATAAAACGGAAAATGTCTAAGATTTCTCAATAATACAAGGAGTATGAGTATGTGTATCTAAAAAAAGCAGATTAATATCACGTCATTAGAGAATTAAAAAGAAAATCTGACATCATATTGGAAGTTTAACGAATTTTTCAGATGTTTGAGAATAATATAAAGCTAGTATCAATATGAGTAATAGAGAATAGTAAATATGAGTCTGAGAAACATATTGAATCGTGATAAAAATCCGATTATGGATATATTCGCATATTTTAACATTTTGAAGGTGTACAATTTGTTTAATTTTGAAATTATTTTTTTAAATACCGCATTTAGTCCGTATGACGGATATTATTATGATAGAATATAATAGCGGGCTTCGCCCGCTATCGGGCTGGTTTAGATATTCGAAAAAACGAAAACATAGACAGGTAAAATTTTACTTTATAAAAAAAATGACTTTTTTTTTTTTTGCTAAATGAAATTTATTTGGATTTATTAAAGAAAGGATAAAGTGTTTTGAAAGAAATATTAAACGAAATCCTTTGAGCGATCTTCGATTACACTTACCCACTTGTTATTATTAACACCAGGAAATTTCTTTTATTTCTGAAAAAAAAAAAAAAAGATATTTAATAGTTAGTTAAATGCAATATCAACAGTCACAAACACACACACACATATATATATACTTCATAATTGTTAATTAAATTATTATTATTATTATTATTATTATTTATTAGGAATAGTTGATTATTCTTTATTTAAAAAAAAAAAAAAAAAAAAAAAAAAAAAAGAGTTTATCAGAGAAGGCCAGTTTTATGTCATATCAGCAATAAAATATGCATTACAAAATTTTCACATATGTTAATATTTAAAATTATACTTTTACTATACGTGGAGGATACTTGTTTCTTTCATTTATGTAAAATAAGATTAAAAAAAAAAAAAAAAAGTTTAATCCAGTAATTAACTGTTTGTTTTCATTGTTACTGTAAAACTTGTGGAAACGAATCCTTTCTATAACATAATTTATTATTATTATTATTATTATTACTTGATTGTACCGATATAAGTGCTTATTAAAAAAAAAACCCATCACCCACTCTCTTGAGCTACTTACTTTGTAATTTCTTTATTTCTTCTTGTAATTTTCATCCATATTAGCATCCTAGTTAGTAACACTATTCCGCATAAATAAAATCAGAAATCACTTGTTAGATATTGGGGCGAAAACATGGTTATCTCCACAATCAAAAAGCGTTCTGTACCGCTTCACTGCTTGTGTTATGGCCATGCATTATATGGTGTTTTGAGCTTGCCTATGCGTGTTCTATCACCCTTTAAAGGGTGAAGCCCTGGAGTTCCGAATCGCCCTGTATATAAATACTTCACAATTGCTAAGTGGGAAGCATGTTCGGAAGTAAAGACACCTCTAAATCCCCTTTTCCCCTTTAGGTTCTGCTTTATTGCCTCATTGGATATTCCCAGTTCTGAAGGATGCCGCTTCCGGAGGCTCTCTTTTGGATCACTCATGAGTTCCAGAAGGAGATTTCGGGAAACCGTCTAGAAAAGCCCAGTATAGTTTAAGAGTTGCGTGACTATATCTCCTCCCTCCTAGTTCTGGAGAATTCCGGATATTGTAGTTTTGTCGCGTATTTTTTTTAGCGCCCCAACCGGTGGCCCCGCTTAACCCAATTTAGGCAAAGCATAGAAATTTTATAAAATGTGGTATTATTTGCATTGAAATTTACTTAAATTACATTCATTAAGACACCAAAAAAGTTTCGTGCATGAAAATTAATATTTTATTTAATTCGACGTTACCATCATTAATTTACCATTAATAATTTACAATTAAATTTAAATAGAAAATTTTAAGTTTTCTTATGGCATTTGTTTTACTTTTTATTTTATTTACAGAACTTGCAACTTTACTCCATTATAAAAACATATGATTAATCTCAAGTGGAATAATTATACATTTTCAAAAAGTCGAATGTGTCAATCCCCGTTTCAAGTAAAAAAACCAGCGTATTTTGAAAATTTCTCAGTAGAAAGTGATTACTTCAATTGAATTACTAATATTTTATAGATGTCTCCAGAATCCTTAAAAATAGCAGAAAAATAAAATTAGTGAAAAATATACGTCACAGTGTTAATAAAAATATATTTATTGAAATGGTGCGTTTACTCACCTTTGGCCGAAAATGGGTTAAAGTTCAGTGGCGAGAAGAGGGATGAGGAATAGTAGGAAGGCCCCATTATTTCTCAGCTGGGACACACTCAGGATGATCCTATCCCCTTTTCTCAGCTGTCCTAACTGGGTCTTGGTGAAGTATATGTCGTAGCTGGGAGTTCGATGAGGATCGATCTGTAAGCAGACCGACTCTTCATTCTTAGCGGCCGACTTTTTTTCCCGCGATCAAGCTCTTGCTCAGTAATATTTTGTGTGGGATGTAGTTGCACATATTGATTAGGGCATATCATATAAGTATAATATTGTTTAACGTAGTCGTACATTATGGCTCTTTCTATCAACAACTCAAAGATCTGTTTATGTAACTTTTGACTGTTAGTGTCCTGATACAGCCTATCCGTTAATTTATCCGAAAGGTCGACCCTATTCACACCTCCACCGTACATATAGTCACTGCCCGCTTTCAGCATTTACTGTGCTTTGCTGTACATCTGCTGATTTTATAGTTTAAATCCTACAACTGTTTGTCTAAAGCCTTCTGCTTACCTTCATTGCTACCAGACATTTGGATAGACCTTTTGATAGGACATTTACACCGTTCTAGTCTGTGGCTGGTGTCACTGGCTTTCTTTATGATGTGATCCAGTTGTTCTTCAATTTTACCGATGAGTGCTGAAGGTAATTCGAGACCCTGCTATTGGAGGGAAGATTCATCCAGACATATATTGAGGTCGACGCAATGAAATATACATTTCAGCCCTAAATTGTCCTTGATGGGTGGAATTTGGTAGGATTCCAGCGGTGCGAGCGAGACATTCTCTATGGCTTTCCACATGACTTTCAGATTTTCTCTACTCACCGCTGCCTGTTTATCCATTCGCTAGATCACGGGCTTATGGAACTCAGTTAACTTTTTTTTGTAAACCCAGTTTGTCTCGGAGCCGTTTTTCGTTCCGTTGTCTCAGTTCGACCTGAGTGTGCGTGCCAATTCAGCGTTGTTCCGTATCGAAGTTTGGCTATGTGCTTCTTACCCAACTCGACTAGCACCTTCTTTATTATACCTACAGATTTTAATACGTCTTTCCCACCCTGCCCTATCCTAGGGTAATCCTAAGGATACGCGTATTTACCTAGGGGTAATCCCCAGGGTTTAGTACCCTCTAACCCAGCAGTTAAACTTTTCTGGGTAGCCCAGCCATTTCACCAGGTAGTTATCGCCTTTCCTATGGATCATCCTCTCTATTCTCTTAACCTCGTCTTGCTTAAGTAATTTTTTAAACTAATTTTTGAATTAAATTTCAGCAGTGAAATTCGCCCGAAATTATTGAATAATAAACGCGTGAATTTTTACTTAGCTATTTAAGCGTAATACCGACTGAATGAAAAATGTTCAAGCCGGGAACCGAACATTTGAAATAGCACTCCAATGCTCTACCATTGAGCTACGAGGACGATACTCAGTTTGGCATCTCCTACTCGAACTTTACGAGTTCCGATTCGTAAAAAGTTCCGGAAATGGCTTCACCGCCCAGGTCATGAATCTTGTAGGTGTCTGGGTCCGTTTCCAGCACTCCCGTCTTCTAGACAAAAATCTCTTCACTGAAGGTCGGCAGATATCTTTTACGGAACGGCCGTTTGTAGATAAAAATGTACACTCTGACGCACATTTTGAACTTAGACTTGCTTAGGTTTTTCGGTCGATATAGGTTCCTATAGACTTTGCTCCCCTGGAGGCGTTGTCCTCCTGGCTGATCTCTATGGGAGATCATCCTGATCGATCGGTGGTAGGTGTGGTTGTAATTGTGCACGAGCTGATCCATTAAATGCTTTAACTTTCGGGTGTCGTTTGCCGTAAAGTACTTCCACATGCGGGTTTTCAGAGACCTATTAAATCACTCGATAATGGAGCATTTGATCTCTACGTTCTCGGTCGTGAACTAGTGGATGTTGCGGACTTTCAACAGCTACTGCGTCTGCCTGCTAATGAACTCGACCCCTTTGTCCGTATAGACCTTCTACGGTTTTCTGTCCTGAAATAGCTGCCGAATGGCCTTAGGGATCTCCTCGCCGGTCTTTCGTTTGATGGGCACGACCGGCGCAGGAATATTAGCTGAAGATGTTGATGACGCTCAGAATGGAATTCCTGCTGTCGTGTCGACATTTAAACCTTTGCATTTTGATGAGGTCTGCCTGCCACTGGTCATCTATGTGGGTGACGAAGACCCTTCTTCTCCGAAAGAGGGCTTTGAATTTGGTATACACATCATGTCACTACAGAAAAGCGTCTATGACCTTTCTGGCTACATCCGTTTTCCTCTGTTGTTCGTTCATTTTGCAATAACCTTGGCTGGGATCGTAATAGAGGCGTTTCAATCCACTCTCCTTTTTAGGGGAAAATGGGTCTATAAACGCTAAAAAAGTACTCTATTTGGGGCTGCAAGCTTCGTAGACTCCTTTCAGCATAGGTCTTCGGTTTCGAGCGACCGCTCTCTCGACCTTTTGCGGGTCTGTCTTCCTTTTGCACTTAAGACAATAGATGGAGACGGACCACATACTGAATTTTTGCTTGGTCCATAAGTTGGGTTTCACAATGCCTTGATCGACCGTTTCTCTAAGCGTTGGATCGAGCATGTAGTTCTTCTCTTAGCAGCATCTCTTTGTCGCAGACTTCACCCCGAGTTTAAGTATCTCTGTTCTCAGGTAACAGGCGTAGTGCTTGTAAGCAGCTTCGTCGATTCGGATGATAAGCTTTCTCCAGTCTTTATTCTGCAGATCGGGGTTGAGTCGCGTTTTCCTCCATTGGAGCTGAGTTTCTGGACCTATAAACTGGTTCAGTAGATGCATCTCTACCGGTATAGAGTTAATGACCTTGTAAATAACACCCTTTGCTTTATACACGCTATTTATAAATATATACTTCACGTTTACGTATACATATATACTTATATATGTATACTTTAAAGGATAAAAGCTTAAAATTTAAAGTTTGTTTTAATGAAATGCGTACTCTTAAACTTTGCGTTAAAATTGCTTCAATTTGCCGTCGAGATGTCACATGGGCCTTTAAGTGGCTGACCTTCTGTAAATAAGACATTGGTCCTTTACTGATAAAGTAGTTCGTTGGACAGCACTAAGCAAAGCAGACATTTCTAACTATTTCCAACTAGAGATCCTCTAATCATCCAAGAATAGGCCAACTATTTTATGTTACATGTGTGTAATGTAAATTTCTATTGCTATCTTATTTCTTGTTTCTTTTTCATTTCAGCCATGAAATCAAAGGCGAAAAAGACAGCTGGAAGCATAAAAAAATTTGCTTCTAGACTAACGAGAAAAAAGTTTGTCGACACTCACGTCATGGAGACCAACTTGCGACGATGCCTCAACACTACAGACATCACTTTGCTAGCCATAGGTCACATGGTTGGCTCCGGCGTGTACGTCCTCTCGGCAACTGTGGCTAAACGCTTGGCAGGACCTGCCATAGTCGTCGCTTTCATATTCAGTGGATTCGCTTCCTTCCTGGCAGCGCTCTGCTATGCAGAGTTAGGAGTCAGGTATCCTAAATCAGGATCTGCGTATTCGTACACATACCTTGCCCTTGGTGAACTGTGGGCGTTTCTGGTGGGGTGGAACGTTGCGCTGGAACAAGTCATAGGTGCGGCTGCAATTTCTCGAGCTTGTAGTGCGTACATAGACTCCCTGACGGGAGGCATGATAAAAAACGGAACTATAACTATGACCGGAAGGATAGCTGTTCCAATGATGTCTGAATACTTAGATTTCCTTGCTTTCGGCATCTTGATATTTTTTGTGATATTCATGTCTTTTGGCATCCGACTTACGTCACATCTCAACAACATATTTTCGGTAGCGAACTTAATTGTAATAGTTACTATCATCTGTGTAGGTTCATACTTCTCCGATGTAAAAAACTGGACCAATCCAGCAACGGGAGGCTTTATGCCATATGGGTGGTCAGGTGTATTGGCTGCTTCAGCTTCTTGTTTTTACGCGTACGTCGGTTTTGATTCCATCGCTTCATCGGGCGAGGAAGTGAAAGACCCCCAGAAGTCTATTCCACGTGCGACCATGATCTCTATGGGAATCGCCACAGCTTCTTACGTAGGCGTTTCGACAGTGCTCACCATGATGGTGAATTATAAAGACATAGTAGATGACTCTGGACTTCCTGAAGCATTCCGTGTGCACGGTGCGAACTGGGCAAAGATAATAATCATCGTAGGAGCCATCTGTGGCATGTCTACTGGCATCATAGGCAGCCTTTTCGCCTTAACACGTGTCATTTATGTCATGGCAGATGACGGCCTGCTTTTTGCATTCTGTTCGAACGTCAACATGAAGACGAAGATCCCCCTTGGTGCAATGTACATATTTTCCTGTCTGTCTGCCATTATGACGCTGATGTTAGACATCATCACACTTGTGGAAATAATATCTATCGGCACACTTTTTGCGTACCTTGTAGTCAGTGCGTCTGTGATCGTATTGAGATACAGGCCCACTGCACAACTTTGCACGGACAGTCAAGAACTGTCTTCCATTGGTGACAACAGCGCTAAAATGTCTCCAGTGGAAGATCCTGGCGGTCAGTTCCAAGAACGTTTCCAGTTCATGAGAGCTTACTTAAACTTGTCACCAGGACGCCTGGTCACAATTTGTGTTTTTACATACTGTATATTTATTTTTATATTGTGTGGTTTTGTAAAAGTTTGTTCTTCTAGTATAGGACAGAAGTCTTGGTGGGCTATTTTGATTTTGATAGTTTTCCTCTTCTGCGTCATATTCTCATTGGTGCTAATAACCATTCACCAACAGTCTTCACATTCTCAGAAGTATAAGGTAAGTGCCAAGTGTCAATGATGAATGTAATTTTCAGTTTTTCTGTAAATAAGCAAAACAAGTAACTTTAAAGAAATACATGCAAAGAGTTCCCCTACAAGCTGTACTCGGGTCTTTCATAGTAACTTTTGCAAGGGGCGATTCTACTCTTAGCACACTTAGATGGCATACTTAGTCAATCGGAAGTCACTTTGATTTCATAATTGTCGTATTCAGAATGTAACTAAAATGTCCGGTCTTTAGTTAGTCACATAAGGATTCATAAAAGTTATCATTTGGTGACTTTAATGTTAAATTACCATGAACCGTATTTCTCTGAAAAATCATAAATGCCGTCACAAGGTAGCTGTTGAATTCGAAGCTTTACTGGTGAAAACGGTTAAAAGCCTTAATTAAACAATGTTGCAACCGTTTCTTTCGTTATTTATAACTCATCTAAAAAAAAAAAACCTACGGACAACTCAGTGATTTGGATTCGAGTCACTTTTCACGCCACGTGACTGCAAAATGATTCGATTGTGGCGACCTATTTTGGCCACAGTGCCTCAATGGTGTCACACATGAAACCAGAGCCTAAAATTATTGCAGGAGAAACTGAGACTAATGTCCCGGGTTCTTTTTCGGAAAGGCTCACGTTTTGAGTACCTCCTTGGCAAGTTGGTGAAAGAGAGAAATCGCAGCCAGTTCTATCGCCAATCTTCCTACTAGACCTATGTCGTCGTCAATGTTTTGATCTGAACTTGAACGTGAAATGGCGACGGACGAAGAAACTTATTTTAAATTACGATATGACCTAAATTAACAGATTATTTTCAAACATGTATGCTATATGAAAAGGTAAGTATTCTGTTTTAGAAAAAAAAAAAAAAGAATTTAAACTGCGTGCTGGCGGTTCAGATTTTTTCTTTTTGAAGGAGGGAGAACTTAGATGGTAGATTTATTTATTTAATATTATTTTAAATGAAACAAATGAAGCAAAACAATAAGCAATTAAAACAGCAATTTTTCTTAATGGTTTTAAAAAAATCTGAAAAAATGCTGCCCCAATTGTTGTTATTTTAAATTTTGTGCACTTTTGAATATAAAAGAAGGTGTAGTGAACATTTCAGAGGAGATTTAAATAATAAACTAGTTGGGAACCCGTTATAATTTGACTGCTTGGTAAATAAATTCTGTATGCATTGCATTTAATGGAACAGCGGTTAAAAACCACTGCCTTAATTAAATAATACTCTTTCAGTGTGTGTGTGTGTGGGGGGGGGGGGGTGCACGCAAATTTGACATAAATGCATACAATCTGGAAAAAAATGATCGACAGACTATTGTTAAATGTGAAAAAAATAATAGCGATAAGAAATAGAGACACACATTAAAAAGTTACTACCAAACCGATAAAAAAAAAAAAGATTACAACTTACCATACCTAAAAACTGCTGAATAAAGCTTTATGAAGTTTCACACCACAGATTTGGGATACACTGAATATCAACATGGTAAACCATCGTATACCATGGTATCTCGGAACTTGAACAGCATTTTTCCAAAGAATTAATGAGGGTAGTGACATGAGTTGGCAATTTTAAAAATGGGAGTGGGGATTACTTATAACAACAATTTAACAAAGTCAAGTTATAATAAACAAACATAAATTCTTCAATACATGGGGGGGGGGAAATCGTATTTACTCGACATTTTAACTGCCAATACATTTGATATTGATTAAAATGAAATAATCAAGAAATGAATTCATATTTAAATAAATTTGCTTTATGACATTATTTTACAGTTTGAAAAGTGACACTTAAATAAATTAATGTAGCTGTAGGAGTTAGTGAAGTTTAGAAAAAGCAGGATTTTTTAAAACTACTATAGCAATAATTCGATAAATATTACGTTATGATAAATAAGTGAAAGGGCCTCGCAGTATTGCCTGATAACAATCTCTTTCTTTTGGACATATTTCCAGCCTATGGAAATTAGAGATCGATCGAAACAGGTTTTTAAGACCAAAACCAAATTTCGATGACCATCCCACCTTTCGGCCGAAACCGAAACCGAACCGAAACCGAAAGTGTAAAAAAAAAAATTAAAAACTGATTAATACAAGCATAACTGCATATAATTATTAATTAATTAATTAATTAATAACAAATAATTAATAATTACTTAATAATAACTAATTACGTTACTAATTAATTTATTAATTATACGTGTAATTAACCACATTTCTCAAAGTGAGACATGTTTAACATTATTTTGTACTTTAGCTAATTTTAAATATATGTATAAGAATAAAAATGTAACAGTTGTCAATTTTCTTTTAGGATGTGCACAATAAGATCAAAATAAATCTTTGCTCACTCACCGCCTCCCTAAGGAAGTATTGAAATGGCAACCCTGTTTGAAAATTTTATCTACGGTGCCAAATTGACTCTCTGTGCCTCTATCCAAAACTATTTATTTTCATATAAAATAAAAGTAATTAATTTATCAATAAGACAGAAATAGTTTCCAATTATACGAATTTCATCTAATAAAAAAAATATTTTAGCATACATACCTCGATACATCTTTTGTAATAAATTTCGTAAATCTTCATATTTCTTAACAACACCTTTCCCATAAATCATTCGAAACAATCTGGAGTTTCAAAGTAAAAATTTTCTATTACAATCGATCTTACAATAGATAGATCGCTACAATAAGTTTTATTGATATTCAAAGTTTTAAGATTTTTTTTAAAAATGAATATATCAAAGCAAATAATTTTTATACTATGGCACTATAACTATAATTCTTATAACCACCTAGTACAAACTTGTAGGGAAGAAAGATTGCAATTTTTGTATAATGAACTAGGCTCAGAAACTATTTAGTTAGTCAAAACTCACTCGGATTTTTGTTAATAACCGTAACAATAATGAAGGTATTTTAACGCCATTTTTAACAGCCTTACCTTCCTTTGTGTGAAATACGATGACATTATGAAGAATCCTGCAAGAACAAAGACACCGTATGTAATGTCAACTACTTTCCACAACAGGGCGCGCGTCTTCTTCAGTGCTGTTTGGATGCGAAGGTCAAGGCCATTGCCATAAGAATATTTTGGAGAGGGATTTGTGGACTTACTCACCCTTTGTAACTCAGCCACTCCGATTTGAAAAATATTTACTCAGATGTTAGAATGCATCCTTTTAAGCATGTAAGAAATGATAAACAATTTTAGAACATAAAAATAAGAAATTATGGACTAAAAGGTATTTTTCCCATCTGCAATAAACAGAAAATGACACACTTCTCATAAATATTGTCTATTTTCTAATACAAAGTTGTAAGGTATACGAACTTGCCTTTGTAAAAAAATCTATTTTTGGACGTCTCCAGCAGACACGTCCAAAAATCATTTTCTGACATTTAATTTATAAACAAGTTGGACAATCTGTACCAGGCTGTATTAGCAATTCTCATTTCGAAAAATGTACATGAATTTTATAGACTTCCCTAGACATTTCACTCATTTTCACAACGTGCACTGTAAAAAAAGACAAATGTTTCTTATTTTACGAAAATATATGATATAATCACGTACAAAAATAAACAATAACCTCTTCCGAGTTACCCACAATTTAAAAAAGCGTTCTTTATCTTTTGAAACGTCAGAAATCAATATTTTCTCGAGATTTATAGAATTAAAAAATAATAATAATAAGTTTTTTTTTTTTTTTTTTTTTTCAGGCACTGATATTCGGAAACATTTCCGAGTCGATTTTAATAGTGTATTCATCAGTTTTCTCAAACCAAACTATCGGTTTTTAGGATGGTATTCATTCTCAATTAAACATTTTCAGCTGCGTCATTAAATTTATACATGCAACAGTAACAAAATAATATTAATTTCAATGTTAATGTTAATGCTGTTAATTTATCATACTTGTCCGTAAACCACGTTTGTTGAACATGAAAATGTTTACTGGAGAATGCATAGCATCCGCAAAACCGATGTTCCAGGTTAAGAAAACCGATTATTACACTGTTAAAAACGACTCGGAAACGTTTCCTAAAATCAGTGGAAGCTAAAAAAAACTTTGTATTTTAAGAAAAACTTGTTTAAATATCGAAAATATATTCATTTCAGAGGTTTTTAAAGATAAAAAAAAAAAAAAAACACTTATCGGAATCGATAACTCCGAAGATGTTATTGTATATTTTCGTTAATAGTTGTATTATATTTTCATAGATTACAATAATAAATAAATAAATAAATAAAATTTGTCTTTTTCTACACCGTGCTGACGAAATCAAAACAATAAACAAGTGTTAGCATTAGCACTTTTACTTTTGAAACTTGACAGTTTTTCTGATGATTATTGGCATACTTATGATAAAATACCGAATAGAAATTTCGGAGGGAATCAAACCTTGGTGATCCACCCAGGACTTTGGGCGGAGGGTGATTCCTTACATCCCCTGAAGAAAAAAAAAAAAAAAAAAAAAAAAAAAAAAAAATGTGGATTTTATAGTATAATACTGGCACCCCAGCCGCCAGTATTATACTGTAAAATCAACAATTTATTTTATTTATTTATTTATTTATTTATTTATTTATTTTGCAATCCCCTTCCTATGACATCGTTACACTTTACACGAAAGAAGCTAAATTTGTTAAAAATTACATCAAAATATCTGTATGATTGTGAACGTTATGAACAAAATTCTAAGTTACGACTGGAATGATAGAACCTGTATTTTTGATTGAACAGTTTGATTTCTATACAAAAATTGCAGTGTGTTGCCACCTCGCCAAGTTTGTGCGTAGAGGCATCGAGTATCCTGTCGAAGCAATAACGTTTGAAAAGTCAGTGCAACCTTACGCGTAAAAAAATACACGTTTCTTAATCTAGGAAAATATTTAACCCCTAACGAAAATATACAGTAACTCCTTCCGAGTTACTAACGATTCACGAAAAGCGTTCTTTATCTTTACAAACTTCAGAAACCAATATATTTTTGAGATTTAAAGAAGCATTTATAACAAAAAATTTCCTTTTACTGCCGTAGATTTCTGAAAACTTTTCCGAGTGGTTTTCAGAGTGTATTAATCGGTTTTCTCAATCTGGAATATAGGTTTACCGGATGCTATATCCATTCTCAAGCAAACATTTTCCTGGTCAACAAACATGTTTTACAGACAAACAGGATAAATTAAGAGCATTAACATTAACATTCAAAATGAATATTATTCTGTCACTCTTACCATGTATAAATTCAATTACGCAGCTGAAACTGTTTATATGAGAATTAATAGCTTCCTAAAAACCGATATTCCAGTTCGAGAAAACTGAAACCAACAGATTTCTGAGATTTAAAAGAGCATTTGTGAAACAAAAGTATCTTTTTCAGTCCTTGATTTTCAGAAATGTTTCCATGTAGTTTTTATAGTGTATATTAATCAGTTTTCTCAACCTGGTATTAACACGAAATATCAAATTTTCAATTGCTATCCATTTTCAAATAAACATATTCATGTTCAACAAACAAGTTCAGCAGGCTCAATTAACCACGTAAAACGAAAATCATTTTGCTACTCTTGTATGTATAAATATTCCAGGTGTGTTAGTAACTACGAGGTTGCATTGAGTTTTCGCAAACGATTCTGCAACAGGAGGACACTATTCTGTAATTTTTTACAATGCAGTTTAATGGATGGCGAGTCAATTTAATTCCGGAAATAAAGTATTGACTCCTTCTGCAATTAACTGTTTATTTAATCCTTTCAGGTTCCGTGGGTTCCTCTGATTCCGGCGCTGAGCATCGCTGTGAATGCCGTTCTCATCGTGAACCTGAAGGCAGCTACATGGTTCAGACTGCTCGTCTGGGTCGTAATAGGTAAGGGATTTTCAGTTTGTTAAATTCTAAGAATGTCGTTAATGATATTTCATCAACGCCTTTTGTTGTATGTCCTAGACGGAATTTTTTAAAAACTCAATGAAAAATAAGCAGTAACAGCTCTTGAAAAGATTCTGGCAAGAGAATAGTCTGTGAAGTCGGGAATTACTTTACTACGCTTCATTTATTTTTAAAATTTATTTATAAAATGGCAAGTCGAGGTTTTAAATCTCGATTTTTACGCTCAACAAGGTTAGCTTGAGGATGGTAAAGGGGTATTAGACTTTGCTTAATGTCCAATAGATGGCATAACTGTTGCATGACATCGCTCACAAATTGGGGTCATTACCACTAAGTATTCTCCTAGGTAACCCATAACATAAAAATATTTCATTAAAGAGTGTCAATGCACATTCCCTAGCGCTAGCCTGTGATAATGCGATGAGCTCCACCCACAGTGTTACACAGTCCTCAACAATGAATATCCATTGTTTTCCGGTTTTGCTTTCGGGGAGAGGTCCAAACAAATCTATAGAAAGAGTTTCCTGTCTTTGAGCATAAATTGGAGTTTACAGAAGTACAGCGGGTGTTTGATTTGAGGGCTGTATATTGGTTCCAATCAGCACAAGCTTTAATATAGTCTGATTTAAATTTTCTCATACCTGTCCAGTAATATATTGTAACAATCCACCGGAAAGTTCCTTCGGCGCAATAATGTCCAGCGGTTGGTGCATCATGGTATTTTTGTAGGATTCTTTTACGGTCATGAGTTGGAAGTATCAACTGAGCTTCTTCGACTTTAGAGTCAGGTGTGTATCGATACAGTACACCCTTGATTCATTAGATAGTCTCTTTTGGTCCAGTTAACTTAATTAGTGGCAGGGGTGTTATTCTCAAAACATTCCATATTTTTCCTCAGCTCTGGTTCTCTTGGGTCTCACTCTTGAGTCTTTCAGCTCTGAGTCTCTTGGCGAATCTCTTTAGAACTTTTAGTGGAGAAGTCCATTATAACAGTATTCATCTCACATGAATGCTGTGAACAATCTGGGCGGGATAGTTCTCCTCTGGTTTGAACACATCTTCATTTTCTCGTATCAATTTGCTTAATTCTTCCCTTTGGTCTTCAGGTAGGTGATTTCCTTCTTCTTTACGTACCACGCATGAATTCAACACGTTCGGCAATTTCTGCGGAAGCAATGGGTCATCATCAGAAAGAAGATCAAATACTTGATGAGGAATGTCGTGAAAATACAACCGCCGGTTCTTTACATAAAGGACAATTCTTGCTTTTTGCAAAAAGTCTATTCCTAACAAAGTACGATTTCCTTTTGTTTTGGGTAAAACAATTGATTCAGTTTTAAAAGTTTTTTCTTTTACTTGGATAGTTACTTCAATGTATAAAACTTCGCCATTAAGTTTACTTCCATTAGCTAGAGTCATTCTTATCAATTTGGGCTTAAAATCAACTCCTTGATCTTTAATAAGTTATAAAAAGTATCTCGAGCAATGGAATCACTTGCCTGTATCAGTACACGTTGTTCCATAAATCCATTTATGTAGACATCTAGAATGTTAAGGTGGGCAGAGGCCGATACACAAGTATACAGGTCTACGCTATTAAACTTTGTAGGTTCTGTTTTGAGAGAGGGTCCCTTGGGACATTTCGAATGAAAGAACCCGGGGTTCCCACTCCCAAAGCATGTTAAAAGGGGGGGGGGGGGGTCTATGGTTTTCCGGACGAATTCTATTTTTATCTGAGAAATTTTCTTTTTTTGTGTTAGAAGTGTTACCTTTACACATTTCATGTTTTTCGTAAATCTTATCTTTGACTTCGTATTTCTTATTTGGAATACTGCTACATGTTCCTTTCGCAGCATCTTTCCGAATACTATCGTATCCATCTAAATTCTCCACTAGTTTCTCTCGTGATATTATATCACCCCATTGGTTTAAAAAATGTTCCCTAGTGTCTGACGGAGCCCTCTATTTGATCTGATAAGCTATCGTGAGATCCCATAGATGATCAAAAGTACTAATATTGAGACCTGAAATGCAGCCATTGAAATAACTTTGCCACTCAAAATAAAAATCTTTCTACGTGTTATCTGGCAATTTCCAATGTTTTCTAAACAACTGTCTAAACCTTTCCGGATTCAACTTAATTTAAGAGCATTTATTTTACATGCAGAACAGTTGAGAAACTTTGATCAGTTTGTCTAGCTATTAAATTAGAAATTTCCCTGGGCACAGAACCAATTAAATATGTAACTCAAACACTTTCAGAAAAATTTAGAAATTTTAACTGTCGTTCAAACAACATTAGAAAATGCTTACGTCATCGTTATTTGGATCGAATTTATGAGCTAAACTGTTACAATTCGAATTTAAGATTTTTCTCATCCGAAGTACTTAAGCTTGACTGGTCAGTATTAATTTTAACAGAATTTTCTATTCTTAGTTTTTCAACCTCGAAATCCCTTTCTTTTTCTAACTGACGCTCTTTTTCTGCCTGTTCTTCTTTCCTAGCGTTTGTAATGGTAGTTAAAAGTTCCTTAACAAAATGTTCTTTTCAGTGAGGGCTATTTTCTATTACATAGTCCGTAATTCTACTATTTTAAGAGACGTATCTACGATTACCCCTATTTCTTCAGCCAAAAATTTTAAACGCTCTCTTTCCCTTTCCCTTTTCCTAACTTTTAATTTTTAACTCGGTAAATTTACAAAACAAGCAACCGAGACATAATTTGTGTTCCTCGTCTGTGGAAAGTCCTTTGCCAAAAAGGTTAAACAATATAATTAAAATAAACATACAAACATTATTGCAATAAATTTTCAAACAATAAATTTGCTTACTGAAACAATAAACCTATCCTGTTCACGCCAATTCTATATACTACAATGTAACTATTAACGTGACCACGTTTAAATTAATATACATATATAATGTACGCTTAAATTGACAATATTAATATACTTATAAAAGAAAATTCCTAACTTAAGTTAATTGCCTGTACTTGTACCAGTTAATTAAATAAATAATAATAATAAAACATAAATGAAAAAAAAACATTAAAAAAATTAACACATGTAGAATTTTAAAACTATTTCTACAAAAATAAATAAATAAATAAATAAATAAATAAATGAATAAATAAAAATAAACAAATAAAATAAAATAAAATAAAATAAAATAAAATAAAAATGATCTAATATTTTAAAATACCATAGTTATTGTTATTTATTTAACCACGTTAAAATAAATCTCAACAACATGAAAATAGAAAGAATTAAAGCAAAGTTTATTAGAAATAAATGTATTTATATATTCAAATGTATTTTTATTTAAATTAAATGAAACTGTTTTAAAACAAACAACATGAAATACTCGTAAAAACCTTGTAAAAATTTTTGGAACTTTACTTCAAAGGAAAATTAACACCAATAATAATAATGTTCTTAAAATATTTTGAACATGTCTGTTCTTGAACGAACTTTTAATTGTATCACATTGCATCAAAATACACTTTCGATTTCTGATGTGGAAGTTGAATATGATCTTAAAATACTGAACGTATTTACATATTTTATTCAGGGTAACTTTCGATGAAATCATATTTCAACAAAATTTATTTCTGATTTGTGCTGTGGAAGCAAATAATGTTCTTGAAAATGTTTAATTAAACAATCTTTTACTTCAACTTCTGATTTCTGTTGTGAGAATCGACGGTCCACTAACAGAATGACGTTAGCAAAGATCGATTAAATTTCTACACAAAACACAGGATGCACATATCCGCCAATCCGGAACATTTTTTTCGGCAGAGAACAATTTCGTTTTCGGGTCCCATGTTGGGCGTCACTTTTACTTGTAAATTTTTAATTAAACAATTAAAAATGCACTAATTTCGACGTATTAAGGATATATTGGCAACTTCACATCACATGTATTTTGGACAACACGCATAATACACAAATTTATACATGTAGACATTTCACACCAAAAATTCACAGTGTCTATAGTTTAAAAACCCATAGGACAGGTGAGTTACATCATTTGCCGGTTGTTGGATGCGACCTTCTTTCTCATAAACTAAATCTTAATACACTACGGGGCGGTAAAACACTATCCGTGCAAGAAAGCAACGTTCATAGGCCTTCTGGCAAAGCACAGAATACGGCAAAAGTAAATGTGTGTTACATTATATTAATTTCTGAATTTTCTAAAGATAAAGAACGCATTGTGGAATCGTTGGAAATTCGGAAGAGGTTATTGTTTACTTTCGTTCGTGGTTACATTATATTTTCCTATAGCAAGAAACATTCGTCTCTTTTTACAATGTGCCTGCATTTCACTTAAGAGTACAGTTACATTTTCTAAAATAAAACAAAATGAACTCTACGGATTTTCTTAGAATATTAGTATATAACCGTTCGTCAAAAATGACAGATAGTTGATCTGCGCTGCATTTTCATAAGACTTCATACAAACAAACAGCATGAAGATTTTATTATTGAAAGGTATGTATTGTAGAAAAGTACATTTTAAAATTGACAAATTATTTCTACAAATACCAATGATGAGGAATTTTTTTTCTACTCAATATTAAATTTTTGAAATAATTCAACGATTGGACAAAACATTCAAACAAAATTAAATGGAAATTACTCGGTACTATTTTTCTTATATTTTAATTACGTTTCATAAGAAAAAATCATTTTATTTACGATGGAAACAAAATTTCAAAATATGTTTGTATTATCTGCCGGTGGATGACGCCAAAATATTTAAAAAAGAAGCGTAATATAATACTGGATCGATCACTCCAAAGCCTCCCTACGAAAGCTGTCACCGCTATTTCTGAAAAAAAGTTTACAGAAAAAATTGATTACAGAAATGTTGATATAGATGTTTTATATGAAAATATGCTGAGCACACGTGATTTGAGTCAGAAGAAAGTATCGTTTAGTTATCATATGTTTTTCATTAAGCCTAACATGGCGTTTCGCTACGCTCGGGTTCGCCATGGAAGTAGGATGACATGGAAGTAGGGTCGTATCTCCGATTCGGTTCGCTCTGGAATGATTACCTACACTACAATATACTTTCCTACACTTGCATGTGTCGATAGATGACTACTAAAATAGTTTTTGAAGGTTTTAAACAAAATTAAAATGTGTAAAAGCTTTAATATGCTTTTACAAATATTTTAAGAGCAGAATCGGATGTGAAGCTTTCAAAGAGTCATTCATTTGTGATTCATTTGAATTTATGATGCTGAATGGCAGCAGTGTTCGTTTGTTTATATCTGGGATTCCGATGTTTAATCTGGATTTTTAATTAAGAACTTAAAACATTATACAATAGGATATGATATACATGTTTTATAGGGAAATATGCTGAACAGACATGATTTCCAGAAGAATATATTATTATTTAGCTGTTATATGTTCGCATAGGTTTTTCATTAAGCCTAACATGGCGTTTAACTACGGTCGATTCGCAGACCAGAGTGGTCGCGCCCGGAACGGTTACCGACACTTTCTTGCCTTCGGATTTTATTATAAGTAGATATGAGTATAGAGAAATACAGTATCTATGAAAGAGATGAAATACCGACTTAAAATTATCCAAATACAGACTTCGAAAATTTCAAGAATTTCAAGAAAATTATACTTTTTCGAATGAATACATATAGTTCCAATTTTTTTAGAAGCATTTTCTTATTTAGAAAATGTATTTTTCCCCCCTGATATTAATCCGAATACTTGGCGATCCGAATAATTGGAGTTTTAGTGTATTTATTTATTTATTTATTCGGTATAATTCACTTTTTTACAATAAAAGCTGTTAAAACGGAACCTGTATAGGACGAAAAAATTCATGGTCCCAGTAAAAAGAATACCTTAAATTTATTCCTGCTAAAAAATGGAAACCTATCTAAAAAAAATGTCCTTTCCGGTCGCTTGCGATTCAGTTTTAGCAGAATTTTCTAGATATATTTTAGTCATAATTAAATTTACAAATATTTTATATTATTTTCAATATATTTTTCTTTGTTTTTTCTTAGGTCTTTCTATGTATTTATTTTACGGAATGCGTCACAGCAAGTTAAATGTCAATTCGCCAAAAGCGACATTACTCAAGGCAGGATCGCCCCAGACCACCACTTGGGGCTCGCTGGAACGTGAGTCCTCCATGGAAGCGACTCAACGGTGAAAGAAAATTCTGCCATTGGTTGACGAGAATCGGAAATGAGCAGCAGCTGATTCTTGGGTTGCTTTCCGCTGATGACTTGGCGATGAAATAGAAAAACTTTAAGAGAGTGTTGTATCTAGTGGATAGGATACATGCTATTTTGGTAAAAGCTGTTGTTGAATGATCTGGCTTAATGGTTAAGGTGCTGGACTTGTAATCTTAAGTTTACAGGTTGTGTGTGCTGATGTTTTTACTTTTTTTTTTAAAGTTTTGTTTTGATTTTTATTAAGTCGGTTAATAAAAGTTAGTCGAACTTTATTATCAGTTGCTTTGTAAGTTTTTATTGTCAATTCGATAATTAAATTAAATTTAAATTTAATTAAATTTAATTTAAATTTAATAAAATTAAATTTTAGTTATAATTATGTTAAAAAATTAAATTATAATTATGACTAAGTTAAATACAATTTAAATTTTATTTTTATTAAATAAAATTTAATTTAAAATAAGTTTTAATAATCGAATTTAAAAATTAATGTAAGCTATTTTTTATTAATTAAAATGAACATTTATTAAAATGCAAATATCTCCAAAACTTACATTAAATATATTTTTGTGTTAGAGCTTTAGTAACATAACTGATAAATAATATTAAGTTAGCAGAATTAATTTATAAAATTTCTCATCTTTTAAAATTAAGTATTATCCTTCATGCATAAAAATCTTTATTAATTTATTAAATATCAGTATGTCCGATATGTATGTTGCTTTGCAGTTTTTTTTAAAATTGTAAATACAATATTGTTAATGAAATTAAATTTTAAAATTCATATAACTTATAAGCTATATTTTTAAAATGAATATTTATTAAAATGTAACAATATCTCCTACACTTACATAAAAAAAATTTCTATATTAGAATTTTAGTAACTATATATTTCTAATTAGCAGAATTAATTCATTAAAATATTCATTATACTCATTAATTTATCAAAATATTCATTATAATTGGTATATTTAATGATCAATTTACTTATTATTAAATGAATTATTAATTATAGTAACAATTTAATTAATACTGTATTAAATTAGTAATATAATAAATTATTAAATGAATAAAATAAAATATTAATTGATATTAGTATTGCTATTAATTTAATAATTTTACTTTAATTATTAATTATATTAACAATTTTAAATTTCTCTAACTAAAAATATAAAATGAAAAAACAGGTAAATGATAATTTTCAGTTTATTTATTAATAATAAACAGGTAAATAACAAATTTCAATAACTTTATAACTATGGATACATAACTATACTACTGAAATACTGAATACATAACTATATTATATATTAAGTTTATTTTATTTTAAACTAAAACATTATCATTTTATTAACTTATATTATTAATATTATTAATTTATATTTTAACTTATTGATTAGTAATTAATTTAATAAGTAATTAATTATTTAAATTAATTCATAAAAGTAAATTGTTAAGTAGTTTTGATTAAAATTTCGTTACAAAACTGTCAAATTGTTTTTATTAAAAAATTCTAATACGATATTTTTTCCAAAAAATAAAAAAAATAACATTGGAAAACTCAGTCAAAAACATAAAATTTAATAAGCATTAACTAAAATGATTTAATGCAACAAAGTTCAAAAGCAGAAAAACAGCTTTTAATAGTTTTAGGTGAAGTAATTGTTCAGATTTTCTTTTTTATTTGCACAGTTATAGTTTATAATTTAGAAAGAACAAGATACTTATAAAGTAATTACATTTAAAGAGCAAGAAAAATAGTACAAAACTAAATAAATAAATAACCTATTTATGATTTACCTTATAATAACTATTATATAGTTTACATAATAGTTTTTAAACAGTAAATGATAAATTTCAATTTTATTATTAATTATATTAATAAGTAGAATAATTATTAATTATTATCAATGAATAATAATTATTATTATTAATAATAATTAGTTGGCAAATTTAATAAAGACAATTTCATTTTAAAAACATTTATTTAAATTAATTGTTTTTTAAAAGTTTCTAATAAATTAGGTTTTACTTTTCAAAGAAATTGTTTTTTGTTTACTTTAAGGTTATTATTATTATTAATTTATTTATTTTTTCATTATATTTCAAAACAAGTGTAAACTACAATTTATTTTAGCTTGACCTTTTTCATGCACTAACACTGTTTACCATAACCACTGAATGTTTTCAGTGTTTCTAAACTAATGAAATTAAACAATAAAAGTATTAAAAAATTCAAGGTTTATGCCAGGATTTTAAATCTTTGAAACACTTCATTTTTCTAATTTTTTCTGCCCTATTTGTTATTTTCTAGTAATAAGAAATAGACAGTATTATTACAAGTTATACTACAGGGCGGGGCGCAGGAAATTTTGAATATTTGTGTATTAGTTGGGTTTTAGAACTACTGTCTGACTTGTTAATAATGTTTTATATATTTATACATAATAATAATAATAATACGAGTTATAAATTTCCAACTGGACGAAAAATGTCCGGGCCAGGCCCATTTTTCGTCCAGTTGGAAATTTACAACTCGTATGCTTACTTTACCAATTTGAAAAAATTGTGTTAAAAATAATCCAGAATAATACTAATAATAATAAACTGGCTAATTATTATTATTATTATTATTTGTATTAAAAAAAAGGAAGAAAGAAAGAAAGGAAGAAAGAAAGAAAGGAAGAAGGAAAGAAAGAAAAAGGAAGGGGTATGCATGAGTCTACTGGAGCTTTGAATAAAGACAGTACACATAAATAGTTATAATACTTAGCAGCTGCGTAGCTAAGATTTTATTTCGAAAGGGGGAGGGATATATAATGTAATAGCAGTTATGATATTACATTTTTCTATAGAAATGTGTAGAATATGTCCATGATTACATAAAAAACACTGATTTGGGAGCGGGGAGCTTCAAACCCCTAAGTCCCTTGCCCCCTGATGCTAAACTATTAATTAAATGCAGAAACTAATAATTTTACTTGCAATATCAATATATTCTTTTAAAATATAATGTGAAAAAAAAAAAATATTTTTTTTAAGTTTAAACATACATTATCTATACATACAAAATGAAAATGTAAGTAATGAGTAGTTTAAAAGTAAAAAATCCAAAACATACTAAAATTAATGGCAAATTGATTACATTATTAAATTATTATGTTTTATCACTTTTTTGCATGCAATTTTTAATATATATATATTATGTCATATCGTTTTTCCGTGATTAAGTTTATATCATTTAACCTTTTCCAGCACAGTGGGAACACCGAATTTTAATTCCAAACTTGCATACGGCACCAAGAATATTTTAATAAAATTTTATTTCTACAATGAAAGCTTAAAATAAGGAGTTCTTATTTTCTAAAAAATTCATCTGTAAATTCCGGTGTCTGCCAGTAATTTCTCATTTTACGAGCAGAATTTGTCTGTGCCGGAAAGGGTTAAAATTCCTGGCATATAGCATAGAAAATTTGATGGGATTACAACTTAATACTTGAAGTAAGTTCAACTGACTCTTGGCGAAGTTTTAAATTTTTTGTTTATGCGGCGAAATGAATGTATTCTCTGATTGGTTAGGAAGAAGTGTGTCTACCATTGCTAAATTATCAATATATGCAATATTTAGAAATAATCACGTGATTCTTGTTTCTTGACAGCCAATGGGAGAATTGAACCTTTCACCGTTGATCGCATCCGTCATCGATAAAGATCGTCGGAAAATTGGGCAGCGTGCTCGAGAAATAGAAAAACCCCGTGACGCCCCTATCGCCCAAGAGGTCCTGGTCGACAACCAAGATACTTTTCCATAATGCTGTTCTCACATCCAAGCTCGCTAGTTTCTGACATATTCACGGATTTGTTTTTATTCTTAAATTCACGAATTGGTTGTTATTCTTATTTAGATGCTAAGAAAGCGAATAGTGTTTACCTTTTTCCTATAAAGGCAAAACAGCTTTCAGGAAATGGCGTCAAGGTTGGAAATTTAAGCCATTTTAAGCCAAAGTCGTCAGGGAAAAATTGTAAATAGGGAGCTGTCAAAAATATGTAACTTAAGATGTAACTACATTTATGGAAAAATCGTAGCTATCACCATCCTGTTTTTTTTTTTTTTTTTAAAGTGAAGTAAGAATTTTTTTTAAAAAAATAATAAATAAATACCAGAGAGAGACATTTTATTAAATTATTATAATTTAAATTTCTGATTCAAAAATACGAGGAACGTCTCGAAAAAAATATAGGATGTTGGTAACTATGATAGATGGAAAACGCTATTCAATACCAAAATACTCGTGGTAATGTCTGCAAATTTTATGCTTTTTACCTATAAAAGTAAATATATGAATATGTCAGAAAGATTCGCTAGCGAATATATCTTTTAGGACAGCTTTACCGAAAAGAAAAGATGTGAGAATTCTTATGCACCATTGCGCATCAAAAAATACAAAAGCCAGAAGAACTCGTTCCAGCTGAGCTGGCTATCCGTGATATAATTTCAATCCATAGCAGAAATAAGTGTGCAATAAAAAAAATGCTGATGTATTCCTAGATGTTTTCTTCTAAAGGATCAGGTATCTTTATGTATAACAAAAAATAAATAAATCTTTATATTAACTTATTTTGAAGTTTGGTTAATTTGTAATACTTTTAAAAAAACGAAACTGCATTCAAAATTGTGAATTAGAACAACAGTGATGGTAAAAGGATCACTATCGCGATTGTACAGGTGACAAAGAAAAAAAAAAAGAGAGAGAGAGAGATAGAGGTAGAGAACACTTCCATCACCAAATTGTCCCAGGTAATTTTTTCGAAAATTTATTTCGAAATATATGTATTTTTTAATTAATTTTAGAAAAACATATGAATTGTAACCTATGATTTTTTTTGTAAACAGAGCTCGACTTCTAGAAGCTTCAAATATACGAATCCAAAATTACAGTTCATTCCTCCTATTCGTATTGCAATCTGCTTTTAACGATTGCAAATAAGTTTAACATTAGGGGTCCCAAACTTTAAACTTCCACAATTCCTAAACTACTTGACCGAATGATTTCACGTTTGGCATATCCTAAAGGTAAAATTTACCAATAAAGCCAAATAGAGTGTCAAAATTAAGTGTTCGTATTGAAAATTTCAGAGTTTGGTACAATTTGATTATGAAGACGACCCCTTACGCTTATTTAAAAAACAAAACAAAAGTTGGAAGAAGACATAAATTTCCTATCGAATGTCAATCTAAAATTTCGGGATTAAAATGCATGAAATGTTTTCTCTTCTCTCTCTCTTTTTTTCTTTTGGTAATTGTAGTGTTGGTCAAAAAAAGAAAGATGAAAAAGGACCCCACAGGGGTGAGAAATCAAAAAACCGTTTATTATTATTATTATTATTATTATTATTATTTTTTTTTTTTTTTGCAAGACAAATGGCAGTTTTGTAGCAGAATTTATCCATTTTATAGCAGGACATGTATCGCGAAGTTGTATAATAGCATTTTTCTAACAATTTTTGTTTAAAAAGATTGAATGCATTTCTTTTATAATGAAATCTGTGTGGATTACTGATACGCATTAGTGCAAGACTGTATTCATCATAAAACTGAAAGTTAGATTGCTTTTTTATTTAATTAACTTGGTGAAAAAAACTTTTAATTACATATTTGTAGGCTGAAAAACACATAGAAGTAGGAACTTAAAATAGAAGTAAGATATAGGGTGTTTTCGTCCGTCTTTTGTTACAGGGATTATGGGAAGGTGTTCAAACAGAATGGCTTGCAACCCTCCCGATATTGGCGAAAACTTGGCTTTTATCTTGGCATAGACGTTCCTACTAACCGTCGCCTCACATGATGGGTTGTCGGTATTTCCGCTTTTGTGTTGTCGTTGTCATTCTTTGCCATTGTTTGCCATCAAGTTTTCCCAGGTTCTATGTAGTATTGCTCTTAAGGCTGCTCTTCAGTAAACTTCCCGATTCCCCTCGCTAATGTTATTCCTATGGGCGTAGGATGCATTCGTGTTTTTAAAATATCTCCTCGGAAAATTAATATTTTTAACTTCTGTTTTCTTTGTACCGTTCTTAAAGAATGTCTCTTTTTTTCTTAGTTATCAAAATATTTCTAAATTATGTGCTTAATTTATATTGTTATGCGTTAAAATCTTAGCGAAACTGAATAAGATTTTAACGTTTCATATAAAATTAAGTATATATTTTAGAAACAAATTGACAACTAAGAAAAAAAGAGACATTCTTTAAGAATAGTACAAAGAAAACAGAAGTTAAAAATATTAATTTTCCGAGGAGATATTTTAAAAATACGAATGCATCCTACTTCCATAGGAATAACATTAGCGAGGGGAATCGGAAAGTTTACTGAAGAGCAGCCTTAAAGCACTATCGATCAAATGTTTAAGTAATAATTTATAATACAATTAAAATTATTCTTTAAATTAATTTAACAAATTATTCGTTAAATAAAGATTTTCGTAAGAAAATGTTTCTATGGATAGTTATTTCATAAAGATAAAATTGTTATGATGAGGTTTTAAAATGTAAGCAAATAAATGATTTAAAATCTACAAATTTCAGAAATTTGTTATGCCCTTAAACACAAGGTGTGCATATTTTTAAGAGAACCATATATTCTAATAAAACTAAAACATACTGATTAAAACAATTATTTAGAAACATTGCAATTATATAATTTGATAATTGAATTATTGATATTAAAAATTTTATGAGAAAAATCTGAATAATCTTTGAAAAAAAAAAATATGTATCAACAGTGGTGAAATGGTTAATTTTACCTGCTACTGAGTTTCACATCTTTTCTTTTTTTCCTTTAATGGCTGGATTTAAGAATTGTAAACTACTTTCTTTTTCTGTCAAATTCTATTTTTATGAAATGATATTAAATTTTCCTCTCCATCCATAGTTAGAAAAGGGAATAAAATTGATTTGCTTATTAGTCTTTATTTGGAAATATTTTAAATAATCTAATCATTTGTTTTAAGTAATTGTTGCTGTGAAATAGCAAAACTGATTTTTTCTGCATAATGTTGAATTTATTTTATATGAATTATATCTAAATACAGAAGAAGAACTAAAGTTAATTAGCTTATTTTATTTATATAAAAATATATAAAATCTCCTTTTTTTTTTTTTTTTTTTTTTTTTTTTTTTTTTTTTTTTTATTGCTGTGAAATTGTGAAACTGAAGTTACAGTAAAATCTGGCCGAGAAAAAAAAAAAGTAATTTTATTTTAACTGCATTAGAGGGTGACATCATCTGTTTTGGAAAAAACATGGGAGAAAAAAAATAAATTGAGCATTTTAATTAAAATTTTGCTTTTTAATTATAAATATAATATAAACGTGTGAAACAACAACTTTGTCCCACTTGAACTTTATTGGAACATATATTTTTTATTTTAATAATTTTAATCGTATTTATTTTTTGCGGCAACGCTTATTTGAGAAAATCATTTCATTTATGAAAACAATGCTGATTTAATTTTTAATTAAATGTAATTTTCATCAAACATGTTTTAACGAAATGTGAGTATAATATGTCAGAAACCTGCTAAAATTTTTTTCATATGGTATCTCATTTATCGTTTTGCGTTTTTTATTTGCATAGAAAAAGGGATGTTGACATCAGAAATAATAAATATGATACATTTTATTAGTATTTCCTAATTTCATAAAATGAAACGATTACTTTAAATCTTTTTAACAAAAAAAAATATCCTACTGTTCAATTATTCAGTCCTTTATAAAGATTTTTTTTTCCATCAAAATCATCAGAAGGGGATTTTAGTTAAATTTAAATAAGGGTTTGGTTTTAAATTTTAAAATCAGGTGAATACAATCAATTCTTAGTTGGTATTACGAAGGGGAGGGGGGAGGGAAGGTAAATGTATGTGTTTATTTTATAAGTAGCCAGTGACTGATTTACAAATTTGGGGGCCTTGGCACAGATGCTTTAATAATTTTGTGATATGTAATGATGTGTCTTCTCAATTTTTTAGCAGTAAAAGTTTTTATAACGTCCTCATAATTTTAAGTGCTCTATCTCGCTGACGATTTTTCAATCTTTCGTCAATTTTAAATATCCAATGGTAAAATTTATTTTTAAATATTGAAATGCAAATGAGATATTTTTAAAAATTTCTCCCATAGGATTAACATTAGCAACCTGGCGTTTTCTCGTGAGTGATGTAGCCCTTAAAAGTTATTTTTACATGAAAAAATAAATAAAAATAAAAACTTTCCATATTAATTTTGTGTTTTAATAGTTTAAAACTTCAGATTTGGGCTAATAATTTAAAAATCTTCCGTAGCATTTGCGGACCCCGGAAAATCGGGGGCCCTGGGACAGTGGCCCGAATGCCCTGCTATAAATCAGGCACTGAAAGTAGCTGCATTACGTAATAAAGTTTTAAAATATATCGAATTTAAAATTATTCTTGAACAAAGTTATTTTTTTATAAGTTATTTAAAGAAATTAGACCGGAGTTCTTTATTGTCATAAAAATAAAGATATCAAATATCAGAAAATTGAAAATATCGAATTAAATATTAGTTTTAAAAGCAACCAATTATTGTTTTTTAAGTATTATTTTATTGGTATTTAGGAAAAACATATCCCCCCCCTCCACCCCATAACAAAAAGAAAATATACGTAACTTTAAAAACAAAGCTTTAAATAGATTGCATTATGTTTACACTCCTTAGGTAACATATCTTGTTTGTTTGTTTTGTTTGTTTGTTTATTGAGAACATACATCTGACTTGTGTGCTTGACATCAAGTGCCCGAGGTAACATATCCTTCGCATAACAGACGTAGCAAAAATCAAAACAAACCTCTCGTCTCAAACGCTTAAATAAATAAGAAAATATCGAGGAAAATGATGCCAAGACAGCGATAACTATGCCGTGCTATTGACCTGCTTAATCCCCGCCTTTGAAATAGTTTCGGAAAATGCCGTAAATAAAAAAATTCCGTGGTAAACGGGGATAGAGGGAAAAGGGCGAAAAAAGCCCATATCTTCCTTCTTGCTTATTGTTTATTCTATGGAAAAACATGCCAATTTTGAACAATTAGGTATGCAGTGAGGGAACAATGGCGCGTCTGAGCACCAATTGACACCGCTCAATTTAAATATATTAAAATTATATGAATAGTATTTTATGTAAGTTTTTTCTGCCTTATTTAAGGACAGAATTTTTGAGATTATTTCAGACGAAGATGTATAAAAATTTAATAATAACAATCACCCAAATGGTGCTCTACTGTTCCATCAATGGATTTGTGTTATAATTAAGAAGATCTTACAGGTTAAATCAATTGAAACAACAATGCCTAATATATAATCCATTCCGGCACACGCTATCCACATTTGCAGCACTGAATACAAACTTCCCTTCTAATATCATGTGAAAAGAGTCTATCGCAAAAAATGCATGTTGCATCGTCGTCACCAAGTTTATCCCCCAGAGGAACCGCCAACTCCTCATCGTCATTGCTGTCAGTATGGTAGCCTGTTTTTAGACCATCCAGTACTTCAAGTCGATGGTCTCAGCAGCCATCATCACAAAACAAACACATCGATCGAAACAGCTGCTGTACGTGAAGCTCGGGACATCTATACTTTGAGATGAGATGGAAGCCACTTGCTTTGCTGAAGACGTAAGGAAGGGAGAAATTAAATTTTACCTACTTTGAAAAGTTTTGGGTTCTTTAAAACTAGGTTTTCTGATGAAAATTATTCGTACCAACCCACTTGGGACCAAGGACCAAGGCCATCTGCTTGCCACTCTTCCCCCACTTCATGCTGTTCCGTTCGCTTCTCACGACCGTACAGAACCAGGGCTATCTCAATATATCGGGCTTTGACAGCTCCCCACTCTGGGGAAATTCACGTGATCAAAGGAGGGAACGCAAAAGCGACTTGAAATCTTCACCCCGCCCCGATTTCTTGCCTGAGTTGAAGTTTGTCTTGTGTTATGTTATTGCTACGGTGTGAGTACGTGCTGCGTTTGTTTTTTCGTTAGATGCAATTTTTTGTATAAATTGAATTAAGTTATATTGAATAAGTAATTGAATTAAGTAATTGAGTTATATCAAGATGGCCTTGACAGAACCCTCTTGCCCCACAAGCGTCCAGCGAAAGAGTGCAATATTTCAGCCAAGGCCTTGTTTTCAAAGTGGGTCGCTGATTCTTCCATCTATCAGTATGGGATGAAACCATATTTAGTTGAAAAATTAAATTTATTGTACTACCCTGATTGAAATAAATTATTGAATACATTTACAGGAATTAAAAAAAGTTGTAAATGCAATATATATATATATATATATATCTTAGTTAATTATGTATCAGAATTAATATTCATTTATTTATTTATTTTTCTCCAAAAAAAAATATCTCTATTAAATTATTAAAAACTTATGAATGGCTATGAGAATTAGAGTATTTTTATAAAAATCATTTACACGTTAAAAGAAGATTTAGCTAAAATTAATGGAAGGTAATTGATTGCTAAAATTATTATTATTTTATTTTTTCTCCACCTTTCTGTTTTTTTAAGTATAAATTCAGAATCTTATTATGAAATTAGGGGTTCTTCAAATTAAAAATTTCTTGTTTCTTAAAAAGATGAAAAAATAATTAATTAAAAAAACTTCATAGTATTCTTAAAAAATAATAATAGTTATAATATGTTTTTTCTGTGACTACCCTTAAAATTTTCAATTTACTATACGACATCATAAGCTAGTAAAACTGAAGTAACATTTCAAAGTAAAAAACAATTTTTTAACATGCCAGTATTAACATCTTCCAGTCTTAAGCCTGGATAGAGTATGAAGAGCAATTTTTTTTTTAATTAATTAATTTATTTTATAAATAAACAGTAAGGAAAATTATGCGTGTTACATATATCCCAGTATAAATACACACATATATTTCTAAGCATATAACTTAAATATCATATTACAAAACATTGTTAAAAAACATATTTCTTTTTTTTTTTCTTACTTTAAAGAAATTGTATTTCAGATTTACTACCTTATGAGGTTATATAATAAATTGAAAATTTTAAGGGTGAATCACAGAAAATAAGGGTATCACAGAAAGAACATATTATATCTTTTTTTTTTTTTTTTTAAGAATACTATGAAGAGTTTTTATTAATTCATTATTTCTGAATCTTGTTAAGAAACAAGAAAAGTTTAATTTAAAAAAACCTCGAGGATATTATTTTTCATAATACGATTCTGAATTTATACTTAATAAATGAAAAAGGGAGAGAAAATATAAAATATTAATAATTTTAGCTATAAATTACCCTACAATAATTTTAATTACATCTTACTTGAACACGTAAATGATTTTTATAAAACTACTACAATTAATTTAAAACAGTTCTCATAGCCATTCATAAGTTTTGAAGTGAACAATTTTTTTTTGGAAAATAATAAACAAATAAACAGGCACCATTTATTAAAATTAATTCTGATAAATAATCAACTAAGAGTGTATTTTATAAAAAAAAAAGCAACATATCTTTACATTTAAATTAAAATAATAATCAGGTATATATATTTTAAATACATTTAAAATATATAATCTAAATTTTCCAGCATAGTACAAGAAATTAAATTATTCTACTAAGTATGGTTCAATTCCATGCCAATAGATGGCAGAAGCAGAGACCCAATTTCTCTCATTAAAAATAAGGCCTTGGTTGAAATATTGCACTCATTTGCTAGACGCTTATCCCTTCCTCCACTTTCAGCAAGTAGCCCGTATTTAGACCCTGGCCCGTTTTTGGACCATTTCCTCTGATGTCTAATAAAATTATGTCGTTGTGTGTGGAATTTGCAGACATTTTTACATAAACTTAAGATTTTCAATTGAATTATTTATATATGTTTGGAATTTAGATGTTTTTTAATCGATTTTTAATAAAAATATGCTTATGTATATGAAATTACAGGTTTTCTGATTTGTCTTTGGCTAGGACTTTTTAATAAAATCATACATACATGTTTGAAGCTTATGTAACAGATTTCTAATAAAAATATGCTTATATGTATGTTTTAGGTATTCTTATTAAGATATGTAAGAAACAATTTTAACCTCACATTTTAAAACTAGTACTTGCATTAAAGTATAAATGAATTATAAGTTTTGTTAAGCATAATATTTACAGAGAGACATTAGAATGTTGGAAACAGTCTTGTTAGAATTATGATATAAATAAAATTATATAAAGCATAATCTGAAACATTAAACCTTTTGATGAGTCATATAATTTTTGATACATTGGTAAGGCAACAGAAGTTTAAAATGATAGGGAAATTACTTAATCTAACTGTATTTTGATGACGAATCATTATTTACTATATTAATGTAATTGAAGAAGTAAGTTAAAACAATTATTTGCTTTAAAAAATGAAAACATATAAATTGTTTAATAAGAACACATGTATACAAATACACACACACACACACACAAAAACATATATATTATACACATTCAACTTTTCAATAAAATGCATATTACACAATTCAATTCTAATACGTTACAACAATTATACTATCTAATAAGAATGAAAGTAAACATAAATAAAATAAAAGTATATTTTCAGTGTTATTAACTTAAACATTGCCTGTTTTCATAATTAGAAATGGGTTTGTAAAAAAAAATATGAGCATCCGAGATGAGAAATAAGAAGAAATCTTTATTAATAAGTGGTTGGGCCCCCTTTCGACTTAAGTACACATTGTATGCAACGTGGTATGGACGCACAGAGGTCATGCACAGTATTTGATGTAATATTAAGCCACCCGTCTTGGAGAGCCGTCTCTAATTCCGAAAGTGTGACTGGAGGCGGAAATTGAGCGCGAAGTTTGGACTCCAAATTTGGCCACACATTTTCAGTGATATTCAAAGTCCGGTGACTGAGCGGGGCAGGCGAGATGTCCTAATTCATCGTCATGCTATTCAAACTATTCTTGAACACACTTAGCAGCGTGGATAGGAGCGTTGTCATCTTGAAAAATCGGACGCTCTCCAGGGAATACGATGTGGAGGAAAAGATGGACAAGATCATCTATAATTCAAAGATTGTGGGATCCTCCCACGCAGATTAACAAGTGGTCCAAGACCACATCAAGATTTTTCCCTCCATACTATAAGGGGTATGGGGTGATGTTGTCTCTCCATGCTTCACAGTGGACAAGAGGCAGTTGGGTGTAAACGCTTATCTTGGCATTCTCGATTCATAAACACGATCAGTGGTCTGAAATAGGGTGAATACTGATTCATCAGACTTGTTGCCATTGTTGTGGGGTCCATCCTCTGTGAGTTCCACACCATTGGCGTCACTTGAAAGCATTACGTGATGTCCCCAATGGTTTACGAATTGCCACTCTATCGTAAATGCTTGCATTATGGAGTTCCCTTTTAACGGTTTTGGTTGGAAGGGAATTCTGAAGATGACCGTTCATATCAGATGTTTTTTCGGATAACGAATGCTTGTGCTTTTGACCCATTATGTGCTTCAAGACCCATTTATCCTTCTCAGTCAGCTTTCTCTTTCGTCCACCATTGTGCCTTCCTGTCCCTATTTTACCGAGTTTTGTGTACGTTGTCATGACAACTGATATCGTACTCCTGAACACCCTAAAATGTTTTCTGTTTCCGTCACCGAAGCTCCAGCTAAACGCGCTCCAACAATCATGAATCTTTCCAAATCTGCCAAGTCTGTCATTGCAACGTCATTCAGACCGTACGATAGACGCATCCAACATCTATGACTGCTGTTGAGAGACTGATTGCTTCCTCTTTATGGCCACTAGGTGGCAGACTTCTGTTCCAGGTGACGCAGCTGTGCAAGTGTTAAATGTGGCACACCTTTTCAAAGGTGTTCGTATTATTTTGTCTTCATCTCTATAATAAAAAATGTGTTTATGCATTTAAAATAAACTATGTGTATTTAATATAAGTTACTTTAATCGCTTGCATGTATAATTAGTAAAGTCTATTACTTTATATAACAACTAAAAAAAGGGAAATTTAAGTAAAATCTATACTTTCTATAACAACTAGTAAAAAGTTTTTTAATTAGTGTATTCAATGTGCTTTTATAAAAAATCTTTTATAATTCTGTTACCAGCTTCTATAAAATAAAATAAAAATTATTTAAGCTAATTCAAATTTAAAAGATATAATATTTTTAAAGTTTGCAATTTAAGCAAAAAGAAACTTATATTAAACAGAAAGCATAAAAATTTTTTCAACTTACAGAAAATTTTCTGTATCGGTAATAACATATACAGAAAATTTTTGAAGCATTTAGATTGTGCAAAACATTAAAAGTTTAGATTTTAGTTTATGCAGTTTATGTAACAGAGTTGTTATGATAAAAGTAATTTATCCTAGATGGTTAATATGCAAGTAATATATAAAAATACAACTATCTTAACCCTTTTTCACTTATCTCATTTAGTTTTCATTTGTAATCGATACAATAGTGAAAACATGAGTATACATAGTTCAAAAAGGTACAAACAATTTAAAACTATGCTATATTTTGGTGTAGACAGTTCTAAATTCAATATTTTTTCTAATGTCCAACCATATCCACATTGAGTGCTCAAAAGAGATAATAATTTTCGCAAAGGCATCCTCAACATCCACATATAAGTTTTTATTAGTCAATTCAAGTATAGTTTTTGAATAAAAGTATGAGGTAGCAGTCTCCAAATCAGCATCATGTCGTCGCTACCATGTCAAACTATCGAATATGAAAAAATGCATTTTTCATTACTTTTAAAAATGGGCCGGCTGTCACCACAAAATTTGATTAGAATTCTTCGCCAAGTATCAATACTAATAAAATTCCTATGAAGAACAGGGTTGCGAATTTTGCCTTCTTTTTTATTCAGAGATGCTGAATTCATACCGGAAATTTTGAGGAAAAAAAAATTAGTTTAAGTAATCACGCAACGTGTGTCATTAAATGAACCAAAATTTTCCATTTCAAACTTCTGGTACTGATTTGGAATGAAAAAGGAGGCCAAACTGATAACACTGGTGAAGAATACTATTAAAATTTAGTGGTGACAATCGGCTCATTTTTAAAAGTAATGAAAAATTCTTTTTTTCACATTCGATAGTTTGACATTGTAGCGACGATGTGTTAAACGTCTTACAGCAATTTGTACAGCAGCATACCATTTAATTCTCCCTTTTTCTTCCATCTGATAAATCATCATTTCTATCATTTAAAATGTCTGATCTTGTACTCTTAAAAATATATATGAAAGCCTTTCTCATTATCCTTATTTGAGTTGACTATAGTTTTAGAAAATACATTAAGAACAGATCGTTTTTTAAAATGTTTCACTTTATCAAGCTGTAACATATATTGGCAACAGCATGAGATTGAACTGAAGTGAGTTAAGCTGCTAGAAGCCAGCGTGAAATAAACAACGTGTGTAAGATGCTCGGTGCTAGTAAAGTTAATACATTGATTAATGATTGTCTTAATTATTTATAATTAATTGAATAACATAAAACATGGCGTAGTCGTAGTTTATTTCTGAACTTTAAAGTTGATAGTATACGTATATTGCTTTTAAGCATCTGTTAAGAGATGGAATTTTGTCGACCACCACAAGGCCTAAGTTTTGACGGCAACGTGGCAGAGAATTGGCGAAGATTCAAACAGTTGTTTGAAATATGGTTGAAAGCATCCGGTAAAGATGAGAAAGATTCTGATGTAAGGCTTGCTTTGTTTCTGAGCGCAGCAGGAGAAGAAGCAGTAGAAGTGTTTAATACATTTAATCTGACCAGCGAAGAACAAAAGAGCTATGAAGCTGTAATTAAACAGTTTGAAATATATACGACGCCCAAGAAAAACATTGTAGTGGAGCGATTCATTTTCAACAATAGAAAGCAGCAAGAAGAAGAAGTTTTTGATTCATTTGTGACGGACCTAAAGAAACTGGTAAAATCGTGAGGATTCGGAGACCAGTCGGATTCTGTTGTTAGAGATCGAATTGTTTTAGGTGTGACTGACGTAAGCCTTCAAGAGAGAATGCTTCGGGTAACGGATCTCAGTTTATCTAAAGCCATCGAGATCGGGAAAGTAGCTGAATTAAGTAAACACAGAGCTCAGACGGTGCAGGGTCAAAGTGTTGATATCCTACACAGGGACGCTCTGAAACCAAGTTGGCCGACAGCCATGAGATCCAGAAAAACAGCTAGAGATACTCTGAGAGGGGACACAGAAAATCCTACTCCTAGTGCTGATTATTTCTTTTGCAGAGAGTGCAATCGTAAGCATCGGAAGAACCAGTGCCCAGCATATGGTAAAAGATGTTTCAAGTGCAATCGATTTAATCATTTCGCTAACGCCTGTAAATTCAAGCCGGTTCAGGAAGTAAAATTTAATACTGATGCCAGTGACTCAGAAGGAGATTTTTTTGTGAACTCTGTGAATGTGTCAAGGGTTCGGTCAGTCCATTCTGCATCCACACTAAGAGAATGGACAAAAACGTTGCTTGTCAATGATACATCAGTGACATTCAAATTGGACACTGGAGCAGAAGTAAACATTCTACCTCTAAGTGTTTTTAAAAAAGTAACCTCAGATACTGAGTTAAAACGGTGTGACGTTGTTTTAGAAGCCTTTGGAGGCTCCAAACTTAAACCGTTAGGATCTGTATTATTAAACTGCATAGCTGATGGTGTGGATCATATGATAGAATTTCTAATGTTGTCAAAAAATGTACGTCCATTGTTAGGTCTTGAAACGTGTTCTAAATTACAAGTGATTCAATTTGTGAATAATGTAGAAAGGCCAAATAAAGGTAAGTTAGAGCCTTATATCAGTGTATCATTTTCTAAAGAGCAGTTTATTCAAAATTATTTAGAAGTATTTGAAGGTGTAGGCAAATTTAATGGTACTTGTACAATCTCATTAAAAGATCAGGGAAACCCTGTTGTAAGACCACCACGTAGGATACCATTAAGCTTAAGACCAAAACTTGAAGTGAAATTAAAAGATCTTGAAAGCCAAGGTATTATTGAGAAAGTAGATAAACCGACAAGTTGGGTTAGTATCCTTGTAATTATTAAAAAAGCTAATGGTACATTAAGAATTTGTCTTGATCCTCAGGATCTTAATAAAGCAATTAAGAGGGAACATGTTTTGATTCCTACAATTGAAGAAATTTTACCTAAATTATGCAATAAATCAGTGTATTCTGCGCTAGATCTTAAGGATGGGTTTTTTCAAATTGCTTTAGATGAAAAGAGCAGTGATTTGTGTGCATTTAGTACACCCATTGGGTGTTATAAATTTCTTAGGTTACCAAAAAGAATATCCTGTGCACCTGAAATATTTCAAAAGCGTAATCAGGAAAATTTTGGTGACATACCTGGTGTATTAGTTTATTTTGATGATCTCCTCATTGCTGCTAGTTCATTAGAAGAACATGATGAAATTTTATCTAAGGTAATTTACCGTGCTAAAGCACTTAACATTAAATTTAATAAAGATAAATTTAAATATAGGGTTGCTGAAGTTAAGTATTTGGGTCATTTGTTTAATGCTTCAGGTATGCGGCCTGATCCTGACCGTGTTAAAGCTATTACTGAGTTAAAGGATCCTAGAAACAAACTTGAGTTGCAGCGTGTCTTAGGGATGCTTAATTACCTAAGGAGGTTTGTACCAAAATTCTCTGATAAAACTGCTTCATTAAGAGAGCTTTTGAAACAAAATGTTGAGTGGCAATGGTTAGAGTTGCACACTAAAGCATTTACAGACTTAAATATTTTTATTTCCAACGCGCCTGTATTAGGAATATTTGATAGTAACAAACCAATAACTATTCAAGCGGATAGTTCAAAAGATGGGTTAGGATGTTGTTTGTTGCAAAATGGTCAACCTATAGCATATTCATCTCGTAGCTTAGCAAATGCCGAAAAAAATTATGCTCAAATTGAGAAAGAATTTTTAAGCATATTGTTTGCTGCAAACAAGTTTCATTATTATATTTATGGCAGGGAGGTTGAAGTCCTTACTGATCATAAACCATTAGTCTCCATAATGAGCAAAAGTATATGCAATGTATTATCAAATAGATTACAAATAATAAAAATTAAGCTTTTAAAATATCACTTAAATCTTAAGTATCTTCCAGGTAAATTCATGTACATAGCTGATTTGTTGTCACGTTCATTTTTGGATACACAAGTAGGTGGGGAGAGCATTGAAACGATTGAATTTGTTCACACATTGACAAAACAATTACAGATGTCAGAGTCTTAAAAAAAAAGAATTTTGGGATGCTACTTCAAGGGATCAGGGGTTAAAATTGGTGCAGAGCTATTGGCAAATGGGTTGGCCTGCTGGTGTTGATCAGGTTCCTCAGGAAGCCCGATCTTATTTTAAACTTAAAAATGACTTAACTGTTGAAAAATGGCATGGTATTTCTAGGTAGCAGAGTTGTAGTGCCAACATCTTTGAGAAAAAGTATGTTATTGTTATTGCATGAAGCACATTGTGGGATTGAGAAATCCAAGGCTAGAGCCAGGCAAGTAATGTTTTGGCCAGGAATTAATGATGATATTGAAAAAATGATTTCTATGTGTTTAGTTTATGATAGGTACCGATCTCAAACAATTAAAGAACCATTAATTGCTCATGAGATTCCAAGTTTGCCATATGAGAAAATTGGTGTTGGTATTTGCGAGTATGGGAGAAAAAACTATCTGGTGGTAGGTTGCTATTTAACAAAATGGCTGGTTATTGTTCTAATAAATAACAAAAATGCTTTAGAAGTAATTACCAAGTTAAAAGCCATTTTCTCCACACATGGCATTCCCAAAACTATGAATTGTGATAATGTACCCTTTGGTAGCTGGAAAATGAAACATTTTGCTAAAGAATGGGGATTTGAAATCAACACCAGCAGTCCTCGTTATCCAAAATCTAATGGGTTTGCTGAGAAAATGGTAGGCATTGCAAAAAGCATATTACGAAAAGCAGGGGTTGAAAAACTTTATGATGCATTACTAGAATACAGATGTACTCCAATTTCAGGTATAAATCTATCACCCAGTCAAATGCTTTTTAGTAGAAATTTAAGAACAAGGTTACTTATTACACAGGCAGGATTAAAACCCAGAATAGACAATACATTTAAAAAGAAATTACTTGGTAAACAAAAACGACCTAAATTTTATTATGACAGACATGCTCAGGTAAGACCTGACTTCAGTCCTGGGGATAAGGTAATGTTCAGGGTAGGAACCAGCATGGGAACCAGCAGTAATTGTTAAAAAACACTCAACACCTAGGTCATATTGGGTTAAAACTAGAAACAACAGAATTATTAGACGTAATAAATTCCATTTACGGAAAACTAATAATCAAAATATTATAATGTTTTCAGACTACACTGATTTGTGTAATAATGGTCAAAGGGTAGAGGATAGAATAGAAACTGATGATCCTCACCATCAGAGCAATACCAATAATGATATGACTTCTGTGTATAGAACAAGAAGTGGTAGAAGTATAAATCTTCCTCCAAGATACAGTGATTATGAAATGTAATGTAATAATAATTTTTTTAATGTAATGTAATTATATTCTTTTTCCTCCAACAGAGGAAGATGTAACATATATTGGCAGCAGCATGAGATTGAACTGAAGTGAGTTAAGCTGCTAGAAGCCAGCATGAAATAAACAACGTGTGTAAGATGCTCGGTGCTAGTAAAGTTAATACATTCATTAATGATTGTCTTAATTATTTATAATTAATTGAATAACATAAAACACAAGCAACATTTACTTTAAAGTGTTTTTTCCACTTTGTTTAGGTGTGATTGTGTGAAAAATACGAATAAGACGTACTAAATCACACATGTGATAAAATATATTGTATATAAAGCCATATTTATGTTGCCTGGGGGTCTCGTGAATCTTTCTATATTTTTATACTTTCGCGAAAACGCTTCGCTGCACTGGTGGCAGTTATGCGTCTTTGAATGAATTAGGATATGTCGTCGTAAATCATTCTTTTGAAAAAAATGTTTTTTCACAAATGAAACTTTATGTGTCTAATTAACACACACTTTCGGGAAAAGGCTTTTCTTGAAGTTGCAAGTAGCACAAACACAAGGTAACTTTTGATCATCCTGTTCTGATTAAGAGGGTTTAACTTTATTATCTGAAACAGGTATTTTTTGTGAGAAAATGCTCGTGTCTTGATCATTTAATTCTGGTAATCATGATCAAACAATCGTCATCCCCTAAATAAAGCAGACTGCATGTCTTGAGAATTAGATAATTGAAATTAAATTAATACTATTTAAAACAAATAAAATATTGAACAGACGTCAATGTCCTCACACAACAATAGCAGTACATGGAATAATGTTATTGCCTTGTTTCATGCAAATTTATACATTTATATGTGAGGGCGCATGTATAAAAAATATATAGCTGGTCACGTAATATATATCGTACAATGTGATTGGTACGCGAACTTAGCATACATTTTAGATATTCACCTGACGCATGTTTTAAAAAAGTTTCCATGTTGACAGCAAGTGCGTGCAATGTCTAAATGTGTTCAGATAATATTAAAAATTATGGAACAGATGCTTTACACTCACGCAAACATGTAAACATAAGTTTGGCGACTTTTTGGTTGGCGCGATTTTCAAGACCGCACCAAACGAATAACTTAATACAATGGCTAGGTTGCCATTAAAGGAAAAAATCCCCTAAATTTGGCTACTTTTTTCCTTTTTTTAACTGATTATTTTTTTTTCTGCGTGAGTGTAAAGCATCTTAGCCAAAATTATAACTAACAGAGTGATGATTCAATCTTATGCTGGGTGGTTTATCCATAAAGTGTAAATTGTTCTAGTATATATGAAATAAGTCTTAGCTATGTGAGACTGTTTAAAAGGTGTGGCTAAAACAATGAAAGGCTAGTGTTTTTATAACATGTGGATAAAATAGCATTATAAAGATTTATAAGATAAAGATGTATAAAGATTTGTGTAAAATTAGATTAAGATTTAATGAAATTTTACAAATCTTTATGAAAATAAAAGAAACAACTTTTACAAATTTTATTTAAATGATTAAAATTCATAAAGATACAAATAAATGTAAATACATTGCTTAAAGTAAAACATAAATCAAAATCATTTAAAAACACATTAAAGTCCTTTTAAAATCAAAACGTTTTCAACCGAAATTTACTCGGCCTTCATCAGTGAAAAACTAATAATTGTTGTCTCTTTGAGCTAGAAAACGCAAAATTATGTAGTAATTTATTTTGAATTTCAGATTAATTGTTTAGTGTTTATATACTTTCATACATTCCGGCTAGAATCAACGATCACAGTACATTTATTTAACTTTATAAGCTAATCGTTAATAAGCGTATGCCTGGATCTTCCTAGCATGAACCGCGCCGGCTATGGCAGCTATCACTGTACTGAATTTGATGGTCATCGGCCGAACAATTTAGGAAGAATGGCGTCACAAAGAAACCATTGAGTGGACGCATAACAACTTCGCTCGCTCAGATCAACAAAGCATGTATTTGTGCAAAGCCCATAAGTACAAATTGTACCGAGCCTAATACCAGGGCTACACTACATACCGGGCTTGCTCATTCATTATGATGACGTCACAAAAGGTGCCTTACTAGGAGGAAAGACATACAGCGATTGGCACAAAACGATGGGCGCGTTGCTTTGGACCAATCGCTGGTTGCGGTCAGCCACCATTTGTGACGTTTTGAGAGTGAATGAGCAAGCCCGGTATCTAGTGTTGCCTTGCTAATACCCTGTTCAGATCAGAAATTTTAGATATCTTAGACCACCCAAGACACTGAGAGAGTTATTACAGAAACTCACTCAGTCAGTTCGAACTTTCTAATGCTAGATACGGCCACTACTACTCACTTTGATTGGCTCTAGAGGCTAGCTTTAACTGATTGGCTGATGAGACTGGCTCTAACTTATGCGCATGCTCACATTCTATGTCTGTTCAGATCATAGACACGGTCATGAACATAGATCTAAAGAAGGACTTCTAACGAAATAGCCTTCAAAAGAAGAAAATCATTCTTGGAAAAATGTCTCAAATAGGTGGCGCATGTGCAGGACAGCTTCTCCATACGTCACCAGTTCGTCTGCTTCTTCAAACCGTCTGTCGTCTGGTGGGTATCTGATATACAGTTTCGGTTTGATGTTGTAGGTGGCGCTGCTTTAGCAGGGATTCTCGCCGGCTGCGCAGAACCGTGCGCGTAGCTGTGCAGCTGCCATTTCGTTCCAAAGTCGCGACACGATATAACACTATTTCGTTGGAATCTACTTTAGTTCTATGTTCATGGACACGGTGATGTTCAGTGAGTTATCTTAGATGAGTTTTGCGGTTGAACAGGTATTCAATTCTGGGAGGGTACCACTTCAAAAATGCCGATCTAAGATATCTTATAAATATCCGGTGCGAACAGGGTATTGAACCCCGTTCATATTGGATATTTAATATATTTAAGACTAGAATTGCAGTGCTTCGCTGTCTTAAATCTTACGCTCGATCGTAGGATGGGCGTTCCTGCGATCTATCTTAACTTTGTATTGCGGTTCCTCATTGTAAATCCTCCTACTTCAGCGTAAGTCCTCCTGAAGTCCGCTAGTCAGAGGCCGTAGTTAGATTTGTAGTGGTTGCGCGCGCATATACTTGCGCTTTATCTTAAGACAGCTTTCTGGTTAGCGTAAGATCGCGAGGCACTGCAATACGGGTTATGCTTTGTTGATATCGTAAGTCAGACTTGTGTTCTAGATTGATCTTAAGCGAGGCACCGCAATAACTGCCTTTAGAACGCCATTTTGGAGGTGGTACATCCCGGAATGAGAGCACTTGTTCGGACAGCAAAACTCATTTAAGATAACTCATTGTGTCAAAGATCTGAACAAATGTAAAGTGTGCGCATGCCATAAGTTAAAACAAGTCTCAACAGCTAATCAGTTACAGCGAGCCCCAACAGCCAATCAATGTGAGTGGTACTGGTGCATCTAGCCATAGAAACTTCGACCTAACTGAGAAAGTTCCACAAATTCTCTCAGTGAGTTCGGCGGTCTAAGATATCTTAAATATCCGACCTGAACGGGGTATAACAATTTCTGTGCATGCCGCATGTCAGTGGACAAGGTTTCATTGCCTGAGACGTTAAACTTTTTTTTGGGAGGGGGGGTAAAATTTTTTGCATACAAAACTACAGAAATCCCTTGGCCCGCCCCATGAGGCTAAAAGTCGGGTAACACACCAAGGCCCAGAAGGAAGGCACACAAAACTACAGCATAAAAAAATGTAGAAACCACTAAGAAAGGGGAGCGAAATTATAAATTGTCCCAACTGTTCGAAATCCACCCTATACTCTGGTTGGCCTGTCTCTGCCCTGAACGACTCGTCCTTTTATTCATTTAAAGTTTTAACAGATTCTTGGTATAAAAAAAAAGTTTTATTTAATTAAAAGACCCGACGGATATCGATATTTACTACGCGTTTCTTTCACATAATATGTGTGTGTGTGTCGAACAATTTCGCATTAAAACTAATAAACTTAAAAAACATGTTGTCTGCATTTTTTTTCTTTTCGTAAGGATTTTTTCTGGTAATTCAAATAATGTAAATCTCAGTTTGAAAACTTTCACGTAAACACAGACATACACACAAGAAAAAAGGGAAAGAAAAAAAAGAAAGAAACAAGTATTAAAACTGCTTTTTTCATGTTTAAGCATCGAAGAATAAATTAAGTGAGCGTCGGAAATAAAACTAAACTATAAAGCAAGTCGCTTTGTAATTTTTAGTATAAAAACTAAAAATGCCCGAAGCTGGCATCGTCGGTTGCCAGCTTCGCAATCGTCGTTGCTGGGCAACGTCTCCCACTCATCGATTTAGCGGGGATGTCAGCGACATCTGTAGTTTGTTCAAACAAACCAGGCGACTGAGAAAAGATTATCCGGTTCTATCGTGTCAAACACAGTTACGGATCAGCCGGCTTTGCGGAAACAAAACAATTCGAAAACGATTGTCGCCGTATTTATTTTAAACTCAAGAATAGAAACTTAGCATTTGCGCTAAGAAGGTATTGAAAGCAATTTCTCTTGCATAACGTCGTTGCATCGATGTTTGTGTCAGCACATATTGAAACTTAATTCTTGAAAGTATCTCTAGATTTATAAGTGAGTGAAAAATCAAAGAAAAATCATGTTATACGGTTTTGTTTGTAGTTTCCATCGAAAATACAGGGTTCTCGTAAACTGTTTCCACAAAATAAAAGAGATGATAGTATTCCCCAAACGCCAATATTTTTTATGCAGAAAACCAGGGTTGGCTCCAATTAGAGTGTTATGCGAACCCCGAAATTCTATTTCAAGTCAACCCGAAAATTTTGTTTCAAATCAACCCGAAAATCCCATTTCAAGTCAATACGAAAATTCTATTTAAAATCAATCCGAAAATTTCATTTCAAGTCAATACGAAAATTCTATTTAAAATCAACCCGAAAATTTTATTTCAAATCAACCCGAAAATTCCATTTCAAGTCAATACGAAAATTCTATTTAAAATCAACCCGAAAATTTTATTTAAAATCAAACCGAAAATTCCATTTCAAGTCAGTACGAAAATTATATTTCAAATCAACCCGAAAATTCCATTTCAAGTCAATACGAAAATTCTATTTAAAATCAATCCGAAAATTCCATTTCAAGTCAATACAAAAATTTTACTTCAAGTCAACCCGAAAGTTCTATTTCAAGTCAACCCGAAAGTTCTAATTAAAGTCAATCCGAAAGTTCTAATTAAAGTCAACCCGAAAATTCTATTTCAAGTCAACCCGAAAGTTCTATTTCAAGTCAACCCGAAAGTTCTAATTAAAGTCAAAACAAAAATTCTATTTCAAATCAACCTAAAACCCGACAAAAAATAAATTAGTTGACTCCCAAGCCGATAAAATAATTTTCGTCGACCCACAACCTGACACGAACCCGACAAAGTGGAGATAAATGGAAGGTCCGACGTTATGGACTTCGGGGAATTTGCACTTTTTGACTATTACAATAAGCATAAAATCCCAAATCTTCCAAAAGGGTGGAAGGCATTTCGATGCTCAGAGGGTGTTCCTCCCCCACGCCAACCCCCGAGTTCATCGCTGGATACGGATTTTCATGATTCACAAATTTTTTTAATTTTTTTTTTAGTACCATGTTATTCGTTAGTCTGCAGTCTCCATAGAGTGGAACTTAAAACAGTAAAACCTGTGAAGACAGAGTCTGTCTGTAATGGAAAGTTTTAGATTCCCGCCAAAAGGAGTGCCACACAAAACAAATCTACTTGCTAAAACGGGAACCTATCTAAAGCGGGCTATTTTTCTGTTTTCTAGCTGTATTACTTTTTTAAGTTTTAATGTACTTTGCAAAACTTATGTAAACTAAACCTATTTATAAATCCTGTTTTAAACACAATCTCTCCGGAAAGAATATCATAAATTGTAACTGCTCAATCGGAAACCTCCCCAAAGCGGAATTTTGTTTCGGTTCCTAGCGATTCCGCTTTCGCAGATTTTACTTTACAAAATTAGTTGGTATAGTAATATCTCCTAAGACGGAATCTCAGATGATTTGAGAAAGATTCCGTTTAAACAGATATCTATCGTAGCAGGTCTAATTGTATGTATTATTTAGGATTTTTTAATAACAGACCTGATTCCGTTATAGACAGGTTCAGTTTTCATAGGATTTACTGTATTTACATGTCACAATTTAGAAATTACGGTCCCTTCATTTTCGACTGAATAAATGGATTACGACTGTGGTTTCCTATATGATAAAAATACATTCTTTTTTAGGTAGATTTCGTAACAGATACTTACCTATTACATTCTCCCCTATGTTGGAATTTCAGGAAATTTTTTGCAGATCTACGCCGATTATAACTCCCAGAACCCAAAACCGCCCCCAGTTCAACACTTTATCTATCCATCTATCTATATCACTTTTTTATGGGCACGGTTAATAATTCTGCAAGAAATCTCTTCCAAACTGATACATAAAATCAAGGGGCATAAAATCTCGGTCAAGTTCATTAATGGGCAAAATCGATCCAAGGAGGGGGTATGGGGCGGGGGCTTTTTGTGAAAACAGAAAAAACCCATAACTTCTTAATTATGATACGTATCGAATCCGTTTAAAGTTATTACTTCTAGGAAAAGGGTCGAAAATTTATGTATGACAAATTTTTGACGTAATTAAAAATGGCCTCAAAGGGGGGGGGGGGGGAATAGGGGTTTAAGAAGAAAAAAAATCATAATTTTGTCCATTCACAAGATATCAAATCCGCTTAAATTTGTTATAAATCCTCTTAATATTATCTACAACTTTTATATCGGCAAGTATTTTATAGGACCAACACTTACAGCAAAAACAAAAAATCCCTGCCGGCTCCGCCAACGGACGCAGGTAGATTTCGAAGTGGGTGGTCCCAACTGCCGCATCATGACAAAAAGGTCATTTCTTCTGCAATTCCCAATAAACAGGCGCCCAACGCTCTGCGTCTTCGAAATCTACCTGAACCTGTAGGCCGAGCCGTCAGGATTTTTTAAAATTACTATTCTATTTATTTCCTTGAAACAACTTAGAAGCACTCTGTATATTGGAACAAAAGCAAAGACATAACGTAGCGCCAAATGAAAAGAAGTCATGCAATGTGCATTGACAGGCACCATTTATTATTAACCCTCTAGCCGCGGGCGATGTTTCCATTTTCTTATATAAAACCGCGGCCTAATTTTTATTCTTCACTTATAATAGTTATAAGGATTGAATGTCACCGGAATTTACAAACAGATTTATTTACAAATAAATAAAAGCAGTTTCTTCATGTACATTATAAAAACAAAGTTTTATTTCAAAATTCCGTTTATAATGTGGCATTTATGGATTCAAAATATTTCAAAAACCGGAGAACTTTCAGAATGACCTAATAAATGATATATATATATTATAATACGAATCTGTCTATTTCTAAATAAAAGAAGATAGATTCAACGAAAAAATACAATCTCCCGATGCTTAAGTATATAAAAATTATAGGGAACGTCAAAATAGCGTTCCCCGCGGATTTGTATAGAATAAGTGAAATGCGATAGGAGCGTTACCCGCGGCTGAAGGGTTAATAAAAATATCTTAAAATAGAAAAAGGGAAATATCGCGAATAGTTGAACAAACATCTCTTAAAAACATAAAATTTTACATTAAAAAAAAGAGAAAATAAGTGAGACAATTCACGTATGGCGCGTTTACTATGATTCATATTCCACTACATAATTCAGATCGCAAACAATTTATTTATACATAATTTGACTTAAAAATTATTGTAATACAATTTGATTACTTCAACCTAATGTAGATTTTAATTTATTTAAGGAAAAACTGATCAGTTATTCGATGCACAATTTTTTCTTCTCTTTGGAATGCATCTTACGTTAACACAAAATTTGATTTTATAAACCTCCATGCATTTACCACTCATGTCTGGGTCTATATTTATCAAATGCTGTCTGAGGAATTATAATTTTTGAAAAAGCTTCTTTAAAGTTCTTTTAGCCTTCAAATATTTTTTTTTTTTTTTTGGTTGGGGGGGGGGGGGGGGCTTTTTCTACAAATTTCATTTTAAAAAATTCGATGCCCTCTTGCTGAGGAAAAAAAAAATTATCGCACATTTCGTGGTTTGAGTACTTATCAAAACTCCCCCCCCCCCCTTCCCACCGACACAAATCAAGGGAGGATCTAAAAGAGGTTTATTGCACTAACTGAAACTGCACTAAGCGATATATACTGGTACTTTTTAACAAAGATGCACCTCTAAAAAAGGAAACAGATTTTTTTTTTTTTTTGTTTAGGCTGCTTGCAATTTTGTCATAGGTGGTTCTCAAATGACCTGCTCAACAACGCGAAACTTTCTGACACATTTTCTGACTCATTTTTAAACGCAAAGGCATCAAATTGCAAGCCTAACTATAAAAGCGATTTGGAATCGAAATTAGTTTTACATTTTTTGATAAACAAATTACTTATCGAGTTCTAAGCGATTCGGGTCACGTGACGACATGTTTTCCCCCTTTCTCGTGCTGCGGCGTCGCAAATTCGGTTCAAACCGTCGACTTTGACAGTATTTCCTGAAAGATGCTCTGACTTTACCAAGAAATGGAAAATGTCCTTCGATTACAAAGTTTCTGAATAAGAACACTATCCAATTTCATGCGTTTCCGGACAAAAATGCATTAAAAAATATGCCATAAAGCAGCCAGTTTGTGGATTTGAGAACAGCTTTAACAGATTTTTACAAAAAAAATTTGCAAAAATACGCGACTAAATATATCTTATTGTTAACAGGGCCCTACTAAACCTACGTAAGACCCTTGTGTGCAATAATTGAGTGAGGCCACCTTTGTTGCCACAATTTGTATTTGTTTTAAGACGAAAAACAAACAAACTGATTTTTGGGATTGGGTGTGGCCCCAACAGTGGGGTCCCGAGGGGCTGCCTCGTTTTCCCTTGTGATAGTCAGGCTCTAATTGTTAGAGCAACTGAAAAATTTAATTGTACTAATACGAAGTTTCTTTTTTTAAGCTCACAGGCTAAAGCTTGAGAGCTAATGTGCCCGCAAGTTCTGTATGTACGTATGTATGTACGTAACGCGATAACTCTTGATAGAAATATCCGATTTGCATCAAATTTTGTCTATAGGTTCATTCTGATAAGGCGCTTTCCTGATTAGTTTTGGGGATTCAATAGTTAAGTATAAAGAGAGGAAGTGGGGGCTAATCCCCCTTAATTTAGATAAATGGGTTTTTCATACAGAATTATCCGATTTGCTTCAAATTTTATATATAGGTTCATTGTGTTAAGGAGCTTTCCTGATTAATTTTGGAGGTTTATTGGTTAAGTATAAAGGGGGGAACGGGGGGCTAATCCCCCTTGATTTAGCTAAATGGGTTTTTCATGCAGAATTATCGGATTTGCTTCAAATTTTGTATATAGGTTCATTGTGATAAAGCGCTTTCCTGATTAATTTTGGAGGTTCATTGGTTAAGTATAAAGGTGGGACGGGGGACTAATCCCCCTTTTAATTTAGATAAATGGGTTTTTCATGCAGAATTAAATAATTGTGTGAGTATAATATACAATTAGTGTGAACAGCCTGTGAGCTCAATGCCATCAGTTTAACTGGGCACTTTTCTTTTTTTTAGCTTTCTTTTTCTTTTTTGGTAGTCTGTGAAAGCTTGAATTTTCCGGAAGCGTTACTTGGGAATACAGGAAACTACCGTGCTTACTTCCCTTCGCCATTTTCTCACATGTTTTATTTTTCAAAGACTGTTTGTGATTGTGAAAGTGCTGTATGAAGTATGGCAAAGAAAAACTGTTGAATAATGTCTATAATAGAAATTTATCATGATTAACTAAAACAATAATTAAAAAAAATATCTAAAAAATATGTTATGTGGAGTTGTTTCCCATTGTTTTATAAAATAATGATCATTTCAGGTTCTATTAAAAATGCACAGTTGATGCTGTTAATGTGTTTCATTCTCGGTGGTGTTTTAATGATGATGATAATCAAAGTAAGTTGAACAAAAAATTACATTTTTGTGTAAAGGAATGGGGAAATTACTGAGAAAGTCTAGGAAATAAACTAATATTGGAACAGTATTGTTCATATTGGCTTTATCTTGGGTAATTTTGATTATATTTTGAATACCATCTCAGCCAATATATGCGTGAAATACCCCTTCCACCACACACATTGGGAATTTACGTTGGTCACCAATATTGACAAACAAATACTACGATATTTTATAGCCAATATTTCCAATGTAAAGCTAATATACCTGAAATATGGGCGTTTTGTTGTATATATACATATGTTACGATAATATGATTAATCCGGTCATTATTAATAATAACCGGTTATTATTAATAATTACCAGATTAATCATATTGACCGTAACATATATACAATGTAAAGTCAGTATTTCTGTAGCAGCAGAGCTTAATTTGCAACGGATCTTACCGGAGCACAGATCCGATACATTTTGTTTTTAGTGAATATTTAAATACTAGTCAGAACCTACCGGAACTTATAAATTTTGTGCACTGTAGTATACAGGAACATTGCTGTATGCTGTATTTTGCTGGTCCATAATAATAATTTAAAAAAAAATCTTTCGCAAATATATGATTTTCTGGAAATTCCCCTTATAAATGCTTTTGCAGTCTGTTCATTTATTCCAGGCATGTCAAAGTCGTTCCCCACCGAGGGCCAATTTAAGCATTGTATACAAAGCTGCAAGTCCATTACCAAAAGAAAAAAAAAAGAGAGAGAGCAAATTTACTTTATTACTATTGCACATATAATGAAATTTATACAGACAAAATACTACCTTGTTAAAAAACATGCAAAATTCTATAGCTACCCACCATGAAACCTTTAAACATGCACCGGAAGACTTTAAAATAAATATTTATTAAGTAAAATACACCAATTTTAACATGTCTGAACTTTTAAAATTGAAAATAGCAAGGATGTTGTACAAAAGCGTGCAGGCAAATATAGGTTTAGATTATATATACGTATATATATATATATATTTAAATGCATGGTTGTTCACATGCATGTTTACATAAAAATGAAATACATAATTCTGGCTTTACAAATTTTAATCACAATGAAAATTATACAAAAACATATTAAGTGTGCGTATTACCCTGACCTTTGCATCTTTCTGTTGGTTGGGGTTGATTATTGACGGCCAATTATTATCCACACTTGGGATCCAGGCCCGGAGGGAGTGCCCTTTCTAAGGGAACCTAACCCGTATTTACGCATGGATAAATCCACGGCTCGAAGAAAACCACGAAAACTCCGAACGATCAGGCCGATGGGTGCGATTGGGATCAAACCCAGCACCTCCCGTCTACCACCTTCGAGAGCAGAACCTCTCAGCCACTGGTGGGGCCTGCATCTTTCTGTTAATTTTGTTATTACTTCTTTTTTATAAAGCCAACCGTTGAAGGAGCACTGTTATTTGCAATAGTACAAACTTATACCTTTTAAACAAAAAACTTTATTCAGTCAAAACATTCATAATTGAGTCAAAAATATCAGCTATAGTGGTTGTATCAAACATAGGAATAATTTCCAGAATCTCCTCGCTTATTTTTATTTTTAAGTACACATGTCTGCGAATGAAAACTGCAAACTGAGTGGAATTTCGTGCATTTGTATTTCCATGAATTATAATGTAATGCGCAAGAAATATTGAAATTACAGATTTCATTTGATTATTGAAATTTCCCGGCTATCATGACTATCATGAATTTTTCTAGCGATGACACTTATATATTTTAGCTTGTATTATTTTCAAATTTCTTTAATTGCTCTGGATATCATTTCTTCTAACTTCGTAGTGAATGATTTTGACTTGCATACAATTAAATGTTTTTTTTTTTTTTTTTTAAGCAGATGCTTTACTTTTAATATGCATTATGAATGCACTTTTCAAATAAAGTATGAGTTTCAGACCTAGCAATTTATCTTTCCGAAGGTTTTTAAGACATTTGTGAGTACATTTTTTGCTGACTCCAAAAAAAGTTCTAGATATCAAATATTGAAATTATAGATCTCATTTGATTATTGAAATTTCCGGTTATCATGGCTATATCATGAATTTTTCTAGCGATGACACTTATATATTTTAGCTTATATTATTTTCAAATTCCTTTAATTGCTTTGGATATCATTTCTTCTACTTCGTAGTGAATGATTTTGACTTGCATGCCATTGATATATATATATATATATATATATATATATATATATATATATTTTTTTTTTTTTTTTTTTTTTTTTTTTTTTTTTTGAAGCAGATGATTTACTTTTAATATGCATTATGAATGCGCTTTTCAAATAAAGTATGAGTTTCAGACTTAGACATTTGTGACACATTAGACATTTGTAACATTACGTACAATTACATTTGTAACATTACGTACAATTACATATGTAACATTAGACATTTGTGAGTACATTTTTTTTTTCTAACTTCAAAGGAAGTTCTAGATATCAAACATAAAATTTCAGCTTTTATTTGAATATAAAAGTATTGTAAAATTGACATTTGTCAATCTGTGATGTTCATCTTTAATTAATCGTGCTTATTCACACGGGTAAAGTGCTTTAACATAATTTGAAAAATCTTAAAATGTATGTAAGTAAGAATATGTTGTGTAAAAATGAAATAAAAAGGAGAAAAATAAAGATCAAGTAGGGCTAATTAACAATGACACGTTTACTAACATGGATAAGGAAAATTAATCAGCTCAAATCCACAGTCCTCGTGTTCGACTATGTATGCCACTTTTTTTTCAGGTAAACAAAACGAAAATTTGTATCATTTTCAAAGCCACTCATTTAAAAGTTAATTATTTATTTTTAATTATCGTGAAGCAGTGCCGCATTATAACAGTTTTTCTATACATTCTTTAGTACTTAATAAATACTATGCATTATTTTGTAATGTCATGTAAATCGAAAACAGAAGTAAAATAAAGTATTAGTTTCAACATAAAACACATAGCAATTTTATTAAAAAAATACATTTTTATTTCATATTCAAGATTATGTTTTTTATAGCTTTCCGATTCGAGATTTTTGCAACCACAATTTCTCCTAGCCGAAATTTTAAAATGAGTTAGATCTGACCACATACATATACTATACTTTCTCAAGTTTACCATATCTAACGCCACGCCAATGTTGCCAGATTGTGATTTTTTAAAATTCAAAATAGATACCAGTTTTAGGACTAGTAATCTTCGCTTCGTTCAATCACGAAATGTCTGTCATTAAATAAAGCAAATATAACTATTCTGAAATAGTGGTAGATATTTAGAATAAAAAATTCTCCAACTATTGCTAAGTCGTCCAACATGGCAACATTACAGCCATAGTTAGTTGCAAGTGCGTTCTGACATAAATTATTTTTTGCATCCAACATGAACTGAAATAAACATAGGGAAAATGCCAAAGGCTTGGCGGGCCATAGGTAAGATATCGGCGGGCCAAGTGTGGTCCGTATTCCACGTGTTTGACATGCCTGATTTATTCGATTTTATTATATATATATATGCATATAGCTACCAAATGATTCTGGATTTTTGTTACCGCTACCGAATGGTAATCTTCATCTTATTTAATTGCAGAATTCTGCAGTTAAATAAAGCGAAGATTATTATTAGGAAATAATGATAAGTAAAAATTGGGATAGTTAACAGCTATGTAGACATGCATATAAATAAATTAATCTTTTTCTTTTGTTGAAGAAAAAAACTGCTTTAGATTTTGCAAATAATGTTTGTGAATAAGAGGAGACGGCGGAATAAGCTACGGCTGTTAGAACTGCAGAATATTAGGGCTCCGGTACTTTTAGGTAGATTTCGTAAGAAATACTACCTATTACATTCTCCCCTATGTTGGAATTTCTGAAAAATTTTTGCAGATCTACGCCGATCATGACTCACAGATCCCAAAACCACCCCCAGTTCAAAACTTTATCTATAACTTTTTTATGGACTCGATAACTCGAATAATTCTGCACAAACCTCTTCCAAATTTATACATAAAATCAAGGGACATAAAATCTCGGCCAAGTTCGGTAATGGAAAAACTCGAACAAAGGTGGGGGGGGGGGGAGGATAGGGTGGCTTTTTGTGAAAACAGAAACATCCCCATAACTTCTGAATTAGGATACGTATCGAATCCGTTTAAAGTTATTATTACTTCTTGGAAAAGGGCCGAAACTTTATGTATGACGGATTTTTGATATAATTAAAAATGGCCTCATGGGGGTGAAAAATAGAGGTTTAAGAAGAAAAAAAATCATAACTTCGTCCATTCACAAGATATCAAACCCGCTTAAATTTATTATAAATCCTCTTAATATTATCTAAAACTTTTATATTGACAAGTTTTTGATAGTACCAACACTTACAGAAAACAAAATCCCTGCCGGCTCCGCCTACAGACACAGGTAGATTTTGAAGTGGACGGTCCCAACTGCCGTATCATGTCAAAAAGGTCATTTCTTCTGCAATTCTCAATAAACAGGCGAAGACGGTCTGCGTCTTTGAAACCTACCTGTGCCGGTAGACCGAGTCGTCAGGGATTTTTTTTTTTTTTGGCTAGAAATTAAGCCCTATGTAATAGTGACATGTACCTGGAAATATTTCCAGTGTAAAGCTAATATTTAAACTATATTATTATCTTATTAAAAGTATTTCTGATAAATACAATATTGGTCCAATATTGCAATATTGGTCCCCAATCTAAACAGTAATATTTTTTCAATAAGGATATGCCTCAGGATTAAAAAAAATCCTTGACGGCTCGGCATATAGGCACAGGTAGATTTCGAAGACGCAGACCGTGGGGAGCCTTTTTATTGGGAATTGTAGAAGAAAAACCTATTTGCCATGATGCGGCAGTTGGGAGTTGGGACTGCCCACTTCGAAATATACATCTGCCTGTAGGCGGAGCCAGCAGGGATTTTTTTTTTTTTTTAATTTTTTGCTGTAAGAGTTGGTTCTATAAAAAACTTGTCAATATAAAAGTTGTAGATAATATTAAGAAGATTTATAATAAATCTAAGCGGATTTGGTATCTTGTGAATTGACGCAGTTATGAATTTTTTTCTTCTGCAACCCCTATTCCCCCCCTCCCCCTTGGGGGCATTTTTAGTGAAATCAAAAATCTGTCATACATAAATTTTTGGCCCTTTACATAGAAGTAATAATAACTGTAAACGGGTTCGATATGTATCAAAATTAAGAAGTTATGGGTCTTTTTCTGTTTTCACAAAAAGCCTCCCTATTTGCCACCCCTACCCCCCCCCCTGGTTCGATTTTGCCCATTAACGAACTTGACCGAAATTTTATGCCGTTTGATTTTATGTATCAGTTTGGCAGAGATTTGTGCAGAATTATGGAAGTTATCGTGTTCATAGAAAAGTGATATAGATAGATAGATATATAAAGTTTTGAACTGGGGGTGGTTTTGGGACACCGAGTCATGATCGGTGTAGATCTGCAAAAATTTTTCAGGAATTCCAACTTAAGGGAGAATGTAATAGGTAGTATTTCTTACGAAATCTACCTAAAAGAATGATTTTGTGCATATTTATGTATAACTGCACTGAGAAAAATGACACTTTCAAATCTGAGTAAATCAATTTTTTCATTTTGTTATGATGAAACTTTTTCTTTCAAATAGTATTACCCAATGCTTTCAATACTGAAATACCAGAAATACTCAGAATATTGAAACACGGACATACTCTAAACTGAGCACATAGAGGTCAATTCAAACTCATTTTTGAAACATGGAAATACTCAAAACTGAGCACATAGAAGTTAGTTCATACTCATTTTTGAAACATGGGCATACTCAAATAGGAGCACATGATGTTTTATTCTTAAGTGTGTGCATGTTTCCAGAAATGAGTCTATACATGTTTCAAACTCGAGTCATTTGGATTCGGAGCCATTTTGACTATGCGACATAGTCACATTTGAGTATTTTTTGCTCAGTTTAGAAAATGTCGTTTTTAGAGTGTGGGCAAAATCTCGTAAAGTATGACGGTTGATATATATATATATATTTAATTTAATTTAGATTTTTTTAAAAATATTTATCGGAAAAAGACTTCAAGAGCGTCTGCACACACATAATATTGCAAATTGCTGTTTATTTAAAATTCACGTATTCAATTAAAGAAAAAAAATCTTTCGTTATATTGTGATAGTCAGAATTGTATATTTACTATGTTTTGCCTTTCCAATCTTTTGTAAAAATTTCCTTTTCTTTATCCAACGGCGGACATTTTGCCATTGACCACTACTATGGCACCTTTCTGCTGACCATTCTACTATGGGGTCACCACATCGGCGACCAGCTTTACCCCATGGCACGCGGCTGGTGCCTTCTCTACCGACCACGCTGCTGAGCGCTTTGTTGATTTTTTTGCGAACATTTATATTTTTTCGTTTCAAGTGGTGCTTCTTAGTAAAACAATTCGAAATTGCTTACCGTAAATTATGTTGAATTTAGCATTGCTTTAAAAAAAAAAAATACATATACAATAAAAACTACCCTCCTTATAACTTGGACACTTTTTTCAGAGCGTAATGTCTCCACAGGTTTTAACATTATATCCAATCTCTACAAGTTAGATACTGGGATTTGAAATAGTTCTAAATGTTATATCTAAAAACCATATTTTACAGTGTGAATAAATTTACCCCATCATATTTTAGAAAACATCTTTCTTTTTACCTATTGAATGATTTACCGTTCGAATCCCTTTTAAGTTGATATTTTAAATGCTTTATTCTGCTTAAAACATATGCGTATAGCCAGGGTACTAACTGGTTTTTGACTAAGCAATTTGGCTAATCAGCAAAGAAAAAAATCTAGCCAAATGAAAGTAATGTTAGCAATAGACTTGTCGTGAAACACTGCTTCTAAAATTTTCTTCAACTCCGCCTTTTCCTCTGAAGTAACATGTTCCAACTTTTTATAAATGTTTTTAGAGAAGTTATTGATCTAAATTGAACTAATCGGCTATCAAATCTAATAAAACGAGTGTATAGGCGTACAGTTTTGAAGCCACATTTTTGAACTTCTGAGATATTTCAGTTTGAAAATTGGATCCAATACTTAAATTAAGAAATAAAACCTAAAGTTTTTTCGCCAAAGTCTTAGTAACAATTGAGATATTCTGAGTAACAATATGGCATTACTTGAATGATGTTACAATTACATTTTTTGTGAATTAGCTATCTTCATTGGGGACATAAACATCTACGGCAAAAACGAAACCTGTCACATAGGCTGCCACCAAGTGACATTAGAAACAAATTATATGTGGATATTATAATTTACAATATTAAGCAACAGATAACAGTGTTAGGTTTATTTCACCAAAAATGTGGCTTGGCACTTTCTTGCCCCAACCCCTTCAATTATTGGTGGGGCTCAACTCTTTTTTACACAAATATGTGTATGTGAGTGTAAAAAAGATCGATTTCCAGTTTAATGTTGCTTTTTTACCTCCCTTTTAAATAAATTAAACAGAATCGTATACTAATAAATAATCACAAGTTAAATAAAACATTAAGACAATATAAAAATTCGAATGTACAGACCCGTTTATAAAATGATTGATACTCGCTGATATTCGCGAATCGTTTATAATAAAATCACAATGAAAGTAGACTTTGACTAACGTCCTTTTTTTTCGGAATATGGATTTTTTTTTTCTGTTTTCATTTTTTATATAAAAAGTTCAAGCGTTGAGCATTTTATTCTAATTTTAAAAAATAGAACATAAATTGAAAAAGTTTTCCTAATGTCATTTATTCCTATAAAAAAGAAAAATGGGAAAAAATGGAACATTTAAAAATTCTATAAAATACTAAAAAGAAAAAAAAACTTTTTTTTTATATATATTAAAAGGAAAAAAAAAAGTCAATTTTAGAAATTATTAGTGGGGCTTAAGCCCCACGAGCCATACAACTCTACGCCTATGAGTGTATAGATCTTTTACAAAGTCGAGAAAAAAACTTATAATCCGCTTTTTTTTTTTTTTTTTCTAAACAGTTTTGTGGAACAAAACTCGAGGTAAGACAGAATTCAGAATAGCATGTTAGTATGTTAAGTAAAAACAAACAAATAAATAAAAATAAAAATATATACGAATGCGTTCTTAAAAAAAAAAAAAAAAAATCAAAATGCACATAATAAGTTACACGGAAAAGCTTTCAATTGTTCAATGATATCATTCAGAGTGTCACTGAAAGAATTTTTTTTTTCAACTTTCACAATTTGGTGAATTTGTTCTTTCGTTTTCTCGTCAACCGAAAGATTTTGTGCGGATTTTGTCAATGATAATCGTTAGCGAGAACCCTGCTCATAGCGTATAAATAGGTGTTTTATCAAACATTTTCTGTTAGAAACAAAATTTACAAGTAATGACTTAACAGTAATAGACTTAATCAGTCATAAATTTCAGTTATATAACACAACAATCGCTACAACTATGACTTATTTCCATGATCGGGGTGCTTTATCATAAATAACACGTTTTCCGTCTATTGTAACTTTGTAATTTAGAAAAGGATTATGTCCGTTTATAAATAATGCCAATATTGATTAATGCCCTAATATTGATTCATTTCGATTTTCCTTGCTGCACCGATAATAAAAAATTAAGCCGAATATTTCTTACTCTTTTAGCAATTTATAGATGAAAAATATATTGTGATCGTGTAATTTCATTGCTTAATTCACGTTGTTTTTTATAACATAATTTTTAAGATAACGTAAATGAAAGTTAAAAAATCATTGAAGAATACATATTAAAATTTAAAATGTTAAACTAAGTCATGTTGTTCCTAATATTTTAAGATTTAAGCTTCTCAAGCATTTTCTTCTCTATATATTTGCCAGTCCCAATTCTAATCCTTATAAAAAAATTAAAAAATATTTTTTTTCTGAATTTTTAGCGTTTCTAGATCAATTTTCTAAGAAATTTTCTTTTGAATATATAGCAAAATCTATCCCTAATTCTAATAAAAAATGTAAAAATTTGAGAGTTTCCTGATTTTGTAAAAATAATTTTTTTTAAAAATTACTTTTATTTTAGGTTTATTGTAAAATAAGTGCTCCGTTCTAACAAAAATGTAAAAGAAATCAGATTCACCATTTCCCTCCCTTTTTTAGAGATCTTTTAATTTTTAATTTTTTTAAATTTTTTATTTAGATGCATTTAAAAATCTATTCCCGATTCTAATAACATTGCCAATTAATTTAAGAGTTTTCTTACTTAAAGAAAAATCACTTTCCTTACAATTTTTTTTGCAACATACTCTTAAATCATCCTTAATTCTAATAAAATTGTAAATAGTGTCAGAGTTTTCTTGATTTAATATATACAGGGTGATTCATAAAAGATGGGCAGAACTTTAAGGAGTTATAGTACACTTAAAGACAAATAATATTAAATAGGAGACTAAGGGTCCCAGACGTATTCCCAAGGAGATAGGGGGCATTAAAGTTTAGGGTCCGAAATTTCAAATGATTATAAAACATGGAAAAATTGGTCGATTCGTTTGCGGTTTTTGCAAAAAATTTTCTTTATGCCAGTATTTTCTTGAAATAAAATTTTAAAGTTCAATTTCAAAAAATGCCGATAGGGGGCGCTTTAGACTTTGGAGTAACAAACAACTATTTTTTAACGTTATTTTTTGTATTTCTTTAAATGATTTCGAAAGCTTAGACTTAAACTTAAATTTTGATCTAAAAATCTGAGTCCTAACGAGTAGTTAAGTAGCGTAAACTGAAATTTGAAATTTGAAACCCTTCTCCCCCCAGAACAAAAATCAGTTATTCCCGATCTTTGTGTCGTAGATTAGGCTCTAACTACTGCCGCGTTTTGCTAAAATTATTCTTTATGTCAGTATTTTCTTGAAAATAAATTTTAAAGAAAATTTTCAAAAAATTCCGATAGAGGGCGCTTTAGACTTTGGAGTAACGAACAACTATTTTATACCGTTATTTTTTGTGTCTCATTAAATGCTTTCTAAAGCTTAGACTTAAACTTAAATTTTCAGCTCAAAATCTGAATCGCTGAGCGTGGTTCAGTAGCGAGGGGAGGGGGTTCAAATTTCAACTTCTGAACATAGTTCAGTTTGCACTACTTAACCATGCCCAACGATTCTGTGCTGTGATACGAGGCAAAAATACAACTTTCGTCAAGGACTGCATAGTCGGAATTCACTCATAAAGGCACCGGCACAGTTGGAAACGTCGCTCATGCAAACGTTAAAGCTCCATTCCTGACGCTAGTCACCGGGTGAAGAAGGAAACAGAAAGTATGCAAATGTCAAATGGGGAAGAAGAAGAACACGTATGTAAAATTTCGACACGATTCAGGCATAAAAACCACTGAACGGTGAGTCAAGTGTAAGTCGCTGTAGTAATGAATCGGAAGATGGTGCCCTTCACGAATAAGGAAAAGGCTGAGATGCATTTAATTTACGGAGCGGCAGATGGAAATGGTGCAGAGGCACAACGAATGTACGGAGAGCGATTTCCTAACAGGCGGTTGCCTAACCGCAAAACTTTCGAGCGCTTGCACAGACAGTTGTGTGAGACGGGATCATTTCTCGCTTCCCGGTCGAATGCAGGTCGTGCAAAAAAGGACGAATCAGTAGTTGTTGCAGAAGCCATTCTGGATGTAGTAGCGGCGCAGCCAAGTACAAGTACACGAACAGTGGCTAGCCAGGTGGATACCTCACAGTCCACGACTTGGAGGGTACTGAAGGATGAACATTTGCTCCCGTTTCATGTGCAACGAGTCCAGAAACTGTCTCCAGGGGATTATCCAAATCGTATTGAATTCGCCCGCTGGTTTCTGCAGCAGAACGCGCTAAATCCACATTTTGGACGAACTGTGCTTTTCACCGATGAATGTACCTTCACACGTGAAGGTACATTTAACACACACAATGCACATGTATGGGCGGATGTCAATCCACATGCTACGTATCCACATGCTCATCAGAGACGCTTTTCCATCAATGTTTGGGCAGGAATCCTCGGAGACCACCTAATCGGACCGTACCTTCTTCCTGAACGCCTCAACGGTAAAACATACCTCACATTTCTGCAACATGTGCTGCCAGACCTGTTAAACGTTGTTCCTCCACGCATCCGGCGGGTCATGTGGTTCCAGCACGATGGAGCGCCAGCCCATTACGTACGAGACGTCCGCAACTATCTGGACATCACATTTCCGAACAGATGGATTGGTCGAGGTGGTCCTGTTGCTTGGCCTGCTCGCTCGCCAGATCTTTCACCCCTCGATTTCTTTTTTTGGGGACGATTGAAGGCTCTTATGTATGAGACACCCATTGAATCCCCCGAGGAACTGGTCGCCAGACTTTCCGCCGCTGTAGGGGAAGTGCTCGAAAAGCCTGATGTTTTCGCGAATGTTCGCCGTTCCATTCGTCGCCGTTGTTCTGCGTGCATAACCTCTGGTGGTCACAATTTTGAACATTTATTGTGATTACATGTTAATAAATATGCTTTGGTAACATAATCCTAATTTGTGTCTTTTTACCTCGTATCACAGCACACAATGTGTGGACATGGTAAACTGAACTGTGCTCAGGAGTAGAAATTTCAAACCCCTCTCCCCAGAAACTTAACCACGTCTAACGATTCAGATTTTGGGCTGAAAATTTAAGTCTAAGCTTTAGAAAGCATTTAATGAGACACAAAAAATAACGGTATAAAATAGTTGTTCGTTACTCCAAAGTCTAAAGCGCCCTCTATCGGAATTTTTTGAAAATTTTCTTTAAAATTTATTTTCAAGAAAATACTGACATAAAGAATAATTTTAGCAAAACGCGGCAGTAGTTAGAGCCTAATCTACGACACAAAGATCGGGAATAACTGATTTTTGTTCTGGGGGGAGAAGGGTTTCAAATTTCAAATTTCAGTTTACGCTACTTAACTACTCGTTAGGACTCAGATTTTTAGATCAAAATTTAAGTTTAAGTCTAAGCTTTCGAAATCATTTAAAGAAATACAAAAAATAACGTTAAAAAATAGTTGTTTGTTACTCCAAAGTCTAAAGCGCCCCCTATCGGCATTTTTTGAAATTGAACTTTAAAATTTCATTTCAAGAAAATACTGGCATAAAGAAAATTTTTTGCAAAAACCGCAAACGAATCGACCAATTTTTCCATGTTTTATAATCATTTGAAATTTCGGACCCTAAACTTTAATGCCCCCTATTTCCTTGGGAATACGTCTGGGACCCTTAGTCTCCTATTTAATATTATTTGTCTTTAAGTGTACTATAACCCCTTAAAGTTCTGCCCATCTTTTATGAATCACCCTGTATATTTCATCTTTCAATAAATATTCTTGTCAATATATCCCAAAGCCCACCCCTATTTATAATATGACAGTATAAGGTTTTTGCTTATTTTTAAATGTTTTTATATTTCATTAAAAAAATCCTTTAAAAGTTACATCCTTAATTAAAATAAAAACATAAAGAGAAGGTAAACTTTTTCAATTTTTTTTAACGATTTTTGCATTTTATATTTTAATATATATACATATATATATATACAGGGTGTTTCAAATATGACCGGTATATTTGAAAAATCAATAAAAACTAAACGGGCAGCGATAGAAATACACCGTTTGTTGCAATATGGTTGGGACAACAGTAAATTTTCAGGCAGACAAACTTTCGAAATTAGCTACAATTTTCATCAACAGATGGCGCTGCAGACTGGAAAAATCTAAATCACGATATTTTCCACATATCCACCATGCGCAGCAATAATATGGCGTAGTCTCTGAACGAAATTACCAGAAACCTTTGTAAACGTGTCAGGCGGGATGGCTTCACATGCAGAAGAGATGTGCTTCTTCAGTTGTTCAATTGTTTCTGGATTGTGGCGGTACACCTGGTCTTTCAAGTGTCCCCACAGAAAGAAGTCACAGGTTCACAGATTTCTAGAGACAAACATGCATTATATTTTAAAATAAATTATTCTTTTAATCCTAAATCCACCTCTTTGCTTAATCCACCCCTAACTTTAATAAATATGCATCTGAACTAATTTTTTTTTCTAGATTTTTTAAAAAGTTTTTTACTTGTTAAATTTTTACTAAATTTTCTTTGCAGTGTATTTCGAAATCCATTTTTGATTCTAATAAAATAAAAATATAACAAAAGCTACATTTCTCTTATTTTTTTAAAGATTTAGAATACTTTATAAAAATTAATTTTCTTTTCAATATACTGCAAAATCTATTCCCAATTCTTATAAAAATTTATAATAATTCTTACAATTTTATTACAATTAATTTTTTCTGGTATTTTTTTAATTACGTTTTATTTTTAAATAAATTTTATTCTCAATGACTTGCAAAAACCGTTCTTAATACAATAAAATATATTTTAAAAGAAATCATGTAAAAGATATCCTCGATTTTCAAAAAGGATTTTTATATTTGAAATTTTAAGAAATTTTCCTTTCATTATATTGCATAATATATGCATAATTCTAATGTAAAAATGTAAAAGAAGTCATATTTACCGGACTTATAAAAAGTTTTCATACGTGGCGCTGTTTTTTTTTTATTTCTCTCTCTCTGGGAATCTTTCATTCCCCTTCTTCTTTAATCCTCCTACAAAATTTGGCTCCGTTCTTGCAAATAGATGATAATAAGACACTTTGCTTCCTCAAGGTGGCTCTAATTAAACTGACAGTACTCAGCGTATTCATGATTAAGCAAGACAGGGTACGAGGGATTTCGCGAAGAAAAAACAGTGCCCCATTTCCCCATAATGGGGACTTTTGGAACTATTTCTTTTCACGGAATCCTTCGCCCCTAGTCTAAGGTAGAGCTCCTATAATCCTATATAGGAGCCTTAGTCTAAGGAAAGGGCAACTGACGTCACTGTCGGTTAAATTACTGTTGGTTCGCAAGAAAAACTTGTTCATTCCTTATGACTCCTACTGTACGCATGAGATGGGGCGATTTGATTGGTCTACGTTAAACTGGTCTATAATATGATTGGCCTACGCCACCATAACGATTCTCTCAATGATCGCTACGGCAAAATTGTAGTGGTAGATTGGTTGATGGAATTGTTTGTTTGTAAATATGTCCTTTCCTTTGTTAAATCAACCTAACATACCTTGGTTCCATTCTCTCAATTAGATTGCGCTACAGCACACGCTGTGTGTGTGAGTACTATATATAATATATATATATATATATATATATATATATATATATATATATATATATATATATATATATATATATATATATATAATTATAATATCTATGAATTTCAAAAACACATATATATATATATATATATATGTATATATCCTGTGATTTACAAGCATACTTCTGTACTTCTGAAAATACTTAATTATGGCCACCTTGTATATATATATAATTAAAATGGAATCACATGTGCAAAAATCAAAGGAAAAAAAGATACAAAAATAAAACAGAGTAAATGGAAGATGCAAATATGAAAAACTATGAATATCTTATGGATTCTTAAAAGGAGTTTCATAAGAATAATTCATAGTAAAGATGTGTTAGTATGTCATATTAAAGATGTGTTATAGTGTTAGTATTAAGCCTAAAAATGACAATGTTAAGCTCCTTGTAACATACCAAAAAACCAATGATTGAAAAAAATTAAGATTACCAAGAAATAATTGAAAATTCAACAAAAAGAAATAATAAACTTATAGATATATTGAACAACTCACGAAGTAAAAAAGAATTGTCAAAGATGCAACTGGAATCATAATCGACTCTATGAAACACGGACAAGCAACTTACATGACATGTTGGAAAAAAGAGCAAAAAATGACAAGGACAAGAGAACATGTGCTGCCATCTAGAAATGACATGAATAACTTATACTACCTAAATGCAAGCTAGAATGAAAGTCGCTTGGTCAAAAGTTGACAAATGCAATCACATTACAAAGAAAAAGAAAACTGCCCAGTTAAACTGCGGGCATTGAGCTCACAGGCTATTCACACTAATTGTATATTATACGCTTATTGCAAAGAATTTGAAATAAGCCCCTTTGAAAAATAAAGAAATCGACAATATATTAAGGGGGATCACCCCCCCCCCTTATAATTAACCAATGAATACCCAAAACTATTCAGGGAAGCGCCTTATTACAATGAACATATATACAAAATTTGAAGCAAATCGAATAATTCTGCATGAAAAATTCATTTATCTAAATTAAGGGGGGATTGGACCCCCGTATCCATCTTTATACTTAGCCAATGCACCCCCAAAACTAATCAGGGAAGTGCCTTACCACAATGAACCTATATACAAAATTTGAAGAAAATCGTATAATTCTGCATGAAAAACACATTTATCTAAATTAAGGGGGGTGGGGTTACCCCCCGTTTCCCCCTTTATACTTAACCAATGGACCTCCAAAACTAATCAGGAAAGCTCCTTACCACAATGAACCTATATGCAAAATTTAAAGGAAATCGGAAATTCTGCATGAAAAACCATTTATCTAAATTAAGGGGAGATTACCCCTCCCCCCGTTTCCCCCCTTTATACTTAACCAGTGAACTCCCCAAACTAATCAAGGAAGCGCCTTATCACAATGAACCTAGATACAAAATTTGAAACAAAACTTTTAACAAAACTTATCAAGAGTTATCGCGTTACGTACATACATACATACATACAGAACGGGCGGGCACATTAGCTCTCAGGCTTTGATAGCCTGTGAGCTAAAAATCCACGAAGAAGTGAAACGAGGCCAAAAGAAGTATAGGGTAAAAAAATAGAAATATCAACATCAAAAGGAAAATCATTATTATTATCAAATAGATGTCAATTAGCAATAAATAGTTAATAAAGAATTATTTTATTTAAAAAAAAATATTACATTAAAAAATTGTTAAAATAGATGTCAATTAGTAATAATTAATTAATAATAGATATGATAAAGGAATACAAGTATAGTCAAGAATAAGGTGCAATATGTAAGATAATGTATGATAAATGAATGTGTAAATGATTAACTCGCTTTTTTTTAACGTGTGGCTTTACATTTCACTTATTGGCCTTTTTTACACTAATAATATGTTCAAATGAATTCATTTACTACTACATCACAACATACTAATAAACTTTTTAACTAAAATATATAATAACTTAAATAATAAAAATACGAAAAGAAAACATTCTTTTAAAATTCACCAAACGACATGTTTATATTCTACAATTCCATGGAACATTTTTTCTGTTGCCATAACAACTAGTTAAATTAAAATTCAATAAAAAATAACAAGTTTCTTATGACTATGGAGGCTACAAATGTTTCAAACTCTTTATAACAGTCCCGACCTCACCCCAACTTAATGGTTTTTCAAATTTATATTATGTTCTTTTTTTCGACATATTTGTATATGTTTGTATATCATCATCATCATCATCATCAACCGTTTTCAATCCACTGCTGGATGTAGGTCTCCCCCAGATTTTTCCATTGTTGCCTGTCTAGTGCTTTAGTCATCCAATTAACACCGGCCACTTTTCTGATTTCGTCACTCCATCTTACTTGAGGTCGTCTTCTTGGTCGTTTTACATCTCTGGGATACCACTGTAGGGTGTTTGTGCTCCATCTATTGTCTTGTCTTCTTGCAATGTGCCCAGCCCATTTCCATTTTAGCCATTTAATTCTCTCGATAATGTCAAAAACTTTCGTCTGACTTCTTATCCACGTTATTCTCTTTCGGTCTCTTCTGGTTATGCCTAGCATACATCTTTCCATACTTCGCTGTGTTGTTTGTAATCTTTGTACCATCCGTTTTGTTAGTGTCCAAGTTTCTGCTCCATAAGTTAGTGCAGGCAAAACACATTGGTTAAACACCTTTCTTTTCAAACAAAGAGGCATGTTACTTTTCAGAATAATATTGTTCTTCCCAAAAGCACTCCATCCATTTCTTATTCTTCTATTGATTTCATTCATGATACTGTTGTCTGAAGATATTTCTTGTCCAAGGTACACATAACTTTCAACATCTTTAATCTCAGTGTTGTTGTAGACGATTTTCTTTTTTGATGCAAATGAATTGAACATCACCTTAGTCTTTTCCAAATTTATTTTTAATCCCACATTAATGCTAGCTTCTGCCAAATCTTTTAGCATATTTTGCAATTCTTCAGGGCTATTACTGAAAATTAAAATGTCATCAGCAAACCGGAGATGGCTTAAATATTCCCCATTTATTCTAATCCCTTTGTTTTCCCAATCCAGCTTCTTGAAAATACTCTCTAAGACAGCAGTAAAAAGCTTAGGCGAAATGGTGTCTCCTTGTCTTACTCCTCTTTCAAGCTTGATCTTCGCTTTTCCTTTGTCCAAACGGATGGTGGCTGTTGCTTTCTTGTAGATCTTCTTTATGATATTGATATAAGGTTTGTCTATACCAATGTTCTCCAGAGAAGTAATTACTGCAGATGTGTAGACCGAATCAAATGCTTTTTCATAATCAATAAAGGCAAGACAGAGAGGTAAATTATATTCTTTATGTTTTCCTATAACTTCCCTTACTGTTTGAATATGATCCATTGTGCTAAATCCACTTCGAAATCCTGCTTGTTCTCTAGGTTGAGCTGAGTCCAGAGCTGATTCAAGTCTTGTCGTTAAAACTTTGGTGAAAATTTTATAAATCACTGACAGTAAGCTGATTGGACGGTAGTTTTTAATGTTTTCCTTTTCTCCTTTCTTATAAAGTAACACCATCACAGCATTATTCCAATCTTCTGGTACATCTGATTTCTCGAGACATTTGGAAAACAGTAAGGCTAGCATTTTTGCAAATTCTTCTCCTGCTTCTTTGATAAGATCAATTGTAATTCCATCTTCGCCAGGGCATTTACCTTTTTTCATGCCTCTAATGGCTTGTACAACTTCATCTGTCATCACTGGGATTATCTCTTCAGTTTCTGTTATGTTTACTAGTGGATCACGTAGGTTGATTTCCCTTTGATCTTCACATTTATATAGATCGTTATAGAATTTTTCGACAATGTGTACTATTTTATTATTGATTTTGGTGATTGTTCCATCTGCTGTCTTCAGTGCAAAAATACCTTTTCTTCCAACACACAGTTTGCGCTTAGCTGATTTTAAACTTTTGTTATCTTCTAGAACTTTTTTGACAAGATCACAGTTAAATTTTCTGATATCTTCTGTAACACATTTTCTTACCGTTTTACATAATTCTGCATATTCAACTCTTGATTTAGGATAGTTTTTCTTCATTTTAAATTCTCTGCGTTTCTTCATCAGTCTTCTTGTTTCTTCTGTTATTTTCTTTGTTTGCTTTACTTGTGCTTCACCAGCTATCGTCCTTGCAATTTCTTGTAGAGTATTTGTTATTTTCTTGTTCACTACTGTAACATCTTGTTCTTCTTCTAAGATTGATTGAAGTACTTGAAAACGATTTTTAAGTTCTAAATTAAATTCTTCTTTATGTTTCTGGAGATTTATAATATCGACTGATTTCTTTGAGCATTGCAAAAGCTTCATTCTTTCCACTTTAGTATTTAAAAGCAGTTTGCATCTAACTAACCTGTGATCGCTTCCTGTATTGAAGTTATTGAGAACGCTGCAATCCTGAATAAGATGCTTTTTGTTTGTCAAGATGTAGTCGATTTCACTTGTTGAGCCATTTGCACTACGCCATGTCCATTTTCTTTGTGGCTTTTTCTTGAAAAATGAATTCATGATATACATCTGTTCACATTCTGCAAATTCAATCAATCTGTTTCCTCTTTCATTACGCACCCCATATCCATGAATTCCTACTGAGAACTCACCTTTCTTTTTTTCCCCAATTCTAGCATTCCAGTCTCCCATTATTAATTTTATGTAGCATTTTCCTTTTTGATGCATTGAAGCTACTTCTTCATAGAAATCCTCAATTTCTTCATCAGTATAGCTAATTGTTGGTGCATAAACTTGGGTAATTTGCAGTTTGTATCTTTTTGACACTTGTATAACTAACCTTGCAACTCTATCTGATGCACTATCATATTCTACGATGTGATTCTTCCACCTTTTATGAATCAGAAATCCTACACCACTTGTTTTTCCATCTTCTGTACCTCTGTAGTACAATACATGTCCACTGGCAAGATCAATCTTCTCTTCACCTTTTCTTCTTATTTCGCATAATCCTAGGATGTCCCAGTTGATTCTTTCTAATTCTTCTTCAAGTTCCTGTAAACGACTTTCAGAAGATAAGGATCGTCCATTATACGTAGCCAAGGTCATCAACTTATGGCAGCCAAACCGAGCCCGGTGATTCTTAGCACCCTCTGTCTTCATGTCTTTCTGATCGCTGCCGTAATCAGGAACATGCAGACTGCCGGGAATTGAGGGCCGTGATTTGTTTTGTGAATTCATGGTAAAATAAGGGGGGAGGTGGCCAAATTCCTCCACGCTGGCCAAGCGGGTTGGAGGAAGCCCATCCGCGTTCGTTCCCCATGCACTAGGCAAGGGTACTAACAGGCTGCACCGATGGAAGGTGCGGATTGGACATCAAGTCCCTGCTCCCAGTCGATTCCTTTAAGTCCTCCTCTGAGGCATTTAAAGGGTCTTCTCCTAGTTAACAAGCAGAGGCTATTAAACAGCCCATGTTTGTATATATGTACACATATATATTGTGGTATCTTCTCCTTTGTTTTTTGTATACTGTCTCTTTCCTCTTTTTTTCTAGCAAGTAATTTCATTTTAACTATACATATACGGGGTGTCCCATAAACATAGACCTCGTCTTTTATTCCTTAAATATTTATCATAGAAATACATCATAAATTATAAAGTTGCGTAAAAAAGGGCACAGAATCTTATGAAATCGATTAAAATTTTCGGGGATTCAATTTGAATAAATGCAAAACTTAAATTTTTATACGGTCCCCCTAAAACAAATTCAAAATGAGTAAAATATGTCCCATACACTAATAAGCTCATGTACAACATTTCAGCATTTTATCATAAAAAGTCGCAGAGATATGAAAATACATAAGTGCTGACTCCAATCACATGCCTGGATATGGAGGGAAAAATTTCTCGGGTCGTACACAAATTAAGAAGGAAAACAGCGATTGCATAAATAAATAATAATCGTCCTATTTATTTCTACAAAAGTGTGTAAACTGTGTAGAAATAATAACTTTACGTAAATATTACAAAGTTTGCAATTATGTGACTCACCGATCAGAGGCAGATATTTGCATATGCAAACATTTCTAAGCTGTTTTAATGTTCATTGACTGTGCCATGTCCAAGTTTTATTCTGTAATTCATCATATAAAATTTTAAGTTGTAAAATTCTTTTAGCATTTTTCTTGAAGCATAGTTTTGTAAATAAAACTAAAGATAAGAGCCATATTTTTATTTGCTTATGATGCACTTCTCCATCGCGTCATCTGCACTCTAGCTGTAAACATTTATATTTTAATTTATGATTAACCCCTCACCAACTTTGTTTAAACATATCACTGCGACTTTTTATGATAAAATGCTAAAATTTTGTAGATGACCTTATTAGTGTATGGGGCACATTTTACTTACTAAGAATTTTTTATACGGAGGTTGTATAAAAATTTAAATTTTGTATTTCTTCAAATTTAAATCCCCTGAAAATTTAAATCTATTTCACAAAGTTCTGTACCTTTTCTTACATAACTTTGTAATTTATAATATATGTCTAGGATCAATATTTAAGGAATAAAAGCAGAGGTCAGTGTTTTTTGGGACACCCTGTATAGTGTTTTGAATTTCAAGTGGAGTCACTTCAGATTTTTTTTAATTATTATTATAACTACGTAATATTAAAGTAGAAGGAGTTAATAAGATAAGAAAAGATAAATCAGAATTTCTCCAAGATTTCGATGAATGGACCCCTTTTTAAATTTGTGAACCTCTGATTTAATTTTATAAAAAGAGTCTAGTTTTTATTTTAGCCATCGAAAATATGCAGACAGAATAAAAGTCTTACTTCAGCTAAACGTGAGAAATTTAAAGAATTGCAAATGCAATATTGAAAAAGGTTATATCATTCATAAAGATGCAGGAATTCTTATGGAGCAAAATCGTGACTTTACACGATTATGTAACAAGGATAAAGAAAAAGAAAATAATTAAGACAGATTTTGACGGAAAGCCAAATGATCTTTATTACATGCTTCACTTATTTTTACGAAATTTTAGACCGTAATAAACTCAATGCTAATTTATTCTATCAAAAATAATTTTATAGAGAACTGATATTACATGAAATTTTTGGCTACGGTTTTGCATTCGCCCGCGGTCAGCCATCTTGTTTTTTAAATCAATACGTGTTAACTTTTATTATTAAATATAAATAAATTAGTCAATAAAATTAAATAACGTGTTTATAATAAGTAAATATGGATGAAAATTATTTTGGAAATGAGAAACAAAACAAATATGCTTTGATTTATCGCTCGTGGTCAGCCATCTTGTTTCTTAAATCAAAACATATTAACTTTTATTATTAAATATAAATAAATTAGTCAATAAAATTAAATAACCTGTTTATAATAAGTAAATATGGATGAAAATTATTTTGGAAATGAGAAACAAAACAAATATGTTTTGATTTAAAAAAAAACAAGATGGCGGACAGTGGGCGAATGCCAAAGCTGTTCCATTTTTTTTTTTTTTTTTTTTTTTTTTTTTTTTTTCACTCTGTTATTTAACTCAACTTGTTGTTTGTATGTAAAGATAGAATTTTGTAATAAATTTTTCACCCACTTTTGGAATGCTAGAATTATAAAAACTGTGTTCACAGATATGCTTCCAATGACAGTACAACATTTTAATATTTTAAAAACTTAATTAAAAAATTTAATTAATTTTAAAGCATTTTTTTCCGTTAGCCGGCTACATGTTATTAATCGCCAAATATTCGTCATGGTTACAAGTGTACAAGTTACAACAATGGATTTAATGGTGCGCTAAACCATGCTTGCCAAAATAGGCTAATTGGCTGTGAAACTGCAACAGGGAAACATTTTAAATTTTAAAAAGTTGAAAATATAAATAAAAATTAAAGAGCGCCGTATATTAAAAAAAAATACGCTTTAATCAATTAATAGTTTCATAGTAATTAAATTATGATTATACATTGTGAAATCAATTTAGAAATCCTAAAAAAATAATTTAAATTATGTTTTATTTTTTCTTTCCCGTTGCCATATCTCAAAAAAGAAACAGAGCAAAATTTACCTGTTTTTATATAAATTCACTTGCTCTCGAAAAAAAAAAGAAAAAAAAGAAAAAAAAAAAGAAAAAAAAAGCTGTGAATTTTTTATAATTGTGTTCGGAGCCCGTGCTAAATTAATGCATTGTAATGGGAATGTTTGGGAAAAGTCATGAATTGTAGTCATGAAATGAAGCGTGATTTTAAAGATAAATATGAAATTTTTATAAAATAAGTGTATTTTTTTTAAAACTTTTATTCTTATTTAATATAAACTTTAACAAACTTTATGGCCATTTCGTTTATCTTTTTCCGGAAAAAGAAAAACTATATTTTGCAAACTCATGAAATATCGGAAAAACATTATTGGACAAAAATCTAAAATAAGTAAATAAATAAATAAATAATGGATGGTAGAGAAGTCTAGAATTCATATTTTGTTGGTTTGATGTAAACTTAATTTTAAAAAAAGAGAAAAAAAAAATAACTATTTAGAGTCATTTTGGTCAAATATACCTGAAATTTACCGAATGGCTGAAATGACATTTTGGTAGACACAATTTAAAAATACATTGCTATAAACTGGGATGATACGAGGAAAAAAAGATGGATTTTTCTCTTTTATTGAATTAAGATGGAAGAGAGATGTGATTCGAAAATTACGATAATGAAATTAAAATAAGAAAAAAAAACTTCAGTTTTAAATTCCGATTAAAGAAATAAATACATGGAAAATGTTATTTCTCTTTCTCTCTCTATAATTAATTCGGTGTCTTAAAATTCCGAAAATAAAATATCACTTTGCTTATAATTAAAAATTACTTTTATTCTGATAAATAAAAATAAACTAGTCGGATGTGTCAATCCCAACACTTTCTTCTATCTCACACATTTTTCGCATACACTAAAAAAGAATCAACATCAATTTATATCAAGGTCTAACTGAAACTCAAGTTTTATTAAATTCCGAGCATTAGTTCTTGAGATAGAGCTATTGCGCAAATCGCGAAAAATGCTGCATAGCAGCGCCACCTGCCGGGCGATTTTTACCAAAAACTAATCAGCACCCATTTATATCAGAGACTAACTGAATATAAAGTTTTATTAAATTCCGAGCATTTAGTTCTTGAGATAGAGCTATTGTGGAAATCGCGAAAAATGCTGCATAGCAGCGCTACCTACTGGGCGATTGTTACCAAAAACTAATCAGCACCAATTTATATCAGAGACTAACTGAATATAAAGTTTTAATAAATTCCGAGCATTAGTTCTTGAGATAGAGCTATTGCGGAAATCGCGAAAAATGCTGCATAGCAGCGCCACCTGCTGGGCGATTTTTACCAAAAACTAATCAGCACCCATTTATATCAGAGACTAACTGAATATAAAGTTTTATTAAATTCCGAGCATTAGTTCTTGAGATACAGCTATTGCGGAAATCGCAAAAAATGCTGCATAGCAGCGCCACCTGCTGGGCGATTTTTACCAAAAACTAATCAGGACCAATTTATATCAGAGACTAACTGAATATAGTGTTTTATTAAATTCCGAGCATTAGTTCTTGAAATAGAGCACCCACAAAATTTTTGTCACATACAGACATTTTCTAAAAACAGTCAAATCGTGTTCAGGACCTTCTAAAACGTATAAATCCGTCGAAAACCGGAAGTCGAAAATTTTCATGAATCCAATACTTTCTTCTTGTAAAGATAGAAGAAAGTAAAAATGCGTTATAATAATTATTAATTAAATTTTATGCTGCCAATTTAGCAAATTAGAAACATACCTCATTCAGCGATTATTCAGTTATTTTAAGAGAGCACGTGGCTTTTTAACCGTCAAAGTTAACTTTAAAGATTTCTTATTATTATTATTTAATATGTCTTAAAAGAATAAAAATTAACTGTAAGCTTTTTCGAAAAATAATAATAATAAAAAGATGAAAGAACAATATTTTGGGGGCATTTAAAAATAAACACACAAAGCCCTATAATTACGGTGGTTATGACGAAAAACGTGTCAGGTGCTCTATATGCAAACAATGATTGAAAAGATACTAAAACGCGATTTTCTCAAAACAGTATGTTTAAATCTCTAGCAGAAATATATCGGCAACGGATGAACCGGTTTCCTTGTGAGTGTTTGTTTTAACGAAAGCTTATACAGGGTTATTCAAAATGAATCATCCGCTTTCAAAATTCCATATTTTCAAAAATAAATGACACAGAATGATAAGTTAATACATGAATGCAAAAGGGAAAATATGGAAGTTTTATGATGTGAACAATTGATGGGGGGTAAATATTTTTACTGACGACTAGAATTTTTTGCTGGCTACCAGATATTTTCAAATTTATAAAACCCTGGTTATATCAGCATCAGATTAATAAAACCTATTTCTACTTAAATTAATTACTGAGATCAAAATTCGTATTTATAGTCCAATCACAATTAAAATTTTCATGAACATGTTGATTTCATCTAAAGCAAGACGCTATTTTAGATTATATATTTAGGGATTTATTTAGGAAATAATTGGGTCCTTTAAAGGACCCTTCATAAAGTTTGTCATCTTAAAAAAGGACACTTCATAAAACAGGACCCTTGACAAAAAATTTCATCATAAAATAAAACCCTTCACAAAATTCTCTGTTTTAAATACAGACTTTTCATAAAACCTTTCCATCTCTATAAAATAAACTTTTCACAAATTTAATCATTTTTAGATAAAAATCTGATCTTCACGAAATAACTGAAGTTGACAAATAAACTACTATCAGCTTTTTTAATTACGCATAAAAGATCTTGTTAAAAATAGGTAAAACAAGAACCCACATATAACGATAATTTCAAAATCACAAAATTCTGACTTTGTTTTTCACAAATATATAAAAAACCTTTCACAATTTCACAGAAACTGGAACTTGTGAGAAAAATCCGGACAGAACTCCGATCTTTATTCTTTATGTCTTTATTTATTTATATATAAATTCACTTACAAATAAACATTCAAAAGAAGAAAATCTTCCATCGTCCAACTTGATGACTGAATTATTTCATTCATATTCGAAGTCAAATATTTTATTCAGAATTTTGGTTTTTATACCAGATGATTCAAAACATGTGAAAAAATACGATTAATTTAGAATCATTTGTTAACCTAATGAACTCTATCATAAATACAAAAGAAACTTGTGCATTTTGACATTCGAGTTAACAAAGAATGAATGCATTGTGAGTTCCTTCAAATCTGAAGTGTATATGAGGTAAAAAAAAAAGAGAGAGAGAGAGAAATAACTTGAAACTTTGTCTGCTTTTTTTAGTCTTCTTCCAAACCAAGATAATATTCAGATCAGAATGGGAAATTGCGTTGCTAAATAACTGGAGATGTCTGTATTTTATGAAATGTAGAGATTATGGGTAGAATATAAGTGTAATTTTATTAATCTGAGGGCAAAATTCACGCCATTCCGTGCATTAATTGAGTAAAATAATTACATAATAAAATGTGAGTTTAAAAAAATCAAATTTTTTAAAAAATCAAAATAATCGGATTTTTTTTAAATTTAAAATCAGATTTTTCTTACAATTTAAATTGGATTTTTATGATATTTTTTTCCTGCGTTAAAATATCGACCAAGTGTTGTAGGTTTTCAAACTAATTTGTCTTCATACTTCAAATATTCTTGTAAAAATCTTGCTAAATTTAAGTATACTTAAATAATACTAGATGGAACCCGTCAAAACTTGACGAAAAAAACAAAAACAAAACTATAACAATATCAGTAAAATAGGCTTCTTTATTATTTAAGAAGGGGTGCGTGTGAAACAGTCTTTCAAATATATATATATATATTAATTCTCCCAGTGAGATACAGTACTATTTTCGATGCAAACTCCAAACAAACAATCCGTAAACAACTGTGTGATGCAAATCAGTTTGACATTACCGCCATTTTTCCCATGGCAAGAAAGAAAATTTCATGGATCTATGAAGTATCATACAAATAGTATATCCCTACTTTCAACTCATATTCAGTAAATAAAAGAACATAGTAAATAAAGCACACACACCCTCTCCCTGTGATAATGCAACCGAATGAGTTCCTATGCGCATGTGCATTCCATCTGCCCAAAGGTACCGTCGAAATTCGACGTTAAAAAAAGTTTTAAAATGGTTAAATAAATTTTTTTTAAATGTCCTCTTTAATCATTGTTCGTTTCAAATCCATATCTTCTAAAACGCATGCTTTGTTTTAAGCTAATCAATTTTTATGTAAAGATGAAGATTTTTTTTTTCTTGCAATAATAAATCAATCTGCAGATGAGGGAGAATTTTTAATGTTTTCAAGTGTAATTTATGTGTATGGTTTCTTCGGTCCCTTTACATAATCAGGATGATTATTCATTTTCCATTACAGTCGGGGATCTTTTTTACCTCTTATACAGTTAAATATCCAATGGATCTTTAAAAAAAATAATAAAACACAGTTCCTAGCATATTCTGATGCAACATATACATCAACGAATTCAACATATCAATTTTATGTTAATCATAAAGATTTTTTTTTTTTGACAGATTTTAGTTTAGTGCAAAAATGCTCTATCTTATGGATAATCTGATCTTATGATTTATCAGGTTTATTATTATTATTATTATTATTTTCACTTTTCATAATGGTTAGGGAAATCTATTTTCAATTGTGGAAACTTTCCCAGCGGCTATTTTACATTATTAAAGCAAACTGATGGTCATTCTTGAGATAGAATTGAAAAATATTTCATGCTTGAAAATTATTTAAAAAGTCGTTAAATTAAGCGGCAGTTTTAAAATAAATTTCAATCGAAAACTAATTTTTTTATTACTGATGATGTAAGAATTGAAATTGCAAAATGTAGTAAAATGTAGTAAAAAATAGAGATTTGTAGTATGTAGAAGTGATGTAAGCGCGATGAAAGCTAAAGCGATAAAAATTGCCACTGTGTTTTGGCTGGCATCCAAAAGTAGACTACCATTTTTTGACACCGAAAGATAAATTCACAGTGAAAGAAATATGACTTTGCCGCTAGTAAGGAACTGTTAAATGAACTCATAGTAAACCTACCAAAATAATTCCTATAAAATATTAGCCTTACATTGTTTATTCTGACTAAAAATACAATTATTATTTCAAGTTTTTTTTTCTACCATAACACTATTTTTAATAATTTTAATTTTCCTGAAATCCTTTACTTTTGTGAATTTTTTTATTAAAAAATGAAATCTTCTAATGAAATCTTCCCCCTTTTTTTTAAGCAATTGGTAACATGTAATCAAGGTATGCAATCAATAAAGGCTCTAATTCTAATCTTTATAATTAAGAATAGAAAAATCAGTTAAAATTAAATGTTAAAATCAAAAGTTTAAATGCTGACACATCATATAAATTTTTCTCTTTAGTTTTATCAATGCATTTCAAGCTAAGCATAACGTCATTTTCACCAGGACAAATTTTTCATACGTTCTTTATATACGTTACTTTTATGCTTAAACACCATGTATACAAATAAAAATATATTTTGCATTTAATTGTGATGAAAAAATGGTATCAACAAAGTTATAATGCACAATGATAAAGTAAACCCAATGGACAATATTCCCGTGACGTAACAAAAAATATGAATTTTTATTCGCTTATAAAAATAAAGTGCAAGCGATAAATATTTTTACCGAAATTTAACTTGCAAATTAAAAAATTCGGCCTAAAAGCCACGTGCTTTTAATATTTATTGTTTCTCTTTTTTATCCTCGCAACCACAGAGTTTCTCGTTACTCTGTGCCTCGCTACAGTGGAAGTTAACCGATTGCCGACTTTATGACGTCATACGCAGAAGTAAAAGTTTAATTTTAAATTACGGCTAATTAATAAAACTTTCGAACAAACGAATTTACGATAACAAATCTGTGTTCAAATATCTTTCATTAAAAAAAAAAAATAATGATGTAATTTGATGCAGTAGTTTGTTCTCACGGACTGTCGAAAGAAAACGCTTAGCATTTTAAATATATAGACATATTATTTAAAATAAAGCTGTCATAATGAAGACAAATTCTAGAATTTGAATATTTTTGGGGGTTGGTGGAAGTAGTTTGGTAACACATAGATCATTTTAAAGTAAAATAACACAATATTTTGATAAAAATACTTGTTCCAAAAACTAGTTTAAAAAAACAGAAAAATATTTTCATTTCCAAAAACAGTTTTTCTAGTTTTATACACACGTACAAAAAAAGTTTTTTTTTTTAATATAACTAAAATAACTAAAATAAAATTTACTTTTTACGTCAGCTCGTATATAGTTGCAATATAAAGCATTTTGTACATTGAAGAAACTTTTCAACTTATTTGTTTTTTATTTTATTTTTCTCACTTTCAGGCAAGAATCTTTCTAAATTTATTTGAATACCTTAATTTTCGTTTAGGACTTTATTTATTTATTATTTTTAATAGAGCATCAGTGCATGTCTTTGTACAATGCTTTTGCGTAGGATATTTGAGGTCAATCTCTAATCGGGTACTTTTTGACTTTTTCGATTTTGGTTGCAGTTTTTTAATGAGGTCAGTTTCGGCACCGATCGACCTCAGCTATCTTAAGCAAGAAAATCGTTTAAAAATATTGAATTGCAAATGAAGAAGAAATTGAGATGCAATTGAAAAGAACACTCCCATTGGTTTAACATTAGCTTGAGAGTGTCTTCTCGTGACTAGTGTAGGCTCGTAAATTCAAAGAAATGTGTATTTTCTATTCATAATTGTTGGTGTGTAATTGTATTATTTAAATGATATTTTGGTTATAAGTGGATTTTTCATTTCTAAACTGAGCGTTAAGCCGACAGAGTGAAAAATGTCCCAAGCCGGGAATCAAACCAGGGACCCCAGACTAGCGCTTTGAGGCTCTACCACGGAGTTACAAGGAACGATACCCCAACTCCGCATTTCTCACTCTTATATATGTCGGATAGGCTGCAACCGCAGCACAAGATGGAAACTGTCATTCAGAGCTCACCAACCCCGTGGAAAATTTTAGACGATATTATTCATAACAAGTCCAGCATAGACAACACATACAAGTAAATTCCAATTAATTTTTCAGGAGGGAAATTCGCCCGAATCTAATGAGTAAACAAACAAGTGTATTTTTCATTGCTAAACTGAGCGTTAAGCCGACAGAGTGAAAAATGTTCCAAGCCTGTGTTGTCTATGCTGGACTTGTTGTGAATAATGTCGTCTAAAAATTGCTACAGGATTTGTGTGCTCTGGATGACAGTTTCCATCTTGCGCTGCGGTTGCAGCCTATCCGACATATATAAGAGTGAGAGATGCCGAGTTGGGATATCGTTTCTTGGAAATTTTCAAAGATTTCTCAATAATACAAGGAGTATGAGTATGTGTATGTACACAAAGCAGATTAATATCACGTCCTTAGATAATTAAAAAGAAAATTAATCTAACGTCATAACGGATTTTTCAAATGTTTGAGAATAATACAAAGCGAGTATCAATATGAGTAAGAGATAATTGTAAATATATGAGTTTGAGAAACATATTGAATCATGATAAAAATCCGATTATGGAAATATTCGCATATTTTAACATTTTGAAGGTGTACAACATGTTTAATTTTGAAATTATTTTTTTAAATATCGCATTTAGTCCGCATGACAGATATTATTATGACAGAATATAATAGCGGGCTTGTTTAGATATTCGAAAAAACAGAAAATAGATCGGTAATTTTTTACTTTATAAAAAACATGACTTTTTTTGTTGTTGCTAAATGAAATTTATTTGGATTTATTTAAAAAAGGATAAAGTGTTTTGAAAGGAATATTAAACGAAACCCTTTGAGCGATCTTTGATCACACTTACCCACTTGTTTAGTGTCGGACTGTCAGTTTTGTCTGGTACGGTGTCAATGAAACTCGATTTTCAAATATTGAACACTTAGTTTCACCAGTCAGTATGACTCCCATTTTTAAACATCGAACTCTTTACTGGTAAGGAGTCAGTTTGACTCGCTTTTTTAAACACTGAACTCTATACTGGTAAGTAGTTAGTTTGACTCGCCTTTTTACATATTGACTGAGCACTCAAATTTACCGGTAAAGAGTCAGTTTGAGTGGTATTTTTCGGTATTGGACGCTAAATTTTATTGGTAATTAGTCAACTAGACCCCCCATTTTTAAATATTCGGTTAAATGTTATTGGTGATTAATTAGTCAATTTAACTCACAATTTTCACCGCTAGACTCTCAGTTTTTCTAATATGGACTCAATTTGAATGGCATATGTTTAAGTCGGAGCTCTCAATTTTTCTCGTACAATGTCAATTTGACTCATGATATGTTTAAATCTAAAGTTCTGGCAGAATCAGAGAATCCAGTCTCCCCACAAATTCATGTTTAGATGCAAGTTACATAACCCTCGGTCCAAACTCTTGACATTTGGCAAAAATGAACTCACTCACCATTAGCCTTACTCATCATTAAAACTAAATCCACTTTATTATCTTTTTTTTTTTTTTTTTCATATATATTTCCACTGTTTCCCAGGATTCGGACGAAATTCCCTCTATTCAGACACTCTTTACAATCCAAACAAATCGATATTTTTCAAGCCACACTCCGGCAAAGGAAATCTCCTCTCTTGGCGACATTTCGACTGCGCGGCCGCCAGTACTTGGCGCGTTTCCCAATTCTTTCTTCAATTGCCCGTCATTCTGCCCAGCGGCAAGCAGCTTTTGAAATTTTCTCCTGCAATACATACAGCCTGTAAAGATAGCTTCTTTGATAAAGGGAAATATTAAAACCTGCGCGGCAATTCTCGAGCTTTTTTAAAATTTCACTCTAATAATTGAGAGAAAGTTTTTTATTGCACATTTTCAGTTTTTTTGCGATATTTATTATAAAACAACGCGCGTCCATATGGAAACAATATAATCACCCGCATCGTGCGATGTGGGATATGTTATATTTAGGCAGTTATTTTAGTGAGTTCTTTTTATGAAGAGCTTTCATTTCTGAAGTTACAGAAGAAGAAAAATTACAACTTACAACATGGACAGTGTTAATGATTCAGGTACATTTATTATTATTACAATTATTAATATTTATTAGTTCCAGATGGTCTTTTTTTTTTCTAAAATAAGAAAAGGATTAAAGAATATTTAGCCAGTTTAATGTCATATCAACAGTCACTTATGCATAAAATATTTCATATTTTTTTCATTTTTAATATTAATTTTATTTATTATTAGTGCCATATGGTACTAGTACTTTCAAGAGCTATGATCTGACCAAAATAATAATAATAATAAATAAACTGCTAATATATTGGGAAAACATTAAACAAGTCTAATGCAATATCAGCATATATGAAATAATAGATTTAATCCAAATATGCATGAAATACTTCAGAAATTGTTATTTAAAAAAATTATACTATTATTAGCACCAGGTGATTATTTCTTTGTTTTTTTAAAATAGAAAAGAGAATTTATCCAGAAACTTTTGGTCCATCAATGTCATATAAACAGTCAGATGTACATAAAATATTTTACATCTTTTAATTTCAATATTAATTTTATTATTAAGTGTCAGAGGGCTATTGCTATCGTCTCTAAAAAATAGGTTTTATAAACAAAAATAATTATTTAGTTTAATACAATATTAACAGTTAAATATACATAAATGATTTTCGGTTGTTAATTTAATCATCATCAGTATTATTAATCATGGATAGATGATTAATGTTTTTATTTTTCAAATAAAAAAAGAGCTTATCCAAAAATATTCCCTCAGTTTAAAGTCATACCAATAGTCAGACATGCATGAAATATTTAACATGCTTTGACTTTTTATAATTAACTTTCTTATTAGTATCAGATGGTTATTGCGTTCACTTCTAAAAAAAGTAGATTCAGCAAGAAAAATAAATAAATAAATAAATAAATAAATAAATAATAATAATAATAATAATAATAATATATATCATCAACATCCGTTTTCAATCCACTGCTGGATGTAGGTCTCCCTCAGATATTTCTATTGTTTCCTGTCTAGTGCTTTAGTCATCCAATTAACACCGGCCCCTTTTATGATTTCGTCACTCCATCATATATATATATATATATATATATATATATATATATATATTATTTTGAAGTTTTCTTTCTTTTTTTAATATTAACGTGTAAATATAATTTTTAATGGAAAGGTACTTGTAAATTTTATTATTTGAGATTTTCAAAATCTGGCAAAAGTAGGTAAAAACGGTTATTTCAAACTATGAAATTTTGAATAAAAAATTGTAAGAAACAATTCTTAGATTTAATTACTGTCTGTCTCAGCGTATTTATCATACGTTTTTTCATAAAACTACCAGTTTTCATATTTTTATATGCAATAGTTTTTTTTTTTTTTTTTTTTTTTTTAAATATAAGCCGAGAAAGAGCCCCGGTAACAATAAATCTAATTGCGGCAACAGCAGCAGTATCACTTACTTTCTTTTAGAATAGATAGGTTCATAATATTATTGTTTTTTGATTAGCACTAGGTGATTTCTTTTATTTATTTTTTAAGAAAAGAGTTTATTCAAAAACTCTCTTAGGTTTAATATCATACCAATCGCCAGGCATGCATAACATTAAAATATCTCACACCTTTTTAATTTTTAATATTAATTTTATTATTAGTACCAGATGGCCAATAATACTAAAAAAGCGCGCGGGGGGGGGGGGGGGGAGGATTTGATAAAAAATACTTAGTCAGTTTAATGCAATATTCTCAAACATAAATGAAATACTTGACAATTGCTAATTTAAACAAAAAATTACTGTTAATATCATTGTTATTATTATCATTATTATTATTATTACTGATTAGGGATGGAAGGTTATTTCTTTTATTTCCGTGTATAAAAAACAAAACAAACAGAATTTATCCGACAATATTTTGTTAGCTTAGTGTTTTATCTGTAGTTAAATGTGCATTAAAAAATGTTAACTTTTTAAATTATTTTTATAATAAATGTCAAATGGCTGTTACTTTCAGTTTAAAAAAAATCAAGATTTCATGGGGGAAAAAAGGTTTAATGCAATAACAACGCTGTCTGTTATTATTATTATTATTGTTATTATTATTATTTATCAGCTACGGGTGATTATTATGTTTTCTAAAATAAAAAAATATATTTACTGTTATCCTTTATAGCGCTAAACGTTTATTACTTTTGTACAAAAAAAAAAAAAAAAAAAAAAAGAAAGAAAGAAAAAAGAAAAAAAGGAAAAGAAAGAAAGATAAAAAATGTTTTTCCATAAAAAAATACATATTTCACATGCAACTTTTAAAATTAATTTTACTATTAGTGCCAAATTAGTTCACACAATTTTATTTTGTGCTAAATTTCGTATATAAAAACTGTAGATTAAAAAAAAAAAAAAAATAGTGTGATATCCACTATCTATTATTATTATTTATTATTAGCAATAGATGATTAGTTCTTTGTTTTCTACCCCGCCTCCTGCCCACAAAAAAAGTTTATTTAAAGACATTTAGTCAATTTAATGTCATATCAACCGTCAAACATACACGAAATATTTCACACTTTTTCAACTTTTAATGTATTAACATATAATATAATATCATTAGTGCCAGATTACTTAAGTTAAAAAAAAAAAGATTTGAACAAGAATGTATTAAACCAGTTTAACGTGATATCAATAACCAACTATACACGAAACACTTCATACAATTGTTACTTTTTAAAACTATGATTAGTATTATTATTTAATAACACCAGATGATTATTTTTTCTTAAAATAAAAAATAGTCAGACCTGCATGCAATATTATCGAATCTTTTAACTTTTATTATTAACCTTATTATTTGTACCAAATTGTTATTACTTTCACGTCTAAAAAAATAGATTCTATGAAAAATATTTAATAGTTTAATGTAATATCAACAGTCCCACACACACATATATATAAATACTTCACAATTGATAACTAAATTATTATTATTATTATTTAATAACACCAGATGATTATATCTTTTACTAAAATTAAAAAAAAGTACCAGGCCTGCATGCAATACTTTCCCATTTTTTAACTTTTATTATTAACTTTATTATTTGTGTCATATGGTTATTACTTTAATTTCTAAAAAGAATAGATTTTTTTGAAAAATATTTAATAGTTAGTAATGCAGAATCAACAGTCACACAAATATATATATAAATATTTCCACAATTGTTAATTAAAGAAAAATTATTATTTTTAGTTATCAGGGATAGTTGTTTATTACTTTTATTTTTTAAAAAGATCATTAGGCAATATTTAGCCAGCCTAATGTGATATCAACAAACAAATATGCATTAAAAATCTTTCACGTTTATTCGGCGTTGAATACGGGGGGGGGGGGGGGGACTCGGAAAGGAGGTGTACAGGTGTACATTCCTCGAGAGCATCGAAATGCCACCTAAACCCTTTTAGGTATGTGATTTTATGCTTATTAATGGTCTAGAACTGTAACCTCCCCCTGAACTCTACAGGCTGAATCAAACACTATGGCTGTTATTTTTTTTAATTATCTTTACTGTAAGCGTGGAATGCTTGTTGCTTTCCCTTCTAAAAAAAAAATAAATAATAATAATTATAAAATAATTTAATGAAAAACAATTTAATGCGGTAGTAACTGACCGTTAATATTGTTACAGTAAAACCTGTGAAAACGAAACACGTCTATAACCGAATCATGCCTCAAACGGGAAAAAAATTATTGTCCGGGTGAAGAGAAAGCTATATACAATTATACATCGTAAGACAGAACTCTGACTAAAGTGGAATTTTACTCCTGTCCGTTGCGATTCTGTCTTAGTAGGTTTTACTGTGCTGTTATTATTATTATTTATTAACATCAAAAAGGTATTATTTTTATTTCTAAAATATATATATAAATTAAGTCGGAATCTCAAATGACCGGCAAAAAATTCCGTTTTACAGAGGTTTTCGACTTAGAAGGTAAAATTGGATGGTATTCTTTTTGTAGGGACCATGACAATTTTCCATTTAAGTTAGGATTCCGTTATAGGTAGGTTCTGTTTTTAAAGGTTTTACTGTATTATTATTATTATTATTATTATTATTATTATTATTATTATTATTATTATTATTTATAAGCGTCCTAAACAATAGCATATTTAAAATGTTTTTCGAAAAACATTCGCCTAGTTTAGAACCATGCCCGTCCATAAAAGAATCATGCAGGGCATAAAAAATGTATTTTACGTGTTTTAATTTTAAAAATCAACTTTATAATTAATTATTCCTGTTTTTTTTTTGTTTTTTTATGACTAGATGGTTATTTTTTTTACTTCTAAAATAAATTATATATATATCATATATTCTAATACGAGCAAATCTTGTGTGTGGTTATGCAAATTTTATCTTAAAAATGGCTCTAACGATTTTGACGAAATTTTGTATTCTACCATTTTGGGGCACCAGAAGACTATTGGGCTGGGTCACATGTCCGAGAAAATTCGATTAGTGGGTCAGTTTTGGATCACTGTGGGTCAAGTTAATTTTATCTAAACAAGAACGAAAAATCATGCGTCAAACATAGATTATGTAGCACTTTCCAACGCTTCTAAAATAATTTTACAAATCATTACCGTTTAATAAGCTGAAAGATGACATCTAAGTAAACAATTTGGAAAACGCATAACATATTTAAAAACGTAATTTCAGGAATTTTCAATATATACAATATTCGGAAAAATATCCGAATACTTTTATGTAACCCTGTATATGACCTATAGATTTGTATATATACATAGGATGCTAAATTTTAGTTTAGTTAGGAAACGCGTAGCACAGTTTAAATTCTCCTTCTGGAGTTTCTGTCAATAAACGGAAATGTGTTCGCGAACTTTTGTGCTGCCCTGTATAGGATCTACAGAATTTATACACACCACGTAATAGACAAAAAGCTAGTTAAGATTAAAATCGCGTTCAGTAACTTAAACGCACTTTCAGGAATTATTGTTAACAGACAGTAGAGAATTCTTTTGTGTGTCCCTGTAAATGAACGATGACTGCTATACACACACTATTCTGTAGTAAGCCTCTTGTAATGCACCTTAGTAATATATATATATACTTCAATGCGTTTAAAATAGTGGAACATTATTTAAATAAGCCGCAGACGATTTTTCTCCATAGACGTAATGTAACGGAATTATTTTGACTGTCCCTGTAAAGTAACTATAAGTGCTATGCACACCCTATTCCATATTAAGCTTCTTCTAATGCATCTTAGTGATCAATATAAATTTCAATGCGTTTACAATAGTGAAACATTTTTAAAATAAACCGCAAATGATTTTTCCCCATAGACCGCAATGTAACGGAATTCTTTTGAGTGTCCCTGTAAGAAAACTATAAGTGCTACACACTTCAGTTGAAATAGGGAACGTGCCATAGATAACGACAATAACATATAAAAATTGCAGAGCAATCCGAGCATATTTACGGGAGTTAGAGCACGGACAGACGGCCAGACGGCCATACGGCCAGACAAACCGAAGTCATAAGCACTTTTCAACTAGGTTGGAAAGTGCTAAAAACGGCTCAGACTATTTTGACTAAATTTTGCATCCTATGGTTTTCAGGCAAGAGAAGACTGTTGGGCTAGGTCACATGTTCGAGAAATTTCGATTAGTGGGTCATTTTGGTCATTGGTCATATGGGTCAAGCTATTTTTATATTAAAAAACGGCTCAGAGGATTTGAACTAAATTTAGTATCCTACAGTTTAAGGAACGAGAAGACTATTGGGTTAGGTCACATGTTCGAGAAATTCCGATTAGTAGGTCGGTAGGAAAGTCGGTAAATACGACTTTCATTTATTTACAAATTAAATAGTTTTCATCAAAAAATATTTAGCCGTTTGAGGGCGATACCAACAGTCAAATATGCATGAACTATTTCATGTTTGTTATTTTTTTGGATTCATTATTTTTTTTAATTATTATATTAGTCCTCATTATTACCCTAATTATTCATAATAGTGTTTTAAATATTGGTGTAAGTTGAATGTTTCTATACAAATGAATAAATTAAAAAATAAATTAAAAAAATTATCAGAAATTTGTGGTTAAATATAAATACTATTTTTAACCAATTCTAATATCTATCTGAAATATTCAATTTGATCAATTAGAAATGACTAGAGTAACTGTAACTGTACTCAGTTCATCTATATATGCAACTGCGATTAGCAAATGCAAGATCTCAAGTGTCAATTAAGCTTAGGAAAAATTAAAACAAAGAGAGAAAGAGAGACAACTCCTTCTGAAACAAATGTTTTATTCTTTAATTTATTTAAATTGAAAATCTCTTGTAGAGTTAATTAATGCGGGAAAATTTTACGAAGAGACGGAAGTAATTAAAACAATCTAAAAATAAATATTCTTTAATTGATTTTATTTTATTTTAAGGGGAATGCGGATCTCGGGTCGGTTTTGGTTTAGGTTTTGACTCACTTTCGGGCCGGGGTTGAACCAATTTTTCAAAAAGAAAGCCCTAAATAATAAAAAAAAAAAACCCGCTATATATTTCAATAATAATGAGTGTATGAGCGTTCATTTGTAAAATAAAAGATAAAAATGATATTAGATATATGCAAATGTAGACTATTTTTCCATAATTGTATTAAAATGTGGATTAATATTCTTTCACTTCGGGTTCGATCTGAGTTTCGGGTCGACTTTAAACAGGAATTTCAGGATCGGGTCGGGTAGACCCCGGTCCATACGCGACACTACACTGCATGAAAAAACGGCAAATTATACAGCAAAATGTTCTGTAAATTTATGAACCCAAATTGCCAGCATTATTTACTGTAAATTAACAGCATAATGTGCCTTAAAAACTTTTGTTTTTGGAATTTTACAGTAAAATCTCTGCAATTATTCTAATTTTATTGTACAAATGACTGTAATCATGCTAAATTTTACAGGAAAAAATGCTGGCAATTTGGGTGCATATACAATGACAGCAAATTTTGCCGTAATTTTTGCCGTTTTTTCTTACAGTGTACCTACCCATAATCCCTTCGTGATGAGTAGCATGTATACATATGCATTGCATATACACTGATGTCCAAAAATTAAGGGGCAGTGACCGATTTTTTCGATTTTAGGCGGTTTTGTCGAATATCTATTGAAATTCTTTACGAATTGTCCTTGAACTTCAACAATTAATTTTCAGTGAAGATTTTGTCGCAAGGACAATTAGGGGGGTGGGGAGCAATCATAATTTTAATAATAAAATAATATTTTCGATCACCCAAGTAACAGGAAATGCTAAAAATGGTCCTTCACTGTAGCAAATGACTATGTAGGGTCAGTTCAACATTTGTGTGCATTTGTGTAAGCATAGCACGTATATTCGTGAAGATGTTAACGTTTCTGTGGAAAATTCAAAAGTTTTTTTGTTTATAACATACAGAGTTTTCAATCAAATTTAACATTGCTTTCCGAAAACTTGACAAAGAACAGTAGAAATAGTACACTGTAATTAAAATATTAAAATATTGAATATTGGATGAGATATGGGTATTTGTATGAAATAAATTTTAACTGCGGAAGCTCGAACTACAGCACAGATTTTTTTTTTTTTGCCATGATATGGTAGCCAATACTATAGAGCAACTCATATAAAAATACCAGTCAAATATCGTGAAAACCCAAAAGGATACAGGCAATACAATGAACTAATTGATAAATTGGGGAGGAAATCCCATATAATCCTATGGGATTTCCTCCCCCGTTTATCAATTAGCTCACTGTATTGCCTCTATCTTTCTGAATTTTCGCGTTATTTTAATACACTTTTTATATGAGTTGCTCTATAGTATTGACTACCAAATCATAACATAAAATAAATCTTTGCTGTAGTTCGCGCATGCGCAGTTAAATTTTATTTCATACAAATACCCATATCTCATCAAATATTGAATATAATCATCTTTTAATTGCATTATATTATTTCTGCTGTTCTTTGTCAAGTTTTTCGAAAGCGGTGTTAAATTCCGTTGAAAACTCTGCATGTTACAAAAAAGAAAAAAAAATCACAGAAACGTTAACATCTTTAAGAATATGCGTGCTATGCTTACACAAATGCACAAAACCGTTGAACAAGACCTACATTAGTCATTTAAAACAGTGACTGACGGGTCATTTTGAGCCTTTTCTGTTTCTGGGGGAAACGCAAATATTATTTTATTATTAAATTTATTAATACCCCCTTAATTATCCTCGGGACTAAATCTTCACTGAAAAACATGACGCCAAACATGTTCTTTACATCCTCAAAGTTCAAGGGCATTTCATCACGAATTTCAGTAGATATTCGACAACGCGTCTGAAATCGAAAGTGTCCGGTCACTGCCCCTTAATTTCTGGACATCAGTGTATAGATATAGTTTAGGGAGCACGAAATCATCGAATTTGATCACCAGTATTTTAGTAAGGAAATTTTCGCTTATTCTAACTACAGTTTTTCGACGATTATATAAGGTTAAACATATCTTTATATTTTATCTTAATCTTTATATTTTAGAGCTAAAATATTTGAAAATTTTTTTATTGCTGCAATTTTAGTCTCAATATTCAATAAACCCATGAAAACTGAATCTGTCTATAACGAGATCCTGCATTTCCCGACGGAAGAAATACCATGAAGTTATACCTGCTAAGACATAAACCTGTTTAAAACGGAATTTGTCTACTACGCCTGTTGATTACACACTGTGAAAAAAGACAAATGTTCCTAAATCTACGAAAATATAATATATTCACGTACGAAAACATACAATAACCTCCTCCGAATTACCCATGATTGGGAAATGCGTTCTTTATCTTTAGAAGTCTCAAAAATCCGTATACTTTCGAGATTTAAACAAACATCAATAACAAGTTGGAAATTGTACGTCCAACTTGACAAATGAGGTGCGGTCGTACTATAACTAGTTTTATAAATATTCAGGTCTTGTTGCAATGGTTGTCGCACTCTTATGTAAAAATTCATGAATACAAAATTTATTTTATATGCAGATTTTCATATCATAGATATTAATTTTTGGAAATGAAGTTTCCATACACTTTTACAAACAATGAATTACAATTCTATTACATTGAAATTATACTATGCGCAAATGTCCAATACAAGACAAAGTAAAAAAAAAACAAAAAAAAAACATCGTTATTATTTCAACATCGTTATTATTTCACTGAAAAAAATGAATTATATCGTCTCTTATTAGTATAGGATTCATTTCCGTCATAAAATAAGTCCATTTTAAGTTGGCAACACTTTATATTTTGTTGAGATTTACTGAAAATTCCAATGGGAAACTTAAGCCTAGCTTTCAAAATTTCAGAATCTGAAATCCCTATTGAGACTCTTTTTCCATTTATTATCTATTTCTCCGGAAACATCTATAAAAAAAATGTCGGTAGATTATAGGATGGCTATAATTAAAAAAATTTAGTATACAAATTCGGTTTTTAAATTCAGTCATATCGAAATAATAGGACTCCATCTTAAATAGGACGCCATCACCATGGCAACCTAGAATCATTACCTATCACGGGATAACATTGAATTAATGACGTATGATAGGTTTAATAGAATGAATTATTATTAATATATTATATTTTAATAATATATTTTATTAATATCTGTTTTAAGTTTTAATTCGATTTTCATAAAAATTGAAATGAGTCGACAAAATTCTGCAACGATTATATATACTATTAAATTTCAACCCATTCGGTTGGGTAGTTTTTGCTCTCTTATATGCGAACAGACGGACGGACCAGACGACGACTAGAGGTGCTAGGCATTTATGTAATGACGAACGCACCTAAAAAGTGCAGCAAATTGTCCAAGTCATTGAACCGTTTTTATAGATAACGATCCCTTAACCATATTATGAAACGCGCTCTCATTGTTCGAGAAAGGGTTGCCAGTTTGGCCTGCTTTTTTTATCCAAAAATTACGAATTCATACCGGGGACTCTGAAAGAATAATTTTAACTTTATGTAATCACGAAATGTCTGCCATTAAATGAAGCAAAAATTAGAATTCGAAATTTCTGTTATAAATTCTGAATTCCTGAGTAAAAGAGCGACTGAGAACTCTATTCCTGGTTCAGGATTAGGGTTGCCTTGATCAGTTTAAATGAAAACGCGGACAGGGAGATGCAAAATACGATCGTTTCTCAAGGGACATAGGCAAATGTAACGCTTTTTTTTTTCACCATCAAAAATGTATGCAAATAAAACAATACCTAAAGGATTTAATATGATGTTAGTTAAACAGAGTTACACGTTGGTGTGATAACAAATATTTTTATGTGAATATATATTTTTTTAAAACAACTATCAATAAACTTTTCAAAACTCATCATTCTGGTTAGAGTCCTGCATAGGGTCGGGTAACCCGATTTTACGCGAATTCGACCCTACCTGCTTTTCGAATCAGATCAAGTTGACGCTAATTGTTTTCGTTGCGGATCATGTTAGGATCGGATTGACTTTAATTGTCTCGGGATGGGTTCGGGTTCGGGTTGGGATTTTAATCTTTCGGGTCGGGTTGACTTCAATTGTTTCAGGTTTAGTTCAGTTTCGGGTTGGGATTTGAATCTTGCGGGTCGGATTCAGGTTGACCCATTTTTTCAAAAAAACATTCAAAATATTGTTTCAGATGAAAAACTATATACATTTGAACATTAATGAGTAATATACATGTTCATTTTTCGACACAAAAGATAAAATTGATGTTAGCGATACGACTGTAGACTATGTATTCCTATAATTCTATTAAAATATGGTTTAATTTTTTTTTCTTTCTGTGTCGGTTCGGTTCGGGTTTAAGTATCTCGGATTCAGGTCGGGTTTCGGTTTGACTTTAAGTGGAATTTTCAAGATCGGGTCGGCTATAATCCGACCCGCGCAGGACTCTTAATTCTGGTAGCTGCACTGGTTGCAGAAAAATATCATAATTTTACCTAAGCATTGGAAAGTCTTCTTACTTATCGTGATAATTAAAATAAATGAAATTCACCCATCTTATCCAGTGTGATTGCAAAAAAGCGCTTTTAACCATTATTTCGTTACGATACGCGGATTAAAACAAATATTTAAACAGTCACCGCCTTAGATATCAGATTCAAAATATTGATTCGAAATTAAAAATTTTTACTTATTTATCATAAATCTTTCATATTTTAGAAAGCACATAGTAAGGAATAGAGGGATCTGTTTAGGTCCGTTATTTTTTGGGTCCGTTAAAGGAACCACCACAATTATTATTATTATTATTATTATTATTATTATTATTATTATTTGGTCTTAAAACAGGACCCTTCACATTTTTTTTGTTTTAAAAAAGGACCCTTCCCAAATTTGGTTGTCTTAAAAAAGGACCCTTTACAAAAGTATTTTATACCAAAAATGGACTCTTCACAAGTTTAGTCATCTTAAAATAAAATTGGACCTGTCCCAAAATAGCTCTAATTACCAAAGAACTAACTATTATGTATAATGTAAATATGTTTACACATAAATACATCTAAATTTAATATATATATATATATATATATATATATATAATAATTCAAATGTCTGAACAACTAACTATAACGCTAATTTCAAATTCTCAAAATTATGATTAGATTTTTCACAAATATAAAAAGACGTTCGCAATTTTCACAAAGACACCTGGGAGAAAAGTGTAGACAGATCCTTGAAATAGCATGATAGGGGCGAAAATTAAAAAAAGGTTTCTGAACACTAAAAAATCGGGCATTTGGTGTCCCGCGCAGTGGTTCCGCGGGACGCGTCTTCTAACCCCTAAAATTCGGGACACCTGGCAACACTACACAGTAAAAAAAGATAAATGTTTCTGGACCTAGCAAAACTTTGCATTAATGTGACAAACTCTTCTGAATTATCCACGATTTCGAAAATCATTCCTTTATCTTCAGAAACCAATAGATTTCCGATATTTAAAGAAGCATTTCTGAAACAAAAGTTTATTTTGCTGCTCGTTTCAAAAACAATGTAAAAAAGCCCGAAACGTTTCCTAGTGGTTTTTACAGTGTAGTAATCTGTTTTCTCAACACGAAATATCGGTTTTAGGTTGTTATCACTTCTCAAATAAACATTTTCAACTGCGTAGCAGAATTTATACATGCAAAGGTAACAGAATAATGCTAATTTTAAAATGAATGTTAATGTTGTCAATTTAGTATGTTTGTCTGCTGTACATGTTTTTTGAACATGGAAATGTTTAATTGAGAATTAGTGACGTTTCTGAAGATAAAGGAACGCTTTTTCGAAATCGTGGGTAACTCGGAAGAGGTTATAAGTTATATCTTCGTAAAGTTTCGTAGAATACACTAAAAATGAGTTAAGTTTAAAAATGCATTCCACAGATGAAAACGCACTTCCATCAATTGTTGTTCATCGTCAATCCTGTAAATGAATTCTTTTGTGTGTTTCTGTAAATACACGATAAATGCTACAAATTCCATAATCTATATTTATATGTAAAAGAAAAACATCTTGTAGGACACCTCATGGATGCATATCAATTTCATTCTGTTTGAAGTTAACATCATTGACATACTCTGCAAACACATTTTTCCCATCCGTCATAATAAAATGGGATTCTTTGATGGATCCCTATAAACGAGTTATAAATGCTACTTAGTCTATACTTTATACAAAGCATGTTGTCGACCATCTCAGTGATCATATCAATTTTGTTATATTCGAAATTTTGTGACATCCTTAAAATGGGATTTTCCCCCACAGATTATAATATAACGGAAATCTTTTATGTGGCAATATAAAGGAACTATAAATACTAAACACTTTTTAATAACTAACAGGCTATTCAAGCAATTACATGCAATTCGAGTATATTTACGAGAGTTAGAATACGGACTGACAAACCGAAGTCACAAACATTTTTCAACTATGCTCGGAAAAGTTAAAAATGCATTTCGAAAAATAAGTGGTTGTTGGGTTGGGTTGATTATTGACGGCCAATTATCTACACTAGGGATATAGGCCCGGGGGAGTGCCCTTCGTGGGGGTCTTTCTAAGGGAACCTAACCCGTATTTACGCATGGATAAATCCACGGCTCGAAGAAAACCACGAAAACTCCGAACGATTAGGCCGACGGGCGCGATTGGGATCGAACCCAGCACCTCCCGTCTACCAGCTTCGAGAGCAGAACCTCTCAGCCACTGGTGGGGCCGAAAAATAAGTGGACTTATGTAGTTTTTGAAATCCTCTTTTCAATTTTAATGTGTAGTTGACCGCTTATGACAAAATAAGTGATATCTATTTTTTTTTTTTTTAAATGTTGCGAATAGAAACGGTACTTTTATTTTATTTTTTATATGAGTCAGAACAAAAAATTTTTGAACTACATTTAATTTTGTCACTTCTTTTTCTTTTTCTTTCTTTCTTTCTTTTTTTTTTTGTGTGTGTGTGTGTGTGTGTGTGTGCGTGTGTGTGTATATACGCACAATTGTACAGTTCACCTGAAACAATAAGTAAAGTTTTCGGTCGAAAACCAGAACTGAAACAAAATATCATATATTTTAATTTAAACGCAACAAAAAAAAAAAATAATACTTTTCCAGTATTGAGACCTTGGCGCGAGAAAAAAAACTTCATGCATATTTTATGGCAGCCTATTCACTGTTTCATGTACACAAGCAATTTTTTCAATATTTATGCAATTTATTTAATATAAAGAAGCCATTTATCTATTTTTATTTTAACAACTATGTTTTTGGATTGTTAAAAAACGTTCTATTCTTTCACATTCTAAAAATATTCACTTTAACGAAATTCATATTAACGAATTTTTCAAATTAACGAATTAGGCTTAAAAAGAATAGTCATTTCAGTTTTACGAATGTTGAATTGGCAATGAAATAAATCTCTATTGAAAACTAGAATTTAGAAGAAAACTTTCGGAAACTCAATGAAAGGAAAGCAGACGACAGTGAAAATGAAGCTGATGATGATAATTGTCCATCTAGTACCGAAAGGTTGTGTTGTACAATCAAAAGAAGTCTATAGAACGTTGAAACTTTTGCAAGTATTTATCCCAGCAAAATAATGTTTCGAAAACATCATTTCTAGCTAGTAAGTTCACAACAGTAATGTACTGTCTATTTATTATATAACGACATATTTGCCTATTAACCGAAATTCAATAGAAGTGTACTAATAATATATTTTTTTAGTCAATGTGCATGCGAATTTCCTTTTTTAAAAAACGCCATATTGGAATTTCACATTAACGAATTTTTCAGTATACCGAATTTAATCCGTGGTCTGCAGAAATTCGTTATAACGAAATTTTACTTTATATAGATAAAATGTTCATATATATATATATATATATATATATATATATATATATATATATATATATATATATATATATATATACATACATAAACAATCTTAAAAATGCATCAGATTTGTTTTCATAGCTGTTATTTTATCATTTGAAAAAAAATCTCACTTTCTAAAAACCGAATTGCACCCAGCTTAAACTAGTCGAATGTGACAATCCCAAAACTTTCTTCTATCTCACACAGGTTTCGCATACACTAAAAGGAATCAACACCCATTTATATCAAGATCTAACTGAAACTCAAGTTTTATTAAATTCCGTGCATTATTTCTTGAGATATGACTATCACTAAAATCGTGTAAATTCTGATAAAAGTAGCATAGAAGCGCCACCTGCCGGGCGATTTTTACCAAAAACTAACCAGGACCCATTTATATCAGAGACTAACTGAATATAAAGTTTTATTAAATTCCGAGCATTAGTTCTTGAGATAGAGCTATTGCGGAAATCGCGAAAAATGCTGCATAGCAGCGCCACCTAATGGGCGATTTTTACCAAAAATTAATCAAGACCAATTTATATCAGAGACTAACTGAATATAAAGTTTTATTAAATTCCAAGCGTTAGTTCTTGAGATAGAACGCCCACAAAATTTTTGTCACATACATACAGACAGACAGACAGAGTCACAGACAGACATTTTCTAAAAACAGTCAAATCGTGTTCAGGACCTTCTAAAAGGTATAAATCCGTCGAAAACCGGGAGTCGAAATTTTTCATGAATCCAATACTTTCTTCTTGTAAAGATAGAAGAAAGTAAAAAAAAAAAAAAAAAAAAATCACCGAGATCTGTATAAGCAAAAAGCACCAAAAATATTAAGGTTGAAAGCCCTGCTTCCACAAAAAATATTTGTAATCGTAAAAAGGCTTTTTTTTTTCACCGTATTTTCATTTTCAAATCACCATTTTCTTTTTAAAGTTAACAAAGGGGGAAAAAAAAAACAAAAAAAAAAACAGCTGCACTACCTTTCTAATTGAAATGTCTCAAGAACGCTGTCTGATGTTGAAACAGACAACGCGACGCATCATGAGAAACCTCTTCACTGATGTAAATGAATGAATATATTTATTGGCCGATATTACTTGTAGACAGAAATAAGTTTTAATTAACATTTTACTTTCAGTTATGAATTTTAAAAAGTTTTTCAGTTTAAATGATTACATTGATTACATTAACGAAAAAAAAAAAAATTCTAAGTGATTGAAAAGAAAAACTAGTCGTTGGGGGCCACCGTAATACTTACCCATCATGGATATGCATAATGTAAAATATTAAAATAAAAATGTGTAAACTACCTATAAAATGCATTGCAATTCAAATAAAATCGTGGATTGATGACGTCATAAACTTTAAAGGCTCGATTACTGAATTGCTTGAAAGAAACATCCTTATAACTCCAAAAATAATAATCCTATTAACTAGCGGTTTATTGCATCTGATTAAGCGTCAAATTTCCAATTAAAATATATCTTTGAAGTGAAATTTGGATGAAGTACAGGGTCATGAAAAATCGAAGAGTGTGGGAAATAGGATTCCAAATATCTCGGCAACTCATTATCCGATCGACTTCATGCTTTATGCAAAATTTGTTTTTTTATTGTCTTTTATGTTCATTTCTTAAAATAAACAATTTCGAAAATTTTATATACCTTTTATCAGAACGAATATTTCGAGAGTCCGAAAAAAATTGTTCCGGTTAATCGAGGTTATTGAAATGAAATAGGCTTCTTCCCATTATTACATACTAAGTACATACCAAATTGCAAGTCTCTATCTGAATTTTTTCGGGAGATAGAGCGTTTACAGACACACAGACACGCAGACATCCAGACACACAGACACACAGACACACAGACGGACGGCAAAATTTTTTTTCTAAAAATATGTTTTTCGGAATCTCCAGTGTCTGAAACGTGTAAATCCGTCAAAAAAAAAATGTTTCGATTTTCAAAACGATTACAAGACTTACCCTATACTACGTATGATGGGTAAGTAAAAATCATTCGCAAATTGATTAATTTATGATAATTATAATATATAATTGAGGCATTGACATGGAAAAAGTAGTAAGTCAAGAAAACCTAATTTTACAGGGAAAGAAAAAAAAAAAACGGTTTTCCACTGCTAAATTACAAAGTTTTATTCACAAAAAATAAGCATATGAGATTCAAGTATGAATATCTCAGCGTTACAACTTTTTTTTTTTAATCAACATACTTATTTAAAGTAAATACTACTTCTTCTATTAAAAATCTCAAAATCGATTTTTCTTGACTTACTACCTTTCCCACGTCAATGCCCCAATTCTAATGGACATTTGAAAAGGTTATTTTAATTAAGAATATGATTTTAAATATAATTTTAAAGATTTTTCAATTTTATTTCCGACAAATATATTTTTGATATAATTTGATCGGTCTATTTTGAACGTTTTACGTTTTATTTTTAGTAAAATAATAATAATAACAATAATAATAATAATAATAATTCACATAGTTGACATTTTCTAGAGTTATTTTTAAAGGAAATTTAATATTAAAAACTAAACAGAAATTTATTTATTGATTCACCCACAAAAAAGTTTATTCGTCGTCAAGGCTTTACAAATATGATAAAATCTAGTAGCCAGAAAAAAATTCTATTCGCCAGGAAAAAAAAAAAAAAAAAAAAAAAAAAAAAAAAAAAAAAGTATTGACCCATCCCCTTCTTTTTTCCCATTATTGATTTTCAAAAAGCACAAAAGTTTTTTAAAGAAAATAATAACAAGCATAGTATAGAATTATTAATTACATAGTTTAGATAGTATCGGATTTTTTAATTTAATTTTTTATTCGATTTTTAGCGGATTTTTTTATGTGTGTTCCGCGGCGATATTTTGACATTTTTAAAAAGAATCCTGTTTAGTCTTTTAGCCCAATATCTTAAATTTCGTCCACTCCGATTTTTTAATTTTCAGCGATTTCTTATGCGATTTGTAGGTTTCTTTTTCTTTCTTTCTTTCTTTCTTTCTTTTTTTACTTCTTTTTTTTTTTTTTTCGTTTTGCCGCAGTTTTTTGACGTTTGTAAAAGGAATCAGTTTTAAAATTTTTAACCCAGTATATTAATTTTCATTCTCGGCGATTTTTCGAATTTTTAACAATTGTTATGCGGTTTTTCTTTTCGCGTTTTGCGACGATTTAGACATTCGTAAAAGGAATCAGGTTTCTATCTTTTACCCCAATAGAGTAAATTTTGTTCTCTGCAATTTTTATTTATTTATTTATTTTTTTTTTTTTTTCAGAATTTCTTTATGAGATTTTTTGCGTTTCGCGACAATTTTTGGACAATTTATTTCTGAAACGGTAAGAATTCGCCGGTAACTATTCTAAATGCCGTTTGCTCTCATTTCTTAGGTCAATTTTTGTACAAAAAGAAAAAGAAAAACAAACCACCAAATTAAATAACTTGGTCGACAGATCAAAAAACATAGCAAAGATCTTTTAGAGGTTCAGTCTTTTTACGTGCAGAAATAAGTTCAGTGAATATGACTTCACAATCATAGCAATATATTTTATTTTCATAAACAAAAATCCATCTTTATTTATTTATTTATTTATTTATTTATTTTTAAAGAATGATTTAGTGTGGCTTAATTCCACGCTTCTGAGATTAGTATATTATTCACTGCAATAATTTAAAAACGTTTTTGAATACTAATACTTATTATGATTACGTGGAAATGACGTCATTTTCAGAAATACATTATTCGGTGCATAAGAAAGATATTTATATAAATAGTTGGCGGTTCAGTCTATTTACGGGCTGAAATAAAGGTCAGTGAAAAATAATCTTTTTTTTTTTTTTTTTTTTTTTTTTTTTAGAATGGCGTTATTTTCACCAAGAACACAATCGTTTTAAAATGGGATGAACGAAAAATGAAAGAAAAGCCTTCAACATACATTATAAATCACCTTCTATTTAGAAATAATTTTAGTTCTTCTCATTAGTTTAAGCTTCGTGTTCGCCTAATCCAGTATATGAATGAAGTTTACTCGAAATGTAGCTTGATTAGTAATTTTTGAATTATCCGTAAGCAGTATAATTTCCTCTAATAAAAATAGACACATATACCACTTGGCATATTTCGATAATTACACGAGCAAAGGCGTAGTTTTTGCTAGTTAATTATAAATAAGATAGCATACTTTGTCTTCCCATAAAAATGAATAAAACAATAATAACAATCTTAAATACCGATTATACGCATTTCAATTTTTAAGTATTTAAGAATATTTTAAGAGTATTTTAAGTTGCCTTATGCGTTTTTTACTTGAATTAAATTTTAGCTTAATATGTGGTGTGTATAAAAGTCTCCAGACAATATACAGATATACAAAAGATACAAAAGGGCTGTACAAAAGATTTTGAATGCATTTCCCTCTATTGGCGAAAATTTCTAAATGTGGATTTTCTATCTGAACTAAATTTTATCATGCTATGCTGTATATACCCAAATCTATAGATCATATGCGGGGCTGTACAAAATAATTCGACTACTTTTTTTACTATGGAAGGTAATTGCTAAAACTGGATTTTAAAATGTGTTATATGTTTCCTAAATTGTTGACTACTTATCTTCTTTTACCTTATATTTAACGTTGAAGTTTCGTTAGAGTTTTCTGGCTGTGTTGGATAGTGTTTCATAATCTATGCTTTACGCATGATTTTTCGTTCTTATTTATAAATATTGATGATTATAATAATGATTGTGTGTCTTGGGCCACACATAAAAGGTTGACGGGCCGTAGGTTAAGCACGGTTTGTATAAAGGCTCGTTTGTATCCACAGAAAAGAAAATCTTTGAAGTAGCCTGAAAATTTGTGTAAATTTGTCTTTTGTATAAAGTAGTTTATTTTATTTTTGGACTTTTATATATTTTTTCGGTTGCTAATTGAATATCCCCAGAATTTTCCCCTATAAAATTTTAATTTTATTTTTCGAAATTTATGGACAAAACCACTACGTAGATAACCCTTATGACAAAATACGACTATACCACATATAATTATAAAAACTTTATAAGAATTAAAACGGCACTCTTCTTCTGTTCTTGCTTTAATTAAGACTTAAATTATAGCTATCGTTCGGATAGATAGATATATATCTGATATATATATATCATACATCCGATATATCATATACATATGTAAACTTTTTGCAAATAGACAGACTTTTAAATCACAAGAGCAATAGACACTATAGAAATTAACCATTTATTAAAATAGGTTAGAAAATAACATCAATCCAATATTGCTAATTTTGCATAAAATACCTAACAATGCAAAGCAATGTATAAAATTACAAAAATTCAGATGTTTGATTTAATAGTATAGATTACAGAAATAAAATATGAAAAAAGTCCTTCCGGCCTGTACCGGGAGGAAAAGGTAGATTTCATAATCCATGTTTTTAAAAATTCAACTCATTTTACTGAAACACCCGAAGCTAAAATGCTTGGAACCCGATTATAGAAGATCCAATCCCGGGTTTCGCTAATACTGAATTTGAATTCGAATTTCAGCATGAGAGTTACATAACAAAAATCAGATTGTTTCAAAATGTCAGCCACCCTAAAATTTCAATCTGCCATATCTCAGTAATTTTTTAAGATAAAACCAAAACAAAATATGTTCCGGAATCCTTGTATCACGATCTAACACTTAACGGAAACAACTTTTTCAATTTATAATTTTTTATACATCTTTTTGAATTATAAAAAAATTACAAAATTTAACGCCATTTTGAAACAAGAGGGCGCGTGAAGCTGGCCAATGAACTCGGTCGAGACCTTGGTATGTTCTGTACACATGATCAGTCACATTCATATCGGTTCATAAATATGAGAGTTACAGCATAACAAATATCAGATTGTTTCAAAATCTCAGCCAGAATTTCAAACTGCCACATATGTCAGCCATTTTTTAAGATATAGCCAAAAAAAAACAAAAAAAAAAAAACTTCCAGAATCCTCGTATCACGTTCTAACAATTAACAGAAATCAGATTGTTTCAAAATGTCAGCCACCCTTGAATTTCAAACTGCCATATCTCACCCATTTTTTAAGATAAAACCAAAACAAAAAATGTTCCGGAATCCTTGTATCGATCTAATACGATCTAACACTTAACGGAAACATTTTTTTCAATTTATAATTTTTTGTGCATCCTTTTGAATTTTTATAAATTAAATTTTTTAACTGGACGCCATTTTGAAACAAAACGGCGGATGAAGCTGGACAACGAACTCGGTCGAGACCTTGGTAATATATATATATATATATATATATATATATTTGAACGGAGTGTGGTTTTCGGGTTTGGGGATCATGATCGGTGAAAATATACCAAAAGTTTTTGAAATTGCTTTGGAACGAGTGCAGTAGGTAGCTTTTGGTAATGAAAGCTACCTAAAAAAAAAAAACAGCAATTGTACCTGAAAAAAAAATATGGTGAAAATAATAAAAATAGTGGAAAATAAGCACACAACTAAATTCACATTTTGCAGCAATGTAATTACGTATTTTAAACTTAAATTATATTGCCAAAATAAATGTTTATACAGATGATAAAAAAAGTGTGTCGATTGCATGATGCTTTTTTATATACCCTTTTTTTTACGTACCCTGTACATTATTAAATGCAGTGGACTTAATTAACCACTTCATTTATTATTTTTAAATAAAATATTCGTTAATTAATTTTATTCATTACCATTAAAATTTATAATAAAACAACTTGCACGAAAGAAATTCTTATTTATGTATAACCGAATGTGACTTTAAAAAAAAAGTATTTATTATTTTTTTAAATGCTAATATGTGAATACTGTTTCAAGAAAGTTTTCATATGCCATTTTTTTAAATACTTTTTGTCGTTATTTTAAAGATAATTTTAAATTAAAAGATTGAGCTTAAATTTATTTTTTAACTATGTTTCAACATTGAACAAAATCAAAATTTTATTTCCCCCTAGATAAAAACGGCAGGGGCGACACTACTTTGTCAGGAGGCTCATGAAAAAAAAAAAAAAATATGTCGCGAAATCTTTATTTACGTGCTTTTTACGTATTCTTATTGGTTATTTGCATATAGTTTAAAATAAAGTATTTTATTAATATTTTTCTATTTGCATGTAAAATGCTCTTTCTGTGCCCCAAGCAAAGTCAGGGCTATATGCTGCAGAAGGTGTCTGGGCCCCTCTCGGAAGCGACCGGCTAGTTTTATATAAAAATATCTTATTGTTCAGTTCTGTATTCATTACATTTGATAAAATTATTCCAAATGAATGGAAAATGTAAGATATTCGTGTTATATTTATTTTATTTAAAACGAAACTCACTGGGCTTTCTAATTTATAATCTTTTATTTTTTTCAAATATTTTTACATACAGATAGTTCATTTTATATCTCTCGTTATCAGAATTGACTACAAGAAAATATACATATTTAGATGCAAATATAGAATTGTTTATTATTCCAAATAAATGGAAAATATAAGATATTCGTGTTATATTTATTTTGTTCAAAAGAAACTCATTAGGCTATCTAATTTATAATCTTTTTTTTTTTTTTTTTTTTTCAAATATCTTTACATACAGATAATTCATTTATATATTTCGTTATTAGAATTGTCTACAAGAAAATATACATATTTTGATGCAAATATGGAATTATTTATTATTCCAAAATAAATGGAAAATATAAGATATTCGTGTTATATTTATTTCATTCAAAAGAAACTCATTAGGCTTTCTAATTTATAATCTTTTTTTTTTCAAATATCTTTACATACGGATAATTCATTTATATCTTTCGTTATTAGAATTGTCTACAAGAAAATATACATATTTTGATGCAAATATGGAATTATTTATTATTCCAAAATAAATGGAAAATATAAGATATTCGTGTTATATTTATTTCATTCAAAAGAAACTCATTAGGCTTTCTAATTTATAATCTTTTTTTTTTTCAAATATCTTTACATACGGATAATTCATTTATATCTTTCGTTATTAGAATTGCCTACAAGAAAATATACATATTTTGATGCAAATATGGAATTATTCATTATTCAAAATGAATCAAAAATGTAAGATATTCGTGTTATATTTATTTTATTAAAAAATAAACTGATTATGCTTTCTAATTTATAATCTCTTTTTTTTTTCGTTTCAAATATTGTCACATACGGATAATTCATTTATATCTTTCGTTATTAGAATTGTCTACAAGAAAATATACATATTTTGATGCAAATATGGAATTATTCATTATTCCAAATGAATCAAAAATGTAAGATATTCGTGTTATATTTATTTTATTCAAGGAGAAACTGATTATGCTTTCTAATTTATAATCTTTTTTTTTTTTTTTTTTTTTTTTTTTCGTTTTAAATATTTTCACATACGGATAATTCATTTTATATCTCTCGTTATCAGAATTGACTACAAGAAAATATACAAATTTAGATGCAAATATGGAATTATTTATTATTCCAAAATAAATGGAAAATATAAGATATTCGTGTTATATTTATTTAATTCAAAATAAACTGATTATGCTTTCTAATTTATAATCTTTTTTTTTTTCAAATATCTTTACATACGGATAATTCATTTATATCTTTCGTTATTAGAATTGCCTACAAGAAAATATACATATTTTGATGCAAATATGGAATTATTCATTATTCAAATGAATCAAAAATATAAGATATTCGTGTTTTATTTATTTTATTCAAAAAGAAACTGATTATATGCTTTCTAATTTATAATCTTTTTTTTTTTCAAATATCTGTACATACGGATAATTCATTTATATCTCTCGTTATTACAACTGAGCACAAGAAAATATACACATTTAGATGAAAATATGGAATTATTCATTATTCCAAATGAATGGAAAATATAAGATATTCGTGTCCCATTTATTTTATTCAAAAAGAAACTCATTTGGCTTAGTAATTTTGTTTTCAAATATCTTTACCTACGGATAATTCTTTTATATCTCTCGTTATTACAGTTGAATACAAGGAAATGTACACATTTAGATGCAAATATGGAATTATTCATTATGCCAAATGAATGGAAAATATAAGATATTCGTGTCCCGTTTATTTTATTAAAAAAAAACTCATTTGGCTTACTAATTTTGTTTTCAAATATCTTTACCTACGGATAATTCTTTTATATCTCTCGTTATTACAATTGAATACAAGGAAATGTACACATTTAAATGCAAATATGGAATTATTCTTTATTCCAAATGAATGGAAAATATAAGATATTCGTGTCCCATTTATTTTATTCAAAAAGAAACTCATTTGGCTTACTAATTTTGTTTTCAAATATCTTTATCTACGGATAATTCTTTTATATCTCTCGTTATTACAGTTGAATGCAAGGAAATGTACACATTTAGATGCAAATATGGAATTACTAGGGGGCTCAGCCCCCTACTCGCTAACGCTCGCCAACCCCCCGTGAATTGCAAAGCAATTCACATTGAGACCGCTACGCGGTCCCAGGTCGCTTCGCTCGCTTGCCCCTTTTTATTTTTCTAATAATTCTAGCCAGAATAAGTACTACAATAAATCATTTGAACATATGAAATTGACAATTTTTTTAATGCAAAAAAGTAATCGAAAACTCCGTTGAAAACACAACTAAAAATGCATTTAGTTGATGCTACTAATGGACATATAAATCGTTTAAATACTATGAAAAAAGGATCTTGGAAACATAATTACAGTGAACTCTCACTTATACGACTCTCAGTTATACGACTCTCTCGGTTATACGCCGAATTCTCTTGGTCCCGTCCACGCTTTATGGGAAATAATGCTAAACTTCTCTCAGTTATACGACTACTTCTTTCACTTATACGACGCTTTAAACGATTCAGGCGATTTTAAATTTCTCACTCAAGAATTCATTTTTATAATCATTAAAGTACAAATCATTAACGTTTCTTACCTTTATCCTTTTGACTATTGTAGAAGTGTTTATCAATAATGAATAACATTTTTTATCTACCTTGGTGTGTTATTAACGATGGTGGGAAGGTGGTTGCATGGAATTTTCTTGTGTCTGCTATTTAACAAAACCGATTAACAAAAGCCAAATGATCACCTGCAGATCACGTCTCTGTATTAGTACTGAGTGAGAAATCAGGGTTATTGCAAAATGCACTTTCCTGCATCAATGTCCATCACATCCAGATATAAAAGATCTACCGTTTTTGCAACAAATTAAAGTTCGATTTCTGTCGGCCAATTCTACAAACAGATCACTGTTAGATTTAGGGAATATAAAGAATTTCAAGTAAACTACAGAAGGAGTTTGATTTGTCGTTTTATTTTTGATCGAGAAACCAAAAAGGAAGCTAAAGCAATTTCCATTTTAGATGCTATGCATCTTACAGCATCTGCATGGAAAATGTAACATCGCAGACAGTTAAGAATTGATTTAGGATATGTGGTTTTTCACAAGACCAAACTGCTAGGTCAACGGATGAACCATATTTTGAGAGCGTATGGGAATCCTTGAATGAGAAATCTTTGAGGATATCAATAATGAAACGTGAGCGAGGAGGGTGACGAAGATGAGAGCAATGTTCCTGCTGTTGTAAATTTTTCAGAAGCAAGTGCCGCTTTAAATACATCAAAGTATTATGTCGACAAAAATGATTATTCCCAGAATAACATAAAAGCTTTAATAGACTTAGAAAAAGACATTTTCACTTTTCGTCGACGACAGAGACAAACTAATATCACTTCATTTTTTGAGAAAATCTGATCTGTTAATCTACAAAATAAACATAGTGGTGAGTGAACTATTTTGTGAACTTTTAAAAATATATTTTGTTTTATTTTTAATATTATTTTATAAATTTTGTTAAAATATGTTCTTAGTACACAAAACTTATCGTTTTTGATATAGGTAACAAAACTGATGCATATAAAGTTTGAAACTCGAATAATACGACGGTCTCTCACATATACGACTCTTTCAGTTATCCGACTTTTTTCTACAGTCCCCTGAGAGTCGTATAAGTGAGAGGTCACTGTAGTTTAAAACTTATTGCACCTATAATATTGTACAGCACGGCTTAAATTCACTAAAAAAAGTTTATCATCAATGATTGTTTAAATTTCGTTCAACATTTTACTATTCTAATTGATTATAGATTTCTGCAAAAGAAATTTTTACTTCATTGAAATTGAAGAAAAATCATTTTTACTTCAATAAAACATCAACAGATGGCAGCAGGGGATTCTAGAAAGTTTATATTTTATTATCTCCGATTTTTTGTGTGAGTGAAATTCGTAAATAAATTCTAAATAAGAGTTGAGAATTCAATATTACTCATAATTAAACGACAATATTACTCATAATTAAACGACAATATTACTCATAATTAAAATGAGGAATCATCTCAGACGCTTTGGATTACGTTCATATTATTTTATTTTTAATAATTGCTAACTTGAGTTTCAGTCTTCAGTGCTCTGACACTGACCGCCATTTTGGAGGTGGAGCTAACACAATCTTGTCTGTTCATTGGTCTGAGCTCTGGAAACTACGGCTGTTGCCAACGATAAGGTAGAAATTCAGCCCTATTTCCGCGCCACGTAAGACAAATATATATATAGATTCATTATTCCAAATGAATGGAAAATGTAAGATATTCGTGTCCCATTTATTTTATTCAAAAAGAAACTCATTTGGCTTACTAATTTTGTTTTCAAATATCTTTACCTACGGATAATTCTTTTATATCTCTCGTTATTACAATTGAATACAAGGAAATGTACACATTTAGATGCAAATATGGAATTATTCATTATTCCAAATGAATGGAAAATATAAGATATTCGTGTCCCATTTATTTTATTCAAAAAGAAACTCATTTGGCTTACTAATTTTGTTTTCAAATATCTTTACCTGCGGATAATTCTTTTATATCTCTCGTTATTACAATTGAATACAAGGAAATGTACACATTTAGATGCAAATATGGAATTATTCATTATTCCAAATGAATGGAAAATATAAGATATTCGTGTCCCATTTATTTTATTCAAAAAGAAACTCATTTGGCTTACTAATTTTGTTTTCAAAAATCTTTACCTACGGATAATTCTTTTATATCTCTCGTTATTACAGTTGAATACAAGGAAATGTACACATTTAAATGCAAATATGGAATTATTCTTATTCCAAATGAATGGAAAATATAAGATATTCGTGTCCCATTTATTTTATTAAAAAAGAAACTCATTTGGCTTACTAATTTTGTTTTCAAATATCTTTACCTACGGATAATTCTTTTATATCTCTCGTTATTACAGTTGAATACAAGGAAATGCACACATTTAATTGCAAATATGGAATTATTCATTATTCCAAATGAATGGAAAGTATAAGATATTCGTGTCCCATTTATTTTATTCAAAAAGAAACTCATTTGGCTTACTAATTTTGTTTTCAAATATCTTTACCTACGGATAATTCTTTTATATCTCTCGTTATTACAATTGAATATAAGGAAATGTACACATTTAGATGCAAATATGGAATTATTCATTATTCCAAATGAATGGAAAATATAAGATATTCGTGTCCCATTTATTTTATTCAAAAAGAAACTCATTTGGCTTACTAATTTTGTTTTCAAATATCTTTACCTACGGATAATTCTTTTATATCTCTCGTTATTACAGTTGAATACAAGGAAATGCACACATTTAAATGCAAATATGGAAGTATTCATTATTCCAAATGAATGGAAAATATAAGATATTCGTGTCATATTTATTTTATTCAAAAAGAAACTCATTAGGCTTTTTAATTTAAAATTTTTTTTTTCAAATATCATTACCTACGGATAATTCATTTATATCTCTAGTTATTACAATTGAATACAAGGAAATGTACATTTTTAAATGACAATATATAAAACTGTTTATAGAAAATCTATGCATTAGTTTATCGTTTTATTAACTTTTTAAATTAATTCTTTTAATTGTTCCTTTAGTGTAATTTTAAATACAATTTAAAATAAAATTTAGTGTAAAAATGAATTCATAAATGGCTTTTGAATTTTTAATACTTTAATTTTATTGAAAATATGCTTAATATTGATTGAAAGAAAATTACTGAATTCAAAAATTTGTATATTGAATAACGAAACAGAACGTGCCCTATTTCAGACAATCTTATTCTACAAATTTAAAGTTTCTATAATAAGCAAAGTCGATCGATGTGCCTTAGATATCAGATAGTTTAATGTTAAATTCTAAATGCATTGCATGACCCCATTGTTATTATTATTTTCAAATTATTATACATTAACAACTATTCTTCCCAAAATAATTTTTAAATTATAAAATTTATTCATTAATTATAATATTTACAATTATCATTTACAAAATTAATATTATTTGTAATTCTATGTTATTAAATTTGCATTATTTCCTGTAAACATTTTAAATTAATTCCATTGTTTAAGTTAGATATTGTATGGCTATATAAATTTAAGGATTTGATTGCTTTATAAGATTGCTTTTTATTTCTTATTTCTTAATCCCCATTTCCCGTTTTATTATGTGCGATGTACGATTGCCCGAATATTGCATTTTTTAGCTTGTTATGGCTCGTGCAAGGAAGAAATCGTACATGCATTTGTGGAATCTAAGGAATCTACATGAAATATGATTTTATAAATTATAAATATATATAATACAATTTAATAAATGATATTTGTAATATTTTAAATAACAATATTTTGGATAGTTTAGGAGGTACGGTATGATTTTTTTTTTAAAGAAAAACCCTCGTATGCGGAAAAAAAATCACAGCTGAAGGCAATTTTACAAAGGAAAAATGAAACGCTCTGTCGCTTGCCTGACAATGGAGATTATAAAGAGATTAATTTTTTCAATTTTAGATGCTTTTACAAAGACTATTTCAAATATTTTTTTCAACTTTTAAATGATATACATTTTACCTTGTAAATGAAAAATATTCTGTCGGCTACGCAATTAATTTAATTTTCACCTGGATTTATCACTTGAACCACTTACACAAAAACAATTCATTTCTCGTTTTCAGTTATCATATGTGACCTTTATATTAGAAAACATTTATTTCTTAATTGCGAATATCTAAAAGTCATAAAAAATGCTTTAATAAACATCGATTGTAATTTTTTTTTTTTTTTTTTTTTTTTTTTTTTTTAAGAAAAAAAGAAAGAAAGAAACTTTTCATTTAAATTTTCTTTGGATTTCAATTAATTAATTATTTTATATGCGATTTTTAATGACTTCTTCTTCTTCTTAAAAAATATATAATAAAAAAGAAAGGTTTTATCACGATTAAAAATAAGCTTAGTCAAAAATATGTTTATTGATTAAATAATTTAGTAATTTAGTAACTGGAATTCACGGCTTGTGAAAACAAAAACAGCGGATAAAACTACAACACATATCATATTTCAAATTAACTAATTCTTCAATAAAAGAATAACATTTTTATAATGAACAAAATAAATTAACTCGCAAAATATGAGTGCGGAGAAATTCCAGGCTAAAAAGAAAAACTGATAAATCCCATAAAGAAATTCTCGAGCTGAAAAGGAAACTGATAAATCCCATACTGAAATTATCGGGTAGAGGAAAAGAAACTAATAAATCCCATTGTAGTAACTCCTCTATACCGACCCGATAAAAGATGGTGAGTGGTAGCGAGATCGGATCGCTGGCACAGAGAATTTCTCGTATAAATTAGAAAATAGAATTTATTGCATACCAATATTAATTCTAATGAAAATATGTACAAGAAAGTTAATTACAGCATTTAATTATTTTTCGTGAGTCAATCGCTTATAAATTAATGACCTCTTGACTCCAAGTGTAACTGAAACAAACAAAAGTCTCTAAACATTACAGACAGTCGTGACTACAAAACAAAGTTCATTCGGACCAAGGCTCGTCCGTTCCTTTTCTTCGGAAAAATATACTAAATCACGATGCTTTAGAGTTAAAGAACTCTCACTATCGCACTTGTCGTGCTTTTTCACTTCGCTGGGATTTTCACCTGATACCTGCTGTATCTATAGAGGTCAGACCTCACTCTTTCCAGAGAGTTGCCACTCTCCTTTTCGATCTCTCCAAAAACTGTCCTCTCTCACTTTTTCATTCTCGCAGGAGAACTTCTTCTGGGGGCGGGGGCTTTGTCGAGGCGGGCCCCTCGAAACTCTCCAGCCTCTTAGCAGCCTTGAGATCCCTCTGTTTCGTTTTCACTAAGTCCGTCATTGGACGTTCTAAGACAAAGGGCAAAGTTTCGGGCGCAAACCTAAAAATCGTGTGCAGAGATCGCTTCTCTCGCAGATGAACTCTTTCCCACGAACTCGGCAAGGATCAAAGCATAAGACCCCTTTTTGGGTAACGCCTTACCACTTCATCACTGTCCGAACTTTCCGCTCACAGTACAATAGAATTCGGCGTCTGCTAGTCTTCAAGGCAAAAATAGCGAGGGAAGGTATGCAGTTAAGTGCACTCACAGGAAATGCTAGAATGACACATAGTGCAGCTGGATGTCGAAGCTCAAATTCTTTACAGCACCTCCTCCTCAAACGATTCTTAAGGGTGAAACACTAAGAATCTCTAAGAGTCGGATAAAGAATTGCAAGCTCAAATTACATCAGAGTGGCAAGAAATAAAACATACATGAATAAGATAATACTACCTTCCCTTTTTTTTTTCGCGCTCTGATAAGAAATCATGAACATAGAATGAAATAAAACACAGTGAAATAAAAAATAAAAAATCTTAAAAAATTATATACAAAAGTTTATCAAGAAATCTCCTTAAACTCGACTCAGACAATCAACATGCGGAATGTCTTTGCCTGCGCGATGAGAAATGGCATAATTATAAGGTTGCAGAGCTAAGGACCACCTTAATAATCTGGGATTATTTCCAGAATTTCTTTTTAGAAACACCAAAGGATTGTGATCGGTTTCGATAGAAAAGTTTTGTCCATCAATATAATGCCTTAACTTTTTTATCGCAAAAATAATCCCTGCACACTCTCTTTCAGTGGCGCAGAAACTTTTCTCACTATCAGTAAATTTTCGACTTAAATGTATTATGGGGTGCTCTTCCGATCCCTCTCTTTGAGCCAAAACCACGCCAATACCTAAGTCACTAGCATCAGTTTGTACAATGAATTCTTTCTGAAAATTAGGAGCGTAAAGCACCGGTTCTTCAGTAAGCTTCATTTTCAAAGTCTCAAAGGCTTTTCCCATTTCGTCGCTCCATGCAATCTTTTCTTTTTTATTTTTCCCTTTAAGCGCCCTCGTTAATGGTTCTACAATCACTGCATAATCTTTTATGTACCGGGAATAATATCCAGCCATTCCCAAACATCTACGAATTTCAGTTTTCGATTTCGGAACCGGTAATTCCTTAATTGCCCTTACTTTCGCCTCAGCTGGCCTCCGTCTACCCTCACCTACAATATGCCCAAGATATTTTACGGTTTTCTGAGCGAACTTGCATTTCGCCAATTTGATTTTTAGTTTCGCGTCATTAACCCTTTTTAATACTATTTCTAGATGACGCATATTGTCCTCCCAACTATCTGAAAAAATCGCCATATCATCTAGATACGGTAAACAGAATTCCTCAGGTGCGTTTATTTCCCGCGTTAAGATATCTGCTAACTCCACCCGTTTTCTGTAAGGCTTTACTAAACTCAAGTGAGAAATCTGGGATTTCTGTCGCCTCCCAGGAACATTCACAATATAATTCGTTTCCGTAATTATTGAGTCATTTCTTCCCGGCCCTACCCGACTATCTGACATTTTAATTGGCTTTCTGGTAGTTAAAACTAAAACCTCATCTTTCACATTAAGCTTCCGTTTTACCGCCTTTCTGTCAAACCAAAATTTCCTCTTTTCTCGTTTTTCTGACACATTTTCAACGGCTAAAACTCGACCTCTTTTTAACCTGTTCGTGAGATTAAACACACATCCCTTCACGAATTTATTTTCCTCCGTTTCTCTTATCCATTCTCCAAATACTAACGCTTTCAAGAGTTTTCTAACTTTTCGATGCCAACATGCAATACTATCGCTTATCGAATCTCTCATCTCAACACAGAACCGTTTTAGAAATGCGGTCGCTAAATCATTCATCAAACTTCTCCCGAAGTCAAAGTATCCTGACACATTTCCTTTAACTTTCCCTTTCCCTAAGTGTAATGACACTTTTTCAAGGCATGCACCAAAAATATCTGCCTGATAAGGCAATGGGACAAGCACCTGCTTCCCCACATTCACGCGATTGTCTCTGGCTTTTGCCACTATCAAAGAATCTCCCGCATTACAACGCGTTTCTTCAAATTCCCCTTTTCCTCTAATCTCTTCGAGATATGGATACCTGTCATTTTCCATTTTACTAACCCCTCTTTCAATGTTTGCTAAGATCGAAGATTCCTCACATATCGGCAAAGGCGATAATCCCTTATCTACACTGACCAGTTCAGTAGGGCTTTCTAGATTTTCACCCTCTAGTTTTGAATTCAACGCTTCCGCTTCACTGCACTCGCGAAAAATTCCCCCTTCTCTTTCTTTTACTGAATTCAAAGTTTCCGTTTCAACATTCCCGCTAGAAATATCCTCTTCTTTTCCTTCCTCGGAAATCAAAGTTTCCGCTTCAACATTTCCGCTAGAAATTTCTTTTTCCCCCTCGGAAATCATAATTTGTTTATTTACCGGATTCGGAGCTGGGCCACCCTTTTCTCTCGTTTGAGCTCGTGTCAAAACTGCATTCATCAATTCGGGTTTTTTTCTTCGCCTGTTCTAACAATTTTTGAGTGTGATTACCCAACAAATAGTAAAACATATCTGAATCTTTATTGTTAACTCCCGCTTTCGTTTCAATAACCCCCACGCCTTCAATTTCTAAAGTGACCTCTGCTATAGATAAACAGTATAATTTACTGTCCAGCGGAGTTTTAATCCATACGTGATCTCCATTCAATTTATCTTGACTGACCAAGTCGTATGCGATGATATCAATTTCACTCCCAGTGTCAGTTAAAGCAGTTGTCTGAATTCCATTCACTAACACTTTACTCAAATAAGGGGAGAAGGTTCCTTCAAGTGTCGGTTTACTTATTAAGTGACCGACCCGCGCAACATCTCTCTTTTTAATTTCCGGACAATCTACTTTGTAGTGCCCGCTTCGAAAACACGCACGACACTTAACTTCTCGCCTTTTTTCGTAAACCCTTTCCCTTTCTTTATGATCATCGCGATCCCTCCAGTTAAAGTTAGTCTCCGGATTTCTGTTACGGTTTCGCCCATTTTCAAAAGTCCTGGGTCTTTCAAAATTCTTCTCTAAAGGGAGTTTCGTATTCCAAGTTTTTTTTGACGGGCGCTTGATTGCCTCGTACGCATCTAAAAGCCTCACTAACTTTTCGGGATCTTTAATCTCCGCCCAGTTATCTATAAAATGTTCGCGCATTTCTGGAGATGCTCTCCGTTTGATTTGGTCCGTGACAAGCAAATTTTTCAAACCCTCAAAATCCGAAACTTGTAAGCATGATAGCCATCCTTCTAAAAAACTATTAAGTTCAAAGATCAGGTCCTTCCAAACTGAATTAGGATTACGCGGATGCTGACTAAATTTTTGTCTGTACGTCTCTGCATTCAAACGATATCGTTCTAACAATTTTTCTTTCACATATTGGAAATCATCAATTTTGTCTTCGGGTTCTCTCAAAATTAACTCGGCCATTCCCACAGGTAATAATGATAGTAAATTCGTCACCAACTCATCCGAATTTAGATTACATTTTTTTGCCTGTCTCTCGAATAAATTCACAAACAACGAAATATCCGAATTCTTTTCATCAAAGCGATGAATAATTGTTTTTAGGGGTAAATGATTCGTTCTAACTGAGATGCTACTGGATGCGGTACTCCGGTCATCTGACTCTTGTGTCGCTTTTAATCTAGCTAACTCATGTTCGCGTTCTTTTTCTTTTTCTGCTTTCTCCCACAATCTATCTTTCTCTTTATTCTCTGCCAATAATCTATTTTCCCTATCTTTTTCTATAAGTTTAATTTGTGCTAAAGCTAGCTCTTTCTCAAATCCCTCTGACGACTCTATTTTTTTTATAATTTTCGGTACAGTATCATTTTCCTCTAAAATGACCTCAAATTCGTAAGCTAACGTTTGCAAATCAGCTTTCCTAAAATATTTAAGCTCCGACATTTTTAAAGTATAAAATTAGAAATTATCTTTCCCACAAATGTGAAACAATACAATAAGATTAAATCAGATCCTACCAAGTGCGTCAAAATATTACCAAAATATACGCTCATAAAAAGTACGCATAACAATAATATATAAGAAATATGCAACATATAAAATTAAGCAACCCTATCCTATCGTCCACATTCACCTTGGTATTTGGTTATAAAATACATATGGGATCAATTTGACACAAAACAACAATTTCAAATTCAAAAGGTACAGTAAAAATATTTTAAATTGCAAAAGTCTCATTCAATTCCTTTTTTTTTTTTTTTTAAATCAATGGTGGTCTTAATCTCTGCATCCACTCTTAAAAAATTTAGAATAATTCACAAAAAACATATAAAATCAACTCTGTTATCGTAAAATATGAAATGCGTTCAATACTTTTTTTTTTCAATGAACTCTCATTTATAGATTCAGCTAAAATTTTGTAACACTGCACAACTCTCAGTTTGCATTAAATTAATTCAATTCAACAATAATTTAATTTTTAACTACAAAATTTGTCTATTAAATAAGTTACAGTAATCTCGGAAGTATCTCATCATACTTTTTTTTTCTACCGGAAAAATTTCTCAAAATATTTACTCTCACAAAAATTAACATACAACTTTTTTTTTTTTTTTGAAGCCTACAACACCTATACAAACACTAATAACAATTAAAGCCACTCTGAGTATAAAAAGAGCTTACCTCCATTACTAAGAGTCTTTCAGGGCGTCAGAAGCACAGACTTCAGAGATTCTCAGGAGCACAGACGGGGTTCTCTGTCACAATTTTCGGATGGGGGAACACTCTCCAGAATTCTTGGTAGATTTCTCTTTCTGATGGGGGAACACTCTCCAGAATTCTTGGTAGATTACTCTTTCTGATGCTGTGTTGATCCACAGGGGTGTCTAAGGAGACTCAGGTCACAAGTCACAAGGAGACTCTCTCTTGGAGCACTTTGATGATTTAAATTTCAGAGTCCACTCTTTGTCTTTGAAGATTGTCATTAATTTTTGCTAATTAATCCATCACCGCAAGCCACCAGTTGTAGTAACTCCTCTATACCGACCCGATAAAAGATGGTGAGTGGTAGCGAGATCGGATCGCTGGCACAGAGAATTTCTCGTATAAATTAGAAAATAGAATTTATTGCATACCAATATTAATTCTAATGAAAATATGTACAAGAAAGTTAATTACAGCATTTAATTATTTTTCGTGAGTCAATCGCTTATAAATTAATGACCTCTTGACTCCAAGTGTAACTGAAACAAACAAAAGTCTCTAAACATTACAGACAGTCGTGACTACAAAACAAAGTTCATTCGGACCAAGGCTCGTCCGTTCCTTTTCTTCGGAAAAATATACTAAATCACGATGCTTTAGAGTTAAAGAACTCTCACTATCGCACTTGTCGTGCTTTTTCACTTCGCTGGGATTTTCACCTGATACCTGCTGTATCTATAGAGGTCAGACCTCACTCTTTCCAGAGAGTCGCCACTCTCCTTTTCGATCTCTCCAAAAACTGTCCTCTCTCACTTTTTCATTCTCGCAGGAGAACTTCTTCTGGGGGCGGGGGCTTTGTCGAGGCGGGCCCCTCGAAACTCTCCAGCCTCTTAGCAGCCTTGAGATCCCTCTGTTTCGTTTTCACTAAGTCCGTCATTGGACGTTCTAAGACAAAGGGCAAAGTTTCGGGCGCAAACCTAAAAATCGTGTGCAGAGATCGCTTCTCTCGCAGATGAACTCTTTCCCACGAACTCGGCAAGGATCAAAGCATAAGACCCCTTTTTGGGTAACGCCTTACCACTTCATCACTGTCCGAACTTTCCGCTCACAGTACAATAGAATTCGGCGTCTGCTAGTCTTCAAGGCAAAAATAGCGAGGGAAGGTATGCAGTTAAGTGCACTCACAGGAAATGCTAGAATGACACATAGTGCAGCTGGATGTCGAAGCTCAAATTCTTTACACCATATAGAAATTCTCGGGCTGAAAAAGAAAATTGATAAATCCCATATAAAAATTCTCGGGCTGAAAAAGAAAACTGATAAATCACATATAAACATTTTCGGACTGAAAAAAAATTATAAATCCCATATAAAAATTCCGGGCTGAAAAAGAAAACTGATAACATCTATACATGAAATTCGGGCCGAAAAAGATAACTGTTAAATCCCATATAGAAATTCCGGTCTAAAAAACTGATAAATCCCATATAGAAATTCCGGTAAAAAAAACTGATAAATCACATATAGAAATTATCGGGCTCAAAAAGAACCCTGATAAATCCCATATAGAAATTCTCGGGCTGAAAAAGAAAATTGATAAATCCCATATAAAAATTCTCGGGCTGAAAAGGGAAACTGATAAATCTCATATAGAAATTATCGGGCTGAAAAAGAAAACTAATAAATTCCATATAAAAATTATCGGACTGTAAAAAACTGAGAAGTCCCATATAGAAATTCCGGGTAAAAAAGGAAACTGATAACACCTGTATAGAAATTCCGATCTAAAAAAACTGATAAATTGTACATAGAAACATCGGGCTCAAAAAGAACCCTGATAAGTCTCATATAGAAATTCTCGGGCTGAAAAAGAAAATTGATAAATCCCATATAAAAATTCTCGGGCTGAAAAAGGAAACTGATAAATCTCATATAGAAATTATCGGGCTGAAAAAAATTATAAATCCCATATAAAAATTCCTCGCTGAAAAAGAAAACTGATAACATCTATATATGAATTTCGGGCCGAAAAAGATAATTGTTAAATCCCATATAGAAATTCCGGTCTAAAAAACTGATAAATCCCATATAGAAATTCCGATTTAAAAAAAACTAATAAATTGTATATAGAAACATCGGGCTCAAAAAGAACCCTGATAAATCTCATATAGAAATTCTCGGGCTAAGAAAGAAAATTGATAAATCCCATATAAAAATTCTCGGGCTGAAAAGGGAAACTGATAAATCTCATATAGAAATTATCGGGCTGAAAAAGAAAACTAATAAATTCCATATAAAAATTATCGGACTGTAAAAAACTGAGAAGTCCCATATAGAAATTGCGGGTAAAAAAGGAAACTGATAACACCTATATAGAAATTCCGATCTAAAAAAAAACTGATAAATTGTATATAGAAACATCGGGCTCAAAAAGAACCCTGATAAATCCCATATAGAAATTCTCGGGCTGAAAAAGAAAACTGATAAATCCCATATAAAAATTCTCGGGCTGAAAAAGGAAACTGATAAATCTCATATAGAAATTATCGGGCTGAAAAAGAAAACTAATAAATTCCATATAAAAATTATCGGACTGTAAAAAACTGAGAAGTCCCATATAGAAATTCCGGGCTAAAAAAGGAAACTGATAACACCTATATAGAAATTCCGATCTAAAAAAAACCTGATAAATTGTACATAGAAACATCGGGCTCAAAAAGAACCCTGATGAATCTCATATAGAAATTCTCGGGCTGAAAAAGAAAATTGATAAATCCCATATAAAAATTCTCGGGCTGAAAAAGGAAACTGGTAAATCTCATATAGAAATTATCGGGCTGAAAAAGAAAACTAATAAATTCCATATAAAAATTATCGGACTGTAAAAAACTGAGAAGTCCCATATAGAAATTCCGGGCTAAAAAAGGAAACTGATAACACCTATATAGAAATTCCGATCTAAAAAAAACCCTGATAAATTGTATATAGAAACATCGGACTCAAAAAGAACCCTGATAAATCCCATATAGAAATTCTCGGACTGAAAAAGAAAACTGATAAATCCCATATAGAAATTCTCGGGCTGAAAAAGAAAATTGATAAATCCCATATAAACATTTTCGGGCTGAAAAAAATTATAAATACCATATAAAAATTCCGGGCTTAAAAAGAAAACTGATAACATCTATATATAAATTTCGGGCCGAAAAAGATAATTGTTAAATCCCATATAGAAATTCCGGTCTAAAAAACTGATAAATCCCATATAGAAATTCCGGTAAAAAAAAAACTGATAAATCACATATAGAAATTATCGGGCTCAAAAAGAACCCTGATAAATCCCATATAGTAATTCTCGGGCTGAAAAAGAAAATTGATAAATCCCATATAAAAATTATCGGGCTGAAAAAGGAAACTGATAAATCCCATATAAAAATTATCGGGCTAAAAAAGGAAACTGATAACACCTATATAGAAATTCCGATCTAAAAAAAAAAACTGATAAATTGTATATAGAAACATCGGGCTCAAAAAGAACCCTGTTAAATCCCATATAGAAATTCTCGGGCTGAAAAAGAAAATTGATAAATCCCATATAAAAATTCTCGGGCTGAAAAAGGAAACTGGTAAATCTCATATAGAAATTATCGGGCTGAAAAAGAAAACTAATAAATTCCATATAAAAATTATCGGACTGTAAAAAACTGAGAAGTCCCATATAGAAATTCCGGGCTAAAAAAGGAAACTGATAACACCTATATAGAAATTCCTATCTAAAAAAAACTGATAAATTATATATAGAAACATCGGGTTGAAAAAGAAAACCGATATATCCCATATAGAAAATACGGGATAAAAAATTACAACTGATAAATCCAGTTTAGAAATTCCGGATTGACATTTAGTCCGGAATTTCTACCAGATTTTAACCCCTTCAGGACGGGTATAAAGTATACATTCTATATAGGGGGGCGGGGGGTATGTTTTTTACTTTTTAAGTACCAGAATATTTTAGACGCAATCGTTGCCTTGTCTAATAGTAGAATTCTTGGATTAAATAAGACGAAAAATATTAAATTACTAGTATTAAAATTTTAAATGTAGTTAAATAGTTCCCGCCCTAAAGGGGATTGAGGGACTAAAATTAATTCTTACTCGAATTGTAAAACACAAGAGGTCAGCCATAAAAAAGTGTTAAAAAAAGAGAGCATATTGGTTTTTAAAATATTTTGTAGTAATTACAAAGAAGTAACTTGCTAAAAAAAAAATAATGATAAATACAAAGCAAAATATCACCTTTATTAAACTTTATAAATTTTGACCTTTGAAAATAATGCTTTTTTAATTATCATAATACATACTGAATATCCCAGCAGGGTTATAGAATATAAATGAAAACTATTTTATTATTGGAAACTCTGATAGATATTTTACATTTAATACATTTATTTTTTTTTAAGCACCCACTAACAACATACCGAAAAGCATTTTTATGTGTAAAATATCAATTATGCATACAAATAAAGTTTTAAAATGTATTAAAAGCGATACTTTCGTATTAGCCGCATGCCGGGAGTTAATAGACGACGGAATCGCCCATGATTTCGCAATTTACAACAGCCTCTTTGATTCTGTTAATCTCAGTGGTTTAAACATGCAGTTCAATTACATGTCTGCTAAATTTGTGCTTTATTTATATTATTTTGCTTACTTATTAATGAAATTTTAATTTCGTTTCTCACGGAATATCAGCCGGAAACAAGTGCTGAACTGTTTATATTATTTTAAAGTGCAAATAGGTTAATATTTGTAACCGGTCTGCAAGCGATAGAGATAGATTAAAAATAGAAAATCATGCTTGAAAATTGTTTTAAAAAACATTTAAAAAAAAAAAAACAGTAAATTGATATACTGTTAAAAAAAACTGCATTTGAAAGAACATTTCCCACTTATTCTACGGTGTAAAAATTGAAATTGTGCGACGTTTAGAAATTAAATAAATTGCAGCAAAAATAAAATTTACGGGTCATGTGTTGGCACCGTCAATATGACGTCAGCGTTACTCACGGACATGTTTTTGCTTTATGACACATAAAAACGACTAATTTATTTGTGTTAAAAATAACGTGTTCATAATTCAATATGTAATTTATTTTAGTTTAAATCTCCCTGTCATTTTAAACATATTTTTTAATTAAAAAAATATTTTAGGTGTGAATTGTAATGATTTTCAATTTTAAAGTTTTTAATTACAATTAAGTATTTTTTTTTCATTAATTTCAAATTTCTTCAATACAAAATAAGTTTAACAGCGACCACGATATTTAAAAAGATCTTAATTACTCGTTAATAATTCTACATTGCAGATAACTTAATTCTGCAAGAATAAGTGTGTTACAAGTTACGATATAACTAAACATTCTATAAAAATCAAATATCTTGAGACTGGATTCAATAGACATTGAATTTTAAGAATTTGTTTTTAAATAAATTTACAAGATATTTATTTCGTTTCATTTTCTGAATTTTTTTTCGGATTATCCAATTTATTCTAGGATTATTTCTAACATTAGTTTACCTTTTGATTCGTCTACATAAGAGTAATTCCTGTCTATCTTCCAATGTCATGCCGGACATTAACAAAAAATAAATATAAAAAAAAGTAAAAGTCAAACATGACTCTATGAAAATCTATTCTTAGGAAGATATACTTTTTTTTTTAATCACGTTCTAACATAGTTGAAAGTATTTATGTTTCAGTTTATCTGACTGCTTATCTGTGTGTGTCAGTGCTCTAACTTTCGTAAATATACTTTGACTGTCGCAATATTGATACATATTTCGAGAATTACTAGGTATAATTCAACGCTCAAAAGAATTCGATTGCATTACTGTCCACAGTCAGTTAATGTTTGAAGAGCGTTTTATGAATGATACACTATTTCTAACATAACGAGACAACTGTATTTTAGTGTAATATAAATAAATTTATATATAGGTCTGCACAAAATATCTATAATGCATTACAGCCTATGGATTGCAATTTTTTAAAGGTTCAACTACGTAGTGCGTTTTCGAAACTTTTATTACCTATCTCGTTTCACAGTAGGAAATTATGAAGTTTCGTAACACTGTTCTGGCAGTGTTTGAAAATGTTTCACAATCTATGCGTAACACAGGAGTTTTCTTTCTTGTTATTTTTCATTTCACTCGGAATTTATTTTAATTAAATATCTTAGTCGATTTTAATTAAGATATAATTTGAATGAAAATTTAATTATTTCAGTTGTGAATTCATTTGAACATTTTTTTTCAATTAATAACTAAAAAAAATTATAACATTACAGACAATTTAATTCTACAAAATAAATAAATAAATGCTAATAATTACGATATGCGTTAATATATAAAAAATAAATATAATACAGATAATTTCTGCATGGATTGTACTTGATTAATTTATTTTAATTAACATTTTAATACTTAAATTTGCGTTTGAGTAATTTTTATTTTTGTTATTCAATTTATTTAAAAATTTTATTGAAACATTTTATGAAAATCAATTATATTAACATATGAATCAATATGTCTTAACACTTAAAAAAAAAAAAAAAAAAAAAAAAAAAAATCAATTTAAGTAATTAAAAAAAAAAAGCAGCAATTTGTTAATTTCAGTTGGTAAAACTCTTCACGTTAATCAATTCCTATTTCTAATTGAAATTTATCTCCAGATATCTCTCCTTAAAAGTATTTCGTATCTACCTCTAGTATGCCTCTATACGTGATATTAAAAATAATAATAATAATAAAATGTATATAATATAAAAAACATCTTATTAAGCACGAATATATTAAAACTTAAAAAATAAAAATATTTATACCTTTTCTCTTTTCACTTGTAACTTATTTTATTTAAATGACGTTGAAAACTTCATTTTAGATTTTTAAAAAATTATTTATGAATTTTTATATCTTTTTCTTAAAAATTTTATTTTTTAAAGTGGTATTTTCTCAATTTTTAAGTTTATTTATTTTGAAATAAATTTTATAGTGACTGAAAAAATTCGATAATAGTGGATAATATTACACACATCCACATTACAAATGCTGTATTTCAACTAATTTAACAAAAAATAAATGTATTACTAATTACGATGTAACCAAACATTCTAAATAATAGTAATAAGAATAATAATCTCAAGATTTAACTCCATGTGTACAGAATTTAAATACTTTATTTTAAAATAAATTTATAGGATATTAGTGTTATTTATTTAATTTTTATTTTTAGAAAATTTCTTCTTTTACCAAATTTATTTTAGACTTTATGTCCAATTTACTTTTTTTTCTCAGATACTTTTACGTACCTAAAAGTAAAAATAATTAGTATCTACTTTTAGATATCATAGTGACATTGAAAAGAATAATTAAAAATAAAAATAAACATTTCTTTTTTAAAATAGAAATATGTAAAAGTAACACTACGAAAAATATCTATCTATCTATCTATCTTATATATATATATATATATATATATTACCATTTTTATTTTATTTTAACAAAATCTCCTAGATGACATCCTTGCATAATTAAAAAAAAATATTTTTAAACATAAACAAATAACATTTCATTTTTTAACAATTTTCAATTTATATTAAATGTATATTTTTTAACTTTTCAATTAAAAATAAATTAAATAATTATTGAAAAAATAATTGCTGGTTAACATATAATGCTTTCTATCATTCAGATATGTTCTCCGAAAAAATAAATGGAGAAACATGTGAAAACTGAAGCTGTCTATAACGGAATCCTGTCTTAAATGGAATTTTTTTAAGGTCATGTCGTGATACAATACAATTATACCTGCTAAGACTGAAACCTGCGGTAAACGGAATTTTTACACGGTTCTATGCGATTCCGTCTTATTATTAGGTTTTGTTGTAGATAATGAACCTACATGGATTGTAAGTGATTAATTTTTCCCAATTAATCTTTTAGATGCTCATGAATATTTATAACAATTTCCATTAAAAAGATCAGGGTCAATAAGCCGTGCTTATGGCCCATGAAATAAGATTAAAATTCGATTTTGTTATACTGACTTAATTATTTCACTTTTTAATATTAGAAGTTTCATTCTGTACGATTTCAACAGTAGGTTTTGCATTTTGTTCGGACTTATATAACTTACACAAGCTCAAAGTTCGTATTATTCATAGTTTTTGATGAAAATACGCAATTTCTCCTAATTTTACCTCAATTTTTAATATTATACTACGAGTGCAGCTTTGCAACACTTTTATTTTTACATATATTGTACATTTTGATGTATTTTATAATATATGTAAAGAAGAAAGTGTTGCACGATTGCGCTCCTATAAATAATTGAGGTGAAATGAGGAGAAATTGCGTATTTTTCATCCAAAACTACGAATAATATGAACTTTGAGCTTGTGTGTAAGTTATATAAATCCGAACAAAATACAAAACATATTGTTGAAATCGTACAGGATAAACCTTCTAATATTAAAAAGTGAAATAATTAAGTCAGTATAACAAAATCGAATTTTAGTCTTATTTCATGGGCCAAAAACATGTCTTATGGACCCTGATCCTTTATTGTCGACAAATTCTACGAAAATTAAATATTTTATCATTTGATACTACATCTCTTGTGCCCGACTAATTTGTTTAAAAAAATCTCTTTTTAGATAAATTGTAACATGCCCATTACATTTTTATTTCCATAAAAGTTTTCGGGTTACCCAGTTTATTTTTTAACTTCATTTCTAATTGAAGCTAATCTCCAGGTATATCTCTTCGTAGGAATAATTCATGTCTAACTCTAGATGTCATACGTGACCTTAAAAAAACATTTGTTTCCTGAAAAAAAGTTCTAGATGTTTCTCCTAATCAGACATTCTGATGGATAAGTCGTGTCGTAAAACGAGACACTTTATAGCACACAACCGTGAGATGTTTTCAATGGAATCTTGGATTATAAATCAGCAGATTTGAATAAACACACTTTCCTTATTCTGATACTGAAGATACAATTTGACAATTTAGAGGATTTTTTTATTAAAATATCTACCACTGTTTGGAAATAAAGGTAGATATCTAAATAATGATTTAATAATAATAATAAAAAAAAAAGAATACTGAATTAATACCAGACATTGAGCCTCTCTTTGGATTATCAGGACTTGCGCGTAACCATTGCATTTTTTATTTTTACTTTCTTCTATTTTTACAAGAAGAAAGTATTGGATTCATGAACATTTTCGACTTCCGGTTTCCGACGGATTTATACGTTTTAGAAGGTCCTGAACGCGATTTGACTGTTTTTAGAAAATGTCTGTCTGTGACTCTGTCTGTCTGTGACTGTTTGTCTGTATGTGACAAAACTTTTGTGGGCACTCTATCTCAAGACCTAATGCACGAAATTTAATAAAACTTTATATTCAGTTAGTCCCTGATATAAATGGGTGCTGATTAGTTGTTGGTGAAAATCGCCCAACAGGTGGTGCTGCTATGCTGCATTTTTCGCGATTTCCGCAATAGCTCTATCTCAAGAGCTAATGCACTAATTTTCATCAAACTTCAGATTCAGTTAGACTTTGACATAAATAGAAGCTTATTACGTTTTGGTGTAGATATCCCCACAGGTGGCGCTGCTATACCCCTTTTTGCATGATTTGTACGATAGCTATATCTCAAGAACAAATGCATGAAATTTCATCAAACTTCATATTCTGTTAGACCTTGACATAAATAGATGCTGCTTACGTTTTGGTGTAAATAGCCTAACAGGGGGCGCTACTATGCTAGTTTTTTCATTGTTAACATGATAGCTATATCACAAGAACTAATGCACGGGTTTTCATCAAACTTCAGATTCAGTTAGACGTTGACATAAGTTGTTGTTGATTAGTTTTTGCACTAATAAATAATAGTTTTTGCATTAGTTTTCCCAACAGGTGGCGCTGCTATGCTGCATTTTGCAGGATTTGCACGATTTTAGCAATAGTCATATCTCAAGAACTAATGCACGGAATTTAATAAAACTTTCGATTCAGTTAGACCTTGATATAAATTGGTGCTGATTCTTTTTAGTGTATGCGAAACCTGCGTGAGATAGAAGAAAGTTTTGGGATTGACATATCCGATCAGTTATTTCTTGCCGAAGCATCATTTTATATTTTTATTTACTGTCAAAACTACCTTTAAAAATACATTAAAATCGCCTCAGTGGATCTTGCGAAGAAGATTACCTAATGTTAGTTGTTTCCTGTAGGATTTCGCAAGTGTTGTTCCTTTAACAACTTACTTCCTCTGACTTTCTTTGGTTGAACTGGCTCTCGATATTTATATCAGAGTAAGACTATAAAAATACAGAAAAAAATGAATGAATAAATAAGAATAAGAATAAAAATACTTTAAAAGCTTCTTTGAAAACAAATCCCCTCCTATTCCAAAGCTTTACTGTAGAAAAACGGCAGAATTTACTGAACTCGATGAATACTACAAATATCTAAGGATTACGTATTTCTATTTGAAGTATTTCAGCTCATAATCATTATTTCAAAAAAAAAAAGAAAAAAAAGCTAAAAATTATGTATTTTTAATACAAAGTGTGGACTCATGATTTTTCCCCCTAAAGATCAAAGAAATTTGTTAAGCTTTAAAACAAATTGTACCTAAAGTTTTTTTTTCTGGAAAGATAACTTGATTTAAATTTAAAGCACTAATGAACACGTCTTCTTCCTTACTTAGGTCAATCAGATATTTTTAATTATAATAAACTTACAGCATGTGAGGAAAAAAAAATAAATAAAAAAGTATACCGCTTTAATTCGTATAATGTTTTTTATAATTATACACTGCAAAAAAAATTGTTGACTTTATGGTATAATACTGACACCTCAGCTGCCAGTATTATACCGTAAAATCAACATTTTTTTTTTTTTTTTTGCAGTGTATATGGTTTATTTTGTCAAAAGTAGTCGTCTATAGATGTTAAAAAAAACTGCACAACCTACGTATATATCATTTTTAAAACGATAATAGCCACTTTTGACACTTTATTAGAGTTCCTTGGATCAAAGCAGCCTAGAAAAGTGTATAACTGTTTATGCTTTTTGTTTTAAATTTACATAAAGTTGTGAAAGAAAATGTGTTAGGGTTTATCGATTAATTTGGGAAAATACATTTTTTTTTATACCGCTAACCAGGCCCCTACCTGCCCGGCATGAATGCCTAGCTTAACGGGTTAGTACCTGGGTGCGGGGCGGAAATCGCCTGATCACAGCATGGCTGTGATCCACCTGACTATTGATTTGTCCACATCGCTGCTGTGCTTGCTCTCTTGTGATTTGCTACCGTTATCTTTGTTTGCCGGTTCAAGGTTTCTGTTTAACTTTGTTGAATTGGCAGATTTAATAGGTCTCGTAATTTAGAACCTTGATCAGGTGACGAGACCCTCACCTGACTTTATGGTGGGGACTTTATGGTGGTTTGTTTTTATTTTGACAGGGAAAAGTACCGGAAACATCCAATTATTAAACGGAAAAAAATGTATGTGACATTTACTATCCCTTGCAAAAGTATGGAATTAGCGACTACCTTTCTCCACGCTCAATAAAATGTGAGAAATTTTAATTGTGAGAAGTTTTTAAGAAGAAAATGTGAGAAGTTTTTAAGCTGGCAAAAAGTTTTTTGCTATTGAAGATTCATAAACAAGTATATAACACATGGACTAAAAATAATTACAAAATGATTTCCTAATTGTTTTAAGTAATTTTATTTCTCCAAATGCTGATAGAAAAAAATAAATTGAATCATGTTCTATCCGATATTTATAATTGCTCCAAATTGCTCTTCTAAACTAAAAATCGGGAAATCTTCTAGAATTGAAACATATTTCTGTGAATTCATAACACGTAGTCTTCCGGTCCTCTTAGAAGACTCCAAAATTATCGTTAAATCAGGGAGCTTAAGATGAAAATTGGAACAGTTTCACTCTCTCCCTTCATTTTGCAACCTCCAAATGAATTTTTCTCTATCATCACCAATTCAAATTTTTAATTCATCGCTAAACAGGCCAAAACATCTAAAGACAAGTCCCGGTATTTTTTGGCCCATCATAATCTGGCTTGTTCGTGAATCACTGTTAGCTTGAATTTTGCCTTAGCTTTGCGGTAACGTTATCCAGCTTCATTTAATCTGTAAGCGCAATATTCTGTTTGATACCTTGGCCTTGGTTGCTTTCTACAATTCAATATTTATATCATTAGATGGTCTTCATTTCATATTTTTAAGAGTTCGATTCTGACACACAGTTCTGATTCACAGCTCGATTCTAACGAGCTGAGGAAGCGCGTAGTCTACCAAAACTGTGACAGTTTTTCGCATATTTACGCTCTATGAACTTTCCTGAAATTTTTGAAACATTATATTACGTTCATGAAAATGTATTTTCTACATTTCCCTGCGATTTTCTTTGCTTTAGTAGCTTTATGAGCGCCACTCTCGTTTTCCAATCGATCTCGCTTACAAGTGCCATTTCATCCACTGATTTAAGGCAAAAAAAAGAAGACTAATATATTTATATTTGTTAGTTTTGTTATTTACTAATTATATTTAAGTCCATTTTAAGTACAAAAGACTTTATTTAATATTTACAGAAATAAACATATTGCAGAGTTCTGGCACCAAGCCTAGCACAAGCAACACAGCATCATGGAATACATTATAAGAACTGCCAGTATGATTTGCAGTTATCAGTTAATCATACAGTTATACACATAACTGCTACTAAATCACAGTTACATAAAATATATTAAATCACAGTTACATAATATAAATCACAGTTACATAAATATTATAAATAACAGTTACATAAATATCATAAATAACATGTACATAAATATCATAAATAACCTGTACATGTTAACACATGTAACACCCCTCCATGAAGATTTTTAACTAAACATAGTCATCCAAATATTGGGGTCTTTTTTCAAGACGCCCAGACCTTGTTTGCTTTTGGTTTAACAGAGGTGTGTCAGTTGCTGGGGGAATTCTAATAATTATATTATTAGATTGGGATGCGGGTTGATCATTCATATCAAATTCCCTTTCAATTTCAAATGGAATTTGTGATGGCCTCAAATGCACTCTATTTCTCACAAGTCTCTTACCAGAGCTAATTTGAATGATATATGACCTAGGTTTCTGACATTTAGAAATTATTTGAGCAGGCTCCCATGTCTTCTGATTAAAATTATACGCACTTACTGTATCACCTGGATTAAAGTGCTTCAATACCCTAGTACCTCTATCATAATAACGTTTTTGCTTTTCTTGCTTACCTATCATTCTTTCCTCTACATTTTAAAATATTTCAGCATTTAATAATTTATTGTGTATGGGGATTTTAGTTTTTAGCCTACGATCAAACAATAATTGAGCAGGAGATAAATTCAATAGGCGTATTCCTATATTCCACCATTCCCACTATCCAATCTTTATTATCTTCAACAGCTTTCCTGAATATAGCCTTAACAATGCCAACAGCTTTTTCAGCCATGCCATTACTTTTAGGGTATCTGGGACTTGCAAAACTAGGCTCAAAATCCCATTCCTTGCCAAAAGTCTTATGCAAAACTAGGCTCAAAATCCCATTCCTTGGCAAAGGTTTTATGCAAAACTAGGCTCAAAATCCCATTCCTTGGCAAAGGTCTTATATTCTAAACTGTTGAATGGATTGTTGTCACTGACAACCACTGAAGGTACCCCAAATTTAGAAAAGCAAACTTTTAATTTATTAATTATTTCTTTTGCATTTTTACTACTTAATTTTTCTACTTCTATCATTTCGAATAATAACATATAATAATTAGGTAATTTACATTTCCATATTCCATAATATCAATACCTAACTTGTCGAATGGTCTATCAGGAATATCATGCGACAGAAGAGGCTCTTTAACATTTGCTCTTTGAAATTTTTGACACACCTCACATTTCATTACTAAAGATTCTATGTTTTTAGACATTCCAGGCCAATACATGATCTCTCTTGCCCTATTTTTACTTTTCTCTATACCAAAATGTCCCTCATGGATTAATGACAACATTTCATTTCTAAGCGCAGCTGGTACAACAATTTTAGAGTCTTTAAATAATAAACCATATTCAATGTACAAATCACTTTTAAATTTGAAATACTGTTTAATGTTATCAGGAACTTTGCGAACATGATCAGGCCAACCTCTTTCACAATACGCATAAACTAACTTTAGTTCAGGATCTAACTGAATAGAATCCTTAAATTGAGCCAACCTTCGTTCACTCATGGGAAGTTGCTTTACAGTATGAAAGACATTTAACATATCAGGATCATCATTTACTTTATCTTTAAGATATGCCCTAGAAAGAGTATCTGCTAAAAACATTTCAGTACCTTTTACATATTTAATATCATATTGATACTTTAATAATTTTAACAACATTCTTTGTAATCTGGTAAAAATATTACACATTGGTTTATTTACAATACTGATAAGGGGCTTATGATCAGTTTGAATAGTAAAGTTTTTTCCATACACAAAATTATGATACTTTTGTACAGCAAACACAATAGCAAGCATCTCTTTCTCTATTTGAGCATAATTTTGTTCTGTTTGAGTGAGACTTCTGGAAGCATAAGATACCGGGTGACCCTCTTGGACAAGACAAGCTCCCAAACCATCTTTGGGACTATCACACTGAATAATAGCTTCTTTTGAGCTACTAAATACCTTTAAGACAGATGAAGAACTCAACAAACCCTTTATTTGCTTAAAAGCACTTTCATGCTCAGCAAACCAGTTAAATTCTACTTTGTCCTTTATAAGGTTTCTTAACGGAGAAATTATGCTAGACACATTTGGTATAAATTTAGAAACATAATTAACCATGCCCAGGAATCTTCTAACACCCGCCTTATCAGTTGGAGTTTCCATATCAGTAATTGCTTTTATATGCTGAGGATCAGCTTTGATTCCTTCTTTTGAAATTATCTGTCCTACATATTTAACTTCAGGGACTTTGTATTGGAATTTTTTAGGATTAAATTTAACATTACAGCTTTTTGCTCTACTTAAAACTTTGGTTAACGTTATATCATGCTCACTTGCATTTTTTCCTGCAATTATGACATCATCAAAATAAATTTCTACATTTTCTATATCATCAAACAAATTTAAATTCCTCTTTTGAAAAACCTCAGGAGCTGATGCAATACCGAAAGGCATGCATAAAAATTGATATCTACCAAATGGAGTATTGAAAGTACATAAATCTGCACTTTCTTCATCTAATGGCACTTGCCAAAATCCATCCTTTAAATCAAGAACAGAAAATACCTCTTTCCCTTCTAATCTACTAATTAATTCTTCTGCAGTAGGGATAATGTGATGCTCCCTTTTTATTGCTTTATTGAGATTTCTAGGATCTAAACAAATTCGCAAACTCTTATCAGGTTTCTCAACAATCACAAGGCTATTCACCCAATCTGTAGGTTTGTTTACTTTCCTTATAACACCCTTAGATTCTAAATTAACCAAAGTCTCTTTAAGTTTCGCATTAAGTGCTAGAGGAACCCGCCTAGTAGGATCTACTACTGGTTTAACTTCAGATTTTAATTCAATGTGATATGGGTCACCAGGAAATCTACCCAAACCACTGAATACTTCACTATGAGCATTTATAATATTTTGCTTACTAACAGACTGAATCTGATAAATTTTTCTAATAAGATTTAACATTTGGCATGCTTTTAACCCTAAAATAGGTTTGGATGACACATTAACTACAATAAATTTCAATAGAATATTATTATTTTCATTTACAGTACAATGCAACAATAACTCACCTTCAGGTATTAATTTAAAGTTACCATATGAAATTAATGTAATATTAGTCTTATTTAATGTCACATTAGGTGGGAGATTCATATTTTTATATACAGAATATGGCAACACATTAGTTTCAGCACCTGTATCAAGTTTAAATTCAATCAAATTATTTTCAACATTAATTTTCTTTAACCATATATTGTCTAATGAGTTGATACTTACCAATTCACAATCAGAACTGGAATCCATTGCTTGCTCTGACACACTGTCTATGTACAATAAGTTCAATTCATGTGAGTCTCTTTCTATTTCATTTACTGTCCTGTAGTTATTTTTCACTACTGCTTTACACATAGCTGCAAAGTGATTTTTCCCTTTGCACTTGGCACACAGTTTCCCATAAGCAGGGCAGTTATACTTTTTGTGTTCTTTTACACACCTTGTACAGTTAGTCAACATGTTAGTTTTAGCACTAGTATTGTACTTTTTTAACTTTGCTGTCCCTTTTGAAACCTTTTCACTGTATTTTTTCACTTCATGAACTTGAGACGTAGACTTAACTGTTTGAATTTGAAGTTTACTTGCCTCTGCTGTTCGTAGAAAATCTACTGCTTTCTGTAGTGTTAAGTCTGGCTCTCTCAGTACTCTCTCCAGTAGGGATTTTTCTCTGATACCCAAAACTAGTCTATCTCTCACAAGACTGTCTTCTTGATCACCAAAGTTGCATGTAGAAGCTAATGTCTTTAATTCAGTCAAATAGTTATCCACCTGCTGGCCTTCTTGCTGGGAACAGGAAAAAAATTTGAATCTTTCAAAGACTACATTCCTTCTTGGAATACAATAGCTTGTGAACATTTCCATCACATCTTTGAAGTTTTCCTTACTTTTGGTGGCCTCTGGTTTGAAGGTCTTGAAAATTTCTGTTACTTCATCACCCAAGAAGTTGAGCAAGATTGCTATTTTCACTGCTTCAGGCTTGTTTTCCTTTTCAGATGCTACTAGGTAATTTTGGAACTTTTGAGTCCATTTGTTCCATTCTTCAGCTAAATTACTGGATGTGAAGTTAAGTTCACCTGGAGGCTTGAATATCTCCATATCTGTTTTTTTTCTTTTTCTTAAAGGAACACTAAGTTCATATAACAGACAATCAAGCTTTCACCAATTTCTCACTCAGAGATCATGATCAGACTCAACATCCATTTACATCTGCTCATTATTTATAGCGAGGATCTTTCTTTACCTGACACCATGTTAGTTTTGTTATTTACTAATTATATTTAAGTCCATTTTAAGTACAAAAGACTTTATTTAATATTTACAGAAATAAACATATTGCAGAGTTCTGGCACCAAGCCTAGCACAAGCAACACAGCATCATGGAATACATTATAAGAACTGCCAGTATCATTTGCAGTTATCAGTTAATCATACAGTTATACACATAACTGCTACTAAATCATAGTTACATAAAATATATTAAATCACAGTTACATAATATAAATCACAGTTACATAAATATTATAAATAACAGTTACATAAATATCATAAATAACATGTACATAAATATCATAAATAACATGTACATGTTAACACATGTAACAATATTCGCCAGAAGTGGGACTGCGCAAGATCATTTCGTAACACTAAGCGGATCACAAGGCATAGGAATTTGTATAAGTAAGTGACAAGTGAGCGATTCCAAACTTTTGTGACGAAAGGGAAAAAAAGAAGCCTAATATATTTATATTCATCTCAAGTGGAATGAAAATTGGAGCGAGACAATTCGCGAGACCATTTGATAATACTAAGCGGATGACCAGGCATGGAAAATTGTATAAACAAGCGAGTGATTCCAAATTTTTCCCCACAATCGACATGATTTGAAACTTTTTTCCTACTCAAAGAAAAAAAAAGATTATAAATAATTACTGAGTGCTTATTTTGTAATTTCAGTTGTGTGAGTGTTTTTCAATAGTATCCATGATCATTCATTAAATACACCTTTTCAATAATATTAATAGAAATGTATATATGTGCTTGTGAGTTGTCAAATAGAGAGAGCTGATTCCATATTTTTTCCCCACGATCGACATGATTTGAAACTTTTTTCCTACTCAAGTTTTAGAAAAAAACGATTATAAATAATTACTGAATGCTTATTATGTAATTTCCGTTGTGTGCGTGTATTTCAATAGTGTTCATGATCATTCATTAAATACACCTTTTCAATAATATTAATAGAAATGTATATATTTGCTTGTGAGTTGTCAAATAGAGAGAGCTGATTCCATACTTCTTGTCAGGGTACAAACAGCATGAAGTTTGCTATTTCATATCTTTCTTATTTTATTGTGTATAAAAGTTGTAACTCTCACTCGCTGCCCATGTTCCTGAAATAGTTGGCCAATCGTTTGCGATTTGTGGAACCTGTTGTAGGTGGGCGTAAAAGAAATGATCCTTCAGTTTTGGAGAGGTGTTGGATGAACTCAAAATAATTTCGGTAGGTCACTGTTAAGCGCACATGTGTCACCTGGGTGGGTGAAAAGGAGCAATTGAAACGCAAAGTTTATAATAAGTATGTTGTTCGTAGAAAAAAAATTGTAAACTTTAAACTTTTATACCTTAAAGTATACATATTGTAATGGATAACAATAAGAATAATTGTTATTTACATAAGTTTATTAAATACGGTTGCTTAGCGTATTACGCCATGTTCCTAATGAACAGAAATAAATTTGAAAATTATATTGTTTCGTAGTTTTTGAGTCAAGTGTACACTATGAAAATCAATTAATAAAAAGTAAGTAGAAGTTAAGCAGTTGTATTTAAGAAACATGTGTATAAATAATAATTATTTTTCATGTTAGAAATATATACTTCACTTATACATATATACTTATATGTGTATACTTTAAGGGTTAAAAGCTTAAAGTATACAGCTTTTTTAATGAAATGCGTACCATTAACAATTCCGTTAAAATTGCTTCAATTTTCCATCGCGATGTCACATGTGCCTTTAAGTGGTCGGCCTTCTGTAAATAAGACATTGATCTTTTCCTGGTAAATGATTCATTGAACAACATTTGGCAAAGAAGGCATTTCTAACTGTTGCCAACAAGAGTTCCTCCAATAGGCCAACTATTTTATGCTACTTGGGTTTAGTATAAACTTTTATTGGTATCTTATTCTTTGTTTCTTTTTCATTTCAGACATGATGTCTAAGGCCAAGCGGACAGCTGGAAGCATCAAAGAATTTGCTTCTAGACTGACGAGAAAGAAATTTGTCGACACAGACGTCATGGAGACCAACCTGCGACGATGCCTCAACACTGCGGACATCACCTTACTAGCCATAGGTCACATGGTTGGCTCCGGCGTGTACGTACTCTCGGCAACTGTGGCTAAAAACTTAGCAGGGCCTGCCATAGTCGTTGCTTTCATATTCAGCGGATTCGCTTCATTCCTGGCAGCGCTCTGCTATGCAGAGTTAGGAGTCAGGTATCCTAAATCAGGATCTGCGTATTCGTACACATACCTTGCTCTTGGTGAACTGTGGGCGTTCCTGGTAGGATGGAACGTTGCGCTAGAGCACGTCATAGGTGCGGCTGCAATTTCTCGAGCTTGCAGTGCGTACATAGACTCCCTGGCGGGAGGCATGATAAAAAACGGAACTATAACTATGACTGGAAGGATAGATGTTCCAATGATGTCTGAATACTTAGATTTCCTCGCTTTCGGCATCTTGATACTTTTTGTGATCTTCCTGTCTTTTGGCGTCAGAATGACATCACATCTCAACAACGTATTTTCGGCAGCCAACTTAATTGTAATTGTTACCATCATCTGTGTTGGTGCATACTTCTCCGATGTGAAAAACTGGACCAATCCAGCCACAGGAGGCTTTATGCCGTATGGGTGGTCAGGTGTATTGGCCGCTTCAGCTTCTTGTTTTTACGCGTATGTCGGTTTTGATTCGATCGCTTCATCGGGTGAGGAAGTGAAAGACCCCCAGAAGTCTATTCCACGTGCCACCATGATATCTATGGGAATCGCCACAGCTACGTACGTGGGCGTTTCGACAGTGCTCACCATGATGGTGAATTATAAAGACATAGTAGATGACTCTGGACTTCCTGAAGCATTCCGTGTGCATGGTGCGAACTGGGCAAAGATAATAATCATCGTAGGAGCCATCTGTGGCATGTCTACTGGCATCATAGGTAGCCTTTTCGCCTTAACACGTGTAATTTATGTCATGGCAGATGACGGCCTGCTTTTTGCATTCTGTTCGAACGTCAACGTGAAGACAAAGATCCCCCTTGGTGCGATGTATATATTTTCCTTTCTGTCTGCCATTATGACTCTGACGTTAGACATCAATACTCTTGTGGAAGTAATGTCTATCGGCACACTTTTTGCGTACTTAGTAGTTAGTGCGTCTGTGATCGTATTGAGATACAGGCCCACTGCACAACTTTCCACGGACAGTCAAGAACTCTCTTCTATCGGTGACAGCAGTGCTGAAAAGTCCCCAGTAGAAGATCCTGGTGGTCAATTCCAAGAACGTTTCCAGTTCATGAGAGCTTACTTAAACTTGTCACCAGGACGTCTGGTCACAATATGTGTTTTTACATACTGTATATTTATTTTTGCACTGTGTGGTTTTGTAAAAGTTTGTTCCTCTAGCATAGGAGAGAAATCTTGGTGGGCCATTTTGATTTTGATAGTTTTTCTCTTCTGTGTTATAAGCTCATTAGTACTAATAATCATTCACCAACAGTCTTCATATTCCCCGAGGTATAAGGTAAGTGTCACGTGTCAGTTCTAAATGTAATTTTCAGTTTTTCTGTAAACAAGCAACACAAGTAATTTTTAAGAAATTCAGGCAAAGAGTTCCATCCAAGCTGTGCTGGGGTTTTTCGTAGTAACTTTAGAAAGGGCCAACTCTAATTACACACTCAGTCAGTCGGAAGTTACTATGACTTTACAATTGTCATATTCAGAACGTGACTAAAATGTCACTTCTTTATTTTGTCACATAATGACTCTTAAGACACTACCATTTGGTTTCTTAATGAAATAACCATGAACCGTTTTTCTTGATAAATCATCAAATGACGTCCACACGGTAGCTGCTTCATTGGATTCTTTACTGTTGAAAAACGGTTAGAAGCTCTAATTAATAAACGTTGCAGCCGTTTTTGTTTTCGTTATTTGTAACTCGTCACAAAATAGGACCTATTGATATCTCAGTGACTTGGATTCAACTCTTTTTCCAAGACACTTGACTACAGTAAGAATCGAACGTGGCAACCTATTTTGGCCACAGTGAATAGAAATTGTTTGTTGTAGTGTGATTTGCCTCCTTTGTATGTGGAGTTTCGGGACAACCTGTTAAAGCAACGTTCAGGAAAAGTCAGTGCAACCTTATAGTGACACTGTAAAAATAGAGAAATGTTTCTTAATCTAGCAAGGTTTACGAAAATATGATATATAACCTCTTCCGAGTTACATTCCTAAAAGCATTCCTTTATCTTCAAGAACCAATAGATTTCCGAGATGTAAAAGAGCATTCGTGAAACAAAAGTCTGTTTTGTTAGCCGTTATTCTCGAAAACATTTCCAAGTAGTTTTTACTGTGTACTAGGGGGCTCTGCTCTCTGCGTCCTTCGAGCGCCAACACACAGTCTTTTTGTAGGTCTATCTGTCTATTTATCTACATGTCCATATCTCTCCCAGTTTGTCTCTCTACCTGTCTGCCCGTCTCTCTACCACCTGTCTGCCTCACTACCCGTCTGTCTGCCTCACTATCCGTCTGTCTGTTTCTCTACCCGTCTTTCTATCTCCCTACCCATCTGTCTGTCTCGCTTACCGTCTTCCTACCCGTCTATCCGTCTTTCTACCCGTCTCTCTGTGCCTTCATCCGCTATCTTTTTCGATATTTCTATCAAAATTATACTACTACAAACCGCGAATTTAAGCGTGTCATATATTCGAATTTATACATTAGCCGTTAAATAAATTCGTTTCACTAGGATTTTATAGTCGATTAATCAGTTTTCGCGACCCGGTATCAACACTACATATTGATTTTTCGTATACTATCCATTCTCAAGTAAAAATTTTTATCCTCAACAGTAACAAACAAGTTCAGCAGGCTCAATTAACAATGTAAAATGAACATTATTTTGTTACTAATATAAGTTATAAATAATCCAGATTTGTTAGTAACAGCGAGGTTCCATCGAGTTTTCGTAAACGATTCTGTTATAGGAGGAAAATATTCTGCAATTTTTCGCAGGGCAGTTCTATGGATGGCGAGTGAACTGCACTCCGGAAATAAGTATTGACTCCTTCTGCAATTAACTGTTTATTTAACCCTTTCAGGTTCCGTTGGTTCCCCTGATTCCGGCGATGAGCATCGCTGTGAATGCCGTTCTCATCGTGAACCTGAAGGCAGCTACTTGGCTCAGACTGCTCGTCTGGGTCGCAATAGGTAAGGGATTTTCAGCTTGTTAAATTCTAAGAATTTCGTTAATGATCTTTTATCAACGTCTTTTATAGCGTGTTCTAGACTGAATGGTTTTAAAGTTCAACGACAAGTAAGCAGTGATAGCTCTTGAAGAGATTCTGGCAGGAAAATAATGTGCGAAGCGTTTTGATATTGTTGATCACATCTGAGAAGCTATTGGTGCTGTTTTGTTCTCAGATATATTTTTACTTTTTTCTATCTATAATAGAAGAAAATTTTTTTCACGGATTTACACGTTTTAATGGTCAGAGATACCGAAAAACATTTTTTTACAAAATGTCTGTCTGACCTCATTTGTATCATCGAAAAGTATATGAAGATATGCATAGAATTGAATTAAATTTCATTTATAGGTTTTTGAATATGGCCAGAAGGTCACACTTGAATTTGGAGATATTCAGCCGGTAGGAGACGCTGTGGTAGCAATTTTTGTACCATTTTCATTATTATATCATCGAAAAGTGTATGAAGTTATACAGCACAGGATTGAACCAAATTTTATTTATAAGGCTATTGCCAGCAGGTCCCAGTTGAATTTGGGGATATTCCGCCGGAAGGGGGTGCTGTGATAGCCACTTTAAGATTTAAAATTCAAAAATATGTAAAAAATAAATTAAAAAATTCTAAAAGGTTTATTTTTGTTAAATTTTCGGCTTTGAACCAAGGATTTTGGAGCAATTTTTGTTTTGATCCTATCTAAAAAAATGCCTGAGATACGCAGTAATGTTGTAAAGCATCGTTCCAACTCTTATATGCTTAACACTATTTATTCATATTCGCCAGCGTCAAATTATCGCCAAGCTTGGTGACACTTGGCGAAATATTGTCAAATTTGACGACAAAAATAGGTTGACATAAATGAAGCTATCTTGGCTATAGCTGACTAATTTGCCGAAATTCTCTTTCAAATTCAATATTGACGAGAACTTTGGAATGAATCTTCTGTAATCAGGTTCCAGGCATTTTAGCTTCGTGTTTCAAGTAAAATTAGCTAAAATCTTAAAACCAAGCAATAGGGAGGCTATCTTTACTTGCCGGTACAGGACTTTTTGCATTTGCGTTGTACATCAGCTACTCGCATCCAAGTAATCCGACGATTCGCAAGCAGCTGACGTATAACAGAATGAAGACAAATATTGATTTTATTGGCGATGTGATAGTAAATTTTGAAGTGTATGAGAGATTTGAGTGTATGTTTTAATATGTATGACATAGAAGAAAGTTTTGGGCTTGGCACTCCGACTGGTTTAAATTAGAAAAGCACACATTAAAGATAAATATTAAAAATGATAACAATTCGTCCATTACTAAAGTTCGAGAATGATGCAATAGAAAGGTTTTAGAAAATATTATTGATAATTATTCATTTTTGTGCTTAAAGGGTTTATTTAATGATAATGTTTCTATTTTAGTGAAATCTGACAACTTATATTAGCTTTTGTTCCATTTTTGAATTTTTTTAATATGACATGTGATGACTGATATATTCTGAAATATCAAATTCGTTGAGGTGGCAATTCCCCCCCCCCCCCCCTGCCCGCTAGCCCCCTGCAAATGATGCCTTTGTTCCTTGCTTTACTTCCAAATATCAGAAGTTTAATACCAAATAGATGTCTTAGTTGAAAAAACCCACCAGTTGTTTTACTGCAGTTGGAATTGAGCGCATATGTTTGAATTTTTCTAATATCTTACTTCTAATCTATCTGTCCAACACTGCCTGCATTTCACTTAAAAGTACAGTTACAATTTTTAAAATAAAACAGAAGTAGTGGAATATATAGTATATATGAATATGATTATATATATATATATATATATATATATATATATATATATATATATATATATATATATATATATATATATATATATATATATATATATAAGGAATATATATATATATATATATAGGAATATGAGTAAAGAGAAATACACTTGAAATCTTTGAAAGTGATGAAATATACAATTTAAAATTATCCAAATACAGACCACAAAATAACCAATTAAACAAAACTTTTTTTAAATTTCAAGAAAATTATACGTTTTTGAATGAATATACATATATAGTTCTAATTTTAAAAAGTACTTTCTTTTTTAGAAAATTTATTTATTTTCCCGATATTGATCCGAATATTGGGCGATCTGGATAGTTGGAATTTTAGTGTGTTTGTTATTGCGTGTATTTTATATAGTATGTTTGTATTATAGTATGTTTGGACTGTATAAAGTAAGTTATTGGGTATAACTCAGTGTTGAATTCAGACACGTTTCTCCGGGAGGGATTTCTGTGGCTCCGGGGGGCACATTGTTCAGTTCCGGGGGGGGGGGGGTTGCCCTTTTTAATCATTAAAAGTATAAAATCTCAAATCTACTGGGGAGGGGGAATGTCCCCCCTGGATCACCCCCTGAATTCAACACTGGTATAACGTACTCCATACAGTGATTTCTGGAAAAACTGAATCTATATATAACGAAAAAGTGCATGGTCCCGGTAAAAAGGATATCATAAAATTATACTTGTTAAAAACCAAATCTATCTAAAAAACAGAAAAAAATTTGATCGTTTACGATTCAGTCTTAGAAATTTTTCGATTATATATATTATTCACAATTCAATTTACAGATATTTTATATAATTTTCAATATATTTTTCTTCGTCTTATCTTAGGTCTTTCTATGTATTTATTCTACGGAGTGGGTCACAGCAAGTTAGACATCTCTTCGCCAAAATCAACATTACTCAAGGCAGGATCGCCCCAGCCTACCACTTGGGGCTCGCTGGAACGTGAGTCATCGATGGACCTCGCGGGAAAATTGAGCAGTGCGCTCGAGAAACATAAAAGCCACGTGACGCCTTCTATCTCCCAAGAGTTCCTGGTTGACCATCACGATACTTCTCCATAAGGCTGTTTTCACATCCGCTACTTTCTGACACATTCACGGACTCGTTTTTATTCTTGAATACGTGAAATTGGCAGGTATTCTTATTCAGATGATAAGAAATTGAATAGCGTCACTCTTTTTCCTATAAAGACAAATGAGCTTTCGTGAAATGGCGTCAAAGTTGGCAGTTTCAGCTGAAGTCGTCGGCGAAAGATTGTCAATGGGAAGCAGTCGAATATATGTAATTTAAGACGTAATTACATTTATAGGAAAATCGTAGCTGTCAACATCCTGTTATTATTATCTATATACATAAAACGCTAAGGTACGTGACGGAGAAAGAGCGGTTGTTTCTCTTTTGCCGATGGCAAAAAGTGGTTTGTTTTCACTAATTTGCTAAGATTAAGAAAAGTATTTCAGGTGTCGATTTAAAACTCATCCCAAATATGTCGAAAAATTTTCTGCATCCGAAAATCTAATTTTTGTAAAAATCGACCGGTAATTTTCCTTAATCTTTGCAAAAAACTGACCCTGAAAAGAAAAGAAAACAAAAAAAAAAAAAACCCGCGCCATTTTTTTTTGTTTCAAAAGTTACCGATATTTGTTAATGTTAAAGGTCATTGGTTAAATTTTGAGAGGGGCGGCCGTAATATAAATATCGCGTTAATGTTAAAGGTATATTGATATGGTATCCCCTGGTGGTGGAACTAATTTTTTTTTTTCCAGCGCGTGCACAGCACGCCTGCTATTCGGTGCGGTAGTCAGTGGGGAACCGTGCCGGTGGTTCGTTTAGAATAGAATGCGTCTTCTGGCAGTGGAAGGTGGAACAAGCAATTTTGTTGCGCGTGCACAGCACGTCCGCTATACGGTGACGTAAGCTGCGGGGACCCGTTCCGGAGGTTCTTTCGGATAGAAGTTTGTTTAAAACCGAATGAGCCCCTTTTGGAACTAAAAGATGTTTTAATCATCTGAAGTTTGTTTGGAAAAATCGACCAGCGAAGCGGGTGTAGCTTGCTAGTTATTATTATGATTATATATTAAGTCAAATAAACATATTTTTAATCAGAAATTTCATTTCATAAATGAGATCAAGTAAATACGACAAAGAGACATTTTATTAAAAAAACTTCCTAGTTCAAAAATACGAGAAAATGGGGGGGGGGATATGGGTAGTTGGGCGCTATGATAGATGAAAAACGCTATTCAATTCCAAAGTAACTGTTAAGTAATGTCTGCAAATTTCATGCTTTTTACCTCTAAAAGCAATTCCGTGAATATGTCAGAAAGATTCTCGTTGCTGGCGGGCGAATATATTTTTTACAACAGCTTTACCCAAAAGAAAATATGAGAGAATTCTTATACACCAGTGCGCAACAAAAAAATACAAAGTCACAAGAACTCGTTCCAGCTAAGCTGACTGGCTACCCGTGATATAATTTCAAGCCGGCACAAATAAGTGTGCAATAAATAAAACGATGTTAATTTATTCCTTGTTGTCTTCTGCTAGCTAAAGGGTCGGGTACCTTTATATCAAACAAAAAATATGAATTTTTACATTCATCCATTTTAAAGTTTGGTTAGTTTGTAAAATTTTAAACGAAACTGCATTCAAAAATTTTGCATTAGAAGAAAAGCGATGATATAAAAGGATCACTATCGCGATGTGTACAGTACAGTCGGCCAAAAACAAGAGAAAGCCCCATACATTTTTAGGGTTTAATCTAGAGCTAGCCAAATAGCCAAAAAGCTAACTGAAAGCACCTTTTGCCCCTAAAGCATTTAGTGGATTAGCCAAATAGCAACAGCCAAAAAAATATATATCATTTCCATTTTGTTGTTCCTGCCTTTCGTAAACGTGCTGCTGCTGCGTGAAAAAATTTCCAACCACCTCTGTCCCGGCAATTCACTTCAAAATTTGTCTCGTCTTCTCTGTGCAAGCATCTTACAAATAGGGTGACATCATTTGCGTTAAACAAGTATTGAGGCAAGTACATTTGATGTGTGATGTATGGCCAAATCTCGAAGGGTCAATCTTACAGAGTGATGTACTGTTTGCATATTGCATAATTAAAAATAATATTCATCATGAGTGCAAGAAGTCCATCCAGGCCAAGACTGAAAACTTTTTAGAGAATTAGGAATAATCAAATGAAAATGGGTTAGAAAATTTCTATGTCTTGCATTATGGTTAAAAATTTATCTGTTTCAACATGGCCTAACTTGATCTTTCTCCTTCCCCTCATAAGGGGAAGGAGAAAGATCGAGTTTGGCTGTGGTTACAATAACCGAAAGTAATAAAAAGTTCTTGATAAAAAAATTGCTATTATTTAAGTATATAAAGTAGAATTTACTATCAATCAAAAATCTCTCCAAGACTGAAATCAGTCCTGAGACTGAAGGTCTTACACCCATGATACTCATTTATATGGAAATTTTGTATAAATATATATTTTTTTTCTTGGCTAAACCTATTTTTATTTGGCTAACAGATATTGGCTGCAATTAGCCAAAAAGCTACAAATCTCTTTTTCTTAGATTAAACCCTAATTTTAATCACCAAATTGTCCCGAGAGAAAACGGAAATGGCCATTCGGCTGGAAATTGTATTTTCTTTCAATTTATGTTTAGAAAAAGACTTAGGGGGTCGTCTTCATACTGAAATGTACAAAATTTTGAAGTTTTCAATACGAACACCTATTTTTGACAATGTATTTGGCTTGTGTTCAGCAAATTTTACCATAGGATACGAAATGGAAAGTCATTCGGTCAGATAGTTTAGGAATTATAAAGGTTTAAATTTTGGAACTCCTAATGTTAAATTCATTTGTAATCGTTGCAAAACAGATTGCAATGCGGGCAGTTTCTTAAGTATAACTCAAAAACTATTTGACGGAATGAGCTATACGCATATTTGAAGCTTCTAGAACTCGATTTCTGTCAATATATATATATATATATATATATATATAAGTTACAATTCATATATATTTTTTAAATCAATTTTAGGTAATGACAAGGAAGGTTCCCTTAAAGCGCATGTACTATATTTTGAAAAAAAAAAAAAATGCTAACTCATATGCGTTATAAAGAATAAGTCAAATTTAACTCATAAATTCGAGTAAAAAATCTGTAAAAATAAAAATCGAGTATTTGGCGTAAAATGACGAGATTTGGAGAGCAACACTTTTTCTGCGCTAAATGCAATCGATTTTAATGCAGTTGGAAATTGCTTGTTAAATGAGTGTTTAAATTCACAGTACATAATTAATTTAAACATAAACGATGAAATAGTTCATAATTAGTTTTATATAAGATAAGCTTATATAATATATATATAATTTACGTGTTGTCACAGTTATTTAATTTTACACTGTTTCAAATGGTTGGATAAGTTTTAAGTGTATTTTAAAATAACTGCCCGATTAAGAATTCTGTCGTTATACATTTCGATATTGAATAAGTCGGTGTTCCCATGGCAACAATACTGTTCTCTTGTTGTCTCCGACACTAACAATATAGAAGTCGAATTGACAGCGTTTTGAATCGTATCTTCATTTTGAGTTTGAAACAATTTTAATCAATTTAAATTTTGCTCTAAACCGTGTAATATGGTCACTAAATTTCATTATGCATACATATAAATGCATATGACCAAATAAAACGTATTTTATAAAATATCATTTTGTCGCCAAAAAAAAAAAAAAAAAATCATAATTTTTTTGCGGACATTACATTGAGGTTCCGCAGGAATTTTTTTTATAGACATGTAACCTCACGAAAAGAATATTTTGCATTTTTTAAAAAAAATTTCTGAGCATGTGCTTATGGAGACCTTCATTGTGATTTACGTGAATGTTATGCTGCACGCGCAGTGCGTCAAATATGCATTCTACTCACGACTTAAAACTAATAAAAATTTAAAAAATAAAATTTAACAGAGTAGGGGTGGTGTAAATATTCATTTAAAGTTTTGTACAAGTGAATCTAAAAGTTTTAAAATAATAAATTTTAAAACTTCCAGTATCTTTCGACGTATTGAAAGTACCCGACCCTTTAAATTACAGTGGAATTTATCACAAAATGCATGGTAATTAATTATGATATTGTAACAAAGCGTATTTCCGACTGTAAAAGTTTCAAAATTTGAAATAAGTGGTAAATTTTTAAAGAAATATATATCTATTATTTAAACGCAGTAGATCCTTTTAAATCCGCACCCTTTGTTTATGGTATAAACAGTCTCATCCTGGCTATCATTGTTATCTGAATAGCAAACTTTAACACAGTTTTATTTGAAAAACAGAAGGTATGTGGATTTATTTATTTAAATAATTTAAAAAGGTATGCGGCATGTACCACCGTATACTCTCCACTATAGCTTATTGTACACACACAAGAAATATTTTTAAACTCGAAGAAAGGATTTTAAAGACTACTTAAAAAATAACGGTAATTTAAAAATTAAGAAGCGTTTATTTATCGTAATCACTCTGGAATGTACATGAAATCAGCTGACAAGACAATTTTTTTTAACATTATTTTTAATTATATAATTTAGAAATTATCGTTCATGATTTCTCACATCAAAATTTTAATAAACATACTCATATACTATTCATATTTAATGCTATGAACATGGCACAAATTCCACTGTAAGTGCTTTGAACGGTTTTAAATGTTATTGGATGTTGTATCAACTTTATCCTGCTGTAGTTACAAAAATCTTCATTTAAAAATTAATATTGTAATTTTATTGTATTTTCTTCCTGTGAGAAATAAATTTTGGAAATAAAAATCTATATATAAGAAGTTTAATTCCCTATACATTTGGAGAAAAAAGTTCTTTATATAGAAGCATATTTGTCTTGTGAATTTTTTATACCTATATTAATAAAAGCATACATGTCATATGTGTTTGCCATGAATGCTAAGCACAAAAGTAAGCACTAAATATTGTGACTGCATATATCTTCACTTTTAAACATCGCATCATCCCAATTTTTATTCCTTTAAATAGTACAAAAATTTACTTTTAAATAAAATTTATTTAAAGACTGTAACTTACCAATTTTCTGATGACTTTATAAAATAATTTTTAGAGATGCAATTTTAGGTAGATTTCGTAAGAAATATATGGGTCGCTCAAATGAAAGTGGCACTACAGTCGGTTTGAGAAATGGTTTAATGGCATTAATATACAAAAGAAAGAAGTAATACAGACATAACAGATAGACTAGACAAAGTCACCTTGTAGGTTGAAACAAGTGTCCCAGCGGTCAACGAGATGATGGATACCTGGGTGAAGAAGCTCCGGGTTGGTTGTGGAACCAATTTTCAATGGCAGCTTGGACTTCATTATCGTCGGCCCTTCAGAGCTTTCTTGAGTGGACCGAAGATTCACCGAAGTCACACGGCGAGAGGTCTAGGCTGTAAGGAGGATGTTCGAGAACTTCCCAGCGGAATTGCCGTAACAATGCTTGGCACGACACAGCCACATGAGGATGAGCATTATCATGCCAGAAAATATACTCTGTGCCATAAACATTTTGCATTCGACGCTAGATTTCACCAGCACTCACATTTTCCGCTGTTAAAAATTGCACGACCGCGCGTTTGCGAACAATGCCTTTTAATGTGCTTCCACGCTATCACACACGCATCTGGCGGGATCTGATGATATCGCATGTATTCCCAGCACTCTGCGCCCTCTATAGGAACATGCGCAGTCTCTATCTTTCTCTTCAAACGGTGGAGTTATTACAGCAATGCCACTTTCATTTGGGTGACCCTTATACTACCTATTTTAATCTGTCAACGTGTGTGACAAAGCAATAAATATTTGTTTATTACAATAATAAATAACATTTTCAGTACCATAAAATAAACATGCAAAACTATGAAGAAAGTGGTAGGATTACCACAACTTGCGATTTATATAGTCCAAGTTTGGCTTTAAAAAGTTTCGATGTCAAAAATTGGTATTGAAACAATATTTGGCGATTTATCTTTTGTGTCAGGATAGGAAAAAAAGCGTCTGAATTTTTGATTATGTAAACTCTGCGACATAATTTTACTACTCAGACAAAATTATATCAGAGAGACATAATTTGTTTTTTGTTATTTTCTCTTTTTTTTTAATTTAACAGTTTTAGGTTTCGTGTTTTTTTTTTTCAAATTCTTTAAATTTTTTTAAACATTGCGCCAGTTTTACTTATTGAAATATTTACTGCTTCTTAAATTAGGAACTAAGGATTATCCTTATGGATATTTATGCATTATTAATATCACAAAAGCCAACATTTTGAAATAAAAATTGCTTGCTGAAATAAACTTTCGACATACTTTTTAATTCTACAATTTTTTTGAATTGTATTAACTATATTGTTGGAAGTTTCGCTCTCGTTTGAAGTGAACTCTTGACGGTGAATCCAATTACAGAAGATTAGACGCATTTTGCAATTAGTGATTTGTTATACATTTATAATTTTTGGTTTACCGTTAATCAATTTTTACCCGTTACTGTAATTAAAGTTGTGCTAAGAAGAAAAATCAAATACTGAGTACTTTCATATGTGATTAGAAAAAATAAAATGATTAAATAATAGATGAATAACAAGCAATGTATGTTTAATTATATAAATTCTATTATCCAAGTCTACATATACTGAAAATGATGTAATTTTAATTAGGAAAATATCTATTGTCTACCAGACTTTTTCTGTTTCAAAATGAAAGTGAGAGTCGATAAGAGAAGCGTTGCTTACTGGGAAAAATTGAATTAGAAGTATTCATCCGCCTCTTGAATCATCGAATGATCATAACTATGGACAATTCTTGCACGATATAACAATGTTTTTCGGTCATCGAACGTAGGTAACATGCCTATATTCAAAGTTCAAGGACAGATATACCATTGAGCATATAGCCTGTTTTCGTATCGATATGATGATCGTACAATTCTACAGAATTATTTTATTTCTGATCCTGAAATGCAACATCTACTCGATGTAACACAGCTATATATAATTCGTCGTTATTACCTTCGTAAAATCCTTGGAATATACAGGGTGATTAAAATTAAAGTTGCATTTTCAAAAGACTGTAAATAAAGAACCACTGGTCAGAACGACCTGATATTTCATATGAGTGTGCGTGAAGCAATGGGAATTTGTTTTGCGAAAGAAAAACAAAAGTTCAAAAATGGACCGATAGATGGCACTGTACTCATCATAAGATGCTAATTAAAGGACGTGACATGCTGTTGTGGTACTCTTGGTAAGTCATCGGGCCAGAGCCCCTTCTTAAACCCTTTAATGTCCGGAATTTCTCCAATGCCGCACATTCACAGTTCTAGAAAAAAGGCTTCACAAGCAGGGCCCGATCCTTCAATGATTGGGACTTAAAACGGCCTATAGAGGCGCTGATTGCAGCCGTCGGTACAGGAAAATTGTCCCTTTAATTAATGCTAAAGTGCCATTGATATCGTTATTTATTGTAAACGCGTTTAAAAGTGAAAGATATTCCAATTTGGTTACTTTTTACCTTGTCATATAAACACAGAATACAAATATCACATGCAATTTGAAATTGTGCAAAAAAATAATCATTTTGAACAAATTAAAAATGCATGGCAAATGCAAGCAATGGGCTTGCAAGGGATTTTCCTGAAGCAAGCAGTTTTATCTTTTCTCCACCAGATGGCATATTCGAGAGCTTGAATTCCCAATAGAGTCATGACTACCTTCTCAGACGCGGAATAATAGGAATTGCACGTCCCCCGCCTTTTTATCACAAGTGTAATGTGCAGTGTGCATGTCACGTCTTTTAATTAGCATCTTATGAGATGTTATGACTATATTCCTAATCAGCGTCATCTATCGGTCCATTGTTGAACTTTTTTTTTCTTTCGCAAAACGAATTCCCATTGCTTCACGTATACTTAGATGAAATATCAGGTCATTCTGACCAGTGGTTCTTTTTTTAGTCTTTTGAAAGTGCAACTTTAATTATAATCACCTTGTACATTATATTCGCGTAATCATTACATACAATATTTTAAAACTGCCATCGAGAGTACTCTAACAAATGTATCTGACATCTGATGATAAAATTTGGAAGCCAAAATATCTGTGATCAAACGTTGATCGAAATAAATTAAACATTAAAATGACTTTCAGACATATACACAGAGGCGGATTACCCATTAGGCTGAAGCCTAGGGAGTCGGAAGAAAAGAGCCCCGATGCTGAGATTTTCTTCATATCAGGCTAATATTTTATGAAAAAGAGAAATGATGCGCACTATTCTTTGTTTCACTCATTTATGGGTCCTAATAACTTATTTTTTAGAAAAGGAAGAACATTTGAAGTCTAGGAAGAACATTTGAAAAAAAAAAACCCATTCTGTTACGACAAAAACTTACCGAATTATGACACTTTGAAGTTTATGAAATTTCAGTGTTTACTTGCACTAAAGGGCCTCTTTTCGTTATTAGTGCCTGGAAAATAAAATTCGAAGTATCATAATTTAGTAAGGGTTACCTGCTTCGTAAACGAAGGACATTTTTCTAAACATAACTTATAGGACCCAGGGGCCGTATAAAAATTAAATTTCTTATTTTAATATGTATACAGCCTCTTTTAAAACAAATGTCATGCCTAAAATCTGTACTTGATTTGTGTACATTTTTTTTGTAATTGGAAGTATGTTTCTATCATCACTGGTTTAGGAGATAAATGTGCAAACATGTCTTTTGAATCACCCAGTATATATTGCTTTGAAGGAGGGGATAGGCAAAAACAGATCAAGCCTAGGGGCCCGGGAGATAGTTGATCCGTGTCTGCATATACATAAATATATTTTGTATTGCTTTAATGGATTTTGAAATTAACAGTAGTGAATATTCTAAACTTCTTACAATAAATCTCGAATTTTACAGACTAGCAATCAAGATGAACATCGCTTGATGCAAGAGGAAAGTTTATAGAGCGCTATTATCATGTATAAATAATATCGAATATATTATGGTTTTTACTAAATTCACCTGGGAGCACGGGTATAACACTTGAACAATTAAGAATGAAGAACAAAATTGCTCTGCTGTGGCATCGTCTATAATTGCAGCTACATTTTCAGAGGGTACAACATACAAAATACTTAATATTTGAAAATGGCGACCACACTGTATGTAATATTTAAAAGAAAAAAGTAATATTGCAAAACTGTTGCTGTTACAGAACTTCTCTTTAATAGTTCAGGGCGAGGATTCTATCCTACATGAGACCTCTAATGAAGCATTGTATAGAACAATACTCAATTTGTACAACATGGATACAACATTCAGGGGTTGTACAATTTTATTGGGGTGACTTTTGCCTAAAATTGCCAGCTGTGACGAAGGAAACTAGAGCTGGCATAATCATTGCCTCTTTAAAAAGATTTTAGTGGCCACAAATCATTACAATACAACTTAAAAAACAATATCATAGCTCATTTGTGTGCGACATTTAATAAACTTTTGCTGATTCTTTGTTAATAAAAGGCAGTGGAGAGCTACCAATGAAAAATTGAGAAACAGATCTTTATAACAGTAATGTATGTGTTTTAGTAGTAAGCATTTATTGATAAATTCTATGCTTGTTATTATTTTTCTCAATTAATTAATTCATAAAAATTACTTAATTCATAAAAAAAAAACTTTTGTGCTTTTTGAAAAGGAATGACAGGGAGGGGTGGGTGGGGGTTAAATATTTTTTACTGGCAACTAGAATTTTTTGCTGGCTACTCGTTTTTATCAAATTTGTAAAGCCCTGGTCGGGACATTGAATTATTTCGATTTAAGATAAGATTTTGTTTTGACAGGGTTTACTGTATTTAGAGCAATTTTTCCCAAGTTTTAACAAGTAAAACAGTTCAAATTACAATTCTGTACATTCAAAATTTATCATGCGTTTTTCTTTTTTTTTCCTCGTTGAATTTGATGGTTTAGTCTCATTTCGGAAAAAAAAAAAAAAAAAAAAAAAAAAAAAAAAAGTTAAAAGACTTGCCACTGTTACAGCAGTGCGACAGGATGCCAACATTGTTATTTTACGAAATAAGTGATCAGTTTTAACAGGTATTTATTATACGTTTTCTCCATTTTTAAGTACGATAAACGCCGTTTTAATGAACCATGTTTGTTCAATAGAATTTGATTCAATAAAGTGGTGGATTCCGACTAAGGTAAAAATACTAACCGTCTTTCGTTTTGTTGATTCATTAAAGGGGCTTATTTGATATACAAATGATTCATATAAGTGGCAATAACTGTATCTTTTAGCTCTGGGAGGGGTTTAAGCCCCCCCTCCCCCTTCGCTGCGCCACTGTCCTACTGAGCTACCTCAATGATATCCTGGCTGGCATAATTCACTCTTATTTGTCGGACATTAGAGCTGCAGTTTGCATACACGTCCAATCTCAACAATGATACTCCAATCATTGAATATCTTTTTAATTTCTTTTCGTACCACGCTAATCATTAGTCTGTGTTATGTGGAACTTAATACAGTAAAATCTGTCTATAATGGAAAATTTTTATAGTTTTTTAACCATTGGGAAAATGGTTGTTGCTTTCGGTCGAGAATGGACCAAATGATGTTCGCATTTTATTATTTTAAGAGTTTTTAATGAAATTCTGTAACTTTAGAATAATTTTTTAAGCGTTTTTAACGAAATTCTGTAACTTTAGAATAATTTTTTAAGCCTTTTTAACAAAATTCTGTAACTTTAGAAGAATTTTTCTTTGAATAGGCAATAGAAATGCATAAAATCATTACAAAAAATGTTAAAGTTACAAAAACGATAGATGCAAATTACCAGATATGAAAAATAAAGTAGAAATTTGGTACTTCCGCGTTATAGCGGCCCAAGGATAAATCGCCAAGCGACCAAGATTTATCGTAAAATTATAAAGCATGTATGACATTATAATAATATATGATATATATATATATATAACATTTCTTGACGTATGTGGCCAAGTTATAGTCATATATGATGTATATATATGACATGTATATGATGTATATATGACATACAAGACGTAATATAATATGAGTATAATGACGTATATGGCACATATAGGAGTGTTTGGAATATATATATATGCGTATATAGGATGCATATATAAGCTTTGCAACGATCTTGGCGAAATCATAACTGCAACCTTGGCATAATCATAATTGTGGGGGATGCTATAACATGAAAGTACGGTAATTATTATTATTATTATTTTTATTATTATTTTTTTTTAAGTTTTTGGTACATTTTCCCAATGCTTATTTGTAATTTGTTAAATTATAATTTTTTCTTTTTTTTAAAGGAATACCATACAAATCTACCTGCTTATATGAAAGACTGTCTAAAATGATATTTTTTGTGGTTTATAGTGATTCTGTTTTCACAGGTTTTACTGTACTTTATTCCATACACCCTGAGAAAACAGGCCTGTTTATAACGAAAATTAAAATTACATTGTCCAAGGGCTTCCGCTTTCACAGGTTTTACTGTGTGTTTTGGTTGCGTTTATATGGTATAGTAAAACATGCTAAGACGAAATCAAAAGGAACCAGAGAAAATTTTCATTTTAAACAGGTTTTTGTCTTATCAGGTATAATTGTATAGCATACAAACAATGAAATTTAAACATTTTAATCAGGATTCCGTAATAGACACTTTCCATTTTAATAGGGTTTACCATATTTTTATGTTCCGATTTAGAGGCCGTCGCCCCTCTTTTTTTTGTCCTCTTGTTCTGCTTTTTGCGATACTGGACCTGGCAACACTAATTGCTAGTCTACAAATATATATTACTTATTTATTTTTTTGGAAAAACAAAAATTTCTGAATACTATAACATAGGAGACAAATGTGTAAATGAAGGAAGCAGAAAACGATCTTAGAAAGAAAAAATGCACTGTCAGTTAGCACATCTAAAACTTCATTTATCAGGTGCATTCGTAATTAGATAAATACGTAGCACCTATAGTTGTTGTCTGGTCCATCCGTTTGTCCGCATATAACAGCACAAAAACTAACCCACCGAATGATTTGAAATTTAATATATATAATTGTTGCAGACCTTTGACGAGTTATTTCAAATTTTATGAAAATCGAATCAAAACTTAAAAAGATATTAATAAAAGTTTTCTATATTCTATTAAATCCTATCATACGTAATCTATATAATAAAAACGCAAGTCATGTGACTGAGGAAAACAAATACGGGCTAACCCCATCTTTTCCCATATGCCAAGTGGCCATTTTTATTCAAAATTATTTTTTTGAATAAAATGGCATAAAAGCTACATTTTTAGAAAGATCATTAAAAAAAAATTGTTTGTTTGAGATTTGAGTTGCATTAAAAAAATGTATAGATTCTGGGATAACTTCAGTGAAAATGAGGTTAACAGCCGAATATCTCAATCCATTAAAGTAAATAAACAAAATATTCATTCATCGTGAGTTATAAACATATTAACCATGAAGGTCATCATTCGCAAAGCAACATGTCCATAGTGAATTTACAGTGCTGTCTGGTGTCGAAAAAGATAATTCATATCTGTAAACATGGCATACATAATAAGAAAAAAAGGCATCCCCATTTTGTTCATAGCACACGATATAATTTATTTCACTGAAATAATAACGATGATTTTTTACATTGTAAAACTATTTATAGCACGAAACGAACGCACCTCATTTGTCATATTTAATGTACAATTTCCAACTTGTTATTCTAGGAAGCATACTCAATAAAATTTTTTAATTACATATTTAAAAAAAGCAATATATATATAATCATTTTTATGCAAAGAATACTGATTGACCTAATTAGGCTATTTAGTTTATGGTATGATCCATAGTATTTCGTAGGGAGGAGCAGTTGCACAACTATAGAGCAATGATTCTCAACCAGAGTTCGAGTCAAATTGCATAGAGTTTTTAAGAATCAACAGAAGTATCGATACTTTGACATCCAAGATTTCATGTTATACGATTTACTTTCAAGTGAGGTTTAGTGTCACGAATTTTGCATTATATATAGGTTTATCTCTCTGGTTATGTAAATTGTTTCACATCTTCAAATAAATTTATGTCGCCCAAAGGAAAAAGATTAAAATATAAAATGCAGTAGAAAGGATTGCTAGAAAATATTAAGAGTATGTCTATTTGAAAAATTTATGTTACAAAGAAAATATTCTCTATACAGTACAGAACCATTTATTCGGAATGGTTATGGTCAGACGTATTCCGGATAACTGGTTTTTTTGGATAACTGGTTGAGCATAGCAACTTAAAATATTAAATTTATAACATCTGTTTGATCAGATTTGTAGAATATATGTGATTGTGACATTGTTTCAGATTTCTAATTAATTATTAGATTACTCATATTAAGAATCAGATGCAAACAAGATCAAAGATTAATCAGAGTTTGAAAGAAGGCAATTTGTGAAAAACCTTTGGAAATAAAAATTCCTCTGCAAAAAAATCAAAATGTCCAATATGCAACTAAATATGCTTCCATTTCAAATCCTAGATGTTGGCATCAAGTTATACCATGCATGTTGTAATGTTTCAAGCAATGCACTTGTCAAACTAATACCATATGGCACTTTTTTACAGGAAAGATTCTGAAATCGGACAACTGGAAATATCATTCTGGATAACTGGTTTTCCAGTTAACTGGTTTCCGGATAAATGGTTCCATACTGTATATCTTTTTAAATCAAACTTCGATATCTCTTTAAATGTTAATGTATATTAAAGGGAAATATAAAATAAAAGTAAACACTCTTTTACAAACATTTAATATTTATCTTGGAAATCATGGCTAATTTCAGAACTGCAATTAATGTTTTTCTCTAAAAATTTGCATTCCATTCCATTAATTTGGTGTGGGCACCAAACTCAATTATGGAAAATTCACCTTTTATTAACACTTGGTAGAAAAGGCAAGTTAGTGAATTGATTAAAAATATATATAATTTTTATTATGTTTCTTTTTCAAGATAGGGCAACAGCAAAGAAAAAAATGAAACATCATTTAAACTACTTTTTTTAGGATTTCTAAATTGATTTTTCAATGTATAAATCATAATTTAATTAATATGAGACAATTGATTGAAGCGCATATATATATATATATATAATCTTTCTTTAATAGGAGAATAGGTTAGATTTGTTGCAAGAACTTGTTTATTGTATTTTGAAATTCGAAGATATTACAATTATATATATACTAGGGGGCTCAGCCCCCTACTCGCTAATGCTCGTCAACCCCCTGCGAATTGCAAAGCAATTCACATTCAGACCACTACGCGATCCCAGCTCGCCCCTTTTTATTTTTCTAGTAATTCTAGCCGGAATAAGTACTACAATAAATCATTTGAACATATGAAATTGACAATTTTTTTAATGTAAAAAAGTAATTGAAATCTCCGTTGAAAACACAACTAAAAATGCATAAAATGCATTTAGTTGATGCTACTAAAGGGCATATAAATCATTTAAATACTATGAAAAAAGGATTTTGGAAACATAATTAGTTTAAAACTTATTGCACCTATAATATTGTACAGCACGGCTTAAATTCATTAAAAAAACTACGTGGTAGGAAGATAGTTTATCATCAATGATTGTTTAAATTTCGTTCGACATTTTATTATTCTAATTGATTATAGATTTCGGAAAAAGAAATTATTTTTATTTCAATAAAACAGCAGCAAATGGCAACAGGAGCATTCTAGAAAGTTTATATTTTATTATCTCCAATTTTTTGTGCGAGTGAAATTTGTACATAAATTCTAAATAAAAGTTGAGAATTAATTTGAACTTAATAATATTACTCATAATTAAAATGAGGAATCATCTCAGACGCTTTGGATTACGTTCATATTATTTTATTTTTAATAATTGCTAGCTTCAGTTTCCCTGCTCTGACACTGACCGCCATAATGGAGGCAGAGCTAACACAATCTTGTCTGTTCATTGGTCTGAGCTCTGGAAACTACGGTTGTTGCCAACGGTAAGGTAGAAATTCAGCCCTATTTCCGTGACACGTAAGACAAATATATATATAGATATATTACGCTCTTTATTTTTTTATTTATATTTTGAACTGTTTAGCATTTAAAATATTTTGCTGTTTCAGTTTTATAGACAAGTGGGGTTATCAATGTGGTTCAGCACACCCATAAATCCATTGTTGTTTTTTATATACAAGTGTAACCACAAAGAATATTGGACGATTTAACACCTGTGAGTGGCTAACAAGAAAATGACTTAAAATTAATGTATTAATTTATAATAACATAAAGAAATATTTATATCTTAAAATGAGTTGAGGTCTGCATTTCATAAATAAAAACCATCTGTATATATTACCAATTTTTATAAGCAGACATTATATAGACTAAGGCATCCAACCCAGGCTTCCTGGGATAGAGAATATATATGTGAAAACCATTTATTTTGTTTTATTGAAAACTCTAATAGATTTTTTTACACTTAATATATATTTTTTAGATTGCCCCCTAAAAATACCAAAGAACATTTTTATGTATTCAAATAAAATTTTGATATTTATTAAAAGTGGTAATTTGTTACTGACCTTGTGCCAGAAGTCATAGTCGAAGAAATCGCTAAAAATTTCTTTAACCACAGCAGTTTTTTTTTTTTAATTCTGATAATTTCAGCAGTTTTAAGTGCTTATTTCAATTACATGTCTGTTAAATTTGTGTTTTATTTATACTATCTTATTTATTGCTTAATGAAGTTAATTTCGTTATTGAATATTAGCCGGAAACAAATTCTGAACTTTTTATATCGTTTTAAGTGAAAGTGGATTAATATTTTGTAATTATCTGCAAGTGATAGAGATAAGATTTTTAAAAAAAATCATGCTTGAAATTAAATTTAAAGGCTATAATATATGAGTAAATTGCGATACAGTTTTCAAACAAATTGCATTTTAAAGTAGATTTGTTTTCCTATATAATGGTGAAAAAATTGAAAATATCCAATGCTTAGAAATTAGAAAACCGAAATTTCATCGTCAAGTGTTGCCATTTGGAAAATGACGTCAGCATTACACACAGACATGTTTGTAATTTATAATGTGGATAGTCATTAAAAACATGAATCCTTACAAAATAGCTAACAGTTTTCATAAAAACCATCACTACACAATAACATTTTCATCTCCAGTCTGGAGAGTCCTCAGTTGTAAATATCGAAACCCCCATAAAATTTGAAACCATTACAATAGAGAAAATTGCCAACTATGAAAATTTACATAATGCATTAATAAGAGAGCCCATGGAAATTATTTTATCAGCACAAGATGTTTGCAATGATATGACGCAACCTATTATTGACCCCTGTTGGAGAATGCTGAATGAGCAAAAAGAGGAAAAACTGAAGAAAAAAAAGGGAGGGAGAAAGAGAAATAAAATATAGGATAAACAAATAAAGGAAAAAATAAGGCATAGTACAAGAAATCCCTGAATCCCCAAAGATCTAATAAACGGCAGTACAGGGGTGTTTGCATTTACAACTGAGGACGCTCCAGACCGGAGATGAAAATATTATCGTGTAGTGATGGTTTTTATGAAAACTGTTGGCTATTTTTTAATGACTATCTATATAATGTCTGCTTATAAAAATTGGTAATATATACAGATGTTTTTTATTTATTAATTTATAGTTAAATCCAAAAAATATTAAAATGATGCATTGTCATCAGAAACACAATTTTTATTATTCTAGCCTATTATTTACACAATTTTTATTATTCTAGCCTATTAGGATGTGGATTAAAAACAGATTACAATATTTTACCTTTGCATACAAAATCTACCTTTGCATACAAAATCTAAGTTCAGTTAAATAAAAGAGTATAAAAATAATCAAGCTTATAAGAATTTTAACCTCTTTTTTATTAGCTCACAAGTTATCAAAGCCTGAGAGATAATGTGCACGCAGGTTCTGTATGTACGTAACATGATAACTCTTCATAGAAATATCCGATTTGCTTCCAATTTTGTATATAGGTTCATTCTGATGAGGCGTTTCCCTGATTAGTTTTGGGGGTTCATTGGTTAAGTATAAAGAGGGGGATGGGAACGGAGGCTAATACCCCCTTAATTTATTGTTGATTTTTTATTTTTGGAGGGGCACTATTCTTTGAAATAAGAGTATAACATACAATTAGTGTGAATAGCCTGTGCGTTCAATGCCATCAGTTTAACTGGGCACTTTTCTTTTTATTACAAATTTTAAAAAAATAATTATTTTGCCTGTTTTGGATCAAATAGAGCATTTTATCTGAGTTACTAAAATAAAATAAAAATGATATTTAATCATTTCATATGTATATTTTTGTCATTATAATTTTAATGTGCCATGGAGTAGAGATCTGCACGGGCCGGGCCAAGGCCCGAAGCCCGTACTCGGCACGGCCCGCAGGCCGGTCTCGGGCCTATTTTTCTTCACGGCACTCGGGCCGGGCCCCGGCCATATTTTTTTCTGAAGGCTCGGGCCGGGCCTAGTGATTATTGTTTACGGGCCGGGCCTTACTTTTTTCCTGAAGGATAAGGACGTGCCTTAAATTATTTTTTCCGTACAGAGCCGGGACTGGTTTCATTCTTCCTAGTCTTCACGCCTAAAAATTTTTAGTCCTGGTTTTGACCCATATGAAAATCATTGTCTCGGCGTGCCTGGTTCGTTCGGTCAGTAAAATAAGATCTGGCATAAAAATCTTTGCAAAACATGCATACATTTTTAAATCGCCATTATTTTATAATTAAACATTAAAATTTATTATTTTTAAAAAATAGTAGATTTATACACTTATTAAAATATGGCTAAATTAAAATATAGTAAAACGTGTGAAAAAGAACCTGTTTATGACGGAATCCTGTCTTAAATTGAAAAATGTGTTGATCCATTAAAAATGAATATACTAATACGTAAGAAAAGAACATATAATACATTTACACCTGCTAAGAAGGCAAATTGTCTGTAACTCATTTTTTCCCCTATGCAAATCCGTCTTAGAAGATTTTATTGTATAGCATTTTTCTGATTTTTAACACTTCAATAAATGGAATATGGATTAACAATACTGATGATAACTTAAACACATACATACAACAAATAGAGATTTATTAAAAAAATAAATATTCCAGCTTTCGGCACCTCTATAAAAATGAAGATTACAAACATAAAAAAAAAAAGGCTAAGATAGGAATTTTTTGTTAGATCTCCTCTTACGAGGCAAATTTTTAACCAAATCGACGTAAAAATTATGTTTTGTAGAAATTCACTCGGGCCGGGCCGTGATTTTAACTTTTTTCCGGGCCGGACCGGGTTCGGGCCAAACTTTTAACTTTTAAATCGGGCCGGGTCGGGCCAATATTTTTTTTGTTCGGGCCGGGTCGGGCCGAACTTTTAATTTTTGTATCGGGCCGGGCCGGGCCAAAAATTTTTTTGTATGGGTCGGGCCGGGCCCAGGCCTGGAAATTTCGGCCCGTGCAGACCTCTACCATGGAGGTTTAATTATGGGTGTAAGTATGCCATGAGGTAAAAAAGGTAGAAGAATGATGCTACAGTAAAAATTTCAGTATATTTTTAAATTTAGATTTTCAGATGAAGTTAGACCTAAAAAAAGGAATAATTTTTCCAGTCCCCTGAGGTATTTTTAAGAATAATTTTTTTTTTCATACCAACAACTAATGACATTTAAAAAATCACTATACTCTCACTTTTTAATTATATTTTAATTTTTAATGTTTAAACTTTTTATAGTTGCAGTTTCATTAGCCTGTTGGCCTATTTGAGTAAACATGGTTTGGTGCATAATTAACTCTATTGTTGTTATTCGTATACAGTTGCAACCAGGGTTGTTAAAAATCAAGATTTTTTTAAAAAAATCAAAAAAATCGGATTTTTTTTATTTAAATCAGATTTTTTTGATTTAAATCGGATTTTTTTGATTTTTTTAAATATTTATTTAGTATAATATTATTTGTGTACTCTGCACATATTTATTTATATTTCCTGTATAGATTTACATATTTCTATTAATTTCATTACAATATCTAGATAAGAATTAAAAATAACTTAAATTTAAAATTGTTGCAAACAAATTTAGATGATTCATTTAAAATTTAAAACATTCTAATATTAAATTTTTATACATATAAATATGTGTGTTATATAAATTTCTATTTAATTTTAAAGGTATTACAATTTTCTTTCGTGTATTACTCCAAATAACACAGATTTTATATAACAACGTATAATAAATACAACAAAGAATGCTAAATGCATATGGGTATATATTTATTATGCATCATGCAAGAACAATTCTATAATTTTTAAGTTATGACAAAATATTAAATAGAAACAGTTTAACATTGGTGAATATCTATAAACAGATAATTGTTTAAATCATTAATATAAAATAATAGTTTAATATTAGATTACAATTCAATCTTTCACAAAATCTGGTTTTTATTTTTTAATTATTTACATATATGCAATTATATTAACATTTTTAACTATTTATGCATTTAAGGTTTTGTATAAGAACACCAATTTGGCTGCTTTATCATTTCCTAATTTATTTCTAAGTTTAGATTGAACTAAACCATATGTTGAAAAAATCCGTTCCACGGAGGAAGAAGTAGCTGTTGCTGTAAACAGTTGCTCTATGGCTTTCTTTACACTCCCCTCACCATCTGATACACAAATTTCTGAATCAAAGTGTGTTTTCCACCAGTCTAAGGGAGAAATCTTTGTTACGATGTCTTCATCAAATAAAAATTTAGAAAAAGGATCAGATTTTCCTTGAAATTTCATTATCACATATATAAAATGTGAACTGCATTTGTCTTTAGCAAAAAATAAGGCTTTCTTTTTTTCATCATTAGTCAAATTCACATTATACTATTCTAAGGCACCAAATGCAAGGTAATCCTATAACTAGAAGTGTGAAGCTATCAATTATCAGTGTTATTGCCCCCTCCCCTTACTCAGCCATGGTCAATTTTAGAAAACAATCTTGCTTACTTGACAATACGAATGACTGCTTAGTGCTTAGCTTAGTACAATAACATTTCTTATTTTTTTCCCATTGCAATAAGCAATGAATTCTAGGAAAAGAAAGAGGAAAGGGATCAGTTACAGGGATTAAAGTATTTTCAATTATAGAAGAAACATGAAACTGAAATTAATTCTATGTTAGACAAACAGTCCAAATATTTATGTTATAATTAGTTCATGTATTGATCACATTATATGATCAATACATAAACATCAACATATGGGATATTGTAATTTGCAGGTAAATGTAAAAAAAACTTGTGAATTATGTATAATTTGCTTTAGAGACAGTGACTCTCCACTGAAAATACTATTATATTAAATAGCTTTAGCTTCAGCATCTTGCTTTCAAAAAATGGAAGTGACTAAGAAAAAAAACTTTACAAATTAGTAAGTATTTATCAGTAGTTTTGGAGAATGTACTATGGATAGATAATATTTTTAATGCAGTGTTGCATTTACTTTCATAATATAATCGTGTTTTTAATCTAAAAAAGTTTTATTTAATGTTATTAAAAGGTAATTTTTAATCTGAAATGAATGATTTTAACTTTTATTTTAACATGAATGAGGAATTTGATCCTTATTCAGCCAGTAAATATGAATGTTAAAAAAACTGATTTAAATCAAAGATTTTTTTAAAAAAATCATTTGATTTAAATCATGATTTAAATCACGATTTAAATCAAGCTGATTTAAATCAAACAACCCTGGTTGCAACTGTAAAGAATATTGGGTGATTTACACCTGTGCCCAGCTAACAAAAAAATGCCTTAAAATTAATTTGCAATTAAGTTCCAAAAATGCTAAAGTATTGTATTTTCATCAAAACCATACCTGTACCCATAATTTTTATAATTCTAGAGCTTCAGGAAATGAGGAAAAAACCAATAACAAAATTCCATCTTTATATACATGAACCAAGTTAAATAACATAGTGTAAAAATAAGGAAGTTTTATTGGATCCATAAATAAATGCAGTCTATCAGATTGCGTATCCCCTGTTTTCCTTTTTCATTTCCTCTGTGACATGTTAAATAGATGAAACAGGAGAAAAATACAGTAAAACCTGCTAAAATGTAAACGCAAAAGACCAAAAAAAAAACTTTCTGTTTAAGACAATTTCCATCTTAGCAGGTATAATGATATGGTATTCTCTTCACCAGGAGCATGAAGTTTTTCATTAAATCCCTCGTGGTTTTATTTACAAGGTCATCGAAAAAGAATGCCAGGATTTTTCAACCTTATAAAAAATTAATTCTTAAACGCATGGAAATAATTCTTGAGTTGAAATGTAGTGAAAGGATGCAAGTTTTTCCTCTGTTCACTAGATTACGTTGTTGGGCCTTTCTTCTTCACAGAGAGTAACATAACCGGAAATATTTATCAAGATTTCCTGGACATTTGTGATGATTTGGAAGCTGTAACTGGAAATAACATGATTTTTATGCAGGACAGAGCACCACCTCATTTCTTCCTATTTGTGTGTGCAACCTTGAATAAGAAGTTCCCCAACTTATGGATTGTACAAGATGGCCCAATTCCGTGGTCTCAGAAGTCCCGACCTTATGCCTCTGGACTATATATTAAGAGCATTGTTTACAGTGAAATAATTACTATTATCAGCCATTTAAAATGTTGAATCATAGTCGCAACTGAAACTGTAAGTAACTCCATAGATAGTCCCGCAGTGGCGCGGACAGTAAAGCTCGGCTCTCGTAAGATCGCTTAAAGCCAAGCAGCATCGACCACGGTCAGTGTTTGGGAGGGTGCATCGTCTATCCTCTCTCGTCTGCCTCTGCTGTGGGACCGTGTACGTTAATGGGAGCTGGTGCACGTTAAATCTGTTCGTGGCTCCAAAGTCCTCCAAGTTCTGTATAAGCGCTACCTCTGGGGGTGCCAATCCAGATGCAGGTCTCTCATCTGGAATTGGTTCAAAATTAGGAGACCTGGGGGGATAGTACAATAGACCTCTGGTCGTGGTGCTTTGGCTTTCGAGCCTCCCCCCCCCCCCCAAGTAATACAGTAATACAGTAAACTCCATAGATACTTCACAGGATATGGAGGAGATTGAATATCGTCTGGACGTCTGTCGAGCAACAAATGGTACACAGATCGAAACGTACTGAAATGGATATAAAACTTGGTACTTTTCTTCATATTTTAATACTAAATTTATGTTCGAATATGTTTATTTGTGTAATACAAATTTGTAATCCTGGCATTTTTTTTTATGACCCTGTATTTAAATTAGTTATGTATTTAGAATAATTATTTAACCCATCCCTTGCACATTAATCACATGTCACACTCGTCATTGATTCACAAGATATATTTGACTTACCATGAGTCATACTTGCGATTGATTAACAAGACAAAGTTTATTCAGGGTTCATAACATTTCTAAATTTTCCTACATTTCCTACCAGTATTTCAATTAAAAAATCTTCATGGTAGATTCCTTCAACATCTGCGATATAAGTCTACATTAAAGATTATCTTTTTATAATAATACTAGAAAAGTGAGAAAATGTTAGGAATGCTGCGATCACTGGTTTTCTTTAAATGAGTCACACTCGTGATTAATCCACAAGGAGTTCCGCAATAGCTATATCTCAAGTTCTAATGCACAGAATTTCACCAAACTTATTCTATTACATGTTGATATAAATAGATGCCAATTAAGTTTGTATGTGTATCATCCAGCATATAGCATTTTGCTGTACTTTTCACCATTTCCGCAATAGCTATATCTCAAGAACTAATACACAGAATTTCATCAAATTTCATATTGTGTTAGACCATGATATAAACAGATGCTTATTGAATTTAGACTCTGATCACTCAACAGGGGGTGCCGCTATCCAATGCTTGGGAGAAATATTCCTAATCGGATCTACAATCAATTGATGCAATTTAACAGAGTGTGGTTCGCAGTATTATTAACTTCATTTTTGTAACTCATTTTTAACCACGTTGTTGGCAAAATCACCCATTTTTGTTGCCAACTTTTAGCTGTGGACCCAATTAGAGAATATTAGCCCTATAGCTGTATCTTATTTCTTATTGTGTAGAAATGCACCAAATTTTATATTTAAGTTTAATGATTTAAAAACATATGGTTAATCTAATTTTTAATTTTAATATCCAACAGGTGGCGTTGTTGTTCTGTTCTTTTAATTCACAGATCACTGTAACTCCATGCTAAATTCGAAGAAATGCACCATGCTTTATGCTCATAATTGTTGATGCTATTATAAATTAATATATTAGAATGGTAAAGAAGAAAGTTTTGTCATGGCCACAACATACCACTTTAATTTTAGCATGAACTTATACGACAGCACGTAAAAACAATTCACATTTACCTTGTTCACCCTCACAAAACATTTATTTGATTTGGTAATTGTGAATGTGAAATTAAACCAGAAACATTTGTCTAAAAATGCAAAAATAGAAGCATTTATTAACAATCTTACAAACATTATACAAAACAAAAAATCAACATAGTCTTCTCCAAATAATACTAAGCATCTACAATGGAAAAATAAAAGCCTCTATACACTTCATCAGTAGTAGAGCAGAATTTAGCAAAACTACGTCATTTAACAGAAAGCTAAACATTTACCATTTATTGCTAGTATTAGACAGAGAAACTATAAGATATGTTAATATAATACTGCAAAACAGCAAATACAATTTGATAACATTAAAAAAAGAATGACAAATATTTTCAAGTGCTTTGAGAGAGAGAGAGCGAGAGAAAAAAAGAACATTGAGGCACCTTATAAACAGGAAACACTTTAGTACTTTGCATATATCTGGTCTCAATTCATTGGCAACTTTTTTTGGAGATAAAGTATATACTTTCTATAGTCTATTCAAAATTAAGAAAGACTGAACATAAATCCAAGCACATGCTTATTGACAGCTGTTAGCTGTAACATTGGCTACAGTCAACACCAGTCAAGCTTCGATTGTTGCTTAGGTTAAGGACATTGCCTTGCCATAAAAGAAAACATAGTTTGCTTATTTTGATCAGGATTTGTTTATATTTCTTAAAATTAGATAAATAAATAATAATAACAATAATAAAAACAGTTTTTAAGTCATCCCAAAAAATGAGAGATCAAACTTTAACAAAGCTAAAAAAAAAATGATTTTTAAACACTTTAAAAGTGGTATTATAACAATCTGGAAATTGTGATAACTGATGTTGATGATGTTTTAAGAAGAAATTCATCAAAAACTCTAAATAACTATTTAATTTGTGTAATTAACATACCAATTAATTGTAATTGTTAATTTGATTAGTTAAATTTGAAACATCAAACACCTGTCAACAAATTTGTCTATTTTTTGGGGACTGGGGTAAAGAACAAATAATTTATTTTTATAAAATTGCCAAATAAGTGAAAAATGCACAAAACAAACTCCATGATGGAAATTAGTAACCTTTATATTTATTTAAATTCCTTCTTAATTTTGAATGAACTATAAATTATATATTTACTTGATTAATTATGCATGAACAAAAACTAACATTAACAATAATTACTTTAACAGCGGCTCAAGTTTAATGATGGGATAATTTTGCTCATTAAAATCATTTGAGTTTTTAAAGGTATTTTGATTTAACATTTAAAAAAATAAATAAAAAATAAGATCATTATTTTACATTTTTAGTTTTCCCAGAAGAAAGGGTGGGGTGCCTCCCCAGGAGCATCAAAATATCTGCAACCCTGCAAGATTTGAGATTTTATTAACTACCAATAGTATAACAGTGTAAATTCCAATCCAGAACTCAATGTCTGAATTCAACATTGGTTGCTGCTCATTGATTTCAGTTAAAAATGCAGGGTTCAATCTGACTCTGGAACTTTGTTTCTATCAATATTCATGATATATTAACTAAATTTGCAGCAGACTTGCTTGATTGGTGTGGTATATAACAATGTCACAAAAAATTGTGAAAGTTGCCGTCATTTGCATCCAAACAGCATTGAACTAGACACCCCAAATTTTGGAATGTAGTTGACATTATGTGAGTGTTACCAACACAATTCAAGCACATTTTGCAACAGCATTGCCTTTTTCACAAAAAAATAAAAATAAAAAATAAATCCTGTTGAAAATTTCATCGAAATGTCCTTATTTTTGTAACATTATGATTATGAATAATAGTTATCTTTGGATAAAAATGAGAAATTCTGCATTCTTTGAATGACTCAATGAATTGTGACCATGCAAAAATAGTTGTGTGATAAATTAAGTGATAGATTTGTTACATTTAATTTTTTAAAAATAAAAAGACATAAGTTGCAAAAAATGTTGCCGATTTTAGCACAAGTTAACTAATATTAAACATTGCTTCTTAATGTGGAAAAGAGTACAAAAAGACATATAGTGGCAAAATCAATATAAAATGGGAATACAAACAATACAATATCAGGATATGTTAAGAGAGAAAAATTATGTGAAACACTTAAGATGCAGTCGCCTGTTCTTCATTTTTAACATTATCTTCTGAGCTTGCAGCAGTCTTGATGTTTAAACACTTTAAGACTTCAGCAGTATCTACATGGTCAGCTAGCGATTCTTGCTTATAATTTAACAGCACTTGGTCACCCCCTGCAGAAAGAAAAACCATTCTTGTGAATGTTATAGCAATTGTTATTTATTCTTGAAGAGAGATAACATTAAACAAGACAGGTAATAAGATACAATGCGTCTTAAGTGTGAATGAAACAAACAAACAATAAATAAAGAGGTTTGGGGAAGGAGTGTGTGTGAATTCCCTTTTTTCTTACAATATGGTAATGAATTAACAAATAACCATCAGATCTGTTTAAATCTTTCACACAGCAATCATTGAAATTATTTGTTGATATGTTTTTTCACTAATTTTTAAAGAACTGCATTAAAAAAAAAAAAAAAATCAAACAATGCGTTTTAACAAAATGTGAGTGCAGTACATCAAAAGCCTGTTGAAAACTTTTTGTGTGATACCTCATTGATTGTTGTGAATTTTGTATGTGCCTAGAAAAAGGCATGTTGACATAAGAAATAATACATATAATAAAACATGTTACTTGCAATTTTTTTTTGAAAGAGGGGGGGGGGGAGGGAGGGATTTCTCTGACTTAACCATATTATACATTGGATGCATTACTTGTTTAAAAAATAGATATTCAGGATAAGGTCACAAGTGTAAAGCAGGCGTGTCAAACTTTTAGACTTCCTCTGACTGCATTTGTGCGAAATTTTTTCCCCTCAGGCCACACTACACTGCACTGCTGTTAACATCAGTTGTTAGAGAAAAATGTAAATGTCTAGTAGTCTTTGGACTTCTTTTCTAATGGAACAGATTTCAAGATTATTGAGTACATGAGCCAGAACATTAAGACTAGTCACATGATTTTGCATTAGACTAAGATTCATTATGCATACCTGCCAATAGGTCAATTTTGAAAACCGTACAATTTTTCTGATATCTCTTTAAGGCATTCTTAAAAACACGCAACAGTAAAAATATATGCAACAAAAATGTAATATGGTTTCTTATGTACAAGTTCTCGAAATGTTTAATCTTATAAAAGATGTTCTTCTGTGAGAAATTTTAACATCTGAATTGCATTATGGTGCAATGAGCAAAGAGCATTCTTTTACAAGATTCTGTTATACATGAAAATTCTTTCACGTATGATTCTATGAGAACTTTATTATACTGCCTCGGTTACATTTTTTCCGTTTTGTAATAATAACGGAGAACTGAAAAATAAAATAAATCTAGTAATACAATCTGCCATGGCATATTTTTAATTTTTCTCTTTTCCATAAAAGAATGAAAAAAAAAAAAAGCTTGCATCAACTTTAAGATCTTTTATGCAATGGATAAAATATTTTACGATTTATTGCTAATGTTTTCTAAAAACACTACAATCTTACTGTTCACCCGTACAACTGTACATTTAGAACCAAGACAGTAATATTGTACGGCTAAACCATACAAGCTGGTTACTATGCATATGCATTTCTTCTTGGAATAGAATAAGCCTTAATAAGTGTCCAAAATTAAGCACATTTTTCTTAAATATTCAAGCATAAGTAACCCAGTTTCAGTACTTTACTAAGAGATAATTCGTGAGTTCTGAGCTTAGCAGTCTTGAATACATTCATTCTGAGCAAGTCAACATCTACAAACTAGCCTTTATCAAAAATATTAAAATTATAAGCATTCCCTGTTAGACTTACACTGATGCAACAGAATTATAGTTTTATGTCACCAGCGTTTCAAACATATTTTCAAACTTTATTTTTCGAACACATACTGCAAGGATAGTATTCATAATAATCATGATTTGTATGTGTATGAATGAACATAACATCCAAACGGCACTTCTGATTGAGCTACCATTGGGCAAATAGGTTATTCACCTCAGACTTATGATGTTTGCTTAAATCGGGTCCTGCTAAATCGATTTAACCTCCGATTGCCACACATGCGGTAGATACATCAATGAAGATAAATCAGTTTTTTTATGTTAGCCCTAAATTAGTATCTATATATTTAAAACAAAAAAGCGCATTCTGTCAAATTCCAACAATATTTTTCCACATGAAAAGGGTCTCTTTGCGCATGCTTCAACCTTTTTTTTTTTTTTTGGCTTCTCCCCTCAGAAATGGGAAACCAGATTGATTAGCCCTTACCTGTTTAGTCTAGGGGGATTGAAAACGGATGGAGTCATACCATTGCATTGAAAGCATAGACCTAATATATTTTTGATCTGAGGATGAAAGCTAAATCTTTTTTTTTAAAGAACTCATGTTTTCACTACTAAACATGTATATTTTTCACAAAATTTTAAATAGAGCTTGAATACAGTTAACCGATTGAAATGTCAGAGAGTTCGAAAGGTGAAAACAATTTTCCATTGCTGTAATAAAAGAGCCTAGGCGAAAACAAATGAACAAACAAAAAAGTGAGAAGAAAACATTTCTTTTACAACTAGATAACAATATTTTTTCACAAAACTTTTACACGTGCTGTAAAACCGTTTTATTTATCACAGATAAAGATTTTAAAGAGTTCGGACTAAAAAACTGTTTATTTTAAAACTATGAAACGACCCTACATAAAAAAAAAACAAGAAAATGAGCGCTTTTATTACTAAATATCAATATTTTTTCATGAATTTTTAATTAAAAAAAATAATTTCATACGAAACCGGGTTAAAAATATAAAATAAAATCTTGACTTTTTAAAAAATTTATTTACTACCACGGGCCTGGGCAATGCCAGACAGGGGTCAGCTAGTTTTGTTTTAAAGTGATTTAAAGTCAATAGGTAAATAGGGTTTTCAATGTTAGCTTTAAATCAATTTTTTGTCTTAAATCGATTTAGTTAAATCAGAGTTTCGATGCTAGCTTTAAATCGATTTAGTTAAATCAGATTTCTGAAGTTGGCTTTAAATCTATTTTGGTCTTTAATCGATTTAAAGCCAATAAATAAATAGAGTTTTCGATGTTAGCTTTAAATCAATTTAAGGTCCAGGCCTATACACCATAGTTGAAAGAACTTATACATTTTTGTAGAAATCGGCTGAGGGATTAGGTATTGGATAATTTAATTTTCAAACCATTTTGCAACCGATCTCATTGTGAAAATCATCAAGAAAATGTGACAGGGTAAAAGTGATAAATATTGCAACAATGTCAAAATATCAAATACTAGTCAAGTATTAATAGCACAGAAATCATGTCTCCAGTTTCAAAATGGGAGGGTCAATGTTCAAATCCAACTGATTCTATTGCGTCAGAAATTTATATATTTTTTTTTCTGTACTTTCTGGATGCATACACCATAGAAATGAGATGAGCTTCGCCAGATTCTGTGTGCCTGAGCCCACGTTGGACTCAGGCTCAAAGTAAAAATTTTATTTATTCACAAAATGAAAAAAAGGAAAAAAAAAAAGTTATTTGAAAAAGGTCTAAGTTTCTAAAAAGTAGTCTAAGTTTTTAAAAATGTTTTACAATCTTTTGAAAATCAGTTTGAAAGTGAATTGAATCATTATTCATGCGATTTGAGGAGAAATATTATGTCTGATTCTGAAGTCTTTGCACAGTCAGTAAGTAATAATAACATAAGGAAGTCACAAGATAGCTCTTCTCTATCACTGCTTTCTGTTTGAAGTCCTTTTCCAGAATTACTGCAAAACAGTACTTATGTCTTTCTGTCATAGTTGTACAACAATATGTTAAAAGAATAAGAATTGTGACTTTTGCAGATTTCTGACAGTGAGTCAGTATCAATAACAAATTTGCTATTTCAAACAGATTCTCAAGAACATGAAAATCATGAAATGTTGTCGTGAGGGAGTACTTAAGATTAATCTTAGGCAGGGCTTAACAAATACGGTCGCCAGGTCGCCACTGGCAACTAGATTTTTCTGTCTGGCAACCAGATGTTTCTATACGGGTTAAAAGTTTTTTAATCTGACTTTTTATTTATTTTATTTATGTATGTTTCTTTTTTACAAAAATTTATCTAAAAATGAACACATACCCTTATTTGTCTGCAGAAACCAGGGATTTTTCCCTTCTATTGTCCACTTAATAGAAGCGACAAATTTGAAAGGCATTCATTTCCCATCTCATGCACAGAAAACGTCATTCTTTTCCGTTATAGCATGCCACATAAGTGCAATGTGGGAAGAGTGGGGGAGAGGGAGGTTTCAATAAAAAACTAAGAAATCAAGATAATTTAGCCTCTCTGACGGCATCTAAAATTGGATACAATGCTACAAAATGCTCAAGGTTTTTTTTTTTTTTTGTTTCAAATCAGATTTTTGCATTTCAGAATTAAAACTGATTAATCTGTGACGTTCATTTTAAAGAATAATAACAACTAAGTTAAGTGATTATAAGTAATTCATCTGAAGTAAATCTATAAAATTTAATTAAAATTTGAAGAATAACTAATTTTAATAAAATTAAATATGTATTTTTTAATTATTTCTTCCTCACGTAAAATGCATGGCTCTTTTATTATCTGCACACCCCACACATTGCACAATATGTAGGCGCCACCCTGGTTTGTAGTAGACAGTTGTCTAGTCTATATGACGTAAAAGATTAAAGGTACAGCGTGTTTGCAGACTGGCTGCTTTTAAAAAAAGAATAATAATTTAACAAATATTAAGCATTTTTTTTTTTTTTTTTGTAACAATTTATTTCGCTAATGAAATCTTTTGCGATGCCTTGCTCCATGGAGCCCTAAATTCTTTTTGCATTTGAATCTTATGGAAAGTAAAAAACGAATTTTTTTTTTTTTTTTTAAGTCATTTGGAATTTATAAAAGTGATAATAAGGAACAAAATGATGGCAAACAATCAAAACCAAATGAACCAGAACAAATCATTCATTGCACTTCAGAAGGGTAAGTTATTATTATTATTATTATCTTTATCCTCCAATTTTTATCATAGATTGTCGGATTCAAATAAACCATCCTCCTCCACCCAGCCGGCTAATTTCGATAACCTAATTCGAATTTTGAGTTTTTTTTGCAAACTTAATTAGTTTTGATATTTCTCATATATGGATTTATTTTACAAGCACGTAAAACTTTTTATGATTCGAGCCGGTTTATGTATATAAAAAACAAAAAGCCTATTTTTTTTTACAATTATGGTTGCTTAAAATTTCTATCAAGAACAGCATCTGTTACTCATCTTAATTACAATCTTAACTTAAAATTATCATAAAAGGTTTCATTATAGATGTTGTAAAGTTCCAAAATACTAAGAAATAAACTTAGAAATTATATTAAAGAAAAATCATTTGTAACTTTTATTTCGAATTTGGCAAAAATAAGTTCATCAAATATACATTTTAAAATAACAAAATCAGAATTATTTTGACTGATTTCGACCGGAAAAAAAAAATTGTTTTCCTGTTTCAATATTTCATTGATTCCCCCCTCATCAGATATAGATTTTAGAGTACTCAACTATCCAGACATTTGAAGCATTCGGCAATCAGCATTTCCCGAACCAGCCGGTTAATTAAGCCTTTATAGTATTTTTTTTATATATAATTTTGTTAAGTTTCATTAGAAAACTTGGTTTAGTTAGTGCGTTCTTAGTTTATATGTTAGTATAATTATGTACTGTTCTGAACTATGTAACTAATAATTCTAACCTCTACTTGCTATTCTTTTTTTAAATCTTTTTTAGTTCATAGAAAACTTTTGTGTTTTTTGAAAAACAATTTCGGGGGGAGGGGGAGGTTAAATATTTTTTTACTGGTGACTAGAAATTTTTGCTGGCTACCAGATTTTATAAAATTTGTAAAGCCCTGATCTTAGGATTTTCTACATAAGAAGAGATATTTTAATGGGAAAATTAAACTTGAAACATTTTTAAAAAATGTTAAAAATTTTTTTGCATGTTTTAAATATCAGTCTCGGGATTTGCTGACACAAAATTTTTTGGGTTTGGAGAGTTTTTTTTTTCATTTATACAAAAGGCGCCAAACTCTTAAAATTTAGGCACACTTTAACAGTTCATTATACAATAAAATGAAATATCACTGTGCATGTGATTATTATTTTTTCCTCCCCATAACTTATAAAGTATAAAACAGAAAATTTAAACCAACAATAAAAATGTAGGATCATTGAATCAAAAAATAAATTGAATACAGTTTGCTAAAGGCATAAATCCAAATATATATGATTAACTTATGTACAGTGATTAGTTTTTGAAATCAAATATTATTCTGGTTGGTTTGGCTGTACAAGGTTTTTGCCCCTTCTTTCAAAAGAAAAAAAAAATCTCTATGCTAAATATATACGCGTGAAATCAATCTTCGGTCAAGAAATACATCTCCAAAAATGCATCACTGAAATCATCCAAAAGTATCGTATAAATAAAACAAATTATTCTATTATTTGATTTGATGGCTTTTCCGCAGAGCAATTCAGAAACAAACTCCAAGGATTTGAGTACAATGCCCAAAATTGCTTAAAAAAAAAAGGTGGAACAACTTCTTTAGGAGGATTTATTTCATGCTTGATACATACTTATGTAAAAAGTTTAAAGTACAATACATTTAATCTAATCCTGCAATACAGAATAACAACATTGATGATTACTAAGACAATTTTAGGATTTTTTTAAGATTTAATTTTGTGAAAGGTATAATATAAATGGGCCTAATTTTCCTCTGGAGAAAACACTGAATTTGTGATGTTATATAAGGAACATCTTTTAATTGCTTAAAGGCATGAAATAAAAACATTATAAACATTAAAACTAGTCGTTGGGGGCCACCGTAATACTTACCCATCATGGATATGCATAATGTTAAATATTAAAATAAAAAAATGTGTAAACTACTTATAAAATGCATTGCAATTCAAATAAAATCGAGGCTTGATGACGTCACAAACTTTAAAGGCTCGATTACTGAATTGCTTGAAAGAAACATCCTTATAACTCCAAAAATAATAATCCTATTAACTAGCGGTTTATTGCATCTGATTAAGCGTCAAATTTCCAATTAAAATATATCTTTGAAGTGAAATTTGGATGAAATACAGGGTCATGAAAAATCGAAGAGTGTGGAAAATAGGATTACAAATATCTCGGCAACTCATTATCCGATCGACTTTATGCTTTAGGCAAAATTTATGTTTTTTTATTGTCTTTTATATTCATTTCTTAAAATAAACAATTTCGAAAATTTTTATATACCTTTTATCAGAACGAATATTTCGAGAGTCCGAAAAAAAGAGTTCCGGATCATCGAGGTTATTGAAATGAAATAGGCTTCTTCCCATTATTACATACTAAGTACATACCAAATTGCAAGTCTCTATCTCAATTTTTTCGGGAGATAGAGCATTTACAAACACACACACACAGACAGACGGCAAATTTTTTTTTCTAAAAATATGTTTTTCGGAATCTCCAGTGTCTGAAACGTGTAAATCCGTCAAATTTTTTGTTTCGATTTTTAAAACGATTACAAGACTTACCCTATACTACGTATGATGGGTAAGTAATAAGTTTTATTAGACTGTTGACATGTAAAAAAAGAAGATGGATAAAAGAATTATACTATATTAGCATGACAAGCAGGGAAGCAGGAAATTTAGTTGTAAAATTTAAAAAAAAAGGAGCCTATAGCTGATATTAAGTATAATAGAAAAACCACAGCCCTGGCAAGATTATATCAAGAAGAAACCATCCAAATAAATTTCAATGGAAGTGAAATAATTTTTCCTCCCATTTATTCTATACATTCATAATGAGAGAAACCATACAGATAGTAACATGCAAAAATACAATATGTAACGATGCAGCATCTTTTAACTTACCAAAATTGTGGCTTGAATTACACCATATGATTACAAATATGGAAATAAACAACCAAGTAAACATAAAAAAAAGTGAATAATTTTAAAAAGTACATGAAAAATTAAATGATGGTGTTTCGAAAAATAACTTCATAGACCGTGCAATGGGGGAATATTCTTATTTGTTTTGATAATGGCTCTTATGAAACCGAAACATGTCAACAGTCTAATAAAACTTACTTTACTGTTTATAAAGCTTTTATTTTATGCTTTTTTAAAAATTAAAAAGAAGGATATTACTACAAGGTGTTATAATTTGTTATATATATATATATATATATATATATTTCATATAAGGAAATAAGAAAAGCAACTAAATTATTTATATATGTAAAAAAAAAAAAAGCCCTCACCTTTTGATACAACCAATGTTCCTCCTACTTGATAATAGTCACCCTTTAAGTCACCTCCAAGATTTGCAGCTTTAGCCTACAATTCATGGATAAATTATATCATCAAAGGGGAAAAGAAACAGGCAACATTTCATGCACAGTACAAATAAGTAATGCGTAAAATTTAGATGTTTGCAAGAAATAAACAAAAATTGCATGAGTTTAATCATGTTTCTATTTCAAAAACTAAATCAGAGCAAAAAAGATTACATTCAAAATGTATTAACCAGAAAAAGAAGGCCATATATATCATTTGTGAATTTGTATATGTTTTTTCATGTATGTTCAATCTACGCATGCACACTTTGCACTCATGAAAACTACAAAAATAAAATAAATAATTGGATGCAGCAACTCATTGTAAAGCAATTATAAATATGCAGGAAGTTTTTGTATTGTCATGATCACTATAACACATGTATGTGTGTTTCATGTTAGAGTCCTGCATGGAGCAGGTTATACGCATATGTATAATTTTTTTTAAGGGAACTTAAAACCAGACAGAAAAAAAATATATATATATATCAACCCGAAAAAAAAAAACAGGTATACTTCAACATGAAATGTATAAAAATTAATCCTTGTTTTAATGCAGATTCAGGATAATAGTCTATAACAGGGTTAGTACAGTTTAGACCAACTTTTTTTTTTTCTAAAAAAAATAAATAAAAACAATTTTATACTCTAGCGCAGCGTTTCTTAAACTTTGCAATCTCGTGGACCCCCTTTGATGCGATATGCATTTCAGGGACCCCCAACAATTTTTTCTTAATATAAAATAAGAAAATTACTTTAATGTATGTACCTTATTTATTTTAAAATTGCACATATTCTGAGTTTAGTGTTTTGGAGAAAAAATCAGCTGCATTTATGAGTAAAATAACATACATTTTAAGAAGGTTAAAATGTACATGCTACTATTTCCTATGAGAAAGATGCTGCTGCTTTTTTGGAACTAGATGTGCATTGTCTTGTTTATTGTTTGAAACATGTATCCATGAGTCTGGTTCATTCAGTTGAATTCTACATTTGCTTTCCATGTGATATGCAACCAGCTGGAGAAAGTCTTTTCACACAACCATGTGGTGCGGAAGGGAAATAATTGCTCGATAGCTTTTTCTGCTATTTCTGCATATGTATTTCACAAACACAACCAAAAATTAGGAAGACTTACTTGGAAACCAATTTTCATGGAACCATCGTATGATAATTCCGCAAGTTCTTCCGGCTTTTAGAATGTTAAGGTTTTGATTTCACTAATTTCTTGGAAATGAAATGAATTCATCATCCACTCATTTTCTGACTTCGAGGGAACACAATGAACTTGGAAAGTTTATTCCAAGTGCTTCAGGTGTACAACAAAATTTTCAATTATATCAGGGTAAATAATATCGCCAGAGGTTTGTAAGAAATGAAATAATGTTGGTAATGATTCAGAAATATATTATTTTCAAATTGATTTGCCCAGAAATAAATATTTTTTTGTTTGCTTCTACTTTGTCCTGAAAAATGTGGTACTGATGTTCCTTATCAGCTTAAATACAGCTTATTCAGAAAACTAAAAAAAACTATATGTCAAGTATGCCACTTTGACAAGCCAGAAAAGAAATCATTAAAACAACCTTTCAAATAGAAATTGGAATCCATTAAAAACAGTCTTACTTCATTACGCAGTGATAAAATGAGATTTAAAACTTTTCCTCGTGGCAGCCACCAAATTTCTGTATGCAAAAGTAGCTGTTTGTGTTGACTCAACTTTTTCGCACAAAATTTTAAAATGTCTCCAATACAATGGACGAGCCTTGATACAATTTATTACTCAAACAACTTCGCTGAATGTAGACTTCAAATCTTCAGACAATTTCTGGGAACTAGCGAATGGCAGTGAATACAACACTGTATCCAAACTACATGTAGTGATTTAGCTTTAACCAAGCCAATCAAACCATTAACAGTTCCACTCATAGCTCGAACCCCATCGGTACTTATTCAGACACATTGTAATCTTTTTATTTCTTCTTTTTTGTATGAAATTATTTCAACATATGAATAATGTAGCATTTGTTCTGCAATTTGGAATGTCTTTTTAAAAAAAAAATCTTCACATACATTACCACCACATTCATAATGAATGAAAACTAGCAAATGTACATCTAAACTCTCATCCATGCAAAATAACAACTCATTTTTACGTGATCTATCAACTGGTCCTCAATATTTTTACACAAGTCTCCGATTCTGTCCTTAACAGTATCATTGATAAAGATAATGAAGATAAATTTAAATCCTTTGCTGCTTTCTCTTCTAGCATTATTGTGATCATTGCTTTAGCATCAGGTACAGTTCACCACTCTGCAAATGTATGAGGTTTTGCAGACTGTTACCATCAGAGGCAAAAACGATGGAGCATACGAGGCAAACATGCCCTTTTCGATATTGGAACAAGTTGAGAACTTTTAAAATAATATTTCTCACTTGTTTTCAGTTCTTTTAACCTGCTCTTAAGAAAGTCAGTTGGTTTGCGTTTAATTAGTAAATGTCTAGTAAGTGTTGGTTGCTGGTTTTACACACTCATTTGACAGTATATCGTGACAAATCACACAGACAGGGTTTTAATACATATATACTCATTCATATATTGAATAAAAAAGTATAAGTATGTAACAAGAGGGACTAAAATATGAGCAGTGCATTTAAAAATGACAATGGCTGGCTGGAATTCACTCACTACCATTTTCATCTAGCAGCATACGCCCTACACTCGAAGCATTACCAAAAGGAATGCTAATCAGATAAGCAAGCCTGAAACAACAGGTAAATATTTTGTAAAATACAGACAGATTTCCATTACCTCTTAAAAACGAATTAAATTTCATTTCTCGCACGTGAATCCTCATTTAAAAAAAAATATAAATTCTTGGAAATTTAAAAAAAAAAGAAAAAGTTTGTGAATTTAGTGAAGTTTGTTCTAATCTAAAAGTATTGTTCTAGTTTTGGGACTACTAATCCAGTTTTGGGAAAAACTGTACTTTTCGTAGATTTTAACACTGTGGATAATGGGCTGTGGACTTTAAATAACGGAATTCATAAGTTCGTAGCTTCGTCAACTTTTCTTTCAGAAATTTAAAAATGAAAACTCATTTTTTTAAATCAGAACCAGAAGTAATTGAAAAATATTCATTATATGAATTTTTAAGATTTTGTTTAGTGGAGAACTTTTATTAAAAATTAACTTTACATTCGTCTTTTTCAACAAGCTACTATGACAGCACGAAACAGTATTCATGTTTAAAGCGAACTTAGGTAGATTTATTAAGATGGTCTATTAAGATAAGTACAGTGTTTCAGTGTTCCAGAAAAAAATATTCAGTAAAAATGTTTGTTTTGCACAGAGATGAATTCAGAGTGTGGCTCTTGCAGATAGGGGGGATGGGATATCCCCTTCCGGGTATTGTAATCTCTTCCCCCGAAATATTTAGGTGGTTATTAATGGTCCTTGACTAGTAGTTCTAGTCCTGCAACCTCTCACCCCCTTCTCTGCTGCAGCTACAGAAATTTCTGACGAAGAAAAATATCAGAATTCAAGACTGAACTTGAGGACCCCCGGTTGTAAGCTCGCGGACCCCTTGGGGGGTCCGTGGACCACAGTTTAAAAAATGCTGCTCTAGCGCATAGCAACTTTTTGTAAAGCTACTGTGTATTTTAAGATCAATATTTTCAATAAAATGTAAAAGCTGGTAAATAGGGTGTTTTTCTGCTGCTTTTACTGTCGCTTTATTATTATTATTATTTTATTAGAAACTTGTCGGTTTTGGAGGAGAAGTGCAAACCTGCCAACATTGCACTAAACTTCCGTACAATGTATGTTAATTAACCAAGGTTAAACACGTTTCAAACCAGTAATTTTTTTAAGAAATGCATTCAAATAGGTTCTACATGAGAACAGGAAACTAAATATATATTATTTTTTCAGATATATTTTCTGGTTATAAACGTCTTTAACCTGGATCAAATTAACTCTCATTGTACGGAAGTTTAGCTGAAAGTTGAGGTGTAAAGACTTAATTTCTAAAACGTCAAATCATTCTAAGAATTCCTTATGAAAGGCTTTTTTTTTTTAATAATTAAATTTAAACAGAAAAGATCACAATTGATCATTTAGGGATCTGACAGAAAAAGACAGCCCAGATAGCAAGAATTTCAAGGAAAATGTTTTGAATAACTGTGGGAAAATAAATTCTATTCATTAAAGTACATTGAATACTATTTATATATTTATTTCAGCTATCAAAATATTCTTGATATCAAGCTTTAATTCTAAACAGCCCTTTATTATTTGAGTATAAGGGACATCTGTTACTAATAATGTTTAAATTGTAGTTGTACAATTTGTATTTTCTACATAACTGAGTAATTATTTAATTAAACTTATTTTCAGATGGAGAATTATTCCTTAATATTTGAAAATGTTTTATTTTTATCAACAAATATGCATGTACGTGTAATAGAAAAGGATTAAAATAAAAAAAATATATATTAAAAGTTTTTAAGTCTTTATGTGTACTTTTAAGTCTTATGTGTAGTAATCACTTTTATCATATTGGTTTTTATTTTAATAAAACGAACAAATGACAAGGTTTTTTTTTTATATAATTCTATAGAAAATTATTTTAAAAAAATAACCTGATAAAAAAAAAAAAAAAAAAAAAAAAAAAAAAAAAAAACAGGTTTTTAGGTTTGCTTGAAATATATATATCAAGCCTTTTCTTTTCTTTCTTTTTCTTTTTTTTTTGGGGGGGGGGGGGGGCAAACTTAGTCTATAATTGTATCTCTAATATCAGTTAGGATGTTTAAAAACTGATTTTTTTTTTCTTAATTAAGATCTAATTTACAATTTTTGTTTTTGCATTGAAGTATTGAATGCAAAAACAAAAAGTTTGTGTACACTAACCACAATGCTACACACTTCATTTTCAATACCGAATATGCCATAGTGAACTTCAATAACATATATCAATTGCATGGTGATGTGAGTATATTTACGAGAGTTAGAGCATGGAAAGAAGGCCAGACAAACCAAATTCATAAACATTTCTCAACTATGTTTGAAAGTGTTAAAAAGTATTAATTACTAATAAAAATATATTATACATCAGTTAAATTATGAAGATCATATTACACATAAATAAAATAATTAGAATGTAATTAAAAAAATATTAATATTTTTTTTTATTATTGATTATAACACATGAATGTAATTAACATACAAATGAGGGCAATATATAAAAATGGATGATGAAAAGATGTTTAATTAACATCGTATAAAATAAGAAATATACTCAAAAAGGTATTAAAATTTATAAAATTCAAAAAGAGTTTTAAAAAAGTAACAAAACTTTAAAAAATGAATAAAAGAACTAAGCAAAACTTAAACTAGAATACCAAAATCAAACATAGGAAGTATTTTATTTAATTTTAAAATGAAAATTTTGTCATAGATTTCTTTAGAAGCATAGCAGAGTTGATCTCTAAAACAGTATTCTAGAAAAACTTACTTTATTAATTATGTAAATTATTAATCTAAAATTTTTAAATTGTGAAAAACATTGAAGGTTTTTTTTTTCTTTTATAAAACTGAGAGAATATATATATATATATATATTTTTTTACAGTAAATTTTTACAAGTAGTTTAACAGATTGAGATAAACATAAATATAACACAGAAAAAAAAAAAAAAAAGTCATACTAACCTCAGATATAGCATCCCGTGATGTCTTTGTGAATAAAGCAGGAACAAGATTCAATATACCATACCTGAAATAATTGAAAAGAAATATTTTTCATCATAATCGGAAAGTAAATCTATATATATAAAAGAAAGTCCTGACTGGGGAGAACATCAATGCACAGCCCAAACTACTGAACCTAGAAACATGCAAATTGGGAAAAAAATACTTCTTAGGATGTAGAGGCGCACTGAGGAAGAATTTTCAAAAACTCTACCCCTAAGGAGGGTTAAAAAAAAAAAAAAAAAAAAAACTGAGAAAATTCCTTAAAAATCAGCTATTATAGTTATGTGACAAATGATAAAATTTTTGTATGGTATTTTTGTAGCGAATGGTACCAAGTACATTCTTCTAAGTCTGATAGTTTGTGAGATATTGCCTATGAATTTCTTTCTTCTTAAACCCCTATTTTTTCCCCCTTGAGGGCATTTTTAATGATATCAAAAATCTGCCATACATACATTTTCGGCCCTTTTCCTAGAAGTAATAATAACTTAAAACGGATTCGATACGAACCATAATTAAGAAGTTATGGTTTTTTTTTCTGTTTTATAAAAAGCCAACCTTCCCGGTTTGATTTTGCCCATTAACAAACTTGACCAAGATTTTATGGCCCTTGATTTTGTGTATCAGTTTAAAAGAGATTTTATTGAAGTTATCATGTACATAAAAAAGTGATATAGATAGATAGATAAAGTTTTGAACTGGGGGTGGTTTTGTGTTCTGAGAGTCATGATCGGCTTAGATCTTCAAAATTTTTCAGAAATTCCAACATAGGGGAGAATGTAATAAATAGTGCTTTTTACAAAATCTACCATAAAGAGCTCACTGCTACTATATTCATACATGATAGTCAATAATCTGCTTAGTACTATATTATCACATAGTTTTCACATCTTTGACTTTTTTTTTTTATATATAAAAAAAAATTAATGGATATGAAAAATGCATAAACTGAAACATACTTACTTATCAACAATTTTCTTAGATGGAAATTTTTCAGAATACTTATAGTCTATTCAAAATTAAGAGAGAATTTAAATAACTATAAAGGTGCTATTAATTCATCACCAATTTATACCATGATGTTTCAATTTTGCACTTTTATTTGCTTAATTGTCAATTTTATAAAAACAATCATTTGTACTCGACCATTATGTTGACCATAGTTGTCTCTTTTATTAACTCTTGAGTTCTATGTTATACTTAAAAAAAACTGGAAAGTTGGCAACTATAAAGTTGTGCAACTTGAAACGAACCTATTTTTTTTTTTTTTTATTATGTTGACAACCAAACTAAGAACTAATATAACCTAGTTTTGTATTAAAGTTTTCCCCTTATCAGTTTTGTCATTTTAGCTACTCTTTTCCATCTTCAGTATAGCAAGCTGTTAAAGGCCACAAGTCAATTTTTCGTGGACAAACAGTACACATCCAACAATTTTCTGACAAATCGAGAGTAGTTTTCTGGGATCTATTGTATTTTTTTCTACCCTCTATGATTATTATCTCATTAAAAGATATTCAAATTGTTCTACCATAACTGAACAACAAAAAGAGTAGAAATCATTCCTGCATTAAGTAAAAGGGAGAAAATCATAATCACCTTACTCTACTGACTGACAAAATTAGTGAAAAGTATGAGAGCAACTGTTGAAAATCACAGTAAAGAACGAACCTGGAAAATTTAATTATTCAGAGTTGCTACATCTAGAGGAGATTAAAATCAGGGCTGCAGAGTCGGTGGGAAAAATTACAGACTCCGAGATAGCTAAAGTACTAGTATTGCATGTTGATTCCTATTATTCAGATTGCTTCATTGATGTCATTTGTTTTGAAATAGTAATAGTCACTTAATTAAATTTGTCATTAAATAAAGGAAATATTACTATTTAAAAAAGGTGGCAACAATCAAGCAAATGGAATAATAAAAAAAACATCCAACTGGCAACACAGCAACCTGCTGGCACATTACTGTTTGAACTTTAAGCATATGATGTATATCAACCGATAATTTATTTTTCTTTCACGTTTCATTTTTTTATGATAAATTATGATGTAAGCTGTGATAGGTAGTCAAGACTAGGACTCATTTACTGCAGCAGCAAACTTCCAATAGTATTTTAGTATAAATAGTTTCACCTTTTTTAAAATGCAGATATTTTTTTTAAAATAAGGCAAAAATATTCTTATAAAATGCCTGTGGAACTTTGCCCTTACATTAATCGGCTCTGGTAAAGACTGAAAATATTTTGAACATCACCCCCACCCCTCCTCCCAGCACACTCACAAAAACACAATATGCATTAAATTTTATATGTGGTAAAATTTAATTATGTTACCAAAACTCTGCAAAAACTGCATGTAAAATATTTACATGCATGTAAATTCCAATCAAAAAGTTAAATTTGAAGCTATTAGATAGAAACAACAGCTAAAATCTAATAAATCTCCAAAATTTACTTTGAACAACACATACAAAGATCTATCAGATGAATCCAAACAGCATATATTATGTTGGTATATCATTTTAAGACGATAACCAAAATATTTTATGCCAAATTATACCAAAACATGGGTGAAAGGATGTTAACTTTTGGTTTTATATCTATTCCTGCAGATCCAAAAAATAGGAGGCAAAAATTTTACAATTTAAGCATCATTTGGTGTCTCCAGAACCCAAAAAATTACAATGGAATGCAAGAAAAATAAAAGTGAAAATTTTACTATTTTAGCATTAATTCTGTTCTCACGGCTTCATAGAAAAGGGGAAAATTTTTAAATTTTCAGAATTATTAATTGTATAATTTTGGGTCCTGCAGACCCGAAAAATCCAAATATTGAAATCTAAAGAAGTAAATAAAATGGAAATTTTACTATTTCAGATCCTCCTGACTTGGAAAAGAAAATGCAAAATGTTGCAGTTTTGGAGTTATTGTGTGTCTTCCAGACATGAAAAATTCCGATATAAGGAAAGAAAAATAAAAGATGAAAATTTTATATTTCCTGCATTAATTTTATAATTTTGGCTTTATTTCGGGTCTGCAAGACCTGAATATCGAAAGGAGAAATATAACAGAAATTTCACAATTTCATTTTCATTTTGGGTATCGCAGACTCAGGGAAAAAAAATTACAATTTCACATCTTTTTGGAGGTCCTATGCACACGAAAAATGAGGGAGGAAATTTACAATTTCAGCATTACTCCTGGTCCCACACACCTGAAGAATCTAGCATGAGTGCAAGACCTCAGTCTCAGGACTGATTTCAGTCTTTGAGAGATTTTTTGATTGATAGTAAATTCTATTTTATATGTTTAAATAACAGCAATTTTACTATCCAGAACTTTGAATCACCTTCTTTTGATGCAAGATATCAATTTTTAACCATAATGCAAGGCATAGAATTCTTCTAGCTCATTTTTATTTGGTTATTTCTAATATTCAGAAATGTTTTCAGTCTTGGCTTGGATGGACTTCTTGCACCCATAAATCTGAGGGAAAAAAAAGGGGGGAGAAATTTTTCTATTACAATGATATTTCGGATTCTGTGGACTCCAAAAGAGCAAATTTAAAATTTTCGTATAACCCCGGGTTCCGCAAACTCAAAAAAAAAAAAAAAAAAAAAAAAAAATGAGAGAAAGGACTATATACTAAATATAACCATAATTTAGCCAGGCACAAGTGTTCATCATAGTTTTTTTAATATCACCATTTTTTTTTCTCACGAATCTTTTAACATTATCTAAAAACAAATAGCCAATATTTTAACATTGATATATCTTAAATAACTTACTTAAAAACAGCTATAATATAAATCATGATAAAATATGTTAACACAAACAAATAACAAAATCTCATGTAATTGATCTCTATTAATGATTAGGCTTAGTCAATAACAATCATGTTAAAATAAGACATAATATAAACTAGAAACATTTTATTTCATAATCAAAGAACCATATCTAATTTTATGTAGCACAAAAATAGAAACTTACGTTATATAAAGGGATTTGGTTATTAGAATTACGCCAGGTGGATGATTGGAAAGTGTTGCAATTTAAATGATGCTGCACGAGGTGAATGATGCCAATTGAAAGAAGATTTGGCGAGTTATCACTGGAACCCAGCTAACATAAATGTACCAAAGCTTCTTTTTTTAATTCCCCCAAAAGCTAGCTCTTGGGTTTACAATAATAATTGCTCTCATTAACACCTTCACGACAAGAGTCCTTTACAGAATTTTCAATCTTACCACCAATTTTTCAAAACAGAAGTTTTTACCTAATTGACAGACTTGAGATTTACTCAAAGCAACAGACAAAATGAGGAAAAAAAAAAAAAACAGTGGAAGGGAGGAAAGGGGGGGGGGTGTAGAGAGAAAATATTTAAAACAAATTGTAAGATGTTATAACAAATTACACTATTTTTTTATTTACATTTTATTTTAAAGAGTTTAAAATATTTCCTTTTCGCATTGTCACAGGCCTATTTCAGCAAGCATGGCTTAGTGTATAGTAAACTCCATTGTTGTGGTAACATATTGTAGCTGTAACCATAAAGAATATCTGCCGATCTATCACTTGCACCAGGCTAATGGAAAAATGTCTTAAAATAAATCTATTAATTTCTAAATTAAAATGTTGTATTGTTATTGGAAACACACATGCGTACATAATTTTTATTATTCTAGCCTATCAGGAAAAGGGTGAAAAGTCCATAACAAAATTCCATCTTAACATAATATGAACAAAGTTAAATAAAAGAACCCAAAAAGCAAGACGGTGTAGCAGACAACATGTAGTAAATAAAGCAAAGAGAATTGGTTATAAAACATAAAGTTCATCATTTGCAGCATTTAAATTTATGTATTTTATACAAAAAATAATAATTGAAACATAGCATATAATTAATCCAAGAATGGTAGAATAACAAAATTTTAATATGGAGAATTTTTTATTTATTTAATTATTTATTATTTTAGTTTAAGAAAAACTCATAAATCACATACTTTTCTTACTGTTTGTTAAACTACAAGAAATCAACAATACAGATTTTTCTTTTTTACATTAACTAAAAGTATTTTTCTGAATGTTTTCAATTTGGTAAAGTGTTTTAAAAGTGGTGGTTCATTTGAAAATGACCGATACACAGCTGAAGTTTGAAACTGCAAAAACACTTAGAGCTTTCCAAGAGGTAAAAAATTAAAATGCTGATTAACTCAATACAAATTTAATTTAAACTAAACACATATATAGATCTTTTTAAAATAATTAAGCAAGAGATGCAATACCTTTTATAGTTCATGTCTTTGTAGCACTTCTTGTCAATGTCGACAAATAAATCTAGAAAAAATAAGTATAATAAATTAAAATTTTTAAGTTTGATGTGCAATGAAGAAAATGCATATGAACTTAAAAAAAAACCCATTTGGAGATAAACAGCTTTACAGATTTTGCCTTGTCACATAAGTTGTGAAGTGGTTCAGGAAAACACCACAAATTGTAAATTTTGATAAGTAATGGGATCTATCACTAAAAAGAAAATCTTTTACATCAATAAATATAGGAACGAAATGAAAATAGTCTTTCTTTCTAAGCACTCCAGCTGCTTCTAAATCAAAGACAAAAATCTTCTGGACTATTAGGAGTTAAAGGGCAAAATTAGTCGCATCCACAAACCACTAAATGAAAAAGGAGGTTATCAAAATAAAATCAGCCAATGGTGACTTTATGGCCCCTTTCCTATTTGAAACTTTCTCAAAAATGCACCCCACATGCTCCAAAATAAATTATTTTCCTTGTCATAGTGTTTTGCAGAAAATTTGCAATCAATGTGTCTTTCTGTCTCTTGAATACACAAAAACAGTGAACTGTGGTCTTTTCTGACATTGCTTATTAGGAAAGAGTAAAATTTTCCCTTCAGGCCATCAACAATTCTACTCTTGCAGTTGCAATATGTAATTTTTTGGGGGGTTATTTAATTTTAGATTAATACTAATAGAAATTTTAAAAGTTTATTGTTTAGCACTCCAAAATTGAAAAGTGGCCACAAGTTACTAATGAAATTTCCCAGTTTTGCCCCTCATTAAAGGCCAGACTACAAAATTTAGGTGCCAGACGCCAGAGAGAAAAAAAAAAAAAAAACGAAAAATCATGCGTCAAGCATAGATTATGTAACACTTTCCAATGCTTCCAAAATAATTTTACAAATCATTACCATTTAATAAGCTGAAAGATAACATCTAAGTAAACAATTTGGAAAACGCATAACATATTTAAAAACGTAATTTCAGGAATTTCAAACATATACAATATTCGGAAAAATATCAGAATACTTTTATCCAGTCCTGTATATGATCTATAGATTTGTATATATACTACATAGGATGCTAAATTTTAGTTTAGTTAGGAAACACGTAGCACAGTTTGAAATTCTCCTTTTGGAGTTTCTTTCAATAAACGGAAATGTGTTCGCGAACTTTTGTGCTGCCCTGTATAGGATCTACAGAATTTATACACACCAAGTAATAGACAAAAAGTGAGTTCAATTTAAAATCGCGTTCAGCATTTTAAAACGCACTTCCAGGAATGATTGTTAACAGTCAGTAGAGAATTATTTTGTGTGTCCCTGTAAATGAACGATGACTGCTATACACACCATATTCTGTAGTAAGCCTCTTGTAATGCACCTTAGTGATATATATAAATTTCAATGCATTTAAAAAATAATGAAACATTATTTAATTAAACCGAAAACGATTTTTCTCCATAAACGTAATGTAACGGAATTCTTTTGACTGTCCCTGTAAAGTGCTATGTACACCCTATTCCATATTAAGCTTCTTGTAATGCACCTTAGTGATATATATCAATTACAATGTGTTTGAAATTGTGTACCATCAATAAAATAAACCGCAAATGATTTTTCCCCATAGACCGTAATGTAACGGAATTCTTTTGAGTGTCCCTGTAAAAAAACTATAAGCGCTACACACTTCAGTTGAAATAGGGAACATGCTATAGATGACGACAATAAAAATTGCAGGGCAATCCGAGCATATTTACGGGAGTTAGAGCACGGACAGATGGCAGGTGGCCATACGACAGACAAACCGAAGTCATAAACACTTTTCAACTAGGTTGGAAAGTGTTAAAAAGATTAGATTAAGTGGGTAAAATTAAAACTAATGAGCACTTTTCTTTCTTTTGGCCACATGTTAATTTCGATTAGTTAATTTAGAACAAGGTTTGAAAATTTCCAGCCGCTCAGTCACTAAGGTTATTAAAAATGGGCGGTTAAAAATTTACCATTATTTTTCGAAAAGTTTAAAATCTCCTCTCTAACTTATACCCTGTATAAATGTAAAATAAAAAAAAACGTGTATAAAAACTATGACGGTGTTTTGGGTGTTTCATGTTGGGAAAAAAAAAAAAAATCAAATTGATAAATTTAAATACATCAAAATGTTAACTGGGTGCAAACCAGGGGTGATTCTCAGTAAAAAAAAAAATTCTGAAATTCACAGCAAATTTTCTGAAAAGTTACAACAGAGGGGAGGGGGGGTGTCCACTCCCGGCACTTTTTTTTTTTTTTTTTTTTTTTTTTGTCCCTTTGACGAAAATTGAGTTTTTTCGCGATCTTTTCATAAAATTTGCAGTTTTTTCGCGATTTTTGGATGAAATTTACCGTTTTTTGCAATGTTTTTGACGAAATTTGCCGTTTTTTTGCAATCTTTTGACGATATTTGCCGTTTTTCGCAATGTTTTTGACGAAATTTGCCATTTTTTTGCGATCTTTTGACGAAATTTGTTGTTTTTCGCAATGTTTTTGACAAAATTTGCCGTTTTGTCGCGATTTTTTGAGAAAATTTGCCGTTTTGTCGCGATTTTTTGAGAAAATTTGCCGTTTTGTTGCGACCTTTTGACGAAATTTGCCATTTTTTCATGATTTTCTGATAAAAGTCATGTTTTTTCCGCAATTCTTTGACAAAATTGGTGACTTTTCTTTTTACGAATGACGAGATTGATTTGTTTCGGCTATCATTTGCCGAAATACCGATACATTTTATGTTCGAATTTATGATAGATATATTTTTTTAATTTTCGGAAATCATTGCCTTAATTTTTCGGAATTTTTGGACCAGAATCACCCCTGGTGCAAACCTCGCCAATAGCAGCTTTTATTTTTTGCATGTGTAAAATACATGTTTTTTGGTTTATGATATTATTTCTTCTTAGTATAATTTCTTATATAGTTTTTTAATGAAATGAGAGAAGTATATTTTAAATGAAAGTGATACAAATGATAATGAGAACAATATCTGGTGATTTATCACTTACACCTGGTTAACCTAAAAGTACCATTAAATCAATAATGCAAGAGGCAGTAAATATGAATCCTAAATCATATAGTATTGAAACAACCAAAACAGCTTAGCAAAAAGAAATTTTTTTTTAATTTTTTAACTCTATTGAGGATCTTAAAATCAATGCTTATGTATATCTCCTTATAAGATTAATATAGTTATGAAAATTAATAATTTGAATTTATATGAATTTGAAAATAATTTATATAAATCTTTAATATTTTAACAAGAAATAATACCATAAACTAAAAATATTTTATTTCAACATCAAAGCATTGTTTCTAATTTACATGCTTGCAAATATAAAAGCTGCTACTGGCAAGAAAAAATTGCTATTGGCAAGATTTGTGTTCAGCTAACAGAAAAGTACTGAATAATCTTACAAGAGTGCCATGAGAGGAATGAAAGAAAATACCATCTTCTGCCACTCCAAATTTAATAAACTCAATGACATTAACAATAAAAATAATGATAAAATTCAGTGGCAATCATAAAAATTAAAAAAATGTAGTTTTCGCAAAACAAAGTTCTAAAAATTACTACCATTTTATCATCGTCTACATATTTACTTTTATGAGATAGTTTACATCTCATTTTAAGTTACCGTAATTTCTGGCGTATAAGCTGCAGATCAAATAAACCAGTTTTGAACTAGAAATTTTATTTAATACATGAAGTTAAATAGATCAGTTATTAAAATTACATTTTAATAAAAAAATAAAATTTCTGGTTTGATACAAGTTTGTTTGATCCACAGCCTATATGCCAGAAATTACAGTATTCTCTTCAAATATTTGTATTTTTGTGATAATCCAGGAAGCAGCGTCACATTATAACAACTAACTTTAGCATCTATCATTATGGTATAATGATAGATTAGATGGTACAGATAATAAAACTGCAAGTCGCCTGGCATATCAGCAGGTCTTGTTGGAACGGCAAAGTCACATAACAGCTACAATGTGAAATGAATGATAACCAGATTACTGATGTTGATATCTAAAGTAATTTGGAGAGTAAACATAGTAGAGATAATTCAATGAAGCTTTCGGCAAATGTTTATTATATGTTAGATGTTATTATCAATGAAATTTTATGAAATTTATTCACTATAAAATTTAGTACTATAATATCAAAATAAAGCAGATCTGACAAACACACAGGTTTTTTTTTTTTTTTTTTTTTTTTTTTTTTTTTTTTTTTTGGGGGGGGGGGTGTTTGCCATTTTGGTGACAAAACCCCATTTTTGAATCCCGATTAGGTCTAATGTGTGAAAATAATATGTTTAATATTATTATATTAGAATACCAAAACAATTTCATAAAACACACATTTATTTTATTATAAAATACATACAATTTTATTATAAAACACACACAATGGGAAGAATACAATTGACTCAGCCATTAATAACAGAGGGTTTTGATTAATATGCATGATCTGGTCTACTGGGTTTGGGTTGTCATATAAAGCAAAATCTCGCTAAAATTGCCGGGTTGTCATGCAAAGAATTAACATTTTGGCATGAAAAAAATGTTAGTATAGTAATTACAAATGTAATCACTAATAAATTAAAAACAGGATGCAGAGTATAAACGCCAAATGGAGCGTATATGACATCTGATTGCCCGAGTTAAATATGAGAAAAAGCTGAAAAGTAACATGTAGATTGTGTCTTGAAATAAAGACAAACTGTTTTAAAAACAAACTGAATGTTTATTAAATAAAAACAGGAATAAAATCAAAAAGACAAAAATACAAATTCAATAAACTACGTAAATAAAAATATACTTTAAAATTTATCTTTAATATGAACTGAAGCCTAGGAAAAAGTTTCAAAAGAAAGTTATTTTTATTTAAATTCCATTCACAATTAAACATACTTATCATTAGAAAATGTAAACTTTAATTTGATTCAATTTAATATTATAACTTTAAATTATATTAACTTTAAATTAAAACAAAATATAAAAATTAATTGACCTTTATTATCCTCCTGTCTTATAAATATAAACCATCTAAAAGATCGTTAATCTTTGTTTCATTTTACACCTCGCCTCATGAAAAACTGCCGATGTACCACCCATACCGAAAGCATCAAAGCAAAAGTATCAAACAAATCAAATCGGATCTTCATCTGAACTCTTAAACATGATGAAGTCCGTCACAGTATTTAAAAGACCCTAAGAGTAAGAGACAGAAACCAGAGACTTTAAACATGATGTTAAAACGGAGAGGGAAAAACAACTGTCAAGAATGTAAACTAAAATGAATTAAAACTTTATGGAAACTTAAACCAGTTTTAAACTCAATTAAATAAAGTCAAAAAATATAATGAAACCATCTCAAGACAAACTAAATAAAAATATATGCAAATTTACTTACGAAAGTTCTCTGTGTATTTCACCTTCCTCCCCTTTAACAGTATTCAAACTTCCTGAAACCTGCCTGATAACATTGATCACGGCAATATATATGAAGTCTGTTGAAAACATAATGAGGAGAGGGAATAACAACGTTGAACAGAAAAACTAATAAAACAAACTAATTAAACCATAAACTGAAATATTAACAGAACGTGTTGCAGCCGGTGTTTTAGATACACTAGGTAAACAAACGCCATTCTTCTCTCTCTGTCTTTCAGGAAAGGCAACTTTGTCAACAAGAGGAGAGAATGCATAAAACTTCCAGCTGTATCTTTTAATCATCACCAACCGGCTATCACAAGACACTAAATATTCTTTAGAATTAGAAACACCGTCATCAAAGATTATGAAGATTTAAAAAGCATCATCCTGTAAAACCATTACACTTTTAAATATTATAGGACATCTTTTAAAGCTGCACTTCACCATCACTAGCCATTATCTACCGGCGGCATTACTATGTCAACACTGCCTTGCCACACACACAAAGAAATTAAAACACGAAGCTAACGAGAGAACCACGAGCTATCGAATATAAGCAATCATGTCTAGGTAAACAACCTATCACGCCGCCTTCCAGCCAACATCACTACCGGCTTCTCGAAAGGTCCAGATAGAGTGACGAACCGCCACGAGGAAGAGAACGAAGGAGGAAACAGACCATCGGCTGCAATTGCTTCGACGCATCGTGATACAAGGCCGTGTAAAGAGGTATGAAACCGGCAAAAGGTAAAGAGAGATGCGTGGTTTTAAGAGTGTGGTGTGAAAGTAAAATGAATAGGCCTGGATACATTATTCAGCTATTATTGTAAGTAAGCTTTATGAAATATTAAATATGGTATATTGAAATAAAGTAAATATAACCCAGTATAAAACAGAACTTAGAAATGTATGAAAGTAATTTAGAAATTTCAGGTGGGGATTAAATGAAGTGATAAGACAAATATTTAGGGAAATGTATGGAATATTTCCTAACAAAAAAGAAGCATCTGCTACATCTGTATCATCAAAATTTATTACAAAAATAATTCAACTTTATTTAAAGGAAATTTTTATCATAAATGTACAAACCTCCATCAAAAAATTTTCCATCCATGAATTCTTGAACACCGACATCTTCTACTCCAATACCAACTAGGCGGACATTGTGCTCATCTAATTGCGGTTTAATGCCACTCAGCTGCTTAGCAGCCAAGCGGCAGAAAGCTCATCCAAAGCGTCGAAAAAATGTAATAACACAAGCTTTCTCTTCCCACAAGGATTTAACAGTTATTTCCTATTAACAGAAAAATGACAAATGTTAGACAAAGAAGATGAGTATAATGATATGTCTATTAAAAAAAATTATGAAATATTGATCAATTAAGGATAGCATTGCATTTTGAAATTCAGTGAGGAAATTGCTGTAATTAGGTCCACATCTTATTTAGCATATTATAGCCAGTCTGGTTTGACACAAAATTATTTTAACTGTTGCAACTCTCATATACTTAAAATAACATTGTTGCCAACATCGCTCATCTTTGACACAATCTTAGGCATGGTTTTGAATATGAAATTCAATTTATACATAGCCAATATTTATGCCAATTCAATTTATACATAGAACTAAATATTTTTAAAATTTTAGTAGCCAATGGCTGGTAGACCTTTTAATCTTAGTAACCAATTTTTTTCAATTTTGATTCTTGTTGAATTAAATTAATTAAAATTCGGTACTTTTCGGTTAGCCGGGCGCCAGTGATACATGTACATATATAAATATATATGTATATGCATATACATATTCATACATATATATATATATATATATATATATATGTATGTATACATATGTATATGTGTAGATATATATATTTTTTGTATATATATACATGTAAATATCTCACTGGCGCCCGGCTAACCGAAAAGTACCTAAAATTCTTTATATAGATAATAACAGAGCTTCTACTAAAATGGATCACTTAAACAGGACCTGACTTAGACTATCTAGAGCCCAAGGCGAACATTATTCTTGGCGGTAGGGAGCTTCTATCTATCCATAAGAATAGTTAGTGAATTATACTGAAGTGACTAGTACTAAACCTCATATTGTATATATAAATTTCGTAACAGGTATATCGCATATCGCAGACAGATGGTCACAACTTTAAGAGATGATAGAATACATTTTTTTAAAAAGAATATAAGGGCCTTTGAAGTGTAAATACAAGTCTTTTAGTCACTCTTGGCTATTTGTCATAATATCATAAAACTAGTACACCCGTGCTAGGATTTCAAACTGCAGATTAATATGTTTTAACAATATCTAATATTTTTTTAGATGCAGATTCAGACTTCTACAGAAAAATTAAGGATAAAAAAATCTGCAAACAACATTAGTCAAGTAAGAATATCATCTCATTTATTCCTAACATTAAAATCTCATCGATTATAGGAAAAGGCACATGCAAGAAAAAAAAAAAAAAAAAAATTAACAATTGTATTTTAACTGTATTACAGGATGACATCATCGTCTTCGAGAAAAACATGGGACAAAGAAAAATAAATTGAAATAAAGCTTAAATTACAATTTAATCTAACATAACTAATCATACCTTTTATACTACACGTGAAATGCTTCGATCAATCAGTAATATAATTTTCTTCTAAATGTTTCAATTTCAATTATTTTTAAATCATAAAATAAACCTGTGAGAAAACATCACATTTATCTCTTTTGAGCTATTTATTATTTTTTTATAATCATGGTATAATACAGTATTTTATTTTTGTGGCAACATTGATTTAAAAAAAAAAGATTTCATTCCATTTATAAAAACAATGCTAATTTAATTTTTAATTAACTGCAATTTTTAAATAAAAAAACATGTTTTAACAAAATGTTAGTGTACTATGTCAGAAGCCTGTTCAAAATCCTTTTGTATGGTATCTCATTCATCGTTCTCCGCTTTGTATTTGCTTAGAAAAAGGGATGTTGACAACAGAAATAATATATACGATTGGAAAACAGGAGGTCGAACTCCCTTTCTAAATGTTTGACAATGTAAAAATTTTGGTCACTTTTGGCCAATTTTAACCATTTGGCACCCACTTAATGAAAATCCTGATTATGCCCATGGGGCTATCTTCAAATGCGGAGGCCCAGGGCAGCTGCCCTTCATGTTCTTGTGTTAGTCAGGCCCTGCATTTAAAATTTTGGGTCCTGAGACCACCAATAGTATAAAAAATATGGATCAAACTATTTAAAAGTTGTAATACTTTAAAAATTCTTGAAGAAAAAAGTGGCTTGTTGTTCATCTTATTTAAGTTGCCTCATTTTTTTTGTAGATAATTAGCAGTAGCCATATAGGGAGTGTTCAGAAGTAAAGTGGATCAAGTCCAAAAGTATAAACAAAAATGTGTCAATTGTGGATTAATATTTGCTAATGGTGTATATTTTCAGAACCATAGTGAACCAAGTCCCATTTTCACTGTGTCATATTCATTTGATTAAGGGTAAAGTGGATCAAGTCCAGTAAATTCTGATTTAAAATTGAATTGCCACCTTAATTATTGTTTTTGATTTTTCAAATTACGATCCATATTTAAGTTAGTCTTCATATTACAGCAATAAAAAGAAAATTGTCCTCTAAATCACTTTACGATTCAACTAATACCAGTGTTAATAAACTTTAATTTGATTATCTCAATATTATAATTTATGGACTTGATCCACCCTGGCTGTGAACGCCTCATAGGATTATCCAGTAATATATTTGGCCTCATGGGTGAAAAGACACGAAATTTCTCAGGACAGAAAGGTAGCAATATGTTTCCATAACACTCAAATAAAATATGCATAACTCATATATATTGTAACAATATATAAGTACACAAACTATAATGACAAATATAAAATATAAATAAGATATTTGTCTTATAAGATTGTCATTGACAATCTTATAAGTTTGTACAGACATGCTCAATTTCTCAATTGAATGATTTAAGACTAAGGTAATTTTTATTATCTTTTTTATTTTTAGAGGCCCTAAAAATCCCCTTTGGGCTTAATGCTTTTGATTATCACTATCACACCTGCTAACAGCTCAGAGAATGATGAATGATAAGTTAAACAGTAGAATAAAAAATACCACTGTGAAACAGTACACCAATTTTGAAATTTCCAACTATTGTTCACAGAATGTGCAGTTCATAAGCTGCGTGTGTAGCACGCACACACGCAGCTTATGAACTGCACATAACAGAAGTACAGTAGAACACCGCTAATCTGAACTTCTTGGAACCAGTACCTGTTCGGATTACAAAAAATCCAGATTACCCGAAATTCCAATGAAAAGAAAAAGATGTGTGCTAAAAAAAAAAAGTAAGTTATAAGTACTCAGTGTCAGTAGTACTACTATCTCTTGAATTCTTTTTTTTCAAAAGCAATAGAGAAAGAATATGTCTCCCCTTTTCATCAGAATAATTGATGTGTTCCTGTATGAAGTGATCTTATCTTATGGCAAACTCAAGAAGAGATTCATTCTGTGAAACTAGTGAGACGTGATGGTGGAGTCTAAAGAATAGATGATTTTTTTCTTTCTTCCTCCATGTGCAGTTCAACCTTTAATTTTGTGAGAAATGAATCATCCCCTTTCCTGCTAGCTCATTCTCGTACGAGCATGAGTCTCCCTGACACATCATTCTCTTCTGTAAAATTGAAATCATTTGTTTTGTGTGGATCGCATTAAGCTTAATTAATTTTAATTCATATTTTAAGCATTTCATTTCTGTCAAATAAACGGAAACATAGTATATGCTCACTAAAAGACAAATTAGATGTGCTAGCAAGTTTAGACAAAGGCGAATCAGCCACAAAATTAGTTGTTGAATTTGGCATCAGCAAAGCAACAATTAGTGATTGGAAAAAGAATCTCAGCAAAATTGAACAGTTTAGTTCAACGAGATCGGAAACCACAAAAACATAAAACATTGAAAGTGTCCCATTATGAAAATATTGATGAAGCTCTTTACCTTTGGTTTTCACAAGAGCAATAAAAAGGGATACCGATATCTGGTCCGCTTATCGAAGGAAAGGGATATCAACTAAAAACTTTAATGGATGAAGACCCTATATTTGTTGCAGGTAACAGATAGTTAGATCATTAGAAAAAAACAGAAATTGAGTTCACCAGTTGTGCATATCAGGAGAAAAATTATCCTCTGATTACATGACTGCTGAAGAATTCATAAAATAATTCTATGATTTGATTTCATCCGAATATTATTCTCACAACAAGTGTAAAACTGTGATGAAAGTGGCCTAAATTTTAAAGGGCTGCCACAAAAAAGTCATGCTTGTCAAGGAGTCTTGTGCTCCAGGCTTTAAAGTAAGTAAAGAAAGAGTGACAGTGTTAGCAAGCTCTAATACAACAGATAATAAATTACCGCTCTTGTTTATAGGGAAATCATACAACCCTACAGTATTAAAAAATATGAACATGAATTTACTTCCTGTATTTCACAGGAATCAGAAAAAAGCAGGGATAGCCCAGCTTTTTAAAGAATGGTTCAAAAAGCAATTTGTTCCAGCAGTAGAAAAAATTAATAATAATAATAATAATAATAAAACAGTTTGCCAAACCGTGCTTTACTAATTTTCGATAATGCTACATCTCATCCAGCAGCAACATCATTGTGTTGTGGAAATATTAAAGCAGTTTTCCTACCTTCTAATATAACAGTTTTATTACAGCCTATAGACCAAGGAGTGTTACAAAATGTAAATGCAGCTACAAGATGCTTCTTCGAAAATTATGGTAGTTTTGTCTCTGTACGGCAACTTATACAGAGTATGACAATAAAAAATTATTTCACTGGGTATCGGAGTCATGGGACACTGTTACACAAAATTGTTTAGTAAAGTCATGGAAGAAGTTATGGCCAAGTTAAGCTGATTCTAGCGATGTTGATGAGGGAGAAGCAAACAAAAGTGAAATTCTTCCACTTATTAAATGTATCCCAGGCTGTGAAGACCAGGGTTGGCAAAGTGGACCCAGCCCAGAAAAACCCACCCGGGTTTTTCTGGGCGGGTCCACCAACAAAAACCCGCCTGGGTTTTTGCTAAAAATCATTTCTGAACCTGCAAATCCCCCCTATAGTATTTAGAAATACAAAATACAAGTTTACCTTTTAAGCCCAAAACCTAGGTGGTTTCTTTTCACAAAATTACATAAAAATAAATAAATAAAAATAAGTCATATTTGTGGTAATCAGGTAGTAGTTTATTTCAGAATATTTATTTTTAATTTATTTTTTTATATTTCAAATAATTTACACAATGTAATATATTTCAAATAATTATAATTGATCTTTTTTTATAGTTTACCAATCAAAATCACATTCACTTTGATTTTTATGGTAATATTTATAAATCTTTACTAGTTTTTCACACTGCTCTGATCCTAGTCTGTTCCGCAATTTAGACCATATGAATCCAAATGTAGAGAAAATCCTCTCGATGGAAGCAGAGCTAGATGGAACAGAGTGCAGAGATTGGAAAAAACTACAAAAATCAGATTCCAACTTGTTGTTTTACTTATTCTGTACTTTTTCTTTAAGAATAATAAGAACTATAATCAGTTAATAAATTTATTCTGATATTAGTATTAAGTTAATACTAATATCAGAATAGAATAAATTTATTAACTGGTATTATATTATAAATAATATTAATTAGTAATAAATAGATTAAATGTAATTAAAAAATGTAACTTAATAAATATATTTTTAAATGAGTACACAGATACATTATATAAATATACAAATATACAGAAAAATAACAAAAACCCAGAAAAGCCCACAAAAACCCAGAAAAGCCCACAGAAACCCGGGTTTTTGCCAACCCTGGTGAAGACAACTAAACACACTGGAAATGAGTGGTTGTCTTGTGATACTGAAGCCAATCGGTTATATACAGATGAAGAAATCATCTCTTTAGTTCAGAATAAGCCACAAGATGACTCTGATCTAGAAGAAACTGATGAGCCAGAGAATATTCTCGTTTCCCATTCTGGAGCTGCAAATGCACTAGAAATAGCACTGGCGATATATAGAGCAGAAATTCTTATAAAACTAATAATTTTTCACAAAATGGTGATTTTATTGACTTTGTGCTTACAAATTAAAATGGCTTCATGACAATATACATCTTTGCCTAAGAATGCGAAAAAAAAAAAAAAAAATTTTTTGACTTCAGGCGAAATGTATGAGGTTATATCAGTTTCATAAGAAAACCCTATGAAAATATCAAACTCATTATAAATTAAAAAAAAAAACCTGGCCAGAAATCACATTGGTTTTTGTATAGATGTATGTTATCATCAAAACAATTTAATTTGTAAGTATGAGGCTAAAAAAAAATATCACTGTTTTCTCACAGATTATGAGTTTTATAGGAAAGTAAAACATTAAGTTAAATATTAATGATTAGCAGAGCTGTATATAAACATATATTGTTACATGATACATTGTTTGTATACATACTTCTTTGTATACATATATTGTTTGTATACATACAAACAAATATAGTGTAAACATTTATTAAATATTAAGAGTGTGCAAATTAAAACATTCTAAAGATTGTATACATACAAACAATATAATGCATACATACTTTTTACAAATAAAATAGCACACTTATGTAATGACAAAACTTTTAAATCGAATAGAGATAATATATATTTAGTTTTATGAAAATGCGACATCAGCAGACATTATGTTTATGAGACTTTGGAATAACATCATTTTTTCACCCCCAAAAGATCTTTAATGTAAATTTGAATGTGATGTGTTAATGTAATGTGTTTTTATTAAATGTAAATTATGTGATTCTTGAATTATTGCATTAGTTTCTTAAAATGTGTACAAATACAAAATTATGTATGCTGAAAAAGTACTTTTTTGTTTTGAGTACAATATTTCAATCTTTTCGGTTAATCTGTTCAATTATAATTTTTAAAAATAAAATCAGTTCGGATTAACCGAAATTTCAGATTAATGGGGTACTACTGTAATTTATTTAATTAAAAAAACAGACAACAATTAAAAACCAATCAGCATTAATTCTAAAAAACACACAAGTACATGTGTCAGTTTCAAAATTAAAATCTTTCTTTCTGAAGAGTTGCCAGTACCCCCTTTTCTTATTTCAAAGAAGGTCCATTAAAGAAATGTTTATTGCTAAAATTTGGAGACTTTGACTTTTGTAATCTATAAAGAAAAAAAAAACTCCATTTTTTTTTTTAAAGTAAGCCTACTTATTTATGTTTAAATATTTTGTCTATAATACTGTCTCATAATTCATAATATAACAGTCCTGTAAAAAGAAAAGTGTACTTGGCTTTGCAGTAAAATGACTCATAAAAGAAAAAACAGTGAGGCCACATACAATAAGTTTTAATTGTAAATACAAATAAATAAATAAAAGAATAATAAATAAAAGAATAATAGAGAAACCATGATAAATAAGTAACAAAATGTAGCAAATTATGGAATAAAAGTTTAATAAATTTATTGATTGGACTTTCTCTATTAACTTTACAAATCTGTTAACATTTTCATAAAAGTATACAAAATGCCACTTGCATGACATTTTGAACAAATCAGGTATAAAGAAAGAAAGTTAAAAGAATGTCAAGGAGAATGCATGGAAAATCAAAATCAAAAACAATTATTAGCATATTTCAAGTGCACAAGGATTTATTGTCAAAATTTTAATGACAAATAATATGTGTAAATAAAAAATATATATAATAAGAAAAACAGAAAATATTCTAAGAGTAAACTTGTAATTTTTTTAAAAAAATTAATTTTTTTTGAAAAGAAAAGGGCAAAAACTAAATAGGAAGCAGACACACACACACACACACACACACACAAAAAAAAAATCCGAGTTACCTCTCCAGTTACAGGTGATTTCAGTTTGTTTTCTGCAATTCTGCCGATTTCATCCATTTTCTGCAAAAATTAACAGCACAACTTTTCAAATAAACTCCTAAGAAAATAAAATTTTATAGCGACGCAGTTACAACAGATAAAAATCACAAAAACAATATCACCTGATTACAAAAAGGACACAGACTTTCCTCTGAGAAAAAGGCCTTGAAAATAAACTTACCTTTATGAATTAATAAAATAGACAATAACGTCACTCAAGTGTTTTAATCTCAGACAATAATCTGAGGTGACGGTGAAGTTTTTTACAGAACTCAGAACTGATTTTTTATTATTTTTAAAAGGATGGAATCGAATAATTTCTGGAAGAAAAAAAGTTGAGTAGAACAATGATATTTATAAAATCGAATAGATATCGAATATATTAATTTATTTATATATTTTTACTATAGCCCTACTTCTTTATCTCTAATCAGTATAATAGAAATAACTAATTATATTATATTAAAAACGTTATATATTTTAAATATCACAACTGGTTAATCTCAACTTTTCTAGAATCTAGATGTAAAATTGATCAATAGCTAGAAAAGAAGAGTAAGAGGCGGAGTTTAAATTTTAAGACTCGTCCATTGGCTGATCATGTGCAAGATTTACACGGCATTGTTTATTTACAAACTTTGGCGCGTAAAGTGTTTACCATAGAGTAGATTGACGAGATCGAATACAAATTATAAACAGGAAACACATCTGTCAATTCCTTATTTTAATGAAAATCCACCAAGCATCTTTTGTATCTTTTAAACTTATTATAAATATCTGTAAATTGAAGTAGTTAAGCAAAAATGTCTCCTCCCCAGATCTCAGACAAAGAAATTAAAGCTAATGTTGATGTAAGCAACGTTTCAGTAGATTGTAAGACAATTGAAGCTACAATGGATGCTGCAAATGACTTGCCAAAATTAGAGAAAAATGACGTGAATGTTGACATGACGACTGATTTGTCAGATTGTGAAAAAATGGAATCTAATGTTCCTATGCATGACGGATTGTCCGAAAATGAACAATGTATAGCTGATGTAGACAAGACTAACGATATTTCGGATACTAAAATAACTGAAAATGTTACATCATCTCTTGCAGCTTTAACTACAGAAGAATCCAAAGTTAATATTGCCACGATAGTATTTTTTGATCTGGAAACTACTGGACTTGCGAAAACTGTTGGGAAAAAGAATGTTCAAATTACCGAAGTATCTATGATAGCTGTTGGTCGTAATGATTTTTGTAAATGTTCATATCCAGACTTGCGAGATGTAAGGGTGGTTCAGAAATTGAGCTTGTGTATTAGACCCAGATGTCCAATGTCTCGTGAAGCATCATGTATTACAGGTAATAAATTTGTTCTTTCATTTAAAAAAAAAAACTAATTGGTCGGTTGGTTGGGTACATTCTTTATGGCACGTCCATAAAAAAAAATTACAATCAGACCCAGGGGTCGGAAGATACGCACTACAAGTAGCGAAACTACAGTAGTTGCTACATTTTTCAGTAGTTTGTAGTGTACTGCGCTACATTTTGAACAATGTAGTGTAGAGAGTATCGCAATACAAAAAATCAGTAGTTTGTAGCGAGAACTGATGCGATGCTACTTTTACCGCTACTTCAGGAGAAAAAAATGTGTCATTCTTCAAATCACATGGGCAAAACTTTCTTCTTTTGTGCAAAGTTTGTTCTGCTCAAAAATTTACAAATCTCAGCTGCAGTAAATAGCAAAGCATCGCATGAAGTCCGTTTTCCCATTGACACTTTCTGCTAAAATCAAGTAACAAATTAATTTTCTTGCTGGCAACACACTTGTCTATTTACATGTTATTAAGTCTTCATGTTTTAACGGCAAATTTCTTCAGAATTGTTCTATTTCAAGATTTATATATTGTTTGCATTTAGTTGTTTTCTGTGATTTTCTAGATCATAATATCTTTTTTAATCTTGCTACGAAATTTATAAATTACAAAATTTTTAATATTTTTTGTATTAATGTATTTTGATAAAATTAATTTGTTGAATTTGAATATTTTTAATTCCCTAAACAGTCGATAAATATGTAAATAGTCAAGAAGGCAGTGTTACATTTTTAGGTAAATTTTGTAAGAAATACTACCTATTATATTTTCCCTTAAGTTGGAATTTCTGAAATAATTTTGGAGATCTGCGCCGATCATGACTCCCAGAACCCAAAAACATCCCCAGTTCAAAACTTTATCTATCTATCTATATCACTTTATTATGGACACAATAACTTTAATAATTCTGCACAAATCTCTTTCAAACTGATACATAAAATCTCGGTCAAGTTCGTTAATGGGCAAAATCAAACCGGGGGGGGGGGGGTGGAATGGAGGGCTTTTTGTGAAAACAGAAAAAAAAAACCATAACTTCTTCATTCTGATACATATCGAATCCGTTTAAAGTTATTATTGCTTCTAGGAAGAAGGCCAAAAATTTATGTATGCCAGATTTTTTATATCATTAAAAATGGCCTTGGGAAGGGGAATAGAGGTTTAAGAAGAAAAAAAATTCATAATTTCATTCATTCACAAGATATCCAATCCGCTTAAATTTATTATAAATCCTCTTAATATTACCTAAAACTTTTATACTGACAGGTTTTTTATAGGACCAACCCTTACAGTAAAAAAAATTTCCGCCGGCTCCGCCTACAAACATATCATTTAGATTTTGAAGTAGGCGGTCCCAATTGCAGCATCATGGCAAAAAGGTAATTTCTTCTGAAATTCTCAATAAATAGGCACCCCATGGTCTGCATCTTAGAAATCTACCTGTGCCTGTAGGCCGAGCCGTCAGGGATTTTCAATTTTTGCATATCCATGATTTTGTGTATGATACATTAGGTGAGGCAAATAATGAAAGATACATTAATTGTTATTTACTTTACTCTTAGGCAGGGCTATAGCTAGAAGTAAACAATGGGGGGGCTCAAGAAAATGTAGGGGGGGGGGGGTGCTCATACTGTTTCTCTCTCTCTGACACATGCACGCACACAGATAATATATATGATCAAAGTATTATATAGAAAGGTAAATTAGTGCATATTCATATTGTAAGCACTATGTTTCTTATTGCCTAAACATCAGTTAAGGCTCACTGTGGAGATGTGAAAAGTTTTTGGTTTCTGTCTGTCTGTTCCGCGATAACTGCCGTAAAAATGGTCCGATTAAGTTGATTTTTTGGAGGTATGTTGGCAAGGTATCTGGAATTAGCTATATAGTTTTTTGTTAAATTTGGTTCATTCGTTCGGAAAATATAGAACATTTTATTTTAGGTCATAATGCTTTCCTATGGGGATGCAGACGATTTTTCACATTTCATTTTTATCTGAAATCAAAATGGAATATTTGCAGAATGGATTTAGTCATAAAATTATGAATGCTAAATTTTCGATATGAATTTCCAATAGTTTTAAAATTTTGCCGATAAATTTAATAGAATTTAGAAATTAATTGCTTACAATATTTGAAAAGGTTTTTGCATCTGTTCAGGAAATATAAACATATTATTTTCATATTTTTTACAATTTTTAAAAGCGTTTATTTTTACTTTTCACTTTAATTTATCAGTTGCTTAGCAACCTATTTCAAAGACTGTAAAATAATAAAATTGAAGGAACTCGCACTATTTTGGTGAAATACCTTTTAATAAAAACAAATGTAAATTTAATGAGACTACGGAGGGATGAATGCCTATTTATTTAAAAAAATTAAAAGAATAAGCAGTTCTTCAGAATATTGTTGTATAACACTGTGTTTAATTTAATGATTCTAATTTCTGGAACATTCGAAGAATTTTATATGCTTATAAATATGCATGCAATTGAAAAAATAATAATTGCGGATTGAACGATGTTAAATAATATCAAAAAAGAGATTAAAAAAACAAATGACTTGCAGAGCTGACATTGAGGCTCCTGATCTGCAGATTTACTAGTTAAATTGTTTATAATAACTTTATTTGATGCTAAGAAAAGTAAAGGCTGCAGACAGGGATGTAATGGAGGATATATGGTGGCTATGTCGTAACCCTTCTGGATTATTTTAAGGAATAGGGGAGACCGGTACACACTGGACCTATGGGCACAGTGGACCACCCCCTAATATTTTATTTATTTAAATTTTTTTTAAGCTTCTGGTCTATCCTAATAGACAACAGAACTGCACTGATTATTTATAGCCTTCAGAAAATATGTTTAGCTCAGATTGAACTATTTTATCCTGATTGGTTGTTTTGAGCTTGTAAAAGCAAAATTTTTCATCATCCTATTTTTATTTTTTTAGTAATTAAAGGTTGTAGATAAATAAAATAAAACAGCTTTTTTGCAAAGCTAAGATACTTGTTTTTATTTAACTTTATAGTTAATATATTTAAAAGAAAGCTATAAACAATATTAATATGATTATTTATTGAACTTCAACATGGGGCACAGTGGACCACCCATGCCTGGGGCACAGTGGTCCACAATCCACTCTGCTCCTATAATGCAGAATGTTCAAAATATTTAATAATTGTTTATTTTCTATCAAGAAATATTGTTTTAAAGTAGTTATTTAAGTGTAAAATAAAGTAAACAAAGAAAAATAACATTTTTTTTAAAAATAGTAAGAAATATTTTGTTTTGTATTTACTTACTGCCTTTGATAAATATAACTGTAGTCTAATTGGTAATAATTCTATTCAAGTAAGATTCATGAGATGCAAACTGAATGGAAATCAGTTTATTTTCCTTGAAACTGTAGATGAATCTGTTGTTGATGTCAGTGATTTCAATAATGTTGCTCCCAGAACCAAAAGCATTTCAGGAAAATTCCAGGCTCAATCTTACTCATAAGTATTTTGGAATTTCATTTGCAAATTTTAATGTGCACTGATTTTTTTGTACTTAAGTAATAACCTCAACTAAATTACAATTGTTCCTGTATTAATCTGTTATTATTTTCAAATTATAATTAATTTTTTGTTTTTGTTTCAAAATGTTACTTGTAAATTTATATATTACTATGTTACTTTCTGGGTAAAGGAGAAATAAAAAGAATCAAATTAATGAAAAATAGATTTATATTGTAGTTCAGATAATATCTAATAGCGGTCCACTGTGCCCAGGTGGGTGGACCAGTGTGCCCCACTTCTGGGGTCCACTTTATGCATGCATATAAAAAAAAAAAAATTTTGAAAAATGTATTGAAAACTATGTTCTGAGAAAATTATAATGAATGTATAAAGGTTTAAGGAATATTCAAATATATTTTAATGCAGATCAGTTTGTCCTATAGGTGAAAACTGGGAAATTTAGTTAGTAGCCAGTGGCCGGTAGACTTAGTTTGATTAGTGGCCACTATTATGTTTCAAACTTTCTTGACATCTAGATAAATTATAATCGTTGTATATAAACATATTTTTCTATAAGAGTTTTATATCTTCTATTGTATGAGTATGAGTGTATTTCGCATGATTAAACAGTATCTCTTGAAGAAAAATAATCTAACTGGTGAGCATGTGCAGAGCCGTCCTTAGGGGTGTGCGACAGGTGCGGCCGCACAGGGCCTCGCGCCTAGAAAGGCCTCGCGTTCGAAAAAAATATATATTCAAAGGAACTAAGTATGCTTTGAGAGGAGCTATTATGGTTTATTGTTAGTTATTTATTTCATAATGAAATTTATATATGTAAGTATGTTTATTTAAAAAATGTAAAATGTTCGTTTCAAGCTGTAGACGTTCGAGAAGAGAAGAAATTGTTTGTAGCTTATATTCAATTTATAGGCATTATACTCTAATCCAGGCAGCTCCAGGCACACGACAAATCTGGACAAATGCATGAACTGAATGTGAATTGTTAAGAAATCGTTGCTGGTGATTCTAAAAAATTACTCACTATTATTTTAAAGATTATTTGAAATGTAACAACACAGATTTGCTTTGCTCGTTGTGCAATTAAGTTTTTCTTTTTATTATATGAATATCGATGTTCCTGTCCACACCCATACGTAAGGTATGCTTTGTCGTATAAACATGGCGGGGTGGTAAGGGATATGAAACTCCCGTCTCTCAGACCCTGAGATTAAACGAAACATTTAAAGTCTTAAAATATTATGAAAGGTTAATGGTTTTAAAAGTTTTGGAGGAAAAGAAATTTTTTTAGGAAATACTGATTTTAACTCAGATATTTTGTTCTATTTTAAAATCTTATTAAATTAAAAATATTAATATGTTAAATATTTTGTAATAAATCGAAAGCTTTAAACCTGTTACAATTAAACAAAGAATAGAGTTTATAGGTACAAAATTTCATGTTTATCACATTCATTACTGCTATAATATGAAATGGACTGATTGAGTTATTTAATCGATTAACCCTTTGACTACGAATTTATTTTTCATTAGATATTCTTGTAACTAGAGACTATTTTATTTATTCTATTCGTAGCACTTTTTCAAAAAAAAAAATCTGCTGTATTTTTCTATGATTATTTCAAGATAAATCTATCACATAGAAATTTTTTTTGTAAACAGTAGTACGAATAGAATGTAAAATTATTCGATAGTAAACAATCCTGCTATGTATATGTCCCGCTCTAGTCATATACATAAATATATTAATCATTATTTTTTATTTATGTTTCTGTTTAAACTATCAGAAAGGAATTAACAGTTTTCTCCACCAAATTGTTTTAAAAATTGCTTGATTTTGCATAATTTTAATTGAGTCTCAGCTGATCACTGATCGCCTGCTCACGAATATCACGTAAATATATTAGAAGTATGAAGGGACTGAATTTTTCTGACTCAGGTCCAGCCCGGACCAGGTAAAATTATTCTGTATGCGGTTTAAAGCAAAACGTTCAGTCCGAGCTTGAGTCGAGTAAAAATCATTAAAATCAGGCCCGACATGAGTAAATTTCTACAAACAATTCCAATATTTTTAGCCAGTATTATCCTCCTTTAAAATAATATTCGATATTTATTTAGAAAATATTTTAAATTACAGCCTTTTTCAGACTATATGTCAGCAAATCATGGTATACGGAATTACAATATTAATGATCACATTACAATCAAATGAAGACTCATTAAAATTGAATAGTTCAGAAGGAAAGAAAAAGGATGGTAAGAAAAGACATAATTTTGAAGCTGTATAAAGGAAAAAACGTAGATTTTTAAAATATTTGTTATTAATTTATTAAGGTAAAACTATCCTGCGCCGTTAGGCGCCCACGGGGGTCGCCGACGCGCGTAAACGACCATCGCACCCAAGCCTCTGAAGGGCTTATACCGCACCAGGGCTTTGTCTCACCCGACGCTGCGATCGGCCTGAGGCCGCTCCCCACTGCGGACTCCCAGGTCATTTTACCAAGGTTGGTGACATAGGTCGTCACGGTAGTAACCCCACGTCTCGGAGGAAACTTCCGCAGAGACGAAACCTTGATGAACCGCCATGGAATCCCCGACGACTTCGTTCGCGAAACCCCATAGGGGGAGACGGTCGCTAGGTCATATGTCGAGCTACCACGACGGCTCTTGCTTTACCACAGCTCGAGTGGTGTGAGCAACCTACAAAGGTTGTCACGTTCCCTCTTGCAGTGGATAATTTATTAAGGTAAATTAGATTTTTGAAGAATCCGTTAACAAATGTACAATCGCCAGAAAATAAGAAAAAAGAGTGAGTACAACACTTCATACTTTTAATAGTAAAATTGTCACAGAGATAAGTACCTTTCGACTCGAAATTTTATCTGCTTTCCGAATGTGAATATACATTTTGAAATAAAGGTCATCTACATATTAAAAATTAAGCCAACTTTTATTTTCAAGTGGTAATACCCACTTTTGACACCACATTTGAGTTTTTTTAATCAGGGCATCCCGGAAAAATAGGTTGTTTATATATACTTTTTCTTAAATTTTCATAGATTTATTAAAGGAAATATATTAGGGGTTTGTCCATAAGTTTAAAAAATTTAAATTAGTACCTTACAAGGAGATGTATGGGGGGAGAAATTCAATTAATTACCAGAAAAAAAGCACAGAAATTTTTAGTGAAAAATAAAATCACTTTATATGTGAGAAGACACATACATTATTCTCGATTAATTTTTATTTTCTTGTCTGTAAATGCTTTGATAACAAGGGACGGTCCTTTTCGGCAGTCAAAAAGTATTATTTAACTCGAAAACTGAGGATTAATATTAACTGCGTATACTTTACATACCCATGTTTTTTTTACAGTTTTGGTTTCTTTCCTGTGAAAACTGATGTAGATCATAATTCATAATTTTTTTAATATGAATTTTTTAACAATTTTCATAATTCGAAATTTGTTTTTTAATTGAAGAACAATGTCTGAAACATTGTATCTCATTAAAAAAAAAGTTATCTCTCTCTCTTTTTAACTACTGTACAATATCACTATTTTACCAAAAAAAAAAAATGCCTCTCCGACATGACACGACAAGAATAAATTCCCACCCTGGCCCAAATTTGCAGAAAAAAAATAGCTCCAGCCCAGTCTGAGAATTATGAAAGTAAATTGGTTCAAGTCTGTATAAACATATACTAAAATATACTCCCCTCCTTCTCCTAAAAAAAAGCGCAATCCTCGATGCTCCCCATTGTGTGTCATATAAGCATTTTCAAAAGGTGATTGCATTGTGGGAAGTAGTTTTGCCAATATAATAGACTTTTTTTATTAAGAATATATACCAGAATTACTGAATAGTTACCTTCACTTTATTAGTCACTCAATGTCTGTAATTAAATAAAGCAAAAATTACTATTCAAAATTTCTGGAAGATTGAAAACATTCGTGAGAATGGAAGAAGATTTACTAGTTTCGAAGGGAAGGGCCTCGCAAAAATTCTTGCACCCGGCCTCGCTTTCGCTAAGGATGGCTCTGAGCATGTGGCAGGAGTCGAAATATTGAAGATACTGAAATGGCCTTAAAATATGCTTGTATCCGGTGGGAAAAAAGGAATAAATTACTTGAAATGCATGTGGAATCAAAGCTGATTAATATGTTTTGCAGAATAAAACTGTATTTCTTGAAAAAATAATCCAACTAAAGAGCAATCATAACATGCAGGTAAGAGCACATGAGAAAAAGCCGAAATATTGAAAATACAGCTAAGTCATTGAAATCTGTTTGCATCTGGTAAGAAAAAGAATTAACCAGTTCTATAATTAGATGTAATCAATGTACAGATGCATATTTCCATGAAAAATGGTGTATTTCACTTGGCAATCGATAACAGATTTTTTAATCGCCACTTGGCGAGTGGCGACTAGGGTGGCGATCGATGGCTGATTTTTTAATCGCCACTTTTTAAACTTTAATCGCCACGTGGCGAGTGGCGACCGCTAATTTTCACCTATAGGTCCGTTAAAGAGAAAAAAAAATTTAACTGAAAAAGTGGTCCACTGTGTACCAGTCTCCCCTACCATATATCCTCTTCTCAAAAACACTATAGCTTAGCATATACTCTTTAGGATATAACCTACAGCATATGCCATGTGGACTTTTTACTGCTACATCACTGGCTGCAGAATGAAAATCTTCAGTGTATAATTATACTAGTGAAATAATAAGTAAATAAAACGTTGACAGTTCACCTGTTTCAAAAGAGTTGCAACCATTAATTTTTTTTTCTGAATATTCCCTGCCCTTAAGGATTCTAAAGTTATGTTTTTATATGATAAAAAACATTAGAAAAATCAAGAATGTATTTTGCATTTTAAAATTATTTTTGTCTCTAGTCAAATGCTAAAACCACTTGTATTTAAATTGGCTATTAGCTTTTTACAATTAGTATCATTTATAAATCAAGGATCTATCTATATATTTTTTTAAAACTAGGATGACTCAAATACGAAACATAATGTTTATCATATGCATTATATTTACTATTAAACTCATTAGAATAACTTTGTTTTATGCTAACAATGGAAAACACTGCAAAATGAAAAAATTCAGTATATAACTAATGCAAAAGTCAATGTTTGCATCAGCAAAAGGTTGCTAATTCTGAGTATTTGCAGATAGGGTGTGCGCATATTCAAGCACTTATTTGCAGTTTTTAAACAAATACTACAATTTAGTATTTAAGCAAAACTGTAAAAAGTCCCCAAAAACTAAGTTCAACTTTTTAACAGAGTTTCATTTCGATTTTTGAAACAAAATTTCATTTGGTGTCCTTGGTAACTTTCCCAAGGGGGGCTCAAATATTTTCAGGGGGTGCTGAGCCCCCCCTGGCACCCCTCTAGCTACGGCCCTGCTCTTAGGTGGTAAGTTTCACCCAACTTTTCAATCCTTTTGGGATTGATAAAATGAGCATAGAATGTTTGGTTAACTAAACTCTAGGTGTTCCTCATCAGACTGATGAGATAGATTGTAGCACCATGGAGTTTAGTTTCAGTTTATTTACTCTTAGTATTGGTGTAAATATTTTAGAAAATTGCTGATTAAATAATTAAAAAAAAAAGTCAGTTTTATTTTTTATTGAACAAATCCTTCCTAAAGTTTGTATGTTTTTAGTTTTTATAATAATGCAGTAGACTCCCTTAAATCCACGTAGTTTAAAACCATAAGTTGTGTGGATTCTATAATTTTGCAGATTTCTGGTCATTGTTTTGTTTACATTTTTAAACAGTAATTTGAATTTAATAATGCACATGAAATTATAATGAATGCTTATACAATAAAGTAAAATAACAAAAATTAAAATATTAAAAGTAAAGGTCAAGTAAATAATTAATAATGCATAACGGAATATGCATAATGATGATGAGATAATTTTTTCTTGAATTATTCAGTGAAACTCGCCTTGTAAATGTACACTAATAAATCACATCAAAATCTTAAAATAACAATATTTCATGTTTAGCCATACTTAATAACCAAAAATACTGTATTTGAAGAATGTAGTTGAAGAAAGGCTACTTGAAGAAGCCTGTACTACTACATAAATGTATTTGGTAAAAAGATTGCAATTACCTCTGATATCAGTGCTATCTTGAAAATTTTCAGAAATAAATTTATACTTCCATCATGATCATGAGAAAACATGAGTTCAATCATATTAACAAGAATTCTATATTAAAATGCGCACAAAATGATAAAAAAAAAAAAAAAAAAATTCACCTACATCTTAAGTTTAAGTTTCGTTGTTTACATCTGAAACAATGTGCAGATTTTAGGGTCGAGGATTTGAGGGAGTCTACTGTATATATTTTTTAATCTAGCTTTAAGCATTAAGATGGAATTTTTCTCAATTCATAATTTCGGACATGAAGACCCTATTTGGAAAAGCATGAAGGCTAAAATTAAGTAAAAGTACAAAAAGGTTTTTCTTTTAAATTTCTGTTATATTACATAAACTTGTATTTATTATGAAAACTGTATTGTATCACATTGGTGTTAATGAAAAAAAAAAAAAAAGTTATATTGTTTCTTATCAGCATACATATAGTCAGTGGAATACCCGGGATATTATAGATGCTTAGATATAACTGTCATGCACATCATGAAAGACACAGCATAGCAGAACCAAATGTCAGTCTACAGTAAAGGTGCACAACCTTTATAAGGGACTCACAAAAATGATTGGTTTGTCAAGGGCCACCAACCGACATGTTCGATGTAATTTGAGATTTTTGTTCGACCGACCGTCAAAATTTGCGATTTTTGTAAGCTGAAACATCGAAATCCACGATATTTATGTGTCCAATAATCAAAATTCGTGATTTTTACATGCCCAATCGTCAAAATTCACGAATTTTAAGTACCCGATCATCGAAATTCACGATTTTTGCTTACCCGATCATTGAAATTCATGATTTTTTTTTTGTGACCTATGGACAAATTTTACAATTTTTTTCGCACTGATTAACAAAATTTGCAATTTCTGGAGATGTTGGCATTTAGGGTATCCACAGGCCAGCAGTTAACCCATCACGTGCCACTTTTGGCCCAAGAGGACACAGGTTGGGCATCCCTAGGCTATAGATATTAAATATAATTGCACCAATTTATGTTTAAAGGTTTAACTAAAAAGATGAAGTTTCATCGTATTCCATGCATTTAGTTTTTGTGTTACAGTACACACAAATTTTTGTGACTCATAGCCAGAGAGATGTTGGTCCAAAGATACTCAAGTCATATTTAAGACATTTTCATGAATCTAATACTTTCTTCTTTTGAATAAAGTTAAAATTAAATGCAAAAAAAGTTCATATATTCCTGCTATTTTACCTTTATTTGTATTTATTCTGAAATGAAAGAGAATTTCCCTATGATGTTTTATTTAAAACCTTTCTTTTTCCTTATTTTAGGTTTAACTAATGCCAACTTGCAAGATCAAGGACATTTTGATGAAAATACTGCCACTGTGATAACTGCTTTCTTATCTCACTTGAAGAAGCCTGTCTGCATTCTCGCTCACAATGGAAAGCTCTTCGATTTTCCAATCTTGAAAGCTGAATTTGAAAAGCTGAGCACACCTTTGCCATCCGATGTTTACATTGTCGATACTCTTATTGGTTTCAGGAAATTTGGAATGCCCGATCTTCCAATGAATCAGAAGCTGCACAAAGATGTGAAGTTTAAATTGAACGGGAACATTTCTTATGCTTTGCAGAACTTACACTTGTACTTTTTTGGCAAGCAACATGTTGCCAGTCATAGTTCCGAAGGAGACTGTATTGCTCTAGCTAAAGTGTGTCACAAAGTCAGAGATAGAATCATACCTTGGATTGATGAGAACTGCTTTAAGTTTGATGCTATTTTGCCCATGTGGTAGTAAATTTGTGACTAATAAGATATGCAATTTAGAGATCTGCATTGTCTCGGGCCAATTTTCGTTTGTTAGACTCAGGACCTTATTTTTATATTTTCTGTGTATTCAATCAAGACCTGGTTTAGATTTCATCCATTCCAAGCCATTACAGGATTGGCTTTTTTTTCTTTTGTAAAAATATTACGGTATTTTTCCAGTATTGGAACCTTGGCTAGAGAAAGAAATTTGGCAACATATTTTCATTTTGAGTACATCACATTTTTAGATATGTCTTTTTATTGTATTATAATTATCGGTTCATATATTAGTTGATTTGATGGTTATTATTAATAAAAGCTTTATTATATATATATATATATATATATATATATATATATATATATATAAACAATCATAAAAGTTCATTAGGTTTGTTTTCATAGCAGTTTATATCATTTGTCAACAAATCTCACTTTCTGAAGCCCAAATTTTGCCAAGCTTTAAAAAAGAAAAAAATAAAATAAAAAAAACGCCAAGGCTCTCATATTAGAAAAGTACCAATAATAGGGATTGAACATTTATTTAATGAAATCCTTAGAACTCAATTTTGATTTAATAATTTTTTGCAGAGAAATATATTTGTATTATATAGGGTAGAGATGTGCCAGTAATGGACACCCTTAAAGAATTTCTTTGAAAAAATATTTTTTAATCAATAGTTATAATTATTATATTCCACTTTTATTAATATTATATTATTCTATCAACAATATTTAATCATGCTCATAGTCGCATTTGCCAGTGAGAATCAAAATTTAATTGTAAATAACAGAAATAAATCAAAACACCCTAAATTCCAGTAATGGACACCTCACCAAAAGTAATAGATAATTTTTATTATAATTGTATTTAAAATCTGAATTTGATGAAAGATTACTAATGAAATAAAATAGTCATTTTCAAATAAATTTAACAATTAAATATCAATAATTAATAAAATATTTAGGAGAATAATTCACTGTTTAAATTATTGTCATTATCACAAGATCAATATTTTAATTATTTTAAATAGAAGGTTTAAAATACTAAGTTTCAAAGAATTACATTTATGAAATTGTTGAGACATTGGGGGTTTTGAAGGGTTAGTTTAAAAAAAAAAATGTCTTGGAATACTTGTGTATGGAATCGAATTTCCTATTATTCTTAACAGTTAAACTTCCTAAAGCTGCTTGATATATAACTTTCAGTAATTTGTATAAAAAAATCAAATGAATAAAAGTGTTGGTTGAATGTTTTAAATACTGAATAAAATTACGTCATAATAAAATTTCAGAACTGGCATTTGAGCCCCCTGATCTGCAGATTTACTGGTTTCATTACTACTATCAATTTAATTAATATTATTGTTTTTTTTTAATTATATATATATACTATATATATATATATATATACAGAGTTGTTTTCTCAGAGATGGATAATCAAACATTTAAGACAGAAAATAATAGATTTTTGACAACTTTGTGTCACTTAAAAAATTGTCTTTATTTAAATGGGCAAAGCTTGAGCCTCGTGAGCCCCTCATTTTTCTATGCCCTTACACATTATTCTCTGCTTTGTGATTGGGTGTTGATTGCCACATTGTGAAATATGCAACACCCGTTTTTTTTTTTTATATTAATTTGATTACAATCTTAAAAATTTTATTAATTACGGGAAATTAATAAAAACAGCCATTTATTTTTTTTTAAATGTTGTTGTTATATTCTGGTAAGTGCAATTTAAAAATTAACTTTGATTTATTAGCTTTTCTGTTGAATCAATAGATTTTATGCCCTATGAACATTATTGAAATTGCTTTTTTAGTAATGTCCACATAGGGTGGAAATTGACCAATTAATCATTCCAGTAATGGACCATGGTTATAAAATCTGAAAAATAAATGAAATTTTGTAAATTGCCATTAGTATATAAAATTCAAAGTTTTCTCTTACTATCAAAACAGAAATATGCAATTTTTTCATGAAAATAAAAAAAGCTATAAATTAAGTGAAACCAGCTCTTACTTATAGCATGTTCATTAAGATTTTCTCGGAAAAACAGTGGAACTGTAAAACATTATTTTCTGCTTTCTGAATGGTTTGATTAAGAGTGTCAACAATAACCCAGATTATAAAACATGTAAATGGGAAGTTTATAAAAAATATATATAAAGCAAAATTTCTATTGGTTATTTTTTTTATAGACCAAACACTTTGAAAGTGGCCCATTACTGGAAGGGTGTTCATTACTGGTACACATATATATATATATTTATGTATTTATTTACTTTTTCTTGAAGTTTACAGTTATGATTTTCTTTAATCATCTTTTTTTTTTTTTTTTTTTTTTTTTTCCCTATTCTAAATGACACATTTATTTAATGGAATTTTTAGAACTTTAATAATTTACAGAAACATATATTTAAAAATATTTTTTCCTTTTCTTGTCTTCATGTATCTAATGTCTAAGTGATCTTTAATTGTATATTTAAGTGTGATATTGTGGTGTTGTGATATTTAAGTGTATTCAATTTTCCATGGCTTATGAACATATAATATGACAAATTTTGTAATTTAAATGTTTTGTATAAATTTGTATGCACCATTCTTTTAAAAGAATGTCAATTGTAGTGTTGGTTACAAAATAGCAGCATTTTTCAGAGGATATGTACTTGGGTTCTGTGCAGACCTCTAATGCAATTATATTTTATTCTAGATTTATTTCTAATTAAAAGAATATAGATGTAAAAGATATATGTATGTTATAGCAACATTAAAACTATTTTATAAGTTTTGTAAGACAGTTCCCATTATTCAGATGTTCTTTTAAAAGCTTTATATACAGTAGATTACGATTATTTGGGATACCATTTAATTAGTGGCATCCTGCAGCTGTTTAATTGGAGCAAAATGTTAATTATGAAATTATAAAAACAGCATCCACTTTACTTTTAGGTAGCTTTCAATACAAAAAAGCTACCTATTGCAGCCATTCGGAGGAAAGCAATTCCAGAAAATTTTGGTATATTTTCACCGATCATGACCACCACAGCCCAAAACTACATTCCGTTGAAATATTGATTTATGTTATATATATATATGTATATGTGTGTGTGGTGACTGGATATATATATGTGGTGACTCTGTACCGCAAAGCCAGCAGATTCCTTAATGAGGCTCTCGATCAGGGGCGTAGGGAGTGGGGGCAGCTGCCCCCCCCCCCCCCCCCCCCCAATGTTTGGTAAAAGGATTCAGTCGGCTTATCAGCAGATTTAATTGGTGTCTCTGTAGTATGTCAGTAGGCCGATTAAAAAAACAATTTGGAAAAATTCTGGTTGGCAGGACTTTAAGTCTTCAGAATGCATTTCACTACACCCTTACAATCATATGGCAAAAGCTAGTCGGTCTGTCAATAGATATGTTATGAGTAAAAAAATAGTTCAATAGATCTATCTGGTCAGCCGGTATGAAAGTCACGTGTTCTGTCACATTTTCGAATCACATAAATAGCTAGTCGGCCTACCCACTGAAAAAAAATTATCATGTATAAATATTGTCTGCAGAGGCGGAAATGTTGGACATATACTATACCTTACCCACACATGGAAAAGTTAAGTCGGCCGTCGATACATAGGCCAATAGGAGAAAAAAATGAATCTGATCTATTGATTTGAAAATATGAGAAATTTATCATACAGTAACACTCGCAACTTACATAGATAAAAACTATCAATATATAAACTAGGTCGACCGAATGCGAAAGTCGCTTAACAAAATTCAAGAAATTTTATACTTGATACATGGTAGGTTCTAGCAACGATATGATGTTTACGCCCTTTGGAACTGTTTTAGGAACGTTTGGAAAGTAAAAATGAAGAATTTTTAAAACTATGTAAAAAAAGAAAATGAATAAATTTAAAAAATATCTGTGCATTTAACATTTAATACCTAAAAAACTTCTTACTTTTTTTTTTTTTTTGGATAAAACTAAAATTAAATTTATATGCTTGTGCCAACATAACATAATTACATAATTTTCACTTGTTATTATAAAAATTAGAATTGGAGCCTTTATTAATTGCTTAATATTTATTGTATACCCTGATTACCGTAATTTCTGGCGTATAATCCGCGGATCAAACAATTATGTTTCGACCCAGAAATTTTATTTTACATAATGAAACATACTAGATCGCTGTAAATATTTTACTTCAATTATTGAATAAAATTTCTGGGTCTAAACATAATTGTTTGGTCCGCGGATTATACGCCGGAAATTACGGTACATGTTAGCGATTACTTTTTTTAAAAGCTAAATCATATGTAAGAGAAATTATTTTTTAAATAAAAAATTCAGAAAGTAGAGTATTTCAGGAAAAATTACATTATTAAAAGTAGTTTTATGGTTTAAAAAAAAAAAAAAAAAAAAAAAAAAAAAAAAAAACTTGAAGCGGAACATTAACATGTTTGTACTTAAAACAATATAAATAGTTCAGCGTTTCCGGCCCGTAACTACCGCCGGGGCACTGCCCCGGGGCCCCAAACTGATGGTTAAAAAATTATTGTATTTTAGTATCTAATCTAACTTCCTATAAAATACCCAGCACCTAGCTAAAAGTTAATAATAAAAAAAATCCATCAAAGTGCTAGAGTAAATGTTTTTGCGTGTCCGTTCAAATACTCCATACGCTTTGCATGCAAAAGCATCTCTAGAGCAGACAGCAGAATGTCGAGTCGAATGTGTCATTTCGCACCAGGTGCCTGCCGAGTGAGGAGTCAAGTGCAGGATAGGACGTGCAGTGAGCTAGTGCTATTCATGATGAGTCATTCGTTTACTAACTGCTCATCAATATCGGACTGTCAGAGCAGTTGAGAGTCGCATAGTAGTGATAGTACGATAGTTTATTACTTAATCTTACTTTGCTTGTGTTGAGATAATAGTTTATATTATGAAACGAATTCGGCACCAGCCAAATGGAAATAAAAAAAGACAGACTTTAAAAAGAAGACACTTGGAGGCTGCAAAAAGTTCGAAGAAGTTATCAACATGGCTGGACAGTGGGAACCACTCGGCAGGGAATGGTGATAAGAAAGGTATGAATGGTTTGCTTTATTCAGTGTGATGTGTAATTCATGTAAAAAAAGTACAGTCAAACTTGAATAATTCGAACGTGTATAATTTGAAATCGTGGATAATTCAAATGTTTCTGTCAGTCCCTTGACATTCCTATAAAACACAATCAGTGGTGGATTAAGCACTCAAGAGATTAAGCACGCAATTAAATTTTTAGGCCCCTCCAAATATTTTCAGTACCCCTATAGTGTGCATTTTTTAGTTTTACAATTAGAAAGTGTATGTTGTTAATTCCATACGATATTATCTCTAATTGGAATATAAAGTTCAAATTATTTTCTATCGCATGCTAATAAAATATTGAAAGTACTTCCTATTTATTACATTATCATAATTTTTAGAACTAAGAGATCACATTTTTATTTAGCTTTTATTTTGAAAATCACTACGTTCTATTTACAGTAAAACCTCTATAACGGACACTCCCAAATAGCGGACACCTCTACTTAATGGACACTTTTCAAATCCCCACTCCCAAAATCTAAATTTTTGTATGTTTAACCTCTGAATAGCAGACAGTAGTTTTGGCGATCAAGGAGGAAAAATGATTTTTTAACAAGAAAGAAAATGGAAAAAGTAAAAAACCTCGAAATTTATCACGGCAATGTGCCACAAATTTTGTGACCACAGATAAATGCAGAGTGTAGTCTCAGGAAAATCTCCAGTGGCCTGGGGAATCCTCCCATATCGTATGTATTTTGTATCGATTACTGTTCGATTCTTCAGATTTAATTGAGATACATTATTCAAAGCTTCAAGATATGTTAAAACCATTTTTATCGTTTTCTGAATATATTGAGTTATACGTATTCTAAATTTAGTGTCTTGTTTGTAATTAATGTTTCGAGAATGACCTCAACACGAAAGTGATTAACTTTAAAAGAAAAATCGAAATTGTAAGTGTAAGTGAATCTGAAAAACAGAAATTGAGTTTACAGATACTTGCGGGATGTTTTAAAATAGGTAAAACACAAGTGGGGGAGAGATTTTACGAAATAAAAAAGAAATAAGGAATTTGTGGATTACTAACTCTAACGAGAACACCAAAAATGGGAAATTGAGGTATACTGATTCCATTGAAATTGATTCTATAATTATGAACTGGTTTACTTCACTTCGTTCAAAAAAAATCCTATCAGTAGGCCTTTGATTCAGGAAAAGACTTTAGAAGTCGCCAAAGAACTCGGATTACATGATTTTAAGGTTTTGGGTAGATGGCTGGAAAAGTTCCGGCCTCGGCACAACATCTCTTTCAAAACAATATGTGTAAAAGTAAAATCTGTAGCTGTGGAAAAAAAGTGGAGGATTGGCATGAATGACTGCAATCAATTTGTGAAGGTTTTGCGGAGAGAAACATTTTTAATGCTGAGGAAAGTGAACTCTTTTTCAGAATTTTTTCGAATAAGACTTTGTGCTTTAAAAAGTTTGGCTGTATCGGCGCAAAAATGACAAAAGAGCGAATCACTATTTTATTATGCTGCAATGTATTATGTGAATTTTAAATCCCTCTTATAATTCAAAAATCTCTGAAACCCATGTGTTTCTCAAAGAATATCCAATTTAATAAATTTGGTGTTATGTGGAGGGCGTGTAAAAAGCGTGCATAACCAGTTTATTTAGTGATTAAATGGCTAACTTCCTTTGATAATAGGATGAAAAAACAAAGAAAAGTTCTCTTGTTTTTGGACAGTGCAACTTCTCATCCAAAACATTTGAAATTGGACAATGTTAAAACTGTGTTCCCCCCTCCTTCTCCCCCTCCCCAAACACAACTTCTGTATGCCAGCCCCTTGAAGTTTGATCCCTACACAATTGTAAAGCCTGGTAGAGAAAGCTTTTATTAAGTCACATTCTTTCGAAGTTAGATTCTATGAATACAGCTATGAACACCCTAAAAATGTTCCCGATGCTCTCAAATTCGGATTTCTTATGCTGTAAAAAACATATAACCGGAATGCGTACAACAATGTTTCAGAAAAGCAGGCTCTATATTAAAAGGCAATGAAACACGTAATTCCAATAGAAATGACGAACTATCGCAATAAAGGAATTAATGAAATGTATGAGGAGTGATGAAATGCCGAAATGTCCATCAACATTGATGATGATCTACTGAAGAAGAATCAGTTGACGTAGGCGATTATATTCCTTCAGATTCTTTGACAAAAGCTGACTCTATTAGTGATATGAATCAGATACTGAAACCAGCGGATGTTTCCTGCAATATCAAGAATTTTCAAGAAGCAGGAAAATACAGTAAGCAGCTTTAAAAAAAAAAGATTATTCAGAAGGATTGAAACTACTGATAGCATTAAAACGTCATATAGAAAAACTAACTACATGTAATCGCAAGTAAAAGCAAACTTTTGTAACATATTTTTTCCGTACGAATGTAATAAACAGTGGAAAAATGCATGTACAATTTCATTTCAGTTTTATTGCTTAAAAAAGTACTTTTAATTTCTCATTAATCATATAATAGAAGTTCTCAGACATATAAAAGTCAATTAATGAAACGTCAAGCATTTCTTAGGGATTTTGTGAATCTCTGAAGATTTCCCAATAGCGGACAATTTCTGCGCTTCCAAGGTGTCCGTTATTTAGAGGTTTTACTGTACTAAACTATCATTTCATTCTAAACAAATGTGTTTTTTACAAATATAAGTGTAGGATTTTTTCTTATCAATACATATTCTTTTTTTTTTTTCCAATAAAGTTCTTGGTAAAGTTTTTAAATAATTACTGACAAGGTCCCCTTAAAGCGCATACTCAGAAAATTTTGAAAAAAAAATGCTAATGAAGCTACTCATGTATGTGATAAAGGAACAGTGAAATTTAGCTGCGGAATCCCAGTAGAAAATCTGCAAAAAAATAAAATACTGTCGAGTATTTGGCGCAAAAAGACGCGATTTGGCTAGCAACATTTTTTCCTCGCCAAACGCAAACTATTTTATTGCATTTTGAAATTGCATGTAAAATGATAATTCGAATACCCAGTACTTAATGAATTTAAACTTAAACTATGAAATTGTTTTATGTTTTGGAAGCTGCAAATATCTATTTTATGTTATAGCGAAGCTTACATTTAAGTTATGTGTATTATTGAATCTGATTTTTTTTTTTTTTTTAAGTTGCAAATGTTTATTTTCACTTTTAGTTAACATTTAATGTTTTATTTTACACAAAATTAATGGCTTTGGGAATGAACACATTCAACATTGTTTGGATGCTATACGAAGACTATATAGAAATGAATGTGGGACTGACAAATGTAACAGAAGAGGAAATTCAATTAAAAAACCTCATAGTCGAAATTAAAAAAATATATGAATCTGAAAGGCATATTAAAGCAAAGGAATAGTTTAAAGAAATTCTTGTTATGAGACCTGTTTGTGAGATTTTTGTAAAATTTGAAAGCGTAAAATTGCCATTAGCTTAAAAAAATTATACGAATGTGTTATTTCTAGGGTTTATGATACCATACCCTGTTGTTCAGAATCGTTTGCATTTTGCGTTCAACATTTTCAACTCTCTGTATGTTTGCAATAATATTAATTTAAAATATTCTTCAGATTAAATAAATCATTCACTTTTTTTTTTCTCTATTTATTACAGATTGAATGAAATTTTGCTATTGTTTTATCCTCCATTCCACGATTTTTTCTAATTTAAATGGCTTCACCGGTTATACAAGTAACTTTTAAATGTATTTTAAAAGGAAAATCCCGGTGACAAACGGATTCGTTATGCATTTCCATATCGAAGAAGTCGTTGTTTCCATAGCAACTATACTTTTTTCTTGAACTGACAATGTTCAGAATAAGGCTTATTTTTGAACTTGAAACAATTTTAATCAATTTAAATTTTGTTTTAAATCATAAAATACAATTATTAAATTTCATTCTATATACATATAAATTTGTACACAAAATTGTAGTTATAAAAATTTATTTATTATGTAAGTTAAACTTACATAAACAAGTTCAGCATGAAAAAGTTTTTCCGTAAAGAGTATTTGTCATAAAAGCGTATCTTTTGAAATTTCATTCCTTCGCCAACCGCTGATTAATCGCCAAATAAATGAAATTTTCATAATTTTTTACGGACGTTATATCGAGGTTCCGCAGAAATTTTTTTTATAGACATATATATATCCTCATGAGAAGAACATTCTGTAATTTTTTTCAAAATTTTCTGAGTATGCGCTTATGGAGACCTTCCTTGTGAGTTATATCAAAGAAACATGTTAGTAATACAAAATCATATATTTTATTTTTAACTATCAGTTAAAATTAATTTTTTGTAAAAACTATTAATTAAGAAATAATGCGACAGATTGACTATTTTACATTAGTCGGATTTGAAACATTTTTGAGTTGGCCAATCTTGCCTTTTGCCCCCCCCCCCCCCCCCCAAAAAAAAAAAAAAAAAAAAAAAAATCTTTCGCTACGGCCCTGCTCTCGATGAAAGCATAAACTGCCGAACGATGATTTTGATGAGTGCAGTGATTTTTTTACTGCGTGAGAACGAGGGAGAAGGAGTCGAGATGCAGACTTAGTAAGACGGACCAGGAGATGCTCCGAAATCTTTGCGGCCAGCCGGGGCGAGCTGAGCTGACCAATGTTTGATCGGAAAACGGCTTTTACGAGCTTACAAGCAGGATTGTAGTGGGCAGCTGCCCGGGTACTCGCCCAGCTGCCCGCCCGGGCTGTTTTTTTTTTTTTAAACCGGGCTGTTTTTTTTTTTTTTTTTTAAATATATTTCTGGAAAGGAACAAATGATGTATTTGTTAACAGTTTATGGTTATTTTGTTTTATTTATTCTCTTTGAATCTTAGAAAATATATTTGTACTAATTTACTTGCACTTTTAGATTGGGAACCCTGTAATTTTAAAACGTTTTAGATTTTAATTTAACACGTAAATTTAAGCTTTTCAGTTAGCTTCAAGAGTATTATATTTACTAAATTATTATATTTATTAAATTAATTAGAATAGTATATGCAAAGAAAATATTTTATTCATAGTTATAAAAATAAAATTTAGTTACAGAAAATATTTTATTCATAGTTATAATAAAAAAAAATTAGTTATAGAATTACCATTAAAAAACGTTTTATAATATATTGCAATGCCAATAACCAATCAGAGAGCTGTTTTGGAATTTTAAATACAAGTAATAACAATGAGCAGTGATGATAATCCTTCTACAGATTGCATCATTTTTTAGTTGTTTTTTATTGAATAGTAAAGTATTGAATAGTAAATGTTTAAAACTAAACTTAACAAATGAACATTTGCAATATTTAGCCATATTGCATCAGCCTATTTACACCTTCGGGACCGGCGGCTTCTACACAAATTTTATTCGGTTTGCACCACTTTTTTTAAAAAAGCTACCTTTACTTAAACTATCACAAAAATGCTCTAATTAGAGAAAGCAAATATTATTTTTATTTTTTACTGGTGCCAAAAACAAATTCTGTATGCTCTTTTTGAGGGTGCATATATGCACCCATGGTCCCGAATGGGTTAAAAATTAAAAGTAATATACTTTATGTTTGTGATATATATACATATATATATCATATTTATAATTATTTATAATGGATATACTAATTTTTTTTAATTAAAATAAGAATAGCCTATTAAGGATAGTTGTGTACAGCTAGTGTTTTAATTAAAAAAGAAATGCATTTAGGCTAAGGCAAAATGGAGGTCACATGGTAATATTAGGTGAAGTTTTTGAATAGGAATAATTTCTTCTAAATGAATTGTATTAAAAACTAAAAATTTAACCATATATGAATAGATTATACATACATACACTGCTCAAAACAATTAAAGGATATTGCAGTTTTAGGTGGATTTTGTATCTGGGAAACTTTTTAGCTGATTGATACATGGTCGACAGACATAGTAGGTTATATGAGAATAAATTACACATGTTTGGCAGAAAAAAATGCATTTTATTGCGCATTTGTGTACAAAAGGAAAAAAAACACAATTTGTGCATATGAGAAAAAAAGAATAAGAAAAGGTGTTTTCTTCAAAGAAAATCATTTTCAGTAGGGGGTATGGTTTCCACGGGCGGCCAGCAACGTTGAACACCTTTGAGGCATGGACTCAATGAGGCTATTAATGACGAGTTGGGGTATTCTGCCCCACTCTTCCAGAAGAGCTCTTTCCAGTTCTTGGAGAGTTTGTGGGGGTTGTTGGCGGCCAGAAACTCGTCTTCCTAGAGCGTCCCAAACGTGCTCGATCGGATTCATGTCTGGAGAACACGCTGGCCATTCCATTCGAACGATTCCTTCCTCGAAAAGGAAATCCTCCACCAGGTTTGCACGATGTGGCCTGCAGTTATCGTCCATTAAAATGAAGTTATCTCCGATTGCTGCAGCGTAAGGGACTACAATAGGTCTGAGGATCTCATCCCTATATCGGCGACCAGTCAGAGCTCCATCTCGAATGATGTAGATGTCAGTGCGCCCGTCAATAGAGATGCCACCATACACCAACACTCCTCCACCGCCAAATCTGACACTTTCGTGCACGAACGCAGGATTATTCCTACTGCCACGGTCCCTCCAGATGAAAATACGCCTATTATCCGGATGCACAGAAAAACGGGACTCTTTAGAAAACAGAATATTGCTCCATTCATTTCTCCTCCAGTTGACATGCTCGGTTGCCCACTCCCTGCGGTCGCGACGATGCCTTGATGTTAATCTAACACATACTATCGGTCGGCGAGCATACAGACCTACAGCATGGAGCCGGTTTCGGACAGTCTGAGTTGAAATTGTGGTGCATGTAGCCGAGCGAAGGTGTTGTTGGAGAAGAGTAGCGTTCATGTTTCGGTGTCTCCGAGCTGTTAACGCTAAATACCGATCTTCATTGGGCGTTGTTGCCCGTCTACGACCTTGCCCTGGTCTTCGGCCTGCACATCCACTCTCCAAAAAACGGTTCCAGATCCTGGAAATGACACTTTGTGACACTCCAATGGCTTGCGCTACTTCGGCTTGAGTTTGGCCCCCTTCTAACCTACCAACAATTCTCCAAGCTTCTGAATCTGTCAAATGACTTCGCTGAGACATCGTACTCATCGAAACAAAGCAATCACTGAATGCCGATCATCCTTGTCTTCATTCTCTTTTATCCAGTTGAAAGTCAAATTTCATTCGCTGCCGCTGAAGCGACGTTTTTGACGTCGAACTCAAAATTTGCATACTCCACAGTTTGAAAACCAGAAAAATTAGCATTTGTGATTATCTTCTTCTATTTTCGGCAAAAAAAATTTCGTTTATATCTTTATTTTATATAAAACTTCAAATATTCTTTAATTGTTTTGAGCAGTGCACTGTTAAAAATTTGCAGCAAACTGTCCGGTCATTCGACCATTTTCATAGAAAACGGTTACATAGCCGTAATTTAACTCTATTCTGACCATATTATTGCCCATATTATGGTCAGAAGAGAGTTAAAATACGGCTATGTAACCGTTTTCTATAAAAACGGTCAAATGACCGGACAGTTTGCTGCAAATTTTTAACAGTGTGTATAAGAAAAATTTTTTGTTGTAAGATATTTTCTTTTATCAACAATTGCTAATCTTATAATTTCAAAGGAGTAATTTTTTTTTAAAATTATATTTATATTTTATTAGTAAATAACATGCAATTGATAGCTTTGCAATTTAAAATTTGTTTGTTATTTAAATTAAAGGAATCATATATGTATTTTAAGAAAAATAATGTGTATTTTAAGAAAAATATTGAGATCATTATTAAGACTATGAAGTCATTCCCATCTATTAGACCACGGGTCGGCAAGTAATTTTAAGTAGGGTTTGAATACTTTTGAAAATTTTTACAGAGGTCCAGAGAAAAAAACACTTAAGTAATATTAGTACTTATTAATTTTAAATTGTTATTTTTACACATACATACATACACTATAGAATAGAAAAATCTGGTATTTGTTATGAAAAATTACTATATACACAAGTATATGTTCTGAAAAATTTTGCATACACATTATAAAATAGAAAAAGCAGATAAATGTTGAATAATTAGAGATAATTGAAGATAATAGTTGAGATAATTGTTTTAATAAACTATTTATTCAAATTGAAAATTTTTGGCGGTCCACGATTTGACCTTCCGTAGTCCGGATGTGGACCGCGGTCCGCCAGTTGCCGACCGTTGTATTAGACTATGAAGTGTTCACAAAGATTGTATTTGAGATCAGGATTGCTACTTATCTCTACAATCAAATTCCTTCCACTTTCCTGAGCAAAAAATTTAATTTGTGAATAATTCCTCTGAGAATTTTCAAAATTTCAATGGATAAATTTTGCATACCAAAATTTAGTAAAATTCTTTGTTTTTTAATACTCATTTTTAAATTCCCTCAGTTTTTCCAGTTTTCCCTATACAGTAGCAACCCTGAAGATTATTATTTGTGAGGAAAGTGGAATCATAGTCCACATTTTGACATTTTAACCCAATTTACCCGGGGAAAATTGCCCATTTAACCCGGGTTTTTTAATAAAACCTGCCCGGGATGGGTTTTTTACAACCCTGTTACGAGCAGTCATGATTGTTCTAATTATTATTAAACTTGTAATTATTTGTAATTATATAACATATATATTCAAGAAAATTAAACTGTGTAAGATTTCATTAAAAATCTGACCTGGACTTTATTCATTCCCATCTAGACGACCGAGCATAACAAAAAATATATCTACATATATATATATATATATATATAAATATCTGACATATATCATGCTGTAACTCTCTTATTTATGAACAGATTTGGGTGTGACTGAGAATGTGTATAGGATCTCTCGACCGAGTTCGTTGGTCAGCTTCATCTGCCATCTTGTTTGAAAATTGTAGCCAGTTAAAATATTTTAAATTTTTAAAAATTAAAAAATATGTACAAAAAATTATAAATTGAAAAAAATGTTTCCGTTAAATGTTAGAATATGATACAAGGATTCTGGAACATGATTTGTTTTCGCGTTATCTTAAAAAATGGCTGAGATATGGCAGATTGAAGTTCTAAGGTGGCTGACAGTTTGAAACAATCTGATTTTTGTTATGCTGAAATTCCCATTCAAATTCGGTATTAACGAAAACTGGTATTGAACCTTCTATAATCGGGTTCCAAGCATTTTATCTTCGTGTATTTGAGTAAAATCAGTTGAATTTTTAAAAACATGGACTGCAAAAGCTACCTTTTCCTCCCGGTACAGGCTGGAAGGACTTTTGATAATTGGGGACAGTCACTTTATCGGGACAAGTTATGCTGGAGCTGATGTGTCCCATTTAATCATGATCTACTGTTTTATTATGTTTTGTATTTTTTCCCCAAAGAATAATGTTAAAAGAAAAAGTTTCTAACAATAATTTTTTAATATAACTGATAAGGTGACTGGCTACATTCTGGATCATTTTTTAGGTAGATCATAGATTTCGTAAGAAATACTACCTATTACAGTCTCCCCTATGTTGGAATTTTTGAAAATTTTTTGCAGATCTACGCCGATTATGACCCCTAGAACCCAAAACCACCCCCAGTTCAAAACTTTATCTATCTGTCTATCTATATCACTTTTTTATGGACACGATAACTCTCATAATTCTGCACAAATCTCTTCCAAACGGATACATAAAATCAAGGTGCAGAAAATCTTGGTCAAAATCAGACCAAGGGGGTGGAAATGGGGAGGAGTTTTGTAATAACAGAAAAAAAAAATCCATAACCTCTTAATTATGATACATATCAAATCTGTTTAAATTTATTTTTGCTTCTAGGAAAAGAGCCAAAAATTTATGTATGACAGATTTTTGATTAATCAAAAATGGCCTCAAGGGGTGAAATAAAATAGGCTTTTAAAAAGAAAATAATTCTTAACTTCGTCAATTCACAAGATATCCAATCTGCTTAATTTTGTTATAAATGTTCTTAATACTATCTACAACTTTTATATTGACACGTTTTTGATAGGACCAATTCTTACAGCAAAAAGTAAATAAAAACAAAAATATGTGATACAGAAACACCCCGCTCCCAATAGAAATAGACTTTTCCCGCAAAGCGCATCACGTGAAATTAATACTTAACTACATGTGCCTGTAGGCCAAATCGGGAGGGATTTTTTTTTTTTTTTTTAATAAACTATTTTTTAATTTCTTTTTAAGAGTTTTTTAAAGATGAGAATTTTTGGAAAAGTCAGAAAATTTTAGAAAGAAAACTTTTTTTTCCCCAAAGGAATTCATTTTGACTTGGAAACATTGGAAAATTTGAAATTTCATTTTTAAAATATTATATTTAAATATTAATAATAGCTAGACATTTTGGTGTTTTATTATTATTTTAAACAATTGAATCATATGTTACAAAAAATGGTAGTTTAATTAGGCAAGAAAAACTTCTGTGGAAACTCTGATACTGAAAGACTAAATTTTTAATAGTAAAAATCATTTATTTATTTATTTATTTCATAACATATTCATGTAAAGAGAAAACAATTCTTCTATTGGGCATATGCAAGGCATGCTTCTATTGGGCATATTAAGCCTTAAAATTTTTATTTTATGTTTTCTAAGAAAATTGATTGCAAGAAAGTCTTTTATTTGTAAATTCCAGATCCAGAATTTCTAATTTTTCTAGAAAAAATACTGTTTTTTTTTTTTTTTTTTGCTTTTTTTTTCCACCACTTCAAAATTTCCTAAAATTTGACATCTCTAGGATTTCTATAGATAAAATACACCAAATAAAAACATGAAATTTTACAAAGGATTAATTATTAATATTGCACTTTATAAAAAGGGGTGATTTAATTTCAAGTAATCTTTAAAAAGAATTAATTAAAATGGCTAACACATTATGAAAAATTTAAATGGTACTATTTGATTTTCCTTTATAATATGATATTTATATATATATGATGTTCTTTAAAACAAACTAGACTCTAAGGGAAATTATAGAATGAAAAAAATAATAAAAACGTGATTGTATACTGTAATATTTGTATTCAACATCTTACTTCTTTTCAAGCGAAAACATTCATAGCAAGAACGAAAAATCATGCATCAAGCATAGATTTCGAAACCCTTTCCAACACATTCAGAATACTATAACAAAACTTCAAAGTATAATAGAGTGAAAGATGATGTCTAAATAAACAATTTGGAAAATGCATAACACATTTGAAAATCCAACTTTAGCAGTTACTATCAAAGCCAGAAAAATATCCAATGTATTTTGTATTTGTGCAGCCCTGTATATGACTATAGATTTTTTATATATACGCATAGTATGCTAAAATTCAGTTCAGTTGAAATTTCCTCTTAAACAATTTCCGTCAATAAATGGAAACATACTTGAGCAAGGGTTGATCGTGTCAAAATTTGGGGCCTATTTAGGGTCCCTTCACAAATATTTATTTAGTAAAACAGGTCCCTTCACAAAAATAAATTTAATAAAATGGAGCCCTTCACAAAATTCTATATAATAAAACAGAACCCTTCACAAAATTCCTTTTAATAAAACAGGCCCTTTCACAAAATTCTATTCCATAAAAACTTACTATTTATTAATTATTTATTTTTTATGACGTTTTAAATGTGTAATTTGTAAACAAACAAGTTCACCGGCGAGGAACACTTCTGCAAAAGGGTTTAAAAAAGTTTTTGTTAATAAATGCCTGGTTCAAATTTGAGTAACTGGATTTCAACTTTCATTGCAAAATGTTGTTTTCACAAAAATAACCTTTACTATTCACAAAATGGACCCCAAGAAAAAAACCCTGCATCAACACCTGTTGGGATCTTTTGTGCAGCCCTGTATAAGATCTATAAAATTTATGCACACCAAGTAATATGCAAAAAATTAATTAAATTTAAAATCACGTACCACAATAGAAAATATATTTTCAGCATTTATTTGTTCATAGACAGTATTAATAACCGAATTCCTTTGTGTGTCCCTGTAAATGAACAATGAATAGTATACACACCCTATTCTATAGTAAGCATATAGTAATGCACCTCAGTAATATATATAAATTTCAATATTTGAAATAGTGAAACATCAATAAAATACACACAAATGATTTTTCCCCATAGATCGTAAGGTAACGGAATTATTTTGAGTGTCCCTGTAAATCAACTATAAATGCTACACACTTTATTTTCAATACTGAACATGCCATAGTAAACCTCAATTGCATGGCAATCAGAGCATATTTATGCGAGTTAGAGTATAGAGAGACTAATTGAATTCATAAACACTTTTCCACTATGTTAGAAAATGTTAAAAAGAAAAAATATTGCATATACTTCAAATCTTTTGGTTTATTTCATTGACAGTAACATCTAAATCTTTTAGTTAAGTTTTAATTATCTAGGCTCTAGGCTACTGCTTAAAATATCGTAAAAATAATGGAAATAGTTTTCAAAAGAAAAAAAATTATAAAAATGCATTTGAAGTGTAAATATATCATAAAAATATAAGCAGAAAATGTTTTTTTTTTTTTAGAGCTTTATTTTTATTTCTAATTAATGCAAAAACAAAAAGAAAACTATTTTAGAAACAAAGAAGTTTGAATAACAAGATAAACAAGAACAGAAAAAAAAAGTGTCAAGCATTGATTATGAAATACTCTCCAACACTTACAGACGTCATAAACTTTAAATGCTCTATTATTGAATTGCGTAAAAGAAACATCTTTATAACTCCAAAATTGATAATCACATTAACTAACGGTTTACTGCGTCGGATGAAGCGTCTCATTTCCAATTGAAATATATCTTTGAATTGCAATTTGGATGAAATACAGGGTCATGAAAAATCGAAGAGTGTAGAAAATAGGTATGGAAGAGTTTTTTGGTGTTGTAGTAGTTGTAATAACATGGAATCCATTAATTGTTAGATTTCTGATAAACAGAAACATGAAGGGCGGTGAAAACGGTGGAAGTACAAAAAGTTGCAATGTGGCTAAAGCAAGAACACAGCATTCTCATCCTGTAGATGTTAAAGACAATGCATTGAAGGGAAGTAAACGGTATCCATGGAAATTATTTTATTGCAAACACATAACGATGAAAAACAAGGGGTGGCCTCCGTAGCTTAACTTAATAGTTAGATGCTTCTAGCTTGGAAGTCAGAGATGATCTGAAGTTTTTCATTAAGTTACAATGCCAACATAAAAATGCTGAATCAAGCCAATGGCGCGGAGTTATTCACGACCGTTTGGGAGAGTGCAATGCTAATTTCGAACAGTAGACATACCAAGGGATTCCATAATTGGCAGGCTAGTCAAAATAAGTAAAATGGGACGGCAACGCAGTGACCATCTGAAAAATGCATGGGAAAATGCGGTTTTGATAGGAGCGAACTGTATATACAATTATTATTAAGTCCGAAGACAGCAGATGGAAATTTAGATAGATATGCATTCGTTATATTCTGAACAAAGGGTAAAGGATAGTTGAAATATCTGCTTCCAGATGTAAAAAACCACAAAGAGAAGATTGGAAGCATATAAACTGAATAATAGAGTAAGATATCTTTAACGGTTATGAAATTAACATTATGATGAAAAGAAAGCTTTTCGAATAAAGTATTTAATGCGCATACGAAGAATTAATTTAGAAAATAATTTAGCACATAATATTTTAATATTTAAGAAGGGAAAAATTAAATTTTGAATAAAATAATCCTAAGAATATATGAGCAACGCCATAATAGGATTACAAATATCTCGGTAACTAATCATCCGATCGACTTCATTCTTTATTCAAAATTTATGTTTCTTGATTGTCTTTTATATTCACTTCTTAAAATAAACAATTTAGAAAATGTTTATATACCTTTTATCAGAACGAATATTTCGAGAGTCCGAAAAAAATAGTTCCGGATCATCGAGGTTACTGAAATTCAATAGGCTTCTTCTCATTATTACATACTAAGTACATACCAAGTTTCAAGTCTGTATCTCAATTTGTTCAGGAGATAGAACGTTTACAGACAGACGGACGGCATTTTTTTAAAAAATATATTTTTCGGAATCTAGTGTTTGAAACGTGTAAATCTGTCATTTTTTTTTTTTTTTTTTTTTTTTTTACGATTAAAAGATTTACCCTATACTACGTATGATAGGTAAGTAAATCACAAAACTTTAAAGAAAATATCTTATTGTGTGTTCTTTTTACACTCTTTTGTTTAAATTATCTTGGTTTATGTATATGAAGATGAAATTTTGTTATAAGTTTTTCACTCACTTCCTAATGGGCTAGAATTATAATGTACACTATACACAGGTGTGTTTCCTATGACAATACTACATTTTAACATTTCTTGAACTTAATTATAATTTAGTAAATTAATTTTAAGGCATTTTTCCGTTAGTTGAGCACGGGGGATAAATCGGCCAATATTCTTTATGGCTACAACTGAATATGAGTTGTTTATTATGTGCAAAACAATGCTCGCTAAAATATGCCAACTGCCTGGAAAACTGCAACAATGAAATATTTTAAACGATAATAAGTAGAAAATAAAATAATTAAAATGAGTATAATATTTTTTTAAATACACTTTTATCCAGGTCCTGACTTATGCGGGGCAGCTGCTCCGTGGCCCCCATTTGAGAGTCCCCTCCTTTTCCATCTGGGTATAATCAGGGTTCTCGTTAAAAGGGTGCAAAATGGTTTAAATTGGCCAAAAGTTACCAAAATTGTTACATTTTCAAAGATTTAGGAAGGGAGTGTAGCCCTCCACTTCCACCCTGTGCCCCTGTCCCCTCCTCCCCAAAAATAAACAATCTATATCATCAGAAAACTAATGTTATAAAATTTTATACAAAAGTACTTTAGAGCATGAAGAATGAATAAAGTAACAACATAACAAGTGTTGAAATGTGTTGCTATTTGTATAAGTGCATGCCTGCACTTGTCTTTCCATATTATGGAATCACCCAAATGCATGCTGATGCAATACAAAGATTAAATTTATAATGTGGTAGACAATTTTATATTATAACAAATAACCAAAAGTGACTGAAAGACCTGCATTTACACTTCAAAAGCTCACATGAGTCGTTATATTCCTATATAAAAACTAGTCGTTGGGGGCCACCGTAATACTTACCCATCATGGATATGCATAATGTAAAATATTAAAATAAAAATGTGTAAACTACTTATAAAATGCATTGCAATTCAAATAAAATCGTGGCTTGATGACGTCATAAAAAGGCTCGATTACTGAATTGCTTGAAAGAAGTTTTTCCTTATAACTCCAAAAATAATACTCCTATTAACTAGCGATTTATTGCATCTGATTAAGCGTCAAATTTCCAATTAAAATATATCTTTGACGTGAAATTTGGATCAAATACAGGGTCATGAAAAATCGAAGAGTGTGGAAAATAGGATTACAAATATCTCGGCAACTCATTATCCGATCGACTTCATGTTTTATGCAAAATTTGTTTTTTTTATTGTTTTTTATATTTACTACTTAAAATAAACAATTTCGAAAATTTTTATATACCCTTCATCTGAACGAATATTTCGAGAGTCCGAAAAAAAATGTTCCGGTTAATCGAGGTTATTGAAATGAAATAGGCTTCTTCCCATTATTACATACTAAGTACATACCAAATGGCAAGTCTCTATCTCAATTTGTTCGGGAGATAGAGCGTTTACAGACACACACACACACACAGACGGACGGCAAATTTTTTTTTCTAAAAATATGTTTTTTGGAATCTCCAGTGTCTGAAACGTGTAAATCCGTCAAAAAAAATTTTTCGATTTTCAAAACGATTACAAGACTTACCCTATACTACGTATGATGGGTAAGTAAAAAAGTGTTCCGTCATCTGTTAAAGTTGTGACCATCTTTCTTGTGATACCCTGTATACAGATGTAAATAGTACTTGGTTCGAAATTTATGTATACATACAACAGGTATGAAGTTTAATACTAGTCACTTCAACATAGTTCCCGAACAATTTTCATGGATAGATTGAAGGGGCCCCCCAGAATGATGCTTGCTCCATGGCCCCAAATAGTGTAAGTCGCGTCCTGTTTTTATCAATTAATAGTTTAGTATTAATTAAACTATGATTATAAGTTGAGAAAACAATTTAGAAATAATGAATAGTTTAAATAATTATTTTTCTTTTATGTTGCCGTATCTGAAAAAGCAAAAACAGTAAAAAATATAATTTAAAAAAAATAAATTCACTAGTTCGTGCTTAATTTTATACTTATTACATAAAAAAAAATGCACTATTGAAATTATTCCTTTACGGTTGGACTTCCTGTCATAGCTCAATAATTACGCAACAGTGTTATCGTACTGCTTTTATTTTATATGGCGTTTTTTCGGCGATTGAAAGCAATGACCAACTCTGATGTTTAATAAATGAAGAATATATAAAATGTTGAAGTAATGGTTATATATACCGCGCATCATCATAGGCTACGATTAAAAAGGTATAGTTGTTTAAATTGTCTGTTAGATGGCAGCACTATATTTTACAGGCGATCAATTTCCTATTTTATGTATGTACTGCAGTCGATTGCTGAATACGTAAACTATTTATTATTTCGAATTATTTTATACTTTGTTTTATTACTTCATATTATAATCACAGCATACGAAACGAAGCTATTTCATTGATTATATATTTTAAATGAATGCATTTACATTGACTATTTTAATTTTTTTTTTCGTGCTTGAAGCGCTGCATTTAATTATAATTCCGACAGATAGCAGCACTATTTCTTCAAAGGAACATTTTCACTTTTAGTATGTGGGTGGTAGTTGACGTATGTTTTCAAGAAATTTTAAAGTTATAAAGCAATTTAAAAACAAGAACATACATTTATGTTCCGTCCTTTTGAATTATTATTCTGTAATATGGCCGTCATGTGTTTCATTTTTTAAAAATCAAAGCTAAGTGTTTTTTAGGTGCGTTCGTAATTATATAAATACATAGCACCTATAGTCGTCGTCTGGTTCGCCCGTCCGCATCTAACAGCGCAAAAACTACCCAACCGAATGGTTTGAAATTTAATATATATTATCGTTGCAGAATTTTGTCGTATAATTTCAAATTTTATGAAAATCGAATGAAAACATAAAAAGATATTAATAAAAATTTTCTTTATTCTATTAAATCCTATCGTACATAATCTATATAATAAAAGCGCAAGTCATGTGACTGAGGAAAACAAATACGGATAATCCACTTCTTTTTTCATGTGCCAGGCAGCCATTTTTATTAAAAATTATTTCTCCTAATAAAATTGCATAAAAGTTACATTTTTAGAAAAATCGTTCAAAAAAAAAAAATTGTTTGCGTAAGAGATGAGTTGCGTTCAAAAATGTATAGATTCTGAGATGACTTTACCGGAAATTACGTTAACCGAATATCTCAATCCATTAGAGTAAATAAACACAGGAGATTCGTTCATTATGAGTCATAAAAATATTAAACCATGGAAGTAATCATTCGCAAAGCAAGATCTCCATGGTGAATTTTGCAACGCTGTCTGGTGTACAAAAAAAAAAAAAAAATCGCATTTGTAAACGTGGCATACGTAATAAGAGAAAAAAGGGCATCCTCATTTCGCTCATAGCAGACGCTATAATTCATTTCACTGAAATAATAAGGATGATTTTTTTTTTTACATTGTGAAACTAGTTATAAAACGAATGCACCTCCTATGTGCTTTTAATATTAATCATGCTTAACGTGAAATTTCCAACTTGTTTTTTCTTTCTTTCTTTCTTTCTTTCTTTAATTTAAGGAGACGTTTTACCGATAAAGTTTTATCATCGCCGATTGCGAAATCGAATGTTAACTTATGAGAAAATTTAGATAGATTACTCATTACAATATAATTATGGAATTACGGTTTACCCCATCAAAAAGTAAATGTTCGATGCCGACGTTTTATGTTTCATGTAATATGTTTTTAAAACAAGAACAAAAAATCATGCGTCAAGCATAGATTATGAAACACTTTCCAAAACATTCAGAATACTGTAAAACAAAACTTCACAATTTAATAAGATGAAAGATGATTTCTGAGTTCTCTGAAAAACGCACAACCCATTTGGAAACACAAATTCAGCAATTACCATCAGTAGTCGAAAAATATGCGAATTATTTTGTGCAGCCCTGTATACGATCTATATATTTATATATATATACTACTAAAATTTAGTTCATGTTATGAAACGCATAGCGCATATGAAAATTCCCGTTCAGCAATAGCCGTCAATAAACGAAAATGTACTCAAGATCTTTTGTGCAGCCCTGTATATGATCTATCTTACACACCAAGTAACATGCAAAAAAAATAAAATTTAAAAACTCGTACCACAACTTAAAATGCACTTTAAGCAATTATTGTTAATAGACAGTAGTGTAACCGAATTCCTTTTTTTGTGTCCCTGTAAATGAACGATACATTCTAATACAGGGCACGAAATTTCCGCTCGCCATTGGCGAGCAAATATTTAAGGTTAGCGAGTAAGTTTCGTCTTTTGAAATGTTGTGCTTCAAATCAAACTGTATACGCTCAGAATATCGTGCCTCAATGTAGCGACACGCGGAAGTGTTTTAAAATCTAGCGACGGCATTTATCTTCCAAAAGAAGATAAAAGTGCGGCGTCATCCACTTCCATTTCTCTCTTACGGAGGAACGAACATCCCCCGTCTGCATTCGTTCCCCCGCTTTCACACCGCGCAAGCGCCAAAGCTGCTTTTTTCGTTTCCAAGGCCAAATCTGATCGCTCTTCACTCCTGCACGAAGTGAATCAGGTTTCGCCACCTAAGCTCAGCGGCTTGAAACACAGTAAAGATTACCCGCTTTCTGTCGAATTTTTAACTTTTTAAAAATTGTTCATATTTTTCATGAATGTAAAATATTCTGGATTTAACAGACAGCTTCTTCTAACATTGGTCAATTTAAATTCAGTTTGTCATAAATAGTTCATTTTCTGGGCAGGTGTGGTGGCCGACGTTACTGTCTGAATGAATGTAAAACAGTGGCGAGCAAATTTAGTCTGGCTAGTACCTTTTCAACTGAAATTTCATACCCTGTTCTAATCCCTATGCGGCCTTTTCCCATTTCGTCCAAAAAATTAATTAGTGTCAATTCAGATGATAGTTTTGACACGCCTCCTTTTCAGAATTTGAAAAAAGCAGAAGTTTCGCCATTTTGATGCGTAATTACTTTTCAACAACTTATACGGGTTTTGGAATCTCATCAACGGGTATAGATTCATTAGCGAATGATTAATTAATCTTTCTAAAGGCACGGAATTTCTCCTGCTTTTTTGCTTTATTCATTAAATGGACAGCCCCTCAAGTTCCTCCTTTCGTCAACACCTTGTTTCAAGAAGCACAGATGTTGATGCATACTTCTGGAATGTGTTAGCGAGTCATAAGCATATATAGTTAAGGCGGTTCTCAAAGACAAAAAAAAAAAAAAATTCCCCGCTTAACACTGCGAAACTTTCTGACACTTTTTCTCATTTTCAAGCGTAAAAGTGATTTAAGAGTAACTTGGATTATTGAAGTGATTTGTCGTCGAATAGGTTTTACCCATTTTCTATAAGCATAACTTTAGTAATAAATGGACGTTCTAAAAAAAAAAAATTGTTTTTCATCGCTCAATAATGCCAAACTCTGATACATTTTCTGATTCATTTTCAAACATAAAAACATAACACTTGCTGGCATGAATATTGAAGTGAGAAGAAATCGAATAGTTTTTCATTTTTCGATAAATTAATTGCATCTTGAGTTTAAAACGTACTAAAGTTATAAACATACTCTAAGTACGGACGGACACCTGCGGGCTCGTGATATGTGTCCGCTATATAAGAAGTAAAAGAATTCAAATAAATAGTTGATGTGGATTGAAAACTTTTTTGCTAAATAGAAATGTCCGTTACTCAGGGCGTAGGGATGTAACGGACAGTCATTTGGCTGAACAGCCGAATACCAAATTAATGCTTCAAATTTCAAAGAAGACTGATAAAAGCTGAGCTGCGCCGCCAGGCACGTCAGCCACCGCACCCAAGTCTTGAGGGACTTATAACGTGCTCGACCAGGAGGGTCCCCCTGTAAGCGCTGCGGCCGGTGGGAGCACCGCTACCTGCGCATCACTCCCATTAGATCCAAGTGAATGACGACATAGACCGTTGCGATTTGTGGTGATTCTCAGCCTCTTGAGAAACCACCACGTTACATTTGGGGTCCCCCAACAGCTTCGGGACTGGGCACCCAAGAGGGAGTTAGGTCCTAGGCCTTAAATCGGGTTTTCCCGACCCGCACATTCTGTACCAAAATTGATAAGATAAACTAGAATCTTTCTTGTCCTTTTTTCTGTCAAAAACGATTTGTTCCTAATGACGTTTTAGAGGAAGTGCGTAGCAAGTATCATGCTTCAAGCAGAGTTTATAAAATACTTCCCAACACGTTCAGAATTCTGTACCAAAACTTCACCGTTTAATAAGGTTAAATGTGAAGTCTAAGTAAACAATTTTAAAAATGCATAACGCATTTCAACACAAAATTTCAGAAATTACCATCAAATATCGGAAAAATATCTGAATTTCTTTATTTACGCGAGTAAGAGCACATACAGTCAGACGGCAGACAGATAGACAGACAAACTGAATTCATAAACACATTTTAACTTTGTTGGAAAGTGTTAAATAATAATAATAATTCTAATAAAACCACTTCAAATGAGTGTTCTTTACTTTCGTGTTTTGTGGTGAGCCTGTATTGTTATCTACGTTATCGTACTGCACTGCTCGGGTGATACCCGAAGACGGGAACACCAACGTCTAGGACGATCACATCATAATGCAACTTTAAATGGCCGGTGGGATGTTAGTAGAAAAGCCTACGAAGGAACGTCAACCTCTCCCACCATCTCGTAGGGCACTCTTTTTTGGGGGCGAAAGAGGCTCTCACAGGCTTAGGCCAGATAGACCTGTGATACGGAGAAAACCCTTCATGCTGACCTAGTCTCCCCCTCAGATGAGGCTTCGCGGACTAGGTTGCTCAGCATTAAACACCTAAAACTGTCCAATGTTCTGTCCAATGTTTTTCCACCATATCATCAGTGAAAAGAGTAAAATTCTTTCTCGCATATTTCAGAGCCCGATTCAGTTTCTTTGTTATCCATTCTTTTACTCTTATGCCGATATTTTTCTTCTTTTTAGATGTGTTTTTGTCTGGATCATTGCCCACCTTTTGTTTTTCTGCCGCACACTGATTCAAAGCGTGTAGGTCAATCGAACCAATTACGTTTGTAAATTCTTCGACTCCAAATTCTTCAGCTCCGCAGACTCTCTTTTCCTCCGAAACTAAGAGTGTTGAATCATCTTTAGCACATTTCGAAGAAACAACTGAATTTAAAAGATTATCGTCAGTTGTGATTACACATTCTTCCAAAGACGGATTTACGACTTCCATCTGATTCTCAGTGCGTTTTTCTGTTAGAGTTGTTTCTTTCGGACAATTTTTGATCGTCAGAAAAGGATGCTCCAGGCACGGCGACAGACAGTAGCTGTTTCGGATTCCACTGCATCATGGATAAGACGAAATCATGAGCCAGTTGAACGTCCTCGTCTGTCACAGCAACTTCAAGAAGGAAGCACTTCATAATTCTATAGAAATTTTCTTCCTCTAAAGATTTTCTTAAAACAAGTTCGGCGTTCGTTTTCCCCATGATCATATACCTCTCTGAAATAACAGTTTGGCCAGTTTCCGGTCAAAACGTTCAATGACATCATGGCATAAGTCCATATGTCAAATGCTGTACCGTCTACTTGATATTTTTTAGATGCGTTGAAACATTCTGGTGGTCTGTACGCATAGGGCGCAACAAGCCTTGTGCATGGCTGTTTCTTCAAATTTATTCCTGAAAAATCACATAACACAGCTGTGTCTTCGGTAGTTATCAGGACATTATCAGACTTGATATCCAAATGCACGGATCCTGCATCGTGTAGAAATTGCAGTCCGTCGGCAGTGTTTCGCAGCCACCTATGAATTCTGTTTAACCCTTTTAGGTCAGAAAGTAATTATGGGCTTCTGATCATTTTATGAAGAGAGGTAAGATGCTTCGGCGTAATAAACAATTTCAATTTCATTTCTTTTACATCAATGACATCATATAATAGAAGGATGTTCGAATGCTTCAAAATAGGCCAGATCACCTTTTCCATCTTCCATGAGTGTGTATTCTTGACAACTTTTACGGCAACGGTTTCGTTTTTAGGCGTTACAGCTGAAAGTACGTCACCAAATGATCCGCTGTCGAGTGGCACAATAAATATAAATTTCTTTTCTTCCAAATACTTCTTAACGGTGCTCCGGGACGATGAGTCACCGGATATAAATTCGTTTTTGACCAAGTGCTTGTTTACGCTATTGGGAGATGATGAATGTCCTGATTCCATGATGACAAATCAATATGTAAAGTCAAATCGAAATATACCTTTAATCGGTTTAAAAGGATCTTAATAAAATAATTAAAAGATCAAAATTCACTTTTGCTGTAAGAAACGCGCTGTAAGATAGACGCAATAAATCCGTTTTTAAATCATAAGAAAGATTAGACGCTAACTATTAGCAAAATCTTTTGAGAAAGACAAAAAGTTTTCTCTTAATATTAACATATCAATTGTGTTTGTTATTCCTTTTTTAAATTGTTATGTTTAAGTATAGTATTGTTAGATCAGTTTTTGAATAATGGAAATTTTTATGCCTAACAAATACTGATTGTTGTTGTTGTTCATTCAATTATTTCGATAAAATTCCAATAATGAATTACTACACATGTTACTTCACATTGTTGTAGCAAACAAACATGTATCTTTACGACACATGTTGATAGAGTTAAAAAAAATGACCCCTTTGAAAATTGCTCTTAAAAAATACCAGAAATCGGCCAATAAAGTTGTAATTTTCAATGGGTGAGTGTGTACTCGGTCCAAAATAAATAAATGAGTAATATCCCGTACATTTATATCGTTCAATTGTCGCAGAGAAAAATGAAATAATAAATTGAATTAACACTTTTATTTTTAATGAAAGTGAAAGTTAAACTTTATTTTTGTGAATTATGTTTAAATAGCATGTAACTTAGCTGATTAGTTTTAATTTAGAAAAAAAAATATATTAACTTTTAGTACACCTTTCCTATTGTAAATAAAACAGATAAAGTGAGAAAACATTTATTTCATCTGAACATCTACAAAAATAACTTTCTGAATTTGCAATTATTATGAAGGGGAGTTTCTACTTATTTTTGTCAAATTTTCGATTTTTTATTTGCATTGCGTTTTCTTCATCCCTCAAGTGTGTAGATCGTTGCTCTAAAGCAGTTTTGAGATATTCTAATATCTGAGCGGCACAACAATTTTTAGAGTGCTCTGATTAGGGGAATTTGAGCTGATACGTATCGTAGAAGGTAAAAATTAGAAATAAATTCAGACTCTGTTTTCGGAGCCCAAATCCGACAACTTCAAATTCCGAGGCTGAAAATTTTGCTTTATCAGAACCCGATAGCGATACCTAAATAACGTAGTAGAAAATTGTTAATAAAATTTTAAAATTGTTTCAAGATGAATTTTTTAATTTAAAAATCGCTTCTTACATAAAATAAGTTGTAATTACTAAGTTAATAATTACTTCTTACAAAAAAAATTGTGGTATTAATCTTAAATACCCCCTCGTGTCAACATTTCGTGATTTTTATGTCCCTGAAAATCTATTTAAAATAGCAAATTTGTTATCGATACCCAATAACTGCGGCAGAAATCTGCAAAATTCATAATTCTTATTCTTTAAAGTATAAATGTGCAACTATAGCAGTTAGACACGAGATCTGTTTTCCAGTACACTGTAAAAAAAAATTCTCAGGTTACTAAAAAATTTTTTGTATATTTGTATTCCACAGATTTTTTTAGTAACCGGTACTAAAAATCGGTACTAAAAGACTAAAAAAATTTTTGTATTCTTACTCAGTTACAAGAAAATCTGTAAGAATTACTAGAAAACAGCTAGCAACATTACTAAAAAACAGCTAGCAATGATTCCGATTTTTAGTACCGGTTACTAAAAAAATCTGTGGAATACAAATATACTAAAAAATTTTTAGTAACTTTTAAAGATCAGTTAGAAAAAACTAAACTTTTTTTAGTAGATCGACCCATTTTTTTTTTTTACAGTGTAATTCTGAGAAAAAGCACTTCAAATCGAAAAAAGGATGGATATACGTGAGAGGATACACGAGGATATCCTACGGTTGCTTTATGTTACTGACACTGACCATGTAAAGTCTTCTGCATCTGAGAGTATTTCTTCTTATACACCATCAATAACAATTCAATCACCTTTCAAACTGATTTTTAAAGAATTGTAAATGGCATTAAGTAACTTAGACTACATTCTTGATTCTTAAATCGCAAGCTTTTTTCCTTTTTAAATTTTTGAATTAATATAATTATAACTTTGAGTGCGGTCCCGAAAACTGGTATAAAAAATAATTCCGACGATTATCCTGACCCGGGCTCGGGCTCGGGTTTAATTCGTCTCATCTCTAACACAAAGAGCGATAAGTTATTCATTGCTAAAGTTACGAGAGATAAACTATCACACGATGCGTTTTCGATCATTTTCCTCTAGAAAAACATATTTATGGAGAAATATCTCATATAACTTATGATAGGAATATACGAGTGATTGCAACATAAGGTACACTGTACTTTACTCTGTTTTAAAAATTGCAATGCTACCTTGTACAGTTATTTTAGAGGAACACTTTTTCTTAAATATGTTACCTATTATATACGTAAAATACCTATCGTTGTCACACAAAATAGCCCCGCTTTTTTCTTTTTTTTATGTTAGAAAGTATAAAAAATTAAAATATATTAGCATTTTCAACAATGATTGTTTGAATAATTCATACATTATTTTATATTAAAATTAAAATGCGCATATTTCAAAAATACAATCAGTATTGATCAACTTAACTGAAAAAATTAGTATAGTACAAAAAATGCGTGAATACAGTAAAAGTCTGTAAAGATTGGTATGTTAATCGTATTCAGTCGTACCCGCTGTATATGGATTGGAGTTATGCACGAGTCAGGTTAACATACCAAGCAGTAAAATACCATTTGAAGTCAACGCGAAATCCAACTCGATTCCGAAAAAAAAAAAAATTCGTCAACCCGAAACTCGAGGTACATAAACCTGAGTCCAAATTGGAAGAAAAAGAATCCATATTTTGATACAATTATATAAAAATAGCCTACAATTATATAAAAATAGCCTACAATTAAAGCTCTGTTATTAATTTTATGATTTATAATTTATTATGATTTTATAGTTTATTGAGATTTCAACATTTCCGTACATAAACATATAAATTTTTAAATAGATTTTTCGTGTGATAAAATATTCATCATTTTTTTGGAACCCGAATCCAACTAGCAAGAGTCGAATCCCAACCCGAAACCGAAATAATTCGAGTTAACGCAGCTCGAACCTGAACCGCAACGAAACAAATTAGCGTCAACACGCACCAACCTGAAACGCAGGTTATCCGACCGGGGTATCTGACCCGATGCAGGACTCTAATATTATTACAAGCTTTGTCTGCGCTCTACAAACGATATTTTTTCTTGACCTGGCGAAAGATTGCTTTCATATTTCGATCGGAACGAAAATTCGTCATGTTCGAATTATTTGTGTTGGATTTAACAAACAACTTTTTATACTTGTAAATTTTGTTTCCTGAACATTTTTAAGCTTAGTTGGGTAAGAATTTAAAAAATTCTTATATAGTGGAACAAACTGAATTGAAGAAGGTCATGAATATTTTTTTCGACACATGTATTTAAAAGAAGAACGAAAAATCATGCTTCAAGCAGAGTTTATAAAGTACTTCCCAACACGTTCAGAATACTGTACCAAAACTTCACCATTTAATAAGATTAAATGTGAAGTCTAAGTAAACAATTTAAAAAATGCATAACGCATTTCAACACAAAATTTCAGAAATTACCATCAAATATCGGAAAAATATCTAAATTCCTTTATTTACGCGAGTAAAAGCACAGACAGTCAAACCGAATTCATAAACACATTTCAACTTTGTTGGAAAGTGTTAAATAATAATAAGGTTGGTTCCTATTTGAGGGCACCATTTGGCGAAATCTTGCCAAATCGTCGATAGTCAGCCAGATGTAGCTCTTTTATTGTTGGAAAGGCTGAGCTATGATATTTTTTGTGATGACGCGTTTGTTACGTATGACGTATTTGTTACGTCATCAAGTGATTCTTTATTCAATATTTATTTGTATTTTAATGATGTTTAATGATTTATTATTTATTTAAAACATTTTTTTAATATAATTAAATAACACTTACGTCATTAAATGGATATGTCATGATATTAAAAGAAAAAAAGCTTTGAAAAAATTTCATCATCTGCTTGTTTATTTAAAGCTTGATTTTTTCTTCTTTTTTTTAATGTTTATGAGTGGTTACTCTTGTTACTTTAGAACAGTATAAAAATTAATTGACTGCAGTTTTTAAGGAAGTCTCATGTTCACGAAGCGATCATACATGCGGTATAGTGATCGCCGCATTTACAAATTTTGTGTACTTTTTATGATCGCTATATAACGAGGTTTCTGCATCCAGAGATGTCTTTTTTCGGTTTCATGTTCGCGAAGCGATCATACGTGCGGTACAGTGATCTCGGCATAAACGAATTTCGTATATTTTTTGGGATTTCGATACGACGAGGTTGCTGTATCCAGTAATGTTTTTTTTCGGTTTCATGTTCGCGAAGCGATCATACGTGCGGTACAGTGATCGCGGCATTAACGAATTTCGTGTATTTTTGGGGATTCCGACACGACGAGGTTGCTGTATCCAGTGATGTTTTTTTTCGGTTTCATGTTCGCGAAGCGATCATACGTGCGGTACAGTTATCGCGGCATTAACGAATTTCGTGTATTTTTTGGGATTCCGATACGACGAGGTTGCTGTATCCAGTGAAGTTTTATACGGTTTCATGTTCGCGAAGCGATCACACGTGCGGTACAGTGATCGCGGCATTAACGAATTTCTTGTATTTCTTGGGATTCCGATACGACGAGGTTGCTGTATCCAGTGATGTTTTTTTTCCGGTTTTGTGTTCGCGAAGCGATCATACGTGCAGTACAATGATCGCGGCATTAACGAATTTCGTGTATTTTCGTTTTTTCAACTTCACATTAATCGTTAACTTTTATGTAATATCGATGAAATGTGTATAAAAACGCTGTTTTTTACTGCTCATATTGTCTTTTTCATATGTATCTTATTAAATTTGTCAAATAAAATATTTTATTTCACTCATAAATGCAGTATCTAAGAAAAATCAACTGTGTATGGTTTAATTTAATAATTCTGTATTTAAATTATTATTCTTTTGTCCAAATTGTTTTAAACGAATAAAATTTTAGATTCGTTACATTGTTACTGTCGTATAAATGCAATCTATTTTTCAGTTACGTTTTTATCACTAAATCTATGACTTTCCCTATGTATAACTATTTAGAAATTAAGAATGGCAACATTTTACCACTTGCTTATTGTGGGTTACAATATGATAAATGTAAGTAAACAATTTAGAAATCGCCAATGTGGCATCATTTTTAAAAAGTGCCAAATGGTGCCTTGAAATAGGATTAAACCAATAATAATAATAATAAAACGACTTCAAATGAGTATTCTTTACTTTCGTGTTTTGTGGTGAACCTGTATTGTTATCCACGTTAGCATACTGTACTGCTCGGGTGATACCCGAAGAAAGGAACGCCAACGTCTAACACGATCACGCCACAATGCAACTTTAAACGACCGGTGGGATGTTAGTAGAAAAGCCTACGAAGGAACGTCAACCTCTCCCACCATCTCGTAGGGCACTCTTTTTTTTGGGGCGAAAGAGGCTCTCACAGGCTTAGGCCAGATAGACCTGTGATACGGAGAAAACCCTTCATGCTGACCTAGTCTCCCCCTCAGATGAGGCTTCGCGGACTAGGTTGCTCAGCATTAGACACCTAAAACTGTCCAATGTTCTGTCCAATGTTCTTCCACCATATCATCAGTGAAGAGAGTGAAATTCTTTCTCGCACATTTCAGAGCCCGATTCAGTTTTTTTGTTATCTATTCTTTTATTCTTATACTGATATTTTTCTTCTTTTTAGATGTGTTTTTGCCTGGAGCGTTATTCACCTTTTGTTTTTCTGCCGCACACTCATTCAAAGCGTGAAGATCGATCGAACCAATTACGTTTGTCAATTCTTCGACTCCAAATTCTTCAGCTCCGCAGACTCTCTTTTCCTCCGAAACTAACAGTGTTGAATCTTTTTTAGCACATTTCGAAGAAACAACTGAATTTAAAAGATTATCGTCAGTTGTGATTACACATTCTTCCAAAGACGGATTTACGACTTCCATTTGTTCTCACTGCGTTTTTCTGTTAGAGTTGTTTCTTTCGGACAATTTTTGATCGTCAGAAAAGGATGCTCCAGGATTTGACGAGCAGACAGTAGCTGTTTCGGATTCCGCTGCATCATGGATAAGGCGAAACCATGAGCCAGTTGAACGTCCTCGTCTGTCACAGCAACTGCAAGCAGGAAGCACCTCATAATTCTATAGAAATTTTCTTCCTCTAAAGATTTTTTCAAAACAAGTTCGGCGTTTGTTTTCCATGTACCATGATCATATACCTCTCTGAAATAACAGTTTGGCCAGTTTTCGGTCAAAATGTTCAATGACATCATGGCATAAGTCCATATGTCAAATGCTGTACCGTCTAATTGATATTTTTTAGATGCGTTGAAACATTCTGTATGCATAGGGCGCAACAAACCTTGTACATGGCTGTTTCTTCAAATTTATTCCTGAAAAATCACATAGCACAGCTGTGTCTTCGGTAGTTATCAGGACATTATCAGACTTGATATCCAAATGCACGAATCCTGCATCGTGTAGAAATTACAGTCCGTCGCCAGTGTTTCGCAGCCACCTACGAATTCTGTTTAACCCTTTTAGGTCAGAAAGTAATTCGGGGCTTCTGTTCATTTTATGCAGAGAGATAGGATGCTTCGGCGTAATAAACAATTTCAATTTCATTTCTTTTAAATCAATGACATCATATAATGGAAGGATGTTCGGATGCTTCAAAATAGGCCAGATCACTTCTTCCATCCTCCATGAGTGTGTATTCTTGACAATTTTTATGGCAACGGCTTCGTTTTTAGATGTTACAGATGAAAGTACGTCACCAAATAATCTGCTGTCGACTGGCACAACAAATGTAAATTTCTTTTCTTCCAAATACTTCTTAACGGTGTTCCGAGACGATGAGTCACCGGATATAAATTCGTTTTTGACCAAGTGCTTGTTTACGCTATTGGGAGATGATGAATGTCCTGATTCCATGATGACAAATCAATATGTAAAGTTAAATCGAAATATACCTTTAAGCGGTTTAAAAGGATCTTAATAAAATAATTAAAAGATCAAAATTCACTTTTGCTGTAAGATAGACGCAATAAATTCGCTTTTAAATCATAAGAGAGATTAGACGCTACTATTAGCAAAATCTTTTGAGAAAGACAAAAAGTTTTCTCTTAATATTAACATATTAATTGTTTTATAAGACATTGTTATCCCTTTTTTAAATTGTTATGTTTAATTATAGTATTGTTGGATCAGTTTGAATAATGGAAAATTGTATGCCTAACAAATACTGATTGTTGTTGGTGTTCATGCTATTATTTCGATAAAATTCCAATCTTGAATTACTACATATGTTACTTTACATTGTTGTAACAAACAAGCATGTATTGTTACGTCACATGTTGATAGAGTTAAACAAAAAAATGAACTCCTTTGAAAATTACTTTGAAAAAATATCAGAAATCCGCCAATTTTCAATGGGGGAGTGTACACTCGCGCATGCATGGCAGCGTATTAATGCTTATTTTACTATTTATTACTGTTAATTTTACGGTATAATACTGGCAGCTGGAATGTAAGTATTATACTGTAAATTCAACTTTTTTTTTTTTTTTGCAGTGTTAGACAAATTGGACGTTTTTCAGTTTTAGGATGTTGGGATGATTGAAAGTTTTCCACAAATACACCGAAAATAAAAGTTTCTTAATCTACGAAAATATATAATAACCACTTCCGAGTTACCCACGATTCTAAAAAAACGTTCTTTATCTTTAGAAACATCAGAAACCAATATATTTTCGAGATTTAACGAAGCGTTTATTAAAACAAAGTTCTTTTTTTGTTGCCACTGATTTTGGAAACGTTTCCGAACGGTTTTTATTCGTATTAATTCTTATTCTGAAACCGGAATATGGATCGAAAAAAAAAATGTTTGACGGTTTTACACGTTTCAGACACTAGAGATTCCGAAAAACGTATTTTTAGAAGAAAAAAACTTGCCGTCCGCCTGTTTGTGTGTCGGTAAACGCTCTATCTCTCGAACAAACTGCGATAGAGACTTGAAATTTGCTATGCGCTTAGTATGTAATAATGAGAAGAAGTTTATTGAATTTAAGTAACCTCGATGATCCGAAACTACTTTTTTCGTACTCTCGAAATATCCGTTCTTATAAAAAGTATATAAAATTTTTCGAACTTTTTTATTTTAAGGAGTGAGACAATAAAAAAACCCCACAAAAACAATAAAAAAAAACAAATGTTGCATAAAGAATGAAGTCGATCGGAGCATGAGTTGCCGAGATATTTGGAACCCTATTTTCCAAATTCTTCGATTTTTCGTGACGCTGTATTTCATTCCAATTTCAATTCAAAGATCTATTTTAATTGGAAATGAGACGCTTCATCCGACGCAGTAAACTGTTAGTTAATAGGATTGTCATTTTTGGAGTTATAAGGATGCTTCTTTTACGCCATTCAGTAATAGAGTTTTGGACGTCATCAAGCCAGTATTTTATTCGAATTGCAATGCATTTTATAAGTAGTTTACGCATGTTTTATTTTCATATGTTATATTCTGCATATCCATGATGGGTAAGTATTACGGTGGCCCCCAACGACTAGTTTTTAATGTTAATGCTCTTCATTTATCCTGTTTGTTTGTAAAACATGTTGGTTGAACACGAAAATGTTTACTTGAGAATGGATAGCATATCTGAAAAACCTATATTCCGGGTTAAGAACACTGATGAACAAAAACGACTTGGAAACGTTTCCGAAAATCATTGGCAGTAAATAAACTTTAGATTTTATAACTGATTTTTTAAATTTCGAAAATATATTAGTTTCTGACATTTCTAAAGATAAAGAACGTTTTTCGGAATTGTGAATTACTCTGAAGAGGTTACTGTATATTTTCGTTTCTGGTTATATTAGTTTCCTACAAAAACAAAGTTTGCTATAATTGCTATAACCGCTAGCTATTTATCCTTTTTTACAGTATGTAAACTTCAACATTTGATGCGCAATTCTTTTGACGGCCTTCGCGGACATTTCTTCATCTGTTTCAGGATTTCTCACTTCCAAGAGGAGCCATACGTTCCACAGCCAATAATATCAGCAAATTTATACCCGTTATCTTCGACATAGTTGACGCTTTCCGCCATTCTGTCGCAAATTTTCGTGTCAATTAAATCCACGCAACGTTTTTCTCTAAAATACTCCATACTTAAATAACTTTTTAACGAAATATGTTGCAAAAAAAAAAAAAAAAAACCTTTTTTTAAGCAGTAATCTCAAATGACGTGCAATTGCAATCCGTTTTTTGATTACAATGGCTTCATTGTTGCGATTCATTTTAAGTTAGGTTTGTTTGTTTGCATTGTTACGATGAGTTGTCATTTTATAACTTCAACAATATTGTCTCTTTGAAATTGTAGAACAATCGAGTACTGTTGGACAGTCGATGAGGAAAGTAGAAGAGTACGAGGTCGGGCGATCCAGGGCCGGGTCACCAAATAAGCCAAGGGGCCCCTTGGTTTGAGAATTTCAAACATATATGATTTTCTAAATAAATAAATAAGTATAAAAATAGTTATGGTACTTTTCGGTTAGCCGGGCGCCTCCCCGTGTAAACAGGATAAGATTTCTCATAGGGCCAACCTAGGCCATGGTATAGGGCGCAACAATAAAGGTAACATTTATACGGAAGAAATTATGATTAAATATTTACAAATTTTTCAGTATTATTTTGAAAAAGCCATATAAAATATTGTTTTTTAAATTTACTTTTACATACATCATTAAATAAATTTAGCGGTACATTTGTGTTGTTCATTGTATTCTTTTAGCTGGGACCATAAAAAGGCAAAATTCCGTTATAGACAGGTTCTGTTTTCAAAAATTTTACTCTGCGAATAATAGTGTACTTATTAAAACAGAAAACTGTTTGAACGGATATTTTTCGCGGTTGCTTCTGATCCCGTCTTAGGTATTACTGTATATAATTTGTAAGGCAGTGACATTGCTTTACTTTTTATACCGGTATAAATAAACGAACCGAATTAAAACCAGGCCCTGGGCCCCACTTTTGCTTCATTACGTCTTCTGAACATCCAGTAGCTCAACCTAGAACTCCTATTATAGGAGTCTTAGCTCAACCCAGACTTTCATCTGAGGGAGTTAATCATAATTATTTATAAAAGAAACAATTTTGTCGTTTTAAAGGGTACAAAATGAGTTTTAGTAAATACGTAAATTGTAGAAAATCACACAATGAAAATCACTAACAGCCAAAATAAATTTTGCCTTCAACTGTTTTAAAGCCTAAAAAAAGAAGACCCTTTTCTAATTTTCAGAGAGAAATAAATGAAAGAGCTTGAGAAATAGTAGTTGCAATAATGAACTTTGTTGTTATTGTTCCAAACTCTCTCATTCATTTATTTTGCTCTGAAGAAAAGACTTTTATTAAACGAAGCCTTAAAATAGTGTGGCATGCTGTTATTTTTGTTTACGTTTTTCCTTTCGTTGATTTTTACACATCATGTATTCATATTATCACAATGGGTTTTGTAAGTATCTTCTCAGGTTTTAAGTTTTCTGGGACACGGATACCCACAGAAGAAAATCCAGGGAGGGGTAAGATTTTAGAACGTATGTTATGTCCTCTAGTGCGCTGCCAAGGCCGTGTTTTCTAAAATGGAGAACATAAAGATGAAATAAGCTAAAGTAAGAAATTTCTGCTGGAACACCTCGTGTAAGACAATTTTTAAAACATGTCAACATAATAATAAAAAGCAATACTGAAATGTAACAAATAAAAAATAGTGAAAATCGAATATATCGACTTTTTTCAAAATAAAGAATTTGAACAATTTATTGCCTTTTTCGACAGTGGGATTTCATCCTCCTTAATCCACTGTTTAAGATAATATTTGAACACATGATCGTAAAAAGATCAAGAACGAAAAATCATGCATTAAGCATAGATCATGTAACACTTCTCAACACTTACAAAATAATTTCACAAATCGTGTAAACATCAACACTTACAAAATAATTTTACAAATCGTAATTTTACCGTTTAATAAAGTGAAAGATGATATATAAGTAAATAATTTGGAAAACGAGTAACATATTTAAAAACACAATTTCAGGAGTTACCAACAATATTCGGAACAATATCCGAACTCTTTTGGCAACCCTGTATAGGATCTATAGATTTGTATATATGTTACATAGAATGCTAAATTTTAGTTCAGTTAGGAAACGCGTAGAACGGTTTAAAATTCTCCTTCTTGAATTTCCGTCAATAAACGGAAATGGACTCGAGAACTTTTGTGCTGCCCTGTAAATGATCTATAAAATTTATATACACCAAATAATAGGCAAAAAATGAGATAAATTTAAGAACGCGTTCAGCAACTGAAAAAGAACTTCCATCAATTATTGTTAACAGACAGTGCCGAATTCTTTTGTGTGTCCCTGTATATGAATGATGAATGTTATACATACAATATTCTATAGTAAGCCTCTTGTAATGGACCTTATATCAATTTCAGTATGTTTGAAATAGTGAAACATTATAAAAATAAACCGCAAATGATTTTTCTCCCTAGACCGTAATGTAACAGAATTCTTTTGAGTGTGCCCGTAACTATGGGTGCTATGCACACCATATTCTATAGTAAGCCTCTTGGAGTGCACATCAGTGATATATATCAATTTAAATACATTTGAAATTGTGTAACATCATTAAAATAAACCGCAAATGATTTCCCCCCCTTAGATCGTAATGTAACGAAATTCTTTTGAGTGTCCCTGTAAAAAAACTATAAGTGCTTCACACTTTATTTTCAATACCAAACAGGCCATAGTAAACCTTAATAACATATATCAATTGTATGACATTTCAAATATATTTACGTGAGTTAGAGCATAGACAAACAGACAGACAGACAGACAAACCGAATTCATTAACGCTTTTCAACTATGTTGAAAAGTGTTAAAAACAGAACTATAAATTGTGCCACATGGGTGATTCAAGGGGGATTCAATTGTGTAACATGGTTGATTCAACCACCACCCCCCGACACCTGACGAAAATCCTCAGTACCTTTTTCTGTTTGTGTTTGATTATTTTAAATGGCTTGAGAAGACTTATTATTCTATTAGAATTATTATTACTTTTATTATATTTTTCTGAATCATCAGAGAAAAAGAAATTTAGTTAATTTTAATTGAAAATCCAGAGAGGGGCAATTGCTCTCCCCTGCTCCCCCCTTGCGGACACCCATATTCTGGGGGGTTACCTCCTAAATTCTCCCCCCCCCCTTTACTTCGCCAACCGCACACCAAAATTCAACAAGTCACTCTTACTTGAAGATTTACCACAATAAATTTGCTTTATTAGCGCAATATCCGTTCTTTTTTCACCAATGTCATCCGAAAAAATTTTGATGTCCTGTCAACGCCTTGAAGATTCCGCAACTTCGTCACATCATCGTGTTTACCAAAGGCAGTCCGGCCGGTCGCCAGGGGCGTATTTCTCTTTGAATTGTGGGAGGAGTGGAGAAGTGGCGTGTATTGCACGGTCCAGCGACCGCAGGAAATGAGAAGATAAAAAATATTTTTTCTTCACCTTGGCGTTCTCTCTCTTCTTCTGATGTCCCACATCTTCTCGCCAGGTCACGCTTTCTTGCCCACTTTCGACACCCCACAAGAGAAGAGTTTAGTTGCTTCCCTTCCATCCGATAAGAAGTCTCTAAATCTATATTCTTGCTCTAATATTCGTTCCAGATGCATCATTTCCAGTAGTAAAAGGAGTCGGTTTAACAGCGGCTAGTAATCAGATTTATCGAAAAATGATCGGCTAAGCATCGGTATTACTAGGATATTTCTTACAAGAAACAACCTTTGATTCTATCTTGTATATCATATGGATTCTGTTGCCATCCAAGGAGAAAATAATAGCATTATAGTGTAAATTTTGAAGAGTTAGTTCTGTGAAGATATATTAATTATATTACACGAAATTTGTTGCTATAGAAGATCAAATCATTTTGGTATTCGGTGTAAATTTTGAAGAACTGTGAAATTCTGATTAGTTCGCTTCTTTAGAACTTTTCCCCAAAACCAGTTCCAGATGGATTAAATTTCTTTTAAAAAAGTAAAATTTGACTCAACCTTATATATTCCGTAATATTTGTTGCCATCTGAGGAGAAAATAAAAATTTTCCATTCCATATAAATTTCATAGAATTGTGTGAAAAAGCACAAATTCACTTCTTCAGAGAACCGCATTTGTAGAGACGTTTTGGAAAACATTTTTATTAAGAACAAGAAAAATTTGCATCAGCAAACAAATAAATAAATAAAATAAAATAAATAAATAATCGCTACCACTACGAATAAATGCGCAACTTAATATTAATAATTTTACCTTAACCGTAGAACATTTTTACTGCATCCTTATTTCATGCTACTAATAAAAGAAACTAATAACTTTTCTTACCTTTTAAAATAATTAGCGTATTACATTTTATCTTATTCTTCTTTTGAAGAAAATAATCATTGATAAACGTAATATTGCTGTCGGAAGCAAATTCAAAAAGGATTTTATTATCTCTACATAAAGAAGACATGAACATGTTTGGAATTTGTTTCTAATTTCACACATACTGTTTTGAAAGTTGTTAAAAATATTTCGCTTCTTTCTCAAAATGTGTGTGCATAGTACTAATTTTTAATTAATTTGAAAATAGAGACATATTGAAGATATCCTTGTTCGTTTTGAAGAAGTATAAATAGCACTTGGCAAAGAAAATGTAACTCGCATATAATAAACATCATTACAAAAAGGAGAAGTAAATACAAGCAATAAATATATCGATAAAAGAATTTCTGTATAATCTCGCGAAGATTTTTCTAACCCAAAAGGATCTTAAGCTGTCATCACTATGTATTTCTGGATACTGTTTGTGGTGGCTGCGATGTTCTGTTGTGCCTCACAGGCAGTGGTCAACAGCGATGGTTACGGTTTGACACCTAATTCATCTTCTGGTTTGGTCATTCTCCAAGCCGCAGAAATAGAACGGAGTGAAACGAGAAGACTTCGATATCCGGTAAGTTTTAATGTATTATTATTCATTACTATGTCTCGAATAATATTATAGTTGTAATTAGTTAAAATTTCGTAGAATAGGGTGGGTAGAAGAGATACTTGAAAAATAAGTTAAATAGGAATATTTTTCGTGTTATAATTAGACGGAGAGAGAGAGATCGAAAGCACCAGTTAATTAATAATATAAATATCACACAAAACGGTACTTTTTGGTTAGACGGGCCAATAGGAGCTTTTATTTTTCGCGTGTGTAAATTAGAATAATTTGATAAAATAAAATGTTTTGATAAAAAGTTAAAATTTCAGTGTAAATTCACCTTGTTTAATAATTAAAATTCATAAAGATACAACTAAATGTAAATATATTGTTTGAAGGTGCGTAAAAACATACATAAAAACGTTTAAAAGCACATTAAAGTCCTTTTAAAATCAAAACGTTTTCAACCGAACTTACTCGGTCATCATCAGTGAAAAACCGTTTTCAAACAGTTTTAGTTTTTCTCTGATGATGACCAAGTAAGTTCGGTTGAAAACGTTTTGAATTTTTAAAAGGATTTTAATGTGTTTTTAAATGTTTTTATGTATGTTTTTACGCACCTTCAAACAATATATTTACATTTAGTTGTATCTTTATGAATTTTAAAATATTTTGGTTTATGGTATTCTTTCTTTTCCTTAATTTTCTTTTTTACTTTTTTTTCTTTTCTTTTGTTAACATGAAATGAGTGAAAGCAGGCATGTATTTTAAATGTATACATTTTAAATGGCAATTATGTATCTTAAATGAAGCGAGTGAAAGGTTTATATTTTAAAATGAAATTAATCCAATCCGTACGATTGCGATAGGAACAATATTTGGCGATTTATCAAGTGCGCCTGGCTAATATAAAATTACTCAAAAACTTTATTTTAAAAAGTATTTGTATACAGTGGAAATCTCTTACAGCGAGGCCGAAGGAAGCCCGGAAATTTTTCGCCTTCTGCGGGCTTCGTTATAACCACTCGTAAAAAAAAATACATTAATAACTTTGCTATGAACTTTAAGTACATCTTTGTTAATGGGATGCTAATCGTTCATACAACATTTAAAATAGTATATAATAATATAAACAGCAATTTAACGACATTGTGTTACGCATAAAAGTTTTAGAAATTGAAATTTTTTAATTACATTTTACGTTAGATCATTTATTGTAAGCATCACATATGTGACTGATTTCTCGTTAACCCATTCGGGACCATGGTATCATATATGCAACCTCAAAAAAAGCATACAGAATTTGTTTTAGGCACCAGTAAAAAATAAAAGTAATATCTGCTTTCTCATATTAGAGCATTTTTGTGATAGTTTAAGTAAAGGTAGCTTTTTAAAAAAAGTGGTGCTGAACGAATAAAATTTGTGTAAAAGCCGCCGGTCCCGAAGTGGTTAATAGAGAAACTTCGAATTTTCTGTTTGATACAAATCAGTAGTTTCTTCACGCCAAATTTAATATAATTTCTTTAATTAACAATTAAAATTAAATGCTATTATTTTTGCAAACGAAAATTTTTTTGCCACAAAATGTGCAACTGTTTAGTTTTATTTATGCTTTCGAATTTATTATACAATGCCATAAATGTAGTTCATGAGAAAATGAATGAAGTCATAAATCTAATAAGAAAAGTTTTGGTATAATTCTTCTAAACTATGAATAATTTTTCAATTCAAAAGAAAATAATAAGAAAAAATGCCAAAAATATTAATTTTATTGAAGCATCATTTGCAAATTTTTGCTGCTTAAATGTACTCTTTAGCAGTCATTCTTTTTCTTTCGTAATTTTTCAAATATATTCGTTTTCTTAAAACGGTAAAAAATCTTGAATTCAATATGAAATTATCTCTAAACGGTGCATAAATTCATAAATTCGAAACGGAAAGATAATTAAAAAAAAAAAAAAAAGGATTCTACGACTTAAAATATATGTCAAAATCATAACAAGTATTTGAAGTGGACACTAGAGGTCTGCACGGGACAATGAAAATGGCCGTGCCTGGTCTTTATTTCTTTCGGACCGTACAGGGCTTGAGCTTTTCTTTATTATGCATGTTCGGATCCGGTCGGGACTGGTGTTTACTCTTTCCGGTCTTTGCTTTTTTCTGCAGACTCGGTTTGGTTGGGTTAGACTTCGTTTTTCTGGGCAGAACCGAGCCTAAACTTCTTCTTAGAGGTCTGCAAAGGCTGAAATTTCCACTTACGATTTAAGTCGTCGTATGAAGATCATTATTGGCCGGATTCGATCCATGCAAAATTCAGTAAAATATGTCCCGACACAACATTCAAGGGCGGATCCAGCTCTACATTTTAACGGGAAACGGTTTTTTTTTTTTTTTTTTTTTTTTTTTTTTTTTTTGGGGGGGGGGGGGGGGGGTACAAGAATATTGTATTAATATTTGTAAAAATATAAAATTGACACATTTTATTCAGATACCAAGAAATTGAAGAGTTTCCCATTTTCTTATAAAGGCAAAGAATCAGCCAGAAAATGAGCATTTTAAGCCAATTTTTAAGGCTTTTGGCAGTTACAGAAATGCCGTCATGAGGAAGCAATTGGCTGCTGTGGCCTGAAATTCAGATTAAAACACCTATTTTACGGGTCGGGCCGGGCCAAATTCTATACCGGGCCGGGTCGGGCCAATCACTTTTTTTACACGGGCCGAGCCAGTCTCGGGCCGGGCCAATCACTTTTTTGGCACGGGCCGCGCCAATAATTTTTTGTATTGATCGGTCCGGGCCCGGCCCTGGAAAGTCCAGCCGGTGCAGATCTCTGGTGGACACAACCCGTGAACAAAATGAACTCAGTTGGAAGTTCTATATTTTGAATTGTGGCTGATAGTACATTGGGTGTCGCTGGCCAGATTACAATACACTTCTATCACTTATTGCAATGTCATTATACTGCTCACAATGCAAAATTAAGTCCGTTGAAAATTCGTTACACTGTCTTCATTATTGTTAAAGTTACGGACTAAAGTCCGGTTACGCTTGAAAAGAGGCATCCTGTATATTTGACTGAATAAGTGGATTTCGAACCTGATTCATTCCCTGTACAAAAATTGTTTGCTTTGATTTGTACGGTTGCCCCCCCCCCCCCCCCCCCACACACACACACTTTTTTTTTTTACTTTTAAAATAAACTTTTGAGAAAATATTATGAATGTTAGCTTATGATTTTTTTTTTTTTTTTTTTTTTGCAGAAATTGATTCTTAGAAGCTACGAAAATGTAAATCCAAAATTACAGCTGATAATTTTGAAATTATATATCATTTTAATTAATATTTATTTGGAAATTATATATTTTTTAATTATTTTTTTTTCGAAAACAATATGAGTATTATTTTTTAAAAAACATAAATCGATTAGCAGAAGCTTCAAGTATACAAATCCAAGTATACAGCTCATTCAGCTAATTAGTTTTTGAGTTATATATAAAAAAACTACCCGCATTGAAATCTCTTTTGCGACGAGTATAAATGAATTTAAGAATTAGGAGTCCAAATTGTAAATCTTTATCATTCCTAAACTGTTTGACTTGACAGAATGCCTTCCCGTTGGATATCTTAAGGTAAAATTTGCCGAAGAATCCAAATATGATGTCAAAATTAGGGTATTAGATCCAGTCGAAAGTTCACATTAATAATAGCAAGAGAACAAAAAGCACAATTTCAGTAGGAAGACGATCCCCTAAGCTCATTTTTTAAACATAAATTGAAAGAAGACATAATTTCATAATTTCCAGTTGAATGACTATTTTTTTTGGTTCTGGCATAATTTAGTGATAACAACGTATGGAGGTATAAATAGATACCCCCCCCCTCTTTCTCTCTTTTTCAGGAGGGGGAGGGGTGGTTGACTGTACATTTTGTTTATACTTTAACTCAAATTAATAATAAGTTTAAGTTAAACGAGTTAAACTTGTCTATAATGACAGATTTTCGGGTCCGAGCGTGTTTGCAGATATCTTTTCCTTATTAAAATATGGCATATCCAATTTTCGTTCATAACTTTAACAGTAGTGAAAATATTTTAACAAAATTTGCAACAGACTCATCTTTGTATGAATTGTAAGGATTTCATTAAAGTACCTTCACTGCTATTAAAGTGATGGACGAAAACGCGACTTCGGATTGGAGGGAGACACCCTGTATTTTTGACTATATAAATGGATTTCTGACTCTGGTTTTCTATTCAATAAATGATTGTTACAGTGTCCTGTACCAACCCTTAAAGTTTGTACTTACCATGAAATCGTATGTAGCCAGTGTATAAGTAAACTTTATTTCAATTTTTCTAAATTTTATTTTACTGTACAAAATTTCAATGTAATCTTTGATAACTTTTACGGAAAAAATCCTAATAAATTAATCATAATTTTCACATCGGACACTTAAAACCTGGGAGCCCTTCACATTTATCACCTTATAGATATCCTTTAGTTGCGTCACTGAATGCCGTATAAATATGGATGAATTGTACAACATGATAAAAATAATTATATAACTGGCGTAGCAACACGATGTGCTGCATTTGCACTGCACGAGATCTTTCGATTTTTTGGGAAGAAAATAAATCTATTTTAATTCTACATTTAGAAAAGATTTATAAGATTAATTTTATTAATTTGCTTATTATAAGGGAGAAACCATGTTCACAATGTAAATATGAACTGACAATTACGAAAATTACATTTTGCAAGTTACGTGATTTTGATGCAATTATAGTAGGGTAGTCCGATCCGACCAGTCAGTGAACAGCCCCCGTGAATGAACAATTAGTAAATGTTTTAATAGAATAAGGTTTGAAAAACTCCCCACCAGTTAACTGTCATGCTGTGTTTAAAATAAACCGTTATTAAGTCAAAACGTGTTATAAGTTATTTGTACAAGTTGTAAAACAAATAACATAGTATGAAATTTCAGTGTTTTTAAATTGTTGTCTGTTCATTCACTGGTAAGAACTGTTCATTTACTGTGTTTTTGTATAAAGTGATTTAACAAGACTTCTTTTTTATTAAGACACCCCTAACACCCCAAACAAATGAAATATAAACTTCCTTTTATTATATTTTAATCATTTGCATACCAACACATGTACTTACACTGTCCGACAACAAAAAGTGCTGTTTATTAAAATATTATTAACCTTTTTTTAAAAAAACTAGCTGACCCGCCCGGCGTTGCCCGGGCAGACTGTCATTCAAAGATATAATATTGGAGAGGGCTTCATAAAAAAAAAAAGACTGAATAATATTTATTTATACTAAAAACTTGTAGAAAAAAATTAAATAAGAGCTAAAATTTCAAAAGTATAATAGTTACGTTTAAAAAATGAAACGGTCAGGGAAAATTATTACTTTTACTTTTAAAGAGTGAAAAGGTCAGGGAAGTTCTTACGGCTGAACCTATATGGCAAATCGGTATAAGATCGAGGCTTGAAAATGCTCCGGAACGTTTAAATCAGTAATTTGGATTTCAGAAGCAACGCGTTCGCGCATGCGACGGTTATTAAGCCTATTTTGGCGATCGCTTATGCTCTGTGTTTGACGGCGTTCTCGATTCAATCTATTTCGATTTTCTCTTCTTAATTCGGCTACTTCTTCATTTTCAAGCATTCGCCGAGATCTTTTACGGGCATTTCTAAAGATATTTTGAAGCTCCATAATTGCAGCGAAAAAGCGAAACGTAAATAAACCCGATTTACCTCGGCCTAAATCCTGCCAAAGGACTTTTACACAATAACCAATGCCATGCGTTTCATTCGGGCGTTACCATTAAACAATTAACAAATAATCGCAATTTCTGTGCCACGCACAATAGCGTAATATATATATATATATATATACAGTTGAAGCACTTTATAACGAATTACGATATAACGAAAAGCACGATATAACGAAGTGCTGGAAACCATTTAGTTGGTCTGTATGTTAAAGAATACAGAATTCAAAACGATTTAACGAAATATTTATAACGAAAAGCACGCTATAACGAAAAGAATTCGAGCATGAAAAGTGAAATAAAAGCGATATAGCGAATTATTTTATTATTATTATTATTATTATTTTTTTTACTTAACGCGGGAATTAGAATTTTATTTCTTAAGTACCAGCTTTTTTTTTCATCATATAACCGTCAATCTTTTTCTCTACGGCCAATCACATACTTTCAATACTTGCAAGAGAGATTTGGGGAGGGGCAGTGTTTTAAGACAGACAGAGAGGCGATAGCTTAGCTAAACTGGATTATGTTTTTTCATTGACATTTGCTTTTCCTGTAAATTTAGCGATTTTACAAACCATCACGCGTATAGCGATTGTAGGCGGTGTCGAATGATGATTAGCTAAAAGATGATTACGTAGTTGGTGAGGGGAGGAGTTAAAGCGCATTAAATGAATAAGTGTAATAAAAGCGAATACACTTGTGTGAGATCTTGTATAGTGGTTAAAGTACCATGCTCGTAGTTTTGATGTATCGAGTTGTGTTCTTTCCAATTTTTTTTTTACATTTTTAGAGTTTTGCTTTGATCTTTATTGAATTAGTTAATAAAGAATATTTATTAACAGTGCTTCTTAAGCATTGATGTAAAGATCAGTTGATCTTTATCAATTGCTCTGCAATATTTTATTGTCAATTAGTGTTAAAGTAAGTGATTTTATATTTATTGTTTGGCAACATCCTGTAATAAGTTTTACCTTTCATGTATTGGCAACACTTTTTAATCTGTATCTCCTCTTACCGCCGATGTTGGTGTTTGTAGCTGTTTATCACATCATTAACGCGATGCTATTATAATAAACCTTTTTTATTCTAATAACCTGCTAACTCTGACAGGTTATGGACCCAGGAGCCCATCGCGTAAATTAAACAACACTTAACGACGCTTTGAAAATTACGGAAAAGTGAAAATTACTTATACCGGCGGCGATCGTTAGGCCTAGTTTAAAAACGTGCTAAAAAATTGCGCGATGTCTACACCTACAGTTACTATACCAAGTGCAGTTCCTCCAAACTTTGAAAAGCTTAAAGGTCGAGCTAATTATAGCGAATGGAAATTTAGTATACGATATCACCTTGAAGATCGGGATCTTTATGACGCTTGTACTAAGGAAAATGCAGAAACTACAGTTGATCGTCGGGCAAGATCCGCAATCGTAAGTAGTGTTTCCAGTATTGTCATTAAAGAATTATTGAACTGTGAAACTGCAAAATCCATGTGGGATAGACTCCAAAATCTCTACGAAGATAATAATCCAAATCGTTTTATTACGTTAAATCAAGAAATGTTTGCTACAAAATTTGAAAACTGTAGAGATATGGCAGAATACATTGAAAAGATGCGTTCCATCGGTATTAAAATGAGAACGATTCTTCCCGCATACCCCGACCAAGCTGTAGCTGCAAATATTTTAACGAATTTACCGACATATTTTCGTCCTTTAACGATGGCTCTGGAAAATAGTGTTCAAGAGTTGACTACAGATCTCGTTTGTGAAAAGTTGCTCTCGGAATTTGCTAAGATGGGAAATCAAGAACAAAATGCCTATGCAACTAAAACTTCCAACCATGATTCAAGATTTTATGGTAAATGCAACTCATGTGGCAAAAATGGTCATAAAGCAAAATTTTGTAGATCAAAGAAGTCTAAATTCAACAATGCAAACAAGAGAGATGTAAAATTTGAAAAATCCGCAGACTACAATTCCAGAATAAAAGAAGCTTGGGTATTATGTTCAGGATCTGAAATCAAAGCCAGAGATGAACCATGGATTATAGATTCTGGAACAGACAGACATATGACATCACATAGAGACTGGTTCACAGATTTTGTTGAATTAGCCCCATGCCCAGTGAGAACAGGTGGAAAAATTATTCATAGTGCAGGTGAAGGAAGCGTTACACTCAGTATAAAAAGAAATGATGCAATTGTTGAGGTAACTCTAAATAATGTTTTATATGTTCCTGATTTAACTGCTAATTTAATTTCTGTAAAATATCTTGTAAAAAAGTTGAATATCCTTACTGTATTTGATGCTAATAATTGCAAATTAATTGAAAAGCATTCAAGAAAAATTCTCGCTACAGGTACTTCAAAAGATAACACTTTATACTATCTGGATACTGTAAGAAGCACAGCCTTGATTTGTTCCAAAAAGGATTCTGTCAACACGTGGCATAAAAGAATAGCCCACTTGAGTTATCCTGGACTTAAAAGACTGAAGTCAATGGCTAATGGTATCGATTTTGATGACGGCTCTGAAGATTGTGTGTCCTGTATAAAAGGAAAAATTCATCGCAAGCCATTTCCTAATCAAAAAGCCAAAAGAGCAAAAGAAATTCTTGAGCTTGTTCACTCCGATTTATGTGGACCAATGGAGGTTCAGTCGCATGGAGGGGCAAGATATTTTCTTACAGTCACTGATGATAAAACCAGAATGACTTTTGTTAGTTTCTTAAAAACCAAGGATGAAGTTTATCAAAAATTTGTTGAATTCAAAACTTACGTTGAAAAACAAACTGACAAGAAGTTGAAAATAGTTCGTAGTGACAGAGGTAAAGAATTCCTACCACTTAAAGAATTTTTCAGAAAAGAAGGCATCTTTCACCAAACAAGCATTGCATATAGCCCCGAACAGAATGGAATTTCTGAACGTTGCAATCGGACACTTGTAGAGAGAGCACGTGCTATGCTCAATCAAGCAAATTTAGATAAACGATTTTGGGCAGAAGCTATCAATACTGCAAATTACTGTAAAAATAGAAGTCCTACAGTTGCTGTAAATGGGAAAACTCCTTTTGAAGCATGGACCGGAATAAAGCCAGATTTGCAACATATGAAAATTTTTGGATGTAAAGCCTTTTCTCATATACCCAAATGTCAACGCGAAAAATGGGACTATAAAGCTAAAGAAATGATATTTGTTGGGTACTGCCAAGAAAGCAAAGGTTACAGGCTTATGGATCCTAACACGTTCAAGATTACTGAAGCCAGAGATGTAATATTTTTAGAAACAGAAAAGTGTACTCCTTCTTGTTCCTCAGAAAACGAGCAAAGTCTAGAGTTTTATCAAGATGAAATACTGTTCCCCATATACCAACAACCACAAGAAATTGTTTCTATAAATTCAGATTTAGATGACGGAAATTCAGACATCAAGGATGACACTCCCACAGACCCTTGCGAAGACGAAAATTCAGAAGTTAAAGATGTCACTCCTGTAAAACCTTGTGAAGACTCTAATAGTGATGTTGGTGCAAGAAGACCTAAACGAGAAATAAGGATGCCATCTTATCTCAAAGACTATGATACATCCTCTGAAGAACATCAATGTCACATAATATCTACTGTTATGATTTAAAAATTTGACTCTTAATTTATTCAGTATTTTAACATTTAACCTTAATTTATTCATCAATTTAATTAAACTCATTAAAATTCATTTAAATTAATTAAGCTAAATTTCATTTTTTGCATTTTAAATCTAACATTCTTTCTAAATTGTTTACTTTTGGTGAGTATAATTTAATTTCAGAATCTTTCCATTACATATGTTTTAGGATATTTATTCATTCAATTTAATTTACATTTTATTCACTTTGCAATATTAATTAAACTTCATTTCAAATTATCTAAAAAAGAAATATTTATAACTTACTTTTTCTAACTTTTAAATAATATACAGTCTAAAATAAATTATTCCAAAATATAGTATATTTCCTTTTTAATAATATTGATTAAAAATTGGTTAATTGTTAATTTTATTCTTTTCAGAAAGTTCAAATTCATTTATTTTAATTCAGGCAAATTCTTTCAGAATAACGAACTTTTCCATATTTCATTTCAAAATTTCTAAGTCCAATAATCATTTTTCAAAATTTCTTAATTTAAATATTTTACTTTCAAAAACATATCTGGTGGAAAGAAATTTTAATTTTATTTAGATTGCTAAAATTTCATTTGTTTTCATCCATTAGTTTGGCAATTATAGATTTTTAATTACTTTCGTTTATTCTGTTTTGAAGATCGTTGAGATTTGCGATCAGACGCCATTGATGAGTGTTTAGATGCTTCAAGTAAACAAGAACCTTTCTTCCCGCGGATTTTGAACAAGGTCGTTTTGACAGCGCTCCAAGGTCGTGATCGAATGTTCTAAATACTATTTAATGCTGTTGCTAGGTTTGGAAGTGTCAGTGAAACGTCTGACTGTAACCTTGACTATGGTCTGTTGGGGCTTGTTCACTGACATTCAGACGGTTCGGATTTTTTGATTGGTTGTTTCGTAACCGCCAGAAAGTTTTACCTGAGTGGGAAAGTCTAGAGAGTATTCAGTTCTACAAAAAATTCGACGAGATGTAGTCATTTCTGTATATCGTTATGAGGGCTTTTGCCATCTCATAGGCGATAATATGGATTCAAGATGGATATGTACGTGTCAGTTATTAGCACTACAATACATTTAAATATCCAATAATCCCTTTTAATAAAGTAAATAAATAAATAAGCCAAAATTAATTTCAAATTACTAAGGATACCTTCCTGATATCTGACATTTAAAAGTGATGAATATGGGAGACGCTGGATTCGGAGAAATGTCTTGACAACATCTTTATTTTATATGCCTGTGGCTTGATGTTATGGATGAATCAGCAATGTGATATCCTTCAGGAGATGCTCTATATACAATACTGATTAGTGTTCTTCAAATTCATCGTGTTTGGCTGTTTGATTTGTGCTCGTCTGTGATGGTAATTACAGTTATAACCACCTCATTGATACTAATCTGCCTAGCTACGCGGTTCACTTACTAAAGCTTTTATTCTCCTTTCCTGAGCAATAACTTTTAAACTGTAGAATTCCAGTATCGTACTTAAAGAACTGTCGACGATGGCTAGAATATAGTAGTTTCCTCTGGACTGAGCCAGCAACAATATTGTCATATAATTTTATTATCTTCACTAAAATCTGTGATTCTCAGTTAGAGAGAAAGTAATATAGTATTGTGATAAAAAGTGAAAATTAATATTTGAAATAATTTATACCAAGGATTTAAGTCTACATTATTAGTGATTTTATAATCCATTTCATCCGTAATGCATTAATATTATTAGTAACGCTCATGTCTGTACATATGCAATTTAAGATCGTAGTGTTAATATTTTGAAGAGATTTATTTATTAATTATTGGTGCACTGATTTTCTAATAAATACCTATTAAACTACATCTTGGTGAGTTTGTCTTTTTCTATTATTTATATTTATGTGTTTCAGCTATGTTTGAAGTAATGCAATAAGTTCTATTTCCTAATTTATATAAGTATATTATAACTTAAATATTAACTTTATGAATTTAACGTAATTTTAAACTTAACTTTTATGGCATCGCATTATGTGCTACTACTTACGATCATGCCTATAATGGTGTTTGGGGAAAGTGTTGAATATATGTTCTGTCAAAATTGTTTAGGTATTCGGAATCACTCCGGTGCTAGTCGCTGGTGATTCACCCTTTATTAATTTTTCCTTTTATGTTCATCACGATCCCCAGATACCGTTATATTTATTGGCGCCGTGAACCAGTCAGTGACTTGGTGTTTATTTTTTTTCATGCAATAATATGTGATTCTCATTTTTATTGTGTTTTACTTATCAAACTTTAATGATTATTATTGTGCCATTTCTGAAACTTATTTTATTTTATTAAGAGTAAACAGTAACATTATTTGAATTTGTCTAGTGGTTGCCGTTGTTAAAATATTTTTGTCTATGATAACAGATATTCAAAATAAATTAATTGATTAATTGCAGATAAAATTAACTTTGCATAAAAATACTATTACTTTTGAAATAAATTAAACCATTATAAATTTATTCAGTAACGTAATTGAAAACGGTAATTTCAACTTAAATTTTCTTTAAGAGTAGATATGGTGATAAAAAATATTAACAATAATTTAAAAAGTATTATTTTCAAATTAAATTTATAATATAAAAGATGTAGATGGCAATGTTGGTAAAAATAAATTGGCTCTGATTATTGCTATTTTTAATGTGTTTGCAGGAAAATAATATGGTATGCATTTTTTTTTATTTTAATATATTTGGTAATTTCTAATACTGGCAATATTAAATTATGTATATTAAAATGATAAATATTATAAATTATTAAACATTTTATAATTGATTTAAAAGAAATCAAACTGATGAAATTTATTTTATTCATATAAAGTTTTAAATTTTAAGAAAATTTTTGATATGGCATCTAGAATGTTGGAAGTAATTGTATTGTGTGGAATATAAACTTGTGCAATTTTATTTTCAATGTGTACATAAACTTTTTTATAGATTATTAAGATTATCTGGTTTAAATTTTGAAATTAATTTTATTTATTTCATATGTGACTCAACTCATTTACAATAATTTTAAAAGTGCAATACTTAAAATTTATTTTGTTGACTCTCCATTAAAAGATTGATATGATTATATTCTTTAATAGATATTCTGCTACAGGAATTTTAAACAAAAACTATATAAAGTCTAATATTTTTTTCTGTCAATTTTTTTCAACTGAATATTTTTAATTTTCAATAATCTCAATAATAATATAATAAAGTTAAATATATAAATGTTCTATTTCAGTGTAAATCAGGTTAGGTAGAATCTTCTGGCAAATACTTTAAAGTCATATTATTTAAAATTTATTATTAAATCTAGGAGAATGAATGGCTTATAATAAATTATATTTGCAGAAGCGAAAAGTGGTTTTAATTTTACTTTGACTTTAAAATTAATAAATATTATTTATTAAACTCTAAATACTTCTTTGAATCATAAAAGTGTTATTTTGAAATAAAAGAATTTCTTTGCAAAATATTTAAAATAAAATACTATTTATATTTAATTTGAAAAATGGAATATAGAGGTTTTTTTTGAATTTTATTTGTTTACAAAGAGTTGTAGTAGGAGAATACACACAGAAGGGAAACTCAGCCTGGTATGGGAATTTATAAGGAGGATCCTAGATTCTTCCCCTCTGACAAATCCTTCACGGTAAATCCTTATGACTTAGAGTGAACATTATTAATTTTGAAATTCTGATATATTTTTTGTAACATTTTGGATATAAAATTACTAATTTGAAAAAAGAAAAACTATGAAAAGTATTTAAAACAAAATTCAATTATTAAACAAATTTGTAAAATTACCTCATGACACCATTATTCCTTAGAATTGATTTTTTTAACTATAGCAATTTAAAATTATTCCTCCCTATTATTTTTCATATATTTAAGATATATATAGTTTTAAATTACTAGGAAAGTGCTCTTGCATCTATTGCCACTATAAAGGCACAAGTCAATATTTATATTGTGAAAATCTAATTGTGTTAACCCTTGAGAGTTGTCATTAGTTTGAAATCTCAGGTGGCGAGAAATCCTGAAGCGTTTCTGTCGATCATATAGATTAAATTTAATTTCCTACTTTTGCTTTTGTTTTGTGCTGTCTGGTAAAATTGAAACAATAATTTGTTCCGGATAACATAGGATCCGCACAACATGAGAATGCGCCTCATTGGACCTACTTGTTTTCGGATGATGGTACAGAACTTCAGTGAAAATTTTGATTTTTTTTTTCCAAAATTCATTTGCTATAGTTCAACTTTACCTTTTCATACTTTAAAATCCTCTATTTGTACAATAAATTTTTATTTTTTTTAGGTGTCATAGAGATTTTGATTTCGCTGGGGAATAATGTTTAAATTTACTTGTAAATAAAATTCATCATTATATATAAAATGAGTACAGCTCATAATTCCTTAAGGAAAATTAATATGATGAATAAAATTTTTTTTGAGACTGGAGAAATGTGATGAAGGATAAATTGTAAATAAAAATAAAGGTAAAATCAATCAAATTTGATGTATAAAGAAATATATCAAAAATAATGATTGATAAATAAAAAATAATATAAAATGTCATGAGCTTTCAAAATTTTTTCCTTTCCCTCAGGCTGTTATACATAGTAATATTATGATCCGACAGTATCTATCAAATTGAGGCGAATTGTATTTTTTTTAAGATTCTTGTGAGTTTAGCTAAATTTTGGAGATCAATAGCTTACGCGCGGGCTACTCTAATTTTGGGGACAACAAACAGTTTCTTCCTTTTACAGTGTACACTTTAAAAAATTGTGGATGGCTAATGTATCCAAGAGATACAAATTTAATCATGACTTGTTTTCCGCCATTGTTGGTAAATACTATGCTGAGAATCGGTAAGTTCCTTTACCACACGAGCAATAGGCGAGGTGTATGAACCATTAAGATATGGTAGTCTCAATGTTTTTCGGCTTTTATTATCCTCAGCAAATCATTTTTTACTTTTTAGAATTTAAATTAATTTTACCTATTTCAAAATTTTATAAATCTGCATTTCTACAACTGATTTTCTTTAATAAAATTCCTTTTTACATAACTTTACTGATATATTTTGCGTAGGATTTTGGGTTATTAGGGATATTGTTGATTGGCCGAACAGTATCTTTGGTGATTTGGAGTGTGTGCAAAATTTGGGAGCTCTAAAATGTTTATTTATTCATTTAAGAAATTTTATAGTTTATTTAAAAATCATTGAACAATGATGATTCACAATATTAATTATTTATATAAAATTTATTTTTATTACTTTTAATTGCAATCTTGGAGAGTCATATTCATTTTTTTTCCATAGTCACATATATCTCACTAACTTCTTAGTACACATACCTTGTATTTGTGTTGCAATATAAAATTTATTCTTAAATTGTTTTTATTTTCTTACTATTTTATATTTATTACTCACAACTGTTTGATTCTCATACCTTCAATTGTGATAACATCTGTAATTTTTCATACATATATATACTTACAAGTCACTTGCAGTATCTCTGAATTGGTTTATGTATATAATGCTTCTCGGATTTTTATCACTATTCAATATGTTGTATTTTGTTAACGGTATAATTTTATTATTTGTTTGTATATTCTGCAAAAGTTAGATGAATTTTTAAATGTGCAATAGATATTTTCTAGAAAGTTTGTATATTACTTATATTTTTCAGAGGGTAAATGTCATACTTTAGTGTTTTCAGGTGATTGTTTTGTAATGTTATTATTTCATTTTGCTCTGGTTCGGTTCAGTGTGTCTTATTCAAATTTTTTAAAAAATTTTCAACCCTTTGGCAAAAAATTTTTTTTACTCTTTTTTTTTCCATTTTCTGGAGGTAAAATGTTATGATTTAAAAATTTGACTCTTAATTTATTCAGTATTTTAACATTTAACCTTAATTTATTCATCAATTTAATTAAACTCATTAAAATTCATTTAAATTAATTAAGCTAAATTTCATTTTTTGCATTTTAAATCTAACATTCTTTCTAAATTGTTTACTTTTGGTGAGTATAATTTAATTTCAGAATCTTTCCATTACATATGTTTTAGGATATTTATTCATTCAATTTAATTTACATTTTATTCACTTTGCAATATTAATTAAACTTCATTTCAAATTATCTAAAAAAGAAATATTTATAACTTACTTTTTCTAACTTTTAAATAATATACAGTCTAAAATAAATTATTCCAAAATATAGTATATTTCCTTTTTAATAATATTGATTAAAAATTGGTTAATTGTTAATTTTATTCTTTTCAGAAAGTTCAAATTCATTTATTTTAATTCAGGCAAATTCTTTCAGAATAACGAACTTTTCCATATTTCATTTCAAAATTTCTAAGTCCAATAATCATTTTTCAAAATTTCTTAATTTAAATATTTTACTTTCAAAAACATATCTGGTGGAAAGAAATTTTAATTTTATTTAGATTGCTAAAATTTCATTTGTTTTCATCCATTAGTTTGGCAATTATAGATTTTTAATTACTTTCGTTTATTCTGTTTTGAAGATCGTTGAGATTTGCGATCAGACGCCATTGATGAGTGTTTAGATGCTTCAAGTAAACAAGAACCTTTCTTCCCGCGGATTTTGAACAAGGTCGTTTTGACAGCGCTCCAAGGTCGTGATCGAATGTTCTAAATACTATTTAATGCTGTTGCTAGGTTTGGAAGTGTCAGTGAAACGTCTGACTGTAACCTTGACTATGGTCTGTTGGGGCTTGTTCACTGACATTCAGACGGTTCGGATTTTTTGATTGGTTGTTTCGTAACCGCCAGAAAGTTTTACCTGAGTGGGAAAGTCTAGAGAGTATTCAGTTCTACAAAAAATTCGACGAGATGTAGTCATTTCTGTATATCGTTATGAGGGCTTTTGCCATCTCATAGGCGATAATATGGATTCAAGATGGATATGTACGTGTCAGTTATTAGCACTACAATACATTTAAATATCCAATAATCCCTTTTAATAAAGTAAATAAATAAATAAGCCAAAATTAATTTCAAATTACTAAGGATACCTTCCTGATATCTGACATTTAAAAGTGATGAATATGGGAGACGCTGGATTCGGAGAAATGTCTTGACAACATCTTTATTTTATATGCCTGTGGCTTGATGTTATGGATGAATCAGCAATGTGATATCCTTCAGGAGATGCTCTATATACAATACTGATTAGTGTTCTTCAAATTCATCGTGTTTGGCTGTTTGATTTGTGCTCGTCTGTGATGGTAATTACAGTTATAACCACCTCATTGATACTAATCTGCCTAGCTACGCGGTTCACTTACTAAAGCTTTTATTCTCCTTTCCTGAGCAATAACTTTTAAACTGTAGAATTCCAGTATCGTACTTAAAGAACTGTCGACGATGGCTAGAATATAGTAGTTTCCTCTGGACTGAGCCAGCAACAATATTGTCATATAATTTTATTATCTTCACTAAAATCTGTGATTCTCAGTTAGAGAGAAAGTAATATAGTATTGTGATAAAAAGTGAAAATTAATATTTGAAATAATTTATACCAAGGATTTAAGTCTACATTATTAGTGATTTTATAATCCATTTCATCCGTAATGCATTAATATTATTAGTAACGCTCATGTCTGTACATATGCAATTTAAGATCGTAGTGTTAATATTTTGAAGAGATTTATTTATTAATTATTGGTGCACTGATTTTCTAATAAATACCTATTAAACTACATCTTGGTGAGTTTGTCTTTTTCTATTATTTATATTTATGTGTTTCAGCTATGTTTGAAGTAATGCAATAAGTTCTATTTCCTAATTTATATAAGTATATTATAACTTAAATATTAACTTTATGAATTTAACGTAATTTTAAACTTAACTTTTATGGCATCGCATTATGTGCTACTACTTACGATCATGCCTATAATGGTGTTTGGGGAAAGTGTTGAATATATGTTCTGTCAAAATTGTTTAGGTATTCGGAATCACTCCGGTGCTAGTCGCTGGTGATTCACCCTTTATTAATTTTTCCTTTTATGTTCATCACGATCCCCAGATACCGTTATATCTACAATATTAGAAGATGAGACAGAACAAATTACTGATATTCCAACATCTTATACAAATGCTCTGAATCATGCAGATGCTGTGAAATGGAAAGGGGCAATTTCTGAAGAATTAGAAGCACACAAGCGAAACGAAACATGGCAACTTGTGTCACTTCCTCCTGGCTGTAAACCTATTAAGTGTAAATGGGTATTTAAAATCAAGCACGGTGCTGATGAAAGTCCTCAACGCTATAAAGCCAGATTGGTCGCCAAAGGTTGTTCCCAAAGAGCTGGCATTGACTACACAGAGACATTTTCTCCAGTTGTGCGCTATGAAATACTAAGAGTGTTAATAGCCATGTCTACCCTTTATGATTGGGATATTGATCATCTTGATGCTGTTGTTGCATTCCTTCAAGGAAGTATTGAGGAAGAAATTTATATGGAGCCCCCAGAAGGTTTGGAGTTCTCCAAAGAAAGGGGAAGTAAGAAAGAAGAGAAGATAGTTTGTCGACTCCAAAAAGGACTTTACGGTCTAAAACAATCTGGTAGAGCCTGGTACACTAAACTAGACAACAACCTCAAAGATTTAGGATTAACTTGTGCTGACTTTGACTGCTGTGTTTACTATAAAATCACAGGTAAGAAGATTTTACTTATAGCAGTTTATGTGGATGACTTGTTGATATTTTCAAACTGTCCTAAAGATAAAAGCAGCATTAAAGAACAATTATTCAAGAGATTCGAAATGAAAGATCTTGGTGAACTAAAATATTGCTTGGGAATTGAAATTGAAAGAGATAGAGAAAGAGGAATTACTGCTTTAAATCAATCAACATACATTGAGTCAATTCTTAAAAAGTTTTCCATGCATGATTCAAATCCTGTTTCAACACCATCAGACGTCAATCAAAAGTTGTCAAAATCCTCTGATTATGATGAAAAATTAACATCTATATACCAATCAGCTATTGGTAGTTTACTTTATGCTGCAAAGGGAACTCGTCCTGACATTTCATTTGTTGTAGGTTTGTTATGTCAGTATTGTCAAAGTGCATCAAAAATACATTGGGTTGCTGCCAAACGTGTGATGAGATACCTTCATGGAACAACTAAAACTAAATTAAAATATGATCGCTCAGCTAACAGTGAATTTTTAGGATATTGTGATTCTCATTTTGCTGGATGTCCTGATGACAGAAAGTCAACAACAGGTTTTATCTTCAAACTTGCTGGAGCTGCAGTAACATGGCAAAGTAAAAAGCAAACAACTGTAGCTAGTTCCACCGTCGAAGCCGAATACACAGCTTTGGCATCTGCCACAAAAGAAGCATTGTGGCTTAAAAAGTTTCTGAATGAATTAAACTTAGTATCTAAAGATAAACCAATCACAATATTCTGCGACAACAAAGGTGCTATTGATCTAAGCAAAAACAGCCTTTTTCATGCTCGCACCAAACACATAGATGTGTCTCATCATGTCACTCGTGATTCTGTTAAAAAGAAACTCATAAGTGTTGAAAAGATTTCAACTGATGATATGGTTGCTGACTCTCTTACTAAAGCTGTGCCAAAACAAAAGCACGAATGGTGCATGAATAACATGGGACTCTGTAAACTTTAAAAAAACTGTTTTTTTTAAATTTTGAACTCTAATTTTACTTCTTTGTTTATTTTATAATATATAAAATCAGGGGAAGTGTTAAAGTAAGTGATTTTATATTTATTGTTTGGCAACATCCTGTAATAAGTTTTACCTTTCATGTATTGGCAACACTTTTTAATCTGTATCTCTCTTACCGCCGATGTTGGTGTTTGTAGCTGTTTATCACATCATTAACGCGATGCTATTATAATAAACCTTTTTTATTCTAATAACCTGCTAACTCTGACAATTAGATAATTAAATTTTAATTAGAATTAAGTTAAACAATGTTAAATTATAATTATAATTAAGGTAAATAAAAATAAAAATTTTTATTACATACAATGAAATTTAATATCAGATAATTTCAAGAATTAAATTAAATTTTAATTCATATAAGCTATTTTTTAATAACTATACGAACATTTATTAAAATGCAATAACTCCTAAACTTTCATTAATTTTTTTTTTATTAGAACTTTAGTAACAGATGATTATCAAATTAGCAGAATTAATAAATTAAAGTTTTCAACTTTTAAACTTAAGTATTATTCTTAAAAATCTCTATTAATTTACAAAAATTCTTTTTACCAATTACTGGTTGATCTGTAGTGATAAAGTTCTGGAAGATTACCATATTTAAAGTTTTTTTTTTCTATTATTTTATTATTTAAAATTTTAATTATTATTTTTATTTAAATAAGTATAATTAATATGAATTAATATTTTTATTTAAATATATTCAATATATTATTTAAGTATTATTATTTAAACGTTTAATTAATATAAATAAATGTTATTATTTAAATATATAATTAATATAAATAAATATTATTATTTAAATATATAATTAATATTATTATTAAAATATATAATTAATATTATTATTATATAATTAATATTTTTCCGTAAAGGTTTGTAATAGATTCTCTTGTGATTAATTAGCAAGATATAAACTATGAGAAAAATAAACCAATCTATGTTAAAGAGAAGCTTGGGTTTTGTAGACATAGCTTGAAATATGATCTTATGTTTCGGTTGATACATTTTGTACAAACCCAAACATTACATGTATGTTAATGTTATTTGTTCTTAATAATGTGTAATAGAAACAAAACGTTTTTGGTAACTATTAAAATCCGGAAGCTAGGACTTTTTGTTTTTATTTCTGTTTCTGCTTCTTCTTCTTTTTATTTATTTAATTTTTATTTTTTTGTATATGTCGTCTACATCAGTAATCTGTTTATTAAAAAAAAATTGTATATGTCGTCTACATCAGTAATCTATTTATTAAAAAAAAAATTGTATATGTCGTCTACATCAGTAATCTATTTATTAAAAAAAAAAAAAAAAAAAAAAAAAAATGTATATGTCGTCTACATCAGTAATATATATTTTAATGTCATCATGATCCCAAGAATTTTGTGAAAATTGGAATAGCAGAAAATCATATACAGGGATTGTGTTGATTTCATGATTTTACATGTTAATTTTGGTACATTTAGGCTAAAAACAATAACAACCAAACTAAATTATTATAAATAGATTAAATAAAGCATACAATGGCATCATTTCATAACTGTATTACAAATAATAATAGTGAAAGTAAAGGAGATGAATCTATCTAACACTAGTAATAATAAATATAGTTATCATTATTTTTATTTTGCAAAAAAAAAAAAAAAAAAAAAAAAAAAAATGTTGAATGATTAATTGCTTATTTTACGAACAGATGGCGCCACTACACATTTTGTGAGCATTATTGTATATTGGAGGGTTTATGTGTATTTTGTAAATAAACCATTTAAATTATTTAAATAAAAAAATAAATTTACATGTCTATGTGTATTTTTAACGGCTTAGAAGTTGCATGGATTTTAGGCGTTTAAGTGTAATTTGTATAGCTTTTTAAATTATTTAAATACTGAATGAATTTTTCTTTCAGTTAAATTTTGGCAGTGGATACATGCAATGTTTGCAAGCTTTTAATTGTAAAAAGAAAAAAAATAATTCCAAAATTAAATGAATTTGTATGAAAATTTTGTATTTTACGCTGTCTTGACTTAAACATATGAAGGAAATAGTTTGTTTAATAAACCTTTAAGTTCAGTAAAAATTTTAAAACTAGTATATATAAATTTGAAATCTTCATTTCTTAAGTATATATTGATTTTATGAAATAAATAACTATATAAAAATCTGTAAACTGCATTGCTTAAGTATATATTGATTTTATAAAATAGCACAGTTCAAAAAGTTTTTAACAACCTAGTAATTTTATTTTCGTTTATTAATTCAATTATGATTATTAAAAAAATAATAATTAAACATTCAGAAAGCTAACATTTATTTGCTGTGCTTTCAGTTTATTCTTGTGAAATAATGTTTAATATGTTGTTCTTTGTTTAATTCTAGCTAATTGTACTTAGTATTTACTATAAATAAAATTTAAAATAAAAATTACAAAAAAAAAAAAAAAAAAAAAATGTAAACATGTAATCTTTATTTGAAAATTGGAAGTTATGGATTATAGATATTAAAGAATATAATAATTTATAAATTAAATATGTTTAACTTTATGTAAGGTTTGTTATGTATCAATAAATTATGCTGGACGTAAAGTTTTTTCCCTTAAAAAATGCATACAAGCTACTACAAATTTAAATTAGTTTTCACCAACCTTTAAAATTAAAATATGTTTTATTTTTCTTTAAAAAAACAAAAAAAAAAAAACAAGAGTTGAATTAGATAATGACCTCTGAAAATACAAGAGCTAGAAGTATTTGATTTGCTGTTTCAAATTATACTTGTACATATGGATTGTTTTCTTTTAATTGGATTAAGTTAATAATTTTTTGTTAGACACGTTTAATATGTCCTAAGCATCATTAAAAATAAAGCAAACATGAATATGCAAGATCAGACTTTCTTATGAATCTTGAACGAAATGAAAAATATCCTCTTCAAGCGCATTAAGCTCCTCCTACCTCGTCTCGGGCAGTCGACCAATCACCATTCGACATCGTCTCCAATCGTTCTACGCGTGATGGTTTGTAAAATCGCGTAAATTTATGGCATGTTAATTTTTAAAACTCTTTGTGTCTGACAAAAAAAAAAAAAAAAAAAAAAAATGTTTGAGTTTAGAAGAGGAAGTTTAAATTATAAAATGCGTGGAGAATAAATGCGATGTAGCGAAAAAACAAATTGGCATTCCAATTAGCTCTCTCAGCACAATATTGAAAGATCGAGAAAATATTCTTAAAATTTTCGAAAAGGGTGCAGTTTCCTTATCGTTTAAACGTACACGTACAGCGAAATATGCAGATGAGAAAAGCAAAGTATCCACGGTGTATCGCAAAGAACGTAATGAAAACTTTTCCTGTAATGTACGGGCATAACTGCAAAGCTTTGATGGCGAAATGTCAATTTGAAGAATGGATTTTAGATTTTGACAAAGAAATACAACAAAACTCTAATTATCTGAATTCCAGTAATCCAGATCAATAATCACAAAAAAAAAAAAAAGATAAGAATTGTACGTATATATTCGTAAAAATATAATTACCTTGAAAATCTTTTTAAATTAACGCTTTTCTTCTTTTCACTGTTTGTAGTAAAAGTAATCCTTCCTGAACGCTTAATTTAATATGAATACATAACAGGGTTCGTACGTTTTTACCACAATTTTTAATAGCATTTTTCGCCTTATTTAAATCATAAAAGGGCAATTTCTGCTATTTAAATATTAAATAGAAAATATCTATTTAAAAACTGTGGTAAAAGCGTACGAACCCTCCATAAGGCCTTTTTTTGTATTAAAAAAACAACAACTATTTAATAGATATGTGTAATAAACCACCCTTTTTTATGATTGTCTCCATTATCCAGACTCCTGAATACCCAGAATACGTTCAGACCACATTATTTAGATAATTGGAGTTCTTACTGTATAACGAAATAATTCGTTATAACGTTTTAACGAAATCACGTTATAACGAGCAAATGTTTGGAGCACTTTCGATTTCGTTATAAGGTGCTTTGACTGTATATATATATATATATATATATAGATGTGTTTAAGTGTTCATTTATTGGTCGGACTTATCCTAGAATGCTTTTTATAATAAAATGACGACATACGGACATTAAAATTTCATTTGTCGAGAGGATGTTTAATAAAAATTTAGAGAGCTTGTTCTTATTACCAAGCTCAAGCTAACGTTTGTTTCCTTGTCTAACTCGTCGAAGCGAATTCGTCCAGGCGGGTGTCCTGTCGACGTGTGTCTGTTGCAAATGCTTTGGAGAAAAACTTTTAATCCATAAAGCATCGCGTTCACAAAAAACGCTGATTTTTTTTTTCAATTACAGTATATATATATATATATAGACAGACGAATCATAAACACTTTTCACGTATGTTAAAAAGTGTTAAAAAAGAAGTTGAATTCAGGCCTACATTGAATCCCACAGACTGTGACGAAGTGGCTTGTTTGGCCGGCATTGACAAAGCGGTTTTCAGTGTTGCCGTTCGGAGGAAAACAATTCCAGAAAATTTTGGTTTATTTTCATCTATCATGACCCCCAAACCACCCTCTGTTCAAATGTTGATTTATATATACATACATATATATATATATATATATATATATCTGACATTTGTCATACTGTAACTCTCTTATTTATGAACCGATTTGGATGTGACTGAGTATATGTGTATAGGACATACCAAAGGTCTCGACCGAGTTCGTTCACCACCTTCATCCGCCATCTTGTTTCAAAATGGCAGCCAGTTAAAAAACTTCAAATTTTTAAAAATTCAAAAAAGGTGCACAAAAAAATTATAAATTGGAAATATTGTTTCCGATAAGTGTTAGATTGTGATACAAGGATTCCGAAGCATTTGTTATTTTGGTTTTATCTTAAAAAATGGCTGAGATAGGGCAGTTTGAAATTCTAGGGAGGGTGACATTTTGAAACAACCTGTTTTTTGTTATGCTCTAACTCTCGTATTTGTAAACCGATATGAACGTGACTGATCATGTGTACAGAACATACCAAAGTCTCGACCGAGTTCATTGGCCAGCATCATGCGCCATCTTGTTTCAAAAGGGCGGCCAGTGAATTATTTTTTTTTACTCAAAAAGATGTATAATAAAATTATAAATTAAAAAAGTTGTTTCCATTAATTATTAGATCATGATACAAGAATTCCGGAGCATATTTTGTTTTGGCTTTATCTTAAAAAACGGCTAAAATATAGCTGTTTGAAATTCTATGGAATATGGAAGCTTTTCCTCCCGGTACAGGCCGGAAGGACTTTTTAATTAAAAAATGTTTTATATTAGTTATTTATACACATTGAACGCCAGACTGAAATCACTCAATATGCCTGAAGTACCACGGGGTTCTTTTTCTAAAATACATGGCAATATATTATATCAATAGTCCTGTTTCATAGCAATACGTTATCTTCAATTAAAATATTTATGGCGCGCGTATTCGCGTGTGGTATGCATAGGCGTAGAGTAATGAAAACTATTGGTGTGGCTCAACTCTACTCTTTTAAACAAAAATACGAATATGTCACTGTGTGTATGTCTGTGTAATAGAATTCGATTGTAAATTTAATGTTGTACTGAAATTAAGCAGAATAGTATGTATTTAAAGAAACTACAATTTAATGTTTTATATACATGTGAAACATTTAGACAATCTGAATTTCGGATGTTTATATATAATATGTAAATTAATAATAATAATAATAGTAATAAAGATGCACTTGCTGTTATTCACAAATAATTTATAATGAAATCACAACCAAATTTGATTTGAAATAATGTCGTCTTTTAGAGTAAATATATATTATATATATATATATATATATATATATTGTAATTTTCCTTTATACATACATATGTATACATCGACCTTTCTAGTATTTTAAATAAAAATATAGAACCGAAAAGGAAATCTTTTTCGTATTTTTCTCGATGAAATAAGAGGCAAAATGGGAGAAAAAAAAAATCGTCGAAGAAAAAAGTATTAAAAATTTTACAATATATATATATATATATATTACATTAATTAGGGAGTTCCCCTTAGAAATTATTGGTGGGGCTCGAGCGACACGACGCGACATAAGTCTACGCCTATGATTGGAAATATTGTTGGCACACATATTTATATACACATCATATATTTATTTCGTTCAATGTGTTAAAAAAAGTAATTTATTGTTTGAAATCGGTTAATAAAAACTCATTGGACCAAAACTTTACTCTTAATCTTTCTCTAGCTTACCCATAACCGACTGTAATCACCACTTTTCCCCCCACGGATATCGCTATCACTGCCCTTAAAGAGACACGATTATGTATGCGTATATTTAGTAACGAACACCTTCTTTGACATGGATATAAATGTCGATTTCGATAGGGTTCCACTCCAGTAGACACGACGACATGTAAATAAACACAAAGTGAAATGAAAAACAACAACAAAACAATGGCGTATCCGCCGTTAAATGTCGCGTAAAGCGCATTGCGTGATTAGGCGTCTGGAAAACATGGATGTTCTATTGTTTCCCAGAAGAAAATAACAAACCAGGAAAAGGAGAGTGATTCTTTATTGCAACATACTTCTTACTTTGACAAATGTCTTCCTCAAAAGAAAAGAAAATCACGTCATATAAAGGAAAAGGCTACATTCTAATATCATCTGTTCGTTTTTAGATACGTTTGTAATTAGATAAATACGTAGCACCTATAGTCGTCGTCTGGTCCGTCCGTTTGTCCGCATATAACAGCACAAAAACTACCCAACCGAATGGTTTGAAATTTAATATATACTAGGGTATCCGACCCTGGCTTTCCGGGATAGAGAATATGTGTGGAAATAATTTATTATTAGTTTTTCTTTTTAATTGAAAAATCTAATAGATTTTTTTATATTTAATATTTTTTTTAGATTGACAAAACCAAAGAGCATTTTTACATGAAATATGTCAATTACATATTCAAATAGAATTTTGAAATTTATTAAAAGAGGTAATTTCGTATTGGCTTTGTGCCAGAAGTTAATAGCCGAAGAAATCACTAAATTCGTTATCTGTAGCAGATTACATATATATATATACCAATTATAATTTAAATCTCTTGTTATCCAATTTTCCACTATATTTAGTTCATAATTCATTTCTTAATCCATTTGTATTCACTTGATATCAACTCCAAATTATTAACATTTTATGGTTTATTATAATTTTTTTTTTTCTCTCTCTCTCTCTTTAAATAACCTTCATATTTTCAGTATTTTTGGCCAATTACCATTGAAGCACAAGCTATGGTAAAATTATGATTGCACTTGTTAATTTATTAACTACTAGCGGCCCTCCCTCGCTTTGCTTCGGGTTAACCTTGAAAACCTTCATCTCTTTGTTTTTTCTGTAGACCTTTTTAATGTGTACAATAATTAGTACTTTATTTTGATAAATCTTGTAGGGTTCAGCCTGCGTTTGCAATGTATAAGCGGAAAAAAAATGAAATTATTTACGACATCACATTAAAAACCTCAAAAATAACAGTATTTCTCCACTATTTAATGGATATACATATAAACCTTCCTCTTGAATCACTCTATCTATTAAAAAAAAACCGCATCAAAATCCGTTGCGTAGTTTTAAAGATTTAAGCGGAACAGTCCGGAACAGTTGATGCCGGTTCAGGGGCTTCCTAGTTGCAGCAACTTAACGCCCAGTCGAGTGTGAGTTGAATGTCATTTCAAAGTGAGCCGTTGGGGGAAGGTAAAGATTGCTTATAGCAATTAAAGAAAAATAAAGATTGCATTTAGCAATTAAAAGTAAAATTTAAGATTACTTATAGCAATTAACAAGATAAATTTAAAAATGGATGAAGAAATTTGGAATAAGAGAAGAAGCGATAGAGACTAAAGATAGAGTTGATTAAACATGAAGTAAATGGTATAGCTGTAGTAAATACTACTGGGAAGGAAAGTTTAAAAATAGGGTTCGGGACATGTTCCAAGATCAGTACAAAATGCCAGATGGAAGGGCGGGCAAAGCAACATAAAAAAAAAAAAGACACTTTTCAGTGGCCATACAATTTTTTTTTTTTTTTTTTCTTCTTTTTTTTTTTTTTTTTTTTTTTTTTTTTTTCAATTATTATTTAAATAATGGTATAGCTGGGGAATGTATGTAGAAAGGCTATACAAGTTTTTTTTTTTTTTTTTTTTTTAATTTATAGAGTAATAATTTGAGAGAAGATAGCTGAGATTGATGAGCACTAATGATTACCATCAGTTAAGCATGAGTATTTTGGCCGTTTACGGTGATGTGGCTCGGATGCGTCGTAATCCGGCAGCTCAGCAATTATTTCATTGGGGAGGTCGTAAAGATTGTCATAAAATTTTTTGGAAAGATGGTTGATACGTTTAACAAGAGAGGTAGTGTTGAGGTCTCTGTAGATTGTGCTGTTACGGAGGTAGCGCAAGGCACCCCTGACATTGCGCAGGTGTCTGTTGTGTAGTTGACTAAGATTTTTGATGGAGGATTTGCAAGTGAAGGCCCAGACCGGACAAGCGTATGTGATTATGGGTAGAATGCATGAGTTATAGAGAAGAAGTTTATTGTGGATAGCAAGGGTTTTGGTTTTCAGAAGAGGTTTGAGTGCAATGGAAGCGCCGGCGACTTTTCTCCTGATGTTGATGATATGTTTGTTGAATGTGAGTCTGCGGTCAAGTGTCACCCCTAGGTACTTTGCTTCGTTGGTCCAAGGAATGGTGGTATTGTTAATTGTAATTCTGTTAGGATAGGTATATTTTTTGGAGAAGTAGACAGCGGCAGTTTTGTTTTCGTTAAGTTTAACACGCCAAAGGTCGCACCAGTTTAGGAAGTCATCAATGTGGGTCTGTAGGTACCTGTATAGTGTATATGGGTGGTGAGCGTGGGTGTAAATAGTGGTGTCGTCCGCATAGAGAGCAAGATGAGTGTTTGGTGATCTGGGAATGTCGTTAAAGTAGATGTTAAAAAGCAAGGGACCGATAACGCTCCCTTGGAGGATGCCTGCTAAGATATAGAATATAGCGGAGAGAATGTTGTTTATGCGGACGCGGAAAATGCGATCGCTAAGGTAAGAGTATATAAGGTGTATAAGTCTGGCGGGAAAGTTAAGCTTAATTAGTTTGTATATAAGGCCCAAGTGCCAGACTTTATCGAATGCCTTAGCGATGTCAAGGAATATGGCAGCAGCTGGGATCTTCGAGTTTAGCTTTTCGCTGAGAAATTCGACAACTCGAAGGAGCTGGTGTGTTGTGGAGTGTTTAGGGCGGAAGCCAAATTGTTCAGGCATGAGAGTGTTGTTATGTTGGATATGGTGTTGGAGTTGCGACCAAATGACGCGTTCAATAACTTTGCTGAGAGAAGGAAGGAGTGAAATAGGTCTATAGTTAGCAGGGTCAGTTAAGTTAGTACCAGGTTTAGGGATAGGGGAAATGATGGAAATTTTCCAAGGCTTTGGAAAATAGTTAAAGTAGAAGATGGAGTTAGTAAGTTTTGTGATATAGTTTATGTAGTTAGGAGGCAAGTTTTTGAGTGCTGTGTTATTGATTTTATCGTACCCAGGGGCTTTGCGTTTTTTGAGTTTGGTAATGATGTTATGTATAACAATAGGCTGAATAACAGTAGGTGGATCATCAGTGGGTTGGGCAAGAAATCTATGGACTGTGTCGCTGACATGTGTAAGGTGATCTTGGCTAGCGAGGGTGGGGTTTGGTGAAAATTGATTTGAGTATGACCTAGCAAGGAAGTTAGCTTTCTCCTCGTCAGTGTAAGCAGTGTTATTGTTGACTGTGAGAGGCGGGATGGGAGTGTAGTTATTGTTAATTTTACGCTTAATTTGCCAGAGAGAATTATCCTCGCTAGCAATGTTTTGGATGAAATTGGACCAGTTTTTTTGTTTTTCTTTGAAAATGCTGTTTTTAATTTTGTTGTTTAGTCTGTTAATGAGAGGTTTTAATGAAGGGTCTCTTGTGTTTTGGAAGAGACGACGAAGACGATTTCGTTGTTTGATGAGGTTGTAGATGTAAGCCGGAGGAGTGAAAGTGTTGTTATTTTTAAAATATTTGATGGTGGAGAGATTAAGTGCATTGGTTATGTGTGTGTTAAAGTTATCAACAGCAGTGTCGATGTCGTTAGTATTATTAATATCAGGAAAGTTTAAGTTGTTATTGTTGAGAAAATCAGTATATTTATGCCAGTCAATGGCCACAGAAGGAGGTGGGGAAAGAGGATTAATAAGGTCGATCTTAAAGGAGACAGGGAGGTGATCGGAGCTTAAGTCGTTAATTACAGTAGTGGTGATAGGGTAAGGAAGGTTTTTTGTGATTGCAAAATCAATAATTGAGTTGTGTGATCTGGGTGCAGTACAAATGTGTGTTGGGGAGGCTGGTGCATGTAGGCTAAGGTTTAAGTTTTGAATGAGGTTGTGAAGTGAGGCACCTCTTCTAGTGTTTCCATGACAATTCCAGCTCCTACTTTTGGCATTAAAGTCGCCGGCGAAGAAGCAGTGTGAGTGTTGTGAGATTAAGTGTGTGAGGTCTTGAACTGGAAAGTTTCCTGTCGGGTAAATGTAAATGGAAGCAAGGTGAATGTTTATTTGTGGTAGTTGTAAAATTATACTAGTGAAGTCAATATTATTAAAGGTGGGGTTTTGGGTGATGTAGTGTGGTATGTGATTTTTGATGTAAATGGCGGTACCGCCCCATCTAGGGTCAGCTGCGCGTGGAGTGTAGTGTAATCTGTACCCGGGAATGTTAATTCTGAAAGTGGGGTTGCGGGTTTCTTGGAGAAAGATGATGTCAATGTGGGGGTGATCAATGATAAAAGTTTTAAATTCGTTAAATTTGTTACGGATAGAATTACAATTCCAGGTTAAGATTATAAGTGAGGAGAAGTTAGAGGAACTATTCATGATTGGGTGCGTTAAATTCCGATGCGAGGCTGTCGAACTCGTTCATTATTATAAACATTTTTTCAAGTGGGTTTGTACAATTTTTTGTTTTCTTAGAAATATTTGTAAAACATTGAATAAATTTGTTAAATTTAAGTATTTCCTTCATCTCTTGGAATGTTTTGAAGATTTCGGAGATTTCTGTAGTGTAGTTAGTGTTGTAAGTAGTGGCGGAGTGAGTGTCCGGGGACAGATTCTGGGTATCAGTGGAGTGAGTGGGTGGGTCTTCAGGTGTGTCCGGATCTGAGGTCGTGTTAGCTGAGGATGCTGTGTTGGAGTTATTGGTGTTGGGAACATTAGTGTTTCTTTTGGTGTAGTTGAAATTGGCGAGAATTTCTGTCATGAGTTTAACATTATTTGTTGTGTTGGGTTCCCTACTGTTGGGCTTATTGGGTTGATTTTTCCTGAAGGTTTGTGGTGTTTTGGGGCAGCCTCTGTAGGTTGCAGGGTGAGGGCCAGAGCAATTAGCGCATTTAGGTGTTATTTTTCCAGTTTGGGGGCAATCAGGTGTTAGATGGAGTCCAGCGCATTTAACGCATTTAGGAGGTAATTTACAAATTTCTGATGCGTGTCCAAACCCCTGGCAGCGGTGGCATTGTTTAACTATGTTAGTTCCTTTGAATCTCTCAATGGTTACACTTAGATTACAGATTTCAGTAATTTTGTAAATTTCGTCAAAGTTTTCTCTTGGGAGCAAGTTGACAAGGTATATAGGCATTGGGTTGCCAGTTTTCCTACTTTTGAGCATAGCTGCACGGTTTGCTGTGAAGTTGTAATCTTTCAGAGCGTTAATGATGATGTTGGGATCAGTGTATGGGGGATGCCTCTGATGCAGACTTTCCGAGGTCGTTTTTCCATTGGACTAAGAGTGGTGTATGCTATAGCGTTTGTGTCAAGGAAGTTTTGAGTCTTACGAAAGTCGTTATCATTTTTACAATGTACTTTAAGAAGCTCACCGTCAAGTTTTATAAGTGGTTTTACGTCGTTAACATTGTTGATTTCAGAGGCAAGCTTGTGCCAGTGATCTTTGATTTCTATATAAAATGGGTGTATTTTGTTTTTGTTATAAGTTAGGTTCGTGTCTGAGTTTTGGATGTTATCTGGGTCTTGTGAGCTGCCGGGTAGGGCGCAATCCTGAGAGGATTCATGATCCATGGAATTAATTTCGGAAGTGTCCTCACTTAGGACTTGAAATTTGTTTTTGACAGGTATGTTAGCATGAATTTCTGGGTTTTTTCTTTTACGGCCATTAGCAGTTGTAAAACCGTCATCAGGGCTCACCAAATCAGCAATATTAGGGTTTAAATGATACATTATGTAAGGTAAATCTAGTTGGCTATCGTTTACTACATAGAGTTGAAAAGATTTGAGTCTACTCAATTTAATGGGGTCAAACGGCTCACAGAAAAGAAATGAGATTGAATTCAAAATATTACTCACAAGTGCCGGCTTTTCTGGATTGCTGGAAAAATCCTCAGTTGAGCGGATGCGCTTCAGGTGGGCGTCCGTATAAATCAAGAAGTCCGTCACAATTTTGCGATGTTCCTCGTTGATAGTCGCCGGGAATTCAGACCAGGCCGTAGCAAAATCAGTATAAGTCCTTCCATTCATCAGTCTGCTACAATTGTCGGTGAAGTCGAAGGCCATTATTGCGCAGGAACGAAGCTGTTCTTAAAAGAACACGCTTTGAATACTCCTCCAATCCTCTGACGGGGAGAAAACAGCAGGAAACGAACGTGACTATTTAGCGCGCGGACGAGATTTAAGCGTACATAGGGATATAGGGACAGAAAAAGCGACTTTGTTTTATACTATGTAGTGATGTGGTATTCTGTCTACACATTATCATTAATTATCTCTTTGGAGATTTAATTAGAATGTTACAAGAACTTGATATGTTTTTTGAAATTCAAAGATATTATAATTATATATATATATAATTTCAGCGGTTATAAGCGCTTATTTCGAAATTAGCTTATTAATTTAAATTTGTGCTTTTATTTATACTATTTTATTGATTGCTTAATGAAGTTTTAATTTCGTTATGGCGTATTAGCTAGAAACAAATGCTGAACTTTTTATAAAGTGCGAAAAGGTTAATATTATTTTATAACGATAGAGATAGATTTTTAAAAAATCTTGCTTGAAATTTAATTTAAATGCCACTAAATGAGTCAATTGCGATACAGTTTCCAAACAAATTGCATTTGAAAGTCGATCCCCCCTCCCCCCCCATAATGGTGTAAAAATTGAAAATGGGCGATGTTTATAAATAAAAAAATATATAGCAGCCAAAAACGCAAAACCGAAATTTCATCGTCAACTGTTGCCATTCGCAAAATGGCGTCAGCGTTATGCACGGACACGTTTGTCCTTTATAATATAGATAGTTGTTGCAGAATTTTGTTGAGTCATTTCAAATTTTATGAAAATCGAATCAAAACTTAAAAAGATATTCATAAAAGTTTTCTTCATTCCATTAAATCGTTATCATACGTAATTAATTGAATGATAGGTAATTATTCTAGGTTGCCATGGTGATGACGTTTTATTTAAGATGAGAGTCCTATTATTTCCGTATGACTGAATTTAAAAACAGAATTTATATACGTACTAAAATTGTTTAATAATAGCAATCCTATAATCTACCGACAGTTTTTTGGGTAGAAGCCCAGTGACAGAACTATCTTCAAGTGTCTGCAACGCTAATAATGTTTTAAAAAACAGTCTGCAATACGCAATATATCACATAAATCTATTCTTGCTGCTGTTGTAGTTGTAGTGCTAATTAAGGCATCAGCATTTATCTGCCTTTCTGACTAAAAATAAATTCTGAAATTAACAGCAAATATACTGAAAGGTTACAGCAGAGGGGGAGGGGAGAAAATCCCCTCTCGGCATTCGGCAATAATTTTTCTTGTTGCAGGTCGGATTAACTCTGCTTTTGATTCGAGTCGATTTCAGGCTGAGTGTAGATTCTTGCAAATTGGTTCGGGTTAACCTGATTTTTTAAAAGTTTGTTCAGTACATTGTTTCAGATTTAAAACTATGCCTATATTAATAAGCATAGAACTTTGTGTGTCTGCTGTTTTCTAAAGGAATGCTGCATCTTTTCCGGGACTATTTCACAAAATTCACATTTTTTTGTGGCCCTTCGACGAAATTCGCACTTTTTCCGTAATCCTTTGACGAAATTAGCATTTTTTCTGCAGCCATTTGACGAAATTTACGTTTTCTCTGTGGCCCTTTGATGAAATTCGCATTTTTTCCACGATCCTTCAACGAAACTTATGGGTTTTCTTACAATCTAGTCTTTTGACGAAAATCAAGTTTTTCTGCGGCCTTTTGGCGAAATTTGAATTTTTTATCGCAATCTGTCGACAAAATTAGCCATTTTCCTAGATCCTTTGATGAATTTCACGATTTTTTCTTTGGCCTTTGGACAAAATGCGCGTTTTTTCCGTGTATCTTCGACGAAATTTGCCGTTTTTTCGAGATACTTCGACGAAATTTGCCATTTTTTCGAGATCCTTCGACGAAATTTACCCTTTTTCGAGTTCATTCGACGAAATTTTCAGTTTTTTCGAGATCCTTTGACGAAATTTACCGTTTTTGTGGCGATCCTCCGACGAAATGTGCCGTTTTTTCGCGATCTGTCGGCAGAATTCTCCGTTTTTTCGCGGTCCGACGACGAAATTTGCCATTTTTTCTACGATCTTTTGACGAAGTTGACGTTTTCTCCGTAGCCCTTCGGCAAAATTCGCATTTTCCCGCGATCCTTCAAAGAAACTCATGTTTTTTACGGCCTTTTGACGAAATTCACGTTTTTTCACGGCCTTTTGACTAAATTTGCGTTTTTTTTCGCGATCTGTCAACGAGATTAGCCATTTTTCGCGAGCTTTAAATGAATTTCGCGTTTTTTCCGCGATTCTTCGACGAAATTCGCCGTTTTATTCACGATCCTTCGACGAAGTTTGCCGTCTTTTCGCGTAATTTACGCGCTATAGCGCGTCCGCGGCATCGCTGTATGTTTTTAGTCTGCAGGTGCCCTAAAAAGTCTGCGACACCCGTCGCAGCGTCACGTACATTCTGCCATGGGAGGTAGAAGTTTCCAGAGAAATAGATATTAAATGGAAAAAGAGTCTAAATAGGGATTTCAAGTTCTGAAATTTTCAAAGCTTGATTTATTATTATTCCTATTGAAATTTTCAGTCAATGTCAACAAAAGATAAACATTTGCCAACTTAAAATGTACTTATTATATTACTGAAATAAATCATGTCACAATCACAGAGGATATAATAACGTTGATTTTTAGGGTTTCGTTCATATCACGAAACCCTATTAGTCCCGCTTCGTTTTCTGTCTGTTACAGAGCCGGTTCTCAGAAACTATATAACTTACCATCATGAAATTTTGTGTTCTTATAGCTGAATACCTACTATGAAGCTCAAAATCATAAAATTTGAAAAAATCGTAGAGTATAATAGCGGGCTTCGCCCGCTATCGGACCGGTTCAGATTCTCGTAAAAACGAGAAAAATTAGACCAGTAAATTTTTACTTTATAAAAAATATGACCTTTTTTTTAAATGAAATTTATTTGGATTTATTAAAGAAAGGATAAAGTGTTTTGAAAGGAATATTAAACGAAACCCTTTGTGCGATCTTTGATCACACTTACCCACTTGTTTTACATTTTCTCAATTCTTATGCTTCATTTTTAAGTTTTCATTTTTATACCCGGCGTGAAGCACACACCTGTAAAATTTGATTCATTTTCTTGTTTCAAAAGTGCGGGTTATACTGCGACCTACGTTATACACGGACGGTGCATGACGTTTAAAACGTCACATGGAGTGGGTCATTTTTACACGGCGATTTGTGCAAAGTGGCGCCGTTTTGCACCAATCGCCGTGTAAAAATGATCCACTCCATGTGACGTTTTAAACGTCATGCACCGGCTGTGTATACCGTAGGTCGCGGTTAGACACCGGAATATACAGTATTTGGTCATATGAAATATCCTGTACAGTAATCGCTTAATATTCGCGGGTTTTGACTATTCGCGAAGATGAGGGTGCGGAAAAGCTTAATGTTCACGAGAATCTGACTTGATCATTCGCGATTTTTTAGGTGCGTTCGTAATTATATAAATACGTAGCACCTATTGTCGTCGTCTGGTCCGTCCGTCTGTCTGTCCGTCCGTCCTCATATAACAACGCAAAATCTACCCAACCGAATTGTTTGAAATTTAAGATATATTATCTTTGCAGGATTTTGTCGTGACATTTCAAATTTTATGAAAATCTAATAATCAAAACTTTAGAAAATATTAATAAAAACATTTATTAAGAAATTTGAATTTTTTTTTAAATCGGTGCTTCCTTGTTATAGTAGATTCCGAGGTTTATTCGCCAAGGGACCGAGATACTTATTTTATTACAGAAATTAATCTGCAGACGATATAATTCATTTAACAGAATTAAAAATCATCAAGATCTGAATATTTATATAACTAGCTATAGTACGAACGCACCTCATTTGTCACGTTTGACGTACAATTTCCAACTTGTTATTATTATTATCTCTTTCTTTTTCAGAATTTATAGTGGTTAAAGATTATTTCCCCGTGTTTTCTCAGTATCTATTTAGAAATCACTATTCAGCTGTCAACTGAAAATGGAGCGAGTGTTGTAGGAAAACAAACTAATAACAGCAGAATATTAATTGCAGTGGGGATATTAGAAGTGGTAACGGCAACGTCATCTTTAATCTATTAACTTAACATGTTCAGATGAAGCTGAAACTGCTCTTGTATGGAAAATGAATGAAATCATTTCTGAACGATTTATCTGTATTGAAATACCGTATTTTAATGTTGTATCGCACACTGACCCACTAATACATTATCATATCTTTGCGAATAGAGAGAGTCGAAATGATTTTATAGAGAAACCTATGCTCTTTTTAGCTGTCATTATTTCTATAGTCAGTTAATTTGAATTATATTCAGTGAAAAAATGTCCTATTTATGAATATGTGTGTACATTCACCTTCTACACATATATGTTATGCGTAACTTATTGTTAATACATGTATCCTTTTGCTCTTTGAAATGCTGTGTCACTCTAATTAAAATTTTATAGAACGTAACTCTTTTTTTAGTGCAGAGAGATAGACTCAACATTTGCGGATTTGAAATTCGCCAGGTTTTCCCATGGAACGTAACCCTCGCGATTAGGCTGATGTCACACGAACGATTATTTCGACGCTCACTGTTTCTGTAAGGCTTACAATCAGGGCTCACTCACGCTACCATTTAATTGCCCGTAGAAGAACGATTGGTAAATAATCGTTCGTGTGACATCAGCCTTACTGTATACAGTCTAACTTGGTTAATATCATAACCAGGGAAACTATAAAAGTTCTCGTATTAACCGGTATTCGTAATACCCGTGATTATAATATAAGTCTTAAAAACATACACATAAATAAGCTAATTGCAACTATTCATTGCTCTTTTCTTCTCAATGCTAAAATGAACATAATATATACAGGGTGTCTCAAAAGGTCGTTTACAAACTTAACATGCTGGTCTGTCATATCATGATGAACAAGATTTACATAGGAACTTGTGTTCGAAAATGCAAACTGCGACCCCTAGAGGGCGATGAACACAGGTGTGGAGGGGAAGAAAGAAAGGATATCGAAAGAGGTATTATTATGACTTTTATTAAAGAACATGGTTTAATTTACAGAAGATGTTCCAAATTCCTGCCATTCGCCGCAATGCATGCTTTACAACGTCAACTAAATGGATTCACGGACCCGTTCAAAATGGGCAAGTGTGTCATGGACACATGCCACCACATCCACGATCCTGGCGACGAGATCCATGGGGATAATCGTCAACGCACAATGCCTGTACTCTTTCTAAGTGGTAGGGCTGTTGCGTGTCCTCATGCAGTATGCGCATAATGCTGGAACGATTTACACCCAAGACACGTTCGCTTGCTCTGAGACTTGTTTTCGGGTTCCTGTCAAATTTCCGTAGCACGGTTTCTTCTACGAAGGGCGTGTGCGTAGTGCGTTCTCGACTGATGTGGCTACGTATTTGAAAACTCCTGCTTCACGCAGTTTGCGGTGCAACTGTCCTAACAAAGCATGACTTGGCTGATGTCTGCTTGGGAAGCGCTCAAGGTGTATCTGTATCGCGGCTCGTGCATTTCCATCTTCGGCGCCATATACGTAATGCATGTTGGCCAATTCTGCGTTACTAAACCGAATCACCTTCTTCTGCAACATCCTCGCCTGAAATGATTACGCTTTCCACTCTCCCGTAAGCCTGCGGTCATCGCGCTCTAGCGATCGCAGTTTCCATTTTCGAACACAAGTTCCTATGTAAATCTTGTTTATCATGATATGACAGACCAGCATGCTAAGTTTGTAAACGACCTTTTGAGACACCCTGTATAAAAAAAAAATCCCTCAAAAAACGCGGTTAACATTGCAATTAGTCATTGCAATTTTCGGGCTATAGATTTCACATAATCTTTTTCACTTTAACAGTGCAATAATAGACATGAAACTGCTGATTAATACGGCCAAGGGCCCTTATTGAAAGAAAGAAACAATTAAAAAATTATTTCTATGCTTCTTTTTTTCATGGCTGAATTGTAAATCTTACAAAATGGCGGCATTTGAAACACCTTTATCACTTCTTCCACATGAGCCCTTCTTTCTTTCATTCTTGCAAGACCTCGAGACATTCCTTTGCATTTTCTTGGGTAAGAGGGGAGTAGGACGTTTCCTTGGGGGTTGAAATTTTGTTTGGCAAAATTGATAAATTACTATATTTTGTCAGACAGTTGTAATGTAGACATATCAGGGATCTGTTTAAGATTCCATTTCAAAACAGGACTCTTCACAAAAATTTTCATCTCAAAACAGGACCCTTCACAAAATTCTTTGTCTTAAAAATAGGCTTTTCACTAAATTTTTCCATCTTTAAACTGAATCTTTCACAAATTTAATCATTTAAAAGTAAAATCTAACCTGTCACTTTTACATATATAAAGAAAATATATGTATTTTACATCCATATAATCTTCTTTAAAATGTATAAAAAAGAACCTGAATATAACGATCATTTCAAATTCATAAAATTGTGACTAGATTTTTCACAAGTGTAATATGCTGTTCACAATTTCAAAAAACAGGACCCTGGGAGAAAAGTCTGGGTAGACCCCTGCATATTATCTGTGAGAGCAAGGCTGTAACCAATGTGTGTGTATGTGTGTGGGGGGTCACCAGGGTTTGATCCCCCTCCGAAATTTCTGTCAGGATTACTATGTATCATTAAGTATCAGGAGGACCATATCAAAAATCAACTATAGTCAAGATTCAAAAATCAAAATTCTGCACTGGCATCTCTGTATTCTTTGATTCCGTTGGCATTTTGCAAAAAGGAAAACCATTTCTGAGAAATCTTTAAAAATTTTACAATTTTCTGGAATGGGGCTCTGTAAAAACAGGATTTCAATATTTTCAAATAAAATGTCTGCAACAGGCTGGTATAAATTGCCTGATTTGTTTAACTGGAACTCTTGAAGAAAACAGGCACAATTTCATTTCCCAATAACCACAAACTTAGCACTTGGAAAGCTTAACTCCTCCAACACATGTTCCTGTGATGACGCATTTAAATAATAAAATGTTGAAGACATGTGTGCAAAACTTCATAAAATATTACTGTTTGACCCTAATCATTACACATTGGCAAAGCAGCATCATCACAAACGAGATTCTAAATTTATTTGTTATGAAGAAGACTCAAAGATTAAGTTTTATTTTGTAATTACATTATTGAATTACTTAAATTCACATTATAAACTTTTAATAAATCAGTAATAAATAAGTATTTTAATGCTCTTTCTGTTCTATTTAATTTGTAAAAAAAAAAAATAAATAAATAAAAGATAATAAAAATAAAATTTTGAGTCCACAAATCTCCCTCTGAAATATTTTCCTGGCTATGGCCTCGTGTGAGCGAGAACAATGGTCAATAAGAAAGAAGTTTCTTTCCCAATTCTATTTTACTTTTAGCAAAAAATCCCATTGAAATGAACAGATGTTTTGCTCGAATTAGCCGTGATCTAGATCTTACTTTTGTATAGCCCGTAAAAAGCGTGAAAATCTTAATACAGTTTAAATGACGAACCAATCTTAAAGTGTAAATGGCTCGTTTTAACCGTGTCCACATTTTAGACATGCTCGTATTAAATGAGTTCGAGTTGATTTGTGACACACACTTACACTTAGTTTCCAATCGAACACCAGCGAGATTCCGCGGAATTCCTCAATTAGTTTTTTCTTTTTCAAACTCATTGTATAAAGATAAAAAGTTTTTCCGCCTCATTCGGGAAGAATAGGTTGATTTCTTTATTTTTCGCACTAGCTGAACCCAGTGTTGTCCTGGGAAAAGAAGTGGGGGGACGCTTTTATAGTTCCGAACATAGGGTCTGTGCGTAACTCAGAGGAAACCCTCGAGAGTTACGGTCTGTGTCACCGATAGAAAACTTGATACTGAATGTCGCCTTTCATTTTGAACTGCAGAGAAAAGTAATTGAAAAATTAAACTAATTTAATTAAAGTTTTTTTACTTGTAATATTTTAAATAGATTAATTAATTGAAAAATTCAGAACTTTATTTCCTGTCTGAAAATGTCGGTCCATGCAGATCTCTAGATCAGTGTTGAATTCAGGGGATGGCCCGGAGGGACATCCCCCCCCACCCACCGATCATTGAAATGTCCCCCCTCCGGAAGATTTGATATTTCATGCATTTAATGGTTAAAAAGTGCAATGTCCCCCCCCCCCGGAGCCACTGATATCCCTCCCTGAGAAAAGCATCTGAATTCAACACTGCTCTAGATTGAAGTCATACAATTAAGTTATATCATTTTCAGTAGTGATAATAACGCAAAGAAGCTCAAAAACATACACAAATTTTGTCACAATTCAAACAAAGTTACAGAAGTTAGAGGGAGAACAGACAAATAGACAGACATGGAAGACCGAAGTGATAAACACATCATAAGTGTATCCAAAGCGATAAACACATTTCAGCACATTTTGTTGAAAAGTATTAAAAATCAGTGCTTTATTTCTTAAAATTGTTAATTGATTAGCGTGCTTATCACTTTAAAAAAATAATAAGTTGTTTGGAAAGTCTGAATCCTCCCGCGTCCCTACCATCCCCTTGAAAATAAAAAGTGTGGGACGCTTAAGATAAAATAAAAAAGTATGGGGACGCCGTCCCCCCGCGTACACCTTCGACTAAACCGCACGGCGGCGTTGCCCGAGCCAGTCAAAAAATAGCATGAAATGCGAAAAAACTCCAATAAAAAATCGCAAAAAAATTAAAAATTACAGCACGAATTCCGAATAAACTTTATTGGAAAGGGAACACAATTTAGAATATTGGGCTAAAAAATTGGAGCCGGATTCTTTTTACTAATGTGGAAAATTCGCAGCAAATCGCGAAAAAATGCTAAAATTTAAAAAATCGCAGAAGGCAAAATTTAATATATTAGTCTAAAAGATTAAAACACTGTTTCTTTTACAACGAAGAAAAATTTCTGCAAAACGTGAAAAAACTAAAAAAAATTGATTAAAAAATTCGCGAAAAATTAAAAAATTGCTGTACGAATTCCGAATAAATTTTAGGAAAAGAGTACAGAATTTACAATATTGGACTAAAAAATAAAAACCAGTTTCCTTTTACTAATGCGTAAAAAAGGTCGCGAATTGCAATGAAAACCCCGAAAAAAATTGCAAAAAATCATTAAATATTCAAAAATCGCAGCGGGTAAAATTTACTAAAGTCTGTTAAAAGGTTGTAACAGGAATTCGTTCACGAATGTCAAAAAATCGGCATGAACACGCAAAAGATCGCATTAAAAATCGCGGAGAACGAAATTTGCTATATGGGGCTAAAAGTATAAATTCGAATTATTTTTTCGAATGTCAGGAAATAGCAGCTAAAACCTTAAAATTGAATTAAAATAGCTAAAATATCAGAAAACGCGGAAGACAAAATTTACTATATAAAGCTAAAAGTTTGAAATAAAATTCCCTTCAAAAAAATCGCTGCGCAACGTCAAGAAACGCTAAAAATTTAAAAATCGCAGAGAAGAAAATTTAACGAGTGGACTAAAAGTTTGAAATCGAATTGCTTTTACGTATGTTAAAAAATCGTAGCGTAACACGATAAAACGTTAAAATTCGCTATGAAATCGAAAATTGCACAGGACAAAATTTACTGTTTTAGGCTAAAAGTTTGAAACAGAATTTCCTTAACGAAAGTAAAAAAATAGCAGCAGAACGCGAAAAAACGCTAAAAATCGCATTGAAAATCTCTAAAAATTCAAAAATTGTGGAGGACAAAATTTTATATCAGAGTCTATAACAGAATTATTTTTATGATTGTCATAAAATCGTCTCAAAACCCGAAAACCTGCTAAAAATCGCATTAAAAATCGCTAAAATTTCAAAAATCGGAGACGACAAAATTTACTATATTGAGCTAAAGCATTGTAACCGGAATTGTGACATGAATATAAAAAAAAAAATGCCACAGAACGCGAAAAATCACTCAAATTAAAATCTCGTAGAGAACAAAATTGGAAACCGAATTCATTTTTCAAATGTCAAATAATAGCCGCGGATCGACAAAAAAAAAAAAAAGCTAAAAGTCGCATTAAAAAATTCGCGAAAAATTCAAAAATCACTGTACGAATTCCGAATTAACTTTATAAAAAAGAGGACAAAATGTACTGTTTTTGTTTTAAAATATTGCAACCGGATTATTTTGACTGATTTAGAAAAATCGCCTCAAAACGGAAATAACGCTAAAAATGGCATAAAAAATGAATTTAAAAAAATCTAATCAAAATATCCGAAATCGGGCTTCGAGGCGCATTACTTCAGATATAGAAGTATCTCCCTCTCGAATTTTGTAGCTCTACTGCGTGCAACGGTCTCTTCAGAACACATGCACTTTCGCACACAAACTTCTGTCCTTATTTTATTTTAAGGTACATGCATACATGCATATAAGGTACATGCATTTAATACAAATTTAATATATTGGTATCACTCTCCTTCTACCGCTATTGTGTCTAGAAAGGTATTTTGCAAGGAAGCTTTAAATACGATTTAACAAATACAATTCAATGGGTGTGAGGCAATTACATCAAAAATGTTGAAAATTGGCTGAAATGATAGTTTAAAAATAGTCCATAAGCTGTAATATAACCGAAACCATTCAATGAATGCCACCGAAAAATTTTGTGCGCCCCTGTAAACCAACTATAAAAGTTACATCATTGATTAACGAACTGGTCCAAGATACTGGATAGATCAGTATCTTGGTTAAGTATTTTGGGCGATACCGTAGTGACAAATTTTGCATGATTTCAAGAGGTCGATTTCTAAAGACATCAACCTAAAAGCATTTTTAAAAGATTTTATTTATTTTATGTAAATTAAAGGGAAAATAATATAAAGCTAATATTTTTCAAACAATTTTACTTATTAAAAAAGTTAAAACAAGGACTAAAAATGCAGTTTTTCAGCACAAGTACAGCCTTGCTTACAAATATGAACATACAACTCTTCAGTTCAGAGGTTCACAAACATAAACTTCTGTTATTTTCCTCATAAAAACTAAACCGTTTGACTTTTTGACTTACCTTTTGTGTAGTTGAAAGTTATTTTTCTATAAAGTTTCACTAATAAATAATAGAACCTGTGCTGATTTTCTTAAAAAATAAATTATGTTTTCTCCAGTTTAAAAATCGCCTGTAAACTGTAATATTAAATGCCGTCAAAAATTTTCGTGTGTCGTTCCTGTAAGCGAACTATAAGATCTACATACTTCATTAACGAACTCCTCCATGATATTTGCAAGATCAACATACAGTCTCAATTAATTTCCGATTGATTTAGTATTTCGTGGTGATAATTTTTACATGTTTTTTGCTTTTGTATGTCCCCTGAAAACAAACTATAAGAGCTATATATTTGATTAACGAACTCATCCAATATAATAGCAAGATAACTTACAGTGCTCCATTAGGCTCGAATTGGTTCACTATTTTGGGCGCTATCGTGATGATAAATTTTGCATGATTTCAATAAGTCTGTATCTAAAGAAACTGAAGACGTTACCTATGCGCTACTAATGCTTGATTGCATAGTCGCAATATGTATAACTTATACTCTGTCATATTTGTTTAGTGATTTCATCCCTAGAATGCGTCGTAAAAGGGTTTCAAAAAGGATTCAATTACCTAATCCATCGACCGACTTATACGAAACTCTATATAGGGTGAAACCCCCCAGTAACTGCCACTTTAAGGATTCTTTCTTGTTCAAATCAATATTACAAAAATTTAAATCTATTTTATACTTAACTTTGTTTTTGAAAGAATAGTAGAGATATATATTAAGAATTTTTTGAAAAATTATACATTTTATTATTTAAAATTAGTTTTATTCATAAATATTGTCAAAAACTCCAGTAACTGACACCATCCTTATTTTGGAACACCAATAACTGACACAAAGTGAACTATGTAGTGACTGACACTTTTATTTTAAAAGATTAAAATGCTTTAAATAAACTTTATTCTTTATTATAAAAACAAAATACAGGGTGGGCCAAAAGTCCCGCGTCATAGAAAACACATGTATTGTTACAATATGTTCTCAATATATTGTATTGATATATATATATATATATATATATTGTATTGATATATTGTTGCCTCCGTTGTTAAAACACAACTGCAGGCGATTATTCATGTTCCTCAGAATATTGGCCACTAAGATTGGCGTTATGGCATGGCACTCAGTAGCAATTTGCTCACGCAAATGGTTTTTATCTCTGATCTTCTCACTGTAAACTTTCGATTTAAGGTAACCCCATACAGCAAACTCTACACGCTCTTCAGTAGTCAGCATCTTCACCTACAAATTAAAAAATAAATAAAAAAACAAATAAAAAAATTTAAAAACTCCTATGATGCAGGACTTTTGGCCCACCCTGTACATTAATATTTATTATAAAAAATGGGATTTAGTAAGTTGTACTGAATTATTAGTAATGCAGAGTGTATAGTAAGAGTATATAGGAGTAATATTTAGTACTGCTTTATCATTAATGCATGTATCCAATAACTGACATTTACGGACCAGTAAGTGACATTTATGGACCCGTAAGTGACATCTAGTGTCAGACACCGGTAAAACAACTTAAATTTTAATGGTGTTTACTACAGGATAAATTTAGTTTATTATTATGCATTTTTAAACAGTTGAAATAATAGATTTCAACTTTGTTTAATCTAACCAATAACTATCACCTCTGTCAGAGACTGGTGAAATGAAATTCTAGAAACCAATAACTGGCACCCCCCCCCCCATTAAGCTAAATTAAATAACTATAAACCTTAAATCACGGCCCTAATATAGCATATGCATCTCTAAACTAATTTCTACAAATATAACTTTAAGGGAAAAGTTTAGGATGGATGCATTATAAATAGATTATAAAAACACTTCCTTAATTTTAGAAATAAGATGGTTGCTTCAAAATGGCACTTTTTGTATTCTCAAAAGATTTGTCCTCATTGAATATGTTCTTGGCTCTCTCGTGGTGAATAAATGGACTCCAACATAAAAATAAGTGTCTCATTTACCACTATGGCATTACTTTGTAGAAATTTACAACAAAATGCTTATTTGAGTTAGATAAGTGTCAGTTACTGGTTAGGTATCAATAACTGGGGGTTTCACTTTAATGGTCGAAACTTTATATAATGGTTCTTGCGACAGTGGTCTATAACCTATTCGGCCAATGGTATCTCAATCGGAAGTACCGTTTGGGAAATAAAAGCGGGAAAGTATAAAACAGAAAACATGACCGCCATTGCTAAAACTTCAGTTATGTTGCTAACCAGGAATTGACAATCAATAACTTTGGGCCTTGTTTCTTTCACACTTCGGTGAATATCCTTTCTTATCCTATCCAAATAAAACGGGTATTTTTTTTCAGCAATAAATATTAAATATTTCATTTTAAAAACATAAGCAAAAACATATTATTAACCCCTTAAACACCATATTCAATTTAGTGGTAGTATGCTGTTACGGCATTCCTTGGCCTTGCAGATTATACTTGAGCGCATTCTGTCATAATTTTGTTTTTGCCGCATGGCAACTGTTAGTCTTTCCCGCATTTGTTGTGATATTCCCACGAATAATTCAACATAGAATAAACCGCACAATGGAGCTATTTTATTAGCTAAAATGACTATGAGGTCATTAAATATAATAATAAGAAGTCATTTCTTAATCATAGTAAGGATAATATAGTTATGTCATTTATTAATGATAGTAAGAATAATATAGTTATTATGTTCTTCAAGTGGTATTGTCCACTCATTCATTATGAAAGTGTTCGAAACTGACTATGGTGTCAGCACTTTGGATTTAACCTAATGTAATGTAAATATGTATGTAAACATTTTAGTAATTTAGAAATTCTTTTCATTATTCGCATCCATGTATTACATATTTTCGTAATAGAGTCCACTCAATCAATAACTTTAGCGCAGCGTCAACATATGCTGCATACCAGATACATTAAATTTTGTCAAAAGTAGTTTATATCATTACTTTTATCTATCTGAGATACAAAAAACACTAAACCAAAAGCGAAACACTACAATTTACGAAACAACAACACATAAACAAATGAACAACGAAGTACAAAACAAAGCAGCGGGAAAATTAATGAGTTTTTTCTATACGTAACGCCATCTATTGGGGGCGAAAACAATCATTGCTATAAAGCTCGTACAAAACCAATCACAATAGCAATTAGAGACGCAAAAAAATATATGTTTAGGCCATAGCAGTCTGGACTTAAGACGAGGACGTACGCACGTACGTCCTGGTATTTCAAATAGACGAGTTCATGACGAACGCAGGTATATCGGAGTTCTTAAGGGGTTAATATTAACTAAAGGATAAAAATTTTAAAGTCATTTAATACACATTCATGTGCAATACAAAATGTTAAATCTTCATGAAAATTTGGTTAGTCCAATCTTCAAAAAATACCACACGCAATCTGCAAAATAATCACTTTGAATAAAATTACTTAAATAAGGAACATTCCTTATGCTGTATATGTTTGAGATAAATAAGTTCGAAACCCGACCCCAACGATTTGGAATCCGGGCAGAAAAAAATTGTGTTATCAGGGCGCGAGCTCGATACTGAAAGTACGCAGTTGAAAAAATTTAATAACATTTTAAAATTTATTTAATATTAATTTTCTCATTTATAAATCGCTTTTTACTTATAAATAAGTATTAATCTTAAATACTCCATCGTGACAATGTTTTTTGACTTTCACTTCACCGAAAATCTGTGTAAAACAGCTAATTTGTTATCGATACCCAACTAGCAGAAATCTTCAAAAATCACAATTCTTATTCTTTTAAAATATCAATGTAGTGTGAAACCCCCAGTTATTGACATGTAACCAGTAACTGACACTTGAGCAAAAATCTAACTCAAATAAGCATTTTGTTGTACAATTCTACAAAATAATGTCATCTAGTGGTAAATGAGGCACTTATTTTTATTTTGGAGTCCATTTATTCACCCCTAGAGGGCCAAGAACATATTCAATGAGGAAGAAACTTTAGAGAATACAAAAGGTTGCCATACCATCTTATTTCTAAAATTAAGGAAGTGTTTTTCTAATCTATTTGTAATGCAACCCTCCTAAACTTTTTCCTTAAAGTTATACTTGTAGAAATTAGTTTAAAGATGCATATGCTATATTAAGGCCGTGATTTAGGGTTTATAGTTATTTAATTTAGCTTAATGGGGGGGCCAGTTATTGGTTTCTAGAATTTCATTTCACCAGTCTCTGACAGAGGTGTTAGTTATTGGTCATATTAAAGAAAGTTGAAATCTATTATTTGAACTGTTTAAAAAATACACAATAACAAATTAAATTTATCTTTTAGTAAACACCATTAAAATTTAAGTTGTTTTACCTGTGCCTGACACCAGATGTCAGTTACTGGTTCATAACTGTCGGTTATTGGATATCTGCATTACTAATAATGCAGTTCTAAATAGTACTGCTATATACTCTTACTATGTATTCTGTATTACTAATATACTCTTACTATGTACTCTGTATTAATAATAATGCAGTGCGTTTTACTAAATTCCACTTTTTATAATAAATGCTAATGTATTTTGTTTTTATAATAAAGAATAAAGTTTTTTAAAAGCATTTTAATCTTTTAAAATAAAGTGTCAGTCACTGGTTTACTTTGTGTCAGTTATTGGTATTTCAAAATAGGGATGGTGTCAGTTACTGGAGTTTTTGACCATGTTTATGAGTATAAGTAATTTTTACTAATAAAATGCATAATTTTTCAAAGTTTTGCCAACAATAATTTTTTAATATATTTCTACTATCCTTTCAAAAAGTAAGAAAAGTATAAAATAGATTAAATTTTGGTAGTAGTGATTTGGAAAAGAAAGAATTCTTAAAGTGTCATTTACTGGGAATTTCACTCTATATCTCACCAATAACAATTCAATTCCTTTTCAAACTGATTTTTAAAAGAGTGTAAAACACTTTAAGAAACTTACACTACAATCTTCTTTCTCAAATTTCTTTCTCAAGTTCTTTTTTTTTTTCCTTTTTCTAAATGTGTGAATTACATGAGATTTTCACTTTGAACCCGAAGACTAGTAAACAATATGAGCCCTCCCGAGCTGGAAGACTTGCATAAAAATTGAACCCGTGCTCGGGCAAAGCGCGTTACTTTACTGTATATAGGGGTGGCTGAAGTTACATTTACCATAAATTTTCTTCTAATGCAAAACAGAAAGAATTCAGATCAGAACATTTTTAACGGTTTCTCTTTTCTAGAAATGCAATTACGCAAGACATAACCCAAATCCTTAAATAGTACTCGCTTCTTTATAGAACTCAACACTATTGTTTCCCTTTTTTTTAATACTATCCCATTTTATTCCCTATTTTACGCATTCTCTAGTAAAAAAAAAGGCGGAAAAGTATTTAAAAAAATAAAGAGAGAAACATGATCGTCATTGCTAAAACCTCTGTTACGTTGCTAACCAAAAAAAAAAATGACAACACGGAGGGCAATCATTATTTTCGGGCCTTGTCCCTTTCATCCTTCGGTGAATATCCTTTCTTTATCCTTTCTTTATCCCTTTCTCCGGGCTTCTTTTCTCTTAGCCTTGGTGCTTTTATTCTAATCCAGGGTGCCATGAAGTGGGTACACGGATTTCTTGATGAAGAAATTCAAAGAACTTCAGATGAGCCCGTCACTGATTCCATTGTTGTAAAGTGGAAGGACCCACGGATAGTTAGTTGTGTTCCGACCTTGAAATTTAATTGGATACTGTCGACAACAGATCATTCAAATGAGACGAAAAGAAAACAAAAATATCGGGGGAAATGGCATTTCTTTTAATTATGTCTGATGATGACATTTAGATGTAAAACATGTAAAGTTGAACTAAACAAACAAAAAATTGCATAGTTCTGTAAAGAAAATTATTATTATTTTCTTTTTGCATAGTTTTTTTCTTTTTTAAATATGTATATACAAATTTATAGTATTTAATTAATATTGTTTAAAAGAACATTTTTATGAAAATTAGATTTGACATCCAAACAAAACGTGAAAATAAGAAAAATGCTTTCGGCGTTTCGACATATCTTGTAATTCTCAACGATAACACTTATTGGAAGCAAGTGAGATTTTCTTTCTATGAATTATTTCACAAAAGACACTGGATGAACTTAATTCATTATATCAGAAATTTTACAACATTATTCTTTTAAAGGCTAATTAGACTAATAGAAAAAGCTTTTGTAACACTTTCTTATATTAAATAAGAATTCGCATCTTAGATATGAACGATTTTTAAAACTTGTTTATGAAAATCATTATCATAAGATATTTTATCCATTCGTATATTACACTGAGTTTATATTTAGTTTATATTTATGAATTATATTTAGAATCATGTCTTTCTTTAATTTTTTATGATTTTTATTTATTCATTTTTTTTTTTATTTTTTTTTTGTGTGTGTGTGTTTATTTAAAGACCTAAAATAGCTATGTTTCAACCTCGAAATTTGATTGGATATTGTCGGCAACAGATCATTCAAATGAGACGAAAAGAAAAGAAAAATATCAAGGAAAATGGCATGTGTCTGATGATGACATTTAGATGTAAAACATGTAAAGTAGAACTAAACAAACAAAAAATTGTATAGTTCTACAAAGAAAATTATTATTATGTTCTTTTTGTATAGTTTTTTTTAAAATATGTATATACAAATTTATAATATTTAATTAATATTGTTTAAAAGAAAATTTTTATGAAAATTAGAGTTGACATCTAAACAAAACGTAGAAATTAGAAACATGTTTTCAGCGTTTCGACATATTTTGTAACTTCCTCTAAATTTCAGTGATAACTGGAAGCATGTAGGATATTTTCTTCTTTGAATTACTTCACAAAAGACACTGAGTGAATTCTATTCATTATATTACAAATGTTACAAAATTATTCTTTTAAAGTCTAATTGGATTAATAATAGAAAAAGCTTTTGTAACACTTTCTTATGTTAAATCAGAATTAACATCTTACTTATGTATAATTTTTAAAACATGTTTATGAAAATCATTATCACAAAATAGAGTATTTCATCCATTCGTATAATACATTGTTACATTTAGAATTCAAAGCCCCAAAATAGCAATCTTCCAACCTTGAAATTTGATTGGATATTGCTGACAATAGATCATTGAGATGAAATGAAAGGGGGGGGGGGGGGAGATATATATCAGGAAAAATGGCATTTCTTTAATTGCGTCTGAAGATGAGATTTAGATGTAAAACATGCGAAGTAGAACAAAATGATTTTTTTTATAGTTTTACAAAGAAAATTATTATTACTTTCTTTATATATAGTTTATATATATATATATATATATATATATTTCATATATTTGGTCACTGATGTGCACCAACATCCTTCTTAATCTAATTGTTTTTAGCACTTTACGATTTAATTTCAAGTTTTTATCTCTCAATTATGGGTAAGGTTTCTTTCCTTTTTAATATTGTATTTATTTTTTTAACTTTAAGATTTTTTCACAGGTTTTATTCTTTGTTTATGAGTGGTAGTCCCAAAATCATATTCTTTAGCTATGTTATGGCTAATAAGATGATGAAACCACTCATTTTATTTGTGGTATTTAGGCATTTGGGACTTGATAATTCTGTCTAAATTCCACAAATTTCATTCATTCAATTTTTTATTTAAATTCTTCTTCTTTTAAATAAGCATTTGATATCTATATTCAGAGTGTTGGGGAACACTTTCGTTGTCAATAAATTATTACTTACTAAATCATAATTTCATAGTGTCTGTTGGTGTTTCGGTAATGTTTCATTAATGGTTATATATATATAAGCTAATCAAAGTGATTTATGAGCCAAATAGGCTAAATTATGGTATATGAAAATCAATAATTTCATCTAGATAATTATTGAAAAGAATATGTAAAAACCATTCACATATATATATATACAGGGTGTCCCAAAAAGGAGTACCTATTTTTAAAAATGAATAAGAAACAAACGAATAGAGTTATTAAAAAAATTCTTGCAGGAAACGGATGTGTGAAGTCTGGAATTTTGTTTAGAACACGTTATTATGATAGTTCAAAATCTGACCGACAGATGGCACTACAGCACATTTTGGTGGCTATATGAACAAACGGAGCATGCGTGAAGACCAGACAGAAGCAAACGTGGTCAGTGAAAGTTCATTCTAAGACTCCGGCATGTTATTGTGATGAATTGAGGACATATTGAAAATATTGTCATTTAATTTTCAACTTGCTGATGAATGCAGTAGCCGCAGCGCCATCTGTCGGTAAGAATTTTAACTAACATAATAAAGTACTCTAAACAAAATTCCAGACTTCACACAACCGTTTCCTGCAAGAATTTATTCAATAACTCTATTCGTCTGTTTCTTATTCATTTTTAAAAATAGGTACTCCTTTTTGGGACACCCTGTATATATATATATATAAACTCAATTAAGTATTTAATTAATATTTTTTAAAAGAACAATTTTATGAAAACTTGAGTTGACATCCAAACAAAATGTGGAAATAAGAAAAATGCTTTCGTCGTTCCGACATAACTTGTAACTTCTTGTTAATTTCAGCGATAACACTTAGTGGAAGCAAGTGAGATTCACCTTCTCTGAATTATTTCACAAAAGACACTGAATGAATTCAATTCATTATATTAGAAAATTTATAAAACTATTCTTTTAAAGACTAGTTAGACTAATAATTAAAAAAAAGCTTTTGTAACACTTTCTTGTGTTAAATTAAAATTGGCACCTTACATATGGACGATTTTAAAAACCTGTTTATGGAAATCATTATAACAAAATACAGTATTTCATCGATTCGTTTATTACATTACTATATTTAGAGTCCTGTCTTTCTTTAAATAATTTTTGTTTGTGTTATTATTATTATTATTATTATTATTATTATTTAAGGATTCAGAATAGCTATGTTCTGACGTTGAAATCTGATTAGATATTGTTGACAATAGTTCATTCAGATGCGATGAAAAGAAAAAGAAAAATCAGGAAAAATTCATTTTTTTTAATTGGGTCTGAAGGTGAGATTTAGATGTAAAACATGCAAAGTAGAAATAAACAACTACAACAACAAAATTATCTAGTTTTACAAAGAAAATTATTATTATTTTCTTTTCTATATTTATTTTAAAAGAATATTTTAATGAAAATTAGACTTGACATCCAAACAAAACGTGGAAATAAGAAAAGTGCTTTCCGTGTTTCGACATATCTTGTAAACTTCAATGAAAGCACATTGGAAGCAAATGAGATTTGTCTTCTCTGGAATTGTTTCGCACTGTGCGAAGCACACTGTTTCGCACTAGTGCGAAACAATTTCAGAGAAGGCAAATCTCATTTGCTCCCATACTAAGTGCTTTCGTATGATTGATTCATTCGCATTCGAATGAATATGATTCATTCGAATTATATTCATTATATCAGAAATTTTATAAAATTATTCCTTTAAACGATATTTATCACACTTAATCAAAACGTAGATAATAATTAAAAAAAAAATCCTTTATAACACTTTCTTATGTTAAATCAGCATTAGCATCTTGCATATGCATAATTTTTAAAACATGTTTTTGAAAATCATTATCACAAAAAGAGTACGAGGGGCAGTCAAGAAGTTCCCGTGATTTGGATATTACCACAATATAAGTACACATTTACTTAATCGCCTTCAAAGTAGTATCCGTCAGAACACACACACTTGCTCCACAGCTCCTGTTATTCCTGGAAACAACGATGAAAGTCCTGTTTTGGTATTTGCCCAAGTTCAGCCGTCGCGTTCGTTTTGATGTCTTCTACGGTGTCAAAACGGTTACCTTTGAGACCCATTTTGATTTTGTGCAAGAGCCAGAAATCGGATGGTGCTAAATTCGGTGAATAGAGAGGCTTGTGGAGGACTGGAATGTATTTTTCTGCTAGCCATGTCTGCACAACGATCGATGTGTGGGAGGGAGCATTGTCGTGATGCAGTGACTATCCTCCTTTGCCATTTGGATGGACGCTTCCTTCGGATTGCAAAACTTGCACGTCCAAAGGGCCGTTAATGGTTTGTCCAGCCGGTACAAATTCATGGTGCACCACACCATCGTTGTCGAAAAACGCAATGAGCATCACTTTTGTTTTGGATTTGACATGACGTGATTTCTTTGGTCGAGCAGAGGACGTTGTGTGTAAACATATAAATTAATTACATTGTGGTATTAAAGAGTTAGAACGAAATTCTGTGAACTTTTTGAATGCCCTTTGTATTTCATTGATTCGTAAATCACATTGCTATATTTATAGTCCTGTCTTTGTTTAAATATTTTTTTTATTATTTATTTATTTATTTATTTATTTTCTTAATTCAAAGACCCAAAATAGTTAAGTTCTGACCTTGAAATTTGATTGGATATTATCGATAATAAACCATTCAGATGAAATGCTAAAAAAAAAAAAAAAAAAAAAAAAAAAAAAAAAAACATGAGAAATGGCATGTCTTTACGTGTCTCCTGTGACTTGTTGATGAGATTTAGATGTAAAACCTGCAAAATAGAACTAAACGAAATTTTGTTTTCTCTTTCTTTGTATAGTTTTTGCACAGAAAATTTGATTGTATTTAATTAACCAGATACAATATACATTATATAAGAAATTTTCACAAGAATGTATTTTCAGGTAGATTTCGTAAGAAATACTACCTATTACATTCTCCCCTAAGTTGGAATATTTGAATAATTTTCGCATATCTACGCCGATCATGATTCCCAGAACCCAAAACCACCCCCCAGTTCAAAACTTTATATATCTGTCTATCTATCTATCTATCTATCTATCTATGTCACATTTTTATGGACACGATAACTGCAATAATTCTGAACAGATCTCTTCGAAACTGATACATAAAATCAAGGGGCATAAAATCTCGGTCAAGTTCGTTAATGGGCAAAATCGAACCAAGGGGAGGAGGGTGGGGGGGGCTTTTTGTGAAAACAGAAAAAAACCCATAATTTCTTAATTATGATACGTATCGAATCCGTTTCAAGTTATTATTACTTCTAGGAGAAGGGCCGAAAATGTATGTATGACAGATTTTTGATATCATTAAAAATGGCCCCAAAGGGGGGAGGGGGTGTTTTAGAAGAAAAAAAATTCATAACTTCGTCCATTCACAAGATATCAAATCCGCTTAGATTTATTATAAATCCTTTTAATATTATCCAAAACTTTTATATTGACAAGTTTTTTATAGGACCAACCCTTATAGCAAAAAAAAAAAAATTAAAAACAAAACAAATCCCTGCCGGCTCCGCTTGCAAACAAGTTATTTTTCGAAGTAGGCGGTTTCAACTCCCGCATCATTTCGAAACTGATACATAGAATCTCGGTCAAGTTCGTTAATGGGCAAAATCGAACCAAGGGGGGAGGGGATGGGGGGGGGGCTTTTTATGAAAACAGAAACCCCCCCATAATTTCTTAATTATGATACGTATCGAATCCGTTTGAAGTTATTATTACTTCTAGGAGAAGGGCCGAAAATTTATGTATGACAGATTTTTGATATCATTAAAAATGGCCCCAAGGGGGGGGGAGGGAAAAGGGGGGTTTTAGAAGAAAAAAATTCATAACTTCGTCCATTCCCAAGACTTCAAATCCGCTTAAATTTATTATAAATCCTCTTAATATTATCTAAAACTTTTATATTAACAAGTTTTTTATAGGACCAACTCTTATAGCAAAAAAAAAAAAAAAATCCCTGCTGGCTCCGCCTGCAAACAAGTTAGGTTTTGAAGTAGGCGGTTCCAACTGCCGCATCATGACAAAAAGGTCATTTCTTCCACAATTCCCAACAAACAGGCGCCCCACGGTCTGCGTCTTCGAAATCTACCTGTGCCTGTAGGCCGAGCCGTCAGGGATTTTTTTTAATATTAAAGTGTACATTCGATTTTATATAATGTATAAAAAGATAAGTTAAAACGCTTTCAACATATCTTGTAACGTCAAGCGAGATTTTCTTTTTCTGAATTATTTCACGAAAGATATTGATGGTAATCAATTCTTTATATTAGAAATTTCACGAGAATATTTTTCTTAACATTAAAGTGAAAATGTGAATTTGTATAATACTAGAGCATCCAACCCGGGCTTCCCGGGATAGAAAATAAATGTGAAAACCATTTTTTTTTTTTAAATTTTAATAGATTTTTTACATTTAATAATTTTTATTTTAGATTGCCCCCTAAAAATACCAAAGAGCATTTTTATATGAAATATGTCAATTACATATTCAAATAAAAGTTTGAAATGAATTAAAAACAGTAATTTCGTATTGACCTCGTGCCAGAAGTTAATAGCCGAAGAAATTGCTAAAAATTTCGTTATATAGCAGTTTTTTTTTAATTCTGATAATTTCAGCGCTTTCAAGCGCTTATTTCGATTACATGTCTGCTAAATTTGTGTTTTATTTATACTAACTTATTTATTGCTTACTAAAGTTTAAATTTCGTTCTGGAATATTAGCTGGAAACAAATGCTGAACTTTTTATATTGGTTAAAGTGCAAACAGATTAATATTTTGAAATCGTCTGCAAGCGATACAGATTTTTTTTTTTAAATCATGCTTGAAATTTAATTTAAATTCTATAATAAATCAGTGATTTAAGATGCAGTTTTCAAACAAATTGCATTTAAAAGTAGATTTTTCCCCCTATATGTGTAAAAATTGAAAATGTGCGATGTTTAGAAGAAAAAAAAATGCATTAGCAAAAATCGCGAAACCGAAGTTTCATCGTTCAGTGTTGCCATTTGCAAAATGACGTCAGCGTTACGCACGGACACGTTTGTCCTTTATAATATAGAAGATAGATAGATAGATAGATAGATATATAAAGATTTAAAAAAAAATCGCTTTCGACGTATTTTGTAACATTAAGCGAGATTTTCTATCTTGAATTATTTCACGAAAGACATTGATTGTATTCAATCCATTATATCATGAATTTCATTTTTCTTTCTTTCTTCCTTTCTTTTTTCTTTTCTTTTCTTTTTTTTTTTTAATTTGAAGATCACCATTTCTAATAAGTATGAATCTAATTAAAATAAAAATCTTCTCACTTATTTTGTAAATTTTGCTAAAGTTAAATCCGATTGTGCGAGCTTCTTGTGCATATTTATGAAAATTATTTTGTGTTAACAAGATATCTTCACTGATTCGTATATTATAATTTCAATATTTCTAATCGATTTTTATGCCTTTATTTAAGTAAAAATTTTCATGTTTTCCATTCGAAAATGGCTGTGTTCCGGCCTTGAAATTTAATTGTATATTGTCGACAAAACATCATTCAGATTCAGATGAGATGAGAAAAAGAACAGGAGAAATGACATTTCTTTAATTGCGTCTGATGACTTGATGATGAGATTTAGATGTAAAAAGGGAAGAGTTTAACAATACGAGATTTATTTGCTTTTTTTTTCTTTTTCATGCATAGTATTACTAAAAAATTTTTTTTTTTTTTCACAGTGTTTTACATAAAAAAAAAAAAAAAAGTTATAGTATTATATTAATAATTTTTACGAGAACATTTTTATGAACATTAGAGTTGATATTCAAACAAAATGTAAAAATAAGTAAAAGTACTTTTGAACGTTTCGACATATCTTGTAACTTAAAACTTAGCAAGGTCAGTCTCACATTCTCACGAAAAGGTACTTTTTACGTGTACCAAAGGGATAAATATTAGGAAATTTAGTAAATTTTCTAATATTTTCATTCATATCTATATTTAAGTTTTAAGTAAGTTATTAAATACATTTCTGATAAAATATTTGTAATATTTAACTGTAATCTTTTAATGAATATAAGTCGAAAGTCCCCTCCGTGGACGTCCGTATACATCTGAAACACAACGTTCATTTTACTGAGGTTTAAGCAATTATTATTATTATTATTATTTTACAATTTTCATTTCAGTAATAACTAGTTAAATGTCTTTAGTTAAGTTGTAAACATATTAAGTTCTAACTTAATATGTTTTATAAATGGTTCTATTTTTACTAAGGAATAAACTTATAAACTTTGTCCCTTGCCAAAATAGTCTCCCTCCGTGGACACTGAAAATAAATAAATAAATAAAGTGCCATAGATGACAGCATACTCCAAATCATCATAAGGTATAAAAATAGCAAGTAAAACCTTTGTCCTAGAAAATTAAAAGGCAGAAAACCAACGTTAAAAATCCACAAATAATACACATAAAAGCAGCAAACAGCTGTTTCGAATCCACAAGCCAGATTCTTCTACAGTGCGACAAAGAGTAAAGCACAGCATACTAGAAAAATCAAGACTGGGCCCAAATTTGGCTTTTTCTCGCACACTGTGCTTTGATCTTGGTCGCACTGAAGAAGAATATCGCTTGTGGATTCGAAACAGATGTTTGCTGCTTTTTTGTGTATTATTTGTGTATTTTTAACGTTGGTTTTCTGCCTTTTAACATCATTAGGTAGTTTGGTAGAAATAAACCCATTTTGTTTTTTAGATATAACTTTTTGTTCTGATGTGAAGTTATTGAATATTTTCTAATTTATTTGTTCCATTTGAACTTAGACAAAGTTCTCGATGTATACTCCGTGGTCATCATAAATAATCTAAGAAAAGGTTAATTTATAATTATAATACAAATTTTAGACAGCTTTAGCAGTGCATTTAATAATTAAAAAAAAATTACCATTTTAGCAACCTGAAAACCAAAGTACTTAAAAATTCAGAACTTGATACTTGGCGACCAAAAAAGTCTCCATAAATGAAGCCAACTGGGCTATATTTGACTAATTTGGGGAATTTCTTATTCAAATTAAGTATTAACGAATCTTCTGTAATCGGGTTCTTTGCGTTTTTGCTTACTGTTTTTGTGTAACATTAGCTAAAATTTTAAAACAATGATATAGGAAAGCTACCTTCTCCTCCCGGTACAAGCCGGAAGGACTCTTTTTTTTCAGGCGGGTTGGTATACCTATGCACATGAAATACTGCATTTTTTTAATATAATAACATACATATTTATTCTATGTTATATTATATAGTTATAAATAAATACTTCTGCAAGTGCCTTTAATGTGGCAGTTACATAATGTTAACTATGCAGTTGCAATGTAGAAAGAAAAAAATAATAAGGGTTACTTTCGCTTGCTCTTATCTATTCAGCGTCGTTGTCTGCTACTAATTTCTGGAGCATATAAAAAATCTCCTACATCGGCTCTAAATGTGCTGACAGGAATTCCTCCACTACCTTTAAAACTGAAACAGATTGCAGACCAAGGAATGATACTGAGACTGGGAGTGCCATCACACCCACATCACTCTGATACATTTCAAAACAAAGCTTACAAAAAATATATAGATACCTCAAAAGAATATCTTAATATACTGGATGCAGAAAATAAAATAGAGACAGATGTGCAAATATACACGGATGGCTCCAAAACTGAAATCGGCACGGGTTATGCCTACTGTGTATTTAAAGAAGAAGAAATAATATATACATATCAGCAAAGAATACAGAACGAAAACTCAGCGTATCAAGCGGAACAGCTGGCGATCTTGGACTCAATACAATGGTCAAAACGATCAAAATATCGCACAATAGTTATAAAATCAGATAGCCAATCTACAATATCAGCACTAAAAGATATATCTACAAAAAATATAATAATCAGCTAAATAATCCAATCTCTGCAAGGAGCAACACAAAAAATTTATCTACAATGGGTCAAAGGACATTCAGGCATAACAGGTAATGAATTAGTGGATCGGTTAGCAAAGGAAGCAACTGACCCAAATTCACTAATACCAGAAAAATTTATACCATATCCATCCTCATATCTTAAGAGAATATTAAAGAAAACTTTACATAACTCATGGCAACGTGATTGGGACTTATGTCCCACTGGGCGATATACCTATGCATTGAAGCCAAAAGTTTCAGAAGACTATCTTCTAAGTCATCGATACCTATATATATTCGCTATCAATCATGGCCCTTTCCCGGCTTATTTAATTAAATTTAATAAAGTTTTGTCTTCAAGATGCACTTGTGGCGCAAGAGGGGATTCGCTACATTACGTTCTCACATGCCCATTGACAGCTACTCTACATTTGAGGAAAACAGACACCATCTCTCTGTCGAATTGGTTTAAATCAATCTCGGCGAATTCCTCATTGCTCCAAAAGATAATTAGCTGCATGTCCTTAATAGAAAAAAACCAACTGTTATTCCAAATGCCACCAGTACACATCATTGGTGGTGATGATGATGATGATGCTTTTCCTGATGATGACGAAGTTTATTGAAAAAATCCACTGTCTCTACTTTTAAAATATTTTATGCTAAAAATCTGACAATTTCAAATAATTTTTAAACTCTTATTAATTGTGACCTTTTTTGCTGAATATGACTTTTCTGCAAATTAAGCTGGGCTGTTTTGTCAAATGTGTAATTTTTTTTTCTTCTTCTTTTTATTTTTTTAAATAAACTTGCCAAGCAGGGCTTGCAGGGGCTAAAGCCATATGGTAGGCCTCCCTGCTTGGTTCAATCTGAATCTTACATAAAAGCACAAATTTTAGAAAATTATTTTACAACAAAAGGAGTATTTTATCGATTCGCATATTAGCTATATTTAGAATCTATCTACTTTTGTTTAAATAAAAAAATTCATATTTTTCATTCAAAGACACGGAATAGTAATGTTCAAACTTTGAAATTTAATTGGATATTGTTGACAATACATCATTCAGATGAGATAAGAAGCAAAAACAAAATGATGAAATTTAGATCTAAAACATGCGAAGTAGAACTAAGCGATTTTTTTTTTTATATAGTTTCAAGAAAGAAAATATAATTGTACATAATTAATTTAATCATAAGTTTCACAATATTTTTTTATGGTTATTAAAGTCGACAATCAACTTCATATAGATAATTAGATAAGAAAAAAATATGTCGACATATTTTGTATTTTTTTATGAAGTTTAGCAATAACACGTAAGTAGAAACAAGCGAGATTTTTCTTCACTTGATTATTTTGCCAATATGATAGGCATTTCATAAATATATTTAAAAAAGAGAATATTACTGTTTGCAATTAGTTATAATGAAGTTTAAGAGGAAAAAAAACCCTTCTGACATATTTAGTAATTTTTTGCATTGTTACAACAGAATTGACGGTCTTTATTGCATATGTGCATTTTTTTCCATTAAAAACTGATTAACATAATTTTACCTTAAAAGACATATTTCATAGATTCGTGTATTACTATGATATATTTCCAGCCAATTTTTTATTCCTTTATTTAAATAAAGTTTTTCATGTTTTCCATTCTAGGACCCGCGAATAGTAGTATTTCATACAGGAAATTTAATTGAATATTGCCGACAATGTGTAATTCAAATAAGATAAAAAGAAAAATAGGCGAAATAGCATTTCATTAATTGTGTCTGATTATGTATTTTAGATGTAAAACATGCAAAGTAGAATTAAAAGATATTCTTTTCGTACTCGCATGGATTTAGCAAAGAAAATTTGGTTGTTTTTAATTAATTTTTCCTTCATATTCTTAAACTTGATATTTTTTTAAGAATGTAAGAGTTGTCATTCGAATAAAATGCAGATATAAGAAAATCGCTTTCGACATATCTTGTAAATTCTTATTAAAGTTTAGCAATGGCATGCAGATGACAAATGAGTTTTTTCTGCAAATTAATTAGAAAAAAAATCAAATTCCTTTGTCAAATATCATAAAGAAAGTTTAATTATATTCAATTCTTTATGCCAGAAATTTCACACATATATATCTAAATAAATAAATAAATAGTATTAAAAAGAAATATTTGAACCAATACTTCAAAGTATTTAAAAAGTATCAATATTCTCCACATTTTTGGGTCATTCCATGCTAAATGAGCAAATCAGCTGTGGCTGACATATCATAGATTTTAATGAAAATCAGCATATAAGTAGATCATATTTATTTATGAGTAAATGTAAAATAATAGATTTCAGGATTGTTTATTTAAGTATTAAAACTTCCATTAAAAGTTGATATAAGATCGTGGTTTTGTCTACATGCTTGAAATTTCAATTTTCATTATTAGCCGTAGGAGTGGAAAGACTTTATCAAAAATTATTTATTAATAAGAATGAATAATAAGTAATAGATTGGAGTGATTTAGTAATTGTCCTTTCATTCCATAATGAAAAAATAAATAAATAATGAAAAATTTTGAGAGGGAAATGCAATATTTCTATTACTTGTTTAAACATGAAGGAAAGGTCTTAAGATTTTAAAATTGCTTGACGTTATAGATAAAAGTATATATTTTAAATATAGAAAATTTCTTTCTTGCCTTTTTATACCTTAATGAGAAAATAAATAAATAATGAAAAAATTTGAGAGGAAAATGCAATATTTCTATTACTTGTTTAAACATGAAAAAAAGGTCTTAAAATTTTAAAATTATTTGACGTTATAGATAAAAGTGTATATTTTAAATACAGAAACTTTCATTCTTGCCTTCAGTTTATTTTTCCTCAACAATATTTTAAATAAGAGTAGAATAAATTATTGATTTAAACAGGGCAGTGGTTATATAATAGTCAATTTCCATATAGATGGCAGCACTACATTTTTTTTTGCAAGATGGCAGAGAAGATGCTTAAATTTGAAGTGAAATAGCCCATAGAACGTATAAAATATTACCTTTTTGAAGTCATTTCTGCTATATTAGGAATCAAAAGGCAATCTCGAAATTTTTTCAGCATATCATGGGCTTTTTGAACTTTATGCTTCTGAAATATTGTTAATGTCAGGTTTTCCTTCATTTGATATTTTAAGTATACATAAGAGGAAAAATTATGATTTTGTAATTTTTTTTTAAGTTTCTAAGCTATTTTGAAGATGAAGAAAATAAATAGCAACTTCCAAATTTGAGAAATTTGGTTTTCATATGTAACATTACATCATACATCAATTTCACATACGTTTTTTAATTCCTTTGATTTTTATAACGCTTTTAATTTTCTCAAAATTTTCAATTTTTCAATTTTTACAACCAGTTTAAGGTCAACCATAGTGTTACGAAATTATTATTAATAAATAAATATTATAATAAATGTCCACGGGTATGAAAAAATTTCATTTATGTTAAATAGTTTTCAAGATATGGAACTTTAAACTTGCAACTTTGAACGATTCCATACAAGCCATCTATGTCACAAGTTTTTTAAATGTCCAGAACTTCCAAAATATTTTATTTTTTGTCAAAATATTTTGAATAGCTCTATTTAATTATGAATTGAATCTGTGTACCAAATTTCATTAAAATCGGTTACTATGTGGCCGCGACTTTTTTTTAATTTTTGCTCATTTTGCATGGAATGACCCTTTTGTGATATCTTTTATGATAATCTTCCTTATAGAACTAACCTATTAAATACAAGTCTTTCTAATAAACCTAAATATAAAATTAATAATACACAACTAATTTTAAATTTTTCCAGTTTTCATTAAAAAGACTATCTTTCTGTATTCGTAAATGTAAATAGCACATTGTAAAAAAAGAAGAAAAAAATGCACATTTCTCGTGAACGTGAATATCAGCTGGAATGCATCATAGCTGCCAACTGGTACGAATTTTTGTCACCACTATTTCCGCATAAATATGTTTGTCTTATTTAATCGCAGATTGGAAGCTATGGGAAATGGCAGGAAGGAAACTCTTTATTTTACGAAAGAACTGTTTTTAAATCGTAAAAACAGTAATCGATCATTAAAAAAACAGAATCTTCGTAAAAAGCATGTAGTTCCTTAAAATAAAGGGGGTTTTTTTTACGAGAATCTAATTAAATGATTTTTCCATCAAAAATTACAAAGTTTTTTATATTATTTTTTACTTATTCAGCAATACATTAACATAATTTCACATTAAAATAAGTTATATTTCGTATACGCATACTTGTGCACTCGATTTTATTTTTTTTAGTACGTAAATTTGGCAATGGTTATTATTTTAATTACCACCCACAAAATTGGCAGATTTTCATAATGTCGTCTACAATAGGCTTAATAATTTACTTATTTATTATTAATTTTAAAATGAATAATTTTTTTTTCGAAAAATGAAACAATTAAAATTTTCAAGAATTACTAAAAGGTTCGAAGGAGCTTAGTTCGCAAAGACTGCTTTGAATTATTGGTTATAAGGCAAAATTGTAAAATCTACAGAAACTACAATAAAATGTTGAAAACTTTTTATGTTTGTTATATATTTTTATATTATTGTATACTTATTTTTTTCTGTCTGTGTTGAATTTGCATTTATTTATTTATTTATTTATTTTCATTAGATTTAATTTATTTAAAAAAATAATTTAATTTAATTATTATTTTTTATTTAATTTCTTTTTTCTTTTTTATTTATTATATACATTATATATTTTCTTATGGTTTCCTTTTAATTTTCTTACCCTGTCTCTTTATTCAATTTGTTCATATTTATCATTCTGTTCTGTCTTATTCTGATTGGATAAAAGCTCTCTGTGTGATTGGCTGATGCCTTTTCTTCTATTGCCTGTTTTCTTTAGCCTGCCCTTTTCTCTGCTACTATTTCCTTTCAGTCTTGCTCCTACGCTTTCCTATCTTCTTTTCGTCTAATGAAGAAAAATGAAGTGTTATCGAAAGGACTTGCGCCTTTCTTATTTTTTTGGTGTTATTAAGACGTGTTTTGCATTTACTAAGGAGACAAGTTTAATATTTGATCGGGTTTCAAACAGATTCGAGCAAATTAATTCAATTGATTTATTATATATATATATATATATGTGTGTGTGTGTGTGTGTGTGTGTGTGTGTGTGTGTGTGTGTGTGTGTGTGTGTGTTATATAAAATTTCACTTCGAGATATTCCTTTAAATTATTCTAAATTCCGACATATTCATTATTTCCCTATTTCTTAATAATATCTATTTCTATTTAGTTTCCCATTGAATTCAAACGCATTAATAATTATCTTATTCAAAATCTTAATCTAAAGCTTTAAGTCAATTCATAAACTTATATCAACTATCCAATCTATAATATTCTGAGAGAAGCTAGTTTTTTCATTTCGAATGTTTTTAAAAGCCATTTTGTTATTTTTATTCCACGGAGCTAGCTTCGCGCGCTAGATTTTTTTTACTTCGAAAACACTGCGTTACTAGATCTGGGATTCTTTCTCCTTAAAACCTCTCCCTCTCGCGTCATTCGCTTAGCCGTCCAGCTCTCGATATTTCCTCTCACTGATTGGTTCGTGTCCGTATTACGTCGAGATCTGTCGTCATCCGCGCGTCTAACAAAAAGTGAAGGCAGGACTTCGGAACGCAGAATTTTGTCCTGTTTTCAAGTGCTGAACAAACACTTATCTGGTGTTTATAATTCGTAGTTTTCTAGATTAGCTGTTTAAGATCGATTAATATGATCTAATGATTTATAGTCAAGCCTGAGGGCTTTAGGAACATCTTCGTCATGTGGGAATTGTTTTTCGTTTTTCCCATGGATAAATAAACGCCTTATTTGGGAAACTGGCTTCTTCTTTCTGGAGAAATTATCGAATGGGTACATTTATTGCCTTTACTACATCTCGCCATGATTATCTAGATCTGTCGACTACAATTTATCACCACCGTTCACAAGCTGCCATTTTCTCATGAATTTTTAATACATCCATATAAAACCTTTCATATATATATTTAAGTTTGAATCAACCTGATTTGGAGATTCTTTTTTTTTTTTTTTTTTTTTTTTTTTATGTGGTTTAACTTCTCTCAATTTTAAATATAGTGTACTCTTAAACGTGTTTTTTCTCTTTTTACATTTCTCTTTTGTTTTCTATATTTATAATTAGAAAGTATCGGATTCAGAAATGTAGACTTTCGGTTTTTGATGAATTTACATGTTTTAGGATTTCCCGAATACGATTTAATTATTTTTGTTTTGATGTCTGTATCTGTGTGTTACACACATTTTATGGCAACTGTAACTCAAGAAGTAATTCATAGAATTTCATTAAATTTCATACGTATTTGGACCTGACATAAACGGATGTGGATTAGATTTTCATGTATATCACCCAACTGGTGGGGTCTGTTATGTCTTTTTCACTTGATAGCTATATTTCAGAGTTAAAGGATGGAATCGCACCAACTTCAGTACTTAAAATGCTTATTACAAACGGCTCTGCTGACTCAATTTTGATCATGTTAACAAGGGGTGAAGCCTTTTATGATGAACGTTACAGCTGGTATGTTAATTTCTATCATGTATGAAATGAAAGAAATTTTACATTATTAATATGAATATTATATATACTAGTCTAATATTGACTTTAAATACCCAAAAGGATGTTGTTCTATGCTTTTTTTTATTCTAAAAGTGATCACTGTAAGTCATATTAAATTGCAACAGATTCGCTAAACATGAGGGGCGCTGTTTGGGGGAGGGTAGCAGGGGAAACCCCCGAGAAATTTGATAGTTTAGAGTATGTCCCCACAATGATCCTTGAAATTTTGTTCAATGATGATCATTGAGAGTGATGATCTCATTGAGATATTAGTAAAATAATATTCGTGTGATGTGTAATAAAATTTATCACACATCATTGTGATGACAAAATTTCATTGAACAAAAAAATCTCAATGATCATCACTGAACAATCATCACTCTCAATGAGATCATCAACATGACGAATCAATCAAAATGATGATCTCATTGATCATTACAATGATCAAACATTGTGATGACAAAATTTATCATCACATACATCACAAGTCAGACTAAAAATAAAAAAATTCAGAAATTACGCAAAATTTAAAATTTTAGGTTTTATTAAAATAAAAACATTTTCATTAAATAAACACTTTAAGCACAGAAATTTATAATTATCAATAATATTTGCTCAATATTTTCTCAATGTGATAAACATTTATCATTTATGAGTGTTTTGACTAAATATTAAAATATATGCGAGAATAAAACTGTATCAATTGCTTCTCAGTTGCGTATACAACAAAATCAGAAGAAATTTTTAACCCCCACTTTCCCCTACGAAAAATTTTTAATTGCGTTCCGGCTATACTTCATACTCATAATTTTTATTCTTCATTCATTTATTGTATAAATTTGCTAATTAAATCATTAGAATGGTACAGAAAATTCATTTATTGTGTAAATTTGGTAATTAACTTATTAGAATGATACAGAAAAATATATATATAATGACCACAGCATACTAGTTTTTCATGCAGTTATAAATATTTTAACAAGAAATGAAAAGTAAATAAAGCATTTTTTTAATGGTAAAACGTTAGAATAATATTAGTAAAATAATATTCATGTGATGTGTAATAACATTTATTGTAATAAGAGATTATAATTTTAAATCAAAGAATTACAATTATATCTACATTTGCCTAACTATTAATAATTATTTCTACTATTTTATTGCAGGATGAAGCAAGACATATCCCTTCAGGTTAGTAGAATTCTCAATATTATTTGTGTTTTAAATATTAGTAGTTGAAATTTATGCTAGTATGTTTTACTTTGCCTTAAGCGAAATCACAGAGTCATTGCTTTTATACTGTAAGTCCAAAATAAATTTTACACACCAGTGGGTTCTGCTCTGCCCCCTACGAGCTATGCTCGCCAACCCTCGTCCATATGCCGCAGGCTCTAAAAACACACTAATTTGCTCTGTTTTAAAAAGAATATCCTATTATGGAAGATTGAATAATATTATCACAACCAGTGGCGATCTTCTATAATCGGGATGCCACTCATTTCCCTTTGACTGTGGAATTTACGGAACCCAAAGCCGCATCCACCGTACCACAGTCGCAACAGCCGACGTCTGTTTTCGTTATTGAGTAAGTAAGATTAACTACACAGTTTAAAATCAGCTTGTATAAAATGTTAATTAAAAAAATGTTGCTGCCTTCCGGCCTTTAAAACGTCTAGAAGAAAAGTTTTCTTTTAGGCGCTATAAGAAAGTCGTTTTAAATATATTGTTTTAAATATGAAGTAATTTTCACCATTAAATGCTTTTTGCATGTAAATACTGTAGGATTTTATATTTTAAAATCTTACAGTTACTTAAGTATTTACTTGACTTATAACCATCAATGATTATATTTCTTTAATTTAACTTTATTATTATATTTTTTAATTACTTGTTCGTTGCACCACAACCTCATCCATACTAGACTTCCTACCAAAAATTCCTGCCTTCCAATTCAAAAATTGCGGCTGTCGTAGACAGATTTTCCTTTTAGCGTTTGTAATTTGTACGGTTCCCAATTGTACTTTTCGCATTATTTAATTTCCGAAAAATAAGGCGAAGAAAGTGGAAAAGAAACGAAAAAAGTGGTATTCAAATTTAACGAAAATATCCACATACAACAGCCGCCGTTTTTGAATCACCACGTAGACTAATATTCATGGGGCTGTGGTTATGCCTAGTGCTGTAGAAGGTGAAAAAAATCTAGCTTATTCACGGGAATAAACCGCTAGCTACGTTATACACGGCCGGCTCATGACTTTTAAAATGTCACATGGAGTGGATCATTTTTATACGGCGATTTGTGCAAAGCGCCAATCGCCGCGTAAAAATTATCCACTCCATGTGACGTTTTAAAAGTCATGAGCCGGCCGTGTATAACGTAGGTCGCCAATAAAGCAGGTTTTTTGGTAGGAACATTTACAAATTTTCTGGTAGTTTTCAAAAAGTCAAGCACAGAAAATCAAATTTTTCTTAATGATTTCAATTTTAGTCTTCTATGGATCTTTAATAAAGTGTTTCACTTTTATTTAGGCGAAGTATTTAAAAATATACATTAAGGATAACTGTAATTAAGATTTAGATATCAATTTAAAAATATAATAAGAACATAGTAAAGCATAGAAAATTAAATATTTCTTAATAATTTCAATTTTACCTTTCTATACTGTAAAAAAACTCAGAAGCGTTTTGGCACAAAGCGGAAAGAATTTCCGGAAATTTACAGTAAACTTTGTGTTCTCCTCAGTTATTTGTTATTTCGGAATCGTTACACGTATTTTCGGAAAAATATTCAAAGCGGTGAATACTCTGAAGAAGTCAGAAACGTTACATTCTATAGCGGAAATGTTTCCGAATAGGTAGTGCAAAATGTTGGTTACTGAAAAATTCGGAAATGTTACACTCATTCCGTGTAAAGTTTAAAAATGGAATTCGAAATGAAGTAATATTTTCGCATGCTCATCTACTCCGACCTACTGCACATGTCATTATCACGTGATTTGTATTGTTCTTGAGAGGAAAGACATAGCGTAAAACAGATGCAGATGCAACGTATTTATATGAGCTGTAAGTATTCTGTTTTATAATTTCTTTTATTTGAGAGAATGATATGCTTTTTTTAAAAGAATTAATATTATCAGATTCTATTTTATTGCATATTAATATTACATTTGCAGTTAATCTTTTGTTGTACATACAAAGTTAAATAACTCGTTCGATAGTTTCTATACTCTTGTTCCATGAATCTGTAATAAATATTAGATATTTGATTGATGAATAATAATGTAGTACTAGTACAGCGCCTAGAATACATAGTGTGGAAATCTGCTACAAAATAGTACTAAAAAATTGAATCCAATAAATGTACAACGTTACTGAAAAGATAACGATGGTATCGCAGCGCCATCTGCTAGCTCTTGACATAGTATTAGAATGTTTCGGCTGATGGTAAGTATTTTAAATACTTAAATTATATCCTTTTCTCCTCTGAGTTAGTGATTTTTATAAGCTTTTTTTTTAATTATGAAAGCATGACTAAAAAACTTGATACGCTTTGTTTTGTCTCTGGTTGCAATACTCGATACAAGAACAGTAAATTATCCCTATTGATTGAGCGTAGGAGCACCGTTGCACATTTATAGGCTACAACATTTTAGCACTTTTTAAAGCATTACAAGGATAGCCGGTTTCCACACTATGTATTCTAGGCGCTGTAGTACTAGTATTAATGAAGTACAGGTAGCACCGTTTATACGTCTTTAACATCTTTTCGTTTTGAGATTGGTTCCGTTTCATAACTTTTCTAATGATGAAATGTAGCGTTTATATGACAGAACAAATTCCTAATTTCGCTTATACTATACGTTTTTCCTTAATTTTTTATGAATCAGATATTTATAAATAAATATAATTGAAAATTTGATTTATAAATCTATAAATAATTCTTTTTTTAAATGCAGCCTCATGAGTTCCATCCTCTAAATAGATACATAATGAAAATGTTTAATTTTTCTATACTTATAAATAGAATTGAATTCCATTCTGTAAACATATACATATACATTATGAAAATGCTTTATTTCCCAAAATAGATGTATTATTTTTAATACCTTTAAATAAATATATTTTTTAGTCTTGTGAGTAGAGATTTTATGTCAAAAGATTTCGTATCTGTAAATAATTATTTTATTTCATGAACTGTATACTTATAAAAAAATATTTTTTTTCTCAGGTTATCTCAGCATTTCTCAAGTTATACGAATAAAATAATACCTTTAAATGAATATATATAGAAGCATGATAATTGTAGAACACTATATTAAAAATATTTACAAATAGACAAAATATTTTTAATAATATATCTATTTATAAGTATACAATTCGGGAAAATAAAATAATTACCACATATATAAAATATTTTGGAATAGTATATCTATTTACAAGATTAAAAAAAATGTTGAAAAGTATTACTATCTATTTATAAGTATAGGGAAATTAAACATTTTCATTATGTATCTATTTAGAGGATGGAACTCATGAGGCTGCATTTAAAAAAAGAATTATTTATAGATCTATAAATCAAATTCTCAACGTTATTTATTTACAAATATCTGATTCATAAAAACTGAGTGAAAAACGTATACTATAAGTGAAATTAGGAATTTGTTCTGTCATATAAAGGATACATTTCATCATTAGAAAAATTATGAATCGGAACCAATCTCAAAACGATAAGATGATAAAAACGTATAAACGGTGCTATCTGTACTTTATTAATACTAGGGAATCGAACCCGGGCTTCCCGGGTTACAGAACGCAGGCGAAAACCATTTTTTCCCCTAAATCTAATAGATTTTTCATATTTTTATTTGTCAAAGTTGCTGCATTTAGTGATTTTTTTTTACTGGTTTCTTTGCTTTTCTTGTGCGTGAAGCGCTCATACATGCGGTATCCATCCAGGTTTTTTTTTTTTTTTTTTTTTTTTTTTTTTTTGTACTAAGCGTACATACATGCGATATAGTGATCGCGACATTAACGAATTTCAAGTTTTTTTTTTTTTTTTTTTTTTTTTTGGTATTAATAATACAGGGAGTTCGCTGCATCCAGTGATGCTTCTTTGTTAATTTATTATTCATCATCTTATGCATGCGATATAGTGATCGCGATATTAACGAATTTAATGTATATTCGTTTGTTCCAACTTCGCAATGACCTTGTTAATTAACATCTATATAATAAAACCGTAAGTCATGTGACTGTCATCAACAGTTCCGGGATGCCCGCTTTATTTTTCATATGCCTGGCGGCCATTTTTATTCAAAATTATTTTTTTTAATAAAACTGCACGAAAGTTACATTTTTGGAAATATCGTTCAAAATAAATTAATATTTGAGAGACGACTTACATTCAATTATGTATATATTCTGCAATAACTTCAGTTAAAATTAAGTTTGCAGTTTAAATTCTCCATCCATGAAAGTAAACAACAACAAAAAAAAGAAAAACATTCTTTCGTCGTGAACGTTTAAAATATTAAACCATGGAGGTAATTGTTCGAAAAGCAAGTTCTCCGCGAATGAATTTTTGGACCGCTACCTGGTGTCAAAAAAAAAAAAAAAAAAAAAAAAAAAAAAAAAAAAAAAAAATCGCACCAGTCAGACAATCAAAGTTTACCATAATTATGTGCTATACAACTCAACTTGCTTCCTGATTTTTTCTTGCTGTAAGCTGAATGTAAACAAATACAACTTATGTAATAATATTTAATGAATCAAATTTCGAAACGATTTGTCAGTTAATTTGGTATTTATGTGTTATGGGAAGAGAGCCAGGAAGAGAGATCACCGAAAATGATTATTAGTCACCAATTATATTTACCATTGTTATTGACCAATCGCGTTCAAAACAGTAATCTAATATACATTTATAAAATACCTAACATCATTAAGTACTTTTATGTTATTTGGACGCAAATCCCGCCAATAGCATTTTTAAAATGAAACAGCTTTCGCAGACGCATCGAGGTTGGCGCGATTTTTGTTTTGCGCCATTTTGGCGAGAAAACCCCATTTTCAGGTATACCTGTTAGAGATTGCTAAAACAGCATGTTACTTTTATTTTATTATGAAATTTTTTATTTTATATTAAAAAACACACAATTTTATTATAAAACATACACAATGATCAATTTATTATTAAACACACAATATTTAATTTATTATAAAACATACAGAATCTGCTCTATCGGGTTGCCATACCAAGCAAAATGTAGCCGAAACTGCCGGGTTGCCTACACATAAAATCTCCATTTGGGCGCCAAAATGATACGCCGGTGCGTCTGCGACAGCTGTACCCAACATTACGTGTAGTAATATGCAGCCAGATTATGGAAAATTATTCAAAATGTTTTAGATGAGAATAATGATTGATTTTCTAATCTTCAGAAATCGAGTCTACAGCCAAAGTTAAAGAGAAACAAAAAATATATATATATTAGCAACAATATGGTACTTCAAAAAAACTTTCACAAAATAGACTTCATTGAATCAAATCGTATTAACTAAAATACGTCAATTAGCAATGGACCCAATTACGGAAAATTATTTAATATGTTTAAGAACCTCCGCATTAGCGAATAAATTGCAACTGATAAGCAAACGGTCATGAAGCATAAATGTTTAATTGGGTTAAGCGGTTTTTGTCAAGAAAGATGAAATACATAACAACACAAAATATGCGAAATGCTACCATGATGGCAAAAGTTCTTGATTTGTCTATTAGAATCTTTCGGTTTGGCGAAGGATTAAAAAAAATATAATAAATTATGAATAAAAGTAAAGTCTTACAACGCTTAACATGCATTTAAGGGAGACCAAACTGGTCGCCAGTGGCGGCTAGTTATCTGTAATAATACTGATGAAATATGAATTAAAACGTTGTTTCTTACTGCTCATATTAACTTTTTAAATGCATTTGTATTAAATTTGTGAAATAATTTTTTTATATTTTATTCATAAAAATGCAATATCTAAAACAATATCTTCTGTTTATATTATCTGTTAAAATATCCGATGTTTGTTTATGGTGTAAACAAATAATTTTCTTTTAAATTTTTAAATTATTACAAAGCTTCCTTTCCTCCAAAATCGTACGAACTAATCAAATTTTGTATCCGGTATAACGCTACTCTCATATAAAGGCACCCTATTCTTGTGATGTTTTTATTTCAAAATTCATTAATTTTACTACCTGTAACTATTTAAAAATTTATAATGGCAGCATTCTTCCATTTGTTTATTGGGCATTTCAAAATTCATGCTTAAAAATTATTTTATAAGCCATAATATATCAGGCAATTAAGATATAGTTTTCAAACAAATTGCATTTGAAAGTAATTTTTTTTTCCTCTATAACGGTGTAAAAATTGAAAATGTGCTATGTTTAGAAATTAAAAAAATTGCAATAGCAAAAACCACAAAACCGAAATTTCATCGTCAGCTGCTGCCATTCGCAAAATGACGTATGCGTTACGCACGGACACGTTTGGCCTTTATAATATATATATATATATATATATATATATATATAGATAGATAGATAGACTAGTACTATATAATATCATTCATCAATCAAATATCTAATATCTATTATAGATTCAAGGAACAAGAGTATAGAGAAACTATCGAACGAGTTATTTTGTATGTACGACAAAAGATTCACTGCAAATTTAATATTAATATGCAATAAAATTGAATCGGATAATATTAACTTTTTAAAAAAATGTATCGTTATCCTAAATAAAAAAAATTATGATACAGAAATACACAGAAACATTTCCGAAACATACAGAAACAATTCTGAAACACACAAAAACATTTCCGATACATACACAAACATTTCCGAAATATACGGAAATGTTACTAAATACTTATCCGAAATATGCGGAAACGTTACTATATACTTTTCCGAAATATACGGAAACGCTACTATATACTTTTCCGAAATATACGGAAACGCTACTATATACTTTTCCGAAATACACTCATGTCCAAAATTAAGGTCACAAACATAAAATCTGTGAAAACTGCTGAATCAAAATTATAAGCCGTGTCCTGGGAGGGGTGTTACGCTGTGGAATCAATTCCAAACAAGTGGTACTATCAGTACCACTTGTTCCAGGTTTGTTTGGGTCCAGGTATTAATTACCAGGAAGGCCGGCCAAGGCTGCAACAGAGCAAAGACATCTGCACAGGATCGCTACTTGGCATTAAGCGCACGACGACATAGACTTTCAACGGCTCCTCAGCTTGCTCGTGACCTTACTGCTGCGTTTGGAATAAGAATTTCCAGGCAAAAAGTATACAGACGTCTAGCAGAGAGGACCCTTTACACCCGGCGTCCAGTCGTGTGTGTCCCTTTCACTGCATCCAACCGGAGAACACGGTTGTTGTAGAGTCGAAGTCATCAGTCTTGGACACAACAAGAATCGGGGCGTGTTCTTTTCAGTGATGAGTCGAGATTCACAACACAGAGTGATTCTCGTCGAATATTCATCTGGAGAGAACGTGGAGCTCGCTATCATCCCTCCTACGTAAAAGGACTCGACACATTTGGTGGGAAAGGAATCCTTGTCTGTGGCGGCATAATGTTGGGCAGTCGTACACCACTACACGTCTTCGATGCGGGTACTGTAAACGCACATCGCTATAGGGATGAGGTCCTTGAAGCCTATGTGATGTTGTTCTGCGGTGCTATAGGCCCAGAGTTCATGTTTATGGACGATAAAGAGCTCACAAAGAGCTCACATTATTGATGATTTTGTTGAAGAAGAGGATATTCACCGTATGAATTGGCCCTCGAAGTATCCGGATCTCAATCCTATTGAACATGTTTGGGATGGTCTAGGAAGAGCCATTGCATAGCATAACCCCCCTCCCAGGAGCCGCCAGGAGTTAAAAGCCGCACTTTTTGAAGAATGAGCTTTGTTGCCATAAACATTCATTGACACCCTAATAAACAGTACGAGAGCTCGTTTTGAGGCTTGTATAGCAGTGCACGGTGGTCACACTCCATATTAGACATTTTCCGGAGATAAAGGTTTTATCTCTGATTCATTATTTAACACATTTTGATATATCCTGTTTGTTAATTCATAATTAAAATCTTTTCTATATTGTTATGTTGCTAAATTCTTTCTTCCATTGTAATATATATCTGTGCCAAATTTCGTGGCAACACAGTGAATAGTTCATCAGTTTTCACAGATTTTATGTTTGTGACCTTAATTTTGGACATGAGTGTATACGAAAACATTACTATATAGTTTTCTGAAATATGCGGAAACATAACAGAATCGATGGGCCACATTGCTGCCCCACCAGATAGAGTAACGTTTCCGAGTTTTTCTTTACAGTGTATGGATCTATAATGAAGTATTCCACTTTTATTTAGGAAAATTATTTTAAAATATACATTCAAGATGAAGATATCAATTAAACAGAATAATAATTAGATAATTTACACTGGCCTCCAAAAGTTAAGGTACAACCGGTTTTTTGCGTCTAATTTACAAATGAATGAATATAGAAACAACAAATTTGGAGGAAATGTGCGCTATACTGTTATTTATTAAATGCGACATAGAAATTTACTTAAGTTAAACGTATAAATGAAATTACAACACAAAAGCACTCATGGTGGAAAATTCCATTCTTGGAGAAATCAATACATCGCAGTATTATGCAGTAAAATGTGACAGAAGCATTAAAAAACTGGTTCTAATACGAAATATGTCCACCCCGGACTTGAATGCATTGGCGGCATCGACTTTCCATGCTCTCAATTAAATTGTCGGACACCGAAATAGGTAACGCTGACCAGACTTGGAGTAAGACTTGTTCCAGCTCATTTAATGACCTTGGAGGAGGACTTAAAGCCGCAACCTGTCTTCAAGGATAGTCCCAAAGATGCTCTATCAGATTCAAGTCTGGAGAGTGAGCTGGCCATTCCATTCTAACCAAACCGTGATCCTCAAGATAATCCTCAACAACCACAGCTCGGTGTGGTCTCGCATTATCATCCATTAGAATGAAACCATTGCCAATAGCACCGGCATATGGGCGCACATATGAATCAAGGATCTCATCCCGATATCTCGCACCAGTCACAGTTCCTCCATGGAACACATGCAGGTGAGTGTGGCCTCCGAGTGAGATCCCTGCCCAAACCATGATTCCACCGTTTCTGCACCTGTGTGTTTCGACAGTGTTTGATTGATGATATCGAGTGCATTGTTCTCTCCAGATCAGAAGACGTCCTGAATCGCTCTCCAGTGTGAATCTGAACTCGTCTGTGAAGAGTACAGAAGCCCACTGTTGTCTGGTCCAGGAAACATGTTCTCTTGTCCAACATAAGCGGGCCCTTCTCTGTCGTTTGTTGAGGGGGACACACACAACTGGTCGCCTTGCATAGAGACCTGCATTGTAAAGACGTCTTCGCACCGTAGTAGCGGAGATTCTTCTCACTGATGCTGCAAAGTGGTCTGCAATGAGTTGCGGCACAGTAGTGCGTCTTCTCCTTCGGGCCGAAAGAGCTAGAAACCGGTCTTCTGCAGGTGTTGTAACACGTAGGCGGCCTGGAACATGTCTTCTGGACACAGAATCTTCGGATTCATACTGATCCTAGAGTCGTTGGACTACACTGCGAGACACATTGAGCCGTCTAGCAGTATCGGCCTGTGACAACCCCATTTCCATCCATCCTACCGCCCGCCACCTTAATGAATCAGGCAAACGACTTCTTCTAGACATGTCTAGACTCTACTGGCGGTTGCGAACAAAACTGACAACAATAGTTCGAATACAACAAAACTTACACGCGAAATTACGAAAGCTTCGTAATTGCATATTTTCCTCTCATTCACAAATACCTATTCTTTTCTATAAGATAAAAGTGGTAGCTGTAATTTTTGCGTAAATTTTTTTAAAGCTTATTATTGTCATTCATATAAACTATGAAGTTTAATCTGACTGCCATTGTTTGTCTGGTGAGCTTCGAAAAACATGTTGTACCTTAACTTTTGGAGGCCAGTGTAATAACTATTTTTAAAATACTTGTTTAAATCCGTTAATATATATATATATATATATTTAAAAACTCATAATTCTCAGCATAAAATAGAATTTACATAACTTTTAAAAAGTTTAAAATGAAATATTTTGCTTAATATATATACATCATGATGAAAAAAAAGGCCAAATAACTATAAATGCGTCCCTTTTCTAATAATATATTGAAGAGTACGAATAGTGGCAACGAACCGAAACAGGGAATTTGGCGTTAAAACTGATTTATTCGCTACCTAATGGTACTATGTTTGTTATATTTCATGTATTAGCCCATATTTCAAACTACAAAATGACTGGTTTTGTTTATTCTCGAAATTCCCAATATTCCCCCAAAGTTCTGTATTCTAAAAAATTCCGGCTTTATTTCCGTCCCAGAAAATCTGCGGGGTTTTGCTATTCTATTTTGGGAGCTGTAGTTGTAACCCGAAATATACCAAGATTTAAACGATAAAATGTGTTTCGTTTTTTTTTTCAGATTACGACGCCATGTCGGACTGCGACGCCCTGATTCGCGGCCAGGAAGGTTGGATCTTCACTCCCAACTACCCTTCCGACTATGACGATTACAGGCGGTGCGACTATGTGGTGCAGCGTTTGACTCCGGACACGTGCAGAGTGGAGATGACCCTAAATGATTTCGACCTGGAAGAGAGCGACCACTGCCTCAAGGATTATCTAGATCTGAGGGACGGACAACAAGGAGTACTGTGTGGCGCCCTCGCATCGGGCACAAAAAGTAAGTATTTTTAATGTATAAGAGAGTGTTGACATACGTAAAGAGCGCATGCTCAGATTAAACTTTTTTGTCCAAACTATGGCAAACCCACATTCCAGAACTTGACGAAACTCACCTGGACGTTCGATTAGACGAGTGAGATTTTGGTGCCTCTATATGTGAGTGGGTCCTACAAGCGGCCGAGAGGTTCTGCTCTCAAAACTGGTAGATGGGAGGTTCCAAAATTGGGTTCGAACCCAATTGCGCTATTCGGCTTAATCGTTCGGAGTTTTCCGTGGTTTTTTTCGAACCTTGGGTAAGCATGCGTAAATACGGGTTGGGTTCCCTTAGAAAGACACACACGAAGGAAACTCCCCCTAGGACCTATATTCCTCGTGTAGATAATTGGCCGTCATAAATCAACCAACCTATATGAGAGTGGCGACATACGGGAAATAAAATCTAGACAATTTTGGGCAGAAATGAATCTTTAATCATCTTTAGGAGTCTGCCATTATCCCATTATCGCCAAAATAATGGGCTTAGATGCTTTACACTCACGCTAAAAAAAAATAAAAAAATTAATCGGTTAAAAAAAAGAAAAAAGTCGCCAAATTTAGGGGATTTTTTCCTTTAATGGCAACCTAGCCATTGTATTAAGTTATTCGTTTGGCGCAGTCTTGGAAATCGCGCCAACCAAACAGTCGCCAATCTTTTGTTTACATTTTAGCGTGAGTGTAACACATCTGTTCCAAATAATGTTTGCTGACTTGTCTCATTAGGGATCCTAGATACGAGAGAGATGAGATACGATGCTCAGACTGTGCTTAGACAGACGCGTTTGTTTAAACTATGGCAAACCTAGGCATTTTCCATTGAAGAATTTATCTATACTTTTCTGGACGAGTTAGATTATGCGAGTGAGACAAGTTAACAAGCATTAACTTGGCGATAATTGCAGGCTCGTCAAGATGCTTAGCGATTTGCTTTTGTCCAGAATCGTCTCAACCCATCAAATGCTGTGCCCCATTTATCGCCTGTCCCATATCTAGGTTCCCTGGTCTCATTCGTCTAGTCGAACTTGTCCAGACTCGAGACGAATAACGCGCGACCTACGTTATACACGGCCGGTTCATGACGTTTAAAAAGTCACACGTAGTGGATCATCTTTACACGGCGATTGGTACAAAATACCGCGCCCATCGTTTTGTGCCAATGGCCGTGTAAAGATGATCCACGCCGTGTGACGTTTTAAATGTCATGAACCGGCCGTGTATAACGTAAGCCGCGAATGATGCCAAGTTCTTGAATGTTGATTTCCATAATTTCTAGAAAAATTTCCGTCTGAGCATGCGCCTTGTGCATTTTTGTGGCTATTCCCATATAGGGATATCTTAATGAGACAAGATAACAAATATTAGCGTGGATAATCTTAGTTAACCAGATTTAACTTTAAATAAAAGTTACGGTCTTTTCCCTTCTAGACCGGGAGGCGGCAGCACAGACAATCACTTCATCGAGTTCACGGCTAAAATTCTAGAATTAGTTAAAACTCGATTCGCATATTAAAACGCAATCGGTCTGCCAAGTCATATCTTGGTGGAAAACACCTGAAAACCCGATTTTAGCGGTTGACTCGTAGGTTTAGCATTGTGTTTTCGTACACCCAAAAGTATGATAATATGGAGAACTGAGTGCAGGAAAACACAATGGTAAACCTACGAGTCAACCACTAAAATCGGGTTTTCACGTGTTTTCCACCAAGATATGACTTGGCAGACCGATTGCGTTTTAATATGCGAATCGAGTTTTAACTAATTCTAGAATTTCAGCCGTGAACTCGATGAGGTGATTGTTTGTGCTGCCGCCTCCCGGTCTATTCTTTTTATCAAAATATGGCAGTAGCACACAACAGAATCAATCGTCTGTGACAGTATGTGTTTTGTTTTATTTACTTGGTAAGTTAAATTAAAAAAAATGAGTATGTGTATATTTTCGAAACTAAGACTTAAACAATCGCAGTTAAAGAAAATGCTCGAGAAAATGCTAAAGAATGAGTACATTTTGTTTTTAGCGATGAAGTCATATTTCTTTCAGTAATTTTTTTTGTTATCTTCAAAAATGTATAGGTCACTTTTGGATGCCCGCCAAAAAACCAGTAGCTAGTTTTAATGTCCATACAGCACTTCTAAATATTGCATAATTTCAAATTTTACGTCTTCAAATAGGAAAAAAAATGTACTTTCGAATGAAATTTATTTAAAAACTGTAGCGCAATTTGCTAATTTTGTTTATGATTTTTTAAATAATTTCCAAGCATGATTCTTTTTTCTCAACCATAAACATTTGTGTGCTACAATAATGTAAAGTAACTAGTGGCAGAGTTACCTCAATTGGCGATTGATTGCACATAGCAAATTAAAAAGAAAAAAAACAGCATATTAACCATACAATAACGCACTTTGGCGCTAAAATCTGACAAAGAACAGACAGATTTTCATTTTATGTTGAACATAAAATTAATATCAAGTTAAGTTGGTTAAAAGACACGTTGCATCAGAATATATTCAGAATTGTAATTTAATTTCTACTTTTACTTTGTTAATTTCTAACTGCAATTATCGTCTGTCAATTTTTTAAAGAATGAGTTGTAAACTGCATTTTAATATGTTGAAGGTCATTGATTTGCTTTCAATTTTTATATAATTATTTAATATCATTTTATAACAGTGCATTATTTAGTGAATAATTTTGATGTTTGCAGAGCAGCTCCAGTTCCGTTCCGGTCAGTACACGATGACCTTGAGATTTAAGAGCGACAAGGAAGGCGGAAGGAAAGGCTTTATGATCCAGCTGAAACAGATACCCAGGTCTTGCGGTGCGACCACCATACCGGGTAAGTTGTCAAAGGGTATTTTTTTGTAAGATAAAAAGAAGAGCGGACGCCACACTGGCAAACTGCCCATTTTTAAAAAAAGAATTGTAAAAAAGAATTCAGGCAACTTGACTGATCTACGAATAAACCACCTACGATCTGATTGGTCTATGATTAATGCGCCTGCAATACAATTGGTCTATGCTGCCATGATGATTCCTGTAGTGATTGCTACACTGTTAAAAATCTTCAGCTTTTGCTGCAGACACACTCTACCGCTTTTAGAGAAAACGGTTACTTTACTACATTGTGGAGCATTTTCATTGGTCAAAATAGAGATATTCTATAAAATCGGAGGAGTGACTATGCAGCAAAAGCTGAAGATTTTTAACAGTGTAAGGTAAAAATGCAGTTGATAGATTTGTTGACAGAAGTGTTTTTGCTTGTAAACAGGAAGGAAAGGGCAACTGATGTCACTTTGGGTAAAATTACTTTGGGACACCAATCCGTCTTTATGGCTCCTACTGTAAAAGCGATCTGATTGATCTACAAATAAGCCATCTACGATCTGATTGGTCAAGGATTAACTTGTTTGCGATACAATTGGTCTATACTGCCATGACGATTCCTGAAATTATCGCTAAGGTAAAAATGTAGTAGACAGATTTATTGACAGAAGTCAGGGCTACACTAGATACCGGGCTTGCTCATTCATTATCATGACGTCACAAATGGTGGCTGGCCGCGACGAAAGACATAACGCGATTGGCACAAAACGATGGGCGCGTCGCTTTGTACCAATCGCTGGTCGCGATTAGCCATTATTTGTGACGTCATGGGAATGAATGAGCAAGCCCGGTATCTAGTGTTGCCTTGCAGAAGTGCTTTTACTTGTAAACAGTCCCTTTCTTTATAAGGAAAGGCAGCTGATTTCACTTTGGGTAAAATTACTTTGTGATACCAGTCCGTCTTTAAGGCGCCTACTATACAGGTTATCTGATTGGTCTACAAATAAGTCATCTACGATCTGATTGGTCTAGGAATAACTTGTCTGTGATAAAATTGGTCTACGCCACTATGATGATTCCTGCAATGATCACTAAGGCAAAAATGTAGTAGGTAGATTGGTTGACGGAAGTGTTTGTTTGTAAACCCTTTCCTTATACGAAATTTGCCTGAATTATTGTAAGGAAACGAAAAAAGCAGTCCCGCAGTGGCGCGGACGGTGAAGCTGGGTTCTCGTAAGATCACCGTAAGCCAGGCAGCATCGACCAAGGTCAGTGCTTGGGAGGGTGCATTGTCTATCCTCTCTCGTCTGCCTCTGCTGTGGGATCGTGTACGTTAATGGGAGCTGGTGCACGTTAAATCTGTTCGTGGCTACAAAGTCCTCCAAGTTCTATATAAGCGTTACCTCTGGGGGTGCCAATCCAGATGCAGGTGTCTCATCTGGAATTGGTTCGAAATTAGGAGACCTGTTTCCATGTCAGCTATATACGAGCCAAATGGCTAAGTAGAAAGCTGCAAAACAAACAAACAAACGAAAAAGCAAAACATTCTGAATGTACAGCAAAATCCGCTTATGATAGGGCTGCATAAACTTTTTGCCTGAAAGTTGTTTGCCATTCCAGTTTCCGAAAAACAATCGGCACCTTTTTTAATCCAAAAGTTTCTGTTATTAAACAAAACAAGTAATTCCATTCTAAATTAATGATAGCGAGTGCGGGTCACAGGTTGGATAACCCCTAGCTTATAACGAAGTCGAAAGGAGTCTGAAAATTATTCATTATATGCAGACTTCGTAATAACCACGGTAGCTAGAATACACGGTAAGGTCCACCAGCAGGATGCGCAGTAGATCTCCCCTTCTGTGACGTCAGTGGAACCCAACGTCCAGTGTTTCCTGCTTCTGGACATTCATTCTCTTATCTATTTTCACGATAACGAGTGTTCTTTTTTTGCGTTAGTGTCATCATTTTATGCTTTGTTCCATTTCTTATTTTTTGCAAGTGGATTACTTAATTAAAATAGTGGAGTATTTAATTAAAATAATTAGTGATGCCTTGCTGTGCAGTTTCTGGTTGTACTAATCATACCAGACATTACAATGTCGCTGGAATTTCATTTCATCGATTCCCAGTAAATGACGCAGTGCGAAAACAATGGCTGCAAGCGTGCAAAAGAGCTGACAGTTTTTGCATTGATAATGCAAGAGTTTGTTCAATCCACTTTGAAGAAGCAGATTTTGAAAGGGATTTAAAGGCAGAACTGCTTGATTTGAAGCCTACACGAAAATTAAATCTTAAATCGGTTCCCCATTTAAAAATACCCAGCTTTTCATCAAATAATAAAAATACTTTAAGAAGAGAACGAGCTGAAAAACGAGATACGAGAAAGGAAATAAACCTTTTATTAAATGTGGAAGAATATGATCAGGATTTATTTCCTCTCTCCTCAGAACAAGAATCTAATGATAAATCTCTGGGAAATTCATCAGATATTGAATTAGATTCAATAAAAAAAGAAAATCAACATTTAAAAGAATTAAATGAGAAATTATTTTGCGAAATGGAAAAGGTAAAATTAGAAAACTCCCATTTAAAAGAAATTTTAAAGCAGTACGAGTCGCAATTTTCATGTTCGCAACAGCAGGTTATTTTGAAAGGTAAATGCGTTACTTGGAAAAAAGAAGATATTTCGAAAGCCATAGCATTAAGATGCATATCTAAAAAAGCTTTTATTTATGTAAAAGAAGAGTATAAATATCCTCTGCCTAGTGAAACGACTCTAAAACGCCGTCTTCATCACTGCGTTATAATACCAGGATTTATAGATCTCAGTCTCAGTGTCCTGAAAGCTCAAGGGATGGTTTTCACAGACATGGAAAAGGATGTTGTACTAAGCTTCGATGAGATGAAAGTGAAAGCTGACCTATGCTACGACCCCGTTCAAGACAAAATTTTGGGACCTCATTCCACTGTGCAAGTTGTGATGGTACGAGGACTGGTAGGAAAATGGAAACAACCCATTTATTATGAATTTGACAAGGCTATTGACAAAGATTTGTTTTTTACTATCGTGGAAAAAGTTGAACTAATAGGATTTAGAGTAAGGGCGTTTGTGAGTGATATGGGGCCCTTAAATCAAAAACTGATATCAGATTTAGGCATCAAGCCAGGCTGTACACATCTAAAAAACCCCTTTTGTGAGGACAGAAATATCTGGGCATTTTGTGATGTTCCTCATGCACTTAAACTTATGAGGAATCATTTGATTGATAAAGGCTATCAATTAGCAAATGGGAAGATAGTTCAGAAACAAATTTTTCATCAGCTCATTGAAAAACAAAAAGACGGCGATCTGAAATTTACATATAAAATTAACCACGATCATCTTTTCCTAAGTAGTACAGAGAGGCAGAATGTAAGAAAAGCTGCTGAATTGCTTTCAGGCACTGTTGCAAAAGCCATTGAATATGTTCTGCCAGGAAACAGTCATGTGGCAGAGTTTATAAAAACAGTGAATGATGGATTTGATGTCTTGAATTCTAGAATACCTCATCATCGCACCAATAAGCTCAAAAGTGCATATGGTATGAATTTGAATGAGCAGAATGTAGCTTTAAAAAAGTTATATGATTTATGTGCAACTGCTCGTGTCGTCGGAAAAAAAAACTTATTACCATTCCAGAAAGGTTTCTTAATTTCAATTTCTAGTCTTCAAGGGTTATATGCTGAATTACAAGCTGGAGGTTATTCATATCTGATGGTTTCAAGATGTAATCAAGATGTTCTGGAATCCTTTTTTTCTTTTATAAGAGGGTTTGGTAAATTTTATGATCATCCTTTACCAACTGCTGTCAGCCAAAGAATAAAGTTTCTGCTTCTGAGTCGCAGTTCAAAAAGCATAATTTCCAATGAGAATTGTTCTGAGGAAGAGACGACCACATTAAGTGCCGACTTCGTAGTAAATTTAGAGAACGAAAATCCTAATGAACCTGAAGAACAATCAACAGCAAACACTTTGGAAGACGACGTGTCAGAAGAAGATATATTGTTAGATGTTTACGAATCAAAAACTACCAATAATGAAAATCATATTCATCCATTATCAGGAGAAAACCCTGATTTAATAAAAATGCTGGCAGGATACATCGCCTTTAGAGTTAAAAAGAAAAATATTTAAAAAAAAATCGAATATGGTAATCCAACAAACCAGTTACTAACTCAGAATAAAGACTGGCTCTCTTCTATTTCGAAAGGATTCTTAATGGAACCGACAAACAAATGGCTTGAAATTGTTTTTAAAATGGAAGAGGAATTTAAAAAATTCCATGGTAATGATTTGATAAAAGAATGTGGTGTGATGAGAAAATTGACAAACATTATAAAAGACTTATTTCCCGAAATAGATGACTTTGCCATTTCATGTTATGTTCGTACAAGAACTTTCATCAGATTAAAATCGCTCAATAAAAAGAAATCACTAAAGAGACATTATAAATTCACCAGCTGTGATGAATCAAGAAAAAAATCTAAGAAATTAGCTAAACTAGAATGATAAGCCATTATGGTGAGTGTAAAATTTTTAATTAATGAATTAATAGCAGTCTTTTCTTTTTATAATATTCAGGCATGTAATTCATATACTCACCAGTAAAAAAAAAAAAAAAAATTGCCAAATATATTTTATATTGTGATTTTTATGCATTTTAAAGTATTTACATGTTTTCTGGAAAGACTATTAGTCTGATAATTTTCAATAATTTTATAATTTAAATTTCTGTATTAGTGTACTCAAACAAGTTTAGGGAGGTTTTAAAAAATTATCTAAAAAGTTTATGGCTACTGTTTAAAAAAATTTTACTCATTACATAATTTTTTAAACATTTGTGAATTCGAAAAAAATCCTAAGTTCTTATTCAAAAAAAGCTTTTCTTATATTTATCCAAAGTTTCTTTGAAAGTACTAGTGTATTTTTTAAAGTATGTGTTGTAAAGTATATAGTACTATGCCATTTTGAAAAGTTATAAATTTGATTAGCATTATTATAACAGTTTTATGTTTCTTGAATATTAAATCACGATTTTGAAAATATATGAATTTTGATAATATGTAAATTTATGAATGTATAAATATATATTTGAAAATATACAACATAACTATAGGTGCATTTTTCTCAAAGCCTCATGAATTCAAGCGAAAGTTTTCCGATTTTTCTCAAAGTATTTTGAATTAAAGCAAAATTGTAAAAATATTATTGTGAAAAGATTGTGTCTAAAATATTAAAATAGAACTGAAAAGGTAGGAAAACTTTTGCTTTTCGCGCAAATGTGTTTAAATAAAATATTAACAACTGCGTCGAAATTGAATACTTCTAAGAAATAAATGTAAACAAAAGATTGACCTTTTAAAAAATTCTAAACAATAAAGACATATAAATATATTAACTTGAATTTGAAAATGTTCAAAGTGTCACTCCTCTCAGTAATATCTTATACAGGATATTAAATAAATGTATAATATCCTTTTTTGAACGTAAAAGTTTTATAGAAAGCGAAAAGTGCGTTACCCAAAGACTGGACTTGGGTTCCAATGACGTCAGAGGGGAAAACGAAACCTGCGCGTGAACCCTACCGTGTATTCTAGCTACCGTGGTAATAACCACATTCCTTAGAACTTTTATTATTTTATTAAGAAGTTTATGTACATATTTGTTATTTAATCACTAATGTACATAAAAGGTTTATATATATATTTAGTAGAAAATAAGACATATTAAAATCTAAAAATAAGCTTCTAAAGCCTTTTTTCAAAATGAAGGAAAAATGAAATTTATTATTATTTTTTTCATCGGAAGTGTTCCACCCTCCTTACTCCCACCCGCTCTTTAAAGATATATATATTTTTTTTAAAGTGAAGATAAAGAGTAATTCAGAACTAAAAATTGTCTTCCATAGGGGGTGGGTCAGAGTAGCGAAAAATACGTAGATACTTTTTCTTTTAGTGTTTAATTATTTCAAATCTGGGTGTCCACGCTTACAAATACTTGTGTTTTTAGTTTCATTTCATTTTATTTTTAGTGAGTCCCAACGCTTGCAACCAATACATCGACACTTTTACGAGTAGCATCACATCTCCCGGCTATCCTAACGGTTACTCATCGAACTTGAGGTGCGCCTATACCATCCGAAGGGCCGACCCCAGGATCTGCAAGGTGCTGCTCGAGATCAGGCTCATCGACTTCGGCCGCCATCACGCAGGCGGACCCTGTAGGGGAGACTATCTCGAGTTCCCGGATTTGTCTAGAACATGCGTTGGCTACCCTTCAAGAAGTAAGTTAGATTATTGTTTTGCCAAACTGGGCAAAATATTTATTAGAAAGACTAAAATATCTAATAAATATCTTAAAAAGACTAAATTATCTTTAAATAAGATATTTTAACGCATGCATTTCACAGAGAAAAACGAATATATGTTTCAGAAAAATGACCCGTATGCTGAGCTGATTCAGTTATTGATTTATCATCAGATGAAGATTTATTAACCCCGCCCTCTTTTTTTCAATTAAAAAAATCTGTTGTAAGTATTTTCCCTGCTATCCCTTTTATTGTAGAATTAGGCTCTAAGGGAGGGGGGGGGGGGGTTGATGAGTTATGGATAGCTAGTCCAGTAATCGTCGCTTATTAGAATCACTGGTTAATTAAATCATCTTTAATAAACTAAACATAATATTACTCATTGAATTACCTTTAAAACAAATTGAACAAAATAATATATTGATGAATAAATCACAAATTATATAAAACGCTAAGACAATGTAAAAATTTGAATGAAAAGTCCCGTTTATAAAATAAGATACTCACTTATAGTAAAATCACAGCGAAAGTTGATTTTGAAAAACGTCTTTTCTCGGAATATGAATTTTTTCCCTTTATTTTCGTCTTTATATATATGGCTTTCAGCTAAAAAAAAAAAAAAAAAAAAAAAGAGAGAGGGGGAAAAAAGGGCACAATTCAAGAAAAAAAAAAAAAATTATTTGCCGAAAAAAATCCATTAAACGTTCCATAAAATATTGGAAAATGAAAAACTGAAAACATTTTTTTTATATAGGAGGGAAAAAATCCATTTTAGAAATATTTGGTGGGGCTCGAGCCCCACGAGCGCATACAACTCCACGACTATGCTTCAATCACTTTTTCATGATACCATTGCATTTTACAAAAAGTAAGTTAAGTCTGTTGGAAATTGCAGTTGTAATACTGTCATATCAAACAAAATTTTACTGATGAATGCTTGATATTTTAATAAAAGTAAAATTAGTCCAACTGAAGAATTTTGCGTATCTTACAGAATTTGTTTCTATAAAAAAAAAAAAAAAAAACAGTTTCATTCACAAATAACATATTAGATAACTCTAATAGTTACCCCTCATAATTTGATGGTCCCAAAATTAAGCAATTGAATTCTCAGGATTTAGTCAAATATTTTGCCAACATGATTTTGCAAGGTATCTATACTAATAAAATAATATCTGGCTGCCTGTTCACAATGTCCCCCCAAATTTAATTGCTTTTTAAATGTATTCAAGTCTGCCTAATGTTTCATATTTATATTTAAATAATATTTTAATTCAGACGTTAAAATGTACTTGTATCTTAAGAAATATAAAATATTTATCACATAACTTATAACTTCTGATTTTCACACGAGGAGGGGGGACTGAAGAATTATAGTATAAAAACCATATTAATCAGGGTTCGTACGGATCAGGAAATTTTCCAGGATTGTCACCAGTATTTTTTTTTTTTTATAGAAAAAGAAATCTAGGTTAAACTCGCGAAATTTCGTCTTCTTTTAAGGAAAGATTTTCTGTAAGAAAATACTGGTACCGAAGAATTTCCTAGTTCCAGGAGCCGTACGAACCCTGATTAATGAAGCCTGAATTAAGCTTGAAATTTTTTTTAATGTTTGGAGATCTTTCCTGTAAAAGATAACTTGGTCAAAATAGAGCTTTTATTCAGCAGAGAGGGGGTTTTATCCAGTGGAACTTTTATCGGTTGGAGCTTTTGTCCAGTGGGGTTTTTGTCCGCATCCTTATTTTTATAAGTTATATCTTTAAAGTTCTATAATTAGAAAATGTGATGTGTCAGATAATTTTTGATTACATTTTCTGCTTCAGCATTAAAAATTCTTTATCAAACGTCCATTGAATTATCAGTTACGAAAATTTCGTAAACTGTTGTCGTGATGGAACCCTCCGACTCGACCACTAAAGGAGTAACCATTGCGACAAGATTTATGATAAAACAAACAAGTTTATTGAAACAATATGTAAATGAGGCTTGCAGTGGAGCGGGTTATGATTAATTACAATGATCAACTTTAGATTCAACTAACTCTCAAATAAACTAAATGCAAATTTACTAATTGCTAAAACTCAACTTAGGAAAATGGCTGTTCAAAATCGTGTGACAAGAAGACTGCTATGTTGAAAAGCACTGCCACTGAAAATACTTTAATCAATAGCACTTAAAAAATGCATCAAATGTCTCTAACTGGAATTCCGAAATTCACTTTATTCAATTACATAGATTTAATTTTTTACCAAAATGCAAACTCCTCGGATAACACGGGACGTCAATATCTCAGCGCACGTGGCAGCAATGTCTCCAGTCTAAATTTCCAAGGCAGGATTCGAACCAATCCGGTCGTTTCAACACCAATCAGGGTATTTAAACTCATCAGCTGACCAAAGTAAGCTAATTAGCATATAACAGCACAAAATAACTGTAAAGATCATATTCAGGGGGGCACAATCATACTTGCGAAAGTCAGAGAAACGACAAATAGGTGTCTCTTTCACGCACAATAGATGTCGGACAACACATTCATAAACTAAGCTACCCTCATTGGAGAGCAGCTACTCATTACCATAACGTTATCAAACTGTATATTTGTGCTTAAATTTCTTCATTATTTATTTATTTATATTTATATATTTTATTTCTTTTCAGAGATAGTAGATTTTCTGCGTGGTAGCGACTTGCTCACGTTCAACTTCATCAGTGACGGTTATGGATCGGGTAAAGGGTTTGACATCGAAATATTGCAAGTACCTGATTCGTGTACTTCAACACCTACTTCTGCTCCAAGGCCAGCAGGTAAAAATAAAATTATATTGACGTCAAAACTTCATTTTTGAAGTGAAAATTTCTATGTGTTATCTGTGTTTATGTGTGTCTGTTCGTCTATGTTAGTTTTTTGACAATGGCTAAGGAAATATTAAATCGCAAGAGATCTCTGTATAGAAATCTGTAAATTTGGTTCCAGATAGACGAAGACAGGTCCCAATCCGCACCTGGGGCTCAAATTTTAGATGTTTTTAATTAGATTTTTTGTTGAACAGAACGATTCTCGTCGATTTACCCGATCTTCCAAGTTTGCCAGTGATTTTGACTCACTCATAAAAGCAATTCATAGTAGATCTTTTTGTTCAATTTAGAAAATATTGTTCTCTTTTTAATAAAGTCTATTCGAAAATCGTACGGCAATTTTTGAATTTTTCGCGAATTTTTTTAAGTACTCATTTTAACGAAAATGAGAATTTATCAACCAATTTCTATTTTTTTTTTTTTTTAAATCCATCCCTTATATTTTATACCTCTTTGTGAAGCAGACTTTCGGGAGTCGATTACAAAAATAAATAAGTAAATAAATAAAAAAGGATGAAATAATATTTTTTATTAATTATTAAAATAGTAAGGCCATCGTTTTTTTTTTTTTTTTTTTTTTTTTCCGAAGGGTTTTGTTTAATATTCCTTTCAAAACACTTTATCCTTTCTTTTATAAATCCAAATAAATTTCATTTTCAAAAAAAAAAAAAAAAAAAAAAAAAAAAGAGTAATGTTTTTTATAAAGTAAAAATTTACCGTCCTATTTTTTCTTTTTTTTCGAATATCTAAACCAGCCCAAGCCCGCTATTATATTCTGTCATAATAATATCTGTCATGCGGACTAAATGCGATATTTAAAAAAATAATTTCAAAATTAAACATGTTGTACACCTTCAAAATGTTAAAATATGCGAATATTTCCATAAACGGATTTTTATCATGATTCAATATGTTTCTCAAACTCATATTATTTACTATTCTCTATTACTCATATTGATACTCGCTTTGTATTATTCTCAAACATTTGAAAAATTCGTTAAACATCCAATATGATGTCAGATTTTCTTTTTAATTCTCTAATGACGTGATATTAATCTGCTTTGTGTACATACACATACTCATACTCCTTGTATTATTATTGAGAAATCTTTGAAAATTTCCGTTTTATTATCACTATGACGTCTATCATTTTTATTTCGTATTAATATTTTTTTTCAATTGGTGAAACTTTTTATTTCATTTTCATTTTTCATTTATTGTTCAATAAAAAATTAATTATTGTAGAAAGAATTTCATTGTGGATTTTTAATTTTTGGCAACTGCTTTAACGAAAAATGTTTAAGTTTAATAGGAAAAGGCTGTTAGAATTTTGGTGTTTTTTATCTCTATTTATTAAAATAATACGAATTTTTCAAATCTTAATATTTTGAGCTTCATAGCTGGTATTCAGCTAGATATACACAAAATTTCAGCTCTGTAAGTTACCTTGTTTCTGAGAATGGCTCTGTGACGGACAGACAACGGAGCGGGAGTAATAGGGTTCCGTGAGATGAACGAAACCCTAATAATAATTAAAAAAAAAATCCAGCGCTAGTATACCTAAGTGTAACTAACCCCTTTTATCGCCAAAATCCGTTATCATGACGACGCAAGCGACCTCTGGTCGGGAGTTTTTTTATTATTATTATTCAACTCGTGGAAAGAGGTGTGTTGGAATTTTATGCGTATTTACGTAGTTATAAATTAGTGCAATGCCCCCCCTAAGACTCGTATTGTAGGAGTTCTAGCCCACCCCATCCCCGGAACTTCTTGTGTTTCCTTATCCCGCAACTGCAGAAATCCCTTCCCGAGAAAAATGCTTGAATTCAACACTTTTTTTGTGTATACTTAACGTTATTTTCTCGTACCCGGGGAACGCAGGACGTCTCTTCCAGGGTTGTAGTGGGTAGCTGTCCAGGTACCCGCCCGGGCTGTTTTTTTAACCTGGGTTTTTTACAACCCTTAGGGTTGTAGTGGGTTGCTGCCCGGGTACCTGCCCAGCTACCCACCTGGGCTGGGTATTTTACAACCCTGGTCTCTTCTCTCTTCGTTCTGATTCCGCGCGTGGAAACAGGTGTGTTGGAATTTTGTTCTTATTAATGTGGTTAATAATGGAAGTGCAATTCTCCACATCTTCCACTGAACTGCACAATGTGTCCTTATCCCGCAATTTTAGGAATCCCTACCGGAAAAAAATGGCCTGAATCCAACACTGATTTTTGGAATATTTAAAGTTATTATCACGGGCCCGCGAACAACGCCGGGTGGATCAGCTAGTTATTAATATAGGTGTTCCGATGTCCGTCTCTATTGTAATGTCACACTTGCGCTTGTAATTCGTGGCGTATTTAAGCTATTGATAAGATATAAAAAATAGACATTTCAGGGTTGTAATAAAGTTATTTTACGTAAGACATTTTTTCATAGTAAAATAAGATAGCTCTACAACTTTGTAATCGACTCTTTTCACGTACCATTTTTGAGATAGGAACGCTCACTCCGCCGTTTGACACTAGGTAGCGCTATAAGCGGTCTCATCTAAAGAACCTACAACTTAGTAAGTTGTAGGTTCTTTACCTCATCGCGTAGTGCCAGTCATTTTAATACACCTGAAGCATAGACACTTCGTTTATGAATGCAGTCGTCGTTATTAAGAAATTAATGGAGGTGTACAGGTCTTCAGAAAGCACCCTGTATAATTGTGTATGTGTGCGTACATAGCATATCTGCGGCATACTGTTATACAAAATAATAGCAGTAATAATAATAACAACAACGATAATAATAATTGTCTCTTATTAGCCACACACAGGGTGGCTTATTCTTTCAATCTCTATCATTTTTCATGTTTATGAAAAGTCACAGAAATCCATCGTTGCCACAGATTAATCTCGGAAAATGAAACATTTGAAGTTACTTAAGAAATTAATAACTCAAAAAGTATTTGTCACAAAATTGTTTTACAAACTGCGTTAGAATGGTAAAAATTTGATTTTTCTTGATATAAATTTCAAATCTAATTATTATGTCGTTTTTCAAATATTAGATTTCAAAAATTACAAAACTTCACAATGGAGTACCGTAGCGAAACTTTTACGCGTAAAAAGATAATGAGAAAGGCATTGTGGCTCGACGTGTATCGTGTATACTGGCCATAGCATGAGTAACGAATTATAGTAAACTTATTATTCTGTTAAAATATAAAAGTGAATTATGTATATACATTTTTAAAAAATAAAGAAAAACATTTTATCACAAACATCAACAATTTTTTTTTCTATTTATTCCCTTATTCCAAAGATATCGTTTTATCGTCTGCTGCCATAGCAACATGAATTAAATTTCATTAAAAAAAAATTGCTCAGTGTTAGAAAAATATTTTTCTAAATCGAATGGTTATTGAACAACTCAACACTTTAACAGGGGAATTTTTATTTGTTATTTAGATATTTTAAAATTGTTTGTTGTCATTGCGTTTTTATTCTGAGTTACAGCTAGTTTATTTATTTTTTAAATAAAAGCCGTGTGTGGCAATCTACAGTGTCTCACATAAGTGATGGGACACTTGTGCTTTACAAAAGGAAACTAATCAAATAAATTAAAAAAACATGTACACATTTTTTTTGTGGGTGTGTTTCATACTTAAATTTAGTAAAGATTATTACATAACATACATTTTGTCAAAATATTAAAATATTAATTTAATAAAAATACAAATGTTTAGAACGGAGCAAAAAATAGCTCACATAAGTGATGGGACACCATTATATATGCAACAAAAATCGCCTGAAATAAGCAATAAAAATATTTTTGGGGGTTTTATTTTTACTTAAAAGCAATTGGCAATAATTTATAAAATCGTCTGCAGTATTTCTCTCCAGTTTGTTTTGGAATTTTTGTGTTTTTTAGCTCTGTGTAGTCATGAATGCTAAACGAAAAGAAACTTCGCCTGAAATTCGAAAATTAGTTATTAATTTGCATATTGAACGTGGAAAATCTATTAGAAAAACTGCTGAAACAGTTAACTTGAGTCGTTCAACAGTTTTCAATATCATTAAACGATATAAAAAGAATCATATGATTCAGGATAAAAGAAGACCTGGCTGACCATCAAAGCTATCCAATGGAATAAAGCGAATTATCGTTCGAAATATTAAAAAAAATCCAAGAATTAGTGCTTCAAAAGTTGCTGCTGATTTACAAGCATTATATGGAATAATTGTTAATCCTGAAACTATTAGAAGGGTAATTCGATCTGCTGGATATCACGGTAGAGTAGCCAGGAAAAAATTCTTCGTAAGTGAAAAGAATAGAAAACTCAGACTAGCTTTCGCAAAATCCAACATAAATAAGAATTCTGATTACTGGAATAAAGTTATATTTGCTGATGAGAGTAAATTTAATATATTTGGTTCTGACGGTAGAATCTTGGTGTGGAGAAAACCCAGGGAAGAACTTCGCAAACAGAACTTGGTACCAACAGTAAAACATGGTGGAGGAGGAGTTATGGTATGGGGGTGTATGTCGTCCGCTGGAGTTGGTAATTTTGTTTTTATTGACAATATAATGGATCAGTACAAGTATATTGATATTTTAAAGCAAAATTTGAAATCTTCAGCACGAAAATTGAACCTTCATAACGATTTTAAATTCTACCAGGACAATGACCCCAAGCACACTGCTCTGAACGTTAGACTCTGGCTGCTATATAACTGTCCTGAAATAATAAAAACACCACCACAATCTCCAGACTTAAATCCCATAGAGAATATTTGGCAAGAATTGGAATCAAGAATTCGCAAACACACCATTTCTTCAAAACAACAACTAAAATCGGTGCTTCAAGAAGAATGGGGGTAAAATCACTCCAGAAATCACAAAAAAAATAGTCGAATCCATCCCAAAAAGATTAAATCATGTTTTAAAAGTAAAAGGAAATCCAACAAAATATTAAAACCTTTTAAAAAGTAAAATTTGTGGATAAATATTTGATGGAAAAGTAAGTGTCCCATCACTTATGTGAGCCATTTTTTGCTCCGTTCTGAACAATTGTATTTTTACTAAATTAATATTTTAATATTTTGACAAAATGTATGTTATGTAATAATTGTTACTAACTTTAAATATGAAACACACCCAAAAAATTTTTGCACATGTTTGTTTATTTATTTTATTGCAGTTTCTTTTTATAAAGCACAAGTGTCCCATCACTTTTGTGAGACACTGTATATTCGGCCTTATAGCAGAATTTTCCCCTCTTGTTTTACAATTCTCTCAGTAATTTCTTGTTATTTTTTTTAAACTCTGCTAATCAAGGAAACCTTTCTTTCTTCCTTTAATTTTTGCCTTATCGACTTGAAAAATCTCTCAATTTGCATTAAAATTTTAAAATGCGATTCGGCATCAAGTGATTTTTCCTTTTCTTGCGGTTTCACTTCAGATGAGACTTTTAAATAATTCTTTTATGGGCTTTCAATAAAAGAATAAAAGGATTGCGGGTTGAGTGAATAGGTTGCTGCTTCCTGCTGTCGCGTGAAGAGGATGTTGATTTTGCTATCTTGTGGCAACATCTAAGTCGGTGTCTCTCATTCATGCTAATTATTTGAAAGAAAAACAGAAAGTAACAAGAAAAGGAGATTTATTTTGCAGATTTTAAGAATACAGAACAGAAAGTTTTCTTCGTGGATAATTTTTCACTTATCGAGTTTTGTATGTTGTGAAGGAACCATTTAAGCATAAACTTATCCGGTTTAGCAAAAAGTTTTTGACTTAATAACTGATAAAATCAATTTTTTTAAAAATATTTTTTTTTTCTAATTATTATGAGAAAGATCTATTCTAATATTATAAAGAAGAAATGTTTGTTTGTTTGTGGGGGATAATATCTGGAATTACCTAACCGATTTCAGAAATAATTGCCGAAACGTCAGTGAAGGCTTACTGTTGAGACCCGAAAAGTTTTTGGTTTCTGTCTGTCTGTCTGTCTGTCTGTCTGTTTGTCTGTCTGTTTGTCTGTCTGTCTGTTCCGCGATAACTGCCGTAAAAATGATCCGATTAGGTTGATTTTTGGTGGGTATGTTGGTGAGATACCTGGAATTAGCTGTATAGTTTTTGGTTAAATTTGGTTCATTCGATCGAAAAATATAGAACATTTCTTTTTAAATTGTAATGCTTTTCTATGGGACTGCAGACGATTTTCAAATTTCATTTTTAACTGAAATGGAAATCGCATATTTGAATAATGGATTTCAACGTAAAATTATGGATGTTGATTTTCGATATAGAGGTTTTAAATATATCCAATAATTTTGAAAAATTGAGGATACATTTATTAGAATTGAGATATTAATTGTTTAAATGATTGGAAATTTTTTTGCATCTGTTCCGGAAATATAAAACTTTTATTTTCATGTTTTTTACAAATTTTAAAATGCATTTCTTTTTACTTTGCTCTTTAATTTATCAGTTGCCTAGCAACGATATTTCAAAGAAGATAAAAATAATAAAAGCAACACGCACTATTTTGTTCCAATAATTTATTAGCAAAATAAATTATTTTTGTATTCTATTGACATAAATGAAGAATTTATTTTAATACAAGTTTTTTTTTTATCTAAAAAGTTACAAGAATAAGAAGTTCATAAGAATTTCAGAATATCATTGCATAAACCGTGTTTAATTTAACGTTTCTAATTTCTGAAACCTCCGAAGAATTGTATATGCCTGTAAATATGTATGCAATAGAAAAAAATTAAATTGCGGATTGTGAGATGCTAAATAATATGGAAAGTGAGATTAAAAAACAGTGACTTGAGCTGACGTTGAGGCTCCTGATCTGCAGATTTACTAGTGGTATCAAAATTATGGTGACAGTTTCTGCTCCAACATAGGCTGCTTTTTATGTTAGTGGACATACTTCTAAAGGGGTGCCAGAACGGAAAACGTTCAAAAATACTGATTTCTTTGAAACTCTTAGGGCCAAAATCTTTAAAATTTGACACCTACTTTATAGTTGAATATAATGGTATAAAAAAATTTTGTACCATTATATATATATATATTTTACTAAATTTCGCACATAGAAATAATAATCTTTGTTCAAATAACTTTAAAAATCAAAATTTAAAACATATCCTTCAAATTGCACAAGTTTATGGATATCCTTACTATTTAGTTAAATCAATTTTACACATATAAATATAGAATTAATTTGGGTTAAATGTCTGTATTTTTTTTTTTTTTGTTAAAATCTCCTTGATAAAAATGATAATCAACTTTTGATTGTTGATATATTTGGCTAAACTATGAATCCTATTGTGTGCGTTGCTGCATAGGATTATCCTAGTTTAATGTCATTCATATTTTAAAATTTAACGTTAATTTTCAACTTTTGACTGTTGATATATTTCGCTAAATTATAACTCATATTAAGAGCATGTGCTGCATAGGATCATCTTAGTTAAAAGTCATTCATAAATTAAAATTTACATGTGGGCAAATTCTATAATTGTTGTTATGATTATATGGAGTTAATATTATTGGGGTTGTAACAAAAGTTAAAATTATCAAGGATGTTACAATGGGTTAATCAATACAATATAATATTAATATGTTAAACATATTTAATTTTAGTAAATATTAAATATTTATTAAATATAGTACACTAATAAACATATCTCTTAGTTTTATATTATTTATTTTATTTTATTATTAGATCATTTAATTTAATTAATATTTATGTTTTTTATATATTTTTTTCATGGTAGATATTATTTAAATAGCTGGATTTAAATTATAATAAGTGCATTACCATATTGAATAATCTATGTTATTTCTAAGTATAATACTAATTTATAAAATGAAAGCATCATATGGATTCTACATTAATGTTTGGGTTAAATTAAGATATATTTTAAATGGGTTAGTTAAAATATAAATTATATTATACTAGTAACTCTTATTCTCTATATATATCATTAATATTAACTAGTAAAATTAATATATTTACACTACATTACAGCTGCATATAAGTAATTATACATACAATATTAAAGTTTTAGTAGAATATCTGTACACCAGATGTCAGCAGCAATGTATTTGATAGTATGCTAAAATAGTCTAATATTTTTACAATAGATAGCAGTAGTATAGCTTATTTAAAATATTAAAACTTGGAAATTTAGTATGGAGGTAATAATATCTATGAAATACTTTCAAATTATCAAGTAATATTATATATTTTAATTTATTAAATTAAAATTAAAATAAAATAATTAATGGTTTTTATTTATATGTATATCATAATTTTTTTTTCTACATTTTTTAAAATGTTGTAATCTATTTAGTTAAATAAAAATAACTGTAACTGTAGGTTACAATTTATGATCTGAAGGATTCTCTATTTAACTGTGAATTTAACCTCTTCTTTTGGATACAACTTTGTACATGTGCTCACAATATACTAAATATCTTGGGATATTATTAATATAAGTAATATATATATTTTTTAATTTTTTTTAATTCTTTTTCACACTCCTTTTCAAATTGTATGTATAATTTATAATATTCCATTGTAAAGGTCTTGTTATTCAATATTGTTTCAGCGATTGTTCGGGCAAGATATGGCACTATATTTAGCAAAAGCTGGTGTCATATACAGAAAACAATCGTTCTTTGCTTATAAATGTGATTTTCTTGCCCTTGAAAAAGTAAATTACTTTATAAGCTTTTATTTGTGTATATACTCGTGTGGTTTATATTTCATTCCTTATTTTCTATTTATTTAATTTTTTTTTTCTTCTTCTTAATTTGAATTAATAATGTTACTTTTATTAGGACTACAATTTTAATTTGTAAATTGACAGGGCTCTTTGGTATCGGGATTTCAGTGTATGTGGTCAGTTTCTTATGTTTCAATGGTTAAATTTTACTTAAAGTTTTATATATATATATATCCTATTATATCGGATATTTTTAAAAAATGCATGTTTTTCAAAATTTTAAATATTTTCATGTTTAAAATTATTGAAAATACATTTAACCTGTTTTGTTTAGTTAATTTTTAATTAATTTACTTTTTACCTTTTAAAAAATGTCCTCTTTATTTTTTATTTTCATTTTTTTTTTTTTTTTGGTACTTGGTTTAAGTTTCATTATATTGTTAGAAATATGTTCTATAAGCATATCAGGATAATGACTTTCTACTCAAAGTTAAATTGAAATGAAAGATAAGCTATTGAATTCTGGAAATAGTATTATTGAATTATTATTATTGAATTATTATTTAATGAACAATTTGACTTGAAAAGGCCATTGTTTTTAGAATGGATGCGTACAATGCACATGCGCATAGGAGGTCACTCGGTTGCATTATCACAGGGGGAGAGATGTGTGCTTTATTTACTGTGTTCTTTTATTTACTGAATATGATATGGTTGTAGGAACATATTATTGTACGATATTTCATAGGTCAATGAAAATGTCTTTCTTGTAGTGGTGAATATGGCGATAATGTCGAACTGATTTGCATTACACAGCTGTTTACGGATTGTTTGTTTGAAGTTTGCATCGAAAATAGTACTGCATTTCACTGGGGGGGGGGTGGGGGGGACTTTTAAAATAAATTTTTAGAACACTGTTTCATACTCTCCCCTTCTTAAATATGAAAGAAGCTTATTTCACTGATATTGTTATAGTAATTTTTTCCGTCAAGTTTTGACGGGTTCCAACTAGTTTTGAATGAATTTCTTTCTTTAATATATAGGCTACGAATAGTTAAACGTCATAATTTAACCTTTAACTGGAGTCGCAAAATTTTTATGCGCGACTGTCGTGATGGTGCCATTTCGTCCCCACCTAGTATTCTAATTTTTACGAGTTCATTTTTCAACGTAAAATCATGAAGTTAGCGACCATGACTATAACAGTGATTTGAAATTGAAAAGCGTTTTTCATTTTTCGATAAATGAATTTTGCAGCGATTGACAATTCTACAGTGATGTTTGAATAGCAACGCATTAAAAAAAAAAAACTAAGAAATTCTTGTCCAAACATGTAAGCTTACCTTCAAGTACAAGTTTACAACAAAAAACAGTCACTGCCCAGTGTCATTACAACGTGTTTATAACTTCTTATCTTTACTTTTAATTTCTAAAAACCCTTATACATTATTCTGAAAAGTAAATTTTATTCTTAATCAAATTTGTTTTGGTTGTTGATGAATTTCACATTTTTTAAAATGTGGGCATAGTTTGAATGGCTCAGTATTTGTAATAAATTTGTAATAATCTGTTTCGCAAATCGGCAGCAGTGTAAAAAATTCCAATTTCAAAACATCGAATAAATCTCAATTAAAATGATGAAATTTTGAATAAAAAAAAAACACTCAAAAGATTAGTCGATTAAAAAATAATAATAATTATACACTGCACACCGCAAGCTTATCAACTACTCCCTGCAAAATATGATTCAATTCTTATACATAGCTTTTGTTCCTATAAACTTTTGGGCCCAGTCATATAAAGAAAACTCAAAATCTAGAAATGTAGTTATGTTAAAATACTTTCGATCCATAAGTAAATTCTAGTTCAGTATGGTGATTTCCCTTTAAATTAGTTAAATAATTGTTAAATAGACATACTTGAATATCCTGAACTTTTTTAAAGGAAGATTTTCATTAAAGAATAATACAAATTTATGTTTCAATAGTAGTAATTTGAGTAACCTTATTAGTATGTTATATGTAACACTGCTTCTCATAATAAAGGTTTCGTTAATAACGTATCCAATTTTTGGAAAAATTTGAAGGAATCTTTAAAAGTTTAAAAAGACATTTTTTTTTTTTTTTAAACTAAGCGTGAGAACCTTTTATTTCTTTTAATACCTGTCATTTAAAAAAATTTTGCTGTCGTATTTAGAAATAAAACTAGACACGTAAATTTTTGAAAGGACCCATTCGTTTGTTTCACAGGTGGTGTTGACCAGTGCGATCAAGAAGTCACATCTGTGACGGGTCACTTCACCTCTCCAAGATTCCCGTCTCCCTACGGTCCCAACGAGAGGTGTCGCTTTACGGTCCGCAAAGTGGATCCATCTGTATGCAGCGTGGAGCTGGATTTCAGGCGGTTCGACCTCGAGTACAGTGGACCGAGGTGCAGCAAGGACTACCTGACACTGCCCAGCCTCAACAGACTGTGCGGTTCCATTAGCGGAAAACGTAAGCTCTTTCATACATTTTCACTTTTTTTTTATAAACTAATGCTATTATTACAAGGATAGTTTGTCTGTAGCTTGTTTCTAATCAATATATCAGTGCAGTGAGTACCACTATTCTAATTGATCCCACAGATTTGCAATACAAACTACTGAGACTTTGTTGGCCAGGGAAAATGTGACAGAGCTCTTCGCAATGCTCGTCTAATGGTCAATAATAATTTTGGTCCGACACATGCGACAGTTAACAAGTTGGAATATGGATTTGCACACTAATGGATTATGACAAAGATATGTCAGTGTCGTGGCTTTTGTGCTATTGGCTGCAGCTTTGCCGCTGCCAATTACTTTGTGGAGTAATTTTGGTAAGTGGCTGTTATGGCGCAGTTGGCGGCTTTTTATTTCCTACCGATAATCTTGAGCAGCAATCTCTTACGCACCACACTGCTCTCTCAGAATTCAACTTTTAGCAGATTGCCTTTGGTACCCTGAGGGTTCTGTTGAGGCTTTCGAAGGAGTAAAGCTAGTGGCTTTGTCCACCCTGGTACAGACGTCTCCTTCAGCATCGGTTTCGTCATAACATTCCGTGGGTGTTAAATCTTCAGCCTCACTAGGAGCTTCGAATTTCGGAGTTTCCTATTGGCGTGCACCTCGTGAAACCCATTTTCAGCTGTTGCAGCGGGTTTGCTGTCGTTTCGGGTGAGTTTCACTCGATGACTTGGGAGAAGGAGATCGCTTTGCGATTCCCTATTGGACCGCATGGGACCATTCAATCGGTTCGATAAACTCTTGAGTTTTATCACAAGGATGATGATAAAAGGTAATGTTTGTTCCATTCAAATTCTAAATGCATTCTTGTACGTCCAATGTCATAGTAATTAATAATTGTGGCATAGTAATTAATAATTAGCTTAATTCAGTGTACATGAATTGTGTCATGTCCAATGAAATTAATCTCACCACACTTATGCCTTTTTTGTGTGTTTGTGTTAACATTCGTGCCTTTTGCGTAGCACATTCCACACATATACATATTACGGTGTTCCTTGTTTATTTTGAAATTGGAACCGCTTGGTCTAGTATTGTATTTTCCGGTAAATATTGCTTCATTGTTGACCGATTACAGTTCGCGTATCTTGTGAGGCATGAGCTATGCTTTGTAAGAGTGATTTAAATGACGCCGAATGAAGATTTGATTTTGTTAAATGAGATAGGTGCGAATATTTATAGGAGTTACAAGCCATTCAACTTAAGCTAGCCAAGGTTAAAATGAATAAATGAGTTTAATTAGAATTATAAATCCTTTCCAGAGTGATCCTAATAATATCACCGTGACCCAAATGTGACATAAATGTAAAAGCACCGTGAGACCAAAGCAACTCTTATTGTCCACGTTGTCGTCAAGTGAGGTTGTAAATGAGTCGATGTATCCCATTTTGTGACAAGTTGCAAATGACTTAAAAATTGATCACGGTAATTTCCAGTGGATTCACAAAATGACGGTCTCCTGTGAGTCAAAATGTGATGAAATAAACATGTCATCCTTCATACACCGTTGTGACTGCGACCATTTGTGATAATTGTGAAGTCACAACGACAGCGACATACTGTGCAATTGGAGGAGGGGTTCTCAATGTTCTGTAGCATAGTTGCTTAATTAATATATTACTTTTAAATAAATACTGTATATTCATGAGAAACTTTAACACACCCACACAGTTGAATCGCCCCCCTCTACAGCTTGTACAATGATTTTCACAGTCGTCTTTCTCTTCCTTCACAGAGCAGATGGACCTACCTAAGGACAGCGATTACGTGAACCTGTATTTCGTGAGCGACGGATACGGACAAGGACTCGGATTCGACATCCACATCACGCAGTTATTCAACACATGCGAAGGACACGGGGCACAAGGTAAGGAAGGATTTTACCATTATTTACATCCCAGTACAGGGATTGCATAAGAAAACACTTAAAAATTTAGACTAGTAACTTTTGCTAAGAACATTTTATTATGAAGTGTCAGGCGTTTTCTCTCAAATTATTTCTTTAAAACCAGGAAATCTTAAATTTTTATTCCAAAGACATCTTTTCCAATGAAATAAAGGCCAATATAACCTCTATTGAGAAGCACGGACACACTACATAAATTAACTAATTTTATTTTGAATTTAAATCTGTCCTATAAATAATTTCTGACTATAAAGGGACTAATAGGACTCCAAAATTAAAATCTGTTTTACAATAATCATTCCAAACAAGTAAGATGGATTCATCCAAGTTAGTTTGAGTGATGTGCTTTGGAAATTCTAAGAGCGGTCATAATCATCTAATCACACATAGATTAAGCGCAAGCAAATGTTTAGACATGCAAGAGTTGTAATGCATTAAAATATAGTTTAACATTATGGATTAAAATACAGTTTAATGCAGTTACGATTTCTTATCAAGAATAGAAACACATACAGGAAATGTGTGCAATTTTATTTCATGAAATTGCATAATTTCACAAATTACTTTTCGGGAATTTTAATGCATGGTATTACACACTTTAATATCGTGCATTAAAATACACTTTAAAACAGTTGCAATTTCTTATCAAAAAGAAAAACAACAAATTCTTGATACGAAATACAATTAATATTATTCTCATTTATGGCACGTTATACATTACACAAAAGTAGAGTTGCAAAGGGTGGAAAAAACCCGGTTTATTCCTGGGAGAATTTTTTAAGAGAAAAATATTAAAAATTCCCAGGAGTTTTCAAAAAGTTTTATACATGGAATTTTTTTAATTTGTATAATTTTTACGGCATAAAATCTGTATAAAAAAATGTGTTTATACAGTACATTTGGGAATACATTGTTAGACTGCATATTGTAAGATATTTAATGATGTATAAGTTTGAAAAAGTTAACTAGACAAAGAGTATTCCAAAAACTTTTAAAAGAAGGCTGGACTTATATTGACCGAAAACAAAAATTTCATGTTAAATTGCCGGTCAACAAGCTGTTAAAAAAGGGAACAATGAAATTTTACAAAGCGATTGCTAATTGAAAGCGTTAAAAATATGCCTCATCTGCCAACATCAGCGGGGGTATATATGTTTTAAAACAAAAATTGAAAAGTTATTTATGTATCTCAGCCACTCTGGCATTAACCCCTTCGCGACGAGCGTCCTTTACAGAATTTTTAATCTTTTACCACCGGTTTTTCAAAACAGAAATTTTCGCCTAATTGAATCGCAGAAATGCTAAGATTACATAAGGCAAAGCTTACAATAAAAAATAACTGGTGGGAATAATCGAGGATTCTGAGCATCTTATGCGTCACGTATACGTGTCGCTCGTCCCCAAAGGGTTAAAAGAAAATCTGCCAATAAGGACTCCAGTAACAGACCAATATTTGTTATATTGAGGGAAAAGTATTTTGCAATTATTGCATTAATTATAAATATTTCCAGTTAATGAACAATATCAGTTAAATATTGAATTTACATTACAAATATTGGAAATAAAATGGCGAAATATTTCTATACAAATATTAATGCTGGAATAGAAATATGTAAACACTCGATGTTGAGACGCTATTTCGTGTCATTATTGCCACTATTGGCTAAAATATAGCCAAATTATCATCAATAATTACCAAGATCTAGCCGAAAGCTATAATAATGGCCCAGCAACGTTTTGCTATAATAAATCTATTTTATTTAATCATTTATTATTTTTATATTCACAGGACCCTGTGATCAGGAGGTGGGCACCTTGATCGGGCGCTTTACGTCTCCAGGTTATCCCTCCTCGTACCCTGCAAATCAGCGCTGCACCTTCACCGTCCACAGGGCGGATCCTACTGTGTGCGCAGTGGAGCTGAACTTCCTCAACTTCGACGTAGAGTACTCCAGAGACCAATGCTCCAAAGACTTTCTCATGATGCCCGACAGGACGAGGCTGTGCGGACCCATATCCGGAACACGTGAGTTTTTAGAAAAGAAGTCATTTCGCACACATGTTCATAGAAGTTACACATCTAAAAAAACATGAGCTTTGAGATACAGAGTGTTCCAAAAGTCCTTAAAGAAATGAAAAATCAATAATTCAAAATGTACAGACTATTTTCACAGCATGACATGGAATGTTTCGATAGGGAAAAAATAATTTCCAAAATAACTGTATTTGTCACAGCCAATTAGCACTCTAGAAAAGTCTACTGCTATCACGCCTATCAAAAAGCCTCATATCAGAGGGATTACAGCAGAAATTATTTTCAATGCAGACTATTTTGCTATCTCTGGCTGATATTCACACTAATAAAATACGTAAAATGGAACGTTTTCAATCGTACGCTGTTAAAATTTTTGTGAAGAATCGAACCAACTTTTGGTGTTGCAGTAGCTGCAGTTGAAACATGGTGAAACCGCGTACCAATATTTGGAGCTAATGTCTCAACTGGAGCTTCATATGTTTGAATGCGATTTCACCATCTTGGTGGTTGCAGCTTCTGCATCTTCAAAAGTTTGTTCAGCCTACCATAAACTTTTCTAACAGTGTAGTTTCTCGCATTCATTATTTCAATGGGATATACTGAAATATTAAGCTTTTTCCAGAGAGATATGTACGAAAATATGAAATATTTTATTATACAATGGCTTTTCTTGAAATCCTCATGTATCTTATAACCAAAACTACCCAATACATCGTTTCTGAAGCCCAACTCATCATAAAACCCTAAACAATTTCTCTAAAAATTCATTTTACTGGCTTTCAAACGTTTTTCGCCTTTTCTTGAAAATTACCACTTTTAAACTAGTGTCACTTTATGAATATGTGTGAGATATTTTTTCATAAAAATTTAATTAGCTTGTATATTGGATTGAAATGTAGCAAAACCTGTGAAAGCACAACCTGTCTGTAACGGAATTCTTCCTTAAGATATCCGTCAACTTTGACGGATATCTTCCGTCAACTTTGACGGATATATTAAGGTGGCGGATATCTTATAGAAAAACTCTTACATAGTTGAGAAATTTTGGGAAAATACGAAGGCTGTTCAATAAAGAATGATCGTAATTTTTTAATTCGGATAATTTATCGCACATAAATTTAATTTTCCGTTTTATTGTCAGATTAGTCTGTAATGAATATTTATAAATTGTTTCATTAATTTAATTTCAGTAGTATGGCAGTGGCTGCTGTGCAATTTTTGCCCTGAAGCATTTTAATGGCTTTGGCTGACGATTTCTTCAAGCGGAAGCAAAATTTTAGGTGGCTCATCACGTGTTGCCTGCATCGTTTCTGTAGGCGATTCTGAATGTGTCTGAATATTACAATTTACAACTATTCATTACAGACTAATCTAGTAATACAACAGGAAATTAAATTTGTGTACAATATATTATCCGAATAAAAAAATTATGATAATTCTTTATTGAACAGCCCTCGTACATACAATTTTCACCTATATCGTGGAATTCGTCGTTTCGGCACACTGTCCTGTCGCAACGACGCGACAGTAGCAATCCTGCAGGATAAAGCCTTCCTTAGGCAATTCAAATCTCGAGGCTCTCTTTATTAGTTATTACCATTTGAGACTTTCAAAACCAAATTTTAACTTTAAGTGATTTTAATTTAATTTTTAGTTAGTTCATGTTAGGACAAAATAGAATATGGAAATGGTACATCATTTTAATTTCGATTGGTTTAACGTGTATCTCTCTATTCTGAAAAAAGGTAACCAACACAGTCACCGCTGTCAATGAATTTTTTGTATCCGGAGGTCTTTCTAGGCTAATATTAAGAAAACTATTGCATATAAAAATATAAAAATTGGTAGTTTATCAAAGAAATGGTCGATAAACACGCTAAAATAGACAGTTTTTAAATCGATGAATTATTTTAAGAGATATTTAATACTGAAGTCGGTCAAAATAGTTCTGTTAAAAAAGTTTTATAGTAACAAAAAAAAAAATGCGTAGTAATTTAACCATAATTTGAAGGGATATAGTTGACAAGCTTGCGGTGTGCAGTGTGTAATTATTTTTTTTTAATTTGACTAATTTATAAGTGTTTTTTTTTAAAATAATTTTTTTATTCAAATTTTCATTATTTCGATGGAGATTTATTTCCTATTTCGAAAAGGCCAATTTGTAAAAATGCGATATAATAATATCCCCTTTCATTTAAAAAATGTATTTACACGTGACTGTTAAAAACAGAAATAAAACTTAAAATAATAATTAAATGATCACGTGTTAAAAGCAGTAAATGGGGAAAATTACGTCACAGAAAATGTTTGAATATTAACAAGAGAAATATAACTTGAGAATAATAATTAAATCATTACGCGTTAAAAGAAGTAAATGGAGAAAATTACTCCATATTTAAAATGCTGAAATAATATTTTCAACAGTTTCAGTTTAAAAATATATTTATACGAGATAATCGTTTGTTTTGAAAAAATCTTTTACCTAATGTTGCAAATTTTAAAACAGCGAAAAGGATAACATTTCCCTTCAATTAAAAAGGACATTTTTACGTCTAATAACAGGAAGAAAACTTTGGTGAAAATTTCGTCATATTGAAAACGATACATTTAAAACATCGTACTTAAAAAAATTTTCTTATAGCGTCGTTATAAAATCCTCTGAGGAACCGACATTGTTTACTTAGCCATTTTATACAAGTTGATTTTCAAATGTTTAATTGATCTTATTTAATCATTCACGAAAAAAGTTGTCAGCTGTTTCGACAGCAGTTGATTCGGCCTTAAAATCCCTCAGTCAAAGGGAAATGATTGGAAAGCCGATTACAGGAGATCGTCAGTGGTCGTTTAATTATAATTCAATCTTCCTTTATAGTTTTAAAGCAGATCAAATCAGTGTGTTTTTAGAGTTTGCGGTGTCTGAACGCGGGGTTGGCGAGCTTAGCTCGTAAAGGGCAGAGTCCCCCAGTTTAAAAAAAACAAACAAAAAACAAGCAAAAAAACCTCGCACCCTGTGGTGTTCAGTACCCTTATGTTATATTACTGTAATATTAATAAGTACCTAGTTTTTTTTTTTTCAGATATACAAAAATATGAATTGCCTACTCATATATAGACGCATCTTGTAATTGTTGTATCATAAAGCTGTAATTTATTTAACTATCTATTAAATCTTAACCGGATTTGCTTGTGATGAACTAAGAAAGAATAGATTACACTAAATTGTATGTCAAAGTTAGAAGAACATTGTCTACAACTGTATTGCTCCTAGTAGTACTTTCGCTTATTATTGGTTCCATATTGGTTCCATGCCTATCGAAGATATATATAAACAAATTTTCTTCTACAATATATTAATTTAAGGTTGGTCCCGATTATGGAAAATTCAAATATTGGAAAACGTTGGTTTAAGGCCGTAACTTTTTATTCCATTGAGTTAGAAGCTCGAAATTCTTGTAAAATAATGGGGCCGTGGACCTTATTATTTGATATTAATTTCAAACTTCATACTCTTAGCCGTTCCTGAAAAACACGGTCTTAAAAGACAGGCGGACTACAAAGGAATCCTATAAGGGTTCCGTTTTTTTCGTTTTGAAGTAAAGAACCCTAAATAATAAAAAAAACCTGTCAAAACCTAAACCTCCTGTCAAATAAAATATTATAAAAAATACACAAAGTTATCGATGTAACGGTATATCGGATTCACGCAAGTAGATAGTGTAATGCTTTGTGCAATACATATTTAATAATAATATTACAGAATTATATATTCATAAAAGTCTAGTATTAGTTACTTATTTTTGAAAATATTGCTAGAGAGAGAAGTGTTTATGCACACCTCTATCACCCATCTAAAAATATTTTGAAGAAAAGACTTTGAAGTTTAATAAAAAACATTATATAGTTCGATTTTTTTTAAAACTTGTAACAATAATTTGCTATTAGGATACGTTTTCTTATAAAGCATAATATGAGCATGAAATCAGATATGTTTGAATTTCTCAGATAGGGGAACCCTAAAAGTTGCTGGGCCTTAGACAGGCTTATTCTGTCTATTTTGGTAATTCGGCAATGGATAGGAATACCATACAATTATACTTTCTAAGACGTAAACTTGTTTTAAGAGACTAGATCAGTCATGCGAAAAAACGCGCAAGCTAATGTTAAGTTTATGGGAAGGTTCTTGGCAGATTTCTCGCTCGCATTTGAATAGTTTAAAATGTTTTTTGCATAGGATAGCTGAGGTCGATCTCTAACGTTGTTAATTTTTACTTTTTCGATTTTGGTTCCAGTTTTTTTTTTTATATAATGGTACTTTCACTTTCAGAACCGGTTCCAAAATTGAAAATGTCCACTTATAAAAAAACTGTAACCAAAATTAAAAAAGTAAAAACTAACAACGTTAGAGATCGACCTCAGCTATCCTATGGAAAAAAATCCCTTTAAAATTATTAAAATGCGAGCGAGAAATCTGCCAAGAACCTTCCCTTCCCATAGACTTAACATTAGCTTGAGCCTTTCTTCGCGTGACTAGCGTAGGCTCTTAAAACTATATTTTTTCCGGTCACTAGCGTTTTCGTCTTAGCAGATTTTACATATGAAAAAATGAAACGTGAGACTATTCTTCTTAATTACACAAATCTCATAAAAATTAATTTTTCATTAAATTGTGATTTTTTTTTCAGGTCTTTTGAAATTCCCAGCCGGAAGTGACATCCTCGCTCTCAACTTCTTCAGCGATGGTTACAGAAGTGGCCGAGGTTTCGACATCGAAGTCACCCAGAGAAGAAACACCTGTAGGATCCCTGTCTCTGGTAAATGGCCTCCTAATCCATACCCTGGAAGAAGGCCCTCTAATCCATATCCTGGGAGAAGGCCCTTTAATCCATATCCTGGAAGAAGGCCTTGCAACCCACGAATAAATCATCCGAAGTTTTGCTAAATTTGATTCAATTAAAATATTTATCATTTCTAAAAATATATTGATTTTAGTTTTCACTTTCCGGGAAGTTACTGAAATTTCAAAATCACTTTTTCAAGTAAATAAAAAGCAAACTACTAGTAATAATGCAGATACTTCGATCTGTATTTTTTCAAATTTTCTTTCAATTTTTTTTTTTCAACAGAAATTGATTACTATTTTTGAGTTAGCTGAAAAAAAATTGAAATGTCCAGAACATGTTCAAAGAAGCCATAAAATCATACAAGAATTCTTTCATGTAAAAATAAATTACAAATAGTACAAACATAAAAAATTACTATGCAGATCATAGGTAATGTAAATTACAACAGGGAATGTTTCTGTCATATCTTTGCAAATCAAAATAGTTTATAAATTCAGTTTAACCCCGCTTGAGCGAACCTTCTTTATAACGATATTTTGGCTATAGCGAACTTGAACTTTTGTCCCAAACTGTTTAGTTAATGGTGTTTGAATGCTTATAATGAACTAATTCCAGTTGTATGATAAAATTTTAGATTGTATAGTATCTCTTCGGAGCAGACAGTATATATTAAGAAAATTATCCTATAAAAAGAACTTATTATCATAAAAATAAAAATTATATTAATATATGCTAAAAGGTGATTACGATAAATGTAAAGGCTTAGAAAAATATTTTAATTAACAGACCTATTAGTTTCGTAAATACAACCAGTAACATTTTTAAGATCAGTAATGATAAAACAAACTATTTTCGTAAAACATTTTGAATTAATTCAATTCATATTTAATACTTGGAAAATTTTCCAGAGAAAATTTCTCACGCCTTGCATTCATAATATTCAAATTTTATTTGCTTAATAGGCGTATAGCCAACATAGTGAAAAAGTACCCAAGCCGGGACTCGAACCCGGGTCATCAGAATAGCGCACTGATGTTCTACCAACTGAACCACTTGAGAACGATACTCAGCCTGGAACTTTTTCACCACAACATGTTGGCAAGGCTACAAACGCAGCACAAGATGGAATATTTTCCGTGAGCCGCCAACCCTGGGGCAAACACGAAATCCTTGCCAACATGTTGTGGTGAAAAAGTTCCAGGCCGAGCATTGCCTATCTCCAACTATATCTCCAACAGATAAAATATTAGAGCGTGTTTAAATCTATTAATTTGAGAAAAGTTTTGGAATAATTTTTGAAAACGTTTAGAAAATGTTGTATTACAAAAGAATTAAAATTCATAACAACTTTCTAGTATTTTTTCTATTTTTTTTTAATCATAAATAATTATTTGGACAAGAAATTCTATTTTAAAATTGAACTAATGAAACACGTGTTTAAACAAGTGGGTAAGTGTGATCGAAGATCGCACAAAAGGTTTCGTTTAATATTCCTTTCAAAACACTTTATCCTTTCTTTAATAAATCCAAATAAATTTCATTTTCCAAAATAAAAGTCATGTTTTTTATAAAATAAAAATTTACAGGTCTATTTTTCGTTTTTTCGAATATCTGAATCGGCCCTGTCATATTCTGCTCTGTCATAATAATATCTGCCATGTGGGCTAAATGCGATATTTAATAAAAAGTAGTTTCTCCCCCCCCCCTCTCCCCTTCTTTTTTAATAATCCATATTCGTATTATTAATTACATCATTCACTGTTAAAAATTTGCAGCAAACTGTACAGTCATCTGACCGTTTTTATAGAAAACGGTTACGCAACCGTAATTTAACTCTATTCTGAGCATATTATCGCCCATATTATGGTAAGAATAGAGTTAAATTACGGCTGTGTAACCGTTTTCTACAAATACGGTCAAATGACTGGACTGTTTGCTGCAAATTTTTAACAGTGTTGTCTATTAGCGCTTTATTTCTTTTTTCTATACAAAAATCAGCATATAGAGCTTTAAGCAAATTTTTATTTTGCTAAATGCTGACACATAATAAAAAAGTTATAATAATAAATGTAAAGACATATTCTATCATTAAGGCACCAGACGGCGAAAACATAAAAATCTCCAAGAACACTTCAAAATCGGGGATTAAATTAAACTGCAAAACTTCCTCCATGGGATATCGAACTTTTAGAAAATTGTGATAATGCAATCGTGGCAAATAGTGGAAAATCCTAGTTATTAAAAGATGGTACGTTTCATTATAAAGTTCGTATCCATTTTTTTAGAACATCATTTTCATCCAACCTTCAAAATACGTTTCTCGGTATTGACAAAGTTTCTAGGCATATTTTAGCTCGCAATTTAACATGTTTCTGAAGATAGAGCAGCGCACATTTATATTTATTTTTAGATTTAATACAACATGACAAATTAAATGAAAAAATAAATTGTGTTATGGCTCAAAATATAATTAAAACAAAATGCTAATGCTCCTTTTGCTTAATTATAACATTTATTTGACACACAGCATACAAACTTGAAAACAGACAGTAATTATTAAAATTCGAATTCGTTCACCGAAATTGCAGCATAGCAAGAATTTGCATCTTCAAAACCCTCCGTATCCAACAGTTTAAAAGTTCATGTCGCTATCGAAAGACATCGAAATGATACTTGATAGTCCTCTGCAATCATTATCTTTATACCCGGCGGCAATCGGTAGAGTACCTTTATCCCCAGCGGAAATCGATAGAGTACCCGTAACACTGGCGTTGAGAGTCCGAGACACCGCAAGGTTGTCCACAGTTACACTGCCTAGTCCCATGGTAGCCACACATTCATGATCAATATTTATTTGCATCATAGGAATGACTCACTTTTGTTTACATTTTTAATTTTGGGATTAGACGAATTTCCACTGCGGATGTCTCGGAATATATGCGTATTTCGATATATGTATTCTCTCAAGATGTTTTTGTTTCTTTACAATGTGTCTAAAAAGATAAATTTTACGCACCATTACTCAAAAAAAATAATTCTCTGAAATTAGCCAAACATGGCTGATAATCAGGGCTGGGTGATTTTGCTGCAAGGTCAGCCCGGATTCAACATTTGGCGCCTTTTTTGGCAAATTAAAATTTCTTCTAATAGACGTAACGTTAAAGTAAAAATGGATACCCCCAAGTGGGTAATTAATCGATTTTCAGATTTTTTTTCGATACTTTATAGTGTAAACGAATTTCGCACCAAATTGGAAGTCTGTAGGTGCAGTAGATATATGATTGATGAGTGAGTGAGTCAGTGATAAAATTATCGATTATCAGACCTTTTCAAATATCATTATCTCGAAAACTAATTATGCGTAATTTATAAAATTTTGGATTCTGGATAATTAAAGGGGCCTTACTACGCATCTAAAATTACAAGTACTTAGGTCAAATAGATTTTCAGTGGTAGAGTGTCGAAATTTGGCGAAAACAGCTCGAAATGGTTCGTGTAATATAACAGACTAGTATGTCAGACGAACTTCGCTGACCCACTGCCGTGTGTTTAGATATTGCTGAGTAGTAGTAGGTTTTAAAACTTGGGTTTAATTTTAACATGTAGATGACCTCTTATGAAACAATAATAAACGCAATCATATACAACGATAAAGGACTTTTCCCGAATCAAAAGCCGTATTTACTCTTTTCTTTGCATAATTTAGATTTGGAGTTATAGCCTATGAGTTCGGAATTTTTTATTTCTTTTTCTGCATTGTACATTGATTATCGTGAGAAATTTTACATAGCGTGTGAAATAATATTATAATGGCATTGCTTTGTGGGGGTCGCGTGATTGAATCTCTGTATTATTAGCATTTCACAAAGGGCAATCGGGTTATAAAAAAAAAAAAGATGAGGATAATAGAGGCACATCTAATACGGATTAAATTTACAGTTAAAGGAGCATGCGCTTATTAAGTATGAGGTAAGCCTAGGATTTCATAGAATTAACAATAACTTTTGATTACATATTATTAACTAAGCTAACAATGGAAGTGTTTAGTATGTGATGAGTAAATATTATTTCAAATCCAACTGTTCATGAAAATCACTCAACCGTACCGTTATCACCTACTGAATTGAAACAGATCACCTTGGACCAATATTTATTTTGTCGGCCTATTCCAGAATTACGACTTTGTAATGAATAAAATCAGGGTCGGCTTTAGAAGCGGACAAGGTCGGGTGACCACACAGGGGTGCAAAAAAATTAAGCACAGAAGATACGCAATATACACCCAGAAAAAAGTTTTGTTGAATCAACAAAAATTTGGTTGACCCAACAAAACTTTTTGTTTAAATATAGGTCAATGGAAATTTTGTTTGAATCAACAAAAAAAATTTTTTTTTGCAATTCCAAAAAAAATGTTTGTATCGTCAGCAAAAAATGTTTTGTTAATTCAAGTAAAATGGTTCAATTTTACTTGAATTTTGCTAAAACAACCAAAATGTACTCAACAAAACATGTTTTGTAGTTTTAATCAATTCCTTTTTCTGGGTATACTTAGTTAAAATTTAATAGTTTCTTCAGAAGATATTATTCGCTGGGGCACTGAAAAATATCTTGCCCAGGGCGCTGCGGATATTAAAACTGCCCCAGGAGATCTTGTTGTAAACGACGAAGAACTAGTTATATTAGTTTACGAATAAATAAAGCGCGGCTATGAAGAAAATAATTAAATAAAAATAAGTGTAAAAGAAAATATAGTTTTTTTAACACTCTTTTATAAGCATTTTATGTTTATCTTAGAAATCGAGCCTAATTTAATGAGTGCAATTTATGTTGGTGAAAAAAAAAATTCGTTACAATATGTTAATTTGGTGTGAGTCCCGACTATGAAAAATTCACCACTTTGATTGGCGCTTTATTCAAAGCGCGAACGAATAAATTTATTTAAAAATTGTAATTTTGGCTTTGTTTCTTTTTTTACATATCGCAACAGGTAAGAAAAATAACATTATTTAAACTATCTATTCAGAATTTTGAAAATGTTTTCTAAACGTATAATAATATAATTGATCATATAATTGATTCAAGCGTACTTAAAAATATATATATCACTCGCGTATATTTGGCGCATAATGAACTCCATTCTTTTTTAAACTGGTATATAGTTGTAACTCTAAAGAATATTTGACGATTGATCACTCGTGGCCGCTAACAGAAAAAAATGCCTTAAAATTAATTAATTTATAATTAAGTTTTAAAAATATCAAAATGTTGTATTGTCATCGGAAACGCACTTATGTACATAATTTTTATAATTCTAGCCCTATCAGTAAGTGAGTGAAAAATCGATTACAAAATTCCATCTTTACATATAAAAACCAATTTGTGTCAAATAAAAGAGTGTAACAATAAAATAATAATAATAATAATGTGAGGAGAAAAGAACTGATGTAACTCTACTCGGCTTTCCGAACATTTTATTGAATACCGTGGATTTAGATACATTTCTGTCACAATCAAATCAGTTGGATTCGAACACTAGACCTCCCGTTTCGTAATGGACCATAAGCATTTCTGACGTCATCCACCGTCACGATGACGTTTTTCTTTTATACAGCTAATTAGCGTCACTATTTTTCCCACAAGCGTTCGAGAAGAGCCAATCAAATACGGGTAATTCCCCACAAGCATTGCGTGCTCCGTGTGGTCCATTGGAGACGTTACCTCTTAGCCACTAATGCTAGACTATCGCCACAATATGTATCATTTATACTCTGTCACATTTCCTTGGTGATTTTCCTTATAGAGCCGGTCGCAAAATGGTTGGAACATGATTTGAAAATGGATTCAATACCTGATCAGTCGTCCAATTTTTAGGAAAATCTATAAAGTTCTTGCAACAGTAGTTTATAACCTATTCTCTCAATGAGAGCTCAATCGGAATTACCGTTTGGGAGGGATCGTGTTCAGTCACACACATATACATCCTGATTACAATACTTTCCTTACACTGAGCGTTAGGAAAAAAAAAAGTGAGTAAGTGTGATCGAAGATAGAATAAAAGGTTTGTTTAAAATTCTTTTCAAAGCACTTTATCCTTTAATTAATAAATCCAAATCATTAATGTATAATTATCCTTGTCATTTATGAATACACTTTATCAATAAGAATATAGATGGCAGCACCATTAAATTTAATAATAAAATGATAACAAGAGAAAGCTATTTTTAAATAAAAGTAATTGAAGAACTGCTTTTCGGACAATTGTAACAGCATATGTTTGTATATCTGAGAAGCATATTTAGTTTTATGATGTAATTTTAGCTTAAAAAACAGAAACCTCTAATTTGGCAAAAAAATACGAAAGTTCTTTTAAGTAAATCCATTGGACAATGAAATATAAAAATCGAAAATTTCAACTTCCGTCGTCCAGAATAGAACCCGGAATTTTTGGGTTAGGAGGAAAACGCTCTACCACTGAACCATCTAGCCTTCGCGAAAAAGACTGAAATTAAAATTCTGTTTTAAAATCTAAGAAAATCGCAGAAATGGTTGGATGTCATTAAATGAATTAATTTAATTAAAATAATATAAGACTTTTCTAAAGTGTTATGATTTATCGGGCGACACGTCGTATTCAGCTATAAGTATACAAAATTTCAAGTTTCTAACTTATACAGTTTCCAAGTACGAACTCTGTGACGGACAGACAGACAGACAGAAGAGTGAGACTAATAGGGTTTCGTCAGCTGCCAGTATTATACCGTAAAATTAACAGTAATAAACAGTAAAATAAGTAGTAATACGCTACCGCGCGTGCGCGGTAGGATGGTACTTGCAATTTATTGAAATTTCAACCAATCAATATTAAACAGAAACATTAGTAGTTTAGGTAACATTAGATGTTAATATAAATTGTGTATTTCATTTCTATAATATTTTGCATAGGTCCAAATATAAAGCTCCAGGCATATACATTGGATTATACTATTTTTGAAACGCTAATTATTAATTAATGATTTATTTGATTATCAAAAACTCATATGCAGAAACATTTAATTTTATGGGTCGTTATTAAAATTAGGATGGTTCAAATGGTTTAATTTGTAACTAACTTATCACATTCATATTCTATCAAACCGTAATAGTATACGGTATCAAATGCTGATACACTTTGTATATTACGAAACAAATATAAATAAATAAAATAAAACTTTAGATATTGTAACATGATGATTTTTTTTTTTTTTTAATAAATGATGTCATTTGCATAAAAAATTATGAAACAACAGATCAAAACCGCTATAAAATATATAGGAGATGCTTAACAAGTCTGAGTGTTTCAGGTTGTTTTTTCATTTTTTGTTCTCCGCTCAACACGTACAAAGTAACGCACGGTCGACAAAAGAAAACAAAAAAGAACACCCCATATATTTTAATCCCATTGTTTTCGATATAAACGGAAATAGCCGTTCGACTGGAAATTATGTCTTCTTTCAATTTATGTTTTAAAAAAATACTTAGGGAGTCATCTTGATGCTGAAATTGTACCAAACTCTGAAATTTTCAATGCAAACACCTAGTTTGGGCTTCATATTTAGATTTTTCGGCAAATTTTATCCTAAGCTACGAAACAAGAAATCATTCGGTCAGGTAGTTTAGGAAGCATGATGGTTTAAAGTTTAGAACTCCCAACGTTAAACATTCATTTGTAATCGTTGCAAAACAGATAGCAATGCGGGCAGTTTTTTAGATTATAACTCAAAACCAACACAGAAAAAAATAAAAAACCCAATTTGGGTTGAAAGATTCTCGGGTAAGAATGGGTATTTAACAGTGCCCAAAATGTATACACAGTGGTAACCAAAACAGGCATGGACCAATTTGGACTCGTACCTAAATTGGGTTTTTATTTTTTTTCTGTGAACTGAGCGAAATGAACAGCAGCGATTTTAGATTCGCATATTTAAAGCTTCTACAAAACGATTTCGGCTAAAAAATTTATCCGTTACGATTCATATTTTTTTTCGGAACTATATATTTCGAATTTCGAAAAAAAAAAAAAAAAGAAAAGGATGAATTGATGTATATGATGCATTGCAAAATGTATTTTTACTTTCTTCTATCTATAATAGAAGAAAGTATTGTAATCGAAATTTTTTTCGACTTCCGGTTTTCGACGGATTTACACGTTTTAGGAGTCAGAGATTCCGAAAAACGTGTTTTTACAAAATGTCTGTCTGTCCGTGTGTGTGTCCTCATTGTATCATCGAAAAGTGTATGAAGTTATGCTTCAAATTAAACCTAATTTTTTTTCTATGCTTTTGGCTATGGCAAGCAGATTATATCAGAATTTGAGAATATTTCGACGAAAGAGGGCGCTGTGATCGATATTTTTGTTCCATTTTCACTATTATACCATCGAAAAGTGTATTAAGTTATGCTTCAAATTGAACCTAATTTTTTTTCTATGCTTTTGGCTATGGCAAGCTGGTTCTATCAGAATTTGGGGATATTTCGACGAAAGCGGGCGCTGGGATCGATATTTTTGTTTCATTTTCACTATTGTACCATCTAAAAGTGTATGAAGTTATGCTTCAAATTGAACCACATTTTTTTTCTATGTTTTTGGCTAACTCAAGCAGGTTCTATTAGAATTTGGGGATATTTCGACGAAAGGGGGCGCTGCGATAACCATTTAAAGATATCAAATTCAAAAAGATGTGCAAATTCAAAAAAATTAGAAATCCTAAAACTTTTTTTTCGTTAAATATTCGGCCTTGATCCGGCCGATGAAAATATTGATTTTATTGGCGTTGTGATAGCGAATTTTGAAGTATTAACATGACTGAGATAGAAGAAAGTTTTGGGATTGGCACGTCCGACTAGTTTAAACAGTAATCGACTTTTAGAAGCTTCAAATATGCGAATCAAAAATTTCAGCTCATTCCGCCAAATAGTTTTTGAACTATTGGCAATTGAAGCAATGCTGTACTTAGACAGCTAAGTCACATAATTTCCATACACACAATGTCACGTTTCATATGAGCTGTGATGTTTCTCCAGTGCTTCATGTCGTTTACAGAATTGAGCTGCGCTGTCCTTCTTTTTCTAAAGTAAACATCAAACGTCCCATTGATGTAAGGTATATATCTAGTTTCAGTAGAAAGGGGAGAACATGTGTATGTGGGTTTATTTGAATAACTATAATAACTTTGCCACAAAATACTTTAACCGATTGCGCTGGAAATACAGGGAACATTGACATTTAATAAAACATATACTATATGAAAAGAAAAACAAAGCAATTAACAGATTGTTAAACAACAAGCTATGTAAATCAGGATAACCATTTGGCAATTTTAGCTACAGAACATACCGGGGAAGTACTTATACATTCTCCATTAAAACATAACCAAGCAGCTTATGCCAAGTCTTTTCTAAAATAATATAGTTCCAATACTGACACTTTCATACTACTCACGCTTTTTACTACAACGGAGTTGTGGTGTTGCACGCTCCTTGACCTCCTATGTATACAAATTTGAGTTAGCATAGATAAGCGACATCACTTACTTCAAAATTTTCCACTCAAACCTTGCGTATATTTAGACAGCTCTCTCTGATTTGTCGTTTATGTTTGTTTATTTTATTTTATTTTTTTCAGAATGTGGCGGCGAAGTTACAAGTTCAGCTGGCCGCATCACGAGTCCTAGCTACCCCAGGTACTATACGTCCGGACTGAGATGTCAGTACAAAATAAGAAGGCCCGAACCCAGTACCTGCACGGTCGAGCTGGACTTCAGATCGTTCGATCTCGCTAACAGTGCTGGATGCAGCGAAGACTACCTTCAACTGCCGGACAACAGCAGACTGTGTGGAAGCCAGCTTGCTCCAAGTACGTGATAAACCACAATTAAATAGTTTTTTGTAAAAACCGGTCTGTGGGATATTGCATTGACTTTTCGTTTTATTTTTATCTGAAGCAATTTTCTGGTGCTTAAATGAACCGTTTCATGCAAGAGTGGTGTAAATCACGTTTTCTTATATGCTCAAAAAGAAGAATTTTCTGGACACGCTACAATGTTTCCTATGGGAAAAAAATATCTGCGACCGATTCGTGGAACTACCGCTTATACCGATATTCCTACCTGTAGATTGATATATCAACATATCCTCTATACATTTAATTTATTTTTTTTCAAAATTAGTCGCTTACTCCACTCTTGTATTAAACGGCTTAAATTTGTATCTAAATTTTAGTGATTGAAACAATCACCATCAGCTCATCACGAACGGTTTTGGGACACGAATATCTATTTTTTTGTATTCAGAATCTTTGGAATTTTTTTTTTATTAATAATTATTATGGGGTAGCACGAATGAATACTTTTGCACGGAATGTATAAATTTGGTTAAATTACCTTGACATTGAGTTGTCATTCAATTTTTTTGTTCTTTAAAGATCATTACAATGTTACAGAGTAGAAGAATACAAGGTGACTTAAGACGATAACGCTAAATATTACCTTATTGACAAATTTTATTTACGCAGTAGAGTGGTTTATATTAATAGAGTAAAATCTGTGAAAACGGAAATGATCTTATGCGAGGATCTTTCCTTTAACGGGAAAATGTCATGGCCCCAACTTACATGTTTACTTACTAGTTTTTTACTTTCTTCTATCTATAATAGAAGAAAGTATTGTAATCGACATTTTTTTCAACTTCCGGTTTTTGACGGATTTACACGTTTTAGGGGTCAGAGATTCCGAAAAACATGTTTTTACAAAATGTCTGTCTGTCCGTCTGTCCGTCCGTCTGTGTGTCTTTTCATTGTACCATCTAAAAGTGTATGAAGTTATGCTTCAAATTGAACCACATTTTTTTTTCTAGGTTTTTGGCTATGGCAAGCAGGTTCTATCAGAATTTGGGGATATTTCGACGAAAGGGGGCGCTGTGATCGATATTTTTATTCCATTTTCACTATTATACCATCTAAAAGTGTATGAAGTTATGCTTTAAATTGAACCACATTTTTTTTCTAGGTTTTTGGCTATGGCAAGCAGGTTCTATCAGAATTTGGGCATACTTCGACGCAAAGGGGCGCTGTGATCGATATTTTTGTTCAATTTTCACTATTGTACCATCTAAAAGTGTATGAAGTTATGCTTTAAATTGAACCACATTTTTTTTCTAGGTTTTTGGCTATGGCAAGCAGGTTCTATTAGAATTTGGGGATACTTCGACGAAAGGGGGCGCTGTGGTAGCCATTTAAAGATTTCAAATTCAAAAAGATGTGCAAATTCAAAAAAAATTACAAATCCTAAAACTTTTTTTCGTTAAATGTTCGGCCTTGATACGGAGAATCCGGAGCAATTTTTGTTTTGCCTCAATCTTAAAAAATAGCTGAGATATAGCGGTTTGAAATTTTAGGGTGGCTGACATTTTCAAACAAGACAGCGGAATTTCATCTATAAACGGGTTTAATTTATGAGTTTTAGTTAACATGATTTCGGCAAATTTTCTTTCATTGTTGTAACCATTCATCCTATTACATGCTTATCACTATATATTTATATTCGCCAACGTCGAATTCTCGCCAAACTTGGCGACAGTTGGCGGAATATCGCCAAATTTGGCGACCAAAATAAGTTGCCATAAATGAAGCCAACTTGGCTGTAGAGGACTAATTTGGCGATATCCTCATTCAAATTCAATGTTGACGAAAACTGGGATTGAATCTTCTTTATTTAGGTTCCACGCATTTTACCTTCGTGTTTTCCAGTAAAATTAGCTAAAATCGTAAAACCAAGGAATAGGGATGCTATCTGTTCCTGTCGGTTCAGGCCAGAAGGACTTTTCCTAGTTTAGTATACATCGGTTGTTCGCATCCCTGTAACCCGACGATTCGCAAGCAGCTGACGTACAACAGAATGACGAAAAATATTGATTTTATTGGCGTTGTGATAGCGAATTTTGAAGTATTAACATGACTGAGATAGAAGAAAGTTTTGGGATTGGCACATCCGACTAGTTCTTACTTATAAGAGTGATCGGAAAATAACTGGCGACATTTTAAAGGATGGTAGAGGAAAGCTAAACAAGCATTTTTCATCATAGAATGTGTATCCGGAAATGACGCGTATCTGCGTCATCGATTGGCGCTTATACGCTGTTTTTCATTGCACCTTTCACATTTTTTTTCGTCACCAGCGCTAAAGAACGCCAGTTATTTTCCGATCACCCTATATACTTACATAAATACATCTTACTTATATATGTACTTACGTACAACAATTTGTAATAAGTCGACCCCGCTTAATTGCATACGGTTGGTTCTACTGTAATGTATGCATTTAAGTGGGGTATGCATTTAAGCGAGGACAGCAATTAGTGTTATCAGTATACGTTATCATTTGATTATATATACAATGGATATGATAAATATTAATGGACAATCATTATTTACATAATAATTAAAAAATTAATTATTGTATTAATAATTTTAATCAATAACACTGCAAAGTGATCCTAAAGTTTGCTGCACATAGCTTCAGATCTCCCAAGGCGCCACATTGGGGGGGGGGGACGCAGTTGTCGTCAAATGAGGAGGGAAACACCGGCGCTAACAGTGTGCTTTTTTCTCTTGACCATCTGGATTACATTTTCTCCAATTCCAGGATTATCAAGAATTACCCAAAACATCTTGAGTAGCTATATGTACGACAAGTTTAAAAAAAAAAATCACACCTGTCAAAAATCAACATTCCCATGTGCTTCCTAGAATTAAGAGAAAAAAGTCTTCTTTCACGACAATTCCTGCTCTTTGATTGTAATGATAACAAACCATTGTAACAAAAAATATATTTATTTCCGTTATTCTTTTCTTCCCATTCTTCGGTATCAATGGAATTCACATAATCCGGATTACTAGATTGGAGATATTTTATGCATTTAACCGAGGATTGTTATGCGATAAAACGAGTATATTTAACATTAACCTTATGAGGGCCGTTTCTGTTCCACGCCATTCTATACATATAAGCGGGATATGCGATTATCCGTTACCCGATTAAGTGGGGTATGTACAATAGATATAGCAACCCTTTTATCAACAAATGGAAGTTGTACTGTGTATGGAGGAATCATTCAATTCCTGACCGCCATCGGCTGTTCGAGTGCCTTAGGCTGAAGACCTTTTCCGCACTTTTAATTTTTTACTATCCTTAATTTTATGTAGTACTAATATTGTACTACCACTAGACGTTTTCCTTATGGCTGCCTTATGATGCGTTATACGAGTAGTACTTATATCCTGGGCGTGGAGTTGCTTCGCAACTAGGCAGCCCATTGAAAGCATATCCTGTTCCTCTGCTCTGCTACTGCCATATTCAACAAACTAAATCATAACTAATTAAATCCACATTCAACTAACTAAACTACTCTATTAGGTAGATGCAAATGTTTATGGCGTTTAGTTTCTATTTGAGATGAATAAACATTGAGAAATTAATCAATAATAAATTCACAATACAACAATAGTTTATTTCCATGATCGACGATTTTATGACACGAATATATTTTCGATTTTGAACTTATTCAGTGTTTACTTCAAATTATAAATACTAGATGGCAGCACCACAGGAAATTTTGCGCTAGTAGCGACTGACACCTACCGTTCAAATGTTTTTGTTTTACTGCAGTAACCGCAGAACAGTGTTGAATCCAGGGGGTGGCCCGGGGGGGAATGTCCCCCCCGGAGCATTGAAATGTCCCCCCCGGAAGATTTGAAATTTTATGCTTTTAATGGTTAAAAAGTGCAATTTCCCCCCCGGAACTCTAAAATTCCCCCCCCCGGAGCGACAGAAATCCCTCCCGGAGAAAAGTGTCTGGATTCAACACTGCCGCAGAATGTAGATGTAATGTGTAAGTACTTGTTCTGTGATGTAAATTAAAAATGTTTGAAGTGATTTATTTCGTCCACCTCAGTTATGATTCTGTTATATTTAATTAATTAAATCTTCTTCTTCAATAATACATAATACAGAGTAATTTCAGACGAATCAAGGTTGTTCTAAACTGGATAATTCTGACACATTCTGACAAATAAGCGATGTCCCTTTTCGATGTAATCCAGTTTTTCGCACAAATTTTCAAGCAAGTCCAGCACTGAGTGAAATATATAGATCGAAAAACGATTCAGAGACAACCAAACGATTCTTTCTGAGAGCCAATGAATTTCTGTTCTCAGCAACAGGCGATTGTAAACTTCTTCATTTCCACTACAAAGGTCAACTAATCTGTCGTGCAAAATGAATTACTTCTAATCTTATTGACTGCTCTAATAAGGTAATGAAGCGACATATGAAGGTGTTCATTCAGATATTTTGCAACTAAATGCTGACGATGAATAACACAATGTACAACGAATACATTTGGTACTGCTTGTATCAAATGCACTAGTAAACCCTTATGACTCCCCTTCATTGCTTGAGCACCATTAGCAGAAGCTGACAAAATATTACGAAATTGAATTTCTCTCTTTTGAAAAACTTTGTTCATGGTATTAAATACGATACTCCCTTTGTATCACTCACTTTACAAATTTTTTACAAATAGTAACTCTTGACAAATTATTTCTTCTTTTATGAATCGAACATATGATAAGAGTAGTGCTTCGTTATTTGGTTAGAGTTGATTTATCAAGTTGAATGGAAAATTTGCAGGTCTTTCAGTAATAGTATAATGATATTTCAACGTCTTTAGTTTTTTCATCTATTCTTCTTTGCATTGAATTATTACTCACATGAATTTTTTTATGATATCTGATGATGTCTTATAGAGCAGTTTTTATTACCTCTTTGAATGACGATATAGTTAATTCCTCGCCATTTGTGTGTTGTTTTCTCGTTATTGAGCTTAACAATTAAATATTATGAGGCTCGCAGTCCGTCATCTTCTTGTTTAGAAGACGACTCAAAAAGGTTTGATACAGTTTGCTGTTTAAAATATTTCTTTTCCAGTCCTTGAAAATAGGATAAATCTTTGTCCTTTTTATCAACATTAATTTTATTCAAATTTTCTTGTAGCTTTCATAGCTTCATTTGCAAAAAAAAAAACATTTTGGCACATTAAACACATTGGTAATGACTGGTTTGTAGGAGTGCGTAAATCCATACTTCAAATACTCAATGCTAGACTGTCGGCATTTCTTCTTAAATTCAGACAATTTGAAATACAAAATTTGCCAAGGTTTAAGTGTAAATAAAGTAACTTTTCAACAAATTTATAGATGTAATCAACTAAATATAATGGCGATAATGACTTCTGTTGCTTTCACCCAGAATAAACGAGTTTCTTGTGCAGATAAAAAAAAAAAAACAGGTTTGTTTGGAAATCTTTGTTCAGGCGTATGTCATCTTTTTAACATTTTTCGAAATAGAGGTTAATGAAACTAGTCGTTGGGGGCCACCATAATACTTACCCATCATGGATATGCATAATGTAAAATATTAAAATAAAAATGTGTAAACTACTTATAAAATGCATTGCAATTCAAATGAAATCCTGGCTTGATGACGTCATAAACTTTAAAGGCTCGATTACTGAATTGCTTGAAAGAAACATCCTTATAACTCCAAAAATAATAATCCTATTAACTAGCGGTTTATTGCATCTGATTAAGCGTCAAATTCCCAATTAAAATATATCTTTGAAGTGAAATTTAGATGAAATACAAGGTCATGAAAAATCGAAGAGTGTGGAAAATAGGATTCCAAATATCTCGGCAACTCATTATCCGATCGACTTCATGCTTTATGCAAAATTTATGTTTTTTTATTGTCTTTTATATTCCTTTCTTAAAATAAACAATTTCGAAAATTTTTATATACCTTTTATCAGAACGAATATTTCGAGAGTCCGAAAAAAATAGTTCTGGTTAATCGAGGTTATTGAAATGAAATAGGCTTCTTCCTATTATTACATACTAAGTACATACCAAATTGCAAGTCTCTATCTCAATTTTTTCGGGAGATAGAGCGTTTACAGACACACAGACGGACGGCAAATTTTTTTTTTCTAAAAATATGTTTTTCGGAATCTCCAGTGTCTGAAACGTGTAAAAAAATTTTCGATTTTCAAAACGATTACAAGACTTACCCTATACTACGTATGATGGGTAAGTAAAAAGGAATTCGGTTTCAGATTTTTACAGCCTAATAAGGCAAATTTTGCACTCCGCGATTTCTGAACTTTTAACGATTTTTAATGCGATTTTTCACATTCTGCAGCGAATTTTTGACATCCATGAAATAATTGCGGTTGCAATGTTTTAGCCCACTATAATAAAATTTTGTCCTCAAGATTTAGCGTTTATTCGTGTTCCATGGCGATTTTTGACATTCGTAAAAGAAATTCGATTTGAGGATGTCAATGAATAGGCGAAGCAATACCAGTACAAATGAGAATATAAATTTATTTACAATTAAGAATAAATTTACTTTTGTAAATATGTTAGTGAAGTATTTGAATTCAAAATAAAACATAATAAGCTTCTATTAAACTAGTATAAAACAAATTTCAATTATGTTAATTAGACTAACATTTTAAGCTCATAAATCCCCCACCGAAATATTTTTCTGGCTACAGCATTGGTAACAAATGATTCTTCGCCGACAGTACCCATCAAAATGTGATATAACAGACCAAATTTCCGACTGTTCTGCAACACTGGAAAAAGATAACTTATTGGTTCAAGTAACGCAAATAAAAGTGATAAATTACTTTAATTTAACGTTAAATTATGTAAGTACGGCTATTTCTTTGCATATTTTGTTTGTCCTCAGTAATTTACTCTATTGTATTGAAAAATTGTCCCTAACTTTCAATTTAACTAAAATTACTAAATTAAAGAAAAATTTGTTTATTTTAGCATTAAGATAATAACCTATTTCATTTCTGTCAAAAACAGAATGAAATTTATTCAACGAAAGGGATTATTTTACACCCTTTAAATATTTAACCCTTAATTGCATAGTGATGTAAATTTCCATCACTATTTATTTAACTTTTAATAAATAAATCAACTTCTTCGCCACCACTATATTTATACAGAAATATTAATCCAGTAAATTTCCCGTGAACTATGTTGCTGAACTAAATTAAAAATCTATCTTAAAATTTCTGGTGTCTAATATTTAATATATGTATAAAAAAAACACAATTGTAAAAGAAAAACTCATGCAAAGTAGGGTTAAATCCTTTAATGCTGACTTCGGTTAGTACGGACAAAAAAAAGGGACTCCGCACTAACGGGAGTTCACTGTACTGGGAAGTTCAAAAAAACGCAGTTAAAATGCAGAGACAGTTCAATACAGAGAGTTTGAAAACAAATCCCTCTAAGTGACTTACAATCGCTAGAATTAGAGGTAAGTTTGAGGCAGATGGTATTGTTTAAAATGCTTCCAAGCAGCGCTTGGGAAAACCACGGTTTATCAACAAACCGTGTAAATGAAAACAGCCTAGTAGGTGATGCCACTGCTTCACGTTATGAACAGTGTCTGAATCAGAACCCACCTCAGTTTGAAGACAGTGTTCAATTTTATGAACGTTCATTATTACAATTCCATTTCTCAATTCGAAATGCAGTGTAATAAAAATAATTGTGTTAAAATCGCTTAAAGTGTGTACACATTTTTTTAAACACCCTGTATATTCTTCCTTCACAGAAGCCCTCGACTACTCATCTATCGGAAGCGACGTCATGACGCTAACGTTTGTGACGGACTCGGTTAGAGCTGGCAGAGGTTTCGACATTGTTGTAAGGCAGATACCGAATTCTTGCAGCATCCTACCTCCACCACGTAAGTAAAACAACACGTTTTATGAAAGATTTAGTTTTAATAAATGAAAGGTGAACATTTAAAAAAAATGACGTTACACGGATCCCTAACCACCAGAGTATTGAAGCAATTGAAATGAAATTTCATATGTAAATATTTCAAACTATGCGATCGAGAACGTGGGAGAAAATTTGGTGAACAACAACAATCGTGTTGTAATTTTTCCAACTGAGAGAAAAGTGCTCAAGCCTGGCGCTCAAAAGTGCTCAACATCTGGTCTGTCATTTCAGTCAGCTCAACAGAATAAACCGCAGGTAAAAGAATAATGATAAAAACAATGATAGACTTGCGAAAAGCGATTTAGCGTTTTCTACGATAAGCGTAAATTCATGTTTTTACTCAGTCGGAAAAATTACTAATCGCTTGACTTCTTTTCCAATCAGTAAACTTGTGTTAAAAACGCTCTTTTGCTTTTTCATTCCGTTGGAAAAATTAGAACTCTTTTCTTTTTTGGCCTATCAATATGGTCACTGCGTTAAAAATAATAAAGAACAACATTTGTGCTCGTACTGTTAAGGTTACAGTGACAAAATTTCGAAATTTTCAAATGGCCATCACAATTTTCTACTGAAAAATGATCAACGCAGTGAAAAATTATAAATAGCGTTGGAATTGTACCTGTTACACTATAAATGACGAATTAAAACAGTATAACATAAGAAACGTTTTCTGAAATAACATTTTGATGGCTATATGTTATATTCCAACACTTTGGCTACCTAACGCAGGGCCCAACTTAGAGTATCTAGGGCAGTGTTAAATTCAGAAACTTTTTCCCGGGAGGGATTTCTGTGGCTCCGGGGGGGGGGACATTATAGAGTTCCGGGGGGGGGATTCCACTTTTTGACCATTGAAAGCATAAAATCTCAAATCTTCCGGGAGGGGAATGTCCCCCCCGGGCCACCCCCTGGATTCAACACTGATCTAGGGTCCCAGGACAAGCATTATTCGAGAGGCCTTTTCTGCCAATGAATAGAAAATTTTCTTGAATTATGCTGAAATAGTTCTAAACTTTATACACGCATTTAGTGCCAGGTACTATTCACATCGATATACAGGGTATCATAAGAAATATGATCACAAATTTAAAATATGATAAAATACACTTTTGTGTGTGGGGGGAAGGGGGGGGGATATACGGGCTCATGCGAGCCGTTTAATTGTAAATGCAGGTCTTTCAGTCATTGTTGGATGTCGTAATATCATACGTATGTCATAAGATGTCAAAAAGAAAAAAATGCCTCCAACTGGTCATCATTAATGGTTGTAACTTGCCTCATTACAAGGATAATGAATTAATAATGTCAATAATGAATTTCTCTTGAAAACAATGGTCTACTAAATTGTTACAATGAAATTTTAAGGATTAGCTTTCTGATGATACTTCCTTGTTTGGGGTACGGGAAACAAGGAAAGATACCCGTTCCTAAATCGTTGAAAAAGTAAGAATTTTGGTACATTTTGCTCAATTTTAAACATTTGTTTTCCTTTAACTAAAATACTGCATTGGAGGATTGGAAAATCCCCATGGGAGGGGGGCTCAAATGAGGGTGCCGAAGCAGCTGCTCAATATACCCCTGCAGTCGTCAGACCCTGATCTAGCGCACGCATCAACAAACTTAAGATACAATACTACTAATCTGCTATTGAACTGGTACCTTGCAATTAATATTTCACAAATTTTTCAGTTACGAAATTGCTCAAATTATATGTCTCTAACCTGTATTGCTTGAATTTACAAATCAGCAAACAGTTATATTAATTGTTTTTTTTTTCACTTTTTCACCAAGCTTCCTGCGACGTCACTGTGTCTTCAGAACGTGCCGTCATTCACAGTCCGGGATATCCAGGGGACTATCCGGCAGATTCGCTGTGTGTCTACACCGTGCAGAGGCTAGACAGAAGCGTCTGTCAAGTGCAAGTGGAGTTCCTCGACTTCGACTTGGAGGAAGAGGCCGACTGTATGTCAGATTTCTTCCAATTGAGGAAAAATGGCGACCGGTATTGTGGAGTACAGAAACCCCCGACTACAGGTAAAACATTGTTAAATTGCTATCCCATTACACATTTTTTCGGGTCGTTTTTAAGAGAGTCCTTTATATGAGACATTTTCCAGGAGATATTGCCTCAATACCGAATGTGATAGCGATAAAAAATATGCGCAATTTTTTACCTGACGTCCATAAAAAGTTGTCGCTACGATCAATTTCTCCTCCATCTAATCAGAAATAGGCATTTTGTAACTTAATTCTCCAATATGGCCGACAAAACGAAATCTAACAGGAAAATTATGACATAAATGACTAAGAACGTATATTAATAAATTAAATAAGAGACAAAAAGCAACTTTGGGATATAAAACATAAATTATATCCGAATAAAACTTCAGAAATGAGTTCCTGTCACATAATAGCAGAAATCAGCGAACACAGCAGTAGACTAACGACTTATTTGCGTTATATTTATAAAAGAACGATAAAATAGCAACTACAGCTGCGATCCCACACGTATCATACTGTCACAGGCAGGGCCTGATTAATGCACGGGCCTCCGGGGCCTCGGCCCTGGGCCCACCAATTTTAGGGGCCCACAAATTATGTGGCTGATTTTTCCCCCTTATAAATAGCCATAATGCCAGTTTTTTGTCTGATACTGTTCTTACAGAACTTGAAAACCTAGATACTGATATTATGAACTGTCGTAGTCAATCGTATGACAATGCCAGCAATATGGCTGGCAAATATTCTGGGCTGCAGGGAAGAATCAAAAGCATTTGCCCTTTAGTATGTGCCATGCTCTGCACATTCTTTGAATCTTATCGGGAATAATGCAGCTCAATCTTGCAATCAGGCTGTATCTTTTTTTGGACTTTTACAGAACCTGTATAATTTTTTTTCGGCATCTTCTCATAGGTGGCATCTTTTACAAGATAAACTATTATCTGAAAGCTCTTCACAAAGGTTGTCATTTAATAAAGAGTTTGCTGCAAGAAATTTCTAAAGACACGAATGAGTCACCAACTTCTCGTCATGAAGCAAAATATTTGCATACAAGTTTAAGTAAATTAGAAACTGTCCTTTTAACCGTAGTGTGGGATGCCATACTACAACGAATAAATATGGTCAATAAAACTCTTCAAAGCAGTACTGGGGATGTATATTCTATAATTCCTCTGTATGAATCTCTTAATTCGGTAATTCATTTTCTTAATTATTCTTGTAAGTTATTTTTTTTTTTTTTTTTTGTAAACTTGAAACTTTTACCCAAACAACTTTGTCAACTCATCAAATAAACCTACTTTTTTTTCTGAAAGTGTTGCCGGGAATGGGGAGGTAGGGGGAGCCCAACTTTTTAACAGGCCCTGGGCCCAACTTCAGCTTGATCGGGCTCTGGTCACAGGCGATATCAGATACTTCCTCATAAAAGGATTTTTCGAGAGGAAAACTAACTAAACTCACCGTGTGTTAGTTTACCTCTTGTTAATTCATGAATAACGATAAAATAACGGTTTGTATCTGCTAAGACAGATATCAGCTCGAATTACACCATATAGAGAGCTCTGAAAACAGTTGTTTTGGGATTTCGGGGTTAACATTGCTTTTTAAAATACTTACCAGCGATTACTCATCAAATGTTCCGTATATGGCTTACATTTGCGGATTCCGTTCGGTCTTCAAAATAACCCTACTTTCAGTGCGAAAGAGAGCTTTAAACCAAGCCAGGCACAAAAGCATATATTTCAGATAGTACGGTAGTATGTGTGATTAAAATTTAATAACCATGTTTTCATTTAACTCCTGCAACAAAACTCTTCTTTCGGTTTGTAGGAGAAGAAATTGGAGTTAATTTCGGCTCAAAAGTTGGTTTTTCGAAAAATTGTTGAATCTGGCAGCAACTATACGAAATCTTAACCATTCGGCACTGCGAAGGAAGATTCATGTATAAACACACAGATACTTGCTCAAATTACGGACTGTATTCAATATCCGCACATATAGGGGTCAATCAACTGTTCTTTGCACCAAAGGCGAGCTAGCTTTTTCTAATTATATGAAAAAATTGCAAAATTTTAGCTGTCATGTTTACGAGATTAATAAATGAAGCTTACCAGCAGTGCACTTTTTTTTTGTTTCTAAGACAATTTTTTCCTTCCTTCATTACTCTAAGATCTAGATTTGTCTCCTATACTACTGAGTTCATATATTTCTGTTTTGTCACCTATGTCACCATGAACAAACAAAAAAATATTAACAATTATTTCAAAAATTTTTACTACTAAAGCATAGATTAATAGTCTAGGTATTCTTCGGATAAATAAAAACTACTATTAATAGCAATAATTGTGAGAAAATAAATCGTTCAGTTAGATGGCGCTGCGACGCTATGAATTTCTACTTCTACTTTCGCAACCAAAATACACTCTGAGTTTATAACGCAACGAAAGGTTGCTTTGGAATGTTTTGTTATTCGAAGATTTAACACTTTGACATAAAAACTGAATGGGACAATGGGGTATTGTGTCTCCGTATTTCGATTTAAATTACGTATGTTGTAAATAGATGCGTATATCTTCTTCTAATTGAACGTTTGTGGTTAGTTTTTCAATGGCAATTCTCCTATGTTTCGATTTTTGTGTTCTTAGATTTTCGTCAATAATAATGATGATTATAACAATAGCAAAAATGATAATAAATGATTGCTTCTTATGTAATTCAACAATTAATAGATTTTAAACTTTTTTTCAAGTGGGATAGAAATAAGTGCGAAGAATAGTGGATTGACCCATACATACCCGTGACAAGAGTCTTGTTGTGTTATGAGTATAATGTAATCTCATCAAAAAGTCACCTGTAAAAAATGCAGCCAAGTCTCGTAACTCATTTACCGTAAAAAGTACTGAGATCGTATAAAGCCAAGTTTAACTATCTTATTAACTCTGAAATTTTCATTCACAAACCACTCCTAGTCTCTACATCTTTAGTTAATTATTATTTTGTGACTTTGCAATTACGTAGCACGAGAATGTGATGTATATAGTTAGTCTTAATCAAATAATACTATAACATATTAAGATGTAACAACTTCCCTGTGCTTATATAATTTGCCTTAATTAAATTATCCCATTCCATCCCATAACATAGTAAGGTGTAATAACTTCCTTGTGCTGCGTAATTGCCAAGTCACAAAATAATAATTAACTAAAGATGTAGAGACTAGGAGTGATTTGTGAATGAAAATTTCAGAGTTAATAAGATAGTTAAACTTGGCTTTATACGATCCCAGTACTTTTTACGGTAAATGAGTTACGAGACTTGGCTGCATTTTTTACAGGTGACTTTTTGATGAGATTTCACTTCTTTTTCTAAGTAATCCTTCTTTTCTTGATTTTGGGTTCTTTTTGGAGATCATCCACTGATTTTCGCTAAGCCCACACTCTGTCCCTATTATTTACAGGTATCAAAAATTTGAAGCTTTAGTTTCGTTTGCAAAGTACTGTAGATAAAAAGAGATTTCAGGTTCCTAGGCAAGCACTAAGTTATGGGAGGGGGAGTGTCAAAAGTACTCTCAATTGCTTCCAGGATAGGTGCTATCCATCTGAGATATTACTCGCACTCATATACTTGATATTTAACATAAAAGAACTTTTTAGTATAAAAAGAAAGCCAAAATTAAAATTTCCGGAAATTTCCAATAAATCAAACTATATTCCTTTTTTCGATGTTTTTCTTTTCGTTTTTTTAGTCTTTTTTAGGTGCGTTCGTAATTATATAAATACGTAGCACCTATAGTCGTCGCTTGGTCCGTCCGTCTGTCCGTCCGTCTGTCTGTCTGTCTGTCTGTCCGTCCGTCTGTCTGTCTGTCCGTCCGTCTGTCTGTCTGTCTGTCCGCATATAACAACGCAAAAACTACCCAACCAAATGGTTTGCAATTTAAAATATATTATCTTTGCAGAATTTTGTCGAGACATTTCAAATTTTATTAAAATCGAATCAAAACTTTAGGAGATATTAATAAAAATATTTATTAAGAAATTTGAATTTTTTTTTTTTTAATCGGTGCTTTTTTGTTATAGGAGCTTCCGAAGTTTAATCGTCAAGCGAGCGAGATACTTATTTTAATACAGAAATGAATCTGCAGACGATATAATTCATTTCACAGAATTAAAAATCATCAAGATCTGAATATTTATATAACTAGCTGATACATATATATCTGAATATTTATATAACTAGTTAAGATATTTGTATGAACAGTGTCATAAAATATATACTTAACTAGCTGTTTATCCCGTTCTACGCACGGGATATCATGAATTTAATTCTAAAACGTGCGTACGAACGCACCTCGTTTGTAACGTTTGACGTACAATTTCCAACTTGTTTTTTATTATTTACGGATTTTTTAATTTTTTCTTACTTTGTGTACTAAACCCTGCCTTTCTGCCAAATGTCAAGCTTCTAGGACTACAAAATCGAATTATTTTCAAAATTTTCGACTTTTTATAAATTTATTGATTTTTGATTTTAATTCTAAGTTACCTGATTGTCATGCCAATATAGTAATTATTTGATCCGTCTTCTTAGGATTATTTAGGTTCAATTTAGAGATAAATCAAGTGAATCTTAGAGTCACCATGATTTTATTTAGAAAGGACTATCAAGCCATAACCAGCCAGTAATGTCGGGAGGGTAGGGGGAGCTGTGAAAATTTTTGTGGGGGTTTCATCATTTAACAATCTATATTTCATATGTGAAGTAAATAGAGTAGAACCTGTGAAAGAAAACAAACCTGTCTATAAAGAAATCGCCTATATCGTAGCCAGTCTATAGTGGAACTTTTCTATAACGAAATTCGTAAATGAAAGAAAAGAAAACCATAATACGGGGGAAATAACATAAAACAATTAGGGGCGTTGTACTATCTAATAGAACAATTATCTTAAAACTAATGTTTCTAGCAGTACAGTACAAAATCAAATTGTTTTCGAATTTTCGATTTCTTAAAGATATTTCGATTTTTCGATTTTATTTTCGAATTTAACGAATATTTTAATTGTTCCTTTTATTGAATAGTAAACACTACCTTAACACCAAGTTTTAAGTTTCTAAGACTACAAGATTAAATTATTTTTAATTTTTGATTTTTTCGAATTTTTTTTATAATTTTCTGGATTTTTTAATTTTTTCTTATTTTGTATCCTTTATTACAAATTTCAAGTTTCTAGCGCTACAAAATCGAATTATTTTGAAATTTCCGATATTTTTCGAGTTTTTTATTCTAATTTCGAATTTATTGTATTTTAATTTTTCCTTTTTCTGTATCCTAAAAAATAAGTTTACGCCGAATTTTAAGTTCTAAAGCTACAAAATTGAATTTTTTTCAATTTTTCGAATTTTCAATTTTTATTTTCGAATTTTACAGATTATTTATTTATTTTTTTGTATCATAAATACTACGTTTATTCCAAATTTTAAGTTTCTAGCTTTACAAATCGAATTATTTTCTAATTTTCGTTTTTTTTTTTCGATTTTTTGAGTTTATTTTCAATTTTTGTTGTTTTTAATGTTTTCTTTTTCTGAATCCTAAACACTACCTTTACACCAAATTTTCAGTTTCTAAGACTACGAGATCATATTATTTTCAATTTCTCTCTTTTTCTTTCTTTCTTTCTTTCTTTCTTTTTTTTTGAAATTTTCGATTTTTTTTTTTTAATTATCCATATTTTTTAATGTTTCCTTATTTAGTATCTTAAATATTACCTTTATTCCAAATTTCAAGTTTCTAGCGCTATGAAATCAAATTATTTTCAAAATTTCCTTATTTTTTTATTTCTTTCGATTTTTTTATTTTATTTTCGAATTTTATTGCGTTTGTATTTTAACTTATTCTGAATCCTAAACACTATCTTTACCGTGAATTTTAAGTTTCTAAGGTCGAAAGATCAAATTATTTAAATTTTTTTCATTTTTTTTCGAATTTTTCTAATTTTTGATTTTTTTTTCGAATTTTCTGGATTTTTTAATTTTTTCTTATTTTGCATCCTAAATACTACCGTTATTCCGAATTCCAAGTTTCTAGCGCAACAAAATTGGATTATTTGAAATTTTTCGATTTTTCGATTTTTTTTTTCAATTTTTTTTCAATTTTTTGAATTTTCAATTTTTTTTTTCGAATTTTACAGATTATTTATTTATTTTTTTGTATCCTAAATACTACCTTTATTCCAAATTTTAAGTTTCTAGCTTTACAAATCGAATTATTTTCTAATTTTCGTTTTTTTTTTTCGATTTTTTGATTTTATTTTCAATTTTTGTTGTTTTTAATGTTTTCTTTTTCTGAATCCTAAACACTACCTTTACACCAAATTTTCAGTTTCTAAGACTACGAGATCATATTATTTTCAATTTCTCTCTTTTTCTTTCTTTCTTTCTTTCTTTCTTTTTTTTTGAAATTTTCGATTTTTTTTTTTTAATTATCCATATTTTTTAATGTTTCCTTATTTAGTATCTTAAATATTACCTTTATTCCAAATTTCAAGTTTCTAGCGCTATGAAATCAAATTATTTTCAAAATTTCCTTATTTTTTTATTTCTTTCGATTTTTTTATTTTATTTTCGAATTTTATTGCGTTTGTATTTTAACTTATTCTGAATCCTAAACACTATCTTTACCGTGAATTTTAAGTTTCTAAGGTCGAAAGATCAAATTATTTAAATTTTTTTCATTTTTTTTCGAATTTTTCTAATTTTTGATTTTTTTTTCTAATTTTCTGGATTTTTTAATTTTTTCTTATTTTGCATCCTAAATACTACCGTTATTCCGAATTCCAAGTTTCTAGCGCAACAAAATTGGATTATTTGAAATTTTTCGATTTTTCGATTTTTTTTTTCAATTTTTTTTCAATTTTTTGAATTTTCAATTTTTTTTTTCGAATTTTACAGATTATTTATTTATTTTTTTGTATCCTAAATACTACCTTTATTCCAAATTTTAAGTTTCTAGCTTTACAAATCGAATTATTTTCTAATTTTCGTTTTTTTTTTCGATTTTTTGATTTTATTTTCAATTTTTGTTGTTTTTAATGTTTTCTTTTTCTGAATCCTAAACACTACCTTTACACCAAATTTTCAGTTTCTAAGACTACGAGATCATATTATTTTCAATTTCTCTCTTTTTCTTTCTTTCTTTCTTTCTTTCTTTCTTTTTTTTGAAATTTTCGATTTTTTTTTTTTTTAATTATCCATATTTTTTAATGTTTCCTTATTTAGTATCTTAAATATTACCTTTATTCCAAATTTCAAGTTTCTAGCGCTATGAAATCAAATTATTTTCAAAATTTCCTTATTTTTTTATTTCTTTCGATTTTTTTATTTTATTTTCGAATTTTATTGCGTTTGTATTTTAACTTATTCTGAATCCTAAACACTATCTTTACCGTGAATTTTAAGTTTCTAAGGTCGAAAGATCAAATTGTTTAAATTTTTTTCCTTTTTTTTCGAATTTTTCTAATTTTTGATTTTTTTTTTTTCTAATTTTCTGGATTTTTTAATTTTTTCTTATTTTGCATCCTAAATACTACCGTTATTCCGAATTCCAAGTTTCTAGCGCAACAAAATTGGATTATTTGAAATTTTTCGATTTTTCGATTTTTTTTTTCAATTTTTTTTCAATTTTTTTTTTTTTTTTTTTTGTGTGTGTTTTTGATGTTTTCTTTTTCTGAATTCTAAACACTACCTTCACACCAAATTTTAAGTTTTTAAGACTACAAGATCGTGTTATTTTCAATTTTCAATTTTGTTCGATTTTTTTGAATTTTCGAATGTTTTTTTTTTTTTAATTTTTCTGATTTTATAATTTTTCCTTTCTTTGTATCCGAAACACTAGCTTTATTCCAAATTTTAAGTTTCTGTGGCTGCGGGATCTACCCAATCTTTTTGATGAAGCGAGAGTGAGTGAGTGTGTGAGTGACAAAAAATCGAAACTTTGAGTTCATATATCGTCTGCACTAATTTATGGGTATTTTTTGAATTATCCATATTTTTAATTTTTTCCTTATTTAGTATCTTAAGTATTACCTTTATTCCAAATTTCAAGTTTCTAGCGCTATAAAATCGAATTATTTTCAAATGTTCCTTATTTTTCGATTTTTCCGATTTTTTTCGATTATTTTATTTTATTTTCGAATTTTATTGCGTTTTTTATTTTAACTTATTCTGAATCCTAAAGACTATCTTTACCGCGAATTTTAAGTTTCTAAGGCTAAGAGATAAAATTATTTTAATTTTTTCAATTTTTTTTCGAATTTTTGAAATTTTTTTTCGAATTTTCCGGATTTTTTAATTTTTCCTTATTTTGCATCCTAAATACTACCTTTATTCCGAATTCCAAGTTTCTAGCGCAACAAAATCGGATTATTTGAAATTTTTCGGGTTTTTTTCGATTTTTCGATTTTTTTCAACTTTGCTTTCGATTTTTTTGGTGTTTTTGATGTTTTCTTTTTCTGGATACTGAACACCACCTTCACACCGAATCTTAAGTTTCTAAGACTACAAGATCGTATTATTTTCAATTTTCAATTTTGATGGAATTTGTTGAATTTTCGAATGGTTTTTTTTTTTCGAATTTTCCGGATTTTATAATTTTTTCTTTCTTTGTATGCTAAACACTACCTTTTTTCCAAATGTCAAGTTTCTAGGGTTACGGGATCTACCTAATCTTTTTGATGACGCGTGAACGAGTGAGTGAGTGGGTGACAAAAAATCGAATGTTTGAGTTCATATATTGTTTGAACTAGAAAAGACAGAAAGTTGTAATTTTAAATTTTGGTCCTGTGTGCCAAATACTCTAGAAAAACGAAGTTTCAAATTTTTGGGATACTCCAGCGCGGAGATATGGGGGGGGGGGGTCAAAAGTGCCCTGAGTTGCTTCCAGAAAAGTATGCTTACGGCTGTCCTCTCTCGACTTGGCGGAGGCACTGCCGTGCCTCCAGAAAAGTTAACGACATTAAATTAAGCGGAATGTAGCATATATCCATGTACTTCTTGTACTTCATGAGGAAATGTTACATCTATTGGCATGTACCAAGTATGACACATGATACGATGAAGAGTGATTCAAAATAATATAAATAATTAATAACCATGAATTAATTTTCAATAATGGAGGGAAGAATATTGCAGCTCTTCGTGTGTAGTATAGCATCTGACGTGATGTAGCATCTATTGGCCGTATTATAGAATTCCGGGGGGGGGAATTCCACTTTTTGACCATTGAAAGCATAAAATTTCAAATTTTCCGGGGGGACATTTCAATGCTCCGGGGGGGACATTCCCCCCCCGGGCCACCCCCTGGATTCAACACTGATACCAGTAGATGCTTCATGTTACCCATGAAACCACACGAAGAGTGAAGGTTTAAAATGAATGATTCAGCATAATATACATAATTATCAACGATAAACCCTGATTCTGTGATGGAAGAAGAACGTATATTTATTGCTATGTACCAGATGTGACACGTTATGCAGTAAAAGATTAAAACAAATGTTTCAGTATACATAATTACCGACGATCAGCTATAATTCAATGATGGAATGTAGAATTATTGGTATGTATCAGATATGGCGCGTTATGTAGTGAAAGATTGAAACAAATGATTCTATTATGAATAACAAAATGATTCTAGTTCATATAAATTATTATCGACGATGAATTAGCTCTTCGTCGCTTTGGTCGTGTCTAGTTAGGCTTCTAGGATTCTGAGAGTAGATCTTAGACGTCTTGCTGACTTTCTGATTAACGTAGTTTATGTCTACATTTCTTTTTTCAGTCCTGTCTTTTGAATGTGTGCTGAGCATCCGAATTCATCCAAGAGAAAATCAACAATTTTTTTATAATGCGGGTTGCCGTATTTTAAACAAACTTCCAATCTGAGTATGCGTCTTGTGTCCAACTCTGATAAATAAGGGTACCCTAATATGTGCTGGATATGGCATTTGATGTAATAAAGTGTTAAAACGAATGATTCAACACAGTATAAAAAAATTAATGACTATGAATTATGTTTCAATGATAGACAAGGAGGGATACAGCATACAGCATCTATTCATGTAGCTTCATGTCACAGCATGTGAGAGTGTAGTATAATTGGTATGTACGTGATATAGCATATGATCAGTGCACAGTTAAAATGATTTATATAAAAAAATAAATTATAAGTAAAACAATGTTTTAAAGACAAGCTCTTATTATAAGGTGGACAAAATGTGTGTGGGGGGGGGACAAAATGTTGAAGGCTAATTGATTGAAATAAATAACTTTTTAAAAAGAAATAAATTAAATTACGAGTAATTTTTTATCAGTTTATTAAAAAAATAAAATAAATTGGATATACAATTTCAAATCCAGCTTCCTGGCAAGAAACAAAAAAAAAATCGATCGACGTCCTCCTGAGGATCGAACCCACATCCATTTTCGCACCAGCTCGTAATTGAAAGAATAATGTTTTTACAAACCATGCCACAGTTCAATCGAAGAACATTAGCTTATTTCTGAACCAATCAATGACATTTACGTGATCACATACGTGAGGACATTTACGTACACCCTCATTGGACAAATGTTTTTGCCCCCTTAGGGGTCGTGGAGGCAAATTTCAAATATTTTCTTTTACCAAATGTTGTATTGTGACCATCCGGTATATGTACCCGCTAGTGTACGAGTATACGCCACAATATCAAAAATTAGGTCAATTTTACCACATGAAGTGTGTCAAAATTGGATTACAAAATTTCAGCCGACACAAGCCAAGTTAAATAAAAGCTTGTAATGATCAACGATGAACTATGCTTGAATGGTTTTACGCAGTAAATGGTGTCTTAGGTGTTTTAATGATTTTTATTAAGAATCATGTGTATTTGTCTTTTTTCAGTTCTTTCTTTCGAAGGCGATACCGATGTGTTGAGGATGGTGTTTCGGTCAGACTCGGTCAGCCACCGGAGAGGCTTCGAAGCTCGAGTGCGTCAGTTGAAAAACTCCTGTTACAGACCAATTGGTAAGTTTATTGAAGAAGTTACACTGTAATTCGATTTCAATATTAGTTGTAATGTTTTGCATTTTTGGACCTATGTTTTTTTTTTGGACATTTAAAAATACTTAGACATAAAAGGAGTAGTTTTAACCTTTAGTTGCTGTTAGCGGTCTCACAGACCGCTGCTTTTTTTCAATTTTACAGTTTAACTTGTTATTTTCAGTTTAATTGTAGATACTAATGAAATTTTGTTTCGCTTAGATCCCTAATACTAACGCTAGAGACTCTTCTGAATAAGGTGAATTTTAATTATAATCGTCCCGTATATAAATTTAGTATAGAAACATTATCCTATGAGTTTATCGAGACTTTAATTCATCTTTCGAACAAACGGCCTCAAAGACCGCTCACAGTAGTTATGCAACAATTTCTGTCAGAACAGTTAAGGGTTAAAAAGTTTCTTAAATGTTAAAGTTTAGAGAACCTTTTACATCGAGTTTATTTATTTATTTATTAGATAGATATCACCAAGGCAATACTAGATACCGGGCTTGCTCATTCATTCTCATGACGTCACAAATAGTGGCTGGCCGCGACCAGCGATTGGAACAAAGCGATGTGCCCATCTTTGTGTGCCAATCGCTGTATGTTTTTCGTCGCGGTCAGCCACCATTTGTGACGTCATAATAATGAATGAGCAAGTCCGGTATCTAGTGTAGCTCTGATATTACCAAGGCTACACTAGATACCGGGCTGGCTCATTCATTATCATGACGTCACAAAAGGTGGCTGGCCGCGACCAGCGATTGGTGCAAAGCGACGAGCCCGTCGTTTTGTGCCAATCGCTGTATGTCTTTCATTTTGTCGTTTCGCTTTGTACCAATCGCTGGTCGCCGCCAGCCACCATTTGTTACGTCATGATAATGAATGAGCAAGCCCGGTATCTAGTGTAGCCCTGATACACAGATAGTATATTTAATCTGTGCCCTGATATTACTCAGACCAAAATACGTCATCACTTGTGTCGGAATCCAAACTTCGTCCAGTGATGTATAAAATGAGTTAAAGACAAATTACTGTAATGTCGGTATATGCTACTGTCTAATGAGTCGAAAATTACATAAAAAGTTAAAATAATCACCACATTATTATTTAACTACTGTATTAACCGTTTCTTAACTGTACAGCGTTCAAACAGTAGTTTCCGAGGCTAACGAAAAAGAAAGGCTACCGCGGTGCTTTACGCAAATCTTTTTTTACAGACCGCGGGAGTCACGTGATGCTCGAATGCACCAATACAGATGTACGAAAAGAGCAATACGTCACTCTAGCGGTCTGTAAAAAAAGATAAGTGGAATGCACCGCGGTAGCCTATCTTTTTCGTTAGCTTCCAGTAGTTTCCATGTGACGTTACCTGGTTATTCACTTATCTCATTCGTTTGAACAAAGTCGAAAAGGAGAATATCACCAAATCCTGGAATTTAGATTATCAATACTTTGTCAAAAATTTTAGTCTGAGCACGACCTACATTATACACGGCCGGTTCATGACTCTTAAAACGTCACACGGTGTGGATAATCTTGACACGTCGATTGGCACAAAACGATGGGCGAGACGCTTTGTATCAATCGTGTAAAGATGATCCACTCCGAGGCTAACGAAAAAGAAAGGCTACCGCGGTGTATTAGGCGTATCTTTTTTTTTACAGACCGCGGGAGTCACGTGATGCTCGAATGCACCAATGCAGGTGCACGAAAAGAGCATCACGTCACTCTAGCGGTCTGTAAAAAAAGATAAGTGGAATACACCGCGGTAGCCTGTCTTTTTCGTTAGCCTCGATCCACTCCTGTGACGTTTTAAACGTCATGAACCGGCCATGTCTAGCGTAGGTCGTGGTCTGAGAATGCTCGCCGTGGATGTGTCGTCACTTTCTTATAGAGGCATCCAGGTGAGATTTGTCACGAAAAAGTGGTCACGGCAAATTCATGTTGAAACTACCAAATGACAGTCACTTGAGGCTAGAGTCCCAATTTTATTCGAATCCGACCCCGCATGCGGTTCGGGTTGACGCTAATTGTTTTCGTAGTTAATTTCTAACTTTTCGAATGCACCATTGTGAGTCGGGCTAGCATACATTATTTCGGATTGGAGTAGGGTTGACTTACAGTATTTCGGGTTGTGGTCGGTTTCGGATTGGTCTTTCCCTCCTGTGGATCGGATTCGGGTTGACCCAATTTTTCAAATTAAAGTCCAAAATGTTTTTTTTTTCAGAGGGAAAAACTATATGTAGAGTAAAAGCTCCATGACGGATACTCCGGAATAGGAGACACCTTTATTTAGTGAACACAGTTTCAATACCCAATACAAATATTTGGTAATTTTTATCTCTGAATAGCGCACACTTCCGAATAAGAGTCAAATTCGGGTTGATTTCAAATGGTATTATCAAGTTCGGGTCGCCGCGCAAGATTCTATCTGAAGTTCAGACTAATTAAAGTAGAGTACCTTCATTTAAGAGAGTTCCGACATCCAGACAAGCAATAAAATTTGATTGGGTGCGAGAATTTTGGGCAAAAGCAGCGACGAACGTGCTATTATGGTTAAGCTAATGTAGGTTTACACGTAAGCGGATTCGTCTAAGTAAGTATCGACAAGTTCTGCAATGCAGGTTTCCATAGTTCAGACAAACTTTCCATTCTGAGCATGCGCCCTGTGCGTATGTCACCACTTTCATATAAAGGTAGTTTATTGCTAAAGAAGTCCCATTTTGGTTACATTGTGATTTTGACCATTGTAATGTCAATGGACTCCACATTGACTAAAAGGAGTTATTACTCTGCGTTTACATTATGGCGTAACCATCTATCTAGGTCTACGAGGTCTACAAGGTACAGGTTCCCCAACCAATTAGCGTGTTATGGTTGTTCACGTAGTCGCTTATTGGTTGGCTCTTAAGATTCAACGCCTGGAACGCCAATGCCTAGGACGATAAAGGTCCATTTACATTATGGTGTTATCGTGCTACACTGTTAAAAATATCGCGAAAACTTACCTCTGTTTTTAAAGGCTGTCTATTTTCTGACCAATGAGAATGCTACATAAACGCCCTTGGAGCGTTGTCATTGGTCAGAAAATAGATAGCCTTTAAAAACAGAGGTAATTTTTCACGATATTTTTAACAGTGTAGGCGTTGGCGTTCCAGCCGTTGAATCATAAAACCCAATCAATCAGTGACTACGAAAACAACCAGTGAACACGCTGATTGGTTTAGAAACTTGTGCTTCGCGTACTACGTAAACCTGGTTACGTCCTAATGTAAACGCCGAGGCTAACGAAAAAGACAGGTTACCGCACTACCTTTCAAGTTAGATTGCGAGAGTCACGTGAGGCTCATTTCGTGCACCCGCATTCGAACATCACGTGAGTCACGCGGTCTGGGGAAAAAAAGACACGTGTAACGAACGGCGGAAGCCTGTCTTTTTCGTTAGCCTCCGTAAACGCAGAATTACACCATAATGTAAATGGACCTTTACAGACCTTCATTTTTATTTATTCGAAATTCATCGATTTTATTTTTCTTACATATTAAGGTGCCTCTTTAAGAGAATGGCGACATAAGGGCAATAAAATTTGATAAATAATAGTCAAGCATTTGATGAGCCTGTCATTATCGTCAAGTTCTGGATGTGTTTTGCCACAGTTTGGACAAAATATTCAGTCTAAACATGCGCTCTGTGCGTATGTTGTCACTTTCTTATTGTGAAGTTGCAATCAGTTGATTAACCATCGTACCAGGGCTACACTAGATACCGGGCTTGCTCATTCATTATCATGACGTCACAAAAGGTGGCTGGCCGCTACCAGCGATTGGTACAAAGCAAAACGACAAAATGAAAGACCAACAGCGATTGGCACAAAACGACGGGCTCGTCGTTTTGCACCAATCGCTGGTCGCGGCCAGCCACCTTTTGTGACGTCATGATAATGAATGAGCAAGCCCGGTATCTAGTGAAGCCTTGATCGTACACCTCCACGGTCCTATCAGCGCGCGACCTACGTTATACACGGCCGATGCATGACGTTTAAAACATCACAAGGAGTGGTTCATTTTTACAAGGATATTGGTGCAAAGCGGCGCGCCCACCGTTTTGCACCAATCGCCGTGTAAAAATGATCCTCTCCATGTGACGTTTTAAACGTCATGCTCCGGCCATGTATAACGTAGGTCGCGGTCAGCGCCAGTCAGAACTGCCCTTTTTATTGCTCTAGACCTCCACGATGATGTCATTCACAGTCACCCTATAAAGGCACCCTATTACATATTTTATTTTTCACACGCAGGTCCGGCCAATCCACGAGTGTGCGGCACTTATTCCGACACGGTCAGCTACCTGCAAAGCGAAAACTTCCCACTCCTGTATCAGCCCAACACCGACTGTGAGTATAAGATTTTGCGTAGTGCGTCTGACATCTGCCAGGTGGAACTGTACTTCTCGCACTTCGACGTGGCCTCCGACAACGCAGCAAACTGTGATAGAGATTACCTGGAAATCAAAGGAGCCAAATACTGCGGAAAGAGAGATGGACAGAGAGGTAATATGACACTTAAGCAGAAAAAATCTATTTATAAAGAAAGTGTATGTTTACAAACGAACACTCCCGTCAACCAATCTGCCTACTATATTTTTTGCCTTAGCGATCAATTCAGGAATCTTCATAACGACATAGGACAATCGCATCGTCAACAAGTTATTCGTAGAACAGTCAGATCGTAGATGGGTTATTCATACACTAATGAAATTGCCTGAGTGTTTTTGTACAATAGGAAGCATATTGACGTCCAGTGAATAAAAAGCTATTTTGACAATCATGACGACAGCTGTTTTTCTCCCGAGGCTAACAAAAGAGACAGGCTGCCACTGCCACACTACGTTTTACATTCGTCTCCCTTCGGACTGATAGAGTCACGTGATGCTCTTTTCGTGTACCTGCGTCACGAAAACGGCATCACGTGATTCAAACAGTTTGAAAAAAGACCAACTTGTGAAGCAGTGCGGCAGCCTGTCTTTTTCGTGAGCCTCGCTTTTTCCTTATAATCTTCTTCAAAGGTAGAATTTAGATTCTCTTTCTCGATTGTTATTATCTTTCTATACTTTTAAAAATTTCCTTAAAAACACAGAAAAGAAACAGAGATTTTCGATAATTTTACACTAGTTTCGCTTAAAACCATTTGATCAAGATTCTAGATCCTTAGTTTATAGACCGGGAGGCGGCAGCACAGACAATCACCTCATCGAGTTCACGGCTGAAATTCAAGAATTAGTTAAAACTTGATTCGCATATTAAAACACAATCGGTCTGCCAAGTCATATCTTGGTGGAAAACACGTGAAAACCCGATTTTAGCGGTTGACTCGTAGGTTTACCATTGTGTTTTCCTGCACCCAAAAGTATGAAAACATGGAGAACTGGGTGCAGGAAAACACAATGGTAAACCTGCGAGTCAACCGCTAAAATTGGGTTTTCACGTGTTTTCCACCAAGATATGACTTGGCAGACCGATTGCGTTTTAATATGCGAATCAAGTTTTAACTACTTCTTGAATTTCAGCCGTGAACTTGATGAGGTGATTGTCTGTGCTGCCGCCTCCCGGTCTATTACGCGCTTTTTATAGATTAATGAAAAAATAACTATTATTATAGGTATTATTATGGTATTTTTAATGGTATATGTATAGGTATTTTATATGTATGCAATATATGTATTTTAAATGTTTGTTATGCATTTCTAGTGAAATGAGCGAAAGAACAAGGAATAATATTGAATAAAGGATGTAAATAAATATAGAATTAAAAAAAATAATAATGCAAATAATAAAAATGCGTGAAATTCGGTAATGTTACGATCGCAAATAAAAAACGCACGTACGTGCGCTTCGCATCTATGTAAAAAAAGGACTGAAGGTAGCAACCTCGCTGCGCGGGAATCACAAAAATGCCTGGAATTCGGTAATGCCACGATCACTAAAATGCATGTATGTGCGCTTCGCATCCATGAAAGCAGCAACAAACTCAAAACTCATCATTGGATGGAGCAACCTCATTGCGTAGGTGTCATAAAAATGCGTAAAGTTCATGAAAAACATCACTAAAAATAATCTAAAAAAACTTTAAAAAATCACTAAAAATCATTAAAAATCACCAATCTTCATCTCAGTCATCTAAAAACATTACTAGCGGAAGAAGCGTCCCACTTTCCTCTTGTTGAAAACAAGGCCTTGGTTGAAACAGTTGAAAAGTTACACTCTTTCACTAGAGGTTTCTAAAAAATGTTTTGTTTTACTTTTTTCTTCGTATTAATGGATCCAAGGTTTAAATTTTCAGATAAAACTATTTTAATAATAATAATTTTTTTAATGTTTGTGAAACTCCTATGCGGTTTAATTTGTAATTTTGTAATAACTGTTAGATATTTAAAATTCAAGGCTTAGATGCTTTACACTCACGCTAAAAAAAAAAAAAATTAATTGGTTAAAAAAAAGAAAAAAGTCGCCAAATTTAGGGGATTTTTTCCTTTACTGGCAACCTAGCCATTGTATTAAGTTATTCGTTTGGCGCAGTCTTGGAAATCGCGCCAACCAAACAGTCGCCAATCTTTTGTTTACATTTTAGCGTGAGTGTAACACATCTGTTCCAAATTCAATATTATTTGTTGTTAATAATCCATTTTAAATCTATTTCAAGTGCAAGTTTTTTTTTCATTTACTTAAAGGTAATTTATGCATGAGACCGCTAAGACTGTTCTCAAATACAAGCTGTCTACTTTCTGACACATTCCTAAATTATTTTTTTCTTTTTCGTAAACACATGAGACTGGCAGGAGCACTCATTCAGAAACTATCAGTTCGAATATCTTTTCCATTTTTCGACAAAGGGAGAGGATTTTTGCATAAATGCTGTCTAAGTAGGCGTTTTGAACTAAATTTCTGGACGCAACAGCCCGATAAAAGTCGCCATGAGACAATTCATTTATCGAAAAATGAATAGCTATGCGATTTCAAATCACTTCAAAAGTCATGCCTGCCAGTGTCATTCTTGTACGTTTAAAAATTAGTCCGTAAATGTGTCAGAAAGTTTTGCGGGATTTTTTTTTCTTTTTTTGAGAACACGTTTACATACACATTATATACACCCTTAACGATCATTTGATCGTTAGTTATTTCATTAATTTTTAACTTAATTATGAGTAATTGATTTAAGTAATTAATAACTTGGCGTTATGACTATTTTTTCTCTCATTGCAGTGCTGGTGGACTACCCTCCCGAGCAGAAGGAGCTGGTCATCCGCTTCAAGACGGACAGTTACCAGCAGCTGTCCGGTTTCCGGATTGAGGCAAAACAGCTGGTGGCTGGATGCGTTCCATCTCTTAACAAAAGTATGTCCTCGTTCTTTAAATGTGCCTAGTTCCTCTTTATGACTACGATATTTAAGTTAACTTAGCTCAAAATTTGAAGGTGGTACGCTCGAAATTAAAAATACCTGTTCACATTGAAAATCTCATCTAAGTTAACTCGTTGAACCGCTCTTTGTCTGAGATCTGACACATCGGAAGTGTGGGTGTAAGTTTATTTGTTTTGTTTTATTGAGAACATACATCTGACTTGTGTTCTTGACATCAAGTGCCCGCTTAGTGTGCCCGCTTATAAGCAGGGCTACACTAGATACCGGGCTTGCTCATTCATTATCATGACGTCACAAAAGGTGGCTGGCCGCTACCAGCGATTGGTACAAAGCAAAACGACAAAATGAAAGACCAACAGCGATTGGCACAAAACGACGGGCTCGTCGTTTTGCACCAATCGCTGGTCGCGGCCAGCCACCTTTTGTGACGTCATGATAATGAATGAGCAAGCCCGGTATCTAGTGAAGCCTTGTTATAAGTCATCGTCAATATACAAGAACGAGATAGCCACAAGGAAATTTACAACACCAGAGAGAATTACAACCGACAGCTCCACAAAGTGTGTTCAATGCAGCTGACGGAAGTCGAACCCGCCGACCTTACGATGTCAAGCGATTAGCAGAAGGGTGTCTTAACCATTCGGTCACGGAGGTCCTGTAAGTGTAGGAATGCACGTAAGTTAAAAAAACCTCAACAGCCAATCAAAGTGAACCTGAACAGCAAATCCGATTGATTGGTACTGTACTGGGCTATATCTAGGCATAGAATGTTTCTACTCACTGATATTATGTTCACATCGCAAATTTAAGTCAACTTAGCTTGAATTTTGGAGGTGGTACGCCCGTAATTAGAAATGCCTGTTCACATTGCAAAACTCATCTAAGTTAATACATTGAACCTCATTGTGTCCGAGATCTGGACAAATCGGAAGTGTAGGCATGCGCATAAATTAAAACAAACCTCAACACCAATCAGAGTGGATGACAGTGGAATGTTTCATTTCACTAGCCCTAAATCAGCGATCTCTGGGCGGAGTGACTGCGTAAACTTTTCTTTGCACGAGAACGATTATTCGGACCACTTTCCCTTTAAAAGTCTTCCCTGAAGGCTTCTCTCCTGTAGCAATACGGCGAGAACTGGCCGATGCTTAAAATAATCCCCTACTTCCAATTTAGATCTCCATTTAATCTAAGCTGAAATTAGTTGTAAATGACAGAGAGATTAAGAGAGAGATGGGGCTAAATGGTTATCTTTTTTTTCTTTCCACTCTTACCATAGCGAGCGCATCCTGAGGTTGGGGGGGGGGAGGCTGCGACTTAGGGGCTGCTGCCACCCTCGAAATCAACCAAAAATGTGTTTCTTTACCTAATTTCAGACACAATTTAGTCCATTTCTATAGCCCTAAGTAAGGTCATCCATGCTCAGCCATCCCTCCCTAAACAACATCATCTGCCTGCCATTATTATTCATTCTTTTCTTTACGTTTGATTTGATTTGATAGCCTAAAAGGTACTGCTAAGACTAGTAAACAAGTCCGTAGAGCATAGTGTCCCTCCCAGTCGACTTTATTAAGGTCCTAAAAAAATACAATCTTCAACCGAAGCTGAATCCGCCGTTAAACGAGATAAGGAGTGGGATTGAAAATAGGTTAGTTTTGAAAAAAATAACAATATAAACAAACTATGGTCAAAGATCAGATGGCATTATAAGCCGGACCTACCAGGGAAGGACCCTCTACGCGACAGTTGGCAGGGAGACTGAGTAGAAGTTGTGCATTGGGAGTATCAGCTGACGACTACTAGATAAGGTTTGAGAGATCTGTCAGAAAAATATAGATTTTAAGTAGCTTTTTGTTAAGAGTGTGCCTAATTAGAATATTAGGAAGCCACTCCTTGGGAGGGATGGCAGGTTTCTTAATATGTCATTGCTGTTAGAGGGAAGCCGACGCCTCTGCCCACACTCGCAAAGGAATGTGTCTGCACATTTAAATTTATAGAAGTATGTTCGAAAGGGACCGTGCCTCGTTAGAAATGCTCTTGTGTGTGCGGAGAGGTTGTAGTATGTTATTGAGACTTTCGGTATTGGATTATATGTGTGTCAGCCTTTGTCGGTGTTATCCCAGATTGATTGCCCTTCCGTGAGTATTTTTGTTTTTAGTAAACATTTTATGCATGTGGCTGGAATTGGGAGAGGAATGTTAATATGTGGTTTAGCTGTTGCTTTCTTTGCGAGTGCGTCCGCGATTATATTACCTTGAACGCCCTTGTGTGCTGAAACTTTGGCAAGAGCTACTCTATTTAGAAGGGATTTTAGCTTCAGTTTGATTTCTATGATTAGCGGATGCTTGGTTCTATGGGCATAGATAGTTTGCAGACCCGAAAGACTGTCACTATAAATTTGGACGAAGGGATGTGTGGCGTTTGTCTGGATTCAGTCCAGGGCTTTTAGGATGGCATAGAGTTCTGCTTGACAAAGAATTTTATCTTGTTACGATTTCGACAAATGATAAGCGAACAAGACATTAAAAAGAAAAATGAGAGATAATACGCCAGCGAAGTGATGACGTCACTGTAATGGCTGCTGGAGACAAGAAGTTTCGGTTTCCCGTTGAGCGTTAATGTTAGCAAAAAATAAAGTCGTGTTAACAGTATTAATAAATTTTTTTAAGAAATTTCTGTTACAGTTTTGCTAAATCTGAGATAAGGCATTCATATGAATTCAACAAACTTCTGATTAAGTGCGTCATTTTTTTTAAAATTCATCAAAAAAGATAAGCCTTCATGCAAAGCATCAATGGCCGACGTTTTGAATATTTGAATGTATTTTTAAAATGTTTTTAAGGTTTTAATTTCTTTTAGTTGATATTTATATTACTCAGGCGTACTCTATGTTAAGTTTCATTTGAGTTAAATTGTGTTTCTGCTGGATTTTTTTTAATTTTTTTTTTTTTTAATTTTTCTTCATTTGGTGTATTATTTACATAAATTTCTCTACTGAATCGTAAAGCAAGGGTGATATTTTAATATATTTTGCTTGATATTCCTGCAGTTTAAATGTATTTTTCAGTCGTTTTCATGTTATTTGTATTGTTTTTGTCTTAATTATTTTACTTGATTACCGAAAATGTCTATATTAAGTTGTTTACTTTCCTAGTATTTAATAAAATTTTATAAAGATAGTCAATCTTCCTGCATTTAATTATTCGGTGACCGCGCAAAAAAATATAATCCAGTAACTATGAAGAATCATTTGATAAAATTATCATTAGTGCTCTAGCTGTTAGAAAAATTAAAAAGAAAACAAGAACGAAAAATCATGCGTCAAGCATAGATTATGTAACACTTTCCAACGCTTCCAAAATAATTTTACGAATCATACTCTTTTATAAGCTAAAAGATAACATCTAAGTAATCCGAATACTTTATTCAGCCCTGTATAGGATCTATAGATTTGTATATATACTACATAGGATGCTAAATTTTAGTTCAGTTAGGAAACACGTAGCACAGTTTAAAATTCTCCGTCTGGAGTTAAATAATACGGAAATGTGTTCCCGAACTTTTGTACTTTCCTGTATAGGATCTACAGAATTTATACACACCACGTAATATACAAAAAGCGATTTAAAATTAAAATCGCATTCAGTAACTTAAAACGCACTTCCAGGAATTATTGTTAACATACAGTAGAGAATTCTTTTATGTGTCCCTGTAAATGAACGATGACTGCTATACACACAATATTCTGTAGTAAGTCTCTTGTAATGAACCTTATATAAATTTCAATGCGTTTAAAATAGTGAAACATTATTTAAATAAACCGCAGACGATTTTTCTCCATAGACGTAATGTAACGGAATTCTTTTGACTGTCCCTGTAAAGTAAGTATAAGTGCTATGCACACCCTATTCCATATTAAGCTTCTTCTAATGCACCTTAGTGATATATATAAATTTCAATGCGTTTAAAGTATTGAAACATTATTTAAATAAACCGCAAATGATTTTTCCCCATAGACCGCAATGTAACGGAATTCTTTTGAGTGTCCCTGTAAAAAAACTATAAGTGCTACACACTTCCGTTGAAATAGGGAACATGCTATAGATAACGATTATAACATATAAAATTTGCAGGGCAATCCGAGCATATTTACGGGAGTTAGAGCACGGACAGACGGCAGACGGCAGACGGCAGACGGCCAGACGGCAGACGGCCAGACAAACCGAAGTCATAAACACTTTTCAACTAGGTTGGAAAGTGTTAAAAAACAGCAGAAACACATTTCAACTCAGATGAAACTTAACATAGAGTACGCCTGAGTAATAGAAATATCAACTAAAAGAAATTAAAACCTTAAAAACATTTTAAAATTACATTCAAATATTCAAAACATCCGCCATTGATGCTCTCCATGAAGGTTTATCTTTTTTTTTTGATGAATTAAAAAAAAAATGACGCACTTAATCAGAAGTTTGTTGAATGCATATGAATGCCTTACCTAAGATTTAGCAAAACTGTAACAGAAATTTCTTTAAAAAATTTATTAATACTGTTAACACGACTTTATCTTTTACTTACATTAACGTTTAATGGGAAACCGAAACTTCTTGTCTCCAGCAGCCATTACAGTGACGTCACACTTCGCTGGCGTATAAAGTTTAGAACTCCATGGCGTCTGAGGAAACACCACGTTGGACAGTTCTCATATAAAATAGTGTCGAGGAGTGCATCCCAGCTTTGATACACTTATGGTGGGAAAACTTGTTTTACAGGCAAAGTTAGTTGGTGGCAGCCGGTATTGGTATTGGCATAGGCAGAAATATGACCCTGGATGTTAATTTAGTAACATTCAGCTGTTATGTATTTCGAATAGATGATAAATTAATAACAAGTGGGTAAGTGTGATTGAAGATCGCTCAAAGGGTTTCGTTTAATATTCCTTTCAAAACACTTTATCCTTTCATTAATAAATCCAAATAAATTTCATTTAGCAACAACAACAAAAAAAGTCACGTTTTTTATAAAGTAAAAATTTACCAGTCTATTTTTTCGTTTTTTCGAATATCTAAACCAGCCCGCTATTATATTCTATCATACTAATATCTGTCATGCGGACTAAATGCGATATTTAAAAAAATAATTTCAAAATTAAACATGTTGTACACCTTCAAAATGTTAAAATATGCGAATATTTCCATAATCGGATTTTTATCATGATTCAAGATATTTCTCAAACTCATATATTTACTATTCTCTATTACTCATCTTGATACTTGCTTTGTATTATTCTCAAACATTTGAAAAATTCGTTAAACTTCCAATATGACGTCAGATTTTCTTTTTAATTCTCTACTGACGCGATATTAATCTGCTTTGTGTACATACACATACTCATACTCCTTGTATTATTGAGAAATCTTTGAAAATTTCCGTTTTATTACCACTATGATGTCAATCGTTTTCAATTGGTGAAACTTTTTATTTCATTGTCATTTTTCACGTGGAAATCGTTCAATAGAAAATTAATTATTGTATAAAGAATTTCATTGTGGATTTTTAGTTTTTGGCAACTGCTAAAACGAAAAATGTTTAAATTTAATAGGAAAAGGCTGTTAGAATTTTGGTTTTTTATCTATATTTATTAAAATAATACGATTTTTTCAAATTTTAATATTTTGAGCTTTATAGCTGGTATTCATCTATATATACACAAAGTTTCAACTCTGTAAGTTACATAGTTTCTGGAATGGCTCCGTGACTGACAGACAACGGAGCGGGAGTAATAGGGTTTCGTGAGATGAACGAAACCTTAAAAACGATTGATAAATAAGTCCATAAAACCATATTTTTTGTTGTTGTTTCGGTTCAGTTAAAATATTTTGTTTCCTTTCCCTTAAGAATAATGGTTTTAGATTCAATTCCGGTTTTTGTCTGATTGTAAATAACGTTTTTTTTAAATTCTGGTTTCCAATTAATCTCCTTCCTGTTTTTTTTCTTTGTACGAAACAGCTTGCGAGGACACCTTCAGTACGGACACATTCCAGATCATCAGCCCGGGCTACCAGACGGGTTCCTACCCGGACAACATGGACTGCAAGTACGTCATCAAGAAGTCCACTTTCCAGGTGTGCGCCCTCCAGGTCAAGTTCTACACCTTCGACATCGAGCAGTCGGATGAGTGCGAGAAGGACTACCTCGAAATAGCCGAGCAGAAGATGTGCGGACGGATGGAGTACGACTCAGTCAGTGAGTAGAATTTATATATTATATTATCTATCCTTTATATTATACTAGCTGCGTAGCAATCCGTTGTGTTGGATTTAAATTACACGCGATCTTTCGATTGTTTTAGGAGAAAATAAATCTAGAAATCATTTTAAGTTTCTAGCCCTAACAATTCTAGAAAAAATCGTAATTTAGAACGTTTTCCGCTCATGTCATCCTTTTAAATTTCGATTTTTTTTTTAGAAACCGTTTTTAGCGAGCATTTACATCTTATAAGTAATCACTATGTGGAATTTAAAGTTTCTAGCCCTAATAATATAACAGAAACCGCAATTTTAGAACGTGTTTAGCTCCTGCACTCCTTGGTGATTGTTGTACCGACATAAAGTATAGCCTGTGTTAGAGCAGAGATTGTCACCAAGATTTTGAAGCCATTATTTTTTTTTTTAATCAGCTACATAAGGTCTAGAGAAACAAATAAATTTACTTCTTTATAATATTAGTATTAGATTTAAGCCTTTGGGAAATAATTTCCCACCTTCATGCCCTGATTACTGCACAGGCTAACTAGATCATGCCCTTGGGACCACCACTGACAGGGCCTCCAAAATGAGTAAAATTATTTCAAAAACTTTTCTGCAATGATTTGCTGAAAAATCAAATAAAAGATTTTGATTAAATGGCAACCATATTGTAATATCTGATGATAAAAATCATAGGTAATATGCACGATTGTAAACAGTCTCACTTTCTACCCATTATGCATACTTCGTATTGGAATTGCGCACCTGTTCCAAAATTTTCTAGCTGATAATTTGGTTTGTCTCCCAAAAGGTTCTGGGCCTTGGGAACCAGACATTCTTAATCGGACTCTGCCCGCCGTAGATTAAATTTCCCACCTTTGCCTTCTAAAGCAGCGGTTCTTAAACCTTGGTCCCCAAGAAGTCCGCAGCACGTCTTCAGGGCTTCTGACGGGGTCTGGCGTTCAGTATAAAATTTTTCACTTACCTATAATGTGAAAATAATATTGCGATTAATAATAATAATAAATAAAATTTAAAAATATTTATTAAAAATATTGTTTAATTATTTTATATTAGTTTATGGGTTCTGTATTCGATATACTAAAGAGTATCAGTATTTTATTTTAGCCTTAACACCTGGGAGACTGATCACGAAGATAAAGGAAATGCGAAAAAGAGTCCACAATAATCAAGATATTAAGAACCTCTGCTCAAAAGAGTCCACAATAATCAAGAGATTAAGAACCTCTGCTCAAAAGAGTTAACCCGTCTTATTAGTTCTTTTGGGCACAATCATGTATCCCAGAAATCCTACTCATTCCTCCATTCCGCTAGGAATCGGTGTAGTCTAATTTTTTTTTTCGCCCGTTGTTGGAAATTGAACAATGCTTTTTGCCATTTTAGGGGAAGATCGTTTACTTCTCCTTACAAAGTGCTATATCTGATATGCTGTACATTCTACCTGCGGCATATCTACCCCTAGTGTGTCACTATGAGAGCAAAAGTGTCTAGAATATACAGTGTGGCAACCGACTATTCCAGTAATGTTGTAAAAAGGGCAAAAAATTGAATTCGATAAATGTCGATCGCAACGACATCTGCTAGTTCTTCATCGGCCAAAACGTTTTCTCAATTCAATCCTTTACAGTGTTTACGTTTGAGCTACCAGATGTCGCTGCGATCAACATTTATTGTGCAGCACCGTTGGACAGTTATAAGATTCAAATTTGTAGCACTTTTGGAATAGCCGATTGCCACATTATATCTTCTAGGCGTTATAGAAGGACGTCTTATAAAAAAAAAACAAATTCTTTCGAAACGCTTTGCATTAGCGCATTTTCAATGTGTATTTTACAAGTGTCTTTCTTTGGTATAATGAAACAAAACTTCAAAAATTCTTATCTCGTGACCTTCTCTAAACATTCTGAATATGTGTCTTGTTTACATTAACCCTTTGTATCACAGCGTTGCATTATCTGCAACCTACCCAAAAGTCAATGTTATACTTATACAGTGGGCTTTAAAAGACGATTTTATTTATTCCTGCTATCAGAGCCCGATTTAGGTTGTCTGGGGCCCAAGGCCCAGCAACTTTTTGGGACCCCTTCAAATTAAAATAGTGGTTAGAAATTTTGTTGAGGATTATTATTAGACACTATGATACAATTGCCAAGTTAAGCAAAATATTTTTTTTTTTAAAACAATTGCAGAAAACTTAATTTTTAAGAAACTTTTTCTGAATTATTTTATTTATTTTGGGGCCCCCAACAGCAGTGGGCCCAAGGCCGCGACCTAGTTGGCCTGTGTGTTAATCAGGCCTTGCCTGCTATCTCTCAACATAACAGTTAATATAAATTGTCCATACAATTCTTAACAGACGGCGATACATAGTTAATTTTTCATATCAAAACTTTATTTATCATTTGAGCTGTCTCACATCGCTAAAATGAACTTCGTAAATTTTGTCAAATTAAAAAAGGCTGGAGACATACAAAAATAGATTTTTTACAAAGGTAATTTCGTATACTTTACAACTTTGTGTTAGAAAATTGGCAATATTTAGGAGAAATGTGTAATTTTCTGTTTATTTCAGATGGGGGAAAAATACATTTTCGTCAATGTATTTTTTATTCTTACGTTCTAAATTTTTAAAATTATTTTTTACATGTTTAAAATGATATATTCTAACATCTGAGTAATTTTTTTTTCAAATCAAAGCTTTGAATCACAAAGTGCTAAAACCTTAAAAAAGCTTGCGCGTTAAAGGATTAAGAAATACATTACAGCTGTTCTGCAATTCCAACTCGCTAATTTTGGACGCGTTCACGAATTAGTATATATTCTTAAATGAACAAAATTTGATTTTTTAGAAATTAAGGAATCAAATAGCGCTTTTCTTTTTTCTATAGAGCCAAAAGATCTTTCAAAAAACGTTGTCATATTGGGCATTTTAAAAGGATTTTCCGGACACGAAAGTCGCGGGAAAATAATCACGAGGGGGCAATCAGCCATAAGAACTATCGCATTTATCAGAAAATAAACGCTATTCGATTCCAAATCACTTCATTAGTCATACTTGAAATTTCCAAGCTTCTATATGTATAAAAAACGAATCCATATTTTAATACAATTATGCAAAAGTAGTCTACAATTGTATCTCTAATATCATCTACAATTATATCTCTAATATCATCTACAATTATATATCTTTTATCTTTGATGTTGAAAAAGGAACACATATATAGTATAATTAAAAAAAAGGAACTTGCCAAGCAAATTAAAAAAATAAATTTATTTCTATATTGTTAAGCCCGAGAAGGGACAGATATTAAAATTATTTTATTTAGTCAATGATACAATAATGTTGCATTTTTATATTAAATTTTTCTCAGTCTATTTAATCTTAAAAAAGAAAATTTAAATTTGAAACATGATATTAAAGCAACTTTAAAACATTTCATTTAGTTGAAATGAAATCTAAATAAATCTTCTACTTTTTAAATTATTTGAACTTCTCATGTTTCTTGTCTGTTAGAATTTGCTACAATACAAATTTTGCATAATGCATGTAAAACTGAAAAAAAAGTTGAAGATTTATTTAGATTTCATTTCAACTAAATGAAATGTTTTAAAGTTGCTTTAATATCATGTTTCAAATTTAAATTTTCTTTTTTAAGATTAAATAGACTGAGAAAAATTTAATATAAAAATGCAACATTATTGTATCATTGACTAAATAAAATAATTTTAATATCTGTCCCTTCTCGGGCTTAACAATATAGAAATAAATTTATTTTTTTAATTTGCTTGGCAAGTTCCTTTTTTTTAATATCTCAAGTTTTTTTAATAACAAATTAATATGAAGCAGATAAGATTCACATCAGGCAAGTATGTAAAAGACTGCACAGATCAAAATCAGTATCGGTAATATGAAATATACAGTTCAAACATTGATTATTCTTGAAACAATTAAAAAAATAAAAGTAATTTTTTACAAAAAAAAGTATATAACGGACTTCAACGGATTGTTTCTCATCTTCATAATGATAATAATAAACAAATCATGTTCATTTTTGCAAATAATTTTATTCCATTGTGCAAAATACGCTTGCAACCACTTTGGAAAGAAACAGTGGAAGATGGAACAGTGGAAGAGTAAGTAATGTGTGAAAGCTATCGATAAAATCTTATGTTGTTTTATCACATAATAAGAAGTATAAAAATAATAACGAGTATATATGAGCAGAATGTTCTTGAATATAATTGTAAACAGGGAACGTGTCAAGAATTTTTGTTATATAATTCAAATAAGACACCTATCTGCCTTCGCCAACTAGCGCGCCCTTAACTTACATCGGTGCCTCGAACCGAACGAACCTCCGACCCGGGTCCCCGCTGCCTTCGACACAGGATGATCCCTTAATTTGCACATCAAATAGTATAAACCTCTAACTGAACGAACCTCCGGCTCGGGTCCCCGCTGCCTGAGGCACCGTATAGCAGTCGTGCTGCGCACGTGCTGCATAATATGATTAAGCGGTCACAGACCTTTCCAACGATATATCACATGAGGGGTGTGTGCAAAATTGAGAAAAGTACCCCCTTGGGGAGGCAAAGTGGGGGATGGACACCGGAGATACATAATATGATTAAGCGGTCACAGACCTTTCCAACGATATATCACATGAGGGGTGTGTGCAAAATTGAGAAAAGTACCCCCTTGGGGAGGCAAAGTGGGGGATGGACACCGGAGATACATAATATGATTAAGCGGTCACAGACCTTTCCAACGATATATCACATGAGGGGTGTGTGCAAAATTGAGAAAAGTAACCCCCTTGGGGAGGCAAAGTGGGGGATGGACACCGGAGATACATAATATGATTAAGCGGTCTCAGATCTTTCCAACGATATATCACATGAGGGGTATCGGCAAAAATTAGAAAAGTGCCCCCTTGGGGAGGGGCAAAGTGGGGGGATGGACACCGGAGATGCATAATATGATTAAGCGGTCTCAGACCTTTCCAACGATATATCACAGAGGGGTATCGGCAAAATTTAGAATAGTGCCCCCCTTGGGGGGGCAAAGTGGACGGATGGACACCGGAAGTGCATAATATGAATAAGCGGTCACAGGCCTTTCGAACGATATATCACATGAGTGGTGTCGGCAAAATTTAGAAAATCCCTCCACCCCTCCCCATAATTTTTGACGCGTCTTCATTTAAAAAAATTATGATTTGTGTTATAAAATATCCTAAAGTTTAAAACAGATGGCTTTATTGTATTTCCATTTTGTGTTCGCGCCCTTCCCCCTCCCCTCCCGAAAGGGCAAAACGCACCCCCCTTCCCCCTCCTCCACATAATTTTTTACACGGCCTAATTCTTAAAATCATAATATCTCGGGCCCGCACTGTAATAGAAAGCTTTAATTTACCCATAATGTAATTTAAACAGATTGGATGAATAGTCGAAAATAATCTGTCTTCCTGGTCGAAGCGCTAGTCGAAACCTGACAGGTCTCTAAAGAAAGTAACAACACCAGAATTTAGAGTTTTTTGATTAGAGAATTTATTTTTTTACAAAATTAGGTGTTTTGAAGAAAATTAGTGGAAGCTCGTACAAAAAGTGGGAGAAACTCTAGTAAAATAACTCGTTCAACGGGATTTGCTGTGTTAGAATAGCATGGGAAAGTCGCGCTAGAAATAAATAAGCCTTGCGCTGCCGCGCAAGACTTAATTTACGATATACACCTTTTATAGGAAATAGAAAACGTTGTTCGATTCTTCGGCATAGAAAAGTAATTTTTGCAAATTTCATGCATTTATTCATAAAATGTACTTCGTTAATATGACCATCAGATTTGCTTGTTGGTAGAGAAAAATAGGAACATCGATCCTTTTAAAGTATATTTTTATTTCATACCAAACTTCTCTTTTGATAAAATTGAATGTAAATTTCCATAAAATTAATTATGTGCACGGGATTAACAGTTATTTTCTTGTACGAAGATTTTTAAAAATGAGATATTACTTTTAAAACAATTTTTAAATATTATGCAATTTTTTCGGTATCGGGATCGGACGGGCTCGTGCTCTAATACATAAATAAGATTTGCTCGTATTATAATATATGATTTGGTTACGCTATTTCCACCAGTGACGCTATACATGCAAGAATAAATGTTATTGTATCAGTATTACCTAATTCTAACTTGAAGCATGGTAGGCATATGAAAAAACATAAGAAAAATGGATTTTAAAGTTTTAGTTAGGCAATGTTCCACCATGGGCGCTACCAGCGTAAAAAATCATGCGAAAATGTTTATTAAACATAAATTTGATCATGGCATTATTCAAATAATTTATACAAACCCGTAAAAAATAAAGTTTAAAAAAAATAGTTATCCTATTTCTCGCCAGGAGACTCTATAAACACAAAAAAAAAATTGTGTTGAATCTGTGCCAACTACTTTTAATTTCAATATAGCTATTATACAATGAAACATTAAAACAATCAATTTTATTTAAATTTGGTTACCTTATTTCCTCCCAGGTGGTGCTATAAACGAAAAAGTAAATTGTGTTGAACCAGTACAATCTATTTCATAATAACCATCTACGCCATTAATATATAATATGACGTCAACTTTCTCCCTAGCGAAATCTATAAACTATTTGATAGAAAGTTTTCTCTTGTATGTAACTAATATTCATATTTATTAATTACTATCGGTGAAAATTATTTCAATTGTTTGTTATAAATATGACGTCATATATACAATTGCTTCCTGTATTTATGCATATTGATGCTCCTTGTATTATGAACAAATGTATACTGAACTAAGAAAATGCCTTTTTTGTTACAAATGTGGCGACATACTCACCTGCTTTTTGCTTGAATTATAACCAAATATTTGAAAATGTCCGTTTATTTAGAGTATGACGTCGTGTTGTTCCATTTTTTTTTAAACTTAAAAAATCTAATTCATTTTCATTTTGAACGTGTAAATCTTTCAATTGAAAATTTATTGCTGTGGTCAAATTATTATTACGGTTTTCGAATTGTTGGCAACAATAAAGAAACATAGTTAAATTTTATAGGAAAAACGTTCACTGATTCCCAATAAAAATTATGAAATTTTGAATTATTAAGAAAAATATTTGAATAACGTAAATAAAACATAGCCTATGTTAATTCCTGGATTATAATCCACCTATATTCAATGACATTTAATCATCCGTTTTGATCCTGCCGTCAGCCAAACAATTTCACTATTTCAAATTTAAAATTTTATTAGAATTAGTACACAGTTAAAATTTTGTGGCAACGCGTACAAAAAGTGGGAAAAACTCTAGTAAATTAACTCGTTCAATGGGATTTGCTGTGTTAAATTAACATTAAGATGTCACACTGGAAATAAATAAGTATTGCGCTGCCGCGCAATACTTAAATAATTCAAATATACAGCTTTTTTATCGGAAAAAATATTCTAGTCATTATTATTATTTTGCAAAAATTGGGCCAACTCGACCAGCTAGAGTAAAATTCCAATCCGAAACCGACCGCAACTCTGGGTTGCATCACCCGAGCCGATGAGGGATTCCCGTCGGGTGATATACAACCCGTACCCGACCTAAACACTATAGACTTAAGTATACGAAAGAAAATGAATACCACATTTATATTTAATTATAGGAAATAATAGTCTAAAATCGTATTTGTTATAAAGTAAATTGAATATATTGCAAGTTATTCATATTCTTTTATCGCTTATTTACTTATTTTCTATATTTATTTCACAGGAACATATGAATTTTTAGAAGACGAAACCATCCTAAAGTTCCACAGTGATGCATATAAAAATGGAGCTGGTTTCTTTTTGCTCTTTGAACAAAAAACTTGTTGAAAAAAAGAAGTTCCATTTACTGAACAAACCATCGAACTTATTTGTATATATTTCACTTTAAACTCCCTGGGCTACAAAGTAATTTATTAGAAATGATTGTAAGTTTTTAGTTTGATCACCAATGTCTACATAAGGGTGTAAGGAACGTTGGAAAATAACAAAACCGACCAAATATGTGAAAATAAAAAATGAAAATATTGTCTCTGGAAAATTATTGTTTTATTGTCTCTAAAAAATTGTTATTGTTAATCATTTCAGTACTTTTATGTTAGCTGGGCGCAGGTGATAAATTGCCTAATATTATTTCCATTGCCATCATTCGTATTGCATTTAAAATATAAACTCATTTAATTCAAAACACAGAACTTTCATTGAAAATGCATATATATTACATTACATTTAAAATTGATACATTTCACTCATTTAATTTAAAATACAAAAAATAAGAAAATAAGAGATAAGATGTAATGCCATAGGCCAAAGCATTTTATTTCATTTTCAAAGTATTGTTTCTAATTTACACACGCAAAAAATGAAAAATGGCATTAGCAAGAAAAATAATTGCACTGGCGAGATTTGCACCCGGCTAACATAAAAGTACCAAAATGCCTAAATCACATGGAATCACTTCAACTCTTTCAGAGTTGCTCTTTTTTAACCCTTTCGGGATTAACGGTACTTAAAAGTACTGACAAATTTAAATCGACTGTTATTATTTTATCTTAACAATATATTTTTTTATTATCTGCATCTTCTAATGATAGTACTATATGCCTATTATACATTTACTATAATCACTTCATATATGTTACAGCATTTAGCAATAAAACAAAAATAAAATGTTTGCTGAAATCTCTTTGTACCGTTGGTCATTCTTTAATTTTAAGCGTATGTTTCAGTCTTTAAATTTAAAATAGTTGCTACTTTTCCGAATCAATATGTTACGATAAAGTTATGATTAAAAAAATAAACAGAAAGTTCTTAAGTCTATTAATTCTTAGTTAATTCTAATAATATACCAAATAATATACATTTTTTTCTACTTGAAGCCGTTCACGTTTTGTCCCTGTGTTATTGACAATATTATCTACCAGGGCTTTAGATATAGAAAAAAAACATGCCTTTCACAACGTTTTATAATAACTAAATACGAATAATTCTCTTCAGAAAATGCAGAAATATAGCCTTCCATCCATCGTTCTTTAAAAATGCCATTTTGCACGTAAACAAAAATTTCAGTTGCCAGATGAGAATTTATACTTTCAAAAACATATTAGCTGTGAAAAATAATTTCTTTATTGAATACAAAAGATGTGAATTATCACTTTAAGGGATCAAACCTGGAACCTTTGGTATTACACACCAATGCTCTCCATTTGCAGCTATTCAGGTGACACGCAGCCTAGCATTCTCTCACTCTTATATGGCAAGGCTACAACTCTGCAGTACAAGATGGAATGTCAATCATGAGCACAACTACAGTGGCATGCATCAGACATATTAAACCAAGTATCAGAGAATATTTATATATCTAATTACATTTTTCAGCACAGCTGACATCAGACTGGAAATTATTGAACACAAAGGACATGAATTATCACTTTACTACACAGTGTACAACCAACAGAGTGAAAAATGTCTAGACTGGTGATCGAACCCAATTCGCGTAACAATGTCAACTTTGCTGAAAAATTTAATTAGATATACAATGATACATCAGTTTTTGTCCATAATCTGTCCAAAAACAATTGGCGAAATTGAAAACCGAGGCAATTATTTCCATATGAATCTATGTAAATCCAATTAATTCATTCTAAACACTCTAAAATACGTATCAAAAACACATTTTATGGAGAATATGCGTAACATTTAATACTAAAAGCAATAAGAAATGTTCTTGACGTATAGTATCAAGGCCCTATATCTGGGCAGGGTTCCCAGCAAAACATGACTAGCAAATTCCCTGACTTTCCCGGACCAAATCTCAAAATATTCCCTGACTTTCCTTGACCAAATCTCAAAAAATTGCTGACCAAATGGGCATACAACGAAATTCATTACTTATTTTTGCAATCCTTTGTCAAAAATTAGCGATTTTTTTTTTCTGTGATCGCTCTTCAAAATTCTCTATTTTTTACTCCCGAGACTTTAAGATGAATTTCGCATCATTTTTCATTTTTTCTCCAAAATTTTTCCATGACTTTTTAGAAAATATTTGTAAATTCCCTGACTTTTTCTATATATTTTAAAATTTCCCTGACTTTCCCTGACTACTTTGAAATTCCATGACTTTCCAGATTTTCCCTGACTTTCCATGACGCTGGGAACCCTGCTGGGGCCACTTCACTTTTTGGTCTTTTGGCAGTAGGACTAACTTCAGAATCAGAGGAACTATGTCCAGGGGTGTAAAAACCAGGATGCCACTGTGTCGATTGCCACCACTAATTTCTTAATGTTCTTCGCTTATTAAGAATACTAATAAAATTTAGAGGAACTATATTAATAAAATTTAGCGGTGACAATATCAGCCCATTGGTGCCCACATTTTACACCCCTGCCTATGTCACTTAAAAAAGCTGTCTAAAGCGGTCTGTTTCTCTTTAAGATTTGCGCCAAAATGGGGCAAGACATTGTTGTTAACCAAGTTGCTGACAAGAAACTTTCTTTGGTCCCATGATGCACAACTCACAATCAATAAAAATAAGCACAAAAATACACTGGAAATAAACAAAATCTGAGGCAACCAACAAAAACCGAGTTATTACTGTATAATTTCCCTATGCAGATTTTTTTTTTTAACACCAAAACAAACTCGTCTAAAACATGTGCGAAGAGTCTCTGTATCACCTGTGGCAGGCTAACAGAAAATGCCTTACTATTAATTTATTATTAAGTTCTAAAATCATTAAAATGTTGTATTGTCATCGGAAAACACATTTGCACATAATTTTTACAATTCTAGTCTATCAGAAAGTGAATAAAAAATTGATTACAAGATTCCATCTTTAAATACAAAAACCAAGTAGAGTTAAATACAATGGGCAGTCAAAAAGTTCATGGAATTTCGTCGTAGCACTTTAATACCACAATATAATAATTAATTTATTTGTTTACACAACATGCTCTCCTGGACCAAAGAAATCATGTCATGTCAAATCCAAAACAAAAGTGATGCTCATTGCGTTTTTCGACGACGATTGTGTGGTGCACCATAAGTTTGCCAGCTGGACAAACTGTTAATGGCCTTATATACATGCAAGTTTGAGGGATGCAATCTGACCAAATTGTAAGGAGGATGGCCACTGCATCACAACATGCTCCCTCCCACATATCGACTGTTGTGCAGACATGGCTCACAGAAAAGAACATTCCACTCCTCTATCAGCCTCCCTACTCACTGGATTTAGCACCATCGGATTTCTGGCTCTTCCCAAAGATCAAAATGGGCCTCAAAGGTAACCGTTTTGACACCGTAGAAGACATCAAAACCAACACGATAGCTGAACTTGGGAAGATACCAACATAGAACTTTCATCGTTGTTTCAAGCAATGGCAGAAGTGGTGGAGCAAGTGTGTGTGTTCTGACAGAGCTTACTTTGAAGGTGATTAAGTATATGTGTGCCTATATTTTGGTAATAAAGAGTTACAATGAAATTCTGAGAATTTTTTGACTGCCCCTCGTAAAAGAGAGTAAAAATGAAAATTAATCCGGTAGATACTATGTAGGAATAACTGATATTTTGATCTAGCACAAATAAGACAAGAAGAACTATAGGCATAAAATGTTAACTTTATTTTAAAAGAACCCATAAATCTCATTACTGACAACCTTTACAAGTGCACAAAAAATGACTAGACTGAAATATTACAAGAGCTGACAGCAACACTGGATAAGACTTAAAAACTAATATTTTAAATCCACAATACAAGTATATATATATGCGTAGATCTAAATATTACACCACTGTACTGGGATGTTCTCACAAAAATATAGACTTTTTTTATTATCATCGTTATTACTTTTTTACTTTACACAGACAATGGCAGAGTCATTGGCATCACACAACAAAATGGATGGCATTCTGAATTAAGTAGTTTATGCATGATCACTAAAATGTAAATATACACCTACGAGCATTATTACGACACACATGAAAACACGAAATGTTTAAAGGTTCTAAATACAAATTATAATGCACATACATCTCTAATATCAGGTAATTCAAACTGATGAAGTACCCTAATAGCAGAACCAGTCGCTGTGACGTCACAGTCACAACAGTAACCAAATTTGGAAAGCTTTAAGAGTCTACGCTACTCATGCGGTGACATCTGCAAGCTAAAGTTAAAATTGAATCTTAAAGTTTGAATATGCAAAAATATGTTTTTATTTCTTGGACAATTTACTTTATTATTAACAAATCAATGTAATCAATTTACCTTTGTAAAATTAGGAGCTTTTATCTCCAAATATATTTAAATAAATGTACTATTTCATTTAAACGCACTTGCAGTAATCATTTTAATATGCGAAAAAATGACATTATTTTCTCCAAGGATAACGAAAAAGAAAGGCTACTGCGGTGCCTCGTTTGCACTTCAATATTTTTAGATGATCCCTTTTTGCATACGATATCAGAGGTTGATCTTTAACATTGTACGTTCATACTTTTTCATTCTGGAGACATTTTCAACTTCACAACCAATCAACCAATTTGGTTGTGAAATTGAGTGTGTACCCAAAATAAAAGTGCATCTGAAGATAAAAAAAAGAATAAAAGTAAAAATAGTTTTTTTTTTTTTTTTTTTTTTTTTTTTTAAACATTCATTTATAAACATTCAATGTTTACCTTAAAAATGACATCCAATTTCATGACTACAATGCAGGTCGTTACTTAAAAAAAAAAAAAAAAAAAAAAAAAAATCCATTACAATATGTTAATTTGGTATGGAGACCAATAGAGGAAAAATTTCCACTTTGATTTATGTTTGGTAGAAAGCATGAACAAGCGATTGTATTAAAAAAATTATACAGATATACATAATATTTCGTAATATTTATTTTTTAAAATATGGCAATAGGACAAAAAAAAAAAAAAAAAAAAAGAGAGCATTATTTAAACTATCTATTCAGGATTTCTAAATTGTTTTGTCAATGTATAATCATAATACTGAAAAATGCCTTAAAGTTAATTTATAATTCAATGCCAAAATATTAAAATGTTGTAATGCCATTTGAAAATACTCCTGTGTACATAATTTTTATAATTCTAGTACATCAGGATACGAGAGAAAAATTAATTACAAGTTCCATCTTTACATACATCAACCAAGTTAAGTTAAATAAGAATGTAAAAAGTACAAAGATACCCGGTCAGATATCGACTTCAGAAATCCCATGCAAAAAGAATCATTCAAAAATATTGAATTGCAAATGAGAAATTTGTAAAGAAGGCTTCCAACAGTTAGCCATCATTCATTCATTATTCTTCCATCATTAGCTTGTGAATGCCATCACATGACTGAGGCAGACTCTTTATTCATCACATTATGACTTTCAGATGAGAGTCATTTCATGGCTGCACTGTGATGTCACATTCTCCATTGTGAAGTGAAGCTGACCAATTTCTGAGTCATAAAATGGGACACATCAAAGTTGCAGTGACGCATTTTCTACGTCACATGATAACAATGTAGAAAGTGGCAGTTGCATTTGGCTCACAGTGCTTTCTACATTTTGGTCACATTTGGATTCTGCTATTAGGGTATGATTTCTTGAAATTAAAATTGCTATTTTCATCAAGTATTACAGATTGAAAAATTTCAAATAAAATTGAAATTAAAAACAGATACAAAAATAAAGACATCATGCAAAAAGTTTAACACATCAATTATTACAAAACTCTTCTATCAAAATTAATATTGCAGACTGAAATTTTAAAATAATATTTAAAATAAAAATTAATCTGTTACTATAATGAAAAAAAAAATCATATAAAAAGCTTAAGAGATAAATCATAACAGAGCTTCTCTACAAAAATTAAAATTGCAAAATTAATGAAATTTTTCAAAGATAAAAATAATAATAAACTGTTTCTGGAAGAAAAAGTCTCCAAAGTAAAAGTTTGTGATATTGATTATTACAGAGAGGGTTATTCTTCAATCGAAAGAGTGTAAACTCTTCAATCGAAATTGAAATCACAGACAAAAAAAAAAAAAAAAAAAATCAGTTTTTTTTTTTTTTTTTAAATTTTATAATTAATCTGATTTTATAAGAAAAAAGACATATAAAAAAATTAAGAGATGAATTATTACAGAACTTCTTTGTCAAAATTAAAATTACAAATTGAAAAATTTCAAATAAGATTTTAAATAATAGTAATAATAATGTTTCCATAAAATAATAGTAATAATAAGACTTGAATTATTACAGAGCACTTCAGACAAAATAAACTGAATTTTTTTTTAAATAAGATTAAAAAAAAAAAAAAAAAAATGTGAGGAAAGCATTTTTTAAGACAAGTTTAAAATATGAAATATTACAGAAGTTTTCAAAAAATATGTTAAAGAAATAACACATGAATTATTATGAAGCTCTGCTATTAAAATCAAATTCCAAGGCCAAGAAAATAAAATAAAGAAAACTATTTACCCAAATGGACAGGCACACTTTTGTGACTTTTTATAGCTTAGTTGTAATACTTAACGAAAAGAGGGAAGAAAAGCACTAACAGGTAATTTCTTAGAAACATACACAAAGATCACCACAATGGTTTCTGTTTCCATATAAGCATGCATTATGAATATCTAGAAATTAATTAGTAGCTGCACACTTTATCAAGCTTAGCATAATTATTGAGGGAAGAGGTATAAACAATAAATATATACAGGGTGTTTAAAAATATCACTCCTAATTTTGAAATATTTCCTTTTCTCTTTCAACTTTTTTTTTGTTATTTTACTGAAATTAAAACAAGTTCTTACAGCTCAGTGGGAAGAGTAGGTAGATTTTTTTTCTTACATTTTTTATTTTTTTTCCAGGTATACATCATCAGACTTATTATAAATTAAACAAATTGGTCACACTTCTTCAAAATTTGGGGAATTCCTCAATTTTGGGGGGTAAGTTAAATTTGCAGGAAAATTTTAAATTAGGCCTATCAAATGTATTTTTGTTTTACTGAAATTAAAACAAGTTCTTACAGCTCAGTGGGAAGAGTAGGTAGATTTTTTTTCTTACATTTTTTATTTTTTTTCCAGGTATACATCATCAGACTTATTATAAATTAAACAAATTGGTCACACTTCTTCAAAATTTGGGGAATTCCTCAATTTTGGGGGGAAAGTTAAATTTGCAGGGAAATTTTAAATTAGGCTTATCAAATGTATTTTTGTTTTACTGAAATTAAAACAAGTTCTTACAGCTCAGTGGGAAGAGTAGGTAGATTTTTTTTCTTACATTTTTTATTTTTTTTCCAGGTATACATCATCAGACTTATTATAAATTAAACAAATTGGTCACACTTCTTCAAAATTTGGGGAATTCCTCAATTTTGGGGGGAAAGTTAAATTTGCAGGGAAATTTTGAAATTAAAACAAGTTCTTACAGCTCAGTGGAAAGAGTAGGTAGATTTTTTTCTTACCATTTTTTTCCCTGGCATACAGCATCAGACTTAATACAAATTAAACAAATTGGTAACACTTCTTCTAAATTTGGGGAATTCTATTTCTGAAATCACAGTTTAAAAATGTTTTGTAAGCTGTAATATAACCCAAAACACTCAATGAATGCAATCGAAAACTATTGTGTGTCCCTGTAAACAAACTTAAGAGGAAAATACTTAATTAACACATTCATTCAAGATCAATACCCATATTAGGATTGAATCGGTTCAGTATTTCAGCCATTATCGCAATGACAAATTTTCATGTTTTGGTTTTATGTATCTCTGCAAAACAAACTATAAGAGCTATATACTTGATTAATTAATTCATCCAAGCTACTGACAAGATAAATATATTGTCCCAATTAAATTCGAATTGGTTCACTATTTCAAATGTTATCATGATGACAAATTTTGTATTATTTATAAACAGATATATAGACATACAAATAAAGTGATTGCAATAGGTCGATTTCTAAAGAAATCAACCTAAAATTATAAAATGAAGGTCATGTGATCTTGTTCAATCAAGTTGAATGTCTGTATCATGAAAGTGAAATTAACATTAAACTGTGAAAGATTCAGCCAAGAAAAAAATCTGTATGTAATTTTCCACATTAACTTAGACAGAGGTATTGCATATGAGTGTTACATTATTTTTTACATAAACTGTTTCCTAGAAAGAACTACATGAGCCATAAATTTTGAAATAAACTGTTTTAAATAGGAAAAAACTTATAATGTTGCAGTTTTGAGCAGTATATTTTTTTCCATTTTTATACTACATAAAAATGGGATTTAAACTTTTAAAGATCCAAACAAATGTTCTTCCCATAAAACTGTATAAAACTTATATAGTTCAGGGCCCTTTTTCCTAGGGGTCCTCACTTGTCCCCCTTTCTCTGTGCCACTGAGCCAATCACAAGATGTGGCAATACTTTTTTATTTCAAGGTCTAAAAAGGGGGGGGGGGAGAAAGAGACCCATTTTACTAATAAAATAAACAAAATCATTCAAAATTGTAGAATGTGTTTTTGAAACACCCTGTAGTTCTATGAAAGTTATTTTACTTTGAATTTATAAGCCTGCATTCATTTAAAACAAATGAATCTCTAATGTTAAAACTTTCTATAAAACTTGTTTAGTATTTTTAATTGAATCCCAATCAAACTGTTGCTACCATTCTCAAGCTCATTAGTATGTTTACATTCAAACTATAACGGGGATTGTAAAAAAGGAAAATTATTGACAACAAAATCGTCTACCTATGTTTAAAAAACGCTTTACTAAAAAATAAATAAAACATGGTACAAATTTAATGTAATAAATTAAATTTTATTGGCTGCCTTACCTGACCAACTGAACACACTATAATTTTAAAACTATTGGGGTTGTAAGGGGGAGGGGGGCAGTATAAGTGCACCAAAATGGTATGTTATTTCCAGATATGCCATTCACAGACAACTTACATTGAAAGAATTGATTACCTCAAATGCAGCAGTTCTGAAAGTGAAGTCATATATGCTGGGATTGTATCTCTCTACGTAGCATTATCTTTTTCAGCTAGCAAGCTATAATTTACATACATTAAATTGATTTCAATTTTGGGGTAATTAAATTCACTTACCATTTGGAAAGCTGAAATTACATGCCAGTTTTCAAAGGAAAAAATACTGTGAGAGATTCAATTTTTGAATGGCAGATTATTAAAATAAACTACCGCAATATTTAATTTAAATAAAAATTAGTTACATTTTATAAAATTTTGCTTTTATAATTAACTAATTATTATTAGAACTAGAAATTTATGATTTTGACTCATTTTCTGGTTAAAAACGTTTTGGATACAATATCCACTAAGCACAAATTAATAACTCTCACGATTTTATCTTTAAATGGCTATCGCTACCCACAAATTGCACACAGCCCACAAAAATTATACTTGCATTGAATAATACCAATTGCTATCTACTGAGAGATTAAAATTTTACATACTTAACATGAAACCCTCAAAGTTCATACATATTCAATGTGCATTGCATTAAAATCATTCAATAACTGAGATATGATTATTTGTTACAAAATTAAATATCATTTCATTTGTTGTTGAAGAAATAGAGATTTTAAAATATTATCTTTGAGCACAAAGTTAGGAATATTCAGGAATAAAAATGTATTATTATTTATAAATATATATTTAAATACAGATATAGTTTTTTTTTCTTTTAATAAAGTTGGGTGAGAAATAAATAAACCATTAAAATTAAATGAAATGGTGGAAAAATACCTTAATAACAAACCAATCATCAAGGGTGTACTGGTGTTGGAATACGTAAGAACAATATTCCAATACTGTTTTTAGAGAGAAAAAAAGTACTTCAGATTGTCCGCTAATAACACCAAAACGGATTTTTATATGAATAATATCAAATATGTATTCAAATAAAGTGTAAAAATTTATTAAATGCAATATATTTGTATTAGTCACATGCCAAAGACTAATAGCCGATGAAATCGGCAAAGATTTTGTTACTTGCTGCAGCCTTTTTTATCCTGATTATTTTAGTATTTAAACACCTACTTTAGTTACACATTCTGTTAAATTTTTGTCTTATATTATTTTATTTATTGATGAAGTTTTAATTTCATTATAGAATATTAGCTGGAAACAAATGCTGATCAATTTATATTGTTTTACGAGCAAATGGGTTAATTTTCTGTAATCGAGCTGCATATGATATAGATAGATTTAAAAAAAAATTATAGTATAAAATTAATTTATAAATCATTAAAGTCAGTAAACTGAGTACCTTATTAAAAAAAATTCATAGCATAAAATTATTTTATAAATCCTAAAAGTTAGTAAACTGAGGTCCTACGGTGTAAAAATTTAAATTATGCGATGTTTAGAATTTACAAAAAAAAAAAAAAAAAAGAGAGAGAAATGAATTGCTTTGATTGTTGCAACCATAGATATGACATCAGGAATACTCATGGACAAGTTTTTGCTCTAAAATATAGATACATCATCTATACTGATATCTCACCACTCTAAGTCCTATACTTATCAGTAATTATCTGCATTTCAACAATAATAGATAAATACTGATAAGCAATACTAACTACACAGAACTTCCATATTTGTGAGTTGTAGACATCCAATGTTGATATAATATTGAATAAGATTAATTCACGTCATTGAGATTCGTCATTGAGATTCGGCTAATATTATATATAAAAAATTGGTTTGTTACTAAGGTATATCAAAAACAGGAAATTAAACAGAAAATAGAGAAAAAATAATTTACATTTTTTTTTTACAAATTCATAAATGAAAATGTTATTATATTTTCACAAAAACTAATAAATAAAGAATAAACAATCCAAAAGAAAAAAGAAATTAACCACATTAATATAATTTCTTTTTGCAGTAGAAAAATAAATAAATTCATAATATTTACAACTCAATTTAGATAAATAATCATACTAGAGTTATTCAGAAAACATAAGACATAGTTCTAATGAAACGGCTTTATGGTGAACATTTCTAAACAATCACTTTGTCAATCATTTTGAGTTACAACTTTCAAGGTTACCAACAACATACAATTATAACTTACAAGGAAATATCTTTTCAAGTGAAAAACATCAATTTTAATTTTGAAAAAAAAAATATGGACAAAGTTTAATCAGGATTTAAAATCAGCATAAAAATTAGATGTTTAATTGCAGTAAAAATGTTAAAAAGAATCCTACAATGTTTCTTCAGATTAACATTCTTATCAAATGAGAGCCCTTTCCTATTTAGAAGATGCAAGAACACCTTTTCATTTTCAATTGTTTTTTTTTTTAATTAAAAGTAATTTCAAATACATGATTATACTTTTTCTTTATAAAATAGTTAATAAATAATAGATTTCAAATAATATACGTATAAAAAAAGTAAAGTCTAAAAATATGTTTTAGTTTCAAACTATTTTTAGAATTAATGAATTTATTTCTAGTTATATCTTATGAAGCACATTCATAGTCTGCTAATATTTTTGAATGATAAATTACAGTGGAATACATACAAAATCCTATGCAGATCATAAATTTTCTGCATACAGTATATTATGTTTTAAGTACTGTTTAACATAAAGCTTTCAACTATATCATAATCTTAAATTAAGAATTTACTATAATAAAATAATACAATTTAAAAAATTATTATTATTATTATTATTTATTATTATTATTATTATTATTATTATTATTTTGCATAACATGTTACAATAAAAAAAAATCGAGAATGCACAGTTAAAAAAAATGAAAATATGACAGTACTGTAAATTGGAAAACAATGAAATATTTTTATCATCAAGGAATGGGCATTAATGTAACATGGCAGACAACTTTTTTTACATTTGGCATTCAGCTAGGAAAAATTATGATTTTATTTTCAAACTCTCTTTTTCCTAGTACAATTCAGTGATGGTACAATGCATGCACACAATTTTTTTTTCAAGCAAATCATAAAATTTTCCCTTGAAAAGGTTTCCTTGTTAGTTTCAAATATGTTTATAGCTAAAACAAATAGGGCACACAATTACATTAAGTACATACAGGATTATTGAGAATTGCAATGGTTTTAATACATACAAGATAAGCACAATGCTGCTGGGTAAGAGAGATCAGTTGATAATGGTTAGGATTGTCTATAGTTTTATGTTTTATGCTGTTCATAGAATACAGAAAGGTAAGCATATTTGGCCAGCTTAAAAACAGAAAAAAATAACAAGCCATTAATTTAAAGAACTGAGACACAAACAAATATATTTCATTAATAAATATTTAATTTCCAACACTAATACACTGTTTCAATATAAATATTGATTCAGAGGTGACATCTTTTTTAGGTCAAGAAAGCAATTAATAACTTTAGTTTATTAAAAAAAAAAAAAAAAAAAAAAAACAGGGAAAAAAAGGATTTTTTTCCAAGACAGGAAAATACAATATTTATACTTTCTTTCTGTTATCATAATTCTTCAATTGAAAATGATTAAGCTGACATAGAAAAATAAGTTTAATTTAATCTAATAAGCAATAGCTATACTATGAATGACATATATAATTTAATTTGTACTGAGTAGAGAATAATATTATGTACTAAAAAAATAATTAAGTCCTGAATAGCAAATTCTTAATATATTTTTTTATGATTCTGAATAACACATTGCTAATAATCAGGGGTGGGGAATCACATTAATCTACTTGCCAGTGGTGAGTGAATTTTCTTATGGGGCGAGTTAATTTTTAAGCAGTCTTAAAATTTGCTAGCTATAGAAAATGTGCTAAAAAAATGTATATATTTTTACTAGCTGTGTGGCAACCCAATGTGTTGCATTTACAGTGCACAAGATCTTTTGATTGCTTGAAGGAAAAATAAATCTAATATTATTGTACAATTAGAAAAAAATATATAACATTAATTTTATTAAGTACTAATTTTCAAGTAAAAAATCCTATTTACATTGTGGATTAAACAGAAACTGCAAAAATTACATTTTGCAGATTACATAATTTTTGATGCAACACATTACTTTTAAAAAGTATATTGTTCTTTTAAACTTTGGCTACTAATTTCACAGTTGGTGAAATGAAAATGATGTAACTTTAATAAGCTTACAAAAAATATTTGTTTTATGTATTAAAATAAATGTTTTACAAAGGAGAAAAATGTCATTTTTGCCTAATAAAGCCCCCTTTTGACTAGTTTAACTGGCATCATTCAAAAATAATTAATTGAAAATAGTATATGTTTTTTCTTTAAATTCAATTTTTGTGAATAAGAGGCAATAACTGTACACCTAAATGCAAGGAGCTTGAATCTATATATTTTTACTAGCTGCATGGTAACCTGGAGTGTTGTATTTACATTATATGAGATTTGTCGATTTCGTAAGGGACCTTGGTTAAATATACAGCTGAAATACACTACGATGTAATGATTTCTAAATATAAATATGTTGACAAACAATTTTAATTATCTAAAATAAATTCATTCAAGAAGCTTGAATGAAAATATGTTTTTATTTCTTCGCTTTTTTTTTTGGAAAAATTAATTTAATCAAGTTTTTTTTTTTTCACCATCTATTCAAATCGGAAATAATTTTTCTTTTCAATTTTAATAAGAAAATAATAAAAAAATAATAATCCACTTTATTTTCTCTCTTTTATCCACAAAAGTAGAGTAATTTAGTTACTATCTTTAGAGAAACTTAAAAGTTACAAAACTCTCGAAAACTAATTCAACATTTCAAATTCTAATATCTTATATGACATCCTCATATCCATTTAGTTTCATTGCATCGCATTCCATATTCTTGCAGGAGTAGCTGTGAAATACAAACAGACAGTCAGATTTTAATATAATAGATTAATTGACTATATTTCGAGTAAAATGAAGTGCTCTTTTCTTCGTTATTTAAAATTAAGAACTGTATAAATTATCTAATGTAATGAATAAAACATTTTTTATGTTAAAGTAGGCAGAATATAAAAAATAGTTAAATATATATAATCCAGATACTTGACTATTTTATATTTGAAGAAACTAAAATGTAAAAATTGAAAACCTTGTTCACCACATTGTTTTTATACTGATATCAAATATATTCCCTTAAGTGTGGTAAGAATAAGGTGGGTAAACAATTTCATTAATTTTCTTGTAAATTTTTGTTTCCCAGTTAAACATTTAAAGAACAAACTTTCTTCTATTATATGTATTCTTTTTCTATCTACTAAAGTTTTATAAAAATGATTTGATTTATTTTTGCAATCGTACAAATTTTGTTATGATAGTTTTCCACTATAAGTTACACCTTGCTGGCTAATAAAAAATATATATACATATAAAAAATAGTAATCCTTGGCTAGTAAGATTTTTTGAATATTCCCCACCCCTGTGAATAATTAATATAACACTGAAGTAAGTTCACACACTAGATAAAAATAAATGCTGTTACACAGACATCAATCTTATATGCATTTATTTTTTTTAATATAGAGGTGACAATAATAATGTTATTAATTATTTAATGATCATAATAAGAATAATCCATTGAAACCTGAATTTCCATACAAAACTTGAGCGTGTTATACTAGTGCTCAACATCAATAGTGTTTCATGTGTACATAAAATTTATATATTTACATACATACAACTATGTACAATGATAATGTCACATCGGTGCTAAATAAATATTAGTATGTAAAATTATTCACATGCGCTAGTAAGAACATCTTAATTTCAATATAAAGCGTTGAATGAAATCACAATACACACAGTTTTCCATTACAAAAAATGTATATAACTCCCAGGACAGTGGAAAAAATATTTCAAGAATAAAAATATGGAAAAATGATCTTTGCATTTCAAAATGTTCAAATTACTAAATTCATATTTTAAAAGTTGCTAATTTTTGTTTTTCTCTGCTGTGTTAAAGCTTAATAAGCTATGAAGCAAAACTGCAAATATTTTTTATACATATGAACAAACTATTTTTCTAAATATAAAAATTATAATATAATTAACTTTAAAAAAAATAAAAGTAAAAAGTAAATGTAATACAGTGAAACTTCTTAAAGATAACAAACAGATGATTTTTTTTTCAGGGGGGGGATGGGGGGGGATGTGGCCATTGGGTGGAGCAGTTGATTAATGACGTATGCAAAAGCATTTGTGTTTTTCAAAATTATAAAACACATTTAACTATAACTAATTTGATAATTATTAATAAAAATATTAGTGCTGCAAAAAAGATTATCACTAGGTGTGGTAGATAGATAACAAAGTAAGCATAAACATTAATATGTTTTCTTAAAAACTTAAAAAAAAGAACTAGTTTAATAATGATTATTAATTAAAATAGTAGCATGTAAAAAAAAAAGAAAAGCATGATTACTAGGTAAAATAGCTGATTAACAAGGTATGCATAAGCATTTTTATTTTTCTGGAACACACAGAAAAAAAAAAAACCTTAACTATGACTAATTGGATAAATATAACTTTAAAAAATTTGTATGTAAGAAATAAGTTATCAATGGGTGAGACACTTTTTTAACAAGATACACATAAGCATGTGTATTTTACTGAAACATAAAACACTTATCAAACTATATCTAGTTTTATAATATTTATTAATAAAAATCATTAAATATATATATTTTTTAAAGGGAAGAGGTTGACTACATTTAAAGACATATCTTTTTTTTTAATGCATATTTAAAGATAATTTTTAAATAGCACATCAATCTACATACTTTGATATCAGTGGCGGCCTGTCATTGGAAAAGCAGATGAAGAGCAACAGCATCAGCAAGAAAAGGTCTTAAGAATTAGTCTATAAGCAATAGCCCACTATGTTTGCAAAGTACAAGGTAGCAATAATTAAACTGACAGTACTCAGTGTGTTCTGTAGTGAGATTCTGAAAAAAAAAAAAAAAAAAAAAAAAAGAAAAGAAAAGTGCCTAGTTAAACTGATGGCATTGAGCTCACAGGCTATTTACACTAATTGTATATTATACTCTTATTTTAAAGAATAATGCCCCTCGAAAAATAAAGAAATCAACAATAAATTAAGGGGGTATTAGATTCCTGTTCCCCCCTCTATACTTAACCAATGAGCCCCCAAACCTAATCAGGGAAGTGCCTTATCACAATGAACTTATATACAAAATTTGAAACAAACTGGATAATTCTGCATTAATAAATTAAGGGGATTAGTTCCCCCTTTATACTTAACCAATGAACCTCCAAAACTAATCAGGGAAGCGCCTTATCAGAATGAAAATATATTCAAAATTTGAAGCAAATAAGATAATTCTGCATGAATAAATTAAGGGGGGGGGGATTAGCCCTCATTCCCCCCACCTTTATACTTAACCAATGAACCCCCAAATCTAATCAGGGAAGTGCCTTATCACATTGAACTTATATACAAAATTTGAAACAAATTGGATAATTCTGCATTAATAAATTAAGGGGGATTAGTCCCCCCATTCCCCCTTTATATTTAACCAATGAACCTCTTAAACTAATCAGGGAAGTGCCTTATCAAAATGAACCTATATATAAAATTTGAAACAAATCGGATATTTCTATCAAGAGTTACGTAGATACATACAGAACCTGTGGGCACATTAGCTCTCAGGGTTTGATAGCCTGTGAGCTAAAAAACTGCACCACATATAGTGGTGACTTTTGGAACTATTTTTTCAATGGAATTTTTCATCCCCTGCCTTGTTTAATTATCCTACAAAACTTGGCTCTATTCCAGCAATTAGACCATGCTACAGAACACACTGGGTACCGTCTGTTTAATTACAGCTACTTTGTATTTCCATGTTTAGCATTCATTCTTACATTATGTTACAGAACTTACATTTAAAAATATGTAAACAAAACAACAACGAATAAATGTTTACACCTGTAATAAGCTATTAGTAAACAGTACCAACAAAAATTACTTGTATAACAAAAATTTTTTAATGAATTATTATGGATTCTCAAGTTATAAAATCTTCCACCTTATACAAAAATGTGGATTATGCCATCATAAAATAATTGTCTTTTATCAGCACCCATATGACATCTTCCATGATTGAAATCTTTGCCAAATAAAGTCTCATGCGATATTGTGTTTCCGCAAAATGTTAAAAAAATTTTTAAGGCAAGATTTAAATGGCTTTTTGAATGGATGCACTTGAGGATGAAAGTATTAACATGACCAAAACCAATTTGTAAAGGTCTGTGTAAATATCTCCATTTCTATGGATCTGTCCCATAAGTCTTTGATCAAATTAACACTGTAGAAATCAATTAGCTTGAAAATTTAAAATTAACAATAAAATATTTATTGCTTTTTTCCTTTTTTATTACCACTGTTAATGGTTCTATTCATTTATGACAAAGTGAATCACTGTTTATCTTCATCTTTTCGGCAATTAAATATTGCTTATAATAAATTAAGCACAATATCATAATTAAGCAGAATGCATACAAAATTTCTAATTCATAAAATATATACGACAATAATAATCGTAGTTACAGTTTACAGTAAACAATAAATGAAAACAAGAAAATCATATCATATTTGAGTATCAACTAACATTTCCTCCCGAGGCATGACAACTCTAGAGTTGCATTTTAACTCTAACTCATTTAGCTCTTCAATTCACTCCCCAGAACTTTTAGAAAACAATTGCTGGTGATCTCATGTTGCCATGGCAACTGGATGAAACTGATGTAGTTTTAGAGCATTTATGCTTGACCCTTCATTTAGATCAGTTCCAAAGAAAATGGTTGCTATTATTGCATAATCAGTTTGTGATAATTATTTATAAAAAATTTTATGAAATACAAATAAAATAATTAATAAATAAATAAAAAAAAGAAAGAAAGAAAGAAAGGAACCAAATATGAATATTTAAACAAAATATTTTCTATAAAATATTATGTGAAGAGGTACTTCATCTATTTCACCTGACAGGCCATTACTGTTTGATATACAAATAAGGAAACCATAAATTTGAAAAAGCTTTCATTCAAAAAAGTTGTGAAGTAATACTAATTAATGGTAATAAGTAATATTACATCAAGTAAGGGGAAAATACTAAGAATTTTTTGAATAAAAATCTCAACCTTATTTCAAAAGAAAATTTCGATATAAAATTCAATTTATATGAGATTAAATTACAATAACATGAGGTTAATATAATAAATGTCAGATACTTTTTGTAATTTCAACATTTGCTATTTCTTTATTATTATTATTAATTTTGATATTTTCTTCTTTTTTCAAATTATACCATACAATCATCATATGATTTCATTAAAGTTAAACATGTATGCAAATTAAACTTCCTTAATTTTACAAGCAAATGAAGAATTAAAAAGTGCATACATAATATTTATTAGAATACTGATATCTAGAATAAAGATTTTATGTGTTTAAAATTTTATTTTTTAGAAATTCCTTCTTTTATGACTTTTTTAGAAAGAAATACAGTCTATCCTTCTGTAAAAACCTCATATCTCTATGATAACTTTGCAAGACAATGAATAAGCATCTTGACATAGGGTTGCTATAAATATTTTATAAGAACTGTAATTTGTGTATTATTATTATTTTAATAGTTATTGAACTGAATTTAACAGGCTTAAATGAGATATTTTTTGCAACCTTCGAAGACAATAGTGCAAAAAACATGGGCACATTGGCATAATTTAACATAAAGAATGCATATATACACACATCTGGGTTTGAGCATAGGTGCAGACTTCACAGGGAAACGGGAGCATTCACCAATGAGATCTCTTATACATGGTGGCAAATATATCTTTTCACCCGCATGCGTCATATAGATCAAAATTTTAAATGCTCACATTGGATATTTTGTGCGATTAGAAAAAATTAGCATGACTCTCAAACAATAGTTTGGGGTAGTGTGTAATTATTTATACTTTATATTCACATCTTTGCTTTACAACAAATGATGTTATGTTAATCTAAAAATTAAAGTTTAATTAATTACTAACTAGTTAATTAACATTATACACATTAGTTTTCAAAATATGAAATTATTTCATTGCATTATGTGAGATTAATCACACGCACCCTATTAAGTTGAGAGTCAACAATGAATTTTAACCCCCAAGTGAAAGTCAAAAGTCGGCACCTATGTTTTTAAATACTATGTAGCGAAAACAAGCAAGAAAATACAATGAAACTTTCTTTTCTCCTTTCTGTAAAAAGAGGATACTTTGCATTAGAGCACAAGATGTTTGCTTTTCTGACTGATGTATTTCACATAAATGAAATTCCTCAAACCCGCATATTTAACAAAATATAGTTTTATACTAAAATAAACTAATCTGTGTTAAGCAGTAAGGCAAAATAAGATTACAACTAATTAATGTACTTATCTTTTTGAGCAGTTGGCAATAAAGTTAAATATATTTATTTATTTATTTATTTATATATACATAAATAAATAAAATAGAAATAGATGCATTTTAACATACATTAACACATACTACATAACAGTTGTGATTAGAATTAAAAGGAATAATGATATAGCAGAACATATTAAGGCCCGTTCTTAAGGGGGCTGGGCTAAATATTATGAACAGTGCTTAATGTATTGTGGAAAAAATGCATGTAAATATTAGCCAATAAACAAGCAACTGTAATCATTTCAATCTGATACCATTACATTAATATCTAAGTAGTAGCAAATATGGGAAAATATACTTTGGTACAGCCCTAAAACATTTACCAATCCATTTATAGATCATACAGTATATACAAACCACAAGCATGGTTTCTTTCTAAGAGATCTTAACACTACAGATTTTTATGTCTATAAGCACCAATTCCTAAAACACAGATCTTCTACGAATTCTGCAAAGCCTTATTTCTCTTTCCCTGCTTCGATACAAAACAATGGCAATGCGCAGTAAAATTTTAACAAATATATCAGATGAAAATAAATAAAAATTTCTGAACTTAATAAACATATTAAATTATGAAAATAGTTTTTAAAAAAACTTTCACAACTTCATTTTTTTTTTTTTTTAAATTTTGGCAAACTTACATATATCAGGTGTGATTGTGGGTTCATGAAAAAATACCTGAAAGTTTAGTGAAAATACATTTTCCTATGGAGAGAGGGGAGAGGGAATATAATTTATTACAAGGAGTTGACCTCCTTGTAATAAATTATGTTCCCTTTTTTGTATACTAGTTATGTTGGTACCAGATATTTCTTTAATTACAAAAAATATGAATTTCAATTATGTTTAGCAATCTTGTGAAATTGATATTTTAGTCTTATTTCATGAATTTAACTATCATAAAAACCAGAATTTCTGTACTGAAAATGAAAAAAATACCTGAATTCAGGTATATAACCTGAACACAATCATCCTTGATATAGATATAAAACATGTAGAAACAAAACATACACAGCAAAAGTAAATTCACAGTAACATAATATAGTATAGTATAAAAGAAAAACAAGAATAAAAAATGAGGTAGAAGATAACATAAAATTATTAATTCATAGTTTAAACTTTGGTATCAAGACTTCAATACTAAAGATTCTTTTATCAATATGCCTGTAACTAAGATGACACCAGATGTAATTATGTGATTTTACATTTAGATGCAATAAAATATCAAATCAGTTTAAATATATGAACACGAACACTGCTGATAATTTGTGGCAAATAATTTCATGCTAATATACTAACTAAAATTTCCTCAGTTTGAAAAATTCATTAAAAACTAACTAATATTTTCTTATTTTGTAGAGTTCATTATATTATATAAACTCTGATTAAATAATTTATATGCTTGTAATATATTTATAATTAAAAAAATAATTATCATAATTAAGTCATTATACTTTATTTGATGAGCATACATGAATATAAATCTTGGGTATCCCAATAGCAAACCAATATTAGCTCCATATTGCACCAATATTATAATATTCCTTATATTGAACACATACATTAAAATTTGTCGCTCTTTATTGTTGTTTGCTAAAATGTTTAAAATTGAATTTAAATATTGTATTTGATGTTGAAAATCTGGAACAATTACATGAGCCCTTAATATTATGATATTTTTTGAATTTTTAAAAATGTAGTAAAAACTTATCTTTTTAACAAAATGACTTAAAAATAGTTATTTTAACCCTATTTTTTTCACTCTAAACTACATTAATTGAGTGTTCATTTGAATGTAATTATCCAAATGATCAATAATGTTATTATTTAGTATTCCATGGCTTGTTAAAGAATAATTCCAAAAATGTTGTATTTTAAATTTTTTGCATAAATATGCATGTAATAGGCTTCCAGGAGCACCATTTGTGGAAGGTTAGCCCCCCCCCCCCTCAAGTAATTTGATATTCCAGAGAATCTCAGTCATCAAGGCACACCAGACTAGTCTTTTCTTAAATTTAGAAATTCCAAATTCATACCAGAAATTTCGAACAGTAATTTTTGCTCTATTTAATGACAGACATTTCATGATTACATTAAGTAAAAATTTTTCTTTAGGAATTTCTGGTATGAATTCTGAATTTTGAAAAAAGATCAAACTGGCAACCTTGATCAAGGATCAGACTAAAAAGATATTTCAAAAATCATCCAAAAGCTAAAATAACTTATCAGATTTGATTAAAATAGAAAATTAGAATTAAATAAACAACTCAAGCACAGGAATTAATTATATCAATGATATTTCTTAAATCCTTGGCACTGCAACATTCTAAAGGTGAGACACACTTATCCAAATATCACACTTATCCAAAGTACATTAATGAGTACTTTGGCTAAATTATAATATATTTGCCAGAGTGAATTCATGACAATTAATTCTGTATCAATCGATTCTCAGCTGTGCCTAACAGGATTAAAATAGATTTTTGTCCCTCTTAAAGAAAACTTTTCTCCCCTGCCCTCTGCCCTTTTCCAAGTAAGTTTTGAAATGATGCCCCGGTATTTTTTTAATATAATTTTTAATTGTAAGTGTCGATTAATAGATATCGACAGTTTTGTGAAAATTGAGATGGACCAAGCTTTATTTTGTTGATTTTTGCACAGGTCAGGTCATGTACTGCAAAAAAAAAAGGGGTTTGGCTAAACTTTGTTGGGGATGGATGGAATGACCAAGATATCTTTCATCTAGGCCTGAAAATTTGGACCCATGCAGACCTCTAACCTGATATGACAAAATCATAAATGTTGTTTGTTGATATCTAACAAAGAGAGGTAGTTTCGTGACAATTAACTCTAATCGTTTCTTTATATCTACGATAGCTTGTGGGAAGGGGAAAGCAAAAACTAGCAGCAATAATCCCGTTTTTTTTTCTTCTTATTGGCCAGCATCCTTAATTACATTTTATTGGAATATTTATATAATTAAGCAAACAATTAATCAATATTCAGAAAATATATCCATGCAATATTGGTAATTTCTTTCCAAAATTGGCACAATATGTAAAAGATGCAACATTACACAAAATGTTACCAATAGTACCCCAAGAGTTAGCCAATGTCATACCAATATTGGTTTGCTAATAGAGGTATAGCCTGATAAAATTATTCCATTATTCTATTAATTAAGAATATGTTGATACTTTATTTTAAATAGTACATAACTCTGTTAAACTGAAGTCACAAAGCCACACCAAAGGGCTAAACTAATATTATGTGCAGTTTTCATTAAATAATCTCTCTTGCGTTTAATATAGGAACTGTTCATGTACATGGAAGGAATGGTTAAATATTTGGACCTGCAATACATATACTAACACAAACGCCATATCAATATAAATAATACAAAGATTAGAAAACATAATTTGTTCAGTAAAATAAATATGAATAACACAATGAATGATAAGATTTTAGAATATGATAAGATTTAAAACTTATTACTCCTAACAAATAAAAGAATTTGCATTAATTTGAGTAAATCATTTCGTAAACTAATTAATGAAAACAAACATTGAGAAATAAAATATATAATCTAAAATCAAAATGATTTGATAAAATTAAATTCAAGAGTTTTATTCTTTAGGAATAAAGAAATTCCGACAATTTTACTGTAAAATTTATTCAAATAAAATGCATTTTGTATAGTTTGTTGAACAAAGCACAAAATAAAATAAAATAAAAAGGCTTTTCAAGTTAAAAAGGAGAAGTAAAATTTATGAGAAAAATAATGCCTTCATCTATTTAATATGTTAAAAACACATTTTTTTCTGAAATTTTCCTTATATTCAAGTTTTTTTTTTAAATTATTATAATTTATTCTATTTAAAACAAGGGAGGGAAAGGAAATTGCTAATGAAGTAATACAAAAATATATATATAACATAAAAACATGTTATCTTTATGTGTCCTAATTAAGAACTCTGTAAAGAATAGACTGACTACATTTCTAATAGCATAATTTTCATTACACTACTTACTTGATGAAAATAGAGATAATTTAAAATAAAATAGCTTAAAGAATTGGAAGGGGGGGGGGGTGTTACAAAAGAACAGTTTGTCTTAAAAACAATAATGAAGTAATGAAAAAATAAATTATTCAGCCTATTATTATTATTAATCATAACTTGCTACAATGAAAATTTCATGACTGTGAAAAAGATAATAAGAAATTTTAAGAAAGGCTTGTCTTTTTTTTCATATTGACATCTTTTTTTATAATGTATATCACTTTAATAAAAATGTTTAAAATAGAAAATATATATATATAGCAGTTGAACTAGATTATTATTTCATTAGCATATTGAAATGTCGTTGCTTATGAGAACTTTAGATATGTTTTACATGAATTTTTAATTATGAAATGAATGTGCACAGTTACTTTATTTTTAAAAATGTTATAGAAATATTTTTTTGCTCTAAGTTTAAAACGTACCTACATACTCTTTTTTCCTAAAAACATACAAATTTTCAAAAATTGTATAAAACATGTTTCTGTGCATTTGCTTGAAATATTTTAAATACATTGCCTCACCTAAACATTTCTTTAATCTATACTTTAAACATGTGAAAATGTGGTCACGAACAACTAACCCCCCCCCCCCCCCCCTTCAAATCTAGATCTTTGATCTACCATAAAATCGTGACAAACACTACAGCATTGAAAGTGAAGTGGTTAATAGCTGCTCAATTAAAGATCTATTTAAAAACACTTTGTCTGAAACAAGTTTTCTGTTAAAAACAAACTGTCCCACTGTAAACAAATATGTTGGGCAAATTAAAATAAAAACTCTACATACACATGCTTATTTTTGTTTACATGCACATGTTCCTGTTTTGTAAACATAAAAATTAGACTAGAGTCAACACTTTATGATCAAACTGAAGTTAAAAATTGTGAGATGAGGCAAAAAAATTACACAAACCAATAAATTTGTGCTGTTCACAATACAATTATTAATAAGTATTATTTTTTAAAGAAAGAAATGTGAGGTTTTAAAAACACTGGAAGATCTAAATTAATGAATGAATGATCAACAAGTGGCTAAGTCAAATGAGAATAAAGTACAATTAATTAGAAGCATAATGAAATAGTGCACATTATATTTGAGATGAAATTATCTTGACATAATTGGGAGAAGTATAATGTTAAAAGATAAATATCCAACAATATACAATAAAAAGGAAGACTTTCAAAATTTATGACATGATTTTAAAATGGATAGGATTTAACAATAGATGTACTAGCATTTTCTGTTTTACAGGACAATCATAGATTTTTTAAAAAAGATTGAACTGAAGTTTCTTTAACCCACTAATTTCTTTAACACATTTTTAATGAGTTTTCGAAATTCTAATCAGAAAACTTTACTACAGAAAAAAAGAGCAGTGCATGTACATAAAGTAATGTAAGATAATAACAATATATAAACATAAATATTAGCCAGCATATTTATAATTACAACAATAGATGTACTAAAAAAAAAAAAAAAAACTCTTAACAAAAATCATAAAATTAAAAGAAAAAAGTTCTAGTAAACAAAATCTTAACACATGAAATGTAGGAATGTTTACAGTGATATGAATATGACTAGAAATTTTTTTTAACGCAATCAAATAAATAAAATGAAACAACAACAGAAAATTTTGAACTAGTTTTTTTCTCAAATGGCAGGAATGACTTTAGCTAGATCTAGTATTGCCAGCTTCTGTATCAACAGTGGTTTCAGTAGGGGCAATCTTAGATAATTTCAGCAAAGCTAGTGGTCCCCGGCGATAATCTCTTTGTGGTCCTTTGGCTCGATTTTCAGCTTTGCTCAAGTTGTTCGGATTTGGACCTTTATAATTTTTGGGATCAGGACCAATCCATGGCATGTATTCTTTTCTATAAAACAAATACACAAAGATTTTACTCGATAATTATTAACATGGCGTTTCCATACATATAGCTTTGCTCAGAAATTAACTTTTATATTTCAAGCATGTACTACTATTAAAGGAAAAAATGCATTAAGATATTTAAGCTTTTGCACTCTTAAGGCAATTATCCTCTTAATTTAATTTAGCCTCCTGCCAAAGTAAAGGGATTTCTCACTAAGCCTAGTGACATAGTGTAGGTTTTGAGCACCTAGGACAATTCAAAATGTTACACCCTTTCCTTAGTGATAACTAGAGTACTACATTGAGTCAGATAAATGGATTTTACCTGACACAACTCAACTTGCAGTTTGGTTTGGTTTGGGTTGGGAGGGTGCTGCGCTCTGCCTGCACTTTTGATTTAAAAAAATTTAAAAAAAAAATTCTTGTCCCTTAGTCAAAAAATTTGTGTCGTTACTGACTGTTGTACTAAAAAATTGTTACATAGTAAAACCGACTCATTGTGGGTCTTGAAAAGTGTGCCCTAACTTTTAAATATTAAAAGTACCAACAAGGATCTAAAATGTGCCTTTAAAAATCTAAAAAGTGCTCTTTTCCAACCAGCCTATTTTTTAACCTGGGAAAAACTTTGGGGTTAGCACTATTTTTTCATGCAGATCGGGTTTGGGTCGAACTGATTTCAATTGTTTCAATTTCGAGTAGAATTCCAGTTATATTTTGATTATTTCAGGGCTAACACAATTTATTAAAAGAAAATCCAGAATATTGTCTGAGATGTAAAAACACATATTTGAATATTAACAAGTGGATATATACTTATTTTTATACATAAAAGATAAAATTGATATTAGAGATACGATTGTCGGCTATATTTCCATGATTGCAGTAAGATATAGATTAATTTTCTTTTATTTCGGGTTTCAGGTTAAAGTGTTTAATGTTCGAGTTGGGTTGATTGCAAATAGAAATTTTGGGATTGGGTTCAGCACAACCCAATCCATGCAGGACTCTAGTGGCTATCATATTTTTTGTAGCACAGTCTATTATACAGCAATCTTCTGGTGCCCTTAAAAAATTACCATCTTGAGTAATTACCCCCTTGGTCTCCCCATATGCTATGCCACTGTCAGTGTACATTGTTAATAAGACAACATATGCAAAACAAAATTATGACTATTTTGTTAGACTCGTTAATTATTAGAAATTTTAGTCACAGAGTTAGTAAAAAGGTCATTGAGCTCATCAGTGCTGGGGACCAATGTTAGGAGGGTTTCGCTGAAGGAGATTGGAGGCTGCTTATTTACATAGTAAGTAAAAATTAATTTAATTTAAAAAAACATTAGGAAATACAAAATAAAATATTTCAAGCCACAAAAGCGAAATTTGATGTAAATAATTACAAAATAAATCATATGACACAGAAATGTCAGAAAAACCAGTCAAAAATACTAGTAAACTCCAATATCCTTCCCCAGCAGACCCCCATACATGACATGCAAAGTATACACAGATCATAAACTTAGAAAATCCAAAATTATAGACATTTAAAAACATTAAATCAATTTGTAATAATTTCCACTATTACTAATGTTCCTCTATTAAAGCATTCTTTAAGAGTCAAGGATGAAAATGGCAACTGTTAAAAAAAAAGGGGAGGAAAATATGCATAGGTTTAAGTAAAATGAAAAAAATAGCAAAAATACTGTATACATTTATCTTTAATTATTGAAATTTTATTCCCAGATTTATTTTCAAACTAGCCTAATTTTTGGGGAAAAAAGAATTTGCCATTAAAAAATTGGCACAAAAATTAAAAAAATAAATGGGTATATTCAAAATATTATGTGATGCTATATATTATTTGCATTGTCAACGTCAACATTCCTTTTTCTAAGCAAATAAATAACACAGAACAATAAATCAGATACCATATGAAAGGATTTTGAAGCAGCTTCTGACATAGTACACTCACATTTTGTTAAAACATGTATTTTGATTAAAAATTGCAAGCAATTAAAAATTAAATCGGCATTGTTTTCATGAATGAAATGAAAGGTTTTCTTTAAATTAGTGTAGCCACAAAAATAAAATACCGCAACAAAGATTATAAAAAAAATGTTCAATAAAGATAAAGTGGGAATAGTTGCTGCACGGTTCATGTTATATTTAAAAGCAAAATTTAAATTCAAATGCTCAATTAATTTATTTTTCTTCATACCATGTTTTTCTTTTTCTTTTTTTTCCTCGAAACAGATGATGTCACCTTCCAATGCAGTTAAAATACAATCGATTTTTTTTTTTTTTTTTTTTTTGCGTTTGCTATCTTTGGTTAGTTTTTACTGTAACTTTGATGGAATAAATGAGACCATATTCTGGCTTGACTAATGTTGTTTGCAGATATTTTTAGTCCTTATTTTTTTTAGAAGTTTAAACCTGCATCTAAAAAATATTAGGTATTTCTGAAAAGTATTAGACTGCAGTATGAAATCTTCCACAGGTCCACTGGTTTTATTTATTTTGATCTTAGGATTTTAATTGAATGTCTTGTTTTTTCAAAATACATAATAATTTAAATTAGTAGCTTTATGTATGGGTGGCCTAAGGATTTATTCAATAATTTTAAATTTGACCAAAGTTAGTTTTTTTTTTTTTTTTTTTTTTTTTTTTTGCGTTTGTGTTTGCTATCTTTGGTTACTTTTTACTGTAACTTTGATGGAATAAATGAGACCATATTCTGGCTTGACTAATGTTGTTTGCAGATATTTTTAGTCCTTATTTTTTTAGAAGTTTAAACCTGCATCTAAAAAATATTAGGTATTTCTGAAAAGTATTAGACTGCAGTATGAAATCTTCCACAGGTCCACTGGTTTTATTTATTTTGATCTTAGGATTTTAATTGAATGTCTTGTTTTCTCAAAATACATAATAATTTAAATTAGTAGCTTTATGTATGGGTGGCCTAAGGATTTATTCAATAATTTTAAATTTGACCAAAGTTAGGTTTTTTTTTTTTTTTTTTTTTTTTTGCGTTTGCTATCTTTGGTTAGTTTTTACTGTAACTTTGATGGAATAAATGAGACCATATTCTGGCTTGACTAATGTTGTTTGCAGATATTTTTAGTCCTTATTTTTTTTAGAAGTTTAAACCTGCATCTAAAAAAGATTAGATATTTCTGAAAAGTATTAGACTGCAGTATGAAATCTTCTACAGGTCCACTGGTTTTATTTATTTTGATCTTAGGATTTTAATTGAATGTCTTGTTTTCTCAAAATACATAATAATGTAAATTAGTAGCTTTATGTATGGGTGGCCTAAGGATTTATTAAATAATTTTAAATTTGACCAAAGTTAGTTTTTTTTTTTTTTAGTTTTTTTTTTTAATCAGAAAAATTTTATACATAAGTACAAGCTAATTGAATAATAATATTCATTATTATTCAATATTTACAAAATATATATTACTATATATACCACAAAGATACAAACAATATTGATTTGGTATTAGGGTGAGAATAGAATACATTTGACGAACGTTTTTTGGATATTTTGAAAAACACAAAAGTGAAATATACATACAATAATAAGCTTTCACAGGGCCCTTTCCTCAGAGATGGATCTGGTCCTTTAGCTCTTGTGCGGTAAGCAGACACAGTTTCAAAATCATTGCGAGTACTTGTAGCTTTAGAAACCCTAAGAAGAAACAAAACCAACAAATAAAATAAATATTCAGAAGTACAAAGCAGTAAACAGAAGCACTGCTATACTAAGATAAATATTTGTTTTAATCATGTATTCATTTAGCCATTTTTATAACACAAACAAAATATTTATGAAAAAAAAAAACATTTAAAAACAAATGTTTGCCAAAATAAGAAATAATTACTTTTTTTTTTTTTTTTTTTTTTTTTTTTGTGAAATCTGAAAATATCCATTCAAAAATTACACATGAACATATATCAATAAAAATCTGTCTTTGAAGTCACTTATTAAACTATACACAGTCAAACCTGCATATCTTGAAAACCTGTATATAGTAAAATTTACTGATATACTTGAATTTTCATGAAAAATCTAATGTATTTCTAAAATTTATCTCAAATTATTTTATTTATTTATTTTCTTCCAAAACCTGTATGTATAAGTCACAAATTTTTCCATGAGTGTTATTTCCATTCTGCAATTCATACTAGCAGTGAAAAATGTCATGTGAAAACATTTACTCCATAGCATTTGAACATGTGTATGACAGAACATGGAAAACATCTTTGGAAAACGTTGGGGACTTGCATCCTTTTAGGCACTGCAAAATTACATGATATACTACTTTTTATAAGGTACATCAACATTTTGCTGCCATCTATAACCTCCTGCTTAAATTTACAACCTTCTGTTTTCATCTAAATATTTAGCACACAAAAATTTCCTGCATTTAAAAAAAAAAAAATCTGTGTATCTCTAATTGTTTTTCTTCTCCTTTACAAGAGATTCATAACTTTTTTGACTGTATAAATGGATATTTTCCTTCATTTACAGAATATTTACATAATTTGTTCGACAACAGAAGCAATACTGACCCTTGTCAAGGTTTGAATACTAGTGAATATACTGAAGTAGCTTCCTTTATTGTAGCATAAAATGCCACAGTAAGAATTCTTTGATACAATTTCTCAAGAACAGAAAAATGCCAATAGAATTTGTGTGTGTAATACATTTATCTAATGGCCAACTCAAATCAATCTGAACATTATTTATATAATATTGGAATTTTATTTATCCAATATAATATGATAAAGAATAGAAACATATTTAAACCCAATATACAGTATACATTATGGATATAATTTTTAAAAATAAAGATACATTTTTTGTTTAAACAGTTTATTACAAGTATATCATAAATTGGAGTACAATAACCACTACTTACATTGCTCACAGGTTATACAAATAAACCATTTATAAGAATCAAAATCTTGGAAAATATACTTTAATAAATACACTTTAAATCATTGTGTTTTACTGCTTACAAGAATAGCTATAAGATTTAAAGACTTGAGAAGAAAAGATCCAAGCAGCTTAGAAAAATTCTAAGAAGTCCAAGAGTTTTAAAAGATTTACTATATTTTCTCATGTATGCCGTGCAAAAACGCATAATATACACACCCTGATATTTTTAATACTTCATTTGGAGAGAAAAACTTTTCAAGCAGATTTTATTCTATTCAAATCTAATAGCTAGTGCTCAAACTGCACAGTATCTATAATGCATTGCTTACATAATTCATAAATTTGAGTACAAAATAGCCAGCCAACTACTTTATGCACTGACCAATGATCATATATTATACAGAGGCCTGTTCAAATGCCAAATACTAATCAAATATCACGGAAACCTTGATTTTAAAAGTAAATTGTGAAAGGAAAACCACACGGCATATACAAAAAGGTTTTTTTTTTTAAACAATGGCAGATTTGTTTATTTGAAATTTTTTGTAAGCATGAGAAGATTTTTGTTCTACTTTCTTTAAAAGTGAATCTCTCATGCTATATATACTTAAGAAAGATGATAATACAGGGCGATTCATATGTAAGTATACCACTTCCAGATGCTGTAAAACAGGAACGATTTAAGGCACGTCCCCCCAAATGCAAGCCGTAAGGTAGGTGTACTCATAGTTTTTTTCCTGCTGCCATGCAAAGTGTTGTCATGCAAATATCAGTAGAAATGGCTGTGTCTGCAGTGGAGAAGGCATTTTGTGTTCTTGAATTGACCAAAACGGAATCTGTCACCATTGTGCAGCAGCATTTTCGAACAGGATTTGAAAAAGAACCTCTAACCAGAAAATCCATTTATGATTGATTTAAAAAATTTGAAACTACGGGCTGTTTGTGCAAAGTGGACAGAAATGGATTACCGGTTTGATGTGTGTCATGTGACTAAGGGTGTTGCGAATCATGTGGGAGGCTGACATTGGTGACGATACGGCCCACGTGCAGCCCCCAGTGACGCAATAAAAATAAGTTCAGTAGCACCTAGATTACTGCTTGAATAAAAAACAAAAAATGCCTCTTCTGAAATTTATTCTCGAATGTCATTATTAATGTTTAATTTATGTATTGATGTGTGTCCATCTTTTGTGTACGTGAAATAAAAAGCAAGAAAAGACATATTACTAGAATCACTTCGAATATACACTTCAGAATCTCGAACTACATTCACTAGATCTTAAATATAAGAGTATTGCTTCAGTTTTTAAATGCTCTCTCTTTGCGTGTTTCTTCAAAGGATGCACACATAAATGGATTTTCTGGTTAGAGGTTCTTTTCCAAATCCTGTTTGAAAATGCCTTAACACAATGGTGTCAGATTCCGCTTTGCTCAATTCAAGAACACAAAATGCCTTCTCCACTGCATACACAGCTATTCCTACTGATATTCACGTGATACACTAGCTATCGTCTATGTCACTTCACATGGCAACGGGAAAAAAACTTTGAGTACACCTACTTTACGGCTTGCTTTTAAGGAACGTACCTGTTTTACAGCATCTGGAAATTGTATACTTAGCCTGGAATAATATTTTTCCCAACAATTAATTTTCAATTCAATGATTTCCATGTGAAAAATGAAAATTAAAAAGAATTGAAAAGAAGATGAATTGCCATATTATTTGAAACAAAAATATAGAGTTATTATATATGAAGTATGAATATCGGTTATATTGAAAAGAGGTTTTCTAGCAAAAATTGCATTATAATTAGAAGAAAAAATTAACAATAATTATATTATTAAGAAAAGATTTCTGGACCATGGAACTATGAAAAGGATCCTCCTTGGCATGGACAAATATGATGTCGTATTGGAAATAAAACATGCATTTTCAAATATTCATAATAATACAAGGAGCATGAAAAATAAGTATATAATGAAAGTAAATGGATAATGACGTCATATTTAAAATGAAAAACTTAAATATTTTTATCGCTACCAATTAATAAGCTTGAATGTCAGTTAGATACACATGCGAATTTTCTGCCAAAATCCATGTTATGATTGCCAGGAAAAGAAAATTAACAAGAATTATATCATTAAAAAGAGATTTCTCTGGGAACAAAGTGACATCATATTTGAAATTAAAAGGGGATTTTCAAATATGTTTTTAAAGGAGCATGAATCAATTTTATACAAGGATCAGTAAGTATAGAAAGTGGACAAGTTTCATGCCATATTTAAAACAAAAATTTTAAATATTTTTTAACTATACTGATTATTAAGCATGAAAATATCAATTACACACAGATGAGAGTTTTCTGCCAAAATTCAAATCATGATTATTAGGAAAAGAAAAATGAACACGAATCTACCATATTAAAATCAGATCGTCTGTTTGTATTTTGCAACTACTCCTCTTAGATTATCGAACGCAACGCGATTTAGTTAACACAGGTTACCATTGATCCGAGGATGTCATATAAACTGTCAGAATTTAAAATTTTGAATTGGGTTCCGATATATTATTATTATTATCATTATCATTATTTTTTTTTTGTAAATTGTTAACAAAATGTCTCTTAAAATGACAACTAAATTACTCCCTTTTTGTGGATAAAAAGAAATACAACAGATATTTTTCACGTCATTTTCTCATTATAACTGAAAAAAGAAATTATTTTCAATTTGAATAGATGGTGAAAATAAAATCTTGATTACAGTAAAATTTTTGAAAACTAAAAACATATTTCCACATATTCAAACTTTATGAATCAAATTATTCTGCAGAACAAAAATCGTCTGTCAACATGTCAACATATTGTCATTTAGAAATCAAGATTTGTTTCAGCTATCCATTAAACCAAGAGACAAATTTAAGCTCCTTGCATTTAGGACTCCACCAGTGGCCGAGAGGTTCTGCTCTCAAAACTGGTAGACAGGGGATACAGGGTTTGAACACAATCGCGCCCATCAGCCTAATCGCTCGGAGTTTTCTGTGGTTTTCTTCAAACCTTGAGTTAATACGGATTAGGTTCCCTTAGAAAGACCCCTACGGAGGACACCCTCCTCTCCTAGGGCCTATATCCTTCGTGCAGATAATCGGCCATCATAAATCACCAACCTTGCATTTAGGTGTACAAATTATTGCTTCTTATTCACAAGAATTGAATTTAAAGAAAAAGCATATACCATTTCCAATTAATTATTTTTGAAGGATGGCTATTAAAACGTTTCACAAAGTCGTTAAAAGTAAAATGGTTATCAGGTAAAATTGACATTTGATTCTACCCAATTCGTCGGTTTCCACAATTTTATTTCGCCCTCCTTTTTCCATTGGTTGATGTTTCATTTTCAAGATTATTTGGCCCAAAATTCAACTTTTTTAAAACTGAGTTGTATCAAGGCCCCTATAACAAAGAAATACTGTATTGTCTCCTATGAAATGTGATAAAGAGTTAGTTAATTACTTACAGTTTTAATTATTGGGAGTGAAATATTTTGCTTAATTAATGCATTTATTCTTCTTTCAATGTTACGTGAACGAAGTCACGGGTAACAGCTAGTGTAGAATAAACGTAATTATTTTATTGTTTATAATTACTGTTAACAAAAAAACCTCATTTTAATATTTTGTTTACATTATTTTATAAGCATTTATTCAGATATTTGAATTTTTCTTTAGAATTTACAAACTGAAATTTATTAGTTAGGTACCAGTGCTATCAGCATGAATATTTATATATAAATACAACTATTTGTGTAAAAAGTTTTTAAATTTCAGTAATAAGAATCAACTGTTTTTAATGAGAATCAAAAATAGTAATAACAAACATGATTTCTATAAGTAGAATTTACTGTACATCTCGCAGTTCTATTAACTATTATGACACATAATGATTGTGGAAATGTATAATAATTACTTCAGAACTTCTTTTTTGAATTTTGGCCTTGAGGGACGATCTGTGGAACTGGAGCTGGTAGTGATCGATTTGCGTGCAGGAGATCCTGAACTTACAAGACGGCTGCGAATAGAAAATAAAATATTTCACAAACAAGACTAAATACTGTCTAATTAACTACAAGTATGATTAATTCAATTGCTAAAAAAATGCATTGGACTGTACCGGGAGAAAAAGGTAGCTTCCTTATTCCTTGGTTTTAGAAATTCAGCTAATTCTTCTCAAAAACACGACTCTAATGCATGGAACCTGATTATAGAAGATTTCTAATTTTCATCAATATTGAATTTGAATGAGAATTTCTAAAAATGAGGCAGCTATTGCCAAGTTGGCTTCATTTATGTGACATGTTTTCATCACCAAATATAGTTGAGCTTGGCGAGAATTAGATGCTAGTGAACACAATTATGTAGTTATGTGTGTAGTATGTGCAAATATTTATGAATATCAATATATTTTTTCTATTGAATATGATGTAACTTATGATATGACTATGTCGTTTTAAACGTTAGTAACAATGATTAAAATAATGAAAATAAATTTGCAAGAAACCACATTTGCTAAAACTCCAAAATTAAACCTGATTATAGAAAAAATCCCTTAATGGCGACCGCACTAGAATTTCAAACTGCTATATCTCAGCAGAAGGAAAACAAAAAATGCTCTGAAATCCTTGCATTAAAGCCTAACACTTAAGTAAAAATAAATTTAGATTTCTAATTTTTTTTAATAAATATATTTTTTAGTTTAAAAATTTTAAGTGGCCACCATTTTGAAAGAAGATGTTCAGTTCAAGCTGACCAATGAACTCGGTCAAGATCTTGGTAAGTCCTATACACATGCCTAGTCACATTCAAATTGGCTTTTAAATACAAGTGCTATCGCATGAGGGAAATCATATATATATATAGATACATTGAGTCATCCGGAAAGTTCTGTGGTTTTTGTTGTTTTGTCTAGATATTTTGCTACTGCTGATAAGGAATGACCTTGAATGATCCAGATATGTACAATTGGTCTTTTCTGCTTGCACTGCATGATTCTCGCTTGTGTTGTGGCATAATTTTTGTTTCAGTGCAGTGCTAAGAGTGGAGAACCAAACAGTTCATTTTCGTCATATTATGTTCTTTTATTTCAAGAAATCTAAAAATGCTACTCAGACTGTTCGTAAAATTTGTGCTGTATATGGACAAAGTGCTGTTTCAGATGATATAGTCTGAAGGTGGTTTGAGAAGTTTAAGCGTAGAAATTTCAGCTTTGAAGATGATGTCCACTCTGGACGACCATCAACTGTAAAGGAGAACCTCTTAAAAGAAGCCATTGATGAAAATTGACGTTGCACAGTTCAGAAGCTATCTGCTTAAACTTCTCAAACCACCTTCGAACTGTGTCATCTGAAACAGAACTTTGTTCATATATAGCTCAAATTTTACAAACAGTCGTCTAACTAGCATTTTTACCCTTCGTCAAATAAAAGAACATAATATGACAAAAATGAACTTTTTGGTTCTCCATTCTCAGCATTGCACTGAAGCAAAAAATGTCACAATACAAGCTAGAATTGTGCAGCGCAAGCAAAAAAGACCGAATGTACATATCTGGGTCATTCAAATACACTCTTCAGCAGTAGCAAAATAACGGGACGAAACAGCACTTCATTTTTTGAAAAATCACAGAACTTTCTGGATGACCCAATATATACAAATCAACATTTGAATGGAGGGTGGTTTTGAGATCTGAGGTGGTCATGATTGGTGAAAATGTAACGAAATTCTCTGGACCGCTGCAATAGGTAGCTTCTTTCTTTTTGTGATGGAATCTACCTAATACAACAAGATGATCTTGTAAGTCAGTAGATTACAAATCAGATATAGAGCCAAAATTTCATTAATCGGAAGAGTAAAATTGTTACTTTTAATAATTAATTTAACTTGTAACTTTTTATCTTAGTAATTCATGAAACAATTCCTATTTCATTACAGCCAAATTCTTTTGAAAAAGAGGTTAAGTAATTTTACTTAATTTCACATTCATGGGAATTCTTTTAATAAAGAAGTGAACATGAAAGTGTAAAATTTCAATCTGTTTTCGTTCTCTAACTTTGTTTTTCATCTAAACCCATATAAAGTATACATTTTTCTAATTAGATATCCATCCTGCCATTTGATATCCATCTTAATGGGATTTGCAAACTTTTTTACTTTTTCAATTGATATGGGACTGACATTTGATACATAAAATTTTTCATGATCTAATATATTCTAGAGTTTTGTATCAATTTGGATAACCAGATTTTACTCAAATTCAACATAGCATATGGCTTGGGTTGTCTGATGCTCTTTTTTTTTTTTTTTTTTTTTTGGGGGGGGGGGGGGTGGAAGAGGGAACTAAGGCTTGGCTGAACTAAATTTTTTTTTGTTGTAGATTAGTTTTGTACATACCAAATTTCTTGCAAGAAAGTCAAGAATAATGTTTAATATGGAAATAACTATGTAGTATTTGAATATAAATGTTACATCAGTTTTATCTTTCATGAAGTGAATACAGTAAAGTCTCCAAAATCCACACAGCTTGGGACCAGAGGCTGTGCAGATTTTAGAATTTTGCAGATTTTAGAGTTTTGCAGATTCTGGATTAAATGATTTTTTTTCGACTTCCCTGTGTCCATTTAAAAGAAGATTTAATAATTCAATTTAAATAAATCAAAATTTAAATACCTTTAATTTACCTGCAGATTATTATTTCAATATACAAAATTATTTTTTAGTACAAATTTTGAACATTTCCTGTATAGTTTTTTGCTTCAGAACTTTCCGTTTTTCTTGATGAAGTTTTTTTTGGATCCTGTAAACAGTCATTATTTCTTGTTGGTCTATACAACTCTGCTGCTCCAAGAACTTCAAAAAGTTTTCACAATAATATGAACCTCCTTTGAACTTTATTTTTTTTCCTTCAGAGTCATTGTCAGATTCAGATTCACTGTCTTCTGATGGGTTAATAACTGAAGAAATAATTTCTTCATCTGCAAAATAGTTTACTAAAACTTCATCTGTGTGGTTCATCCATTCCATAATCTCATCTTCTTTAAAAAACTCTTGTGAAGCTGGGGTAAATTCTTTTGCATATTTCATCAATTCAGAAGCTTTAGCTTGTTGCAATGTTAATGGAAAACCTGAAAAATCTTCTTCTTCATCCTCATTTTCAATAAATAATGATCCTGGCCATATTTTATGCCATGCATTGATTAAGGTATCTTTTGTAATAGAAGCCCATGCTTCATCAATTAAGTAAATGCAGTCTTTTATGGTGAACATTTTTCTGCGCTCTTCTATTGTTTTAAATGGTGAATCAGCATTAATAAGTTGCTTCAAAAAATTTGATTTATAGTGGCACTATGGATAGTATACCCTGATCCATAGGCTGAATTAACGAGGTAGTGTTGGGAGGCTTGTAATAATATTATCTGAAATACAATTTAATTCAGGATGAGCAGCGCAGTTGTCCATCAGTAAAAGAATTTTACAATGTTCATGCAATGCTGTCGAGCTTCCTTAGCAAAATGATTTTTGAACCAATCTATGGTCAGTTCACCTGTTACCCAAGCTCTTTTATTACTTTTGTATGTAACAGGAAAAGTCTTTGCACTCTTACCTATTCTGAGTAATTTACACTTGTGTGTCCCTGCTGCATTTGCACAAAGGAGAACTGTGACTCGTTCTTTTGCTTCCTTCAGTGAAGATGGTGCATTTTCATCAGAACATACTAATGTTTTTCTGGGTAGACATCTCCAGAATAGTCCATGTTATAAATTTGATCAGGACTAAGCTTGTTTTCGGAAATAAATTCTGTCAACTTCTCAGCAAATTCTTCAGCAGATTCTTCGTCTGCAGAATTTTTCTCACCACATGCTTTATTGTATCGTATTCCGTTGCATTTTTTAAATTTTTGCAGCCATCCTGCTGAAAATTCACATGCTTCTTTGATTTTTAACTGACGGTGAATTTATTTTGCTTTTTCGCGCAAAATGGGTCCAGTGATAGGCACCCCCTCACTACGCCGCTGTTTGAACCATTCGAAAAGTATGGAATCAAGATTTACTGATTGAGCTTCATGAAGTGATTTTCTGTTTTCTGATCCCTTATTTGAGTCAGTATTGGCATAATATTTCAATAGTTTTTCTTTATTCTTTCTTATATCATAAACAGTTCGAACTGCAATACCAAACTTGTTGGCGATATGACGTGGTGTAGTACCATTATCCAATTTCTTTAAAATGTCCACTTTTGCCATGACAGAAAGTGCAACATGTTTCCGTTTTTTCGAATTGCTAGTGCCTTCACCTGACATGTTTTCAAATTACGATCACAAATAATCTAATCTTGCATCTAATTCACTTAGAAAAAAAAAACGCCTACAAATAAAACATAGAACATTTGCAACTGCAATGGCTTCAAAACACGTTGGATGAAAGCAAATCCAAGATAACAAACGAGATTAGTTGTTGCGCGGTTGCTTATAGCAAGAAACCTTCTATTCTCAATCAATTATAGATGGTGCTGGTGTTTCGTGGATCCACAATGTCTAACCGGGTTGTGACATGAATTCTGCTTCGTGATTCGCCCAGTTGCGTTTGCTGGTTGCTTCCTTGATGCTTTTCTGCTGCATTTTTATGAACGATTGCTGTAATTCGGGAGTTATCCGATATTTTTGTAGAGAGAGAATCTTTAGCTGTATTAAAGTTCTTAGATTTGTTATTATGTTTTCAATAAATTATATTTACTTTTTTAAACTTTGTCATCTCTTAAAGAAATTCAAACCCCATATTTATTTTTCAAGTGTTTGTTTTAAGATAGGGTGGAAAGAGTTGTTGGCCATTTATAATATAAACAGTGTAATATCTTGTGCCATTATATATATATTATTATTTATTCAAATAAATTTATGCTAAAAATAATTTTATTTTCGTTCAATAATATTTCGAGCAGAAATTATAAAGATTACTTCTTAACTGCAAATTTCACTGTTTACATTTTGCAACGCACGCAGATTTTGGAGTTTTGCGGATTTTAGTAGCGCGGATTTTCGAGACTCTACTGTATATTCAATTTACTTCATGAGAGATTAAAAAAAACAAAAAGAACTGAAATTAGAGTGATTATTGTAGACTTTTTTCTATAGCTGTGTTGAATTATGGTATTAATTTTCTTTCGTTTTGAATTTCAGGTTTGAGAGAACTTGGTAACCTTCATATTGCAAAAAATAACAATATAAATTTTCCAGTTTTTTTGCTTAAAATGTATTTAGACAATCCTAGAATATTCTGGCGAAGTTACATGAAGATCAGAATTATTATAAATATGTGAAAAAAGCATTTTATTGCATTTCCCTTTAAAAAATTCTGAGTTTCAATCTTTAAATTCATTTTATCAGTTAGTGTTTCTTCAATACATTCATATGATCAGAATGCTAAAATTTCAATTCCTTAAGAGGCTACTTCACTCAGACGAAAACACCCGCTCGCTAATGTTAATCCTATGGAGGAAATATTTTAAGATATCTCGTTCGCATTTCAATATTTTTGAGTGATTTTTTTTTCATTGGATAGCTGAGGTCAATCTCTCTATGCTCCTTTATACTTTTTCGATTTTGATTACAAGTTTATTTTTATTAAGATACTTTCACTTTCGGAACCGGTTTCGAAAGTAAAAGTATCCTCAATAAAAAAAAGCTGCAATAGAAATCGAAAAAGTAGAAAGAAGCGTGCATAGAGATTGACCTCAGCTATCCAATGCAAAAAAAATCATTTAAAAATATTGAAATGCGAACAAGATATCTTAAAATATTTCCTCCATAGGATTAACTTTAGCGAGCGGGTGTTTTCGTCTGAGTGAAGTAGCCTCTTAAGATGCATTTCATAAAATTAGAGATAAGATTTTTGATTTTTTCAGCAGTATAAATAAATAGTTTATTTTCTAAAAATAAAAATGTTAAATAAATAATTATTTTTACTGTAATTTTACATATGTTATGACATTTTATTTATTTTTTCTTAAACTAATTAACTTTTTAGAAATCTGATCCCTACTGTTATAGAACACACATGTAAGAAAAAAATAAGTTCAAAATTGTAGAAGTAGGGTTTTGAAATTTTTTTTAATTAAAATAATAATAATAATAATAACAATAATAATAATTTTTTTTTAATTCCACCACAGTTGCATTTTTACTATATTAAATCATTTTCCTTCATAAAACCATTTAATTATGTGTCTAAACGATATTATGAAATACTCAAATAAAAAAAAAATTAGTTCAAAGTTTACCAAGTCCCTTTAAGTATTTTGGTTCAAGTTGGGAAAAATGCTTAGAGTTCTGGTTGGATTGCAATGTTGTAGAACAACAACATTAACTTTTATAGGTTTTAATAAACTGGTGGGCCAATAAAAATGATTTTGCTTGATTGATGTCAGGTTACTGGTTGCCTTCAAATAAAATTTTCGGATTTGTTACACTCAACCAATTAAAAACTCTAATAAATACATCTTTTAACATCTGGAGAATTTATAAAATTCTTATTGCTCATAATCGATCAATACACTAAAAATTTTAGGCTGTAACATCTAAATATACAAAAACTGGTTAACAAATAACTGAATTTAGTGTGCAACAATTAGGTAACAAATTATTAAAAAATTTTTCATTGTTTTTATTACCTTGGACTTTTGGATGGAGTTGCTTCCCTGGAGCTGTCACCTAAATCAAATGATTAAAAAATAAAATCTCAATTTGTAATTAAAACAATTGCCAGACATATAAGTCAAAGCCTCAAGAAAATAAAACAAAGCACAAAAATCTAATGCTGTAAGGAAAATTAAATCCTGTAGCAATTTATACTAAACTATAGCTTCACAAATGAATTGTTTACTTTTTCCCTTTGCAGATTACAAGCAGAGATAATATTGTAGACACTTCTTTTCAACACACACAACTCATATCAACATTCATGTAATTTTGTACTTTGTGGATCATAGGATCACATTTTTTTGCATAGATTTACTTCTGCAAATTAGCATTTTAATTAAACATCATTTATTAAGTAACTTACAAGTATTTGCAGGACACATGCAACAACACTTTATCTGCACTTTGGGAAGAATGCATTTAAAGGTTGAGATATGTAGATCCTGTTCACAAGATAAAATAATTCTTTGATTTGCAATTTCTGTAAAGTCCATTAACATTAATTAAACCACTTCTTCCATGCTTTGGATTTTTAATCCCATATTTAATGGCTATCACGGAGAAAGAACCTGGAGAGGAAACTAGAATACGCGAGGATATTGAAAATGCAAGTCATATTTTTTAAACGAAAGAGGGCGCTGTAAAATTTGGCGGCTGCCTTTTAACAGAATGTCATTAGATTACATGTTAAATTCCGAAAGTATTTTACTCGGTTATTTTTAATTATAGCAATTATATGTCATAAATTTAAGATGGGGTATAAATGTTTTATTCCGGGATGTAGATCGGGCTATGATGATGAGATAAACAAAAGAAAAATCAAAGGAAAAAATATTAAGTATGTTTAGAGCTCCAAAGGTGAATGCTTTTTATTATACTTTAAAGTTATATGCATGTAATCATTTTTAAACTAAGAAATTTTTTTCTAGTATATCAATCTTGGTGTACATGTTTTTAATTTATTAGAGTAAAAGTATTTTGGGACTTCACTCAAAAGTGCAAGTGTAAGAACTTATTTTTTAAAAAATGCCCCCTTTCCGTCCCATCATATCTAGAGTAATTAAGGATTTATTTTAACAGTTAAATTTACTGAAACTACTTGACATATTACTTGTAGTAAAAAGTAAGTGAAAAATGTAGTCTGCAGATTTACTAATTTCATTCGACTATAAATCTAATTAATATTTCAGTAGTTTTTATCTACAGAGTTGAATAATGAAATATTTAAATCAAATATTTAAACTATATTAAATACAATAGATTTTTAACAATTTGTGTCGCTTAAAAAATGTCTTTATTTGAATGGGGAATGCTTGAGCCCCATAAGCCCCTCCTTTGTATATCTAGAGTAATTAGGGATTTATTTTAAAAGTTAATCTTACTGAAACTACTTGATATATTACTTGTAGTAATTAGTAAAAAATATTAGCTGCAGATTTTCTAATCTTGTTCTTATTAGTTTCATGTAAGCGCAATTTAAAAATTTAATTTGTTTAGTTAGTTGTTCAGTTCAATCAAAAGATTTAATTTTAAATAGATAAAAGGCAGTTACAACAGAAAAATTATAAAACTACATTTAAAACTGAATTCTATTAGTTAAAGGTATTTTTAAGGAGTTAAATATCTATAATTTTATTTATTTATTTTTGTGCATGGAAAGAGGAGAGAGGACGGGGGGATCCTAAAAATGTCATCTTAATCAAACAAAAAATGCTTAAAATGTGCTCCTTATTTTGATAAAACTGTGTTAAAATAAATAAATAATAAAATAAAGTGTCTGAACCAGATTGGGTCCTGTGACATCAGAATCATTATTTTATCCGTCAATGTAATTCATTTGTAAACTAAAATGTATTTTGGGGCTTCATTCAGAATTCAGAAGTGCAAGCAAGAACTCATTTTAATATATATATATATATTTGCCTCTCTCATAAGTGCAATTTAAAAATTTAATTTGATTACTTAGCTGTTCAATTAAATCAAAAGATTTTATTGATTGTAAATTAGGAAAAAGAACTCATTTAAATAACAAATTTAATATTCACAAAGAAAAAAATATTTAGGTACATATGGTTTTTAATAACTGTATAATTTTCAAATTGTAAGGTAAGCATGTTACCTTTTCTATCTGCAGCAGTGTTTATGAAAGAGGAAGCATTTATGTATGATAAAAAAATGAGAGTTTATGGACCATTCATAACTAACATTATATTAAAGTCACAATTTACGATTCTTGCAAAAATTAGTTAATAGACACTATTATTTATTCAAGTTTTATTTCCCAAATAATTAAGATAAAAATTTGTTTTTAAATGTATATAATATTAATTGCATAGATATAAAAAGTTATGAGTTATTAAATTATTCAAAGGTTATCGATATATGCGCAAGATTAAAACTTATTCCAGAAAATTTGAATAATACTTTTAATCTCTAAAAATTATATGTCCATTCCGTATTTCTTCGCAGTACAATATCCGTGATATTTATTTTTAAATGACTATTCAGATGTTTTTGTCAGGATGAACTCTTATTTAAAGAGTTATAAAAAGCAATCGAAACACCAAATATCTATTAAAATATATGCATGGTGAGAAAACTTTATTTAATGAAATTTCTACTTGTTTGACTTTTTTAAACTTCAAATTTTCAATCAAAAACATTTAAAAAATAAATGCTTTTCGCATTGAAAAGCATTGCAGAAGCAGGCTAAGATGGCCGTCAGTTTACCGTAGCGCCATCTATGAGGAGAAAAACTGTATTGTAAAATTTCAACATTACTTTCCCCTCCATCTATCTTACTCCGTGCTGGCCATATTGAAGATGCAAGAAGCATTTCAAAGACAAATTTTTAGTGTTTCTTTGCTACTCGAATCCATACCTTTTAAAGAATGTCTTTCGGCACTCGAGTGCCTAGAACCATCACTGTCTTGTGAAGCAGATGTGTGCCGACTACGGGGAGGTGGCACAGGTGGGGAGTCAAGAAAAGGGCTGGCAGGAGTCACATCACCCTCCTTTGTAGATGCAGATTCTAAATGAGGGACTACTGTTTTTGCAGTGCTAAAGGGAAAAAAATATATATATAATTCAGAGCATACTCTGATGCAAAGTTTTTTTTTTAACCAATTCAACTTAAATCTAACATTACAAAATATTTTTATTATTATTATGATAATGGCTTCGATGGAGCCAAAACATGCAGTAAACAGTCAAATAAAACTTTTTTTACTGTTTAAAGAGTTTTTAGTTTACTCCTTTAGCAATTGAAAGAAGTATATTAATTCAACTTTACTGATATTAATGTATTTTTGCTGTTAGATTTTTATGGTTAATCTGATCATTAATTGATTTTTTTTTTTTTTTTTTGCTTTGGGCAATCAATTGCTAATTGTGGTAACTTTGCCAGTAGCTAATTTACATTATTGTAGCAAGCAAAGGCTCATTGTTGGGATAGATTTAAAAAAGAAAAAAACATGCATGAAAATTTTTAATAAAGTCACAGAAAATCAATATGTAAATGGTGAAATTATGTGATATCTAGAAACAATTTAAGAATATGTGATAAAAACAAAAGCCACAGAACTGGTCACTGCTACCATTGTTACACATTGTGTATCTAAACATAGCTATTAGTTTTTGGTAGTCGTCCAAAATCGAACTCATTTTTCTAGGATAACAGAAAAGTCTGTAGAGGAAGAAAAAGGACTGTGTTACTTAAAAGAAAAAAAATATATATGATGTACTTTTAATTGCAAAATAGAAAAAAAAAATCCTCAAAAATTTGTTAATTTATGAAAAAATAATTTAAAACTTTTATTCTCAAAATAGATTATATACCCTAAAGGTATATGATCTATAAATATATTACTATAATTAATTACATGATTTATAATTATCTATACCTATAATTTTTTTGAAATAGTAAATATTAATATATTTTTTAACAAAAAGATGCTATTACAACCACAATTTACCTCGAATAAGTGGGCTTTTTTTTTTTTTTTTTCATTTTCTGAAGTGGATATGGGAGTTTAAAACAGCAAAACTAACTGAAAAACATGATGAATTTATAATTTTTTTTTTTTTATAAATAGTAAATGTTAATTTTTTTTAAAACTAAAGGTACTGTTACAAACGGAAAAGTATTCCAAATAACTGGATATAATATATATTATTTCAATATGGGAAGCGGATGCATTGGTTGCAAAATTTTAGCAATTATGAGCATTAACACTATTCGAATGTAAGCTATATGTAAAAATGTAGAAATTTTAGAAATACATGTTAACCATTTACAATAGTGGACATTTTTTTTAATAAAAGGTGTTTTTTTTTTTTTTCCTTCTAAGGTACAGAAAACCATGTCAAATTTTGTAAAATCGCTTATTTATTTATTATTATTATTTTTTTTTCTAGATGAATGTTATACTCTACATAAGAGATATAAGAATCAGATATGAAGTAAAAGGATTTTATTTTCCCACCTGAAATATATAATTATTCATGTCCCCTCCCCCCTCCCTATTATTTTGTCAGGGTGTCTATTCCAGATCAGCAATGAATTTCCCAGGCATTTCCAGGTTTTCCATGCCAATAAAAAAAAATCTTCCAGGTATCGAGATTTTGTGAAGTTAGATACAAAAAATCTTAAAAGTTGTAAATTTGAAAGGGGAACTTTCACAACTGATTCTGTTACATTTTTTTTTTTTTTTTTTTTTTTTTGCAAAATTTACAAATTGTTGAACATTTTACATTCTAAACATTTTGCAGATACACACTTTTAGCACCAGGTTCTATCCATTTTGTCCAATCAGGATGAAATTCTTTATCACATCAGTCACAGTTAAATACAGATTGCTTAGACATATTTTAATACAAATAATAAATCTTCAATAAATGAAGCTAACAAATGTTCAGTTCCCAAACAAAGATAAGTAAGCAGAGTGAAACACCTAATCAATCCTACAACATTCAGTAGAAAGTTTCAGTGAAGTTGGAACTGGAAAATCTCTGAGTTACAAAGAAAGACTGAAAGGGGGTAGACAAAATGATTTGCACGAGAGGTTGAAATACTCTTTAGCTTACTTATGAAGAGAAAAGTTTGATTTTAATGGCACTACAATTTCAAATCCTTAGTTTTATAAGAAACATTTTCCTATTTTTTTCTTGAAAGTTCAAAGTTTTCTTTTTCTCAGAATTTTCAAATTTTCCTGACTTTTCTTCAGAAATAGTAAATTTCACTGACTTTTTCAGTACATATTAATTTTCCTGATTTTTCCAGGATATCCAGGTGGCTAGACACCCTGTTTTGTGTTTAATTGTAATTTAATTGTAATTTGCTATTTTCCTTTAAAATAGAGCCATTAAATAAAACACATTCGTTAAATTTGTTCAAACATGTGCCTTACTACAGCAACATAAACAAATTCCACAATAATTTGAGTCATTCCGAAACGTCAATTGAAACTCACTGTGGAGACACAAAAAGGTTTTGGTTCTGCCTGTTAGTCTATATATTTGTTTCATGATAACTGTTGCAAAAACCATTCAATTAGCTTGATATTTAGTAGATATATTCGGAATTAACTGTGGTTTTTTTTTTTTTTTTTTTTTTTTTTTTTTGTGTGTGTGTGTGTGCAATTTTGTTATTTCATTCAAAAAATATGCAACATTTCTGTTCATTTCGTAATGTTTTTTTTTTTATGGGAATTCAGATGCTCTAAAATTTCATTATTCACTGAAAAGGAAATGGCACTTTGGAATAATTGAATATGGATTAAATTTTCAAAATAAAGGTCTTAAATTAACCCAATCGGCTTGAAATTTTGCCAATACAATTATCATATTTTCAAAATTAATTATATAACTTATTGGAAAATTTTGTGCATCTGTTTGATAAATATAAAACATTTTACTTTCTGAATTTCTACAAATTTTTCAACACATTTCTTTTTTTTTTTTCCACTTTCATTTAACCATTGCCTAGCAACTGTATTTCATAGCATATCACAAAAAGAAAATTCAAGACAATCACACTATTTTACTGTGATTTACAGCCTGGCTGTGAAACTGCAAAAATGAAATCTTTTAAATATTAAAAAATACAAAATAAAATATAAATAAAAATATATATAAAAATGAAAAATAAAGAGAGTAAGATACATATTTTTAAATAAGCTTTTATCATTTAATAGCTGAATATTAATTAAATTGTGATTGTACATCGGAAAAACAATTTAGAAATCCTGAATAAATAGTTTTTTTTTTTAATTCTTTCCTGTTGCTGTATCTTAAAAAAGAAACAGAACAAAAATTATAAATCTTTTAAAGAAATTCACTAGTTTGTGCTTTCAATTAAGCATAAATCAAAGTGGTGATTTTTCCATAATCGGGTCCCATGCCAAAGTAATGTACTGTAGCAGTAAATTTTCTGAACATGAATTGCAGTCATGAAATTAGGGGTGATTTTTAAGATAAACATTAAATACTTAAAAAAGAGTAATTTTTTAAGAAACAATTTTTACTTTCATAGTTATTCTACTTATTTTTTATATGTTTAAGCATTATTTTAAAATTAATTCCTGAATTAATTTAAAATACATTTATGATACCAGTTATTAATTTTTGCTGAGGAATTTGGAAACCTACGTCCTGAACCAATTTCCATGAATAGTGTACTAACCAATGTTAGCAGAAATAGTCATAAATATGGCATAAATTAGAAGCAAGAGATAAACAACATGTTGAAAATTATAAAAAAAAAAAAAAAATATTTTCATGTAAAAGACGATTTTAAATTTGAACATATAATTGTTATTATATAATAAACATAAAAACTTAATTATGACTTACCTATCCTGAGGTGTCATGGCAGCAAGAAATTGTTTTGCACGCTCCACATCGTAATTGCTGCTGTCTAAAGCCATATTGACTAGTGTACGAGACACAGCTGGAAATTGGTCTTGGAGTCGGCCGACCACTAAAATATTGAAGAAAGTGTTCAATCGATACATGAAAAGAAGTAAACATCATAATAAAAATTATGCTAGAAAAACTCTAAAACTTTTTATATCAATATATATTCATATGTACCGTTTCAAGAGCAGAAAAATAGTTTATTTAAACTAAAAAGTAAACCAGTTTCTTAAAAAGGGACATTTTGACTAATTTGGTTTTACAGCAAACCTTCATGCCAAAAGTGGGAGATGCCTTGTATGGAAGAATTTTTAAGGGAGCTTATCCCTTCATAGGAAAAGATTTTTAATTGAATTTTGAAATGTTTTAATTAGTTTGAGATGTACAAAATGATTTTAATTCACTTCCAAACATATATATATATATATATATAACTTTAATAAGTATTAACTTACCAATTTACTTTTGAAACATTAAAATTTTAGAAAACATTGAAAACATTTAATGCCAATATTTTCAAAAAAACATTAAAATGCATGTATGACAAGTTATGCACTTTCCCCTTAATTTACAGAATTTATTTAACATGGTATAATTACTTTAAGGGTTTCAAGAAAATAAAAAGTACTAAATTTCTTCCTATCAAAATTTCCAGTTTTCCAACCTCTATATTTTAAAACTTCCATGATTTGTGCAATTCTATTCATTATCTTGAATGAAAAGTTTAAATCTCTTTTAGAGAAGGACCTAGCTGCTAAGCATAAATAACTTCCAGTCTATCATTCTGAGCATGTGAAAATTTATAATTTATCATAACATAAAACAAATTTACATTGTAGCATTGCAATAAAACATTTTAAAAAAAAAAATCACCTTAATCAATATTTCACTAATCCTATAACTGGAGTCTTAAAAGATAAATATTTTAAGAATTTTTTTTTTTTTTTAGTTTACTTTTTAAAAGTTTATTTCTATTTTTTGCAAATTTCATAAATTTTCAATGGAACAAAACGTGAAAAATAATAACTAGAATTACAGAACCCATAGTTTTATTCAAAAGGCATTCTGGATATGAAATTCCTATTTTTTTTCTTCTTTTTTCAATACTCAGCAGAGATTAATACACAACAATAAAAGTTGCCATTAGCAACTAATGTTTTCCTCCATAGCAACACACAACTTGTCAAGAAATCAATATTTTTACTGGTTCTAAAGCTCATTCAAAAACCATACTTTTTGATTAAGTTAAGTTTACTTTTCAATAATAAGAAAAAAAAAAAAAAAAAAAAAAAGGAAATTTTTAATCCCCCCCCTTCTTTTCCACACACATACATATACACACCTCCTCCCCATGTCTAGAAATTCACCCATTTAGCTAAAGAGTAAAGGTGAGTAGAAACTTGTGGGGAATTCAGGTGGTTGACTAAATATTCACAGTTACAACAAGCAATAAATGAGGCAGAAAATTTTAGAATAATTAAAGAATTTTAAAATTTGTGTGTTGGGGGAACAAAAGAGAAGAAGCAAAAATTTGGAGGGGGCAGGAATTTAAGTGATTGATTATTCATTTATTATTACAATAAAAATAACAAATCGTAAATAGTTTTAATAATTTTTTAATTTGTATGATCTGGTGACAGAAAGATGGGGGGGGGGGGGGGTTCTGTTTTTTCAAATTTTCACAATTTGTATTATATGTCTACAATTAAATAAATTTACATTATATCTAGTAATGACTTATAAATATCTAGTAATTTTGTCATGGGCACTGTTAACCAAATGCTAGAAGGGCCTGGCCCCTCCTAAGTTTTAGAGAAAGGGGCTTTTTGAAGGAATTTTGCAGATTTTCTGAGAAAGTTTGGTGATTTTTTTTTGTAGGGGGGGGGGAGGAGGCCTGTACCTAAATTCCCCATCGTTTACTACTTTTGTCCTCCCCCCTCTTCAAAAAATACCTAAAAATTCCCGAAAAATCTCCCAAATTCCTACAAAAAGCCCCTTTCTCCCAATTTTTTTTTTTTTTTTTTTTTTTTTTGGGGGGGGGGTCCTTTTCGCTTTTGGTTGGCAATGCCAATTATCAAAATTACTAGACATTTATAAGTTAGTACTAGATATAATGTAAATATATAATGAAAACTTAATAAAAATTTGGAAAATTGAAATTTTTGCCATTTTTTTTCAAAATTTGGCCACCCCTGCGGTGGTAATAGAAATGATTTCACCATAATGTAATTTTATTGGAACATTACTAACATCTTGATGTAGCTGTTGCATTCTATTAGAAATTGTATCGCTATGGTTAAATAATTAAATTTTGTTTTTTGAAAAAAAAAATTTTTTTTGCGATTTTTTGAAATTTTGGCTCTCTTGTGGCGTAAAAGATATTAACCATTTGGTGTCATATTTTGCGAATTTATTCCTTATTACCAATGGCAACTTTCCTGCACTATTATGTTTCGATCATATAAATTTCGTTATTTTCGACCCACCCTAATGTGCACTGAATAGTTTTTTTGCATAGAAATCACAAATAGTACATAGAGTAAAGTACCCAAATGCCGGCATCCTAACATAAACTTGTTGTCAGCATTCGGGTACTTTACCCTAATTATTAATTACATGTTAGTTTGATCTAAAAGTGAAATCAATTAAAAATTAATTCAATTTAAAAATACTGAATTTAATAAATATTACTATCGTCTAAAATTCTTCTCTTTGTGTGTATACATACAGGGGAAACTTTAGGAAACTTTATCCCGGGGCCCAAATTGATTCTCTGCATCTCTGGCAAGTTTTGACTTATTGTTTGGAAACTGCACTGTTTTAGAGAGAACAGGTAAGAATGCTTACACTGTAGTTTGTCAGATGCGCTGGGTGGAATAACGATGACTGGACGTTCAGGAGTAGGAGGAGGTCTAGTTATGTCAAGAGATGGCTTCCGGAAAGGCTGGCTTGTGTGTGGACGAGTTATCGGTGTATCACGCTTCTTGTAGCCCATACCCGACAGTCGGTTGGAGGCTTCCTGTGCATTGTTGTCACAGCTGGAAAAGAAACATGTAATTTTAGTTTAAAAGGTACAAACGATACTGTGACAAAGCAAGCTAAGTAGATTCAGCATGATGTTTATAATCATCTTATCTATCTATCCATATAGAAAGAAATCAGTGTGCGTGTGTATATTTCTTAAAAGAATCTACAATTTTTGACCAATTTACATGAAACTTCATATACATTTAAGGACCTGAGTCAAACTGTCTACTTTTAAAATTTCCCAGACCACTCTTTACCCCTTTTTTCAACCCTCTGCCATATTTTATCTTTCTGCAAATCTATCTTTTTAAATTTTCTAATGCAATTTATTTTCTTTTTGTGTTATCACACCTGAAAATCGGTGTAAAAATTAAAAAAGAAAATAATTACAACGTGTATTTTGTTTTGATAGGCTAATAAAAATTGAGACACACTCGCTGTAATTTCACATGGCATTCTGAGCGAATCATGTTCATTTTTCGCATATAAAATTAAGAAACTTGGCAGTGCCTTCATTTGAATGTATTTGGGGTCAGCTTTACAAACCCCCACTGTTTGCTGTTTGGCCTTTTTTTTTTTTTTTTCTTTTTTTATTGGCGACTTTTGGGAAAATGATAACTGCACCAAATACGGCAACCTTGATAAAGGCACACCACAGACAAAATTTTGCTTAGATTGAAAATCTGTTCTTTTTCATGCATGCTCTGTTCATTTCTCAGTTTCTTGGTTGAGGAGAGGAGAATTTCCATTTTTTTTTCAGAATAACAGTTCGTTGGAATTTTAAAACTAAATTTTTTTTCCGTATTTTCTTTTTAGGCCCAACTAAACTTTCCATTTAAGATAAATTTGAAACACATGAGCACAAAAAGAAAACAGAATTAAAAATTGTCTTTCAGTGGAGAAGGAAGGCAGAGCTACCTGATAAAAACTTTTTTTTTTCAATTATTTTGTATTTCAATTGCAAAGAATAAAATTAAATTTTTTTCAAAAAAAATTAGTTAATTAAATTTGAAATTCCAGGGATGGGCAATGACACTTCCATTCTCTTCCTCCTGCTTTGTTGGTGCTTATTCTGTTTCACCTTCACAGTTGCAAGTAGAGTTTGTATAACCTCTGTTTTTCAGGTAAAGCTACAGTGTATATTCTCTAGCATATACCCTTTGCGAAAAGTGTATACATTCTACAGTGTTTTTTTTATGACTGCAGCACTGGTTGCAGGTTTAACATTACATTTATTTTTATATCTTATTGCTTATAGGACAATAAATAAACAATTACAAAAAAAAATATATGAATGCATTAATAAGTAGATGTTACATAAAACATAAAGTACTCACTTATTTAGAACATCGAAAAGAACAGCTTCATCACACTCGGGGAAGACGAGCTTCAAGTAACGTAGCTTCATTTTGGGCGAACTAGGATGTGGACTTTGGTGGCGGCTGATATAGCCTCTGCTACCAGTGACTAGAGCTCCTATCACTTCATGCTCTTGATTGTTGTACCTGGAAGAAAAATAGATAATAATTTTTTTTTTACATAATAAAAGAATAGGAGAAGTCCATCAAGTATGTGAGATTGAAAAATAATAATAAAATTAAGATTTGTTTATTTTGTTTTGATAATATTTATTGAAAAGGATTAATGAAAATATCAAATTTGAAAGTATGAAATACATGCAATGAAAATATTGTCCGGAACAAGTAATTTTTAAACAGAAATTAAAACCAAGTTTAAGTGATTGTTTCTTAACCCATAACTTGCTTACAGTTGTACAAAAAAAAAAGTAAAATATTGTGTGTTGATTATTGTTAGCGGTTGCCAGGTCCACTGTCACAAAAAGTGCAACATGGAGACAAAAAGAAGTAGGACAAGAGCTTAAAAATCAGGACATAAAAATACAGTAATTCCTATGAAAAAGAAACCTGTACATAATGGAATCCTATTTTCATGTAAAAAATTCATAGTCATACAGAAAGAATACCATTATACAATTATACTTGTTAAGATTGAAAGCTGTCCAAAATGGAACCCTCCTCTGGTCACTTGAATTTCGTCTTAGTAGGTTTTACTGTACTAAATAAACATAATAATTTTACACTGTAAAATTGTGAAAGCAGAATTGCTAGGGACCGAAACAATTCTGTTGCGGAGAGGTTCTTATTAAGCAGTTGTATGGTATTCCTTCCATAGGGAATATGAAATAATTAAGTTTAAAACAGGATTCCATTATAAACAGGTTCCGTTAATATAGGTTTTACTAAACAAATACAGTAAAACCTGAAAAAACAGAATAGCTAGGGATTAAAAAAACATTCTGTCATAGCAGGAATATTTGTACAGTATTCTTTAAAATGAATCTTAAATTTTTTTTTCATTATAGACAGGTTCTGTTTTCACAGATTTTACTTTATTAAATTCGACTTGATGCAGACTAATGAATAGCATGCTAATTGAAAGACTAAAAGAAATTTAAAAGAATTTATGCATCATGAAAAATCCGGACAACTGGCAGAACTACTTATTGCACGCCTATTGGCATATTTTAGTGAGGACACAACTTTGTTTCAGAGTTTTACACAACAGAGTGGTTTATGTGACAACCATTTACTTGCTATCCCCATTTATTTTAAAGCTGCTTTGTTGTAGATGTTTCATGCTTATGTGCCACAGTTTGTTTATCACAAGAAAATATAAGCATTGATTTCTGATGTCAATAAATATTTTAGTAACAAATAAGGCTTCAACGAAAGGAAAGTACAGATTGCAGAAACCTTAATTTGTAACATTTTGTTAACTGGTGTTGAGTATCAGGTGCCTGATTTACGGCAAGGCATTTGAGACACGAGCCTAGGGCCTCTCAATTGCTACTGAAAATTTTTTAATTATTGGCCAAAATCCGATGAAGTTTTAACTATAAAAAAAAATAATATGGAAAAATCTGTTTATCGTCTATTTCATTTAAAAATAACTTTTTAAGGGGCTACTTCACTCAAGTCAAAACACCCGCTTGCTAATGTTAATCCTGTGGGAGACATTTTTTTTTTTTCATGGATAGTTGAGGTCAATCTCTACAAAAGCTACTTCTTTTTCGATTTTTTTTTATTAATATATCTTTTTTACTTAAGCATTGGTGCAAGGGGGCCCCCAATTTTGTAAATCGGTCCCTATATGAATATATTTATCAATAATTTAGAATGTTGTTTTATTCAAAACATCTATCAGAATTTTTTAGTAATAATCTTTGCTTTATTTAATCATGGAATGTCTGTCACTAAATAAAATGAAAACGAATGGTTGGAAAAATCTGGCAGCTCTTTTGAATATAAAACCACACTAAATTGACAACATTGACCGCCAAACAATAATGTGTTAATAAGAGGATGAAATGTACATCACTGAATATGATAATTTAGGTTTGAGAAAAAGATTGCAAGACAGGATCTCTACAAAATTTGTACTTCATTATAAAATAGAGTGATGAATATTACGGGATATAATTTATTTTCATTTCTCCTTTTCAAAAATAAGGTACACATTATGCAAAAGTAAAAAAAATAAAAGCAGTACTATGTAACTTAACAACATATCTAAATTTTGTGATGATGGGCTAAATTTTATGCAAGTTAGATCCTAAAATGTTAAAAAAAAAAAAAAAAAAACAGACAGACAAACAAACCTGCCACTTTCGGATTCGGAAGAAATTAAAATAGGACCACCACCGGAATAAGCTCTATAACAAAAAAGAAAAAAAAAAAAAGAAAAATCCCTGACGGATGAGCCTGCAGGCACAGGTAGATTTCGAAGATGCAGACCGTGGGATGCCTGTTTGTTGGGAATTGCGGAAGAAATGACCTTTTTGCCATGATGCCACAGTTCGGACTGCCCACTTCGAAATCTAACTTGTTTGCAGGCGCAGCCGGCAGGGATATTTTTATATATATATATATATTTTTTTTTGCTATAAGGGTTGGTCCTATAAAAAACTTGTCAATAGAAAAGTTTTAGATAATATTAAGAGAATTTATAATAAATTTAAGTGGATTGGATATCTTATGAATTGACAAAGTTATGAATTTTTTTCTTCCAAAACCCCTTTTTTATCCCCCTTGGGTTCATTTTTAATGATATCAAAAATCTGTCATACATAAATTTTCGGCCCTTTTCCTAGAAGTAATAATAACTTTAAACAGATTCGATATGTATCATAACTAAGAAGTTATGGGTTTTTTCCTGTTTTCACAAAAAGAAGCCCCCCATTCCCCCCCCTGGTTCAATTTTGCCCATTAACGAACCTGACTATGATTTTATACCCCTTGATTTTATCTATCAGTTTGGAAGAGATTTGTGAAGAGTTATTGAAGTTATTGTGTCCATAAAAAAATGACATAGATAGATAAAGTTTTGAACTGGGGGTGGTTTTGGGTTCTGGGAGTCACAATCGACATAGATCTACAATTTTTTTTCAAAAATTCCAACTTAGGGCAGAATGTAATAAGTAGTATTTCTTTACAAAATCTACCTTAAATAATTATAAAAATCAGAGCATCCGTTCAAAAATTATGCATGGACATACATAAATATATACAAATGAATTATATAACCTTCTTTGTTTGAAATTTGCTCAGAAAGAAGATGAATAAAAATACGACCAACTTACATTTTCTGCAGACTTCGAATGTGTTCAGGATCAGCAGCGGGAAAAAAGTTTCTCAATTTGTGAAACAAGGCTTCATCAACTTTGAAATTCTGTTCAACCTGCACATAAAAATAAAGTCTAGGTGTAGAATGGAAAATTTCATTACAATTGAAGAGCTTAGTGGATGAAGATGTTAATGTGACATTATTGAAACAGTAAAGATTTCAGGGTGGAATAACTTATTTTTATCTAATTTAAATATAGAACATTCATTTTTTCTAGTAAGTCTTCAAATAAAGCATTTTTCAGTGGATGAACCTGTTACGTACATGCCTTCCGGCTGTTTTGTTAGTAGAAGAACGTGTTTCATATACATGATATCTTCTTCTTACATTAGAAATGCTTTGACCTTCAATAACATAAATCTTATTCAGGCAAAGATATCCTCCCCCCCCCCCCCCCAAAAAAAAAAACAAAAAAAAACAATTTATGTATATTATATAACAAAGTATATAAAATTCAGTGTCATGTAAAATTCAGTAAAGAACAATATGGGAATTTATTTTTAATTTTACAAATTGAACACCAATGCTAAAAATATGTTGTTGTACAGAAGTGAAAAATAAGGATACCACCATGCTAACTCTCCTGCAAATCACCTTTTAAAAATGTGACTGGTACTAATTGATTAGTAATAATGGTTACTCAGTAATACTATACTTAAATTTTAAACTAATACCTAATTTTGACATTATATTTGGATTCTTATGTAAGTTTTACCTTTGAATATCAAGTAGAAAGTCATTTGTTTCAGTAATTTGGGAATTATTCAGGTTTAAAGTTTGGAATTCCTAATGTTAAATTCATTTTTAATCCTTGCAACACACATTGCCATAATGGTAATTTTTAAAACTCTATAACTACTTGGCTGAATAAGCTATAATTTTGGATTTGCACATTTGAAGCTTCTATGAATTAATTTCTGTTAAAAAAATTCACGTTACAGTTCCTTTTTATTTATTTTATTTTTTTCAAAAATTAATTTCAAAATGTATATTTTTTCAAAAATATTTTTTGAGAAATATATGAATTGTAACCTATGAATTTTTTAACTGAAATCGATTTTTAGAAGCATCAAATATGGAAAACCATAATTACAGCTCATTCCACTGAATAGTTTTTGAGTTATGCTTAAAAAAACTACCACATTGAAATATATTTTGTAATAATTAAAAATGAATTTATAATTAGGAGTTTCAAATGTTAAACCGTCATAATTTCTAAATACTTGACCGAATGACTTGCCGTTTGGTATTTGAAGGTAAAATTTACCAATTAAAAAATTATGTCAAAATTATGTGTTACAAAATTATGTGTAATTTTGATACATAAGTATTGAAAATTTAAAAAATTTTTATGATTCCTACATGTAGACAGCTCCCTAAGCAAAATTTAAGTACATTATTAAAAAGAAGGCATTATTACCAGTCAGTTGGTACCAGTTTCATTTTTATACGATGATATTCAGCAGAGTTAATAGGGTATAACTTTTTTTTCTTCTTTTTTTGGCACAGACTGTACATAACATGTTTTTTGCTAATAAGAAACAAGTATTTTGATACAAGAACATGTGGAAGAACATGTTATGTGCAAAAAATCGTTAAAATACTCTTTCATTAGAAGAGCTATAGCTACCTGTGGTTTATTCTAAACTGTTTCAGATAACAGACCAGATGTCATTGCCAAAAGGTTGTCTGAGTGAAATGTGTCCACCAAATTTGTACAGGATAACTTAGTTGAAAGAGCGTTGGCATGTAAAGCCAAGGTTCTGGATTCAAATCCCGGCCTAAGAAATTTTTTCACTCAGTTAGAAAAATTACAAGTCATATGATTTCTTTACTAATCGACATGATTGTGTTAAAATAATTAAGTGTAATTATATACAGGGGTCTGTCCAGATTTTTCTCACATGGTCCTGTTCTTGTGAAACTGTGAACAGTTTTTTTTTATATTTGTGAAAATTATAGTCAATCTTTCGTGAATTTGAAAATAGTTATATTCAGGTTCCTGTGTATCTATCAATAATATATAAAAAAGCTAAGTAACATGTAATTTGATGACTTTAATTGTTTCGCAGCTGGTCAAATTTAACTTTTAAATGATTAAATTTGGGAAAAGTTCAGTTTGGAGGTGTAAAAGTTTTGTGAAGGGTCTATTTTTAAAGGTAATGAATTTTGTGAAGGGTCCTGTTTTGAAATGAAAAATTTTGTGAAGGGTCCTGTTTTACGATGAGAATTTTTGTGAAGGGTCCTTTTAAGGGACAAAGTTTCCTAAACAGATCCCTGACATATCTAACGATTATTGGAGTTCCTTTACCTGCAGTTCATTCTGTTTAACTGCTTCAGACAACAGACTAGGTGTCATTGCCAAAAGGTTGTCTGAGTGAAATGTGTCTACCAGATTTGTACAGGATAACTTAGTTGGAAGAGCGCTGACAGCTAAAGCCAAGGTCCTGAGTTTGAATCCTGGTCTGGATACTTTTTCACTAAGTTGGAAAAATTACAACTCGTGTGAGCTATAGCTAAATCAATAAAAACCCTAACATTTTAAATGTTATTTCTTCAGAAGAGTACCCAGAAAAGTTTGAGTGAGTAAAGTAACAAAAAAGAGCATCCTATCAATTTCAAGCTTATTTTCTCAAGTTCACTAAATTGTCACTTAACCTTTTGCTTACGGTGGGATTACCGTAGTCCCAAGAAAAAGACTGTTGAAAAATACGGGGTTGGGATTATCGTCATCCCGAAAATTTCCACCCCTCGAAGATGGAGTGCAGGAAATCCTTAATAGCGTTTGGCTCAACGGGGGGTCTCATTGGGTATTGGAGAAGGGAAATTCTATAGGGAATATATTAGTTATCACAGGGAAATACAGGGAAAACTTATACAGCAAAGAAAGTAAACATTGTTCTAGCGCACGATTTGAAGCTGTTTCTACCTCACTTCCTCCAAATTAGTGGAAGATAATTTTTGTTTGTGATATTAATATGAAGAGAATAGATTATTTTCAGTAAATTGTTTTATTATTTTAGTATCGCTGATTTTAATTAAGTTTTTCTTCTTAGAATGTTAAGTATTGCGGGTTTTTTTTATTTCGACAATAGTACACTAGATATCTTAAAATAATATACGTAACTTTATTTATTGAACTCAACAAAAATGAAATTATTATATATATTACTATCTAACAAAAATACAGTTAATTTTGTAAAATTTTTATGTATAAATTTTTTTGTAAAATTAATTACTTTTACACAGTAGAAAATAGTTAGTTTTATGCTCACACACAACTTAATAATCATGTTTTATATTCTTTGCATGAAATTGAACTTTGTCTGTTTCAGAATGATATTAATAAGTAATGAAATTCTAACGATATTTACAATTAATTTACACCGCAATCATCTGATTAAAAAAAAGTAATTGAAGTTATGCAAAAAATAATACAAGTTACATTAATTGTTCTTTATATATTTTTTAAACATATGATTATAAACAAATATAAATGTCGTACAAATGTAAGTCCTAAGTATTTTTCTGCTATGTTCAAAGAGGCAATAGCTGTTCCAAAATCATTTCAGAAAACAATTGTTATTGCCGTACTTTTTTCTCGGAAACTTCTGAAGCTAATTCAATACTTTATTTTATTTTTATTTTGTATTATACTTAGGTATATACTTATTATATAATTAGTATTATGTTTATTAAACTTTGTATTATACTTATATATAAATAAGGATTGTCTCTCAAAATTCATTCATTTTCAACAAAGTTAATTAACGCTGTTCTCACAAAGGGCCTACTGTCAGATACATTTTTAAATTCATTTTTGTTCAGAAACGCATGAAACAGGCAGATGTTGTTATTCAGAAACTTTGCAATCGAAACACGTTTTCCATTTTTTGGTAAAGGCAGAAGATCTTTTATAAACACTGTCAAAGTCCGCGTTTTGAACCGAATTCCTGATTCTTCATCGCACGAAAGGAGAAAAACCTGTTGTCACGTGACACGAATAGCTTATAACACAACAACTAATTTATTTATCAAAAAATTGAAAACTCATTTCGATTCCAAATTGCTTCAACAGTCAGGCCTGCAAATTTTATGATTTTGCGTTTAAAAATGCGTCAGAAAGTTTTGCGTTGTTGAGCAGAACATTTGAGAACCACATTCAAAATAAAGTAGAATGTTTAGTTTGTGAAATCGTACACCTATTGCACTTTTTAATTTCATTTATTGCCGAATGACCATTTATTGTTTAATAAACGTCAAAAATATGAAAAGGAATTTCTTTTAAATTGTTTCAGTAATTCTCGAGAAAAATGAACTTTACTCCCAGCTATTTTCTATATGATTTCTCTAGTGTTATTGCTTGCTTTAGTATTATTATTCTAAGGTTGTTTGGGGGGGGGGGGGGGCATTAAAATTAGAGAGACTCAAAATCAAAAAAGCACATTTCATAAATTAGCAAGGCATAATTTAATTTCAACACAGCAGTTTTAAATTCCACGTACGGGAAATATAGTATTGAGTTGTTAGAAAATACACAGCACACACGTAAAATGTACATGTTTAGTTTTTTTTTTTTTTTTTTAATCCGTAAAAGTTATATATATATATATATATATATATATATATATATATATATATATATATATATATATATATATATATATATATATATATATATATGTGTGTGTGTGTGTGTGTGTGTGTATTAACATTTAGTTTAGAGGAGGCCCCACTAGTGGCTGAGAGTTTCTGCTCTCAAAGCTGGTAGACGGGAGGTCCTGGGTTCAAACCTCTGTCACGCTCGTCGACCTAACCGTTCGGAGTTTTCCGTGGTTTTCTTCGAACCTTGCCGTAAATACGGGTTATGATCCCTTAGAAAGACCCCCACTGATGCCATCTTCCCATAGGGCCTATATTCCTTGTGTAAATAATCGGCCGTCATAAATCAACTAACCAACCGACCATCAGTTTAAAGGAGCTAGGTATTTTTTAGTTATATTCTCTCATTTTTTGCACATTGAAAAAAATTCTTATTTAAGGAAATTATTTTTATTAAACTTATTTAATTTTTAAATGTATCTTAATGCTTGGAGCTATTATTACATAAAGTATTTTAGTATTAGCAACAATTTTTTTTCTTATTTTACTTATAACATTTGCTTAATATTTTTATTCAGATTTCTACTACTATTTCTGTAAAGTAATATTCGACTAATTTAAGTACAACATAAATTATAATACAATTGGAAATAGCGGTTTATTTTTTAATTTAAAAAGTAAATGCCCAACTGTTAACACCAAACCCGTTGCATATAACTTTATTCTTCTTTACTGTTTATACCGATTTCTATGTCTTTATTTCTACCTTTTTCTTCTATTTTTTTTTTTTTTTTTAGTTATAATCTAAATTGTAACGGGGAAAAAAACTTTTTTTTAAATAAATTATTTTTGTATTACTTATTTAATTTTTAAGTGTATCTGAAAGTTTACAGCTATTTTTAAATAGTATTGTGCCTAGTTGTTTGTGTTATAAAATGAGTATGTAAATGTTTTGCTTATCACATTAGTTTAATTGTTTTTATTCAGATTTCTGTCACTCGTTCCGAATTTTCGCTAATTTAAGTACAAAATAAATTATAAAACACTGGACGTGTAAGTTCATTTCTGAATGAAAAAGGTTAATGCCTTACTGGGAACACTAATTCAGTTGGATAAAACTTTATTTTTCCTTACTGTTCTTTGTTGCGATACCCATATATTTATTTTTACATTTTTCTTATCATGGAATTTATTTTTTCTTATAATCTGAATCATGATAAAAAGAAAATAAATGTTTATTTAAGGAAATTATTTTTTATTTGCTTATTTAATTTTTTAAAGTATCTGAAAGTTTAAAGCTATTTTTAAATAAAGTATTTTTATATTAGCATAAAAAAAATTCTTCTTCTTCTTTTTTTTTTTTTTTTTTTTTTTTTTGCTTGTAACATAACATTTTCTTTTATATTCTCTTTTTCAAAATACAAACCACTATTTAAACGTTCATTGTAAGTGTTTTTCTGCTTACTTTTAAGAGACATCACTCAATTATTTCAAAACCTAATCACTTGAATTTAATGACTTCACAGAAAAAAAGTGCAATTTTCATGTCCATATAACATTTAAACCTTATTTATAGCGATAAGCTATTACTTTTGACAGATGAAAAGGTTTCCTTTAGGCAAAAGTAAATCCCGAAATTTCTCACGATTGAAAGTCGTTAGCGGACGCGCCTAATGATATCCAGATGTTCTACCATCACCTGGGGTGTGATGCTTCTGAAGAAAGGGGGATGAAACGGTCAAGTTTTTCCCGTAATCGGAGGATATTTAAAGTATTCATTTCCCGTAAGCTACAGGTTAACATGCTCATCCACTAAGTTCTCCAATTAACATCAAATATTTTTTAGCAACTATTAATGACTTATTGCCTGAATAATAAATTGATATTTTAGGGGGCTAATAGTTTTAGATCCACAAATCCATATGAACCTATAATTACTAGCTCATTAAAACATATATTTTAGAATAATGTTTTCATCTGTGATAGACAGTAGGTACATTATGTGCACAAACACAAGGAATGAGTATTTGTAGCAGGTGGTACTCACTATGCAGCTCTTGAGTTCACAGACTAGAGATCTGCATTGCTGAAATTTCCAGGCTTGAGCCCGGTCCAGCCCAAATGAAAACTTTTGGCCCAGAGTAAAAACTAAACGTACGTCCCGGCCCGTACAAAAAACAATTAAATCAGGCTTGCATGACTCAATTTCTACAAAAAATTCCGATTTTTCTTAACATACAATTAAGATTCTTTTAAAGAATACTACATACAAAGAATACTATGTGAAAATTTTACAGTACATGTCTGCAAGCCATAGAATACAGAATAGCAAAATTAATGATCATTCAGACTCTTAGAGAATTACATTCAAATAAAAACTCATTTAAAATAATACTTTAGTTTGGAATAAAAGAAAAAAGGAGGTTAAAACATTTACTTTTGAAGCTGTATAATAAAAAAGAAATATATTTTTGAAAATATTTCTGTAATTTATTAAAATATATTTCCAACGATTTCGTCAACAAAAGCTCACAATAACTATTATTTTTACAAAAAAAAAAAAGTTTGCCCAACAAGTTCTGAGAACAATTACGTCCAGGTCAGGTCAGGCCTGGCCCACACACCCCAAGTCTGCCAACAAAATTACGCCAGGTTCAGGCATGATTTAACTGTCCAATGCAGATCTCTATGCTAGACTTGTTAAATTTCTGTATTGAAGTTGCCAAACTAGCATCAGCTTGTGCAGCACATTTATAACTTATTCTCAACCTAGCCAGGTCTATTGAAAATTGTTCCTATTTTGTTGGCGTAGCCCAACCCTTTTAAATTTGTTATATTGAACCGGTCGGCCTCTTAAATTTTTTTATCAATCTAGCAGGCTCTTTTTTTTTCTTTTATCAGCTTGGACAATTTTAAAAAATCTTTATTCTGCCAGACCGTTTGAGAGTTTGTCTTCATTTTGCTGGGTCAGGTGTGAGCCTGTGCAGATCTCTAATGCAGCCCCACAAGTTCTGAACATAATTAAAAAAAAATATATATATATATATATATATATATGTATAATCTTTGTAGCCAAATATTAACTTTCAAGTAACATATAACAAATATCTCTCACTCTCTCTACATATATATGTGTGTGTTGTTAAATATATATTTGAAAAACCTCAAGATTATTTTTATAATGTGATACAATAAAAATAAACTTAAGGCCTGTACATATATTATCCCAATTAATAACCTCAATATTAGAAGAATATTGCATGTCTAGTCTATTATCATTTCATCTCATCTTAAGGAACCTCGCCTATTAACTAATGGATCTTATCCACCCTGCAGTTAATATTAAATTGTTAACAATTTTAAAATAATTATTTATGTATTAGTAATAATTAGTATATAGCAGTAGTTTATTATAATATGTAGCCATATGACTACAAAAATGGAAGCATGGCCTTCGAGCTTACTTCTCTACAACAAAAATTTTAAAGAGTACCACTGATTTATAGCATTACTCAAAGTTTGGGTCTAAAAAAGGTAAAATTATAAGAAGACCAATTAGAGACATAATAAAGCAATAAAAAAAAGCACACAAAAGCAGGACTTAATTTCTAAGAAAAAAAGTACCGAAGCCCTAATATTCTGCAGTACTAACCACCATAGCGTAATCCTCCATCCCTCTACACGCATATTTTTATTTCATACATTGTTTGTATTCAAAAAATCAATTCAAAGTAATTTTACTTTGGAAAAAAGAAAAATTTTATATTTTTTTGAACATATGCATATATATAAAAGAAAAATCTAATGAAAAAAAAAATGGCCTTAATGTTAATGAGATTATATATATATGCATAAATTACCGTTTTATTGGAAAATATTCTCCATGACTAACATTTCAATATGTTCTTCCTCTTTTTCCTTTTCTTTAAAAAAAAAAAAAATGATTGGCTATAAATTGTACTGTGATGGCCACTTGCAAGCTACGAATTGGCATATTACCCAAGTTCAAGTTTGTTAATATATGTTCTAATTAGTTTAATAAACATTAAACTTGAAAATATTTTAATGTTAAGTGAAGCATACCATGGGGGGAAAGAAAGAACACCAAGGAATGAGAATTGGCGAGAAGCATCGTTTTTCCATTAGTAATGTTATGGTGGGCTTTGGTGTGAGTATTTATGAGCACCAGTGGCTTCCAGTTAATATTTAAATATTGACGAAATGAAAAGTACACCAGAGCTGAGCTCCAGTGAGCTCTGGCATAAATTAAGCACTGCACAAAAGGAGAATGTTTTGCTATTATACCATAAAACTAATGGACATATGAAATAACACAAATAATAATCAGTCAAAAATTAATTATACCCTCTGCAATTTAGGTGTAATTTCCACAGAGTGAGTAGTCTCAACTCTTTGTTGACCTTCAGCTAATAGAGCGCTCAGAACAACATTTTCCCGGTTGTGATACCTAAAAAAAAATTTAAAAAAAAAACATTACATAAAGGAAATGCATATAATGTAACATAAAACTAAAAGACTGCTGTACTTTCTGAAACTATATACACATGGGGAAGGGAAACAAGAGAAAGGGCAATTGCTCTTCTTAGCATTTTTAAATGTAATTAACTAAATTTACTTTTTATTTGATTATCTTGAAAAAAATAATAACATTTATTCTTTTCAAGTAACTGAAAAACACTAAGAGAAATAAGTCCTTCTGGCCTGTACCGGGAGGAAAAGGTGCTTTCCTATATCTTCGTTTTAAAATTTTAGCTAATGTTGCACGAAAACAGCAAGTTAAAATGCAAAGAAATGTTTACAAAAGATTCGTTAATACTGAATTTGAATAAGAAATTCGCCAAATTGGCTTCATTTATGAAGACTTATTTTGGTCGCCAAATTTGGAGATATTTCACCAAATGTCGCCAATTTTGCCGCTAACGGATAGGAATATATAGTTTTATGCGTATGATTGGGAAAATTATTACAACAATGAAAGAAAATAATTTGCGAGTAATCGCGTTAATGTGCTGTTTTGTTTCAAAATGTCAGCCACCCTAGAATTTCAAACTGCTCTATCTCAGCCATTTTTTAAGATAGAGGTAAACCAAAAAATGCTCTGGAATCCTTGTATCAAGGCCTAACACGTAATTAAAAAATAAATTTGAATTTTTAACTTTTTTGTATATTTATTTTAGTTTTAAATTTTTAAATGGCCGCCATCTTGAAACAAAATGGCGGACCAAGCTGGCCAACGAACTCTGTCGAGACATTGGTTAGCTTAATACACACAATTAGTTTCATCAAAATCGATTTATAAATACGAGCGTTATCGTATGACATAGGTCAGATATATATATATTATATATATATATATATATATATATATATAAAAGATTGCTAATATCAATTAGCACCATTATCGATATATTTAAAAAAATATATGCAATACCATAATGTATAAGAAAAAATATCAAAATGAATTGTTAAGATTCAAGATGAAAAGATATCATAAATAAGACATCATATGCAATTCATTCCCCAGTCATGTTGGAGTTTTCATGATGGTTCATGAACTGCAAGGTATCTTATTTATATCTCTATTCATCTTTATGGATTTTTTTATAAGTATGGTTTCTTTCCTTTTTTATATTGTATTTTATTTTTTATTTTATCACTGATTTGAATCATTGTATTTGAGATGTAGTCCCAATATCATATTTTTTAGCAATGTTTGGCTAATATGAAGATGAAACATCTCATTTTATTTGTGGTATTTAGGCAATTGGGACTTGATAATTCTGTCTAAATTCCACAAATTTCATTTCATTTAATTCATTTAATTCCATTGATTCAATTTTTATTTAATTTCTTATTCTTTCAATGTTTTTTGATTCCATATTAAGTGTGTTGGGGAATCTTTCATTGTCAACTAATTATTTCATACTTAATTATTTCATGGTTTAAGTTGGTGTTATGATAATGTTTCATTTATGGTTATATATGGATATATAATATATATAAATCAATATTTGAACGGAGGGTGGTTTTGGGGTCTGGGGGTCATGATCAGTGAAAATATATCGAAATTTTCCGGAACTGCTTTCCTCCGAACGGCTGCAATAGGTAGCTTTATACTTTTTTGTATTGAAAGCTACCTAAAAGAATCAAAGATTTTTTTGTCAAGTGGAAGGGGGGGGGTAGCCCTTTTGAACCCCCGAAATTTAGTTTTCATTTTTAATATTTCTGTATTGCCAAAAAATGTTTAGTTTAGCTTACTTCATGTTTATATTCTTCCTTTTAAAAAAAACATGGCCTAGGTAGTGGAATACAAGACCAAATTCTTGTCCCACCCAGGATTTTGCCCTGCAGGTATATTATAGAGTATACAGCTCCAATTATCAATAATATGAGCTGCATTTTTTTTTTTTAGGCAGAGGGGATGAAGGCAATTCATGGTTTACTAAGGACTTTACTAGTGATAGGCACAATGAAAGATTTTGATATTCGAATGAGCCATTCAGACACATGCAAAACCATAGCTGCCAAGCTTCATATTCTTTTAGGTAGCTTTCAATACAAAAAAGTATAAAGCTACCTATTGCAGCCGTTCAGAGGAAAGCAGTTCTGGAAAATTTTGATATATTTTCACCGATCATGACCCCCAGACCCCAAAACCACCCTCCGTTCAAATGTTGATTTATATATATATATCTGACCTATGTCATATGATAATGCTCATATTTATAAATCAATTTTGATGAAACTAATTGTGTGTATTAAGCTAACCAATGTCACAACCGAGTTCGTTGGCCAGCTTGGTCCGCCATTTTGTTTCAAGATGGCGACCATTTAAAAATTTAAAACTAAAATATACAAAAAAGTTAAAATTTCAAATTTATTTTTTAATTACGTGTTAGGCCTTGATACAAGGATTCCAGAGCATTTTTTGGTTTACCTCTATCTTAAAAAATGGCTGAGATAGAACAGTTTGAAATTCTAGGATGGCTGACATTTTGAAACAAAACAGCACATTAACGCGATTACTCGCAAATTATTTTCTTTCATTGTTGTAATAATTTTCCCAATCATACGCATAAAACTATATATTCATATCTGTTAGCGCCAAAATTGGCGACATTGGCAAAATATCACCAAATTTGGCGACCAAAATAAGTCTTCATAAATGAAGCCAATTTGGCTATTGCTCAATAATTTGGCGAATTTCTTATTCAAATTCAGTATTAACGAATCTTTTGTAAACGTTTCTTTGCATTTTAACTTGCTGTTTTCGTGTAACATTTTAAAACGAAGATATAGGAAAGCTACCTTTTCCTCCTGGTACAGGGCGGAAGGACTTTTTAATCAGTTAAAACAAGACATTTTGTAAAAAAAAAAAAAAAAAAGAATTAAATTACGAGCCACATAAAAATAAGTTATTTTTTGTATGGCTGTTAATTTCTTTTTTTTCTTTAAATACAAAATTTATGGTTTTAATTGATTAAAAAAAGTATTAAGGTTGGCAGTTATGCTTTTGCACATGCCCAAATGATTCATTTAAATATCAAAATGATTCATTATGCCCATCACTAGATTTTAATATTGCTGTTTTTCCTGAAACAAAGGTAAATGAGATTTAACTATAAATACACATCATAGGAAATTCATGGAAAAATTCTAAGCAGAGACTCACCAAATATACATAATATAGATGTTAACCAAATATAGATGTTAACAAATTTGTGGATGATGCTGAGATGAATGGATATGCCCAAGACCATGAGTGATTGAGCACAGTGGTTTAGCAATTTAAAAATTAAAAGGCTCAAACAGTCATTTTCAAATAAATTAAACAAATAGGATTATCAACGATTAATGAAATATTTATGAGAATAACTTATGACTCAAAAATTAATTACCAATGTCATCATCACAAAATTGCTAGTTTAATTATTTTAGATAGCATACTGAATTCTAGAGCGTTATAATTACCAAATTAATAAGGAAATTTGGGATTCAAGGGGGCAGGGTCCCTGTGATATAACAAAACTGTTTCATAGAAGATAAACAGACCTGGAATATCAGTGAATGTATTTCGAATTACAATTCACAAGCATTCAATCTCCTGAAACTACTTAGTAATACAAATGTGAATATGCAATGAAAGTATGGGTCAAAAGTTTCAAATATTAGGTTCAAAATACAAAATGTGACATTGAGGCCAGTGACCTGCAGATATTCTTATCAGGAAATATAATCAATACTTATTGTGCTTCCTTATGGATAAGGAAGTTTTTTCATAGATGAATTATCAAACATTGAAGACAGAAGGTTATACAGACAGAAGGTTATAGTCTTTGGGACATCTAATATGACTTTAAAAAATTGTCTTTATTTGAATGAGGATCCCTCTCTTTTCTACATCCCTGATTGAGCAACAATACATGAGGTAATCCTGGACTTCAAATTTTTAATAATGTGAAGATCGTAAGATCAGAGAACAGTATGCAACAGAAGATGATGAAACTGAAGAGGAATCTGATGAATGCAATCAATCGACCCTACTATTTAGAAGCTTGGAATTTCTTAGATGTGATAAATTGGCTTTAAGAACATGCCAATTCCATTAAACTGACTTGCCTTAAACAAATATGAGATACGACTGCTCAAAAAAAAAAAAAAAAAACCCTATCTGCTGCAAATATTGTAATAAAACAAAAAACAAAGAAATGCTTAAAGAAAACTTTTAAATATACTAGTGCTGCATGAAATAATGCTGTCAAGTCCTAAGACTGGAAAATGTTTGAAAGGAAGTTAATAAATGTGTATACACGCTCTTTTAAAATAAATTTTAAGCATCAGTCTAATTATACAAACTTTTGATTATCCAAATTGTCTTTGGTCACAAGCAGTTCAGATAATCAGCGCTCCGTTATACATAAAGAAATATATATATATATATACAGTGTGAGCATAAATTATTGAGCACATTTCAGAGTTCCATAAAACAAAAACAAAGTATTGTACTTACATGTTTAATGTTTTATTGACAATCAGATTTCAAACAGTTTTATGCAACACATGGAATAAGTTCTACATGAGCTTCATTTGTCACATGTAAAATATTGAGAATGTAGTCAATTTCACGCCAAACATTGCAGAGCATCTCAGCCGTTATTCCTCCAATAACCTCAGTGATTCGTCGTTTTAGTTCATCAATATCACAAAACGTTTGTAGCATACACCCGGTCTTTGACAAATCCCCAAAGGAATAAATCTAGGGGTATTATGCCAGGTAATAGTGCAGGCCAAGGAATCGGTCCACTTTGACCAATCCATCATCGGAGAAATGTTTCCAACAGATATTCTCTAACAATGGTACACCAATGTGGTGGTGCCCCATCTTGCTGGAAGTAATCTTGTGACTGACGATGTTACATTTGAAGCACAGTGTAACACTGTAATATGTCAAGATACACGTAACTTGTTACTGTGGGCTCATGAAAGACAGTTTGTTTTAAAATAGTTTAAACCGTTCTATGATTTACATGACAACAGCGGTTGCTACATTACTTCATTTTGGCTTTATCAAACTCTGGAAATGCACTCAATAATTTATGCTCATCCTGTATACATACCAGATTAGGTTATAAACTAATATTAATTTATAGTATTAGTATAGTATGAGTTAGTAGCATTAATTAATTAATATTATTAAAAAAATGATATTCTATATCTTAATTTCCAATGTCTGTATTTTAATATCTTTATTCTTTACAATACCAATTTACTATCAGACATTATGGCAAGTCAATCTTTTTAAAATATGGTAAAAATTTCTATAAAAACAGTCCATGTCACAAACATGTTAAAATATTTAAAAAAAAAAAACAGTCACCGCCACAAGAACGTTTTTGCTCTAACTAGAACATCCTCAGTTGTCACATTTAAAAAATCTTGCCTTTCCATATTTATTTGACTCGGGATTGACAGATTCTTCCTAGTTCTAATCTTTACCCCCCCCCCCCTTCTACCATTTTTTTTTCCATCAAGAATCTATTATTGTGTGTGTCATGCCGTTACACACTTCTACTTTAGATGTACTGATTACGATAGCTTCCCATATTAGTGTTTTGCATATTGTCATAGTTCGCTATTTTTTCAATTTCCAAAGTTTCAAGTTTAATGGAGGTTATTATATTTTTCCTTGCAAGGACTGTAATATGTTTATTCAATTTAAGATCTCTGATATGTTCCTTCATTCTTTCCTTTATCTTCCTTTTTGTCATGCCTATGTAGTTTACTTTTTCATTCCTATTATTAAGGGTGTATTCAAATCCAAACTGCTTATTTCGAGACACATTTGTAAATTCATTTTTGCTCTAAAATGCATCCAATTGGCAGGTTCTCTTATTCAGAAACTTTAGAATGTCCGTACTGTCTCGATTTTTTGATAAAGGCAGAATATATTTTTTTAAATGCTGTCAAAGTGGACATTTTGAACCGAATTTCCCAAAGCAATAGCGCTGGAAACAAAAAAAAATGATCGTACTGTGAAAATAATTGTCTGTAAATCAATTTCTAATTAATTGAACGAAAAATAAAAACATGGGGCCCTTATAAATGTCTTTATAAATCACGCCGCCAGGTTTCCTGTTGCTACTTTTAAAAATGAGTCTGAGAATCTGTCTCAAAATTTTGAGTTGTTGAGCGTGGAAAATATTTTTTTTGAATACCGCCTTAAGGCAATTGATTTTATATATATCAGTTGTCTGTGTTTTTTCATATTTTTCAATTTCATTAATTATAGATTTAAAGAGGGATGGACTGGGGATTATTGCCGATTGGGACATGTTTTCTTAATTTTTTCTAGTTCTTTTTTTATTTTTAAAGCTATGTCATTCATATATGGGATTGTTGGAGGGAGTATTTATGATTCTCCTGCACTGGTTGTATTATATCAATTCTTTCTTTCGCTCTTTGGGTCAATTTACGTATTGTTTTTAGGGTTTCGTTCATCTCACGAAACCCTATTACTCCCGCTTCGTTGTCTGTCCATCACACAGCCGGTTCTCAGAAACTATGTAACTTACTGTCAGGAAATTTTGTGTACTTATAACTAAATATCTATTATGAAGCTCAAAATCATAAAATTTGAAAAAATCATATTATTTTAATATAGAGAGATAAAAAACCAAAAATCTAACAGCCTTTTCCTATTAAATTTAAACATTTTTTTGTTATAGCAGTTGCCAACCATTAAAAATCCACAATAAAATTTCTACATTAATTAATTTTCTATTGAAATATTTCCACGTGAAAAATGAAAATGAAATAAAAAGTTTCACCAATTGAAAAAAAGATTAATCTGACGTCATACTGGTAATAAAACGGAAATTTTCAAACATTTCTCAATAATACAAGGAGTATGAGTATGTGTAAATACAGAAAGCAGCTTCATATGACGTCATTAGAAAATTAATCTGAAGTCTAACATTTTGAAGGTCTCTATACAACATGTTTAATTTTGAAATTGACTTTTTTTAAATATTGCATTTAGTCCACATGACAGATATTATTATGACAGAGTATAATAGCGGGCTTCGCCTGCTATCGGGCCGGTTCAGATTTTCGAAAAAACGATAAAAATAGACTGGTAAATTTTTACTTTATAAAAAAACATGACTTTTTTTTTGGAAAATGAAATTTATTTGGATTTATTCAAGGAAGGATAAAGTGTTTTGAAAGGAATATTAAACGAAACCCTTTGTTTGATCTTCGATCACACTTACACCCACTTGTACTTGGATGCTCTGCGTTTAATCCTTTATTTTAAATGATTTTTAGTTCTGCTTTTAATGATTTACCAGTTGAACAAACATGTAGGGCTCTATTTATGTATGTATTCAGAGCTGCTAACCTGTATGGTAACGGTGTATTGACTTTGTATGAAATTATGTTGTGGTTCACTGTAGGTTTTCTGTATAGTATAGTGTTTATTTTAGTAGTTTCATAGGTTACAGGTAGTCGATTGAATGATTAATTTCTTCTTCCATGGTAAACTAAATATTCTTGTCATATAAATTTATTTCCTTAAGGAGATTTCTTAGGATAATGAATATGTCATCCACATATCTGAGCCATAACCAGATTTCTGTTATGTTCATTTAAAATTATTTCTTCGTAGTTTCCATTCAGCAATCACATTAGAGATTGGGGATCCCATAGGAACCCCCCTTATTCTGCTTATATATTTTATTATTGAACTTAAAATATCTCTCCATATTAAAAAAAAAAGTAACCACTGCCGCTGCAGCCGCTGTCAATAACGATTTTGTGCCGTGAAGTCTTTCTGGACTAATATCCAGAAAACTATTACATATAAAAATTTAAAAATTGGTAGTTTTATAAAGAAATATTCGATAAATATGCTGAAGCAGACAGTTTTTAAATCAAAGAATTATTTTAAGAGATATTTAATATTAAAGTTGGTCAAAATAGTTTTCTTAAAAAAGTTTTATAGGAACGAAAACTATGCATAGGAATTTAACCATAATTTATAAGGATATAGTTGACAAGCTTGCGGTGTGCAGACTGCAATTATTTTTTTAATTTGAATAATTTTTTGAGGTTATATTTAAATTTTTTATTCAAAATTTTCATTATTTTGATGAATATTTATTTCATATTTCATAAAATCCATTATTTGAATTGTTGCCAATTTGTAAAATAGCGCATATAATAATATTCCCTTTCACTTAAGAAATGTATTTACACGTGACTATTAAAAGCAGAAATAAAACTATTAAATTATAATTAAATGATCACATGTTAAAAGCAGTAAATGTAAATATGTTTGTAATAATATTCCACGATGTAATTTTTTATTTGTTCTTTAAATCTAATGTTTCTTTAACTTTTAATAAATCTTACTATTTGTTTTACAAAGAAAAATCTCTATTTTCTTTTCTATTTTTCATACAGCAGCAAAAGATGTTCCGTTCTGTTTTTAGGTTTTTCAGTGTGAATAAGTTCAAAATTCTATACGATCAAGGCTTTCTTTATTCACCATTAAATTCATTATATATAAAAGATTTGTTTTTTTGGTAGATTGTTTTTTTTTCTACCATGTGTTTGTGTCTGCCTAAGGAAGTTTTAGGTACGACACAACAATGTAATAAAAAATATACTTGTGCATGAATATTAAAAAGAGAAATAATTAAATTATTAGGTGTTTTTAAAGCATTAAATAGGGAAACTTACATCATATTCAAAATGCTCAAATAACAATATTTCCAAACAATTTCAATTAAAAATTATATTTACACGAGAGATTAATTTATTTCGGCAAATCTTTTATCTATTATTGCAAATTTTAAAACAGCGTAAATAATATTTCCTCTCAAATAAAAACTATACTTTTATGTTTAATAATTACCTTTAAAATACCGAAATAACTAATAAATTGTTAAAATATCATTAACAATATGGTACTTCTCCTTTATCTCGTCTACCACTTTTCATAACAAAAAACTATCGCCAAACTATAGGATTTAACACAAAAAATGCATGAATGTAGCGTCACATTCACTTGACGTCATAGTCATTACATGTGTTTGTTATGACATCAAGTGGTTTTTAATTCAACATATATATATTTTTTTCATTATGTTTCACAGATTTATTAATTATTTCATTAATTAAAATAACAATTGCATCCTTAAACGGCAGTGCCCTGATATTAAAAAAGAAAAGGCATTGAAAAATGTTGCGATGAACAGTTACATACAATAGATGTTTCAACTGAAATCACAAACATTTATTCACCCGCTGAGAGAGATAATTATGAAAAATAATGTAAATAAATATCCAAGATTATTTTTTTTCTGTTTTCATTAATATATTGTAAATTTTATTATTTAAACTTACTGATCGTTGACACTTTGAGTGGGGTTTTTCCGAATTTCTTGTACTTTATTTATTTGTTTATTTTATTTTTATTTTTTTGAGATTCTAATGGCAAAATTCTTCTATTTGTTTATTTGGCATTACAGTTTGGCAATAGTTTTTTTTAATGAAAATTGATCGACAGGGTAATGGAGAAGTATCAAAAAGACAAATAAACGTTGAATTAAAAATCCCTCGATGAAATAACTAATATGTGTAATGCATCTGATGTCAACTGAATGCGACGCGACGCCACGATCATGCACGTTTGGCGTTAAATGATATATTTTGGCGACAGTTCTTTTCTTTTTATAGAAAGTAGTTGACGAGATAATGGATAAGTAACCAATTTTCTATAGCATCGTTATAAAATTCTCTGATGCAGCGACATTGTTTACTGAACCATTTCACACAAGTTGATTTTTAAATCTTTAATTGATCTTATTTAATCAATCAGCTGTTTCAACAGCAGTTGATTCAACCTTAAAATCCCTCAGTCAAAGGTAAATGAATGGAAACCCGGTTACAGCAGATCGACACTGGTCGTTTAATTATAATACAATCTTCCATAATTGTTTTAGATTTGATCAAATCAGAGTATTTTTAAATCATGCAGTGTCAGAACGGGGTTGGCGAGCGTAGCTCGTAGGGGGCAGAGCCTCCTAGTAATTAAAAAAAACTGTACTAAAAATTTATATGACAAGAATATTCAGTTTACTATGGAAGAATAAAATAATCAATCGGTCGACTACCTGTGAAACTATTAAAATAAACACTACAGTATAAAGAAAACCTACAGCGAACCAAAACATAATTTCATACAAAACCAATACTGCGTTACCATACAGATTAGTAGCTTTGAATACACACATAAATAGAGCCTTACATGTTTGTTCAACTGATAATTCATTAAAAAAAGAACTAAAAATCATAGAAAATATAAGATTAAATGCAGGGCATCCAAGAATAACAATACTTAAATTGATCCAAAGAGTGACAGAAAGAATTGATCTAATACAACCAGTACAGGAGAATTATAATTACACACATCACATATATGAATGATATAGCTTTAAAAAAAAAAAAAAAAAGAGAGAACTACAAAAATTGGGAAAATGTATCTCAATAACCCCCAATCGACCCCTCTTTAAATCTATAAGAAATGAAATTGAAAAATATGAAAAAAAACACAGACAACAGCAGGTATATATAAAATCAATTGCCTAAATAATAGGAATGAAAAAATAAACTACCTAGGCATGACAAAAAGAAAGAATGAAGGAACATATCAGAGATCTTAAATTGAATAAACATACTACAGCCCTTGCAAGGAAAAATATAATAACCCCCATTAAACTTGAAACTTCGGAAAAAAAAAATAGCGAACTATGACAATATGCAAAAATACTCTAATACGGAAAGCTATCAAAATCAGTACATCTAAAGTAAAAGTGTGTACCGACATGACACCTGCAATAGTAGACTAGGTAAAAAAGGATAGAAAAGCGCAGGACTAGAGGGAACCTGTCAATCCTGAGTCAAATAAATTAGGTAAGGCAAGATTTTTGAAATGTGACAACTGAGGATGCTCTAGTTAGAGTGAAAATGTTTTTGTGGTGGTGACTGTTTTGTTTTTGCTTGTTTTTTAAAGATTTTAACATATTAGTGACAGTGGACTGTTTTTTTGACTTGCCATAATGTCTGATAGTAAATTGGCAATGTAAAGAATAATGATAATTAATATTAATTTATCTCAGCACTTAATTTCACATGTAAAATAAGAATCTAAGCTTTTTCTTTTGTCACTGAAAAAAGCTGAGAGAAATATTAACATGCTAAACTAGAAAAGAAATTTCCTACACATTGAATACTTATAAAGAAAGCATACACTAACAACATAGACTTATAATGCAACCACAAGGGTAGATGCAGGCAAAATTTGGGGCCTATTTAGGGTCACTTACAAAAATCAATTTAATAAAATGAACCCCTTCACAAAAATCAATTTGATAAAATGGGCCCCTTCAGAAAATTATTTTAGTAAAACAGGTCCCTTCAGAAAATTATTTTAATAAAACAGGCCCCCTTCACAAAATTCCTTTTAATAAAATAGGCCCTTTCACAAAATTCTATTCCATAAAAAATTACTATTTATTAATTATTTATTATTTTGTGACACTTTAAAATGTATAATTTGCAAACAAACAAGTCCACCAGAGATGAAAACTTCAGCAAATGGATTTAAAAAGGCTTTTGTAAATAAATGCTTTGTTTGAATTTGAGTAACTGGATTTCAACTTTCATTAAAAAATGTTATTTTTCATAAAGTATAATAAATTTCGCAAAAATAACCTTTACTTTTGAAAATGGGTCCTAAGGGAAAAAAAACTGCATCGACCCCTGAATCACTTTCTTACAGATAAATATAGAAATTCACAACTATCAGTTAAACTTGAAAAAGTAAGCTAAATGTGAACATGCATTTTAACTTACTGTTTAAGAAGTTGCCATATGTGACCTTCCTCCACAGTAGGAAATTGAAGACACAGCTTCATAAGAATTTGCTCATCGACTTGAATGGAATTTTCAGTCTAGAATTAAAAAAATTACTTTATTGTAATTTATTTAAACTATCTTAATCATGTCAGCTACAATACCAAAATAATTAGCAAAATACATCTTCATACTCTCTGAAAAAAAAAAAAAAAAAAAAAAAAAAAAAAAATATATATATATATATATATAAATTCTGCAGTAATCAACTGCTATAGAAAATTATGAGATATAATCAAGACTGCATGATCAACTCATAAAAATAAATTCAAAATTATAATCACTAAGGGATCCAACCCAGACTTCCTGGATTTATAGAACGCAAGTGAAAACATTTTTTTTTTTCCTATTTATATATATTTTTGAAAACTCCAAGATTTTTTTTACATTTAATATATATTTTTTAATTGCCCACCAAAAACACGAAAAAGCATTTTTACATGAAAAATATCAATAATGCATTCAAATAAAATTCTGAAGTTTATTAAAAGTGATATTTTCATATTAGTCGCATGTTAGAAGTTAATAATCGAAGAATTTGCCAAAGATTTCACTACTTACAGTAGCATTTTTTATTATGATCATTTCAGTGGTTTTAGCATGTAGTTCAATATGCCTGTGAAATTTGTGTTTTATTAAATTTTATTATTTTATTTATTTACTGATGAAGTTTTAATTTCATTATGGAATATTAACTGGAAACAAATGCTGAACTATTTATATTATATTTAGTGCAAACAGGTTAACCTTTCATAATTAAATTGTATGTGATAGAGATGGATTTTTTTTTTTAAATCATGCTTGAAAATTATTTAAAAAACATACAAAAAAATTAATAAATTGAAATACATGTTTTCAAAAAAGTTGCATTTGAAAGAACATGTTTTTCCTTATTTTACAGTGTAAAAATTAAAATTGTTCAATGTTTAGAAGTAAAAAAAAAATTGCAGTAAAGAGAAATTTATTGATTAGGTGTTACCACCATCATGGACATGCTTTTGCTTTATAATATAAATTGTTTACATCATTGCTTTGTTAACAGTTAATGCAAAGAAGCAACTGATCAGATGCCTTCAAAAGGTAAGAAAGGTGAAAACAAAATGTAGAAAAAAATGACTAAATAAGTTTAAACTCAGTTTTCATTTTTTTTTAGGTTTTGGGCATTTTCTACACACAATTTCAAACCTTCAAAATTTTTGCAATGAACTAATTTTAATGCTGTCACACAAATAATCTGCTCTTTGAAAGATAAATAAATAAATTTTAAATACTTTTCAATGAACAGATTGGATGCTTCATTTGCAATTTTTGCTCTGTAATTACAGTAATTTCAAGCTGTTCTGTAATCACAACAGTTGACATGCACCTCAAGTAACTGGATTCATCAGCAAGACAGAGACACAAGCTTTAGAAAAGTATAAGGTCAACAATGCAAACACTTGACAGGGGATTTAAATTATGTTCAGGGAAATAAAAAAAGCACCACATGTGGAGCACACATGTACAGTACACATGTACACCAGACATGTACAATAAAGTCATACAGCTTTTGAATGCACTGAATTGTATCAGCTGCTGAAATATATCATTAAATCGGTGACTGTATGGTGAATGATCATATATGACTCACTGGCACATAAATAGATGGATGTAACAATTTAGTGAAGAGGAACAGTGGGCATGATGAGGAATGCATTGAATGACCTTCTTTTCTGACACATGAATTGGTCTGTGGTATAAAAGAGATTTCATCCCATCTCATTTTCACCTTTTTTTGCACATGAAAAATATCTTTGCTAGCTAGAAATTCAAAGATGATGATGCTGTCAAAAAATCTGTTATCACTTGATTATCATCAAAGGCTTATATCATTCTCCGATATGGGGACATAAAATAGGATGTCTCAAGAAAAATGGAACTAGAGTAAAAGAGGGATGTACTTCATAGCAGAATAAAATATTTTGTTTCATTGAATTTTGTTTTTTAATTGGCCAACGAAACTCACTTTCTGGATGCCTTTGCATTTATATTATTATAAACATAGACAAAATGAATATAGTTAAAAAATAATAATAATAGTAATGTTACAGATTATCTAGTATTTGACCGTAATGTAAAAAGACTAGCCAAACAAAGCTAGATTTAACACTTAATATTCATCTGCTATAAATGCAGAATATGCAAAGACCAGAAAAAGTCACAAGTATTTTCACATAAGCTTACTTTCACATCAGAGATCTGCAAGGGCCAAAACTTCAGGCCCTGGCCTAACCTAACCTGAACAAAAGCTATTTTGCCCTGGTCATGCAATAGAACAAAATACCCAATTAAAAAAAAAAAAAAAAAAAAAAAACACTTTAAAAAATATTCTCTAGAATTTATTAAAGCAAAGTAAATTTCCATAGAATCCATTAAACAAATGTACAATATAACTATTATTTTTTAGAAAAAATAAATTGCAGCACAACATTCAGCCTGCCTGGCAGAAAAAGGAAATGTAACCCCATCCTGTCCTGTCCAGAATGTGTTGAAAATAATAGGCTTGGTCCAGCTCAAATGCAATGAAAGAAAACTGGTATGTGAGCCAGACCGGACTCGAGTCAGGTGTGGATTTCTCACGTATCACACTTTTTGGTATAATTTACAGATAGGTCACAATTTTTTCAATGACTTTTTCTTACTTGTTTGTATTTATCTTAAAATAAGTGTTATTTTTAAAAAAATAACAAAAGTCACATTTAAAAAAAATAACTTACCTTAAACCTATAAGGTGTTTTAGGGCTGCCATAATGAGGTGAATAACCACCCTAAACAGAAACAAGGGAAACAAATTTCAATAAATGATATTTCAAAGAAAATAAACAACTTTTAACTATTATTCAATAAGTGATAAGTTGGTGATGAATAATGCTAATTTATATAAATTTAATCATTAATTAAGGTGACAGTCACAACTAGGAATGGCAGAATCAATTTTTTCATCAAATAATTTGGAGGTCCCCCCCCCCCCCATTTGTGCCTATTAGCGACTTTCTTTCATCGTAATCATTATAAACAAACTATATCATGGTCATCAGCCAACTTATCATGGTCAGAGTATATGTAGTTCTAACTTTGTGTTAGAACTACATAATCAGATGATCAATAAATTAAAAACAACAAACAGCATACACAAACAGTTCTTGACACTAATAACAAAAAGGAAGGGAACTCCTTACATTTTACATAATTATTTTTACTACTCTTTTGAATGCACAGAAACATACATACGTACATATGTATGCATGCATATACATATACAGTGAACTTCCGTTAGTATGGACTTTCAAGGAAGGTTATTTTTTGTCTGCACTAACCAAAGTTTGCATTAAACGATGTCCTTAACATAAACTAAAATATGATGGGGGGAAATTAAATTTCCACATTAACTGGATGTACATCTTAAGTAGAGATGAATTAACAAGAGTCCACTGTTATATATATATATATATATACATGGTGTCCCAATAAAGATTGAAAAATGCTTTAATATTCTATCTGTACTATATCTATATGTAGTATCTATATCTTGTATCTATATGTAGGCAATGTACATTGCAAAAAAGTTCAAAATAAGGTAGTAAGGTTAGTAAAGTAAAGGCAGTAAGGTTTATTGATGAAACAGCCCTGCCACTAATTTCCAAAAAGTTTTAAAAAAAATATTTTTATGATTCCTAGGTCTTGTAAGACACATATTTAAAAAAAGAAAATTCCGTGCTCTAACAAGTAGTACAGTAAAAATTCCATTTTTCTACGACTAAAATTCACTTATGATACTTTGAATTTTATGAAAGTATGGAGCATTCCAGCTATAAAAATGTGTTTTTCTGTGTTTAGTGCCTGAAAGCTCAGAAAATTCCAAATATCATAACTCCATGAATTTTTTTAGTCATAGAAAAATGGTTTTATCTGTAAAAGCAGAGAGAAAATATTTCTAAACATAACTCATAGAATCCGAAAACTGCATGAAAATTAAAACAGTGTACATTTTAATTAGTGGAAGGACTATTTTATCAATATAATCTTAATTCCTATTTTATTTTTAACACTTTTTCAATTTACATTGCCTATGTATCTCTAATAGGTAAAAAATGTAAGTGTAATGCTATCTTGGGACATCCCTTAAATCCGCATAGTTTTAAACCAGATATTATGTGGATTTCAGAATTTTGCAGATTTCTGGTCACTGTTTTGTTTACATTTTTAAACGGTAATTTAAATTTAATAATGCACTCGAAATTATAATGAATGCTTACAATAAAGTAAAATACTAAAAATTAAGAAAATTAATTATTTTTTAAAAAAAAGTAAAAGTCAAATAAATAATTAATAATACATAGTTAAATGAGATATTTTTTTCTTGAATTATTCAGTGAAACTCTCTTTATAAATATACACTATTAATTCACATCAAAATCTTTAAAATAACAAAGTTTTATTTCATGTTTAGCCATACTTAATAACGAAAAAGCTTTTAATACACATAAATGTACTTGGTAAAAAGAAAGTGATCACCACTGATATCAGCGCTATCTTGAAATTTTTTAGAAATAAATGTATGCTTCCTTCATGAGAAAACATGAGAGTTCAATCATATTAACCAGAATTGCATATTAAAATGTGTACAGAATGATATCTATATATTTAAAACGCTAAGCGATTTCTTTCGACAATCCGTGAGAACAAACTACTGCATCAAATTACATCATTCTTTTTTTAAATGAAAGATATTTGGGCACAGATTTGTTATCGTGCATTCGTTTGTTCGAAAATTTAATTAATTAACTGTAATTTTCAATTAAACTTTTATTTCTGCTAATGACGTCATAATCGGATAACGCCTACTGTTGCGAAGCACAGAGTTTATTCTCTAAACTCTGTGGTTGAATAAAAGAGAAATAATAAATATTAATAGCACGCAGTTTTAAGGCCGAATTTGTTAATTTGCAAGTTAAATTTCGGTAAAAATACTTGTCCGCGTGTTTTATAAGCGAATAAAAATTCATATTTATTGTGACGTCACGGGAATATTGTCCATTGGGTTTATTTTATCATTATGCATTATAACTTTGTTGATGCCATTTTTTCATTACAATTAAATACAAAATATATTTATATGTATGTGCATGGTGTTTAAGCATTAATGTAAGGTATATGAAGTACGTGTGAAAAGTTTGCGCCGGTAAAAATGACGTTATGCTTAGCTTGAAGTGCATTTTAACATTGATAAAACTAAAGAGAAAAATGTATATGATTGTGTTAACATGGCATGATTTTACTGATTTTTGCATTCATAACTATAAAGATTAGAATTGGAGCCGTTATTGATTTCTTCATCTTGATTGCATACCTTCATTACATGTTACCAATTGCTTTTTTTTTAAACTATAGGATAGAAGATTTCCTTTTTTAGTAAAAAAAATCACAAAAGTAAAGGATTTCAGGAAATTTAAAGTTATTAAAAATAGTGTTATGGTAGAAAAAAATCTTGAAATAATGATTGTAACTGTTGTAACTGATTGTTTTTCAATTTTATCTTATCAATGACCACAAGTTTGCTTCAATAATGTAAAATAGCCCCTGGGAAAGTTGCCACAACTGAAAATAGATTTCCCTAACCATCATAAAAAGTGAATAATAATTTAAAAAAAAAAAAAGTGATAAATCATAAGATCAGATTATCCATAAGATAGAACATTTTGGCGCTAAACAAAAATCTAAAATCTGTCAGAAAAAAAAAAGAAAAAAAGACTATTTTTAGTTTATGTTGAACATAAAATTGATATGTTGAATTCGTTGATGAATATGTTCCATCAGATATCAGGATATGCTAGGAATTGTATTTTTTTATTTTTTTACATTTGCCAACTGTATAAGAGGAAAAATATCCCAGACTGTGATGGAAAAGGGATAATCATCCTGATTATGTCAAGGAACCGAAAAAACCATACAAATAAATTACACTAGAAAACATTAAAAATCACCCTCATCTGCAGATAGATTTATTACTGTAAAAAAACTTCTTAATCTTTTCATAAAAATTTATTAGCTTAAAACAATGGATGCGCTTTAGAAGATATGGATTTGAAACGAACAATGATTAAAGAGGACATTTTAAAACTTTTAATTTAATCATTTTAAAACTTTTTTAACGTTGAATTTTGACGGTGCTTTTGGGCAGATGCAATGCACATGCACATAGGGGCTCATTCGGTTGCATTATCACAGGGGGGGGGGGGGGGGGGAGATGTGTGCTTTATTTACTATGTTCTGTTATTTACTGAACATGATATGAATGTAGGAATATACTATTTGTATATACTTCATAGGTCTATGATTTTTTTTTCTTGCCGTGGGGAATATGGTGGTAATGTCAAACTGATTTGCATTACACATTTATTTACGGATTGTTTGTTTGGAGCTTGCATCGGAAATAGTACTGTATTTGACTGGGGAAAAAAAAATATTTGAAAGACTGTTTCATACGTACCCCTTCATAAATAATAAAGAAGCTTATTTTACTGATATTGTTATAGTATTTTTTTGCGTCAAGTTTTGACGGGTTCCATCTAGTAAAAATTAAAAAAACTTAAATTTTTCATCTACATCTTAACTGTAAATTTCATTGTTTACATCTGAAACGAGGTGCGGATTTTAGGAATTTGCCGATTTTAGGGTTGCAAATTTGAGGGAGTGCACTGTATATAGAAAAGAAAAATTAATAACATATATACAAAAATACTAACTACACTGATGTCCAGAAATTAAGGGGCAGTGACCAATTTCAGATGTTTCGTTGACTATCTACTGAAACTCCTGAGGAAATGCCCTTGAATTTTGAGGATGTAAAGAACATGTTTGACTTCATGTTTCTCAGTGAAGATTTTGTCACAAGGACAACTAGGGGGGGGGGGGGAGGGGAATAATAATTTTAATAATAAAATAATATTTTTGATCACCCAAGTAACAGAAAATGCTAAAAATGGTCTGTCACTATAGCAAATGACTATGTAGGTCCTGTTCAACATATGTGCGCATTTGTGTAAGCATAGCACATATACTTGTGAAGATGTTAACAACGTTTCTGTGGAAAATTCAAAAGGGTTTTTTTATAGCATGCCAAGTTTTCAACCAAATCACTGCTTTCACTGCTTTCCAAAAACTTGACAAAAATTATAGAAATAGTATATTGCAATTAAAATATTAATATGTTGAATATTTGATGAGATATGGATATTTATATGAAATAAATTTTAACTTTGCATGCATGAACTACAACAAAGATTTTTCATCATGATTTGATAGTCAATACTATAGGGCAACTCATATAAAAAGACCAGTGAAACATCATGAAAACACAAAAAGTTACAGCAATAATTGATAAATTGAGGAAGAAATCCCATAGGATTATATGGATTTGAGCTTACCTACAGCAAATATTCTCCTTTTGATGATTATGGTTTTACTATAGTCTTAAAAGTTTGCTTTTGAGTAACATCATAAAAGAATTTTACAATCGTATACAACAAATAACAAAAAACTTAAAATTCATTTGGTTTATAAATTTATCAATAAATCTTTCAAAAAAGGTACCTCCTTGTTATAATAATCCCAGAGGATTAATCACCAAGCGACCTAGATGCACAGCCAAATTTTGTGACAATGTAGGCAAATGTACCTGATAAAGAAAAAACCTGAGCAAAATGTGACACCTGAACAAAAATGTGGCAATATACACCTTATGATATATATGACCAAGTTATAGTTATATAATGATGTATTTATGCAAATTTTTATGACCTGTGCATAAAATGTATTTATAAAATATAGGAATTAAATAACGTACATATATATAACGAAAATATGACATAATATGAGATGTATATGACACATGGAGTATATATGATGTATATGTATGTTTGGCGAAAAGCTTGATGAAATCGTAGCTGCAACCTTCGGGTAAACATTAACTGTGGAGCCGCTATAACAAGGAAGTACCAAAAAACTCTTTAATCAGTAAACATAGTCACTTTAATCAGTTAAAAAAATGAAGACAGAGAGAAAGAGAAACATTCCTTACATTTGTAAGCTGAATTTGGGTGTAAACTGGTGGTGATGTAGATGGAGGTGGAGGTGGAGGGGGAGACGTAACAGTAGTGACAGAGTAGGATCCATAATAAGGAGGATAAGACTGAAAAATAAAAATGAAAACAGAACTATACCGCAACCGCACATACATAATCAACTATTTAAATTAAAGTATTTGTCATCTATTAACAAACAATTTGTTGTTCAAAACTACAATAAAATCTTAATTAAACAATATTAAATGTAACAAATGAATTACAACAAATAATGAGTTCAGTTCCAAATAGTGACCATAAATGGACTATAACTACAAATCAGCATAGGTATTAGATATAGAAAATAATTAACAACTCATTTAAAGAAGTAATTTTAAAGTCCTCTTCTTCCAGTGAAACACATAGCTGATCACTGCAAAAATTGAAATCATATCTGCTTTCAAACTTTGTAGTGGTCACATGTACGCTTTCTCTGAAGAGAAAAAAAGTTAAAGCAATCACTTTTAAAACTATGGTAGTCTCTTGACTATCCGGCCTAATCTGACAAAAAGGCAAGACGAATATTCCATATAAATACCCACATTCTGCCACTCCCATACCATTAAAAACATACTTTTTATACCAAAAGATGTGCTTATTCACATTTTCTGTTCTCTCAGTCTGGTACTTTTTAAATGTTTGTTATGTACAGTCGTGTATGCTTTAAAAATTTATTACAGAAAAAGAGAGTGCAAGAATAAAAATACTGCACATGTTTTAAGATAAATTTCAAAATGTTTAACTTAATTGCAGGAAACATAAAATCATATATCTTGTACAGTATCAATGCAGTACATACAGTTTTAAAATAAACCAAACCATAATGTAAAACACAAGCCTTATTAAAAAAATGGCTTAAACTTATTTTACTGTTCATTGATAAATGATTACACAAATGTGAAAAGTTGGGACTGAGATAAAAGAGTCAAAACCTGCAGTTTTTAGCTAAAATTCATTAAGATACAACTAAATGTAAATATATTGCTTGAAGGTGCGTAAAAACATACATAAAAACATTTAAAAGCACATTAAAGTCCTTCTAAAAAATTCCAAAACATTTTCAACCGAAACTCGGTCATCATCAGTGGAAATTGATTTGATTTGGACAATTGATTGTTTCCACTGATGATGACCGAGTTTCGGTTGAAAACGTTTTGGAATTTTTTAAAAGGACTTTAATGTGCTTTTAAATGTTTTTATGTTTGTTTTTACACACCTTCAAGCAATATATTTACATTTAGTTGTATCTTAATGAATTTTAGCTATTAAACAAGGTGAATTTGCACTGAAATTTTAACTTTTATTGAACTGCAGTTTTTAGTTTTTGGAAAATCTTTGATGGATGACTGCTTCTCCCTTTTAGCTCTCTTCTGATACAGTACTTTGTCATATAAGAGGATTGAAGATCTTAGCACACACCTGCGTTTAACGCCTTGAAAAAGTAATTCCTAATTTTATTAAGACTTTTTTTAACTAGGTCAGATAGTATAGAGGCTGGGTAGTCGAGAGTTTTTTCCCAAAAAATTCTAAGATGTTAAGTTTTTTTTTTTTGGCCTTTTTTTAATCATTAGCATTTATATAGCTAATAATGTCTCTAATATATCTTTAATAGCTATAATCCACAATGTGTAACTAACTACAGAAAATTCCTCTCACTTACAAGTATTTAAAACAAATAACACAATTGAGTAAAATATAATGAAAGATAGCTCAAACTTTCAACTTGCAGAACGAAAAACAAATGATAAATATATCCCTATGACTATTTTCTATTTAAAAAAAAAAAAAAAAAAAAAAAAAACAATAAAGAAGGAAAAGAAAATAAAGTAGAAGAAAGAATGAAAGGGGGGGGGAAGTAAGACAATAAAAAAGTTATTTTATAAGATAGTAGTAAAAACCACAAACATGCAGGAAAAAGAAATACAGTCATAGCTGCTTTTATAAATCAACTTTAACAGCAAGAAAGAAAAATAAAATCTTATTTCTATCTTTCAACAATGCTTTATTGAATTAAATTCTAATCCTTGATTCTAAAAGTGACATTTAAAACATGATTCCATAATGCAGGTACTATTATTTATGTAAACAATATAAGTTATCACTTCCCCTAAATGTTAACAAAAAATCAGAACACTTATTTGTTATAAATATCAAACTTTAATTGTAATTACAAAAAAAAAAAAAAAAAAGGGGGAAGAAAGTCAATGTATGCAATTAAAAATGGGATGAAAATTGTCAACAAAAGTTTACACCTATACTTTAAAGAAAAATAAGTGTAAGAAGTATAATTGAAAATATTGTAATTATGAACTTTTATAAAAGTATAAGATAAAGGTAAAAATAATGCTTAGGGCACTGACAAAAATGCTAAGGAAAGAATTAAGTTACTGAAATTAAAATAAATAATGAGTATTGGAAAGAGAAAACAGAGAAAAAAGGGTAATAGAGAGAACAGTCAACAGAAGCAATAAAACAAAATTATAAATTTACACAAAGTACAATGTAAAGTTGCTAAAAGATAACTGCTGCAATTCTTCTTTGCCCTTTTTCCCCCTTTGAGGTAAGAATTTTTGCAAAATTTAGTATCAATGAGCAGAATGTCACTACAGTACAAAGTCTCAAATTCAGACATTTTGCGATTTTTTCAAATTTAAATTTTTATGAGATTTTTAACATTCTCTCACATTTTCTGACGATTTTTCCACATTTGTAAACGAAATCCAGTTCAATCTTTTGGCCTAATACAGCAAATTCTGTCCTCTTTTCAATAAAATTTATTCGAAATTCACGCAGCAGTTTTTGAACTTTTTGTAAATTTCTTTTTATGCAATTTTTAGAGATTTTTCTCAATTTATGGAGATTTATTGACATTTGTAAAATGAATTTAGTTTCAAACTTTTAGCCTAATATAGTAAATTTTGTCCTCAAGTGATTTTTGATTTTTTAGCGATTATTTTATGTGATTTTTAGCATTAATCGCATTTTATGGTGATTTTTCTACATTAGTAAAAAAAATCCATTTTCAACCTTTCAGCCCATTAAAATAAATGTTGTCTCTATCTTCAATAAGGTTTATTGGGAATCCGTATAGCAATTTTTAATTTTTTTAATACGAGTTTTTTTGCATTTCTTGTCAATTTTTTAACATTCACAAAAGAAATTTGGTTTCAAACTTTTAGCCTAACAGTAAATTTTGTCCAGTGCATTTTTTTTCTTTCTTTTCTTTTCTTTTTTTTCTTTTTAAGCGATTTTTAATGTGATTTTTTGCATTCTGTGACAATTTTTTGACATTTGAGAAAGAATTCTAGTTTTCTATTAATTTTTTTTTTAATTATTCCTCTATTTAAATATCTGCTCTAGTGTTATTTTTCTTTAATATTATAAATGTGTTTCAGATGTAAACAATTTGCAGGGTTATAGTGTGGGGATAGATTGTTGAAAAGGAAAGAAAAAAAAAAATATTGCAAATGATCTGAAATTTGGAAAAATCCAAAATTCTGAAACGCCAAGGTCCGGAAGATTCCAGATTCTGGGCTTTGTACTGTACCACATTCATTAACATTATTATTATATTACAGTCATTAACACTTCCACTAATACATTCTTAATTCTGAATATATTCTAAAGACTTATAAAGTGAAAATGCAATAACATTATTCTATAACAGCAATGACTACAATTATTCACTGTTGAACTTCTTTTTCTATGAGGCTATGTTGATAAATTTATCACTAACACACAAAGAAAAAGAAAAAGAAGCAGAAAAATGAAATAATTACTCAATGATGAAAATTACAACAAACTATTATTATTTATATCAATTACTACTTACAAAGGAACCACTTTTGGTGCAGCTTGCACATAGCGTTGAAACTTGGTGCATTTTAAAGCCCTATATTACGAAGTTTGAGAATCAATGAAATTTTTCTGTTAAAATCATATTTTTGGATTTTACAACAGCATAACGTTCTGAAAATGCAATTTTTGAGACCACTTATTTATTGCACTATTAACATAAATTTTTTTTTTTTTTTTAAGTACTTTAAAATACAAATTAGTTAATAGTAAGAATAAAATTTTGAAAATAGTTCAAAAATTCCTTTAAAACCTACAAATTTTATTTTGAAAAACTACAACATTATAATGGCATTTTTGACAGTGCGACATTGCTTTATTCATTACCATAGAATTTTTTCCGGTAACACTGGCCAAATGTCATAATCTTCTGCTGTGTGTCAGTAAGAAATGGTTTGGATTCGCAGCACCCTAATTGGCGACTTAACTCGCTTTTGGCGGGAAACTAACAATTAAAATCAAATAATAAAAAATTAAAAGTATAAAAACTATATAAAATATGATTTTAACAGAGAAATTTTATCGGTTCTCTAACTTTTATGTATAGGGCTACAAAATGCACCAGGTCTTGATGCCAGGTGCGAGCTGCACCAAAAGTGGTTCCCTTGTTAGTTCAGACAAGACAAAGGTGTTCAAAAATACATAAAATGTTAACTTCAGTTATTTTATTAAACAAACAATTAATAAAAAGAACTATTCAACAAAATTTAAGGAATAATAAAAAAAAATCAAATAATTAGTTCCTTTAAAAACAAATGAAATATTTATACCTAAAAAATATGAAATGATTAAATTTAACGAGAAGTCTAACTTGTGTAAAAAACAATTGGTAAAAAAAAATTCATATAAAAATAACAGCCCAATTTCACTCCCTTTTATCATCACATTCCTTATTTCTAAATTACAAAAAATCATTGAAACAATAAAAGTCAATCAAACTTTCATTTGTTAACATTTTTTAAGTATGCAATTATATATTGAGGTTTCTAAGGCTATTTATCGAAAGTTGCTCAGCAGTACTTTCATTTTATAAATAACCAGTTATCAACAGTAGAATTTTTTATAAATAAAGTCTTTTCCAGTATTTTTTTTTTTTTTTAATTTCTGGCAGATTAAATATATTGAACAGTATATAACTGAATTAATAATTATAAACAAGATAAAAATAAAATATCAATCATTATTGGTTAATAGAAAGATTGTCTGAATTAATTCCCCATGCTGCCTCTTAATTATTATTTTTTCTTTAATAATCATCTGAAATATTTAAAACTATGAGAAGATAACTATGATAAGGTGAAGTGAAGTAAGTGTAATCACAGGGATAGTGACTTATTAGTAAATAGTAAAATATAATTTTAACCAAACAACCAATCAGCATGCTTCTCCAGCCTCTTTTTCATAATATTTGATTGATAGTAGTCAAATAAAGCTCCACTGAATTGTTTTAAATATCGTTTAAAAAATAGCCTACATTTTTACGTTCAATGGTAGTGGCTTTCTCAGGTTTCTGCTTTCTGTTTCTTTCGAACACTGTTTGTCTCACCAATGATTTTTATATTCTTAGTTAACTTTAGAAAACATATTTTAGGAATGTGGTCATTTTTTTCTGTGACTTTTAAATATTTTTTCTTTACAGCTATGATTCCACTTCCCCTACTGCATAGAGGGGGGGGGGGGGGGGGGGGGGACAAGTTGCAATCATACTAGGAAGTGCACATCAACTCAGGGTAATTTCAGTAAAAGTCAGTAAGTGGATGCTTCAGATATTCAAAAAATTATCAGAGCTTTTATTAAGCATACTGAACCCCCTATCCATTTATTTCACTTCAAATAAAGTGCAGTAGAAATTACAAAAGGATTTTTGTTATTATTTTTTTAAAAAACAATAAAATAAGCCAGTATGATTGTCTAATTGTTAAGGTATGAGAAAGTCGAACTATGTCAAAACCTGGTTACACTTACCTCACTTCACCTTACATAAAAATCAGGGTTGGCAAGTTTTTGACGCATGACGGTTTTTACCGGTTTTAACCATGGTTTTTACCGTCATGTCAAAAACCTCCTTGTCAAAAATGTCGAAAACTGTCAAAAACCCATTTTTTAGTAGTTTGTTTTTACATTTTTTTTCATTCTATCTTTAATATTAAGTTGTTTCACATAAAATATTCAGAATCAAAAGGACTCTAAAGTATATTTATCCATACAAGAAAAACAAAAAAGAATTGCATTAGAACAATACATGTACATCTCTGTTAGAAGATCACTACAATAATCTTAAATTATTTGGCAAATTAGATTTTTTGAAGAAATCCTGTAACTTATAAGTATTAGATTAAACAATGTGTATAATTTCGGTACAATTTATTACATTGTTGAAAACAAAACTTTAAGATTCTACTTATTGAAGTGCAAATGAAAATCACCTTAGTTGCATTTATGAAATACATAAGATATGCATTTTAAAATATTATATCGAAGAATATTCAAATTTATTCACTGGCAGTCTATGCTTAACATCTATTCTCATACAATGTAGTAACAGCATTTTTGCATCTCTAAAATAATTTTAATGTACTTTATTAAAAATGTATATTGAATGTTATTTAATAATTATAATAACCTTTTATTATCATTTAATATTAATGTTAATTGCAGTTATTCTGAATCTATATTAGTGAAGATTATGACAAATATTGTTCTTTTCTTTTACTCTTGTATTTTTAAATCTTTCCCATATTAGGAAATGATCTTCTTTTAAATAAATTTAACAAATGTAATTGTAAATAATAATAAGAAGAACAACAAGGTAAAATCAATTTAGAAATGTATTGTATGCTACACTTACACCATAAATTGGAGGACAATCGAAAATGATAGGTTTTTGACGGAATAAACCGGTAAAAACACGGTTTTTACCACTGTCATGTCAAAAACCCAACCCTGATACAATGTAACAGCATTTTTGCATCTCTGAAATAATTTTAATGTACTTTATTAAAAATGTATATTGAATGTTATTTAATAATTATAATAACCTTTTATTATCATTTAATATTAATGTTAATTGCAGTTAGTAGAATCTACATTAGTGAAGATTATGACAAATATTGTTCTTTTCTTTTACTCTAGTATTTTTAAATCTTTTCCATATTTGGAAATGATCTTCTTTTAAATAAATTTAACAAATGTAATTGTAAATAATAATAATAACAAGAACAACAAGGTAAAATCAATCTAGAAATGTATTGTATGCTACACTTACACCATTAATTGGAGGACAATCAAAAATGATAGGTTTTTGACAGAATAAACCGGTAAAAACATGGTTTTTACCACTGTCATGTCAAAAACCAGTTTTTGACGTCAAAAACCCAACCCTGATAAAAATGAAATTGCAATAAAAATAAAATAAATCATACTATACTGCACAAATAAATCGAATGTTATCTGACACAATCTAGAAATATCTTTCAGTATGTGTTTACTTTCCTGTTGACCATTTACTGCAAACAAATTTGTCTTTGAACAATGTGATTTAACGGAAATAATAGATAAGCGTGCAGAAATAATGTCACTGCAGTGTTGCACATTACACACAATTTATATATTCCATTTTTATTTATTTTGTAACTAAACCAGTTAAGTTTTTGTAATGAAACATATAAATTAATTGCTATATCTCCTATTTTTGTCTCACATTTAAAAAAATTAAACACTCCCGATGGCCTAATGTGGCAGAAGGACAAGCTGAATAGCCTAGAGTTCCCTTACCCATATTCTGCCACCTTCATAAAATTAAAAACACACTTTTTATATCAAAATTTGTTCTTATTCACATTTTCTGACCTCTTAGTATAGACCAGTACTTTATAAATATTTGTTATGTACTGTACTGCAAGCTTTTAAAATTTATCACAGGAAAAGGAAGTCCAAGATTAAAAATATTGTACATGTTTTAAAGTAAAATTTTATAATGTCTAACTTAATTGCAGGAAACATAAAATCATATACCTTGTACAGTATCAATACATTATTAAAATAAACCAAATCTTCACATAAAACAAACACCTAATTAAAAAAAAATGGTTTAAACTTATTTTACTGTTTATTGATAAATGAGTACACAAATGTGAAAGTAGGGTCTGATGTAAAAGGGTCAAAATTTACAGTTCTTAGTTTATGAAAAAGTCTTTGGCAGAAGACTGCTTCTCCTTTTTAGCACTCTATGAAGATACATGGCATGTAGAAAGATTGTAGATCTTAGCAAACATCCAAGTCCAACGTCTTGACAAAGTAATTCAGAATTTATTGCGAACGATTTTTTTAACTAGGGGGAATACGCGAAAATCAACTATAACTGTATAAAGTTTTGATACTTTCCATAAACAGAAGAGAATGCAATGAAATACTTTCAAGATTGCAGGATTCTTCCATTAAAAAAAAAAAAAAAAATGTGTATTCATGGTCACAATATGAGACTTTATTTACAAATAGTTAAACAATGACTATGCAACACTGCAAAAAAAGGCTATGAAAAACTGTGACTAGTAAAAGTATATTAAAAAAGGAATGTGATTAGCTGGTATAATTGCATTTGTGGCTGCACATAAGTTTATTTATAACTGGTAGTAACATTAACATTGATAAAAAGGGGACACAGAACAGTTTTATTTGAGTAATAAGATAATGATTGTATATGCACTTTAGAAATGAGATGGACTCGGCATGAGCCGGAGCCCGAGCCCAACAAGGGCTCAATTTTTATATCACTCTTAGGGATCGGACGCAAAGTGAAAATTTTATTTATTCACATTTTAATAGAAAAAAAAAACTTGAACTATTTGAGAAATAAGAATATAGCCTAAGTTTCTGAAAGGGTTTTACAATCCTTTAAATAATCAGTTTGAAAGAGACTTGAATTGTTATTGATGGGGTATATAATGAGAAATAGTTTATCTGATACTGAAGCATCCCTTACGAAAATAGTTCATAGAGCTGTATAGAATTCTATACAAGTTCTATAGAATAGCCATTCTATAGAATACTATTTCTATAGAGTTTTGAAGAGTTCTATAGAATACTTTTTCTAAAGAAAATGTTTCTATAGAAGTTCTGTAGAATTTTTTTTTCTATAGAACAGTTTTCCTATAAAACAGTTTTTCTATAGAGTGCTATAAACCTTATAGAATTAAGTTCAGTGGACTAATGATTCTATAGATTGGTTAAGCTTTGGGATTAGCCTGTTCTCTGCCATCTTGTTTTTTAAATCAAAACATATATATTTTGTTTCTTATTTCCAAAATAATTTTCATCCATATTTGCTTATTATAAACACGTTATTTAAGTTTACTGACTAATTTATTTGTATTTAATAATAAAAGTTAAAATGTTTTGATTTAAAAAATTATGTGGCTGACCGCGGGTGATAAATCAAAACATTTGTTTTATTTTTGACATAATCAAGTTAAATGGAAAACAGAATACTAATTTATTTATATTTAATAATAAAAGTTAAAATGTTTTGATTTAAAAAATGAGATGGCTGACTGCGGGCGATAAATCAAAACATTTGTTTTGTTTCTGACATAATCAAGTTAAATCAAAACATTTTAACTTTTATTATTAAATATAAATAAATTAGTAAATAAAATTAAATAATGTGTTTATAATAAGTAAATATATAAGAAAATTATTTTGGAAATGAGAAACAAAACAAATATATTTTGATTTGAAAAAACAAGATGGCGGTCAGCAGGCTAATCCCCCCTTTTTAATTTTAATGTATAGTTATAAATAAATTTATTTATAACTATACATTAAAATTAAAAAATAATAATCAATTCTGTAATACATCAGTTTAATATATAATAGTACTCTATAGATTTAATATGATTATATATATATATAATTTAATTCAATTCTAGTACATTGTGATTCAATTGTCAATGTAATAATATATCGGTCGAACTGCTGAATTAAATCATGATTAATTAATTTTCTTATAATTCCTTAATTTGTTGGTTAATTTTATAATAATTTATTAATTTGTTGTTAAATTTATAAAACCATCCATCTAATTTAATAAACTTTATTCACTTTAATAGTATTGTAATTTTTATTCAAATATTTTAATCTGGAGTATACATATTTAAACAATTGTTTCAGTTTTAACAAATAATTTATTTGACTTTTATATATTTTTACAAGAATATATATGATTGAAAATGCAAATCACAAAAGAAATAATGTTTAAATAGTGTAATAAGAGTTTTGGAACTGTCAATGGTCGTATCATATTGAAAGTATTGATTCTTTGTTCGATCACTGAAGTCAAGCAGCATTGAGCGGGGTTAGTATTTGGGAGGGTGACCACCTGTATTCTATATATATTTTTTATAGAAGCTCTATATTTTTACTATAGATATTTTTATAGAAACTCTACAGACATTTCTATTGAACTTCTGTAGACATTTCTATTGAACTTCTACAGATATTTCTATAGCTTTAGATTAAACAAGCTTATAGAAAAACGGGCCATAATTCTATAGGATTCTATAATGCATTTTCTATAAATATTTTTTATAGAATTCTATAAGAAATTTTTGTAAGGGATTTGCATGGTCAGTGTTAGTGACATAAAGCAGCCATGGGATACAGCTTGTCTATCCCTGCTTTCTGTTTGAAGTGTTTTTCCAGAATTAACTGGAAAACAGAATTCATGTCTTTCTTCTACAGTTGTACAATGATATTTTAAAAGAATAATTGTGACTTTTCTCGATTTCTGCCAGTGGTTGGGTATAAATAACAAAACTGCTATTTCATGGGTATGAAAATCACAAAACGTTGTCATGAAGGAGTATTTATGATTAATAAATATTTCTATGTAAGAAGATATTTTTAAATAAGAAAATTAATCTTGAAATAATTTAAAAATGTTATTAACAATTTTTTACTGTGTGCTTTTGGTATTAGGCTCGGTTTCTGATGACACAAAAAATTTTCGGTTTAATTTTGAAATTGTCAGACTTGGGCTCCATAAAATAACCCAAACTTATGTATAAGAAAGCTTTACAAATTGGCAAATTAAAAATTAATAAGGGTTGAATGAAACTAAATGAAGATCTTATGAGCATGTTCTTATGTCATACATATGCTTTATTGGCATTAAGGAGGCTACTTCACTCAAGTGAAAACATTCGCTCGCTAATGTTAATCCTATGGGAGAAAGTATTTACAATATCTCGTTTACATTTCAATATTTTTAAATGATTGTTTTTGCGTTGGGTAGCTGTGGTCGATCTCTTTGCAGGTCCTTTTTTACTTTTTTTATTTTGTTTTCATGAGGATACTTTCTCTTTCGAAATTGATTTCGAAAGTAAAAGTATCTTAATAAAAAAAAATTGTTAACAGAATCAAAAAAATAAAAAAGGACCTGCATAAAGATCAATCTCAGTTATCCAATGCAAAAATCATTTAAAAATATTGAAATGCAAACGAGATATTGTAAAAACTTTTCTCCCTAGGATTATCATTAGCGAGCGGGTTGGGTTGGGTTGATTGTTGACGGCCAATTATCTACGCTAGGGATATAGGCCCGGGGGGAGTGCCCTTCGTGGGGGTCTTTCTAAGGGAACCTAACCCGTATTTATGCATGGATAAATCCACGGTTCGAAGAAAACCACGAAAACTCCGAACGATTAGGCCGACGGGCGCGATTGGGATCGAACCCAGCACCTCCCGTCTACCAGCTTCGAGAGCACAACCTCTCAGCCACTGCATTAGCGAGCGGGTGTTTTCGCGTGAGTGAAGTAGCCTCTTAAGTAACAGTGATTGGAATTAGTATGTAATTGGTGACAGAAAGAAGTTTGGGGGAAATAAAACAAGTACCCATTTTTAGCTCACAGGCTATCAAAGCCTGAGAGCTTATGTGCCCGCCCGTTCTGTATGTATGTATGTACGTATGTAACGCGATAACTCTTGACAGAAATAACCGTTTTGCTTCCAATTTTGTTTATAGGTTCCTTGTGACAAGGCGCTTCCCTGATTAGTTTTGGGGATTGATTGTTTAACTATAAAGGGAGGAACGGGGGGGGGGGCTAACCCCCCTTAATTAAGATAAATGGTTTTTTCATGCAGAATTGTCCAATTTTCTTCAAACTTTGTATATAGGTTCATTGTGATAAGGTTCTTTCCTGATTAGTTTTGGGGGTTCATAGGTTAAGTATAAAGGGGGTAACGGGGGGGTTAATCCTTCCCCCTTATTTTAGATAAATGATTTTTTTCATGCAGAGTTATCCGATTTTCTTCAAACTTTCTATATGGGCTCATTGTGGTAAGGGGCTTCCCTGATTAGTTTTGGGGGTTCATTGGTGAAGTGTAAAGGAGGGAAACGGGGGCTACCCCCCCCCCCTTAATTTTGATAAATGGGTTTTTCATGTAGAATTATCCAATTTACTCCAAATTTTGTATATAGGCTCATTGTGGTAAGGCACTTCCCTGATTAGTTTTGGGGGTTCACTGGTAAAGTATAAAGGGGGGAACGGGGGGGACTAACCCCCTTGATATAGATAAATGGGTTTTTTAAGCAGAATTATCTGATTTTCTTCAAATTTTATATATATGTTCATTGTGATAAGGCGCTTCTCTGATTAGTTTTAGGGGTTCTTTGGTTAAGTATAAAGGGGGGACGGGGGGCTACCCCCCCCCCCTTAATTTAGATAAATGGATTTTTCATGCAGAATTATCCGATTTTTTCAAATTTTGTATATAGGTTCATTGTGGTAAGGCGCTTCTCTGATTAGTTTTATGGGTTCATTGGTTAATTATAAGAAGGAGAAACGGGGGATGGTTCCCCCCTCTTAATATATTGTCGATTTCTTCATTTTTCGAGGGCTTATTTCAAATTCTTTGAAATAAGAATATAATTTACAGTTAGTGTGAATAGCCTGTGAGCTCAATGCCGTCAGTTTAACTGGGCAGTTTTTTTATATGATTATTTGGAAGAATAAAGAAAGAAAACTGATTGCTAAAAGTGATTAAAAGGAAATTTAAATTCGGATAAACATTACAAAACATTTTAAACAGCAGATTAACTTTGAATAAATCCAAATAACTTGTTTTAGTTGTTGCTGTTTTTGTCAAAAGAGATAATTTAAAATTAGAAATCAAACAAACCAAGATAAGAAAATTTCTTTTGTTAAAAACACTGTATGATGATACGCTATTTGAATCAATTAAAGATAATTCCCAATGCATGAGCAATTTGCCATAATTAGATTTAAAATAAAATAACAGCAATAATACAAAAGTATTTGAATCTTATACAGAAAACTGGATTTTCCAACAATTGTTTATATTTGTAAATTTAGTAACATCTAAGTTAAACAATAATTATTGATGTATCATACAAATGAAAAAAAAATCACCACTCACTCATACATAATGCATTACAGAAGTTCTTAGGGTTTTATACTTAATATTTGTTTCTCTTAGCATAGTTACACAAAAATAATTTTTAGAAGTTCAAATGCATCTGGATTAATTCTACTAATTTTCAATTATGTCTACTTTACAATTCTGCATAAAGCAGTTCATTACACAACTTACGTGCAAAATGTAATAAATTTATGAAATCACTGGTTCCTTTAAGTTTTGAACAACTTATATGAAATCAAAATTTAAAATATGTAAAAATGTTCAAAGCACTGGTTTGCCAATTTGTAATGCTCTTGACACTTAACAGCTAGCTACAGAAGAAAATGAGAAAGAACAATCAAGCTGAAGGAGGCAGATAAGTCGGCTCATTTTTGCCCCCCTCCCCCCACATTTATAAATTTAAAAAAAAAATTTGCTTGTTAAAATTTGCATGTTACTGGTGTATAAATTCTATAGATTTCAGGGCTGCACAAAAGATATTGAGTATATTTCTGTTTATTGACAGAAATTGTTGAAGGGGAATTTTTAACTGTGCCGTATGTTTTCTAACTAAAGTAAATTTTAGAATGCTATGTAGTATATATACAAATCTATAGATTCTATGCAGGGCTGCACAAAAGAATTCAGGTACTTTTCTGACTAATGACAGTAATTGCTGACATTGTGTTTTTAAATGTGTTATGTGTTTACTGAATTGCTTACTTAGACTTCTATTTTCCCTGCACGGCTTGACCTTGACCTTGTTTACTTCGGCATCATCTTTCACCATATTATACTGTGAAGTTTAGTTACAGTATTCTGAATGTGTTGAAAAGTGTTTCGTAATCTGCTTAGTGTACGATTTTTAGGTAGATTTCGTAAGAAATACTACTGTCATACCGTAAGGAGAAAAACTCTGAGAAAATTCTCTCTCTCTATGGTCACTATAGAAATGGACGTGTCCACTTAATTTTCGGGCGGTCAGGAGTATTGTTGGCTTTGTTTGTAGCTTTAGGTGCGAAAAAAGGGAGAGGAGAAGGTAGCAGTCTGCTTTGAGCTTTTGCCATTGACAGACGGTTCTTTTTTCTGTTCTCTTCTGATTATTGCGCGTTTGCTTTTATATATTTTATTGCTTATTAAACCTTTAATCATTGATTTTGGTCTGCGATTAAATACTACCGGCAGATATTCCTATTCTAAAATGACATCCACATTTAAAAAAGGAAAAACATTGCATTCTCAAGCGCGTGAAATAATAAATAACGTGTCTAATTTCTTTAAGGCAGAGGCTGCCGCAAAATCTTTGAAAATACAAATTTTCCAAGCCACTAAAAGAACAGCTGAAGCAACAAAAGTGTCAGAATCTACGGTGAAAAAAATTAAACATGAAGTTATCAAATTGGAGCAGAGTAATGAGAAAATTTTGTCTACTCCAGGAAAACACCGCAAAAGACCAGAAATCCGCAATTGCTATATTGATGATTTCAATAAATGTGTTATCCGACAAATTATTCAAGACTTTTATGTTAATAAAAAGAAAGTCCCCTCTATTTCAAAATTATTGCCAATATTGAGAGAAAGAATTGATTTCAAATGGCAGAGAGAATCTCTGAGAAAAATTTTGCATTCGATGAATTTCCGTTGAAAAAAAAGCAGCAGTCGCAGAAAAATTCTGATGGAAAGGCCTGACATTGTATTTTGGCGAAATCGGTATCTGCGGGAAATGAAAAAACATAGAAATGATAACCGATGCATTGTTTACATCGATGAAACTTGGATCGATAGTAATTTAACTTTTGGAAAATGTTGGCAAGATGAAAAAATTACGGGTATCCAAGTGGACACAAACTCTAAAAATCGCCTTATAGTGGTGCATGCCGGTTCCTCTAGTGGGTTTATTTCTGGAGCTGAACTTGTTTATAAAGCCTCTACAAATGTTGGAGATTATCATGGACAGATGAACTTCAATAATTTTCAAAAATAGATTTTAGAAAAATTGATACCGAATTTGCAGCCGAAAAGCATAATTTGTATGGATAATGCTCCATATCATACGAAAAAAGTTGATCCCGTTCCCACAAAATATTCCACGAAAACTGTAATGCTTGACTGGTTAATGCTGAAAGGGATAGCACATGACCCAAACATGCGAAAAGCTGAATTATTTGAAATAATAACTAAAAATGCCCCTAAGTCTATCGAATACAAAATAGACACTTTATTAAGAGATGGAGGGCATGAAGTTCTCAGATTACCACCATATCATTGCACCTTAATGCAATTGAATATGTTTGGTCATCTGTTAAAAATTACATAAGACATAACAACGTAACCGGCGATTCAAGTTTGGTAAACTTGCAGTCATTACTTAACGAGGCATTCTCAAAAATTTCTGCAAGTGAGTGGACAAACCATTGCAAACATATTGAGAAGATCGAAAATGAGTATTGGGAAAATGACGGACTTATAGAAGATCTCGTGGATAAGATATTTATTGAGGTGGACGATAACGAATCTGATACTGACACTGATGAAACATCAAATGATGATAGTGGAAGTGATTTCGATGACATCGGGCCTTTAGATTAGTCGAATTCATTTTCATAAACAAACAAACAAACAAAACAGTCCTTTTGAGGACTACAAAATGGTCCCTTTAAGGACTAAGCTCTTCCCAGGGCTAAAATATGAAAAATAAGAATTACATTAACACACATAACCCACTCGGTAACTTTTATACATACATAGCATATTTATTCTATAAAATAAATACGCATTTTTTTTTCTTTTTTTTTTGCATTGTTAAGCTTTCACCAGGGATTAATTTTTAACAAAAAAAGTACCGGAGCCCTAATATTCTGCAGTACTAATAACCGTAGCGTGCCCCCCCCCCCCTCCCCCTTCCACCGTCACTCCAATCTGCATATTTATATTCCATACATTATGTGTACATTATGTGCAAAATTTAAAGCAATTTTTTTTTTCAAGCAAAATAAAAATTTTAAATATATTTATTGCTTGCACTGGGCTCCGATGAATTCCGACCAATATTTAAATATTTACTAAAAGTAGAAAAGTACCAGAGCCGGGCTCCGGCGCAATTTAAGCCCTGACTATCACTACACTTTTATTTACAGTTTCCCTTATGTGATTTCAAAAGGGTGCTGCACCCTGCTTGCCATTATGATTTGAAAAATACCACCCTTCTTGCCTCTCAATCAAAAAAACGACACCCTTACTGTCGTTTGGAATCTAGGGAAAACTGTGCTTCATTAAAAAGAAAATTAATTCCTACAATAAAAACTAATAAAATATAAAACATTTTTTTTCCTCATATACTGCATAAAACGAACACGTATAAAACGACAGAAATACCCCGGTTACGATTTTGAGTACGTTCCTTTGATTGTTCTTAGTTTTCCGCACAAGCACGGTAAACATTCCCGGAGTATTTTCTTCTCAAAATAAAATATGATTTTGAATCGAATAGCGTTTTTCAATTTTCGATAAATGTATTAAATATTGAGTTATAAATAATTGTTCTCACATGACAACCTTTTGGGATTATTGCATACAGAAATTCGGTTCAAAACGTCAATTTTGATAGCATTTTCTGAAAGATCGTATGCCTTTGTCAGAAAATGAAAAATGCTATTTGATTCTATAGCTTCTTAATATGGAAACTTGAAAGTGTCATGCATTTGCGGGAAAAAAAAAAAAAAAAAAAAAAAAGCATGGATCAGAAAGTAACTACGTAGAGCTTGAGCACAGTCTTAAAGCATCATAGTATTATCGTATAGTCATAAAGCATAATGTATAGTCATAAAGCATAATGTATCTTAAATTATAATCGATTGATGTCTCATGACCACCTTTCTCAAGCTGTCGAGTTGAAGTGATTTGGAATCGAAATGAGTTTTTCATTTTTTAAAAATAAATAAATTACTTATCGCGTTAAAAGTGATTCCTGTCACGTGACAATACGTTTTTACCTTTCTTGTGCTGCCGTGTCTTAAATTCGATTCAAAACATCGACTTTCACAGCACTTTCTGGAAGATCATCTGCCTTTATCAAAAAATTAAAAAACGTCTTTCGATTACCTAGTTTCTGAATAACATCATCTGCCAATTTCATGCGTTTCCGAACAAAAATGAATTAAAAAATGTGTCAGAAAGTAGCTCTTTTGGATTTGAGAACAATCTTAATGCCTATAAAAAACATATTATAAAGATTTGATTTAAAATGTGATAGTTTTTGCCAATACATTTCTCTATTTATTATATTATTAAATTCTACTGTATTCGCGTTGTCGAATAGAAGGCGTAGTAAAAATTGAGAGCATCAAACGAATGCTAATTGTGCCAAGTTTGCAACCTGCTGTTATCTTTCACACCTCTCCCACTTGGTATGTTCTGAGGAAGCAACCCTGCTCAGAGATTTTCTCCTTACGGTATGACAGTACCTATTACATTCTCCCCTATGTTGGAATTAGTGGAAAATTTTTGCAGATCTACGCCGATCATGACTCCCAGAACCCAAAAACTTTATCTACCTATATCACTTTTTTATGGACACGATAACTTAAATAATTCTGCACAAATCTCTTCCAAACTGATACATAAAATCTCTGTCAAGTTCGTTAATGGGCAAAATCGAACCAGGGGGAGGGGGGGGGGGGGGGCTTTTTGAGAAAACAGAAAAAAAAAACATAACTTCTTAATTATGATATGTATCAAATCCATTTAAAGTTGTTATTACTTCTTGGAAAAGGGCCGAAAATTTATGTATGACAGATTTTTTAAAATGGCCTCAAGGGGGGGGGGGGGGGAAATAGGGGTTTAAGAAGAAAAAAATTCATAACTTTGTCAATTCACAAGATAATGCTTAAATTTATTATAAATCCTCTTAACAACTTTAATATCGACAACTTTTATATTGACAAGTTTTTTATAGGACCAACCCTTACAGCAAAAACAAAATTAAAAACAAAAAATCCCTGCCTGCTCTGCCTACAGACACAGGTAAATTTTGAAGTGGGCGGTCCCAACTGCCGAATCATGGCAAAAAGGTACTTTCTTCTGTTATTCCCAATAAACAGGCGCCCCACGGTCTGCATCTTCGAAATCTACCTGTGCCTGTAGGCCGAGCCGTGAGGGATTTTTTTGTTCTTGTTTTACATTCTGGGCGAAAACAAAATCAAATTGATACAGTTGAAATTCTTCAAAATTTGCTAGAAAGGTTATGTTTCTGATCTTGTAGAACACATTTAAACAATTTTCAAACAAAAAACAACCAGAAAGGCAGAAAATACAAATCCTAAATTATATTAAAACAGCCAATAAAACATCTCAGAAAAAAGGGGAAAAAATTATGCTATTGAAGGAGAAGGCAAAAATAAGCCTTATCTACCATATCCTTTAGAAAAATACAGTTGAACTCAGCAACTCAGTTATAACGTGGATTGAACAGACCAATGCCTTTGCTCATCATAACCAGGTTATCGCAATAAGTGAGTTCAAACCTTGTTCATTTCTTCTCTATGGAATTCAGATAACACATGAAAGTTTAATTGAGTCTGTAAAAACAGCTGAATGATGTAAATTTGTAGAGGTAAATTTTTTGCTTTGATTAAAAGTATGAAATTAAATTATTAATTATAATGCAGTGTTTAGTTTTATCATTATTTTACATGTTTACAGAAATGAATACGAAGTCACAAATAGTAAATGGATATGAAAAAAAAATATGCAATGAAAGAAGGAAAAAAAAAAGATTCACTATTTTTTGTTGTTGTTTGTAGGAAGAAAATAAAAAAGGTTGCCTTTTTTTAAAACAGTTTTAAAATCCTTTTCATTGTATACTCATATTTCCGTCTAATTTAGCTCATTACATGGAAAATATTATTCACTTGTCCGATTTGCTTCAAAGAAACTTTGACGTTTTGTGCAGGTATCCAAAGCAACTGGTTATTGTTCCACAAATGAGAGACTATTGTTCCACATTCATTCGCCTCATCATTTTCAGCAATGGTGTAAATGCAGTACGAATGGTATGTTTTCGTTAAGGAAGATGGAGACAAAAAAAAAAAACAGTATGTAATTTTTAGAGTCTACTGATATTTTGCTCATTCAAAGGTCTGTCCCGACTTTTCTCCCAGTGTTCCGTTTTCTCCTGATTTCATGAAATTGTGAAAAGCTTTTTACATTTGTGAAAAATCTAGTCATAATTTTGTGAATTTTAAATGATCTTCATAATAAAGTTCTTGTTTATAGATTTTTAAGAAGATATATGTATGTAAAATATATGTATTCTCTTTTTATGTGTAAAAGTGACAGTCAGATTTTACTTTTAAATGATTAAATTTGTGAAAGGTACAGTTTGGATAGGGAAAAGTTTTGAGAAAAGATCCATTTTTATGACAAACAATTTTGTGAAGGGTCCTGTTTTAAGGTAAAAAGTTTTGTGAAGGGTCGAAATTTTGTGTTGTTTGAAAATGAAAAAAATTGTGAAGGGTCCTTTAAAGGACCCCATTTCTTCTTAAACAAGTCCTTGTCATTATATCAGAAGTTTACCCATGATAACCAAGTTTTTTTAAATTTTATATTGAACCAATCATCTGTTCAATGATTCCTCATTCAAACCAAGATCTCATTACACTCGAATTCGCTATAACCAAGTTTGACTGCATTCTCAAGGATTTACTCATTTTAATATCTTTATGGGAATTCCAAAAAGATTCCAAAAAACAAAATAACAATGTATACTGATTTTGTTTTTAAGTTCCTGTAACTCTAACTTAATAATAAAGTAGTCTGTGATTTGTGGAGTTCCCATGGTTCAGTACATATGGTAAATAATCTTAAAAATAAATTTTAAAAAAAAAAACGTATTTTTAAGAAATGATGAATTGAGAGGATAGCCGGGGGGATGAATTTATGAGCTACAATGATGACTCTAATATGCAAGGAAAAATATAGATTTATAAAACATAGTTTTAAATTCCCGTGCATTTTATAAAGTGCATTTTTTCCTACTAGCTGATTCACCTAACACTGGCTGGGCGAAATCGGCTTGACTACTCAAAATACAAACAAAACAAACATGACAAACTATAGGTACGTACATTTTTCTTTATAGCGATACAATCCGTTAAAAAAATTATTAATATTATCTCTTTCAAAAAAAAAAAAATTCGTGTTTTTTTTCTATTATCTTTTCAAGTCCGCATCGGCTTAACTGTTCGAAATACGAAAACACAAATCCTGAAAATAACTGTTTTTATGCCATATGTATCACCAGCAGCTTTCTGAGTTTGCATATTTGGTTTGCTAGCAACCAGTTCTTTAAAATAATTGTACACATTGTAAGTTATATTCTTAAGCAAACTGGGAAATCAAGTAATGCATTACTATCGACAGATTCATGATGTGGAGTGAAAGCTGCCCGTACAAAATAAATGAAGTATGCTTTTACACCACCACTTGTATTTGATACAAAGTCTTGTAGCAAAAAGCATGTTTTTATTATTATTGTTTTACTTATTAAGATCGTTTTATGAGCATAGCAAATCTCTAACATAAATAATTGACTCCAGCTGAGTTTTATGTGAATGACAAATTTATATCACTCTATTTGCAGAATGCGCAGCCAAGCAGTAATGTTAAATATAGTGTAACCAGGGCTTTACAAATTTAATAAAATCTGGTAGCCAGCAAAAAATTCTAGTCACCAGTTAAAAAGTATCCCACCCCTCCTTTTTTTTTTTCCTGTCATAGGTTTTCAAAAAGCATGAAAAATTTTTATGAATTAATTGAGAAAAAATAATAAAAAGCATTGTTTAGAATTAGTTACATAATTTAGAATAGTATGTAATTTAGAAATATAATGTAACTAAGTTTTCTAATAATATTGAAGAGCCTGAATTTTAATTCAGTTTTATAAATTTACTTCAAATGAATTACTTATAATCACTCAATTTGTTATTATTCTTTAAAATGAATGTAATAGAATAATCAGTTTTATTTCTGAACACAAAAATCTGATTTGAAACTTACAGAAAAACTTAGAATATCTTTTAGCATTGTATCCAATTTTAGATGACATGGAGGCTGGATTGACACTATTTCATACAGTTTTATTGAAACTTTCCCCCTTCCCCCCACACTCTAATCACATGACATGCTATCTCTATTCTTGATTATATGATCCAGCTCCAGGGTTGGGTTTTTGACATCAAAAACTGGTTTTTGACATGACAGTGGTAAAAACCGTGTTTTTACCGGTTTATTCCGTCAAAATCCTATCATTTTCGATTGTCCTCCAATTTATGGAGTAAGTGTAGCATACAATACATTTCTAGATTGATTTTAACTTGTTGATCTTGTTATTATTATTTACAATTATATTTGTTAAATTTATTTAAAAGAAGATCATTTCCTAATGTGGGAAATATTTAAAAATACAAGAGTAAAAGAAAAGAACAATATTTGTCATAATTTTCACTTATATAGATTCTACTAACTGCAATTAACATTAATATTAAATGATAATAGAAGGTTATTATAATTATTAAATAACATTCAATATAGATTTTTAATAAAGTACATTAAAATTATTTTAGAGATGCAAAAATGTTGTTACATTGTATGACAATAGATGTTAAGCATAGACTGGCAGTGAGTAAATTTGAATATTCTTAGATATAATATTTTAAAATGCATACGTTATGTATTTCATAAATGCAATTATGGTGATTTTCATTTGAACTTTAATAAGTAGAATCTTAAAGTTTTGTTTTCAACAATGTAATAAATTGTACCAAAATTATACACATTGTTTAATCTAATACTTATAGGTTACAGGATTTCTTCAAAAAATCTAATTTTTTAGACTATGCCAAATAGCTTAAGATTATTGTAGAGATCGTCTAACAGAGATGTATTATTCTAATGCAATTCTTTTTTGTTTTTCTTGGATAGATAAATATACTTTAGAGTCTTTTTTATACTGAATATTTCATGTAAAACAATTTAATATTAAAGATAGAATAAAAAAAAAATTTTAAAAACAAACTACTAGAAAATGGGTTTTTGACATTTTTGACAAGGAGGTTTTTGACATGACGGTAAAAACCATGGTTAAAACCGGTAAAAACCGTCATGCGTCAAAAACTTGCCAACCCTGTCCAGCTCTGAAAAATTCTACATTAGATATTTTTTTCCTTAATTACAATACTGAAAATGACTACAGACTCAAGTGCATGGAAAACATCAAGCCAAATCTAAAAGTTGCCAGCTATTTTGCAAAAGGATTACACTTCAGAGAATGGCAATAATATATACCAGATGTACCAAATTTTTTTACACTTGATATAGAACATTACACCAATCAACTCTTTAACTTAACCAATTAATTACACTAATTCCTTATTAAAGTCTGATACCAATTTGATTTTAAAAGTTTGAATCAGCTTACATAATTTTTTGTTATAGTTTTAGCAAATCAGAATTAATAAGCTGAATCCTAACTTACTTTTTACCATATTGTTTAATGATTTCTGTTTAAAAATTACAAAGAGATGGGATAAATTTGTAACTACAGTAGAACTCCAGTTATACGTTTTGCTCGGGACCGGAAAACAAAACGTATAACTCAGTAATACGTACAACTCAATTAATGGTCTACCGGAACCATTTTTTAAATATATCCTAAAAACTTTGTTCCGCTGAGGAGTTCCAGTTACCTTTAATATCGAAAACGGAAGTTTCCTAAATATTACTGCACCCATGACATAAAGTTTCGGAAATGGAACAGAGTAGAAACAAGTACATAAGAAAAGTATATATGAAGTTATTTTATCATAAAAGCTTTATTAAAAATATTTTTAATACACATCGTGTACTTAAAGAAATTATTGGAATTGGCTTGGCATGTAAATCATTTATCAAAAGACATTTTCGTAGTTTACTGAATCTTGTAGAATTAATCACTAATATTCGATTGTTTTTTTTCGGCAGTGCCGACATTGAACAGCAAACTTTGTATTTCTGTAAATAATCCAGCCGCCTTACCGTTACTGTTTTTACTACTGACGAACCGTTTTACAATGTCAAAAGTGCTTAGAGCAGCTCCGAAGTTAGAGCGAGATCTTTCAAATCATACTCATCCGACGCGTCGTCAGTGTTTCCGGTTACAAAATGCATAAATGAGACAAAATTTTGGCCGGGGACGCAAAAACGTAACGTATAACTGAGGGAAATGTACAACTCAAAACGTATAACTCAGTTAATTTTTAATGGCAAGCGGCCGGGACCGCTGAGTTGAAATGCATAACTGAGGGAAACGTACAACTGAGGTAACATATATCTGGAGTTCCACTGTATCACATACAAATTTTACACACAACACAATATCACATAATAAAAATTACTATCAACTTAATAAGTTTAGTTTGCATAATTAAGTTATTTAACTTGCTTAATTTATTATTTAATTTAATTTAAATTGCATATTTTTGAGCCAGTGAGCTATTTAAGCCAATATTTAAATAAGAATTAACCTAAATCCAAGTGTGTTAGCTCTTGAAGAATTTTTTTGTGTTGCTTTGAAAGGCGGGTATGGGCAGAGGGGGGAGATATTGCTTCTAATTCCAATTTTTGTGTTCTCCTATTCAACAAATTAAAGCAAAGATGGAAAAAAGGAGGTATGAAGTTTCATATGCCAGTTTGAAATAGCAGAATTGTTTCTATCATTTTTTAATAATAATGTTAGAAATGGAATTATCTTAACCCACTAATATGTGCTGTCCTCATCACAGGGGTGCAGTTGAATGAATTTTTTTCTTATTTAATTTAATAAATCTTCGAACGATATATATATTGAGAATTTATAATTTATTTCTACATTATGACACAGATAACAGCACTAAATAATTTTAATCATTAAGACATACAGATATATTTTTTATGATTTTTTTTATGAAAATTTTTATACAAATATAATTTTTCATGTCTTACATCAATTTTTATCTTTGGTATTTGGAGGTGATATTTATTTTTTGAGAATTTTTTGTTTTCCTTTTCTTTTTTTTTTCTCTCTCTCTTTTTTTAGACAAAAGTTATGAATTTAATTATGCTTCATATTATATATTTGAAGTTCTATAGCTGTAAGGATAAATTTTTCCTCCTCCTATCATGTCCTAGGGATTGGTTTGGCATGTCCCACTCTCTGGGAAATGAGAGCTCCTCTTAACGGAGAAGAAGCATTTTTAACGCTTTCAAACATAATTAGTTTGTGAATTGAGTTTGTCTGTCTGTGCTCTAACTCTTGTAAATACACTCAGATTGCCATGTAAATTTTATATGTTATAGTATGTAATGAATATGGTATAGAAAATACAATGTGTAAAATTTTGTTTTGCCACTTTAGACGACATTACTAATCAATTTTTTCTATTTTTTTCTGAAATTTACACAAGAGAGTCTTTACTTTAGCTTTACAATACAGTTTTACCCTAATAATGAATTTGTGATATTTCGATTAGATTTTGTGAAATCTTCGAATATTACAGAAGCAATCTGTTGAGTAGTAAATGGCTAAAATGCTGTTAATTCCGAAATTTTGAAAAATATTACTTAGCCTCTACTTAACACGCATTATCTGTTGCTGATAATATATTAAATAAAACAATAGAAGGCTTGGAACAGGGAAAACATTTCTCTGAACACAAATTAATGTTTGTATACAGAATTTTAAAAAAAGTTATTGCACATAAAACATAACTATAGTTAAAAAAAAAACTAACACTGCAATACAGGAAAATGTTGTAAACAAGAAATCGCTAATCACTTCCAATTACATCCAAATTTTCACTAATCAACTCTAAACCTAACACCAATTTTTCTTTGATGAAATTACGAGTTAAAACAGCTTAATTGTTGGTTGTTTGGAAAATTAATGAATATAATGGCACTGCAATGAATAATAACTAAAGATTTATTCAATATCCTTTACCTTAACAGCATTAAGTAAAAAAAATAATAAAAAAAAATAATAATAATAATAATCTGCTTGTCACTGTTATACATCACATATTTAATACAAAGTAATCAAATTGATTATGAAATTACTGATAAAACATACTGTATTTTTTATGCAAACATATGCATTAATCATTAAGGTGTGGATAAATTAGTTTCTGAATACACTTGAATACAAATAATACAAATAAGTGAAAATTATAACACGTAAAACCTATTACAAAAAATGATTACTTGCACACTTTACAAAATAGATATTAATGAACACAATATATGAAAACACCATGCAACATTATTTCATTCCATTTCATTGAAAAAAATATATATAATATAAATACCTATAAAACTGAAATAAATATGTTACATCAACAATTAGCAAGATACCAACCATATGCAAGAAATAAAACAAAATACATATCTAATTGCCCGATGCAAATAACAAAACCATGCATTGGGAAAATTAAAAGAAAATCTTAAATATAAAGAGAGACATGCATGGGGTTAAGTTTTCACCTTGACTGCTCCGGAAGTAGGCTTTCCAGTTCCATACAGATAATACTTTGCATAAGATCCCTGAGAGAAATATATGGGAAAATAACTCAAAAGGTAGCATGGGGAATCAATGGCTCAAAACTTTTTTTTAGTGATTAACTGATTTAGTTAGGATTTTGTTAGTCACTTACAGATATAATACAAACTGAATTTTTCCAAGTGAGTGAAAAAATACCTAGGCCAGGAGTTGAACTCAAGACCTTTGACTTAAATTGCCAATGCTCTACCTATTGAGCTACCTGAGCCGACAACAAGCGGACACATTTCACTCAGATAACCTTATTGGCAATAGCATCTGATCTGCTATGTAGACAGCTCAACGGAATATGCTATAAGTAATGGAACTTCATTAAACGATGGATATGTGATACACTTTATTATTTCATACATTTTAAAGTTATACATAGATACACTTTATATCAAATAATAAAGTGTATTTACATATCCATTGTTTAATGGAGTTCCATTACCTGTGGTATATATTCTATTGTGCTGGCCTGCTATGTAAACAGCTCAACGAAGTATACTATAAGTAACGGAACTCCATTAAACGATGGATATGTGATACACTTTATTATTTCATACATTTTAAAGTTATACATAGATACACTTTATATCAAATAATAAAGTGTATTTACATATCCATTGTTTAATGGAGTTCCATTACCTGTGGTATATATTCTATTGTGCTGGCCTGCTATGTAAACAGCTCAACGAAGTATACTATAAGTAACGGAACTCCATTAAACGATGGATATGCGATACACTTTATTATTTCATACATTTTAAAGTTATACATAGATACACTTTATATCAAATAATAAAGTGTATTTACATATCCATTGTTTAATGGAGTTCCATTACCTGTGGTATATATTCTATTGTGCTGGCCTGCTATGTAAACAGCTCAACGAAGTATACTATAAGTAACGGAACTCCATTAAACGATGGATATGCGATACACTTTATTATTTCATACATTTTAAAGTTATACATAGATACACTTTATATCAAATAATAAAGTGTATTTACATATCCATTGTTTAATGGAGTTCCATTACCTGTGGTATATATTCTATTGTGCTGGCCTGCTATGTAAACAGCTCAACGAAGTATACTATAAGTAACGGAACTCCATTAAACGATGGATATGCGATACACTTTATTATTTCATACATTTTAAAGTTATACATAGATACACTTTATATCAAATAATAAAGTGTATTTACATATCCATTGTTTAATGGAGTTCCATTACCTGTGGTATATATTCTATTGTGCTGGCCTGCTATGTAAACAGCTCAACGAAGTATACTATAAGTAATGGAACTCCATTAAACGATGGATATGTGATACACTTTATTATTTCATACATTTTAAATGTATACATAGATACACTTTATATCAAATAATAAAGTGTATTTACATATCCATTGTTTAATGGAGTTCCATTACCTATGGTGTATATTCTGTTGTGCTGTCTACATGACAGACCAGATGCTGTAGGCAATCTATATATTTAAAACGAAAAGCACATTCTGACAAATTTCCACACGAATATAGTCTCTTTGCGCATGCGTCAATGCTTTTTTGAAGGCTTCTCCCCTCAGAAACAGGAAACCTGATTGATTAGCCTGTTTAACCAAGGGGAATTGAAAAGGGTTGATTGAAAACGGATGGAGGTGTACCATTGCATTGAAAGCATAGACCTTCTAATACATTTATGCTCTGAGGTTGAAAGCTAAAGCTTTTTTTTAAAGAACTCATGTTTTCACTACTAAATATGCATACTTTTTCACAAAATTTTAAAGAAAGCTTGGATACAGTTATATTTATAACTGATTGAAATGTCAGAGAGTTTGGGAGATGAGAACTGTTTTTTTATTGCTATGTTAAAGGAGCCGACGCGAAAACAAACAAAAAAGTGAGAAGAAAACATTTCTTTTACGACTCGATAACACTATTTTTTCACGAAATTTTTCACGGGCTGTAAAACTGTTTTATTTATCACCCATAAAGATTTCAAAGGGTTCAGACAAAAAGAACTTTTCATTTTAAAACTATGAAACAACCCTATGTAAAAAAAAAACAAGAAAATGAGTACTTTTATCACTAAATATCAACATTTTTTTTCACGAATTTTTCATTTTTAAATATAATTTCATACAAAATCGGGTTAAAGATATAAAATAATAAAAACTTGATGTTTCTGTTTAAATGTATAATCACGGGCCCGGGCAATGCCGGGCAGGGGTCAGCTAGTAAAAGGTTATCTGAGGGAAATGTGTTTGGCGGTTGTCGGCTCAGGTAGCTCAATAGATAGAGCATTGGCAATGTAAGTCAAAGGTCTTAGGTTCAACTCTTGGCCTGGGCATTTTTTCACTCAGTTGGAAAAATTCAGTTTGTATGATATCTTTACCAATCAGTATGATCGAGTTAAAAATAATAAAGTGTACTTACAGATATGACAACTTACATCAGAATAATGCATACTACACTATTAATATATAACATAATTTCTTGAATAATCAAGTGATATTCAACTGCAAAATTTGTAAATGAATGTCCAACATCTTACGCAAAAAACAACATGGATTGAATTGTGTAAATAATATAAATAAAAACTAATATGACTTTATTGACTTTCAGCACAAGGGTCGAAGTCCTTAATGAATAAAACTACTATAATATATAAAAGTAGAAGTTATGGATGAATTAATAATGGTTAACAATGTATTAATACAAGTTAATCGTACAAGGCTAATTCAAATGTGCGTGATTAGTTATTAGTTTCTATACATTATACATTAGGTAAAACATTACAGTCAAGATGCTGAAAACTAAATCTTAGCAGTTAGATTTAAAGAGTGGTAAAATTTATTATATGTATCTAATGCACATAATGAAAAGATAGAAAAAAATATAATAATGATAAATGATAATAACCATAAAAATCTTAATTAACAATCTTAATCTTAATAATAAAATTATCTAATAAATCTAATATTGTTATTATATATCTCTAATATTGTTTTTGATATGTTATTGTTATAAAGTACATATTACAGTTTAAATTTAAACTTCTTAAATTTAATTGATCTAATTCGCATAAACTTCTCTTTACTATAAACTTAAAAGTTTTATTTTTAAGCAGAAATTAAGAACCATTAAAAAATAATAATAACAAGTTCAATTCTGCATTACTACAATTTTTAAGTTAATTGTTTTTAATTAACTATAGAATAATCATTAAAAACTTATAGAATTTTATTTTCAACTTAGTGTAATAATTTATTTACTATATAACTCCCATATCTCTAACTTATTTAAGCATAAACATATGACATATCAATTTTAAATTGTACAGTTTTTCCCTTCATTTCAGAATGAATTTTGTGGCAAAACAAAAGTTGATATTTTATTCAATTTTCACTTCTCGTTATTATTATTTTTTTCATTTTCTGAAAAATTTAGCACTATTTGTCTGGCAAAAGAAGAAAAATAAAAAGTGTGTGTGTGTGTAACACACACACACTTGTTGTGGGGGGGGGGGGGTCATTATACTCCATGTTTTGCACACTAATGGAAAATTTTCCCAGATTAATTTTTTGAGAAAATCTGAATTATTATTTTTTTTTAATTAAAAAATGTTTTATTTGATAGATTGCTATTGATATAAACAAAAAATATCTCTACAGGTGCAGATATTACACAAGCAGTGCACATAAAAAAAAGTTAGCATGCTAAACTTTCTAAATAACAAACTATCGCTAAAAAGAAAATTTAAATGTCAAAATTATATCCATGTTCTTCAAAAAAAAAAAAATTATAGAACTAAGAATTGTTACATATAGTTTTGACAATAAACTTCTTAATTAAATAACCCAGATATTAAATAACAACAACTTAAAAGCTGTAATAGTTTTTTAAAATATTTTACCACCAAAATAGATTTAAAAATAAAAAATAAAATCAATCTGTTTAATAATAATTAATGTTTCATTTCCGTATGAGTGGTACAGGAAACACAAATTGTGATAGTTTAAACATATTAAATAAAAATGAGCAAACAAAATGTAAATAGCAACTACAACATTTGTAGCAAAATAAAGTATAAAGATTAATAATAAAACATTAAAATTTTAAAGATTAAAAAAATTTTTGAATTTCATTTTTTAAATATTTTTATGCCTATTAAAATTACGAGGTTACGGCAGTTTCAAAGAAAAGGTTTCAACATAATCTTAAAGATTAATTTTAAAACAACAAAATATTCTAATAAAAATATAGATATTCTTATTTATTTTCAAAATAAAATTCACTAATTAAAAAAAATGGAGGAAAAATTAATTTTAACTTAAAAATAATTTAAATTAAAAATAATAAAATTAAAATGAAATATGATTAGTAAATTAATTAAATAAAAAGAACTTGCAAAAATTTCAAAAAAATGTTTTAAAATTCCCAGATGTAATTTTGATAACTTTCTCTATATTCTAAAAAAAAAAAAAAAAAAAAAAAAAACTGCAACTGCCATAATTGAATTTATTGTGACATTTTTTTAGATAACTGTCAGCTTCCTCGACAATGATGGATGCAGCCTTGGACACCAGAAAATCCCACTGTCAAAGGAAAATGAAAGGCAACTCAATTATGGAAGATTGTTACTGGTCGTGATAATATCATGTAATCGGATTATCTTGTTAAAACAGGGCAAATTAGCCTATTTTTAGAGAGATTGTGGGGATCTAGATGGCGAGGGGATGGTGAGCATAGCTCATAGGGACAGAGCCCCCTGGTAATTAAAATAATTCTAAAAAAATTAATTAATTTAAAAAATTATAAATTAAAATAAAAAAAAAGAGATTAAATAAATTAAAGTTAAATTTTAAAAACTACAATTAAAAGTTCAGGTAATTTTTATTTAAATAATTCAAAATAATAATTAAAAAAGGAAACAAAAGAAAAAATATTATTAAAAAATTAAATGTAATCACATTTAATTTTTTAATAATATTTTTAAAATAAAAAGTGGGACTAAATTTTAATTAAAAAAAAAAGTAGTAATAGGAATAAATATTAATAATTAAATAAATATTTATAATAGATAATCAAAAATAAAAAGTAGAACAATGTAATTCGAATATTGTAAAATTTTAGGTATGAAAATGATGTATGCTCTGTGCTAAAAATAAACCTTGTTAGGTTAGCACTTTTACAATAAAATATAAGTATCATGTGGACATGGAGAGAAGAAAAGATAATCTAAAATAACCACAAAAAAATTATTGTTTTCTAAGAGAGATCTATAAAATTGCAGATAAATTCAATTTCTAAAGATATTCAGAGTATGTCTAAATAATTATATAAAAAAGAAAAAGACAGTATTTTGAAAATATTTGAGTGTATACTGAAAAGTTTAAGGATAATGCATTATTCTTCAAAACATAAGAACATTTACATGGTATTTTTACAGTTTCTCTTTTTATTTCATTAAAAAATATTAATTAAAAAAATATATATATCATGTAAGATTTCATATCTGACATGGCAGTCAAACATGAAAACACTGAAACCATTTTTAAAGGTTTATTTTAATGACTAACAGTTTTTCCTATAAGGAAACATTAAATCACATAAAACAAACAACATAACAAACATTTTTGACAAAATATACAACATAATTTTTCATGATGTACATATATAAATCTTTCAATAGACACAAAGCACAAACAAATAGCAGAAAAAGAAAAAGTTAAAAAAAAAAAAAATCCATTAAAATAGAAATTACCTGCTGCAAAACAGACGGACGTAGCCTTGGATCTTCCCAAGTTGTTATATGCTCCAGATGATTTAAGAAATAACTATGGAAAAATAATAAAGAAATTAAACACAAAATACTAACAGTGCCAAAGGAATATTTTATACAAGTAAAATAATCAAACATGCATGATTTATCTAAATAGGGGAGATGGGGATGAATGGGACATTTTCACAAAAATATTTATTTTAAATATTTTATATAAGTTATTATCAATATTATATCATGTGATATATCACATGTCAAACTTTAAGTGTTTGACTACATCTTATGCACAATATTTGTTCAAGATTATTATTATACAGATATATAAATTAAATTAAAAAAACTTTCTTCTATGTCCCAATCATCCCCACAGCAGGGATGAATGGGACACAAAGATTTTCCTCCCCGTATTCAATGTTAAGGACTAAAAGCTGACAAAAATGCCGCCTTGGCAAAAGTTGAGAGATTATAAATTGTAATATGATCTCCAGGATTATTTGTTAGTCAATGATCTTGGACTCATCTCAGCTTTTCCTTAAAAGGCCCATAAACGGTGGACTGAAGACAATAGCTACAAAGAGGATGAAATGTTAAAAGAATAATTACCATAAAGTATTAATTTATCAACCTATATAATATTATTTAGTTAATAAAAAAATTTCAGTATCCTCTAGGGACGAATGAAGCAGTCCCATTCATCCCCATTTGAAATGTCCCAATCATCCCCATGATGCATATATTCAATTGTCAGCTATTTTGTCTCAGAAATTATTTTGCCACAATGGTTAATATGCATTCATTTTAATTACCAATATTGAGCCTTTAAATAAAAAACTACAACATATCTTAATTGTTTATATTGCATAAGATATTTAAGTAACTTCAAATGTAAAAAAATTTACTTTTAAGCAGAGTTTTCAGGAAATGCAAATTTGAAGAAAACTGAAAACAGCCATGTGCTCTTGCTTTTGGTTCTGAAGCACACTATGGTAGTGAAATCTATGAGGATAGGAAGCAACTAAAAAAAAATATTTATTGCCTGAAATATTGAGAGCGTCCCATCCATCCCTTGTCCCATTCATCCCCCATCTCCCCTACCTTATATTGTGGTATGGTGGAAAACATGCTCTGGGCTATTATGTGTATCTAAAATTTAAGACTATATTTTTCTTCTTTTAGATATTTCATTATGTTATGTACACACCTTCCTTTGCAAAGAAATACATCATAAAGAATGTAATATGAAAATATTTTAAAGAACATTGAAAAACATTAATTAGTACAAGCATAAAGAAAATAATACGTATAAAAGCAAAAATAATATTTTTTTAAACACTCTTTTATATGCACTCAATGCTTATCTTAAAAATCATGCCTAATTAAATTACTTTATTCCAAAAAATTTTCATTATAATATGTTAATTTGGCATAGGTCCCAACTATAAAAAACTCACTGCTTTGATTTACGCTTGGTAGAAAATGCGTACAAATGAATTTATTTTAAAAAAATTATAATTTTTACTCTGTTTCTTTTTTAAAATATGGCAACAGGAAAAAAAAAATAATTTAAACTATCTATTCAGGATTTCTAAACGTATAATCTTAATTTAATGTTGAACTATTAATTGATTAAATCATATAAATATATATATACTACTCTCTTAATTTTTTTCTTTTTTACATTTTCTACCTTTTAGTTATTAAAATATTTTGTTGTTGCAATTTCACAGACATTTGGATTATTTTGGCGCAAGCATGAAATTTCTGTCACAATGACTATAAATGTGCCATTAAGTATCAATCAAGACAATCACAATTTTAAATTAAACTACAATCTAAATTGTGAAATGAAAACTCTATACGCTGGTGTCTCTTTTTTTCTTTGATTCCATCAGCATGTGGAAGATATGAATGCAATAACTAGAGGAAGTATTTAAAATTTTACAATTTTTTTCAGTATGGGACTCTGGAAAAGCAGGATTTTCATGTAATCAAACATAACGGCTAGAATATTCTAATATGGATTCTCCAACTTGCTTAACGAAACTCTTGAAGAATGCGATGACGGTATAATTCTAAATATCCACAAATTGGCAAACTTAACCTTTTTGACATTTTCGTCTCACGGACTACTGCTTTTTAGGTGCGTTCATAATTATATAAATACGTAGCACCTATTGTCGTTGCTTGGTCCGTCCGTCTGTCTGTCTGTCCGTCCGCATATAACAACGCAAAAACTACCCAACCGAATGGTTTAAAATTTAAGATATATATTATCTTTGCAGAATTTTGTCGAGACATTTCATTTTTTTTTAAAAATCAAATCAAAACTTTAGGAGATATTAATAAAAATATTTATTAAGAAATTTGAAATTTTTTTTTTTTTTAAATCGGTGCTTTCTTGTTAGAGGAGCTTCCGAAGTTGAATCGTCAAGCGACCGAGATACTTATTTTATGACAGAAATAAATCTGCAGACGATATAATTCATTTCACAGAATTAAAAATCATCAAGATCTGAATATTTATATAACTAGCCATAGTACGAACGCAATTAATTTGTCACGTTTGACATACAATTTCCAACTTGTTTCAATTTTCACAGTTTAACTTATAATATCTAGTTTAACTATAGATACTAGTAATTTTTTTTTTTTTTCGTCTGGAGTCCTGGTACTATCACTAGAGACTTTTCAATAGGTGAATTTTAATTATAATAGTCCTGTACAAAACGTTTAGTACAGAAACAGTATCCTCTGAGTTAATCGAGACTTTTATTCATCTTTCGACCGAACAGTCAATTTTGAGAGGTCAAGACAATTTCTGCCATGGTAGTTAAACGTTAATTTGGTTGATATATTGGCAAAGCGGAATAAACATCAACACAAATTATAAATTTCTTTGCTATGAACAAGGCTAAAATTTTCAATTTTCTTTTATAATAACTATATTATTGTGATATTCGAATTCACAATAAAACTTAATAAGACATAACTAATTTCACCTCTTTTTTCATCATATAAAAATAAAAAAATCTAAAATAAGATAATGAGAATAAAATTTTGAACCTACAAATTCCCCTCCGAAACATTTTTCTGGCTACTGCTTTGGTCTCCCTAGACAGGCCTTATTCTAGTGCCCGCTTCATCCCTTCGTAGTCATGGAACTAGAAGACACAAGCCCCTGGTCCTGTTTTTCCCACTGTTATAATCAAACAAAGGACAAAGCTTTCTACTGATCTCTAGTTGGGTAGGGGAAAAAAATTAGTAGTCAACCAACGAAATGCAGTGTTATCATAATTACTAACCTAAGATAAGGACGGGAACCTGACCTTAGTCAATTGAAATTACGGTACATTTGTGTTATAGCAGCCTTCAAGGATAAATCACACAAGCGACCAAGATTTATTGCCAAATTATAAAGCACAGATGACATTATAATAATACATTATGTACATTATATTTCATGATGTATATGGCCAAGTTATAGTCATATATGACGCACATATGATGTATATATATGACATGTGTATAAGACATATGATATTGATATTTATATATGACATATAAGACATAAAAAATGTTTATATGATGATATATATATTTGGAGCATATATATGATGCATAAGCTTTGCAATGATTTTGGCAAGATCAAAGCTGCAACCTTGGCATAATTGTAACTGTGAGGGCCGCTATAAACGAAAGTACTGAAATTACATATAGTATAACAGAGAAGTGACATGTGGAGTCTACAAGATAATTTAAACAGGGGTTATGTTAAGAAAGGGTTGGTAAATTTTATGACGGTCGATTATCTATATAAGGGATATAGGCCCTAGGGGCGAGTGCCCTCCATGAGCGGGTCTTTCTAAGGGATCCTAACCCATATTTACGGCAAAATGTTAAGAAAGGGTGACTTCACTCGACTTTCCAAACAATTTACAGAATATTATGCATTAAAATAAAGGTACATGGTACTTTTGGGTTATAGAAGCTTACAATAATTATGGTTATACCAAGTTGCAGTCAATTTGGTACTTTTCGGTTAGCCAGGCACCAGTGAAATATTTATACATGTACCAGACACACACAAATATATATATACACACACACAGGGCTTAATTTCTAACAAAAAAAGTACCGGAGCCCTAATATTCTGCAGTACTAATAACCGTAGTGTGCCCCCCCCCCTCTTTCGTCACTCCAATCTGCATATTTACATTTCATACATTATATGTATTTGCAAAATTTAAAGCAATTTTTTATCTTTAGCAAAATAAAAATTTTAAATATATCTATCTGCATTTATTTAGCTGTCAATTATTCCACTTTTTAGTTATCACTCTGGCCGAATAGAAATCTTTGCCTAATTTTAATGTCAATTAATCGCAGAATTCTGCGATTAAATAAAGTAAGGATTGAGATTCAGAAATAGTGTTAACACAAAAAAAAGAATAGTTCGCAGCTATGCATTTTTATGAAAAAATGAATGAAAATTTCAAAAATGAATATTTATATGCTGAAGAATCGAACAAAGTTTTTCAATTTCCTATAAAAGGTGATATCTTAAACTATAATCGATTTACTCGATTTTTAAGGATTTTTTGAGTTTTTATTGTCCGACCGTGATAATTTTTTGAATTTCTCAATGCTTGTTATATTTCGCGTCTGGTGGGTATGATTTTTGAATCCGTAGGATGGATATAAGTAATTGCTCCTCAAAAAAATCCCTAGTAAAAAAGCGATGAGAATAACCCGGAATATCTACGCAGATTTTCATCGGTCCATTTCCAAATCGTTAGTTTTTTTATATATATATAGAGAGATGAATAAATAAAATTTTTAATTTACAGACAGATTGAGTTCAAGCACGCACAAGCCCGAAGAGTGATATAAAAAATTGAGCCCATTTCATCTCCTTTTCCTACGCGTGTAATACATTATGTCACATAGTGTTTTGATAGAAAAGAATGCAAAAGCTTCGATATGGGAGGAAAAGGAAAGGGTAATTTAGGCTTTGGTTTTTCGGAAGCGCTTGCACTGGGCTCTGGTGAATTTCGACCAATATTTAAATATTTATTAAAAGCAGAGAAGTACCGGAGCCGGGCTCCGGTGCAATTTAAGCCCTGCACACACATATATATATATACACATACCAGGCACACACAAATATTATATATAATACACATACTTATACTATGTATGGGTGTGTGTGTACATACATATTTCACTGGTGCCCAGCTAACTGAAAAGTACCGTCAATTTTGCCAAGCTTGTGAAGCACGAACATAGCACATGCAAAACTGATGCTTTACACTCACGCAAACATGTAAACAAAAGTTTGGCGATTTTTTGGTTGGCGCGATTTTCAAGACTGCGCCAAACGAATAACTTAATACAATGGCTAGGTTGCCATTAAAGGAAAAAATCCCCTAAATTTGGCGACTTTTTTCCTTTTTTTAATCGAATAATTTTTTTTTTCTGCGTGAGTGTAAAGCATCTTAGCCGCACATGCATATTATAGATATATAAAAATAAATACCATTGCATTAAATAATGGGTACTTCTCTATTATCCCGTCGACTACTTTTCATAACAAAAAACTATCGCCAAACTGTAACGCCAAATAAACGGGAGAACGTTGCCATTGGAATATCAAAATAAATAAATAAATAAAATATAAAAATTTAAGGACACAATTGTTATTTTAATTAATGAAATAACTAATAAATCAGTAAAACATAATGAAAAATACACGCAAATGTTGAATTAAAAACCACTTGATGACATAACAAAACACGTATAATGTTTCTGACATCAAGTAAATGGGACTGCATTTTTGGCGTTTAATCTTACAGTTTGGCGATAGTTTTTTGTTATGAAAAGTGGTCGACGGGATAACAGAGAAGTACCAAATAATGTAATATCTTATATTAATAAGAATATATTACAATATTTCTTAGCAAATTCACAACAATTTCTTAGAGTGTTTCACAAGAATAACACCTTTTTTAATGTTACACCTTACATTATAAGTCATATTTACGAAAATGCTTATATAATTCATCAAATACATTTTTTCCCAATATATTATCTCTTCATAAATTCTGTAAGATACGATTCGAGGTGATGGTTAGTTGTGTCTCGTTTTTTATTGCGCCCCTTAGCAGAACCTGACATTCTTTCAACATGTATATTGAATACCCGTTGTTGGATCAACAAAATTGTACTATACTTATGGTTCACAGTAAAGTGATTGTAAAAAGAATTAAATGCAGTAGATTCCGAAACATAAAAAATGACTGGACAAGATAACGTTATATATATACATATATATATATATTTAATAAATTAAATTAAAACCTATTATAAAAGTTTCAGATTCAGTGAAACTCTGTCATTAATTAGATTAGATAAATCACTAATAAATAATTTTAATTAAAAGAATTGTATTTCACACAGATAAAAAACAACTGTATTGTATAACAAAACTAAAGCTAACGTAATAAGAAGCACTATGTACAAACTCACGACAATTATGTAAACAAACACTGTAGAACAAAAATAACTCTTTTTAAAAAAAAGTCTATGCATATTTTAAGTACTTACTGTCGTCCAGTTCGTGGATCATAACGACATTCCCATCCTGCAGGCAAAGAATCTTGAGATGGTTGGGGATGGACTGCGGCCATTTCTTAGAAATTTATTTTTGGCTTGGTGATCGCCATTAAAAATCTTTTGACAAGCGTCGGCCTTCAGAGAGAAACCGAAAGTAGGTGTTATAATCGAAATTATTAATAGCTTAATCGATTTTACATATTGTAATTAATTCAGCTTAAAATTATTGCTTTAGAATAATTATTATTTATGACCAAACATTTTTTGTTCATGTAAAGATGCGGCAACATTCTGTTTATAAATTTGCATTATCTGATAGTAAGGTCTGGAGTACCTTTATAAAAGAGTAGCAAAGAACTTTGGACAAAAACTTTCTAGTGTCACTAGTGACGAGTGGCAAAAGTATAATAATAAAAAAAAAAGTATAGTAAAAGTATAATAATGAAAAAAGTATAATAATATTATTCCTAAGATTGATAAATTTATCTACATTACAATATTCTAATTCAAGTTTTGGGGAATAATATTAGCGAAAACCATATAATACAAGTACATAAAAATAGCCTACTTGAGAAAACCATAGACTTCTTCTTCCATGCTTATTCCAAGATAATTTCCTCCTTAACATACGATTCAAAAGATTGTAAAACAAACTTTTTATTTTTCACTTTCTTTTAGATTATTGTTATAGGCGTTTTAATACATTAAGCTTTAATAATTAATAAGAAATCAGTTAAAAGTTTCTCTTGCCAAGTGCGACTGTTTATTTCTGAAATTTACAATTTTTCATGTGCACTTTCTCCGTAACAGGAAGATTAAGAAATTTTAAGACTTATGGATTAGATTACTTTGTACATTTTTTATTATACCATTGTTTTCTGCGCACTTTGATTCCGATTAATCCTATTTATTGAGCTGAAGGAAGCAAAGCGCTTTTACGGCGACTCTAATGGTTTATTTGTAACTCTACTCCTCCTAAACTATTCGGCCGATGACCATATAATTCAGCATAATAATAGACGCCATAGCATGGCAATCATGGTTTTCATTAAAAAAATGTTACAAGAATCGGTTTGTTTGTTTGTTTATTTTGCAGCTTTTTATTTTAGCCTCTTTTTTTTGGCTTCTATATACAGCTGACATGATCCATATAACAGTAAAACAGGTCTCCTAATTTTGAACCAATTCCAGATGAGAGACCTGCATCTGGATTGGCACCCCCAGAGGTAGCGCTTATATAAAACTAGGAGGACATTGGATACAAAAATCGGATTCTTGAGATCATAAGTGCCATAAATTTAATCCAGTTGCCTCCAAGAGAAAGTGCGTATGGACAATATAACTGTACTAATAAAAGAAAGTTTCGCTCTATGCGTCTGTCTGTAGTCTGTCGGCGATGGCTAGGAAAATCTAGAGCACCTGGAAGTCTGAAAATTTGGATTTAGGTTGTCAAAGGCAAGTCCTGATGCACCTGAAACTCAGAATGTTAATATTTTGATAATTAGCCTAGATATTAATTAAAAACTCATTAAAAATCGCGTCGAAAGTGCCATCTGTTTTATCAAAAAGGCTAAAGAAAAGAAAACGTTCTCGATTTTCAAGCGGAAATGAACGAAATTGAAAATGTTTACTAATTAGCGAATTTATAAGAAAACTAATTATGATATCGATTTGAAACTTTCAGAATGCAAAATTCTGGCGGTGCCAGTTGAAAAAATCCGAGAAAGTGTCAGACAGGGTCAGCTTTCATTAAAAACTGAACTACAAAGAGATCTGTTTCTCTGGCTGACCCCTCCATTTACTTTGCGAAAATTAAAGGAAATAACTGCCAATTTTTACTAATGAACAAAAATTAAGATAACTATCTAAGATATTTTAATTTGAGGATGGGAAGGGAGCCATCTGGCGGCTATTTTAGCGTAGTGTCTTCGTTACGTTCCAATTTTCAGATAAAAATAATTCTTTTTTTTTAATGATTGCGTTAATGTAGGGGATGAAGAGGATTTCAGCCAATATATTTCTTCTATGGGCATAATACATTTGTTTTACAAAAAACCTGTAAAAAACGGCCTTTTCTCTGTTTTTTCAAAATAACTCCAAAACTATGCATTTTGCGTGAAAATTGACAATATATTAATTAAAGAGAATAAAATTTCCTACATTTTATGTATTGAAAGTATTTTTCTCTGATCAATGGTTTAACCGTGAGAGGGCCACAAAAATGTGTGTTAAAAAAAAAAAACTAAAAAAAAAAAAAAACGGGAATTACGGCACTGTACGTCGATGTAACATGAAACTAACCATTTTACGCAAACGTTAACCATTAATGATACTAATGATTATATGATTGACTATATTTTATGCATTTGTGGTAGAGGAAAAGTGCTGATCCGGCGCCAGGGGAAGGTGGGAGCAGTGGAGCAGATCCGCCTCCTCTCATGAGTAAAGGGTGCTCTTCCTCCGAAGAGCTCGTACTCTAAGAGAAGGTAAAATTCGGAGGTGATAAAGGACAAAAAACTGTAATCGACGGGAATTACGGCCCTGTACGTCTTTGGAACATGAAAATTAACCATTTTAAGCAAACGTTGACTAAACTATGTGATTGACTACATTTTACAATGACGTTGCCAGATAATAAATACGACTACTCATTATGAATCATTATTTAACTATAAATAATTATGTACATTAGCAACAAACATTAGAAATTATATTTACAAAAGTAAAAAAGCAAATATTTCTTTTCCGAATTCTTTTATTTGAAGAACTCTGCAGTTCATCGACATCTACAACACAGAAAATAGACTTATGGAATTAGTGAGGGTTTTTTATTTACTACCAACATTATAGAATAAATGTTTTCTTAATGATAAATATTTCATACCTTGTAGAATGGCTTGTTCCTCTTCCGTTGGGTCCACGTATTCAATTGGTGGGCAATCCATCTCCAGCTCAATTTCAAGATATAACTCGTCTTCCTCGTCTTGATTCACCACTGAGATGTTGTTATAGTTTCCTTCGCAGTTGAGGCACATCTTGGAACAACAAATGCCTGCCTTCTTGCACCCATAATTTTGTTGGCAGTTCTTTTTGCACTTATAGGATACAAGCTTCAACAAAGCAGGGGGTTATACAGTAAATACAGACTCAAGGCCAATATTTATTTTCTTCCATCCCTACTCATCAGCATTTTTTAAACTCCCAGCCATTGCTGCCCCTGGTGATATACTCTTAAAGATTGCTGTCGTGCTGTAGCTGCAGATGGTAGTAAAGCAACAATATTAGAACTGTTTTTCAAGGCTGGCTTCTTGTACAAAATATACGTTAGGTGGTTCAACGAAGGCACATTCGTCTCATTTTAGCCGTACAGCGAGGCAAGGAAACGTTTCCCAGAAACAGCAATAATCTCCAGAGTAGCGTTCGAATCTTTGAATACCTTAACAATCCATATAGCACATGTGCTTCCCTAGGACGTCCCCAGGAAGATTGACATTCATCCTCCTGGCATCTCTGAGGATGCAAAAATTTGTCACCAGGAAGTCCTCAGGAACCGAAAATGTCCGCCTCATAGCATCCCAGGGAGCTCCCCAGGACCTCCTTCAGGTTCCTCCTCAGGTTGTTCTAGGGAAGATTTCAGGAAGTAATACCGGAGGAATTTGGGAGACTTCAGGGTCACTTAATGTGCATAAAAAACATCCGAAGTTATTATTATTCGACGTAATGTAAAAAGTATTTAATTTTTTTAAATTAATAAATACGGACATTATCTTTTAAAAATTTACATAATACACATTACTTTTATTAATCACGCACACAGAATTCCATGAAAGTTATGATACAGATTTAACGGAATAAACTTTCTTCCCGCCGACTGGATTTGAACCTGGGTACTTACGCATACGAGAAACACGCTCTAGTGATTACGCTACACGGCCGTTGTACCTGAATCGTTTATAAGGTATTCATGTATTTCTTTCTCTTCTTATGAAAGTCAGTAAATAGAAAACATGCATATTTTTATGCTTCGTATAGCAGGAATTCTGTAACTTTTATTGCAAATAAAGATGCATACCCTTTGATATGTATTCAATACAATTTTAAATTGATAACTAAAAAAAAAAGCGTATCAATTATTTAAGGCTGTTCTTAAACCCAAAGGAGCTGTTTTCTGATACATTTTTTAACTCGTTTTTGTTCGGAAATGCATTAAATTGGCAGGTGGTTTTATTTAGAAACTATGTAATACTAGAAAAACGTTTTCCTTTTTTTTTTTTTTTTTTGTAAACGCAGATCTTTCAGAAAATACTGTGAAAGTCGTCGTTTTGAACCGAATTCCCCACGCGGCATCACAATAAAAGAGAAAAAGGAAGGGGGTGTTTTATCATTTGCAACAACAATGCGTTTTATCATTTTAGTTAGAAGCCACATATATCAGGGTCAGGGATCTATGATAAGGGGGCCAATTAAATAAAAATATTTAATATTAAATAAATTAAATTATAAATTATAAATAATCACAATTAAACAAAGTAAGAGAAAAATTGACGTTTTTATGAACCAAAAATTGAAAAACAAATTCAAAATGCACTTTTTTTAAAATTAGAAATATTATAATTTTAAATTTAGAATTAGAATAAGCAAAACTCAATTTGATTTCTAATATTGATATTACCATATTACAAGATGTTAAACGATATATCTATAAAAGCTTTTCTGAGTTTATGCATGCTAGGCTGTTCTCAAATTCAAATTGGCTACTTTATGACATATTTTTTAGTTCATTTTTGTTCGAAAACGCTTGAAATTGGCAGGTGTTCTTATTTATAAACTTTGTAATCAAAAGATGTTTTCCATTTTTTTGGTAAAGACAGAAGATCTTTCAGAAAATACCGTCAAAGTCGGTGTTTTGAGCTGAATTTCCGACGCCGTAGCACGAGAAAGGAGAAAAACGTGTCGTCATGTAACATGAATCGCTTATAACCCGATAAGTAATTTATTTATCAAAAAATGGAAAATTCATTTCGATCTCAAATCAATTCAATAGTCAGGCCAGCCAATTTTATGTCTTTGCGATTAAAAATAAGTCAAAAGATGTGTCAGAAAGTTTCGCGTTGTTGAGCAGATCATTTGAGAAACACCCTAAGATACATAAATACATCGTTTAATTTTCAATTACCTACATGAAACTGCTGTTTAAAATGACAATAATATTTCTTTAGCTCTTAATTTTTAAAATATGGGCATTTCTACTCTATATCTGTAACTAGTTAAATATGAAAAAAAGTACTGTTAATAAAATTTGTTTCTGTAACAAAAATATTTTTTTTCTTATTGTAATAAATAAAACTAATTTACAATTAAATCTCCATTTAGAGATCGTTTGAAATCCTGTGAAAACATTCAATACATAGAAATGTCATTATGCACTATTTTTCATTGAAATATAATTTCATTTTAGCTAACAAAACTAATATTTCAGGAGATTTAAAATGCCTAAATGTACGGATACTTTGACATAAAATTTGAGTTCTTTGTTATGATTGTCAACGAAGTATTGTGTAAAAATTCTAAACAAGGAAATCCTTTAAAAGCAATACTTTTGTCTTTTATAGAATCATTGGTCGACTGCTTTAAAGATTATTTTTCTATTGTACCGACAATTGTTTATTTTAGTTATCTCAAAGCTACCGTCCCGAGCTTCCTCTCGGTGATTCTGACCCGACCTTTTCAGTAAGGGAGGTGACCGGAAGCCGAGCATTGCGCGGAAGCTTCGTCGGGTTTCTCCGAATCGGCCCGTTCATTCGGGAAGAAGACCGGGTGCCCGACACATGAAGCTGAAGTCGACACGAGGGAAGCAGCAGCCGACGAATCCGATTCCTTGTCGTGGTGGGACGGCTTAAAGGCGGTGTCTGTCTAGCCGGAGTGCGACTCCCTCCTCCAATATTGGTGCGGTCTTCGTGTTCCAGGAGGAAGGCCGATGCCGACCCTTGAGAGTCCTATGTGTAGAACAAACCCGTGTCGTAGTTGCCGAGAGGCTTCAGGTTCACGGGAGGCCCAGGAGGCCCGTTCCGCGGGACACTCGGGACGACAGAGGTGGCGAAAGGACATCGCGTAGACCAATCCCTCGTGCCCGGAGCATAGAGCTGCCGGGGGGTGACGCGAGGGCAAAGGTTCACTAAATCGGATCGGGCGGTTGCAAACTTTGTCTATGAGGAGACGAGAGCGCAGGCAGGATCTGTTGAGCACGACACGCATGGTTCCTAGTGAAGAACTTTGCGACCGAAACAGGAGTGGTGCCCTGTAGGTCGCCTTGCGAGTCCTCTGCGGCAGGATCAGTTGGGAGTCGCCTTCGAGGCCTGGTTCGAGATGTCCCGGCCAGAACGAGCAACGACACTGGAGCACGGCCTCAGCCTGCGATATGTGTCTTGCAAGGTTTCTGGGCGGGAGGGGTCCTTCTCGAGATAGGGCCACGGAGTGCGGACCGGAGGCTCGTCGGTAAAACGACGATGTCTGGGCTCGAAATCAAATCATGGGCCGAAACCTAGTCCAGCACGTCTTCTGTGCAGCCAGGAACTTCCACGTCTGGCAGGCGGACGAGTGGCTCGTCTCCTAAGCTTCAACCAATACTAACCTCGATCGGGCCCGCCTCTTTGGCGCGTTTGGAGGAGCTTTCCGCGACCTCCAGAGTCCGATAGCGGCCTCTTGATTCCTTCTTGTTGTGTTTTTAGATTTTTATTTGTTTGTGCATGTTTTTGTGATATATGTTACTGTGATATATGCTTGTCGCCATACTCGGTGTGGCGGGAGTCCCATGATAGGGATTCAGTCGCTGGTTTACTGGCTAGTTCTGCCTAGTCGGGTTCAAACTCGCGCCGTCCACCGAGGGCAACCGAGCCGAGTCTCGTCTATGAGACAGAGACCGATTTTCCCCGTGGTCTCGGGTCGGCCAGGGGCACCTACCGGCACACGTAGTGTCGCCCGCGGAAGATGAGACAAGTGGCTTGTTCTTCCATACATTTCATGATCGGACTCCGCGGGAAAGCAAGGGCCGTAGGGATGCCGAACACCAGGTGGATGACCCGACTCCCTTATGGGTGTTCGGCGATGAAGCCGTTCGACAGTCTCTACGGCTCATCAGGTGTCACGTGGGGAAGTATCCTTTGATGGTGGGAACTTCCGCCGAATCGTAACGACCTCTGTCGTCGACTCTGGGGCAAAAAGATGAGGAGGCGTCGCTGGAACGCGAACCCTCTGAATCGATCGTAGCGACCTGGCGAGACAAAGTCATGGTCAGCGTTAAAAATCCTTCAGGATTTGGGCACGATGAGGAGTGGGCTCGCTCGGCGCCGTGAGGGCGCCGACGGCGCCTATTAGTTTTATCTCAAAGCTAAATTTGAAATAGCTTACTCCTTATTCTGGGAAGAAGAACGTTTCTCTCCTTTCAACCATGGAACTAAATTCCATGTTTTCAACTACTTTTCTTTGCAAGTATTGCATGCATTCCAGTAAGCATACATATCCATTCTTCATCCATCAAAAGGAATTGGAAGTTGCTCAGTACTATTCATGTTCTTATTGTAGTTAAAATTCTACCCTTAACTGACTAAACATATTTGCATTATGGGACTTTTGCAGCTGATTATATAATTGTTCTTGACATCTGGATAGAAGTATTTCCTTGCTTAAACAGGAATGAAGAATTTGCACGAAAAATAATCTTCTATAAATATCCTAAACTAAAAAGTTTGCCAAATATAAAATAGGTTTCTTAAATGAAAGTTTTAACAACTAAAGCGAAACACAACTCAGTTTTAAATTCTGGAGAAATATTTGTTATTTAGAAAGATAAATATTTATTTATATTTTCTGAATCTGTGTGTTGTTAATATTTCTTAAGTTCACTAAATTGAGATTTCACCTTCATTATTAAGAATTAAAAAATATATACCATGTATCGTAATTTGAAAGAGGTAATAGAAATTAACTAATTTGTATTTAAAAAATAAAATAAAACTAAATATGGTAAAACCTCCAGAACAAACACTTCATAAAAATTCATACATAATTAAAAATTGACATCATTTAGCGAACATATGCTCATTACCGTATATAAAGTATATTAAATGAGACAAGTGGTATTGACCAGGTCCGTGATAATAATCTGCACGAATTTATATCTTTAACCCGATTTTGTAAGAATGTATATTTTTAAATAAAAATCTTTCAATCAAAACTCTTATTCAGGGGGGGGGGGGGGGTATGTTTGTATTTTTTAAAACCAAATGTGCCATTTCAATAGAGCATGTAATCTCTTTAAGTTGGTGTTATAATTTAGACTTAAACGTAAATTATTGATTTGATAATGACGATAAATATAAAATTATTAATTAGTTGAAAATGTAATAATAAAATACATAAATATATATGTAATTTTTAAAACGATCAGAAAAAAATAATTAATAGAAGAATAATAATAAAAGTAAATATGCTCGATATGACTTAAATATGATTCGATTTTGAAATTTACATGAAAATTAACTTTTACAATCGAAATAAGATTTTTTTAAATGGATTGTTTAATTAAAAAATGCTTATCTCTAATCTATTAACTATCAAATTCTGAATAGATACAAATATGTAAATATATATTAAACTGTTGATAAAATCCTTATTTGTAACAAATTTTTGATTCCTTTTGCTTTCTTACAGTTACGGGGAAAAAAACTCATTTATTAGGAATAATATATATATATATATATATATATATATATATATATATATATATGATAATTTAAAATGGTCAGCGAAAAAAAAATAATAAATCGAATTTATATTTTAAAATTAAATATTGATCCAAAAATTATTTATATATATAATTCAAATTAATATGAAATGATTAATTATTTAATACAAATAATAATAATAATTCAATATATAAGACTATAATTTAAAGGATCAGAAGAAATAATTTTTACTAGGTATCTCTAATCCTTAATTTATAAAATATGGTTATATACAAATATATAAATATATATTAAACTTCGTGTTTCGAAAAAAAATAATTCTGATTTCTTATAATTGAAAATAAAAATAATTTATTAGGAGAAAGTAAATCAATTTTATATTTAAAATTAATTTATTTCTATAGAAACTAATTATATAAGTGAAATCAATGTAAAATTATTAGTTAGAGGAAAAAGTAATAGTAAAAATATATAAGTAATTGTTGAAAGTTCAGAAAAAATAATTAATGAATGTAATGATAAAATGCATTAATATATAAGTTAATTTTTAAAAGATCAGAAATAATATAAATAATAAATTTTCAATTTATATTTAAAGATTAATTTAATTTAATTATTTATTTAACTACATTTTGACTGCATTTTATAAATTAAAAATATATCTAAATAAGGATAATTAAATATTATAACAATTATTAAAAGTTAAACAATAACCAGATGTGTTTAGGAAATAAAATAAATCAAATAATAATATAAACTTTATTAATTAAAAAATCGAACCACATCAAATCAAATATTTTTTTTAATAAAAAATTATAATAAGTTATTTTAGTGTCAAAATCACCCATGAGATGACACCAGTACCGTCTCTTCCTAGGTACTTCCCTAGGAATATCATCCCGAGGAGCTTGCTCCATGGGAGGGATTTGGGAGATCAGTCCTGGGGAAGTGATTAAAGTATCTTCCCCAGGAACGCCTGATAGCGTCATTACAGTTTCAGGAGGAATTTGGGATGAATTGGAACTCCTGGGGAGGTTTTCAGGAGCTTTGGTGCTATATGGAAACATCAGCGACATCTGGATTCTTCACAAGAGTTTTGAAGAACTTCAGTTTTCCTTGCATAAACGGTACAGTAGACTTCCGATTATCCGCCATTCGATCAACCGCCACCCTCGGTAAAACCCTTTACATTTTTTTTTCAATCAGAAACGAACAACAAAAACACGCATGTTCTGTTCAGTAGTGAACCCGAGTGAGGCGGCGCTATTCCGAGAAAAATGCTTGTCTGACGTCAGCTAAACTGCAGCTGGAAACGTGGAATTTCCGCCGAAAAAGTTATGCAGTGTGGATGAGGGGAGGAAATAAAGGAATATGATTTTCCTCTTTTGCCCACTGCTCTGTCGCTGATTGGCTAGCTACGTTCGATAGTGTGTGTTTGCTTCGCAGTTTTTTCTTTCTTTTTTTGAGGGCGACAATCAGGTTGCAGGTGCAGGTTTGATTTTAGTTGGTTTGATGCTGAATTTTTGAGAGGACAAAATGGACACAAAAAGAAAACGAATTGTTCTTAATTTGAATGATAAACTGACGATTATCAAACGTTTAAAAAAAGGTGAAACTGCTACTTATTTGTCTAAAGAGTATGGTATAGGGCGATCTACTGTAAATGATTTAAATAAAAATTCAGAAAAAATTGAAAATTATGCCAGCAAATTAGAAACAACAGATGGTAGAGCGCGAAAAAACATGAAAACTGCAAAGGATGAACAATTGGACTGCGCTGTTTATCAATGGTTCATTCAAAAACGTACTCAAGGAATTCCAATTTCTGGACCTATGATTTGTGAAAAAGCCATAGAAATGAATAGAAAACTTGGTGGTGAAACCTGCTTTAAAGCAAGTGACGGGTGGCTTACTAGGTTTAAATCTCGTCATGGAATTAGACAATTGGCCATTACTGGGGAGAAACTCAGTGCTAATAGTACTGAATGCATTGAGGAATTTCGAAAGAAGTTTTTAGAGACAGTAATAAACTTGGATTTAACACGAAATCAAGTTTATAATTGTGATGAGACTGGCTTGAACTGGAAAGCTCTTCCTACTAAAACACTTGCATCAGGTTGTGAAAAAAATGCTGCTGGTTTTAAACTTCAGAAAGATCGTATTACTGTTTTGTTAATTTGCAACGCAGCAGGGAGCCATCGATTTCCGCTAATAGTGATAGGGAAATCTAAGAAACCCAGAGCTTTTAAGAATATTAACATGAAAGCACTGCCTGTAAATTATTACAATCAAAAAAGTTCCTGGATGACGCAAGATATTTTTAAGAAGTGGTTTTTTGATATCTTTGTTCCCGGAGTTAAAGCTCATTTAATAAAAAGTAATCTTCCACAGAAAGCAAACTTGCTGCTTGATAATGCAGGACCACATCCGGAAAATTTAGAATCTACTGACGGTAACATCAAGTGTTTATTTCTTCCACCTAATACAACATCACTGATACAACAGATGGACCAAAGTGTCATTGAATCGATGAAAAGATGTTATCGGAAAGCTTTTATTCAAAAGCTGCTACTCGCTGATAACGAATCAAATGTCTTCGATTTTTGGAAATCGTACAGTATCAAAGATGCCATATACAACTTGGCTGATGCCTGGAATGATTTCTGTGAACAGACTTTGCAGAGAAACTGGAGAAAATTGTGGCCCCACACTATTGATACACCGGAAGATGCTACCAATACTACCAGCACAGAAGATGTACCTGATGATGATACAGAGATATTGACCTTGGTATCAAACGTACCATGTTTAAAAGATATTTCGGCAGATGAAATGAAAGACTGGCTTAATTGTGATAACAATGCTATTGGTTATGGAGAATTTACGGATGACGAAATTATCCAAAATATTTTGAATCCAGGGAAACCTGAAGCGGATGAATCTGATGAATCGGAAAATGATGACTCAGGAGTCAGTCATGCAGAAGTGGATACAATGATCTCCAAGTGCATTAATTGGTTTGAGATGCAAGATGAAGCCGATGCAACTCAAGTACTTTTATTACGTAAAATTCGCAATCTTGCTACTGTAAAAGCACAAGCAAACTGCAAACAAAAATGTATTACAGATTATTTTGGATGAAAACAGGTAACTATATATTTACTCTGTAAAATTTTAAATTGATCTAATAAATTTATTTGTTATTATTAATTGTGTTTTCTATTCATGGAATACACAGCGAATAAAAAAACAGGCGTTTAAATATTGTTATTTATAAACCAACAGATAGAAATGTGATTTTAATAATGGTCTTTCGATTATCCGTCTATTTCGACTATCCGCCACCCCGTCGGTCCCGTGAGTGACGGATAATCGGAAGTTTACTGTACTGACATTGTATCGCACCCGCTCATAGCATCTAGGAAGAGGATGTTTTCCACAACCGTTGAATTCACAGCATTAGTTGTAGAAAATGTCGCTGAAGAAACAGCGTCCTTCCCTGGTTTTAAAAAGAAAACGTTTTCAGCCCTGCAGAAACCTATCAAAATGACCGAGAGTTTTACATCCTCCCCAAATTTTATCATCATCTTATTTGATAGAGCCAAGGACAAAGCAATGCTTACAATCAAGGTTTCTGCGTCTTCTTTTGCTTGCTTGCATGTAATATCTGCTGATGATAACTTGTCAATCTTCATAGATATTAACCGAAAATTGTTTTTTGGGTTAGCAAGAAACTTTTCTTTGGAAATGGTAAGTATCATTGTACCGTTAAACAATATGTCAGTTGAAGCATGCTTCTTTGCTCGTCTCATACGCTCAGCAGTTTTTGTATCACCTTTGTAAGTCATCGGGTTAGCCATCAAAGACCACTACTGCCTGCGGTTGGTATTTTGACTATACATACTCAACATATTTGTCGCAGATAGTTGAAAAAGACTGATTCTTAGGCCAAACAACCTTATGCAATAAAAAAACCCACCATCAATGACGAATTGAATGCTGAAACTGTTTGTTAGCGGTAGAGTAGATATGGTTCCTATTCTTAAACCATTGTCGAATAGGGATAAGGAATAAGGGCCTAGATCATATGTCAAAAACTCCTGAAGGTCTTTATCCGAATGATTTGTAACCGAAAATTGTTGGAACAAAGTTGTGGGATTAATAGGAACCAACTCATCGTCTACTAAATAATGATTCATAATGAATCATCGTCTTTATTATCAGACAACTTCATTGTAAAATGTAGTAAATCACATAGATTTAGAATCAATAATAGTCAACGTTTGATTAAAATAGATCATTTTCATGTTACATAGACGTACAGGACCGTAATTCTCGTTTTTTACAGTTTTTGTTTTTTGCCCCTCCCAATTTGCCCTTCTCTTAGAGTACGAGCTCTCCGGAGGAGGAGTACCATCGATTCATGAGAGGAGATGGAGCTGCTCCACTGCCCTCTGGCGCCGGATCCGCACTTTTCCTCTACCTCAAATGCATAAAATATTGTCAATCATATAATCGTTAGTATCATTAATGGTTAACGTTTGCGCAAAATTGTTATTTTCATGTTACTTCGACGTACAATGTCGTAATTCCCGTTTTTTTTTACAGTTTTTTGTTTTTAACACACATTTTTGCGGCACTCTCACGGCTAAACCATTGATCAGAGAAAAAAACTTTCAGTACATAAAATGTAGCAAATTTCATTTTCTTTATTTCTTATACTGTTAACTTCTACGCAAAATGCATCGTTTTGGAGTTATTTTGAAATAAACGAAAAAAGTCGGTTTTCTTACAAGTGTTTTTTAAAAAAAAAGTATTTCCCGGAAAAATTTTTGTTGGAAAACCCCGGATTCGTGTTCAGCGACCCCAAAAACATAAAGGAACCAAATATCAAAACTTTCCGTTATTTTCTACCAAATGACTGGACTATTCGATTTCAACGGGGATTGGTTCATTCAACTTGGTTTTCGATTGTCTTGCAGACAGTGCTGTAGTTGGGTGGGAACGCCGTTCCCAGAAATATTTGGTTTGTTACCGTAAAAAAATAATATCGCGTACAAGCACAAGCCTTTTTTACTCTCCAGACTGTGAAAACTATCCTCATTTCAATGTCTGAATGCGAAAGAGCATTCAGTTGTATGAGTAACATCATGACCGATGCGAAAAATTCATTCCTTATTGAAAGAGCCAGTTTATCTATCCATAAGCCGTGTAGGACCTCTCTTAAAAGAATTTTGTCCTGTCCTGAACCGCGACCTACGTTATACACGGCCGGTGCATGACGTTTAAAACGTCACATGGAGGGGATCATTTTTACACGGTGACTGGTGTAAAGTGACGAGCCCGTTTTGCACCAATCGCTGTGTAAAAATGATCCACTACATGTGACGTTTTAAATGTCATGCACCGGCCGTGTATAACGCAGGTCGCGCCTGAACCATATGTGAATTCTTGGTTGCGATCAGGAAGACGATTAGCAGACGAGACATCTTGTCGTAAATCAGAGAGCACAGGAAACACCTCTCATTATCGTTCTTTATGAAACTTTTAGGATATATGTGCCAATAAGTTATATATGGATTTATTTCTGTTATTTCAATTAAATTTTCATTCATAATGGAAAATGTTACTATGAGATTGATTAAATATTGCTTTTAGATGAATGCTATACAAATACAATACTATATAAACTAGAATATATAATAATTAAAACTGCTAATTAAAATAGGTTGGCTTTTGGCTAAATATTTTAAATTGTCTTTTGGCTTAGTAAAAATCCGTAATTAACATCTACTCTATGAAAAGGTGAGTTCTCACAAATACTTTTTTCCAACTACAGCACTGCTTGCAGATATTAATTCCACTTTCAGGCTCCAAAGAGCGCATTCTTATCTCGGTTCTACGGGCCTTATTACAACGGGGTTTGGCTCATTTATTTTGGTTTGGTTTTCGACTCTAGTACAGATTTTATTTCCACCGTCCACCACCATTTGGCACATTCTTATATCAGGTTATATGGGCCCGATTACTACGGAGTTTGACTCTTTCAACTTGGTTTTTGATTGTCCCCGGCGCGTGCGGAGCACGCCCAGTATACGTTAATGTAGGCTGCGGATATTCTGGCCCTGGTCGTTCGGAAAGAGGTTTGTTTGGAACACACTGAACGCTGCCGAAGGCAGTGGAACCCCGGAAATTCTGTTCATTTGAAACACTATACGCTGCCGAAGCGAGTGGGGCCCCAAAACTAGGTTCATTTGCAATATTTTCCGAAGATATAAAATCATACAAACTTGAGCTTTGTTTAAGATTATTATCACGGGCCCGGGGAACACCGGGCGGGTCAGCTAGATATTATAAAACAAAAACACCTCCCTAAGTACCGCTTTCGTCATATTGACGATGCCGAGGCTAACGAAAAAGACAAGCTGTCCCGAGGCTGTATCTTTCTTTTTTCAGACCGCTTGAGTCACGTGATGAACGAATGAAAGTGCATTAACCACTTCACCGTTTGCCCCGAGATAAGTCGGGGGTAAAAGCACTGTTTCCCCATACCTGTCGCCAGTAAAGTGGTTAAAAGAGCATCATGCGACTCTAGCGGTTTAATGCGAAAAGTAGTGCAGCAGCGGCAGCCAGTCTTTTTCGTTAGCCTCAGATAGTGCATCAACCTGAATAATAATTGTCGCATTTTTGCAAATTTATTAACTTCTAAACGTCGCACAATTTTAATTTTTACACCGTCGAATAGGGGGAAAATGTACTTAGAAATGCAATTTGTTTGAAAGCTGCATATCAATTTACTGACTTTTCATTGGTTACAAAATAACATTCAAACATGAATTTTCTTTTATATCTATTCCTAACATGTGCAACACGCTTACGGAAGATTGACAAGTTTTCACTTAAAGCACTATAGATAGTTCCATATTTGTTTCTGACTAGTAATCCATAAAGAAATTAAAACTTCATCAATATATAGTAAATAAAAGAATAATATAAATAAAACACAAATTTAAAAGATACGTAATCGAACTACGAGCTTAAACACTGAAATAATCAAAATCAAGAAGGTTTCTTTAAATAGTGAAATATTTAGCGATGTTTCTCTTTACAAACAAAACATTATGACTGGCGTCCCAACTGTAAGTGTCTAGAAGATGACGTCATTTTCATGTAATCATTGCAAATTGAGTTTTAATGAGTGAAAAGGTAATTATTTTCCTTCTCAAAATAATGCCACGTAAATATAATCCGGGAGGCGGCAGCACAGACAATCACCTCATCGAGTTCACGGCTGAAATTCCAGAATTAGTTAAAACTCGATTCGCATATTAAAACACAATCGGTCTGCCAAGTCATATTATCTTGGTGGAAAATACCTTGAAATCCGATTTTAGCGGTTGACTCGTAGGTTTACCATTGTGTGTTCCTGCTCCCAGTCCTCCATGTTTTCATACCTTTGGGTGCAGGAAAACACAATGGTAAAACTACGAGTCAACCGCTAAAATCGGGTTTTAAGGTGTTTTCCACCAAGATATGACTTGGCAGACCGATTGTGTTTTAATATGCGAATCGAGTTTTAACTAATTCTGGAATTTCAGCCGTGAACTCGATGAGGTGATTGTCTGTGCTGCCGCCTCCCAGCTAATAGAATTTCACTAAGGCTGGGATTGCGGTGCCTCGCTTAAGATCAATCTTGAGTGTAACTCTGACTTACGATATAAACAAAGCGTAATCGGTATTGCAGTACCTCGCGTTCTTACGCTAACCAGAAAGCTATCTTACGACGAAGCGCAAGTGTATGCGCGCGCAACCATAACAAATCGAACTATGGCCTCTGATTGGCTAACTGCAGGAGGACTTACGTTTAAGCAGGAGGACTTACGATGAGGCACCGCAATACGAAGTTAAGATAGATCGTAGGAACGCCCATCCTAAGATCGAGCGTAATACTACGTTCAGATCGGATAGTTAAGATATCTTAGACCGCTGAACTCACTGAGTGAGTTCCAGAAACTCACTTAGTGAGTTCGAACTTTCCATTGCTAGATACAGTCAGTACCGCTCACTCTGATTGGCTCTGGAGGCCGATTGGCCGTTGAGTTTGCTTTTAACATATGCGCATGCGCACTGGACACGGTGATGTTGAGTGAGTTATCTTAAATGCGTTTGGCGGTGTGGACAGGTATTCAATTCCGGTGAGGTACCACCTCAAAAATGGCGGTCTAAGATATCTTAAATGTGCGATGTGAACAGGGTATTAGATTTAAGAAAACCAGGCACCGCAATCCCAGCCTGTATGCCACACTATTTGGTTGACTTTTTTGCACTTATTTTTCGGTATTGTCAAAGAAATCGTATATTTTTCTGTTAGACGCTGAAAATAAAACATTAATTATGATTTATAAAGCCAAGCTATTTTACTATGATTACTTCAAAGCAACGTCGTTTTAACAATTTGTCGACGCGAATGCACAAAGCTCCGTTATTATGATCGCCGCATTTTTAGGATATTGTATGTTTTCATTTATTTACATTTTTAAACAATTTTAACATTTTTAAACAATAGCTGGGGTTGCCTGGATGTGTTCACATGAATTTTCTCTTAGAAGAAAAAGAAAATGGCCAAGATAGGGAAGAATATACTGTTTTGGAACGGAATTTCTCGTTGTGCATACTATGTCACAACTTCAAGGCATTTGAGGGTGGCCTTAAAGTTGTCCAATTGAACTAAAATTTTGCACACCCCCTTTTTGTTTTGTTCATTGGAACAGGATAAGCGGGTGGGAGCAGTAAAATTTTTACTTTAAAAAAATTGCCTATTGCTAATGGCCACCCTAGTATGTATGTATTGTATATACTGCAAGTTGCTCTATATTGTAAATTATTGTATAAATATGTATGTACAGGCTTGACAAATGCGGTCACCAGGTCGCCACTGGTAACGAAGTTTTTTTTATCTGGTGACCCAGTCATTTAATCTGTAACTTTTAAAATAATAAAATCAGAATTAGTTGTCTGACTTCGACAGGAAAATAGACAAACAAATTCTTTTTCTGTTTCACTATTTCATCGATATATATATATATATATATATATATAGATATATAGATCATCAGATATATAGATTTTGTAGCACTCTACTATCCGGATAGTTGAAGCATTCGGCAATCAGCATTTCCCGAAAATTCCGGTTAATTCAGTCTTTACAATATTTTTTTTCCAGAGATATATAATCTTGATAAGTTTCATTAGAATACTTAGTTCATATTAACTTTCTAAATTATGTACTATTTTAAACTATGTAACTAATAATTCTAAACTATGTTTGTTATTATTATTTCTCAATTAATTCATAAGAAAACTTTTGTGCTCTTTGAAACTTAATGACGGGATAAGAGTGAGAGGGGGAGGTGGTAAAATTTTTTTACTGGCGACTAGAATTTTTTTGCTAGCTATTCGTTTTTATCAAATTTGTAAAGCCCTGTGCATGTATATAGCTTGCAGTTTAAGACCTATTCTAGGATTATTTTGATATGATGTGATATGCCTATTCTAGGATTATTTTGCAAAATATATAAACAGATGTAATATGGTTGTATATAAGTATGGAGGTAATGTTTTAGGCATGAAGTATTACTCGTGAAGATAAAAAATATTAAGGGCGGAGGTAATTTGGAAATGAATGAGTATAGAGTAATTTGGCGCATAAATAAAACTAGCCAAAAAGGTAATATCTATTTTTGTTTGTGACTGTGTGCGTGTTTTAGTTGATTTTAATGTAATATCATATTTATATACTTCAAATGTTTAGCCTCTGAATAGTAGTCATCTCTGAAGGTCAGTGACCAGTTTTCTAAAGGTTTTCTATATTACCAAAATACAGGGTGACTTTTAATGAACCTACAACTTTTAACTAAAATAATTCTTGAGTCGTTGCAGATAGCACTACAAATTTTTTTTTATTAAGAAGAACGTGGAAAAGGTATTTAATGGATAAGAGTTTCAAAGTCAGAACCTTCAGAGGTGATACAATAACATTAATTAGTCACAAAGTTGACAGTAACAAAATGGAGCGTTTATTTTTGAATGCAGGAAATTGAGTCAGCTATGAAACTTTTGAGGCTAATAAGGTCTGTCGGCTTCTTCTTGTACACGAAATATTTAATAGGACTCCAAAGATAGAAATCGCATGGATCCATATCTGGTGAATAAAGTGGCCAATGCAATGCACTACGATAACGATTTGAATATTGATAGGTGATAACTGGCTTCTGAATGTTGAATACCACTTCCGCAGAAATTGTGTTGCATTTTCACCACATAAATACTAAATTTTAACAATAAAAATACGATCTTCAGTTGAATAGGACGCTTTGGGAGATATTTTCAAAATTGCGTGGAACTGACACTAAACAAATTCCTGTTATGTCCTCTTTCACTGCACGCATTTGTATCGGCATCTAGTGAGGCTCTAGGAAATTATTTCAGTTTAAAGATGTAGGTTAGTTAAAAGTCACCCTGTACAGCCCAGAAATAAACGCTATATTGGGCTTAAAAGTTACTATGCAAAAGATTTATTCCACCTTAAAAAAACTTGAATAGGAAATTAATGTATGATTTAACAATCAGCAACAAAGTTTATTTGTTGGTAATGTATCATTATTTCTTTACTTTGCCTAAATTAACAATATCTGTTTGTTGAATAATGTAAGACATTGTTGTACGCAACAATAATTTAACTCTAGGCGAAACCTCATTGTTGCTTACAAAGTCTTTTCAATTTTGAAGTTCTTTGCTACATATGTGTTGTACTCTGCGAATTCGAAAAGCGATTTATATTATGATATAAAAGGTTGATTTTTTTTATAATTTTGATTGATTTCGATTTCTTAAAGGTTACTTTATATTCTGAATTAATTTTAATTAAAATAAAACAACTCGTTTAATATCTAAGAAGTTGTTTAGTGACAGAAAAAGGCCATCTAGCTTAATTACTGCTACTTATCCCAAATATTGTGACATTTTCAGTAACATCTATAACAAGATATAGTTTTATAATTAAAATGGCTAATTTAATGAATTTAAGAATGTTGTATGAATGTTAGAAAATAACGTCTGAGGAATATGAAAATCAGATTATAGAGCGCACAACAGATATATTAGCAGCAGAAAGAGAATTTAAATTCTTACAGTTTCTCGGTAGAGGTTCTTTCTGGTGTGTTATATCTGCTGAAAGTCCAGATTATGAAGGAGAAATTGCTGTGAAGATTACTTGTACTGAATGTACCAGAAAAGAAGAAATTAACATCTGGCCAAGTCTCGAACATAAAGACATTCTGACAGTCTTCAAAACAACAAGTATGCAGTACGTCAACATATTCATTATGTGAGATGTAATCTTCTCAACTGGGCGAAAAAGTCCGTGCTAGGATTCAAACCCGGGATCCCTTGGCTGAAGCGGCCAATGCTCTGCCAACTGAGCAATCCCGGGCGAATATGGCTGAACTAATTCACTCAGTTAACCTTAATTATTATAGCATCTGTTCTGATATCTGAATCAGCACAACAGAATAAATAACAGGAAATGGGACCTTCAGTTTTTCGCCCAGTTGGGAAGATTACATCTCATATGATTTCTTTATCAATTTGAATAATTGTGTCATAATTAATCTAGTGGAACATATTCATTACTCCGAGATTATCCAAGGATTTAGAAACAGCCTTGTCTGAAGATGTCCCCTGTAATCGATCAGGGCTTGAAATGGTAAAATCTTTGTTCAGAGACACATTAAGTGCTACTGCTTATTTTCACAAAAACCGATTGTGCTATTTTGATATTAAAGCCGATAATGTGCTAATCGATTTTGATTCAACTGCCAAATTATCCGATTTTCCGTTTCATCAAAATAATGAGAATGCCATAAAAAGATTTGCATCACCACTTATATATTGTCCTCCTATCTTTGAGAACGAGATTTCAAGCATTTCTGGATAAGAATGATGAATGATATCAGAAGTATTGAGAAAAATACATTTCATAAGCATAAGGATATATACACAGTCTTGTTCAAAACTGTACAGATAGACACCTTTCGATCTTTGATGTTTCTTCTTTCCTGCTTCTCATTTAGAAAAGCGAGATATAGAAGATGCTCTAGATTTCATTAACTTTTTGCTACGATCCAAAACAGTTAATAAACCTTCAGCTAGAGACGCATTGGAGCATCTATTTTTTATGGAAGGGAAACGTCAATTTCAATGTCTGTTTCTTTTCCTACTTCTAATTTTGAAAAACGAGATATAGAAGATGCTTTAGATTTCATTCACTTTTTGCTACGATTCGAAACAGTAAATAGACCTTCAGCTAGAGACGCATTGGAGCATCTATTTATTATGGAAGGGAAACGTCAATATCAATGTCTGTTTCTTTTCATGCTTCTCGTTTAGAAAAACGAAATATAGAAGATGCTATAGATTTCATTCACTTTTTGCTACGATTCGAAACAGTTAATAGACCTTCAGCTAGAGACGCATTGGAGCATGTATTTTTGATGGAAAAAAACGTCAATTTCAATGTTTGTTTCTATTCCTGCTTCTCATTTAGAAAAACGAGATTTATAGATGCTTTAGATTTCATTCACTTTTTGCTACGATTCGAAACAGTTAAAAGACCTTCACCTAGAGACGCATTGGATCATGTATTTTTGATGGAAGGGAAACGTCAATTTCAATGTCTGCTTCTTTTCCTGCTTCTCATTTAGAAAAACGAGATATAGAAGATGCTCTAGATTTCATTCCCATTGTACTACGATTTGAAACAGTTAATAGACCTTCAGCTAGAGACGCATTGGAGCATGTATTTTTGATGGAAGGGAAAGTCAATTTCAAAAACCAGACAGTTTGTGGCTACAAAACGATTCATGCGATCTGCTAATTTGCCAAGTTGCAATGGACATTTAGATTTCAAAAACACACTACTACAAAAGAGAATGAAAATCCACAGAAATAAATTGATATGTAATGAAATATCACTACATAAAAATAGAAAATGGAGAGAAAAACGGATGTAATCAATGAATTACTTGGAATATCACGATTTCGATTCGTATGATGTGGTGCTTCTTGATATTTTTTTAAATATCAAAAATAAATATCGTGAGACATGGAATAGGGACCAAGAACTTGAAAAAGTTACAGAAAAACCAAAATTTGATTGCAAAAAGGAAATGTGAAACTGAAAAATATCAGCAGCTTATTCCTGAAAATGAAATAAATGGAGATAAACTGAAAATCATATCCCATACTGAAGAACATTATGAACATGTCAATACTGTAAACTATACCTCTGGTATAAGGCTGGGAGTCTATGTAAGACAATCAATTCACGACAATGACCATTTATATATTTCTAAAGAAAACTCACTTGAGGATAACGTCAACTGGAATGCAATGTACCGCAATCGTGAACAAGTTTCCGTTGGATATTTAAACACCGAAGAAACTTGTGATAAGTTTAAAAAGAAAAACAGAATCCAAAAAATATGCGCTTGGCTTCAAGAAAAACTGAGAAAGGTCTGCGTCTGTGGATTAAGTCAGGGCCTGATCACCAACGGGGCACACTTCCACCAGTTAAAAAGAATAGAAATATTTTCCTTATTCATAGCAGTAATCTTACATGAATATGGCGTTTTATTCAGACGAAAATTTCTATAAAATTTTAATAGTGGAAGTGTGCCCCGTCGGTAATCAGGCCCTGGATTAAGTCCGACTTCTAGAAAATGATCGAAGAAACTGTATGATCAGCATGATTGTATTATTATATAATTGTCTCTATTGCTTTTATGATTTTAATTTATGAGAAAAATTATTATTATTATATATGATTGCTTTTAAAAATTAGTGCAATTTTCCTCTTTTATGCCAAGGCCCCTATAAACAAAGAAGTACCTTAAATTTATATAATAAGGTGATCTCTTACTTATACAAAACTCTTGTCAATTGTAGGACATTTTTCTTCAGTCCAAGAAGAGTAGTATTAGAGATAGGGAACTGTAGTTTATTAAATTAATACAATACAGTAGAAATTCATAATAGAATTTTATTCTTGTAATTGGAATTAATTTAATAAATAATCAGTAACGATACACAAATTTTGGTTTGTGTTACTTATTTGTTAAATCAGAGTTTTCATCAGTTGTACTCATTAAAGTTTCTGTAAAAATCAAAATATGGTTGTAGAGAAATGAGTTCCTGACCACACGTTTGGACGATTGTCGATAATTCAACAATCGAGAACATACACATCATAGAAAATAGCAACCACGACAGTCATTGATTAATTCCCTGATACCACAATTGAGATTTTCATCAATCGATTGTCGTACTGAGAAGCTAAAAACCAGAATTGCAAAATTCAGCGATTACCTCGGCAGGAAATGCTATCATAGTGATGGTCAATTGCAGGATTATTTTACAATCGCAACTTGTACTATTCTTTTAAAAGAATTTTAATTGCAGGATATGTAAATCAATGTTTGCATTTTTTTTTGTAGAAAATGAATTAGCTGGGTCGGATCATTTTAGTAAAGCACCTTAGTAAGATAGTCATTTTTGTAAACAATTTTACTAAATTATTTACAGTTTTACTTGCTCCATTGCCTGAAATTTTTGATTGGGCCTTGTGAAGGTTCCAAACTCAAGCGACTCCATCCATCGGTTTTATCATTAGATACATCTACATTGTCAAAAACACTTTACTTTTTGTTAATTATGATCTCTGTTTTCACTTACTTCTGGTCTCAATTCCTTGGGACACAGCTCAAAAAGTTGCATTGAGCATACAGTTTTCGCAATGGAGATTTCAGACTTGTCGCATTTCTAATGAAGTGTATTGGCTTTTCCAATCTTTTTGTTAGTAGCTAATATTTGTTAGGAAGTGTTTTATGATTTTCAGTTCTATAGGACTTTCCGGATACAGTTTCAGCTTTGAGGTCTTTTATCTTCTCTCTAGCTTCTTCTGGTTTTATCATCCTGCCTACAGTGGATTTATCTTTCAGCTGCATGCATACCGTAAAATTCCGTTAATCCGCCCTTCCCGATTAAGCACCTCCCTCCAACTTTGTAAACAAATTGGAAAATTCAAAAAATCCCGAGAAAGCGCCCTCCCCCAAAAGAAATTTCGCCTCGCACATCAAAATCAGCACCAAAAATTTTATCTCATGAGTGTTTTTTTTTTCAACGGATCATAAAGGCGTGACGATTCTTTGATATATCGCAAACATGTACAAACACAAAAGTAACATACACAACTTCAACTATAGTCAATCTGAAAAAGCAATATAACCAAACATTAGTTTTGCAGTAAATTTATCTCCATGGCGATATGAAGTTAATAAAAATATCAATTGTGAAAGTTTCTCATGAAATAAGTTTAAAAATGTGTATTTGATGCTGTGTTTGAAATATTTTGATTAAAAAAGAATCTATTTATTTTATCAAAGAATTTATAAGGGTATTTAACGTTATTATGAAAACCAATCACAAAAAAAGTATCGATTGATTGATCAATAGATGGCGCCACAGTCGAATTTGTAGGGTATTTTGTGCTATCTTTGTGGTAGCAATGTTTTTCGTTTTAAAATTTTGGCAACACTACCAATTTGTTCCGTATGTTCTCAATTTTTGTGATTTGTATTATTTATTTAGCATTTATAGATAAGAAATCATGTTTTAAAAAAATAAAAAATGGTTATTTAATCTTCCTAATTGACAACAGATGGCGACACCACATAAAATATTACTAGTTCTAGAAAGTATTTCAGGACATTTTCGCAGTGTTTTTTAATTATTTTAAATTATTAAGTTCCTTTTATTTTTCTGTTACCATATTAATGACAGATATTAGTGTTATTATTTATCTAAATGCATTCCAGTTTCAAAGTTTCTGAAATACGGAATTTTCTATAATCTGAAATCGCCATTAATCGTGAAGTTATACTGTTTTTCTATTAGTATATCATTTTTTTTTTTCAAAATGTTTTTCTTTTGTCACTTTATTAAAATAATGCATACTTTGCAACGATCGGCCATTAGCATCTCACCACCACCACCATCCATAAATATCATATACTACAATTTTAATACCGTGTAAGTGCACCCCCCTGATTATTTTATGATTTTCCGTCGCGTTTAAAGGGGCAGATTAACGGGATTTTGCGGTATGCATGTTCTATAGGAGCCCTTTTCTTTTTTCAGCTTTTGTATGGTGGTTGTCCCATTTCTTCCAGCTACATATAGTGTTAAAATTTTTCCAAAGACAGTGTTCAACCCTTAACTGCTGTGACAGAAATTGCCGCATAGCTACCGTGAGTGGTCTCTGAGACCACTTGATATAAAGATAAATAAAAGACTTGATTAACTCATAAGATACCATTATTGTACTAAACTTTATGTACAGGACTATTGTAATTAAAATTCATCTATTCAGAAGTCTTTAGCAATAGTACTAGGGCTACAAGTGAAACAAAATTTCACCAGTATCTAAAGTTAAACTGAAAATTATAAGTTAAACTGTGAAAATTGGAAAACATCAGCAGTCTGTGAGACTGATAACAGCAGTTAAGGGTTAATATATACAGTGGTGGCCAAAAGTTTGGACATTTTTTGAAAGTTTCATGTTTTTCAAATTTGTGTGCTTGTAGAATATATTAATTTTCACTTTAATACAAACGTTTATATATCAAATTGAAGGTAATTTAATGTAGAATTTAATAATAAAATCAGAATTACAATAACTGTATTACAAAAAATGTTATGCTCATTTTAGTAGAACAAACAAACACAAATCATTTTGAATAAGGACGTGTTTTGTAATAAAAGCGTACTAGCCAATCACAAACACTGTTCTGAGGACCAATCAAATGTCTGTAACTATAGTTTAGGTTATTTGGATGGTAAAAGAATTATTGTTGTGGAAATATTTTGCGGAATGATGCATACTAGTACAATTAAATAGAGTATTGCTGTTTTTGAATATTTAAAGTCCTTTTTTTTAATTAAACTAATTTTAAACAATGTCATCAACAAGAAGAACTAATTGGACATCTACAAAAAGAAGCCAAATTGTCATATTGAGAGAAAATGGCCTCTCTTATGCTGAAATTGCAAGACAAGTTGGTGGTTCAGTGACTTGTTCTGGTGTACGAAAGTTCTGTTTACGCTATGAAAAAACGAAACCAGTGGAAAATAAGGCCAAATCAGGCCGAAAAAAATGCAAAAGTGCTACTGCCGATAAAAAAATTAAACGGCTATGCCTTCAAGATAGAAAAATTTCATCAGATGCCATTAGATGTGAAATGAATGCAGCGGGTATTGCAGTAAGTTCAAGAACAATAAGAAGAAGGTTATCAGGATTTGGACTACAAGCTAGAACTCCAAGGAAAAAACCATATTTAAATCAAAAGCAACGTGAAAAACGAGTTAAGTGGGCAAAAGAACACATTAAATGGACAGAAAATCAATGGAAGCAAGTAATCTGGAGCGATGAGAGTAAAATATTGCTCTTTGGTAGTGATGGTAGAAAATACGTGAGACGTAGAATAGGAGAAGCACTTCATCCTGACTGCATTGAAGCAACTACAAATATCATGATTTGGGCATGTATGTCTGCAGATGGTGTGGGCCGAATTCAAGTGATTGATGGCATCCTGAATGCCAAAAAATACATCGAAACTGTCCTGGAACTAAAATTGATACCTTCCATCAGGGATCTCTTCCCCAACAACGCACCATTTATTTTTCAGCAGGATTCAGCTCCATGCCACACAGCAAAAGTATGCAAAGCATGGTTTCAAAATAAAGGCATAAATATATTACCATGGCCAGGAAACAGCTCTGATCTCAATCCAATTGAAAATTTGTGATGACGTTTGAAAATTCTTGTACGAAAAAAACGTCCATCCAATAAAAGACAACTTATTGAAGCTATAATTGATTCTTGGCACCATGTGATTACGAAAGATGAACTCCAAACACTCGTTCACTCGATGAAAAGATACCGTGAAGCTGTCTTAAAAAATAAGGGTTATCCTACTAAGTATTGATTGTGTACGTATCATTTTAAAAAAATGTAAATCTAAGATAGATCTTACTATTAGTTGCATAACTTTTCTTGTAATACAGATATTGTAATACTGTTTTCATTATAAAATTACCTTCAATTTGATGTATAAACGTTTGTATTTAAGTTAAAATTAATATATTCTACAAGCACACAAAGTTGAAAAACATGAAACTTTCAAAAAAAATCTCCAAACTTTCGGCTACCACTGTATATATATATATAAGGGTAGGGAGGGGCCAAGAGGGAATAAAGTAGGGACCAGCTGTCAAAGCTATGATAACATCGAAAATGGGAGGGAAGAAAGGAGAAAAAAGGAGGAGTGAGAGATTTAAAAGAGAAATACTACAGAGGAAGGAGAAAACTGAAAAACAGCTGGAAAAAAGGGTAAATGCCAAAAAAAGAAAAGGTCTTCTATAGAAAAAGTACATGAATGCAACTGAAGGATAAATCCTCTGTGGCCAGCAACACAGGGTGATAAAACTGGAAGAAGCTAGAGAGAGAAAATAAAAGACCCCCAAACTGGAACTGTATCCAGAAAGCCCTAAAGAACTGAATAACATAAACTAATCTGCCTTCAAAACAATATCAGTTACTAACGAAAAAAATTGGAAAAGTCAATACACTGGAGACATTGAGAAATTATGACTTAAATGAGATGTCTGAAATCCCCAATGCCGAAACAATGACAAATCTGTATGCTGAACACAACTTTATGAGCTGCGTTCCAGCTAGAGATGGGAAGCTAACAAAAGTGAATGGGAAAATATGACATAAACCGATTGAGTTTGACTCTGGTGGCCTCATGGATTGTGGGGATTCGTCCATTACAGAATAATTCTCGATAAGATCAATTCAGATAAAAATAGCAATTGGTAGACTGGAGTCATCCAGAAACAACTGACACAATAAAAAACAACAGACATGTCCATACAATCCAGAGAATCAATAAAAATATCTTGTAACACTAAGCCACACTTACAGTTTTGCATCTATATATTATAATAAACTATTATTATATACTAATAATTAATATGTAAATATTAATTTTAACCAATATAACATGTCAATATAAACTGTGTGGTGGATAAGGCCTATTTGTTAATATGGAAGATGAAATGTTATAGACCAGATTTACAATATTCTAACCCAGTATTGAAACTGTTAATTCATTTTTTAAAAATTGAATTCGTATGTTTGGTTTTATTATACAAGATTTCAAAAACTATCACAAGGTGCTTAAAAAATACTTTTTTTACAAAATGTGTTATGTATAGCATGGAACCATTTATTTCAGAATCATATTTTCATTTGATTGATTTCTGAATCTTTGCAGAAAAAATTGTCATACAGTACCAGTTTCACATGTGCTTTGCTTTATACATAATCACATGCCTTCTTTCAAATTCTGATTAATCTCTGATCTTGATTGGATCTGATTCTTAATCTGATTAATTCAATAATTAATTTGGAATCAGAAACAATGGCACAGCCACATGTATTCTATATATTTGATCAAATGAGTGTTGCTTTGATATTTAACCAATTATCCAGAAAGCATCTGGTACCGACCATTCTGAATAAATGGGTCTATACTGCATTTATAATTATATGACGAAATTGCAGTTCTTGCATGCAATGAACTGGAAGGCCGCATAGTGAATACCACTACATTCCATGGAAGTATACAAATGTTTAGAATGCATCTAGGTAAAAGTCTAACATTTAAATAAAGTACAAAATAACATCTAACGTTTAAGTAAAGGACAAAATAACAAATTGTATGTATGTCAAGGACCAAGTGAACTAAAACTTTAATAATTTTCCAATAAAAAAATCCAATGTTTTCTACACAAAAACACCCATATCACCAAACTGCAACGAATAATTTATATATAAAAAAAGCTTGACAACCTTGATTATAAAAAAATTCTCATACAAATAAACAAGGTGATTTTTTCTGGGGGTGATGATGGGTAAATCTAATGAAGAAAACTAAATATTTTAATTTTTTGGAATTCTCGCTAAACCAACTTCAAAGTATTGGGGATATTTATCCGGTTTGTTAAAGTTTTATGAATTGTTCACTGACAACATTTTTTTTTTTAACAACATTTACAATTGGCAGAAATCACTCAAAGATAGACTGCCAAAATGATCTTCTTGTGTCAAACTGTAAGTATCCCTACACATTTAAAAAAAAAAAAACTGTAAATAAATATAGAGACAATAAGATAACTAAAGCTGCACTCAAAATAGTTCTGAATAAATTTTAATGCTTTAAAAGGTACAAAATCTTTAATCGCTTATTATATGAACAATCTGTATAAATATTCAACAAAAAAATAAAATATTAATGTATTAAAAATTCTTTTTTTCTTTTGCACTGGTATGGATTTCTTTCTTGATACGACTCATTTCTTGTATGAGATTTTCTTCTAATTTTTTCATACTTGACTTCTGTCCTTCCATATTAGCGAGGCTGCTTTTCAGACAGCTGATTTTATCCAAAAATGAATCAACCTGTGAAGGAAAATGACATTTATCAAACAACAATAAAATACAATAACAAAATTTTGATACTTTTCCCCTAGGTTTTCCCCCTTGGTGTTCTTTTAAAAAGTTTGGTGCAATTGAGGCTTCAAAAAGTGAGATTTGTTGTCAAATGATATAAACAGTAGGGTGGATTGAAAAATCGAAATTTGGATAATCGAATCGGCGCGGGGTACAAAAGTTGCCTTTTATGTATATTAGTTTCCATCTGTTTTTTTATTGAAATCAATTCATATCTTCCGGTGCCCCAAGCACCCCAAAAATAGCTAAAAAAGGAAATTTTTATGAAAATTTACATATTTTATTATTTTTAATATTTTTCAAAATTACTTTTGGCGCGGGGTGCAAAAGTTGTCTTTTATGCATATTAGTTTACATGTTTTTTTAAAGTGAAATCTATTAATATTTTCCGGTGCCCCAAGCACCCCAAAAATAGTTAAAATTAAAAGTTTTATAAAAAATTGTAATTTTTTTGTTGTTTTTTTATTCTTTATTTATTTCTTTAATTACTTTTAGCGCAGGGTGCGAAAGTTGTCTTTTAAACCTACTAACACAAATGCAAAATATTTTTAACTTCAATAAATGTCTTCCGGGTGCCCCAAGACACTTAAATATTCGTCGAAAATATGCAAATTTTGTACTTAAAATTGTAAGTAAAAAGAAGAGTTAAATAATCATTTGTATAGCGTAGTTATTAGATCCAGGAGATGACAATTCGTTTATCGTTTATTCTAAATGTATAAAATTAGTTTTATACTATATTGTTACATACAAAATTTTGAATAGACAGCTGCTTAAATTTGCCAGCTCTGTTTTACGACATATTGGAATCGTACATAAAAAGAGACTTCGAATTTAGTAGATCGCAACAAAATTCTTTGATAGCTTACAAAGGTTCAAAATTTAGTTGTACAGACGAGTAATTTAGTCGTGTCTCTGTCTATTTTAACCGGATTATTTTCCGATGGGAAAAAGATAATATAAAAGTGCTAGTGATAAAGAGCACAATGTACTACACAAAGATCACAAAGGAGGAACATTATACTCTTGTAAAGGAACCTGACTCTCTGCATACTGGACACGTTACATTTGCAACAGAAGAAAGGCCTTTACGACATTTACTACATTCTTTAGATGTGCAACAATTCGTACTAAAGCCTTTGTGGGCCCAATTGGTACAGCAATCAAAACCTTCGAGGAGCTACCTGTAGCTTCCTTTTCTTCAATAAGTATGGAGAATATGCCAGATAACATAGATAGAATGGTTCTCATCATTGATCAGCAATATTTATATGATATTTGTGCAGACATATCACGTGGTCAAAGTCGTTCTGAACAGGCATTTAAAAACCATGTTCCAGTTCTTTACTCAAGATGGCCACAGAAAATCCATCTGAAAAACTCATTATTCTTACAACATATATTATGAAAGTATGGACCTATATGGTTCCATATCAAAATAATGCCCTCCATAACAGAAGGACAGCGGTATATTGGAAAACTTATCACATTTTCTAGATATTTGGAATCCAATCTAAGAAAATTTGTAGACACTGTTGTTTAATTAGATAGCTTCTTTTGTCATCCTGAAAATTTTTTATTATCAATGCTCTCGGATAACACAGAGCCTATCAGAGTCTTTAGCAATAAGAAAACTATGTTGTGCTTGAAATGAAAATAGAGGATCACCAGAAGTAAGATTTTTTCAAGTACCAAAAATATACTTCAGAGCATAGTATTATTGTGAACTTACTGACTGGCAATGAATTGGACGTTTTGAACCACCTCTTTTGATGAAGGTGACTTGCGAGGAAATTGAGGCTATGATAAAAGTAGGAAAAACGGAGGAATGGTCAAAATATCCATGTCATACACAAGATGATAAAAGATGCATTCAACTTGTGCCTGAGGCATCAGAAAGTGTATCTGGACAGGGAAAGAGACTCGGTTTCATAATAAATAGAATAAAATCAAGACGCCATGTCAAACATTTTAATCCCAAAATGGATTACAAACTTTAGAAATATGTAAATCTCCAAATTAAAAGAAATAAACAATTTGCTACGTAAGTTCAATTTTTATAATTTTTAAGATTTAGTGCTTTGATTCCTAAATTTATACTTCATGTATTATAATAAAATTATTATTATTTATATGTTTATACGTTATTAATTAAACACTTTGCCAACTTTGTAAACAATTTTCGTAAATTTAAAATTTTTGATACATTTTCTTAAAAGTTTCAATTTTTAACTATACCTGGAGTACCGGCAGATATGAATGGATTTCGATAAAAAATAATATATGTAAACTACACAATTATGTAAAACACCCAATACACAACTTTCTCACACGACGCCAAATGGAATTAAAAAAAGAAAAAATATAATTTTTCATAAAACCTTCAATTTTTAACTATTTTTGGGACGCTTGGGGCAAATGAAGATATGAATGAATTTCGATTAAAAAAAACATGCAAACTAATATAAATAAAAGACAACTTTTACACCCCTCGCTAAAAGTAATTTTAAATAAATAAAAAAACAAAAAAAATTATAAATTTTCATAAAAATTTCAATTTTTAACTATTTTGGGGCGCTTGGGGAACCGGAAGATATGAATGGATTTCAATAAAAAAAACGTGTAAACTAATATACATAAAAGGCAACTTTTGCACCCCGCGCCAAAAGTAATTTCGAAAAAAAAAAAAATTTCGTATACTTTTCGATCCACCCTAATAAACAGCTAAGAAAAAACAAATCTGTTGAACTTTTAAGCTTGTTTATTTATGTATATATATATATAAACATATCATTTATACATATATTATTATGTATATATTATTTATTTATACATATATTATTATTATTAGTTTTTTATATAGAATTTACTTCTGTTAGTATATAAAAATAGATAAATGGCTTCTTTTTACATTAAATAAATTGTATAAATATTGAAAAAAAATGCTTGTGTATATGGAAAAATATGAAACACCCCAACATTTGGCTTTCTTATTCTTCTGCTATATACAGAAAGAGTGCTTTTGGAGAAACCAGGTATGAAGTATGTTTGAAAGTTTGAAATGTGTTTGATGTATTTACTTGTAAAGAAAACAGAAAGAATGTTGTCCACATGTTTTGTTGATAAGAAGTTCTGCTTTATCCCTACACGTGCAGAGGACAAGTGCAAGAAGAAGATATTAAGTCGTGTTCACATAACACTTACTACAAAAAGTCATAAATTATTTCACTGGGCTTTCTTTTCCAAAGGCTCTGTGGTCATCAACAAAAGAAAGGGGTGGTGATAAACATGTCACAAATTCTCTTCCGTAGATGCGCTACAGAAGACTCACCACAAAACAGGTATAGCTGGTTGTAGAGTAACAAAAAGCTATTATTAAATACTTTTAAAAGTAACTATCTCTTTTAGGTGTTATAAAGAAATTTCATGTAAATAGTGATGTTTTATTGACTTGGTTTTTTTCAATTGAACCAGTAAGGTATGTGAATAATAAATGTATAACTATATCTGTATATCACAGTAAATGTATATCAAGAAAGAAAAAACATGCATCAAGCATATATTATGAAATACTTTCCAACACTAACATAATACTTTAACAAACATTCACTGTTTAATAAGGTAAATAAAATACCTAAGTAAACATTTTAGAAAATGCAAACCGATTTGAAAAACAACAGATTTCAGAAATTACAGGCCATAGCCAGAAATGTACTCCCATTCTTTTGTACAGTTTTGCATATAGTCTATAGATTTGCATATACTCTTAGTATGCTGCAATTTAGTTTAGTATAAGAAAACACATAGCACAGTTGAAAATTCACACCTTCAGCCGTTTCTACCAATAGATGGAATAATATTTGAATTCGTTTGTACAGCGCTGTATACTACTGTAAGATTTTTATACATTCCACAAATTAAGCTAAAGTTTAATTCAGGCAAAAACACACTGAAAACTATTGAAATCACACTTACCAGATATTATTACAGAGGTGACCCTGTATCCAGTTCTTTGCATGGCCTTGTATATGAGTTTATTTATATTCAACAGACATCTCTTAGTATACTAAATATATTTCACATTCAACATTTATAACTCGATTAAAAAAAGCCTTTAATCAACTTACGCTGATAAATAGTAATGCTTATGAATTCTTTTGTGTAGCTGTGTATATGATGTATAGCATTTATACATACCATATAGTATGCAAAAATTTAGTTAAATGCATACCTAACTGAATCTGCACTTCCAGCAATTATCACTTATTGATAATACTTCAGATACTGTACTGCATTAGAAATCCTTTGTGTGTCCCTGTAAATGAACAATAAATGCTATGCCAATCATATTATTCAACAAGTACCTTGTAGTAAATCTCAGTAATGTATGCCAATTTCATTACATTTCTGTAACATAATTAAAATATATTGCAAACAGTCTGAGTCCGACCAGGCCCAAAAGACTGGTATAAAATTCAAGCATGAGCCTGCCTCATCTCTACTAGGCATTGCCCCAGTGTACATAGGTATCATCAATCTTTTTCATTAAAAAACTTAACTGGCTTATCCACAATATAAACAAAAATAGAATACATCTAAATTGCCTGTTATATAAGTAGCATCATCGTAGTTGGCAAGAATAAACCAGACATCGTGCTTATCCATTATTGCTGCTAAATCACATTGTTATGTGACAGATTCTGTTTGCAATTTGGTAAACAAAATCTCCTAACAAAATATTTCGCTTGTGTAAATGCACAACAGGAGAGTAAACAAGTATCGAAAATCAAATGAATTATAATAGTATGATAGTCATGCATTTAAAATAACAGGAAACTTATAGAAAAGTCACAAATTGTAAATAATAATGATCATAATTAAATAAATGAGTTACTTTTAAATATGCTGACTCTGGAATCTCTTCTTCAAAATCATAGTCTTCACACTCCTTAAACTTTTTTGCCGATTGCATGACCTTAGCTGCAATAATAGGAAAATAACTAAATTTATAATCACAAAAAAAATGTAAACATGCACAAAAATTTAATTTAGCTTTTTAAAACTAAAATGTAGTTCAACCTGCACATTAAACCATACTTGCTAATTTTCTTTTGCAATTTATGCAATGTCAACACCTAATTTAAATAACCCATGAGCCGCCACTGGTTCCAGTTTACTCAAAACATGGTCTGAAATCCGAAATGCATTTCTTTATATTAGTTAATACAACTTTTTATGGAATAAACCTAAAAAATAATTGATTTTTTTTTAAAATTATAAAATAGCAGGCACTTGAAATCAACATTGATTTTTTTTACCCTTTCTTGGTCTTTGACCTGCAGTAAAAAATATTTAATATGGACAATTTTAACATGCTATAAGTTCATTCCATGTTCAAAAGTGTTTACTTTGTTGTAAAAAATTTTCAAGTGGTTTCAAATTGTGAAATTTTTTTTCAAAATTTCCAACCACCGTTGATTTGCTAGAGCCTATGTAGATTTGAAAAATCTTGTTTTGAGAAAATGTTTCATAAACTCGTTGACCCATAACAATTTTGCCATTCATCCGTTTTGCACAAAAGTAATTTTTTGTGGGTTTTTTGGGTTGCCAAACACAAATTTAAGGTCAGATTTTAAAAATTCTAAAGGAGCAAAGGATAAAAAAATTAAATTAATTTAAACTTATTTGGCTATTTCTTTTTTAAATGTTTGACAGGCTGCAGCAATGTAAATACAGTAGAACACCGCTAATCCAAACTAATTGGGGCTGGCACTTGTTCAGATTACCTAAAATTCCAATAAAAATAGAAAAGAAAAAGGTGTATGCAAAAAAAATGTAAGTTATAATACTTAGTAGTACTACTATCTCTTGAATTCTTTTATTCAAAAGTAATAGGAAGAGAATATGTCTCCCCTTTTCATTAGAATATGGAAGTGCTCCTATATGAAGTGACCATATCTTATGGCTAAATGAAGAAGAGATTCATTCCATGAAACTAGTGAGCTGTGGGTGCCATGACAGCGGAGGATAAAAAAATAGATTTTTTTCTTTTTTTCTCCACGTCTTCCTCATATGCGGTTCAACCCCTAATTTTCCAAGAAATAAATCATTCACTTTCTTGCTAGTTCATTCTCGTACAAACATGCATCTCCCTAACATGTCATTCTCTTCTGTAAAATCAAAATCACTTATTTTGTGTGGATCTTGTTAAGTTTATTAATTAATTTTAATAAATATTTTAAGCATTTCAATTGTTGTGTCGCTAACACAACTTAAATTTAAATATTTATTAAATTATTTTATTTCTAAATTGTCTAATTATTAACCTTTATAATATCGTGTAATTATGGGATGTTTTGTTTATTTTAATACTAATTGTTGTTTTTCATAGTTAAAGTTAATATTGCAGTTATGGGTTGCAGGTTGATTTAATAGCTAAAGTTGTTTATTTTTAATTATATTCTTCTGGCACAGAATTTTATTTAATTCTCACACTGTCCACTAAGTTCAATAGTTTCTAAATAAATATTGGTTTAATTATAGATTTGTATTATTTGGGCTGAATGATTGTTTATTAACATATAATGTTTTTGGAATTGGCCTTTAATCGGTTGATTAGAGCGCACTTCAACTTGTTTAACGTTAATTTTGAAAATGTTTATTTTTGTAACGATCATATTGCACCATTATTCACAGATATATTTTTAAATATGTGGTTATAATTTAAATATTAAATTGAAAGGAGTTGCTGGTATTTTAAGAAGGCTTTTGTGGAGGCTGCTGGTTAAATTAAATATAAATGATAATCCATTTACTTTTGCATGTGGTGAAAATTCTGTTTTTCTCTCTCTCTTTTCCCTTTTTCCCCTTGTTTACAATATTATCGGCGAACACCGGACCGGAGCAAGTCTTCTGGTAAAGTCATCAAAGAGTGAATACCCCTTTAGCGTCCCCACGTGATCTTTGACGTCACGTATTTCCGGATGATGAGTTTAACACATGTGCGCAGAGATACATATGCATTTTTAATCATAAACCTTAAATGAATTTAAGTAAAGAAAATAATGAAATGCAAGTAAGAATCTGATGCTCTATTGCTCAGATTATGAACATGTTTCACAATAGCTCATCTTAATTAAGATTTTTCTTCAAGACGTTCATATAACTATTTATCCTGCGCGTATAGAGATCAAAAGTAAGTGAACAAGCACAAGAGAAGTTGAGTGGCGAGTTCTTGAAAGCAAGAGCGAGAGGGATAAATTCTTGATTCGGACGGCAGCAGAGATGGAGTAGAACTGAGAAGGTCTCAGATTTATCTGCCAGTACTGAGTGGCCAGGGGCCACAAAATGATAAGTTCTCGTCTTTCCTGTCTTTTCTTTAATTTTCTCTGCATGCTTCCTAATATTTTTTTTATGTTCATTTAAACTTCAATCTATCTTCAAGCATTATGCTTGGTTTAAATTAATTTAAAATATGGTTAGTTAATTTTTTAAAACTAAACCAGCAGCTCCTAATTATATAGTAAAATATTAAATGAAATATAGAATGTTTCACACGACTATGTATAGTCGAATTTTGTGTTGGAAATATAGTAATGTTGCACACGACTATGTATTGTTGAATTTTATATCGAAAGGAGATTTCCTTGGTTAATTCTGAAGGCAAAGCTATACTTAATTATATATGTTTATCACAATAAACAAAATTTAATTACAATTATGAATTGTGTTCATTTACCTTGCAGTGCATCCTTTTAATTATTTTATTTCAGCCTTAGAAGAAGTGATTTTAACATTTGAGGGAATGCAGACAACTTATGTAAAGATTAATTTTTGTTAACTTTTAAGTAGTAATTTTAATAGTAAGAATATAATTTTAGACTAATCTAATTTTAATTCTCGCGTGATTTTCAGTTAAGAAGTTGTCTGTATACAGTAAATCAGGTTTTAGTGAATAACCGTTGGAACTGGTTGATATGGGGATAATGTATATGTTTTGAAACGGAGTTGAGGTAAATTGGATTTTATTAATGATGGAGAATTAAGAGATATTTTGATATGTTGAATTGATAAGAAATTGGAGATGTACCTTTTGATATACATTTTTGAATCAACTAGTTCCATCGCGTTATGTTTCAGGAGAATACATTTTATTTTTCAGATTAAGATTTATTTCAGGAAGAAGAAGATTAATAATGGAGATTTAAAATTAATTTTGAGTTTGCTAATGAAATGAGACCATTGAAGTTCGTAAGAGTTTAAATTACATTTTTTTGGATTGAATTTTCAGGTGTTTTAACTTTCAAATTGTTTTGTTGAATTATTTTGAATTTGTAATTATGGTACTAAAATTGTCTCATTTCTTAGTATTTTTGAATGATAGAAGAGAGGAAGATTAACTTTTATTTAGAGAGAAGGATTTACAAATGAGTTAAGATTTTATTAAGTGATGATCCACCTTGACCACACATCTGGTTTGTTGCAAATTTATTTTAGAAACACAACACAATTATGTCAAATAAACGGAAATGTAGTGTATGCTCACTAAAAGACAAATTAGATGTGCTAGCACGTTTAGACAAAGGGAAATCAGCCATGAAATTTGTTGTTGAACTTGGCATTGGCAAAGCAACAATTAGTGATTAGAAAAAGAATCACAGCAAAATTTAACAGTTTAGTTCAACGACATCAGAAAACACACTTGAAAAACGTAAAACATTTAAAGTGTCACATTATGAAAACATTGAAGAAGCTCTTTACCTTTGGTTTTCACAAGAGTTTATTAGACAAATATGGCTGAAACTTGTGACAATTATACTTACTGCTATCTTTTACATTTGCCTTTGAATACCGATATATAACGTCGTCTGGAAGGGCATTGGATAGATCTTCGACTATTTCTTCTTTACAAGGAATTGATGGTCTGGCAGGAAGTGTTGTGGATCTTCTGAACATTTTGCACGATAGCTTAAATTAATATGAGTTTTAAAATATAAATTGAATTCAGAAAATTATAATTACAAATCTCTGCTACAAAATCTTGAATGGTTGAAATAACAGTCGTAATTAAGAAGGAAATTAATGAACGAACAAGCTAAAACATTCTGCTATAAAACAAGTTGTGCTGATGTTTATGGCTGGCAGCAACAAACAATAACAAAAACTGAATTGAATCGCATCAGATTCATTCTCGTTTGAGTCATTCAATGTAACAATTCAAACCATAGATGCACTATAGATTAGTTTGTCCACTCCTGCTGTTCTAACCTCCTTATTTTCTCAGAATCTCGTAAATTTGTATGGTAAAGATTTTGACATAAATTAAAAAAGTAAAATAATAGTTTCCAACTAAACAAAGCTAGATCTGCATAATGATCTGACCATGATTTCATAATCAATGAACTTTTTATTTTGTTTTGGCAAAAGTCTGGAGTTTTGTGTTTGGTTGTGGCAATGACAGGTAAATTGCCTTTATCATGGCCGACTATAATGTATATACGGCCCGCTCATTTCGCCAAAAACCGCCGAAAATGTGAAGCCGGATTAAACTTCAAACCCTGAACCATTTCATTGGACCACGTGGTCTTTGTTTACATTAAAACCCTGCCCAGATAACGGCTCGTATTTTATTAACGTCTTTTATTTCGATCATTATCAAAGTTTGAGATACATTAATCGTATTTTCAAATAAACGAATTAAATAGTTATACCATTCAATTCCACACTATTTATAAACATATTTTTGTAAAGATTGTTGCATTTTATAGCTACATTAACAAATGTGAATTTTTAAGGTTTGCTAGATTCTTATTTGTTTATAATTGCATGCGATACTTTAACACTATTTCTATCGTTGTAAAATGTCACCTTTTTAAAGCTTTTATTTATGTTTATTTTGCTTGTAGTTTTTGAATAAGCTTTAAAAAAAAGGGGGTCTTCAATGTATTAAAAATTATTTGTAACTGTTTCAATGAAAAATTATAAATCGAAATATTTTAAAATGTGCCACTTGACACCTGTAGTGTGTGAGATTATTGTGCAGTATAAAAATTAAAACACACTTCAAACATTTGTTTTTCTGTAAGAAAAAAATCTAAAAAAAAAAAAGAAAAAAAATCGGTACTTTTCGGTTAGCCGGGCGCCAGTGATATTTGATATATGTACATATATAAATATATGTGTGCATATATATGTATGTATATATATGTATATGTAGGTATAGGTGTATCTATATATATATAAGTGTATATATACATGTATATATATCAATGGCGCCCGGGTAACCGAAAAGTACCAAAAAATCATCAGGAACATTATGTAAATTCTGAGACTCAAACTGTTACGGAGAACACTAGCTACACGAATACATTTAAAGCAATAGTTTGCTGTTTTAAGCAGAACATTCAACAATGTTCTTAAAATAAGTAATAATAAAATTGATTGTATTTTGGTATTAATATTTCTTTCTGACTATGTTTAAAAAAATTATAGATATTGGTTTTGCCTATAATTAAACCAGATTGTTCTTCAGGAAAATAATTATTACGCACAACTACGATATATTAAGAATTTAACCCATAAATATGTTATCATTTATTCGTAAAGGAACAGATGTGTTACACTCACGCATCGATCTTTGTCGACTTTTCGATTGGCGCGATTTTCAAGTCCGCGCCAAACCAGTAACTTAATACAATTGCCAGGTTACCACTAAAGGAAAAAATCCTAAAATTTGGCGACTTTTTTCCTTTTTATAACCGATTAAAAAAAAGAAAAGGAAACGATATTTATGAAACAATAGTTTTTCGCCTTTATCTCCAACACTGCAGCTACGATCACTTCGAGATTTACAATTATAAACGCAACAATTTACCATATTTTCCCTTGCAATACTATTTTAATAATCGAAAAATGAACAGTTATTGGAATTCGCTGTCATTTCTAATCTTGATTGGAATGTTAGAAGAGTTGTAAACGTAACCATGGCGACGTGACCTAATTTTGGTGTTTGTTTACATTTCAACCCTGCCCAGGTTGTTTCAGTTACGGTTAAAGTCAATTTTCAATTTTGGGCAGGGTATCAGAGTCCTCTGGCGGGAAGCTTCATACATTAATCTCAATTGAATATGCCTGTAGATCTAGTCTGCCTTGCCTTTATTATCGATAAAGCCGAAACTTTTTACTATTCGCGACTCAAACGGACTATAGGGGGAATTTTGGCGCTGTCTTGAGTCGGGAATCAAACGACGACATAAGCTATTTGTATGTGTTTTTCTAATTGCAATATAAATCTTTTCTCAGTAATTTTATGATGTAAATTCAAAATATTTTGTCAAACAAAAAGAATTTTAAATTCAAACTTAATAATTATGTCATAATAGTCAGTAATTAATAATAATAGTCAGTAAAATTACTGAAAAACAACTCGATGTTTAGCACTTTGCCTCTAAACAAGTGCCATGAAAGAGTGTTACTAATACTGTAAAAACGGCTGTCATGTTGCTTTTTTATCGGTAAGTAACCAATTATTTTTTTTCTGTAATTATATTGTGTGTGTCTTTATTTTGTCTGTGTTCTTCTTCTTGTGTTTACGGCAAATTAAATATAGTGTTATAGTATGTAGCAGTAATGTTAATGATCGCGCAACAAAATTTGCAATAATATTTCGTTAGATTAAAAATTTTCAAATATGTCGGACTTTTAAATTAAGGCCCTAAACATGACATGTTTACTTAATGTACTTTTTCTCATAAACTGCCGAAAGGATTTGAAATTTCTTATATGCATCAATGAAACCTATACATGGATAGTTACAATATCAGGTTATCTCTGTTTAATATGAAGCGAACTACTGTAGCTAATATAAATATTCTTAAAAGAAAAATAAATCTAAAGATGCATGTTTTTGGCTATTTAATGCTAGTTTATTATTTGAGATTTAAAAATAATACTTTAACAAAGCTGTGTAGTGATGTAAGGTACTACTGAGTAATTTTAGAATCTTCTGAATTTTTGTTATTTATTTTATAAATATTTAAGAAAATTTGATTTTAGTCCGTCCTCCTCTCGCCAAAATAAAATAAATAAACATTGTTTGCATAAACATCTAAATTAGCTTTAGTCTGCATATATCATATTGCTGATTTTTCTGTTTGTGTGTGTTGCATCTTTAATTCTTAGAAATTTCTTATCTGCCTGATTTAACAATGTATATGATTCAATTTTATTTTAAATTAAGATTGCTTACAAAATCATAAATTAACATAAGATTGAAAAGTCTGCATCCAAATAAAAACTCATTGTCAAAATCCTTTCAACACATATTGTAGTGTAATATATATGTTTATTGAGAGAATTTCTATCAAGATTTGTGCATATTCTGATGTTTATCATTTTTATAGCAACATACCAATTACATACTATCTATTTGGTTGATTTTTTCTTTTCTTTGAAGACACTTTTAGTTTTTATCACTTAAGATATTTCAAAATTATTGATTTTATTTATTTTAGAACATAATATTTTTCCCAACAGACTGTTCATCACTTATTAGTCTTGAATCAGTAAGTTCAGACTTAGATTCAGAATGAAGACAGTCAAAAAGATAAAATTAATAAATTGTTAATTTTATTAAACATTAAATTGATTTGCAGAAAGTTTTTGACCCAATATTTATGTGCGCAGAAAATTTTTGGTTTTATATAAGTCTGCTGATTGATGAATTTTGCTATTTTTTACATGAATGATTGAAGAATTTCACAGTTTTTTTTTTTTTTTTTTTTATGATGTTAGGCTGATAAAACTTTGCAATTTTGTGGTGATCGACTGATGAATTTTGTGCTTTTTTACTAAGACTGAATGATAAATTTCATTGAAATTGAGAATTTGAAATGTTCTGTAAAGAAGCCCATTATTCTGCGACATATATCACACTTTTAACCATATTCTGCTTTTGGTAAAAACTACTTTATAGGGAACACTTATATTATTTTTGACGTCACTTCTGACAAGAACTAATATCTCAGTCTATGAAAAGTGAAACAGATGAAGAAATCAATGTCTGGTGGATATCCCCGGGTTTGATTGCTTTCTGAAGATCACGAGTGTGTAGTTTTATTGTGTAACAAACGACTACCATGAGTGATCTTCTGCAAGCACGTAAAATTTGATGTTCCTCTGTGCTAGCTGTTACTTTAAAAAATATTTTGGATTGAAATTTTTCCTTGAAGATCTACAATCTATTGATAGAATAGGAGTATCGCTTCTGTGCCGAAAAAGAAGAAAATGAAGTAAGTTTATTGAAGTAACGTCAAAAATAATATCGATATAGAAACAAGCTTTTTTTTTTTTATGTATACTAAATTATTTAGCTAATCATTATAGCTAAATTATGTTTTCCTAAAAATAGCATGTTAGTTTCGATTAATCTGCAGTTTTTAGATAGTGAAAATCAAATTTTGATAGTTGCATTCTGAATTATCTTGTGGCTCATCGGTAAACATTTCCTTTTTTAAAAATACTTCTGCAAATTAATTAATTTTAGGTACTTTGTTGTTGTAGTGCCCCTATCCCACACACTTAATAAGTGTCATTTATACTATAAACACACTAAAACTAAACAAAACTATTTTGATTATCATTCATACATTAAAATTTAAAAAATTGTGTTTCTAACTCTGGTTTTCATGGTGAAAACCAAATTTTGATAATTGCATTCTGAACTATCCCGTGTTTCATTGGTAACCATTTCATTTTTTATATAAGTCTTGCTGCAAATTAAATAATTTTAGGTACTTTGTTGTTCTTATTCACTATAATTTCTTTATATCTCTATAAATAATTATTGTATGTTCAGAAGATTGGCTTCATATTATGCAGAAAAATCTAGAATCAGTAAAATCATACTCTGATTCAGAGTGAAGACAGTTAAAAAGATAAAATATATTAACACAAGTTTGGTTAAATATTTCTGGTGAAAAAAAATAATTTTCAAGCTATAATTTTTTACTGTTAAATTCAAATCTAGCATTTACATTACATAATTTGTAAATAAAAAGGAGAATAAGTAAGCATAGTATAAGTAGTAATAAGTTATTCATTTTCATGATGAAAATTCACTTGGACAAATTTTGATTTTTGCTCATTTCTACTTTTCTAGTGAGTGTGAAAATGATGTTTGAAAAAGCAAAAACAACTGTTAACTCCAGCCACATTGAAAAAGTCCTGTGAGATCTTCCAACTGGGATAGAAACTGTTTTCAAAGGAAAAGAAAGAGAACATAGGAACGAGAAATGGATGACTTGGAGAAAATTTGCTTGTAACATGACAGTATAAATAGTGATAGTTTGTGAATAAAAAAAAGTTTAATTTGATATGTTGTAATTTCAAATAAACGCCGCAATGGTCTGTAATTTTTGCCATGTTTTATTTATCTTGTTCATGACAGCAGGTCATTTAGCGAGCAGAAGACATTAAGGGGGGCTGTTCATTGATTCGAAAACACCTGCTAGCTTGTTAAAGCTATGGGCAGGTTCTTTTCTAATTTCCTGTTTAAATTTGAATATTTTTAAGTGATTTTTTTTTTTGCATTGGATAGTTAAGATTGACCTCAGCTATCTTATGCAAAAAAAAAAAAAAAAAAAAAAAAAAAAAAAAAACTTTAAAAATATTCAAATTTAAATGAGAAATTAGAAAAGAACCTGCCCATAGGTTTAACATTAGCAAGCAGGTGTTTTCGTGTCAGTGAAGAGTCCCCTTAAGCCTAATACCAATCATTCTCCAGAAAAGAATTGCAGAGGGAAAGTTGTCATATAAGGTAAGGGCAAAGTGTCTTGCTTGGCCACCTAGCTCTAATGACTCAATTTTTAGGAAGTTTTATTTATTTATAATAATTGAGTTTTGTTTTAGCACTTTTAAAACTAGTGTTCCATGTTTGAGATATTTTTAATAGAATACTATTTATAAAATAAATTTACAAATCTTTAAAAATTAATTTTAAAGGCTTTGTGAAACAATTCATAAAATCCAATTAAAATTGGAATTTTAGTAAAATATACATAAATTATTGTGATATTTGAAAGCTAAGCTCTATTAAAATTTCTATTTCAAATGCATTAATTGTACATAACGTCGAGAAAATAATAGCTTTCCTGACAGCTATTATTTACTGATTATTGACTGTTTAAATGGTCATTTCAATTGCACTTTCTATTTAAAATTGCCATTAAAAAGTAATTTTAATTAAAACTTATTAAAATTTAATGAAAAATATAATGATATTCACTGAATAATATAGAATTCCAACCAAGTGTTTATCCCCTAGTTGTATACATGAGTCTCTGATTCAGAATGAAAAGAGTCCTAAAGAGATAAGATGTAATTTTTTTTTCAAAGAAAAAATTTGAAACATAAATTTTTGTATTTATTTTTGATAATTTTTAATATAAAGTAATTTAGTTTTAAAAATTATACAACAGGTGGATTTTGGCATAGGTAATTTAACGAATTGTTTTCAACTAAACTTTGCCAGAAGATTACTTTTTTTTTTTTTTCAAAGTTTATATAAATACAATTAAATAAATCTGAAGATCTATATTTATGGTAAGAGCAGAAAAGAATAAATCCCTACAGCTACATGTTATTTTTCTTAAATTTTTTAATAATGGTTAAATAATTCTATTGATTATGTGAAAAAAAAATATATAAAAAATTGGTAATATGGCAAAAAAAAAAAAAAAAAAAAATGCTGTATGTTACAATTTTCAATCTTACCACTTCCACAAATTCAAATTATTATTATGGATAGAATATGATTTTTTATTTTTAGTGAGAAAAGTAACATTTAATTATCTTTTTTACATTTTAATGTTTTCACATAGAACACTGAAACTGAAAAAAAAGAAAAAAACATCAAAATGTAGCTATTATAAAATTTTGAATAAATTATTTTATTAATATTAAATTTAATAAAATGCTTTTTTAGTATTCTTTCATTCATAATCTTTAATATTACAATTATATCTAATGGATATAATAATAAAAACTGAGGCCTTTAACAAAACAGTTAATCCATATGGCATTTCAGATGCCTTATATATACATGGATTAGCTAATTCAAAGCTGGACTCACCAATATAAAATGGTAAACCTTTTTTTCCTAATGTAAAGAGTTATTGATTTCTAATATTTTGCTAAGACAATTAATCAATATCTCCCTAGATGAGAAAAAAAAGATTTGCCATTTTATAGTGCTGAATCCAGTTTTGGCCAATATTGGTCGGTCCGACGTTCACTGATATTGGTCAATATTGGGTCCCGATATATGCCGATATTGGAAAAAAAGCTAGCCATGCAATATCGGCCAGTCCAGTGTTTACCGATATTGCTGTGCTACCTGGGTATATTCATATTATTTTGTGCAGTCCTGTGAAATAACTATAAATGTTATAGACATGCTCAACAAAAAACATTCTGTAGGTGACTGTAACAACATACTAAAATTTCATTACTGTCTGCTTTCTACAAATCCTGCATTTAACATATATTTGTATTCTTTTGTGTAGGCCTGTAAAAGAGCTATAAATGCTATATACACCTTCTTCGGTGAAACACATATTGTAGTTGACTGTAAACACATACTAAAATTTCATTACCATCAGTATTCCACAAATCCCGCATTTAACATATATATATTTATATTCTTTTGTGCAGTTCTATAAAATAACTATAAATGTTATACACACACTATTCAATGAAAAACATTCTGTATGTGACTGTAACAACATAATAAAATTTCATTACCATCAGCATTTCAAAAATCAAGCATTTAACATATTTTTTTTATATATATTCAGATTCTTTTGTGCGGCCTCATTAAATTATGCTAATGCTATGTACATACCTCTTCGAGGAAGAACATACTGTAAGTGACTGTAATTAGTGTTTCCCTAAGAATAAAAAAGGGCAGGGTGCTCCTTCAACAAGGGGCACTTCAGCTAAACAAAATGGGCACTTTTTTATGAAAAGAGCTTTTTAGTGCTTTTCATAAGTAATAGCTTAATTATTTTAAAGTTTTCTTTTTATTTTAATATTCACACATAAACATATTTTTCTATTGAAAAGTAATCGTAAATTTTATTATTTGGCCTTTTTAGAATCTGGCAAAAAAATCGGCAAGTTCAAACTATGAATTAAAACTTTATTCAGATAATGAAATTTTGAATAAAAGATCCTACAAACTCTACAAAATTAGTTGAATAAAAAAAAAAAAAAAATTGGACTTTGCACACTACAATCTAGTAAAGTATGTGTCTGCTTTTTGTTTTAGTATTGTACAGATTTTGATTTTTAATTTTTCTTTTAATGCTTCTGATGTTAAGTTAATGGGACTGCATATTTGGCATTAAATCAGGGCTACACTACATACCGGGCTTGCTCATTCATTATGATGACGTCACAAAAGGTGGCTGACTAGGAGGAAAGACATACAGCGATTGGCACAAAACGATGGGCGCGTTGCTTTGGACCAATCGCTGGTCGCGGTCAGCCACCATTTGTGACGTTTTGGAGAGTGAATGAGCAAGCCCGGTATCTAGTGTTGCCTTGATTAAATCCTATAGTTTTTTGTTATGAAAAGTGGTCGACAGGATAATAGAGAAGTACCGCCAATTATTTTTATACAGTCAACTATCTGTGAATGTGAAATCCGTACCCTTAGGGATAGTTTTATGGATTATACAGTTTTGCGATTTACAGATCATACCTTTGTTTACATTTTATTTTTTTAAGTTAGACTATAAATTAGGAACAATTACACAAAAATTGCAATAGAAAAGTAAAGTATAATGCAAAATTGATTTAATATATTTATTAACTTAAGTTAATATAATGAAAAATGAGCTTTCATTCAATTCTTAATTACTTCTAAATCTTAATATTCATGAGCGTCATTAATAATTATAAAAATAATAGAGCATTGTTTTGTTTAAAGCACAAAAAAATCAATATTGTTATTTTTTTCTTTTTTTATGTATAACAGGAATTTTGATAAACATTGATTTGTGGGCATTATTTAAGACTTAAAGTAGAAAAATTAGTCAAAACCATTCAATTATTTTCCATACAAAATATTCGTTAATAATATGACAGAACCAGCAATTATTTGTTTATTGACAGCTGATCCATAAATCAGAAGAGTAACACTTACACAGTAAAATGTTGTCTTTGATTGGTTGCTGTGAGGGTTCTTCTGTAACCAGTGAAAATGTTTTTATGTTAGGCATTGAATTACTACGATTCGTTGGGATTAGTGACATCTAAGTACATCTGGTTTATGGCTTCATTTTCTGAGTAGTGATCCGGGAGAGAATTCCCTAGTGCACGGCCACATTTCACTGAAAAAGGCTCTGTTCACTAGAGATTTCCAACAGGCTATTGTCCTGAATTTTCTTAGAAATCTTCAATAGCTCTTTCCCTTTTTTCTATTTAATTTCTTTCTGTTTTCACGAAGTCAACGTGAGTGTTTGCAAAACACTTTTTGTTGTTGTTTTGTCCCGAAGAATGGTCCCTCTCCTGAAAATAAAGTAAAAAAGAAAATGTTAAAAAACTGTCATTAAATTTGTTGTACTAAAAAAAAAAAAAAATCACTATAAAACAAGATTTTTTATTTCTAATAAGATACAAAAAAATATCAAAAACTAAAAAGATGCATTGATTTTTATTAGATTTTAAAAACTGGAAAATAGATTTTTTTTTTCCTTATTGAACGTTCATATGTAACATTCAAATAAATGCTCGTTTTCCTATTTACAACATCTCTCAGACTTTTAAAATATAATGTGAGCATAAACAAATGATGATCTTTTAAATTATTTTGTAAACAAGCAAAACTTACTGATTTCTTTTAATAAATGTGTATTTTTTTTTTAAAATCATCATTTCATCAAGAGTAAGATATTTACTTAGCAATTACTATAGGTTAAGTATTTTCCTAAATTGCTCATTGTTATCAAAATTTCGTAGTCCTGAGGTTATCATAGTAAGCGATATGTACTGTATCTTAAACTCACTATTGTGAATATCTTCAAGGTGCTTTGTTTATGAAACAGCTACAGAACAGCCTTTAAAATATAATTCAAGAATAGCAATCTGTCATTGCTTGAAAATTTTTATAATATTTCAATAATGTCAAAACATGGAAACAAACTCTTTTCATAAAATATAAGCTTTTATATACTATGTACTATTCAGACAATGTAGCAAATTTCTGAAACTAACACTCTCACATAATCTATATTTGTAACTTTAGCATAGTTACACACAATGTAAAATGCACATAAAAATCTAAACTGTAATTCAAATAAAAATGAATATACATTTTAAATATTCAATAAACAATCCTCCCCCCCCCCCAACCCTACCAAAAAAGAAAACTTCACTGCTATTAAAATATACGATGGATATTAATAATCAAAGTATACACTTTTAAAATTCTAAAAAATCTTCATAAAATAAAGATTATTATTTAGAAAAGAATAAAGATTTCAAATTACTTGCACTTTTAACAGAAAATAAATGTGAAAATTGAAATTTTCTTTAGAATTTAAACTTAATTTACAAGTTTTTTTTCTTAAATAGAAAAAAAAAATTAAAATTGAGAGTAAAAGGAAACAAAATTTGTCAAATTTTAATAATAACAGTAAGCATTGGATAATAAATATCAATAAAAGGTTGTCTAGATTAGTAAAGAATAAAGATATTTTTTAAATGTATAAACATTCTTCCTCATTTTCAAACATGTATTATGCTTTAAATCGTATCTAGGAACAAACTTTTAATCTATAAATCTATTATATAATAAAAGCTCTTTTAATCTATAAATTAAATCCAATTTAGAGATGAAAAATTAATCTTATGTAACACGACTGAATAAAGTTTATATGCATTGACAGGCGACTGAACAAAATTAAGGTATTTGTAGGCATATTTTAAAATGTTACAATATGTTATTAGAATAATGAAGTTCCTGATTAATATTTACATAAGAAAATGTTTCATTTTAATTTTTTTTCATTATTATATATTTTTTTAATTTGTGAAGTTTTATTATTTAAGTATAACTAAAGGATTTTAAATGCAAACTATCGTATTTAAAAAAAGAAAAAACTTAATTGCAGAGTATAGTTTATGTTTAAAATACAGTTATTTGCTAGTGTTAGCATCACATATATACTACATGAACTTTTAAATTTAATCATTCCAAGACATCTGTATATTTTTCAATCAATCACTGCTTATACATGTACTCTTTTGAAATATTTTTATAAACATACAAACTTAAAACTACTAAAACGGGAGGCAAGAAACCGCCATCACCTAACCTAATTTAAAACTTTCACGGAATTAAAAAACATGCTCATAAAAATCAATTTTATCTGCAATGACTTTTTTACAGGTTTAAGACCAGTGTTAAAACTATATAGTGCATCAAAATCCTGTCAAGACTAATTTCGACATTTAAAAGTTCAAGCGACATGTTATTAATTTTTAATGTTAAAATAAAACTAACAAAGCAACACATAAAATATATTCAATTTTCTTACCTGGCGGATAAAAATGTGAAGGCTGGAAATGTTTGCCACAAACGACGATGCTTTTTGAAACTTTCTTGCCGATTTTGAACAACACTCGAGACTCGAATCCACTCTTCACGAAGGCGTACAGAGGATAAATCTTTTTTCTGTGGAAACTTGTTGTTGGATGTTCAGATCCACAAGAATTACGATGATACACAATATTGTAACTATTATACATTGAAAATGTAAATTACATACAAAAGAAATTCAAGTTTTTAGCGATAAAACACAGCACATTTTCAATGTTATTTAATAGGCTTTCGAAATGTTTGACGACTCAGAAATAATTCTTCATAATCTCACCAGAGGGCGTATTCAAGTGCTGGAATCGCGAATTTTAACATAGATAGGTGGGAAGTTCTCGAAATGTATTAAGATATCCTTTTGTTTGGCTTATGCTAGCACGAACAGTCTTAAAAAAAGTTTCGTAGGTAGGCAAATAGTTCTGTAAATGTAAAGAAACCTTATCGTGAAAAATCTGTTTTTAAAGGCTCTCTATTTTCTGACCAATGAGAACGCTCCAAGGACCTTTATGTAGCATTCTCATTGGTCAGAAAATAGAGAGCCTTTAAAAACAGAGGTAAGTTTTCCTTATATTTTTAACAGTGTTTGCTGTTGAATGTAACATAACCCAGCAGGACCGTTGTGGTAGAATCTTAGAATTTTGGCGATCTTTCTTACGCACGCCAAGTTAAATAAAGCAAGGGGCCTCCGTGGCCGAGTGGTTAAGACACCATTCCGCTAATCGCTTGTGAGCGTAGGAGTCAGGTCGGCGGGTTCGACTCCCGCCAGCTCCATTGCACACTTTGTGGAGCTGTCGGATGTAACTCTCTGGTGTTTTAAATTTCCTTGTGGCTATCTCGTCCCTGTATATTGACGATGACTTATAATCGGGCACTTGATGTCAAGCACACAAGTCAGATGTATGTTCTCAATCAAATCAATCAATTAAATAAAGCAAGCAGAAAGGTTTTTTTTTTCAAACTAAGAAATCTGCCTAAAAGAAGTATTTACACATTATAAATATTATTAAAAGTAAATAAATAAAAACGTGTATGTTTGCACAAATTTATATTGATTTTAACTATTTTTGTTTAAGTGTTTTGCAAATATTTTTTCATTTGTAGTATATGCTATTATGTACTTTTTTCAAATGTTTTATCAGATTTTATAAGCAAAAACTAGTAAATTAGGAAAACAAATCAAGTCTTTAAAATGCAGTCTTTATACTTTGTAATAATACATGTATGATTAAATAATAAAAATGTATAATTAAATCCACTATATTACAGTTAACATATCACAGTTTACTTTAAATTACTCGCTTTTTTATAAATCTAAAAAAATATGAAATCATTGGTCCCGCAGTGGCGCGGACGGTAAAAGCTCGGCTCTCGTAAGATCGCCGAAAGCCAAGCAGCATCGACCAAGGTCAGTGCTTGGGAGGGTGCATCGTCTATCCTCTCTCGTCTGTTACTGCTGTGGGACCGTGTACGTTAATGGGAGCTGGTGCACGTTAAATCTGTTCGTGGCTCCAAAGTCCTCCAAGTTCTATATAAGCGCTACCTCTGGGGGTGCCAATCCAGATGCAAATCTCTCATCTGGAATTGGTTCAAAATTAGGAGATTTAGGTATCAGGTTTATGGAATTAAGCGTAGTGGATTATGGCAGCTATATAGAAATAGAAAGCTGCAAAACTGGGCCCTTTGGGTCATTTCAACAACAACAACAACATGAAATCATTGAAGAAGCAATCGCTAAAACAGGCATCTAACTGCTTAGTAGCCATGGAAATTATATAAAGGAAAAAAAATTGTGGTACTTCTCTATTATCCCATTGGCCGCTTTACATAAAAAATACTAACTCCAAACTGTAACACCAATGCCAATAAGCAAATGGAAGAATGCTGCCGCTGAAATTTCAAAAATAAAAAGAAAGAAATTCGGAGAAATCCCTCTCACTAAAGTGTCAACTGTCACTAATGTTAAGCAATAAAATTTACAATGTTATAATGAAAACAGAAAAAAACAATCTTGGAAATTTAATTATTTACATTTTTTTTTGTCTTAATTATCCCTCTCAGCTGGTAATAAATGTTTATGACTCAGTTGAAACTGATCTATTTATTCTACGAAACTATGCACTGCAACATTTTCTCAATGCTTTTTCTCTTTTAATATCATGACATTTCTGTTTAATCACATAATTGTTATTTTAATTAACAAAATACTTAATAAATCAGTAAAACATCATTAAAAATACATTGAATTAAAAATCACTTGATGATATTCCAAACATGTGTAATGCATCTGACATCAAGAGAATATGACATCATGATCATGCATTTTAGGTATTAAATCCTATAGTTTGGTGATTTTTTTTAAAGGGAAAAGGATCGACAGGATAATGGAGTAATACCAAAATTGCTTAATTGAATTAACTCGATAATAAAAAACTGTAAAAATATAAAATTTTTTAAAGCTGTGATCACTAAAGCATGCATGTATGAGAGTTTCACACTCATGAAAAGTTAACAGAAAAAATGGATGAAGCAATCTCAAAAATGCATAAAATTTATTAAAGCCTCAATCACTACATGTGTGCAAGATCTACAGTCTGAGGATTTGATTTCAGTTTTGGAGAGGCCCCACCAGTGGCTGAGAGGTTCTGCTCTCGAAGCTTGTAGACGGGAGGTGCTGGGTTCGATCCCAATCGCGCCCGTCGGCCTAATCGTTCGGAGTTTTCGTGGTTTTCTTCGAGCCGTGGATTTATCCATGTGTAAATACGGGTTAGGTTCCCTTAGAAAGACACCCCACGAAGGGCACTCCCCCCGGGCCTATATCCCAAGTGTAGATAATTGGCCATCAATAATCAATCCAACCCAACCCAACTCAGTTTTGGACAGATTTTTGATTGATAGTAAATTCTACTGTATATACTTAAACAATATCAATTTTACTATCAAGAACTTTTAACCACTTTTTCTTATTATAAGAGATCAATTTTTAGCCTTAATGCTGGACATAGAAATCTTCTAGGCTATTTTCATTTGGTTATTCCTAATACTCAGAAGTTTTTTTAGTCTTTGAATGGACTGCTTGTATCCGTGGATCACTAATGCATATATGAGTTCTTCATACCCATGAAAACGACAACAACAAAAATCACGATGCAGCAACTTCATTGTGTAGCAATCTCAAAAACACATGGAATTCCTTAAAGCTACAATCACTAACACATGCCAGAATGCTTCATCTTCCCCACCACCACTTCCACCCCCCCAAATACTTCATTCAATAAATAACATTTATTATATATATATATTTTAAATCCAAAAACACTGTATTTAATAATAACTTCTCTGTATTACTTATTCAATAATTTAAACTAAAATTGACTTGCCTTTACTTTCAATTATTTATGATAATTGGGTTCATGATACAAGTGTGTGTCATAATCTCTTTCTGTTTCCATTTGTATTACTCAATGATGCAATAAGAGGATGACAATTAAACTTGATTTCAAATTAAAGAAAGTTTTTCAATTATAATCTCAAGCTGCAAACAATTCTGCATTAAGTTAACAAACAATAGAAGCACTTCCACAAAGAAACAAAAACCCTTGCAACACTCGATTTTCCAAGAGAAAAAAAAAAGAAACCTCCATCAACAAGAATTAACTAACTAAATCAAACTAGTACTATAATCTTTGTGATAGGTGTGATTATTGTATTCATAATAACAGTAAAAACAGGTATATGCTGTGAACAAGATCTTTTTAAGGGGGCCTTGGTATTGTTAGGTCTGATTTTTTTTAAATAGAATTGAGAAATATACACATACAACAAAGAAAAGTTCAATGTTGTAAAATAAAACTTTAGTGTCAAGGTGACATCTCGGCAATTGGGAGAGTTGCAAAATATAGCTAACAAATGAAAATATAAAAATGGTTTTGGTATATTTTTTATAACCTGTAATTTATAAAATACTGCCTAAAAATTCACTCGCCTTTTCAGGAAGCTATCTTGGTGCGAGTAGATTGATGTAATGCCCTACTCCTAATGACCAAAATTATCTAACATAAAGATTCTCTCAACTTTAAGATATGGACGTATTATAAATTGCTTTGTATGATTATTCTGGAAAATATGCTAAGCGAAAAACAATGTGTAACTAGGGTCATATTAATTCATAAACAAATTGTGCATTGTTCTGTTGGTTCTGTCTATTAATTTTGTACCATATACAGTTGTAATTGCAAAAAATATTTGGTGATTTATCTCCTTAGTCTGGCTAACAGAAAAAGTCTTAAAATAAATTTAATTAAAATGCTGTAGTCCGAAACATATCTGTACATATAATTTTTTATAATTCTAGTTAAGGTTCTATGGTCCTTGAAAGTCCTTAAAATTTTCAAAGGTAATTTTTGTACCTTATTTTTATGCAAAATTTGTAAAAAGTCTTTAAATTTACTTTTCTATTATTTCTGAAAAATGCGTCTTTATATGAATGAACCAAGTTAAGTTACAAGTATAAAAATGTGTCATCTCCAACCAATACCAATATTGTTTGTAAAAAAACTATTTTTGTTCATAAATTTATTTTATTTTTATGCTTATCAAGTAAAATATAAAAATATATTGTAAAGTGTATCAATTTAGTTTAATAAAAAGCACCTTGTTACTTGCACCCTGCATGCCTTTTAGTTAAATAAAAAGTAGCCATCTTTCCTTTGCCTCCCCCTCATTCATACAATAGCATCCTTCTTGACATTCAGTCAAGAAATAGTTCCCCTAGAGCTTTTTTTTTTTTTTTTTTTTTTTTAAACGTTAGCATAATAATAAAAGTGTTGTGATATTGTTGATCTTCTCTCTGACTTTTAAATATGAGTGCTTTATAACCAAATGCCCATAAGAATATAAAGTGGATTTTTTTCCACCAACAGCACCTTATCCTTTTTTAAACTTACGGGAAACTCTATATTAAAAGTAAAATTATTCAATTGCATGGAAAAGTGGAGAAAAATGACCTGGAAAAGTTCAAATGCTGACCATTCTGATTGTGATAGGAAGTTGAAATCTCCATTTGTCATTGGCTTGTGAACTGTCATTATCAGGGCCTGTATAACATTATTCAGGGACTGATGCAGTTTTTTCCAGTTATAAAGGGAAAAAAATCTTGTAATTTTTAAAAAAAATTGTGAAGGATAAAATTTTGTAAGAAAAATTCTGCCCAGTTTTATTTTTTAATGATATCTACTAATTCTTTCTTTATTTTTTGGTAAATATAATAATGCCTCATTTATTTAAATCAATCCTGATAAATCCAAAAGTTGGCAGATGTTCTTGAAACAGCACCTATCTGTTCCTTTTAATACTTAATTACTGTACTTAAATACTTAATTTGTTATAATGCTGAAAATTAACAATTCTTCTTCTTTTTTTTGTGTGTGTATTTGTAAAGTACATTTTCATCATAAAATTTTATAAACAAGCCATTTTTATGGAAGGTAATTTTGTAAATGGCCTGTAAGGCCCTATAATTTTTGTCTCAATCAATCCTTGGTACCAGATATTTTCCATTAGTTTTGTGTTAAATTGAAAAAAAAAAAAAAAAAAAAAAAAAAAAACTATTTATTACATATTATACATAATTTGATTTGTTTACAGTTTTCCAAAAGATTGTATACATAGACACTTATGGATATTATCAGTTCAATGTAAAGATTTGAGTCCATCACAACATAATGTATTGTGTTCTGCGTATTTCAGAGAAGGTATGATTGACCAAACATCTGTCTCATGTGTCAGACTGAGAGATAATGCTGTGTTTACTATCTTCGTACATTCCAGTGTATATTTCAAAGGTGAAATAATGAGAATGATTAAATCTTGTTAATGCTTTTTAATGACACATAATGTTATGGTTGAGTTTTTACTGGCGATTTTGATCTTAATACTATAACCTCTATGCACCTTTACTGATAAATTTTATATTGCTAATAATTTATGTATGTGTAATGTAAGTGAACCTGTTAAAGTCATAGTGAGAATCAGTAATATTGAAAATTAGTGAGGGTGGAATAGAATTAAGTGCATGTAACATATCTAGTCATGTCAAACTATTTATAGAAAGAACAACATAAGCTATAGTAGTTTTAAAAAACTGCCCATATATTATATATCTGAAGATATTCTATTGTGTAGGAATTTATTCTAATGCTTCTAGTAAATCTTTTGTTTTTGAACATTTCAGAAAATCTCACTTGCACTTCTGATTAAAACTGGCTCAATTGTTACAATGTAATGTGTGTTTATTTTAGCAGTTTTCTTTTATTGAATCATTTTCTAATTGTTCCTGTACATTTTTGTATTATTTCTTATTTTTCTACCTAATTCTGCCTTTCAAGCTTCTCCATACAATGCAATTTTATTTTCTTAAATTATGCATTTTCGTAAGAAAAATGGAAAAGTTTATAAACTTTCTTATAGAAATACTTAAAATAGTAAAGAAGGGTTTTTTTTTTAAACTGAAACTTTTTTTTCTACTGAAAATATACATTTTTCCGAAGAAGGTAAAAAAAAAGTACACTAAATTTCCTAAACTGTGTTTTTGTTATTATATGGTGAATTAATGAGTAACTTAAGTATTGTGTTTTCATTAATGGAAATCTACCATAATATTGGGGTTCATATCAATTTAGATTAGAATATTTTAACAAGAATGCCTTGGGAAACTAATTTTATCTCAATTATTAATTAACAAAATCTTATCAGATAATTTCATTTAATTCTAATTAAATGAAAGATGTCTATGCCAGAAGCCAAATCTGGTATTTTTGGCTTCTGCCGGTGCTTTACTAACTGAGCAATCTTGAACAACTCTGGTTGACATGATTCATTCAAATAATCTGTTGGCAGACTGCATGTTATTGCCAACAAATTTGAGTAATTTGTGTCAGTTCCAGGATAAGTCTGAAGACACCTTTTAAACAATATTGCAGCTGACATAACTTACATTAGTACAGGGTTTGTGTTTCGTAGCAAGTTTTTTTTAAACTTTTAGCTAGGAAAACTTGTGACAGTTTGGTCACACATATTCAAAGGCCTTTGAAAGTTTTTCAAAATAAGCTATGGAAGGTATAGTAAATTTTAGAAAATCTGAAAATTTACACTAGTAAGAAATATTCAATTTGGACAAATATTATCATTATATATTATTTCTGTTATCAGCATCCCTTTTTCTATGAATTTACAAAATGTATCATGCTTTATCAATAGTATGGATATAAAATATACCTTTTGTGAAATTCCTCATCATATTCTATAATATACTAAATGCTAATCTTAATAATAATTATTTTTATTGTTTACAGATGATCAGAAATAGAATTAACCACATGCATCAATTATGAAGCTTTTTCTGCCAATTTTACAGTTGATTTCATTCTGCTTTTGGGGGAAATTTTCAATGGGTGAGCATCTGTTAACCAGAATTTTCATTTCTAATGAAATATTTCATTAAGTTTGTATTTCTTAACAATGTAAGTTGAGCAATATTTTTATACTGGGGGTCTATCCAAGAAAGGAATGTATTCTAGTATATCTCTTCACAAAATTGTGTTTAATAAACAGAAGCTCTTTCTCAAAATGGATCTCTTTCATAAAATACTATTCCCCGTACAAAAGGGGAAAAAAAATGTTTGCTTTTACAAACAAACTCTTCATCATGGACTCTCTATCTTCATGCTCTTCATATTGTTTATATTTTGCTAAGGTTTATATATATAAACTTTGTTTATGGCATCAGGTGCCGCCATCCGAAAAATCTACAAGAGACCACTCTATTCTTCCGGTCAAGGGTCCATTCCTACTCCAGACCTCTATCCCTCATGGCATTTTTTATACCATCCATCCAGGTCTTTTGTAGTTTTCCTCGTTTCCTCTTTTTGTTTGCAATTTTGGGTAATTTCTCGTCACTCATTCTTTTAACATGACCATACCAGATTAATTGCTTCTTTTGGAGATCATCTAATATGGTTCCCTTTATTTTCTCTCATTTCCTCCTATACAGAGGTATTTGGTCTTACTAATGTTCATGTAAAGTCCCCATTTCTCATATTCTTCCTTAATTTTTATCGTCATTTTCTCTAAATCATTTTTAGCTAAGGTTTAAAATATGTGTAAATATTTAAAAATTCATTTAATAGTAGCATAATTCAGATAGGATGTATATTTAATCTAAATGAAAAAACATCAGCATTTCAAAACTATCATAACTTGGAAATTTGAATTATACTATCTATAAAAATAAATAATAATGAAAAAATTTCATGGTCATTTTATATTGTTAAAAATATGTTTATTTTAATTCGATAATATTGTTCTGTTTAATAAAATTTCTTCTGTTTTAAAATGATATGTACTATTATATTTTCTCAAATGTTTTACCCAAATGATAAAAACAAATGCTTGATTGATTTACTTTGCTGATAAGATTGGTCATGAATTTAAGCATGCATTTCTCTGTGCATCATTAACTATTTAAGTACTACCATTCATCTTTTGAAACAAGCTTGAGATAGCATTTAAGCAAAGCTCCCAAAGTCCTTTAAACACCCCTATCTTCTTGAAAATAAAGCTGTTTTTGGTGATTCACCATCGGCATATACATCATTTGAAAGTACAGTAGAAGATCTTTATAATGCAAACCTAAAAACACGAGGTTGTGTGTTATATAGATCACATTTCACACATCATTCAATTTAGCTTGTAAAACATGGCCAAATATGTGTGAAACATACCAAAATACATTAGAGTATCTTTATATTGCATTCTTTATTACCAGGAGTTGTGCAGATTATAATTTTTTGCATAATATAGACCATTTCACACATTGCTAAATTTACTTTATAAACATTGTCCAAACATACCTGTATCAAATCATAGCAATTTTTTCAGTAAAAAGCTCGGAATTAAGGCGATAAAGTTGAACTAATGTATCAAATTTAGTCCTCTAGAGAATAGCAACTATTTATAATGGGGGAATTCAGAACTGAAAATTTATTGTTTACATCTGAGAAGTTGTGCGTTATATGGAGAATTGCGCTATAAAGATCTTCTACTGTATATATTCAAGTAAGAAAATCTTTCAAAGACCCTTAGATCAGAGACCTTAAATTCAGACTTGTGAAAACAAAATTGATATATGTTACTGGGGTTTACTATGGCATGTTTGGTATTGAAAATGAAGTGTGTAACATTTATGGTTATTTTACACGGACACTCAAAAGAATTCCTTTACATTATGGTTTATGGGTGGAAAATCATTTGAGGTGTGTATTTTAAAGATGTTACACTATTTTAAACATATTAAAATTGATACATAACACTCAGATGCACTTACGCAAGATGCATCATGGCACTTACTGCAGAATAGAGTGTGCTTAGAATGTATCGTTCATTTACAGAGACACTCAAAAGAATTTCGTAACATTACGGTGTATGGAGGAAAATCATTTGCAGCATATTTTAATGGTGTTACACTATTTTAAACATGTTCAAATTTATACATATCACTGAGGTGCACTACAAGGGGCTTACTGTAGAATAGGGTATGCATAGAATGTATCGTTTATTTACAGGGACACTCTAAGAATTTGGTTACAGTTCTGTCTATGAACAATAATTGCTGGAAGTGCATTTTCACTTGTGGTATGCGTTTTTAAATGTAACTAATTTTTTGCCTGTTATTTAGTGCATATAAATTCTGTAGATAATATGCAGGGTCTCAAATGCATTTCCATTTATAGATGGACATGTCTGAAGGGGAATTTTCAATTGAGCTATATATTTCCTAACTAAAGTGCAGTGCAGTATACTTACAAATCAATAGATCAAAAGAATGCAGTTTGAATACAGAGTTATTCAATAGTGAAATAAATTATATTAAAGCCATTGCTATCGATCGTGGTTTTCCATTGGATACCATTGATCGTATTTTATCTAAATCCCCTAAGATAGATAATCCTATATCTGGAAACAAAGATTTTAAAAATGTTATTGTACTACCATATTTTCCAAAAGTCAGTTCTCAAATTTCACGGATTCTAAATAAATTTCATTTTAAAGTTGTTTTTTCTCCAATAAATAAAGTCACTTTCTCTAATCTTAAAGATCCGATTCCAAGTCATAACAGTTGGGGAATTTACAGAATATATTGTGAATGTGGTCTATCTTATATTGGTCAGACGAGGCAAGCACTTAAATTTAGATTAAAAGAACACGAAAATTATATCAAAAAGCAAGAACTTAATAAATCTACAATAGCGAAGCATTGTTGGAATTTTGACCATAGATTTAACTTTTCCGGAGCCAAAATTATTCAAAATTGCAATTCAATTTTTGATCTTGATTTTTATGAAGCACATTATATTTATAAATATACAGATTCATTGGTGAACGACATATCTAGCACCTCTTTTCTTTCTCCCGTTTGGAGAGAGCCTGCGCAGTGATGCCTGTTTTCGGTGATTTCCTGTCAGCTGCGTCACTTCTGCTCTGGTTACACTTGCTTTGCCATTTTGGTCAGATTACAGCCAGTACTATAGCCGAGCATGGGTCTTTTGAACCCTTTTAACATTTTTTTTCCCACACTTTACACTGATGAAGGGGATCTATGCATCTTTGAAACGGCCGTATGTGCTTTAAAGTTTTTTAATTTGTGTGCTTCAACGTTGTTTTTAGCTTTTTCGTATTAAAGATCTTCTACTGTATATTGATATGCATATCAGAATATTCGCACCTGTTTACAAGGTAAGTTAATGATGTGTGAAATATGATCTATATAACACAAAATTCTATAATATGTACAACCTCTCGTCTCAAGGTATGTATTATAATTAAAGTTATAGAATCCCCTATAATGTGGACTCATCATTCAATGCCATGCACATTAACACAGCATACTTACCTTTTATAAATAAAAAATAAGTAATACCTGTGCACACTACTAAGGTGTTTTCATTTGTTACAAAAATTGAAATAAACTGTTTTTAAAGTATAATTTCCTAAAAAGTGAAATTATTTATGTTAATTACATGGTTTCTATTTAAATATCTTTTAGTGTGAATCTGTTTTAATATCTATTTCAATTAAATAATGAGTATGTATCGAAGTAGTGTTTTCCAAAAGAAATTGCCTGCGAAAATTATATTATTTTAATGCTGACCTGGAAATATCAGGGAACTGTAACATACGATATTTCTGACCACCCTACCTTTTGTAATGTTTCAAAGTCATTATAATGAATTAGTTTTTCGGGATTTATTTTCACATATTTTATAGTGAATTCTATATTTTTACTCTTAAGCATGCATTTTTTATGCTGCTTATAGATGACTCATTGTAACTCCAACATCACTATTTTAAATGTTGCTGTTTGATTACTTTTCATTTAACACTAGCTGAACCACCCAGTATTTCCCAGACATTTAGCATCACGATTCATATGCATCTTCACAAACTGTGAAATGCAATCTTTTGAAATCGTGTTTTCTTAATATTTTTTTTTGTAGTAGTACGTTTAAAAGTTTATTTAAATTATTCAGCTAATTTTTGTAGGCAAATTTATTTTATGCAAATCATTTTTGATTTGCATATGCTCATGAGTTTTTGATGAAGGACTCGTGATTCTTTGTTTTGATTGACTGATGTTAAATAGCTGGCCCTTTAAAAGCAGTTTACACATCAGTTCTGGCATGTTCTACATTGACAACAGTATTTGTATGTTTTGACTTGCTGTGCTTAGTTTAACCATGGGGATCGGTGGCTGTATTTTTTCTTTTACTCATTCCTGAAATCTGAATTGCTGTTAAATTTTGTTAAAAGTTTGAATATGTTAAAGGATGACTGCAGTTCCACTATGTTTCATCAAGAATTTCAATTTTTGTGAGTATTTGCTTTCCTTTTTATTTTTACACTTTAATTTATTTTTTCAAGTGATACACATTTGTTGATAATCTACTATTTGAAAATTAATGTGGTACATTTAGCAATGAAGAAGGGAAAGCTTGCAATATTAAACCAATTGCTGAACCCACAGAACTAAATCACTTTCCAAAGCAAACCGGGACTCGTCTGTGAACAGTATGGAAGCCCATTGTTGTCTGTTCAGGTTAACTGCTTTCTTGGCCTACATAAACAGGCCATATACTATGTTGTTGATTAAGAGGGACACATACAACGAGTCGTCTTAAATAGAGTTCTTAATTGTGAATGACGTCTGTGCACTGTAGTAGCAAATATTGTCATCCCTGTTGTATTACGATGATTTGAAATGAGTTGAATCAGAGTAATGTTCCCCTCCTTTGGACCAAAAGAAATATGAAGCGATCTTGTGAAGGGGTTATAACCCATGAGTGGTCTAGAACAAGTCAATCTTGATACTGAATTTTCATTTCAAATTGATCCCAGAGTCTTTGGATCAAACTACGAGACACATTGGAACGTCTAGCAGCAGCACCAGCTTGTGATAATCCCATTTCCAACCATCCTATTTTGCTCCATCCTAATGAATCAGGTAAACATCTCCTAGATATGGACAACACTATTTTAGCAACAACAATTTCAAGATTAACAAGCACAACAAAAATTTCATACAAATTTCTAAAGTGGGATGTTCTTAGTTTCTCTCAAATAAAAGATGGGCATAATTGTTTCATAAGGTTTTATTGAAGTTACTTTAATAATGAGCCTCAAAAAATCAGTTGCACCTTAACTTTTGAAGCCCAGTTTATATTAAATCGAAAAATTTTAGAAAACTTTTTTTTTCTTGCTTGTAAAATGTATCATTGTTTTTGTAAAGTGATTACAGAATTGTATCCTTAAATTTGCATCATTTTCTATGTAAATTTTTATTTTATTTATTCAAATAAATATTTATTTTATTTATAGTATTTTTAATTATAAATAATAATTGTACAGTTAGGAAATACATGTGATAATTTTCTGACACACCCTTGTACTGTTAGTCTCAGATAATCAGAAGTAAGTCTACTGTGGTTTTTAATATTGTAGTAGAAATCTTAAAAAAGAATTCAGTTTTCTACATTGATTTTAATTTTGTATGAATTCATTTTCTCTTAAATAAGTTTTTAATTAATTTTAAAAAGAAATATATTCACTTAATTCTATTTGTTGCAGATGCGTAAAGCCATAAATCTAGACACATCATATTATTCAAAGCTGTCTTTAACGTGTGAAATATGCAGAAAACTATTTCTTCACAAGAGCTTTTGGGAAGAGCAACATCTGATTCACAGCGAGGAAAATCATTTGTTTGTGAAGTATGCAGCAAAGAATTTTCTCGTAAGGATATTTTAAACAAGCATCTGTTAGTTCATATTGGTGAGAAACCTTTTGTGTGTGAGGTGTGCAGCAAGAAATTCTCTTATAAGCATCATTTAAATAGCCATCTATTAATGCATACTGGAAAGAAACCTTTTGTTTGTAAGCTATGCAACAAGAATTTTTCTCAAATGAGTAATTTAAAGTCTCACCTTCGCTCTCATACTGGTGAGAAACCTTTTATTTGTGAGGTATGCAGAAAAGAATTTTCTCAAAAGTGTAATTTAGATGTCCATCTTCGCTGTCATACTGGTGAGAAACCTTTTATTTGTGAAATATGTAATATGAAATTCTCTAAGAAGACTAATTTAAGCAGTCATCAGTTAATTCATACTGATGCTAAACCTTTTGTTTGTGAGATATGCAACAAGGAATTTTCTAGAAGGAGTTGCTTGAAACAGCATTTGTTCATTCATACGGGAGAAAAACCTTTTTTGTGTAAAATATGCAACAAGAAGTTCTCTCAGCACAGTCATTTAGACAGGCATCTCATAATTCATACTGATGAAAAAGCTTTTGAGTGTGAGATATGCAAGAGGAAATTCTTTAATAAACATAGTTTATACAATCATCTGTTAATTCACACTGGTGAGAAACCTTTTTTGTGTAAACTATGCAACAAAAACTTATCTTGCAGAAATGCCTTGGAAAATCACCTGTTAATTCACACTGGTGAGAAACGGTATGCGTGTAAGATATGTAACAAGAAGTTTTCTCATAATAGTAGCTTGAAAATTCATCTAGTAATTCATACTGGTGAGAAACAGTTTGTATGTGAGATATGCAAAAAGGAATTTTTTTGCAATAGTGCCTTGAAAAGGCATCTGTTAGTTCATACTGGTGAGAAACCTTTTGTATGTGAGATATGCCACAAGAAATTTTCTGACAGGAGCCACTTAAAAAGGCATTTGTTAATTCACACTGGTGAGAAACCTTATGTGTGTGAGACTCGCAACAAAAAATTTTCTCAGAAGAAAAGTTTAAAAACGCACCTACTAATTCATATTGGAGAGGAACCTTTTTGCATGTGAGATATACAACAAGGAATTCTCACATAAGAGTGATTTAAGAAAGCAGCTGATAATTATTATGTGAGGTGAGACATTCAATAAAAGATTTTCTCAAAAGTTTCAATTAAATGCCCATCTTAGTTCTTGTACTGAGAAAAAACGTTTTGTTTGTCAATTCTGAAACAATTTTTTTTTTCAAAAGGGTGCTTTAACCCAGATGTCTGCATGGGCCCGAGGCCCATACCTAACTTGGCAAAGTGAAGGCAGATTTTCAGATGGGTCAGGCTGGCAGAATAGAGACAATTTTTAATGGTCCGGGCCAATAAAAAATAATAAACGGACCGATAAAAAAAATTAAAAGACTAATAAAAAATTAAGCGTGCCGAACATCCAGATATAACATATTTAAAAGAATGAAACTGAGCTGATAAAGTATGACCGGATGACGTTTTTAACTGACATGAATGGGGCGAGAACAAGTATAAATGTGCTGCATTAGCCGACGGTAGCTTGACAATATCCATAGATAAATATAACGTGTCCAATATAGAAATCATTATCGGACAGTTACATCGTGTCTGAACTTAAGTTTTGACAGCAGACTTGGTTAGGCCGGGATCAGACTTTATTTTGGAAACTTCGGGGAAGGGCAGAATTGGACTTGATTGTTCCTAGGACATGTTGAACAAGTAATTTGTTTTATAAAAATAGTAATCGCCATAATGAACTTCTATTAATGGAATCTTTAGAAATATACTTTAATAAATTATAGAGACACATTTTCAAAAATCTATTATGTTTTACTATACAGCAACAAGAGTTAAGATGTTTTTAAGGATCATTTTTTAAATTCTAAACTACATTCAATTTTTTTAATGTCTTCATTTGAATGTTGCTATTCTGTATTCTATGGCTTGTGAACATATACTAATCTAAAATATACAGAAAAAGTTTCACATAAAAATGTATTCATTAAAAGTATCTTAATTGTATGTTAAGAAAAATCAGAATTTTTCAGTCGGGTCGGATTGGGCTGAGCCGGACCGGATTTCATTGATTTTTGCACGGGACAGGACTTTTTCACTGATTTTTTAATGGGTCATGAACGGCAAAATTATAAATGGGCTGGTCCCAGGCTGAAATATTAATTTTTACAATGTGCTGGGCCAAGATAGCTTTAATTTGGGCCGATCTGCGCCTGCAAATTCCGTCCCGTGCAGACCTCTAATTTAAACAAGCATCTGTTATTTCTCTGTGGTAAAAAACCCTTTTGTTTGTGAGACATGCAATTTGGAAAAACAAGCCCTCAAATAAAAGAAATATCATAAATTCAACTTACCTTTTGTCTGACAAGTGATCTTGCTTACTTCAGTATTTGGACTGCCGTTAATTTCATTTCATTAAATTTATTAATTGATTCTGACTCATGAACTAAAATAATAGATGTTAATAATCCTTGAATATTTATTCATCTATAAAGTACACTATTTACCCAAATAAAAGATTATTGAAAGTTTCTTTAACATTATTACTCTCATAACATAAAGAGATGCAACTCTGTTGTAATTCGACAAATGGTAAACACAGTTTCAAAATTTTTCAGTTTGTTTCACTTCTTAGGAAAATCAAATTCAAACTAAAGTAAAAGTTTTAGGGATTTCTCTCAGGCATTACGTAATCAATGGAGGGGGCTGTCTGCGACAACAACAGAAGTTTTCTCAAAAGTCTACTATAAATACTCATACTGGTGAGAAACCTTTTGTGTGAGATATACAAAAAAAATATTCATGAAAAATTAATTTTAGTGCTCACTCTCATAATTTGTTGTGCTATTAACTGACTTTAATACTCACTCTTTGTAATGGCATCGGCATATTTTAGTCTTTAGAAAATGGGACTTTTTGTTAAATAATACAAATAGTCAACAAAATGAAACAGCAACCAATGAAAAAAATTCTCATCTTATACAGCTTATTTATGTAGCCATATGTCATATATTTTGTATTTTATTATTAAAAGGCTTATTTATGTATAAAGTGGGTGCACCAGTAAATGACCAGTGAAATATAAACACTGCAGAAAACATGTATTAATGGATATACATTCTAACTTTGGTTGTTAGAGAACAAGCCTAACATCCAAAGAAACGTTTTTTACAAGTTATAATTGCAGTTACAGATGTGCTTGAAGATTAGCATGAGAAAATTATAAACTTTTATACCTTCTTTATTTATTAGTTTGTGAATTGTGTTTTAAAATGTTTTCTGACTTTTGTATCCCTTAGTATACGTGTATTTTAGCAGCAGTTTTAAATACAAACATTCATATTTTTATTTTTACACTGAAAAAAAAGTGCTCAATTACAGGTTCAATCGCATTTTCTAACTAATACTATAAATAATTTAAATTCTAGTAGTGAAAATCTTTCTGTAATATGAACCTCATACTTTAATTAGTATATAGGGAAAATTGCAGAAAAATATGTCAATAAATTTAATAAAAAAAAATAAAACTAAGAAATTTCCACTAAATTGTCAATTACTGGTTCATTCACTCTAATTTAAACTATTAAATTTACAGATCTAGGAGCCTATTCTGGTGTGATCAGATCGTAAAAGCATTCGAAAAAAAGGCACCTTAGTGATTATTTGCTAATCAGGTGTAGTCGCGTCGAAGTTTTTGCCGATCAGAACAGCTTGCTTTCCATCTGAATTTTTCTGAGTGCTTTAATGTTGTCGAAATTACAGTGGATAGGCTCAGAAAAGTTTTTTTAAACTTTTGGGTGCTTGTTTAACATTAAAGAGGGCATACTCTTATAATTACAAAATGCTGTTTTCGTACATAAGGCTCTTTTACAGATCCTTTGAAAGGTCTTTAACTGAGAAATTTGCATACTCTCCTCTTATTTTCTTATCAGTAAAAAAATGGTCAAATCACTAACAAATTTGATAAATATATATAGATGCCGCAATTTTACTTTCTTCTTGTATAATTTACAGTATAACAAAAAACAACCAAATAAGTACAAAAAATAATTAATCAAACTTTTTAGAGTCTAATTTCTAAGTTAAACAAGCTAAAAAACCCTTTTAATAAAGTAGGTATAATTATTTTTCCAAACGTCATTCTTCAAACATCCTATTTTATGTGCAAGGAGAGATGCAGCATGGAGTGTGGGACAGATGCCACATGTTTTTTTTTTTTAAACAAATCCTATTTTTATTTTTATTTTCAAACTACTTAAACTGAAATTAAATAACAGTAAACTTACAAAAATTATATATATCACTAAATTGTGAAAAGTTAAGTGAAAATACCACACTGTAAGCTTATAAAAACTAAAATATAAAATAAAAAAATTAAATTGAAAAGAAAAACATTTGAATTTATATGAATGGATAGCATAATTACTGCAAACAATGGACAGCACAGTTACAAAAAGACATAAATCACGTGTTCACATCCAGGCCAATATTGCAGTTTACTCTTAAAGTAACTACTGATTCTATTCTATTTAGGCCCTAGTCTTTTTTTCTTTTTGTTTTTTCTTCTTCAATCTTTGATTTTGTATTTCCATTTTCCCACAATCACCACACTTCTCATTGCAAAAGTAAATTGAGCATGTTTCATATAGTCACCGATTGCAATTGATGCATTGAAACCAGTCTGCTTTAGACTTCGTTTTTTAATAAGACTCAAGACACTCGGAACATTCATAGTCATCAAATTCCAATCCAATACTGTCATCAGAATCCATAAGAGGAACATTTTTGTCACTGTTGGATGAAGACTTATATTTCTCTTTCTTCCTCAAGTGAAGGTGTTTTGAAGTTGGTTGGTCTTTCCCTTTCCTTTTATTTTGTACATTTTACTTACACCAAGTTGTTGTCGTTTCACGCTTTCTAGTTTCTTTTGCTTTTTATTTCCTTTTTTTTCGTTCATAAACTTTGTGCTTGTAATATTTGCAGCATTTTGCTTTCTCTTTTGGCTGTGTAAGTCTTTTGACCATCAGAATAGCAGATATTTTGTTTAGCATCTCAGATGGTGAGGATCCTACATGGCCTGCATTTTCTTTATTCACACTTGCTGAACCAACATTGTCGCTGAGAATATTTTGATAAGTTGCTGAATTTTTTTCTAATGGGTCTTCTTTATTCTGTGCCATAGCCTAATTATCTAATTGGATTTGAATTGCTTCGTTTTGTTGTAGTTCATTCATGTTGTTATCAGTTATGAAAGCATGGTGAGTTATTGATGTCTTATCTAATGGCACAATTCCCATAACCTTAAAACCTGAGATAGCGTTTCAAAACGTCGCGTCGTAGAAAGCTTTAGAAAATAGTTCACCAAATTGTATTTTTCCAATTTGTCTAATGGCTTTCATAGCAATTCAATCTTCAATTGCATTAGGACTAGAGATGCAAAGGGTGGAAAAAACCGGGTTTATTCCCGGGAATAAACCGGGATTTTCGGGAAGGAAATATTAAAAATTCCCGGGAGTTTTCAGAAAGTTTTAGACATGGATTTCTTTAATTTGTAAACAAAATATTCTTTTACATATGTAAAGAAAACCAATAACAGAAATACAGAAAAATGGCACAGTTTACATGAAAACTAATGAAATACAGGCTTAAGCTGCAGAAATATTAAGTAAGAGAAATTGAAATAACATAAGTAAGTTGATATTTTAATCGTGTATAGGTAAAAAGTGCGAGAGGTAGATGACAGATTCATCTTACCTGGCATGAATATAAACATCACCCCTGTTCTCCAATTCAGACAAACAAAAAATAGAAGTAAAATAAATCAATGCATTGCACTGCAACTCACAAGAAAATTAATATAGAGTATGCCTGGATAGTAAATATGCCAGCTAACAGAAATTAAACTGTTTCAATTATTAAAGAAACATTCAAATACTTACCAATTCACAGCCACCATTGTTAAAGTAAATGATATTGTTATAATAAATTATAAAAACTTAGAGCGCAAAATCCTAAGTTTTGGGAATTCATAATGAAAAACCTATTATAAAATTTTCAGAACAGTGCCTGAAATTTTGAAAAATAAAAAAATTGAAATTGAAAAATGACTAGTTTTGTTTACTTTCAAAACTTCTTCAAAATTTCCAATATTCCCCAAAATTCCGGGTTTATTCCCAAAAATTCTCGGGTTTATTCCAGTCTCTCAAAAACTGTGGGTTTTTTGCACTCTAATTAGGACGGAATGATTCATCATCCAGGTGTTACAGGTTTGTTTGAAACAATTCTTAAGAGGTCTGAAGAAACTTCTGTCTAATGGCTGTAAGTAATGTGTTGTGTGGCTCGGAAAACAAATAAAGGTGATTTCATTTGCAACAGCCAACTCAAGAGCATCAACCGACATTTACGAACTACAGCCATCCAGCAGTAAAATGATTTTCCCCGGAGTTTTTTTCTAGGTATAGAGTGCTCTTGAATCCAGATCTTGAATAATTCACTCGTCATGTAGGCTGATCTCTGGGACATTCTGATATCTGAACAAGGCGACATTGTGTCTTGCCACATTTTTTTGTTTTTCCCCTTAAAGATACAAAATGGTTTGAGAAAATTCCCTTCTGCGTTGCAACAAACAGCAAAGATGATATTTACCCCCTTTTCAATTGAAGAGATGTGATGGATATCTTTACTGCTTTTTTTGGCAATGACTTTTCCTGCTTCATTGTTGAGCTGAAAACCAGTTTCGTCCATATTATATATCTTAGCAGGTTTATTAAGCAGATTTTGATATATCTTTGTTTTCTCTGAAACTTCAAAAAATGTATTCACATCTTTTTATTCATATCATTAGCTGTTACAATCGATACATTTTCAGCTTTACAAATACTCATCGTTGGATTCCTTTTTATATAAAAAAGAAACCAATCACGACCAGCTAGCTCCTCCTTACGTACTGTTAAACTTTTTTAGCAATAATTTCATTTCAGAGGTAAAGTCGAAGGCTAATTGTCTAACAACAAAAGGAGTTGGTGAAAATCCACAAACTTGAAGTTTTCTATGTGAGCAACAAGTTTACTTTCGGCCTCTACTCCGAGGTATGATTATGGCTTACATCCGGTTTTTACAAAGTTGCTCGATTTCAATCATCGTTTAATTGTCCATTCTAGAACACCTGTTCTCCTATTTGCTACTCTAATTGAGGCTCCTTCTTCATTTTTGAGTCTGTCAGCCTCTAGCAGATTGTCTACGGTCTATTTCCTTCTTGAAGTGATTATCGTGGCATTTTCCTAAAATACAAAAGTACAATGAAGTAAGTACCTGTGTAGATGTAAAAATAAAACATAATCGTTGACATGATCTCCTTCGCTCTCTTTTCGATCAGCTTTGGAAATACAGTAAAACCCCGATAATTCGGATTAATTGGGACCAGACCCAATCCAGATTTTCGAAAATCCGGATTATCCGGAGAATGATAAAAAATGAAGGCTTTCTGTCGGATTATTGGACCTGATATAGGTAAACCACGATCTTCTTTTTGTGCAAAACCAAACGAATAACACTTCATCCAGTGTTTCAAGTTTAGCTTTTTTAACATTCTTCCGATTGTCCAAACCGTCGTTAGAAATTGATTTCGACCAAAAATCCTCGATTGATTTTCGATTTTTCTTTCATTTGGACACTGCCGAGGTCCCTACTCCTAATTCACAAGCAATCTTTTTTAAAAGTTCACCTTTATCAATTCTACTCAATGCTTCCAATTTCTTTTGCATAGTCACAAAATTATGTTTTCGTTTCATCGCCATAGCTAAAAATGTACACTCAAAAACACTGCACGGCAAAGGAAAATGTCTGGTAGGATTTGGGTTGATACATTCTCTATGAAATCAGATTCTAGGAAACAGAGAAGTGACTGGGGGTTTCCGCAAGTGATAGTATCAAAGGATTTTGTCACGAAGACAAAGAAACAGTCCCCAGAGACCTATGGGCTGGCTGACAAAGAATGGAAAGCGATACTCATCAGTCAGTGGGTCTATAGAGATTATTTTACCTTGCTTTCTTGCAATGCTAAGTAAAACTTTATTGTGCGGTGAGCTTTTGAAGACATTTCTAAATGGATTAAAAAGAAAACTGTGAAAATTGGAATTGCCAAACTTAAAGTGATACATTGTTGTTTCTTTGAAAGATAACAAAGACAAAGAGTTTAAATAAGACATCAAAGGGTTTAAATAAGAAAGCTGAAGGTATTCTTCCAAAAATATTTCAGAAAAAATTTATTCAGAATACGAGGATGAAATAAATTAATGTTATGGAAATTTGCCAATCGCTTCTCAAAAAAAAAAAAAAAAAAAAAAAAAATCGATTAGACCGATCCGGAATAACGGGATCCGAATTAGCGGGGTTCCACTGTACCACGTGCGACAGGGAAAACAAACAAAACTATGAACATAGCTTTTGAAGTTAAAAAAAAATAAATGTTTAAGAAAAAGCTATGCGTCAAATTTTATGACTCTTAATAATTTTGTATTCGTCAAATGGGATAATAAAGTTGCGTTTGATGGTAAACGACCGTTAATTTTGAACAGTACAAATGGTATAACTGTAAATCAGTATAAAAGCGTGCAATTAAAGAATTATCAAGAGTCAAAAGCGATGTTTGTTCTAAAGAGTGTGTGTTTGAAAAGGGGGAGGGGTGGTCTGCCTCCTGATAATTCGTTTGCTGAAATATGAATAATTTTAAAACATAATGATTCAACTTCGATAGCTCATTAATTTATGTTCATAAAATGAAATTATTAATGTAGCACAAAATATGTCATTGGCGATAATTTAAAAAATAAAGCTTAAAACTATGTTTTTCTCCATTCCTCACTTTTAATGTAGTAATGTCATCTTTAATAATATGTAATAGTTATGTATATATTAAAAACCTTTGAATCAATAATTTATATATTCAAGATGCTACACATTGAAGTTGAATCATCCAGATATTCTGGTTTTCATGGCCACTAAGTGTTCATACATCAGTTAGTAATCGCTGCTTTAATGAATTTCATTTATTTTTTATATTGCTGCACAAAAAAGTTGCTGTATCCAGTTATGTTTTTATTTGTGGTTATTTTTATGAGTATGGAATGCTCATACATATGTTAATGATAGCTGCTGTAACAAGTTTCATCTATTTTTGAGATTGCTGTATTCTGTGATGTTTTTTCTTTTTTAATCATGGGCGAAAAGCGTTTGTACATGTATCAGTGACTGAGGATTTAATAAATTTCATGAATTTTTGAGATTGCTGTAACTTTTTTCATGGGCGCAAAGCGCACATACTTTTGTTAGTGATCATTGTGGCTTTTACGAATTTCATACATTTTTTTGAGATTGCTACAGAACAAGGGCTGAGTCATGTAAAAGTTGTTGACCAATTGTAGTTTGAATCATCCAATATTTACTCTGATATCATAAGGCACTTTAAAAGATTGAAATGACGCAATGGTTTTATCTAAAATTTCTTGAGAAATCGGTATTTAAATTATTAAATATTTACTCTTATGTAGCAGGGCAGTTTAAAAGATTGAAATGATGCAGATTACATATTTCCTATTGAATTTATGTTGTAAAAATGTATTTTTAGTTTTAAAGATTTTAAACATCATGTTTTGGCGGAACAGGTGGCGGGGAGGAGGAAGAAGAAATTTTGAGAGGAGGAGGGTATGATTGTTTATTTAATTTATTTTTACTTCATAGCAACGAGTGCAGCACTTTTTTTTAATAAAGAGTCCAAAAGATTTTAAATTTTGTATGATGGAGCGATGAGGGAGAACGGAGATTTCAAGAGAAGGGGTATAATTTCTATGATTGATTATTTATTAATTGTCACTACAGAGCAACAAATAGGGCAGAATATTTCATTTTATCTATAGTAATAAGGAAAGGAGTTTGTGTGTGAGTGTGTGTGTCTGTCTGTCTGCTGTGTTTTGAAGAGACCGTTGATGACGCCACAAATCGTCCATTATATGTCAAACACCGTTGGAGGGCTGTTGTGATTGGTAGCTGAGAGGATTGTAGGCTCGGCTGGAAGTCAACTGGGCAATTGTGATTGGCGGATGAAAATGTCAGCAGCTGATTTCAACTTCCCTATAGTATTTTGTTCTCCTTTGAATAAAAATTATTTTGAACTCGAACAGCGATTTGTGAATTTTTCGCGATTTGTTTTATGCAATTTTTAGAATTTTTTTCATGTACGTGATATCATATATGTATTTGATTTCAAAAATTGGCAACTATAACTTATTGTATTTGTATGTCAAAACAAAAAAAAAGCGTTGTTTTGTTTCTGTTTCAACCGCGCCATTTTGTTTCTGTTTCAAAAATTAACAATAATTCTTAATGTTAGTGTTGTTGGTTTAATTTTGAGAGGGAGGTGAGTATCCGGAATTAATTTAAATACCCCGTTAATATTCTGATTGAAACTGGCTCCTACCTCCCTGCCTCTCAAATCACAACTTTTTTAATATTACTCCCATTCAAACGAAACCATCTCTAACATTCTTTTAAGGTGCTCAGGTACCAAATAAACTTTAGTATCATTTTCAGCCTTTGGTTACCAGTGTTTCTGAACATTAATCAGTAATTGGGGGGGGGGGCGTTTATTTTTTCGGGTTGTATGGGCCCGATTTCAATGAGAGTTGGTTTATTCAACTTAACACGAGCTAATTAAGATACAAATTTCGTGTCCCCTTGCGGTAGAAAGTGGAACTGAAAGATTTTGCAGCGCGTGCACAGCACGCCTTCTATACGGTGCCGTAAGAAGCGGTGACACTTGCCGGAGTTTCGTTCGGAAAGAGGTTTATTTAGAACAGAGTGTGCACCCTGGCAGTGGAAAATGCAGCTAAAAGAATTTGCATTTAATAATGGTCCGAGTCAAACAAAATCTTTTCTAATATTCTTCATATAATATTATTGCAGATACTAAATAAACTTCGGTATCATTTTTTTTTCAGATCTTGGTTGCCACCATTTATGAATATTAATCTCCAGGGAAGAGATTTATTTTCTCGGGTTCTATGGGCCTGATTTCAACGGGAATTGGTTCATTCAACTTGACATGAACTAATTAAGATATACATAATTAAATAATAGATTTAGTGCCCCGTGGAACGTGAAATTTGAAATTAAAAGATATTGCAGTACGTGTGCAGCATACCTGCTATACGGTGACGTATTCAGCGGGGATGAGTACCGGAGTTTCGTTCTGAAAGAGATTTGTTTAGAATAGAATTCGCCTTCTGCTGATGGAAACTGGAACTAAAATAATTTTATCGCGTATGTGGCACGCCTTCGATATGGCGCCAATTTTTGAAAAATATTGGATGGGCTCAAAAACGTTTTGGCAAAATGAAACGGATAGTTTTTACTTTGAAGGGGGGGGGGGGTGGGAGATAATAACTCTAAGTCGAGTATGAAGCTATAATTTTTTTAATGTATAAAATAGTACATTTATTAAATTATACTATCATGAGCTGTTCCTTATAAAGACAATAGTATTTATCACAATTGTCATTCAATGGATATGATTACAAATTAAAAGCGTAAAAAGTTAAACATCGAAAAAATAAATTCAGTTATCTAAGTGCTTTATGGTTGTGAATCAGGGCATTAATACGTGACCATTGACTTATATACTAGTAGAATACTGGTATATATATCACCTAAAGTCAGAGAAATTCCTTGACCTGTAGGATCCCTGGTAGTATATCTGCATTGGTCGTAAATGTTCAGAGTAGGGAATTTTCAAATTATATATAATCTGTCCTTTTCCATGAAATTTATTTTAGAAAATTTTATAATGCAAAATATCTTCTATCATAGTGGTAGTACGTCATTTTGTTTTCTTTTCCTTTTATACTGTATTAAGAAGTTTCGTTCCACGATCTTGTGTTTTACACCTATATTTATTATACTTGCTTGTAAGTAGGGCTGGACGATATCAGAAATTAATATCGCAATATCTCTACGAGTTAATATTGATATTGGTGATGGATCGCAATAATTACCTTAAAGTGCTAATTTTAATGTGATTAAAATAAGTGAAAAGCAAACACTGAAATTGATTTAATGCCAGATGTCATACTAATATACTTGTAATTAAATAGGTTTCAATGGATAACAGATGCAGCAAAAATGTTCTTTTTCAAACTTTCCAAGGTATCAATCCATTCTTAATAGAAAAGAAATATCACTGTATTCATAATATACTACATAAATACAACATTGAAACCTTTTTTGGAATATAAATATTCAAATCCCATTTGGAAATATTTATATTTTAATTAAAATTTAGTTTTTTGAGAAATATTCATTTTAAACTGAAATATCAGGACAGGATATATTAAATTTACTGGGGAAAACTTAACTCTACCGATAATGCACAGAGAAGGTAACATGAATTATAAAATGAGCGCAACATCGGTAGAACTAAACTTTGGTAGCTGGGAAACTCAGCTTAAAAGCACTTAATCACAAGAGCGAGCAGAGAGGTTGACCTTGGGATTCGCCAATGTAACAAAAAGCAAAAGGCCATTTTCGTTGCCATAAGCGAACTCTTAATTGGTCGTTCGCGAACCGAGCTTCCCAGCTGCTAAGCTCTAGAGAAACGTTTCACAATAATCATCACATATTTTTATTTAACCATGTAGGTCATGAAATATCATTATCTGGATATATTGCAATATATTGAGACCGCAGCAGCGGAATTAAAATACAGACGATAACAGTCACTAACGAACGGACGTAGAAATTTGTGGTTTGTGCAGGGCCTGATTATCCAAAAGGCACGTGAAGCACATGCTTCCCCTCTACAATTTAAAAGGGGCCCCAAAATGACTGTGAAAGGAGCCCTCTAATTTCCATTTTCATTTTTTTACATTGTATTTAAAAATTTTCGGAAAAGAAAATTTGCTTGATCCAAGAGGAAATCCACGAAACTTATTTAACAGGGAAATTATGAATGTCATCAATAGGATGTTAACATCCTGATGTGCCTGTTAGAAACCACCCAGGAAGTTGAGCATACGGCTGTATGTACTAAATATATTTGAAGTATATACAGGGAACCAAACAAAGCTGTTTAATGAAATATATGTGATCTTGGATAAGCTACTCCCAGGTATGATATTACTACCATTGGTGAGTTTTTAGGAGTGAAGAATTAAGAAAACTTTTGTCAAATGAAAAGGGGCCCCAAAATGATACCATGCTTCCCCTAGATTCAGAGGTTAATCGGGCCCTGGGTTTGTGACAGGATAAAAAGAAACGTACTGTAACATACTGAGATAGAAACGAAAGAGAGATAATCACTGAAGGGGATAATATTGCGGTTTAAATGAAACGAGCAGCGAATAAATAAATGCATGAATGGGGTGAATATTGCAATTGCGATATAAGTTCGGTATATTCGGAGTTTTTCTTTGGGTTTGAAGTTGTGGCGAGGTAAAAAAAGTTATTGGTATATATCGGTACAGTCAGAGCTAAGATACCGTTATTGGGATATATCGTCAGAGTCTGAGCTTAACTATCGTTATTGTGATAATTTAAAAATATCAATATTTGACCGATATGTTGATAAATAATCCAGCCTCACTTGTAAGCTATTCTTTATTTGCAAAATGTACAAATTTGATGAACTATCAAAGAAAAGAAGGCTTATTTGCCTCAAGAAAATCAAAAATTATAGTTTCAAGACCTTTTTTCTAGCATTTTACGCGTGATTATAATATATTTAAATCCCAGCTCCGATGTTCCCAGACACAAATTTAAAAAAAAATCTATTGTTAAAGGTTAAAGCTACATGTGAGGCATAATGAATGGTGTCATTAAATTTTTTACATTGTCTGACAATTTTATATTTATATAGAACTCTACAATATTTTAACATATGCCTTCTGTTTAATTTCAATGAAACGCTTTTTAAAAACACTATTTAATATTTATAAAGCACAATGTAAACACATTGACAAGTTACGTTACTATCGAGGTGCAATAAATCAAAATACAGCTTCAAAGCATTAAAACTGTAAGATGTTAAAATTTCATGAGTTTTCGGCTAAACATTAGCGTTCCTCAGATGAACAACAAGCAGTCGAGGAGACGCCGCTCCGAAATGGCGCGTTTTGGACAGGCTGGGAATGGGCGAAACTAAACAGACACGAAATGAAGGGGATGACTGAAGTCCGGATGATACCATTACCAGCTGGGGTGGGTCAGGAGAAACCGAAAACCCCAGTGATACCTAGTATATTGTACCATAAACGAGGGATCTGATAAGATAATACATCATTACATGCATTATCACCTCTTTTCAAAATCTCTAGGGACTCTCTGATTATGCAACTATTATACTGTGAACCTCTTGAAATTATTTTAGCTTTACTGAAAAATACATCAATATCTTTGGCCTGATTTAATCTGGATAAAGCAGTGGATAATTTACCTTTTTTCATATCAGCTGTATGCTCATTAATCCTTTCTTTTAATTTGCGAGTTGTCATGCCTATATATGAATATATTTTAGAACTGTCATTAACTTTAAAAGGAATAATATAAATGCCAGATTTATCTCGGTTATCAATAGGGTCGATCATTCTATGTACCAAATATTTAAGCTTGGTTGGGGGTTTAGCGATAAGAGTTACATTATATTTCTTTAATGCGTATTTAATCCGCTCAAACAGATGCGGGATATAATCTATACTGTATAATTTTGAAGATTGCATATCTTTTTTAACTATTGTAGCTTGTTTATTTCTGTACTCATAAATTAACTTATTAATAAATTTGTTTGAAAAACCATTTTCATATGCAATCACTTTAATTTTGTTCAACTCCTCATTTAAATAACATTCTGAACTAACCTCAAACGCCCTTTTGATATAAAACAGATATGCTGCTGCTTTGTAATTAAACGGAACATTACTATTGTATGATATTATGTTATTGGATCTGCAAGGTTTTCTATAAACTTTCCTATCAATGCTACGTGTTGAAATATTTTTAATAAGTTCTATATCTAAAAATGGTAATGAACTATTTTCTTCAATTTCACAAGTAAATTGTATATTTCTATCTATACTGTTGGCATGCGCCAGAAAATCATTCAATGCAGAGATATCGTGATTCCATATGAGTAGTATGTCATCGACATATCTAACCCATAATGCAGTTTTAAAGGGGGATGTAGAAATTATACGTTTTTCCAGAGGTCGTAATTTTAATTCTGCCAGTAATCCAGAGATAGGTGAACCCATAGGGGCTCCCTCAGATTGTTTATAATAACATCCGTTAAATAAGAAAACGTTGCTGTTAGTAATTAAGTTTATACTGGAAATCAGAGTATGTTTAATACTGTCATTATAAGCTGGGTTATTTATAATGCTATTTTCAATAATAGGTTTAACTTCCTGAACATCAATAGAAGGATACAGAGATTTAATATCAAAACTTGCTAGAATGCTGTTATCTTCCAGTTTAAAGCCTTTAATTATGCTAACTAAATCTGCAGTAGAACAGCACTACATGCTCAGTGGGGGGTAGCATTGATTTAAGTAGTGGTACAAATGATTTCTCTATTGTGTAGGTTGGTGCTGTACATTTTGAAACAATAGGGCGGAGGGGGAAATCTTTCTTACGGTCTTTTAAATGCCCCTGTAATCGGGGGGTGACTGCAGTTTTATTAATAGCCAGTTTAATTTTAATGTCACTTGGCCATGTGCCATGTTTAATCAGTTCATGAGTTTTCCTATTAATATTGGTATTAGGATCCTTGCTCAATTTTTCACAATTCATATCAGTAATGCATTGCTCCATTTTAGTGATATAATCCTGAGTAAACATAACTGCTAACTTATTTGATTTATCTGTTTGTATAATGGTAATGTCTGACCTATTTTTAGATTGTTTAATAATATTAGTATGTTTATCTTGTTTATGGGTTTTTTCCTTTAAGTACCTCTGGACATTATTGTATAACATGCACCTAATTTCATCTTTATTGTTATTGTCCATTTTATTAACAATCAATTCACAATCTGTAATTATATTCATTACATTTGGTCGTTTTTCAAACATATGTTTAGGTCCCAAACTTAAAGTATTGTGTAGTCGTTTATCCAAGTCAATATTGGTAAGATTGATATACTGTACTGGTGTTTGCTGTGGTATTCTATAATGCATATTATCTTTAAGTTTGTTGAACTTCCGATATGTAATTTCCTCCTTCCTTACTCGCTGGTTAGTACGGTAGATGCACGGTGGATTTTGTTACATTGTGCTTACGCATAGTATGCGTAAGCACAATGTAACAAAATTGTGCATTATAAATATTTTATTGGGTGAATTTGACGTTCGTATTATATAGATTTTTCTATATATTTTTATTTGTATTTTATCGATACTGGATATGTCAGAACGCACAGAAGTAATGAGGAGATTCAGGACAGAAAGATTGCGATTAGACAGAGAAATTATTAATATTAGATTTTTGCAGTTATGTAAGGGATCAAAAATTATACCTACGTTTTTGAAGAATAGCAATAAGCTTGTTCATAGTATCATTCCTACAGTTGCATTTAAATTGGATTTTTTAGCCTTAAAGTCGATCATAAGAAGTAAATTTAAATTAATTGATCAACTTTCAGAAAAAGTGTTGTATCTTTACATTAGCTTAACAAAATCTTTGGAGCAAACGGATTTTGATGATTTTCTACGCATAGTAGACATCTACCGTACTAACCAGCGAGTAAGGAAGGAGGAAATTATATATCGGAAGTTCAACAAACTTAAAAATAAGTATAACTTAAGTATTAATAAAACAGCAATCACCCCCCGATTACAGGGGCGTTTAAAAGACCATAAGAAAGATTTCCCCCTCCGCCTATTGTTTCAAAATGTACAGCACCAACTTACACAATAGAGAAATCATTTGTACCACTACTTAAATCAATGCTACCCCCCACTGAGCATGTAGTCAATTCTACTGCAGATTTAGTTAGCATAATGGACTTTACCCACGAATGGCAACACCCATGCCGCAGCGGGTATCTACCCTCCGAAAAAGACTGTTTATTGGATGAAGGGGAAGCAGTGTTAAAATGTTCTGCACGCCTATTGGTGTTTTTCTTCTGAATACCAGCGGCTGACGTCACATGGGTAAAGTCCATTAAAGGCTTTAAACTGGAAGATAACAGCATTCTAGCAAGTTTTGATATTAAATCTCTGTATCCTTCTATTGACGCTCAGGAAGTTAAACCTATTATTGAAAATAGCATTATAAATAACCCAGCTTATAATGACAGGATTAAACATACTCTGATTTCCAGTATAAACTTAATTACTAACAGCAACGTTTTCTTATTTAACGGATGTTATTATAAACAATCTGAGGGAGCCCCTATGGGTTCACCTATCTCTGGATTACTGGCAGAATTAAAATTACGACCTCTGGAAAAACGTATAATTTCTACATCCCCCTTTAAACCTGCATTATGGGTTAGATATGTCGATGACATACTACTCATATGGAATCACGGTATCTCTGCATTGAATGATTTTCTGGCGCATGCCAACAGTATAGATAGAAATATACAATTTACTTGTGAATTGAAGAAAATAGTTCATTACCATTTTTAGATATAGAACTTATTAAAATTATTTCAACACATAGCATTGATAGGAAAATTTATAGAAAACCTTGCAGATCCAATAACACAATATCATACAATAGTAATGTTCCGTTTAATTACAAAGCAGCAGCATATCGGTTTTACATCAAAAGGGCGTTTGAGGTTAGTTCAGAATGTTATTTAAATGAGGAGTTGAACAAAATTAAAGTGATTGCATATGAAAATGGTTTTTCAAACAAATTTATTAATAAGTTAATTTATGAGTACAGAAATAAACAAGCTACAATAGTTAAAAAAGATATGCAATCTTCAAAATTATACAGTATAGATTATATCCCGCATCTGTTTGAGCGGATTAAATACGCATTAAAGAAATATAATGTAACTCTTATCGCTAAACCCCCAACCAAGCTTAAATATTTGGTACATAGAATGATCGACCCTATTGATAACCGAGATAAATCTGGCATTTATATTATTCCTTTTAAAGTTAATGACATTTCTAAAATATATTCATATATAGGCATGACAACTCGCAAATTAAAAGAAAGGATTAATGAGCATACAGCTGATATGAAAAAAGGTAAATTATCCACTGCTTTATCCAGATTAAATCAGGCCAAAGATATTGATGTATTTTTCAGTAAAGCTAAAATAATTTCAAGAGGTTCACAGTATAATGGTTGCATAATCAGAGAGTCCCTAGAGATTTTGAAAAGAGGTGATAATGCATGTAATGATGTATTATCTTATCAGATCCCTCGTTTATGGTACAATATACTAGGTATCACTGGGGTTTTCGGTTTCTCCTGACCCACCCCAGCTGGTAATGGTATCATCCGGACTTCAGTCACCCCCTTCATTTCATGTCTGTTTGGTTTCGCCCATTCCCAGCCTGTCCAAAACGCGCCATTTCGAAGCGGCGTCTCCTCGACTGCTTGTTGTTCATCTGAGGAAGGCTAATGTTTAGCCGAAAGCTCATGAAATTTTAACATCTTACAGTTTTAATGTTTTGAAGCTGTATTTTGATTTATTGCACCTCGATAGTAACGTAACTTATCAATGTGTTTACATTGTGCTTTATAGATATTTTATTGGGTGAATTTGACGTTCGTATTATATAGATTTTTCTATATATTTTTATTTTTATCACTATTTAATAGATCTTTATTTATATCGCACTTTCTATATATTATTTTAACATATAAAAAGATATTCGAGCTGAGCCAACTAGCTAGCCAGGATTTCTATCTAGGAGGGGGGGACAGAATATTTCTTAAGGTTATAGATACAATAAAACCTGCTAAGGAGAAATTGCAAAGGACCGGTGAAAAATTTTGTTCAACACAGGTTTCCGTCTTAGAAGGTGTACTTTTATGGTATTCTTTTCAAAAGGAGAAAAATAAGGTTCCGTTTTCATAGGTTTTGCTCTAGTTACGCATAAATATATATATATATATATATATATATATATATTTACAGTATTTACATTTGCCATTTGCTTCATTCTTTACTCTCTCCATAATATATATGTATATATATATATATATATATATATATATATATATATACATATCTATGTTATATGTACAGTAAAACCTGTCAAAACGGAATCTATCTATAACAGAATCCTGTCTTAAATGGAAACTCTTCATGCTCCCGACAGAAAGATTACCAGACAATTATACTTACTAAGGCAAAAACTTGTTTAAAGCGAAATATCTTTTCGGTCGCTTGCGAATGCTTTTCCGCAAATTACCTGTATATATATATATATACATAAACAGGGTTAATCTGTGTAAAACTAATAAGTATTGCTTTTGTTGCCGCTAGAAGCGCCGTCTATGTAAAATGTTTAAAAAAAAACTTGTGATTGTGAGTTGGGTTCAAGATGCCGATCAGAGAAGTTGTGTAAATCTCGGCTCTTGACCATTTTATTTAGTGTTGTGAGAAATTAAAAGAGTTACAGTCCGCTAGTGAGTATTTTATTGAAATTGTGTGTTTTTTCATTTGTAGTGATAAATAATAACTGAGTTATCGGCGAATCCATAGTATTGGTCTCCTCTCGCCGGAGAAAGAATAAAAGGAATTTTTCGATGTTTATGTTTTTTTGTAATCGTCTGCAGAAGATAAAATGGTGTTTGGAATTCTATCAATTAGAATGAGTAAGACTAAAATTAAATCCTCGTATTGTTCATATTGAAGTACAAAATATTGTGATTCAGAATTCCGATGAAGTTTTTTTTGATTTCAGAAGAAAAATAATTTCGATTAACCTTGAGAAATTCGTAATACGAAAAAATAAACTGTGAATGTGTTTACGCAGAGAAGAAATGATATTCTTTATTATTGAACTAATTTGAGAATAGAAAAAGCGGATTACATCTTTTCAATGTGGAATTATCAGATTTGGAGATTTATTAATAAATAAAGGTACGTCAGTTTTATTTATTTTATTGTGAATTGTATTTATAATACAATGTTTAAAGGTGCAAAAAAGGAAAATTATCAGCGAATTGCTGCTGAATTAGACATAGATATATCAGATTCCAAATTAACTATTTATGATTTAATAAATTTAATAAAGGAAAGTTCGAAGTATAAAGCAGATAATAAACTGGTTGAAGACATAGCAAACAGTTTTATTGAGGAAAGAAAAAATCAGGAATCAAAATTACTAGATCTTGAGAAATTAAAAATTGAACATGCAAAGTTAGAAATTGAGTTGGCTAAGGCCCGTGCAGAAACAAAAAATGATAATTTAAGTGATGTCGAAAAAAAAAGATAGTATAGAATCTTTAGACTCTCTGATTAAAAGTGTACGAACATTAACGATTAAAATTCCATCTAGACCAGAAGGTTGGGGTTATTTTTTTTCATCGTTAGAAAGAGCCTTTATTTCTAAAAATGTCCCAGAAAAATATACATCGGAAATTCTACTAAATCTGTTAGGAGAAAGAGCAACAAACGTTATTACATACATTAAAGCTGGGGAATTAGAAGATTATTCAAAAGTAAAGGCTATAGTACTTAGAGAATTTGAGCCAACCCCCCAGATTTGTTTAGAACATTTTAGGAAAGCACAACGTCATCCTAATGAAACATATGTACAATTTGCATCCCGATTAACAGCGAGTTGGGATTATTATTTAAAATTGAGAAATGTGACAGATTTCGAAACTTTAAAACAGTTAATAGTTTCTGATAAGATTTGTCAAACGCTTGATAAAGATGTCATGTATTTTATAAATGTTAGACAAGCAGAATCGTGGTTTCCTCCCATTGAATTATCTCGGGAAATTGATTTATATTATACGTCAAAGGGAAAACCCGTGGTTGACAATTCTAGAGCGAGTAATAAAAATATTTATTATCGAAATGTTTCTAAAGTTTTTCTAACTGACGTAAAAAATTCCAAATGTATTTTGTCATGTAGTGAAAATCATCCTTTGCCTAAATGTCCTGTTTATAAAAACATGTCAGTGGGTAATAGAGTTGAGCTTGTAAAATCCAAAAATCTTTGTTTTAACTGTCTTATGAATCATAAAGTGATTGATTGTAAACCTAAATTCTCTTCTATTATTTATAAGAGAAGGCACCATGTGACTTTGCATTTCCCGCGTGAACAAAAAATAAATAAAGTTGAAAATCCAGAAATAATTTCACAGCAAATGAGTTCTAAAAACGAAGACGATAGTAAATCTAATTTGGATGCTTCGGCTCCAGTATTCCAGCCTTTCCAAGCTAATAACCAAAGCAATTTATTTTCAACGATATGTAATTTGTCTAATGAGTTAAAAGCTGTGTTACTTAGCACATTTGTTTGTTTAATAAAAGATGAATATGGTAATTTTCATGAAGCACGTGGTTTATTAGATGTCGGTGCAAACTCTAATTTTATGAGTAAAAGGTTAGTAGATAAACTAAATTTGAAAAGCGAAAAGACTAATATTTCTATTCCAGGAATAAATAATTTGTCCCTTAATGTTAGATCTAGAGTTAACACAACTATTTCGAATAGAGATAAGGATTTTTATTTAAAACTAGATTTTTTAGTCGTTCCGAAAATTACGGAATTTACGCCCTCTAAACCGCTTGAGAATTGTATTCCATCGTTAAATAACATTAAATTAGCTGATGAAAAGTTTAATATGCCAGGCTCTCTTGATTTGCTTTTGGGTGCAGAAAATTTCTATGAATTTTTAAGGCCAGGTTAAATTTACGCCCAACCATTAAATACTAGAATAGTGTTACAAAACAGTGTTTTCGGTTATATTGTTAGCGGAAGCCTTCCGGCTAAGGGTGAAAGTAATATACATTGTGGGTTGAAAACAGATAATTTGGAGTTAGAAAGGGTAATTCGAGATTTTTGGGAAATAGAAAACATTGAGAGAGAGTCTGAAGTTTCTAGAAATAAGGAAGCAGAACTTTGTGAAGAACATTTTCTGAAAAATTATTCCAGAACTGCAACAGAGCAATACATGGTAAAAATGCCATTTAAGGAAAACCCATCTTGTCTTGGAGAATCAACGAAAAAGGCTATGAAAGTTTTAAATTCATTATGGAATCGCTTAGTTAGAGAACCTAAATTTAATGATCTTTATAAAGTCTTTATGCAAGAATGTATGGGTCATATGGAAGAGGTGATAGAATCTGAAGAACCATATATCACTTATTACATACCCCATCATTGCGTGTTCCGTGCTGAATCAAGTAGCACACCATTAAGAGTTGTCTTTAACGCTAGCTCCTTAACTTCTACCGGAAAATCTTTAAATAGTTTGCAGTATAACGGAGGAACAATCCAAGATGAGTTATTTAGTATAATGTTGCGATTTCGAAAGCACAAATTTGTTTTTGTAGCAGATATTAAAAAATGTAGCGTATGATATTGATACATCCGAGTCAAAGAGATTTATTGAGAATCTTGTTTAAACCTGAGGTGCATGAACCAGTTAATGTGTATAAATTATGTACGGTGACTTATGACACAACGAGTGCCCCTTTTTTAGCAACAAGAACCCTTACCCAGCTAGCTAGAGATGAAGGAAAGGAATTTCCTTTAGCTGCAAATGTATTATTTCAAGACGTATATATGGATGATATTTTGACAGGTGCTGATGATCTAAACACAGCTAAAGAGATCCAACAACAACTGATATCTTTGTTAAAGAAGGGAAGCATGGATCTTCCCAAATGGTCAGTAAATAATTCTTCTCTTTTGTGTAATAATGCAATATCTGACTATTCATTTTCCAATGAGACAAAAACATTAGGAATATTGTGGAAGCCGCAACCAGACTGTTTTGGATTTAATTTAATTATAGAGCAAAGTGAAAGGTATACCAAACGCTCACTATTATCGCAAATTGCTAGAATATTTGACCCGTTGGGTTTGATAGGTCCAATAATTACGAAGGCCAAGGTTTTCCTCCAAAAATTATGGTTGCTGAAAATAGATTGGTGTGATTATCTTCCAGTGAAAGAATATATCGAATGGACTAATTTTCTTATTTCCTTAAAAACTGTAAATATGATCAATATCCCAAGATTTGTATTTGTAGAACAATCTAATTGTGTGGAATTGCATGTTTTTTCAGATGCTTCTGAACTTGCTTATGGTGCGGTCGTTTATGTAAAATCTATTAATTCTTATGGTGATTCTGCTATCAAACTGCTCACTAGTAAATCTACAGTGGCTCTTCTAAAGCATATTACTATTCCTCGCCTAGAACTTTCTGCCGAAGTCCTATTATCTAAGTTGATGCAAAAAGTGTTAAGTGCTCTAAAGCAAGAAGTTTCTAAAACTTGTTTTTGGACAGATAGTACTATTGTACTTGCATGGTTAAAAAAGGAGTCGAATGATCTAAAGACATTTGTCGCAAATAGGGTATCGATTATACAAAGTTTAACTTCGATTGATCAGTGGAATTATGTACCTTCCAAGCAAAATCCTGCAGATCTCATTTCTAGAGGCCTAGATCCCATAAAGATCGAGCAATGTGATTTATGGTGGTTCGATCCATCATTCCTCAACAACCTGAGATGGTGGAGTCTCCTGATATTATTTCTGTTGAAACCAGTGAGCTGTTTATCCGTGAATTGAAAGCACCATCAGTAACTCAAGTATGTACCTTAGTTAACACTGTTGAGCCTTTAGACATCATTAATAACAGTTCTTCATTCATAAAACTTCAAAGAGTAGTAGCATGGTGTAATAGATTCATCCATAACTGTAGAAATCCCTTGTATCCCAAAGATGGAACTTTAACCAGCAGTGAACTCTCTCAGTCCTTATTCTGTATTGTAAAGAACATCCAGAAGACTTCATTCATGAAGGAAATGCAGTATTTAGAAAAGGGTATTGCAATCCCTAACAGTAGTAAACTGACAAACTTGTGCCCGTTTTTAGATGATAATGGTGTAATCCGAGTTGGTGGTAGACTGAGAAACAGCAACTTAACCGAGCATCAAAAATATCCAATGATTATTCCTTCAAACCATAATTTTACCTTTTGTGTTATTAAATATTTTCATAATTTGTATTTCCATGTAGGTGCTGAGACAACTCTTTCTCTCATCCGAAACAAATTTTGGATCTTATCTGCTAGAAATATAGTTCGTAAAATCCTTTTCAATTGTATGACTTGCAAAAAGGTAAATTCTAAGAATTCAGAGCAACAAACGGGTGATTTGCCAGCTTCTAGAGTAACAATGGACAGAGCATTTATGCGTACTGGACTGGACTACTGTGGTCCCTTTGAAGTAAAAAACTTTGTAGGTAGAAGTAAACAGGTAAAAAAAGTATTTATTTGTGTATTTGTTTGTTTTACTACAAAAGACTTGCATTTTGAAATAGTAAGTGATTTAACAAGTGAAGCATTCTTAGCAGCACTTAAACGCTTTATAGCAAGGCGGGGCAAACCTTCTGATATATATAGTGGTAATGGTCGAAATTTCGTTGGTGCCAATAAAGAATTAAGAGCAATTCTCAGATCTTTATTTAAAGATAAAAGTGAGGAGGAAATAGAAAATTATTTAGCTAATGAAGGTATTAACTGGCATTTTAATCCCCCTTCAGCTCCTTACTTTGCAGGTTTGTGGGAGGCAAATGTCAAATCCCTTAAATACCATTTAAAACGTGTTGTGGGTAAAACTATTTTAAGTTATGAGGAACTCTTGACTCTTATTACTCAAATTGAGGCAGTTCTTAATTCTCGGCCACTCTGCCCCCTTTCAAATGATCCAAATTATGTTGAAGCTTTGACACCTGCCCACTTCCTTATTGGTTCCTCTTTAATGGCCTTACCAGAACCAAATTATACAGAAATTCCTATGAATAGGTTGAGCAGATGGCAATTAGTTCAAAAATTAACACAACATCTTTGGAAAAAATGGTAATCAGAATATTTGAACAAGCTCTTAAATAGACCTAAATGGTACAAGGGAAGATTAGAGATAAAAGAGTGAGATTTAGTATTAGTAAACAATTCTGATAATTATTGCCCTTTAAAATGGCATTTGGCACGAATTATTAAAATTCATCCAGGCCAAGACAATATTATAAGAATTGTCACCTTGAAAGATAAAAATAGCACATATAAAAGGCCAGTCACAAAAATTATTGTTTTGCCATATGTGAATAATGGTTTATTAACTACCTACATTCATACATTTGTTTTATTAATTTATATACTTTTCCTGCAGTGTATTACATTCTTGTGTTTATATTTGTAAATTTAGTATTTTATTTAGTGTAGTATTTTTGAGAAGAAATTGTGTTTTTTTTTAGATAGTATTTTTCATTTAGAGATTGTGTTTGAATTATATTGCATTTATATTATTGAATGTTAGCAACATTCAAGGCCCGGCGGTATGATGCCGCTAGAAGCGCCGTCTATGTAAAATGTTTAAAAAAAAAACTTGTGATTATGAGTTGGGTTCAAGATGCCGATCAGAGAAGTTGTGTAAATCTCTGCTCTCGACCATTTTATTTAGTGTTGTTAGAAATTAAAAGAGTTACAGTCCGCTAGTGAGTATTTTATTGAAATTGTGTGTTTTTTCATTTGTAGTGATAAATAATAACTGAGTTATCGGCGAATCCATCTTTCAATCTATGCAGATCATCGCAGGGGTTTTCCTGCTGAGGCAAGACGCTGCGGTAGTTACACTTACACTTGGGCCAGTATATCTTGCCACGCCCATCGCTCCGCCCAACATGCCATTTCTGCTTTTCTTAGCTCTCAATTCTCACAGAAAGGAGTGCCGAACTTTTGCCCCACCCTGGATTTGTGCCACTGCACTTTATTTTTCTTCTTTTATATGATTTATTCTGCAATTTAAAGTAGCTGTATCGAGAAATTTGCTACTTGTTACATCCATTGGGGTGGTGTGGTCGCCACAAGAGAGCGGCGTTTATTTCACATGTTAGACTTATTAGGACTATTTTTCAGTTACAATTAGTAATGATAAGTACACACATCAATATTTACAGTATTTACATTTGCCATTTGCTTCATTCTTTACTCTCTCCATTCTTCTCCTTTTGGGACTTAAAACGGCCTATAGAGGCGCTGATTGCAGCCGTCGGTACAGGAAAATTGGCCCTTTAACTAATGCTAAAGTGCCATTGAAACCATTATTTATTGTAAACGCGTTTAAAAATGTTAGATATTCAAATTCGGATAATTTTTACTTTGACATATAAACACAGAACACAAATAGCACATGAAATCTGAAATTGTGCATAAAAATAATCATTTTGAACAAATTAAAAATGCATGTAACGCAATGGGATTGCAAGGGATTTTCCTGAAGGGAAAAGTTATATCTTTTTTCCACCAGATGGCGTATTCGAGCGCTTGAATTCCCATTAACCCATCTTCGTTCTTTTCATACTCTTCTTCTCTCTTCACTAGTTCTCTGCCTATCTCTCTTCACTCTACTTAACTTACCTGGAAACCACCGAAGAAGATTCACGTGAGAGGGACTGCCCGTTAATGGCGCCTACCTGAGATGCGGCTACATTTCTTTGAGGAAGGCGGTGAGGGCTTTCCTCTCCTCCAGAACCAGAAAGTAGTCCCTGGTAACACCGGTCGGTGGATGTTGTTAGTTTAGATCAGAACCCCTCTCTGAGAGGTTGCGTTCCAATGCCCGCCACGAGCAGATGTTGCTTGTGGCGGGATCTGGGTCTGTGCAAAATGGGCATCCTCGCCTGAGAGGTCGGACTCTGAAGCGACTGAAATATTCCGGGAATGGTCCATGCCCTGTAATCGCCGTTGATAAGAGGGGTGGTCCAGGTGCGTTCTTCCGATGCTTTCGGAATAATGTTGAACACGTTTCTACCTATTTCCACCTCCTCCCATCGACTTTGCCTTTGGCGGAACATAGTTTTTACAGATCGGGGTGACAAACTTAGAGGAATGCCAATGACATCTAGACCAGCACCTGTTTTCGCAAGGCGATCTGCTGTTTCATTGCCATGTATTCCTACATGAGCCTTTACTCAAAACTACTTCACTTTAATTCTTTTACTCTCTGAATAGATGCGTGCATATAGTATGTCATTTGAATACGTATTTGCTAATGCCGTGAGCTACGATCGTGAGTCGCTGAAGATTGATAGCTCGTTTCGGGTTTTGCACAACTCAAGCGCTTTGATAATGGGGACTTGCTCGGCTTGGTAGACTGTCGTGTGGGGCGTGAGGTGGTAGGCCTGCCCTTCAATTAGTTCCCTATCGTCAAAAATTGCTACGTCTGATCCTACACTTCCTCCAATTTTTGACCCGTTGGTATACACCAATATTCCTCGCTGATCTGAAGGTTCCCCGATGTTTTGGAGTGCTTCCTCCCAGTCTATGAATGGGGCTTTTGTGGGATGTACTGACCAGTTTTTCACCTTTTTCTGTAGTTCATCTGGTCTTATATGAACACTACCAGAATTGGCATCTAGCTCCAGTCTGAGGACGCGACCCAGGTGAAACTCCTTCTCAACCTGCAGATCCAGTGGGAGGGTCCCGGCAAGTACCTGAAGTGCCGCCGTACTCGTAGTCCGGAAGCACCTGGCAATCGCAAGGAGCGCTAATGTCTGTGCTGAGATCAAGCTGTCTCGAATGGGACCAGTTACTGTCCCCCAGAAACTGCTACCATAGGTCGCTAGTCCCTCTATGCCATTCTTATATAGACGTTTCAGCACATCGCCTCGTAGGCCCCAGCTCCTTCGACTCTCAGTCGAAGGAGCTGGGGCCTATGACCTGACATAATTTGCCATTTTCACCCTGACATAATTTGCCAGGGATTGTTTGACATACTCGCAATGCGCCATTTCATTGAGCTTGTTATCCACCATCACACCGAGATAGCAGGTATTTTAAGCGACTTTAATGGGTCTTCCAAGAAAGTGAAGCCGAGGAGCCGTTTTAGAGTTCCTCCTGTAGTTTCCCAATCGACGCACTTGGTGGAAGTAGACCAGGACAGCCTTCTCCGCGCGGAACTCAAGTTTATGCAGCTCCGCCCAACGAGCTATCTGAGCTAAGGCAGGGTTTGCTCGCAAACGTGAGCGTTTAGCACTTCGACTAGTAGTGCAAAATCGTCGGCTTAAGCAATTACTTTGACGTATTCACCCAAATCCAACTCCAGTAATGAGTTTGCAACCAGTTTCCAGAGAATGGGACCTGAATTCGAGCCCTGAGGCCAACCTTTGTCGTATATGCGTTCCAGGGACACGTTTGGCGTTCGATAAAGTACCTTTCGATGTGAGAGGAAGCTTCGAACAAGCCTGTAAAGATTTTGCGGACAAGACATACTTTCTAGTTGAGCATAGATCGCCGGCCACCATGAGTTGTTAAAGGCTCCTTTCACGTCATGCATGATGAGACAAGTATCCTTATCTCGCGCATAACAGTCTTTAACCGTCTTACGCACTTCATGCAGGGCATGCTCTGAGTCCTTACCTGGAGTAAACCTGAATTGGTGTGGGTGAAGGAACCCACGCGACTGGGCATGGAAGACCATCTTGTTAGTCACGAGTTTATCTAACACTTTACTCCAGACTGTCAAAAGACAGATAGGACGGTAGGAGCTGGGGTCCGAAACAATCCTTATCAATCTTGTTAAAGAGGACTAGGTCCGCAATTTTTCAGCTTGTGGGGAAGACACATTCCCTCAAGCACTTATTCATCAAACCGGTGAATAGTGGTTTGTTTGCCCGATAGAGTAGTTCTATGACTTCCATAGGCACTCCGTCGTGTCCTGGTGCTTTCCCTCAATTCGCTGTTCTAAACACAGCCTCAATCTCCTTTTGAGAGAATTCCGGATCGTCGTCGGTCAACGGATGCGTCTCGGCACGAATTGCTTCGTGAGACGGCTGATCTTCACCGTCTGTCAGAAAGTGGTATTCCATCAGTTTCCCAATGGAATCTTCGTAACTCGTGGCTTTTTCCTCATCCCTTCTCCCAAACAGAACCTGTCTGGAGCAGAATCCTATTTTAATCGCAAACATTTCATGGTCCCAACCAAAGAAATATTATATAATTAAACCTGATAAGACGGAAACCTGCCTAGAACGGAATTTTTTCTTAGCAGTGTTTACTGTTTTTGAATCCACGATTTAGTAAATTATTTCCATGCTCAGGGGGTGCTGACCCCTTGAATCCCCCCCCCTGGGTACGCAACTAGCTGAGCCCAAACTATAATTTTGAAAACTCTATACCTATACAACAGGCCCCTTTTGGGCCCCCTAATATAGCTCCCTTAAAAATCGTCCAATTCACTAGCTTATTTTTTTCTAACAACTTAGGATTTCCAGCTACTACTTGAACAAAAAAAATATCCGACAAGTCCTGGGCCCCTTTAAGTTTTGTGCCCTAAATTTTTAATAACTTGACCCCTTTTTCTCCGATCATCTTCGTTTTTGGGGACCCCTTTCTCCATCTAGTTATCCCTTCAATTCTACATTCCAATTAAGACCCTGGCTTCCTGGGGCCCTTTGAAGTTTTTGTTCCCTAAATTGTTAATAACTTGTCTCTAATCCGATCGTCTTCATTTTTGGGGCCTTTTTTCCATTTAGTTATTCCCCCCCTTCTGTATTCCAGTTAAAAGACTGGCCTCCTGCGGCCTGTCTGGGGCCCTTGAACTTTTTGTGCGCCATGTATTTTTACCCCCCCCCCTCAAATTGTGTCAGTCTATTGATGCATAACTTTAAAGTTGAGTCTTGGACTCCAATCCCCAGACCACCATCCTCATATTTTTATTGCGGCCCTAGAGCCCCTTTTTTTTATTATTTCTTTAAAATTTTATTCTAATGATTAATTTATACCCTATGCTTAATTTTGACTAATTGAATTTTTCATCAATAACAGCAAAAAAGTAATGATATCAGAACAAAAACTTGTGAAGCAGCACTTTCTCATGGCTATCAATTTAAATATGGGTCTTAAAGTAATGATATAAAATTTGAGTAACGTTATGTTGATAATTTAAAAAAATTTCATCATTTTCTTTTTCGTTTTACTTATATTCACAGGTGCAAATATAATTTTGAATGTCAAAAGATATATAAAATTTATTCGCTGATGCTTTTTCATTCACATCTCTCATGAATTCAAAATATGGGTTTTAAAAGAAATGATATCAAAATTAGAGTGACACCTTGACGTGAATTTAAATGATTGTTTTAAAATTCAATTAAAATTTTTTTGGTTTGTCTTCTAAAGTATATTTACATACAAACAATACTTTTAATTTTCCAATACACTGTTAAATATATTACTTTCACTCAGCCTATTTTACGCATTGAAATGTAGTTATTTCAATAAATTGATTTATCTTTTGTGCCACGGTATCCAAAATGTATCCAAGTGGATAATATGACGGTGTAACAAAATTAATTCAAAGAACTGCTGATGCAGCATGAATTTAATTAAGCTACGTCTCAGTACACATACACGTTACAATTACAGAAAAAAGCTGCACACATAAAGCTTATTGTGGGTTATAGTTTATAGTGTTGTAGTCAGGACTGCCCATTACCTTCCGGGGCAAAGTTCTTACGTTCCGGCACAAGGGCCGTAAGACACCTTTTTCACAAGGGAGAAAATCTAAGAGCGTGTTCGCTCTACTGCAACAGGATTCAGAATCCTCTCTATGGCCTCTCACGAGTTAATTATATCTAGTGGGAGAATTTCAAGTGTTTTTGAGAGCTTAACATCCTGGGGATGAGCAGATGGCGGGTTTTGAAGTGCCTGAAAGATATTGAACATCTGGACTCAAGTAGCTAGAATTTATTGTAACATTAATGTCTGTATAACGTCAGATCAAAGGAATAGTCTAAAATTTATACCTCCTTGAGAAGGCAATTATTCTCGAGATTTCTACCACTTACATCTGGTACCAATCTTGTGGCTTCCACTGAAGGAATTAATGCTTAACATATGGTATACAACTCCAGACTTCCAATTAGTGAGTAAGGCTAGGTTTAAATTAACTTATTAGAGTTCTGTTAATGAGGAGTTGTCACAACGCAAAATAATCATTTACATAAATTTTACTTACGATTTTGGACAGCGTGGCACAAAAGATAAATCAATTTATTGAAATAAATTACATTGTGAATGATGTGTGGATTTTTAGTGCTATTTTGTAAACCAAAGGGCAGACAGCGTGCAACACCCAGCTGAAACTGTCTCTGGGGGAATTCACACATTAGGAAAAGGTGAGGAATTTTCGTAAAACTTTACCAGCCAAAGATCTGTTTTTCCCAGCCAGCAAGATGCAATATATAGTCAACATTAGTTATGGCGAAAATTTACGTGACTGCAAAAATAATTTATTACTAGAATGCATTGCTATATTAACATTAGTATAAATTTAAGAAATAGATAGTTAAAACATGAACACAAAAACGGGAGGTTGTGCATATTTATAGAATTTTGCATTATATAGATCACATTTCACACATCATTAAATTTATCTGGTAAACATGGCCAGATATATCTGAAACATCAAAATACAGTATATTACAATCCTTGTTACCAGAAGTTATGCAGATTTAAAATTTTTGCATAATGCAGATCATTCCACACATTGTTTATTTTACTTTATAAACATGGTTCAAAAATGCTTGGATGAAATCATGGTGGTTGCATGTTGGTAACTGTGGGAGATATGGTGGTTGAAAGTGGTCGACCTACGGCATTATTAAATATAAAAATAGACGTGTGTATCACTATATTACACTTCGCAGTCTCAACTACCGAGTGCAGACCACTGATGTATATGTGTGGTAGTAGCCTCGAGTCTTCCATCATGCACTATGATGGTTGAAAGTAGTCAACATTGGGCATTTTCATATTTCGACCAAAATGTTCTAAATTGTACTAGATTTTTCTAAAATATTCTTTGTATTATACACACTCACACACACACACACATATATATATATATATATATGTATATATATATACATATTTTTTATTAGGTTTACATATGGATCGGAAGGATCAAGAACGTTCTAGAATTTTCGAGGATCTTTCTGTGGGGGTGTGGGATAGATGGTGATTGAAAATGTTCAACCTATGGCATTTTCATATTTCGACGAGTGTTTAAAAAATTTTTTGGAATCTTCTACAACATACTAGATTCTTCTTGAATGTACCAGAATTTTCTAGAATATACTGTAATGTTCTTTATATTTTATACATATATACATACATATATATATATTCCACATATTTTTAATAGGTTTTTACATATGGACAGAAAGGCTCGAGAGCGTTCTGGAATGTTTGATGACCATTCTTTGGAGGGGGGGGGGAGATATGGTGGTTGAAACTGGTCGACCTAAGGGCATTTTCATGTTTCGACCAAAGTGTTCTAAAAATGTTTGGAAAGTTCTAGAATGTACCAGAATGTTCTTGAATGTACTAGAATTTTCTAGAATGTACTAAAATATTTTTATATTTTACCCATACATATATTTGTGTTACATATTTTTTTATTACATACACATATTTTTCATATACATACACATATTTTTTATTTGTTATACATTTGGACCGGAAGGATCGAGAACGTTCTGGAATGTTTTTGTTGGAGTGTGGGAGATATGGTGGTTGAAACTGGTCGACCTAAGAGCATTTCAACCAAAGTGTTCTAAAGGATGTTTAGAACATACTAGAATTTTCTAAAATATTCTTTGTATCTTATACTTATATATACATATACATATTTTTTATTAGGTTTACACATGGACTGGAAAGATCGAGAGCATTCTGGAATGTCCGAGGACCTGTGTGGGAGATATAGTGGTTGAAACTAGTTCACCTAGGACATTTTCACATTTCAACCAAAGTGTTCTAAAAATAAAAGAAGAAACAAAAAAGAAATGTCTTTTAATGTATGTCTTCAGTATTAAATATAGAAAAAAAACTGCACAGATGTATAAAAAAAACCCAATGAAGCAGGTTGTTCTCAGCTAGTAATACATAAAACATAAACTAAAAAATGAAATTGAAAAGAAAAACATTTGAATTTACATGAATGGTTAGCTTAATTGCTGCAAGCATTGGACAGCATAATTATAAAAATATATAAATCTCTTGTTCATATCCAGGCCAACATTACTGTTTACACTTAAATAAGTACTAGTTCTATTCTATTTAGGCTCTAGACTTGTTTATTTTTGGCTTTTCTTCCCCATTCTTTGATTTCGTATTTTGATTCACCCGCAATCACCACACTTCTCACTGCAACAGTAAATTGAGTATGTTTCATTTAACCACCAATTGCATTTGATGCATTGAATTCAGTCTGCTTTAGACTTTGTTTCTTGGTAAGGCTCAAGATACTCGGCACATTCAGAATCATCAAATTCCAATCCAATACTGTCATCAGAACCCATAAGAGGAACACTTTCGCTACTGTCAGAAGATGACGTATATTTCAGTTTCTTCCTCAAATGATATAGTTTCAAGTTGGTCGTTCTTTCCCTTTTTTATTTTTACTTACGTCAAGCTGTCGTCGTTTGACGGTTCATATTTTCTTTAACCTTTTATTTCCTTCTTCTATTTACATATTAATAAACTCTGTGTACTATTTCCAGCTTTTTTCATTCACTTACTTGGCTGTGTAGGTCTTTTGACCATTGGCATAGGAGATATTTTGTTTAACAGCTGAGATGGTCACAATTATACAACGTCTACATTTTTTTTATTCATACATGGTGAACCAAAATTGTCTGAAAATATTTTGATATGTAGCTGAAGTTTCTTTTAATGGGTCTTCTCCATTTTGTAGCATAGCCAAATTATTTGATTGGATTTGAATTGCTTCGTTTTGTTGTGGTTCATTCATGTTGTTATCAGTTTGGGAAGCATGGTCTGGAATTGCTGTCTTATCTAATAGCAGAATTTCCATAGCCTTAAAACCTGAGATAGTGTCTTGAGACGTAGCAGTTTGTCCCCAAGCTTTAGCAAGTAGTTCACCAAACTGCACTCTTCAAATTTTTCTAGTGGTGCTCGTAGCAATTGTTATTATGAACTTTATTAACTGCAAAACAAAAATATATTTTGCGGCATCTGTCCCATAGTGGCTGGTAAGATGCTACACCGCCATTTTGTGATATGTGAACGACGCAGGAGAATGGTAATACGTGTGGCTGTATTCTATGAGGATCTACAGTTACAATCGATTTTGAGATGAAATCTCTACTTAATAAGCTTAAAATAAGTAATAACACTTTATCAGAATAATTTTAGCAACTTACTACACAAGTTTAAAGCATAAAAACTGCAATAAATCTAAGAGTAACAATGAAGCGGTGGAAACACGTACAACGCAGAACATAGCACAGAGACACATAACGAATTTCCTAATTTGGCATAGGGAGTGCTAGTGTCGTCCACATAATCTCTGCGGCATTTGTCCAACTGCAGCGTCTGTTCCCACTTTACCCTATAGTTAATATTATGTAGTAGAAATATTAAAGGTAATTGCAGAGGTATTTATATATAACTGTATAATACAGATACAGATATTATATTCATAGATATAGTAACTGATTAGAATATACATATGTGTATCTCATATTCATTGTGGTGGAACGAACATACAACCAAAAATAAAACTACCATCATAAACAACTTACCTAAAAGCCTTCAATCTAATATTGTGTTCAATAAATGCATATTAAATTATTTTGTATGAATTTAGTTTGCTTCTAAATTACTTACCATATTTTAATGATCTTACATATATTTAATAAATGTATATTACTGTTTTGAACACGATTGGCGATTAATAATCATTTTTGGTGATGTATCTTCCGGGCTTGCATAATATGTAAATATGAAATTAACTAATGATTCATTTTGAAATTCGACTCATTAAATATCATTATACATGAGTCATATTTGTTTACATTTAACTACATCAAGAAAAGACTGTCTAAGAAGTTGAATTGCAGTATAGTACTTCACCTAACAAAATGTATGCTAAATTTTGATTGGCTTACAGGCACAAATTATTTTTTGAGACCAAACAGCACTGCAAAATTCATCGCAGAACTTGCTTTGTGAATGATTACCTTTATGGTTTAATATTTTTATCACTCACAAAGAAAAACATTTTGTGTTTATTTACTTGGATGAAATGAGATATTGGTCTACCAACTTAATTTCAACTGAAGTTCTGTCAGGATATGTACATATTTGACTGTAACACATCTCTCAAACGTGAATTTTTTTTTAACAATCTTTCTAAAAATTTTACTTTTATGCAGTTTTATTGGAAAAAATAATTTTGAATAAAACTGGCTGTCAGGCATATGAAAAGCAAAGCTCTTAGAATTAGTCCATAGCTGTTTATGACAGTCACATGACTTGCATTATTATAATATGGATGGTAATTTCTGGGAAAGAATTTCCAATAGTTTTATATATTTTTCATGCTGCAAAAAAGATTTCGAACAAAAAATTGTCTATGGGTTAGAATTGCAGAAAATGCATTTTGCATGTATGCATCAGCATTTCGCATGTATGGGTTTTCTGCTGTTTATTATACAAAATGGTGCGAGTATATTTTAAATAAATTTACATACAGGATGGCACGAAATTATATGGATATTATGCATTCTACGAATAAATCTAAGAAAAATATTTTCACAATATTTTTTTAATATTTTATTTGATGTGTATGAAAATTTGAAAACAGGACTACAATAAAGTATTTAAATACATTACCGCCAATGGCTATATCTTACACAAGTTTTTATTCAAATTCTGCAGCAGATGCCGATGTTTTGTGGTTGGCTGATAAATAAAAATCGTTATTAGAATGGGACAATGTCTCGTACTCGGCAATGCTTGCCTAATAAAACCACAGCATAAAGCACACCAAAAGATATACTAGAATTCAGAAATAGCACAAAAAAAATCTAAATTAGAAGTATAAAATTAATCAGACAAAGAGAAGTTTAAAGAGGCAACCCTCCTGTCTCTAAAAAAAAAAAGTATTTTTTTTTAGCTTAAACGTTTACAAGAAAGTCAGTGTTACTGTAAAAGAACTTCATTGTGTGGAATTATGTTTAGCATAATAATTCTTCAATTTAGATTGCCCCAATCATCAGAAAATCTTATAAATCTATATAATAAAAAAAAACAGATTGAGAATTGTAAAGTTTCTGATATTATATAAAGAAAGATAAAAATAAAAATACGTTTTGGACAGCTGGCATTGAGGCTCCTGAACAGCTGTTTAACTAGTTTACATTATATTATAGTAAACCATATGATAATACAGAACAGAATATAGAACATATGGCTACACATATAAGCTTTATAACATTAGATATTTTATCATTGCCTACTCTTTCATTTTGGTGACTGCTATGTTTGGCAAATCCCATTTTGGTACTTGTCGGTTAGCCACTGCCAGTGAAATATATATATATATATATATTACAAAATTTAAAATTACATACTCTATTAAATTTATTGTATAAAAATTTCCTTTTATTAATATTCCATTTGCAACCTTAGTTTATTAAAATATTCACTTTTGTCAAAATATTGCATTACTGTTCATATTTAAAACATTTTTTATCCTAATCTACTTAAATTCGCTTTTATTTCTCAACAAATAAGATGTAAAGGTACATATATATATATATATACACACACACACATACATATATATACAGGGTGTCCTAAAAAGGAGTACCTATTTTTAAAAATGAATAAGAAATAAACAAATAGAGTTATTAAAAAAATTCTTGCAGGAAACGGATGTGTGAAATCTGGAATTTTGTTTAGAGTACTTTATTATGTTAGTTCAAATTCTTACCGACAGATGCTCTGCGGCTACTGCATTCATCAGCAATAGTTAAAAATATGATGACAATATTTTCAATATGTCCTCCTTTCATCACAATAACATCTCGGAGTTTTAGAATGAAATTAGCACACACCCTCTGCAACGTCTGTATGGAAATGGCTGCACACTCTTGAGAGATTAACCCCCCCCCCAAAAAAAAATCACACAGATTTAAATCTGGTGAGTAAGTTAGCCAATTCATACCCTTGCCGGTTAATTTCGGGTAATCTAACGCAATCACGTGGTTTTCAAAGTATTGCTCTAGAAGTGTTCGATGAGGCGTTGCACCATCTTGCATGAACCAGGATGTTTCGGGTACAACTTCCAAGACATTATGGATGGTCACAAATTCATGCAATATTTCAGTGTAACGACTGGCATTCACTGTCTCCTGTAGAAAAATGGGTCCAATAATGCCTCTGCTGGATAAAGCTGCCCATACAGTAATTCTTTTTGCTTACAATGATCGTGGAACACACACATGAGGGTTTTCAAAACCCCAGATTCGTTAATTCTGTTCATTGTCGAAGCCATACAGGTAAAAATGTGATTCGTCAGAAAACCATATTTGGCATGCTTGAATGTCGCCACCATCAATCATTTGCAAAATCGATTCTTCCATCAATGGAAGTACCCTGTAGTGGTTGCTGCGTTTGCAATTTGTATGGAAACATTTCCAGGGATAATCTCAGAATTCTGTGCGTAGTTGTTTAGCTTATCCCACAGGCAGCTGCAGTTTTGCGAACAGAGGTTTTTGGAGTGCATGCAATGGTATTCTGAACAACCACAACATTTGCTGTTGTTCTTGACGACTGATGTCGTCCAACGGTCCTTGCACAATCCATCTGCAACATTACCAGTTCACTGAAAATTTTCCAATAACTTCTTTATTGCCTACGGGTGTGGAACTTTCTTTACATTAAATCTTTTCTGGAAGCTCCTTCTTGTTGATGTGAAACTTTCACCCAGTCGGTAATATTCTAAAACAACGAAAATTCTCTCTTCCAACGAATACACCATTTTGAAGAATTTACGCAATGACAACGACTGTTTCCCTTGAAATGGTTAGTACCACCGTCTCACTTCGATCACGTCTCCTTCTGTCTGGTCTTCATGCATGCTCCGTTTGTTCATATAGCCAGCAAAATGTGCTGTAGCGCTATCTGTCGTTCAGATTTTGAACTATAATAAGAAAGTGTTCTAAGCCAAATTCCAGACTTCATACATCCGTTTCCTGCAAGATTTTTTTTATAACTCTATTTGTTTGTTTCTTATTCCTATTTAAAAATAGGTACTTCTTTTTGGGACACGCTATATCTCACACACAAAAGATTTCTCCCCAGTATGAGAGCGAAGGTGAACATTTAAGTGACTCTTTTGAGAGAATTTCTTGTTGCATAGCTCACACACAAAAGGTTTCTCACGAGTATGAATTAATATGTGCTTGTTTAAATTACTCTTAGTAGAGAATTGCTTGTTGCACAGCTCACACACAAAAGGTTTCTCACCAGTATGAATTAATAGATGGTGGTTTAAATTACTCTTTTGAGAAAATTTCTTGTTGCACAGCTCACACACAAAAGGTTTCTCACCAGTATGAATTAATAGATGGTGGTTTAAATTACTCTTTTGAGAGAATTTCTTGTTGCATAGCTCACACACAAAAGGTTTCTCACCAGTATGAATTAACATGTGCGTGTTTAAATTACTCTTTATAGGGAATTTCTTGTTGCATATCTCACACACAAAAGGTTTCTCACCAGTATGAGAGTGAAGATGAGCATTTAAAATAGTCTTTTGAGAGAATTTATTTTTGCATAGCTCACATACAAAAGGTTTCTCACCAGTATGAATTAATAGATGGTTGTTTAAATTATTCTTTTGAGAGAATTTCTTGTTGCATAGCTCACACACAAAAGGTTTCTCACCAGTATGAATTAACATATGCGTGTTTAATTCATCCTTACGAGAGCATTTCTTGTTACATATCTCACACAAAAAAGGTTTGTCATCAGCATGAATTAACAGATGCCTGTTTAAATCACCCTTACGAGAGAATTTCTTGTTGCATAGCTCACACACAAAACGTTTCTCACCAGTATGAATTACCATGTGCTTGTTTAAATTACTTTTAATAGGGAATTTCTTGCTGCATATCTCACACACAAAAGGTTTCTCACCAGTGTGAATTAGCTGATGCCTGTTTAAATCACACTTACGAGGGAATTTCTTGTTGCAAACATCACACACAAACAATTTTTCTTCGTGAGAGTCGGAAGATGCTTTTCGAAAACGCTCTTTTGAATAAATGTTTGGCTGCATATTTCACACATTAAAGAGAGCTTTGAATGATAAGATGTGTATCTGCATTTATGGCTTCATGCATCTGCAATAAATAGATATTATATCATTATATTATACCATATTTTTTAGTTAATTAAAACCTAGTTTACAAAAATAAACTTCACATCATAATTTAAAAATACCTTAGAACATTGAATTCAAATATTGAAAACTCAACACAAAATTTTGTCATAGTATTAAAAACTGTGGTAAACTTCCAATTATCTGACACTCACATTACAAGGGACATGACACATATGAATATTATCAGATGCATTTCCTAACTGTAAAAGATTGAACAATATTTACAATTACTATAAACAAAATAAATAGCTACTATCATAAATTAAAACAAATTTACGGATAAAATTCTATAATTACATACTAGTTGCGTCTGTTAAAATTCGAGAGAAGAGTATATATTAAATATGTGTGTTACAATTCAAGCTTACGAATAAAAGAAAAATGTAATTCGAAGATACTATTAATTTTATTCAATTTTATATAATAAGTATGAAATCACATTTCATGCAGATTAAACGATTGTTCTTTTTCTTTTGAAGTATTTCTTTCTATACCACATTAGTAGTTGTACTACTTTTTGGCACTGTTTGCACTTTCACGTATTTAAAAGAACGTACTCGAGAATCCACGACATATAACAGTTCATGGATAAATACTTGTTCGGGTAAATAAATACCAACACAATCCAATGTTTGTAACTGTGCTTTATTAACCGTCATACTAAATGCAAGACGAATGGGAAATTGATGTCTTCCAATTGAAAAGGGAAGGGTTATGCTGATGGTATTAAATCGATTCTAGAGATCAAAACTCTTTCTTTTCCCAACTCTTTCGCCTGTAATTATTTCTGGATCTAAACAATTATTATACATGTTTCATACAATTAATCTGGTCCCATTTAAAAGACCTTGGGTTTTATTTAGTAAAATTACAATAGCTCCAATTTTTAAAGTGAGAATATGTGGAGACAAACCACTTAATTCTAAGCTATTTAGAAATTCAGCTGGAAACTTGCAATATATCTGCTAAACATAATTAAATAAATGACATGGATCCTAAAAGAATAAAACAGACACAACGTTACATCTTCACAGCATGTTTATTTACAACTGAACAACCGTGGATACTGTTGCCAGATTCACGTAAGTAAGTTACATAAAACATCGAGTTGAGATAGCATATGCACATAAGACATGGAGTTATAATATATGGAGTGAGAATACATTACAATACCCTCATCTACAAGTTAAGACGTACAACTGGTTTTATCTTACGTTTAGGGCGTTCATGAATTTCCATTTTACTGGTTGTGAGTTCATGTTTTGTTTACTACATTCAATTTCATTTGAATGAGAGCTTGTTGATTGTAATGTTACATTATTATCTGTATCATTTGAATGAGAACTTTGTTGTAATATTACATTATGATCAGTATCATTTTGGAGTTCATTAGATGGTAAATCAACCTCCTCATTTAGAGATGGAAGTTTGTTATCTCTACAATCAACCTTATCCATAACTCTCCTGTTGTTGAAATTCCCAACATTGAAATTGCTATTGTCTCTATTAATAATAGAACTTCTAGAATCATACATACTCCTATCCACAATAATTTGATCCAAATGGCTTTTCCAAATTAAATTCTCATTAATTAGTTTACACATATATACTCAATCACCCAACACTTCATCTATTGTGCAGTGAACCCAACCCTTCTTGTTTGGATTTCGGTAATCTCTACATAACACTCGATCCCCTTCTTTGAATACGTCCTCTCTAGTACCTTTAGTAACCACCATACCTGATTTATTTGTATCTTTTAGCAAATCTAATCTAGTTCTGACTTTGTTTTTAAAAATTAAACTTGTGGGTGTAACCCCTGTAGTCATGTGAACTGAATTTCTATAGTGAAAAAGATACCGATTCATTAAAGTTTCAAAGCTTACATTGTTATTAGTTGGTGTTTTTAATAATTTACTTAAGCTAGATTTAAAAATTTTCACAGCATTCTCAGCTAGTTCATTAGTAGCCGGATGATGTGGTAGAGATGTTAGAAATTTTATCCCATTAATGTGCAAGAAATTAATCAGTTCCCTTGATTCAAACTGTTTTGCATTATCTGTTTCCACAATCTTAGGTAAACCGAAGCGAGCAAAACACTCCCTAAACTTTTCAACGCATGGCTTAGCCTCTATACTATTCATAATAAATGCTTCAACCCATTTAGAATATGAATCTATCATAATTAAAATCATTTTTCCTTTTATAGGACCTAAAAAATCTGCATGAATTCTTTCGAAAGGGTAACTAGCTTTGTTCCCTGAAATAATTTTACATTTCTTAGGCTCTGGTCTAGCTTCTGAACAAACGCTACAACTCTTGACAAAATATTCAATATCAGAATCTAAACCAGGCCACCAAAAATAAGCTCTAGCATTGCTTTTCATTTTAACTATCCCTTCATGAGTACTATGAAGTTCAGTTAGCAATTGCTTTCTATATTTTGTTGGAATAACAATACGATATCCCCACATTATTACCCCATGATCAACATTTAACTCATCTTTACGACTAAAATACTTCTTAACCTCACTATCAGTAACATTCTGTGGGAATCCATAAGTTATGTAATTAAACAATTTTCCTAAAATTGGATCTCTCCTAGTTTCAGATCTAACTTTAAATAAATCAATCGGAACATCTTTTTCTATGAAATGCACACAATCATATTCCTCTGTTTCAATCAACTTGTTATCAATTATGGGATAAATTGCCTTTTATATGTCGAAAATTATAATTAAAACCAGATAAAAACAATGACCATCGTTGGAGACGTCCTGCTACCATAGGTGGTAAAGTGCGGTTTTCTCCAAATAAAGCTAATAATGGTTTATGATCACTCACCAATTCAAATTTTGTTCCTATCAAATACTGATACAGCTTTTGGCATGCCCAATAAATGGCTAAAGCTTCCTTATGTATCATTGAATAATTTCTCTCTGCTGGACTAAAGACTCTAGATATAAAACGAATTGGTCTTTCAGATTTATCTTCCAATACATGTGATAACACTGCTCCTATTCCATTTTGACTAGCATCACATGATAATCTCAAAGGTTTAGACCTATCAAAGTGAATTAGAACTCTGTCTGATGTTAATTCTTTCTTAGCATTATCAAAGGCTTGTTGACATTTAGTAGACCATTTGAAATCAACATCCTTTTGCAACAAATCATACAATGGTTTCATTTTTGGTGATAAATTTGGAATGAATTTTGAATAATAATTAACCATACCAGAAAATACTCGAACATCATTAACATTATGTGGTCGGGGAAATTCTAAAATTGCTGTAACTTTAGTATCATCTTTTTGCAACCCATTTTTACTAATAGTGTGTCCTAAATATTTAATACTATCTTTGAAAAATTCACACTTTTTTAAATTAACCCGAAACCCTGCAGTCTGTAATCTATTCAAAACTGCTTTTAAATTTTCTAAATGTTCCTGTTTATTACTACCAGTTATTAAAATGTCATCTAACAAATTAACGGTACCCCCAATTCCTTGTAATGTTTTTTCAATCATTCTTTGAAAAATGGCACAAGCTGGCTTAGTTCCAAAAGGTAAGCGGTTTACTAAATAAATGCCATAAGGTGTACTCCAAGCTAATAATTCTCTGGTTGCATCAGCTAAAACTAACTGATTATATGCATTCGATAAATCCAATTTACTAAAATTTTGACCTCCCTGTAAAGCTGCGAAAAGTTCTTCTATCCTCGGCAAAGGATGATTATCATCCTTTAAATATTTGTTAACAGTGATTTTATAGTTTGCACAGACCCTAATGTCTTTACCATTCGGTTTCATTACAGGAACCAGAGGTGTGCCTCACTGAGAATTATCCACTTTTGTAATCACTCCCTTTTTTTCTAAATTATCTAACTCTGACTTAACTTTTTCTTTAAAGGCGAAAGGAATTGGTCGTGGTTTGTGAAAAATGGGTTTTACCTAACCCTCAAGTTCCAAATGTACCTTCTCTGCCTTATAAGTACCCAATTCATCTTTAAACAAATCTGAGTATTCAGATAGCAATGACTGTAGTTCTAAATTTTTTTCACCTACAGAAATTCTATTCACATTAGTGTTACCTATTACCATATTTAACCCAAAATCATTTAACACATTTCGTCCCAATAACAATTTTTCAGACTCTTTAACTACAATCATATTGACTATTTTAGAAATTCCATTAAGTTCCATAGAAACATTAATTTGCCCAACAGGAATTACAATATGCCCTCCATAAGATTTTAACTTAATATTTGTATGCTCCAATTTAATATTTCTCAAAATTTTCTTATATAATGTAAAGGGAATACCTGACACCCCAGCCCCTGTATCCACTTCCATTTTAACTTTCTTACCCTCTAGCTTAACATTTAATAATAAAGGATTTATATAAGAAACATCAATGTTATACAAATCAATATAATGACAACCTTCATCCTCTATTGAATTTACAGTAGAGGATAAATTTTTAGATTTACATACCTTAGCTAAATGTCCTTTTCGATTACATGTGTTGCACTTAAAGTCTTTAAATTTACACTTTTTAAAGTCATGATTACCTTTCCCACAATGAAAACACTTCAGCACATCATCTCTTTGCTGATTGACTTTAGTGTACTTTTTTGTAGACTGTATCGCTCTCTCTTTTGAAGGCTTGAATTGTACTTTGTTTACCTCAATGTGTCTTGCTTCTTGAAGTAGCACTTCTTTGCTCTGGGCAGTGTCCAGTAAATTAGCCAGTGTGGTGGTGAGCTTCTCTTCACAAAGACGATCGAGGATACGCCCTGGTCTCATTCCAGTAACAAACTTGTCTCGAACTCTTTCTTCAAGACTCGATACGAATTCACATTCTGCTGCTTGCGTCTTGACTTTCACATACCACTCTCGCACGGATTCTTGTGATTGTTTCAATGAGTCGAACACCACTCGCTTGCGATATACGGAAACTGCAGGTTGGAACTGTTCTGTCAAAAGTTTTTTTAACTCATCGAAAGTTTTTCCCGACGGCATAACAGGATCGCACAAATTTCTTAAAATCTTGTACACTGCTTCGCTCACTGTTGTAAGTAAAACCGGCACTTTCCGTGTATCTTCAACTCCGTTAGCCAAAAAATACTGTTCCAAACGTTCTATAAAAATGTTCCAGTCATCATTTAAATTAAATTGTCTAATATTTGCCACAATTCCTGTGTTTACAACAGTCACGTTGCTCGGATCCGTAGTTGCCATGCTGCGTAGCACAAGTTGCAGATTTAAAATAACGTAATCAATCAGAACTTTTTCCGAAAAATAATGCTGTATAATTAAAAAAGTTGCCTCGTCGCCAAATTTGCAATATATCTGCTAAACATAACTAAATAAATGACATGGATCCTAAAAGAATTAACAGTCCGATTCCCGCAAGGTACGAAAGAAATTCGAACGTTCGTTATGACGTCACGTGAAAACACTCTTTCGTATCGTATGCTAATTCGCATCTGGCAAAAAGTGCTATTCTGGGATCAGATTTTCGTACATTCGAAAACAATTACGGATGCTATACAACGTCCGAAAAGGCGGTGATAGCCGCGACCATCGCGGAATAGCTCCTCCCAAATCCACGTCAGATATTAAGTTATAACCAATGAGAATCCGTCATATTTTAATCAAAATACTCATTATCGTATCGTAGTTTCAATAGTTGTCATAAAACTTTCAATGGCTCCGTTGTTTGTAATTAGCTTGGTGAGGATAATTTTCGTCTTATTGATAATTTAATGTTACAATTGTAATGGAATTCCTGTTATAATGAAAAGGTAGCTGTTTCAGAATGTCTGTCTATTAAATAATTAAGTGAGCTGTGTATATTTTTCGAGAAATAAAACTTTTACTGAATAAGTATTGCAATATGTATGTGTGTTTATTATAAGACACATACTTTGGCAATAATGATTCAGTTCTTACTACGACAGATTTATAGAAAGGATCCTCCAGCATCAGAGGCAAGTTTATTAGAATAGAATGTTCTATGTCATTATACAAGAAACACTTGGCAAATTTCCAGGACCTTACAGGCCTTAATAGGTAGGAAGCCAGCAACTTATATTTTAATAATTATTTATTTAAGAACCGACTGCTTCAGGGAAAGTTTTGAGTTTTAGTATATAAAAGTATTTTTTATTATTTAGAAAAAAGAAGTTGAATGTGTGAATGTTCAAACTTAACATATACAAATGATCTTATGATTATGTTCAAAGCAGCTTTATTTTAAGCTATCAGCTTTCTTGAATTTATAGATTACTTTATTATTTATTTCATGCTTTATATAATTAATATATATTTGATATACTGCAGATTCATATATGAAAATAATATACATTGAGATTTTCTAAATCTTAACATTTTTTTTCCCCCTTTTGAAAGTTATAAAAACCAAATTAATGAAGCTCAGATTTTCAAATCATTTCTGTGAATAACTGAAGAATATTTAATTTCATTGACATGTTCATTTTTTAATAATAAAGTATGGAACTTTTTTTTTCTGAGATAGTATACAGAAAAATGTAGTTTTGATTAAGAGAAAACCAGAAGGAAATTTGTTTATTGTTTATTCAATATTTTACAATGTAGTAGAAAGTTATGCTTTCAGAAACCAATTAAAGATTTTCTCTTTTTGACACTATTTAAAGTTTGTACGCTTCTGCAAGGGAAAACAACGAACTAAGAAGTTTATGGTGAGGGGGTCAGGTAATTACATCAATTTACTCACTACTGATGAAATAATTTTCTGATGAGATAAGAAAAAAATGTCTATATAATTTTTTATTATTATTCATTGATTATATGTCATGTTACTCCCAAATGTTAATATTTTATTGAATGTTTAGGTATATTTTACTTAGTGGGTAAAATGAAACATCTCTTTTTAAAAATTATGAATGTGTCAGGCTGTCTAATATATTTAAAGAATAAAACATTTACATTATCAGTAGAATGTGTTTCAACAGAATACAATTCTGAATCTTAATTATTTTATTTAAAGAAACTAAAATTTGAAGCATTTGCCACATTATTTTTACTGTTATCAAAGGTATCTCCTCTAATGTGATTAAATTGGTAAATAAATCCCCCCCCCCCACACACACACTTAAAAAAAAAATTCTTTGCAAAAATGAATCATCACATGAACTGGCTTTTTTTTTTATTTCATTTCTTAAATTTGCATTTTAAAAACAAATGATTAAGAAATTTATTTTATTTCTAATTACTTATTTTCATACGTCAAACAAAATGAGTAGAACTCTGTTTTTTGTTGTTGTTGTTTTTGTCTAAGATTGTGATATAAATTTAAATTAATTTAAATTATTACGTTAATTTGAGATTTCTGTGAAAAATTCTGTAAGAAATAAAATGCTTGAAAGTTAAACTTGTAGAAAGCTTTTAATCACCATTTCAATATTCCCTTCCAACCCTAATATTATATTTATATGTAAACAATGCTTATTTATTTTCATCTTATTAAAATAGGGATTGAAAGTTCCAAAAGTCAAAAGACTCATTAATGCAATTTATTTTTAATTTATGTATTCATAACTGTAATAGAAATGCATATTTTCAACTATAAACAGAATAGAAAGAATGGCTTTAATAAAACCTGCTAAAAATTTAACTTTATATCAAGTGCCAGAGCTGTTTATGCAGAGATAATCAGCAAAAGCTTTCAAAATATTATTTATTTTCATTGGTATATTAAAGTTTAATATCTTTCATATGCAAAATGCAATATTTAAAAAAAAAATTCAACAATTAAATCTTATTTTAACATTTGTTATTATCGCTCTCTCTCTCTCTTTTTTTTTTTTTTTTTTTTTTTTTTTTTTGCTATATTAATGATTATGATTACTAGAAATACACAAGTATTTCATAACAAAGCCAGTCTGATTTAGTAGAGTAGGAAATTACAAATCTGAAATACCGAATTTTTTATATTTCTTTGTTATAAAGGCCACATACAACCAATTTTTTCAATATTTATACAATTTATTCACTTATACAGAAGTCTTATCTGTTATATACAAACAGAAGGGATTTATCTAATATGAATCGGAAGCAATTTTTTAATATATCATAAACAGGCATACTAGTTCATTGGTTTTGTTTATATCATTTGATGATAAATTACACGTTCTGGGGCCCAAATTACACCAAGCTTTTTAAGAAGAATCCCGAAGAAATATAACAGAGAAGTAACCAGTTTTTTGCTTTTATTAGTATATTTAAAAGGTATAATTTCTTTCTTTCTTTTTTTTTTTTTTAAATTAAACTTATAAAAACATGATGAGCAGATAGAAATACTGTATTTATTTTGGATTTTAATCATATTACTAATATTTTTTTAATTAATGTTTAGGAATTTTTTTATTATAGCTTAACTCTGTATTTGCTTATTTTGTCTTCAGCCCCTCATGCTTTGACGATTTTTTTCTTTCTTTTTAACCTTATAAAAACACCAATAAAAGCATATTTTTATTTTATTTTCCAATTTTTCATCGTTAATATTACAAGATTCATTATTGATTAATGTTATAAAACACATGAATAAAAGTTTCACATTCCTATTACATGAACATTTTTTTCCTCCCTAAAGAGGGAAGAAAACAAATTTTTATTAAAAAAACAATTCTTAGAGAATATAAACCCTAAAAATGAAATAACTTTAATCAATGATTAATAAATAACACACACATTTATATATTTATATATATATATATATATATATATTAATCTGAAAATTTTATGAATGAATTTTGGGATGAAATTGATTTTGTAATTGTAGTAAAACGATTGTAACTAAAATTATGTTTTTGATTATCTTTTCATTGGTATTTTAATGTTTAGATTATCATACCACATAACATACAATATTTAAAAAAAAAGAAAAAATCTTCAATAATTAAATTTTACCATGTATCTTTTATTCTTTTGCATGTTATTTTAAAAATATTGTAAATGCAATAAAATATTTAATAACAAAGACTTTCAGATTTAGTAACAATAGAAAATTGGGTACTTTTCGGTTAGCCGGGCACCAGTGATATATGTACATATATAAATACGTATGTATATACATATATTTATTCATACATATATGTATGTATATATATGTGTATGTGTGCCAGTGATATATATACACATGTATATATATCACTGGCGCCCGGCTAACCGAAAATTGCTACTATATTTGAAAAGATGATTTCAAGAACTTTATTCCTTTTCAAATGTATTCAAATATAATTCTGACACATTGATTAATTATTCTCTTAATAAGATTCGAAGCAGATTATAAAAGAAAAATGTAAATTTTAACTATCCTGGAACTGCGACTTTTTTTTTTTTTACGTAACTGCTACATATTTAAAAAAAAAAAAGAAAGTCCAATAAAAAGTAAAAGAAATTGATTATTGTTTCTAATTTTATTTAATGTATAATTATTGAAAAGATAATTTTTTTTAAAAAGCACAAGTTATGTAAGATAAGAACAGCAAAAGATGGATAAGGATTTAAAAAGAAAGAAAGCATCTCTAACTTATCATTTATAAATTGCTGCCACTGCCACTGTCAATTGTTATTATTATTTTATCCACCACTATTTCAAAACAATGACCTTCATCACAAATGTTTGGGGTAGATTGATTTAGAAATAGTGGTAGGGAAAATAATAAAAACCACCAGTGGCAGCCCTGTTTATGTACCTTATGTATTAAATTCAAATTAATGCATTATATTAATCAGTACTTAAATTTCAAATCTTCTTTTAGACTGAGTTTTTGGCTATTCAAGTTAAAAAGTGTGTGTATATATAAAAAGTATAAAATATATAAAAAGTGTGTATAAGCTAATTAATGAATAAACAATTTGAATATATAATAATACACAAATAAAATTAAATTAAATAAAAATATTTTATTCTTCAACATTTTTCCAAAATACAAGAAAGTGGCTATATATATATTTTTTTCTAGTAGATAATACACATGTAGTTTAAAAAATTATATTATAATTAATAATTACTGAAATGAAAAAAGATGCAGCATAGGAGAAAATTTTCAGCTAAGCACTCATCAAAACCTACGGTTATATGTAAAATAACTAAATAAAATCGCATGTATTTCTTGAAACAAGTATTATGTTTAAAAAATATGCAGCACATAACAATTTAATTAGTAGCTCTTTGTGTAAAGACATAAGAAGAGAATCAATTCCAACACCCCAGAATTTTGAAGCTTTAAATATTTGTTTTTTTTTTTAACTTTGACAAATGATGTTTAAATTTACTTAACACATGTGACTTAAAATAGTTAAACACTTAGAGAGAGTAGTTATATTTGAATGTAAAAGTGCTTTTTATATATTATAATAGTAATCATCATCAATTTATTGCCCCCCTCCCCCACTTCCAAGGATTTTGCTCAATTGATACCAATGCTATGAGAATATCCTAGGTACTTCTAATTATTAAAAAATATATATATATATATATATATATATATATATATATATATATTAAACGTTTAAAAGATATCCTCTAATTGTCGAAATAAATATCTCAAGTAAACTGCTTGTTATCTCAAAATTAAATTGAGGTTGCAAAAAACATTAAAAATCTGTACATTACTAACATAACATTATAAAATTGTAACTAAAATGTGATTCTCAAGTGATCATGACATTCATATAATCTTTTCACAACTAAAAATAATTCATTAATATATGTTACAATTCATATTTATCTACTATAGATGGGTACCAAAACTTTTTATATTCAAACATGTGTCTTTATAAACATACACAATTTTTATTTGATAAATATATGCACCTTTAATTCCTGCAATCCATGGTTCATATTAATCTACCTTTAAAAAGAATACTACAACTTTAAAATCATCTTCCACCTGCCTCTAAATATACAAGCAATTTTTAGAATATACGTAATTTATTTAATAATTAAATAGTTTTTTATTGGCAAAATTCAGACAATTGCAAGCAAAATATCGTAATAAATACTTAGTATATTTTGTTAATATTTTGCTTAAAAACTATGTGCGTCACAAATGGGATAAAAGAGTCTTAATATTGAAAAATATTAGAAACTTTCTTATTAAAATGCCTTATCAACTGTAAACAATCACAAAAGTTGTGTACGAAAAGGGCTTTTCACCTACTTTGAGAGGGTGAAATCAACGTTCGAAATTTTGTAAACATTCGAAATAATATTTCGCACGTAACTTTTCACCAAGTACGAAAAGAAGTGCCCCAGAATACCGTATTTCGTAGAGGAGGCAACGATGACATCAAAGTGATGTCACGGAGGGGGGCGTTCCGCCGAATTTTCGCATTCCGCCGATGCCGGAATTCGAGTGTAAAACAGACACAACGTTACATCTTCACAGCATGTTTATTTACAACTGAAAACCGTGGATACTGTTGCCAGATCCACGTAAGTAAGTTACATAAAACATCGAGTTGAGATAGCATATGCACATAAGACATGGAGTTGGTCTGATCGCGGGGGTTTATGTTTTGGTATGACTCTTGAGCGTTGTATTGTAAATTATGGTGAGTTTTTGAGTTTTCTGGCTGGACCTGGTTAGAATAGCCTGTTCGTTTGATGGATTAGTAATGACATATAGAAGTTTGTCGTCTATAATTTATTGAAGAGACTTTTTATTCAAGATGGAGAGGTAATTCGACCGTGTTAGCGGCCCGATTTTACAAACCATCATGCGTAGAACGATTGGAGGCGACGTTGAATAGTGATTGGTCGACTGCCTGAGACGATGTAGGAGGAGCTTAATGCGCTTGAAGAGGGTATTTTTCATTTCGTTGAAGATTCATAAGATCGTCTGAGCTTGCATATTCATGTTTGCTTTATTTTTAATGATGCTTAGGACATATTAAACGTGTCTAACAAAATATTATTATCTTAATATAATTAAAAGAAAACAATCCATATGTACACGTATAATTTGAAACAGCAAATCAAATACTTCTAGCTCTTGTATTTTCAGAGCTCATTATCTAATTCAACTCCTGTTTTTTTTTTTTTAAGAAAAATAAAATTGATATTTTAATTGTAAAGGTTAATTAAAACTAATTTAAATTTGTAGTAGCTTGTGTACATTTTTTAAGTGAAAAAACTATATGTCCAGCTTAATTTATTGATACATAACAAACCTGACATAAAGTAAAACATATTTCATTTATAAATTATTATATTCTTTAATATCTATAATCCATAACTTCCAATTTTCAAATAAAGATTACATGTTTACTTTTTTGTAGTTTTTATTTTAAATTTTATTTATAGTAAATACTCACTACAATTAGATAGAATTAAACAAAGAACAACATATTAAACATTATTTCACAAGAATAAATGTTAGCTTTTCTGAATGTTTATTATTATTTTTTTAATCATCATAATTGAATTAATAAGCGAAAATAAAATTACTAGGTCGTTCAAAACTTTTTGAACTGTGTTATTTCATAAAATCAACATATACTTAAGCAATGCATTTTTCAGATTTTTATATAGTTTGTTATTTCATAAAATCAATATAAACTTAAGAAATGCAGATTTCAAATTTATATATATAGTTTTAAATTTTTTACTGAACTTAAAGGTTTATTAAACAATTTCTTTCATATCTTTAAGTCAAGACAGCGTAAAATACAAAAATTTCCCCACAAATTCATTTAAAATTTGGAAATATACTTTATTATTTTTTCTTTTTACAATTAAAAACTTGCAAACAATGCATGTTTGAAAAATTTGGCAAAATTTAACTGAAAAAAAATATTATTCAGTAATTAAATAATTTAAAAAGCTATACAAATTACACTCGAACGCCTAAAATCCATGCAACGTCTAAGCCGTTTAAAATACACATACACATGTATATTTATTTTTTTATTTAAATAATTTTAACTGGTTTATTACGAAACATAAGCCCTTCAATATGTAATAATAATATTCACAAAATGTGTAGTGGCGCCATCTGTTCGTAAAATGAAGCATTAAAATAAAAATATAAAATAAATCTAAGATATGAGATTTTAGTTTCGGAGCGATTTTTTAAAAATCCAGGATAAGTAAAGGTTTTACAAGCATAGCTCTTAAAATCATTAATATTTGGTTAAAACCAATTTTTAAAGCGATTTGAACATCTTAATAAAATGATACCTAACCCTTTTTTTAAAAAATAACAACGTTTAAGATATGATAGATCTACCAAACAAATACAACATTAAGAATAAATATGAATTCTGAAATTAAATTGCATTAAAATACTTTTTATTAAAAATGAGAGCTATAATAATGAATTTGATAGATTTTATGCAGTTATGTTCAAGTAAAACCTAACCCCCCCCCCCCCCTCCCCCCCAATATAGTTTTAAACCCTGGGGTTGCTGAAGACCCAAATTACTGAATTAATGCATAATGAATAATAATCTTGAAATTTTAGACCAGCACAGTTATTGAACTAAACAGGAATTAATTATAACATAAAAAAGGACATGCTATGATTTTAAAATAAGCAATTAATCATTCAACATTTTTTTCCGCAAAATTAAAACAATGATAACTATATTTATTATTACTAGTGTTAGATAAATTTATCTCCTTCATTTTCGCTATATTTAAATAATATTTATTTATATTAATTATATGTTTAAATAATAAAATAATAGACAAAAAAATTAAATATGGTAATCTTCCACAACTTTATCACTGCAGATCAACCAGTAATAGGTAAAAAGAATTTTAGTAAATTAATAGAGATTTTTAAGAATAATGCTTAATTTTAAAAGATGAAAACTTTAATTAATTAATTCTGCTAATTTGATAATCATCTGTTACTAAAGTTCTAATACAAAAAATATTTTTAATGAAAGTTTAGGAGTTTTTGCATTTTAATAAATGTTCGTATAGTTATTAAAAAATAGCTTATATGAATTAAAATTTAATTTAATTCTTGAAATTTATCTGATATTAAATTTTATTGTATGTGATAAAAATTTAATTTTTATTTACCTTAATTATAATTTATAATTTAATATTGTTTAACTTAATTCTAATTAAAATTTAATTATCAAATTGAGAATAAAATATTGCAGAGCAATTGATAAAGATTAACTGATCTTTATATCAATGCTTAAGAAGCATTGTTAATAAATATTCTTTATTAACTAATTCAATAAAGATCAAAGCAAAACTCTAAAAATGCAAAAAAAAATCGGCAAGGACACAACTTGATGCATCAAAATTACGAGCCTGATGCTTTAACCACTATACTAGATCGGACACAAGAGTTGTTAACTTTTAACATACTTGTTCATTTAATACGCTTTAACTCCTCCCCTCAATATCAACGTAACCATCTTTCAGCCAATCACCATTCGACACCGCCTCCAATCGCTCTACGCGTGATGTTTTGTAAAATCGCGTTAGCGGCGGGCTGTCGTCTCGTTGCCCTTCGCATGTGTTATGTTTCAGTTTTTTTTTAGTTCGGAATTACCGGACCCTCTTATAATTATTTGACGTGTTTTTCTTCTACTTGGGGCAAGCGAATTTTGTTTTTTTTAGTTTCATTGGCGTTTCAAGTTGTATCTTGCCTTTCTGACTGTTGTTTTTATTCTTGTTGACGTTCCATGTTTATCTGCTGACCTGGGTGTTAGTTTTTCTAGCTTTAGTTTCGTGGTGTTGAGCAGAACGCCTGCTCGGCTACTATGGCTAATTCTATAATTAAAATTGTTCCTGACCCAATTTCGGAAACTTACCCTGTGAATATCGAAATGCTGAATAACGAAGATAGTGGCTTTCTGCCTACAACTGATAACCCTAGTGTGATGCATTCTTCTTTACCTGTGGATTCGCTTCTGCAAATGGCGGCTGACAACGACGGTAAGGCGTTCAACATTTTCCTAACTAGCATAGAATCTTCTGCCTTACCAAAGAGGGATCCCCGCGCTGTTCAGGCTGAAATAAAAAATATAGTTGCACACTTCCCGCAGATTCATAATATACGTTTTACACGGTTGGGCAGTCTCATACTTAGTACGTCAGATGTTTCGTGTGCAACTGAGATATGTCATATTGATAAATTTCTTGGTATAAAAGTTAAACCCAGAGTTATATGGGAGAACATTACAAATAAATTCCTACTGTTCAACGTTCCAGTCACAATTCCTCTGGAGGAAATTGGTCAGGAACTTTTAGGCAGCAATAATTTTCAATTGCTTGAGCTACGTCGATTCGTGAAAAAGGATAGCAGACAAGAAGTTTCCCCGGTACTTGTAACGATTTTGGGTACTTCCCTTCCATCGGAAGTTAAAATCTAGTTTTCCATCCAGCCCATTAAACAATCTGTAGACCGTCCCCGACAGTGTTCAAAATGTTTCCAGTTCAACCACGCCTCGCATAAATGTAAATCTGAGCAACTCTGTGCCACCTGTGGTATGGCCGATACCGGTGTATGTTCTGATCCTGTCAAGTGTCGAAATTGTGGAGAGGAGCATCGGTCTGATTTTAATCAATGCCCAGCCCGTATAAGAGAAAGTGAATTCTTACGTTATAAATGTTCCAACTTTTTGACTTTTATCGAAGCTAAAAGGCTTTTTAACCGCAAACCTGAATCGAACTCATACGCAAAAATAACTGGCTCTCAGAGCACTGAATTGGAAAATATGGAAAAAGTTTTGGAAAACCGTACGAATATTATGCTCAAACTTATCATAGATCATATGGATAGCCACTACGAGAAGACTCAAGCCCTCGTTTCTGGATTTAAGGAAACTGTTGATTGTCTCAGAGTTACTTTGTCAAATTGGTGCGCTACATTATGTGGTTTCTCGCCGGAAGTTCCGGAGAAGGTTCTCAGTGAAGGAGGCTGTCAGGGGGTTGCCCCCCCCCCCCCTTAAGTTGAAGAAGAGGCGCACGCGCTCCCCACCAGGTCCCAAGGTAGCTTTCACGAGTGTGAATAGTACGGAAAGGAGTCAAGAGGGGGATGTTGATGTCGATGATGACGATGATATGAGTGATGTCACGGATGACGGAGCACCCCGTGGGTGGTATATACCGGAAGAAGTTAAAGAAACTATGAGGAAGGATCTGCAAGCCTGGAAGTTGGAATGGAAATCGTTGTTCCGCGCGGTGGGACCAGTTGATGCAGTCTTGATTCTCAGACTCACACGGCACGTTCTTCTAGACTCTCGTTTCAGGTTCTATTTATTTCTGTATCGCATAGTCTGTATTCCCTCGTATTGGATCAATTGAGACGACAGCCTTGCCGCTATAGGTCTCAAAGCCCCCCCCCCCCCCTTCAAAGTTCAAAGACATGGAGTTATAATATATGGAGTGAGAATACATTACAAAACTAAAGGCTTTCTTTTTCATTTTCAGTTATGGAGTTATTTACGCTCTTGTATCTTCTGGGTATTTGATTTATAACTTTATTATTAATTTCATCACAATGTTCGTTTTTTGGAACCAGAATTGAAATTTTATCAAATTTCATGCGATAATCTGAAGATGCAAACACTTTTCCAAAAATTTCGGTGACAATATAATTTTCTGTTATAATAGACATTGGTAAATCTACTTTATTTGAGATTTCAGGGAATTCTTCATGCAAAATATTTCTCCATAACTTATTTTAAGCAAAAATTCCATTTATTCGGATTAATCTGGTCTTAATCGCAAATTTTTAATTAATTTAAATAATAATAATTTAAATAATTAATTAATTTACCTTAAATTCTGACCAAAGAAGAGAAAAGTTAATGCAGTTTAGAGCTATATTTTGTCTTTAGGCATGTGAAATCACTGGTAGGACCTACCTAAAATCTCCTCCAGGGAGAATTACTTTTCCTCCAAAAGGAACACTATTGTTCATAATGTCTTGCAGACGTGTGTCTATCCACGTACATTAATGCATATGCATTGGCCACGGGTGATTCATCCTATATAATTAGTCATGCAGACCTAATGTTAGATGCAGCCTTACTATTGATGTTTAGAGATGATATCGTGAAAGTCTCGTGTTGATGTAACCAGGGCTTGAAATTCAATTTTTTCAAGGAGGGGAGTCTCCCTCCCAACATATTTAAATGAAGGGGAGTTGTAATGTTTGGGAGGGAAGAAAAATCTTTAAACCCCACTATTATTTTACGTGTTATTTAAAGAATTACATTAATGCAGACATGAAAAAAAAAACAATTGGAAAAATTAAGTCAACTCGGAATGATTATGTAAAATGTTTATTTTTATTATAAAAAAAGGAAGAAAGTTAAATTTTATATAAGCAGTGCATTTTAACTTCTACCAAATATTAGGGGCCCTTAACAATTAGGTTGTTAAATGAATTTCTGAATTAAGTTTTTATTTGATTTAGAGTGCTGAAGACTCTTTCACAAGGTACACTTTTACTCCTTCACAAGGATTAAAAAAGTTGACTCCTTTACCTCAAGGAGTAAAAGTAATTAGATCATTGCTGCTCTTCTATTCTCATTTTTGTTTAGTGCTGATTCTTGGCCAATTTGACAGGGTGCAGTGACCGGTGGCTCTTACTGCCCTTTTTTGTTCTTTTCCCTTTTTTCGGTCGCAGGAAAAAAAATCTTTAAATACGTCTATTGGTCGTTGGAAAAAACCGTGAATTTAGTCAATTAGTTAAGGGAATAAAATAATGAAATTCGTCTTACGCATGAATATAGAAAGAGATAAGGACTTCAAACGAAATAGTGTTAATATCGATTCGCGACTTTGGAACTACATGGCAACCAGTGTACAACTGTGCTAAGGTAACGCCACCTACAAACAACAATACTGATACATACCATAGAATATATCTATTATCTCTATCAGATGATGGCTGTCAAGCAGACGATTTGAAGAAGTAGGCGAACTAATACAACTGTCCTACACAGTCATTGCATTTGAAACATTTTATGAGAAACGATTTTCTTCTTCGTCTATTTTATTCGAAGTCCTTATCTATATCTATGTTCATAGAAAAAATCGCTAAATTTGTTGATCAGTCTCGGGAAAAAACGGCGAAGTTTGCCAATCGGTTGCAAGAAAATAACGCGAAATTCGTCAGTCAGTTGCGGAAAAAAATCGTAAAAATTTTCAGTGAGGCACGAGAAATTTCCCCAATCTATCGCCAGAAGAAACCGAATAATTCACCAATCGGTTACGGAAAAATTCGCGAAGTTTGCAGTCGGTCAAGGGTAAAAAAGCGAAGTTCGTCGATTGCTCGCCAGAAAATATCGCGAAATTCGTCAATCAGTCGCAGGAAAATATTGTGAAATTTATCAGTCAGTCAGGGGGAAAAATCGTGAAATTTATCAGTCGACGCAGGAAAAAAAAATCTAAATTTGTCAGTCGGCCACAGGAAAAAAAACAGGAACTTCGTCAATCTGTCGAAAGAAAAAAACAAAAAAATACGCGAATTTCGTCGATTGATCGCAGAAAAAACGCAAATTTCTAAGATCAATCGCAGAAAAAAATGCAAAGTTCGTCGATCGGTCGCGAAAAAAGCAAAGTTCGTCGATCGATCGTGGAAAAAACGCAAAGTTCGTCGATTGGTCGCTGAAAAAACGCAAAGTTCGTCGATAAGTCATGGAAAAAACACAAAATTCATCGACCAGTCGCGGAAAAATTCAAAGTTCGTCGATCAGTCGCAGAAAAAAAGCAAAGTTCGCCGATCAGTTGCTTAAAAAAACTCAAAGTTCCTCGATCAGTCGCAGAAAAAATGCTAAGTTCGTCGATCAGTTGCGGGAAAAAAATCACGAAATATATCGTTTGGTTGCAGGTAAATTAAATAACGAAAATTTCTCTGGAAAATGGTGAAATTTTTTGGGTGGGATTTCAAAATTTTTGGCGCGAATCCCGCCTCGAAATTCAAGCCCGGGTAACGGTTATTTAAATCTGCTGTGCACTGTGCGACCATTTGGTAACTGCATATAGGTTATGCAAATGTTATGCTAATTATTGCTTTTCTTATCACACGAAGCGCCATCTGTCGGCCATTTTATGAACTTTTTTGTGGATACAATAAACCCCATGTCATTCCAAGCATGCGTGTCAATTTTTACCTCTCTACCTACATTATTCCGTGAAATATTAATTTTTCAAATGTATACTCATTTTCTGATCTGTATTTTAAAAGTTATTGACAAATTCAATATTTTTCAACATTTTCTTTTTTTAATAAACTGTTTGATTCCGCTACCTTTTTAAAGTTATATAATGCAAGGTTATCTTATTTATAAACAAATTAAAGTCGTGCTATAAATAAGTATAGCAATCTGTTTGTAAAATTTCTTATCAACAATAAAGCAAGAGAAACTACGATTAATTTCTACAACTACTCTTACTTATTAGGCCATAAACAATGCATGTGTGCACTTTTCAGAAAAGTCTATCCTAGACTACAGGGAGTGTGCATGCATTATTACTCTATAGCCTGATGAAGATGGTTAGATTCCTTCGAAAGTAGTGAAAACTTATATTTACAAGTTCCAGCTTTCTTACTACTCAGAAATCTTTATATTTTCAGAAAAATAAATACTCAAAGTCTTTAAGGAAACAAAATAGTGTCGCTACTTGAATTATGAAATCAAGGAATATATAAAGAGCTTTGATTTACTTAACTACAGAAGATCTGTCTCATAGTTAGAAAATTAAGTAACGATTGTACAGTTATACATTAAGGCATATAAACACTGCGTCTGGTTACTTTATTCACAATATAAGAACACACATTTTATCAGACAATTAAATACACTAAGCCAACATGAGTGAAAAATTGACCTGGACCAGGACTCGAACCTGGGACCTAACGTGCTGCTGCTCTGCCACTAAGCCACCCAGTCGATACCCTAGCCAGGCAATTACATGTTGGAAAAAGTCATCGGCCAGCAGTTCTGCAGCTTCAGATGACAATAATAACAATGATATCATCGGTGTTATTATCATCTGAAGCTGCAGAACTGCAGGTTGAGGACTGTTTCCCACATGTATAAATGTGAGAAATTGCCGGGCTAGAATATCGACCTGGGTGGCTTAGTGGCAGAACAGCAGCACGTTACGCTGAAGGTTCCAGGTTCGAGTCCCGGTCCAGGTCAATTTTTCACCCATGTTGGCTTAGTGTCTTTAATTGTCTGATAAAATGTGTGTTCTTATATTGTACAGTTAATCCTGTAAAGGTTTCAGTAGTGAAAAAGTGCTCTTTTTATAGCATTTATACTAAATGTCCACATATGTATCAAAGGTTCTGGAAGAGATTAATTAAAATATAAAATTTACGAATGCATAGAATAAGCATGTTTGATTGCGTTTTAGTTTTAAGTGATAAACGTTTTTATAGTTTTCTGGCTCATACATTTTCTTTCTATTTTTTTTCTTTCTCTGTTTCTTTTTTTTTTAAATGGAAACGAGATGGAACACGTCGAAATTCGACGAAATTTTTTTTTTTTAAATGTCCTCTTCAATAATCGTTCGTTTCAAATTCACTTCTGGTACGCTTCTTTTTTAAAAAAAAATTACTATTATTATTATTATTATTATTTTACAATAATAATATAAAATCTGTCTACAGATGAGACAGATTTTTAATATTTTCATTCTTTGTATGGTTTCTTCTTTTCCTTTCCATAATCGAGATGTATATGCCTCTTTTTCCACAATCTAGGATATTTTTCCTTTTATAAAGTGACATACATAATCGATCTTAAAAAAATAATAATAATATTAAAATACAAATCCGAGCATATTCTAATGACACATAATAGTTTAGCCAATTCAATTTAGCTTCATATTAATTTTATGTTCAACATACAATAAAAATCTGCCTTTTGGTTGACAAATTTCAGTTTAGCGCCAAAGTTATGAATCTTATGGGTAATCTAATCTTATGATTAATCAGCTTTTTTTCTTTTTAATTTGGATGGGTATGGATCAATTAAATTGTGGTAAATTTGCCAGTAGCTACTTTACATTATTGAAGCAAACATATTCTCGGTGTTGAATTAGATTAAAAGAAAAAAATTAATGATTGAAAATTATTTAAAAATCACTAAATTTAACTGTATTTTTCAAATAAATTTCTTTCAAGAGTGTATAGTTTCTGAATAAGAAAACCTGCCAATTTCATGCGTTTGCGAACAAAAATGAATTGAAAAGTGTGTCAAAAAATAGCCTGTTTGAATTTGAGAACAGCCTTAAAAAATAATTACAAAATTGGTTCAGTAGAAAACTTTGGGCAGATGATGAAAAAAATAACCTCGTGTTTTAAATATATAGATACTTATGGGTGAGGGTTTGAATTTCAAGATTATATTGGTGGGAATTAGAAATGTGAGATTTACCGAATCACCGCATGGTTAGGTTTCAAGTAAAATCGAGTTACCGGACCTGATACATGACTCTATGAAAATAAATTCTGAACAATTTTTGTAAAATCAGATTAACTCGAAAAAACGCATAAGAATAAAAATTTAAACCGAAACAATTATAACCAACCCGACATGCAAAAAAAAAAAAATCAGCGTTAACCTACTAGCGGGTTGTTCTTTTTATCAACTAGCTTTGTATCCTTTTTTAAAAGCTAACCTACACCCGACTAAAGTTGGGTCATGTACAGGGAGAATTGGGTTTCCCAACCTGATGCAGGACTCTGCACCCAAGTCAAAGTACATATAACGGTGATAGTTAAATTTTGACTCCAACGGGGAGAGATTGGCTCGCTAGCTCCCCCCCTCATCCTACAAGCACCGCCTTTAGTTTCATCTGATTTATAAAGTAAACATATCTTATACAGAAAAAAAATAAGACAATTATTCATGTATTTTGTGATTATTTTTCCGTGTGCGTATTTTTCCTTTGCCTTTTTCCTGTGTACTTTTTTTTCCGTCTATTTATTTTTTCCGGTGTTTTATTTTTACTGTGCTTTTTTCTGGTTTGCTGTTAAACGCTATAAGGTAATCTTTTACACGCGAGGGTTAAACAGACCGGGACTTCCGCTTAAAATGAACTTCAACCCACTAAGAATATCCAAACCGGAACCCAGATTCGACTGTCACTTCCTGACTAGCAGCCAGCGACCTATTCACTAGACAAGACCCATTTTTAAAAAAGCATGCTTTTATTTCGGGTGTTTTTCTTTCACGCCTCCCCAATTAAAGATATTTTATTGCATCATTTTAATATATGTCTTTCTCAATTAATTTTAACTGTAAAAGTTTAAACTTTTTAAATTCCATCTGTTACAGATTAAAATCAATACTCCTCTTCTAATATTAAAATTTAATTTTTTGTAATTATTGCATACTAAATTCTTTAGCAATAGAAATAGCAGAATAATTAGAATTCAAAAGTGATCAAAGGTTAGACAGGAATAAACCATACAAGTAAATCTGTTTTCAGGCTTTTTTATTATTATTATTATTATTGCTGTTTTTTTTCTCACTCTCTGTAGTTTTGTACACATTTATTCAATTATTTCTCCGTTTCTTTTATAAATCGATTATTATTATTTTGAATCTTTAGTTATTTAGGTCATCCATTCTTCTTTAGTTTCATCTGTTATTTTATGGGTAAATATGTGCGGATGTAACATCATTTTATTAGTATAATTTAAAATGCTTTTAACACAAATAATTAAATTTTAATAAAGTTATAGAGTGCACTATTACTGAAATTCTTATAGTTTATTCCAAATGATGTTGTAGCATACAATATACATTCAAAATACGTTAGTATAATCAAATATTTCGTTTTCTTAGCCAAGAAATGGTTAATTTTGAGTAATTTTATTCTGTTAATTCAATAATGCATCAAGTGTTTATTGTTGTTATTAATTTTCAATCCATTCACTAATTTATATATAATATTTAAACCTTTTTAAAATAGTTTCAAATCACAGGGGAGAAATTCATTGAAACTGTCTAGAGAAAAGTATACAATTGCACTGATGCAAGATACACAAAATTTTAACATTAAAATACAAACGTTTATACACTATTTTTTTAAAAAGGATTTTTCTTAAAAAAATATTTCTTTGATTAGTAATGTCATTGAAACACATTTATTTAAAACAAATTATTTCTAAAATAGGTTGGAATTAGTTATAAGAATTATAGGTTATAAATATTTAATAATTCCCTAAATCAAGTTCGAAAATTCGCTCTCGGTTTTTAATTTTTTAAAATTTACCTAACTATTCAATTGGATTAAGGTGGTTCTCTAATGATCTGCTGAACAACGCAAAACTTTCTGACACAATTTCTAACCCATTTTTAAATGCAAAGGCATTAAACTTGGTGACATGACTATTGAAGTTATTTGGAATTGAAATGAGTTTTCCATTTTTTGATCCATAAGTTACTTATCGAATTATAAGCGTTTCGTATCATGTGACAACAGGTTTTCTTCTTTAAGGTGCTGAGGCATCAGGCATTCTGTTGAAAACGCCAACTTTGACACTGTTTTCTGAAAGATCTTCTGCCTTTACCAAAAAATGGAAAACGTGTTTCGATTACAAATTTTATGAATAACAACTGCTCATTCCATGCGTTTCTAAACAACAATAAATTTAAAAAATGTGTCTGAAAGTGCCCCATTTGGATTTGAGAATAGTCTTAATTTAAACGAAGTACACAGAACTCCAATAGCAGAATATTCTGTGTCAATCTGAAGCAACCTAAAATGCTGTATAATGATAAGAATTAATAGTATAAATAACCCATGAAATAAGCAAAATTTTCATTTACAAAGGTAATATTATGAAAAATATAAAATTATAATAAATTTAGAAGCTTAACGAATGTTATAGCAGATTTTTTATGCCCAGCAATTTTATAAGCTGTTAGATTAATCTGTAAGGTCTTAAAATCCTTTGCAAACACTAATCGAACAAGTAGTATCCTTCTTCCATGCAAAAATGCGTTCAACTTTCTACTGGTCATAATAGAAGGGAAAGTAACTCATAGAGGAGGCGAGTAAGGGAGAGAATGTCTTTTAGGAACTCCCCCATCCCTCCTGAGTTATCTCTTCTGCTGTAACTAATTGGATTGGGGGGTCAAAATATCCGACCAGTTTAGAAAGGGATCTGTGAATAGACTTTGGGTTTTTTGGCATACTATTTTATCTTCATGGAATGATCATTTTATTTCCGTGACTGCTCAAATGCCTTGTCAGTCAGAGGGTTAAGGGAAGCTTCATTTGCTGAACGCTTATCAAAAATGGAAGCTGAAGACATTATAAAAGACAATACAGGAAATTGCAGCACCCCTGGTAGAGAGAACTAATATTAAAATGTAGGGGTGGGACAAACCAACACGAATTCTCCAAGTTATGTGAAGTTCTGATCCATAGAACCTGAGATATAAAATAAAGAAGAATTGTATACTATGTAGCACAGAATACAGGAAATTGCAGCACCCCTGGAGGAGAGAACAAGAACTTAAATGGTGGCGGTGTTGGCAATAAACAAACCAAGATAAAAGATCCAAGTTGTGTGAAGATAACACCCATAGGATCTGAGATATAGAATAAAGAAGAAAAGTACACTATGCAACAGAAAATACAGGTAATTGCAGTGCCCGTAGCAGAGAGAACCAGAACTGCAATGTTGGTGATATTTTGGGAAAGAAACCAAGGCAAATGGTCCAAGTTGCGTGAGGTTTGGACACATAGAACTCGAGATATTGAATAAAAAATAAATGTACATTGACTAGGGATCCTCTCAATAAGTATCGATCATTTCTGCACCCATATCGACAGTGCGGCCAATTAAGGCCACATCGATTTGGGACAAAGTCAATTCAGCATCTATTCAGATAGAATTGCTATATTTTATTTTTGTTCGAATTGTCCCCGAAATTGCAATTTATACTGTGAAACCGTCATTTTGTTCATTTTACTTTTTCTTTCAAATCGCCATTGCAGATCGATTTGATTGATCGATCCTCATTAGCAAGCAGCCCATTACATCAATCTTTCTGAAGCCCTTTTAGAGGCTGAGCTGCTGTCAAATTTCGTATAAGGGCCTTTTCCTTTCTAGGTTAAATCACTATATTTTTAGTTTAGAGCTTAGTTATTTGGGTTACTATTTTATTAAGTTGTACTTTTGAAGTTCGTCCCCTCCCCCTTCCCCCCAAATCATAACTTTTTAAATTATGGTCTAATTTGATTAGGACTTTTTTTCACATTCTTCCTAAGTCATTTTATTACCAACTAAACATTGATATTACTTTGCCACTGTTCATGACCACTATTTATGAAAAATAATAAAATGTTTGGCTTTTTTAGAGTTCAAACATTCCATCCTTGCTTTAGAGACATGTTGAGCCTTCTTCTGATTATTTAAGTTGTATGTCTCAAGTTTGTCTCCTCTGTCCACTCCCTACTCCTACCTCCAAATCATAACTTTTTTAATTATGGTCGATTTGAATGGAACTTTTTTTCACATTCTTCCCAAGTCATTTGGTTTCCAACTGAACATTGAAATTATTTCTGCAACTTTTGGTGATCACTATTGATAAACAATAAAATTCGGGATTTTTACAGTTCAAACATTTAATCCTTGCTTTAGAAACACATTACTCAGGGTTCTCACTAGTTAAGTTGTATTTCTCAAGTTTGTCAACTCTCCTTGCTTAGAGATTAGCCAGATCCAAAAGTTCCATTTGAAGTCAACCTGCAACTTAACCAGAACCTGACAAAATTAATTTTATCGACTCGAACTCAACAAAATAATTTTCGACCCACAGCTCTACATATTTCAACCCGAACCCAGCCTGCAACCTGAAAAACGTCAACCAGAATCTGATCCACAACCCAAAACGAAAGGAAGTCATTTCATGTTTTAATGCAATTATAAAAAATAATCTTTCACTCTATCTCTATTCACTAATACCAGTTTTATCTTTTGTATGGACCATAATTAAGAAAGTTATGATTTGGGAGGAGGGAGAAGATAAGATTATATGTTAAAATTTTATATTCGTTAGCATGAAAGATTTCAGTTGACGGAGATCGCTTTGAGACCTATAAGCTACAATGCTGTTTGTCTCGAATGATCCATATTTTTTATTCACAGAAACACATATATGACTTTGACAATTACATAAATCTTCTAGACGAGATAGCACAAGGAAATAACAGAGAGATACAACCAGGAGCTCCAAAAAAATGCATGCAATAGAGCTGGTGGGAGTCGAACCCGCTGGCCTGATTCGTACGTTCACAAGCGATTAGCAGAATGGTACCTTAACCTCTTGGCCACGGAGGCCCCAAAGATTTCAGTTTTAGGTAGGATTTCATTACAGATGTGTTCCATTTTTGCAAGTTTTATTGTATTTAAGTACAAAATAAATTAATGCAGGTTTGAAAGTTATATTTAAAAAAAAAATGCAGTTCATAGTTAATAGACAATACATTTGCAGAGAATATAGACAGCACACTGGTTGATATATTTTTACTTGCAGTAATACTAAAATGAAATAAATGGAAATACTAACTGAAAGTTTCAAAATTACAAACACCAGAAATTAAAAATAAAAATGCATCTTGCAGAGCTGAAGTTGCGGCTTTTGATCTACAGATTTGCAATTTAGAAATGTAACCAATGTTTATAGAACTTTTTTATGTACAGAGTTTTTAGAGATGAATTATCAGACATTGAAAACTGGAAATGATAATTTTTGAAAGATCTCATGTAACTTCAAAAAAATATCTTCATATGAATTGGGAGGGCTTGATTCTTCTATGCCCCTATATTGTAGGGAAGTATCTCTCAAATATTGCTGTCATATTCCCAGCAATTCAATGAAATTAGCAAGAAAACTAAGGCGATAGCAAGCAGACAGCTGCCCTAGGCACCGCAAAGTGAGAAAGCACAGGACAAGAATGAGCATTAGATAAAAAATTAAGAATCGATAGAAAGAAAAATTAAGTTCAAAATTTACAAAACAAATAAAAGTAACACATTTCTTTAATATGGAAAATAATTTTTAAAAAACTTATATATTTTGAAGTATTTTATTGTGTTAAATAGTTTTTTTTAAATTTTTCTAATAAGTTAAACCAAAACCTCCATACACTGGTCACCTCCAAGAAGCGGCCATTTTTACTCAGTCCCAATGTTGACTGCTCTTTAGAGCTTTTATTATATTTGTAAAGTCCAGATATTTCTTTCAAGGATATCTATGATGAGGATTGTGTGAAAACCAATAACTTTCATGCTGATATCAAAATGCCAAGGACTGCATCAAAACAAACACACAGAACCAATGTTCTAGCTGATTCTATGTAAGATTATTTCAGGAGAAGTTTTTTTAATCCATTCTTTGATCAAATGTTGACTGAACTTAATGAACGTTTTGTTCAGTAGTGCATCATTTTGAAATTTTTTTAAATTCTTCTACCTAATGGAAAAGATGATTCCAACAGCAAGTGAAATGAGAGATTTTGTCAATTGTGTGAATTTTATGCATATGATTTGCTTTCTACAACTTCAGAAATTTTGAACGCCAAATTCAAGTTGTGGTACAGAAAATTTGAAAAATCGCTTTCAATAACTCGAAGCAAGAATGCCATTGAAGCAGATTTGAAATGTGTCTAAATATTGTACCCCAACATCTACAAATTACTAAAAATATTTGCTGCAACACTTCCAGTTATAATCGGCATCAGGGAAAGGTCATTTTTGACCTTACACATTTTAAAAACTTACTTAAGATTCACTATTACAGAATCAAGATTAAATGGGCTGGCTTTGTTATATATACACAGAGAGAATAATGTAACTGTGACTGAATTAATTCAAGAGCTTTGTAAAAAAATAAAAAATATATTTTATTGCATAACCATATTTTTAATTGAATTTTTGAAGTATTTTTTTATATGTTAAACTTGGTCCCATAGTCAGCTGACCCACAGGAGCAGTAGGGGCATCTGCCCATATCACGATTAGAGGCAATGCCTTTACAATAATTAACTATGATGTCCCAAAAGAAATTAAATTCTGTATTAATTTATTAATTCCCATAACATTCTGACTGATGAAAATGAATTTAAATGAACTAGCCTAAAAGTTTGCGTCCAATAATTCATCTTGTCAAGGCTATTTTGGATATTTTCCTTAAACTGCAACATGTCTGACAGTCAGATAGCTATAAATAGGAAATTCTATAAATGTTTGTTTAGGATCTCTTTAAATATTTAACTTCTGCACTTTAAAAAATTAGTATTTTAAAAATATATTAAGTAAATTAAATTTTAAGTACAACAATTTTCATTAAAATAAATAAATAATTATTGAATAATGTATTATTTACGGTAATTTGATGATTAATTAGCACTTTGAAATTTCCTACTGCAATCACAACTAGAGAAATTTTGCCCTCACAAATTTTATTTTGATTCTCCACTAATGCTCGCCCCCACCCTCCCCTGACGATAAAATCTGGGTGCATTACTGGAACTGACAATCATGCACTGGATTTTTTATCGCATAAAGTCTTAAAAAATCACAAACTTGGCCAAAAAGAGGGTAAATAATATAAATGAGACACGTGAAACATTTCCATTGACTTTTTTAAATATAAAAAAGTTGTTGCAAAACATTAGCCTAAAATATGGCAGAAAAAAAAAGAAAAATTATAGGGAAAAGAAAAGCTTCTTTTCTTATTATTATTTGGATGGAAAATTAATATTAAATTTCATGATTAAAAACTTTTACATTTTCTAAAGACTAAAATGTCACATAGTAGATTAAAAGAAAAATCACTTAAATAATAATAATATAAATAAAACTAGATTTTATCAGATTTTTCTTTAAGTGCTAACAGCTCTTATTAAAGCAACTCATACCAATTAAACTATTATTTTTCTTCAATCATACTGACTGGTAAAGATAACATAGTAATTCACTTTTTCCAACTGAGCAAAAAGAATGGCAAAGCCGGGAATCAAACCTAGATCCTTTGACTGACATTGTCAGTACTCTACCGTTTGAGCTGCAAGAGCTGACAACCGGTTGACATATTTTGCTCAGATAACTTTATTGGCAAAAACATCTGGTCTGTCAAGATGAACAACTGTCATCTTCTGTAAGTCAAAGGTTCTGGGTTCGAGTCCTAGCTTGTACATTTTTTCGGTCAGTTGGAAAAAATTGAATTCGTATGTTATCTTTACCAATCAGTGGGATTGAGGAAAAATAATAGTGTACCTATGTATCCATCATTTAATAGGGTTCCATTACCAGCAGATTATTCTGTTGAGCTGTTTTCATGACAGACCAGATGTTTTTGCCAATAAGGTTATCTGAGCAAAATATGGCAGCCGGTTGTTGGCCCTTATACCTCAAACGGTAGAGCATTGACAATGTAAGTCAAACGTTCTGGGTTGAAGTCCCAACTTTGGGTATTTTTTTCGCTCAGTTGGAAAAACTAAATTCCTATCATACCAATTAATTTATAGAACAAAATTTTAAACAGTTTTGACCTTTTCTTATATTTTATCTTCCTCTCCCCCCAAAAACCTTTATTTTTCTGGCAAAAATATATACGGGAATTTTTTCTAATAATTTACCAGATAATGACTTGACTAGAGAAAGATTGTTCAATAGAAAATTGTGTTTCAATAAAAGTTTTAAAGCTAACAAATTTATAATTTGATATTATATGTCAGAATATGTATTTATTACAGTAAATAATTTAAAACATTTACAATATATTACATATTCTGAAAAATGAAAAAAAACATTCTGTTAATTATAACAATCACTTATGGTGAGAAAGTCATAGAAGGAGAAAAAATTAGATAAAATATTCAATTCAATAAAGTTATGATGAGTTATTTAAATCAATCATTCAATAATTAAAATAAATTAAATAAAATCATTCATGAAAGTCATTCTGTATTATCAAAGTAAAAAGGCTAATTTAGTATATAAAATCGAGGCATTGAAAATAATTATCTGTAGATTTCCATAGCAAAAGTATCTTTATGAAAGAACAATTCTAAAGCTAATGCAATTCAACTCTCTCAAAAATAGAATAAAATCAACTGGAAATTCAGCATACAAACCTTTGTAACTGCCCTTCGGATAATGTCTTTTCTGGTTTTCTGTAAACAAAAATAAATAATATATTATATACAGTAGAATATTTTTTATAACACAATTCTATATAATGCAATTCTCTATATACCTCACAACTTGTCAGAAGCAAACAGTGAATTTTGAGCTAAGAATCACCTGCATTAACATATTAAAAAAATTGCTACTCTCTGGAGGACTAAATTTGATATACATTAGTTCAACTTTATCTCCTCAATTCAGAGCTTTTTAATAAAAAAAATTGCTATTATTACAATAAAAAGTTTTGAAAATGAGTAATGTTGATGAATAGTTTGGTTCAGGCATTTTTGGATCAAGTTTAGAAAGTAAAATTAACAATGTGTGAAATGATCTTTATTATGCAAAATTTCATAATCTGTATAACTTCTGGTCCCAGGGAATGCAATATAAAGGTACTTCACTGTATTTTGATATGATTCAGACATATTTGGCCATGTTTACAAGGTACCTTTAATGATGTATGAAATGTGATCTATATAATGCAAAATTCTATATAATCACAATATTGTATTTTTAGGTTTGCATTATAAAGATCTTCTACAGTATTAAGAATATAATTCATACTACAGAATATGATTAAGCATTATAACAGCCACGATACATTTTCAATAAAGTAGGGAACTCTGATATTTGATATTCTGTGGAAATCACATTAAGTTACTTCTATACAAAAATACAGTGGTGGAAATATATTACTTTTAAATGCTAAAGGTGTAAAATTAACAACATAATATAAATTAAAAGAACTTTTATTAGTTGTTTTACATGTTTCGACTCTTTCCGAGTCCAGACCTACCAGAAAAGAAAGGTGATTCGCAAAAATACAAACTTTATACTCTTCAATATTATCCAAGATTTTTTGAAAAATTAAAACACAGCCTTAAACGTTTCAATATCTGCTTAGTAGCCAAACCACCTAAGAAATTAAAGAATATCATTTGCAGTAAAATTGACCCAATTAATTTTGAGAATTATTCAGGAGTATATGAAATACCTTTTATTAAAGAAGACGGATCCAAGAATTACTACATAGGCATAACCAGCAGGAAATTTAATTGCAGAAAAAAAGAGCATATAGCTGATATTAAATACAATAGAAAAACTACAGCCCTGGCAAGATTATATCAAGAAGAAACCATCCAAATAAATTTCAATGAAAGTAAAATAATATTTCCCTCCAGTCTATACTATCCATCCATAATAATATAGAAACCATAGAGATACTAACACGCAAAATACAATATGTAACGATGCGGCATCTTTTAATTTACCGAAACTGTGGCTAGAGTTACTCCATGGTCAAAGATATGAAAATAAACAACCAAGTAAAAAATAATAGATAATGTGCGTAATTTTTAAAAAAGTACATAAAAATAATAACTTCAAAGCCTGTGCAGCTTCAGAATATTCTCATTTTGTTTTTGAAAATGACTCAGAAAGAGTTGAAACATGTAAAACAACTAATAAAAGTTATTTTAATTTATATTATGTTGTTAATTTTACACCTTTAGCATTTAAAAGTAATATATTATTACAAGGTGTTATAATTTATTACAGTGGTGGAAAGTTTTATTAAATTATTCACTGTTGACAAATGGATTTTCTCATAGGGGGAATTAATTTTTATACAGATTTTTAAAAACTGCTTTTTACAGAAATTGTAGTAAATATTTATATATTTTTATTTGTTAGCCAAATTTTATGTTTCTACCAATTGCTGCAATGAAAACACGACACCAAGTTCTGTCCTATATTTAGCTTTCTTCTCTTGATTATACAGTAGGAACCGTATTTAACGAGGCGCTCGGGACACAGAAAAATGCTCGTTAAATCCGGTCACTCGCTAAATCCGAATCCAAGTTAATAACTAGTCTATATTAATAAAAGAAAGTTTCGCTCTGTGTGTGTGTCTGTCTGTGTGTGTGTGTGTCTGTTGGCGATGGCTAGCAAAATCTAGCCCACCTAGAAGTTTGCAAATTTAGATGTGGATAGTCCAAGGCCTGGCCATGTACACCTGAGCCTCAGAATTTTAATATTTTGATAATTAGCCTAGATATTAATTAGATTCTCATTAACCATCGCTTCTAAAATGTCATCTTTTAAAACAAAATGGCGAATGAAACGGGCTGGCGCATTGGATTTGCGAGCGGAAATGAACAAATTCAAAATTATTTAACTAATTAGCGAATTTTAAGAAAACTAATTGAGATATCAAATTGCAAATTTCTGAGCATATGTAAAAAAATATTCTGTATCTGACTATGTGATTTTTGAAAAATTTGGTGGGTAATTATTTTTAATTTATGCAAAAAACTGCCAAAAATCTGCCGGCGCCAGTGAAAACGATCCGAGAAATTTTCCGACAGGGATCGGCTTTCATTAAAAACTGAATTACAAAGAGATCTGTTTCTCTAGCCGATCCCTCTCATTTAGTTTGGGAAAATGAAAGGAAATAATTGCCAAATTTTACTAATGAACAAATATTTAGGTAACTAATTAAGATATAGATTTGAAATTGAGGTCGGGAAGGCGTGTCATCTGCCGACTATTTTAGCGTAGCGTCTTCGTTATGTTCTAATTATCAGAAAATGTAATTCTTTTTTTAATGATCGCGTTAATGTACGTGACGGTGGTTCTCTTGAACAAATTATTCATTATATTTGCGAGTATGGGGAGGGAGGGGTTAACGCCTTTCTCTGAGATTGTAATTATCTTGGGCCCGAGCAACGCCGGGCAGGTTAGCTAGTATGTACATAAAAAACAATTTACGTGAATTCTTTGATAATCTTTAATGAGAAGTGGGAAAATATTCATCCAAAGTTGATTGTTTGACTTTACAAAATTTCTTTTCATTTCATTTTCATCGTAAAACACTTAATGCATTAAACGTTGCATCATCAGTATTTTGCATTGCTTCAAATAACCATTCAAGATTTTGTAACGACTCTTCAGCACTATCACGTAACGGTGTTTTAATTGCAGTTTCTTCTTCTGAATCACTATCACTTGCATTTTCCTGTTCCTGCGCTTTTACCACTTCCACGAACCATGACGATATCCTCAGTGGAAAGTATGCCCGAGATTAAGACATCATCATCAACTTTATTATACTCATCGATGTTTAAAACATCGTTAAACTGCTCAATGTTATTTTGTTGCAAACAGGCTGAGAGTCACAAGTCATCTTCATATTCGATGTCATCATCACTTCTGTCAATCCATCCAGCTTTCCTGTAACAGTTCTGCACCCATACAGAAATTGGAAACAAGTTTTATGTTTTTTTAAATTGCTGACCAGCGGGTGAGCTGAACAATTATCAACAATGAGTTCAATCTTTGTTTTCTGTTTGTGGTGCACTTTATCCCATTCGTAAAAATAGGATAAAAATAATTCCGAAGCCATTCATGCTTTTTTGTTCGATTTCTAAGTCACTGATAGGCTTTTTACACCTTTAAAGCATCTCCGATGTGCAGATTAACCGACGATAAAAAGTTTTTTATTGTCTTTGCCTTACATGTTGCAACACAATAACACAGTTAAGCGATTTTTCAGCAACTTACCTCCCACACATTTTTCACCTTTAAACTTCATCGTTTGATAAGGTATTAGATTGTAAAAGACTAATCGGCATTGTAGATGTTAACTTCAGCATAATTTTCACGTAAATCTTTCCATGTGCAATCCAACCAGTCTTTCACAGTCTTGTCGTTCACATTGACGCCTCGCTGATAATTTTTTCTGCACCGATGTTGTGACGTTGCTTGAAACGATGTAGCCATCCATTAGAGCATGAAAAATCTATGTAATCTAGCTGAGCTGCAAATTTTTCAGAGTGGATTTTAATGATGGGCCCAGTTATCGGCAAACAAGAATTCCGTTGCTGAACAAACCATTTTAACAGAGCTTCATTCAAGTCCTCTTTTTCACACTTCTTCAATCATTTGCAATCCGTCACGTTCACTTCATATGCTTCCATTAAGGACTCCTTGTTTTTCAAAAGAGTTGACACAGTTGAACTGCTTACATTTTTCAAAAAAATTTTCACATCTATGTAAGAATTTTATAATTTTCACTGTTTCTCTTACAAATAAAACTTTACTTTTCGACATTTTAAGAAGAAGAATAAAAAACACGCTCTCAAGAAAAGGAACAAGCCGGAAATAAGTTTTTCTCACACTTAGCTCTGAAACAGGTAATTACACCTGATTTGGATTGGATCAAGCCATTGAATGGAGGAGATGTCATTAATGATGTCACTTGACGCCGTCCCTACACCCCACCCCCTTCCTGCATCCGCCATCTTTAACCACAGAAAGCATTAAGTGTGTTGGAATTCCAATAATTATCAGTTGGGATTATTTTATTCTCCCTTTTACTCTTCCTGTAAAAAGGACAATAGGACAGGTGTCCAGTTCACACCACCTCCCTTCCAAGAATCGATTACCTGCCTCTGATGGTTTCAACTGTTGTTGGATAACTTTAAAGAATAGTTATTTTTCCTTTATTCTTTTCTTTATCTTATTTCTGTAATTATTTCTCGTTTTCACAATTATTTTCCTCGTTAAATCCGAGTAAAGTACAAAAATTTGCTTGCTAAAAGAGTATACTTCAATACATTTATAAACATTATACCAAGCAAAAGTCTCCCTTTTCCTCGCTAAATCCGGAATCTCGTTAAATGCGGGCTCGCTATAAACAGGCTCGACTGTATTTCCCAATTTTACACAAAAAAATCCATTAACATGCTAATGATGAATTTTTATTATCAGATAAATTTTGTCACAACAATTTTTGAATGTAGGTTGTGGTGATGTGGTAGGTGACACAAATCCTTGGTCGCTAAGATTTTTCAAAAATTTCATTCTACAGGAAGCATTACTATTATTTAGTGTCAATAGGTACTTTAAGGATTCACATCACCTAGTATTAACCTTAGGGATGTATATATTTTATTTTCTTTATTAGTCCTTACACAACATAATGTTAAAATAATAATAAAGTAAAGGCTCCCAATGCTGCACAGTTTATGATAAGATGTTTTAGAGATTTTAGATTGCAACAGGGTTCAAAATCATAATATTATCAAAAATATCCCATAAGTTGATATATATAAATTTTTTTGTCAATATTTTCAAAATAGTCAATTTGCCAATGATCATAAGTAATTTTGGACCTTATGTCAATTAAAAACTAAAACTTATTGTACTAACATGAACACTTAACACTTTTTCTTTCTTTTCTCTTACCACAAAACTTAAGATCAACTAATTGAAAATGGAAACAACTGTCTGAAAAGTTACATAGTTTGCATTTTACATTCATTAAAAGTAAATTGTAAGTTTCAGCATCAAATATCAAGAAAAAATAAAGTTTTATAGAACAAAATTTTCAATGCAAAAATTTTTCTATTACAAATTTGAACATAAATGTAAGCTTTTCTGATTTTTGATTCCTTCACATGTTGTATAGTTTACAAGTTTAAGTAACAATAACAAGAAAAAAACAACTGAAAAGATTCTTTCTTAATTAAGCTGTAAATAGTAGTTATCAAAATTAGACAATTTATCTTTCATTGGCTGTTCTAAAAAGATAATGTCCGAACATAATTATTGATTCCACATTTAAAAATTCAGTTTCAAATGTAAACTTTGGAATATATATTTTTTTACTTTTTTTCTAAAAGCATCACTGCTAGAGGCAAAATTTTTGTGTCTATCCAAATATACAGTCAATAGCAGCAGAAGAATTAATTTACACTTGTTTTGACAGAAAATTTCCCACACAATGATATTTTAAAAGTAAATATCCAATATATGAAACATAATAATTTGAAATAAAATATCAGATATATATCACCAAACTCTGGATTACATAAAAAAAAAAAAAAAAAAGAAAAGAAAAAAAGAGTTTTTCAAAAATTAATATTTTAGGCACACAGTAAGCTTTTTTCTAGATAATGAAATTTGTTTAAATGCAAATAAAGTATATTTGTTGAATTCAAAGATGTTCAACTACGAATATATTTAAAAAAAAAAAAACATATTTTTTCAATTCATGCAAGTTCCATATTCATACAAGTTTTTGTTATGCTACAATGGATGTGGTAGCCACAAGTATATTTTAAGTCGAACCCCTTTATTTAAATCAGCTTGATAGAGGATGTTTTCATTTAAAAAATTAACTTTTAACTACAACATATTGCAAATACTGTTAAATAATTGTTGCTTTTAAATAATATGGTTGATAAATGATTAAGGATGTTCAGCATTTAGTTGTACAATAAATAGTCTACTTATGGTCATATATATTATTTCTCTTCAAGCCTTTGTCATGAAACATGACTCACACATTTTTACAATAGAAAGTCAATAATTGATTCACAGATATTCATCAAGGGAATAGGTTCAGAAAATAATGAAAAAGAGAGAAGAATGCATGAATTAAATTTAATGCATTTTTGCACAACATTTACACTATGAATTCTGCAAATTACTTTATATTGAATATAAAATATATTGAAAAAATTTGCTACACTGGAATGTGACACTCTTATATAGTATAATTTCTTTATTTCAGAAACATCAGTAATGCAACAATTTTTCAGATTATGAAAATTGTCAGATAACAGAAAATTTGATACTGAATAGATAAACAATAACAATTTAGTTAAATAATAACAACAATATCAGATATGAATACAACAATTCAAACATATAAGCAGTTTTTTAATCAAATAAGGTTAAATAATATTAAAGAAAAGAATTAAAATGTCCCAAAATGTTTAAAAAATAAAAATGTGTATTTTACAAACTGTCATTTGTTGTAAATTACAAGAAACAGTAATGGTAAGAAAACTATATTAATAAAAATTTTAAATAACTAAAAAATAAATAATACAAATCACAAAAATGACTTCTTTAACACAGAAAATATTGCAAATAAAAACTCATTTTCTAAAAAAGAAGAATATATATTTTAATAAGAAAATAAAATAATTCAATAATTAAAATAATATATTAAATAAAATAACATTCTTTCATTCACATATTTAATACACAAGGCTAATGTCATAACAACTAATTAATAGCATTTTAGAATTCAGTTATAAATGTAAATCTTCTAATAAGTAAAATTAATAAATAAATTTAATAACATCTTAGTAGTATTTTCTGAAACAGTCTCTTGTATGTGTAGTGGCACCATCTATTATCACTTACTGGAAATAAAAATAACAATAACAAGTAATTGAAAAAAATCAGAATTAAAAAATAATTTTGGCTACATCAGTACAGATTAAAGATGTTATACTGGAATAGTTTTTCTAATAAATATATTGCAAAAGAATGATGTTTACTCAGTAATAAAAAAAAAACTTTAAAAAATATTTAAGTAATAAATCTGTGCGTAAATGTTAAAATTCAAATCAAATATTTTTTTATACAACTTAAATTTATTCAAAATATAATCTAAAATTATTAATTAGTAAAAAGTAAAAATAGTATTGCAATTTTTTGAAAATTAAAAAAATAATTGAAAAATTAGCCAAACAAACTTTCAGCTTTAATTCTAAAATTCAATAGGTTCATATAGAATTTAATTATATAAAATCATTTTAAAATTGATAAATACTTTTGCATTTGTCTGTAGGAGCATGTCTTTGATAGTTAAAACTTGTTTTCTGAACTATATACCCAGAGCTAGTGATGGCCATTAACTCCAATTTTAACGAGTTTGACCCAAAATTATTCATATCTGAAGTCTTGTGTGATCCTCATTTTTTATTTTTATTTTTTGCACAGCCAATTCAATTCTTGGGGCATATTGAAACAATTCTTTTTTCTTTTCTAACAAAAATTATGGATTAATTCGATTCTTGGGGCATATTGAAACAATTCTTTTTTCTTTTCTAACAAAAACTATGGATTTTTTTTTTTTTTTTTTTTTTTTTTTTAAACAGCAGAATTATAAAAATAAGAGAAATTCACAGAAAATATCATCCCAGATTAATCTTAAACCTCCAGTTAAAAGTTCTTAAAAATAGTCTTTTGCATATATTTCAGTTATTGTCTACTTTCCCAAATCCTATTTCTCTTATTGCCCTTTTTTTTTTTTTTTAATCAGAAATAGTCATTATTGAGTTAGAAAAAAAAAAAGTTTTGTCTTCCAAAAATTCAATTGCAACCGGCATGTACAAAGGATTAGCTTTATTTGTATATTAAGATTTTTTTTTTTTTTTTTTTTTTTTTTTCAATTTACAATACCTTCCACAGCTTATTCAGAAAATCTTACCAATGTGAATGCTTTTGAATATGTGCGACAAAAATAACTTAAGTTGACTCAGTATGTTTTGATTTTTTTTCCATTGTTTTATATGACCTTTTTGATATATTATTAAAAGTTTTATGGAGAAAAATAATTTAAAAAGGAAAAAATGCAATTCTTGTCGTACAATGAAAAAAAAAAAATTAAGTAAATATTTAAAATTTACTTCTCTTACAGTTGTCAGTATTTTGAATTTTTATTATATTATTATTATTTTGCATGCTTTTCTTAAAAGTGTGTTCTATAATGTTAGGCATCAGATTTCTGAAAAGTTAATTAGTTTAAGAAGAAAATAAATAAAATGCAATGATATATGTAAAACATACAGTAAAAATGTCTATTTGTGAAATATTTTTATTATTATTATACTTAATAATTTTATAATATGCACAATACTATATAATTAATAATATATGTAATATTTTTATTTTTAAACAAAATATTGAGGGAATTGAATTTCAAAATTTCAACTCTGATACATTTGGGGGGAAATGGATGCAATAAAAAGCCCTTTTCACATATTTACAATCATGACCAATTACCTAACTTCATCATGAATATATTAGGGATGACTAAATACATTTTAAGCAAAAAATTCAAAAATTGATAGTTTTGTCTTTTTTTTCCAAAAATTCCTTAAGTATTTTATTTGAATGATTAAATATATACAAGAAGACTTATCACATTTTAATTTAGTAATATTTATTTATTTATTATGGCTTCTAATGAAAGTCTCGGATTACTAGGTGTACAATGTATCAATGTTCTGATAAACATAATTTATCATTATTATTATTGTTATGTTATAGAAAAAGATAGTACTCAGAAAATACCAGAAAAGAGGAAATTATGCAGAAAGTAATATGTATGACACTTAATACAACAGTTACATGTGGATTTTGTAAACTATTGTATTGAATATAAAATAAATACATTAACAAATTTGTTATGTTAAAATGTTTTATAATATTTTCTGTAATAAATATGTTACACTTTCATAACTGAGTTCATAATTGAAATGATTGCCTGTTAACTTGTAGTTTTATACTACATTAACATTCTTTCACTCGAATGTAAAGTTTGGTTTCCCTGTAGTCTAATCAGAAGCAAATAATGCAAGAATATCAAATAGTTTAACTATCATTTTTATATGTACTGAAAACTATAACATGGATCAAATTAAATAATAAGAATATTTTAATTGTCTTGCTAACAATATAGTGATATTCACATAAGTACATGATAACAATAAAATGTCAATGGTTTTTAGCTTTTACATGGCTATATTTTGTAGGGAACCTCATATTATTTTAGAGAATATAAATTGTAATAATTTAAACAGTTATTAAAAACCACACCATTAGTTATTCAAAAGTAAAGACTTGTTTTACATAAATACAGTAATACTTTGTATGTTCTATTGTACCTAATATTTCAATATATTTTTTAAGTAACTAAAAAAACAAGATTTTATTTCAATATATAATAGTTAGAAAAGTAATTATTATAGCCACGTACAGGCAAATTTATGAATACATTAAAATTTGAACACAGAGACAAAAACTGATATAAAAATTCAGTATATAACTCATGATTCTGATTTGATGTCAGCCCTAAATCCGCGATCTAACACTTTTATATTATATACATAAAACCACTTGAATATGCCTCAATCAAGTTGAGAAAACATAGCAATAAAATTCAGTACTTACAAAATAGTTTCAGGTAAATATAATTAAATTTCCAGAGTGATATTAAAATGAATATATTTATAATTATACTAATAATTTTTAAAATAAACCCACCCCATAAACTTTAGAAATTCATAAATATTTTTTCAGTTTTATAAAATTTGGGAACAGACATTAGATATCTAGAGAAACTTAAAAATATTAACATTTTTAACTACCTTAAAAAATGAAAGAAAACAAAAAAATAGGATTTCTTTTTTCTTTTTAAACCATAAACACTTTCTCTCAAACTTGTTATTCTATGTGCTTTTAATGAAACAGGCACAAAAACTTATACTATTTAGTAAATGAGCCTAATTTTTTTTAGTTCATAGTATTTTAAATTAATTAACTCAATGATAATTCACTAATTTATTTTCAGTATTTACTAGTATGATGAAAAAGATGTCTAGAAAACTCAAAATAAAAAATATACATACAAGAAATATGGAAAGGTTTTATTACATAAAACCATTCCCTATTCCTTGTATGCATATTTTTTATTTATACTTTGAGGTTTTAATAATATAAATTTAACATAAATTCTGACATTCCTATATTGTGGATGGAGAAAGATCAATGACTGTAAGCTTTGTTACGACTTTTGATGGCAGAAAAATTTTAATGATTTTTTTCTTTTTTTTTAAATTTCTAAATTTGCAAATTTCAAAACAGATTGCTGAATTTCATGATTTTTTTTTCCAAAACTTATAGACTAAACTTGCAATTTATTTCTGGAACAATTTGATGAAATTTGCAATTTTTTCCACAATCAGTTTACAAAATTCATTACGGTAATTTAACTCTATGTGAAATGATTTATATTATGCAAAAATTTATAATCTGCACAACTTTTGGTCCCAAGGATAAAGATCTACTGTACATTGATATGCTCAGACATAATTTGCCATATTTACAAAGTAAGTATTAATGATGTATCAAATGTGATTTCTATAATATAAAATTCTATACAACTCAAAACCTTGCATTATAAAGATCATCTAGTGTATATGATTTTATGATTCTGTGGATATACAAAACATTTTCTTATAATCTGACTCAATTTTTTGATTAAGTGAGTCAGACGGACTTGATAAAGTTAAAATAAAATGCTCTAACCTTAGAACTATTTGCCAGTAAAAAGGACAATTACTCATTAAAATTAATTTTTCTCATCATCTCACCTATAGAACAGCACTTGAACATACAAAGATAGTAGGCACAGCATCATCTCTCAGCTTGAGACATCAGACAGATGTCTGGTCAATTTTATATTCTCCGTGAAGTAAGGTGAACTATGTTGCGACGGACTTCAAAAGTGTCTTCGTATAAGATCTTTCAGAAATCTATAAACAAATTAAGTAATGTAAACAAAAATAATACTACTAGTAACATTTATTTGAGAACTTTAACACAGAACTTAAAGAAGAGATTTATGCCAGGGATTGATCCTGGGGAAAATTTTGTTTATTTTACAGACACTTCACAAAATCACATTCCAGAAAAATTACCTTTTTATAAAATTTTATTTTAAAAATATATGAGTGAAAGTCATTAAGTAAGTCACAAAAGATATATAATAACTTATAATAATAAATTATATAATAACTTACAATGATATTCACTTCAAAACTATTTTTATTTCTTAACATATTCTCCACCAATATTTATGCACTTATATCACCGTTTTATCAGTGCCCCAACACTAGCTGCATAGCATTCTTTGGGTTGCTGTCTTAGCCATATTAAGACTTCAAGTTGAACCTTTTCATCATCTGTGAACAGCATCTTGCTTCCAAGATGGTCTTTTAGTGGACTAAACAGATGAAAATGTCTTGGGGCTAAGTTGAAGCTGTATGGTGGATGTTGAAAGAAGTTGTCAACCAAACTTTTGAATTGTTTCCTGTGTTCAACTTAAAGTCCTAATGTGGCTGAGACAGCAACCCAAAGAATGCTATGCAGCTGGTGTTGGGGGAACTGGTAAAATGGTGATGTAAGTACATAAATATGGGTGGAGAATATGTTGAGAAATAAAAATAGTTTTGAAGTGAATATCATTGTAAGTTATTGTTTAATTATCTTTTGTGACTTACTTAATGACTTACCCTCGTACTTTTCAAACACACAAAGAAGCAGTGTTGAATTCAGAGAGTTTTCTCCGGGAGGGAATTCTGTAGCTCTGGGGGAGGGACACTGTAGAGTTCTGACAGGGGGGGGGGATTGCATTTTTTAAGCAGAAAATCTCAAATCTTCCGGGTGAGACATTTCAATGCTCCAGGGGGGGGGGGGAATGTCCCCCCAGGGCCACCGCCTGAATTCAACATTGCAAAGAAGTACATATTATTTTCAGCATTATAACAAATTGCAGGACTGAAGTATTAAAGGGGAATGAATTGATGCTATTTTAAGAAAAAATGTCAATTTTAGGATTTATAGGCACTGTTTTAAAGAAGTGAGGCATTCTAAAATTTGCATTAAAAAATAATAGGGATTATCAAAAAGTAAAAGTGATTTTCTGGTACTTCTCTATTTTCCCATTGACCACTTTCCATAAAAAAACTATCGCCAAACTGTAGGATTTAACATAAAAAATGCATGATTGTGATGTCACATTCACTTAACGTTAATTTCTTCTTCTTTAGGTTTCAGCTAAATGCAAAAATAAAAAACATTGTGGAATGGTCCTTTAGCATCTAGATTCATATTTAATATGAAGTAAGTAAGGAATAAGTTTATGTGACGTCTAATTCATAAAAAGGATGATGAAATATACCTTGAAAGATTTTATCATTTTTAATGGAATAATTGTTTGAGATTTTGTGTATATATCTGAAATTACAAAGTTACAGCGATGATTCACTTTGGAATGCTTGAATCCTGTAGTTCTTCACTTTTATAAGCCTTCCATAAAACTGAAAAAATAATACAGCCATCTTCTATTTTATAAAATCAAGATTAACTTCATACAGTTACAAATGTTATTTTTGAGCTATCGAACCACATTCTTTTTTAATAGATAGATATTTGCTTATCACAGTTTTTAACATTACATCGCCATTGTTAATCCGTTTGCAAATAAAATCGCATATCATGCCCAATAATGCAGACTTTTTTTTATGGCAGAATCCCATAATCTTGAAAATAGCTTATCACATAAGTTCTGTAAGTGGACGATTCCAGATCTTCATTATTTTTTCTCAAAATAGAGAGAAAGCAAAAAAAAATAGCAGCTAAACTAATATAGTTTATTAAAAAAACTTAATTGACCTATCCATAAAATAAATAAAAATGGAATATGTCCATTGTATGTTAGATTTGTATTTAAAATTAAATGTGATGTCACATTATTGTATTATTGGTGTTAAATCCTATAGTTTGGCGATAGTCTTTTTTTTATGGAAAGTGTTCAATGGGATAATGGAGAAATACCGATTTTTCTTATAAAATTTTGTTATTCACATAAATAAAAAAAATTACACTATTCTTTCCCTAAGAAAAAAAAACTGCATTAATTCCTGGATACTGTTATAAAAATTCCCTGATTATGACAAGCCAGATGGGGATTTTAGGGTCCCCTTCCCACCACAATTACAGTGGCCAGCATTTGAATTCTTCCAGGTCATTTTCTTTCGTTTTCCAAGCTTTACTTTTAATACAGAATTTTTCCTAGTTGGGGGAAAAAAAAAAGAGTAGGTACTAGTGGCGGGTAAAAGCCTCTTTATATTCTTACAGGCTTTTAATGAAATATTTTGAATACTTAAAAGACAGAGCATTTTTTCAAAATATAACAGTAGCTAATAAGATGAGTTTTCCTATTATGCAAATTTTTTAACAGAAAATGCACTGTTGCATTTGTGCACCCTTTTTTTTTTTTTTTTTTTTTTTTTTTTTAATATGCAACATTTTAAGAATTTTTTTTTTTTTTTTTTTTTTTTTTTTTTTAATGGCATATAGGATGCAGCACCCTTTTGAAATTCTGTCTAGAAACAAGAAACAAGCTGCTTTTCAAAAAACTAATTTCAGGTATTTATAACCCATGCTCTTATATAATATTTTGAATATTTGCTTTATGCAAATTCTATGTCTGTGGATAATTTTAGTTTATTTTAAAGTAATTCATAGATAATGCTGTTTTACTAAAAATACTTTTATATTCCTTTAACAAGGTTTCATAAGCTAATTCTGAAGAGTAACTTAAACAAAAATGACAAAATTTCTCAATCTGAACAATAATAGTCAAATAGGGATTAATAAAAGTAACATTTTTCGTTAGTAAATAAAAATGATAAAAATTTAGTTTAATCTCAAATCAAGGAAATGGGTTAAAAATTGTTTTTTTTTTTTTTTCTTTTTGAAGCAGAACAAATTTTATTAGTACATCTTTTTCTTTTCTTGTTTATAAGTGTTTTTTGTTTAATCTTTGTTTCATGTTACTTTCTCAATAAATCAATAAGCTAGTATGCAAAATTCTAAATAATCAATGTCATAAAACATTATTGCCTTTTCTTCCAAAATTAAAATAGCATTTTGAACTAGTAGGTTGGTTGGTTGATTTTATGACGGCCAATTATGAACACGAAGGATATAGGCCCTGGTAGAGCACATAGAGTGCCCTCCTTGAAGATCTTTCTAAGGGAACCTAACCCGTATTTACGGCAAATTTCGAAGAAAACCACGGAAAACTCTGAACGGTTAGGTCGACGAGCGCGACAGGGGTTTAAACCCAGCACCTTCCGTCTACCAGATTTGAGAGCAGAATCTCTCAGCCACAGTTTGAACTAGTAGGGTTTTTCATGAAAACAAATTGTAAGAAAAATACTTGGCAAAATGAAATCAATCTGGGAACATGAATTCACTCTAAAGAAGCAGGTGGAAATTTTTGTGATAATAAAATCGAAATATTTGCAAAAATATATTAATTAATTAAATAAAACCAGCCTTATAAAATGTATATAAATATTTGATGATATTGCATCTTAAATGTCTTTGGTAGAAACTACTTTATAAAAAAAGAAAAGAAAAAAACACTGGTTTGGAAAAGGAATTTTGACTAATCTGGCAACACTGCGTAGCGTGCGACAACTCTGCCCAGATTCCTCCATCCTCCATTTTCTTTTGCGAAGTATTGGGTGTGGTAAGTTATATTCATGAATCTAGATAGGAAAATTTTCACTTCATAATGATTATCTGTCAAGTGAACAAAAAATTTTATGATTTACACTACAATGCAACAGTAACTCTTAATATTACTAGTTATAAATAGCTGCAAGTTAATATTATGTATTTAAAAGATTTGAATTATTATATCTATTTTTAAGCTTGGAAGGGGGGAAAAAAAAGAAAAGCAAGTTTGTTTTATACAGGTATTTTAGGAAATATTTTGAGTAGAAAGTACAACTTTCATCACCAAAAAAAAAAAAAAAAAAAAAAAAAAAAAAAAAAAACCCTTAAAAAACTCCATTCAAATAAAACTTATGTTGATATAGTTTCTCGATTTAGGTGAAGTAACTAGTCTTCTTTATAGTAATAAATTATCCAAAATCGTCTACGTACGAAATAATTAACGAGAAACTGTAATTGATAAAGATAGTAAATATATTTTATCTCATCTTTTAGAAAGAAATTAATGTTAGATGATAGATAATTCACATTTAAAACTTAGAAAACAGACTTCATGCTAAAATGTTTGTGTTGTATATAACATACTTTACTTTACTAATTTTAAATTATTTCGGTTTTTGTGTTTAAAATTCTTACATTTTTAATATAATTATTTAATTGTTTACTCCATAAAAATGTAGAGATAAACAATCTGAATTTATCCGAAAATTTTCTTGCAAAAAAAAAAATAATAATAATAAAAGTCATATTCACATTGTTCTGGACGTAAAGGAAAGCATAAGCTAAATAGTTTCTTCGAATATAAGTTTCACGAAAGTCTAAAATATATTTTTCTTCTCAAATTCATGCATTTATTTTACTTTTAAAATGATTAAAACTATGTACTCTAATTTTATGACAAAAAAACTCAGTAGATGGCGCTGCGCCCCGCAGCGATAGTTTCTGGACATTCGTCGATATTGAAAGAGGTTGGAATCCGGTCCATTTCTTCTAAGTTCATGGTTATATTATATTTGTCTATGTAGAAATAAATATTGCATATAAAATGTATATAAATATTTGATGATATTGCATCTTAAATGTCTTTGGTAGAAACTACTTTATAAAAAAAGAAAAGAAAAAAACACTGGTTTGGAAAAGGAATTTTGACTAATCTGGCAACACTGCGTAGCGTGCGACAACTCTGCCCAGATTCCTCCATCCTCCATTTTCTTTTGCGAAGTATTGGGTGTGGTAAGTTATATTCATGAATCTAGATAGGAAAATTTTCACTTCATAATGATTATCTGTCAAGTGAACAAAAAATTTTATGATTTACACTACAATGCAACAGTAACTCTTAATATTACTAGTTATAAATAGCTGCAAGTTAATATTATGTATTTAAAAGATTTGAATTATTATATCTATTTTTAAGCTTGGAAGGGGGGAAAAAAAAGAAAAGCAAGTTTGTTTTATACAGGTATTTTAGGAAATATTTTGAGTAGAAAGTACAACTTTCATCACCAAAAAAAAAAAAAAAAAAAAAAAAAAAAAAAACCCTTAAAAAACTCCATTCAAACAAAACTTACAGTGTCTCACATAAGTGATGGGACACTTGTGCTTTACAAAAGGAAACTAATCAAATAAATTAAAAAAACATGTACACATTTTTTTTGTGGGTGTGTTTCATACTTAAATTTAGTAAAGATTATTACATAACATACATTTTGTCAAAATATTAAAATATTAATTTAATAAAAATACAAATGTTTAGAACGGAGCAAAAAATAGCTCACATAAGTGATGGGACACCATTATATATGCAACAAAAATCGCCTGAAATAAGCAATAAAAATATTTTTTGGGGTTTTATTTTTACTTAAAAGCAATTGGCAATAATTTATAAAATCGTCTGCAGTATTTCTCTCCAGTTTGTTTTGGAATTTTTGTGTTTTTTAGCTCTGTGTAGTCATGAATGCTAAACGAAAAGAAACTTCGCCTGAAATTCGAAAATTAGTTATTAATTTGCATATTGAACGTGGAAAATCTATTAGAAAAACTGCTGAAACAGTTAACTTGAGTCGTTCAACAGTTTTCAATATCATTAAACGATATAAAAAGAATCATATGATTCAGGATAAAAGAAGACCTGGCTGACCATCAAAGCTATCCAATGGAATAAAGCGAATTATCGTTCGAAATATTAAAAAAAATCCAAGAATTAGTGCTTCAAAAGTTGCTGCTGATTTACAAGCATTATATGGAATAATTGTTAATCCTGAAACTATTAGAAGGGTAATTCGATCTGCTGGATATCACGGTAGAGTAGCCAGGAAAAAATTCTTCGTAAGTGAAAAGAATAGAAAACTCAGACTAGCTTTCGCAAAATCCAACATAAATAAGAATTCTGATTACTGGAATAAAGTTATATTTGCTGATGAGAGTAAATTTAATATATTTGGTTCTGACGGTAGAATCTTGGTGTGGAGAAAACCCAGGGAAGAACTTCGCAAACAGAACTTGGTACCAACAGTAAAACATGGTGGAGGAGGAGTTATGGTATGGGGGTGTATGTCGTCCGCTGGAGTTGGTAATTTTGTTTTTATTGACAGTATAATGGATCAGTACAAGTATATTGATATTTTAAAGCAAAATTTGAAATCTTCAGCACGAAAATTGAACCTTCATAACGATTTTAAATTCTACCAGGACAATGACCCCAAGCACACTGCTCTGAACGTTAGACTCTGGCTGCTATATAACTGTCCTGAAATAATAAAAACACCACCACAATCTCCAGACTTAAATCCCATAGAGAATATTTGGCAAGAATTGGAATCAAGAATTCGCAAACACACCATTTCTTCAAAACAACAACTAAAATCGGTGCTTCAAGAAGAATGGGGTAAAATCACTCCAGAAATCACAAAAAAAATAGTCGAATCCATCCCAAAAAGATTAAATCATGTTTTAAAAGTAAAAGGAAATCCAACAAAATATTAAAACCTTTTAAAAAGTAAAATTTTTGGATAAATATTTGATGGAAAAGTAAGTGTCCCATCACTTATGTGAGCCATTTTTTGCTCCGTTCTGAACAATTGTATTTTTACTAAATTAATATTTTAATATTTTGACAAAATGTATGTTATGTAATAATTGTTACTAACTTTAAATATGAAACACACCCAAAAAATTTTTGCACATGTTTGTTTATTTATTTTATTGCAGTTTCTTTTTATAAAGCACAAGTGTCCCATCACTTTTGTGAGACACTGTATGTTGATATAGTTTCTCGATTTAGGTGAAGTAACTAGTCTTCTTTATAGTAATAAATTATCCAAAATCGTCTACGTACGAAATAATTAACGAGAAACTGTAATTGATAAAGATAGTAAATATATTTTATCTCATCTTTTAGAAAGAAATTAATGTTAGATGATAGATAATTCACATTTAAAACTTAGAAAACAGACTTCATGCTAAAATGTTTGTGTTGTATATAACATACTTTACTTTACTAATTTTAAATTATTTCGGTTTTTGTGTTTAAAATTCTTACATTTTTAATATAATTATTTAATTGTTTACTCCATAAAAATGTAGAGATAAACAATCTGAATTTATCCGAAAATTTTCTTGCAAAAAAAAAAATAATAATAATAAAAGTCATATTCACATTGTTCTGGACGTAAAGGAAAGCATAAGCTAAATAGTTTCTTCGAATATAAGTTTCACGAAAGTCTAAAATATATTTTTCTTCTCAAATTCATGCATTTATTTTACTTTTAAAATGATTAAAACTATGTACTCTAATTTTATGACAAAAAAACTCAGTAGATGGCGCTGCGCCCCGCAGCGATAGTTTCTGGACATTCGTCGATATTGAAAGAGGTTGGAATCCGGTCCATTTCTTCTAAGTTCATGGTTATATTATATTTGTCTATGTAGAAATAAATATTGCATAAGTAATTATTTCGTACGTAGACGATTTTGGATAATTTATTACTATAAAGAAGACTAGTTGCTTCACATAAGTCGAAAAAAAAAAGTGACAATTTCTTCATGTTAGAAATGCAATTAAGATTTCAAGTCGATAGATTCTTAGATTTAAATCTTTAATATTTCAGATTAAATTAATACAATAAAATTAACGATTTATGTAAAATTAACCCATTGCTTAATAATGTGTAAAATTCTATTTTAAAAAATTCGTACATTTAATAAATATTTCCGGAAAATAGAAGAGTAATAAATTAGAAACCGTTTTTATTATTCCTTATTTCTTTGTAAAAAATTTTGTTGCATTGTCTTACATGTTTGCCTACACGAAATAGAAAATTAAAATTTGTAATAAAGGCTAGTTGAAAATTCAAAATCTCATCAAAAAGTCACCTGTAAAAAATCCAGCCAAGTCTCGTAACTCATTTACCGTAAAAAGTACTGAGATCGTATAAAGCCAAGTTTAACTATCTTATTAACTCTGAAATTTTCATTCACAAATCACTCCTAGTCTCTACATTTTTATTTAAATATTATTTTGTGACTTGGCAATTACGCAGCAGAGAGAAGTTATTACACCTTACTATGGTATGGGATGGGATGGGATAATTTAATTAAGGCAAATTATATACGCACAGGGAAGTTATTACACCTTAATATGTTATAGTATTATTTGATTAAGACTAACTATATACATCACATTCTCGTGTTACGTAATTGCCAAGTCACAAAATAATATTTAAATAAAAATGTAGAGACTAGGAGTGATTTGTGAATGAAAATTTCAGAGTTAATAAGATAGTTAAACTTGGCTTTATACGATCTCAGTACTTTTTACGGTAAATGAGTTACGAGACTTGTCTGGATTTTTTACAGGTGACTTTTTGATGAGATTTCACTTCTTTTTGTAAGTAATCCTCCTTTTCTTGATTTTGGGTTATTTTTGGAGATCATCCACTGATTTTCGCTAAGCCCACACTCTGTCCCTATTATTTACAGGTATCAAAAATTTGTAGCTTTAGTTTCGTTTGCAAAGTACTGTAGATAAAAAGAGATTTCAGGATCCTAGGCAAGCACTAAGTTATGGGAGGTGGAGTGTCAAAAGTACTCTCAATTGCTTCCAGGATAGGTGCTATCCATCTGAGATATTACTCGCAGGCCTAGATACTTGATATTTAACATAAAAGAACATTTTAGTATAAAAAGAAAGCCAAAATTAAAATTTCCGGAAATTTCCAATAAATCAAACTATATTCTTTTTTTCGATGGTTTTTTTTTTCGTTTTTTTAGTCTTTTTTTATTATTTACGGATTTTTTCATTTTTCCTTACTTTGTGTACTAAACCCTGCCTTTCTGCCAAATGTCAAGCTTCTAGGACTACAAAATCTAATTATTTTCAAATTTTCGACTTTTTATAAATTTATTGATTTTTCGATTTTAATTCTAAGTTACCTGATTGTCATGCCAATATAGTAATTATTTGATCCGTCTTCTTAGGATCATTTAGGTTCAATTTAGAGATAAATCAAGTGAATCTTAGAGTCACCTTGATTTTATTTAGAAAGGACTATCAAGCCATAACCAGCCAGTAATGTCGGGAGGGTAAGGGGAGCTGTGAAATTTTTTGTGGGGCTAACATCATTTAACAATCCATATTTCATATGCGAAGTAAATAGAGTATAACCTGTGAAAGAAAACAAACCTGTCTATAAAGAAATCGCCTATATCGTAGACAGTCTATAGCGGAACTTTTCTATAACGAAATTCGTAAACGAAAGAAAAGAAACCATAATCCGGGGGAAATAACATAAAACAATTAGGGGCGTTGTACTAGCTAATAGGACAATTATCTTAAAACTAATTTTTCTAGCAGTACAAAATCAAATTGTTTTCGAATTTTCGATTTCTTAAAGATATTTCGATTTTTCGATTTTATTTTCGAATTTAACGAATATTTTAATTGTTCCTTTTATTGATTAGTAAATACTACCTTTACACCAAGTTTTAAGTTTCTAAGACTACAAGATAAAATTATTTTTGATTTTTGTTCGAATTTTTTTTATAATTTTCTGGATTTTTTAATTTTCTTATTTTGTATCCTTTATTACAAATTTCAAGTTTCTAGCTCTACAAAATCGAATTATTTTGAAATTTCTGATCTTTTTCGAGTTTTTCATTCTATTTTCGAATTTATTGTATTTTAATTTTTCCTTTTTCTGTATCCTAAATAATAAGTTTACGTCGAATTTTAAGTTCTAAAGCTACAAAATCGAATTTTTTTCAATTTTTCAAATTTTTGAATTTTTTTTCAAATTTTACAGATTTTTTTTATTTATTTCTTTTTTTGTATCCTAAATACTACCTTTATTCCAAATTTTAAGTTTCTAGCTTTACAAAATTGAATTATTTTCAAATTTTCGTTTTTTTTCGATTTTTTTATTTTATTTTCAATTTTTGTTGTGTTTTTAATTTTTTCTTTTTCTGAATCCTAAACACTACCTTTACACCAAATTTTCAGTTTCTAAGAGTACGAGATCATATTATTTTCAATTTCTCTCTTTTTCTTTCTTTCTTTCTATTTTTTCTTTCTTTCTTTATATATATATTTTTTAATGTTTGCTTATTTAGTATCTTAAATATTACCTTTATTCCAAATTTCGAGTTTCTAGCACTATGAAATCGAATTATTTGCACAATTTCCTTATTTTTCGATTTCTTTCAATTTTTGGATTTTATTTTCGAATTTCATTGCGTTTTTATTTTAACTTATTCTGAATCCTAAACACTATCTTTACCGCTAATTTCAAGTTTCTAAGGGCAAAAGATCAAATTATTTAAATTTTTTTCGAATTTTTCGAATTTTTGATTTTTTTTCGAATTTTCTGGATTGTTTAATTTTTCCTTATTTTGCATTCTAAATACTACCTTTATTCCGAATTCCAAGTTTCTAGCGCAACAAAATTGGATTATTTGAAAATTTTCGATTTTTTTCGATTTTTCGATTTTTTTTTTTCAAATTTTTTTTGTGTTTTTGATGTTTTCTTTTTCTGAATTCTAAACACTACTATCACACCAAATTTTAAGTTTTTAAGACTACAAGATCGTGTTATTTTCAATTTTGTTCAATTTTTTTTAATTTTCGAATGTCTTTTTTTTTTTTTTTTTTTTTTTTAATTTTCCGGATTTTATAATTTTTCCTTTCTTTGTATCCGAAACACTAGCTTTATTCCAAATTTTAAGTTTCTGTGGCTGCGGGATCTACCCAATCTTTTTGATGACGCGAGAGTGAGTGAGTGGTGAGTGACAAAAAATCAAAACTTTGAGTTCATATATCGTCTGCACTAATTTATGGGTATTTTTTGAATTATCCATTTTTTTTTTAATTTTTCCTTATTTAGTATCTTAAATATTACCTTTATTCCAGATTTCAAGTTTATAGCGCTATGAAATTGAATTATTTTCAAACTATCCTTATTTTTCGATTTTCCTGATTTTTTCGATTTTTTGTTTTTATTTTCGAATGTTATTGCGTTTTTTATTTTAACTTATTTTGAATCCTAAACACTATCTTTACTGCGAATTTTAAGTTTCTAAGGCTAAAAAATCAAATTATTTTAATTTTTTCTATTTTTTTCGAATTTTTCGAATTTTTGATTTTTTTTTCGAATTTTCCGGAATTTTTAATTTTTCCTTATTTTGCATCCTAAATACTACCTTTATTCCGAATTCCAAGTTTCTAGCGTAACAAAATCGGATTATTTGAAATTTTTCAATTTTTTTCGATTTTTTTCAATTTTGCTTTCGATTTTTTTGGTGTTTTTGATGTTTTCTTTTTCTGGATACTAAACACTACCTTCACACCGAATCTTAAGTTTCTAAGACTAAAAGATCGTATTATTTTCAATTTTCAATTTTGATGGAATTTGTTGAATTTTCGAATGTTTTTTTTTCGAATTTTCCGGATTTTATAATTTTTCCTTTCTTTGTATCCTAAACACTACCTTTTTTCCAAATGTCAAGTTTCTAGGGCTAAGGGATCTACCTAATCTTTTTGATGACGCGTGAACGAGTGAGTGAGTGAGTGACAAAAAATCGAATGTTTGAGTTCATATATCGTCTGAACTAGAAAAGACAGAAAGTTGTAATTTTAAATTTTGGTCCTGTGTGCCAAATACTCTAGAAAAACGAAGTTTCAAATTTTTGGGATACTCCAGCGCGGAGATATGGGGGGGTCAAAAGTGCCCTGAGTTGCTTCCAGAAAAGTATGCTTACGGCTGTCCTCTCTCGACTTGGCGGAGGCACTGCCGTGCCTCCAGATAAATCAGTAAAACATAATGAAAAATACGCGCAAATGTCGAATAAAAAACCACTTGATGACATAACAAACACGTGTAATGCTTCTGACATCAAGTAAATGGGACTGCATTTTTGGCGTTTAATCTTACAATTTGGTGATGTGTTTTGTTATGAAAAGTGGTCGACGGGATAATAGAGAAGTACCGGTTTTTCTTATAATGCATGGTTTGTATAGATTCGAGGGAAAAATTATATTACTTTCATAAAAATGTATTTGGATGGTTTCTTGTTAATACAATCTTGCCAAGGCTGTGGTTTTCCTATTAGACTTAATGTTAGCTATATGCTCCATTTTTCTGCAACTAAATTTCCTCATGCCAATATAGTAATTCATTGATCCGTTTTCTTAGGATCGTTTATGTTCAATTTAGAGATAAATCAAGAGAATCTTAGAATCACCATGATTTTATTTAGAAAGGACTATCAAGCCATAACCAACCAGTAATGTCGGGGGGGAGGGAGAGATGTGAAATTTTTTGTGCGACCAACATCTTTAACAACAAATATTTCATATATAAATTAAATAGAGTAAAGCCTGTGAAAGAAAATGAACCTGTCTATAAAAAAAAAGGTCTATAACGTAGCCAGTCTATAGCGGAACTTTTCTATTACAAAATTCGTAAACAAAAGAAAAGAAAAGCATAATCTGGGGAAAATAACACAAAACAATAACGGAAGGTGTACTAGCTAATAGGACAATTATCTTAAAACCTATCTAAAACAAACTATCCCCATCCTGTGGGATTTGTTTTTCAATGTTTTACTTTATTTAATGCAAAACATAGATTGCATCCGACAACTCATAAAAAAGTCCTCCGGCCTGTACCGGCAGGAAAAGGTAGCTTTCCTATATCTTCGTTTTAAAATTTTAGCTAATGTTACTCGAAAACAGCAAGTTAAAATGCAAAGAAACCGTTTACAAAAGATTCGTTTACACTGAATTTGAATAAGAAATTCGCCAAATTATTGAGCTATAGCCAAGTTGGCTTCATTTATGAAGACTTATTTTTGTCGCCAAATTTGGCGAGATTTCACCAATTGTCGCCAAGTTTGGCGAGAATTTGGCGCTAATGGATATGAATATATAGTTTTATGCGTATGATTGGGAAAATGATTACAACAATGAAAGAAAATAATTTGCGAGAAATCGCGTTCACTAAAACTTATAAATTTATATTAAAATCATTAAAATTACAGACATTACAATACACTTTCATAAAACATAAAAAACATATTAAAATTGGACGTTTCGGATTTACATGGAAAATCCCTCTTCAACAACAACATTTCACTTAGCGTAAATCATAGTTCAAAAATATCAACAAATAGAAAATGCAACGTATCAAAATTTCGAAGTCAAAGTTACAGTTATAATAACACGGAGTATTCATTCGGGATTGCACCTGCTTGACCATTATTGACCATAAATTTATCGTTGGTTTTTTGTAATGTGCTGTTTTGTTTCAAAATGTCAGCCACCCTAGAATTTCAAACTGCTCTATCTCAGCCAATTTTTAAGATAGAGGTAAAACAAAAAATGCTCTGGAATCCTTGTATCAAGTCCTAACACCTAATTAAAAAATAAACTTGAATTTTTAACTTTTTTGTATATTTATTTTAGTTTTAAAATTTTCCGTGGCCGCCATCTTGAAACAAGATGGCGGACCAAGCTGGCCAACGAACTCGGTCGAGGCATTGGTGAGCTTAATACACACAATTAGTTTCATCCAAATTAATTTATAAATACGAGCGTTATCGTATCAAATTATTTTCATTTTTTCAATTTTTTTCGAATTTTTTTATTTTTTTTTCGAATTTTCTGGATTTTTTTAATTTTCCTTTTTCTGTATCCTAAATACTACCTTTATTCCTAATTTGAATTTTCTAGCGCAACAAAATCGGATTGTCTTCAAATTTTCGGTTTTTTTCAATTTTTTCGATTTTTTCAATTTTGCTTTCGATTTTTTTGGTGTTTTTGATGTTTTCTTTTTCTGGATGTTAAACACTACCTTCACACCAAATCTTAAGTTTCCAAGACTACAAGATCGTATTATTTTCAATTTTCAATTTTGATGGAATTTGTTGAATTTTCGAATGTTTTTTTCTCGAATTTTCTGGATTTTATAATTTTTCCTTTCTTTGTATCCTAAACACTACCTTTTTTCCAAATGTCAAGTTTCTGGGGCTACGGGATCTACCCAATCTTTTTGATGACGCGTGAACGAGTGAGTAAGAAGTGACAAAAAATCGAATGTTTGAGTTCATATATCGCCTGAACTAGAAAAGACAGAAAGTTGTAATTTTAAAATTTGGTCCTGTGTGCCAAATACTCTCTATAATTGAAGTTTAAAATTTTTGGGATACTCCAGCGCGGAGATATGGGGGGGTCAAAAGTGCCCTGAGTTGCTTCCAGAAAAGTATGCTTACGGCTGTGCTTTCTCGACTTGGCGGAGGCACTGCCGTGCCTCCAGATAAACATTTTGTACCATCTAGCCATTCATACTTTTGAGTAGGACATGAAACTCAATTCAAGAAAAGTAGTGAACTGTATGTTTATTAATAATCTAAAAAATTAATGTAATATTTACAATTAATAACAGCACTTAAGTGTTTTAAATTGCTAGATTGAAGTTAGCAGTGCTTTTTATGACGAAATTTGTTTTATAAAATAATAATAAGAAAAAGCACATTTAACAGTCGTAATGAGTTCTTATGTAACACAAAATGTGCATGAATTGCTAGTACCTACACATAAAGTTATGCAAATTAGTAATTTAGACTTTGTAAAAGTCATTTAGTAGCGTGTAGGTGATTAAAAAAATACATGAAGCTGGTAAAATTAAACATACATATAACAATCAGTTTCAAGTTGTTCTTTATGTATTTCTATTTTTAAATTATTATATAGGGTAGATGTGCCAGTAATGGACACCCTTAAGGAATTTCTTTAAAAATTAGTTTTTAATTAATAGTTATAATTGCTATATTCCACATTTTTAAAATATTATATTAATCTACCAACAATAATTAACCATGCTCATAGTCACATTTCCCAATGTGAATCGAAATTTAATTGTAAATAACAGAAAATAAATCAAAACACCCTAAATTCTAGTAATGGACACCCCCACAAAAAATAATAGATAATTGATATTATGATTGCATTTAAAACTAGAATGTAAAGAAAGCATATTAATGAAATAAAAAAAGCTGAATTTTTATTGGTTATTTTTTTATAAACCAAAAATATTGAAGGTGGCCCATTACTGGAAGGCCGTCCATTACTGGCACATCTACCCTATATACAATTTACATGTATATATGTAAGTATGTATAATTTAACATATATAAATTATCAGAATACATATTTAAAAAAAAATTAATATTCAGCCTAATTACTACACATTATAACCCTGATTATAGCTAGGGGAAGACAGGGAAAAAAAGCATCATCCCATTTCTTTTTAAATTTCTATAGAGATGTGTGAATAAATATTAATGGAATTTTTGAAATAGGGGTAGTTTACATATTAAAAATTAAACCAACTTTTATTTTTCAAATAGTAAAATTTACTTTTAACACGGAGTACCATGGATCTAAGAAACCCAGAAAAAGGTATTGTTTAGTACATGTCATATAATATTATTTCTATTGTCAACATCCCTTTTTCTAAGCAAATGTAAAACACAGAACAGTAAATGAGATACCATATAAAATGATTTTGAACCAGAATCTGACATAGTACACTTACATTTCCTTAAAACATGTTTTTTGATTAAAAATTGCAGTTAGTTAAAAATTAAATCAGCATTGTTTTCTTAAATGAAATAAAAGCTTTTTCTCAAATCTATGTTGCCACAAAAATAAAATACCACATTAAACTGTGCTCAACAATTATTATAAAATTGTTTTGTAAAATAAAGATAAAGTGGGGTGTTGATACTGCAAAGGTTCTTTTTATATTTGTGATTAAAATGCAAAATTTAAATTCATATGCTCAATTTATTTTTCTATATCCCATGTTTTTTTCGAAACAAATGATGTCATCCTCTAATGCCGTTAAAAAACGATTAATTTTTTTTTTTGCATTAGCTATCTACTATCAGTTTTTACTGTACTGGAATAAATGAGATGATATTCTGGCTTGACTAATGTTGTTTGCAGATATTTTTAGTCCTCATTTTTTTTTTTATAAGTTTAAACCTGCATCTAAAAAAATATTAGACTGCTGTGCGAAATCTTCACATGGGTCCACTGGTTATTTCTTAAATCTTCACAGAATTATTAGAGGTCAAACTTTGAGAATACTGAAATTAAATGCATATGATAAGCTTTTATTTAAAATCCTTTATGCTTTAGAATAAGGGCATATTAGTGCCATGCTAAGCATAGAAATCAGTTAATTATTATATCAGCTTTCAGACGATTTTATTTTTTGTCTTTTAGTAACCTGACATAGCTACATTTCCTTCAGCACAACTCTTGTTAGCTTTGGTTTTCTAGCAGCTTTTACATTGTTGACAGACAGTAAGTCTTATTTTTATTATACTTTCAAGCTTTTCTGATATTTGTACAATTATACACTAAATAAAATATACTTATTACAGGGCGAGATTCGCGGCGAAAATTTTGAAATCCCGTCCAAAAAATTTCACCATTTCCCGGAGAAATTTGCATTATTTCATTTACCTGCAACTGAACGATGAATTTCGTGATTTTTTTCCCGCATCCGATCGACGAACTTTGCATTTTTTAAGCGACTGATTGACATACTTTGCATTTTTTAAGCGACTGATTGACGTACTTTGCATTTTTTAAGCAACTGATCGACGAACTTTGTGTTTTTTCTGCGTCAGATCGACAAACTTTGCATTTTTTCCGTGATCAATCGACAAAATTTGCGTTTTTTCCACGATCGATTGACGAATTTCATGTTTTTTAAGCGACTCATCGACGAACTTTGTGTTTTTTAAGCAACTGATCGATGAACTTTGCGTTTTTTCCATGACAGATCGACGAACTTTGCATTTTTTTCTGCGATCGATCAGCGAAATTAAGGGTTTTTTTTCCGCGATCGGTTGACGAATTCCATGCTTTTTCCATGATCGATCGACAAATTTAGCATTTTTCATGCGATCGATCGACAAACTTTGCATTTTCCGTGACTGAACGGCAAACTTTGTGTTGTTTTCCGCGATCGAGTGCTGAACTTTGGCGTTTTTTCCGTGATCGATTGATGAAATTCGCGTTTTTTACTCGATCGATCGACGAATTTCACATTTTTTAAGTGACTGTTCGACGAAATTTGTGTTTTTTTAAGCGACTATTCGACGAACTTTGCGTATTTTTAAGCGACTGTTTGACGAACTTTGTGTTTTTTATGCAACTGATCGACTAACTTTGCTTTTATAATTGACCGATCGACGAACTTTTTGTTTTTTAAGCGACTGATTGACGAACTTTGCATTTTTTTAAGCAACTGATCGATGAACTTAGTGTTTTTGTAAGCGATTGATCGACCAACTTTGCTTTTTATAAGCGACTGATCAACAAACTGTTTTTTAAGCGACTGATCATCGAACATTTTGTTTTTTCCGCGACAGATCGAAGAACTTTGCGTTTTTCATGCGATCGATCGACGAACTTTGTGTTTTTCACAACTGATCGATGAACTTTGTGTTTTTTTTCCGCGATCGATCGACGAACTTTGTGTTTTTTAAGCGACTGTTCGACGAACTTTGCATTTTTTAAATGACTGATCAACAAACTGTGCATTTTTTATGTGACTGATCGACTAACTTTGCTTTTATAAGCGACTGATCGACGAAATTTTCATTTTTTCCGGGACAGTTCGCGAACTTTGCGTTTTTTCCGCGACAGATCGACGATCTTTGTGTTTTTTCCATGACAGATCAACGATTTTTTCATTTTGATCGATGAATTTCGCATTTTTTCTGCGATCGATCGACAAACTTTGCGTTTTTTCCGAGATCGTTCGATGAACTTAGCGTTTAAGCGACTTATCGACCAACTTTACTTTTTATAAGCGACTGATCAATGAACTTTTTGTTTTTTTAAGCGACAGATCGACAAACATTGCGTTTTCCGCAACTGATCGACGAACTTTGTTTTTTGCGCGATCGAGTGATGAACTTTGGTGTTTTTTCCATGATCAATCGACGAAATTCGCGTTTTTTCCGCAATCGATTGACGAATTTCACATTTTTTAAGCGACTGTTCGACGAACTTTGTGTTTTTTAAGCGACTGTTCGACAAACTTTGTATTTTTTAAGCGACTGATCAACGAACTTTGTTATGCGATTGATCGACTAACTTAGCTTTTATAAGCGACTGATCGACGAACTTTTCGTTTTTTCTGCGACGGATCGACGAAATTTGTGTTTTTTCTGTGACAGATCGACAATCTTTTTGTTTTTCCGCGATGGATAGACGAATTTCCCGTTTTTTCTGTGATCGATCGACAAATTTTGTGTTTTTTCCACGACAGATCGACAAACTTTGCATTTTTTCCGTGACAGATCGACGAACTGTCTTTTTCCGACATTGTTCGGCGAACTTTGCATTTTTTAAGCAACTGATCGACAAACTTTGCGTTTTTTAAGTGACTGATCGACGAACCGTGAGTTTAAGCGACTGATCGACGAACTTTGCTTTTTAAAAGCGACTGATCGACGAACTTTGCATTGTTTTCGCGATCGGTCGACGAATTTCGCGTTTTTCACACGATCGATCGACGAACTTTGCGTTTTCTGCGACTAATCGATGAACTTTTCATTTTTTTCTGCGTCCGTTCGAAGAACTTTGCTTTTTTTCCGTGATCGATCGACGAAATTAGTGTTTTATCCATGATCGATCGACGAAATTCGTGTTTTATCCATGATCGATCGACGAATTTCGTGTTTTTTAAGCGACTGTTCGACAAACTGTTTTTTTATGCGACTGATCAAACAACTTTGCTTTTTATAAGCGACTGATCAACAAAATTTACTTTAAGCGACTGATCGACAATCCTTGCGTTTTTTCCGTGACAGATCGACAAACTTTGGGTTTTTTCTGCGATCGATCGACGAACTTTGGGTTTTTTCCGCGATCGATCGACAAACCTTGCGTGTTTCCCTGGTCGATCGATGAAATTAGTGTTTTATCTGTGATCGATCGACGAATTTCGCATTTTATCCACGATTGATCGACGAATTTCGCACTTTTTAAGCGACTTCGACGAATTTTGTGTTTTTTTAGCGACAGATCGACGAACTTTGCATTGTTTTTGCGATCGGTCGACGAATTTCATGTTTTTCCCCCGATCGATCGACGAACTTTGTGTTTTCTGCGACTAATCGACGAACTTTTCGTTTTTTTCCGCGTTCGTTCGACGAACTTTGTTTTTTTTCCGCGATCAATGGACGATTTTTGCATTTTTTCCGTGATCGATCGACGAAATTCGCGTTTTATCCGTGATCGATCGACGTAATTCGCGTTTTATCCGCGATCGATCGACGAATCTCGCGTTTTTAAGCGATTGTTCAACGAACTTTGCGTTTTTTAAGCGACTGATTGAACAACTTGGCTTTTTATAAGCGTCTGATCTACGAAATTTACTTTTTTTAAGCGACTGATCGACAATCCTTGCATTTTTTCCATGACAGATCGACGAACTTTGGGTTTTTTCCGCGATCGATCGACAAACCTTGCGTGTTTCCCCGGTCGATCGATGAAATTCGTGTTTTATCTGTGATTGATCGACGAATTTCGCATTTTATCCATGATCGATCGACGAATTTCGCGTTTTTTAAGCGACTTCGACGAATTGTGTTTTTTTAAACGACTAATCGAACAACTCTGCTTTTTATAAGCGACTGGTCGACTAAATTTACTTTTTTAAGCGACTGATTGACTATCTTTGTGTTTTTTCCGCAACAGATCGACGAACTTTGCATTTTTTCTGCGATCGATCGATGAACTTTGCGTTTTTTCCGCGATCGATTGCCAAACCTCGCGTTTTTCCCTTGTCGATCGATGAAATTCGCGTTTTATCCATGATCGATTGATGAAATTCGCGTTTTATCCACGATCGATCGAGTAATTTTACGTTTTTTAAGCGACTGTTCGATGAACTTTGCATTTTTTTAAGCGACTGATGGAACATCTTTTCTTTTTATAAGCGACTGATCGATGAAATTTACTTTTTTTAAGCGACTGATTGACAATCTTTGCATTTTTTCCGCAATCGATCGACGAACTTTGCGTTTTTTCCGCGATCGATCGACAAACCTTGCGTTTTTCCCTGGTCGATCGATGAAATTAGTGTTTTTTAAATGAAAAAAACCTCGAACTTTGCGTATTTTAAGCGACTGTTCTACGAACCTTGCATTTTTTAAGGGACTGATTGACAAACTTTACGTTTTTTAAGCAACTGATCGACGAACTTTGCATTTTTTCCGCGACAGATCGACGAATGCATTTTTTCTGTGATCAATCGACGGATTTCACGTTTTTTCCGTGATCGATCGACGAACTTTGTGTTTTTTTCCGCAATCAATCGACGAACTTTGCATTTTTTCTGCGATCGTTCGACGAATTTCACGTTTTTTCCGCGACAGATCGACGAAGTTTGCGTTTTTTAAGCGACTGCATGTACTTTACGTTTTTTTTAAGCGACTGATCGACGAAATTTATTTTTTTCTTAAGCGACTGATCGACAATCTTTGTGTTTTTTCCGCGACAGATCGATGAACTTTGCTTTTTTTACGCGATCAATCGACGAACTTTGCGTTTTTTCTGTGGTCGATCGACGAACTTTGCGTTTTTTCCGTGATCGATCGATGAAATTTGCATTTTATCCGTGACCGATCGACGAAATTCGCATTTTATCCGTGACCGATCGACGAAATTTGCATTTTATCCATGATCGATCGACGAATTTCGCGTTATTTAAGCAACTGTTCGACGAACTTTATGTTTTTTTAAGCGACTGATCGAACAACTTTGCTTTTTATAAGCGACTGATCGACGAAATTTACTTTTTTTTAAGCGACTGATCGACAATCTTTGCATTTTTTCCACGATCGATCGACGAACTTTGCATTTTTTCCCCGATCGATTGACAAACCTTGCGTTTTTCCCTGGTCGATCGATGAAATTCGCGTTTTTTAAACAACTGTACCTCGAACTTTGCGTATTTTAAGCGACTGTTCTACGACCCTTGCGTTTTTTAAGCGACTGATTGACGAACTTTACGTTTTTTAAGCAACTGATCGACAAACTTTGCATTTTTTCTGCGACAGATCGACGAATGCATTTTTTCTGTGATCAATCGATGGATTTCGCGTTTTTTCCATGATCGATCGACAAATTTCACGTTTTTTAAGAGACTGTTCGATGAACTTTGCGTTTGTTCTCTTTTCTAAAAAAATTAACTATATTTTCAGATAGAGTACGCAGTGGAATCTAATTTTGGAAATGCATGAATGTGGAAGACTTTAAGAATTACAGCAGGAGTATAAACATACTGATTTTAGTGATGACTAATATACAAATGACAATCAAACGTCAGCGTTACTTTTGCCGAACAAACTTAAAAATAAAATCAAATTAAACTTTCATCAACATAACTAAATAACTGCCAGCAGCGTTCAAAAACGTAGCTAAGCTACGACGTCGTAATTACTTACATGGCAGGAAACAAAATGCTGCTTCCAAGCGAGCTACATAGAAAAATGCAAGGCAAAGGAAGGAAGGCAAGGGGAATACACACATTTTGTCCTGCTACATATACCAGTCTGTTTTGGAAAAATTTGCATACAATTGCTGCCATTCTGTAAAGAGAAAAAACGTACACGAAACTCCATTGTCTTCACGAACTATGACGTCAAACAACGACCAATCAGAGCAGCGATCGTCAGATGAGAGCTCTGCGCCAAGAGTAACAGTGATTAACAGCCAAAGAACTCTAGCGTAAAGAAGGGAAAGCTTCTTAGACGTAATGTAAATCCACGCCAGCCAGCGAAACAGTGCACGGTGTAAAGCGGTAGAAGTTGCATACAGGGGCGAAAGATACAACGGAGTGCACTTGGTGCGATAATCAGGCGAAGAACGCATGTGAACGGTGATTTTCTGTTATGCGTTTTGAGCTTTTTCTCCCCTCACACTGTTTTTGATTTATTAGATTTATTCGTCATACATAAATAGAAAGTTTCTTTTAAAAAAGTAAAAGCATGTTAAAAAATTGTTGGCAGTTAAGTAGAAAGTATCATTTTTTTTTAAAATATTTATAATGCTTCAGACTAGATATATTTATTAGTATTTTGAATGAATTCGGGACAAAAAACTTTATTTCTGTTAAAAGTTCGTTATTTCAATGTACTTTCTCTCTTAAATTTCATCGGAAAATAATCAAATAAACAATGATAAAACAATTACAATGTAACAAAAAAAAAAAAAAAGCAAAATGCGAAAGCTCACTCACACATTCCCCGAGTTCGGCCGAGGACAGAACCCGCGATTGTGAATTTCTTCCAATCTGTAGTCTCTGCCTTTACCGATTGAGCCACCGGTGCTTGTGGTCCGAGGTGAAAGTAAATGAACTAGTCCTTTTTCCCAGCAGAAATTCTCTACATGTCTTACGTTTTTTTAACAACTCTCATATTGAGAAGTTTGTACTGTTATTCTTTTTATAATGACTTACAATAAAAAAATAAAAAAAAGGAAATATGAGTTTAGTTTTTTTTAATAATACTTAAGTATTATTATAAAGAATAAATTCATATTTCTTTTTTTTTTCTTTTCATAAAAAAATCAGTCGTGTCGATTTTAATAAAAGTATTCAGAATAAAATATATTATTGCTGTATTTGGAAACAAATGTTTTTTTCGAAAAAGTTTCTCTTAAAATATTTTCAATCCATATTTTACGTTTAATAACTTTAATTTAATTATTTTTATTTTCATATATCTTATTTGATGTAACAAAGGTTTAAACATGTTTTAGCAATTTTGTATTTTTAATTACCAGAGGAAAAACTTACATCTCAACTATTAAATATGTATGTATATATATTTTAAGAAATCAGCTTAACTCAAGATATATGAAATTTATAATAAAATTGAAAACGCCATTAGATTCTTAATGTTAATGCATGCAATTTGCTGTCAAGTGCGAATTAAAAAAACAATTTTGTGAATTGTCCGAAAGATTTTTTGAATAGTTTAAGGATCGGCTCACAGTAAAAATTTGAAAACAGCTTTTAAAAAATACTACATAGTCAAAAATTTGTACAGAATTTTTCATATTTTATGTCTGCAAAAAATGGGAATACGAAATAACAGTATTAATAATTACTTGGACAATTACATACATGCAGGTTCATAGAAAAATTAATATTGTTTAGGGGAAGAAAAAAAAGATGTAAAGAAATACATTCTTTTTTCAGTAAGATTTGAGCTCTATTAAAAAAAAAAGTAAATAAAAACATATTTCTCTATATTTAAAAAAAAAAAAAAAAATCTAAATAGTTCGTTAAATGTAAATATCACTATTAGTTTTATTAAAAAATAAATAAAAAAAAAGGCAGGGGGACCTCTCACAGTATATTTGTCTGAGAGTCATGATATGGTATCTATTGGCGGCCCTGTGCCTAAAATAATGCAATCATAGACCTTCTAACATACATATCGTCATCAGAGACGGATCTAGACTAAATTTTAGCTGGGGCAAGCTTGTGGATTTGCGCCCCCTTCCCCCCCCCTGCTCCCAAGAACATCAGAATAAAATCTGTGTAAACAATTGCTTAAGGAAGCAATATTAATACTCAATACTCTAAATCTGTTTTTTTACTATGCATTCTTTCTATATAAAAAGTACAATATCACACAATACAAAAGTTATAGAAAATATACCTGTTTTAACGTCTACAATGCCTATTAAAGATTTACTTTGCGAGCTTTCTTTGATGCAAAAATTTTTATTATGTGGTCTTAAGGTAGTTTGCAAGCTATGTCACCTTCAAAATTTTTCGTATATAAATTTGATAATCGTTATTCTTTTGTTAAATTCCAACTGCTCGGTTTGTGCCAGGGTTGGCCAATTTTTGCCTAAGTGGGAAAAAACCATGGTAAAAACCACAAAAATAACCATCCCGGCAAAAATACTTTTGCCACAATTTTTGCCACTGGTAAAAACTACTAGCATTTTAAAACAGGATTTTAAAGATTTCATTTTAATTACATGATTAAAATCAGTTATTTAAATTACAATCTTGATCAATTGTTTCTTTTGTAAATCATTAAAAAAGGAATTCTAAAATTTCTTTAAATGAAATTTTTAACGTCAACAATTAATGTAATTTTTACAACGAATTATTTTGTTGTATAAAACATAAAAATTTCTTAAAACTTGATTACTAAATCTTAATAGTTTGTTTTTTGTGCATGTAAAAAGCAAATTGTGTCTGTTTTCAATTAGTTGATCATATTTTTTTTTTTTTTAAGTGAGTGAAGAAAAAAAAGGGGGGGAAGAAAGAAAGAAAAGGAAAAATACATTTATAATATTGATTTATTAAGTTTTCATGCTAAATGACATATGTTTTAATGTCTAATTTATATTAACTCTGAAAATATTTATAATCATTAAAGAGTTGACTATTTTGAAAATATTGGATATATATATAAAATATCGGATATATATCAAAATATCGGATATTTTGGATATTTTCGAAAATATCATGATATTTATGAACCCTGGTTGAAAGAACATTTAAAAAATTTTCTTTTTTTCATTCTGATATTAGAAACAAACTTTCTCTGGAAACTTCCACAAAATTTTTAATTTGCTATGCAATGTTAAAAAAGAGACTAATGCAGTGACTTTGTGCTCTGTTTGACTTTGAAATATGTCTGTCTTTAGATGTTTTACTTTAATAAAATAAAAAGGTAAATTTGTAGTTTTATTTTATGATTACTCAGGTCATTTATTATTCATTAATTAGTTATACTTTTTAAATTAAAAATCTTCAAAAAAAATCATTAAAGTGCAAAACGTAAAGGGTGAAAATTGAAATGCATATTGTCATGGTAATTTGATTATTCCACTCTTCATATTTTCCATTTTTGCAACTTTTTCCCGTTTTTGCCAAGTTTTTTCCACTTTTTTCCACTGTCTTGGCAAAAATACATTTTTGTATTTTTGCCGGCAAAAAGCCAACCCTGGTTTGCGCTTGTAATTCTTCTTTTGACATTTTTAGGAAATGCCTTCCATGAAGAAAACTAAATATGCCATTGAGATCCTGAATAGCTTCAAATCTGTTTCTTAATTCAGTTAGGATTCTGTCCACTACCTCCTCATCAGAATTTCTCCTCATCAGAAATAGCACTACTTTCATCTTCACAAAGCTCATCAAAAAAACCTCTTCTTTTTTTGTCTTCCTTGTTTCCCTAAATTTTGCCTCAATAGCAATACCATTTGCATCCTGTAAAACCGATTCCCATAGATAAAAAAACCTTTTTAACTGCATAAATAAAATGGCTTTAAGGGGCCAGAACGCGTTGAATTCTCAAAAGAGTATAAGTTTCGTTTTCATTTTTTAGACACAAATGTCTGTTAATTACAAGAATACCTAAATTTAGAAGAAATTAATAAAAAAATCGATTTGTAATTCTTTCATATCAACTCAGTTATTATATAGAAAATGAGATTTTTAGAACAGAAATAATACATATAAATTATTATATGGTGTTGAACGAATAAAAATCAAGTGACATGGTTGCTTACCTTCATGAATATTGCTCGGCTTAAGAGCCTACATCAGTCTTGAGAAAAAATGCTCAAGCTAATGTTAAGACTATGGGTAGGTTTATGCGCGATTTCTCGCTCACATTTTAATATTTTTAAATGATTTTTTTTTTCATAGAATAGCTGAGGGAAGAGGACCCTTAAAAGCTCCTAGTCCTAATACGAGGGGAAATTTCATTTAAAAAAATGTCTTGCTCTAACATTACAGCTAGTACTATTAGAAAAAATTTTATTTGAAAAAAAAAAATTCTCTACGTTTTAAGACATAAACAGTATTACCTCAAATATTTTTACAGAATATATATATAAAAGTTTTTCGCATAATGTTTTTCGTATGTTTCGTATATTGTTATTTTCTAATCCATTTGAAATTACTGATTTTGTAAAGACGTTTATTTTTATTTTATGATGTTTATATATACAATACAAGCTTAATATTTAATTGGAATATCCACAAGTGTAGTCTTTTTCCTGTATAGTTTATTGTATAAAAGAAATAAAACAACAAAATTCTCAAATGTACAAAATTCTCGGGGTCAATTTGTTTAAATTATTTGATATATTAATTTTAAAAATAAGTTTTAAAGCATTATCATCCGTGTACTCTTGAAAAATATTAAAAACAGGCAGATGATTATTTAGTGTCTGAAAGCTCCGATATTTCATAAAATTTAAAGTATCATAACTCAAAGGGTTTGGTTTTAAACTCTAAAAGACTGGAAATTTTACTGTTTTATTTTTCCAAGCACGGAGAAATTTTTAAAATATAACTTACACAAACATTTTGATAAACTTGAGATATACAACTTAGCTAACGATAACCCTGAGTAATGTGGTTCTAATCCAAGTAAAGAGTGTTTTAAATGGAAAAAATGCGAAAATTTTGATTATTGTTCATAAATAGTGCAAAACAGTTGCAGATATAATACAAATGTTTAGTTATTAACCAAATGACTTGGGTACTTGGGAAGAATGTCAGAAAAGGTCCCGTTCTAATCTGACCATAATTAAAAAAGTTATGATTTTGGGGGTGGAGGAAGGGGAGAGGCAAGGAAAGGGGACAGTGGGAGGAGACAATATTGACAGATACAACTTAACTAACAAGCATCCTGAGTAAAGTGGCTCTAAACCAAGGATGGTGTGTTTTGACTGGATAAAAGCCGAAAATTTCGATTATTGTTCATAAATAGCGGTGACAAACAGGTGCAGATATAATACCAATGTTTAGTTATTAACCAAATGACTTGGGAAGAATGTCAGAAGAGGTCACGTTCAAATCTGTGCATAACTAAGAAAGTTATGATTTGGGGGTGGCAAGGGGAGCAGAAAGGGGACGAACTTGAATAATACAACTTTCTAACTGGAACTAACTAACTGGCTTTGCCGGCTACCGGGCTCTTAATTTACATCCGGGCCACAAATCTTGTAAAACCTCGAACCGAACGAAACTCTGGATCGGGTGCCTTCGGCAACGGATCGGCACCGATCCGCTGGCACCGGATAATCCTTTAATTTGTACATGGAATAGTATAAACCTCTAACTCAACAAACCTCCGGCACCGTATAGCAGTTGTCTGCAATATGCATTAGTTCCACGTTTCACCACCAGGTGGCGCAATCTGTTCTACACGAAATTTGGGCACTGAAATCGTTAAAGCTATAGATGTCGAGTCGGCACCGTATACCGGTCATAATATGAATAAGCGTTATTAAATGTTCACAGGCCCTTCCAATGATATATCAGATGAAGGCTGCGTGCAAAATTTCCAAAAGTACCCTTGTGAGGGGAAAGTCGGGGGATGGACACCGGAGATGCATAATATGATTAAGCGGTCACAGACCTTTTGAACGATATATCACGAGGGGTATACGCAAAATTTAGAAAAGTGCCCCCTTGGAGGGGCAAAGTGGGGGGAATAGACACCTCAGATGCATAATATGATTAAGCGGTCACAGACCTTTCCAACGATATAGCACATGAGGGTTGTGTGCAAAATTTAGAAAAGTGCCCCCCGTGTAAGCAAAACGCCCCCCCCCCCCTTGTTCTTAAAGAGTGGAGACAAACAGTTGCAGATATAATACAAATGTTTAGTTATTAACTAAATGACTTGGGAAGAATGTCAGAAAAGGTCCCATTCAAATCTGACCATAATTAAAAAAGTTATGATTTCGGGGGGAGGGAGACTGCCCACTCCCTTAATTTTTATCTCACATTCAGAATCTTTTATTTTCGGCGGCTTGGGCATCAGCCCTACTTCTTTCTAAATTTTTATTAAATTCGGACAAGAAATTCTAGCTAAAATATAGTTAGCCCTTTTCAGTGCTGAATTCAGACACTTTTTTCCGAGAGGGATTTCTGTGGCTCCTGGTGTGTGTGGGGGGTGGGGGGGCATTGTAGAGTTCCGGGACGAAATTGCACTTTCTAACCATTAAAAGCCTTCCCTATGCATATCGTTCATATTTTGAATATTATTTCTTTTCTGGATTCCCTTTTAGTACTCCCTACCTCTAAACTGAAAAGATAACAATTTTACCTGGAAAGAAAAAAAAAACTGCCTTGAAACAAAATTTGACAGTAGCTAATATGTTATATACTGCTATGCTAAAGAAATGAGCGCCAGAAATATCGATTATTATCTGCTAATTCCCATTATCACGATGTATGATCAAATTTCCTGCCATTTGATTGATAAATTTAGGAGTTACTCTTTTTAAGCAATCTGTGTAAGAATAGATTCTAAAACACCGATACTAGAATTTGTTAATCGATTATTTTTTTAATCGATGCTGTTTTATACAGTATCGATGTTGATCGATTATCAAATTTTTCAGAATCGCCCATCACTAGCTGAGGTCGATCTCTAACGTTTTTAGTTTTTCAATTTTGGTTCCAGTTTTTTTTATATAAGGGTGCTTTCACTTTCAAAACTGGTTCCAAAATTAAAAATGCCCGCTTATAAAAAAAACTGTAACCAAAATCAAAAAAGTAAAAACTAACAAAGTTAGAGATAGACCTCAGCTATCCTATGCAAAAAAAAAAAAAAAAAAATCATTTAAAAATATTAAAATGCGAGCTAGAAATCGCGCAAGAACCTTCCCATAGACTTAACATTAGTTTGAGCGTTTCTTCTCGTGACTGGCGCAGGCTCTTAAGCCATGATGACATACTAGATGATAGCTGTGAAGCCTCCTCTTCTCTTTTTTTAGCCTTCTTTCTGTAATAATCACCCGAATGTCTGTTAGACATAACCGAAATAAAATACTGCACACGCTGTAAAACAACATAGAACGGTGTCGGAAAAGAGATGATGTAAAATCTTTGAATTTTAAATAAATAAAAATTTCTTAAAAGTACTGACGGTAATGTGATATTTTATATAATGTAATACAATTTAATTTATTTTTTATTTCTGATCCTTATGCAAAGAAAGTAAACCGCCGTTGAACAAAATAAAATTGTGACTATCTTTTCATGTGAATTTTTAATTTTCCTTTATTCTTATTCTTTTATGATTCCTCATTTTTGCGCCCTTCCAAGTCTTGCACCCGGGGCAGCTGCCCCGGCTAACCCCCCCCTTAGATCCGTCACTGATCGTCATCTTCTATGATCTTTGCTCTGAGAATACAATTTTAATATTCTATTTAAATTATATTCTTGATAAGTATACTTTTATCTATACACTTAAGATATTTTTTTAATAATTTAAACTAGCTGGCTTCGCCCGCTAGCGGGGCCCCTAATTTACATCAGTGCCTCGAATTGTAGAAAATCTCGAATCTTGTAAAACCTCGAACCGGACGAACCTCCGACCCGGGTCCCCGCCGCCTTCGGCACCGTATACCGGTCGTGCTACGCACACACGGATAATCCCTTAATTTGCACATTGAATAGTATAAACCTCTAACTGAACGAATCTCCGACCCTGGTCTCCGCTGGCTTCGGCACTGTATACCGGTCGTGCTACGCATGCACCGGATAATCCCTTAAATTGCACATAGAATAGTATAAACCTCTAACTGAACGAACCTCCGGCTCGGGTCCCCGCTGCCTGCGGCACCATATAGCAGTCGCGCTGCGCACGTATATGTTAGTTCCACCTTCCGCCACCAGGTTGCGCAATCCATTTATATGATCATAACTGCAATCGTTAAGACTTTCGATGTCGAGTCAAATGAGTCATACCCCGTCGTTTTCATGCCCGTAGAACCGAAGATAGGAAAGCACCCCCTGGTGGTGAAAAAACGAAATAAAATCGGTAAGCTCTATCGATGTCGAGTCGAATGAGCCATACCCCGTCGTGATCCTTCCCATAGAAACAGAGATAGGAAAGCGCCCCCTGGTGGTGAGAGTCGGAGCAAAAATCGATAAGCTGTAGTATCCTCTATCTGCGTTGAGTCGAATGAGCCATACCCCGTCGTGATCCGGGCCATAGAAACAGAGATAAGTAAATGCCCCCTGGTGGTGAAAAACGAACTAAAACCGATAAGCTCTAGTCGAATAGTATAAACCTCTAACTGAACGAACCTCCGGTTCGGGTCCCCGCTGCCTGCGGCACCGTATAGCATTCGTGCTGCGCACGCGCTGCAGTATACGTTAGTTCCACCTTCCACCACCAGGTGGCGCAAACTGTTTATACGATCATAACTGAAATCGTTGCAACTTATTTAGACTACTGCAGTTCTCGTTCAAAGACAGTGAGCTGTAGAAAAACTTAAAACTGAAAAAAAAAAAAAAAAATTGTGATGTCTTAATTACATAAACCATCCGGATTCGATAGCGGGCGAAGCCCACTTTTAAACAACTTATTTAGACTACCGGAGTTCTCGTTCAAAGACAGTAAACTGTAGAAAAACTTAAAACTGAAAAAAAAAAAAAAATCTGATATCTTAATTACATAAACCGTCCGGATTCGATAACAGGCGAAGCCGGCTTTTTACTAATCGAAAATAGCGGTAATTTTTCTATACATATAAACAATCAAACGTTTAAAAATATTAAATTTATTGAAATGGAATTGGTTTCCTCAAAAATACTACAAATGTACAAATATGTCTTAATTCATCAACCGTCCCGATTCGATAACGGGCGAAGCCCGCTTTTCCTTATCATAATATCTTGTTGCCACTCTAAAAGAAAAACTTAAAATACTCGTCATGCAGTTTTTAGACGCGGCCTACTTCTTAAAATCGTAATATCTAGCCGGCACTGTGATGGAAATCTTTCTTTTGCTTTAATTATACGAATGATGATTAATTATACAATTAAATAATATATCGGCTTGTAATGAAGATATGAGAATAATTTTTAGATATTCTGAAAGTAGAAAAAATTTTGCGTCGCCCTGTGGAAGTTTGGAATTACTGCGCCCCTTAGATTCTGAGATGGGGCTCCCCCTCTGAAAAAACGCAGTTGAAAGTCACGTGACTATTTTATCTCTTTCAGAAATGACTTATTCACATCTGCGTTGAATGTTGAAATAAAAAAGCAGCTGTCTCTTTGGAATAGAAATAAATTCATTTGCCGTTTCATTAATGAGTTTTAATTGATATCTTTAAAAATTACTGGTCGATTTTTACGAATTTTTTTTTGTTGAATTCGCGATTTTTTTATACACATGTTAGCAAATTTTCGTGAATGTAGAGTCATTATTTCCACTTGTTTAAAAAAGGAATGGGGCGATTTGATCTCGGATGTGTCGACCCGGCATTCTTTACGGCAACCTTTTTCCTGTCTGGGGTCGATGTTGGATGTCTGGTCAGTTTTTGGCCGAAATAAAGAAAAGTTACGGTCCGAATTAAAAAAAATTTGACTCATTGGAACGACAAAAATCGACCGCGTGTGTACCCTGATTTTTGGATCGATACCTCTGGTAGATTTTTTTTTTATTCGATGATGCGTTAAAAAGCGACAATTTGGATGTCTGCGATTATCAAAACGGAATTATTTTCAGAGTTCGGTTTTGGTCCGTAATTAAAACACTTTTGTTAATAACTCCCCGGGTCCGGGTCGGACTCCCGACACGGCCAAACTTGAGCCCCGTGCCTTTTTTCCGAATTTTTCGGTGCTCGAGCGCCCTCCGTGCATCGCCTAGTCGCGAAGCCTTTGCGGGTACAGACACACACACACAGACGTTTACCGCGCTTAATATTAGGGATAATTAACTATATAGTGAACTACAACCGGAATGAGTCTTAATCTTTAGGGGGGCAAAACTTGTCTAAAAACAAAACTCGTTTTAAATTTTCAATATGGTGTGTAATTTGCTTCTATTTTAGGTTTACCACAAAACATATTGGCGAACACAATGATGCATGCATGTGATTGGATCGCGCCTTTGATAGTGTTTCCCAGCACAGCTATATTCACTGTTTCGTTAGTTACGGTTTCCAAAGCCTTCCCGTCTTATCTATTAAAAGGTCTTTGTAACAGCGATGCAAAAGCACAACGATAGATCGTGGATGAATCGCGTGTTTATCCGAAAACCTCGTGAAGTAATGGAGTTCGTTTGTACTTTAACATAGGCTTGGGAATGGTAAAAACAAATGTATGTCATGTGAAAAAGGATATATTTAAATGAATATATTTTACTCTTAAATTTTAATACATGACATAACAGTGTTTTTTTAAGCGACTGTTCGACGAACTTTGCATTTCTTAAGCGAATGATCGAACTTTCCGTTTTTTAAGCAACTGATCAATGAATGCATTTTTTCTGTGATCAATCGACGTATTTTGCATTTTTTCTGTGATCGATCGATGAATTTCGTGTTTTTTCTGCGATCGATTGACGAAAATAGCATAATTTCTCTTTTTTTTCTTTCAACAGATGGACAAAATTTCTGATTTTTTTTCTCCTGTGTCCGACTAATGAATTTCACGATTCTTCCCCACGACCGATTGATGAATGTCACAATATTTTCCCGTGACTGATTGACAAATTTCACAATATTTTCTGGCAGGCAATCAACGAACTTCATGTTTTTTCCTTGTCAGACTGACAAATTTTGCGAATTTTCCTGCAACCGATTGCCGAATTATTCGGTTTCTTCTGGCGACAGATTGATGAAATTCACTATTTTTTTTGTAGCGCCTCTGAAAAATTTTAAGATTTTTTTGCAACTGACTGATTAATGTTGCGTTATTTTCTTGCGACCGATTAGCAAACTTCGACAGTTTGTTTAAGCGACTGATCGACCAACTTTGCTTTTTATAAGCGACTGATCGATGAACTTTACGTTTTTTTAAGCGACTGATCGATGAACTTTGTGTTTTTGCCGCGACAGATAGACGAACTGTGCATTTTTTTTTTGATTGGTCAACGACTTTCGTGTTTTTCTGCGATCAATCGTCGAATTTAGAGTTTTTTCCACGATCAATCAATGAACTTTGCGTTTTCTGCAACTGATCGACAAACTTTGCGGTTTTTTCTGCAATCGATCGATGAACTTTTCTTTTTTTTCTGAGATCAATCGACGAAATTTGCATTTTTTCCACAATCGATAGACGAATTTTGCGTTTTTTAAACAATTGTTCGACGAACTTCGCGTTTTTTAAGCGACTGATTGACGAACTTTGCGTTTTTTTAAGCGACTGATCGACCAACTTTGCTTATTATAAGCGACTGATCAATGAAATTAACTTTTTTTTAAGCAACTGATCGACGAACTTTGCGTTTTTTCCACGACAGATTGACAAACTTTGCATTTTTTCCACGACAGATCGACGAACTTTGCTTTTTTTCCGCGATCAATCGACGAACTTGCATTTTTTCCTCGATCGATCGACAAACTTTGCGTTTTTCCCCTGATCGACTGCCCTTTTAAATTTGCTGCAAATATTCACATCAGTTTTCATTTATCTATGTTTATTTGTTCAGTGTTTTTTACCTTTATCTGAATGCTGTGCAGATAAGCTTTCCTCCCGTCCTAACTTTGGGGCAAGATTCTCTTATATGTATCAGATTTGTTTTCAAAATATTTGTGTTCTCGTGACCTGTGTACTTGCTAAGGTAAAACATTTATATTTGTATTATTTACAGCAGTTTTTTCTTTTCAGTTATACAGCATAATGGAAACTAGTGTTGGCCTTGTCAAATATACATAAATAAGTAAAAAAATAGTGAAGACAGATGAATATTTTTCATATATTTTACTAAAGATGACTAAGCTCATAAAATATCCCTGGTGAAGTAAGTTTTTAATTTTACTCATTCATATATAAAACAGGGTCTTTGTTTCAATATATTCTCTTTATTTATTATTATTATATATCTGTATTTTTCCACCTTCTGCTCAAAAGAAAAAAAAAATCTTATTCCTTTTTAGCACACAAAATAAAAAAAAAAAAAAATCTCTTGAATTTTTAAATTTTGTCATGTTATAATAATAATAGATATATAATTAGTAGTTTAAATTTCCATCCTTGCTTTCCTTTCTTGGTCCCAATTAATTCTAAATAAGGAGAAGGACAAAGCAAAAATTTCCCCTCCATTTGTAGTTTAGTTGTTCTTATTCCTAGTTCATATGATGCAATTATTTAAAATTATAATGAAAATCAAAGTGTTGTTCATTGGCCTTAAAAATGATTCTTTTCATAAAATGATATTTTGTAACAACATGGCTATCACTTGGAACTGAAATGGTACTAGAAACTACTATTTTTGCATCAGGCAACAATGGCTTCTTTTTTAGCACAAAACACTTCAAAAGTGATTTTATGTGAATCTATCAAATAGTTAAATGTGTATACTGTTTACAACCAAAAACTATTATTATTGTAATGTATGTATTGTTTACTTGTTATATTATGTTATGACACTTGCACATTAAAACTTGTCTATAACAATAAATGGGCATAATGATATTTTTTTCAGTCCCTAGAATATCGTTATAGACAGTTGTCACTGTATATACGAATAACAGAAATTGTTTGGCCCCAAATAATGCTAAAAACTTTTGTTTATAATGAAATTATGAATAGTAAATTCCCGAACTATGAGTAAAAGGTAACTCAAAAGTTTAAAGAATTGACAGCTTTCCTTATACTAATATTTTGAATTCACTTTAATAAATTTAAGAATTTACATTTACATTTTTTAGAAAATTGTACCTTTACTTTCAGATTGCAAAATAAAATTTGAATATGTTTATTAAAATATTAATTTTCTTTCTTTTAAGTTAAACAATCAAACAGACCTATTTTTATTTTTGTTTTTAACTTGTCTGTTAAAACTAATTTTAAACTTATTATTCTAATAAAGGAATTTTAATGCATAACCGGAAATTCTGTTTCATACCTGTATAAAACTGCAAGAGAAAAAATAACTTCATTATAAATACTTAAAAATAAAAGTAATTTTCTTTTTACTTATAAATCTCTAAAAGTAATTTAACTTAAAATAAAACTTAAATGTGACTTGAAGTAAAACATTATTAAATAATTAAAACAGCAAAAAAAGGCATCAACTAAACCTATATTTGGAGAAAATAACTCTTCAACCATGGCTATATTAGTAGGTATTTTATACTTAAAAAAAAGGTGTATATTCCCTGTGAAGATACTTTACAATTTTAGGTTATATTAATAAATGTGTTACGGTTAAAATTTGTTTACTGAAAGTGAAAATAAGGAATTTTGCTTAGTAGCCACTGTGTGGTAGGGTAGGTTGATTTTTTTTTTAGTAGCCAGTTATTGGCTACTGAGAATAATTTCATTAGTAGCCAGTAAGTACATTTATGTCACTGAATATTTAAATTTTAAAAAATATAATGACTTTTTCAGTAAACAAGTAATTTATGTACTAAATAAAGATATTTTGAATAATATTGTTTTTAATAAACTTGAGATATTAATTCCCAATGTATTTTAAAATAAATTAACAGCAAAGTTATACATAGCATGCTTATGTAGCTAACTACATAGCACTAAGCTTAGGTACTTGTGTAGTTAACTACATAAGTACCCTTTTAAAGAAAAATTGTGTGGAATTAAGATCTGACAATAATAAAATAGGTATATTTATGCACTAAATAATAACGCATAACATGATATACATTAAACATGCACAACCTGTGGCCAGCGGGCCAAAAGTGGCCAATATCTCCAGAAATTCAGGAATTGTGTGTATTGCAATAGTTTTGAAAAAAAAATGCAAATTTCGTTATTCGGGTGCATAAAAATCATGAATGTCATCAAACAGGAGCGTAGAAATAATGAATTTCGTCCATCGGAAGCATAAAAATCACGAATTTCGTCAGTTGCATGTGTAAAAATCATGAATTTAATCTTATCATCCACATAAAAATAATAAATTCTGTCTATCAGGCACGTAAAAATCATGAATATTGTCGATTGGGTGCATAAAAGTCATGAATTTTGCCAATCGAGCTTGTAAAAATCATGAATTTCGACATGTGGGCACATAAAAATCATGCTTTTTGTTGAACAAGTGCATAAAAATAATGAATTTTGTTGATTGGACTCATAAAAATCATGATTAATGACAATAGGGCACGTAAAAGTTAGGAATTTTGCCAGTCAAGCATGTAGAAATTATGAATTTTATCATGCACACGCATAAAAGTCTTGAATTTCGGCGAACATGCACATAAAAATCAGTAATTTTGTTGATTGGGCGCGTAAAAATCATGAATTTCGTCAAATGGGTGCATAAAAATCATGAATATTGTTGATCTGACGTGTACAAATCATGAATATCGTCGATTGGGTGTGTATAAGTCATGAATTTGGCCAATTGAGTACCGTAAAATACCGTTAATCCGCCCCCCCTAAACGCGACGGAAAATTGTAAAATAATCAAGGGGGGCGCTTACACGGTATTAAAATTGTAGTATATGATATTTATCGGTGGTGGTGGTGGTGGGGGGGGGGGGGATGCTAATGGCCGATCGTCGCAGAGTATGCATTATTTTAATAAAGTGACGAAAGAAAAACATTTTGAAAAAAAAATGATATACAAAATAGAAAAACAGTATAACTTCACGATTAATGGCAATTTCAGATTATAGAAAACTCTGCATTTCAGAAGCTTTGAAACTGGAATGCATTTAGATAAATAATAACACTAATATCTATGATTAATATGGTAACAGAAAAATAAAAGGAACATAATAATTTAAAATAATTAAAAAACACGGAGAAATTGCAGTTGAAAATGTCCTGAAATACTTTCTATAATTAGTATTTCATGTGGTGTCGCCATCTGTTGTAAATTAGAGAAATTAAATAACTGGTTTTTTTAATCATGATTTGGTATCTATAAATGCTAAATAAATAATACAAATCACAAAAATTGAGAACATACAGAACGAATTGGTAGTGTTGCTAGATTTTTAAAATAAAAAATATTGCTACCACAAAGATAGCATAAAATATACAACAAATTTTTGTTTGGTGCCATCTGCTGAGCAATCGATAGATAAATTCTTTGTGTTGGTTTTCATAACGTTAAATACGACTATAAATTCTTTGATAAAATGAATAGATTCTTTTTTAATGAAAATATTTCACAAGCAGCATCAAATACACATTTTTAAACTTATTTCATGAGAAACTTTCACTATCGATATTTTTATTACCGCCATGGAGATAAATTTACAGCAAAACTAATGTTTGGTTATATTGCTTTTTCAGAGTTGAAGTTGTTAATGTTACTTTTGTGTTTGTACAAGTTTGCGATATATCAAAGAGTCGTCACGCGTTTCTAATCATCGAAAAAAAAAACAAAAAAACACGTGAGATAAAATTTTGGGTGTTGATCTTGACGTGCGCGGCGAAATTTTTTGGGGGAGGGCGCTTTCTTGGGATTTTTTGAATTTTCCAATTTGTTTACAAAGTGGGAGGGGGGCGCATAATCGGGAAGGGCGGATTAACGGGATTTTACGGTATGTAAAAATCATGAATTTTGTCGAACAGGCATGTAAAAATAATAAATTTCGTCAAGCCGGTACGTAAAAATCTTGAATAACAACAATTGGGCGCGTAAAAGTCATGACTTTTGTCTATCGAGCATGTAAAAATCATGATTTTCATCATGTGGGCGCATAAAAATCGTGAATTTTGTCGAATGCGAGTGTAAAAATCGTGAATTTTGTTAAATGGGCACATTAAAATCATTAATTTCGTCAAACAGACATGTAAAAATCATGAATATCGCCAATCGGACACGTACAAATAATAAAAATCATCGATTGGGTGTGTAAAGGTTATGAATTTTGCCGATCGAGCATGTAAAATTCAGGAATTTTGTCATGTGGCACATAAAAATTATGAATTTAATCAAATGTGTGCATAAAAATTATGAATTTTCTCGAACATGCACGTAAAAATCATGAATTTAATCAAATGTGTGCATAAAAATCATGAATTTTGTCGAACATGCATGTAAAAATCCTGAATTTTGTCAAACGGGAACACAAAAATAATGAATATCGTCGATTGGCACAAAAAAATCATGAATAGCATCGATAGGATGCATAAATATCATGAATATCGTTGATAGGATTCATAAATATCATGAATATCATCAATCAGGTGCATAAAAATCATGTATATAATCGATTGGGCACAGGAAAATCTTAGAATTTCGTCAATTGGGTGCATAAAAATCATGAATATCATTGAATGGGTGCAGGAAAATCATGAATTTTGCCGAATAAATGCAGAAAAATCGTGAGTTTTAGGGAAAAAGGGAAATAGAAAAATCCTGCATTTGGACGGTTCTTTCCATATTTTTAATCGCCAGTTTTTCAAGTTTAATTACTGAGTGGTGACTGGCGAGTGCTTATTTTCACCTTTACTTCTGCCAGCATTGTACAAACAAACATAATATTTTAAAGTTTAAATTACATTTCTTGTACAACATTATTAATATACATATATTTGAAGAGATATAGTTTGGGAAAATTATATTGCAGTATATTTAAAATGTTTTAGATGTGTGAAACATGTTTGTAATTTATTATTCTGAGATGGTATTATATAAAGAAATAAACATACATCATAAGTCATAACTAGAAGTATATCTAGTGTCATATATCTGTATCCAAAGGCGTAGGAGCTGGGGGAGCAGTGGCTCCCCCTGTAATATTTCAGACGGACTCAGCTCCCCTGGGAGAAATTCTCACACTGCAAAGGATGCTCTGTCATGTTACACCTGTATTTCAGGTAATTTTAAGAAACTGTCAATTTCTGATGAAGATAAAACATTTGTGGATTCTGGAATTAGAAACTGGAAGAGGGCTCTAGAGAAACCCCCCAAAAAAACACGAAAAAAGTTTGAATCACAAAAATATTGAAGCACAATATATTATCTTTAGAGAAAGACACACCAGTACCCAATCTATTGAACACAAAACTGAAGTCTGACCAAATTAAGGCAAAAAAAGCACTTCGATACATTATGACGGGTATTCGCTACCTAGCAAGAACAGGCCAGCTTCTTCAGAGCCACGCCAACAATAATAATGGTAATTTGTACGTCTATCTTCAAGAATTGGGAACAATTTGTCTGGAAATTGAATCATGGTTGTCCAAGTGTGATAATGGACCAGCCCGGACATTCAGAATGAAATTTTGGAAATGTTGGCACACTCAATGCAGCATGCATTGCTAGAAAAAATGAAGGATGCAAGTTTTTTTGGCATCATTGCTGATGGAACAACCGATGCTGCCGGGAAAGAGCAGTTCCCCATATGCGTACGATACTTGGCAAAACATTTGTGAAAAATAGTGGACATGTATTTAGGACTATTCAATGCTCCTGATACTACAGGGGAAACACTAACTAAAGTTATAAAGGATGTACTTCAACGTTACAACATCGATCTCAATAAATTTCGTGGATATTGTTTTGACGGAGCCGGTAATATGAGTAGCATCATGCAAGGCGTCCAAACAAAGTTCAAGGAGTTGTAACCGAAGTCTTTTTGTACATTGTGCAAATCATTCTTTGGACCTTGCAGTGCAAGGTCCAAAAAAAGTTATAGAGTTCTCGAGAAATAGTGAATTATGTGAATTAATCTATAGCATTCCTATAGATTAATTGCAGATTCCTTAAGTTTGATCGAGACGATATCGAATCTGATTAGAGAATCGTCCAAATGGAGAGATGTCTACAAGAACATTGTTCTTTGCCCAAATAACAATAAAGAAGAAAGCAACATAAACCTAAAAGCAAAGCAGTTTCTTCCTTACTGCCCGACCAGATGGGTAGTTAGATTTGCTGCCGAGATTTGTGGAAAATTATCCAAGAGTTTTAGAGACTCTTGATGCATTATCGAAAGATCCAACAGCACTTTCGTGAGAAAAAGGCTGAAGTTAAAGGTTTCATAAGAAGCTTGAAAAAATTAAAGACATTTGTTGGCATGAACATGGCCAAGGAACTTTTTTGTCCTTGCGAAATCTTGGCAAAAGTTCTGCAAACAATTGAATTTTCTGCCATAAGCGTCAAGAGCACTGTTTCAACGTTAGAAGAAACCATACAACGTATGAGCGAGGATAGCCATTTCGAAACTCTCTAGAAGAAATGGGAGAGAAAAGCGTCCACATTAAATTTGGAAATGAAAATGATGGGCATCTCCAGACAAAAGATAGTTCCAATAAGATATGAGCAGACAAGCCATCCCTCCGCTCCAGTACAACTTGGACAAAAAGAAAAATTGCGAGTAAATTTCAGAGAAACACTGGACCTTATTACCAATGAATTAAAAAAATGATGTGATCAAAAAACTTTTGACTCTCTCATAAAGATCGAATCTATATTCACGGACACAGCATCAACCACTTCAGAAGATCTGAAAGAAAAGCTTGGAATACATGCTGATGATTTTGACTTGACAAATCTTTCTGCTCAGTTGATGCTCCTACCAACACTAATCCCGGACGAAACTGACAGAAATGCGTTGTGGATCACAATTAAAATTATGTCTTCGGAGGAATTAGTGAAGAAATTATTTTCTGAAGTTTACTTTTTGGCATAATTTATTTTGGCGATTCCGACATCAGTAGCGACAGCTGAGAGATCTCTCGGCGCTCTTTGCCGGCTTCAAACACACCTCTGAATAACAATGAGGCAACAGAGACTCAACCACTTGATGCTACTGCATATTTATAAAGAGGAGGCCTTTAAAATTGATTTGGAAGAGATTTGTAAGGAATTCGTAAGCAAAACAAAAGAAAGAACTTTAACTTTTGGTAAATGGGAGTGGGAGAAGCCTTGAATTTGAATATTGTATTTGAGATCGTCCATAAAGTAAGTTTCTATATAACAAGTATATCTCATAAAAATTATTTTAACTGGATTAAAGAGTTGGTGATCTTTGGATATGCTTCTATTTTATACTCTATTATACTTATTATACTATTATGTTATTATACTTATACTATTTTATACTATATACTAGGGGGCCTACCACCTGCGAGCTACGCTCGCCAACCCCCGCTCAGACTTCGAGGACTCTAAAAACATGACAGCGTGCTTTATTTTAAAAATATTAGTACATCTGTAATTGGGTTGCCATGCTTTTAACATTTTAATGGGACATTTTTCGATTATCATGGCCTCATACACAGCTGTTGCGACAACTGACGACTGTTTTCGGGATTGATAAGTAAAATCAATTACTACTTGAAAACCAGCTTGTATAAAATGGTTAGGTTTAAATTGTGACTGCCTCTCGGACTTTTATAACAACAATCTCTATTCTATTCTTCCTTTGCGTTTAAGGATGAGGAAAATTCCATCTGCTTGTGAATAACAATAAGAACCACGGTATTGAAAAGTACTATGTTATAGACATTTTCAGTAACAGGTTTAATTTTCTCTCTATTTTAGTGCATCATCATGCATATTTTCATGTTATTTTAAATATGTAAATTATTTTTTTTAATGAATATGTATATACTAATTTTCTAATAATTATTTATCATACAAAATTAATTAAATATTTTGTGCATGCATGCCTGCATTTATTCGGCATCAATTGATGAGATATTTAAACAAATTTGCTATCTGCGGTAATTTTACACCTTGTTCTGTCACTTGAATATTGTCCATAAGAAAATCGGGTACTTTTCCATTATAGGATCCTTTGCTTTTAGGTTTGGCATAATTCGAGCTTTAAAAAGAGATAGATTCGTTAATATACATAGATTTGTTGCCAAAAGTTATGAAAATAAACCCAATGAATTTTTGGTGCTTTTCTATTATAGGGGTCTTGACGCTTTTTTAAAAAGCTTGGCGGAAAAAACCAAGCAGGATATTTTATTCTTCCGTTCAGTTGGGCAATTATTATTTTATATATTAGTTTCAAATATCCGAATTAATGATTTTATAAATTCGTTTAGTTAAATTTTACAAAAAAATAACAAAATGATATCAATAATTAATAACTACTATCAATTCCTTTTCTTCCCTTTCTTTTGCGTTTACCTAAATGGCGTCATTTGGACGAATTTATTCAAAACATTTTCAGTTTATAAATTAAATTAAATGCTGACAGACGATTGAATCCTGACGATAGAAATGTGATTTTTTTTAAAATTTTCCTGAGAAACATAATTTAATCACAATCTTGCAGGGGTGATTGTGCTCCGGGGGTACCCCGGATTTCCGGGTTTTTCCGTCGACCCTTCCGGGTTTTTCTTTCGGCTCTACCGGGGTCATAAAATCATCCTGTTTAGTGGAAAAAAACGAATCGAAATTGAAAATATGTTGCAAAAACAATGTACGCGACGCTGCGACGGACGTCGCAGACTTTTTAGGGCACCTGCAGACTAAAAACATACAGCGATGCCGCGGACGCGCTATAGCGGGTAAATTACGCGAAAAAACGGCAAACTTCGTCGAAGGATCGTTAAAAAAAACGGCGAATTTCGTCGGAAAATCGCCGAAAAACCGCGAAATTAAAAACATTCGCCAAATTAGCGATAAACGTTTCAGTTACGGCAACCCTTACCCAGAGCCTGATCGGAGTGAAACTAGCAAACCCTCTGTCATGCGTTTTCCTAACCCCTTGTCTTGTTTTAACCAAAGAATATAAACGAGAATACCGATACCGAAAGATATTCTTTGTCCTACCCCTAAACCAGGAGACAAAAACCAGTCTTTTAAAAGATACCTGAGTATGAATCTTTATCTCCCCCCCCCCCAATCTCCCTTTCGTTTAACAATGCTGATCCTCCCCAAATTCTGTTATGGGCTGCACCAGATGTCAATGAGTGCATATTTTTCATAAACCTTCATTCAATACCCTTCCCCTCGAAATTTGCGCTTTTCTATGGCGAAATGGCTCTCGGTAGAGTATAATTTGAAAAGAAGAAAAAAATAAGTAGACTGTAGATTAGGGTCTGAACGGGCCGGAATTTCCGGGGCCGGGCCGAACGAAAGCTACCTTTTCCCGGCCCGTACAAAATTCAGTGAAAACAGGCCCGGCCCGTTTAAAATCCATTAAACCACGCCTGACTCAATATCTAAAAAAATTCAGATTTTTCTTAACATACAATTAAGATTCTATATTTATGGGATAATTTTACGGTCCCTGTGGCAGAATGTACGCGACGCTGCGACGGACGTCGTAGACTTTTTAGGGCACCTGCAGACTAAAAACATACAGCGATGCCGCGGACGCGCTATAGCTGGTAAATTACGCAAAAAAACGGCAAACTTCGTCGAAGGATCGTTATAAAAAACGGCGAATTTCGTCGAAAAATGTCTAATTTCGTTGACAGATCGCGGAAAAAACGCAAATTTAGTCAAAAGGCCGTGAAAACATGTGAATTTCGTCATAAGGCCGTCAAAAAGACATGAGTTTTGTTGAAGGATCACGGGAAAATGCGAATTTTGCCGAAGGGTTACGGAGAAAACACCAACTTCGTCTAAGGATCGTGGAAAAAACGGTCAATTTCGTCGAAGAAACGGCAAATCTCGTCGTCGGATCGCGAAAAACGGAGAATTCTGCCGACAGATCGCGAAAAAAACGGCAAATTTCGTCGAAGGATCGCTAAAAAACGGTAAATTTCGTCGAAGGATCTCGAAAAAACGGAAAATTTCGTCAAAGAATCGTCAAAAAACGGTAAATTTCGTCGAATGATCTCGAAAAAACGGCAAATTTCGCCGAAGTATTTCGAAAAAACGGCAAATTTCGTTGTCTAAAAGTGTGTATCTTCAAAATGTTTAGGCTGTAAAATGTTCATCAATTTGTAAATTTTGCAAAAAAAAATGTAACAAATCAGTAATTTGTGCCCCAGAATCAGTTGTAAAAGTTACACTCTCAAATTCACAACTTTTAAGATTCTTTTGTGTGTAGCATCACAAAATCTCGATAACTGGATTTTTTTTTTTTATTATTGGTATGGAAAACTTGGAAAAGTCAGGGAAATTTATTGCTGATCTGGAATAGACACCCTGTTGTTTGTTTTATGAATATTTGGAATAAATTTCTTCAATGATAAAAAAATAAAAAGACAACTTTCCATATCATATTTAGCAAGACAATGTTTACTCATCATTTAATGAAGTCATTCAATTTTCAGTGCAAATAAGGTAAGTTTATCAAATTATGTTTTCTTACAACTTACATTACAAAAACTAGCAGTAATTACGGTATTCTTATGTTATTTGAGTTTCATACAGTTATATAATAAGTTATGGTGTAAATGGATATCAGTATTTTGCATCGGTAATTTTCAGGATTTTTCACCTGTGTGTCAATAATTTTCAGGGTTTTTTACCTTGTGTCACAATCACCCCTGATCTTGTCTTCATTATCGATTGAAATAAAAGATAAATTCAATTTCAATTTGAAAATGACGAATAAAAAGAAATCAATAATCCCTATCGGGATCCCTTTAATTTTTTTCCCTTTTTTGTCACAAAAAAACTGAGTAATTAGTTGCCATCATTACAGAAATGTCATTAAAATTAGAAAAAAATTAATATCTCAAACTAATTCCAATTTCAAAATTCTATTACCAGTTTTGACATCCGCGGATTTTTATGAACAATTGGTATTAATTTCACCATCAAGCGTTTAATATTTTATTAAAAATAGCCTTGAAACATAATCAGTCGTTTAATCAGTCGTTTCATAAAATCGTTTCATAAATTCGTTTCATAAAATCGTTTCACAAATTCGTTTCATTAGGATTTTATATATATAGGGTAGATATATACAGTATAACCTCGATATCTCGAATCTCTGGGGAAGAGAAAAAAATTCGAGATATAGAGGTTTCGAGTTATCAAGGTTTTGACAAAATTAAAAAATCCAAATCTTCGTTTTGCTGTAAAAAATAAGATTCATTAAAAACTATATGTACAATCTACTAATAATTTAAAAAATGCTATTTTCAACGTTTTAATATAATTTCAAAATTTTGTGATACACATACCTGTTTTGATTAAATACAATATCCAATTCTTTATCAAGAGATACATTTAGTTTTTCTGAAGAAACAATCTTTAATTGAAGTCTGTCGTCTCACAGAATCTTTTTGCAATTGCACAGTTTTCTGTAACGTAGCAATGGAACCAAACGCTTCTGTTCGAATATTATCGTTTGTTTCGAGAAATCTCTGCAGCAGGTGAACTGCCTTCTTGACTTCCTGCACGGTAATTTTTTCGTGCTCTTGTTGATCGAGTAGTTCTTTGATTTCTTCTCCAGAAACTTCTGCATTAATGCTTGAAACAATCTCTTCATCTCTCATCGTGCCGCACACTTCAAGCTCATTGTCTACATTAAAAAATTCTTCGAATGAAATTTCAGTGTGATATGCCTTTTGTATTGATTACCAGTGTTCTAGATTCAGTTCTCACTCTTCAGTTGTTTGCTTAATGGAATCAACTTCCTCTGTTTAACTGGAATTTATGTTTTCTAAAAACCCTGCTTTGATGGAACAATTTCTTATCGTTGATTCTGTAACATTTCTCCATGCATAGTCAACCATTCGCATTGACTGTAAGATGTTGATTTAGATGTGTTAGAAGGTTTACCTTCATCGATATTATCCAGGAGTCTTCTCACAATTTGAGCAGGATAACCAACCTTGAAACTACGGATTATCCCCTGGTCGAGTGGTTGTAACTTTGAAGTCGTGTTTGGCAGCAAAAATTTAACAGTGAAATTTTTTCGGATGCAATGCAGCAAGCGTGTGACTGGATTGCTATTGCTCCTTTCAGTGTACTTTCAAGTGTAGTTTTGTTAGTTGCAGTTTATAAAGTCTTCCATTCTCATCCTTTAAGTCTTTGTATCAACAAAGGGATAAAAGAATGTGAAATGGGCATCTAGATCAAACTGTTTCTGCAGCAAATAGTAGTCAAAGGAAAAAAATAAAATAAATTTCTGTGGAAAAAATTTCGATATATCAAGGGTTTTGAAAAATATATTTCGAGATAACTATGGAAAATACGTAAGAATATTGATAAAAATGCAGGGGAAATTTCTTTTTTCGAGATATCAAGGGTTTCGAGATAAGGAGGTTCGAGATATCGAGGTCCGACTGTATATATATATATATATTATATTGTGAAAAATGCAACATTCTGAAGGAATCCTCCAAAATGAATGAAATGATCCCCGACATTAGCTTTCTACAATATGCCCCGGCTCCCCCTATTTGTACAAAGTTGCTACGCTACTGTCTGTATCTGGCAGGCAAAGCAGCTTCGGATATCCAATATCCCCCCCCACTCAAAAATTCAATGTGTCTGTTCTTTAAATATATATTATACAGACAGACATATATATATATATGTCTGTTCTTATAATATATACATCTTATATATTATGCCCTATATATATATCATATCTGTCTTATTTGCATGTCATATATGTGTCACATATGACTATAACTTGGACATGTATTTCATATATCTTGTCAATCCTTCTAAGTTGCATGGTGATTAATTCTCAGGGCTGCTGTAACAAGGAAGTACCTATTTTTTAAACAAAAAATGGTCTTCAGAAATATTCAAAGAAACAGCAGAAACGAGTTTTTGTAACTGAAATTCCTTGCCATCTGTTAAATTTAGTAACATGAAAGCAACTTCTGTCATGTATTGTTTAGAATTAATAGTGCTAATAGAAGAGAAATTTGAAAAGTAATCAGTAGGAAGCATGATTAAGCTTTTTTCTTAGAAAAAGAAAAAAAAAATTCTTAAACGTAAGTTGTTTAACCTTCTCACCGCTGCGACCTGATATATCCGTTCACTATGCTAAAGGTTTCACAGCAATACAAGGTTTGTTTAAATTAATATAATTCTACAAATATAATGCATTTTTAAAACATCAAGTAATGATTGATACTCTCAAGGATTATATTTATATACGTAATTAAGTTTTTTATCTCAAGTTTGAAAATTCAGATTTGTTAAGCATTTTAAAAAAATTACAGAAAAAACATTATAAATTTGCCCTTTTGCTCGGCGGTCAGGGGGTTAAATTTTCAAAATTAACTGATAGCCCATTTTATAACAATTCCAGCTATAATAAATCTAATTAACAAAGAACAAATTGGTGTATTTTTTATTAAAAGACAGCAGTATATTTTTAAAAAAGGATTTCACACATGAAAAATTTTATTAATTATTTAAAAAAGAATAAAGTGATTGCATTTCCCTTTTTCAGATTTAGATCAAGTTTACTTTGCTTTCATTTTATATAGAAGTAGTGAATTAAAAAAATCAATTTAATTACCTTTGTTTTGTTTTTATTGGAGCTCACCTGTTTGTCTAGTGGTTAAGGCATTGGCTACTGGGAAAGGGTGACAGGTTTGAATCCTGACTTAAGCAATGGCATTTGTATTGTATTAGATTCCACTTTAAATAGAGGTCCCAGTCTGTATAGAACTTGTGTAAAGAATATTATCAGAGCCCCCAACAAATCTATTAATTATAAAATTGTCTTTTAAAATCATCTGATTCCTTCTGAATATCTTTTGTACATCTGCTTTTTTAACAGACGTTAGCAGACATTTAAAAGCCTGAACAAAACCCACATGTATATTTCTTGTTAAACTGTTTTTGAATTGTTAATTAATGATATGGTTATTAAACTTTTGTAGAGAAAAAAATTACTTTGTTTGTCAGGATTAGAATCCATATTGTTGAAAAACTCTAGTGGACTCGATGAATGCGTGCTTCATGAATAAAAGTGCTCACATTAAACAATTTTAGTAAGAAAACTTCAATGCTACTGTTTTCTTTTATTTGTGACAAGTGTAAAATATAGTTAAAAAGTGTTCTTAAAAAACTAGTATTTTTTTAATTCCTTGTATTTTAATAAATTTATACAATGTCTGCCTGTTTAAGAATATGTATAGTCACTGTGAAAAGAAAAAGATATACACCTTACATTTTATCACAAAATTGCCTCAGAGAAAAACAAAAATACCCATTCAACTGGAAATTTTGTCTTTTCAATTTATGCAAAAAAAATAAGCTTAGGGGTCATCTTCACACTGAGATTGTATCAAACTCTGATATTTTCAATATGGACACTTAATTTTGACATCATGTTTGGCTTTTTTGATAAATTTTGCCTCAGGGTACAAACAAAGTCATTCAGTCAAATAGTTTAGGAGTTATTGTAGTTTAAACTTTAAAAAAGTATAGCTCATTCTGCCAAGTACTTATTAAGTTTAGTTTATAAAACTACCTGAAATTGCAATCTGTTTTTCAATGATTAAAAAGGAATTTAATATTACCAAATCCAAACTTTAAATCTTCATACTTCCTAACTATTTAACCGAATGACTTCCTGTTCAGTATCCACAGATAAAATGTACTGGAAAATCCAAATATGCTATCAAAACTGGGTGTTTGTATTGAAAATTTCAAAGTTTGATACAGTTTTAATATGAAGATGACCCCTTAAGCCTATTTTTCTGATATAAAAAGAAAAGAAATTACCATTCCTAATTGAATGGCTATTTTTGTTTTCTTTTTCTGTGACAATTTAGCGATTAAATTTTGTGGGGTGTATCTCTTTCTTTCTGGTACCTATTATACATAAATTTAACATTTCTTCTGTTTCTTGCATCTTATATGCTTTACACCTGGTATACCAATCTTCTCTTCCTGCCTTTTTTTAAAAAAAAGTTATATATCTATTTTCAACAAGAAATTTTACTTAAATGGAATTAAATAATTACCACATAGTAGACACATTTTATAAAATAAATTTTCTGGTTCATAATATTTTTATTTGGCTTCAAAACCCCAGAAGGTGTGTAGCTATATACTGTTTACACCATTTACCTCATGGATAAATAACTGTTTTTTTTATATTTTCACTATTTCCTTAAATGATATTATACTTATTCTTCTAGGTCATATTCCTTTGGTGTACACTATCATACATCTTTTAACAAGTCATAGAGTTTCCAGTTCTTCAACTAATACCTTAATAAGCACAATTGCAGCAATTACTTACATTGATACTCAGGGATGTATCATTACCACCTTGCCATCTTACTTGTGTTATTGCTTTCTAAAATATGTAAATCAGCCTTCAGCTTCAAAGTTTTAACTTTATTTTGAATTTTTGTTTTATCAGTACTGACCAATTTATTTTATCAGGAGCTGGAATGCTATCTGCTTGTATATGACTCATCCAAGTTAATTTTAAATTCAAATACTAGTATAAGATTGTAGCAAAATATAAATACTAGATTTATGTGAAATCACTTGGAGGATTACTAAAAATAGAATAAAAAAACTATTGTAAATTTCTAGCAAAGAAATATAAAGAAAGCTTTCCACATAACATTATAACTCAAGATTGTTTAGTGATCTCAAATCAATTATGCTTTTATGACATTAAATGGTTAATTTACACTAACAATGAAATTTGTTCTAAAGCCATCACTTGCGCATATAGCTCTTGTGAAAATTGCTGTTTCATTGTGGAACCAGAATAATGTCAGGACTTTAATATTGATGGCGGATCTCCGTTTTTATTGGGATTTCAGTTCTGCAAGTGAAAAATGGATGAACATCTTAAGAAAAGTAGCAGAAAATGTGGAACATCTTTCACTTCCAGAACCTTTAAAAGATAATTTGATAGCTGTTTGTATCGCTATTGGCTCGAAAATTTTAAAATGGTTGAGTTTCCATCACAGATATCTTCGCATACAACTACCAGCTCAATTTTGTTGGACTTCGCAGGGTACAATAGATGGAAAAAAGACAGCCGAAATCTTAATTAAAGATGAGAGTTTTGATATTTCCACACGTTACAAACTAGCATGTTTTTATTGTTTGGAGAAGGATATTCATGAATTTTGGAAGGTTATGCCTATAGATTCCAAAAAATCTCATTTGGACACAACTGTACCTAGCATGTGTAATTTTTGGTCAAGTGATATAACGAAGAGCAGTGCGAATTTTTCTAACAAATTTAAATTTGAATATTGTGCAAAAGTTGGCAATGAAGTGGCAGCTCAGTACTATCTACTCAAACTAACCCCATCAGAAAGAGAAGAGTCGCTGGTAGAGACTGCAAAATGCGTACAGGATTACAATGTTTTGATGTTTTTACTCTCCGAAATGAATGATGAACAACAAATGGAATTTTTTAAAACACACTTTTACATAGTGTTGTTAGTTTTACTAGAATTTCCTTGGCAGAGTTTTTTTAGGGAAGCAGTAAGTTGCATGTGGGATTTTCTCCCACAAGACTATTATTTGTGTATATTGATTGACATTATCGGTAACGCTGGTGGCTGTACAGATTGGCCCTATCAGAAGCTTTTCACCCAATTTTGGCAGGATATGCCTAATGCTGCAAGAAGTTATACTACAAATAGAATTCATAGATGTTATGGTCTACTACCGCGGTTGTGTTCTATTAGAGATCAAGAAAACATCAGATTAATTCTCAAGGATGCAACCCCTACCGTAAAAGAGAAGCTTATTTACAGTGATAAAATACATAATTTTTGCCAACGCTCCATTCATGACAATGAATGGGATAGTCTTGAATTCTGCATTCGAGAGTGCTTTCCATTGAAAAATGAAATGTTGAAATTTAAACAGGAAGCTGAAAAGCGTATAAAGTGGAATAGCGTAGAAGATGACATTGAGAGGACTAAAAAACACAAATGGAATCAATTGTTTTGTTTGTCTGATGACTCCATTTGTAAAAACGATAAGAGACACACAGAATGTGGAAGTGTTTCATCTAAGCGATTTCGGAGCCTACAATAATGCATGCTTCAAAAGCAAGGGAAGAAATTAACCTAATTATTGTAAAATTTTGTACTGAAATCTCTTAGTTTTCTAACTGTGGTCTTAGTTTTGAAGAAAATTAAGAAAGATCCTTTGCTAACCTTCTGAAGAAAAAATAATTTCCTTTTACAATGCAACAGTTATTATATGTATTTAAAAATAAACTGTAAAAATGTTAACAATCTATTTAAAGTATTACAAAATATTGTGTAAATGTTTTTGCTCACATACAATTTTAACTATGCATTTAAAATTTTTTTTTATTTTGATAGATTTTAAAATTATAATTGCAAAATAATAATAATTAAATAAAATCTTGATTTATTTTGCTGAATAAAATAGATTCTCACAAAAAAAAACATTCTCATTAAATAACTGAATAATTTTAAGTAAAAGGATAATTTTATGATCTATAGAGATACAAAATATATACTTTTTTCTCTTTTATTAAATCTATTTCATAGTTAAACCATATCGATATAATATCATATGTGCAAAAACATTTACTTAATTTATAATTTTCTTAAATTTAATCAGTTAATGAATTTTTGTCATTTGTTAAAAGTTATGGAATCAATGTTATGTTTTAAACAAGTAATATAAAATTTTTTTTAAAGTCAATTCCTACTTTTTAATCATAAATATATAAAATAAACCCATGCAACATTAATGTCCCACGTTATCTTTATTGAACATTATTTTATAATCATCGTTGCAGTATTTAATTTCTGTGGCATCACTCATTTGAGATAAATCTTTCATTTCATTTAAGAAAACAATGGGAGGAATTTTTTCTCCCATTTAAAACTAAAATTAATTAAATTTAATGAATTAATATTTGAAAAAACTGTATTAACATAAAGTGTCATCCACTACAAGTTTAAAAAAAATTATTTGAACTTGAGTGGATGAATAGAAAATATTTTATTAACGATTGAAAATTTGAACAAGATATATATAGAGAGAGTATGAGCTAATAGTAGGAATTTAATAAAACAGGAGTTTTATAATTGGGTCTTATTTTCTCTTAGAATTGATGTTTAAAACTGTTTTATGTTTACCTGTATAATATACCTTTTCGTGAAAACTTTTGTTTATGTACATAACTTTGATTATTTGATCTTTAAAGATGTGTTGTAATGAAATAAGATTACTTTTTTCATTCAAAATATTTTTGTCTCTACATTGTCCTTCCTATAATTTGAAAATTGCTGTACTTACTAGCAATATGTTGCAATCACTAATAAAAGATGTTGAATATATATGAAGCTATAAGAAAGTTAAAGGTGAAGCTAATGTAAAAAAACTTCACATATTATTTTGAAAAGATAGCAAAAAAGAAATATCCTTAGAAATTTTTTTAAAATGAACATATTACAGCTGAAGAAAATCTATAATATAAGCGTGCCTGTATTATGGATGAGCTTAAGGAAATTACTATAAAAGTTATTTATACATTTTATAAAAATGAAACTAAAGACTTATTGTGCATTTTTGTTATTCAGTCATTTTGAATTTCATGCTAACATTGTTTTTCTGAAAAATGATACATTGATTGAATAAAATAATGTATTTTGCATTTTATTTTTATATTCATTTTGTAACTTAACCTTTTCTGTTACTTTATATGAGAAAAAATTTATTTTACAACTGAAACATGAAATTCCTGATTATTGTTTATATGTATATTTTTTATGAAACTGAAGGGTTATTCTGAATTTCAGTTAAATCATTTTCATGTTAACATTGTTTTTCTGAAAGATGATAGGTTGAATAAAATTATATATTTCAGATCTTTGTAATTTTAATAAAATTTAAGTGCAATATTGTTTAATATTCATTATTGAAACTCTTTCTCTCTTTTTTTTTTAATCTAAAGGTGCAATGATTCAGTTTTAAAAAGAATCCTACTAATAGATATTAAAGAAAGCAAAAAAATATATATATCTTAAAAAGCATGGAATATTTTTCTTCTAGAGTAATTAAAAGTTTAGTAGAAATTAATGTATGAATTTGTGATAGAAAATTAAGTAGTGCTTAGTTTGAGAAACTTTAAGAAAAAATCCTAATTTAATATTTCATTTTTATAATTGTGTAGCCAAATACAACTTAAAAAGAAAAAAAGTGTAAAATATTTCATTTTTATCAATTTTTTATTCCATTTGTGAAATACTTGATATATTCTTCTATGAAACAAAGTCAGATGGTCAAAGTTTCATGAAATGAAACATGCACAAGAATTTCCCAAGAATTGTTTTCATCTATATTTTTATAATAAAATTCAGACCTGTTGTTGCTAACAGACTTGCCTGCATTTGCAGTCTTACCACTCATAATTCAGCTTTAATTTTTGTTTAAATGATATTGAATAAAATTTCATATCTTTGTAGTTTTATGGTAATCTTTATTTGGAGTACAATTCAATTATTCAGTATTGGAAAATGTTTCCTTTTCTTCTGGATTTTAAATTGCAAGGAAGAGTTACTGCATTGGGTCAGGTTAAGTTTTTTTTTTCTTTTTGTGAGTCTGATTGACCCAATTTTTCAAAAAAAGGCCTTAAAATATTTTTTATATGAAAAAACTATATTTGAATACTAATGAGCAGGCCCTGTATAACCCAACACACACAGGACTGTCCTACTAGAGTTGTACACTTAGAGCTTTACAAATTTGATAAAATCTGGTAGCCAGCAAAAAATTATAGTCGCAAATAAAAAGTAAAATCCTCCTCCCCTGTTGGGGATTTTCAAAAAGCTCAAAAGTTTTTTATGAATGAATTGAGAAAAAATAATAACAAGCACAGTTTAGAATTATTAATTAATAGTTTACAATAGTACATAATTTAGAAAATATAAAACTAGTAAAACTAATGTAACAAAATTATGTCTCAAAAAATATACTGTAATGAAACAAAAACTGTAAAGAATAATAACATATAATCACTTACCTGTTATTATTCTTTAAAATGAATGCAATAGATTAATCAGTTTTAATTCTGAACACAAAAATCTGATTTAAAATATACAAAAAAAATTGAGCATTGTATCGAATTTTAGGCCACAGAGATTGGGTTGACACTATTTCTTACTGTTTTATTGAAATCTCTTAATTCTCCCGCATTCAAATCACTTGATATGCTAGCTGACTACAGCAGAAAAGAATGATGTTTTCTGTGCATGAAAGAGAAAATACTTTATCTTGGTTTCTGCAATAAAAGTACTACAGAAAGGGAGGATCCTTGCTTGCTGCACATGATTTGGGGGAGAGAAAAATGCCATTGTGCATAATTTCTTAGGTCAATTTTTGTCAAAAAGAAAAAAAAAATACAGCCAGATTAAATAACTCAGTCGCCAGATATAAAAATATGGTCACCAGTGGCAACTGCATTTTTTAAGCTGGTCAATTTTTGTCAAAAAGAAAAAAAATACAGCCAGATTAAATAACTCAGTCGCCAGGTATAAAAAATGGTCACCAGTGGCAACTGCATTTTTTAAGCTCCGCATGCACTGATTTGAATAACCCTGACTCGCAGTTTGGTTTAGGCTAGATTTAACTGGTTTTTGCCATTGCAGTTCAGACTTGAGTTGAGGCAACACAAATTGTTTTGGGTTTAGGCTACCTGATTTTTCAAAAGAAAGTCTAAAATACTGCTTCAAATAAAAAACTATATATTTCAATATCAATGAGCCTATATGTATTAGTGTTTCTACACAAAAGATAAATTTTTTATTAGTGATAATTGGAATATTTTTTCATAATTTTATTAAAATATGGATAAATTTTCTTTGATTTTGGATCAGGTTTCTGGTTGATGTTAAGGAGAATTTTTGGGTTTGGGTCAGTTTATACTCGACCTGCAGAGGATTTTATATTCTAATAGAAAATAGCCCTGAAAAATGTTGGTTTTAGATAAAAGAATACATAAGGAAATAAAACAGTTATAATATCATAACTTGTACATTTAAAACATGAAGTAATCGCACAATGAGCTGTATATGTCCTCCTCAGCTGCCAAAACATAGTTAAAATACATATTCCTGCACTTTTTTTTTCTGAGAAAATATTCTGAATAATTGGGCCAACCTGAACCCAAATCGCAAAAATCAAATTCCAATCTGAAACAATTAAAGTGAACATGACCCACAATGGAAAATATTTAGTGTTAATTCGAAATGCATCAGTTTACTCAGCCTGAGAGAAGACATACTACAGAGTAGCCAAGATAAAAGAGGCCCAGTATACAGAAGTACAAATACTTACTAATTTTTATTTAAATGTATACAGAATATTATTATTAATAACAACATACTGAACAATCAATAGTTCACAGCAGGTGTTATTCATAATATTCTGTATTTACTACTTTTAAATAAAAATTATAGTAAGTATTTGTACTTCTTTATACTGGGCCTCTTATCTTGGCGACTCTGTATCTTCTACTGAGGTACCTTGTATATGTTTCTGTTATTTCTTTATTTTTCAGATATCTGAACATTCTTACAGTTAAAAAAAAGATTTTTAGTGAACTCCAGTTAAAGACTATTTTTGATTTTAGAAGTGACATTACCACTATTGATACAGATTGATAAAATTCTGTAAAACTTAACATTTATTTATGAAACTTTAAAAATATGAAATACAAATTTCATGAATGTAGATTTGAGTGATAAGCATCATGTCATTACTTTTTATTAATTGAAATAAAATTCAGCAACATTTGCAAGAGGTAGAAATCATTCTATTCACATGTTCTTAAAAGAATCCAGTGATACTTAAATTAATTGAAGTCTAAGTTCTGCAAATAAATTTTAAGTTCTCCAATATTATTTATGAAAAGATCTTAAATGGTATCTTCAATTATTACAAAATCCAGTCTTATGCTGTGTCAGAATTTAACACTTGGTAGCTCATTAGCTAATAAATTTCTCAAAATTTGGTTTTCATTATTAGAAAGCTCAAGTCTAATAATATACTGTTTTCTAAAAAAATGTTTTGAGAAGTTCAAAGCACTTTTGACAAAGCATTAACTTTTATTCAAATAAAAGGGCCAAAATTAATTGCTTTTTTTAAAATACTTATTAAAATTTAGAGAGATTTATTTTTGAAAATGTTCTACATTGGTATTAGAATTCTTATTGTGACCAGATGTGCAGATTTTAGAATTTTGCAGATTTCTGATCACCATTTTGTTTACATTTCTATACAGTAATATTTCTGAACATTATAGTGAATGCTTACAATAAAGTAAAATATTAAAAAAAATTAACATATGATTAAAATGTTAAAATTAAATATCAAGTAATTACTATACATAATATTTCACATCATAAACACTACGTCTGATTACTAATACATAGTAATTACTAATACATAATTAAATATGCATAATAATGATGAGATAATTTTTCCTTTAATTATTCATTGAAATTTGCTTCATAAAGGTACACTAATAATGAACATAACAATAGTAAAATATCAAAATTTTATTTCGTTTTTAGCCAAACTTAATAACCAAAAAAGCTTCACTAGTACATAAATGTATTTGGTAGAAAGTTCGCGATTGCCACTGATCAGCATGATCTTGAATTTTTTGGAAAGGAATTCATACTTTCTTCATGAGAATGTATGAATTCAGATATATTAAAATGTGCATGGGATGATTAAAAAAAAAAAATGTGAATTTTTCGTCTGCATTGTAACTGTAAGTTTCATTGTTTACATCTGCTAAGATGTGTGGATTTTAGTATGGTGGATTTAAGGAAGCCTACTGTATACACATTTTGCAGCGACATTTTAGAGATTAAAATTTGATGAATGCTGAAATAAATATATTTAATGTGCTTAACGAAATTTTAAATGTAGCATCGAAAATTATACATGGTTCAGATTTCCTCTGAACATAAGACATCATTTAGAAAAGTCCCAAGGACAGTCACTTACATGTGACCTCAGCAAGTTCTTTTTAAAATTATTCTACAAGAAAGGAAGGTTATTTTTTTCCTTTTTACTGTCCTAGGCACCTGTTCCATCACAAAAAGTTGAATCCTTCTAATAACTTTGATACATCTAAAAATAAAATGAAAATTCAGACTGATAAGGAATAGCTTTAGTCTATGATACTAATCAACTTACAAAGAAATTAGCAGTGTTTTGCTGATTTTTATTTTCTGAAGTTCAACAATTTAAATCTTTCAGAGATATTCTCCAAAATCGTTCCTTATCATTCCTTCATATTCATTAATTATACAAGTGGTACTTAATATGTGGTGTATGGCCCTTGGTTTTCATTTTTTGCAGAGCCGAAAATTGAGCACTTAATTCGAAATTATACAAATATAGACAGATATATATTTTCTAAAGTGTATTATTAAGGGTAGGCAATTGTTTTCAATGTCTGTATCAGACCTTAAAAACAATACAATACAATAAAAAAAAATAAACAGGACTTCTAAACATATTTTCTGTAATTAAAAAATCCTAACACTAGAGTAGAATATTGTAAGTCTGGTCTATCATTTTACCTTTGTGAAATTCCCTGTTGCCAAATTTCCCTGTTACCAAACGGACTTTATCCATCACAGAACCAATATTATTTGTTAACATTAGTTTAAATTACAAATGCACATTGATAATTAGTATAACTTTTACTAATTATCAAAGTAACTCATTATAATATGTGAATTTTCACTTGCAAGAAAAGTGACAAACCGCCAAAAAATCATTTTGCATATTATTGCACTAATAGATGTTACTTAGGTATATCTTGCTACAAGAAAAATGTCATAAGTGTAGCTATCCGGAAGATGGCTGGATTATGCTATGTGTCACTTCCCCACCACAAAGGGGGGGATTATTCTATTTAATCTTCCCTATCTCTTCTATGTCTTGGTTTGTAAGCATTTTGCACTTTTACAGTTGCATGCAGAGCTAAGTACTATAGTTTTATGTTACAGTAAAAATTACCAATTTCTTGCCTCTCATGCAAAATGCAGCATTTTCGCGTTGTGTCACTTTTCATGCAGATGAGTGGTTATGTCTTAAAAATGCACATGAAGCCCTTGAGTTAACTTCTGTAGCAGATTGTGGCTCTTACAGAAATTTTAGTAAGTACCACCGCACTTATACCACTAATACTTTGAGTCAATATTACTCACATGCAAAAGAATCTAATGTTTTTACTCTTCAAATGAATGTTACACAGAGTAAGACAGAGATACACTTTGCCTGAAAAGAGCGACTGCGGTGGATGACTTATAAACTAAATCATCGCTTTGGCAATTTTTTCGTGATTTCCATTTAATTGTAACCCTATTCAGCTTGACTGCTTTTGCTGTTGTCATTTGTACAAGTGCAAATTTTCGGCATTCGCTATTTGATTTTTGAATCTTGATTAATATTTATTATTAAAATTACTCTTTGAAGATCAAATAGGTCATTATAATTCTTCAAAATGTAAGTTATGATTTATTTTCATGTGTTATTTTTGTTCTTGTTTTTAAAGTTCCGTAATGTTTGAAATATTTTATATATATTCAGTGTTGACAGATTTTTGCTGAAACGTCATGTTAAGGCTCACTGTGGAGACGCAAAAAGTTTTTGGTTTCCATCTGTCTGTTTTCCGTAAAAATGGTCCGATTAGGTTGATTTTTAGTTGGTATGTTGGCCAGGTATCCGGAATTAGCTGTATAGCCTTTGGTTAAATTTGGTTCATTCATTCGGAAAATATAGAACATTTTTTTTAGGCCATAATGCTTTCCTATGGGGATACAGACGATTTTTCAAATTCCATTTTTATCTGAAATGAAAATAGAATGTTTGCATAATGGATTTAGACGTAAAATTATGAATGCTAAATTTTCGATATAAATTTCCAATACTTTTAAAATTTTGCCGATAAATTTAATAGAATTTAGAAATTAATTGCTTAAAATATTTGAAAATGTTTTTGCATCTGTTCGGGAAATATAAATATCTTATTTTCATATTTTTTACAAATTTTAAAAGCGTTTATTTTTACTTTCCACTTTAATTTATTCGTTGCTGATGAATATCTGTTTATTTTTTTAATTAAAAGAATAAGCAATTCATCAGAATTTTACACTATCATTGTATAACATTGTGTTTAATTTAATGATTCTAATTTCTGGAACATTCGAAGAATTTTATATGCTTATAAATATGCATGCAATTGAAAAAATAACAATTGCGGATTGTAAGATGTTAAATAATATCAAAAATAAGATTTAAATAACAAGTAGCAACAAGCAGTTGCCATATTTTTAATTTTTTTCCCTTCCTTGATTTGTTGCCAAGAAAGCGATATATAGCCGTTATTGGAAACCTCGCTTCTGTTATGGGTGTAGTTTCTGCGTCATCCGCAGATATCGCCACTGTCTATGTGTAATCCCATGTTAAAGAAGTTATCATTGAAGTCTATGAGAGTTGATTCTCTGTTTAAATCTCCCTATTCTGTGGAATGTTACGCATCTTTGATTATATTTGTTTGCTATTTCATGACCACTTTTGTATAGTTGTCATGTGTGTCAATGTCAAATCAACGTATCTAACAACCTGAACTCCTTAGAATTTTTAAAGGGTTTGCTAGGTTCATAGAGAAATGAATAAATACTCAATGATAAATCTCCATCTCTTATGGTTTTTGTAATATTAACTTCAAAGACAGAAGAAAAATGTAAATTTTTGCATTTCATGCAACACAAATTTAGTTATATTTTGTTCCCTAATTGTCACATAAGCTTACTTTTAGTGTCGTTAGAGTGTTTGGATTGGGCTTTCATGTGTTAGTGTTTACTGTATATATACATATATAATTTATTCATGCCAATTTTTTTTGCATAAAAGTGACAAAGCAAACTTTTAAATCTAAATTTCTTAAACATATCACTTGCTTCTTTCGATCACACAGATTCATGTCATGGCATGAAAATGAGATAACAAAGGCAATTAATTTTGTTTCTTGCTGCATGCACAATAAATTATAGGAGAAAAAAGGTTATCTTATTTCGGTTTTGCTTTTATTTATTGTTTCTTTAAATTACTGGCACAGCAAAGAGGAGGGGGGGATTTCAGGGTAAAAATCCCTCTCGGAACATTTGAAAAGCTGATAACATTTAAATATACACTAAAAATACTTTTTATTGTGCTTAAGACGTCAACATAAACCTTAAAGATGTTAAAATTTACATGTTTCGATTTGTTCATCAAATCCAAGATTTGATGAACAAATCGAAACATGTAAATTTTAACATCTTTAAGATTTATGTTGACGTCTTTTAAGCAAAATAAAAAGTGTTTTTAGTGTATATTTAAAAGTTAATTCTAATGGACGTATTTTGACTCTCCACTTTATTTGAAATATAATAACAGTTGAAACTGATTACATGCATGAAAACCCCTTTTGTTTACGTAACAATATAATATGAGGTGTAAAAACCAAAGTAAAGAAAAGTATAAACAGCATAAAATGTTTACTATTCAACTGTTTCAAATAATAGGAGCCGCTATTTCAACACAAATTAATGAAAGAGAAGGTTAAGAGCAATAGCAGCAAAGTAGTACATATGTTACTGCTGTTGCTCTTTCTCCCTCTTTTTTTATTTCTCTGAAGAATTAAAGAAGTTGCTCTTTTATGAAACCTTTAAACACATATATGCTAAATTTATTGTTTGTGCTTTTTATTACGTAAGCTTTTATGTGTCACATATTCTGTCACACTACTAAATTGTTCATTTTATGAGGAACCAATTGTTGAAAATCCCTACCAGATGAGTTGTGCCATTTTTTAAATTGTAAAAAGTGACATTTTAGTTGGGTTCTTTAATGAAATGTTATATTCTGCCTTACAACTTATAAAGTTTCAAGTATTAAATATTTCTTTTGAAAAAGAAAAGTTTCACAAGTTTTCATAATCATCAGTATGCTCTTCTAAACCATGCAGTGACTTAATTATCATTTTAAAGTACAGTAGAACCTTGATTATCCGACCCTCATTTAACTGGAACTCTTTATAAACCAACATCAGTTTCCTGACCTTTTTAAATTTTCACATTCCTTGTGTATGCAAGTGGTCCTTTCTGAACTAGGAGTACAGATAAACATTTTGGTTCCCCTTTCTTAGAATTCCTTTGAAATTAACTTGAGCTTTTGCAAGCTCCGATCTCAGTATAAGTGTATACTCACCACCCCCCCTCTCCGGTATACTCGTCCCTGTTTTTTACAAAAACACTCCCCATTTCGAAATTTGTAAGACAGTACTGCCTAGTCTCACAACATTCGAATGCTATTGTACCCTCTGATTGTAAGCAAGCGCAGGGAACAAAACCCTTTTTGTAATCTTTGCACAAACAGAAATTTTGACAGCTGCAAAATTTCAAAAGGGAGAGGAGAAATCAATGTGATATTTTCGCTACACACTCTCTTACTGTTTGTTTACGAATGGTCAATAACTGGGGGTTTCGCCCTATGTCACATCACCAGTTATGATTTTAGACATAATGCGGTGACCACCATTATTAAATAATTTTTGAGTTTCTTTACTGATTCTGACATACTCTGCCTTTTTTGGTGTGTTCTGTTAAATTATGGGGAACACAATGGCAATTTTTTTTCATGTACAGTTTTTAAAGAATAAGTTTGTGTATAGTGCGTAATCGAATGTTAAGTACCTTATGTATAATTTGGTAGGTATAGCAATTATCATCGATTAATATTTTTTCCTACTGTCGACACATTTTCTAGGACTACAAATGATAATGATCTTTCCTGTGGCTTTTTCATCCAGGAGATAATGCCGGTCTCTTTTAAATTCTGTAAACCATCTGAATGCATTGACATGAGATGAAGCTTCATTTTCATATGCTAATTGTAGACGTTGAAGGCTTTCTTCTTGATTTAGCCCCACTTAAAAAACCATAAAAAAATCTTGATAATGTGCTCGTATCAACTATATTCCTCGATATAACTTTCCTTTTTTCTCACTGAAATTCACCAGTAAAATCTAAAAATAATGGATAATAATAATAATTAAATAAAACACAGTACTCCTATTTCATTGCCTTGCCTTTCTTGAAAATTATTTTGTGAATAAATATTATTACATACTACATTCTGATCAAATTATCAATGAATATTGAGTTACTTTATGTTAATGGATTTTTATCTAACCAAAACAAAAAATTATTAACAAGCATTAGTTTAAATTAGCCTTAATAAATGATATATATTACTTTAAACACCTTCTTCTATGCACATACAAAACATACAATGGGGAATGAGATATAAAAAAGGCTTTTGACTTAATACACTCACATTTTATTAAAACAAGCTGTTTGATTGAAAATTATTGAATAATCATATAAGCAAATGATCTCAAAAATTGCAGTTCAAAAGTCTTGAATAATAATTTATCTTGTTTTGAATATTTGGTAGGAAAGGTTTTTGCTCAAGATTAAATTTACACAGCACTGTAAACTTCATATATGAAAGCATCTATGCAAAATTATTCATGAAAAATGCTTTGAATAAGCCATAATTTAAAACATATAAATATATCCCTTCATTATAAGTGTACCTGAACTATAATTCGGCGGGAAGATATGTATATATATTATATATATATATTTTTAATTATTCCAATTACACAACCATATCTTGATGACATCAAGCAAGGTTACTAAACAATCATTTTATCTCACACTTCCTATGTTGGTAAAGCTTTGGCACAGATTCACCACTCATTCACTGTGAATGGTTGCTCACAAGCCCAGCTTCATAGGCATATTCACAAATCCATCTCTTTGAGAAGGTCAAGTCCTGATGAGGATTGGCTGAGTTGTATCACATGCATGATGTACTAAGCAGTGGCTGCATAAATATTTTCAACCACTTTCGGCAAGTAATCGTTATTTTGGCTTGAATTTCCCCACATGGTATAAAGATAATGCTATAATAATACTGTGACTGTATATATATATACATCTATATACAGGCCCGTAGCTAGACCTTACTTCCAGGTGGGGCAAATATTTTTCCAGGGGGGGCAGATTGTTTCTTAATTTTTTTCACGTCTCTTATACCTTGAAAAATATGTACTGTACTTTTAGTGTAATTTTTTTCTTATTTAAAACGTAAGATCTCTCCAAAGCCAGAATGAAATTTTTAATGTTTGTTCCAAGACACAATGAAAATATATCAGACATATAAATAAAATATTTACATTTACATAACGTAAATAAGTTGTTTCCTTTTAATTAAGTAATTTAAATTTATGTAGGTTTTATGTTCGTTTATATTAATAAATGCATTCAAGTACAATTTATTAAATGATGTTTCTTTATATTTACATCACGCAATAAAGATATGAGAAAGAAAAAAAACAGAATGAATAAAATGAATAGAACATAGTAACGAGGATGTCTTTACCGATAATGAAAAAATATTTTTTTAATTTTCATGATAAAAAAAAAAGAAACAGAGTACCAAATTAATTAAAAGGCCTTTTATTTTATTTTAGTTTTTTAATTTTAGTTTTAGTCTTTTACAAGTTTGACAACCTCTATTTGTTGTAAAAGTAATTTATTTGAAAGAATTTTCAAGACTAATGGGAATCATGTATAAAAACCCTCTAATATAATTGCAACCTCCTGTCTCTACTTGTATTTAATTTTTTTAGTACTTCTTCTAAATTTATGTTTTCCGTCCGTTTTCTCTCGAAGGCCAAGAAGGCTAGATCTGCCATTCTTTGACGTGACATGGACAGTCTTTGAGGCCGATTAATGGCCATCAATGTTAAAAAAGAAGATTCACAAGTGGCAGTGCTGCAACCAAATGTAGCTACAGCAGCCAAAAGTTCATAAGTGTCCTTAAATGCTTCTTTGTATTTGAATAAAATTTGTAGCTTGCTTTTTTTGTTTTGCCATTTCAATTGATCTTTAAGTACAGAGGCATTTGACTCAGGTGGCACGTCGTCTGCATCTTCATGATTGACAAAAAAAATTTTTACAACAGTCAACTCTTCAACTGAAGGTATGTTTATTCCTACAAACAAAAGGGAAATAGATGTAATTGCATTTTTAGCGATATACAGTTTGCAAATTTTAAAACGGTTTTGGGAAAAAAAATCCTTGACGGTTCGGCCTACAGGCACAGGTAGATTTCGAAGACGCAGACCGTGGGGCGCCTATTTGTTGGGAATTGAGGAAGAAATTACCTTTTTGCCATGATACAGTATTTGGAAACGCCCACTTCGAAACCTAACTTGTTTGCAGGCGGAGCCAGCAGGGATTTTTTATTTATTTATTTATTTTATTTTTTATTTATTTAATTTTTTATTTTATTTTTTTGCTATAAGGGTTGTCCTATAAAAAACTTGTCAATATAAAAGTTTTAGATAATATTAAGAGGAATTATAATAAATTTAAGCGGATTTGATATCTTCTGAATGGACGAAGTTATGAATTTTTTCTTCTAAAACCCCCTCCCCCCCTGGGGCCATTTTTAATTATATCAAAAATCTGTCCTACATAAATTTTCGGCCCTTTTCCTAGAAGTAATAATAACTTTTAACGGATTCGATTTAAGAAATTATGAGTTTTTTTCTGTTTTCACAAAGAGCCGGCACAATCACAGGAGCAACAAATTGCACCTATATCGTCCCATTGTAAAATTGTCAAAACTTTCTTTCAGAAAATAGTTCATGTACTTCTCTATTTATATTTCAGAGGACGGGTAACACAATTTCACACCACGGGTGGTCCAGTGATGTGTTAGAAAGTCTCTGAATAGCACACTTAAGTACTAAAGGGTGCTGAGCAATTCGGCTGCTTTGATGGCGCTTGTTTGTGACAGGCGATTTAAAAGCAGTCTTGAAGCCAAGTTAAAAACTTTTCGTGCAATCCTAACTATAAGCATTACAAATGAAACAAAATGAAGAAATAATAATAATAAAAAAAGGAACTTGTAAGAGGCAGAAAATTCAAAATTGCAAACGGACACTCTGTTTTTTCAAACAGATGAAGTCTTGAAATTCTCACGCTTCTGTTGTTATTTGTTATTCTGTGTTGAGTTCTGAAAAAGCCGTAAATTATGGAAAAAAATAGCATAAAAACAATATATTTTCATAAATTTTTAAATGGATTTTTATGAGAGAATATTAAGATTAATACAGAATTAATGTAAATATTGCTAACACTGTATGGTAAATTACACTGCATCAACACTTGCTACAATAACACGGAATCATTTATGTTTAAAGTATTAAACACAGATTATTCAAGATATAATTAGCACAACCCAGTGCTGTCTCAGTTTCAGACAAAATAATCCCAGTTTAGGTGCGTTCGTAATTATATAAATGCATAGCACCTATAGTCGTCGTCTGGTCCGTCCGCAAAAGACAAAAACTACCCAACCGAATGGTTTGAAATTTAATATATAGAATCGTTAAAAAATTTTGTTGAGTCATTTCAAATTTTGTGAAAATCGAATCACAACTTAAAAAGATATTAATAAAGTTTTTTTTTTTATTCTATTAAATCCTATCATATGTAATCTATATAATAAAAGCGCAAGTCTGACTGAGGGACTGAGGGAAACAAATACGGGCTAACCTGCTAAACACTTCTTCTTTCATATGCCAAGCGGTCATTTTTATTCAACATTATTTCTTCAAATAAAATTGCATAAAGTTGCATTTTTAGAAAGATCATTCAAAAAAACTGTTTGCTTGAGAGATGAGTTACATTAAAAAATGTATAGATTCTGAGATAACTTCAGTAGAAATTAGGTTAATAGCCGAATCTCAATCAATTAAAGTAAATAAACACAAGAGATTCGTTCATCATGAGTCATAGAAATATTAAACCATGGAGGTAATCATTCGTAAAGCAATATCTCATGTTGAATTTTGCAGCGCTGTCTGGTGTCGAAAAAAATTCGCATCTGTAAACGTGGCATCACTAATAAGAAAAAAAAAGGCATGCTTATTTCGCTCGTAACAGACGATATAATTCATTTCAGAGAAATAATAAAGATGATTTTTTTTACATTATAAAACTAGTTATCGTACGGTCACACCTCATTTGTCACGTTTAACGTACAGTTCCAACTTGTTTGTTTGTTCCATGCTCCATTAAAAAAAAATAATAAACACTATTTATGCAGAATGTTTAGTGTCGAAGAGTCTGTGCAAATATAAAATATTTTTTAATTTATTTATTTCACTGTCTATTTCCTATAAAGCATCGCTATTTCTTCAATCGCCGTATATATTTTAAAAAGAGCTATACATATTGTTTATGCTTAAGACTGTTATGACATTAAGGTCACATTCACCCGTAATTAAATACCATTTCAGATATCCTCCATAAGGTTAATATATATATATATATACGTAACTTAATGTAAAATTTAACCATTGAAACATAAGAAACTGACCATACACAATGAAATCACAGTAACCATATAGCAGTGTCAAATTACAAATTAAATTTATATAATACAATTTTTTCCGTCTGAACAACACGGAACTTTTTTGCTATATTCGCACTGTCATTTTTATACAGAAAAGCATGAAATTTACAAGTTTTAACTACTAAAGTGATTTAGAATCAAATAACGTTTTTCACTTTTCTATAGATACGTTAACTTTTGAGTTGTAATCGATTTCTCTCTTATGAACTTTATCAGACTGTCATGTCCAGAAAATTGGTTTATATCTTTAACTTTGACGGTCATTTTCTGAAAACTGATTTGCTTTTACAAAAAAATGGAAAACACTATTTAATTTCTTTGTTTTTAATAAGAGGACATGAAAAATTTTTGAATTTAAGAATAGTGAATGTGTCAGAAGATATCTAATTTGGATTTGTAAAATCGTAAGTAGCCCGGCATATTTTATTCTTTAAATTTGAAATAATGATTCGTTTATTTCAGAGGCGCCAACTTTTAAAAATTTCAGGGGGGGGGGGGGGCAGATAAAGGACAGACCTTCTATTAATTTTTATTTCCAGAGGTGGGGAGGGAGGCGATGGCACTGTGAAATTTACCAAAGAATTTCTATGGCCTTGTAGTTGACGCCTATGATGGATTTAATTTGTTATCTTGTTCATTATTATAAATATTTTCAAACCGTAAGCAAAGGTATGAACTTTTTAAAGCTACTTTTATCATATTATTTCGATATCTGCAAATAAATTCCTTTAACGAATATATTTTACACGAAATAAAACATTTTATAAAATCTAAGTATACTTAACAATATCATATTGTTACATTTTTCTTTTTTGCTCCTTGATTTATTATTGATTGATATAATTTCGTTCCTTGAAGATTTTGTACTTTAAGATGAAAAGTTATTTATGTTATGTTGCATGAAAGTTATTTAAAGTGAAATACATACAAACGTGTAACGCGGTAATAATTTCCTCTACTAACCACTACTTGTAAAACCCGTGGGAAAAAAATAATATATATATATATATATATATATATATATATAACTTAAGACACATATATATTAAAAACAATTCACAGATAATTCTGTAAATTTCTTATTTATAAATTAAATTTATATAATTTAATTAAAACAAATTTTATATTCTATTGGTTAAAGATGATATTTTCATTGCAATTCCATTTCTTCTTTACGCTGGAAAACTCCTCCTATAATTTTCATATTGTGACATAGGTTTCACAAATCTTTATCATTCAATAATATGTAACGAAAGATCAGAAGAATGAAAGACATTAGTCCCCTCTTCCCCAAGTAAACATAACAATCCGTTTCATGGAACCAGTTCCATGAAAGAAGCAGCAAACTGTCATGTACGACAAATTCAAAAACATTATTTTAGGCTGTTTCGCTTTATTTTCAGATTCAGAAGCCTTTGGTTTCAACCCGCTTTCTTTAATAAGATAAATTTCACATGGTGACAGTTCTACAAAGAAAGTAAGCTTTATGGATTTCAGTCAATACAGAATTGTTGCTGGGCCGGTATGGGCAGGAATATCCTGCGGTACGGTGTAATTTCTACAAAGAAAAAAGCGGGGAATGTCCTACGTGACAATCCCCGACAGGTCTGTTGTCTGTTAAAGATAGAGAGAAAAAAGAAGGTTTATAGATGAAAATTTTCCTGGCTTTGTTTCCATTTTAAAAACGAAATTGGGAGGAGGGAGGGGTCTCTTTGCTTAGATCTGGCAAGAAGATGGAAAAAATTGGGAATTTAAAGTGAATTACTGGCTAATAAAGTGATCGGAATGTCTAGTCTCACACTAGATTAGACTAAAATTTATTTAAAAAAATAATAGAAATTTAATATTGTTTTAATTGGGATGTAAACTTTCACGTTAGGTCGGGCAAAATCTTTTGCAGGTCGGGCTTACGACCTAACGATTGGTCCTAACGATTATTGCAGATAGTTTTTAAATTCAAAATCTCTTCAAAATAGAAAATGATATTTCGTCATTATAATTGGAACAAACAATAGTTATACATTACACCATACAGCTATGTTGACAAAGTGCACACGATCACTCATTTATGTAGTGTTTAACATTCAACCTGGTGTTCGATGTTTCTTATGGGATGACTTACGAACATCTGGAGTGGGCTGATGGGGCTTCCGAGATGTCGCTGTGTGGCCTACACCGGGCCTGCTACAAGTGACGTCACAACCTGCTGACGTCAAAACAGTGATCCATAATAACTTAAAAATGTTCATGTACTTTGTTCGTTTGTACGGATTGTTTACGACAGTATTTTGATTTTATTTATTGTTTTATATAGTAACTAATAATATTTTTCAGTGTACTTAGATTATAATGCTATCAATAATTATTGATTACAATTATTAAAGAAAGTGTAGATTATATCTATAAAATAATGAGAAGAAAATGTTGTGCTCCTAGTTTCTAATCTAAGTCTTCAAATTCGCTACTCATAATGAAAAGAAGAAATTTTAGCTACGAAAATTACCTTGTGATAATTATTTTTACATTTCAACAGAAGTGGTCTGCATTAAATGTTTCGATATACTTTTCATAATTCGTGAAGCTAGAATTAATATGATGGTATTGAACTTGTGCAGAAAAAAAAAACCTAGCAACAAATGTCTAGCCTACTGTAATGGAAATATTCTGGCATATTTGATTGAATTTGTACTTCCAAATCGAAAAGAGTCAAATGATCTTTAGAAAAAAAAATAAATAAAAGAAGCAGACGATAAACAGTTTAAAAAATGATTTTGAAAGAAATACTGTAATAAATTGACTAATATCTGGATACATTTAGTTAGAAGTGAGTGATGTGCTTTGTTTATAAAATTAAAAGTAACTGATTTACACAACTTAGTAATTCTACGTAGTTCAATTTAACATTTTACCTAACTTAAGTGTACAAATATATTATGAAAATAAATCTTTTGATAAGTTAATTTGAGTGGTTATTAGGTCCTAGACCCAAGTACAATAAATAGACAATTTTTAAAATACAGTAGATGCTCGTTTCTACGAACCTCTTTTTAGCGAATACTTGCGATTTTACGAACTAGAGCGTGGTCCCGAATACATTCCCATAGACGCTATGTAAATTTTCGCTCCCATTTACGAACTACAAATTATGAAAATCTCTTTTTTGCGAACATAACTTTCATAATTTTGCATTTTTATTTATTTATTTTAAATACCGAAAAGAAGTGCCAACGTTAATTATTCTCTCAACAGGTGCAAAAGACAGCAGGTGCATTTCAAGAATGTGTTATTCCCCCCCCCCACGCTTTCGAGAGAGAGGCAGCGTAGCAATAAGTTTATTTAGCGTCACGTGGTTTATTACGTATGACTGATTTTAAAGGCACGTGTCTGGAAAGCCTCTGATTGGCGAGTGAAACTTAAATGTACAAGCAGGTGTCATTGTTGAAAGAGGAAACGAAATCTTTTAAAAGATTGCATTCTGTAATCGTCTATTTTCTCATAACTTCTGGACTACTCAATCTGTGAAATCTCGTTAGTCGAGAGGGAGATTGGGCCAGAACATTACAGAATTTCAGTATGTCGCAGTTGAAAAAACGCATGTGCTTATCCGTTGAGGTAAAGAAGAAAATTTTAAAAGAAGTAGATGAGAAAATCTTAAGTAAGATAGAAATTTCGAAAAAGTATGGAATTCCAAAGAATAGTCTCTCCACAATTTTAAAATTTCGAGAGAAAATCGTCGGAAATAGAAAGCACCAATAAAAACCCCTCTCGTAAATATTTCAGAGAAGCAAAACACCCCCAATTGGAGAAAGCTTTGATTTCTTGGATGAGGAAAATGAGAGGACTGAATATTCCCATAGATGGTAATCTCCTTAAAGAACAATCGAATTCTTTTGCTTTGAAGCTGAATATCAAAGACTTCAAGGCCTCAGACGGTTGGTTACAAAAATTTAAGTCCAGGCACGGTTTGAGCTTCAGAAAATTGTGCGGTGAAAGTGGAACAGCAAATACGACTTTGGCAAATGAATGGAAAGAACGCGATTTAAAAGCATTGCTAACTGAATATGCTCCAGAGGATGTCTTTAACGCGGACGAAACAGGTCTGTTTTTTAAGATGCTGCCGGAAAAGACACTTACTTTCAAAGGTGAAAAATGTAGCTGAGGCAAAAAGGCTAAGCAGAGAATCTCAATCTTGTTGGCAGCCAACATGAATGGAACACAAAAACTGCCCTTGCTTTTCATTGGAAAAAATTTGAATCCTAGATGCTTCAGAAATGTTAACAAATTACCAGCTGCATACCATGCTAACCAAAATGCATGGATGACTGGGTACATTTATGAAAAATGGTTAAGAGACTTGGATCGTCAATTTGTTTTGGAAAAACGTAAAATTTTGCTAATTGTGGATAACTGTTCAGCTCACGTTGAAGTCTCAAATCTTAAATCTATTCGTGTGGAGTTTCTTCCACCCAATGTAACTTCAATTTTACAGCCGATGGATCAGGGTGTGATTAATAGTTTCAAGCGCATATATAGAAGAGTGCTTTTGCAAAGAGTAGTCATGGGATTGGAGCTGAATCAACCATATGAAATTGATGTTCTGGGTGCAATGCATTTGTCAATACGTGCTTGGAATGATGTTCAAGCGACTACAATAGATAAAGCATTTCAGAACGCAGGCTTTAGTACCTTAATTAATGAAAACCAAGAAAATGTAGCCGACGATATCAGTGGAGATGTGTTACTTATAAATGAACTACGAAAAAGAAATCCACTGTTACCTGAAATTTCATTCGTGGACTTTTTGAGTGTAGATTCAAATGTGATTTGTACGGAAGAAATATCAGATGAAGAAATTATTGCTGACGCAATAAGTGAAAAGGAAGAAGAACTTTCAGATTTGGAACAAGAAGAAAATGAAATAATCCAACGTCCGACTGTCAAACAAGCAGCTCAATGGTTGTCAGGGCTAAGGCACTTTTTTGAAGGGAACAATAATTGTGAAATGATTTCAAGCATAGATAAAATGGAAACATGTATTTTCCAAAATGTGATTTTAAAACAAAAAAAGATAAGTGATTATTTCCATTCCTAATTTTTTTATCTATGTATTTTCATCCATTAAGTTCTAATACAGTCTATGTTTTCACATGTAATGTTTTCAAAGCTTAATACCATATTCTTCTGAGTGCTAAATTTTTTTTCTGTGCATAAATTTGTATTTTGAATTTTCTTATATATTAAAAAAAATATATGTATAACTTTATTTCAGAATAAATAATCTTAAAATATTGCATCATCTATGAAGAGGGGGGGATATTGATAAAAATAGACATAAATAATGTACATATTCATGTCATTTTTGATGATTTTCTATTTTACGAACTTTCTATTTTACGAACCATTTGAATGTTCCCTACGAGTTCGCAAAAACGAGCGTCGACTGTATTACAAATCAGTTACAAAGTCAAGATAGAAAATTGGGTACTTTTCGGTTAGCCGGGCGCCAGTGATATATATACATATGTACACACACATATATATACACATATATCTACACACACACACATATATATATATACACATATCTACACACACATATATGTATGAATTAATATATATATTTATATATGTACATGTATCACTGGCGCCCGGCTAACCGAAAAAGGCTTATGGCGAGAGAAGGAAAGTTGCAACATATTTTCTGGCAACCTATTCGTAGTTTTACATAAATAAGTATTTTTTTTTCAATATTTATATAATTTATTTAATATAAAGAAGCCATTTATCTCTTTTTATATGCAGATAGAACAGAATTGTATATATAAATAATTTTATACATATATAAATAAACATAAAAGTACATTAGGTTTGTTTTCATAATTGTGTATATAATTTTAAAACATATCTAACTTTCTGAAGCCCGGATTACGCCAAAGCGTTAAAAAAAAGTGCCAAGGTCTCTATAGTTAAAAAATGTCGATTTCTGTATTTAAATTGACATTTATTGTGTTTTGATGGTTAAATTATAGTATGTAGTTGTAAAAGGGAGGAATGGGATTGATTTTCTAAAGTTTTTGGTTGATTTATTATATTTTTTGTACGTATATTTATTGTAAAATAATGTGTTTAGGAAAAGGTAAGTCAATGGGTTCAATCTGATTTATTAATCTTAGCATTTTTTTAATTTAAAACTTTTAATTTCCTTTAATAAAACAAGTATATTAATTCCCTTTTATTTCATGATTATGAAATTTAATATTATTTATGTAATCACAAATTATAAGAGTGAAAATGCTCTTTTTATTACATCTTTCTGCTGCGATACATTGACCAAAGTGGATCACTATTGTGACGTCACTAATACTTGTAGCAGGCCCGGTGTAGGACACACAGCGACATCTTGGAGGCCCCGCTACAGCCCCCCCCCTCACCTTATGAAATTGTCAAAAGTGAAATTACCAAAAATGCTGGGTTTTTTCTTTCTTTTATAGGCAAATTTGTAATTTTTTTCTGTCATACATCAGACTTACCATTCTGGTTAGTCCCACATTAGTTCACATTAACACCACAACATACCTAATGAGGATGAAGGGGGCTGATAGGGTTACCCCTCCCCCCCTCCCCCATGAAATGGTAAAAAATTAAATGAGAAAAGTGCAGATTTTTTTCTTTCTGTTAGAGATAAATTTGTAATTATTTACTGTCATACAACAGACTATCCACTATCATCTCTTTTGCCCGTTATTAGTGCATAGTTACACCATAGGATGCCGAAAGAGGGGGAAGGGAAATTGTGTATATAATTTTAAAACATATCTAACTTTCTGAAGCCCGGATTACGCCAAAGCGTTAAAAAAAAGTGCCAAGGGAACTGATAGAGAGAACTGATAAGAAAAATGGGGGTTACAGCCTCCCTTCTAAAAGAGTTGAAAATGAAATTAAAAAAACTATTTTTTTTCTTTCTTTTTGAGATCAATTAGGCTAATTTTCTGGAATACAAGAAATTTGTTTTTCTTGTTAGTCTCATATCCTTCTCATTTCTGAAATTAAAATTGCTTGAGAGCACAAAATCTATTTTCCAATGACTGAAAAACAGCTTCAAACATGTTTTAGTGGAAAAATGAATATCTGTAATAGTGTAGTATGTTCAATTGACAAGATCTAGAAGTAATTTCAACAGTCAACAGTTTATTAATTTAAGTAGTTTCTTAGTCTTTTCCACAGGCAATGCCAAGACTGAGGAGGTATATTACTGCACAGTGACACCACAGCTAATCTCAATGTGATTTCAGATAAATCAGAAATCAGGTATTGTATATGTGCAGAAAAATTGATTATGAAAGATACTGATTAACTTTTGTTTCTCAAGGGTATCTCCATGCTACAAACATGCTGAAAGTTGGGGTGGGATCAATGGAATAAAGCTTCCTTCCCAGTGGTGTAGTTAAGGGGGTTATGTGGGCAGACAGCATTCCCTCACTTTTTCATTTGATCTGAAACATGCTCCTATTTTTTAACACTTTCCAACCTAGTTGAAAAGTGTTTATGACTTCGGTTTGTCTGGCCGTCTGGCCGTCTGTCCGTGCTCTAACTCCCGTAAATATGCTCGGATTGCGTTGGAATTTTTATATGTTATTGTCGTTAACTATAGCATGTTCCCTATTTCAACTGAAGTGTGCAGCACTTATAGTTTTTTTACAGGGACACTCAAAAGAATTCCGTTACATTACGGTCTATGGGGAAAATCATTTGCGGTTTATTTTAATGATGTTACACAATTTCAAACATATTGTAATTGATATATATCACGAAGGTACATTACAAGAAGCTTAATATGGAATAGGGTGTGCCTTATACTTATAGTTACTTTACAGGGACCGTCAAAAGAATTCCGTTACATTACGTCTATGGAGAAAAGTCGTTTGCGGTTTAATTAAATGTTTCACTATTTAAAACGTATTGAAATTTATATATTCACTAAGGTGCTTTACAAGAGGCTTACTACAGAATATTGTGTGTATAGCAGTCATCGTTCATTTACAGGGACACACAAAAGAATTCTCTACTGTCTGTTAACAATAATTCCTGTAAGTGCGTTTTAAGTTGTTGAACGAGATTTTAAATTTAGCTCACATTTTGTCTATTACTTGGTGTGTATAAATTCTGTAGATCATATACAGGACAGCACAAAAGTTCGCGAACACATTTCCGTTTATTGACAGAAACTGCAGAAGGAGAATTTTAAACTGTGCTATGCGTTTCCTAACTAAACTAAAATTTAGCATCCTATGTAGTATATATACAAATCTATAGATCATATACAGGGTTGAATAAAAGTATTCGGATATTTTTCCGAATATTGTATATGTTGGAAATTCCTGAAATTCCGTTTTTTAATATATTATGCTTTTCCAAAATTGTTTACTTAGATGTTATCTTTCAGATTATTAAACGGTAATGATTTGCAAAATTATTTTGGAAGCGTTGGAAAGTGTTACATAATCTATGCTTGATGCATGATTTTTCGTTCTTGTTTATTTTCAAGGGGATGCAGATGCTAACAGCACATGAGGAGGCAGACTTTTAAAACTTATTAATTTTTTAAGAGATAAGCATGGTAATAAATTAACAATTTTAAGAAATAAAGCACTGATTTTTAAAACTTCCCATTAAAGTTGTTTATGACTTTGGATCGTCTGTTTCCCTGTCTATTGGGACTTAAAGCGGCCTATAGAGGCGCTGATCGCAGCCGCTGGTACAGGAAAATTGTCCCATTAACTAATGCTAATGTGCCATTGAAAACATATACCGTCAGAGCCGGCGAAAGGCGTGTGCGACCACATGGGGAGCCAAGTCTCAGGGGGCACCAAACGGCAGAAGGGCAAAAAATATTCTACGAGTTTTTTTTATTTTTTATTATTTGTTTATTAGGTTGGAATTAGGTGGGTCTATGGATCTGTTAAGCAGGGGACCTTCTAAGGGCAGTAAATTTTCCCACGTAATGACATCTGTATTCTTTATTTGAGGAGAATACAAACAAAAAAACTTCAACAAAAATTAACAAAAAAGCAAACAAAAAATCAGGGATAAAGTGCTTTCTTTGATAGAAATGCCTTCCTTGAAACTGGAAAAGGACCACCCTGCTATATAACTCTATCGCAATGACTATTGCTATTCCCTATAGGACTAACTAATTGCGTCGCTGCCAAGGGGCGCCAAATTGAGGGAGGCTAATCGAAATGTTGTGTGTGTGTGTGTGTGTGTGTGTGTGATCGATTATTATTTAGACTGTGAAGAAAAAAGGATATAATGAATTTTGTTTAAGAGTACTTCCTTTAAAATGTCATTAGGGAGTTTAGGTGCTTCAAAGAGAACTGATAAGAAAAACTAATGGAACCTAACCTTTCTTCTCCTTCTTCCTGTCCGGAAAAAAACATAAAAATGCCTAGAGGCACAAAGCAGAAGTGTTCAAGTTTTCATTCAAATAAGAATACACATGATTTGAGGCTGGTTTGAGAGACGGCAAACAGGATAACACAAAGGCTGTAAGCTTACATTCAATCAACTATTTGTTAAAATTGTCAAGTACACCTATGGCCAGAGGTATATTCAAACTAATCTTCGGATAAAGTAATATCTTATCTTTAGTGATGCTCGTGGCTTGTTTTTAATTCGGCAAATACAGTGCTCAGCAAAAGTTTAGACAATGGTCGATTACGCTTCTCTACTGAGAAGTAAGTAACGAATTGTTGTAAGTCAACTGTCATATATTGCTTCTGACTTATCCTTTATTCACAAACAATAAATTTTAAATTATACACTTTACATAATATATAATGACAAAATTAACATTGTTGCAAAAATATAGACAATCTGTATATTTACATTAAAATAACCATAAATTAAAATTGAATTGCACCTCCATTGTTTGCAATGAATGCAAAAGTGCGACTTTCCATCGAAAATATTAAATTCTGCATCACTTGGGGGTCTATTTTGTACCAAGCACGCTCAACAGCAGCTCAAAGTTTATTAACAGAGGAATATTGTCAAAAATTTGCATAAACCTTACGAGACATGATGTCCCAAAGGTTTTCGATTGGATTCAAGACAGAGCTACACGCGGGCCAATCGAGTACAGTAATATTTTGAGAGTTAAACCAAGTTGTTGTTTTGTGTGGAACATGAATGGATGCATTATTTTGCTGAAATACATACTTTGGACCAGCTAAATGTTCCCCAAATGGCTGTAAGCTGTTCTCCAATGTATGTATGTAGTCTTGCACTGTTTGGCGACCACTGAGGAACTCTAGAGCTGCTTGAAAAATAAAGCAAAATGAGGCCCAAATCATTAAAGAGCCACCACGTTGTTGTCGACTAAAGAAAGTCCTAGGCTCTTTACGAAAGTCCTTGCCAATAATATGCCCATCCATCTAGACCATCCAAATTCCACTTCTTTTCGTCACTGAATATCAGAGTACACCACCGGGGTCCATATGACATATGTTTACGAGCCCACTGCATTCTCGTCAATTTGTGGTGAGATTTCAAAGCTGGCTGTTTTTCCATTTTCCTATAAACTAGTTTACCTCTTTCCTTAATTCGCCTACGAATCGTATCTGTTGATACAGAAAGTCATGACTCACTTTTAATCTGACTAGAACTCATCATTTGTGTAGATGCCAGTTTCTGGATCCTTCTATCATCTCGTTTTCTGGTCACACAAGGCCTTCCAGATCTGCATTTTTCTATGTAGGAATCACCCTTGGAGAATACTCGATAGACAGACTTCTTTGAACGATTCAAAGTAGTTGAAATTTCTGCGACAGTCTTCCCTTTCAATTTCAGCTTCCATATCTCAATTACTTCATCTGACTCAATCTGTCTAGTTCGTGGCATCTTCACTAATCAATGCTAATGCAAGGTTTATTTAAATACTTCATGCATATGACGTTATATGTTCACATTTGCATTTTTTCGTGAACAGTTGCCAAAAAGCATGAAAGTGTCTAAACTTTTGCAATATGCAAATTTCACTTTTTCAGTTAAATTAAATATTATCCTACATCAAAATCAAGTTTTTTGTCCTAAAATGTTTAAAATATATTTAAAAATAAGTATACCCATTTGTGAAATCCAAGAGTTCGTATTTTTTATTTAAAGGTTAAACATCATCAGTGTCTAAACTTTTGCTGAGGACTGTAGCTTATTTTAAGGTAATCTACTAAATGCACGTCTTTGTGGTGAAAATTTTTTCAACAATCCGAATTCGGTACGTTTCTCTAATCAAAAATATGTATCCAAATCAGTCCTTTCCAATGTCGACCGTGAAACACTAAATTTTAGGAATTGTTGATTTAAGGTAAAAATAACATGCCAAAAATGCAATTCGAATGTTCAATAAATATTATATCTAATTAATGTAAATGAAGGCCTTAATATAACCGAATCAAACCAAGTATTTTTCGTATTATTCGATTCATTTATTATTTATTTATTTTAACTGTGTACTTAGCATGACATGCAAATATGCAACATATTAAAAAATATATTTCTTTCATAAAAAAAAAGAGCAAAATTAAAATTGCGTTAAAACGACGTAATTTTTAAATGTTTTTTTCATTCATCATTAGGGATTATTTTTTAGAAAATTTTAGGCTTTGACACATTATTAAATAAGTATTTTGCATTACTGGATTGCAATAACTGAAAATTTAATCAAATCTTATTAAAACCCATTCCGTGCAGGTGGTGCAAAAATGCACCATTCTCTTAAGTATTTTTTTTTAATTCTTAGAAAATAAATGTTTGAATCAATAACAATGTTTTTCTTGAAAACTACGATGTTTGTTTTAACTATTAAATTCTTTTGGTTGCCAGTAGCAATTTTTATATATATATAAAAAAATGAAATTATAAAATGTAATTCTTTACAAAGAATGAGAAGTGACTGTATATTGTAGTCATATTGCCGCTGCAATATAAATAGTAATATTTTTATTTCATGATTTTTTCCCCCATTTTAGAAAAAATTCATCCAAGTCATACTTTTGTTTCCTTATAATATCCGATTACATATATTTGTTATATATATATATATATATATATATATATATATATATATATATATATATACATATGTTAGTCGAAATTTCTCGTCCCAGTCCCTGTCCGACCCGTAGAAAAAAAAATTGTTGGCCCCGTCAGACTCGGTATAAAAGTTATAAGTTCGGCCCGAGCCCGTACAAAAAAATTATTGGTTTGACCTGTACAAAAATTTAATCGGCCCCACCCGACTGAATTTCTACAAAACATAAATTTTTACGCCGATATGGTTAAAAATTGACTTGTACAAGGAATTCTGACAAAAAAATAGTTATTTTAGCTGTTTTTTCATGTTTATATTCTTAATTTTTTTAAATCGACCAGTGCTGCAAAGTTGAAGCACATCTTTTTCAAAATACTACCCCTCCCTAGATTTATTCCTGTCTGTGTCCATGTAAACTATATATATATATATATATATATATATATATATTTATGAATCTCTATTTGTATGTAAATGTCTGAGTTATCATTAATATCGTTAATCCTTATTCCATGGCTTGGAGACGTAAAGATCTGAAAAATGCTATGCAATAAAATCTTCTGAGATGTAATCGCATAGCAAAGAATAAAAATCCGTTATAGCCAGGTTCCCTCCTCAGCAGGTACATCGTCTGTTGTTAATATATTATGCTCTTTTCTCACGTATTATGTTCATTTTGCATGGGTCAACACATTTTTCTGTTTAAGACATAATTCCGTCATAGCCTTCAGACAGGTTTTTTTTAAGAGGTTTTACTGTACTTTACTTATTAAAATGCCTAGAAATATATGCACTATTGTTTAAAAATAATAAATTTTAATTGTAGAATAATGACAATTTAAAAAAAATATTCATTTTTTGCAAAAGTTGTTGGCCCGGGCCAACTTATTTTTTCACGGGCCGGGCCGCTGATTTTATTCGAGCTGGTTCGGGAGTCGGGACCATGCCTGAAAATTTCGACCATGCAGACCTCTAGGAAGAATGAAGTCCAGGCCCGGCTCGACACGAAAAAGAGAAGTCTGGCTTGGCCCGGCCCGAGTCTGCAGGAAAAAGTATGGCCTGGGTACGAGCCGGCCCGGAAGCGAAATTCTAAAAGATAGTCACGTTTTAGCATTATTGGCAAATCCATCCACCTCATTGGTCCTTTAGATGTGTCCGTTTTAGAGAATAATCCCTTGGCGATAGGGAAAACGTCGCCAACTCGTTTGTCTATTTCTATCATTAGAAGAACGAAGAGGAAAAAATAAGTTGGTAATTTTGAAGCAAATGTTATCTTCAGCTTTCATTTAAAATAAACCATTGAAAATTACTTAAGATAGTTTGATGGCATTTTATAGAACGAGATTTAGATGAAACGGTTTAGATTTTAAGCTGCATAAATATTTTAAAGTGATATGACAAATACTTTTTCAGAAAATGGAAATTAAAAATGAAATTTTGCTTTTTTTGCTTTTTAAATTCAAAAGAATATGAAAATTCTCACATTGATCTAGAAAATTTAATAACTATCGTTAGAAAAACCCCTTTTTATAGTTTAAGATAGTATAAAAAACATTTTAAAAAATATATAAGTTCATATTAAATGAATATAAGCGTCAATATTAAATATTTTCAAAAAATTCTGTCTAAAAGAAATTAACTAAAAAAACGCTGTAAGTTTTTTAATAAATTTTAAACATAAAGAATAAACATTACAAAAAATAATATATAAAAACTTTTGTATATTTAAGTTGATTTTTTTTCTTATTTATGCTAAGCTGTTGTTTTATAATAAAAGTTCAATATTATGTAATATATATATATATATATATATATATATATATATATATATACATATATAATAGGATTCTAAAAAATAGTATTTATACAGGTGTAATCCATTAAAGCCTTATACTAATTTATACTAATCTACTTCAAATAAATAATGCTCTAAGCCATCTCATAATATCGCAGATTTTCTTATTATGAATATGTTGGTATTTCGCTTACGCATACAGTTTTGAAAATTATCGGTGGGGCTTACTCTTTTTTACGCAAATACGTATATATGAGTATAAAAAAATCGATTGCTAATTTAATGTTGCCTTTTTTAACTCCTTTTTAAAGAAATTAAACATAATCGTATATTGATAAATAATCACAAGTTAAATAAAACATTAAGACAATATATAAAATTCCTAACGGCTCGGCCTATAGGCACAGATAGATTTCAAAGACGCAGACCGTGTGGCGCCTGTTCATTGGGAATTGCAGAAGAAAGACCTTTTTGCCATGATGCGACAGTTCGGACAACCCACTTCGAAATATACGTGTGCCTGTGCCTGTGGGCGGAGCCAGCAGGGATTTTTTTTTTTTTAATTTATTTTTGCTATAAGAGTTGGTCCTATAAAAAAAATTGTGAATATAAAAGTTGTAGATAATATTAAGGAGATTTATAATAAATCCAAGCGGATTTGATATCTTATGAATTGACGAAGTTATGAATTTTTTTTTTCTTTTTAAACACCTATTTCCTCCCCCCCCCCTTGAGAGCTTTTTTAATGAAATAAAAAATCTGTCATACATAAATTTTTGGCCTTTTTCATAGAAGTAATAATAACTTTAAATGAATTCGATATGTATCATAATTAAGAAGTTATGGGTTTTTTTTCTGTTTTCACAGAAAGCTCCTCCATTTGCCCCCCCCCCTCCCCCTGCACCTGGTTCGATTTTGCCCATTAGCGAACTTGACCAAGATTTTATGCCGCTTGATTTTATGCATGAGTTCGGAAGAGATTTGTGCAGAATTATCGAAGTTATCGTGTCCATAAAAAAGTGACATAGATAGATAGATTGATAAAGTTTTGAACTGGGGATGGTTTTGGGTATAAGGAGGACTCATAATCGGTGTAGATCTGCAATTTTTTTTCAGAAATTCCAACTTAGGGGAGAATGCAATAGGTAGTATTTCTTACGATATCTACCTAAAATTAGAATGTACAGCCCGTTTATAAAATGATACTCTCTGATATTGGCGAATCGTTTATAATAAAATGACAATAAAAGTTAACTATGAATAACGTCTTTTTTTTTTTCGGTATAGGGATTTTTTTTTCTATTTTCATTTTTTATATAAAAATTCAAACGTTGAGCATTTTATTTTAATTAAAAAAAAAAAAAAAAAAAAAAAAAAAAAAGATCATAAAGTAAAAAAGTTTGCCTAAAATAAAAGTTTTCTGTTTATCCTTATAACAAAAGAAAACTAGGAAAAAATGGAACACTTAAAAATTCTATAAAATACTAGAAAGTTAAAAAAGAAAAAATAAATAAACTTTTTTTATGTTAAAAGAAGAAAAAGGAGTCCATTTCAGCAGTTATTGGTGGGGCTAGAGCCCCACGAACCCATATAACTCTACGCCTATTGGTATTTCTATAAAGGCTGTATTTTCCGAATAACCTTAATATGCATATGATTTTAATATGCATAGGAGTGTGCCGAGGAAATCTACGCCCTGTCCCCTCTATAAAATTTTCAATAAGGTAAGAATTTAAAGAAAAAGTATATAGAATACAAATATCAAAATCTTGCATGTAATTGTGATTGAACATGTTTTTCTGGTTATTGCATGATTGCAATAGGTTTTACATTCTTTTATTTAAGTTAACTTGGTTCATGTATCTGAAGATGGAATTTTGAAATTGATCTTTCATACACTTCCTGTTGGCTAGAATTATAAAAATGATGTACACACGTGTGTTTCCGAGGACAATACAACGTTTTAATATTTTTTGATATCTATTATAAATCTATCTTAAGGCATTTTAACGTGAGCAGGGCAAAGCTGATAAATTGCCAGAAATTATTTACAGTTACAAGTGTAAACAAGTTACAACAACAGTGGAGGTTAAGGTTTTGTGCCAAACCATGTTCTCTAAAATATGCCAACTGGCTGTGAAAATGCACCAATTAAATATTTAAACACTAAAAAGTAAAAAATATATAAAAAATAAAGAGTGTACTTAAAAAATATATATATGTTTTTATCAATTAATACATTAAAAATTAATTAAATTATGATTATATGTTGTGAAAACAATTTAGAAGTCCTGAATAGATAATTTAAATAATCCTTTTTCTCTTTCCTGTTACCATATGTTAAAACAAGAAACAGAGCAAAAATTATAATTCTTAATAAATTCACCAGTTCGCACTTTCTACGAAGCATAAATACAAGCTGTGAATTTTCCATAATCGGGGCCCACATCAAATTAACACATTGTAATAGAAATGTTTTGGAACAGCATGATTTGCAGTTATGAAATTAGGTGGGATTTTTACAATAAACATTCAATGCTTATAAAAAAGTGTAAGAAAAAACGTTAAGTAAGTTTAAGAAAAAACTTTTTTTACTTTCATGCTTATTTTATGGGGGAGAGAACTTTATATGTTTTTAGCTACAATGCTTTTGTTTAACATAAAAGTACATGATAATTGATCCCCATTTTTATCCAAACTTGATAAAATTAGGTAATAATTTTAAAAACATAATTGATATATTTTTTTTTCTTACAGAATTTTTCTTTTACCATTTTTCTGGTGTTGAAGGTAGATAATTTTCATTGCTTCTCCCCCCCCCCCCCCAAATAGCAATTTTTTAAAATAATTTTAATAATATATATTTTTTTAAATAATTTTAATAATATATATATTTTTTAAATAATTTCTATAATAATAATAAAATTGAAAATTCATTTTCATCAAGTAATATTTATTTTTTACTGTTTTTTACTATTTACACTGATATTTAACGAGAATTTATAATATTTAATAGATTTTTATACTATCTTAAAGTCTAGAAAAAGTCCTTTCTGATGATACTTATTAACTTTTTCTAGGTTAATTAGGTTAACTTCTATGTTGCCTTAAATTAGGTTAATTTCTATGAAAAAGCATAAGCATGATTTAACATTAAATGTATTAAAATAAAATAATGTATTAAAACTTTTATAATTTTTTTTATATAAAGTCATTTTATAGAATTTCCTATTTTAAAAGTCTACATTATTTAAACAAAAGCACAAAAAAAATTGCATTAAAAAAAGAAAAAAAAGCTTTTAAAATAATATACAGTTGTTTGCTGTGGGGTAATAATGATCAACAGTATGAATATAGTGGCCATACTAATTAACATTTATTATTAGTCGTGTTTTTTTTTTTTTTTTCAAATACTTACATTTAAGAGAGAAAAATCGAAATTAGTTTGGATGTGGCATTCAAACATTTAAATTTTTTTGACTTCATCTACTTCAAGGGCCGTCATTAAAACGAAACTGAAACTATATTTATAAACTGTTCAATTTTCGAAAATTTCCAAGACATATTGGAGTGCGCCAAATCTAAAACGCCAAGCACTAACAGCGTCTATGGCATGTGACTGATAACAGCGAATGAGAGCGGAGTTCAAACCAATAATGCTAAAACGTGACTATCTTTTAGAATCTCGCGGCCCGGAAAGAGTTATGACCAGTCTGTGCCCGTCCGAGCCTATAGAAAAATGTATGTTGCTGGCCTCTTGAAGGAAAATTGTTCCGAACCCGTGCAGACCTCTAACATATATAATTCCTGCTGATGGTTTTACAATTCTTCTAATACAATCCCACCCCCCCTCTCTCAGTATGTCAATAGTATGAACTATTTCTTATAAGAGATAAGAACTACTTCTCATAAATTTTTTAACAATAAGCAAATGCGGCAGGTAATGGGTTAGTTAAATATAATTTGTTTAAAAAATTTCAAAAGTTAACTAAAATTAAACACATGCAAACTGTATGTGACAGTTTGAATCAAAAATTATGTGAGAAGTTCGTATAACAATAATAAATGTTTTTTTTCTAATTTATCGAAAATTATTATAACTGTGCCCTTTTCAAAATTCAACATTTAAGAGTAGTGATCGCGGATCAGTTTTAAACCCTCAAAAAATCCATGTTTTTTTAAATAGATATATATTTGAAAAAAATTGTTTCGAATAAACTGCATGAAAATATTCAAATTAAAACTGTGTCATTTTGAAATTGATAATGTATACTTTAACACTGACTCAAATTTATGTTCCACTTTGCATGCGTTTTCTCAAAACAGGATTTTACTGCTTGTGTACACTGTAGAAAAAAAATCTTTTGAAAGATAGATAAAATTGTTTTGCATAGATATGCATAAAATGATTATAGTAAAATTTCTACCTACTTTTCGATTACTTAAACGACGTAAAATTTATTTGTTGCAATTAGAATGTCTTTTCTTTATGTGATATATACCTTAAAAAGCACCTTCTAATCCAAAAAAGTAAAGTCGTTTCACACAAACGTAGTTAGAGAAAGTCGATATAATCATTTTATTCATAAAAAATGATCTATCTGCAAACGAAACGATTATTATTATTATTTACAATGCACACAAGTAACAAAACACATTTTTGTAGAAAGCACCCCCAAAGTTATCAATCGGAGTCTTTGTTGAAGTACACATTTTTAATTTCAAATTGATCCGTTGTAAGTTGAATATTTTCATGTGGTTTGTTTTGTTTGATTCAAAATTAATATATTTATTTCAAAAATATGAAAAATAAAAAAAAACGATTTTTTTAAGATTTTAAATTTGGTGACTCACCAAATATATAATTAATCAATGGCGCACCCAGGATTTCGCTTTGGGGGGGGGGGGGGTAATGCATTTTAGAGGTTTGTACGAGCCCGAGCTTGGCCGGTACCCAGCAAAATGAAGGTAAACTTTAAAACAGGCCGGGCTGCCAGAATTAGCAGATTTTTGATAGGCCGTGCTGGGCCGATTGGCAAAATAAACGGGCTAACAAAAAAATTTAATGGGCCCGTGGGCCGAGTACGGGCCTCGGACTCGTGATCTGTGATGACTTGTACATTTTTACTTGTTGAAACTTCAGTTGTTTTCATGCATCATAGAGTTGTAAAAAACCGGTTTATTTCCAATAGACCCAGTTTATTCCCAGGTTTATTGCCAAAGACCTGGTTTATTCCCAAAAATTCCGGTTTATTCCCAGATTTAAATCGGGTTTTTTTTTCTAGCCTTTGCAACTCTAATGCATCGTCAGAATCAGAATATTCGGAAGATATACGTTTAACACTCTTTTTTCGTCTTTGAATGAAAATCAGTTCATCACTGTCACTATCAATTTAAAAATTAATTTTACGTTTAACCAGCCCAATATAAAATTTTTAACGAATCCGTTAAAATGTGATGATAACGTTCACGAGAATAAGTATAAATCTGCTTCATGAAGTGACGCTAGTTTGGCAACATCATCAATAGGGTGTAACATGTCAACAGAGAGATATAAATAGATTAGGAGAATTTTCCCCTATGGCATCTTCCTTGCAAACTTGAGCCTAACGCCGAAGTGGCCGCATGTGGCGCTGCGATCTTTAGCTGAGTCAAAATAACATTGTTTGCTATAGCGTTATTATTGTTTGCGTTATTAATTCTTTAATAAAGTATTAATTTTACATTATATTTTAATATGGCTCGGAACTGTTTTGTATATGGATGTGACACAGGTTATAAGAAAGTCGAAATACAGAATAAAGAACCGGGTATAAGAAATCCATCGTTGTTTCCGTGAGCATATCTCGTCTAGCACAGACAAAAATGCCAAAAATTTAGTTCAGATAGGAAACACAGTTAAAAATTATCTTTTCACCAATTCAAAAAATGAATCCACCCCTTCCAGGAAAAAAGAAAAAGGGAGGGGGGGGGGTGCAACAGATAAATTAACTGAATAAAATGGATGGCCTTTGTGCTTCTTTTTGAAATTATATATAAATATAGTTTTTTTTTTTTTTTTTTTTTTTTTAATCTAAGGTAAATGCTGTGATTTTTAAATGTTTGTAGCCGAGTAATTCTTGAAATTATATTTTTTGTATTTTTCTTTGTTAAACAAATGTTTGTTAATTATTTCTGTTAAATAATGTTTGTTCCTTAAATAAAGATATGTAATTTTTCTTGTGTAATCTTTATTTAAATATACACATATAGGCACAAAAGTTTTTTAATTTATCAAAATATCTTGATCATATGCAATAAATACATAGACATCAAATTATTTTTTGATTTGAAAAAAAAAAAAAAATCTTTCAAATAGGAAGTTATTGACAGCAAGTCTTGAATGTAGAAAATGATTCATATTGTACATGTGTATTAATTTACAGAAAAAGCTAGTTGTATTTGAATTTATATTACATTAAATATAAGAATAAAATTACAATAATCCAGCAGTATAGGAAACACTATTTTCTTTTCTAGGGTCCCTTTTCCTGTATTGTCACAAAAATTTGAGCATTTCCGATGCCTCAAAGGGGTGGTGAGTGGTGATGGGAGTATGTAAATAAATATTTAGATAAATATATTTATTATTATCTTACTCTAATAGTATAAAATATCATCTCTAATGAAAATTACATGCTAAATTTGGGGGCCTACGGCCCAATTGCTACAAATTTCAAATTTACTTTACATTTGTAGTAGGCATAAATATTTTTTAAATCTAGAGTTTGAGTACAATAAAATTAATCCTATCAAAATTTACCTTATTCCAATACTTGTTTTGAATAGGAATTGATATTTTTTGCTCATTTTAAATAATACAGCTGGGAAGAAAATATATATAATTTTTAGTTATTTGCAGTTTGTAAAATTTAGTATGAATATTTAACAAATTCTTAAACTAAACAGTCCTAGTTTTCATGTTTTATTTATTTTAAAAAATAAATAAAAGCATATAAAAACATCATCATTTGTTTTAATTAGAAAAAAAAAGTTATTCTATAAAATATTTACGAGAATTACGTGATAAATCCCGGATATCGAAGTACAATAAAATTTAAAAGAAAAAAAAAGATATATTTGAGTTCCAGGCTTGTTTTGAATAAGAATTAATATTTTTTGTTCCTTTTTAATACTTTTTAATATTACAGTGAAAATATATATTATTTGCAGTTTGTAAAATTTAATATAAATATTTTACAAACTCTTAAAATAGTTCGTTTTCTGTTTTATTAATTAAAAAACATCACAGAATTTCTTTTTAAATGTAGCTTGAGAAAAAAAAAAAAAAAAAAAAGTTTTCGATTTGCTGAACTTTGATTGCTGACACAGATGGCGCTCCGGCCAGTACACGAGATTTCGCGCATTACCAAAACTTCATTTCGGAGTCAAAAACCTAACACAGCGTTCCCCTACCTGAGGTATTCTATTACCATGCATGTCAAGCATAGAGATCGGTATCTGATGTTTACATCGTGTCTGAGTCCATGTTTTATTGTTTTAGCAGACTCGGGCCGAGCCGAGATCAGGCTTAAATTCTGTTATATACAGTCGAGCCGGGTCGGAAATGAACTTAATTGTGTCCAAGCCATTTGTTTTGTCAAAATAGTAATAGAAATAATAAGTTGCTGTTAACAGATTCAGTGAAAATATACCTTAAGTGATTCTCAAATTCCCAGTTTAACAACATGAAACTCTCCGAAACATTTTTTGACTTATTTTTAACTGTAAAGGCATAAAATTGACAGGTCTGACTTTTGAAGCGATTTGGAATCGAGTACTGTTTTCCATTTTTTTATAAATAAATAACTTACCGAGATATAAGTATTCGTTTCTTGTGACGATAGGTTTTTCTCCTTTACCGTGCTATCACGTCCGGAAATTTTCTTCAAAACGCCAATTTTGAAAGTATTTTCTGAAAGATTTTTTAATTTATCAGAAGAAGGAAAACGCTATTTGATTACATAGTTTCTGAATAAGAACACCTGTCAATTGTATGCATTCCTGAAGAAAATTGAATTCATAAATGTGTCAGAAAGTAGCGCCATTCGATTTGAGAAGAGCCTTAATAAAATACGAAGAAATATTTTCAAAAATCCATTTTTTTATACAGCTTAGAAGTTATGATTTTTTAACCCTCTTTTTCTCTTTTCTTCTAAACTACATTAATTCTTTGATTGAATCTTTATTTGAAGGCTCTAGATTTTAGCAAAACGGTTAGTTTTATCAAGAGTTATCGCGTTACGTACATACAGAACCGGCAGTCATTAGCTCTCAGGCTTTGATAGCCTGTGAGCTAGAAACTGTTAACATGACAATTTACATCTATTGTGAATAGGAAAACAAGTCAATTTTATAATATGGAGTCTTATTTGGCTTGGATACAATGGATACAAAAACAGTAAAAATGCTAAGACGGAATTGCAATAAATTGGTGAGATATTCCGCTTTAGACAGGTTTTCGTCTTAGCTGGTAAACTTCAAAGGTGTTTCTTTCGATGGGACCATGGAATATTTGCGATTAAGATAATATTCTGTTATAGACAGATTTCATTTACACTGGTTAAACTGTATACATAAAACTTGTGTAAATAACACCATACTGTTTAACTTGTGTAAATGAAACTTGTCTATAACGTAATATTGTCTTGATCGCAAACATTCCATGGCCTCAGCAAAAGAAACACCTTGAAAGTTTACCTGCTAAAGCAAAAACCTGTGTAAGACGGAATTCTTCACCGATTCATTGCAATTTTGTTTTGGCATTTTTTATTGTTGTTTGTGTCCATGATTTAGTAAATTAGTACCTTGTTCGGCACAAGAGGGGGGGGCAGACTGCCGGATATGCTCTCTCTTGGCTATTAATAAATTTGAAACTTTACGCTTATGAATATACTAGTGCAATTATCCTTAGAAAGAAATTAATATGTATGCTTACCATTCTAGTGATGAAGTGCTGGTGAATTATTCTAATGTTAGACGATTTTCTCGAGCTTTGATGATATAAATTCTCCAAATATAACATTTAAAACTATGGTTATTTTTTGACGCGTTGAGTTAAATGTTTTAACACGAATGATGCTAAAAAAAAAAACAGTGTATAACCAAAAGTACTAATAAAATAGATAAGAAAAGCAGACTCCCAAGCACACGTGCTTTATTAGAAATGTGGGATAGATTTAGAAAATAAAAAGAGTGTTCTCTGAAAATTTTGTTCACCTTGAATGGGTCATATTGTCCATTACACTGATGTACAATGTAGAAGAAATATCACCCTCGTTTGGACTTGAATCCGCTTCACCGTGCTAAGAATATGGATAGAATCAGAGTACCGCTATAAGTCTTTACGCTTAACGTATGTCGAAAACGGCAAAAAAAATTTCAGAATAAAGAGGAAATAAGATACAAAAGTTTTGAAAATTTTATAAAGGAAAAAAAAAAAACTTTTTTATAATTTTATAGTAAACTTCATATAGTTACTTCATTATTCAGTTTCAGGGTCTGGGGGGAGGCTTCAGCCCCCTTAGCCCCCCTCGTGGGTGCGCCAGTGTAATTAATTGATAGTTTCTGTGAACTAAATAACGAGACAGGATTACACTTTTCATCTTACATTGTTGCTATTTAGCACAATTCCGTTAAGTGTAGAAGTATTCCAAACAATAAGCATAACTTTCTAATAAAGTTTCTTTTTTCAAAAAATTAATTATTGTTGTTTTTGTCCTATGGCATAATGTTTGGATCATGATTTTACATGTTGAGATTGATATTTACTATAAAATTCAAATTTCATAGTAAAAATTTCATAATTCATTTTAAGACTTAAAAAACCCCTCAAAGATAGGATTGAATATGGGTTCTTTTATCTATTTTTGTACCTCTTCAAATAATATCTTAAGTAATTAGGAATAGCACGTATAAAAGTTTATATACGAATATTTAAAAAATTACGAGAAAAAAATATATTTTTAAATTGGGGGGGGGGGGGGGGCGCCCAAGTGAAAGCTCGCACGGGCGCCAAAACGATCTTTGGCCGGCCCTGTATACCATAAACGCGTTTGAAAGTGTGAGATGTTGAAATTTGGATAATTTTTACCTTGTCATGTAAACACAGAACACAAATATAACATGAAATCTGAAATTGTGCAAAAAAATAATCATTATGAACAAATTAAAAATATATGTAATGCAATGGGCTTGCAAGGGATTTTCCTGAAGCGAGAAGTTATACCTTTTCTCCACCAGATGGGGCTTGAATCTGTTCACAAACTTCCGTAAGTTAGTTTCAACTGCGACAAAATGGATGAATGTTTTTGAGGTTCATTGCAGTCTATTAAAATTGGTGTATATAGTTGAAACTATCGTTTGAATGCTATCATGTTCACTCATTCGCTCACTCACACACACACATACATACACTGACTCTTCGTAAATAATCAAAAACGAAAGAAAATACCAAAGTACGCACATATATACTGAATTGTGGTAGAAAATGCAAAGTCGATCCAGGGAATCTCAAAACATAAAAATGTACCAAAATTTCTAAATTTTTTTAAATTATTACAATACTTTTTTACACTACACATGTCCAATGTCCATAAAGTAAAATATAAGGAAAGGGCAACTGACGTCACTGTTGGTTAAACTACTGTTGGTTTGGGAGAAAAACCTGTTCGTTCTTTACGGCTCCTACAGTACACATGAGATCGAGGGATTTGATTGGTCTATGTTAAACCGGTCTATGATATGATTGGCCTACGTCGCCATGGCGTTTCCTGCAATGAGAGCTGCGACAAAAATGCAGTGGTAGATTGGTTGATGGAACTGTTTGTTTGTAAACATGCCCTTTCCTTATATGGTAATTTTCATCGTTGTCAGTGTCAACATGTTTGGAGTTGTTTTTCAGTCATTAGAAAATAGGTTTTGTGCTCTCAAGTAATTTTAATCTCAGAACTGAGAAGGATATGGGACTAACAAGAAAAACAAATTTCTTGCATGCTAGAAAATAAGTGTTATTCTACTAGCTACAACTATTTTAAAGACAAAAATTGCCTAACAAATTTTAACGAAAATCTCATTGTGTAAATTAGCATTATATTGTTCTACTATTTAGACCCTATGAGCATCCCCCCCCACTGTTTTCTCCAGCACTACACCACTGCTGCTTCCCCCTTTGAAATAGTCGCAGTGACATAAAAAAACCCATGACTGATTTTTTTTAAAATAAATTTGCATATATGTTAAGGTCAATTTGATAAATTCAGTTATTAATAATAGTTGCATCTTTTGGTAAATATTGCATATTAATCATATTTACCCAGTTATAATTAATTACAATAAAGTTCATTCAATATAATTAATTAAGCATAGTAATGAATTTGTCCTTTACAACTTGTACTGTCTTCACTGTATGGATCTAATAACACAAATAATTGTTACGAGACAATAATACTCAATGAAAAGATGTGTTTGATTGATAAAACGTCAGGGTCAAAGGGGTATAAGATAATTATTTTTTATCATTACTGAATAAATTAAGTAAAACTTGCACACTCACAAAAACTATTATATGACTACACAATAGTGGGGCACTGATACAGTATAAACATATGCATACCGAATAGAAATCTCAAGCAAAACAAGTTGAAATTTATTACATTGACCGAACATGATTAGCAGTTAATAATAATAACTGGTTAATTTGATAAATTTTCATAAATTAATTGTATTAACAGATTTGGATATTAAATGGTAATTATTAATATTTACTTAATAATGAAATTGAATGTAACATATATATGTATCTATATATAATTATATATTTTTTGTCATGCATATCGCACTTGTTATTCGTATATTTATGGGAGTAACAAGAAAAGCATTGTGACACAATACATAATCTTTCTGAAATTTTGGCTATATCGGAAATCGGGCAATGTATAGGTGCAGAATAGATGATTGTGAATGATCATTATACAGGGTGTTTCTAAATGAATACTGGGGTTTTAATGCTTGGTAGTATTTATTACATAAAACTTAAAATTATAATTAATACATAAAATGAAAGAGCAACTCAAGCAGTTTTACTTACAAGCTTGCAAGTGTTCAATGCAAACACCTTTTGTCACACGGCACACATCAAGTTGATAGCTCAATTCTTCCCAAACATTAATCAGTGTTTGTGGGTAATTGTTGCAACAGCTGCCTCAATTTGGGGGATCACATCTGAACTTTATCCGGAATGCACGTTGCACAGTAACTACAGATTCGGTCTTTGTAAACTGTAGAACACAAAATACTTTCTGTTCACTAGTCTCCATTTTTGCTACTAGCGCTTTTTAACAGATGACGGAAGAAACATTGCGTACACATGTGCATGCACAGGTACCAACAAACTGTCTGAGTTGCTCTTTCATTTTATGTATTAAGTATAATTTTAAGTTTTATATAACAGATACTACAAAGCGTTATAACACTGATATTCATTTAGAAACCCCCTGTATATTATTTCTGTTGTCAACATCTCTTTTTCTATGCATTTACAAAATGAAGAATAATGAATGAGGTATTATTTGAAAGGTTTTTTAACTGACCTTCTGACATAGTACACTCAGATTTTGTTAAAACATGTTTTTTGATTAAAAATTACAGCTAATTATAAATGAAATCAGCATTGTTTTTCTAAATGAAATGAAAGGTTTTTCACAAAACAATGTTGTCATAAAAATAAAATACTGCATTATATCATTTTCAAAATGATTATAAAAAAAAAAGTGCAAAAAAGATAAAGTTTGTCATTTCCCCATTGGTTTATTTTATATTTATGATTAAAAAGCAAAATTGGAATTCAAAAGTTTAGCAGAAAAAGACACTATCGGTCAAGCAGAGCAGTGGCGTTTCACGTGTAGCCGAAAATGTATGCATTGCTATATTAAAATAAATTGTTTTTCCTTTTTTCAATCTTGTGTTTTTCCCGAAGTGGATGACATCATCTTCTAAAACAGTTAAAATATGATTTTTAGTTCGGCTATCTTTCACTACCTTGTATTTTCCCTTTTTTTACGTTTATGTGTTAAAAAGTATCTTAAACTTCTTTTAAATCAGGAAAAGAAATTAAGCTATTTAAATTTTTCATTTTGTAAAAAAGCTAGTAGAAGTTTAATTTTGGATTTTTAATATATATCTTATTTGTTATATTTCTGTATTTTTTTTTCATACTGGTATGTTTCAAAATTGTGTTATGTGGGGGTTGTGACAAAAATATTTTAGTTCAGTTTATTTCATGTTTATATTTTGTATTGAAAAATAAAGGCCTTGATGGCGAATCACAAGCTGTTCCAAAATCTTACCCCTCTTTTGATTTTGTTCTGTGGGTGCTCATAGGATGAAACCAAATTTATATGAGCTCACCTAGTTATTTTTTTCATTTTCTTTTCTCTTTTGTAAGATACAGATTTTATTGAATAACTGCAATATTGTTTAAAAATGTGTGTCATCAGCATAAAATAAAGCATAAAGAACCTAAGCATGTATCAATGCAATGCAATCAATAAAATTAAATTATTTTCAATAAATAATGGTAGATTTTTTGTATTTAGTTTATAATGCTTTTTTTGCACATGTAAGAAGTGGGAAGTAGGATCGTTACAGCAAATTTGTTACATATTTGAAATGGTGAGTTTGTAGCTGTAACAATATTTTCATAAAATGTCTGGAGAACCCTTTTTTTTTTAGAATTTATTGTCATCACATAGAAAATATTCCAATACAAAAATTCTTAGTTCGCATGAATGCATTTTTATGCTCTTTTACAATTGATCAACAATAGAATTTTTTTAATACATATTTTTGTCAATTACATAAATTCAGAGGTAGATTACCCATTAGGCTGAAGGCTAGGGGGCCAGAAGAAAAGGGGTCTTGATGCTAAGGTTTTATTTTGTTTTTTTCTCCATATCATGCTAACATTTTATGCAAGAAATAAATTAATGTACAATATTCTTTGTTTCGCTCATTTATTGAATCTTTTAGGTTACTAACATATCCAAATGTTATTCCCCTTTTAATTCCTTCTATATCTTAAGAAGAAAATACTGGATTCATGAAATTTTTTGGCTTCTAGTTTGTGTTGGATTTCCTAGGTGGCTTCTCTAGCCACGCGGCCTGGGCGAAATTTTGTCAGCACCTCTATTAATGATGTCTGTTAAAACGGTTATTAAGTTTTAATCAAGCATTATGCCTATTTTCTGCCCCTTAGTCTTTAGCACCCTGGACGATCACCCAATTTCGCCCATTTATTCCAGTACAATTCATTGTTAAACTAAGAAAGTTCTTTAGAGGTTAGAGATTCCATATAAATTTCTACGTGAAAATATGTTAATTTGTAAAATTACTTACTGTAAATACAGTTTGAAAGAAAATTTATGCTAAAGATTAAAAATTGTTCTCATTATTTTATTATACCAGGTAATTTAAAATAAATGTCTCCTCGGTTATCTCTTAAACAGCTGGTGATAGAAATGTACTTCCATTTGCAAAAATTATACAAATCCAGTACAGCTTTTAAATATGGCATTTGTTTTATAAAAGACTGTATACATATTAAAGTATGAAATATTATTTTTTTTATATAGTCCATAGGTCCTAATTAAACTTTAAAAAGTGTTATCTTCCGTCTAGGAAGAACATTTTACAACTCCCATTCTGTTACCAAAACTTTTGAATTATGACACTTTAAATTTTATTTCAACGTTTATCTGCACTAAAAAAATAACTTCTTTCCGTTTTTAGTGACAGGAAACTCTGAAATTTCATAAAATTTCAAGGATCATTATTTAATATGCTTTGCTGCAAAAGAATAGGAATTTTTTTATCTCCTTCTTAAACGAATGACATTTTTCTAAATATAACTTTTAGGACCCAGGGATAGTATAAAAATTGAATTCTGTATTTAAAAATGTATTCAGTTCCTTTTAAAGCAAATGCCATTTATAAAATCTGTACTTGATTTGTATACTTTTTGTAATTGGAAGTAAGTTTCCATCATCAATGGTTTAGGTGACAATTAAACAAACATGATTAATTTTCATGATACATTATCAATTAAACATGATTGATTTCTTCCTGCCTGTTACATATTGTAACAATGAAAAACACGCTGTCACCCAGCAAATTTTTACAGAATGATTTGAAAACCATTTTGTAAATGAAATGTATATGCATTGCAGTACAAAAGTAGGTTTACCTGTAAACTGTAAAATATTATAACTCTTAGACAATTGTGCTGCACATCCAAAAATATTACAAAAAGACAATGCCTCTACATTACTTTTAGCTCCAAATACAAATTCTCTTATTCAGCCAATAGATCAGGGAATTATAAGTGGCATGAAATGCCAATACAAAGGGGAATTTATGCTCTTGAGTTATCAACTAATATGGACGAATGTAGAAGGCAATTTACAATTAAGGGCTGTATTTTTCTCTTGGCTGATGCCTAGGTCTCTGTATGCAAAGACACTTCAGTAGATACAAGGCCTAATTTGTGGCTAGCAATCTTTATTTATAGATAGTAATGGTGATGATGTTGACTTTGGTGGTTTAAGGTTAGATAGTGGCTAAACAGAAGTCTGCAGAAAAATTCACTAACACAAAACTAAAACCAAAAAAGCCACTAACTGTTGTGCCTGATTTCTTGAATAGAGAAAATATAATTGAGTGGATATCCTCACAAGATGAAACTTCTTACAGTGAGAGTTCCACAGATGATGACATTATAAGTACTACTCTGTTGAACTCTGCTGAAAATAGGATAATCCTGACACACAGTGTGATGATGGAAGTGAAAAAGTAATTCTTGAGCAGGGCTTGGATATGGATTATAATTGTCTGAATTTTTTTCAGAAACAAAGTACATTATATAATACATTTGTACAATGTATTATGTAATATTAAATAATGTACTATAATATTATAAGGTATTATAAGATAGAGGGTTATAAGAAACAGTATTGGGTCGACAGCAGCATTTGGCGAAATGAAATGGGCGGTAAGTCTTTCTTTTCTGCAGCAGGCTTTAATTAAGAATTTCAAGTTTAATTAAGAATTCCATTGTTTGGAACGAAATGATTCTACAATATTAATTTAATGATTTTAAAAATAACTTTGTATATCCATAAAAATAATTTTTTTTTTCTTAAAGGGTGTAAAAAAAGAGTTACCAATAAAAGAAAGTCTTGGTTGGATAAAAAATGATAACGATATCAAAAGGCAACCCGTCCCCTTAGACATATCTTACGATATCAAGTGCCCCCCCCCCCCCCCTCTCCCCTAAAGTGATAACATTATATATCTACAGCATGAAATGATATGACAATCCTTTCAATCATTCAACTATCTACTTAAGTACTTTGCTATTTCAATTTGGTAACATCTAGATCTGGTTGTGTTGATGAGAAAATAGCTATTTTTGTAATTAAAACAGTTATTTTTTTATTGTTTTAATATAGATAGGTGCCAGTTTTTGAAATATAGTTATCTTTATCTTATGATTGTACTAACAGGTTTAAAAAAATGTTTCATCGACAAGTAATTATATACCTTTATGTAATGTGCGATTTTAATTACATGCACTAACATCTAACATAGCCACGCACTCAAAATAAAATACGGCCACCTGAAAAAAAAATCGGAATTCGGAAATGAATTTTCCGATTTTCCCCTCTTCCTACTCTGATCACATGCACTGCGGCAGACGATTCATTAATTAGACAGTTCCCATTCGAATGCTTTTTGTCAAAGTAAAGATTTAACGGATCTCATCTGCCTGCAGCTTGCAAACAAAATTATTCCACCATGTCCATGTTTTAAAATGTGCAAGTACATTACAGACTTTTTTTGATTTAAACGTTGTAAATAGTAAAAAAAAACTATGGCTCGCCAACTCAGATATTTTTTCGCGAATTTCAGCGAAAACGAGGGTTTTGGAGTGTTGGCGCCATCTAGTGTTTTTATTGGAAAAGCATAAAACAATATGTTTCAGCTCGCGATTTTGTCTTTTCGCTGTAATTGCATGCATGCATGAGCCCTGACACCATGAAGATAGAGAGATTTACTTATTTCTATCTCCATGCCTGACACTTATGAATGAAAACAGATATGAACCCGAAAGTGAATGATTTTTCATCAATTTTCGATCAAAAGTTCCAGGCTGACACATATATTATGGAAAAAAAACTAAGTTGGATACAAAACTTATCGTTTCTTCAATAACAATAGTTTATCTAGCGCGAGCTTGTCCATGCCCCTAAAAATTACTTTTTAATAAAAAGTTAACCACCTCTTAAATGATGTCATTTCTTCTTATCTGAAAGAAAGAAAATTTTATTTTGTAAGGTCTGAGAAAACTCTATTTGCTCCTAATATAATAATAATAATAAATATATGTTCATCACCAATACAATATAAAATTAGGAATAAAAGTTTTTTTTTTCTTTAAAATAAGAATGTACAGTGATCTCTCATTTATACGCGATGTTCAGTAATTACTTTTTCATACCACTATTTTAAAACAGTAAAATTCGATTTATAAATTCTGCGATTTAAGAAGCAGAAAATTATCTTTAAAAAAAAAAACTGGTGTGGAAAAAATGGTTTCCGTGTATCGCGTATAAGTGAGAGATCACTGTAGTTATAAATAAGAATGTATTTATAAAAATACTAAATGGTGCTTCTGTTACAATTTGTTTTGATGAAAAATCCTAGTATGTTCACAATAACATTTTAGTTTTGGAAGAAAAGGCAATAATTCTGTATGACGTTGATTATTGATAATTCCACATACTACATTTGTTTATTGATTTATTGAGAAAATAATAAATAATAAGAAACAAAACTTAAATAAAAAACAATTGTAAAAAAAACAAAAAAAACGAGGGTGGGGGAAGGGCAGGAGAATGCAAGAACTGTTGTCTTATTACTGTTTTATCTTGAAAAATGCCCCAACTTTTAAATAGTAAAAATACTTACAGAAAAACTATAAGAAAATAGAGGTTTTCCCCGCCAATAGCCCCCAACTTTTATTTAACAACTATGGCAAAGAAGGATCCCCTGAAATCCTAATTTAGCTTGTGAATTGTTATAATCAGGGCATGCATATAACAGTATCCAGGGATTGATGCAGTTTTTCACTTGGGAGTAATAAAATATTGTAATTTTTTTATTTTTGTGAGTAACAAAATCTTGTAAGGTAATTATCCAGTTTTACTTTTTGATAATCTCTATTACCGTAATTTCCGGCCTATAATCCGCGGATCAAACAATTCTGTTTCATCCCAGAAATTTTGTTTTATAAAATGTAACTTACTAGATCTCTAAATATTTGACTTCAGTTATTGATTACAATTTCTGGGTTGAAACAGAATTGTTTGATCCGCGGATTATAGGCCGGAAATTACGGTACTATTATAGTTTTTTCTTTTGTTTTGGTAAGTGTAAGAATGCTTCGTTTATTTTTTTAAAATCCTTATCTTATAACTGGCAGTTATTCTATTCCCTTTAATACTCAAGTTCCACAATTTGTTATAATGCTGAAAAATAAAAAAATATGTATTTTTTTGTGTGTTTGAAAAGTATATTTTTAACATAAAAATTTTATAAAAAGGTTTTATTTTTATGGAATGTAATTTTGGATAAAATGAAGCCAATTTTCCCCAGGATTGATCTCCTGCATCAAATCTGCTCCTTTAGTTTTGTGTGAAGATTCTCAAATAAATGTTAGCAGTATTATTTTTGGGTACTTTTCGGTTAGCCGGGCGCCAGTGAAATGTATATATCTATATATACATATCTATGTACACATACACACATATATGTATGTGTATATATATATGTATATATACATACATGCATATATAAATGTGTGTATGTATAGATATATGTATATGTATGTATACATAGATATATACATTTCACTGGCGCCCGGCTAACCGAAAAGTACCTATTTTTGTTTACAATTCTTAATTTGTTTATAGATTTCCAAAAGATCCTATATGAAGACACTTGTGGATATTAGCAATTTGTTATAAAGATAGAAGTCTATCACATCGTAGTTTACTGTGCTCTGCTTATTTCCTAGAGGATATAATTGACTAGACATCTGTCTCAGTCTGAGAGATATAATGCTGTGCCTACTACATTCGTATATTCCAATGCATGTTCCAAAGGTGAGATAATGAGAACAATTAATCTTAATGAGTAATTATGTTTTTTATTGGCGAATAATTCTAGGTTTAGTGCATTTCACTTTAAATTTTACGTGTCAGTCTAACTCATTTAATCAAAAATTGGTGAGTAAATAAGAAAATGTGAGACAACTGCAGAAAATCATAAGTTGATTTTTACAGGGATGCCACTTTACTGCAAATTTCTGCCTTTATTCTTTTTAAAAAATAAGCTAATCTGCACTTCCACAAAATCATAAAAAGCATATACAATACAAGATCTTTATAATGTAAACCTAAAAATGCAAAGTTTTGTGTTCATGGAATTTTGTGTTACGGAGATCATTTCATACGTCATTAACCCATTCGGGACCATGGTATCATATATGCAACCTCAAAAGGAGCATACAGAATTTGTTTTAGGCACCAGTAAAAAATAAAAATAATATTTGTTTTGTCTAATTAGAGCATTTTTGTGATAGTTTAAGGAAAGGTAGCTTTTTTAAAAAAAGTGGTGCCAACCAAATAAAATGTGTGTAAAAGCCACCGGTCCCGAAGGGGTAAAAACTTACTTTTTAAACATGGCAATGTCTAGAACATATCACTATACAGTAGATCTTTATAGTGCATTCCTTGGGACAGAAAAGTTGTGCAGATTATAAATTTTCTCATAATGTAGATCATAGGTTCCCAACCTTTTCTAGACCATTGTCCTCTTTACAAGAAAAAAATTCCAACGCCCTCCCCCCCTCTTACATAATAGTTCATTATACCAAATATAAAAATATTGTTGCACACAAAATCAATAAGAAATAAAAAATTATTAAGATGATTGAGGCTGGTGGAGTTTTAACAATTTGTTAATGTCAGGATCCAATTTCATTAAATTTAAAGTAAAAGCTTGATTATCTGGCTTCAACTAACTGGAAAAATTCGAAGATCTCCTTTATTTTTCTCTTCTCATAAACAGTCAAAATTTTTTTACTGCTATTTTAGGAACTTTACTATTAGCATTCTCAAATTATCGCAGCAAATGATTCAGCATAAAACAAATCTAAGTAGGTTCATGACAGTGAATATTATAAAATAAAATTAATAATGTAAATAAAAAATATAGCTCAATAGTACAGAGGAGCTTCATGTTGTGCCATAGTCAACAATCGCCTCCAGCTATTTTTCCCGGCGAAAGAGAGGAGGAGGGAAAGGGAAAGGATGACGCAAGGAGAGAAGAAAGACTAATTAATCCTTCTACTCTGGGGGCGAAACTGGACCAGGGGGAGGGGAGCAATTAAACGATAGAAAAAGTATAATTGATAACTTTTAATAACAATAAAAATGAACTAAAAATTTAATATAACCCAACATTTAGCGCCAGCTCCACCACAATTTAAGTTCTTGTTCTCTCCTCCAGGGGTGCTGCAATTTCCTGTATTGTGTGTTACATAGTGTAAATTTCGTTTTTATTTGATATTTCAGGTTCGATGAGTTTGATCTTCACACAACTTGGAGAATTCATGTTGGTTTGCCCCCTCCCCATTTTAATTCTGGTTCTCTCTACCAGGTATGCTGCAATTTCCTTTATTAGCTTCTATATTGTCTTCAGCTTTCATTTTTGATGGGTGTTTGGCAAATTTAAGCTTCCCTTAAGCTACCTTAAGCTTCCCCCCCTATCGGCTCTTCTTGAAGACTTATGCAAGATCTAGCATGTTTCAAGAGCTGAAGTGAAACAGTTGATGCAAAATTAGTCATATTACAGCTAAAGTAATTTAACAGTAAAACTATTCTAAATTTTGTTTATGAAATTCTTCATAAAATGGTATCTGATGTCGATTAAGAGTAACAATATATTGATTAGAGACACTGATAAAAAAAATTAATAGTAGTGATATGCGTTGTGTATGAGTCCCAACTGGGCAAAAAATCCTGCCCAGTTTGGCAATTAAAACTCATATGATGTCTTTACTAATTGGAATAAAACCCAGTCTGACATGTCTATGTGTAGCCAGGAATTACCACATCTGGCAGACGGATGAGTGGCTCATCTTCTGAGTTTCACCCAAAACTAATCTCGATCAGGCCCATCTCTTTGGCGCGCTTGGAGGAAGTTTCCACAACCTCCAGAGTCCGATAGTGATGTCTTTGATTCTTCTGTTTTTTAGTGTGTTTTTTTTTATATTACATGTGGATGAACCTGATATTGGAGTCGATCAGGGATCTCCCCGTATTCCGCTGTCGGGGTTTGCCAAATGCAAAGCCGATTAAAGGGGACAACCTAGCCGAGTCTCGTCTATGAGAAAGAACCAAGTTTCCTCGTGGTCCTGGGTTGGCTAGAGGTTTCCTATGTTACATGTAGTAACAACCCACGGAAGATGAGCTAGTTGCTTGTCCTTCCATACATGTCAATGATTGGATGCCATGGGAAAGCAAGAGCCGTCGTGAAGCCTAGCATGTGACCTAGGAACCGACTCTCCTTCTGGGGTTTCGGCAACAAAGTCGCTGGGTGTTCTCGGCGGTTCATCGAGTGTCTGTGTGGAAGTTTCCTCTAAGATTTGGGATCATCCGCCCTATCGTAATGACCTCTGTCGTGGACACTCGGGTAAGAGGGCTTGGGGGTCTGCAGTGGAGCGGCCCTAGGCCGGTCACAGCATCGTAGTGAGACAAAGCTACTGGTGTGATAAAAGCCCCTCAGTACTTGGGCGCAATGGTCGGTAAGCACTGGGTGCCCCGTCAGGGTGCCTGGCGGCACAGCTTAGTTTTAACAATTTAAATAATTTTATTAAAATTAATGTATTATATTTACATATCCAACATTCCATTACCTGTGATTTGTTCTGGTGAGCTGATTGAAATATCAGATGAGATACTATTATCAATAAAGTTAACTGGTTGAATTAGCCCCTCCATATTTGTCTGGGTTGACCAAGTTGGGAAATCACAACTCATATGATTGCTTTACCAATTTGACTAATTGTGTTAAAAGGAATCTAGTATAATCAAGTTTGCCATAGTATCAGTTTAATTGATAAAAAATATCAACATTGTCTATCACTACAGTAGACACCTGATTTTCTGACACTCTATTATAAGACACTCTATTACATGAAACTCTTCACACATTTCATCATCCAATTTACATGGACATGTAGTTGTATTATAAAATTCTGGTAGAATACATTTTTTTTTACTTATAATCAACTATACAAGTCTTAAAGCATGGTATAAATGCAAATAAATGATTAAAATTCTTTTTAATTTATTTTAATACAATGTAGAATTTTGTCACCGATAACATTGTTATTCAATCAAAAAAATTTTAGAAATCTGGAGAAATTCAGACCAAGCAAATCTGTATATTAGAATTTCTTTTGCAACAAAAATAACTTATTTTCTTCTCATTGCTTGTAAAATGTGTCACTTTTTTAGAAGCAATGTAATTATAGAATTTTCTCCTTAAACTTACTTTATTTTTTATTTTTAATATTTAAATTATTCATTTAATTCAATTATTATTTAAATTATCCATTTTGATTTTTGGTAGTAGCTATTTATTCTATTATTTGTAGTTTAATCTTTGTACAGTTAGAAAATATCTCTGATAATTTTCTGACATACACCTGGTTTAGTGGTGTCAGATAATTAGGAGTCTAATGTAGTGTTTAATACTGTGGTAGAAAATTTGTTTGGATTCAGTTTTCTGTGGTGATTTTAATTTTCCATGATAAGTTTATTTTTTCTCAAGTACGTTTTTATTTAATAGTAAAAAGTTATATATTAATTTAACTCTATTTATTGCAGATGACGTAGTCTTAAATATGGATACACATCACATCTCTCAAATAAGTCCTTAAATTGTGAAATATGGAGCAAAAAATTTCTTTACAGGAGCATTTTTCTGCAGCAACTTCAGACTCACAGCAAAGAAAATTGTTCATTTGTGAGGTGTGCAGCAAAGGATTTTCTCAAAAGAGTCATTTAAAGGGACATCTTCGCTGTCATACTGGTGAGAAACCTTTTGCGTGTGAAGAGTGCAACAAGAAATTTTCCCGTAAGGGTGATTTAAGAAGACATTTGTTAACTCATAATGGTGACAAACCTTTTGTGTGTGAGATATGCAACAAGAAATTTTCTGTCAAGGGAAATTTAAGCGTGCATCTGTCAATGCATACTGGTGAGAAACCTTTTGTGTGTGAGGTATGCAACAAGAAATTCGCTCATAAGGGTAATTTAAGCGTGCATCTGTTAATGCACACTGGTGAGAAACCTTTTGTGTGTGAGGTGTGCAGCAAGAAATTCTCTTGTAAGCATCATTTAAATAGCCACCTATTAAAGCATACTGGGAAGAAACCATTTGTGTGTGAGGTATGCAACAAGAAATTCTCTCAAAAGGGTTTTTTAAACAGGCATCTATTAATTCATGGTGGTGAGAAGCCTTTTGTTTGTGAGATATGCAACAAGAATTTTTCTGAGAAGAGTAGTCTGAAAATGCATCAGTTAATTCACACTGGTGAGAAACCTTTTGTGTGTGAGGCATGCAACAAAACATTCTCTAATAAGCATCATTTAAATGACCATCTGTTAATTCACACTGGTGAGAAACCTTTTGTGTGTGAGGTATGCAGCAAGAAATTCTCTCATAAGCATCATTTAAATAGCCATCTGTTAATTCACACTGGTGAGAAACCTTTTGTGTGTGAGGTATGCAATGAAAAATTCTCTCATAAGGGTTCTTTAAACAGGCATCTATTAATTCATAGTGGTGAGAAACCTTTTGTTTGTGAACTATGCAACAATAAATTTTCACATAAGGGTGCTTTAAACAGACATCTGTTAATTCATACTGGTGAGAAACCTTTTGTGTGTGAGGTATGCAACAAGAAATTCAGACAAAAGTGTGTGTTAAGCAAGCATCTGTTAATTCATACTGGTGAGAAACTTTTTGCATGTGAGATATGCAACAAGAAATTCTCTCAAAACAATACTTTAAGCAGGCATCTCTTAGTTCATACTGGTGAGAAGCTTTTTGTGTGAGAATTCTACAACAAAGATTTTTTTTTCAAAAGCGACATTTAATTAAATATCTGTTAATTTACATTGGTGAGAAACCTGTTTTCACAGGTATACAACAAGGAAGTTTCTAATTAATCTATCTAAGTGTACATTCTCTCTCTCGTGATTTCTTGATTGCTATTGTTTAGTTTTGATATTTCTTGTATTGGCAAATTTTAGTCTTAAGGAAGTAAGATTTCTTTCAAAATATTTCAAACAACCACCAAAATGAAACTGTAGCAAATGAAAATATTCCTAAAGTTATGCAGTTTCTTTACATAGCAAAATGTCATATATTTTGTACTATATTATAAGGTTTATGTATGTATAATTTAAACTAGTAAATTAGCTGATGAGGCGCTTCAATGTCAGCTGCACTTTTTTTATTTTTTTGTAATATATTCATGTAAAGAGAAAATAATTTCCTTTTTAGTGTACAGAATTTTTTTAATGTTTATTATTTTGTATTTTTTAAGAAAGTGTAACTTTTTTTTAACATTACCATCTTTGGATGGCTGTGTATGGAAGTGCATTTCTAATAGTGGTATGTTTTTTTGTCTGAATTAAATTTTAGCTTAATAGGTGGCATATATAAAAATCTGTAGATAATATACGGGTCATTCCATGTCAAATCAAGCAGTGACTCAACCTGACCATTTTAGATTTTGATGAAACTTACAGGAATCATTCTTCCTGATGATACAAATGAGAATATACTTTTATTATTTTTTTATCTCAGTAAATTTTCATAGAATTAATTTTTTAAATTTCGAAAAATCATCATTTTTTGGCTTGTATAGATGTTTACAATTTTATATTTCTAAAGTTCTATCAGGCGTAGAGAGTTGTTTGAGCCCTCATTTTAAAGAGAATTTCATAAGGTTTAATTTGATATGCAAGTTGACTATGCTTGTTTTCTAAAAAGTTAATTTAATTAAATTTAAAATTTTAAAATAAAAAAAAAATTTAAATAGTGTTTTTTTAAAATTTTGAAAAAAATATATGTTTATTGTAATGTTATAAACTTTAAATTCTGAAAGTTTTAGAGTGGGATCTCAATGGGATCAGCAGTTATGTTAAAAAAAACTAATGTTAAACACCAATTGGGGCTGTTTTTTAAAGTTGGCACCTTGCCAACTTTATGATTGTGCTAAAGAGATCATTGTTTTCAATCATTCATTTTCATCATTCATTCAGATCATTCATTTTTAACATTATTTTTTTTATAACTGCTGATCCCATTGAGATCCCACTCTAAAACTTTCAGAATTTAAAGATTATAATATTACAAAAAACATATATTTTTTCAACATTTTTAAAAAACACTATTAAAATTTTTTTTTAATTAAAATTTTTTAAATTAAATTAAATTAACTTTTTTTAAATCATGCATAGTCAACTTTCATATCAAATTAAACCTTATGAAATTCTCTTTAAAATGAGGGGTCAAACAACTCTCTACGCCTGATAGAACTTGAGAAGTTCAAAATTAAAAACATTTATACAAGCCAAAAACTGATGATTTTTTGAAATTTAAAAAATTAATTGTATGAAAATTTACTGAGTTAAAAGAAATTATAAAAGTATATTCTCATTTCTATCATCAGGGAGAATGATTCCTGAAGGTTTCAGTAAAATCTGAAATGGTCAGGTTGAAAATTGAAAATTTTTGGTTGATTTGACATGGAATGACCCATACATGGTGGTACAAAAGAATTTATATACATTTCTGTCTATTGGCAGAAATTGCTGATTGTGAATTTTTAAATATGTTATGCATTTTCTAAGCTAAATTAGTTTTTTTCTACTATAGGGGCCTTGGAATTTTTTGTAATGTTTGGTGCAATTCTGTCTTCAAATAGAGAGATTTGATGCCAGATGATGAAAATAGCTCTGAAAAGAAACCTAATGAACATTTGTTTTTATATGTGCTTATTATATTTATAAATATTTTATTTTTACGTATACTATTATTATTTTTATATAAACTTTACTTCTGTTTGTATATAAAAATAGATAACTGGCTTCTTTATATCAAATATAAATCATATATTTATGGAAGAAATTGCTTGTATATATGAACAGTGAATACGTTGCCAAATTTCTTTCTCTTGTGAAAGCCATTTTCTCTCTCACACCAAGGCCCCTATACTGGAAAATTACTGCTAAATTTTAACATACTATGTAGAATATATATAAATATATAGTTCGTATAGAGGGCTGCAGAAAAGGAGCCTTTGTGACTGTGGGGGTAACTGCGGAAGTCTGTTTTTTAAATATGTTATGCTTGTTCTTATTTGTTTACTTAGATGTCCTCATTCACTTTAATAAACTGTGAAATTTTGTTAAAATATCTTGGATTGTTTGAAATAATTTCATAATCTATGCTTTATGTATGATTTTTCATTCTTGTTTCTCTATTGTGTCAAGGCATTTCTCTATTCATGTCAAATATACAAAGAAAGTTTTCAAATTCCATTATGATGTAATGCTAGTATGTTTTGAATTCTGCATTTTCAGACTGGCAACATTTATGTTCAAGCACTTCTGCTAATGTTTATATAACAAAAAAATTATATGCAATGCAATAATAGTTATTCTTCAGAATTGTATAGAGAAGTCTAATGTGATCTGTATAATGAGCAAAAAAAAATAAAGAGAACACCCCATATTAATTCTGCCGTATATCATCCCATAAAATTGTGACTAGTTGGTATGAATTGATTAGTAATGATATCTACTAATTAAGGCTAACTTATTCAGAATTTGCTCAACAAGCCATCGGCATATAGAAATTGTACACAACTTTAAAATTTTCAATACTAACACCAATTTTGACATCTTTGTTAGGTACATCAGTAAATATTACCTTAGGATACCAAATGGGAAGTCATACAGTCTAGTTGTTTAGGAATGATGCAGGTTCAAAGCCTAGAACTCGTAATGTTAAATTCGTTTGTAATTGATTCAAAACATATAACATACCAGTTTCTCCAAACAAAAATCTTTCGTATACTCTTCAACAACAACAGAAATCTACAACAAACTTTACTTTTTACAAATAGTGGTGTGTAGGAAACATTAGTCACCAGTGGCAGCTCTGATGTTGTAATGCAATCAGCTTTTTAAACATAACTCAAAAACCACTTCATGGAATGAAATGTTCTTTAAATGTTACATATTTAAAACTTCTAGAAATCATATTCTGTTAAAAAATTCTGCAGATTACAATTCCTTTTTTTCCTCTCTTTTTGTAAAATACATTTCTAAACTAAGTATATTTTAATTTATGAATTGTTACCCATGCATTTCTTAACATGAATCAATTTCCAGAAGCTTCAAATATACAAATCTAAAAATGACATCTCAGACTGTTAGTTAGTTTTTTAGCTAAGCTTAAAAAACTACCCTTATTATAAACTGTTTTGTAACGAAAAAAATTGAATTTAGTATTAAGAGCTCCAAACTTTAAAACTTGTAAAATTTCTAAAGTACTTGATTGAATGACTTCCCATTTAGTATCTTAAGGTGAAAATTATTGAAGGATCCAATAACAATATATGAAATAAACTGTTAATTTAAAAATTTTTTAAAGTATAGCGCAATTTATATATGTAGACGATAGGATTTGCAGCTTTCTATCACCTCAATTTAAAACATTTGATTAAAAAAATAATTGATTTAAATGATAAATACTTATGTATATATTTTTTACATTGTGAAAATTTCAATTGAATTTTCTTATTTAAATAATGAAATTCCTGTCTAAATCATATGCTCTTCATGATTTTCTTTATGTATCTGCTGTAAGTAATGTTTCTTTATTTGATAGATGATAAACTCATTGTAACATGAAGAACGATGCTCTTAATAAAGAAGCTGAAAGAGCAATACCTCAAATTTTCACAGATACTGCTTCTTCATCAGCTGTTGGAAGAGTATTTTCCACATATCGATTAGTTCAGCCAGCACTTTGAAATGAAAAGGCATCTAAACTTGTGTTTTTAATTAAAAGGCTAAAGAATGAAAAACAACTTTTTAAGCTGAAGTTGGAATTTTTTCATTAGTATTGGTATTCAAATTTATATTTCTTTTCTGTAGAAATACATCTAAGCATTTTAGAGTACAGAAATAAGGATAATTTTGTTGATGTTTAACATTTTCTCCCCATGAAATCAATAAATGCATAGTCATTTATATTTGGTACACAATACATTGATGCGTAAGATAATCAAAAAACATTGTTTTAGAAAACAGTTCTTGCAAAATCAAACCAGAATGGTATGCAATCAAAAGTACATGTCCTACAGGAATGCTCACTTCTCAGTTTACAGTACTCATCAGCGACAACCAGATATGTAATGTGGATCACCTGATGGCTGGAATTGATACTGGATTGATCTTACGAAACAGTCGCTTACTGTCTTTAATAGGCAATAAGGCAGTAAAGTGTATGAAGGTTTGGAGGGCAATTGGCTTTAACAGAGAAATCTCTATGTTAAAAAATTCAATAATGTATCTAGAGACACTACAGCAACATCTATTTCCATTGGGTTTCATCATGGAGGATTCTGAGTGAAGATTTCTGCAGGACAATGCTTCAATCCACAACTCACAAAGTACAAAACTTTCTACACAAAATGTTAACATTTAAGATTGGCTAGCTTTAAATCCAGACATAAACCCAGTTGAGATTATCCGTATATCTTAACCTGTGAAGTATACAAACATGAAAAGCAATACAACTCTTCTAAAAAACTAAAATCTACAATTGAAAAAGCATGGTATTCTCTGCCACCAATAATATTTCAAAAACTAATGGATTTACTATATATTATAATAGGTTTATATGAAGCTATTGGAAACTAGGGAAAAACTATATTAATAAATAGCATCTGTATAATATGTTAAATATTGTGTTGTTTTCTGTTGTGCCAAAACTTTTGAGATACTATGGTTATAGATATTTGGGGTCTTTATCAAAGTTAACATATTATGCCCATTTATTCATTTTGGTGTGATTTAGTTGAACAAATATACAAAATCTTTTAAGCAAATAATTTTGTTTCATTTTACGCTGTTATTTAATGTTAAATAAAAATATCTGGTTGCATCTTTACTTTCGAAACAGACTTTAGTTAGAAAACTATCTGCATATAGTTTTTTAAGCATAACTTGGAAACCACTTGGCATAATCATGTAATATTTTAGATTTATATGCTTGAAACTTCTAGGTATTGATTTAGGTTAAAATTTGTATATGGTACTATACATATATTTTTCTAATGTTAATTTTATTTATATATTATTAATTAAATTCGAGAAAAATGTGTATTGGAACTCATAAAAACTGAAATAGAATTCAATCTCTAGAAGTTTCAAATATGCGAATCTAAAATATCACTTCATTCTGCCATGGAGATGTGCTTAAAAAACTTCACACATTGAAATTTGTTGTGCAAGTATTAAGAAAGAATTTCATAAGAATAAATCAAAAACTTAAGTGGGGATAATTCCTCACCAAATGACTTCCTGTTTGGTATCATTAAGTAAAATTTACCAACAAATCAAAATAGGGTGAAAAAATCATGTGTTTGTATTGAACATTTCAGAATTTGTTACAATTTCAGCCAATCGTCACTGTGGAGACTACCTACTATGCTTTTTTTAACATAATGTGGAAGAAAATATAATTTCCAGTAGTCATATTTTGGGGATAATTTGTTGATTAAAATGCATGGAGTGTTCTTTTGGTTCTCTGTACATTGTACATGGGTGATAGGTAAAGAAATTAAGATAAATTTGGACCAATATGCTCAATTTTTTCTTTTTAGTTTTATGACCCAATTTTCAAATTTATAAATAAATGTGTGTTATTTTCAAATGGCTTTGTGTTTTTGTTCATTTAAGTCATTTGTTAGCCCATCTTTTGTAATTTAAATGGGTTAATGACCTTGTACTCAATAAGGATTAGAAGGAAATAGAATTCTTTTTTATAATAAAACCCTGTATTTCACTCTTTTGATGCGATTTTATAAACTTTGTATTATGTTTAATAAAGAAACTTTTCTGTATTCAGAGATTTGATATTTGCTCCTTGTTAAGACAACTGTCTAGAACTCATTAATTTTGTGTGTTAGCTCTTTGGGTAACTTACATTCACTGTTTTTAAAATTATGTCAGCTTTTTTAATATCCAAGTTTTAAATGTATTTAAAGTCTCTTTCGGTAGATTCTGGGTGATTGGGATGAATCAGCTCTAGCATGATTTCATATGATAAAGTGACCACCCTGGTGACACTGCTAAACCTACCACTATGTCCTATCAAAACATGCCCTGTTTTTGCCCAGAACAAATATGCTATCTATTTTTCAAATTTAAAAGAAAACAAGTACCACTTATATTTGTACAGTTTAATTTTTACCGTGTGTTACAAACATTATGATATGAGATGTCACTGGCTGAAACTACTCAGTGAGTGATAGATTTTTTTGACAACTTGTTGAAAGTGCTTGGGGTCCGCGTGGATCCCAGGACATAGTGATAGGGTTAAACAATGGATTTGCTTCTGAAGTGAAAGTGAGCAATTCTGTATGAACTTAACATGCTGAACCTGGATTTCGACATGAACAGAGTTCATTGTCTCTTGTTTAAGATATACAGATGTGTAATTTTATGATTTTTTACTAATATAGTACAAGTTATAGTACATAGTTATAGTAATAATAAATAGCTGGCAACAAATTCTAGCCACCAAACAATTTTTTTTTTTTACATCTTCTATATCATTGACTTACAAAAAGCACAAAAGTTTTTTATGAATTAATTGAGAAAAAATAACTACAAACATAGTTTATAATTATTAGTTACATACATTAGAAAGGTACATAATTTAAAAAGTTTCTAATGAAATTTATCAAATTACATGTACTATCTAAAAACAATAGAAAGAAATACTGTAAAGGTGAACAAATTGGCATAGTCGGAAAATGTTGATTGTCGAATATTTAAAATTCCCGGATAGTTGAGTATTACAAAATTTATATGATGAGGGAGCAATCGATGAAATACTGAAGCAGGAATAGAATTCTTCATCTGTTTTCCTGTTGAAGTCTGTCAAGTAATTCTGCATTTATTATTTTAAAATTTTCATTGGATTAACTTATTTTTCTAAATTAAAAATGAAAAGTAAAAATATTTTTTGTTTTGATATAATTTCTAAATTCATAATAGTTTGTAACATTGTAGCATGTACAAGGTTATTTTCAAGAAATAAAGATAAAATGACGCATATGCATTAAAAAAAAACTTTTAATTGATAAAATGTCCATTACAAGTTACTGGTATATGACTTATTTTTTTACATTTTTGCTGTCATTTTCAAAGCATTTGTTAATTTTGGATACAAGCTTTTAAATCTCACAGTCATAGAAGTTTACTGCCTGCTGTTGAAACCACATTTCAACTTTGATTTTGATCTCATCATCGTCAGGTATGATGATATGCAATTCTTTGAATGGGAGATGCCTATTTGCTCATATCACTTCCTCCATTCTTTGAAAAAGGACATCAAAAACCACAGATGTATCTCTTACCTGTTCTGGGTTCTTCATGAACATTGGTCCTGCCCCCAGAGAAAGCATAACACCATTCCGTTACATTTTGTTAATTCATAATGTTCCTATTGATGGAAACAACGTCTTTGTAAATGTCCCCTGCCATGCACATTTTGCATGAAGAAAATGTATGATAGAACGTACTTCACATTTGGCAGGATTCTGAATTGACGCAGCCATTATAAACACATGCTACACACAAGATGTTATATTAAAGCACAATTTATGCTTTAAATTATTATGGTCAAATATTTAGTACTGGACTTTAGATTGACCTTATAATAGACTTACTATTATAATCATTCTATATTATATTCTTTTATTATGTATATTTTATATTATTATTCCATAATCTTTTTATGCATTATTACTTTTATTCTATATTTACGAAATGTAACAATTTTTGTACAGTGATCATGTAGGACTCTATATTTTGTTTTTCAGTATTTAGGAAAATTATTTTAATAACTTAAAAAAATAATTTATTTAATTATTTAATTTAATGATAATTTTAGACTTTTTCTTTTAGATTAGATTTATTTAGTCAATTTTCTCTCTGATGTTTACAAAATTATAAACTAAGCTTGTGTAAATTTTTATTAGCTTCTTGTCCAATTGCAATTTCCAAGGCTCATTGGTCTTCTTGGGGGAGGGATAATATAAAATATTATAAAACTCTTAACCTATCTATTGATTATTCTAAATTTTTATTCCATTTAATCTTTTTATTTCGTCTTTCTTTATAGAACTCACTTCTTGATTTTGCCAGATTTTATTCTTTCCCAATGAAAAGAATTTTTTTCCCATGATGTATTCAAGTGTTCTCGGGTTTGAAATAAGAATATGTATTTTCATTTTGAAATATAAAATCATGGGTGTACGCTGCCGATGGCAATGAGACTCCCAACAATAGGCTCGCTCGGACATATTTTCATTTAAAATTATAAAATTATTCAACACTGATTTTACCAAGTACTGTCCCCTCCCCCCACTGATTTTATTAAATACTGCAATGGTTCCCAACATTTTTTCTCTCACATACCCCTTGCTTAAACTTTTCATTTATGCATAACCCTTATCACATAAACCTATTCCATACATTTTTGTTTTTGTTCATTAGTAATGTTCTTATACTAGTTACCAAAGTTAGATGCAGTTCTCTTCAGAATTTCCATATTCAACCACTTATTCATTTTGAAACACAACACAATATCAACATGCAGTCACTCAAAACATGAAATATTAGCTAAAGATTTCAAATTAAGCAGGGATAAAGCTACACCTATTAACACACGTTAATGAATTTATGCTAATGCTGGCCAGTCGAACACTAAAATGATGACCTGCTTTAAAATGGGTTTTTTAAAGAAATTTTCGAAATCAGATGGCCAGATATGATTAATTTTTTTATCTTCATATATATATATATTTCTAGAATTGAAAGAAAGTAAATAACAAAAAAAGAAAAGAGGGGACACATTCAAAATCGCAAGATGTTATTAGGAGTGGGTGGCAACAAATGATCAACCAATTATTATGTTTAGGCATTTTCTTTCATTTTATGTGAATAGCCTATGTTATTTTTACACAAGTCTCTCTTTGTAAATGAAAAGTTTATAGTTTATTTTTCTGTTTTCATTTTGCTTCATTAAGTTTGTTTTGCATTATCTACCATTACCAATGTAAATTTTACGGATCCCCAAATATTTCACCACATACCCATGGCTGGGAACCGTTGGAATACTGCACTGAATTACTGTCCCTCGGGGTGGGTCAGCTAGTTTATCATATTTATTCAAATGATTTAATGATAGTTTCCCCAAACTTAACAATTGCTTTTTTAATATTTTGTCATTGACATTATTTGTCTCATTTATGGAATAATTGTTTTGTTGTTTTGTAAACATAAAATTGTGAATGAAAATTAAATAATAAATGAGTTCCATAATAGTGCAAGACATACTTTCAAATTTTGCCACTTTAGTAACAGAATAGAGTTCATAAGGTGATTTTGTTACGGTCTAAATATTTATTTACTAATTTTTTTTTAACCAAATTACTATCTAGAATAAAGTTTCTATTTTATACTCTTGTAAGTTTGTGTATTTCTTATTTATAACAGTAAAATGTACAAATAACACAAACACAATTTTTGCAGGCTTTACTATGATACGGATTTTATTGCCAACCTTGCTTATTTTTCAAGTCAAGCATGTTTGAAACAGAAATTTAATTTAACAAATGAAATAAAATAAAAACCCTATAGTAACAAGACATTTAAAAAAAATAAATTTTCTGGTTCAAAAAATGTTTAGTTGACTTGAAAAACCCCTGAAATGCATGGAACTATGAAGATATAAGGAGTCAACATGTCAATCTAACACCGTGGAAAGCTTTGCAGCTGAAATAAGAGTTTGTCCCTCCTCTCCTGTGTCCTCCATATTTGACTTTTACTGTAGTTGATTTGCAGCACAAGAAGAAACTGGGAGGTAGAAATGTTTGCATGCAGCTCACCACGGTCAAATATGGTGGATGCAGGGGGATAGGTTACAGCTTCAAGTGGCGGCATTTATGTCATTTCCTTTTAATCTTCATAACTCCATGGTTTGCAGCTAGATACTCATGGAACTTTTTTATATAATTTTTACTTCCTTCTATCTTTACAAGAAGAAAGTATTGATTAAATGAAAAATGTCTACAGATTTATATGTTTTAGAAGGTCCTGAACGCAATTTGACTGTTTTTAGAAAATGTCTGTATGTGTGTCTATATGTGACAAACATTTTGTGGGCGCTGTATCTCAAGAACTAATGCATGGAATTTAGTAAAACTTGAGATTCAGTTTGACCTTGATGTAAGTTGGTGCTGATTAGTTTTTGGTGTAAATCGTCCAACAGATGGCGCTGCTCTGGTTCATTTTTCACGATTTCTGCAATAGCTCTATCTCAAGAACTAATGCACGAATATTCATCAAACCTCAGATTTAGTTATTCATTGACATAAGTTGTTTCTGGCTATGTTTTGGTGCATATTGCCAAACAGACAGTGCTGCTATGCTCCTTTATTTACAATTTTCAAGATAACTGTATCTCAAGAACCAATGCATGGATTTTCATAAAACTTCAGATTCAGGTAGACATTGACATCAGTTGTTGTTTATTAAGTTTTCGTGTAAATCTCCGAAAAAGTGGCATTGCTATGTTGCATTTTTCAGGATATACATGATTTTAGCTACAGTCATACATCAAAAACTAATATATAGAATTTAATAAAACTTTAGCTTTAGTTAGACCCTGATAAAATTGGTACTTATTAGTTTTTGATATAAATTGCCCAACATGGGACACTGCCCAACATGGTTATGCTGCATTTTTCACAATTACCGCAATAGCTCTATTTCAAGAACCAATGCATGTATTTTCACCAAACTTCAGATTCAGTTAGATATTGTCATACTCAGTGCTGAATAGGTTTCCACGTAAATTGTATAAGAGGTGGTGCTGCTATGCTGCATTTTCAGAATCTAAAACATGTAATTAAAAAAATTACAATTTTTGAAATATTAACATGTATCAAATAGAAGAATGTTTTGGGATTGACTTATCCAACTAGTTTGTTTTGACAAATAAAGGTTTTATAAAGTTTTTTTTTTATAAATATAAATATATATATATAGGTTATTATCTATGAAAAATATTTCATATTTCAGTTTCAGTATAATTGACAATTTATGTAAAATGCTATAAGGTGCATTTTACAAAAGACTTTCTTAGCACATAACATAAATTACATTATTTTCATCTAAGTTTTTATTATCATTATTAATCATGTTATTTGACAGTCTTTTGCAGTTTGTGATGTTTGTTTGGAAGGGGGAGCTGTTAAAGATATAAGGCTCCAACTGAAGCTCTGCACACACACACGTGGTACTGCTGGTGTGCCCTTGGCCATACTCCAATTTTTTTCCTCACAACACACTTGACTTATATTACGTTGAAAAAAAGGTGAATTAAAATAGTAAAATAGCAAAAGTGGTAAGACAAAGCAACATAACAAAATTAATAGAAATAGTATTTGCTATTTAATAAGTATAAATTATACAATTACCAAATTCTACAGATAAATAAATCAGCAGATTTTATTTAAGAAATCAGACTTTTATCTATGCAATGAATTTTCGTTTTTTTGAAGTGTAAAAATATATAATGCAAATTAAATTAATTTAAATAATATATGACAAGAGTTGTACATTAAAAAATACAACTAAGGAACCTTTTATAATATTTAATTATATTTTATTTTTATAATTTTCATTGGTTGCTGTTTCGTTTTGATGACTAATATTTTTTAAGAAATCACATTTTCTTAATACTAGACTATGCCAAGACTTCTATAAAAAAGTATGTTAGTTAACCCTTTCCGGCATGGTGGGTTAAATTCTGTCTCACTTAATTTTAATTCTCAAATTGACATACGTACCAGAAATTTAAAATAAATTTCTCTTTTTTATAATGTACGTGAAGAATAGCTTTTACGTACTTTCAAATAAATTTGTTCATAAATCCTGGTGTCAGTCAATCATATCAACATTTTAGTAACAAAAACACTTCATGTCTGAAAGCAAATAAAGTATGAGAGCAAAAAATTAATGTTTAGAATACTCTTTTGCAAAAATGTTCTTATATATCTCACGCAAAAGGTTTCTCACAAGTATGACACAAATGCCAGCTTAAATGGCCCTTTTGATAGAATTTCATGCTGCATATCTCACACACAAAAAGGTTTCTCACCAGTGTGAATTGACAGATGCTGTCTTAATTCTCCTTTATTCAAGAACTTCATGCTGCATATCTCACAAACAAAAGGTTTCGCATTAGTATGAATTAACAGATGCCTGCTTAAAGTATAATTGTAAGAGAATTTCTTGTTGCATATCTCACATGCAAAAGGTTTCTCATCAGAATGAGTTAACAGATGCCGGCTTAAATAGCCCTTTTTAGAGAATTTCTTGTTGCATAACTCACACACAAAAGGTTTCTCACCAGTATGAACTAACAGATGCTGTCTTAAAAAATCCTTTTGAGAGAACTTCATACTGCATATCTCACATTCAAAAGGTTTCTCATCAGTATGAGTTAACAAATGTCGGCTTAAATGGCCTTTCTGAGGGAATTTCTTGTTGCATATCTCACACACAAACGGTTTTTCACCAGTATGAATTAATAGATGCTTGCTTAAGTTACACTTTTGACAGAATTTCTTGTTGCATATCTCACACACAAAAGGTTTCTCACCAGTATGAATTAATAAATGCCTGCTTAAATCACCCTTACGAGAGAATTTATTTTTGCATACCTCACACACAAAAGATTTCTCACCAGTATGAATTAACAGATGCGTATTTAAAACACTCCTCAGAGAGAATTTCCTGTTGCATATCTCACACACAAAAGGTTTCTCACCAGTGTGAATTAACAGATGGTGCTTTAAATCTTTCTTTTCAGAAAATTTTTTCTTGCATAACTCACAAACAAACGTTTTTCTTTGCTGTGAGTCAGAAGATACTTTTCCAAAAAGCGCTTGTAAAGAAATATTTCTCTGCATATTTCACACTTTAAAAACTGTTTGGAATGATGTGATGTGTATCTACATTTATGGCTTTATGCATCTGCAATAGATAAAATTAAGTTAAACAATCATTTTTTATGATTCATTAAAAATAATTTTAAGGGAAAATAAATTTTTGAAAAAGTATAATCAATGAAGAAGACTGAATTAAAATGTTTTACAAAGTATTAAAAACTACAGTAGACTCCTAATTATCATGTAACTAAAGATGTGTGAGATGCATTTCCTAACTCTATAAATATAAAATTATAAATGAAATTACAATAAATAAATTAAATAGCTATAATCATAAAATAAATAACTCATACAGAAAATATTATAAAGAAAAATTTAAGAAAATCTAATAAAGAAATCTAAGAAATAACATCTAGAATTCTACAAAAACAATGATACATTTTACAATCAATAAGGAGAAAAGAAATTATTTTTGTGGCAAAGAGAATTCAAATTTACACATGTGTTTAATTAGAATTCCTCCCGATTTCTGTATTTTTTTAAATCTTAGAAAGATAATTATTGGAACAAAATTCTGCATTTTTTAACATAATTTACTTTGTACTGAAATAATTTAACAGTATTTTAATGCTTTATTAGCATTTTTACCCCGTATTAAGCTCTCTAAAATTCTTTATAAGCAAAGCAAAATGCATTATTTTTCAATTCTGGAATGTAGCTAAAAACATCCTGAGATGTGTCCTTGTTTAGTGGATGATTAAATTTGTGAAGGTTGCCATTTAATCAAGTTATAATGGAGTATCTATAATAATTATAATATTTTAAAAGAGAATCTTGTAATAGATATCTTATAGTAATTTTATAATAGAGACTATAATTGTTACAATAGAACATCATGTGAGATGGAAAAGTCACATGAAAAGCAATATTTTATTCAAAAACGATAAAACTTTCATTATGTAAATAAAAATTATCAAAACAGCAACATTTAAAATAATGCTGTTATAGTTATAATGTTTCATATACAAGCAGCATAAAAATGCATGTTTAAGAGCAAAATTATAAAATTCACTATAAAAGTGTAGAAACAGATTTGGAATAACTAATTTATTATAGTGACTTTGAAGCATTACATGAGATAGGTTGGTCTCAAATATCTTATGTTAGAATTCCCTCATAATTCCAGGTCAGCATTAAAATTAAGAAATTATTATTATTTCACAACACTACTCTAGTACTTAATCATTATTTGATTAAAGTAGATATGAAAAATAAATCACACTAAATGACACTTAAATAGGAATCCTATAAACAACATAAATCAGTTCATTGTTCTACTAAATATTACTTTAAAAAATAATTTACTCAATTTATTGTAACCCATAAAAACACCTTAGCATTGTGTATATGTATTACTTACATTTTATTTATAAAACAAAAAAGTTCAGTATAATGTTATAACACATTTTAACATTACACTTAACGAACAAACGTGTGTATGGAATTGAATGATGAGTTCACATTACAAGAGATTTAATAACTTTAATTATACTACCGTATTTTCGGGAGTAAGCGCTGTGGCGCATACGTGTTTAAAAGTTCAAAATATCGGCGATGCGGCGCATACGCAAGTGCGGCGGGTACAATGATTTATTTTTTCCTGAACATGGCAAAATCTGGATATTGTGAAAAACAAGCCTTCATTTCATGTTTTTTTTAGTCTTACTGCCTCAAATACACTTTTAAATACATAGATTCATTAACATTCATTCATATTTCACCTTTATTTAGATTCATTTAATCTCAGTATAAAGTTCATAAACAGTACATATCACAATATATCTTTATTATAAAAACGTAATTATTAAAATCAAATATATTTAACTTACCCATATTTCTCTATTTTCTGTTCAATATTAATAGCTCACTCTTTAAAAGTATTTATTGTATACTTTACAATAGTTGATAAATTATATTTATTTCATAAGCACACAGCATACGGCGATGTTCGATTAAAACGATAATCGATTGGCATAGTACGCTTATTGGTGTAGTACGTATTTTTTTTCCTATTGTATTTTAAGATAACCTGTGTTTTATTGTTAATTCATATATCTTGTAAGATTTTATCGCTATTCTTGTTACTTTTAATCCAATTTTGCCGATCGTTTTTTATCGTGACTTCGATTTTTCAATGATGCGGCGCTTCTAATGGGTGCGGCGCTTACTTGTATAGTTGTTTTTTTTGTACCGATTTTTCAATGATGCGGCGCATATTCCCGAAAATACGGTATTTAAATTTTATTAAAATCAAAAAAAGTAATTTATAAAAAAAAAAATTAAACACAAAGTTTATTTTTTAGTTTTAAAAATAAATAATTTATTTTTTCATTGCCCTCATATCTTCTGTTAATGCCCTTTATTAGCATATTGCTTTATATTTACAATTTTATTGTTTATTTCTTTAGTTGCTAACTTTATTTTCTTCTTTTTAATAAATTCTCCTTCTGTTTCTTCAGCATCATTATTCTAATAAATCTTTTTTTTTCTTTTGACAATATCATCGAGTGTTGAATGTACATCTTTAAAACTTTGAAAGAGTTTCATTGAAATTTCAAAATTGTTCACACATCTCTCACAGATGACTTGATTTTGTCACAGACAAGCCTCTACAATTAGGATATTGTAAATAGTCTTTCTACATGGGTGTTTCGATGACTAATAATTTCTCTTTCTGTTTCTTCAGCATCATTTTTCCAATAAATCTTTTTTTTTCTGTTGACAATATCATCGAGTGTTGAATGTACATCTTTAAAACTTTGAAAGAGTTTCATTGAAATTTCAAAATTGTTCACACATCTCTCACAGATGACTTGATTTTGTCACAGACAAGCCTCTACAATTAGGATATTGTAAATAGTCTTTCTACATGGGTGTTTCGATGACTAATAATTTCTCTTTCTGTTTCTTCAGCATCATTTTTCCAATAAATCTTTTTTTTCTTTTGACAATATCATCGAGTGTTGAATGTACATCTTTAAAACTTTGAAAGAGTTTCATTGAAATTTCAAAATTGTTCACACATCTCTCACAGATGACTTGATTTTGTCACAGACAAGCCTCTACAATTAGGATATTGTAAATAGTCTTTCTACATGGGTGTTTCGATGACTATTTTCATGATAGTATTTACAGACTTACAGTTAACAAAATTACGAAATATACCCAAGGTTGTCACAAATACTTTACATCAACATTTTCTGATCAGATCATTAAATTTTCCTGTTAGTGCTGAAGTTTTTTGTATAATGAGTATTTTGTTAAGAATAACACTGCCCCCAGCATACAGTCAGAATTTTGTAAAATAGATATAACAGACAGAATTGTATAAAATAATGTAAAAATAATTTTATTTTTGAAGCGTTATAGTTAAAACTACATATTTATTAAAGCAGCAGGTGTACAAAGATGATTACTGATTTAGTTTCATTTTTGAGTCTATAAAAAGAAGAGAGAGAATCAAATTATGTTGACTATTTTCAAGAAAAAATATATACTTTGGTCAATTAGAGAACACTATTCAAATTTTGTAGAAAACAGACATTTTTTTAAAAATTTGACTATGGATAAGCAGACCACAGACAGTGACAGTATTAATTGAAAATTATGTACCAAAACTTGCATATTAAAATGAAATAAGAAAATACTTTATGTTTGTCGAAAAAATTCTTCGTGGCTTTCTGGTATTAAAATGAAATAATCTAGCTTTGACAACAAATCATCATCCTGTTATTTATTTACAGTCATGATTCTAAGTATATTGAACATAATGAAGCATTTTAAGGTTGCACCATGCTGTTTTCTAGACATTAAGCCATTTGGAGAGTTCATTTTGTCAAAATAAAGAAAATAGTAAACGAATTTGCTAAGTAAGCATATAAAAATGAATAAGTAACTACACTCTTTATGTTTTTTATTTAATTTCATATTATTAAATTATAGCCATGTATCATGTACCAAAGGATAACATCAAATGGTCAAACCAATTAAGTTTATAATATACCTTTAATAGTTATGATTACATTCAATTCTGAATTTTTTATAAAAGTGAGAAAACTTGAAAATGTTACAAAATTTATAGCAATGCTGTTTTGTAAAGCTCAATGCAGAAGTTTAATTAAAAAAATTATTAATGATATAAAATAGTATTTTTAATGTCATAAGTGAAATATTCCAAAAAAACACTGTAAAAAGCATTCATTTTAAAGGGAAAAATAGCAAAATCATCTTCATTATAACATTTTTTAATACAAAATATTGTAACTATATAAATAAAATTTAATTTAATTTTTATTTCAGTTCTAAAGAAGATACTAAAAGATAATTTTATACTTTATTCACAAATTCAAGTTTTACAAATTGGTACATATGCAGATTATGCAGCAGGTTCCATTATCAATTTTAACATAGGTTATTCAATAGGACGAATACAGTATTAGTAATACACTACATTAACTATACTATAATAATTTTAAAATGGTGAAAAAATCCTTAACAATGAAGCAACAATTTTCGATAAATGACTATAAATTGGTGACATTTCAAGGTGGGAGAATGGACCCAAAACCATCACAGATTTAAAATTTTGTGACCGATGTGAGCAATGGAAGCATTTTGGTCTACTGTGCCATCTCGTTAACTCAACATTAGGAATAACAAAGGCTACGTTCTTGATAGAAAGTAATTTTAGATTGATTGACAACTTTGAAAAGGTGCTTAGAGTGCAATGATTCACTGAAAAAGATGAAAACACTTCTGAATCAGTCCTATTTTTGAATGAGGTTTTTTTTCAGATTACCATAATTGGAAAAATATGGAAATGAAATTATTTTTTTCCCAAATTTCACTGATATTTCAATATTTTTCAGGTTTGTAACAACAATGGACAGAACTGAAATCTATTATGACATTAAGAGACAGGTCTGAAATCCGACAGGTACTTAAATATGAATCCTCATGGGGTTCATAGACTTTGGTAACAATTTTAAGTCACTTATTTGACAGGCAGAAGTTTGAGTAATATTAACCAAGAGTAATTCGAGTTCCAAGAGTAAAACTGGCTCAATATTTGCACATGAAGGAATTGGAAACTTAGCTAAGGGCTTTCCTTACTCCAGCCACTGGAATAATGTTATCCCAGTACAATTGCACTATATATAGGCATGGGCTTTAATCAATTTAAAACAAATCGATTTTAAGCTAAAAGTGGCTATCCAATTTATCTATATAGTCTGTAGTATATGAAGTGACTCAAATTTGTCAATATTTAGCTGGTAAAATGTTTAAAACTAGAACAGATCTCAAACATTTTCTTAGATTGTTTCATTCTATTATAAAGGTACCTGTTACATTATCACATAGAATGCTGATAAGTTCACTAATGTCAACAGGCAATGTTTATACCATTTAGTATCACAAAAGTAACAGATACATTCTATCTGAATTATGCTAATATATATTACAGTATTAAACATATATGTACTTATTTAGCCTAGCAATATTAAAAAAGAAATATGAAGTGTTATTATAAAAGTAAATTTTTTATATTTTGTTAGGGGAGTGGAACTTTATGAAGATGCTTTTTTTTATGAACTGGAATTTTGTGAAGCATCCCCTAGTTTATATTTTTGGCCTGGGTCGAAGCATGATTTAAAAAATACTGTTCAACTTACAGTGTAAGAAATACAAACGTAATGCAATACTTCATTCGATAACAAATTTTTGATAAACAGATGCTCACCCATTGAATAATTTCCTCAAAAATAGAATGAAACCAACTGTAAATTCAACAAACAAAGGTTTGTAATTGATATGTGGTTAATTCTATTTATGTTCTTCTGTAAAAGACAGCGACAAAAATTGTCATTAATATTAGCATGTATGTTGTAGAATATGATTACACATATAACAAAAAGCATACTTTATATTCATACATAAAGTCGATAAATTTTTCAAAAAATTGGAAGACTTTTACACTTGATATTCTGTAGAAAAGACACTAACTTGATTGTATATAAAACTACAGGGATGGGAATTTATATAAAACTATTTACCATTGGCAAGTGAACTTTCTCTTGGGACAAATTAGTTTTTATGGAACCTTAAAAATTGCTGACTATAGAAAAAAAATACCAAAAATTTTTTATCTTTATTTGTTGAGCACATTTTGATTTTTCACTTCTCTCCAACGCTACTATGTTAACACGTCACCAATATTTGACCTACATTACATTTTTCTCTCTTGTATACATATGTTAATTTTATACAAAAAAAATTATAAAAATGTTACGAAGAATTTGTGTTGTAGTATTGAATATTTACTGTTGAGTAAATTTTGCCATAATAATTTTTGACTGTATGTTGGATCTTGCAGGGTAGTGAAACAAATGTTTGTCCAGTAAGGTTTTTCAGAATTTCCATACTTTTTTTGGAAAATTAAGTACCATTTAGTTTTAATAAATACTTTAAGAATCAGTATAAAAGTGGCTGATAAATTATTATGGATGTTCATCATTTAGTTATAACAAAAAAATAGCTTACTTATACTTTTACAGAATAGTATGGGACCACAAATCTGGATTGACCGGTGCCACGATCATTCTGTATTTAAGGTACTCAACCAAAACTATAAAGAAAGAGATATAGTATATTCCCAAGGCAAGATTTTGCATGCTGCAAAACAATCTATATCATGAATTGCTGTATTAGGCTAGCGGTAAATAAACAGACAAAAGCATAAATTACAAAAAATAATTGAAAAAAGGATAAGAAACATCGTTTAAATCCTGTACATTGTTAGCATCATGTTCAGGAGATTCTCTTATAACTTCGAATTCTAATTTCCTATCCAAACTGTCCCAGATAAATGAAAATTATTTTCTTTTCAGAATTTTTAATGTTTTTCATTACTGTTTTAAAGCATTTATCAGTTTTATAGGACAGATATTGCCTGTTTCCCATCCCTTCCCATTTATTTATTTTATTTTTCCATTTATATTTTTATTTTCTAGACTCAAAAACCTTTGTTTTTTAACTTTTTTCCATATTTCTTACTTAATTAGCTTCTCTGGATCACATTCTAGCCATTTGTTGTGTTTCGTTTGCGATCCCAACTTGCACCTTTCAAAATTTGACTTGAGTAATTTTTATATTTTATCTATTTAATTTTAAAAGTACTTTATTTAGATTTTTAGGGATCTAGCCATCACCTGAGACTTAATCTAAAAATTAATTAACTATTCAAAAATGTTGAGTGTAGTTGTTTAGTATAGCTAAGCTGGAAACTGTTTTATGAGCGCACATAGTGCCTTCTATCGGTATTTTTTAAAATTATTTATCTGGAACTATCGCAGAATTTCAGATTTCCTTATTTATTCATGATTTTGGGTCTTCCAGATTTGAAATCCTGTACTGTAATCACATATACAGTAGAATAATGCTAATCTGTAAATGCCTGTAATTCATGCTGAATCCATGAACATAAACAAAAGAATTAAATTCTTAAAAAATTTTTCAATAAAAATAAAATGTTCAAAATTTTGTTCACTTTAATAGTTTTTATCTCTCTGTATATATTACATGATATATCATATACATTTTTCTTTATAGTTTAAAATGAAAGAATGTTTAAATGCAGTTATTTTATTTATTTAATCATTTACACACTTTAAATAAAGAATCCAATTTGAGCTCTTATAAAAAAGTATATTTGTTTTAAATGAAAAAAGATGCTTACTTCGGCAGTATATTTAATCATTTAATTTTTTTTATTAAATCGTAAATGTAAAGTCGAAAACGTTTTGATACATTACATTGATTATATTTGAACATACATTATTTATTATAATATACTGTTAAATCTTAATAAAACATGTGCTACTCATTTTCATCAATAGATGGCATAATCACACATACACATCAAATGGGTGATTCTCTGCAAATAGGCCATAATGATGAAACTGAATGATATTTTATTTTTTACAACAGAAAAGTTAATATATTTTTTTAAAAAAACATGTAGTTTAGACTTGGTTTTATTATATTAGCTCATAAAATTGAAGAATTAATTAAAAATTATATATTTTTTTAATTTTAAAACTTATGAAATATTCCCTCACATGCAACTATTACCACCTAAAAATACAAAAAATATTATTTCTTACTGAAATACTTTGACTTTTGCCTTTTAAAATAAACACATGAAGTATTATTTCTATGTAATAAATTATTTTTTTTTTGTCTTCACGTGCAATTTTTTTTTGGCAAAACAGTTTGCAACTCATATTTCAAGTCATTCCCTCACTCATTAGTAATTCAGGATGTTTCAGCTAGGTGGCACACTACTGTAAATAGAAACAGTGCACATATACTGAGCACATGTTCTTAGCTGTCTGTAAAACAATTTTCAGCTTTCTTGGAGAAGTACTTCTGTGTGTAAGGAAGAATTGAATAAACAGATTGGGCAAGTGTTAAGATGATGTTATCATTCCCTCACTTACATTTATAAAGTTAATTTATTTCTTAAAAATGTATTAATGAGTAGTTTAATTTCCTCTAAAGCAGCGGTTCCCAACCTGGGGTACGCATACCCCTGGGGGTACATGGTGAAACAGTTAGGAGTATGTGAAAATTATATTGGTAATGGTGGATAACGAAAAAAATATAACTTAAAATGAAAACAGAAAAAAATTTCGTTTATAGGATTTCGCATGTGTTCTTTTGTTGTTTACTTTTTAGTAATAGTAATTATAGAAATGCTCAGAAAAAAACATAAATCGTATCGAGGCTTCTGGTTTCTACGATTTCATTTGAAACTCGTCTGAAAGCAGGCCATCATTTTAATGTGCGACTGGTCATCATTAGTATAAACTCATAAACTTGTATTAATGTGTGTAGAGTTTCACCCTTTCTTTATGAGTGCTTAATTTGAAATCTTTAGCTAATATTTGATGATTTAAGTAACTTTGTTGATATTATGTTGTGGTTCAAAATGGATAAATAGTTGATAATTGGAATTCTGAAGAGGAGAACTGTATCTAGCATTGCAAACTAGTATAAGAACATTACCAATGAACGAAAGCAAAAATATTTGCAATATGTTTATGTGAGAAGGGGTACGCATAAATGAAAAGTCTTAGCAAGGGGTACGTGAGTGGATAAAGGTTGGGAACCGCTGCCCTAAAGGAATAATTTGAGAATATGTATTGTTTTTTTTAATTTTATTTATGAGTAAAAATTTTAGAAGCTAATAATGTTAATTTTATCAGTCCCTCACTGGTCATTCCCTCACATGAGGGAATGATTCTGTTATTTTTGAAAACTAGTAGAAAAGATATTTTTGTTCCATTTTGTTATTTTTTTAAAGCTGTTAGTGATTGGCTTATACTAAAATAATTAAACTAAGTTCTCAAATGAATCAAAGTATATTTGGGCCAAAGGTTAGAAGAAAAAAAATTTTTGGAATAAAGGATTAATATTAGTAACAACTACAAATTTCAATGGATGGAGATTTTGTTTAATTTCCCAATTTAATGTTTAAATTATATAAATTTTAAGTAAGAAACATTAATTATAATTAAAAATAAGATTTATAAATTTGGTCAAATTTATATTGTTTTTTTATTTTCTTATAGTTATCATGATCAAAAAGAAAGTTCATGTAAAGTTAAAAAAAAAAAAGGAATATGACAAAAAAGAAAAAAAAGAAAAGAAAAACTTAAGAATAATCTTGTGACAAAAAAATAAATGCAAATGAAAGAGCAAATAAAATATTTAAATAAAACAAAAAGGCCAGATAAAATCAGCTTCAGAAATGACTAGGTGAGAATTAAAAGCAAAAAGAAAAATGGAAGAAAAGTTAGCAAAATATAGAAAGAAAATAGAATTATCAAATACTTTGGAAATCCAGACTAATGAATGCCATAATGAATTAATAAGTGTGCCATCAACGTCTAAAAGTACATCTAGATTAGAAAGTGAGAAAAACTTAGAAGAAGAAATAGGGCAAAAATGATACAGGAGATACAATCGTTAAAACTTCAGTTACATATGCAGCAAAGAAATGCAAGTAAATATAAATCAAAATTTTATCGAATGAAAGCAGATACATTATCAAGGAAAGATATACAACTTACGCTTTGATGCAAGGTAAATAAGTTGCTAAGAAAAAAAAGTGTTTCTCCAGCCATAAGGAAAAAAATAATTTTTGGAGAAGCTTTAAATGCCCAACTCACAGAAACGAAACTTATGCCAATCACAAAAAAACAAAACAAATATTTTCAAAATTGATTGGGGTCAAAATTACCAAACAGTACAGGTTAATTAAGCAACACATATCATTCATGAAATATAAAAGTACTAAAACATACGAAACTTACATTAAAGATGGTTTCACGAAATTTTCTAGCGCTAAAAAAAATCTCATATTAGATTAATTAAAGTTCTTGAATTTTTTTTACAGTGATGATAACACTAGGCTGTGCGCAGGAAAGAAAGAATGTATAATAAATAAAGACAAGCGTCAAAAAAGATTTATGAATGATACATTAAGAAATTTGCACAAAAAATTTCAAACTGGAACAGGTTACGTTATTAGATATTCAACATTCTGCAAGCTTAAACCATTTTGGATCATTAAACAAAATGCAAATGACAGAGATACAGTAAAATGTATTATACATGCAAATATAGAATTTATTGTTAATAAACTTAAGTGATTTGACATAATTTAATCTTAGTGACATAATAGTTACAATCTTACATACATTTCATTTAACAGGGCATTTTAAATGCTTGGATTGGATAATTGTGAAGTATGAAAATGAAATGTACCCTGGGGAAATATTGGAAATTGATGACAAATCCGTCAAAGTAAATGCTATAGAACCTATAGGCAATGGAAAGTTTAGGTGGCCTATGAAAGAGGATATTCATGAGTACTCATTATGTGACTGTTAAAAAAATTGAACCTCCAGTGCCTTGTGATAGCAGAGGAAGCAGATTTAATTTTTCTGGGCAAAAATTTTGTTAAAATTATTACATGTAACAATTTTTTTATAAAATTGTCATTCCCTCACTTTGTAATCATTCCCTCATTCTAATAAAAATTTAAAATCTAATAATTATAGTATTTCTTAATACAGTCGAACCTCGTTAACACGAAATCGCTTAACGCGAAATTTCGCTTAACACAAAATAATTTTCAGGTCCCGTCAGATGAGACTGAAAATCAATATTAATTAATTCATTTAACACGAAATAGAATTTCGGAAAATCCCGCTTAAGACGAATTTTTTTTTTTCCGCTTCAAAGTCAAAACATTTCTTTATGCAATGTTTTCGATATTTCAAACTTAAATGTCACATACTCTTATTAAAAGTGGAATTTTCTCATGGTTTGAAAACGATTTAAAGTGAAAAAGGGTTTCAGAAAATTCTGAAATACTGAATTCCTGAATAATCCCTGCTTTTCTTTGATCTCTGATATGCGCAAGTGTTCCCACGTTAACCATATGAGCAATAGATTAGTCACAATGAAAGTTTGGGGAAGCAATTTCTGTTTTTGAAAGTGATTGTTCCATTACTCGGTTGACTGTATTGACAGTAACATAAACTGTAAACCGTGAGTCTGAATTCTCCTATCTGTGAGTGAAAGAAGTGACTATCTCTACTTCACTACCTAACTAACATAATGGAAACGCTGTTCACAGTTGCTCTGTAGCATTCTGTGAAAGATGAGTCGAAAACAGCAAGCAGTATCTTAAGAAATCAAGCAAAAAAATTTTACGAAGTGCTGAAAAATGACAAAATGTGGCGAGAAGTATGGGATACGTACAATTCTTCTACAATTTTAAAGAATCGCGAAAAGATTGAAGCAGTTTATGCTGGGAGTTAATTCATACCAGTAAGAAAACGAATGTGTAGAAGAAAGAATGAATAAATTGAAATTGCTCTCTTGCGGTGGATAAAAGAGGCAATAAGCCAGAACACTGTTCTAACTTTTTGCAGTTTTGCAAGATGAAGCAGAGGCTTTTGCTGATGCTCTCGATGAGAGTGATTTCATATTTTTTAACGGATAACTGACAAGATTTAAATAGTGTTATAGACTTGTCTGCAGAAAGATATGTAGCCAAAATCGGTAAATTCTTTCTTAGACATTGTTTTTTCCAAGTACATTTGCATAGATGAAGATGTGCTGACTTCGGATGTGACGACAGATGAAGAAATAATTGCTGAAAAATAAAGATGACAACATCGAAGTGTCAGACGAGGAAGGAGAAATTGACACAGAACGGAAAAGTTTAGTGTCAGTAAATGAATCTACCACAGCATTGAAAACTGTACAACGTTTCCTTATGGATCAAGAGGATACTTCCCGAGCTTTGGACAAATTAGATTAGGTCCACACGTTCCTAAAAAAAGTACTCTACAAAAATTGAAGCCAAAGTCAATAACGGACTATTTAAAAATATGATTAGCATGTAAATAAAATTATTATTGCCTAAAAAATGATAATTTATTTGTTAATTAAATTTACTATTTCTTATTAATTTATGATTTTTTGAGCAGGGATATATTTGTAGGTTAATTTATTTAGTTTTTATATCTAACATAGATGGCGCCACTATTATGACGGTTAACACGAAAAAAATTACTAGTCCCTTCAATTTCGTGTTAACGAGGTTCGACTGTATTAAGAGTGACGGCTATTTTTTATCTATTAAATACCTCTTCTAGTATCTTGTTACAAAAAATTAGAAACTTCTGACAAGATTTTTTTTCTGTTATCACTAATATGAAAACGGCCTATTTGCATAGAATCACCCAAATAATTCTACATATAATATCAATCTTTCCTGCAAAGTAATTATGAAAATAATCTTGAAGTGGTAGTTCAAATAATAATATATAGATTATTTTATTTTATTTATTTATTTATTTTGCTTATCTCTAACATTAAATCTTTATTTTCCAAAATTTCCTGATATTTTTGTTAACAAAACTCGGTGGATTCTTTCATCTTGTTTTAATACTTACTAATAATGTTAAGCCCCCTCCTTTCATTAAATCGTGATTAAAAAAATGAAATATTTCAAAGACTTACATTAATGATATTATTAGAGTTATTTTAATAGTATGACACTCCGAAATATAAATAAAAACTGTAGTATTCATTTTTTTAAATAGATGGCGATACTAGACATCTGGTAGGAATACTCTAATTCTGCTCAAGGATGAAATAAAAAAGGATGTTGTTTTTTACTATTATTATTATTTGTAACAGTGAGCAAAGAGGACATGTGACCCTGGGTGTCACATTGCAGAAGGGGACAGCAGATGAGATTTGATTTGTCATTTGATACAAAACATTTATATAGAATTTGGGTAAAAATGTCTTGCAGCAGGAAAATTCAAAAGAAAGACTGAAACAATTGCACTAAAATTGACAATTAGATAAACAGAATCGACAAATACATAAAAAGTTTTGTCTGCAATACAAGACAGCAGATGAAAAGTAGTCATTCTCTTAGGCTATTTCCATTTTCCTAATCTAAACATATCATGCCTATGCTTCTTATCGCAGAAATCATTTTCTGTGTAGGAAGAATGGCTAACATTTTTCAAGGTCACAGTCCACTCATGTCGCTGTCGAACAAGGATAATTGTGAAGTGATTTATTACTTTTCTATTAGGTGAAACAATTACATGAAGGTGGTTCTATTTTTTTTTACTTTCTCACTGAACAGTGTGAAGCTTTCTTTTATTTTTAGTTTTTTTAGCTGCGCTAGTCGACAACTGAAAAATGTCACCACATTCCTTTTTCTTTACAACTACATTTTTACATCCCTATCTAGCCATAGAAGGATCGAGATCAGATGACTGCCCAGGACAGAAAAACTATGGGTATAAAAAATTTACAAAGTAAATACTTAGTAAAAATTTAATAGGTTTTTTTTCTAGAATATATCATTTGTAGACGTGCAGAAAAAAAAAATCTTGCAGAGGATGCCATGATCAGTAATGCTGTCCTTACCTTTATCTCCCTTCCAAATTTTCTTTTTCTCCTCCTTTTGCTATTTCTAGGTGTGTTGCTGACCTAGGTGGCAACTGAAAAACTATTTTCTTTTACTATAATTACTTTTTACATCCAGATCCAACCTTATAAGGAACGAATGCCCAGGAGCCCTATGGCAGAGTGTGTACGAAACTCAGGGCCATCGCTAAGGGGGGGGGGGGGGCTTCCCCACCAAATGTTCCCGAATTCTGTTACACTTGGCAAATTTAAAAACTTTTAGTTGGGAAATTTGTCTAAAACTTTAATAAAAACTATAATATACTTTCCATTTCTGATAGATTTGGCAAAAGTTACAAATCTAATTGGGAATATTTTTAAACTTTTTACAAATAAGAACTATATTACATTTTCTGATTGCGGTAACTTGGCAAAATTATAAAACTAGTTGGCAAACTTGTTGAATTGGTGATAACTATTTATTTTTTCTTTTCAATGAGTTGGCAAATACTGAAATTTGACTTGGCAATTTAAGGTCCTCTCCCCCCTCAATAAAAAATCTTAGCGATGGCTCTGACGACACTACAATGGACGTTGTAGACTTTTTAGAGCACCTGTAGACTAGAAACCTATAATACAGGAGTGATTCTGTTCTGAATTTTCTGAAAATTCGGACATAGAAAAATATCACAGAAAAATATCGCGAATTTTGACAAATGTCATCGGAGGAAAAAAAATCCTTTACGTCAATCATTCACAGAAAAAAAATCACTGATGGAACCGGTTTCGAAAGTGAAAGTATCTTCGTAAAAAAAATCTGCAAAGAAAATCGAAAAAGTAATCAACGGCAGAAATAGAGATTGATCTCTGCTATCCAATGCAAAACAAATTGTTTAAAAATATTAAAATGCAAACGAGATATTAGAAAAATAATGCCCCATAGGATTAAGATTAGCAAGCGGGTGTTTTCAAGTGCGTGAAGAGGACTCTTAAATAAACCTCTCTTCCTGTCAGGAAGAGAAAAAATATCCTACATATTCTCTAACAATATCCCCCAAAGTCCTCTTTTGGATAGAATTTATTTACCCAATTAATCCAGAATCTGAAATATTAGGTTCACGAAAACTTCGAGGTGTTATGATACTTTCATAATCAGGTTGCACATTATTATAATTATAAATATTTGGTTCATGAAAATTTTGAGATGTTGTGATATTTCATAAACTGGTTGCACATTATTACACTCATCTGTAACATTAAAATGAAGAGATCTTTGATTCTTAACCTTTTCCGGCACAGACAAATTCTGTTCGTAAAATGAGAAATTACTGACTGACACTGGAATTTATAAATGACTTTTTTAGAAAATAATAACTCCTTATTTTAAGCTTTCATTATAGAAACAAAATTTTATTAAAATATTCTTGGTGTGGAATGCAAGTTTGGAATTAAAATTAAGTGTGCCCGGAGTGGGACCACTGTGCCGGAAAGGGTTAATGTATATATTTGGATTTAATACAGTACTTCCTTCAGTAACAGTACGGTCTCTACAATTAATATTTAAGTTACATTTTGTACACTCTTTTAAACCTAATATAGCATATTATAAATTAGTGCCATATACAAGAAAATATATACATTTCTTAACATTACCATTTTTGAGGAGAAGTATTATTTTACATGATTGCTTTATTTGTAAAAACCCTTTTGCCTGACCAATATTAATAGGAGAAATATTTCTGACTTTAGCATGCATTCTATCAATAAATTTAAGAGGCAAAATGGAGATTGTAGATCCAGTATCTACAACATAAGGTATTTTATATCTATTTATATACCCATGCACAATTAATTGTCAAATATAATTAGTAGAAGGTTGTGGATTGGTGGAAGGAGCATTAGATAGTAAAGGATCAACATTAAATAGACCCTCTCTCTCTCCCCCCTCCCCCCCCCCAGTGAAAAGCATTAGCTACACTTCTAGTTTGACATAGCTTGCAAGGTCTAGATGGATATTGTTGCTGAAAATTAATATTTTGTACTCTAGCATTAAAATATCTACGTCTTTGCATATCATAATTTGGTTGGCGAATCCAGTTTCTAGGTGTATTAAATTGGCCTATGGTGGAACTGGCCTATTTGGTTGAGTACAATGCTTAGGTGTACTAAATTGCTGCTGAAATCGTCTATTTTGTTTTGAATGGTTAGTATTAACAAACATTGGAACTACCACAAGTTGCTTTTCTAATTTATATCATTCAGTAGTACTCTCAGTGGAATTAACAATTAAATAATTTTGATATTCAGGTTTCAGATCCATCAGTAAGATCCAGCAAAAGTATAGTTTCACACAAATGTAGTTTTCAGCCAATCCCTACTTTCTTATGAAAAAGTCTAAGTCACTCAAATTATCCAATTTTAAAGATGAAAATTCTGAAAAACTAGGAATGTTAATATTAATAAATTTTTATGTTAGAAATTTAGTGATTTGATTATAACTAGTATAATTTAAACATTCATTAATATAGATCTTAAGTGCCTCTCCCTTTAAGTTTTTGGAAATGTTTTGAAATATATAAGCAGTGTTTCAAGTTTGAGTTTAAAGTTTTGTTTTCACAGGTATCACCAGACTGCACAGCTCAACATTTTTCCTTCACCTGACCGTAATTTTAAGAAATTTCTTTCTGGATAACATTGTTCAAAGTTCAAAAATTATAAATATAATAGTGATAATTTTTTTGCCCTCTTCATCCCTTCTGGTCTTCTATTCATGAATGTGATGCATAATGACAATAAATAAAAATATGAAAAATAACATTAATAAACAAAATGATGAATCTGTAAAGCATGATCATCATTAAAAATTAATATTGGTATGACATTCTAATAAATATTATGACAAAACATGTTTTACAAAATACTAAAATGGGTATTTCTGGTCTCAATTAACACTTAAAAAAAAAAAAAAAAAAAAAAAAAAATCAGAATTTTTATAAAAATGTTTATACAATTTTCCCTTTTTCAAACAAAAATGCAAAATATAACAAAATGTAAATGCATTACATGCAGAAGATTGAAAGACATAAATTAGGAAGAAAAAGGAGGAAAGAATACAATAACATAAAGAAAATTCTTAAAATATATAACATTGAAATAATTGAGCTTTTTAAAATCAGAAGCATAAGCACCCTGAAAAAATAGTTTGATAATGTGCATGCACTTAATGTGCGTGCACTACATGCACTTAACTCTATTTTACAAAATTCCTGATTAACTCTATGCCTTACAGATATATTAGTTATTAGCAATATGATAATACTTATTGGTAAATGTATAAAAAAGCTAATAATATTTGCCAATAAAAGCACAATCTTGATATTATTTGCTAGTAAAATGCATTATTATTCAGTATGATTAATTATTCTCATTATCTCACCTTTTGAAGACAAATTAGAATACATGAAGATAGTAGTCACAGCATTGTCTCTCAGTCTGACACATGAGATAGACATCCAGTCATAGATATAGAGTCTGTGAAATAAGCAGACCACACTGAACTATGTTGCGATAAGACAGCAATCTTTATGATGAACTGTTAATATCCACAAGTGTCTTGGTATAGAATCTTTTGAAAAACTAAAATAATAACAAATTAAAAAAGGTAAACAAAACATTGCTGCTAAAATTTTCTTTTTTTCAGAAACTTAATACATAGCTAAAAAGGAACAGATTTGATACCAGGAACCAATTGACAGGATATTTGGGTACATTTTAACATGCCTTCACAAAATTACATTAGCTAAAAATGGTCTCTCTATATAATTTTATGTTGAAAATACACTTTTCAAAAACACAAAAGAGTGATAAAAATTGAAAATTTGCAGCATTAGAACAAGTTATTGTATTTAAGTATCAAAAGAAACAGATTGTCACTGTTTCAAGAGCATCTACCAACTTTCGGTTTTATCACAATTGATTTAAATAAATTTGCCAAAAGAACAATTTTTAAATTTACCAATAAATAAATAAATAAATAAAATAAAATAAATAATTGAGATTTTTAAACAGTAAAATTAGAAGTAATTTCTCTTACAAAATTCTATAATACACAACAATTAAAAAAAAATTGTGAGGTTTCCTTTTTTTTACCCCCCCCCCCCCCCCCCCAAAAAAAAAAAAAAAATAAATAAATAAATAAATAAATAAAACTGCATTAAACCCTGGATTATTGATAGGAACATGCCTGGCAATTCACAAGCCAATGATAAATGGGGATTTTGAGGACACATTCCTATCACAATCAAGATGGCCACTTTGCAACTTTTCTACGTTATTTTCCTCCCTTTTTCATATAATTAAAAATATATACTTTTAATAAGGCTTTCTTCATGAGTTTAAAAAAAGGCAGAGTGGTGTTGGCGGGAAAATACCACTTTATATTCTTATGAGCATTTTTTAAAGCACTTTTAATATTTATATCGACTTTTAATACTTAAAATTGCCTCTTAAAATTTAAAAGTCTGTGCATTTTTTTTCAAGATGACAATAATGGCACACATTTTTTTTTATTATGCAAGCAATTTTTGAATAGAAAAAGCAGTAACAGTGCCATTTTTTTTTAAACTGCACCAAGAAGGATGTTATTTTTTAGATTGGCGACAAAAAGGGTGTTTTTTTTAACTAAAGGACATATAGAGTACCTGAAACTGTGTGGGTGAAATTCTATTTACAAGCAAGAAGCAAGTTTTTTGTCAGAAATGTAAATTGACCTATAAATTTTTTGTTTCATATTAGCATAAAAAGAAAATAACTTTGTTTACTAATAAATTAACAATACAGGTGTTGGTTGGAAAGTAAACATGTTTTACAATCCTTTTATTTAACTTAACTCGGTTCATGTATTTTAAACATGGAATTCTATAAACGATGGATATGCTAGAATTTATAAAAATTATACATGTGTCTCTTTCTGGTAATAATACAAAATTTTATATATTTTAAATTTAATTATAAATTAATAAAATAATTATGTGTTTTTCCATTAGCTGGGCACAGGTATCACAGAATAGAAAAGGAAAACAAACAAATATATATTTTTTGAAGGTTTCTTGAAATCATAAACTTGTCTGTTTCTTTACCCATAAAAATCATGTAATGAGTGATAGACTTCAAAATTACATTAAACCTTCCAAATTTCAATGTATTTTGCCTGACTTTTTCCTGTGCTGATAAATTCAATAATTTTCCTAGATGGCTAGCTACCCTGGATAATAATTTCAAAAACAATTTTAATTTTAAATACAAAATTATAGATAAGATGTATGGCCTAACATTTAAGTATTCAATAGTAATTGTACATATATGAAAGGAGAGAAAAATATCACTAGTTGCAGACCAATAATTGTATCTATACCGTTTTCTTTTTTTCACAGTGTTCACCAATATCAAATTTGTACAGAAGTGAACTAATTTTTAATATGGAATAACCAATGTGAACGGCACACATACAGTGAAAATAATTATTCAGCTGTTTAAAGTCATTTCAATGCCTTTCTTAATCCGAAATTAATAATAATAAGAAAACATAAAAAATAACACATGCATTGCAATTGATGCTGAGATTGGTATGATCAAATGAGTTTTGAGTTACCCTATGATTGTAGGTTGTGTTTTAAATATATTTCAAAATCTACAAATAAACATGATCATCAAGTAGAAATCAGCAGTAATTCAGTCAAATTCGCAACGTTAATTCATTTGATGATAAATGAATTAACGATGATGAACGAATTAATGATGTTCATTTGATGATAAATTTTGAAACTAAATTCTGTACTTGAATCTTTTGCAAATTGCAACTGTTTTAAAATATGCTACTAACTGTGAAATTGTATCATAATCCATGTGAGAAACTAGGGTACTTTTCGGTTAGCCGGGCGCCAGTGAAATTTATATATCTATGTATACATATATATACATATATATACATACACACATTTATATATGCATGTATATATATATACATATATATACACATACATATATGTGTGTATGTATACATATATATGTATATATAGATATATACATTTCACTGGCGCCCGGCTAACCGAAAAGTACCGAAACTAGCAATTATTTTTTTTATATTGTATCAGAATATAGAAATACGAAAAAACAATATATGAAATTTTGAAAAATCCATATTGTATGAAAATAAAATATTAAAAACTAAATATATGCAATCGACAGAATATGTAAATTCATATTTTGTAAACAAGGCAAACAAAAAATATCGTAGTGTCCTTCAATGTATTTAAATTTTTCGTAAATAAAAAGTTTTAATTGTAGGTGTACACGAAAAGTTTAAATACCGAGAAAATGTGGCAAAACAACAATTAACAGACGTCGGCTAAATAATCATCAATAAAAAATTTAATAGAAGAGCCTTTGACTTTTATAGTAACCTATGATCATGTGACGCGACGGCGGAGCGATTTCCACATTTGCCAAAACGAAAATGAGCCAATAAAATAGTTTATACTGCTGGTTTATGCGTCGTCTGTCTGTACCTTGAAATTCCATTTGCTGAGAATTTTAGCTGTGTTTAAGTTAATGATTTTGATATTATTTAAAATCAACATCTTATACTGAAGGAAGGTATGTTTTACTAACAGAAAAAGTTTGATGTCTATATGGTGTAAATCCAAAGTTTTCAGTTTATAAAAAGTAACCACTAAAAATTCAGCTTTTATTATTTTTTTTATAACTTACATGTTTTACAGTCGAGATTATTATTGACAACTTTAATCTAACCAATCAGGAAACAGAAAATAACATTTCACAGTTTCAGTTCCAATGTTTTTTAGTGAAAATTTTACAGAACAAAACAAGCCAAGAGCTGGTTTTATTTAATAACTGTATTTAAAGTCAATTTTCGTTTACCACATTGGCTTTCCTTGCCAAGTACTTCTGTTAAATTTTGTTTTGATGAAAATTCTTACTTAGTTTTGAAAATAAGGCCAAACGCTTTATGACTTCATTATTCAGAATATCTCATACTATATTTGTTTATTGAGAAACTAGCAAGAAACAAAGCTTAAAAAACGATTGTAAACAAGAAAAAAAAGGAATAATGGAATCTCTGTGGTTTCAGAAAAAGATTCACAATTTGTAATCTATTTCCTTGAATTTTCTGACAATAGACAACTAAATTTATGTAAATTTCGTTTAGTAAACAAAAATGTTATGCTTTATTCCCTGTGCGACATTACTGTTGAGATTCAGAAATTTTGTCCCCTTTGTTTTATTTTCTTATAATAAGAATTAGTTTATGAAACCTTGTTAAATGAAATGAACATCAAACGTATTTTTAATAAAACAGCATTATCCGAGAATTATTTTAAAATAACTGGGGATTGTCAACATATATAAAATTTGCATTACATAAATATTCAAAATATTATGTAATGTTTACTGGGACAAGGATTATAAACAACTTATTTTGTTTTCTGAAAAGCAGATTGTCTCTTCTTTGTAAACACAAAGGGTGCTGCATCCTGTATACTCTTTTTTAAAAAATAGCATTCTTCTTGACCCCCCCCCCCCCCCAGATAAAAAATGGCAACTTTATGGCTTTTTCTATTAAAAAAATAACATAATAGAAAAACTATCATCTTATTACTGTTGTAGCTTGAAAAAATGCCTTGACTTTTAAATAATAAAAATATCTTTAAAAAGAGCCTGTCAGAATATAAATAAAGGTTTTCCCCACCAATAGCACTCTGCTCTTTTTTTTTAACTAATAGGAAATGGATCAATGAATAATAAATATGAATCAGTAGCTTAGAAAAGGTGAAAAAAATGACTTGGAAAAATTAAAATGCTGGCCACTGTAATTGTTGTGAATTGTCATAATAAGGGTCTGCAGATATTATCCAGGGATTAATACAGTTCTTTCCTTGGGGGAAAAAATAATGTAATATTTTAATTTTGTGAATAAAAAAGTTTTATAAGGAAAATCATATCCAGTTTTATATTTTTGGTAATTTCTATTATTATTATTTTTTTATTTTATTTATTCATTTATTTTATTTATTATTATTATTATTGTTTTTTTGGGGGGAGGGGGAATTTAAGAATACCTTATTTATTTAAAACATTCCTCATAAATCCGAAAATTAACAGGTGCTCTTGAAACAGTTACAACCCGTTCCCTTTAATACTCAAGTACCACAATTTGTTAAAATGCTAATGCTTAAAAATAACAATTCATGTACTTTTTTGTGTGATTGAAAAGTATATATTCAACAAATTTTTTTTTTAAAAAGCCTGTTTTTATAAAATGTGATGGGTTTGTAAAATGAACCCAATTTTTCTCTGGATTGATCCCTGGCATCAAATCTGTTCCTTTAGTTCTGGATTAAGATTTTAAAATAAATATTAGTATTTTTTTTTGCTTTCATCTCTTAATTTGTTTATTAGATTTCCAAAATACTATATATGAAGACACATGTTGATATTAGGAGTTTGTTTTAAAGATAGGAGTCTAGCACAACATAGTTTATTGTGCTTTCCTTATTTCATGGAGAATATAATTGACCAAATATCTGTCTCATGTCTCAAGCTGAGAGATAATGCTGCGCCTTCGTATATTCCAGTGCATGTTCAAAAGGTGAGATAATAAAAACAATCAATCTTAATGTGTAATTGTGCTTTTTACTGACAAATAATTCTAGGATTAGTGCACTTCACTTTAAATTCATCAAGTCACTCTGACTCATTTAATCAAAAAACTGTGAGTCAAGTAACAAGAATATGTGAGCCAATTAAGAAAAATCGTGAGTTCATTTTTACAGAAATGTCACTTTTCTGAATATGAATTATAAATATAATATTGCTTTGGTGTGTGCTGCAAATGAACTTGTCATCGACATAACACAATTAGCCGACAGCAAAGAAAAATTGGCAGAAGAGAATAATTTTGGGTCTCACTCATTAAATTTGTAGCTCGAAGATGATTCAAAGATATTCTTACACTCAGAAACTAGACATAGACATGTGATTTTTCCATAAGTTAGCACAATTTTGCACTTAATTTATTCTAGAATTTTTCAAAATAAATTCATAAATCTTGAAAAAAAAAATCATCGCTATCTGCATTCTTTCACAAAAATATCAAGAATTTCATCATTTGGTCATGAATTCCATCAAATTGTAAATTTTGTCAAACAATTGAAGAAAAAAAAAATGGGCATTTTATAAAACATTTGCAGAAAAAAATTTAAAATTTTACCTAGAGGCCATATAAAACAAGAACGAAAAATCATGCGTCAAGTATAGATTATGTAACACTTTCCAACGCTTCCAAAATAATTTTACAAATCATACTGTTTAATAAGCTGAAAGATAACATCTAAGTAAAAAATTGGGAAAACATATTTAAAAAACATAATTTCAGGAATTTCCAACATATACAATATTTGGAAAAATATCCGAATACTTTTATTCAGCCCTGTATATGATCTATAGATTTGTATATATTACTACATAAGATGCTAAATTTTAGTTCAGTTAGGAAACACCTAGCACAGTTTAAAATTCTCCTTCTGGAGTTTCTGTCAATAATCGGAAATGTGTTCGCGAACTTTTGTGCTTTCCTGCATATGATCTACAGAATTTATACACACCGCGTAATAGACAAAAAGTGAGTTAAATTTAAAATTGCGTTCAGTAACTTAAAACGCACTTCCAGGAATTATTGTTAACAGACAGTAGATAATTCTTTTGTGTGTCCCTGTAAATGAACGATGACTGCTATACACACAATATTCTGTTGTAAGCCTCTTGTAATGCACCGATATATATAAATTTCAATGCATTTAAAATAGTGGAACATTATTTAAATAAACCGCAGACGATTTTTCTCCATGACGTAATGTAACGGAATTCTTTTGACTGTCCCTGTAAAGTAACTATAAGTGCTATGCACACCCTATTCCATATTAAGCTTCTTGTAATGCACCTTAGTGATATGTATCAATTACAATGCGTTTGAAATTGTGTAACATTGTTAACATAAACCGCAAATGATTTTTCCTCATTGACCGTAATGTAATGGAATTTTTTGAGTGTCCCTGTAAAAAAAGTATAAGTTCTACACACTTCCGTTGAAATAGGGAACATCCTATAGATAACGACAATAACATATAAAAATTGCAGAGCAATCCGAGCATATTTACGGGAGTACGGACTCAACTGTTAGAGCACGGACAGACGGCCATATGGCCAGACAAACCGAAGTCATAAACACTTTTCAACTAGGTTGGAAAGTGTTAAAAATCATGAAATTCAGTAAAATTGGTCACAAAATTTGTAAATTTTTTTCTGCATAGGTTTGAAAAAAATAATTATTAAAATTGTTTTACAAACAAAAATCGCAATGAGACTTACAGTGTTGGATCTTTCCCCATGCACAATGCCAGAATAAAATCAATTATGTTTAAAAAAATTGTTAATAATAGAAGAATATAATCAGATATACTATACTTACTCTAAATGAAAAACTATTAGTTTTATAAAAATGAGATATTTTATTAGTATTATGTCAAAAAAATAAAAAAAACCTTTTTTTTTTCATAACTATTTTTTTCCTATGATTAAAAATAATGTTTGTTTTAGTTATATAATATTGTTCTTAGTGTTTAGTAAATTTTGTTATGTTTTAAATGATGTATGTATTTTCTTACATGTTTTTGACTAAAGGGAATGTGCATATATAACATTATCAATTTAGGGAGGAAGGATATTCTGGCAATATTGTAAGATATCCTAGGGAGATAGGTAATTGTTGTTTGATATTGTTATATTTTTAAATCCAATGAAAAAAAAATTATATTTTTCTTCGAGTTAAAATATTTTATCTTTTTTTTTTCAGTCTGTTATCCATTTTTATGAAAATACAAAGTTATTAACAATTGAATGAAAATACAATACAATTTTATGAAAATACCAAGTTGTTAACCACTAAATGATTTCAAAATCATTTCATTCCAAAGTATGGAATACCAGTGTTGAATCCAGGGGGTGGCCCGGGGGGGAATGTCCCCCCCGGAGCATTGAAATGTCCCCCCCAGAGTATTTGAAATTTTATGCTTTCAGAGGTAAAAAAGTGGAATTTCCCCCCCGGAACTCTATAATGTCCCCCCCGGAGCTACAGAAATCCCTCCCGGAGAAAAGTGTCTGAATTCAACACTGTGGAATACCCCAACTTCTAGGCTTTTCTATTCTTCTGCCATATCCACATATTAATCCTCTGTTGGAGACAACAGGGGCAAAGTATCTTTGAAATGATACTAATTGTGTGTCTGCTGGTAAAGACAAATAATGTTGTCCACCTGTTTTGTTGATACGAAGTTCTGCTTGCCCTTCCCTGTGCAGGTGGAAAGTGCAAGAAGACAGTATTACTGTTGAATGCATTATGTAATAAAAGCTATTATTAAATACTTTTAACTAATAATTATTTATTTTACATGTTATTTAATGTAAATTTATTTTATATAAAATAGTGATATTTTATTGACTTCTTTTCTTCATTTGAATCAGTGAAGTAGGCAAATTGATAATTGTATAACCATATCGTTAGATCACTGCAAACATGTATATAAGAACAAAAAAAAATAACTGTAAAATTAAAAATAATTTTTAGACACAGATAATGGTATTATTGATACCATTATGATATTATGCAATGATAATATATTATATCATAAAAGAGGAGAAAGGGTCCAAAATTTCAAAAAAGTTGATAATGTTATATATGTACACGTACAGCCACAAAGTGGCCAAAATGATGAAAGCAAACTGTTGAGTTGTTCCTCCATTTTTGAGTTGAGCTTTGATGATCTCCTTTGCTGATAAGATCTGATTGGTCTTGATTTAAGTGTGCATTTCTATATGGATCATTAACTATTTAAGTACTATTCCTCTTTTGAAACAAGCTTGTGATAACATTTAAGTAAAGCTCTCAAAGTCCTCTAAAAATACTCCATCTCTTCTTGAAATTAACATAGTTTTTAGTGATGTATGAAGAATGAATGCATCATTTGAAAAGGTATTAGAGAAAAATATATCTGAAATCAAAGACTTAAAAATTATGATTCCTGAAAAAAAAAAAAAAAAGCTTAAAAATTAAATCTATATAAAGATTGTCTGTAAAATGTTATATTGTGCTAATTTGTATAGCAGAGTAGCTGTAATCTACAAACTTCTATGATTCTCTCAAGATTAAGAGAGAATCTAGGTCAACATAAAGGTTGCAAAATTATGGCAGAGAAACCATGTTTGTACTCTTTTGCTATCTTCATTCCTTTTAAGTGATATAAACTATTTTTAAGTAATCAATCATTCATCTAAATTATCACTCTCCCTTCCCAAACATTTGTGTGTTTTTTTCTACTCCAGCATACAAAGTTTAAAATGTTTCATTTAAAAAAAATTATCCTTTGTGTTGCTCTCTACTAACAATAAATCGATGATCTACAACCTAAATTATCGCTTTTCCCCTAAAATGTTCGCTTCTCTCCTTACCCCCCCCCCCCCCCCCCAGTATACAAAATTTAAAACTAAAAGAAAATGCTGTATTTGTTGCTCTCTAGTAACAGTAAATAAATAATCTGTAATCTAAATTACTCTCCTCTCCTCTCAAAAGTTCCACTTCAATCTGTCCCCTCCCCCCCCCCCCAAAAAAAAACAGTTTAAAATCTTTAGTACTAGTTTTTAACGAAATTCTGTCCATTTCTTATTTTATAGTAACATTTTGATCTAACTACTAAATATCAGTCATCTAAAGTAACTCAAAGAAAATTTCACTCTGTCCTTTCCCCCTAAAGAGTGGAATTTCAAAATATGCTGGGGAGGAAGACAAAACAAAAATTTTCTCTTGTTTTGTCATTTGGCTGTCCTTCCCCCTTGAATATTTAATCCTTTTTTTAAGAATGTGCTTTCTAAAATAAATTTTCCATCTGCATTCACAAAAATTCAGAAAAAGAGAAAAATCTTCTCTTGGCCATTCATGCTTAAAAATTCACACCTTTTTCTGAGGGAGGGGAAATGGGAATTTAAGTGGAGAGTTAGATGATTTTCTATTGTTTCTTTAAAGTAGCAATGGATCGCAAAAATCTTTTTAAAAATTATATAGTGTTTTAAAGATTATAAACTTTGTGGGCAGGGAGAAGGGTAAAAGTAGAAGATGATTTATTTTTCTTTTGTGGGGAGAGTAATATATTTGATGATTATTTCATTATTGTTACAAGAAAATTAAAGATAAAGAAGGAAAAAAGATTTTTTAATATTTTAAATTTTGTATGCTAGAGAAGAGAAAGCTGGTAGGATAGTAAAGGAAAAATAAGGAAATTTTTTCTGGGTAGGAGAGATTTACAAGATTATTATATTATTAATTGTTACAACAAATCATAAATAGAGCAGAAAAAATGAAAATTTTTTAAAGACTTTCAACTTATGAGATGCAGGGAAGAGGGGTGTAGTTCAACGGGAGAGAAGTAGAAATTTCGGGAGAAGAGGATAATTTAGATGATAGATTTTTCATTTCTTGTTACCGTAGAATAATAAATAGGTCATAATTTGTTTTTAATTAAAGAGTTAAAGTGTACTTGTTTGTTATTAGATGGGGGGACGGGGAAAGTGGTATAATTATTTTGGATAGCATGATGCAAAATATTAATCTTTTGAAATAAATATATGTCTATGCACAATATAAGCTTAGCAAAAGTGTGGCATATTTAATAGTGTATTGGAAAATGAAAAGTATTGTTTAAATGTGTAAATATACTTTAGAAGACAAACCAAAAATAATTTTAATTAAATTTTAAAATAAATCTTTTAATGTCACATCAAAGTGGCACTCAAAATTGTTAAGTCATTTATTTTAAAACTCATATTTTGAATTTATGAGTGACTGTAAAACCATATTGTGAATGAAAAAACATCAGTGAATAAACTTTATGTATCATTATATATTATTTTCATGTTGAAAATAATATTTGCATCTGTGAATATAAAATAAAATGATGAAATAAAAAAAATATTTATTTTATAAATAATAGCAAAGCATCACTCAAAATTTCATAGAATTATTTTTCAGGCCCATATTTAAAATTCTTACACCCATAATGTAAAGTTCTGTGCCACAAACTTTTAACCCGTTAAGGGTTTTGTACTGATAGTTATATCTGCTAAGACTGAAACCTGTCTAAACTGGAACTTTCCCTTGATCACTACCAATTCTGTCTTTGCAGGTTTTAGTAAATTAGTTTTCTGTTAATTTAAAAATTAATAATTAATTACAAGGTAATGTAAACCCAGGGATCATTCTAGAACATAAAAAAGGGCAGGGTGCAAATTACATAATAAGGGCAATTTTGTTGAAAAGGACACATCATTTCATAAAAAGGGCATTTTTGTAATAAGTGCATATACCAATATACTGGTTGGGAGGGAAGTCTGGCAACAGCTTAAAGTACTCCTTAATTAAAAAAATCCAATAACATTTCTAATTTCCATAACTTCACCGTTTGAAAAGTATTAAAAATAGCAAAATGAAACTTGTTCTCGATTTTTATTGTAAAATTGTTTACTATATTCACAGTCATTTCCCCCTTTCTCTATGTTATTCAAAAACTTCTCTCTCTAAAACTTTTATTCACCAGATAACTTTTTCTCAGTTTTAGCAAATCTGGTTTTGGAAAAGCTACAAAATAAAAGTTCTAAAGCTACTTCTCAATTTTTTTTATAGAACTTATGTCATTTATCATGTGGCCAAAGGCCAGACTGCCTGATCTAATACTATATTTCACTAGACAAGGTGAAATTAATCAATGACCCTTAGTTACCCTTTATGTCTTGTTCAATGGAAAAAATAAATCGCTCAAAGTCAAAGATTAGACATACCAGGGCATTTTTATCAGAGAAATAAAGAGGGAAAGAGGAATACTCCTGATGTACCATACTAGCATTCTAAAAATAATAGATAAGTAAAGAAGTTTTGAAAGTACAATGCAAACAAGGCAGGATTCTAGCCAGGAATAAAAAGAGGGCAGAATTCTACCTGGAGAAAGGGCAAGGAGGGTAGAATTCTACTTGGAAAAGGGCAAGGTGGGTGGGATTTTATCTAAAAAGGGCATGAGGGTAGGCTGCCCATCTGAAACTCTCTAGAATGATCCCTGGAAACCAGTGAAAATGTAACACATATTAAGAAAACTTCGTAAAAAGTATCAAAGCACTTTTCAGTTTTTTGAGTTTCATCACAGGATTTAGTTTAAATAACATGCGTACAAAAGGGATTTAATTTATTCACAATAATCAATATTAATAAAATGTTTAATTTTTAGAGTGGTGGTATATGCTATTAAGAGAAAGTTAAAATTTTGGAATATATTTACTTATGAATGTTGATAATGAAATTTATAGTGTCCTGAAGTCACTAAAATATATCACTTATTTTAAGCACAGATTTGACTTTATTTCGTTAATTTGATAAATTCCATTTCATAAAAAAAAAAATAACATGATTTTTAAATATAATAGTGAGAAAAAAAAATTCTGTATAAAAGCTGAAAGTTACAAAGCAAAATATACAAATACAATATGATGATTTTTAGAGAAATCCCTTCATACTTTTATTAACAACTCAGAAGTGTTTAATTTCAGTTTTAAACTGCATTTATAATAAATATAATTTTGTGTATACATATATATAGTATATAGAATAGGTGTGTGAGTTGAAACACTAGGAAATATGCTGTGAATTGAAACACTAGGAAATATGCTGTGAATTGAAACACTAGGAAATATGCAAGTTTTCATAAGCAATATGAAAGTTTTAATATGCAAATCAATCATGATATTTTTTGTAACTACAAATTTTCATTTTCATCATAAATATTCTTGAATGAAAAATCAATTTTTTATACATGATTATAGTTCTGTACATAACCTTTTTATCTACTGTACATTTAATAAATGTTTCGCTGATAATCTGTAATACTGAGATTTTCTTAATAATCTTAAATATATTATCTTATTTAATCTTAGCTGTAATACTGATGTTATTAAATTTTTGTTTCCCATGTTTGTGTCTCAAACAAAAATATATGTTACAAACTACCATTATACAAGGTTGCCAGAAAATCACAAAATCTCCTGCTCCATTGGTGATGATGGCATCAAATAATTGGAAAAATGTCAACATCATGTGACTCGTTGTCACATAGCAAAACAGTCTGTGCTTTGTCATTGTTTGTTGTACAGAAAAAATATTTATTCAGGAAAATTACTTGTGGAATGTTTTTGTGACAATGAGTATGAACCCTGTTATAGATTCATTTTTAACCTAGAATCATAGAACTTGCTGGTATGATAATTGAAATGATTTGGAGTCAAACAGTTTTATTTTACTTTGATCGATAAATGAATCACATCTTGAGTTATAAGTGATTGTCTCATAATAGTCTTTATTGGGCTCTTGTCCTTGTACCTTCTTCTCTATGATGGTGCTATTTATTTTCCAAAATAAGAGTATTAATCATTTAAAAATATTTCATGACTGGAAGTCACTTTGTGCCTCCCAGATACACTCTTCTTTCTACAGTAATATTAACTCAGTATCAGTGATTTAACTCAATCTTTACATCATGGATAAGAATCTCGAAACATTAAGACAATTAGAAATATTAAAACAAATAAATAAAATCTGCAAAAATTTTCACCTAGAATGTCAATACTCTGGTGGATTTTGCTCATGTTTTTACAACTAAATCCATATTTTTGTACAAAAATTATATGTAAGCTTTCAAAACATTATATTTATAGCTCATAAAAACTTCAGAGCATTTGCACGATAGAAACTATTTTGTTTTTAATGTTAAATTATGCAATGCGAAAAAAAAGTGAAGAGAAAACAGCCTTTTTACAAATATCAATATTTTTCTCATGAATTTTTTACATAGGCATCAAAACCATTATACTTATAATTCACAGAAATTTCAAAGAGTTTGGAAAGTAAGAACTTTTTTTAATTATTAAATGAGCTGATGAAAAAAAAAAATTCTGCACACTTTAAAATTCTGATTTAGCTATTTTATTGCTGAAATACAGAAAAGAATATAACACCCACTTAAAGAGCATTAATTTTACTTTCAAACGATGCCCTCAGTTTTTAAAAATATGAATATTGCAGGTCTTCTGAAATGAAGTTCATTTAGAAAGATTTTTATTAAAAACTAAACATTCTTAAAGAAAATTGGATTAAAGATATATAATCATACAAATTGGAGGTTTATATCAAGTTATCACAGGTGTGGGCAACGCTGGGCAGGTCAGCTACTTTAAGAATAAAGTACAAATTTATCTTTTTGTATCGTTTTGAAAAGTAAATAATGTTTTTTAATTTATATATTTACCATATTTTATGTAAAAAAATGTTTTAATGTAGAACATTTTCTAATTTTTTTCTACTTTTTTTAAAAAGGATAATAGTTTTTTACCATGATTTGCAGAAGATTTCACTTGTGACTTCTAAGAAGACTATCCAAAGAATTCTTGATAATGCTATTTTATATCATTAGTAATTTGTTTGTTTTTTTAACTTCAGCATTGTGCCATACAAAACAGCATGGCTAATAATTTTGTAATATTTAAAAGTTTTACCTTTTTAACACTTTCCAACCTAGTTGAAAAGTGTTTATGACTTCGGTTTGTCTGGCCGTCTGCCGTCTGTCCGTGCTCTAACTCCCGTAAATATGCTCGGATTGCTCTGCAATTTTTATATGTCATTGTCATTATCTATAGCATGTACCCTATTTCAACGGAAGTGTGTAGCACTTATAGTTTTTTTACAGGGACACTCAAAAGAATTCCGTTACATTGCGGTCTATGGGGAAAAATCATTTGCGGTTTATTTAAATAATGTTTTACTATTTTAAACGCATTGAAATTTATATATATCACTAAGGTGCATTAGACGAAGCTTAATATGGAATAGGGTGTGCATAGAACTTTTAGTTACTTTACAGGGACAGTCAAAAGAATTCCGTTACATTACATCTATGGAGAAAAATCGTCTGCGGTTTATTTAAATAATATTTCGCTATTTTAAACGCATTGAAATTTATATATTTCACTAAGGTGCATTACAAGAGGCTTACAACAGAATATTGTGTGTATAGCAGTCATCGTTCATTTACAGGGACACACAAAAGAATTCTCAATTACTGAACACGATTTTAATTTTAACTCGCTTTTTGTCTATTACGTGATGTGTATAAATTCTGTAGATCCTATATAGGGAAGCACAAAAGTTCGCGGACACATTTCCGTTTAGTGACAGAAACTCCAGACGGAGAATTTTAAACTGTGCTACGCGTTTCCTAACTGAACTAAAATTTAGCATCCTATGTAGTATATATACAGATCTATAGATCCTATACAGGGCTGAATAAAAGTATTCGGATATTTTTCTGAATATTGTATATGTTGGAAATTCCTGAAATTATGTTTTTAAATATATTATGCGTTTTCCAAATTGTTTATTTAGATGTCATCTTTTAGCTTATTAAACGGTATGATTTGTAAAATTATTTTGGAAGCGTTGGAAAGTGTTACATAATCTATGCTTGACGCATGATTTTTCGTTCTTGTTTTAATATAGCACTTGAATGTTAAAAGTTATACTTATTAAAATAATTGATTAGACCACTTGATGTTATACATCGGTACATGTTATATGACTGTAATTTAATGATATGAAAACAAATTAATAGAATAATTTCTTAAATGATAAAGAGTAGAATGAGTTATTTCTTTTGATATGCTTTATTGACAAATTTGTTTACTTCTTATTTTGACAAAATGAACACTTCCTAATGGCTTACTGCCTAGAAAACAGTATGGTGGAATATAAAAATGGAGGAGTGCTGCATTACTTAATATATTTAGAATGACTGTAGAAATTTCATAAAATCGCATAGCCAGACAAAAATTCTAGTCACCAGAAAAGGCTATATTACACACCCCACCATCATTGATTTTCAAAAAGCACAATTTTATTTTAATGTACTAATGGACAAAAAATAATAACACACACAGTTTAGAATTATTAGTTATATAGTTTAGAACAGTAGTACTACATAATTTAAAAAGATAATATAAACTAAGTTTTCTAGTGAAAAAAAATATCTCTGAAAAAATAAAGACATGCAGTAAAAGTTGATTTAACCTAAATGTTTGGAAAATGCTGATTGCCGAATGCTTGCAATGTCCAGATAAATTAGTGCTGCAAAATCTAAATCAGATGCGGGTGGCATTGAGAAAATAGTGAAGCAGGAATACAATTTTTCGCCTATTTTCCTGTCGAAGTCAGTAAAAATATTCCAATTTTATTATTTTAAAATTTGCATTTGATGAACTTATTTTTGCCAAACTAAAAATAAAAGTTAATTTCTTTTTTTAATATAGTTTCTAGTTTTATTTCTTAATACTGGTGGTATAGAAAAAATGCATTTTTTTTGCTCATTTCTTATGTCAATTTTTGTATTAAAAAAATGCCAGATTGTATCCAGATTAAAAAAAAACATTGCATATTTGTCAAGCCCTGATAAAGACAAAATAAATATGATGATGATTTTGCTGTGAAAGTTTAAATACCAAATTACACCAAGAATTATTTCAATGAAGCTAAACGATTCTCTTATTAATTTGTAATATGCAAGTTTTGGTACATAATTTTAAGATTTATTTCATTTCTATCAATGCCTGTTTCTTTTCATACATGTTCTATTTTGATGAAAAAAGGTCTCGATTTTCTCAATATTTTAATATCTTTCTCTAACTGACAACAGTATTTTTCTTCTTAAAATATCCAACATATCTTCCTTTTTTCTTGCCTTTTAGTAGATGTGGAAAAAATAAATAGATAATCATCTATGGACAGCTGTTGCTTTAAAAATATTTTGTTTTAACTATAATGTCTTAAAAATTAAATGTTTTGTACGATACTCTTATAGCATTCTGTTTACCATCCAAAGACATTTTGTTATGTTCATTTTACGAAATTACGACTGTATTCTGGGAGCGATGTTATTTCTAATAAAATACTCATTAACAGAAAGATTTTAGCACTAACAGGGAAATATTAAAGAATTTTGATGTAGAGTATTTGTGACCACTTTCGATATATTGAAAGAATTTGGTAACTTTAGTGTATGAATACCGTCATAAAAATAATCGTTGAATGGTTACATGGAAACACCAATGTAGAAAAACTTTTTTATTAATTCAGAGGGCCTAATTTAAAATTGAAAAGAAGATGCTGTAAATGCATCAAGCTTGTCTAAGATCAAATCAAGTCATCCGTGTGAGATGAGAACAATTTTGAAATTCCACTGAAATTCATTCATAGTTTTAAAAATGTGTATTCAACACTGAATGATGCTGTAAAAAAAAAAAAAAAAAAAAAAAAAAGTTTTATTGAAAAAAGATGGTGAAGTAAAAAAACAAGAAAATCAAGTTAGTAACTAAAAAATTGAAAATATAAAGCAGTATGATAATAAAGAAATTGCGCTATTAATAGAAAAGATGAAGGGAATGAGAAAATAAATATATTTTCTTAAAAACTAAAAAAAAAACTGTGTTTTGATATTTATTTAAATAGCATAATTAAAGTTATTAAATCCTCTGTAATATGGACTCATGTATCTGATGTAATGTGGGTTCATCATTCGATTCCATGCACATGTTTATTCTTTAAGTGTCATGTTATAGCACATTTAACATAGCAAACTTGTATTTTATAAATAAAAGGTAAGTGATACACATGTGCACAATTAATACTAAGATTCTTTTTTTTTATTATAATAAATTAAATAACTTGATTTTTAAAGTATAACTTCCTAGAAACATGAAATTATTTATGTTATTTATATGATTGCTATTTAAATATCTTTTAGTCATTTTTTTTCATATCCACTTTAAATAATGATTATGTATCAGAATAGTATTATGAAAGGAATTACCTATGAAAAATCCATTATGTTAATGCTGAAATGGAAATCTCTGTGAATTCTAAGATAAGATGTGACCACCCTGTCATTTGTAATGCTTCAAAATCACTATAAGAATCAGTTATTCCATTATTTTCCTACATTCATAATGAATTTTATAATGCTGCTCTTAAACAAGCATTTTTATACTGCTATACTGTACATGACACATTATAATTGCAACACCACTATTTTTAACATTGCTGTTTTGATACATTTTATTTAACATACTCTAAGTTTTATTGATTGATATGTTTTTGAATAAAATATTGCTACTTATCTGATTTCTCCTTCCATAATTTTTAGAAATGAATATGCAGTTGAATCCTGATTTTCAGACATTCTGTTATGAGACAAACTCGGTTAAATGAAATTTCTCACACATTTTATAACCCAATCTCCATGGACATATCTAAGAATGTTATTGGCTGTCTTCCAAAATTCTGGAAGAAAATACATTTTGTTTTACTTATAAGCAATTATACAGAGCCCGACTTAGATTATCTCGGGCCCTAGGGCAAGCATTAGTTAGAGGGGTCTCCCTTCTATCTATCCATTGATATTTTTCATGAATTATACTGAAGTAACTAATACTAATCTTCATACCTATTGTATGCCTACATAAATCTTGTACCAAGTACTATTCACATCTGTATACAGTCTGCCACAAGAAACATGGTATTAACATTAAGAGATGATAGAATACACTTTTTCGCTTTGGTTATAGGAATGCAAGAGCAAATATAAGCTGTTAAAGTAAAGTGTTTAATACAGGGCTTTCTTGGCTATTTATCATAATATCATAACATTTTCTACCACAGAATAAAATTTAATCTTTGTAACACATTTGCATCAACAGGAATTTTGTTGATTCCATCATATGGAAAGACAAATGCATGCAATCATTTATACTAATAGCAAAAAATTTCAACACTTGTTATGTTATTACTGCATTCCTCATGCATTAAAGTACTTTGGCATAAAATTTCATATGACAAAGAGTTTAGTTATTTTAAACAGAAAGCAGAAGTTAACAGTTGCATGAAATTACAGTAATCATTAGAATAAACCTCTCTATTTTTTAAACTCTTTATCAAACCTGGAAGAAAAAAAAAATTAAATATTGCAAAATGAAAAAAACTTTAAATTAGAATCTATGTGAAAGATCAATGGGAAATGAGCCCTCATCTGTCTCTAAATCTTAAAAAAATATTTTGTATGATTTTTATCATTTGCCTCCCTTTTAATGAAATTCTACATCTGACCTTGGGGGGAGGGGAGGCTCAAATGTGGGGCCCGGGTCAGTTGTCCTGCATGTCCCTGCATTAGGCAGGAACTAATTATACAAAGCTTAAACTAGTGTAAAAAATAATAAATTATTAAAACTTTGTCTAAACATACAATGTAGTATTTTATCTCAAATAACATTTATATTCGATCGAAAAATTTAAAAAATCTGAAGAAATTCTGCTTAAACAAATCTGAATATTAGAATATCTCTAGCCACTAAAATAACTTCTTTTCTCATTATTTCTTGCAAAATGTATAATACATTTTTAGAAAAAAAAAGTAATTGCAGAATTTTCTTCTTCAATTTGCATTATTTTTAATTCATAATGTTTTCTTTATGATAAGTTATTCATTTTAATTTACAATACTATTACTTCTATTATTTATATTTTAACCTTTATACAGTTAGAAAATGTGTCTGATAATTATAATTTTCTGACATACCCCTGGTTCTGTGAGTGTCAGAAGTGTCAGATAATTAGTATTCTATTGTAGATTTTAGCACTGAGGTACAAAATTTGTTTGAATTAAGTTTTCTATATTGAGAGGGATTTTAATTTTTCATGATAAGTTAATTTTCCCTCAAATAAATTTTTAATGCATAATAAAAGTTTATACATTAATTTAACTCTATTTATTGTAGATGCATAAAGTCATAAATGTAGATACCCATTGCTTCACTCAAACCAATCTTTAATTTGTGAAAGATGCAGCAAGACATTTCTTTTCAGGAGATTTTTGCAGAAACACTTTCTGACTCTCGGCAAGAAAAATTGTTCGTTTGTGAAGTATGCAGCAAAGGATTTTCTCAAAAGGGTCATTTAAAAGTCCATCTTCGCTGTCATACAGGTGATAAACATTTTGTATGTGAGGTATGCAACAAAAAATTCTCTCATAAGCATACTTTAAAAAGGCATCTATTAATTCACACTGGTGAGAAACCTTTTGTGTGTGAGATATGCAACAAGAGATTTTCTCAAAACAGTACTCTGAAAGAGCATCAGTTGATTCATACTGGTGAGAAACCTTTCGTGTGTGAGATATGCCAGAAGACATTCTCTCATAACTCTACCATGAAGCAGCATCTGTTCGTTCATACTGGTGAGAAACCTTTTGTGTGTGAGATGTGCAACAAGAAATTCTCTCATAAGGGTGTGTTAAACAAGCACCTGTTAATTCATAGTGGTGAGAAACCTTTTGTGTGTGAGGTGTGCAATAAAAAGTTTTCTGTCAAGAGTAACCTAAAAAGGCATCGTTTAATGCATACTGGTGAGCAACCTTTTGTGTGTGAGGTATGTAACAAGAAATTCTCCCATAAGGGTGATTTAAGAAGGCATCTAATAATTCATACCAGTGAGAAACCTTTTGTGTGTGGGATATGCAAGAAGACATTCTCTCAAAACTGTACCCTGAAGAGGCATCTGTTAGTTCACACTGGTGAGAAACCTTTTGTATGTGAGATATGCAACAAGAAATTCTCTTATAAAAATGATTTAATCAAGCATATGTCAACTCATACTGGGTAGAGGCATTTTGTCTGTGAGATTTGCAACAAGAAATTATTTCGTAAGAGTCACTTAAGGATACATCTGTTAATTCATACTGCTGAGAAATCATTTGTATGTGAGGTATGCAACAAGAAATTCTCTTGTAAGACTAATGCGGGTGATTAAAAAAAATCGCGGCACCCATCCACTACTGGACATTGCCCCCTTTCACTCTATGGATGCCTGAATCGGTGAGATTCGTAACCCCACACATGGGTACGAGAGTGGCCGGACAGGCTCGGTTCATGAGCGACAGTCCGTAACATCCTCGACGCCGGGCTTGTCTGGAAAGCTCATAGGAGCAACCAGGGCCCAGCGACTAGTTAGGGGCTCCCTCTCATGATTTGCTATATCCCAATTCGAGATCGAGAATAACTCACACGAGTAATCTCATGTCTCTCTTATCGGGAATGGACAAACACATCTTAAAAACTAGGTTAGTGAACACAGATAGGCTAAAAAAATAGGAAGGGGTTCCGACCCCCGTCACGCTGTCGGGTGACCAGGCCGCCAGAGCCGTAGGGCCGGGAGAGCGTTAGTTCGAAAGCGAAAAGTGAAGGGATCGAAACAAGTAGTGCAATAGTTTCGTCCCGGTGGTCCAGCCGGACCTGCGTAACCGTCTGCGTCCGCTAGCTCACCTTCACTAGACACGAACACCAGCTTTCCAGAACCTTGACCATGTGGCTCCCACCCATGGCTCCATATCTCAACAACAGCTGTCTCCGGCGCCCCCGCCGAGGGCCCTGGGGACGGACAAGAGAAGCACTCATCTTGTCTATCCCCTGGAGTGCCGTACGCTGAGAAAGGATGAGTTCCAGGCCGCTCGATTTCGTGCCCGGTTCAGGATCCCCAGGCTGCACTTAGAATTGTCCGAGCGTACCGGCGAAGGCCGGCAGCCCAGTCCTCCCGGAAGTGGACTTACATCGGTTACTGCTCCCTCTGAGACCCCGCTTTGTCCCAAGGCATATATTATTCATACTGGTTAGAAACCATTTGTGTGTGAGCTATGCAACAAGAAATTCTCTACTAAGAGTAATTTAAATTCTGGTACAGTGGACGCTCGTTAATTCGAACTCAAAGGCTCTCAGAAATAAGTTCGAATTATCCGATGTTAAGAGAAAGTATAACTTAAAAAGTGTATCACTGAAGAAGAAAAATCTCCTAGTATGCATAACCCCATAAAATATATTATAATATGTTATTTAAAATGAAACACATTAAAAAGCAAGAAAGACTTACCTTAATCATAAAATAAAGCAGTAGGTGCTCAGCTATATGCTTTCAGAATTTTTATACAGTCCATTATGGCTTGGTCATTAGGACGGTTAACAGTCTCTGCATTCTCTTCTGAATCTGATAAGGTCTCTGCTTTTTCATCTTCTCGGATAGTCTTTATTATGTCATCGTCGCTCAGTTTTCCACAGACTTCTACGTCTTCATCTACCCTTACATAATCTGAAAAAGTAACGTTATCACATTTAAAAAATGTTAATTCAGGAAAATCGGTATCAATATCGTCACATTCTTCGATATGATTGTTCTTTAATGCGTGCATGAATTTAGCATGACGAAAGCAATTACTAATTATGCTTTTTTTAGCAGCGTCCCATGCGGCGTACAGATCATTTATAGCTGTCAGCAGAGTAATGTCGTAATTTTCACCACAATCTAAAGAAAAAATTATTTGTTTTAAGAGTCTTTTATGATAATTTGTTTTAAGATTCTGGATGATTTCTTGATCCATTAGTTGTAGCTTCTCAGTTGTGTTTGGCGGCAAATATTCAACCTGTAGGGAACTCAGCTCTGGGAGGTTATTGTGGCAGCTTGCGTTATCCACAAATAAGAGAATTTTATGCTTTTGTCTTGAAAACTGCTTATCTATTCCTTTTAACCAGCTACTGAAGGTGTCTAGTGTCATCTATGGTTTTGCATCGGATTCATAATCAACTGGCAGTCCTTTAAAACACCGTGGATTCTTGGACTTTCCAATCACTAATAATTTAAGCTTTTCGTTCCCATCCATATCAGCACAAAATAAAGCTGTAATCCTCTCTTTACAGTTTTTACCTCCTATGCAAGTCTACTCTTTAAAATGTAATGTCTTGTTTGGCAAAAGTTTTTTAAAAAGTGCAGTTTCGTCCGCATTAAAAATATCTTTCGGCAGGTAAGTAGATAAAAGCCCTGGCAGTTTCCTACCGAAATTAGTGCATACGTCTTCGTTTACACCAGAGCTTTGGCCACATGCAGTTTGATAAGAAATATTGTGCCTTGACTTAAATCGAGAAAGCCATCCATCACTGCATTTAAAATCTTCAATACCCATTCGACTTGCCAATTCATCAGACTTCGTCTGCACTAGGGGTCCATTTATCAGAAAGTTTCGAGATCTAGCATTCTGGAACCATAGCAATAGATCTTTTACTAGATTTTCTTGGGACCATTTCTCATGCGTTTCCTTCCTCTAGCAAATTTAGATTTTTCCCATGAATCTAAAATTTATTCCTTGTTTTTCAAATAAGTTGACAAGGTATTTTTTTAATTCCATAGTCAGCTGCTAACTTTGTTTTACATTTGCCATTCTCTACTTTCTTTAAAATTTGTATCTGTGTCTCCAAAGTTAGGGTTTAGTACTTTCCACTTGTAGACATCCTATATTTTTATACGGTCACACCACACACTGAGGAAGAAAAACTAGAGCACATTAACTTGTCTGCACTGTAGTCATAACTGACGCAGCCCCCTAGAATCTGTAGTAAAGACTGTTCTTTTTTCCGAAATTCTAAGAAAATCGATAACAAATAAAAAATGATAGAGCACCCCCCCCCCCCTACGGAAGGAAAAGTATGTTGGAGTGTTTTTACTTTAAGTTTTTAACTACCGTGGGTGGCGCACTTGGAAAAGAAATACAGATGATTTTGACACACAAAATAATAAATACAGCGTGCTTTTTTCTCCGTTAAACGAGAAAAAAAGAATTTTTTTTTTTTTTGTCAAATTTTTAGTTTGAATTAACCGAAGTGATAAAAATCAGTTCAAATTAATGAGATATTTTTAACATTAATTCCAATACAAGTTTTGGGGGACTTTTGGATTAGTTCGAATTAACCGAATTCGAATTAACGAGCGTCCACTGTAAAAAGGTCAGTTAAACAACCACCAATTAATTTATACTGGTAAGAAACTTTTCATGTGTCAGATTTACAACATGAAATTCTCTCTTAAATGTAATTTAAGCAGGCATCTGTTAATTCATACTGGTGAGAGACCTTTTGTATGTCAGATATGCCGCAAAATATTTTCTCGTTACAGTCATTTAAGCAGGCATTCATTAATTCATACTAGTGCAAAATCATTTTGTGTATGAGATACACAACAAGAAATTATTTCAAAAAGTAATTTAAATGTTCAATTTCACTATCATATTGGTGAGAAACCTTTTGTGTGGGAATTCTACAATAAAGATTTTTTTTTCAAAAGCAGCATTTGATCAAATATTTGTTAATTTATGTTGATGAGAAACCTTTTTCTCAAATATACAACAAGGAATTTTCTAATTAATCTATCTAAGTATTCATTCTCCCTCTCGTAATTTTTTGTTTGCTATTAACTAATTTTGGTACTTCTAGTATGTAGGAGACTAAGCATATTTTAGTTTTAAAAAGGTAATACTTTTTGCAAAATATTATGAACAATCACCAAAATGAAACAGCAATAACAAAAAAATTCTAATCTTATATGACATATTTATATAGTCCGATGTCATATATTTTGTACTATATTATTAGAATGTTCAATTTCGTATAATTTAAACTAGCCAATCAGGAGCCTCAATGTAAACTGCACAATAACAGATTTTTATTTTGATCTTGTTTAATATTAAATCAAAATCTTCGCAATTTTCTATTTATTTTCTTACATTATGTAGATTTATTAGTGTGTAAGATTTTCTGGCTATTAAGGAAATTTAAGTTTAAAAAATGTTGTGTTAAACCTGATATTAAGCAATGAAGTTGCTTAACTGTAAAACTGACTTTCTTATAAAGTTTTAAAATAAAAAAATACTTTTCTTTAGGGAATGCTCTGATGAACCGAACCCACTGTTATCTCATTAATTTTACAGTCCCATTTTAGAATATTTTTGCTATTTCACGATTCTAATATACCTACACATGTGCATTACTCTGTGGTTTAATTATATAAGCATTTCCTTCTATGAGAGATTATCCCATAATAATAATGATGATATTTACTTACCTGCCAACAACAAAATATTTGCATCTATTTTAGAAGTTGGATAAAATCTTTTGTAAGAAAGAGAACAAGAGACAGTAATGTATTCAGATACTTTATTGTTGCCCTTTATATGATCTGTAAATTTTCTACACATCAAGCAGTATATTATAGGTTAATTAAAATTGAACACACTTTTCTGGAAATTAATCTTCGTAGAATGCAATGCATGAACCTCTATACCAGGACTTCTAACGAAATAGCCTTTCCAAGAAGGAAATAGTTCCTCGAAAAAAAGCATCAAATAGGTGGTGCATGTGGTAAGATGGATTCTGCATACGTCACTAATTCGCCTGCTTCACCGTTTGACACTGACAGTGATAGCCATGGGCACTGCTGCAGCACGGATTCTGGAAAGCTGCGCAGAACCGTGCACGTAGCTGTGCAGCTGCCATTTAGTGCCGAAGTCTCGTCACGATGTTATCATTATTGCGTTACAAGTCCTTCTATAGAGGTTCATGATGCAATGTATCCATATCCTTTTGCACCACCCTGTATATAAATTTATTTATATTATATTCCCAACACTTAGTAAACTTTACTTCAATAGCAAAACTTGTGCTTACAGTTGAAAATACACATTCGGCAACTCTTTCCCATAGACTATAATGTGTTCGAATTTTTATTTATTTTTTATTTTTTGACTTGTATATTATCTATACATATTTATATTCACATAGTATGTTAAAGTTTAATTATGGTGAAAACTGCTTAATGTCTCAAAATGTTTTTCTTGAAATTACTGTAAATAGAAAGTTTGTATTCATATCCTTTTGTACTTTGCTGTATATGGAGTTATTTATAGCACAATTGAAAATATATTTCCTGTAATTGTCATTTATAGATGATAACATATCTGAATTATTTTGTGCAGAACTGTAGAAAAGTTTTAAATGTTACATGCATAGTTTTCTATGGGAAAGATATTGTGCACAAAATAAAGTATATTAATTCCATTATGTTAAACTGAATTTTGCATCATTACAGATTACTTCAAACAATTACTTTTACAGTCAGTAAAGATATCAAATCTTCTGCATGTTCCAGAAAATGAACAATAAATGTCATACAGACCTTTTTCTATACAAAGCATGTTGTATAATGTTGTAAGCATGTGTACATATAAATTTTCTTTATTTTTGAAGTAGTGCAGTATCACTAAAATGTAATTTGAACAATTAACCTTCCTATACTATACTATATTTGAATTCTTTTGAGTGTTCGTATAAACAAATAAATAATCCAAATTAAACCAAAAACAGCTGATTTTTTAGGCCTCACAAAGGTTTTCTGTAAATTAACACCTAATAGATTATTTTTGTGGCAATTATCACCAGAAGATAGACATACATGCAGATGCCAGCAACTTTTTGTATGTCCACAGTAGAAATTCATCTTCATTTCACCAATCAATTGCTCCTTGTAAGTATTAAATGGTATAAATATTGAACAAATTATTTGTGTGTTTCATACTGTGGTTGTCATTTCACAAAGAATTAAAAATCTGATGAAAATGTCAATAAAGGTTTGTAAAAATTGTTTAGAAATTTTTCTTTCCTCATCAAATTCAATCAGTCTTTTAACTCTTTCCACCATACTTGAAAAGTTTTTATAACTTCAATTTGTCTGTCTCCATCTCTCCAGACTTTATCAATGTTAAATTACTTGAATTGCAATGCAAATGATATATGTTAATGAGGTTTACGATGACACATTTGCTATTGAAAATTAAATGTGTACCATTTATAGTTCATTTAGAATGATTCTAAAAATAATTCCATTGCATTAGGACTGTGTAATTATTTTTTTCAAAATCCTTTCAATCAATATATATCTTCTTTATTTCACATCATCAAATATTTGAAATATGTAATATATTTATCATTTGTGACTCTCAGAAAGATTACCCTTTGACTGTGGAATTTTTATTTCGCATAATTGCTTCGAAAATTGTATATTATATAAATTTTTCTACAAGTGTCTTACCCATGGAAATAGTAAAATAAGCAGTCAGAGGGTTAAATTACAGAGAAGGTTTTTTTTTAAATATATAACCCAGGGAGCATACGAAAATTTAAACTTCATAACTTTTTAAAAATAACTATTTTGACATAAACTGCTTTTAAGAGGATGAAGAACAACTTTGAAACTTTTTTACTATTGGAACTATATTTCTAAAGCCAATTGTTTAAGAAATTTGCCAATAACCACTGATAAGAGTTGACAGTTGACACACTTTTGTATCATTCAAAATTGCACTTTTTACTTTCCATAGACATACAGTGTGTGGAAGGAAAGTATTTGTATTGTAATCATGATACAAACCCATCTATGAAAATAACGGTATATTTGTACATTTTGAAATTTCCTGAATCCGTTCTCACAATTTTTACAAAGAATCGATATGCATGTATGAGTGTATATTAAAATTTCTTCATGTTTTCAGATTCCCAGATCTTGTTTTTCTGTGTTCTTTGATGACGTCGCATGTATGTGTATCTGTATGTATGAGTGAAAATGATAGAGCCCAAAGTATGGTTTGGATTGAGTTCCCAATTGTTGAACATGTTACAGGCCACTGTCACAACCATTTTTTAACCATCCTGTAAAGATAACTGATAAACATTTTCTATTATATCTCAATTAAATTATATTTATTCCTCACCTTCATCTTATATCAATACTACAACTATGTTTCAACAGACAGGATCAGACTTGGTCACTGTCAGTGGTATAGACCTTGGATTTTTTGAGGGCATAACTTTTTTAGCGAAACTCATAATTTTAGCACTTTCCTAGTAGAAGCCAATAATATCCAGCACCATTCCAGTTTTTCTTTCTAGTGGAGCTTTTAATTTTGAAGCTGGATCTGAAGTTAAAAGTGTCCTTAAAAAAATGGATACAGTATAAAGATAACCAGTTAGACATTGATCTCATAGTTATAGCATTTGCAAAAAAAACCATTTAAAAATATTGAAATGTAAACAAGAAATTTTGTTAAAAAAAGCTCCCATGAGCTTGAGAGTATCATCGGGTGACTAGCATAGGATCCTGAGTATGCAGACTTTTAGTACTAAATAAGAATGTTATAATTAATAAATTATTACTAAATATGAAAATTTAATTTTGAATAAAATATAAGCTAATAAAAATATTCATTACTTTATTAATAAAGTAACTATTTTAATAGTAAAAATGGCTCAAAATTAATTTTCATGCTTTAAAGTCAAAAATAATATCGAAGGTGTAGTTAATCATCGACTTACCACCACATTTGGTTTTAGTCAGGATTTTGTAGTTAAATTTTAATAGATATACAGAAGTCGAAATATATATATTATTTCTGACGTCAACGTTATCTACATACAAAACGCACAACGATGAATGGAGTATTATACACAAGGTTTTTGAACAGACTTTTGACATAGTACACTCACAATTCTTTCAAACACGTTATTTAATTAAAAATTGCAATTAACTAAAAATTAATAATGAAGAATGTAACAGCAAATAATTTCAATGATTATTTTCAGATTATATACAAAAGCCTTGCATATTCCGCTAATAAATAAATAAAGCATTTGAAACTAAGATTGTCGTAGAATTTTCATAGCCATGTAATGAGAAGTTAAACCTCTGATCGATTATTTTTTTTTCAAAATCCTTTGGACTAATTTGTAATTGACCAACATTTCCTGTATTATGACATATTTCAAATAACCATGTATTTGAAGTATCTAAAAAGGTGGATTAAACTTTGTGCCGTTATATTAAAAATAAATGTACAACATGAAATAGCACAAATTAAAAATATATATATATTGGCAAACAGCTGTTTCGGAGCACCTAAGGCTCCATCATCAGTGCCAATTCAAAAGATTAAAACGAATTAAAATCTAAGCAATGTCAATTTGTCTGCCGTCTTCCGAGATGGAAAACTTTCGGCGTCCTTTTTTCATCTTGGCGCGTGCGAAAGACGGCAGGCAAATTGACATGACTTAGGATTTTAATTCGTTTAATCTTTTGAATTGGCACTGATGATGGAGCTTTAGGGGCTCCGAAACAGCTGTATGCTAATTTATATATTTTTAATTTGTGCTATTTCACATTGTACATTTATTTTTAATTTGAAATATGCATATTTCAAATAACCATGTATCTGAAATATGTAGTAAATTTATCATTTGCTTTTTTTCACTTTTTGACGGTAGAATTTTTAAAACAAAATTGCTTTAAAAATTGTGTACTATATAATTTTTTTCTTCAAATGTCTTGCCCATGAAAATTGCGGGATAAGTGGCTAGAGGGTTAAATTTTTTAAAAAATTGACAATAACTTCATATCACTTTATAAATTAGGATCTATCCGAAAATCCAAGAATTTAATTTGATCAAACTCAAATACTATTTTAAAGCAGGAAGAGAAAAGCTTAAAACAATCTTCAAGAATTTTTAAAATAAAGATCTATCGGATTCCGATGTGAAAGAAAAAACCCTAAATCAAGCCGTCCGACCTTTCAGTAACGAGGGGATCACTTCTGGTGGCAAACATTGGAAGGCACTGGTAATCGCATGATTGGGAATATGCAAAAATATTAACTCACTATAGCAGTAGTAGCATAAAGCCCTCTACGATGAACTATATGTAGTACAAAAAGGTACATAAGTACCTTTTGTGAAAATAAATTGCACAAATAGTAAATTTAGCATTTACACTTTCTGAGAAGTCCCTACCTTAGATATTTTTTCAGGAAAAGGTAAAGATAAAAAATCTTAATGCTGCTTGTAATAAGAAACATGTAAAAAGTATAAACAAAATATCTTTAAAATGGATTTTTGTACGCAAAATAATTATGATATCACCATCGGATTCTTAAAAGATAGATTCGGTAAAAACGAAATTATAGTAAAATCACATGTAAACAAACTTTTAAGCCTAACTCCTGTAGAATCTGGAGCAAATTTAAGAGAACTCGGACAACTGCATGATATCTGTGTTATTTAAATAAGAAGTCTTGAAACAGCTGGGGTAGAATTAAATAATTATGGAGAAACTCTATTCGCTATTTTAGTCACATTATTTCCAGAAGAAATTGTTCTCGTATTTAATTGTTCTGCTAAAAATGAAGATTCTTGGGGCTGTTCCAAATTATTAGAATTTTTTTAACATGAAATTAAAACGCGAGAAAAAACATATATGTTCTGAAACGATGAAGAATTTGAAAAGAAAAAAGTTAAAGAATTACCCTACCGAAAACACAAAACACATAAAAGTATACCCACGGCAGCTACAGTAACCCTTTCCGGCACAGACAAATTCTGTTCGTAAAATAAGAAATTACTGACTAACACCGGAATTTACAAACAACTTAAAAAAAAAAAAGAATGCCTTATTTTAAGCTTTTATTGTAGAAACAAAATATTGTTAAAATATTCTTGGTGCCGTATGCAAGTTTGGAATTAAAATTAGATGTACACGGATCGGGACCAGTGTGCTGGAAAGGGTTTAAACACTTTTATCAAGAAAGATTGATTATTTTGTCCTGGTGACTAGGACAATTTTAATTGTTCCTTAAGCATAAATTAACAAAAATCAAGACTTCTACTAAAAGGCGATTGCTTTAATTGTCTTCAGAAGTCACACTATCTAAATTTTGCCGTGAAAAAATTCGCTGCCTTAATTGCGATCGAAAGCACACCGTGTTAATTTGTGACAAAACTGAAAAACGGAAAAGAGGAACGTCTCAGAGTCTACTGCAGCAAAAAATCCTTCCAACGCTCTGAATTGTGCAATTTTAATAAGTTCACTAAATGAAAATGTATTTTTTCAGACAGCTGTCGCCTACGTGTAAGTAATGAATCTCAGGAATAAAAATAAAACTTATCATGGATTCAGGATCACAAAATTCTGTTATCGATTCAACATTATCTCGCAAATATAATTTAGAGGTTTTAGGAAAAGAAAAATTAGCAATTTATGATTTCGGGTCAAAACCAAAGAAATCTATTTTAAGATACAGAGTATAAATTTTAAAAGCATTTATGATCCAGTGAAAATTATTTCTATAGAAGCCATTGAAACACCTCCTATTTCAGAAGCAGGATTCAAAGTCCTAGTATATTGTAATGAACAGTGCCGGCCCAAGAACATTTTGGCGCCCGTGCGAACATCCACCTAGGCAGTGGCGCAGCCAGAATTCGGTTCTAGGGGGGGTTTTGAGTTTATAATAAAGATGGTCGCCGGTTATATGAATCATCGGTTAATGGAATCAGTCTTTTAAATGAATGAAATCATAATGCTTTTCTCCGCAATTACGTTGGTTATGATTCATTTAAACAGCGTTTACAATATTAGAAGCGCGATAGAATTAAAAATAGCTAAAAGAGAAACATCAACTAATTTATAAAATTTTAACGATAAATATACGAATCTCCATCATAAGCAAGAGGTCGCTGCAACATTACCAACAAATGAAATATAGTCTTTAAATTTGTGTACAGACCCCCTCAGGGCTCGGAAGTAGCGCGCTACAAGTAGAGAAACTACAGTAACCGCTACTTTTTCCAGTAGTTTGTAGTGTAGCGAGCTACATTAAAAAAAGTGTAGTGTAGCGAGTAGCGTGATACAAACTATCAGTAGTTTGTAGCGCGCATCGACGCTACTTTTGACGCTACTTTCGGAGGGAGGAAAAAAAGATGTTCTCTGCAACAATTTGCGAACGTCAGCGACAAATCTCATTTGCAGTGTCATATATTTCTCCATAGACGTCGGGCACGGTCACAAATTAGCTGTCATTTTCACAGTTTGGGTGTCAGAAACTTCGTGTACTGTTATTTAAATCCATAGAAATCTTCTCAATATAATGTATTTTTATACGACTACGATTTTTTTTCACCAAAATATAGTCGTCTGGCTATGTTAAATCTTTATCTGACTAATTTCTTCTACGTTTTGCCTCCCACCCCCAGCAAGCAAAGAAATGTAAAAACCTTATTAAAAAAAGAAAAAGAATGGATTTATCTAAACATAAATCCTCTAAATTATCCCTAATCTCTCAAATTCACGCTTCCCCATAGTAGCATACAAAGGAGTTTAAAATATTTTTAAATCTTTATTTTTATACAAAAATAAAATCTTTCACTCATTTGTCTAATGACAACAAATAAAAATTATTTCCTTGTCCCCAAAATTTACGCTTCCCTTTTTGCCCCTCCTCCAGCATACAGTTTCAAATATTTAAAACTCTTTATTTTAAAAAAATGTCCACATTTGTTTCTACCTAATAATAATATATAAGTAACTATCTAAATTGTCCCCTAACTTCCCATAATTTACTCTTCTCCCCCCCCCCCCCCCAAAATTTTAAGTTGTTTTTATTTCTATATAAAAAAAAATCTTCTGCACATGTTACGTGTGTCTAGATTTAGAGGTGGCCGCTATTCAGAGATATAAGCGTTTTCAAATATATAAATTTTAGGGGATTTAAAAAGTGGCGCTAAATAGAGGTGGCCGCCTTTCGGAAGAAAAACCAGAATGGAGGTCTTATTGTACATAGATTTTTAACCTGAAAAAATATTTTGGACATTCTTTTGAAATTCGGGTCAACCCGACCCCTACCCGCTAGAGTCAAAACCCAACCCGAAACCGATCCGAACTCGAAATAATGAAATTCAACCGGATCCACAGTAAAAAAGTGGAAGTCAACCCGATCTGAATCCGACCCACAACAAAAAAAAATCTAGAGCCGGGTCGGGTCGGGTGCGGGTAAACCGACCCGATGCAGGACTGTAAACGGTATAAAACTAAAAATCTAATCTTCAAATGTTTTTTTAAAATTAGTTGCGGTTTCAAAACTTCCATTTATAACGAAATACTATAAGAAGCAAAACGCTAAATAATCGTTTCCTGTCTTCCTGCCGATCACACAGTTTTTTGCCATAACAAAATTAGAAGTATCAAGAATTAGAATTGTAACTATTCAGCAGAAATGTTTCAGCTGTACAGGAGCATTCGTTATAACCATTATATCGTACCAGTAGTTGAAAAAGTATGTTTATATTAACTTCCTGATACGAATTCTAAGATTAACAAAACAGACAGGCACGCATTTTGCTTTTGTGAAACTGTGATCTGGGGTTTATATAGACTTTTAATGTGAAAAAATATTTTGAACATTCTTTTAAAAAACCGGGTCAACCCGAACCCGACCCGCAAGATTCAAAAAGCCAACCCGACCCGCAACAAAACATTTGAAGTCAATCCGACCCGAACCGCAACGGGAAGTAACCCGTCCCGATGCAGGATTCTAAGCGCTACTGTGCTACATCACTCTCATAAATGTGTAAGATTGTTACAATTTTTTTTTCAAATTTCCTCCTTTAAAAAAAATTCCAACATAATTAAAAAGGTTCTATGAATTTGCTTTGTTTGTCTGTCCGTGCTCTAACTCTCATAAATATACTCCGACTGCCATGACAGTTTTATATGTTATTGAAGTTTACCATAGAATGTTCAGTATTGAAAATGAAATGTGTAGCATTTATATCTCGCTTACAGGGACGTTCAAAAGAATTCTGTTACATTATGGTCTATCGGGAAAAATCGTTTGCGGTGTATTTAATTAGCGATGATTACTAAAGTAGCGAAGTAGTGACTACTTTTGGAAAGTATTTTGTAGTCGCTACTTTTAAAAATAAGTAGTTGTAGTTGTAGTTGACTACATTTTTTATAAAGTAGTTGTAGTTGTAGTTAACTACATTTTTTATAAAGTAGTTGTAGTTGTAGTTCGTTACAAACAAAAAGTAGTTTTTCCGAACCCTGGACCCCCTACGAAACAAATGATTCGAAAGAAACACCGATTGCAAAAATCTGCTCATAATCGAAAAATAGCTTTTTATAACTTTAAGTACTTTTTTTAAATTCTTACTTTTGCAAAGATTTTTTTCCTGGGTACGCACATAGCTTGGTCTTAGATATAACTGAGAGCAAAAAACGCAAAAAAAGCCACTTGAAACTGAGATAGACTTACAATGTGTATGTTTTTTTTTTCTCTGGAATTCGATGATCTGTTATTGTTTCGAACGTGGAACAAAGACAGAAATGCAATTAAGAAACAGACCACTGTATACTATATAACTCAAAGCGTCTCTGTGAGAGTATATGACCCATCTTTTACTATAAGACGTCTCGACAAAGTGACGCAGTCCAAAAATCAAGTTTTGACATAACCTATGCGTGTAATATGCGCTTTCACAGTTTTAAGTAGAATTTTCGCCGTTTAATTGAATCACATTGTTGAATAGAATTTGATTTAAGAAAGCGGTGGATTCTGCCAAGGCGGAAAGGCCAAAAAACTTAATTTTAACTTTAGTTGTTTTGATTCATATAAGCGGCAATTATAGTAATTTTTTTAGCTCTGGGGGGGAGTTTAACCCCCAACCCCCCCCCTCCCCCCCGAATAAGGGAAAATGCTTGGCTTACCATTCGTAATTTTGTAACTAAATTTTCTTTATGTCTGATGACTTTGGGGGAAAAAATGTCTTTAATAAATTTATTACAGTGTATTCAGTATCCTCATAAAAGAAAAAAAAATCTGCAAACAAAATCGAAATTAAAAAACGGCCCTTTTAGAGAAGTCTTCAGCAATCGAATGAAAAATAAAGTTTAAAAATATCGAAATCATAAATTTTACCAATAAATAATTTTAAAAAAATCCCTGACGGCTCGGCCTACAGGCATAGGTAGATTTCGAAGACGTAGACCGTGGGGCGCCTGTTTGTTGGGAAATGCGGAAGAAATGACCTTTTGTCCATGATGCGGCAGTTGGAACCGCCTACTTCGAAACCTAACTTGTTTGCAGGCGGAGCCAGCAGGGATTTTTTTGTTGTTGTTGTTTTTTGCTATAAGAGTTGGTGCTATAAAAATTTTGTCAATATAAAAGCTTTAGATGATATTAAGAGAATTTATAATAAATTTAAGCAGATTTGAAATCTTGGGAATTGACGAAGTTATGAATGTTTTTCTTCTAAAACCCCCCTTCCCCCCTTTGGGGCCATTTTTAATTATATCAAAAATCTGTCATACATAAATTTTAGGCCCTTCTCCTAGAAGTAATAATAACTTCAAACGGATTCGATACGTATTATAATTAAGAAATTATAGGGGTTTTCCTGTTTTCACAAAAAGCCCGCCCCCCACCCTCCTCCCCTTATTTCGATTTTGCCCATTAACGAACTCGACCGAGATTTTATGCCCCTTGATTTTATGTATCAGTTTCGAAGAGATCTGTGCAGAATTATTGCAGTTATCGTGTCCATAAAAAAATGACATAAATAGATAGATAGATAGATAGATAGATAAAGTTTTGAACTGGGGGTGGTTTTGGGTTCTTTGAGTCATGATCGGCGTAGATCTGCAAAAATTTTTCAAAAATTCCAACTTAGGTGAGAATGTAATAGGTAGTATTCCTTACGAAATCTACCTAAAATTATTTGTGGGGCTCAACTCTTTTTTACAGAAATATGTGTATGTGAGTGTAAAAAAGATCGATTATACCAATTTAATGTAGCTGGTTTAACTCCCTTTTAAAGAAATTAAACAGAATCGTATACTTATAAATAATCTCAAGTTAAATAAAACATTAAGACAATATAAAAATTCGAATGTACAGACCCGTTTATAAAATGATACTCGTTAATATTCGTGATTCGTTTATAATAAAATCACAACAAAAGTTGACTTTAAATAACTTTTTTTTCTATTTTCAAAAAAATAGAACATAAAGTGAAAAGTTTTCCTAATGTCGTTTATCCCTATAACGAAAGAAAAATAAGAAAAAATGGAACATTTAAAAATTTTATAAAATACTAGAAAGTAAAAAAAAAAAATTAAATATATATATATATATATTTTTTTTTGTATTATAAGGGGAAAAAAAAGTCCATTTTAGAAATTATTGTTGGGGCTCGAGCCCCACGTACTCAACAATTCTACGCCTATGATAATTCTTAATGAAATGATGAACGCAAGGGTGCCGGCAGAGCAAAATTCAGGGAAGGGTGACGATTTGTATAAAATGTGCTGTGATCTGCTGTCTAAGGCTATTTTTTAATGAATAATATAAACAGGAGGTAGGCTAAACTAAGAATTTTTGACGGTACTGCCCGTTCAAGACAATTTTAAAAATACACCAACATAAAATCAATCCAAACAAAAAAAACTGAAGCAACAATTTTTTTTTTAATTTATTTATCAGGTGTATTTTGTCCCATTCCCCCTATACTCCCCGTTTAAAACATATGAATCTAAAAATAAGAAACAGAATTGAAAATTTATTTTCACGAGGATTCAGGGTGACATATCCCCTCTGACGAAAAAAATCTTATCTCTTTTCTCACTTAGTGTTAATGTGGTTCTCAAATAACCTGCTCAACAATGCGAAACTTTCTGACTCATTTTTAAATGCAAAGGCATAAAACTGGCAGGCCTGAATAGTGAAGTGATTTGAAATCGAAATGAGTTTTCCATTTTTTGATCAATAAATTACTTATCGAGTTATAAGCAATTCATTTCACGTGACGACACGTTCCCCCTTTCTCATGCAGCGCAGTCGGGAATTAAAAGATATGTCAAAGTAACCAGTTTAAATTTGAGAACAGTCTTAAATTGTTTTAAGTCCTTTGTGAGAAGTACATTCTGTTATTATTATTTTTTTTTTAATCGTCAGAGTAAAAGAAAATTTAGTTACCTAAATTTTAAAATCCAGGGAAGGCCATTGTCCCTTCCTCCAGACACTCTTAATTGCGCCCATGATAAACGGAATGTCGGTGAAAAATTGCAGCATTTTGACACAATTACATATATAATATATTAAAAATAAATCACATGTTTAAAAATAAATGAAAAAGATAATACAAATAATAAACACAGAAAATTGAAAATGCACAAATAAGGTTATGGTATACGATTAAAGATGTACGTTTATGGATTTTTTCAGTAAAGGAATCGTGGCAGTATTCTGCCCTTAACGAAACAAACCGACTCGGAACCAACCGATCCCATAATTCATAACGAGATTTGACAGTTTGCAATTCTGCCCTGCTTTCGGATTTTTCGACCGACGTTCAATCTCCCTGCTTTGAGCTTACCAGTTTCGACCAATCATTTCCAAGGTCACGCGTGGTTTGTTTATTTACGCGAGATGTGAACGTGTGTTTTATACTGTTTGTCGATCACAAGAATAGCTCTCGCCGAGAAGTCTGCGCCTGTCTGTTGCCGTGGAAACAAGACTCGCTCCATTTTCGACAGGGGAAACCAGAAGATAGGCATTCACAATAGTTTACTAAACGCTTTTATTATTATTGTTTTTTTGTTTTTTTTTGTAATTATTTTAATCGATTCATCGAGTGAAAGAAAACTGTTTCATATATTATTTATATGATAATATTTAGATTTTACAAATCAAAATAAAATATGAATCAATATGAATTAATCATGAAATTTATTACTGTAAAAATGAAATGAAATTAACTTAAATAATTGTTTAAAAATTGATATTTTCATAACCATTAATAATTATCAATGACTTTAAATTATTAATACAATGACCGAACTTCAGTGATTATTATAGATTTCAGTATGTATTTTCAAACAATTTGCAAGGACGGAAAATTTTTTTTATCATTAAAAATAGAAAAAATAATAATACCTTCTAAACTTTTAGAATTTATTCAAGCATGTGAAAATTCTCTGAATCACTCTCAGCAGTCTCAGAGTCGTCGGTATTAATGTTAAATGACAGTTCGTCTAATAGATCCTCTAACAGTCCATCTTTTTCCCAGTAATTATTTTCAACGTTTTCCACGTGTTTGCAATGTGCTGCCCATTCTGCCGAAGTAACCTCAGTGATAGCTGTTTGAAGTAAAGATTTTAGATTGTCCAAACTTAAATCACCAGTAACATTTCGTTCTTTTACTTTTCTTTTTAAAGAGGACCACACAAATTCTATTGCGTTTAGATCACAATGATAAGGGGGGAGTCGTAGAACTTCATGTCCATCTTTTTCTATTAAATTATCAATTTTATAGACGATTTTCTTTGGACGATTGCTGTCTATAAGAGAGAATAGTTCCGCTTTCCGCATTTGTTCGTCGCAGTATATTTTGTTGTTTTTCAGCCAGTCAATCATAACTTTTTTTGTAGAATACGTTGTAGGAGTGAGGTTTTCAACAGTTGTATGATACGGAGCATTATCCATACATACGACACTGTTTAGTTGCAAATTAGGAAGAAGTTTTTTCAACACCCATTTTTTGAAGTTTTCATAGTTCATTTGCCCGTGATAGTCACCGCTTTTTGTCGATGCTTTATATACTACCCAGGTAGCACAGCAATATCGGCCCGATATTGTCCAATATCGGGCAATCTTGGCGTGCATCGGGGAAGACCGGTCAAGTTTTACCGATATTGGCCGATATTGATCAATGTTGGCCGATGTTGAATCTGTAATATTATCATTTCTCTAATGTTCGACATTTAAATTTTTATCTTATATATAGTTCTTTTTTAGCAAGGTAGAAGACAGAAAACAATTTTAACAACACTTTAAGTTCTGTAAACCTATGAGGAAAAACTCATACTGGCGAATATCGGCCGACATTGATCAAGATCGACCAAGATCGACAACTGGGAAGTGCTGGATGAGAACTGCAATTCAACCAATCAGAGACAAGCATCCTTTTTCCTTTTCCTTCAGTCTTGTGATTAAAACATGGCCGCGAATGCGCGCTAGTTCTGTGTGAAACATCTTCTGTTTTTACTCTCTAATCGGTATGTATTCCCATTACTTATAACCTGTACTGTTTTTTGAACATTTGAAGACATAATTTTATGCATTTTATGAAATAGTTTTATTTTAAACGTATTTTTTAATCTGTTTAAGCGTAACCGTAATTGGTATACATCGTTTAATGTTTTTGTTATTATTATTTTTTTATTGATTGTCTTGAGAAATAGAAAGCTGCAAAACTGGGCCCTTTGGGTCATTTCAACAACAACAACAATTGATTGTCTTGATTCTAATGAACGATTTTTTAAATTTTACCATAGATCTAGAATGCGTATAGGTATGCTATTGAAATGGGTATTTTCTATCGCAAATATTTTGTGTCTTTGTGTAGGATGCAGCTTATATATTTACTTTTAAATTTCTTTCTAAAACCATTTTTCAAGGCAATCACAGTGAAATGTATTTTCAAAAATATTTTACATTTCTCGGTTTAATAAGATTTGCAGATTTTGTTTGATTCACGATTTTCTGTGTCTGATCTTTCATTTTATCATTTATGTTTTAAAATTGCATTTTAAAGTTTAAGATAAATAAATTGCTGTTCTTCAGATGCCTTTTTAAATAATAAAACATACTTTCTACATTTAAAAAATTATTTCTGAAATATACATGCGGATTAATTTTCTTTTTATTTTAAAAATCAACATTCAATCTTCCAACTTTCTCTTTTATTCTTGTAAAATGTAACATTCCTTCATCGCATACATATGTTAAAGTAATATATATGATATCCAAATTCTTTACTTCATATGAGGTTTTTTTACAAAAGCTACAAACACAGCTGCCAACACCTTCCCATTACTTACAAGTCAAACATTTTTAATAAGGATTATAGCTTAATAAAATAAAGTTTTTGTAAAGTAGTAATAATTATTACTTAATAAATTAAATCAAATAAAAACAAAACAACCCATTTTATAATTTTGTCTTACATTATAAAATACTTCATAAATGTTTTGTGTTTATTTGACTTTTAAGGGGGGGGGAACTGTGGAAAATAAAATCTAGTTTTTGCAATATAAATAATTCTTTAACATGTATTCATAATATTTCATCCTAAACATACGTTTAAAATTTTTCTGTTGATTTTTAACCATTTACCTTTTTTTTTTTTTTCAGAATCTTAATTGTACCATGGTCTTTGTCATCTGCCAACCTCTTGTAGACAAAAAGTGTTGTTGAGTCTTCAGAATCTAATCCTACTGTGGTCTTCATGTCATCTAATTTTGATTCCATCTACTTAAGATACTCTATCGTAAGTATGCATGTCTTGTGATTTTTTTATTCTGATTGTCTTAAAAATGAAAATGACTGGTCCAAAGTATGTTTATTTGACTGAAAAAAAAACAGAAATTTGGCAGGTATAATATTGTAGAATTGTTTAGAATAGTATATATTACGATAACTATCCTTCTGATACTGGAAAAGTGTTAAAAGAAGAAAACTATATTTGTAGTGAGAGATTCGAGAAATCTTCACTTTTTAGAATGGTCAAATTGAAACATTGTAACATATCAATTGTAAATATTAGATTTTTTTTATGGGACAATTTGTTTAGAGATCCCTTTTTAAAGATTTTTGTTGATCCTAATGTTGTCCTATGTAATATACAAGCATGAAAGTTTTTTACTGAAATCGTTTTTTTTTTTTTTTTTAATGTCACTTTGGCTGTTTCGGAGACTGATTAAAAGGATAAAATAAAAAAAAATAATGCCCTGAAAATTTAGAGAAGGGGGGGGGGGGGATAGATAAAATTGTAATGGTGTACAAATTCTGTGCTTTTAGATTTTCCTTGTAACATATGCAACATTTAAAATATAAAACTAATAATATAAGTTTAAAAACTGATTTTAAAATGCATAACAAAATAATTAATATGTGTGCTCATTTTTTTTTCTATTGTTTCCAGTTTCAGCGAATATTCTTTCAAATGCAAAATGAAGGTTGGGGGGTACTAAAATAAGAAATAGAGATAGTTTTAAAAAAAGCATTTTTTTTAAAAAAGCACTGAACTAATATATATAATTTTTTTAACTATTTTGTGGTTATAATGCATGCACATCATGCAAATTTTGCGATATTATCTCTGATTTTGCTTTAGAGTTTTTTTTCTGCAAAGTTTACTTCAGTTTGAGTAGCTATGCTAATATAGTGCAGAAATTTCAGTAGTGGTTTCAATTTTAATGTCTTTTAACTTTTATTGCATATTTATTTTACGTATACCTAAATCAATTACATTGTGTAATTTTCACATATATTTATTTCTGCATGTTATATTGCAATAATTTACTTTCATGCCTGTACATATATGGTAAGTATGAAAACTTATGTTGATCATGAATCTGCATAACTTAGAAATTTTAACTTTTCAAATCCTATTTAATTTCTGTATGAAATAAATATGCCACATTTATAGCATAAAAAGGCATCTTAATCCTACCTAAAATTTAAACTTTGCATTATTTAATAATGGAATGATGCTCGCAAGCTAATGTTAAACCAAGGGAGTTTTGTTTAGAAAGTTCTTGTTTGCATTTTAATATTTTGAAAGGATTTTTTTTACATAAAATATCTGAGGTTGATGTCTATCAGAGCTTCTTTGTACTTTTCTGATTTTGGTTGATTTTGTTTTTCTTTGAAGACACTTTTAGTTTTTATCACTTAAGATATTTCAAAATTATTGTTTTTATTTATTTATTTTAGAACATAATATTTTCCCCAACAGACTGTTCATCACTTATTAGTCTTGAATCAGTAAGTTCAGACTTAGATTCAGACTGAAGACAGTCAAAAAGATAAAATTAATAAATTGTTAATTTTATTAAACATTAAATTGATTTGCAGAAAGTTTTTGACCCAATATTTATGTGCACAGAAAATTTTCGGTTTTATATAAGTCTGCTGATTGATGAATTTTGCTATTTTTTATATGAATGATTGAAGAATTTTGCAGTTTTTTTTTTTTTTTTTTTTTTTTTTTTTTTTTTTTTTTTTAATGATGTTAGGCTGACAAACTTTGCACTTTTGTGGTGATCAACTGATGAATTTTGTACTGTTTTACTAAGACTGAATGATAAATTTCATTGAAATTGAGAATTTGAAATGTTCTGTAAAGAAGCATGCGACATACATCACACTTTTAACCATATTCTGCTTTTGGTAAAAACTACTTTCTAGGGAACATTAATATTATTTTTGACGTCACTTCTGACAAGAATATCTCAATCTATGAAAAATGAAACAGATGAAGAAATCAATGTCTGGTGGATATCCCTGTGTTTGATTGCTCTCTGAAGATCACGAGTGTGTAGTTTTATTGTGTAACAAACGACTACCATGAGTGATCTTCTGCAAGCACGTAAAATTTGATTTACCAGATCTACAATCTATCGATAGAATAGGAGTATCGCTTCTGTGCTGAAAAAGAAGAAAATGAAGTAAGTTTATTGAAGTTACGTCAAAAATAATATCGATGTGGAAACAAACTTTTTTTTTTACATATACTAAATTATTTAGCTAATCATTACTTAGCTAAATTACGTTTTCCTAAAAATAGCATGTTAGTTTCGATTAGCCTGCGGTTTTAAGATAGTGAAAATCAAATTTTGATAGTTACATTCTGAATTATCCTGTAGCTCATCGGTAAACATTTCCTTTTTTAAAATACTTCTGCAAATTAATTAATTTTAGGTACTTTGTTGTTGCAGTGCCCCTATCCCACACACTTCATAAGTGTCATTTATATTATACACACACTAAAGCTAAACAAAACTCTTTTGATTAACCTTCATACATTAAAATTTAAAAAAATTATGTTTCTAACTCTGGTTTTCATGGTGAAAACCAAATTTTGATAATTGCATTTTGAACTATCCTGTGTTTCATTGGTAACCATTTCATTTTTATAAAAGTCTTGCTGCAAATTAAGTAATTTTAGGTACTTTGTTGTTTTTATTCACTATAATTTCTTTATATCTCTGTAAATAATTATTGTATGTTCAGAAGATTGGCTTCATATTATGCAAAAAAAATCTAGAATCAGTAAGTTCAGACTGATTCAGAGTGCAGACAGTCAAAAAGATAAAATATATTAACACAAGTTTGGTTAAATATTTCAGGTGAATTTTTTTTTTTTTCAAGCTATATTTTTTTACTATTAAATTCAAATCTATCATTTACATTACATAGTTTGTAAATAAAAAGGAGAATAAGTAAGCATAGTATAAGTAGTAATAAGTTATTAATTTTCATGAAGAAAATTCACTTGGACAAATTTTGATTTTTGCTCATTCTACTTTTCTAGTGAGTGTGAAAATGAAGTTTAATAAAGCAAAAACAACTGTTATGTCCAGCCACATTGAGAAAGTCCTGTGAGATATGCCAATTGGGATAGAAACTGTTTTCAAAGAAAAAGAAGAACATAGGAACAAGAAATAGATGACTTGGAGAAAATTTGCTTGTAATATGATAATATAAATAGTGATAGTTTGTGAATAAAAAAAAGTTTAATTTGATATGTTGTGATTTCAAATAAATGCAGCGGCCGCAATGGCCTATAATTTTTTGCCATGTTTTATTTATCTTATTCAGGACAGCAGGTCATTTAGGGATCAGAAGATATTAATGGGGACTGTTCAATTATTCGAAAACACCTGCTAGCTAGTTAAAGCTATGGGCAGGTTCTTTTCTAATTTCCTGCTTAAATTTGATTTTTTTTTTTTTTTTTGCATTGGATAGTTGAGATTGACCTCAGCTATCTTATGCAAAAAAAAAAAAAAAAATGTTTAAAAATATACAAATTTAAACGAGAAATTAGAAAAGAACCTGCCCATGGGTTCAACATTAGCGAGCAGGATGTTTTAGTGTCAGTGAAGTGTCCCCTTAAACTTAACGCCACTCATTCTCCAGAAAAGAACTGCAGAGGGAAAGTTGCCATATAAGGTAAGGGCAAAGTGTCTTGCTTTACCATCTGGCTCAAATGACTCAATTTTTAGGAAGTTTTATTTATTTCTTTTAAAACTAGTGTTCCATGTTTGAGATATTTTAATAGAATACTATTTATGAAATAAATTTACAAATGTTTAAAATCATTAAAAATTAATTTTAAAGGCTTAGTGAAACAATTCATAAAATCCAATTAAAATTGGAATTTTAGTAAAACATACATAAATTATTGTGATATTTGAAAGCTAAGCTCTTCGAGAAAAGAATAGCTTTCCTGACTTTGTTTAATGCCTTTGTAAAATATTATTGATTGTTTAAATGGTCATTTCAATTGCACTTTCTATTTAAAATTGCTATTAAGAAGTAATTTTAAAGAAAAATATAATGATATTCAATGAATAATATAGAATTCCAACCGAGTGTTTATCCCCGAGTGTATACGTGAGTCTCTGATTCAGAATGAAGAGAGTCCTAAAGATAAGATACAATTTTTTTTTTCAAAGAAAAAATTTTAAACTAATAAATTTTGTATTGATTTTTGATAATTTTTAATATAAAGTAATTCAATTTTAAAAGTTATACAACAGGTGGATTTTTGCATAAGTAATTTAACGAATTGTTTTCAACTAAATTTTGCCAGAAGATTATTATTATTTTTTTTTTTCAAAGTTTATATAAATACAATTAAATAAATCTGAAAATCTATATTTATGATAAGAGCAGAAAAGAATAAATACCTACAGCTATATGTTATTTTTCTTAAATTTTTAATAATGGTTAAATATTTCGATTATGTGAAAAAAAATATATAAAGAATTGGTAATATGGCAAAAAAAAATGCTGTATATTACAATTTTTAATATTACCACTTCCACAAATTCAAATTATTATTATTATGGATATAATGATTTTTTATTTTTAATGAAAAAAGTAACATTTAATTATCTTTTTTACATTTTAATGTTTTCACATAGAACACTGAAACTGAAAAAAAGAAAAAACATCAAAATGTAGCTATTATAAAATTTTGAATAAATTATTTTATTAATATTAAATTTTATAAAATGCTTTTTTAGTATTATTTCATTCATAATCTTTAATATTACAATTATATCTAATGGATATAATAATAAAAACTGGGGCCTTTAACAAAACAGTTAATCCATGTGGCATTTCAGATGCTTATATATACATGGATTAGCTAATTTAAAGCTGGACTCACCAATATAAAATGGTAAACCTTTTTTTTCCTAATGTAAAGAGTTATTGATTTCTAATATTTTGCTAAAACAGGTAATCAATATCTCCCTATATGAGAAAAGAAAGATTTGCCATTTTATAGTGCTGAATCCAGTTTTGGCCAATATCGGTCGGTCCGACGTTCACCGATATCGGTCGGTTCAGGGTTCACCGATATTGGCCGGTCTGACGTTCACCGATATCGGCCGGTCCGACGTTCACCGATATTGGCCGGTCCGACGTTCACCGATATCGGCCGGTCCGACATTCATCGATATTGGCCGGTCCGACGTTCACCGATATCGGTCAATATTGGGTCCCGATATAGGCCGATATTGGAAAAAAAGCTAGCCATGCAATATCGGCCGGTCCGGTGTTTACCGATATTGGTCGATATTGCGAAATCGTTGTTCCCGATATAGGCCGATATTGCTGTGCTACCTGGGCTAGTTGAGCATCCGTAAGAAAACCTGTTGATGATCCAGCATGAACAACTATAAGTCTATTTTTCGCATTAACATTTGCTGTAACTCCCAAAACTGTGTCGTCTTGCCAACATTTCTTAAATGTCAAGTTGCTATCGACCCAAGTTTCATCAATATAGACAATCGGTCGTCCAGTGTTCCTATGACATCTCATTTCTCTCAAATATTTGTGTCTCCGTCTCCAAAAAACAATATCTGGCCTTTCCATGAGAACTTTTCTTTTATTTACGCACTTTTTCCATCGAAAATTCATTGAATGTAAGACTTTGCACAATGTGTCTCTTTTCCACGAAAATCCAATTTTTTCTTTCAACACGGGTAATAATTTTCTGAGAGATGGTACTTTTCTTTCTCTTATATAAAAATCTTGAATCGTTTGACGTATAACGCACTTGTCAAAGTCATCTATTTCGCAGTTCCGCTCACTAGGTCTTTTACGATGTTTACCAGGTGATATTAAATCTGTCGATGAGCCCAATGCAGAAACTTCATTTCTTATTTTTTTTATTGTAGCTTCAGAAACTCCACTTGCTCGGGAAGCTCGTTTCAGAGCTTGTGGGAGTGGAATTAAAACATCTTTAGATGAAGCTTCACTGGAACAAAATTCCGCAACATTATATATGATTTTACGTGCTTGCGATTTCAAGACTTCACCTTTTCTAAACTGAAAGGGCATCTTTCCAGTTTAACAAATTAGCAAAAGTATTTAATCAAATGGGAACAAATAATTTTAAAAAAGCAAAAGCAAAATTAAATCAAAAATAAGATAACGCAACTGCTGTAGATCCGAGAAGACGAATGACGTGATCTAACCTTTTATTCCGCCAATTCCTCACACGCGTATTCCCCATTCGAAATGGACCGGTCTTGTTACTATAGCGACCGCCACCAACCAGACTTTATGGCGGGAGCTATTCTTGTGGTCGACCCCCATTCGAAATGGACCGGTCTTGTTACTATAGCGACCGCCACCAACCAGACTTTATGGCGGGAGCTATTCTTGTGGTCGACAAACAGACTGTTTGTCGACCACAAGAATAGCTCCCGCCATAAAGTCTGGTTGGTGGCGGTCGCTATAGTAACAAGACCGGTCCATTTCGAATGGGGAATACGCGAGTGAGGAATTGGCGGAATAAAAGGTTAGATCACGTCATTCGTCTTCTCGGATCTACAGCAGTTGCGTTATCTTATTTTTGATTTAATTGTGCTTTTGCTTTTTTAAAATTATTTGTTCCCATTTGATTAAATACTTTTGCTAATTTGTTAAACTGGAAAGATGCCCTTTCAGTTTAGAAAAGGTGAAGTCTTGAAATCGCAAGCACGTAAAATCATATATAATGTTGCGGAATTTTGTTCCAGTGAAGCTTCATCTAAAGATGTTTTAATTCCACTCCCACAAGCTCTGAAACGAGCTTCCCTAGCAAGTGGAGTTTCTGAAGCTACAATAAAAAAAATAAGATATGAAGTTTCTGCATTGGGCTCATCGACAGATTTAATATCACCTGGTAAACATCGTAAAAGACATAGTGAGCGGAACTGCGAAATAGATGACTTTGACAAGTGCGTTATACGTCAAACGATTCAAGATTTTTATATAAGAGAAAGAAAAGTACCATCTCTCAGAAAATTATTACCCGTGTTGAAAGAAAAAATTGAATTTTCGTGGAAAAGAGACACATTGTGCAAAGTCTTACATTCAATGAATTTTCGATGGAAAAAGTGCGTAAATAAAAGAAAAGTTCTCATGGAAAGGCCAGATATTGTTTTTTGGAGACGGAGACACAAATATTTGAGAGAAATGAGACGTCATAGGAACACTGGATGACCGATTGTCTATATTGATGAAACTTGGGTCGATAGCAACTTGACATTTAAGAAATGTTGGCAAGACGACACAGTTTTGGGAGTTACAGCAAATGTTAATGCGAAAAATAGACTTATAGTTGTTCATGCTGGATCATCAACAGGTTTTCTTACGGATGCTCAACTAGTATATAAAGCATCGACAAAAAGCGGTGACTATCACGGGCAAATGAAAACTTCAAAAAATGGGTGTTGGAAAAACTTCTTCCTAATTTGCAACCAAACAGTGTCGTATGTATGGATAATGCTCCGTATCATACAACTGTTGAAAACCTCACTTCTACAAAGTATTCTACAAAAATAGTTATGATTGACTGGGTGAAAAACAACAAAATGTACTGCGACGAACAAATGCGGAAAGCGAAACTACTCTCTCTTATAGACAGCAATCGTCCAAAGAAAATCGTCTATAAAATTGATAATTTAATAGAAAAAGATGGACATGAAGTTCTACGACTCCCCCCTTATCATTGTGATCTAAACGCAATAGAATTTGTGTGGTCCTCTGTAAAAAGAAAAGTAAAAGAACGAAATGTTACTGGTGATTTAAGTTTGGACAATCTAAAATCTTTACTTCAAACAGCTATCACTGAGGTTACTTCGGAAGAATGGGCAGCACATTGCAAACACGTGGAAAACGTTGAAAATAATTACTGGGAAAAAGATGGAGTGTTAGAGGATCTATTAGACGAACTGTCATTTAACATTAATACCGACGACTCTGATTCAGAAGAAACCGAGACTGCTGAGAGTGATTCAGAAGAAACCGAGACTGCTGAGAGTGATTTAGAGAATTTTCACATGCTTGAATAAATTCTAAAAGTTTAGAAGGTATTATTTTTTCTATTTTTAATGATAAAAAAAATTTCAATTTTAAATTTTTAATGATAAAAAAAATTTCAGTGCAAAATTTCGTCCTTGCAAATTGTTTGAAAATACATACTGAAATCTATAATAATCACTGAAGTTCGGTCATTGTATTAATAATTTAAAGTCATTGATAATTATTAATGGTTATGAAAATATCAATTATTTAAGTTAATTTAATTTCATTTTTACAGTAATAAATTTCATGATTAATTCATATTGATTCATATTTTATTTTCATTTGTAAAATCTAAATATTATCATATAAATAATATATAAAACAGTTTTCTTTCACTCGATGAATCGATTAAAATAATTACAAAAAAAACAAAAAAAAAAAAAAACAATAATAATAAAAGCGTTTAGTAAACTAATGTGAATGCCTATCTTCTGGTTTCCCCTGTCGAAAATGGAGCGAGTCTTGTTTCCACGGCAACAGACAGGCGCAGACTTCTCGGCTAGAGCTATTCTTGTGATCGACAAACAGTACCTATTTAAATGCAGACTTTTTTGAAATTTTTTTTCAAATGATTGATTTTTTTTTTTTTTCCGAAGTTAGGTTTGCGGGAATTTAGAAGTCAATGATAAATATTATTTATAAATATTAATTAAGAAATAATTTTAAAATATTAATTAATGATGAGACTAGGGAGATTAGATGGGATATGGATTTTAGGTTAGAATTTAAATATTTTGATGAAATAAAGAAGAATACACCAAATTTAATAAAAAAAATATGAGGTATTTATCTAAATTCTGTAAATATACATTGTTGTTTAAATATATACTACATTTTCTTATGACCATACAGCAAAGATTTTATTGCTAATTTGTAAATAATGTAAATTATACATTTAGTTTTTTTTACTGTTCAGTTAATCTGAATTGTTGTAACGCATTTTTTTATTGTAACTTGAATTTGAAATTAAATCTTCGTAGTCATGTGACATTTCCCTCTCCCCCCCCCCCTTTTTTCTACTTTTCAGTGAATATGAATTGTTCTTATGCCTTTTTCATTAGACTTAAAATTAAACAAATATTTTCTATATAAATTAAATATTCGTAGTCATATGACACCTTCCCCCCGCCCACTCGCTCCTTTTAGGTAGATTTCGTAAGAAATACTACCTATTACAATCTCACCTAAGTTGGAATTTTTGAAAAATTTTTGCAGATCTACGCCGATCATGACTCCCAGAACCCAAAAACACTCCCAGTTCAAAACTTTATCTATCTATCTATCTATCTATGTCACTTTTTTATGGACACAATAACTGGAAAAATTCTGCATAAATCTCTTCCAAATAGATACATAAAAACAAGGGGCATAAAATCTCGTTTAAGTTCGTTAATGGGCAAAATCGAACCAAGGGGGGGGAGGAAATGGGGGGGGGGCTTTTTGTAAAAACAGAAAAAACCCATAATTACTTAATTATGATACGTATCGAATCCGTGTAAAGTTATTATTACTTCTAAGAAAAGGGCCGAAAATTTATGTATGACAGATTTTAGATATCATTAAAAATGGCCCCAAGGGGGGGAGAAGGGAAGGGGGGGGGTAGAAGAAAAAAAATCATAACTCCGTCAATTCACAAGATATCAAATCCGTATAAATGTATTATTAATCCTCTTAATATTATCTACAACTTTTATATTGACAAATTTTTTATTAAACCAACCCTTATAGCACAAAAAAATTAAAAACAAAAAAATCCCTGCCGGCTCCGCCTGCAAACAAGTTAGGTTTCGAAGTGGGCGGTTCCCATCTGCCGTATCATGGCAAAAAGGTCATTTCTTCCGTAATTCCCAACAAACAGGCGCCCCACGGTCTGCATCTTCGAAATCTACCTGTGCCTGTAAGTCGAGCCGTCAGGGATTTTTTTTTTTAAATCTCGTGTAATATACCTTTTAGATTTCATTTTAAAACTTGAATTATGTATATTGCAAATTGTATTTCCTTTCCACAATTTGAATTACATTCCGCATAATTATGAATGCAGCAAGTATATTTCAAACTAAATAAGATTTTTATGAGGTGTTTATCTAAATTTTATAGATATACAGAGTTATTTAAACATATATTACATTATCTTATGACTTGTAGCAAAAACGTTCGCAAAGCGCGTTTTTTTTTTCCCCCGTAGTGGGTGATTAATAATGTTGAGGCTTTTAATTATAGATTAATATGTTTTTAATCTCTTACACAGGGACCGGTTGCACTAAAATATCGCCCACTCCCACCTTTTTTATTATGTTAATTAGTAAATTATTAGGGATCTGTTTAGGGAGAAATTGGGTCCCTTTAAAGAACCCTTCACAATATTTTCCATTTCAAAACTGGACCCTTGACAAAAATTTTCATCTCAAAACAGGGCCATTAAAAAAATTATTTGCCTTAAAAAAGGACCCTTCACAAAATTCTTTGTCTTAAAAAACTTTTACAAATTTAATTATTTAAAAGTAAAATCTAACTGTCACTTTTACATAAAGAAACTGTATATTTTACACACACATATCTTCTTAAAAATGTATAAACAAGAACCAGAATATGACGATCCTTTCAAATTCACAAAATTATGACTAGATTTTTCACAAATGTAAAAAGCTGTTCATAATTTACAAGGACAGGACCCAGGGAGTTAAGTCTGGACAGACCTCTGATTATGCTAAGTATGCTATGAGATTTTGGAAAATTTTAATGCTGTTAGCGAAATATATTAATTAAACTATATACATTTTAATGTTGTTTGTGAATTATGATTTAAACTAAACAATTTTTTAGTGTTGAATAAATATTTAATGTAGGCAAAATCTTTCATTAAGTTATTTTTATTTATTTATTTATTTATTTTACGAATTATCTTTTTAACGAAATGTGTTAATTACATTTTGGAAACAAAACGAAATAAGTAGTAATGCTTTCCCTTATTAGTTTTCAATAGAAAATATGTTTCAATCTTTATGTATGTATTATGACTCACACTATATTTCATACATATACAAGACAGTGCAAAAATATTCCGGTAAATTTCATTAGTATATAAATTCTATCGGTAGTGTAAAACTGTTTTCTTGTAACATGCAAAAATAATTTCGTAAGCAAATAAAAATCTTTTCACTCTAGTGAACTTTTAACTAATTATTAGTACTATTGGATTAGGTCGTATTTTTTTCTTTTCCTAACGGGTCTATAATACTTTATTATTTACAATTCAAAATAGTATTAAAATAAATTTTAACTGAAAAATAATTTATGTTTAAAAATTTCGTGTAAACTGTATTCATTAGAAAATGTACCTATTCTAAAACACTGTCTTTTTGCCCTGTATCCTCATATACTAACGGATAACTATCCTCATATATATCGGAGCGCTGCATCTTAAAACGATAAAGGGAACGCTTTCCGGCTGCCTAAAGCAGTCGGAAAAATTACCACATAAAAGTGCTATTACACGAGGCGTCAAGTCGCCGCCACTTCCAGGCGACACCCATGTAAACCTATGGCTTCAGAAGAGTTGCTCGGTAGCAAGCAACTTTTTTCTGTCGGAGCAATTTTGTCGCTCGGCTACAGGCGATATCGCGACCATGTCGCCACCTACAGCCAATCAAATGCTTAGGAATCTGACGTCACGATTTCACTCTCTAGATTCTTAAAACATGGCGGCTGCCGAAGCTCTGTCTCAGCTCGACGGAGAGCATTTTTTTCATTTATTTTGTCAGGCAATATCTTTTAAACCTCACAGACACATCTATTTCTTCAAAACGAAAAGTATAGTGAAAGGTTTTCGTCACATAAGCCGAGAGTTGCAAGATACATATTCTGCTTTCCTCTTCATAGTTGGTAAGTGTCACTTTTCTATTTATCTTTTTTATTCTAAACCATCTTTTATCTAATGTTAAATACAATAACAATTAATTTCTTTAATTCATTCTCCTGTTCATTAAAATTATTTCATTGTTGTTATTCTTATTAATGTCGTAATTTCCGTAATGATATTTTGGCGCTATTTCAAAACTTTCTCGCCAACCTGTTTGTTTACATTCAGCGATTGTTTCAGCGATATATATGTCAATGTAATGTTAAAAATGCAATTTTACTGTTTTCTTGCCAGGTTGAAAATAAAAATTTAATTTTTGGAAATTTCTTAAAATTTTGACTATTAGCCAATTATCCAATATTTGTAAGACCGAATATATATCAGAAAATTAAAATCATTAGAAAATTGGTAGCACATATTACCAGTATTTTATATGCACAAACATTAATTTCTAAGTAAACATACTATAAATAACATAAATATGCACTAACATAAATAAAAATTCTAACAGTAAGATATATTTAAAGAGCTAATTCCAGATGTACATTTTTTGACATTCGCAGCAATAATCTAACAATTTTAATGTAAAGAAAGTAGTAATCTATTATTTTCCTTTGTACTTGGAAGTTTTTGATATGGTAAAAGAGCTTAGATTATGTCTACTTCTTCCTCATTTAAAAGCTGTTCAATTGGAACTGGAAAATGGATGCAAATAAGGGTGGGGTAGGACATGCCATTGCTCATGCCTGTAATTTTAAATTTAATTTAAAAAATTTCCCTATTCTCTAATGAGTTTTAGAAAAAATATGTAATTTATTATTCCCGATTAACTTAACGTAATGAAGTATTACAAGAGAAAATAAGCAATGATTTTTTATGAAAAGGGCACGGCCCCCTTAACATTTTGTATAATATAAAATTTATTTTTTGTTAATTTGTTTAAAAATTATCTAAATTAACGAAAGATAACAAATGAAAAAATTGTTTCATTATTCATAAAAAAAAAAAAAAAAAAAAAAAAAAAACTAGTATAAGTTTACTTTTTGATATTTACTATTGCTTGTTTGTTACATTTCTGTATTACTTTTTATGTTTAAAAATTCTCTGTATGTCAAAACTTCTTAGTTTTGCTTATTTTGTATTTATATGCTTCATTTTAAGAAATGTGCATCTATTTAAAAATCTTACGCATCAAATACACAGAGCCATCGCTATGACATATTATTAGGGAGAGGCTTAAAATTACCATGACAATTATTGGTGTTTGACAGCTGTCTATTTAACCAGAAAGTGTAAATATGTGGAAATGTAGGGGAGACTGGTACATAGTGGACCACCTCCTAACATTTGATTTATTTGATTTTTTTTAAGCTTCTCTTCTAATAGATAACAGCACTGCACTGATTATTTATAGCCTTCAGAAAATATGTTTAGCTCAGATTGAACTACCGTAAAATACCGTTAATCCGCCCTTCCCGATTAAGCGCCCCCCTCCCACTTTGTAAACAAATTGGAAAATTCAAAAATACCGAGAAAGCGCCCTCCCCCAAAAGAAATTTTGCCAGCATGTCAAGATCGACACCAAAAACTTAATCTCCCGAGTGTTTTTTTTTTTTTTTTTTTTTTTTTCCGACGGAACAGAAAGGCGTGACGATTCTTTGATATATCTCAAACATGTGCAAACACATTGTCGATCTGAAATAGCAATATAACCAAACATTAGTTTTGCTGTAAATTTATCTCCATGTAATAAAAATATCGATAGTGAAAGTTTCTCATGAAATAAGTTAAAGAAATGTGTATTTGATACTGTGTGGAAAATATTTTGATTAAAAGAGAATCTATTTATTTTATTAAAGAATTTATAGTTGTATTTAACATTATTATGAAAACAACCAATCACAAAAAAATATCGATTGATAGATCAGATCAATCGATTTGTCGATACACAATCGAATTTCTAGCTTAATTTATGCTATCTTTGTGGTAGTAATGTTTTTTGTTTTAATAATCTGGCAACACTACCAATTCCTTCTATATGTTCTCAATTTTTGTGATTTGAATTATTTATTTAGCATTTATAGATACGTAATCATGATTTAAAAAAAAAAAACGGTTATTTAATCTCCCTAACTTACAACAGATGGCGACACCACATAAAATGTTACTAGTTCTTGAAATTACTTCAGGATATTTTCAACTGCAATTTCCCAGTGTTTTTTAATTATTTTAAATTATTAAGTTCCTTTTATTTTTCTGTTACCATATTAATGACAGATATTAGTGTTATTATTTATCTAAATGCATTCCAGTTTCAAAGCTTCTGAAATCCAGAATTTTCTATAATCTGAAATTGCCATTAATCGTGAAGTTATACTGTTTTTCTATTTTGTATATAATTTTTTTAATTCAAAATGTTTTTCTTTTGTCACTTTATTAAAATAATGCATACTCTGCGACGATCGGCCATTAGCATCTCCGCCCACCCCCCCCCCCAACCACCACCACCACCACCACCGATAAATATCATATACTACAATTTTAATACCGTGTAAGCGCCCCCCCTGATTATTTTACGATTTTTCGTCACGTTTAGGGGGGCGGATTAACGGTATTTTACGGTATTTTATATTGATTTGGTTGTTTTGAGCTTCTAAAAGTAAAATTTTTCATCATCATATTTTTATTTTTTAAGTAATTAAAGGTTATAGATAAATAAGATAAAACAGCTATTTTGCAAAGCTAAGATACTTGTATTTATTTAACTTTAAAGTTAATATGTTTAAAAGAATGGACCACCCACTCCTGGGGCACAGTGGTTCACAATCCACTCTGCTCCTGTAATGCAGAATGTTCAAAATATTTATCAGATGCTTATTTTCTATAAAGAAATATTTTAAAGTAGTTATTTAACAGTAAAATAAAGTAAACAAAGAAAAATAACAATTTATTTAACATGGTAAGAAATATTTTGTTCTGCATTTATTTACTGCCTTTGATAAATGTAACTGTAGTCTAATTGATGATGATTCTATTCAAATAAGATTTGTGAGATGCAAATTGAATGGAAATCAGTTTTTTTTTCCAAAACTTTAGATGAATCTGTTATTGATATCAATGATTTCATAATGTTGTTCCCAGACCCAAAAGTATTTCAGGAATATTCCAGGCTCAATCTTACTCATAAGTATTTTGGAATTTCATTTGCAAATTTTAATGTGCGCTGATTTTTTTGTACTTAAGTAATAACTTCAACTAAATTGCAATTGTTCCTGTATTAATCTGTTATTATTTTCAAAATCTAATTAATTTTGTTTTTGTTTCAAAATGTTACTTGTAAATTTATATTACTATGTTATTTTGCAGGTAAAGGGGAAATGAAAAAGAATTAGATTAATGAAAAATAGATTTATATTGTATTTCAGATAATACCTAATAGCGGTCCACAGTACCCCGGTGGGTGGACCAGTGTACCCCAGAAGTGGGGCACACTGGTCCACTTTACGGGGGTATATATATATATATATATTTTTTTTTTTTTTTTTTTTTTTAAGTATTGAAAACTATGTTCTGAGAAAATTATGATGGATGTATAGAGGGGGGGGGGGGCTTTTTGTGAAAACAGAAAAACCCCATATTTTCTTAATTATGATACCATTTAATCCGTTTAACGTGATTATTATTACTTCTAGGAAAAGGGCCGAAAATTTATGGATGACAGATTTTTGATATCATTAAAAATGGCCCGGGGGGGGGCTTAAATCTGCTTAAATTTATAATAAATCCTCTTAATATTACCTAAAACTTTTATATTGACAAGTTTTTTTATAAGACCAAGCGCCTCACGGTCTGCGTCTTCGAAATCTACCTGTGCTTGTAGGCCGGGCCGTCAGGGATTTTTTTTATTATAGGTTACAGTTTTTTGTTATTTATTATTTATTTTATTTATTTATTTATTTTATATTATTTACCACTTTCAACAATTTTATGTATTTAACAATATTAAATAACTGTTTTGCACATTATTGACAACAATTTTTGGCTATCTATCTCCTATCCCAGATGTCAGTACCAAAAAATCTTCCAGATAATACTAATTTTGTTTTGAGTATGCCAACAGCAAATTTAATGCTTAGTTTGCTTGCATTCAATAGAAAATAACAACGTCACAATATCACAATATATGGTACTTTTCAGTTAGACAAGTTTTATTTATTCATTTTATTTTATTTTATTTTATTTTTTTTGGGAGGGGGGTGGGGGGGGACACAATGTAGTTCTTATGGAAAGAATTTAAACTCTTATATTAAAAGGGAAAACACACACATTAAAAAAATATTTTCACTCCTTCATTTAAAATAACAAAAACAAAATGTTCTAATGAGAAATTCCTTGAATCAAAAGTATTTCATTTCAACATTTACATTGTTTCTTATTTCCATATGCAAAGATCAAAACTACTGTTTTTCTTTAATTAGGGGCAAAAATATTTTAATAACAACAGATATCCTATCTCTATATATTTATAAAAGGGATAAATTTAAGAGTGTTTGACAAACATTGAGATTTGTGATCATAGGATTAATAATATCTAATATGATCATAAAAAAATTTCTTTGAACATTGTTCATTATTATATAGCACGGATATATTTGAAAAACAAATTATGCTGGCCATAAGAAACTTTAGTAGTTGTCATAAAAACATACTAATTATTTTATAAACAACTTTATGTACTTTTTTTAATCTAAAATGTAAAAGGCAAAAAAATTTGTTAAAAAATTAAAATAGCTGTACAAAAATCCTGACAAAGTATGTAAACATGAATATATCAGTACAAAAACCATTGATCTTCCTTAAAATCGGATCATATGATGAATGGGCTTAATCACATCACAATGTCAGTAATGGGGATTGAAGCATTATTTGGTGATCTGGCTAACAAAAAAAGCACTCAATAAAAAAAAAAAAAAAAAAGTGTAAAATTTGAGTGACAGGGTTTCTAGTTACATTGTGAATGTCATTTTCACATTAGCATGTTTAATGCCAAGGTTGATTAATCTTATTTAAACTTCATACTCAAACTCACATTATTCTGTTTTCATAATATAAGTTTTGTTTATTATTAACTGACCCATCTGGCGTTGCCCGAGACCATGATAACCTTAAATAAACCTCAAATTTGTATAAATTTAACCCTTTTTAAAATGGAATATTCACATATAGATAAACAATGAAGATAGATCATTTACTTGATTTAATTTTGATATTTTTATCTAATTACTCATAATTCATTTTCCTTTTAGGTCCAAGAAAGCTGTCGTAAATAATACTGATGAAGAGGTAATCCCGAGGGTCAGCTAAGAATGACTAAACGACAACTGAACTGCTGAAAAAAGTTCTTCAATAGAGAAGAATTCATCAAAGATGACGTAAGATACCATTCTTGTGTCATATACAGCATCATGATGCTAGCATCCATGTTTGGCTGCATCGTGGAAAATGCACATTGCCAGCTTGCATTCGAATCGTCATACTGTCATATCACCTGTAGTGACGGTATGAAGTGCCATTGGATTTTTGTTTCGGTAACCTCTTGTTCACATTGCTGGCAATTTCAACAGCAGACGTTATATTTCTGATGTGTTACCGCCCGTGGTTCTGCCTTATATTCGATGCCTTTGCAATTCTACTTTTTAGCAGGACAGTGCACGACCACATGTTGCTCGTACTATGCTGATCTTCCTTGATACAGAACATGTTCGACTGTTACCCGGGCCAGCACGTTCTCCTAATTTCTCAACAATTGAAAATGTCCCGTCAATGACTTCTGAGCGACTGGCCCGCCACCACTCGCCCATCAGTACGGTTGGTGAACTGTGGCATAGTGTTGAAGCTGCATGGACTGATGTACCCGTAAATGACACCCAATCTCTCTTCGACTCCATGGCTAGGCAGATAAATGCTGTTATTGCAACCAGAAGTGGCTGCTTTGGGTAGTGTTTTCTCAGGATCTATACCTTCAAATTTTCTGAAAATGTAATCGCTTGTCCTTCCCATTATAATGTATTTGTCCAATAAATATCATTCTGTTATTTGCATTCCTTCATGGTGTTGCATTTTAGATAGCTAGCAGTGTATAGTGTATAACAGTGATAAAGTTATATATATTTTAACAGAAAAATTGAAATTGCTGTTTGTAAATGATATTAAAATTTATTTTGGCCAATATCTTTTTTAATATTTTTAGTACCATTATATTCTTTTAATAAATTTATTTTGTATTATTTACTGTGCAAGAGATTAATTTTATTGTTAAGGCTGTTAGTCAGTCAATTTCCCTCGCTAATGTTAAACATTATAGGTGTAGAATGCGCCATATATTTAAAATATCTCCTCGGGAAATTTATATTTTTAACTCATTTTTTCTTTGTATTTTTCTTAAAAGATGTCTCTTTTTTTTATTAGTTCTCAAAATATTTCAAAAATCTATGCTTAATTTAATATTTTATGTGTTAAAAGCTGACGAGCTGTGAGTAAGATTTTAACACCTCACAAATAAAATTAAGTGTTTAATTTAAAAATATTTTGACAACTAAGTAAATAAAAAGAGAATCCTATAAGAACAACAGGAATATACACAGAAAAAAGGTTAAAAATATTAATTACCTTAAATATATGAATGTATTTTATGTCCTAAACTTTTACGTTAGCGAGGGGAATTTGGAAGTTGACTGACTAATAGCCTTAATTCTTGTTTCATGTTTATATCATTCTGACTTATTTTTCCTTTTCATTAAAATATATATTGGTAGAAGTGTGTAATATCAGATGCACAATTTTTAACACACATAAAATTAAAAAAAAAAAGAAAAATATAGCACAATTTGTTGATGTAAGAGTCATTCAGAACCAAAGAAGATCAAGTCAATTTTCTCATTAAACCAAGATTCTTGCTCTAGGCAATAATTTCATTGATGCCTTCAGGGCCCCGGGACCAACCCTTCCCGCTTTTCGAGGCATTAAACCTATCATATCAGGCTTTTACATTTTACCAGTGACATCTTTATTTCGCATCTGGATGTTGGTCAGGTATGTCACGGTAAAGGGCGTAGGGACGTTGGATGGTCGTCCAATGTCCGTATGCCCTTTCCCGACACTCTACCAGATTCTTTAAAAACCGGATTCAATATCGGAGAAATTTAAACTCTAAATTCTGCAAATTTAATGCACCGAAAATAGGGAAGGATTGGGCTCGGGGCTCTGAGATCATTGGACAACCGCAGCAGCTTCGAGCTTAATGTTCGTCTTCATAATAATATTTCAATGTTAGCTGTCTAGAGGAAATTTTGAGTAACTGCAAACAATGTGTGTTTATTCTCAAAAAATAAATAAATTATTGGATATAAATAATTTTTACTTTTAACACTTTATTCTTTTAAAATTGCAGATTATTTATGACAAGTAATAACATAAGATGATCTTTAAAATTTTGGTCAAGCTGTAAAAGAAAATTTTCTTGATTGGGAAAATTATCCGGTGCTTTTCGGTTAGCCGAGCGCCAGTGATATATGTGCATATATATATATATGTGTGTGTGTGTACATATATATGTATGTATATGTGTAGATATATGTGTATATATGTATATATATGTGTGTGTATATGTATATATATATCACTGGTGCCCGGCTAACCGAAAAGTACCGATTATCCTTTAAGAATTAAACAAAGAAACTAAAGATATGAAGTCGAATAAGAATGCATTAAAAAATTGGGTGCTAGTTACAGCATTTCAATAATACCAATCTATCTTTTTTGTTACTTGCTGAATCTGATGGACACAAATCTAGACTTGGAGTTATCACTCAAAAAAGAAAATCACATGAAGTATTTTAATATAAAAAATTCTTTAACAATCTCAGATACCGATAATTATATTAAACAAAGTTAGCCATTTTGAAGATGAATTTGTTTATAATTGTGAAGTAATGATTAGGTGAAGAAGAAAATTTTAAAATGTTCAGTGAGCTAGTTTCCACTGCAAAAATATACTACAGTCAAGGTAGAAAAATCTTTTATTGGCGTGGTCTCCAATAATCAAAATCGCACAATTTAAAAAAAAAAAAAAAAAAAAAAACTAGAAAAAAGTTTGTTTTTCTTTTATATTTTTAAACCAAAATTCTGTTGAATAAGCACCTGTTTACTTTTAACTAAAATATGAAACAAGATGTATTTACATGCACAATCAAACCCACTATCTTGAACCTAACAAGAAAATGAAGGGAAAATCAAGATACGGTTTGTTTTAGACATCGTTTTATAAAATATTGTCTAAAAATATGTTATTAATATATTTTTTTTCATTTAAAAGTAATGTGTATTACAACATAGCTTAGAAAAAAAGCCTGTTTTTAAAGTCTGATGGCTGTTTAAATTGTTTAATGGATGACATGACAGTTTTTGTAAAACTACTGTGCATTTTAAGAACAATATTTTTAATGGTTTAAAAAGCTGGTAAATGTTTTTCTTTTCTCTGCTAATTTTACTGCTGCCTTTTTTTTCTCCTCCATATTTATAGAAGAACATGTTGAGGCTGATGAGGAAAGTATATTTTTTAGATTCTTAAAAGCAGTTTTCAGATTTTTAAGACTTCTCTAGTCCAAACAGGTTACTTTATGACAACTTTTTTAATGAATTTTTGTTCGCAAATGCATGAAATTGGCAGGTGTACTTATTCAGAAACTATGTAATCTAAACACGTTTTCCATTTTTTGGTAAATGAAGAAGATCTTATAGAAAATACTGCCAAAGTTGGCGTTTTGAACCAAATTCCCTACGCGGCAGCCAGAAAAGTGCGAAAAACGTGTTGTCACGTAAACCAGAATCGCTTATAACTCGATAAGTAATCTATTTATCATAAAATGTAAAACTCGTTTTGATTCCAAATCGCTTCCATAGTCAGGCCTGCCAATTTTATACCTTTGTGTTTAAAAATGAGTCTGAAGTTGTGTCAGAAAGTTTCGCATTGTTGAACAGGTCATTTAAGGACTACCTTAACTGCACATTTTGAATTCTGAAGGACACTCTCTTCAAGATAAGAATGAATCAGTTGTTACTATGCAAATAAATTTTTTAATACAAAGGCATTATGGGCAAAATTTTTTTAACTGAGGGGCAAGAAGGGTGCTTATTTTTATACCAAAGGGAAGGCAGGGTCCTGAAACTTGGGGGGGGAGGGAACTGTAGTATAGGATATAACTTAGCACCAGGTTTACATCATGGTAATACAGGTTTCGTACACTTTTAACACAATTTTTTAATAGAATTGTTTGCCTTATGTAAATGTAGAAAAGTATTATGACTACTGTAATTAAACAATGTATCTACAATTTCTGCTATTTAAATAGTAAATTAAAAAAATTTATTAAAACATTGTTGTAAAAGTGTACGAACCCTGTAATATGCAAAATATGATTATTAAATAAAGTTTTTGGCACACCTTCTATATCTAGCAGTTTTTAAAGGACTTCCATTCGCCGTGTTAGAAAATCCACTTATCTAGTGGGGAGTAAAATGATGTAATCCCTACACTTTGTAAATAATTAAAATTCTTAATATCAAGTTTCAGATAAACATCTTATCCCCGTGGCAGAATTGCAGCGACAATGTCGCAGAATAGGAAAGATTGCAGAAGAGTTGCAGAAATAATTCTCATTTGGGGAAAAAAAAAAAAAAAAAAAAAAAACATTTTTGGGAGAGAGAGAAGATTTATGCAACAGCAAAAAGATATTCTGTATGTGTTTCGCTTCTGCAGAACAATATTGGTAAGAGGTGAAAATCTTCTGAGTTTCGGCAGATTTTTGTCCCGCCACCCCCGAAATTTTTGTTTGTCCCTTCCCACACTCCCTAAACTTTAAAGTTTAAAATATTTATAATTGTTAAGCTCTAAGTTCTGCTCAGTTTCTTAATAGGGTTTTGCAGTAGTTTTATTGTTACAAAATTTTAGTTTTCTCTTTCTTTGCAACACCCCCCCCCCCCCCCCCACCTCTCTCTCCAGCATTAACCTTTAACTTCTGTGACAAACACTGTTGCATAAGATACTGTGAGCGATCTCTGAGACTGCTTGTTCGAAAGGCGAAAAAAAAAGCTCGATTTACTCATATTAGTTACTAATATCAACATACAGTAGAGTCTCGATAATTCGAGGTGGACGGGACCGGGCTTACCTCGAACTATCGAAAACTCGAATTATCGAAATCATAAAATTTAATTAATAAATAAATGAAGATAAAGCAATTTTTAAATTTCAGTGTATATTTAAATAAAAAATGTACTTACAAATTATTACATTACTGCATATAGCAACAGGTTAATTATATCCTTAAATAATTGTCAATTGTTTTTTTTTTTGACACATTGTCTCGTTTCCGTGCAGCAATATCACGCCATCGTCAAAGCAGCATATTGTCGACTCAGTCTATTGCTCTACGTATAGCATGGAGGATTCTAGCGCAGCAGACAGCCCCTTGCTGTGACTCATTAGTGGTGTGGAATCTGTCTGATTCTGGCAGAATCCGTAAATTCTAGTTGTTCGTGAATATTTATCCATTCCTCTATAACTTCTGGCACAAAATCGTAAAAAAATAATAATAATATTTCTTGAGTCATCCAAGCACTTTTTGGTTCATATAAGTAACCGACAGTGAAGATATCGAGACATGCTTAAATACTCTTTTTTGGCTTTGCAGCTTTTCTGATAACAACAAGTTTAATCTTCTGATTTCAGTAAAGCATTTGATGCAGCAAGAAGTGTTAACCTATCTTTGCTTTTATGTGAGACCCGGAGTACTTTTCTCTTAGCTTGACTCGATTATTTTAGATGGTAGCATTTTGAAATTAAGGCCAGCTTCATTGAAATTATAAAGCTGGTCGTTCGTAAGGTTTTCATTTGTCATGGCTTCCTGCAATTTCTTGCAAAATTGCACGGCGACGACCTCAGAATCTTCAGATAGCTTCTCTCGACAGATGTCTAGTTGCCGGATACGATATATTTTTTCAAATTTTCAAACCAGCCTACACTAGCAGTGAAGTTTTCACCACTTTCTTCAAATTCTTTTCGAAACAGCAAAGCTTTTTCTTGAAGAATCGGACCTGAAAGAGGGCATACTTTTATACTTTGCTGTGTAATCCACATACAAAGTGGCTCACCAGTTTTTTCATACTCAGACTTTTTTAAGGATTTTCTGTCCAAGGATAAATCAGAGCAGTTGTTAGTAGAAAAAGCTTCTAGTTTACTTCTGTTCTGATACGTTCGCAGTAGACATAAAGAGTGAGTGGGGCGGAAGCTCGTTGAACAGCTATTCTCTGATTCTCTCCAATTTTACCCGGCGGGATCCCCTGCACTTATAGGAAGAATACACCCGTTTTTTTAAGAGAGTGGCTTCGGGGTGCGCAGTTGACATATGACCCGTCGAACAACAATAAAAACCAGATACTTGAATTTTGTGGTGCGAAATAATTCTTTCATGTGTTGCGTATATGTTCGTCATTATTTGGAAGCTAAACTGATTTTTTTCACTAACTCGGATTTACGGGAAACTCGAACAATCGAGACTCGAATTATCGAGACTCTACTGTATATCAATATTTCACTATAGTTAAATCATAAGTATCTATAGTTAAACTATGAAAATTGAAAAAAATATATAGCTGCCTGTGAGACAGCTAACAACAGTTAAGTGTTAACGTTGTTAATATTAAAAAGTCTCTATTTTTAAAATTGTGTTCCTTTTTTAATGTTGTTTTGCCTTAGTTCTTTTATTTTGAACTCGTTACTTCTGCCTTAGTTCTTGTTACTTTAAAATACTAATACATAAATATCCATGTAATCCCCCCCCCACTTTGCTCCATCATCACAATTTAAAATCTTAAAAAAAAAATAATAAAAAATGATAAAAATCTGCCGTATTTATTACTTTGAAATAAATTATCACCAACACACCCCCCCCCCCCTCCCAAATTTGTAGCTTCCCTTCCTCCTAATAAACAAAGTTTACAGTATTTAAAATTATTTCTTTATGTTTTTTAAGTTTCCTTGTGTTTTTTTACATAAACAATCCACAAATATATTTTTTTAATTGTTCCCTGAAATGTCTACTGCTTGTTTACGCCCCCCCCACCCCACCCCCGCCCAGCATACAAAGTAAAAAATATTTTTGGCAACAAATCATTCTATATTTTCCAAGGGGGATTTTCTAAATATGGTGGAGGTACAAAGTATTTAAACTTTTTTGTAGTTTGGCCTAATATAACTCTTGTTTGACTTCAGGACTGTTACTGAAGAAAGATTTTGCGGTTAATAAAGTTTGTCGCAGAAAGTACAGTAATTTTCTGCAACAGTGCATCTTATATTATAACAGGTGTGCTAAAGGTAAAGTTAAAATAATCATGACTTTACATATTTTGTTACATTATATGCTTTCATAACTTTACATATTTTATATGTATATTAGGATAAAATGTTCTTTAATGATGCCATGAATTATTGAAAAAATTGAATTAATATTCTCATAAAATAATTTTGATACTTTTTGAAAAGAAATGATAGTAGCTTGCACTATTGCATTACTGTGATCTGACATGGCTTTTATAAATATTAAAATCACCCTATAAATTATTTTAAACATCTTTTTTTTTTTTTTTTACTCTTTTAAGGGTTGGGTATGCGAGTTGATCTTTTCAGAGGTCTATCTGGTTACTATCCTAGGTGGGACAGCTTAGTTTGTGAATTGTACATTTGGTTGCATTGTTCTAAGAATATATAAATGAAATTGAACTTCGATAAGTGGGAACTGAAGTATCGACCAATCCAGCCATAATTAAAATGGTTTCTCTGTTATATAGGTTCAACAAGTGCTTATTTTACTAATAGAGGTTATCAAAGTAATAGTAACTACTATAATTAGTAAAGGTATTATATCTGTGTTCTCAATTTTAACTGTCAATCATGTGGGACTTTAATAACAAGTAAAAACCATCTCAGTTATGAAAGTAATAATCACTTAATACAGAAATAAAATAATTTCAAGTAGAGGTTTCATTGGCTCAATAACAAAGCTTTTTCTTTCTAAAAATGCAGTGGCAGAATAAATAGCAGTAATAAAAGTTTCTCACTTATCCAGTTTTGCCTGTATTACATTAATACTGTTTATGATTCTTTAAAAGGAGCTTTCCATGATGGTTTGTGAATTGTACATTTGGTTGCATTGTTCTAAGAATATATATCTAGATAACAATATTGTTATCTAGATTTTTAAAATAATCCATAGTGTATACACTATGGATTATTTTAAAAATCTAATTTATAAAATTTAATTTGGGTGTAGGGCTAATGATTTATATTTTTATGAATATTATAGAAATTGGTGCTGATAACACACACACACACATATATATATATATAATACAATTTTTCTATTCAAACTTCCTTAGTATCGCTAAAAATTAAAAAATGTCAGAGGTCAAAATTTATTATACTGAGTTAAAAGATTGAAACAGGATTATTTTTACGAATGTCGAAAAAAAAAAAAAAAAACCCTCTGAAAATAGCATGTAAAATTTCGTGAAAATTCAAAAATCAAGGTACGAATTCGGAATAAATTTTATTCAAAAGAGTTATATTGCGCTAGAAAATTTAAACTGGATTCCTTTTAACGAATGTCAAAAATTTGCCCCGAAAAAACGCTAAATATTCCCCTGTATTAATGCCTAATCGCATCTGTTAATTTCGTGTATATATCAGCATTTTTAACAATAAACACAACCAGCGAACTTATAAATCATATCTTTAAACTTTGTTATACAAGTATTTTTTACTAAAGTTCGAATAAATGTCGGTTTTATACAATGTGCTATTAAAATTTAACCGAAAATCTTGTTAAAAGCCGCAAAACAAGTTCAAAAACCATCATATTGGCACGGTCGCTCGCTTGGCTGCCAATTTAGAGCGATGAGTAAAGCAGCGCGGGAGCGGATTCATATATTATTTTGGCAACCCAGGCAGAATGATCTGGTGGGAGGAGTTTGTGGAGGCGATTTTTTGTCGCTCGTAATTCACGTGTAATAGCGCTAGCCCCGAAATACGGGAACGAATTCCGAGACGGTAGGGGCAGAATGCGAAATTATCACTTCGTCGGCGCATTACGAGAAAGTCTTCCGTTCCGATGAGGGGAGGCGATTTTACAAACAGTCACGTGTAGAGCGATTAAAGGCGGTGTCGAATGGTGACTGGCTAAAAGATGGCTACGTAAATATTGAGGGAAGGAGTTAAAATGTATCAAATGAAGAACTTTCTTAAAAGCTGATAATTTTTATGTCAGATTTAGTATAGTGGTTAGAGCATCAGGCTTGTAGATTTGAAGTTACATGTTCTGTCCTTACTGGATTTTTTTTTTTTTTTTTTTTTTGTTGCATATTTAGAGTTTTGCTTTGATCTTTATTGAATTAGTTAATAAACAATATTTATTAACAGTGCTTCTTAAGCACTGATATAAAGAAAGTTGATTTTTATCACTTGCTCTGCAATATTTTATTGTCAATTAGATAATTAAATTTTAATTAGAATTAAGTTAAACAAAATTATAATTAGGTTAAATAAAATTAAAATTTTTATTACATAAAATAAAATTTAATATTAGATAAATTTCAAGAATTAAATTAAATTTTAATTCATATAGGCTATATTTTAATAACTATACGAACATTTATTAAAATGCAATAACTCCTAAACTTTCACTAAAAATACCTTTATATTAGAACTTTAGTAACAGATTATTATCAAATTAGCAGAATTAATTAATAGAAGTTTCCATCTTTTAAAATTAAGAATTATTCTTAAAAATCTCATTAATTTACTAAAATTCTTTGTACCAATTACTGGTTGATTTGTAGTTATAAAGTTGTGGAAGATCATCATATTTAAAGATTTTTTAAACTATTGTTTTGTTATTTAAAATTTTAATTAATATTTATATTTAAATAAATATAATTAATATTTTTATTTAAATATATACAATTAATATTAATAAGTATTATTATTTAAGCATATAATTAATATTAATAAATATTATTATTTAAATATATACAATTAATATTAATAAGTATTATTATTTAAGCATATAATTAATATTAATAAATATTATTATTTAAATATATAATTAATATTATTATTAAAATATATAATCAATATTTTTGCTTAGCAGTTTGCTATGCATTCTCTTGTGATTAATTAGCAAGATTAAAACTATGAGAAAAATAAACCAATCTATGTTAAAGAAAAACTAGGGTTTTTTTTAGACATAGCTGAAATATGATCTTTTGCTTCGGATGATACACTTTGTATAAGCCCAACCATTACATGTATATGTAAATGTTTTATTATTAATAATGCGTAATGGGAAAAAAAAAACTTCTTTGATCATTATTAAAATCCGGAATCTATGACTTTTTGTTTTCACTATGACATGTTTTTTTTTTTTTTTTTTTTTGAATGTATGTATGCATATGTTGTCTACATTAGTAATATACTTTAATGTCATTGAGATCTCAAGAATTTTATGAAAATTGGAGTAGCAGATAATATCAAATCATATACAGGGATTGCGTTAATTTCAAGATATTACATGTTAATTTTGGTACATTTAGGCTAAAAACAATAACAACCAAACTATATAAATTAATATAAATGGATTAAATAAATCATAATTTATATTTTTGTTTTAATGCTTCATTTTATTGACAGATGGCACCACTACACTTTTTGTGAGTATTTTTATTAAATATTCCAGAGTTTATGTCTCATAATAAACCATTTAAATTATTTAAATAAAAAAATTAATATACATGTGTGTGTGTATTTGTAACGGCTTAGAAGTTTTATGGGTTTTAGGCGTTCGAGTGTAATTTGTATAGCTTTTTTAATTATTTAATTACTGAATGAGTTTTTTTTTCAGTTAAATTTTGCCGTGGATACATGCAATCTTTGCAAGTTTTTAATTGTAAAAAGAAAAAATAATTAAATATATTTTAAAAAATCAAATGAATTTGTATGACAAATTTTGTATTTTACGCTGTCTTGACTTAAAGATATATAGAAAATAGTTTGTTTAATAAGCATTTAAGTTAAATAAAAAAGCCTTTGATTTGCTATTTCAAATTATACTTGTACATATGGATTGTTTTCTTTTAATTAGATTTAGTTAATAATTTTTTAGTAGACACGTTTAATATGTCCTAAGCATCATTAAAAATAAACAAAACATGAATATGGAAGCTCAGACGATCTTATGAATCTTCAGCGAAATAAAAAATATCCCCTTCAAGCGCATTAAGCCCCTCCTACAACGTCTCGGGCAATCGACCAATCACCATTCGACAAAGCCTTTAATCGCTCTACGCGTGACTGTTTGTAAAATCGCTGAGGGGAGAATGCTGCCGTCGTCCCGCCGCACGCCGCGCCGTTCCGAGGCTCAATATCTTGATAATTGTCAGGAAACCAACTGCTGTGGTGGCATATGCCTGGCTGTATGTAAGCTAATATTGTATACAAACTGCAAAGGATTATTCGGAGGAACTTGGAACAAATTAACAAAAGAAATGGAAAGATGAGGATCCCCGTCGTCTAATTTTTTACGAGGGGTTACTACCATCTGGACAGACATCTGGTGGTCAGTCAAATTTCCAGAAGTGAAGGAATTCAATGCAACCGGAGTCATAAACCTGTCACAGCATTAATTAGCAGTCTGCAATGAAAGCACACGAGTAGGACAACCTACGGGTAATCGATCAGATGCTTCATCTTCCCACTTACGTAATTTGATCCTTTTAGGCTGCTGACTATTCTGCTCAGATAAAAAAATATATATATAAAAAGGCGCTCACGAGGTCTAAACTTATTTGTGGCGCATTTTACAATGTCTTGTTGAAGCAAGGCCCAAAGGGGGGGGGGGGGGGGGAGATGTCCTGGGCACAAGAGTAGAAGGCAGAGCCAAAAGAATATTTGGTTCGTCCTTCGGTACAAAAAAAAATAACGAAATTTTGGGAAAAATGTCATGGAATCGGATGACCCAAAAGAGAGATGTATTCTTTAATTATATACTCTTTGGTTTGAGCAAAGCGCGGTTATTCCATTAAGGGACCGCCGAGGGGCGCCAGAACAATATTTGATTAACGAATTCATCCCAGATATTTGCAACATTAATAGACCGCCCAATTATGTTTGAATTGGTTCAATATTTCGGACAATATCGTGATGACAAATTTTGCTTTTGTGTGTCTCTGTAAAAGGGGGGGGGGGTGCCCTAGGCGCCAAAATAAGATTTTGTTCGTCCTTCGTCACAAAAAACAAATAACGAAATTTAGGCAAAAATGTCATGGAATCGGACGACCCAAAATATAGATGTATTCTTTAATTTTAAACTCATTGTTTTGAACAGCGCGCGATTACATTATTAAGTGACCGCCTAGGGGCGCCAGAACAATATTTGATTAACGAATTCCTCCCAGATACTTGCAACATTAATAGACCGCCCAATTATGTTTGAATTGGTTCAATATTTCGGACATTATCGTGATGACAAATTTTGCTTTTGTGTGTCTCTGTAAAGGGGGGGATGTCCTGGGCGCCAGAGTAGAAGAGGGCGCCAAAATAAGATTTTGTTCGTCCTTCGTTACAAAAAGCAAATAACGAAATTTAGGCAAAAATGTCATGGAATCGGACGACCAAAAATAAAGATGTATTCTTTAATTTTAAACTCATTGTTTTGAACAGCGCGCGATTACACTATTAAGTGACCGCCGAGGGGTGCCAGAACAATATTTTATTAACGAATTCATCCCAGATACTTGCAACATTAAAACACTGTCCAATTATATTTGAATTGGTTCAATATTTCGGACATTGTCGTGAGGACAAATTTTGCATTTGTGTGTCTTTGTAAAGGGGGGGGGGAGTATGCCCTAGCCCTAGGCCCCAAAGAAGAAAGGAGCGCAAAAATAAGAATTTATTCATTCTTCGTTACAAAAAAAAAACAAATAACGAAATTTAGGCAAAAATGTCATGGAATCGGACGACTCAAAATAAAGATGTATTCTTTAATTTTATACTCTTTGTTTAGAACAGGGCGCGATTTTACCATTAAGTGACCGCTTAGGGGCAGAGCGAAGCGCCAGAACAACATTTGATTAACAAATTCAACCAAGATACTTGCAAGATTAATACACTGCTCCAATTAGTTTCGAATTGCTTCAATATTCGGACATTATCGTGATGACAAGATTTGGATTTTATATATATAGATAGATAAAAACGGAGCGTTTGCAGTAGGTCGATTTTTAAAGAAAGAAACCTAAAAATCTTAATATTAGGTTTAAATCCCATTTAGGTCCATTCCCTAAATAAAAATTAAGGGAATGGATTGAGAACTTTTCTCTGTATATTTATTTGGCAAAGGAGGAGAGGGGGGGGGGGCGCCAAAATTCATGCTTGTCACTAACAAAATCCTAGTTTGGGCCCTGTGTTGAAATATTACATTATTTTTGATTTAATACAGAATAAATTAAGAATAACTAAATAAAACAATGTGCTGAAGTTACATTTTTTATTAAGATTTATTACACATATATATATATATATTTTAGTTAGAGAAACCTACCTCTATACATTTTTCATTTACGTTGTCTACAAAAGATTTGGCGCTCACATTATTAGTAGAAGATGAGCTGATCGCCTCAGGATTTTGTTTGCTAATAATAAACTTTTTTAGACGACTAGCCTGTTTTTCATCATCTTTCTTTTTCTGCGCCTTCTTAATTCTGTAATAATGTCCCGATTTTTTTTTTAGTTGGGAATTCTGAATATAGCATTTAAAAATATTGTTTAATACCAAAAAATAAGAATAAGAATAATTGTACGCTTCTTTGCAACTTGAGAACTTGCGTACCAAAGGATTCCTGTCACTTATCGGCTGCAATCAAGGGCACCATCGACCACCCAGGAAGAAGAAAGAGTTCGGGGTCCCAAAAGTGTCAAATAGTAATCAATTAGTCTCCCTCAGTCCTGATATTGAATAGCGATGTTTGGTTATATCCGTGGTCTGTTTCCTCTTTTTCCAGGATGTAATTTAAGTGATAATAGCCTCGTTTTCTCAGATATAGGAACCAGACATATGGTCTGCATGTGAAAATACTCCTTGAAGTGTTATTTAAACCCAAGGTAGATCAATCTCCCACATAAAACCCAACCTAGTAAAAGAAAAAAAAGAAAAGAAAAGAAACGTGAAATCTATATTTTTAATAGGTGATCTGTTGAGCGCCCCTTAAGTCGGTTGCCGGTTTGGCGCCCCGTGCGGTCGCACACTTAGCACACTCCTTGGGCCGGCCCTGGTAATGAAGCTAAAATACAGATAGCTGATATCGAAGGGTCTGACAATTTAAAGGTTTTCCTATTAAACGGGGCAGACTATTTCTGGATAATCGCTACAAGGAAAGTCAAAAGATTGTCTGGTGTTTTAGTATGAATGGAAACGAAACTAGATTATGTATTTAATGGTTCTGAAGCAAAATGCAAAGATTTTAAGGATGTTAGCGTAATGAATGGTATAATGTGTAATCAAAATTTAAAAGAAGCAGACTTTTTGAAAAGATTGTTCGATTCAGAAATTTTGGGAATTTCGCGTAATGACAATTTGAATTCTGAACAAAGTTTTGAAAGAATTTGAAAATTCTACAAAACTAATCGAAGGTCGCTGCCAAGTTAAATTACCTTGGAGCGAACATTCTAAGTCGCTACAACATAACTATAGTAATGCTACAACCGTTTGCGAACAATCCTTAAACGATTTACTAAAAATCAAAATTTTCTTAGTCCGTACAACGACATTATTTCAAAGCACGTAATTCAAGGAATTCAATGTTCAATTTCATGGCATTCTAATAATGTTTGAAATTACTTTTTTGTAAAAAGACAATTTTACCTAAAAAATATTTAAATAAAAATTTTACTTAAGTTGAAGAATTGCACTTAACAATAATACTTTACTAGATAATAATTATTTTTATATAGTAATAGTGACATTTTAAACATTACATGTAATGCTGTGTTACATTTAATGTGAAATTTAAAAGCTTAATATAGTATTTGAAGTTGTAGACGTGACTGTTTATACCATGCTTTAAACCGTCAAAACCTGACACATGTCAAAAACCTGCCAACCCTGTTAATAAAGAATCATTAGGTCGTCGTCCTAAAATCTACCATTAATTTTTTGCTATGGCTGCAGTTCCAACATTTAAGGAGCTTTAGCCCCCACTTTTCGCCCCGCCCTTAATTTTTAACTCAGCTTGACGATTTTTCATTTTAAACGCCTTTAGCCTCATCCCTTCCTCCTTCTAAATTTTGTTTTAATTAGGACTAAATTGCAGCTACTGTTTTTTGGACCTTCTTTCCCTTATGCGAATAGTTCTTATTTTGAATATTTTTCTTCTCGGGAGTCATTCATGCCCTTCTCTCTCCTCCCTACTGAAACTTGCCTCATTTCAGCAAGGGATATTGGCACTATTAATTTCTCAATTGCCCCCCAACTCATTTCTTATATATATATATATATATATATATATATATATATATATATATATATATATATATATATATATACCAATTATTATAACTAAAATAAATTTTTAATGGACCCCACATGTAGGGAATCTTAATATAGTATCATTAGGTCGTCGTACTTAAATTTGCTATTTTTTCGCTAGGGTCCATAATTCTTAAGATTTAGGGGGGGGGGGGGGTTCCCGCACCCTTTTCATTTTTCCCCTTTCCATCCCCTTAATTTTTATCTCACTCTAATGATTTCTCATCTTAAATACTTTGGGCCCTCAGTCCTTCTTTCTCAATATTTTTGTTTAACGTCTTAAGATCCGAAGATTGAATAATGCCACAAATATTCATTCATTGTGTTTGTACACAGAATGACACTATAGATGGCAGAAATAGGCATTTTTCTGAAATTCATACTTTAGGCAGCTATTAATTTATATTGCCGAATATAAATCTAAAACTAGTAGACCTCCCAAAATATTAATTTAATTTTCAATAACCTAAACTCATAAAATAAAAAACTAAGGGATTAAAGTTAGTAAATAATCTAATCTACAAATCCCCCATTTTTTAAAAAAAATTATTTAAGTTAAATAATTACGGAAATTACCCACTTTTTTAGCTACACTGTCTTGAAGACAATTTGAAAACTCTGATGAAAACAACATTTATCATGTGAGGAAATCAGCATTAGTGCTGTCATTTATTGGTGTCGTTTTAAAGCAAAACATTCAACTATATGAAAAGTGAAGAAGTCAAAATTAAGTAAAAATCAGACAATTTAGTTTTTATGAAGAACAGAATAGACGTATCCCTTTAGGTACACGGGACTGAAGGGATTAATTTCGACAGTAAATTCTAACGAAAATATAGTTAGCCCTGTTTCTCCCCACATCCCCCGCCCTTTCCAATGTGTTAGCACTTCCTTTGATTTGTTCTTATTTTTGGCATTTTTCTCTCTGAAAATCAGTAAAACACTTGTTATTGTTTTATTTGCTCAATCTTGTGTCAAACCTCATTCAAGACCATGACAAGATAATTTTCTCCTTGAGTAAAGACCCCTTCGAGCTCCAGTCAACCAATTCCTTTTTTGTGATGCGTTTTTTAATTAATATCGCGGCCAATTTTCGATCAATTTCTTCCGGATTACTTTAGTTGCCTCGGCTGTGCTTTAATATGCCTGTATGTAAAATTTAACGATTCTCGCTTCTTAACTGCAGATTTGTATAGAAAGACTGAGAGACAGAGTTACAAATTTTCATTTTTATATACAATAACCCCTTGTTATATCGTGCAATCGGCTATTTCGCTGGTTTTTAGTTGTCCTGATCAGTGACGGATCTAAGGGGGGGTTAGCCGGGGCAGCTGCCCCGGGTGCAAGACTCGGAAGGGCGCAAAAATAAGGAATCATAAAAGATTAAGAATAAAGGAAAATTAAAAATTCACATGAAAAGGTATTCATGTTCAACGGCGGTTTACTTTCGTTGTATAAGGATCAGAAACAAAAAATAAATTAATTTGTATTACATTATATAAAATATCACATTGCCACCAGTATTTTTAAGAAATTTTTATTTATTTAACATTCAAATATTTTGCGTCATGTCTTTTCCGACACTGTTCTATGTTGTTGGTCCTGATAAATTTCCGGTTTGCTGATAAAAGAATATATGGAATAGTCAACTCAATTTCTCTGCACGTAGAAATTATTTCTGCAGTTATATGGCCCAAGAAGAGAACTACAACGAGGAAGTATCTGATGAGAGTTTAGTTGTTCCATTGACCGAAGCTATTCAATTTCTCAAAAAAGTATATGAAACTTTTGAAACGTCGAAATCTAAGCATATAAATAAAATGGAATTACTTCATTTTCGTTCTTTAATTTTCAGAGGCAAGCAGATAAACAAAGAAAATAAAATTAGCCTCATCCCTTTTTCCTTCTACATTTTGTTTTAATTAGGACTAAATTGCAGATAAAATAATGTTATCCCCGTCGTTTTTTTACCTTCTTTTCCTTATGTGAATCGTTCTTATTTTGAATATTTTTCTTCTCGGTAGTCATTCATGCCCTCCTCTCTCTTGTCCACTGAAACCTGCCTCATTTCAGCAAGGAATATTGGCAAAATTAATTTCTCAATTGCCCACCCCCCAACTCATTTCTTATATATATATATATATATATATATATATATATATATATATATATTTATTAAACTAAAATAAATTTTTAATGCACCCCACATGTAGGCAATCTTAATATAGTATCATTAGGTCGTCGTACTTAAATCTGCCATTTTTCCGCTAGGGTCCATAATTCTTAAGATTTAGAGGGGTTTGCCACCCCCTTTTAATTTTTCCCCTTTCCATCCCCTTAATTTTTATCTCACTCTAATGATTTCTCATCTTAAATACTTTGGGCCTCAGTTCTTCTTTCTCAATATTTTTGTTTAACGTCTTAAGATCCGAAGATTGAATAATGCCACAAATATTCATTCATTGTGTTTGCACACAGAATGACACTATAGATGGCAGAAATAGGCATTTTTCAGAAATTCATACTTTAGGCAGCTATTAATTTAGATTGCCGAATATAAATCTAAAACTAGTAGACCTCCCAAAATATTAATTTGATTTTCAATAACCTAAATTCACAAAATAAAAAAAGTAAGGGATTGAAGTTAATAAATAATCTAATCTACAAATCCCCCAATTTTTTTAAAAATGTATTTAAGTTAAATAATTATGAAAATTACCTACTTTCTTAGCTACACTGTCTTGAAGACAATTTGCAAACTCTGATGAAAACAGCATTTATCATGTGAGGAAATCAACATTAGTGCTGTCATTTATTGGTGTCGTTTTAAAGCAAAACATTCAACTATATGAAAAGTGAAAAGGTCAAAATGAAGTAAAAATCAGACAATTTAGTTTTTATGAAGAGCAGAATAGACGTATCCCTTTAGGTACACGGGACTGAAGGGATTAATTTCGACAGTAAATTCTAACTAAAATATAGTTAGCCCTGTTTCTCCCCACATCCCCCACCCTTTCCAAAGTGTTAGCACTTCCTTTGAATTGTTCTTATTTTTGGCATTTTCCCCTCTGAAAATCAGTAAAGCACTTGTTATTGTTTTATTTGCTCAATCTTGTGTCAAACCTCATTCAAGGCCATGATAAGATAATTTTCTCCTTGCGTAAAGACCCCTTCGAGCTCCAGTCAACCAATTTTTTTTGTGATGCATTTTTTAATTAACATCGCGGCCAATTAGCCATCAATTTCTTCCGAATTACTTTAGTTGCCTCGGCTGTGTTTTAATATGCCTGTATGTAAAATTTAACGATTCTCACTTCTAAACTGCAGATTTGTGTAGAAAGACTGAAAGACAGAGTTACAAATTTTCATTTTTATATACAATAACCCCTTGTTATATCGTGCAATCGGCTATTTCGCTCTTTTTTAGTTGTCCTGATAAATTTCCGGTTTGCAGATAAAAGAATATATGGAATAGTCAACTCAATTTCTCTGCACACAGAAATTATTTCTGAAAACAAGGAGATAATAGTTCAAGAGGAGAACTACGAAGAGGAAGTATCTGATGAAAGTTTGGTAGTTCCGTTAATCGAAGCTGTTCAATTTTTCAATAAAGCTTTTGAAACGTCGAAATCTAAGTATATAAATAAAATGGAATTACTTCATTTTCGTTTTTTAATTTTCAGTGGCAAGCAGATATACAAAGAAAATAAAAAAAACAACAACTCTGGATTCTTATTTTCAGAAAAACTATAAAATGTAAGTAAACATGTATACTGTATATGTATGGTTTTGTATTTTTTTAACGTTTTACCGTCTCTTTTGAACGTGTTGAAGTGGTAGCTTATTTGAACAAGTAAAGCTCATAGCTTAATTTAGAGGTCTTTTATTTTCATTTACAAACTCTTCTCGCCCCCTCGTTATACTGCGCTTTTTTCTTATCTGCCAAGCTGCGCGATATAACGAGGGGTTACTGTATTAGATATAAACCCAGTGTATTAGGAACATATCAAAAAATTGTTTTGATATACTTACGTTTAATTACTTTAAAAATAGTGTTTCCTGGAGGTGCTAATTTTTTCGAAAGAGTTAAAATTCGTATTTTTGAAAACGAAATGCACCATCTTAGAGAAGGTATCCTCTTTAACCTATTAACGTTCATTGGTTTCCGTAGGAAACCAAAAAACTTTAATTACGAAATTCCACAATGACAGCAGAATTTTAATAGAAATGTTTTCCATGTATTACATAAGTGAAGTATCGCTTTTTTATATATAGAAATAAATTTGTTCATAATTTCCGGTGTCAGTCATTTATTTCAACATTTTAGCAATTGAAATGCTTCATCCGTTAAAGGGTTCAGTGGGTATTTTTTATTAATCGGTATCTCTGAAATTGAGCCTTTGAATGGGAGATTCATCAAAAAGGCAAAAAAGAAAACTGCGAAATCCAACTTAATTTTATTTTGAAAATGTAAATATTGATACTTTTTCAAACGAATTACGGCATTTTAAGTGTAAATGCACAAAATTTAAGAATATGACTTCCGTTTTCAAACGGTTTGTTCAGCCGTTCGTTTAGAAAAACAGTTGCAGTAGATTCCGCCAGCCATTGTCAACAGACAGAACAAAACTTTATTTTATTATTATAGATTACATCTAGTAGTTTCAGAGTTATGCTTAAAAAACTATATGCATTGTAGCTAGTTTAGCAATCACAGTATGTCTCGAAAGTTTAGGTGCAACCAGAAAATGTTGTTTATCAAAACACAATACAAAATTATTATTTAAACAAAAATATTATTTACATTCTGTAAATTTATTCAAATAAATCACATAAAAAATAATAAATGGGCTCATAAAACCTGTAACCATACAGTGTATCAAAAGCTTTGACACGAGAAATAACACATTATTTAGCACATTTAACATGATGCTATTTATTCATATAGTAATTTCCTGGTTTCCTATAGCTTCAGATAATTGATTGAATCCATTAGTTTTTTAAATACTATTGGTGGAAGAAAATACCGATTTTCATTTGTTAGAAGAATTGTATTGCTTTCTATGCTAGTATTCATCATATTGGTTAAGATACCCCAAGTATTCTCAATTTGGTTTAAGGCTGGGTCAGTTTAAAACATTACCATTTTGTGCATAAAGCTGCTGTTTTGTGCTATGTGAGTTGTGGATTGAAGAATTATCTCTCTGAAATCTTCCCTCAGGATCCCCTAAGATGTCACACAATGGAGGTAGATGCTGCTCTTGTGTCTCTTGATACTTTGTTGAATATTGTTGCATGGAAAAAGGCCAGGGAGGTTTCGACATTAAAGTCAACATCCCTGAAAACCATCAGAGACTGTACTGCCTTACCATCTACTGAAAATAGTAAACGGCTTTTTCCTCCAATATCAATTCCAGCCATCAAGCAATCCACATTACATTTTTTTCGTTGCTGAATAGTACTGTAAACTGAGAAGTTAGCATTCTCATAAGACATGTAGTTTCGAGCCACAATCCATTCTGGCATGAATGGATATGATTTAGGTATGGTGTGAAACAAGTTTTCTAAAAGAATGGTTTTTGAATCTCTTATGCATCCATGTATTGTGTCTTTTGAGACACAATACATGGGTGCATAAGAGACACCAAGATTATTTTTTATTTGTATTATTTTGGGCAGTATGACAAAATGGTAGTTGGGAACTTTAACTGAATACTTCAATAAACTAAACCAAATTTTAACTTACAACAGCGAAGTGATATGGTGATGAAGTGTAACCAACATAATTCACTTTAAAAAAAATTGAAATCAATCTGAAATGTATGAAAAGAAAAATGTTTTTGTAATTAAAAAAATTTAATGGTGAACTTGAACAATTGGAATATAACTTTTATTATATGCACCTGGTTAAATAAGTAATGAAGACAAAATATTTCTATGAAATAAATCATTTATGAAGATGAATCACATACTTAACATACATGACTTACAAACTATATTATTTTATAAAAAAAGAAGATAACTTGTAACTTACACCATTTAAACATGTAAGCACAAATGACAAACTTTTGAATCTTCTAAAAATATTTTTAAGGGTATATTCAAATCCAAACTCCTTATTTTGAGACACATTTTTAAATTCATTTTTGCTCTAAAATGCATCCAATTGGCAGGTTCTCTTATTCAGAAACTTTATAATGTCCGTATTGTCTCGATTTTTTGATAAAAGCAGAATAAATTTTAAAAAATGCTGTCAAAGTGGACATTTTGAACCGAATTTCCCTAAGCAATAGTGCTGGAAACAAAAAAAATTCTCGTACTGTGAAAATAATTGTTTGTAAATCAATTTTTAATTAATTGAACGAAAAATAAAAACATGGGTCCCTTATAAATCTCTTCATAAATCATGCCGCCAAGTTTCATGTTTTTATTTTAAAAAATGAGCCTGAAAATATGTCTCAAAATTTTGAGTTGTTGAGCGTGGAAAAATATTTTTTTTGAATACCGCCTTAATAATAAACATACACACATACTGACACTGTCATCACTTTAATATGATAGCATGCACTAAATAAGTCAACAGAAATAACTTTTACATTAGCATAATTAAGTTAAACTTACAAATTTAAATTTCTTAAACATATTCTACCATTGTCCTATATACAGTATTGGCAAATCTGGCAGATTTTTTAATCAAGAATTCCACATCCTCACAAGAAAGTTTGATTAGTTTTTATTTCTTTATATTTTAATGGTTATTTCATGAATAAAATAAAATTACTATTCAAAATTTTCTAGTCTGAAATAGGAATTTCTGAATAAAAAATCTGCCAGATTTAGCACCCGTACATAGGACGATGGTAAAAAATGGGTTAAAAAACTTTTCCAGGACATTTCAAAATATTATATAAGCTATAAAAATCTACTGAAATAAATTATTTTTACCTTAATTGTCATCTAACATACTTTAGAAAAAAAATGCATGCAACATATCATAATTTGCAGTTAGTGATCACAGAAAATAGCTGAATTTGAAAACGCAGTTGCAAAAAAACTTAACCTAACATTTAAAACCAAACAAAAGATGGATGCAATTTGAATGCACGCACCAGCATTTTAACTTTAAGTAATACAGAAATTAAATGTAATATAGCAGAAAATGAAATACGTAATATTTTTTAAATCAGAATATTAAATTTTTAAAAAAGTTGAGAAATTAAGTAAATTTGTTCCATAGATTTGACACCGACTTTTGAATTTTTCGATCAGTCTGAACACTTGTTACATACTTGTATTTTGCTTTTGGATCAAAATTATTATTTCCAGTTAGTACAGGTCTATTCCTCACTCTGAATGTTTCAAAATTTTTGAAATTTCAATAAGTCTTACTTTCTTTATATCATCTTTTAAAGTTCCTCTTTTGTGAATTCTGTAGTCTTCGAAATCTTAAATATCCAACAGAAGTTGTATACCTGTTGTTATGCTGCTCAGGAAAAACATTTGGTTTGTTGGTTGCAGCTGGCCAGCATTTGTTAAAATTTTCATGTGCCTAAACACAGGAGACAATGGATCTTTTTAAACAAAAATCCAGAAATTTATCAAAAAATGAAAAAATCACTATGATTCTAAATTCCTTCAATAGTCCGGCCTGCCAATTTTATGCCTTTGTACTTAAATATAAGATAGAAAATGTGTCATAAGGTTTCGCGTTGTTGAGCAAGTCATTTGAGAACCAACTTAACTACAGTATACTCTCAATTATCCGTGTGCGGATTATCCGGTTTGCGGATTATCCGTGCTCATGCCTGACTCACAAAAAAAAAAAAAAAAATGTAAGAAAAACATTTTCACGCTTATCATGCCTGTAAAATCGAAGTCGATGTGAATTAGAATCTTGTCCGGTTTAGCTGATAGTATTGTGAAGTGCGTAGAGGTCAAATCGAACACTCTGGAACCTATTTGATGGAGTAGGGTTGAAGGGGGTGGGAGTGATCGGAATTTTGTTTATACAATAGCCTTTCAGCTGTCCTCTTTCACTTTCGAACGTGTTCCTTCAGTTTTTGTGTCTTGTTTATCATCAGTTAGTAGCGTAAAATTTTTTACTGGTGAAAATGATTGGTGTGAAATGAAAACGAAACGTTTTAAATGTTAAACAAAAATTAGAAATCCTTCAAAAACTTTATAATGGAGAATCAGTTAGCAAATTAGCAAAGGATTATCAAATTGGATTACAAACTGTAGGGGATATACGGAACAAAGATGATTTTATTACGGTGACATTACTGCAGTTCGTAAAATATGTCGTTATATGATAAGAAATAAACGAACAGCAGAAGCAGCGACGCATTACAGATTGTTTTAAGCAGTAAATGTTAAAAGGAAAATTACTAGTTCAATGTTATACAGCATGCCAATGTAAGTAATTTTTATATTTTTGTTCTGATGTTAATTTTTTTTAAGAAAAGAAGTTTTCAGATTATCTGTGTTTTTCTATTATCCGTGTGACCCCTCCCGGTGATTAACCTGGATAATCGAGAGTGTACTGTAATAACATCGCTACACAATTTTGCTTACAAATTCTTTTGTGTAGCCAGTAGAAAAATTAATGTACTTTATTTGATGCACAATAGTTTTCCTATAGAAAAATTTGCACATAACATTTAAAAATTTTCTACAGGGCAGCACAAAATAATTCAGATATGTTATCATCTATGAACAACAATTATAGGAAATGTTTGTAATTGTGTTATGAATTTTCAAGCTTAAAATTGTTTTAGCTTTGAATATGATGTATCTTCTTATATGTCTAAACTCTAAAGCTCATATACAGGGGTGTCTAAAAGAATTTGAATGTGGTTAAAATTCCACAAAATGTATTTTTAATTATATTATGCATTTTTATACTGAACTAAATTTTACTATACTAAGTAACATGAATATAATGTAAATAACTCTGAATACAGCAGAGCAAAAATGGATATGAATACACATACAGAACTTTCTATTTATGGTAATTTACAGATGGTAAGCACTTTTAAGCTGAATTAAATTTTAATGTATTAAGTATTATACATATAAATAATATATGTTATGTTTATAGATAATATATAAAGCAGTACAAAAGATTTTGAAATTGTTACTGTGTATGTTAAAGAATCACTGAAAATGTGTTTTCAACTGCATGCATGAATTTTTTTATGAAAGTAAAATTTACTATACTAAGTCATGTAAACATAAAAAAATAAATATAATATAAATAAAACATAAAATATTTATATACAGGATGATACAAAAATATATGGATATATTGCCTTCTATAGGTAATAATTTCATAAGTGTTTAAATAATATTATGATAAGTATACTATGTACAAATATCCAATACAAGACATTATAAAAAAAAATCTTCGTTATTATTTCGGTAAAATGAATTATATTGTCTGTTATTATGATACAATTCATTTCCATAATAAAATAACTTGGCAACATTTTACATTTTTTTTATATTTACTGAAAATTCCAAATGAAACTTATACCTAGCTTTAAAAATTTTAAAACTTGAAATCCGTATTTAGACACATATTTCATTTAATAGCTATTTCTCCAGAAACGTCTATCCAAAAAACTTGGTACATTATATGATTGCTATAATCAAATTATTTCAGTTACAGAAATTCGGTTTTAAAATTGAATTATGTGGAAATAATATGACTGCCATCTTAAATATGATGTAATCTCCATGGCAACCTAGAATCAATACTTATCCTGTGATATCATGGAATTAATTACGAATGATAGGATTTCCTAGAATGAAGAAAATTTTTATTAATATCTTTTTAGGTTTTGATTTGATTTTCATAAAATTTGAAATGACTTGAAAAATTGTGGAACAATTATATCTATTAAATTTCAAACCATTCAGTTGGGTACTTTTGCACTGCTATATGCGTACATAGGATGGACTAGATGACTATAGCTACCACGTATTCATATAATAAACAAACACACCTAAAAGATGTATCAAATTTCGTTTAAAGCAAACAACAAATAATGAAAGTGAGAATGAGTGGTTAGATTACAATTTTATGAAAAATTGTGTGTTTACTGTTCAGTTTCTTGTATTACACAAAGAAGTTTCTAACCAATATAAATTAAGAGATGCTTGATTAAGTAACACTTTAAAATTCTTTGTTGCACAATTGTCACACAAAAGTTTCTCACAAGAATCATAGCTAAGTTGATCATTTAAATTACCCTTTTGAAAGAATTTCCTATTGCATATCTCACACACAAAATTGTTTCTCACTTCTATGAATTAAAAAATGCCTGCTTAAATAAATCTTATGAGAGAATTACTTGCTACATTTCACACCAGTGTGATTTAACAGATGCCTTTTCAGGCTACTCCTGTCAGGAAATTTCTTGTTGCATATCTCATAAATAAAAAGTTTCTCACCACTATGAATTAATAGATGCCTGCTCAAAACACCTTTATTACAGAATTTCGTGTTGTATACCTCATACACAAAAAGTTTCTCACTAGTATGAATTAACTGATGCTTTTTCAGAATACTTTTCTGAGAAATTTTTTTGCATATCTTACAAACAAAATGTTTCTCACCTCTATGAATTAACAGGTGCTTGCTTAAATCAGTCTTTTGTGAGAATTTCTGGTTACATACCTCACAGTGAAAAGGTTTTTCACCAGTATGAATTAACCGATGCTTTTTCAGGTTACTCCTCTGAGAAAATTTTTTGTTGCATAACTCACACATAAAAGGTTTCTCACCAGTATGAATTAACAAATGCATGCTTAATTCGCTCTTATTAGATAATTTTTTGTTGCATATCTTACACATAAAAGGTTTCTTACCAGTATGAATTAGTAGATGCGTGCTTAAATGATGCTTATGAGAAAATTTCTTGCTGCATAAATCACACACTAAAGGTTTCGCACTAGCATAAATTAATTGATGATTGTTTAATTGACCTTTTACCAGAATTTCTTGCAGCCTATCTCACACAAAAGGTTTCTCACCAGAATGACAGTGAAGATGCTCAGTCAAATGAGCCTTTTGAGAGAATTTTTTGTTACATATCTCACACACAAAAGGTTTCTCACCAGTATGAATTAACAGATGTCTGCTTAAATTATATTTAAGAGAGAATTCCATGTTGCATATTTCACACACAACAGGTTTCTCACCAGTATGACTTAATAGGTGCCTGCTTAAATGATGCTTATAAGAGAATTTCTTGTTGCATATCTCACAAACAAAAGGTTTTTCACCAGTATGAATTAATAGATGACTGTTTAACTGGCCTTTTTGTGAAAATTTTTTGTTGCATACCTCACACACATAAGGTTTCTCACCAGTATGAATTAACCGATGCTTTTTCAGACTACTGTTTTCAGAAAATTTCTTGTTGCATAACTCACAAACAAAAGGTATCTCACCAGTATGATCTAACAAATGCATGCTTAATTGGTTCTTACGAGAGAACTTTTTGTTGCATATCTCACAACCAAAAGGTTTTTCACCAGTATGAATTAGTAGATGCCTGCTTAAATGATGCTTATGAGAGAATTTCTTGTTGCATACCTTACAAACAAAAGATTTGTCACCAGTATGAATTAACAGATGCTTGATTAAATTATGCTTTTGAGAGAATTTCTTATTACATACCTCACACACAAAAGGTTTCTCAACAGTATGAATTAATAGATGCTTACTTAAATTCTTCTTTTGAGAAAATTTCTTGCTGCATATCTCACATACAAAAGATTTCTCACCTGTATGACTTGGAACATGGGCATTTAATCTAAACTTGTCAGAAAATCCTTTGCTGCATATTTCACAAACAAACAATTTTCCTTGCTGTAAGTTAGAAGGTTTTTTTTCTTCAACTATCCCCTGTAAAACAATGTTCTGCATATTTGACAATTTAAAGATTGCTTGGAGAGATGTGATATATATCTACATTTTTGACCTCATGCATCTGCAGTAAATAGAAGTTAAATCAATATACAACTTTTTATGATTAAGTAAAAACTTATTTCAGGAAAAATAAACTTCTCATGAAAAATTAAAATCAATATAGAAAACTGAATTCAAATAAAATTTCTACTATAGTAATAAAAACTACAGAAGACTCCTATTTATTTGACACTCATGGAACCAGGGGTATGTCAAAAAATTATCAGATGCATTTTCTAACTGTGCAAATATTAAACTATAAATAATAAAATAAATAGAATAAATAGCTATTATCGTAAATTAAAATGAATAATTTAACAAAGAATATATTATAAATAAAAAGCAAAGCAAACTTATGGAGAAAAATGGAAAATTATGTTTCTTCTAAAAAAAGGTATACATTTTACAAGCAATACGGAGAAAATAAGTTATTTTTGTGGCAAGAAAAATTCTAATATACAGATTAGTTTAGTTAGAATTTCTCGAGATTTCTGAAATTTTTTGTTTAAATATCAGTGTTATTGGTAACAAAATACTACATTGTAATAATATAATTTTAACAGAATTTTAATAATTTATTAAAATTTATACTATGCTTTAAGCTTTGTATAGTTGATTATAAGTTTTTAAAAAATGCATTTTCTACCAGCAGTTTGAAATACAGCCACTATTGTCCTTAAATATGTCCATGCAAACTGGATGATGAAATGTGTGATGAATGTCATTTAACCCGTCAGAACACGTGCCCCTTTCCATTACGTTACTACATACGCAGGATAAATTTTACCCCAGTGGGTTTTCTTGTGTCAATTTCCCTCCGGTTTGACTATACACAAAAATTTACATTTTGATATAAACTGTAAATCAATAAAGAACATAATGTAACTTAAAATAAGAAATTATTTTATATTTAAAGCAAAAAAAAACATAAAATCTAGCACTAAGATTTTTTTTTCTGCATATCATTACATACAAAGCTTTTACAATCCAAATTCAGCCATGAAAATACAAAAAAAATCTAATATATAGAAACTGTATGTGCAAGAGTTGTTTAACATTTAAAAGAACAATTATATTATTATTTGCATTGCATAAACATTTTCCTATCATTATGGGTTACGTTATAACACGCGTGGGGTAAATTTCCTCCCACGTGACATTTTTATAACAAAAGAATGGAAAATCCACAATCGGAGGTAAATTCTTTTTGGTCCCATTTTGATATCATTCAGTTTGAAAGGTACTATAAAGCTCAGAATGATCAAGAACGATTTTCGCACATCTTTAAGTAATAGTTGTGAGCTGGGGTAGATTTTATCCCAGCGCATGTGCTGACGGGTTAATAGAGTGTCAGTAAATCAGGAGTCTACTGTATAATAATTTCTAAAAATGACGGGAGTTAAAATTGCACAAATAACATTATTTTATTCTAAAACAAATCAATCAATAATATTTATACTATTTTAAATAAAAAGTATCAAATCTATATTAAAAATAGTGGTATTGAAATGAGTCAGCTACAAGCAGCATACAAATGCATTTTTAAATGTTGGAGGGTAAAATTTACTATGAAAGTAAATCTGTAATAAATAATTTTTATAATGACTTCAAAGCATTACACAAAGGGTGATACCAAATTTCTTATGTTAAAATTCACTGATATTTCCAGTTCAGCATTAAAAAAAGAAATTTTCATAAATAATTTGTTTCACAATACTACTTTGATATACAATAATTATTTAAAGTAGATATGAAAAAAAAAATAAGACTAAATGATATTTAAATGGGAATCATATAAGTAACATAACTTCATTTTTCTAGGAAATTATACTTTAACTAGTTGGATATGCCAATCCCAAAACCTTCTTTTATATCATACATGTTAATGCATCAAACTTCGCTATCACACCACAAAAAAAAAATCCATATTTTTTGTTGTTCTGTTGTATGTCAGCTGCTTGCGAATTGTCAGATTACCTGTATGCGAACAGCCGACGTGTTATACTAAGCTACAAAAACTCCTTCTGGCCTGTACCGGCAGGTAAAGATAGCCTCCCTATTGCTTGGTTTTGAAATTTTAGCTAATTCTACTTAAAATACATGAAGCTAAAATGTGCAGACCCAATTACAGAAGAGTCATTCCTAGTTCTCGTCAATATTGAATTTGAATGAGAATATTCCCAAATTAGACAAGCATAGACAAGTTGGCTTCAAATATGGCAACACATTTTGTCACCAAATGTGGCGATATTTCGCCAATTGTCGCCACGCTTGGCGAGAATTTGGTGTTAGTGGATATAAATATATAGTGTTAAGCATGTAAGTGTTGAAACGATGGTTAGAACAATGAAAGAAAAATTGGCGAAAAACCATGTTCACTAAAACGCATAAATTAAACATGTTTATGGAAGAATCCTGCTGTATTGTTTCAAAATGTCAGCCATCCTATACGTTCAAACTGCTATATTTCAGTTTTTTTAAGATAGAGGCAAAACAATAAATGCTCTGGAATCCTTGGATCAATGCAAACATTTAACAAATTTTTTTTAGGATTTCTAATTTGTTTGTACATCTTTTTAATTTGAAATCTTTAAATGGCTATCGCAGCATCCCCTCCAGGTGCAATATCCCCAAATTCAACTGGGACCTGCAGACCATGGTCAAAAACATATACAAAAATTTGGTTCAATTATCTGCATAACTTCATACACTTTTCGATGATACAATAGTGAAAATGGAACAAAAATCACGATCTCAGTGTCCCCTTTTATCGAAATACTCCCAAATTCAAGCGATACCTGCTGGCCATAGCCAAAACCATAGAAAAAAAATTTGGTTCAATTTGAAGCATAACTTCATACACTTTCGATGATACAATAAGGACAGATAGACGGACAGGCAGACATTTTGTAAAAACATGTTTTTCGGAACAGTGCCGAAACTAGCCTTTTTGGCGCCCGGGGCAAACATGGATTTTGGCGCCCCCCCCCCTCCTCCGCAAAGAAAATTTCCTAAGCAAATTTTTTCCAAGTTTCTAAAATTTAAAGCATATAATCAGATAATCTTTAATACTGAACTGAGTAATCAGCTTTGTCAAATACCGATTCTTTAAAACCTTGAAAATGGAATCGAAAGGAACCGAAAAATATTCCACTTTATACAGGTTTTCATCTTAGGAAGTATAATTATTGATATTCTTAGGGGCGGTTTAAGGGGCCGTGATGGTCTCAAAGGGCCCCCCCAAATCCTCTTTTGAGTCCAATGAGAAAAATTATTTTTTGATCAAAGGATTTTCTTAGCACTTTTTTTTTTAAAGTTAGTATTGCTACATAATTTTCATGTAATTTAAATAAAATATTTTTTATACCATTTGCTATTCCCAGAAATGTTTTAGTTATGTTTAAATGTTTTTCCTAGTCTTCTTTTCTATTAGCAATTATCAGAACTGTGAACGGTTGTCGAGGGTTGGGGTAAGACTCAAACTTGGATCTGAGCTGAAAGGAACCCTGTTACTGTTAGATACTTTTATGACGATTTAATTACACAGATTCAGAGTCTAATTAAATCAGATCTGATAAATCTAAGTCTGGATCGTGACACTGGGGCCCCTGATTTAGGGGTCTGTTTACATAAAGCTGATATTTAGAATGCATTTGACTTTGTTACTGATTATAATCGATATTTTGCATTTTTAGAGTAGGATAAGATTAAAAACAAAAAGAAATTGAGCTTGATTATTACAGGGGCACACGATGTATTTTCCCCGGAAATTTACATCTGGATCTAACAAAAATAACTACAGCAAAAGAGTGGGGCGGCAAAACACGTAAGAATGGCAAAAAAACTATTTTTTTTTATTTTTAAGATAAAGGCAGTGACGACTTTATTAACCATGACACCCTGTGCTAGGTTCTTTTCTGCGTCTCTACAAATGCTATACTCTTAAAAAAGAAAAAAGGGCAGAGGAGGTTACTATTTTATCTTGCATATGTTTCGTCCCCTTACTTTTTAGTGCCGTTAGCAATAGGCAACCTCGCGCCCTTTAAAGCCGAATCTGTATGAAAAAAAGGAATTGTAACAAATGATATGGCGGCATTTTTCATTTACCTGGAAATGGCCAAAGAACGAGAAATTAAGTTGGGAGGATAAAGCCAGGGGTGGCTGCGGTTTTATTAGTCATAGCAACTTGGGTATGGTTTTCTCCCTGCACCCCTACAAATATCATTCTTTTTCAAAAAAAGTTTTATTTTGCGTATTTTTCAAATTATCCTTTCTTATATTATTTGTTTTTAGTATCCCAGTCAGTCGCCCAACCTAGCCCCCTCTAATAATACTAGATTGGATCTGGATGAAAAAGTAATTTCAGCAATAGTAACAAGCCAGCATATTCCAGTTGCCTCCAAGGATGGCAAAACGCTTAGAAAACTTTCACAAAAAGACGAGTAAAAATTTTTTTGTAAGATAAAACCAGGGGTGGCTCCGGCTTTACTAGCCATTTCGCCCTGTATGACATTTTTTACGGTTCCTCTACAAATGCTATACTTAAAAGATAAAGATTTTACTGAGAATTTTACTTTGGGCATTCAACTCCCAATTTGTGTTTATTGTCCAGGGCAGTCACCCCTCGCCCATGACAAAATGGAAAAAGAAGAAAGCTCCACGCTGTGAGAAAAGGGAAAAAATAGAACAGCCTTCATGGAATATTTTTATCTAATAGAAAAGTCAAAGTGAGGGAATCGTTTGCCAATTATCCATGCTGGACAGTGCAGTACCGTATCCAGACGACGTTGAACAGTGTCATATACAGACATGAGTAGGGACTGACCTTGAAAAATGTTATAAGTGATTCTCCTAAACCACAGGAAGAGATTTAAATATTAGACGGCATAGACATGATACATTTGGAATGGGAGAAAGAAAATAGCCTAAGAGAACAGTTCGTTTTTTATATTCATTTGCTATCTTGCATTGTAGACGAATCTTTTTATCTATTTGTCTATTTTAATGCATTTGGTTCAGTTTTTCTTTTGGATTTTCCGGCTGCGAGGCATTTTATACAAATTTCATATATATATACATTTCTATATCAAACAACAAACAAAACCTGAATTTGGCGCCCCCTTTGCATTCTGTTTTGTTAGCGCCCGGGGCACGTGCCCCCTCTGCCCCCCTTAGTTTCGGCCCTGTTTCGGAATCTCCGACGCCTGAAACATGTAAATGCATCAAAAACCAGAAGTAAAAAAAAAATTTCGATTACAATACTTTCTTCTATTATAGATAGAAGAAAGTAAAAATCAATTGATTGTAACCAATAAAAACCACCTAGTGTTTATTGTGCACACATGTATTACTTACTTCTTAGTTATAAAAGTCCGTTATTGCTATGTTAAATGTGTCATAATATCACACTTAAACAGTAAACATGTGCAGGGAATTGAATGATGAACCCACATGAGTCCATATTACAGAAGATTCTATAACTATAATTATACTCAATAAAAAGTTAAAATTTCAGTGCAAATTCACCTTGTTTAATAATTAAATTTCATAAAAATACAACTAAATGTAAATATATTGCTTGAAGGAGCGTAAAACATACATAAAAATATTTAAAACAATTTAAAGTCCTTTTAAAAATTCAAAACGTTTTCAACCAAACTTACTCGGTCATCATCAGTGAAAAACTAATAGTTAAGTTGAGTTGTTGTCTCTTCGCGTTTTCTAGCTTGCTCGGAACAAACCATTTTACTTCAAGGGTGTGGAATATCAGGTGGGATGGGAAAGGTCATTCAACATTTCAAAAATAAGTATGACAGGTGGACTTCTCCCCTGTGTCTAAGTATTTGTTTATATTTATAGTGTGTGGGGGGGGGGGGAGAAAGGATTAGCTCAAAAAAATTCCAGTGCCAGGAGGTTATGACCCTGTTTGAAAACATTAAAAATAAACTTCATTAGTGGATTTTACTTATGGGACAGTATGAGCAAAGTATGTCTTTTAAAGTAAAAAGTAATAATTTTATTTTATTTCAATGTGGGCGATTTCCAGTATTGATTTAAAAAGGCTTTAATGTGTGTTTCAGATATAAAAAATTAAGTTTAAAAATTAATCCCAGATATCAAAAATTTAAATCTGCCATACTTGTGGATTTATTTATGGGCCAAAGCAGTTAAGATAGAAAAAATGTATTTTTGTACAGATTAAAAGTTTTGTTTTAATCTTAGTCACTCTGGAGATGTGAGAAAAAAATCTGTCAATAACACTTTTTTTTTGACAAATTAGTTTTTATTTGTTCCATGTCAGTTAGATTAGTTTACCAAACTATTTTAGTTTTGAGGAAACTTAATTACATCAAAAGTTTTGTAAGTTGAAAATATCAATTTTGAGATTTATACAACAGGGGCAGTGACAGAATTTGCTCGACAGGGAAGGGGGGGCATAGTCTCCCTGACAGTGGTAAGGGAGGTAAATTGGCAATATATATTAGAGGTCTACACTAGAGTCTTGCACGTATCATGTACAAACCAACCTGAATAGACAAAAAAAAATTGTAAGCACAAACCCACTACAACCTGAACTTGATGTGAAAAAAATTAATCCATACAATTATGAAGAAATAGTCTACAATGATATCGCTAATATCACTTTTATATTTTTTTGTATAAAATGGAACACATTACACATTTATTTTATTAATATTCAAATATATAGGGATTTTTAATTTATTTGAAAATTATTCCGGACTCTTTTGAAAAATCAGGCCAACCAGAACTCTTCCCAGAAAGAGTCAAAACCCAACCCAAACATCAGCCCAACCCACAATGAAAAGAAATAGTGTTGAATTAGATAAAAGACTATATAAAAGATTTCACAAACATTACCAGACATGGACAACAGTTGCTGATTTTGAAGTACAGACTGCACCTTTTTGTGTTGCCATTTCTTTTTTACACTACATATTATGTTGTCTGTCTATTATTCTTTAAAAACAAACACAAATTTGTAAAACTAAAATAAAGATTATAATAAAAAATTCAAAATCTATCAAAATTAGTCAATTGTTGTTATAATTTTTTTCAAACAAATTGCTTATTTCTTCAGATATAGTTTGTAGAGAATTTAATTACATATTATATTAAAAAAAACATATGAATCGGTTAATTTATTAAAAATTTATTGTGGCAAACCTACTGAAAAACAGCATTTCAAGATAATTGAGTAAAGTTTTGTTTTCACAGCTATCACCAGTCTGCATTTGACATTTGAAAGAGTGATGCTTTGAGACCTATAGCTACAAAGGTTGTTTGTCTCGAATGATCCATATATATTTTATTCACAGGAACACATACATGACTTCGACAATTACATAAATCTTGATGAGATAGCACAATGAAATTTACAACACCAGAGAATTACAACCAGAAGCTCCACAAAGTGAATGCAATGGAGCTGGTGGGAGTCAAACCTGCCGGCCTGATTCCTACGCTCTCAAGTGATTAGTGGAATGGTGTCTTAAGGCTGTTGGTCAGTAAACTTTCCGATTCCCCTCGCTAATGTTAATCCTATGGGCATAGGATGCATTCGTATTTTTAAAATATCTTCTCAGGGAATTAATATTTTTAACTTCTGTTTTCTTTGTACTGTTCTTAAAGAATGTATCTTTTTTTCTTAGTTGTCAATTTTTTTCTAAAATATGTGCTTAATTTATATTTTTATGTGTTAAAATCTTAGCGAAACTGAATAAGATTTTAACACTTCATATAAAATTAAGTATATATTTTATAAAAAAAATTGACAACTAAGAAAAAAAGAAACATTCTTTAAGAAAAATAGAAAGAAAACAGAAGTTAAAAATATTTATTTCCTGAGGAGATATTTTAAAAATACAAATGCATCCTATGCCCATAAGATTAACATTAGCGAGGGGAATCGGGAAATTTACTGACGAACAGCTTTAACTACTCGGTCATGGAGGCCTCCACCAGTCTGCACTGCTCAAAGTTTATGCCTCACACAAATATAATTTTAAGAATTTTCTTATTGGATGTATGATATTGTTAACGGTTCAAGCATTATAAAAATAATAGTGATAGTAAATGAATATTTTCATCATTTCAAACATTTTTGGTCATCTTAAAGTGAATATGTTGCACAGTAACAACAACAACACAAAATCCCCTGAAACATAAAAATATGAAAAAGCAACATTAAGAAACATAAGTCAGTCTGTAAAGCATGTTTGCAACAAAAAATTAATCTTTGTACAAGATTGTAATTATGTTAAGCCAAAATATATTTTACAAAATACTTTCATTTAATTCTCACTGAATTAAAGATGGCCATGGATTTTTTCCCTGGGATTGATTCATGAATGCACAATATTTTGCCACTATTGATTGGTGAATTTTGTGATTTTTCTTGCGACCAATTGGCGAAAATCAGGATTTTTTCTTTTTTGCAGAATTGACGATTTTCACGATATTTTCTTTCTACCAATGGAATTTGCAGTTTTTTATGTCCTCAATTGACGAATTGCACATTTTTCCTTAAGACTGACTGCCGAATTTCGCATTTTTTCCACGACTGATTAATTGCCATAATTTCTTGTGAACAATTGGTGCATTTCTGGATTTTTCCTCATGATTTACAGGCGAAACTCACAGGATTGTTTCATTCAATCAATGGACAAATTTCGTGATTTTTTCTGCGACTGACTGAAGAATCTTGCGATATTTTTTTACTTTTTAGAAATGAAATAAATTAAACTTTGGTTATCATTTTGCATTCCGGTTTTCAGAGAGTTCCGGATACGAGGACGCCGGATAACGGATCCCGTACTGTAATAACAAGCATAGTTTAGAATTATTAGTTACATAGTTTAGAGTAGTACACAATTTAGAAAGATAACATAAACTAAGTTTTTCAATGAAACTTATATCTCTGAAAAGAAAAAAAAAGAAATATTATAAAGGCTGAAAAAACTGGCATGTTCAGAAAATGCTGATTGCCAAATGCTTCAAATGTCTGGATGGATGAATGCTACAAAATCTATATCTAATGAATGAAGGGGAAGGGGGGCATCAGTGAAATAGTGAAACAGGAAAATAATTTTTTGCCTATTTTCCTGTCAAAATCAGTCAAATAATTCCGATTTTGTTATTTTAAAATTTGGGTTTGATGAATTTACTTTTTCCAAATAATAAGTACAAGAAAAAAATATTTTTGTTTCAATATAATTTCTAAGTTTATTTCTTAATATTTTGCAACTTTGATACTAAGACATCGTATGAGAATTTAAAATTAAAATACTGTTTCTGCCCATTACTTGAGTCAATTTTTGAACCAGTGGAGAAAAAAAAAATGTCAGATTAGACAATTTAGTCGCCAGATTAAAAAAGTTGGTTGCCAGTGGCTACCTGGCGACCGCATTTGTCAAGCCTTGTATATAGGGATGTTTTTTTATTTTTAGTACTATGGCTTATATCGTATTCCCTGAAAAAATAGTTTGATATGTCAAGATACTCTACATGCAATTAAGTCCAATTTTCAAAATTTGTGATTAACACAATAACTTAATACATTCTAATATAAATCAATTAATAACAATAATTTATTGCTAAATGTATTATAAAGATAATAGCATTTTCTAGCAAAAACACAATGTGAACATTATTTGCTAGTAAACAACATAATTACTCAGTATGATTAATTATTCTCATTATCTCACCTTTGGAAGATGTATTGGAATATATGTAGATAGCAAGCACAGCATTATCTCTCAGCCTTATACATGAGACAGATTTCCAGTCAATCAAATCATTTGTAAAATAGAACACACTGAACTATGTTCTTATAAGACTTCAATCTCTATGACAAACTGCTAGTATCTACAAGTGTCTTGGTATAGAATCATTGGAAAAACTATAAACAAATTAAAAAATGTAAACAAAAATATAGCTACTAATATATATATATATATTTGAGAATCTTATCTTAACACAGAACTAAAAAAACAGATTTGATATAAACGATCAATTCTGGGGAAGCTTGTGTCTATTTTATAAGTCCTTCACAATATGACATTCCATAAAAATGGCCTCTATATATAATTTTATGTTGTAAATATACTTTTCAAACACACACAAAAAAAGATAAGAAATGTAATTTTTCAGCATTTTAACAAATTACAGTATGTTAGTATTAAAAGGTCAGCACTGTTTCAAGGACATCTGCCAACTCTGGGATTTATCAGGATTGATTTGAATGAAACATTCTTAAATTTAACCAACAAACAAAAAATTGAGAGGCGATTTTTAAAAAGTAATTATATTAAAAGTAATTTATTTTTATTAGTTTCCCCATAGCTTTTTAAAAAAAAGGCAGGGTGGTGGTGGTGGAAATTTTTTTTTTATATTTTTACGACAATTTTTTAAAGCACTATTAATATTTATAAGTCAGGGCATTCATTTCATGATAACAGTAATTAATAACACATTTTTAATATTATTATGCAAACAATTTTTTAATATAAAAAGCTCTAAGTGTGCCATTTTTTGACTGAGTCAAGAAGGATATTATTTTTCGGATGAGGGACAAAATGGGTTATTTCTTTTTAACAAAAAGGCATGGAGAGTGCAGAGGCCTCTTGAAACTCTTTATGTGAAATTCTGTTTACAACAAGAAAGAAGCAAGTTGCTTTTCAGAAAGTTAAACTTACCCACTTTATATTTTGCTTCATTAGCATATAACATAAACAGAAAATAGTTGTTTATAAAAATATTTTGTTTACTCATACATATGACAACATTGGTGTGTTGGTTGGAAATGAAGTAATTTTGACACTCTTTTATTTAACTTAACTTGAATCACGCGTTTTAAAGATGGAATTTTGTAAACAACTTATCACTTGTTTCCTGATATGCTAGAATTATAAAATGTATACACGGGTATCTTTCTGATAACAATACAAAATTTTAATATTTTTAGAACTTCATTATAAATTAATAAAATAATTTTGAGGTGATTTTCCATTAGCTGGGGTATAAGTAAAGAAATATTTTTTATGGTTCCAACTATATATGAGTTGCAAATTTGAAATAGAAAATAAACAGTATTTTAAGGTTTCTTGAAGGCATAAATTTTTATAGTAAATTTGACGGTTTCTTTCCCCATAAAATCATGTAATGAGTGATTGACTTCAAAATTACAATAAACTTTCCAGGCATCAATATATTTTTTCCTCAATAGAATTGTTTCTGTAGATTTACGGAAATAATTGCATACCTATGAAGAAATTTTTTCAGATTATCAGCACAATCATAAGTCAACATAGCTACATTAAGAAAACACAGCACCCTATTTGCATTAATACAATAAACAATGCCTGCCTCAACTGCAAGAAAAGCATTTTTTCTGTATGGCAAACAAGTTCCTGTGGGCAATATAAACAATGTCAAAGAATGAAAAATAACACAAACTAATTTAGCAAACTTATTCAGTTTTACATTTTTTGAACCAACATGCTTTAAGCTGCATTCAAATCAAAACTTGCACTTTCGGAGATAACTTCAAAACAATCTTCATCCTTGAATCCATAAAATTTTCTAATAAGTTACTATTCCTAAAAACTTTAAAATTTTCATTTTCTTTTGGAAGTTAAAGATAGAGTAAAACAGATACAAATCAAAACATATATCATGCAGAAACTTGTCTAAATTGGATTAATTTAATGGTCCGAAATGAGAAAATGGGAAATCTTGTTACGAGGCAAATTCTGCATCATGCAAAAAAGTTAACGTGAAAACGGAAAGCAGTAAATAAAGAATTCATGAAAACCATCTGTATAATGCAGAAACGTGATATAATATTAATGCAGAAATAATAAATTCACTATTCAAATGCTCTACTTTTCTGTCTGATAACTCAATCAGAAAAAGAATAAAATCGCATTGTATAAGAAAACAACAGATTCTAGTAGTGAGCAAAGAGATAATATCAGCTAATTTACAATCAAGTATGACCAGACAATCAAATCCCAAATGCATTTCTTTTCCAGCCAAACCTTACAATATGTGTCTCTCCTCTAAAATCGATAGGATCTGTGTTTGTATCCAAGATATTAAAACACAATCCATTTTTTCAGCTAATTTTTACATTGTTTATTAAAGATCTAAAAACTGCTATGCAGCTGCAGTTTCTAATTCCAAATAAATGCTGACACAAACAACAAAATTGAGCACTTGTCTTTTGTGAAGATCTTTGTGCAAAAAGCAATTCACAAACACAAAAATTGGAAATAAATTTCTTTATCAAGTCTTTGGATAAAGGCTTAATAACTCAGCCTTTTTAATTTTCTGTCTTGTCTTGTCTTTTAAGTGTATAGGCCTAAACATTTATTGCGAGAAATTGGTAACAATAATAAAGCGAAGATAGGTAAACATACAAGATTTTACTACAACGTGCAACATTGCAATAATGTCATCAATGTCTCAATTTTTGGATAAAGTAATAAAATTACCAGAGCTTTCTACTAGTATAGTCAGGGCTTAATTTCTAAGAAAAGAAGTACCGGAGCCCTAACATTCTGCAGTACTAACACATGTAGTATACCCCTGCTGTCACTCCAATCTACATATTTACATTTCATACATTATTTCTCAAAATTTAAAGCATTATTTTTTTATTTAGAAAATAAAAAGTTTAAATATATCTATCTGTGTATAGTTAGCTATCAACTATTCCACACTTAAGTTATTACTACTTCCCAATAGAAAAACTTTGCATAATCTTAATGTTAATAAATCGAAGAATTCTGCAATTAAGTTAGCTCAGGATTATGATTCGGAAAGAGTGTTAACACAAAAAATGAATAGTTCACAACTATGCAGAATAGATAAAGACTATTTCTGTTCACTCTTTACTCTGATCAAAATAGCATTAAAATGATTTGAAATGAAAATAAATAAAATTTTGAATTTAAGACAGATTGAGCTGGAGCTTGCCCAAACCCAAAAACTGATATAAAAATCAAGCCTGTTTCATCACCATTTCTTATGTGAGCAACATACAGGGTGTCCCAAAAAGGAGTACCCATTTTTAAAAATGAATAAGAAACAAACAAATAGAGTTATTAAAAGAATTCTTGCAGGAAACAGATATGTGAAGTCTGAAATTTTATTTAGAGTATTTTATTATGTTAGTTCAAATTCTTACCGACAGATGGCGCTGTGGCTACCGCATTCATCAGCAATAGTTGAAAATTAAATGACAATATTTTCAATATGTCCTCCATTCATCACAATAACATGTCGGAGTCAGAATGAAATTAGCACACACCTTCTGCAACGTCTGTACGGAAATGGCTGTACACTCTTGAGCGGTTAATCGCTGGAGCTCAGCTAGCGAAGTGGAATTTTGGCAGTAAACTATATCCTCCAGATGGCCCCAAAGAAAAAAAATCACACGGATTTAAATCTGGTGAGTAAGGTGGCCAATTCATACCCTTGCCGGTTAATTTCGGGTAATTTTCGGTGCTGTAGCGCCATCTGTCGGTCAGATTTTGAACTATCATAATAAAGTGTTATAAACAAAATTCCAGACTTCACACATCGGTTTCCTGCAAGAATTTTTTAAATAACTCTATTCGTTTGTTTCTTATTCATTTTTAAAAATAGGTACTCCTTTTTGGGACACCCTGTATTATGTCACTTATAAGTGGTTTGATACAAAAGATTGCAGATGGGAGGAAAAGGAGTCGTTTAGAAGGTAATTAGGAGTCGTTTTTCGGAAGTGTCACTGCACTGGGCTCTGGTGAATTCTGGCCAATATTTAAATATTTACTAAAAACAGAGAAGTATCGGAGCTGTGCTCTGGTGAGCTTCGGCGTAAATTAAGCCCTGAGTATAGTATAATATTATGTACATCTACAATTAAAATTACTAAAGTACATTATATCATAAAATAGTATAATGCATTATGTAATATCATATAACGTACAATAATATTATAAAGGATTATAAGAAACAGTATTGAGTCGACAGCAGCATTTGGCGAAGGAAATAGGCGATAAGTCCTTCTTTTCTGTGTATGGGCTTTGCTTTTCTGCAGCAGGTTTTAAATAGGAATACTGTGACCACGCCTGCCACAAAGATTACGGTAGGTTGATTGGTTAATTTAGTGGGTTTATCTGGATTGCTGTATTTTTTAGAAATATCGTTTAGAGACTTTTTTGCAACAAGTGATACATATATGGCATAAATTTAAAAAAAAATAGTTTCCTCATCTACAAAGAATATATCAACATGATCTGATATAAAGATCCTTTTAATTAATCAACTGTCTACTTACGTACTTTACTTTTTCGTTTTGGCAATGCTTGGTTTTATTGATGAGAAAGTAGAAGTTTTTCGTATAAAACAGGTATTTTTTATTGTTTTAATATAGATAGTTTCCAGTTTTTTTTAATATTATCATGTTTCGCTTATGATGACTAACAGTCTAAAAAATGTTTCACAGACAGGGTTTTGTGTAATGTGTGATTTTAATTGTATTCATCAACCAAGCCATGCACAAATACGGCCACTGAAATGAGATTTCATTAATTAGATACTTCCCACATGAAAAAACTTATCATTTCTTCAATAATGATAGCGCGATCTTCTCTACGCCCCTGCAAATTACTTTTTAATAAAAATTTAACCAACCTTTTAAATGATGTCCTTTCTTTTTAGCTAAAAAAAGAGAAATAAAGAAAATTCTATTTTGTGTGGTCTGAGAAAACTCGATTTGCTGACAAATAATTTACAGAAGATAAAAACGAAAATATTCAAATATTACATAAACATGCAAAAAATATATTTTTCTGCAAAAGCTAAAAATTGTGGAATTATGATTTTAAATATAAAACTTCATTTTTTCTTTTCAACTTTTAACCATGACTGCTTAATCAATGTTAAAAAAATATTCCCAATTGCAAAGATAACAACAACAAAAAAAAAATCAATGCATTTTGTGTCAAAATCGGAATATCCGACCCAATGCATGTCTCTACTTAAAAGAGTTTTAATTAATTACATAATAATAGAAAATGAAACAAAAATATTCAAGTATTACCCAAAAATGTGAAAAATTAATTTTTAATCAAAAGAATGCATTAGTATATACAGTCGAACCTCGTTAACACGAAATCGCTTAACGCGAAATTTCGTTTAACATGAAATAATACTGAAGTCCCGTCAGATGAGTCTGAAATCAATGTTAATTAATTCGTTTAACACAAAATAGAATTTTGAAAAATCCTGCTTAACCCGACAGAAGGCGCGCACCCAGCACTGACGTTGGAGATCGCGCGGGGTGACTGGGTCACCCCAATCATTTTTATACAAATATTGTGCTATAAACAAGAAAAATATCATTTGATTTTAACAATAAGTTCATTAATTCATTAAGAAAGTACACTTCTTTAGTTAAAAAAACTTTTGTAATGTTTAAGAAAACTTTACAATCAAAATAATTACATACCTTTATCAGGAGTTTTAAATCTACATACATTTCTGGTAAACATAAGAAGAATGATTTTTACAGGTAAAATTATCATACTTTATGCAAGAAATTGTAGTTTTATTGTCTTTAAATCTGTTTAGTTCTGTTACATTGCATGCGATAATTTTTACTCTTGTTAAATGAATTATTATATTTTAAGTTCATGTTTTCACTTTTTGATTTGTTTTTTCTTTCCTTTTTCCAAAACTGTTTTATTTTTGCTAACAAAAATACTTTCTTCTGAATCAGAATTTTTGTAATCTTTATCCTCTTGCTCAAACTCACTTTCGCTGTCGTGAGAATTGTATATTTCCTCATCAGGTTCATTTTCACCAGCTTGATCAATTTGTTCTTCAGAAAACTCAACTTCATCTAATAAATTTTTCAAAAGTTCCATTTATTTTTAATAGTCTGTAAGTTTACGTTTGCATGCCATTATTTATTAAATAATTGAACGCAAAAAACAACATAAACACTTCAGAACAGAAAACTACGCCGCTTAGAATGAGAAATTTCAAAGCAATAATGGTCGTGTGGGGAGACTGAGTCACCCCCTTTTTTACATGGATTCTAAAAAACGATTGCTTACGCGCAGAAAGAAAAGGAATGTAAAAATAACATTACACCTAGCAAGGAGAGAGTCAGACAGGAGGATACTGAAAGGATGATTGATTACAGATAAACATTTTTCGTTGGACTGATGTTTTTCTAAGACTGGGGTGACTCTGTGCCCCGCGCGATCTCTCTCGGGTTAAGGCGAAAAATTATTTTCCTTCAAAGTCAAAATATGATTCCGTACAAATGTTTTCGATATTTCAAACTTACAAATCACATTCTCTTCTTAAAAATGAAATTTTCTCATGGTTTGAAAAAGACCTAAAATGGAAAAAGTTTTCAGAAAATGGTGAAATACTGAATTCCAAACTAATCCCTGCTTTTCTTTGATCTCTGATATGCGGAAGTGTTCCCACATTAACCATATGGGCTACACATCAGTCACAATGAAAGTTTGGGTGAAGGAATTTCGGTACTTTTCGGTTAGCCGGGCGCCAGTGAAATGTATATATCTATATATACATATCTATGTATACATACACACATATATGTATGTGTATATATATATGTATATATACATACATGCATATATAAATGTGTGTATGTATAGATATATGTATATATATGTATACATAGATATATAAATTTCACTGGTTAACCGAAAAGTACCGGAATTTCTTTTTCGAAAGTGATTGTTCCATTACTCGGTTGGCTCTATTGACAGTGACATAAACCATAAACCGGGTTTCCGAATTCTGCTATCGTTGAGTGAAAGAAGTGACAATCCCTACTTCACTACCTGACTAACATAATTGACACTCTGTTCGCAGTTGCTCTGTAGAATTCTGTGAAAGTATAGGTGAAAACTGGGAAATATAGTTAGTAGCCAGTGGCCGGTAGACTCAGTTTCATTAGTGGCCACTTTTTGAAGTAATTGGCCACTATTATGTTTCAAACTTTCAATCGTTGTATTTGTATATAAACATATTTTTCTATAAGAGTTTTATACCTATTGCATGAGTATGAGTGTATATCGCATGATAAAACAGTGAGCATGTGGCAAAAATTAAAATATTGAAGATACTGAAATGTCCTTAAAATCCACTTGTATCCATTGGGAAAACAGGAATAAATTACTTGAAATGCAATGCATGTGGAATCAAAGCTAATGAATTATATATTTTGCAGAATAAAACTGTATTTCTTGAAAAAATAATCCAACTAAAGAGGAAGCACATGAGAAAAAGTCGAAATGTTGAAAATACAGCTAAGTCGTTGAAATCTGTTTGCATCTGGTAGGAAAAAGAATTAACCAGTTCTCTAATTAGATGTAATCAATGTATAGAGATGCATATTTCTATGAAAAATGGTGTATTTCACTTGGCGATCGCAGAGGTCGATCCAGGAAAAATTTGGGGCCTATTTAGGGCCCCTTCACAAAAATCTATTTAATAAAATGCGATCCTTCACAAAATTATATTCCATAAAAACTTACTATTTATTATTTATTTATTATTTTATGTTTTAAAATGTGTAATTTGTAAACAAACACGTTCACCAGAGAGAAAAACTTCAGCAAAAGGGTTTTAAAAAGTTTTTGTTTATAAATGCTTGGTTCGAATTTGATTCGATTTCAACTTTCGTTACAAAATGTTATTTTTCACAAAAATATAATAAATTTCACAAAAATAACCTTTATTTTTCACAAAATGGGCCCAAAGAAAAAAAACCTGCATCGACCTCTGGATCGATAACAGATTTTTTAATCGCCACTTGGCGAGTGGCGATCGATAGCTGATTTTTTAATCGCCACGTGGCGAGTGGCGACCGCTAATTTTCACCTATATGTGAAAGATGAGTCGAAAACTGCAAGATTATCTTTAGAAACCAAGCAAACAACTTTAAACGAAGTCAGCGATAAAGTTCTGAGAAAAAAATCAGAAATTGCAGCAAAGTAGGGAATACCCAATAGAACACTCTCTACAATGTTAAAGAATCGTGAAAAATTGAAGCGGCTTATGCTGTGAGTAAATTCAAACCAGTAAGAAAATAAATGTGTAGTGGAAAGAACGAATGAATTGTAATTGCTCTCTTGCGGTGAATAAAAGAGGCAAGAAGTCAGAACATTGTTTAAACTTGTGCAGTTTTGCAAAAGAAAGCAAAGGCTTTTGCTGATGCTCTCAATGAGAGCGATTTCACAGGTTCTAACGTATGACTGACAAGATTTAAATAGCGTCTGCAAAATGATATGAGCATCTGTAGAGAATTGTCTGCAAAAAGGTATGTGACCGAAAAACGGGAAATTCTTTCCTAGACATTGTTTTTCCGAGTACATTTGCATAGATGAAGATGTGCTGACTTTGGATGTGACGACAGGCGTAGAAATAATTGCTGCATTACCTGAAAAATGATGACAACATCGAAGTGTCAGACGAGGATGAAGAAATTGACACAGAACGGAAAAGTTTAGTGTCATTAAATGAATCTAGCCATAGTATTGAAACCTCATCATCTCCTTATGGAACAAGAGGATGCTTCCTGAAAATTTGAGAAATTAGATGAGGTTTATACTTTCTAAAAGATGCACTTTACACAAATTGAAGCAAAAGTAAATATCGGACTTTAAGAAAAAATGATTAGCAAGTAAATAAATTTATTATTGCCTACAGTGATTATGAATTTGTTTAATTTCTTAAAGAAATTTTCTATTTCTTATTAATTTATTATTTTATGAGGAGGGATATATATGAAGGTTAATTTATGTAATTTTGATATCTAACAAAGTTATAAGACTGTTATGACGGTTAACACGAAATTTTGGATGACACGAATTCGCAGTCCTTCAGTTTCGTGTTAACGAAGTTCGACTGTATAATGAAATTCAACAAATTTGATTTTGAAGTATTAAATTTTACTTTTTCATTTCAAATTTCAAACATCAATTTCCAAAAAATATTCTCATTTACAAAATGTACAAAATCAAACATTTACCTCCTAATTTTTACTTAAATCGGTTTCTTCTTAAATCAGATTCTTCTTAAATAAGACAGATTGGCTGTGAAGTAATCAAAGCTTTCAGCTTCTTTTTAAATCTGATTCTAATTGTCGGGAGCAGTAAGAGAGTGGACTGTAGTAAGTTTTTAATTATTTATTTAATTAATTGCCAAGGGGCAAGTGAAGTTTTGTTTAACTTCTGGTTTGAGCGCAAGGGCACTCGTGACATGAGATGCTGCTCGTTTTGAGAACGAAGCTCAACTGACGGTTTTACAATTTATCAGCTAGGTGGCGCTGATCTATTAAGCAAACTTCGGGAGCGCACACTAATTAAATTGAAGATGTTGGCGGGAAAACATTGAGACTTGCTGTGTTTGCTTAAATTAGATACTGCTAAATCGTTTAGAATTCGGATTACCAAGGTTGTGGTAAATACATAAATGTAGATAGGAATAGCAGAATGAATAGATGGTAGCAAGCTAAACACAGCTCTTGGCATTTGCACAAAATATGATTTAGTACATAGATTTATTTTTGGATTCCTGTACATGCAGTGGATAGTATCATTGTAAATTGGATTTTTTAAATTTTCTGAAGATTAAATAGAGAAATTGGATAGTCAGTGCTAGATTTAAATCGATTTAAGTCCAGGCCTAGAGCAGTTGGACTATGATACCATTATTCCAGTGACTGCAGCAAGAAAAATCCTAAGCTAAGCCATTCCCAGAGTTTCCCCCAGACAGTTTTAGAAGGGTGCTGAACCCTGCCTGCCCTTTGGTTTACAAAATATCACCCTTCTTGCTCCTCATAAGAAGAATTAGCACCCTTCTTGCCCCCTCCAGTAAAATAATTAGCTCCCTTCTTGTCTTCAGTAAAAAAGTGCCCTTTCTCCTTTTTGCATTAAAAAATTTGCTTTCATGGTAAAAACTGACACAATGTTGTCTTAAAAAGAGTGTTTTAACTTTGAAATATCAAAAGTGGCTTTAAAAACCAAAAGAATACCTTTAACAATTGAAAAAGTGCCCTTAAAAATCTGAAAAGTGTCCTCAAAAATACAAAAAGTGCCCTTAAGGAAAAAAAAGTGCCCTCTTCTCACCAGCAGTACCCTGCCCTTTTTTAAACCTGGGGGAAACTCTGCCATTCTAATTCCTTTATGAGCAAATATTGGTTAGTTTTACTCTTGGGACTGGAGTTACTCTTGGCTAATATTGACTCAACCTTCTAACTATAATAGTTGACTTGAAATTGTTCCTCGAGTCTATATACCCCATGAGGATTCATTTTTAGCTCACAGGCTATCAAAGCCTGAGAGCTTATGTGCCCGCCGGTTCTGTATGTATGTATGTACGTACGTATGTATGTATGTATGTATGTATGTATGTATGTATGTATGTACGTATGTATGTACGTCACGCAATAACTCTTCATAGAAATATCCGTTTTCCTTCAAATTTTGTTTATAGGTTCACTGTGTTAAGGCGCTTCACTGATTAGTTTTCGGGATTGATTGGTTAAGTATAAAGGGGGTAACGGGGGGCTAATGCCCCCTTAATTTATATAAATGGGTTTTTCATGCAGAATTATCCCATTTGCTTCAAAATTTGTTTATAAGTTCATTGGGTTAAGACGCTTCCCTGATTAGTTTTCGGGATTGATTGGTTAAGTATAACGGGGGGGGGGGGGGGGGCTAATCCCCCCCTTAATTTATATAAATGGGTTTTTCATACAGAATTATCCGATTTTCTTCAAATTTTGTATATAGGCTCATTGTGGTAAGGTGCTTCCCCGATTAATTCTGGAGATTCATTGGTGAAGTATAAAGGAGGGGAACGGGAGGCTACCCCCCTCCTTTAATTTAGATAAATGGATTTTTTATGCAGAATTATGCGATTTTCTTCAAATTTTGTATATAGGTTCATTGTGATAAGGCGCTTTCCTGATTAGTTTTGGGGGTTCTTCGGTTAAGTATAAAGAGGGTAAAGGGGGGGGTCTTATCCTCCCCCCTTAATTTAGATGAATGTGTTTTTCATGGAGAATTATCCGATTTTCTTCAAATTTTGTATATAGGCTTATTGTGGTAAGGAGCTTCCCTGGTTAGTTTTGGGGATTCATTGGTTAAGTATAAAGGGGGATACGAGGTGGTAATCCCGCTTAATTTACATAAATAGGTTTTTCATGCACAATTATCCGATTTGCTTCGAATTTAGTATATATGTTCATTGTAATAAGGAGCTTCCCTAATTAGTTTTGGGGGTTCAATGGTTAACTATACGGGAGTGAGGAAATGGGGGGGATGATCCCCCCTTAATATATCGTGGATTTCTTTATTTTTCGAGGAGCTTATTTCAAATTCTTTGAAATAAGTGTATAAAATACAATTAGTGTGAATAGCCTGTGTGCTCAATGCCCTCAGTTTAACTGGGCAGTTTTCTTTTTTATTAAGTATCTGTCTGATTTCAGACCTGTCTCTAATGTCATAATAGGCCTTCATCACAGTCCTTTCCAAGTGTGTTACAGACCTTTAAAGTATTCGAATATATCAGGGAAAACCATGGAAAAAAATAATGCATTTTATTATTCAGTGCTATCCACCATCTGCCGCATGCAACGTGTCTTCGTGTGTGACATGGAAAATTTGTGAAACACAATAAAATGTATTGTTTTCTGTTGATTCTCTGTCCTTATTCGTTGTTTTCACTTTTCTTCTTAGTCTGTCTAGCGCCGGCAATTTTCATGCTACAAGTACCGTTCCAACACTTTTTGTGGTTTTTCACATTGAAGATCACATTCCAATAAAAAAATAGGTGTTGCCATTTGAAATTTTCAAAATTTTGTAACTGTAACCGTAACTGTTAGAGTTTAACTGTTGTTTTTCATACGCAGGGCCGTAGCGAAAGAAAATTTTTAGGGGGGCAAAAGGCAAGATTGGCCGACTCAAAAATGTTTCAAATCCGACTAATGTAAAATAGTCAATCTGTTGCATTATTTCTTAATTAATAGTTTTTACAATTAATTTTAACTGATTAATTATAATTGATAGTTAAAAATAAAATATATGATTTTGTATTACTAAAATGTTTCTTTGATATAACTCAGTAATTATTTAAAAGATTTACCAAGAACTTTACTGGAAAAAAAAAAGAATATGTATTGATAAGAAAAAATCCTACAGTTATATTTGTGAAAAACACATTTGTTTAGAATGATAGAATGAAGTAATAGTTTAGTAAATAGAACGTAGTGATTTTCAACATAAAAGCTAAATAAAAATGTGATCTCTTAGTTCTAAAAATTATGATAATGTAATGAATGGGAAGTACTTTCAATATTTTATTAGCATACGATAGAAAATAATTTGAACTTTATATTCCAATTAGAGATAATATCGTATGGAATTGACAATATACACTTTCAGTAATTCTAATTGTAAAACTAAAAAATGCACACTAGGGGTACTGAAAATATTCGGAGGGCCTCAAAATTTAATTGCACCTGGGGCCTCTTGAGTGCTTCATCCACCACTGATTGTGTTTTATAGGAATGTCAAGGGACCGACAGAAACATTTGAATTATCCACGATTTCGAATTATTCAAGTTTGATTGTACTATTTTTACATGAATTACACATCACACTGAATAAAGCAAACCATTCATACCTTTCTTATCACCAGTCCCTGTCGAGTGGTTTCCACTGTGCAGCCATGTTGATAACTTCTTCGAACTTTTTGCAGCCTCCCAGTTTCTTCTATTTAGAGTCTGTCTTTTTTTATTTCCACTTGGCGTTTCATAATATAAACTATTATCTCAACACAAGCAAAGTAAGATTAACCCCTTGGGGACGAGCGACACGTTTACATGACGCATAAGATGCTCAGAATTCTCGATTATTCCCACCAGTTAATTTTTATTGTAAGCTTTGCCTTATATAATGACAGCATTTCTGTGATTCAATTAGGGGAAAATTTCTGTTTTGAAAAACCGGTGGTAAAAGATGAAAAATTCCGTAAAAGACTCTCGTCATGAAGGTGTTAAGTTATAAACTATCGTACTATCACTACTATGCGACTCTCAACTGCCCTGACAGTCCGATATTGATGAGCAGTTAGTAAACAAATGACTCATCATGAATAGCACTAGCTCACTGCACGTCCTAGCTTGCACTTGACTCATCACTCGGCAGGCACCTGGCGCGACATGACACATTTGACTCGACATTCTGCTGTCTGCTCTAGAGATGCTTTTGCATGTGAAGCGTATGGAGTATTTGAACGGATACGCAAAAACATTTACTCTAGCACTTTGATGGATTTTTTTAATTATTAACTTTTAGCTAGGTGCTGGGTATTTTATAGGAAGTTAGATTAGATATTAAAATACAATAATTTTTTAACCATTAGTTTGGGGCCCCGGCGGTAGTTACGGGTCTGAAACGCTGTACTATTTATATTGTTTTAAGTGCAAATGTGTTAATGTTCCGCAATCGCTTCAAGTTTTTTTTTTTACCATAAAACTACTTTTAATAATTTAATTTTTCCTGAAATCCTCTACTTTCTGAATTCTTTATTAAAAAAATAATTCATCTTACGTATGATTTAGTTTTTAAAAAAAGTAATCGCTAACATGTACCATAATTTCCGGCGTATAATCCGCGGATCAAACAATTATGTTTAGACCCAGAAATTTTATTTAATAATTGAAGTAAAATATTTACAGCGATCTAGTATGTTCCATTATATAAAATAAAATTTCTGGGTCGAAACATAATTGTTTGATCCGCGGATTATACGCCGGAAATTACGGTAATTAGGGTATACAATAAATATTAAGTAATTTATAAAGGCTCCAATTCTAATTTTTATAATAACAAGTGAAAAATCAGTGAAAATTATGTAATTATGTTATGTTGGCACAAGTATATAAATTTAGTTTTAGATTTATCAAAAAAAAAACAAAAAAGTAAGAAGTTTTTAGGTATTAAATGTTAAATGCACGGATATTTTTTAAATTTATTCATCTTTTTTTAAATAGTTTTAAAAATTCTTCGTTTTTATTTTCCAAACGTTCCTAAAACAGCTCCAAAGGCCGTAAACATCATATCGCTGCTAGAACCTACTATTTAACAAGTATAAAATTTCTTGAATTTTCTTAAGCGACTTTCGCATTCGGTCGACCTAGTTTATGCACTGGCCTCCAAAAGTTAAGGTACAAGATGTTTTTCGAAGCTCACCAGACAAAAAATGGCAGTCAGATTAATCTTCATAGTTTATATGAATGACAATAAGCTTTAAAAAAACTTATGCAAAAATTACCGCTACCACTTTTATTTTATAGAAAAGAATAGGTACTTGTGAATGAGAGAAAAATATGCAATTATGAAGCTTTCGTAATTTCGCGTGTAAGTTTTTTTGCATTCGAACTATTGTTGTCAGTTTTGTTCACAACAGCCACTAGTCTAGAAATGTCTAGAAGAAGTCGTTTGCCCGATTCATTAAGGTGGCGGAAATGGGGTTGTCACAGGCCGCTACTGCTAGACGGCTCAATGTGTCTCGCAGTGTAGTCCAACGACTCTGGGATCAGTATGAATCCGAAGATTCTGTGTCCAGAAGACATGTTCCAGGCAGCCCACGTGTTACAACACCTGCAGAAGACCGGTTTCTAGCTCTTTCGGCCCGAAGGAGAAGACGCACTACTGTGCCGCAACTCATTGCAGACCACTTTGCAGCATCAGGGAGAAGAATCTCCCCTACTACGGTGCGAAGACGTCTTCACAATGCAGGTCTCTATACAAGGTGACCAGTTGTGTGTTTCCCCCTCAACAGACGACATATATATATATATATATATATATAACCACCCACAAGATTTGCTCGTATTAGAATATATGATATTCAGCACTATTAGGGAAGTGTCAGTGAATATGGATGCAATGTATCTGTGCCCACCTGGGATATATTTTTATTTTGGTAACTATGAGTCCATAAATATTATCATAAAGATAATCGTGGAAACACCCATGTAGAGAAAGCCCTATATCCTAACATGTATCAGATGTCCTAATTTGCCCAGACTTGTCTGTGACAAAATCAAGTCATCTGTGGGATATGTATGAACAATTTTGAAATTTCAATAAAACTCAATCATAGTTTCAAAAATGCACATTCAACACCTGATGCTAATGTAAAAAGAAAGAAAAAGATTTATTGGAAATAGGATGCTGGAGGAAAAGAGCAATTAAAGAAATTAACAATAAAATTGAAAATATAAAGCAGTATGATAATAAACCATATTAACAGAAGACATAAAGGCAATGAGAAAATAAATAGTTTCTTTTTAAAACTAAAAAAACATTTTTGTGTTTTGAAATTTTTTTAACAATAACCATTTTGATTTAAAAAATTTAAATAATATAATTAAGGTTATTAAATCTATAATGTCGACTCATCATTCAATTCCATGCACATGTTTGTTCCTTAAGTGTAATGCTATAGCACACTTGTCTTTTCTAAATAAAATGTAAGTGATACATGTGCACTATGCTAAGGTGTTTTTAAGAGTTACACTTTTTTAGAGTTTACACGTTTTTAAGAGTTAACAATTGAGAAATTTGATTTTTAAAGTAATATTTAGTAGAACAATGAAATTTTTTATTTATGATGTTTACATGATTCATATTTAAGAATATTTTAATGTGATTTTTTTCATATCTACTTTAATTAAATAATGATTATGTATCATAGTGATGTTGTGAAATAATGAAAATTTGTTTATTTTAATGCTGATATAGAAGTATGAGAGAATTTTGACATATGATATTTGAGCCCAAACCATCTTTTGTAATGCTTCAAAGCAGGGTCGGGTTTTTGACATATGACATGTCAAAAACCTGTCGAAAAGTGTCAAAAACCTTATATACATTTTTTTTAGCAATCATTAGTAATATTTTATATTATATCAAGCTAAAAACTTATTAAATAATAAATTATACATTATATAAATAATTTTTATTTAGTCATACTATAATTAAGTTCCATAGCTAGATTCTGATGTAATAAAATTATATATCATTATTCAAATTATTTGTCAATTGCCATACTAGAAAAAATAGCAAAAAATATTGAAACTACTTTTAAATGGGTTTTTCAAAGTACTTTTTATATTTTTATTACTATTAAGTATTTGGTTTATTATAAAAAAATTTAGCAATCTAATTTATGCTTAAAATAAATAAATAAAGGCTTGTGTAAAGCTAAAGTAGCCACTATTCAATGGCTGTTCATAAGTTACCTAGACTTTTAATGATTCTAAATGTTTGTTTTTGTACATAAACTTTAAATATAAACCAGAATTGCAACACAAAGGTTCTTTAAGTAATTAAATGAATTATAATATGAAATGTTCTTTAAATCAATAACTTAAAAGAAGATGGTTTGTTATTTTCAATACTTACACATATATAATATATCTTCATTTTATTATGTTAGTTTTAGTTTAATTATTTAGAACTATTTCTTTATGTTAAATTTATTTTTTATACATTATAAAATAGTACCTTTTTTCTATCCAACGGTTTGAGTATCATAGCTGAGATTTATTCCAACTGAGTGAAAAATGCTGAGACTAGAACTTGGGTACTTTGGCTTGCCGTGCCAATGCTTTTCCTACTAAGCTATTCCAACAATATCCTGGTTGGCATAATTCACTCTTATTTGTTGGACATGGCTGTGAACTTCAGTGCTAATTTTATTCATCTGAGGTATAACTATAGCATTTTTACATGATGAATGTGATACAACGCAGAAACTAACTCCTGTATACCATGTAATTAGGTCATAATGAACAGACCCAGGTTCAAGTCCTGGTCCCCGCGTTTTTTGCTCTGTTGGAATAAATCTCAACTATGATACTCCAACCTTTGAATATGATTTACCTTGTTGAAAAAACGTTCCTTTGTTCATTAGTACCTTTTTGAGGGGACTAACATTAAAACAATATAAAAATGAGTATATTATTTATATGAAATTTTATACATTAAATTATACAAGTACCAGCATTTCCCCCATGTTTAAAAAAGGGCAGGGTGGTGCTGGTGAGAAAAGGGCACTTTTTTATTCTTAAGGGCTATAAAATTCTTAAGGGCTGTTAAAGCCATACTTTTGATTTTTAAAGTCACTTTGAATATTTAAAAGTCAGGGCACTCTTTTTAAGACAACATTGAGTAATTTTTACTATGAAAGCAAACTTTTTAATACTAAAACGAGAAAAAATACTTTTATTAAAAAACTGAGGGGCAAGAAGGGTGCTGTTTTGTAAATCAAAGGACAGGCAGGGTGCAGCACCCTTCTGAAACTGCCTGGGGGAACTCTGCAAGTACTATTTAATAGTTTGATTAGTTTATATTTTTAATGTAACGATACTTTTAAGTAATTATTTTATTATATATTTATAGCTTACAGTTATTTTCAAAGTAATTTGTTAAACCAAAATCATGTTTTGAGTTTTCAGGTGTCGACACAGAATTTTTTTTTCTTGAGGCCCATTTTGTGAAAACTAAAAATTATTTTTGTGAAATTATCATATTTTTGTGAAATTAATTTTGTTATGAAAGATGAAATCCAGCTGCTTAAATTCAAACCAAGCTCTTAATGATAACTTCTTTAAGTCATTCTGTTAAAGTTTCCTTTCTTGTGAACTTGTTTTCTTTGTAAATTATACATTTTAAAACCTAACAAAATAAAAATAATTAATGGAGAGTATGTTTTTATGGAATGGAATTTTGTGAAGGGACCTGATTTTTGTAAAGGGGTTCTAGATAGGCCTTTTTTAATGTCTAAAACTGTCAAAAAGTTTACCCATGTATCTAACACTAAAAATTAAGAAAAATTGTAAATTTAATGTTGTTGTAAAAATAATTTTAATCAGTTTTTGGACTCAATTTTAGGTTTTTGACAGTCATTGTCAAAAACTACGTCAAAAAGGGGTTTTTGACATGACGGTTAAAACCGGATAAAACTGTCACACTGTCAAAAACTTGCCAACCCTGCTTCAAAGTCACTATATCAAATTAGTTATTTCAAATCTATTTCTGCACTTTCGAAGTGAATTCTACAATATTGCTTTTAAACAGGTATTTATATTCTGCTTTTAGATGATGCATTACAAAAATTGAAACACCATTATTTTAAATGTTTCTGTTTTGAGAATTTTTATTCAATATACTGAAAGTTTTATAGATGGATTTGTTTTTGAATAAAATATTGCTATTTATGTGATTTTTCATCCCCATCTTATGTTCATTTGTAAGACATTATAACTATTATAGATAATCTATTATAACTCGTTTAAATGACACTATTCATGCATTTAATCATCTAATTTGCATGGACCTATGTAGGAATGTTTATAGCTGTATTTCAAAATTGCAGAAGGAAATGCATTTCCTTTTATCTGTAATCAATCAGACATAGATTTAAACATGATAAAAATGTTAATAAATGATTGAATGTAAATTATATTAAATAAAGCAGAATTTTGTCCCAATAATCATTTATATTAGATCAAAAAATTCCAGAAATCTGGAGGAAATTCCAACTAGACTCATCGAAGTATCAGAATTCCACTTGCTAAAAAAATGATTTATTTTCTCCTCATTGATTGTAAATGTATCATAGTTTTCATGGAATTATACATTTTCTTTCATGAATTTTCTTTAATCTTTCTTTATAATATTTTCAGTATGATAAGTCATTTATTTTATCATTAGAGCTATTTATTTTATTTATTATAATTTTATTTATAATTTTATCTTTATATAGTTAGGAAATTCATCTGATACACCTTTAGTTCAGACATAATTAGGAATCTGCTGTAGTTTTTAATACTATGTTAAACTTTTTATTTTATTTCAGTTTTCTACATTGATTAAAATTTTTTATAAATTTATTTTCTCTTAAATTGCTTTTTCATAAACCATAAAAAGTGACTGATTAAGTCGTAATTCTATCTATTACAGATGCATCAAGCCATAAATGTAGATACATATGACATCACTCAAAACAGTCTTTAAATTGTGAAATATGCAGCAAAATATTTCTTTACAAGAGATTTTTGGAGGAGTATCTTCTGACTCACAAGAAGGAAAATCGTTTGTTTGTGAGATATGCAAGAAGAATTTCTCTCAAAAGAGCATTTTAATAACACATCTGATAATTCATACTGGTGAGAAACCTTTTGTGTGTGAGATATGCAACAAGAGATTTTCTCGTAAGAGCGATTTAAGACAGCATCTGTTAACTCACACTGGTGAGAAATATTTTGTATGTGATATATGCAACAAGAACTTCTCTCAAAAGACCAGTTTAAACAACCACTTGTTAATTCATACTGGTGAGAAACTTTTTAGGTGTGATTTATGTAACAAGAATTTCTCACAAAAGAGCCTTTTAAGCCGGCATCTGTTATGTCATACTGGTGAGAAATCTTTTGCATGTGAGATATGCAACAAGAAATTCTATCAGAAGCATCATTTAAGTAGGCATCTATTAATTCATACTGGTGAGAAACCTTTTGTGTGTGAGATATGTAACAAAAAATTTTCTTATAAGTGTAACCTGAAAAAGCATCTATTAATTCATACTGGGGAGTAACCTTTTTGTTGTGTAATATATACAAGAAAGATTTTTCTGAAAATGAGTAAGCTAAGCATTTTATTTTTCCTTTCCATAATTTGTTATTTCTTAATAACTAACTTTCATATATAAATACTCATCAAACACTTGCTTCCAACGTAAAATTATTAAATAAATATGAGTTACTTTTAAACTACATATATATAAAACAAACCTCGACGTTTCGGTTAATCTTTATAACCATCACCAGGAGAAAAAACCTTCATAAATATGAACAGCAAAAATTAAAATGTGTTACATGATTGACATTGAGTCACAATATTCAATCTGCCAAGAAGATTCTTGGCACATCTAACACATTAATTCAAAACTTTGAATTCATACCAGAAAGTTATAGTAGTAATTTGTATTTTATATAATGACAGACTTTTCATGATTGCATAAATTAAAATTATTCTTTTAGAATTTCCGGTATGAATTTTGTATATTTTTGTATTTTTGACGACATTTAACATAGCTGGTATTCAGCCTACTATCACTAAATTGAATATTGTGCTTAGGAGGCTTCTCATGATAGCCCCGACTGATTGTTAGATTTAAGCGTTGTATGTATGGACACAGCTCTTTCTGGACCAGCGCTGTGAGGTGTTAAAGAAACATATGATTGTTTCAATTTGTTAAAAACTGAGTGGGGTTGAGACGCTTTAAAGTAGCGATAGAGTCTTGCTGTTGATGAGGTCCTATCTGATGGAGGAGGCAGTTTTTCAGCGGTGTATAAAGCAACCACATCATCGGTAAAATCGGCAACTTTGTCTTTATCAAAAATGTTCTCAACATCAAGGCAGGCTGCACTAACAACCTCTGTTGGTCTTCTTGCTTTTAAGAAAACATCTATCTTGTTGGAGATGCTCATTTGATCCTCTTCAAATCTTTGTGAAACAAATTCTTTGCAACTCAATACAGTTTCTTTTCTCACTGCAGACCAACATCTCTTGGTAGAAACTAATGAGTTGCAAACTTTATGCCTGCGAGGATTTTCTTCAACATCCGAGTCAATTTCAAATTCCTTAGTACCTTCATTTATGTCCATCAACTGCTCTTCGTATCCACAAAGGGTAACACCCATCTTCGATAAGAGTCAAAGCATTCGTAAAAATTTTCTTTGACAATTCTATGTCAGGCGGTGTAATGAAAGACCTTTGACTATCTTTCTGAAGTTTTTCAAAGTGCTGCAACAGATCTAGCATTAGGCAAGTCATGCGTTGTTGCTCACCATCTTTCATCCAGAATCGGAGGAACTCGCGAGCCTCCGAGGTCTATGAAGCTTTTTCAGTTTTTGATGAGTCGGGTTGATGGTTCACAATGTTTTCCCAATGTTTTTACATGAAAGAAAGATTGTGCCATACTGCTTTAGCTAAGTTTTTTAAGTGTTCCACGAACCGCACTTCAAAATATGCAGGGAAACGAAAGGCAGTTTGGTTTTCTATTTCAGCTATATTTTTAAGTTCTTCAAAACGTAGAGCAGAAGCCCGATAAAATGTTGCTACAGATTATCTGAATCCCATCACTGGATGGATTGTCAGAAAATAATTCTTTCAAGCAGAAACGTAAAGGTCACAACAATGGCATGTTTCCCATAGGCCATAGGTCACAGGCACGTTCCGCCATCCCAGCCTGCCTCATATTGTATCGTACTGTCCCTGCCTATACACGGTATCTGCTATAACGACTGTCGCCAGTCATATTATCCGAAGCACAAAGATAGTTTTTTTTATTCAAAGATTTTTTATTTCAAAAATTGCCGGCACCATTCCCTGTCACTGGGCGACACTAGTGTCGCCTACTTTATATGTTATTTTATGCCCTGATGCATGTTCCTAATTGTTTACTTAGATGTTCTTTTTCACTTTAATAAACTGTGACGTTTCATTAAAGTATCCTGGAGGTGATGGAAAAAGTTTCATAATCTGTGCTTGATGTATGATTTTTCATTCTTGTATCAATATTACATCAAGGCATTTCTCTATCAGCACCAAGTATAAAATGAAAGTATCCAAATTCAAGTGTTATGTCACTACTAAGATGAATGGTTATATTGTAAGTTCTTTATTTTTAGGATGTGATGTGTAACATTAAAGTACCTATGTTAATGTATGTTAATTGGGACTTAAAACGGCCTATAGAGGCACTGATCGCAGCCTTCGGTACAGGATAATTGTCCCTTTAACTAATGCTAAAGTGCCATTGAAACCATCATTTATTGTAAATGCGTTTGAAAGTGTTAGATATTCAAATTTTTACATTGTCATATAAACACAAAACACAAATATCACATGAAATCTAAAATTGTGCAAAAAAAGAATCAATTATGAAGAAATTAAAAATACATGTAATTCAATGGGCTTGCAAGGGATTTTCCTGAAGCGAGAAGTTATATCTTTTCTCCACCAGATGGCGTATTCGAACTCTTGAATTCCCAGTAGACTCTCTCAAATTCACACAGCTTGGGACCAGAGGCTGTGCGGATTTTAGAATTTTGCAGATTTCTGGTCACTGTTTTGTGTACATTTTTTAACAGTAATTTGAATGTAGTAATGCACTCAAAATTATCATGAATGCTTACAATAAAGCAAAAAATTAAAATAATTATGAGAAATAGTAAAGTAAAGGTTACATAAATAATTAATAATACATGACTAAATATGCATAATAATGATGAGATAATTTTGTCTTGAATTATTCAATGAAACTTGCCTCATAAAGGTACATTAGTAATTTACATCAAAACCATAAAATTACAAAATTTTATTTGATGTTTGGCCAGATTTAATAAACAAAAAAGCTTAATTAATACAAAAATGTATTTGATAAAAAGATCAATCACCACTAATATCAGTGCTACCTTGTATATTTTCAGAAATAAATTTATACTTCTTTTATGAGAAAGCAAGAGTTCAATGATATTAACCAGAATTCCATATTAAAATGTGAACAAAATGATATAAAAATAAAAAAATCTTGAATTTTCTCCCTACATAATAACTGTTAAGTTTCATTATTTACATCTGAAACAATCTGCGGATTTTAGCCCGAATTTTTTTCACAAGCTTCAGAACCAGATTTATAATTAAAAAGAAATTCAAAGAGTTTGATAATAAGACCTGTTCTTTTTAACACTTTCCAACCTAGTTGAAAAGTGTTTATGCAGGGTTCGTACGGTCCTTGAAAGTGCTTAAAAGTCCTTAAATTTTTTTAAAGATTTTTTGGTCCTTGAAAGTACTTATTTTTATTCAAAATTTGCAAAAAGTGCTTGAAAGTCCTTAAATTTTTCTTTGATTTTTTTCCCTCTTTATTTTTGTCTGAAAAATTTCAATGATAATCATTTTTCTAAATTGTCTGCCTTCTTTTTGTCTTTATTACTATCGGTAATACTTTAACAAACGCCCTAACCTTAACCAGACAAAGCGGCGATTCCCCCCCCCCTTCCCCTTCCTAGTCGGCGCCTATGCCCTCGCAGCCAGGAGCGCTTTTGTATCTCCGGATCTATGGGTCCGATCACGACGCGGTTTGGCTCATTCGCCTCGACATCGATAGCCTTAAAGATTTCAGTTATGTTCGTATAGAAGATATCGCGCCCCCTGGTGGTGGAAGGTGGAACTAATGGATTTTGGAGCTATCTCGGGTTCTATGGGTCCGATCACAACGTGGTTTGGCTCATTCGCCTCGACATCGATAGCCTTAAAGATTTCAGTTATGTTCGTATAGAAGAGATTGTGCCCCCTGTCAGTGGAAGGTGGAAGTAATAGATTTTGCAGCTATATCCGATCACAATACGGTTTGACTCATTCGACTCGATTTCGACAAAACTTAATGATTTTAGTTTCGTGTTTCACCACCCGGGGCAATAGATTTAAGGTTATTACACGGGACCGGGTATCGCCGGGCGGGTCAGCTAGTTTTCTATATTTTAAAATAAATTTATTCTAGGTTTTTATTTATACTTCAGACATAAAAATAATTACATCTTAATTGATTGTATGCTTACATGTGTGATGTATTTGTAGATTATTTCTGATGTATTTTTATATTTCTTACACGTGGCAAACATTCTAAAAACCTTGAATCTAAAAAAATGAAAAAGAAAATGAAAGATTTCTTCTCAAAAACAGCATCTACTTCAAACAATTTAGATGCCAATACATCAGAAAAAAATAGATACTAGTTGTCGCGAATCCTATTGAATTCCTACTAACAGGAGATGTTTTCATAAATGTATCTTTCTAAGCTGTGTGAGAAAGATGTTTTTTGTTTTCATATATGTATCTTTCTAAGCTGTGTGAGAAAAATGGTTTTGTTTTCTTTAAAGACTTTCTTTTGTTTTCTTTTTTTTTTGCTTTCTTTAAGACATAAAGACTTAAAAAAATTCTGAAAAAAATAGAATTGACACATTTGTTTCTAAAAATGATGTACTAGATGCTGAAATATTGTGGGCCTTAAAGTGCATTAAAAGTCATTATTCATGTAAACCCTGTGAAGATATTGCACAAGTACTTTCTAGAATGTTCTCAGACAGTAGCATCGCTAGCAATTTTTCATGTGGAGAAAAAAAATGTGCATATATATGCCATTTTGGTCTTGGCCCTCATTTTCAAACGCTTTTGGTAGATAACTGCAAAAATGCAGAGTTTTTTACTCTGCTCTTTGATGAGACTCTAAATCAAACTAACCAAAAAAAGCAGCTTGATATTCATGTACGATATTGGCACCAGGAGGAATGTAGAGTCAGGACACAATATTTAACATCAGCATTTATTGGGCATTCAACAAGTGAAGACATTCTCTCAGCTTTGTATGAATGTGTTGTAAAATTGGATTTATCAAAACTTCTACAAATATCTATGGATGGACCTTATGTTAATTGGAAATTCTACAACAGTTTACAGCAGGGTTGGCACGGTTTAAACCAAATGGTTTAAACCATGGTTTAAACCACGGTTTAAACCAAATGGTTTTTTTCTGAAAAAAACCAATTGGTTTTTTTGTTAATTTTTTTTAAGATTTTTTTTTTATATAATTAAGTTTTCAAATTATTTGATGTACAAATAACTTCTACTTCTAACTGAACAGCTCAACTCATTTCAGCAGTCAACCTGCATAAGTCACAGTTGCATCATAGTTGCACCTGTGTATGCACCTGTGTATGAATGGTCCAAGAGTTAGCATTTGAGAACAAAAAATGTCTAATTTTGGTAGAAGAAAAGATTTAGTTTGGTTATATTTTAATGAAGTAAAAAATGATAAAAGGAAAGGTTGTAGAGCTAGATGCAAAAATTGTAATAAAGAAATGGAAGGTCAAGTAGCTAGGATGAAGAAACACATTGAAACTTGTAATAATTCTCATCATCATTCTGATTCTGTTGATAATGGTAAGTACTTATTTTATCATTATTATTGCTGCTATTATTTTTAATTTTGAAAGAAAATTGTTAAAAATTTGTTAATAAGTTAAATATTTGTTAAATTCAAAATTTTTAATTTATCTGTAAAATTACAAGTAATGCATATTCAGAACACAATATGTATATCTTCATTCAGATGATTCTAAACTCTTATAAAAAATTACATTATTATTTGAAATGCTATTTGATTGAGAAGATAAATTATAAAAATCACATATATTATTTAATTTGCATATGCTATTTGATTTTAGAAAGTTATATTCTATGAAATAAAAAATATTTATGTAATTCTAAGTAATGAAATTTTGGAAAAAACAAGAAAATTTTAAATAGACATTTTTTTGTTAGAGAACTTTATTTTGATAATCTTAAAATTACATTTGATAAAAGTTTGAAAGTTTTACAAATTAATCATATTATTAAGAACAAATTATGTGATCAGAACTGTTATTAAATGAAATTGTTAATTTTTAATTTATGCATGGCTCTTAGAGATTAACTAAGTTTTCACCAATCATAAATATCCAAAATTATAAAAGACATGGTAATTTTATCTCGAGTATTAAATAAATTATCAAAAATAAATATATCAATATGATAGAGATGTTTACTTTGCAGTAAAACAAAGAAAAAAAAATGTCTTTGTATTGAATTGTTGTTAATTATATGATTATGATTTTTGAAGTAATATGTTCTGTATCATTAAGCAATTCTTATTTTTATTTTTGTGTAGATGTGTCAGTGTCACTATCCAGTATTTCAAGTTCTTTGGATTCAGCAATAACACAAAGAGCAACAAGTGAAATTGGTTCTTTAAAAAGGAAAAGAGATACTATGGACTTTTTTGTCAGTAAATCAACACCATCTCAAAAGCAAATGTTTGATGAACAAGTTGCTAGGTTTATATATGCTACAAATACGGCATTTAGCACTGTAGAGCATCCTGAGTTTATTAAAATGGTTCAGAGTTTCCGCCCAGAATATTCTCCACCATCAAGGAAACAAATTGCTGGGGATTAATTAGATCATACTTACAGCAAAGAAAAAGAAAAATGTGCAAATATATTAAAAAATGAAGTTGTCACATTAGGATTAGATGGATGGTCAAACATTCACAACGAACCTGTGATCTGTGTTACTTTAACAACAAAAGACGGGAATACATACTTAGCAGACACTATTGATACATCGGGAATTGCTCATACAAGTGAAAATCTGTATGATATTGAGACTACAACCATTAATAAATGCCAATCGGAATTTCAATGTTTAATACAAGCATTAGTGACAGACAATACTGGAAATGTCTGAAAAATGAGGGATATGTTTGATGAAAAAGAAGAGTTTAATATTATTACTTATGGATGTGCAGCCCATATTTTAAATTTACTGGCAAATGATATAAGTTATCCAAATGTAAAAGAACAAATTTTGCATGTAATCAAATACTTCAGAAACAACCAATATGCAAATGCGTGCTTCAGAAAAGATGCAAGTACATCAAAACTAATAATGCCTTGTAAAGTTCGCTGGAACTCATTTGCTGACGCTTTAGACAGCTATCTGAAATCATGGTCAGTTCTTGTAACTATATGCGAAAATAATAAAGACAAAATTGATAAAAATATCCAAAGTCTAGTTTCAAACATTTCATTGAAAAGAAATGCTGAAGACTATTTTCAACAATTAAAGCCAATTAGTGTAGCTTTAGATAAAGTACAAAGCCAAAATTGTACAATTGGAGAAACTGTTTTTCTTTTTAAAAATTTAAAAAAACAGATGGAAGATTTGAAACTGAATAAAGACATTATGAAAAAACTAGATACTCGTTATAAAATGGCAATAACACCAGCCCATCTTCTTGCTTATCTGTTGGATCCAAGAGCCAAGGATGCTCATCTCGAATTGTCATCGGAGGAAAAAAAAGAAGCATTGGAATATGCTAAAACAAAATTTCCCAAAAACAATTTATTATCTCTGATACTAAAATTTTGTGCCAAAAGTTCTCCATTTCAAAGATATCTTTTTAAGAATGATTTTAGTAAAGATGTATCAGCTATAGAATGGTGGCATATTCAAGAAAATGAAATAAAAAAGTTCAATGATGGTGTGTTGAAAGAAGTTGAAACGATTCTTACTGCAAAAGCGACTACTGCAAATGTAGAGAGAATTTTTTTCTTCATTTGGTGTTGTACAATCAAAGTTACGCAACAGACTGGGTTTACAAAAAGCGGCAAAACTTGTTTTTTTGTTTAAAACATTAAACCCTAATAATCCTGTTTATTAACATAGAATCTTTATAGACATGTGTCGTACTTCCATTTTCTTAAAATTTTGAAAATTTATTCAATTTCCATGTTTTTAAAATGTTTCTTTTATATATATTTTTTAAATATATTTCAATTTAATTTTCTTACTGAAATTCAATTTGTTTTTTTAAATTGAATATAAAAGTAAGTCTCACTTTCTTTTCTTTGCATTATTTTTATTTAAAAAAAAATTAGTATAGCATACCAAGGTAAAATTCTACATTATATCTTTATATTCTTATGTAACACAACTAAGTGTTGCTTATTAAAATGAAAAAATATAGGAAGGCAATAGGTCTTTAAAGAATTTAATATAAATCTTGCAATTAAATACTATTAAAAACTTTTAAGTATCAACATTAAGATACAGAATCCATTCTATGAATGCAATATGAAATACATAAACATATTAATATGTTTTATAAGTGTGCTAAATCATTTGGTAAACATGAATTACAGGTTGCATTTGGAAATATGTATATATAAAACAGCAATTATTTCTTCAACTTTTTTAAAAAGTAATCTTTAAAAATTATTTAAAACTTATCACCATTACTGTAGAACCTGACGGCACAAGTGATCATGTTCTATGTATTACATAGGAAACTTTTGTATATATATATAACTGTTTTGAATTTGAATGTAAATGATGTTAGCTCAGCTCTAAATAAAATTTAATGATTTGAATTTGTACATAATTAATAACAATTGTTTATTTATTTTGTTTAAACTGTTTTCAGAATATATATATATTGTTATTGTAATATTAATCATTCTTGTCAATGTTAAATTTTATTTACTGATGTGCATATATGTAATTAAGAAAGATACAAAAAAACCCGGTTTAAACCCAAAAAACCTGGTTTAAACCAAAAAAAAAACGTTTTTTTTGGTTTTTTTCAAAAAAAACCCGGTTTTTTGCCAACGCTGGTTTACAGGAAGACTTATCCAAGGAATATGGCATACAATCTTTGAATTTAGGTTCATGTGGTCTCCATATCCTAAACAATTCCTTCAAACATGAAATTTCATCCATCGGGTGGGACATAACTTCAGTTCTGTCAAGTTTGTATTGGATTTTTAAAGATCCTCCAGAGAGACGATTTATAAATATCTCATCAATGAAAAAATTCCCTGTAAAATTCTGTTAGTTACAGTTGGTTCGAAAATGTCCCAGCAGCATAGAAATAGGGAATGATATCATAACATGTGTAAAGAAAATTGATATGGGTATTTTGCTAAAAATTACATCTAAATCATTTTGTATCATTAAGGAAGCAACTAAAGATAAAACATTTTTGATAAAATTGAATTTTTTTCTATCGCTGTCAAAAATACTTTTACCATTTTTGAAGCTATATCAGAGTGATAAACCAATGATTCCATTTTTTGCCACTGACTTGTTGAAACTTGTAAATTATTGTATTCAGCATTTTAAGGATCTGAAACCTGAAAATCGGATACAGAAAGTTGATGCATTATGCAAATTTAATTTTAGTGATCCAAATATGCACAACGATAAGGGTAAAATATATTTAGGTTTTGCTGCAGATCAACTAATAAAAGAAAAGAAAAGGGAAACAGAAATAACAGAAAATGATATATTTTCACTTAGACAAGATTGTCTAAAGTGCGTTACAACAATGATAAAACATTTAATGCAAAAATGTCCAATTAATTATTCATTAGTAAGAAATGCGATTAGCATTGACCCACGCATGATGGCTGGGCATCCCGAGAAAGCAAGAGAAAAAATGAAAAGCATCTTTAGTACTATCTCAAAATAAGCGTGTTTTAGAAAAAAATTGTGATGGGATTCCTATCCAGCCGATTTCCTTATCCAATGTTGTCAAGCCGAATTCATTCGATTTTGCTTCATTTGACCCAAACAATCTTTCCTTGGATACATTTTTTCAACCTTACTTTTCTGGAAACAAATATGAAAACCTATGGAAGATTATTAAAATGATTCTTATACTCTCCCATGGACAAGCATCTGTCGAAAGAGGCTTCTCAGTTAATAAAGCCCTTAAAGTTGAAAATTTGAAAGAGGCATCTTATATTTCTCAACGTGTGATTCATGAATATATCAAGCTGTCTGGGGAAATTCACAATTTGCAAATTACAAAAGAAATCAGAATAGCTGCTTCATCTGCTCGTTCAAAGTACATGCACATGCAGCATTTGGAAAAGAAAAAAAACGAAGCTCAGGCTGAAACAAAACAACTGAAACGGAAAACTTCAGAGGATGAGATCACCTTCCTAAAGAAAAAAAAAAGATTTTTCTTGAAAAGGACATGCAAAGTACAAATGTAGAAGCTAATAATTTGGCTGATAAAGCTGAAACATCTAAGAACATAGACTTGTTTATGCAATATCATGAACTGAGAAAAACTATCAAAGAAAACGAAATTCACATTAATAGCCTTGATCTAAAATTGTTAGAAAAAATTTCAGAATTAAAGAAAATTTAATTGTGTTTCTCGTTTCATAATTTGTATTATTAAAATTATTACTGATATTTTCAATTAAATATAGTATACGTTTTTTGTAAAGTTCAATTCGTTGTACATCTAATGTACTTATATTTACTTAAAAAGTTCTATATATTTACAAAAATGAAAATTTCAATTCAAACATGCAATTCATTAGTTTATTCAATTTTTAGGTGCTTAAATTTTTTTGGTTTTGGTCCTTGAAAGTCCTTAAAAGTCCTTGAATTTCATGTAATGAAATGTGTACGAACCCTGTTATGACTTCGGTTTGTCTGGCCGTCTGCTGTCTGTCCGTGCTCTAACTCTCGTAAATATGCTCGGATTGTCTTGCAATTTTTATATGTTATTGTCGTTATCTATTGCACGTTCCCTATTTCAACTGAAGTGTGTAGCACTTATAGTTTTTTTACAGGGACACTCAAAAGTATTCCATTACATTACGGTCTATACGGGAAAATCATTTGCGGTTTATGTTAATGATGTTACACAATTGCAAACACATTGTAATTGATATATATCATTAAGGTGTATTACAAGAAGCTTAATATGGAATAGGGTGTGCATAGCACTTATAGTTAATTTACAGGGACAGTCAAAAGAATTAAGTTACATTACGTTTATGGAGAAAAATCATCTGTGGTTTATTTAAATAATGTTTCACTATTTTAAACGCATTGAAATTTATATATATATCAGTAAGGTGCATTACAAGAGGCTTACTACAGAATATTGTGTGTATAGCAGTCATCGTTCATTTACAGGGACACACAAAGAATTCTCTACTGTCTGTTAACAATAATTCCTGGAAGTGCATTTTAAGTTGCTGAACGCGATTTTAAATTTAACTCACTTTTTGTTTATTACATGGTGTGTATAAATTCTGTAGATCCTATATAGGGTAGCACAAAAGTTCGCGAACACATTTCCGTTTATTGACAGAAACTCCAGAAGGAGAATTTTAAACTGTGCTACGCGTTTCTTAACTGAACTAAAATTTAGCATCCTATGTAGTATATATACAAATCTATAGATCATATACAGGGCTAAATAAAAGTATTCGGATATTTTTCCGAATATTTTATATGTTGGAAATTCCTGAAATTATGGTTTTAAATGTGTTATGCATTTTCCAAATTGTTTACTTATAGATGTTATCTTTCAGCTTATTAAACGGTATGATTTGTAAAATTATTTTGGAAGCGTTGGAAAGTGTTACATAATCTATGCTTGGTGCATGATTTTTCGTTCTTGTTTAAATATTAAATGACCTGATGTAAGAAACAGTGATAGAAGAATACATTTCTTACAAGGTCTTTTACCAATATTTTATACAGGGTTTGGAAATGGTATATTTAAAACTCTGAAGATTTTCAAATAATTTGGCTAACAACTATTTTTTTTACTAAGAAATGACCAGATATGAAAAAAAAGTGAGAAGAATACACTTCTCTCTTAAGTTTGCTTGGAAAATTTTTCATTTAAGTATATAAATTCAATCAACATTGATTTTTGCTATATTTAAGTATATTATCACGAGCCCAGGATATGCGAGTCTTTAAAAATATAAAGTCAAAACATACCGGAGCTTTGACATCATCCATTGTTCGATGTCGAAGGCAATGGGATGTCCTGTTCTGGATTTGTTTGGATAAATTTTCATTTCAAAATATAAAATCATACAAATTCAAGTATGTAGGCAATGGTGCTCTCAACATCAGAATTGCTTTAAAAGATTTTAATTTAAATATAAAAAATCATTTAACATTTACTTTAAGTATATTTAATATAATAATCTTGGGTCCAGGCAATGGCAACGGATGAGCCAGTTTAATACATACAATGAACGAGGCAATTTATTGCCAAAAAATCAGTCAAGACTTTACCATGAAGATACAGAAAGTTTCTGATGTCTGTATGTAAGAATGTCTGTCTGTCTTGTGATAACTGTTTTAAAAAGGATTTTATGAGGTTGAAATTTGCAGTATATGTGAGGTACACTGAAATGGACCATATTCTTAGATATATTCTTGGACCATATTTTTGACAGTGATGTCAGATTTCACATGCTTTGGAGAAACAACCAAAGGTTACATACCATTAACTATGCAGTGATTCTTTTCACAACAAGGATGTATGTCATGGATTAATAACAGACCATATTCTTGTGATGTCAATGTCTTGTACTTTGAGGAAACATTTCTGAAATCATAGCCTCAAACACAAAAGGAGAATATGGTCTATTAACTGTAAAGTTTTTGGTTGAATTTGGCCTATTTGTTTGTTTACAAGGACACTCAAAAGCATTCAGATATATCATGGTCTACAGATATTAATTGTTTGAAGTACATTTTAATGATATTACACTACTTCAAAAGTACAGAAATTCACACCATTGTTAATCATTAAAATGTGTAATAAAACATGTTTTGTATAGAAAATAGTGTGCAGGCATTTACTATTCATTTCCAAGGACACACAAAAGATTTAATATTATTACAGTCTGAATGAGTGATTATTTGAAGTACATAACAAACTCTAACAATTTTTTTATAAACTTTAACTTTCTTTGTTATGTCTAACATATTGAACTTCAAATAAGTTATTTAGTGCACAATAATACATTTCCTATAGATAACTGTGCTTATATTTAAAATTCTTTTACAAGGCTGCACAAAATAATTCAGATACATTATAATGTATGAGCAATAATTACAAGAAATATGTTTTTAATTGTGTTATTCGTTTTCAAGCTTAACAAAATTATGCAAATAAAATGTGTATTCTACAGATCATGCTGCCTAGATTTTATATGTCATACACAGTGCTGTTGAAATTAATATGGACATAATACAGTTTATGGTACAGAATAACACAAAATGGGTTTTTAATTGTGTTATGCATTTTTCATTTGAACTAAATTATACTAAACTGAATGCTTTAAATATAATATGAATAAATTCATATGCAGGGTGCCACAAAATGATATTTATACATAAGTTACTATTTTAATTTTCGGGAAAAGCATTTTCACTCATGTTAAATGCTTTCCAGCTGCATTAAATTTTAATATGTGTGATATGTATAAATGTCTATAGGTAATACACAGGGCTGCACAAAAGATTTCAGACACATTATTGTCTACAGGTAAGAATTGCTGAAAATGCATTTTCAAATGTGTATGGAAGTTATACTTAACTCAAATTTACTATACTAAGTAATGTGGATATAATATAAATTTGTAGACAGGGTGGTACAAAAGGATATAGATGTGTCTCTTTCTAAGTATAGTAAGTTTCAGAAATATGTTTTCACAATTAATTAATCTTTAACATACTATGAAGACAAAACAATAAGTTGTTAACCAACATATATTTTATTACAAGATTTTAAACTGAGATGTATAAATTAAAATCACAAAACAACAAATAAAGATATGTTTTGGATTATCTTTAAAGCCATCCTCAGGGGTTAATTTTCATAAATATTTAATGGCAGAAAAAAAGATTTACATGCTACATAATTGGGGCGAAATTCAAATAACAATCAGCAATGGAAATTTGATAAAAAAAAACATTTAAAATAAATTTAGTGGCACCATGTATTAACAAAAGGTAAATTCAAACAGTGTAACATGGAAATTATGCAACAAAAAGAAAGTTCTTCCAGAATACTTACACAAATATCTGAAATTGAAAAAGACAAATTGTCATTCAAATTCTGTTCATAGAAATTGATTTAATTTATGTTTTTGTGTCAAAGAATATTGTTTAAAGTGATTATATTAGTAAATATTTTTGAGGAAATTTGTTAATTAACATATAATTTACATAACATATATAACGCTTTACACATGACTTTGATTTGATTAGAATAATCTAAATATTAACATAGGGTATTATGTTTCTATTCCAAAATACTTCACATCTCGAAAAAAATTGAAGATATATGATATTTAAAAATAATTTAAAATGTAGTGGGGCATAAAAGTTTAAAAATAAATAAAAAAAGGTAAAAAATATTTTTAACTCTTATATATTTATTGTATTTTTATTTCACAGTGCCACACTTCTAACAACTGTAAATTTACCAACAATATTAAGATGCTTATCATTCTCCAAAGACTTTCAATGCCTAAATGCTTATTTAATAATATTTAATAATACATTTAATAAATTATAATAGACTTGCTTATTGCTTTCAATGGCGAAAAAAAGCATCCCATTTATGGATAAACACTGTTATACTGATTGTGTTGCAGTTTATTATTATGGGAGTTTCAAAATTTGACAGGAACATATTCCAATGAGAGACAAAAATTATGTTGCCGAGATATTTTAACTATAGATTTAGATTTTTAAAATTTAAAGGAATTATATAAGTATCAGAGAAGGTTAACTGATAATATCTGGAATTTTAATTGGCTTTTCTCCTACATTTTTCCTTAATCATAGTGACTTAAAAAGACAGGAGGAGGATTTTCATGTTTATTTAATGGCATCGACTCTTCTTAGACTTTCACATAAAAGATGTCAAAGGGGGGGGGGGCCTCCGAGGCCGAGTGGTTATGGCACCATTCCACTAATTGCTTGTGAATGTAGGAATCAAGGCCGGCGGGTTCGACTCCCGCCAGCTCCATTGCTCGCAGTTTGTGGAGCTCGTGGTTTTATCTCTCTGTTATTTTCTTGTGATATCTCGTCTAGAAGATTTATGTAATTGTCAAAGTCGTGTATGTGTTTCTGTGAATAAAAAAAATATGGATCATTCGAGACAAACAGCCTTGTAGCTTATAAGTCTCAAAGCAATCTCCCTCAAATGTGAAAGATGTCAAAGGCAAATCCTATTCTCCAATGAAAATTACATATGCTAACAACTTTGACATTGACTTTAATATATTTATTAAATTTGATCAATATCTAATATTCTGGAAGGTTTTACCATAAAAGGATGTTGAAATTATGTTTTGGCAACCAATAAATTCTGTGAAAATTATGCCACTTTGTGTAATTGCTATAAAATATTAATATTTTCTGAATGAAAGCACATGATATAAAATATGCACATGATTTAAAATATGATGACACTTTCACAGGAAATAGTTTTTCCTATGGACTGATACTTATTTACATAAAAAATTCTTTCACTTTATGAATCATGCACAAATATGCATTTATTATTTAAAACACGAGAGCACTTAAAGAAATCCCATATTATTGTACACATATAAAAATATTTAACATTACTATTATTAAATACTAAATTTAACTAAGAAATTATATTTACAATGTAAGTCAAACAGAATTTGCCAAAATTGCACCTTGAAATCATGAGATTTTTGATGCAAAGCATTATTTCTAAAAAGTATATTATTAAATTCCTACTATTAGCTCACACTCTCTCTATATATATCTTCTTGGAATTTTCAATCGTTAATAAAATATTTTCTATTCATCCATTCAAGTTCAAATAAATTTTTTTAAACTTGTACTGGATGACACTTGATGTTAATACAGTTTTTTCAAATATTAATTCATTAATTAAATTAAATGAATTAATTTTAATTTTTATATGGGAGAAAAAAATTTCTCCCATTGTTTTCATAAATGAAATGAAAGATTTATCTCAAATGAGTGATGCCAACAAAAAATAAAATACCGCAACGATGATTATAAAATAATGTTCAATAAAGATAACGTGGGACATTAATGCTGCACGGGTTTATTTTATATATTTATGATTAAAAAGTAGGAATTGACTTAAATTTTTTTTTTATATTACTTGTTCTTTTAAGAACTGAATTCTAATTTAGAAGCAAGTGAAATGGAAATAACGCCACTTTGTCAAACTTATAAAAAGTATGTTAATTTTTTTAATTAAAATAAATGCTTTACATGAAAAGAAATTCTAATTTTTTTTTTCATGTAAAGCATTTTGCTTTTAATCCCTTTTGTTTTAACAGCCATATTTAAAGAATAATTAATGGAAAATGCTATATATTTTTCTTTAAATCCAATTTTTATTAATTGTGGGCAGTTATTGTCTACCTAAATGCAAGGAGTTTAAATATACTCCTTCGTTAAACGTAGCTGAAAAAGTTACAATGTAATGATTTCTAAATGTCAATATGTTGACAGACGATATTTGTTTATGTACAATAAATTGAATCATGAAGTTTGAATATGTAAAAATATGTTTTTATTTCTTTGAAATTTTACTTTAATATTAACAAATATTTGAAATTGTCTGTTTTTTTGGTTTAATAGAACCTCATATTCCTCTTCTTTTTAATTATTAATAGTTTTATATCATTTTCATATTTTACATCAAAATTTTTCATTTGAAAATTAATTGTTGAAGGAAAATTATTATTCCAGGTTTTTATTTATTGACAACAATAAAGTAAAATAGTTAAATTTTATGGAAAGAAATTGTATTGATTCTCTATGAAAATAATAAAATTTTGAATGATTATAAAAAATATTTGAAAAAAAAAACTTAGCCTATGTTTATTTTTAGATTATAATCCATGTATATGCAAAGATACAGAGCCATCAAACATCCGTTTTGAAATTTATTTCAGCTAAATATTCACACACATTTTCACATTTATATTATTAGAATAATTTATTTAAAACTGACAGACAGCTATGATAAATTAATAAAGATTTGGTAAACCCAGAGGTTTGGCAATTTTGGATAAAACATGACAAATCTGCCATGCCCAGTATAATTTAGAAACTAAGTATAAACACTTAGGTATTTGTAGTTGGTGTAATATCATCACTATTTAAAGAACTAGTAACGTTGGGGGAGACAGTCTTACTTGAGAAAATAATGGTGGCATTCTTTGCTGTATTGACTTTGATGTGTCTATTTCTAAAATATAAAAGGCCTGAAGATAGAACTGGAATTTTGTAATCACAATGTTTAATGATCCGTTACTAAACATGAGGGCCATCTACATATGATGCTAAGAGGAAGTCAGGAATACAATGTGCCTCATTAATATAGTGATTGAACAGACAAGTCCTTGACTTCTAGATTTCCCTGAGGTTGAGGTACACCACACTCGATATTGTGAGATGAAAAAAAAGTCCTTCCGGCCTGCACCGAGAGGAAAAGGTAGCTTTCCTATATCTTCGTTTTAAAATTTTAGCTAATGTTATTCGAAAACATCAAACTAAAATGCAAAGAAACCGTTTATAAAAGATTTGTTAATACTGAATTTGAATAGGAAATTCGCCAAATTATTGAGCTATAGCCAAATTGGCTTCATTTATGAATACTTATTTTGGTCGCCAAATTTGGCGATATTTCGCCAATTAGCACCAAGTTTGGCGAGAATTTGGCGCTAACAGATATGAAAATATAGTTTTATGTGTATGATTAGGAAAATGATTAAAATGATTACAACAATGAAAGAAAATAATTTGCGAGAAATCGCGTTCACTAAAACGCATAAATTAATCGTTGGTTTTTTGTAATGTGCTGTCTTGTTACAAAATGCCATCCACCCTAGAATTTCAAACTGCTCTATCTCAGCCATTTTTAAAGATAGAGGTAAAACAAAAAATGCTCTGGAATCCTTGTATCAAAGCCTAACACTTAAGCAAAAATTAAATTTGAATTTTTAACTTTCTTGTATATTTATTTCAGTTACCAAGCTGGCCAACAAGCTCGATCGAGGCATTGGTGAGCTTAATATACACAATTAGTTTCATCCAAATTAATTTATAAATAAGAACAATATCGTTTGACATAGATCATATATATATATATAAACCAACATTTGAACGAAGGGTGGTTTTGGGGTCTGGGGGTCATGATCGCTGAAAATATACCGAAATTTTTCAGAATTCCTTTCCTCCGAACGGCTGCAATAGGTAGCTTTATAGTTTTTTTTATTGAAAGCTACCTAAAAGAATTGTTCACTTTGACAAAAAAATTCTGCTTTTACTGTACATGGTGATTATAATTAAAGTTACACTTTCAAAAGGCTGTAAGAAAGAACCATTGGTCAGAATGACCTAATATTTCATCTGAGTATACATGAAGCAAAGAGAATTCGTTTTGCGAAAGAAAAAAAAATCAAAAGTTGACCGATAGATGGCCTTGTACTTGTCATAAGATGCTAAATAAAAAACGTGACATGCTGTTTTGGCATTCTTTGTTCAAAGCCTATCTACCACGACAAGGTGGTGTCACAGCAGATACGGAAAAATTGGTTTTTAATTGTCCCTAGTCCAAAAACCACAGTAAAAGCAAAAACAAAATCAGTTTTTAATTGTCCTTAGGTTAAAAACCGTAGAACAAGGCAAACTCTGATGAAACCAACAAGAAAAGGAAGTTAGCTGTGACTTTCTTAAGAAATGTTCAATATGCTATACACCATTTTCTCCTACGAGCTGAAAATGCAAAACAGCATGTTCAACAACAGATCAAAGAGTTTCAGGGTTGGTATTGTGAATGTGTTGCATAATGTGTGTTTTCAATCCACCTAAGTTTGCAATTGGAGCTGCTTCTTAAACCTTTTAATGTCCAGAATTTCTTCAATGCAATTGACACAGTCACTGGTCTTGTAAAAATGCTTCACACGCAGAGCCCATCCTTTAATGATAGAGTCATGAGTACCTTCTCAGACACAGAGTAACAGAACTACATGTTCCTCACCTTTTTACCACAAGCGTAATGTGTGGTGCGCATGTCACGTCTTTTACTTAGCATCATATGATGAGTACAGTGCCATCTATCTGTCCAGTTTTGAACTTTTTTGTCTTTCGCAAGGCAAATTCCCATTGCTTCACATATACTCAGATGAAATATCAGGTCATTCTGACCAGTGGTTCCTTTTTCACTGCCTTTTGAAAGTGCATCTTTAATTGTAATCACCCTGTAGTGCCAGAATAGAAGAATGAATTGATGGGGGGGAGGAGCTGATTGAGCACAATCAACTTATAGATAACTTCAAAATGATAAATTTTATTGAAAGATTTAGAAATGTGTATGAGTACAACACCAGGTTTTTTGCTTCTTGAGAAAGTCCTTGTGAACGAGATCAGTCACTCTCCAAAGCTCGTGTTTAATAGAGAATTTAGGCATAAACCCAAACAGGTTGGGTATAATAACATAATAAGAAAATATGAACTTTTTCTAGTACTTTCCCAGAATGTACATGTAGATCTTAGAGAAGCAATGTAGAGGAAATACATGTCAGAAGCTTGAAAAAGCCACATTGTTATTCCCTATTTTGGGGTTAGGAACAATCTGTGACTTCATCCAGCAATGAGGAAACATCAGAAGTTTCAGCATGAAAATAATAAGGATAATCAGAAAGGAGATGACGTTAAGTGAAAGATGTGAAAGCATATTAGTAGAAATGCAATTGAATCTGGGAGACTTGTCGTTTCTAAGACACCTGATGCAAGAAATAACCTTAAAGAGGCTTGCAGAATTATAAGTGTTATCATGGTTTGTGTTATCATGGGATGGAGTAAAAAAAATCAAGAATGGGATAAGCCTCAATGCAATGTAACTGGGAGGTTTTAGCAAATGATGCACCGAGTCCATTTTAACAAACAGAAGTGCCATACTCGTAGAATGGTTTCAATAGTAGCCCAGTCAAATTGTAATTTGAGGTAGAAAATTCTGGTGTAATTGTTTTTAGTGGCTTATTTTATGTTTTTTGAAGGGCTGAATACGAATCTGAATTTGTCCAACAAAATTTCTTTCGGCAAATTTGTTTTTTTTTTTTACAAAAAACCTGTAGAAAAACGGACTTTTTTCGGTTTTTTCAAAATAACTCAAAAATTGTGCATTTTGCGTGAAAGTTGGCAGCTTATGAATTAAAGGGAATAAAATTTTCTACATTTTATGTATTGACATTTTTTTCTATAATCAATGGTTTAGCCGTGAGAGTGCCGCAAAAATGTGTATTAAAAACAAAAAACTGTAAAAAAACGGGAATTACGGCACTGTATATCGATGTAACATGGAAACAAACCATTTAACGCAAATATTAACTATCAGTGATGCTAAAGGTTATATTATTGACTATATTTTATGCATTTAAGGTAGGGGAAAAGTGTGGATCCAGCACCAGTGGAAGTTGGGAGCAGTGGAATATCTCCACCTCCTCTCAAGAGTCAAAGATGCTCCTCCTCCGGAGAGCTCATACTCTAAGAGAAGATAAAATTTTGAAAAAGGGGGTAAAATTAGGTACAGGAGGTAAAACTATCTAAAATTGTCGAAAAACAGTAATTTTTGGAAAATAGCAATAAACACTTTAAAAAAAAATTCAATTAAACAATTACATAAACATAATAATGAATCCTCTTCAGACACACAAACAATATTTTTAATTCAAAACTTAACATTTAAATATGTGTATGTGATTTGTGAAATTCCTCAAATTGTGAAAGTTATGTGTCATTTGTTAAGTACAAATACAAGGATAGTGCTGTAGTTGTGTTCGATGGTTACCGTGAAGAAAGTTGCAGAGGTACTAACTGTATTGAGCGAGAAAGAAGATAACGCAAACAAACTTCAGTAGATTTGATGTTCGACGAAACAATGGTGCAACAGTACCACAAGAAAAATTCCTAGGCAATATAAAAAACAAAGAGCGTTTGATTTTAATGTTGAAAAATAAATTTGCAGTAGCTGACATTCACGCAAAACTGGCCCGAGAAGATTCGGATACACTTTTTACCACCACAATAAGGGACTTTGCGCAACAACGTAACTCTGTAGTTATCGTGGGTGAAAAAGTAGATTTGCTGGTGATCATGATTGGTCTCTGTAGGGGCATACATTCAAATGTATATTGTTTAAAGCCAGGCAAAGGAACAGTTTCACCACTCATTTTTTCTCCTGACTGCAAACTTGAACAATCGGTTGCTGACAACATATTATTTTTACATGCCACAAGTGGTTGTGATACTACTTCAGCCTTTTTCAAAGTAGGAAAGATGAGGTTTCTTCAGACTCTAAAAAGAAAACCGGCATTAATTAAAACCATTGAAATTTATAAAGACCCTATGGCAGATGCTGATGCAATTACTGATGCTGGCAATCGTTTCTTGACTTTCTTGTACAAATTATCTGTCAAGGAAACCACGTCATTAAACAAATTGAGGTAGCTATGCTACCTTAAGTCTGCATACAAGGCATCAACCCATTTGGCGTCCCTACCTCCTACTGAGGCTGCATCTAAACAACATTCTTTAAGGGTGTATTTTCAAGTTCAGCAATGGCTTGGGAATGAAAAAAATCCTGAACAATGGGGTTAGAAAAGCACCAAAGATGGTCTAGAGCCAATAACCACGCTAGAGCCACCAGCACCTCAAGCCGTTCTAAAACTCATTTCTTGCAAATGCAAGAAGACATGACATAAAAATTGTGGTTGTAAAAAGCAGGCCTCAACTGTTCTAATATGTGTCTGAACTGCGAGAGCAGTTGCAATAACATATCTAATATTGAAATAGAAAAAAACGAGTATGACCCTGAAGTACTTGAAGGTAATGATACATAAATCATTCCATTTCACATTTATTTTTTCATTCATTTTTAATTTGGTGTGATCAAAATATGTATCCCAATACAGTGTGCATAACTATTCAGTTTTTTAACAATTAAAACTAAGTCATTAATTATTTTTTAAAACGCTGGTACGTAGTATAATAGCTTTTTCGCTCCCTGATTTGGGGTCAAAAAGTGACCGATTCCTGAAATGAGCTGTAAAAGAGGGCTGATATTAAAAAGAGGTAAAAACAATATTATGATAAAATGCTGCATGAATCTTAACTTTGATATAATTAATACCACCGTTTAAAAAAATATTGTATGCATCAGTTCTTCTCCGGAGCATAAGTTTCGGTCCTCGGGGCAAAAACGGCTTTTCGCGACCGTATGCGTAAATAGCTATTATATAATTAATTTCTTTTTTATAGGTGTAGAAGACCTAGAAGGCATACCATCAGAAACCATGAAACCATTGGCTAAAAGGACTCAGTTTGACTGACAAGTTCATTTCAATGTCAATAATAATTTAATAATTAATATTGTATAAAATACATACCTACCTATTTTACTATATTATTTAACATTAAACAGTTTTCATACTAATTAATCGTGAATCACTATTTATCATTTTTTGTACCTATATAACCTAACATCAACGTTTTACATATCTGCACACGTGTATAATGATGCATTTAAGTTATATGCCTTCAATAAGGAGGCGGATGACTACTTCGTGCATTCGTCAAGTTTCACTATTCAAGGTCCAAGAAAATTACTTGCACATAAATTGTAGAGAATTTTATTTACTTTTTTAAAGTATAGTATAATGTATACAGTGAAATGTTTATTTTTAGGTCTTATGAACAGAAAGGCTGTAAAAAATTGTGTGTTTTGCCATTTTCCGAAAAGTACTGTTTTTCGCCAATTTTACCTAGTTTTACTTCCTTTACCTAATTTTACCTCTTTTTTATAAAATTTTATCACCTCTTAGAGTAAGAACTCTCTGGAGGAGGAGCAATTTCGACTCATGAAGGTAGGTGGGGCTGCTGCACTGCTCCCAACTTCCACTGGTGCCGAAACCACACATTTCCCCTACTTTAAATGCATAAAATATAGTCAATCATATAATCTTTAATATCACTGATGATTAATATTTGCGTTAAATGGTTTGATTCCATGTTACATCGACATACAGTGCCCTAACTTCTGTTTTTTAACAGTTTTTGTTTTTAATACCCATTTTTGCGGCACTCTCACGGCTAAACCCTTGATCATAGAAAAAAACTGTCAATACATAAAATGTAGAAAATTTTATTCCCTTTAATTCATAAATTGCCGACTTTCACGCAAAATGCACAATTTTGGAGTTATTTTGAAAAAAAACGAAAAAAGTCCGTTTTTTACAGGTTTTTTGTAAAAAAAAACAAATTGGCCGAAATAAATTTTGTTGGACAACTTCAGATTCGTATTCAGCACCCCAAAAAACATAAAATAAGCCACTAAAAACAATTACACCAGAATTTTCCACTTCAAGCACTTTTTGAACACAATTTTACTGGGCTATAGGTGGTTCCTCTTTTTAAAGAGTAAACTATATCCAGGGGTTGGAAAAACTACATTTTTATTGTAGCGAACTACAACTACAACTACTTTATTAAAAGTGTAGTTAACTACAACTACAACTACTTATTTAAAAAAGTAGCTACTACAAACTACTTTTCAAAAGTAGTCACTACTTCACTACTTTCTGATTTTGTCAAAAAGTTCAATTTATATTAGAAATTGAAGAAACGGATTAAATAATAAAGCGACCCTTGTTATATCACGTCTTTCAGAATATAATTAAATAAATGCGACATAACCGAGGAGATTAAAAAATTAAAAAAGATAACGATAACATACAAGAAATTGTTTTGTATTTGTCTCCAAGATGTTAGTGGTCACTACAAATTTCGTTGCATAATTAAGAGATATATTACAATCTAGAAAATTACAGAGAGACAACTCTAAATGCAAACAACAAATAAATCTGTAAATAAAGAAATTCCAAATAATAAGAAACGTAGCGCTAAAACAGGAAAACGAGTAAATAGACAAATGCTGCAACAAGAAAATTAATTCCTTTTCTGGGTAGTACTTGATTTTAACAGCTGTCATTGTTTGATTTTAGAAATGTCAATGGTAAAAATCTATGACTTCATGCGTTGCATTGTTATATACTGTGGCTGAGATTCGCAAACTGTTCAGCAGAATAATTTTTTCACAAAAGAATCAAGTTTCGGTCACGTGAGTTGCAGAATACTACATTTTTTCCCCCTTAAGTAGTGTTAAAAGTAGCGTCGATTCTTGCTACAAACTACTGATTTTTTGTATTGTGCTTGCTACTCGCTACACTACATTGTTCAAGAAGTAGCGCACTACACGACAAACTACTGTAAAATGTAGCGAGTACTGTAGTTTCGCTACTTGTAGCGCGCTACTTCCGACCCCTGACTATATCAATGCCTTTAAAAAGGTAAGTATCAAAATTTGTTGAGAGAAAACAACAAATTATGAGAGCAATGATGCATTTTTAGATTACATTTTTATGAAATGTTCTTGTTGTATATTTCACACCAGTTTGAATTAATAGATGCCGGGTTAACACATTCATATCTGAGAAGTTCTTGCTGCATATCTTACAAACAAAAGGATTCTTACCAGTATCAAATAACAACTGCTTTTTGAGGTTACTCTTCTCAGTTTTTTTGTAATATATCTCATACACAAACGGTTTCTTACCAGTATGACAGCAAAGATGATTATTTAATTGAACCTTTTGTTGCATATCAAACAAAAAATAGCTTTCTAACTAGTATGAGTTAACAGATGGCTGCTGAAATGAGTCTTTATAGAGAACTTCTTGTTCATATCTCATATAAAAAGCTTTTTTCACCAGTATGAATTAAGAGTTTTTTTAAACTACCTTTTGTGAGAATTTCTTGTTACATATCTCAGAAACAAAGTTTCTCATCAGTATGAAGTAACAGATGCTTGCTCAAGACACTCTTACAAGATAATTTTTGTTACATATTTTACAAACAAAAGGCTTATCACCAGTGCCATTTAACAGATAATTTTTCAAACTACTTCTATCAAAAAATTTCTTATTGCATATCGCATCCACAAAAGGTTTCTCACCAGTATGAATTTACAGATAGCTGTTTACTAAGTTCTTATACAGAAGTTCTTGTTCATATCTCACATGCAAATGATTTCTCACCAGTATGAATTAACAGATGCTTGCTTAAATCACGCTTGCATGAGAATTTCTTGTTGCATATTTCACATACAAAAGGTTTACCAGTATGAATTAACAGATGACCTCTTAGAGTACTCCTGTCAGTAAATTTCTTGTTGCATATATCACACACAAAAGGTTTGTCACCAGTATGAATTAACAAATGCCTGCTTAAATCACTCTTGCGTGAGAATTTCTTATTGCATACCTCACACACAAAAGGTTTCTCACCAGTATGAATTAACAGATGCTTTCTCAGGCTACCCTTCTCAGGAAATTTCTTGTTGCATATCTCACACATAAAAGGTTTCTCACCCGTATGAATTAACAGATGCACGCTTAAATTAGTTTTGATAGAAAATTTCTTGTTGCATATCTCACACACAAAAGGTTTGTCACCACTATGAGTTAACAAATGTCGTCTTAAATGACTCTTACGGGAGAATTTCCTGTTACATATTTCACATACAAAACGCTTCTGACCAGTATGAGATAACAAATGTTGTGTTAAATAATTCTCACGGGAGAATTTCATGTTACATATTTCACACACAAAAGATTTCTCACAAGTATGAATAATTAGATGATTGTTTAAGTGACACTTTTGTGAAAATTTCTGGTTGCAGATCTCACACACAAAAGGTTTTTCACCATTATGAATTAACAGATGCTTATTTAAATTACTCTTTTCTGAAAATGTCTTGTTGCATATCTCACACACAAAAGGTTTTTCACCAGTATGAACCAACACATGCTTAATTAAACATTTCTTCTGGGAAAAATCCTTGTTACATACCTCACAAACAAAAGACTTTTTCTTATGCAAGTCAGAAGAGGAATTTCCAAAAACATCTTGTAAAGAAATATCTTGCTGCATATTTCATACTTTAAAAACTGATTTGATCGTCTATGTTAAACAGCTTTGTGCACCTGCAATAAATAGAATTAAGTTAATTAATCAGTTGAAAGAATATTTATGAGAAAAAGAATTTCTCATGAAAAATGAAAATCACTATACAAAACTGAATTCAAATAAAATTTCTATCTCAGTAATTGTAACTACAGTAGACTACCTTTTATCTCATACATAAAGGACCAAGATTATGTCAAAATATCAAAATCGTAAGATTATTCTGCTTGATACATTTCCTAACTATACAAACCAGCTGTGCTAGTTGATTAAGCTATGGTTAAAATTACTATAAATAAAATAAATAGTTACTATTATAAATTAAAATAAATTACATGTCATAAATTAAATATTATAAAAACAAAGTAAGTTTAAAGAGAAAATTCTACAATTATATATTTTCTTATTATTTTTTAAATCTTATGTAGAGCTGTACAAATGCGATAAAATCTGATAGCATGCAAAAAATTGTAGTCGCCAGTAAATAATATTTACCCCAGCCCATCTCCCGCGTCATTGATTTTCAAAAAGCACTAAGTTTTTTTTATGAATTAATTGATGAAAAATAATACGAAGCATAGTTTCCAATTATTACATAGTTTAGAATAGTATTTACTTTAGAATATTATATAATTTAGAAAGAAAATATAAACTAAGTTTTCTGATGATAGGTATGAAAAGTATATATCCCTGAAAGAAAATACTCTAAAGACTGAATTAATTGGCATGTTTGGAAATGCTGATTGCTGAATGCTTCAAATGTCTGGATAGTTGAGGGCTACAAAATCTACATCTAATGCTAAGGATATTGATGAAATCGTGAAGCAGGAAACAAATTTTGCCTAATTTCCTGTCGAAATCAGTAAAATGATCCTGATTTTATTGTTTTATAATTTGCATTTGATGAATTTATTTTTGCCAAATTAAATATAAATATTAAAAAATTTTGTTGTTTGAATATAATTTCTAAGTTTATTTCTTAATATTTTGTAACTTTGGAACATCTATAATGAGACATTTTATGATAAATTAAATTTAACTTTGTGACTAAGATGAGTAACAGATGCTGCCTTTGATAAAAATTGTAGGCAAGTAACATATTGATTATAAAAAAAAAGCTTATTTATATACATAAATAAGCATACTAAGAAATAATAATAAAAGTCTTTATGTGCTTATAAAATAAATCCCAATACGAAAAATATCAAAACTAATTACATTTGCAAAATAACTCAAGAGTTATATTCTTTCATCAACTCAAAAGTTATTGTGTAACATGCATTGCTAAAATAAACTATTCTCCCATGCTTGTATTACATAATTAGAATGTTTATTTTGATGCAAAAATCTATGATAAAAGTTTAAAGATTAAAAATAATAATAAATTTCTGAAGTGCAATAAATGATATTTTATTTCCATTTACAGCCGATGATAATCCAAACACATACAATTATTTAAATATTCTTGAGTCAATAATGTAATAAAATTAGTAGTAATAAAATTCCTGAGAAAATAATGATTTATGTTAAATAATTTGTCAAATAATGATTTATATTTCTTACATAAGCCCTTCTCCTCTCTTCCTGATAACTGAGCGTTTATTGTATATAAATCCGTATGAATAAATATATAGTAACATAAGAAAAAAAATTCCTTTACTAAAATCAACTTTTTAAAGAAAATTATTTTGAAAACATAATTTTGACGTTTCTTTTTCATTACTTGTCCACCTTTTAAAAGAAGCCACTTCTACAAAGAGGGAATGCCCTCAATCTTTCAATTTCATATTGACTAAATTTCTAGTTGTCACATAATTAGAAATTCTCTCTCACACATCCCTCCCACCAAAATTCTCTGAATTTTAATTGAAATGAATTACTTATTCATTATTATGAATTTGATAGATTAATCAATTTTAATAGTAAACACAAAAATTTGATTTGAAACTTACAAAAAACTTGAGAAATTTTTAGATGTCACATAGGCTAGATTGGCACTATTTCTTACTGTTTCACTGACTTCCAATCTTGTTCCTCATTCTAATCCCATGACATGCTAGCTGGTTAGAGCAGGAAAGAATGGCATTTTCTATGCATGAGATTGAAAATGTATTTTAAACTCTGTTTTTCATTAAATGTATGAGAGAAGAGGAAGACCACTGCCTGCTGCAGACAAGTAGGAGTGCAGGAGAGAAAAAATGCCATTTGTGTTAATTTCTTAGGTAAATTTTGTACGTAAAAAGCCAGATATAAGAACTTGGTCAAAATATAAAAAAGTTTGGTCACCAGTGGCAACCTGGTGACTGCATTTGTCACGCCCTGGTCATAAATAAACAAAAAGTCAATTTTAATGTTAAAAAATTCTAGGGTCTAATAATACATTTTAGAAGCAATGAGAAGGGAAAAAAAATATTTTAGTGGAAAGGTAGAATTCAAATAAAAAGGTATGCTTGGTCGAAGTTCTTCATTTTTTAAAATAATTTTCGATTTAATATAAAATATTATTGTTGCAAAATTCTGCCTTTTTAATTCAATTTACAGGGTTCGCATGCTCTTAAGCCACGCCCCATTTTGTAAGGACTCTGCCACCAGTACAATTGAAAGATAATTTTCTTCCTAATGGTATTCAAGATTCATTAGGAAGAAAATAGTTTTATGCGATTACGGGTGGAAGAGGCCTCACAAAATGGGGCGTGACTTAAAAGCGTGCGAACCCTGATTTACAATGATCTGAAAAAATTTATTAGTTTTATTTTACCATGCTTTAAGCCTTGTATGGAATCAACTAAAAAAAAAAGCATTTTCTACCGGAATTTTGGAATACAGTCACTAACAACCTTAGATACGTCTATGCAAATTAGATGATGAAATGTGCGAAGAGTGTCATTTAATAGGGTGTATCTTATAATATAGAGTGTCAGAAAATCAGGGGTCTACTGCATATTCATTTACAAAAATTATGGAGAGAAAAATCACACAAACAAGTCAATCAATTAATCTTTGAGTATGGTAAATAAAAAGTATCAAAACAGCAATGTTTAAAAGAGTGGCATTGCTGTTTATAATGTGACATCTACAAGCAGCATAAAATGCCTTTTAAGACTAAGGCCATAGAATTTTCTTATGAAACTATAGAAATAAGTTTGAAATATTCAATTCATTACAGTGACTTGAAGCATTACAAAAGACAGGGTGGACACAAATATCTTATATTAAAATTACCTGATACGTCTAGGTGAGTGTTCAAATTTACAGGTCCAGTATACAAACATTTTAGAATTTTTCTACAGTCCTGGAAAAAAGTGAGCACTTTTTAAATTCTGTCGCAAATTATCATATTAAAATGTGACTAGCAGAAGTCGATTAGCAATAGCATCTACTAATCAATGCTAAACTTAAATTTTGCTTTGGGGTTATCTACAAATAGAAATTATAATGAACTAACATTTTTCATACAAGCACCTAATTTTGACATCACATTTGGATTATTAAAAAATATTTAGCTTCAAATACTAAACAGGATGTAATTTGATCAAGTAGTTTAAGAATTATGCAAGTCTAATGTGTGGAACTCCTAATGTAAAATTAATTTGTAATCATATCAAAAGAGACTGCAATGCAGATAGTTTTTTTATGAATAAATCTTAAACTACTTGGCAGAATGAGCTGTAGTTTAGGATTTGTAAATTTGAAAATTTTTGATTTGTAAATTTGTAGCTTTCAGAATTCTATTTCTGTAAAAAAAAAACCTCAGTTACAATTCATGTTTTATTATTAAGAACTTCAATATATACATAGATCTGAAATTATTTTTTGAAAAATATATAAATTGTAACCCATAAAATTTTCAACAAAAATGGACTTGTAGAAACTTTAAATATGCTAATTTAAAATTACAACACATTCTGTCAAGTACTTTTTGAGTTATTCTTCAATTAAATAGATGAAGTGTGGGAGGACTTGCAACCTGAGGGCTTCATATCATTGTCATATTACATAGTTTTTTAACAAATGTAGAGAAAAAGGAATGCTTGAATACATTTTGTAATTGTTGTATGTTAAGAGCCTACATCAGTCATGCGAAAAAGCGTTCAAGCTAATGTTAAGTCTATGAGAAGGTTCTTGCGTGATTTCTCGCTCGCATTTTAATATTTTTAAATGATGTTTTTTGCATAGGATAGCTGGGGTAGATCTCCAACGTTGTTAGTTTTTACTTTTTAAATTTTGGTTCCAGTTTTTTTATATAAGGGTACTTTCACTTTCAGAACCAGCTCCAAATTTGAATTTGTCCGCTTATGAAAAAACTGTTACCAAAATCAAAAAAGTAAAAACTAACAATGTTAGACATCGATTTGAGCTATCCTATGCAAAAAACATCATTAAAAAATACTAAAATGCGAGCGAGAAATCGTGCAAGAACCTTCCCATAGACGTAACATTAGCTTGAGTGCTTTTTCGCGTGACTAGCGTAGGCTCTTAAAGGAGTAATTTAATTAATTACCTTCTTTCATTTAACTTAATTTGACACACGTAGTGTCAACCCACGAAAGAGGAGACCATTTGCTTGTCCTTCCCTACATGTTGATGATCGGACGCCGTGGGAAAGCAAGAGTCGTCGGGATGTCTAGCATGTGACCGACTTTCCTTCTGGGGTTTCGGCGACGAAGTCCCTGGGCAGTTAGTGTCTGTGTGGAAGTCTCTTCTGAGATTTGGAACTTCCGCGCGATCGCAATGACCTCCGTTGTTGCGAGCTCGGGTTAAAGGTTGGGATGTTTCGTTGGATGACGATCGTCCAGACTGGCTGGTAGCGCGTACGGTGATCGCCGATGCGCGCGTGATATGTCCCTCAGGACATGGTTTCCGGTGGTCGAATGTCACGTCGGGTGTTCCTCAGGCTCCTGGTGGCGCATCTTAATTTTAACTTAATTTGATTTTGTATGTAAGGATGGAATATTTTTGTCTATTTTTCACTCACTTTCTGATAGGCTAGAAATATAAAATGGCTTAATATTATAAAATTTCCAGCCTGTACCAGGAGGAAAAGGTATCTTCTCTATTCATAGTTTTAAGAATTCAACTAATTTTACTCAATTACACAATGCTTAATTGCACGGAAACGTGATTACAGAAGATTCCTAACTTTTGTCAATCTGGAATTTGAATGGGAATTTAAAAAAATTAGTCAGCTTCATTTATTGCGATCTGTATTTGTTGCCAGATTTTTTTCAAGAATTCAATACTGGCAGATATGGCTATGTAGTTTTAAGCATACGAGATTCAGAAAAATGGTTACAACAATGAAAAAAATTGCAAAACACCACTATATAACTCATGAAGTCAATTCATTTATGGAGGAATTTGGTGTTATTCTCAATTATGGAAATTTAAGAGTTTGTTGTACAAAAAATCAAAACAAAATTATAAATTAATGATATTCAGATTTTTTTTTTTTCATTTACATGTGCTGTAAGACTATCCTAAGTGCTAAATTTCAAACTTTAGGACATTTTGAAGTATTCAATAGGTTTTGAGAGTAAAATCTATACATCTTAGGATAGTTTCTGTTGATCTAGAACATTGTAATATGGCATGAAAGAAGGTCTTACAGCATATGGAAAGTAAAAAAATCCAATTTTGATCCAATTCAATGTGAATTTTCCAAAATCAAGATTTCCATAAATGTAGTTTTGAACCTGTAACCTTTTTAATGCATTAAGTTTGAAACTCAAAATTTATACAGCATAAACGGACTATGGACTTTTTTTATTTGATATTAATTTCAACTTGATACCTTGAGCAGATAGTGAGAAAAATGGACTTAAAAGACAGACAAACAAAAAAAATGATCCTATAAGGGTTTCGTTTTCCCTTTTTGAGATAGAGACCTAAAAACTATTCAAATCAGGATCTGTTTTGCAATGATTATAAATAATTTTAACATTAAGATTTCTAAATTTTAAACCTGCAAATTTCCTATACTACTTAAATGAATGACTTCCCGTTTGTCATCGAAAAATAAAGAGTAATAAAGAAGCAAAATATGATGTCAAAATTACATGTTAGGATTGAGCTAGACCAACATATGATCCCTAGGATCGTATGTTGGTCTAGGGATTGAGAATGTTAGAGTTTGTTACAATTCCTATAACAAACAGAAACGATCCCTAAGAAAATTTATGTAAATGAACCCTAAAAAAATTTTAATTATAGCATTACTGTAAAATGCCGATTGTATTGTCCGCCCCCTTTTTCACAATCAAAAAAGGTTAAATTTGGGAGGAGGGCTTATAATCGTTTTTTTTAAATCATTTAAAAACCTGTTTTTATCATTAATTTAGAAGTAAATAAGGGGCGAGAATCTTCCGTATTTCGGCAGATTAAAAAAAATAATAATAAATAAAAATAAATTTCAACCTTAAAATCCTGCCCCCCAAAATAAATAAATAAATAAATAATGAAAAAATATTTTTCTTTATTTCTTATTTTATTGTAACAATAAATAATCAATCATCTAAATCTTCTCTCAAAATTACTGATTCCCTCTTCCCCCCCTCTCGTACCAAAAATGCATAGTTTAACCTTTATAACTTTTTAATTTCAAGCTTCTTTTCAGACTTATTAAATACTCTATATTAAAAATAAATCAATCCAATCTACCACCTAAATTAACCTCTCTTCCTAAAATCCCTGCTTCTCTCCCCCTGCTCCCCAAACTTATCTTATGAAGATTCTCCCCCTCCAAATGCATCTTGTAAAATTTTAAATCTGTAAAATTGTAAAAATTAAAAAAAAGGGGCAAGAATCTTCCGCATTTCGGCATATTAAAAAATAAATAAATAAAATAAAAATAAAAATAAATTTTAACCCTAAAATCCTGCCCCCACCTACCATTCGAAAAATAAAAATAATAAAATAAAAATTTTAAAAAATCATTTTTTTTATATATTTTTTAATTTTTTTTGTATTGTAACAATAAATAATCAATCATCTAAATATGCTCTCAAAATTACTGTTTCCCTCCTTACCCCCCCCCACCTCTGATACCAAAAATGCATAGTTTAACCTTTATAACTTTTTAATTTTAAGCTTCTTTTCAGACTTATTAAATACTCTATATTAAAAATAAATAACTCCAACCTACCACCACCTAAATTAACCCCTCCTCCTAAAATCCCTGCTTCTCTCCTCCTGTCCCCCAACCTTATCTCATGAAGATTCTCCCTCTCCAAATGCATCTTGTAAAATTTAAAATCTGTAAAATTGTAAAATTTAAAAAAAGGGGCGAGATTCTTCTGTATTTCGACAGATTAAAAATAAATAAATAAATAAAAATAAATTCCCCATCCTAAAATCCTGCCCCCCCCCCCCAAAAAAATAAAATAAAAATAAAATAAATAAATAAAATAAATAAATAAAATAAATAAATAAAAATAAAATTAAAAAAAAAATCATTTTTAAAGTTTTTTTTTATTTCTTATTTTATTATTACAATAAATAATCAGTCTAAATCTGATATCAAAATTACTGTTTCCCTCCCTTTGCCCCCCCTCTGGTACCAAAAATGCATAGTTGTTAGGAGATGCATAGTTTACTTCTTAATTTTTTTCTGCTCTATTTGTGATTTTTTTCCAACAATATTTAAATAACGATCTACATTATTCCCTCCTTCCCTCCAAAAAGTTCTATTTATTTCCTTTGTCCCCCCCCCCCTACTACATACTTTAAAGTCTTTAAAAGTTTTTTTTTATTCCACTTTATTAATTAGAAATCTACTTCTCTTCTTTGGAAGAATAGGACAGAGCAAAAATTTCAAAAGGGATGAAGATTTTAGATGAGTGATACTTATATGAGATGATGTAAATGAGATGAGTTACCTTACTACAAAATAAGAAACAGATCAACATTTAAAATAATAATAATAATAATAATAAAGATTTTAAACTATTTGCTGGGTGAGAAGACAGAGAGGGAAGTGGAACTTTTGGGAGAAAGGGGGGGAGGTAATTTAGATTATTGATTAATATTGTTACTAAAGAGAAATAAATATAGCAGTTTTTTTTTAAAATAGAGTTTAAATTTGTGTGTGTGTGGGGGGGGGCAGACACTTTTGGAGTAGAGAGAAAACGTAGGTGACAAATTAGAACACAACAGGTAGGACATAAAATGTCTTCACATAAGAGTTTTATAAATTTTAAACTTTGTACTCTTTGGATGAGAGGTAAATATGAATTTCGATGGAAGGAGTTTGTAATTTATATGATTCGTTATTTATTTATTGTTTATAGAGAGCAACAAAGAGGACAGAAGATTTTTTTTATAAATAGTTTATTTTTTTAATTTTATTATTATTATTATTATTATTATTATTATTGATAGGGGTTAGCTAAGTGGCAGAAGCAGACATTTTGGTGGTAAAGAGAAAATTTAAATAATTGATTAGTTATTTATTGTTACTAGACAGCAAATTTTTAATAAAGATTTTAAACTTTGTATCCTGAGAGGAGGGAGAGAAGGAAGGAGAAGTGTAAGTTTCAGAGAGAGAGAGCAGTGGAGTGGAGGGTAATTTATAAGATTGATTATTTACTTATTTTTACTAGAGAGCAATATGTAACTGTAAGACAGAATATATTTTTTAAATAGAGTTTTAAAGATTTTTTTGCTGGGGGGGGGGGGAGGCAAAAGAGCAGAAGCAGACATCTTGGTGATAAAGAGATAATTTAAATGGCTGATTATTTATTTATTGTTAATAGAGAGCAACAAATAGAGCAAAATTTGTTTTTTCATAAAGAGATTTAAAGATTTTAAACTTTATATGCTGAGAGGGGAGGGACATAAATTTTAGATGGAAAAGGAGATTGTAGTGTAGAGGATTTATTTTTAATTGTTACGTTACTAGTGAACAGAAAGAAGTACAGAAGAATTTAAGATTCTCAAGTTTTCAAACTTTTTATGATAGAGAGGACATAGAAAGGAAACACATTTCACGTGAGAGGAGGGATTTCATTAACATCATATAAAAACATAAATGGAAATCTGCTAAAATATCAAAAGAATGAAAATTGTCTCCCTTGGATTTTTAAAATCAATTTTTTGTGCATAAAAAATTTTGTGTATGTGAGAGGGGGGGGGGGGGGGGGGCGCTTATATTTGGGAATGGAAAAGAAAATCAAAATTGCTTAAAAGTGGGAAGGGGGCTTACTTTCGAGATTTTACAGTAATTAGTAGATGTTATTACTAATAGATAGCCCAGTAGCAGAATTTTCAACGGCATTCTGTCACAAACTTAAATTCAACTGTGACACAGCAATACTGAACAAAGCTACTGTAATAAGAACTTGCAAACCATAAAATAAGTATAATTTGCATTTACGAAGAGAATGTAATAAGAAATGTAACATCTCTAAAAACAAAATAAATTTTTTAAAAAGCCTAGAATTCAATTATAATTATTATTAGTAATTTACTACATTAACTATGCTATAATAATTTTAAATTAGTGAAAAATACTACATTAAAGACATGAGTATAAAACATCACAAATTTACTGAATGGTGTATACAAATGTCAAATTTAAAATTTATACATACATTAAAATTAAAAATATCGACGTTTCGACCAACTTCTATAGTCATCCTTAGAAAATATTTGTTACATTGCTTCTAAAGTTTCAAAGGCGAAAAACAATCTGTCTGTTGCCACATTATTATTGCCGTCCACAAATTAAAAAATTGTGGTTAGTTAAAATAATAATTAAAATAAATCAATTATTACTTATAATTAATTTATCATTACCCAAATGGAATTGTCACTCTAACCAAACATTTCTAGGTGAGGAAATGGACCCAATAGATCATTCCCCTGGCTAGCTTTAAAATTTTAAACTATCTGGAGGGAGAAGGCATTTTGGTATACTGTGCCATCTCGTTAATATAACATCAGGGATAATAAATGATACATTCTTGCTGGAAAGTCATTTTACATAGAATGGCAACCTTCCAACTTTGAATTGGTGCCTAGAATGCAATGATTCTCTGAGAAAGATGGAAATTATTCCCATTATTATACCCATTATTTTTTTTTGATTTATTACCCAATAGATCATTCCCCGGACTAGCTTTAAAATTTTAAACTATCTGGAGAGAGAAGGCATTTTGGTCTACTGTGCCATCTGGAGCAACAAGTTTGCATTTGAAAATGGAGCAATAAGTTTTGATAAATGAATATACCTTAGTAACATTTCTAGGTGGTGAAATGGACCCAATAGATCATTCCCCTGGCTAGCTTTAAAATTTTAAACTATCTGGAGGAAGAAGGCATTTTGGTATACTGTGCCATCTCGTTAATATAACATTAGGGATAATAAATGATACATTCTTGCTTGAAAGTCATTTTATGTAGAATGGCAACCTTCCAACTTTGAATTGGTGCCTAGAATGCAACGATTCTCTGAGAAAGATGAAAACACACCTGAATAAATCCTATTTTTGTATGATATATTTTTTCGGAATACAGTAAGAAAAAAATGGAAATGAAATTATTTTTTTTCATGATTTTCTCTGAAATTTCCCTGATATTTTAATAGATTTTTCAGGACCGCGGCCATCTCGAAAGGAACTCCGATGGAGGCCTTATTAACATTTGAAACAGGTCTGAAATCATACATATTTAAATATGAACCTTCATGGGATAGACTCTAGCAATAATTTTAAGTCACCTATTTGAGAAGCAAAAGGTTGAGTCAATATTAGCCCAGAAAAACTCGAGTTCTAAGAGTAAAATTGACCAATATTTGCACATAAAGGAATTGGAATAACTTAGTCGAGACCTTTCCATGCTCCAGCCACTGGAATAATGTTATCCTAGTCCAACTGCACTAAGCCTGGAGTTTAATTGATTTAAAACAAAATATCAATTTAAAGTTAACATTGGTGGTCCGATTTATCTATTTAATCTTAATTGTTTAATGAAGTCCTACGAATCTTATAAGTTAATATATACTCAAACGGCATCTTAGAAGGAAATGAGTGAATATTAAACTTCTTATGGTTCTGGTGCAGGCTTTATATACAATATATAAATATGGCGTTACCATATATTAAGCATACTTGCAACCGTACAACTAATTATTCCGTGAAATGTGGTATTTGATAAAGGTAAAACACTTTTCGAAACATAACTTTTTAGGGTTTCATTCATCTCATGAAACCCTATTCTCCTGCTATGTTGTTTGTCCGTCACAGAGCCAGTTCTTATAAACTATATAACTTACAGATTTGAAATCTTGTGTACTTATAGCGGAATACCTACTATGAAGCTGAAAATCATAAAATTAAAAAAAATATATTATTTTAATGTAGAGATAAAAAAAACAAAAATGTAATAGCCTATTAAATTTAAACATCTTTCATTATACCAGTTGCCAACAATTAAGAATCCACAATAAAATTCTTTCTACAATAATTAATTTTCTATTGAAAGATTTCCATGTGAAAAATGAAAATCAAATAAAAAGTTTCACCAATTGAAAAAAAAGGACTAATATGACATCATATTGGTAATAAACAGAAAATTTCAAACATTTCTCAATAATACAAATAGTATGAGTATGTGTAAGTACAGAAAACAGGTTAATATGATGTTATTAGAGAATTAAAAAGAAAATTAATCTGATGTCATATTGGGCTTCACCTGCTATCAGACTGGTTCAGATTTTTGAAAAAACGAGAAAAATAGACCGGTAAATTTTTACTTTATAAAAAATATGCCTTTTTTTTGGGGGAGTGGAAATGAAATTTATTTGGATTTATTAAACAAAGGATAAAGTGTTTTGAAAGGAATATTAAATGAAACACTTTGTGCGATCTTCAATCACACTTGCCCACTTGTTTTATATATACCTTTTATTATTGGATTAAGATTTTTTTTGTTTTCATGTGGAAATTTAATTGTTTGTCTGAAAAACTTTTTTGGTTTCAATCGTACATAACCTGGGTCAAATTAACCTACATTTTATGGATGAATGCTCGGATGTTGGCAGGTAATCATTATGACATATACATTTTAAATTTAAAAATTAGTTTATACCGACAGTCTACCAGCAGTAATGGGGAAGGGAAAGGACTCTAACAGAGAAGAGTATTATGGTGGGTGACAAAGAAAAATGGCTGCTTAAAACTGTTAATGATGAGAAATGCTTCTTGTGTGTTGCGTTATTCTTAGAGAGTGTCCAAACTTTTTTGACCTGTTCATTAATGAAATACTAAAATCAAGTATAAAATATACAAATACTTTCATATTTAATGTCAATTGTGACACCTTCTTCAAAAAGTTTTGTGAAGAGAAAAATGCATACCATATAAAACTTTTGTTTCACACTTGCGTAAAGTGACAAAGTACAACAAAACTTGTTTTGCTAAGTTTTTTCCTTTTTTGGGCTACATATAGCCCAGTTTTGGCTTGTCTTTCCTTGACAGAATATTGTTTCATTCTTTTAGTACAAAAAAAAATTGCATCAAACCCTCGATATTGATAGGATAATGGCAATTCACAAGCCAATGATGAATGGTGATTTTGAGGACACATTTCCTATCACAATCAAGATGGCTGCATTGGAACTTTTCTAGGTTATTTTCCTCCATTTTTCCACATAATTAAAAAAATATACTTTTAATACAAACTTTCTCCATGAGTTTAAAAAAAGACAGAGTGTTGTTGGCAGGAAAAGACCACTTTATATTCTTATAAGCATTTTTAAACCACTTTTAATATTTAATTGTAAGTACTTTTAATATTTACATCAACTTTTAATATTTAATTGTAAGGACTTTTAATATTTACATCAACTTTTAATATTTACATCGACTTTTAATACTTAAAATTGCCTTTTAAAATTTAAAAGTCAGTGCATTTTTTCCGAAACGACAATAATAGCACATAACTTTTTTATTATGCCAACAATTTTTTAATAGAAAAAACACCAAGTGTGCCATGTTTTTAACTGTACCATGAGGGATGTTATTTTTTAGATTGTGGACAAAAAAAGATGCTTTTTGTTTTCCTAACTAAAGGGCATATAGAGAATCTTAAACTATCTGGAAGAAATTTGGTTTAGAAGCAAGAAGCAAGTTTTTTATCAGAAAGCTAAATTGACCCATTTTACATTTAAAACTTTTTGCTTCATATTAGCATAAAAAGAAAATAGTTTTGTTTACTAATAAGTATAATAATACAGGTGTTGGTTGGAGGTGAATCATTTTTGACGATCTTTTTATTTAAATTAACTTGGTTCATGTATTTTAAAGATGGAATTTTGTAAATGATTGATATGCTACAATTTATAAAAATCATACATGCGTATCTTTCTGGTAATAATAATTTTTTTTATATTTTTAAAACTTAATTATAAATTAATAAAATAATTGTGATGTATTTTTCTGTTAGCTGGGCACAGATATCACAAAATAGAAAAGGAAATAAACAATATATAGGGGAGACTGGTACACAGTGGACCACTTTTTCAGTTAGTTTTTTTTTTTTTCTCTTTAATGGATAAACTGATCTGCATGAAAATATTTTTGAATATTCCTTAAATCTTTATACATTCACCATCATTTTCTCTGAACATAGTTTTCAATACACTTTTCAAAAAATAATTTTTTTTTAATGCACCTGTAAAGTGGACCAGTGTGCCCCAGAAGTGGGGCACACTGGAACACCCACCAGGGCACAGTAGATCGCTATTAGGTATTATCTGAAATACAATATAAATCTATTTTTCATTAATCTAATTATTTTTTATTTCCCCTTTACCACCAAAATAATATAGTAATATAAATTTGCAAGTAACATTTTGAAACAAAAACAAATTAATTATATTTTGAAAATAATAACAGATTAATACAGAAACAATTGCAATTTAGATGAAGTTATTACTTAAGTACAAAAAATTCAGCGCACATTAAACTTTGGAAATGAAATTCCAAAATATTTATGAGTAAGATTGAGCCTGGAATTTTCCTGAAGTACTTTTGGGTCTGGGAGCAATATTATGAAATCGTTGACATCAACAATAGATTCATCTACAGTTTCGGGAAAAATAAACTGATTGCCATTCAATTTGCGTCTCATGAATCTTACTTGAATAGAATCATCATCAATTATACTACAGTTATATTTATCAAAGGCGGTAAATACAAAACAAAATATTTCTTACTATGGTAAATAAATTGTTATTTTTCTTTGTTTACTTTATTTTACAGTTAAATAACTACTTTAAAAATATATTTCTTTATAGAAAATAAGCAATTATTAAATATTTTGAACATTCTGCATTACAGGAGCAGAGTGGATTGTGGACCACTGTGCCCCAGGAGTGGGTGGTCCACTCTGGCCCATGTTGAAGTTTAATAAATAATCATAATAATATTGTTTATAGTTCTCTTTTAAACATATTAACTTTAAAATTAAATAAAAACAAGTGTCTTAGCTTTGCTAAAAAGCTGTTTTATATTATTTATCTACAACCTTTAATTACTAAAAAATAAAAATATGATGATGAAAATTTTTACTTTTAGAAGCTCAAAACAACCAATCAGTATAAAATAGTTCAATCTGAGCTAAACATATTTTTTGAAGGCTATAAATAATCAGTCCAGTGCTGTTGTCTGTTAGGATAGAAGAGAAGCTCAATTTTTTTAAAAATAAATAAAATATTAGGGGGTGGTCCACTGTGCCCATAGGTCCAGTGTGTACCGCTCTCCCCTATACTTTTAAGATTTCTTGAAAGTATAAACTTGTCTGTTTCTTTACCCATAAAATCATGTAACGAGTGATCGACTTCAAAATTACATTAAACTTTCCAGGTTGCCTGATTTTTTTCTGTGCTGATAAATTCACTAATTTTCCTAGGTTAACTAGCAACCCAGGTTCAGTCATACATCTTTATTACACTGTTTTTGGACTCTCTACCTATGTAATAATATGACTCCAGTTACACATTGTTTTTGCTTAGCATGTTTTCTGAATGATACAAAACAATTTTTAATCTGTCTACTATCTTAAAGATAAAAGCGTCAAAACTCAAAAAGGCAGGAAATATAAACAAGGTGAGTTCTAGAGTTAGATGGTAAAACATAGAAGTCCTATAAATTTTATTTTAGCGCATCTACCCGATTTAATTAGTGCTACGAATATCAGTTTTACTTTTTCTGTAAACCTACAAACCTAAGCTGATATTATGGCGTCTCCTCTACAGACTTTAAGATTTTACAATCAAAATATACATTTATAGCTTGCTACTTGCTATATGCTCGTGCTAGGAAAAAAACTTACTATAAAATATTACACTACAAATCTGACTTTGGCGCCATCTACCTGATTTAATTAGTATTATAAATATAATTCAATCGCTAAGGTAGTAGGTAGTTGTTATTAGTTAACTTAGAATTTATTTGTAATGTGTGTACAGTTGTGTTTAATTAAAATTTGTTAATAACTTTATTTGAAACTTTAAAATCTCTATTATTTTTTCTTTTTGTTTTTTGCTCTTTCTTGTTTCTCTTTGGTTTCTTAATATACGAATAAACAAATAAAGTAAGCAGAATTCTCAGTAAATAATGTCAAAAGACTTTGCACTTTTGTACTCTCATATTAACCAGGTGTTAAATGATATTATTTTGTTTTTTTTAATTTTATTTTTGTATTTTATAGGAAGCAAGTGAAAGGCGTGTATTTTAAATGAAATGAATGCTATACGAAACATGGCGATGAAAACAATATCATTTGGCGATTTATCACATGCGCCCAGTTAACATAAAAATCCGCCTTTTCTTCCGCAACTAAGTGCCATTTTAAATATAGGTATGTATTTACATCAAAATAAATTGTAATAGAAGTACCTGGCAATGAAATCGAGTGTGATAAAGAAGCAAATGACTGAACCATGTTTCACAAAAAGGTGTTGACATCAGAAGTAACATATATGCAGGCCCTGACTATCCCACGTGCACCCCACAGATTACCCGGGACCCATGCCCTGGGCTCGAAATTTCTGAGGGGCACAAAATTAGAATTTAAAATAGAAGTTGTTTTAATACTTTTAGGACTTTCGTTTGCACTCAGTTTGGTTTTATCATTTAATATCAATAACATCATTAATAAGTAGACTTCCTATCATTATTTTCTAGTAAATGATGGTACCGTATTTATCAAGTCATTCAATTGTATCATATTGCACATTTATTCGAAAAGTGACACAACTGAAAATATGTGATGTTTGAGATATTAATATGATGAAATGACAAAAATATATCTCAATCTATGGTTAAAAGTACATTTCAATAAATAATAGAAAAAATATTTAATTTTTATTCCTAGATCTGTTTTTAATTTTCCAGAAAACTTCTTTTCGAATAAGTAGACTAAAAAACTAGTATCAGTAAACCAACCAATCTATGGGGGCACAAAAAATTGAAAGTGCCCTGGTCACAAAAACTTGCTAGTCAGGCCCTGCATATATGATTATATATAGAATTTTTATTGTATAACTAAATGCTAAACATCCTTAATCATTTATCAACGTCAAGATTTAAAAGTAAAAATTATTTATCAGTGTTTGCAATCTGTTATATTGTTGTTTTAGATCAGGGTCCTCCACTTAGTACTTGCTAGGGAGCTCTAAATTCAATGTATCATAACAGAAACATCTAGGAATGTGGGACTTGTATGAATTGAACATATGTTTTTGCATGCATTCTTAAATGAACATCATTGAATATATGAGAATTTTTTTATTTTTTTTTTTTGTAGTAAAAACAAGTGTAAGTAGTAACTTCCTCAACTGTTATTGACTGTAGACAAAAATCTTTTTTAGTGAAAAAGAAAAAAATAATATTTTTTAAGATTTATATTTGAAGCTAATTGTTTTAGTGAAGGACAATATTAATTAAAAACAATCAATGAAAACTAAACTGTCAAATTTTGATGACCAGTTATTTACAACTTCATTACAAAGAATCTTTCCTGGTTTTTGTTTATAATTTAATATAAACTTTAAACTGCACAACAGGTTAAGGAATGAAAAGTCAGACAAGCTTACATTCAGGTACAAAATTATCAATAAAAAAATTTTTGTATTTAAAATTTTGACAATAACAAAGGATGGGAATTTTCCCTTTGCTACACAGCGTACAACCAACAGAATGAAAAAAAATTGAACCCGGATACCTTGGTATAGCGCACCAAGGTACCAAGGGTTTTTTCACTCTGTTGGTTGACTATGCTGTGTAGCAAAGTGAAAAGTCATATCCTTTGTTATTGTCATTAATTTCCCAGCATAGTGTCAGCTATTCTGAAAATTTAAATAAGATGTAAATTTTAATTTTTATTGCATTCCTGGTCATTTGATCTTTAGCTTGATCGATGTGCACATGTTTCCCCACCTGGAATGGAATTTGGATCATCCTCACTTCTCAGAACAACATGCTTGATGAACCCCGGAGAATGTTTTTTATGGCCTGTTTGCAGGCCCTGACTCGCATGGGCACCCGGGGCCCATACTCTGGGCACGAAATTTTACATAATTTCATCTAAATTTCTATTAGAAAAATCCTAATTATGCCAATGTTTTTATTTCTTTTAGGACATTTGTTTGCACTCAGTATCAGTTTGGTTTTATCATTTAATACTTAATAACATTATTAATAAGTAGACTTCTTATCATTATTTTCTAGTAATGGATGTACTGTATTTATCAAGTCATTCAATTTTATCATATTGCACATTTATTCGAAAAGTGACACAACTGAAAATGCGTGATGTTTGAGATGTCAATATGATGAAATGTCAAAAATATATCTCAATCTATGATTAAAAGCACATTTCAATAAATAATAGAAAAAATATTTTTATTTGTGTTCCTGGAACCGTTTTTCAATTTTCCAGAAAACTTAATTTTTTGAGTTGACACTTTTTAAATAAGTGTGTAATACGTAAAAAAAAACTAGTATCAATAAATCAATCAATCTAAGGGGGCACGGAAAATTGAAAGTGCCCTGTGCACAAAATCTTGCTAGTCGGGCCCTGCCTGTTTGCTGTAAGGAAATCCCTACCTCTTCCTGCATTATTGTGATCGAGATGCCATGTTACAAGACATGTCTTCGAATGTGACTACTTGTTTTTGCCATCCTCCCATTGCAAATCTGTTTCAGTAGTGTTTTACCAATCCTAGCTCATTTTAATCTGAGAGGAGCATATGCACATTATTAATTAACCCCTTCGGCCCTGACGTCTTACTAATAGAACATATCTTTTATTGAGTATTATTTTGTCTTAAACATTATTCTTATTAATTCCAACACCTAATAGTGATAGTATGAATCTCTACATTTCCTATTATGACTTCACTTATGTTTAGCATTTAGTAATAATAATAATTTTCATAATTATTAGCAAGCCGTTGGAATTTCTTTTAATTAAAACATACGTTTCACTCTTTAAATTAAAATTTGGGAATCCTTTTCCGAATTGGTAATTTGTGATAAAAGATAAAAAATATTACTAAATTTTTATGCTTGATTAATTTAGTTGTAATACGACATCTTCCAAACGTCTTCAAAAATTCTTCCTGAGACTATTGTTATATGAAAAACACGCAAAATAACTACATTTGTGAGGTTTTGGTAAAGAACGCATTCGTTAACTTTCATTAAAACCTAACTTCTGTGATTCCGATAGCTATTTTTAATTTTGTTAGCATACCAGTAATTTTTTCTCAAAATTGAAAAAAAAAATCAGGGCTGAAGGGGTTAACATAAAAATGGAAATTCAGGAAGAAAATTGGCTTAAATAAACTGTAGAGAAATGCAGACAAGCAAAACTTTGAAGAATAAAGGAGACTTTTTAAAAGAATGGCAAGACAGTAAATTACATAGAATGACACAAAAACCTCAGGAAAAATTAAGTGATGTACATGACGATCCGATGGAATGGTTTGAGCAGAAAGAAAAAAAAAATTGCTTTTCTTCACTGAACTTCAAAAAAGTTTAGAAAAAAAAGTTGTAAAAGATAAAATTGTAAAATCAAAGCAAACACACACATTGATTTAAACATTTTTTAAACCCTTGTAGTAATTAACATGAATTTAAATTAAAGTTTTCTCTTGGTATTTTAAATTTTTATTTATTTCCTAATGTGTTAGATAAATTTTCATAACGCTTGTTAGCTTATTTTTAACAATCAAAAACTTGATTTAAATGTGACCTACATTAAAAGACCACCGCTTGAAGTGACCAATTTTTTATGAAATTTTAAGTATGGTTGTTTTATTGAGGTTTTACTGTAGTCTGTTTTTGATGAGTATAAAAACATAAGATTTAACTTTTCAGAATTTTTTTTCTATTTTCAATTTAAGTTAATTTTTCAGTTTTGTTGTAAGTGAAAGAAAAGGAGAGAGAAAGAAAGAAAAATTTAATTTATAATTTACATTAAATCTGAAGTTATTTATGATCATTAATAATTTGACTATTTTGAAAATATCAAACATACATAAAATGTGGGATATTTTTTATATTTTCGAAAATTATTATATTTATTAACTCTATTGTAATCTAAAAATTCTAAAACCTATTGTCTTAAACTGTGCAGGTTTGAAAGTGTGTATTGTATTATTATTTTAATCTCATATCATGAAAAGTATGTTAAAGAAAAGAAAATATACTATCCATAAGGTTAATCTTAGTTGATGCTAACTTCTTAAAGTGCCTATTGAGATCAAATCTGAATTTCCTTTCATTGCGAATCATGTTCAAAACAGTAATTTAACATTGTTATAAATTGCAAATTACATAAAATAAATAAATAAACGAAAAATAATAAATGAACATTAATAAATAAGTAACAAAAAACTATAAACTATAATAAAAATAAAATGTAAATTATAATAAAAAAATATATATATTGTTGTCAAAAAATGACTTACTATAGTTGGCACCATGCTTGGCACAGTTGTATCTAACCTGGCCCAGACAATATATAAGTACCCATTTTTGTGGTAACATTTTAATACATTTTTTTTTGTTTAAAATTAGAAAATGTGGTACTTTTATGTTAGTTGGGCACCAGTGATATAAGCTATGGTTATGAAGAAATTGCAAGTAAATTAACAAAGGGATGTCTTCTGTAATCAGCAGTTTTAAAAGACTGCATAAAAATAAACTCTGTCCTTGCAAAAATCCTACCTCCAGCAGCAAATAATTTGGTGTAATTTGTCCACCCCTGTATTTTTCTATTCAAGTGTGTTAGTATCTTTTCCAGTGTTGAATTCAAACACTTTTCTCTGGAAGAGATTTGTGTGGCTCTGCAGGGGTGGGGGGGACATTGTAGAGTTCCACAGTGGAAATTCCACTTTTCAACTATTAAAAGCTTAAAATCTTAATTCTTCTGGGGGGGGGGATGTTCCCCCAGGCCACCCCCTGAATTCAACATTGATCTTTTCTACAGAATGTCAAGTATTTTCCTCTTGTTTTTTAAAAATGTATGAAGTTTTATCATTAGTATGAATATAAAGTGTACTTTTTGTTATTATGCTTAATCATGTTCTATATTATGAATGCTAATCTTAACATATATATTTATATATATAGATTGGTTCATTTATTTTTATTTACAGAAGGACAGAAATTGAATTTACTAACATAGTTACGAATCTTTCTCTGCTGAATTTCCAGTTGATTTCATTCTGTTTTTGAGGAAATTTTCCGATAGGTGAGCATCTGTGAACCAGAAGTTTGATATTTATGAAATGTTGCATTAAGCTTGTATTTCTTGCAATGCAAGTTGAGCAATATTTTTTAATTTGGGTGCAATCCAGTTAAAAATTGTGATGTTCACAAAATTCCATTTTCCTAAACAAATACAGTCAAGGATCGATAATCTGCACACCCGTAATCTGCAATTTTCTGTACCGTAAAATCCCCATTGTAAGCCCCCCCCCCTTTTTCAAAACCAAAAAGGGTTGATTGTGGAAAGGGGGCTTATAATCGAGATTTTTTTAAAAAATCATTTAAAAACCTGTTTTATCATTAATTTAGAAGTAAAAAGTGGCAAGAATCTTCTGTATTTCGGCAGATTTTCACTCAAAAATAAATAAATATGTAAAATCTACCCCCCCCCCCCGCCCCCCAAAAAAAAATCTGCCCCCCCCCTAAAAAAATTAATAATTTTTTTCTTTATTTGTTATTTTATTGTAACAATAAATAATCAATCATCTAAATCCTCATCAAAATTATTGCTTCCCCCTTTGCCTCCCCCTCTAGTACCAAAACCCCATAGTTTAACCTTTATAACTCTTTAATTTTAAATTTAGTTTCAGACTTATTTAATACTCTATATTAACAATAAATAAACTTAATTTACCCCCTAAATCAATCCCTCCTCCTAAAATCTCTGCTTTTTCCCCCCTGCCCCCCCACAGCTTCATCTCATGACGACCCTCCCCCTGCAAATGCATCTCATTAAATTTTAAATCTTTAAAATTCTTAATTTTTTCTGCTCTATTTGTTATTTTTTGTAACAATATTTAAATAACAATCTAAATTATTCCCCTCCTCTCCCCCCAAAAGTTTTCTTTACTTTCTTCTCCCCCCCCCAGTACATACTTTAAAATCTTTAATTTTTTATTCTACAATAATTAAATAATAATTTTCAACAATAATTAAATAATTATCAAATTTGCTTCTCCCTCCTACCCAAAAAAATTCTGCTTCTCCCTGCCCCCCCCCCCCCCCCAGCACACAAACTTTAAAATCTGTAAAATTATTTTTTTAAAGATTTTTATGCTTTATTGTTAATTTGCAGCAACAATAAATAAATGATCATGTAACTCTCCCCTTAAATTTCCATTTCCCATCTCCAGAAAAAGGGATGAATTTCTAGACATGGAGGGAAGGTGGGGGGGGGGGGGGAGAGGATGAGAGAAAATTTTAGTATTTTTTATAGTTTGACTGTTCTCACAGCTGATATTTTACTAATGGCAGGGGAGTTATTTTAGAGAACATATTTATTTCAAACAAAAATTATACACATGATTCAGGGAGGAAAGAACAGCCAAACTGCAAAAAAGATGAAAATTAAATTTTTACTTTCCTCTCACATATTTATAAATCCAACCCCCTCCCTTGAGAGAAAAGGGCAGAGCAAACATTTCAAAGGGGATGATTATTTTAGATGAGTGACACCTATATGAAATGATGTAGATGAGCTGAGTTACCTTACTATAAAATAAGAAATAGAACAGCGTTTAAACAATATATTAAAAATGTTAAAGTATTTTCTGAGTGGGGGAAATAGAACTTTTAGGAGAAAGAAATGTATTTTAGATGATTGATTATTCATTAATTGTTACTAAAGACAAACAAATAGAGCAGATTGAAAAAAAAAAGTTTTAAAGATTTTAAATATTGTATGTGTGTGTGTGTGTGTTGGGGGGTTATCTTTGGAGTAGAGAGAAAACTAAGGTGACAAATTATCTATTTATTTTTACTAGAGAGCAACAAATAGGACAAAAGATTTCTTCAAATAAGAGTTTTACAAATTTTAAACTTTGTTTGTTAATAGAGAGCGACAGACTGTTTGTTTTTAATAAATAATTTTAAGAAAAATTATAGGGTTGACAAAGCGGGGGGAAGCAGAAATTTTGGTGGTTGAGAGGTAATTATAATGGTTGATTATTTATTTATTGCCACTAGTCAGCAACAAATAGAGCATATATTTTTTATAAAGAGTTTTGCAGATTTTAAACTCTGTATGCTGATGGGGGATAGGGAAACATAAATTTTGGATGGAGAGGGAGATTGTAGTTTGGAGGACTGATTTTTTACTTATTGTTGTTATATTATTAGCGAGCAGTAAAAAGGCCAGAAGAATTTAAGATTCTCAAGGTTTTGAACTTTTTGTGTTGGGGAGGGCAGAGAAGGGAATCAGACATTTCATGTCTGAGGGGGGCATTATTATATATCATTAACAAAATATAAAAGCAAAAGTGGAAATCTGCTAAAATTTTCAAAAGATGAAAAATTCTCTTTTCTTTCATTTATTTTTAAAATCAACTTTTGTGCAGATTTTTTTTTTTTTTTTTTTTTTTTTTTTTTTGGGGGGGGGGGGGCTTATATTTGGAAATGGAAAAGAAAATCTAAATTGCTTAAAAGTGGGAGGGGGTCTTACTTTCGGGATTTTAAGGTAATTCGCTTTGCTTAACAAATGTAAACAGCTAACAAATTTACAAATTATTGATCCAAAAAATTATTTTTTAAAAGAAATAAAAAATGCAGTAAAAGTTCATAAAATATCTATTTATTTTTTAATATACATATATTTTTTTATTTACCATTACAGAACACATGTAGGCTAACAGGACAATCTGAACGCATGCACATGTTTTACTGTTTTTCAGTCATCGCTATTTTAATTTGAGTAAGTTTAGGAGAGTAAATAACCAATGAAAACTCATCATTTTGTATGCTTGTTGCATCTGGTAAATGTGTGGCATAATATATGGATTGAATCTTGGTTTACTGATATTCCAATTAAGAATTTCATGGGTTTAAGCCCTCACATGTCAAGACAAAAACTGCAGAACTTTTACAGTATGGGCAAAAAATTGGAAGTAATGTCTCTGTAACAGAAGATTTCATAGTGAATTTGCTGACAGCAGATGATAAAGCATCAATTACTGAACATGTAACAGATGCTGAAATAATGTCTAGTGTTTTACATGCTACTGTTTCTAGAACTGAATGAGATCCTAAAAATGCAGAAAAAAATTTAATTGATCAGGGACTAGGTTTGGGTAGACAATACTTGAACTTTTTAGAACAACAGAGGTGCATTTCTCAACAAGAATTAAGGAATGTTCATAGAATGCAAGATAAACGTTCTAAAGAAAAACTTAAAGTTTTAAAACAAACAACACTTGACTCTATTTTTGTTATACAAAATACTTTATGAATATTATTCAATATTCCAAGATGCTATTTTTCATCCTTTATCATAGTTTATTGAACAGTTCCTTTTGCAGTTGTTAATCATTCTGCTCATCAGTATCTGTTATGAAATTATTTTATACTTTCCCAGTATTATAATTTTCTGTATTTATTTTATTTTTGTATTGGTTATTATTATTATTATTATTTTGTGCATAATTTATTCTTTTTAAGCATTTTTGTTATACTTCTTGCTGAAAATACTCTTGAAATAAAAAATCTTAATTCTCATATATCAAATTATCAATGTAATTATTCTTTAAATATATGTATCTATTAGAGATGAGTTCGGCTCTCTTTTCAGAGCCCGTGCCCACCCGAGACCAAAACATTTTGTGTCATTAGAGCCCGATCCCGATGATTTTTAAATCCAAGCCCGCCCGAGTCCGAAACATTTTGTGTCATTAGAGCCCAAGCCTGAAAAAAATTGCATAATATTTAAAAAATTTTATAAAATGCCTCATTATAGATGTTGCAAAGTTTCAAAATATTAAGAAATAAACTTTGAAATTATAGTCAGACTAAAAAGTATTTTAAACTTTTATTTTTAATTTGGCAAAAAAGAGTTCATCAAATGCAAATTTAAAATAATAAAATCAGAATTTGTTGATGGACTTTGGCAGGAAAATAGAGAAAAAAGTTGTTTTCTTGCATCACCATTTCATCGATGCTACCTCTCATCAGATATAGATTTTGTAGGAATCAACTATCCAGGCATTTGAATCTTAATTATATGTTAATAAAAATAGGATTTTTTTAAAAAGGAATTGAGTCAGGCCGGGCAGTGAACAGCGAAAGTATAAACAGTCCAGACAATGCCCAGGCCTGTAAATTTCAGCACTCTAGACCACATCCACTTTCTCTGAACCTTTCTAACTTCCTCTAATTACTTCCACTTTACATTTTCTATAGAATACCAAGGGTAACCAACTATTACTAAGAAAAAGAAAGAATTTTACTTCTAAGGGTTGAATTACACTTATTGACCCGAAGTTGTTCAAATTTATTCTGTTATCACACGTAATTGTTTTACTGAAATGATATTTTTATAGAGTTTAATAAAAAAAAAATTAAAATAACATGGACAAAATTATAAGACACCCTAGCATTTTAATTAAAACACCTGATTTTTTTCGAAATATGCAAATTTTCTGCACTCTATTATGACGTCAACAGTTAACTAAAGCAGACGATGACCTACTTTATGTATTTACAACATGCCACGAGGTACAGAATGCCCCAGCACATTTTATAGCATTCTTTAGGTCTTCAACATATGTAAACTGCCTCCCATTTCGGTAAACCTCATGAGCTAAGATCCCCCACAAGTTTTAGATGGGATTTAAGTCTGGGGAGCGAGAAGGCCATGGAAGAACATTGATACTTTGCTCTGAAAGCCACTTTTTTGTTACATGTGATGTATGAATCGATGCGTTATCGTGCTGGAAAGTGTAGTTTTTGCCACAAAGAAGTTCACCCTATATGGCTAGTTGATCTTTAAGAAGATTCTTATACTTTTCGGAATTCATTCTTGAACGCACAAAAACGATATTGGTTTTCCCTTGAGCCGAAAAAACAGCCCAAACCATTACTGAGCCTCCACCCATTTTGCGGCTCATTTGTACATCAGGAGACTTCCGTAAATCATGCCAATAATAGTGAAACCCATCAGGACCATCCAGGTTAAACTTTTTTTCATTGAAAATAACACAGAGTACCATTTGGAGGTCCTGGCCATAGTTTGTTTAGCGAAGTTTAAACGGTCCATTTTGTGCCACCTTAGAAGCGGTGGTTTTATTTTTTTATTTCACATAGGAAGCATTATGCAACACACTACAAATGGTTCTCCTTGAACAATTCAGTTTCAAAGCATTTTTAATACCTGTATTGGTCATCTTATTCTGTGTAGCAAGAAAAAGCATATGGCATCTGTCTCTCGAGGACAAGCAAAGAGTACGTCCAGACCTTTTAATCACCGATCCATTACTTCCTCTTCTCAAAACATTTGAAATTGCACATCTAGAGTGTTTAATAACTGAAGCACCAGTTCCATTTAATCTCCAAATTTCGCGAATTTAACTTTCTTTTAATTCTGTACCTCGTGGCATGTTTGTAAATGCGTGAAGCTGGTTATCGTCTGCTTTAGTTAACTGCAGACGTTATAACAGCGTGCAGAAAATTTGCATATTTCGAAAAAAAAAGCAGGTATTTTAATTAAAATGTTAGAGTGTCTTATAATCTTGTCCATGGTATTTTTAATTTTTTTATTAAACTCTATAAAAATATCATTTCTGTAAAACAATTATGTGTAATAACAGAATAAATTTATGTTTTTGTCGTATTTGATAAAGCATTTTTAAGCTCTGAATCTTTTCTTTCACTGTATGTCAAATTAGGTAGGTGTCTTATAATTATGTCCACCACTGTAGACCACTTAATTTTATGTATTGGTGTATGTTACATGACTATAATAATATGAAAAACAATAAAAAGTATCTATTTTTAAGTGATGAAGAGTGCAGTTGCTAATTTTGATATGCGTTCTCTTACTTAGCAAATTCATTTCTTCTCATTATTTTGGAAAATCGAACACTTCTTAATGACTTTATACCTAGAAAACAACATGGTGAAATCTGAAAATGGTTTTGTGCTGCACTATATTAAATATACTTTCGATATTGACAGTAAAAAATAATGTAATATGATTTTGTTTTTAAAGCTGATTATTACATTTTAATGTATTTAAATATCAGAAAGACCTCAATAATTTCTATTTCAACAAAGCTAAATAATTTTCTGTTTGCTTTTAACATAGAAGTTTTGGTATATAATTTTTTAATTAATATTTCAGTTCTATCACTGCCTGTTGTCTGCTCATCTTTATTCTAATTTAAGAAAAATATGCTAGATTTCCTCAAAATTTAAATATCTATCTCTAATTCTTCACAGTATTTTCCTTCTTCAAAATGGCCAACATAATTTCATTCTCTCTCAGGTATTTAGACTCAGAAAAAGAAAATAAATAGATAATCATCTTTGGACAGCTGTTGCATTAAAAAATATATGGTTAAAATTATATCTTTTTAAAAGCTTTAGATTTCCAGACACTTTTGTATAAACTCGGAGTGCCTACTTGGAAATATGAAAGAAGATACCCTGATTCCTCAGAGGTTTGTAGAGGCTTGTCAGAAACAATTTTAAAATTTCAAATAAACTTATTCATAGTTTCAGAAATGTACATCCAACACTAGCTGATGCTGTAAAAAGAAAAGAAAAATAATTAGCAGAAAATGATGCTGAATAAATTGAAAAGAAGGACATACAGATAGCAACCATAGAAATTATAAATTAAATTGAAAATATGAAGCCTTATGCTAAATTGGGATATTAATGGAAGCGATCAAGGAAATGAGAAAATAAATACAGTACAGAACCGTTTATCCGGAAACCAGTTAACCGGAAAACCAGTTAACCGGAATAGTATTTTCGATCGACCAACTGCGGAATCTTTCCAGAAAAAAAAAATCATAAAATCTTCAAAACTGCGTATATATATATTTTTAATTTGTGGTGTAGTATTCTTTATTTAGGATTTACTGTTTCTTTGGAAAACAGTGTTTTTATTGCCCATATATATAATAGACTAACATGCTTTATGCTACGGCATACGGCAATACTTTTGCTTCGTATCGTAACGCTGAATCTAGAGCGCGAACAAATAAACAAAGCAGAACTGTTGCCAATCTGAAGAAACCGAGGAAGAAACAACGTCGAAAATACGCTGTTTATTCATCTACATGGAGATATAAAAAAAAGAGCGGTAACCGTTTGCCAAAAGTTACGGTTTGACATCACGACAGGTATTGTATTTCTTATTTCTCTCAGTAGATGGCGCCAAACCAAATGCAAAGTAATGGCAGTAAAAGAAGAAAAAAAAACTAACTTCGTAATAAATTGTCTCCGATTATAAATTATCCGAATAAACTTTTGAATATTTTATTAAGGTATTACGAATTACTTATCTTTTCATATCTCCATGAATTTTAATAAACAGTGAAAGAATGTTTTGCTATAGTGCTCATTCAGATTGGCAACAGTTCTGTTTAGTTTACTTTCAACATCGCGTGCTTACTACGATTATTATTTATTTTCAAAATCGTGAAGCATCCAGCAAATTAATTTTTTTACATTGCTTTTTGTAAAAAAATAGGAATGGCAAAGAGACAGGCAGATGAATTGGGCAATGTAAAAAGAAAAAGAGTAGTTCTAAGCATAGAAACTAAAGTGGAAATTTTAAAAAAACTTGATGAAGGTGCTTCCGTAAAAAATTTATGTGACACTTATCACGTTGGATCATCGACAATTTATGACTTAAAAAAGCATAAAAAAGACATTCTAAAATTTTATGGAGACGCCGATAATCCAAACCTTTTATCCGAGAGAAAAACGATGCATCAAGCAAAAAATGATGATGTAGACAAAGTGCTTATGGAGTGGATCCGGCAAAGAAGAGTGGAAAGTTTTCCACTTAACAGGAGCATTATTATGACACAAGCAAAGAAATTCCATGAGGAATTGCATATAGAAAAAAACTGTGATTATTCCCATGGATGGTTTAATAGATTTAAACAGAGGCATGGGCTGAAACTTTTGAAAATTTCAGGTGAAAGAGCTGCTGCAGATAGAGAAAGTGCAGAAGATTATGTTGATTATGTGATGGAGTTAGTGAGAAAAGAAAATGTCAGTTTAGACCAAATATTTAATGCAGATGAAACTGCATTATATTATAAATATGTTCCAAAACATACCTATGTATCTGCAAATGAGGAATCACCAAGCAGTGGACTGAAAGAATCGAAGCAAAGAGTGACGTTGCTAGCTTGCGCAAATGCAGCTGGCACTTGTAAAATAAAATTAACAGTGATCGGAAAAAGCAAAAAACCCCATTGCTTCAAAAACATTAAAATATTTCCTGTCAATTATAAAGCAAATAAAACAGCTTGGGTAACCCAAGTATTATTCATTGAATGGTTTAATACACAGTTTGTGCCAAAAGCAAGGGCACACTGTTTATCAGTTGGACTCCCATCAGATTGCAAGATCATTTTATTCTTGGATAATTGTGCAGCCCACCCACCATCAAGTCTGTTACAGAAGCATAATGTTCTTGTTGAATATTTGCCTCCTAATTGCACCTCTTTGATTCAACCTTTGGATCAAGGGGTTTTACGTAGCTTAAAATGTAAATATAAGACACATTTTTTAAAAGAACTTTTGGAGGCATGCAACGAGAATAGGTCTGTGCATGAATTTCTGAAGGAATTCAATATCAAGAAAGGAATTTGGCTGGCTGCTCGGGCTTGGGAAGATGTATCAAAAGATACATTAACCCATGCATGGCATAACTTGATGCCTACCTCTATATTCCTTGATGAAGATAGTGACAATAATTTTGGAGGATTCACTATTTCAAAAGAAAAATTGCTTCAGCAAGAACTGAAAGAATATGCAGAAAGTACATTAAGACATGACATCTTAACTGAAGCTGACATTGATGACTGCTTTCATATTGACAATGATGTCCCTATAACCAGTACCCTGTCCGATTCTGAAATTGTACAAAAAGTTCTACATCCTGAACAAAATGATGACACTGAGGATGAGGAGAGTGCAGATGAAATGTCTGAAGATAAAATTTCTAACGCAAGATGCATCGAATTAACACAAGAACTAATAAAAGGGATGGAACAAAAGAGTTTTGTAGATGAAACGCACATCATGGCAGTTTATAAAATACAGGAATTATTTCTTAAACAAAAAACTAATTTTAAACAAATGAAAATTGTTGACATATTTAAAAAATAAGCATTCCATTATTTTTTAAAAATGCATTTGTAAAGTCCTACTTTTTATTTATTAATTTATTTTAAATAAAATCTCAATCATTAAAAATTCATGAATGTCTCAGCATTTTTGTAAAAGATGGAGTTCAAAGATGGAGTCAAATTAAAACATCAGGATTTTCAACTAGCTTGAAAAATATAAAAATAACTAAATTTTTGTAAGGGGGGGGGGGGGGGGGGAGCCTACACACTATTCTAACCTGCAAGTAAGTCTTATTTTTTTATTTTCTATTCCTTCATTGTAATGTGTAAGTATAGTAATATTTCATGTTTAAAAACCATTGATTAATCAAGATTTAAAGCATTTAACAGATTTCAATTTTTATATGTAATTATTTAATTTATTGAAAAGAATTCTTTTACAATTACACTTCTTACATATTCTGATTAATCTTTGATTCACAAATAAATCCAGAGCCAAATATATTACACACAAGTCTGAATAATGGGTGTTGTGTCGATGAGCAACCAGTTATCCGGAAAAACCAGTTATCCGGAATGCATTTGGACACAGCCATTCCGGATAACTGGTTCCATACTTATATATATTTTCTTAATTATTAAAAAAAGAACTTGTTTTGATATTTTTTAATCAATTAACTTTTTGACTGTAAAATTTAAGTAGCATAGTTAAATCTATTAAATCTCCTGTAATGTGGGTTTGTCATTCAATTCAATGCTCATGTTTATTCTTTAAGTGTGATGTTATAGTACATTTACTTAAATATGCTTTAAATTTACTCAACAGATTCTGGACAGTGGATTCAGAGGTTCATTAATTGAAAAATGTTGACTCCTGCACCTACAAGCATGGCTGCCCATCATCAGCAGGCTAGTAGACATGGAATGCACAAAAAAGTTCAAGTGTCTTTTGTGATAAGAGATGAAGTGGAGAAATATCACAGGTCTGGCGTGAATTCACTGCAGTATGATGGCTACTTAGGACGTTTATATTCTGCTGGTAGAGATTCTATTATTCGAACATGGAACGTACGTCATTTAAAGGAACCATACATTCAATCAATGGAGCATCACACAGATTGGGTGAATGATATTGTACTGTGCTGTGGGGGCAAAAATCTAATATCAGCTTCATGTGATACAACAGTAAAAGTATGGAATGCTCAAAAAGGTTTTTGCATGTCCACACTAAGAACTCATAAGGATTACATTAAAGCATTAGCCTATGCAAAAGATCGTGAACAAGTTGCTTCTGCTGGCCTTGATAGAGCTATATTTCTATGGGATGTAAATACACTGACTGCATTAACTGCTTCCAATAATACTGTAACAACATCTTCTTTGTCAGGTAACAAAGATAGCATATATAGTCTAGCTATGAATCCGTCAGGAAATGTTATTATCTCTGGGTCTACTGAGAAAGTTTTAAGAGTATGGGATCCTAGAACTTGTCAAAAGCTTATGGAATTAAAAGGCCACTCAGATAATGTCAAGGCTTTAGTTATTAATAGAGATGGAACACAGTGTTTATCAGGTAGTTCAGATGGTACTATCCGTTTATGGTCTCTTGGACAACAACGCTGTGTTACTATCATTAGAGTTCATGAAGAAGGAGTTTGGGCTTTACAAGCAAATGAGGATTTCACAGCTGCTTTTTCTGGTGGATGTGATAGAAAAATATTCAAGATAGATTTAAGGGATATAGAAAATAAATATTTGGTTGGAGAAGAAACTGCTCCTGTTTTGAAAATGATTTTAACTCCAGATTCTTCCTCATTGTGGGTTGCTACCACAAATTCTAGTATTAAAAATTGGTCAGTTAGTAACAGAAATTCTAGAATGGAAGACTATGATACTGAAACAATGCCACCTTTAAACCAACAGCCTGATCATGTTATCAAAGGTAATCCTAGCATCAGACATTATGCTGTTTTAAATGACAAAAGACATATTCTTACAAAAGACACTGATAACAATATTCAACTGTATGATATACTAAAGGCATCAAAACTAGAAGATTTAGGTCAGGGGGATTTTGAAGCTGAAGTTAAAAAGAATTTTAAACTTGTTTATGTACCAAATTGGTTTACTGTAGATCTTAAAACTGGACTCCTTTGTATTCACATGGATGAGCCTGATAGTTTTGCTGCTTGGGTTTCTTCAAAAGAGTTTGGTCTTGGGAATAATGAAGGACCTGATCCAAAAGTTAATTTGGGTGTATTGTTACTTCAAGCTCTTCTTGAACACTGGCCTGCCACTTATTCAAATTATGTAGAATGTGAAAATGGAACTATGGCTGATGGCACTGTAAATGGTAAAAGACAGAGACTCGGTAATTCTTATTTTAGTGTTCCTGAGCATACTCCAGTTATTTTTAGTGAAGTTGGAGGGCGAACTCTGTTAAAACCTTTGAGAAAAGAAAAATTATCTGCAGGTGAGATGCTTCAAGTACGTAAAGTAATAGAACATGTTCATGAAGAAATTATGGGAGCAGGATCAGATGCCAGTTCTCAAACAGCTAGTCAGTCTGGTGGTTCTGGAGGGCAAGAAAAAAATGAACCTGAAAAAGATGGAGAAAGAACATCTCTTGCTGAAGAAAAGGTAGAACTTCTGTGCCAAGATCAGGTTTTAGATCCAAATATGGATTTAAGAACTGTGGGACATTTCATTTGGAAAAGTTCTAATGACTTGGTGCTACATTATAGGGCAATTAAATAACTAGCTCATATTTATTTCAGTGTAATTTTGTAAATTAATACTAGTAATTAAATCATTATATGTTACTAATAAAGAATACAAGTAATATACAACAGTGTGACTATAATATTTTGTGATTTTTAAAACCATTGCTTATTTGTGTAAAATGATACTGAAAGCATATCTCTAAGCCACAAACTTACATTAGAAAACAAACTGTTTCTTGTTTTATTGTTAAAGAAGCATAAAAATTGTTCTGGCTTGAAATTATGTATTGCTTGAACATTTTTCTTATAAATACATTGTAACATGTCTGTGTAACTATCACAGTTGTAAAAATTTAAATAGGAAGAAATTGTGTTAAATTATTTCTAAAATTATATAGTATAGTGTAGTTAAAAAAAAAAAAAATTAATTAAATTTCTGGAAGGGGCAGAAAATCAGTAACATTCTAAATAAAGTTTATCAGTGAAAAAGTATCTTTAAATTATGTGAAAACAAATTTAAGCAGTTAAAAGAGACTATGTTAAAAAAAACTATTTACACTATGGAATTGGCTTCAATCCTAGAATAAGCACGACATTCGGCGACAGTGAATTTGGTGGTATCATGTGGGCTATAAATGCGTTTTCTTTGAACATAACATTTATTCAGTAAAAATTGAGTATAGTCTTTTGAGGTTGTACAGACCTTTTTTCCTCTGTGGTCTGATTCATATTCATTAGCTCAAAGTTGGGTCTTTTTGTTTAAAAATACAGCAAACAACCATCTGCATGATGTGAGCTACTTTGAATCTCTTGCTTTTATATGACAAATATTTATAAACAAAACTGAAATTATGTTAAGTTATGTGCGAGGTATCAATTGTTTTATTGAAGAAATTCGTATGTGTGATGATGTGATGTGACCAGTTTGACTTCTCAAACATTCATTTATCAATTATATCCTTCTCCCATTTTTTATATATTTTTTATAACTAAAACAAACTTTCAATGAACCCAACTTGTAGGGCTTCCTAATATAGGACTATAGATCGCTGTCCTTAAATCTGCAATCTTTCCCAATCGCTTAGCAATTTCCACAGAAACTAGGGATAAGCGATCATCAATAAAATAAATATCAGGGTCTGTTGAAGGTTTAATTTAGTTATAAAGAATATATAAATAATGGGAGGGGGCTGTGTTTGAAATTAGCGGTCGTTATTCATTTAATGCATCCAAATTATTGCAATTGATGACTGTAAAATTATTCCTGGTTGTGATGCCTGGATTTTCGTAACATTTACTTTTGTTAAAGGTCTCGTTCATAGTTTAGTTTTTTTTTCTCCTATTGAGCGTGATACTTTCAAAGCTGATCTCCCACTTTTGAAACGAGAATGGAGGAGATAGGGGTAAATATTGTAAGTTTGATAAATAATACACATAACTGTTTATCCACTGATACTCTTATTTTAAAGCTATAAATCTCCAGTGGAATAATGTAGCTGAAGAATGGATTAGGCATCCCAATTTAAAAAATAATAATTCTGTTTGAATGATGGTTGGATTTGTAAATTAAAAATAGCTGCCTGCATATCATCTGAAAACTTCTTTTTTAGTATCTAACTCTATTAAAATTAGTGATTATTGCTTGAGTTTCATTTAATACATTGTTAGCATTAAATTGCGCTATGTGAAATTTCACTTGACATGAATTAATACTGTAATTCTGAACACAAAAGATGTTACTATTATTTTAATGGTTTATACAAAAAAAATTTTCACCTTTTGCTTTCATATTAACAAAATTTGAGTGTAGTTGCATTATGTTTTTTTTAATACTAAATTGAAGTGTCATTATCAACGTTGGATAAAATTTTGTTTCTGACTTGCTAGGAAGTTATCAAGTTTTAATTTTGTTTTAGATGATTAACCCTTAACTGATGTGACAAAAATTGTCGCATAGATACAGGGAGCTGTTTCTAAGACCACTTGATTGAAGGATGAATAAAAGGATCGGTTAACTCATAGGATACTGTTTCTGCACTAAACTTTATATACAGTACTATTATAGGATCAGGTGGGGTAAAATAGTTATAAAATCAGCACTTTTTACTTTCTTCTATCTTTACAAGAAGAAAGTATTGGATTCATGAAAATTTTCGTTCACATTTTCACAAAAACGAAAATTTCGTTCGAAATTTCACATTTTTAGTTGAATAGTGATATAAAATTTAAAAATATAAATAATATTTAATAATGTTTTTGGAAGCCTTTTTAGAAATAGGTGATTTTGCAAAAAAACAAATAAATAAATAAATAAAATAACAATATTTTAGAGTACAATAAACTCAATTGTTGAAAATATATCAAAATATATTACTACTATATAACATATTTCAAGCTATGTTTGGAACTAAAGGTTTAGCACTAAGTACTGAGTACTGGTTTTTGACGGATTTATACGTTTTAGAAGGTCCTGAACACGATTTGACTATTTTTAGAAAATGTCTGTCTGTGACTCTGTGTCATTTTTCAATTTATATCAATGGCAGGGGGGGAAGGAGCAATTGAGAAATGAATAAGCCACTAAAAGTGATAAAAAGGGTCTTAGAGCCACTAAAATTTCGTTAGAATTTACTGTTCAAATTAATAAAAAATTTAGGGGAAGAAATGACCGAGGCCTAAAGTGCTTGCTAATGTTAATCCTATGGACAGTTTTTTAAAATATCTTGTTTGCATTTCAATACTTTTAAACTATTTTTTTTTTCATTTGATAATGAGGTCTGTCTCTACGATTGCTGCTTTTTAATTTTTCAACTATATTTGCCAGATTGAAAAATTAACAAGTGGCGATCACAGAGATAGACAATAGCTATCCAATGCAAAAAAAAAATAAACAAATATTATTTAAAAATATTAAAATGCAAACGAGATATTTTAAAATAACTGTCCATGGGTTTTTGTGTGAGTGAAGTAGCCTTTAATATGAAAGATGAATATACAAGGTATGCATTCATTTATGAATGTGCCAGAACCGATAACATTTCATGTCAGGATAATTGTTAAATTTTGCAATTGAGGTTTTTAACTTTTCTATAATTTATCAAATTTATATTTTGGGAATTTATCTTTAACTGTATCAAATGTCATTTTCTATGATAGCGATTTTTATCAATTTTTTTACAATCGCTCATCACTACTTAAGTCATAAACACTTAATGAAAAATGCCAGAGGGTATTTTTTGCCACGAATTTCATATTTTCTATTCTTCAATACAATGGTGAAAGAATGGAAGTTGGGTTACAGGGCTATGTGTTTAAAGATAATTTTACTTTTAACATTAAGTTTGGAAAATTTTACACATGATAAAAATGTTAATGGTAACCTATTTTATAATCGTTTACAGCCTAATCAATAATTATGTTTATTAAATGCACAGGGACCGATTTACAAATTAGGGGGCCCTGGGCACAGATGTGTATGGGGGCCCCCTTGTACCGATACTTACACAGGCCTTGAGAAAAAAATATATATATTGAAATCAGTATTTATTAAGATAACCACTATTGACTTTAATATATTTTTTAAATATCAATTAAAAAAATTAAATTTGATAATCGTTAATTTACTTTTAAATAATTGTTTCATAATTATGAAATTTTAATTGAATTTTATAATAAACTGTGTGGAGCTTATTACCTTTCTCTATGCGTCCATATATCTGGAATGATAAAGTATATGAAACAACTAATAATAAATTTACCGCAGTACCAAGCTATAATTATTTAAAATATTAGCATATCCTATTAATCAAATAACTTTTTCTTTCAAATACAAACTTTCACTGAAAAAAAAAAAGTAACTAGCAGAGCACAATGGCTTTGTCCATGTCACAGATTAAATATATTCCACTAAATATATGACTATTTAATCTGTGGTCCATGTTAATCGTGAGGGCCTTACAGATAAAAAAAATAAAAATGAAATAATATGGAGATCACAAAAATGGAGTTCTGTACATTCCTGCACATAAATTGTTAAAAAACAATAAAAAAAAATTAAGTTACAATCTTTGACAAACAGATTTTTCCATATTAATTTTGTTTTTGAACAGTTTTAAAACTGTTTTGGCCCATAATTAAAAAATCTTCAGAGGCATTTGGGGGCCCCTGAAAATAGGGGGCCCTGGGCCCGTGCCCCAAATGCCCTGCCGTAAATCAGGCACTGTAAAATGCACAAATTTGCTTCAATTACATAGCCATATAACCTGACACGCATTCTTTTACCATAGCACAGAGGTACTCATATTATGTATTTTCTGGACATTTTTTTTTCATGTACCATATAAAAACATATTTAACTGTATATATACACACACACATACATGATCTCATATACACCACACATTCAATATTTTATGTTATGTGTTGTAATTTCTATTCATGTTTGGTATTTTAAAATCTCAAAAGCAAAAGACTGATAAAAATATTTTTATTTATATACCAACCAAAAATTAAAAAGCAAAATATTCGTGATAAATGATTTAAAATTTGTTTTAGTATTAAAAATAAGAATTGAAAGATAGGATCAGCACAATGGAAGACTTTCTACATTAGGTATTTTTGTTAACTTAAATAATGTACAAAAATTCATTTCAGAGGAATAAAATAATTGAAATGAGAAAGCAGGCAACATGGCTATATATTTAGTGCAATTAAAAACTGCCGAAGGCAAACTTATGAGCATCTTCAAATTGTAGTTGATACAATGCTTAAAATTCATTTTTATTAAACCATACAATTGTTTTTTAGAGTGGCAGATGAAATTTTCTCTGTCAGATATATTTTTATTTTTGTATTCATAACATTTCTAAAAGCAAGTTTTTTTAGAAACTAGAATAAGAGAAATGCCTATGTTTGGAGCATATTTTTTTTAAAAATGTAATTTACGTAAATTTCACATTTTTAGTTGAATAGTGATATAAAATTAAAAAATATAAATAATATTTAATAATGTTTTTGAAGCCTTTTTAGAAATAGGTGATTTTGCAAAAAAACAAATAAATAAATAAAATAACAATATTTTAGAGTACAATAAACTCAATTGTTCAAAATATATTACTACAATATAACATATTTCAAGCTATGTTTGGAACTAAAGGTTTAGCACCAAGTACTCGACTGTAGATTTTAGAAGTGTTTGAAAGTAAAATAATGAGTTTTCTTGGTGTAAATTCTATTATTTTTTATATAATCAGCAATATCTCAAATCTTATAGTAGTTTATTGCATCAAACTAGAGGAGCTTACAGTATAAAAGAAATTATAATAATATATTCAGTTGAAGTTCATGTAGAAGGTTTTGCATAAACATAAAATTTTGCTTTTTTCTTTATTTATTTAAATCTTCTTTGTTCGAAACCACTTGGGTATTTCTAAAAATGTTTCAAGAATATTATTAGTAAACTAGCTGGCTTCGCCCGCCAGCGGGCCCCTAATTTACATCGGTGCCTCGAATTGTAGAAAATCTCGAATCTTGTAAAACCTCAAACCGGACGAACCGTCGACCCGGGTCCCTGCTGCCTTCGGCACCGTATACCGGTCGTGCTATGCACGCACCGGGTAATCCCTTAATTAGCACATTGAATTGTACAAACCTCTAACCGAACGAACCTCCGGCCCTGGTCCCCGCTGCCTTCGGCACCGTATACCAGTCGTGCTACGCACGCACCGGGTAATCTCTTAATTAGCACATTGAATTGTACAAACCTCTAACCGAACGAACCTCCGACCCTGGTCCCCGCTGCCTTCGGCACCGTATACCGGTCGTGCTGCGCACGCACCGGATAATCCCTTAAATTGCACATAGAATAGTATAAACCTCTAACTGAACGAACCTCCGGCTCGGGTCCCCGCTGCCTGCGGCACCGTATAGCAGTCGTTCCGACCCTGGTCCCTGCTGCCTTCGGCACCGTATGACGGTCGTGCTACGCATGCACCGGATAATCCCTTAAATTGCACATGGAATAGTATAAACCTCTAACTGAACGAACCTGCGGCTCGGGTCCCCGCTGCCTGCAGCACCGTATAGCAGTCGTGCTGCGCACGCGCTGCAGTATACGTTAGTTCCACCTTCCGCCACCAGGTGGCGCAATCTGTTTATATGATCATAACTGAAATCGTTAAGACTTTCGATGTCTAGTCGAATGAGCCATACCCCGTCGTTTTCATGCCCGTAGAACCGAAGATAGGAAAGCGCCCCCTAGTGGTGAAAAAACGAAATAAAATCGGTAAGCTCTATCGATGTCGAGTTGAATTGATTTAGACTACCTGAGTTCTAGTTCAAAGACAGGGACCTGTAGAAAAACTTAAAACTTAAAACTTAAAAAAAAAAAAAAATCGATAACGGGCGAAGCCCGCTTTTCCCTATCATAATATCTAGTTGCCACTCTAAAACAAAAACTGAAAATACTCGTAATGCAGTTTTTAGACGCGGCCTACTTCTTAAAATCGTAATATCTAGCCGGCACTGTAATGGAAATCTTTCTTTTGCTTTAATTATACAAATAACGATGATTAATTATACAATAAAATAATATATCGGCTCGTAATGAAGATATGACAATAATTTTTAGATATTCTGAAAGCAGAATCCATTTAGCGTCGCCCTGTCAAAGTTTGGAATTTCTGCGCCTCTTAGAATCAGAGATTGGGACCCCTCTGAAAAAAACCCAATTGAACGTCACGTGACCACAGTAAAAAAATTGCGCCTCTACTCTTGAAAATATTCCTCTTGTCTGAAAATATCCGGTCACGTGTCGTTTTTCTGCATTGGTTACAAATGATTAGAAATAGATTGCTTCATTAACCGGTTTTTAATTCATATCTTCCGATTTTGCTGGTCGAATTGTACAATCTTTTTTTTGTTGAAATCAGGATTTTTTTTTACGTGTGATGGCCGATTTGGGGGTCCAGAGATTAATTCTTTCATTGTTTTTCGAAAACGGACTTAAGCATTACATGAAAGCTGTCAGGTGAATTTGCTCTTTCTTCCTTCCAAACATCTGCGTTTCAGGCAGTGTGCGGTCTCGACATGCCGCGCCGAAAGAATTAAAAAATTATTTTTTATTGATCGATTTTTAAAGGATTTTTTAAGTTCTAATGGTCGTACGGGAATGATTTTTCGAATTTCTGAAAGCAAATGCTCTCCTGAATCTGTCTGTCCCGTTTCCGAATTTCTGACCCCCCGACTTCCGTAGATCCGGGTTGGTTTAAAAACCCGCACTGCGGTTTGGGGCTTAATTTGCTCCTGGCAACCCTGCCTTTTTCGTGAATTTTTTTATGCGATTGTTAGATATTTTTCGTGTTTCACGGCGAATTTTCGAAATAGATTGCTTCATTAACCGGTTTTTAATTCATATCTTCCGATTTTGCTGGTCGAATTGTACAATCTTTTTTTTGTTGAAATCAGGATTTTTTTTTTACGTGTGATGGCCGATTTGGGGGTCCAGAGATTAATTCTTTCATTGTTTTTCGAAAACGGACTTGAGCATTACATGAAAGCTGTCAGGTGAATTTGCTCTTTCTTCCTTCCAAACATCTGCGTTCCAGGCAGTCTGCGGTCTCGACATGCCGCGCCGAAAGAATTAAAAAATTATTTTTTATTGATCGATTTTTAAAGGATTTTTTAAGTTCTAATGGTCGTATGGGAATGATTTTTCGAATTTCTGAAAGCAAATGCTCTCCTGAATCTGTCTGTCCCGTTTCCGAATTTCTGACCCCCCGACTTCCGTAGATCCGGGTTGGTTTAAAAACCCGCACTGCGGTTTGGGGCTTAATTTGCTCCTGGCAACCCTGCCTTTTTCGTGAATTTTTTTATGCGATTGTTAGATATTTTTCGCGTTTCACGGCGAATTTTCGAAATAGATTGCTTCATTAACCGGTTTTTAATTCATATCTTCCGATTTTGCTGGTCGAATTGTACAATCTTTTTTTTGTTGAAATCAGGATTTTTTTTTTACGTGTGATGGCCGATTTGGGGGTCCAGAGATTAATTCTTTCATTGTTTTTCGAAAACGGACTTGAGCATTACATGAAAGCTGTCAGGTGAATTTGCTCTTTCTTCCTTCCAAACATCTGCGTTCCAGGCAGTCTGCGGTCTCGACATGCCGCGCCGAAAGAATTAAAAAATTATTTTTTATTGATCGATTTTTAAAGGATTTTTTAAGTTCTAATGGTCGTATGGGAATGATTTTTCGAATTTCTGAAAGCAAATGCTCTCCTGAATCTGTCTGTCCCGTTTCCGAATTTCTGACCCCCCGACTTCCGTAGATCCGGGTCGGTTTAAAAACCCGCACTGCGGTTTGGGGCTTAATTTGCTCCTGGCAACCCTGCCTTTTTCGAGAATCGTCTCCACCGGCAAACCTTTTCGGAGGCGAAACTTTGTGGTTTTTTCGATTCTTTTTCCAGTTCGGTTTCGGTCGGTAATTAAAACACTTTCGCTCATTAATAACTCCCCGGGTCCGGGTCGGAATCCCGACCCGATCGAAACTTGAGCGTCGCGCCTTTTTTGCGAATTTTTCGGTACGCGTCCGCCGTCGGTGCGTCGATTAGTCCAGGAGCCTTTGCGGGTACAAAGGCGGAGTGCACAGACACACACACACACAGACGTTTACGGCGCTTAATATTAGGGATATTCTGTAAATTATATATATATATATATATATGTATATATATTTTAAAGTGCTCTGAACATAGGCAGTCACATTAATTTTCATAACATAGTGGTAAAATATTTATTACAACTGATTTCACTTTGAATATTCATTTACTCTTAATTACAAAATAACTTTACAGAAAAATATCAGCAACAGTATGATTTAAAATTCACAAAATTCTATAATGAACACAATCCTTGGTCCCAATGTATAAAAAATAGTTCTGCTCAAAAAGCATACATTAGTATATTATTAATATATCAGTAATAAATCAATTACAGTAGACTTCCTCAAATCCGTCACCCTAAAATCTGCACATAATTGCAGATGTAAGCAATGAAATGAGGGAAAAATTCAAGATTTTATAAATTACTAGCAAAACTCATGGCTTTGCTTGCATAATTCTTGAAAAATGCCAAGTGGAATTCGTTAGCCTGTTTTCATTTGAGAAAATTTTACTGCCACAGATAATTCAAAAATTACTAACTAAGCCACACTATTAGGTGGCTAAGCAAATTTATGTAATAACTATATCACAGAAATTGCAATTTTAAAACTTTTCTGTTCTTGTTTACATTAAAATTTCAAAAAATTTTAAAAACTGTTCTGTGGATGCATTTGTGTCTCTAACGTGTAATAGCCATGTAAAATTTCAAGTTTCTATCCCTAACAATTTCAGATAAATCATTGTTTAGAAGGTTTTTAGAACTTTTCCAGCTTATTTCACTTTTTTAAAATTTCGATTTTTTTTAGAAACAGTTTTTAGCGAGCACTGAAATCTTAAAAAAAAAAAAAAAAAAACACTATGCCAAAATTGAACACCCTATACCCAGCAACATCACTAAAATTGCACTTTCGGAATGTTTGTTGCTTCTACCTTTTTTAAATTTCGAATTTTGTAAAAATCTGTTCTGTGGAAGCATTTACGTATAAAAAATAACAGGCATGTTAAATTCTAAGTTTCTATCGCTAACAATTTAGAAAAAAACGCAATTTATAACATTTTCTGCTCAGTTTACACCTTTAAACTTCAAATTTTTAATAGACTGTTTATACCGAGCGTCTGCATCTTAAAAGTTACAACTATACTAAATTTCCAGTTTCTAACCCGAATAAATCCAATTAAATCATAATGTAGAAAGTTTTTGGTCTATTTTCTGCTCATTTCAGCCTGTTAAATTTCGATTTTATTAGAAACCGGTCTTAGTGAGCATTTGCATTTTAAGAGTAACCACCATGCAAAATACGAAGCTTCTATAACAGCTGTATCATATAAATTGCAATTTTAGTACGGTGTTCTTTCTTTCTTTTCTTTTCTTTTCTTTTTTTTTTTTTTACATTTTGCATTTTTAGTAAACTGTTCTGGGTGATCATTCAGGCGAAATTTTAAGTTTTTAGCCTTAATAGTTCCAAATAAATCATAATTTAGAACACTTCTCGTGCATTTCACTTTTTTAATTTTTTTTTTTCAAATTGTTCTGTGCAACGATTTATGATTTAAAAGCAACAACCATGTCAAATTTTAAGTTTCTACCCCTAATAATTCCATAGTAATTGCAATTTAGAACGCTTTTTAAACGCTTTCTGCTCATTTCACCCTTACGTAATTAAAAACTTTTTTTTCTCTTTCACCCTTTTAAATTTCGATTTATTTTTAAAAACTATTCTAAGTGTGCACTTGTGTCTTAAAAAGTATCAGCCCTGTGAAATGTCAAGTTTCTGTTCTTAACAATTCCGTAGCAATCGTAATTTAGACTGTTTTTAGAACAGTTTTCCCTCATATTACTCTTTTAAATTTCGAATTTTTTAGAAACCGTCCTTAGAGAACATGTTTATCTTATAAGTCTTATACCTTGCCCAATTTCAGGGATCGGAAAAACTACTTTTTTATTGTAGCGAACTACAACTACTTTGTCGAAAATGTAGTTAACTACAACTACAACTACTTTCTTTAAAAAGTAGCGATTACAAACTACTTTTCAAAAGTAGTCACTACTTTGCTACTTTTAATTTTTGTCAAAAGGTTCAATTTACACTAGAAATTGAAAACACGGATTAAATAATAAAGTGACCTCTCGTTATATCGCGTCTGCCGGGATACAATAAATGCGACATAACCGAGGGCATTAAAAAATTAAGAAAGATAGCATACAAGGAAATGTTTTGTGTTCGTCTCGAAAACGTTAGTTTATACACACTTAATAAATTTCGTAGCAAAATTAAGAGAGATATTATAATCTAGAAAATTACAAGAAAACAACCCTAAGTGCAAACAATAAATAATCTGTAAATGGAGCAATTCCGAATAATTAGAAATCCGGTGTTAAAACATGAAGACATCTTAACAAGTAAATAGACGAGTGTTGCCAACAAGAAAATTAACTCCTTTGGTGAGTTAGTACTTGATTTCAGCAGCAAGGGTCAACGAAAAAAATCTACAACTTCATGCGATGTGTTGCTATACATTGCAGTGCAGCTGAGATTTGTCACTGCGATTTGGAAATTTTTGAGTAGAACAAATTTTGCACAAAAGAAGCGAGTTTCGACCACTTGATTTGTAGAATAGCACCTTTTTTTTCTCCTGAAGTAGCATTAAAAGTAGCGTCGGTTCTCGCTACCTAGACCAACATACGATCCTAATTCTATGGGAGTAGGATGCATTCGTATACTTAAAATATCACCTTGGGAAATTAATACTTTTAACTTCTGTTTTCTGTGTACTATTATTAAAGCATCACCGTTTTTTTTCCTTAGTTGTCAAAATATTTCTAAAATATGTACTTAATTTATAATTTTATGTGTTAAAATGTTAGCAAAACAAAATAAGATTTTAACACTTCACATAAAATTAAGTATTCATTTCAGAAAAATTTTGACAACTAAGAAAAAAAGAGAAATCCTTTAAGAAGTGTACACAGGAAAAAGAAGTGAAAAATATTAATTTTCTTAGGAGATATTTTAAATATATATATATATATATATACATCCTACACCCATAGGATTAACATTAGAGAGAGGAATCGGACAATTCACTGGCGAGCAGCCTTAAGTTTGTGTTTTAATATTTAAAACTTCATCAGATTTTGGCCAATAATTGAAAAATCTTCAATAGCATTTAGTGGCCCCTGAAAATCGGGGGCCTGTGCCCCGAATGCCCTGTCATAAATCAGGCACTGCTGACACCGACTCGATCGACTGCTTCTACAGCTTTCAAAAGTCACTCCACAGCTTTTCCCCCATTGTTGACACATCTCAATCCAACAGCCAATCGAATCTGGTGCTAAGCATATGGTGTCGTATCTAAAATAATTCCATAACATTGTGCTTCTTGGATATCACTGACTATCCTTTTGCGCACTGCTTTTGCAAGAACTTCAATCATCTTGTTTTGGGATGAAGTGTGACGGTAAGTTGTGTCATATGACCTGAAACGTGTGTCCTTGTGCCTTGTGCCATTTCCTCAGTACTGAGTTATGTCAGGAAATCAATTCCACAATTTGCAGAAAGTTTCCATTTCCGTCTTTGTCACTCTCCCTGAATGGCAGACCTTGTCTACCTAGCATTCGCGTAATGTCCATCAAGATTGTTGCAACTTCAGTGTTGAATGCAAGATCTTGCTCTTCTAGAATAATCTGTTTGCACTTGCTTTTGTGGAGTAATAAATACATCATAGTGATTATAGATCATCATGAATGGAAATTTTATCTGAAAGAGCAATTCAATGGGAATTAGAAGAGAAATGTTGTGCGAACTTTCTGTCATTTTCTTTTCTTACGCTCTTTATTTTGTGCCATTTATTTACTCAATACCAACATTTTGTGTTTTTTCTCACCTAAAGCAAAAGTTTTGAAACTATTCAATTTTTCTAAACTTTTATTGAAATTAAGTGTCTTAATGTAACGAAATACAGCAATATTTAATATTTAGTTGCATATCCTTTTCTTTGAGGAATGTGGCACATTGTCTGAGTATGTAATTAACAAGGCTTTCTAAGTTATACCTAGGGATTTTTGCCTATTCCGATTGAAGATCCTGAAGGAGTTCTGCCTTTGAAGAACGCTTCTGTGTCCCGACTTTTCATTGATGTGTTCCCAAAGTTGTTAAATTGGATTGAGGTCAGGTGACTGACTCGGCCAGCCCAAAACCTTAATTTTCTTAGTTGTAAATCAATTTGTCAACATTTTGGAGGTGTGCTTTGGATCATTATCCTGTTATAAAATCCGTCCACGAGGCATCTTTTTACGAACATAAGGCAGCATGTGATCTTTTAAAATGTTTTTATAAATATTTTGAATCCATAATCCTATCAATTTGTAAGAGGGGGAAGACGCCATCATGATGGAAAACTCCCTGACCATTACTGATCCGGTTTCGTGCTTCACTGTTGGACGTTGGTACTGGTGATTCATTTTGGACGACGAATATAATATCGGTCATCTCTTCCAAACAAATTGAATTTGGATTCATCACTCCAAAGATCTTCTTCCAATATTTGGTTGTCACATTTCGTGCTCCTTAGCTATTTTCAGTCGGATTTTCCTAATATTTCCCCGGATGAGAGGTTTTTTGTAGGGACCCGTGCACTCTATCCAGCAGCATCCAGACGAAGTCATATGGTGTCTTTAATCACTGTGAGTCCATGTTTGGTGGCCATCTTGCATATTTCCACCTCCAAACTGGTGACAAATTCGTTTATAGCTAAGAAAATTAAAGTTTTCGACTGGCCAAGTCAGTCGCCTGACCTTGATCCAGTTGAATATCTTTGGGAACAAACACATCGGAAAAAAAATCAGGACACGGAAGCGTTCTTCAAAGCCAGAACATCTTCAGGATCTTCAATCAGAATGGGCGAAAATCCTTAGGTCCACCTTAAAAAGCCTTGTTAATTCAATGCCCAGACGATGTGCCACAGTTCTCAAAGCAAAAGGAAATGCAACTAAATATTAAATATTGTTGTATTTCGCTACATTAAAACGCTTAATTTCAATGAAAGTTTAGAAAAACTGAATCTACTCAAAACTTTTGCTTAGGTAATTTTGCGAATTTACGAATTATTTTTAATTTGTGCATATGTCTCAATTGTTCAAATGTTTCATTTTGTTGAGTTTTAACCCATTCGCTGCCAATCACGCGCCTGCGCATGGTTGGCAGCGAATCTCTAAATCTAAAATTATAAATTCATACCAGAAATTACGAAAGAAGAATTTTTATTTGATGTAATCACAAAATGCCCGTAATTAAATAAGTTAAATATTGCTGTTACTATTTTCTGGTATGAATGTGAATTTTCTAAATAAAATACAATTTGGTAATTTTAACTCGGCAGCGAATGTGTTAAAAGGGGTATAAATTACTAATTTACATCCTTAAGAAATTTTGCTTTCATAAAAACTTAAGACAGAAAAACATATTGTCTCAAAACTTTTACTAGCTACTGTATATATATATATTATATACACATACTGCGGCAATTTATTTATTACATACAAAAACAATGAATAATGGAAATAGAAGAATATATTTACGATGCATTAACAGACAGGTTATTAAAGATTGAAAATATTTATTTCACATAGAAACGTATGGTATAGGATTACGTAATATGTGAAAATTATAACTTGTCAAAATATTTCTTATCAAACATGCTAAAAAAACTCAATAAATATAAGTACATGATACGCATAACGATCAGATTAAATATTTTACAAAACAAATGCCTTTCATCTCCCCCACCAAAAAAAAAAGGAAAAAGAACATCGTTCCAAAAATACCATGTCATAAATTATTATATAGCCTGTAGCAGAGTCCTGAATCAGGTCCAGCACGTAGATTTTATGACCCACGGTTCAGGTTGAATTGATCTTATTTGTGTCGTTTAGGATGACTTTAAATGTTTTGGATTCAAGTCAGTTTTGCGTTCACTTTTGAGTCTTTAGGACTGGGTTCTAGTTCAAAAACTATGTACTTGAATATTAATGAGTGTATTTATGTTCATTTTTATACAAAAAAGATGAAATTGATATTATAGGCATAATTTCTTCTGACTACTTTTCCATAGCTGTATTCCAATGTGTATTAATTTTCTTTCACATTCTGCTCAGATCCGGTAGGTTTCAGGTCGAATTATGTTGAGTTTTCGGTTGATGAATTTTTTTGTCGGTTGGGGTTGACTTGCAGAGGTCAGATGTTGGGCACAACTCGACTCCGGGTGGACTCTAGCCTGTAACTCATAATTGTGTAGATTTCGCTAGTCTTGTTAAATTTCACATCTGTTACTTAGTCTTTTTTCTTTTCTCATGTAAAAAATATTCTTCTTGACAATTAATGGCATATTGAATTGATACTCATTCAAACCAGTTTCATTATTTTATTGAAGATTTATAATCTTCCTTACTGTGTATCAAAATACTTAAATGGATTTCAGACCGAAGGTAAGTTTAAACAATTTAAAATACGGGGGTTAGTATTTCCAAAATGATTATTAATAAATAATCAAAATTTCATTTAAGCTGAATTAAATTGATGATAATTTCTTATACTGTTTAAAGGAATTTTTAGACATTCTGAATAAGGTATAATGAGCATAACAATGTTCTTTTTTTTTTTTTTTTTAATTCTTCTTTAAATGCAAATAATTTATTTTTCTAAAAAAATTAAAAGAAATATTTTAAATTTATTTAAGGAAACAAAAATGAACAATAAATTAGCAATCAAAATTTTATTTAGGAAGGGTATCACTTTTAGAGGGAAAATGATAATAAAAACTATTTTTTCTTTTTTTTTATCTAATAATATCTGAAATTACTATGCATGTAAGGATAGAAATGTTTTCAAGTGTGAAAACTAAGTGCAGAAAATTGAAGAAAAGTATACATATTTAAAAACATATTCATATATTGTTTGACATAATTTATTTTCCAGCAATTATTTATAATATGTAATTCAAAGAAAAGAATTTGGAAGAAAAGCAACAGTACTTAGAGAAAAAAAAATTATTAAATAATTACTTAGTAAATTATTAATAATTTACTAAGAAATAATTTACTAATAATTACTTAATAATTATTATTTTATTACTAAGTTTTAGTACAACTGAAAACAACCTGCTCTTTCTCTTTTTCAAAACAATCAGGAGAGACCAAAAATGTTACAATACACATAGACTACCAAAATTTACTTAATTGTGCAAAGAATCCTATTCCTCCCACCCTTTGATATTTGACCTGTGTGATGTCAAAGGTCAACTCTGGTACTTCTGCTGCCTTGATTTATATCTTAGCGGGGGATAAAATTTTCATCTTATTTTAAAAATATCTAAAGTTTAATTAAATTTAAACGATTTTTTTTAATTTATATGAATAGATGAGAACATCCACTTTCTTTCTGCCTTTTCCAATTTTTCAAACTCCAAATAGTTTTGGATGTTCCTTTTAAATGCTAAAGGTGTAAATTGACAACATAATATAAATTAAAATAACTTTTATTAGTTGTTTTACATGTTTCGACTCTTTCCGAGTCATTTTCAAAAACATAATGAGAATATTCCAAAGTTGCACCAAATAAAAGTTATTTAAATTTATATTATGTTGTTAATTTACACCTTTAGCATTTAAAAAGAACATAGTATTACAAGGTGTTATAATTTATTATATAGCTTTGGAGTTATTTAGTATTATTCACATCTCACTGACTTCTTAAGACTTTAACACTAAATAAAAAAATAAGCATATAATTTAGAAATATTTTGTCAAAGCAGAAAATAAGAGACACCCTTTAAGAACAGAACAAAAAAAAAGTAAAAAATATAAGTTCCTGTTGAGATATTTTATAAAAGGAATGTAATCCATGACCATTCGTTTAACATGGGAGGGAGAAATCTCAAATCCTAATGATGCAGAGCCTTAAAACCATTTTTCTCCCTAACCATTAGAGACTTTACTGCCTTGTTGCCTACTAAAGATAGTAAATGGCTGTTTCCTGAGGTCAAGTCAGTATCAATTCAAGCCAACAGGTGATCCACATTATATTTCTATTCGTCGCTGAATAGTAAGTACTGTGAACTGAAAAGTGAGTGTTCCGGTAAGACATGAACTTTTGAGCACAATCTATTCGGGCATTTTAGGCACAGTTTGCTAGAATTGTTTTCTAAAAGAATGGATTTTTGATTATCTTATGCATCTATGTATTGTGTTTTTTGAGACAGTGACTCTAAGATTATTTTTAATATGCCTTATTGACATATTTTGGGCAGTATGACTAAATGGTTATTGGGAATTTTAACCCAAACCTGTAACACCCTAAATCAAATTTGAATTTACTACAGCAGAGTGATTTTGTGGTGAGGTATAACTAACATAATTTCACTTCAGAAAAAATTCAATTCAACATTTCAATTACTTGTGTTAAAAGAAAAATGTTTCAATACTTAAAAATTTTTAAAGTGAATTTGAATACTTGGAATGTAGCATTTATTATGTGCAACTGATTAAATAAGTAGTGAAGAAAAAAATATTTCCATGTTATAAAACGTTTATTTATGAAGACGAAACACATACTTGACGTACATGACTTACAAAATAGATGATTTCACAAGAAAATTAAGATAACTTGAAGCTTGCCATATTTAAACATGTGAGCACAAATGTCAAACTTTTGAATCTTCAAAGAATATTTCGAACAATTAATACATACCTATATTGGCACTGTGACCTCTTTAAATCTAATAGCACATGTCATATAAGCCAAACAAAAAGGACTTTGATATTTCATTAAATTAAACCTAGATATTTAAATTTTTAATAAACGTTCCAAAACATTATAAAATATTACAAAAGCCTATAAAAAATATATCAAAAATTTTTTTTAACTTAATTGTCATCTTATATACTTCTGAAAAAATTACTTGTGATGTATCGTAAATTTCAGTCTGTGATCCTAAAAAGTTGCTAAATTTGAACATTCAGTTGAAAATATAAACTATTCAAACAATAAACAAAGATTGATGCAATTCGAATACATGTATGTAAATTTAAATTTAAGTAAGTAAATTAAAATTAAATGTTATTTAGCTGAACATAAAATAAATATTTTTTAAAGTATTATTTATAACCTTAAATAATATAAGAAAAAAGATGACAAATTAAGTAAACTTTTTTTCACAGATTTGATACAATCTTGATCTTACAATTTTTCGATCAGTCTTAACACTTGTTATACATGACTGTGTGCATTTCAGTTTTTGATCAAATTTATTGCTTTAACTTTTGAGATGTTTTTTTTTAAAAACAAAAACAAGAAAGCAAGAAAGACATATTTTTAAAATAAATAGTTCTGCTGTAACCATTATACTATCTTTACTATGTTCATTTCAAGTAAATTTTGAGTATTTATTAATAAATTATTCCATATATTTTCCCTTTCAATTGTAATAACATGTTTTAGTTTCTGCCTAAACTTTCGAGACTGACTGTATTAATAATGGATTTATCATGAGGAGTTTAAAACTTTATAAGTTCCTAATTCCCAAATTTCTTCTTCTTTGGTATCCTAAGGTATAATTCACTGAAAAGCCAAATATGATGTCAAATCTAATTATTCGCAAAGAAAATGTCACAGTTTGTTACAATTTCAACATGGAGGTGGCTTTATAAGCTTATTGTTGAAACATAAATTGAAAGAAGAAATAATTTCCAGCCAAATGGCTAGTTCCCCCCCCCTTTTTTTTTTGGAACAAACTGTTGACTAAAATATAAAGGATCATTTTGATTTATTTAACTTATTTTTACACAACTGTACATTAAGAAAAATAAAAATTTAAAAAGTACACCTTAAATTAACCATGCCCACAAACCATCAAATAAAAATTTGACTAGTAGTAATCGATTAGTTTTACTAATCTGTCCTAGTTTGATTGTCTACTAATCTATGCTATACTTAAAAGTAGCTTAAGTCTAGCACAATTGGAATGATTAAAAAAATTAAATAATTTTTTTGTTTATATCATTTAAAAGAAAATTAATAAATTTCTTAAAATTTAAATAAAGTTTTTTAATTATTTTAAATATCTATAAATTAAAAGGTGCAAATGGTATTATTTAAGCTCATTGTACAAAGTTCAATGTATTAAATAAACGATATCATAATTTTTTTATCCATTGCCAAAAAAACTCTTGCACATTGCAATGATAAATAAAAGACTACCAATTAATATATAGATGAAAAAGGCATTCTTACATTTGAAAACATATGGATTTCAACAAGCATTGTAAGTATCTCTACGGCAGAACAAATTTTTCATTATTTATTGATCAAATAGTTATCAAATCAGTTTTTTAAGCTCTAATATTTAAATAAACATAAAACCAAATATAAAGAATTATGTATTTATTGATTTTGTGGAGGGAGGAGATGTTAAACATCAACAAAATCATTTTTTTTCTGTGCTCTAAAATATTTACATGAATTTATAAAGAAAGAAAAATCAATAACAATGAAAAAATTTCAAATGCAGATTCAAAAGTTGTTTTCCATTCTTATTTAGTCTTTTATTTAAAATCAGAAATTTAAATTCTTTTGCATTTGTAAGAACATTTCATTGAAACTGTATTTTTGTTTGGAGAAATTGGTACGGACAGCCTTGCAATATGTTTTGCAACAATTAAAAATGAATTTAATATTAGGAGTTCCAAACTTTAAACCTGCAAAATTGCTAAACTACAAGGCTGAATGACTAAGATATCCTAAGGTAATATTTACCGAAGTATCCAACGAGGATGTCCAAATTGGTATTAGTATTGGAAATATTTAAGTTTGGTACAATTTCTATTAGTCAATAGTTTGCTAAGCAAATTCTAAATAGATCAGCCTTAATTATTAGATATTATTCGTAATTGATTTGTACCAGTCACAATTTTATAGGTGATTTGTGTCAGAGTTAATATTGGATATTTGTTGTCTTTATTTTTTTGCTGCTTCTACATATCACATTTCACTAATTCCATACAATTTTGAAGGGAACTATTATAGCATTGAAAATGATTTTCATGATATATACAGTCTAAAAAAATCCTGTTGTTTTAACAGATATTCTACAGTACTTTTAACACAATATCTTCATTTTATGTAAAGTACAGATTTTCTCTGTTACCCATTGCAGATATCGTTTTCGGCCTCTGGCAGAAAATTTTATAGTCATACAATTCTTTGCTTTTAACGTGTATTGTCGTTAAAGTTATTCATCTATGATCTTCGGATCTCCTTTCAAGTCTAGACTTTAACAGATTTTCTCTGTAAAAACTACAAGGGTAATCTGGTAGCATAGCTGACAGATTTTTTCCATCAAATCTTTTTTTTAGGGTGTAGTTATTAGCATAATTGCTTGAATATAAATGCTACCAGCTTGAAAATAAAGAACTTAAAACATATTCATACATATTATCAATGACATCACAATGAAATGTGGGTACTCTCTTTTTATAGCAGCCTTGACACAATGGAGAAACAAGAATAAAAAATCATACATCAAGCACAGATTATGAAACTCTTTCCAACACTTCCAGAATACTTTAATGAAACTTCACAGTTTATTAAAGTGAAAGTGGACATCTAAATCAACTATTAAGAACATGCATAACATATTTAAAAACCAGATTTTTGCAATTACCTTCATAGTCAGAAATCCACTGAAATTATTTTGTGCAGCCCTGTATACAAACTACAGATTTCTTTACATTATACATAATGTGCTAAAATTTAGCTTAGTTAGAAAATTTGTAACACAGTTGAAAATTGACCTTCACAATCTTTGCCAATAGACAGAAATATATATGAATGCTTTTTAACAGCCCTGTACATTTCTACAGATTTCCTTGTATGCCATATATCAAGCAAAAATTTAATTCAGACAAAAAATACGTAACCATTTTGAAACACATTTCCACAAATGGCCATCCAAAGATGGCAATATATCCAGATCTTTCCATAGCCCTGCATATGATTTTATTCATATTCTACAAACATTTCTTAGTATACTAAATACATTCAGCTAGAAAATGAACAACTCAATCAAAAACAATCTTTAATCAAATCATAGCCATACACGGTACTGCTTATGAATTATTTTGTATAACCAATATTATCTATAAACTTTATACAAATCCTGTAGTATGCAAAAATTTAGTTTAATTTAAAAGCACATACCGTAACTCTTAAAAAACACACTACTCTCAGTGATCCCTTATACTTATTACTGTAGATGAAATCTTTTATGTGTCTAATTAAATAAACAATAAATGTTATGCATGTCCTAATCTACAGCAAGCTTCTTGTAGTGAACCTCAGAAATGCATCTAAATTTCATTATGTTTGAAATAGTGTACCATCATTAAAATAGGATGCAGTGTTTCACCTGTAGATCATTATGTAACCGAAATGTTTTGTGTGATGCTATAAATCAGACAGGCTGAACATTTTTTCCTTGCAACACACCTGCTTAAATCATAATGTATAAAAAGGGTCTACACTATACTTATATAATAATGTGAAAAAAGATAATTAAAATAGTAAAATAACAAAAGCAGTATAACAAACAAGTATAAAAAAGTTAATAGAATTAGCATTAGCTATTTAATACGTATAAAACGTACAGTTACCAAATTCTAAAAAATAAGAAATCAGTAGATTTTCTATAAAAAATCAAATTATTTATGAATGCAAAAAATTACTTTTTCTAAATGTAGAAATATAAAATACAAATTAAATTAATTTTAAAGAATGTCTGATGAGTGTTGTAGATTAAAAAATATATAAACCACTGTAACGTTAATAGGATTCCATGTAAAAAGAACTTTTGACTGAACAAATGATAATTAAGATGTTTTAACCTAATTTTAAATTGATTCTAAATAATAGGGCAACTTCTGACTTGCCATAAAAAATATACAAAACAACAGCGAAAGTCTTCAATATATTTTATGCACATCTAACAATTTCATAAATATGGATTAATGATTGCATCCTGGACTGAAGGTTGAGTATATTTTAACTAAATAAATAATAAATACTTTGCACTCCATTTCCTACAGATTGCATGTTTTTGGGACTTTCAGTAATTCATACTAATTTCATTCAATAAATTCTTGAAGTAGTATAAAATAAACCACAAATAACTTTGCCCCATAGATTGCAATAAAATGGAAATATTTTGAGTATCTCTTTGAATTTACAATAAATGCAGCAAGCTTCATTTTCAAAAGCGAATGTGCCATAATAAACCTCAGTGATGTATATCAATTACATAGTAATCTGAGTAATTCACAAGAGTTAGAGCACAGACAGATGGGAGACAATGAAAATCAAAATCATGAACACTTTTCAAGTATGTTGGAAAGTTTTAAGGTGAGATAGAATTGGATGAGGAAAGCAAAAATTTCAAACACTTTTTACCAACATTTATTGACATTTTAAAGCCTCATCAGATTTTTATTTTTTTATGTAAAAACAATCTGTGTATATGAAAAAAAAACAATTTTTTCAATATTTAATTATATGTAATTTTCAATAGTATGGGAATTCTAAGGTCATTACCTCCTTAAATAAAATAATTTTTATCTTAAAAATTTATAAGAAAGTCAGTTTTACAGTCAAACAACTTCATTCTGTGAAATCACGTGTAATATATATTTTTTATTTAAATATCTTCAATCATCAGAAAATCTTATAGGCTTATTAATCTATAAAATGTAAAAAATAAATAATCGAGAATTGCAAATGTTTGAGATAATATAAAGCAATATGAAAATAAAAATGTGTTTGGCATAGCTGATGTTGAGGCTCCTGATCGCTGATTAACTAGTTTAAATTAGAAATATTTTCATTGGTTGCTGTTTCATTTTTGTGATTGAGATACTTGGCAAGAAATATCACTTTCTTAATCATAGAATATGCCAAGGATTTTACAGAAAAGAAGCATATAAATTACAATAGCAAATAACAAATTATGGGAGTGAAAATAAACGTTTGGATTATTATTCTTTCATAAAAATATTTCATACCGAAGGTTTCTCACCAGTGTGAATTAATAGATGCCTGCTTAAACTGCACTTAACAGAGAATTTCTTGTTGCATATCTCACACACAAAATGTTTTTCTCCAGTATGAATTAAGAGATGGCGGCTTAAATGCGTCTTTCGAGAAAATTTCCTGTTACATATCTCGCATACATAAGGTTTCTCACCAGTATGAATTAACAGATGACTTTTCAAGGTACTCCTGTGTGAAAATTTCTTGTTGCATATTTCGCACACAAAAGGTTTCTCAATAGTATGAATTAATAAATGCCTGCTTAAGTCGCTCTTGCGAGAAAATTTCCTGTTGCAGTTCTCACAGACAAAAGGTTTCTCACCAGTATGAGAGCGAAGATGTTCATTGAAATGACTTTTTATAAAGAATTTTTTGTTGCACTTTGTACACACAAAATGTTTTACCCTCTGTCCAGAATGAATTAACAGGTGATTGTTTAAATGAGGCTTTTGTGTGAATTTATTGTTGCATATCTGACAAATGAAGGGTTTTTCACCAGTATGACAGCGAAGGTGGAGATTTAAATGAGACTTTCGAGAAAATCTTTTACTGCATACATCACAAACAAACAGTTTTCCCTGGTGTGAGTCAGAAGATGCTTCTCCAGAAAGCTTTTGTAAGGAAATATTTTGCTGCATATTTCACACTTTAAAAACTGTTTTGAATGACATGATGTGTATTTAAATTTATGTCCTTATGCATCTGCAATAGATAGAATTCAGTTAATCAATCACTCTTTATGATTCATAAAAAAAAACTATTTAGGAAAAAATAAATTTATGAAAAATTATAATCAATGAAGAAAATTGAATTCAAATAAAATGTTTAACATAGTATTAAAAACTACAGTAGACTACTAATTATTGCGGAACTAAAGGTGTGAAAGATGCATTTCCTAATTGTATGAAGATAAAATTATAAATAAAATGTCAATAAATAAAATAAATATCTACAGTCATAAAATAAATAACTTATAAAGAAAATAGAATTAAAAAAGAGAAAATTCCAGAATAAAAATTAATTCTATGAAAATAATGATACATTTCACAATCAGTGACATTTTTTTTTTTTTTGTGACAAGGGCAATTCTAATATACATAGTTCAGTTGGAATTCCCCCACATTTCTGGAATTTGTCAATCAACTATAAATTATTATTGGACAATGTGCTGCATACTTAATATAGTTTACATTGTATTGTAATAATGTAATAGTATTTTAATCATTTATTAGCATTTTTACAGTGTTTAAAGATCTGTCTGATTGATTATAGGTAAAACGAAATGCATTCTCTTCTGCAATTCTGGAATGCAACTACAAACTTTCTTACATATGTCCATTAAAATTCTAATGATTAAATGTGTTGGGGGTGGCATTTTAATTTAATGTTTTACTTTATTGTAAGCATTCATTATAATTTCCAACACTTCACTACAAAATGTAAACAAAAAAATTGCCAAAAATCTGTAAAATTCTAAAATCCAACAACCCCTGGTTTTAGGCTGTGTGAATTTTCTTCTGGGAGTCTACAGTATTGGTGCGAGATTGCAACTAATACTAAAACAAAACATGTTTTACAAAGTACTTTCACTTAATCCTAACTGAGTTAAAAATGGCCATGGCAGGTGTCAAATCTGAGATTTTTGGATTCACATGCCAACACTCTATCAACTGACTCATCCTGGCCAACACAAATCACTCAAATAACCACCTGGCAACAATATCCACTCTGCCAACAGCTTATTTGAATGAATTATGTTGACCAGAGTTGTCCAGGATTGCTCACTCGGTAGAGCAGTGGAATGTGAAGCCAAAAGTGTCCCAGATTTGATTCCTGGCATGGACATCTTTCACTCAGCTAGAATTAAATAAAACTCTCTCGTAAGATTTCCTTCATTTATAATTGGGATAAAATTAATTCCTCAAAGCATGCTTGCTGAAATATTTTAATCTAATTTGATATGAAATCTCATTACTGTAGATTTACATTAATAAAAATACAATATTTAAGTTACTGATTAATATACATAAAACACATATGAAAAGCCACCAGAAGTGATGACGGGGAAAATTTGAAATCTTACATGAGAACCTCTACTTTTTATTGCAGAATCGGATTCTAAATGGAGAAAAAACGTAAATTTTGCATTTAATATTCTTTTCAGATCATCATAGATGGCCCTGTAATCGAGCAAAATGCAGTGTTAAATAAGCACCCTGAATTGAGAGCCAATGGTATGAGAATTGGTGGCCATATTCCTCACAATTTGGGATCCAAACCAAAAATAAAGATCTGATGAGTCTACAAAAATAAAGTTGCTCTACAATTCTTTGTGGGAAGGAGGTGCAAAAGGGGACCATTTTAACTCATGAGGGGGGAGGGGAAATGCGTATCTCAACTTTTCTTAACAGCACTGTTAAAAATCTTCAGCTTTTGCTGCAGACACGCTCCATCGCTTTTAGAGAAAACGGTTACTTTACTATATTATGGAGCATTTTCATTGGTCAAAATAGAGATATTCTATAAAAGTGGTGGAGTAACTATGCAGCAAAAAGCTGAAAATTTTTTACAGTGAGGTCAAGCGGTAACTCTGAATCGAATGACACCATTTCCAAGTCGATACAATTACTTGCTAGAAAGTTACTACAAATTTTATGAATAAAAAGTGCAAAATTATACTTTATGAGAGAGCACAACTTTATTACAATTATTTTATATTCAAAACTTGTTCTTTATATCATATTGAATAATCTTAAACTTATTAAATGCCCCCAAAATAGCAATAAACATGTAATAAATTTACATGTAACAAAGTAGAATGTTCAACTTTTTAGTCATAAAACGTGCCTTAACTTTGTAACAAATCATCACATTATTTTGCAGATGGTGTCATTCGATTCAGAAATAAAAAATACATAATGAACGATACCCCACTTGAGCTACTTAAGAAAAGTTGAGTTTCTTCCGCCCCATGAGTTAAATGCCTCATTTTTAAGCCTCCAAAACATGGTAAATCTACTTCATTTTTTGGGAACTCATCCAATCTTCATTTTTTGTGCCAAACTGAAATTCCTTCCAAACGTTGGTGAATGGCCTTCAGTTCTCGTATTATTGACTGTCATGATTCGGGATGTTTGTTTAATGCTGCATTTTGCTTCATTGCAACATGATCTATAATGATCAGAAATAAATGTTAAGTACAATAGTTACACATTTTTTCCCATAGAATCAGAATCTGCGATGAAAAATAGAGGTTCTTATTTAAGATTTCAAAGTTAACCCTCTATCCCTCTGAGAAGGTGGGAGGCAGTTTTAAAATCACTGAATAGATTTCTCAAAAATATTGAACACAAATTTTTCCATTTTTTAATCCAATGTGTATTTCTTGAGTTATTCGACCATTTTCAGACTTTTCGTATATATATACGCACATTAATTAATTACAATATAATAATACTTATTGGTAAATGTATGAAAAAGTTACTAATAGCATTAGCCATTAAAAACACAGTCTTATTACAGTAGAGTCCTGCTATTCTGAACTAATTGGGACCGAACACTGTTCGGTTTAGCGGGAATTCGGAATAGGCGGATTTCATTAATAATAATGAACGTGTTGACTTGTTAAGGTGTAAATTAAATACGGGGACATATGCTAGTGTCAGCCTGTCAGCTCTATACAGCCTTGATAGGCTCGTGGTGAACAGCTTCAGTGAAAGTGGGAAGGGAAGGGCAGTAACCTTCGACGACACATCACCCCACCCTACCTATTCCTCCCGTGTTCCAAGAATTACTATCAGGTTTACAGAATTTCCGCTGCCACAAAGTATTGACATATAGATTCTGTGTTTTCGCCAACGTTGAGAAATGATTTTGAAAACTTCCCCCCTGGTCAGTGTTTACTCTAGAGGAGTTTGATGAGCTGTGTGCGCTTATTGCAAATTTAGTGTGAAAAATTGTGTTGAGGAGTGGACTGATGTTGACGACAATGGGCACCAAGAGTACGGAGACGAAAACATCATAGAAATGATGCAGGACTCATCAGCTGAGATCGAATCAGAGGAAAACGAGGAGGAGGTGAATGCTCAAACTGAACTCATATTACACACAGACGCGACAAATGCACTTGATCTTGCCTTACGCTACGTCGAACAACATGCTTCATAACACCAAATGATGTTATGTTCATGCGACGATGGCAGAACATTGCATCATCAAGTCGATTCAGTGCTCTTCGTCAGAAAAAAAATCACTGACATTACTTCTTAAGTGTGCGTAAAATAGTTATTTTTTGTGTTTAGCAATGATTAAAAATGATTCTACAGAATTGTATAAATGGAGCCGACATGCACTGTAAGTAACCAGCTTTCATTTCAATTTGGTTTCACGTGTTTTCATCAATCTTAGGATCTATGTATGTCTCTATTTAACTTCTTTGTATAACAATAAATGTGCGTTTTTTCATGAACGTCTTTTTAATTTTTCCTTTTTTTAGTTAAAAAAATCGGTATTTTTTCTGAATTCTGTTCAAATAGGCAGATTTTCGGAATAGCGGGACTCTACTGTATTATTTGCAAATAAAAAGCATAATTACTCAGTGTAATTAATTATTCTCATTATCTCACTTTTCGAAGATGCTTTAAAATATATGAAGATAGTAGACACATCATTATCTCACAGTCGCACACATGAGACAGATGTCCAGTCAATCATATACTCTGTGAAACAAGCAGATCACACTGAATTATGTTGTGGTAAGACTCCAATCTGTAGGACGAACTAATAATATCCACAAGTGCCTTTTCACAGAATCTTTTGAAAAACAACAAACAAATTAAAAAATATTAAACAAAAAGTATAGCTACTAAATTTTTTTTTTTGAAAATCTTAATACAGAACTACCAGAATAGATTTGATACAAGGAATCAATTGACAGGAAAGTTGGGTCAATTATATAGGCCTTTCACAAAATTACTTTCCATAAAAATGACCTTTCTATATAATTTTGTGTTAAAAACTAACATTTCAAACACAAGAAAGGGGGATAAAAACTGTAAATTTGCAGCATTAGAACAAATTATTGCACTTAAGTATCAAAAGGAAACGTTGACACTGTTTCAAGAGCATCTCCCAACTTTGGGTTTTATAAGAATTGATTTAAATAAATTATACATTCTTAAATATACCAAATAAATAAATAAATAAATAACCGCAAATTAAAAATGTACAACTGGATGTCATTATTCTTACAAAATTCTATAATTCACAACAATAAAAAGATTTTTTTTATTTCCAAAGAAAAAAAAATTGCACCAACACCTGGATACTGATAGGTTTGGTACATGCATGGATAATGACAATTCACAACCAAATGAGGACACATTCCTATTACAATCAAGATGGCCACATTGGAACTTTTCCAGGTTATTTTCCTCTACTTTCCCATGTGATAAAAAATTTTTACTTTTAATAGATTCTTTTATGGGTTTTAAAAAAGGCAGGGTGCTGCTTGTGGGAAAAGACCACCTTATATTTTTATGAGCATTTTCTAAGCCACTTTTAATATTTAAAAGTCAGGGCAATCTTTTCAAGATGACAATTTTTTTTCTTTTTTTTTTATTATGCAAGCAATTTTTTAATAGAAAGAACACTAAAGGCATGCAGAATGCAGCAACCTCCTGAAACTGTCTGCATTAAATTCTGCTTACAAACATTTAGAAAGTTACTTTTCAAAAAGTATATAAATTGGCCCATTTTACATTTAAAACTTAATATTTTGCTTCATTAGCAAAAAAAAAAAAAAAATAGTTGTATTAGTCCAGTCAAATTAGACAGATTTTGGGACATAATTTACGAAAATTTTGAAACTTGGTAATATTGTTTGGGAGGGTCTACTAATGAACATATTAAAAGTCCTGATGGGTAGGAGGTGAGCGCAAGGAGGAGGAGGTAAAAGAAGGTAACATTTTTCGGTTTTTTGTTAATATCTCGTAAGTTATAAGTCCTACGGAAAAATTGCTAGTACAAAAAATAAAGACAATTAAATTCTCTACGAAATAGGTTTGATACATTTTTCTCTAGCGTCCATAGGTAACGAGACACTCGCATTAAAAAATAAAGAAATTTGTCAAAAGTCACACCAGCACCAGAGAGCGGGTACATGGCACTTACATTACACCTATTTAACCTAAACTTTAACGAACATTAATAAATTTTGTGGTCAGAAGAATAGAAGCCTGAACAATAACTTTATCAAATGAGATTTTTTGTTAACATAAAACATACAAAAATGAAAAATGAGTAAAATACAATGATATAGGAATAAACAATATACTCAAGTCCTTGATCATTTTGATTACCCCGGGTTCAATGGGAAATTTCAAATGATGTTGATTTGTGTTCCATTTCCATTAGAACATCCTCCTCAACAGGTGGTGGACTGTTTGAGCAGTCTCCATGGCAGTAGTGGCAGGCAGCAGTGCGTGTGATTCCTGTTTTTCTGCATCCACATTTGTTCCTACAACCGGTTGTACACTGGCAGAAGATGAGGTTTAGTACCGCCTCAGGGGCAAAAAGATTGGTGGTTATGATAGGAACTAACATATGATGGAGCTTGTGTTTCCAACCCCAAATCTCAGGAGACAGTTCATTTCCTTGCCAAAGCTGTATCTGATGAAAAACCCGGTATGAGTGTTGCATCGATGCTCCTTCTGAGGGATGCTAATTCTGGTCTCATGTTTGAAACGGACTTTTCGAAGGCATGAAACCTATGTATGTTGAGTTACGTTGTAGTATGTGGAGCTACATACATATTCGAGAAGAACTTACGGCCTCTGCTACCTGCTGACGTGATGAGTTTGAGTCACCAAAGACTGAATTTACACACTCTAATGATTTACGTCACATCAACATTTTGCAGATAGCAACTTTCCCCTTCCTGTAACAAGATGATGTTGTGTCACAGCCAGAGAATGAATGAACAAGTAGTATAATGTGTTTAAGGCCCTTTTGCTGCTGTTGTTGTGATGAAAATACCTGAGTTATGACTTTCCCTTGCTTGGTTTCTATAAGTATATATTTTTACTTAAAGGGGTTAAGGCTGTGAGAAGAACAAGTATATCCACATTCTGTCCAACAACAGTAACGTTGTCACTCTCACTCAGTGCATCTACAGCAATCTGAACAATCAGAGTGTCCGTGTCATTAGGACTTTGCTGACATGAGACTCTTTTGTCATTTAGTTTAGAGGATATAATGGGAATAAACTTTGTCTTAATGTTCTTATTTGAGAGAAACTGATTTTGGGGCATACTGATGAAAGTATGTTCTTCAAAATATATGTCAACTGACGTTTTCACTGAGCACCTTCTATTTCGTTCAGCTACTTTGGTACTGTTTACAGTGTCAGTATATATCCATCAAAAACTATTCTGCAGTTCTTTCCACAATGGTGTTTCTTAACATACTTTATGTAGGTGTTACAAATATCCTGTATTGTTGATCCTTTTTTCCACACCCCATTATGTAACAGGAAGTCACCATCCACAGCTATTGTAGTTTAGGTTAAGTAAGTGCTATGTAAGTGCCGTTGACTCACTCTCTGGCACTGGTGTGACTTTTGGCAAATTTCTTGATTTTTGAATGTGATTATCTCGTTAACTATGGACTCTAGAGAAAAGTGTATAGAACCTATTTTGTAGAGAATTTAAGTCTCTTTATTTTTTGTACTAGCAATTTTTCCATAAGGCTTATAGATTATGAGATATTAACAAAAAAATGAAAAATGGTACCTTTTTTTTACCTTCCCCCTCCCCCCCCCTTGCGCTCACCCCCATCTATCAGGACTTTTAGTATGTTCATTAGTAAACCCTCCCAAACAATATTACCAAGTTTCACAACTTTCGTAATTATGTCCAGAAAAATACCTAATTTGATTGGACTATTTATGAAAACATATTTGCTTACTCAGAAATATAACAATATTGGTGTTGGTTGGGGATGAAGCATTTTTGACGTTCTTTTATTTAGCTTAAACTTGATTCATGTATTTAAAAGATGGAATTTTGCAAACGATTTTTTACTGCCTTCCCGATATGCTAGAATTATAAAAATTATTCACAGGTATCTTTCTAGTGAGAATACAAAAAATTAATATTTTTAGAACTTAATTAGAAATTAATAAAATAATTTTGAGGTATTTTTCTATTAGCTGAGTAAAGGTATCAAAATATTTTTTATAGTTCCAATTGAACTATATACAACTGTTACGAAATAGAAATAGAAAATAAACAGTATTTTTTAAAAGGTTTCTTATTATTTTTATAATAAACATTACTGTTTCTTTCTTCATAAAATCATGTAATGAGTGATCAACTTCCAAAAAACATTAAATTTTCCAGGTTTCAATGTAATTCGCCCAAAATTTTCCTGTGCTGATAAAGTCACTAATTTTTTATTCCATGTGATTAAAAATTTTACTTTTAATAAATTCTTTTATGGGTTTAAAAAAAGGAAGGGTGCTGTTGGTGGGAAAATTCATTTTCTTTTAGCAGTTAAAGATACAGTAAAGCTGGCCCAAATGGAAACATGGATAAGACAAAAACTTTAAAGACAAACCCGAAAAAATGGGAATTTTTTTTTTTTTTTTTATGCATAAAACTGAATTTGTTGGATGTGGAAACAGAAAGCAATAATGTAAGAATTCAGAAAAACCACCTGTATCATATGAAAATGTGATAAAATATTAATGCAGAATTAATAAAATCACTATTCAAATCATTATTCTTCAATATACAAAGAATGTGAATTATCACTTTACTAAACAGCGTAGAACCATTAGAGTGAAAAAATGTCCAGACTGGTGTTCGATCCCGGATCCCTTGGTTTAGCGCACCAAGTCCTTTACCAATTAAGCTATCCAGACGAGATCCAGTCTAGCATTTTCTCACTCTTATATGGCAAGGCTACAAACACACAGCACGAGATGGAAAGTCAATCATGAGCACAACATCATTGGCATGCATGAGACAAATTAAACCCAGTTGGCATGCATGCCAATGGTGTTGTGCTCATGATTGACATTCCATGATCCGGGATCGAACCCCAATCTGGACATTTTTTCACTCTAATGGTTCTATGCTGTTTAGTATAATGATAATTCACATTCTTTGTATTTCATTAATTTATTACAGCGTAATTTCAGCTCTGCTGAAAAATTAATAAGTATATCATTATTCTTCAGTCTGATAACTCAATAAAAAAATAACTAAATCATGACCTATAAGAAAACAATAGATGCTAGCAGTGAAAAAAGAGATATATCAGCTAATTTGACAGCAAGTGTGACATCAGAATCAAACCTGCTTGCATGTCATTTGTGGTCAAAGTACACTTCTCGCCTCTAAAATTGATGGGAAACATCGATTGTTTCCAAGTTATTAACAAAAAAGCCTTTTTTTTTTTGCAGCTTGTTTTTACATTGTTTATACCAGTGGTGATTGGCAAGCAAAATAAGAGAAGAGGCTCTAATTGACAGCAAAACAAAGACTTGTTTACTCAGTTTATACTGTATAAAGTTCAACTGTATGCAGACTGATAAACAGCATGGCACTATAAAAGAAATTTAAGAGCATTTCTGTATCACAAAAAATCAGGACATTTGGCATATTGTGCAGTAGTTATATCAGATGGGTGTTAGAATCCCTGAAAATCATGACATTCTGCTTGGGTTGGGACTTACAGGGCCCAAATGAGATTAAAAGAATTTTCATTTATCTTTGGAAGTAACTGAGAGTCTTAAGGATTTTCTTACAGTTAAGTTCTTCAAAAGAGAATAAATCTACTCCTGTGATTTCAATAGAATAATCGGTACTTCTCTATTATCCTGTTGACCACTTTTCATAACAAAAAACTATCACCAAACTGTAACACCAAATAAACAGGAGAATGTTGCCATTGAATAATAAAATAAATAAATAAATAAAATATAAGAATTTAAGGACACAATTGTTATTTTAATTAATGAAATAACTAATAAATTAGTAAAACATAATGAAAAATAGACGCAAATGTCGAATTAAAAACCACTTGATGACACAACAAACATGTATAATGCTTCTGACATCAAGTAAATGGGACTGCATTTTTGAAGTTTAATCTCACAGTTTGGCGATTTTTTTTGTTATGAAAAGTGGTCGATGGGATAATAGAGAAGTACCGAATAATCATTTATCTACATGCGTGGTGGTTAGACAGATTCAAGCCTCCAGACTTGATTGATGCACATGCACAATAGTTTTCTCCTCCTCCCGAATTTGTTCATTTTTAAAATGGATGGCAGAGGCTAACCCATTTCTAGCCTTCATCACCGAAAAAGGGATTATACAGAGTTTTCTTATTTGTCACGGGTATTTCATAGGAAATTTTCCAGTGACATAAGGATGAACAGTTCGATATTGCCATTTGAAATTTCATTTATATTACAAATATTTTTATTATTTTAAATCAGTTTTACGAAGGAATCTAAGAGTTCCTTGCAGGACTGTGCAAAGAGAAAACTGCGCCTGGGGTAAAGTTTCAATTTGGCGCACCCCCCTCCCCTCCAACTCCCTTCATTTTGTGACAGTGTAACATAAAACTGATAATGTACAGAAACAGAAATAAATTCTATTGAATAACATTTCGCATTACTGTTGGAACTTTAAAAGGTTTAATTTTAATTCAGAAATTGCAAACAACTAAATAGCGTAGTAAGAGAAAATTGCACTTATTTGTTGGAGAGATCATAATATTTGGAGACGGAAAAAAAGAAATTCCCCAGAAAATGATCGATGACCAAAAAAATGAATGAATAAATAAATTAAACTGTGGTTGGTAGTATAATATTTGGCGCTCCTTTACTTTTCACACCCGGGGCAAAGCCCCCCTCGCCCCCTCTTCACATGGCCCTGCTTCCTAGTCTCCATGATGAGCTGCCTTTGGCTTATACACATATAAAATCCTCAAATGTAGCTGTAGCCTAAGTTTCAAGTCAATGCTGACACCACCAACAAAAATGAAAACTTGTTTCTGTATACAGGACTCTATTCAAAACAAAATAAAAAAGTGGAAATAAACTTTCTTGTCAGATCTTTTGAAAAAAAATAATAAGTCACCTTTTGTAATTTTCTCTCATGCCTTGTAAATATACAGGTTTAAACACTGAATAACAATAGCAACAATAAAGAGAAGACAGATAACCATACAAAATTAAAATAAATTAAGGTGTATAATTTGTTTAGACTTTGTATCAAGTTTTTTGTATAATGCAGAAATGTGTCAATTTCGAAAAAATATTTCGCCCACTCATGATTCCGCTTAAAAGAACTTCTGCTGTACTTCAGAAATGCGAGGAACATTGTAAAGTGTTGTTTTAAATGTGTTTCCAATGCGTGAAAACTGCAAATAAAGGTGGTCATCAGGTAGAAATCAACAATAATACTTCTAACTAACTTAATACAACTAATTCTTAATGTTAATATTACATTTGCTGATAAATTTTGAAACTTAATTCTGTATTATAATCTTTTCTTTATTTATACAAACAGATAGTTGCTGTAAAGTTTGTGTTGTAACAATTAGTGTGCACACCACACATTTCTAAATGAAAAATATTAAATAAGTAAAAAAAAAAAGAGCAAATTGCAACTGTTTTAAAATAGGAAATCACTGGGGAATTTTATCATAATCCACGTACAAAACTAACATTACTATCTTTGTATTCATTTTCAAGAGCATATAAATACGAATTATCAATGTTACATATATAAAAAAAAACTGTAAACAATACAAACTAAAACAGATCATTACGTTTTTTCATTTATTTAATTTTTTCATAAAGAAAGAGTTTTAATTTTAGATATAAACGAAAATTTAAATATTGAGAAAATGTGGTAAAGCAACAATTAACAGCCGTCGATTAAATAATCATTATTAGTAATAAATTTTAATAAATTTTTACCACGGTTTCCGGTTTTACTGCCACTTTGCCAGATTTTAAAATCGAAACATACGGATAGAAATCAATCTATCTCTATCTTCATGTGAAAAAAATAGAAATTTGATTTTGGCGCCATCTACTGTATTTAATTACTATTACAAATATCAATCAATCGATAATATAATTGCACTGCAATTCCTTTGTAATTGTTATTACTAATTTATTTAAAACATATTAATAATGTTCGTTGAGTTTAATTAATGTTTCTTAATACTTATATTTGAAACCATGGAATCCCTATTACGTTTTCTTCTAGTTTTTCTGTTCTTAGAAGATTTATTTTCTTTAATTCCTTAATGTAGGAATAAACAAATATGGTAAGCAAAATACACAATAAACAATGACATAAGGCATTACATTTTCAATATACTTTCATGTTGGCCGAGCGCAAAATGATATTATTTCTTCATTTATTTTGTGTTATTTTATAGGAAACAAGTGAAATGAATGTACTTTAAATGAAATCAATGCCATACGAATGATGGCGAAGAGAACAATATTACTGCGGCCCGCTAACAAAATGTACCGCCTATTCTTCGGAAATTAAATGTACTTAAATCAAAATAAATTTAACATAAGTACTTGTCAAATGTGCGAGTCATGTTTCACAAAAAACAGTTGACATGAGGAGTAATAGGGCACGGGCACGGTTACAAATAAACTGTCATTTTCACTGCTTGGGTGGCAGAAACTTCGTTGTTCTTCGTTTGGTAGCATTGAAAGCCATAGCAATTTTCTCAATATAATGTCTTTGTTATCCGACCGCGATTATTTTCAGTAAAGTGCAGACTTGTCTGACTATGTTACATCTTTATCTGATGCTTCCCTCTGCCCCCCTCCCCCCCAGCCTGTAAAATAATTTAAAATCCTTAATTTTTTTAAATTTCCATAGCATAAAAATCCGCCCTATTTGTTACTGTCTAGTAATAATAAATCAATAATCAATCAAGTACATTACCCCCCTCTCGCCAAAAATTTATGCTTCCCCCTTTCGCGCCCCCTCTCCATCGTACGGAGTTCCACATCTTCAAATTCTTTATTTAAAAAATTCTTTCCTGTTTGATTCTCACTAATAACAATAAATAAATAATAATCTAAATTAACCCCATCTCCAACCTCCCAAATTTACGCTTCTCCCCTTGCCCCCCCCCCTCCCCCAGCATACAAATAAGTTGTAATATATTAAAATCTTTGATTTTATATAAAAATATTTTGTCTTATTTGTTGCTCTCCAGTGACAATAAATAATATATCATATAAATTATCCCCTTACCCTGAAATTTCTGCTTTCCTCTTGCTCCACCCCCCCCCCCCCCCGTCCAGCACACATACTTTCAAGTATTTTAAAAAAATCGCTACATGCGTTACTCACTAATAAAAATAAATAAATTATCCCCTAAATCCCCTATAACTCCCCCAAATTTACGCTTCTCTCCTTAGCCCCCCCCCCCCCAGCATACAAAGTAGAGTATAATATTTTTAAATATTTTAAATTTTTATTTTATATATAAAAAAATATGTTCTATTTATTGTTCTCTAGGGGCAAAAAAATAATCATATAAATTATCCCCTATCCTTGAAATTTCCACTCCCCCGTCCCCCCCCCCTCCAGCGCACATATTTTTAAATATTTAAAATATTTTGATTAAAAAATTGCTACATTCGTTACTCACTGTTTAAAAAAAATAATCCCCTAAATTACCCCATAACTCCCCAAATTTAAGTTTCCCTCCTCCTTACCCCCCCCCCCTCCGGCATACAAAGGAGCGTAAACTATTTTTAAATATTTTAATCATTTATTTTATGTTAAAAAAATATATGTTCTATCTATTGCTCTCTAGTGGCAAAAAAATAATCATATAAATTATTCCTTATCCCCGAATTTTCCACTCCTTCGTTCTCCACCCCCCCTCCTGCACACATGTTTTTAAATATTAAAAAAAAAAATGTTTAAAAAAAATTGCAACATCCGTTACTCATTAATAAAAAAAAACCTCTCACCCCCAAATTTTCTGTCCCCCCACCCCCTTGGGCCTGTTCCGCCATAGAACACTGTTTAAAAACTTTAAAACTCTAATTTAAAAATATATTCGAAAAAGAACAGAAAAATAAAAGCCCACTAATACACTTTTATTAGAGAAAATTACACTAGAATAGGGATGGTTTCTGCCACCCAAATAAACCAGCAGCTGAAGCGTGACGTCACATGCCCGTGCCCTATATATGATTATAGGTAGACTTTTTTTTGTATAACTAAATGCTGAGCATCTTTAATCATTTATGAACGGCATTATTTAAAAGTAACACTTATTTAACGGGACGAGTATAACTATGTTGACGACATTTTCGAATGGAGTCCAATATATTTACACTCATTCCTTTGATACTTTTTTTCAATTTGTAGGTATAAAAAAAACCTAATGAATTATAAAAACTATACATCTTTAATAAATGAAGTATTCTTTTTTCTTTCAAATCAGATCCTTCATATGTAGCCCTTGTACTCTGTAATAATACATATGTGTATGATTGAATTCTATATATTACATTTAATAAATCATTGCGTTTTTAAATTACTCACAATTTAGAAATCTCAGAAAATGTGAAATGGCTAATACTGGTATTTAACTGCTTAGTGTGCATGAAAATGAAAAAAAAAAAGAATTGCTGAATTGAACTATCTTGTATATAAATAAATTTGTAAAAGTATGAAATTCATTAAAGCTGTGATCACTAATGCATACATAAAAGCTTGACATTCATGAAATCCAAAAAAACCTCACTGGATGTAGCAATCTAAAAAATTCATGAAATTTGTCAAAGCCACGATCATTAAGAGAGCTTCGTCCACCCTCCTCATCCCATCCCCTTAAAAAAAAATCAATAAATATAAATTGTTATATTGTTTAAAAATAATCTAAAAACGCTTTTTTAAAATAAGACTTCTTTGTTTTTTTGTTAAGTAATTTAAACTGAAACTGTCTGTTATCATTTCTTTCATCTTTCTTATAACGACCGAGGTTTATACTATATATGAAGGGTGCAGATACAAAATTCCCAATCTCCATTTTTAGAAAATGCAAAAAACTGATTATTAGGAATAAACATGATATACTGGCACAACTTTTTTGTGATATATTTGTTACCATAACTTATGGCAACAAATATATCACAAAAAAATTGTGCCAATATATACATAAAATTTTTCATAATAATCAGTTTTTTGCGGTTTCTAAAAGTGGAGATTGTGAATATTGCATCTACACCATTCATATGTTATTGCTTTCTATTTCCATTTTTTAACTCACTGATTCTACAAGCGGACAAAAATCAAATTTACTCATAAATTTAAAAACTCTTCAGTCCTATTTTTTTACTTTCAAGCTCCAAATAATTGTGTATTAAGTCAACGAACAATAGAAGTACTTTCACAAAGAAAAAAAACATCTACACACTGGATTTCTGAAAAAATCCAACATTAAAAATTACACAGCTACAACTACCAATGAAGCTACTGTAATCTTTGCCAAAGTCATGGTCATCGTATTTGTAAAAAAAAGATGTATTTATCACCCATCTGATTTGGCCAAAGCAGCTTTGACCATATACTGGCATTGAGACGAATATGCTTATAGTCCCTCACCACCTACACACTAAATACAAGCATATGCTGTATATAATATCATCAGAAGGGACCTTTTGTATTCAATAGTTCCCAGTTCAACTGTTCTTTGTTTACTCTTCTTGTCGAAAGTTTTCAAATAACCAAAACCAAGAATGGGGAATTTTCAGAAAGTCGTACCAGCTAGCAAGATACAACATAATACAGTTGAAAATTGCTGTAAAAAAGTTTACATGGCTGAGAAAAAAAATCATTACATAGTGCATTTTTGTTTCTCTTTTTTTTATAATACAGAATTTTAAAAAATATACAAAATAGTAAAGTTTACCATAGAATAGAACTTAGTTACATATTTATTTACACAGTGTCGAAACTTGCCTCTTTTGCATTCGGGGCGAACATGGATTTTGGTGCTCCCCCTCGCTAAATAAATTTGCAAAGAGAATTTTACCAAGTTTCTAATAGCCAACTCGACTTGTTTTAAATTTAAAGTATGTAATCACAAAATACGTAATACTGAACTAAGTAATCAGCTTTGTCAAATATTGATTTAATAAAACCTTCAAAACAGAATAGAAAAGAACACGAAAAAATTCCACTTTATACAGGTTTTCATCTTAGCAGGTATAATTGTTAGTATTCTTTCTGTTAAAAACGTGTAATTTTAAAATTTAAAACTGGATTCCATTATAGACAGCAGGGGAGAAACAGTCCAGTGGTATGAATCACATTGTCTTAGGAGTTTAGACTAATCACGTGAAGACATTCGGAAGCTAATGTTAAATCTGTGGGAGCGTTCTTAATACTTATAATTTTTTTTCATGGGATACTTGCAGTCGATATCTAATGTTGTGCATTTGTACTTTTTCGGGTTTTGTTACTTTTTTTTTTTTATTTTTTATTTGGACATTTTTACTTTTGTGAAACTGGTTGGAAACAGTTCTGAAATTGAAAGTGTCCCCATATAAAACAACTGCAACCAAAACGTTAGATATCGAGATTGTATGATATGAAAAAATATTTAAATGCAAGGGAGAATTCCGAAAAGAACACTCCCATAAATTTAACCAAGGCAACACTAGATACCGGAATTGCTCATTCATTCTCATAATGTCACAAATGGCGGCTGGCCGCGACCAGCGTTTGGTACAAAGTGACGCGGCCATCGTTTTGTGCCAATTTCTGTATGTCTTTCGTCACAGCCAGCCAGTTTTTCTGATGTCATGATAATGACTGAGCAAGACCGGTATGTAGTGTAGCCCTGGTTTAACATTAGCATGCGAGGGTTTTCACGTGACTAGTGTAGACACTTAAGAACATTTTAATAAATTCATATTTAATACATGGAAATTTTTTCCAGAGAAAATTTCTCACGCTTTCCATTCATAATATTCAAATTTTAATTGCTTAATAGGCATATAGCCAACATAGTGAAAAAGTACCCAAGACGGGACTCGAACCCGGGTCATCAGTATAGCGCACTGACGTTCTACCAACTGAACCACTTGGGGATGATACTCAGCCTGGAATTTTTTCACCATAACATGTTGGCAAGGCTACAAACGCAGCACAAGATGGAATATTTCCTGTGAGCCGCCAACTCTGGGGCAAACACGAAATCAAAGAAAATCCAGCATCGACAATTGAATAAATTCATATTTAATACTTGGAAAAAAAAAATTTCCAGAGATAATTTCTCATGCCTTGCATTCATAATATTCAAATTTTAATTGCTTAATAGGTGTATAGCCAACATAGTGAAAAAGTACCCAACCCGGGACTCGAACCCGAGCTATATGTCCGGATTGTTGGCTATACGCCTATTAAGCAATTAAAATTTGAATATTATAAATGCAAAGCGTGAGAAATTTTCACTGGAAAGAATTTCCAAGTATTAAATATGAATTTATTCAATTGTCAATGCTGGATTTTCTTTGATTTTGTGTTTGCCCCAGGGTTGGTGGCTCACAGGAAATATTCCATCTTGTGCTGCGTTTGTAGCCTTGCCAACATGTTATGGTGAAAAAATCCCAGGCTGAGTATCGTTCCCAAGTGGTTCAGTTGGTAGAATGTCAGTGCGCTATACTGATGACCCGGGTTCGAGTCCCAGCTTGGGTACTTTTTCACTATGTTGGCTATACGCCTATTAAGCAATTAAAATTTGAATAACATTTTAATATTTTTAAATATTTTTTTCTTAGGATAGCTGAGGTTGATATTCCGAAAGTGAAAGTAACTTTATATATTTATTTATTTATTTATATAAACCTGCAACAAAAATCGAAAGAGTAAGCACTAACCAGGTCAGAGATCAACCTCAGCTATCCTAAGAAAAAAAAAAAATTTTAAAATATTAAAATGCAAGCAAGAAATTCGAAAAGAACGCTCCCATAGATTTAACATTAGATTGCGAGTTTCTTCACATGACTATGGTGTAAGTAGAAGACAAAAACCAGGATATTCTGATTTACTAGCCATGACGCCCTGGGTGAGATTTTTTTCTGAACTCCTACAAATAATACATCCCAACCTTGCACCCATTAAGGACAGATCTCTATGTAAAAAGTAATTGTGTAAAAAGCATGAGTGACATTTTCCGGTTGTCGCCTACCTAGAAATGGCAAAAGGATGAAAAAGTAATTTGGCAGATTATATGCAGGGGCAGCTTAACTAGCTATGTCGCCCTGGGTGAGATTCTTTTTTCTGCACCCCTACAAATGATATATCCAAAAAAATAATAATAAAATAAAAAGGTTTTACTGAATACTTTATTTTGCATATATTTTAACTCTTTTGTTTTTAGTATCTCAAGCAGTCGTCCGACCTCTCCCCTTTCAACCCAGGATTTGGTTGCAAAAAAATAATTGTAGCAAAAGGTATGGGGTGGCATTTTTTAGTTGTCGCCTAGGGTGGCAAAACACATAGAAATGACAAAAAGACGAGAAAAAAATAATTTTAGGAGATAAAGGCACAAGCGGCTTTACTAGCCATGGCGCCCTGTGTGAACTTATTTTCTGCATCTCTACAAATGGTACATTCTCAACAAACAAACAAAAAAAGGGTTTTATTATTTATTTTGTATTTATTTCACCTCCTAGTTTTTAGTGTCGTTGGCAGTTGCCCGACCTCGCACCCTTTCAGGCCGGATCTCTATGTAACAAAATTATTGCAGTAAAAGACATGGATGGTATTTTTCAGTTGTCACCTACTAGAAATGGCAAAAGGATTAAAAAAATAATAATTTGGGAGGATAAAGGCAGGGGTGGTTTACAAACCATGGCACCCTGTGCGGGATTTTTTGTGCACCCCTACAAATGATATACTAAAAAAAAAAGAGAAAAAAATGTTTTACTAAGTATTTTATTTTGTGTATATTTTCCACACTTTTGTTTTTAGTATCCCGAGCAGTCACCTGATCTAACCCCCTATAAACTCCAAAGCTGGATCTGGATGCAAAAAAATAATAATAATTGCAGCAAAAGTAATGGGGCAGAATTTTCCAGTTGTCGCCAAGGGTGGCAAAACTCATAGAAATGGTAAAAAGAGGAGAAAAATAATTTTTAAGGATAAAGGCTTTACTAGCCATGGCGCCCTGTGCGAGATTGTTTACTGTACCTCTAACAAATGCTATACTCCTTTTAGAAAATGATTTTACTAAGTATTTTACTTTATGCATTCTACTTTGTTTTTATTGTCCCGGCAGTCGCCCGACGGCCCAACCAGGCCCATAGCAAGACTAGGAAAAGAAAAAGCTCCATGCTGCTCAGTGAGAAAGGAAAAAGAAATCGAAAACCCTTTGTGGAATTTTTTCGCAGGGAATCGCTTGGCAGTTATCCTTGTTGGACATTGGACAGTGACATGAGACTGCCCTCAGAAAATGTTAGTGATTCTTAATACATGGAAATTGATTTCCCCAATAGATAGAACACATAGACATCTTCTTTGGACATAGTGTATTTGAAATAGGATAAAAATAACCGAAGAGAACAGTTCTTTCTTCTTATTCATTTGCTATCTCGTATTTTAGCGAATCTTTTTATATATTTGTCAATTTTAATGCATTTGGTTCAGTTTTTTTTAATTTTCTGGCTACGAGACATTTTTAACAAAATTTCACATATATATACATTTTTGTATTTAACGACAAATGAAATCTTCATTTGGTGCCCGGGGCACATGCCTCCTCTGCCCCTTCTAGTTTTGGCACTATATTTACATCTCGGCAATTGGAAAAGTTGCAAAATATGGCTAGAAAGTAAAAATATAAAACAATTTTGTGCATTTTTTCTATAGCCTTTTTAAAAAACTGCCTAAAAATTCATTCACCCTGCCTGAAACTTCACTTCGTGATGAGCAGAATTAATTATTTTCCTACCCCCTACCAAAACAATAAAAGCAAGGGCTAATCTTCAACTGGCATACTTCCATTTCTAAACTTCTGAAATCACTTTTTCAGTCAAAGTATATTGAGGGCAAAAGTAGTATATGTGTATGACATAAGCAGTGGCGTAGCCAGGATTTCCTTTCACGAGGGATCCAGAATTTTTCTTCAGCTTATATATATAGTACGACCTGCCAAGATAATATCGCAAAGAGTGTTAAAAAATTCCATGTTAGACAGATTTTTGTCTTAGCAGGTGTATGGCATTCTTTTCTATTTGACAAATGAATATTTCCATTTAAGTCAGCATTCTGTTATAGGCAGGTTTCGTTTCCACATGATTTGATGTATATATAAATATATAACTTATGTATAGTAAAACTTGTTTATAGCAGATTCCTGTCTTAAACGGAAACATTACATGCTCCTGATATGGATAACCATACAATTAAAATCTGCTTGAAAAGGGCTTTTTCACTGTTCCTCTGTGATTCCGATTTCATCTTGTCAGGTTTTATCCTACTTATAAATATAGTAAAGACTATGAAAGTGGATACTTTCTATAACGGAATCATATCTGAAGCAGAAAAGTTTCGGGATCCTGACGAAACAAACAATGCATCTTATTGAAGTATAGTGTGACAGGATTGACTGTGTGTGTGTATATGCAATAGACTTATTTCGAGTAACTTTAAAAATTTAGATATTTCTTTATCAATTTCTTAATTTTAAAAAAGAGCATGTGTAAAATAAAGTAAGATCAATCTCTATAATTTTAGCTAATAATACAATGAAGTTACATTAATATTTACCAAAGAAAAAGATTTTATAAACACTGTGATATAAAACACTGCGCACACACTGAAGAGAATATATTTAAATAAAGTTTCATATGACATAAACATTTGTACACGTTTAAGTTATGATCAAATGGTTAAGTTTATAACAGCATTTGGTTGAAACTGTTTTTTTTCAAATTTCATGTTTAATTTCTTGTCATTGAATGAAGAACTTGTGCTGTAATAGGTATACTGAATAATGAGTTGATATAATTGCCAATGTCATCAGCTGTTGATTCACTATGTGAATTTCTGAGATAAGGTTTTAATCTTTAATAAAAAGATCTTGTAATTCCAGTTACAGAAACTGGTAATGTAACAAACACAGGCAGCAAATATAGTTGATGCTGGAAGAAATAATTTTGTTATAATTGTCTAACCTCTAATTCTTTTTCAAGTTTCACCGCTTTTGATACTAAAGTAAATATTCAAACTCAATAGTTGTTTCCGATATTTGATAGACTTAAAAGATGTTAAATTTTTGTAAAAAAATTAATTATGATGTATTAGCACACCTTGGGAATTATTAGATTGGGGAAAAAATAATGGTAGTTTCTGCTATTTTACTTTTTAATCATTTTATTTTAAGCGGTTGGAAACAATTTTAGAACGTACTCCAAGTTCAGCAGCAATCTTTCAGACTTTGGTACGTGGATTAGCTTCAACCTTTGCTTTCAGTTTCTCATTGTTAATAACCGAATGCCACCTATGACCTACATATTTAAAACTCTCATTGTCATCATGAAATTTCTGAAAGTCTGAGGTCACAAGTCATACTTTGGTCAAATGTAACGTTGAATTCAGACTTTTTATCCAGGAGGGATTTCTGTTGAGGGTACCAATTTTCTCCAGAATAGGCATACACTCTGGAGTTCAGGGAAGGGGAGAGATTGCACTCCTAGACCATTAATAAGCATAAAATCTCAAATCTTCCGAGGGGTCATTTCGATGCTCCAGGGTGGATGCCCCACCCCTTTTCTCCTGAATTCAACGCTGCAGTGTGGTTGATATACAAGCCGTTTACACTGATTTTCATACCATTTTGAATTAGTAAAAAAATTGTACGAAATTTCCCAAAGTTCTATAACTGCCTTAAATATCCCTGTATAATAGAAAAACAAAATTATAACACTAAATAAGTAGGTAAAAACCTGTCCTTCAAAATAATATACAACAAAGTAATATTCTATTAAGAGTTTATTAAAAATTGCTCAGGTTGAAAAGTTTAATTACAAGAATCACCATTATTTTGTACAATCCCAGAAGAACATCAAAATCTTTCAATATTCCTCTGTTCTATTCTTTAGTGGTTAACGAATAACGATATCAGAAAAAAAAAGTATCAAAAGAAGGAAGAAAATTGATCTCCCGAAATATTCTTCAGGTTTGACATTGAACCAGATGTATCTCATGGTCAACTTGACAAAGAGTATGTGTGACTAAAGAAAATTGTGTCAGAGTTTTCTTTAGCAAAGGACTATGCTCTCTTGAACAGGTCAGAAAACTTTTGAACACCAGTCTCCTCTTCCTTGCTTATTGATTCATGTAAAGTTTCGTAAAGCTGAAAAATGATATCATCTGCATGTTTTACAGCAAAAGACAAATCACATTCAGATGCAGGTATTTTGAAAGTGGCAATGTAATGTTGAATAAGAATTCACAAATATCTAGTCGAATAATAAAGTTACTTTTTTTTTAAATTCCAGCCAGTAGATTTAAATTAAATGATAATATTGCTCGATATAAAATTATAAAATGGACAAAGATAAGGGTCGCCAAACTCTGATCAATGTGCTGTTATTGCATTCGTGTTAACTCGTCTTTTCCCGTAAGTGTTGGCAACAGTTGGACCCATCAAAGTCTCTTTGAGGAAGTTTTGCATTTAATCTAGTTACATTAAAATCTATGAAAACAGAATCGCCAGGGATCGTTAAAAAATTCTATTGTAGATATATTTCTATCATATCAGGTATACTTGTATAGTTATCCTTCCGTCATCGAGACCATGAAACGTTTTCATTTACGAGGGGATTCCGTGTTCACAGAAAACCTGCCAAAAAGGAATCACACCCAGAAAAAGTTCCATTTTAGATAGGTTTCAAACCTTAACAGGTATAAATATGTAGTGTTGTTTTCGTTGAACTTTAAACTGTTTAAGATAGCTCTCATCTTCACAGATTTTATTATAATACATCTATGCTTTTCAGAAGAGTACTATAGAGTGGATATGTTTTAACAGTTTTAGAGGATACCTGACAAAATGGACGTGTCTATGTTAAAAACCTGTCTTAAATGGAAAAATTTAATAATCCCGGCAAAATACATACCTTTAAATAAAATTTGCTGAGACAAACACCTGTCTAAAGCAGAATGTTTCATTGCTTCTTTGTGATTCCGTCTTATCAGTTTTTAAAGTTGTTGTATCTATGACTCAGTAAACCAGTTTGTCATTCAGGTTTCGGGGGGGGGGTCCAGCCACTGGTTTTTAGCCACTGGACATAAGACTACACCAGTCTCTGGATTTAGTAAAATCAATGTGCAGCTTTTGTTGGGTTTCTATTATTACTTTAGACTAAAGAAAGGCATTTTCAAAGGTTTTGAAATATATATATCTGCATATTTGTTTGTTTCCATAATATTTATCTCATCAAAAACAACTCGTTGTAAATGTTCCCGCCAAGCCACAAACCTAAAACGTCAGTCACAAAAAGAAGTGATATCACATAAAAAGAAGCGATATAGAAGTGCATACTCCGAGTCTTTGTGTCAAAATCTATCACCACTCATAATGTTTCCAAAGGACTCGGAGTGAGGTACAGTATGTGAAAACTGCTTGTGAAAACTGCAGGTTTTTATAATATATGTAGTATATCAATTTTGAAAATCGAAAAATAAATTTTATATTTTCGTTTTACCACTTTTATAAATATTTTTGTATACGAAAGAACTGACAGAACGGATTTTCCCCCAGATCTATGCCATTCCCTTACGCTAGAATTACTGCAATATATCTCAATTTAGTTAATGTTTATTATAAGGTTTATATATAAATATATATATGTTATATAAAAATTTATTTCCTTCGCAAATCCTTCACATTTATTTCGCATTAGTCCTTTAAATTAATCTAACTTCTGACATAGTCAGTATTTCCTTAATTCTTAATAATATTTATTCCTATTTAATGTCCTTTTAAAAGTAAATACCCGTATATTAATAATTATCTTATTCCAAATCTTAATCTAAAATTTTAAGTTCATTCGTAACCTTTATCAGCTTCCCAATCTGTTAAATTCCGAGAGACGCTTTCTCATTTCGAATGTTTTTAAAAGCCATTTTCTTTTTATTATTATTATTCCATGCTCTGATTTCGCGCGCTGGGGATTTTTCACTTCAAAATTGATGCGTGGCCAGGGGAGGAACTCTTTTGTGTTTTAGCTTCTCCCTCTCGCCTCATTCGCTGGGCTGGAAGTCGCTTCTCACTCATTGGTTTATGCGCACATGACGTCGTTTTTAAGTATGTCTACGCTCAATGGACAAAACTCGCTGGCATCCTTTGGAGGGGAGGATTTTTGACGTGTTTGGAAGTATAAACAAATATGTATCTGGTGTTGTAGTAGAATTTTCATACAGTTATTTAACATCTATTAAATCATGTAGTGAGCCATTGTGAAGCCTGAGGGCTATAAGTTTATACCTGTGGGAACTGTTACTGCATCGCTCTTATTCTAAATAAACTATTTGTCTGGAAATTGACTGGTATCTATTAAAGAAACTCTTGTGGAATCTCAATATTGCCTCACCACTTCGCCATGATTATTGATATCGACTGCGGCCTTCTATATCTTTGACGGACTGTAATTTTTTCGTGGAGTATTGCATCTCGTGGTGTCTCATCTTCGTCAAAATGCCACACACATATATATATATATATATATATATATATATATATATATTACAAACTCAAAATCTTTATACGTTTACTTAAAAAATCCTCTTCGTAAGAGTGGTGTTTTTAGTTTAAATAATGGTAAATAAAATCAACAAATTGATTTTTCAAGCTCATAAATAAGAAAGGGCATGCAAACACAGAAGCTTCAACTTTTACAATTTTATGGGAGCAAAATAAATAAATAAATAAAATAAAATAAAATAAAATAAAAGAAAAATAATATAGCCATACGTAATTGCAGGAAACGCAAACATTATAAAAGCCTGCAGGTCGCCAAGCAGTTTTCACATACTATACCTCACTCCGAGTCCTTTGGAAACATTATGAGTGGTGATAGATTTTTACACGGGACTCGGAGTATGCACTTCTATATCGCTTCTTTTTGTGACTGACGTTTTAGGTTTGTGGCTTGGCGGGAACACTTACAACGAGTTGTTTTTGATGAGATATCCCTCCTTTCTGTAAGGTATTTAATTTCAATTATACGGATTCCATTTTTATTCAGAAAAGAAAAGATGAAAGGGGCAAAAAAAATAAGTGATGCTATAAACAGAATTATACAATTTATTGAGTGACTTATTCCAATGTACATGTCACTACCATAACAACGGGGAAACTTTTATATTAATTTCCTTACATTGTATTCATCAGATTATTTATGACATATTTATTTTCCTTTTTCTTTTGTTTATATCACTCTTCCGTTTATATACATTCAAAAACAAAAAAATAGACAATTTTACAGTAGTTTACAAACTAATAAAAATACTACAATTTCCAAAAAATGTGGAAAAATAAGCACTTTTTTTCGGTCAACTACAACGATACGTTTATGGAGCATACTTTACCGAGAATAATCAACATTTTTTTTTCTACGAACCTATTTCTATTAGTATAAAAATGTACAAAAATTTTTATACTAACATATTAAATATATTATTTTTGAAAATTACTGAGCACCTTAGAAGTTTTTTATTTGTTTAAGTTTTTTAACTCAACGTTTCGAGAATTTGAAAAATATAAAATTCACACGTTTGCAAAAGTATAAAAACTATTAAAGTGATTTCTGTTTATATAGTCTGTTCATTCCAATTCGGTGATCCTAAAATATAGGTCCCCAATCTCCGGCAGTCCATGAATTAATTAGGACATATGTATGAAACTGTTAAAATGTTCTCAAAGTTGACAATAGAGGCAATAAGTATAGCTCGGCAAATTTGAAACACGGCATTGCTTCATCATGGCTTTGTTTCGTGAGGTGTTCGTTCTCCAAACATAAAAATCTCACGCGAAAGTGTTCGTTAACCGATTTGTTCGTAAACCGAACAGTTTGTTACCGGTCACCTATTGTATACAAAATTTAGCATTTTAAGTTCGTCATAGCCGGAGATTCGATGAACGGCAAATATTTAAATGCAAAACTTGTAATCTTGGGGTAGCAACATTTTTACATTCTATTACTCAGCGCATAAACGTAAAGATGGAATTTTGTAATCGCTATTTCAATCAATTCCTGATACGCTAGAATTATATATTTATAAATAAACACAGTTTTTTTAATCGATGAAAATACTATATTTTAATAGATTTAGAGCTTAACATCGACGAGATTTCAGACGGACAAAATTAACTCATATTAAATTTTAAAACAAGATAATGAAACCTTACAGAGATTGAAACAGTGTAAAATCATTAAAATACATCTCACTCAGTAAATATACATCGGTTGTAACATAATCAAGATCTTCTAAGAGACTCTGTAAACGAAACGTATATGTTTCAATGCCACTTTACAATAGAGAGGATGTAGTAACATATTTGAATATCTTGTGTATATAGCCAATTTGACAAACGTTATGCAATTTACTATTGTTTTTCCTCTGTGTTAAGTACAGGAATCATGTACTTCAACGTAAAAATTCACTAATTTCACAACTTTTTAGTCTTATTAAAAAATCTTTTGAGTTACCCTGTAAACCAGGCATGTCAAACTCATTTACTGCTGCGGGCCAAATTAAGTGTTAGATACAAAGCCGCGGGCCACATAAAAAAGTAGATAATACAAGTATTATTTCCATTGTACAAAATAAAATTTGTACCTACAAAACACAGTCATGTGAAAGAAATATGCATCCAAAATTCCAGAGTTATTATTATAGTTTATTTTATCTTATTTTTCGAAAATATACTCAAAATTATTTTTCATCAACCAAATCTATAAAATTTAATTGAATTTTCTAAATTGTAATTAGTTTTAAAATTTATTCTACAAGCTGGTCTGTTAATCTTGATATAGCAAAGCATAGCTGTCAATCTTCCGTGTTTTCTTCAAGTAAAAAAATAAAAATAAACATATTTTGAATTAGAAAATTTAATTAATAAAATGTGTCTTGTATCTGCGCTACTTATCTGATTTCATTTATTAAATACATTTTCTAGTACAAATTATATTTATTTCACTTGAAAAATAACAAAAGGTTGGCAAATGTTAAAAATCGGGCGACTGATTAATAATGACGCAAATTTGGAAACCACACTGTTAAAAATTTGCAGCAAACTGTCCAGTCAATCGACCATTTTTTCAGAAAACGGCAGTATAAACGTAATTTAACTTTATTCTGACCATAGTATGACCAATAATATGGTGAAAATAGAGTTAAATTATTGTTATGTAACCGTTTTCTCAAAAAACGGTCAAATGACTGGATAGTTCTCTGCAAATTTTTAACAGTGCACATATCCATATATTTTCCCTCTAATATGGAATCGCACTGTAAAGATGCGATATAAAAGTGCACTGTTGAACATAGCTAAAACATACCTAATTGCATACTATAATTTTTTAAAAATCGGGCGACTGATTAATAATGACGCAAATTTGGAAACCACACTGTTAAAAATTTGCAGCAAACTATCCAGTCAATCGACCATTTTTTCAGAAAACGGCAGTATAAACGTAATTTAACTTTATTCTGACCATAGTATGACCAATAATATGGTGAAAATAGAGTTAAATTATTGTTATGTAACCGTTTTCTCAAAAAACGGTCAAATGACTGGATAGTTCTCTGCAAATTTTGAACAGTGCACATATCCATATATTTTCCCTCTAATATGGAATCGCACTGTAAAGATGCGATATAAAAGTGCACTGTTGAACATAGCTAAAACATACCTAATTGCATACTATAATTTTTTAAAAATCGGGCGACTGATTAATAATGACGCAAATTTGGAAACCACACTGTTAAAAATTTGCAGCAAACTATCCAGTCAATCGACCATTTTTTCAGAAAACGGCAGTATAAACGTAATTTAACTTTATTCTGACCATAGTATGACCAATAATATGGTGAAAATAGAGTTAAATTATTGTTATGTAACCGTTTTCTCAAAAAACGGTCAAATGACTGGATAGTTCTCTGCAAATTTTTAACAGTGCACATATCCATATATTTTCCCTCTAATATGGAATCGCACTGAATTCTGGTTAACTGCAGTAATAAATTCTAAAGAATAATTTCAACATCAATCATCAGAAGTGAAGGAAATAGATTAAACTGATTTTCATATTTTTGAAATTCAAAAATCTTTTTTTTAATAAATTTTTAAATATATTTTTAGTATATTAAAAAAAAAATATTCCGATGATTTCTGTAATAGTATACTTGGCATTTAAAATGAAATACCCTTTTCTTCGAAATTGTATCTAAAATGTTTATCAAAGTAATAAATTCTATTTGAAAACGCTAATACTGTCAAATAACAAGATAGCATTATGAAATTTGCCTTGAAATTGAAATTTACTCTGGTGCTTTGTAATTTCAAATGAAAACTCAGAGTACTTTGTCTATTAGAGTTCCTTTAATAATCCACATTCATAATTTGTCGATTTAAAATGAAAATTGTAACCTTCTTTAACAGTTTGAAGTTAATAGTTAAAACTTTATGATGGAAAGCAGTCAAATCTGTATAAGAAGATAGATCTGTTTATCTTCACTACCCATATATCTGTTGCGTCTTATCACAACTAAAAATCACCTCTTCAAATTTATATTAGACTTCATAATTAAGCTGAATTAAAATTTCTTACTCAAAGCAAAATAATTATTCATCATTTACAAACAATAAATATTTCTATAAATTTAATTCCTTAATTAGTTAGAATTCTCAATTACATTAATTAGCAATATAAAGTTAATAAAGTGTTGAGATTTCACAATTCCAATTTAATTCATAATAATTAAATTCTCACTAAATATTTATGAGTCATTTCTTACATTTAATTCTTTCTTCTCAATTAAAATAAAATCACTTAGTTCATCTCTTAATTTAAATCTATAGAAAATCACTTGTGTTGTGTTATCAAAATAATTTATAAACTACAATAAACCAGACGCTGGGCCTAGAAAAATATGAGGTGATCAAGATTTAAATTATCTTAATATTGATGAACCATTTAGATGGTTATTATTTTCTTTCTAAAATTTTATATAAATTCCATGACAGAACCAATTATCAAAAGAGCCAAAAGAATATTAAAATATATCACTTGATATCAAAGAGTTAGAATTATCAAAGCTTAACTAAATTTTTACTTCGATAAATTAAATTTTAACTTAAACTTGAAATATAAGTGGTTCTGTCAGAACTGATTTTTTTTTTCTTCATGGTAGTTATTGAAAGTCAACAATCATAGGAAGAGTTACCAATTAAATAAAAATGTGTTCAAAATAACATTAATTTACAAATTATCTAAATTTAAATTAAAAATACTAACGAATGAAATGTTTACTTATTCAATAGAAATTTAGAAAAACTAACTCTTCCGATGATCGCTAACATTCATCTGAAAAGGAAAGTACATATCCAAAACTAAAATAGTGAATAACACTGCAGGTATTGAATACAAAACTCTTGATGTAATTAAATTTTGTTTATTATGGTGAACATAAGCAATTCAAGTTACAATATCGTTTTTCAGAAATATCATAATAATTCTTCTACAAACACAGTTATTAATATTTTCTATATCACAACTTATATCTTGGACATTATTGTCCTTCAAAAAACATCATGTGAATTATTTAGTTAGTCTTAAATTAACATTATGGCTATTCCTATGAATCATTGAAAAATTACATTATTAATTCGGAGCTGCTGGTTTGCTTTAATTAAAAAGATAAAGGATAATATTTTAAATTAATAAAATCAAGCATAATGCTTGATAGACTGAAATTAATTTCCTTTTTCATTAATTGAAAGTGTTAATAATCATGCATAAAGTTAAAGAAAAGAAAGGAAAGCAAGAGACTTAACATTTTGGGGCTCCGGGCCACTAGGTACTGTCAAAGAGACATCTGCCACCTCTATTGCATCTCCGCCGCTGTCAGAATGAATCTCTTCACTCTTAGCTTTCAAAAATCTCGCCCACTTCAGCTTGTTCACTTCCTTTTGATCTCTATGTGCGCAGGGTAAATAGTTACGTGAATGTCTTGAAAAAAAACCTTAATTATGAGGAGCTATTGTGAAGAATATTTTAATCTGAGCAATAGAGCATCAGATTCTTAATTGCATTTCATCATTTTCTTTATTTAGATTTAATTAAGGTTTATGATTAAATATTGCATATGTATCCCTGCGCACATATGTTAAACTCATCATCCATTCCCCTTCCTCTGCTCCGGAAGTATGTGACGTCAAAGATCACGTGGGGACGCTAAAGGGTTAGTCACTCTTTGATTACTTTACCAGAAGGCTCGCTCCAGTCCGGTGTTCGACAATCTTGTAAACAAAGGGGGAGAAAAAGGGTAAGAGAGAGAGAGAATTTCCACCACATGTTAGAAAGTAAATGGATAATCATTTATATTTAATTTAACCAGCAGCCTCCATAAAAGCCTTTTAAAATACCAGCAACTCCTTTCAATTAATATTAAAATACAACCACATATTTAAAAATATATCTGTTAATAATGGTGCAGTATGATCGTTCCAAAAATAAACATTTTCAAAATTAACGTTAAATAAGCTGAAGTGCGCTTTAATCAACAGATTAAAGGCCAATTCCAAAACATTATGTTAATAAACAACCATTCAGCCCAATTAAAACAAATACAGAATTAAACTATTTATTTAGAACTATTGAACTTAGTGGACAGAGTGAATACTTTTTGTTTTGGTAAAATTCTGTGCCAATTTATTTTACTCAAACCAACTTTCTCCGAATTTAAATTATTAAACTATAATTAGAAATGCATAAATAACAAATTAATTAATATTGTGGCTTAAAATAACTGTCAATTTAGCAACACAACAAATACCTCCCTTTCCGACTAAAAATTTTGCACAAGTACAATCTTCCATACCAGAATATAAAAACACTATAGATTCAGCATGTAAGCATCATATCTAATCTATAAAAAAATTTTCTCCATAAAGCCAAGGAAGTGGCTGAAAACCAAAAAGGACAAACAAATTGTCCAAAAATGCTATGTCAGAGTGTTATTGACTTAGCATGCATGAATAACACCCTGATATTGCAAAAAAAAATCCCTACCCACAAAATTACAAATCCCCACATAAACAAAATAATATATCCCCACACATAAAATTTAACATATACAGGTCATATTGAATCACCTGGTATTTACAAAAACAGGATCGGCATCTTTCTCCCAGAACTGGATGCATTTCTCCCTTCAGAAATCATCCTTGCTTCAACCTCATTGTTGGAGCTCATCTTTATAACATTCTTCTTAGCCAATTAAGACATACAATTGCCTTCAATTAATTCCCTAATTCATTTCTAACAACATTATACTAAATATATATAAAATTCCACTACATAGTAAATTTTTATTAACTGTGCATTCATAACTTTCTTAAAAATTTCTCTTAATCCAATTTCAAAATTCTTAACCACAGTAAACTAATTTATCTATCAACATATTCTAACAATATTCTAAGATAATTAACAATTAGAGCTTAGCAACATGAAATTTCCTTCTTAGGTAAATTGTAAGAATTTAAGGAATTACAGTATATAACTTTTCGATAATAACCACATTGAACTACACAATTATGAAAAGTTGCTAACTATAATTATTTAAACAAATATAAACACATAATATTTACATAATACGCCCAATTACTAGTCCTATAAAGCTTGTTAAATTAAACTATGAAATTTATAACAATAGCTTTTTAAGAAATATAACTTAGACAAGTATATGAAATAACAATTAATATACATATTAGGGTGGGCCGAAAATGCACTTTTGCACAAACTTTCGAAATCGATGAGGCTTGGGGGCGGAAAAGTTGTGTATTGGGTTGCTCAGTAACCATGTAAAAATTTTTTGAAATCGAACAATATCTTCAGGTGGCGCCGGCGCCTTAAAAATTTGAAATTTTGACTAAAACAGACCTTTTTCTTCTAAAAACACGATTTTTTGCATTTTCGAAATAGATTACGCTCTAGTGCGGAAAAGTTGTGTATTGGGTTGCTCAGTAAACATGTACATTTTTTTAAAAATCAAACAATATCTTCAGGTGTCGCCGGCGCCTTAAAATCGGAGATTTTATTCAAAACAGACATATATTTTCATGAAAAGAGAATTCCTTATCGGTTTTCTATTTCACCCCCCTTCTTCTACTAAATGAAATGCTCTCGCACCTGCAGTCCATGTGACCCTCAGTGGTACAGGATTGTCTCTTACATTCCTTATCAGTTTTCTATTCCACCCCCCCTTCTTCTACTAAATGAAATGCTCTCGCACCTGCAGTCCACGTGACAGTCAGTGTGATAATATGCAATACACAGTTATCGTTTAGTTCAGTCTAGTACAGAAGCAATCAATAAGCTTACTTTATGTCGTTTGTTCATCGAAGAGCAGTCTCTTTAGATATTTAAATGTCATTAACTAGTTAGTTATAGTTATACTTTTGTCACAATGGCCGGTTGTCATTCAACTAGAAAAGTTACAGATTGTTTTGTTTTTGGTTTGCCAGAAGAGCTGAAACCTAATGTCTTACCAACTTACAGTCAAGTTATGAAATTTTACTTCCTTATAAGAGAACAAGTGAAATCTTCAAATCACGGCAAAGATCCAGCTTTTACTGACATTGCCAATGTTGTTGCTGAGAGGGTAGCTGATTTGTGGAAGAAGTCCTCGATTCCTACTATTTCTCATTGCAGAATTGTGCGCATCCTTAAATCATATCATGCTAAGTATAAAAATATCCTGAAAAGTAAAAACAAGTCTACGGAATCCTATAGGAACAAAGTAAAGGAATTTTTGGAAGACGCCGAGAAAACTCTCTTTGACATTGCCACATGCAAATGTCATTCCTTTAAAGCATGCTGCTGTGAAAAGGATAGAAAAGTGCCACATTTAGAACAACCATTTTTGATTGATCAACGAACCGTCAGAAAAATGATTATCGGGGGCATTGATATAAAAGTAACTGAGAAGCTGCTCCGAAAGCAAAATAGGCAATCCAAGACAGTGTTGAAAGCTGCTACAAGTGAACAGCAGTTCCAAACACCAAAGTCTATGTTCGAGTCGCCTGAGTTCGAGGATTGTGAGAACGAAGAATTTGAATATGAAACGCGTAATGATGAAGAATACAGTCCTCCTAGATCCAGAGAGAACCATTCCAGAAAAACGAAAAGAGAGACCAAGGTAATCAGCCAGATGAGGATAAAACTGCCAACCACAGCACTCGCCTGCGATAGTGCAGGGATTGGAGACAGGCCTGCAGCGAAAATTATTTCTGCAGTTCTTGAAGATGTCGGAATGATTTCTGATAATAATCGTTCCAAAGTTACAGATAAAAATAAAATAAGAAGAGAGAGAAAGAGAAAACGAAGGGAACTACAATGTAAAGGAAAACCAGAAGAGCTTCAAGCCCTCTTTTTTGATGGACGAAAAGATAAAACTTTAGCAGATCAAATCAAGGGAAACAAAAAGCACAGGACAACGGTTATTGAAGAACATGTAGTTTTAATACAAGAACCTGGATCTGAATATATCGGCCATGTTTCTCCAGCTAGTGGTTCTGCAAAATCTATTAAGAGCAGCATCGCTGAATATCTTTTACAGAATGATATCAACACTGAAAATCTTTTGGCAGTTGGCTGCGATGGGACACCCGTTAACACAGGTTGCAAGACTGGAGTTATACGTCTCATAGAAGAAGATGTTGGTAGACCTCTTCAATGGCTCATATGCATGTTACACGCAAATGAGTTACCGTTGCGGCATCTTCTAAAAAAGCTAGACGGTCAAACAAGTGGTCCTGAAACCTTTTCTGGTCCAATAGGAAAAGATCTCGAAACCTGTGAGCTGAAACCGGTAGTCAATTTCAAAAAGGTTGATGTCGTAGAGTTAGTAGCAATATCAGAAGAGCTTCGAAAAGATCTGAGTACAGATCAACGATACATGCTGCAAATTTATGAAGCTGTAACATCAGGTTACTGCTCTGTTGCCCTAGCAGAGAAAAAACCAGGAAAGCTAGCACACTCCCGTTGGCTAACGGCAGCATGTCGAGTTTTGCGCCTGTACATTTCAGTTACAAATGTTTCAGCAGAACTGAAAACCTTAGTAGAGTTTATAATTAAAGTGTATGTGCCGATGTGGTTTGATATAAAATCCAAACCGCATTGCAAAGATGGTGCTAGACACTTATGGAAGATGATTAGCTTGTCACGTTATCTCCCAGATGACTTGAAGACTGTCGTGGATGGCGTAATAAGCCGAAATGCTTTTTTTGCGCATCCTGAAAATACAGTCAACTCCCTCTAATCCGCAACTCTATAATCCGCAAATGCCTATAATCCGCACACTGTTTCAGATGTAAACAATGAAAATTTGGTTATCATTAACTGTGCGAGAGAAATTCCGGAATGGCAGCAATTTGATTGATTTATCAGTAGACAGTCCCCTCCCCCTAAATTTTTGTATTCCAATGAAAAAAAAAAGTAAAAAATCACGAGACTATTTTCTTGCTTATTACATGTTGTAACAATAAAAAAGCATGGTTTCACCCAGCAGATTTTCACAGAATGGTTTGAAAATTATTTTGTAAATAAAGTCTATATGCATTGTAGTACAAAGGTCTGTTTACCTGTAAACTGTAAAATATTATTGCTCTTAGACAATTGTGCTAGAAATCCAAAATTATTTCAAAAAGACAATGTATCTACATTACTTTTACCCCCGAATGCAAATTCTCTTATTCAGCCAATGGATCTGGGAATTATTCGTAGCATGAAATGACAATACAAAATGGAATTTATGCACAAATTTATAACCTCTGATTTATCGGCTAATATGGAGGAGTATAGAAGGCAATTTACAATTAAGGGCTGTATATATCTCTTGGCTGATGCATGAGTCTCTGTATACAAAAACACTTTACTAGGTGCAAAGCAAAATTTGTGGCCAGCATCTTCAGTTATAGACAGTAATGGTGATGATGTTACTTAGTTGGCTTTAGTTTGGTTAGTGCTAAACAGAAATCTGCAGAAAATTTACTAACACAAAACTAAAAAATTCACTAAGAGTTGTGCTGGATTTCTTGAATGGAGAAAATATAATTGGATGGATATCCTCCCAAGATGAAGCTGCAATAAAGAGAGTTTCACAAATGACATTATGAGTACTACTATGTTAAACTCTACTGAAAATAAGATAGAGTATGATGATGTAGGTGAAAAAGAAACTCTTGAACAGGTTTTGGATATGGGTTATAAATATCTGGATTTTCTTCAGAAAAGAGTTTTGTCTCAGAACAAGAAATAATGACTATACATAGACTCCAAGAAAAAATACTAGACCAAAAGTTCTCAAACAAATGACAATTATTACTATGTTTGAAAATTGTAAAAATAAACAAAAGCAATTGTAAAATAAAATTTAAAGACATTTTTCCTTAAACATAATGAGATTTTTAATTAAATAATCCAATGTTTTACAATATCTTCCTTTTTTTACCAACTAGTTTATGCATAAATAATTAATTTACTGTAAAATTACAGGAGAAAAAAACGTAAACAAAGCAATGACCTATAATCCGCAAAATTCTATAATCTGCACAACCTTTGGTCCCAAGCTGTGCGGATTAGAGGGAGTTGACTGTATTCTTCTTTCGATGCTTACGGATGAACGAAATTACATCCGACTGCTTGCAATACGAAGAATTTTAAAAGCCAGGGAAAATAAACAAGAAGGTATCCGGCGGTTCAGTGTTCCTGTAATAAAATTCGAAGCAAAAGATTATACGGACCTAATTGATTGGCACCAATCAGTTGTTACGGAGCCACCAATGCTTCGTGCAGTCAGCAATGAAGATTTCCGAAATATTCTAAAGGAGAAAATATCTTTACTAGAAATAAAAGAGTTTCCATGCCACAGCCAAGCAGTGGAGAGGGCAATAAAAATAGTGACAGATGCTTCAGCTTCTGTGGTGGGACAAATCGAAAGGGATGGCCTTATAAGGGCGAAATTAGAATCACAAAGAATAATTCCTTCATTTGAAAGCAAGACGAAATACAAAAAAGGCCAAGTAGACCAGGCAACAGAAAAGTGAAATTTAATAAAATCTCAGTGTCCATTATATGGTTGGGTGGGCACGGGTGGAACTGGATATGCAGCCACCTCCTCGTGGTGAGTTCTGGGTTATCTCAGTGAATTTCCTCTGAGATAAGCAAAGAGCTGCATTGCTTCATGTTTGTTTGCTTACTTGGCACACATGACAGCAGTAAAAGATGAATTCAATTATTATTTATGTGTTTATTGACGTTTCCTTTTTTCTGCTGAACAAACCGAATTTTAAAGGCTCAGGCTCCACCTGAAGATATTGTTTGATTTTTAAAAAAAACTTACACGGCTACTTAGCAACTCAATACTAAACATTTCTGCACTAGAGCGTTATCTATTTCGAAAATGCAAAAAATCGTGTTTTTAGAAAAAAAGGTCTGTTTTAGTCAAAATTTCAAATTTTTAAGGCGCCGGCGCCACCTGAAGATATTGTTCGATTTCAAAAAAATTTTACATGTTTACTGAGCAACCCAATACACAACTTTTCCGCACTAGAGCGTAATCTATTTCGAAAATGCAAAAAATCGTGTTTTTAGAAGAAAAAGGTCTGTTTTAGTCAAAATTTCAAATTTTTAAGGTGCCGGCGCCACCTGAAGATATTGTTCGATTTCAAAAAATTTTTACTTGGTTACTGAGCAACCCAATACACAACTTTTCCGCCCCCAAGCCTCATCGATTTCGAAAGTTTGTGCAAAAGTGCATTTTCGGCCCACCCTAATACATATATATAATTATTTACATAAAATATTACAATTAAATTTTTTTGTAAGAACGCTTAGGCAATGTTCTCAAATTGTAATCATGTGTTTTGGTATTTTGTATTAGTCCCTGAATCACAGGAACACTGGAAGTAATACCAACACTTGGTATAGACATAATAGAGTTACTGCTAATAGCATCTGTCGCTATCTCCTCATCGTCACTTATCGGTGAATTGTCCTGAAAATCTAATGTACTAGGTGCAATTACAGGAATTGAGTTACAAGTATTGGTAGAATTAGACAATTTCTTTTGTTGTGTCCTTAAAATAATTGTAAAAGAGTTTCCTTTAGGTATATTACATGTATCTTGAGTGTTAATTTGGTTATGATTATTGGAGTTAGTTTGTTGATCAGAAGAATATGTTTCAATTTGAATTGTATTATTGTTTTCAGTTTCATATAGTGATGGAAAAGTAATTCTCTCCTCCATCTGTGTTAATATGTCAATGTGGACTAATTGAATATCTTTTGGATTATTAATGTGCATAATTTGGAAATTAACTGGGCTAGTTTTACATTTAACTCTATAAGGACCTCTCTGAACATCCTGAAATTTCCTTGCCTGACCCTTTTTGAATGCTGGAGTGTACAACAGTACTAAATCTCCAACAACAATTTTTTTATCCTTTGCTGTCCTATTCCTGTAACTTTCCTGTTTCTCTGCGGCCTTCTCCAAATTATCTCTAATAAGCTTGAATGCCCTTTTAACCTAATTTCTATGTCTTCACTATACTCTCTTGTATCTGCATAAGAGAATTTTTTTCCATTAGCTAGCAAGTCAACCAGAATCACCAAATCTCTACCATAAACAATATGAGCAGGAGTATCTTGAATTGTTGAGCGATACGATGTTCTGTAAGGCAAAAGGGCTGAACTCAGATACTTATCCCACTGATAATCAGTTGCTGTAACCAAATGCTTAAATGCATTAATTATTGTGGCATTCGCTCTTTCTAAGACTCCATCAGAACTAGGATGATATGCCGTTGTAGTATGTTTTTTGATGTGGTAATTACCGTAAACCTTTTGTATAGCTTCAGACAGAAACGGCTTCCCCTTATCTGACACTAGATGCTCTGGCACTCCATAAGTGGAAATAAATTTTTCTAAAACTCCTGCCACAGAATCTGACTCTAAATTCCTAACTGGATAAGCCTCTGCCCATCTACTAAAATAGTCAGTCATAACTATAATATGTTTATTTCCTTCTAAAGTTACCGTCAAAGGGCCAACAGCATCAATTGCTATCCTCTCAAATGGGTGGGTAGCAATTGGCATCCTTTGGAGCGGTGCTTTATGACCTTTCTTGTATCCTCTCTTCATCATACACGAGATGCAAGATTTAATATGGTTTAAAACATGTTTTCTCATGTTGTGCCAAAAATAGTTTCTGCGAATTTTGTTAGTCGTTTTCATAAACCCAGCATGTGCTGAGGCGGGCGAATCATGTGTGAGATTTAATATTTCAGGAATTAAATATTTTGGGACTACTAATTTATCTTTAATATTAAATTTGGATTTAGAATTTTGATGACAGTAAAGAACCTTGTTTTTATAAAAGAATGTGTTTTTACCTATTGTGATGTTTTCTTGAATTCCTAATAATTCTGAAATTTCTTTACATTTAGAATCTAGAGATTGTAATTCTGTTAATCTTTCTTCTGAAATGTTGTTAAGTGAAATGAGACAATTTTCTGTTTTTGCTACATTAACTGCCCTCGACAGCACATCAGCAGGAATGTTGTCCTTCCCTGGTGTATGTTTTATCTCATAATCGAAATTTTGTAGGGCAAGTGCCCACCTAGTTACTCTCCCACAGTCTTTTAGCTCAAGTGCGCGGGATAGACTCTGCTGGTCACAAAATAATGTAAACTTTCTACCATACAAATATTGTCTAAAATGTCCTACTCCCCACACGCTAAAAGTTCTCTCTCAAAGACTGAATATCTTGTTTCGGCATCCTTCAGTGTTCTGCTAGCAAAACCTACCAGATGTAAATCTCCCTTATCATCATATTGACTTAGAACAGCTCCAATAGCATACCCAGATGCATCCGTATGTAATATGAAGTCTTTGTTTACATTTGGGATTATCAAACATGGTGACTTGAGTAACCCCACCTTTAAAGTTTCAAACGCCTGATTACACTTATCATCCCATATAAAGTTAATTTTGTCCTTAGTTAAATTAGTTAAAGGAAGTGCTGTTTCTGCAAATTTGTCTAAAAATTTTCTATAATAATTACTAAGACCTAAGAATTGTCTAATATTTTTCTTATTTTTGGGAATGGGGAATTGTTTTATTGCTCTTAAATTTTTATCTTCTGGGAAAACTTTACCATCTTTAATGTGAAATCCTAAATAATTAATTTGGCATTTTGAAGGGTTAATTTTAAGGTTATGGTGATTAAGTCTACTGAATACAAGATTAAGTTTTTCTAAATGTTCATTAAAAGTTTTAGAAGCAATTATTAAATCATCAATATATGTATTAATATTAAACTGTTTTAGCCCTGCAAAAATTACTTCCAATAATCTTTGGAAACTAGATGCAGTATTGCGTAGCCCTTGCGGCAATCTGTTCCAATGAAAAAGACCAAAGTCAGTGCAAAATGCAGTCTTGTGTCTGTCTTTGGGATCTAGATGCATCTGCCAATATCCGAACAAAGATCAAGACAAGAATAAAAATTTGCTCCTTCTAAAGAGTCAATTAAATCAGAAATTAAAGGCAAAGGGTATGGGAGGGGTTGGGTTTTAATATTTAATTTCCTATAATCACACACTAATCTATATGTGTTATTTTTCTTTTTAACTAACAACACTGGAGAAGCATAAGGTGAATCACTCACTGAAATTATGCCAGCATCCAATAAGTCATCAACTTGTCTTTTTAATTTTTCCTTAAGGGCATGTGGTGTTCTATAGGGTCTACTTCTAATGGGAATTTCATCCGAAAGATAAACTCTGTGTTTGATTGTATCACAGCCAGTTAAATCTTTAACCGAATCAGCAAAAATGTTTCTATGTTTATTAATTAAGTTTAACATTTCTTGTTTTTGTTCTTCATTTAAATGTTTTAAATCAAATTGGCCACCAAATAATTCAAAATCCTTATCTATTTGGCTAACTTCAACAGAATTAACATTTTTATTTTCAATCTCCAAACCTTCCACTTCCTCTATATTTACAAGTTTAGTACCCGTATTAATATACACCACATTATCAGTAAAATTAGCCACTTTGATCCAATAATTACCTTTAGCATTAAAATCATTAACAGAACTGCTTACCACCCAATTACTATCATAAGAATTCTTAGTAGGGGTTATCAACACTAAATCAGATTGTTTTTGTTTCTTGTTAATTTGTACTTCAACCAACAATTCAGCTTTAGGAGCTATTTTATATTTTCTCTTACTTTTTCCTACATTTAAATAGTCAATTTCTACCAAATTACAAGAGTTATGGCTTGCATAATCAGAAAAGTTGATATTAATATTTCCAATTTCAATGGCATTTTTCTCAAAATTAATTTTGACTTTATTTACAGTGAAAAATTTATTCCCCAAAATTATATTGTAGTCTTCTGATTCTAATTTATTGATGACATAGAATTTAGTATTTATCATTTTCCCTTCTAAGTTTAAATTAAGTTTTACAAAGTTAGTTATAATTGCATCATCCCCAGTTACACCAGTAATTTTAAGAAAGCAATCCTCTATACTCTCTACTAGTTTATTTCGTAAGAGATATTTCACAGTTTTAAAATTTATTAAATTCACTGTAGCTCCTGAATCGAGTAATCCTTTTAAACTATAATCCCCAATTTTAAATTCAATCAAGGGTAAAGAGCGACCCAAACTAACCACAGAGTCTGATCTCACGCACAAGGGGTTGTTTTCCAAACCAGACTGTGCTTGTTCTATTTGCCCCTCACTGAGTTTAAAGCATTTGTTTCTTGTGTAACCCCTTTATTTCTACAATTTTTAGTAATGTGACCCAATTTTCCACAAGCATAACACCTAATTTGGGGCCTGTTTCTTTGAAATTGATGAAACTGCTGCTGCTGTTGTGGTGGTTGTGTCATTTGTGCAAAATGGGGTTGATGACTATACATTGGTTGTGTCATCGGTGGTGGTTGTTGAGTATGAACTAACATTGTAAGTTGTTGTACCTGCTGTTGTAGTTCTAAAATCTTTTTGTACGACTCTAACATGTTCATTTGTAATAATTGTTTAATCTCTGCCAGGTCTGCTTTAGTTTCATGTTTAACCTCTGAGAGTGCTGTAGCAACATTAATCTCAGCATTATGTCTATCGTAAGATAAACACTGCTCCTCCTGAAGGGCAGCTTGCCAAATCTCGTTGAAATTTTTTGGATTTTGACTCATGATAAATCTACGAGTAGGCGCATTGAGTCCCTTCAGAGCCTGATTGTACAGCAAACTCTCTCTAACTGTGTCCTCTTTTGGGAAGCATCTATGTGTTAAACCTGATAATCTGGCTAAAAATCCACGAGTGGATTCAGAGTGTTTTTGAGTGGCCTTGCAAGATTTTGTTTTGCCCATCTCCAATTTTATCAAATCTCTTTTTCAATTCTTGCTTTAATTCATCCCAAGATTTTGTTTTTCTTATATTAGGGTGAAATTCAGCAAAAGTTGATGCTTCTTCTGTCAACTTCATTTTTGACGTGGATATCATATGTTGATCTCCCCATGATGCTAAGTGGCCTATGTCCTCAACCTGTTCTAAGAATTCATTAATAGTTATACCCTCCTCATCTCCAGCAAAATTTGGAAGCATTGCCAAATATTCTGTAAAACTATTAATTTTGAATTCAATATACTGTTGTGTTGGCTTTGTCGCAGCTGCATTCCTTTCTGACTCGCTTACTATACTAGCCCCTGTAATATTTTGACTATTATTTCCACTTATCATCCCCTGAGATCCCTCTGCATCATTTTTCTCACTTCGTTTATCTACAGGTGTTAGCGGCACACTATTACTAGGATCACCTATTTGTAAGTTTTCTGAATCCTTTGTAGTAGCCATAATTATAAACTAAATAATAATTTACCCTCCAAAATCAAAATATAAAATACATAAATAAAATAATAACATTAAAAATTCCACTGTCCACCAAGGTAAAATATCAATTATGAGCAATAACATGCAGAATCATTTGAAATAAAACCTTTCCTGCAGTGCAAAAATATTAACCATAACTTTAAAAATCACTAGGACAGCACGGCACCAGAAATGTGTTGTGTCTTATCACAACTAAAAATCACCTCTTCAAATTTATATTAGACTTCATAATTAAGCTGAATTAAAATTTTTTACTCAAAGCAAAATAATTATTCATCATTTACAAACAATAAATATTTCTATAAATTTAATTTCTTAATTAGTTAGAATTCTCAATTACATTAATTACAGGGTTCCCAGCAAAGCATGTCTTGCAATTTCCCTGACTTTCCATGATTTTCCCTGACCAAATACAAAAAAATTCCATGACCAAATGAGCATACACAAAATCTGCTTTAACCCTCTAAGCGTGTGGAACGTAATATTCCATTCACTAATCTCGAGGTTTCACTGCAATATATATATGCAATGTTTAAGATAATATAATTCTATAGATTTAATGAATTTTCAAAACATTGAAGAATGATTAATACCCTCAAGGGTTACATTCATATTTGTAATTAAGTTTTATTTATAATGCTGAAAGAATCATTTTTTTAGCATTTAAAACAAAATGCAGAAAAAACAACATTACAATTTTACCCTTTTTCAAAATGCTCAGAGGGTTAAATAACACAAAATAACAAGCAGCATAAAACGAAAAATCAAAAATTTTTATCGTAATAACAGGGTTACTCTTTTCCCAGGAGAAAATTCAAGCACTTTTCAAGAAAAGTGCAAAATGAAATTCTATAAAATACAGGGTGTCCCAAAAGTCTCCGTACAACTTCAAAAATTTATTACAAAAAAAAAAAAAAAAAAAGCCTACAGCAAAAATAATTACAACAATGCATAGAGTAACTTAAAAAGTTTTTTTCTACTACCTTAGTAAACTTCAAAATGAGATCCTTTCGTAGCACGAAGAATATCAAGACGATATTCCAATTCCATCCACGTGCGTTTCAGCATGCTAACATCAACAGTAGTTACAACTGTTTGATGAAATCCGAACAAAAGTGAATAGTCTCATGGAATTGAAACAAGAGATCCAAACAGCAGTAATTCAATCCACGAACGTTTTTTCTGCTAACATCAACAGTAGCTACTGCTGTTTGGATCTCTTGTTTCAATTCCATGAGACTATTCACTTTTGTTCGGATTTCATCAAACAGTTGTAACTACTGTTGATGTTACCATGCTGAAATGCACGTGGATGGAATTGGAATATCGACTTGATATTCTTCGTGCAACGAAAGGATCTCATGTACAAGTATACTAAGGTAGTAGAAAAAAACTTTTTAAGTTACTCTATGTACTGTTGTAATTATTTTTGCTGTAGGCCTATTATTTTTTTTTTTTGTAATAAATTTTTTAAGCTGTACGGAGACTTTTGGGACACCCTATACTATAATGCAAAAAAAAACTTCCATCTTTTCAAAGGAATGCCATACAACAAAGTCCAGAATGTGAAATGTCTCAAAAATGTAGAAAACTTTTGTCCATATTATGGTTTTTCTGCATTGCATTAGAAGGAATTTCTCGATATTAAAACCGACAAGAGTCTAGAGATTTTTCAGAGGCACCATGTAACGAGAGATAGTTACACTTTTCTGAAAAAGAAATTATTTCAAATAATTTTTCCCCCCCATACCTTTCCATGACTTTTTAGCAAATATTTGTAAATTCCCTGAATTTACCTATATATTTAAAAATTTCCATGACTTTCCCTGACTACTTTGAAATTCCCTGACTTTCCAGATTTTCCATGACTTTCCAGGTCGCTGGGAACCCTGAATTAGTAATATAAAGTTAATAAAGTGTTGAGATTTCACAATTCCGATTTAATTCATAATAATTAAATTCTCACTAAATATTTATGGGTCATTTCTTACATTTAATTCTTTCTTCTCAATTTAAATAAAATCACTTAGTTCATCTCTTAATTTAAATCTATAGAAAATCACTTGCGTAGTGTTATCAAAATAATTTATAAACTACAATAAACCAGATGCTGGGCCTAGAAAAATATAAGGTGATCCAGTTTTAAATTATCTTAATGTTGATGAACCATTTAGATGGTTATTATTTTCTTTCTAAAATTTTATATAAATTCCATGACAGAACCAATTATCAAAAGAGCCAAAAGAATATTAAAATATATCACTTGATATCAAAGAGTTAGAATTATCAAAGCTTAACTAAATTTTTACTTCTATAAATTAAATTTTAACTTAAACTTGAAATATAAGTGGTTCTGTCAGAACTGATTTTTTTTTTCTTCATGGTAGTTATTGAAAGTCAACAATCATAGGAAGAGTTACCAATTAAATAAAAATGTGTTCAAAATAACATTAATTTACAAATTATCTAAATTTAAATTAAAAATACTAACGAATGAAATGTTTACTTATTCAATAGAAATTTAGAAAAACTAACTCTTCCGATGATCGCTAACATTCATCTGAAAAGGAAAGTACATATCCAAAACTAAAATAGTGAATAGCACTGCAGGTATTGAATACAAAATTCTTGATGTAATTAAATTTTGTTTATTATGGTGAACATAAGCAATTCAAGTTACAATATCATTTTTCAGAAATATCATAATAATTCTTCTACAAACACAGTTATTAATATTTTCTATATCACAACTTATATCTTGGACATTATTGTCTTTCAAAAAACATCATGTGAATTATTTAGTTAGTCTTAAATTAACATTATGACTATTCCCGTGAATCATTGAAAAATTACATTATTAATTCGGAGCTGCTGGTTTGCTTTAATTAAAAAGATAAAGGATAATATTTTAAATTAGGGGTGCACAACCTTTTTAAGCGAAGGGCCACTTACAAAAATGACTAGGTTGTCGAGGGCCACCATCAGTAGAATTTTGTTTACAGGAGGTGTGACGGGGGGGAGGGGGGGGGTAACCCCCTAGGTTCCTTCCTTCCCAGTCAACGTATTCAGTTCTGTTGGCAAGGATATATCAACAGTTTACGTTTGTATTTATACAAGAGATATAGCTAAGTTATTTTCAAAGAATGAAAATACTCCTTGACTTTATTTGAGGGAGTTAATTTAGCTTTAAAGATTGCCAGTGCCGAAAAAAAATTCTGCTCTCATAAGGTGGGGAGAAGGAGAAACATATATTATTCTAAATTGTACTTCTTAACATATTAAGTCATAAAATGTGGATATCAAGAAGGGGTGTACAACTTTTATAAGAGGAAAGTCAGTCACAAAAATGACTGGATTGTCCGTAGGGTGAAAAAAAATTTTGTTTCAGGGAAGGAGGGGGAGGATCGGCCTAAAAGTTCACAAAAATGCTAATTTTAAAAGGAGAGTTAGCTCCCTATACTCAACTACCTCCTTAGTCAGTATAACCCATTTCAGTTGGCAAGGATAGAAAAATCTTGCACTTATTTTCCATGCGCGACTGACAATATTCATAGTTTTTTTCCTAGTGATTGACAAAATTCGCAATTTTTACGCGCCTGTTCGGTGAAATTTGCGATTTATACGCATCCGATCGGTAAAATTCGCGATTTTTGCTCTGCCGATCGGCAAAATTTGCGATTTTTTCGTAACCGATCGGCAAAATTTGCTATTTTTACGTGCCCGAACGGCAAAATTCATGATTTTTACGGATCTGATCGGCGAAATTCCTGATTTTTACGCGCTCGATCGGCAAAATTCACGATTTTTACGGGCCCGATCGGCAAAATTCGCGATTTTTACGTACCCGAACGGCAAAATTCATGATTTTTACGCATACGATCGGCGAAATTTACAATTTACACGCACCCACTCGGCAAAAGTAACGATTTATACGCACCCGATCGGCAAAATTCGCGATTTTTACGGGCCCGATCGGCAAAATTCATAATTTTTACGCGCCCGATCGGCATAATTCACGATTTGTGCGCATACGATCGGCGAAATTTATGATTTATACGCACCTGATCGGCGAAATTCGTGATTTTTATGCGCTCGATCGGCAAAATTCGCGATTTTTACGGGCCCGATCGGCAAAATTCGCGATTTTTACGGGCCTGATGGGCAAAATTCGCGATTTTTATGGGCTCAATCGGCAAAATTCACGATTTTTACGCAGGCGATAGGCAAAATTTACGATTTATACGCACCCGATCGGCAAAATTCGCGATTTTTACGTACCCGAACAGCAAAATTCATGATTTTTACGCAGACGATCGGCGAAATTTACAATTTACACGCACCCGATCGGCAAAATTCGCGATTTTTACGGGCCCGATCGGCAAAATTCATGATTTTTACGCACCCAATCGGCAAAATTCGTGATTTTTTACGGGTCTAATTGGCAAAATTCACGATTTATACGCGCCCGATAGGCAAAATTCACGATTTGTACGCATACGATCAGCGAAATTTATGATTTATACGCACCTGATCGGCGAAATTCGTGATTTTACGCGCTCGAACGGCAAAATTTGCGATTTTTACGGGCCCGATCGGCAAAATTCGCGATTTTTACGGGCTCGATCGGCAAAATTCACGATTTTTACGTAGGCGATAGGCAAAATTTACGATTTATACGCACCCGATCGGCAAAATTCGCGATTTTTACGTACCCGAACAGCAAAATTCATGATTTTTACGCAGACGATCGGCGAAATTTACAATTTACACGCACCGATCGGCAAAATTCGCGATTTTTACGGGCCCGATCGGCAAAATTCATGATTTTTATACGCACCCAATCGGCAAAATTCGTGATTTTTTACGGGTCCGATCGGCAAAATTCATGATTTATGCGCGCCCCATCGGCAAAATTCACGATTTGTACGCATACGATCGGCGTAATTTATGATTTATACGCACCTAATCGGCAAAATTATCGGCGAAATTCGCGATTTTTTGCTTCCGATCGGCGAAATTGATCGCGGGCCACCAGTAATCCGATCGCGGGCCACTTTTGTCCCGCGGGCCACAGGTTGTGCACCCCTATTTTAAATTAATAACATCAAGCATAATGCTTGATAGACTGAAATTAATTTCCTTTTTCATTAATTGAAAGTGTTAATAATCATGCATAAAGTTAAAGAAAAGAAAGGAAAGCAAGAGACTTAACATTTTGGGGCCCCAGGCCACTAGGTACTGTCAAAGAGATCGATCTGAGACTTTTGCCATCTCTATTGCATCGCCGCCGCTGTCAGAATGAATCTCTCCACTCTTAGCTTTCAAAAATCTCGCCCACTTCAGCTTGTTCACTTCCTTTTGATCTCTATGCGCGCAGGGTAAATAGTTACGTGAATGTCTTGAAGAAAAACCTTAATTATGAGGAGCTATTGTGAAGAATATTTTAATCTGAGCAATAGAGCATCAGATTCTTAATTGCATTTCATCATTTTCTTTATTTAGATTTAATTAAGGTTTATGATTAAATATTGCATATGTATCCCTGCGCACATATGTTAAACTCATCATCCATTCCCCTTCCTCTGCTCCGGAAGTATGTGACGTCAAAGATCACGTGGGGACGCTAAAGGGTTAGTCACTCTTTGATTACTTTGCCAGAAGGCTCGCTCCGGTCCGGTGTTCGACGATCTTGTAAACAAAGGGGGAGAAAAAGGGAAAGAGAGAGAGAGAAACAGAATTTTCACCACATGTTAGAAAGTAAATGGATAATCGTTTGTATTTAATTTAACCAGCAGCCTCCATAAAAGCCTTTTAAAATACCAGCAACTCCTTTCAATTAATATTAAAATACAACCCCATATTTAAAAATATATCTGTTAATAATGGTGCAGTATGATCGTTCCAAAAATAAACATTTTCAAAATTAATGTTAAACAAGCTGAAGTGTGCTTTAATCAACCGATTAAAGGCCAATTCCAAAAACATTATGTTAATAAACAACCATTCAGCCCAATTAAAACAAATACAGAATTAAACTATTATTTATTTAGAACTATTGAACTTAGTGGACAGTGTGAATACTTTTTGTTTTGGTAAAATTCTGTGCCAATTTATTTTACTCAAACCAACTTTCCCCGAATTTAAATTATTAAACTATAATTAGAAATGCATAAATAACAAATTAATAGATATTATGGCTTAAAATAACTGTCAATTTAGCAACACAACATATCCAAGATATTTTCTAGATTGGAGATGATTAAGCATGTGCGTACGAATACAATTTAAGTTTATGAACACTATAAGCTTTTAAGCACATACCTGGCTTTTGTAAATCTATCCGCGATATATAAATCTATCTATCAATGGTACTTATACTTACAGTATTTTCAAATTTCTTTAACTGCTCTAAAACATCACTTCTTCAATTTCGTAGTGAATGATTTTGACTCGCGGGACATTTAATGTAATAAAGACAATAATTAGTTTTTTTTTTAAAGTAAATACATCTTCAATAAGCTTGGTGAGAGAGAGTACTTTGATTCTCTTTTAAAAAGTATGTTTCAATTCTGACAGTTTATCTTTTCGATGTTTATCAAGATTTTTGTGAGTTTTCTTTATAATTTTTGCTGTAGCACCTTTTAATGTTATATTCTTTTCAAACTCCAACAGTGTCTACATATCAAATTTCAGTTTCCCTTTGAATACAATTGTAATGTATTCAAATTCCCTTTTAAGAAAATCTGCGATGTTTCTTTTCAATTTCTCATATTTTTTCATAGTGGTAAAAAGCTTTCACACACACATATATATATATATATATATATATTTAAATCCTGGGATGTGTGAGAGTAAATGTGTGTATATCAATAAAAAATAAAAGAAAGGAAACAAAGATCACGCAGGATTCCAGAAAGATCGCACACAATTACTAAGCTACGATAATGAAAATAATTAAAGTGCTTAAATTCATATGTTCGATTAAAGTCCAAGTGAAGAATCTGGATGGCATATTCGGAGTTTTAGAGTCAAGCACAAAACTGATGGTTTGTGCCACTTTCAAAGGGACTCATTTAAAGCTATTTAATTTTATATTTTGATTTTTTAAAAATTTCAACTGTTCTTAATTAGCGCCGAATTTTATTTATTTTACAAAATACATTTCTTAACATTTAATAAATACAGCATATTATTTTCTAAAGTGCTGTAAAATCGAGGAGAGTAGTAAAATAAAATATTACGTTTAACACAAAACCAATAAAAATTATAAGTAAAATACTTTAAAAAAATTACGAATCTTTAAATTTTCAAACTCGATATCCCGCGTTTTGCTAAATTCCGATTAGTTATCTTTGTATACACATTTTTTTTTTTTTTTTTTGTATTTGTGTGTGTGTCTATATACAGCACTGTCGCCACATGAGCAGATTTTTTAAATTCAGAATGATACCACATTCTGAAGAGAAATATTCTTCTTACTTAATGACAGAATAAATAAAACAAATATTACTATTCAAAAATAGTGGTAACATTCTGAATAAAAAGAAAAACCCGCCAAACTGGTAATACTGATATACATATTTGTACGATGTTTGCTCTCTGTAAGCCTACGGCTTGTTCAATTGTGTTCGTACAAAGTATATTTTCAGCATGAGTGTTCGCTAACAAGTAAATTAAACTCAGGTAAAATGCCAAAGGCTTCGCGGGCCACATGTTTGACATGCCTGCTGTAAACGAACAGTAAATTCTACAATTCTGTTTTACAATAGGAAGCTAACTTAGGTCGTTCGTAGTAACATATTTTAACATCATGCACATACGTTCTTTTTGAAAAGAGTTAGACCATTTAATATTTTTTTGCTTCAACTTAAGTATAGGAATAAATCACTTTAACGTGGTATACATAAAAAACTAATTAACCCTTTAAGTGGTTAACGCTAGTTCAAAATTATCCCCCAAAAAATTCTCACGGCTAGCAAAAATACCATTCAAAAAAAGCGTTCTCGGACATGCAAATGTACGTTAAAAATTTCAAAGCGGTTGTTTCTTTCCCCAACTGTACTGAAATATAAGCTTTTCCTTATTGTTCTGTAGGCGGGTCAGCAAAATAAAACCCTTTTGTATAGCAAATGCTTTTCAACTTTCCTGAGGGGGGATTTTTTCTTTTGACATACTAAGACATCAACTTGTATTGGAAATTTAGAAGGATAGAGTACAGATATATCGTCGCATTTCGTTTTTGTAAAATAGGTAGCCAAAGCAAATTAATTATTGTTTTCTGTTTTAATTTCCTCGTTTATCTTTTATTGGTATTTTTACATTTTTCTTAATATTCTCGTTACATGTACGAAGATTAATACAAAGTTTATTTTCATTTTGTTATCATTTTTTTTAAATAAAAATAAATTATGTTTTAAAAGTTGTTGTATGTTCTGATACAAAACTCAAAAAGTAAATTGTTATTTTAATAGTTCCACGTTAACCACCCTCCCCCCCCCTTTTTTTTTATGAGGACGCAAAGTGCAATATTTCTAAAATTGTGATGTTGTTAAACAATTGAACAGCTGAACTCGATTATAATGAGAATGAATCCGTAACCAGCATTTGCTCACTATAATATAACTGTTTCAAAAGGTTTCTGGATTATAAAACATAATAATAAAATATAATTAATCATAATGTAATATAAGTATTATAAAACATGAGAACTAACTTTCTTAGATTCAGTTAAATTATTAAATCATTTTTTTTTTCATTTTTTAATCACTTATATAAATCAATTCTGTCTTAAAAAACTGTAGTCTGACAACAAATAAAGAACTTTTCCAGATATTTCATCCAGTTTCCTTCAAAGTGTTAAATTAAATATAACATTTTCCTCTTTTAATTTTTCTCATAATTTTATTCCTGATATACGAGGTAGATGACCAGAAAGAAACCTAATGTTTTAAATAAGTAAATAAAGAGAATATTTTTATTTTTACTTTTCTTTCATATACATACATATATATAAACTGATTTTGGTTTTAATTATATTTTATTATGATTTATAGCAATGTGTGTGTAGCTGTAAACAGGTTAGTTACGACCGTCCCCCCTACACCCATTTGGGCAGGGGGGGGGGGTGGCTCGGTAAAATCAGGTGCCCAGTAGTAAGTTTTATTACAGACCTTAGAGCCGAATAATGAAGTTTGTTAACTTTTAAAATTATTACCTTTTTAAATATATATTTTTTGATAATATTTTATTTTATGTTTTATTCAAATACATTTTTTTTTAAAAATCAAAGATCAAAAATTCATCAAATTGTGAAAATGTAGGGGTTGGGAAAATTGGTCAGGTATTTCTAAAATCGGTCAGGTATTTCTGAAATCGGTAAGGTATTTCTAAAACGTCTTTGTAAGGAATTTTCAGGAAGTTATGAAAGTCTTCCTTTTATCAATGTAGCAGTGTGCAATAGGTTTATCTACACTTTAGCTCTTATATTTCCTGTAATCCTTATTGTCAACGTTAACAATATACAGCTTACCATGAGATTTCTTAAGGGTTGTCTAAATGGAAATTTCTTAAGACTGTTTTGAAATTCAAACAAAGTACTTTCTGACACATTTTTTAATTCAATTTTATTCGCAAACGCATGATATTGGCAAGTGATTTATTTAGAAACTGTGTAATCGAAACAAGTTTTCCATTTTTTGATAAAGGTAGATGATATATCAGAAAAGACTGTCAAAGTCGGAGTTTTGAATTCCCGACACGGCAGCCCGAGAAGAGCGAAAAAAGTATCATCACGTCATCACAATCGTTTATTACTCGATAGGTAATTTATTTATTAAAGAATGGAAAACTCATTAGGATTCCATATCACTTCCATAGTCAGGCCTGCAAATTTTATGTCTTTGCGTTTAAAAATGAGTCAGAAATTGCGTCAAAAGGTTTGAGCAGAGGTTATTTGAGAACAACCTTAAGTCTGTTCTCAAACTGGCTACTTTATGACATAATTTTTAATTCATTTCTGTTCTAAAAACGCATGAAATTGATAGGTGTTCTTATTCAGATACTTTATAATCGAAAGACATTTTCCATTTTTTGGTAAAACAAAAGATTTTTCAGAAAATACTGTGAAAGTCTACGTAGTAAACCGAATTTCTTACGGCGCAGCGCGATAAAGGAGAAAAACTGGTCATCACATGACATGAATAGCTTATAACTCGGTAAGTAAATCATTTATCAAAAAAGGGAAAACTCGTTTTGCTTCCAAATCGCTTCAATAGTCAGGTCTGCCAATTTTATGCATTTGTGTTTAAAAATGAGCGAGAAAACGTGTCAGAATGTTGGGGGTTGTTGGTCAGATCATTTGAGAACCATCTTAAGATGGTGTACCGAAACTTCTCATGTGCTTAATAAAATGCTTTTATTTTCTTTATCATAATTTTATAATTCAATGGTATAAAAAATGTTTTATTTCATTTAAATTTCTAACATCCCATTAAATGTTAAAGCTTTTATTACCATGAGAGCAATGTATAAAGTTGTAGGTATATGAAGAAAAAGCAAAGAAATTTACTGAAACAACCCAAAAAAAAACATTAAAATCTCTTTATTTTCAATATGTTATTCGTTAATCGACAAAAAAATTTAAACAATTGCGAAAATATTTTAAATGGATATTTTAAGGATTTTTATATCACTTTAAATAATAAACGGTTCAAAATTAGGCATGTATTTTCATGAAATTGTACATAAATAATAATAATAATAATAATAATAATAATAATAAAATATTTTAAATATAATATAGACCTAATTTACACTTGCCAGTTCTTTTTGATAGTAGACAAATTATCCCTTAGACAGAATTTCGAAAAAAAAATTAATAGTTGGTTGTTGTAATTGTTATAATAACTATAATTAAAAAAAAAAAACTTAAGTACTGAATAACTGAAATACATAGCTGATTTTAATTTGTATCTAATCTTAAGTGTAATTTTAAAAATATATTTTTTATGATGTAATACAATCCAATTTAAATAAAGATTCTGATTTAATGATATAATATCTATTTTTTTATTTTAAAGAAAATATTTTGTAAACATAAATATAACTAATAAACTGATAAAAAAATTATAAAAATGTAATAATTTAATAAAGTTCTTATTATTAAGATTCATGTTTTATAAATATTGGCAAATTTTACGAGTGTTAGTAAGATAATTTCACTCATTTCAATATATAAAAAAATGTTAAAGCAATTTCTACAAAGATTTAATAGTAATTCAAGTCGAGGTTCATTTTGTGAAAAGTAAAGGTTATTTCTGTGAAATTGGTTATATTTTCGTAAAAAATAGCATTTTGTAACGAAAGTTGAAGTCCAGTTTGTGAAATTTTAACCAAGCATTTATTAGCAAAAATTTAAAAAAACCTTTTGCTGAATTTGTTTGTTTGCAAATTACACACTTTAAAACGCTACAAGATAAAAAATAATAATAATAATAATAATAATAATAAAATAAATAGTTGCTTTTATGAAATAGAATTTTGTGAAAGGGCAGATTTTATTAAAAGAAATTTTGTCCAGAGACTTGTTTTATTATAAGAATTTTATAAAGGGATCCATTTTATTAAATTGATGTTTGTGAAGAGTCTCATTTTATTAAATTAATTTTTATTAAGGGGGCTGTGTTTTACTAACTAGAATTTTGTGAGAAATTTTCCGTAAGAAAATTGAAACTGCATCCATAAATTAAAAAAATTAAATATAAAGCACAAATTTAACAAATATGTAACAGAATAATTTCTATTTTTACCTTACCAAATGAGGAAAAAAAAAATCTTTCAAGTATATTTTGTTTGAAAACTGCATCTCACTTTACTTGTCGTTTATGGTTTTTAAAATTATTTTCATAAATGTCTTATTTTAAAAACTATTTCTATGGTTTGCAGTCCGATTACGAAAGATTAATTATTTGCACTTAAAACAATATAAATAGTTTTACCATTTGTATACAGCTAATATTCTAGATGGAACTTAAAACTTCATCAATGAACAAATAAATAATATAAATAACACACAAATTTAACTAACATGCAATCGAATTACGTGCGTAAACTGCTGAAATTATAAGAATGAAAAAAAGCTGCAATATGTAGCGAGATCTTTGAATTCCTCGCATGCGGCTAATACAAAAGTATAGCTTTTAATAAATTTCTGGACTTTTATTTAAATACATTATTGATATTTTGATACAAAAAAAACATTTTTTTTATTAATGGGAAACTTAAAAAATATATTAAATAGATAATATATATTAGAGTTAGAAGTAAATGTTTTTTATCTGTGTTCAGAACTCGGGAAGTTGGGTTGGATTCCTAGTTACATTAACAAGGTAACAATTAAATCTCAAAATCCTTTTATAAATTATCACAAGGCACTTATTCCTTACTATCCCGTTAATAATTTTACTATATATATTTATGTATTTATTTCTTTATTACAAAGTGCGAAATGTTACATTTGACAGCAAAAGTATTATAAGAAAAAACTGATGCTGTGTATGCTTTCGTTTTTTAAGGTACCCTTTTTGTGGATCAAAACATGAAAAATAAAATGTTACTTAAAATACTATCTTCTATATTATTTTTTAACATACATGCATATCAAGAAAAAATCCATTCACCCTTAATGGACAGTATGTTAAGTTTTTTAAATAACATTATTTTGAATATTCTATAATTATTGGTTTTCAAAAATATAACAATTTGAATATCTTTTTAAAATTTCGTTCTATTATTTTACATTAGAAAAACATTAAATTAAAGAAAAATGAATTTTAGATCAACTAGTTAATATACAGGGGTCGATGCAGGGTTTTTTTCTTGGGACCCATTTTGTGAAAAGTAAAGGTTATTTTTGTGAAAAATAACATTTTGCAACGAAAGTTGAAATCCAGTTACTCAAATTCGAACCAAGCATTTAATAACAAAAACTTTGTTAAACCCTTTTGCTGAAGTTTTCCTCTCTGGTGAAGTCGTTTGTTTACAAATTACACATTTTAAAACATCACAAAATAATAATTAAATAATAAATAGTAAGTTTTTATGGAATAGAATTTTGTGAAAAGGCCTATTTTAGTAAAAAAAAAATTTGTGAAGGCGCACATTTTATCAAATTGGTTTTTGTGAAGGACCCCATTTTATCAGATTGATTTTTGTGCCCATTTTATTAAATTGATTTCTGTGAAGGGCTCTAAATAGGCTCCAAATTCTGTCTGTATCAACCCCTGGTATATATATATATAATAAAAAAGTATTAAAAATTTTAGTTATACGTCTCTGAAGTACTTGTTTTCTAATTGTATAATTTCAAAATTATTAATTTTTAAATTAGTATGTAAAAACTGAAATTATTTAAAGAGAAATTACATAAACATTATTACAATATTTAAATTCAAACATAATTTAAAACAAATATTTCATGATATTACATGGTTTTCACAAACACTGTACTTCTAATTACTTCTGTTTATTTGAAAAGTATTATTTCTCTGTAAAAATTTAATTTTATTCTATTCTGAACCCGACAAAAGTTTTTTTTTCTTCCAATGCATAGCATTGTATATAACCGGGCGATATATTTAATCTTTGTTAATCAACAACATTTCCCAGCTGAAGATAAACAAATTTCCACTTAAAAGTTTTACCTATTGTACATTAATCCTTTAGTGTACAAGCAAAGTGACAAATACCCTACGCCTTTACCCGGTACTTACGTATTATCCGTGCCAGTTTTAAGCCAACTGCGCCAGGCATGGAGCCAATATTACTAATTATAGTAACCCCTATATATATATATTTTTTTCTTGCTACATGGTACATGTCTGAGAATAATCTACCTTTTTTAGTAGGGGTCATTTCTATACGTAGTAAGATTAACAAATAGTTAATTTATTTTAGATATTGCATTTATGAGTAAAATATAAATATTTTATTTGACAAATTTAATAAGATAGATATAAAAATATATATATTAGCAGTAAGAAACAACATTATTATACATATTTCATCAAAATTGTATAAAAAGGTAACGATCAATGGAAACAAATGGATCAAATGGTTGGCAAGCAGCAGAAGGAAAAATATTTTTGATGTCATGTTGAAGTCTACTGCAGAATTATTTCCGCCGCAAAACAAAATGTCATTTTAAACATTTTTATGCATTTACTAAATGTTAACAAAATTAACTTTCTAGAATATGCTATATTATTTACCATTTCTTATATTATTTATTATTCTTTCTTATTTACTATGCTATTTACCATTTATTAATTTTACTAAAATAATGTTATTTACTATTTTTAACAATCTTATAAATTTAATAAACATACATTACATTTTATTTATTTTATATTAATTACCATTTTTAACACTGTTATTTGATAATGTTAAATTACTGTGTTTGAAAACATGATTGGCAACGATAAACACGATTGGTACTTAGCAACCATTTTTGGCGATCAATCTCCTGGCACGGATAATACGTAAGTACCCGTTACCTGCCTCCATTGTCAACATGTCTTGTGCTTGGGGGTGGGGAAAGGATATGGAGAAAAAACCGGCTTGACCGATTTATGAGACATATTTGGAGTGCAGAAAAACCCGCCTGGGAATCTTTTGAAAACAAAAAGTTGTGCCAGGAAAACCCGGCTTCAACGATTTTCGTGTTTTTTTCTAGAGACGGAAAAACCCGGTTGCCACGCTTAAAGGGTTAATATTTTTACACGAAATATTAAACATTTGAACTACTCATAAAAACAATTCAAATGCTGCAAACCACATAAAAATCGGATAATTACACAACTCTTTAGCTCTATATCAAAAGATCTTTTGTGAGACCCTGTAAACGAACATTAAATGTTACGATTTTTTATAATAGGAATCTTACTTGGGTCGAGTGTAATAACATATCTTAATATCATGTGTATACGACCATTCCTAAAAGAGTTGGGTCATTTATTATTTTTTTGCTCTATGTTAAGTATAGGAATCAATAACTTTAAACTGATATAAATCAAAAACTAATTAATATTTTTACATGAAACTTACAAAGGTCCGAACTACTCATAAAAACTATTCAAATAACGTAAACCACGTAAAAATCCGATAATTACACATTGCTGTAGCCCTGTCAACAGTTTTTGGTCTGAACAAGATTCAAAAAGTACAAAAAACAGCACTTTTAAAATCGCATTTACTGAAAACCTATTCGTCGGATTTTGCTTTAATTTTGAATTCTTAGTCCCTTGGCATGCCCCATTCCATAGAATCAAGAATTTTGTTTCTATCATAAATAGAACGCGAGATATAGATGTGTCAAAAACCCGTTTTGTCCCGTCCGCAAAATATAAACTAGACAGAGTGCTAAAAATTTTTTGTAAAATCGTTTGGCTTCCATTGGCGGAAATTACTTTCATTTACGGTTCAATGCATTGTTGTTTCTTATGCTTGGCAAGAAACTCTGTCGAGTTTCTATGATTTGTGTATTTTTGCATTGGTATTAAACACATCAATTAGTTTAGTATTATTTGACATTGTCAGGGTTCAGCCATATCTATCTGATATTTATCTTCAACATATCAAAAATTTTGATAGTTTCAATATTGTATTTTTTTATATTTCTTTCAAAATATCCTTGTGCATATTTTTAATATTTTCAGTCAAAACAAGTGTAAATGAATTTTTCAACTGTTATTGACTGAGTTGTTCTACAAACAAAGAAACTTTGCCTCTGGCAGTGACTTTTTTAGCCATAAAGGAAAATAATAATAATCTTTTCCAAGTTTTACATGTGAAGCTGAATTTTTAAGCGTAGAAACAATAATTATTTGGGACAATATTAACTTGAAACAGTCATTGAAAGATAAACTGTCCCATTTAGATGACCATTTATTTACAGCTTCATTAAAAATAATCTATTCTTGTTTTGGTTTAGTTCAGTTTATACTCCACACCATGTTAAGCAATGAAAATGTAGACAAGCTGTAATGTAGCTTGTAGCTGTAAATGTAGCTTCAAATAAAAAAATATTTTGTATTTAAAACTTTGTCACATAGTACATAAAATTTTCTTGTTACTTGATACTGAATCCTATAGATTCTGTTTTGATAAGTTTAAAAGGCAGCTTATTTAACTTTTCAGAAAATTGATTCTGTTTTCAGTGCAAAAGAAAAATATATTTAGAATATTGTTTTCATGTTAAGTGCCAATATGTTTAAGTTTCTAATTTTTATTAAGGCTGAAAATATTTATAATCAGAATCAAAAATAAAGTTAGCTATTTTGAAAATATTGGATATAGATTTTTTTTAAAAGTACAGATGTTGCAGATGATTTGGGGTTTAATTTTTGGTACTAAAATCCCGAATTTTTTACCTGGCGTAACAACTTAGCGATTTTGAACAGTAGACCAGAGAGTGCATATTTAACCAAAGTCCTCTGGTATTAATAGCTAAGTCAGTTGTATTCTTTACAATGGGTGTGTTTTATAATAAATTTAACATTGTGTGTGTTTGATAATAAAATAAATGTGTGTTTTATTTTTAAAAAAAAGGTGTGTGTTTTATTTTTAAAAAAGCGTGTGTTTTGTTAAAAAAAATTATGTAATTTATGAAAGAATTGTGTGTTTTATGATAAAATTGCATGTGTTACATAATAAAATAACACTAATATGCTATTTTTGCAAGTTAGGTCTAATAAAAACCCTGTTATCATACTAACAATAATATCTTGGGTCTAACATGTATTTGAAGGCATTTTCTTCTCAAAATGGCACAAAAACAAAAATTGAGCCAACCCAGAGTATCTGCAACATTTGTTGATAAAGTATATATCAGGTATTTTTGAAAATATTATATTTATCAATCCTGGATATTCATAAACACACACACATACAAAAAACAGCACACAGTATAGATACTATTACTGATCTCCAGCAATAATAGTGGTTTTTCTCCCCTGCTTTCCTACATGTACAGTTACTATAGAGTATCTAAATTATGTCAGGTTATCATACACTTTACTATAATTTTGTATTTAAAAAAAAAAATGGTATTTGAGATTCTTATATTATTTTTTTTTTTTTGTTATTATATTTTTATGGTATACATGAAGCTGAATTTTCTGAATAAAAGATTATCTTTTCTTCCATTTTCTTCTTTTTTTTTAAAGTTGGATTTCTGCAAATTGAATGGAATTCACAAATAGTTCTTTTGCTTTAATGATTGAGGGAATTTCTTTTTCACACTGTTTCCTATATTGTTTTAAAATGTTTCCATTATATTTATTAAATATTATACTTAATTTTGTCTTTTAACACATGGGCTGATAAGTTCCCGGTATAAAAAAGAAAACACAACTTTTTAACATAACTTTATAATTTCATATCTTTAATGAATAACATAACTTTAATAATAAATAATAACTTAATAATAATAATTTAATAATAATAATTTAATAAATAAATAGTAATAATAATTTAATAAATAAATAGTAATAATAATTTAATAATAAATAATGTAACTTTAGAACGAAAAAGCTCCAAACAGTGCTCATTCTGTGAGGATAACTGATAATCATTTTCTCTTATATCTCAAATAAATTATTTTTATTGCTCACCTTCATCTTATATTGATACAGCAACTGTGTTTCAACAGACAGGATTGGACTTCTTCACTGTCAATGGCACAGACCTTGTATTCTTATGGGGCCTAAGTTTTTAACGAAACTCGTTATTTTAGCATCTTGCTAATGGAATCCATTAATATCCTGTACCATTCCAGTTTTTTTTTTTTTTCTGTGGGAGCTTTCAATTTCTGAGCCAGATCTGAATTTAAAAGTATACTTTGAAAAAAAAAATTAGAAACAGTATAAAGGTAACCAGCTAGACATTGATCTCATAACTATACCATTTTTTAGAAAGGCATTTAAAAATATTGAAATCAGGGTCTAACTCAGAAATAAAAGGCCTACCGTAAAATCCTGTTAATCCGCCCCCCTAAACACGACGGAAAATCGTAAAATAAGCAGAGGGGGCGCTTACACGGTATTAAAATTGTAGTATATGATATTTATGGGTGGTGTGTGTGTGGGGGGGTGGGGGGGGGGGGGAAGATGCTATTGGCCGATCGTCACAAAGTATGCATTATTTTAATAAAGTAATAAAAGATAAACATTTTGAACAAAAAATGATAGACAAAATAGAAAAACAGTATAACTTCACGATTAATGGCGATTTCAGATTATAGAAAATTCTGGATTTCAGGAGCTTTGAAACTGGAATGCATTTAGATAAATAATAACACTAATATCTGTCATTAATATGGTAACAGAAAAATAAAAGGAACTTAATAATTTAAAATAATTAAAAAACACTGAGAAATTGCAGTTGAAAATGTCCTGAAGTAATTTTGAGAACTAGTAACATTTTATGTGGTGTCGCCATCTGTTGTAAGTTAGGAAGATTATATAACCGTTTTTGTAAAATCATGATTTCGTATCTATAAATGCTAAATTATTAATACAAATCACAAAAATTGAGAACATATAGAACGAATTGGTAGTGTTGCCAGATTATTAAAACAAAAAACATTACTACCACAAAGATAGCACAAATTACGCTACAAATTCGACTGTGTATCGACAAATCGATTGATCTGATCAATCAATTGATATTTTTTTTTTGTGATTGGTTTTCATAATAATGTTAAATACGACTATAAATTCTTTAATAAAATAAATAGATTCTCTTTTAATCAAAATATTTTCCACACAGCATCAAATACACATTTTTTTAAACTTATTTCATGAGAAACTTTCACTATCGATATTTTTATTTACCTTCATATCGCCATGGAGATAAATTTACAGCAAAACTAATGTTTGGTTATATTGCTTTTTCAGATCGACACTGTGTTTGTACATGTTTGCGATATATCAAAGAATCGGCAGGCTTTTCTGATCCGTCGGGGAAAAAAAAAAAGAAGAAAAAAAAAAACACTCCAGAGATAAAATTTTTGGTATTGATCTTGACGTGCACGGCAAAATTTCTTTTGGGGGAGGGCGCTTTATCAGGATTTTTGAATTTTCCAATTTGTTTACAAAGTGGGAGGGGGGGCGCATAATCGGGAAGGGCGAATTAACGGTATTTTACGGTATCTTGGTAATCACAGATTTTGATTATTTTTATATATATTGTAGGGCCTCTTAGTGTCAGGTTCAATGGATTTTATACAATTCTCCTTAGTTCTCAAGAAATAGGGGGTCTAATATTATAACACAATTTAAAATACTTACTTTGAAATGAAATACTGCATTCATCGTAGCTCAGTTGTTATAACATCTGCTCGTTGATTCACAGTCTTGGGTTCAAGACCGGAATGCACTACATTTGTTTTTCTCATTTTTTGTTTTATAAGTATACTTGTAATTATAATTTAATAATCTCAATTAAAAATTACAATATTGTGTGTTAATTATAATGTTAACCTATTTATTTTTTATTTGTAACTAAATCGTTGTATAAAACATCATTAAACAGTTAATTTCTTTTTGTTTAATCACTTTTAAAATATATTTCATATATTCTTTATCGATGCAATGGTATTTAACAATTGTGTTAATTCGTGATTTTAAAGAAACATCATTGCCTTCACAAGGGAAGTGAGTCCGAGGTTAGTGCTATTGTATTTTAAAGTAAGAAGCATAGTTATATTAAAAATTAGCATAAGAATTTTATTACAACATATTTCTTTGCATATTAAAGATTTTTAAATTTTTAAATTTGAGTTATTTTACTTTTTCATTTATCTTCTTTCTGCATGTATTTTTATTTTATTTGAAAATGTTTTATTTTATTATAACAAGAGGGAATATACAAAACTATATGTGGAGGGAATATACAAATATACTTTGTAATTATCATTACAAAGTAAGTATTTAAGTTGTGTTATAATATAGTTAGTTGTGTTATAATGACAAATGACCATTTGTCATTTATCTACTTACATTTGCTTTTTAACAATGATGATGAGCAAAGGAATGCTCGAAAGCGCTCGGTTGCATATGTAAAATACAGTTTTGTATATGGAGTCGAAACACCTACAGTAAAATATTTTATGAAAGGGTATGTATATGTTTTTATGACGTTTATGTTGTTTAATAAGTATGAAAAACTATTAGTTTTCAATAAAAAAAAGATTTTCAGCTATATTTTTGTAACCCAGACAGGCTGGGTTGGATCAACTAGTTAAAATGCATAAATTGTTATTTAGAGGAGTTTTGTCGAATATTCGCATATTGAAATACTTTCTTTAAAATATTTTTTTAGTGATGCGATTCATACACTGTAAAAAATTGCAGGAAACTATCTTTCAACTGTTTTTATAGATAACTGTGTTTTGACCATATTATAAAGCATGCTCATTGATCATAAACATTACAGAAAAGTAACTATTCTCTATAAAAATGGTTGAATGACCGGACAGTTTTTTGCAATTTTTTTACAATGTAAAACTAGTAAATGTATAAATATAATACGGCCTGATATTATAAATGTTGAAAAATTGGGAATTGTGGGTAACTCGAAAGAAATTATCCCTTTTGCTACTAAACAGCTGGCCAAGCAAGCTACTGACAAACTGCCTGAGAGCGTTCCATTTTATCCCCCTTGAAAATATCCAACTATTATTGCAGAGTAGTGGATTATTGCAATCAACAAGTAGGGAGCCTTTTATACTAGTGATAGGGAGGTCACACCTTCAAAGATAGGCACCTTCTTATTGTGTTGCTGACAAGTAAGAAGGTAGAAGAAAGGATAAGAAAAAATTTCGCAGCATATTTCATTGTTTGGGCATTTGCCGTATTTTGAATGCTATTGTGTTGTTAAACTTGAGTATTCAAAGGTTTATACTATATTTTCGTAAACCTTCTTTCTAGATCAAGAAATATCTCTCTTTTTGTACAGAGTCGACAGATCAAATCTCAAGCTTCTCTTTCACATTCACAACAATTTTAAACCTTATTTTAACTTGAAATGATTTTAATTTTGAAATATCAAGTTCTCAAATAACATATTCATAGATGCCAACTTTTACGCTTTTTTGTTACAAGTACTTTTTAATAGTAAAATGTTCCTTCTTTAATCGCAATAAACCTATGATTACATAAGGCGATTTTTTTAATTCAAAAATAGTGGAACGAGAAAAATGTAAAAGTTGGCATCTACTCTTGTATATAGGTAATATTAAGACAAAAAAGAACTAAAAGAAAAAGTACATCAGCTTTATTATTTTTTTAAAAGAGTATTTCAGTAAAGTGTTAAAAAATGCAATAAAACAGTCCTTATGCAATAAAAAGCTATAAAAAATACTTCAATTAAAGAATAGAGCACTGTGAAAAAGCCAATGTTTCTTAATGTAGGAAAATATATCATAACCAAGATCGAAAATATACTATTATATATTATAGATATAAACTAATTGAATCGAAGCAACTTCATAATGAATAACTCAAGGTGGACTTAAAACATGTTTAATTTACAATTTAAATCACAACACGTACATCTACACAAAACACGTAACAGATACATTCTACATCTAACAGTAAACAAACTTATCAGTAAGTTACGTATACATTCGGTGTGGTGCTGCCATCTATGAATTACATTTCCAACTAAATACCACATATACCATAACCTTTCCTGAGTAACTAAGATTTAGAAAAGTTTACTTTATCTTTAGAAACACGTGATCTGCATTCACGACTTTTTGAAAGGGTAAGAATTTGTATTTTTGAAGACAAATTGTACCGTCAAAGAGAAGAAGGTCATCTTTTATATGGTATTTTTTGTTAAACGGTTGCGCCCAACAGGAGCATTGTGTAAGAGGGAAAATATGACCACAAAATACAACCTTTTCAAAGGGCTGACAAAATATTTTTTCGAATGTTTTGCAGCATTTTAAATGTTAAAGTACTAAACTTAAAAATATGTCATCCGTTTTACTGTATTCCCAATGGTTCGACGGATGAGTGTAAGGAAAATCTGCAAAAAAACACCAGCTTCCTTTCCTTCAGTGCTACGTCACATCCAGTGCCTGATTTACAGCAGGGCATTCGGGGCCCGGGGCCCCGATTTTCAGGGGCCCCCAAATGCTACTAAAGATTTTTCAATTATTGGCCAAAACAGTTTTAACTGTCAAAAAACAAAATTAAAATGGAGAAATTTGTTTGTCAGAGATTGTCTATATGATGTCAAAGTAACTTAGGTTTTTGCTGATTGTTTTTAAACAATTTATGTGCAGTAATGTACAGAACACCATTTTTGGGTTGAGTTGATTGATTGATTTATGACGGCCAATTATCAACACGAGGGATATAGGCCCTGGGGGGGAGAGTGCCTTCCGTGGGGGTCTTTTTAAGGGATCCTAACCCGTATTTACGGCAAGGTTCAAAGAAAACCACGGAAAACTCTGAACGGTTAGGTCGACGAGCGTGACAGGGTTTGAACCCAGCAACTCCCGTCTACCAGCTTTGAGAGCAGAACCTCTCAGCCACTGGTGGGGCATCCATTTTTGGGATCGCCATATTATTTCATTTTTATTTATTTCACATGTAAGGCCTTCATGGTTAACATCGACAAAGCCACGTGGTTCTGCTAGTTACTTGTGTAAATTTAGTTTTTTTTTTTCCATACAAAGTTTGTATTAGAAAGAAAAAGTTGTTTGATTAATAGGATATGCTAATATTTTAAATAACTATAGCTTGGTACTGCAGTAAATTTATTATTAGTTGTTGCCTACTTTATCATTCCAGATATATGGACTTGCATAGAGAAAGGTAATCAGCACAACACAGTTTATTATAAAATTCAATTAAAAATTCATAATTATCAAATAATTAATTAAAAGTAAATTAATGATTATGAAATTTAATTTTTTAAATTAATATTTTAAAGAAATTATCAAAGTCAATAGTGGTTATCTTAATAAGTACTGCTTTCGATAATATATATTTTTATTAAAAGAATCTGTGCGAGGGGGAGGCCCCCCCATACGCATCTGTGCCCAGGGCCCCCAAATTTCTAAATCGGTCCCTGGTCACATCGCTGCAAAAATACGATCCACACTAAGGCTACCACGCTATATGTGTTCTGTAACTCTAATCTACAATCCACACTATCCTGGAATTCTCAAGCCTGTGATACGATTTTTTAATTTTGGTTTTTAATTAATATCTCAGCTAATTATCAGAAAATGAAAATTCTGAGCCTGAGGTGCATCAGGACCACCTTGGACAACACTCACTTATGCTCAAATAATTCGAAAAATATACAGTGGTGGCCAAAAGTTTGGACATTTTTTGAAAGTTTCATGTTTTTCAAATTTGTGTGCTTGTAGAATATATTAATTTTCACTTAAATACAAACGTTTCTATATCAAATTGAAGGTAATTTCATGTAGAATTTAATAATAAAAACAGTATTACAATATCTGTATTACAAAAAAAAGTTATGCTCATTTTAGTAGAACAAACACAAATCGTTTTGAATAAGGACGTGTTTTGTAATAAAAGCGTACTAGCCAATCACAAACACTGTTCTGAGGACCAATTAAATGTCTGTAACTATAGTTTAGGTTATTTGGATGGTAAAAGAGTTATTGTTGTGGAAATATTTTGCGGAATGATGCATTCTAGTACAATTAAATAGAGTATTGCTGTTTTTGAATATTTAAAGTCCTTTTTTTTATTTAAACTAATTTTAAACAATGTCATCAACAAGAAGAACTAATTGGACATCTACAAAAAGAAGTCAAATTGTCATATTGAGAGAAAATGGCCACTCTTATGCTGAAATTGCAAGACAAGTTGGTGGTTCAGTGACTTGTCCTGGTGTACGAAAGTTCTGTTTACGTAATGAAAAAACAAAATCAGTGGAAAATAAGGCCAAATCAGGCTGAAAAAAATGCACAAGTGCTACTGCCGATAGAAAAATTAAACGGCTATGCCTTCAAGAATCAAGATAGAAAAATTTCATCAGATGCCATTAGATGTGAAATGAATGCAGTGGGTATTGAAGTAAGTTCAAGAACAATAAGAAGAAGGTTATCAGGATTTGGACTACAAGCTAGAATTCCAAGGAAAAAACATATTTAAATCAAAAGCAAAGCGAAAAACAAGTTAAGTGGGCAAAAGAACACATTAAATGGTCAGAAAATCAATGGAAGCAAGTAATCTGGAGCAATGAGAGTAAAATATCGCTCTTTGGTAGTAATGGTAGAAAATACGTGAGACGTAGAATAGGAGAAGCACTTCATCCTGATTCCATTGAAGCAACTACAAAAAACCCAACAAATGTCATGATTTGGGCATGTATGTCTGCAGATGGTGTGGGCCGAATTCAAGTGATTGATGGCATCCTGAATGCCAAAAAATACATCGAAACTGTCCTGGAACCAAAATTGATACCCTCCATCAGGGATCTCTTCCCCAACAACGCACCATTTACTTTTTAGCAGGATTCAGCTCCATGCCACACAGCAAAAGTATGCAAAGCATGGTTTCAAAATAAAGGCATAGATGGCCAGGAAACAGCCCTGATCGCAATAAAATTGAAAATTTGTGGCGATTTTTGAAAATTCTTGTACGAAAAAAACGTCCATCCAATAAAAGACAACTTATTGAAGCTATAATTGATTCTTGGCACCATGTGATTATGAAAGATGAATTCCAAACACTCGTTCACTCGATGAAAAGACGCTGTGAAGCCATCTTAAAAATAAGGGTTATCCTACTAAGTATTGATTGTGTAAGTATCACTTTAAAAAAATGCAAATCTAAGATAGATCTTACTATTCGTTGCATAACTTTTTTTGTAATACAGATATTGTAATACTGTTTTTATTATTAAATTCTACATTAAATTACCTTCAATTTGATATATAAACGTTTGTATTTAAGTGAAAATTAATTATTCTACAAGCTCACAAAGTTGAAAAACATGAAACTTTCAAAAAAGTCCATACTTTTGGCGACCACTGTACATCGTATTGAAAAACAGAAAAATGAATGTTCAATAGTTTTGAAAAATCTATTTAGGGATATCAAAATTGCCATTTTTCTAAAATATTAAACACGTATTTTTCCGTTTTTCAATCTGATGTATATTTCTTGAGTTATTCGAGCATTTCCAGACATTGCAATGGTAACGATTCTCACAGCATTGCACTCGATTACAGCGCCATCTACAATGTTCCGAAGAAAATGTTCAGTACAAAAGTTACGTATTTTTTCCCGTAGAATCCGAATCTGCAATAAAAAATGGGGATCATCATTTAAGATTTCAAAGTTGCCCCCCCTATCCCTCCGGTGGAGGGGGGGGGGGGGGAGGAGGGGGCAACTTTCATATCCCTAAATAGATTTTTCAAAAATATTGACACGTATTTTTCCGTTTTTCAATCTGATGTATATTTCTTGAGTTATTCGAGCATTTCCAGACATTGCAATGGTAACGATTCTCACAGCATTGCACTCGATTACAGCGCCATCTACAATGTTCCGAAGAAAATGTTCAGTACAAAAGTTACGTATTTTTTAAGATTTTTATTTTTTCATTTAAGATTTCAAAGTTGCCCCCCCTATCCCTCCGGTGGAGGGGGGGGGAGGAGGGGGCAACTTTCATATCCCTAAATAGATTTTTCAAAAATATTGAACATGCCTTTTGCCGTTTTTCAATCCGATGTATATTTCTCAAGTTACTTGACCGTTTCCAGACTTTTCAGACACCCTGTATAATATCTCCATGTTATGAGAAATTATAATTTTTTTTATAGTTTTCTTATGATTGTCATGTAACAAGTGCATAAGATCAAGTTGTCTATAACTATTCAATTAGTTTATAATTTTAAATCAGTTGTTATGTCCAATTGCTATATTTAGAGAGAAAAATTGTTAATATTTCAAAATTATTTGACATGCCTTTTCATGTGGCATATTGCTAACCGCAGGTAGCACAAAGATATTGGCCAACATCAAAATGTGACATCGGCCAACATTAAATGGACCCCCCCCCCCCCTAAATTAATATTCAGGAATATCACTTTTTGATATCTGGCAATGTTGGCCAATATTTTCAGACATCTGTGAACATCATTTTTTGACATTGAACAATATAATTTTCTGACATCGAACAATATTTGTTTCTTTCTAATATTCTTGAATGTCATTTTCAGTTATTGAGTGATATCTTTAACTGACATTCCTGAATATCATTTTTCAATACTAATAAACACTGTCGATACTAACAATACTGGATAATAAGAATTACAATGCACACCTTTTTTTCTACATTATAACTTCATTGTTAATATTATATACTGTTAGTTGACATATTAAAGGCAATTACAAAAATATTTATATTCAAGTTTACTTGTATAACTATATAATATCATATAGATACATTTTAGTTAATATAAATATTTTTGCAATTGCGTTTAGTACGATAACTCAACTAATATATAACATTACCATTCATTTAAAAATAAGAAAAATACATGTGCATAGTAATTGTTAGTATCGACTGTATATGTGTATAGAGTATATATTTATATAACACTATAATCATTTAAACAAGTGGAAAGAAAAGTACCATAGTAAATATATTATTGATACAAGCCATCAATCTGATTTTATGAATGTAATAAATATATACTAAATTACAGTTTTGCATTTATAATATTTACCATTTTTATTATGTATGTTTAATCAGATTATATGCTGTTTTGAAAATAAATGGTGACCTGGTATGATATGTAAAAAAGGTCACCAGTAAGAAACATTTACCATCAAAATTTGATGATTTTCAGTTTTTATATAATTTTTATGCAGACTGGTGACATCAAGACTAATTTGAAAGTCAAAATCCTCAATTTTGAATTATCGGTACTTTTTGGTTAGCTGGGTGCCATTGATATATGTACATATATATACATATATATATATATATATATATATATATATATATATATATATATATATATATATATATATATATTCATACATATAAGTGTATATATATACATGCATATATATCACTGGCGTCTGGATAACCGAAAAGTACCGAATTATCTTATTATAAAAAAAAATTATGGAACAACCTCGAGAAAAAAAAAAAAAAGCCAAAAGAAAATATTTTAGATACAAACTTATTATCTATAATTAAATAAATGAAAAAAAAAAACAACAACTACAATATATATAAAAAAATGTTAACATACCTGTGGACATTCCAAGGTCCAAAATGTCTGCTAAATATGTCACTCAATGGCACAGTAATCTTAAAATCAAAAATCAGCTTTCACTTAATGCTCATACACTCAATGTCAAAGTATTGACTCGAAGACGATTATGCAAATTTTTCTACTCAAAGTGTATGATTCCATAATACACGACTCTACAACCAATCACGTGCCAGCCACTTTATCTACTAGCCACTACTCTTTGCTGGTTTAGTCCTGCACCAGAAAGCTTGTATTCTGATGGCCCTGTTTAAAGGGAATTTTTAGCTGGAGCAATGTTACTGAGGAATAGGATGTTAAAAATACTCGCATACCCACTCAGCAACACTTTTACAGCCCATATGTCACAATCTTGACTTTTGTAGCGTTCCATTCCATCTCAGGAAAAATCTCAAGATTCTGAAAAGAAAACATATTTTAAATACTTAAAAGTCAATAGAAATTTATCAACATGTATATGAAATAAAAGATTAGGATAGTTTTTTAAAAGCAGGAACGGATTATCCCAAGGGGTAACAGGGCCACTGCCCAGGGCCTCCAAAGCCAAAAATTAGAGGCCTTTTCCTTAAACTGACAATAAATGATGGTTAAAACCAGGGCATGTGATTTTTTTTGTTTGCTTAAACCTGATTTTTTAAAAAAAATTCAAAATATAATTTTAAAACTACACATTTTAAAGTAAAGTAACCTTCACTAAATCATTAAATTTAATAATTAGCACAGCTTATTTAAATTTATTTGAAATTAAAAAAAATAATAATAAACTCATTCACTTGGATAATTTTAAATATTTTAATCATAAAAAATTACATAGGATATACTAGTTTTAAAAAATACAGCAATATAAACAGGTTCAATTTGAAAATGTGAATTCTCATTCACTTTTGAAAACATGAAATAAATAATGCAAAAAATAAATAAAGCAAATTATCTTGTTTTATATGTACACTTACTTACACAACTGTAATTTAACAAATTGAGCATGTATTGTGCTGTCCTCTAAAAAAACCCAGAGTGTTTCCTTAAAAAAAAAAAAAAAAAAAAAAAAAAAAAAACCACCCTAGTATTTCATCAAATATTTCACTGAAATCAAAATTTTTTGTTTTGTCTTGTTTTTATGTGCCATTTAGAATAACAAAAATATTAAAAATACCTAAGGAGTGGTTATTTAGTTGTAAAAGAATTGAAATTAACAATTACAGAATTTTGACAAAACACAAGCTTTATTTTTACAGATTTTCTTGTTATAATAGAATTTTAGAAGATGTACATAATTTTTTTTATCTTTTCTATGTCAAACCATTAATAGGTAAGAAAATGCTTCAGTTTCAGCTGAGAATGTCAGGTGTGGGTTTCTTTTTCAGGTAGCATGAGTTATTTTTTGAAAAGTGGGTTTTTTTTAAATTCCCGCTTAATTGGCTGCGATTTTGTAATAAAGTGATAAAATGAAAAATCTCAACATTAAAATCTTAGTCAGAACAATCTGCAAAAATTTAGCCATGTTTTATTTTTGTACATTCTTTATTAGACTTTATACAGAGAAAATTTAAAAAAATGGGTTTTTTAGAGGACAGCACAATATTACACACACATAGAAATGGTCAAGATTATAAATACTTTTCAATCACATATTTATTTATTCAAAAGTTTTCCATATCCTTCCAGAAAATCACCATGTGTTAGTATTTACAAAATATATTGACCTAATTTTTAAATACGATTTTTTTAAAAGCTGATTTAAATCAATGATTTTTGCACTAGGGTCTCATGTAGGGTTAATCAGGTCCTGCTTTAAAGCACGATGCATAAAGATCATGCATTTAATAATATAGTGCAATTCATGTTTGTTATTCTATAAGCAATCTTAATAACAATTTAGTTACATTAAGTTTTAAACTGAAATTAAAGTATTCATGTGATGCAAGTTAAAGTACTTATGTTATTTTAACTGAAATTAAAGTATAAAATAACATAAATAGTCTACTCGTGCAGCCTAATAATAAAATCAGCAAATTATTAACAAGAAATTAAAAATTCAGTTTATGATATTGCCCTGCAAAATATTTCTTACTGTAAAATATTAAAACTACATAAGAACGTATCAACTGCATAATAAACAAGCATTGTATTAATAAATAAATCGATTTTGAATAGAGCACATGTTAAATAACACGATTCAAAGAATAACAATTATATTTTAATGAAGAAAATATATCAAACTTTTTACAAGACTCGTTAAACAAGCTTCAGGTCTTTTAAAAGTTACTCTAGTAAGTATTATGATAATAAAACTTCGAAAAAAAAAAATAAAACATGAAAGCAACAAACAGAAGTGAACTCTACTTTATTTTTATCCTGTAAGGCTGTCTGTTCACTTCATTTCACATTTACAAACTTCGGCAGATAAGGATGTCACAGATATCTGTAGATGTCCGATTGTAACTTATGAACTTCGATAGATTTGGCTGAATGTCGTATTTGTAATATCATTTTTACGACATTGACCAATGTAAACCAAATATTAAAAGTAAAGCATTAAAAAAATCAAGTTTTTTAAAAAACGGAAAACTTATTAAATTTTATTTTTTAGAGTACTATTTCTGTATTATAATGTCATAAATAATGCAAAAAACTCTTTTGAAGGCTTTTTTTAAAACCATTTTTAAGTTATGTCTGTAAATATCGGCAGATGCTGGAAATTTTTAAGTACAACATTCAGCGACATTCGAAATATTGGCCAATATCCATGGCAATATTGGCCAACACATTATTCACATTCTCTCTCAGATGAATACTCATGTTATTTTACTTTTATATTTATTCCATACTCTTAACCATGAAGTAACTTAAACCATTATTTTTAAAAGTTAAATGATACTGCATTGTTACATCTTGAAATTTTACACATTATTACTTCAATGGTTTCCCTTTCAATGGATGTATGGTATAAATTAGAGGGGAAAAATTATTTTGCTTTCACTGAAATTTATTTGGATGGTTTCTTCTTGATATAATCTTGCAAGTGCTGTAATGTAATTGTTCTATTACACTTTAAGCTATGTGTTCCTTTTATCTACAGCTAAATTTCCTGCTAGACATACCAATATAATTATTCTTTGATCTGTCATTTTTAATAAATGAGATTTGATAAACTATTGAATATTTCTTTTTATGTACAGTCGAAGCACCTTATAACGAAATCGAAAGTGCTCCATAGATTTGCTCGTTATAAAGTGCTTTCGTTAAAACGTTATAACGAATTAGTTCGTTATATAGTAAGAAATCCAACTATCCGGATTAATGTGGTCTGAACGTAATCTGATTATGCATAAGTCCGGATATTGGAGACAATCATAAAAAAAAGTCTGTTTATTTCTTTAAGATCTCTTAAAATTGTTTTTGTTTAAAAAAAAAAAAAAAAAATCTAGATCTCATGTATTCATATTAAATTAATGCTTCACAGGAAAAAATACTTTTACTAGAAAGAGTGAAAAGAAGAAAAGCGTTGATTTAAAAAGAAATTTCAAGATAATTATATTTTTACGAATGTTATACGTACAATTCATATCATAAAATTTTTATTTTGTGATTATTGATCTGGATGACTGGATTTCAGATAATTAGAGTTTTGTTGTATCATTTTAACGGTATATGTATAGTATATATTACTATGCTACACATGAAAAAAAACAACTGGGCAAATTAAAAAATATATATATTAGTGATTTAATTCTCTTAAAGGAAACTTTTACATACCTATATTGGTTTGAAGAATGAAGTTAACAAGCTGTGCTTTCTTTTCTTTACAGCATTATCAAATAATGTAAGCTCTATTTTGTCAACATACATATTAATTTCATTCGCTAACAAGTTTTTATTACGCATGTAACACACAATTTTCTGTTAATACTCGAGTGCATCAGATGGTAAAAGTTTCTGGCAAATTTCTACAAATCCTTCTTGCTCACTGACACTGCCATCAGACAACTCATATTTAATTCTTTTTTTTTTTTTTTTTTTTTTTGTGCTATTCTCTTTATTGAACATTATAAAGTATTGATAAAAGGGTACTTTTCGATTAGCCGGGCGCCAGTGAAATGTATATATCTATATATACATATATATGTATACATACACACATATATGTATGTGTATATATATATGTATATATACATACATGCATATATAAATGTGTGTATGTATAGATATATGTATACATAGATATATAAATTTCACTGGCGCCCGGCTAACCGAAAAGTACCGATAAAAGTTATAAAGTGATATGCTTTTTCATGGAAAATACTTCCACTAACGGGATTTTTTTTGATCTTGCATCTTTAAACCATGAAAATAATACTTCCTCCACATCTGCATATTTTGCTGTACGTAAACGTTTAAACGATAAGAAAACTGCATCCTTTTCGAAAATTTTAAGAATTTTTTCTCGATTTTTCAATATTGTGCTGAGAGTGCTAATCCTAAATTTTTCGCTACATCGCTTTTTTTTAACATAATTCTGGGAAGCATTTTATAATTTCGACTTTCTCGTCTAAACTCAACCATTTTCTTTTATCAGACACAGCCAGCGTACAGAGTTTTAAAAATTAACACGCCATAAATTTACAGGCAAAGCAAATGTCAATGAAATCAGTCACCGAATAAAAAAGAACATAATACAGTTCTGCTAAGCTGTCGTCTTTCTGTCTGTCTTAAAACACTGCCCCTCCCCCAAATCTCTCCTGGAACTATTGAAAATATGTGATTGGCCGTAGAGAAAAAGATTGAAGGTTACGGCATGGGGGATAAAAACTAGTAATTAAGAAAAAAAAATATTTTCCGCGTTAAGTAAAAAAAAAAAAAGTGAAAAATTCGCTATATCGTTTTTATTGCACGGTTCATGCTCGAATTCTTTTCGTTATATCATGCTTTTCGTTATAAATATTTCGTTATATCGTTTCGAATTCAGTATTCTTTAACATGCAGACCAACTAAATGGTAATGAACATTTCGTTATATCGTGCTTTTCGTTATATCGTAATTCGTTATAAAGTGCTTCAACTGTATCAAGTGAATTTTATTACAAAATTATATGCTTTAAATTCGGAGGGGGTTTGCTATTAAGCAATTATTAATATGTTTAACACAATATTTTAATTTCTCATAAAATCTTGGAAAACATTGATGAATAGAAAGCTTGATTTTTTGTGAATTAAATTTGTTTTTAAGTCTTCTTATTGATATTATCCAAGATTAATTTAATAATATGTTGTACCTTAAAACCATTTTTAAAAGCAGTTCTACAAAACGATTAAATAACAACTAGACCCGACTAAAATAACAACAATAACCCGTCAAAACGTGACGGAAAAAATACTATAACAATATCAGTAAAATAAGCCACTTAATTATTTAAGAAGGGATGCGTATGACACAGTCTTTCAAATATTTTATGGTACTTTTCGGTTAGCCGGGCGCCAGTGATTTATATACATGTATATATACACATATATATATAGATACAAAAATATCTACATACACATATATATACATATATGTGCGTACATATATGTATGAATATACATGTATATGCATATACATATATATTTATATATGTACATATATCACTGGCGCCCGGCTAACCGAAAAGTACCTATTTTATTTAAAAGTCCCCCCCCCCCCCAGTGAAATACAGTACTATTTTCGATGCAAACTCCAAACAAACAATCCGTAAACAACTGTGTAATGCAAATCAGTTTGACATTACCACCATATTCCCCACAGCAAGAAAGAAAATTTCATGGGCCTATGAAGTATCATACAAATAGTATATTCCTACGTTCATCTCATATTCAGTAAATAAAAGAACTTAGTACACGTCTCCCTCCCCCCTCACGTGATAATGCTACCGAATGAGCTCCAATGGCCAAAAGCACCGTCGAAATTCTACGTTAAAAAAAAGTTTTAAAATGTCCTCTTTAATCATTGTTTGTTTCAAATCCATATCTTCTAAAACGCATCCATTGTTTTAAGCTAATCAATTTTTATATAAATATGAAGAATCATTTTTACAAAAATAAATCAATCTGCAGATGAGGGAGAGTTTTAATGTTTTCAAGTGTAATTCATTTGTATGGTTTCTTCGGTGCCTTCACATAATCAGGATGATTATCCATCAGAGTTGGGGATATTTTCACTGATATACAGTTAAATATCCAATGGATCTTTAAAACAATTAAAAAATACAATTCCTAGCATATTCTGATGCAACATATACATCAACGAATTCAACATATCAATTTTATGTTAAACGTAAACTGAAAATACCGTAAAATCCCGAAAGTAAGCCTCCCTCCCACTTTTAAGCAATTTTGGTTTTCTTTTCCATTCTCGAATATAAGCCCCCCCACCTAAAAAAAAAATATATATATACATAAAATCTCGAAAGTAAACCCCCTCCCCCCTCTCACATACAAAAAAAAATTTGTGCACAAAAAATTTATTTTAAAAATCCAAGGGAGGCAATTTTTATTCTTTTGATATTTTTGACAGATTTCCACTTATGTTTTTATATGATGTTAATGAAATCCTTCCTCTCACATGAAATGTCTGTTTCCCTTCTATGCCCTCTCTAACATGAAAAGTTTGAAAACTTGAGAATCTTAAATCCTTCTGTACTTCTTTCTGCTCACTAGTAACGTAACAATTAGTAAAAAAATCAATCCTCTACACTACAATCTCCCTTTCCATAAAATTTATGCCTCTTCTCCCTCAACATATAACGTTTAAAATTTTTAAAACTCTTTATAAAAAAAATGCTCTATTTGTTGCTCTATACTAATAGTAAATAAATAATCAACCATTTAAATTTTCTCTCTACCACCAAGATGCCTGCTTCCACTCTTGTCTCCCCCCAGCAAAAAAATCTTTAAAACTCTATTTAAAAAATATATTCTGTCTTACATGTTGCTCTCTAGTAAAAATAAGTAAATAATCAATCATATAAATTACCCTCAACTCTATTCCTCTCTCTCTCTGAAACTTACACTTCTCCTTCCTTCCCCTCTCAGGATACAAAGTTTAAAATCTTTATTAAAAAATTTGCTGTCTAGTAACAATAAATAACTAATCAACCATTTCAATTATCGCTTTACCACCAAAATGTCTGCTTCTTTCACTTAGCTAACACCTATCAAAAAAAAAAATAAAATAAAATAAAATAAACTATTTATAAAAAAAATCCTCTGTCCTCTTTCTTGCTCTCTATTAACAATAAATAAATAATGAATCATATAAATTACAAACTCCTTCCATCGAAATTCATATTTCCCTCTCATCCAAAGAGTACAAAGTTTAAAATTTATAAAACTCTTATGTGAAGAAATTTTATGTCCTACTTGTTGCCTTCTAATTTATTTGTCACCTACGTTTTCTGTCTACTCCAAAAGTGTCTGCCCCACCCCCTCCCCACACATAAATTTAAAACTCTATTTAAAAAAAAACTGCTACCTTTATTTCTCTTTAGTAACAATATTAATGAATAATCAATCATCTAAATTATCCGCCTTTCTCCCAAAAGTTCCACTTCCCCCTCTGTCTTCTCACCCAGCAAATAGTTTAAAATCTTTAATATTATTATTATTTAAAATGTTGATCTATTTCTTATTTTGTAGTAAGGTAACTCATCTGATTTACATCATCTCATATAAGTATCACTCATCTAAAATCATCATTCCGTTTGAAAATTTTTCTCTGTCCTATTCTCCCAAAGAAGAGGAGTGGATTTCTAAATATGTCAGAGGAAAGCAAAAATGTTCACCTTTTTTGCAATTTGGCTGTTCTTCCCTGAATCACCTGTATGTTTTATGTTTTGAAATAAATATGTTCTCTAAAATAACTCCCCATCCATTAACAAAATATCAGCTGTGAGAACAGCCAAACTACAAAAATACTAAAATCTTCTCTTTGCCCCCCCCCCCCCTCTCCATGTCTAGAAATTCATCCCTTTTTCTGGAGATGGAGAATGGAACTTTAAAGGGAGAGTTAGATGATCATTTATTTATTGTTGCTATAAAGTGACAATATCACATAAAATCTTTAAAAAATAGTTTTAAAGATTTTTAATTTGTGTACTGGGGGGGGGGAGGGAGAAGCAAATTTTTAGAGGTGTGTGTGTGGAGGGGGAAGCAATTTAGATAATTATTTAAATTATAGTTGCAAGAAAGTTCTAAATAGATTAAAAAAAACTTTTAAAGACTTTAAAGCATGTACTGGGGGGGGGGGGGGGGCAAAGGAAATAAAGAGGACTTTTTAGAAGGGAGGGGGTATAATGTAGATCGTTATTTAAATATTGCTGGGAAAAAATCAGAAATAGAGCAGAAAAAATTAAGAAGAAAACTATGGATTTTTGGTACCAGAGGGGAGCAAAGGGGGGGAAACAGTAATTTTGAGAGCAGATTTAGATTATTGATTATTTATTGTTATACAATAAAATAAGAAATTGAGAAATTTTATTTAAAATATGATTTTAAAATTTTTTATTTTATTTTATTTATTTATTTTTTTAATCTACCGAAATACGGAAGATTTTCGCCCCTTTTTTTAAATTTTACAATTTTACAGATTTTAAATTTTACGAGATACATTTGTAGGGAGAGGATCTTGATGAGATAAGTGTGGGGGGCCGGAGGGAGAAGCAGGGATTTTAGGAGGATGGGTTAATTTAGGTGGTAGGTTGGAGTTATTTATTTTTAATATAGAGTATTTAATAAGGCTGAAAAAAAACTTTAAAATTAAAATGTTGTAAAGGTTATACTATTATTATATATTTTTATGTAAAAGCTATGCATTTTTGGTACCAGAGGGGGGGGGGCAAAGGGGGAAGTAATTTGGAGAGCAGGTTTATATGATTGATTATTTGTTGTTACAATAAAATAAGAAATAAAGAAAAATATAAAAAAATGATTTTTAAAATTTTTCCTTTTTTTTTTAGAGGGGGAGGAGCAGGATTTTAGGGTTCAACTTATTTTTATTTTATTTTATTTATTTATTTTTTAATCTGCCAAAAAACGGAAGACTCTCGCTCTTTTTTTAAAAATTTTACAATTTTAAAGATTTTAAATTTTATGCGATGCATTTCGAGGGGGAGGATCTTCATGAGATAAGGTTGAGGCAGCAGGGGGAAAGAAGCAGAGATTTTAGGAGGATGGATTTATTTATTTTAATATAGAGTATTTAATGAGTCTGAAAAGAAATTTAAAATTGAAAAGTATAAAGGTTAAACTATGCATTTTTGGTACTAGAGGGGAGGTGGGTGCAAAGGGGGGAAACAGTAATTTTGAGAGCAGATTTAGATTCATTTTAGATAGATAGTATTTATTGTTACAATAAAATAAGAAATATAGAAAATTATTTAAAAAATGATTTTAATTTTTTTTTGGGGGGGGGGGGGGGGGAGGGGAGGATTTTAGGGTTGGAAATTTATTTTTATTTTAATTTTATTATTATTTTTTTAATCTGCCGAAATACGGAAGATTCTTGCCCCTTTTTTACTTCTAAATTAATGATAAAAACAAGTTTTTAAATGATTTTTAGAAAAAATCCCGAATATAAGCCCCCCCTCCCAAATTTAACTTTTTTTGATTTTGAAAAAGGGGGGGGGGGCTTACAATCAGGATTTTACGGTAGTTTTTTTTTCCTGATCTTATGATTTATCAGTTTTTTTTTCACTTTTCATGATGGTTAGGGAAATATCTATTTTCAATTGTGGCAACTTTCCTAGGGGCTATTTTACATTATTATACATTATTAAAGCAAACTGATGGTCATTGTTGAAATAGAATTGAAAAATATTTCATGCTTGAAAATTATTTAAAATGTCGTTAAATTAAGCAGCAGTTTTTAAGTAAATTTTTTTTCTAATTGATGATGTATGAATTGAAATTGTAAAATGTAGTAAAAATTGAAATTTGTAGTATTTAGAAGTGATATGTAAGTGCGATGAAAACTAAAGCGAGAGCACTGTTTGTTACCACAACCGTTATACATTTCTAAAAATTGCCACTGCGTTTTGGCTGGCGTCCAAAAGTAGACTACCAATTTTTGAGATCAAAAGAGAAATTCACAGTAAAAGAAACAGGCCTTTGCCGCTAATAAGGAACTGTTAAATGAACTTATAACAAACCTACTAAAATAATTCCTATAAAATATTAGCCTTACATTGTTTATTCTAGCTAAAAAAACAATCATTATTTCAAGTTTTTTTTAAAAACCATAACAGTATATTTAATAATTTTTATTTTCCTGAAATCCTTTACTTTTGTGAATTTTTTTACTAAAAAATGAAATCTTCTAACCTATAATTAAAAAAAAGTAATTGCTAGCATGTAATCAAGGTATGCAATCAAGATGAAGCGCCATATAAAAACACCAGTTCTAATCTTTAAAATAAAAAATTGAAAAATCATTTAAAATTACGTCATGTTAACACAATCATATAAATCAAGCTAAGCATAACATCATTTTCACCGGGCAATCTTTTCACACGTACTTTATATACATTATTTTTAAGCTTAAACAACATGTATACAAATAAAAATATGTTTTGCATTTAATTGTAATGAAAAAAATGGCATCAACAAAGTTATAATGCATAATGATAAAATAAACCCAATGGACAATATTCCCGTGACGTCAAAATAAATATGAATTTTTATTCTCTTATACAACACACAGATAAATATTTTTACCAAAATTTAACTTGCAAATTAAAAAATTCGGCCTAACAGCCATGTGCTTTTAATATTTATTATTTCTCTTTTATCCTCGCAACCACAGAGTTCAGAGAATAAACTATGTGCCTCGCAACAGTGGGTGTATTCCGATTGCCGATTTTCTGACATCATAAGAAGATGTAAAATTTTAAATTAAAATTACGACTAATTAATAAAATTTTTGAACAAACAAATGTACGATGACAAATCTTTCACTTAAAAAAAGAATGATGTAATTTGATGCAGTAGTTTGTTCTGATGGATTGTCGAAAGAAAATGCTTAGCGTTTTAAATATATAGATAATAAAATTATTTACATTTAATAAATAGCAAATCACTATGTTTGGCATGGTTTGCAATAAAAATCCTTTGCATGGTCAAAGTTGAAATAAATGGGGCATTAGCATACATTTTGACATGGTGTTGGCATAACAGAATTATACATAGCATGTTAATACCAAAAAAATTGTAATGAATCCTTTTGAAATTATAGATAGACATCAAACGACATTCTTTTCTACTGAACTGTCAATGGAGGAATCACTGAAAACGAACACAGCAAGAATGAAGTGTTTGGCAATGGAAAAGGGTTGCCATATGACTAAAGAATTGTCAAAATAAAACTGATGAGTTAAAGACAAAAGCATAGAATGAACTAATGTTAAACATAAAATATTAAAATTGTCAAATAAGGCAAAACAAATGACAATGAGATTCAGTAGATACAAATTTAAAGAAAACAGAGGTACTTCTCAGTGTAGGGGCCTTAGTAAGATGGAGAAAATAAAAGATGGAAGAGAAGTCAATTTGCAACATATTTCATGGCAACCTATTCACTATTCCATATACACACGAAATTTTTTCCGTATAAAAAAGCCGTTTATCTATTTTTATATACAAGCAGTAAAAAAATTAGGTATTTTTATGTTAACAGTATGTAAACACTAGAAAATGAAAACAAATTCTTGGCCATAGCAGCTTTTACTTTTTGTGTGTGCAAATTAGAAACAATGCTTTGATTTTGAAATAAAATGTTTTGGTTTATGACATTAATTCTTATTTATTTTAAATTTTGTATTTTAAATGAAACACATAAGAAACTTGTATTTTAAATGTATGCAATATATGCATTTTAAATGAAAGTTATGTATTGTAAATTAAATGAGTGAAATGTTTTTATTTTTAAATGAAATGAATGCAATATGAATGGTGGCAATGGAAACAGTATTTGGTGATTTATTAGCAGCACTCCTCTAACATAAAAGTACTTTAAATTGTATATAAATAAAATGTTTATACATACAAATCCATATATAAATAAGTATAAAAGTTCATCAGGGTTTTTTCACAGCCGTTTGTATCATTTGGCAACAAATCTCACTTTCTGAAACCCTAATTACGATTGAATGGATAAGGTATCAAACAGATATTGGTCAACAAAAGACAAACTTCCGATTTTCTACAAATTGGACACTTTTTTTTACAAAACAATTTCAAAAATTGCTCTATTTATTCTGAATAAACTTTATTGAAAAGAAGACAAAATTTACATTGTTGGACTAAAAGATTGAGTTTGGATTGCATTTATAAGTGGCTCAAAATCTCCAGTGCAATTTGAAAATCATGGAAATACATAAATTCTTCAATTCAATAAAAAATAACGAAAAACTTAATATAGAAAATCAAACATCTGAGTCTCAGGTGCATTTTGACCTGCCTTTGTTTATATGGAACCCAATTTGAAATGCGATACATTTCCCTATTCATCGCCAACAGACATACACAGTCAAACATCTTTCTTTTATTAATACAAATATTATTAGCAATATGAGATTAGCAATTATTGCTATATATTGGTAATATAGATAGCAATTATTGGTAAATGTGTAAACAGTATTTGATAATAAAAATCCAGCCTCAATATTCTTTGCCAGTAAAAAGAATAATTATTCTGAAAGATTAATAATTCCCTTTATCTGACCTTTGTAAGGTGCACTAGAAAAGATTAATATGGGCACAGCATTATCTTTTAGCCTGACACATGATAGAGACATCCAGTCAATCCTGTCCTCTGTAAAATAAGCAGAACCTAGTAAATTATGTCGTGATAAGGCTCCAATCTTTATGACGAACTGCTAATGCATGTCTTTACATAGAATCTCTTGAAAAACTATAAACAAATTAAAACATCTTAAACAAATGTACTAAAACTAACATTACTTTTCTTGAGAATCTTAACACGGAATCAATGGAATACATTTGATACCAGGTATCGATCCATGAAAGCTGGGTCTATTTCACAGGCCCTTGAAAAATTTATACTCCATAAAAATGCATGTTTATAAAATTTTAAGTTGAAAATATAATTTTCAAGTACACAAAAAAGCATAACATTTGTTATAAATAAGCATCTGCGAACTTTAGAATTTATTTAAAAAATAAAGCATTGTTAGATTAACCAAAAGAAAAATTTAGTAGATCAATAAAAAGTAAAACTGGGATGCCATTTACTTTATAAATTTTAATATTCTCCCATACAAAAATTAAAAAAATAAAAGAATAAGACTATTTTTCCAAAGAAGAAAAAAATTGCATCAATTGCTGTAGGGGAAGTGGTTGTACCTTGGGTCATTTTTTTTTGCAAATTTTTTAAAAATTCATTTTAACTCCGATTTTAATTTTGTTTTTTTTAGATTATTACCTATATATTTGTGTACTTAACACTACCTTTCATTTAAAGATAATTCCAAAAATAACCGTGTAAAAAATAATAAAATACAGGATTGGAAAGTGACCTTAGGTACAACATAGTGTTGTACCTTGGGTCAGCAGGTGTTGTACCTTGGGTCAAAGTAAAAAAAATAGATGAAATGTAAAAACAACTGTATTTCACACAATATAGAATACAAAGAAATATACTACTAAATGAAGATGAACATTAAAGGCTTCTGAAATAAGTGTTTTGAGTCATTAACGTTAAGCATTGTTCATTTAACAAACATATGCACACTTTAAAAAAAAATTTGATGAGCTTGTCGTTCAGATTGTCCAGTAGTAATTGGTGCAGGCAGTTTTCTTTCTATGTTATTAATATCAGTGATATAAACATCATCTTTTTCTAGAATAAATTTGTTTGTATCACCAAAACGCTTGTAATATTTTACTTCCATTTCTCCTTCTCCCAAATCCTTTATGACTTGTGCCACAAAATATGAAACACTCTTCTCCTTTGCTAATTTAGTTAAAACAAAAATTCCTGCTGATATATCTTCCATGTCTTCATCTCCTTTTTTGTATTCAGTAATTTCATCCACGGTTACATCATCATTACTGGAATCTGCAAAAGCTATATCAAAATAGTCTTCATCAGAACTCAATGCAATAATTTTTTTTTCTTGAAACTTTTTTTTACGACTGGTTGATACTTCTTTTTGCTCTGTTCTATTTCTCTCTTCTCTGGTGTGTCTGTTAATATTCTAGTTTTACCACATTTCCTTCCACGTTAAGCCTTTTTTCTAGGTTGTGCCCCTGGAAAGGTTTGGGGATCCTGGGCAAAGTCTCAAATTGCCCATGTGATAGTGAGGGCCTGCCTCTCCCCCCCCCCCCCCCTGTAGAAAATTACATATTGCTGCTGCTGGATAAAGGAAATAAAAATGACATGTTTTTGTGCAATGATAGGTAGGCTACCTATATAAGCTATTACTATCTTAAAGTAACAGAATTTCAGCTTGTGAAAGCTTTAGGGTTATAGGAATTTTTTCAAAAACTGCTGTAAAGGCAAAATAAAAATACATTCTTAAGGTTATTAAAATAGACCTATTATAAAATATATGGTAACAGTGGTCTATCTGGTAGCCTACACACATATTTGATAAGTGATAAGCCTACACAAAAATATCTATGGAGAGGGGATAGGTTTAAAATTAAGATTAATATAATATATTTTCAAGTGCAAAAATGCTTAGTTTTTATTTTAAAAAATTCAATAGAGGAAGTATGGGACCCACAACCCCTTACTCCTGTGCACACCTGTACATATGATAACAATGACTTAAAAATAGTAAGTATATATTATGATTTTCTAAAGAGTAATAACCGTTAAAATATTTTTTGTATTTTAAAATTTGTTCATTTGAATGACCCAAGGTACAACACAATTTAGTGACCCAAGGTACAACATCAAGTACTGAAAGCTTAAACAGAGGATAACTGTTTTTAAAAATTAACTTTTAAAAACATAGATGTTTGGTAAATAAAGAGCAAAAAATGTACTTCTTGCTTGCTATTTCTTTTTAGCTATCTTGTAAAAACCTTTTCACTATAACAAAGACCATGAGCACATAAAAATTTACTTTTGGGTTGTAAAATCCTTTGTTGTCTCTCTACTCAGCATCTACATAAGCTATGAGAACAAATCAAAGCTACAGTGCTATTTAGTTTTAAAATGAAGAAATAGGATGTATTTTTGGTCTGCCACCTGTTATTAAAAAAGAGAATAATATGCTGACCCAAGGTACAACCACTTCCCCTATACTCTTATGTACATGCCCTGACAATGATAATTCACAACCCAATGACAAAATGTGTAACTCTACTTCTAAAAAAAAAAAAGAATTGGTATCTTATTTATGTTATAGAAGTGCACATTCCTCTCCGGAACTCCATATTATAACCCCCCCCCCCCCATTCCTTGCAGCATCAGAAATCCCTGCCAGATCACGGTGAAATGTGTGGGTTAGGCTTACCAAAAAAAAGAGCAGAATAAGCTTTCAAATGAAGAAATATTACAAATTTAATATGAATAAATATATTTAATGATATTCCTTCTTAAAAGATAAAAGTCAATATTAAAGGAATGATTGTAGACTATTCTACAATATAACGGCATTAAAATGCGACAGTAATTTTATTTCATTTCATGTCGGATTCAGGTTAAATACTTCAATTTTGAGTCAGGAAAAAATGTTTTACTGGGTTCGGGTTTGGACAAGATAATTTTCACAATAATAATACAACCTGACCCGAGCGTGAAGTGGAATAAATTTAATGGATTTGTGAATTGATAGTATTTTTTTTTAGGTGCGTTCGTAATTATATAAATATGTATGTAATTATATAATATTGTTGTCGTTTGGTCCGTCCGCATATAACACAAAAATTATCTGACCGAATGGTATGAAATTTGAGATATATTATCTTTGCAGAATTTTGTCGAGATATTTAAAATTTATATAAAAATCAAATCAATTTAGAAGATATTAATAAAAATATTTAAGAAATTTGAATTTTTTTTTTAATCCGTGTTTTCTTGTTATAGGAGTTACCGAGGTTTAATCGTCAAGCGACCGAGATACTTTTTTTTTTTTTTTATACCGCTAACCAGGCCCCTACCTGCCCGGCATGAATGCCTAGCTTAACGGGTTAGTACCTGGGTGCGGGGCGGAAATCGCCTGATCACAGCATGGCTGTGATCCACCTGACTATTGATTCAGTCAGGTGGATCACAGCCATGCTGTGATCAGGCAATTTCCGCCCCGCACCCAGGTACTAACCCGATGACAAAATGTGTAACTCTCACAGAAATTAATCTGCAGACGATATAATTCATTTCATAGAATAAAAAATCATCAAGATGTGAATATTTATATAACTAGCTACAGTACAAACGCACCTCATTTGTCACGTTTGACGTACAATTTCCAACTTGTTTCCTTTTACGAAAGGGTAACATCCTTGGAATTATTTTTAAGCGAAGGAATTGGTTGGTTGGTTGTATTGGGTTTTATGGCACAAGGTCCCATTGGGGACATGCTGTGCCAAGTGAAGGAATTGGACTTGGTGAAACTGGAATGTTGAATATGTTTGCTGCATACCATACAATATGAACTTCGTATGTTTTTTTTTCTCACTCTCTCAATCTATTACAGGCGGGAAACAAAGTGCGTATTCCGTATTTGAAAAGGAGGGACAACGATTCATTAAAATCCTTATCCACTATTGTATATAATTATTTATTGCGCTTCATATATATAACATACATGGGCGCCGGCAGAGAGAAATTAAGGGTGAGATAAATTTGGAAACACATGTGATTGTGACCTATCGAGATGAAATAAATGTTATCTCAAGTCAATGTTGTGGTCCCACCATAGGCCAAGGGATTTTTTTTATTAAAGAAGAATATAAAAATGAATTAAACTAAACAACGATTTTTTTTGGTCAGAGCAAGACAATGTTTAAACATACCAGCATTAAATCAATATAGAAATTTAACAAAATAAAATACAAACAATTCGAAAATAGACCTTAGCTGGATTATTTTTATTTTCCTCAGTCAACGAAAACATTTTACTTCTATTTATTAGCATTAAATTATTTTAATTCACTCTTAGGAACAATAAATTTTATTTTTTCATATATAGACAAAATTTAATTTATTAAATTTCGGAATCCACGGCGAAATAATGGCCCTTCCTCGCACCCCTTTGTTGGTGCCCATGGCGACATACATTACATTAATACAGCAGCCACATGTTATATTTCACCTCTTTGCATTCCTCATTTGGATATATCGTTCTTTTTACGCGTACACGAAAAATAATAAGTTTTACTTTAACGACAATTTAAAATAGCTTATATATAATTTGATTAGAATAAGTGTATTTATTTATTGTTATTTTATTAAAATATTGTAAAATTATTATAAAATATTATTTCGGAGACAAATATAAACATTTTCTTGTTTGTTATCATATTACTTAATGTTTTAATGATCTCGATTATAACACGCTTTTATTTCGAGTCTTCCAGATTGCAGATGTAACAAAGGGCTACATAGGGTATTTAGAATTTAGACAGAGTACAATAAACAAAAAATAATTTTTAAAAATACCATGGAATTTGCATTGTTTCCTTTTATTACTAGTTCAAGCTGACAGAACATTGATGCGGCATCTTCGCGTTCTCCTCTCTCTGAGAACACATATCAACTCATCCGATAATTCTTGCAGGTGTCTAGCAGGAGCCAAGGGTTTAGATTTTTTAAAAATATACTATATATTTAATATAAATAATTTGATCAGTTTTATACATAACTTCAAATTTTAATACTTTGTTCCTATATCACGATATCGATATAACAGAATATCTATACTAATAAAAAAAATTCGCTCTCTGTGTGTGTGTGTGTGTGTCTGTTGGCGATGGCTAGCAAAATCTAGCCCACCTAGAAGCCTGCAAATTTAGATTTAGGTAGTCTAAACCTGGTACACCTGAACCTGAGATTTTTAATATTTTGAAAATTAGAGTAGTTAATTAAAAACTGATCAAAGATCGCAAATAAAAAATCTGTCTTCCGGAAACGGCTTGTGCATGCCCAGAAGGCATTTATTCGTTCCTCCATTAAAAGATGAAACAAAGCGTGGGTCATTCCATTTTTTTTAAAGTTTTTCTAAATTCGCCATGGGCGAATGGCTAGAAATACGGAAAAACCGTCTACATATTCTGAAAGAACATACTTCTCGAACGATCTGGTTGGTCTGAAAAAAATATTACATTTAACCCTTTCAAAAAAAATAATTAAAAAACATCGAATTTATGTTTTTTATTTTCACCTGTTTTCCGAACCTTGCATCCACCAGAATACAAAGGATACGGAAAAACGAAGGTCACCAAATTAAAGTTCTGAGTTTGCCCTTTTTAAAGCCAGTGTAAAAAGCCAGTTTTTAAATATATGAAAATTAACCCTTCGAAAAAGTTTATTTTTTGTATGCCATTTTGCGATTTTGGCAATTTTTAAAAATTTGCATCGGCGATGCAGAGAAAGGTACGAAAAACGAAAAATACCAGACAATATCTACATCTATTCTTTTTTCGACATCTGTATTTGTTTTTGAAAAATACGAATATTAACCCTTTAAAAAAAATTTTGTGCAGGACTCTCTTTTGCAAATTCCGATTTTCTGCAATATATAAAATCTGGCATCGGCTCTCTAAAATAACCAAACAAAAAACAAACACACCTAAAGACATCTACGTTCTATCTGGTTGAGGCAGAAACCTTTAGTTTTTTTAAAAAAATCATGTTAACCCTTTCTAAAACGTTTTTTACCGTAAGTCAATTTTGATTTTTAAACTATTTCTCTTATCGTTAAACATCCGAATTGGCGTTTATAAACAAGATACGAAAAATTAAAAATACTGTACCTAATCTATATTCCTTTGTTTTTTAAAATCTGGTATCCGTTTTGAAAAATTTTAATTTTAACCTTCTGAAAAAAAATCCTATCCAAAACTTACTCATGCGATTTAATTTTTTCGGTCCAGGTTTAAAAATCAGCATAGACTCGGAAAATGTGAGTATGGACAAACAGTAGACTCCAGATCATAGACACGTTCATTTTCTTCAAAACGCATAGTTGGGTTTTAAAAAATATCTACATTAACTCTTTAGAAATCGATCGATTACGTAACCTGCTTTCGCTATTTCCACTATTTTGGCAATGTTTACCCGTGGTTAAATTTCAATTCTAATAGGAAATTTTGTTTGGTTGAGTGTTCTGAAAAGGCCTCTTCCAGAACAAACTGCGCCCCCTGGCGGTGGAACTATAAGAGTTTATCTGGTTCTATGGACCCGATGACGACGGTGTTTAGCTCATTCGACTTGATATCTATAGCCTTAAATATTTTAGTTGCACTTTCGACCACCAGGATGCGCTTTCCGATCTTGTGTTTTATGAGCCTGATTACGACGGGGTTTGCCTCATTCAACTTCATTTCGATAGCCTTACAGTTTTCAGTCATATTCGTATATAGCAGATTATTAATATTTCCGGCCCGGGCAATGCCAGGCGGGTTGGCTTGTCATGATATAGAGATGCTGATTTATCATACTTAATTCCAGACATCACCCAGCCCTAAATGGCACAACTACAATAATTTGTTTCTTTAAAATGGCATCATTTATATACGTAAGCAATACTATGTTGAGATGATATTTAATGCAATTTAAAGTTTCTTTCAAAAAACTGCTGTGATATTGGTTGAAACTCTTAAGATTTTTTTTTTCTTTGTTATAAATTTCCTCTACTGATAATTGAAGAAATGCAACTGAAAAATAATTTCAACAGAAATATGATATATTGCAAACAATGGTGTTAAATTTTGCAACAAAAGCTACTGAGACTTTTATTTTGTAATATACTAGGGGGCTCTGCCAGCTGCTCGCTACGCTCACCAACCCCCGTTCTGATTTCACAGCCTCTTAAAACCTGGTAATGTATCCTGTTTTAAAAAGATGATGATGATGATGATATCACGAACGGCGACTATCTTCTGTAATCAGGTTATAATACTTTTTCATTTAACTGGTTATAATGCTTTTTCATTTAATTCATCTTTTTTATTTTTAATATTCATGTGTAAACACAATTTTTATGACGTAATTTTCTTTATTTCCTGCTTTTAACACGTGATCATTTAATTATTTTAAACTTTCATTATTGTTTTTAACTGTCTCGCGCAAATGCATTTTTTATTTGAGATAAAACAATCCTTTGCGCTTATTTAGAAATTGGCAACAATATAAAAAAAGGACATTTCCCAGCTGACTGAAAATACCAATACAAATTCCACTACTTAACAAGAAGAGAATTGAACATCTGAACTGCATCTCCCCCTGCCAAGCATAGAACTTCATGGTAAACTAAAACTGAAAAACCCTATATTCAGCATTCAAAAACCAGCCTATAATAATGGAAAAATTTTATTCAATTAAATTGAGAATTCTATTCTATGTAAGACACCCCTTAACTATTACAATTTTAATTAAAGCCATTAAATTATTCAATTAAATTCATGTCCAGACCTTACAACACCCTATTTAACACTCTTAAACATTTTCCTAACACATTCTTTAAAAATTCCAGAAAATGTAACACGAGTTCCCAATATATAAAATTATACAAAATAAAAAATATATATATATATATAAACTTGATTCACTGGAGATCTATACATCTTAATCTGAGCAAATTGATCTAATACTATACTCGTGACCATACAGCTCAAAAAAATATGTCCTTCCTTATCCACAAGACAAATCTAAAACTTTGAAGCAATTAATCCCCAGATGAATCTAACATAAATTTAACACTAAAGAAATTAAGAAAAATATTAATTTAACTACTAATAAAAAAACTTCCAAATCAATTCATCTGCTCAGTGCAAAGAAACTAAACCCAGAATCAAACCACTCAATCATAAAGGTCAAATATCCAGGGTCTAAAATATATCCTCTTTTCTTCAGAGTTGGAAATATAGCAATCTAAAACAATGTGCAATCCTCAACTCCTCATTGGTAAAACCAATTACATTTCAGCACTGAGCAGTAAAAAAAAACATATCAAGATCAACTTACATTTAAAAATTTTACACTTTTACTTGACCCTGATACTAATTTTACCTTACACACTATACTTTATACAATATTTAACTCTGCATTGCTCAACCCAAAACAAAATACATCAGCATATCCCTACCAATATATATCCTCTCTAAAAATCAATTTGAGGTGGTGCTTACACTAATATGCCCAATGACCACACAATGTTTCCGTTGAGAAGCAAAGGCAGCTATTCTAATTTAAAAAAAACTATCCGTCCATTGAAAATAAGCAAGCCAACCATACTACCCATCTCGAGAATTCACCAATTAACAATTTCAATTAAGTAATAAGTTCAGGTTATGTAAAAATATATACTTTTTCTTGATATTAAAAATTCTGAGACAGAAAAACTATTCAGAAGACCATCTGTGAAAAGACAACATTATCCTATACTAAAAATTCAAACCCCCATTTGGGTATCAGCATGACACCTATCACAAAAACATGTTTTTTTTACTTCTAAAAATAGAAGACATTTGCAAACATAATATTCATACATAGGACAACTGGTCATATTTCACCAAAAGATCAAATATTGTAAAGATTCAAGCTAAAAATTTCAATAATAAATTAAAATAAAACATAACATACATAATTTAATAACTAGACATTTGCATACGCATTAACCAGGGCATGAATAGAAACAATGCACTAAGATTCCAAAAAGGACCTAAAAAAAAGAAAAACTCCGTACACAAAAATTTCAATAATATACTGGAGTCAAAGGGAAACCAACAAAACCTTTAAATGATCTCACCAGCATATAAAAACAACCCATAATGCCATGCAAATGTAAAAAAAAAATCATAAAACTCAAGCAAAAACATACATAAGCATTATATCAAAAAAAATTATTCAAACAAAAACAACTCTCATCTGGCAGAATGAACTCTAAGTGGCATATCCATAACTAGCCTACTTAGCTAAAACATTACCACTGCCTACAGTGGAAAAATTCAATATCTCACCCGATGAGATTATACTTAAATACTTTAAACAAAACTCATTTACAAATTAAACAAATTTAAAAAAGAAAAAACATTAAAAAAAAAACTTTCTGAAAAACTAACTATACCAATCAAAACTTAATTTAATAGCTTAATAAAAAGAAACCTCAAATTTTTATATTAAAATAAGCCAGATTTAAATATTCTAAACTATATAAATTTCCCAAGACAGGAACATATAGTCAGCCCACCTGTCAAATAGCAATTAGCCTGTCTTACTTTACAATTAAATTTTACAAGTAATTTTAAAAATCGTGACAAAATTCCATATTAAAAAAAAATTTCATATTACTTATTCACTTTAAATTTCTTATCAAAACCATTTCATTCAAACATTCAGCATAATTTTAAATTGATTAATATAATTAAAAAGTAAAGTCCACTTATAAAAATGTTCAACATTTTACAATAATTAGCACAAGAACCCCCCTTTTCTTTCTTTAATATGCCGAATAACAACACATGTCTTGCCAGTAATTTCGAAAGATGCACAATGTCCCGACTATGAGTCACCAGTTCGTCAGAGCAAAAGGTCAGGAAAACAAAGTTCCTTGTCACAAATGAAGTCAAAAGAATAAGCGATCAACCATCAAAATGCCCATCACGCTCCACTAAAAAAAAACTTGTTACTAAAAACCTTGAGCCTTTGAACACAGATCAGACAAGTCATTATGGGAAAAATGCCAAGGACACCGTCCCTATTCACCACTAAAGAATCACTAAATGCAATTTTTGAAGACAGCACTGCAAAACCTGAGATTCACTATAGAAATACTTTCTTGTCAAGCTTCAAATCATTCTAATTTTTGATCATTCAAGATCATCACAGAAACATTGACTTTAATGTAGCTTCAAAACATCATATTGAAGAGGATCAAGACTTAAAGTCCCCAGGGATCAGCATCACATCATTAAAAAAAATTTAATATTTAACATAATTAATCATATTTTACATAATTAATCATAAATTACCAACACTAAATGCAATATCGGCCCCCCCTACTAAAATACTCACAGACTTATAGGCCGAATTGCCATAAAATTACTTTAATTCAGATTGAAAAGAAAATTTCTTCTTGTCTTCTCTTCTTACTTAAACTATCTGATAACTTAACATCTTAACTAAATATCTCCTTAACAAATCTTTAAACTTAACACCCACTTCAAAAAGATATACTAATTCAAACTTCTTAACAAAACTTTAAACTGCAAAAATAGTTATGGCAGGCATTATCCAAAAGGGGATAAAAATGACCATAGGCCCATAACCCATGATGGTTGATACATTAACGTTATCACCATAAAAATTGATTAACAATTAAGCAGAGGTTAGTCATTAAGACTAACACGCAGACTGAAAGCGTATTAGCTGAGGTCAAATTTATTTGTAAAAATGTGTATTATGATTTATGTAAATAAAGCATTAATCTAGAAATAAAAAGGAAGTCCAATTTAAAATCAACAATCTTTAAAATCAAATATCTTTATTAAAAATAGAATAAAAATAAAAAGAAATTAACATAACTAAATTTATAATATTATGAAGATCAAGATTTTTATAACAAGTACTTTAAATTCATTTCAATTAATATTTAATTTAATTGATATACAAACTCAAACTGAAATGGAACCATGGCCAAATTAAATATGTTAAGCCAATTTCCAGCACGTCAAAAATGAAATTAAACTAAGTAAGTAAACTTTAAATATTCATTATAAATAGAAACCCAATTAAAACTATTGAAAAGATTAATATACTGACGATATGATGACGATGCCGATCACGAGAAAAGAAAACATCTACCATCGTTTAATGAAACAATCCTTGAAACCTCTTAATGACAGAAGAGGGAAACTCTGTCTTTTCTGCACATCTTTACTATCAATACTTCGTTATCCAAACTTCTAACACTAATTAAACATGAAGTTGATAATGGCCATCGTTGAACGTGCAGACGAAAAACAATTAACACTTCTAAACGGATCACCACATTATCAACACAACGGCAGCTTTCCTTGAAACAAAAATAAGTTCTTTAAAAGACGATATCTGTTTGTTATAAAGCTGAACAAAATGACCTACTAAGCTACCTGTAACTAAACATCAACTTAATAACTAAAGAAACAAAACTAAAGGTTTAAAAACAACATACAGGAAGCCGATTCAAAACTTCCAGCCATCTGCTTATATACTCTCCCGTTGAAGAAAAACAAACATACTACGCAGCTCGTGCAGCTCGTACACGTGCCTTCCGAACTCTAGAAGCATCTGGGAAGTGACGCAATACGTGACAGCCGCAGTAGTGAGAATCGTATACTGATCGAAGGACGCCATCTGCCGGCCTTCGGCCAAACTCTTCACTTGACCGGTGAGAGTGAAATAACGATGTTTGGAGAATGTAAACAACAGATGTTTCCGGGAAGTTGAAACGTAATAAAGAGTTTATAAAGGATAAAACTTAAATAGAAAAGGTAAATTAAACTTATTTGAACTTATAATTTATTTAATAAAAGTAAATTATATTTGAATATAATGAAATTATGTTCAAGAATATTAAAAGATAATGAAATTTAAACAAACATTTTAACTTAATGATAGATTTGAAATAAGGAAATTAGGTAAATAGATGTAATGGGAATGGAATTTAACTAGAATAGTGACAATTAATAGTAATGATAGAAGTTATAAGAACAGTTATATAACCTATTTCCTAACAATTCTCAGTATAAAGTTCATAAACAGTACATAGTATCACAATATATCTTTATTACAAAAACGTAATTACTATAATCAAAATATATTTAACTTACCCATATTTCTCTATTTTCTGTTCAATATTAATAGCTCACTCGTTAAAAGTATTTATTGTATACTTTACAATAGTTGATAAATTGTATTTATTTCATAAGCACACCGCATACGGTGATATTCGATTAAAACGATAATCGATTGGCGTAGTACGTATTTTTTTTCCTATTGTATTTTAAGATAACCTGTGTTTCAATATTAATAGCTCACTCTCTTTAAAAGTATTTATTGTATATTTTACAATAGTTGATAAATTATATTTATTTCATAAGCACACCGCAAACGGCGATATTCGATTAAAACGATAATCGATTTGTGTAGTACATATTTTTTTTCTATTGTATTTTAAGATAACCTGTGTTTTATTATTAATTCATATTAAGATTTTATCGCTATTCTTGTTACTTTTAATCCAATTTTGTCGATCGTATTGTGACTATTTCATTTTTACCGATTTTTCAATGATGCGGCACTTCTAATGGGTGCGGCGCTTACGTGTATATTTGTTTTTTTACAGATTTTTCAATGATGCGGCGCTTACGATGGGTGCAGCGCATATTCCCGAAATTACGGTACACTTTTACTGTTTTTTAGTATGCACTTTATAAAGTAAAAAGGTCAATGCAACTGCAGAAAGTATCCAGAAAATGAATTTCAATCTTGCTTTTGTCTTTATTTTTCTAACTAGATGTTGTACAATAATCAAGAATGCCTCAGGTATTTTTAGGTGCGTTTTTAATTATATAAATACGTAGCACCTAGAGTTGTCATCTGATCCGTCTGCATAGAACAGTACAAAATCCATCAAATTGAAAGGTTTGAAATTTTATATAATCGTTGCATAATTTTGTCAAGTCATTTCAAATTTTATATGAAAATTAAATCTAAACTTAAAAAATCCTATCTTACATTAATTCAATGATATCCCACAATAGATAATGATTCCAGTTTGCCATGGTGATGACATCCTATTTAACCCTCTGACTGCTTATCCCGCAAGCCATTTGTAGAAAAATTTATATAATTTACAATTTTTGAAGCAATTTTGTATTAAAAATTTCACACTCAAAGGTTGAAAATGAAAACAATAAATTTACTACTTATTTCATATACAGGATAATTTGAAATATGTAATAGTATAGGACAGGGAGTCGGCAAGTAATTTTAAGTAGGGTCCGAATACTTTTGAAAATTTTTATCGAGGTCCAGAGAAAAAATACTTAAGTAATATTAGTAGTTATTAATTTTAAATTGTTATCTTTACACATACATACATACACTATAAAATAGAAAAATCAGGTATTTGTTATGAAAAATTGCTATCTACACAAGTATACGTTCTGAAAAAAATTATATACACATTATAAAATAGAAAAAGCAGATAATTGCTGAAAAATTACACTTGCGGTCTTGGGCTAGTTTTTTATAATTTGGTTCACGTGGTGAATAGCTAATTCGAAGAGTGGGTAAAAATTACACTTGGAGGTCCACGATTTGACCTTCCATGGTCCGGATGTGGACCGCGGTCTGTCAGTTGCCGACCATTGGTATAGGAGATAAAGGTCAAATAGGAGATAAAGGTCAAAAGGATTTTGAAAAAAAAATTGAGCAGTCAGAGGGTTAAGATGGAGTTCTATTATTTCCATATGACTGAATTTAAAAACCAAATTTGCATACTAAAATTGTTTAATTATATCGTTTTCTTCATTCTATTAAATCCTATCCTATGTAACTAGTCAATCTACAGATCAGAGGCCTCAACGTCAGCTGTACAAATAATTGTTCATTAATCTCACTAATTTTTAACATTATCTTCATAATATTTGATATCCTAAAATTCCTTTTTACTTTCTTCTATCTATAATAGAAGAAAGCATAGTAATCGAATTTTTTTTTTCAACGGATTTACACGTTTTCTAGGGGTCAGAGATTCTGAAAAACATGTTTTTACAAAATGTTTGTCTGTCCTCATTGTATCATCAAAAAGTATATGAAGTTATGCTTCAAATTGAACCACATTATTTTCCTATGTTTTTGGCTATGGCAAGCAGGTTCTATCAGAATTTAGGGATATTTTGATGAATGGACGCACTGTGATTGATATTTTTTTTCCATTTTCACTATTGTATCATCGAAAAGTGTATATGAAGTTATGCTTCAAATTGAATAACGTTTTTTTTTCTATGTTTTTGGCTATGGCAAGCAGATTCTATTAGAATTTGGGGATATTTCGACGAAAGGGGACACTGTGATAGCCATTTAAAGATTTCAAATTCAAAAAAATGTACAAAAGAATTAGAAATCCTAAAAGTTTATTCGTTAAATGTTCGGCCTAGATCAGGAGAATCCGGAACAATTTTTGTTTTGCCTCTATCTTAAAAAAATGGCTGAGATATAGCGGTTCGAAATTTTAGGGTGGCTGACATTTTCAAACAAGACAGCAGAATTCATCCATAAATGGGTTTAATTTAGGAGTTTTAGTTAACATGGTTTCGGCAAATTTTCTTTCATTGTTGTAACCATTGTTCCTATTATATGCTTATCACTATATATTTATATTCGCCAACGTCAAATTCTTGCCAAACTTTGTGAAATATCGAAAATTTGGCAACCAAAATAGGTTGCCATAAATGAAGCCAACTTGGCTGTAGAGGACTAATTTGGCGATATTCTCATTCAAATTCAATGTACTGGGATTGAATCTCCTTTAATTAGGTTCCACGCATTTTACCTTCGTGTTTTCCAGTAAAATTAGCTAAAATCTTAAAACCAAGGAATAGGGAGGTTATCTGTTCCTGTCGGTTCAGGCCAGAAGGACTTTTCGTAGTTTAGTATACATCAGTTGATTGCATCCCGGTAACCTGACGATTCCAAGCAGCTGGCGAAAAATATTGATTTTATTAGCGATGTGATAGCAAATTTTGAAGTATTAACATGACTGAGATAGAAGAAAGTTTTGTGATTGGCACGTCCGACTAGTTTTAAAGTTATTTTTACATTTATCTATACTAATATTATAAAGTAGTAACGTTTGTTTGTTTGTAGGGTGTAATCTCTAGAACTACTGAATCGATTTCAAAAGTGATGGTGACACTCCCTGCTCCAACATAGACTATATTTTAAGTTGGAGCCACTAACTCCAAGGGGGTGCAGGAGCCAAAAAACATTCTAAAATTGCGATTTTTTTCTATACTGAAGGAGCTAGAAATGTGAAATTTGACATTGTAGTTACTTATGAGATATAAATGCTCTCTAAAAATAAATTTAAAAAAAAAATCGAAATTTAAAAGGGTAAAATGAGCGAAAAGAGTTCTAAAAACATTCTAAATTACAATTTCTACAGAATCTTTGTAACTACAGAACTGATTTTAAAAGTGATGGTGACAATCCCTGCTCCAACACAGGCTATATTTTATGTCGGTTCCACTAACCCTAGGGGGGGGGGGGGTGCAGGAAATAAGCAAAAAGCTTTCTAAAAACATTCTAAATTACAAGTTCTATGGAATTTCTGGAATTACAGAAACATTTTCAAAAGTGATGGTGACAGTCTTTGCTCTAACATACACTATATTTTATGTCAGTGCTACTACCGTCAAGGGTTTGCAGCAGCAAAAAACATTCTAAAATTGCAATTTTTGTGATACTGAAGGGATTAGAAACTTGAAATTACGCAAGGTAGTTACTTATAAGATATATATGCTCTCTAAGAACAGTTTCTAAATAATTTGAAATTTAAAAGGGTGATATGAGGGAAGTGTTTTACAAATGTTCTAAATTACAATTTCTATTAAATTATTATGGACAGAATCTTGAAATTTGACATGGATGATACTTTTTAAGACTCAAGTGCACACTGAACAGTTTTATTAAAAAAATCTAAATTTAAAAGTGTGAAGGGAAAAAAGTTCTAAATTACGATTTTTTAGGTAGATTTCGTAAGAAATACTACCTATTACATTCTCACCTAAGTTGGAAATTTTGAAAAATTTTTGCAGATCTACGCCGATCATGACTCCCAGAACCCAAAACCACCCCCAATTCAAAACTTTATATATCTATCTATCTATGTCACTTTTTTCTGACCACGATAACTGGAAAAATTCTGCATTAATCTTTTACAAACTGATACATAAAATCAAGGGGCATAAAATCTCGGTCAAGTTCGTTAATGGGCAAAATCGAACCAAGGGGGGGAGGGTGGGGGGGCTTTTTGTGAAAACAGAAAAAACCCCATAATTTCTTAATTATGATACGTATCAAATCCGTTTAAAGTTATTATTACTTCTAGGAGAAGGGTCGAAAATGTCTGTATGACAGATTTTTGATATAATTAAAAATGGCCCAAGGGGGGGAAAAAGGGGGGGTTTTAAGAGAAAAAAAAATCATAGCTTCGTCAATTCACAAGATATCAAATTCGCGTAAATTTATTATTAATCCTCTTAATATTATCTAAAACTTTTATATTGACAAATTTTTTATAGGACCAACCGTTATAGCAAAAAAAAAATTAAAAACAAAAAAAATCCCTGCCGGCTCCGCCTGCAAACAAGTTATTTTTCGAAGTAGGCGGTTCCAACTCCCGCATCTTTTCGAAACTGATACATAAAATCAAGGGGCATAAAATCTCGGTCAAGTTCGTTAATGGACAAAATCGAACCAAGGGGGGGGGGGGATGGGGCTTTTTGTGAAAACAGAAAAAACCCCATAATTTCTTACTTATGATACGTATCGAATCCATTTGAAGTTATTATTACTTCTAGGAGAAGGGCCGAAAATTTATGTATGACAGATTTTTGATATAATTAAAAATTGCCTTAAGGGGGGGGGGGAGGGGGGTTTAGAAGAAAAAAATTCATAACTTTGCCAATTCTCAAGATTTCAAATCCGCTTAAATTTATTATTAATCCTCTTAATATTATTTAAAACTTTTATATTTACAAGTTTTTTATAGGACCAACCGTTATAGCAAAAAAAAAATTTAAAACAAAAAAATCCCTGCCGATTCCGCCTGCAAACAAGTTAGGTTTCGAAGTAGGCGGTTCCAACTGCCATATCATCGTAAAAAGGTCATTTCTTCCGCAATTCCCGACAAACAGGCGCCCCACGGTCTGCGTCTTCGAAATCTACCTGTGCCTGTAGACCGAGCCGTCAGGGATTTTTTTTTAATATTGACAGGATTAGAAATTTCAAGTTTGGCATGGTTGGTTGCTTTTAAGATACAAATGCTTGCTAACAATGGTTTGCAAGGAAATTCAAAATTTCAAAGGGTCAAATGAGTGGAAAGCGTTTTAAAAGCTTTCTAAATTACGATTTTTATGGAATTGTTACAATTAAAAACAAGAAATGTGGATTGACTGCTGTTTTTAAGATATAAATGGTTGCACAGATCATTTGAAAAAAAAAAATCAAAATTTAAAAGAGTGAAATGCACAAAAGGCACTCTAAAAATGTTCTAAATTGAGATTTCTATGGAATTGTTAATGATAGAAACTTGAAGTTTGACATGGTTGTTGCTTTTAAAACGTAACTGGTCGCACAGTTTTTTTTTTTTTTTTTTTTTTTTTTTTTTAAGTTAAAAGTGTGAAAGCATGAAAAGCATTCTAAATTACGATATATTTAGAACTGTTAAAACTAGAAACTTAAAATTTTGCATGACTGTTACTAACGTGAATGATCACCCAGAAGAGTGTATTAAAAATGTGAAACTTAAAAAATACTGTTCTGCAATTGCAATTTATGTTATACAGATGGTATAGAAGCTTCGTATTTAGCATGGTGGTTACTCTTAAAATTTCAGTGCTTGCTAAGAACGGTTTCTAAAAAAATTCTAGATTTAAAAGAGTAAAATGAGTTAGAAAGTTCCCTCTAAAAAACCCCTCTAAACCATGATTTATCTAAAATTGTTAGAGATAGAAACTTGAAATGTTACATAGATGTTACGGTAGAGACACAAATTCATCCACAGAACAGTTTAAAAAATTTAGAAATGTTAATGTGTGCAGGAACAAAAAAGTTCTAAAATTGCAATTCCTGTGATACAGTTATTACAGAAATTTGCTTAACTAGAAGATTGGAATTTGGCATGATGCTTACTTATGAGATATAAATACTTGCTTAGAACTGTTTCTAAAAATTCCCAAATTTCTTATGAAAAATTAAATGAACGAAAAACATTCAAAATATATTCTAAATTACCATTAATTTGAAAATAATTTTAGCTCTTCTTATTCATTTAAGTCTGATGTTCGCCTAATGCAATATAAGAATGAAGGTTACTCAAAATATTGCTAAATTAGTAATTTTTGAATTTTCTGTGGCAGTAAAATTTCCTCTCATGAAAATAGGCCCACGAATACTACTTTTCATTTTTCAACAATTATTCGAGCAATGCTGTGGGTTTTGCTAGTAAAAATATAAAATTTATCGAAAAGTTCCGGAAATTTTAGAAGTATTGCATTAAACACAATGTTATGCAATGATAGGATAAACTACTTATTACTGTATTTTTTCAGAATTTACAATACATTACTTCAGGGGGGGTTTTTATATTCTCAATTTCCAGTAATTCTGCTATTTCATTTCTTGAGTATATGCCTGATTGTATTTACTATTTTATTTTCATTAGAATAACCATCTCTTTGTACAAGAGATTTTATCCTATTCTTAAAAGAATACTTATATTTCAACCACTAAACATCCTGTGTTGCTGAAATTGAATAAAATTCAGTGTATAAAATATACTAATACAAATGTAAATTCCTCTTATGTGACCTATATTCAATTTACACTTTCAACGTTTTTATTATTTTCATTTGGAAAACCGATTTGGTAATCTTTCTTTAGTAGTTAAAAGAAATCCTCATCTATTTCATTAGAAAAAGCAAATTAAAAACTAAAATCACCTGAAAATTAGATATTTTGTTAATAAAATTTCGCGTCAAAATAATGGGATTCACTTGAATTTTACTTTTTTGATATTCTTTGAAATAGAGTTGCTTAGCAACCATTTAATGGAAAAAGAAAAAAATGCATTGGAAAGTTTTATAAATAAAGAAAACTGCCCAGTTAAACTCAGGGCATTGAGCTCACAGGCTATTCACACTAATTGTATATCATGCTATTTTTTCAAAGAATAATGCCACTCGAAAAATAAAGAAATCGACAATATATTTAGGGGGGGGGGGGGGTTAAGCACCCGTTCCCACCCTTTATACTTAACCAATAAACCCCCAAAATCTAATCAGGCAAGCGCCTTACCACAATGAATTTATACACAAAATTTGAAAAAAATCTGATAATTTTGCTTGAAAAACCCATTTATCTAAATTAAGGGAGGTAAGCCCCCCCCGTTCCCCCCTTTATACTTAACAAATGAAAACCCAAAACTAATCAGGCAAGCGCCTTACCACAATGAATCTATACACAAAATTTGAAGAAAATTGGATAATTCTGCATGAAAAACCCATTTATCTAAATTAAGGGGGATTAGCCCCCCGTTTACCCCTCTTTATATTTACCCAATGAACACCCAAAACTAATTAGGGAAGTGCCTTATCACAATGAGCCTATATACAAAGTTTAAAGAAAATCGCATAATTCTGCATGAAAAACTTATTTATCTAAATTAAGGGGGGTAGCCCCCCGTTTCCCCCCTTTATACTTATCCAATGAACCCCCAAAACTAATCAGGGAAGTACCTTATCACAATGAGCCTATATACAAAATTTGAAGAAAATCGGATAATTCTGCATGAAAAACCCATTTATCTAAATTAAGGGGGTTAGCCCCCCTTTATCCTTAACTAATGAACTCCCAAAAATAATCAGGGAAGCACCTTATCACAATGAACCTGTATACGAAATTTGAAGAAAAACGGATACTTCTGCATGAAAACCCATTCATCTAAATTAAGGGGGAGTTAGCCCCCCATTATACTTAACTAATGAATTCCCAAAAATAATCAGGGAAGCACCTTATCACAATGAACCTATATACAAAATTTGAAGAAAAACGGATACTTCTGCATGAAAAACCCATTTATCTAAATTAAGGGGGAGTTAGCCCCCCTTTATACTTAACCAATGAACTCCCAAAACTAATCAGGGAAGCGCCTTATTAGAATGAACCTGTAAATAAAATTTGAAGCAAAACGGATAATTCTATCGCGAGTTATCGCGTTACGTACATACATACATTTCATTCATTCATTCATACATACATACAGAACGGGCGGGCACATTAGCTCTCAGGCTTTGATAGCCTGTGAGCTAAAAATGAAAAATTACAATGTTTTATATCTTTCAAATTAATGCATAAATTTTACAATAATTTAAACAATTTCTAAATTCTAATAGATGTATCAGCAAATTTTCAAAGCTATTGGATTTTTTTAAAACCCCCATATCGAAAATTTAACATCCATAAGTTTACTTTTAAATCCATTATTCAAATATGTGATTTTCATTTCAGTGAAAAATGAAATTTGAAAATAGTCTCCATTCTCAAAGGAAAGCATTATGACCTAAAAAGAAATATTCTGTATTTTTCGAACGAATCAAATGCAACTGAAAACTATACAGATAATTCCGGGTACCTGGCCAACATACCAGGGTGTCTATTCCACATCAGCAACAAATTTCCCTGACATTTCCAGGTTTTCCATACCAATAAAAAAAAAAAATTCCAGATATCGATAATACACATAAAAAATCTTAAAAGTTGTGAATTTGAGAGTGGAACTTTCACAACTGATTCTGAGGCACAAATTACCGATTTGTTATATAATTTTTTGCAAAATTTACAAATTGTTGAACATTTTGCAGATAACACATGGGCTGATAAGTTCCCGGTCTGGCACACAGATGGCGTTGCAATCGCCGAACCGATGTTTTTTTTAGTAAATACTAACCTTTAAAAGGTAGTAGAAAAAATGCCATGACGATTCGCCGTGTGGATAAAATGTTAGAGTGGTTTTAGTTGAACGACTTTGTTGATAAACAAAAAAATGGATAACAAGAATTGTTATTTGATGGGGAAAAATACCGTTCAAACAAAAGCTTGTCTAGATAAGCGTTATCCGGACACTGCACCAGGTAAATCAACCATTATTGACTGGTTTGCTGAATTTAAACGTGGTCGTACGGAACACCAGTGATGCACCACGCAAAAGAGGTGGTTACTCCAGAAAACATAAAAAAAGTCCACAAAATCGTTTTGGGTAACCGTAAAGTGAAGTTGCAGGAGATAGCTCAGACTCTGAAGATATCCAAAGAACGTGTAGATTTTATTTTGAATGAACATTTGTCTATGAAAAAGCTGTTGTCAAAGTGGCTGCCGCGCGTGTTGACTTTTGACCAAAAACAACGAGTTCTGAGCACTGTTTGGAGCTTTTTCGTTATAAAATTATGTTATTTATTATTCAATTATTATTATTAATCATTTATTAAATTATTATTATAAAATTATTATTATTAAATTATTTTTAAAATTATTAAATTATTATAAAATTATTTTTAAATTATTATTATTAAATTATTATTATTTATTATTAAAGTTATGTTATTTATTAAAGTCATAAAGTTATAAAGCTTTGTTTAAAAGTTGTTTTCTTTATTAGACCGGGAACAGCCCATTGTGTTACACACTTTCAGCATCAATGTTTCTATCCATTTTGTCTAATCAGGATGAAATTCTTTATCACATCAGTCACAGTTAAACTTTGACGTATTTTAATACAAATAATAAATATTCAATAAATTAAGCTAACAAATGTTCAGTTTTCTAATCGTACAACATTCAGTAGAAAGTTTCAGTGAAGCTGGAACTGAAAATCAAAACTTGCAAAAAAGTATTGAAAAGGGGTAGACAAAATGATTTGTACGAGAAGTGAGATACTCTTTACAGTACTTATGAAAAGCAAAGTTTGATTTTAATGGCACTGCAATTTCAAATCCCAACTTTTATAAAAAACATATTCCTATTTCTTTTCTTGAAAGTTTCAAAATTTTCTTTTTTTCAAATTTCCCTGACTTTTCCTAAAAAATGGAAACTTTTCCTGTCCATATAAATTTCCCTGACTTTTCCAGGTGGCTCTACACCCTGACATACCTACCAAAAATAAACCTAATTGGATAATTTTTTCAGCAGTTATTGTGGAACAGACAGACTCAAACCCAAAAACTTTTCATGTCTCCACAGTGAGCCGTAACTGATGTTTCGCAGATTAATTCAATGATATCCCATGATAGGTAATGTTTCTAGGTTGCCATAGTTAGTCACATTATTTCCGTATGACTGAATTTAAAAACCAAATTTGTAGAGTAAAATTGTTTTGTTATAGCAATACTATAATCTATCGACAGTTTTTTGGATAGATGTTTCCAGAGAAATAGATATTCAATGAAAAAAAAAGAGTCCAATGGATTTCAAGTTCTGAAATTTTTAAAGCTAGGCTTAAGTTTCCCATTAGAATCTGCAGTCAATGTCAACAAAAGATAAAATGTTGCCAACTTAAAATATTTTTATATTATTACGAAAGACATTTTTTCAGTGAAATAATGATTTTTTTTTTCTTACATTGTCTTGTATTGGATATTTGCACATAGTCTATATTATTAATGTTCTTAAACGTCTGTGTGTGCATCTGTACCCGGATAAACACTGCGAGCAAGGCACTTTTGGTCTCAAAAAATTCGGAAAAATCCGGGAATTCTGGAGTTACAGTTTTCGAACAAGTCTGCCTGCAATTAAGAGAGTTATTAATTAACAAAACTGTTTTAATTACTCAATTCGAAACCTATCTTGCAAAGGAAATCACATTTTATTGAGAATCTCAAAAGTTCTCTTCAACGGGTTGCCAGTCAAAACAAAACGGCGAGGTTACCAGAGAGGAAATTAAGCAAAAAACTGTATTGGGGTCTTGACAGACTCTCATCTCGGAAAGTTCCGGGCCTAGAAATTCAGACAGACAAATTCAGTAGCGTATCTGCTTTCATAAATTTGAAAAATCATTTCTCTACGGCCCGGACAACCGAAAAAATCTTCTAAAAATCGATCGATAAAAAATTACTTTTTCTTTCTTTGGAGACGCAGCTGCGAGTCGATATCACTGGCCAAACAGACAGATGTCTGGAAGGAGGAAATTCATGTGACTTTCGTTATGGCTCGGATAAACATGGCATACTAGATGTTTTCCAGCCTCTTTCCGTAAAATTGCAAAAATAGTCATGAAAATTTGCAAACGGACGTAAAAAAAAAAATCTCATTTAGGAAGCTAAAATTCATAAAATTCGACCAATTAGAAGAGAAGTTATCAATTAACAAACTTCTAATTTTAAGTCTGAAATAAAGATCAGTTTTAATTTGAACACTCTACAGAGACAAAGCATCTCTGGAACAAATAACCAAAGAAAACAGCTGTCTTTATAGTGGAAGGATTCCAGATCTATCAAATTTTTTTTTTTAAATATTGCATTTATCGATTTGAAAACTATACATACCGTAATTTAGGGAAGAAACGCTGCAGCGTTTACGAGTTTAAAAGTTTAAAATTTGTGAAATGTGCCGTTTATACCGGTGCGGCGTTTGTGAAAATTTTGTATAAATATTCAGTGTTTAGAATTTTTTTTCACTCATCCTTTTTTTTCTCCTTTGAATAATTTTCGCCTCGGTCACGAAGCGATGTTGCCGATGGTAAGTGAAAGTTCTGATGGTACCCAAGGAATGCAATACACGAGTCCCCTTTTGGGGGAAAATATGGTGAATGGATTAAGGAGGGGCAGGGAGCCACAATGGAAATTCCTTTTTATTGCACTGCACTGCAGAAACATAGAATAAGAAAGCCGTTTTCTGATATTAGCAATGGAAATTTAACTCTTTTATTTATTTTTTATATTACTCATTAAAACATTACATTATATTCATTGGAAAGTAAAGACTATGGTGCTGGCATTGCTTTTTTCAACTTTTGTTATAACGATCTTCTGTTAATGAAATTCCCGTTCTTACGGCGAACTTATAGTGAAGATTTTTCTAAAATCTTTTTGATGATTCATTCAATAATTATTTTGGAAGTTTATTTTTTAAATGCATTTTGAAGTATCTGTTATAACAATCCCCGTTAATCCGCGATTTTGAAATTCCCGTTCTTACGACGAACCCATAGAGAAGATTTTTCCAAAATCTTTTTGATTATTTAGTCAATAAATGTTTTGGGCGTTTATTTTTATGAAATTATTGTATATATTAATGCAAAATTCTCTTGCTACCATTGCAATAATTTTTTCAGAGCACTGTTCCCCTCACGGCCGTGCGAAATGGGAGGGGGGGGGGGGAAGCTCATGCACCGGGTGCCAAAAATTGATTGATTGGTTGTTTTTATGACGGTTGATTATCTACACGAGGAATATAGGTCCTAGAGGGGATTGCCCTCCATGGGGGTCTTTCTAAGGGATCCTAACCCGTATTTACGGCAAGGTTCGAAGTAATCCACGGAAAACTCCGAACGGTTAGGTCGACGAGCGTGACAAGGGTTGCCAAAAGTTAAGGGGCGCAGAATTCATTCTGCCATCTCATTTTTTTAGTCGGTAAAATTCTTCCGAGAATTATTTTCTTTCACCAGCTATCAAACGTCTCACTTAAATATGGCTTAACCTAGTTAATGGAACTTTGTAACAACATGTATACAAATAATATGTGTGTGTATATATATATATATATATATATATATACACAGTAAAAGCTCGATTATCCTGCATTCAACTAACCGGAAAAATTCGAGAACTCTTATTTTTCTCTTCCCATAAACAGGGGAAAATTTTTACTGTTATTTTAGGAATTTTACTGTTAGCATTCGCAAATTATCACCGCGACTGATTTGGCTTAAAATAAATCTATGTATGCTCATGACAATGAATGTTATAAAATATAAAAATATAACGTAAATAAAAAGTAGCTGGATGGTACAGAATAATTGTTCAGAATTATGTTGCGTAATCCACCCGCAGCTGTTTTTCCCGGCGAAAAAAAAAAAAGAGAAGGGGAAAAACGACGTGAGGAGAGAAGAGAGACTAATTAAGTAACTGCTGAGAAATTATTTATCCCAAACTATTTTTTCTTATTATTGTACTTACTCAAGAATAAGAAATCATTATTTTTAAAGAATTATTTACTAAGGTCTTTATACTATATTATATTTTAGATACTATATTTACTCAAGAATATTATATTTTTTAACTGAATATGTTTGGAATATATACACTTAACTGGAAATTTAAAAAAAAAGATACTGCAGGGTAAGTTAGTTTCTCTATTGTTTTTGTTTTATTGTTGTATTTTTATCACTACAAACATTTTTTTTTTTTTTCAGCAGAATAAAAAGCAAACAGAAGAACGAAATGATACCCTTTTCTTTTCCATACTTATTATTAAAAAAAATAATTGATATTTCTATGTATAATCATCCAATTTTATTTAAATTTTCAGCAAATTCAAATAATAATAAATTAGGCCGCTTACCAAATTTCTATTTAAATACAATACGTTTTCAGAAAATTAACCCCCCCCCCCCCCCCCCTCAAAAAAAGCCCACTGTCTGAGCCCAGCCACTCAAAAAAAACTCAAAAGTGCTGACAACTAATTTGTTGTTATTGAGAGGAGGCGAAATCGGACGTTACAGCTTGCATCTGATAATGTTCTTAGCCATGCAGAAAGGACTCATTATTATGGTGACTTGTTGCACCTTTTGCCGGCTTTAAGTTTTGTTATTTCCTATTTTGATGTTTACTTTTTCAGTACATGAAGTAAGAGAAGCATCTATTAATCCTCTTTGTCCTAAATTAAACTCTTTGAAATGTCTAATTATAAATAAAGTAGCGTTATAAAAGATTAATAAATAAATTTGAAATAATATCCTAACACAAAATATTGTTTATCTTTCTTTTTAATTCGTCAAAATTAACTTTATCAAATGCAAATTTAATAATAAAAAAAGAAATATTTTATCGACTTCCTGATGACAAGAAAATAGGCCAAAAAATCATTTTCCTTTTTCACTGTTACATCGATGCACCCCCTCCCCTCTTTCTTTCATGACAGATTTTTTAGTGCTCAACTATCCAGAAATCGGCGTTTCCTAAGCACGCTGGCTTGTACTGTATATATATTAAGATTAAAAAAAAAAAAAAAAAAAAAAAAAAAGATCAAAAAAGTTTTTTCGAAAAATGTTTGAATTTCGGTTCTTTCTGGATTCTGGAGTTTCGGATAATCTATCCCACTTTGTAAATATTTTAATTCTACACATTTTTAGATAATTAGTCATTTTAATAATTCTGTTAATTTAGCCGTATGTATGTTATTTCTGTGTACTTATTGCTGTGTTAATAAGTGAAAATATTTTTTTTTTTTACTGCGACGTTTACGATGGGTGCGGCGATTATGCCAATTTCTTACAAAACGATGCCAATTTTCAAGGGTGCGGCGTTTCTTCCCTAAATTACGGTATATCCGTATATTTTCACCAGAATTCTAAATATGTAATTTTCGTATTTTTCCGTTAATTATAACAGAAATTACAATATATTTTCTATAACAGAAAATGAATTTATTTCCATTCCAAAAAGATGCCTGCTTTTTTATTTCAACACTCAACAGAGACAAATCGTCTGGGAATAAATTATTTCTGAAAGAGATAAAATGATGCATTCGAAAATTATTGCAAATTTTATACACTATATAAAATTTTCAAAATTATCAGATTTTCGAATCTGAAATATATGCATCCTTGCTCAGAGTGGGCTAACATTTCAGGGAATCAAAAAATTTTCGAATTCGGACCATAATTTTATTTTAGCAAAATTCCGATTTTTGTATAGGAGGAAAAAAAAAAGAAAAAAAGAAGAAAAGCTAAAGAATTTGCAATTTCTTTTCAAAATATCTCCCGTCGTATGGGTCCCATCACGACGATGTTTGGCTCATTCGACTCGACATCGATATAGCTTACCAATTTTAGTTCAGAGTTTCATCACCAGGGTGTGCTTTCCTATCTCTGTTTCTATGGGCCGGATCACGACGGGGTATAAACTAGGCTGCACCGCCAGAGACCCACGAGGGCACCAAGCAAACACTCCAACTGTCGCTCCCAAGTCATAAAAGACTTTTAATGCGCCAGCAGCTTTGTCTCGTTACGGCGCTGCGACCGACCCAGAGGATCATAATCCAGCGAAACCTCCCAGTCTTTTACCCGAGTGATTGCTCGCGATGACAAAGGCCGCTGCGATCCAGCGGAAGTTCCAAAGTTTAGAGGAGACTTCCACACATGACACTTGAACTGTAACGACTGCCAAGCGGCTTCGTCGCCAGGGAGTAGGACTGGGCGATATTAGGATTTCTACATCGCGATACATCATCGAGGCTAAATCGTGATGCATCACAATATTAGCCTTTTAGTATTACAAACATGGTCGTAATTTTAATATAAAATTTAAGAGTATTTATTATACATACACATTAAGCTTATATTATGTTTTTAAAAAACTTTTTTCTTTAGGCTTATGTTTACAGACAAAAATGCAAAATATAATAAAACTTGCTGCACAAAATAAATAAAAATTTGAAAAAAATGTTATAATTAATTAGAAGAATCTTTTTTTAAAATGAGCTTCAATTCTTAAAATCATATCAAAAACCAGAATTTGATATTTAGATATATTTCACTTAACTATTCCACCTTCATATTTTTATGGAATTATCTTTAATATGAACGATAGTATTAATTTGCGGGCGTAGCCCGTCTCCTGTACTGGACAAAATTTAATTTCTGATACTGAAATAAATGACACACTGAAATTTTCATGTTTAATATTAACGATTTTATTTATTTGTGGGCGAAGCCTGCATTTCTATACTGTCCAAAATTCAATTTCTGATAATTAGATAGGTAACACTTAACTATTCACCCTCATATTTTTTATATTATTTTTAATATTAACGATTTTATCAATTTGCGGGCTAGCCTGCCTCCTGTACTGGCCAATATTTAATTTCTGATATTTTAATGTATTACCGCAGTGGCAGAATTATCTTCAAGTGTCTGCAACGCTAATAATGTTTTCAAAAATAGTCTGCAATACGCATTATATCATACAAAATTCACGTTTCTTTCCGCGATCCTCCGACGAAATTTGTCGTTCTTTCGAGATACTTCGACAAAATTTACCGTTTTTTCAAGATCATTCGACGAAATTTACCGTTCTTTTCCAAGATCCTTCGCGAAATTTACCGTTCTTTTCCAAGATCCTTCGACGAAATTGACCGTTTTTTGGCTATCCTTTGACGAAATTTGCCATTTTCTCGTGATCCGGCGACGAAATTGACCGTTTTTTCCACGATCCTTTGACGAAGCTGTTGTTTTCTCCGTAGCCCTTCGGTAAAATTTGCATTTTTACACGATCCTTCAATGAAACTGATGTTCTTTTTAAACGAAATTCACATTTTTCACGGCCTCTTGACTAAGTTTGCGTTTTTTTGCGATCTGTCAACGAAGTTCGCCATTTTTTTTGCGATCTTTAAATTAATTTCACGTTTTTTTTCCGCAATTCTTGGACGAAATTCGCCATTTATTTTGCGATCCTTCCACAAAGTTTGCCGTTTTGTTGCGTAATTTACGCACTATAGTGCGACCGCGGCATCACTGTATGTTTTTAGTCTGCGATGCCCGTCGCGTACATTCTGCCACGGGGTGTATTAATTCGCCCTCATATATCATATTTTTATTCAATTATCTTTAATATTAGCTATTTTATCAATTTGCGGGCGTAGACCACGTCCTGTACTGGCTAAAATTTAATTTGTAAGATTTTAATAGGTTTCACTTAACTATTCACTCTCAAACTTTTAAGCAACTATCTTCAATAGTAACAATTGTATTGATTTGCGGGCGAAGCCCGATTTTCCGTACTGGCCAAATATTAATATCTGATATTTATATGTATTACACTTTTAATTCTGACCAATAACTAGTTCCTAAAGAAATTCTAAATAGAACAAGCACTATAACCCATAATATTTTACTGCTCTGACTTTGAGAAAAAAATGATTACCTAAATTGAAAATTCATGAGGCAAATCCCCCTTGGCCCTATTATATCTCTTAAACTTAAATGTGAAATAATTCGCAAACAATTTTGTCCCCCCCCCCCCCCCCCCCGACAGTTGAAATTTATCAGGCTTTGGATGCTTATCGCACATGTTCTAAGTGACTAATTCCTGGAAATATATATACTTCACAAATCGCATCGCCGTTTTTTCTCAAATGAACATCGTGGTGCTGCTCACTGATCATTTATATAGCTAGAAAAACAGACTTGTAATTGGGCATGCAGTTATTTGTGATCGGCATCGATTTTGGATAATCTCGATGTCCACTAAATCAACGATGCGATCTCTCAACGATGCTTCATGGGAGCGTTGTTTATCCACTTTGGAAACGCAAGACCTGTAGAGGAGAACCGAAATCGCCCTTTCCCCACCGGTCTCGTTCGCGGATGTGTCGTTATGTATATCAAAGATCGGAGGGGAAGACTATCTCTGACACCGGTCTAGTTCACGCATGCGTTGTTTATAACATTTTGAAGATCGTGGGAGAAAGCTTTGCCCTCGTTCATCATAGATCTGGTGTGCGTGTGATGCATGGCTAAATGAAAGATTAAGAAACCGGTTTGACGATTTATGATTTAAATCGATTTTTCATGATGTATTGATGCATCACCCAGCGCTAATGGGGAGTCGGTCCCTCCACCATATGCTCGACATCCCTACAGCCCTTGCTTTCCCACGACGGGGTATGGCTCATTCGACTCAATATCGCTTACATATTTTAGTTCCAAGTTTCACCACCAGGGGCCACTTTTGTAAATCGGCTTCTATGGGCCTGATTACGACGGGGTTCGGCTATGTTTGTATAGAACAGATTGCACCCCCTGGCGGTGAAAGGTGCAAATAAAGGATTTTGCAGCTAACTCGGGTTCTATGAGTCACATTATGACGCTGTTTGGCTCATTCGACTCGACATTGATAGAGCTTATTGATTTTAGTTCTGAGTTTCACCACCAAGGGACGTTTTCCTATCTCTGTTTCTATGGGCCGGACCATGACAGGGCATGGCTCATTCGACTCGACATGTATAGCCTTAACGATTTAAGTTTCCGAGGTTCGTTCAGTTATAGGCTTATAGTACTCGATGTGCAAATTAAGGGATTATCCGGTGTGTGAGTAGCATGACCGGTATATGCAGGGTTCCCAGCAAAACATGACTGGCAAATTCCCTGACCAAATCTCAAAAAACTCCCTGACTTTCCCTGACCAAACGGGCATACAAAGAAATTTGTTACTTATTTTTGCAATCCTTTGTCTAAATTTAGTGATTTTTTTTTTCTGTGATTGCCCTTCAAAATTCTCTATTTGTTTCCCTCAGACTATATCGTCACTACCATGTCAAACTATCGAATGTGATAAAATGCATTTTTCATTACTTTTAAAAATGGGCCGATTGTCACCACTAAATTTTAAGAGGGTTGCAGGATTTCACCATCATCAGGGTATCAATTTTGCCTCATTTTCAATTCAGAGATTTTTAATCTGTACCAGAAATTTAAAATAGACATTTTTCCTTTATATAATGACAGCCTATTTCGTGATTACTTAAAGTAAAAAAAAAAAAAATTCAAAATTTCCGGTATGAATTCGGCATCTCTGAATAAAAAAAGAAGTCAAACTGGCAACCCTGTTCTTTGCACTTTTATTATTATTTTTACTATGCGAAGAATTCTCATAAATTTTAGTGGTGACATTCGGCCCATTTTTAAAAGTAATAAAAAATGCATTTTTTCATATTCGATAGTTAGACATGGTAGCGACGATATGATGAATTTCGCATCATTTTTCATTTTTTCTCCAAAACTTTTTAGAAAATATTTGTAAATTCCCTGACTTCTATATATTTTTAAATTTCCCTGACTACTTTGAAATTCCATGACTTTCCAGATTTTCCCTGATGCTGGGAACCCTGATATGGTGCTGAATGCAGCGGGGGACCAGGGTCAAAGGTTCGTTTGGTTAGAGATTTATACTATTCCATGTGCAAATTAAGGGATTATCTGGTGCGTGCATAGCACGACTGGTATATGGTGCCGAAGGCAGTGGAGACCCCAAGATGGAGGTTCGTTTGTTCGTTTCGAGGTTTTATACAAATGGAGAATTCAAAAGATTCGAGGCACCAATGTAAATTAGGGGTTCGCTAGCAGGTGAAGCCAGCTAGTTTAATTTTAATGAAACAGAATTGTTTGTAAAAGTCTTAATTTTATAAAATAAGGTTAATATCTGTAATATGAGTATCTGCACATAAAAGAAATTTTGTATTCACGCAACAGCTATTGCACCCAGATCTGAGTATTTATAAAACTAGTAACAGTACGAACGTACCTCATTTGCTATGTTTGACGTACAATTTCCATTTTTTTTTTTTTTAATTTTGTTGCCTATGTAAAAGGAATTCTTATTTTCATTCAGAAATATGGTCACCCATTTGTGGATCACCTTCTATAAAACACAGAAAAATGGTCACTCCATCCACTGACAAAAAAGAGGTAAGTGTGATTAAAGATTGCACAAAATGTTTCACTTAAAATTCCTTTCAAAACACTTTAGCCTTTCTTTAATAAATTGGAATAAATTTCATTTAACAAAGAAAAAAAAAAAGTCAATTTTTATAAAATAAAAATCTACTAGTTTATTTTTCTCGTTTTTTCGAATACCTGAAACCGAGATAGCGCGCGAAGCCTGCTATTATACTCTGTCAAAATAAAATCTATCTGTCATGTTGACTAAATGCGATATTTAAAAACAAAATAGTTTATATAAAATAGATATTCAAACCTATTGCGTAATCCAGGTGCAGGTCCTATGCCAAATTGCATATTTTAGAAAATGATACTTGTTGTGACAGTTCTTTAAAAGTATCTACATTGATTTTAAACTATATTGTTGCTAGCAAATGCCCATGTTTGGAGCTAACCTTCCCCACAGATTACGGAAGATTAATTATTTATACTTTACTACCTGTTACCCATGATGTCGTTCACATAACATTAAAAGAAAAATAAATGCTTTAATTAAGGAAAACGTTTCAACCCCGAAAATTAAAAACATATGTAAGTATCTTTATAACAAACTCTGTTTATCGAGTATCTGAACAGGCCCAATATTATACTCTGTCATAATAATATCTGTCATGTGGACTAAATGAGATATTTGAAAAAAAATAATTTCAAAATTAAACATGTTGTACACTTTCAAAATATGTGAATATTTCCATAATCAGGTTTTTATCATGATTCAATACATTCCTGAAACTCATATATTTACTATTCTCTATTACTCATATTGATACTTGTTTTGTATTATTCTCAAACATTTGAAAAATATGTTAGGCTTCCAATATGACGTCAGATTAATTTTCTTTTTAATTCTCGAATGATGTGATATTAATCTGCTTTCTGTACATACACATAATTATACTCCTTGTATTATTGAGAAATGTTTGAAAATTTCCGTTTTATTACTAATATGATGTCATTAATCTTTTTATCAATTGATGAAACTTTTTATTTCATTTTCAGTTTTCTTGTGGAAATCTTTCAATAGAAAATTAATTATTCTAGAAAGAATTTTATTGTGGATTTTTAAATGTTGGTGATGAATAATGTTTAAATTTAATAAAAAAAGGCTGTTAGAATTTTGTTTTTTTATCTCTCTGTATTAAAATAAGATTTTTTTCAAATTTTAATATTTTGAGCTTCATAGTACGTATTTAGCTATAAGTACACAAATTTTCATGCCTGCAAGTTATATAGTTTCTGAGAACGGCTCTGTGACGGACAGACAACGGAGTGGGAGTAATAAAGTTTTGTGAGATGAACGAAACCCTAAACACAGCAAAAAGGCATAAGTATTTTACAAAAGAGAAGATTTTATTAAAACGCCATTACTTGTTTGAAAAATGTACATTTCATCAATCAAAAAATGAGGGGAAGTGTTGGGGGGAGGGGAGAAGATAATAATGATGTCTATTTTACAATTAAAATTACTTTTTGAAACATAAAAACAAATGTTCACATCCAATCGAAGAGACAAAAGAGACGACAGTGACTTGAAGATAAACGAAACTTGGGAGGACAAACGATATCATAAGAGAGAGAAGAGCTAGCTTCTTCAGTGGCCCACTATGTTTTCGTTTTTTTTTTTTTTTTTTTTTTTTTTTTTTTAAGAAGAAATATTTAAACTAGAGAAGGGGTAGAGAGAGATAAGCTGCATCTGCTGTTTGGCCTACACACACACCTTACCACCGGTCATTCCTGAAAAGTGGAAAAGAAAAATACACATTAGAAACATATTTAAATATTTAAACAAGAAATATGCATCAAGTATATAACATTTTGAAACACTTCAAAAATTATTTCACAATTTTTTATCATTTACTAAGGTGAAAAAGGAGATATTTGAGTAAACAAATTGGAAAATGCATAACCTATTTTAAAACTCAATTTCAGGAATTAACAATGACATTCGAAAAATCCAAACTGTTTTGTGCAGCCCTGTATAGAATCTATAGATTTATACATTTGATACTACATAGAAAGCTAAATTTTAGTTCAGTTAGGAAATGCAAAGCACAGTTTGATATTCTCCTTCAGAAACATCCGTCAATTATAGGACAAAATTAGCACTCGCCACTCGGCGAGTAATACTGAAAATTTGGTGATTGACTTTATTGCCACCACTGGTCAAACTTAATAGTCATACTCGCCAATTGCAATGATTGAATGGAAAAAGATTTTTTCCCACTGTAGCTCGACAAATTTCGAAACCATTTGCAAATTTCACGATTTTTTCCTCGAAATTATTTGACAGATTGTGATTTTTTCTCGAAGCCATTCGACGATATTAGAAATCCCCCCCCCCCCCCAAAAAAAACCAGTTGATGAATTTTGTGATTTTTCCACTATCGATTAATGAATTTTGCGATTTTTCTGCCATCGATTGACGAATTTCGTGATTTATGGACTATTGATTAACGAATTTCACGATTTATCGACTATCGGTTAACGAATTTCACAATTTTTTTCCATGAACGAACAAATTGCACACTTTCTTTCCGTTGATGTTAGACATTTTGCACTCTATTTCCGCTGCCATTCAACTAATTCTGCAATTATGTTCCGCGATTGTTAGACAAATTTCACTATATTTCTCCCGAGATCATGTGACGAATTTTGCGATTTTCCCCCCAAACCTATTTGACGAATTTTTCGAATGTTTTCATGACAGTTAGACAAAAAAAAAAAAAAATTCTTGCAATGCCTGATTTCTTTCCTGAGACCATTTGACGAATTTCACTGTTTATTCTACAGTAAGCCTTTTCAGGATGGCTACAGAGAATGAAAAAAAAAAGTTCTCTGATTTTCCCCTGACTACCTTTATCAGATTTCCCTGATTAACGATACATATAAGGAATTTTTTAATGTATACCGTTACCTCATATAACACACTTATCCAGCTTGCTAATACCTCAGTTGGGAGAAAAAACAAGAGAAAAACATAAAAATTGCACACTACTTATAAAGTACTGGTTTACAGTTTCATGAATCCGAACTCAAAATTTAGCCCAACAACTTCATAGAGTCGCCAATGAATGTATGGCGACCAGCAAATTCTCATTTTCCGAAGCATATTAAAGACCAATTCTAAGAGATACTTATCTGATGGGATACCTAATTGGATTAAGCTAGCCACATAGTCAGATTATGTTAATGTATCATAAAATTTTATAAAATGGGTAAATTGCCTTCAATATAAGCACTATCCACCGAAAATGAGGACATCGGATCACCTTAATATGTATTAAATACCAAAAACTCATATCATGTGCATCTTTTTAAATCTATATATATATTAACATTTTACTTTTCTTTACAGTATATGATTATTAGCTTAACTATCACCTGGTTGTCAATGAATCAGTCTCGTGCAAAAACAAATATTTTCGCATATAGACAAATTTACCTGATTTTCAAATACTTTTATGAAATTCCCTGACTTTCCCCCAAATTTCCAGAATCTTTAGCCACCCTGCTCGTGTGATATCTATCAATCTCAATATGTTTGAAATAGTGAAACATTAATAAAATAAACTGCAGATGATTTTTCTCCGTAGACCAAAATGCAACAGAATTATTTGAGTGTCCCTACAGACGAACTATGTGCACCTTATTCTATAGTAAGCCTCTTGTAGCGCACCACAGTGGTATATATAAATTTTAGTATGTTTGAAATTATGTAACATTAAAATAAGCCACAAATTATTTTACCTATAGACAGTCATGTAAAAGAATTCTTTCCAATGTCCTTGTAAAAATACTATAAGTGCTACACACTTCCTAGATATGTAATACTTTCCAAACTACTCTAGCAAAACATAAAAAGTCAAACATGTTGATTTGTTACATACCAATATTGTTTTCATTTTAGTAATAATCAGAATTAGCAATAAAAATGAATAATTTTTTGTTTTGTTTTAATGGAAAAAAAATAATGAATTAAGTTGTTTTCTGTTGATGAAATAAAAATTGTGAATTTTTTCAGTTTGACGCAGGGAAAGTCGTGAATTTTTTCAATGTTGCAAGATGAAAACTTGAGATTCACCCATTGATAAAAAATAACATTTAATTTGATAATGGGTCATGAAAAGAAAATTACAACAGAAAAAAAATTACATTTACTCATCTAATCTCAGAAAAATATTGCAAACTTTTTCAATCAGTCATATATATTTTTTTTTTTAGAAATTTGTCAGTCGGCTGCAGGAAAAAAGAAAAATCTGTACATTTCAAAAGGATGTTCTGGAGCAAATCCAGAATCTTGCCTGAAATTCACTGATCATTGGAGATAAAATATCATTGCTAATAAAAGAAACCAGCTCAAAATATGTTTTTTGAACAGGACACAAGAGTACCCTTTTATTTTGTTAAGTTCCTGCCCAGAACCCTTTTTTGTTCTAGAGTCAACTACACTAACTTTGCTTCCCTACTTTAAAAAGTATCAAGTTATAAAATTGAGAAATTTTTATTATTGCAGGTTATTAAGCATTGAGAGAGTTTTAGCAACATTCTAAAAATGAAATTGATGCATCCCTGATCAAAACAATCAATGTGTCTCAAAAACACTAACATTGTAATTCTTAAAATACAATGCTTTTTAAAATTGCATAAATGCTGTTAAAACCATCAGGGATACATTTAAGATTTTTTTAAAAAAAATCCCTGACGGCTCGGCCTACAGGCACAGGTAGATTTAGAAGACGCAGACCGTGGGGCGCCTGTTTGTCGGGAATTGCGGAAGAAATGACCTTTTTACGATGATGCGGCAGTTGGAACCGCCTACTTCGAAACCTAACTTGTTTGCAGGCGGAATCGGCAGGGATTTTTTTGTGTTTAATTTTTTTTTTTTGCTATAACGGTTGGTCCTATAAAAAACTTGTAAATATAAAAGTTTTAAATAATATTAAGAGGATTAATAATAAATTTAAGCGGATTTGAAATATCTTGAGAATTGGCGAAGTTATGAATTTTTTTTCTTTTAAACCCCCCTCCCCCCCCCTTAAAGCAATTTTTAATTATATCAAAAATCTGTCATACATAAATTTTCGGCCCTTCTCCTAGAAGTAATAATAACTTCAAACGGATTCGATACGTATCATAAGTAAGAAATTGTGGGTTTTTTTCTGTTTTCACAAAAAGCCCCCCCCCCCCCTTTGGTTCGATTTTGTCCATTAACGAACTTGACCGAGATTTTATGCCCCTTGATTTTATGTATCAGTTTCGAAAAGATGTGGGAGTTGGAACCGCCTACTTCGAAAAATAACTTGTTTGCAGGCGGAGCCGGCAGGGATTTTTTTTGTTTTTAATTTTTTTTTGCTATAACGGTTGGTCCTATAAAAAACTTGTCAATATAAAAGTTTTAGATAATATTAAGAGGATTAATAATAAATTTACGCGAATTTGATATCTTGTGAATTGACGAAGCTATGATTTTTTTCTCTTAAAATCCCCCCCTTGGGGCCATTTTTAATTATATCAAAAATCTGTCATACATACATTTTCGACCCTTCTCCTAGAAGTAATAATAACTTTAAACGGATTCGATACGTATCATAATTAAGAAATTATGGGGTTTTTTCTGTTTTCACAAAAAGCCCCCCCCCCCACCCTCCCCCCCCTTGGTTCGATTTTGCCCATTAACGAACTTGACCGAGATTTTATGCCCCTTGATTTTATGTATCAGTTTGTAAAAGATTAATGCAGAATTTTTCCAGTTATCGTGGTCAGAAAAAAGTGACATAGATATATATATATATATATATATATATAAGTTTTGTACTGGGGGTGGTTTTGGGTTCTGGGAGTCATGATCGGCGTAGATCTGCAAAAATGTTTCAAAATTTCCAACTTAGGTGAGAATGTAATAGGTAGTATTTCTTACGAAATCTACCTAAAACCTAAAATCAACCTACAGGAATATATATGAATAGAATTGGGTTTTCTGACAAAGCAAGTGCATTTTAGGTAGTCATAAAAAATAGAGGCTATAGAAAGGAGCAAAACTTTATATTTTTATTTGTTAGCCATATTTTGCATCTCTCCGAATTGCAACAGAGTAAACAAAGAACCATCTTCTATTCGACACTAAACTGTTCTCTCCCCTTATGTGAAAACACCCACTTGCTAATGTCAATACCATGGGGCAGTTATTTTCTAATATCTCGTTTGCATTTTAATATTTTTAAAATATTTTTTTTCTTCTTATTTGCATTGGATAGCTGAGATCGATCTCTATATCCGCAGTTGATTACTTTTGATTATTATTATTATCTTTTTACAAAGATACCTTTACTTTCAGAACCTTGATTCCTTCCCGCCCCCATTCCCAGAATCTGTAGACACCCTGAATAAAATTAAATGATTAAAGTTTTTGCTCATAAGATTGCTATATAAAGTATAATTTACTATCAGTCAAAAAATTTTCCAAGCAGTATCGAGACTGAAGGTATTGCCCCAGCACCTGTGAATTGTGATCTGATCAAGGCAGGCTGAAAATCAACAGAGTCAATGCTTTTTCTTTGGATGGATGCTATCAACATACAAAAATCATTTATGATAAAGAAACTAGGGATGCACCGAATATTCGGTATCTATTCGGTATTCGGCCATATTACTGAAAATTCGGTTAGGCCAAATATCAAACTATTCGGTCTGCCGAATATTCGGCTTGGTCGAATATCAAACTATTCGGCCGACCGAATATTAGGTTTGGCCGAATACCAAAATATTCGGCCATACCGAATACTTAAAAAAACTTTTTTGAAAAATATTTTTGAAAACCCACAATTTCTACTTTTAACTGTCAATTAATAAAGATATTCAAAATAATAAAAAATAGAATGTATATTTCAATGAAAGAGAATGCTTTTACATTATTTATGCGCTGTTTGAAAAGTGTTACTTAAGAAAATTAACCATTAACGATGACCTTCATAGGAAATAATGATGTACAAATAAATGCAAGTTTCTGAATATTGTCCAATAAATAATCTGTTGCTTATTTTTCACAAATATCATGTTTCTAATCAAAACAAAACAACAAAAAAAAGAACTTTTACAGGTGATAATAGACATCAAGACAGACAATTTGTTCAGGAAACCAGGATTGCAACACGCTTATTCAATCAAAAATAAAGTGCATCTCACTTCAGGTCAAATTTGAATTTTCGTTTGTTACTTTAATAATATTAAAGATATTGTAACTATATTTTCAACATATTTACTTTGATTTCTGTGAATCACAAGGAGTACTGGAAATTGCCACCATTCATATCTAAACAACACTGAGTTAGATATTCCTTTATTCAGAGTGCAGCTGACAGTACTACTTATACTGTGTCAATGGTAAAAATTCAGCAACTTCCAATAATATCATCATTTGCTACAAGCAAAATTAATATGATGCAAATCTCGCTAAAACATTTATTTTGGTAAAGTTATGAACGAAAATTCTGTTTCAGCTTGTGGTGACACACCTTGTGCTTTTGATTGAATGTATTGTATTTTTGATGGAATAAGTGGATTGAGATAATGTTTCTTGCTCAAAAAATGTTTGCTTTGACCACATTATTTACGAAGAAAGTTTGTTCCAAGATGTATGAACACCCTGTATGTTTACAACCTCTGACGATGTTCACTTATTCCAGACACCTGCTCTCTGGTTCATTTAAAAACTTCCTTGCCAAATCAAAAGGAGCAGGAAAAGTTATTCTTGCTGATTTGCCACCCTTTTAATATGTTGTATTTTTTTTACTTTAGTCCCTTCCTGACAAATAAACACTATATCATTATAAAATGCTTCTTCTAATTCATTCAAAAATTTTCTTTGATATTAAAGTATTTGTTTCAGAATGTAAGAACATTTTATAAATTTATTTTAATTCACAGAAGAAGCTACAACTTTTGAAACTTTATTAATTAAAAGTTTTAAAAAAGGCTATCCTCTTTTTAAATTATAACTCAAAGCACAGATTACTTTTTGTGTAAAGGTTTCTTGTAAAAAGGTCTAGTTCATAAAATGGTAGTATCTGTGTTAAATATTATGTAAAATTGTTTTATAATTTAACTTTTAACACTTTTAAACTTTGAAATATAAAAATATTTGGCCGCCGAATATTCGGTATTCGGCCAAATAGTTACTATTCGGTTGGCCGAATATTGAGTGTTACTATTCGGCTAGCCAAATATTCGGTATTCAGTTTACCTGTGGGGCAAATATTCGGTATTCGGCCAAAATCACTATTTGGTGCATCCCTAAAAGAAACAAAAAAATAAATAAAAACATGACGCATAAAACTGTACCTCTGTCCGATGGGCGACCTGCTGCGATATCCAGATCCTGAATCATATCCATCACCACCACCGTACCTGGGACCACCCCTGGAGAAGCCCCTTCCACCACCACCTCTTCCTCCGCCACCATATCCAGATCCTGAATCGTATCCATCACCGCCACCATACCTGGGACCACCCCTGGAGAAGCCCCTTCCACCACCGCCACCTCTTCCTCCACCACCACGTCTGAAACCACTGTCAAAGCTGCGATCACTGCCTCCTCGGTAACCTCCACCGCCTCGACCACCACGGAAGCCACCTGATGAAAATTGAAAAGATTAAAATAAGAAACATTGCATTCTGCAGAGTAACAGAAAAAGAGATTACATATATAAAGCCCATTTTAAAATTTTTACAAAGAATAAATACTACATTGATTGGGAATCCAACACCTTACCAAATTTAAAGCCACTTTTCAGAAATGTTAAATAGGTTACAGGCAAAATTTTGGGCCTATTTAGGGGCCCCCTCACAAAAATCAATTTAATAAAATGGGCCCCTTCATAAAATTCAATTTGATAAAATGGACCTGTTCACAAAAATCAATTTGATAAAATGGGCCCTTTCACAAAAATCAATTTGATAAACTAGGTCCCTTCACAAAATTCTATTCCATAAAAACTTACTATTTATCATTTTGTGCTGTTTTAAAATGTGTAATTTGTAAACAAACAAGTTCACCAGAGAAGAAAACTTCAACAAAAGGATTTTAAAGACTTTTTGTTTATAAATGCTTGGTTTGAATTTAATTAACTGTATTTCAACTTTCATTACAAAATGTTATTTTTCAGAAAAATATAATAAAATTCACAAAAATAACCTTTACTTTTCACAAAATGGGCCCCAAGACAGGGCTTGAATTTTAGGGCGGGATTGTGGGATTTGCGCCGAAAATTTTGAAATCCCACCCAAAAAAAATCGTGGGCGGGCCTCCCGCCCAAAAAATTTCACAATTTTCCGGAGAAATTTGCATTATTTAATTTACATGCAACCAAACACCATAAATTTCGTGATTTTTTTTTTCCAGCAACCGATCGCCAAACTTTGCGTTTTCCCCGCGATCGATCGAGGAACTTTGCTTTTTTCCCGTGATCGATCGCCAAACTTTGCTTTCTTCTGCGATCGGTTGACAAACTTTGCTTTTTTCAGTGATCAATCACCGAACCTTGCTTTTTTCTGCGATCGGTTGACAAACTTTGTGTTTTTTCTGCGATCGATCGTCGAAGTTTGCGTATTTTAAGCAAATCATCGACGAACTGTGCATTTTTCCGCCATCGGTTGGCGAACTTTGCGTTTTTTTAAGCGACTCATCGGCAAACTTTGCATTTTTTTCACCATTGATCGACGAAATTCACATAATTTCTCGTTTTTTTCTTTCGACAGATTGACAAAGCTTGTTATTTTTTTTATTCCTGTGTCTGACTAGCAAATTTAGATTTTCTTCCCTGCGTTCGACTGATGAATTTCACGATTTTTCCCTGCAACCGACTGCTGAATTTCACAATATTTTCCTGCAACTGATTGGCAAATTTAGAGATATTTTCTGCAGAGCAATCGACGAATTTCACAATATTTTCTGCCGAGCAATCAACAAACTTCAATTTGTTTTTCCTTTGACCAACTGATGAAATTTGTGAATTTTTCCATAACTGATTGGCGAATTATACCGATTCTTCTGCCGATAGATTGATGAAATTAACTATTTTTTTCTCGTGGCTCACTGAAAATTTTCAAATTTTTCCCCCCCCTCCCCCCGCAAATGACTGACAAATTTTGAGTTATTTTCTTGCGAGCAATTGACAAACTTCGCCGTTTTCCCCCCATGACTGATCGACAAATTTAGCGATTTTTTTCCCTATGAACATAGACATAGATAAGGATTTCTAATAAAATAGCCTATAGAAGAAAATAGTTTCTCTAAAAATGTTTCAAATACAATGTCTGTGTAAGACAGTTGTATTAGTTCGCCTACTTCTTCCAATCGTCTGCTTGACAGCCATCATCTGGTAGGTATAATAGATTTATTCTATGGTATTTATTCATATTGTTGTTTGTAGGTGGTGTTGCCTTAGCACAGTTTCACACTGGCTGCCATGCAGTTCCAAAGTCGCAAATCAATATTAACACTATTTTGTTAGAAGTCCATATCTATTTCTGTTCATGCGCAAGACGAATTTCATTATTTTATTCCCTCAACCAATTGATTAGATTCACATTTTTTTTCCAATGACCAATAGACGTATTTAAATATTTTTTCCTGCGACCGAAAAGAACAAAAAAGGGCAGTAAGAGCCACCGGTCACTGCACCCTGTCAAATTGGCCTACAGTCAGCACTAAACAAAAATGAGATTAGAAGATCTGCACAGATCTTATTATCTTATTTCTTTTTCTCCTTGAGGTAAAGGAGTAAAAAATTTTTAATCCTTGTGAAGGAGTAAAAGTGTACCTTGTGAAAAAGGCTTCAGCACCCTAAATCAAATAAAATCTAAATTCAGAAATTCATTTAACAACCTAATTGTTAAGGGTCCTTAATACATTTGGTGGAACTTGAAAAATACACTATATAAAATTTAACTTTCTTCCCTTTTTAACACTTTCCAACTTCCAACCTAGCTGAAAAGTGTTTATGACTTCGGTTTGTCTGCCGTATGGCCGTCTGTCCGTGCTTTAACTCCCGTAAATATGCTCGGATTGCTCTGCATTTTTTATATGTTATAGTCGTTATCTATAGCATGTTCCCTATTTCAACGGAAGTGTGTAGCCCTTATAGTTTTCTTTACAGGCACACTCAAAAGAATTCCGTTACATTGCGGTCTATGGGGAAAAATCATTTGTGGTTTATTTAAATAATGTTTCACTATTTCAAACGCATTGAAATTCATATATATTACTAGGGTGCATTAGAAGAAGCTTAATATGGAATAAGGTGTGCATAGCACTTATAGTTACTTGACAGTGACAGTCAAAAGAATTCCGTTACATTACGTCTATGGAGAAAAATCGTCTGCGGTTTACTTAAAATAATGTTTCACTATTTTAAACGCATTGAAATTTATATATATCACTAAGGTGCATGACAAGAGGCTTACTACAGAATATTGTGTGTATAGCAGTCATCGTTCATTTACAGGGACACACAAAAGAATTCTCTACTGTCTGTTAACAATAATTCTTGGAAGTGCGTTTTAAGTTACTGAACGAGATTTTAATTTTAACTCGCTTTTTGTCTATTACGTGGTGTGCATAAATTCTGTAGATCCTATACAGGGAAGCACAAAAGTTCGCGAACACATTTCCGTTTATTGACAGAAACTCCAGACGAAGAATTTTAAACTGTGCTACGCGTTTCCCAACTGAACTAAAATTTAGCATCCTATGTAGTATATATACAAATGTATAGATCAGATCCTATATACAGGGCTGAATAAAAGTATTCGGATATTTTTCCGAATATTGCATACGTTGGAAATTCCTGAAATTATGTTCTTAAATATGTTATGAGTTTTTCAAATTGTTTACTTAGATGTTATCTTTCAGCATTTTAAACAGTAATGATTTGTAAAATTATTTTGGAAGCGTTGGAAAGTGTTACATAATCTATGCTTGACGCATGATTTTTCGTTCTTGTTTATAATATAAATAAACATTTTTCTCCCTCCTAAATATTACAACTCCCCTCCATTTAAATATGTTGGGAGGGAGACTTTCCTCCTTGGAAAAATTGAATTTCAAGCCCTGCAAGAAAAAAACCTGTGTTGATCCCTGGGTTAGTTAAACCATGCAAAACTACTAAAAAAAAATCTTGCACTTGTTAATTTTATACTGTTAAGATACTACATTCCATATTTAATTGTATACTTTTTGCATGATTTTGCTATAGCTTTGGTTCTAAAAGTAAAAAGGGTAAAAAAAAATGCTATTTTTTTATAGTATTAATTTTTCTTAGAGATAACTTATATAATTTTTTAAAAATGACTTTCAATAAGAATAATGCTTGAACAAATGATTAATTAAGATTAAACAAAATGTGCAGTTTTCAAATTTAGTAAATTTTAAGTTTCTTCCAAAGTGGAAAAAAAAAAACGGCCTTTAGAAATAGGTTTCTTCCAAGTGGAAGAAACTATTATTTAGGAATTTGCCATATAAATTGCAACTTTGTCAGATACAATAAATGCATTTTTCTGATAGATAACCTTAAACAAATTTAACTAGGCCTATAAAAATTTAATTATATATGCTAAATTAATATTTATACATCAGTTTATTGAACCAAGATCACACATCTGTTTAAACTTTTCAATCTTGGGTATCTGAAGAAAAGAAATTTTATCCAAAATACAGAAAATTAATTAAAAGTTGTCCATTTCAATTTAACCAGTTTATTTTTTTTATTATTATTTAAGGCTTATCAAATCCAACTGGCTAGTCTCACATATTTTTTAATTCATTTTTGTTCAGAAATTCATGAAATTGGCAGGTGTTCTTATTCAGAAACTAAGTAATCACATGGAGTTTTAGTTTTTTGGTAAAGGCAGCAGATCTTTCAGAAAATACTGTCAAAGTTGACGTTTTGAACAGAATTTCCAGAAATGATACAGCAGAAAAAACAGTCGTCACGTGACAAAAATTGCTTATAACTTGATAGGCAATTGGGATGCAAATGGATGATTTTTTTTTTTTGAGGCATGTACTGTGCTAACTTCTAAAGTAAAAACAATGAAATGTTTCCTAAAAAAAAACATACCCAAGTCCTAGTAATTAAACTATTTCACTAAAGTCAATTTTTTTTTGTTTTGTTCAATTTTTATGCATCATTTAGAATAATAAAAATAGTTAAATACATAAGGAGTGCTTTTTTAGTTTCAAAATAATTTAAACTAACAATTGCAGAATTATGGTGAAACATGAGCTTCATTTTTACAGATTTTCTTGTTATAATAGAAATTTAGAATGATCTTCGAAAAATTTTAATTGTTATTATGTTTAACTATTAATATGTAATAAAATGCTTCATTTTCAACTGATTACATCAGGTGTGGGGTTTTTCAGGTAACATGGATTATTTATTTATTTATTTATTTTTTTTAATGATTTTTTTCTTCAAATTCTCATTTAATTGGCTGCCACTTTGTAATAAAGTGATAAAATGAAAAATCCTCAACATTAAAATCTTAGAACAAGCTGTAAAAATTTAACCAAGTTTTTTTTTTTTTTTTTTTTTTTTAAATAAGAGGACAGCATGATATGCCTTATGATATGATGACCAATAAGCTATTTTTTTCAAACCAAAGAGTGCAGCACTTTCCCTGAAACATTCTGGGATGAACATAGATTATTGCAATTCTGAAATTATTTAAAGAAACATAAAAATGAGATGGTGGTTCTTACCGTCTCCTCTTCCACGTCCACGACCACCACGGGATGAGTCCACTTTGATTTCGTATCCGTTGATCGTGGCTCCGTTCATTTCTTTGATCGCCTCGTCGGCATCGTCATCATTCTCGAAGTCGATGAAGGCGAATCCGGGAGGATTGCGTGCCACCCACACTTTTGTGAGGTTTCCGAAACGCCCGAATTCTCTCTCCAAATCTTCTTTCTGGGTATCTTCACCCAATCCTCCTACATAGACAGACATGGAGGGCATAATGGAAAACACCTGGAAAGATTCAAATTCCTGAGTACATTATACATGGGCACAAAAGTAATAATATCACAATGTTATATCTAAATATTTTAATTTTTTAAACAAAACATTTATGAAAAAAAGAATTAGCCTTTGTTATGTTAGTCACCACCTTCTGAATGTGTTTAAAATATTTCTTCAGGAAATTTATATTTTTTTCTTTTTTCTGCTTGTCCTCTTTTTCTTAGTTGCCAAAATATTTCAAAACAAGCAGGGAAGACAGAGCTATGATCGATCAAAATTAGCTTAGAGTTCAAATATGACCCAACCCATGACCAAAATGACACACTAATCAAATTTTCTCGAACTTGTGACCAGAGTTGTATAATACAGACGCACCCGTGCAAGGAAAATTTTCTGCAAAATTCGAAACTTTGCAGAATTTTTTTTCTTAAGATATTAAAAAATAAATAAAATATTCCCCAATTTTATGTACGATTTATTTACTGTTTGCGCACAAAAAGCATTCAGATAGTGAAAGATGCAATCAGTTTAAAGATGCAAAACATGTTGTGACATTACAGACGCTTGAGGAAATATTAAGGATTGGGCTGTTTCTAAATGCATTGACAAAATAATTGATGACTTCAGCTCTTACTATCATGGATTTTTAGCTTTATTATTTTTTTTAACCAAAATAATTATGCTTAAATTAATATTAATTTTAAATTTAAATGGTAATTATTTCAAACTATTGCTTTTAATTCATATTGTCAAAACAATATAATACGTAATTTTATTAAACATTAAATTAATTTGCGCAGAAAGTTTTTGAACCGATATTTATGTGCGCAGAAAGTTTTTGGTTTTATACAAGTCTGCTTGTGACAAAGTCCAATTGTCTTCTCAAGCCCGAAACCCTTCGGATATAAAATTTAGTCAAAATAGTCTGAGCCATTTTTTAGATAAAATTAGCTTGACCCACTAATCAGATTTTCGAGCATGTGATCTAGCCCTATGATTTTCTCGTGCTCCAAAACCATAGGATACAAAATTTAGTGTAAATCGTCTGTGCCGCTTTTAAGATAAAAATAGCTTGACCCCCCCACTAATCAAAATTTCTCGAACATGTGATCTAGTACAACAGTGTTCGTGCTTGAAAATAATAGGATGCATTTAGTCTAAATAGTCTGAGCCTTTTTAGATAAAATTAGCTTGACCCACTAATTGAATTTTCTTGGACATGTGACCTATCCCAATGACTTTCTCGTGCCGAAACACGCAGGATACAAAATTTAATCAAAATCTTTAGAGCAGTTTTTTTTAGATAAAATTAACTTGACCCGCATTGACCCACTAATCTAAAGTTCTTGAACATGTGACCCAGCCCAATATTCTTCTCATGCCCGAAAATGGTAGGATATAAAATTTAGTCAAAATTGTTTGAACCATTTTTTAGATACAATTAGCTTGACCCTGAACGACAGTGACCCAAAATGACCCACTAATTGAATTTCCTCGAAAAAATTGTTTGGACATATTTTTTTATCTTATTGCATGAAAACAAACGGCAAATACTTGTTACGTGTTAACACTGATTATTCTTGCAGAGTTGGCCAGTTTTTGGCAAAAGGGGAAAAACACTAAAAAAGAATCATGGCAGAAATGTTATTTACAGAAATGTAATTAATGTGTCTTAATTTTTACTAATTTCAACTCAAACGATACGTAAATTTGAATTTTTTAACTTCGAACATTCAATGAATTATTAAATTTGCATTGTTTATAGTAAAATAGTTTATGCTACAGATGGGAAAGGAGAAAGTAAATAAAATAATTCCCTGTTTTTTGTAAAAGCCAACAAATATGGAACAATTTTTATGCTTCATCTTTAAAATAGAGAAATATTAACTACTATGCTATCAGAACAATAAGTATATTCAGTTTTATCTGCACCATATGTTTTTTATGGAATGAAGAACAGTTTTTATCTCAAAGTTATAAAATCTAGACTTGTTTTAATTGTTTTCTAAATCTCAGTCATTATGTCAAATTATATATTTTTTTTATATCCAGCCATTTTTTAAAAGTTTTTGTTACTATCTTGGCTAAATGAATAGCTTTGCATTCTTACATTTAAATTATAAGAAATTTAAAATACAAACAATAAAAAAAAAAAAAAGTTTAGCCACTTCAACAGCCACATAGATAGGAAACCAACGTTATTTACCCCTGACTTAACTCAGGGCAACCGTTGAAGTGGTTAAGATTCACACCACACAGAATATAAACAAGAAAGTAAAATTATGTGTAAATTGATATGGTGAAAAATTATATCTAAAAAAGCGAGCTTTCAACCATGTTGGAAAATGTGAAACACATTTTAAGAGTTCTCATCAAATAAAATAATGAGTTAACATAGAATTTTTTTTTCAGATTTCACGTGCCATCCAATCAACTAAAATTCTTATAATTGAGATAAATACAAAAAAAAAAAAAAAAAAAACCTCGTTTCTTACATTGCATTATGCAATTTGCAAGTGCAAAAAAATTAAAAACATTTTTACAACTGCTGTTCTCATAATCTGCCTTATTCAAGAGCTCATCACATCACATCAAAATTGGTCTTCTAATCTCTGAACAACATTGACAAATGTTGTAGAAGTTTTTTTTTTCCCCCAATTTCCAACTAAGAGTGGGGAAGTTTTTAACCTTTTGCGAGATGTCTCATGCATATATTTTATTAGAAATACTTGCTTCATTTCAATTCTAGAAACTGTATGGTAACTCACAAATAACTGTTAAAAAAATCCCAGATGGCTCAGCCTACAGGCATAGGCAGATTTTGAAGACACAGGCCGTGGGACACCTGTTTATTGTGAATAACAGAAGAAAGACCTATTTGCTATGATGCGACAGTTGGGACCACCCACTTCGAAATATACGTCTTGCTGTAGGCAGAGCCAGCAGGAATTTATTTTTTTTTGCTGTAAAAGTTGGTCCTATAAAAAACTTGCCAGTATAAAAGTTGTAGATAATATTCACTTTACCGACCGGCCGTCGATTAATCGATGTTTGCTCCCTAGTGCTTACTGACCGGCCGTCGATTAATCGACGTTTGCTGCCCAGCGCTTACAGACCGGCCGTCGATTATTCGACGCTTGCTCCCCAGCGCTGTGGCACCATATATATCAAGATAATTTTTATAATAGTGTCAACATAGCTAAATTTTTTTTTTAAATAAATTGCGAGTGTGCGGGACGATTTGAAAGAACAGAGGTCTTCCTCAAATACTTCAAACGGTCATGCTTTCAAGAAGCCAACATCAATTTTTTAGAAATGGCCATATTTTATTACAAGTATGGAATAATGGCAAAAGGAATATAAACATAATATCAACAATACATTCTGCACAAATGGCGGAATCTAGAAACAGAATCAGGACATCAGATTGCCTCATACAGAAACCTATTTCAATAATAGATTATAATAATAAATATATGAAGGGCGTAGATCGCGCAGATCAATATCTGTCCTATTACTCCATTTTTAGGAAAACAAAAAAATGGACGAAACGTGTCGTAATGTTCTTCATCAATTGTGCACTTTTTAACTCCTTTAAAGTATATACAACTCTGAACGGACAGAAAATTACATATAAAAATTTTCTGCACAAAGCGGCACTTTCATTGATAGAAGACAGCGAAACTGAAGAACAAGGTAAGGATCTACCTAATTCCGAACCCACAAGAACCACATCCCGATTTGGTCATCCCGGAAGACTGGCAAATTTCGGAAAGCATAAACTAGTAAATATAGTGACCAGCGGTCAATGTAAAAAACCCCTACGACAATGCAGAGTTTGTGCAAGTAAAAAAAAAAACTAAGCAGAACAGGTTTCGCTTGTAAATACTGCAACGTCCCATTACACAAAGGTGACTGTTTCGAATGCTATCATAGTTAAAAAAATATTAAACAACTTTTTTCGACAAATATTGTTATATGGATTATGGTATATTTTATGTAAATAATAAACTGAAAACGATTGTAATAGATAAAATAAATATTGTTTAACACTAATATGATTAAAGTAAAAGATTTTATTAAATTTCATTACCCTAGAATAACATGAAGCATACAATTTTACCAGAGTTTAAGAAAAGCGCATATATTTCTGCGCGTCAGTCTAGGCCGAAACCAAGCCGGTGTCTCTGACGATCTGCGGCTGACCGGGCGGTGAAAGAGCATAGTATGCTCGAACCGCTACCGGTCGATAAAGTGTTAAGATTTATAATAAATTTAAGCAGATTTGATATCTTGTGGATTCACAAAGTTATGATTTTTATTTCTTCTGAAACCCTTATTTCCCTTTTCCTCTTGGAGGCATTTTTAATGAAATCAAAAATCTGTCATATATAAATTTTTGGCCCTTTTACTAGAAGTAATAACTTTAAACAGATTCAATATGTATAAAAATTAAGAAGTCATGGGTTTCTTTCTGTTTTCACAAAAAGCCCCTTCAAATCCCCCCCCTCCCCGATTTTGTCCATTAACGAACTTGACTGAGATTTTATATTGCTTGATTTTATGTATCCATTTGGAAGAGAGATGCAGAATTATGGAAGTTATCGTGTCCATAAAAAAATGATATATATATATATATATATATATATATGTCGTAGGCTAATTGGGAAATCTGGCTCTTTGCAAACAGCCTAGGGCTTTTGCAAAGAGTCTGTCTAATTGGAGAATCATTTCCCTTTTCTCAATCAGCCTGATGTTTTTCAGGCTTATTGCAAAGAGCCTAGACAGGATTAGGCTAATTGGAAAATGAAGATGCCTGCTTAGAAAATGACCAGTTCTTTGTCAAAATATGGTGTTGTACCCAACTCGAACCTGAAAATTCCATTGAAAGTCGACCCGAACCTGACAGAAAAATTCCATTGGACCGTAACCCGATCCTAAAAGGACAAAATAAATTCCTTCAAGTCGCAACCCGACCCAAACCAGAAAACTAAAGTTAACCCGAAATCAGACACAAACACAACAAAAAAAACATCGAACCATAACTTGATCCGAAACGGACAAAATAAATTCCTTCATGTCTCAACGTGACCCAAACCTAAAAATTCGATGTTAACCAGTAACCCAACCGAACAAGACATAAAAATTCCATCAAACCGTAACCAGATCCGAACCCGATAAACTAAATTCCTTCGTGTCGAAAACCAACCCGAACATAATAGTTATCCCGAAACCCAACCCGAACCAGGAAAAAAATTCCATCGAACCATAACTCAATCAGAACCCGAAAAATAAATTTCATCGTCAAGCAACCCGAACCGAAACAGAAGATTTAAGTTAACCCAAAACCGACCCGAAACTGAAAATTGAATTTAACCCGAAACCTAAACTAAACTGAAAATTGAAGTTAATCCGAAACCTGAACCAGTCAAAAAATCCTTCGAACTGTAACCTGACAAAATAAATTCCTTCGTGTCACAACCCAATCCAAACCAGAAAATTCAAGTTAAACCGAAACCCGACCCAAATGCGATAAAAAATCTATCAAACCGTAACCTGATCTGAACCCGACAAATTAAATTTCGTCGTCACACAACCCGATCTGAAACTTAAATTTTAAGTTCACCCAAAAATCGATTTAAACCTGAAAATTTAATTTAACCCGAAACCTAACCCAAACCTGAAAATTAATGTTAACTCGAAACACAAAGTCAAAACGCAACCCGACCCGAAACTGAAAATTGAAGTTAACCCAAAACCAAACCCGTCAAAAAATCCATCGAACCGTAACCCGAAGTGAGCTGACAAAATAAATTCCTTCGTGTCACAACTCGATCCAAACCAGAAACAAAGGAATTTATTTTGTCGGGTTTGGTTGGTTGATTTATGACGGCCGATTATCTACTCTTGGGATATAAGCCCGTTTGTCGGGTTCAGGTCAGGTTTCGGGTTAACTTGAATTTTCTGCTTGGATCGGGTTGTGACTCAAAGGAATTTATTTTGTCGGGTTCGGATCGGGTTACAGTTCGATGAAATTTTTGACGGGTTCGGGTTTTGGATTAACTTCAATTTCCAATTTCGGGTCGCGTTTCGACTTTGTGTTTCGAGTTAACTTTAATTTTGAGGTTTGGGTTATGTTTCGGGTTAAATTAAATTTTCAGGTTCAAATCTGTTTTGTGGTTAACTTATAATTTCAGTTTCGGATCGGGTTGCATTCGTATGAAATCTAATTTGTCGAGTTCGGATTAATAATTTTCAGGTTAACTTGAATTTTCTGATTTGGATCGGGTTGTGACACGAAAGAATTTATTTTGTCGGGTTTGGATCGGGTTACATTTCGATGGACTCAGGTTAACTTCAATTTTCAGTCTGGAATAGGTTTCGGGTTAAATTCAATTTTCAGATTCAGGTCGGTTTTGGATTAACTTAAATTTTCAGTTTTGTTTCGGGTTGCTTGACAACGAAATTTATTTTTCGGGGTCGGATCTAGTTATGGTTGGATGGAATTTTTTTTCTGGTTAGGGTCGGGTCGGTTGGTGACATGAAGAAATTTAGTTTATCGGGTTCGGAACTGGTTACGGTTCGATGAAATTTTTATGTCTTGTTCGGGTTGGGTTACTGGTTAACATCGAATTTTTAGGTTCGGGTCGCGTTGAGAGATGAAGGAATTTATTTTGTCTGGTTTCGATCGGGTTACAGTTCGATGTTTTTTTGTTGGGTTCGTGTGGAATTTCGGGTCGGGTTGTGACTTGAAGGAATTTATTTTCTCCTTTTAAGATTGGGTTACGGTCCAATGGAATTTTTCTGTCGGGTTCGGGTCAACTTTCAATGGAATTTTCAGATTCACGGAAAAACCCACAAAGTCTGTCGATCTATCGCGAAAAAGATGCAATGTTCGTGGATTTGTCGTGGAAAAAACGCAAAGCTCGTCGATCTGTCGCTTGAAAATAGTAACGTTAGTCGATCTGTCACTTAAAAAATGCAAAGTTCGTCAATTAGTCGCTTAAAAATAGCAACGTTTGTCGATCAGTTGCTTAAAGAATGCAAAGTTCATCAATCAGTCGCTTAAAAATAGAAACGTTCACCGATCAGTCGCTTAAAAAACACAAAGTCCGTCGATCTGTTGCGGAAAAAAACGCAAAGTTCGTCGATCTGTTGCAGAAAAAACACAAAGTTTGTCGATCAGCCGTTTAAAAAACGCAACATTCGTTGATCTGCTGCTTAAAAAACGCAACATTCGTTGATCAGTCGCTTAAAATACACTAAGTTTGTTGATCAGTCACAGAAAAACGTTAAGTTCGTTGATCCGTCGCTTAAAAAACTCAATGTTCTTCGATCAGTCGCAGAAAAAATGCAAAGTTCAGGGATTTGTAGCGGAAAAAACGCAAAGCTCGTCGATACGTTGCTTGAAAAACGTAAAGTTTGTCAATCCATCGCTTAAAAATAGCAACGTTCGTCGATCAGCCGCTTAAAAAATGCAAAGTTCATCGATCTGTCGCGGAAAAACCACAAAGTTTGTCAAACTGTCTCGGAAAAAATGCAAAGTTTGTGGATCTGTCGCAGACAAAATGCAAAGCTTGTCGATCCATCACTTGAAAATCGAAAAGTTTGTCGATCCGTCGCTTAAAAATAGCAACGTTCATCGATCAGTCGCCTAAAAAATGCAAAGTTCGTCGATCCTTTGCGGAAAAAACGCAAAGTTTGTCGATCAGCCACTTAAAAAACGCAACATTCGTTGATCAGTCGCTTAAAAGACGAAAAGTTTGATGATCAGTCGCTTAAAACACGCTAAGTTCGTCGATCAGTTGCAGAAAAAATGTTAAGTTCGTTGATCCGTATACTTAAAAAATGTAAAGTTCATCAATCAGTCGCTTAAAAATAGCAATGTTGATCGATCAGTCAGTTAAAAATAGCAACGTTCATCGATCAGTCGCTTAAAAAACGCAAAGTTCATCGACCTGTCGCGGAAAAAACCACAAAGTTTGTCAAATTGTCGCAGTAAAAATGCAAAGTTCGTGGATCTGTTGCAGAAAAAATGCAAAGCTCGTCGATCCATCGCTTGAAAAACGAAAAGTTCATCAATCAGTCAGTTAAAAATAGCAATGTTGATTGATCAGTCAGTTAAAAATAGCAACGTTCATCGATCAGTCGCTTAAAAAATGCAAAGTTCATTGATTTGTCGCGGAAAAAACCACAAAGTTTGTCAAACTGTCGTGGAAAAATGCAAAGTTCGTGGATCTGCCGCAGAAAAAATGCAAAGCTTGTCGATCCGTCGCTTGCAAAAGGAAAAGTTCTTCGATCAGTCGCTTAAAAATAGCAACGTTCGTCGATCAGTCGCTTAAAAAATGCAAAGTTCATGGATCTGTCGCGAGAAAAACGCAAAGCTCGTTGATCTGTTGCTTGAAAAATGAAAAGTTTGTCGATCCGTCGCTTAAAAATAGCAACGTTCGTCGATCAGTCGCCTAAAAAATGCAAGGTTCGTCGATCTGTCGCGGAAAAAAAAAACGCAAAGTTCATCGATCTGTCGTGGAAAATACACAAAGTTCGTTGATCGGTTGCAGGAAAAAAAAAAAAAAAATCACAAAATTTATCGTTCGGTTGCAGGTAAATTAAAAAACACAAATTTCTCCGGAAAATGGTGTAATTTTTTTAGCAGGAGGCTCCCGCCTACGATCTTTTTTGGGGTGGGATTTCAAAATTTTCGGCTTGAATCCCGCCCTGCTATAATATTTAAAAAAAACTGGAATATAATATTGATTTGGTAACTATATTTAAAAAATAAATATTCTTTAAAGGCATTCAATACTGGACCATTTACTCCACATTATGTTTATGTATGCTTACTCTGATATATACACAAGATTAATAAAAGAAAACTACCCAGTTAAACTGACGGCATTGAGCTCACAGGCTATTCACTCTAACTGTAAATTATATTCTTATTTCAAAGAATTTGAAAAAAGCCCTCGAAAAATGAAGAAATCGACTATATATTAAGGAGGGGACCATCCCCCGTTTCTATCCCTTAAAATTAACTAATGAACCCCTAAAACTAATCAGAGAAGCGCCTTACCACAATGAACCTATATGCAAAATTTGAAAAAAATCTGATAATTCTGCATGAAAAATCAATTTATCTAAATTAAGGGGGGTTAGCCCCTGCATCCCCCCCTTTATACTTAACTAGGGTTTAATCTAGAGCTAGCCAAATAGCCAAAAAGCTAACTGAAGGCACCTTTTGCCCCCAAAGCATTTAGTGGATTAGCCAAATAGCAACAGCCAAAAAAATATGTATCATTTCCATTTTGTTGTTCCTGCCTTTCGTAAACCTGCAGCTGCCGCTTGAAAAAAAAAATCTCCAACCGCCTTTGTCCCGGCAACTCACTTCAAAATTTGTCTCGTCCTCTCTGTGCAAGCATCTTACAAATAGTATGATGTCATTTGCATTAAACAAGTATTGAGGAAATTAAAAGAGTTTGTTTATTTTTTTGTTGATAATCTCAACTTAGGAAATGAAACCAAAATGGCTCATGAATGAAAGTTGTTCAGGCTGGTTCTGGCTACAAGGGATAAAGAAATGAAACCAGCTGATTGTATTATTTTTCCATAAAAATGGTATTACTCACATACACTAGATTATTTTTTAACACAATTATCAGCCAAGCGAAAACCAGGTTCGAATCCTGGCCCGGACATTTTTCGTCCAATTGGAAATTTACAACTTGTATGATTACTGGCATATTTCCCAATGTGACTTCTTTGTATGAATTTGTAGCAACAATTCTGTTGTCTACAGCAGATTGTGAAAGGGGATTGAGTCTTGTGAATATAACAAAACCTGACTTGAGAAATAGACTGACAATCAAAAATTTAAGTAACTTAATGGTGATTAATTTGGAAGGGGAAGTTTGAAAAGAATTTCCATTTAAAAAAGCATTTGATGTGTGATGTATGGCCATTTCTCGAGAGGGTCAATCTTACAGAGTGGTGCACTGTTTGTATATTGTAGTTACAAATAATACTCATTTATATAGAAATTTTATATAAATAAAAGCTTTTTTTCTTGGCTAAAGCTATTTTTATTTGGCTAACAGTTATTGGCGGCAATTAGCCAAAAAGCTACAAATCTCTTTTTCCTAGATTAAACTCTACTTAACCAATGAACCTCGAAAACTAAATCAGGGAAACTAATCCTTATCACAATGAACATATCTATAAAATTTGAAGAAAATTGGATAATTCTGCTTGAAAAACCCATATATCTATATCCCCTGTTCCTCCCTTTATACTTAACAAATGAACCCCCAAAACTAATCAGGGAAGTCCCTTACCCCGATGAGCCTATATACAAAATTTGAAGTAAATCTAATAAAGTCTGCATAAAAAACACATTTATCTAAAATAAAAGGGGGTTAACCCCCCCTGTTCTCCTTTACACTTCACCAATGAACCATCAAAACTAATCAGGGAAGCACCTTACCACAATGAGCCCATATACAAAATTTGAAGAAAATTGGAAAACTCTGCATAAAAAATTCATTTACCTAAATTAAGGGGGAGGAGGAAACCCCCCTTCCCGTTAACCCCTTTATACTTAACCTATGAACCCTCAAAACTAATCCGGAAAGAACCTTATCACAATGAACCTACATACAAAATTTGAAGAAAATTGGATATCGTTTTCGAATATTAGTTACAAATAGCATGCAATAATAGCACGTGATTTTTTAGTTCTATATAAAAATAAAATAATGTAATAAATGAAAGCTTCTATTATTTAAAAAAAGAAAATCAAAATAAATAATGATAGTTTGATATAAATAAATATTGATATACATAATAAAAACAATCTGTAGAATTAATATAAAAAAGTAAATAAATAGCAATATAAACAAAAAAGCCGGGTTACCATGTGAGGCATAAAATTGACATTTTGTAGCAATCTCGCCAATATGACATATATGCCCTTCCTCACACAAATTGTAACAAATATTTTTTTTTTTTTTTTTAATCTGTATTACAAGTTTTACAATGTTATTTTTTATAGTTTTGTAATTCCTCAAAATATCTCCACTAACCACACTAGTAGCTGATTCAAACTTTATATTTCACATATAAACTATCACAATTATCATAAGACTATACTTGAGTAAACATAGCCCTCATTTAAATGCATGAGAATATTTTACAAACATAAAGCTAACATAACTTTATCATATCAATAAAGTGATTGTTCCAATGTAATTTTAATATTTAAAATTGCTTAATAAATCAGAAATTTCTTTGAAAAAAAATTTCCTTTTTTTTTTTTTTTTTTTTTTTTTAGTAACAGGCTAATGCTGTTCAGATTTTTATTTCTACATATTTGCAAAAACAAATCCTTTTTTCCCGATGTTTTTTTAAAGTGATTTAAACCTCTGAGATTTATTCTGCAATTTATTTTATGTCATTGCTTGATTATCAACTTATAACTGTTCAAAATATCAAAAAATATATATTTACGAAATTTTTGCAATAGAATGTTTACATTGACAAGAGCAAGCAGTTGTCGCTGCGATCGGCCTTATTATCGTAGGAGCACCTGCACATTTATAGGATAGGCTACAACTTTTTAAAGCATTACAAGGATAGCCAGTTTCCACACTATATGTATTCTAATTCTAGGCTCTGTACTAAGGCACTCCACATTACTAACGTTTACCATTATCAACATGACAAATTGTTTCAATCGTGATGTCAGGAGAAATTTCTCGAAGCCGGCAAGTTAACTGGATAAATTAGAAAAATCTATTGATTATATACAAGTTTAAAGTGATCATACGGTAGACAACAATTATTACAACGGAATTATGATGAAAACAAAGTAAAATAAGAATTAACTAATCAAATATTTAATCGGCGTCTTCAGCAAAATGGCGCGCTAATAGCGGCACAGAAAAATCAATCACCTGCAATACAGTAAATCACTGTAAGTACGCAATTAAATTATGAAATTAAATATAACATACAATGCTATAAGCTGAAAAAAGTAAAACTTACTGAAATATTGAATAAATCCTTATAAAAAAAAATTACACAGGAGAAATTTGCAACTCTACTACACTACACGATTTCACCACGCCAAAACGATTAGTTCACCGTTGCCAGTTTTGAATTTCCAAATTAATGTCAGTCTTAGTAGAAGTTGTTTTTTTTTATCGATTTTTTTATATCATTTTAATCTTTTATTTTTATCCGTTCATTGTAATCCCATTCATCCTTGTTATGTTTTTCGCCAATCTTGGCGAAAACGAGAGCTTTCGAGATTTAGCCAAAGAATATAAATACAGGCTTTGTTTAGAACCGAAGATCAGGCGGCGCGCGGGCGAAGGAGATTGGTTGGATTTTGGTAATGTCACGGATTTTTTTTTACTGTCCCTGTAAAGTAACTATAAGTGCTATGCACAGCATATTCCATATTACACTTCTTGTAATGCACCTTAGTGCTATATATCAATTACAATGTGTTTGAAATTTTGTAACATCATTAAAATAAACCGCAAATGATTTTTCCCCACTGAGACTTAAAACGGCCTATAAAGGCGCTGATCGCAGCCATCGGTACAGGAAAATTGTCCCTTTAACTAATGCTAAAGTGCCATTGAAACCATTATTTATTGTAAACGCGTTTGAAAGTGTTTTATATTCAAATTTGAATGTTTTTTACCTTGTCATATAAACACAGAACACAAATATTACATGAAATCTGAAATTCAGTAAAAAAATAATCATTATGATGAATTTAAAAATGCATGAAATGCAATGGGTTTGCAAGGGATTTTCCTGAAGCGAGCAGTTATGTCTTTTCTCCACCAGATGGCGTATTCGAGCGCTTGAATTCCCAATAGACCGTAATGTAACGGAATTCTTTTGAGTGTCCCTGTAAAAAAACTATTAGTGCTACATACTTCAGTTGAAATAGGGAACATGCTATATGCAGAGCAATCCGAGCACATTTGCGGGAGTTAGAGCACAGACAGAGGCCCATAAGGCAGACAAACCGAAGTCATAAACACTTTTCAACTAGGTTGGAAAGTGTTAAAAATAGAAAAATCAAACAGAAATTCAGGAGAATTGAACCCGCAACCTCCAGATTCAAGAGCAGTGCTCTAACCATTCGGTCACCAAGTTCACTTCAAGATTTTAATAAAATATCATTAAAATACGCAAATTAGTCAAATGAATGCCTGGGTTCATTATCATGGATTTGGACGTCCAAATCAATGATAATGAACGCGGGCCTTTCAATTTCATTCACAGCATTGAATCACTCCATACTTTAATCTCCATCACCCGCGTGCCGCCTGATCTTCGGTTCTGAACAGCCCCACCCAGGGAGTAAATATTCTTTGATTTGGCGCCATCTAGTGTTGTTATTGGAAAAACGATATGTTTGAGCTTGCGATTTTATATTTTCGCCGTAATGCATGCTGAGCACTGGCACGGCACTTACGAATGAAAATGAAAATAGATATCTCATCAAAAACAACTCGTTGTAAATGATCCCGCCAAGCCACAAACCTAAAACGTCAGTCATAAAAAGAAGTGATATCACATAAAAAGAAGCGATATAGAAGAGCATACTCCAAGTCCCATGTAAAAATCTATCACCACTCATAATGTTTCCAAAGGACTGAGTGAGGTACAGTATGAGAAAACTGCTTGGCGACCTACAGGCTTTTATAATGTTGGTGTTTCCGGCAATTACATATGACTATATTATTTTTTTTTCTGCCATAAAATTGTAAAAAGTTGAAGCTTCTATGTTTGCATGTCCTTTCTTATTTATGAGCTTGAAAAATCAATTTGTTGATTTTATTTACCATTATTTAAACTAGAAACACCACTCTTACGAAGAGGATTTTTTAAGTAAACATGTAAAGATTTTGAGTTTGTAATATATATATATATATATATAGATCATACGCATATTAATAATAACAATGCACCTTATAATAAACGTTAACTAAATTGAGATATATTGCAGTAATTCTAGCGTAAGCGGAATCGCATACATCTGGGGGAAAATCCGTTCTGACAGTTCTTTCGCATACAAAAATATTTATAAAAGTGATATAACAAAAATTACAAATTTATTTTTTCGATTTTCAAAATTGATATACTGCATATATTATAAAAACCTGCAGGTCGCCAAGCAGTTTTCACATACTGTACCTCACTTTGAGTCCTTTGGAAACATTATGAGTGGGGATAGATTTTTACACAGGACTCTGAGTATGCATTTCTATATCGCTTCTTTTTATGTGATATCACTGCTTTTTATGACTGACGTTTTAGGTTTGTGGCTTGGCGGGATCATTTACAACGAGTTGTTTTTTATGAGATATCACTCCTTTTTGTAAGGTACTTAATTTCAATTATACAGATTCCATTTTTATTCACAAAAGAAAAGACACAAGAAAGATGAAAGGGGCAAAAAATAATAATAATAGTGATGTACAGAATTATACAATTTATTGAGTGACTTATTCCAATGTACAAGTCGCTACCATATCAACGGGGAAACTTTTATATTAATTTCTTTACATTGTATTCATCAGATTATTTATGACATGTCTATTTTCCTTTTTGTTTTGTTTATATCACTCTTCCATTTTTATATATTCAAAAATTAGAAAATTTTACAGTAGTTTACAAGCTAATTAAAATACTGCAGTTTCAGAAAAATGTGAAAAATAAGAAGCATTTTTTTTCGGTCAATATAAGTTTATAGAGCATACTTTACCGAGAATAATCAAAAAATTTTTTTTATCTACCAACCATTGTAGTTCACAAGGATGTTTATACTAATACATTAAATATTATTTTTGAAAATAACTGAGCACCTTAAAAGATTTTTATTTGTTAAGTTTTTTAACTCCACGTTTCAAGAATTGGAAAAATATAAGATTCGCAACGTTTGCAAAAGTATAAAAACTATTAAAGTGATTTAAAAATAAAAAATCTGGTCATAGAGGATGACATGTATTCCAAAATTTTGTGTGATTTTGTAAATATACCACAAAGGCTAAAGCGTTTACATAATGAACTGTTTACAGAAATGTAAAATTTTATTAAAATTTAACCGTAAACCGAACAGTTCGTTACCGATCAGCTATTGTATACGAAATTTACCATTTGAAATTTTTATGGGGAATTTAAGAAGTTATTTCCTTTTCATTGTGCTCTAGGCCCGTTTTTAGAGCATTTTAAGTTCGTCATAGCCGGAGATTCGAAGAACGGCAAATATTTAAACGCAAAATTTCTAATCTTGGGGTAGCAACATTTTTACATTCTGTTTCTCAGCGCATGAATGTAAAGTTGGAATTTTGTAATCGCTATTTCAATTAATTCCTGATACACTAGAATTATATATTTATAAATAAACACAGTTTTTTTAATCGATGAAAATACTATATTTTAATAGGTTTAGAGCTTCAGATTACCATAACTTCAGGTTACCTTGCTTTCAGGCAGATAAAATGAACTCGTATTAAATTTTAAATCAAGATAATAAAACCTTACAGAGATTGAAAGAGTATAAAATCATTAAAATACATCTAACTCAGTAAATATACATCAGTTGTAATGTAATCAAGATCTTCTAAGAGATCCTGTAAACGAAGCGTATGTGGTTCAATGCCACTTTACAATAGAGAGTTTAAATGAATCGGATATAGTAACATATTTGAAATTCTTGTGTACATAGCCACTTTGACAAAAGTTATGCTATTTACTATTGTTTTTCCTCTGTGTTAAGTACAGAAATCAAGTACTTCAACGTAAAAATTCGCTAATTGCACAACTATTTAGTCTTATTAAAAAATCTTTTGAGTTCCCTGTAAACGAACAGTAAATTCTACAATTCTGTTTTACATTAGGAAGCTAACTTAAGTCATTCGTAGTAACATATTTTAACATCATGCACATACGTTCTTTTTGAAAAGAGTTAGACCATTTAATATTTCTTTGCTTCATCTTAAGTATAGGAATAAATCACTTTAAAGTGGTATACATAAAAAACTAATTACTATTTTTACACGAAATATTAAACATTTGAACTACTCATAAAAACAATTCAAATGCTGCAAACCATGTAAAAATCGGATAATTACACAACTGTTTAGCCCTATATCAAAAAATCTTTTGTGAGACCCTGTAAATTAACCTTAAATGTTACTATTTTTTTTATAATAGGAAGCCTTCTTGGGTCGACTGTAATAACATATCTTAATATCATGTGTATACGACCATTCCTAAAAGAGTTGGGTCATTTATTATTTTTTTGCTCTATGTTAAGTATAGGAATCAATAACTTATAACTGATATAAATCAAAAACTAATCCATATTTTTACATGAAACTTACAAAGGTTTGAACTACTCGCAAAAACAATTCAAATGACGCAAACCACGTAAAAATCCGATAATTGCACATTGCTGTAGCCCTGTCAACAGTTTTTTGCTCTATGTTAAGTATAGGAATCAATAACTTTAAACTGATATAAATCAAAAACTAATTAATATTTTTACATGAAACTTACAAAGGTTTGAACTACTCATAAAAACAATTCAAATGACGTAAATCGCGTAAAAATCTGATAATTACACATTGCTGTAGCCCTGTCAACAGTTTTTGGTCTGAACAAGATTTCAAAAGTGCAAAAAACAGCACTTTTAAAATCGCATTTACTGAAAACCTATTCGACGGATTTTGTTTTACTTTTGATTTCATAGTCACGTGGCACGCCCCATTCCATAGAATCAAGAATTTTGTTTCTATCATAAATAGAACGCGAGATATAGATGTGTCAAAAACCCGTTTTGTCCTGTCTGCAAAATATAAACTAGACAGAGTGTAAAAAAAAAAAAATTGTAAAATCATTTGGCATCCATTGGCGGAAATTCCTTTCATTTACGGTTCAATGCATTGCTGTTTCTTATGCTTGGCGAGAAATTCTGTCGAGTTTCTATGATGTAAGCCCTAAGAGGAACCACTTGCATCTAATTTTATCCAAAATTTCCAGTATTGACACATACATTATGGAAAAATACTAAGTTGGATACAACAACTTTGCGTTTCTTCAATAACAATAGTTTATCCAGAGTAAACTTCTCTACGCCCCTGCAAATTGCTTTTTAATAAAATTCCACCAACATTTTAAATGATGTCCTTTCTTAGTAGAGAAAAAGGGAAAGAAAGAAAAATTTATTTTGTACAGTCTGAGAAAACTCGATTAAAGAAAAATCATGTTAGTGCTAGATACAATGTAAAATTAGGAATAAAAGTTTCTTTTTCTTTTTCTAAAATAAGAATAAAGTTATAAACAAAAATGTGTTCATAAAAACACATAAAATTGCTAAATGGTACTTTTGTTACAATTTGTTTCTATGAAAAATCCAACTATGTTCCAAGTGATATTTTAGTTTTGGAAGCAAAAGCAATAATTCTTTATGAAATTTATTATTGTTTATTGATTCATTAAGGAAATAATAAGAAACAAAACTTAAAACTAAAAACAATTGTAAAAAAAAAAAAAAAAGTCAGAAATATGGCCTGGAAAACTTCAAATTCTGGTCAATGTGATTGTGATAGGCACAAAGGTTCACAGTACATTCCTCTGAAATTCCCATTTGGCTTATTAATTGTTATAATCAGACCATGCATGTAACAGTATCCAACAGTTTTTCTCTTGCGGTTAAAAAATATTGTAATTTCTTTATTTTTGTGAATAACACAATTTTGTAAGGAAAATAACATCCAGTTTTACTTTTTGATAATTTCTTTTATTAAAATAATTTTTTTTCTATTTGGTAAGTGTAACATTGCTTTATTTATTTGAAACAATCCTTATCTTAAAATTGGCAGATATTCTATTCCCTTTAATACTCAAGTTTCACAATTTGTTATAATGCTGAAAAATAACAACTGTTCAATTCATGTACTTTTCTGTGTGTTTGAAAAGTATATTCTCAACATAAAATTTTATAAAAAGGCAGTTTTTATGGAATGTAATTTTGTGAAGAAATTTTGGGTAAAATGAACCCCATTTTCCCCAGGATTGATCCCTGGCTTCAAATCTGTTCCTTTAGTTTTGTATGAAGATTCTCAAATAAATGTTAGCTGTTAATACCACAGTACAGAACCACAGCCCTGGCAAGATTATATCAAGAAGAAACCATCCAAATAAATTTCAATGAAAGTAAAATAATGTTTCTTTCCAGTCTATACTATATATCAATAATAAGAGAAACCATAGATATATTAACCCATTCGGGACCATGGGTGCATATATGCACCCTCAAAAAGAGCATGCAGAATTTGTTTTAGGCACCAGTAAAAAATAAAAGTAATATTTGCTTTCTCTAATTAGAGCATTTTTGTGATAGTTTAAGTAAAGGTAGCTTTTTTAAAAAAAGTGGTGCTAACGGATTAAAATTTGTGTAAAAGCTACCGGTCCCGAAGGGGTTAACACCAGGGGCAGATTTATAAAGTGAGGGGTCCCTCTCACCGGAACATTTTGAGGCCCCCTCCATCTGAAAAATTGGGTATATTTATAATTTTAAAATAATGAACAAATAAGAATAATTACAAATTATTTAAAATCAGTGTTGAATTCTGGGGGTGACCTGGGGGAGACATCGCCCCCCCCCCTCCAGAAGGTTTGAGATTTTATGCTTTTAATAGTTAAAAAGTACAATTCCTGAAAACCTGATTTTAGCAGTTAGCTCGTAGGTTTATCATTGTGTGTTCCTGCTCCCAATCCTCCTTGTTTTCATACCTTTGGGTACAGGAAAACACAATAGTAAACCTACGAGTCAACCGCTAAAATCGGGTTTTTACGTGTTTTCCACCAACATATGACTTGGCAGACCGATTGCGTTTTAATATGCGAATCGAGTTTTAACTAATTCTGGAATTTCAGCCGTGATCTCGATGAGGTGATTGTTTGTGCTGCCGCCTCCTGGTCTATTTCTTGTTAGTTATTTTAACTTGCAGAATTTAAATAAAAATCAATTTCACTCTACATTTTAAAATTATTTCATCTAAAGACAGGGCTTGTGACAGACGGTTTAAAAATAGCCGACCTTCGGTTATTTGTACCGACTCTGACCCTCTCTTTGCGACCCACACCCCTACATATTCTTTGATATGTACAGGGCCCGACCAAGCCAAAGACAGGCCTAGGATCTGATGTTCAATCGGGAACCTGTCACAAAAGAGAAAAAAAACTGTCTTAGAATACAGATTTCAATATTAAATAAATATTTTGATAAACATTTTTTTAAAATCTTATCCTACTCGGGCCCTTATTATTGCGCCCAGAGGCCTCAGACTTCAAGGGGCCCCCTAATCCATATATTAATTTATAAAACATTTACTTTTTTTTTTCCAGTTCCAACTCTAAAAATTTTCAAGTACAAAATAAAAATTTAATCTTTAAAAGATTCTACTAAACTTTCTGAAAAACAAATTTTATTTAGAACTCACAGAGCTCAGTGCTTTCATAAAGCCAACCTCAACCAGTCCGTAGCTTTAGCCCCGAGCAGCTATTGTTAATGGGCATTCTAAAAAAACATATAGTGTAAAAAATATATATTAGAGTTACCAATTACAAAAAAAAAAAAAAATCCATAATTTTTTTTCCCGCAATTTTTTAGATTAATTGTTGATACATTTTTTCGTTAGCTGCAGTTTTTAAAATTAAGGTGTTTTAAAGATATACTATTATACTACATCAAAAGCCGCTTGCAGAACCTTTAAAAAAATACTTCATTCATCGATGTGCCGTTGGTATGTGCAGAGAAAAAAGGGTGTTGACATCAGAAATAATATATGTGATGGTTTTTTTATCTATATTCTGTAACCCGGGAAGCCCGAGTTTATCCCCTAGTTTGAATAATGTTGCAATGATTCGAATGGGGCCCCTTAATTTTTCTTTGCTCAGGGCCCCATTAGTCATAATCAGGGCCTGATCCTACTCTAGAAATACAAAATAATGATTATAACTAGTAACAAAATCGCAATAAATTAAAAAAATTAGCTTTATGAAACTGCATACAGTGTGCGATCCGTTATCCGGCATCCCCGTATCCGGAACGCTACGAAAACCGGAATACAAAACGATAACCAAAGTTTAATTTATTTCATTTCAAAAATGTAAAAAAATCGCGATATTCTTCAGTCAGTCGCGGAAAAAATCACGGAATTTGTCCATCGATCGCATAAAAAAATTCCCCGAGTTTCACCTGTAAATCGTGAGGGAAAATCCGGAAATTCACCAATTGTTCACAAGAAAATATGGTAGTTAATCAATCTTGGAAAAATTCGATATTCGGAAGTCTCGCAAGGAAAAATTTGAAATTCGTCAATTGATCACAGGAAAAATTACAAAATTCATCCATTGGTAGAAAGAAAATATCGCAAAAATCGTCAATCTGTTGCAGAAAAAAAATCCAGATTTTCGCCAATAGATTGCAAGAAAAACCACAAATTTTGCCAATCGATTGTAGCAAAATATGACATTCATGAATGGATTGCAAGAAAAAAAAATCTCCAATTTGTCATTTGATTGTTGGAAAAAATTGTGAAATTCTTCAGTCGGTCCCGGAAAGTTATCACGAAATTCTTTGATTGGTCGCAGGAAAAATATCTCGAAATTTGTCTGTAAATCACTAGGGAATTATCAGATATTGCAATTAACATTCATTAATCAGTTGCCTGAAAAATTGCGAAATTCATCGATTGGTCACAAAATTCTATTCGTAGAAAAGTACTTTAAACAATTGAGCTCAAAATATGTGTTTGGAACACGGTGCAAGTGTGCCCTTTTTTAATAATTCCCCACTTAGCAGCCTTTTTGTTCTATAGTCAACACAAAGAAATAATATAAATATAATGGTACTGCTTACATTCATTAATATAAAGTTTCAATAAATAAATATAAAACATTATGGTGCAAAAAATATTACAAAAAAAGCATTAAAATCAGATGAGCAACTCATATTTTTCATTGAACAACTGATTTGTGGAATGCAGCAGTGAAGCTACTTCCATGAACAGCAAATTATGTCAATGTGCAGGATACAAGAACAATTAGTGCAAGAGACATGCTATAAGTAAACAACTTTAATAGAAATATCCCAAAAATCCTAATCAAAGGATTCTGCTCAGAAGTCCCAAAACTAATTCATAATTGTTAATGTAATATTTTTTATAATTTGAATTGTAATTCAGAATGTTTTTTATTCTATGTAAATAAGTTATTAAATTAACAAAATTGTAAGTATGTATTTACATATATTGTTCATGTTTATCACTATATGTGAAATTAGTCATTTTGTACATTTCTTATAATAAAGTGTTCTGAATTACAGAAAACCCCCCTTATCCAGAATACCCTAGGTCCCAAGCATTCCGGATAACAGATCCTATACTGTATCAAGTTTAGGGGCCCCAAAAACAGGAGCCTCAGAGTACCCCCCCCCCCCCCACACACACACACACCCACACACATACATACACACTATCATCAATATCTCTAAGATTACAGTTTAGAAAAATTGTCTTAACCATCAAAGAGATGTTCCTACAGAAAATACCAAAATATTGATCATTTTTGAAAGTTTTTTTATATGCTACTTAAATTTAATATGAAAATATTGAATTTTATGATTAAAACTGAACTTGTATTTGCAATTTTTTCAATTAAACTTTTAATTTTCATAAAAATGCAAGAGTATTTTTACTTTTTACTGATTTAATATTTTACATTCTCTTTTGAACGAACTTGAGTTGTATATAAAAATAGTTGATTTGGACATTTATTTATAATATTTAAGCACAGGTGTATTAAGTAAAAAAAATTTTAATGTTTATTTTTTGTTTTGAGTAAATATCATTCTTATGCAATATGTTTATTAGAAAAACGATTTGAGTATAAAACATATTTAATCCTTACTTCTGTATTTCAAAAAATCTGTAATTCAGATATTTTTTAATTATATGTTATTTTTATTGTTATTCCCCGTAAGTGATAACAGATGGCCACTACACATATGAAAGAATACTTCAGAAAATACTATTTTAAGGCTACTAATTTTATTTATTTATTTTATATTTTAAAGATTTCACTGTTATATTTGAATACTAAAAGTTTATTTAACTTTTATAACATTGACCTTGTATTAAATATGGGAATGAAATAAATATTCTTTATAATAACTATTTCTTTCTAAAACATTTTCTTTCTTTTTTTTCTTAAAGAAAATTAATTTTGTTTGCAATATTCTCTATGTAATAGCAATAATTTTTTAGATTTGTGTTATTTATTTAGTAATTTAAAATATGATGTTTGATATATTCATACATTTTATATTTATTTTCATTTTGCAAAATATTTTCAGTCAAAACAAGTTTAAATGAATTCTTCAGCTGCTATTGACTGGATAGTTCTGTAGACAAAAGCATTTGGCTTCTGGCTCTGACATTTTTTGTGAAAAAAAAAAAATCTAAGATTTATGTTTGAAGCTGATTTTTGAAATGTGGAATCAATAATTATGTGAGATATATTTATATATATGAGATATTAACTTAGATCAGCCATTGTGAAAAAGCACATGTAAAAATGAAAAATGTTTATATTTTCAGAAAATTATTTCTTTTTTTCAATTAGTTGATCTTCAGTTCTGTTGTAAGTGATAATGGGTGGGGCTGGTTGAGCTTAAGCCAAAAGGTAGTCTTCCCTGCCCTGTTTGACCTTTGACGTTGTTGCAAATGATAAAATAAATGAAAGAAAGAAGAAAAAAAATTAAGTTTTCATGTTAGTGTATTAAGTTTCAGTTTCTAATTTATATTAAGTCTGAAATTACTTTGATCAAGGCTTTACAAATTTGGTCAAATCTGGTAGCCAGCAAAAAATTCTAGTCACCAGTAAAAATATTCCCCCTCTCCCATCATTGATTTTCAAAAACAACAAAAGTGTTTTTTTATGAATTAATTGAGAAAAAAATAATAACAAGCATGGTTTTGAATAGCACTCAAACTTTATGTAAACCAACTTTCATATTGAAAAGTATCAAAATTATATACAGTATGCCCACTAAAGTCCCTTGCCAGCCTCTTAACTTCGGAACGGCTGCTGCTATATTCATAAAAGTAGTGTCTAGGCATAGTAAAGTAGCCATGCTCTACTCAACGAAACCGCCTACGGCGCCACCTGGTAGCATTCTGCGGAGTTAGCATTACTATCTCGAAAACGAAAAGAGTTAAAGAAAAAAAGTGATTTACAAATTTGTAGAGCATCATCGATTTAGTACGAAAAGACACCTTGTGGACATTAATGCGAAGAATAGAACAGTTAAAACGCGCATTTGTTTTTTCGTGATTTCCTGCATTGTGACGTGACTAAACGGTCTTAGAAAGAAAAAAAACAACTAGTTCTAATTATATACCTATATGTTAGATGTTCAAACTTCTGACCGTCAGCTGCAATGCATATTTGGATCCTTGTTTGAATTTCACGTTGCACATGTTGCCATGTTGGAACATAAATGGTAACACGTTGGCACAAGCGTCTGTAATGCATCATTTAAGGTTGTGCAATGTTTGTGGGGGGGGGGGTCGCATACACCTGTTGTTTCCTAACTGGGTGTTTTCTTCTTTATAATATCGTTTTATCACATTACAGTGTAAGAAATCACGAAAAAACAAATCGCGTTTTAACCATTCTATTCTTTGCATTAATGTCCACAAGGTATTTTTTATACTAAATCACTGATTCTCTACAACTTTGTAAATCACTTGTTTTCGTTTTCGAGATAGGAATACTAACTCTGCAGTTTTCCACCAGGTGGTGCCATAGGTGGTTTCATTCAGTAGCGCATGGCTACTTTATTATACCTAGACACCACTTTTATGAACATAGCAGCAGCAGTTCCGAAGTTAATAGGGTGACAAGGGACTTTAGTGGGCATACTGTATATCTGGAAAGAAACAAGAAATATTGTAACAGCTGAATTAAGGGTATGTATGGGAAATGCTTATTTCTGAATGCTTCAAATATCTAGGTAGTTCAGTACTACAAAAGATGATCTGCATTTTGTTGCATTGTGTCCAATTTTAGGTGCCACAAAGGCTGAATTAACAATATTTCTTACTATGTTATTGAAACCTGACTCTCCTGTCCCCCATCACACACTTACATTCTAATTACATGATGCACTGGTGGGTCTGGCTAGAGCAGAAAAGAATGATGTTTTTTGTGAATGAGATAGAAAATGCCTTGGGATATCTATATCTGATGATCTGCATTTTGTTGCATTGTGTCCAATTTTAGGTGCCACAAAGGCTGGATTAACAATATTTCTTACTATGTTATTGAAACCTGACTCTCACCCCCCTCCTCCCCCAGTCACACATTTACATTCTAATTACATGATGTACTGGTGGGTCTGGCTAGAGCAGAAAAGAATGATGTTTTTTGTGAATGAGATAGAAAATGCCTTGGGATATCATTGCTTGTCACACACTAGTATGGGTAGGAGAGAGAGATAAACCTGTTTGTGCTGATTTCTTAGTTCAATTTTTGTACAAAAAAAAAGAAAAAAAAAAAAAACAATTGTTACTCTCAAACAAGCAAAAAAATCTGCCAGATTAAATAATTTGGTAGCCAATCATATTTTTCAAGCCCTGCTTATGATCCTTGGTGAGTTGGTTGTTTGGAAAATATCAGATATAAAAAAAACTGTTCAAAAACAATTTATGAACCCTATTGAAATGTATAATTTCTTATACCTTTAGTATTAAACTGTGCAGGTTTGAAAGTGTGTACTATATTATTATTTTAATCTTATATCATGATAGGACTATTAAAGAAAAGAAAATACTAACTGTAAAGTTAATCCTTATTAATGTGAATTCTTAAAATACCTAATATGAGCAAACAATAGTAATATTTCCGGGTGTGTGAATTTTTTTTAATATTTTAGCAGCCAAGGATTTGTTTCACTGGCCTGCAAGACACAACGTATAGTTGAAAATTGTTATTGGAAAGTTTATGTGACAATAAAAATTCATTACTACAACACATTTTTGTGGTAACATTTTAATAAATTTTTTTGTGTAAAATTAGGAAATGTATGCAAGAGAAGAAAGTTTAGTATAGGACAGAACTTGGTATGTTTTGTTTGCATTGCAGTGATAGGTAGAAGCACAAAATATATCCAACAAATAAAAATATGTAAATTTTTGGTTCATATTTCTGTAATTAACAGTTTTTAAAAGACTACATAAAAATTAACCTCCTCCATGAAAAAAATCCATCCACCAGCAGTGACTATTTTAATATATAATTTCCCACTCTTGTATTTTTCTATACAAGTGAGGTAATGTCTATTCTTCTAAATATCAAGTATCAGTCTCCTGGGTTTTTTTTTTAAATGTATCATGCTTTATCAGTAGTATGGATATAAAGTAGGATTTTTGTTATAGCCTTAACTATACAATGAATGCTAATCTTAATACACATATATGTATAGTTTATAAAATTGTTTCTTTATTTATTTATATTTATTTACAGAAAAAAAGAAAAGGAGTTAGTTAATCACATGGTCAGTTACAAAGCTTTTTCTGCTGTATTTACAGTTTATTGGATTCTGTGTTTTAGGAAAGTTTTCAATGGGTGAGCATCTTTTAACCAGAAATTAATTTTCTATGCAATGTCACATTTAAATATATATATCTTTCTATGCAAGTTGAGAAGTATTTTAAAATCTGGGAGCAATGCAAGTAAAAATTGTGTCTTTCATAAAATCTCATTATCCTAATGAAATATGAAGAATATGAAAAGTTTATTTTTATAAGCAAATTCTTATTATTTTTGATATTTTGATTGGATTTATTTAAAATGTGTGTAAATGTTTAAAAATTTGATTAATAATAGAATAATTCATATTGAATGCACTTACTCTAGATGAAAAAGCATTAGTATTAAAAAGCTATCATAAATAGTTAAATTTATTATGTCAAAAGAAATAAAATAATTTTGTTTCTTTTCATGACCGTACCCTATGGTTAAAAAAATTGTTTTAGCTATATATTATTGTTTGTGTTTCATAAAGTTTATTATGCTTTTAAATGATGTATGATACATTTTCTTAAATGTTTTTGGAAATGCTGCGTGTAAAGGTGAAAATAAGCAATTTTGCTTAGTATCCACTGGCTGGTAGGTTGATTTTTTTTAGTAGCCAATAACTGGCTAGTGAGAGCAATTTCTATAGTAGCCAGTAAGTACATTTATGTCACTGAATATTTAATTTTTAAAAAATATGACTTTCCAGTAAACAAGTAATTTATGTACTAAATAAAAATATTTTAATTTATATTGTTTTGAATAAACTTGAGATATTAATTTCAAATCTATTTTAAATTTTAAAATCATTTAACAACAAAGTTATACACAACATGCTTATGTAGCTAACTACATAAGTCACACTAAGCTTAAGTACTTGTGTAGCTAATTACAAAAGTACTTTTTTTTTTTTAAATATTTGTCTAGAATTAATATCTGAAAATAATAAAATAGGTATATTTATGCACTAAATAAGAACCCACAGCATGATCTCACGCTTGCACAATCTGTGGTCAGCGGTCCAAAAGTGGCCAACATCTCCAGAAATTCAGGAATTTTGTGCCTTTTGCCCATTAGTTTTGGAAAAAATTGCAAACTTCGTCATTCGGGAGCGTGAAAATCATGAATATCGTCGATTGGCTATGTAAAAATCATGAAGAATGCGGATTGGGCATGGAAAAATCACAAATTTCGTCGATTAGGCTCGTAAAAATCACGAATTTCGTCATTCAGGAGCATAAAAATCATGAATTTTGTCGATTGGGTGCATAAAAATCATGAATATTTTCAATTGGGTGTGTAAAAATTGTTAATTTTGTCGAACGGGCACAGAAAAATCCTGAATTTTAGGGAAAAAAGGAAATCAGAAAATCTTGCCTTTGGCTGGTTCTTTCCATATTTTTAATTGCCAGTTTATCAAGTTTAATCGGCGAGTGGCGACTGCCGAATGGTTATTTTCACCTTTAGCAGCATGATTGGCTATGACATCACTGTTCACGATGTGCCAATGTTTACATTTTGTTAGCAAGTAGCGTTTTTGTTTTTGGCTAGAGTTTTGCAAGCATTCTCAATTTTCTTACTTCGAAATTTATTTCTACTTTGGTCTAAATGATATTTTTATCAACCTCTCATTTTCATTGTATCTCACTATTCTAAAAAAAAAAAACTTAAGTAATGCTGATGCCGCTGACATAATTGAACTTGTTGGGAGATTTCATTTTTTTGGCCTCATAATAAACAAACAATTGCATATAAAAACATGAAAACTTGTAGTTTTTATAGAGAAATGTAATAATAAATACACTGAAGCAAGCACTTTTTAAATCGAAGATTTCTTTTAATAGCTATTTAATGTTAAAATTGGCAAAATAGCTCATTTAAAAAGTTTTATAGGATAAAAAAAACTATGCATAGCAATTGAATGATCTTTCGTAGGCATACTTGACTAGATTGTGGTGCGTAATGTGCAAACATGTTTTTAATTTGCTCACTTTTAAAAGTATTTTTCAAATTTTTCATTAAAAATTTCATTAACTGAATAAAGATTTAATTCATAGATTGAAATAACATTTTATTACCCACTGTTACCAGATTTAAAATAGCCTAAATGTGTAATAACATTTACAAATATTTTTCAATTGAAACGTTTATTTACAAGTGATTTTTTAAAAACAAAGGAACCTTTAAAATAGTTAAATTATTATGTGGGAAAAGCAATGAATGGTAAAAATTACTCAAAACGATATATATTTAATTAATCATATTTACATCACATAAACGATTTTCTTATAGCATGTAAAATAACACTTTTTTCTAAACATTATAAAACTTCAGAAGGCAGTGACAGTTTTAAGGCTGTTCTCAATTCCAAAAGAGCTACTTTCTGAATTCATTTTTCTAATTTCACTAGTATCTTTTTATCTGTTGTTGAACTGTTAAAATTGAAAAAAAAACAGCAGTCCATAAAACCGCTAACAGCAGATAGTTTTTTTTTTTTTTTCAGAAATAATTTAGCCAAGAATTGTTAAGTTAAAGGAGTTAATCTTTTTATTTGCTTAGCTGTATGTGAAAGTGGTTTACGACTAGTTTTATAATATGGATTGTTGGTTAAAAACTGAAAATAATCACAAAAAGCCAATTAGAAAATAATTTTATGAAATTAAAGATGCCATTCAAAGTAAAATTAGATAATTAGTATTTTATTTTAAGTAATTTCTTCAGTTTCTAATCTGCTTCTTTTTTTTTGTGCATTTTTGAATTTTTAACCAACAATCCATATTTTAAAATTATTCATAAACCATTTTCAAATACAGCTAAGCGAATAAAAAGATTGACTAACAACTTCATTTAATTTTTTGCATGAGGCGGTAAACAAAGTTGCAGCACTATTATATCTGTTTGCATTAATATTAATGGGAATAATGCATATTTTAAAAATAATTTTCAAATTTATAATAATAACAATACAACAATTTAATATTTTTAGAGCTTACTTAAAAATTACTTTTAAGACATTTTCCCATTAGCCGACTCCAGCGCAGGTGATAAATTGCCAAATATTCTTTATAGTTACAACTGTATATCAGTTACAATAACAGTTGAGTTGGCAGTTGTTCCAAAAACAGGCCAACTGTTTGTGGAACTGCAACAATGACATACAGTAGAAGATCTTTATAATACAAACCTAAAAACATGAGGTTGTGTGTTATATAGATCACATTTCACACATCATTAAATTTAGCTTGTAAAACATGCCCAAATAGGTGTGAAACATACCAAAATACATTAGAGTATCTTTATATTGCATTATTTATTATCAGGAGTTGTGCAGATTTAAATTTGTTGTATAATATAGGTCATTCTACACATTGTTAAATTTACTTCATAAACATTGTCAAACATACCTGTAAACAAATCATAGCAATTTTTGCAGTAATTAGCTCTGAATTAAGGAGATAAAAGTTGAAGTAATGTATCAGATTTAGTCCTCTAGAGAATAGCAACTATTTATAATGTGGGAATTCAGCTGTTTCTTAACTGAAAACTCATTGTTTACATCTGAGAAGTTGTGTGTTATATGGAGAATTGTGTTACATAGAATTGCATTATAAAGATCTTCTACTACTGTATTTCAAAAACTAATAAAAGCAGAAAATAAAAATAAAGAGTAAAAAAAATATATATATTAACACTCTTTCAGAAAAATTTATACCTTCCACAATATATATATTTTATTCTAATAGTTTAATATGAAATAAATAATGAAATGAACTTGAAAGTAAACAAAGAAGGACTCAATAAGTTAATAATAACAAACATTTTATTCCATCAATAAGAAATAAATCATATGGTCAATTACAGACATCTTTGCATACAGAAATATACATAAACCGTTATATGTATAGAATATTAACTTACAATAGATAATAAAAAAATGCACAATATCCAAAGAAAATATTCCAGTTAGCTACTACATTCAAACATTTGCACTGAAGTAAATAGAGTTAAATATTAATTTGATTCTTAAATCAAAAATTGGATTTTGAATTGTGATGTGAAAGATACCAATCGTAACAATAAATATATACAATATTGAGTATGAATTTTATCATAGATTTTTTGGCAAAATCCTAGAACAAGCGAGACACTCGATTTGGCGATTTTTTTTTACTCGCACCAACCTAAAAATCAGCAACCTCCAAATTCTATCCAATCAGAACGCATGCTTTTAGCAGGCAAGCAGATACTTGCATACTGCTTATGGCAAACTTTTTCACAAAGTAAACATCGATTTTATTTCATTTTAGGACTATTTACAAAGTTATAGCAAGTTTTTCTTCAAAGATTTTTTAATTTTTACAAACTTTTAGCAATATTTCCTCCGGATATTTCAATTTTTACAAACATTTAGCAATTTTTTCCTCTGTATTTTTCTATTGTTACAAATTTTTAGCTATTCTTTCCTCTTTGCTTAAACTTTATAAATTGTCACAAAACGGAATAAAATCAATGTTTACTTCGTGAAAGAAATTTTCATAGAAATTGTGTAAGTAGTGAGTTCTCTGCCACAAAGCACACAGGTTATGATTGGGGAGAATCTCGAGATTTCTGATTTTTCGAATGCACGAAACTCATTCAAGCAACGATTACCCACACAGCACAAACTGGTAGATATGACATCCATATAACATAAAGTACATCCATACACCATGTCCATAATTCATCCCAGGAGTTCCACATAACTTATTACCTACTTAGATATTACCATCAGATGTCACTCCGTATGCGTCCATATAGCGCTCGTTGGACATCCAAACCTGACATAATATCTACTTAACACGTTCGCTGCCAAAGCTGAGATAGTGCATCTGTTCACAGATGCCACAGTCATATCTCCGATATTATGCTTTTAAATTGTTTTCTGTGGTTTTATTATTTAAATACAGATATAACAGATTACTTTTAGCAAAAAAACAAGAGTACACGAGTATACTCGTGGTTGGCATATGAAATAATATTTTTATGCCCTGTGCCAACTACGAGATAACCCGTAAGTAGTCTTGCGCTTGCGCGCGCATACAACAGTCACCCACATGCGCAATACTCACTTGTTCTGCACCTGCACTCAAAACTGCAGAGTGTGCGATACGTTACTTTCGATTTTACACGTGTCACTACATTTTTCAGTCCGTTTTCAACATTTCACAACTGAATAAACCAACAAAATGGTGAAAAGGAGGATACTTAGTGAAAAAGAAATAGAATACTATGCAAATTTGAGTGATTCAGAATGGAGTGATATTTCCGTTGGAGAATCAGATGATTTTATTCCTGGCTGTGAATCTAGTGAATCAATTTCTGATAATTCTGCTGACGAACTAGTACACAATGACGATGACGAACATGATGACGGGGCAGTACAAAACAATAATCATGACGGGACTGATATAGAAAATGATTCGCCTTATTTTGGTTTCAACCAAAACCCAGGTTTGAAAATTGATGACATCACTATCGAAAATTTAGTAACGTTTTTTTCAGAAGACTCTTTGAATTTTTTGGTTGACCAATTTGTATGCGTCTCAAGAAATCAACAAGCAAAGATCACTTTCAAAGGTAAGCTGTCTTTCCTTTTGGACTGATACGAATGTACCAGAAAGGAAAGTGTTTCTTGGATTGTTGTTGCAAATGGGTCCATGTAATCTTCCAACTATACAGCATTATTGGAATACAAGTGAGTTCTACAATTTTCCATTCTGGCGATCTTTCATGAGTCGGAACAGGTTTCAATTGATTCTACGATTTCTGCATTTTGTAGATAACACTGTTGAAACAGATGATAGATTGTACAAAATTAGATCTACACTGAGAAAAAAATATACCTCCTTCAACTAGGAGGAATAGTTAGGCTGTTTCTAAATCTCTAAACTAGAAATATAGAAGTTTGAGCTATGCGAATAGGGTAAGCAACTAAACTGAATAGACAAAATGATCGAGAATTTCTAGTCTCTTGTTTTCTAAGTGACAAAACGATAATGAATCGTGCAAACTGCGAGAAATTATCACTATATTTCTGGAATGGATTTATAAACTAGCATTATAGTTACTAAAACTAGCGTCTTGTGTTTGCATCTATTTGCAGACATTTTTAAATAAGTCTGACCACGAGAATATAGGAAAACATTCTTGAATTCTAATAGGAGACTCTAGAACTCTCTGGTAAAAAGAACTAGAATTTTTAGGGATGACATGGAACTATTTTTTCTAGAGCCACAATTTATATTCTAGTTGAGAAGGGCAGATTTTTTTCTCAGTGTATTTTGAACCACTTCAATAAAGTTATGAAGGACAATTATGTACCAAATAAAAATCTCTGAATTGACAAGTCTATGATATTATGGCAAGGAAGGCTATTCTTTCGCCAATATATCAAAAATAAGAAAGATAAGTACGGTATCACGTTATTGTGCGAATCAAATGGTATTGTACTAAAAGTATGCATTTATTGTGGAAAATCTGAAAATATCAACAAAGAGATTGGTTACGCAACTGGGGTAGTTCTACATTTGATGGATGACTATTTAGACAATGGTTACAAACTGTACATGGACAATTTTTGTAATTCCGTTTCTTTGGCAGATCACTTGACACTCCACAAAACATATGTATGTGGTACATTACGGGCGAATAGGAAAGGAAACACAAAACATATAGTATAAAAAAAACTGAAGTAAGGTGAAGTTGTTTGGAATAGAAGAGGAACGGCCGTAGTTTGTAAATGGAAAGATAAGCGTGACGTGCTTACTATATCAAACATGCACTCTGTGGAAATGGTTGATGTCACTAATCGAAATGGCAAAATATCAAAGAAGCCCAACATCATAAGAGACTATAATGATAAAATGTCTGGAATTGATTTATCAAACCAAATGCTAAGCTACTATTCAGCACTTAGAAAAAAAGTGCATTGGCTAAAAAAAAATTGCCCTTCATCTATTTGAAATATACATTCATAATGCCTATCGTTTATATTCTGAAATCAAAAGAAATAAAATGACCTCTTTGAAATTTCGCGAAAAGTTTATAGAATGTTTGATCGGACGAGAAATGAACTTTCTTGTAAGGAAAAAACCAAAACTTGACAATTTCCACTATTTGGAAGCACTTCCACCAACGGAGAAGAAGGCCCGACCTACCAAGCCATGTAGAGTTTGTACTGGACAGAAGAAAAGGCGAGAAACAAGATATTTTTGCCAGGTATGTGAAGAAAAACCAGCACTTTGTATGGAAAATTGTTTTAAAACTTATCATACATAATTTTGTTTCAATATACCTATTAAAACTTCAGCATAATGTAAAATAAATAACTTTTATTCATAGTGTTCTCCAAAACCTATCGTGAAAAGATACGTTTTTCTGTTGTAAACATTTAGTTAATTGTATCTAGGTTTTGAGAAATAAATAATCCATTTCAGTATGCCAAGTGTATTATTTAGTTTCTTTCTGTGTACCAAATACCTAAATAATGCATGTGTTTACTACGGCAATACTTGTAATCGGCGATTTAGATATAGATATCAATAACGAGTTATCTCGTAGCTGGCAAGGAAACCCAGTTTACCAACTACGAGTATTCTCGTAGTTGGCAGCGAACGTGTTAAATGGATGTCTATGTCCATACACATCATGTCCTAGACATAATATCTATGTATTATGTACATATATATACATCATATCTATGTAATATGAATGTATGTAGATGTACCTGGACATGGAATATCACATAAATATGCTCTTACATAGATGTCCATTAGACATATGGATGTATATGTATGTCTATTAATCCCTTCTGGATGAGCCTTTTTCATATATGCAGTGTTGCCACTGTTACTTTTTTTTTTACTCGGATTGCTACCAAATTTCTGAAATAGTATAATTTGCTTTACTTTTGCTTTATTTAATGTATCATTATTTAATGTATCATTAAATAGGGCGAATATTACTATTTCAAAAAAATGGTATCAATCAAGTAATCTAAATCAGATATTCTTAAACTTTTGAGATAAGATTATCACTTTACAAAATTTCTCTGTCTTTGCAGACTTCTAGAATTTAAGATTGAAAATAGCAAATACATGATACATACATTAATAGAGATATGGGAAGGAGGGTAAAGTAAAAGCGAATAGCAAAACTAGCAGTGCATTCAATTTGAGAAAAATATATTAAATAAAGCATATATATTATAATTTTTTCATTACTATAAATAATTAAAGTCAAATTCTTGAATGAATAAATAGGTCATAGAAAAGGTAAATATCTTCTAAACCTCACATGCATTATCATATTAAAACTTAGTCCAACAAAAGCACTTTTTTCTAAAATATCAGCAGATTTTATTTATATCCTAGACTGAAACATAAAAATATTCATTTCACATTATATTTACAATTTTACTCTATCGACAATATTCTCATGATGTCACAGTAGGTAAAATGACAGCATGATTGCTTGTTTACACTGTGAATTCATGAAGGATTTTTTTCTATTTCTCTTAGTCACATTATTTTACTGTCATGCATGATGCATATCATCCCAAAAATCAAAGTAATGAAAACAAAAGCATATTCTTTCATTATTTAATTATTAAATGATGAACAATTTGATAAAAGTATGATTTGCAAAATTTTCTAAATATAAGTAACAGAAATCGTGATATAAAAATGTATTTAAGTTAATAACTTTAATTTACATAATTTATAAATAAACCTCAATTTAGACATTTGAAATTTTACTAATTTTTATAGACATTGGCTTAATATAATTTATTTTAACATTATATTTCTAATACATTCAATAATTAACACTACATTATTCTAAAATTGAATGTTCCTTATATTATTCAGATCTATTGCATACAATGCTATCATTTCAGTAACAGAATAAAAAGTAAGTGAATTATTCAAGAGCATAATGATTTTTAATGGTACGATTTTGAATGTTTTCCCAAAATGTTGGCTTTTTATAGCCTCGAACCCAAAGAAAGACTGTTGTCCATTATTGCATGATGGTCATTTTAAAATATTTTCAGCAGGGCCGGTGCTAGACATTTTATTGCCTGAAACGAGCATTATTTTGCCGCCCGTATGCCGTAATTGTGTTTGTTCCGCAGAGGACAAAATTTACTAAATTAGGTTAAAAGTTTTAAACCGAATTTTTTTAGGAATGTGAAAAAATCGTAACAGAACACTAAAAAACGCCAAGAATCACATTAAAAATGACTAAAAATTTCAAAATCGCATAGAACAAAATTTACTAAATTAGGCTAAAAGTTTGAAACAGAATTAATTCCTTCAAGGAGTATCAAAAAGTCACTGCAAAACACAAGAGAATGTTGAAAATGTCGTCAAAAATCACTAATAATTTAAAAATCGCAGAGAACAAAATTTACTAAAGTGAACTAAAACATTGTGACCGGAATTCTTTCACTGTAATTATATGCAACTTCTTTGACTGGAATTATATGCAATGTACTTTGTATTTTTATCTTAAAATAAGAAAAAAAAAATCTCTCTCTCTCTTTTTTCTTAAGTTTTGATATATATAATGACTAAATGCCGTCTTTCTACAGGTGTGCCCTGAGGCAGCTGCCTCACCCCAGGCACCGGCCCTGATTTCCAGCTAAATAATTTTTATACTTATATTTTTTTTTATTGTGTTCACATAGTTTGTAGTGTAACATGCTATTTTTTGATAAACCTAATTTAGCAAGTAATGTAATAAAAAAAGACTAGTTTGTAGAGAGCCAGAGCATCAGTATTATTTTTTACGCTACTTCAATAAACTTACTTCACAGTCTCCTCTTTCGGCATAGCATTGGGACTCCTATCGTATTACAGATTTAAAAAATGTAGTTGTTCGAGGCAAAGATGAATCCACAATCCTTCCAAAAATAAAGTGTAGTCCAAAGGCATCGAATTCCACTTGCTTGCAGAAGATCACTCATGGTAGTTGTTTATTACACAATAAAGCTACACACTTGTGATCTTCTGAGAGCAATCAAACTTCTTTCGAGGCACCAGAAGATCCACCACACACTAATCTCTTTCTCTATTAGTATACTTCTCATAAGTTGTCATTTTATTTGTTGCTGGAAGTAATGTCAAAAATAAAATTGATGCTCCCTACAAACTAGTTTTTTTTTTAATTACATTACTCGCTAAATATTTTCTCAAAAAAAAAAAAATGCATGTTACACTACAAACTATAAGAAAACTAGGGTCTACTGCAGTTTCACTCCTTTTTTTATACGGCTTTTGACCACTTTAACAATATATATCAGCATTTGCCTAAAACTTCATAAATATACAGTTAAATCGAATAATCTTCTACAGAGAGCATTCTATAATTTCTTATAATGGTTTTTCAAAGAAAAGTAATAATAATAAATAAATGCTTTTGAAAAAGAAAAAAAAAATCAAAATTTTATTTTATTAGATAAATACATTTAAACAGATGACCTATGCTGTAAGATAAATCTATATACTTGTAAAATAAACACATCTAAATCACAATTTAAATAAAACTTTATAAATCTATAATTCAAATGGAAAATTTCCTACTTTTAGTATCGATACTTTTTCAGTAAATGAAAAAAACAATCTGTGGGGCATCATCAATTTTAAATAACAAAACATGATCATTCTTTTCAGTTATAATCCACTCACCATCAATTTTTTCTTTGAAAGTAGCTTTGAACTTTTCAAAATTCACTATAAAGTCAGCTTCACACCACGCTAAGAAACGTTTTTCATCGCGCTCCATTAGTTCTTTTTCTCTTTCTTCAGGTTTCTTCCTTTTCACAGGTATATTTTTGTAAAGCTAAGATGGTTGTTCTGGGAACAGGCATGGATATGCACCATCTGCTAGTTTCGGATACTTTCTGTTAACAACTAATTCCGATCCATCAGGCCTAATACATTTATCTTCATAGATTATGAATGCAGATGGAAAATGTTTAAATGTTTTGCACATACATACGAATATTTTCCCACAGTAAAGTTATTACTTAATAAATTAAATCAAATCCTAACAAATAAAAACAAAACCCATTTTATAATTTTGTCTTACATTATAAAATACTTCATAAATGTTTTGTGCTTATTTGACTTGGAGGGGGGGGGGGAGGGAAACTGTGGAAAATAAAATCTAGTTTCTGCATTATAAATAATTCTTTAGCATGTATTCATAATATTTCATCCTAAACATACGTTTAAAATTTTTCTGTTGATTTTTAACCATTTATCTTTTTTTTTTTTCAGAATCTTAATTGTACCATGGTCTTTGTCATCTGCCAACCTCTTGTGGACAAAAAGTGTCATTGAGTCTTCAGAATCTAATCCTACTATGGTCTTCATGTTATCTGCCAATCTCTTGTGGCCAAAAATGTGTCACTGACTGCCCAATGATCAAATTTGAATTTTGACTCCATCTACTTAAGATACTCTATCGTAAGTATGCATGTCTTGTGATTTTTTTATTCTGATTGTCATAACAATGACTGGTCCAAAGTATGTTTATTTGACTTTTAAAAAAACAACAGAAATTTGGCAGGTATATTATTGTAGAATTGTAGTGAATAGTATATATTATGATAGTTGTCCTTTTAATACTGGAAAAGTGTTAAAAGTAGAAAATTATAATTGTAGTGAGAGAAATCTTCACTTTTTAGAATGGTCAAATTGAAACATTGTAACACATCATTGAAATACATCAATAGTAAATATTAGATTTTTTTTATGGGACAATTTGTTTAGAGATCCCTTTTTAAAGATTTTTGTTGATCCTAATGTCGTCCTATGTAATATACAAGCATGAAAGTTCTCATATTTTTTACTGAAATCGTTTTTAACACTTTCCAACCTAGTTGAAAAGTGTTTATGACTTCGGTTTGTCTGGCCGTCTGCCGTATGGCCATCTGTCCGTGCTCTAACTCCCGTAAATATGCTCAGATTGCTCTGCAATTTTTATATGTTATGTTCGTTACCTAAACCTTTTTCCTTATTTAAATGGAAGTGTGTAGCACTTATAGTTTTCTTACAGGGACACTCAAAATAATTACATTACATTGTGGTCTATGGGGAAAAATCATTTGCGGTTTATTTAAATAATGTTTCACTATTTTAAACGCATTGAAATTTATATGTATCACGAAGGTGCATTAGAAGAAGCTTAATATGGAATAGAGTATGCATAACACTTATAGTTACTTTACAGGGACAGTCAAAAGAATTCCGTTACATTACGTCTATGGAGAAAAATCGTCTGCGGTTTATTTAAATAAGGTTTCACTATTTTAAACGCATTGAAATTTATATATATCACTAAGGTGCATTACAAGAGCCTTACTACAGAATAGTGTGTGTATAGCAGTCATCGTTCATTTACAGGGACACACAAAATAATTCTCTACTGTCTGTTAACAATAATTCCTGGAAGTGCGTTTTAAGTTACTGAACACGATTTTAATTTTAACTCACTTTTTGTCTATTACATGGTGTGTATAAATTCTGTAGATCCTATACAGGGAAGCACAAAAGTTCTCGAACACATTTCCGTTTATTGACAGAAACTCCAGACGGAGAATTTTAAACTGTGCTATGCGTTTCCTAACTGAACTAAAATTTAGCATCCTATGTAGTATATATACAAATCTATAGATCCTATACAGGGCTGAATATAAAAGTATTCGGATATTTTTCCGAATATTGTATATGTTGGAAATTCCTAAAATTACGTTTTTAAATATGTTATGCATTTTCCAAATTGTTTACTTAGATGTTATCTTTTAGCTTATTAAACGGTATGATTTGTAAAATTATTTTGGAAGCGTTGGAAAGTGTTTCATAATCTATGCTTGACGTATGATTTTTTGTTCTTGTTGTTTTTAAATGTCACTTTGGCTGTTTTGGAGACTGATGCAATATTAAAAGGATAACGTACAAAAAAATAATGCCCTGAAAATTTAGAGAAGGGGGGGGGGAGAGAGATAGATAAAATTGTAGTGGTTTACAAATTCTGTGCTTTTAAAAATTTCCTTGTAACATATGCAACATTTAAAATATAAAACTAATAATATAAGTTTAAAAACTGATTTTAACAAAATAATTAATATGTGTGCTCAGTTTTTTTTCTATTGTTCCCAGTTTCAGCGAATATTCTTTCAAATGCAAAATGAAGGTTGGGGGGGGGGAGGGGGGTACTACAATAAGAAATAGTTTTTAAAAAAGCGCTTCTTAAAAAAGAGCTAAACAAATATACATAATTTTTTAACTATTTTGTGCTCATAATGCAAATGCATGCACATCATGCAAATTTTGCGATATTATCTCCGATTTTGCTTTAGAGTGTTTTCTTCCCGCAAAGTTTGCTTCAATTTGAGTAGCTATCAGTGGTGTAGTCGAGGGGGAGCACGGGGTTCTGTTACATTGCATGAATAGAATAATAATAATAATAAATTTAAAAAATATTCACAGCAGGGTAAATACTTAATTGTTTTTGCTGTTGACTGTATTTTATGGAAAATGCACTTTTCTGTGAAAATTCCATAGGCAAAACATAATTTCTCAAAAAACATTGAAATTTCACTATAAAAATCAATTTGCTAGTTATTGACTCATAACTTATGAAAACTGTATAATATATCTTAGATTTTATTTTATCATCTGCACTACTGGCATACAAATTATGTGTATACACAAAATACATACTGTATATATGCGATAGAATTTACTGTATAGTGTATTGCGTATTGGGCTAAATTTCACAAAATGTTATTATAAACACCTCAATTTACCTAAATGTAATCAATGTATGGACTATATTTTCCTTTTCATCGTAGTTTAGACTCAAAATCTTTCTAAATGTAATAGTAAACTATAATTAAATAGCTTTTTCAAAAAACTTAATCTGAATGCTCTCAAATAACTTGAAAATAACAATTTGTGGACAATCCCTTATCATTCAGAAAGTTTTAGTGAGAAACAAAACAACACCTCACTCTAACACCGATATCTCTCTGAATTTTTACAACATTTGACTGATTTTTTTAATAAGGTGCTCCAGAGAGTTGACTACTAAATCATGCAAAAAGTTCCTTGTTATCGTTTGTGCGTGAACAGATAAAAATTGTTGTATACAACTGCCCATATTTCCTTAATTATTTAATATATTTATATTCCAATAGCACGATATTGTTTCTACTACATTTTGTAAATTTTCCTGAAACTGGCATTAAATTCGGTTAAAAACCCTGTGTGTTATGAGCAAAAAACATGCAAGAATTTTTTTAATGTTTTAAAAAAGTCGCTATATCTCTATTAATATGCATGCTATTCTTACACAAATGAATTCACATATTATACAATGTCTGCCTATGTATATTCTTTAGTGATAGATCATTTTGTGCATTTTATTTTACAGGGTGATCCCGAGTATTATTTTTTTTCTCTAATTTTTTGTTGGTCCCCTAATTGTCCTCCTTATCAAATCGACGTTGATAAATATGAAGTCAAACCTGTTCTTTTTAATCCTAAAATTCCAAAACTATCTGACATGTATATATTTAAATATTCGAAAAAATGTCTAAAACTGGAAGTTCCCGTCATTAATGGCCATCTAGTGTATGTGTAAAGGATAGAGGTGTATCAGGGGTGGCTCATCATACTAGACAAGGGAGGTTAAGCCTCCTTTGTAAATTTATTTTAATTAAACAAAAAGCAAATTGAAAGAGTTCTAATATAAATAAAATTCCAGATTGCAATTTGGAATCATTATAAAACCTTAAAAATGTTTACCATTAGCTTATGATAAATAACAGAATTGTCCATAATACGTATCTTTCTTGTAGATAGAGGTTAGAAATGTGCTAGCCATAGTAATTTCAATTACAAGTAGATAAATTTGCTGAGGGTGGGGTAGAGGAAAGAATCAGTATACATCAATGATCTCTTGAGGCTTCAAGCTGCTTAACCTCACTGTAGATAAAAATGGTATGTAACATACTATTTTCCTAAGTTTAATTGATTTAAATGTGACAGTTTCAAAGAAAAAGGTAAGCATGTATTTAAAAATTGCTTTTATTTCTAAGTAATTTAACTATAAAATATGCAAGATTTAAAGTACTGATTGTATTTTGTAACATTTTTCTTTAAAAGTCTTAAATTCAGGTGAATGTTGATAACTTAAAAGTATTAAGTGAATTTATAATTCTGCTAATTGAGAAATTTTTTTACGAGCAATATTATCCCGTAGGGTGGGTCAAACAATTTTTTTTTTCGATTTTCAATAAGGGGTATTGCGGAAAAAGCGTCATTTGTCGCACCAAGTTCACACAAAAAAAATTGAGATTTTTGAAACAATTCCTTGATTTTCTGGAAATGTCTTAAAATTTTGCTAAATGCTGATTTTTCAACTTTTTTAGCAATTTTTTTTTAATATTATTTTTATTTACTTTGGTTGTATTTACTTAACGAGTTACGTTTAGTGTGTCAAATGTTTAAATAAGCTGTGATTAGATATTATTTTAGCACTGTGTGCTTTAAAAATATACAGCTTTTAGCTTGTTTTGCGTTCAGGACCTATACAAAATAACCCATAGCTCATTACAATGAGGTAGCTGCACAGCGAGTTCCACCCGTGCTCCTATCCACAGAATGTTATATTTAGAATGTATACCTTTTAGGCTATGAAGTCCTTCTTCGAAATTAATTTTGGCAACTCTTTTTGTGCTTGCAGTTTTGCTCTGATGAAGGAATCTCTTCCTTCATTCCCACATACCTTTGATGCAGCTTCTGTCACAATTTTAACAGCTCTTTACACAGTTTAGAAGTGACCTGGAAAGCTGACTGACGATTAATCTAACATGATCCTGAATTTATGTTTTCTTCAATTTCTGCTGGTGGAAGTGCTTTGGTTATTGAAGACTACTGAATTCAGTGGAGACACAGTCGATATAATCATAGTACTCTGTTTCCTAAGAGTTCAGGTTTGGAATCTATTAAGCTAAACTGTTTACATTGTTTTTATGAATGACGTGATCCTCATCATCTACTGTCACAATTCCGGCATCTTGAAGCACGAATGAAGGTATTAATACGCAACTAACCTTTCTGATACACCAGTTCTAAATGCAACAAATGCTATATGAGAAAGGGGATAGTGCATTTTATGAGGGTCTCTTTTTGAAGGCCTATGTTCAAATTTTGATTCAGTAGAACTCTTGTTTCAAAACTCCCACTACTTGAATCTTCTGACAATGCGTATCGTAGGTCTGGATCAGACTTCCCTCGTTGGAGACCCTGGCGCAGGACCGTGCAAACAGAAAACTGCGCCTGAGGCAAAGTTTCAATTTGGTGCCCCCCCCCCCCCCCTCCCCTTCTTTTTGTGACAGGTAACACAAAACTGATAAAGTACAGAAAGAGAAATAAATTATATTGAATACACATTTTGTGTTTATGTTGGAACTTTAAAAGGTTTAATTTTAATTCAGAAATCGCAAACACCTAAATAACGTAAGAGAAAATTGCACTTATTTGTTGGAGAGATCATGATATTTTGAGCAAGAAGAAAAAGAATGATGAAAAGAGAAAAACAAATTCCCCAGAAAATTATCGATGACCGAAAAATGAATAAATAAATAAATTAAACCGTGGTTGGTAGTATAAATTCGGCGCCCCCTCAATTTCCATGCCCGAGACGAAGGCCCCCTTCGCCCCCCTCTTTGCACGGCCCTGCCCTGGCGCATAACAACTATCCCTTGTTGAAATTTTATCCCTTTACATTTTCTGTACCTAACAGTTCTTCCTTAGTGGAAGTATTTTCACAGATGGTGGAAGAAATGTAAAATTTCAATGCTGTATCAGCAAGTTTAGATTTTAGAAATATCAGTGCCTGGCCATTATCCAACTTTTAGTTTTCATTAACTGCTTTTATTTTAAATCAATAAATTAACTCAATAAAGTAATCCAAAATATCTGGAGCACTTGAGAATGGTGCAAACTGTAATCTGAGTTCACCCTTTTGTTTGCCATGTATGCAAATATTTCAACAAAAGTATCAAAGATTAAAACTATATGTACATACAAGGGGTGATCAAATGAAAAGGTACGAAACGACACTGTGGGTATAAATGAAGACTTTATTCAAAGTAAACAATATAGGCATGAACACAACTATCCCATTGATTAACAAGCAAAAGGATTCCTTGTTCCCAGTATTCCTGTGGCCATGACAAGGCCCAGTCCTTCACAGCGTCCTTTAGTTCATCGTCCGAATTTAAGCTCTTCCCTTTCAGGTTTTCTTCCTTTTTCGTCCATCTTGTCGATGAGATCGGTCGTGATGACTGTGTTTGCATGGCCTGGTCTCGGGTCATCAACCAAACTCTCACGACCTGCATGAAAACGGGCACACCATTTTCCAACTGACTTGTCAGACACACAGTCTTCTGCGTATATGGTCACCGTCTGGCAATGAATAGCGGCTGGTTTAACACCATCCGCTGTCAGAAATCGGATAACCCTTCGCTGCTGCTTAAGCGTGGAATTTTTCGATGTGAATGCCATATTGTCCTCACACGCACTGGCGCATCAGTTGGACGGCGCTCTTTATAAGAGCCTCTTGTGGTGTATGAGACTACTCATACAACAAGAATGCTTCAATCTGATATAAATAAATTTCACTGCACCCTTTTCTTTTACTTCCTATTACTAAAGAGAATGCACTGTGAAAGCCTTTGCTGAAAAATGATCCTTGTTTAATTGCAGAAAGTTGTTTATCTATTGCAGTAAGTGTTTAAAAAAAGACTAAATGATGACAAAAATATTTAAATAAAATACCAGCTTTATTAAGATAAAAAATATAGAAGTATCGTTATATGAGGAAAAACTAATGCATTAAAAATGTTTAATATAAACAAAAAAAAAAAGATTGGCCAGCAATATATTTCATAACAGAAATTAAGTATCACTCAGGAGCTGTACTGGGAGTTCATTTATTTAAAGGCTATATCAAAAATACGCTAATCATATGTAATTTTTATTTATTATCTTGTAGCTATTTTAAACTCCATCGATGCATCTTTCAAAAGTCATGATTCAGATTACATTATTTTAAAACAAATAAACTTCATGAATGTAGGTCTTCAAAACGATGTATCCAAGTTAAAAATGGTCTTACTTAATTATGTGATATAAAAAACCGAGTACTTTACCACGACAGTCATCTCATCAGTATATCGGCGAAAACAAAACAAAAACGGATAGGAGCAAGATAGACTCAGCACATCACATCACATCAGCAGCAGTTGAATATCGCGGCGTTCTATAAATAGCTCGGCCGAAGGAGAGCACACGTTTTGGAAAACCGGAAGTGGGAAACTCCCCCTGTTCTAAACAACGTGACTGGATGAACGAGCATCGCATACGCCGATGCGGAAAAACGTCAGCACGTGAGACGGTAGCGCCATCTCGTGGCTAAGTGAGCTACCTCTCATTCAAAACATCGTTTATGATGAAATGTGGTGTGAAAAAGGTTTGTAAGCAAAGATGAGAAAGTCAACAGCGAAGATGACAAAGTCAACAGCGAAGATGACAAAGTTCGCGAGAGTGAACTGTGGTATAGTTAAAAGACTGCTAAATAAAATAGCTGAAATAAAAAAGGTAAGAAAAGTATATAGTAATAAATGAAACTAATAAAAATAAAGTATTAAGATATTATAAGTGATAGGAAAAATTGGGATATGGCTAACATTTGCCCCCCTCCTATCACTTATACCGGCTACCAACAGGTCAAAGTTTGCCATGCATTAAAACAAAAACTAAAAAAAAACAATTTAGTGGCAATAACTGCCAAAACCAAAAAAAAAAAATTACTATAAGTAAAACTTAACCTCATTAACTAAAACCAAACTATTGAAAAAAAAACATTGAGGAAAATGTAAAGCTCCAGAGCGATTTACAACATTTTAAACTAGTTCAGTAATACAGCAAGTTTCATAAAGCCAGTAATACGTTAGGTTAACAAACATCCCATGAAACTACAGAACAATTGATGAAAAGTGATCAAAAACAGGTTAGTTATACAACAAGTTAGAAAAATGCAATTTGTTAGTCAATTTTAACAACATTAAATATTAGATAACAAACATAACACTTATATCAAACGTAACAATACCATGTCAATTCAAGCTCTACATGTGATTAACACTTATAATTTGACATCTTTTAACATTACAACATTATCTAGACAAGAATTTTTTTAAATACAATATCACAAAACAAATTTATCCTTGAGTCCATCAACAACGACTTTAAATTACAATTTCTTATCAACAATAACCCAAAAAATTTGCATATATTACAAAACCTAAACCTTAATTGATACACCATTTCTTCCACATGCCACATAAGACATTTTGTGATGTATAACTCCTCCATATGCCCGCAAGGCATTTCGTGATTATAACAGTAATAGACATAAAGTTACAAGGTACCTAAAAACCAAAAATTAAAACATAGCATAATATAGATAACTGTTTCAGACATATTCTACTTCCATACATCACTTTCTTATTTTATCTTTCACACATACATTCTTACATATCCTACATTCAATCTTCCATACGTGGCGCCACGATTTTCCGTATCTCAATCTTACATAAAAAGATAACTCGTAACAATAAAGCAATCACTGCCATGCAAGTTGCCAAAAATTTGAATACCTACAAAAACAATTTTTAATCTTTCAAATACGATTATATCAATATAATAAATACAATTTCAAATGCAAAAAGTTATGATACAAAAATTCTTAAAAAAATTACCAATTGTGAAACTACAACCAAAATTTTTCACTTGGGCCGGCTCTTTGATATCTACGTAAAAATTATGTGAAAAATTTCAAGATTACTCTACTATAAATTTGTATAAAATTGCTAGCAATTAAATTTTCAAACACATAAATGATAAATATATTATTTCATACACATTTTAAAAATACAATTTAAACTCTTAATTACAGGATGTAACCCTAAACAAATTTTTACTTTGAATATTCATTAATTCTAATACATATACATGCACAATACATACAATTCTGATACACAAGTTCATTCTAATACAATATAAAGATATACATTCAAATTCCACACACACATAAATATGAAAAACATTTAACATTTAAAAATACTTTCTATGAATTTTTTCAATTCAAATTTTGTGAGGGGCTTTGTAAAGATGTCTGCTGCATTTTCCTTACTCCTAACAAAACATAGGTCAAAAATATCTTGTTGCACCAAATCTCTCACAAAAAATAATTTTACATCAATATGACGACTTCTGTGGTTTTCAATTGGTGATTTTACAAAATCAATAGTTGCACGATTATCAACATATAAAATAGGTTTTATTCTCTCCCCTGTGACAATTCCCTTACTACAACACTCTTTTAAAATCCTATCAAACCAAATTAGTTTCTTTGTGGCCTCTGTCATAGCGATAAATTCAGCTTCCATAGTGGACAAACTTACACTTTTTTCTTTAAAAGTTCTCCACGCAATGGGGGAATTCCCCAAAAATACAATCTGACCACCCAGTGAAGTCCTGTCATCTTTATTAGCTGCAAAATCAGCATCAGAAAAAGTAATTAATTGGTTTCTATTACAGGAGAGATTAAGAGTTAAATTACTAGTATGTTTAACATACCCCAATAATCGAAGTAAGCCATACCAATGAACTATTCCCGGGTCTGCCTGAAATTGACTGTATATGTTAACTGCATAACTTATGTCAGGGCGGGTTCTATTGGCTATAAAAGAAAGGCAACCTAATACGCTTTGATATGGTAGTTTTGTCATTTCCTTCCGTTCCTCGTCGGTTTTAGGACAGTTTGATTTTGAATATACAGATCCTTTACTAATTGGTAGAGAGGAGATGGGGAATTTATATGATTCAAACCTATCGCATACTTCCTTAATGTAGGGCTGCTGGTGAATTCTTAACCCTTCCTCATCCTCTACAAACTCTACCCCAAGTAGTTTCTTCGTTTTTCCCAGTACCTTTAGATCAAAATGTTTATTTAAAAGATCTAAAACATATCTATTATTTTTTTATGCTTTCCAAACAACCCTATATCATCTACGTATAGCAGCAAAACCAACTCAGAACCAAAAACATATGCACAATTACACCATTATATCTTAACAAAACCAATTTCTAAGAGGACCCGATTAATTTCATAAAACCACATGCGACCAGATTGATGCAATCCATATATGGCCTTGTTCAATTTACAAAATAAATTTTCTTTCCCAGATTCTATAAAACCAGGTGGTTGAGACATGAAAACAGTTTCTGAAAGGGGTGCATAAAGGTAAGCACATTTAACGTCACACTGTAAATGCAACCATCTTTTTAGGGAGACAAGTAAGGAAAAGAAAAACCGTATAACACTAAAATTGACAACAGGAGAAAAAGTTTCATCATAGGATTCACCTCTGATTTGTTTGAAACCTTGGGCTACTAAACGTGCCTTAAACGTAGCAATTTTTCCAGATTCATCTTTCTTTACTGTAAATACCCATCTGCAACCCACTGGATTTACATTTTGGGGCAATTCTGTCAAGTACCATACATCTCTTGCATGCATCATTTTAACCTCTTCCTGCATAGCTTTTTGCCATTCGTCACATTGATCGGACCTCATAGCCTGTTTATAGGTCCGCGGTGTCACCAGATCATATAGTCATGCCTGAGATAGGCAAATATCTGCACTGGGTTTGCTAGAACTGGGACTAGATACTATGCCCTGATACGTGTTTGCCCCCTTAAAATCAAACAGGTCCGGTTTAAAGACAAGATTATTTCTTCTACAATACTTTATTACTTCTTTTGCTGATCTTAAACGTTGACTTTGATTTTCGGCATCAAAATAGTAAATATCGGTACGAGGACCAATTGACCTAGGTACAGCTTTCCTTATCCAATGCGTTTCTCGCAAAATGGGTTGACGTTTCTCAGTGGATTCATCTTCTGAAGAAGACTCCTGACTCTCAAGTTCTATGTCAGTAGAAGGCTTTGGGGGGGGTCGTCGGAGATATCAGGAAGATGCCTGATCTCCTTAACAACGTCCTCATCCTCAGAGTCTCTGCTAGAACTAGGAAACCAGTAAAAATCATCCAGAACAGGGCCCATCACTGCTTCCTCACAATGCTGCTTATAAGTCGCTGTTTCGTCAAAAGAAACATTTAAGGTCTCAATAATTTTATTTTCCTCTGGTAACCAAATCCGATAACCCTTGGTTCGAAAAGCGTATCCTACTAAGTATCCCTTTTTGGCTTTAGAATCAAGTTTAGAACGTTTCTGGCGAGGGACGCCCGCATACGCTACGCATCCAAAGGGTTTAAGATGCCTTATAGAGGGTTTTGAACCACCGAAAAGCTCAAACGGGGTTTTGGTTTGATTTTTGTGACATAGTCTATTCCAAGTGTATGTAAAATGAAGCATAGCTTCAGGCCAAAAATTAGAGTTTAACCCACTCTCTTTCAACACTGTTCTAGCCCCATTTGCAACCGTTTGATTGTAGCGTTCAATAACGCCGTTTTGTTCGGGGGTGTATGTATTCGTTAGTTCATGAACGATCCCTCTCTCTGCGCACTACTCCTCAAGCCAATTATTTATAAACTCCTTACCATTGTCTGACCTTATAGCTTTGACTTTCCTGCCTAAAAATCTCTCAGCACGATTAATGTGCTGCTTTATTACCTCAAAGGTCTCCGATTTTTCCCTTATGGGGTATAGGGATGCTTTACGTGAGTAGTCGTCTATTATAGAGAGAGGAAGTATCGTTCCCCCTGTCTGCCCTTTACTTGGCATGATCCCCAGACATCTGTGTATAAGAGTTCCAGTGGTGCTTTTGACCTAATAAAATTTATTGCTTTAAAAGATTTTCTCCTATATTTGTTCAATTTACACATTTCACATTTAAAATTTCCCTCCCTCAAAATTGGTAAGTCCCTAGCACCCATTTTCCTACAAGTATGTGTAATTAAAGATGGACTGATATGGGCTAACCGCCGGTGCCACCTCATCATATCATCCTCCCTGCTAACAGCAGATACCTCAAATCTTACTTTCTTTTTACTAGGGCTAGGAATTTTAGGATAAATATAATATACACCATTTTTGAGGGTAGCTTTGAAAAGGGATTGACCATTGCAGCTTATCTTTACTTCGCCACCTCCACCATTAAAATGTGCCCCATTTTTGTCTAATCTTGCCCCTGAAATTAAATTACGCCTCAACTTGGGCGAATACGTGACATCCTTAAACATTAAAATTCTATGTCCAAATTTTAGCTTTACAGTTCCACGTCCCTCAATTGGGAATGTCACCCCCTCAACAGCAACAGCCATATTCTCATTATTCAATGGAGTATAATCTACAAATAAAGATTTATTCTTACAAAAATGATGAGAGGCAGCTGTGTCAAAGACCCAGTCTGCCACATCATCAACTAAATTTGCTTGTGAAATAAAGAAAGAGGAACAGGACTTACATTCAGGACTTCTATTTCTAATGTCTCTGGAACGGCCTTGTTTAACTCCTTCAGATTTCTGGAAATTTCTGCGACGATGCATAGATTTGGCAGGAGAACGAGGCTTGCGTTGTTGCAATAGGGTCTGATCATCAGGACTTGCATTCCATCTCACTGGGGAGGAACCTCGAGAGGACGTCAGGCTGGCCGATGGTGATGACTCTCGACGAGTTAAACTTTTCAAAAACAGTCTACATTTATTTTTAAAGTGTCCAGGTTGACCACAGAAAAAACACGTAAATTTCTTCTTATTTCTTTGATATTGAACAGATTGAACTTCTGCGTATACTTTACGATGATCACGATCTCTCAAATCGATTCTAGTTTCTTCAGCCACCAAGGTCGTTACGACATCATTGAATAAAAACTCTGAATCATTCCATCTTAGGATGGTTTGGACTATACTATCAAATTTAGACGGTACGTACCTCAGAAGTTGAAATATAACGTAAATATCATCAAACTTTTTGTTTATACTTGTCGTAGTAGCCTGGCAGCGTACAAATTAATGCTTTCTGCATTAGCGATTATGCATTCACATAATTCGGTAAAAATTTGCATGTGACGGCTTCGAGTGTCAGGGTAAAAGTGAGTTCGGAGCTGCTTTTTCCATGCGTCGACAGGACTGTCACTATTTTCGATTATCTTCCTGAAGTCTGGTTCTACGTTTAGGTAAATGATGGACAGTGCCAATTTAGAACGAATATGATAGTCCTTTACATCTTTCACTGTTACTTCACCTTCTTTTACCTCAGGGACCTTTTCTATTTCCGTCACTATATCCCAGACATTTTTCTCCATGAGTAGATACTTTATGTCCGACTGCCAGTTGGCATAATTTGTAGCATTCAGTTTTTGAATTGGAAATTGCATCATGGCCATCTTTACGATTTGTACAAAATTTTAGCCAATTCAAAAAGAAAACTGCCAACACATAAAAAAAAATGCTCAAATCAATTTTTCATAACAAGAAATTTTCCTTAAATTTTTTTTTCAAAAACCATTACTTTTTCTTTCTTAAAAATTTTTCCTTAAATTTCTTTAATTACTGACAAATTTCCTCAAATACTGATTAATTTCCTTTAAATGCTAATTTTTTTTTTTTTACACTAGTTGAATTTTATTTTTTTTCCCCCTCTAAATAATCATTTGTTTATCTTAACGTCATCAAAAAAATAGCGGCCCCCCCTACTAAAACTTTCTTAGGGCTGTATTTTTACACTTTACTGCATTTTTACTAAAACCTGTTAAGGTTTAAAAAAAACAATTTATCTGCAAGGATCCAGTGCCCATAACCAAAAATGTGGTGTATGAGACTACTCATACAACAAGAATGCTTCAATCTGATATAAATAAATTTCACTGCACCCTTTTCTTTTACTTCCTATTACTAAAGAGTATGCACTGTGAAAGCCTTTGCTGAAAAATGATCCTTGTTTAATTGCAGAAAGTAGTTTATCTATTGCAGTAAGTGTTTAAAAAAAAAGACTAAATGAGTAGCTATTTTAAACTCCATCGATGCATCTTTCAAAAGTCATGATTCAGATTACATTATTTTAAAACAAATAAACTTCATGAATGTAGGTCTTCAAAACGATGTATCCAAGTTAAAAATGGTCTTACTTAATTATGTGATATAAAAAACCGAGTACTTTATCACGACAGTCATCTCATCAGTATATCGGCGAAAACAAAACAAAAACGGATAGGAGCAAGATAGACTCAGCACATCACATCACATCAGCAGCAGTTGAATATCGCGGCGTTCTATAAATAGCTCGGCCGAAGGAGAGCACACGTCGTGGAAAACCGGAAGTGGGAAACTCCCCCTGTTCTAAACAACGTGACTGGATGAACGAGCATCGCATACGCCGATGCGGAAAAACGTCAGCACGTGAGACGGTAGCGCCATCTCGTGGCTAAGTGAGTTACCTCTCATTCAAAACATCGTTTATGATGAAATGTGGTGTGAAAAAGGCTTGTAAGCAAAGATGAGAAAGTCAACAGCGAAGATGACAAAGTCGGCAGCGAAGATGACAAAGTTCGCGAGAGTGAACTGTGGTATAGTTAAAAGACTGCTAAATAAAATAGCTGAAATAAAAAAGGTAAGAAAAGTATATAGTAATAAATGAAACTAATAAAAATAAAGTATTAAGATATTATAAGTGATAGGAAAAATTGGGATATGGCTAACACCTCTGCTCTCTCCTGCGCATGCTCCGATCAACGCCGGAGACTCCAATCACATCCCTAGATGCCTCGCTTCGTTCTCCCATTGCAGCATAGGCAAATATTTAACTGTTACGTTTTTACGTCGTTTCGTACCTTTTCATTTGATCACCCCTTGTATAATGCTTCAACATATATATAAAAATAAAAATTTCATATCTTCAAAAACAAGCAATAGATATACTACTTATCTAAAATATATTGGGCCTTTAATAAAAAATCGAAAACTTCTTAACCCCAAACCTGCCATAATTCCGAATAAAAAAATCAAATATTTCATGAAATGTATACCAAACTAAGACTGATATCATGGACCCAAAATTTATTTCAGATAATGTATCTTCAATTCATGATATAAACTATTTTTTGAAATAAATTAAGAACAAGAAAAAATATTTCTTCAGAATGAGAAGACAAAAAGGAAACTATTTCTTCAGAATAAGTAGAAAAATAAATATTTTTTTAATTGTTATCAAGGACAAAACCATTTCTTCAAAAATACTAATTTTCGTCAAAATAAAAATACTTTTTTTGGTTTTTAGTATAGCATATTTCTTCAGATCTCTCAAATATAGATTTTTTTTTTAATTCAGAATAATAATACTACTATATACAGTATGCCCACTAAAGATCCTTGCCACTCTCTTAACTTCAGAACAGCTGCTGCTGCATTCATAAAAGTGGTGTCAAGGTATAGTAAAGTAGCCATGCGCTACTGAATAACACCGTCTACGACACCACCTGGTGGAAAACTGCGGAGTTAGCATTCCTATCTCGAAAACGGAAAGAGATAGAGAAAAAAAGGGATTTACAAAGTTGTAGAGCATCATCGATTTAGTACAAAAAAACACCTTGTGGACATTAATGCGAAGAATAGAACGGTTAAAACTCGCATTTGTTTTTTCGTGATTTCCTACACTGTGAAGGGGAAAAACGATCTTAGAAAGAAAGAAACAACCAGTTATGAAACAGCAAGTGTCTGCGATCTCTCTACAAACATTGCAGGACCTTAAACAACGCATTGAGGATGTTTGTGCCAACGTGTCACCCTCTATGCTCCAACGTGTGCAACGTGAAATTCACACAATGATCCATATGTGCATTGCAGCTGACGGTGAGAAGTTTGAGCATCTCAAATAAAGGTATATTGTTATAACTAGTCGTTTTTTATTTCTAAGATCGTTTTGTCACGTCACAGTGTAGGAAATCATGAAAAAACAAATGCGTGCTTTAACCGTTCTATTCTTCGCATTTGTGTCCACAAGATGTTTTTTGTACTAAATCGATGATGCTCTACAACTTTGTAAATCACTTTTTCCTCCTATCTCTTTCCGTTTTCGAGATAGGAATGCTAACTCCGCAGTTTCCCACCAGGTGGCGCAGTAAGTGATTTCATTGAGTAGCGCATGGCTACTTTACTATACCTAGACACTACTTTTATAAATATAGCAGTAGCCGTTCTGAAGTTAAGAGGGTGGCAAGGGACTTTAGTGGGCATATTGTATATACAGTAGACTCCCTCAAATCAGCTACCGTAAACTCGGTGCATCTTTTCTGATGTAAACAATGAAACTTACAATTAAGATGCAGGTGTAAAATTGAAGTATTTTTTTTCTCTTCATTTTGTACACATTTTAATATATAATTCTGATTAATATGATTCAACTCATGTTTTCTCATGAAGGAAGTATATATATATTTTTTTTTTTAATTAAGATAGTGCAGATATTAGTGGTAATTGCGATATTTTTACCAAATAATTTATGTATCAATCAAGCTTTTTTAGTTATTAAGTATGGCTAAACATGAAATAAAACTTTGTTACTTTAAGATTTTGATTTGAATTATTAGTGTACATTTATGTGAATTTCACTGAATAATTCAAGAAAAAATTATCTCATCATCATTATGCATAGTTAGTTAAACATAATTAACTATTTATTTGAGCACTTAGCTTTATTATTAACTTTAATTTTAATATTTTAAATATATTTTTTTAATTTTCTTAATTTTTATTATTTTACTTACTTATTTTACATTACTGTAAGCATTCATTATAATTTTGAGTGCATTATTAAATTCAAATTATTGTTTAAAAAATGTAAACGAAGCAGTGAAATGTAAACAAATTCTTTGACATTCTTTCCAGTTCAGGACAATAGAATCCCTTAATTTATTATATTTTAATGACTCTTCCATTGTATTATTCCATTAAATTAAAAATAGTATTAGGTAAATGTGATAAAGATTTTAGGTAATTTTATCTAAAATTTGGCACGTAATGATTTGAAAATTAAAAAAGCAATAAAATAATAATTTTCACATTTCCAGTTTGGCCAATTTAAGCATCTGTTTGCATTATACATGTGATCTCGTGAAATGTGTTTACCATTTTCAGAAACTTAGCGAAAATAGTTTATTTATCATTTTGATCTTGAAGAAATCGTCGTTAGAGCGCATGAAACATGCCATCTTTATATTAGAAGGAATTTTTAAGCTTTTAGGTAGCTTTCAATACAAAAAGCTACCTATTACAGCTGTTCGCAGGAAAACAATTCCAAAAAATTTTGGTATATTTTCACCGATCATGACCCCCAAATCATCCTCCGTTCAAATGTTGATTTATATATATATATATCAATATACAGTGGACTCTCTCTATTCTGAACACTCATTGGACTGACCAAAATTGTTCAGATTATGAGGGTGTTCATTATAGAAGGAGATTTGGAATTCATTATTACTGCTACTTTGTATTGAGTTTATAGACTGTATACAATACGTAGCCTGGTTAGCCATGCCAGTTACCGAGATGGAGGTGTTGAATTTCAAGAATATTAAAAAGTTAATTAAAACAGTTATATTGAAAAAGTTTTACAAAACATGATATTACATATATACAAGACATTACTTGAAAACATAATCGGTACATTACTTAAAAAAGCGAATAATTTTAGTCTGATTTTGCATTGTGTATGCTCGTGCAGTATACATTTTATCTAGTTGTTTAAGAAGTGGAAAGGTTTCCGGGTGATGTCCAGCCGCATAGTTCAACAGGTCTTTAATCCCTAGGACATACTGCTTGAAGGTACTTATTGTTTCATTGGTCTTTTCTCATTCTGCTTCTCCTTCACTATCCACTTCCTCTGCAACGATGTTGTTGCCGCAAACCGGAAAGCTTTCATCGGCTTCGAGATAAGTTCCAGGTTCAATTTCCGTATGTAGCTCCTGAAGAATTGACCCCAAGTCACTCACAGCTTTTGCATCTTGGTCCTCTATTCTTGATTGCCCATTCTTACACGAGAATCCAGCTTTGTAGAAGGATCACTGGAAGGTGGGGTTTCTTCATTCCAAGCTGATGATATCCAATGGACATCATGCATGACGTTGACCTTCTTCGTTAATTCGGTTACCGTATGTGCCTCTCCATCACCAAGGACATTTTCTTCATAAAATGGATTCGGTAGTGACCTTAAAAGGTCTCGATTACTCCTTGATCCAGTGGTTGGATTATAGAAGTACAGTTCGATGGCATGAACTTCAGGCTCATGTCCATCAGATGCATGTTTGTATGTGATCTGGTATTACTCACAGAAAGAAGAATTTTTCTTCATTCTCTCTTCATCATCTCTTTAATGCCCTCCAACCATTGTGAGGAAATTGTGAATGTCATCCTGGCTTCTCGATTTGATTTACAGTGCACAGACAATGATGCGTTCTTCACATTTTTGAAGCATCTTGGCTTTTCACTTTTCCGATCACAAATGGTTTGAGCTTTTCTTCTCACCCGTAAAACTGTCACAGAGGATGACAGTAGATCTTTCTTTTGACATTTTCTCACAGCGCATTTCTCGCTTCTTTCTGCTAGGGTTTTAATTTTAAGAGCTCTAAAAAAACCGGTTTGATTGGCATTGAAAATGTCAGCGGCATCGGAATCCTTCGTTATGTCCAGAAGCTTTCTTTTCCATTCCTCTACAGTGTCGATATTTACGTCCGCAGCTTCCTCATTGATTATTTTGAATTCAATGTTATGCCGACTTTTGAAGCGAGGCAACCCTCCTTCCGATGCCTTGAATTCCATTATTTTTTGTTTTTCTGCAAAATCCAGAGCAATCCGTTTTAGCAAAAGGCCAGTGACATGAAGATTCTTCATTTTCATTTGGCCAAAAAACTTCCAGACGTGATTGTTTATGTTCTCGTTTCCCGTTTTTTTTTCGAAAATTCTACACTTTGAGGAAAATTTATTTGCTTTAAAAGCAGCTATAATTTCTTTCTCTTTCTTGCTAATGTCGTTGACTTGGCCTACTGAAATTCCAAACTCAGATGCAATTTTCCTTTGACTTACTTTTGATTTTAATTTTTTAACAACTTCGTATTTTTCCTGACACTTCAGTTCTTTTCGTTTTCTTACTTATTTCTGACACATCTGCATAAGTGCTTTGCTTCTTTCCCTTAACCCATTCACGGTCAAGCTATTTTCATTTTTTCTACTTGGAAAGGGTTATCCTGGGATGCACTCAGCATCTTTATAAATGGTCAAGGTTCTAACATTGTTAAAAGTTTAGTAGCAACATGGTGAAATTGTTTTCCCCCCTGTAAAACACCTCTGGTAATGAATGGCCTATTGAAGTCCATTGTGGGCGCATCTGGTTAGACTTGTCAAGTTTAGTTTCTGAGCGTGATTGATTTCCTTATATTCCCCCTTCGAAAAACTCCTTGTACTTTGTAAACAGGTAGGAGACATTCTATTCGCATTTACAGAGAAGGAAAAAAAAGAAGTAGCAAATGTTATATTTCCATTTGATTTTAAAAACTATCAAACAATAAATTCTAAACTATTTTGTAAATAACTTGTTTTATATTAATGAGTTACAATCTAATGTGTTAATATTTTATCCCAGTAGGGATATTTAATGAAACACTGCATCTCATTCCACAAATAAAACTTGATTATTAACTATATCTTCACTGTAAATATAAGCTAACGAAGTAGAATCTTCTAACATGTGGTGTCAGATTCAGTTAAATTCAGATATAGATTATTTTATTTAAATTAAATCAAACCTACAAGGAATAATTCTTTATGTACCTAAGATGCCTTAGATTGAAGACTTTCTAAATAAGATAATTTTAAAACAAATGGTTGTTATTTTTTTATTATTTCTTTCTTTTCTTTTTTGAGCAATTTATTTACTTATTTAGTAGTTTCGGGATAATAAGCCTCTTTAGGTAGCTTTCAATACAAAAAGCTACATATTGCAGCCGCTCGAAGGAAAGCAATTCCAAAAAATTTTGGTATATTTTCACCGATCATGACCCCCAGACCCCCAAAACACCCCCCCCCCCCCAATTCTTACGCAAAATTTTGGAAACAATTTCATTTTCGTGTATAAGTCGAACCACATTTCTGGTAGTATGTTGAAAACTGATTTGTAATCGAGGATAAAAAAAATAATAATAATAAATTTTCATTAAATTAGTAATGGCAATCTTTTTTTTTACGTGTCTAATCAGACTTTCTTTTTTTTTTAATTCAACATTTTAAAATTGTATAATTATGTAAAACTAAAGAAGCTTAAACTGTTTTGAAAGCTATTAACATCAATTTAATAATTACATGCTTTTTTTGAAAATTCTATTCAAGCCTTATTTACAAAGGTAAACAACTTCTTAAACTGCTAAAATATAGAATTTATTTGTATTGTAGGACTTTTGGGAGAGAAATCTAGAAGCATTCTCAAGTTGAACTCTTTTTAGAAAAGGGATTAAAATGTAGAAAGGAATGCCCCTGTATTGAAGGGAATTCTATCTCAAGAGAAAATGAGTGCAGCACAATTACAGAGACATTGTTGTTGAGTTTTTTTTTATCAATCACCACTGTCCGCTTTTATCTGTCTCTCCAACCTGAACCCATATGTGATTAATGAAAAGACTTGCACATTCACCAATTATTTGCGAAAACAATATGACTCCGGTATTTCACTCCGCTATTTTTTTCCTTTTTTACTTACTCGTGTATAAGTCGACCCCCCATTTTCAGCTCCCAAATTTTGTCTAAAATTCTTCTACTTATACACGAGTCTCTGGACAGTATCTGGAAGGTTTTTTTCAGAGTAAAGATGATTTCTAATTACATTGCAATTGTTATCTATGACCATTTGAATGCTATATTTTATATTAATTAACTGATATACGTTTAATTTACAAATGAGAATATTATAAAAATTCATTATCCTTATTTCTATAAGTATAAAAGGTGTTTTTTTTTTTTTTGTTTTTTCTGGTGCCTTCCCGCTTTTTTCATTTTTATTTTTATTTTTAAGAAATACATCTTTTTTATTCTAATTTTTATTTTTTTCTCCTCTTCTTCCCATATGCGATCTAAATATCCAAATCAGTTACACGGTTTCCGTATGAAAAATGAGAAATAAGTATAAGCTAGAGAAACGGAAAAAAAAATTGGAAATTTAATAAAAATCTTAAAAGAGGATTAAGATTTTTCAGTGGAAGGCTAGTATACTCTATTAGGAAAACTAATGAACTAGATATAGTCATGAATACTAATTGTTTCAATTTTAGTTAATGTTTCCTTAATTTATTAATTTGAATATACGTACAAAAATTTACAAACAATATTCAATTAATGTTGTTTGTAGAAAAAAACATTTTTACCCGCTCAACTACGCGAAACTTTATAAAAGATTCACGGACTTGTTTTTACATATACAAATATTAAATTTGCAGGCATGATTATTGAAATGATTTAGAATCGAACAGCATTCTTCATTTTTTGATAAGTGGATTGATTTTCGTGCATTTAAGAATAAAAATGTCTTTGTGGTTGTGTTAGAAAATAGAGAGTTTCGTCTTGAGAATATTGTTAATAGTTACTTATTTCCGTAAGTTTCAGTTTAAAATAGTAACTGTTGCTGTGTGATTCCCAAATAAATATGATTTTATTTCTTTTTTTTATTTATTTTCTTTTCTTTCTTTTTTTGGAGTTTTAAAAAGACAAAATGTATTCTGATTTTGAACATAGAACTTTCATTTTAATAATTTATACAGAATATTCTTTTTTAGTTAATCAAATTTTATATTTTGACGATGGCTTTTATTTATGTTATATTATGTTATGATATGGATTTTTTTAATTAAATTTATTTATTATTTATTAAATTATTTCTCAAAAATATTTGTCTGTATCTTTTTTAAACTTGACTAAAATCTTTTTTTTAATACTTGAATGCAATATTAATATAAACGAACATAAAATATGTATATTAGTAGTATATGGCACCTACTCTGGAACACTTTTCATACTCCACTAAATGCAAATATTGAACGATTATTGTAAGATTTTTCATCAAAAATTTGTCAGTCTGAATATCGAGAGTTGTAACGATTATTCATCAAAAAGTTCGTCAAAATGTGTGCATTTTTGAACAAATTTTATTTTTAATGAAAAAGTTTGCCTGTCGACTAATCCGATTATTGTAAGATTGTCCAAATGATGATTATAAAACAACCCTTGAAAATCCAATGGAATGCTAATATTTTTCATCAAACTTTATTAATCGTCTATCAAATGCTAATAAACAACCTTCCTCTAGGATGATATTGATAGGAATAATGAAAGCAAAGACCAGCGTTATATAATAAGTTATCAGCATTATAACCAATCCTAAAATCTTTAGTTGCATTAAAAGCTATAGAATAATATAAGTCATTAGCTCCAGGACTATAAATATCAAACCATTCTTTTGTTTCTGGTATTATATTCCAATTGTCATCACATTTACTTTCTATCCAAAAATAAATTCCAGATTGAGAAAATTTAGAGGGTTGATCCATTTTGTATATTTTTGCGGTCAAAGTTAATTTTATTGTATCATTGAAACTATTAAATATAGTATAATTATTAGAGTTATCGATGCTATAATTTGTAATAACGGGGTCAAATTTGAAATAATGAAAGGTAGGCGAAAGACAATTAAACAGTAAAGTACTTATCACAAAATATTGTAGCATTTATATAGAAAAAATTTTTCGATAGATGATTCGAACAAAGTTTAGACAGATTAAATAAATAAGCTGTAAGAAAATATTAATTTATCAATTCTCTCCTTTTATTTACACTTATAAATGCTATTCTCATAGTTTGATATTTTCATAGTTCGATAAAATTAAAAAAAATAGTTTGTGTCGAAATTAACACATTTTTGATAGAAAAGAATTTTGTACTTAAAACAGATATATTTTTAATTTCAGTAAATACTATTCTGTTAGTTTTCATAGATGATATTAAATAAAATCCATCCGATATTGTAAGATTTAAAACAAATAGTATGATTAAGCTTTTTCTAATTCATAATCATAATAGCCATCATTATTTTTTCCTTTAAAATGAAAGATATAACCCCCTTTATTCAGTTTTGTTATTGCATTTTCAGATATTTTTCCATGACTCTTTTTAAGAAAATAATCTTTTTCTACATCATTAACTTCCAATCTCGCAATAGTCGTATTTCCAAATTTAGTTTGAATTTTCTTCAACGAAATCAGTTTGTATTTCCCTTTCTCTAAATCTTTTAGCTTATGAGTTACTGGGAACGATCTGAGACTGTTGAATTCTTCCATTTATTAAGGAACAATTTTTGAAAGACAATTTTTATAGTACAGGCATCTGTACATAGAACATCCAGGTCCTAATATTCTAACGCATCTCGGTACATCTAATATTTTTATAGGAATTCCCCATTCTTCAAAAGTACTTTTCAGAAAAACGCCTCCTTTAAAAGCAAATGTCCCACCGTATATCTGATGCAATTGTATGAAATAATCTTTTACATTGTCACTACTAATCCATAAGCATGTATTATCTGAATATCTTTTAAATCTTAAACCATGGACATCGTTAGTACATCGACGAACTATTCCATGGTCTTGATCACCTAATTCATAGTTAGGTGTAAACACAGAAATCGTTTCACCTATTTCTTGTTTTAAATGAACCCAGCTTATTTCTCTCGCTATAGATTTAAAAGGAAATATAAAACCTTGAACATTTATGATAAGGGTGACATCGTCCATTTATTAGAAAACAATTTTTATAAATTAAAAATTCGGCTTAAAATCCAAAGGGTACAGTATCAAAGTTATCTAAAATTCTTCTTTTATCATATCCAAACATATATCTTTTATTCATTTTATTCACTTTAATATTTCTATCTTTTTGTATCTGAAATTGGTTTATTTCTACATCTATATGGTCAATTTCCCCCGTTATTGTTTTCATTCTCTCGTCAAAATTGAGCTTAGTTTCGCTATCATAACTCATTTTAAATCCTTTTACTTTTCCTCTTACAGAACCATCGTTCAGAATATAACCATAATCTTTACTTGCTCCGGATATCCACGATTTCATATATTTATCTTCTCCTAATTCATCGGTCCATTCGCCTAGCATACAGCCCGTTTTTACTTTATTAGAGCCATCATCAATATAAACAATACTATCTGTATCGTAATACATTACTTTATCTCCTAATTTATCAAGCATTTCATATAATCTTATTCTAGCCGAACTGGTTGTAAAAGCTGCTATATAAATATTCGTATTAAAGTTATTCTGGACATATTCATCTTTCATCTTATAATCCATTTGCACACACTCATCATTTAAAAATATGATATTCAAGTCTTTAATGCAGTCGTTCAGTATAATTCTATAAAAATCTGCCAATTCTGTTACATTCTCTGTTTGTTTCATATTTTTTCTCTGTCCGAACTTTCCCCATAAAGAGTTTAAACAAATTTTAGATATAAATCTCATTCCTGGGTTTTCTTTGATTTCTCCTAACCTTATACCCAGTTTCTTTTCTACGCACCTTTTATATTCTTTTTCAGTTTTAAAATTTTCAGACCATTTATCATCTGTTTCTAATTTGATTTTCAAAAACATTTTAACATAATCCTTAAATAATATATTAGATTTTTCTTCAAAATGCCAAACTTCATAGATATTTAAAATCTGATAACCTTTTTCAATAGCCAGTTCAACTTCGGTAGTTGTCCACGTACCAGTAAAAGCTCTCTCCTCATCCGTATGATTACATTCATTATTCCGCATATCATAACATTTTTTACATTGTTTCTTTTCGCATTTTATAGGTTTTGAGCATAATTTACACAAACTAAATATTAATTTTTCTCCTTTATAAGGTAAAACAGGATGATAGAGCTTTCTAGGTGGAAGTACTTTGCATTGTATCAAACCATACCAATTTTTATCATATTTTTCCGGATTATAAATCTTTACCGGATGACCAACAGGATAGTAATCAAAGTAATTCACTGTTGGATAAAGTGAACAAACATCGATATATCTACCCTTTTCGATTTCTTTCATTTCGTAGATTAATTTGGTAGGTTCGCACCTACCGCCGGTGAATGCGTTTCTAGGATTTAAAGGTTCTACAAAATCTCTTTTCCATTCATTTTTCATATATTTTTTAATTTCTTTGTCACTATCAAAATCGCATTCCCATATTTCAATCAATTCAAATCCTTTATCTTTTATTTTTTTATTTATTTTTTGAGTTCTTTCATACAAATCTTTCATACATATCTGATTTTGAAGATTGACAGTGGATTCTGTAAAACAGCGAGGACAACCGTGCCAATGACATCCTTGAAACTGATAAACGGTTTTATTATAAAAACCATCTACTTTATAAGTTTTATCACCTAATTTCAGTTTTTTCTCACCACCGTTTAAAGCATGCTGTATTTTGATATTGTGTTTTTTAGACAGATAGTCTAACCAAATGATCGATTTCTTACTGTATTGATCCTTTGGAATAAACTCCTCATCAATCGCTATTGTATTCACTGGAATGAATTTATCTCTGTATATAGCCATACAAACGCCAGCTAAAGTGACATATTTAAAAGGGTCAATATCAGCAATGTTTAGAAATAATCTTCGCAATTCTAAACATCCTTTTCTTAAAATATCAACATCAGATCTGCAATATTTTATAATTTCTTTTTGAAAATCAAATGTTTCGTTTTTTACCGATTTATACCATTTATCAAAAGTTTTTCTTTGATCTAAAGTCATAGTATCATAACCATAATAGTATTTTTCAGGATATTTCCCTACATATTTTTTATTTTCCTTAGTGTTAAACAAATGAGGAAAATAACCTTTAGCCAATTCCGTTAGTCCAAATGTTTTAGGAAATTCTCTTAACGGAATCAGTGTAAAATTAATAGAATCGATAAACCTTATATTATAAGCGGTTGCTTGCATATATATGAGTTTATTTCCTTGATATATTGTAAACACTTTAATTTTATTTTTAAAGCAGTATTTAGCTAGAAATTGAAAATCGAATCCTTTTCCATAATGCGCTAATACTGTATAACCGCAGTGTTTTCTTTGGAATAACCATTCACAATATTCATTTTCATTCTGAAATATTTTTTCTTTTTCATTAAAATCATGATTTATGACTAGATTGACTTGGTGATTTCCTGTCTCTTGATTCGTTTCAACGTCAAAAAACATATATTTTTCTGTAAATTCTGACCTTTTACATTTCTCACACCATTTCTCTCTGTCTTTTATATTTTTAGGACAGATATTTTTACAAGTTCCTCCCTTAGATTCTTTCCTACGTATATAACATTTATGATCTTCCAAAACCCACTTTCTGCAGTTTTTACATTGTCTTTCTCCGCATTTATGATCTTTCGGTCCTCTTTGTTTTCTATTGATATTTCTCTTACATTTTAAACATTTCCACAGTTTTTCACAGACTGCTTCATTTTTATGATTTTCGAAGCAGTTTTTTCCTTTAAAAGATCTAAAACAATCATTACACTGAATATCATCTCCCTCGCAATTACTCTCTTTCTTAAAACATCTATTGCATTTTAAAGGACATTTATGTTGATCACTTCTATAATAACTGACTTTACAATAATCACAATAATTCTTTTTTCCTAAAAATCCTTTAACCGTTGTAATGACATCAAAATGATTTCTATTTTTTAAAATGTAAACACAATTAGATTTATGGGTACCACTGTATATTTTTTCGTTAAAATTTTCTCTGCAAAATATAGTTATTTGAATATCTAAAAAAATTTCGAATTGTTTAACATGCTCTAAATTACACATTTCTAACGGAATATCACAAATTTCATGCAATTTTATCGCTAAACTTTTTTGTAATTTTCTACCCATTTTTATGTATTTAACATCTAAATCTGTAAGTTTTTCTAGATTCAATTTTTCGCATAAAATTTTACGATTTAGAATAGCTAAGGCTGTAACGATGGATCTAGCCAAACAGATATTATCGTCATTTTTAATTTGAATTATACTTTTTTTATCGACAACATCGTTATTGTTCAGTAATTTCAAATGTTTACCACCTTTAGGCAAATCAACAACCGTAAAAATAAATTCACAATCTTTAATATCCAACTCTTTGTATTCCATTTTGTGCGTTAAAACATCTAAGTAGGTCTCATAGGCTTCTTTCGTTGAAATCATTTTAGGGTGAAAGGGCTGTGTCAAATCGGGATTGAATACTATAATATCGACCTTTCCTTCGATTTTTCCAATTGCTCTCCTGAATAAATCTTTTAAGATACTATAATACTGGCCCGGTGTGAGTTTATTTATTTGTCTTATTTTATAAACATATCTATAAGTATTAAATTTTTTTACAAATTTTTTGTCTTTCTCAACAATTTCATAATCGGGTCTAAACAGATTTTCCAAATTTGTTTCTAATTTGACTTTTTTTTCTGTCTTTTTGATCAATTTTTCATCTTTATATTTCAATCCGTAATAATCAAAGAGTTTCTTAAGTTTTGGACGGTTTTTCGGTTCATTTATAAATTGTTTCAATTTTTCATTCAAATAATCTGTGACGTCTAAATTTAATAAATCTACTAAAACATATTTATATTCCCCAGTTTCTTTTATATATCTTATTATCAATCTAATTAATTCATCTTTTTTACAATGTTGGGGTTGGTTTATATTTAAAAGTTTTACGACTTGCCTTAATTTTGAAATATGTATTTTTGAAACAGATATCAATCTTAGAGTTTCCTCCATTTATATAGAAGAAATTTTATGAATACTTTTTGCTATACATTTTTAATAGCGATCCAATTTCGGTTGCAGATAATTTTAGATTAAGCGATTTAAAATGAATGTCGTTAAAATTATGAATTAAATTAAATTGAATAATTTCTGAAAACGACTATTAAAAAATATATTCCATCGTTTACTCAAAAGGACTAATTGCTGTCCATTGAAAGAAATCTAAATTTTTTTCTACAGGTTCGCCATTCAATTTTAAACATTCAAATCGAAATCCGTTTTTATCTATTTCTGTTATTCTAACGAAAAACGGTTCGCCGTATTTACATACAGGCGTTATATGAACATTAGGATGAACATTAAAGGTATGATTCCAATCTACATTTATTCTTTCAGTTGTACAATTACCTGTCAAAATCTTTGTACTTTTTGAATTACCCATTTATTTAGCCGAAAAATCACTGTCATAATCAGGCACTTCTATTTTACGTTCATTCAAAATACGTTCAAATAAATACTCTACATTTAATATAATATTTTCATCTAAAAAATATGTTCAATTTAAAACACAACATTCTGTATAATACTTTCATTCAAAATATGTTCAATTTAAAACACAACATTCTGTATAATACGTTCAAATAAGTACTCAACATTTAATATAATATTTTCATCTAAAAAAATATGTTCAATTTAAAACACAGCGTTCAATATCTTATTATCTGTTTAAAATAATAAATAAAATATGTTTGAATAAAAACACGACATTCAATATCATAAACTTATTTCGACGTTCGTTTGATATGATAATTGCTTTTTAAATGTCGTTTTTTATGAGCTAGAGTGTATGTTTTACCACATTCGCAATCAATTTTTTTATTTTTCATAGCTAAATGACAACTTTTGCAATTAGCGTAATGTTCTGTTTTACCGTAACGAAATCTAGTATAAAATTGGTCTAAATTTTTTGTCATCTGACAATGCTTGCAAACTTTAGACTCCATTTATTAAGAAACATTTTTTAGAAAGCTATTCCAAATGTCTTCGTTTTTCTTATTAAATTTTACTTTCAAATTATTATCAATATTATAATAATCTAATATTTTCTTTATGAAATATAGGTAATTTATCGACTTTTTATAGTACACTAAATCTAAAAGCTGAATAAACATTTCTTCAGCTTTATATGGAATATTTAACTTCAATTTCCATTTCAATGCTTTAAAACGACTTATTCGGGATTTGCGTCTTTCGCTTAAAAAACCATCTATATTTTTATATGTAAAATATTCACCATCCGAATCGTACATTATTTCACATTTTTTCATCTGGTCATAAATTTTGAGATATTTTTCGGGTATTTGACATTTGTTTTCTTTGTCAAAAGAATCCATTAAGTTAGAATCATCTATTAAAACGTCTTTAAAAAAGTCACAATTCATTTATTTAAACTTATTTTAATGTAATGCATTTCCTCGTAGGAGTTTTGATATTATAGCTTTTTTATATTTTAATATTTGAAAAAGTCCCGTCTAGACGGGAGTTTTGATGAGTTATTTTAATAACATAATAATATTTGAAAAAGTCCCGTCTAGACGGGAGTTTTGATGAGTTATTTTAATAACATAATAATATTTGAAAAAGTCCCGTCTAGGCGGGAGTTTTGATATTATAGCGGAAAAATTTAAAAAAGTCACAATTCTGTAATGCATTTCCTCGTAGGAGTTTTGATATTATAGCTTTTTTATATTTTAATATTTGAAAAAGTCCCGTCTAGACGGGAGTTTTGATGAGTTATTTTAATAACATAATAATATTTGAAAAAGTCCCGTCTAGACGGGAGTTTGAGTTATTTTAATAACATAATAATATTTGAAAAAGTCCCGTCTAGGCGGGAGTTTTGATATTATAGCGGAAAAATTAAATTGACTTGATATCTTTTTCGTCAACCCATGAGTTAAATTCGTCGGAATAATTTAATCATTTAACTAGACATTTCTTTCCTTTCTTTTTTATTATTTTTTCAATTTTAAACATTTTATCTTTTTTTTTATTTTAATATTTGAAAAAGTCCCGTCTAGACGGGAGTTTTGATGAGTTATTTTAATAACATAATAATATTTGAAAAAGTCCCGTCTAGACGGGAGTTTTGATGAGTTATTTTAATAACATAATAATATTTGAAAAAGTCCCGTCTAGGCGGGAGTTTTGATATTATAGCGGAAAAATTAAATTGACTTGATATCTTTTTCGTCAACCCATGAGTTAAATTCGTCGGAATAATTTAATCATTTAACTAGACATTTCTTTCCTTTCTTTTTTATTATTTTTTCAATTTTAAACATTTTATCTTTTTTTTTATTTTAATATTTGAAAAAGTCCCGTCTAGACGGGAGTTTTGATGAGTTATTTTAATAACATAATAATATTTGAAAAAGTCCCGTCTAGACGGGAGTTTTGATGAGTTATTTTAATAACATAATAATATTTGAAAAAGTCCCGTCTAGGCGGGAGTTTTGATATTATAGCGGAAAATTTTAAAAAAGTCACAATTCTGTAATGCATTTCCTCGTAGGAGTTTTGATATTATAGCTTTTTTATATTTTAATATTTAAAAAAGTCCCGTCTAGACGGGAGTTTTGATGAGTTATTTTAATAACATAATAATATTTGAAAAAGTCCCGTCTAGGCGGGAGTTTTGATATTATAGCGGAAAAATTAAATTGACTTGATATCTTTTTCGTCAACCCATGAGTTAAATTCGTCGGAATAATTTAATCATTTAACTAGACATTTCTTTCCTTTCTTTTTTATTATTTTTTCAATTTTAAACATTTTATCTTTTTTTTTATTTTAATATTTGAAAAAGTCCCGTCTAGACGGGAGTTTTGATGAGTTATTTTAATAACATAATAATATTTGAAAAAGTCCCGTCTAGACGGGAGTTTTGATGAGTTATTTTAATAACATAATAATATTTGAAAAAGTCCCGTCTAGGCGGGAGTTTTGATATTATAGCGGAAAAATTAAATTGACTTGATATCTTTTTCGTCAACCCATGAGTTAAATTCGTCGGAATAATTTAATCATTTAACTAGACATTTCTTTCCTTTCTTTTTTATTATTTTTTCAATTTTAAACATTTTATCTTTTTTTTTATTTTAATATTTGAAAAAGTCCCGTCTAGACGGGAGTTTTGATGAGTTATTTTAATAACATAATAATATTTGAAAAAGTCCCGTCTAGGCGGGAGTTTTGATATTATAGCGGAAAAATTAAATTGACTTGATATCTTTTTCGTCAACCCATGAGTTAAATTCGTCGGAATAATTTAATCATTTAACTAGACATTTCTTTCCTTTCTTTTTTATTATTTTTTCAATTTTAAACATTTTATCTTTTTTATTATATTTAACTAATTCCGGTTCATAATAAGTTCCTTTTATTTCGTCACCATTCAAATTCTTTATTCTATAAGTAATGGGGTCAGTGTTTAATATTTGTGAAACGATGAAAATTTCTTCCGTAAAAGTAGGCTGGTATCCGCGGGTAAAAGCAGTCTGGTATTTCGAAATTCTTATTCTATCGCCAACCTTGAATTTCGGTTTTCTTATTATTTTTTCTTCGTATAAAATTTTATAAACTTCAGATTCGTTTTCGTCTCTACTCGCCTCGGCAGGCGTCATTTTGATAGACCTATGCTTGGAATTATTATAATTTTTAACTAATTGGTCCAAAACATCTATATATCTTTTAGTATTGTTGGCTGCTAGATAGGTTCTAATTTTTTTATTAATTGTCCTGTTAAATCGTTCGACTATAGAACATTTTATTTCAACATTTTCAGTTGTAAACCACTGAATATTATGATCTTTAAATAATTTTAAAGTTAACTTATTTACAAATTCTAATCCTTTGTCTGTCTGCAGTTTTTCAGGAATTCTTTCTTTAAATATCTTTTTAAATGCTTCAGTTACTTCTTGTCCTGTTTTTCTTTTTATCGGTATGGCCCACCCATATTTACTAAATATATCTATCACTGTCAATAAGTAATTAGTTCCGTTATTATATTTACTAAAAGGTTTGATAAACAATAAATCTGCTTGCCATTGGTCATCGATATGACTGACATAAAAGCGTCTTCGTTTAAATTTACGAATTAAAGGCTTATGTCTGGTATAAACATCTTGGCTATGTAAAAAATCTGTAATTTGATTTTGACTGAAACCTGTTTTCCGTTTTAATTCATTGATCCCACAATAACCATTTTCAGGATGATAATATATTTTTTCTAAGATACTTTTAGGATCTTTCATCCCTAAGATACTTTTAGGATCTTTCCTCCCTGGGGTTTTCCTAAAAAACACTCTTTTTAGAACCACAATCTAGACAAATACCTTTCATCATTGGCCTGTTATTTTTAGAAATTGCATCTTTAATATCTTTTGTTTCTGTATGGTTTTTACATTTTAAACAATAGATCTTTGTATTTCCCATACCGAAAGTTTTTTTAGCTTGAATAATCGGTTTTACAATCCCTCTTTCAATTCTTTCTCTAATCGTAGGATTTTGAATATTATCTAGTCCATCAATCATATTCTTATCGCATACTTCATTTCTACTTTTTGTATCTTTATTTTCTAAATAACATTTATCATGCTTATATGCAATTTCATCCACTCTGTTAACAGGTTTAGACGAATTTTTATACGTTAAATCTGGGTTTAATCGTGTTTTTCCCCATAATAATTGTGTCCCCGGGCCTGTAAAATTATGGCCAGGTAAATGCATTTCGAAAGGTAAATTACTAATGACTTTATTCAGAAGACCCGATCCAGTTTGTCCGCATTTTAAACATCCACCTTTAAAATTACCCTTTTTAGTTAAAGACGTAACAACAAATTTTTTACTTTTACAACTCATTTATTAGGCAGCAAAAAGCTGACGCTTTCTAAGAAGAATATTTATATCCATTCAACTGTACTTTTTTCACATACTTTTCGATTGGGAAGTATACTAAATTATTTATAAAATCTTGTTCTCTGACATACACTTCTTCTTCTGAAATTTTTTTAGCTTTCAATAAATTTAACTGTTGTTTATAAAAATTATAACATTGCTTGTATTCTTCTTTTCGTTCTAAAATATTTAAAGATTTCTCAATGACTTCTACAATTCCAGAACTTAAACTCAAAGCAGCGAGGGGTATGAACGCAAAAGCTCATAATCCCGAAGCACTTAACATAAATTTGCTAACTGATAAGGAAATACTTATCTTTTGATACAAATTGTAACTTTTCCGATAAATATATAATCTCTTTTCTAAATATTCTTCCATTTATATAGGTTCAAAATTTTTTCTGTATCTCATTTCAGAATTTACTAAATCTAGCATAAAGAAATTACCCTTGCAAGAACTATATTTTTCTAGAAATTTTTCTTTTGTAAGATTTCTGTCTATTTCTCTGATTATCTGATTAATTTCCCTAGGCTGTAGCTTAAAAAATATGAAGTAATTACAATTTTTTCTAATATTTATAGGAGTTGAGTAATAAGATTGCGTTAAATAAATAATGGATGCATTTTTCTTTCTGCCTCTTATAAACAAATCCTCTATAACTTTCTGATCTTTTTCTGTAACACAATCGTCAAACACAACAAGATTTTTTTCTGAGGACTCTAGATCATCAACAGTAATAAATTCACTCAAATCTGAAGAAAATAGTACTTTCTTTTTATATTTATCATACTGCTTTAATAATTCCTTTATTTTATTTTTACTTATTTTTTTACATTTTAAAATATCGTCTCTTTCAACACCTTCAAACAGTGTATAATCTTCTTGCAATTTAGAATACTTTGGCTCAGAAATGTCTTTTGCGCATAAATATAAAGCGTCGAAATCTAATCTTAAATTACTAGGATTCTCAAAACCGTTTAATAAATTTATTAGTAAATTTGTTTTTCCACAACCAGATGGGCCTATTATTAATAATCTGAAAGGGTGTCTGGGTAAAAAACGATGTTGTTTAGGGTCAGGCAATTCTTCCGGTTCTGTGTAATCTTTAATTTTAATCATTTATTTACTGAGAAAATTTACAGCTAGTAAAAATAAAATTACTGCCAGTAAAAGCATATTAGCTGTCAGTAAAAATAGACGGCGAAGCTGTCGCTTCTATTTTCAAATCATATAAATGGATAAAATAAACGATTTAGAAAAAGATCGAAATAAGAAACAAAAAGAAGAATTAAAAAATGCAATAAAACTTGTCAAATTACAAGCAGATATTAGAAAAAATAATGAAGAACAGCGTGATAGAAAGCTAGGTATAGACAAAAGTTTAACTGAATTTCATAAACCTGTCACTAAAAAATTAGAAGAACAGGATAAAAGTAGAAAAGAAAATATTAAAGCTATCAATGATAAACTGGACGAATTAAATATATCTTTACAGCCTATTGCAGAATCATCTAGAATTATTCCTGATGCGATCGAAGATGTCAAAGAATTATATAAAGAACCACCACTTACTTACAATGTTGATCAAAATTTAGATATTAATTATTTAAAATCTGTACAATTATACAAACCTTCGAAACTCCTAGACAATAAAGAAAAATTAGATGAAATGTATGCAAAGGCAAAGCAGTTAAAAGAAGAATTATCGAGGAAAAAAGGCAACTTACAAAGTACAATTAATAGGGCTAGAAATCTTTCAGAGGAGGAATTAAGTCAGAAAAAGTTTGAATTAGACGCTGTTAAAAATAACGAAGAGGAACTACAAAGATATCTGGGTAGAGTAACTACAATTCAAGGTAGTGAAGTAATGAAAGTGGGAAAAGGATTAGATTTATTATCTGAATTATTGGATAAAATATGTCAAGGTAGCAAGTCGAAAAAATTAAGAAATGAAGTCAAACTGCTAATAGACAAACTCATTAAAGCTAAAAAAAATAACTAACGGAGATAAAGAACGCTTATACAATCAATTTCTTCTTTGAAAGCGTCAGCTTTTTGCTGCCTAATAAATGAGTTATGTAAAAAAGAAGATTCATTTGAGTGACGGGCAGATTAGTAAACTGAAATCAGCGCTCAGAAAAAAAGAACTGACACTGCAGATAGACAATTCTAAAACTCCCAATTATGAGATGTATTTAACCAAAACACAGATAAATCAGATTAGCAAAGGTAAAAGAATAAATATAAGCAAAACTCAATTAGATAAAAACGGTGGATTTTTACCCTTTTTAATTCCTATTTTAACATCACTAGGACTCGGTGCTGCGAGCGGTGCGGCGGGTTGGGGAACTAAAAAAATCCTAGATAAAATATCGGGATCTGGAGTTTTTCAGCCTTGGGAAAACAAAGGATCGGGTCTAAAAGCGTCAGTGTCTAAAAAAAAAAAATCCCGGTAACAGAATTGGGTATATCCGATGAAACGATTAAAGAAAATATGAAAGATGAAAGAGGATTCAGGGGTGTTTTCACTTCCGATTTACTTCCTAAAAAGATTGGAAATTTTGAAAGCGGGATTATTAATTTAGATATTTCGACGGGTCCTGGAACACATTGGGTTTGTTACTATAATGATCCAAAATATAACTATGTAGAATATTTCGATCCTTTTGGGGAATATATATATAAAAATATTAAACTCAAAGAAAAATATATTCCCGAAAATATTATGAAATTTCTTAAACTGTCCAATAAAAAAGTCAATATAGCTCACAATGATAGTTTTTTACAAAAACCTACTTCTGTAAATTGTGGATTATTTTGTATGAAATATATAAAGGAAAGAAATAAAGGTAAATGTCCAGAATGTGTACTTAATTCATTTACTCAACAGCCTAGCGATTATAACGAAGAGTTTGTTTTTCATCTTTAAAGATTTTTTACTGTCTAATAAATGATCAAATTGAAACCAAAAAGTCATGAAAAATCAGAGGACTTCACTGTTGAATTTCCAAAACCTCTTAAAATAAAAAAAAATAGCATTGCAATCTTTTACTATGACCGTTTCATGGTTTAACATAACAGATAAAACTAATATGTTTGACGTATACACAGATGAGAATAATGTTAAATCTATCACTATTCCTTACGGTAATAAAAACGTTGAAGATTTAAATATAGATGTGATGAAAGCGTTTGGTTCAGACGATCCTCCGGTAAAATTTGGTAGAATACAATCTAGACTAAGAATGCTTATTAAATTAACTAAAGGTTGGAATATCGACTTAACAAAAAGCGATTTTCATAAGTTAATAGGCTTTGAAAAAAAGGTCTACGGAAGTCATGATGAAGAGACTGTAATAGAAGGTGAAAATATAGCGGATATAACAAACGGAAATGACAGTATATATATTCATTGTGATGTAGTGAATGGATCTTTAATCAACCAGAATAATTCAGAAGTTATTTATTCTTTTACACCGAGGGATGTACCGGGTGTTATCATTTCGAAAGAATTCAATAATTTAATATATTATCCTCTGAATAGGGATTCAATTCGTAGAATAAGGATGAGAGTTACGAATCAAAATGGTGAATTAATTGATTTAAATAAAGGTTTAATTGAGTATAATTTTAGAGTCGTAGGTGAAAAAGAAGATTATGTTGAAAAAATATATCAATAGATATTAACTAAATTTTCTCAATAAATAAATGAATAAACACAGATTATATAGGAAAAGTAAAAGAATTCAAGGAAAAGGATTTTTTAAAGCTGAAAAAGTAGATTTGAATGACAGATTGACGGATGCTGACATATTGAAAGAAATATTTTCAAAAAAGATGAAAGGAACAGGTCTGAAAATTCTTCCTAAATAAATGGAAAAAATTTATGATCTGAGAGATACTCGTTATTTTTATAGTAACGATATAAAAAGTAGCGAATTAAAAAAAATAAGATTACCTAGTACAAGCCATAATGACAAAAAAGAAAATACGACGTTTCATTTCGAAATTACTGATACCAATGATCCTGTTTCATTATCGGAGAGTTATCTGGAGACAAAGTGGAAAATTGTAAAATCCAGTGGCGCATCTATAAATGATGAAAATGTCGCAGCTGTATGTTCTATGAAAGGTGTAAAACTTCAGATAGGTAAACAAATAATCGAATCAGTTGGAGACTATCACTCCTACATTCTACAGGTTAAGAGACTGAAGGATTATACCAGAGATTCAACATCTGAAGCCACCAATATAGGTTTTTATCCAGATACCAGTGATAGTGCTGATAGAAATAAAAGTTTACTTCAAGACGATGGTACGATAACGGCTACCACCCCTGTAACAGATATCGTCAATAAATTAAAAATTGTAAAAAATGAAAACTACAATAAAGGATTTAAAAAAAGATGGGAATTGTCGAAAAATAGTAATTCAGTTACAACATGGACGCCTTTAAAGGAAATTTTTGATTTTGTCACAGAATATAAAAAAGCCATTTCTGGATTCATAATAAGACTGGAATTCCAAAGAGACGATAGTAGAAATATGATTTACACAGACGCTGCAAATCCAGATTATAAAGTAGAAATTGAAGACATAGCACTGTGGGTGAGATACGTCGACTTTAAAAATGGTGCGGAGATTCTCTATAATGAGTTAAAATTATCTAATACGGATATAGAAATAAACTGGAATCAGTATGAAATTAACAGATCTAGTCCTATTAATAAATATAAAAGTGGCTCCGATTCTATATCTGCTACATCCGATGAAGTTTTAAGATTATTTGTAATTCCGCAATATTTCGAAAGAAATGAAAATCCTAAAAAGAATAATATGATATTTGATAATTTGGATATGATCGAATGTTGGTTGATGATTAACAGATCGCCGTTACCAGCAGAGCGATATACTATGGATTTTGGTAAAAAGGAATATAATAGATTATATGAATCTTTTCTGGAATCAGGTCTCAATAATCTAAACACAGAAACCGGTTGTATGGTAAATTACTCAGATTTCGGTAAATTATATCCTATAATTCATTTTGATTTGTCAAATCATGTAAACTATACTACTCTGGAAAATTTGAGAATAGAATTCAATTGGAAATTAGAAAAAGAAACAACCAAAGAATATGTATTTTACTATATTTTAGAAGTAAGAAAGAAATGTATATTAAATATGAATAAAAAAGAAATTACTATGATTAAAACCTTAGGATAATAACATTTTTTAGTCTTTATAAATGGCTGTTTATTATCCGCCGTATGATAATCCAGAGCGAAAAGGCCCTATCGGACCACCCGGTATAGGTTTTAAATTAACGGACGAGGGTCATTACGATATGGAAAATAAAATATTAAAAAATTCTTCAGATCCAATCGATGATTTAGATTTAACCACTAAAAGTTTCGTTTTGAATAAAATAGAAAACAATCATTTTGAATTAAAAGATTTTATAGACAAAAATAATACCAATTACGACAGTAATTTTTTAACTTTCACAAAAGAAACAGCCGAGAGAATACAAGAACTGGATGAAAATACTTTACATCTAATTGAAGGAAAAGCTTACGATGCTAAAGGAAAAAGAATAGGCAATGTCGCAGACCCATTAGATGCAAAAAATGTTATCAATAAGCGATATTTAGAAAAAAATGCGTTAATATTAAAAAATGATAAATTTGATGCAAAAAATAAAATAATTACGAATGTTTCAGAACCCGAAAACGATAAAGACGTAGTCAATAAAATATATGTAGACAGTAAAGATATCTGGGTTACTATAAAAGATGATTTTCAGACTTTTACAGAAAAAGAATTTACCAAAATAAATTTCGACTTGATGAGTTCTAACTTAATGAATAAGGATATGAGATTATCTACAAATATGTATATCAAAATTACTATATATTTAATAGATAATAGTAGATATTTTGATACAGAAATAGAACTTAAATTCGGAGATAAAACAATTTTACACAGAGAGACAAGTGATAATTATGAAACTTGTTTTGTCAATGGAAATCGCGGTGAAATCATTACAGTCTGGGTAAAACCCAAAATACCAATCACTTTAAAACCTTGGATGAATATTGAAAAAATTGCTTTTTAAAATAGGTTCGTTATTAAATGGATATCAACTGGGACGAATTTTCTAAAACTAAAAATTTATCCGAAGATGTCCTACGAAATTTGAAAGATCAACTCAATTGGAAGTTAGTTTGTAGATATTCAGTATTATCCGAATCTTTTATGGAAGAACTCATAGATTATATTGAATGGAATGTTATATGTATACACCAAAAACTTTCAGAAGAATTTCTAGAAAAATATAAAGAAGAATTCGATTGGAATTTAGTATCTAAGAATCAAAAGCTGTCTGAAGGATTTATACTAAAACATTCGAATTATATAAATTGGGTTGTTATATCTCAATATTAAACTTTAAGTGACGAATTTATTCAAACCTATCATGAAAGATTAGATTTACATAAAGTATCCATGTTTCAAAAACTTTCAGAAAACACAATGTGCAAACTGGAAGAAGGACTAAATTGGTTGCAAATAGCTCGTTTTCAAACATTTGGTGAAAGGTTTTTAGAAAAATATATGCATAGACTAGATTTTTGCAATCTGATTGAATATAAGTTTGATCAATTACCAGATAATTTTTATAACGATAACTGGAAAAAAATACTTTCCGTTCAACTGGGTGAATTAAATAAAAAATTTGGTCATTATTATGAAGAAGAAGAACCTCATAGAGAAAGACTAATGGATGAAATTTTTGAATTAAAAAATATTTTAATACGATTTATTAATGAACTGAGACTACTTTTGAATAAAGATGAAAAGTAACAGTGTTTATAAATCTTTCAATTACTCTAACCATTTCTTAAATCGACTTCCTTTTTCTTACATACTTTAAGAGTATTAAAATACTTATGATAAATTAAAAATCTCCGAATGCAATAATTGTTTGCAAGTATCTTTCAACTTTTCGTTTCTTTCTCTATTCAACGCTCTGGTTTTATGACAATCACTGGCGAAGGTCAATGTCGGCAGCGCATTTCTTGTCTGAGATAAACTACAATCGCCCTCATTTCTTTTCTAGGAAATGTCAAGCCGCTACCATTTTGACGAACTTTTTGATGAATAATCGTTACAACTCTCGATATTCAGACTGACAAATTTTTGATGAAAAATCTTACAATAATCGTTCAATATTTGCATTTAGTGGAGTATGAAAAGTGTTCCAGAGTAGGTACCATATACTACTTATATTGCAATTCTGTGTGATACTGATTTCACAAACTTTTATCATTTAAAACGGTGTAAAAAAAAGACGTCAAAAGATATTTTCCACATTTGTTGAAAAGCCTCTAAAAGCACAGGATTATAGCAATCTTGCCAAGTTAACAATGACAAAAATACATAGTTGTAAAACATATTTGCTTGTTTTGGGGCGCCTGTCTGTCAAACCATGAAATAGTGAAACAACCGCGCCAGATTACAATAAATTTCACCCGTGGCAGTGACAGTTGTACAAAGAAAACGATTTTCGCGAGCAAAAGCTAATCAGTTTTAATCAAATAGTTTACAGGATAATGTTTAAAAAAAATCTATTATTTTCTGAAACCTTTAATTTGAGTCATTGGGGAGGCGGTAAAGAGGATTTCTAGAGAGCTAACAAAACCAGAAATGCCTTACGCAAATCGCAATCTCCATTTCTTTTGGATTGAGAAAAAAAAGTTTTATACAAGGGTTTTGGAGATGGGTGTCTATGATTTCGGCCTAGTCTGAAAAAAGAAGTTAAAAAAAAAGAAATAAAAAAAAGTTCGGAAAATTTAAAATGTTTTGATGAGGGGTCGAGTCAATCATGCTCGGACGGACAAAAAAAAAATTCAGGTCCCCCCCCCCCCCTCCGCCTTCCTAGCTACGGGCATGGAACTTTTGCTGAAATGTTAAAAAATTGCGAGCAATTGGACTAATAAAACCATCTAGAACTGCTTGCAGTCTTTAATTTGATCCCAACAATTATAATGCTAATTTTGAACATAGTAATCAACTGAATGTTTCTTAAATTGAAAAAAAATTTGCATAATTTTCTTACATCAAATCAATTCTGCAAGATATATTTAAGGCTCCTACAAATATTGAGGAGTATTAAAATTTATTCAAGTACACATTTTTTACACGAAGTATTTTTCTTTAGTTTCATATTCGAATAAATAATACCTGCAATTTCTTTCTCTTTTTAAGAGTCAAAATTATAAATTCCTATTCTTTTTTATCGTTTGTTCATGTAATTTTACAAATCTGATAAAAGTAATAAAAATATTATTTTTATCAGATTTATTTATACTGTACACTCTTTATATATTTATTTAATAATGCAAAATTCTGATTATTTATAAGAAATAAATTAAATTTCATTATATAATTAGATAATTCTAGAAAGTTAAAATAATTTTCCATCTACATATATAATTCTAATAAATTTAAACTAATATTCCATCAATATATAATAATTATTCTACTATGTACTCTGAATTAATTAACATTCTTGAACTTGCCTATAAATGTAACTTTTCTATATTGATACTTTTTCTGGTCCTTTCAGTATTGTTATAGTCAGGTTTCACTGTTTTATTTTTAAAGTTATGCTATAATTGGTATAGCAACAATAGTAAATTAGCAAATAATTTTTGAAGTGTAATATTAATTTGGTATAATTATTAATATTATTTGAGTATTATTAGATTTTTGTTACTATTACATAGCAAAACTAATGTAAGTAAAAAAAAAAGATTTCAGTTATTTAGTAATATATTTAAACAAAATAAATTGAAATACTGTTAGAAAAATAAGAACATATGTATTCATTAAAAGAACAAATTAAATAAATTTAACATGACAAAAGATTTAAAATAATAATAATTAATGTAATGAATTAGAATCGTATGGATAAGAGTTTTAAAATAAAATAATAAGTAAACAATAATATTCTATGAAGTTGCTTCGTTTCATTTTAGGATCTGTTTTGAAATACAATGTCATTCTTAGCCTGTACAAAAAACGAAATTCTCTAAGGCATTTTCTAACCAAATCTGTAAGACATTCAGCTAAAGTACAATACAAATAATCCAGTTGACAAATGGTCTACCCACAGACAATAGAACCCTTATCCTACATATCCTATTCTGTGGGTCTACCTATACATCCATTGTGTATGTAGGAAGGGGAAGTGTGTCGATAAACGCCTTTACCGCCCAGTGTGGAACAACGGGGGGGTGGGGATGTCAAAAACGCAGATAGACGGTCATGACCATTTTAAGGTAGAAAATCAGAACCGTTCATACGCGCCCATGACCATTTAGAAGTAAAAAATACTGACCGTCTATAAGCGCCCATGACCATTTAGAAGTAAAAAACGTTGACCGCGTATACGCGTTCATGACCACGAAAGGGTTAAACAATAGCGAAATGGCGAAATTTTTCTACCTTTGCTGAGCAAACAATAAGAAAGTAACAGAAGCGATAATACTGTCCAATCAGGTGTGAGGAAAAGAAACCATAATCTTTTTTTGACCACTCCCTCTAACACCTGCTGTCTTTTATCTGTCACTGAGGGGCAGGGCATTTGTGTTACCTAATCTTTCTATTTTTATCTCAGCTCGGGAGAAGGGGAATCGTGTGCCATGGTTTTTACAATTTTTTTGTATCTCTTTGCATAAAAATTGATTGTTTTGTTCATTTCATTTTATTATCATGATTTACTCTTTGTGAAATGGCAACAGTTTTATACCTGAACATTTTTGTTCATTAAAAATGTAAGAATGTTGTATTTAATGGAGATGTAGAAAACATACGGCAAAGATGTACCTGTTTAAAAAATATTCTTTCGATTTCTTTCTTTTTTTTTGTTATAATAAATATTTGGTTTGTTTTGTAAACTGAAGATTTTTATCTGAATTATTCGATTAGTTTCGATTAGACTCTGAATTGTGGCGCCAGTTACTTCTGTGAGTGTAGCTGGTACCCATTTGTCGTGAGGATGGAATCTTCGAGCATACACCGAGTCTAGATGTGCAAACACCTTGAATTAGACAGATTCTTGGGATTAAGCTCCGTAAAATCAGGATGAAGTCTGTCCAGGCAGGTTTTCAAACGGCGCGGCGGTTCATAAGCAGCTCTGATGGAGACACATTTGTAGTAGCATTGGGTGTAGCATGTTGTGCTAATAAGAATGAGGCAAGTCTAGAATTCCAATTCCCAGTAATAATTCTTCGAAGTGCATCTTTTGTTGTTTGCACCATCCGCGCTGCTTGCCCATTCGATGAAGGATGTCTCGGAGCTGTAAAAGAATGGTAGATTCCATTTCTCTTAAGGAACTCGTCAAATTCTGAGGATTTGAAGCCAGGTCCGTTATCTGAGACTACGGTGTTAGGGATGCCATGTGTACCGAAGAGCTTCCTCAGAGCTTCAATAGCACACACTGAGTCTGTTGGCACGACTTTAATAACTTCTAACCATTTTGAGTATGCATTGACAACAATGAAGAAAAGGACCAGCATGATCGATGTGGAGTCTTGACCAAGGTTTTTTAATGCACTCCCATGTTCCCACTGTCTTAGGAGGAGCATGTCGTGTCTGTTGGCAAATATTGCACCTATTTACTGTGTCTTCGATTTGGCTGTCCATCCTCGGCCACCACATGTAACTTCTTGCAAGAGCTTTTGTTCGCACAATGCCTTGATGTGAATTGTGGAGAGTAGCCAGTAGGCGTTCTTGTGCCTTCCTTGGTATTATGACTCTGCATCCCCAAAGGAGGCATCCTCTGTGGGCTGAGATTTCCAATCGTCGTTAGAAATAAGGGGCGAATCCTTCATCTGGCTTTTCAGCCGGCCACCCCTTCAAAACCCAGTTGAGCACTCGAGCTAAGATTAGGTCTTGGAGTGTCATTCGTGCAATATCTTTGGCTAAGATAGGGGGCTTGTCCAAAGTCTCCAGGAGTAACACTTCATTGGGAAATGTTTCATGATGGGTCATTTGCGGGTGAGGTAGACGACTAAGTCCATCTGCATTGGAAATTAATTTGCCAGGTCGGTATACAAGATAGTAGTCATATGAGCTTAAAGTTAGGGACCATCGTTGCATTCTAGGAGACAGCATAGTTGGTGTGGGTTTGTCACTGGCCAAAAGGCCTAGTAAAGGTTTGTGATCAGTTCTTATTTCGAATTTTTGTCCATAGAGGTAGTTGCGAAACTTCCTAACATCCTGTATAATGGCCAAGGCTTCTTTGTCAATCTGGGCATACCGGCGCTCAGTTGGGTTCATTGTTCTTGTATAGTATGCCACTGGAGCTTCTACGCCCTCTGACAATTCGTGGCTCAGGACAGCTCCAACACCATACTGGGAAGCATCACATGTGAGGATGATTGGTTTCTTTTCATCGAAATGTACAAGGAGGGAATCACCTGACAAGAGTATTTTAACATTATTAAAAGCTTCTTCGTGGCTTTTCTTCCATTTCCACACTGCTCCCTTGTCAAGCAAGCGATGAAGAGGTTCTGCCACTGTTGCTTTATCTTGTAGAAACACATGATTAAAGTTCAGTAGGCCCAAGAATGCTTGGAGTTCTTCTCTCTTTGTTAGTATAGGGGCTTCTTGGATAGCTGCCACTTTCTCCTTTGTGGGTTTAATACCTTTCTCATTGATTTCATACCCTAAGAATTCAATTCTGGAGGTTCCAAAGATACATTTCTTTCTATTTAAGCGTAACCCAGCTTTGGAGAATCGGTCAAGAACTTCTCGAAGTCGCTTGGCTAGTTCGTCTAGTGTTGAACCTTTGATTAAGACATCGTCATAGTATGGCAACACTTCTGGTATGTTTATGATCAATGACTCAATGAACCGTTAGAATATTTCAGAAGCTGTAGAAATTCCGAATTGGAGTCGATTGCACTTGAATGCTCCACGATGTGTCACAATTGTTTGTACCATGGCAGAAGCTTCATGCACGACTAATGGCAGGTATGCTTGGGACAGGTCAAGCTTTATGAAATGTTGGCCTCCTGTTAATTCTGCGAGTATTTGGTTTACTGCTGGCCCTGGATATGGATGAGTGCCTAAAGCCTTGTTGACTGTACATTTATAGTCCCCACAGAGCCTAATTTCCCATTAAATTTCAGGACAGGAACAACAGGAGTTGCCCAATCAGAGTAACTAACTGGTTCAAGAACTCCCTGGTCTTGTAATCGTTGCAATTCCTTCTCGATCTTGGGTCTTAGAGCAAATGGTACATTTATAGCTTTCAGCTAGATTGGACGGACTGTGGGATCTAAATGCAACTTGATAGAAGTACCTGTAAAGCTTCCCAATTCTTCCTTGAAAACATCAGGGAATTCACTTAAGACATCATCAATGATAGACCGTTGTATACTATGGATGCCTGTTACCTTTATTCCTAATGGTTCAAACCAATTCAGACCTAAAAGTCCTTGGCGTTTCTTCTTAGCAATCAGAAATGGAAGCTCCCGCTCAAATGAAGCATATTTAACATTAACTTGGCACCGACCCAAAATTTCTACTGGTTGTTTATTATAGTCTTTAACAATAAAAGGAGACTTTTCCAACAGTGGAACCTCGTGAGGATATAACTGGTCAAAAGTACTTTTGTCAATGATGGATATTTTGGCTCCCGAATCTACTTCCATAACACATGGTGTACCATTGATCAGAACAGTTGTTCTCATGTTTGGTGTTTCCACATTATTGAGACACACACATTTCAAATGGAAGGTGTTTAAACTCTCTGTTTCAGAGGAATCAGTATCGCTATTTACTAAATTCTGTTCATGTACTGTTTTCCTAGTAAAATTTGATTTGTTCCGGCAGACCCTTTGTATATGGCCTTTCTTTTTGCAAGCATGGCATTCAGCATCTTTAAATTTACACTGTGATCTTGAATGGTTGCCCCCACAACCAGCACAATTTTCTCTCTGTGATTGAGTTTTAGATTGCTTTTGATTTCGATTTTGTCTCTTGTCGAGAGGCATCACTGAGACAGATCCGGAGCTCCGAATCTCCTTTACATGAAAATTAGCAGTCTCTGCTGCCAAGGCCTTATCTAGTGCTTGATTAAAAGTCAGCGATGCTTCGGCAAGTAAGCGTCGTTGGAGAGTTTTGTCTAGCAGCCCGCACACCAACCTATCTCTGAGCATGACATCCAATGATGAGCCAAAATTGCAGTGTTCGGATAGTTTCCGTAACTCCGCGATGAATGCATTTATACTTTTCCCCCGATTGTTGGTTCCTTCTATAAAATAGAAATCGCTGGAAGATTTCTGAAGGTTTTGGCGAGAAATAAGTTTTGACAAGTTGTATTAGTTCGTCGTATGTTTCAGAAGAAGGGCTTGCTGGGGATACGAGAGAACGGATTGTTGCGTACATCTTCGTGCCGCACACACTCAGAAATATGGCCCGTTTCTTCGTCGAGTCACTGACATCGTTCGCTTCTAAAAAGCATTCCAATCTTTCGTGATAAGAGTCCCACGTTGATGGTTCCGATACGTCGAAAGGCTCTAAGCTGCCGAAAGTAGCCATTTTCACAACGAAGTTGGGGAAAAAAAACAGAAGTTTGCAGAATGTAGATTTCACTCAGTTCTGTAACCAATCCACGTTGTCACTGTTAAGCCTAACGCGTGAGTATCAATATTTTGCAGGAGCTTGCTAAACCCTTTAAATCCACCATCGTCGCCAATTTGTTGCGTATTTGTAGGGATATACATATAATTAGTCATGATATAACTTAACAGGGTTTATTAAATATAAAAGCTTGTGCATTGCTATCTCGTAGCGACACAGCGTGAATGTTTACATCTGACTGCCGCTAGCTTGTTGCCATTCTGGAAACATAAACATGTTATAGTTAACGTTACAGTTAGAGTCTGTGATAATACATAACACCTAGGATATGTATGATTTATTTTAATACACAATACAATCGAATGTGGGGTAGCCATATCTATGCGTCATCGATCTTCTTCACCCTACGTGCTTTATTAAGCATGGTTTCTGACTAAAAATTAATATTTTTGAATATTTGAAAGATGATTTCTAGATTTTTTTAAAATGCAAAATTATATCCTAACTTGAATTAAACCATTACCTATGATAAGATAATGCTTGGAAAGTAATTTTGTACTATTCCTTTGGTAGTTTAATGGTAATTTATCAAATAGCTATAGAATTCGCCATAGTTTAGAAATTAAATAAACGCTTACTGATTTCCACTCATTTGTGCTTTTTGTAACTTGTAATTTTACTATACTAACTTAAGTTTTTAATATTCAGCTTTAAAAATATCTTTTGAGGAATTAATAGGATAAATAACTAGTCTGACTAACCTTTTGACTTTGATTTTATAAAATACTAGCAAGCTACGCCCGCTACGCTGGTCAATTTCTTTTAACGAACCTTTAATCAAACAAAATATTGACATTTCATAAATAACTTTTATATTTTAACAGAATAATAAGGCTACTATAATTTGTGACTCGTGCTATAGCCAATATACACGTCAGGACACGTCGCCCTTATCATTATCTTTTTACGCATGAAGGTTTCGCTATGGTACTCCATTGGAAAATTTGGTAATTTTTGAAATTCAATATTTGAAATACGGCATAATCATTAGATTTGAAATTTATATCAAGAAAAATACAATTTTTTACCTTTCAAACGCAGTTTGTCTAACAATTTTCTGACAAATACTTTTTGAGCTATCATTTTTTTCAGTAACTTCAAATGTTTCATTTTCCGAGATTAATCTGTTGCAGCAATTAGCGAAAAACCCAGTCGTCAGCAACGCATAGTTTTTTATTAAAGAGGCTGTTGGAGCAGGGATTGTCACCACCAATTTGCCACCATCACTTTTGAAATCGGTTCTGTAGTTCCAGAGATACCAGAGAAATTGTAATTTAGAATGATTTTAGGACGCTTTTCGCTTATTTCACCCTTTTAAATTTCGAATTTTTTTTAAAATTTGTTCTTAAAGAGCATTTACATCTTATAAGTAACTACAATGCTAAATTTCAAATTTCTTGCCCCTTTAGTATAAAAAAGTCGCAATTTTCGAACATTTTTCGATCTTGCACCCCATTGATGTTAGTGGCACCGACATAAAATATAGCCTATGTTGGAGTAGGGATTGTCCTCATCAATTTGCCACCATTACTTTTGAAATTGGTTCTGTAGTTCCAGAGATTTCATAGAAATTGTAATTTAGACTGTTTTTAGAACGCTTTTCGCTCATTTCACCCTTTTAAATTTCAATTTCTTTTTTATTTTGTTCTTAGAGAGCATTTACATCTTATAAGTAACTACAATGACAAATTTCAAATTTCTAGCTCCTTCAGTAAAAATAAAAATAAAAATAAAACTGCCCAGTTAAACTGAGGGCATTGAGTTCACATGCTATTCACACTAATTGTATATTATACTCTTATTTCAAAGAATTTGAAATAAGCCCATCGAAAAATAAAGAAATAAACAATATATTAAGGGGCCCCTTCATCCCCCCGTTACCCCCCTCATTGTTAACTAATGAACCCCTTAAACTAATCAGGTAAATCTCTAATTACAATGAATATATATACAAAATTTGAAGAAAATCGGATAATTCTGCATGAAAAACCCATTTATATAAATTAAGTCCGGATTAGCCCCCTCCGTTCCCCCCCTTTATACTTAACCAATCAATCCCGAAAACTAATCAGGGAAGCGTCTTAACCCAATGAACCTATAAACAAATTTTGAAGCAAATGGGATAATTCTGCATGAAAAACCCATTTATATAAATTAAGGGGGGGGGTTAGCCCTCCCGCTCCCCCCCCCCTTTTATACTTAACTAATCAATCCCGAAAACTAATCAGGGAAGTGCCTTAACACAGTGAACCTATAAACAAAATTTGAAGGAAAACGGAATAATTTTGCATAAAAAACCCATTTATATAAAATAAGGGGGGATTAGCCCTCCGTTCCCCCCTTTATACTTAACCAATCAATCCCGAAAACTAATCAGGGATGCGCCTTAACACAGTGAACCTATAAATAAAATTTGAAGGAAATGGGATAATTCTGCATGAAAAACCCATTTATATAAATTAAGGGGGGTATTAGCCCCCGTTCCCCCCCCCCTTTATACTTAATCAATCAATCCCGAAAACTAATCAGGGAAGCGTCTTAACCCAATGAACCTATAAACAAATTTTGAAGCAAATAGAATAATTCTGCATGAAAAACCCATTTATATAAATTAAGGAGGGATTAGCCCCCTGTTACCCCCTTTATATTTAACCAATCAATTCCGAAAAGTAATAAGGGAAGCGTCTTAACCCAATGAACCTATAAACAAAATTTGATGGAAAACGGAATAATTCTGCATGAAAAACCCATTTATATAAATTAAGGAGGGATTAGCCCCCTGTTACCCCCTTTATATTTAACCAATCAATGCCGAAAAGTAATAAGGGAAGCGCCTTAACTCAGTGAACCTATAAACAAAATTTGAAGGAAAACGGAATAATTCTGCATGAAAAACCCATTTATATAAATTAAGGGGGGGAATTAGCCCCTTGTTCCTCCACCCCCTTTATACTTAACCAATCAATCCCGAAAACTAATCAGGGAAGCGCCTTAACACAGTGAACCTATAAACAAAATTTGAAGGAAAACGGATATTTCTATGAAGAGTTATCGCATTACATACGTACATACATACATACAGAACCGGCTGGCAAGCTCTCAGGGCTTGATAGCCAGTTTGATAGCTAAAAAATCGCAATTTTAGAACTTTTTTTGCTCCTGCACCCCCTGGGGTTAGTGGCACCGACATAAAATATAGCCTATGTTGGAGCAGGGGTTGTCACCATCAATTTGCCACCATCACTTTTGAAATCGGTTCGGTAGTTCCAGAGATTACCCCCTACAAACAAACAAACAAACAATCTTTACTCCTTTATAATATTAGTATAGATATATCTATATAGTCTTAAATTCTACTATTTAGTTCGTCTATTGTTTCAAATTCTTATTTTGAAAACATATTTATACGATATCACATTAATTTTTGAACCATTTTAAAACATATATAAACTTTTCTTACCGTAAAATTTCACCACGATGTACTGTACTTGACCCAAATTTGAACTTCTACGACGTTTGTATTAAAAGGAATGAACGGTAACATGTTTGCTTATCTCTTAAAAGCCAAGACCACGGGATACTCCTAATCTGTGATGTCTATTGTTTATTGTTTATTGAGAACATACATCTGACTTGTGTGTTTGACATCAAGTGCCCGCTTATAAGTCATCGTCAATATACAGGGACGAGATAGCCACAAGGAAATTTACAACACCAGAGAGTTACATCCCGGAGCTCCACAAAGTGTGTGCAATGGAGCTGGCGGGAGTCGAACCCGCCGACCTGACTCCTACGCTCACAAGCGATTAGCGGAATGGTGTCTTAACCACTCGGCCACGGAGGCCCCTCTGTGATGTCATTGATAAGCAGATTCATATCGATAAGGGTAGATGTATGTTTTAAAAACTATGGTAGAATACATAATGAATAGGTATTATTGTCTCTAATTGATTTAAAAAATAAAATACAATTTAAATTATTTGTTTTTATAATGCATAATAACTATACATCACATGGTCTCAAACGTCATGGATCCTCCACTACGTGTTTTTATTTTTTCCACATGATCCTATGATATCATTTATCACGATAACTTTGTAGATAAGTTTGATAAACTTTCGTTTTACCATAGACAAGAGTATGAAGTGGTCATGTGATGCACTCTAAAGAAAGTAGATACATAGTAGGGTAGTAATAATATATTTTAAAGTTCTTTTTATTATATGTCTAAATTAAAAGAAATAGTTATTTTTAAATATGTATTTTTATGTAATGTAGGTAAAAAGGAAAACACAAAGTATTACATTTTAAATTTAATCTTTATTAAATTTATTATTAGTTATTTTCATGTAGATTTTGAGATATATGTTCTTTCTTTTAACATAGCACATATGGATTTTTTTAAATGTATGTCTATCTAAAATTATGAAAAATTTATTTTCTGTAACAGACCTACCTTTATAATTTTTTTCCATGACGATTCAATTGGTCGTGCTTCTTATCGGTTAGACTATTCCTAGCTGTCCTGTATTTTATTTTGCACGCTATAGTAAAAATGCATTGCGTGTAAAACCTATTTTATGCAGAAAGATCTAATTAAAAAAAAATTCAAACTCCCTTCATTAATATTTTTAATGACTATTTTTAATTAATTAATTATTTTTTATAATTGATATTTTTAAATACTATTTTTCATTCACCTCTTACATGGATTTCAAACCGCATACACCTTGTTCGAAAAAAAAAAATCTTGCGAAAAATTTTCAAGTTTGATCATTGACATATCTCTTAATTAATATTTTAAATTTATTTCTTAGTTATTATTTTTCATTGAGTACTCAATAAATCTCGCTAAATCTAACGACTTTTGACGGTTAAAAATATATATGTATATATCTCGTCAAATTTCTTAAGTTACTATCCTAACTAATTATTTCTTAATTGATATTTATAATTTATCCATTAGTTATTATTTTTTTTATAATTGTACTGCTAAATACTATTATTCATATCTAAAATTCTTAAACCTACTTTCATTCAGAAAAAAAATCTCGTATAATTTCAAACTTTCCTCATTAATATTTTTAATTAACATTTATAATTCATATATTTCTTATCGTGAACCACACTTCGAAAACATATTTCCCACCAAAATACCCCACCATACTATATTTCAAAACCGCATTAACATAGTTAAAAAAAATTCTTATCTCGCCAAAAAATTCATCCCTTCTACATTTCTACCCCCTCGCAATTTTAGCTTAGAATTTAATCTCTAGGGATGAGAAGGAGCAGCTGCTGTGCTCCGTGCTCCCGCCCCTGAGGTTGAATTGGTATTTTCCTTCTACTGGTCTGCACAATTAATTACAGTGGAACTCCAGTTATACGTTTTGCCCGGGACCGGACAAACGAAACGTATAACTCAGTAAAACGTACAACTCAATTAATGGTTTACCGGAACAATTTTTAAAATATATCATGAAAACTTTGATCCGCTGAGGTGTTTGCTACCTTTTATATTGAAAACAGAAGTTTCCTAAGTAGTACTGCACCCATGACATAAATTTTTGGAAATAGAAATGAGAAGAAAAAAAGAACATAAGAGAAGTACACATGAATTTATTTTATCTTAAAAGATTTATTAAAATTATGTTTAATACACATAGAGTACTTAAAAGAAATCGTTGGAATCGCCTTGGCATATAAATCATTTATCAATAGACATTTCAGTAGTTTATGGAATCTTGTTGAAATAATCACTAATCTTCGGTTGTTTCTTTTCGGCAGAGCCTACACTGAAAAGTAAATTTCGCATGTTTGTTAATAATACAGCCGCCTTATGGTTATTGCTTTTACTACTGACGAACCTTCAAAAACTTTCACATCAGCTCTGAAGTTTGAGTGGGATCTTTCAAATCAGACTCCTCGACCGCGTCGTTAGTGTTTCCGGTTTCAAAATGGATAAATGAAAAATAAATTCGTCCGGAGAGGCAAAAACGTAACGTATAACTGAGGGAAATGTGTAATTCAAAACGTATAACTCAGCTAATTTTAAATGGCAAGTGGTCGGGACCGCTGAGTTGAAACGTATAACTGAGGGAAACGTACAACTCAGGTAACGTATATCTGGAGTTCCACTGTATATGGGATGAAGTACCCATGGTCAATGCATAAGCATTAATGTGTGTGGATAGACTTCTGCGAGACATTAGGAACAATAGTGTTCCTTTTGGAGGAAACGTAATTCACCTTGGAGGAGATTTTAGGCTGTTCCTACCTGTGATTCCACATGCTTCAAGACTAAATATAGTTCAAAAGTGCATTAATTTTTCTTCTTTTTTGTCAGAATTTAAGGTATTTAAATTAAAAATTTGCAATTAAGAATAGGGCAGTTGCAATTGACGTCAGGTTGGAGGTCACACACTACAAAGAGGTAGTTCTGGTTGGTGGAAGTACCCTGACCTCCAAGTGAAGTACAATTGCTGATCAGCTGATTGAAACTTCCCTATAGATGAATCCGAATTTTCGGAATTTTTTCTTAAAATAGATAATGGGAGATAGTTTCTGCATGAATGAAGAATTCCTTGCAATCTCAAATAAAGTAGATTTACCACCGTCTATTCTAGTAGAAAACAATAGTGTCACCGAACTTTTTGGAAAAGTGTTTGCATCTTTAGATTATATCATCAAATTTGATAAACTTTCAATTCTGGTTCCAAAAAACGAACATTACCATGAAATTAATTATAAAGTTATAAATCTAATACCCAGAACGTCTAGAACATACGTGAGCGTAAATAACTTAATAAATGAAAATGAAAAATAAATCTTTCAGTTTCCAGCTGAATTTTTAAATAGCTTAGAATTAAGTGGTTTGCCTCCACATATTCTCACTTCAAAAATTGGAGCTATTGTAATTTTACTAAGAAATTTAAATGCACCACAAAGTATTTTAAATGGACAAGATTAATTGTACGAAACTTCTATAATAATTGTGTAGATCTAGAAATAATTACAGGCGAAAGAGTTGAGCAAAGGCTTTTGATCTCTAGAATAGATCTAATGCCATCAAACACAACTCTTCCCTCTTCATTTAGAAGACATCAATTTTCCATTCGTCTTGCATTTGGTATGACAATTATTTACCTGAACAACTATTTAGATATGAACTGTTATATGTCACGATGTCTTGAGTGCGTTCTTTTAAAAACTTGAAAGTGCAAACAGCATGAAAAATTAGTACAAATATTAATGTGGTACATAAGGAAGTACTTTTTAAAAAAAAGAAAAGACGTAGTGTTGAACCTGCATGAAATGTGATTTCATACTTATTATATAAAATTAAATGAAATTTATGTTTTCTTCTAAGTACATTTTTCTTTTATTCATAAGCTCAAATTTTAACATACTTATTAATAACACTTAGTGAAATACATTCTCTTCCATCAATTTTCGAGGGTTGTAACTAGTATGTAATTATAGAATTTTACCCGTAAATTTCTTTTAATTTATGAGAGTAGCTATTTATATTGTTTACAGTAATTGTAATAATTGTTCAATCTTTTACATTTAGGAAATACATCTGATGATATTCATATATGTCACGCCCCTTGTAATGTGAGTGTCAGATAATCGAGAGTCTAGCACAGTTTTTAATACTATGATAAAATTATGTGTTGATTTTTTATTATTTGAAGTCAGTGTTCTAAGGGTAATTTTAATTTCTTATATGAAGTTCATTTCTTCTTAAATAGGTTTTAATTAACTAAAATATATGATATGTTAACACAAGTCTATTTGTTGCAGATGCATGAAGCCATAAATGCAGATACACATCTTATCACTCAAAGAAATATTTAAAGTGTGAAATATGCAGCCAAATATTTCTTCAGAGGATTTTTTTGGAAAAGGATCTTCCGACTCTCACGAAGAAAAATCGTTTATGTGTGACATATGCAACAAGAAATTTTCTCAAAAGAGTCATTTAAATATTCACCTTCGCTGTCATACTGGTGAGAAACCTTTTTTGTGTGAGATATGCAACAAGAAATTCTCGCGTAATGGTGATTTAAACAAGCACAAGTTAATTCATACTGGCGAGAAACCTTTCGTGTGTGAGATATGCAACAAAAAATTCACATGTAAGGGTAATTTAAACAAGCATCTGATAATTCATACTGGTGAGAAACCATTTGTGTGTGAGATATGCAACAAGAAATGCTCTAGCAAGAGTAATTTAAGCAAGCACATGTTTATTCATACTGGTGAGAAACGTTCCGTGTGCAAGATATGTAACAAGAAATTTTCACAGAAGAATTTTTTAAATGCTCATATTCCTTCTCATACTGGTGAAAAACCTTTTGTGTGTGAGATATGCAACAAAAAATTCTCTCGTAAGGATAAATTAAACATGCATCTACTAACTCATACTGGTGAGAAACCTTTTCAGTGTGAGAAATGCAACAAGAAATTCTCTGTTAAGTGTAATTTAAGAAAGCATATGTTAATTCATACTGATGAGAAACCTTACGTGTGCGAGATATGCAACAAGAAATTATCGCAGAAGGTTAATTTAAATGCTCATATACTTTCTCATACTGGTGAGAAACCTTTTGTGTGTGAGATATGCAACAAAAAATGCTCTCGTAAGGGTGATTTAGACAAGCATCTATTAATTCATACTGGTGAGAAACTTTTTGTGTGTGAGCTATGCAACAAGAAATTCACTTTTAAGAGTCATTTAAATGCTCACCATCGCTTTCATACTGGTGAGAAACCTTTCTTGTGTGAGATATGTAACAAGAAATTCTCTCAAAAGAGTCATTTAAATATCCACCTTCGCTATCATACTGGAGAGAAACCTTTTATGTGTGAGATATGCAACAAGAAATTTTTTCAAAAGAGTCATTTAAATACTCACCTTCGCTCTCATACTGGTGAGAAACTTTTTGTTTGTGAGCTATGCAACAAAAAATTCTCTAATAAGCGTAATTTATACAACCATATAAAAATTCATACTGGTCAGAAACCTTTCATATGTGAGATGTGCAACAAGAAATTCTCTTGTAAGGGTAATTTAGACAAGCATGTGTTATTCCATACTGATAAGAAACCTTTTTGTGTGTGAGATACGCAAGAAGAAATTCTCATGTAAGAATGATTTAAGCAAGAAGCTGTTAATTCAGTACTCTTATATGTGAGACATGCAACAAAAGATTTTCTCAAAAGCTGTAACTAAATGCCCATATTCATTTTCAAATTAGTGATAAATGTTTTGTTTGTAAATTCGGCAACAAAAGATTTTCAAAAGGCTAATTTTATTAAGCATGTATTATTTTTTACTGATGAGAAACCTTATGTTTGTGATACATGCAATAAAAGTTACCCTCAAAAGTGTAGTATAAATGCTTATACTGGTGATTAATTTTATTAAGCTATTTGTGACCGAAAATAGTATCCATATTATCTTTTACGATATACAAATTTAAATTCGAAATTTGATTCTGATATTCAACTTTTACCGTTACATACCCCATGGGTACTAACGAATCACCATTGTACGTTTTAAAAACGACGTTCGTGTGTTGAATTGTTATATTTGAGATTTCCTGAAATTTCTTATACTCATTACGCTTACCGCGCTTCCAGTATCTAGTTTCATAGAACAATTTTTGTTCTCAATTTTCAAATTTATCATTATAGGAGGTTGTCTTGGTTCCTCCTTAAGTAATGTGCTTTCATCGGAATTTAATTCAAATATCGGAACTTTTAATTTTGTTCTTGACTTTTTGTTCTCGATTTAAATCTACCGGTTTCTGTTTTACAGGTTTAACATGCGCTTTCTTAGCTACAAAACACGCTTTCTGAATATGCCCAATTTTTTAACAAAATTTGCATTTACTTACAATAAATCGGCAATTCTTTTTATTATGATATGTGCCCGTGCACCGGCTGCAATATTCAGATTTCTTCTGCCGTTCAGGAAAATTGGATTTTTTGTTTACAGGCTTATAAATTTAATTTTTCCCCCTACTTGCACTACATTTATACCACGCCCCATAATATCACTAGCACCCTTAGATGCTTTTTCCATTGCTAATGCTATTTGCAACGTTTTCTCTAGATCAATATCATACTCCTTGAATAATCTATCAACAATCATTTTATCACTTAACCCACGTACAAATACATCCTACAGCATCGTATTTAACATGTTTGTATCATATTCGCATTTTACTGCTAACGCTCTAAGTTCATCGATAAGTTTCCCCCTCATGCTGTTTCCGATTTAACCCTTTCAGGGGCAAGCACTTGTGCTCCTGTAACGTTGAATTCCCACCGGAATTTAGGAAAGAATTTAGTTCAAAATAAGAATAAGCAATTTTTAAACTTTTTCTCGTCAAAGTTTAAAAAGTAAAATTTAATTAAAAGTGTCTGGTTTGAATCGGATTAAAATTAGGTGGTATATAATATGCCACCTGATTTGGTTGGTGGTATATAATGTGCCACCCTGCCCCTCAAAGGGTTAAAAATTTATGCCGCAACGGAATAATTAAATCTTTGGGTGTAAGATGCTTTTTTAATACATCTTTTAATCTTACTAAAGTTTGGTCTGAAAGAATGTCAGGAGCCAGCAAATTTTTAATAGTTGATAAAGCTTGGGACTCAGCGAGGAAATAAAAACTTTGTTTCTGATATCTTCTGGAACCTTTTGCACATCCAGATATGTTTCAAAACGTTCTAAGAAACTATCCAACTGTTCAGTATATTCATTGAATTTTTCAAACTGAACAGTAATTTTCTGAGGTCCTGCTCCTTTATTTGGAAGCACTTTAATCAACTTTTCGTTTTGTTTAAGCAAAGCTACAATCTGCTGCTCCATGCTTTCCAAACGAAAGAGATAAAACTTTTTACCTTGAGCCGTCTTCGGGCATCGCCCTATCCAAAGGTGGGGGTAATTATGTAAAACAAAAGTCGATATTCCATACCATCGTCGCCAGTTGACATAACTTAGCCATGAAGATTGCTTCAGATTAAAGAATCTTTAACATACTACTTTAATTACGACAAGCTGCATTATACAGACAAATCACATACAGTACAATCATTACAGTATTCTATCGAGCATAATCTACATAAAGAGCTGCGTGCACACATTATGGTTTTAGTTTCGGTTCGAGAAAAAAAAAAGTTACTCTCGTGGTTACAGTCAAATAGCTGATTGAGCATGGACATGACAAAATGCAATTTTCTTGTAAATTTCCCCAATATTTTTTCCAACACCACTGCAATAGATCAGTTTCAACCACGTGATCACCAGCCCACCAAAAGTTATCAACCAATCATAATCGTGGATTTGTAGCCTGTATTACGAGCCAACCAATCACAATCCACTATCTTTGGCGGGCAAACAAAAAACAAATCCAGTTGCTAAGGTGGTTGCTAGGGTGTGACGTCAGTTGAAACTGATCTATAGAAAGGGGAATGTATCATCATGTGTTACGAATCGCTTATAACTCTCTAAGTAATTTATTTTTAACTTTTTTTACACATTTTCAAACATAAAGGCATAAAATTGACAGGTCTGACTATTAAAGCGATTTGGAATCAAATGGTATTTTTCATGTTCAGATAAATAAATTGCTTATCGAATTATAAGTGATTTTTGTCTCGTGACAACAATTTTTTCTCTTTCCCCGAACTTACGTCCGGAAATTCAGTTCAAAACTCCAACTCAATGAGGTATTAAAAATTAGGGTGGGAGTTCGTGTGACCTGAGGGCACAGCATACATATAGAAAAATTCAGTAACTCCATTAAAATAGACGCTTTCAGCATGACGTCAGTCATGACGTTTTGCTTGGTTACTGACTCCAAACAAACGGTTGCTATGTTTGATTTCTTATTAAATATAAATCTTAGAAAATGTTACCACTGCATATAAAGTATTGAAACACTTAACTGTGAGATATATCTATAATATAAATAGAAAATACCACATAGCAGCCGTTTGTTTGGAGTCAGTAACCAAGCAAAACGTCATGATTGTCGTCACGACTGAAAACCCCTTGGAATTTTTTTATCAAGTCTGTATGAACCCTGTTTTGACTGTAAAAGAAAGTAGTAATAAGTACTTGCAAACTTAACACTTCCAGTTGCAAAGCTCTTTGCAACCCAAAATTACACAAACGCAATGTTTTCATATGATTTCCAATCAAAATTACAAGTAAACGTAATGTTTGCATGTAATTTTGGGTTTGTTTGCATCTAATATTGGGTTGCAAAGCACTGAAGTATTTAGTTTGCATGTAGCAGTTAGTTGCTTTATTGGGTTTATTCAAAATAATTTGCAGAATTGTTTTTAAAAAATCTTAGTTTTGTAGTAAGTTACGTACTTTGATTTTTAATTTAAAAATCACCTCAAAACTTAAGAATTATGGGTTAAAACCTCAAACAAGGGCAACACTTGGCGGCGTCGAATTTTGCAAAGAGATAAATGAGTTTTTCTTGCTACCGGTTTGTTTCTTGCATTTCTTCCCCGCCTACTGTGGTTTGATCTGGAAATTTGATTGGTTTATGAGTGAATTACGTTCGTTTGGTTGGGTTGATTGGTTTATTGTGTGTCGTATTGTTGGATTCAGAGAGTAATGAGGTAGATAGAGTCTTAAAATTAAATAATACTATGTTATCACTAGGTGTTAGCTCTTTTAATGATTGTGAGGTCCTGTCATAATAGTATTTTTGCGTAATCTGTCGTGCACGAAGTTTAGAGTCAGGGTTGTTTATTTCAGATTTTAGCAATTTATTACTGATAGGCAACTTTGTTCTTAACCTTCTATGAAATAAAATTTGTGCTGGAGAAAGATCGAATCCACTAATCCACTAATGGGTGTATTACGATATTCCATTAGGCCTATATTTACATCCTGGACTTTTCGTAGAATATTTTTAACTATTCCTACCACTCTTTCAGCCATTCCATTGCTCTGAGGAAATCTGGGACTACTAAAGTTTAGTTCAAAATCCCAGTCATCTGCAAATTTCTTAAACAAATAACTGTTAAAGGGATTGTTATCACACACCGTTTCATTTGGTATACCATACTTAACAAAGACATATTTTAATTTTGGAATTATTTCGTTAACAGTCTTATCTTTTATAGTAGCATATTCTATCCATTTAGAATAATCAACTATAACTATATAAATTGATTAGCAAATTGAAATAAATCAGTTGCAATCTTTTCGAAAGGCTTATTTGGTATTTCATGGGGCATTAGTGGTTCCTTTGAATTTTTCTTCCTAAATTTTTCGCATATTTGGCATTTTGAAACTTATTCCTCAATATCAGTAGATATACCTGGCCAGTAAAAGATTTCACGCACTCTATTTTTACATTTCTCAATTCCAAAATGGGCTTCATGTATTAAACCTAACATATTCTGCCTTAAACTTTTTGGAACAATTAATTTGTTATTATTAAATACTAAACCATCATTCACATATAGGAAATCTTTGACTTTATAGAATTGTTTAAGGTTATCAGACAATTTTTTTTATTCTTAGACCAAGAAGTTTTACAAAATTCCATTACTCGAGCAAGATCCTCATCATTCTTAGTTTCAGTTTGAAACTGTTTAAGTCTTTTTTCACCTAAAGGCTGTGCCTTTGTAATGCTATTGGGACTTAAAACGGCCTATAGAGGCGCTGATTGCAGCCGTCGGTAGAGGAAAATTGTCCCTTTAACTAATGCTAAAGTGCCATTGAAACTATTATTTATTATAAACCCGTTTAAAAGTGTTAGATATTTAAATTCGGACAATTTTTACTTTGCCATATAAACACAGAACACAAATAGCATATGAAATCTGAAATTGCGCAAAAAAATAATCATTATAAACAAATTAAAAATGCATGTAACGCAATGGGATTGCAAGGGATTTTCCTGAAGGGAGTAGTTATATCTTTTTTCCACCAGATGGCGTATTCGAGCGCTTGAAAGTGTGTCAGCCAAATATAATTGACTACCAGGAACATACTCAATTTTAAAATCATATTTTACCAATTTTAACACCATTTTTTGCATTCCAGCAGTAATTTTAGCTAAAGGTTTGTTTACAATAGAGACTAATGATTTATGATCTGTTTGTACAGTTACCTTATGACCATAGACAAAGTTATGATATTTTTCAAAGGCATATGTGATAGCTAATAACTCTTTTTAAATTTGAGCATAGTTATTCTCATTCTCAGTCAAACTTTTGGATGAGAAAGAAACTGGTTGTTCTTTCTGAAACAAACATACTCACAATCCGTCTTTAGAGCTATCACATTGCAATATTATCTCCTCTCTAGGATTAAAAACTTTCAGGTCAGGGCTTTTACTTGAAATTTCTTTTATTTTTATGACGGCATTTTTCTGCTGATCTGACCATATAAAATCAGTATTGTTTTTTAATAATTCTCTTAGGGACGCCGTTAATTCAGAAGCTTTTGGTATAAATTTCGAGACATAATTTATCATCCCTAAAAATCTCCTAACATGCTTTTTGTTTTGGGGAGTGGGCATTTATACTATCGGTATAACGAGAGGTGGGTCAGCTCTGATACGTCCATTGGAAATAACATATCCTAAGTATTTGACCTCAGTTGTTTTAAATTGAAATTTATCTTTATTTAGTTTAACATTGTTTTTTCGAGCCCTATCTAATATCTTAATTAATATTTCATCATGGTCTTTTTCATCTTTACCTGACACTATGATATCATCTACATAAATTTCTACCCCTTCTATGTCACCAAATAATTGCTGATTTCTTTTCATAAAGACCTCTGGAGCTGAGGCGTCTCCGAATGGAATTGAACTTAAATCTCCCAAAGGATGAATTAAATATGCAAATATCTGAACTATTTTCATCAAGAGGTATTTGCCAAAATTCATCCTTGAGATCTAAAATTGAGGGAATTAAATGATGTTCTCTTTTAAGCACCTTTTTTAAATGTCGGAGATCTAAACATATTCTCAAATCGCCATTTGGTTTTTCAACCACAACTAGGCTCTGAACCCAATCTGTCGATTTGTTTACCCTTGAAATTATTTTCCTCTTTTCTAATATTTTAAGAGTAAGTTTCAATTTTAGATTGATTAATTAGGGAATTCTCCTAGGTGGATGCACCACAGGACTAGCATTTTCTTTCAATACAATTTTATATGGGTCACCAGGAAATGTACCTAAGCCGTTAAATACATCCTTATATGAATTTAATATATTTTGCTTTTCAGCTTTTACACAATCTCTCTCAACCCTTTGAATTAATCCTAACTCACTACATGTTTTTAATCCTAAAATAGGTTTACACATTTTATCAACAATAATAAATTCAATAGGTATATCAACATGATTATTAACAGTACACATTAATGTCACTTTACCAACAGATTTAATCTTAAAACAAGTTGGAAATTGTACGTCAAACGTGACAAATGATTTTTTCGTGAATGAAAAATTTCGTGCTATAGCTAGTTATATAAATATTCAGATCTTCTTGATTTTTAATTCTGTGAAATGAATTATATCGCCTGCAGATTAATTTCTGTCATAAAATAAATATCTCGGTCGCTTGACGATTCAACCTCGGAAGCTCCTATAACAAAAAAGCACCGATTTTTTAAAAAAATAATTCACATTTCTTAATAAATATTTTTATTAATATTTCCTAAAGTTTTGATTCAATTTTCATAAAATTTGAAATGTCTCAACAAATTTCTGCAAAGATAATATATCTAAAATTTCAAACCATTCGGTTGGGTAGTTTTTGCGTTGTTATATGCGGACGGACGGACAGACGAACGGACAGACGAACGGACCAAGCGACGACAATAGGTGCTACGTATTTATATAATTACGAACGCACCAAATGACAAAAGCACAGTATGAGTTAATTCTACTTTCATATCTAAATTTAACATTTTGAAAATGGATAAGGATAGGACATATGTCTCTGCCCTTGTATCTAATTTAAAGTTAACATTAACATTATTAATATCAATATTCTTTAACCATGAATTTGATGAAGTACTTACCACACTGTTAACTTCAACTTCTTCAACAAACAATTGATTATTTTCATTTGTTATTTCATAATTTTTTTTCTCCCTATTACATTTACAACCTGCAGCAAAATGATTTAGCTTTTTGCATATTCTGCAAGTTTTTCCATATGCAGGACATTCTAACTTTTTATGTTTCCTACCACATTTCATATAATCATATGTTTCGGTCATTTTCTTTACAGTTTTAAAGTTTTTTGATTTAGCACTATTTTGTCCATTTTGTTTCTTTTGCACAATGTCCACGGACACACTGGAAACATTATGTCCATTTACTGATTTTAGATGTTGTTTACTTATTTCTGTCATTCTCACAAACTCAGCAGCTTTTTGTAGGGACAAATCTGTTTCCCGCAGAAGTCTCTCTTGTAATCCCACATCACGGATACCTAAGACGACTCGATCCCGTATTAAGCTTTCTTCTTGATCTCCAAATTCGCAAGGTGTAGCTTAAATTTTCAACAATGTGATGTAATTGTCTATGGATTGACCTTCTGGTTGAACCATCGAAGAGAACTTATATCTTTCGAATACTACGCTTCTTCGTGGCGTGCAGTATTGCTCAAACTTAATAATAACAGCCTCGTAGGAATCTTTTTCAGCTTTTTCGAATTTAAAGGTGTTGAATATGTTGACGCCTTCATTACCCAGCAAGTTGAGAAGAATCGCAATTTTATTTTTACCTGGCTTTTCACTTCTTTCAGTGGTGATCATAAAATTTTCAAAATTTTGCCGCCATTTCTTCCAGTTATCGGCGACGTTACAGCAGGTGAAATTGAATTCTCCCGGTGCTTTGAATATTTCCATCATAGTAGAGCATGCAGGTTCAATTCTTGAACATCGTCTATCTGACACCATATAAAAGAATGCTACTTCTTAGAGCTTCAGCTCTCTATTTATTCTTTTAAATAGAATTGTGGTGAACTTTCCGTAGTCATCCACCAGTTGGCAGGAAAAAATATTTGTTTTTGTGGCAACAGTGTTTTCAAGAACTTTTACCTTCACGATATGGCAACAGGATAAGTCGTTGACATTCTAGACTGTTTTCCCGACTTCGCTTGCAGCGACTCACTTTTCTAATCTGACGCAAGGATGTAGCTTGCATTTTTTCTTACCGATTTGTATCTTTACTATTTGTGTATTTATTGAAAAGATTAAATAATCTTTAGTTATTATGAAAGTTATTTTTACTTTAAGTTAGGACATCATTTATAAAATCCTAACACTGGTGACCTCGTGCTTGAACATGCATCAAAGGATCGTGAATATATATAGTTGATCGAGAGATCGCTTTACATCGCCAACGATTTCGTACTGAAGCATGCAGTTTTTCAAAAATATATCGTTTTATTATGTGGGTGATGCATGAAAATTTATATTTTCTCCAAAATTGGTTTGATTTTGTTCTGATAACGCCGAATCTCACAGATCCAGTAAAAGGCGTATGTGGCATCTTACGATTTACCAAGATGTGGTCAGTATCCGATTTTATTGGCATGGTATCGGTAAGCTTCTTTCAATTTATTTGTATGTTTTAGTAAATGTTATTTTTCGCACGATTTTATTGCCATAATCTGCTAATATTCATTTTTCTTGCACTCATGTTTATATAACCCTAGAATATTTTTGGAGCATAATAGTAAAATTCTGTCAACAATCCCTAAAATTTCGAACATCAACTAGTTAATGCACTCAAACATTTGTAATTTAACTTGTATATATAATTTGTAAATTTTTATTTCTGTGTTTTCATTCTTATTTTCCATAACTTTTCAAACTGCATAATCATGTCTGATCCACCAGACCCAGTCACTGCAAATAATCAAATAGCCCACGTAGCAGTCAAACCCCACCATTTTGGAAATCTAACCCAACTTTATGGTTTGTCAGGTTGGAAGCTAATTTTAGTTTGGCAAAAATAATATCTGAAATTACTAAATTTAATCATGTTGTGGCATCGATTGATGCTGATGTTTTGACTTCTGTCAGCGACTTAATCGTTAATCCACCACAAGTAGATCCATATACGGAGCTCAAAAAGCGGTTAATCGATTCTCATTCCGAAAGCGAAGCATCGAGAATCCGCACTCTACTCCAAGGCCTTGAACTTGGCGATCAACGCCCTTCTCAATTGCTTACACGCATGCGCGCCTTAGCAGGCACATCTGTTGGCGAGCCGCTACTTAAATCTTTATGGCTAGGGAGACTTCCAAATAATACTCAGTCCATCCTTGCTGCTCTTAATCAGGAATTCACCCAGCTAGCAACAATTGCTGATAAAATTCATGAGTTCACTTTCACTCCGGTTATAAATGCTACAAGTTCAGTAAAACCGGAATCCTCAAACAGTTTAGAGTTGCAAATCGCGCAGTTATCAAAACAAGTGAGTGAGCTGACACATCTTGTAAACAAACGCGACACCACACATGAAAGAGTACGAAACAATCATTTCCGCAGACGAAGTAAATCCCGTGATCGTTTTCACCAATACAAGGAACCAAGTGATGGCAAATGTTTTTATCATACCAATTTTGGCAAGAATGCTCGAAAATGTACACAACCCTGTTCTTTCCGACAAGCGGAAAACTAAATTGGTGATCGACGGAAAGCCAGGATCGTGATCGCCACCTCCAGCGTATTCTCCTGGCCGATACTAAAACAAATTTGAAATATTTGATTGATACTGGAGCAGATATTTCCGTTCTTCCAAGGAATTCTGTCTCTCAGCCTAGAATATCAAGCGACTTGGTACTTTATGCCGCAAACGGTACAACAATAAAAACTTATGGCACTAAACGCCTTACACTCGACCTAAATTTACGCCGTACTTTCAAATGGCCATTTATTATTGTAGATGTACGTCAACCGATTATTGGAATTGATTTTTAAAAGCATTTTAATCTATTAGTTGATGCTAGAAACAATAAATTAATTGATGCTACTACTCAAATTTCTTCTGCTGCCGCTTCTGCTACTCTAAGCTCTGAAATTTCTAATATATCTTTTGCTTTTGGCGATTCACCATTTCAAACAATTCTTAAAAAATATCCAACAATTATAAACACTACACCATCCAATTTGTCTTCACATTTGACAACATTTCATCATATTGAAACAACAGGTCCGCCTGTGTTTTCTAAGCCAAGACGTTTAGCCCCTGATATGTTACGCGCTGCACGGCAAGAATTTGAGTATTTAATGTCTCAGGGAATAATTAGAACCTCAAAAAGCCCATGGGCTAGTCCGCTACATATGGTAAAAAAACAAAACGGGGAATGGCGCCCATGCGGTGATTATCGGCATCTCAATTCTGTTACTGTACCTGACAGGTACCCAGTGCCACATATTCATGATTGCACACAATTCTTATTCGGCAAAACTATTTTTTCTACCATAGACTTGACCAAAGCATATCTCCAAATACCTGTAAACCCATCAGACATACAAAAAACCGCTATCACAACACCATTCGGTTTATTTGAGTTTGTTTACATGCCTTTTGGCCTACGCAACGCTGGGCAAACATTCCAGAGATTTATAAATGAGGTACTATCTGACTTAGAGTTTTGTATACCTTATTATGACGATATTTTGATTGTTTCTGCTAATGAAGCTGAGCATATTAGACATCTCGACCAAGTTTGTAGCCGTTTGAATTTACATGGTTTAAAAATTAATCCCACCAAATGCGTTCTAGGACAATTCTCGGTAAAGTTCCTTGGCTGTCTTGTGACGCCAGAGGGAGTTCAACCCCTCCCTGAAAAAGTGTCTACAATAATAGATTTCCCAAAACCAGAAACACTTTCACAATTAAAGCGTTTTGTTGCAATGTTAAATTTTTATCGACGATTTCTGCCAAAGGCAGCTAAGAAACAAGCACCTCTTAACAATTTACTTCGTGACTGTAAGAAAAATGACAAACGTCCTGTCCCTTGGACTGACGAGGCACTTCTTGCTTTCACTTAGTGTAAATCGGACTTAACCCTCGCTTATCCTGCACCAGACCATGAACTCCACTTAATGGTTGACGCTTCCGACATTGCTGTTGGGGCAGCATTAAATTGCTTAACTCAAAGTGGCACAAAACCACTATCATTTTTCTCCCGTAAACTGAGTGCAACAGAAATTAAATATAGCACATATGATAGAGAGCTTCTCGCTATCTATTTATCTGTCAAACACTTTCGGCATTACCTGGAAGGCAGAAATTTCATAATATTTACTGACCATAAGCCTTTAACACATACATTTACTAAAAACTCTGATGCAATCTCTCCACGTCAACTCCGGCAGCTGGATTTCATTTCCCAGTTTTGCACGGATATTCGATATATCCCTGGCTCTGACAATGTAGTAGCAGATACGTTGTCAAGAATAAATTCTGTCAATGTTCAGTCAACTGATTTGGCTACAATTGCAGAAGCTCAACAACATGATGTCGAGCTGCAAGAGCTGTTAAAGAGCGACAAGATCTCCTTGTGTTTAAAACCTGTTGCAGTGACTCCAACCTTAAGTATATACTGTGACAGTAGCTGTGATACAATTCGACCTTATGTACCCAAAGATTTTCGCAAAAGTATTTTTGCATCCCTGCATAACTTATCACACCCAGGCACTAGAGCATCCAAAAAACTTATCCAATCTAGATTTGTTTGGCCGTCTATGTCAAAAGATATCAACACTTGGACTCGATGTTGTATAAAGTGCCAAATAGCAAAAGTGTCTAGACACACATCCAGCCCTCTCCAAAGTTTTCATCTACCGCAGATTCGACCATGTACACATCGACATTGTGGGACCTCTAACACCATCAGATGGTTTCCAGTACTTACTCACCTGCATAGATCGCTTTACACGCTGGCCTGAGGCAATTCCTATTGCTGATATATATGCAGAAACTGTTGCAAAAGCCTTTGTTGCAAATTGGATTTCACGATTTGGAATCCCTACCCTCATAACTTCAGACCAGGGCAGACAATTTGAAAGCAACCTATTCTCCATCCTTAATAAGATGTTGGGTATCCAGAAGACCCGCACAACAACATATCACCCAAAAAGCAACGGTTTAGTTGAGCGATTCCATCGTTCCCTAAAACAAGCACTTCGATGCCATGAATCGAAATGGATTGAATCACTCCCTATTGTCTTGCTTGAACTTAGATCTTCATTCAAAGCAGACCTCGACTGCACTAGTGCTGAGCTCGTTTATGGTGCACCACTAAGACCCCCATGTGAAATGATCGACCACCCGCAAATTGATATCCAACCTTATGACTTTTTACAAAATCATTATTATTAAATATTATTAAACTCATTTAAATGAGACATAGGAACTTTAACATCAATCTTTATTCACGAGGCAGACACGCTGCCACACACACACTCACACTACATCATCTCAGGATCTCAACAGTTACTCAGTTATGGTTAAGTTAGAGATTAGTAATACAAATATAAACAGGTACAGTTATAGTATATAAATATAATATATACAGTTATATATTACAGTACCGAAGTGAAATTTTTCATTTAATAATGCATTTCTTTTCCTTTTAATGTTACGTGAATGACGACATGGGTAACATCTACGAGTTACGCTCGCCAACTATAAAAACACGCTAATTTGATCAACACTAAAATTATTACGGAAGATTGAATTATAATTAAACGACCAGTGGCGATCTGCTGTAACAGCGTTTCTATTAATTTTCCTTCACTGAGGGATTTTAAGGCCGAATCAACTGCTGTGAACAGAGCTAATAACTGTTTTCGTGATTGATTAAATAAAATAATTTAAAATAGCAGCATTTTAAATAGGACGTAAGTCTCCCCATCGGATTGAGAAACGGAAAAATGCGTGTTCAATATTTTTGAAAAATGACAACTTTGAAATCCCTAAATAGATTTTTCAAAACTATTGAACATGCATTTTTCCGTTATTGTTATGTCATCCAGAGATTTGTATTCAACATTTATCTGTATTTTTAATGATATTTTACCAGCTTATTAGTTATTTCGTTAATTTAAATAATAATTACGACCTAAAATGTCGCGCCATGATATTAAAAGAGAAAAAGCGTTGAAAAAAATGTTATGCATAGTTATGCCCAACAGATCCGTTTCGCGGCTAACGAAAAAGAAAGGCTACCGCGGTGCTTTACGCATATCTTTTTTACAGACCGCGGGAGTCACGTGATGCTCGAGTGCACCAATGGAGGTGTACGAAAAAAGAATTACGTCACTCTAGCGGTCTGTAAAAAAAGATAAGTGGAATGCACCGCGGTAGCCTGTCTTTTTCGCTAGCCTCGACCGTTTCAACTGATGTCATAAACACCCATCAATCACCCATCAATAATTAAGAAAAATATTGTAAATAAATAAATATTTAAAATTATTTTTTTCTCTTTTCCTTAATGTATTATAAATTTTATTGTTTAAAGTTACAAATAGTTGACACTTTAGTGAATGGGGCTTTAGATTCCAATCGAAACATTCTTCATTGGTTTTTTGGGCATTACAGTTTAGCGAATAGTTTTTTTTTACCAGAAAGTTGTCAAAGGTATAATGAAGACGTACTGAAAATTCTTTTCAGTACGACGTTTTAAATGTATGTTTTCAATATGACAGAATTTTCAAAGTTTTCTTCCTATTATTAAACATAAAAATATAGTTTAATTGAAGGGAAATATTATTATTTACGTTGTTTTAAAATTTGTAATAATACATAAAAGATTTTGTTGAAATAAATTAATCTCTCGTGTAAATATATTTTTAAATTGAAACTGTTTGGAAATATATTTAATTGAGCATTTTAAATAGGATGTAAGTTTCCCTATCAGATTGAAAAACGGAAAATTGCAAGTTCAATATTTTTGAAAAATGGCAACTTTAAAATCCCTAAATAGATTTTTCAAAACTATTGAACATGCATTTTCCCGTTTTTCAATCCGATGTATATTTCTCAAGTTATTCGACCATTTCCAGACTTTTCAAAGGAAACGATTCTCAGTGTATTTTACTCAATTACAGCACCCTCTACGATTTTCTGAAGAAAATGTTTGATACAAAAGTTGCATATTTTATCTCGTAGAATCCGAATCTGCAGTAAAAAAAAAGGGGGGGGGGTTACCATTTAAGAGTTCAAAGTTTCCCCACAGGGGGCAAGGTTGGGGTGCAACTTTGGTATCTTTAAATACATTTTTCAAAACTATTGAACATGTATTTTTCAATCAACGCGTTTTTCAATCTCATGTATATTTCTCAAGTTATTCGACCATTTCCAAACATTTGAAAGGAAGCGATTGTCACTGCAATTTACTCGATTACAGTACCATCTACGATTTTCCGTAGAAAATGTTTGATACAAAAGTTGCATATTTTTTCTCGTAGAAGAATCTGCAGTAAAAAAGGAGGGGGGTTACCATTTAAGAGTTCAAAGTTTCCCCACAGGGGGCAAGGTTGGGTGCAACTTTGGTATCTTTATATACATTTTTCAAAACTATTGAACATGTATTTTTCAATCAACGCGTTTTTCAATCCGATGTATATTTCTCAAGTTATTCGACCATTTCCAGACATTTGGAAGGAAACGATTCTCAGTGCATTTTACTCAATTACAGCACCCTCTACGATTTTCTGAAGAAAATGTTAAATACAAAAGTTACGTATTTTTTCTGTAGAATCCGTATGTGCAAAAAAATTGGAAGTTATTATTTAAAAAAAAAAATTGGCTCCCTTTCCCCCCAGGGGACAAAGTTGGGGGACAACTTTGATAACCCTAAATAGATTTTTCAAAACTATTGAACACGCATTTTTCTGTTTTTCAATCTGATGTATATTTCTCGAGTTATTCAACCATTTCCAGACTTTTCGTATATCTTATAAATTAATACTGCATGCATAATTGTATAACGTATATGTATTTAATGAATCTATTTAGTGTTTTTTTGTGTATCCAGTCCTGAGAACTAGATCACCCAGATACTATTTTTTATTGATTTTGCGACAGTCTGTCACAGTTTTATGATCCTGGATACATTGTCTGTACCTTACAGTGACAAGTTTATTGCATTCAATTTATTAGTGTATGGATGCGAGGCAATTGTGGTGGTCTAATCACGTGACCAGCAGCTCTCAATGTACAGGACTTTGCTCGCCAGGTTCAGCCTCAAACAAAGAGCATATGAGCACATGGGCGTGTCAAAACTTCAGCATACAGATTGGACCTATGCACAATGGTGTAGCCCCCCCCCCCAATTTTTAGCTACTAGCTAAAATATTAGTATATCATCAGTTATAGATTTCTTCTTAAATAGATAGATGAGTTCTGGAATTTTTCTCAAACAGATGAGTTATCGAATTTGCCTCACAGATATGAGTTGATGTTTTTCTTTCATACAGATGAGTTAACAAATTTATCTCATACTGATGAGTTTCTTTCTAAACATGAAGTTATTTCATTGTTGTCATTTTATGAAATTAAGTTGTTAAGACTTATGACACTATTCAGTTGATTTAATTTAGCAAAATTATATGCTAGGAATTTCTGACTGCTTAATTAATTTTATTCCTGAAATTTTGAAAATATGCATTTTTTATTAATTAGTAAGCAGTGAGCCTGGAGACTCTGTCTTCCTTGAATGAATCCCTACTTGCACAGTCTCATCTAAATTTAATTCAACTTATATTGAACTTGTTGTGGACATTAATCAACTAATCTAGTATGAACACCCTCTTATATATGCACTAGCTGTTACCCGTGATTTCGTTCACGCAACATTAAAAGAAGAATAAATACATTAATTAAGCAGAATATTTCACTCTCGATATTTAAAAACGTTAATAATTAATTTACTCTTTATTACATTTCATAGGAGACAATACGGTATTTTTTGTTATAGGGACCTTGACATTACTCAGTCTTAAAAAAGTGAAATTTTGTGCCAAATAATCGCGGAAATGAAATTGAAACCAATGCAAAAACGAGGGCCAAATAAAATCGTGGAAATAGACGAATTGAGTAAAAAAAAATGTAAATTTTACCTGATAAACAATTTTACTTTTAACGCCTTTGTGAAGCGTTTTAACTGCCATCCTTCAAAAAAGCATTAATTGGATATAGTATAGGCTTTTTCTTTAAATTCTATTCTGCCTCCTTGGTTTAATGTATAGCTGAAACAAATCTTGTTTTCTAAATGACAGTATGTGGAAAGACAATTTTTGTTCTCTAGAATAAATTGATTCATGAAGTTTGAATATGAGTATGAAAATATGTTTTTATTTTTCGGATAATTTACAGAAATCAAGATTTTATTTTCACCATCTATTCAAAGTGAAAAAAAATCTGCTTTTCAGTTTTAATGAGGAAATGGTGTAAAAAATATACTGATCTGTTTTATTTCTCCTTTTTTATACACAAATATGGAGTAATTTACTTTCCGTTTTTAGAGAAACTTCGTTAAAAAAAATCTTGGGATCTAATTCAATTTTTTAAATTCTGAGAGTTTGTGTGACATCTTCGGAACAATGATAACCGGTATTAAGTAAATCGCGTTGCGTTCGATAGTCTAGAAGCGTTGCGAAATATAAACACACGGTCAGATTTTAATATAAAAGTTTCGTGTTCATTTTCCTTTTCTTAAAATTATGATATGATTTTTAACAGAAAACTCTTATCTGTATATAACGGATACTCATGCTTAATAATCAGTATAGATAAAAAAACATTTACATTTTTCGTTATAAATATGGCGTGAAACTCATCTAATTTCTATACTTACTCCTTGTATTATTAAAGTAAGGAATTGATTCACACTCTTTTTAAAATATATTGGAAAATTCCCGTTTTATTTCAAATGTGATGTCTCTTTTCCCCCAGAGAAATCCCTTTTTAATGAATAATTCTTGTTAATTTTCTTTTCCAGGCAATTAATTTCAATACTGGCATAGGGGAAATTATGTTACTTCAATGAAATAATATTAAATCTTTAGGTTTTATCAACAAAAGTGGAACTATTAACATTCGTCATTTTTTTAGGTAATCGAGTTATTTCTTTTAGTTTTAAACGCAATATATTAGTTTTAAACGCAATTTTAGCGAAAATAACTATTTCTCGCTATCCATATGACATCATTTTCGACATGGATAATTTTGCGGAGCATATTATTGACATTTGCTAACCATTTTCTTTTGAAATTTCTTTTTACTTTTTTTTTTAAATTTAAATAAAAAATACGGTATAGTTATATTAGCCATGCGCAGACGGTAAAACGCCACGTACTGTTACTATACAAAAGAAAAAAAGTGAAGAAAAAAAACAAGATAATTTTATTTCACCAATCAAAACATATCCGCTTTATTTTCCATGTATGACGTCATATTAGCCTGTATTCTATGGTTACGCATATAAAGAAAGGGCAACTGACGTCACTGTTGGTTCAATTCCGGTTGGTTAGCAAGAAAAACCTGTTTGTTCTTTATAACTCCAACTGTACACATGAAATGGGGAAATTTGATTGGTCTACGTTAAACTGGTTTATAATATGATTGGCCTACGTCACCATGACGATTCCTGCAATGATAGCTACGAAAAAAATGGAGTGGTAGATTGGTTGATGGAACTGTTTGTTGGTAAACATGCCCTTTCCTTATTGAAACCTTATATTATCAAACACTAAAAAAAGTACGTTTTATTTCTAATAATATTTAATCTTCCTTTTAATTCTTTAATTTTTTTATATCATTTTCATTTTTCACATGAAAATTTTTCAATTGAATCTAAATTGTTGAGTAAAAATTATTATTCCGGGTTTTTAATTAATTTTGGCAACGATAAAGTATTAGCAACGGTAAAGTAAATTTAACCATTTTAAAATATTATACGAAAAAAATGTCCATTTATTCTCTATGTAGATAACAAAATTTTGAATTATTAAGAAAAATATTTGAATAAAATAAACAAAAACCAGCCTATGTTCATTTGAGCGTTATAATTAACCTATATGCAAAGATACAGGATCATTAAATGCTCCATTTTGACGCTGGCTTCAGCCTAACATTTGCACACAATCAGATTTATAATATTATTAAGATAAGATAAGATGAACGAATAATGAGCTTTTGTTCAGTGTGAATGGTACATATTAAATACAGTAGACTCCATCAAATCTGCACAGCTTGAAACCAAGGATTGTGCAGATTTTAGAATTTTGCAGATTTCTGGTCAGTTTTTTTTTTTTTTTTTGCTTAAATTTTTTAAACAGTAATTTGAAATTAGCAAAGTACTAAATATTATAATGAATGCATACAAAATTAAAATATTAAAATAATTAAGTAAACTGATAAAATAATTTAAGTAAAATATTAAGATAACTTAAAAAATATTAAAATGTAAAGTAATAAAAATTAAAAAAATGATTAAAATATTAAAAATAAAGTCAAGTAAATAAGAATTGATTATGCAGTAATAAATATGCATAATAATGATGAAATATCAAATTTTCTTGTTTTATTCAATGAAAACTCACTATAAAGGAAAGTATATTTTTCATTACAAGATTCATTCATTTAGCTACATTAAATTTTGTGAACGTGAACAAAATAGTTGTCGGCTTTAGTTTTTTGTTTTGTTATTTGGCCCTGAAGTTCGTCAATACTCATTTTTTTTGTTCAGAAATAAAGTACAATTGTGCCAAAGAAAAGTGATGAACCAGAATCGATCTTTTTTATTATCTCTACTTTTTGAATTATTTTCAAACTAATGTGTTTTTTTTCCTATTTTTTTCTTTAGAAAAATTGGAATAATCCACATTATTAGTCATGTTACGTATAAAAATTACGAAAAAATCGAAATTGAATGTTAAACAATAGAATGCATAAATATGTAGTTATAAAAAATGTGGCCTCAACAGTTACAGTTGCAGGTATTGTGCGCTACTATTGTTGTGCCTTTATTTTTATCTTAGAAACAAAATTAATTTACATCAGAATCTCAAAATAACGAAATTTTATTTCACGTTTATCTAGATTTAATAAAAAAAAACTTGATTAATTAAAAAAATGTTTTGGGAAAAAAAGATTGCGATCATCATCGATATTGGCGCCATCTTGAATTTTTTCGGAAATAAATTCACATTTTATTTAAGAGAAATCTTCAGTTTGGTCATTGAGATAAAAAATAATTCTTTAACCAGAATTATTTTTTGTGTAATATCGTAATATAAAAATAAATATTCAAATATAGGTAAATAAATACAAGAAAAATAAACAATTTAGTAACAGTTTACATTTGCGAATATAATGCAACTAAATATGGCCAATTTTTGTTACAGGTATGGTAACTTATATCAAAGTTGAAAGTAACGTAATTTTATTTAGTAATTAATCGGCTGTAATAGCCAAAAAAGCATGATTAACAAAAAAAGATTAATAAAATAAACTTTGCGATTGACACTGATTTAAGCACCATCTTGAATTTTGTTCGTAAAACTTAACTATAAGTTCACTTGATATGTAATCTTCCCAAATGGACAAAAAATTCCAGGCCAGGATAACTTCTCGGGATCCCCTGGCTGAAGCACCCAATGCTCTACCAACTGAGAAATTCCGGAAGAATATGGCTGAACTTATTCACCCAGTTAACCTTAATGATCATAGCATCTGGTCTGATATTTCAATCAGCACAACAGAATAAATCACAGGTAATGGGACTTCCAATAAACGTTGGAAACATGATTACACTAGATTAATTTTGACACATTTATTCAAATTGGTAAAGAAAGCATATGAGATGTAATCATCCCAAATGGGCGAAAAATTCGTTACCAGATTTCGAAACCAGAATCCCTTGGCTGTTGTGCTGATTCAGATATCAGACCAGATGCTATGATAATTAAGGTTAACTGGGTAAATAAGTTCAGACATATTCGCCCATGATTGCTTAGTTGGTAGAGGATTGGCAACTTCAGCCAAGAGATCCTGGGTTCGAATCCTGGCCCCGACTTTTTAGCTCAGTTGTGAATATTGCATCGCATATCATTTCTTTACCAACTTGAATAATTGTGTCAAAATTAATCTAATGTAAGTTCACAGTTTACATATGCAACGATATGCAGATTTTAGGCATTTGTGGATTTTAGGGTCATTGAATTAAGGGAATTAAAAAGGTATCAAAGGTTAAAAAAAGGTATTAAAAACGTATCATTTGTTTTACAAATCAGATGACATGTGTGATGAGGATAGAAGGTAAACTTATATATTTTTTCGGTATGTGTACCTTTTAATGTCTGTATTTAGAAAATCTCGAGGGAGCACAACTGCTTACTGCGAGCAATGTCATCTTTTTTTATAGTTCTAGTACTATGCAGACAATATTTAATTTTATTCACAGAAATAGAATGTGTGTAACTAGTATTTATTGTAATGTAATTTTAAACCTTGATAGAAAATGTTTTAAGTTAATTTTGATGATTAATTGTTAGTTAATTTTTTTTGTTATCTCATGTTTTTCTTTTTCTGTAACTGTACGTATGTTGTAAATAAATATGTTATTTGTTATTTCTTTCTGTTTTATTTTAATGGACTAACGTCTATATCTACGCATCGCGTTGATGTAAATTTTAAGTTAGTTGGTTATAGTAGTTAGGCTGGTTTTATTTTCCTAAGTATTTCTCTTACAGTTACTTGGTACAGTCACTCTGTAAGTCAGGTCTTCAAATAACACAGTGCAAATCATCTTCAGTACTTTTCATTATAGTGTTAATTATAGTCATTACTTTAATTACTCTTTTTTTCCTCTAAGGAGTCGCGATCACGTATCTTTTATTTAGATGCCCTGCTTAATTGACACCCAGGGAGTTAGGGGCGAGATTTTATACTGATCTCATTACGTCTCATGTTTGTAGTAACCCATTTTAATTATTTTACCTAAAACTCACAAGCAGGTGCAGTTGACTTTGAGGCTCTTTATCAGCAGATTTATTAGCATAAATTATACACAAATAAGTAAAAAAATGTAATAATAATACATAACATATTTTTACATAAATAAGCAATATAAGATTCGATTTTTTTTCATTTGTTGCTGTTTTATTTTGGTAACTTTTTGTAATATTTAGCAAGAATTCTTACATTCTTAAAAATAAAAATTATAAGACCCAAAGGAAATAACAAAATTGGAAAATAGCAAACAATTAGCTTAGATTACATTTTTGTAGCAGTTTCACCTTGTATATGTTGCCCAAAAGGTTTCTCACTAGCATGAATTAATAGATGCTTGCTTAAAGTACTCTTTCGAGAGAATTTCCTGCTGCATATTTCACACATAAAAGGTTTCTCACCAGTATGAATTAACAGATGCTTGTTTAAATCCCTTTTTAGAGAGAATTTCTTGCTGCATATTTCACACATAAAACGTTTCTCACCAGTATGAATTAATAGATGCTTGTTTAAATGACTCTTTCGAGAGAATTTCCTGCTGCATATTTCACACATAAAAGGTTTCTCACCAGTATGAATTAATAGATGTCTTTTGCAGGCAGAATTATCAGAAAACTTCTTGTTGCATATCTCACACACAAAAGGTTTCTCACCAGTATGCATTAACAGATGCTTGTTTAAATCCCCTTTTCCAGTGAATTTCTTGCTGCATATTTCACACATAAAAGGTTTCTCACCAGTGTGAATTAACAGATGGTCACTTAAGTGGATCTTTTGAGAGAATTTCTTGCTGCATATTTCACACATAAAAGGTTTCTCACCTGCGTGTATTAATAAATGCTTGTTTAAATTCCCTTTTCGAGAGAATTTCTTGCTGCATATTTCACACATAAAAGGTTTCTCACCAGTATGAATTAACAGATGCTGTTTTAAACAACCTTTTTCAGAGAATTTCTTGCTGCATATTTCACACATAAAAGGTTTCTCACCTGCGTGTATTAATAAATGCCTGTTTAAATTCCCTTTTCGAGAGAATTTCTTGCTGCATATTTCACACATAAAAGGTTTCTCACCGGTATGATTGCAAAGATGGGCTATTAAATGAAACTTCTTAGAAAATCCTTTGCTGCATACGTCACAAACAAACGATTTTCCTGGCTTTGAGTCAGAAGTTGCTTTTCCAAATAGCTCTTGTACAGAAATATTTTGCTGCATATTTCACACTTTAAACACTACTTTGAGAGTGATATGATATGTACCCAAATTTATGGCTTTATACATCTGCAATAAATAGAATTAAGTTAATATATCACTTTTTATGATTAATTAAAAAAGTGTTTTAGACAAAATGAACTTCTCATAAAATCAATTTATAATTGAATTAAATTAAAATTTCTACCATAGTATTAAAAACTATGGTAAACTCATTGGTAATCTGACTCTCATGGAACCAAAATACATCATATTTGAGGAGGAAATTCTATAAAACATACCTTCTACAAAAACAATGAAATATTTTTGAAGCAATGAGGAGAAAAGAAAATATTTTGTGGCAAGTAGAATTCTAATATACACATGTGGTTAGTCAGAATTCCTCCAGATTTCTGAAAATTTTCGATCTTATAAAATTATTATTGAGAAAAAATCTGGAATAACTATACTAATAAAAGAAAGTTTTGCTCTGTGTGTGTGTATGTGCGTGCGTCTGTCTACAATGGCTAGCGAATTCTACCACATGCAAGAGTCTGCAATTTTGTGTAAGGATAGTCTAAGGCAGCTCCTGATGTTCCGATTTTTCATTTTTAATAGGTAGCTGAGATATTCATTAAAAAGTAACCTCTTTCTTTGTGAGCAGGCAAAAGCTCTTGCGCATGCCCTGATATTGATTTCTGATAGCAATTACCAAAACGAAATTCCTAATAAAGCAGAAATGAATGAAGAGCATTTATGCTGTAAATGTACACCCAAAAACTTATCAGTTAAGCAATGAAATTTATAAGCTGTAAAAATATGAAAGTGTATATTGAAAGAATAACTAATCAAATTAAAAACAACAAAAACTTTATTAAACAGATTTTAAAAAAATTAAATATTAAAAGCCATTTAAAATAAAAACCAGATCTCCATCATATGACATGAGTTTTTTGAAAACGTCCACTTACACAATGTGCAGGAAAAACATTTAACTCTATATCAATATGCCATTTACAATAAGCTGGAGCACCAAAAAGGAAACTGTTTAATGTAAAACCTTAAATATAGATATGTTCTATTTACACCTTAACATTAAATCACTTTAATTTAAATTTAATCTTACTTTAATTTAACTTTAATTCAAACCAACTTTAATCCAATTTAACTTTTAATTCAAACTAGCTTTAATTTAGTTTAATTCAATTGAATTTTAACCGAGATAAATGAACTTTAAATACAATTGACTTCGAATAGTATTATCACTTACTTATTTAAATTAAATCAGTCCGTCATACCTTTTAACATCTCTATGACAAACTAAAGTCATATGCAAACGTATCAGAAAAACCATAAGATAACAAACAATTATTTCATTTACTTTGCTTAGTTTTATCTCTTCCACCCCCTCAAACACAGATTGATTCCTGAAAGTAAATTGCATAACTTTATTACAATTCCTGACAAAACAAATCCTGCACACTCTACATGAAAACAAAAAAGTAAAGTACCGGAACGCTTAAAACGCAAAACATTGACTTGGGTATTCCAAACGGATAACCAGACTCAAAACCCCAAACAGTCAGAAAATATGGATGTACAGAATGTGGCACGTCTACCTCGAAACTTCACAGCAAGCACCGTCTGATGAATCTCTATAGAAATTATCATAACAACCATTACAGGTCATAACAGTAAAATGAACTCTGTATAGATAATCGTAAACCTTGAGTCTTGAAAAAAAATATAATGTCCCGTATCACATCCATCAAAAAGAAAAAAATTCCACGGGTACCTAACGCGCATAGAAAGAATATAAGGCCCCAAATTACAACCCCATTTAAAGGAAAGTTGGCTTAATTCAAATGAGTTATCGGATTACAAAATAATCTGGAACTAAAAGAATGAACTTCAAAAGAAAGAAGAAATAACTATAAGGGAAACATTCTGTTGCCATAAAAGAGACAAAAACAAAAACAAACTTATTGATCTGAACATGTTGCAAGTTGATGACTTCTCCCAGTCATGGAGGGTCAATGAACTTGTGATAAAAGCCTATCACATATTCAGGAAAAAAATGCTTTCACGAAGTTCTTTGCACAAAGATGAAAAACTTTGGCAACTTGTTAAAAATAAATCTACATCTGTAAACTATCACACAATCATTAAAACACCAAAAGAGAACATTGCCAACACATCAAGCCTTGTCAGAATAACTACTGAGCAAAAAACAAGTCAACATTTCAGCCAACACACGTCTAAAACATTCATGAAGCTACTTTTAAGCTGCTGACAATCGTATAAATACCTCCCAGTGTGAGAATTCGCCCCTTTACGAAACTTCCAAATCCAGTAGCGTTTGGCCATGAGGAAGTATGAAGACAGACAAGCAGAACCATCGGTTATTAGTTGTCGTAACTCCTCAGACTGTGTTACTGTTAAACCGATGTCCGGAGATGGAAAACTGGCAAAGATAAACAGAGATTTTAATGCCGTGATTCAAAAACATGGTGTTGGAGAAACGAATAAATTAGATGGCTGGAATGGTAGAAGCTATATAGATGTGACCAAACGTAAAATTAAATATATTGTGTTAATTAAGAAATAATATTTAAATACTGAAATTAAAGATCATGAAGGTAATTAATGTAAAACATTAAACATATACATGTTATATTTAAACCTTAACCTTAACATTAAATCACTTTAACTTTAATTTAAATCTAGATGAAAGTTCAAACCAACTTTAATTCAATTTAACTTTTAATTCAAACTAGCTTTAATTCAGTTTAACTTTAATTCAGTTGAATTTTAATTGAGATAAATGAACTTTAATCACAATTGACTTCCAATAATATTAACACTAACTTATTTAATCCATTTGTGCCTAGCGTCCCAATTTTGGGACACTTTAGTAAGATGGTAAAAAGTGCATATCACACCACTTTTTTTAATCGAAATTCGGTGTCTTATTTTATCTAGGAACCCTCTATAAAATATGACACCAAATTTCTATTTAAAAAAAAAGTGGTGTGAAATGCACTTTTTTCCATTTTACTAAAGCATCGACGCTAGGCATAAATGGGTTAAATTAACTCAGTTCAGCACACCATGAAACAGCTCTATGGCGAACTAAAGTCATTTGCAAACGTCTCACAAAAACCAAAAGATAACAAACAAATATTTCATTTACTTTTGTTATCTTTATCTCCCCACCCCTCAAAAACAGATTCATTCCTCAAAGTAAATTGCACAACTTTATTACACTGCCTGGCAAAAAACTCCAGGTTACTCTACACAGAAAGCAGAAAGTAAAGTACCGGAACACTAAAAAGCAAATCATCACCTCGGTATTCCGAACCGATAACCAGAACTGAAAATCCCATTGGGTCAAAAAATATTCATGCAAAAAATGTGGCAAGTCTACCTAGAAACTTCATACTGAGTACCATCAGTTGAAGCTCCACAGAAATTGTCATAACAGACATTACAGGTAACAATAACAAGTACTCTGCATGGATAACCAGAAACTTTGAGTATTGAAAAACAATTTTCAGGACGCATATCGCATCCACTAGAAAGAAAAACATTCCACGGGTATCTAATGCGGAGACCAACATATAAGGCTCCACATTACAACCCCACTTATCTGCATTCCACTTAAAGGAAAGTTGGCTTAATTCAAAACAGTTATCGGATTACAAAATAACCTGGAACAAAAAGTATGATCTTAAAAAAGAAGGAGAAATAACTCTAAGGAAAATATTTTATTGCAATAAAAAAGAAAGAAAAAGAAAAACAAACTTATTGATCTGAACGCGTTGTAAGTTTCCAACTTCCCCCATTCATGGAGGATCAATGAACTCGTGATAAAAGCATATCACATATATTCAGGAAAAAAAGGCTTTACCCAACTTGTTGCGCGACTTGTTAAAAATTCATCTTCATCTTTAAACTATCATGCCATCATTATTCAAAGTAGATTTAAAACACCATGAGAGAACGCTGAAAACACATCAAATTTGTCAGAATAATATCTTAGCAAAAAACAAATTAACATTTCTATTCAGCCAATACACACGAAGCTATCGCTAAGCACCGACAATCGTATAAATACCTCTCCATTTGAGAATCCTTCCCATCTCCAGCTCAAACGCCACTTTCGGCATCCTGTAGATCCGGAGATTATCACCAGGGTGCAGTCAAACACGGGGAAGAACGCAGATGAAGCCAGTCAACCAGAGACATCTGTCATTAGCCATTATAGGTCCTCAGACAGCGTGACTGTTAAACCAATGTCTGAAGTTGGAAAACTAGCAAAGGTAATCAGAGATTTTAATGACGTGATTCAAAAAAGTGATGCGTGGAATGATAGAAGTTATATAGATGTGACCAAAGGTAAAAATAAAGATATTCCATTTATTAAGGAATAATATTTAAACAATGAAACTAAACATAATGAAGGTATTTAAACAGAATCTTATATAGGAAAGATAAATAACCTGATAAACCAGAAAGATTATATGAATAACTAAAAGAAATAACTGAGGTTGAATGGAGTGATAAGAACTGAAAAGAAATAGGTAAGGATATATATTAAGAATATATTTTCCCAACAATTTCTGCATCGGAAGGAAATGAAAAATCGCACTTTTTTGCGCGTGTGTGTTAATTCGTAGTTTTAAATTGGCCAAACTGTTCGGTACAGTTAAAATTGGAGGACATATTCAGAAAAATCGTACTCTTAAATCTCAAATGGCTCAATCAATTTAAAAAACTATCGTTGTTAACCCTTTGAAATTTTTTTCAAAAAGGGTCATTTTCCCTGATATGGCAACGATTAGAGGTACCAACAAACCAAAAAACCTAAATCTGAAACCTTTTTCTAATCGACGCACAGTGGATCTATCCTTAAGAAGATGTGGAGATAGCGCCAAAAAATAATCATTAAATAATTATTTTTTTGCAATGAAATATTTTAAAAGAATATCTACAAAATACGAATATATGTTTATTTTTTAAATTATACAAAATTATATCTTATTTGTATAGCTCGGAATATACACCTTTCAGCAGAGGAATTTTTCTGCGAAATTTAGTGATTTTTACATGTACTCAGAAATGAAACCAAGGTAACCACTAATAATAACTCGTTTAAAATATCATTATTAATTTCCTAAAACACATTTTAAATCACAACTGATTACATTTTGATTAATTTTTACGTATCATTTTACATTATGAACAGCCCATATAAAATTATCGGTATCATAAACTTAAAAATTGTGTAACTTAAATTGCATGAAGTTGCGTGGAATTTCAAAGACATGTTTGTGTTCCTAAAAGCATGTATTTTAATGTGGTATAGGGCAATTTTTGCGCAAACCTGTGCATTTTTTAAATAAATGGATTTGAAACACTCTAAGTGGCTATCATATAATTTTCCGTTCCCGGAAAGCATAGTAAATTGTCTGTAGACAAAATTTTTTTTTAATAAATATTATGCTGTAAGAATTTTCTAAGATGAAATAATGTAAAAAAATAATTTAAAATTAAAATATAAAATTAAATTCAATATATACGTATCTTGGGTTATATAAATATTTACATGAAAATGCTGAAAAGCGCAAAGGCTATTAGAGGGTTAAATCTACTCTAATATATGGATGCATGATGTGTAAGTGCTAAAGAGTTATTTAAAGTAAAAGTTCTCATGCTTCTGGAAATTTTTTGTTCCTTTAAACGTTTTTTACTGTGTGTCTAATACTGGAAATAAACGGGTCAGATGTTATAAGTAAATGGTGCAACAAGTCTTCGTTACATGCTCTTCGACTTATTTTTCTCGTATGGAACTCCCGGTACCTCTGAAACTCTTTATTTCGAGCTTCGCCAGCTTCTTCCGATAATTGGCCAATTGGAACAGCAAAATTTGTGATTATATCTCTTCCATGAATTAATAACTCATGAATAGAAGCTGGCATATAATACCACTCGTACTTCGAAACACATTCTTTCGCTGTTTTCAGTGCAAATTCGCCAAATTTTGCGGCATTAATTACTTTATCACAGGAGATAACTTGCATTATAATTACAAAACGTTTAATAAGTTCTTTACCCAATCCAGTGATCTCAGCTGTCTTTTCAAACTCAGCAAAAAATGTCCTTGAGTGTTTCCATTGTGTGTCAAACCACTCCCCTGTTTAACAACATCAATTAGAAAACCTAATTCTTTTCTGAATTCGCGTTAAATTTTTCTCTTTGATTCTTCTTTTTGCTTCTTTTGGTCTTCAGTTCTAGCACTCCAAGCTTTAAATGATAAATTGTAAGAAATATGAAGCAAATATTCCATAGACCGTATCTTTACATGCAGACTAGATACACCAAAGCTGTATGAGGATGCGATTACACTTCTTTTATCAATTTTATTAATGTTATTCATTTCCGAAGGCTTTGCACCACAAATATAACATGTTGAACAGGAGGATGTATTTGAAATTGCAGTAATAATTTTTCCATCAATCATTGTTAAATTCATTTCGTGATCAATGGTTATATTTTTATGTGCTGTAGGCTGTAGATTTTTTATTTCTTCATCCATTTGCTGATATTCCTTTTTACTTACCCATCATACGTAGTATAGGGTAAGTCTTGCAATCGTTTTGAAAATCGAAAAATTTTTTTGACGGATTTACACGTTTCAGACACTGGAGATTCCGAAAAACATATTTTTAGAAAAAAAATTTTGCCGTCCGTCTGTGTGTCTGTGTGTGTGTCTGTAAACGCTCTATCTCCCGAAAAAATTGAGATAGAGACTTGCAATTTGGTATGTACTTAGTATGTAATAATGGGAAGAAGCCTATTTCATTTCAATAACCTCGATTAACCGGAACAATTTTTTTCGGACTCTCGAAATATTCGTTCTGATGAAAGGTATATAAAAATTTTCGAAATTGTTTATTTTAAGAAATGAATATAAAATACAATAAAAAAACATAAATTTTGAATAAAGCATGAAGTCGATCGGATAATTAGTTGCCGAGATATTTGGAATCCTATTTTCCACATTCTTCGATTTTTCATGACCCTGTATTTCATCCAAATTTCACTTCAAAGATATATTTTAATTGGAAATTTGACACTTAATCAGATGCAATAAACCGCTAGTTAATAGGATTATTATTTTTGGAGTTATAAGGAAAAACCTCTTTCAAGCAATTCAGTAATCGAGCCTTTTTATGACGTCATCAAGCCACGATTTTATTTGAATTGCAATGCATTTTATAAGTAGTTTACACATTTTTATTTTAATATTTTACATTATGCATATCCATGATGGGTAAGTATTACGGTGGCCCCCAACGACTAGTTTGATATTTCAGTATTCTTGCTGTCAAATTCAAATGTAACAGGGCGACAATATCTAGCGGATGATGGAGTTTGATTTTGCCAAATAGTTTGAGCTCCACATAATAATCTAATAGGAACAAAACTAGTCATAAAAATTGAACTATCTGATTGTCCTTCATAAATTTTTTGTTTAAACATGCTTTGGTTTGAAGCACCCATTTACATATCAAGTTTAAGTGCATTTTAGCTTCAAATTGTATTTTAGATGCGTCTAAAAGTCTAATTACAGGTAAGTCAAAAATTGACTGCAAATTGATTTTAACCAAACTATCAGTAATAGATATTTGTTCTTTTGGAACTTAATAGTCCATTTTCGCTTGTTGAATATACTAGTACGTCTGCCACTGGTTGTTACCTTCGTCAATGCAACTTTGCCTTAAAGTGATATATTGTTCCTTAGAAAGATCGAGATTTAGCATCATTGCTAAACACTTTTCCTTTGAAAATAAACTCGCTTCAATCTTTTTCTTACAAAAGTTTTTTATTTGTGAAACTTCATTCGGATTTTTATAAGATGATCAATCACTTTTGCAAGATCCTTAAAACCCTCAGATGCTAATTTTTGTTTTGCTGCATACAAAAGAGCTTCTCCAGAAGTATCCTCTCTTAAACTTTGAGTTAGTCTTCTTTTATAAGTTTCGGTTACATCTGAAAAAGATTTCCGAGATGTTGGTTTCTGCGAATTTTCAACTTGAGATGGTATAAATTTTTACCAACTTTCACTAATTTTCACTAATTTTTCAGTTAAAAATATAATTTTATACAAAATCGGGTTAAAGATTTAAAATCATACAAACTTGAGGTTTGTTTAAATTTATTATCATGGAACCTGGAAACGTCGTCGACTCAGCTAATTTAGTATAATGTACATATATTGAAATAATTTAACAGTATTTAAATCATTTATTACCATCTTTAACATGTTTCAAACTTGGTATTATTGATTATAAGTAAAGCAAAATGCAATTTCTTCAAGAATATTGGAATAAGCCACATTTATACTTAGAAATGTCCATGGAAATTAGATGATGAAATGTGTGAGAAGTATGATTTAACTGAGTTTGTCTTATAATAGAGTGTCAGATAATCAGGAATCTACTGTATATACATTTCGAAAAATTACAGAAAAAAGAATAACAATAATTTATTATAAAACATATCAATCAAAAAAATGTTGAGTAGTTAAATAAAAGGTATCATAGTAGCAATATTTAAAACACTGGTGTAATTGTAATGCGTCATCTACAAGCAACATAAAAATGTCCGTTTAAGAGCAAGCTTGTAGAATTCTATATGAAAGTGTGACAGAATTTCTTGAAAAATAAATACATTATAGTGACTTTGAAGCATTACAAAAGAAAGAGTGGTCACAAATATCTTGAGTTAAAATTCCCTGATATTTTCAGGTCAGCATTAAAATAATGAAAGTTTCATAAGTAATTAATTACTTTCAAAACACTACTCGGACCCATAGCAATTATTTAATTAAATCGAAAAAGAAGAAAAAAAATCAGAATAAAAGATATTTAACCCTTTCAGTGGCAGTGGTATGTTTATGAAACCACTTAATTTTAATTCCCGAATGCCACAATTTTGCTAAAATATTTTCCATTTAATATGTATGTGAAATATAGACCTTTTTCTTATTTCCAAATAAATTTTTTTGTAAATTCCGGTGCTTGTCATTTATTTCAACATTTTAGTACAGAAAGTAATTTGCCCCTGAAAGGGTTAAACAGGACTCATACAAACAAGAAAAAAAAATTTCATTTTTCTAGTAATTTATGCTTTAAAAATAATTTATTCAATTTATTGTAACCAATAAAAACATCTTAGTATTGTAGATATGAAGTACTCAATTTGCATTTATAAAAAAGTAAGAAAAAGCTATTTTAAGTATGCTATAAGATCACACTTAAAGAATAAACATGTGCATGGATTTGAATGAAGAGTCCATAGTACAGGAGATTTAATAACTTTAATTATACCATTTAAATTTTACTAAAATCAAAGAGGTAATTCATTAAAAATATCAACAAAAAAAATAACTTAAGAAAAGTTATTTACTTTCTCACTGCTTTAATCTCTTCTATTAATACCTCGATTTGTTTATTAGCATACTGCTTTATATTTTCAGTTTCTTTAACTGCTAACTTATTTTTTTTTCTTTTTAAATACTTTAGCATCCTTTTCTAATAAAAGTTTTTCTGTTCTTTTTACAGCACCACCTAGCGTTGAATGTGCATTTTTGAAACTATGAATGAGTTTCGTTGCAATTTCCAGTTCATAATTCTTAAATAATAGAATTAATTAGCCAGTTAATTAATTTAAGCCAGTCGGTTCTTAGTTTACTGCGTTTGGAGTGTATGTTCTTATCAAGATGTCTCTTTGTTAATTTTAGACGAGGAATTAATGTATGACAGTGCCCTGATGTCCGCCACTGTCTTAATTAAATCCCTGGTATTTAAATTATATTCGTTGTCTAATCAAGTATTTGATTATATTATGTATTAGGGAACGATACCTTGGACGGGCAATCTCTGAAATTATTCTAGGGCAATTAGTGCACTCCAATCTAGTTTATTGTTTTGTTAAATAATATCAGTAAGCAATTTGAAAATTGCAATAATGTTACAAATTAATAGAGGTAAGTTATTACTGTAAAACTTAAAATTATTTGATTTTTCAACACGTAAGTAATACCTCATTTAAATTATTCTAATTGGCCTTTATTAAGTAAGAAATGCTGAGAATTTTTTGGCTTAAAAATTTGGAATATGTTTAACGTAGCTTGAGTCACAAACAATCAAACTCAAGGGGCTAATGTGAGACAGTGCTTGAGGCTTTAATAAGACTCTTCTATTGTATATCTTGAAACATCCACTACATACAAAAACAAAATCAGTGCCAGCCCAAGGAGTGTGCAAATTGTGGAACTGCACGGGGTGCAAAACAGACGGATGTGCAAAAGAGCTTAACAAAATAATTTTAGATCCTGCATCTTTTTTTTTACGATTCTTTAGCTATGTTTAAATACAAATTCAAAGGCACTGAATCTTTGCATAGAGACCTCGTGAGGGACTTTTTATATTTTTTTATCTGAGGAGAATAGTTAGCATCCTAAAAGGCCAAATAACAAAACTGGGAAGATGAAGCATGTGATCGATAACCCATAGGATGTTCCACTCGTGTGCTTTCCTTGCAGAATGCTAATTAATTTGCACTGTGGCAGGTTTATGACTCTGTTCTATTAATTTCCTTCACTTCTGGAAGGATCAGAGTCCATAAGCCGTGTTTTTAGCCCATGAAATAAGACTAAAATTTGATTTTTTTACACTGACTTAATTATTTCACTTTTTAATATTACAAGTTTATTTATTAGTTATTATTTTATATTAGTTATTATTTAATTCACTATTAGTTATTATTTAATGTACAATTTCAACAATAGTTTTTGCATTTTGTTTGGATTTATATGACTTACACAAGCTCAAAGTTCGTTATATTCGTAGTTTATGATGAAAAACATGCAATTTCTCCTAATTTTACCTCAATTATTTATATGAGCGCAATCGTGCAACACTTTCTTCTTTACATATATTATAAAATACATCAAAATGTACAACATATGTAAAAATAAAAGTGTTGCAAAGCTGAGTTCATAGTAAAATATTAAAAATAGGGAGTTAAGTAACTGTATTCCCTCACATCACTAACAGACTTTAGGATACAGCAACGTGTTTAAGCGTGTTAAAATGAACGTAACTATAGCTAATGTGAAGGAATGCAGTTATTTGCAATAGTTACGTTCATTTTAGCGCGTTTAAACACGTTGCTGCATCCTAAACTGTCTTAGTGACGTGAAGGAATGCAATTAATTAACTCTCTATCTCCACTTATAATAAAGAAGGAAGTTTGTGTATCTGTTTCTCTGTTGTGTTCTGAAGAGACTGCTGCACGAAGAGCTACAAAATTTGGTAGAAAGGTACCTCTATGCATGTAATTTTGCACCTCGAAGCCAGATTTTAGAATTTTTGAATAGATTTTTTAAATTTAATATTTAATGCGATTTTTAGTGTTTTTTCCCGTTTCGCTGCGATTTTTCCACATTAGTAACGGGATCCAGTTCCAATCTTTCAGCCCAATATCCTCTTTTTAGTAAAGCTTATGTGAAAATCGTACAGCAATTTTTGATTTTTTGGCGAATTTTTTCCTTTGACACTAAGAAATTTTGCCAGAATGTTTGTTTGGTTCAGTGGTTGCGCTTCCATTTCCTTCTTAGATACGCTCAAAATTGTCATTTTTTTTCTCTTTTTAGGTTGAAGAAAGTTGATAGTTCTTTACAGATAAAAATTCATGACTTTAAAAATGCGATTTTTAGTTTTTTTTTGACATTTTGCTGTGATTTCCCCACACTAGTAACCGGAATCCGGTTTCAATCTTTTAGCCCAATATAGTATATTTTATCGTCTTTTCACTGAAGTTTATGAGAAATTCGTACAGCGATTTTTGATTTTTTTGGCGAATTTTTCCCTTTGACACTAATAATTTTGCCCAGAATGCTTGATTGGTTCGGTGGTTGCATTCATTTCAGCCTCAGATACGTTCAGAATCGTCATTTAAAAAAATCTTTTTAGCTTGGAGAAAGTTGATAATTCTTTACAGATAGAAAATCATAATTTTATAAGGGAAGGGCGGATTATTTATTATCCCGATTTTTTCTTTTAATTTAATTTTTTATGCAGTTTTTTTTACATTTTTTACCTGTTTGGATGCGTTTATTGTTTCAAATGACGTCACAAATCGCCCACTACAGGTCAAACCAACGCCCCCTAGATAAGAAAGCCGTGACACGTGTCACGAAAACGTCATACCAAGCAGGCAAAACAAAGAAAAAAATCGAACAACTGGCGTGTTTTGATTTCATTCGCTCATAGAATTAATAATTATAGTTTACGACTAATAGTTAATAATTCCACAAGCCATCGAAATCGAAACATGCTAGTTGTTCGAATTATTTTCTTTGTTTTGCCTGCTTGGTATGACGTTTTCGTGACGAGTGTCAAGGCTTTCTTATCTAGGGGGCGTTGGTCAAACACCATTGGAGGGCAGTTGTGATTGGTAGCTGATCCGGAGTTTCGTTCAGAAATACGTTTATTTAGAACAGAATGCTTCACCTGGTGGTAAAAAATAGAAGTAAAAGATTTTGCAGCACGTACCTACCACGTCTGCTATACATTGTATCGTAGGGAGCGGGGACATGTGTGGGATAATTTGTTTAGAACAAAATGCATCCCCTGGCGGTGGAACTAAAAGATTTTTCTGCGTGTGTGCCAAAAATGACTATTTTTATTGAAACCTCAAAAGAAAGTTACCGATTTGCTAATCCCAGAAAACGAAAAAGTTTCATTTTCACCCATCCTCGAGTATTAAGAAAAGTATTGGATTATTTTAATCGAAACTGACAGTTTATGTTAAATTCCGAAAATGCAAATTTTATGAAAATCCGACGGTAACTTTTTTTAAAAATTTTGACCAAAAACTGACACGTTTTGAATAAAATAATCCAGACACTTGAGGAGGTGATATTAAATTTACTTCTGCTTCATGTAAATCTCTCTATTTAATTTCAGAAAGACAAAGAGTTACCAGAGGACAGGTTTTCTGCAGTGATTTTTAGAGTAATTTCGCATTTCATATTATTTTTTGACGGGACCGGTCAACGCCGGGCAGACCTCCTAGTTTTTAATATTTTAGTATGAGTGCAGCTTTGCAATAGTAAATAAATAACAAAAAACTATTAATTATAAAAAAATAAACTTAAAAATTAAATTTTAAAATATAATGAATAAATAAACTATATAGTTGTCAAAAAATAAGGGATACTGCAAATAGTATTGGCACCATGTTGACACAGTTATATCTGACCTGCCCTGTAGAATACATAAGTACTAAACACAATATTTATAAATTACTTATTAATTCACTTGATAATAACAAAAACACAGTTAAGGGAATTTTTTTTTTGATTTTTTTTTTTTTTTTACATTCCTTGGAAAAACAAATATTTGCAGTGGATTAAATCACCTCTCTTAAAAAGCCCTTTTTCACTTTCTAATAGCTCTATAAAAATGTTTATGTACTTTTACATTTTTCAAAGTAAAATTGCATTATATGGAAAGGCTTGAAAGAGAGAAATGAGGCAGAAAAAAGGAAATACAAAATACACTACTGGAACAATTAGAAAATTATTATAATACTAGCAGACTACGCCCGCTGCGCTGGTTGGTTTCTCCAAAAGAACCTTGAATCAAACGAAATATATCGGTGAATTTAACCTTGTATTTTAAAGTAATCTGTACCATTACCTGGAATATCCTAAAATAACATAAAAACGGACACTTATTTCACTAAGTTATGTTTTTTTTAATACGGTTTATTAGTACGTTTACAATTTATTACCTACCGTTTTCCATTGATTTATATGTTTTATAGCTACATTTTTTAATAACGGGAATAAACCTATATTATTCACAACTAAATAGAAATGGCGCATCTAGTATTTGTCGAGAATTAAATAAAAATCATGCACTCGTGACATCATAATTCACTTTTATATTTTAACAGAATAATACGGTTACTATAATTTGTGACTCATGCTGACACATTGCTGTTATTATTCTTTTTTTACGCGTGAAGCTTTCGCTATGGTACTCCTTTGTGAAATTTGGTCATTTTTGAAATTCAATATTTGAAAAATGGCATAATCAGTGGATTTGAAATTTATATCAAGAAAAATACAATTTTTTACCCATCTAACGCAGTTTGTCTAACAATTTTCTGACAAATACTTTTCAAGCAATTAATTTTTTCAGTAACTTCAAATGTTTCATTTTCTGAAATTAATCTGTGGCAACGATCCCAGTCGTCAGCAACACATACCTTTTTATTAAAGAGGATAAGAAAACTGTTAAAATAAATACATTACATTTAATAATTGAGCCTGTTTTTATCAAAAGTGCAAGTCACATTTTCTTATTTACATGTGCAGTTTTTTAAAACTACTATAGCTTATGTTGTTCTTTCTATAAATAGTCTGATATGACTAGATACTTCATGTGCACTTAACGCTATTATACTCTCACTAATTTTCAGTATTAGTCATTCCCACTATGACTTTAACAAGCTCAATTATATATGTAAATATATACATCAATTATCAGATTTATAGGTAAAGGTGCATAAAGGTTATTAGTAAAAACTCAACCTTAACATTTTTTTTTTGTTAAAAAGCATAATTACTCAGTAAGATTAATCTCACCTTTAGAAGATGCATTGGAATATACGAAGATAGTAAACACAGCATTTCTCTCAGTCTGACACATTAGACAGATATCATATCAATCATACCTTCCCTGAAATAAGCAGAACACAATACATTATGTTGTGATGGTCTCCAATCTTTACATTGAACTTCTAATACCCACACATGTCTATATATGACCTTTGGGAAAACTATAAACAAATCGAAAAATGTAAACAAACAAAATAGTATACTAATATGGGTTTTTTGAGAATCTTAACACAAAACTAATGGAACAGGGATTGACTGACATGAAAATTAGGTTAATTTTACAGGCTTTTTTACAAAATCATCTTTCATAAAAATGACCTGTAAATAAAATTTTATGTTGAAAGTATACTTTATGACACAAAAAAGTATCAGAAATGTTATTTTCCAGCATTATAACAAATTGGTGCTGTTTCAAGAACATCTACCAACTTTGGGCTTTATCAGGGTTGATTTAATTTAGACACACTCAACCTGTGGCTCGGAAGCATTTTATGTATGTCCCGAGACACATAATCATTAATCCATGTTTATAAAATTAATCGAGATGTTTATAAAAGGATTAAAAACCTTTTACTTTTGTTTTTAATGGAAAGATGAGACCTGTCTTGCTATTCATTAAAATTATGTAAAAACATCTTAAATGCCGTCTTCTTGGTTGAAAGTTCTTTTTACGTATAATCCTACTTTTACTACAGTGCTTTATGCATTTCCTAATATTCGACGCAAATAAATCATTATTCCAAATGAATTAAATTTGCAGTATATATTTCTACAATATAAAAAAGTAACAAGGTTTCATATTAAGCAAAAGAGTGATTTATTAGAAAAAAATCTTTAGTATTTTTTATTTATTTATTTATTTATTTTTATTTGGAAATTCTGCCTTTTTATATTATTATGTTTTATATACTTATACAGCTAATACTGTTTTTCAGGGTTCAATATTTCTCGTGCAAAAAACTGGAACCAAAATATTTTTCGTTAATTATTTCCAAACAACAAACTGTGTGGCATATTTCTACAACATCTGCAAAAGAAATATTTCATGAAGATTATTGTTTGGAAATAGCAGTGTTAATGTTTTTGGGTAACATTTCTTCCGTGACAAACATTCAACTGTACTAATAATAATTACTTTGTTATATTGCTGAGTTATAAGACTTTTGTTACCTTACTATTTTAATTATCCCCGTTTTTACCTTTTTTTAAGTGTGTTGCGTCCTGCCTAATATCGTAAACATATGTTTGCGGCCCTCGAGAAAAAAAGTTTGAGTATGGCTGATTTAAATAAATAAGGCATACCTAAATTTACCAAACAAATCAGTAGAGATCATTAAAAAGTAAAACTGGGCATGATTTTTCATTCAAAATTTTATGCTTCACAAAAAGAAAAAAAAAATGTATAGTCCCCTATAATGAGAGTTCACAAGCCAATGACAAATGAAGATCTCAAAGACCCTTTCCTATAACAATCAGAATGGTCAGCATTTGAACTTTTCCTGATCATTTCTACTTCACTTTTCCATGTGACTGAACAATTTTACATTTAACCACTTCAATGGCCGCATAGGTAGGGAAACAGTGTTATTGCCCCCGACTTAACTTGCGGCAGCCGTTGAAGTGGTTAATATAGTTTCCCCTAGGTTTAAAAAGGGCAGGGTGCTGTTGGTTGGGGAAAAAATCTACAATGTATTCTTATGGGCATTTTGTTAAAGCACTTTTATCACATTTAAAAGTCAGGGAAAAGATCCAACAATACTACAACAGTTTTTCTTTATTATGCTAATAATTTTTGAAAAAAAAGGCTCTAAGAGTCCTCTTTTTTTGACTGAGTGTCATGCTATGTTTTAGCAATTGCTTCTTTAATGATTTCATATTTTGTGAGATTTCTAAAAAGTGAGTAATTTAAGAAAACTGTAATATAGTGAATTTAATCAAACATACATGCAGTGTAGTGGTAGGATTCAGTCAGTTTGAAAGAATGTGTACTTAATATTTTTTCAGTTCGGCGAACTAGTTGTTAAACTGGCATTTGCAATGTGTAAATTACAAATTTACATTCCCTACTCTCTTTAAATGGTCACTCATACAAAAATATTTTCGATGCATAACACTTGTAAGACATGTTACATGATCTTATTGGTTTCAGTTTTGTGTTACATCCAGAACTCTCCCAATGCATTGTGACAAATCTTAGCAAGAAAGACAAATTAAAAAAAAAAAAATCAAACTCAAACCTCTGCAGCCAACTGGACTAAAATTATTGAGAATGTTCTAGATTAACTTTAACAAAGTTGAAAATATTACTTGCCAAACATTGAGTATGAATAAGCCAATCAGTAAAATAGTATTCTCATATTATTGAGACTTCAACAGTATTTTGTGTTCTTCATACAATTATGGTTGTTAATTACTGTTTGCAAAGAGTAAGAAAATTTCTAATATTTTTATGTTTCGCATCTTGTACTATGTCATTTTAATACATTTTCTAATAGAAATTGTGATTATTATGTATATATACACTAAATACGAAAATACTCACTAAATAAACTGCGTTATTTTTAGCAAGAAAAATTCCATTTAGGGACAACTTTTCTTCACAATATCAAAATTTTGTAACAATGTTTTATTGCAAAGTTTTTCGTAATCTATGAGTGATGCATAATTTTACTTTCTTGTTTAGACCTAAAAAAGTAATGAGGGCAGAAAAATGGTTGCTAAATTATTTGAATCCCCCACTGCATACATGTATTATTACAAAGTACAAAGATTGCATTTCAAGGACCTGATTTAAAAAAAATAATTTTATTTAAGTTATTAAAGATGAATTATATTTTTCCTAATTTACTAGTTTTTACTAATAAAAACTGAAAAAAAGATACTTCTCTATTATGCCGTCAACTGCTTTTTATTAAAAAAACTATAAGACTATAAAACTATATTAAAAGCAATATAAATGTGTACAAACATACACATTTTTATTTTATTTTTAATATTTATAATGTGTAAATACTTTTTAGACTGATTTCTCAGTTTGAAAAAAGTGTCTCTAATGTAATGCATTTTAAAACATACAGGTAATTTTATCAGCAATTTCCTAACAAATCAGAATTTGATCCATCAAATGTTTACTTGAGAAAAAGTATTTGGGAGGAGTTTTTTATCCTGTGTCAGTTGGCGCAACTGACAAAAATATCTTAAAATGGATCCAAAAGGCAGTTTTGCATCTTACCAAATTTTTCAAGATGGCTTTTTAACTATTCAAAAACAGGCTTTTTAACTATTTAAAAACATACAATAATTAAACCATGATTTTGCACCATCTTAAAAAAAGAAAGTATAAATCTAAAACAAAATTTTACAGTCATATTTGATATTTCACAAGTAATGAAAATACATACAACAACACATTTAAAAAACCTAAGAGGTCTTTTTTGTGATAAATAATTGCTGTTGTCGGGAGGGCAAAATATAAACAATTAAATGAACAAAAAAACTTGTAGAATTCTCATTAAAGATATATCTCATTAAAAAACACTTAAAATTATAAAATAGAAAAATGGTCCATATAAAAATTCCAAAAATTATATGATTTATATAAATCTTTTTGTTTTTTATTATTTCTGAATGTACAGATAAAACGGCAAATATCTTGTTCACAAGTGCCATTACAATTTAAAAATATACAGGATGCATAGGAAAGTCCCTTTAACCTGAAAATACTTGTGAACGGAGAGAGCTACAGCTATGCAAGTGAGGTAACGGTATAGTAAAGTGACTACGCCCAACCGAATGCAAACGACAGCAGCGCCCCTAGTGGCAAAATGTGAAGCTAGCCATTGCAAATCAAAAACGAAAAGAGATAGAGCAAAATTTCCAATTAGAAAGTTTTAGAACATCAATAATTAGTATGAAACGACATTTGGTTCACACGGATAAGATAAATAGTCGCCTGTATACCCAAAATTGTCCAAAATCGATGCACTCCTTTTTGTGTAAATGTTTGAAAGGAATAGCTAGAAGTATGAAGAAATATGCACAATTTATTGCATAAATACGTACTTATATTAATACCTTTTGATAACATCCCCCCCCCCAAAAAAAAAGACAAACTGTCTCACAGTGATAAAAAGTTAATGTTCAGTAATGTACCTTTTGTAGGATATCATTCATTTAGGATAATTTGGAATTCCATTTACTCTGTCCTTCTCAAAACAGAACTCGTATTTTCTACTCTCTGCTAGGCAACGATTAAGATTGCCAAAACGCAGAAAATAAAAGTTTTAAAATAAAAGCTTTCACACATTCGCATTAAAATTATCGTCTGCCATCGATAAGTTTATGTTATGAGATTATGCTGTTTGTATTAAGCGAGTGTCAACACCTTTTACACTGAAAGTTTTACAGACATTACAGTACAGTACAATGTCACAATCCTGCACCCTGTTACATTTCCGAAATGTCAATATGCAAAGTAGAATAGTCGTGCATCGATTTTGGACATTTTTGGATATACAGGCGACTATTTATCTTATCCATGTGAAGCAAATTTTGTTTCATACTAATTAATTGATGCTCTAAAACTTTCTAACTGTAAATTTTGTTCTATCTTTTTTCGTTTACAATTTGCAATGGCTATCTTCCAAATTTCACCATTAGGGGCACTGCTGTCATTTGCATTAGGTCGAGCGTAGTTGCTTTACTATACCGTTACCTCACATGCATAGCTGTGGCTCTTTCCGTTTTCAGGTTAAAGGGACTTTCCTATGCACCCTGTATGTATACAAAATAGAAGAATATCTATAGAAATGCACAAAAAACATATTTACATAATCATTGAAAAAAGGTACCCCAAAGGCTGAGGATCGCAACAACCACATTGAAACATTTATCAGAAAACAAAAACTTACTAAATCTACTGGCTCAGGATATGGGATTTTCCCCACGCTTTCATTTTTATTTATTTCTTTTTTATCACATTTATAACACATAAAAATTTTTTAAGGTGTATTTCTCAGTTTGAAAAAGGTGTCTCTAATGTAATGCATTTCAAAACATGGAGATCATGGAATGATTACTTCAGAAGTTGCTAACAAATCAGAATTTGATCCATCGATTGTTTACTAGAAGAAAAGTATTTCACATTCGAACTATCAAATTAATGAATCGTCAGCAGTAATAGTGCATACAATTGACAATTTTTGACAATGATCCTGGATTATTCCACATCCAATATCATAAGATAGCAGAAAGGTTTCTTTACACTTTACATTTATGGAAACATTTGCTTACGGATGAAAGTTTTTTTTAGATTGTTAGTTCCAGCATAAGCTAAGCAAGAGAATATCTTAAACATTTAGAAAACTTATAACCTATCTATATTAAAATAGTAAAAAATACCAGTTTCATCGGTGAGAAAGGAAATCTTCCCGTCATGACAGCCTATATAAACAAAATCAATAATTCCAGAATGCTGCCAAATTGAAATAAAATGTAGATAAACAGATTGATCTATAAACAGATTGATCTATAAACAGATTGATCACTATGATTATGAAATCATAGTGAGATCATCACGCTGATCTGGCTTTGTTGAATAGGAAACTAATATTTTACTTTTGTGAATTTATGGCATATAAAATCTTTTGCATACAAATTTCAGAGATTCTGAGAAAATAACAAATTTAGGAGGTTAGACTATGTTGTTTACAACTGCCATTACATTTTAAATCTCTCTCTCTCTCTATATATATATATATATGCAAAAAACAACATATTTATATAATCTTTAAAAAAAGTACCCGAAAGGCCGATGATAACAATAACCACATTGGAACATTTATTGCTAAACAAAAAACTCGCCAAATCTACTGACACAGGATATGGGACTTTACCCTAGTATTTCGCGTTGGAATTGTGAAATTAATTAATCGTCAGCAGTAATAGCGCATGCGATCTGAGTAGCAGGTGGGGAGGGGGGGGGATTTACCTTTTCAGCTTTTTATATTTACCTTGGCGTGCGTAAAAAATATAAAAATATCACTAAAATGCTAAGATTCTACTGTAAATTCTATGCTGGGTCTCAAATTTTTTTACAACGGTCCTGGATTATTTCACATTCAATATTATAAGATAGCATAAAAGTTTCTTTAGACTTACAGAAATATTTGCCTACTGATGAAAGTTTTTTTGAGATTCTGAGTGCAAGCATATGCCAACCATGAAGATATCTTAATACATTTAGAAAACTTAGCACCTATCTACATTAAAATAGTAAAAATGATCAGCTTCATCTATAGGAAGTGTGACTTTCCAATATAAACAAAAAACAAAGCCAATAATTCTGCCCAGGGAGAGATAAATAGATTGATTGATTAATTATGAAATCATGATCATACTGATCCTGCTTTGTTAAAAAGGAAACTATTATTTTACTTTTGTAAATTTATTATAAAATCTTTTGTATAAAAATTTACGAGATTCTCAGAAAATAACAATTTAGGAGGATTGAATAGGAAAAATCGACATACTAATCCAGCATGCGTCTATGGTTTGAAGAGTTACATTGAATGACTCAAATGAGAATGAATGATGAATCTGTTATTGGGTGTTGCTGTTTGTTAATATAATTTGGTTTAGTAGAATGTTTTCCTTGTTCGTTCATTAATTTCCTTCTTATTCCGACTGTTATATTTCGACCAGTCAAGATTTTGCAGTAATGGGTCTGTAATTATGATTTTCTGAATTCAATTTATATTTTAAAACTGATATCGATTTAAACTATCGTGCAAAATGTTCAGAAGGTCGAGGACGCTTCCTGCCAGGTCTTCAATTCCTTGTAAAGTAGAAATACTCGAAGATCTTTCCAATGCCTTCCTAGAAGACGTTATATATCAATATTCTAATGAAAATGTAAAAGATGGTAGTAAGTATAACTGTTACAAGTTTCAGCCTTGCTTGTCCAGTAAATTAATAATATCGAAAATTATTCGGAATGTAATGCAAAAAAGAAAAGCAAACTTAAGTTATTTTCTATTCTTAGTACAGTTATTGAATTTATTTTTCACAATGAACATGTTTAGTATATAAGTATTTCAGTCGTAAGGACAAAATAGTAATAAAATCCAAAGTTTTCTCTTATGAGTTACCTTTGTTTAGCTTGTACACATTTAATAGTTCTTTTTCATTGTGCCCTTGGTGAGATAAAGAAAAAGTTATTGGCAAGAAAAAAATTCCCAGGCATTTTCTGGCACCTTTTCATAACTTCATCTCATACACATGACTAATTTGGGCACTTACTGATGGATATTAATCCATGCAAAGAATGGTGCCAATACTATACTAATTACACTGACACCTCCACTTTTTCTCTCTTTCTACATTGTAAGTTCATAATTACTAATTATAACTGGCAATTTTAAATGTGACAGTTTCGAGGAAAAAGGTAAACATATTTAAAAATTGCTTTTATTTCTAAGTAATTTAACTATGCAAGATTTAAAGCACTGATTGTATTTTGTAACATTTTTCTTTAAAAGTCTTAAATTCAGGTGATTAGTTAAATTGTTGATAGCTGAGAAGTATTAAGTGAATTTATAATTCTGCTAATTGAGGAAATTTTTTACAAACAATATTATCCGGTAGGGTGGGTCAAAAAATTTTTTTTTCTCAATTTTCAATAAGGGGTACTGTGGAAAAAGTGCCACTGGTCGCACCAAGTTCACACAAAGAAATTGAGATTTTTGGAACAATTTTTCGTAAATGTCTTAAAATTTTGCTAAAATGCCGATTTTTCAACTTTTTTTATGTTATTTTTATTTATTTTGGTTGTATTTACTTAAAGAGTTGTGTTTAGTGTATCAAATGTTTAAATAAGTGTTGTGTTGCTAAATTGACAGTTATTTTAAGCCACAATATCAATTAATTTGTTAATTATGCATTTTTAATTATAGTTTAATAATTTAACTACGGGAAAGTTGGTTTGAGTAAAATAAATTGGCACAGAATTTTACCAAAACAAAAGTATTCACTCTGTCCACTAAGTTCAATAGTTTCAAAATAATTAATGGTTTAATTCTGTATTTGTATTAATTGGGCTGAGTGTTTGTTTATTAACATAATGTTTTTGGAATTGGCCTTTAATCGGTTGATTAAAGCGCACTTCAGCCTGTTTAATGTTAAGTTTAGAAATTTTTTGGTTTTGGAATGATCATACTGCACCATTATTCACAGATATATTTTTAAATAATTGGTTTTATTATTAATATTAATTGAAAGGAGCTGCTGGTATTTTAAAAGGTTTGTTATGGATGCTACTGGTTAAATTAAATATAAATGGTTAATCATTTACTTTCTCCACATGTGGTTAAATTTTTGTTCTCTCTTTCTCCCCCTTTTTCCCTTGTTTACAAAATCAGCAAACACTGGAGCCACAGGCCTGGTGGAAAAGTAATCAGAATGTGACTGACCCTTTAGCATCACCGCGTGATCATTTGACGTCACGTACATCCGTCGAGAGCAAAGGAGGGGATTGAAGATGTTCTTAACATGTGTGTGTAGGGTTACATATGCAACGTTTAATTGCAAACCTTAATCAAATCAAAATAAAGAAAATAAATAAAAATCTGATGCTCAATTGCTCAGATTTAGATAATTGTACACAATAGCTCATCATAATTAAGGGTTTTCTTCAAGATATTTATGTAACTATTTACCCTGTGTGCATACTCAACAAAAGGAGGTGAACAGTACAGGTGGCAATTTTTTGGAGAGCGAAGAGGGAGAGAGAGATTCTGACGCCAGCCGTGATGTCGTGAAGTTGAAAAGCCTGATGTCTACCTGTTCTGCAGTTGATAGTTGTCCGGGCCTCCAATATGTTAAGTCCAATCCTTTCTTTAATTCTTATTTAACCTTCTGCATGCTTTATTACCCCTACACTTAAAATGTTAGGAACTAAGTTGATTAAATTTTAATTTCTCTCTCAGGCAAGCATTATGCTTGCATTAATTAAATTAAAATTATATATTTTTTATTATTAATTTCTCAGCCAGCAGCTCCGAAGTGAAATTGTAAATTTACAATGTTTAGAATGTGAACATAAATATGAATTTGTTAAGTACTTAAATTTTTGAAATTGAACCTTAGAAAAGGTTTAGGTATTAAAAATGTAATTATGTCTAAATCCTATACCATCGTACAATATGTTAGTAGGAATCTTTTTGTGATCCTTGTGAAGATCAATTTGTAATATTAAATATGAATCGTCTAAATAAACTATATTAATTTTACTTAATGGCTTATGTTTTAACCCTGCAGTTCATCTCATTAATTTTTAAAGTGTGTATATGTATAACTTATATTTTAGATGAATATTGGTGATCATCGGAAGAGTTAGTTTTAATAATTTTCTATTGAAAAAGGAAACGTTCTATTTGTTAGTAATTTGTTAATTAAATTTTAAGTAATCTTAATTTAATATTAATTTAACAAAATTTCATTTAATTTGTAACTTTTCTTATGATTGCTAATATTCAATAACTACCATGGAGAAAACAAGATTAGTTTTGACAAAACCAACTATATTTCAAATCAAATTAAAGCTTAATTTATAGAAGTACAATTTTAGTCAGGCATTGATAATGCTAATTGATTGTGTTAATTGATATATTTTAATATTCTTTTGGATCTTGTGATAATTGGTTCTGTCATGGAAATTATGTCAGTGTTTAGAAGGAAATTAATAATCATCTAAATGACTCTTCAATATTAAGATAATTTAAAACCTAATCACCTCATGATTTTTCCTAGGCCCAGCATCTGGTTTATTGTAATTTTTAATTAATTATTTTGTTAACACAACGCATAGTTTTTCTATATATATTAAAATGAGAATGATTTAATTTAATTTAGATAAGAAGAAAAAAAGAGATGTAAGAATGAATTAATACTTTATCAGTGGAAATTTAATTGTTTTGAATTAAGTTAGAATTAAGAGAATCTCAACACTTTGTTAACTTTATATTGAAATTTAATATAACTGAGAATTTTAACTTTATATTAGATAAAGAATTAAATTTATAGAAGTAATTAATGTTTGTTAAATCATTAACAGTTATCTTGCATTTAGTAAGAAATAATAATTCAATCTAATTGTGAAATTCTATATATTTTTGAAGAGGTGAATTATTTCAGTTGTGATAAGACACAACATAAGCTCTGATTACATATTATTTTAGTGTTGTGGGCTTAAAAAATATACAGCTTTTAGCTTGTTTTGCATTCGACATCAATACAAAACAACCCATATTTCACTACAATGAGGTAGCTGCACGACGAGTTCCACCCATGCTATTATCCACGGAATGATATATTTAGAATGTATATCTTTTTTGGCTACAAAGTTCTTCTTTGAAATTAATTTTGGCAACTCTTTTTGTGCTTGCAGTTTCGCTCTCCCACATACCTTTGATGCAGCTTCTTTCACATTTTTAACATCTCTTTTCACAGTTTGGAAGTGACTTGGAAAGCAGACTTACGATTAATCTAACATGATCCTGAAATTATATTTTCTTAAATTTCTTCTGGTGGAAGAGTTTTGGTTATTAAAGACTGACTGATTTCAGTGGACCCAGTCGATATAGTCCTAGTACTGTATTGCCTTAGAGTTCAGGTTTGGAATCTATTAAGCTAATTGGTTTACCTTGTTTTTTTCAATGATGCGATCCTCATCATCTTCTGTCACAATTCCTGCATCTTGAAGAACAAATGAAGCTATTAAAGCAACACTTTTAATTTTTTAGCGAGCGATTTTTAACATTTAATTTTTCATGAAACTCTTTCGATTATTTTTTTTCTTATTTTTCCCTACTTCATTTATTAATCGTTTTTATTTATGAAAATATTTCTTTAATTTCTTTGACATATTCATACTATATAAAGATTCAAAAGATATTAAAAGTTACTGTAAGACACAGAAAGCTCTTTCACTTAGAGTAATTGCCGTTAAAAATGTAAAATAATAATTAAAAGATTCTGAGTTTTCTCAATTGTGTTGATCTTTATAAGAAATCCACAGGCACTTTGAAATAAAGGCTCACACTTGAAACATAACATGCATAGACGCAGCCACGAGGGGGCACATGCCCCCCCTCCCCAACTTTCTGGACATAAATTTATAAAATATGATACAGTCAATTAAATCTTGTATTGTATTGATGCAAAATCAAAATGAAATAACTACTTTTATTTTTATTTTCATTTTATATTTTGTCATTTTTTTTACTTACTCAGATGTCAAATCAGTAGATAGCGGTACTTTTTTACTTTGAAGTAATGAATTTGGTACTAAAAATTGCTGGTTCAAATCTGATCTATGCAAAATAGGCTGACTGAAAGTTTTTCAGAATTTACTTGTACATTAATGAAAAATCAGGACATTTTCCTTCAAAAATTATTCTATAAAAGGGTTCCACTTTTGGCAGTATATTCAAAATATGTTTTGTGCATAATTAAATATGTTCCTCTCTCTTATTTATTTTATTGACGGCAGTTAATCTTCTACTATATCTTCGCATTTTTCAAATGCAATGGTGATAATTTTTTTATTTTTTCAAAGTGTGAACCTTCTTGAATGAGAGGATTTAAAGTTAATATACAACCGTACCTTGGTAAACGATAGTAATCTGTTCCAGAAATACCGTTGTTAAGCAAAACCGTTGATATCCAAGGTGCAATTTTCCAGGCACACACACCTTAAATGATTAGTACTTCTTAAAAGTGCTGATTAAACTTATTTAAAATTGTTTAAAAATTTGATAAATGTCTTTTATTTATTGTATTTGTTATAAATAATTTATTCCAATAAAATGAACTAGCAGAGCTTTCCTCCTCAGAGCTTTCCTTGTTTGTTTTTTTTTTCAAGTGAAACTCGAATTGAATGAATCTAGTAGTAGGATACACTTGGTTAAATGACACTTCATACGCATTTGTCCTTTAAGTTTTCATAGACATATCTAAAGATATTTGCGACTGTATTCTAAAAGTATGAATGCAAATCTATTTTGCTTTACTTATATTCAACTAAACACATCTGCATGTTAGAATTTTGTTTGCCATAACGGTAATTTTTTTTCCTTGTTGTTTGTAAAATGTATATTTATTTTTTGTTTTTTCTTAAAACTGTCTTTTATATTCACTTATGACAAAAATAAAAAGATCTAAATAAAAAATTATTTAAAAAATCTTATACTTAAAACACATTGCTGTTTTTTCAGTCATTTGCCCTGAGCTTTATACTGAACCAATTTTGATAATTATTTTTTTTTAATGACAACTCTTCATTCGCAAATGCACCTGCACTAGCTATTTTTTTAAATATTCCCATTTTTATATTTAAATTTTAATATAAAACATTTTTTAGGAAATTTCTTCAAAATGGTGGCAGTTAGTTTAAGATTTCCTCTCTGTAACATAAATTTTTTTTGCCTTATCACATTCCAGCAATCAGAAGTGTGATTTCATCAGTGAAAATGTTGTTATATATAAAAGGAAAATCTCAATGGTTTTCATAAAATTTAATCATATTAAAATAATTGCATTTAATTATACACTAATCATGGAAGAGCAGAACACAGATTTTATTTATTCAGAAATAATATTAAGTAATCTATGTAAATAATCTATCATAATAAATAATATGATACGTAATATCATAATAAGTAAAAATTAAATGTTTCTGATGAGGTAAATTGACGCCATTCGAAAAACAAAAGAGGAATTTTCTTCCATGAATGTAAAATATTTTACTGAATCTATGTCAGTATGACGTCATATCCACACCCTTATTCCTGCATCTAAATAGATCGAACTTCTGTTAATTTATTAAAAGATCCTTGGCATAGACAAAATAAAATATTTCTGAAAATTACATCATTTCCTTTTAATTATAATAAATATTTAATGAAACTCAGGAATTTTAACACAATTGCTAAATTCACACTCTTACAGTAATATTTTCTTTTATATTTTTGTAAAAATGACATAATTTTCCATGTTTATTATACTACCAACGCTGAAATTAAAGACTAAATCATCTGCTTATGAAAATGATTATTATTTTTAAAATGTGCATTTTCAAACACAAAATTTCATTTTTTACAAAGCTAAATGACGTAATTGTCTAAATTTTTACTAAAATCAGGGCTTCAAAGGAATGTGGAGTGTTCATGTGCAAAGTTTTGAGTATGTTTGCATGAATATTATTCTTCCAATTTGCAGTGTCCATTTTTTTGTTACCTTGCATAAAACAACTAAATAAATAAATTTATTGCACATCAACAGCAATATGAATAATTAAGATTCTGGCAAATGTACTTAAAAAGTAGCAGTTAGATGCAATATAATATTTACGGATTTGTCATTACAGTTTGTTTATTGCTGAAATTTATATATCTTATTTTTGATTATGGAAATATGTGCTATATATATTTTAAGAGATGGCAATTATTTATTTCGTTCGTTATGTTATTGTTTATATAAGACTTATATACATCATCGTAAACTTCAAGTACAAGTAGATTAAACAGTTAAAGATCATTGAGAACGTTATAAAAACTTTAGAATCGACGATACTTCTTATTGGATCCCGGTAAGTAATTCTGTTGATTATGAAAATTTGATGTCATAGGATAGTGAATATGCGGGTCACGTAGAATTAGTTTACATAAGTCAATTGTTTTCAAACTATACCTTCCAAATATATTGAAATAATAATAATAATATTTTCGATTATGGGTCTGGAAGTATTTTATGTAATTTACTTTTTCCTTGAAATGTTGATGCAGGGCATTATGATGTTTTAAAATTTGATCCTGAATCTAATTTAGTAAAGCCAGCAGTTCCAAAAAATATAATTAAAAAAAAGTTTAACAAGGAAAGAAATTAGGATTTCTGCAAAGAAATCCTAAATAAATGTATGGAAAATGAAGTACAAAAATCGTTTTCTATTCAATGTCGGTGTGCTATTTCTAAAACAATTTCCAATTTCCAACCATATTATTTAGCTGGACTAAACAATGAATTTATTTATTGCTCTGCACTCTATTTTAAAGGTGAAAAAAATTTAGCTGGCTATTTTAATTTATGCTGTTGTAATTTAAAAAAAATCAAGCTACTTGAATTTCGTATTTCTAATGTAAAGAATTATTTACAGAACATAATGAGTTGTGTAAAAAGTTTAAAGATAACGTTTATCAATATAATAATTTGTTATTATTCATATTTATTAGGTGTAAATATAACAATGCCACCCGAAAAGTGTCCTTATTGTTTTAAAATTCTTGCTGTAGTCCATCATAGAATTTCTCCATTATACCCTCAAAGTAAAATAGCCACTTCTTATGGGCAATTATACATACTAGATTATGCTGGATGAAATCAAATGTGACTTCAGTATTCTGCTAATAGTTCTTTAAGAAAGGATATTCTAGAAGTTTTAACCTCTATCTTAAACAAACGTAATGCAACCGATAAATAGGATTATACAAAACAGTGCATCAGCACATGTGTGGGGAAAAAAAGAAATAGCATTGAAAGGAAATTGCGTACCTGTCAATTTAGTAATGTGATTTTATCATAAGCCCCATGAGGATTCTTGATGATATAATGACCCTATATGTTCTGAAGCCGCAGCAGTTTATGAATCAGCTGATGGTGCTTCACCTTCTCACAGACACATTGCAGTTCATGCTAAGAACGGATAATTGGTAAACAGATTTTGACAGTATGCACTGTGACCAAGTGTTTTACATTCCAATTTGGGTATTGGGAGAACCGGAACGGCATATTTCAATGCCAGTACGGGGTTGGTGAGTTATTATTTTACCACCTTCTTTCACTGTGAGTTCTCGAAATATGATACAAAATTATCAGGACGCAATGGCCATTGTGAGGACATTTGGTAAACCAAATACTTTTTTAAGATTCATGTAATCCTCTATGGCCAGAAATTACAAATAGTATATAGATTTTTAAAAGATTACAAGAGACCAGATATTACAGTTCACATTTTTCATGCAAAAGTCAAAGAATTTTATTATTAATAAATCAAAAAATATATTTGGTGTAGTGGAAATCTATCTATACACTGTTGAATCAATTTCAAAAAAGAGTTCTTCTTCATATTCACCTATTATTATGCCTGCAATATAATTGCAAACTTAGGGGAGTCTCAGATATTGATAACTTTATTTTCACAGAAATTTCAGACAGTAAAGATGAAACTTTATATATTTTAGTTAAATGGTTATATATTTTAGTTATCTTTTAACTCCATGACCTATGCAACAATCTTAATAAAAATTCAGTTTGTATCAATGATGATAAGTGTAAAAAAGGATTTTATAAAGAGTTTATTTCTGAAACAAATAATAATTTCAATGGTTATCCTGTATACCGATGAAGAAATAATGGTACAACAATTACAAAACATAATAAAGGAACCATTGTAGATGTAGACAGTCATTATGCCATTCACTATAATCTGTTTACTTTACTTTCAAGCCCATATTCATGTAGAAATCTGTGCAAGCATACATTGCAAAAAAAAACATATTCATAAATATTTTTATAAGGGACATGATTGTGCTAACTTACAAGTTGTTTCTGAAAGAGGCTGTTTACTTGATCAGGATGAAGTTTCTTCTTACCTGAATACCCACTATGTGAGTCAATGTGAAGCTGCTTATGGAATATTTTCATTTCCTATGCACCAGCAATCTGTTACAATAGTTCGACTACCAGTTCATTTAACCAACGAACAAGTAAATTATCAGAACGACAATACAACTAAAGCCTTACTTCGAGCAGAATTAAGAAAACACAGATTTAATCGCTTGGTTGCAGAATAAGGATCTGACAGAAAAGCCCCTACATTTATCCAGAAACGCAATTTGATTATGTTTTTGACAGAGAGAAACGAATTTGGAAGAAGCATGGCAGAATGTTTTAAATTATAGGTAGAATGTATAATGTGTTACTAAAAGATATCGTCTCCGGTTGCTGCAGCTTCATGTAGTGGATGCTACCAGTTTTGAAGATTTAAGAACATTTAAGAGTATTACATTCTGAACTTTCAAAGAAGCTGCAATGTAGCGAGGATTGCTTCAAGATGATACTGAATTGTGTCGTTGTTTACAGGAAGCATCATCCTTTCAAGTGCCACAACAATTGAGATAATTATTTTCTTTCATTTGCATATTTTATGAACGATCTAATGTACTTCAGTTATGGAATACATTTTCAAACTGTTAATGAAGGTTATTTTTACTAAACATTGATTAAACTTTTAATGAAGAAAAACATTTGTACATGAATGTTTGATAAAGTGTTTTGATTTAGAATTAGAAGTTATATCAGTCACACGGACAGGTATTCCTACTATGCAGTTACCAAATGGTCGCACAGTACACAGCAGATTTAAATTACTGTTACATAAAAATGAGACTTCGATATCATCTCTAAAGATCAATAGTAAGACTGCATCTAACATGTTTGCATGACTAATTATATGGGATGAAGCACCCATGGCTAATGCATATGCATTAATGTAGGTGGATAGACTTCTGCAAGACATTATGAACAATAATATTCCTTTTGGAAGAAAATTAATTCTCCTTGAAGGGGATTTTAGGTATGTCCTACCAGTGATTCCACATGCTTCAAGACACAATATAGTTCTAAACTGTATTAAATTTTCTGCAATTTGGTCAGAATTTAAGTTATTTAAATTAATAAAAAAATATATGCGATTAAGACCAGATGAACTCGGATAAATGGAATTTTTGCTTAAAATAGGTTATAGAGAACATTTTTGCATGAAGAATTCTCTGAAATCCCAAATAAAGTAGATTTACTAACATCTATTATAGCAGAAAAAGATATTGTCACCGAAAATTTTTGAAAATTGTTTGCATCTTCAGATTATACCATGAAATTTGATGAAGTTTCAATTCTGGCTAAAAAAAAACGAAACATTGTGATAATTAATAACAGTAGTTTACAAAAAAATTTTTTTTTGTTCATGAAATGAAACATATATTATTTATGTAGTTAAAACGGACGGTAGTTAAAAATATATATTTTTTATTTTTTGTAGCACGTCACAATTCTGAGATATGAAGGTCTCTGTTTTTTATCTACCCGCAATTGTTTAAATACGTTTAGCGTTTTATTTTGTAAACAACTGTGTGATTCAAAAGTCTTATTTTTAAAATGTCATCTATAGTGTGTAAACTACATCTAAACTGATTTTGTTATGTTTGTGGCATAATTGTCCAGTTAAATCGTGGTTTCCTATAACAAAACCATTGTAAGAAGCCTATTTACATTACTTTGGATTTCCGGTGTCAAATCAAGATAATAGTTGGGTTCCTCATGTGATTTGCACTAATTGTAGATTGGTCATCAGCTTCTGGTATTCAGGTAAAAATACATCACTGAAATTTGGTAAACCAATGATATGGAGAGAGCCAACTAACCACGTAACCGATTGTTTCTTTTGTTTAACAGAGACTTGGTTTTAACTCAAAAAATAAAGATAGCATAAAATATGCAGACGTTCCATCAGTGACTAAGCCGATCCTTCATTCAGAGGATTTACCAGTTTCCACATCACCTGGCAGAAGTGACCAAAATTTGGTCACTTCTGCCACTTTTTGGATAAATCCAAGCCTGTCTTTCAATACCTTTGCTCTGTATTTACGAATCTTTCTGCGGCTAAAATAAAGGAAGGAATATTTTGTGTCCTCAAATCAGGAGAATATTGGACGATACAAAATTCGAAAGCCTTTTAACCGAGGTAGAAAAAGCAGCCTAGAACTCTTTCAAAAGTGTCGTTAAGAATCTTTCACGTAATAAAAAAAGTGATAATTATAAAGATATTGTTGAAAATGTATTGCAAAATTACGAACGTATGGGTGTAAATATGTCACTAAAAATTCATTTTTTGCATTCCTATTTAGGTTTTTTTCCCACAAAATCTTGGTGGTATGAGTAAAGAACATGGTGAGCAATTTCATCAAGATTTAAAATCATATGATCACAATTATAAAGGTTTTAGGGACGAAAATATGCTAGGTGACTATTGGAGGTCTGTTGTGAAAGATACAGATGAAAATATTAAAAAAAAGAGCAAACATTACCCATTTTAACTGTCTATTGTTTAGTGTTAGATGTAGTTTTTTGTAAAAATCTTCTTAATTAATATTTCAAAAAACTGACGTGCTGGATTTTTAAAAATATTTTTTCCTAGATGTAGATACCCAAAGTAACGTAACTGTATATATTTCATTTCATGAACAAAAGTCATGTAAACTAGTGTAATTAATAATAAAGTTATAAATCAAATACCAAGAATGTCCAGAACATACATGAGCGTAATTAATTTAATAACTGAAAATGAATAAGAAATCCTTCAGTTTCCCATTGAATTTTTAAATAGCTTAGAATTAAGTGGTTTGCCTCCACATATTCTCACTTTAAGAATTAGAGCTATTGTAATTTTACAAAAAATGTTAAATACACCCCAAGGTCTTTTAAATGGGACCAGATTAATTGTACAAAACATGCATATTAATTGTGTAGATCTAGAAATAATTAGAGGCGAAAGCATTAAGCAAAGGGTTTTTTTTATCTCTAGAATCAATCTAATACCATCAGTACAACCCTTCTCTTTTCATTTGGAAGACATCAATTTCCCATTCAGCTTGCAGACGATTAATAAAGCCCAAGGACAAACATTGGATTGTCTTTGTATTTATTTATTTGAACAAGTATTTAGCTGTTAAATGGTGCGGGTTCTAGAGTACGTTCTTTTAAAAATTTGAAAGTGCAAACAGTGACAAAAGGTAGTACAACAACTAATGTGATATAGAAGGAAGTACTTTAAAAAAAAGAAAAAATCTATCGTTTAATCTGCATGAAATGTGATTTCATACTTATATAAAATGGAATAAAATTAATATTTTCTTCTAAGTACTTTTTTTATTCGTAAGCTTAAATTGTAACATACATATTTAATGTGTTCTCTTCTGTTGAATTTTCACAGATTCAACTAGTATGTTATTATAGAATTTATCTGTAAATTTGTTTTAATTTATGATAGTAGCTATTTGTTTTGTTTAAAATAATTGTAAGTATTGTTCAATCTTTTTCAGTTTCGAAATGCATCTGATAATATTCATATCTGTCGTGCCCCGTGTAATGTGAGTGTCAGATAATCAAGAGTCTCCCACAGTTTTTAATACTATGATAAAATTTTGTGTTGAGTTTTTAATATTTGAATTCAATGTTGTAATGTAATTTTAAATTCTGATGTGAAGTTTATTTTTTCTTAAATAGGTTTTAATTAACTAAAAAATATGGTATAATATAATGATGTAATATCTATTCATTGCAGATGCATGAAGCCATAAATGCAGATACACATCATATCAAAGCAAAGTGTGAAATATGCAGCCAAACATTTATTCACAAGAGCTTTTTCGAAAAGCATCTTCCGACTCCCACGAAGAAAAATCGTTTGTGTGTAATGTTTGCAACAAGAAATTCTCTCGTAAATTTATTTTACACAACCATCTATTAATTCATACTGATGTGAAACCTTTTGTGTGTGAACTATGTAACAAGAAATTTTGTCAAAAGAGTCATTTAAATTATCACCTTCGCTCTCATACTGGTGAGAAACCTTTTGTGTGTGAGATATGCAACAAGAAATTCTCTCGTAAGGGTAATTTAAGCGTGCATCTTTTAAGTCATACTGGTGGGAAACCTTTTGTGTGTGAGCTGTGCAACAAGAAATTCTCTCAAAAGAATCATTTAAATGATCATCTTCTATCTCATACTGTTGAGAAACCTTTTGTGTGTGAGATATACAACAACAAATTCTCTCGTAATGGTGATTTAAACGTGCATCTGTTAAATAATACTGGTGAGAAACCTGTGTGTGAGATATGCAAAAAGAAATTTTTTGATAATAGTACCTTGAAAAAACATCTATTGATTCATACTGGTGAGAAACCTTTTGTGTGTGAGCTCTGCAACAAGAAATTCTCTCAGAAGAGCCATTTAAATTCTCACCTTCGCTCTCATACTGATGAAAAACCTTTTGTGTGTGAGCTATGTAACAAGAAATTCTCTCATAAGAATTCTTTAAATATTCACCTTCGCTCTCATACTGGTAAAAAACCTTTTGTGTGTGAGATATGCAACAAAAAAATCTCTCGTAAGAGTGATTTAAACATGCATCTGTTAACTCACACTGGTGAGAAAGCTTTTGTGTGTGAGATATGCAACAAGAAGTTTTCTCATAATAGTACCTTGAAAAAACATCTATTGATACACACTGGTGAGAAACCTTTTGTATGTGAGCTATGCAACAAGAAATTCTCTCAAAAGAATCATTTAAATGCTCACCTTCGCTCTCATACTGGTGAGAAACCTTTTGTGTGTGAGATATGCAACAAGACGTTTTCTGATAATAGTGCCTTGAAAAAACATCTATTGATACACACTGGTGAGAAACCTTTTGTATGTGAGCTATGCAACAAGAAATTCTCTCAAAAGAATAATTTAAATGCTCACCTTTGCTCTCATACTGGTGAGAAGCCTTTTGTATGTGAGCTATGCAACAAGAAATTCTCTCAAAAGAATAATTTAAATGCTCACCTTTGCTCTCATACTGGTGAGAAACCTTTTGTATGTGAGATATGCAACAAAAAATTCTCTGATAAGCGTAATTTAAACAACCATCTATTAATTCGTTCTGGTCAGAAACCTTTCATATGTGATATATGCAACAAGAAATTCCAGCGAAACAATAACTTGAACAAGCATCAATTATTTAATACTGGTGAGAAACCCTTTTGTGTGTGAAATACGCAACAAGTAATTCTCATGTAAGAGTGATTTAAGCAAACAGCTGCTAATTCATTCCTGTTATGTGTGAGACATGCAACAAAAGCTTTTCTCAAAAGTTTTAGCTAAGTGCCCATATTACTTCTCAAACTAGTGAGAAATATTTTGCTTGTAAATTTGGGGCAACAAAATATTTTCAAAAGGGTGATTTTATTAAGCATCTGTTATTTCTTACTAGTGAGGAACTTGGAATAAAAGTTACTCTCAAAAGTCTAGTATAAATGCTTATACCGCAGATAAACCTTTTTTGTAGTGTGAAATAGGAAGCAAGAAATTTCCACAAACACTCAGCTCAGTGCTCAACTTCTCTCTCATAATTTGTTGTTTGCTATAAACTAATTTTGGTACTTCCCTTTTTATAGTACCTTGGCGAAATTTAGTTTAAAAAATGGGGTGCTTTTCGGTTAGCCGGGCACCATTGAATGTGATATACACACAGACACATATATATATATATATGTGTGTGTGTGTGTATATACATGTATATATGTGTGTTTATATATATATATATATATGTGTGTGTGTGTGTGTATGTCACTGGCGCCCAGCTAACCGAAAAGTACCAAAATGGGATTTGCCAAGACAGTCATCAAAATGAAAGAGTAAGCAGTGAAAAAAGTCTAATATTATAAAACTTATGCGTAGCCATATGTGATATATTATTTTCTGTATGGTTTTATATGGTTTACCTATGTATAATGTAAACTAGTTAAATTAGAACAAACTAGTCAGGAGCCTCAATGCCAGCTGTCCAAAACGTATTTTTATTTTTACATAATATCAGAAATTTTACAATTCTCAGTCTGTTTTTGTTTGATTTTTTGTTATATAGATTTATAAGCTTATAAAATTTTCTGATGATTGGGGAAATCTAAATTGAAGAATCATTATTCTAAACATAATTCTACATAACGAAGTACTTTTACAGTAATTCTCTTTGCATGATTAATTTTATACTTCCAATTTAGAATTTTTTTTGCTATTTTTGGTTTCTAGTATATCTTTTGGTGTGCTTTGCACTGTGGTTTTATTAGGTAACCATTGCTGAGTAAGCATTATCCTATTCAAATAGCGATATTAATTTGTTAACAAAGCACAAAACATCGGCATTTCTTGCAAAATTTTGATAAAATCTTGTGTAAGAGATAGCCATTAAATGTAATCTATTTAAATACTTTATTTTAATCCTGTATTTAATCTATAGCTTTTTATACACATCAAATAGAATATTAAAAAGTTATTATGAAAATATTTTTTTGAGATTCATTCGTAGAATGCATAATAGCCATATAATTTCACACCATCCTGTATATAAGTTTATTTAAAATTTACCTATTTTATATGTCTATCTAGTAAGAATCACAAAATAAAAATTAATTAAAAAGACCATCAAATGTAGTAAAAAGTTGTTTCACACAAAATCAATGACAAATAAAATAAATAATAAGATGGCTGAGGCTGGTGAATTTTTTAAAATTTGTTAGTGTCATATTCCAATTTCGTTTGCATCGGTAGCAAATTGCCTCGTTCTGTGATGTGCAACCTGTTCCTTTTCTTTGAAAGTAAATTAGCTAATGCACTAAACTCATGCTCAGCCAAATACGATGAAGGAAAATCAATTAAAAATTTCTGTACTCTTCCCCACAATCCAAGGTAGAGAGCTGGTATTGATTTTTGAAGCCGTAACTCTTGGCATCCATTTCTGAAATTTACTTTTAGTTTTTCGTTAGTTATGAATTCTAAGAGTTTCTCTTCTAAATTTGATGATTCTACTGTATCTGCATTTGCGAAAGGATCTAAAACCCAACTCGTTATATTCATTTTTAAATATCTTAAAATTGCACCGTACTATCAGCTAGAAGAGCGTCCAAGTGTTGACAGTAAGTAAGTAAATCTTCCTGTTTTGCATAGACTTAAGATGATGTGAGCTAGTGGCTGTATTAACCTCTATCTAGATTTCTTTTGAAGGGAAGAAGTTTTCTCACAAAAGCAGCTGTGACTTTTGTGTTTTAATTAAATTCAACTCATTGCCTTACAATTGTAACTTGACTTTATAAAATATTCAAATAAGAGATGTAATTTTTGGATGTAATCAGGTCTTCGTGCAGTTTTTCGTCGCTGTTTTCAAGGAAGTGCAGTACTGAGTCATGTAGATTGAAAAATGTTTCAGAAAAATTAATTTTGTGAGCTAACGAACTTCTGTCATCAAGTGATTGTAATCTTCATCATTATTATTACGATGTTGGCCAAATAATCTCTCATGCAATGAATTGCTTCTAATCTTATTGACTGCTCTAATAACGTAATGAAGTGACGTATGCAGGCGTTCATTCAGATTTTTTGCATCCAAATGCTGACAATGAACAGCACAATGTATAGCGAGTACATCTGGAACTGCTTGTTTCAAATGCACTATAAAACCCTTATGACGCCCCACCATTGCTAGAGCACTATCAGTAGCAGCTGATAAAATATTATAAATAGGAAATTATTTGACTACCGGCAAGATTAAATTTCTTGCCAATTGTGTCTTGTTTTCCCACTTTTGCAATTAACAGTGTTATATGTGGCTTATAGCCCGTCATCTTCTTGTTAAGAAGACGACTCAAAAAGGTTTGATACAGTTCGCTGTTTAAAATATTTCTTTTTTGGTTCTTGAAAATGGGATAAATCTTTGACCTTTCAATCAACATGCATTTTATTCAAATGCCCTGGTAGCCCAGAAGGCTTCATTTGAGAAAACTTTTTGGCAAATAAAACGCATAAGTAATGATTGGTTTGTAGGAGAGTGCGTAAATCCGTATTTCATATACACAATACTATACTGCTGGCATTTCTTTTTAGATTCAGATATTTTGAAATGCAAAATTTGCCAAGATCATCAATTTCAGCAGATTTATAGATGGTTAAAAAATAATGGTTATTATAACCATTATTTTTTAACCATCTATAAATCTCAGAACACTCAGAATAAACGAGTTTCTTGAGCGGATAGATTCAAACCACAGGTTCATTTAGAAATCTCTGTTGAGGCATGTTTCACCATCATTCTGACATTTTTTTTTAAATTCAGGTTAATAAAAATAGAATTTGGTTTCAAATTTTTAGCCAGCCCAATATAGCAAATTTGGCACTGCACGATTTTTGAATTTGTAACAATATTTAATGCGATTTTTCACATTCCACAGTGAATTTTTAACATTCATTAAAGAACTGCGGTACAATGTTTCAGCCCGCTATAATAAAATTTTGTCGTCTACGAGTTGCAGCGTTTATTTGTGCTGCACGGCGATTATTTGACTTTCGTAAAATAAATTCGATTTGGGGACCATCACTGGGTTAGTTTGTATACATTTTCATTTAATATTTAAGGTTTTCATTATGGACCCGGGCAACACCAGGGGGCTCAGCTAATTTTATTATATTAATTATTAATTTACTAAATAGATAGGTACGCCACGGTCGCCCCCTTGTCGATCTTAATGCCCTCCATTGACCATTGGACCCATTACAGTCCTCCTGGAAAAATCCAGCACCCACTGGGGGAGGACGGTACCGCTCCCTTTTCTAGAACCCTATTCTAGACCTATGTTCTAGAAGATTCCATACAGTTTTTAGAACACTTTGGTCGTAATATGAAAATTCCCTTAGGCTAGGAATGCGCAAACTGTGGTCCGTGATGAGTTTACTGGTGGCCCGCTGATCGGTTTCGTCGATCGGACACGTAACATCGCGAATTTCGTCGATCCGGCGCGCGAAAATCGCAAATTTTGCCGATCGGGCGCGTAAAAATCACGTATTTCGTCAAGCGGGTGCGTTAAAATCACGAATTTTGCCAATTGGGAGCGCAAAAATCGCGAATTTTGCCAATTGGGGGCGCAAAAATCGCGAATTTTGCCAAATAGGGGCGTAAAAATCGCGAATTTTGCCGATCGGACGGGTAAAAACCGCGAAATTTAGAAATAGAGCGTGTACAAATCGCGAATTTCGTCGAACGCGTGCATATATATCGTGAATTTTGCCAATCGGACACGCAAAATTCAAGAATTTCACCAATCGGGCACGTAAAGATCGCAAATTTTGACAATCGGGCGCGTAAAGATCGCGTATTTCGCCGATCGGGCACGTAAAAATCGCGTATTTCCTGGAACGCGTGCAGAAAAATCACTAATTTCGCCAATCGGGCACGCAAAAATCGCGAATTTCGCTATTTGGTCGCGCAAAAATCGTGAAATTGGGCGGTCGGGCGCATAAAAATCGCGTATGTTGTCGAACAGGCGCGTAAAAATCGCAAATTTCGCTGACCGGGCACGTAAAAATCCCAAATTTTGCCGATGGGACTCGCAAATTTCGCCAATTGGGTGCGTAAAAATCGCGTATTCCGTCTGGCTGGTGCGAAAAAATCGGGAATTTTGCCAATTGGCCGCGCAAAAATTGCGAATTTTGCCGATCGGATGCGTAAAAATCGCAAATTTCAGCGGTCGAGCGTGCAAAAATCGCGAATTGTGCCAATCGGGTGGGTAAAGATCGATAAATTTGCCAATCGGACGCGTAAAGATCGCATATTTCGCCAATCGGGCACGTAAAAATCAGGTATTTCATCCAACGCGTGCAGAAAAATCGCGAATTTCGCCAATCGGGCACACAAAAATTGCGAATTTCGTCAATTGAGCGCGCAAAAATCGCGATTATCGGCGGTCTGGCGCATAAAAATCGCGTATTTTGTGGAACGGGTGTGTAAAAATCGCAATTTTCACCGATCGGGAGCGTAAAATTCCCCAATTTAGTCGAAAGCGTGCAGAAAAATCGCGAATTTCGCCAATCGGGGACGCAAAAAACGTTAATTTTCGCCAATCGGACGCGTAAAAATTGCTAATTTCGACGGCCGGGCGCGTGAAAATCGCGTACTTTGTCGAACGGATACGGAAAAATCACGAATTTTGTCCTATTGTCGCAAGAAAAAAAATAATTTCATTAATCTGTCGACAGAGATCATAGATGTCAAAATTAGAAATTCCGGAGTTGCAATTTTCGTCATCTAAAAAAAATCACAAATTTCGCTAATCCCTCAAGGAAAAGAATTCGCGATTTTGTCAGTCACTGAAAAAAACTGCGAATATCGTCAATTCCGCGTAGATAAAAATTGCAAATGTTTTCCATCCTTGCCAACTGAATTAGGTTATGCTGAGTTGGGAGGTGGTTGAGTATAACTCTCTTTTCAATATTAGCATTTTTTTTAACTTATGGACCACCGATCCTACCCCTCCTTCCGAAAACAAAATTTTGTTCATGCTACACATGTTGGCTCTCGACAATCCTGTCATTTTTGTGGCTGGCCCTCTTTTTATAAAGATTGTGCACCCCTACTTGATATCCGCATTTTATGACTGATAATGTTGAGAAGTACAATTTAGAATAATATATCTTTCTCCTCTTCCCACCTTCATTCATGAAAGTACAATTTTTTTTTCAGTGCTAGCAACCTTCATGCGTATCTGTTTTTTAGTACTTTTAGTAAAGCTAAATTTACTCCTCCAAATAAAGTCAAGAAATATTTTCACTCCTTGAAAATAATTCTAGCTATATCTCTTTTATAAATACAAACGTAAACTGTTGTTATATCCTTGCCAACAGAATTGAATATGTTGACTGGGAAGGAGGGAACTTAGGGGGCTAAAACCTCTCTTCCAAAATAGATGTTTTTTATCTGATTTTAGGCTTAGATTACCCCTCCCCCCCTCCTCCCACACACATGCCTCCTCAAAACAAAATTCTCTCTGTGCTACTTATGGTGGCCCTCGACAACCCAGTCATTTTTGTAAGTAGCCCTTCGCTTAAAAAGGTTGTGCAACCCTACCTTAGGCCAAACAATTTCAACCACCATATATACCACACCCCCACAGAATGGTCAACGAACATTCCAGAATGCTATTGATCCTTCCTGTCCATATGTAAACCTAATAAAAATATGTATAGTATATATATATATATATATATGTAAAAAAGTATATGTATGTATAAAATATAATGAACATTTTAGTACATTCAAGAAAATTCTAGTACATTGTAGAAGAGTCCAAAAATTTTTTAGTACACTTTGGTCGAAATATGAAAATACCGTAGGTCGAAAACTTGCAACCACCATATTTCTCACTCCCCAAAGAATGATCCTCGAAAATTCCAGAACTTTCTCGATCCTTCTGATCCATATATAAATCTAATAAAAAATGTATATGTGTGTGAGTGTATAAAATACAGAGAGCATTTTAGTACATTTTAGAAAATTCTAGTACATTCTAGAACATTCTAGTACATTTAAGAACACTCTAGAAGATTCCAAGCATTTTTAGAACACTTTGGTCGAAATATGAAAATACCCTATGTTGACCACTTTCAACCACCATAGTGTTGAGTCTCTTTTTATCAGAAGCTCACGTGCAAAACAATTTTTAAGTGTATTAACAATAAAAGTATAGAGAATTATAATAACACATATTAAAAATGATTAAATGAAACAATTTAATATTTTTCTTCATTGAGGGGCAGGAGGGTACTCTGCAATCTGAAACTCCATTTAAAATAATTGTTAAACACATGAACATAAAATACATTTTTTTTTTAATTGTCAGAGAGGGAATGTTCAGAGGAGCTCTGACCGTGTGACAAAAATTCTTAATTCCTACCCATTTTATTGTTTTATTGTCGTAAATTTTTTTAAGGAGAGTACATTTTACTATAATTTTCAAAATCACAAGTGAAATAAATTAATAAAATTTAAAATCAAGAGAAGGGCATGTTTCACGAACTTTTAAATGAGTAACAATGTTTCTAAATCCGTCCATAAAAAAACCCTCGCCTCACCTCAGATTAATAAGAATAAAAAATATTTTTATAAACTGCACTTTCGTAACAAATATTGATTTTGGACAAGGGATATTTCCTTATATGAAATGTCAGACTAATATATTTTTTAACTTGGTGGCTCTTCTCCCTACGAGTTACTCTGACAAACCCCTGTACACACCCACTAAGCAACAAGCTCTAAAAACATATAGACCAGGAGGCGACAGCACAGACAATCACCTCATCGAGTTCACGGCTGAAATTCCAAAATTAGTAACTCGATTCGCATATTAAAACGCAATCGGTCTGCCAAGTCATATCTTGGTGGAAAACACGTGAAAACCCAATGTTAGTGGTTGACTCGTAGGTTTACCATTGCGTTTTCATGCACACAAAAGTATGAAAACATGGAGAACTGGGTGCTGGAAAACACAATTGTTAACCTACGTGTCAACCATTAACATTGGCTTTTCACGTGTTTTCCACCAAGATACGATTTGGCAGACCGATTGCATTTTAATATGCGAATCGAGTTTTAACTAATTCTGGAATTTCAGCCGTGAACTTGATGAGGTGATTGTCTGTGCTGCCGCCTCCCGGTCTAATACTAATTTTCTCTGTTTTTAAAAGATCATGTAAGATAGAATGATATCTCGACCAATAGCGATCTCCTATTATAATACGGTTGTCATTCATTTCTCTTTAACTGGGTGATTTTTTGGTTCCCAAGGTCGCATCCACTACTGCGGTGACAGCTGAAGACTGATTTCGGGATTAAGTAAAATCTTTTACATATTTAAAAATCAGCATGTATGGAACGTTTAAGTAAAAAGTGTTGCTTGCTTCTGGACTTTTTATTACTCCTAAAAATAGTTTTGTTTTAGTCGCTATAAGAAAATCATTTTACATGTATTGTTTCAAAAATGACGTAATTTTCAGCATTATGCTTTTGGTACTTAATAGTTTAACCCTTTTATTATTTTAAAATCCACTTATAAACATATTTGTCAATTGTAAAGTGTTTTGATATATTATTTGGGCTTTTAAAAATTTAAGAACATGAGATAAAAAAGGCTGATCAAAACTGTAAATTAAATCTCCAATCAGATAATGAACTTAAGAAAAGTAAAAAAACACTAAAAATTTAGACCAATTTAATAAAAAACAGGATATTGCACACCATAATCTAATCAAGTATATGTTTTCAAAATATGCTTAAATTGCTATGAATAATTTTTTTATTCTATAAAACTTATTTAGCTGAGCTATCTTGGCCGAATCCAACATTAAATAACGCTTTAAAAAATTCTTCGATTTAAAAACTGTCTTCTTCAATGTGTTTATCATACTTTCTAATGTATAAAAATCAAAATTTATATGTGTGTCTTTCTATACAAATAGACACAGTTTAGAAGGAAATTTTACGAAAATGTGCGTTAAAATAAGGCCGTGGCAAAAAAGTAATCCAGAATCGAAATAAATTATGATTATTTTTTAATTAATAAAAAATCATCAATGAAACAGCAATTTCCTGTAAAATTTAACCATTTTTCGTTATAGTTCATTGTCAAAAACGCAAAACTCACAATAAAATTCTTTCGACAGCGATGAATTTTCAATTGAAAGATTTGCACGTGAAAAATAAATGAAATACGAAGTTTCAAGAATTAAAAAGAAGACGAATATTACGTCATATTGGAAGCATAATGGGTATTTTCAAGCATTTTTCAATAATACAAGGAGTATGAGTATGAGTAACTACAAAAAGCCGGTGAATATAACGTCATTAAAATAATTCAAAAGGAAATGAAAATGACGTTATATTGGAAGTTAAACGGACTTTTACAAATATTTGACCATCAAACAAGAAGAGTATCAATATGAGCAAGTGCAGAAACTAAATGGATATGACGTCAGTAGGTAAATATAACGTCCTACTTGAAATAATACGGTCATTTAAAAATATATCTAAATAATACTAGGAAGCATCAATATTAATCGTGTCGCAGATAATTGGCGTATTTTAGTAAACATTTGAGCGTGGCGCAAATTTAATTTCATTGTATTAATCTGTTTTTGTTTTACTTTTTGTACACATATAAGGGGAGTAACGTATTGAATCATGATAAAAACCCGATTATGCAAATATTGACATAATCTAACATTTTGAGGTTCTCTGAATTTGTTTTCGCTACTTTTAAATTCAAAATTCATACTCAATTTCAATTCTATTTTTCAATTCAATTCAGTCATTCGAAAAGCAAGAATGGCGGATAAAATTAACGCATGCCTTAAATCTTCATATCTTTGCAGGCATGTTCGCAGTTTGCCACTAACTACAAATAGGAGAATTTATCTGCATAGAAACGTATTGGATGTTCAATTTGCTGATCATTTGTTGTAAACTGGGAATGGAATAATACCGCTTCATCCAGTTACTGGTCTGTTCAAAATCAGAGAAGCATTTTGTAACACAGTTTTGTCTGTGTTGAAGAACTCAGGGCGAAAGTAATTCCAAATTTCTATTTTACAAACCATAAATGGCTTTCTGATTTGCGAACGTGCGGTTCTTGCCCCCAAAAATGATAGTGATCAACCTGAAGATTCAAGAAGAGTTACATCGATGAGCTCTTACTGTACAAATTAATATACAGGGTGTTTCTAAATGAATATCGGGGTTTTAACGCTTTGTAGTATCTATTATATAAAACTTAAAATTATACTTAATACATAAAATGAAAGAGCAACTCAAACAGTTTGTTGGTACTTGTGCATGCAAATGCGTAGGCAATGTTTCTTCCGTGATCCGTTAGAAAGCGCTAGTACCGAAAATGGCGACTAATGAAAAGGAAACATTTTGTGTTCTGCAGTTTGCAAAGACCAAATCTGTAGTTACCGTGCAACGTGCGTTCCGGATAAAGTTCAGATGTGATCCCCCAGCCAGCTGTTGCAACAATTACCCCACAAACACTAATTAACGTTTGGGAAGAACTGAGCTATCGACTTGATGTGTGCCGTGTGACGAAAGCTATTCGAGTGTTTCTATATTAAGTTTCTATATTAAGCTATATTAAGTTGTTCACATTGGACACTTGTAAGCTTGTAGGTAAAACTGTGTGAGTTTCTCTTTCATTTTATGTATTAATTATAATTTTAAGTTTTATGTAATGAATACTACCAAGCGTTAAAACTCCGATATTCATTTAGAAACACCCTGTATATTGTTGTTGAAGAAAATGAGTCTGTGCACTACCCTACTGAATTTTTAAACTCTTTGGACCCTCGCGGAATACCACCGTATAATTTCATAATGAATATTGGATCACAAAATATGCTTCTCAGAAATTTAAATCCTCTAAGATTTTGCAAAATTTGTAGTTAAGATACAGCCTCGTGTCATTGAAGCAACAATTTTGATAGGCTGTACTAAAGGTGAGAATGCTTTCATTATGCGCATACTCCATCTGATATGCCATTTCACCTCATGTATCTACAATTTGCAGTTAATTTATCTTTAGCCATGCTCGATCAACAAGGAATCGGGATAACTTTTACATGTATTTGGAATCAACTTGCTTTTCTCTTTGACACTTTTGCGTTGCGTGTTTAAGAGTTGGCTCTTCAAGAAGTTTGGATGTATTTGAAACCGAAACAAGAAATATAATTTATGAAGTTGATTTGTATAAATTGTTTTTCAGTTCGTTCCATCATGTACAGTTCAAAGAGAGTTTGACATTTTCCTTTTTAGCTTTTATTTCTCCAATGATGAACGGAAGGAAACTGATTTATAGCTGAATTCTGATGAGTTTATTATGTAAATTTACATATTTTTATATTGGGTTTTCATTCGATTCAGGTGTATAACATTTCGACGGCTTTCTTTTATTATGTTTTTTATACAGCATGTTTAATTTTGAAATTGATTTTTCTAAACAAACATTTTTTCTAAAAATCCTAAGCAACATTGGGTACTTCACAGTTTTTATGTTTGTATATACAATAATTTTTTCATAATAACTCGAAAAAGTAAACAGGTCACAATAAATTCAATTACCACATTAGAAGCATTAAATACTTTGTTTTTAGAATAATAAGAAATTGCGGAATAGCCGTGTGGAAAACTCATATAAAATATTATACAAATACGAAGAATAAAATACTCTCAATTAATATTCTGTATCAGAAAAAGTCACAGAGGCGAGAAATTATCCTGACGTATAGAATGTTATCGTCAAATTATCGAACGTTCCCTCCTACCATCTGCATGTCAGTACAACCTACTGAACAGCCTTGTATCACAACTTCGAATATTGGCTTGGTATTTCCGGCCACTTCGGGAATTGGCCGGTCAAATTTGGAAATACACTATTTGTATGGCTTTGACCAGGATTCTTGGCCTATTCGCGAACTGGCCAAACTGAGGTCTTTTGCTATAACACACACACACACACATATATATATATATATATATATATAAAGATACAGTATCTGATTTTTTTCATGCTGTAGCACACGTATTTATTAACCGATTTTCATGAGACAGCATACGTACATAACTTTCCAAGGTCTCCACCGAGTTCGTTGCCCACCTTCAACTTGTTTAAAAATGGTGGTCACTTAAAATTTCTAATTCATAAAGATATAGAAAAAAAAATTAGAATTTCAAAAAGCGTTTTCCTTTAAATATTCAGTCTTGAAACAAGGATTTCGGAGCATTTTTTGCTTACATCTATCCTAAAAAAATTGCTGAGATATTGCAGATTAAAATTCTAGAGTAGTTCACACATTTAAACAATCTGATTTTTGTTATGCACTCGTATTTATAAACCGATTTGGATGTGACTGAGCATATGTACAGGACTTACAAAGGTTTCGGTCGAGTTCGTTGTCAAATTTCATGTGCCATCTTGTTTCAAATTGGCAGCCACTTATAGATTTAAAATTCAAAAAATGTTAAATAAGTCCAATAAGTTCTTATTCTCAAGTAATAATTGTTAATTAAATGGTCTTATATTAATTTGCCTTAAAATAAGAATTACAGAACATTTTTTGTTTTGTCTCTATCTTTAAAAAAATTTGAGATATTTTAAATTCTAGAGTGGCTAGGCTGATTTTTCCATAATGAGGCTTTATTTTTGAGCTATAAAAAACATGGTTTCACGCAAATTTACTTTAATTTTGTAACTATTGTTGCCACTTTCATACGCATAAAATTACATATTCCTATCCGAAAGAGTGAAATTCGCGCTATGCTTGTCAGTACGTGGCGAAACATTGCCAAATTTGGTGACCAAAAATTTATTGCCATAAATGAAGCCAGACTTGGATATGGCTGACTAATTTGTCGAAATTCTCAATCAAATTCAGTATTGATAAAAACTGGGATTTAATCTTCTATAATCAATTCCCACGCATTTTACATTCATGTGTTTCCGTAACATTAGCCAAATTTTTAAAAGAAGAAATAAGGAACGGTACCGGCCGGAAGGTATTTTTTCTTTGCAGTGTGTCCCGCGACTTTGTATATAATAATGCATTTTACCCCCGATGCTCAACGAGGTTAACAAGCTTGACTTAGACAATTATATTCAAATAAAAATTTAATAAAAATATTAACGTAATTTGAATAAAAGAAAAAGATAATTAGAATTATCGTAATTTTACAGCTCTATAAAGAAAAAAAATCGATGTTTAAAAACATTTCTCTTTATTACTAAACAAAAATAAATTCCTTTAATAAAGATTATATATCGCTATTATTTTAACAAAAAAAGAAAAAAAGACAAGACCAAGAGAGGATTAAATCAACTTCCAGACTGGCCCGAGACTCCAGAAAACAGAGTAAGCTAGTCGCATCCCGGTCTGAGTTAAAAAAAACAGGAAAATTTCCCCGACCAGTCTGAAGTCCGGGATTGTAACCAAATAGCGGTAGTGTGTGCTGGGCGCACATGCATCTCCTCTAAACCTCATACTATTGTAATAATTTAAGAATAAAATTTTAAAACTTTTGATTTCAAACATACTTTTAAATTATAGAAATACAGAAACACGCTAAAAATACTCAAACCAGAATACATTTCAGATACATTGTTTCATTCTAGATTAATTTTAACACAATTATCCAAATTGGTAAAGAAATCATATGAGTTGTAATTTTCCAAATGGACGAAAAATGTCCGGGCCAGGATTCGAACCTGGGATCTCTTGGCTAAAGCTGCGATGCTCTAACAACTGAGCTGTCCCGTTCGAATCTGGAGAGCATAATTCATCCAGTTAACCTTATTGATCATAGCATCAGGTCTGATATCTGAATCAGCTCAACAGAATATATCGCAGGTAATTTGGAACTCCAGTAAACGCTGGATACGTGATTACGTAATCACGTATCGAGCGTTTACTGGAGTTCCATTACCTGCGATCTATTCTATTGAGCTGATTCAAATATCCGACCAGATGCTATGATCAATAAGGTTAACTGGATGAATTATGCCCTCCAGATTCGACCGGGATAGCTCAGTTGGTAGAGCATGGCAGCTTCAGCCAAGAGATCCCAGGTTCGAATCCTGGCCCGGACATTTTTCGTCCAGTTGGAAAATTACAACTCACAGTCTTTTATTATCAAGCAGGTTAAAACAATTCAAAATTAATCCAATCAAAAAATTTCAACCACTCACTTCTTTTCTCTTAGGCTTCGCTGGCTGTTTGCGACTCTGCTGAAGTTAGCAGAAAAAATTAGCCTCACATCTCGAGTCAGAACATCCCGACCTCGTTTATAAGACAGGTATAGGCCAGAAGTGAATGTCAAACTTTAGGATCACCCGAGCGTTGCTGTAGAAACTTTTCTATTCCGATAGACTGTCTATTGGACTTCGTGCCCTGTTTTGTGCAGAATATATGTAGTGGCAGATAGGGACGCAGCTTTAGGGGGGGGAGCCTCCTCTCCCAATAAGTTCAAGTAGTAGGGCGCTGTCAGGCGTCCATAAAGAAATGGTATATAGAGTAGTAATAAGTGATTATACAAACACTTTATTTTAAATCTTAAATTAGAAAGTAAGTTACTTTTAACATACAAAATTTGCATAAGGGCCATTCCATTGTGACGAGTGTGACATCCAGACAAAATTTTAAGAGTTTATATCTATATTTTGGGAAATAAATTAGCTAAGAAATCCCTGAAAAGTATTTTAACTATGTTTTTCCATGCTAATACTTGGATAATTGAGCAAATATATAACTTCAATAGCTTTCAATATTTAAAAAAAAAAATTTAACTTGTCACGGGTGTGACTCTCTCGGGACAAGAGTTTTTACTTGCATACATATTTGTTAAAATTCCTGTGAATATTTAACTGTGTCATTATTAAAACAATTTTTTTCTAATGAAAGAGATTCAAATTAAACTTAATACGTAATTTTCATAATAAATTTTAATTTTTTTAATGTATAAGAATCTTTTTCCTGCTGTGACGGGTATGACAAAGAAGTGACGGGTATGACAAAGAAGTGACGGGTGTGACATTGTGCAAAGTGTACAATTTGAAAGCTGTTTACCAAAAAAAATACAGTGATCAGTATAGACAGTAAACTCAATAATAGTAAATATATAAAAAAAGTTTAATAAAACTACCATATTTATGCAGTTAGTTTAAAATTTGTAGTGCCCCCTACTCGTTATAAGTGATGGGGGGGCTACTTTTTTTTACAATAGCAGAAATTTTTTTAATTGAGATGTCATCTTCCTCTGGCCAAATCCAGTGTGGCCGACTGGCTTGCATGTATTTAAAGCTTATTTCTTCTTTACGGAAGTTGATATTCAAGACATTAGCATAGTACAAGCTATTACGCTTTTTGCTACTGACCAGGGAAACCAAAAGATAATCACCAATATTTAAATCTGATATTTTCAAAATATTTCTGGGGGGAGATTCACAATTAGCAGTGACTGCCACTTCCCTCAGTGTTGATTTGGCAGTCTTTCCCACAGTGGCGCAGCCAAGGGGGGGGGGTTAAAACACCCCCCAGAGCTAAAAAATTACTATAATTGCCGCTTATATGAATCAAAACTACTAAAGTTAAAATTAAGTTTTTTGGCCTTTCTGCCTTGGCAGAATCCACCGCTTTTATAAATCAAATTCTATTCAACAATGTGATTCAATTAAATGGCGAAAATTCTACTTAAAACTGTGAAAGTGCATATTACATGCATAGGTTATGTCAAAACTTGATTTTTGGACTGCGTCACTTTGTCGAGACATCTTATAGTACAAGATGGGTCATATACTCTCACACAGACGCTTTGAGTTATATAGTATACAGTAGTCTGTTTTTTAATTGCATTTCTGTCTTTGTTCCACGTTTGAAACAATAACAGATCATCGAATTCCAGAGAAAAAAAAAACATACACTTTGTAAGTCTCTTTCAGTTTCAAGCGGCTTTTTTGCGTTTTTTGCTCTCAGTTATATCTAAGACCAAGCTATGTGCGTACCCAGGAAAAAATCTTTGCAAAAGTAAGAATTTAAAAAAAGTACTTAAAGTTATAAAAAGCTATTTTTCGATTATGAGCAGATTTTTGCAATCGGTGTTTCTTTCGAATCATTTTTTTCGTAGGGGGTCTGTATACAAATTTAAAGACTATATTTCATTTGTTGGTAATGTAACAACGACGTCTTGCTTATGATGGAGATTCATATATTTATCGTTAAAATTTTATAAATTAGTTGTGGTTCCTCTTTTAGCTATTTTTAATTTTATCGCGCTTCTGTGAAAAGAAAATCTCTTTCCTTTCTATTTAAAGTTCAACAATTCTTAAACTCTTTCATCCCAGCTTGAAGTGATCCTTTCTCAATTAATGTACATGTCTAAATTCTTTCTTTCGTATGTGCTTGCGGTTTTCATATGAGAAATCATTTTCAGTTTGGCATCTGCGCGCTTTCATAAAGCATACATTTTGGATCACAGAATAAATAAAGAAAGATAAAATGCAACGTCTATTTCTCGATACATCTGCATGCTAAAATTCCTGCAGAAGTTAAGTTCGGAAAGTTAGTTTTCTGTTGTTATAAAGATGCTGATATATGGTAATCTGGTTTGGCGGTTTGCGTTCAAAAAAATTAGAATGTGCTTCTCCCTAACGATTTTTCTTCTGTACCCTATGGGTCGACGCGGATAAATTTGTGGCATCTCAAAAAAAGGCATTCGATTTTGAGTTTTCATGATGTGAAGATATAGACGTTCTGAGTGCTGGGGGACCGCCTCATTTTTTCAATTATCTTTCTTCAAATAAAATATTTTTTTTCATGGAAGCCTCAAGTCTCCGATATGTTTCTTCACAGGATGAGAGCCTTCGGGTTCTTGCTTATAGCGTATATGTATGAGCTCCGGTACTCTTTTTTCCTAGAATTTAAGACCTGCCTGTGAGTATGGATTTTGAAAAAAAAAAAAGGCGTTAAATGCATTTTTTTAGAAAAATACTATCTATAATTACGCACAATTTTACGCTAACCATGCATTAATTTAAATTGATCAGCAATATATTAGTTATGCATTGATTTACACTTATTACATTTTAACGAATGCTATCTGCATGTCATTAAAATTATACTAGCTGACCCGTCCGGCGGTGCCTGGGCTCATGATAATTACCTCAAATTCGTATGATTATATATCTTATATCAATTTTTATTTTTTAATGAAATTTTCACTAAAAAATATTTATTATTAGACAGAAAAGCATTTTTAAAAGACACCTTCTTGTTTGGTTTTTTTTTTCCTCGTAAGGGTCTCTCGTTTCATAGTTTTAAAAAAAATAACCACAGTTGTCTGAATTCTATAAATTTTTCATCAGTTATAAACAGATCTTGACAAATGCAGTCGGCAGGTCGCCACTGGCGACCTAGTTTTTCTATCTAGCCACCAAGTTATTTTACCCGATTTTTTTTATTATTATTATAATTTTTTGTACAAAAATTGACCTAAGAAATGACCATAAATGGCATTTTTTCAAATTTTCGGCATTTTTAATTAAGTAAAAATAAGTTTAACAAATGCAAATTTTAAATTAATAGAAAATAATTATATGACTGACTTCGACACGAAAATAGGCAGAAATTGTTTTCCTGCTTCACTGTTTCATCCATGCCCCCCTCATCAGATATAGATTTTGCAGCACTCACTTATCCAGACATTTGAAACCTTCGGCAATCAGCATTGCTTGAACATACCGGTTAATGCAGCCTTTACTTTTTTTTTCATAGATAAATAATTTTGATAAATTTCATTAAAAAACTTTCTTTATATCATCTTTTTAAATGATGTAACTGTTCTAAACTATGTAACTAATAATCCTACATTAGGCTTATTATTTTTCTAAATTAATTGATAAAAAACTTTTGTGCTTTTGAAAATTAGTGACTTCGGAGGGGAGCAGGTTATATTTTTTTACTGGCTACCAGATTTTATCAAATTTGCAAAGCCATGGTTATAAATATAATGGTTTTACAGACCGTGGAAAAATATTGATATCAAGCTGTAAAAAAAATGCTTTCTTCTCGCGTCTTTTTTTTTTTTTTTTTTTTTTTAATTATTATTTGGCGACGTGTCCTTTAAAATAACAACACAAAAAAGTTACTGTCCGAAAGCTCTGAAATTTTATTCGATTGCAAATATAACTGTATCCAACCCCTCTTTAAAATTCCGTGAAGAAAGTCTAAGTCTTTGACTAAAGTCGAAGAGAACAGAGTCACGTCAAAAAAGACTAAGTCACATTTAATATTGAAAACATGAGCCGACGCCGAGCAAACCCACGTCAAAATACCCAACTTTTTTTTTGCATTGTCATCGAAAAATTCTCAGATATTTTTAAATACTTTTATTCATCAGAGCGTTTCCAAATTTTTGTAGGCGCTGTAATTTTAATCTTCCAAGATGCTTTTAATGGATTGTGTCGAAATACAGACGTTTAGTTACTTTTAGCATAGAAAAAAGATCGTCTTCGAAAGGCCCGATATGACGTGAGGTTCTAAATAAATCGTAATTTATAATGCTTTCAGCTGTTTCACACCTTTAAATTTACCATTTATAATAAATTCTTTATGCCAAGCATTTCCATCTTAAAAGTAATCTCTATACTAAATTTCAAGTTTCTAACACTAACAGTTTCAACTAAATCATAATTTAGAACACTTTTAGAAAGTTTTCAGCTCATTTCGTCCTTTTAAATTTTTAAATGTTTTTTAAAATGTTATAAGGAAGCATTTACTACATAAAAGTAATCATCATGCCAAATTCCAAGTTTTCATACCAATTGTGTCACATAAATCGCAATTTTAGAATGCTTCTTACTCTTGCATTCTTTTAAATTTCGAATTGAAAAAATAAATTCTGGGGAGCATTTACGTCTTTTAAGTAACATCCATATAAAATTTCAAGACTATAGCCCTAAAAGTTCTAAATGACTTGTTACATTTGGCAAAAAGCAAGGTAAATAAGTCTATTGAAAACTTTGTTAAAATTGCTTCATTATTATTAAAGTTAGGAATAAGAATTCGTGATTCTCTTGTAATGAAACCTTGTGTATTTTTGATTGAACAAATGGATTCCAACTCTGTTATTTTCTATGTAAAAATTATTTGCTGTAGTGTGTTCTTCCATCTTTAAGTTTTCCCTCATCATTTTTAAACACTTAATAAATCTAACATAGTTTTGTGTTATTTCATTGGTGCATTTTATAGTTTGTAACTCTAATATTGTAAACGCTGTTTAAATGAATCATAACCAACTTAATTGAGGAGAAAAGCATTATGATTTCATTCATTTAAAAGACTGATTCCATTAACCGATGATCCATATAACCGGCGACCACCTTTTTTTTATAAACTCAACCCCCCCCCCCCTAGAACCGAATTCTGGCTGCGCCACTGCTTTCCCATCAAAAGGATAGTACTATTACAACTTACTTTAAAGTGGTGATAAGACTTGATGCCTTCCCATTTTCTGTCAGTATTTGTTTAGTTTCTAGTATTTTCACTGCTGAGACATACAATGCCTTTATTACACCAATCTCCTGAGCACATTTAAAAAAAATCCAAAGCAGAATTAACTTAAAAGTAAGTAAGTTGCTACCAACTCACAATTTGCTAAAATAATTCAAATATATATTTTATGATTTATCTTCTCTTTTCGGCAAATTGGCCTTAATATGTTCAGAAATAAGAATGATTTAACCTTACACTTCATTTAAAAAATATTTAAATATATTTCAAAGCAATTTAATATGTTGTCATACCTGTCACAAGAATTTTGTCACACCCGTCACAAGGATTTTGTCACACACGTCACACTAAAATTTCACACAAAATAAAAATTTAATGAATTTTTAACGTTTTGTAGTTATTCAGACTTGCAATAGTTAGACTTTCCGAAAGTTTCATGTATTTTCATGGAAAAATGCATTTTGTATAATAACTTAAGCATCTTTTTTGTGACGGTTGTGACAGAGAGACAGTGTAAATATATGTGTATTAAAAATTGGGTCTTTTAAATTTTTCTGAAAAATTAAGTGTTTTAAAAGATACACAAAGGTCACAAATAATAATATATGCACATATATGGAACATGCTACTGTTTTAAATATTGCTTCTGGCAGAATGAAAATATCCTATTTTACAGGCTGAAAGTTTTTCAAATTTTTCCAACTTTGAGCCTAGATAAATTATAAAAAATATATTTTTAGAGCTTAGTTCCCTGTAATTTCATATGCGTCATATTTTTACCTTTAATTTGATATATTATTTGTAGTAATAAAAGACATTTGAAATTTCAATCCTCATGTCCACTTTTTCATGGAAATGACCATAAGGGGTTTTATTTTAGATTTGTTACTACTTCTATTCCCCCTCCTCCCCCCCACGCCCCGTCAAATCAAAAGTATACATGCAAAAGGGAAAATTCTGAAAATAGGAATGTTAATCAATTGCGGGCCGGTAAGTGTAATTCGATCCTTAGAAGTACAAATATCCCCTTCTTATCTTAGTAGTTGTTGGCCGACCTTTGTAGTAGAAAGAAAGTGTAAAGAAATGGAACTGACTGGTGGGGGGTTAGAACGGTTCTCCAATACGTTCATATAAGGGGGCAAAAATTGTTTAAGGGCGCCATCAGGCACCCATAAAGAAAGTGTTTAAATAGTAGTTGCAAGTAATTATACAAGAACATTATTTTGAATGTTAAGAAGTGCAATCAATTGCAGGGCAGTAATGTAATTAGATTTTTAGAAGTACAATTAATTCCTTATCTCAGTAGTTTTTGGTGACTTTTGGTATTCTAAAGAAAGTGTAAAGAAATGGAAGTGATTGGAGAGAGGTTACAGAACGGCTCAGAGAGGGTGGAGGTGGTCTAGAGGTCTCCACGAGCGGAAATTTCTAGGGTTGGACCCGCCCAGGTACAAACGAAAGCTATCTTTGTCCTACCCAGTCCGTTTTAAAAACCTAAAGTTGGAACCGAAACTCCGGCCTGGAACGGTTCATTTTCTACAAAAGAAAATCCGATTTTTCATAACATAATAATTAAGATTCTTTTAAAGAATACTGCATAATTTTTTCGAAATGTTTAAAGTATATTTCAGACTACATGTGGGCAATCCATAGAATACAGAATGTCAACATTAATGAATACTTAGACTTCTAGACTTTTACATTCAAATAAGCACTCGTTAAAAAAAAAAAGTACTTTGGAGTAAAGATAAAAAATGTTTAAAAACATCATAAATTTTGAAGCTTTATAATTAAAAAAATAGTTTAAAATAATATTTCTTCGGAATTCATTAAAATTTATTTCCAAAGATTTTGTTACCAAAAATCCAGTATCAATTTTAGTTTTGAATAAAAAATTGTCTGCCAGACACATCTTAGGAATAATTAAGTTCAGGTCCAGCCCACCCTGCATGTATAGAAAAAATGTACACCTGAACACGGCCCGAGTCGACAGGAAAAATTAGGCGCAGGCTCAACTGTCCGATGAAAATCTCTACGTTAGGCATATTAAATTTCTGTATTGATGTTGTCAAACTAGTTTTGAAATGTGCAACATATTTATAAAGTTATTCTGGCATAGCCAGCTCCATTGAAAATTGTTCATATTTCATCGGCTTAGTCCGATCCTTTTAAATTTGGTATATCGGTGCGGGTAGTCCATCTTAATTTCATTTACCAGACCGCCTAGCCTGTTTATTTTATTCTTTTTATTATCCCGGCCCATTTGGACGTTTGACTTAATTTGGCCGGGTACAGGAATTGGACCGTGCATATTGTGATCTCTAGAGTAAGAGGTCTGCACTGGCCAGAATTTACAGGCTCGGCCAGAACGAAAGCTATCTAGGCCAAGCCCAGTCCGGTCTAAACGCTAAAAGTATGGCACGGGATCGGACCGGCCCGTTGAAAATTCAGTGAAAACAGGCTCGACCCGTTGAAAAATCAATGAAGTCAGGCCCGACCCGACTTGACCAACTCAATTTCTACAAAAAAATTCAAATTTTTATTAACATACGTTTAAGATTCTTTTAATGAATACTGCATGCATATTTATGTGAAATTTTACAGTATATTTCAGAATACTTTATACATGCCATATGCTATAGCATACAGAATAGTATTACTAAAGATTACTTACAAGGAAGGTCTCCTTAAAGCGCATACTCAGAAAATTTTGTAAAAAGTACTAATGAATCTTCTCATGTATGTAATAAAGGAACAGTGAAATTTAGCTGCGGAATCCCAGTAGAAAATCTGCAAAAAAATAAAATACTTTCAAGTATTTGGCGCAAAAACACACGATTTGGCTAGCAACAGTTTTCCTTCGCCAAACGCAAACGATTTTAATGCATTTTAAATTGCTTGTAAAATGATTATTTGAATGCGCAATATTTAATGAATTTAAAGTTAAACGATGAAATGTTTATTATTTTTTGTATAATATATACAAGATGCTTGTTGTTGCAGTTATTTATTTTTACCACTGAAAAAATATGTTCTATTTTTTTGGAAGCTGCAAATATCTATTTTATGTTATAGCGAAGCTGACATTTAAGTTATGTGCATTATTGAATTATTGAATCTGTATGTTTATTTTCACTTTTAATTAACAATCGAAATTTTAGAAATATATGAATCTGAAAGGCATATTAAAGTAAGCGAATAGTTTGAAGAAATTCTTGTTATGAGACCTGTCTTTGAGATTTTTGTAAAATTTGAAAGCGTAAAATTGTCATAAGCCTAAAAAATTATACGAATGGGTTAATTTTATAGTTCATTATACCATACCCTATTGTTCAGAATCGTTTGCATTTTGCGTTCAACATTTTCAACTCTCTGTACGTTTGCATTAATTCTAATTTAAAATATTTTTTAAATCAGATTAAATAAATCACTCACGTTTTTTCTCTATTTATTACCGATTGAATGAAATTTTGCCTGTTGTTTTATCCTCTATTCCACGATTTTTTCCAATTTAAATGGCTTCAACGGTTGTACAAGTAATTTTTAAATGTATTTTAAAAGGAAAAGCCCGATGACAAACGGATTCCTTATACATTTCTATATCGAAGGAGCTGTTGTTTCCATAGCAACAAAAACTTCCTTGAATTGACAATGTTCAGTTCGGTCTTATTTTTGAACTTGAAACAATTTTAATCAATTTAAATTTTGTTTTAAATCGTAAAATACAATCGTTAAATTCTATTATATATATATATATATATATATATATATATATATGTGTGTGTACACAAAATTGTAGTTATAAAAATTTATTTATTATGTAAGTTAAACATGCATAAACAAGTTCAGTATGAAAAAGTTTTCCCTTAATGAGTATTTGTCATAAAAGCGTATTTTTTTAACCCCTTGAAGATCGGTGGAATATAATATATCCCACTTAATTTTAATTCCGAAATGCCACAATGACACCGGAATTTTGGAATCAAATTTTACTTTTATAACATACTTGAAGAAAATCTTTTACTTATTTGAATATAAATTTGTTGTTAAATCCCGGTGTGACTCAATGATTTCAACATTTTAGAAACATAAGTACTTTTCCCCTGAAAGGGTTAATTTCATTCCGTCGCCAAGTGGTGATAAATCGCCAAATAAACGAAATTTTCATATTTTTTTACGTTCGTTATATCGAGGTACCGCAGAAATTTTTTTATAGACGTATATATCCTCATGAGAAGAACATTCTGTAATTTTTTCAAAAAATTCTGAGTATGCGGTTATGGAGACCTTCCTTGTTAGACTCTCAGAGTATTACATTCAAATAAAGACATTAAAAAAATTAATGTAGCATAGAATAAAAGAAAATGACGGTTAAAAATATCCTAACTTTTGTTGCTGTATAATATAAAAAAAAACGTTTCACTGTAATTTATTAAAGTATACTTCCAACGATTTTGTTAATAGAAGTTCATTATCGTAATACTATTATTACTAAACAACTCGAAACGTCATGGGAACAATTACGCCCAGTTTCCAGCCGGATTGAATACATAGAAAATAATGTAAGCCTGATCCCAGCCTGCCTGAGTCTGCTGAAAAAATTAAGCCCAGGCTCAAGTATGATGCAAGTGTCCAATGCCGGTTTCTACGCTTGACATATTTCTGTATTGGTGTTGTAATCGGCTCATGCAGTACATTTACTTATTCTCGTTCCAGACATTTAAAATTGCTCATATTTTATCAGCTTAGTTTGATCCTTTTAAATTTCTTAAATCAGGCCGGTCGGCTCACTTAATATTTTTCAATAATCACCACCCCGACCCATTTATTATTCTTTATCGGCCCGCTCAGGGTCGTTAAAAAATTGTTTTCATTCTGCCAGACCGGTCCGTTTGAAAACTGACCTTTATTTTGCTGGGCCGGGTACGAGCCCGTGCAGACCTCTACTCTAAGTGAAGGTGGTCATATGGCAATTCTCCAGAAAGAATCTTCTGAACAAAAAATTTCCTCTCCCCTGACATTTGAACTCTTGAAATCCCCTCTTGCGCAAAATGAGACAACAGACATTGATATTCGTTCATTTGGCGGATTAGAGCACTGCCCCCTCTACAATGCCTATGCGCTGAAATTCGTGACGTCAAAGGTGAAGGCGGTTTCCCTGACAACGATCACCCTCTCTTTCAAACTTTGTCGTGAGCGTAGGATGGTGATGACGGAATTTAGATAGGTAAAATTTCGCGCCATTCGTTTTGTTACGGCGCGGCAGAAGGAAATATATTTTAAAGAGAAAAACTTAAATTTATAAAATAATCTGTTAATAATGACAGCCAGTATTTTTTCTTTGTGTGTGTTTATTTACATAAAAAAAGAAAGTAAAAATTTAGAAATTATATAGAATTTTCCTATTTTTGACTTTTTTTTTCTTTTAATGTAAATAAACACAATGAAAAAAAAATACATACACGTCGAATTGATAACCTCCTCCTTTATTGAGTCGGTTAAAAATACTGGTGTTATAAATTTGCTATGGTTTTTAAATTTTTTGAAGTATTTTAAAATATAATACTAATATTGGTTAAATTTCTAGCACCCGAAATATGTTATATAGTCTATAATATTCATCAGTATACAACTAAATTAATACATTTAGTTTTCTGGAAAAAGGGGGGAGGATGTGATTCATAGTAAAGATGTTATATCTTGTTACAGAAGAAATACATGAAAAGGTAAGAATTTATGCTGTTTAATATATTGTATTCATGTTTTTTATATTCATTAAGTTTTGCGAATCTTAACATTTGCTATTAACAAATAGCCAATATTTTAACATTGCAGAACAGATTTGGAATTCTCCCGTGGTCTGCCATCTCGTTTTATAAATCAAAACATTTTTATTTCCAAAATAATCTTCATCCATATTTACTTATTATAAACACATTATTTAATTTTATTGACTAATTTATTTATATTTAATAATAAAAGTTAAAATGTTTTGATTTAAAAAACACTGAAAGTGATAATAAATCGTCAAATATATTTTCAACCTTTGTCATTAACATGTCACCTATTTCATTTAAAATACTTGACATTAAATTACTCAAATTCAAACAGCACTTTTTAATAATAGTTTCTTCAAGTCCTGTTAAAGTTTTCCTTTTTGCAAATTACACATTTTAAAACATAACAAAATAAATAATGCTGAGCGTTTTTTTTTTTTTTTTTTTTTTTTAAATAGACTTTTTGTAAAGAACACACTTCCATTTCCATACATACCTTTCACTCATTTCATAAAAAAAATCAATAAGAAACAATATGAACCAACAGCATTTTATTTCAACATCAAAAGCTTTTTTCTAATTTACACACGCAAAAATAAAATATGCAAGATTTGGATCTGCTAACAAAAAAGATTCATGGATATACATTTTATCGCTATTTCGGGCTCTCCAGAAAAATCCTTTTAGTAAAACTTGTTGTTTCACAAAATCCCTTTTAATAAAACAGACCCTTTCACAAAAATTTTATTACTAAAAATAATCTTGACGAAATAACTTAAAATAATAAAATAGGCTCATTCACAAACAAAAGTTTATTTCAGAAAAGCATACTCTTCATTATGTATTTTGTTATGTTCTAAAATGTGTAATTTACAAAAAAGAAAACTTTAGCAGGACTTGAAATTATTATTATTAAGTGCTGTTTGAATTTGAGCAACTGGACTTAATATTTCGAAACAAAATATTATTTTTCGCAAAAATATAATAAATTTCACAAAAATAACTTTTATTTTTCATAAAATGTTCCAAGGAAAAAAAAAAAAAAACAAGCATCGATTTCTGATAAACAAACTCAATACTACTGACGGAAAATAATCTTCAAGAAATTAAATTCCTATAAATACTATTAATAAATTAAAGTTATTGAATACAACAACAGGTTACAATAAGAAAAAAACGGATTTATAATATTATTTTAATGCATAAATACTCTTTTTTTAATTCAAGATATCTATGGAGAACAACATCCTATATCGCTAATGTTAGGGTTAGTATATGTTTTGTAAAAAACGATATAAAATGAAAAATATTATGAATAATAATATATTTAAAACTTAATGAATATAAAAAACATGAATACAATATATTAAACAGCATAAATTCTTACCTTTTCATGTATTTCTTCTGTAACAAGATCAAATATTTAATAATCTTCCAGACTCGTACCGTACCGATCACAACGACAACGTGACTTTGCCCGCTAAAACTTCGTTCTTCTGGAGGCGGGAGGCCGCGTGTAGGGTTAGTGGATCTGCCTCCAGTCGGTGACGTCACAAGCCTGTCGTCTGCTCAGCGACAAGGCATTGTAGAGGGGGCAATGATTAGAGGCATGTTTTTCTTGGAACGAGTGTACTGTATATTTTTTTGAAAACTTATATCCCAGGCACGAATTCTTTCAGAGTAAATAAATGAAAGAAATAAACTAGATACCTTTTACAAAAATCAAAACAATAAATGAATTTAGAAAGAAAGCAGATTATATAACTTCATTCATGAGTGAGTGGTTTCAAATTGTAGATGATGGAGCAGAATGCAAGAGCAGTTACAAATGTTTGCTTTAGTTAAGGTTCAAATCCATTTCAAATTACTACGTTTGACACATTCATAAAATCATTATCATCTGTTTGCATATAAAATTTGATATATTTTTAATCAGGTCTCTAAGAATAAAATAGTATTGTAATTTTTCTGTAAAAATTAAAACTGATATTTTAAACAGGCTTTTGAGACGCGCGAGTTAGAGGTCTGCACGGCCCGGGCTTAACTTTTTTCTGCAGACTTGGGCCGGGACGGTCCAGCCTTCTTTGTTCTGGGCCAAGCTGTGCTTGGATGTTACTCTTCCAAAAGGTCTGCGTGGACCGAAATTTGCAGGACATCATAAAAATCAGATAAATTAGGCCTGGCACAACAATTTTTGCGAAAAATGAATGTATTTTTAAATGACCATTCTTCTATAATTAAAATTCGTTTTAAAGAATAGTACATACTATTCTAAGCAAAAAATAAAATAATAATAGAGTACAGTAAAACCTGTGGAATAGAAAGAGTCTATGACGAAAACCTTTCTTACACCGAAAAATGTCTTGATCCGTGCAAAAAGAATATAATACATACCACAGACAATGTACCTGCTAAGAATGGAACCTGCCTATAACGGATTTTTTTTCTCTTACTGAATCTCCATTTGAATGTAATAGTCTAATTCAATTTTTTAATCACTGTTTATGTACCTTATTGTGTAAGTGATCATAAATATTGCTGATATTTTGCATTCCACGCATTTTGAACATAATCTGAAAATAAAATCTATTGATAAGTAAGTGTGCTTTTTGAATAAGTAAGTGTAATTTTTATTTTAGATTACTGTTGCTTCAGAAATATCGGCATGCTTTGTAGATATTCAGTCGGGCGAGGCTGGTACGAACTTTTTGCTTATTCCGGGCCAGGCCGTGCCTGGCGAGAGAGGTGGTGGGGTGGGATGGGGAAGTGGAAAATGAAAATTATAAAAGGGCGCCAAAGTCAGGTCCTCCCCCCCCCCCCCAATAAAAATTTCAAGCTACGCCCCTGGTGGCAGATATTCTGTAATAAGAAAATTTATGGTGATAAACAGTTGGTAGGTCGGGTTGAAATGTTTTGTTTGCTTTTCTGTGGATAAAGAATGTAGAAGTAGACCTCTATATTGTGCTGTGGCCCCACCCTGATTGTACTGACACTGATACAATTCTTTATGAGCGCGTTCAGAGATCAAAATGCCAGTAACTCTCATCATTGGGGAATGCCGTCATATGAAATTTTTAGAGTAAATTTGAGTTAAAGCGGCTGTGAAGGATTTTGGGTAGACTTGTGGGCATGTTTACAAACAAACACTTTCGTCAATCAATATTCCACTACATTTTTATCATACGATCATTGCAGCAATCGTCCTAGCGACGTTGGCCAATTATTTCATGGACCAATGTAATCGTAGACAATGGAATGATCAGAATGTAAACAGTCGTAGACGAATGGAATGATCAGAACTCAAGTGTACAGTGGGAGTCATAAAAAACGACAGTTAACAGTTGCAGTTTGCTATAAAACGAACAAACAAACCAGGTTTCCTACCCACGTGATCACTTTACCCAACAAAATTCTGTAGGAAATGTGGGCTATCAGAAGTTTGGATAATTTCCGGCTCTGAATTCTACAAATGACACGTGAAATTTCCCGTGATATTGATCTCTGATAAATTAAAGTGGAAAGTAAAAATAAACACTTTTAAAAATTGTAAAAAATATGAAAACAAGAGGCTTATATTTCCCGAACAGATGCAAAAACATTTTCAAATATTTTAAACAATTAATTTCTAAATTATATTAAATTTATCGGCAAAATTTTAAAACTATTGGAAATCCATATCAAAAATTTAGCATTCATAATTTTACGTCTAAGGCTGGGATTACGGTGCCTCGCTTAAGATCAATCTTGAGCGTAAGTCTGACTTACGATATAAACAAACCGTAATCGGTATTGCAGTGCCTCACGTTCTTACGCTACGCTAACCAGAAAGCTATCTTACGACGAAGCGCAAGTGTATGCGCGCGCAACCATAACAAATCAAACTATGGCCTCTGATTGGCTAACTGCAGGAGGACTTACGTTTAAGCAGGAGGACTTACGATGAGGCACCGCAATACGAAGTTAAGATAGATCGTAGGAACGCCCATCCTAAGATCGAGCATAAGATTTAAGAAAGCGAGGCACCGCAATCCCAGCCTATTAATCCATTAAACAAATGTTCCATTTTCATTTCAGATAAAATTGAAATTTGGAAAATCGTCTGCATCCCCATAGGAAAACATTATGACCTAAAAAAGAACAAAATAACACATGAAAATAAATCACAACTTACCGATCTTTGGGACTAAAAAATAACTTTTCACTCTTGTTCTTACAAACAATAAACGTATATCTTCGTAGCATTTTGAAGAATTATAATGACCTATTTGATCTTCAAAGAATAATTTTAATAATGAACATTAATCAAGATTCAAAAATCAAATAGCGAACGCCGAAAATTTGCACAGTTTCAAATGACAACAGCAAAAAGAGCCAAGCAGAATAGGGTTACAATTAAAGGAAAATCACGAAGATAAAAATCGCCAAAGCGATGATTTAGTTTTTAAGTCATCCGCTGCAGTCGCTCTTTTCAGGCGAAGTTGGGACTCTGTTTAAATTTCCTTACTCTGTGAACCAAAAAGCAGGCAGGATGCAACACCCTTCTGAAACAATCTAGAGGAAACTCTGAAAATGCGTTTTGTGCTGGTGGTGATATACAATCCATTTTTAATTTCACAAAATGTAATATCAATTAAAAAAATATTAATAATAATACATAATTAAATAATATATTTATCTTTCTTATTTAATGTATCTATCTTATTAATTAATAATGCATAGATAATTGTGTTGTGTGTATATATTTAACAAATGAATTTTTATTATTGTTTTTTTGTGTATCCAGTCCTGGGAACTAGATCATCCAGATACTATTTTTTATCGCTTTTGCAGACAGTCAGTTACAGTTTTTCGATCCTGGATACATTGTCTGTGCCTTACAGTGACAATTTAACTGCATTCAATTTATTAGAGTATGGATGTGAGGTCACTGTGGTGGTCTAATCACATGACCATCTGCCCTCATTGTACAAGACTTTGATAGGCAGGTTCAGTCTCTATCTAGCAAAGGGGTCGGTATGCCAATGAAAAGTGAGTAAATGGGCATGCCAACACTTCCTGGGCATATACAGAGTGGATGTCTGTATAGTGGTGTAACCACCCAATTTTAAGTTACTAGCTAAGAACTTAATATATCATCAGTTCTAGATTTATTTTGTATAGATAAGTACTAGAATTTTTCTCGAACAGATGAGTTATCGAATTTGTCTCGTAAAAATGAGTTGATGTTTTTCTTTCATATAGATGAGTTAACAAATTTATCTCATACTGATGAGTTTCTTTCCAAACATGAAGTATTGGCTTCCAAGTTATTTCATTGTCTTTGTTGTACAAAGTTAAATTTCAGTTGATTTAATTTAACAAAATTATATGCTAGGCATTTCTGACTGCTTAATCAACTTTATTCCTGAAATTTTGCAAATATGCATTTTTTAGTAATTTGTAAGCATTGAGCCTGGAGACTCTGTCGCCTTTGAGTGACTTCCTACTAACACAGTCTCACATAAATTTAATTCGAGTTATATTCAACGTGTTGTGGACATTAATCAACTAATCTAGTATGACCCCCCCCCCCCTCTTATATATGCATGAACGATTAATGAGATTTTGTTCAATGTGAATGGCACATACTAAATACAGTAGACTTTTTTCAAATTCACACAGCTTGAAACCAGGGACTGTGCAGATTTTAGATTTTTGTGGATTTCTGGTCTTTTTTTTGTTTAAAATTTTTAAACAGTAATTTGAATGTAGTAAAGCCTTTTAAATTATTATGAATGCTAACAATAAAGTCAAATATTAAAATAATTAAGTAGCTTGTTAAAATAAATTAAGTAAAATATTAATATAATTTAAATAAAATTGTAGAGAAAAGTTCCTCTACATAACTGTAAAAACAACTTTTAACACATCTATGGAACTGGCATTCAGAAAAGGAGCACCATTCTACCTTAAAAATCAAACGGCACCTCCTCTGACTTAATGAGGTTATCTAATCAGCAAGCGTTTCAATTCCCCCTTCTCTTACAACGTGTTCATGGGGTTAGAAAAAGGGAAGATTTTTTTCTCCCTGCTTTTCTTTACCAAATTAGCAACACGGTTTGTAGTGTCACTTGAGTAGAAAATTTGCAAGTAACGTTGGTGCTCGGGACCATTACTTTCTTTAAGGATACAAACCACAGTGTATTGTTTTATTTTTCAAGTAAAGAAAAAGTTTTAAATTTATCCTATAACATAACAGTGAGCCTGTTTTCTTTAATGAGGAACTGTATGCAAAATAGTGTCTTTTATTTCAAAATGGGGACTCAAAAAAATTTCGTCTGCACCTCTGTGGACTGGTTGTCATCATTTTGAATAGTGTAGTTTGCCACCTCTATAGTCCAGGTGCTAGGAGTGAAAAAACTGCAAATCGTGATACAGTTATACCGTTTGGTCAGTATCTACTCTATATTAATACAAAGCATATAAGAAGGGGAGGCATCGCGTAAAGTCGGGGAAATTCAAGATGGCGGCTGTTATTCAAAATGGCGTCATTTTCGTGAATTAATGCAATTTCGTTTCTATTCATCGTATAAAACCATGTTTGATGGAAATTTCAATGTTTTTAGATAAAAAATATTATTTGTAACACTTTACAGCACAGTCTAAAAGTATTTATGAATTCAGTTTGCATGTTTGTCTGTCTGTCTGGTCGTCTGTCTAGTCGCGCACTAACTCGAAAAAAAAAATAACCAATCCAGATAATTAAAATATGGTATTGTAGTATACCGTAACAAGTTCGGTATTCATTTTCAAGTGGGCATCATTCATAGTTCCTTTACAGGGGCAATCAAAAGTACTCCGTTACATTATGATCTGTAGACGAAAATCATTTGCAATGTGTTTTAATGATGTTATACTCTTTGTAACATATTCAAATTAATATACATCAGTGCGGTGCAGTACAAGATACTTACTGTAGAATATGCAGTGCATACCAGTTTTCGTTCATTTACAGGGGCTCACAAAATAATACGGTCACAGGACTTTCAATAAGCACAATGCTGTCTATGCGCGTTTTTATTTATATAATGTATTTTTGAACTTTGCTAGATATGAAAGAATTGCAAATTGTCATAAGAACATTTTCTTTTATATAAATATACAATGTAGCGTGTATTTATATATTTATTACAATGTAATTCTGATGACGAGGCACCACCCAAAATGAGAGTTATTCAATATGGGGTTTTGATCCAAAATTCCATCACATATTTCATTTGAATGTTGCGATGTTTGACTCTACTCTCAGACTCTTTGGTGCGCAGACGATCAATCTGACAATTGATATGAAAAGATTTTTGTTTATGAAAGATTTGTTCTATATATAGTTTTATAGCGCGATGCACGATTATATACTAAAACGCGTGAAAAGGATGAATTTTGTAAATATTCAGTGTCAATATCTACACCATTTACGTTTTCATGTTAATTAATGTTTTCGTTTTTCCTAAGAATGCAGTTTCCCTTAAATAATTAATTTTCATCGAAGTCATCCATTTAAAGAGACCACGAATTGAGGTAAGAAAATTGTTATAATTTTGTGTGCATTTGATGTTTCAAATTTTTTTTTCAAAATCATATAATACAAATAAACGCTACTGTAGCTGCTACTTTTTACAGTAGTTTGAAGTGTAGCTCACTGGATTTTGAATAAGGTAGTGTAGGGAGTAGCGCGATACAAAAAAGTTTGTAGCGAGAACCAACGCTACTTTTAACGCTGCTTTTAGGGTAGGAAATGTATAATTCTGCAAATCCCGTTGCCGAAATTTGCTTCTATTATGCAAAATTTGTTCTGCTCAACAACTTGCGAACCTAAGCTGTTAATCTCAGCTGCAGTGTATAACAACGTATCGCATGAGGTGATAGACTTTCCCCATTGACACTTGCTACTAAAATCTAGCACTAATCTACCAAATGATTTAATTTTCTTTCTGGCAACATTTGTCTATTTACTCATTATTAAGTCTTCATGTTTTAACGCCGGTTTCTTATTATTCGGAATTTCTTGATTTACAAATTTATTTATTATTTTCATCTAGAGTTGTTTTTCTATAATTTTCTAGATTATAATATTACTCTCTTAATTTTGCTACGAAATTTAATGTGTGTATAAATTAACATTTTGGAAACAAACACAAAACATTTTCTTGTGTGTTATCTTTTTTTAATGCCCTCGATCATGTTGCATTCATTTAATTATATCCCGGTAGACACGATATAACGAGGGTTCGGTTTATTAATTATTTCCTGTCTTCAATTTCTAGTGTAAATGGAACCCTTTGACAAAATCTGAAAGTAACGAAGTAGTGACTACTTTTGAAAAGTAGTTTTTAGTCGCTACTTTTTAACACAAGTAGTTGTAGTTAACTACATTTTCGATAAAGTAGTTGTAGTTGTACTTCTCTACAACAAAAAAGTATTTTTTCCGACCCCTGAATGGGTCCATCATTTAGAATAACCCTGTATAATTAAAAACGCGCATACTTAGCATTGTGCTTAATGAAAGTCCTGTGACCGTATTATTTTGTGAAACCCTGTAAATGAACGAAAACTGCTATGCACTGTATATTCTACAGTAAGTATCTTGTACTGCACCGCACTGATGTATATTAACTTGAATATGTTACAAAGAGTATAACAACATTAAAACACATTGCAAGCGATTTTCGTCTACAGACCATAATGTAATGGAATACGTTTGATTGCCCCTGTAAAGGAACTATGAATGATGCCCACTTGAAAATGAATACCGAACTTGTTACGGTATACTACAATACCATATTTTAATTATCTGGATTGGTTATTTTTTTTTCGAGTTAGTGCGCGACTAGACAGACGACCAGACAGACAGACAAACATGCAAACTGAATTCATAAATACTTTTAGACTGTGCTGTAAAGTGTTACAAGTAATATATTTTATATCTAAAAACATTGAAATTTCCATCAAACATGGTTTTATACGATGAATAGAAACGAAATTGCATTAATTCACGAAAATGACGCCATTTTGAATAACAGCCGCCATCTTGAATTCCCCCCACTTTACGCGATGCCTCCCCTTCTTATATGCTTTGTATTAATATAGAGTAGATACTGACCAATCGGTATAACTGTATCACAATGTGCAGTTTTCACCTTATTTTTGTCGTGTAGCACTTGGACTACTAATGTCGAGCCATGAGACAGAGTAGCATAAAGATGTCATTTTAATCTTCAGGCTCAATTAGTGTCATAGAATTATCTCCTGGTGTTGATCAGGTGTTTTCCTTCAATATTCCTTCATATTTATGAATTCAGTTTGCATGTTTGTCTGTCTGTCTGGTTGTCTGTCTAGTCGCGCACTAACTCGAAAAAAAAATAACCAATCCAGATAATTAAAATATGGTACTGTAGTATACCGTAACAAGTTCGGTATTCATTTTCAAGTGTGCATCATTCATAGTTCCTTTACAGGGGCAATCAAAAGTATTCCATTACATTATGGTCTGTAGACGAAAATCGCTTGCAATGTGTTTTAATGTTGTTATACTCTTTGTAACATATTCAAGTTAATATACATCAGTGCGGTGCAGTACAAGATACTTACTGTAGAATATACAGTGCATAGCAGTTTTCGTTCATTTACAGGGTTTCACAAAATAATACGGTCACAGGACTTTCATTAAGCACAATGCTAAGTATGCGCGTTTTTAATTATACAGGGTTATTCTAAATGATGGACCCATTCAGGGGTCGGAAAAACTACTTTTTTATTGTAGAGAAGTACAACTACAACTACTTTATCGAAAATGTAGTTAACTACAACTACTTGTGTTAAAAAGTAGCGACTAAAAACTACTTTTCAAAAGTAGTCACTACTTCGTTACTTTCAGATTTTGTCAAAGGGTTCCATTTACACTAGAAATTGAAGACAGGAAATAATTAATAAACCGAACCCTCGTTATATCGTGTCTACCGGGATATAATTAAATGAATGCAACATGATCGAGGGCATTAAAAAAAGATAACACACAAGAAAATGTTTTGTGTTTGTTTCAAAAATGTTAATTTATACACACATTAAATTTCGTAGCAAAATTAAGAGAGTAATATTATAATCTAGAAAATTATAGAAAAACAACTGTAGATGAAAATAATAAATAAATTTGTAAATCAAGAAATTCCGAATAATAAGAAACCGGCGTTAAAACATGAAGACTTAATGAGTAAATAGACAAATGTTGCCAGAAAGAAAATTAAATCATTTGGTAGATTAGTGCTTGATTTTAGTAGCAAGTGTCAATGGGGAAAGTCTATCACCTCATGCGATACGTTGTTATACACTGCAGCTGAGATTAACAGCTTAGGTTCGCAAGTTGTTGAGCAGAACAAATTTCGCATAATAGAAGCAAATTTCGGCAACGGGATTTGCAGAATTATACATTTCCTACCCTTAAAGCAGCGTTAAAAGTAGCGTTGGTTCTCGCTACAAACTTTTTTGTATCGCGCTACTCCCTACACTACATTATTCAAAATCCAGTGAGCTAAACTTCAAACTACTGTAAAAAGTAGCAGCTACAGTAGCGTTTATTTGTATTATATGATTTTGAAAAAAAAATTTGAAACATCAAATGCACACAAAATCATAACAAGTTTTCTTACCTCAATTCGTGGTCTCTTTAAATGGATGACTTCGATGAAAATTAATTATTTAAGGGAAACTGCATTCTTAGGAAAAACGAAAACATTAATTAACATGAAAACGTAAATGGTGTAGATATTGACACTGAATATTTACAAAATTCATCCTTTTCACGCGTTTTAGTATATAATCGTGCATCGCGCTATAAAACTATATATAGAACAAATCTTTCATAAACAAAAATCTTTTCATATCAATTGTCAGATTGATCGTCTGCGCACCAAAGAGTCTGAGAGTAGAGTCAAAAATCGCAACATTCAAATGAAATATGTGATGGAATTTTGGATCAAAACCCCATATTGAATAACTCTCATTTTGGGTGGTGCTTCGTCATCAGAATTACATTGTAATAAATATATAAATACACGCTACATTGTATATTTATATAAAAGAAAATGTTCTTATGACAATTTGCAATTCTTTCATATCTAGCAAAGTTCAAAAACACATTATATAAATAAAAACGCGCATAGACAGCATTGTGCTTATGGAAAGTCCTGTGACCGTATTATTTTGTGAGCCCCTGTAAATGAACGAAAACTGGTATGCACTGCATATTCTACAGTAAGTATCTTGTACTGCACCGCACTGATGTATATTAATTTGAATATGTTACAAAGAGTATAACATCATTAAAACACATTGCAAATGATTTTCGTCTACAGATCATAATGTAACGGAGTACTTTTGATTGCCCCTGTAAAGGAACTATGAATGATGCCCACTTGAAAATGAATACCGAACTTGTTACGGTATACTACAATACCGTATTTTAATTATCTGGATTGGTTATTTTTTTTCGAGTTAGTGCGCGACTAGACAGACGACCAGACAGACAGACAAACATGCAAACTGAATTCATAAATACTTTTAGACTGTGCTGTAAAGTGTTACAAATAATATTTTTTATCTAAAAACATTGAAATTTCCATCAAACATGGTTTTATACGATGAATAGAAACGAAATTGCATTAATTCACGAAAATGACGCCATTTTGAATAACAACCGCCATCTTGAATTCCCCCCACTTTACGCGATGCCTTCCCTTCTTATATGCTTTGTATTAATATAGAGTAGATACTGACCAATCGGTATAACTGTATCACAATGTGCAGTTTTCACCTTATTTTTGTCGTGTAGCACTTGGACTACTAATGTCGAGCCATGAGACAGAGTAGCATAAAGATGTCATTTTAATCTTCAGGCTTAATTAGTGTCATAGAATTATCTCCTGGTGTTGATCAGGTGTTTTCCTTCAATATTTGTGTCTTCAGTAATTCTAGATCAGTGCACATGATTTGAAAATCAATGACATTGTGTTACAGACTAGTTTCCTAAGCCTGCTGCTATATGCTAAAACAATACATTTGACATTTGTGTCTCAAGAAAGCGGAATTATTATTTTAACCAAGAATGTGATTGGCAAATCTTCTTACATAGTACAGGGCTATGTCTTGTGTGTTAAAAACCTCATTCGCCTCATGATATCCAAAGTTAATGCTTTACAATGATAATAAGTGATAAGTGTTGAAATATACTTCTGGATGAATTGAGATAAAAAATTCATCTTATAAGCAAAAAGTATATGCAGCATTTGAATAGGCCTAATTCAGAGGTCTAAGTGAATTAAGCACAATATGTTATTCTTGGCCAAATAATTTATACTCTTACTTAATTTAATTACTATTGATTGGATTCATATGCTCTTTTCCATTTTTACATGCTATTATTATAATTAATGATCTTTACACACGTTTTCACAGTTACATGCCGTTATTATGAGTGTTTATCTTTATGAAAATAAATAATCCAGATTTTCACATTTAATCAGATATTAGTATAATTATTTCAGTGTTTAAATCTCCTTCCTTATGCCACTATTATTATTAAAATTCATGCCATATATGTTTAAATTATTAATTGAATCAATTTGCCCTATTTTTTAAAACACAACACATATAAATTTTTGCTATAAATTATCTACTATACTTTCGTATTTCAAATTCTGAAAATTAACAATGTAGTGTTAATTAATAGCAAGAGCCTAACCCTTCAAAAATATTAACATGTAAAATAATAAAAATTTAAAAGATGATTAAAATCTTAAAAATAAAGTCAAGTAAATAATAATTAAGGATGCAGTACTAAATATTAATAATAAAGATGAAATATCAAATTTTCTTGTTTTATTCAGAGAATACTCACTATAAAGGAAAGTATATTTTTATTATAAGCTTCAGTCATTTATTTACATTAAACTTTGTGAATGTGGACAAAACAGTTGTCTGCTTTAGTTTTTTGTTTTATTATTTGGCCCTGAAGTTGTTGAACAGTCATTACTTTTTGTTCAGAAATAACATACAATTGTGCTAAAAAATGAGTAGATGAACCAGAATCTATCTTTTTTATTATCTCTACTTTTTGAATTATTTTCAAACTTGTGTGGGTTTTTTTTCTACTTTTTCTAAAGATTCGAATCATACATATTATTAGCATTATTATGTACGAAAATTACAAAAAAAACTGAAAATGAATGTTAAAGAATCGAATGATAAAAGATAACAGTAAATATGTAGTTATAAACAATACGACTTCAACAGTTGCAGTTGCAGGTATTGTGCACTACTACTGTTGTACCTATATTTTCATCTTAGAAACAAAATTAATTTACATCAGAATCGCAAAAGAACGAAATTTTATTTCAAGTTTATCTAGATTAAATAAATACAAAATACTTAATCAAATTTAAAAATGTCTTGGGGGAAAAAAGATTGTGATTGTGACCAATATTAGCGGCATCTTGAATTTCTTAGGAAATAAAATTCGTATTTTATTTAAGAGAAAGCTTGTGTTCTGTCATAATAACCAGAATTACTTATTAAAATGTGTACGTAATAATGAAAATATAAAAATAAATATTAAAAAATGGGGAAATGAATGCAAGAAAAATAAATAATTCAGTTACAGTTTACATTTGCAAATATAATGCAGGACCTAAATATGGCCAATTTTTGTTATGGATATGCGAAATTTACATCAAAGTTGAAAGCAACGTAATTTTATTAAGTAATTAATTAGCTGTAACAGCCAAAACAAATAATATTAAAAAAAGAATCGTAAAATAAACTATGCGATTGACACCAATTTCAGCACCATCTTCAATTTTTTTCGCAAAACTTCACTATAAGTTCACTGTTTATATCTGCAACTATATGTGGATTTTAGGCATTTTTCGATTTTAGAGTCATGGATTTAAGGGAGTCTACTCTATTAAAAAGATATCAACAATTAACCAAGAGTTTCTTTTACAATTCATATGACTCTTATGATGATGACAGAAGGTAAACTTTTATATTTTTCCAGTATATGTACCTTTTACTGTCTGTATTTACAAAATGTCGAGGGAGCACAACTGCTTACTGCGAAAATTGCCATTCTTTTATTTAGTTCTAGTATTCACATAAAGAGTATGTGTGCAAGTATTATTGTAATGTAATTTTAAACCTTGATGGAAAATGTTTTAAGTTAATTTTAATAATTAATTGTTAGTTTCATTTTTTGTTATTTCAGAAGGTTTTCCCTTTCTGTAAGTATGTTGTGAATAAATATATGTTATTTCTTTTCTGTTTTATTTTAATGGACTAACTATCTATGCATTGAAATGACGTAACTTTTAACTTCGTTAGTTCGGGGGTCATTCTGAGTAAAAAAAAATTCTAAAATTCACAACAAATTTTCTGAAAGGTTACAACAAGGGGGGGAAGGGGGAGGGTGAATCCACTCCTGACAGTAACTATGTGTTTTTTACACACCCCTTTGACGATATTTGCGTTTTTTTCGCGATCTTTTGACGAAGTTTGCGGTTTTTCCGTGATCTTTTGACGAAATTTGTCGTTATTTCGCGATCTTTTGACGAAATATGCAGTCTTTTCGCGATCCTTTAACGAAATTTGCAGTTTTTTCGCGATCCTTTGACGAAATATGTGTTTTTTTGCAATTATTTGACGAAATTTGCCTTTTTTGCGATTTTTTGACGAAATTTACGTTTTTTTCAGCGATTCTTTGACGAAATTTACGTTTTTTCGTAATCCCTAGACGAAATTCGCGGTTTTTCGCGATCCTTTGTCGAAATTTGCGTTTTTTTGCAATTTTCTGACGAAATTTGCGTTTTTCCCGCGATCCTTTGACGAAATTGGCGATTTCTCTTCGAACGATTGACGAAATTGATTTTTTCGGCGACCATTTGTCGAAAAACGGGATATATTTTATGTCCGAATTTTCAGATTTATGACCGATTTTTTTTTTATTTTCGGAAATGACTGCCTTAATTTTTCGGAAAATTCGGAACAGAATCACCCCTGCGTTGGTTACAGCAGGTGAACTGGTTTTACTTTCCTAAGTATTTCTTTTACAGTTACTTTGTACTGTCAATCTGTAAGCCAGAGGTCTTTAAGTAACACAGTACATATATTTTTTAGTACTTTTGATTATAGTGTTAATTAAATTTATTACTATAACTACTCTAATTTTCCCTCTGACTAGGAGTCCCTATCTTTTATTTAGATGCTCTGCTTAATCGACAACCAGGAAGTTAGGTGCATTTTATCCTGACCTCATTTTGTCTAATGTATGTAGTTTATTTAAAGGCCTGGTAACCAATTTTCATTATTTTGCTTAAAACTGTCCAGTAGGTGCAGTTCAGATTGAGGTTCCTACTCAGCTGATTTTACTTGCATAAATTATACACAAATAAGCATTATAATGTAATACAAAATGCATGACATATTTTTGCTTAAATAATCCATATAAGATTTAATATTTTTTCATTTGTTGTTGCTTCATTTTTGTAGCTTTTTGTAATATTGAGCAAAAAATCTTACTTTTTTAAAAATAAAAATGAGAAGGCCCAAAGGAAATAACAAAATTGGATAATAGCAAATAACAAATTAGGAAAATAAGCACTTGGATTACATTTTTGTAACAGTTTTGTCCTGTATATCTTGCACAAAAGGTTCCTCACTAGCATGAATTAATAGATGCTTGCTTAATTTTCTCTTTTGAGAAAACTTCTTGTTGCATATTTCACAAATAAAAGGTGTCACACCAGTATGAATTAAAAGGTGTTTTTTCAAGTTACTATTATCAGAAAACTTCTTGTTGCATATCTCACACATAAAAGTTTTCTCTCTTGCATGAATTAACAGATGCTTGTTTAAACTGCTGTTTTGAGAGAATTTCTTGCTGCATATTTCACACGTAAAAGGCTTCTCACCAGTATGAATTAAAAGATGCCTTCTTAAATAACTCTTTTGAGAGAAATTCTTGCTGCATATTTCACAAATAAAAGGTTTCTCATCAGTATGAATTAACAGATGCTTGTTTAAACTGTTCTTTGTAGAGAATTTCTTGCTGCATATTTCACACATAAAAGGTTTCTCACCAGTATGAATTAAAAGATGCCTTTTTAAATAACCTTTCCGAGAGAATTTCTGGCTGCATATTTCACACATAAAAGGTTTCTGACCAGTATGAATTAATAGATGCTTGTTTAAATTGCTCTTTTGAGGGAATTTCTTGCTGCATATTTCACACATAAATGGTTTCTCACCAGTATGAGTTAATAGATGCTCACGCAAATGTCCCTTTCGAGAGAATTTCTTGCTGCATATTTCACAAATAAAAGGTTTCTCACCAGTATGTTGGCAAAGATGGGCTATTAATTGAAACTTTTTAGAAAATCCTTTGTTGCATACCTCACAAACAAACGATTTTCTATGCTGTAAGTCAGAAGTTGCTTTTCCAAAAGGCTCTTGTAAAGATATATTTTGCTGCATATTTCAAACTTTAAAGACTGGTATGAATGCCATAATATTGATTTAAATTTATGGCTTCATACATCTGCAATAAACAGAATTATGTTAATATATCACCTTATATGATTAATTAGAAACCTAGCAAAATGAACTTCTCACAAAATCAATGAAGAACACTGAATTAAAATAAAATTTCTACCGTAATTTTTAAAAACTATGGTACACTCAATGATAATCTGACACTTGCAGAACCCGGAGTATAATCAAAAATTGTCACATGCAGTTCCTAACTGCACAAAGGTTAAATTATAATTAAAAATACTAAAAATAAAATAACTAATATAAATAATAAAAAGATATACCTTATCTTACTATAAAAAATATTATTAATAAAAAATACAGCAAATTTAAGGAGAAAAGTCTATGATTTCCTATCTTCTACAACAAAAATGAAATATTTTAGAAGCAATGAGGAGAAAATAAAATAATTTTGTGACAAGAAGAATTTTAATATACAGATGCGTTTAGACAGAATTCCTCTAGATTTCTGAAAAAAAATTTAATCTTATATAAATGATTACTGAAAAAATATTCTGAATTATCTCTATATAATAAAACACAGTGTAACTATGCCAGTTCTGACCACTCTGCTTTGCGAATCGACCGTAGCTTAAGGCCATGTTAAGCTTGATGAAAAATATATGCTACTATATGACAGCTAAATGACTACTTGAAATTATGTCTGTTCAGCATATTTTCGTATAAAATATGTATATTATATCCAGTTATATATTTTTAAGTTTTAAATTAAAAATAACAGATTAAACATTGGATTACCAGATTTAAACAAATGAATATACTGTTGTCATTCAGAAACACAAATTTCAGATCTAGAAAGAATGAATGATTCTTTGAATGTTTCATTAAAATATCCGATTATGCTCTTAAAATATTTGTAAAAGCATATTAAAGTCTTTAAATATATAAAAGGATTTTTTTAATTTATTTCTGTGAGCATTTTTTTTTCAGAAATAGCGGTGATAGCTTTCACAACAGAGAGGGTTTGCGATGATCCACCAGTATTTTATATTTCATTCCTAATTACTGTTCTGGAGCCATCTACTGGCAATAAATATAAACGAAGGACGTGCCACAGTCCTCAACTCAATAGGAAATGCAACTAATATTAAATATTGCTGTATTTCGTTACATTAAGGCGCTTAATTTCAATGAAAGTTTAGAAAAGTTGAATCGTCTCAAAACTTTTACTTAAGTAATTTAATTTTGCAAATTTCCAAATTATTTTTAATTTATGCATATGTCTCAATTGTTCTAATGGTGCATTTTGTTGAGCTTTAAACGGGATACAAATTACTAATTTACATCATTAAGAAATTTAGCTTACAGAAAAAGTTGGGATATAAAAACATATCATTTCAAAACTTTTGCCAACTACTGTACATGGAAAAAATAATTTATTATAGTGACATAGAAGCAATACAAAAGGCAGGGGGGTCAAAATATCTTGTGTTAAAATTCCCTGATATTTCCAGGTCAGCATTAAAATAATGATATTTTGATATACAGTTCCTTTCGGAAAACATTACTCGGATACATAGCCATTATTTAATTAAAGTGGAAAATAAAATAAAATTGGATTAAAAGATATTTAAATAGGAATCATATAACCAACATAAATAATTTCATTTTTCTAAGAAATTATAATTTAAAAATAAATTTATTCAATTTATTGTAACCAATAAAAAGAGCTTAGTATTGTGGATATGCATTACCTAACTTGCATTTATAAAAAGTTAAGTAAAAGCTATTTTGACTATGCTATAACATCACTGTCAAAGAATAAAAATGTGCATAGATTTGAACGATGAGTCTATATTACAAGAGATTTAATAACTTTAAATACACCATTTAAATTTTACTAAAATTAAAAATATAATTGGTTAAAAATTTCAAAAGTTTTTTTTCTTAGTTTAAGTAAAATTATTTACTTTCTCACTGCTGTAATATCTTCTATTAATACCTCCAATTTTTTTATTAGCATAATGCTTTATAGTTTCAATTTTTATCACTAATAACTTTATTTTCTTCTTAACTACTTCAGCATCTTTCTCCAATAAAACTTTTTTCTTTTTTTACAGCATCATCTACTGTGGAATTTGCATTTTTGAAACTACGTATGAGTTTTGTTGCAACTTCCAGTTTGTAACTCCAAAATAATGGAATTACTAATTGGAAATTCTAGATTATTATTATTATTATTATTATTATTTATACAACAAGTAAAATCATTAAAATTGAAGCAACATTCAATAATAATTTAAAATTAAATTAAATTAAAAAATTAAAATTTTCAAAAATTATTTTATTTGGAACAACAGAGATAGTACACACATGGACTTGATTATTTGTACAAATATTACATTTGGTATAGAGAAGTTTCAGAAACTATATCTGGTCAATTATTTTTTGGGTATGCAGCAAAAGATTATTTTGCTAATTTTTTATGCTATAGATATGGTAGAATTAGTTTAACTCAGCTGATTTTTTTATGCAAGAGCTATGGTATAATTAGAGTTTTCTTGGCTTAGCACACAGTTTACAAAAAAAAAAAAAAAAAAAAAAAAAAAAAAAAGAAACAGATTAATGAAATTGTACATGATACTCTGTTAGGCTATGTTTTAATAGGTACTGCAATTATTTTTTGATATTCATATTCAATTTTTTTCTTATTTCATGTTAAATTTGCATTTTGAAAAGACAGCGTAATGCAAAGAAAAATCGATCAAAATCTACAAAATAAAACTGCATGCAATATTTTCAAAGGGTGTTGTGTTTAAAATTTATTTAAAAGCTTAGAATATTTTCCCAGTTATTTTATATTTAAGAATTTTTTTCAATTTTTTAGGTACTTATGCTAATAACTAATATTTATTTTTAAAAACTTAAAAAATTATTTTCATACCATTTTAAACTTTAGAATAAGGTTTTTCTAATGAAAGTTATTAAACATTTTTAGAGTAACATGTTAATTTTTAAAGAAAAGCCTTTAAATGTGTAAAATTAATCTTAAAAAAGCTAATCTTATCTAAAGCCTCTAACTGTATTAAAATTAATCTAGTGTAATCACGTATCCAATGGTTACAGGGGTGTTCAATTACCTCTGATTTAATCTGTTGAGCTGATTCAGATATCAGACCAAATACTATAATCAATAATGTTAACTAGGTGAATTAGGTCCTCCAGATTTGTCCGGGATGGCTCAGTTAGTAGAGCATGGGCACCTTCAGCCAAGAGATCTCTGGTTCGAATCTTGACCTGGAAATTTTTTGCCCAAGTGGGAAATTACAACTCAGGTGATTTCTTTATTAATTTGAATTTGTTGAAATTAATCTTGTGAAAAGTCCATGCTTTGTCAAAAGCAACAAATTTAATTTTTATTTTGTATTTTTTTTTAAACTGTCAGTCATATCATTCTGGGCTTTAGACAGCTGAAAATATGAATATTTCACTTTAATTTTTTTTAAATGATTACTAAAATATCTTAATTAAGCGTTTGTTCATGGCATTTTTAATAAACACCTAAAGCAATATCAACCATTTGTTTTCTGTTTTCAAAGAGGGGGAAAAGCCTGACAGTCCATGAGAAAAGACTTTAACTAACGTATCTGTGATAAGTGAATTTTTTTTTTTTTTAAGGAATCCCGAAAAACAATTACCGCATGCTTTGTGGTACCACCTAAACAATGTATCGGCCATTTTTTTAGAAACACATAAATCTCATATAGGGGGATTGTCTTGTGGGAAGAATCGTGATGCATCATGGTAGGGCCCCTGTTCACCCAAGCATCTATTAACAGGAACCCCTTGATCTAAACCAACTTAATGGTGTTTTCATTAGAAAATTAAATTTAAACCGCACTTGAACAGATCATAAATACTGTTAAATAATTGTTACTTTAAATAATGTAGCTTAAGGTTTAAATAATGTAGATTCAGCTTCAATAATTTAGCTTTTAAACTTAATAATTTAGCTTTTTATAATAAATAAATAAATAATAAAAATAATAATATAATAATAATAAATAAATAATAAAAATAATAATATAATAATAATAAATAAATAATAAAAATAATAATATATTAATAATAAATAAATAAATTAGTTTTTAAGCTTAAATTTTAAAGCTTAAATAATGTAGATTAAGGATGCTCAGCATTTAGTTATACAATAAATAGTCTACCTACAGTCATACATATTACTTCTGATAGTAACCCCTTTTTCCATGCGCATATAAATCACACAACGATGAATGAGGTTCATCATCTTAACATCAAAACACTATATCAGCTTTTCACTTTGGTTGGCAAAATACAGAATAAATCAACAAACGCTAAGATTCTATAGTCGGCATTCACGCTGGATTGACACAAAACAGTGTTCATGTTTGCTCAGATTTTATATGCAAATCACAGAAAAATTGTGAAACATAACCTACACACTTTCCAGTAACAAGTCAACATTTGATTCAGAGATATTTGTGGAGGGGTGAGACTCAAAATATAATGAAAAAGAGGAAAATACATATCAAGAAAAATTTGTGATACTTTTCACAACATTTACACATAAATTCAGTAAACTACATTATATTGAATATAAAGTATATTGGGACTTAAAACGGCCTATAGGGGCGCTGATAGTGTAAAACTCCAACTTGTAAATAGTAATGTTAGGATTACAGATACATGTGCTTAAATAACACATGCTTTACTAGAGAAAACATAGAATCGGTTTTATATGACTGAACATATATACATCTCAATAAATAATATATCTCAATTTTATGTTCAATGATAAGTAATGTATTATCTTTATTTTGACCATTGATCTTTTTACCTGTTGACATTTTTACCTAAATTCGAACCTCCGGATGCAATGTCAGACTTGATTGGGACTTAAAACGGCCTAGAGAGCAGCGCTGATCGCAGCCGTCGTTACAAGAAAATTGTCCCTTTAACTAATGCTAAAGTGCCATTAAAACCATTATTTATTGTAAACGCATTTGAAACTGTTAGATATTCAAATTTCGATAATTTTTACCTTGTCATACAAACAGAGAACACAAATATCACTTGAAATCTGAAATTGTGCAAAAAAATAATCATTATGAACAAATTAAAAATGCATGTAATGATTGGGAGGGATTTTCCTGAAGTGAGAAGTTATATCTTTTTCCCACCAGATAGCATATTTGAGCACTTGAATTCACAATTGACAAACTTGTTACATTAAAATCAGAGTCTTACAATATATACTGTAATGATTATATTGCATGCGGATGATGCTTACTTTCACACACATACAAGAAAAATAACTACAAATTTATAGTTAATAAACTTGTGCAAAAATATTATAAATATATGCCCAATTCAAATATTTTTATAAAACTCCGATTTACTCAAAATAAAATTTAAAATATTAATACATGTTCGATAACTGCATCATAAAATATTATATATAACAATGTATTCATAAAACACATAAAATTGTTAAATGGTACACAAAACAAGAACCTTTATATGCACTTGTACAAATAAATATGTTGGTAAAAACATAAAAACTATGTTTTGAACTGCTTCTGCAGGTCGTCCTCAGGATAAAATTCGATGGATTGAATTGAGAAACGAAACCTCTCCTGGATGAGATACCTGTCTCATGCAGGAGACGCTTTCATTTCTAGACTTTTACATCATTTTAACATCATATTTTATAAAATTCGATGGATTGAATTGAGAAACGAAACCTCTCCTGGATGAGATACCTGTCTCATGCAGGAGACGCTTTCATTTCTAGACTTTTACATCATTTTAACATCATATTTTATAAAATTCGATGGATTGAATTGAGAAACGAAACCTCTCCTGGATGAGATACCTGTCTCATGCAGGAGACGCTTTCATTTCTAGACTTTTACATCATTTTAACATCATATTTTATAAAATTCGATGGATTGAATTGAGAAACGAAACCTCTCCTGGATGAGATACTTGTCTCATGCAGGAGACGCTTTCATTTCTAGACTTTAACATCATATTTTATCCTGAGGACATTTGCAGAAGCACTTCAAAATGTACATTTTATGTTTTTACCATCATATTTATTGCACCAGTGCATATAATTTTTTTTGTTTTGTGTACCATTTAACAATTTTATGTGTTTCTAGAATACATTTTCATGTAGAATTTAAAATATTTAATTAGAAAAAAGTTAAATTATATTACACTTGACTGGAAATTCATTGAAAAATTACAAAGAGAAATCAGTTTCAATTCTAAAATTAAATATTTCATATAAAATAATATTAAACATTGATCATTATTTTGGTATTTGATGGGTAAGGTTTTTCTAAATTTTAATCACAGGTCTAGCAATTTGCAGTAACATTGATTCAAATTTTAATGAGTGTAACCCAAAATTATTCACATCTAAAGTCTTATACAGGGTTTGAACACATTTTTTTACATAAAAGCAAGGACTTTTAAGAACTTTCAAGGACAAAAATAAATTAAGGACCTATAAACTATTAAATTACAATATGCATTTTTTAATACAGGCTTTCACTTTTGTAAATACAGCTTTTCAACAGTGAAGGGGAGGGGGGGGGTCGAGATGTAGCAGTGTAGATATTTAGAACATTATTACTTATTTCAAAATAACAAATACAGCATTATAAATTTAGTATGCAGGAAGATAATGAAAGGAGGGGTGGCAGAAACTTAATTTTGGAAGAGGGAATTAAGATGATGATTTAACTATATTGTCACTGTAAAGTTGAAGGGTGGGGGGAGGCAGGAATGAAGGAGAAACAAAGAAAAATATTTTTGGATGAGGTGGGGGAATTCTATTATATGGTTATTTATAAATAGGGCAGAAAAATAATTAAAAATTAAAGAGCTTCAAGATTTTTTTACTTGGTGTATTTTGTAAGCGGAAAATGGAAAATTTCAGGTGGGAGGAAGGAAAAAGAGGGAATTTAGATAAGTGATTATTTACTATTAGAATAAAGACACAAACCAGTTATTTGTCAATACTAAAAATTTACAATCAAGGCAGAAAAAAAAGTTCAGTTATTGTTATTGATACAATAAAGTAACAAATAGGAAAAATATTGTTTAAAAAATAAAAGAAGTTCAAAGATTTTTAACTTTGTGACCTGGTCGAGGAGAGGGGCTCAAATCGAGAAAAGCAAAAATTTTATGAGGGGTTGGGAGGAAGTTTATTAGGTGATAAATTATATTTACTATTAATAAAGATATACAAATAAAAGAGAAAAAAAGAAAGTTTTAAAAACTTAAAATTTTGTGTGCTAGGAAAAAGGGAGGGGGGGGGGTAAGGGAAAATCAGACAATTTTGAATGGGAGGAGGATTTTGATAGTTAATTATTTATTGTTATAATATTATAATAAAGAAACAAATAAAGCAAAAAAAAAAAAACAATTTTAATGATTTTAAACTTTGTGAGCTGCCAGAGAGGGAGGGCAAATGAAAGAAGCTGATTGTTTGGGGGAAGGGGAATTTTATTAGATGACTTACCTATAGATGAATAAATAGGACAAAAAAAATTAAATTAAAAGAGTTTTCAAGACGTTAAATTCTGTGTGCTTGGTAAGAGGGGGACAAAGGGGAAATGTCATCTTCGGGTAATTTGTGGTTGAAATTATATGATCAATTATTTATTGTTACAATAAAATAACAGATAGATCAGAAAAAGTTTTTAAAACAGGCTTTTAAAGATTTTAAACTTGAAGAGCCTGGAGAACAAAATGGAAGGAAAGTTTTTTTGGGGGGTGGGAATGTCTATATTGGCAAAAGGGTGTTAAATTATATGATTGCTTATCTTTCTATAATAATAAAGAAAGAATGTATGTGTTTCTTTGTCTATGTGTTTCTTTACTATGTTCTGAAGAGACTGCTGCATGCAGAGCTGCAAAATTTGGTGGGAAAGTACCTCTATGCATGTAGTTTTGCACCTTAAAGCCTCATATTTGAATTTTTGGAACAGATTTTTTATGTGATTTTCAGCATTTTTTGTGGCGTGGCTCGCAACCAGCCAATGAGATCTCTTCTTTCACTGGGACCCGATATTATCATTTTTACACAGATAAAATGGCAGACTAGGAACTTTTCAGCCTCTTTCAGAAACAGCAAAATAATTACACTATCGACACAAAAAATTGCAAACAGAGGTAAAAAAAAAATTACAATTTCAAAAAAAGAAAATTCATAAAAATCCATCAATTAGAACTGAAGATATTACTAGCTGTTACCCGTGACTTCGTTCACGTAACATTAAAAGAAAAATAAATGTACTAATCAAGCAAAATATTTCACTCCAAATAATTAAAAACGTAAATAATTAACTAACTCTTTATCACATTTCATAGAAGAAAATACGATATTTCTTTGTTATAGGGGCCTTGACATAAATCAGTTTAAAAAAAGTAAAATTTTGTGCCAAATAACCGCGAAAAGGAAACTGCAACCAATGGAAAAAAGACGGCCAAATAAAATCGTGTAAATAGACGAATTGGGTAAAAAGAAATGTCAATTTTACCTGATAAACCATTTTACTTTTAACAACTTTGAGAAACGTTTTAACAGCCATCATTTAAAAATAATTCATTGGAAATGGACCCTATTCTCCGTTTGGGTTCGAGGCTACAATTTCCGAAGTGTTTCCCCAAAGCACGTGACTCAACATCACGAAAATCTGGTCCGTTGCTGCTCTATGACATGTAGGATTGCGTTGCAAACGAGTCGTTGCATAATAAAAGACTACAATATGGACTATGTTTCCCCAAAGCACGTGACTCTGACGTCAGTAGGAATAGGGTCCATAGTATATGCTTTTTCTTTAAATTCAATTCTTGTGAATAGGGAGTAATAGTTCCACACCTAAATGCAAAGAGCTTCAATTGCAAAGCTTTTTGCAGCCCAAAATTACATGCAAACGTAACACTTAAATTGCAAAGCTTTTTGCAACCCAAAATTATATGTAAACATTACTTTTGCATGTAATTTTCATTGCAAATTAACATTTATTACGGTTCAAATTAAAATTAATTTGGGTGCAAATTACATGTAAATGTTACGTTTGCATGTAATTTGGGGTTGCAAAAATCTTTGCAATTGCAAGTGTTACGTTTGCATGTAACAGCAAATTTGTGTCCTTGGTTTAATCTATAGCTGAAACAAATCTTGATTTCTTGACAATATGCTAACAGGCGATTTTTGCTCTGCAGAATAAATTGATTCATACAGTTTGAATATGTGGAAATATGTTTTTATTTTTCGGAAATTTTACTGTAATCAAGATTTTTTTTTCACCAACTGTTCAGATTGAAAATAAAATAATTTTTTTCAGTATTGATGAGAAAATGGCATAAAAATATATTAATCCGTTTTATTTCTCCTTTTTTTATCCACAAAAATGAAGTAATTTAAGTACCGTTTTTAGAGAAATTTCGTTAAAATTTACAAAAAAAAATACTAATATCTCGAAATCTAATTCAAAATTTTAAATTCTCAGAGTTTATATGACATTCTCGAATCAATGGTAACCGGTATTAAGTCAATCGCGTTGCATTAAGAGGAGTAGTTGCGAAATACACACAGTCATATTTTAACTTAATAGACTTGTGTTCAATTTTAATTTTCCTAATAATCTTACTGATGCTTGTATTATTAATCACAGAGTTCAGAGAATAAATAGAGATGAAATGTTCATGTTTGGCGTGATGCTGAAAATGCAACCCTACAGTCGGCCCAAACAACTGGCGGCTTGTTTTGAAAACCTCTGCCCGTCCATTGAATCCAGTCCTTGTTCCATGTGCAGCCTCTCTCCATCCAATGAAGTCAGCCCTTGACCTAATGATTTGAGTGATAACCGGCTTCATATTGCAAGCCGATTTTACGGTTCAATACCTCTCTATTCTTTCACTGTACTCAGTGATTATTAATGTATGAAATTGAAACACGCTCCATTTGAAACATATTTAAAAATTCCCGTTTTATTATGACGTCACTTTGATCCCAGAGAAATCTCTTTTCAATGATATAATTCTTGTTAATTTTCTTTTCCTGGCAATAATGACGTGATAATTAGCAGAAAACTTACATCTGTTTGTAACTGATATTCAAGCTTATTATTAATCAGTATCAAAAAAATATTTCAGTTATTCATCTTAAATATGACATCCATTATGTATATACTTTTATTATACACTGATAGTCATGCTCTTTGTAATATTACGAATATTTGAAATACATGTTTTATTTATGACATCATATTTGTTCAAGCCAAGGAGGATCCTTTTCATAGTTCCGTGGTTCAAGCGAAATCTTTTTCTTAGTAATATAATTATTGTTAATTCTTCTTTCTAATATTATAACGCAGTTTTTGACAGAAAAAAATCTTTTTAATGTACCCGATATTCATACTTCATGTATAATAACAAATACTCCATATTGTTGTTTCAAATATCACAGAAATTCATCTTCTTTTGATTTATTTTCATTTTTCACGTGAAAATCGCTCAATTGAAACTTAATTGTTGAGGAAAAATTATTTTTCCGCATTTTTATTTATTGGCAACGATCAAAGCCCTAGCAACGATAAAGTAAAATGGTTAAATGTTATCTAAAAATGTCCATTGATTCTCTATGAAAATAATCAAATTTTGAATTATTAAGAAAAGTAATTGCATAAAATAAACAAAAACCAGTCTATGTTCATTTCCGGTTCATTTCCCATATAATCCACCTATATGCAAAGATACAGGGCCATTAATTTCTCCATTTTGACGCTGGCTTCAGCCTAACATTTGCACACAATCGGATTTATAATATTATTAGGATAGGATATTTCATTAATGAAAATAATTTTATTCAAATTCAACATAACAACTGTCTTTCACTGAGAGAGTGAGTCCAGGGTTGCCAGAATAAGCGATGCCAGAATTAATTGGAAAATTGGTTTATACAGGGCGTTTGAAAAGTCTGGAAACGGTCAAATAACTCGAGAAATATACATCGGATTGAAAAACAGCAAAATGCATGTTCAATATTTTTGAAAAATCTATTTAAGGATATGAAAGTGATCCCCCACACTTTGCCCTACCGGGGAAGAAAGGGGGACAACTTTGAAATCTTAAACGATGACCCCCATTTTTTATCGCAGATTCGGATTCTACAGGAAAAAATACGTAACTTTTGTATTGAACATTTTCTTCAAAACATTGTAGATGGCGCTGTAATCGAGTGCAATGCTGTGAGAATCATTACCATTGCAATGTCAGGAAATGCTGGAATAACTCGAGAAATATACATCGTATTGAAAAACGGAAAAAAGCATGTTCAATGGTTTTGAAAAATCTATTTAGGGATATCAAAATTGCCATTTTTCTAAAATATTAAACACATATTTTTCCAGTATTATGCACAAAAGTTTTATTATATATATAGTATATATATATATATATATATAGATAGATAGATATATATATATGTGTGTGCAACATATATATAGATATATATATATATATATGTGTGTGTGTGTGTGCAACATATATATATATAATATCTATATTATATATTAATATACATATATAACCATATATATATATTACTATCGTTTTCTATATTCAATTTACGTCTGTTTGTACATAAAAGTAGATAAATGGCTTCTTTATATTAAATTGTTTACATATTGAAAATATTGCTTGCGATTATGAAACTGTGAACAGGTTTCCAGAAAATATATTGTCAAATTTCATTCTCTCAACAAGGTCACTGTAAAGTGCAAGGAAAAGTACCATGTTTTGTTTTATATGAAAGATTTAAAAATACATAAAGTAATGTATTATGTATTAATTCAATAATATTTATCTATGGTAGCTTCTAATGAAAGTCTCACATTACAGCCCCCATTAATATGTGTGTAATGTGTCAAAGTTCTAATAAATATAAAATTTTTATTATTAGTTACTTGATAAATATAAACTCAGGATTTTTCTTAGTTGAATCACATTTTCTTGTTAGCTGAAAATTTTCAGCAAAAGCCCAAACCATGTACTAATGTGAGTTATGTGTTATGTCAGCTGTGATCTTGTTTAAAGTATCTCAGTAATACAATCTGCCAACAGATTGTTTGAATAAATTATGTCAACCAGAGTTGTCCAAGATAGCTCAGTTAGTAAAGCATTGGTTTGTGAAGTCAAAACTCCCAGATACGACTCCTGGCATGGAATCATTCATTCAGTTAGAATTACATGAAATTATCTTATAAGATATCGTTACTTTGTAATTCAGATAAAATTAATTTTCTAAAGCATGCTTGATAAACTATTCTAATCCAATTTGACAAGAATCCCAATTATGGCAGATTCTCATTAATGAAAACCCAGGGTACTTACGTATTATCCAGGACAAGAGATAGATCACCAAAAATGATTGCCAATTGTCAATCTTGTTTATCATTGCCAGTCATGTTCAAAACAGTAACTTAACATTATTAAATACATAACATTGTTAAAAAGAGTAAATAGTATAAAATAAATACATAAATGAAATGAAATAAATGAACAACTTTAGATAAATAACATTACACAACTATAATAAAAAATAAATTTAACATATAATATAAAAATTAAATTCTAAAATATAATGAATCAATGAACTATATAGTTGTCAAAAAATAAGGTTACTGCAAATAGTATTGGCACCATGCTTGGCAAAGTTATATCTGATCTGCCCCATATAATACATAAGTACCAAACACAATATTTATAAATTACTTGTTAATTCACCTGATAATAACAAAAACACAGTTAAGTGGAATTTATTGTGTGATTTTTTTTTTTTTACATTCTTTGGAAAAACGTATATTTTCAGTGGATTAAATCACCTTTCTTAAAAAACCCTTTTTCCCTTTCTAATAGCTTTATAAAAATGTTTATCTACTTTTGCATTTTTGAAACAAAAATGCATATTTTAGGAAAATAAAATTGCATTATATGGAAAAGCTTGAAAGACAGAAATGAGGCAGAAAAAAAGGAAATACAAAAATATAATACTGGAACAATTAGAAAATTATTGTAATATAAAAAAACTGTTAAAATAAAGACATCACATTTAATAATTAAGCCTGTTTTTATCAAAAGTGCAAGTCACATTTTCTTAAATGTTAAAAAACAAAACATTTAACAGTAGCATTACAATGAATTCCTATGTGATAGAATATCTTCAGATATGCAATTTATTGATATGTGCAGTTTTTTAAAACTACTATAACTTACGTTGTTCTTCCTATAAATAGTTTTATATGACAAGGTACTTTATGTGCACTTAACACTATTCTACTCTCACTAATTTTCCATAGTAGTCATTCCCACTATAACTTTAACAGACTCAATTATATATGTAAATATATACATCAAATATTGTATTTATAGGTAAAGGTGTATAAAGGTTATTAGTATTTGCCAGTAAAAGTCAACCCTAACATTATTTTTTGTTAAAAAGCATAATTACTCAGTAAGATTAATCATTCTCATTATCTTACCTCTAAAAGATGTATTGGAAAGTACGAAGATTGTAAACACAGCATTATCTCTCACTCTGACACATGAGACAGATGTCCAATCAATCATACTTTCCATGAAATAAGCAGAAAATAATACATTATGCTGTGATGGTCTCCAATCTTTACATTGAACTTCTAATATCCACACGTGTCCATATACAATCTTCTGGAAAACTACAAACAAATCGAAAAATGTAAACAAATAAAATACTATACTAACATGTTTTTTTTTTTTTTTTTTTGAGAATCTTAATTCAAAACTAATGGAACAGGGATCGACTGACATCAAAATTTGGTTAATTTTACAGGCTTTTTTACAAAATCATCTTTTATAAAAATGACCTGTAAATAAAATTTTATGTTGAAAATATACTTTACAAACATTCAAAAAGTATAAGAAATGTTATTTTCCAGCATTATAACAAATTATGGTATTTAAAGTATTAAAAGGAATGGATTGGTGCTGTTTCAAGAACATCTACCAACTTTGGGATTTATCAGGATTGATTTCATTTAGCCACACTGAACTTGTGGCCTGGAGGCATTTTATGTATGGCCTGAGACATATAATCATTAATGCATGTTTATAAAATTAATCGAGATGTGCATACAAGTATTTAAAACCTTTTACTGTTGTTTGTAATAGGAAAACAAAACCTGCTTTGTTATAGATTAAAATTATGTTAAAACATCTTAAATGCCGTTTTCTTGGTCGAAAGTTATTTTTACATATAATCCTACTTTTGCTACAGTGCTTTATGCATTTCTTAATATTCAACACAAATAAACAATTTTTCAAACTAATTAAATTTGCAATACGGTCAGGTGGGGTAAAATAAGTCATGGGGTAAAATAGGTCAGTTTTGAAAAGATTCTAAAAAAATAAACAAATGAGTTTTTATTTTTGTGTTGTCATTTTTATATAGTAATACTGATACTTGTCATTATTTAAAATGTAAAATTAGCGTCAACTTTTACTCTGCAGTTATAGTTTATAACAATTTGATGTTTTTGTGCTTGAAGCTTGCATAAGTTGGTCATAAAAACTTTTGATTTCAGAAAATTTAGAGATAAGTTCACATGTTTTTATAATTCTATTAGATAAAGTACTTTATCAAGATTAATTTTCTACATTTTTAAAAATATAACTGCAAAAACAAATACTTTAGGGCAAAAAAACCTGTGTGGGGTGAAATAGGTCATGTTTTGCTGCAGGTAAGACTTAGCATACACAATGTATATTATTGCAATTTTTCGTTTTAAATCACTTTTATGGTGATAAATATGTTTGCTCTGATTTTAAAATAGACTGAAGCAAAATTAAAAATGCTGCTTTCAGGCATAATTTAAAATAATTGTTCCATTTTTATTTTTTCATGGTGTTTACGTAGTGCAGCCAAGAAATATAACATACCATTTGATACACTTAAAAGATGTGTTGTAAACCCACCAATACATGAAGGTTCAGGACGAAATACATATTTGACCTCACTAGAAGAACAATGTCTTGTTCGAGCCATGAAGTTCACAGCTTCATGTGGTTTTCCTTTTGATCGAAGTGACCTTGTTAGAATGGTCAATAGCTATTTAGAATGTTCAAGTAAGCCAAGTCCTTTTCCAAACAGTACTCCAGGACACGATTGGGTAAGAAATTTTGAAAAGCATTGGGAGAAAGAATTGGAAAAGTGAAAGCTTGAAATTTTAATAAAATTTAATTAAAAACTGCAAAGAAAAACAGGTGAAATTCTCACAACTGCAACAACACTGGATAGGCTTCATGCTGAAAAAGTCCACAGAAAAAATAAAACAACTAAGATGTCTCTAAAGAAACAGAAGAAAATTCCAACTTTTCTTCAGAAGAAAATATAACATGCTCAGATTCAGAGCAGATTGATAATGAGCATTCTTTAAAAGTTGGGAAATGGGTGCAAGTAGAGTTTTTGAGAAAAAAAAAAAAGAAAATATTTCATTGTAACATACTTTCACAAATTAATGATGCCTACATTGTAAAATTTGCCAAGCAAAGTGGAAGTTCTCACTTTGTGTTCCCAGAAATAGATGATATATCTGAAGTTGATGTAGCACAAATAGTTAAGGTCCTTCCAGAACCTGAAATGAATCACAGGGGGCAGTATTTTTTTATATAAGTATTCATCCTCATTCTTTTCACATTTATATATATATTCACATAAATAGTATTCAATAAATTGTGCAATCGAACCTGTTTTTAGCATGACTTATTTTACCCCACTACTGACTTATTTTACCCCACCCTACGGGGTAAAACAAGTCATAAACAACACATTTTAAATCTTGTTTATCAGTTCCAAAAACTTATTAATTCAGAAATATTTTTCTTAAAATGTAATAAGAAGTATCCATTTGCATATTCTGAGCTGTTTTTTCAGTGGTGGAATTTTTATTTTTTTCCCTATAAAGGTGCAATTGTAAAACGTGCTTTTTTTACCTATTTTACCCCACCTGACCCTATATATTTCTACAATATAAAAAAGTAACAAGTTTTCGTATTAGGCAAAATACTGTTGTATTAGAGAAAATCTTTAGTCTATACTTTTTTTAACTTGGAAATTCTGCCTTTTTATATTATTATGTTTTATATACTTATACAAGGTGTCCCAGGATTATTGGGACAAACTTTAAGGGGAGGTAGGGGACATCACAAGGATTCAGATTTGCGTAGAAACCCATGGTCAGAAACGGCTTCATTCGCCGTTAGGTGGTGTTGTTCACAAGAGTACTGGAGGAAACATTACTTGTTGCCAACCCTCTAATATCTGCAGATTATCTAATTTTTTTGCACAAGGTGCTACCAAGCTTATTTGACACTATGCCAAACATGTCAGACGCCATATGTGGCTTCAACATGATGGGGCACATCCCCATTATGGCAGATGTGTTCGTGAACATTTGAATCAAGTGTTTGGTCACCGATGGATTGGTCCACGCTCTCCTGATTTAAGCAGAATAGATTTCTTACTTTGACGTGCACTGAAAACTGCTGTGTACGCAATGCCTGTGGATTCCGATATGGATCTGGTTGCAAGACTCATCTGTGTTGCTGCGGATATCCAACAAAATTCAGGTGTAATTGAGTGAGTCTGCCAATTCATGGTCCGACGGTGTAATGCATGCATCACTAGCAATGGTGGAAACTTAGTTTTCACGTATCATCTACCACAGCGCATACAATATCTTTGACCAATAAATTATTTCAGATGATCTCAGCCTTGTGTCTCTTTGTTTCTTGTACCTGTCATACTACTTTCCCATGACGTTTCCGACCATGGGTTGCTATGCAAATCTGAATCTTTGTGATGTCCCCTACTTCCCCTTAAAGTTTGTCCCAATAATCCTAGGACACCCTGTATAGCTAATACTGTTTTTTAGGGTTTTGTAACTATGTCTTGTTACAAAGTTTTTTGTTATCTTTGTGTGATGCATGAATTTCCTTTCTTATTTATTCTTAAAAAAGTAATGATGGCTGAAAACTGGTTGTTAAATTATTTGAATCCCACCACTACATACATGTATTATTACAAAGTACAAAGACTGCATTTCAAGGACGTGATTTGAAAAAAAAAAAAGATTTTTTTATTTAATTTATTAAAGATGAATTATATTTTTTGTAATTCACTAATTTTTGTTAATAAAAACTGAAAAAAGATACTTCTCCATTATACCGTTTACCGCTTTCTATTAAAAAAAACTATCACCAAACTGTAACGCCAATGACAACAAATATATGGAAGAGTATTTATTGCCTTTAGAATCTCAATGTAAAAAAAAAAAAAAAAAAAAAAAAGAAAAAAAAAAAAATTCAGAGTGTCAACTATCACCAACTTTAAGCCATAAAATTTCAACTGGTGTATAAATATGTTTGTGATTTCAATTGAAACAGATCTATTTATCGTATGTAACTATGCATCACAACATTTTTTTCAATGCTTTTTCTCTTTTAAAATCATGCTATCGCTGTTTAATGACATAATTGTTATTTTAATTAATGGAATACTTAATAAATCAGTAAAATATCACTACAAATACACACAAAATTCAAATTAAAAATCACTTGATGACATACCATGTGGTGTCATGATTATGAATTTTTGCCATTAAATCTTATTGTTTGACAATAATTTTATTTTTTATGTTATGTGGATGATGCGATAATAGAGAAGTAATGAATAAAATATACGAAAAGTACATAATAGCATGTTACACATAAAAAAAATCTTTGAAAAGTACCTAAAGAAAAATAGTTAAAACCAATATAAATTTATATAAACATACACATTTTTATTTTTATTTATTATTATTTTTTTAATATTTATAATGTGTAAATACTTATTAGACTGATTTCTCAGTTTGAAAAAGTATCTCTAATGTAATGTATTTTAAAACATGGAGGTGATTTTATCAGCAATTTCCTATCATCAGAATTTTATCCACCAAATATTTATTTGAAGAAAACTATTTGGGAAGAGTTACATATCCTGTGCCGATTGGTGCGACTAACAAAAAAATCTTAAATGGATCCAAAAGGCAGTTTTGCGTCTTACCAAATTGTTCAAGAGGGCAGAAAAACATGCTTTTTAACAATTTATAAACACAATACAATTATTAAACCATGATTTTGCATCATCTTAAAAAAAAATAAGTATGGTGCTATAACCAAATTTTATAGCCATATTTGATATTTAACAAGTAATGAAAATACATAAAGAAATACATTCAATAAACCTAAGAGGCCTTTTGCGATAAATAATTGCTGTTGTCTGGAGGGCAAAATGTAAAGAATTAAATGAACAAAAAAACTTACTGAAAATAACTTGTGGAAGTCTCATTAAATAGCACATAAAATGGAAAAGTGGTCCATATAAAAATGCAAAAAATTATATACTTTATATAAATCTTTTTGTTTTTTAATATTTCCTAATGTACATATAAAAAGGCAAATATCTTGTTCACAACTGTCATTACAAGTTAAAAAGATATGTATACAAAATAGAAAAATATCTATAAAAATGAACGAAAAAGATATTTACATAATCTTTAAAAAGGGGTACCCTCCCAAATGCTGATGATCGCAACAACCACATTTGAACATTTATCAAGAAACAAAAACTTGCCAAATGTATCAGCGCAGGATATGGAATTTTTACCCCCACACTGTTATTTTTATTTATTTATTTTTTATAATATTCATAGTGTGTAAAAACTTTTTTAATGTATTTCTCAGTATGAAAAAAAGTGTCTCTAATGTAATGTATTTTAAAACATATAGATCATGGAATGATTATTTCAGAAGTTGCTAACAAATCAGAATTTGATCCATCGATTGTTTACTTGTAGAAAAGTATTTCGCATTCGAACTATCAAATTAATGAATCGTCAGCAGTAATAGCGCATACAATTTGAGCAACGGGAGGATATCTCTTTTCAATTTCCAGTATTTCAGCTTGGCGTGAGTAAAAAAGATCACCAAACTTCTACTGTTCTACTGTAAATTCTATACTGGAACTCATAATTTTTTTAAATGGCCCTGGGTTATTTTACATTCAATATCATAAGATAGCAAAAAGGTCTCTTTACATTTATGGAAACATTTGCTTACAGATGGAAGTTTTTCTTAGATTGTTAGTGCCAGCATAAGCTAACCAGGAGAATATCTTAAACATTTGGAAAACTTACCACCTATATATATTAAAATAGTAAAAAATATTAGCTTTATCTGTGAGAAAGGAAATTTTCCCGTCATTACAGCCTATATAAACAAAATCAATAATTCCAGAATGTTGCCAAATTGAAATAAAAAGTATATAATTAGATTGATTCATAGATTATGAATTCATGGTCAGATTATCACGCTGATCTGGCTTTGTTGAATAGAGAACTATCATTTTACTTTTGTAAATTTATGTCATATGAAATCTTTTGCATATAAATTTAGGAGATTGTGAGAAATTAACAATTTAGGAGGATAGAATATCTTGTTCACGACTGCTATTAAATTTTAAAAATAAAAATTAACAAAATAGAAAAAAAAATCTATAAAAATGCACATAAAAACTATTTATATAATCTTTAAAAAAAGATACACACAAAGATTGCAACAACCACACCAAACGTATTTATCGCTAAACAAAAAACTCTCCAAATCTACCGGCACAGGATATGGGACTTTTCCAAGTGGGAAACTTTGCGTTGGAACTCTGAAAATAATTAATTTTCCTCAGTGCACGTGATCTGAATAGGGGGAGGGGGGGGGGGTATTTACATTGGCGTGCATAAAAAAAAAAAAGACTAGGATTCTACTGTAAATTCTATACTGTGTCTCATAATTTTTTACAACAGTCCTGGGTTATTTCGCATTCGATAGTATAAAAGTTTCTTTACACTTACAGAAATATTTTTGTCTACGGATAAGAGTTTTTTTTTTTTTGAGATTGTTAGTACCAGCATACGCCAACCCATGAGGATATCTTAATACTTTTAAAAAACTTAGTACCTATCTATATTAAAATAGTAAAAAAAAATATCAACTTCATCTATAAGAAATGCAACTTTCGAGTACAAACAAAAAACAAAGTCAATAATTCCAGAGTGCTGCCAGAAAGACCCAAATAGATTGATTGATCGATTATGAAATCATGGTCAGATAATCATTCTGAGATGGCTTTGTTGAATAGGAAACTATTGTTTTACTTTTGTAAATTTCATATAAAATCTTTTGTATACAAATTTACGAGATTCTGTGAAAATAACAATTTAGGAGGATTGAATAGGAGAGTCCACATAACTAAACCAGCGTGCCTCTGTGGTTTAAACTGCTCCATTGAATGACTCAAATGAAAATGAATGAGGAATCTCAAGCGAATCAATTCAATATTTGTTATTGTTTGTTCCTGTTAATATAATCGGTTTATAGTAGAATGTTTTTCTTGTTCCTTCATTAATTTCCTTAAAATTCCGACTGTTATATTTCAAGCAATCAAGATTTTGTAGTGATGGGTCTGTTGTAATTATGATTTTCCGAATGCAATTTATATTTCAAAACTGATACTGATTTAAACTATCGTTCAAAATATCGAGACGTTTCCTGCCAGACCTTCAATTCCTTTTAAAGGAGAAACACTGGAAGATCGTTCCAGTGCCTTCTAGAAAACTTTATAGATCAATATTCTAATGAAAATATAAAAGATGGTAGTAAGTATAGCTGTCACAAGTTTCAGCCATGCTTGTCCAGTAAATTATTTGTATCGAAAATTATTCTGCATGTAATGCAAAAAAAGCAAAAAAAAAAAAGTTTTTTTTTTCTATTAATATAGTTATTGAATACATTTTTCACAATGAGCATGCACAGTAGATAAGTATTTCAGTCATAAGACCGAAATGGTATAATAAAATCCAAAGTTTTTTTCTTCTGAGATACCTTTGTTTAGCTTGTACACATTTAATTTTTCTTTTTATTCCGGCAATTGGTGAGATAAAGAAAAAATTATTCGTAAGAGGAAAAAAATTTCCAAGCCTTTTCTGGAGCTTTATTCATAGCTTCATTTCATACTCATGACTAATTTGGGTACTTACAGATGGATATTAATCCATGCAAAGAATAGTGCCAATGGTATACTAATTACACTAACACCTCCCCTTTTTCTCTCTTTCTACATTGTAACTGCATAGTTAATATTATATCGTTTCCATGTTGAGTGCCAGCACAAACATTAGGAAAATGGGGAGGATGCCCAGGGCCCTGCACCAGGTAGAGTCTTGTTGGGGGCCCCAAAACTCTCTATAAAAATCAAAATAAAGTTACCTCTGCATAAAATAAAGATATATAAGCTTCCTTTGCAAATTTCTTTTAGTTAAACAAAAATAAATTAAAAGAGTTCAAATATAAATTAAATTCCAGATCACAGTTTGGGATCATTATGAAACCTTAAAAATGTTTACTATTAGCGTATAACGAATTACAGAATCGTCTATAAATATATGTATCTTTTTTAGAGACATAGGCTAGAAATATGCTAGCCGTCAGTAATTTCGATTACAAGTGAATAAATTTGCGGAGGCTGGGGTAGAAGAGAGAAGCAGTATACATCAATGATGTCTTGAGGCTTCAAGTTGTTTAGCCTCACTGTACATAGAAATGGTAGGAAATATGCTATTTTCCTAAATTCAATTGTTTTAAATGTGACATCTTCAAGGAAAAAGCTAAGCATGGGTTTAAAAATTGCGTTACTATTTCTAAATAATTTAACTATAAAATATGCAAGATTTAAAGCATTGATTGCAGTTGGTAACACTTTTCTTTAAAAGTCTTATAATTGTATTGATTATAAGATTGATAATGAATCTTGATAACTTAAAAGTATTAAGTGAATTTATAATTGTTCAAGTTTTCAATTATTTAAGATTTTTTTTTTTTTTTTTTTAAATTTCTGAATCTAAAAATATGGTACTTGGATCAGCTTGTAAAGAAATAACATTATTGCTATTTACATGGAATTGCTTTTCTCAAAACTACAATATTCATTTCGTGAATTTATTTTGCAACAGCTTTTTTTTTTTTTTTTTTTTTTTTTTTTTTTGTCCTTCCATATCCACAGATTCTTTCTACTTTTATAAATTTTTTTTACCAAATTTTATATTACTTCCCCTCTCGTCTTTTTTTTTATATTTAGCACATCTTAGTAAATTACACAATTCGAATGTATTTGGTATATTGAGGTGAAGAATTGCTAATCATTTTTTTAATTTCCCAAAGTTATCTTTAATTATAATATTTTGAAATTTTGGATTTTTTTTTTTTTTTAAAGGTATAATTGTCTAAAATGTGCTGCTAAAAGGATTTTTGAATCTATTCATTATTTACATTGTTACAGCCTGTGAAACACTAAAAAATTAGACGACTGAATATAAATTAATGTAATTTTAAAAAAAAGAAAATTATCCTTTGCTCCTTTTGAATTTTGTAAATCTGACTTGAAATTCGTGTTTGGTAACCTAAAAAACCCTTAAAAAATAATTTTTGGGCAAAACAGATGAATGGCAAAATTTCTATTGATCAATTGGTTTACAAAACGTTTTCTCGAAATGAGATTTCTCAAATCTCTTAAGTTCTAGTGACTCAGCTTTGAATCACTCCTTGTACTAAATCATTTCAAACTTTTTCTCAGCAATATAAACATTTTTTACCATGGAATGAACCTATAATACGTTAAAATTGTCCATATTAAATATTTTTTACAGCATGTCAAAAGCCAAAAAAGGTAAAAAAATCAATTAATTTCAGTTGTCTGTGATTTTGTCATTAAAAAAAAATATCAATATTTTTTAAGTTGATTCCATAAAAAATAGTATTAAGTAATGTATGCATTTTGGATTTCAGACCATGTTCTGAATAAACTTGAACCAGTGGCAGCTCACAGGTTATTTAAATTCAGGTGTTCACAATACATAAATTGCAAAATCAAAAACAGCAAGTACGATTAAATGTACATGTACTGGTAAAAATATATTCAGTTTTGAATAGTTAAATGAAAACAATGCAACTAAAAGTAATAATAAACTTTAATGAGAGGAGATCATGGTTAATGAATTTAGTTTACTAAATTCATTTTGAACATTAAATGAAGAAATACTATCAACTTTTGAAGGACAGTCATTAGAAGAAGACTGAATATTTACATGAAAAACAAATTTTCAAGAGTACCATGATCCATGAATCATGTTGCTACTTTGAAAAAGTTCCGGTACAATATTTTTTATTTGGTTTATTGCATTTGTCTGGTGGAGCACAAAAGTTCAGAAAAGCATATTGTTCATTATTACAAATATTGAATGATTTTGATAAACTATTGTCTAGAAAAACAGGATTATAAACTATAGTATCTAAGGGTGGAGAAAAATTAATAATGCCACTCTTGATAAGCTTTCAATTCTTTCTGGGATTGAAAGTGTGAGTCTGAACTTTTATTTCATGGAAAAAAACCGTCTCGGATGTGATATTGTTTGTGATGTTTGAAATGATAAATTATTCTGTCGAGCATTGTCAGACGAATTTGTTTTAAAACTAATGACTCTATAAACACTTTTTAGGTGAGTGTCCAGGACGAGAACAAACTTTACAAGTGATTTGTTTGTAGCAAGGAGCCTTAAGATGTTCTATAGAATTTTTGTTTTTTGAAATGTAGATCTGGTCAGTGTACACTGTGAGAAATTTTCAAAAGAAGCAGCCAGGAAATATTGACATTCTATGGAAAGAAAAATAATGAGAACAACCATTATTAGTATTATGTTACCCTAAAGAATCAGAATAAGCATCATGTAAAGAGTTATATGAAGCTGAAATGGCCATGGAATTTTCAGGAAATCATACAAACTAAAAAATTTCCTGGTATGAGGAAACAGCCTCAAACTTTGTTTCACAAAAGTTAAGTTTCTTGGTAAGAAATTTAAATTTTTGGGGTGAGCAGGAATAAGGCCAGTAAATTTAGAAATTAAGATTTGTTTAATAAAAGGATTAGGTAATTGAGGGAATTTTTTACGAACAGTAAATATTATCCAGTCCCTTTGGAGGATTCTGGAGTGTTAAATGTAATTGTATTGTACTGGAATAGTTATAAAACTGGCTGATTCAGTCTTAAAATGCTTCTTGATATTACCTAACTCGGTCTTTCCTTAGTGGAAACATTTTAGCAAATAGTGGAAGAACTGTAAAATTTCAATGCTTTATCAGCAAGTTTAGATTGTAGAAATATCAGTGCCTGTCGATTATCCAACTTTGAGCATTCATTTACTGTTTTACTTGTTCACTAAAGTAATTCAAAAAATCAGGAGTACTTGAGAAAGGTGTAATCTGAGTGTGCTCTTTTGTTCGCCATAATTAGGACAAATATTTGAACAAAAGTATCACAGATAAAAAATATACATATAATGTTTTAACATATATATAAAAATAAAATTTTCATGTCTTAAAAAACAAGCAATAAATATACTATTTATCTCAGATATATTGGGTCTTTAATAAACAATAGAAAATTTCTTAACCACAAATCTGCCTCTGAAAAATAAATCAAATATTTCATGAAATTAAAAATGTATGCCAAACTAAGAACAATATCATGGACCCAAAATTTATTCTAGGTAAAACATCTTAAATTCATGATATAAAATATTTCTTGTACTAAATCAAGAACAAGAAAAAATATTTCTTCAGAATGAGAAGACAAAAAAAAAGTTTCTTCAGAATAATAATAATAAAAAAATATTTATTTAATTACTATCAAGGACAGAACCATTTCTTCAAAAATTTAATAACACTAATTTTCTTCAAAATAAGAATACTTTTCTTTGTTTTAGTATAGCGTATTTATTCAGATTGCTCAAATATAGAATTATTTTTTTTAAATTCAGAATAATAATAGTAATATATACACATGTATAATATATATATATATATGTTACGGTCAATATGATTAATCTGGTCATTATTAATAATGACCGGATTAATCATATTGGCCGTAACATATATATATATATTAAATAATTTAACAATATATCTATAAAAATTATTTAATTAGTATTACATAATCAGTGTCAATTAATTCAAGATTTTACATATAGTATTCATAAAAGTTGAAAGCAGGAGTTTCAACAACATTAGTGTTTCTCCAAAATAACGTTCCATATCAGCAAAAAAATTCTCTTTATTGATGCCAATTGGAAAAAAAAATTATTTGATGTTTCAATTCAAAATGAGAAGCTGGTAATTAAGCAATGATTGTATTTTAGAATTTTACATTGTGGATGTTCAAATTGTTTTATGCAATAACCGAAAGCAAATACTTTGCAGATCTTTCTTTCAAGAGAAAAGAAATAGAAGAATTAAAAATGTTTTGCCATTTGAAGCTTGAAAACAGTGTTATATGAACCTTGCAGCAAAAAAAAAACATGATTTCTTATCTAACACTTTTATTTTTCCATCAAATTAGAAGAAATGAATTAATTCCTTTGGCTGTGCATTAAAAGGACAAATTTCAAATTTAAGGGTCATTCCACAGTATTTGGCTTTACAAGTTTGAAAAAAAAGTTTTATAAAAAGTTAAGTGTAATACATCATTTTAAAGCTTTAAATCTCTTCTATTAAAATTTATCCAAAATATTATTATTATTTTTTTAAATCAAATAAAAATTAGAGCATTTTTTTGCAGCCATATAGAAAAATTTGGTCATAGGTCCCATACATAACAAATAGCTTTGTCCCGTACGTAACAGAAATAATTAGCTTTCATTAATTAATGATGCAATTAAAAAAAATAATTTTAAAGTTAATTAATAAAATGTATATTTCTTCTTCTACTCATTAAATTTATTTGTGAAAATATTAAATAAGTTCAGAGCAAAATCCAAATTGCTAGAGGTACTTTTAAAACAATTTTTTGTGATGTCCCGTACGTAACACAACTTTATTAATTAAAAATATATATAAATATTGGCTCAAACAAAAAGAAATTTCATAAGAATCTAGTTGAAGTGATATATAATGCATTAAAAATAATTTCAAACTTTCTCATTTATATTTTGATACTGAAAAAACTACAAATATCTCAAAAATTTGCTGTGAAATGTCCCATACGTAACACATGAATACTGTGGAATGACCCTTAATCACTTTCATAACTTGAAACGGACATACAGTTTTCTTAAATTCTTACGAATATCATTTCAAGGAATTTCAGTAGTGATTAACTTCATTAAAATAGTTTATTTAAACAAAGCATGGGTGACCCTGTTGCTGTTATCGATTCAGTTCCCATCTGACAAAAAATGGCCCATTTTAGCTCTCAGTTCATAATTACTATTAGGTTAAAAAAGTAAAAGAAAGAAGATTTTAAAACTATTTGCTGAAAGGAAGAGTGACTTTTTTTAAAAAAAAATTGAATTTCAATTTACAAACGAAACACATCCCTGATATGCAAAATCCCTTCATGATGGAAAGAACCTCATGCTGATAGGGCAAACATACAAAAGCGCTGAACTAAACCTGCCTGCAAGAATGACCGGTTCTGGCAAATATTATACCCATAAATGAGATGCACCCCATACATTGAGGTAAATTAGTGACCGACGGCAAAACATCAATGCTAAAGTTAGCACAGCAAGAGTGTGAAAGCATTCGAAGAAATGCAAATTCATTAAAAGAAAAGAAAAAACAAATCAGCACAGTGAAAATCTAAAATTCATCACAAACGTGAGATGCAAAAAAAGTTCTTCAAACAAATTATTTTTATGAATTCCTTATTCAGTTTGTCAGTATTACTTGAATAAAGAATATCGTTTTCAATTAATATGACAGCTAAACTATTAATTCTTTCTTGACTCTTTCACAGGAAAAGGTTTGTTTCTTCAGTAAATAAAACACATGAAAAATTTCAAATGTTATCCCAACACTGAGAAAAACTGAGCATTGAACTGATAATTTTAAATTCATTCACGAGATTGCATCTGACTATGATCTCTAATTTTTTAGAGAACAACTTTAATTTTTCCTAAAACTCTTTCACTTATTTTTTTTCCCTACTTCATTTAGTGTTTTTTTTTTATTTATTCAAATATTTATTTAATTTCTTTGACATTCATACTATAAAGAGATACAAAAGATTTAAAAGTTAATGTAACACACAGCAAGCTGTGTCATTGGAATAAATGCAATTAAAAATATAAATTAATAAAATAAAATAATTCTGAATTTTCCCCAATTGTGTTGAGTTTTATAAAAAAAATTACATAGGCGTCCCTGGACTCGACGCTCACACTTCGAACGAGATGTGTGCTGGCTGTGTGTGAGAGAGAGTGAATGAATGAGTGTGTGAGTGATTAAAAAATAGCTAACAAGTTCGTATAACCAAACGACCAAATCTAATTTAAAGATGACATGTAATAATATTTTACATACTTGTTATAGTAAAAAAATGTATAGAAAACATCTTAAAAAATAAAACCTACAAGGAAATCTCAATGTAGCAAGAAACATAAACACATTTAAAGATAGGTGATGCCAAACAAAATAAGAGCGATTTAATAATAAATTTGAACAAAGATAGAATGTAGAAATCACATGATGAAGTAAATTTGAAAAAACAAAGTATTAAATTTCAGTCAGCAAACCCATGTGTCACCAGAAATCCATTATTTTACATAATACTTGCAAATTTGCCAATAAAGATTATAACTGCTGATATAATTCTCTGAATTAAGTATAAATGAAAAAGATCATATCAAAACAAATGGAAAATTAATAAAAAATCCAATAATAATAATATAAAAAGGATTGTACTCGCAGTTGGGAGAACTGAAATGTGAAACCAACAGTTATTCTACAGATACGAACGATTTATGATACAAACATTTAAGATATATAATTACAATGGTTGCACTTAAGATTATGTGTATTTAATTTCAAGACCATTAACCTATTGGAAAAATATTATGTGTTAAAGTTTAATGACTTTATAACTCTGGCATCAATATATAGTGAAAAAAAAATATTTTACTTAATTTAATGCTGCCACCTATTAATAAAATTATTTATTACATTTTTGTACTTTAATAATAAAATTTAATTCTAATATTTATATACTAACTCATAAAAACTATAAATTTCATTAAAAAAAAAATCATTGTGTAAAAGAAACAAAATAGTAATGACCACAGTTTTTGTTTTTCCCTTTTGAAAGACTAAATTAACGCATCATATCATCGGGTTTTTTTGTAGTGATATACAGTAGAAGACCTAAAATCCGCATAGCTTGAGACCAGACTTTGTGCAGATTTTAGGCAGATTTCGTGTCATAAATAGAAAATTATTCCATCCCTCCCAGATGAAAGAAATAAAATAAAAAACATAGTAAAATAATGTAAACATGGATAAAATAGTTAATGAAAATACTTTAAAGAAAGCATATATCATTTAATTTTTAACTCAGTAAAGAAACAAAGGAATTGTATATACACTATGCAGAAGCTAAAAGAATCGGTGAACACTTGTTTTAACAATTTAGGTTGCTGAAATCTGAGTTTTTTGCATATATAATTATTTTTTGTTCATTTATACAGCTTTCTTGCTCTAAGAACTTTAGATATTTTTCTCCTAGAGCCAAACCTTTATGAAAAAGTAATTTGTCACTGTATTTTTCATCATCCAAACTATCATTATCAGAATCCACATCTTGTGACTATAAAACAGTGTCAATAATTTCATTATCTACCAGTGACATCATCTAAGATTATAAATGCACAATATCATTTTCTTCAACAAATAACTGTTCATTTCCAGTCATCTACTTATCATAAAGTAACAATTTTTTAGCATTAGCCTTAATTGGGCTGGTTCTAAAACTAGAAAATTCAACATGATCATCTTTTTCTATAAAAAGAGACGATGGCTATAAGTTATGTCACCCATTCTAGACCAACATAGGATCATTTGTTGGTCTAGCACCCATTCATCAGTGTGGATTTAGAATTCTAGGATTCTGCTAACAAATAAATCCAATATTTGATGGTAAACAGCTTTTGTATTCCTCAAGCTTGAAAAATACTCAGAATTAAGAATCTTCTGAAAAAATTCGGTTTTGATCATGATGTCATCACCAATTTTATGAAAACCGTTTATTTTCTACTGCAGTTTTGTGAAATTATGGGTGGCAGATTTCATTGTTTAGACGAAAGAGACTGTGCAGATTTTAGATCCTTCCAGACTATGGTCATTGCTTTTGGAGTCTTCTACTGTGCATATAATCAGCCCTACAAAACATGAACCCAACCTCCACTAATTTTTATTGCTTTTTTATACATAAACACCAATTTAATTAAAGTTTCCATAGACATATCTAAAAATATTTGCGACTGTATTCTAAAACTATGAAAGCAAATCTATTTGGCTTTACTTATATTCAACTAAACACATAGTATATGTATATAGAATTCCGTTTGACATAACGATAATTGCTTTTTACTCGTTGTTTGTAAAATGTATATTTATTTTTTGTTTTTTCTTAAAACTGTCTTGTTTATTCACTTATGATAAAAATAAAAAGAAGAAGATATACAGTGGAACTCCAGATATACGTTACCTGAGTTGTACGTTTCCCTCAGTTATACGTTTCAACTCAGCGGTCCCGACCACTTGCCATTAAAAATTAGCTGAATTATACGTTTTGAATTACACATTTCCCTCAGTTATACGTTACGTTTTTGCGCCCCCGGACGAATTTATTTTTCATTTATTCATTTTGAAACCGGAAATACTGACGACGCGGCCGGGGAGTCTGATTTGAAAGATCCCACTCTAACTTCAGAGCTGATGTGAAAGCTTTTGACGTAGTAAATCGGTTCGTCAGTAGTAAAAGCAATAACCATAAGGCGGGTGAATTATTAACAGAAATGCAAAATTTGCTGTTCAGTGTCGGCTCTGCCAAAAAGAAACAACCGAAGATTAGTGATTATTTCGACAAGATTCAATAAACTACTGAAATGTCTTTTGATAAATGATTTATATGCCAAGGCGATTCCAACGATTTCTTTTAAGTACTCTATGTGTATTAAAATTAATTTAAATAAAGCTTTAAAGATAAAATAAGTTCATGTGTACTTCTCTTATGTAATTTTTCTTCTCATTTCCATTTCCAAAAATTTATGTCATGGGTGCAGTACTACTTAGAAAACTTCTGTTTTCAATATAAAAGGTAGCAAACACCTCAGCGGATCAAAGTTTTCACGATATATTTTAAAAATTGTTCCGTTAAACCATTAATTGAGTTGTACGTTTTACTGAGTTATACGTTTCGTTTTTCCGGTCCCGAGCAAAACGTATAACTGGAGTTCCACTGTATATACAAAACTATTTAAAAAACATTATATTTAAAACATTGGGCTATTTTTTTAGTTATTTGTCCTGAGCTTTATACTGAACCAATTTTGATAATAATTTTCTTTTAATGACATCTCTTCATTTGCAGATGTACCCGCACTAGCTATTTTTTGAAATATTCCCATTTTTATATTTTAGTTTTAAATGTTTCTTAGAAAATTTCTTCAAAATGGTTGCAATCAGGTTAAGATATACTATAGATCTCTATAACATAAAATTTATTTGCCTTATCACATTTCATTAATCAGAAGCGTAATTCCATCAGAGAAAATGTGGCTGTATTTAAAAGAAAAATTTCAATGGTTTTCATAAAATTTAAACATGTTAAATTGATTGCGTTTAATTACACACTAATTATGGAAGAGCAGAACACAGACTTTATTTATTGAGAAATAATATTAAGTAATCTGTGTGAATAACAGTAAAAAATCTATCATAATAAGTAATATGTAAAATGAAATGTTTCTGATGCGGTTAATTGACATCATTTGAAAAACAAAAAAGGAATTTTCCTCCATGAATGTAAAATATTTTACTATATCTATGTCAGTCTGACGTCATATCCACTGACCTTTATTCCTGCATCTACATATACCGATCTTCTGTTATTTATTTAAAAATCCTTGGTATAGACAAAATAACATATTTCTGAAAATTACATTATTTTTATATAATTATAATAAATATTTAATGAAACTAAGGAATTTTAAAACAATTCCTAAACTGACTCTTACGATAAGTTTTCCCTATATATTTTCACAAAAATGACATTATTTTCCAAGTTTATTATACCACCAACGCTGAAATTAAAAACTAAATCATCTGCTCATGAACATGTTTATTATTTTTAAAATGTGCATTTTCAAACACAAAATTTCATTTATTACAAAGTTAAATGACGTAATTGTCTAGATTTTTACCGAGATCAAGACCTCAATGAAATGTGGTGTGTTCATGTGCAAATTTTGAGTATGTCTGCATGAATATTATTCTTTGGATTTGCAGTGTCACTTTTTTTTCTACCTTGCATAAAATCACAAAATAAATAAATTTATTGCACGTGAACAGCAGTATAAAAGCTTAAGATTGTGGCAACTGTACTTAGAAAGAATTGTTGTTGCAGTTAGACACAATATAATATTTACAGATTTGTCATAAATTATAGTTTGTTTATTACTGAAATTTATATATCTTATTTTTTGTTATGGAAAGATGTGCTATCTTTATTTTAAAAGATGGCAATAGTTCATTTCGTTCAGTATGTTATTGTTTATACAAGGCTTATATATATCATCGTAAACTTCGAGTACAAGTAGTTTAAACAGTTAAAAATAATTGGGAACATTATAAAACTCTGTAATCGGTGATACTTCTTATAGGATCTCGGCAAGTAATTCTGTTGATTAGGAAAATTTAATGTCATAGGATAGAGAATATGTGGGTCATGTAGAATTAATTTGCAAAGTCAATTGTTTTCAAACTATACCTTTCAAATATATTGAAATAATAATAATAATTGTTTCGATTATGTGTCTGGTAATATAATATGTAATTTACTTTTTTCTGGAAATATTGATGCAGGGCATTATGATGGTTTAGAATTTCCTCTTGTATCTAATGTAGTAAAGCCAGTGGTTCAAAAAATATAACAAAAATAAGAAAAAAATTTAACAGGGTGCAAAGAAATCCTAAATAAACGTATGAAAATTAAAGTACAAAAATCGTTTTCTATTCAATATGGGTGTAGGTGTACTATTTCTAAAAGAATTTCCAACCATATTATTTAGGTGGTCTACTCTATTTTAAAGGTGACATAAATTCAGCAGGCTATTTTAATTTATGCTGTTGTAATGAAAAAAAAATCAAGCTACTTGAATTTCGTATTTTTGATGTAAAGAATTATTCAAAGGAGATATTGAGTTGTCTAAAAACTTTAAAGATAACATTTATCAATATAATAATGTGTTATCATTCATATCATTAGGTGTAAATATAACATTGCTACTCGAAAAGAGTACTTATTGCTTTAAAATTCTTGCTGCAGTGCATCATAGAATTTCTCCCTGATACCCTGAAAGTAAAATAGCGGCTTCATATGGGCAATTATGCATACTAGATTTTGCTGAGGCTAATCAAATCAGACTTCAACATTCTGCTAATAGTTCTTTAAGAAAGTATATTCTAGAAGTCATACATCAATGCCAGTTGGCAGAGAACGGCAGAATAAAATTTGGCAAAATACATTTATGATGCAAGAATATACCTCGCACAGACTTATGATTCGAGGTTGCGGCCCTATAGGAAATTTAAAACCATTTATTAATTCTGGACAGTTAACTTAATAGTTAATTATAGATTATTATTGTTGAATTGAAGGCGACAGATTAAAATATATTTGAAGTCAACAGTCAGTTGATAGTGGATACAATGTCAGCCTAGCTGATTCTTTGTTTGTAAGGGCTGGGTGTGTTATTATTTTACCGCCTTCTTTCACTGGGCGTTCTCGAAATATGATGCAAAATTATCAGGAAGCAATGGCCATGGTGAGGACATTTGGTAAGCGAGATACTTTTTTAAGATTCATGTAATCCTTTATGGCCAGAAATTGCGAATATACACATTCTTATGAAAAAGCTTATAATAGATCAGATATTACAGTTAACATTTTTCATGCAAATGTCAAAGTACTTTTATGGTTAATAAATCAAAAAAATATATTTAGTGTAGTAGAAATCTATCTATACATTGTTGAAATTCAAAAAAGAGGTCTTCCTCATATTCCCCTATTTTTATGTCTTCAAGATAATTGCAAATTTAGGGAAGTCTCGGATACTAATAACTTTTTTTCTGCAGAAAGTCCAGACAGTAAAGATGACACTTTATATATTTTAGTTAAATGTCATATGCTCCTCTATGGCCCATGCAGTAATCTTAATAAAAATTCAGATTGTATCAATGATGGTAAGTTAAAACAGGATTTTATAGAATTTATTTCTGAAACAAATAATAATGTTAATGGTTATCCTCTGTACTGATGAAGAAATAATGGTAGAACAAGTACAAAACATATTAAATGAACCATCATAGAAGTAGATAATCATTATGTCATCCACTATAATTTGTACATTTTACTTTACTTTCAAGTACATATTAATGCAGAAATCTGCGCAAGTATACATAGCAAAAAATATATTCATAAATATGTTTATAAGGGACAAAAATGCTCTAATTTACAAGTTGTTTCTGAAACAGACGGTTTAATTGATTACGTTTAAGTTTATTCTTTCCGGAACACCCGCTATGTATGCCCATGTGAAGCTGCATGCGGAATATTTAAGTTTCCTGTGCACCATTATTCCCATACAATAATGCAACTACCAGTCTATTTACCCAACGAACAAGTATATTATCACAAAGATAATGCTACTAAAGCCTTACTTTGAGCAGAATTAAGAAAATACAAAGTTAATAGCTTGGATGGTCAATGAGGATCTGACAGAAAAACCCTACATTTCACCAGAAATGCCTTTTTCTTATGTTTTTGATAGAGAGAAACGAATTTGTACGAAGCGTGTCAGACTGTTTAAAATTATAGATAGAATGTATGATGTTTTACTGAAAGATATCATCTCCGGTTGCTGCTGCTTCATGTAGTGGATGCTACCAGTTTTGAAGATTTAAGAAGATATAAGATTATTGCATACTGAACTTTGAAAGAAGCTGCTATGCAGCGAGGGTTGCTTCAAGATGATACTGAAAGGTGTCATTGTTTACAGGAAGCATCATTCTTTCAATTGAGACAATTATTTTCTTTTATTTGCGTATTTTAGGAACCATCTAATGTACTTCAGTTATGGAATACATATTAAAACTTTTAATGAAGATTATCAGCAACTTCATATTCAAAAAACTGCTTATAAGTTAACCCCCTGACCGCGAGCAAAAGGGCAAATTTGTAATGTTTTTTTTCTCTATTATTTTTTTAAATGCTTATAAAATCTGAATTTTCAAACTTGAGACAAAAAAACTTAATTATGTATAAAAGTTTAATCCTTGAGAGTATCAATCATTACTTGATGTTTTAAAAATGCATTATATTTCTAGAATTATATTAATTTTAACAAAACCTGTATTGCTGTGAAACCTACAGCATAGTGAACGGATATATCAGGTCGCGGCGGTGAGAAGGTTAACTCTCAAAGATATTGCAAAAACATTAAAATCCCATTGATTTTACCCTCTTTACTTTTGACTTACCAGTTACTAAATATAGTAATGAGGCACCAACTGCTACTATTGAATCATCTATAAACTGAAATATAAATTATGATTTAATGATACAACAAGCTAACGAAGAAAAACTGAATTTCATTAACGAAATTATTTTAGTGATGAAACAGAATAATACGAATAAAGGTAATGTGTACTTCATAGATGACCATGAGGTACTGGAAAAACATTTGTATATCAATGTTTGATAAAGTGTTTTGGTTTGGAATTAGAAGTTATATCAGTCACATTGACAGATATTCCTGCTATGCTGTTACCAAATGGTCGCACAGTACACAGCAGATTTAAATTACCGTTACATCAACATGAGACTTCGATATCATCTCTGAACATCAATAATAAGGCTGCATCTAACATTAGGTCTGGATAACTAATTTTATGGGATGAAGCACCCACCCATGTCCTATGCATATGCATTAATGTGCATGGATAGACTTCTGCGAGACATTATGAACAATAGTGTTCCTTTTGGAGGAACAGTAATTCTCCTTGGAGGAGATTTTAGTTAGGTCCTACCATTGATTCCACATGCTTCAAGACAAAACATTGTTCTAAACATCATTAAGTTTTCTCCTATTTGGTCAGAATTTAAGGTATTAAATAAAAATATGAGATTAAGACTAGATGAATCTGAATAAATAGAATTTTTGTTAAAAATAGTCTATACACAAAGTTTTTCCATGAAGAATTCCCTAAAATCTCAAATAAAGTAGATTTACCAGCGTCTATTATAGCACAAAAAGATATTGTCACCGAAATTTTTGGAAAAGTGTTTGCATATTCAGATTATACATGAAATTTGATAAAGTTTCAATTCTGGCTCCAAAAAACGAACATTGTGATGAAATTAATAATAAAATTATAAATAAAATACCTGGAACGTCCAGAACATACATGGGTATAAATAACTTAATAACTAAAAGTGAAAAAGAAATCCTTTAGCTTCCAGCTGAATTTCTGAATAGCTTAAAATTAAGTGGTTTGCCTCTACATATTCTCACTTTAAAAATTGGAGCTATTGTAATTTTACTAAAAAATTTAAATAGGGCTTCTAAATGGGGCAGATGAATTGTATGAAACATGTTTTATAACTGTTTCGATCTAGAAATAATTACAGGCGAAAGAGTTGGACAAAGGGTTTTGATCTCTAGAATCAATCTAACACCATCAGACACAACCCTACCTTTTTCATTTAGAAGACATCAATTCCCCATTTGTCTTGCATTTAATATGACGATTTATAAAGTACAAGGACCAACATTGGATTGTGTTCGTATTTAATTACCTGAACAAGTATTTAGACATTGACTATTATATGTCGCGGATTCTCGAGTACGTTCTTTTAAAAACTTGAAAGTGCAAACAGTGCCAAAATATACTACAAATACTAATGTGGTATTTAAGGAAGTATTTTTAAAAAAAGAAAGAATCTATCGTTTAATCTGCATGAAATTTCATTTCATACTTATATAAAATTTAATCAAATTAATATTTTATTTTAAATACATTTTCTTTTCTTCGCAATCTTAAATTCTGATATACATATTTAATATACTTTCTTCTGTCGAATTTTAACAGATGAAATTAGTATGTAATTATAGAATTTTATCCGTAAATCGTTTTAATTTATGATAGTAGCTGTTTATTTTGTTTATAGTAATTGTAAATATTGTTCTATCTTTTACAATTAGGGAAAATGCATCTGATAATATTCATTTCTGTTATACCCCTTGTAATGTGAGTGTCAGATAATCGGAAGTTTACCACAGTTTTTAATACTATGATAAAATTTTGTATTGAGTTTTTAATATTTGATTTCAGTGTTCGAAGGTAATTTTAAATTCTGATGTGAAGTTTATTTTTTGAATAGGTTTTAATTAACTAAAAATATGGATGAAAACATAGTGATAAAAATATAAATGTAAATATAATATAATATGTAAATAAAAATATAATGATATAATATCTATTTATTGCAGATGCATGAAGCTGTAAATGCAGATACACTTCATATCATTCAAATCAATTTGTAATGTGTGAAATATGCAGCCAAACATATCTTCACAGGAGTTTTTTCAAAAAGTATCTACCGACTCTCACGAAGACAAATCGTTTGTGTGTGAAATATGCAACAAGAAATTCTCTCTTAGGTGTTATTTAAACAGGCATCTGTTAATTCATACTGGTGAGAAACCTTTTTTGTGTGAAATATGCAACAAAAATGCTCTCGTAAGGATGATTTATACAAGCATCTGTTAATTCATACTGGCGAGAAACCTTTTATGTGTGACATATGTAACAAGAAATTCTCTCAAAAGACTCCTTTAAATGCTCACCTTCGCTCTCATACTGGTGAGGAACCTTTTGTGTGTGAGCTATGCAACAAGACATTATCTCTTAAAAGTCATTTAAATGCTCACCTCCGCTCTCATACTGGTGAGAAACCTTTTGTGTGTGAGCTATGCAATAAGACATTCTCTATTAAACGTCATTTAAATGCTCACCTTCGCTCTCATACTGGTGAGAAACCTTTTGTGTGTGAGATATGTAACAAGAAATGCTCTCGTAAGGATGATTTAAACAAGCATCTGTTAATTCATACTGGTGAGAAACCTTTTGTGTGTGAGCTATGTAACAAGAAATTCTCTCAAAAGAGTAATTTAAATTCTCACCGTCGCTCTCATACAGGTGAGAAACCTTTTGTGTGTGAGATATGTAACAAGAAATTCCCTCATAGGTTTGGTTTAAAAAGGCATATGTTAATTCATACTGGTTAGAAACCTTTTGTACGTGATATATGTAACAAGAAATTCTCTTATAAGTGTGATTTAGACAAGCGTCTGTCATACTATACTGATAAGAAACATTTTTGTGTGTGATGTAATCAACAAGAAATTCTCATGTAAGAGTGATTTAAGTAAGAATCTGCTAATTCATTCTTCTTATGTGTGAGACATGCAACAAAAGATTTTGTCAAAAGTTTTAGCTAAATGCCCATATTAGTTCTCAAACTAGTGAAAAATATTTTGTTTTTAAATTCGGCAACAAAATATTTTCAAAAGGGTGATTTTATTAAGCATCTATTATTTCTTACTTGTGAGAAACATGCAATAAAAGTTACTCTTAAGAGTGTAGTTTAAATGAGTATGCTGCAGATAACCTTTTATTTCTAGTGTAAAATATGAAACAAGAAATTTCCACAAACACTCATCTGAGTGCCCAACTTCTCTCTCATAATTTGTTGTTTGCTATAAACTAATTTTGGTACTTCCCTTTTTATAGGATCTTGGCGTAATTTAGTATAAAAAATGGGGGTACTTTTTGGTAAGCTGAGTGCCTGTATGTGTGTATATGTATATATGTATGCTGCATTCGAAGAAAAAGATGACAAATCTCTCCAAATTAATTGCAGTCGCACTCGAAGTTGGCTGATCAGCAGCCGAGTAAAAATGTAGATTGCATAAAAGAAAAACACGATGAGAGTCAAATCCATTTTATTAAAACATAATCTTCTTTAGATTCCAGAGAAATTCTCTCTTTACATAACGATAATATTAATACCGTTTCATAGAACAACATCATTTTATACTACACACAATTCGACGTCCAGCAACAGTTTATTATAACACTCCTTTGACCACAAAATCTCTTTGTCGACACATATTAGAAATCTACAACACCAGCAATAGATTATTTTAACAACGAATTCGACGACAAAATTCTTCTGCTCTCTGTGTCTGTCACTTCGTTATAAGCGAAGAGGCGTAAGAAACATTTCATAACACATGACCTTTTTTTTCCCAATGCATGTTCGATTTTAGCTGCATACTCATTTTGATCAGAAAACTAAGAAACGCAGGAACTCATTTTTATCAGAAAATTAATAAATGCGGGAAACTGAAAGAAAAAGTTTCGGTTTTTGTGTATTCACAAAACAATTTAAAAGATATAATTTTTAGTCTATTAAGAAAGGGATTTGGAGAATTTACACAGATTAAAAGAAATAAAAGAGATTTAAATGCAGGAAGAAATAGGAAATATTTAATATAATAAAGAATTTAAGAAAATAGGTTTATTAAGAAGAAATATTTTTATGAAATGTGTTTTTTACATCTTATTTGTTGAAGAATAAAAGTGAATTTAATTTGGAAAAAGTGAATTTAAAGAGGATAAAAAAGTTTTAAATATGGATAGTAATGGGATATTTTTAAGAAAGGGAATATTTTAATAAACTAGGGTTGTAAATGAAATATTAATAAAAGGAATTTTTTTATACAATAAATTTAATAGGGTATGGAATTTTAAATTTTGTAATATAATCCCCCCTCCCGAAATTTCGGATGAATTTGGTAGTTCTTTAGAAGTACAAGTTCAGACAAGTTAAAAGATTATAAGTTAGATTATAGCAGTTGCTACAGTGAGAAAATTATAAGTGGTATTAATTAGTTAATTGCTTTCACAAGTAAATATTTTAGACTAATAGTAAAAATTTTAGAATTTGGAGAACAGTTTCAATATTTGTAAAATTTTAAAATTTGGAGAGTAGTTTTAATACCTGTAAAATTTTAAACTTTGGAGAACATTCCTCTGAAAATATACAAAAGAAAGTTTACATAGTAACTTACACTGTTTAAGTGTATCATACTACATAACAATAATAGAAATAGTGAATGTAAACTATTGAAAACATTCAGCAACAGAAATAGTAGTTTTAAAATAACAGAAATAATAAGATATAACTTGAAATAAAGTTTAAAATAGTAACAAACATTTTTTTACATAGTCTCTTGGTAGATTCATAAAATTTAATGTACTCAATCTCTAACAAAAGTCTTTATAAAGTCTAATAATAAAATATAGACTCTACTAAAATGTTGATATCAATGGTAAACCAAGAATTTTTCAATTTCACAATTTCTCTGGTAGACTACTATAAATAACTAGCCGCCACTGGCGACCAGTTTGGTCTCCCTTAAACATATTAATTATTCTTAAACATATTAAGTAGTTTTCCGTAATTGGATCCATTGCCAAATGGCGTATTTTAGTTAATACGATTTGTAGCAATGAAGTCTATTTTGTGAAAGTCTTTAATAATATCCACATTTACACTGAACCATATTGTTGCCAATTTTTTTTTGTTTGTTTCTTGCTAACTTTGACTGTAGACTTGATTACGGGATTTAGAAAATCTATCATTATTCTCATTTAAAACGTCTTGAATAATGTGACATAATCGGGGTGCATATTATAACACGTAATTTTCGAGTTTGGTTTGGTGAAACATTGAACTTTCTTAAGCAAGTTTTGATAATCACATTCCTTTTAAACCATATTTGCTGTCAGCACTTTTGACCCGTGGCGTAGAATCTGATTAAAATTCACGAACTTCCTTCTAGATATCGATCTCTGTTCGACTCTGTTTTTCTCTGCTCTCCTATTTTGATATAGTTCAGGAGTTTTCATAACTACATAATTCCCTTACTTTGGCATTTCTGCTTAATGTCTACTGACTATTAAGATCCGTAACTTGCAAATACGCCACGCCAACATTACCGCCTATAATTCTAATTACAGCAACCCGTTTTTTCTCTCTATATTGCAACTCTATAGTTAATATAGTGCCTCGGTGCGTCTACGACAGCTGTTCCATCAGAACATTTGATTTCAAAATCAAAGTATCGTTTCTAATTTGCACACGCGAAAAATAAAAGCTGGTATTGGCGATTTTAAATATGCTATTGGCGAAATTTGCGCCCAAATAGCACAAAAGTACTTAATGATGTTATGTATTTTGTAAATGTATATTAAATTACTGTTTTGAAAGTGATTGGTCATTAATAATGGTAAATATGATTGGTGATTAACAATCATTTTCAGTGGTCTCTCTTCCTTGCACGTATAGTGCAATACATAAATACCAAATTAACTGACAATTTGTTTCGAAATTTGATTCATTAAATATCATTACATCAGTTGTATTTGTTTACATTCAGTTTACATCAAGAAAAGATAAAGAATGAAGTTGAGTTGTATAGCACATAATTATGGTAAACTTTGATTGTGTCACTGGTACGAATTATTTTTTTGACACCAGGCCGCGCTCCAAAAAATGTTTCACGGAAAACTTACTTTACGAACGATTATCTCCATGGTTTAATGGTTTAATATTTTAAAACTTCACGACGAATGAATCTTTTTTTTTTCTTTCATGGATAGAGAATTTGAACTGCGAAGCTAATTTCAACTGAAGTTATTGGAGAATATATACATAATTGAACGTAAGTCATCTCTCAAATATTAATTTATTTTGAACGATCTTTCTAAAAATGTAACATTTATGAAGTTTTATTAGAAAAAGTAATTTTGAATAAAAATGGCCGCCTGGCATATGAAAAAGTGAAGCGGGCATTCCGGAACTGTTGATGACAGTCACATGACTTACGGTTTTATTATAGAGATAACTAAGTATGTAGCAATTTAATTACTACATAATTTCTTAGTTACTTTTGTAGAATTCCATTTGCCTCATAAACTTTTATATGAATTATTTACTACTAATCACACTTTATTATTATGAGTACTCTTATAATCTATCAACATTAGTAATAATAATAATATTCTTTCAGTAGTAACAGTAACAATAATTCAATAAATTGTTAACTAGTAATAACAATATAATATATAGTAAATAATATAATACATAATAATAACAATAATCTATATAATATCACAGTTGATAATTAGTAACAGTTTAATTGTTTTTTCAAAGATATTGGCTGAATAAAAATTTTACATAGTATACAATTTAATTTCTTATTGTATTTTTCCGATAAGAAAGAAATTATACTAAGTCGACGCATAAAAAAATTAAATAGATCCAATGAATTAATATAAATACAATGGATTCACAACCAATATCATATCAGTAATATCTTTACAAATTTTGACTCTAAGATGTAGAATTGAATCTTTTCTACATGTAATTCGTAACTCAGATATCAAATAAAAAATAATAAGAGTAAAAATAAAGAATAAGGAGAAAAATGAATTTGCTTATAATTAGTCTTTTATTATTAAATAATTATTAAAAAGAATTAATTTAATTTTTATTAAATTTTGATTAAAATTTGATAAAAGTAATTTATTAAGTTAAGAGTTAAACAAAGGTGTTTTTCTGTTGTAAGTTAAGTGAACTATCTTCATTTTTCAACATTAACTGAAATTCTTAAACTCAAAATAGCAATATTTATGCCTGCATAAAAAAGCTAATTTAAACAAAAACTTCAAGTAAGTAAATATTCATGTTGCACATCCAAGGATATACTTGTAATGTTGAAAAGAAAGTTGTTTACTAGCTATTGTGATCATTATTTTAAATAAAGTTTTTTTTTAACTAAGCAATTGTCTTAACTTTAGTTTGTTGGGGTTGTGGTCATTGCTCATGTACTTTTTATTAAGTCACTGTACAGACATAAAATAACTTTCTGTGATAAATAAAAATAAATAAATAATAAATCGGTATTAAAATAATAAATAATTGTTAATATAATAATAAATCATTGTTAATATAATAATAAATAATTTTCTGAGAATTTCTAGAATTATAATTTTGCAGAATAAAATTGTGCCTGACATGTCAGCAGCATCTCTTGGAAGAATTTCAAAAATCCTGGAAAAGTTAAAAGGGTGCCCTCCATAAGCAAATTTTTCTCCATACACTTCTACACCGGAATGGAAAACACCAGTACCAGGTGGCGAAGTATAATCATTTGTCCAATACACGTCACACACATTTAAGATTACAGGTTTCCGCGCCATGGTTTCGTTAAAAATAACTTCGAAATATAAAATAAAAGCCCTTTGTGTTCAGATAGATATTATAAAATAAAAACGCTCCAATTTTAAAAGGCTGCACAAAAAAGCGTATTTTGAGCAGCAAGTGAAAAAAAACTAAACTTATTTAAGAGAACATTTATAATTAACTAGATGGAACGTAGCAAAACGTGACAGAAAAAAATTACTATAACAATATCAGTAAAATAAGCTTCTTTATTATTTAAGAGGTGGAGAGTATGAAACAGTGTTTAAAAATTTTATTTTAAAGGTTTTTTACTCTAGTGAAATATAGTATACTATTTTCGATGCAAACTCCAAACAAACGATAGGTAAAAAACTGTGTAATGCAAAAAAGTTCGACATTATACCGCCATATTCACCACAGCAAGAAAAATATTTCATAGACCTATGAAGTATCATACAAATAGTATATTCCTACATCCATATCGTATTCAGTAAATGAAAAATCTAGTAAATAAAGCACACATCTCTTTCCCCTGTGATAATGCAATCAAGTGAGTTCCTATGCGAATGGGCATTTCATCTGTCCTAAGGCACAAATGGAATTCGACGTTAAAAAATGTTTTAAAATATTCTCTTTAATCATTGTTGGTTTCAAATCCACATTTTCTAAAACACATCCATTGTTTTAAGCTAATCAATTTTTATGTAAAGATGGAGAAATTTTTGTACAATAATAGTATACAATCCGCAGTTGCGGCAGATTTTTGATGTTTTAGAGAGTAATTTATTTGTATGGTTTTTTTTTCTGTCTCTTTCCGTAATCAGGATGATTGATTATGATGCCTCTTTAAACTTCTCTGTGCCTGATAATTTTATGCTTCCATTTAAGACTTTTTTGCTATTTTGGGATTCTAGTATTTCTTTTGGTGTGCTTTACACTGTGGTTTCATTAGAAACGCATTGCCGAGTACGCAACATTATCGTATCTTAATAACGATATTTATTTATCAGCCAACCCCAAAACATCGGCATCTGTTGCAGAATTTTGATAAAATTTTGTGTAAGAGACAGCCATTGACGGTAATCTGTTTAAATACTTTATTGTAGCCCAGTGTTTAATCTATAAATATTTATACACATGAAATAGAAAATTAAAAATATATTGTGAAAATATTCTTCTGAGATTTATTCCTAGAATGCATAATATCCATATAATTTCGTGCCATCCTGTATATAATTTATCGAAAATATACTCACACAATCTAGTATAATAAACTTTAGTTCAGCAGAAAATTCATACATGCATTTGAAAATGCATTTTCTGCAATTCTAACCCATAGACCAGTTTTTGTTCGAAATCTTTTTTTGCAGCAATCTATATTATCTCTAGATATGTATACATGTCACATAGTGTATTAACATTTATTTTTTCTGAAAAATCTATAAAACAATTCGAAATTCTTTCCCAGAAATTACCATCTATATTATAAAAATGCAAGTCATGTGATTGTCGTAAACAGTCATGGACTGATAGCTTTGCTTTTCATATTTCATACAGCCAGTTTTACTCAAAATTATTTTTTTCCAATAAGACTGCATAAAAGTTAAATTTTTAGAAAGTTTGTTAAAAAAAATTCATGTTTGAAGGGTGTGTTACAGTCAAATATGTACATATCCTGAATTAACTTCAGTTGAAATTAAGTTGACAGACCAATATCTCATTCCATCCAAGTAAATAAACACAAGATGTTGTGAGCGATAAAAATATTAAACCATGAATGTAATAAATCGCAAAGCAAGTTCTCCTGCGATGAATTTTGCAGTGCTGTTTGGTCTAAAAATATAATTTTTGCCTGTAAGCCAATCAATGTTTAGCATACATTTTGTTAGGTGAAGTGCTGTACAGCAATTCAACTTTTTACCTAGTTTCTTTTTGATGTAGTTAAATGCAAACAAATACAGTGGATCTCCAGTTATACGTTTCCGGAGTTGTACGTTTCCTCAGTTATATGTTTCAACTCTGCGGTCCCGGCCGTTTGCCATTAAAAATGATCTAATTTATACGTTTTTGAGTTATACATTTCCCTCTGTTATACGTTACGTTTTTACGTCCCTGCGCGAAATTTTGTCTCACTTATACGTTTTTCAGAATTTTCTTTTCAGATTCCTTCGCCTTATGTTCCATCCCTGCCGACCACCGCTCTAATTATTTCTTGGAACCAAACTAGCCACGTGCGAAAACAGAGCATAGGAGGGGGGGGAGCAGGCGTTGGCAGAGCCCTCACCTTCCTCCCTCTCTCGTTGTTTTTCGATGTTTGTTTTATTTGTGTGATCGTCAAAGATCTATTTACCCTAACTTGTCAGTACTTACTGATAAGGCAACATTTGCCGAATCACAACCGTTGTTATAGAAATGATGTGTTGCTTTACGAGCAAATGATTAACAAAGAAGTAAAATAGCCAAACGTAAAAATCACGCCAAATATTTAGTCTTGAATATTGGTTTAACACAGAAAAAGAAGAGTTATTTGTGTCAAAATTTTCACTTTGTACGTTCGCTTTAAATACAAAATACTTTTAAATTTAATAATTTAACACATGAATTACCTTAAATATTGTCAAACTCACGAATTTTATAATTTACAAAAACTATTTTATTAATTTCTATGCATTTTAACCGTTTAAGATAAAAAAATATATCCGAGAACTATTTTTCAAGGCGGATAACCTTTTCTACCACTCCCAATGCTGCCAAGTGGAAGTGAAAAAGAGTATCTACCTTCAGCACTGCACTGTGCGTGTCATAGGTCTTTTGTAGTTTCATCATTCGTGTCATAGGTCTTTTGTTGTTTCATCGTTCGTGTCATAGGTCTTGTTGTTTCATCGTTCGTGTCATAGGTCTTTTGTTGTTTCATCGTTCGTGTCATAGGTCTTTTGTTGTTTCATCGTTCGTATCATAGGTCTTTTGTTGTTTCATCGTTCGTGTCATAGTTTTTTGTTGTTTCATCGTTCGTGTCATAGGTCTTTTGTAGTTTCATCGTTCGTGTCATAGGTCTTTTGTTGTTTCATCGTTCGTGTCATAGGTCTTTAGTTGTTTCATCGTTCGTGTCATAGGTTTTTTGTTGTTTCATCGTTCGTGTCATAGGTCTTTTGTTGTTTCATCGTGCGGCTGAACAATGAGTAGGAACCGGACAGCTCTCTTGGTAGCGGAAAAGCTCAAAATTATCAGGAAGGCAGAGGCCAATCCTGCTGAGGGTCGAAAGATTATATCTCAACGAATGGGTATACCATACTCTACCTTAAACACAATTTTGAGTAAAAAACGTAAAATAAAAGAAGCATTTACTGCAGCCAGACCAAGCTCTTTCAAACGAACACGTCTGCAAGATGAAAGATTTTCCGAATTGGAAAAAGGTCTAAAAATGTGGTTCCAGTCTAAGTGTTTGGTTGGCATTCCCGTAACCGGAAATTTGTTACAAGAAAAAGCCCTTGAGTTAGCTGTAAAGATGAACGTAACAGAATTCAAAGTTTTATGTATTATTTGCTGAGAACAAACTGTTTCACTGGGTTTTTTACATACATCTGTGCAGGTTTTTTCTATATTTAATATAGAAGACATACATTAAATGACATCTTTCTTTTGTTTCTTCTTTTATGTTTAGAACAGTTTGATTGAAATATGAAAATGTCCTAGGTGGACCAATTTCAACTACTATATCTCCCACACTGGGTTCTTGAACATTCCATAATGTTTTCGATCCTACCGGTCCATATGTAATCCTAATAAAAATATATATATATAAAAGCATATAAGTATGTATGAAATATGAAGAATATTTTAGTACATTCTTGAAAAATGTAGTACATTCAAGAACATTCTTGTATATCCTAAAAAATTCCAAATATTTTTCAGAACACTTTGGTCCAGGACTTGGCAAATGCGGTCTCCAGGTCGTCATTGGTGACCAAGTTTTTTATCTGGCGACCAAGTTGTTTAGGCTGGCTGTTTCTATTTTTTTCTTTTCTTTTTTCTTTTTTTAATACATTATTTGTCTTAAAAAATGAGCACAATTGGTATTTTTATCTCCTTTTCGGCCTTTTTAATTTGTCAAATATAAGTTCATCAAATGCAAATTTTAAAATAATAAAATCGAAATTACTTGACTGACTTGGACAAGTATATAGCCCAAAAATTATTTTTCTGGTTCACTATTTCACCCTCATCAGATGCCACGTGCATCAGACATAGATTTTGTAGCACTCAACTATCCAGACATTTGAAGCATACGGCAATCAGCATTACGCGAACATATCGGTTAATTTAACCTTTATAATATTTCTTTCCTTTTTTTCCCATATTTGGGATAATATATTTTTGGTAAGTTTCATTAGAAAATTTGGTTTATATTACTTTTCTGAATTATGTACTCTTCTAAACTATGTAACTAATAATTCTAAACTATTCTTGTTATTATGTTTCTCAATTAATTCATTAAAAGAATGTATGCTTTTTTAAAATCACTGTTGTAATTTACTGGCGACTAAGTTTTTTGCTGGCTACCATATTTTATCAAATTTGAAAAGCCCTCCTTTTTGTCGAAATAGGAAAATGCCCTTAAGTCGACCAGTTTCAACCACTATATCTCCCAAACACCAACAGAATGGTCCTCGAACATTCCAGAATATTCTCGATCGTTCTGCTCCATATGTAAAACTAATTAAAAATATCTGTATCTATCTATCTATCTATCTATCTATCTATATATATATATATATATATATATATAACCAAATTTAAAATTGATCGCGATCCGCTAAATTATTTTTATCCCATCCTATTCTAAATTACTCTATAATATTTATTTATTCCGTTTATTAATGTATTTTAAATCTATTATTTCCAAAAACCTCATATCTAAATTCAATATTTTAATTGCTACTAGTTAACTCAACAAACGGCGTCTTAATCTGTTAATTATTAAAAGCTTCTTAATATTCATCCTTAAAAACCCACATTTTTTCCTTTTTATATTTCTAAATTCCTAAAAAGGCTGTACCCACACAGCACATACGTTCATATTACATCCAGTTTTCATCTACCAAGTTCGAAATACGTCTAAAGATGTATTTTGGACGTAGACAGCCAGCTAAAATACGTCCAGATTTTGTTAAATGTTTGACATTACGTACGCACATAATATCTACAAAATATGGACGTCATTTTATGACGTAAATTGGATGAAAACCGAACATACTCTCGTCATATACTTATGGACGAAATATCTACAAACTATGGACATCAGTTTAGAACATAAATTGAATGAAAATGCAACTAATCCAATTTTCATCAGATCCGGAACCAAATCTTAACAAGTTTGTCCCCATTTTCTGTTTTACGGACGTAAACTGGATGAAAACGGTACTAATCCAATTTTCGTCAAACTGGATGAAAATTGAACCTCTCAGCCGCCATTTTTTTTATGACTGCGAACTTTTCAACTGCTAAACCTTGCAGACTTCTAGAATTTATTTTTATTTATTCTATAAATTTATTTAAACTAGTAGTAAAGCCATCTCCATTTTTAAATATATTGCGTTTAGTTCAGCTCCACTTCAGCTAATCAATCAATCCATCACTGTTTGTAAGATTTTTTGTTGATATTCATGAAAATTGGCGCGACGGAAGTTGGTAAGTAAATATTACATTTTGTTTTCTAGATTTATCGTGGTGATGTGTGTACTTTACATAAAACATTTCTGTAACGATTCTTTTTTCTTACTTATTTATACTTATTAATAATAATTCATATTATTTTACAAGTCATACGTAAGTGGTAGAGAAATAGAAGTTCGTTTACTTTTGAATAAGAAAATTTTGTAATATATTTTGTATTGTTGTGTATAATGAGTAGAAATGTTATGTTATGAAGTATTATAAGTCTTTAATCCAATTAAAAAGAAAGTTTTAATGTTTTTTAAAACACAAAAATCCAGAAGATTGTCAGTTAAAAACAAATCTAGTCTTGTAAAAATGCTTTTATTACCACAGATTTATGCAATATTTAGTTAAGATGCATTTTTTTGGTATGATTTAAGAAAATATGTGATATTTCATGCCTCGAAATTAAATTAATAATAATTTATATGATTTTAGAAACCATAGGTAAACGAAAGAAAAATCGGAAAAAAAGGCTGTTTTTTTTTTTTTTTTTTGTTTACATTTCAATAACAAAATTTTGTAATTAGTTTCTACTATTGTGCACACTAAGTAGTAATTAAGTAGAAATACTATATTATAAGCCTTTAATCCAATTAAAAATAAAGTTGTATTGTTCTTTTAAAACACAAAAATCATAAAAATTATTCATGGTTAATTTTACTTATTACTACAGTTTTACATAATACAGTAACCCCTCAATATATCGTGCTACTTGGGAGATAAGAAAAAAACATGATATACTGGGGGGGGGGGGGGAGAAGAATGTTTATAAATTAAAAATAAACAGCTCTAAATTTAGATATGAGGTTTTCGATATAATACTTGTTTAAACAAGCTACGAGTTCAACAAAAAAGAGATGGTAAAGCATTGAAAAAATAGAAAACCATACATATACAGTACACATATTTATTTACATTTTACAGTATTTTCTGAAAATAAAAATCCAGAGTTGTTTGTTGTTTTATTTTCTTTGATTGTCTGCTTGCCACTGGAAATTAAAGAACAAAAATGAACTAATTGCATTTCAGTTACTTGCTTAGATTTCGTCGTTTCAAAGGTTGGCTATGATGTCATACACTCATGCACATTTTTTCTTTTTTTTAATTGGTTATAAAAAGGAAAAAAGTTGCCAAATTTAGGGGATTTTTTCCTTTAATGGCAACCTAGCTATTGTATTAAGTTATTGGCTTGACGCAGGCTTGAAAACTGAAAAGTCACCAAACATCAGTGCGTGGGTATAACACATCTGTTCCCAAAAATTTTACATGCTTTTTCGAGAAACTAAATTTATCGGGGGATAACTGAAAAAGAGCAAAATAGCCGAATGTGCAATATAACAAGGGATTACTGTATATCTTGTAAAGCTGTATTGTTTTTACATGATTTAAGTATATAGAAGGTATTTTGTGCCTCTGTCTAAATTAATAATAGTACTTTAAATGATTTTAGAAATCATAATAAACAGAAAAAAAAAATCAAATCAAGAAAAGCAGTTGTTTACTTTTCAATAACAAAATCTTGTAATATATTTTTGATGAATATATTTTATTATTTTTAGTTAGATATCAGTATTGGTAATTAAACAAACATACTATTATTGCACTCATATGCATTTTTTATCACAGATAATTTATTTCAGTATTTTTACAACTAACCTCTTCTAAAGAATATTACATTCATGAACTGAGTTGCATAAAATGTTATCTATATACAAGAGTGAGTGGTGACATCTGTACTTCTTAGTTGCTAGAGATTTTTATATTACTGACTAGCTTATACATTATTTTACAGTACACAGTGTACATTGGTTGTTGATTATTCATTTAAACATTCAAGATCGAACATCAATTCGTTTCTTGAATGAGATATTTGATCAATGTTTGGTTCTCGACCAGGGAAGGAAAAATAGGGAATAAGCAACTTAATTTATTATTTATTTATTGTATTGTTATGGGAGTAAATTGTACATACATGAGTTAAAGTGATCACAACATTTGCAAAATTCATGCATTTTGCTTTAGAACAAGGTTGCTGGATTCGCTAATTTTTTTTTTTTTTTTTTTCTTTTTCAAATAACAGTTACTTAAGCTTCTTGTGTTTAGAAAATCGTCTGGCTTGTGAATAGATGTCAATCTTGCTTCAGTTGTTTTTGCTTCCAGAGGATCTTAGATGAGTAGTTATGTGTTCGAGAAAGTGATTACCATCTAAGATCCTTCGCAAGAAAGTCCTATACAAGATAATTGGTTAAAGGATGGACTCTAATATTTCAAGCAGGATCGAACTTTGAATAGGGTAAACTTTCTTTTAAAATCTATAAATGTTATTAAATAAAATGTTATCTTGTATGGTTATAGGTTTTGCAATATATATATTAATTTTCTGCTTCCATAAAGAGTGAATAATTTGGTACTTTTATGTTAGCTGGGCACAAATTATACTAACAATATATTTTTTTCAGTTACCAATAGCAATTTTTATTTTTCCCATAAGTAAATTAGAAATGATGGTTAGGTATTAAAATAAAATGTTTTGGTTTATGGTATTATTATTCTTATTACATTGTATTTTAAATGAAATAAGTGAAAGTCATGTATTTTAAAGAATGTGTTTTAAATTAAAGTTGGGTATTTTAAATGAAACAAATGAAAGGTTTATATTTCAAAGGTAATGAATACAATATTAATGATAGGAATATTATTTCGTGATCTATTACCTGTGCGCCGCTAACATAATAGTACTCCATTAATTTTGTTGAATATAAGCTAGCACAGGTGATAAATCGTCAAATATTGTTTGAGATGCTATCGTTGACATTGCAAGCATTTCTTGTCATTCTTCATGTGGTATTGTAACAACTAAATCTTGATTATATGAACAAGATTCGAATATGCTTAATTGTAATGAAAGTTTGGGACATTCGTACAATGGCTGAACAAGTAAAAATAAATAAATAAATATATTATACACTATATCAGAGTTTCCTCCAGTTTAAAAAAAGGGCAGGGTGCTGCTGGTGAGAATAGAGCACTTTTTGAATTCTAGAGGGCATTTTTAAGATTCTTAAGGGCAGTTTTTTTTACTTTTAAAGGTATTATTTTGTTTTTTAAAGACACTTTTAATAGTTAAAAGCCTGAGCACTCTTTTCAAGACAACATTGAGTTAATTTTTTCTATGAATTATAGGTGCAGATTCACGGTCGCCACGTGGCGACTAATTTTTTTGCTGTGGCCACTAACTTTCGGTGTTTAAGTCGCCATGTGATTTAAAAGTAATCAATTTCTGGTATTCCCAGTCTCCACCGTGAAATGTTAATTTTTTTTTAAAGATTAAGACCAAAACACATAACAAACATTATTATTATCTTTTAATAACATTTCAGAATGATCTGTTTAACACAGCAAACTATTAAATATATTCTAATAGCAATGTTATTCGTAACAGTTTGTATCTGATAATTTTACATAGACTGTGATTTTTAAATATTAACTGTGTTTTGATTTTTTATAGTGCAAAATAAATCTCACGAATTCAGATTTTCTTTCATATGTACTTTTGTCTGGCAAAATTAAAATAAGAAATATTGTTTTTTTTATATTCCCCACTATCATGATTACTTAGCTTATACATATTTTTTTTTTAAACCGTATCTTGCCCAACTTTATCTTCAGACTGTACATGATTTAAGATTTAATATTAAAAATTTTTTGTACATGTGTTTACATTAAATTACTTTACACTTTGAATTTTTTTTTTTTTTTGTACCCCATATAAAGACTATTGTTTTTATGCGTTTGTTTTACAATTGTGGCCACTGGATTTTTTGGGTTTAGGAGCCAGTGACTCCTTCCAAATTTTGGGAATCTTCACCTATACTATGAATGCAAAAAGGAGAAAGTACACTTTTTTTACTGAGGGGCAAGAAGGGTGCTAATTATTTTACTGGGGCACAAGAATGGTGCTAATTTATTTTATGAGGGGCAAGAAGGGTGCCATTTTGTAAACCAAAGGGCAGGCAGGGTGCAGCACCCTTCCGAAACTGTCTGGGGGAAACTCTGACTATATATATACACACGCACATACATATCTATAATAAAAAGAAAAGTTTTTAGTTAATGGTATTACAGTAGAGTACCTCTAATTCGCAAATGTCTGTAATCTGCACAGCATATGAGAATGTAAACAAAGAAATTTAATTCTTAAAACCAATATTTATCAATAACATTATTTTTTTCACTTCAACTTTAATTTTATTTCTGATATATATTATCACTTTTCATTTAATACTCTTTTTTATAGTTTAAAATGATAACATATATATAAAAGTATTTTAATTAATTAACCATTTATATGTAAAAAAAAAAAAAAAAATCCTTTTAAAAATGTATTTGTCTTACACATATATTTTTTACAATAGTTTGCCAAGGATACCGAAATTACTAAAAAACAAACTTTTGTGATTCAGTAGACAATTATGCCCATTTGTAGGCTGCAAGATACAGTATAAAAACATAAACCAAATGTTTTAATACCAACAACTATTGATGATAGATTTAAAACATATAAATATAGATAAATTATTTTTTTAATAATTTTTATTTTATTTGTGTGTTTTTGTTTATTTTTCAGCATTAACAATCTAAACTCATCCGAAGTAATAAGTTAAAAAAATGTAAACAAAGATTAAATAGACATAATCTGTAATCCACAAAAGTCTCAAATATGCAAAACACTCAGAACCAAGCTGTGCGGATTCGTGGTCTTACTACTGTATTTGGTACTTCTCCATTATCCCGATGTTCACTTTTCATTAAAAAACTCACCAAACTATGGGATTTAACACCAAAAATGAATGATCGTGATATTTACTTATTAGAAACACATTATTTAATTTTATTGACTCATTTATATATAATGATAAAAGTTTTTAATACATTTTGATTTTAAAAAACAAGATGGCGGACCGCAAGTGAATATGATAGCTTAGCCAAAGTTGATATTTTATTCAAACGGGCTTCTTCTTTTTTCTTTTTTTTTTTTAGATTCTAAGGACAACATTCTTTTATTTGTTTATTGGCATTAGTGTTATAGCTTGGCAATAGTTTTTATGGAAAGTGGTTGATGGGATAATGGAGAAAAGTACCTGTTATTTCTTATTAAACCTTTTTTCTTTTCGTATTTCAAATGTAATGAGTAAAAAACATTCTTATTTTATTTATTATTTACAACTCAGTTTAAAGAATTTTTTATGTATATCTTATAACATCTTCTCTTATATTCATTGAAAATTTACATTCTGCCAATGGTTGGCATGATTTAAAAAAAACGGTAAATTGACATGCTTTCGCATCTTGTCTTTTGGAGTTGCAACCTAATATCTAAATATCACAAAATAAATTTTGGGCAGGGGGGCAGGCTATGCTTGCAAATTGTAAAAGTATTAATATTACAGTTAATTATAGATAAAAATTAACTTCTTTACTCACTGGTCACTGGCCAGTACATGGATTTTTTTACTCAGCAGTTTTTTTTAAGCACTGGCCACTAACAAACTTACATATACTTGATTGAAAAAATTTGTCAAATAGTCTCGGGAAAAAAATTGCAAAATTTAAGAAATAATATCAGGGGGGGGGGGGGGGGAATCGCAAAACTCGTCAAACAATCGAGGAACAGAATTGCAAAATTCGTCGAACGACAGCGGAAAACAGTGTGCAATTCGTTGAACATCAGCGGAAAGAAAGTGTGCAATTTGTTGAACATTGATGGGACAAAAACATGAAATTCGTTAATCAATAGTCAATAAATCGCAAAATTTGTCAATCGATAGTGGAAAAATCACAAAATTCATCAAATGGTCTCAGGAAAAAAAAAATATGTGGATATCGTCAAATGGTCTCAGCTATAGGTGCAGATTCACGGTCGCCAGTCACCACGTGGCGACCACGTCCTCCATAATTCTGCAATATTTAGCAATTTTATGTATTTTCCAGGCCATAATTAAATAAATACGATTTAACATAGATGCCACATTTCTGCTGAACCACAAATTTTTTGTTTACTTCTTTAAAAAAGAAAAAAAATAGTAATAAAAAAAATCATGTTGATATGCGCTGTGAATGAACTCTGTGGTGGCGACATACCGCAATTAGCTTGCAACACAAAAAAATTCGTAACGAGAATACAATAATTTTAGATCCCACTCATTAAATTTGTAGCTCTGGGATTTTTCCGATATGTTCTTACAAGTAGACATAGATATCAGCATGCAATTCTTCCATGAATAAGCAGAACTCTTCGAATTATCATTATTTATTTAGTTACCGTATTTACCCGCATATGCGTCGATTCTGCGTATAAGTCGACCCCCCCACTTTCCCGATCAAGAAATTTGAATTTTCTTAAATCCCGCATATAAGTCGACTCCGCCCTTTTCCGAGCAAGAAATTTGAATTTTTTTAAAAATACATTATTCAAAATCACCTGGAAAGAAAAGAAAGTACTAAATATACAATAATAAAGAAACTTTGATTTTTTTTGTGCATTTATTCGAAATCATCTGAAAAAAAAAGTTCTAAATATACAATAATGAAGATATAATATACTAAAGTAATATACAAAGTTAAACTGATTCAAGGTCCAATTCACTATCGGACTCACCAAACAATTCACAAAAATCTTTCGTCGTCATCGGCTCATCATGATACACGTCTGTATCGCTACATTCTTCCTCGTCGTTATCACTTTCGAAAATGGCATAATTTTCTGTGCCGTCTAGTTCGTTGCTTATGCAGCATTTCTTGAACGATTTTATAATCATTTCGGAAGAAATTTGATTCGACGCATCTTTAACCCACTGGACAATTTTTCATGAACCCCAAACTGACGAGAAGAAGCACAGTTGTTAGACTCTTCCGTAAAAGAAATAACTTTAAGTTTAAATCCAGCTGCGTATGAATTGCGTTTCTGTTTTCAAAAGTGCAGTAAGATAAACGAAGAAATAATGAATAAGTGTACTATCAAGAACACGTAAGATAGAACACGGGTCACGTGTTTTTAGAGAGTCGCATGTTTCTAGCCACTCGTGGATGATTCAATTGCACATAGGGGTGATACATTCTCGGAATTTTATCTACTGATCTTTCAGACGGAGGGGGGGGGGGGGTAGGGGAGTAGTAGGCTTAAATTCATCAGCACCAAACCCGTTACTCAGTCTCCAAACCTTTACCTCAGCGCTGATAAAGAAAATCAATTAATTCCTCTTTTTCTCTCCTGGTATGGAAATCGACAGTAAACGACGTCATTGTGTTATGGAATGTGAAAAGAAAACAATTGCCTTTCAGAAGGGCATTTTTGACTTTTGGTTAAAAAAAAAAAAAAAAAAAAAGGACCCTCGCATAAGTTGACCCCTCTAACTTTAAACCGTTTTTTAGTCCAAAATTTCTCGACTTATACGCGGGTAAATACGGTAGTTAGAGTTGTTCTGCAAAATGAATTTGTCAATCGTTCGCGAACTTTGTGAAAACGGCCACGGAAAAATCCAGCAAATTTCATAGCTCATGAAATAAAACTGCAAATTTCGTGAACCGGTCGCAAATAAAACTGCAAATTTCCTCAATTGGTCTCCAAGAAATAATAATTAAAAAAAACGCGAATTTCAACAAACGGTCGAGGAAAAAAAACCCGTTAATTTCATCAATTGGTAGCAGAAAAAAAAGCAAAACTTATCAGTCGATTAAAAAAAAAAAAAAAATGTGAATTTCGCCAATTAGTCCAGGAAAAAAATTATGAGTTTTGTCAGTTGCCCGTGGTTTAAAGACGCAAATCTCATCAAGCGGCTACAAAAAAAAAAAAAAAAAAAAAAAAAAAAATATTAATCAATCACAGAAAAAATTGTGAATTTCATCAATCGGTCACAGAAGGAAAAATCCTGAATTTCGTTAGTCGCAGAAAAAAAAATACAGAATTTCGATTATTAGTCGCAGAAAAAAGCATGAATTTCGTCAATCAGTTGCAAAATAAAATTGCAAATTTCGTCAAGGAGTTTCGATAATAAAACATGAAAATTGGCGATCGGTCACAAAAATTGTAATTTATTATTAAGGATTTAAAAAATCCCCTTTCCAACAAAAGTTGCAACGAGGCTTATAGTGTTCGATCTTTCTCCATCATCCCTGAATGTCAGAAAGTGTTGAATTTATTTTATTAAAATCTATAACCTAAAAGAAAATAAATCTTCTCCATATTTTTTCATATATTCTTTTGATTTTATAGACATATTTTTTATGCAAATCTCCATGTTGAGTGTTTATTTTCAGCTATATAAAACACCTTTTTTTTCCTTTTGGCGTGGGAGGGGTGGGGTGGAGGAGTTTATTCATAGAACAAAAAAATTTAGGGAATTGTTTATATACAACTATGGTGGGAAGAGTCTATAAAATCCCGCTGTCCAAATTTAAAAGAGAAAAAATATTGTTTTTATGCTTTTGTGTCAAAATATGGCCACTGGATTTTTTGGGTTTAGGAGCCACTGGCTCCTTCCAGATTTTGGGAATATGCACCTATAGTCTCAGGTAAAAAAAAAATAAGAATATCGTCAAATGGTCTCAGGTAAAAAAAATTGAGAATATCGTCAAATGGTCCCAGGTAAAAAAATTGCAAATATCGTCAAATGGTCTCAGGTAAAAATTGAGAATATCATCAAATAGCCTCGAGAAATAAACTCTTAATTCGTCAAATTATTTCGGGGAAAAAATCGCAAAGTTCACCAAATGGTTTTGAAATGCGTCGAGCGACAGCGGAAAAAAATCTTTTTCCATTCAATCATCGCTTTTGGTGAGTGTGACTATTAAGTTTGGCCTGTGGTGGCAATAAAGTCAATTGTCAAATTTTAAGTATTACTCGCTGATTAGCGAGTGCTAATTTTTTCAATACAGATAATTGTTGAAAAATTTTATGGTGAATAGTTTAGTGTAATACAAAATTTGAATTTTGAAATGGGCTTTACCTGCCTATTGGTCATTTTGTAAAAGATTCATTTGATTCAAAATTCATTTCGAAGGAAATTTTTTGTAATTGAAGCTCTCAATGTAATTAGCAGCTCCGCTGACTAGCAGGCAAAATTCGCTAGTTATGTATTAAGAATAATTTATGAAAAATGTTTTATATATATATATATACACATTTAAAAGTACAAGATAAGTTTCTTTTGTGGGGAATTTGGTGATTATCGGTCTCATCTATTTAATTTTTAGGTACTTTCTTGTTATAGCAGACTTCGATGGTGAATTGCCAAGTAACCAAGATGTATCACATATTATAGTCGTATATGATGTAATGACATTTTATTATTCTATTGCCAAATTATAGTCATATATGTAGTATATATATGTATGTAAATAAAATATCTATGAAGTATACACATAAATAATGTATATTGTTTGAATGTAGGGAAGACTGGTACACACTGGACATATGGGCACAGTGGACCATCCCCTAATATAATATTTTATTTATATAAACAAATTTTAAGCTTCTCTTCTATTCTAATAGACAACAGCACTGGATTGATTATTTACAGCCTGCAGAGAACATGTTTAGCTCAGAATGAACCATTATATCCTGATTGGTTGTTTTGAGATTCTAAAAGTAAAATTTTTCATCATCATATTTTTCTTTTTTTAGTAATTAAAGATAGTAGATAAATAAGATAAAACAACTATTTTGCAAAGGTGTAAGATACTTGTTTTTATTTAACTTTAAAGTTAATATGTTTAAAAGAAAGCTATAAACAATATTAATATGATTATTTATTGAAAAAAAAAAAAACCTTAATATATATATATATAGTCATGATTTTTCTGGAATTATTTTGATTTGAAGCATAAGAAATTGGTAGTTTTTTCAAACTGAAATTTTCAATAGGGTGGTCTAGAATATTATATTATATTCAAATCAACTTAATCTAAAATTTAGACATAACCTTTTTTTTTTTTAATTGCCCAGTGTAATGCCAAAATTTGTAAATTAATGCTAGTTTTCAAATTCTCAGTAACTCAGATAATGTCTTTTTTTTTTTTTTTTTTAATTCTATTTTCTGGTCTGTGGGAAAAGAAGTAGTAAGGTCAAAATTGTAAAATTTTCTCACATTTTTTCAGAATATGCAGAACTCAAAGTAACATTAAATTGTATATATAAATTTATATATAATTTTTTTGAGTTTGTGTTCTGAAATAATACTGAAATACTTAGTAAAATTTCTGTTTCTTTTCTCCTTTTAATTTCAATATTAAAGAAACTAAAATTGCAAAATTAATGTAGGTGACAATGTGAAATTTTCACCTTTAAGTTGCGGAACCCGAATTTACCTTTTCAAAGTCATGGTAAAACCCAAATGCTGAAATAGTAAAATTTCATATCTATATAAGTAGATATTTTTTATTATTTATGAAGTCTTCTATTTCTGTAATATTAACTAAACATGTATTTTATAGCTACTTTTTTTTTTCTCTTCATAGATGCTGTTGAGACTTCTATTTTGACAAATGAGACGTCAGATTGCCAAATTGAAAAAAGTTATTGCAAATTGGTTGTGGCATGCAAAAGACTGATTAGGGGGGGGGGGGATTTAAAAGCTGTTTTTGTTTGCAAATTTGTATTGCATATTTTTCTTCAAACAGTGGCATGGGCTGAATGATTTTATAGATTGATTCTTTTAAAAATGCATTATTTTTTATATTAATGAAAGTATTAAATATATATTTTTAATAGATTATTTAAAGGATAATATTTTTAAAAATCAGCCTTAAGCCATGGCTTATTTTTCATAAATTAACAAAATAATTAAACTGTTTTGTTATTTAAAACTCATTGTACAATGAAAAATTTATATAATTTATAAATGATTATGCAAAACTCATTTCTTTTTTATATTAATAGATGACATCAAATAGCTGAATAGATTATTTTTTTTAAATTTAATTTCATAGTATATGATTAAATATACAAGATTTTTTTTCTGATTTAAATAAGTTGTAAATAAAGTACTTGCTTTCATGTTAAGTGAATGAAATTGAACTTTTTTTAAATTCATACATCTGTAATGAGAGTAAATTCTTGTATGTCAATATTTTTCTTTGAATTCTTCTGCTCTCTGGAACCAGAAGTGAAGTCGATATTGTAAAACTTTGATACTTTTTTCTCCCAAGTATGTCTTAAATAATACCAATTTTACTGTCAAGAACTTTTAATCGCTTTCATTTATTGTTAGATATAAATTTTTAGCCATAATGCAAGACATACAAATCTTCTAGCCTATTTTCATTTGGTTATTCATAATATTGTTAAAGTTTTCAGTTTTGCCTTGAATAGGTTTCTTGCACCCATGTGTTTTCGCCTTTTAATTTCGTTATTCAGGAAGTTAAATTTGTAAAATTTCCAATTGAAGCTATGGAATCGAATTAATGCTGAAATAGTAAAATTCATATACGTATTAGTAAATACTTTTTTTTTTCATATGTCTTCTGTTTATGTATTAACTAAATATGTGTTTTTTTTTTTTTTTTTTCATCTTTTTCTCATAGGTGCTGTTAAGACTCATGTAAAGTGGGATGAAACATTAGAGTGCCAAATCGAAAAAGTTATCTCAGATTAGTTGTGGCATGCAAAACGTCGATTGGATAATAAAAAATAAATAAATAAAGCATTTTTTGTTTGCAAATTTTTATTGTATATATATTTTAAACAATGATGTTGGCTGAATAATTTTACCCATTGAATCTTTTAAAAATTCATTAATTATTATATTAATAAAATAGATTTTAAAATAGATTATTCAAAGAGTAAATTTTTTTAACAATCATGACCTTTAACTATCTGCATTACTTGTAAACCCTTAAGCCATTATATTTTTCATAAATTAACAAAATAAATAATTAAAATGATTAATATATATATATATATATATATATATATATATATATATATATATATATATATATATATGTTTAATTTGCTGTGCAATTAAATTATTTAATAATTTTTTTTATGTATAATTAAAAATCAAATATGCTAAAGAAATTTAATAATGGCAAAAGTAGATGAAATTGAACTTATGGATTTTTTTATCCATGCATGTGTAATGAAAGTACAATCTTGTACTCAAGGAATGTATTTAAGAATATTAGGGAATGAGGTGTCAGGTTGAAAAAGTTACCACATGTAAAATACATTTCTTGCATACTTTCCTACAAATTTCAATATGTAAAATTTTATACACAATATACAAAAGTTGGCAAGAAATATCTCATTTGCCTCCATGAGTTAGCAATATTTGAAAAACTAAAATTTCTTCTTTTTCTTCAATACATTTAGTCATTGTTATTCTTAAGTATAGCCATACTTAAAGGAAAAAATATGATTTTGCCTTCGAAAAAGCTATTTTAGTGAAAAAGAAAAGTGCAATAGTTTAAAAGCAATGATTTTACTGACAATTTAAATGGGGGAAGGGGGGGGGGGGAAAGAGACCTTGCAAAATAGTTTAATAATTTAAACATAATTGTTTAATAATTTAAAAAATAATAAGTATCCAATTACTATTTGTATATATTTGGTATTCTGGAATCTACAAATTTAATTATTATCAGTGAATAAATCAGGAATTTTTTCAACGAAAAGCAAAAAAGAAGTTTTTGAGATGGAAAAAAAAGATTAAGACTGAGACTTCAATTTTCAGCAGAAAATATAGCAGTATGGTACATCAGCGGTTCCTAAGCTGTGGTCCAGAGGGTTCTTCAGGGGATCCATAAAGGCCCTGTGTTCAATATAAAAACTTTCATTTTCTGAAATCGGTGACTAATCTAGTGAATAAAATAAAAGGCAATATAGTAAAACCTGTGAACATGGAATCAGGATAAAATTATTTTTTAGACAGATTTCTGTCTTCACAGGTACATTTGTCCGGTGTTTTTCTCATTGGGACCATGGAATTTTTTCGTTTAAGACAGAATTCCGCTACGTTAGAGACATGTTCTATCTTCATATGTTTTACTGCACTAAGAATTTTGTCAAAAAATGTAATACAATTAATTTGCTTATACAGTCGGACCCTGATTTAATGAATTCATCAGGACTAAAATTTTTATTCATTAAATCGGGGTTCTGTGTAAGGCTCTCTCTCGGAAAAATATAATTCTCAATTTACTATGATTTATATCTTGTATGATTTATTTTTATTTTTGTCTAAATTATTTTTACACGGAGCTCTTGAATCCTAGAGGCCTGATGTATGTGCATCATATAAGACATTTGTGTACCAATTTCAGTACTACAGTAAGATAATATTGTTGCATGTTTTGAGTCAGGTAAATAATGTTGTCCTTCACTTGACCATCCTCTGAGGTGCACTTCTGCTTACTGAAAGGTTAGAGAAACCTGTTCTAAAGAATCAGTATATCCAGTCTTAAATCCTGGGAATCTGTGAAAAAGGGTCTATAGTAAATAAAAAATTAAAAACTGCTGTGATAGATCATATCATCAGATCTAACTGGAAATTTTCACACTAAAAAAATAAATTTGATGTAATTTAAAATGTTTAGACACAAAAATGTTGCAGTTGGGTAATTTTTTTCTAATCATGATTAGAATACAATACAGCAAAAAGTATACAAAAAAGAAAAATCATGCATCAAGCATAGATTATGAAACACTTTCAGAATACTTTTACAAAACTTCGCTATTTAATAAGGCAAATAAAATACCTAAGTAATTATTTTAGAAAATGCATAAAACATTTGAAAACCAGATTTCAGCAATTACCACCCATAGACGGAAAGTACTCCAATTCTTTGATACATTTTGTCATTGACTTCTTAGTATAACCATACTTAAAGGAAAAAATATGATATTGCCATCGAAAAAAGCTATTTTAGTGAAAAAGAAAAATGCAATAGTTTTTAAGCAGTAATTTTACTGACAATTTAAATGGGGGGAAAAAAGGATTCGCCAAATGCAAGACATTGCAAAGGCCAGTATTGTCTGCTAATAAATGAATATAATAAATTTTTACAACTGGGCCACCTCTGATTTCTAATGAAAATATTTGCAATACTTAATCTCAAATATCTGCAATTAAATAAGGCGAAAACTTCCGTTTAAAAATAGTGCTGGTTAAAAATCATATCAGCATCATTACTAATGAGAATATTATGACAATGCTGAGAGACCAAAATGATATGAGAAAAAAACCAAAAAGTTTTTTTTTTTTTTTAAAGTAGATAGTAAAATAAAAATGTGAACAGCTGAAGTGCATAGATTTGTAGTAATCGAGAATGGATAAAAGCCAGAAGGTATCTTATAATTTCCATTTCTTATATTTATCATAAAAAGTTATTGTTACCCAATATGAAATCATACTGTCAATTTGAATACATTCACTTAGTTTTAATAAAATGACACAAAGTAATCATATACATGATTTTGGATAGCAAAAGATAAATCATTTTGATGGAAAAGATTAATTTATTGAAATAAATATATTTCGATGCATAATATAAGTTCAGTGAAGGCATGATATATTTAACTGTGTATTGAAAAATTAAAAATATTGTTTGAATGTGTAAATACACTTTAGAAGACAAAACAAAAGTAATTTTACTTGAATTTTTAAACGAACCTTTTAAAGTCACACAAATTTTGATACATCTTTTAAAGTCTAAATTTTATATATTAAAGCTTATGTCATTTTCTTTTATAACAATAAATAAAATTAATTTAAAAAAATAACTGTGTTCAGGTGAAGGACACTTAACTAAAATAGTTTCTTTAAAGGTCTTACAGAATTAAAAGTAAAGTTAAATAAGTTTTATTAGCAATAATATTAAAAAATATTTATATGCTCTCAATATTTTGAATATATATATACTTTTAAAATATTAAAAGCACAATAAATTTGACTGAAAAAGTTTTTACTTTTTATTAATTTTTATCCTTCCCTATAGGAACCCACATAACACAGATTCATCCAATTTTGGTTTAAAGTACGTAATTTGGACTTACGGACGTGTCCAATTTTCGTCCAAAAGTAGTCTGTACCTCATCTAAATCTCATCAATTTACGTTCAAATGTCACCACCTTTTACGTAATAAGTACGTCTTTTAGACGAGAAAGTGAACGTAAAATGAACATAAGATGGACATAATACGGACGTCCAAAATTTGTTCATATTATGTCCAAAATTTGTTCATATTACGTCCATTTTATGTCTTTCAGACGAGAAAATGAACATAAAATGGACGTAATATGAACAAATTTTGGACGTCCGTATTATGTCCATTTTATGTTCATTTTACGTTTATTTTCTCGTCTAAAAGACGTACTTATTACGTAAAAGGTGGTGACATTTGAACGTAAATTGATGAGATTTAGATGAAGTACAGACTACTTTTGGACGAAAATTGGACACGTCCATACGTCCAAATTACGTACTTTAAACCAAAATTGGACGAATCTGTGTTATGTGGGTATTTATTTTAATCATTTCAGATATTAAATGCAATTCTCAAAATCATAAAATATTTTTCTTATATTAAAATGTAAAACATTTTATTTTATTTCCATTCTGACTTTCATCCAAGTTCGATAAACGATTTTTCTTATTTTCTTTTTTCCTTTTCGTGAACGTAAAAATATTCCATATTCTCAAACCAGTAGTTAACGATAATCAGTTAGCGTAAAACTCTTTGGTTCACAGCTAATTTATAGAACATCATAGAATAATCTCGAAGCGTTTTTGGCACCTTTCCTTACCGGTAGCCACTTTGCCTCAAAATTCTAGCACGTATCGCAAAGAATCCCGGTTCTCCATTGGCGCATAAGCCGTCACGTTCCCCTGTATTCATACTTTTCTGAAATCATATATCGCAGCTCCTTGCTTACGAGAGAACATCCGAAAGACAGACGCTGGGTCGGTGTTTGGTTTTTTGAGCTTGTAATCAATTCGAATCCCTGCCTTGTTATGGTGAAGCGAGATCAGTATTCTTTTCTTCTACTACTTATCTGATGGATTTTTAAAGGTAACCATCATGCTTCTTTTCTAATGGAAGACCTGCCGTCACAACTAAAACGATGGATCATGTGAAATAAGATCTCCTCCTAATTTTTTAAGCTTCAAAATAAAAAGCTTGTTCGTTTTTTTGATGGAGTTTTTTCTTCTGCATGCGCACACGCCCTCTACTGTGTATATTACGACTGCAAGTAAATCCCTAGCGAGAAAACTCCCTCTGTTGACTTCTGAAGAGAACATCTAGTAATTAAACGCCATTTATAAAAAAAAATGGAATTGCTGTTGCACTCATCATCTCTCATACATATATGTAACAAAAATATATGTATGTGTAAAATATAAAAATATATTTTAGTACATTCTAAAAAGTTCTAGTACATTCTAGTGCATTCTAGAAAAGTCTAAACATCTCTTAGAACACTTTGGTCGAAATATAAAAATGCCTTAGGTTGACCAGTCTCAATCACCGTATCTCCGACACCCCCATTGAATGGTCCTCGAACATTCCAGAACGCTCTCGATCCATCCTGTCCATATATATGTAAACTAGGGGTGCACAACCTTTTTAAGCGAACGGCCACTTACACTCATGTCCAAAATTAAGGTCATAAACATAAAATCTGTGAAAACTGATGAACTATTCACTGTGTTGCCACGAAATTTGCACAGAGGTGCATTACAATGGGAGAAAGAATATAGCAACATAACAATACGGAAAATATTTTAATTGTGAATTAAGAAACAGGGTATATCAAAAAGTGTTAAATCATGAATCAGAGATATAGCATTTATCTCGGGAAAAGTCAGTCTAATATGGAATGTGATCAAGGTGCACTGCTGTACAAACCTTGTAACGAGCTCTCATACTGTTTATGAGGGTGTCAATAAATGTTTGTGGCAACAAAGACCATTCTTCCAAAGGCGCGGCTTTTACCTCCTGGCGGGTCCACAGAGAGTGGTTACGCTGTGCAATGGCTCTTCCTAGACCATCCCAATAACACCAGGAAGCCCGGCAAAGGCCGCCACAGAACAACGACACTTGCACTTGATCGCTACTTGGCTTTAAGCACACGACGACATAGGCTGACAAAGGATCCTCAGTTTGCTCGTGACCTTACTGCTGCGTCAGGAATAAGAATTCCCAGGCAAACAGTATATAGACGTCTAGCAGAGAGGACCCTTTACACCCGGCGTCCAGTCGTGTGTGTCCCTTTCACTGCATCCAACAGGAGTTCCCGACTGTTGTGGAGCCGAAGATATCAGTCGTGGACACAACAAGTATGGGGGCATGTTCTTTTCAGCGATGAGTCGTGATTCACCACGCAGAGTATTTCTCATCGAATCTTCATCTGGAGAGAACGTGGAACTCGCTATCATTCCTCCTACGTAAAAGAAATCGACAGATTTGGTGGCAAAGGAATCCTTGTCCTGGTCGGCATAATGTTGGGCAGTCGTACACCACTTCACGCCATTTATGCGGGTACTGTCAGTGCATATCGCTATATGAATGAGGTCCTTGAAACCTATGGAGTTTGTTCCGGGCTGCTGTAGACCTGAATTCCATGTTTATGGACAATAATGCGAAACCAAACAGAGCACACATTGTTGATGATTTTCTTGACGAAGAGGATATTCGCCGTATGAACTGGCCCTCGAGGTCACCGCACCTCAATCCTATTGAACATGTTTGGGATGGTCTAGGAAGAGCCATTTCATAGCGCAACCTCCTTCTCAGGACCCGCCAGGACTTAAAAGCCGCGCTTTTGGAAGAATGGGTTTTGTTGCCACAAACATTTATTGACACCCTCATAAACAGTATGCGAGTGCGTTGTGAGGTTTGTATACCAGTGCACAGTGGTCACACTTCATATTAGATATACTTTTCCCGAGATAAATGCTTTATCTCTGATTCATGATTTAACACTTTTTAATATACCCTGTATCTTAATTCACAATTAAAATGTTTTCCCTATTGTTATGTTGCTATATTATTTCTCCCATTGTAATGTATCTCTGTTCCAAATGTCGTGGCAACACAGTGAATAGTTCATCAGTTTTCAGAGATTATCTGTTTGTGACCTTAATTTTGGACATCAGTGTAGAACAATGACTGGATTGTCGAGGGCCACCATTAGTAGCACAGAGAGAATTTTGTTTCGAGGAGGTGTGGCGGGGGGAATCTAAGTCTACAATCAGATTTTTAAAAAACATCAATTTCGGAAGGGTAGTTTTAGCGCCCTAGGTTCCTTCCTTCCCAGTCAACATATTCAGTTCTGTTGGCAAGGATATATCAACAGTTTACATTTGTATTTATAAAAGAGATATAGCTAAGATTATTTTCAAAGAGTGAAAATGCTCCTTGACTATTTTTGAAGGAGTAAATTTAGATTTAAAGGTTGCCTGTGCTGAAAAAAAGTGTGCTTTCATGAATGAAGGTGGGGAGGAGGAGAAATATATGTTATTCTAAATTGTACTAATATTCAGTCATAAAATGTGGATATCAAGTAGGGGTGCATAACCTTTATAAGAGGAGAGCCAGACACAAAAATGACTGGATTGTCGAGAGCCAACATCCGCAGTGTGGACAAAATTTGGTTTTGGGGAAGGAGGGGGAGGATCGGCCTAAAAGTCCATAAACATGCTAACTTTAAAAGGAGGGTTAGCCCCCATATACTATCCACCTCCTTAGTCAGCAAAACCCAATTCAGTTGTCAAGGATGGAAAAAACTTTTTTTTCCATGCGCAATTGACAATATTCGTAGTTTTTTTCCTAGTGATTGACGAAATTCACGATTTTTACGCAGCCGTTCAGCGAAATTTACGATTTTTATGCGCCCGATCGGTGAAATTTGCGATTTATACGCACCTGATCGCAAAATTCGTAATTTTTACGTACCTGACCGGCAAAATTTGTGATTTTTTCGCGCCTGATCGGCGAAATTTGCGATTTTTTCGCACCCGATCGATGAAATTTGCGAATTTTTCGCACCCGATCGGCAAAATTCGCGGTTTTTACGCACCCGATCGGTAAAATTCGCGATTTATACATACCCGATCGGCAAAATTTGCGATTTATACGTACCCGATCAGCAAAATTTGCAATTTTTACGTAACCGATCGGCAAAATTTGCGATTTTTACGGGCCCGATCGGCAAAATTCGCGATTTATACGCACCCGATCCGCGAAATTCGCGATTTATACGCACCCTATCGGCAAAATTCACGATTTTTACGGCCCGATGGGCAAAGTTTGCAAATTTTACGCACCTGACTAGCAAAATTCGGTTTCCGCGTCCGATCGGCGAAATTGATCCGCGGGCCACCAGTAATCCGATCGCGGGCTACAAGTTGTGCATCCCTAATGTAAACATAATAAAAATTATGTATTGTATGTATGTATATATATATGTACAAAATATATACGTATGTATAAAATATAAACAACCTTTTAGTACATTCTAGAAAATTCTAGTACATTGTAGAAAATTCCAAAAAATTTTTAGGACACTTTGGTCAAAATATGAAAATGCCGTAGGTTGAACACTTTCAAATACCATACATCCCACACCCCCACAGAATGATCCTCGAAAATTCCAGAACGTTCTTGATCCTTCCGATCCATCTGTAAACTTTACATCCAACTTTACACCTAATAAAAATATGTACCGTAAAATCCCGACAGTAATGCCCCCGTCGAAAGTAAGCCCCCCTCCCACTTTTAAGCAATTTTGATTTTCCTTTCCATTTCCAAATATAAGCTATTTCTCTCTGCCACCCCCCTCCTTCCATGTCTAGAAATTTATCCTTTTTCTGGGGATGGGAAATAGTAATTTAAGGGGAGAGTTACAAGATCATTTATTTATTGTTGCTACAAAGTAACAATGCAGCATAAAAATCTTAAAATAAAAACAATTTTAAAGATTTTAAAGTTTGTATGCTGAGGGGAGGGAAAGGGAGAAGAGAATTTTTCTGGTGGAGGCGAGGAGCAAATTATGTAATTATTTAATTATTGTTGCAAAAAAGTTATAAATAAAGCAGAAAAAATTAGACATGTACTGGGGGGGGGGCAAAGAAAATAAAGAGGACTCTTTTTTGGGGGAGGGGGAGGAGGGGAATAATTTAGATCGTTATTCAAATATTTTTACAAAAAATCACAAATAGAGTAGAAAAAATTAAGAATTTTTTAAGATTTAAATTTTAATGAGATGCATTTGTAGGGTGAGGGTCTTCATGAAATGAGGTTGGGGGGGGGGCAGGGGTGAAAAGCAGAGATTTTAGGAAGAGGGGTAAGATTAGGTGGTAGATTATGTTCATTTATTGTTAATATAGAGAATTAAATAAGTCTGAAAAGAAATTTAAAATTAAAGAGTTATAATCGTTCAACTATGGGGTTTTGGTACCAGAGGGGGAGCAAAGGGGAAAACAGTAATTTTTAGGGGATTTAGATGATTGATTATTTATTGTTACAATAAAATAACAAATAAAAAAAGATTTAAAAAAGATTTTTAAAGATTTTCAATATTTTTTCGGGGCAGGGGGCGGGATTTTATAGGTCGATTTAGATTTTATTTATTTATTTATTTTTGAGTGAAAATCTGCCGAAATACAGAAGATTCTCGCCCCTTTTTACTTCTAAATTAATGATATAAACGGGTTTTTAAATGATTCTTTTTTTAAATCTCTATTAAAAGCCCCCCTCCTACATTTAACTATTTTGGGTTTTGAAAAAGGGAGGACGGTTACAATCGGGATTTTACGGGAAAATTCTAGAACATTTAAGAACATTCTAGTACATTCTAGAAGATTTCAAACATTTTTTAGAACACTGTGGTCGAAATATGAAAATGTCGACCACTTTCAACCACCATAGTGCACGATGGAAGACACGAGGCTACTACCACTACCACACACAAACACCAGTGGTCAGCGTTGGGTAGTTGTGGTTGCTAAGTGAAATATAGTGATTGACACACACGTCTATTTTTATATTGAAAGTGCCCTAGGCCGACCACGTTCAACCAACATATCTCCCAAACCCCCACAGTTACCAATATGAAACCACCTTGATTTCATCCAAGTATTTTTGAACCATGTTTATAAAGTAAATTTAACAATGTGTGGAATGATCTACATTATGCAAAAAATTAAAATCTGCATCATAACTTCTGATAACAAGGATTGCAATGTACTGTATTTTGATATGTTTCAGACATATTTGGCCATGTTTACCAGGTAAGTTTATTGATGCTTGAAATGTGATGTGTATAATGCAAAATTCTATAAAAATGCACAACCTCACGTTTTAATGTTTACGTTTTAACTATCTTGTACAGTATTTCTTAATTTTATACTAATGTTAATATGGCAATGCATTCTAGTAATGAATTATTTTTGCAGTCACGTAAATTTCGCCATAACTAATTTTGACTATATATTGCATCTTGCTGGCTGGTAAGATGTTACGAAAAATCCTCACCCTTTTCTAAGATATGAATTCCCCAGAAGCAGTTTCAGAAGCGTATTGCACCCTGCCAACTCTTTGATTTACAATAGCACCCTTCTTGCTCCTTATCCAAAAAATTAATACCCGTCTTGCCCTACATCCGAAAATTGGGCACTCATTAAAAAATTTGAGTCTAGGGCAGTCACCCCTGCTTTGAGCATTCTTATGTCTTGTCTCCCAGAGTTGTAACCTTCATGTGACACTATGCAACAGCGCACATTTGAAGATGGTGACAACAATCAAAATAAAGCAACGCCTTTACTAATTTTTACTGTATATTGCATCTTGCTGGCTGGTAAGAAAAGATCTTTGGCTGATAAGATTTTACGAAAATTCCCCACGCTTTCCTAATGTGTGTCAGAGATAGATTCTGCCTGCCCTTTGGTTTACAAAATAGCACTAAAGATCCCCACATCATTCAGAATGTAAACAGAGAATTTTTCAGTTACAATTCAGTGAAAACAAATCAAGATGGCAATGTTCTGATAGAGGAATTCTATGCTGAGTAATTTGTGCTACAGATGAAAAATTATAAAGTGGTATAATGCACTCTTTAAAGCACTCACAGACACTAAATCATTAGGGTCTTTCATTCGGGAGTTATTTATGAAGTTAAATATAATTTTTTTTTACTGACACAGACTTTAGTGATTGAATAAGAACTGCTGAGTGCTTGCAGGGTACTTAAATGATTTTAATGTATAAAATTATGGCTCTTAAACTACTACAGATTAATTGTTTTCATTAAATTAAATAGTTTGTTTTAGATAAGTTATTTGTATTTTCATTAGATATACTGTTACTGATATAATATTAGCATTTATTATATGTAACATAATTATTACAAAAGATACAACAAAACAAACTATTTTGATGAGGTTTTAACATGAAAACAAAGCGATGATTTAAATCTGCTGCATTCAGAAATCAAAAACCTTTTGTCCCAAGCTATGAGAACTTTTGAGAGTGTATTGTATTTGCTTTTGGTGAAGTTGCTGATGCTTAGTATGATACCTGGGGTAACTGAAGTTGGAGGATCACTCAGGATCAAAAATACACAAAAACAGTTGAAATAAAATTGCTTCAGATGTAATTAGCAAAAGTTATTGTATGACATATTAGCAGGCATTTTTATTCATGGACCCTGGATCATCCAAAAGTATATTATAATGTTTTGTTTTTATTAGCATTTTATTTTATATCTCTCATACATGCGTTAGTATTAGTGGTCCTAACACTTTTTATGTTGTTTTTTTTAATTGCTGTACGGTGAGGTCTAAAGAATATGAATTTACAAAACTTAGAAACACTTGCACAAGAATAGTGACAGTATGAAATGCAAGCAGAGTGTGCAGGCTAGTACCCAAAATTTGTTTTATTTTGATTTTCGCCGCAATGTTGTCCTATAATCAACAGTGATGGCAGGGAATGTACTATAGTGCATCATTTTTTGCAAAAAAAATGGTGAAGGGATGCATACAAGAATTGTAATTGGTCCTTCAGGATGCATAATTTTTTCATAGAAAGAGCAGAAAATATGCATATTTTCTATTAAAAACTTTCATGGTGACATAATTTAAAAAGAAGTACCCACTTTTGTAAAAAAAGACAGTTTTTTTTAAGTCTCTGGGTCCCAGGTTTTCAAAAGCCTAGTGACATCACTGAATCAATATATATTTGTAGAAACAAATGCGCTGTAATTTACATTTTTTTAATAATATTCCGTAAATAGTTAATTTTGCAGATTTGTTAATGAGGAACAAGTATTTTTGATGTAGCAGGGCATTTTACAAGATTGAAATGACGCATTTATTTTTTCTAAAAGTTTGTGTGAAATTAGAATTTCAATTTTCGAATGTATACTTCGATTGTAGTAGTTGTGGTTAAAAGGATGAAATGGCATACATAACACATTTTCCATTAAATGTATGTAGTAAAAAATGTATTTTTGCTTTATTTTGATTGTTCTGTAAAAATACGCTTTCTTGTGTTTTCTAATATGTCGTTACTTATAATTGTAGCATTTGCCACGATTCCAAGATGGTGGCGTATTAGAAAACAGCAGTTTGGCATGTGGTTGGAAAGCGCTCCAATCAGAAAATCGTCAAACATCGGTACGTGGGTGAAACACATATGCTCCGAATTACATTAATCTTTTAGATTGCTACTCAATGACGTTGCTGTATCTAATGATTTTTAATTTTTGTTCTGTTTTAGTGTCGACTCTAGAACAAAAGTGTTGCTAGGTAGCTTTTTAATAAAAAGGTGCACGTTTGTGTCCTGTTCAAAAACCATTTTGAACTGGTTACAGTCCTTTTTTTTATCAGTAGAACTTTGTGATATTTCCTGGAGTGTTTGCTGAATTACATGATATTTTTCTGCAGTCACTCGATAAATTTTACGGTATATTCCTACGACCGATCGGTGAATTTCGCAATTTTTTTTAACAACTAATTAGCGACACTGCCAGTTTCCAGATTTGTCCATGTGACCTACTGGCAAAATTCATAGGGCTCTTTTTCATGCAACAGCTGGACAAATTTCATAATTTAGAAATTCCCCCCAGAAGGGGGTTAAATGGGGGTGGTCGAATGTTTTAGGTCATTTCGCCATATCTCAGCAGCAGTTATAGGTAGGAGCGCGAAAATCAGGAAAACAAATCTACTAAAATAATGATTAAACACCTATTTCAGCGATTTCAGAAAATCCCTCAGAAGGGGGTTAACGGGGGGTGGTCGAATGTTTTAGGTCATTTCGCCACATCTCAGCAGCAGTTATAGGTAGGAGCGCGAAAATCAGGAAAACAAATCTACTAAAATAATGATTAAACACCTATTTCAGCGATTTCAGAAAATCCCTCAGAAGGGGGTTAACGGGGGGTGGTCGAATGTTTTAGGTCATTTCGCCATATCTCAGCAGCAGTTATAGGTATGAGCGCGTAAATCAGGAAAACAAATCTACTAAAAAATTATTAAACACCTATTTCAGCGATTTTAGAAATTCCCCCCAGAAGGGGGTAAAAGGGGGTGTTGTCGAATGTTTTAGGGACATTTCGCCATATCTCAGCTGCAGTTATAGGTAGGAGCGCAAAAATCAGGAAAAAAATCTACTAAAAAATGATTAAACATGTATTTCAGCAATTTTAGAAATCCCTCCCCGAACGGGTTAAAGGGGGGTGGTGGAATGTTTCAGGTCATTTCGCCATATCTCAGCAGCAGTTATAGGTAGGAGCGCAAAAATTAGGAAAACAAATCTTACTAAAAATGATTAAACATGTATTTCAGCAATTTTAGAAATTCCCCTCCCGGAGTGGATTAAAGGGGGGTCGAATGTTTTAGGTCATTTTGCCATATCTCAACAGCAATTTTAGTTAAGAGCACAAAAATCTACTAAAAACATGATTAAACATGTATTTCAGCGATTTTAGAAATTCCCCTCCCGTAGGGGGTTAAAGGGTGGTGGTCGAATGTTTTAGATCATTTCGCCATATCTCAGCAGCAGTTTCATGTAGGAGCGAGAAATTAAGGAAAGCAAATCTACTAAAAAATTAGTTAAACACGTATTTCAGCGTTTTTAGAAATTTCCCCTCAAAGTGGGTTAAAAGGGGAGTCGAATGTTTCAGGTCATTTCGCCATACCTCAGCTGCAATTATAGGTAGGAGAGCTAAAATCAGGAAAATAAATCTATTAAAAATGAATAAAACACGTATTTCAGCAATTTTGAAAATTTCCCCCAGAAGGGGATTAAATCGGGGGAGGGGGGTCGAATTTTTTAGGACATTTCGCCATATCTCAGCTTATATGTAGGAGGAAGAAATTAATTAAAACAAATTTTGTAAATTTCCCCCAGAAGGTGGTTAAAGACGTATTCAAAGTTTTGGGTTACTTCGCCATATCACAGCAACCGATTTAGGTAGGAGCGCGAAAATCAGGAAAACAAACCTACTAAAATAATGATTAAACACCTATTTCAACGATTTCAGAAATTCCCCTAGAAGGGGGTTAAAGGGGGGTGGTCGAACGTTTTAGGTCATTTCGCCATATCTCAGCAGCAGTTATAGGTAAGAGCGCGAAAATCAGGAAAACAAAGCTACTAAAAAATGATTAAACATGTATTTCAGCTATTTTAGACCCCCCGAACTGGTTAAGGGGGGTGGGTGAACGCTTTAGGTCATTTCGCCGTATCTCAGCTGCAGTTATAGGTAGGAGAGCGTAAATAAGGAAAAAAATCTACTAAAAAAATGACTAAACATATATTTCAACGATTTTAGAAATGCCCCACCCGAGGGGTTAAAGGGGAGGGGGGTTGTCGAATGTTTTAGAGCGCGAAAATAAGGAAAACAAATCTACTAAAAAATGATTAAACATGTATTTCAGCGATTTTAGAACCCCCCCCCCCCTCTGAACGGGTTAAAGGAGGGTGGTCGAATGTTTTAGGTCATTTCGCCATATCTCAGCTGCAGTTATAGGTAGGAGAGCGTAAATCGGAAAAATAAAACTACTAAAAAATGATTAAACATATATTTTAACGATTTTAGAAATTCCACACCCGAGGGGTTAAATGGGGAGTTGTCGAATGTTTTAGAGCGCGAAAATAAGGAAAACAAATCTACTAAAAAATGATTAAACATGTATTTCAGCGATTTTAGAACCCCTCCACCGAACGGGTTAAAGGGGGGTGGTCGAATGTTTTAGGTCATTTCGCCATATCTCAGCTGCAGTTATAGGTAGGAGAGCGTAAATCGGGAAAATAAAACTACTAAAAAATGATTAAACATATATTTTAACGATTTTAGAAATTCCACGTCATTTCGCCATATCTCAGCAGCAATTATAGGTAGGAGCGCAAAAATCAGGAAAACAAATCTACTAAAAAAAATGATTAAACATGTATTTCAGCAATTTTAGAAATTCCCCTCCCGGAGTGGGTTAAAGGGTGGTGGTGGAATGTTTTAGGTCATTTCGCCATATCTCAGCATCAGTTTTATGTAGGAACGCGAAATTAAGGGATACAAATCTACTAAAAAATTGGTTAAACACGTATTTCAGCGTTTTTAGTAATTTCCCTCCAAAGGGGGTGTAAAGGGGGGGTCGAATGTTTTAGATCATTTCGTCATATCTCAGCCGCAGTTTTAGTTAGTAGCGCGAAAATCAGAAATACAAATCTACTAAAAAATGAATAAAACACATATTTCAGCAATTTTGGAAATTCCCCCCAGAAGATGGTTAAATGGGGGGGGGGGGTTGAATTTTTTAGGTCATTTCGCCATATCTCAGATTTTATGTAGGAGGGATAAATTAATTAAAACAAATCTACTAAAAAATTGGTTAAACATGTATTTCGGCGATTTTGTAAATTCCCCCCCAGAAGGTGGTTAAAGGGGTATTCAAAGTTTTGGGTCATTTCGCCATATCTCAGCAGCAGATTTAGGTAGGAGCGTGAAATTCAGGAAAGCACATCTACTAAAAAATGGATAAAGACGCATTTCAGTGATTTTAAAAATCCCCCCCCGACGGGTTTTAAAGGGGGTGGTTTCGAAAATTTGAGGACATTTCGCCATATCTCAGCAGCTGTTTTATGTACGTGCACGAAATTCAGGAAAAGAAATGATTAAGCACGTATTTCAGTGAATTTAGAAATCCCCCCCCTCCTCCCGAATGTGGTTAAAGGGGGATTCGAAAGTGTTAGGTCATTTCGCCATATCTCAGCAACAGTTTTTGCTAGTAGCGCGAAATTCAGGAAAACAAATGTACTAAAAAATTACATTGTCTACCCGTGCAAAGCCGGGCCGGGCCGCTAGTATAATATAAAGTGAGATCAAAATACAAAATGTGTTATCGAATTTGTCTCGTAGAGATGAGGTGATGTTTCTCTTTCATATAGATGAGTTAACAAATTTATCTCATACTGATAAGTTTCTTTCCAAACATGAAGTATTGTCTTCAATGTTATTTCATTGTCTTTATTGTACAAAGTTAAGTCATTAAGACTTATAACACTATTCAGTTGATTTAATTTTGCAAAATTATATGCTAGGCATTTCTGATTGCTTAATTAACTTCATTTCTAATATTTTGCAAATATGCAGTTTTTAGTTATTAGTAAGCAGTGAGCATGGAGACTGTCTTCTTTGAGTGACTTCCTACTTACACAGTCACATCTAAATGTAATTCGAGTTATATTCTTGAGTGGAAAATTTGCAAGTAACGTTGGCGATCGGCAGCATTACTTTTTTTAAGGATACAGACCAAAGTGTATCTTGTTTTTTTTGAAGTAAGGAATAAGTTTTAAATTGATCCTATAACTTAACAGTTAGCCTGTTTCCTTTATTGAGGAACTATATGCAAAAGAGTGTCTTCTACTTCAAAATGGGTATTAAATAAAATTTCATTTTCATCTCTGTGGACTGGTTGTCATCATTTTAGAATAGTGTAGTTTGCCTCCTCTGATGTCGAGCCATGAGAAAGAGTAGCATAAAGATGTTTAATTTTAATCTTCAAGCTTAATTGGTGTCACAGAATTATCTACTGGTGTTCATCAAGTGTTTTCTTTCAATATTTGTGTCTTCAGTAATTCTAGATCAGTGCACGTGATTTGAAAATCAATGACGTTGTGTTACAGACTAGTTTCCTAAGCCTGTTGCTAAATGCTAAAACAATACATGCAATATGTGTATCTCAAGAAGGCAGTATTATTATTTTAAATGTGCAACCCAAGAAAATTGTGCTTCTCAAGAATGTGATTGGCAAATCTTCATACACAGTGAAGTGCTACATATTATGTGTTAAAAATCTCATTAGCCTTGTGATATCCAAAATTAGCGCTTTACAATGATAATAAATAAATGATAAGTGTTGAAATATACTTCTGGATAAACTGAGATAAAAAATTCATCTTATAAGCAAAGAGTATACGCAGTATTCGAGTAGGTCTAATTCAGAGGTCTAGGTGAATTAAGCACAATATATTATTCTTGGCCAAGTAATTTATACTCTTATTTCATTTAATTACTATTGCTTTGATTCATATGCTCTTTTTAATTTTTACATGCTATTATTATGATTAATGATCTTTACACACTTTTTCACATTTACATGCCGTTATTGTGAGTGTTAATCTTTATAAAAATAAATAATCCAGATTTCCCCATTTAATCAGATATTAGTAAAATTATTTCAGTGTGTAAATCTCCTTCTTTATGCCACTATTATTATTATTAAAATTCATGCCATATATGTTAATATTATTAATTCAATCAATTTTTCCCTATTTTTTAAAACGCAACTCATATAAATTAGCTACTATACTTTCTTCTTTCAAATTCTGAAAATTAACATTATAGTGTTAATTAATAGCAAGAGCATAACCCTTCAAAATATTAAAATGTAAAATAATAAAATTTTAAAAGATGATTAAAATATTAAAAATAAAGTCAAGTAAATAATAATTAAGGATGTGGTACTAAATATTAATAATAAAGATGAAATATCAATTTTTCTTGTTTTATTCAATGGAAACTCACTATAAAAGAAAGTATATTTTTATTACAAGCTTCATTCATTTATTTACATTAAACTTTGTGAACGTGGACAAAATAGTTGTCTGCTTTAATTTTTTGTTTTGTTATTTGGCCCTGAAGTTGCTGAACAGTCATTACTTTTTGTTCAGAAATAAAATACAATTGTGCTAAAAAAATGAGTAGATGAACCAGAATCTATCTTTTTTATTATCTCTACTTTTTGAATTATTTTCAAACTTGTGTGTTTTGTTTTCCTAAAGATTCGAATCATACATATTATTAGCATTATTATGTATAAAAATTACAAAAAAATCCTGAAATTGAATGTTAAAGAGTCGAATGCATAAAAGTAAATATGTTGTTATAAACAATATGTCTTCAACAGCTATAGCGCAGATATTGTGCACTACTACCACAATTTTTATCTCAGAAACAAAATTAATTTACATCAGAATCGCAAAATAACGAAATTTTATACCAAGTTTATCTAGATTTAATAAATAAAATAACTTGATTAATTTAAAAATGTGTTGGAAAAAAAAAGATTGCAATTGTCACCGATATTAGCATCATCTTGAATTTTTTCAGAAATAAATTCATATTTTATTTAACCCCCCTGACCGCCGAGAGCAAAAGGGCAAATTTGTAATGTTGTTTTCTCTGTAATTTTTTAAATATGCTATAAAAAGTAGAATTTTCAAACATGATATGAAAAACATTACGTATATGAGTATAATCCTTGAGAGTAATTGTCATTACTCGATGTTTTAAAAATGCCTTATATCTGTAGAGTTATATTAATTTAAATAATCATAATATTGCACGAAACCTACAGCATACTGAACGGATATATCAGTTCACGGTGGTGAGAAAATTAAGAGAAAGCTTGTGTTCTGTCATATTAATCAGAATTACTTATTAAAATGCGTAAGTAATAATGAAAATATAAAAATAAATATTAAACAAGTGGGTAAGTGTGATCGAAGATCACTCAAAGTGTTTCGTTTAATATTCATTACAAAACACTTTATCCTTTCTTTAATAAATCCAAATAAATTTCATTTAGCAACAAAAAAAAAAAAAAGTCATGTTTTTTATGAAGTAAAAATTTACCGGTCTATTTTTCTCATTTTTTCGAATATCTAAACCAGATAGCGGACGAAGCCCGCTATTATACTCTGTCATAATAATATCTGTCATATGGACTAAATGCGATATTTAAAAAAAAATTAATTTCAAAATTAAACATGTTGTACACTTTCAAAATGATAAAATATACGAGTATTTCCATAATCGGGTTTTTATCATGATTCAATACGTTCCTAAAACTCATATATTTACTATTCTCTATTACTCCTATTGATACTCGCTTTGTATTATTCTGCAACATTTGAAAAATCCGTTAAACTTCCGTAATGACGTCAGATTTTCTTTTTAATTCTCTAATGACGTGATATTAATCTGCTTTGTGTACATACACATACTCATACTCCTTGTATTAATGAGAAATCTTTCCGTTTTATTATCACTATGACATCAATCAATTTTATTTCATATTAATCTTTTTTTCAATTGGTGAAGCTTTTTATTTCATTTTCATTTTTCACGTGGAAATCGTCTGATAGAAAATTAATTATTGTAGAAAGAATTTCATCATGGATTTTTATCTCTATTTATTAAAATGATACGAATTTTTCAAAAATTAATATTTTGAGCTCTTCATAGCTGGTATTCAGATTTATACACAAAGTTTCAACTCTATAAGTTACATAGTTTTTGAGAATGGCTCTGTGACAGACAGACAACGGAGCGGGAGTAATAGGGTTTCGTGAGATGAATGAAACCCTAAAAATGGAGCAATAAATGCAAGAAAAATAAACTATTCAGTTACAGTTTATATTTGCAAATATAATGCAGGACCTAAATATGTCCAATTTTTGCTATGGATACGCTAATTTACATCAAAGTTGAAAGCAACGTAATTTTATTTAGTAATTAATTAGCTGTAATAACCAAAAAAGCAAGATTAACAGAAAAAAAGAATTCGTAAAATAAACTTTGCGATTGACACCAATTTCAGCACCATCTTGAATTTTTTTTCATAAAACTTAACTATAAGTTCACTGTTTATATGTGCAACTATATGTGGATTTTAGGCGTTTTTTGATTTTAGGGTCAGGGATTTAAGGAAGTCTACTCTATTAAAAATATATCAACAATAAACCAAAACTTTCTTTTACAAATTATATGATTCTTACGATGACGATAGAAGGTAAACTTTTATATTTTTCCAGTATATGCACCTTTTACTGTCTTTATTTAAAAAATGTCGAGGAAGCACAACTGATTACTGCAAGAATTGTAGTTATTTTATTTAGTTCTAGTATTATGCAAATAATATATAATTTTATTCACAGAAATAGTATGTGTGCAAATTGTAATTTTGTTATGTAATTTTAAACCTTGATAGAAAATGTTTTAAGTTAATTTTAATAATTGTTAGTTTCATTTTTTGTTATTTCATAATGTTTTTCTCTTTCTGTAAGTCTTTCTGTGTTGTAAATAAATATATATTATTTGTTATTAGGTAGATTTCGTAAGAAATATTACCTATTACATTCTGACCTAAGTTGGAATTTTTGAAAAATTTTTGCAGATCTACGCCGATCAGGACTCCCAGAACCCAAAACCGCCCCCAGTTCAAAACTTTATCTATCTATCTATGTCACTTTTTTATGGACACGATAACTGCAATAATTCTGCACAGATCTCTTCGAAACTGATACATAAAATCAAGGGGCATAAAATCTCGGTCAAGTTCGTTAATGGGCAAAATCGAACCAAGGGAGGGAGGGTGGGGTGGGGGGGGGCTTTTTGTGAAAACAGAAAAAAACCCATAATTTCTTAATTATGATACGTATCGAATCCGTTTGAAGTTATTATTACTTCTAGGAGAAGGGCCGAAAATGTATGTATGACAGATTTTTGATATAATTAAAAATGGCCGCAAGGGGGGAAAAAGGGGGGTTTTATAAGAAAAAAACATAACTCCGTCAATTCGCAAGATATCAAATCCGCTTAAATGTGTTATTAATCCTCTTAATATTATCTAAAACTTTTATATTGACAAGTTTTTTATAGGACCAAGACTTATAGCAAAAAAAATTACAAAACAAAAAAAATCCCTGCCGGCTCCGCCTGCAAACAAGTTATTTTTCGAAGTAGGCGGTTCCAACTCCCGCATCTTTTCGAAACTGATACATAAAATCAAGGGGCATTAAATCTCGGTCAAGTTCGTTCATGGGCAAAATCGAACCAGGGGGGGGGGGGGCTTTTTGTGAAAACAGAAAAAAACCTATAATTTCTTATTATGATACGTATCGAATTCGTTTGAAGTTATTATTACTTCTAGGAGAAGGGCCGAAAATTTATGTATGACAGATTTTTGATATAATTAAAAATGGCCCCAAGGGGGAGGGGGGGGAAAGGGGGGGGGGTTAGAAGAAAAAAATTCATAACTTCGTCAATTCCCAAGATTTCAAATCCGCTTAAATTTATTATAAATCCTCTTAATATTATCTAGAACTTTTATACTGACAAGTTTTTTATAGGACCAACTCTTATAGCAAAAAAAAAAAAAATCCCTGCTGGCTCCGCCTGCAAACAAGTTAGGTTTCGAATTAGGTGGTTCCAACTGCCGCATCATGGCAAAAAGGTCATTTCTTCCGCAATTTCCAACAAACAGGCCCCCCCACGGCCTGCGTCTTCGAAATCTACCTGTGTCTGTAGGCCGAGCCGTCAGGGATTTTTCTTTTCTGTTTTATTTTAATGGACTAACGTCTATCTATGCACCGAGTGGATGTAACTTTTAACCTCGTTGGTTATAGCAGGTGGACTGGTTTAACTTTCCTAAGTATTTCTTTTACAGTTAATTTGTACAGTCAATCTGTAAGTCAGAGGTCTTCAAATAACACAGTACAAATAATTTTTAGTACTTTTCATTAGAGTGTTAATTATATTTATTACTATAACTACTCTAGTTTTCACTCAAACCAGGAGTCCCTATCACGTATCTTTTATTTAGATGCCCTGATTAATCGACAACCAGGAAGTTAGGGATGATATTTTATCCTGACCTCATTTTGTCTCATGTATGTAGTTTATTCAAAGGCCTGGTAACCCATTTTAATTATCTTGCTTAAAACTCACCAGCAGGTGCAGGTCAAATTGAGATTCCTGATCAGCTGATTTTACTTGCATAAATTATACACAAATAAGCTTTAAAATGTAATACAAAATGTATGACATATTTTTACTTTAATAAGCCATATATGATTTAATTTATATCATTTGTTGCTGCTTCATTTTGGTAACTTTTTGTAATATTTAGCAAGAAATCTTACTTTCTCAAAAATAAAAATGAGAAGGCGCAAAGAAAATAACAAAATTGGATAATAGCAATCAACAAATTACGCAAATAAGCACTCAGATTACATTTTTGTAACAGTTTTGTCTTATATATCTTGCACAAATTGTTCCTTACTAGCATGAATTAATAGATGCTTGCTTAATATTCTCTTTCGAGAAAACTTATTGTTGCATGTTTCACACATAAAAGGTTTTTCACCAGTATGAATTAATAGATGATCCCTTAAATGGTTCTTTTGAGAGAATTTCTTGCAGCATATTTCACACATAAAAGGTTTCTCACCAGTATGAATTAAAAGATGCCTGCTTAAATAACTCTTTCGAGAGAATTTCTTACTGCATATTTCACAAATAAAAGGTTTCTCACCAGTATGAATTAAAAGATGCTTTTTTAAATTACATTTCCTAGAGAACTTCTCGCTGCATATTTCACACATAAAAGGTTTCTCACCAGTATGAATTAATAGATGATCACTTAAATGGTTCTTTTGAGAGAATTTCTTGCTACATATTTCACACATAAAAGATTTCTCACAAGTATGAATTAAAAGATGCCTTTTTAAATCACCTTTCCGAGAGAATGTCTGGCTGCATATGTCACACATAAAAGGTTTCTCACCAGTATGAATTAACAGATGCTTCTTTAAAGCACCTTTTTTAGATAATTTCTTGCTGCATATTTCACACATAAATGGTTTCTCACCAGTATGAGTTAATAGATGATCACGTAAATGGTCATTTCGAGAGAATTTCCTGCTGCATATTTCACAAATAAAGGGTTTCTTACCAGTATGATAGTAAAGATGGGCATCTAAAAGAGATTTTTGAGAAAATTCTTTGCTGCATAACTGACAAACAAACGATTTTTCTTGCTGCAAGTCAGAAGTTGCTTTTCTAAAAGGCTCTTGTAAAGACATATTTTGCTGCATATTTCAAACTTTAAAGAGTGCTTTGAATGATATAATATTGATCTACATTGATGGCTTTATACATCTGCAATAAATAGAATTATATTAATGAATCAACTTTTATGATTTATTAGAAACCTATTTAAAGAAAAATGAACTTTTCATAAAATCAATGAAGAAAACTAAATTAAAATAAAATTTTTACCGTAGTACTAAAAACTATGGTAAACTCATTGATAATCTGACACTTTCAGAACCCGGAATTTGTTAAGAAATTGTCACATGCAATTCCTAACTGCACAAAGATTAAATTATAATTAAAAATACTAAAAATAAAATAAATAACTATTATAATTAATGAAAAGAAATATCTTACTATACAAATATTATTAATAAAAAATACAGCAAATTTAAGGAGAAAATTCTACGATTTTCTATCTTCTAAAAAAATTAAATATTTTAGAAGCAATGAGGAGAAAAGAAAATAATTTTGTGACAAGAAGAATTTTGATATACAGATGCGTTTAGTCAGAATTCTTCTAGATTTCTGAAAAAAAAAATTCAATCTTATATAAATTATTACTGAAGAAAAGATTCTGAATTATCTCTATATAATAAAACACAGTGTAACTATGCCGGTCCTGACCACTCTGGTTTGCGAATCGACCATAGCTTAACGCTATGTTAGGCTTAATAAAAAACATATGCTAACATATGACAGCTAAATGACTACTTGAAATCATGTCTGTTCAGCATACTTTCGTATAAAATATGTATAGAGTGTCTCATTTATTTTGCAACCCGCGTAAACGCTAAGCAAATGAACAACACGAGTGCACAGGCACACCGTTAGTGCAGGTAGCGGTGTGTAGGGGCGTGCCAGCAACACTACCAATACGCTAGAAAACCGCACGAGACACTTCAGTGCTAAGGAGATGGAAGTGAAAGGTAGTTTTGAGTCATGGTGCTATGTGCAGAAAAACGCGCGTTTATTATTGAACATTATTTTCGTACAAAACAGTCAAGGAACGATATGAAAACTAGTTTCCAGACTCGGTGGTGCCGAATAAAAGAACAATTAAGCGAATCGTGGACCGTTTTCCAACAGAATGGACTGTGGAACCGAAAAGAAAGAACCGTCTGTCCTAACTGACCACAAAATGAAGGAAATCGAGACGAAAATCAAGGAGAAACCGGCCACGTCAGTAAGAAAATGAGCAGATGAACGTTTTGTTTGGTTTCAATAGGATGGCGCTCCTGCGCATACGGCCAACGACACTTTGTCATTTCTTCAAGAATTTTTTGGTGATCGGCTAATTACAAAAGGACTATGGCCTCCACGCAGTCCAGACCTGTCACCGCCCGATTTCTTCTTGTGGGGCTATTTGAAAAATCGCATGTTCCGCGAACCGATAACCTCGATTACTGCACTGAAAACTCGCATTACGGAAGAGATAAACGCTATCACACCAAACACATTACAGAATGTGTCTTGAAACCTCCTCAAACGGGCCCAGATATGTAAAGATGAAGACGGTGGTCACTTCCAACACCTTTTGTAGTCGTTTAAGCACTTCTGTAAAATAAAAATTAATGTTTGTACATTGTTCTTTTCTGGGGGGTTGCAAAATAAATGAGACACTCTGTATATCATATATAGTTATAATGTTTTAAATTTTAAATTAAAAATAACAGATTAAACATTGAATTACCAGATGTAAACAAATGAATACTGTTGCCATTCAGAAACACAAATTCCAAATCTAGAAAAAAATGAATGACACTTTGAACGATTCATTAAAATATCCGATTATGCTCTTAAAATATTTGTAAAAGCATATTAAAGTCTTTAAATATTTTAAAGGATTTTTTTAATTTATTTCTGTAAGCATTTTTTTTCCTGTAAGTACTTTTTTCAGAAATAGCGGTGATAGCTTTCACAACAGAGAGGCTTTGCAACGATCCACCAGTATTTTACATTTCGTGCCTAAATACTGTTCTGGCACCATCTATTGGCAATAAATATAAACGAGGAAACTTTCTGTTGAAGAAATATTTTATATAAAATATTAATAAAATTCTAAAGTAATATAAAATGTATATAAGCATATTTTTAAAATAAGAAAAATGCAGGCCATATTGATTTATTTTAAAATAAACTTTTAAAAGCTTCTGCTTAATATTATTTCTTTCTTAAAATTTTAATTTGGTTACATTAATTTTTAAGAGGGTAGCTTATATCCAATTCCATTCTGAAATTTTGCTTGCATTGTAAAATGAATATTTCTTATGATCCGCAATTAAAATATAAGGAATATATAGTACCCGCATATCACATATGTTAATTATATCAATGCAGATCAAATATTGATTTTTAACATAGTAACATTTAAACCTAACTTTGTAGTGAAAACAAAATTGTAATTTAATAAGATAATGTGAAAAGATATTCTTATGTAAAACTAATGCATTTAATAATTTCAATCTATTTTATGAAATAAAATAAGATAATTTTTAGTGATCAAAATTTATTATAGATTTTTCAGGCATATTTTTAAAAACAGACAAAATCAGGATTTAATTTGAGGTATACTTTTAAAAGTTTAAGTTTAAAAAGTTTAATCCACTTTCATCATTGTATTTATTTTAACTATTTCTTCATTACTGGAAAACTTCTTTTTTCTGTTATTTTAAATGGGATGTCTTCCTACTGTAAATTAAGAAGTTAATATCCATAAACATGCAATTTTCTGTTTCTTTTTATGTCTTTCAGCTACATATTTGTTTCTCCAATACTGGAAAACTTTGTTCTTCAAGAAATATTAAAATTCAACCCTATTATACTATTAACTTAGACAATTTAAAACTTACAAAATTTTAATGTTTTGTGCAATTGTTAAACCATTTCAGAATTTGCAGATTTTTTTCTTATGTAACCAAACAATGAGCTGTGAGTCAAGCTCTTTAGAAACTCATTAATAATTTTTTTTTCAAAAACTTTTGCACTTGGATTATTTTTTAAATATTTTTTAATGTTTTTTCCAAGCGTTGAACTATTTCAGAAATTGAATATTAAAAAAAAAATCCTCATCAGTTGTATTTGTAGAAATCATTTGTCATTCATAAAATGTACTTTTCTACAATACAAACCTTTCAATAACAAAATCTTCAGCTGTTTGTTTGTATGAAGTCTTATGAAAATGAAACGCAGATCAGCATTCCATCATTATTTTATGGGTGTTATATACTAGTCTATAAATAAAAGAAAGTTTCGCTCTGTGTGTATGTGTGTCTGTGATGGCTAGCGATATCTACCGTACATAGAAGTATGAAATTTTGGGTGAGTGTGGTCTAAGACAGATTCTGATGCACCTGAGACTGATATTGTTATTATTTTTATAATTAGCCCAGATATTAATTAAAAACTCATCTCTTTCTTTGATACCCTGCAAAAGCACTTTCGCATGCCTAGAATTCGATTTATGCATCAAAAGAAAAGGAATAACTCAGCTTGCAGTTTTTATTGTGTTATTTTGTCATTTTAATTGGCCAAACCATTTGATACAGGTAAAATTTGAAGATACATTCAGAAAGATCATACTCTTACGTCTCAAATGCTACAATCAAGTCGAAAAAATAGTGTTGTTATCATTTGACAAAATTTTCAAAAAGTGTTGTTTTCACAAAGGACTTTTTTCCCATTATGACACATGTTCACGACATAATTTTAAGGGTACAGACAAACCAAAACTGTGCTTTTAATAGTGGAACGTTCTTCTATTCAATGGTGTAACTGATTTGAAAAATATGAATTTTAGCCCTTTCAAGAAAATTGGGAAACGCAAGTTACTGCATGCCTCACTGAGACGACTTTTTCTCTGTGCTAAAAGTAACTAAACTTACGTATTTCAACACAATCTTTTTACAGCATCTCGATAGACCAGATTTACATCACCTAAAAATTTTCAAAATATTTGAATGCGTAGTAATATTTAGAAAAATAAAATCTGAGAAAATTTCGCAAAAAAAGCGAAAAATCAGGATGTTGCAGAGTTGTTTCGCTCTTCTTTAACTACTGTTTTCACTACTAAACATGCCTATTTCTTTACAAAATTTTAAAGAGAGCTTTGATATTGTTATATTTAAAAGCGATTAAAATTTCAGAGAGTTCGAAAGATGAGTATGTTTTCTTTGTTGTTACATTAAAGGATCTGAAATGAAAACAAATAAAAAAGTGAGAAGAAAACATATTTTTTTACAAGAAGATAAAAAAATATGCGCGAAATTTTTACACAGGCTGTAAAACCATTATATTAATAACCGATAAATATTTCAAAGATTTTTGACAACAACAACTATTTTTCTTTTAATTATGAAATGACCCCACATGAAAAAAACAGAAAATGTCTCCTTACGAGCGTTTTGATCACTAAATATCCATATTTTTCCCCCAAACTTTTTCGTTAAAAATATAATTTCATACAAAATCGGTTTACAGATATAAAATCATACAAACTTGAGGTTTGTTTAAATTTATTAGCACAGACCTGGGCAATGCTGGGTGCGTCAGCAAGTTTAATAAAAATTACATTGTATTGAAATAATTTAACTATATTTTAATCATTTATTAGCATTTTTAACATGTCACAAACTTTGTATTATTCATTATAAGTAAAAAGAAATGCATTTTCTTTGGGAAATTTGGAATACAGCCACATTCATCCTTAGATATATCTATGCAAATTGGATGATGAAATGTATCAGGAATGTTATTTAACTGAGTTTGTCTTATAATAGAGTGTCAGATAATCTGGTGTCTACTGTATATTCATTTCCAAAAACTATGGGAAGAAAAATCACACAAAAAGCAAATTATTCTAAAACAAATCAATCAATAAAATATTGAGTGGTTAAATAAAAAGTATAACATCAGCAATAATTAAAATGGTGGTGTTGTAGTTGTAATGCATTATCTACAAGCAGCATAAAAATGTCCGTTTAAGAGCTAGCTTGTAGAATTCACTATGAAAGTGGGAAGATATATGCAGAAAAAATAATTTATTATAGTGACTTTGAAGCAATACAAAAGGCAGGGTGGTCACAAATATATTGTGTTAAAATTCCCTGATACTTGCAGGTCAGCATTAAAATAATGAAATTTTGATAGATAGCTCCTTTCAAAACACTACTAGAATACATAGCCATTATTTAATGAAAGTGGAAAATAAAATAAAATTAGAATAAAAGATATTTAAGTAGGAATCATATAACCAATATAAATAATTTCATTTTTCTAGGAAATTATAGTTTAAAAATTAATTCAATTTTTTGTATCCAATAAAAAGAGCTTAGTATTGTGGATATGCATTACCTACCTTGCATTTATAAAAAGTTAAACGCTATTTAAACTATGCTATAACATCACACTCAAAGAATAAACATGTGCATGGATTTGAATGATGAGTCCATAATTACAAGAGATTTAATAACTTTACACTATTTAAATTTTACAATTAAAAAGCTAATTGATAAAAGATTTCAAAAGTTTTTTTCTTATTTTAAGTAAAATTATTTACTTTCTCACTGCATTAATATCTTCTATTAATACCTCCATTTTTAACACTTTCCAACCTAGTTGAAAAGTGTTTATGACTTCGGTTTGCCTGGCCGTGCTCTAACTCCCGTAAATATGCTCGGATTGCCTAGCAATTTTTATATGTTATTGTCGTTATCTATAGCATGTTCCTATTTCAACTGAAGTGTGTAGCACTTATAGTTTTTTTACAGGGACACTCAAAAGAATTCTGTTACATTATGGTCTATGGGGAGAAAATCATTTGCGGTTTATTATAATGATGTTACACAATTTCAAACACATTGTAATAGATACATATCACGAAAGTGCATTACAAGAAGCTTAATATGGAATAGGGTGTGCATAGCACTTATAGTTACTTTACAGGGACTGTCAAAAAATTTCGTTATATTACGTCTATGGAGAAAAATCGTTTGCAGTTTAATTACATGTTTCACTATTTTAAACGCATTGAAATTTATATATATCACTAAGGTGCATTACAAGAGGCTTACTACAGAATATTGTGTGTATAGCAGTCATCGTTCATTTACAGGCATACACAAAAGAATTCTCTACTGTCTGTTAACAATAATTCCTGGAAGTTGCGTTTTAAGTTGCTGAACGCGATTTTAAATTTAACTCGCTTTTTGTCTATTACTTGGTGTGTATAAATTCTGTACACCATATATAGGGCAGCACAAAACTTCGCGAACGCATTTCCGTTTACTGACAGAAACTGCAGAAGGAGAATTTTAAACTGTGCTACGCGTTTCCTAACTAAACTAAAATTTAGTATCCTTTGTAGTATATATACAAATCTATAGATCATATACAAGGCTGGAAATTTCTGAAATTACGTTTCTTAAATATGTTATGCGTTTTCCAAATTGTTTACTTAGATGTTATCTTTCAGCTTATTAAATGATAATGATTTGTAGAATTATTTTGGAAGCGTTGGAAAGTGTTACATAATCTATGCTTGACGCATGATTTTTCGTTCTTGTTTTTAATAGCATACTGCTTTATAGTTTCAAACTGTTCCCAAAGAAACTAGGAATTATCCCTCTTTGAACAGTCTACAAAGATGTTTGGATTTTTCATACTAAAATGCCTCGAAACTCTTTGTTCAATTTCGCAGCAAATTTTTATTTTACATTATTCAAGATGACATGGCTCATGTCCCACGGGCATTGGGTTGAAGACTCCTATTGATCAGATATTAATGCAATGTTTAATAATAATCCTATAAACTAATTAACAATGCCATTGGCACAAAAATACAATATTTTACTTATTTTAGATAGATGATTTAAGATACAGAATTCTAGATAATTATGATTATAAATCAATGAGGGGCAGAGCCCTCGCTTTTCTCCTTTTTCACATAATAAAAAGTTTTCAGAGAAAATAAATCAGTGTTAGACTACCAGTGCATGTAATCATATCAAAATGGAATTCTATTATATGGCTATTTATAAATAGGGCAGAAACATAATTAAAAATTAAAGATCTTCAAGATTTTTTACTTGGTGTATTTTGTACAGGGGAAAGTAGAAAATTTCAGATGGGAGGAAGGAAAAAGAGGGTATTTAGATAAGAGATTATTGACTATTAGAATAAAGAGACAAACTATTTATTTGTCATTACTAAAAATTTACATTCAGGGCAGAAAAAAAATTAAAAATGGCAATTTTAAGTGTTCAGTTATTGTTATTGATACAATAAAATAACAAATAGGAAAAATATTGTTTAAAAAATAAAAGAAGTTAAAATAGTTTTAACTTTGTGACCTGGTCTGAAAGAAAAGCAAAAATTATATGAGGGAGGGGATAAAGTTTATTATGTGATAAATTATATTTATCATTAATAAAGATATACAAATAAAAGAGAAAAAAAGAAACAGTTTTAAAAACTTAAAATTTTGTGTGCTAGGAAAAATAAGAGGGGGGGGAGTAAGGGAAAATCAGCAATTTTGAATGGGAGGAGGAATTTGATGGTTAATTATTTATTGTTATAATAAAGTAACAAATAGAGCAGAAAAAAGAACAACTTTAAAGATTTTAAACTTTGTGAGCTGGGAGAGAGGACTTGCAACTTCTTCAACGTCCACCATACAGCTTCAACTTAGTACAATTCTTATCTGTTTAGTCCACTAAAAAAACATCTTAAAAACAAGATGCTGATCACAGATGATGAAAAGGTTCAACTTGAAGTTCTAATCTGGACCAACCCAAAGAATTGTATGCAGCTGGTTTTGGGGCATTGATAAAACGGTGATATAAGTGTATAAAAAAAATTGATGAAGAATATGTTGAGATATAAAAATAGTTTTGAAGTGAATATCATTGTAAGTTATTATTTAATTATCTTTTGTAACTTACTTGATGACTTACTCTCATAATAATTAAAAAAAAACTGTTAAAATAAACAAATTACATTTAATAATTGAGCCTGTTTTTATTAAAAGTGCAAGTCACATTTTCTTAAATGTTAAAAATCAAAACATTTAACGGAAGCATTATGAATTCCTATGAGGTAGAATATCTTCAGATATATACGATTTATTTATATGTGCAGTTTTTTAAACTACTATAGCTTATGTTGTTCTTCCTAAAAAATATGACAAGATATTTTATGTGCACTTAACGCTATTCTACTCTCACTAATTTTCAATATTAGTCATTCACAACTTTAACAGGCTCAATTACATATCTAATATATACATCAATTATTAGATTTATAGGTAAAAGTGTATAAAGGTTATTAGTATTTGCCAGTAAAAACATGAAACTAACATTATTTTTTGTTAAAAAGCATAATTACTCAGTAAAATTAATCATTCTCATTATCTTACCTTTAGAAGATGCATTGGAATGTACGAAGATAGTAAACACAGCATTATCTCTCAGTCTGACACATGAGACAGATGTCCAATCAATCATACCTTCTATGAAATAAGCAGAACACAATACATTATACAGTGATACAGATCTTTACATTGAACTTCTAATATCCACACATGTCTATATACGATCTTTTGGAAAACTATAAACAAATAAGAAAATGTAAATAAACAAAATACTATACTAACATGGGTTTTTTTAGAATCTTAACACAAAATTAATGGAACAGGGATTGACTGACATGAAAATTTGGTTAATTTTACAGACTTTTTTACAAAATCATCTTTCATAAAAGTGACCTGTAAATAAAATTTTATGTTGAAAATATACTTCACAAACATACAAAAAAGAATAAGAAATGTTATTTTCCAGCATTATAACAAATCATGGTATTTAAGTATTAAAAGGAATGGATTGGCGTCGTTTCAAGAACATCTCCCAACTTTGGGATTTATCAGGATTGATTTAATTTAGCCATACGCAACCTGTGGCCCAGAGGCATTTTATGTATGGCCGGAGACACATATTCATTAATCCATGTTTAATACAAATTAATCGAGATGTGCATAAAAGTATTTAAAACCTTTCACTGTTGTTTTTAACGGAAAGACAAAACCTGTCTTGTTATTCATTAAAATTATGTTAAAAGCATTTTAAATGTTGTTTTCTTGTTTGAAAGTTCTTCTTACATATAATCCTACTTTTGCTACACTGCTTTATGCATTTCTTAATATTCAACACAAATAAATCATTATTCAAATTAATTAAATTTGCACTATATATTTCTACAATATAAACGTAACAAGTTTTCGTATTAAGCAAAAGACTGATTTATTGGAGAAAATCTTTAGTATTTTTTTTAACTTGGAAATTCTGCTTTTTTATAGTATTATATTTTATATACTTATGTAGCTAATACTGTTTTTTATGGTTGAACGTTTGTCGTGCAAAAAATTGGAACCAAAATATTTTTCACCACTATTTCCAAACAACAAATTTTGTGGCATATTTCTACAATATCTGCAAAAGAAATCTCTCACATAGATTATTGTTTGGAAATAGTGGTGTTAATGTTTTTGGGTAACATTTCTTCCACGACAAACATACAACTGTACTAATAATAATTACTTTGTAATATTGTTCAGTTATAAGACTTTTGTTATTTTACTATTTTAATTATCTCCCTTTTTACCCCTTTTTAAGTGTATTACGTCCTGCCTAATGTCATAAACATATGTTTCCAGCCCACGAGAAAAAAAGGTTGAGAATGGCTGATTTAAATAAATGAGGCATGCTTAAACTCACCAAAAAAAAAATCAGTAGAGATCATTAGAAAATAAAACTAAGCATAATTTTCCACACAAAAATATTTAAAAAAAATTATGTATAGGCCAATAATGACAGTTCACAAGACAATGGCAAATGAAGATTTTACAGACCCCTTCCTTTAACAATCAGAATGGTCAGCATTTGAACTTTTCCTGAGCATTGCTCCTTCATTTTTCCATGTGATTGAACAATTTTACATTTAATATAGTTTCCCGTAACTTTAAAAAAGAGCAGGGTGCTGTTTGTTGGAAAAAAATCCACTATGTATTCTTATGTGCATTTTGTTAAAGCACTTATACATTTAAAAGTCAGGAAGAAGACCCAATGATAACACAACAGTTTTATCTTTATTATGCTAACAACTTTTGAAAAAAAGAAAAGCTCTAGGGGTACCTTTTTTTTACTGAGTGTCATGGTATGTTTTAGTGATTGCTTCTTTAAAGATATCATATTTTGCGGGATTTCGAAAAAGTGAGTAATTTAAGAAAACTGTAATATAGTGAATATAATCAAACATATATGTAGTGTACTGGTAGGATTCAGCCAGTTCGAAAGAAGAACCTGTATTATTATTTGTTCAGTTTGATTAACCAGTTGTTAAACTGCATTTGTAATGTGTAAATTACAAATTTACATTCCTTACTCTCTTTAAGTGGTCACTTATGCAAAAATATTTGCTAAGCCTAACATTGTAAGACATGTTACATGATCTTATTGGTTTCAGTTTTGTGTTATGCCCAGAACTCTTCCAATGCATGGTGACAAATCTTAGCAAGAAAGACATATTATAAAAAATCTAACACTCAAGCCTCTGCAACCCACTAGACTCAAATTATTGAGAATATTACAGATTAACTTTAACAAAATTGCAAATATTACTTGCCAAAAATTTAGTATAAATGTGAGTCAGTAAATTAATATTCTCACATTACTGAGACTTCAACAGTATTTTGCATACTTCATACAATTATGGTTGTTAATTACTGTTTTCAAAGAGTAAGAAAGTTTCTACTATTTTTGTATTTGGCATCTTGTACTATGTCATCTTAATGCATTTTCAAATAGAAATTGGGATTAATGTGCATATATACACTAAATACGAAAATACTCACAAAATAAACTGCATTATTTTAAGCAAGAAAAATCCCATTTAGAGACAACATTTCTTCACTATATCAAAATTTTGTAACAATGTTTTTTTACAAAGTTTTTCATAATCTATGTGTGATGCATAATTATTATTTTCTTATCTACACTTAAAAAAGTTATGAGGGCAGAAAACCGGTCATTAAATTATTTCATTCAAACCACTGCATACATGTGTTATTACGAAGTACAAACACTGTATTTCAAGGACTTGATTTAAAAAAGTAAAAAAAAAGAATTTTTATTTAATTTTTTAAAGATGAATTATATTTTTCATAATTCACTAGTTTTTGTTAATAAAACCTAGAAAAATATACTTCCCCATTATGCCGTTGATTGCCTTCCATTAAAAAAATCTATCGCAAACTATAATGCTAATGACAATAAATAAATGGAAGAATGTTGTCATTAGAATCACAAGGTTAAAAAAAAAAAAAAAAAAAAAAAAAAAAAAGAAATTTAGAGAAGCTTACTAAAGTGTCAACTTTTACTTACTCTAGTTTTCTTACTAAAGTGTGAACTATCAGTAACTTTAAGCAATAAAATCTACACTATATTAATGAAAACAACAACAAAAAATCTTGGATATTTAATTATTTTTCTTAACTATCCTTTTCAAGTGGTGGATAAATATGTTTGTGATTTCAATTGAAACGGATCTATTTATTATATGTGACTATGCATCACAAAATTTTTTCAATGCTTTTTCTCTTTTAAAATCATGCTGTTGCTGTTTAATGACATAATTGTTATTTTAATTAACGAAATACTTAATATCACTAAAAATACAGATAAAAGTCAAATTAAAAATAGCTTGATGACATTCCATATGACATCATAATATTATGAATTTTTGCCGTTAAAACTTATTGTTTGACGACAGTTTTATTTTTATGTTACGTTGTTGACGGGATAATGGAAAAGTAACGAAAAAAAAATATTGGAAAAGTACATAATAGCATATTTACACAAGAAAAAAAAATATATATTTGAAAAACACCTAAACAAAAATATTTAAAAGCAATATAAATTTGTACAAACATACAAATTCTTATTTTTATTTTATTTTTTAATACAGTATAGGATCCGTTATCCAGAATGCTTGGGGCCTGGGAAATTCTGGATAAAGAGTTTTTCCGTAATTCAGAACACTTTTTTATAAGTATAAAAAATGTACGAAATAATTTCATAAAATAGTGATAAATATGAATAATATATGTAAATACATTACTTATAAATTTGTTCATTTAATACATTATTTGCACAAAAAAAAAAAATTCTAAATTACAAAAAATAAATAAAATTTCATTTTGGGAGTTGGGAGCAGAATTTTTTGATTTGGAGATAGCGACGGCATCAACTGCCGTCATTTATCTATCTTGTTTAAAATTTATACAAGTAGCCTAAATTGAGGCTAAAGATCATCTGCTAGAATTAATTGCGGCTGTGCATACTTCAGTGTGACGTCATGTGTATAAAATTTACTGGAAGTATATTCTAAAAAAGAATTTTAGTTTTTTATTCAGAAAAAATACCTCTGACTGTGAAAAATTTTTCAGATCTAAATTTACAAATTATCAAGTAACTATTATTTTATGTATAAAAAGGAAATGTTAAAATCAATGCGTAATCTGGCAACTATCCATAACCTGTTATTATTGATGCTGATCGCAATGGCAGATTCGCCGATTCTTAGCATAGAAATAATTTTTCTAGACTCAATTTTACAAAACAAAAAAGAAATGTTAGTCAGTTTTCTGCTCACCATATTTCTCCGGAATAATACCATGGCATTAAACTACGTTTAACTTTTTTTAATGAAACTTGTAACAAAATAAAATTTGTACACATACATGTTTTATTTTTCTAATGTAATTGTTTTTAATTTTTTCTTATCGTAATGTTTTTTGTATCATAATTTTTTCTTTTTTATTTATTGAATTTATAAATTAATGAATGAAGGCAATATCATTTTGTTATTTTTTCTTTAACTGACACTTTAATTTTTACGTTTTTTTTTTTTTTTTTTAAGAATTTTTTTTTTTTTTTTATGAAAAAACATTTTTTTTTCATTTAGTGTTTTGCATTCTGGTTTTCCAAGCGTTCCGGATACCGGGACGCCGGATAACGGATCCTATACTGTATTATAAATAAGTGTAAATACTCTTTAGACTGATTTCTCAGTTGGAAAAAAATGTCTCTAATGCAATGCATTTTAAACCATAGAAGTGATTTTATCAGCAAATTCCTAACAAATCAGAATTTGATCCATCTTATGTTTATTTGAAGAGAAGTATTTGGGAAGAGTTCCATATCCTGTGCCAGCTGGCACGATTGAGGAAAAAATTCCAAAATGGATCCAAAAGGCAGTTTTTCATCTTACCAAATTTTTCAAGCAGGCAGAAAAAAATGCTTTTTAACAATTTATAAACATGTAATTATTAAACCATGATTTTGCACCATCTTAAAAATATAAGTATGATGCTAAAGCCATATTTGATATTTAACAAGTAGTGAAAATACATAAAGAAACACATTTAATAAATCTAAGAGGCCTTTTTGCGATAAATAAATGCTGTTGTCCAGAGGTCAAAATGTAAACAATTAAATGAACGAAAAAAACTTAACAAAAATAGCTTGTGAAAATTTAATTAAAGATATATCTCATTAAATAGCACTTAAAATCATAAAATGGAAAAGCAGTCCATATAAAAAGGCAAAAAATTATATTCTTTATATAAATCTTTTTGTTTTTTAATATTTCTGAATGTACAAATAAAAAGGCAAATATTTTGTTCACAAGTGCCATTACAATTTAAAAATATATGTATACAAAATAGAAAAATATCTATAAAAATGCACAAAAAATGTATTTACATAATCTTTAAAAAAATGTACCCACAAAGACTGATGATAGCAACAACCACATCAAAACACTTATTGGAAAGCAAACACTAGCCAAATTTACCGGCTCAGGATATGGGATTCCCCCCCCCCCCCCCCATGCTTTTATTTTTATTTATTTATTTTTTATAATATTTATAATGTGTAAAAACTTTTTTAGGTGTATTTCTCAGTTTGTAAAAGTGTCTCTAATGTAATGCATTTCAAAACATGGAGATCATGGAACGATTATTTTAGAAGTTTCTAAGAAATCAGAATTTGATCCATCGATTGTTTACTTGAAGAAAAGTATTTCGCATTTGAACTATCAAATTAATGAATCATCAGCAGTAATAGCACATACAATTTGAGTATTGGAAGCATATCTCTTTTCAGTTTGCTGTATTTCAGCTTGGTGCAAGTAAAAAAGATCACCAAACTTCTAGTATTCTACCGTAAATTCTATACTGGGACTCATAATTTTTGACAATGGTCCTGGGTTATTTCACATTCCATATCATAAGATAGCAGAAAGGTTTCTTTACACTACATTTATGGAAAAATTTGCTTATGGATGAAAGTTTTTCTTAGATTGTTAGTGCCAGCATAAGCTAACAAGGAGAATATCTTAAACATTTAGAAATCTTAGCACCTAATATTAAAAAATATCTGCTTCATCTGTGAAAAAGGAAATTTTCCTGTCATTACAGCCTATACAAGCAAAATCAATAATTCCAGAATGTTGTCAAATTGAAATAAAAAGTAGATAAATAGATTGATTGATAGATTATGAAATCATAGTCAGATCATCACACTTATCTGGCTTTGTTGAATAGGAAACTATTATTTTACTTTTGTAAATTTATGTCATATAAAATATTTTGCATAAAAATTTAGGAAATTCTGGAAAAATAACAATTTAGGAGCATAGAATATCTTGTTTATAGCCATTACATTTTAAATATATATACAGTACAGAACCATTTATCCGGAATGGTCGGTGCCAGATGTATTCTGGATAACTGGTTGGACATTAAAGCAATATCCATTTGATGAGATTTGTAGAATATATGTGGCTGCAACATTGTTACTGATTTCAAATTATTAGATTACAATGATTAATGCTCAGATTCTATCAAGATTAAAGATTAATCAGAGTTTGAAAAAAGGCAATACCTTGGAAAAAATAATTCTGCATAAAACTAAAATGCTCAATATCTATAGTCTGTTCAGGGAAAGGAGATAACGAAAGTAAACAAACGGGTTGCAGAAGAATCGCCAAGGAGCCACACATTTGGCACAAATCCCTAGGTTGGCGAATTTTATTTTTTATTTCGATTTGAAAAAGCAGAAGCTCAAACACTTCAGACAGTCTGTTTGGCGCTTCTGGCATAGCGCCAGGTTTAAGCATCGCCAATCCGCATGTGCATTTGCGTACTTCTGTTATCTTCTTTCAGCGAATGGAGTATAACTAAAAATGCTTTCATTTCAAATCCTAGATATTGATCAAGTTGTACAATGCATGTAGTAATCTATCAAGCAATGCACATGTCAAACTGGCACTTTTTTTTGGAAAGATTCTGAAATCAGTCAGTTGGAAATAGCATTCTGGGTAACAGGTTTTCCAGTTAACTGGATTCCGGATAAATGGTTCCATGCTGTATATACAAAACAAAAAAAATATCACACAATATCACACAGAAAACATATTTACATAATCTTTAAAAAAAGGTACCCCAAAGGCTCATGATAGCAACAACCACATTGGAACATTTATCACCAAAAAAAAAAATCGCCAGATCTACAGGCATAGGATATGGGACTTTCCCCAGTTTTTCGCATTGGAATTGTGAAATTAATTAATCGTCAGCAGTAATAGCGTATGCGATCTGAGTAGCAGGGAGGGATGTACCTTTTCACCATTTTGTATTTACCTTGGTGTGCATAAAAAAGATAAAAAGATCACTAGGATGCTAGGATTCTACTGTAAACTCTATACTGTGTCTCATAATTTTTTACAACAATCCTGAGTTACTTCACATTCAATATTATAAGATACCATAAAAGTTTTTTTTACACTTATGGAAATAGTTGACTACTGATGAAAGTTTTTTTGAGATTGTTAGTGCTAGTATACGCCGACCATGAAGACATCTTAATACATTTAGAAAACTTAGCACCTATCTATATTAAAATAGTAAAAAATATCAGCTTCATACTTTCCAATAGAAATAAAAAACAAAGTAAATGATTCCAGAGTGCTGCCAGAAAGACACAAATAGATTGATTGATTGATTATGAAATCATGGGCAGATCATCATGCTGATCTGGATTTGTTAAGTAGGAAACTATTATTTTACTTTTGACAATTTATTATAAAATCTTTTGTATACTAATTTACGAGATTCTGAGAAAATAACAATTTAGAAGGATTGAATAGGAGAAGTCGACATACTAAACCAGCATGCATCTATGGTTTGAACTCTCACATGGAATGACTCAAATAAGAATGAATGATGAATCTTTATTGGTTGTTGCCATTAATATAATTTTGTTTATAGTGGAATATTTTTCTTGTTCGTACATTAATAATTCCGACTATTATATTTCAACCAGTCAAGATTTTGTAGTGATGGGTCTGTAATTATCATTTTCTGAATTCAACCTATATTTTAAAACTGATATTGATTACTATCCTGCAAAATGTTCAGAAGATCGAGAACGCTTCATGCCAGACCTTCAGTTCCTTATAAAGGAGAAATACTCGAAGATCTTTCCAAAGCCATGCTAGAAGACGTTATATATCGATATTCATAGGCGTAACTAGTGGGGGGCCGGGTGGGCCGTGCCCACCCCAGGTAGTTCCAGTGCCCACCCCAGAATTTCAAGTTCACGTGAAAATTTTATGACTGCGATATGGTCAAAATTTTAATTTTCAAATATTTGAATGATTATACCAATAAATTATACTATATACTTCTGATTTGAGAACTAATGTAACAAAAACGGCGCGCACGCATATGTAAATATGTGTGTCTATAAAAGAAGCAACAGACAAAGAAAATCCTATTAGTCTTCTACATTCTTTGCAACAGTTATATGACCCGGAGTCTATAGGGTTCCAAAAGGAACAAAGTGAAATATTATCTGAAAGCTCTAAATCTGAACGAGGGTTTTCTTTTTTGTCAGGGGGTGATGGGAAAAAAATCAGTTCCAGATGTCCAGTTCCGTATTCTTTCAACTAAGTCAAAAAATATCATCTGCTGTGGTGAGAGCCGATAAGAGAGAGAAGGGGATAGTAGGGGGCACAGGTGCCGGAACGGTTTTTTCCTTACAAAATAATGACCAATTTAAAAAACAGGATGTAATTGACAAATTACTGATCAATTATTTGTCTGAGTGATGAGATACGGCAAAAGTCGTAAATGAGACGATCATCGCAGGGGGCTTTACTTTGAGGGTTAAGGTAGGGCGAATTTTTTGCAATTTGCCTGCGGCTGTAAGCGTGTGGGATTATTTCCCTTTTCCAAGTTTGCATGCGTAATTATCAGTGCTCAAATAAATTCTGTAGTTTTGGCAATTTTTGTTTGTATTGCTGCATGCTGCTTCATGGATCGAGGCTCTATGCTTCATGTTTCTGAATGTACTTTTTGTGAGTAAATTTTTCCTTATCAATCTTTGATATTCTGAATAAATAGAAGGGCTTAGTGAAATAACGCAACAAAAATAAAATTCTGAGACAATTTAAATGAAAGCTTTTAGTTGCAATTTTTATTTTATTTTTGTTCTTGTACCTTGTATTTAGTCAGTTAACGAGTAGTACTAAGCTCTCTCAGAAAAACTTAGCAACATTTAATTATCTAATATAAAAATTATTAATAATATTTAAGTTATTTTTATTAAAATATTAACTTTTAATAAACAATATATCAGATTTTAAAGATTAATTAAAATATTGGTATTTTATCTTTACTATATGACATATTATCTCATGACACCCTCATCGAAAAAATAAACTGTATTTTGAGAAAATGTAACATAACAGGTTCTTGCTCGAACCTCTAATTAATGTCATTTATTATTTAAAAAAAAACTATTTGGTAAAGACAGAAATTTATTTTTGAAATTGTCAAATTTAACTTTAATTTTTTTTTTCAAAATTTTAGGAAAATCCTGTATGTTTGCAACTTCTAAAAATGATCGCTCGCTGTGGTGCATTTAAAATTTTCATTGATAAATCAAAAGGAGCAATAAGTTTTTTTTTGCCGAGTTGCCAATTGAATAGAATTTTTTTTTTCTTACTGACTTACTGTTTCTTTCTGACAAATAACACTATATAACAATAAAATTTCCCTTCTATGTCCTTAAAAATTTATTTTCAATATTCTAATATTTATTTTAAAATAAAGGAGCTCTTATAAATTTATTTTAATTTAGAGAAGGAATTGTGGAATTTAACGTTTCATTAATTAATAATTTTTAAGATCATCCTCTTCTTAAAAAAGAAAAAAAAAACTGAAAGCTTTTTTTTTTGTGTGTGTGTGTAAAGTTTACTTGTAAAATAACTCATTGCTGCACTCATTCCTCAAAACACAAGTATTTGTGTTAAATATGGTGTACAATTTACTTTAAAGTTTATTTTTGAATACTTTTAAATCTTAAAATACATTAATATTAGGCCTACCGAATTTTCAGCATCTGGTTTACAGATGTCGAATATTCGCTATTGGATCAAAATCACTAATCGATGCATCTCTATAAGCACCTTTCAAATGTGATAAAAATAATTTTGAAGAATACTTTTGTTTTCCCATGAAAAAAAGGTAAAACTTAAGCTTTTTTATTTATTTATTTTGGGCGAAAATTATTTTAGGTAAAAATGTTTTCCATGTGAGTTCTCTTTAATCAAATCTCTTTCTGCTGAATGCTGATGGAGCTAATTAAATTTAAAATCAATCCACTACTATAGAAATCATCGTAGTTTTAAAATTATAATGTACTATTAAAATTTAAGAATATATATATATATTTTAAACTAGGGGTGCACAACCTTTTTAAGCGAAGGGCCACTTACAAAAATGACTGGGTTGTCGAGGGCCACCATCAGTAGAATTTTGTTTACAGGAGGTGTGACGGGGGGGCTAGCCCCCTAGGTTCTTTCCTTCCCAGTCAACGTATTCAGTTCTGTTGGCAATGATATATCAACAGTTTACGTTTGTATTTATACAAGAGATATAGCTAAGATTATTTTCAAAGAGTGAAAATACTCCTTGACTTTATTTGAGGGAGTAAATTTAACTTTAAAGATTGCCAATGTCGAAAAAAAATTCTGCTTTCAAGAATGAAGGTGGAGAGGAGGAGAAACATATATTAAATTGTACTTCTTAACATATTCAGTCATAAAATGTGGATATCAAGTAGGGGTGCACAACCTTTATAAGAGGAGGCCAGTCACAAAAATGACTGGATTGTCGCGAGCCAACATCCGTAGGGTGAACAAAATTTTGTTTTGGGGAAGGAGGGAGAGAATCGGCCTAAATGTTCATAAAATTGCTAATTTTATAAAAGGAGAGTTAGCTCCCTATACTCAACCACCTCCTTAGTCAGTATAACCCATTTCAGTTGGCAAGGATAGAAAAATCTTGCATTTATTTTCCACGTGTGATTGACAATATTCAGTTTTTTTCCTAGTGATTGACAAAATTCACGATTTTTACGCGCCCGTTCGGCAAAATTTACGATTTATACGCACCTAATCGGCAAAATTCGCGATTTTTACGTGCCCGATCGGCGAAATTTACGATTTATACGCACCTGATCGGCAAAATTCGCGATTTTTACACGCCCGATCGGCAAAATTCGTCATTTTTTCACGCCCGATCGGCAAAATTCGCGATTTTTACGTGCCCGATCGGCGAAATTTACGATTTATACGCACCTGATCGGCAAAATTCGCGATTTATACGCACCTTATCGGCAAAATTCACGATTTTTACGAGCCCGATCGGCAAAATTTACGATTTTTACGTGCCCGATCGGCAAAATTCGCGATTTTTATGCATACGATCGGCGAAATTTACGATTTATACGCACCTTATCGGCAAAATTCACGATTTTTACGATCCCGATCGGCAAAATTTACGATTTTTACGCGCCCGATCGGCAAAATTCGCGATTTATACGCACCCTATCGGCAAAATTCGCGATTTATACGCACCCTATCGGCAAAATTCACGATTTTTACGAGCCCGATCGGCAAAATTTACGATTTTTACGTGCCCGATCGGCAAAATTCGCGATTTTTATGCATACGATCGGCGAAATTTACGATTTATACGAACCTGATCGGCAAAATTCGCGATTTATACGCACCATATCGGCAAAATTCACGATTTTTACGATCCCGATCGGCAAAATTTACGATTTTTACGCGCCCGATCGGCAAAATTCGCGATTTATACGCACCCTATCAGCAAAATTCGCGATTTATACGCACCCTATCGGCAAAATTCACGATTTTTACGAGCCCGATCGGCAAAATTTACTATTTTTACGCTCCCGATCGGCAAAATTTGCGATTTTTATGCACCCGATCGGCAAAATTCGCGATTTTTTCACGCCCGATCGGCAAAATTCGTCATTTTTTCACGCCCGATCGGCAAAATTCGCGATTTTTACGTGCCCGATCGGCGAAATTTACGATTTATACGCACCTGATCGGCAAAATTCGCGATTTATACGCACCTTATCGGCAAAATTCACGATTTTTACGAGCCCGATCGGCAAAATTTACGATTTTTACGTGCCCGATCGGCAAAATTCGCGATTTTTATGCATACGATCGGCGAAATTTACGATTTATACGCACCTTATCGGCAAAATTCACGATTTTTACGATCCCGATCGGCAAAATTTACGATTTTTACGCGCCCGATCGGCAAAATTCGCGATTTATACGCACCCTATCGGCAAAATTCGCGATTTATACGCACCCTATCGGCAAAATTCACGATTTTTACGAGCCCGATCGGCAAAATTTACTATTTTTACGCTCCCGATCGGCAAAATTTGCGATTTTTATGCACCCGATCGGCAAAATTCGCGATTTTTACGCAAACGATCAGTGAAATTTACAATTTACACGCACGCGATCGGCAAAAGTAACGATTTATTCGCACCCGATCGGCAAAATTCGCGATTTTTACGGGCCCGATCGACAAAATTCATGCTTTTTACGCGCCCGATCGACAAAATTCGTGATTTTTACGCAGATGATCGGCGAAATTTACAATTTACACGCACCCGATCGGCAAAAGTAACGATTTATACGCACCCGATCGGCAAAATTCGCGATTTTTACGGGCCCGATCGACAAAATTCATGATTTTTACGCGCCCGATCGACAAAATTCGCGAGTTTTACGCATACGATCGGCGAAATTCGCGATTTATACGCACCCTACCGGCAAAATTTGTGATTTTTACACACCCGATGGTTGAAATTCGCGCTTTTTTGCGTCCGATCGGCGAAATTGATCCACGGGCCACCAGTAATCCGATCGCGGGCCACTTTTGGCCCGCGGGCCACAGGTTGTGCACCCCTATTTTAAACTTTAAAATACTTCTGATTTCTTTTTCTTTCTTTTTTTTAAAGATTTTATACACTATTTTATGTGATATGTCAACTTTTGAAAGGACTATTACTTATACAGTATCGAATTTAAAAATTGTGTTCTTATAAACATATTTTGCACATATTAAAAATTGAGGATTTTATGCAATAAAACAGTGGAGTATCCACTGAATTTTAAATAAACAAGAACGAAAAATCATGCGTCAAGCATAGATTATGTAACACTTTCCAACGCTTCCAAAATAATTTTACAAATCATACCGTTTAATAAGCTGAAAGATAACATCTAAGTAAACAATTTGGAAAACGAATAACATATTTTAAAACATAATTTCAGGAATTTCCAACATATACAATATTCGAAAAAATATCCGAATACTTTTATTCAGCTCTGTATAGGATCTATAGATTTGTATATATACTACATAGGATGCTAAATTTTAGTTCAGTTAGGAAACGCGTAACACAGTTTTAAATTCTCCTTCTGGAGTTTCTGTCAATAAACGGAAATGTGTTCGCGAACTTTTGTGCTTCCCTGTATAGGATCTACAGAATTTATACACACCACGTAATAGACAAAAAGCGAGTTAAATTTAAAATCGCGTTCAGTAACTTAAAACGAACTTCCAGGAATTATTGTTAACAGACAGTAGAGAAATCTTTTGTGTGTCCCTGTAAATGAACGATGACTGCTATACACACAGTATTCTGTAGGAAGCCTCTTGTAATGCACCTTAGTGATATATATAATTTTCAATGCGTTTAAAATAGTGAAACATTATTTAAATAAACCGCAGACGATTTTTCTCCATAATAGACGTAATGTAACGGAATTCTTTTGACTGTCCCTGTAAAGTAACTATAAGTGCTATGCACAGCCTATTCCATATTAAGCTTCTTGTAATGCACCTTAGAGATATATATATCAATGCGTTTAAAACAGTGAAACATTATTTAAATAAACCGCAAATGATTTTTCCCCATAGACTGCAATGTAACGGAATTCTTTTGAGTGTGCCTGTAAAAAAACTATATGTGCTACACACTTCCGTTGAAATAGGGAACATGCTATAGATAACGACAATAAGATATAAAAATTGCAGAGCAATCCGAGCATATTTACGGGAGTTAGAGCACGGACAGACGGCCATACGGCAGACAAACCGAAGTCCTAAACACTTTTCAACTAGGTTGGAAAGTGTTAAAAACGCATCATTTTCAGTCAGGGATGTAGCTAGAAGTAAACAATAGAGGGTGCTCAAGAAAATGTAGGGATTCCTTCCGATCTGACCCAATAACGATCACTCAAACTAGTGTGAGAAAATAGAAGATAAATGAGATTTCCGTTAAAAAACTTGGATAAACCAAGCCATAAAACGCGCCATTTTTGGACAAACATCTGTGATTTGCGAACTTACGGAGAAAGGTTTTCCAATTCATCCCCTGCCGCGAAAACTCATTAAGACTTCAGATATTTGAGACTTCCGGTGCAACGGAAATTAACTTGATATACGCCCCCTTACCACGGACATACTTCTTCCTGTATTTAAAGATTGATCAGTAGCAGGTTTTAGTTATTAGAACAACTTAAAAGAGACAGGTGAATCTTTTTTTCAGTTTGTTATCGTTTAAAATTCGGTGCATACAAGTGTCAAGGAACTTCAATGTATTATTATAAACTTCTCTGGATGTGTGGCATAATAGTAAAGAATGTAATACGGTTATTTTGTTGTAAAAATGCAGGATTCAGAATTAGTGTATTTCAGCTAGTTTCATTAAGGTGGTTCTGAAATGACTTGCTAAACAACGCCAAACTTTCTGATACATTTTCTAACTCATTTTTAAACACAGGGGCATAAAATTGGTAGGCCTGACTATTGAAGCGATTTGGAATAGAAATGAGTTTTCCATTTTTTTATATAAATAAATGCTGCGGTGTCAGAAATTCGGCTCAAAACGCCGACTTTGGCAGTATTTTCTGAAAAATCTTCTGTCTTTATCAAAAAATGGAAAACGTATTTCGATTATAAAGTTTCTGAATAAGAGTACCTATCAATTTAATGCATTTGCGAATAAAAATGAATTTAAAAATGTGTCAGAAAGTAGCCAGTCTGGATTTGAGAACAGCCTTAACACTAATTATATGTAATCATATACATTTCCATTGGTTTTATAATGTTGAGTTCAATATTTTGAACAACTAATTATTATATCTAAAGAAACACAGAAATATAAAATAAAAAGGTGATAAATAAATTATACCTTTATTATTTAATCTCTTGCTTTATAAGTGCAAGAAAACATTCTTAAATTTAGTATGTAGAATTTATTGTATTATTTTTTTTTTTTTTCGTTACATGAATCTTTTTTCGTTTCAAACAATTGAGAATTATCTAATGCATCGGTAGTTAAAATTATTATATCATCTTTTTTATTTATTTCTTATTTATACTTTGTAAATTTAATTCAGATTTCGAGAACTCTTCAAATTATTTTTACACGTAATCCCGTAAAATTTGCTGGTATTGCTCAGATACCAATTAATCATATTAGACCTTTTTTAGCACTTCCCATCCTAGTTGAAAAGTGTTTATGACTTCGGTTTGTCTGTCCGTGCTCTAACTCCCGTAAACATGCTCGGATTGCACTGAAATTTTTATGTTTTTGTCGTTATCTATAGCATGTTCCCTATTTCAACTGAAGTGTGTAGCACTTCTAGTTTTTTTACAGGGACAGTCAAAAGTAATCCGTTACATGACAGACAATGGGGAATAATCGTTTCAAGTATATTTTGATGACGCTACGTCATTTAAAACATAATGAAATTGATATATAATTATGAAGCGCATTAAAACATGCTTTTTATAGAATATGGGGTGCAAAGCATTTGTTATTCATTTACAGGGTCAAACAAAAGAATTTTGTTACGCATCATTCTATGGGGGAAAATCGTTTGCAGTGTAATTTAGTGATATTTCACTATTTCAAACATAATGAAAATTATATGCATTTCCTAGGTGCACTATAAATTGCTCTCTTGTGCGCATTGCGTTTATTTACAGGGACACGCAAAAGATATTGGTTACAGTACATTTGCAATATTTACAGTCTATGTGTGATAAGTGCGTTTTCAACTTTGGTTTGCGTTTTTAAGTTTAACTATTTTTTTCATAGTCCGTGTGTGTTTATAAACTCGGTTGTTCATATACATCCTACACCAGGGAATTCGTAAGTATTACAGACTATGGCGTGAATTGCTTAAGGATAGTTTTTAATTGTGGTTACGCATTTTCCTTTTCAACTATATTAAGTAGACTAATAGAATTTTGTGGAATATAAATAAATTCATATACAGGGCTACGCCAAAAAAAACATTGTCGTTTACGTTTGGTAATTTCTGCAAGTGAGTTTTAAGTTGCCTTTTAGATTAATAGGTATAGTGTACAAAAATCTTCAGATAATAGACAGGGCTGTACAAAAGATTTCGAGTACATTTCCATCGATTAGCGAAAATTGCTAAATGTGAATATTCTAACTGAACTAAATTTTATCATACTGTATATCCGTGTCCGGTATCAGTCTAACACCGGTGGTGGCAGCAAATACCATAAGACTAAGGTCTCAAGGCTAGGAGAAGTACTACGGTGACCGCATAAGGCGACAAGACTATAACAGATGTCAAACAAAAATATACTATGATTCCAATGTTAATCAATTATTTAAAAGAAAGTAATAAAAAATAAAATATTTCTTAAACAATTTTAATGATATCTATTAATTTTATTTCCCTTGTCGCAGATTTTAAAAATGCATAGATCTGATGAAATCTTATTGTGTATCACTTCTTTCATATTCTATAAGAGTAAATAAAAAATTAGTCCTTTTCAATAAAAGGAAATTTTCATAAATAGGAAAGCTATAACATCTTCACCAAATAAGACTTCAATCGGAAACACAGTTTAGTCCCTATCGTGTTTATTCACACACGCACACCCATAATTATATGTAATCGCAAACCAACATAAATGATATCTGGGGACATGAAAATGTTAAAAAGTACCTACGTACATGCATTCTCACATATACACATATGGAAACATTGTAAAATAAACAATTCCAATTCAGAAACACATGTAATGATAAACCAAAATTTCCATAATCGTGGTTTTATTTTTATTACAATACTTTCTTTACACTATATGTGTCCGGAAAGTAAAAAAGGCTCAATTTTATTTTAAATGGAAAACAATATTTAATTATAAGTAATGTGAATAATATATGTATTTGTAATTAATATTAAAAATAAATACAGAATATTTTTTCATTAATTCTTTAAAAATTGGATTGTATTTCCGAAGAAGAAAATCAAATTTAATTGCCTGTCAGAAAGTTCAAAACATCTTGATTTAAAAATATGTATTATTTTAAATATTTTATAGTTCCTTTTTCGAAAGTATGGTAAGATATTTTTTTAATATTTATTAAATAGTATATTAGCCATCTTAAGATAGACTCAAGATACTTTCTAAATAGTATTATTTCTCATATTTTTGAATAGCTGAAATAATAAAAAAATATATTTAAAAAGTAAATAAATTACAACAATAATAAAACATTAAATGCCCTTTTTTAAGTAAAATTTTTCATGTTTTCATGTTATCAAGTAACGATGAATTTCATATAAGTATATGAATTTCATTCAGCATAGAATATTTTTAAAACTATTTTTATATCTATTACTAGGGGGCCTACCCCCTGCGAGCTACGCTCGCCAACCCCCGCTCAGACTTCGAGGCCTCTAAAAACATGACAGCGTGCTTTATTTTAAAAATATTGGTAAATCTGTAATTGGGTTGTCATGCTTTTAACATTTTAATGGGACATTTTTCGATTATCATGGCCTCATACACAGCTGTTGCGACAACTGACGACTTTTTCGGGATTGATAAGTAAAATCAATTACTACTTGAAAACCAGCTTGTATAAAATGGTTAGGTTTAAATTGTGACTACCTCTCGGACTTTTATAACAACAATCTCTATTCTGTTCTTCCTTTGCGTTTAAGGATGAGAAAAATTCCATCTGATTGTGAATAACATTAAGAACCACGGTATTGAAAAGTACTATGTTATAGACATTTTCAGTAACAGGTTTAAATTTTCTCTCTATTTTAGTGCACCATCATGCATATTTTCATGTTATTTTAAATATGTAAATTATTTTTTTTAATTAATATGTATATACGAATTTTCTAATAATTATTTATCATACAAAATTAATTAAATATTTTGTGCATGCATGCCTGCATTTATTCGGCATCAATTGATGAGATATTTAAACAAATTTGCTATCCGCGATAATTTTACACCATGTTATGTCACTTGAATATTGTCCATAAGAAAATCGGGTACTTTTCCAGTATAGGATCCTTTGCTTTTAGGTTTGGCGTAATTCGAGCTTCAAAAAGGGATAGATTCGTTAATATACATAGATTTGTTGCCAAAAGTTATGAAAATAAACCCAATGAACTTTTGGTGCTGTTCTATTATAGGGGTCTTGACGCTTTTTTAAAAAGCTTGGCGGAAAAAACCAAGCAGGATAAAACCAAGCAGGATATTTTATTCTTCCGTTCAGTTGGGCAATTATTATTTTATATATTAGTTTCAAATATCCGAATTAATGATTTTATAAATTCGTTTAGTTAAATTTTACAAAAAAATAACAAAATGATATCAATAAATAATAATTATTTAATTCCTTTTCCTCCCTTTCTTTTGCGTTTACCTAAATGACGTCATTTGGGCGAATTTATTCAAAATATTTTCAGTTTATAAATTAAATTAAATGCTGACAGACGATTGAATCCTGACGATAGAAATGTGATTTTTTTTTTCAAATTTTCCTGAAAAACATAATTTAATCACAATCTTGTCTTCATTATCGATTGAAATAAAAGATAAATTCAATTTCAATTTGAAAATGACGAATAAAAAGAAATCAATAATCCCTATCGGGATCCTTTTCAATTTTTTTCCTTTTTTGTCACAAAAAAACTGAGTAATTAGTTGCCATCATTACAGAAATGTCATTAAAATTAGAAAAAAATTAATATCTCGAAAACTAATTTCAATTTCAAAATTCTATTACCAGTTTTGACATCCGCGGATTTTTATGAACAATTGGTATTAATTTCACCATCAAGCGTTTAATATTTTATTAAAAATAGCCTTGAAACATAATCAGTCGTTTAATCAGTCGTTTCATAAAATCGTTTCATAAATTCGTTTCATAAAATCGTTTCACAAATTCGTTTCATTAGGATTTTATATATATAGGGTAGATATGAAAATCTGCCTGTCTGCATTTCATAACTCCTACATAATATGGAATGCAGTGCGATGAAATTAGCAGCAGTTTTTTGCATTCATCCGGGGATGTCATAATAACTCACAGAACTTTAAAATTTTAACTAGTTTCCGAGATATTAGTTTTCTTGTAACTTTTAAAACATAAATAACATGTAGAACAATATGTATCATGACCATGTAATTCACCTGGAATTTTAAGAATGGATTGAACATGCATATACATTAAACGACAGAGCATTTTACAGAGCATATATATTAAACGTTTATGTCGAATCCAAAGCAATTGGTGGGCCATCTTCAGAACTTAACTAGCATGGTCGAATTCACTTAAGGCGGTTCTCAAACAAATATTTTTTCCCGCTCAACTATGCGCAGTTTTATAACACATTTGCTGACGCATTTACATGATACTTGCAGGCACGATCATTGAACTTATTTGTAATCGAACAGTTTTTTTCTTTTTCCGATAAATGAATAAAATCTTGAGATTTAAGTTACTATTTTCAAAGGACGTTGGTTTTCTCTTTCCTTTGCTGTCGCGTCCGAAAGAACGGTTCAAAACGCCAAATTTGACTACATATCTCGAAAAATCCGCTTCTTTTTTCCGATAAATGGAAAAAAAGTTCAATTCATAGTTTCTGAATAAGTGCACCTGCTAATTTAATACGTTTACGAACAAAAAATGAATTAACAAATGTGCCAGAAATTAGTCAGTTTGCATCTGATAAAAGCCTGAAAACGAGTTAAGCAAATGAAGAAACATCAGATGGCAATCAAGCTCTCCAAATTTTTATCCCAAAGCATCTAGTTCAATGGTATTTTATTGCCCGTATGTCGCCATTTTCCTACAAAGGCATCCTACTCTAATTTCAACACAATCACGTAACTTGCAAGATGTAATTTTCTTTCATTCATATTGAAGATTGTAAGCATGATTACTTTTATAATATGAAATTTAATAAAATTAATATTTTGAATGTTTTCTAAATGTTGAATTTAATTAGATCCCCCTTCCCCCACCCCCTTAGAAAAAAGATATGCCACGCAAATGCAACATATTGGGGGGCCACGCCCGATAGTATAATTTTAAAACATAAACAAATATTTATTTTTTTTACGTTGTACAAGCATGTGTTATTTTTAGTGTAATAGGTATTTATTTACATAGCTTAAAATTTAGCATGTTTCCAGCTCACATAAATAAACAATACCCTATACTAAAAATCACATAAATAATAATAATAGTTATTATTATTATTGAAGAGCCGAGCTATCTCAATAACATTTCAGAAAAAAAAGCAAAAATTTATATTGCTTGCGATTTTGATTTGCCAACAAGAGACATCTGTATCTCATAAATAATACATTTGAAATTCATGGTTACTTTCACATGTTTCGAAAATCCTTTAAAATTTCAAATTTTATAAAAGGCGCTATATTTTTAGATAAAAATGAAAAATTACTACAATTTTAGAATCTTAATACAAATATCTGAAAGCCAGTAGGTTTTTCCTCACTTCAAAGTTTGATATTTTTTGTCGATGCGTTTTTTCCACTCACTTTTTATTAACTTAAATTTTTGATTAAACAACATGTTTTAAAGAAATGTGAATGTACTCATTAAAGCCTGTTCAATAACCTTTCAAATAATATCTTAACCATCGTGTATGTTTTGTATATGCGTAGAAAAAGGGATATTGACATCTGAAATAATATACATAATTGTATTCATGTACAGTTTACAAATCACGAATGCGTCAGAAAGTAGCGAGATGAGATGAGCCTGTTTTCAAATCTAAAGTAGCTAATTTCTGAGATATTCCTAAATCCATTCTTTCCTATAAACGCCTGAGACTAGTAGGTGTTCTTATTCAGAAGCTATGAAATCGAATAGTTTTTCCATTTTTCCATAAAGGCTGGAGGTCTTTAATAAAACGCTGTCAAAGCTAACGTTTGGTGCGACAGTCTGATTAAGATTTTTATAAGACAAAATTTGCTTATCACTCAAAATATAAGTTATTTATCGAAAAATGAAAAATCTATTTGATTCGAAATCACTCCAATATTCTTTCCTGCCAGAACCAAATAGTTTCGCGGCGCGATTTTTTTTATAACGTTTAGAAAGCATTTATCCTTTACTCAACATTTTGAAACATTATTAAACGCAAGTTGGAACACGTCGAAATGCGAAGAAATAAAATATTTTAAAAATGTCCTATTCAATAAACTTTCGTTTCAAACTCATATCGTCTGTAACGGATTCATTCTTTTCTGCTAATGAATGTTTATGTAAAACTGTATTTTTTTAAAACAATAATAATAATAATAAACTTGTCCGTGCGAGGATTTCGCACTGCAGTCTGATATATTTTAGCAATATCTAATATTTTTTAGATGCAGGTTCAAATTTCTAAAGAAAAATTAAAGATAAAAATATCTGCAAACAGCAGAAGCCAGAATATCATACCATTTATTCCACCAAAGTTACAGTTAAAACTGAACGAAGATAGCAAAAGACATGCGCGAGAAAAAAAAATAACAATCGTATTTTAATTGCATTAGAGGATGACATCATCCGCGTTGGGAAAAACATGGGGAAATGAAAAATAAATTGAATACATATTATATACAATGTAATCTAATATAACAAAGCATACCTTTTAGACTACACGTGAAATACCACTGCTTCGATCTATCAATAGTGTATTTTTCTTCTAAACATTTCCATTTCAATTTTGCTTTTCCATCATAGATAATAAATAAACGTGTGCGGATATATCACACTTTACCTTTTTTGTGCTTTAAAAAAAAAAAAAATCTTTAATGGGCATGATATAATGCGGTATTTTATTATCACAACTGATTTGAGAAACCTATCATTTCCTTTATGAAAACAATGCCAATTTCATTTTTAATGAACTACAATTTTTAACCAACAAACATATTTTAACAAAATGTGAGTGTAAGTATGTCAGAAGCCGGTTCAAAAACCTTTCGAATGTTACCTCATTCATTGTTGTGCGTTTTGTAAATGCATAGAAAAAGGGATGTTGACAACAGAAATAATATATATGATCTGCAGATGAGGATGATTTTTAATGTTTTTATTCTTTGTATGGGTTCTTCATTCCATTTCTATAATCGGGATAGTTGTCCGTTTTTCCGATCTGGAATCATTTTCCTTATAACTTGACATACACAATGGAACTTTCTTTTTTTTTTTTTTTAAATAAAAGTGCAATTCCGAGCATATTCTGATGCAACATATATTTCAATCAATTCAATTTAATTTAGTAATCATTTTATGTTCAACATAAAATGAAAATTTGCCTTTTCGTGACAAATTTCAGTTTAGCGCCAAAGTGCTGTATCAAAAAAGTAATCTGATCTTATTTTTTTTTTTTTTTCGTCTGAGCAATCAATTGTCAACTGTGGTGTGGTAACTTTGACAGTAGCTACTTAACATTATTGAAGCATAGCGATGCTCAGTGTTGAGGTAAAATTAAAAAATATTCCATGCTTGGAAACTTTTAAAATCACTAAATTGACCTGCAATTTTCAAATGAATTTAATTCAAAAGCACATTATTTTCCTTTTTCGATGATGATGTTGAAATTGAAATTGTGCTATATTTAGAAGTTGTGTCTAACTTTGCTGCTATGTTTAGAAGTTGTGCGATAAAATGTGTCTAACAATAACAACTGAGTATTTTCGGGTGAGAAAAAGTGGGCTACGATTTTCGTCGACAGAAAAGTCCAAGTGAAAAATTCCTGATAAATTATCCTAATCTCAATATAGGATGAATGAAGAGCCGATTCAAATTGCTTCATCTAGACATAAATGTAGAAAAACATGTCAGTTTCCTTAATTAAAATATAGGTTTTCAATTGAATGCCTATTTAAAATGATGGCATTTATACAGGTGAAGGCGTTGTCTTCTTGAAAATTTACCCTCTAATTTCAGATCTGGTGGATTGAAAAATCTTTGAAAATTATGTAATTTTGACGCAGTTATGGGAAAATATAGAAGTTTCGTGTTTTTTAGTAATGAATTCTTTCTTTTGAAAATGATATCAGTTAATTATTAGGTACCTGGAGCCTCTTTGATGGTCTTAAACACAACTTATTATATTCGAACGTTTTTTTCTTTATAATGAAACTAGTCGGATGTGCCAATCCCAAAACTTTCTTCTATCTCACAAACATTTCGCATGCACTAAAAAGAATCAGCACCCATTTATATCAAGGTCTAACTGAATCTAAAATTTTATTAAATTCTGTGCATTAGTTCTTGAGATATGACTATTGCTAAAATCGTGTAAATCCTGCAAAATGCAGCATAACAGCGCCACCTGTTGGGAGATTTAGACCAAAACCTAATCAACAACAACTTATGTTAACGTCTAACTGAATCTGAAGTTTGGTGAAAATCTGTGCATTAGTTCTTGAGATATAGTTATCGTGATAATAATGAAAACAGTAGCATAGCAGCGCCACCTGTCGGGCAATTTATACCAAAACGTTAGCAGCATCTATTTATGTTAAGGTCTAATAGAATCTAAAGTTTGATGAAATTCCGTGCATTAGTTGTTGAGCTATAGCTATCGTAAAAACCGAGAAAAAAGTGTTATAGCAGCGCCACCTGTTGGATATCTACACCAAAACGTAATCATCGTCTATTTATGTCAAGGTCTAACTAAACCTGAAGTTTGATGAAAATAAGTACATTAGGTCTTGAGATACAGCTATTGTAGAATTCGTGAAAAACGCAGCATAGCAGCGCCACCTGCTGGGTGATTTTCACCAAAAACTAATCAGCACCAATTTATATCAGGGACTCACCGAATATAAAGTTTTATTAAATTTCATGCATTAGTTCTTGAGATAGAGCGTCCACAAAATTTTTGTCACATACAGACAGACTCACAGACAGAGATTATCTAAAAATGGTCAAATCGTGTTCAGGAGCTTCTAACACGTATAAATTCTTCGGAAACTGGTAGTCGAAAATTTTCATGAATCCAATACTTTCTTCTTGTAAAGATAGAAGAAAGTAAAAAAGGAATGATAAAGTTAAAATAATGATGTAAAACAATATTCTTGCGACATAACAGTAAATACAAACATATTTTTTTTATCCGCTTATAAAAATAAAGTACACTTGTTTAAATATTTTTACCGAAACTTTACGTGTAAATTAAAAAAATACATCCAAAAAGCCATGTGTCTGAATATTTTCCACTAGCAGACTACGCCCGCTGCACTGCGCTGGTCGGTTTCCCCAAAAGAACCTTGAATCAAACGAAATATATCGGTAAATTTAACCTTGTATTTTAAAGTAATCTGTACCTTTACCTAGATATCCTATAATAACATAAAAACGGATACTTATTTCACTAAGTTATGTTTTTTTAATACGGTTTATTATTACGTTTACAATTTATTACCTACCGTTTTCCATTGATTTATATGTTTTATAGCTACATTTTTTAATAACGAATATAAACCTATATTATTCACAACTAAATCGAAATGGCGCATCTAGTATTTGTCGAGAATTAAATAAAAATTATTACTCGTGACATCATAATTCACTTTTATATTTTAACAGAATAATACGGTTACTATAATTTGTGACTCGTGCTGACATGTTGCTGTTATTATTATTTTTTTACGCGTGAAGTTTTCGCTATGGTAATGCATTGTGAAATTTGGACATTTTTGAAATTCAATATTTGAAAAATGGCGTAATCAGTGGATTTGAAATTTATATCAAGAAAAATACATTTTTTTACCTTTCTAATGCAGTTTGCCTGACAATTTTGTGACAGATACTTTTTGAGCTATTAATTTTTTCAGTAACTTCAAATGTTCCATTTTCTGAGATTAATCTGTGGCAACGATCCCAGTCGTCAGCAACACATACCTTTTTATTAAATTTTACTAGCAGACTGCGCCCGCTGCGCTGGTCGGTTTCTCCAAAAGAACCTTGAATCAAACGAAATATATCGGTGAATTTAACCTTGTATTTTAAAGTAATCTGTACCTTTACCTAGATATCCTATAATAACATAAAAACGGATACTTATTTCACTGAGTTATGTTTTTTTTTTTTTTTTTTTAATACGGTTTATTATTACGTTTACAATTTATTACCTACCGTTTTCCATTGATTTATATGTTTTATAGCTACATTTTTTAATAACGAATATAAACCGATATTATACACTACTAAATAGAAATGGCGCATCTAGTATTTATCGAGAATTAAATAAAAATCATGCACATCATAATTCACTTTTATATTTTAACAGAATAATACGGTTACTATAATTTGTGAATCGCGGTGACATATTGCTCTTATTATTATTTTTTTACGCGTGAAGTTTTCGCTATGGTAATGCATTGTGAAATTTGGTCATTTTTGAAATTCAATATTTGAAAAATGGCATAATCAGTGGATTTGAAATTTATATCAAGAAAAATACAATTTTTTACCTTTCTAACGCAGTTTGTCTAACAATTTTCTGACAAATACTTTTCGAGCAATTAAATTTTTCAGTAACTTCAAATGTTTCATTTTCTGAGATTAATCTGTGGCAACGATCCCAGTCGTCAGCAACACATACCTTTTTATTAAAGAGGATTATTAAAGAGGATTATTTCTTTTGTCTCTGAAAAACGAAAGTAAAAGGATTGCCACCATTTTGAAGAAATTGCCTTATAAACATTTAAAATTAAAATTAAAATATAAAAATAGAAGTAGTATCAAAAATAACTAGCGAGGGCTTTTGTGTGATTTACATAAATAATATTATATTGAGAAAGTCAATAGTAAGTCACACGTATTATTATATTCTTTTTGCATGAATCAACACATTTTTCGTTTAAGAACGGATTCCGTCATAGACAGGTTCTTTTTCAATGCTTCATAGGTTTTCCTAGAAATATCATTTTTTAAGTATATGTTATCTTATGTTTTAAATTTGTTCTTTAAAATAAATTAATTTTAATTGTAGAATAATGGCAATTTTAAATATATGCATTTTTCGCAAAAATTGTTGGGCCGTGCCAAATTTTACCGATTTGTGGATGCCTCTAGGTCCACACATTTATGCATAAAGATGTGAGTGTAACATCTTGAAAAAGTAGAAAATTTCTTTGTTCACTCTCACTCCGATTCTACATTATAAGTAATGCACGTGTATCTCTATTCCCTACCCTTATATTGAAAGATAATGAGAAATACCTCCATAACATAACGGACATTTCTAATGTAGTGGTGAATAATTTCTATATATATATTATAATATATGTATTAAATCATGTTTTTCTCAAATCTAAACTTGATATTTCCTGACACATTCATTCATTCAGTCATTTTGATACTTCTTATTTATATACTAAAAAATCGAATAGCATTTCTCTGTTTTCGTTAAAGGCTAAGAAAGTTTTAGAAAATGGCGTCAAAGTTGGAGATTAAGAAAGGTGTTATAAACACATCTATTATAATCAATTGATTATAGATAAAAAATATTTATAGTCAAATAAAAAATAACATTAAATTCTAAAGCATTTGGATATCAATTTCTGCAAATTTCATAAAATAAATGACTTTGTTAAAGTACCAAGAAGATTCGCAATGTTCAGTAGTATTATTATTTCTTTCAAAAACAGCCTTAAATACATTAAATTCAAAATATTGCCGAATAATAATACAACATAAAAAAAAAACTCATAATACTATTTTTCAGTTTTAAATTGTGCAAAAATCTTATTGTTTGTTTAAGTTTAAAATAAGTGCAAGCAATGACGTGATATAAATAAAAATATTTTTCTTGCTGCAGTTTTGCATTCTTTATTTAAAGAAGCATTGTAACTAAGAGCTTTTTTTAATACAAGTGCGAAGAAGTATGTGAACATCTGTGTCACAGGTGTAACAGGAAAACAGAATGGAAGGGTCCTAGAAGGGACTGTACATTTAATAAAAAAGGTAAAAACCAAGAGAAATTTCCTGCTTTTCGAAAGGAGATCAATCATTCGCTAATGACCAGCAACACCGGAAGTTATAGAGAAAGTAATTACGCATCAAAATGGCGTCGTTTCTGCTTTTTTCAATTTCTGAAAGGGATACCTGTCACTTGACACTAATGGTCATTTAACGGTCCTCCTTTTGGATCAAACCGGAATACTTGAAATGTAGGGGGGGGGGGGGGGCTCATACTATTTCTCTCTATCTCTGAGACATGCACGCACAAACACAGATATATATGATCAAAGTATTATATAGAAAGGTAAATTAGTGTATATTCATATTGTAGGCACTATATTTCTTATTAAATTGTTTATAACTATGTTTGATGCGAAGAAAAGTAATGGCTGCAGACAATGTAATGGAGGATATATGGTGGATATGCAGTATACTTTTTGGATTATTTTAAGGAATACCGTATACCCTCTTCTCAAAAGCAGTATAGCATATACTTTTTAGGGTATACCCTCTCCCTAAAGCGTATGCCCTCTGTTTTTTTTATTACTACATCACTGGCTGCATAATGAACATTTTCAGTGCATAATTATACTAGTGAAGTAATAAGTGATGATGTCAATAAGTAAATAAAAAGCTGACAGTTTTCCTGTTTCAAAAGAGTTTCAACCTTTAATTTTATTCTGAATATTCCTTGCCCTTAAGAATTTAAAGTTATGTTTTTATATGATAAAAAACATTAGAACAATCAAGGATGTATTTTGTATTTTAAAATTATTTTTGTGTCTAGTCAAAAGCTAAAACCACTTGTATTTAAATTGGCTATAACTCATTAGAATAACTTTGTTTTATGCTAATAATGAAAAACGCTGCAAAATGAAAAATTTGAGTATATAACTAATGCAAAAGGGAATGTTTGCATCAGCAAAAGGTAGCTAATTCTGAGTATGTGCAGATAGGATGCGCACATTTTGAAGCACTTATTTGCAGATTTTAAATAAATGCTGCAATTTAGTATTTATGCAAAACTGTAAAAAGCCCCCAAAACTAAGTTCAATTTTTGAAGAGAATTTCATTTGGATTTTTGAAACAGAATTTCTTTTGGTGACCTTGGCAACTTTCCCAGGGGGGGCTCAAAAATTTTCAGGGGGTGCTGAGCCCCCCTGGCACCCCCCTAGCTACGGCTCTGTTTTCAGTACCGGTTTCGAAGATTTAAAAAAAAAAAAACATAAGAAAAAGTAAAATGCGGTCTATGTAGAGATTGACCTCAACTATCCAATGCAAAAAAAAAAAAAAAAAATAGAAAATCATTTTAAAAATATGAAAATGCAAACTAAATATTGGATTTTTTCGCGTAAGTGAAGTACCCCCCCACCCCCCACACCCACCCCAATCCCCTTAAGAGCTCAATCATACATCCTCCTTTTTCATTTAAAATAAACGATTTATGTGAATACTGTAAATTAAAGGTGAGTCAAATTGAAGTCATATTTTAATTTTTCTTGTCAGAATCTCAGGCTGACGTATCATTTTTACTGCAGTTAAAGGAAACATTAATTGTCTTTTGCTTATTTAAATGTATTCGTCCATCAAAATAAAAACTAATATTTTCCTTCCGCTCCTCAAAATATTCTTTTTTACATTCTTACATTTCTTAGAATTTTTAAACAAATTTAGAGTTTACATTAATGATTTCAAGAAAAAATTTCTCTAATTTTTCCGTTTATTCATTCTTAAAATAATAGATTCAGTTTACTTTACCTGCATAAAATTACAGTGATCGGAAAACTTCTACATTTTAGACAGGTTTCAGTTGTATACATTTTTCAGACATGTATAAATTATATCTATATGGTATTCGTTCTATCGGAACCACAAAATTTTTCTCAAGACAGTTTTCTGTAATAGACACAATTCAACATTTTGCTGTTGGAGAAGTGGAATTCGGTAAGAATCAAAACATTCATTTAAAAAAAAATGAATTTTGGAGAAGTGATAGTTTAAGTGCTGTGTTTAAAACCGGGACATTAAAGAGATGTATTGGGACACCCAGACATTATGCCTAAAATTGGGTCTCTCTCAGAACTTCTAGTCATCTTAAAAATTTCAATGGCACAATGAATAGCAGTGGTGCCGACTTATATGGGCCCGTGGGGCTTTAGCGTTGAGCCCGCCTAATAATTTGTTCCCCTGACCCACCTAATTCCCCTTGTTTTATTTCACTACGTATTTATTTAAATTTTTAAATCTCTGAAACAAAATTTCATTTTCTATTTGTTGGACAACAAATAAGAGTGAAATATGCCAGCCCAGGATATCGTCGGGATAGCTCAGTAGGGAGAGCGTTGTTACGGCAAACCAAAGTACCCAGGTTCGAGTCCTGGGCGTTAGTCCTGTGCCTTGGATATAATTTACTTAGTTGAATATACTTTCCTCTGTTCATTATGAAAATTTAATTTTGTTGACGTTGGAAAATAGCATTGACATCCGTAACAGAGACATCAAGAGCACTAAATGTTCTTCAGTACACATATAATTATTAAATTTCTCTCAACAGTTCAATTTCTTATATACTTGATCAGCAGTATTGTTGTCGTATGTAAACCAAAAGGTAAATGTAAGAATCATGTGAACTTTAATGACTATGCTATAGATTTGTTTGAGAAAGAGAATGTATACGGAGCATTTAAAAAAAAAAAAAAAAGATTCTAAAATGTATACGGCGAGTAACTTCGTATGCCCTCCACTATACCCCTTTTGATCAGTGAGTATAAATCAGTGAGTGAACATTATCTATATTTTAGTGTCCCAATCCTGATAATTATAAAGCTCATAAATGACTGAAAAGCTTTGCTTCTTGTGTTTTTAATTTGTATTGATATTTATGATATTATAGTAAATATTAACATTATTATGCAAAAGAATTCACGAATAACATAAGCAAATAATAAAACGTGCCGTGCTATTTTGCTTAAAAAATTTGGGCCCATACAATATATTTCAAAAGTTGGCTCCATTGATCAATGGCATTCCTAAATAATAACCTTGATAATAAGTTGTTTCTAATTTTAAGTCAAAATTTTCATTAAATTAACGAGTTTGGTCTCAATGCAGTTTTTTAAAATATTCTTGCACCTTGCACGCATCAGTGGTGCAGCCAGAATTCTGCTCTATGGGGAGGAGAGGTTGAATTGTTGATAATGGTGGTCGCTGGTTACTTGAATCACCGGCTAATCGAATCAGTTTAGGTAATGAAGTGATAATCATTTTTTCCCTCGAAGAGTAGAATCAATAGTTACATTGGCCATAATTCATTTCAGCAACGTTTACTATATAAGAGTTAGAAAACATAAAATGCACCAATGGAATAACAAAAAACTGTTAGATTAATATAGTGTTTGAAAAATGAGGAGGCAAACTTAAGAAATGGAAGGGAATAGTACAGCAATTTTTTGTACAGAAAATTAGGAATCGATTTTTAAATCAGAAATACATAGAATTTCATTCCAAAACAATCCCGAATTCTTGTTCTTAACTTTAGTAATAATAAAGCAATTTTAGCAAAATATCCAATAGACTTTACTTTGCTTTGTGTCAGATGTAAAATAACACGAGAAGAGGTAGAATTTATTATAATCCGCGTCCAAACAATGCCAAATTAAGTATTCCATAGTTTAGGATGTAGTTGACATTAAACGCGGTATCGTTGACTGAATTACTGTGTACTTCCAGCACTTTATTTGACATCTAATTTCGTATACAGTATACTGAAAATTTCGTTAAAATATCTTCATTATTATTAAAGTTCTCTAAAAATACTTGGATTCGACTTGACTTCCTATATCCTATATTTTTCACTAAATAAATGGATCGCGACCTGGTTTCCTATACAAAAATCTTTAATTGTATAGTGTGCTCTACCACCTTTTACAGATTGTTCTACTTTTTTTTTAAACACATTGTTTATGTGTTAAGTATGTTTGCTTTCTAAATATTATTTGTTTTTAACCTTTTTCATGATGTTGGAGAATATTTATCTATTAAATCACACAAAAATAACGCCTGCATCCAAGTCTAAACATACACACAAATATTATACACACATACAAGCTATAAATACAATAAACCCAACAAGTGTGAAAAATTAGCCAGAGCCAGGAGTCAAACCTGGGACCACAGCATACAAGACTAATGCTCTAACCACTGAACTACCCCGGCCTGGGTCTGCAATTTATTAGTGAGAAATTGCAGACCCAGGTATTGGCCGGGGTAGCTCAGTGGTTAGAGCATGAGTCTTGTATGCTGTGGTCCTAAGTTCGATTCCTGGCTCTGGCTAATTTTTCACACTTGTTGGGTTTATTGTATTTCTAGTTTGTATGTGTGTATAATGTTTGCATGTATGAATTTATCTATATTTAGTTTTCTGTTAGAAACACCTATGCAGAATGAAAGATAGGTTGTACCTGCCTTCGGCCGTGGAAAAAAAAAGAAAATACATTATAATAACAATTTTGAAAAAAGAGGGTACTTTTTAACTTTCTCTGCCCCTCCCTGTAAGTAAGGGCGAAAGGATCTACTTATATATACATTTATTTAAATGAAATACATTATAGCTAAAACTCTAAAAGATATTCCAGTTTTTACTTCTTATCTGATTTAAACACGACTGTAATTTTGTCCACATGAAAAACAATATGTCATAATTTCGATGATATAGAGGCAGCATTATTTAAGATTTAATAAGTGTAGATCAATGTATAACTAATTTATTACTTATTAATTTCAGTTAAAGCATAATTAGCATAAGTTTGTGTGTAATTATAGTAAATTTTATAAACTCTATGAAAATGCTTCATATTTAACGCTTTTCTTTTGAAAACCTTGCTCATAGGTCATAGGCATGTATCTGTAAGTCAAAGTCAATAAAATTGCAATCAGTGCTTCTTTCCTCCGGGGAACGCGTGGCCTGAAAAACATTTCGAGCTACCTTACTAGCTAATAAACTACACTCTTTAAATATATAGTCCCCCACCCCCCACCCCTCAGGAACAAATTGTTCGAATGAAACACTGCAATAATCTGTTCAATCAAAAACACATTTTACATTTATATCTTTATAGCACATTTTCTTAATTCTTACTTTGTCAAAGATTTTTACCTGCATCACTCACATACCTTGGTCTTAGAAATAACTGATAGCAAAAACACAAAACAAGATGCACATGCAGAGGTCTGTTTGGGCTCGGTCCTGGCCCGAAACCGGACCAACCCACGGGCCAGTCTTCGGCCTATTTTCATTCATGGCAATCGGACCGGGCCTGGCTTCCTTTTTTCCAGGCAGGGCTGAAACTGGAATTCATTCTTCCTAAAGGTCTGGACGAGTTGAAATTTTCGGGTCCTGTTTTTATCAAGCCCATATGAAAATAATTGGCCATGCCTACCCTGACCTGACCCATGCAAAAATCAGTAAAATTTCGATCGGCCCAACAATTTTTGCAAAAAAATGCATATATTTTTAAATCGTCATTGTTCTATATTAAAATTTTCAATTTTTTCTTTTTAAAGAATAGTTCATTTTCTAGGCAATAAAATTAAAGTACAATAAAGTGTATGAAAAAGAACCTGCCCATGACAGAATCCTGTTTCAAACGGAAAAATGTATTTATACATGCAAAATGAACATAATAATACGTGAGAAAAGAATGTAATATATTTACAACCAACAGTGTAATATGCTAAGAAGGTAACTTTCCTATAACGGATATTTCTGTTCTCCTATGCGATTCCGTCTTAGAAAAATTTTCAGGTTTTTAAGTCTCCAAGCCATGTAATATGGATTACAGTTGTTAATAACAACTTCGACATTTGCATACAAATCAAGATCCAGTAACAAAATAAATATCTCAGCACAAAGTGTTTTTTAAAAAAACGAAGAATGCAAACAACATGAAAAGAAAAACTACAATAAATATTATTGTCAGAACTCCTCGTAGAAGACAATTTTTAACCATACCAGTGTAAAAATATGTTTTTGTTGAAATTCAGGCGAGCTGGGAAGGGATAATTACGTTTTTGTATGAGCCGGGCCGGGTCGGGCCAAGATTCTAGCATACTGGATCGAGCCAATAAACTATGTGTATGGCCCAGATCGGATTCAAGTCTAACTTTTAGCTTTTTTTTTTTTTTTTTATGTGCCAGGCCGGCTTAATATACATACATATATTTTTTACGATACGGATCGAACTTTTAACTTTTATACCCGGCTGAGGGGCAAAAAATTTTCTACAAGTCGGGTCGCGCTCGAACCCAGAAATTTCTCCGGTGCAGACCTTAACAGAAAGTCTGAAACTGAGAAAAACCTATAAACATATATTTTGTTTTTTTTTTCTTTTTTCTCCTGGAAATTGATGTCTATTATCCTTTTGAACATGGAGCAAAGACAGAAATTGAATTTAAAAACTATCCACTGTATAATACTCAAAGCATATGACGTGTCGAAATAATCATTCTTTTACTGTAAGATGTCTGAAAAATGTAATTGCTACCCTTTTTCAAAACAAATGACAGTTTTCACTTAACCAGTGCATCTAAGATCTAATATACGCTTCCACAGTTTAAATATAATATTCGCGGTCTAATTTAATCACTTTGTTGAATATAATTTGATTCAACAAAGCTGCGAATTTCAAATAAACTAAAAAAACTTAATATTAACATTAGTTTCGATTCGTGAAAGCGTCTAATTTGCTTAACTAGTGATTCATATAAGCGGCAATTATAATATTTTTTTAGCTCTGGAAGGGGTTTTACCCCCCCCCCTTGGGCTCTGCCACTGGACGCATACACACATACAAAGGACTTATGAAGTTGGGGGCCTGTGCCCACCCCACAAAATAGCTCTAGTTACGCCTATGTCGATATTCTAATGAAAATGTAATAGATGGTAGTAAGTATCATATGGTAGTAAGTCACAAGTTTCAGCCATCATGCTTGTCTAGTAATATCGAAAATTATTCTGAATGTAATGCAAAAAGAAAAGCAAAAATAAGTTATTTTATATTCTTAGTATAGTTATTGAATTCATTTTTTTTAATGAGCATGCACAGTAGATCAGTTTAACAGGAAATGGTACACCAAAGTAGTATTAAAATCCAAAGTTTTCCCTTATGAGTTTCCTTTGTTTAGCTTGTACACATTTAATGGCTCTTTTTCGTTGTGGCCTTGGTAATATAAAGAAAACTTTATTGGCAAGAGGAAAAAAATTCCCAAGCATTTTCTGTCACCTTATTCATAATTTCATTTCATACACATGACTAATTAGGGTACTTACTGATGGATATTAATCCATGCAAAGAATGGTTCCAATACTATACTAATTACACTGACGCCTCCCCTTTTTCGACATTGTAACTGCATAGTTAATATTATATAGTTTCCATGTTTAGTGCCGACGTAAACATCGGACAAATGAGGAGGCTTCCCAGGGCCCCGCACCAGTTAGTGTCTTGTTGGGAGCCCCAAAACTCTCTATACAAATCAAAATTAATTTATCTCTGTATAAAATAATGATATGTTTGCTCTAAATTTGTCTTTAAAATTTATTTCATGAAAAAAAATTAGTTACTAACTTTATATATTACGGCAGAAGTTGATAATTGTCAGGGAATTATTATCGATTTGAAGATTCTGAAAGTAACTGTAAACATAAAAAATAAATATTCAAAATATTGTAAAGGATAGAGAATTTTTAGAAATTAAAAATAATTATGCACATTACTTGTGAAAGAATTTGCTTAGTATTTGTTATACATTTCATAATTTATATTATAAATAATTTTATGATATATACAATTTAAAAACATTTTTTATTAGTCCAGTATTGCAGTCAGAGCATGTTGGTAAAGGTGAAAATAAGGAATTTCACTTAGTAGCCACTGGCCGGTAGGTTGATTTGTTTTAGTAGCCAGTTACTGGCTAATGAGAATAATTTCTTTAGTGGCCAGTAAGTACACGTATGTCACTGAATATTTATTTTTTTTAAATACAATGACTTTACAGTAAAAAAGTAATTTATAAGTACTAAATAAAAATATTTTAATTTATATTGTTTTCAATAAACTTGAGATATTAATTTCCAATCTATTTTAAATTTTAAAATAAGTTAACAGTAAAGTTCTACACAACATGCTTATGTAGCTAATTACATAAGTCACACTAGCTTATGTACTTGTTAACTAACTACATAAGTACCTTTCAAAAAAGATTATTTGTATAGAATGAAGGTCTGACAATAATAAATAGGTATGTTTATGTACTAAATAATAACCCACAATATGATATGAATGCATTACACATGCACAACTTGTGGCCAGCAGGCCAAAATCTCCACAAATTCAGGAATTGTGTGTATTTCGGCAATTAGTTTCAGAAAAAATTGCAAATTTCATCATTCGAGAGCGTAAAAATTATGAATTTCTTCGCTAGCGTGTGTAAAATCATGAATTTCGTCGATATCGCATGTAAAATCATGAATTTCGTCGTACAAGTGCATAAAAATCATGAATTTTGTCGATTGTGTGTGTAAAAATAAGGAATTTCATCTTTTGGACGAGGAAAAATCTTTAATTTCGTCGATCGGGTGCAAAAAAATCCTGAATTTTGTTAATCGGCTACGTAAAAATAATAAATTTCATCATTCAAGAGTGTAGAAATCATGAATTTTGTTGATCAGGAGAATGAAAATCATGAATTTTATAGACCGAGTGCATAAAAGTCATGAATTTCGTCGATCGGCTACGTAAATATCTTGAATTTCGTTGATTGACTACGTAAATATCATGAATTTTGTCGATCAAACGCATAAAAATCATGAATTTCGTCTAGTGAACGCATAAAAATCATGAATTTTAGCGACCGAGTGTGTACAAATCATGAATTTTAACGTCAGAGCGTGTACAAATCATGAATTTTAACGACAGAGCGTGTACAAATCATGAATTTTAACGACCGAGCGTGTACAAATCATGAATTTTGGCAATTATGAGCCTAAAAATCATGAATTGTATCTATCGGATGCATAAAAATCATAAATTTTATCGACCGAACATGTAACAATCATGAATTTCATCAAACGGGTGCGATAAAAGCCTTGAATTTCGTCAATCGGCTACGTATAAATCTTGAATTTCGTCGAACGGCTAAGTACAAATCTTGATTTTTGTCATTCGGGAGCATAAAAATCTTGAATTTCGTTTATCGAACGTGTAAAAGTCATGAATTTTATCAACTGAGCATGTAAAAATCATGAATTTCGTCGATTATGTGCATAAAAATCATGAATTTCGTCGATTGCACTCCTAAAAATCATGAATTTTATCGATCAGACGCGTAAAAAACATGAATTTCATCGATTATGTACAGAAAATCATAAATTTCTTCCAACGGGGCATACAAATTACGAATTTCGTCCAACGGACGCGGAAAAATCGTGAAAATTAGGAGAAAATGGTATTCGGGAAATCCCGCATTTGGCCGGTTCTTTCCATATTTTTAATCGCCAGTTTTTAAAGTTTAATCGACGAGTGGCGACTGGCGAGTGCTTATTTTCACCTTTACATGTTGGGCCCTGCTAAATGATTTACTAGGACCTCCCATAACATTGTGCTGGCCCTGACCATGTTAAAGGCAACTGCACATTTATACACAACTGTAAAATATAATACAGTATAAATACAGATATATTGATAACTATGTATATTCATAGACATAGTATGTGTAGGGGATGTATCAGGGGTTGCTCCTCAGACTAGGCAAGGGAGATTAAGCCTCCTTTGTAAATCTATTTTAATTAAACAAAAAGCAAATTAAAAGGGTTCTAATATAAATAAAATTCCAGATCACAATTTGGAATCATTATAAATTCTTAAAAATGTTTACCATTTTCTTATAATGAATAACAACATTGTCAATAAATATACATATCTTTTTTGGAGACAGAGGCTAGAAATGTGCTAGACATCAGCAATTACATTTACAAGTAAATAAATTTTCCGACGGTGGTGTAGAGGAGAAAAGCAGTATACATCAATGATGTCTTGAGGCTTCAAGTTGTTTAGCCTCACTGTATATAGAAATAATAGGAAACATACTAATTTCCTAAATTTAATTGTTTTAAATGTGACATTTTCGATGAAAAAGATAAGCCTGCACTTAAAAACTACTTTTATTGCTAAGTAATTTAACTATAAAATATGCAAGATTTAAAACACTGATTGCATTTTATAACGTTTTCCTTTAAAAGTCAATTAGTTACCACTATATGTTTGTTACTCATTAGTTTCGGTGAATTTCACTCCTGGAAAATTAATTGAAAAATTAATTAGAATTTAGTTGTATGTGTTGTTTATGCTGGACTTGTTGTGAAAAATGTCGTATAAAAATTGGCACAGGGTTGTGTGTCTGGATGACAGTTTCCATCTTGTGCTGCTGTTGCAGCCTTTCTGACATATACAGTGGGGGCCAAAAGTTTGGACATTTTTTGAAAGCTTCATGTTTTTCAACTTTGTGTGCTTGTAGAATATATTAATTTTCACTTAAATACAAACGTTTATATATAAAATTAAAGGTAATTTAACGTAGAATTTAATAATAAAAACAGTATTGAAATATCTGTATTACAAAAAAAAGTTATACTCATTTTAGTAGAACAAAAAAACACAAATCGTTTTGAATAAGGACGTGTTTTGTAATAAAAGCGTACTAGCCAATCACAAACACTGTTCTGAGGACCAATCAAATGTCTGTAACTATAGTTTAGGTTATTTGGATGGTAAAATAGTTATTGTTGTGGAAATATTTTGCGGAATGATGCATACTAGTGCAATTAAATAGAATATTGCTGTTTTTGAATATTTAAAGTCCTTTTTTTAATTAAACTAATTTTAAACAATGTCATCAACAAGAAGAACTAATTGGACATCTACAAAAAGAAGCCCAATTGTCATATTGAGAGAAAATGGCCTCTCTTATGCGGCAATTGCAAGACAAGTTGGTGGTTCAGTGACTTGTTCTGGTGTACGAAAGTTCTGTTTACGTTATGAAAAAACGAAATCAGTGGAAAGTAAGGCCAAATCAGGCCGAAAAAAATGCACAAGTGCTACTGCCGATAGAAAAATTAAATGGCTATGCCTTCAAGATAGAAAAATCTCATCAGATGCCATTAGATGTCAAATGAATGCAGCGTGTATTGCAGTAAGTTCAAGAACAATACGAAGAAGGTTATCAGGATTTGCACCACAAGCTAGAATTCCAAGGAAAAAAACATATTTAAATCAAAAGCAACGCGAAAAACGAGTTAAGTGTGCAAAAGAACACATTAAATGGTCAGAAAATCAATGGAAGCAAGTAATCAGGAGCGATGAGACTAAAATATCGCTCTTTGGTAGTGATGGTAGAAAATACGTGAGGCGTAGATTAGGAGAAGCACTTCATCCTGATTGCATTGAAGCAACTACAAAAAACCCAACAAATGTCATGATTTGGGCATGTATGTCTGCAGATGGTGTGGGCCGAATTCTTGTGATTGATGGCATCCTGAATGTCAAAAAATACGTCGAAACTGTCCTGGAACCAAAATTGATACCTTCCATCAGGGATCTCTTTCTCAACAACGCACCATTTATTTTTCAGCAGGATTCAGCTCCATGCCACACAGCAAAAGTATGCAAAGCATGGTTTCAAAATAAAGGCATAGATATATTACCATGGCCAGGAAACAGCCCTGATCTCAATCCAATTGAAAATTTGTGGCGACGTTTGAAAATTCTTGTACGAAAAAAACGTCCATCCAATAAAAGACAACTTATTGAAGCTATAATTGATTCTTGGCACCATGTGATTACGAAAGATGAACTCCAAACACTCGTTCACTCGATGAAAGGACGCTGTGAAGCTGTCTTAAAAAATAAGGGTTATCCTACTAAGTATTGATTGTGTAAGTATCACTTTAAAAAAAATGCAAATCTAAGATAGATTTTACTATTAGTTGCATAACTTTTTTTGTAATACAGATATTGTAATACTGTTTTAATTATTAAATTCTACATTAAATGACCTTCAATTTGATATATAAACGTTTGTATTTAAGTGAAAATTAATATATTCTACAAACACACAAAGTTGAAAAACATGAAGCTTTCAAAAAATGTCCACACTTTTGGCCACCACTGTATGTAAGAGTGAGAGATGCCGAGTTGGGATATCTATTCTTGTAGCTCAGTGGTAGAGCCTCAGAGTGCTATTCTGGGGCCCTGTCTTAGGACATTTTTCACTCTGTCGGCTTAACGCTCAGTTTAGCAATGAAAAAATCCTCTTGTTTGTTAATCATTAGTTTCAGGTGAATTTCATTTGTGGAAAATTAATTTGAATTTACCTTTATTCTTATTATTAAGTATAAAAGTATTTTGCATATATATTTTCAATAATTTTTTTCCATTACTATTTTTCTATTTTCTTTTTTTCTTAGAATTTTCCTCTAAGTTAGGGGTGCACAACCTGTGGCCCGCGATCGGATTAATGGTGGCCCGCGGACCAATTTCGCCGATCGGACGCGAAAAAATCGCGAATTTTGCCGATAGGACGCGTAAAAATCGACAATTTTGCCCATCTTGTGCGTAAAAATCGCAAATTTTACCGATCGGGTGCGTATAAATCGTAAATTTCACCGATCGGTTCGGTAAAAATCGCGAATTTTGCCGATCAGACGCGTAAAAATCGCGAATTTTGCCTATCAGGCCTTTAAAAATCGCGAATTTTGCCGATCGGGTGCGTAGAAATCGCGAATTTTGCTACATTTCGCTGATCGGACGCGTTAAATCGCGAATGTCACCCATCGGCCCATACAGCACACTTTCATCTCTAGAACGTCGCATATACATCGCACTGCGACGTTGTGATGTCCCGCGGAACGTCTCAGAGATGTTCTGGCAATGCGCAAATGTCCTTTTTCAGCGACGTCGCATTGCAACATCTGTGAGCCATCACATTGTGATATCTGTGCGATATTACATTTTATCATCTACAGTACATCGCACAGATGGCCTCAGAGATGTTCTGGCGATGTGCGAATGTCCTTTTTCAGTGACGTCGCGGTGCAACATCTATGAGGTATCACATTGCGATATCTATGCAACATTGCATTTTAATGTCTACACTACATCGCACAGATGGTCTCAGAAATGTTCTGGAAATGTGCGAATGTCCTTTTTCAGCAATATCGCAGTGCAACACCTATGCGACGTCACATTGTAACATCTACAGGTCTCAAATTGTTACCCCTACTTCTGATTAACAATCTTAATTTTATTTATTAATAACAAATTTATATCCTAAATAAAATTTCTAGTTGGAAATAGTGATGACAATTGGCCTGCTGATATGTATATTTACCCTGACATTTTTGTTGCTGTATTTTTCTCTAATTAAAAAAAATTACTTTTAAGGACCTCACTTACTTTTAAAGCAAATTAATTACCCAAGGTGTGACTGTCCTTCAAAGGTATTGCAAAATAACTCAATTTCATATTTCTGTTATTTTTCAATTCAAGATAGTCTTAGTAATATCAAAAATTCCCTTCTCTGAATCCTGCAACTTCTTGCATCCTCTAATAAAACTGAAATGCATTCTAGTAATGAATTGGAAATTCATGTTTTAAGAACTTTCCTAAGAGTTATCTATAATATGAGAAAACCCATTGAATACAAGTAATCTGAAAACAGTACTCTTCTTCTTTCACAATAATCTATTTTTCCTAAGTATATAACTGTTTGAGTGACTGTACTACCCTACTCTGAATGTCTAAAAATTAGTTTTGATGGACTTGTATGGCTTTATTCTGGGTATATAAATTATTCTACTGGTGTTTACATACTAAACTTGTAATCGATACACTTAAAAAAATCCCTGACGGCTCCGCCTACAGGCACAGGTAGATTTCGAAGACGCAGACAGTGGGGGGGGGGCTGTTTGTTGAGAATTGTGGAAGAAATTACCTTTTTGCCATGATGCGGTAGTTGGAACCGCCCACTTCGAAACCTAACTTGTTTGCAGGCGGAGCCAGCAGAGATTTTTTTTTGCTATAAGTGTTGGTCCTATTAAAAAAACTTGTCAATATAAAAGTTTTAGATAATATTAGGAGGATTTATAATACATTTAAGCGGATTTGAATCTTTTGAATTGACGAAGTTATGAATTTTTTTCTTATAACCCCCCCCCCCTTTTGGGCCACTTTTTAATGATATCAAAAATCTGTCATACATAAATTTTCGGCCCTTTTTCTAGAAGTAATAATAACTTTACACGGATTCGACACATATGATAATTAAAAAATTATGAGTTTTTTCCTGTTTTTACAAAAGCCCCCCCCCCCGGTTCTATTTTGTCCATTAACGAACTTGACCGAGATTTTATGTATCAGTTTGGAAGAGATTTGTGCAGAATTATTACAGTTATCGTGTCCATAAAAAGTGACATATATATATATATATATATATATATATAAAATTTTGAACTGGGGGTGGTTTTGGGTTCTGCGAGTCATGATCTGCGTAGATCTGCAAAAAATTTTCAAAAATTCCAACTTAGGGGAGAATGTAACAGGTAGTATTTCTTGCGAAATCTACCTAAAAAGACATTGCATAAGTATAATACTTTGTTAGTAAATAATTCATACATCCTCTCTTCTAATACTTTTATTTTCATTATTATAAAAACTCATGATGAAATTTATTATAAACAGTATGATTGTACAACACAAAGAATTGGAATGCTTGTTTACAATTTTTCTCATCTATATTAAATGAAAATTACAAACCTTTTGCAACATTACAACCCAGGGACAGCAAACCAATGGCAAAAGCAGTAAAATGTTTTTGGCACAGCATACAATGAGGTTAAATCAAATTTGCACACAATACACAAATATAGACGAATTGAGTTTCACTAAATTAGATTGATTGGAAAAGAAGAAATTTAAATTTAATTTAATGAATTCCAATGAACTCTAATACACTACTTTATCCTACTCTGAATGTCTAAAAATCAGTTTTTATGGACTTATATCACTTTATATTCTGGGTACCTAAATTACTGGAACTGTGTTTGAAAAGCAAAATTTATAATTGGTAATCATTTTAAAAAATACTGTATATGTAAAATGTATTATGCTATTAAACAATTACTGAATCCCTCCTAACACCTTTTTTTTATAATGAAAACGCATTATGAAATTTATGATGAGCAGTACTTATATGAGATGAAGAGTTGTATGGGTTATGATATGCATACGAACCTCCGCATGATAGAGCCCCTCTGACAATATGATGGCATACGATATTGGGAAACTAACATGCCAATTATCACCACTACTTCAGAATAGTAATCTAGAATCCTAACACATTTTTTTTAATAACAGAATTTCTGTCATTAAATAAGGCGAAGATTACTATTGGCAGGGATCAATCCAGGAAAAACTTGGGGCCCTTGACAAAAATCTGTTTAACCGTTTATCCATTTAAACAGGGCTTTTCACAAAATCAATTTTAATAAAACAGGCCACTTCATAAAATTCATCTTATTAAAATAGATGCCTTCACAAAATTCCATTCCATAAAAACATACTCATCATTAATTATTTTTATTTTTTTATATTTTAAAATGTGTAATTTGTAAACAAAACAAGTTCACCGAAAAGGAAAACTTAAGCAAAAGGACTTAAATTATTATTAAATGCTTCGTTTAAATTTGAGTAGTTAAATTTCCTCTTTCATTACAAAACGTTATTTTTCACAAAAATATAATAAATTTCACAAAATAAGCGCCAAGAAACAAACCTGCATCGACCCCTGATTGGGAAATAGTGGTGAAAATGAACCTACTTACATGAAAGCTCACCACACTTGTTCTATAACACTTTTGTTGCTGTATTTTACTCTAATTTTAAAAAATACTCCATATTCACTGCAGGGTCCCACTTAACTTAAGCAAACCCATGTAAATGTTAAAAAGTTCTTCTCTGTTCCTAAATCATCTTGCATTTAATAAAATCTTACATCCTTTAATGACACAGAAATACAACTGTGTTATTGTATTGTGAGTTTGTGTGACAACTTTCTTAGGATACATCTATGATATCTGAGAACTGAGTCATCCAGAATACACGTTTAATGAATTTTTTTTTGTAACACACTTTCAGCAAATTTGATACAGGGTTAAAAATTTGGTGAAAGAGTGTGTATTCATTCTAAGTACAAACAGTCTAATTAGCTTTATTATCCTAATTTATTCCAAGACATAACCATTTTAAACTAAATCTTTGTTTAAATTTCTCAAAATAAGTTCTTTGGACTTGTATCATTTGTATTCTGGGTACCTAAATCATTGGAATTGTATTTGCCTTGTAAAATTTATAATTGGTGTAATCACTTTTTTAAAAATGCATGTATGATATTAGAAATTAGTGTAGAAATAAAACCATGCTAATACATAATTCAAGAATTTCTCATCACACACTTTTTTAATGAAAACTCCTGCAATACATGATTTATGATGAGTAATAATATTATATAATAGTGTAGGACGAAGAGTTGTATTGGTGTTTATTCGATGTTTTGTTTTTTTTTAATTTTTTTTAGTTAATTTAAACAGAATTTATATTCAACCCCTTTTATTAAATATTCCTTGTTATACATCATATATGTTTCACTATTTCAATCTATGAATTTTACTGGTTCAAACTTAATTATTTAAAAAAAAACTCATATTACTGAATGCAAGCATTTTACTTTTGATGAAAATCATTTGTTAATTATGATTAAGAAAAGATTGTCATAAAATGTTAACTCTTATACGTTACAATATTTGCATGCTTAATTTATTTTTTTAAATCAAAATTTACATATTAATTTCTTTAGTATTATTAAGAAAACTTATTAAGGAATATATTAACCCCCCCCCCCCTTCCAGCAGAGTTTTTGGGGTGAAAAGGGTAATTTTGTAGTACGCTGTACTATAAATATAATAGTATAAATCAATAATTACTTGATTAATCATAAAATTCCACATATCTGCAGATTAAAATAATTCAGCTAAACAAGTTTAAAAATATGCTTCTCTGAATATTATTAAATGTTATTAATCTTTTTGGATACACAAGAATTTTACATCCTTTAATACAGATGCAATTTCATTATTTACAATAATTATTTTTATTTAAATTATTCAAAAGTAATTTGTGGTAATTACTGGGGAAGTCTTTTGATAATTTCCAAATTAGTAAAATTTAACAATTATCATGTGGATAAAACAATATGTTTCTAGTAAATAATAATTCATTAATTATTTCTCATGTAGATGTTAAATTTTTTTTAACCTTCAATAGTTTTAATGCCTAATGAAAAGTTTAAATTTATTTATTTGTAATTTATTTTTCATTGATGAAAAAAAAAGTTTATGAATAATATCAATAAAAATATGAATAAAAAATATTCAAAGATGAAAATTTGCTGAAAAAGTGCTTAATGACTATGTTCTTTCTAAGTATGAACAGTGTTGCTTTATTATACCTCTAACATTATTAAACTAATCAGGTTTAAAATAAAATATTCCTGCTGGTTTTGTAATGAGAATGTTTAAATGATAAATGACGTCTGTCACATGTATAATCACAATACTTTCATGAGTACTTATTGTTCAAAAATATCAATGACTAATACAGTTTTATTATCTTTATAATAGTAGTTTACATATTCAAAGAAGTTCTGTAGAAATAGATCAAACTCCCTGATAAGATATGTTTATATTATGTATATATCTATATATATTTGCGTCAAAGAGCCAACTTTTAAAAATTTCAGTGATTGGGGGGGGGGGGGGGTGGCAAAGAATTCGGGTACATTTCTGTTTATTGATGGAAATTGCTGAAGGGGTATTTTCAACTGTGCTATGCGTTTCTTAACTGGACTAAATTTTAACATACTAAGTAGTAATATACAAATCTACAGATCATATACAAGACTATACAAAATAATGCAAATATTTTTTCCACTATTGATAATAATTGCTGAAATTGGGTTTTCAAAATTGTTATGTTTCCCAAATTGTTTACTTAGTCATCAACGTCCACTTTATTAATTGGTAAAGTATTCTGGAAATATTGGAAAGTGTTTCATAATCTATATATGATGCAGGATTTTTAGTTTTTGTTTTACTAGAAGTTTGTGTGACAGCTCAACAACTTTCATTATGATTATTGAGGCTTCCAGAATACATCTGATTCAAACATGAAAATTTGCTGAAAAAGTGCTTAATGACCATGTTCTTTCTAAGAACATGGTCATTAAGCTAAGGTCATGCTTTCTATGAACAGTCTTGCTGTACTATCCCAATTCATTCCAGGACATTACCATTCTACTCTAAATGTTTGTCTTCATTTCTAAAAAATTAGTTTTCATAGACTTGTATCATTTGTATTCTGGGTACCTAAATTATTGGAATTGTGTTTGCATAGTAAAATTTATAATCAATAATACTTTTTTTCAATGTGTGTATATATATTGAAATTTACTTGATGAGACAAAACTCCATTCTAGTTCATAATTGATGAATTTTTCCTAACACTTTTAAAAAAAAATCCAAATTCATACAATACATTTATTCAATGTTTATTTACAATTTTTCTCATCCATTTTAAACCAAAATTAAGACAACTTTTTATTTTTAACACTCCCCCTGTAGCTGCTTACATTACATCATATGTCATATATGTGTCACTATTTCAATTTATGAATTTTACTGGTTCAAACTCAATTGTTTAAAAAATCATATTTTTGAATGCAAACATTTTGAATTTCATGCAGATCAACTGTTAATCATGATTAACAGTAAATCGCCATAAATGCTAATGCTGGACATTACAATATTTACAAGTTTAATTTATTTTTTAATAGAAAATTACAAATTAATCTCTTACTAAAAGCAATTTATTGAATATCGACACCCCACCCCACCCCTTTCCAGCAGAGTATTTGGAGTGAAAAGGGTTAAAATTTGCAGTTTGTTGTACTATGGTATCAGAAATTTATAATTACTTGATTAATCATAAAATTCCACATACCTACAGATTAAAATAATGCAGTTTAATATTAAAAAATTGCTCCTCTGAATCGATAAAGTGCTATTGATGAATCAATCATTTTTCATACAAGCAAATTTTACATCCTTTAATACAGATAGAATTTGATTATTATATTTGTTTTAATTTCAATTATTTAAAAGCAATCTGTGCTAAATGCTGAGAAAATTTTCTGATATATATCAAATTTGCAAATTTTAACAGTTTTCTTCATTGACTAGAAATCAACATGTGCTGTATTAGAATTAAAGAACTTTATCATCTCGATAAAACAACATGTTTCTAAAAATAATTCCTCATGCCAGTGTTAAATATTTTTTTAACTTTAAATAGTTTTAAAATGCATAATGAAATGTTTAAATTTATTTTTTTCATTACTCAAAAATAAATTCATGCATAATATTAAAATATAAATAAACCAACCTTATTCTACAAACTAGGTTTAAATTAAAATATTGCTATGTTTTTCTATCAAATCATATTTAGCGAGCATTTACAGAAACGAGAAAACTTTGATGTCCCTAAAGTATAGCACAAATATATATTGATACAAATGTGCTCATTTTTTTTTTTCATTGATGTCCTATTTTTAATGCACATTTAAAATTATCTTAAATTTTGGCAGTACATAACTTTAGAATAATAATTCTTGCAAACACAGTTAATGCAGCCTCTAAAATAATCCTGCAGCATATGAGCAGATAATGTAAAATCCATCGAGAAACAAAAGTTATCTTTATTACTATTATTTTTTTTATCTGTCGTTAAAGATATTACTACTTAAATCTTCACAATTTAATAAATATATTCTGTGTTTAATTTTAAGAAAATACTGCGTGAGTTTCACTGTAAAAACAGGACACCACCCCCCCCCCTCCCAGCACAAACAGATGAAATAAATTTCAACTTATGATGCACTCTCAGTTTTTAAGAATACATAGTAATTTCACTGATGTAAAACATCTTAATCCTTAAGACTTAATCCTCACAGATCTGAACCGTACATATTTGTAAAAAGCAATACTCTTTTAAGAAAATAAAATTAAATAGTCCTTTTAAAAAGGAACAAAACCAATTCTAAACTTTATATAACTATTTTTGAATGAATGACTTCATTTTTAAATTCAATAAGAGACTAAAATTATTATTTTTTATACCGAAAAAAAGTTCAAAAGTGCATGCAATTTGAATACTGACTCATTGCATTGTTTACACAATTACCATTTAAAAAAAAAAAAAAAAAAAAAAAAAAAAATAGTATTGTATGGATGGTGGACAATGTAAAATGTTAATTTTCTACAGTTTTGTTATATTTTTTACTTAAAACTCGCAACACATTTTTCTTTAATGTACATTAAATAAAACTGCAGAATAAACTTTATAAGACATTTAAATATATTTAGGAAAATGTAAAATGTATAAATACATAACACGATAATAAAGTTTAATAAATTATCACTTACCTTTCATGATCTCTCAACTTTTGCAGAAAAAAACTATTATTTTTTATTAGAATATAGCATTACTCGATATTGTAGATTTATAATATTTTATGATTAAGTGCAATGAACAATTGTTCAATTATATTTTTTAACATAAAAAAATCTAAATAAAGTACAAAAGGTAAACATCAAAAAGAAATTTTATTTAGATACTTAAAAGCTAAAAATATCACATGTAAATAAAATAACTATAACATCGCAAAGCGTTTTTAATATGTTTTGCTATGACAAACTTTTCTATTATGACAAGTTTTTATTATTATATTTGAAGATTAATATTTTTGATAGTTCCTCTGGATATGAAAAATAATGCAGACAGCAATCTACTTTAAAATTACGAAAGGAAGTGCAGTTATCAAGCCTGATTATATTAACATAATCATTTATATGTACGCTTACTCTTCAAGAATAACCATAGTTATTTTATTTTTTCCTAAAAACTGAAGAAACGTCACTCAAATCGAAAAAAAAGGACAGAAATCCAACACACAGCAAACAACATGGCATTACATGCACACACATCCTTCACTTTGCATTAGACGCCATTTAGCTCGCACATGCGCGAATGACAATCGCGTATTTTGCATGGGCGAAAACGGCAGCTTGCGTCTCCAGGCTGTCACAAAGATACATCTCGGTGGCAGCCTGTTTTGTTATCTCAGAGATGTTTCATGTACATCACACAGAGACGTGATGATAATGAGACTTTGCGATGCACCCGAGACATCACTGGGACCAAGTGTGCTGTGTGGGGGGTGCGTAAAAATCGCAAATTTTGCCGATAGGGCCTGTAAAAATCGCGAATTTTGCCGATCGGGTGCGTATAAATCTTAAATTTGCCGATCGGTTGCGTGTACATCGTAAATTTCGCCGATCGTCTGCGTAAAAATCGCGATTTTTGCAAAATTTTGCCGATCAGACGCGTAAAAATCGCTAATTTTGCCGATCGGGTGCGTAAAAATCGCGATCTTTGCCAAATTTTGCCGGTCAGACGCGTAAAAATCGCGAATTTTGCCTATCCGGCCTGTAAAAATCGCGAATTTTGCCTTTCAGGCCTCTAAAAATCGCGAATTTTGCCGATCGGGTGCGGAAAAATCGCGAATTTTGCCAAATTTTGCTGATCGGACGCGTTAAATCGTTAATTTCACCCATCGGGTGCGTAAAAATCGTAAATTTTGCCGATGGAGCCTGTAAAAATCGCGAATTTTGCCGATCGGGTGCGTAAAAAAGTAAATTTCGCCGATCGTCTGCGTAAAACTCGGGAATTTTGCCGATCGGGCGCGTAAAAATCGCGAATTTTGCCGATGGGGCGCGTAAAAATCGCGAATTTTGCCGATCGGGCGCGTAAAAATCGCGAATTTTGCCGATCGGGTGCGTATAAAAGTAAATTTCGCCGATCGTCTGCGTAAAAATCGGGAATTTTGTCGATCGTCTGCGTAAAAATCGCGAATTTTGCCGATCGGACGCGTAAAAATCGCGAATTTTGCCGATTGGGCGCGTAAAGATAGCGAATTTTGCCGATCGGGCGCTTAAAAATCGCGAATTTTGCCGATTGGGCGCGTAAAAATCCCGAATTTTGCCGATCGGGTACGTAGAAATCGCGAATTTTGCCGATCGAGTGCGTAAAAAACGTAAATTTCGCCGATCGTCTGCGTAAAAATCGCGAATTTTGCCGATCAGACGCGTAAAAATCACGAATTTCGTCGACTGGGTGCGAAAAATCGCGAAATTCGCCGATCGGGTGCTTAAAAAACACAAATTTTGCCGATCAGGTGCGAAAAAATAGCAAATTTTGCCAGTCAGGTACGTAAAAATCACGAATTTTGCCGATCAGGTGCATATAAATCGCAAATTTCGCCAATCCAGCGCATAAAAATCGTAAATTTCGCCGAACGGGTGTGTAAAAATCGTCAATTTCGTCAATCACTAGGAAAAAACTGCGAATATTGTCAATCGCGCGTTGGGGGGGAAAAAAAAAGGCAAGTTTTTTCCATCCTAGCCAACTGAATTGGGTTATGCTGACTAAGGAGGTGGTTGAGTATAAGGGGCTAACCCTTCTTTTAAAATTAGCCATTTTTATGAACTTTTAGGCCGATCATCCCCCTCCTTCCCCGAAACCAAATTTTGTTCACACTACAAGTGTTGGCTCTCGACAATCTATTCATTTTTGTGACTGGCCCTCCTCTTAGAAAGGGTGTGCACCCTTACTTGATATCCACATTTTATGACTGAATATGTGTTAAGAAGTACAATTTAGAATAATATATGTTCCTCCTCCTCCCCACCTTCATTCATCAAAGCACAATTTTTTTTTCAGCAATGGCAACCTTTAAAGCTAAATTTACTCCTTCAAAAATAGTCGAGTATTTTCACTCTTTGAAAATAACCTTAGCTATATCTCTTTTATAAATACAAACGTAAACTGTTGATATATCCTTGCCAACAGAACTGAATATGTTGACTGGGAAGGAAGGAACCTAGGGGGCTAAAACTACCCTTCCGAAATTGATGTTTTTTTTAAATCTGATTGTAGACTTAGAATCCCCCCCCCCCCCCGTCACACTTCCTCGAAACAAAAAATTCTCTCTGTGCTACTGATGGTGGCCCTCGACAACCCAGTCATTTTTGTAAGTGACCCTTCGCTTAAAAATGTTGTGCACCCCTACTCTAAGTAGTGGGTTTCCTCGACCAGAAAAAATATTGTTGAAGATTCTTTGATATTCCTTCCATTTCAGAGCAATACAATCCCTTAATTTGTAATATTTCAATGGCTCTTCAATTATATTCTTCCAATTCAACTATATCCTTCCAATATTTATTTTCATACCTGTTTCTAATATCACAATAGTCCTCCATCATAGTTTTTTTAATGCTTCAAATTTGCTTTAATGAACAGGTTGTTTCAGAATTATATTCACAATGAATTTTACAGTCATAAACTTAAGCAGGCATATTTATACTGCTTTCATATGAATCATTATTACTGCAACATGACTATCTTGAATGTCACCAGTATTTAATTTTGTTAAGTAGATTCCTGAATATCTGATACTCTGTTATAAGACGCACTTGATTAAATGACACTTCTTACACATTTCTTCTTTAAATTTCCATAGACATATCTAAATATATTTGCAGCTGTATTCTAAAACTATGGAATCAAATCTACTTTGTGTTACTTATATTCAACTGAACACATCTGTATATAAAGGTTAAAATTCGTCGCCACTGACCACAGGGCAACTAAATGTAAAAAATTGATGACTTTATGCTGTGCATCTGATCTCCAATGTGGCGATTTCTATTTTCCATGTAACAGTATATCTGAATTTTTAGCGCCATTTTGTTTACATGGATGCCATTTTTGAGCCAAAAAGCAGATTTCCGCTTTTTAAATTAAAAGATAAAACAGAAGCCTCAATTTCTGTGGAAAACAATCACAATTTTTGTCAAGTGATCGCAGGAAAAAAAAACTAGGATTTTCGTCAAACGATCGCGAAATAAAACAACGATTTTCAGTAAGCGACCGTGAACTAAAACAGCTATATTCAGCAATTGACCGTGAAATGAAACTGAAATTTTTGGCAAACGATTGCGAAAAAAACATTATTTTCATCAAAAGATTGCAAAATGAAAACATGATTTTTATCAGGCAATCGCAAAATAAAACCGGGTATTTCATCAAAGTATCACAAAATAAAACTGCGATTTTCTTCAAGAGACAGCAAAATAAAACTACAATTTCCACAGGCGATCGCAAAATCAAACAGATTTTCATCAGATGATCGTAAAATAAAAGCACGGGACCACAAAATAAAACTGATTTTTGGCAAATGATCGTGAAATAAAACTACATGTTTTTGTTATTGTTGGGGTAAGTAAACTACCACTGTGATAATTTTATATTTATATACCTAAAAATATGTCTCATAATATTCATATTTTTTTAAATATTACTTGTAAAACTATTTAAATCTACAAACCATGGTGCTAAGTGGCCACTAACTTGTCAGTAAAGGCTACTAAACAACATACAGCCTCTATCGGTCACTGGCTACTGGTGCAAATATTGAATTTTAACCTTTATCTGTATATTAGAATTCCGTTTGCCACAAAGGTAATTTCTTTTTTCTTGTTTGTAAAATATAAATTTCTGTCTTATTTATTCTTAAAACTTTCTTTAAATTCACCTATGATTAAAAAAAGAAGATCTATATAAATATTATTTTTAAAACACTGTATTTAAAACACACGTCTGTTTTTTAGTCATTTGCCCTGAGCTTTTTACTGAACCAATTTCGATAGTTTTTTTTTTTAATGAAAGCTTTCATTTGTAGATGTGCCTGCACTAGTTAGTTTTTGAAATATTCATATTTTTATATATTAATTTAAAAAGTTTTTTTGGAAATTTCTTCAAAATGTTTGCAATCAGGTTAAGATTTCCTCGCTATAACATAAAATTTATTTGCCTTATCACATTCCACGAATCAGAAGTGTGGTTTAATCAGTGAAAATGTTGTTATATTTAAAAGAAAAATCTCAATAGTTTTCAAAAAATTTAAACATATTAAAATGATTGCATTTAATTGTACACTAATCACGGAAGTGCAGAACACAAATTTTATTTTTTGAGAAATAATATTAAGTACTCTGTGTAAATGACAGTAAATAATCTATCATAATAAGTAATGTGTAAAACGAAATGTTTCCGATAAGGTTAATTGACGTCATTCACAAAACAAAAGAGGAATTTTCCTCCATGAAATAAAAATATTTTACTAAATCTATGTCAGTATGACGTTATATCCATTGACCCTTATTTCTGCATCTAAATAGACTCAACTTCTGTTATTTATTTATAGACACTTGGTATATGACACAAAATAAAATATTTCTGAAAATTACATTATTTTTATATAATTATAATAAATATTTAATGAAACTGAGGAATTTTAAAACAATTCCTAAACTGACTCTTACGATAAGTTTTCTCTATATATTTTCATAAAAATGACATTATTTTCCAAGTTTATTATACCACCAACGCTGAAATTAAAAACTAAATCATCTGCTTATGAAAATGATTATTATTTTTAAAATGTGCATTTTCAAACACAAAATTTCATTTTTTACAAAGTTAAATCACGTAATTGTCTAGATATTTTCTGAGATCAGGACCTCAATGGAATGTGGAGCCTTCATGTGCAAAATTTTGAGTATATTTGCATGAATATTATTCTTTGGATTTGCAGTGTCACTTTTTTTTCTACCTTGCATAAAATCATAAAATAAATAAATTTATTGCACGTGAACAGCAGTATAAATGCTTAAAATTGTGGCAACTGCATTTAAAAAGAATTGTTGTTGAAGTTAGACATGATGTAATATTTACGTGAAATTTATACATCTTATTTTTTGTTATGGAAAGATGTGCTATATCTATGTTAAGTGATGTTAATTGTTTATTTTGTTCGATATGTTATTCTTTATACAAGACTAACATATATCATTGTAAACTTCAAGTACAAGTAGTTCAAACAGAAAGATCATTGGGAATATTATAAAAACTTTATAATCGGCATTACTTCTTATAGGATCCCTGCAAGTAATTATGTTGATTATGAAAATTTGATGTCCTTAGATAGTGAATATGCAGGTCATGTAGAATTAGTTTGCTGTATCAATTGCTGCAAACTATACCTTTCAAATATATTAAAATAATAATAATTGTTTCGATTATGGATCTGGAAGTATTATATATAAGTTACATTTTTCTGGAAATGTTGATGCAGGGCTTTATGACAGTTTAGAATTTCGTCCCGAATATAATTTAGTAAAGCCAGCGGTTTCAAAAAATATAATAATAAAATGAAAAAGTTTAACAGGGTGCAAATAAATCCTAAATAAACGTATGAAAAATAAAGTACAAAAATCGTTTTCTATTCAATATTGGTATGCCATTTCTAAAACAATTTCCAAGTTCCAACCAAATTATTTAGGTGGTCTAAACAGTGAATATATTTATAAGGTAAAAAATATTCAGCAGGCTATTTTAATTTATGCTGCTGTAATAAAAAAAAATCAAGCTACCTGAATTTCGTATTTCTGATGATATTAAAGAATTATTCACAGCAGATAATGAGTTGTCTAAAAACTTTAAAGATAACATTCGTGAATATAATAATGCATTATCATTCATATCATTAGGTGTAAATGTAACATTGCCACCAGAAAAGAATCCTTATTGCTTTAAAATTCTTCCTGTAGTCCATCTTAGAATTTCTCCATGATACCCTCACAATAAAATAGCCGCTTCTTATGGACAATTATGCATACTAGATTTTGCTGGGGCTAGTCAAATCAGAGTTCAACATTCTTCTAATAGTTCTTTAAGAAAGGATATTCTAGAAATTTTAACCTCTATCATAAACAAATGCAACCGATATATAGGATTGTACAAAACAGTGCACTAGCACATGTGTGAAAAAAAAAAAGAAATAGCATTGAAAGAAAATCGGGTACCTGTCAATTTAGTAATGCGATTTTATCATGAACCCTAAGAGGATTCTCGATAATATAATGACCCTGCATGTTCTGAACTCGCAGCAGTTTTTGAATCTGCTGATAATGCTCCACCTTCTCACAGACACATTGCAGGTTATGCTAAGAATGGATAATTGGAAAACAGATTTTGACAGTATGCACTGTGACCTAATGTCTTCCATTCTAATTTGGCTATATGGAGAACCAGGATGACATATTTCAATGCCAGTTAATGGAGAATGGCAGAATAAAATGCGGCAAAATACATCTATGATGCAAGAATATACCTTGCACAATATTATGATTCCAAGTTGTAACCCTATAGGAAATTAAAACCCGGTAATAAATTCTGGAAAGTAACAGTTAATTTTGGATTATTATTGTTGAATTGAAGGTGACAAATTAAAATATATTCACAGTCAACAGTCAAAGTTGAGAGTGGATACATATGACGGCCTAGCAGATGCTTTGCATGTAAGGGCTGAGTGCGCTATTTTACCACCTTTCACTGGGAGTTCTTGAAATATGATGCAAAACTATCGGGATGATATGGTTATGGTTAGGACATTTGGTAGGTGAGATATTTTTTTTAGATTCGTGTAATCCTTTACGGCCAGAAATTACAAATAGTATACATTCTTATGAAAAAGCTTACAATAGACCAGATATTATAGTTAACATTTTTCTTGCAAAAGTCAAAGATCTTTTACGATTAATAAATCAAAAATTATGGTTGGTGTAGTGGAAATCTATCTATACACTGTAGAATTGAAAAAAAAGAGGTCTTCATATTTACCATTTATGATGCCTTCAAGTTAATCGCAAATTTAGGGAACTCTCAGATATTGATTACTTTATTTCCGCAGAAATACCAGACAGTAAAGATGAAACTTTGTATATTTTAGTTAAATGCCATATGCTCCACGGCCCATTTAGTAATCTTAATAAAAATTCAGTTTGTATCAATGATAAGTGTAAAAAAGGATTTTAAAAAGAGTTTATTTCTGAAACAAATAATAATGTCAATGGTTATTCTCCATTCCAATGAAGAAATAACAGTAGAATAGTTACAAAACATATTAAAGGAACCACTGTAGAAGTTGGCAATTGTTATGTCATTCCCTATAATCTGTTTATTTTACTTTACTTTCAAGCACATATTAATGTAGAAATGTGTGCAAGCAGCATATATAGCATAAAACATTCATAAATATGTTTATAAGGGACATGATTGTGCTAATTTACAAGTTGTTTATGAAAGTGACAGTTTAATGGATCACGATGAAGTTTCTTCTTTCCTGAACACCTGGTATATAAGTCTATGTGAAGCTGCTTATGGAATATTTTCCTTTACTATGCAACAGCAATCGCATACAATAATTCGACAACCAGTTCATTTACCCAACGAACAAGTATATTATCATAACGACAATGCCACTAAAGCCTTGCTTTAAGCAGAATTAAGAAAATACAGAGTTAATCGCTTAGTTGATGAATAAGGATCTGACAAAAAAGCCCCTACCTTTATCCAGAAACACCTTTTTATTATGTGTTTGACAGAGAGAAACGAATTTGGAAGCGTGTCAGAATGATTAAAATTATAGGTAGAATTATAATGTTTTACTGACAGATATCTTCTCTGGTTGCTGCTGCTTCATGTAGTGGATGCTACCTGTTTTGAAGATTTAAGAACATATAAGAGTATTATTAAGACATGCTGAACTTTCAAAGAAGCTGCTTTGCATCGAGGGTTTCTAAAAGATGATATTGAATGGTGTCATTGTTTACAGAAAGCATGATCCTTTCAAATGCCATAACAATTGAGACAATTATTTACTTTTATTTGAATATTTAAAGAACCATCTAATGTACTTCAATTATGAAATACATTTAAAAACTTTTAATAAAGATTATTAGAAACTTCATAATCAAAAAACTGCTTATGAGTTAACGCTCAAAGATATTGAAAAAACATAAAATCCCATGGATTTTCCCTCTCTACTTTTGACGTACAAGTTACTAAAGATAGTAATGAGGCACCGACTCCTACTATTGAATCTTCTACGTACTCAAATTTAAATTATGATTTAATGATACAACAAGCTAACGAAGAACAACTGATATCAATTAATGAAATGATTTTTGTTATGCAACAGAATAATATGAATAAAGGTACTGTGTACTTTATAGATGACCCAGGAGGTACTTGAAAAACATTTCTATATCAATGTTTGATAAAGTGTTTTGTTTTAGTATTAGAAGTTATATCAGTCGCATGGACAGGTATTCCTGCTATGAAGTTAACAAATGGTTGCACAGTACACAGCAGATTTAAATTACCACTACATCAACATGAGACGTTGATATAATCTCTAAACATCAATAGTAAAGCTGCATCTAACATTAGATTTGCATTACTAATTATAATGGGATGAAGCACCCATGGCCAATGCATATGCATTAATGTGTATGGATAGACTTTTGCGAGATATTATGAACAATAGTGTTCTTTTTGGAGGAAAAGTAATTACCCTTGGAGAAGATTTTAGGTAGGTCCTACCAGTAATTCCACATGCTTCAAGACAAAATATAGTTCTAAACAGCATTAAGTTTACTCCTCTTTGGTCAGAATTTAATGTATTTAAATTAATAAAAAGTATGTGATTAAGACTAGATGAATCTGAATAAATGGAATTTTTGCTTAAAATCGTTTATGGAGAAAATTTTTGATTGATGAATTCCCTGAAATCTCAAATAAAGTATATTTACCAACGTCTATTATAGCAGAAAACGATATTGTCACCGAAATTGTTTTTAAGGTGTTTGCAATTTCAGATTCTATCATGAAATTTGATAAAGTTTCAATTCTGGCCCCCCAAAAAAACATTGCGATGAAATTAATAATAAAGTTATACTAAATAAAATTCCCGGGGCGTCCAGAACATACATGAGTGTAAATAACTTAATAACTGAAAATGAAAAAGAAATCCTTTAGCTTCCAGTTAAATTTTTAAATAGCTTAGAATTAAGTGGTTTGCCTCCACATATTTTCACTTTAAAAATTGGAGCTATTGTCATTGTACTAAAAAATTTAAATAACCCCAAGGTCTTTTAAATGGGACCAGATGAATTGTACAAAACATGTGTAATAATTGTTTAGATATCGAAAGAATTACAGGCGAAAGAGTTGGACAGAGGTTTTCGATCTCTACAATCAATCTACTATCATTAGACACAACCCTTACCTTTTCATTTAGAAGACATCAATTTCCCATTCGTCTTGTATTTAGTATGATGATTAATAAAGCACAAGGACAAACATTAGATTGTGTTGGTATTTATTTACCTGAAAAAGTATTTTGCCGTGAACTGTTACATGTCGCGAATTCTCAAGTACTTTCTTTTAAAAACTTTTAAGTGCAAACAGCGCCAAAAAAAGTACAACTAGTAATGTGGTATAAAAGAAAATACTTTTAAAAAATGAGAAAATCTATCATTTAATCTGCATGAAATGTGATTTCATACTTATTATATAAAATTGAATAAAATTAATATTTTCTTCTTGGTACATTTTTCTTTTGTTCATATGCTTAAATTGTAACATACATATTTAATATATTTTCTTCTGTAGAATTTTAACAGATGCAACTAGTATGTAATTATAGAATTTTATCTTTTAATTTGTTTTAATTTATGATAGTAGCTATTTATTTTGTTTATAGTAATTGTAAATATTGTTCAATCTTTTACAATTAGGAAATGCATGTGATAATATTCATATCTAGCATACCTGTAAGTAAATTTTAACGTAATTTCCTCTCCTACTGCCAAAAGTTGGCATTTTTCTTCATTTTTAAAATTGTTCTACCTTAAAATGTACGTCTGTCATCCGAACTGATAATGGCCTCGAATATTGCAATAGGCAAATAAAAGACTTAGTCACCGATTTTGGAGTCAAACATGAGACAACTTCTGCCCATAGCCCCCAGCAGAATAACGTGGCAGAAAGATACAACAGAGTGTACTTTGAAGGAATTCGTACATTTAACCAAGTGGCCAACCTCCCTGCCAAGCTCTGGATTGAGGCAGTAATGGCGTATATACATAACAGGATCCTTCATACAGTAAAAAATGCAATTCCATTGAAAAGGTGGTATGGACAAAAGCCATCAGTCTGCCGTTACGGTTGTACAGCATACTTGCTTTAACCCAAGCAGCAACGCAATAAGTTACAATCCAGAGCTAAACATTGTGCATTTGTAGGATACGGGATCGGCTCAGCATGCTAACGAGTTTAGTTTCCTCGTGAAAACCGAATTATCGAGTCCAAGCACGTCACATTTGACGAGGCTCAATCGGGGAATCCAAAGCAACAACCTCAATTATCTACAATTATATTACAACCTCAATGTATTTCATACTGGATAAAAACAAACACAAGCACCCCAGATTTGAAAAGTGTGGGTATTTAATTTTGCCAGCTGGGTAAACAAACGTTGCCACAAACCTGCAGCGAAACTTCAAGATCGTGGGAGGAATAAAAACCGGTCTCTGATTGGTTCCGGGTTGAAGAGGGTGAAGGACTTCATGAAGGAGGAGTTCGATATCACCGATCGAGCGCTGTTTTTATCTCAAGAAGATTAAAAGGATAAGATAAATTTTCTTACCTTTTCTGAAGGTGTATCTGATGGCTAAATCCAATTGAAGAATAATCCAGTCGTTGAATCCATGGCATTGGTAAATATCGATCGCACTAATCGCTGGAAACTAAATAATTGTATTAGTAGTTGCACACAAAAATAAATTGGACTTCTTTTTTCATATTGATGATTATATATTCTTGATTATATGAAAACTTATACATAACAAACATTTAAACATTTACGTTTACACTTATAATTTTAGGAAACATATATTTTATCTTATTTGAGCTCGCAGGCTCACGTGTGTTCACGATTACATTTTGGAGAGGACTGACTAAATTAAAGTCATAAAGAATGAGTTCAAGGTTCATGATTGCATCATTGGAATTACTGATACGTCACTGAAAAATTACACATTGCACGGTATTAGAGCAATAATGCAATCAGTATAATAATGTTTATAATTATTGTTCAAATGTCTTTTAGTCTATTTCACATAATAACAGTTTATTAATTTAGTAGATCTCTTGAAACATTTATCTAGAGTTGAGTAGGGTCATAAATCTCACTAAGCAATTTATTATGAGTAGATAGAAATGTTTATCACTTTGAAACTATTTTCTTTATCAAGGTCGTTTCTTCTTTCCGTTTCGCAAAAAGGAAATGAAAGTGGTTTTTCTGGTGATAAATTAGTCGGATGAGGTTAATATTTCTAATATTCCCCCTTAAGCTCTTCCGAGGAATTGATCATAAAAAGTTTCATTGAATTTCTATGTCTTTCCAGTGCAGGTTTGGGTATGGGCTTGGTTAACGCGTCTGCTATCTGATCTGTAGGACAATATTTTAATTCTATGATTCCTTCTTCTCTAAGCTGTTTTATGGCGTGAAATTTTACATCAATGTGTTTGGTACGCTTACCAAACTTTTCGTTGTGTATCATTTTAATGCAACTTTGGTTGTCTTCATGCATTATAATTGGTGTTTCTTGAGTTAATCCTAAATCTTCCAGTAGTTTGATTAACCATAAAGTTTCTTGACATGCGTTTGCTGCAGATATATATTCTGCTTCAGCAGATGATAAGGCAATACATGTCTGCCTTTTTGTGATCCACTGTATTGGATTGTCTCCCAACATGTAAATACTGCCTGAAGTTGATTTTCTCGTTTCTGTATCTCCCGCCCAATCTGAGTCGGTATAGACTTCTAATATTGGTTTCTTTTTAGTATTTAAAACTAAATTTAAATTTTTCGTACAGTCTAAATATTTGATTATTCTTTTTACTGCATTCCAGTCCTTGTTTCGCGGTGCTTCATTACGTCTACTAAGGATGTTGACTGGTGCTGATATGTCTGGTCTAGTAACTGTCGCGATGTAAAGAAGTGATCCTATTGCTTTTCGATATTCTGTGTTGTTTGGTAACAAATTTTCCTCATCTTCTATTTTATTAAAACCGGGTTCCATTGGTGTACTGTATGGTTTCGCATTTTCAAGATTAAATTTCTTAGCTAATTCTTCAATTTTTGATTTTTGGTTTAGTGCGTAACCGTCCGGTATTTTTTCTATTTCGGTTCCTAAGTATCTCTTTATTTGTCCTAAATTTTTCAATTCATACTCTTCGTTTAATGTTTTCACGATTTCTTTTATTATTTCCGGTTTACTTGCAATAAGTATGTCATCTACGTAGATTATTACGTATGTGAAATTTTCTTTTTCTTTTCTTATGAATAAGCATGTATCGGCTGTGCTTTGCGAGAAATTAAGTGCTTTTAATGAAGTTTCTATTTTCATATGCCAGGCTCTTGCTGTCTGTTTGAGACCGTATATGGTCTTGTTTAGTTTACAAACTTTATAATTAGAGTTTTTATCTATGTAACCCTCTGGTTGTTGCATGTAAATTTCTTCTTGTAAATTTCCGTGAAGGAATGCCGCGTTTATATCAATATGGTGTACATCTAGATTTTTATAAGCGGCTGCGGTTAAAAATGCACGAATGGTGGTATGTTGCACTACTGGTGCAAATGTTTCGTCATAATCTTCACCAAATTTTTGGCTAAATCCTTGGGCGACTAACCTCGCTTTATATATGGGTGATTTCCCTGAGCTATCGACTTTTCTTTTAAAGATCCATTTTGATCCTATTATTTTTTTGTTTGGTGGTGGTTCTACCAATTCCCATGTTTTATTTTTCATTAGCGCTTCTATTTCCGCATCTGTGGCTTTGAGCCAATTTTCTTTTTCTCTAGGATTTTTTATTTCGTTGATTTCTTTCCAATTTTTCGGTTCTATTGTTTCATCGTTTTTTACTATACAGATGTAACTATCGGATGTATATCTATTGGGTGGAACTCCCCTATTTGTCCTTTCTGACCTTCTTAATGTAGGAATGTTTTGATCGGGTTCTGCTTGTGTTTGTTCTGTATTGTTTATTTCCGTTTCAATATAATTTTTGTTATCAAGCAGGCATTCTGGTTCATTATTTTCTTCATTCAGAATGTGTGTGTTATTCTCTAAGAATTTTACAGTTCTCCCGATTATGATTTCATTATTTTTAGTGTATACTCTATAACCTTTTGAGTGGTTATCATATCCCATAAATATTCCTTCCCTGGCTGTGTTATCTAATTTTCCTCTATGTATCTTGTTTATGTATATATAAGCTTTACAGCCAAATACTCGAAGGTAATGTAAGTTTGGTTTTCTCTCGAACCAAATTTCGTACGGAGTTTTATTTGTAGCCTTTGTTGGTAGTCTGTTTTGGAGATGTGTTGCTGTATTTATTGCTTCACCCCAGAACCTGTGGGGTAACCCAGCTTCTGAGAGCATAGCTCGGGTCATTTCTATCAGGCTCCTATTCTTCCTTTCAGCAATCCCGTTCTGGCTCGGGCAGTGTGGAATAGTAAATTGGTGTTTTATACCTCTTTTTCTAAGAAAGTCCTCCGTATTTTTACCGATATATTCGCCCCCGTTATCCGATCTGAATGCTTTGGGATATCTCCCGAATTGTGTGTGAACCATTTGAGTATAGTCCTTTATTTTGTCTGAGACCTCATCTTTGTGAGAAAGTAAATATATAACAGTAAATCTTGAGTGGTCGTCAATAAATGTGACGAAATACCTTTTTCCCCCTAAAGAGGTTGTTCTTATCGGTCCACAGACGTCTGTATGTATCAGGTCGAGTACCTGTGTCGTTTTATGTTCAGATAATTTTGGATATGGTGCATCAGTAGTTTTTGTTTTTATGCATGTTTCACAGTGTGTAGTATGACTGCAGTTGTTTAATTTTATGCCATTGGCCAAGTTGTTTTTCATCATTTGTTTTATACTTTCGTAATTTCTATGACCTAGGCGTTTGTGCCAAAGTTCTAGACATTCTTTATTTTTGCAGTCGTTTGCGATATTTGCTGTGTTTGGGATATCTTTATCTGAGAGAATTACCTCATATAAGTTATTTTTCTTTTTCGCTTCCAGATACGTTTTGCCGTTATAGGATAGCATGCATTTTTCGTCTTCAAATATTAATTTGTAACCGTGTTGAGTTGCTTTACTCACAGAAATTAAGTTTGTTTCCAAATCTGGAACATATAACACGTTTTTTAATTTTATTTTATTTGAGTCCCCGTTTGATGTTTCTGTTTTAATCATAACTTCACCGGATCCATAGGAATTCAGTGTGTTACCGTTCGCGATTATTACGGATGTTTGTTCGGTGTTGTTTATTTCAGTAAATATTTCTTTGCTGTTCGCAATATGGGAAGATGCTCCGGAATCAATAATCCAGGTTGGTTTTCCGGGCTTTTCGATTATAATTGCTGCATCTTGATTTTTGTTATGATTTATTTGTACGTTTTTATTTATTTTTTCTTTCGTTTCGTACCTATCATTTTCACTATCACCGATTGTGTTTTCGAAGCAGAGCGACGATGTAAACTTCTTTGGCTTAAATGTTTGTTTATTCGGTGTAGCTTTTTGTGAATTTCTGTTTTTTAAGTGCCAGCATTCTTTATAGTTATGATTATTTTGTTTGCAATACGTGCAATATTTATTATGATTTTTGTAATCATTATTTACGTACTTTTTCTGTGTTTTAAACGCTTTTGCCGAATTTTCGGTTGGTTCTGAGTTTTCTACTCGTTTAGTATATTCGTCGACAAGTTTATTTTTAATATAATCTGGTGTTAATTCATTTTCCGGCCTGGCTTCCAGAGCCGTTATGAGTGTGTTGTAACTAGGTGGAAGTGAGCACAGTAATAGTGCTGATATGTGCGATTCACTTATATTTTCTCCAATTGCGGAGAGTTTGTCGATGGTTTCAAGAATGTTTGTTATGTGACGTTGCATATTGCCATGTTCTTGTAATTTAGCTCCATATAATTTTCTAAGCAAATAAAGTTTGCTTGACAGATTGCCTCTTTCGTGAATAATTTTTAATTTGTCCCATGTTTCCTTTGACGTGGTTAAATTTCTTATATGAACAATTTGTGAGTCCTCAAGACTTAAGTTAATTATTGCCCTTGCTTTCTTGTCCCTTTTTTGCCATTCAGGTGTTATTGGGTTTGGTGGTTCTTCTGTTATTAATTCAGATAAATCCTCTTTGATTAATAACATTTGGACCTTAAACTTCCATATAGAATAGTTATTTTGGTTTAACTTTTCAATTATCTGTGTTTCTTTTGAGAAAGCCGTTTCTTCGATTAATTTTTCTTTATTGTTTTTATTAAGTTTTATTTAATTATTTCTTTAAAGATTCTTATATTTATTTTCTTTCTTTTGAAATTAGTTCTATGTGCTTTCTAAATGAGTTTTAAAATGTTTTTCAGTTTTTCAGTTTTTAATTCACACCTTCCTTCTGAGACAATTTTTCAGTCTCAATAATCATTGAAGGAGGAGTTCGATATCACCGATCGAGCGCTGTTTTTATCTCAAGAAGATTAAAAGGATAAGATAAATTTTCTTACCTTTTCTGAAGGTGTATCTGATGGCTAAATCCAATTGAAGAATAATCCAGTCGTTGAATCCATGGCATTGGTAAATATCGATCGCACTAATCGCTGGAAACTAAATAATTGTATTAGTAGTTGCACACAAAAATAAATTGGACTTCTTTTTTCATATTGATGATTATATATTCTTGATTATATGAAAACTTATACATAACAAACATTTAAACATTTACGTTTACACTTATAATTTTAGGAAACATATATTTTATCTTATTTGAGCTCGCAGGCTCACGTGTGTTCACGATTACATTTTGGAGAGGACTGACTAAATTAAAGTCATAAAGAATGAGTTCAAGGTTCATGATTGCATCATTGGAATTACTGATACGTCACTGAAAAATTACACATTGCACGGTATTAGAGCAATAATGCAATCAGTATAATAATGTTTATAATTATTGTTCAAATGTCTTTTAGTCTATTTCACATAATAACAGTTTATTAATTTAGTAGATCTCTTGAAACATTTATCTAGAGTTGAGTAGGGTCATAAATCTCACTAAGCAATTTATTATGAGTAGATAGAAATGTTTATCACTTTGAAACTATTTTCTTTATCAAGGTCGTTCCTTCTTTCCGTTTCGCAAAAAGGAAATGAAAGTGGTTTTTCTGGTGATAAATTAGTCGGATGAGGTTAATATTTCTAATACTTCACAGTTTGTGAACTCTTCCTATCGGTTACATTAACAAACGAAAACTCTCTCCGCTTAGTTAGATGTAGTTGCGATTTGCGTCACTTATAGTGACGATCGTTTTAGGCGACTTCCATACGACAACCAACCATTCGATTGGCGGAAAGCAGTAAAACGTAAATAAAGCAAGTTGTAACCTAAAAAAAATTAAGAGAAAAACGTATGTGAAAGGAAATAAGGTTACATTTATGTTACTTTAATAATTATTGTATGATAAATTAAACAGACTTGCGTTTTAAGGGAAAACAATTTTAAAAATGAAGAAACATGCTAACTTTTGGCAGAAGGAGGGTAAATTACGATAAAATTTACTTACAGAACGTCCCCTTTTCCCCAATTGGTTGTCACGTGGATTTATCGAGTTAAATACATTTAAACCACTTAGAATAAAAAAATTATACTTTAAAATTATATATGAAAGATCAATTAAATTAAACTTATATTAAATGCAAGCACAGAAAATTTACTTAGAAAAAAAAACAATGCAGATACACTAAAATGTATTGCAGACATGGCTGGAATGGCTCACAGTCTATAAACGTGAGTAATTGGGCTTTGAGTAGAGCTTAGAGTTCCATAATTGAAAATTAGAGAGTCCAAAGAAAGTTCAAATAAAGTTTTTGATATAAAATTACAAAAATGAAGCAGGACTACGACGTATGGCATAGTTCAAGACTAAATTCAAGAAACTTATCCTACCAGGAAGAGGATAGTCCTAAAAGGTAGATGACTAGAGTTTATTTTTTTTTAATACGACTATGAGAAGTCTTCATGTTTACTTCATTAAGGCTTGTCTAAATTAAAAAAAGGCTCTTTACATAATGCTTTAGTTAACATATCCTCTAAATTTTCTTTGGTGGATTCGTGTTTGATATCGAAGACACTTTTCTGCTAAAGATCTCTAACAAACTTATATTTGAGATCGATATGGCGAGTGCGAACGTTGTCTGTACGGTTTTGTTGAACGAGATAGCTTCCATGTTTTCGCAAAGCATAATTGGTCACTGTATCGAGTTTGGCTGGAAGAGCTGGGAAAAAAATGTAGCGACTTCATGGATAGTGTCCGAAATAAACTTTATTTCTTTAGCTTCTTCGCTGGCTGCCACAAATTCAGCTTCCTTCGGAGAAAGAGCTGTGCACGTCTGTTTTGACACACCCCACAGGATCATGTTATCATTAAGTAGAATTACATGGCTGGACCACGATTTACAATCATCTAGATCATTTGCCCAGGATGCATCAACTAAAGTAACGATTTGTAGAGATGGTTCCGATGCTTGTAGTTTCAGTCCTAGCTTCGAAGTGTTTTCCAGGTAGAGCAATATTCGGAACAACTCCCGATAATGCTGATGTGAGGGCTTCTCGGTATATTAGGAAATAGAATGCACATACCATGATATACTGTGTCTGCATCTATGGCCTATGTACTGCAGACTCCGAAAAAGAAGGTTCTCGGGCAGTTCTTCTCCCCTTGGGCTGAAATTGGCACGAAACGATGGGAAGCAGGTAATGATACCTTAGAAAGTTACTGAATATTAAATTGTTGCATACATTTTTCAATATACTGTGAGCAGGTTATATTGGTAAACTGGTGGTTCTTTGTATTGAATTGTATGCCCAGTAAAGTGTGTATAGCTCCCAAATTTTTGACTTCATATAAATTTTCTATTACACCAATAACCTCCCACAGTGCATCCTCACCTTTTGTAAAAATGGGGAGATCATCCACGTAGACCCGTACTATTGCCATATTATTATGATTCTGAAGAACCGTTCACCCCAGGTATGCCATGGAGTCATGTCTTGCCTGTTCTGTCAAAATGCGGGTATTTCATTTTGCCAGCTGGCAAACAAATGTTGCCAAAAAACTATAGCGAAACTTCAAGGTCGCGGGATTAATAAAAGCCAGTCTGATTCGTTCAGGGTGCCAGAGGGTGAAGGAATTCACAGTGTGTGAAGTCTTCCAATCGGTTACTTTCGCAACCGAAAACTGTCTCCGCGAAGAGAGATGTAGTTGCGATCTGCGTCACTTGCAGTGACGATCCTTTTATCCTTTTAGGCGACTTCCAAGCGAAAACCAACCAACCATTCGATTGGCGGAAGGTGGTAAAAAGTAAATAAAGCTAGTTGCAACTTAAAAAAAAATAAAAGAAAAACGTATGTGAAAGGAAATTAGGTTACTTTAATATTTATTATATGAAAAATTAAACAGACTTACGTTTTAAGGGGGAACAATTTTAAAAGTGAAGAAATATGCCAACTTTTGGCAGAAGGAGGGGGAAATTAAGCTAAAGTTTACTTACAATACTACTTGTAATGTGACTATCAGATAATCGGGAGTCTACCACAATTTTTAATACTATGAAAAAATTTTGTGTTGCGTTTTTAATATTTAAATTAAGTGTTTTAAGGTAATTTTAAATTCTTATGTGAAGTTTATTTTTTTAAAAATAGGTTTTAATTAACGAAAAATGTGGCATAATATAATGAAATATCTATTTATTTCAGATGCATGAACCATAAATGCAGATACACATCATATCATTCAAAGCAATCTTTAATATGTGAAATATGCAGCCAAACATTTCTTCACAAGAGCTTTTTCGAAAACCATCTACCGACTCTCACGAAGAAAAATCGTTTGTGTGTGAGATATGCAACAAGAAATTCTCACATAAGGGTGATTTTAACAAGCATCTTTTAACTCATACTGGTGAGAAACCTTTCGTATGTGAGATATGCAACAAGAAATTCTCTATTAAGAGTAATTTAAACAACCATCTATTAACTCATACTGGTGAAAAACCTTTTATGTGTGAGCTATGTAACAATAAATTCTCTCAAAAAATTCATTTAAATTATCACCTTCTCTTTCATACTGGTGAGAAACCTTTTGTGTGTGATAAATGCAACAAGAAATTCTCTCGTAAGGGCTATTTAAACGTGCATCTGTTAACTCATACTGGTGATAAACCTTTTGTGTGTGAGCTCTGCAACAAGAAATTCTCTCTTAAGGGTCATTTAAACAGACATCTGTTAATTCATACTGTTGAGAAAACTTTTGTGTGCGAGATATGTAACAAGAAATTTTCTCGTAAGGATAATTTAAACCAGCATCTGTTAATTCATACTGATGCGAAACCTTTTGTGTGTGACCTCTGCAACGGAAAATTCTCTCGAAAGAATGATTTAAATGAACACCTTCGCTCTCATACTGGTGAGAAACCTGTTGTGTGTGATAAATGCAACAAGAAATTTTCTCGTAACAGTGATTTAAACAAGCATCTGCTAACTCATACTGGTGATAAACCTTTTGTGTGTGAGCTCTGCAACAAGAAATTCTCTCTTAAGGGTCATTTAAACAGACATCTGTTAATTCATACTGTTGAGAAAACTTTTGTGTGCGAGATATGTAACAAGAAATTTTCTCGTAAGGATAATTTAAACCAGCATCTGATAATTCATACTGATGCGAAACCTTTTGTGTGTGACCTCTGCAACAGAAAATTCTCTCGAAAGAATGATTTAAATGATCACCTTCGCTCTCATACTGGTGAGAAACCTTTTGTGTGTGATAAATGCAACAAGAAATTTTCTCGTAACAGTGATTTAAACAAGCATCTGCTAACTCATACTAGTGATAAACCTGTCATATGTGAGCTATGCAACAAGAAATTCTCTCTTAAGAGGCATTTAAACAGACATCTGTTAATTCATACTGTTGTGAAAACTTTTGTGTGTGAGATATGTAACAAGGAATTCTCCCAAAAGAGAAATTTAAATACCCACCTTCGCTCTCATACTGGTGAGAAACCTTACGTGTGTGAGATATGCAACAAGAAATTTTCGCAGAAGAGTAATTTAAATACTCACCTTCGCTTTCATACTGATAAGAAACCTTTTGTGTGTGAGCTATGCAACAAGAAATTCTCTCTTAAGAGTCATTTAAACAGACATCTGTTAATTCATACTGTTGAGAAAACTTTTGTGTGTGAGATATGTAACAAGAAATTCTCTTGTAAGGATTATTTAAACCAGCATCTGTTAATTCATGCCGGTGAGAAACCTTTTGTGTGTGACCACTGAAATAGGAAATTCTCTCGAAAGGATGATTTAAACGATCACCTTAGCTCTCATACTGGTGAGAAATATTTTGTGTGCGAGATATGTAACAAGAAATTCTCCCGTAACAGTGATTTAAACAAGCATCTGTTACTTCATACTGGTGAGAAACCTTTTGTATGTGAGCTATGTAACAAGGAGTTCTCTCAAACGCGAAATTTAAATACTCACCTTCGTTCTCATACTGGTGAGAAACCTTACGTGTGCGAAATATGCAACAAGAAATTTTCGCGGAAGGGTAATTTAAATACTCACCTTCGCTCTCATACTGATAAGAAACATTTTGTGTGTGAGATATGCAACAAGAAATTATCTTGTAAGGGTGATTTAGCATCTGTTGTTCCATACTGATAAGAAATATTTTTGTATGTGATATAATAAACAAGAAACACTCAGATAACTCAGTAAGAGTGATTTAAGCAACAAGCTGCTATTTCATTTCTCGTATAACTGAGACATACAACAAAATTTTTGCTCAAAAGTTTTAGCTAAATGCCCATAGTTGTTCTCAAACTTGTGAGAAATATTTTGTTTGTAAACTCGGCAACAAAATATTTTCAAAAGAGTGATTTTATTAAGCTACTATTATTTTGTACGGTTGAGAAAAATGTAATAAAAGTTACTCACAAAAGTGTAGTATAAATGCTTATACTATAGATATACCTTTTCTGTTGTGTGAAATATGAAACAAGAAATCTCCACAAACACTCATCTGAGTGCTCAACTTCATTCTCATAGTTTGTTGTTTGCTATAAACTAATTTTGGTACTTCCCTTTTTATAGGGACCTAGGCATAATTTAGTGTAAAAAATGGAGGTAATGTTTGGTTAGCCGGGTACCAGTATGTGTATACATATATATATATATGTTGCATTCTGTAACAGTCGAAGAAAAATGATGAGAAATATCTCCAAATTAATTGCAGTCATACTCAAAGTGTGCTCATCAGCAGTCGAGTAAAATATGTAGATTGCATAAAAGAAAAACACATTGACAGTCGAATCCATTTTATTTAAATACAATCTTCTTTAGATTCTGGAGAAATGCTGTCTTTACATAACGATAATATTAATAACTTTCCATAAAGCAACATCTTTTCATATTACACGCAATTCAACAGCCAGCAACAGTTTATTTTAACACTCCTTTGACCACAAAATCTCTATGTTGATACATATTAGAATTCTACAATGCCAGCAATAGTTTATTTTAACAATAAATTCGAACACAAAATTCTTCTGTTCTGTGCGTCTGTCGCTTCATTATAAGCGAAGATGCGTAAGAAATATTTTGTAACACGTGACCTTTTCTTACCCAATGCATGTTCAATTTTATTTGCGTACTCATTTTTATCAAAAAATTAATATTGAATTCTAATAATAAGTCTCTCCTAGTTTTTGGCTGGAGTAGAATTTTCTAGAATAGTGCCGAAATTAATAACGTGGGAACCTGAAAGAATAAATTTTGGTTTTTGTGTATTGAGAAAACAATTTAAAAGAAATCATTTGTAGACTATTAGGAAAGGGGTTGGTCAATTTACACAGATTAAAAGAAATAAAAGAGATTAAAATGCAGGAAGTAATTAATATAATAAAAAATTTAAGAAAATAAGTTTTTTAAGAAGAAATATTTTTATGAAAGGAGTTTTTTAAATCTTATTTGTTGGGAAATAAAAGTGAATTTATGTAGTTAGGATAAAATATGTTTCAAATATAGACAGTGATGGAAAATTTTTAAGAAAGGGGATATTTTAATAAACTAGGGTTGTAAATGGATTATTAATAAAATGCATTTTTTTACACAATAAATTTAGTAGTATATTGAATTTTAAATTTTGTAATATAATTCACCCTTCCCAAATTTAGGATGAATTTGGTAGTTCTTTAACCCTCTGCGCGTCTGAGGGCTTTCCTGCATTTTCATAAAAATATTTGTAAAACTTAAAATAATTAAAATTTTCGGTACTTATGTATTATCCGTGCCAGTGTTAAGCCAAGTATGGAGCCAATATTACTAATTATAGTAACCCTTATATATATTTTTCTTGCTACATGGTACATGCCTGGGAATAATCTACTTTTTTTAGTAGGGGTCATTCCTATACGTAGTAAGATTAACAACATTAACTTTCTAGAATATATAATATTATTTATTATTCTTTCTTATTTACTATGTTATTTACCATTTATTAATTTTACTAAAATAATGGTATTTACTATTTTTAGCAATGTTATAAATTTAATAAACATATTACATTTTATTTATTTTATATTAATTACCATTTTTAACAATGGTCTTTGATAATGTTAAATTACTGTGTTTGAAAACATGATTGGCAACGATAAACAAGTTTGGTACTTGGCAACCATTTTTGGCGATCAATCTTCTGGCACGGATAATACGTAAGTACCAAATTTTCTTTCCCTGTTTGTTTCTAAATTACACTTCATATCTCTTTATATTACATATGTATGTCTTACAATGCAATTTTGTTTTAAAAAATTTTGTCTAGAGACGATTTAAATTATTTTTGGGAAACAGAAAATACTGGCAAAACGCTTAGACGGTTAGAACTACAAGTTAAGACAGGTAAAAAGATTATAAGTTAGATGATAGAAGTTGCTACAGTGAAAAAATTGTAAGTGGTATTAATTAGTTAATCACTTTCAAAAGTGAATATTTTAGACTAAATGTAAAAAAATTATAAATTGGAGAGCAGTTTTAATACCTGTAAATTTTTTTAATTTGGAGAGCATTTTTAATACTTGTAAAATTTTAGAATATAGAGAGAGTTCCCCTAAATATATACAAAGGAAAGTTTACATAGTCCCTTATAAGATGTAAGTGTATCATACTACATAACAATAATAGAAATAGTGAATGTAAACAGTATAAAACAGTCAAACAGAAATAGTAGTTTTAAAATAGCAGAAATCATAAGATATAACTTGAAATAAAGTTTAAAATATTAACAAAACTTTTTTTCCATATTCCCTTGGTAGATTAATAAAATTTAAAGTCCTGAATCTCTAACAATGGTCTTTATAAAGTCTAATAATAAAATATAGACTCAACAAAATTTTTGGTATCCATGGTAAACCCAATTTTTTTTTCACAACTTCTCTGGTAGACTACTATAAATAATAACTAAGTATGTAGCTATTTAATTACTTCATAATTTCTTAGTTACATTTGTGGAATTCTATTTGTCTCACAAACTTTTATATGACTTATTTTCTAATAATCATATTTTATTATCATGAGTACTCTTATAATCGTATCAACATTAGTAATAATAATAATATTCCTTCAGTCGTAACAGTAACAATTATTCAATAAATTTTGACTAGTAATGGCAATATAATGTATAGTAATTAATATAATACATAATAATAATAACAGTAATCTATATAATATATGAATAAAATATCTATATAACTGTCAATAATTTGTAACAGTTAAATGTTTTTTCAATGATATTGGCTGAATAAAAATTTTACATACCATAGAATTTAATTTCTTATTATATTTTTCAGATAAGAAATAAATTATGCTAAGTCGAATCATAAAAAAATTAATTAAATCCTATGAATTAACATAAATACAATGGATTCGCAACAAATTTCATATCAATAATATCTCTACAAATTTTGACTCTAAGATGTAAATTTGAATATTTTCTACATGTGGTTTGTAATTCGGATATCAAATAAATAATAAGAAAAGAAGAAGATACAAATAAAGAATAAGAAGAAAAATGAATTTGCTTATAATTAGACTTTTATTATTAAATATGTATTAGAAAGAATTAATGAAAAATTTATTATTTATTGATTACAATTTGATAAAAGTAATTTATTAAATTAAGAGTTAAACAAAGGTGTTAGTGTGATGCAAGTTAAGTGAACTACCTTCATTTTTCAACATTAACTGAAGTTCTTAAACTCAAAATAGCAATATTTATGCCTGCATAAAACAGCTAATTTAAACAAAAAAATTATCAAGCAAGTAAATATCCATGTTGCACATCCATGGATATACTCGTAACATCAAAAAGAAAGTTGTTTACTAGCTATTGTAATCATTTTAAATAAAGATTTTTTTTAATTAAGCTATTCTCTTAACTTTAGTTTTTTTTTGGGATTGTGGTCGTTGCTCATGTACTTTTTATTAAGTCACTGTTCAAACATAAAATAACTTTTTATGAGAAGTAAAAATAAATAAATAATAAATCACTAATAAAATAATAAAAAATTGTTAATATAATAATAATCAGTTTTCTGAGAAATTCTAGAATTGTAATTCTGCAGAATCAAATTCTGCCCGACATGTCAGTAGCATCTCTTGGAAGAATTTTTAAAATCCCGGAATAGTTAAAACGGTGCCCTCTATAAGCAATTTCTCCTCCATATACTTCAATATCAGAATAAAAAACACCAGTACCAAGTGGTGAAGTATAATCATTAATCTAATACATGTCATACACATTTCAGATTACAGGTTCACGTGCCATGGTTTCATTAAATATAACTTTGAAATATAAAAATAAAGCACTTTATGTTCAGATAGATATTATAAAATAAAACTGCTTCAATTTTAAATGGCTGCAAAAACGAAAGCGTTTTTTGAGTAGCAAGTAATAAAAGCAAAACTTAAACTTAATTAAGAGAACATTTTTAATTAACTAGATGGAACCCGTCAAAACGTGACAGAAAAAAAGTACTATAACAATATCAGTAAACTAAGCTTCTTTATTATTTAAAAGGGGGAGAGTATGAAACAGTGTTTCAAAATTTTATTTTATAAGATTTTTACTTCAGTGAAATACAGTATACTATTTTCGATGCAAACTCCAAACGAACTATCCATAAAGAACTGTGTAATGCAAATAAGTTCGACATTACCGCCATATTTACCACAGCAAGAAAAACATTTCATAGACCTATGAAGTATCATACAAATAGTATATTCCTACATCAGTATCATATTCAGTAAATAAAGTACACATCTCAAAACAGATAACATAGATAGATGATATAAACATCTCAAAACAACGCATACATCAACGAATTCAACATGATATCAATTTTATGTCAACATGATAATGCAACCAAGTGAGCTCTTATGCGCAAGTGCATTGCATGTGTCCAAAGGCATCAATGAAATTCAATGTTAAAAAAGTTTTAAAATGTTTAAATAAAACGTTTTAAATATTATCTTTAATCATTGTTGGTTTCAAATCCATATATTCTAAAACACATTCATTGTTTTAAGCTAATCAGTTTTTATATAAAGATATAGAATTTTTTGTACAATAATAATATACAATCTGCAGATGAGGCAGATTTTTGATATTTTCAAATATAATTTATTTGTATGTTTTTCGGTCTCTTTCCATAATCAGGAGGATTGATTATCCCTTTTCCACAGTCGGGATCTTTTCCCTCTTATATAGTCAAACACCCAATGGATCTTTAAAAAATATTAAAATACAATTCCTAGTATATTCTGATACAACACATACATCAAAGAATTCAACATGATGTTTTGACAATTCAACATGATGAATTTTATGTCAACATATACTGAAATTTTTTTTGTTGATAAATTTTAGAGATAGATTCTATTTTATGGATAATCTGATCTTATGGTATATCAGAGGTTTTTAATTTTTTTTATGTTAGGGAAATCAATTTCCAATTGTGGCAACTTTCCCAGGGTTATTTTACATTATTGAAGGAAACTGGTGGCCATAGTTAAGTCTGCTCGTCAGTAAACTTCCCGATTCCCCCTCGCTAATGTTATTCCTATGGGCGTAGGATGCATTCGTATTTTTAAAATATCTCCTCGGAAAATTAATCTTTTTAACTTCTGTTTTCTTTGTTCTGTTCTTAAAGAATGTCTCTTTTTTTTCTTAGTTGTCATTTTTTTCTAAAATATATACTTAATTTTATGTGAAATTTTAAAATCGTATTCAGTTTCGCTAAGATTTTAACACATAAAAATATAAATTAAGTACATAGTTTAGAAATATTTTGATAACTAAGATTAAAAGAGACATTCTTTAAGAACAATACACAGGAAACAGAAGTTAATAATATCAATTTCCCGAACGATATTTTAAAAATACGAATGCATCGTACACCCATAGGAATAACATTAGCGATGGGAAACGGGAAGTTTACTGACGAGCAGCCTTAAGATAGATGTGAAAAAATAATTCATGTTTGAAAATTAGTTAAAATGTCGTTTAATTAAGTGGCAGTATCCAAATAAATTTCACTCAAAAGTTAAAATTTTTCTAATTGATAACGTATAAATTTAAATTGTACGGTATTTAGAAGTGATGTAAGAGTGATAAAAGTGAAAGCTGTAGCGCCGTTGTTGTCGCAATCGTTATACATTTCTAAAAATTTCCACTAGGTTTTGGCTGTTATGCAAAAGTAGACTACCCTTTTAGACATCAACAGAGATATCCACAGTGAAAGAAATAGAGCTTTGCCGCTCATAAGGAACTGTTAAATGAACTTATAATAAACCTACAAAAATATTTCCCATAAAATATTAGTCTTACATTGTTTATTCTAACTCAAAAAATTATTATTATTTCAGGTTTTTTTTTCCCTTAACACTATTTCTAATAAATTTATTTTTCCTGAGATCCTTCAATTTTTTTGAATTTTTTATTAAAAATGAAATCGTCTAACATATAAATAAAAAAATAATTGGTAACATGTAATCAAGGTATACAAACAAGAGGAAACAATCAGTAAAGGCTCCAATTGTACTCTATATTTAAGTATTGAAAAATCAGTTAAAATTATGTCATATTGACTCAATCATAGATTTTTCTCTTTAGTTTTATCAATGCAAAAATGCATTTCAAGCTAAGCATAACGTCATTTTCACAAGAGAAAATTTTTCATATACGCTTTATATATGTTACTTTTCTGCTTAACCATTATGTATAATATATATATATATATATATATATATATATATATATATATATATATATATATATATATATATATATTAGCTTATTTCCAGCTTCAAAGATTGAGAAACGTTAATCGTATTTCCAAGCAAATTAAATGCTTTGCCCATCAATTTCAAATGATTTATAAGGATATTAGTACTTTTCCGTTATTCCGTTGAGACTTTCCATAAAAAAAAAAAAAAAAAAAAAAAAAACTTACACCAAACTATAGGATTTAACGCCAAAAATTCATGATCGTGCCGTCACACTCACTTGACGTCAAATGCGTTACACGTACTTGTTATCTCATCAAGTGATGCTTAATTCCACGTTTAATGTATTTTTAATGATGTTTTACTGATTTATTAGTTATTTTATTAATTAAAATAAAATTTACGTCTTCGACACCATGATATTAAAAGAGAAAAAGCATTGAAAAATGTTGTGATGCGTAGTTACGTACAATAGATCAATTTCAACTAACGTCACAAACTTTTATCCAACAGTCGAGAGGGACAATTAACCCATTCGCGGTCAAGCTGTTTCCATTTTTTTACTTGGAAAGGGGGGATGCTATCCTGGGATGCACTCAGTTTCTTTATAAATGGTTAAGGTTCTCACATTGTTAAAAGTTTAGCAGCAATATGGTGAAATTGCTTTCCCCCTGTAAAACACCTCTGGTAATGAATGGCCTATTGAAGTCCATTGTGGGCGCATCTGGTTATCCTTGTCAAGTTTAGTTTCTGAGCGTGATTGATTTTCTTATAATCCCCTTCGAAAAACTTGTACTGTGTAAACAGGTAGGTGACATTCTATTCGCATTTACATAGAAGGAAAAAAAAGAAAGAAAGTAAAAGAAATAGAAAATGTTATATTTCCATTTGATTTTAAAAACTATCAAACAATAAATTCTAAACTATTTCGTAAATAACTTGCTTTGTATTAATGAGTTACAATATAATGTGTTGATATTTTATCCCAGTAGGGATATTTAATGAAACACTGCATCTCATTCCACAAATAAAACTTGATTGTTAACTATATCATCACTGTAAATATAAGCTAACGAAGTAGAATCTTATAACATGTGGTGTCAGATTCAGTTAAATTCAGATATAGATTATTTTATTTAAATTAAATCAAACCTACAAGGAATAATTCTTTATGTACGTAAGATGCCTTTGATTGAAGACTTTCTAAATAAGATCATTTTAAAACAAATGGTTGTTATATTTTTATTATTTCTTTCTTTTCTTTTCTCTTTTTTCTTTTTGGGGCAATTTATTTACTTATTTAGTAGCTTCGGGATAATAAGCCTCTTTAGGTAGCTTTCAATACAAAAAGCTACATATTGCAGCCGTTCGGAGGAGACCAATCCCAAAAAATTTTGGTATATTTTCACCGATCATGACCCCCAGAACACCCTCCGTCCCCTCCCCCCCCAAAAAAAAAAAAAAAATTCTTACGCAAAATCTTGGAAAAAATTTAATTTTCGTGTATAAGTCGAACCACATTTCTGGTAGTATGTTGAAAAATGATTTGTAATCGAGGATAAAAAAAATAATAAATTCTTATTAAATTAGTAATGGTAACCTTTTTTTTTCTTCTTACGTTTCTAATCAGACTTTCAGACTTTCTTTTTTTTAATTCAACATTTTAAAATTGTATAATTATGTAAAACTAAAGAAGCTTAAACTATTTTGAAAGCTATTCACATCAATTTAATAATTACTTGCTTTTTTTTAAATTCTATTCAAGCCTTATTTACAAGTGTAAACAACATCTTAAACTGCTAAAATATAGAATTTATTTGTATTGTAGGACTTTTGGGAGAGAAATCTAGATTTTTTAATTTTTTAAAAAATTAAAAAAAAAATGTATAAAAAATTATAAATTGAAAAAGTTGTTTCCGTTAAGTGTTAGATTGTGATACAAAGATTCTGGAGCATTTTTTTTGTTTTGGCTTTATCTAAAAAAAATTGAAGAGATATGGCAGTTTGAAATTCTAGGTTGGCTGATTTTTGTTATGCTGAAACGCGCATTCAAAATCAGTATTAAAGAAAACCTGGATTGAATCTTGTATAATCGGGTTCCAAGCAATTTAGCTTCAGGTATTTGAGTAAAATGAGTTAAATTTTTTAAAACATGAAATGTGTAACTACCTTTCCTCCCGGTACAGACCGGAAGGGCTTTTTTTTTAGTAATTTGCTCTGGAGTATCAAGAAATTTTTCATTTCTACACAAGTTTTGCTTGAAAGGTTCTATAAGAAAATTCGGATAACGGTATAATTCGGATATAGAATTTCTCTGAAGGTATATGAAATTCAAATCATACATATTGCAATAAATTACAAATAATTACATGTATAAAAGGAATATAAAAATATCTTACTAAAAGAATTTTCAAATTTTACATTGTTTTATTGTTAAGAATTAATTTATTATTTAGTATGGAATTTACTTAGCATTCAAATGTATTAGTATTAAATCAAGCACAGATCCCACTAATATTTAAATTCCTAATAAGTAATTAAATTATTTAGCGATTATCTGAGACAGAATATACATTTTTATATGTATAGCAAATAAAAACGAATAGGCAAAGTTTTTTTTAAGCATTTCGGAAATATTTTTAAATACCAGTATTTTGTATACAGTGGCGTCACTAGATTTTTGTTTCGGAAGCAACGGGATCAGCTTTGAAATGTAGGGAATATACTCCCTCTCTCATTTAACTGTAGTAAAATTTTGAAATTTCAATTCTTAAATTAAAACTTTAAATTGAATAATTTTTGAATTTAAAAAAAAATTGAAATTTTAAATTAAATTTTAAGTTACATTTTTTTAAATTTTTACAGTAAAATCAGTGTTTTAAATTAATTTTTCTCCATTATATCAAGATAATATATACATATGTGTCTATAATTCCAAACCAGTTAGGGAGGGTAGAATACCTTCTTTTTGATTAAGCTTATTCATCCCTGTTAGCAACGGAAGGTGGAGGGAAACATAAGTCTTTGTGCGATGATGTGTTTCGGTCGATTCACAGACAGTCTGTTTTTCCTGGTTAAAAATGCCAATTTTAAGACTGTTCTTAAATCCAAACATGCTACTTTATGAAATATTATTTAATTCATACCCAGACAACCACAATCGTCCTTCGGACGATCTATAATGATCCTGAAAATCCTGTAGTTGTCATATCCTATAAAACTATCCAGTGAATATCCGGAAGATAGTTGACAACGGACCGTCTGAATACATTGTCCACAAAACAGCCGGCGAATGTCATAGAACGCCCATCCGCAAATGGGGAAATTTCACGTTTTTCAATTTACCTTGCATCTGATAGAGTATAAAAATACGAACATTTTGATACCATTTTTACCTATATTTGAAACTTGTATAATCCCATTAAATTAACTTTTAAAACGCAGTTTTTGTCGTCGCGGAAAAAAGCCGCGTCACGTGATAAAAGCCGTTCTGACGTCACTAGCCATGAAACAAACCCTCGCTGTATTTCTCCCTGTTATTTTCTATATGCTTGCTTTACGCTCTTTTCTTTTCTTAAAAATGATTAGTATAACAAATTAAAAGTATTGTAAATTGCTGTAATGAATAAATAATACTGTGAATTCCATGTGAGATTTTTATTCCATCGGGTTTCTAAGAATTTTCATTTCCAGATCTCGATGTAGAAATAAAGTAATACAAGTTAATACTCGTAGTACAACATTACATTTTATAGAATAAAGTATACTTCTTCTTTTTTTTTTTTTTTTCTTTCTTTTTCTTTTTTTTTTTCACAATATTTCAATGCAAAGGTGCTACGTATTTTGCAGCGTCCATTTATGTCAAGGTCTAACTGAATGTGAAGTTTGATGAAAATAAGTGCATTAGTTCTTGAGATAGAGCTATTGCGGAAGTCTCAACAAATGCAGCACAGCAGCGCCACCTGTTGGGCGATTTTCACCAAATACTAATCAGCACCAAATTATATCAGGTACTAACTGAATATAAAGTTTTGTTAAATTCCGTGCATTAGTTCTTGAGATAGAGCGCCCACAAAAATACAGGCAGAAAGAGTCGCAGACTCACAGATACACAATTTTTAAAAACAGTCAAATCGTGTTCAAGACCTTCTAAAACGTATAAATCCGTCGAAAACCGGAAATTTTCATGAATATAATACTTTTTCTTGTAAGATAGAAAAAAGTAAAAATAGTTTTTTTTTTTTTTTTAATATATATATATATATATATATATATAAACATATATAAAGCAAAAATTGGTGGCTTAAAAAAAAAAAACCTTGAACTTTGGGGGGGGGGGGGGGGGAGAATATGAATAAGTAAACATAAATGCTTTAGGATAAAAAAAGGAAGGCCATGACAAAAATACTTTAATTTCATGGAAACTTTTGAAAGATAGAGCAAAAAGGAATGTCAAAGAATGAATGCAATATTTTAAAGTTTACAGAGAAAATTTTTACTCAGAAAATATATATTAAGTACTAACTAAATAAAAGGCCTTTCTTATTTCTCAATATTTTATTTTATAACAAATATACTTTATCAGTATTGTAAAATAATTAAAATTTCATTTAAACTGAAATATGATGAAATAAGAAAATAATTCATTTCAAGAACAACAATCAAGAATCGCGTACTATTATTTTAGCTTTTAATCATTATTATTATTTAATAAATCAAAGTAAATGTAGAACAGAAATATACACCTTTTAGATTTAACTCCTCGTATTTCTGCATCCATGAAATCAAAATTCTTTCCTAAAAGAGTAAACATGGAAAGAGTATCTATCTATTTTTGAAAGATTGTCCGATTGCCCTTTCACATATCCGGCCGAAATCGTCATTTTCTAATCAAAATTTTAATGAAAATAAAAAATAAACGATATATTTTATATTAAGATAAGTTAGATCTTACTTTTTCACAAATTTGAAGTTGATAACGTTAAATAAATTTTAAGAAACAGATGAAACAAGATTGCAAATAGGAAAAGCAATGGGCAAAAGTATACGCGCAAACGTCAGTATAAAGTATACGCGCAAATGACGTCACAAGCAATCACGTCGTGTTTTTGTATCACGTGGTTTTGTTTATGTTTTGCATTATTAAAAACAGTAATTCAAAGTTATTTTCTATTATTTTAACGATTCTGAGTGAATTTTTGAGGATTTCAAGATAAACTTTATCAGTTACACACAAAAGAAAACGTATTCCTCCCGTGTGAAATTTCCCCATTGACTTTCTTCCTTGGCTTCCTTCCTCTGCACGCTACGCTAACGTATCAACCAACCTACCTACCAAACAAGTTTATTTTCCTTTTTGGTGGATGAAGAAACGTGATCGGCTTTTCGGAATCTGATTAATAAATAGTAATCTGATGTCAATAAAGGTAAGAATTATCTTTTTCATTTGTAATTCTATTCTTTATAACTTCCGTTTATATACTTATATTTTCTTGTGTAAAAGCGAAGTGTATATCAGACCTAATTATTCATGTAGGCTTAATGGTAAATGTTAATAGAGATGGTAGTGTAAACGCAACAGTAGTGATTTGTATTTAACAGTTTGATAAATTATTAAAGAAAATACAACCGCTTTGAGTACTTTCTGAGAATTTTCAAGTTTAGATTACATTTTCTGTGTGAAAGTGAAGATTTACTTACAACTCCAGTTTGAACTCCCTTTTTTTTTAAAAACTTCAAACACTTAAAAAACCAAAAATATGTTTTTCCCTCATTCTTTTTAACTTAAAACACTTTAAAAGCAATTAAAAAATGCCCCCCCCCCCTCTTTTTTCTTTTACAATTAATTCCAATTACTTTAGAAATACTTATTTCTTTACATAGATTTTAATGCATATTGATATAATATTAATTAAAGCAAATGTATATATTCAAATATATATATAATATTATATGTATGTATTTGCTAAACATTTTAATAATATTTATTAAATCTTAACAAATTAATACATTTTTAACCACTTTAAAATTATTGTCACTTAAAAAGAAAAACATACTTCTAAACGTAACAGTTAATATGTTTTAACTTAGATGACAATGTCAGATTTTCTCACAGTTTTAGAAAAGCGTAGAGTGCTGGTAGTTGGAAAAGGGCACATTTTTGACTGTGAAGGGCATTTTTTAGATCCATATGAGCACTTTTTATATTTTTTAAATTCATTCTTTCAATTTTAAACGCACTTTTGATATTTAAATGTTACAACACTCCTATCGAATTGCAACAATGTGTCAATTTTTACTATGCAAATAATTTTTTTTTACAAAACTGTAAAGGCTTAATTTTCTTGGTTGAAGGGCAAGAAGAGCACTAATTTTTTGATGAGGGGCAAGAAGGGGGATGTTTTTTAAACCAAAGGGCAGCCAGGGTGCAGCACCTTCCTGAAACTGCCTACAGGAAACTCTGCAATTTGAATATAAAATAGCTTGTGATCAAAAGTAGTGAAATTACTGTAGCTGCTAATTATTTTCTTAGTTTTGTGTAACACGTTACTTTTAGAATAAAAGTGAATGGGGCGAATAGCACAATACAAAATTTAGTTGGTTGTTTGTAGCAAGCATCAACATTTCTTTGAACACAATTTCCAGAAACAAATGAAAGTCTTCTTTAACAATTGTGTGGTCACCCATGGTACTATTATTTAGGAAATTGGTAACAATCTGGCAGTGGGAACTGCCATATATCTGTAAACAAATACCAGTTTTAGAGTTTAACAAAGCACTATATAATCATTGTATGTCAGAAATGTAATAATAAAATGTAAATAATAAAATAAATGTAATGTGTATAATATGTAATAAATGTAAAATAATGAAATGTAATAATCGTTTATGGGATTATAATTTTGGAATGCAACTTTTGTGAAAAATGAGCAAACATATTTTTAAATAAGCAATTTTTACTTTGAGATAGTGCTAAAACAGAAGTTACTCTGATGATCACACTAAAAACATTATTATCCTTTAACTGTTTTTTATTTTCATAATTTTCAGGGTTAAAGTTTACTTGTATTTTACACAGAAATCGTAGAAAATTTTTGAACCATCACTCAGATTTTACAACAGTGAGTGAAAAAGTGCAGATATATTATATATCCCACTTCTCTCTTTTTTAAAAAACTTCAAACACTTGAAAAACAGTTAGAAGATCATCCCCCCCCCTCCTTTCTTTCGCTTTCAAAACAATTTCTGAAAGTGAAAGTATCTTAATAAAAAAAACTTGTAATCAAAATCGAAAAAGTGTAAAGGAGTGTGCATAGAGATTGACCTCAGCTATCCAATGCGAAAAAAATCATTTATAAATATTGAAATGCGAACGAGATATCATAAATTATTTCCCCCATAGAATTAACATTAGTGAGTGGGTGTTTTGGCCTAAGTGAAGTAGCCTCTTAAAGCTAAATAAAGAAATTGGTATTAAAATTTACTAATTTTTTTTCCTACATTTACTATGAGTTTCACTTTTGCATGTGTGACTTTAATACTGATGATTTCAATATTGATAAATAATGCTATTAAATTCTAGTGCAATAAAATGCCTAATATATATATATTAGTTAAGGGGTCGATGCAGGTTTTTTTTCTTGGGGCCCATTTTGTGAAAAGTAAAGGTTATTTTTGTGTAATTTATTATATTTTTGTGAAAAATAACATTTTGTAACGAAAGTTGAAATCCAGTTAGTCAAATTTGAACCAAGTATTTATAAACAAAAACTTTTTTTAATCCTTTTGCTGAATTTTTCCTCTCTGGTGAACTTGTTTGTTCAAATTACACATTTTAAAACAACACAAAATAAAAAATAAATAATAAATAGTAAGTTTTTATGGAATAGAATTTTGTGAAGTGTATGTTTTATCAAATTGATTTTTGTGAAGGGCCCATTTTATCAAATTAATTTTGCCCATTTTATCAAGTTGATTTTTGTGAAGGGGCCCATTTTATCTAACAGATTTTTGTGAAGAGGCCCATTTTATTAAATAGATTTTTGTGAAGGGAGCCTAAATAACCCTAAATTTTCCCTGTATCGACCCCCGAGTTAAGCTATAAAAAATTTTATCTAAAGAATTATAGTTTATAAGTAAAATGCTTTAAAATGTAAAAGCTAATGACAGTTAAAACTAAAATTAGTAAAAGCCACTTTTTAAACATTTCAAGCTGACTTTTTTGTAATCCTGCTTTATATAATACACAACTAATTTGAAATTGATACTTTTAGCCTGAGCTGGTTTTTGAATTCGTACAAGTACATTATTATTAAATAATACTAGGGAATCGAACTCGGGCTTCCCGGGTTACAGAACATCGCTGAAAACTGTTTTTTTTTATTTAAAATTCTAACAGATTTTTTATATTTAATATATATATATATATATATACTAAAAAGAAATGGCATATCTAGTATTTGTCGAGAATTAACAATTTTCTGACAAATACTTTACGAGCTATTAATTTTTTCAGTAACTTCAAATCTCTCATTTTCTGAAATTAATCTCTGGCAATGATAAGCTAAAAAACCAGTCATCAGCAACACGTAGCTTTTTATTAAAAAAGATTATGTATTAATTTATCTTTTTTTTTTTCTAAATTCTGTTCTATAAAACTCAATCTTTTTGAGATTACTTTCATAAAGAGAACTCTGTTACTTTCCTTAATTTCAGATATTTCAATTTCAAATCATAATTAAATCCTAGTGCTAATTAATAATTAAATAAAAATTGGAAACATTTCTATTGAAAACTTGGTTCTTAACCCGTCATCAACCATGCGCCCCTTTCCATTATGTTACTGCACACGCAGGATAAATTTTACCCCAATGGGTTTTCTTTTGTCAATTTCCCCCCGGTTTGATTATAAGCAAAAATTTATATTTTGAAATAAATTGTAAATCAATAAAGAAAATAATTTAACTTAAAATAAGAGGTTTTTTCATATTTAAAGAAAAAAAAAAAAAAAAATCTAGCACTAAGATTTTTTTCTGCATATCATTACACAAAGTTTTTTCAATCCAAATTTAGCCATAAAAATACAAAAAAATATAAAACTGATATATAGAAACTGTATGTGCAAGAGTTGTTAACGTTTAAAAGAAAAATTATATTATTATTTGCACACTATATTTTTTACATAAACATTTGCATTAACATTTTCCTATCATTATGGGTTACGTTATAACACGTGTGGGGTAAATTTCCTCCCACGTGGCATTTTTATAACAAAAGAATGAAAAATCTCACAACCAGAGGTAAATTCTTTTTGGCCACATCTTGATCTCTTTCAGCTTGAAAGGTACTGTAAAGCTCAGAATGATCCCGAACGATTTACGCACATTTTTAAGTAATAGTTCTGAGCTGGGGTAGATTTTATCCCAGTGTGTGTGCTGACGGATTAAAATGTTAATTTGACACATTTATTTACACATGCTTCATTTCAAAGTTATTTCTTTATTTTAGAGACTATGCAAGTAATTTTTGAAAAATCCAGCTGTAAATTGAGCTGAATGTTGGAAAAAGAAGTCTGCAATGGACTCTAAGCAGTGGTATGTTTAATTGATTTATTATTATTATTTCTTTTTCTTAAAAATAAAAGAATGTGTGAGCATGTAGTTTTATAGCTTTTATTGAATTGTCATATTTTTGCATTTAAGCATATTTATGAATTGTTGTGCTTTGGAACATTTTTACTTATTTATTTATTTAAATGGGCAATTCAATTGTAACAGACTAATTGACATAGCGGAAAAAAGGCTTTATCTCATTTGAAAAATAATTATGTTATTCAAAAAGGGCTACAATTAGCATGATGATATTTATTAGAAGATAAATTAATATAGTTATTATGAATAAATTATTTAATGTAAATAATTATGGTTAAAAAAATGTTAATGTAACAGACAAACATGAATTACCATGCTTTTCAGATACATTGATGTTTATCGATATATTACTTATAAAATAATTTACAATTTATTATTATAAAAATGTATTTTCATTCAGAGGGCGTTCTGAAACATATATCTTTCTCAAAATTTGACTGTTGCCATAAGATAGTTATGAAAAATATGTAATCTTACCTGTAACAGACCAACATTTAACATGTAACAGACAAACAAATAAACACGTAAACAGAAGCGATTATAATGAATTTTATTGATTTTGACTATTCAAAATTTTATAAAATGCATTGCAAATATAAAAAATATAGGTATAATACTATCAGAAAAAATATATATTACCTATTTGATCTAAAATATAAAATTCTAGAAATGGTAAATTGGCTTGGAATTGCCCAAATGTATATATTCCATGGCTTGTTTTTGAAAACTGATTTTTTTTTTCGGTAATTTCTAAAATATTCAGTTAACATTGATAGATCTCCCAAATTAATTTTTGTATTGGTATCCATACAAAAAAAAAAATTCAGCCCGGCCCGATACAAAAATTAAAAGTTCTACTAGCATACCTGTCAAAAGGCAATAAATATCTTTTTAGCAGTCATATAAGTATAGAAAATCTTCATTTTATCTTAAAGTACATTTAATTCAAACTATTTTTTTTAGAAAATAAACCATAATTTTATGTTAAAGTTTTTGGTACTTTTCAGTTAGCCGGGTGCCAGTGACATATGTACATATATAAATACATATGTATATACATATATATAATATGTATGTATATAATATGTATTTGCAGATATATGGTATATATATACATGTACATATCAGGGTTGGGTTTTTGACATGACAGTGGTAAAAACCGTGTTTTTACCGGTTTATTCTGTCAAAAACCTATCATTTTCGATTGTCCTCCAATTTATGGTGTAAGTGTAGCATACAATACATTTCTAGATTGATTTTACCTTGTTGTTCTTGTTATTATTATTATTTACAATTACATTTGTTAAATTTACTTAAAAGAAGATCATGTCCTAATATGGGAAAGATTTAAAAATACAAGAGTAAAAGAAAAGAACAATATTTGTCATAATCTTCACTAATATAGATTCTACTAACTGCAATTAACATTAATATTAAATGATAATAAAAGGTTATTATAATTATTAAATAACATTCAATATACATTTTTAATAAAGTACATTAAATTTTTTTCAGAGATGCAAAAATGCTGTTACATTGTATGACAACAGATGTTAAGTATAAACTGGCAGTGAATAAATTTGAATATTCTTCTATATAATATTTTAAAATGCATATCTTATGTATTTCATAAATGCAATTATGGTGATTTTCATTTGTACTTCAATAAGTAGAATCTTAAAGTTCTGTTTTCAACAATGTAATAAATTGTACCGAAATTATACACATTGTTTAATCTAATACTTATAGGTTACAGGATTTCTTCAAAAAATCTAATTTTTTTAGACTTTGCGAAATAGCTTAAGATTATTGTAGAGATCTTCTAACAGAGATGTACACGTATTATTCTAATTCAATTCTTTTTTGTTTTTCTTGGATGGATAAATTTACTTTAGAGTCTTTTTGATACTGAATATTTTATATAAAACAACTTAATATTAAAGATAGAATGAAAAAAAAATGTAAAAACAAACTACTAAAAAATGGGTTTTTGACAGTTTTCGACATTTTTGACAAGGAGGTTTTTGACATGACGGTAAAAACCATGGTTAAAACCGGTAAAAACCATCATGCGTCAAAAACTTGCCAACCCTGGTACATATATCAGTGGTAGAGGTCTGCACGGGCCGAAATTTCCAGGCCCGGCCTGATACAAAAATCAAAAGTTCGGCCCGAGCAAAAAAAAATATTGGCCTGACCCGGCCCGATTTAAAAGTAAGTTTGTCCCGGTATAAAAGCTAAAAGGCCGGCCCGAGTTAATTTGCACAAAACATTGATTTTTACGATGATTTGGTTAAAAATTTGCCTTGTAGGAGTAGATCTAACCAAAAATTCCTATCTAAGCCCTTTTTTTTTTCATGTTTACAATCTTCATTTTTATAGAAGTGCCGCAGTCTGCGATATTTATTTTTTTAATAAATCTCTGTTTGTTGTATGTATGTGTTTAAGTTATCATTAATATTGTTAATCCATATTCCATGTATTGAAGTGTTAAAAATCAGAAAAATGCTATACATTAAAATCTTCTAAGACGGAATTACATAGGGAAAAAAAATGAGTTATAGACAATTTGCCTTCTTAGCAGGTGTAAATATATTATATATTCTTTTCTTACGTATTAGTATATTCATTTTGCATGGATCAACACATTTTTCAGTTTAAGACAGGTTTCCGTCATAAGCAGGTTCTTTTTCACACGTTTCACTATATTTTAATTTAGCCATATTTTAATAAGTGTACAAATCTACTTATCTTTAAAACTAATAAATTTTAATGTTTAATTGTAGAATAATGGCAATTTAAAAATATATGCATTTTTTTCAAAGATTTTTGTGCCAGGTCTTATTTTACTGACCTTCGAACGGACCAGGCCAAGCCGAGACAATGATTTTTATAGGGTCAAAACCAGGACTGAAAATTTTGGGGTGTGAAGACTAGGAAGGATGAAACCAGTCCCGGCTCTGTACGGAAAAAATAATTTAAGACACGGCCTGATCCTTCAGGAAAAAAGAAAGGCCCGAACCCGGGCCGTAAAGAGTAATCACTAGGCCCAAGCTCGGCCCAAAACGAGTGGAGACCAGGCCTAGCCCGAGTGCAGTGAAGGAAAATAGGCCCGAGCCCGGCCTGTGCAGATCTCTAATTAGTGGTGCCTGGCTAACCGAAAAGTACCAAGATTTTAAGTATATTGACATTTATTTTAAATGTAAACATTCTGCAGCACTTTTTGATTATTAATATTCAGGGCTGAAACTAAAGGCAGCACAGCATGTGCCCCGGGCGCCAGAATGGAAGGACAAATGAACATTTGGTTTGTTGCTTGATACAAAACTAAGTATATGAAATTTGTTCAAAAATGTTTTGTAAGTTGGAAAATTCAAAAGAAAAACTGAGAATTCATGGGACACTAAAAAATAAAAGGTAGAAAATTCACATAATAAAATACTTATTAAAAACTTAATTTTTTTTTTTTTTTTGTTTCGAGTCACTATTATAATTTGGAATTTAGGTTCAGGAAAGTATCTAAACATATTAGTCTATAAATAGGAAGTGCAGTATAAATGACAGCTCCATGAAACTGTATGTAGATAACATACAAAGATGTTTTACAGTATTAGAATTCATTGTTATATTCCTACAGAAAATTCTGGTTTTTCAGTTCTTAAGACATTGTGACTTATAACACTAGGACTTTAAACATATAATCCGTTCAATTGTAATGTAATACTATAACTACAGTAAAATCTTTCTGTAATAGAATCCTGTCTTAAATGAAAAAAATACACGGATCCAACAGTAACAATAGCATCAATTCTATTTGCTAAGACGAAAACTTGTATAAAACTGAATTTTGTCTTGTTCCTTTTGATTCTGTACTCACAGGTTTTATTGAATAAGTATTTGACAAAGCACAGAGTTCACTATTACGTATTTTATGATTACATATTTTTCAGTTTAAAATAAGTCAGCTATTAAAAACTTAGTAAAATTATCTTTGTAAATTTACTTTGCGAGAAAGGTAGGGTTAGTGGGGGTGCCAAAATCCCTGTTTGCCCCTGTGAAAAAAAAGCTAATTTCGGCCCTGAATATTTAAATTCTAGGTATCTCTAAACTGTGTTATATCAACACTATTGTCGTCAAGCGTAATAGTTAGTGCCAAATGGGAAAAAAATTGAGCTTCAAGCAAACGGAAAAAATAATTAAAAGAAAAAGAATGAAAAGCAAAACCTGTTTTTACCTTACTATTAAAAAAATAATTGATATCTCCATCATCAATTGACGAAATTTGTTCAAGTTTTCAGCAAGTTCAATAATAGTAAATTAGGCTGTGTAACAAACTTTTATTAAAAAATAATCAATTATTAGAAAATGAGAGCATCCCCACAAAAAAGCAACTGCAAAGAAAAAGAAGAGAACTATCTGTGGTTTTTGTTTTGTTTATTAAACTATTTGCAGTCGGAAGTCGCCGAACGTTATCAGAATAAGATCATCAGCTTCTGATGGTATAGATTAAATACTGTATTTTTCTCTGTTTGATTATTGCTTCGGTGACGAAAAGGTGCTTTTAGCAGTAGTCAGGGGAGTTAACATATAACTACATATTTTAAAAATGTTTTCATAATGGTTTATTACATAACATTTTTCAGTAATATTTTGCTTGTTTAAATTTTTTTGTCATTTGCATACCTTAAATCTAACATGTCTTTTGTCAAAAGGAATCTCCCTCCGCCCTTAAAATTACAGGAACACCGCTCTAGTTATGCTACAGTAGTTTCGGCACAAAGTCTCTATATCCTTATATATATATATATATATTTATATATATACATTTTTTTTTTCAGCACTTAAGTTAAATTATTTATATATTACTAACAGAGTTTCCCCCAGGTTTAAAAAGGGGCAGGGTGCTGCAGGTGAGAAAAGGGCACTTTTTTATTCTTAAGGGCACTTTTCAGATTCTTAAAGACACTTTTTTTAATTGTTAGATGTATTCTTTTGATTTTTAAGACAACATTGAATCAGTTTTTACTATGAAAGCAAATTTTTAAGGCAAAAAGGAGAAAGGGCACTTTTTTTACTAAGGGCAAGAAGGGTGCTAATTATTTTACTGGAGGGGGCAAGAAGGGTGCTAATTCTTTTTATGAGGGACAAGAGGGGTGCTATTTTGTTAACCAAAGGGCAGGCAGGGTGCAGCACCCTTCTGAAACTGTCTGGGGAAACTCTGTTACTAATATTACAATAGTTCTTTATATTTAATTACTAGTTTAAATTTTTTTGTGTGTGGCATTTAAGTGAAAATATTTATACGTAAATTTGAGTTCCTTGGGTGCGGCACTACACTATACATTTTAAAAAAGATTTTTACAGGTGCGCCGCTTACGTGGATATACTTTTTTTAAAACAGATATTCATTGGTACGACTGATATTCCCAATAATACGGTAGATATGTAAGTATATTAAGCCCTGACATTATTTTAATGGTTAAAAAAGCATTTTCTCACCATATTACATTTGCCCTGTGTTCAAATACTGCACACATTGTTATTTTCTTTTTAATTTTTTACTCCATACAAAAATAAGTCTTATTTTAGAGCATTATAACTTATAAGTTTGATAAATCATAGCTTTTATAAAAATAAATCTTATGTTCTCATAACAAACACCAATTCAGCATAAGTGCAACAAGCATTTTAAAATGAAACACCAGGGGTCGATCCAGGAAAAATTTGGGGCCTAATTAGGGTCCCTTCACAAAAATCTATTTAATGAAATCGGCCCCTTCACAAAATTCAATTTGATAAAATGGACCCCTTCACAAAAATCAATTTGATAAAATGGGCCCCTTCACAAAAATCAATTTGATAAAATGGGCTCCTTCACAAAATGCTATTCCATAAAAACTTACTATTTATTATTTATTTATTATTTTGTGATTTTTAAAATATGTAATTTGTAAACAAGCAAGTTCACCAGAGAGGAAAACTTCAGCAAAAGGATTTTAAACGGTTTTTGTTTTTAAATGCTTGGTCTGAATTTGATTAACTGGATATCAACTTTCGCCACAAAATGTTATTTTTCACAAAAATGTAATAAATTTCACAAAAATAACCTTTACTTTTCACAAAATGGGCCCCAAGAAAAAAAAACCTGCATCGACCCCTGAACACACAAGTTGTAGTTTGTTAATCTGTAAAGTATAGGATTGCTGTACTAAATCTGGTGCAGCGGAACGGCAAATACCGTTTAGTGTCAAACCAATATTGATGACTAAAATTGTGCTTCTACAGAAACTTCTCCATCGAGTGTTTCCTTCACTAACGCAACCCGGTATCCGGACCCGAACACTGCGAAGTATAGAAAGATGTACGCTAGGCATAACTAGAAGAGACAGAAAGAGAATAACCTGGATGAGAAGTTAGACGAAAATTTTTGACGTCATTGAAAGAATTAAACGTTTAAATGGAAAATGGGCGGGGCACATTGCAAAAAGATAAGACAGTAGATGGAGCACAAACACCCTACAGTAGTATCCCAGTGATGTAAAACGACCAAGAAGATGACCTCAAGTAAGATGGAGTGATGAAATCAGATAAGTGGTCAGTGTTAATTGGATGACTAAAACAACAGGAAACAATGGAAAAATCTGGGTGAGAATCCAGCAGTGGATTGAAAACAGTTGTTGATGATGATGATATCTAATCTTTATTTAGCATACTTACGCCTTACACATTACTAAATACATACTTGATCTTTACTTTTTATATTTTAATCAAGTTTTACATTTTCTTAATATTTAGTACTTTATTGTTTTACTTAATAATTTACTTTATTATAGACATATTCATTGTAATTTCAAATGCATTATTACATTCGTATTACTGCTTAAAAAATGTAAATAAACCAGAAATCTGCAAATAATTTTTTGCTTGTAATTACAATCATTTTTAATTATTAAAAATATGACATTACCATCAGTTATAAATATTAAGATTTTTTTTTTTTATTTGACACAAAACAAGGCAGGTGCTTTCATGCTGTATGACGTTTTTCGACATAAAATAAGATGTGCTTTTACTTTTTCATAGTTGTTCAAATATCCCATAAGGCTTAAATAGTAAAGTTCCTAAAAATAACTTAATAAATTTTACTGTAAGATCTTTTGAAGAAACAAACGGTAAGAAATTATTGTATATCTTGTGTATATATGCTGATTTATTCATTTTGAATGAATGTGATGCACTTATAAAGTTAGGTAGAAATGTATATTTTTTCTTTTCTTCTTTACAGACGTATGCCGAGCAGAAATTTATGTGACAACAGCAAGGTGGAAGAAACCAGATTGCTGCAAAGAAAAAAAAATTATGTTTTGTGATGTGGAAAGTTGTAAATAAATATTTGTTTTGTATTTTATTGTGGAAAGTTATAAATAAATATTTGTTTTGTATTTTATCGTGAAAGTTGTAAATAAATATTTGTTTTGTTTTTAATGTGAATTTTTTTATTGTGCAATTTGTAACATTATAGAATTTTTAAAAAATAATAAGATTATTCAACAGCGGTTATCATTTTCCCTATACTATCTTTCATGACATTGTGAAATATATTTTTTGATTTTTATTCCTTTACTGATTTCCAATTAAATTGGGAGTAAAATTTTAAAATTTTCAGGTATTCACTTCTGATGACTTTTGCATAAAGATTTAATTTTTGTATGTCATATAATTTAAGTTTATTATTTTATATTGAGCACTTAGTGTAATACGTGCAATTATTTAAAATACAGAAGTTGTTTATTCATTAAAGTTAGAACAATGAAAGCAAACAATATCTTAATATTGCTCAAATTTGTGTTAATACTTTGTGACATATATCAAATGCACTTTCTGGGCCATTAGCATTTACATAATCATGATACTGTCTCATTTTGTTAAAGTAAGGTAATGTATTTAAGTACAAAGGTAAGTAAAACAAATTGAATCTGAAGCTGTATAGCCAAATTATCACAGCAGTAAACGTGTGCTTCGGTCACCAAATATGAAAGGGCATACTTTTCTATCCTTTATTTGTTTTGAATGCAAAAGTATTAACAGATGACTTATGCAGTAGCTTTATTCTAGAAAAACAATGTAAAACCATAATCAGAGGGACAAAACGATACTTTTAAATTTCATGTGGCACCTTATCAGAGGACAATCAAATGCATAACATTTGTTGCATATACCGGGTGTTCCTAAAGTAGATCAGGTATTTACATGCTTTTTTTAGTAAGTAAAACAAATAATTGCAAAGTAAAAAAAAAAATGTTATTTAAAAAAAACTTAAGGGTGTATTCAAATCCAAACTGCTTATTTTGAGACACATTTTTAAATTCATTTTTGCTTGAAAATGCATCCAATTGGCAGGTTCTCTTATTCAGAAACTTTATAATGTCCGTGTTGTCTCGATTTTTTGATAAAGGCAGAATATATTTTTAAAAATGCTGTCAAAATGGACATTTTGAACCGAATTTCCCGAACCGATAGCGCTGGAAAAAAAAAAAGTACTTCAGGGTTCCCAGCATCATGGAAAGTCAGGGAAAATCTGGAAAGTCATGGAATTTCAAAGTAGTCAGGGAAATTAAAAAATATATAGAAAAAGTCAGGGAATTTACAAATATTTTCTAAAAAGTCATGAAGTTTTGGAGGAAAAATGATTCGCAATCCATCATATAGTTTCGGGGGGAAAAAGGGAGAATTTTGAAGAGCGATCACAGAAAAAAGAATCGCTAATTTTTGACAAAGGATTGCAAAAATAAGTAACAAATTTCGTTGTATGCCCGTTTGGTCAGAAAATGTTTTGAGATTTGGTCAGGGAAAGTCAGGGAATTTTTTTAGATTTGGTCAGGGAATTTGCCAGTCATGTTTTGCTGGGAACCCTGTACTTTGAAAATATTTGTTTGTAAATCAATTTCTAATTAATTGAATGAAAAATAAAAACATAGGTCCCTTATAAATCTCTTCATAAATCACGCCGCCAAGTTTCATGTTTTTACTTTTAAAAATGAGTTTGAAAATGTGTCATAAAATTTTGAGTTGTTGAGCATGGAAAAATATTTTTTTTGAATACTGCCTTAAGTTTTTATATGACTTCTTACGACAAGAATGATAAGTTCCACTTCAGACATAGCACTTTAAAATTTTTTCATGACCTTTTTTTAATTGCATCATTTTATATAATATTTGCTCAAATTAAGAATAAAATATGTAAAAAATAATTATATACAAGTAAGGAATTTTACAAAATATCTTAAATTTTCTTGAATTTTATCGAGAATATAAGATGAAAGGGCTATATAATTATATATGATATATTTCAATATATATAAGTAAGGAATTTTACAAAATTTCTTAAATTTTCTTGAATTTTATCGAGAATATAAGATATCTTCTGCCTTCAATTTGCATTTTTAAAATTCATATATACCTCAATATATTGTTACTGAAAACATTTTTTATTAAATAAATTATATAGTGTATGAGATCTTTGTTAGATTGGATTTTTTTAAAAAGAAAGATTATTCCATAACCTTTCTTAAAAAATAAAAACTTTTATTCCCTCTAATAAATCTAATAAATGAAGTTATTTTTAAACTATAAAATTTATTAAATAAATGTTTTCAGTAACAATAGATATATGCATTGTCATATGTTTATGTACATATGAATTTAAAAAATGCAAATTGAAGGCAGTAATATCATGAAAACCATCCACAGGATGCTGACAAGTGTGACATTTTGACACCCAGAGGATGCCCTATAACCATCCATAAGGTGTTGTGTAATGACATCCATAGGATATTGACAGGTGTGACATTTCGACACCCAGGGGATATCCTATAACTGTCTACAGGATGATTTCATCCATCCGCAGGATATCAGCTTATCCTAAATATGACATTATGTGGATGCTTTTAGGATATCAATAGGACATCACAGAGGATGTAATGCAAGTGTCCTATAACCGTCCAAAATGTGTCATGAGATGACATCCATAGGACGTTGAAAGGTGTGACATTTCGAAACTTAGGGGATGTCCTGTAACTGTCGAGAGTACCATTTCATCGGTCCACAGGATATCAGCTTGTCCGAAATATGACATCTTTTGGATGTTTTTAGGATGTGTTTGTGTTGTCTGGGTATTTGTTCAAAAACTCATGAAATTGGCAGGTATTTTTTTTTTCAGAAACTATGTAATGGAAAGACGTTTTTCTATTTTTTGGTAAAGGCAGAAGATCTGTCAGAACATACTCCCAAAGTCAGCGTTTTTATCCGAAATCCGAGGCAGCAGAGCAAGAAAGGGGAAAAGTTGTGTCGTCACATGACACGAAATGCTTATAACTCGATAAACATTCAAAATCTATTTTACGTGTATGTACGCTGTTTTTGTGATGTCATTTTACAGTCATTTCTGAATACTGGGTAGAATGTATAGACCGGTATAGATGTCGATCTTAGCAGAAAACTTGGCAACTTTGCTGACAGCTTGGTGACATTGTGTGTGAAATTTCATGTCAAACACTTAAGTGTAAAAATATAGAAATTAAAATTTTACGAACTTCTTTAGCTGAATTATGGTCTAGATTATGCGTGATGAAGTCACAAGATTTTTCACGAAAACAAAGATTGAAATAAGATTGTTCAACATTGAATGAGTGAATGAAGTGTTTAGCCATTACTTTCGATTTTTCAGACTTAATCGATACCTTGCATTTAATTCTTCGTATAAGTTTTTTCTAGAAAAATGGCTTGCTTTGTTGAAAACTAAGCTTTGTGTCTAAACATTTTTTGCATCATCCTTATTATAATACGCATTTTTGTGAATTTTGTCATACGAGTGGTGATCAGTGTGTAATGACTGCTCAATATTATATACAGAACGAAAGAAAAAAAAAGCGTTGTTGAAGACTAAGCTTTGTGTCTAAACATTTTTTGCATCATGCTTATTACAATACGCATTTTTGTGAATTTTGTCATACGAGTGGTGATCAGTGTGCAATGACTGCTCAATATTATCTACAGAACGAAAGAAAAAAAAAAGATTTACATTAGACTTTATTTATAGATTTTTTGTCAGAGTAAAAAAATATGAAAATTTCGCGACAATATTTTCATAATGTTGGAAAGTGTTTCACAATCTAAGAACGGCACGATATTAATATTTCTTGTTAAATTATTATAAGTAAAATTTCAAACCTTGTTTTAAAACACGAAAATATTTCATAGGTTAATGAAATATTTTAAAGGACCAAAATAAGTTGAGTGTATTTTTTTTTAAATAAATAATTTTAATTTATATATTTTATGTTCGTTTATATTAATATTGCATTCAAGTATTAAAAAAAGATTTTAGTCAAGTTTAAAAAAGACAAATATTTTAGAGAAATAATTTAATAAATAATAAATAAATTTAATTAAAAAAGCCATATCATCACATAATATAACATAAATAAAACCCATCGTCAAAATATAAAATTTGATTAACTAAAAAATAATATTCTGTATAAATTATTAAAATGAAAGTTCTATGTTCAAAATCAGAAAACATTTTGTCTTTTTAAAACTCCAAAAAAGAAAGAAAAGAAAAAAAAAGAAAGAAAGAAAATCATATTTATTTGGGGATCATACAGCAACAGTTACTATTTTAAACTGAAACTTACGGATATAAGTGACTATTAACAATATTCTCAAGGGGAAACTCTATATTTTCTAACACAACCACAAAGACATTTTTATTCTTAAATGCACGAAAGTCAATCCACTTGTCAAAAAATGAAGAATGCTGTTCGATTCTAAATCATTTCAATAATCATGCCTGCAAATTTAATGTTTGTATATGTAAAAACAAGTCCGTGAATCTATTATAAAATTTCGCGTAGTTGAGCGGGTAAAAATGTTTTTTTTTTCTACAAACAACATTAATTGAATATTGATTGTAAATTTTTGTACGTATATTCAAATTAATAAATTAAGGAAACATTAACTAAAATTGAAACAATTAGTATTCATGACTATATCTAGTTCATTAGTTTTCCTAATAAAGTATACTAGCCTTCCACTGAAAAACTTTTAACCCTCTTTTAAGATTTTTATTAAATTTCCATTTTTTTTCCGTTTCTCTAGCTTATACTTATTTTTCATTTTCTATACGGAAACCGTGTAACTGATTTGGATATTTAGATCGTATATGGGAAGAAGATGAGAAAAAAATAAAAATTAGAATAAAAAATATGTATTTCTTAAAAATAAAAATGAAAAAAGCGAGAAAGCACCAGAAAAAAAAAACACCTTTTTATACTTATGGAAAAAAGGATAATGAATTTTTATAATATTCTCATTTGTAAATTAAACGTATATCAGTTAATTAATATAAAATACAGTAATCCCTTAACATTCGCGGATTTAACATTCGCGAGTTTTGATTATTCGCGAAATATAAAATGAAGAACATTTCAACTTTCGCGAATACTTAACTTGGTTATTCGCGGATTTCGTTTTATAAGGATTTTTTTTTAAGTGAACTTCCTTTGTTTTACCGGAAACATGATTTTATGCAAAAAATAGATTATCCCCCTTTTTTTGGCTTTTCTCCAATTTATATTGAAAGACCAAAACGCAATTTTTTTCTTCGAAGTATGTAATGCGCATGCTCCTAAATTTTGTTTATCGTTTGAATTACGTAAGTCCCCGTAGGATAGATTTGTTCTTTCTATTCGCCTGTCAATTTTTTCTTCTCAGTGTTTAGCAAAAGTAAGAAAAAGAAACTTCATCATGTCGCCTACAGCTAAAAGAGTGAAAAAATTTTTGAACCTTTGCGAAAAAGTTAAAATTTTAGATAAATTGCGAATGGGAGAAAGAGCGTGCGCGGTCGGTCGTTATTTTCATATTAATGAATCTACGGTCCGATCAATTAAAAAAAAGGAAAAGGCTATAAGAGATAGCGTTTCAGCAAGTGCACCGACTAGTGCAAAAACTGTATCGCAAGTACGGAGCAAGTCATTGGAAGAAATTGAAAATGCCTTAAGTATTTGGATAGAAGATATGAACCAGAAGCAAGTGCCGCTAAGTTCAGCTTTAATACGAGCCAAGTCTAAAAAAATATTTGACGCAATAAAAGTAAAGGATGATACTTTATTTGACTTCCAGGCAAGTAACGGATGGTTTCAAAATTTCAAACATAGGCATAGTTTACACAACATAAAGTTAGTTGGCGAATCGGCTTCTGCGGATCATGTAAGTGCTCAAAAATTTCCTGAAGAACTTACAAAAATTATTGAAAGAGGCGGATATGTTCCAGAACAAGTGTTTAATGCCGACCAGACAGGCTTTTTTGGAAGAAAATGCCGAAGAGAACTTTTATTGCCAAAACAGAAAGCACAGCTCCAGGTTTTAAGGTAGCAAAAAATAGGGTATCTCTTCTGTTGTGTACCAATGCTAGAGGCGATTTTAAAGTAAAGCAGAAGAGATAAAGTTAATTCATAGTAGTATAGAGTAAAGTTAATTTATAGATCGCAAAACCCTCGTGCTCTCAGAGGTAAAGATAAAAGCAAGTTGCCTGTTTTCTGGCGAGCAAATACCAAAGCATGGATAACAAGCGTTTTGTTTCTGGATTGGTTTAATGATTGTTTTATTCATGAGGTGAAGAAATACCTTTCATCTAAAAATCAGTCATTTAAAGTTCTACTCCACATTGACAATGCTCCTGGACATCCACTGAGTTTAAAAGATGCCCATCCCGACGTCGAAGTGGTTTTTTTACCCCCTAATACAACTTCACTGATCCAACCGTTGGACCAAGGAATCATAGCTGCGTTCAAAGCTTACTACACAAGAAGATCTTTCAAAAGAATTTTAGAATCGATTGAAGTAAATTCAGAAGCCACGGTCACATCGAGTTGGAAAATTTTCAACATAGCAGATTGCATTGCCGAAATTGATGCAGCATGGATGGAACTTAATGAAAGTTCAATTAATTCTTGTTGGCGAAGTATTTGACCCCAAGTGGTACAAAAAGAAAATCAAATGCCTTCAATTTCCAAACCTATTGAAGAAATTGTGGAACTGGCTCATCAGGTCGGAAGTGATGGTTTCGACGACGTAAGGTGAGAAGATGTAGAAGATCTGATAATATCCCATGGTGATGGACTTACTGAAGAAGAACTTCTAGAAATCCTTGAAGAAAAAATTACACAACCAGACAATGGCATAGACGATGAGAGCAGGAATTGTGAAACTGGAGGTAAGCGTCATTTTTTATGTTTTTTTTTGTTGTTGTTTGTTTTTTTTACTAAAATTTCTAAAATTAAAATTTTTTATTGCAGGTGAAATATTTTCTGAAAAAAATGTCGCGGAAATTTTAAAATTACAACAACAACTTGTTGATAAAGCGATAGAATGTGATCCCTCGCTAGTGAGGAGTCTGAAATTTAAAAGAGAAATTGAGGCTGCAACTTTTCCTTACATGGAAATCCATAAACAAAAGATCTCTTCTGCCAAGCAATCACATATTGCTAGTTTTTTTCAGCCATCAACCAGCAAATAATCTTTTTATATTATGTTTATAATTGTTCAAACTTATTTAGAGTATGTATTTTTAATATTTAATAAATACACTATTTAAATTTCAAATATTTTTTCCAATTAAAAAAAATCGTAAAACCTAACCCCCTTTTATGCATGGGAGGATACTCTCAACATTCGCGATTTTGACATTCGCGGAGATTTCCGTGAACCTAACCCTCGCGAATGTTAAGGGATTACTGTATAGCATTCAAATGGTCATAGATAACAATTACAATGTAATTAGAAATCATCTTTACTCTGAAAAAACCCTTCCAGATATTGCAATTCTATGTGATACTGATTTCACAAACTTTTATCATTTAAAACGGCGTAAAAAAAGACGTCAAAAGATATTTTCCACATTTGTTGAAAAGCCCCTAAAAACCCAGGATTATAGCAACCTTGCCAAGTTAACAATGACAAAAATACATAGTTGTAAAACATATTTGCTTGTTTTGGGGAGCCTGTCTGTCAAACCATGAAATAGTGAAACAACCGCGCCAGATTACAATAAATTTCGTCTGTGACAGTGACAGTTGTACAAAGAAAACTATTTTCACGAGCAACAGCTAATCAGTTTGGGTCAAATAGTTTACAGGATAATGTTTAAACTCTATTATTTTCTAAAGCCTTTAATTTGAGTCATTGGGGAGGCGGTAAAGTGGATTTCTAGAGAGCAACAAAAGCAGAAATGCCTTACGCAAATCGCAATCTCCATATCTTTTGGATTGAGGAAAAAAAAGTTTTATACAAGGGTTTTTGAGATGGGTGTCTATGATTTCGGTCTTGTCTGTAAAAAGAAAAAAAAGTTTGGAAAATTTAAAATGTTTTGATGAGGGGTCGAGTCAATCATGCTCGGACGGACAAAAAAAATTCCAGCCCCGTCCCGCCTTCCTAGCTACGTGCATGCTGAAGTGTTAAAAAATTTCAAGCAATTGGACTAATAAAATCATCTACAACTGCTTGCAGTCTTTAATTTGATCCCAACAATTATAATGGTAATTTTGAACATAGTGGTCAACTGAATGTTTCTAAAAATGAAAAAGTTGTGCATAATTTTCTTACATCAAATCAATTCTGCAAGATATATTTAAGGCTCCTACAAATATTGAGGAGTGTTACAATTTAATCAATTTTATTGGAGTTCAGTGAAAATACTAATAAAGGAAAATGATGATGACACCTAAACATGCCTTTGAATTAATTGATCAAAAACTTTATTTCTTCTATTACAAACATGTTGCTCATATATTTAAAAATATCAAATCAAATGTGAATGTTAAATAATGTATGTGAATAAGTAAAAGTAATATTTCCCTTCTTATCATCTACATTTAAACATCGAAGTACATATTTTTTACACGAAGTATTTTTCTTTGGTTTCATATTCGAATAAATAATACCTGCAATTTCTTTCTCTTTTTAAGAGTCAAAATTATACATTCCTATTTTTTTTCAATCACTTGTTCATGTAATTTTACAAATCTGATAAAAGTAATAAAAATATTATTTTTATCAGATTTATTTATACTGTACACTCTTTATATATTTATTTAATAATGCAAAATTCTGATTATTTATAAGAAATAAATTAAATTTCATTATATAATTAGATAATTCTAGAAAGTTAAAATAATTTTCCTTCTACATATATAATTCTAAGAAAGTTAAACTAATATTCCATCAATATATAATAATTATTCTACTATGTACTCTGAATTAATTAACATTCTTGAACTTGCCTATAAATGTAACCTTTCTATATTGATACTTTTTCTGGTCCTTTCAGTATTGTTATAGACAGGTTTCACTGTTTTATTTTTAAAGTTATGCTATAATTGGTATAGCAACAATAGTAAATTAGCAAATAATTTTTGAAGTGTAATATTAATTTGGTATTATTATTAATATTATTTGAGTATTATTAATTATATTTGAGTATTTTGTTACTATTACATAGCAAAAGTGGTGTAAGTAAAAAAAAAAAACGATTTCAGTTATTTAGTAATATATTTAAACAAAATAATTGAAATACTGTTAGGAAAATAAGAACATATGTATTCATTAAAAGAACAAATTAAATAAATTTAACATGACAAAAGATTTAAAATAATAATAATTAATGTAATGAATTAGAATCGTATGACGAGTTTTAAAATAAAATAATAAGTAAACAATGATATTCTATGAAGTTGCTTCGTTTCATTTTAAGATCTGTTTTGAAATATATGTCATTCTTAGCCTGTACAGAAAACGAAATTTTCTAAGGCATTTACTAACCAAATCTGTAAGGCATTCAACTAAAATACAATACAAATAATCCAGTTGACAAATGGTCTACCCACAGACAATAGAACCCTTATCCTATATATCCTATTCTGTGGGTCTACCTATACACCCATTGTGCATGTGGGAAGGGGAAGTGTGCCGATAAACGCCTTCTTTATCGCCCAGTGTGGAACAAAGGGGGGTGACACGAATGCACATAGACGGTCATGACCACTTTGAAGTAGAAAATCAGAACCGTTCATACGCGCCCATGACTATTTAGCAGTAAAAAATACTGACCGTCTATAAGCGGTCATGACCATTTAGAAGTAAAAAACGTTGACCGCGTATACGTGTTCATGACCACGAAAGGGTTAAGAAAAATAGTGTAAATAAATAAATGTCCAAGACTATTTTTGTTTCTGTTTTCATTTATATATTGTAAATTTTATTGTTTAAAGTTACTGATAAATAATACTTTAGTGAATGGGGATTTTCTTAATTTCTTTTCCCTCTCTCTCTCTTTATTTTTTTATTTTTTATTTATTTATTTATTTTTTTGAGATTCTAATGGCCAAATTCTTTCATTTGTTTATTGGGTGCTACAGTTTGGCGAATAATTTGACGATAGTTTTTTAATGAAAAGTGGGCGACGGGATAAAAGAGAAGTACCGGAATATTTATCTTCATTTTTTTAGTTATATTAAGAAATATATATTTTTAATATTTGCTGAATCACTTATTTCTTTAATTTTTCATGCATTACATTAGTAAAGATTGTAAGTTCTATTATTCTTTTTAAATATTCCTTACTCATATAAAAATAGTGTGTGTTTTCTGTGGTGATTAGCATAAACATTGTAAAATTAAAATTATTAGATTTTATCCAACTTCAACTGTCATAACTGATGATGAAGAAGTCATTTTTGGCGATTTTTCTGTTACCTGTAGAATGTTTGTTTTTCGTGTAGCCCCGAACTAAGAGAAAATTTCAATCGATAAAATAATTGTATTTCGTTAAGCATTAAATTTTCTTATTTTTAATCTCCGAAAGAAACAATAATCAGGGATTTAATTAATTTTACAATCTGTGGTGTACCAAACAATTTTGATTAAGTCGGTACAGATGTCGCAGACGCACCGTGGTTTCTTTTTGGCGCAAAAATGGCGATTTTTGCTTTGTATGAAAACCTGGTTAAAAAACTGAATACGCGTGTAAATGAATAAAATAAAGTAATAGAAAAATAATTAATAAATACCATTAAATGCATGTATTTAATAATAATAATGTGTGAAAATCGGGTTTTCTCGCCAAAATGGCGCACAAAAATAAATCGCACCGGTTTTGCCAATACTGATCCGACTGCGCCATCTGTTCCATGTAAGGATATTTTTTATTTAATAAATAATATTTATTGATGTTTAAAAACAAATTTATGAGTAATTTAATATATTGTAATCTTTTTATAACGGATGAGATTTCTCTGACTTTTTGCCTACCAGTATAATCTTAGAGATAATGTTGTTCTGTTAAATCACAAAATATTCCGATTAAATAAAAAAAAACATTTCCTCTAAGATTATACTGGTCTGCAAAATGTCGGAGAAATCTCATCACTCTTTTATGATAGTTTTATTGTTTCATCAAATGTTAAAAGAAAATAAATTGGTGATATTGATATTTTTATAACGTAATCGATCTTTGTTTACAATTCTACCTTGTCCAGATAACTTGAAGTTACCGTCAGAGAGACTTCAATTTTGGGCAGAGTTGTAGCGTCCTCTGGCTATTGCCGAGGCTAAAGAAAAAGAAAGGCTACCGCGGTGCTTTACGCGTATCTTTTTTACAGACCACGGGAGTCACGTGATTCTCGAATGCACCAACACATTAGAACTCAACACATTTAACGTCCGTAGGACAAAGTTTTGGAATTTCTTCTTTAAAAAAAGGAAATAGAACATTATTTTGATAATAAATAGTGTTAATTTTGACATTTTTCTCAACTTTTTTGAAGTGAAAACTTCTTTAGGCGCGTTAGGCATTTTTTGAGATGGGAAAAAACCATTGAATTCGCGACACTGTTACCGTTACTGTTACCGACACCGGTACTTTTCGGTCAGCCGGGCGCCAGTAATATATATACATGTATATATACACGCACACATATATCTACACATATCTACAGATACATATATATACATACACATATATATGCATATATGGATGTATATATCTACAAATTTATGTATATACATATGTATTTATATATGTACATATATCACTGGCGCCCGGCTAACCGAAAAGTACCCCGACACCTCTGTATATTTGGCAACAATTCTGCAATAGCTGGTTCAGGTAAGCAACCATAGATTTGCTTAAATTAATATCTCACTTTGACAGCAAAAGTGATATTAGTCTCTATTTAGCATTATTTGAAAGACAAATTTCTCGAATGAATATAATAAAAGAAAATTGGGTCACACATTTGTTAAGTTTAATTCCATTAGAAATCGCCAATTTTATAGCTAGAGAACCAGAAACATTGGCGAAGAATTACGATTATGTAAAAGATTTACTTCTTAAACGCTTCAAAATGACGCCAGAAGAATTTAGGCAGAAATTAATGTCACATAAAAAAGAATCTTCAGCCACTTGGCGCGATTTAGCATTTGAATTAAAAAATCATTTGGAAGAATCGATTAGCGGTCTTAAAGTATCTGATTTTGAATCCTTAAAAGAATTAATAGTAGTAGATCAAATTAAGAAAAGGTTACCTATAGAAATGAAAGAACATTTTATTGATGATCTTCCAAAAATTAAAAATGTAGCCGTATTAGTAAGTAAACTAGACGATTATGATGCGGCAAGACGTAATGTTAAAACCATGAATAGAATTTCACACCACTTAGTAGATAGAAAACCCGAAGTAAGTAAAAATGAAAATTAACAAACTTTCTTTCATACCCAATACCAAAACAAAAGAAATAAATCTCAAATTAGGTGTTTTAGATAGATGTAACTCTCAAGGCCACATAGCGTCTCAGTGTAATAATAGCAATAACGGTTAAACTAATGAGTTCAGTCAAGACTCTACCGAAAACTATCGAAATTATAATCGCCAAAATCACAATCCTAATGCCAATGTACAGGAAAAAGCTAACATTGCTACAATTCGAATCAGAAATAAGTCTAAACCTAATGGAATGGGTAAAATAATTAATATCAAAGGCAAAGAAGCAAATCTATTGTCTGATACAGACAGCTATATTTCTTTATTCAGTTACGAATGTTATGTCATATTGGGTCGCCAAATTTGTCTTCTGTTGATATCTTATTAACTGACACTGGCGGAGAAACTGTAAATCTAATTGGATATTTTGTGTATGAAATACGTGTCGATGGGTTTCTTATATCAAAGAAATTTTATGTTTCAAAATCTCTCGCATACGATATTGTAATAGGGTAAGACGTGATCAGCAAACTAAAGTTGGCGATAGATGAAGAGGGAATTAAAATTGTTGGCGAGCGCAATACTTTTCAAGTACGTTGCCTTAAAGTTGTAAATAATTCCGATAAAAAATTAAATTATGTTGCCAATTCATACAATGAAGCGAAAGGATCAAAAGGAAATAGTTCACGTGCAGAAAACGAAATGATTGGTATTATGAATAAAAATAATTCAGAAAATTATTTCAAGACAAATTTAGCACGCGCGGTGAAAACAGATAAAAGTGACTCAACTCGCGAGACCAAATCAAAAGATGAAAATGAAATAAAAAAACACGGAAAATATTATAATTTAACGAGCACGAGAAAAAAATAGACAGAAGTAATATAAAAAGAAAAAATGAAAATAATGAAATATTTCAATTTATAATATAATATTAAAATGTACACTAGCGAATTAAATGAAAATTGTAATATAATTTTTGTGGTAGTAGTTTATAATAATGAATAAAAAAAACACTTCATTTAAAAGTATTTCTTGCACAATAAAACGTTTCCTGACGATTCAAAAAATACACACGTAATTGTTCAAGTTTTCACTTCTGTCGTCACTCCCGGAGTGCCATTGTTTTTTTTTCTTTAATTTTCCGTTGTAAGAGATTCCAGCAATCACCATAAATCTTTTACAGAAACTTTCTTTGCAGTGTTTGAACCAAATTTTTTTACGTCTTTTCCGAAAATAAATCGATTTTTTTATTACAGTCATTTAGATAAATCCACGCTTCATCAATTGTGACATTTTTCCCCACTTCTCACGTACTAAATGATTTTCATATAACGGAATAGGAAAAATTCTCTTCAGAAAGAGTAAATATATAACCTTCAAGCCACTTGCTTCTTTCAGGTGCCATTTCAGTAGCAGACGATATATTTTCAAAGCAGTCAGTATTTTGGTTATTACATGTTGCCAGACTTTCCTCTGTTGTTTCTCATTGTGTTTTAATCTAACATCGAAATCGTTCCCAATATGTGTAAACACTAGGCCAACAAAATTAGTTCAAAAAAGAGCCGTGCTAACCAAAAATTCGCGGAAAGCTGGAAATTGTTTTAATCTCTTTGTTTTACATCCAAATGAAGGAATTTGAAGTTTGTCCCATTTTTCCTGGTGAGCTTTAGACGTAGCACCACAAAAACCGCAAAATGTTCGGACTTTTTCCAGTATTTCGCAAATAACTCAAAAACCGTTCACTCTACAAAAAATATCCTTGTTTACAAATTGTAGAAAATAAAATTCTGCGTTGATTGAGTGCTACAGACTAAAAATTACACCAATAATAAGTGAGATATAATAAATAAAAAAAAGTACATTTTTCCAAAATTTTCTAAAAAAACCCTCATAAAATCGGTTTTTTGACTCTGAATAACTCAAAAAGTGCTCATATAATCAAACCAAAAGTACTCGCACATATATTTGCGTTTATGATTACAATTTTGAAACCTTAGAGACCAAGTATAAAATAGTAGAACTATTATTATTATAAATATTTAAATGTACACTATATTCATTTTGAACTATGAATGTTTTGGAGCATGTATGTTATGTTAGCAAGCATATAGAGCAGTGGTTCCCGACGGGGGACGCACGCTCCACCCCAGGGGGCAATTTAACTTTTTAGGGGGCAATTTGAGAATTTAGCGAAATTCAGTTGTCCGTCCACTGAATTCTAAAACAATTTGAAAAACTCTTTTTAAAAGTAATCAAATATAAAACACAAATTTAAGAAAGAAATAATTTGCAAAATAAATTTTCTGATTTAAAACATTTTTTGTTTGAATTGTTTTAAATAGACACTTGGGAAAACACAAAAGTCAAAGCGCTACCGCCAGACACATGACCAGAAATTCGATCAATCAATTAAAACGCATCTTTTTAGAGATCTTTACTTAAAGATCCTAGAGCGAATATCTGAATCTGGCTGATAGTCAGTGACAAAAAAATTTATTAGTTTTTGGAAAGAATTTCTTCCAAAAAGAACACTTCTTTGCAAATAAAGGCAATAAACTACGTTTAATAAAAATGCTCATTGAAAAACTGGAGCAAGACAATTTTACTGTGGAGCAAGCTGCCGAGGATGCAGATACTACCATCGTGATGGAAGACATCCAACTTGATCAGCAGTCATCATAGTTGCGTAAGATATTAATCTGCTTGTGCTTTTGACTGCATTTGCTCCAAACTCATCCACAATATACTTCTTGAAACCTGGGAACGGACAGTCAGGCAATGTTTTGTATTCACCGTTAAGTTTCAAGTACTCGCCGATTGTGAAGAATAACATCCTATTCCTGCATGCTTTTAGTGGTTGTGACTCTACATCGGCCTTTTTCAGGCAGGGCAAACTGAAATTTGTCAAGCTTTTGGAAAAATTGCTCACTTACAGGATGTTCCAACAGTCTTTAATAACCAATATGCTACGCCTCAGGAAGTAAGTGCTGCGGGGCAGAAATTTATTGCCACCTTATACAATCCCCAGTACGACGAAGCCACAACACTGCACAAATTGCGTTACAACATAGCAAAATAGCTTATAAAGATCCAATTTAACCTCGTTTCTCTGCCGCCAACTGAAGATGCAGACAAACAACAATCATTCAGAGCTTTTCTTCAGATCAATATTTGGAATGGAAGGCTGATGAATCCCACTGATTGGGGTTGGAAGTCATTCAGGCATGGTATACTTCCAGTCACCACGAACGTTGTAGCTGCCCCACCAGAGCTCCTAAACACTCTGTCATGAAAATGTACAAAGGGGTGCAAAGGTGTTTTATGTTCTTGTAGAAAGCACGGGGAATGCTCAACTATATGTTACCACTGTAAAGGTGTGTCGTGCACAAATACCGCGGAGGAAGAATACCCACAAACCGGATACGACGAAAAAGTAGATATGGATTAGGAGGCCTTCCATCTAGAGGAAGAGGAAGAAGAATGGACAACTCTAGGTCCAGCAAAAAAAACAAGTTGCAAATTGTACGTCAAACGTAACAAACGAGGTGCGTTCGTACTGTAGCTAGTTATATAAATATTCAGATCTTGATGATTTTTAATTCTGTGAAATGAATTATATCGTCTGCAGATTAATTTCTGTAATAAAATAAGTTTCTCGGTCGCTTGACGATTAAACCTCGGAACCTCCTATAACAAAAAAGCACCGATTTTTTTTTAAATTTCAAATTTCTTGATAAATATTTTTATTAATATTTTCTAAAGTTTTGATTCGATTTTGATAAAATTTGAAATGTCTCGACAAAATTCTGCAAAGATAATATATCTGAAATTTAAAAAAAATCGGTTGGGTAGTTTTTGCGTTGTTATATGCGGACAGACGGACAGACAGACGGACGGACAGACGGACGGACCAGACGACGACAATAGGTGCTACGTATTTATATAATTACGAACGTACCTAAAAACGCTCTAAGCTCGATTTTCCTGTATTTTCCTCAAGTAACATGAGTTGATTTTATTACCGTTGCTTTTATACTACTTTTTTTAAATAAATTATTTTTCTTGATTTTCTATTATTATATTTTCTTCAACATTTTATAAAATACATAATTTTAAGTACGCATACAATTCTTTCATTTTTCAATTACCTATCCGTTATATTCATCATTTCGTTGGATTTTTAAACTATAATCATTTATGCACCTCAAAAAATAATTTGCTTACAAACGACAGAATTTAAATTAATTTGGGGAAATCGGTTGCATTTCAAGTGTAATGATCTGTTGAAAAGGTTGATGAAAATCCCATATTGATGTAATTAAATTTTGAAGTTGTTAATTAAACAGTACCATTCGGCGATTTATGCAGTTAAACTGTTTTGTAAGTGAAATGATTTATTTAATCGACAATTGATACTCAAAACACCAATTTTATGGAGTTTTTTTTAGAAAAATTTGGAAAAATGTACTTTTTTGATTTATCATATCTCATTTATTATTAGTGGCATTTTTAGTCTGTAGTACTCAATCGACGTAGAATTTTATGCTCTACAATTTGTGAATAAGGATATTTTTTGTAGAGTGAACGGGTTTTGAGTTATTTGCGAAATACTGAAAAAAGTCCGAAAATTTTGAGGTTTTTGTGGTGCTACATCTAAAGCTCACCAGGAAAAATGGGACAAACTTCAAATCCCTTCATTTGGATGCAAAACAAAGTGATTAAAACAATTTCCAGCTTTCTGCGAATTTTTGGTTAGCAAAATCCTATTTTTACTGGCCTACACCCTCTGTAGCAGCGTTACGTTATATCTGGTAACCCTGTATTTTTACTAAAAAGCAACAAATAAGGCAGGAGATTTCTTCAAATAAGAGTTTTACAAATTTTAAACTTTTTATTCTGGGGAGGGATGAGGGGAAAATATGAATTTCGAAGGAAGGGATTTGTAATTTAGATGATTTGTTATTCATTTTTTGTTAATAAAGAGCAACAAATAGGACAGTGACAAAGAAGGGATACCAAACATTTTGGGGGTAGAGAGATAATTTAAATGGTTGATTATTTATTTATTGTTACTAGACAACAACAAATAGAGCATATATTTTTTAATTAAAAAATTTAAAGATTTTAAACTTTCTATTCTGAGAGGAGAGGAGGGGAAGGAGAAGTTAAGTTTCAGAGGGAGAAGAGGGAGGTATTTAGATGATTGCTTATTTACTTATTGTTTACTTATTGAAAGCAACAAAAAAGCCAGAAGAATTTTTTTAAATAGTTTTAAATATTTTCTCTGTGTGTGTGTGTGGGGGGGGGGGGAACTGACGTCTTGGTGGCAGAGAGATAGTTTAAATGGCTGATTACTTATTTATAACTAGAGAGCAAGAAAAGAACATAATTTTTTTATAAAGAGTTTTAAATATTTAAAACTTTGTATACTCAGGGTAGAGAAGGAGTATAAATTTTCGATGGAGGCCAGTGGATAATGAAGTTTAGAGGATTGATTTTTTACTTATTTTTATGTTACAGTAAGGACACGAGAATTTAAAATTCTCCAGATTTTAAACCTTTTGTGTTGTTGAATTCAGAGAAGGGAAGTCGACATTTCATATGGGGGGATTTCATTAACATTATATAAAAACCTGAGTAAAAATCTACTAAAAAAGTTAAGATTTTAAATTCTCTCTCTTGGATTTTTGAAATCAATTTATGTGCAAAAAAAAATGTGTGTGTATTGGGGGAGGACTTATATTTGGTGATGGAAAATAAAATCAAAATTGCTTAAAATTGGGAGGGGGTGATTACTTTCGACAGGGGGCTTGCAATCAGAATTTTACGGTATATATATATATATATATATATATATGTGAAAAAATTTGTACTATATACAAAGGTTTTCTCCTTTTTAATATTAGGAATTGGTTTATTTTTAGAAACTGGCCCGATCGGCTTGTTCCAGTCAACGAAATTTGACTTGTGGAAAAGTAATAAAACTTTCCACAAACTTTACTTGCACTCATTTTTAGGTAGCTTTCAATACAAAAAAGTATAAAGCTACCTATTGCAGCCGTTCGGAGGAAAGCAGTTCCGGAAAATTTCGATATATTTTCACCGATCATGCCCCCAGACCCCAAAACCACACTTCGTTCAAATGTTGATTTATATATGTAGATATATATATATATATATATATATATATATATATATATATCTGATATATGTCATACGATAACGCTCGTATTTATAAATCAATTTTGATGAAACTAATTGTGTGTATTAAGCTCACCAATGTCTGGACCGAGTTCGTTGGCCAGCTTGGTCCGCCAGTTTGTTTCAAGATGGCGGCCACTTAAAAAGTTTAAACTAAAATAAATATACAAAAAAGTTAAAAATTCAAATTTATTTTTTAATTACGTGTTAGGCCTTGATACGAGAATTCCAGAGCATATTTTGGTTTACCTCTATCTTAAAAAATGGCTGAGATAGAGCAGTTTGAAATTCTAGGGTGGCTGACATTTTGAAACAAAACAGCACATTAACGCGATTACTCGCAAATTATTTTCTTTCATTGTTGTAATAATTTTCCCAATCATACGCATAAAACTATATATTCATATTCGTCAGCGCCAAAATTGGCGACATTGGTGACAAAATTGGCGACATTTGGCGAAATATCGCCAAATTTGGCGACCAAAATAAGTCTTCATAAATGAAGCCAATTTGGCTATTGCTCAATAATTTGGAGAATTTCTTATTCAAATTCAGTATTAACGAATCTTTTGTAAACGTTTCTTTGCATTTTAACTTGCTGTTTTCGTGTAACATTAGCTAAAATTTTAAAACGAAGATATAGGAAAGCTACCTTTTCCTCTCGGTACAGGCCGGAAGGACTTTTTTGATCTCTTGCAATGCGTGAATTTTCTTTAAATGATGAATTTTATTTTCGTTTCTATAACATTGTGTATTTTATGTTTTTAAAAACATTGTAAATTTAAATATATAAGCATCCTTTTTATTGTTTATGAAATTGATGTTTTTATGGATGTGGTGTTAGGTTTATAGCACGAAACGTCTAATTTGTTATCAGGGTAATTTATTGTTGCCTCAGTGTTTTAAAGTAAAATCTGATTATTTATTTTATTTTTATTGTAAATTTACTTAAACGTTGCATTAAAAGCTATGATATTTTTCTCATCCTATAAGACTACAAAACCCTATTATAAAAAAGTACATTATAAAAGCTATTTTAAAAAATGATAGCAAACTGTTTACTCTTTTAAAGATAAAAGAAAGGTGAAATTAAAATCCGGTTTCCAAAACACAATTTACAAACGCTTCTCGATTGCACCAGTATACTTCAAGCCCTTCGACTTTAATTTCAATACTTTCAAAGTAAAAATATTACTTTGATGGAATCCTATTAAATCTTTCAGTTTTATGAACAAAAATCCAATTTGAAAAAATAGTGTCTTTTTTTCCCTTCACATTTTACGAGATATACACTATACAAGCTTGAAGAATTAACACTCATAAAAATTTGTTTTTTTAAAGTCAAAAAAGTTAATTATTTTGGTTTTTAAGAATGAAAATAAATATTTCTCGCTAACCATGACGACATTTTCGAGATGAATAATTTTGTGGTGCATATTATTGACATTTGCTATCCATTTTCAGTTCAATTTTTTTCTACTTTTTAAAAATTTAAACTAGTCGTTGGGGGCCACCGTAATACTTACCCATCATTGATATGCATAATGTAAAATACTAAAATGTGTAAACTACTTATAAAATGCATTGCAATTAAATAAAATCATGGCATGATGACGTCATAAACTTTAAAGGCTCGATTACTGAATGGCTTGAAAGAAATCTCCTTATAACTCCAAAAATAATAATCCTATTAACTAGTAGTTTATTGCATCTGATTAAGCGCCAAATTTCCAATTAAAATATATCTTTGAAGTGAAATTTGGATGCAATACAGGGTCATGAAAAATCGAAGCGTGTGGGAAATGGGATTCCAAATATCTCGGTAACTCATTATCCGATCGACTTCATGCTTTATGCAAAATTTATGTTTTTTTATTCTCTTTTATATTCACTCCTTAAAATAAACAATTTCGAAAATTTTTATATAACTTTTATCAGGAAGAATATTTCGAGAGTCTGAAAAAAATAGTACTGGTTAATCGAGGTTATTGAAATTAAATAGGCTAATAGGCTTCTTCCCATTATTACATACTAAGTACATACCAAATTGCAAGTCTCTATCTCAATTTTTTCGGGAGATAGAGTGTTTACAGACACACACAGACAGACGGACGACAATTTTTTTTTTCTAAAAATATGTTTTTCGGAATCTCCAGTGTCTGAAACGCGTAAATCCGTCAAAAATTGTTTTTCGAATTTCAAAATGATTACAAGACTTACCCTATACTACGTTTGATGGGTAAGTAATAAAAAAAAATATGGCATCTCTAGGTTAGTCTTGTGCAGATAATAAACCTCCAAGTATTATTTCCAGTGCCATCTTTAAAAATTGGATTAATTTCATTAAAAATAGAAACCTTTCACACATTTCATTTAAGAAACAGGATTTTAGTTGAAAGCACACACACTTAAAACACATCTATTGCATACATTTAAAATACACTAATTTCATGTGAAATACAAAAAGAAAATAAATAATAAAAAATACCATAACGCAAGAACATTTTATTTCAATATTAACCCCGCGGGTCAGGGAGAAAGATCAACTCTACAGCCCCAGCGAGTTATACAAGTTAATCCCACTTGTACACTGTTTTATTTACTTGTGTACATTAACTGTTTTATTTACTTGTATACATTATACTGTTAATAAAAATCATAATTCTTTGTATTTCACTTGTAAGACTATGCAATCGTTGTAATATTGTTTAACATAATGTATTCTAATACGAATAAAACATAGTTTATTATTATTATTATTTAATATTTATAAACATTTTTAATGACATTCTGGATGTACGATTATAATATTTAAGGATATATAATAGAAGTTATGTGAAAAATGTAACATGCGTTAAAATAATACTAAAAGGAAAAATGTGTATACATATGTAGATATTTTGTAATAAACACACGTAATTTCCATCAGATTATAAATTAAAAAATATATAATATAAAAGGAAAACCAACCTTTCTGAAATTATAGACGCATTCAGGGTGTCCTTTATACCACACTAGCTGAACCGTGCGGCGTTGCCCGGGCCCGTGATAATAACAATCTTTTCCATACGAACACGACTGAAATCTGTAAAGCTATCGAAATCAAGTCGAATGAGCCCCGATCACTGTCGTGATCGGGGCCATAAAACCCCGAGATCGGAAAGTGCCCCCTGGCGGTATAAAATGCAACTAATTTATTTAAAACTATCGATAACTAGTCAAATGAGCCAAACCCCGTCGCAATCAGGCCCCTAGAACCCGAGATACTCCTATAAATCCATCTTCCACAGCCAGGGGGCGCAATCTTTTCTATACGCACATGGCTGAAATCTGTAAGGCTTTCGATGTTGAGTCGAATGAGCCATATAGAAATAAATTCGTTTTCCATTTTCATTAATGAGTTTTTAATTGACATTTTTAAAAGTTACTGGTCGATTTTTATAAATTTTATTTCACTGAATTTGCGATTTTTTAGGGTTTCGTTCATCTCACGAAACCCTATTCGTCACAGAGCCGGTTCAAAGGAACTATATAACTTACAGTCTTGAAATTTTGTGTACTTATAGCTGAATACCTACTATGAAGATAAAAATCCTAAAATTAAAAAAATCGTATTATTTTAATATAGAGAGATAAAAAAACAAAAATCTAACAGCCTTTTCCTATTAAATTTAAACATTTTTCGTTATAGCAGTTGCCAACAATTAAAAATCCACAATAAAAAAATTTTTACAATAATTAATTTTCTATTGAAAGAATTCCACGTGAAAAATGAAAATGAAATAAAAAGTTTCACCAATTGAAAAAAGATTGTTATGACATCATATTGGTAATAAAACAGAAATTTTCAAACATTTCTCAATAATACAAGGAGTATGAGTATGTGTAAATATAGAAAGCAGGTTAATATGATGTCATTAGAGAATTAAAAAGAAAATTAATCTGATATGATATTGGAAGTTTAACGAAGTTTTTCAAATGTTCGAGAATAATCAATAGTATCAATATGAGTAACAGAGAAAGCAAGTAGATATGACGTCAGCAAGTGATTATAGCGTCATATGAGTTTGAGGAACGCATTGAATCAAGATAAAAACACGATTTTACATTTTAAAGGTCTCTATACAATGTGTTTAATTTTGAAATTGTTTTTTTTAAATATCGCATTTAGTCCACATGACAGATATTAAAATGACAAAGTATAATAGTCGGCTTAGCCCGCTATTGGACCGGTTCAGATTTTCAAAAAAACGAGAAAAATAGACCGGTAAATTTTTACTTTATAAAAAAACATGACTTTTTTTTTGGGGGGGGGGGGGGGAATGAAATTTATTTGGATTTATTGAAGAAAGGATAAAGTATTTTGAAAGGAGTATTAAACGAAACCCTTTGTGCGATTTTCGATCACACTTACCCACTTATTTTACATATGTTTGCAATTTTTTTGTGGACATAGAGTAATTATTTCGATGTGTTTCAAAAAGCGAGTTGATTTTGGACGTGGCAAACCCACATTTGCAGTAACTCTCTTTCCTCTCTGGGTCCAATTGGATGTCTCGTCAGTTTTTGGCAGAAATAAAGAAAGAAAAGTTACCGTCCGAATTTCAAAAAAATTTATTTTTTGGAATGACAAAAATCGACTGCATGTGTACTGCGAGTTTCGAATCGATACTCCAGTAATTTTTTTAATATTCGAGGATAAGTGAAAATGAGAATATTGCGTTTTCTAGAATTAGCAAAAGGGTAATTTCTTTTGCGGTTACGATAAAAATAGCCATTTTTGGAGCGCATTTAAATGAGTTTTTTGATGCGATACTTAGAGGATATTTAATTAATATTTAGGTTAATTAAAAAAATTAAATTCTGAGGCTCAGATGCACCAGGAGAGATCTTAGACTACCCTCACCTAAATGTTTAGACCTCTAGGTGCACTAGATTTTCCCAGTCATCGCAGACACATAGAGCGAAACTTTCTTTTATTAGTGTAGATACTTTCGTCAATTCTGAATCACTGAAATCTGAAAATCATAAACTATTTATATTTTAATCTAAACTTAAATTCCTATCAGGTTTATTCATAACTTTCAGAAATTTGTTGTTTTCACCATAATTACTTCTAAACATCTGATAAAAATTTTGCGTTACAACGTCTCCAATCTCAAAAAAGAACGAAAAATCATGCACCATGGCATAGATTATGAAACACTTTCCAACACTATCGGAATGTTGTTAAGAAGTGTTACTTTTGTTCATACAATGAAATGAGATATCTAAATAGACCTTAAAAATAACGACAGCACAGTAAAAATTATCGAAAAATTAAATTATTATGTACCGTACAAGCCTGTCTATGAAATACAGACTTCACAATACTCTATAAATGAACATTTTAAATCCATATCACAGCTTAAAAATTAAAAACAGCAGTTATGGCTCATAGTCAGTTCTGTATCCGAAATCTTTTGAGTGTCTCTGTAAATAAACGACATATTCTCAACGCACTCAATAAATCTACAGAAAACATGTTCTAGTGCACCTCAGTAATGTATATAAAATTCATTAACCTCTTGGTTTCGGGGAGTGGAATCTAAACTTGTTTTTTTGTTACGGGAAGATTAACAAGTATGCTTCCCCCTTTTGAATACAGGTCATGAACGTGGGGGACCGGTAATTAGCACATCTGCTTCTCGTTTACCAAACCAGGTCACATCTGGGGGATTTTTGCCCCGAATGCCATTTTCCATAAAATATAATATTATATATATATATATATATATATATATATATATATGTAATAATAAAATTTTCGCCATGTTTCCTTAGTTAAATTATTCCAAATTCTTACAATTCTAAATTTTTTTCCTGTTTTATCCAATTTACTACTCTATATTCATTAAATCCTTATTCTTAATTTAGCTCTATCGTTAACTCTATCAAATTCCCTTTTATTTAATTCTAAATTGTCCAAATTTACTTAAATATAAAGCTTTTAGTTATTCTTAATTGCTATCATGATCCCCGATCATTTCTGGGTTTTAGAATGTTTTTTGAGAGCCATTTTCATTTTTATTCCGAATATTAATTTCCCGCTCTAAAGTCACTTTACTACAAAATTGATCCACTCCTCTCTGTCCGAACTCTTTTACTAATTCTCTTTCATTGGTCCCGACGTAGCATGGCGTGTCTTCTTTAATTCTTCATTGGTTCAGTGCGCGTTCTACGTCATATTTTGTGTTATTGCGCGGGGTAACAAAAAGCAGCTGCCTGCGGCGCTTCCTGAGAATTAAGTCGTATTTTCACTTGTAAACAACTCCCTGGCTGCTCGTTTTGAGAATAATTGAGATGTTCTGATACTTACCCTCTATTCCTTGATGACGTAGTGATGCACGGCTATTATGGTTATGGTGGAAACTACCCAAGAGAAATATTTAATAAAGAATTGAAATTGAAAGCCTTGTTCGTTTTGAATTCACGGAGAAACGCCTCTGGGTTTTAAATTCTACTGCCGCTAGGGCCACGTCGAAACTGCAACTAAAATGTTACGACTGCTTCTAAATATTTATATCATCAATAGTAACCAACGTTCTTAACTTCGTTGTGCGACCATGTGTGCTCCTTCTATAATCAACGTTATTGCAACTACAACATATGACGGTAAATCATCGTAATATATATATATATATATATATATATATATAACCATTAATGAAACATTACCGAAACACCAACAAAAACTATGAAATTATGAATTAGAATGTAATAATTAATTGACAAGAACAGTGTTCCCCCAACAATATATTTATATATATATCTTTATTATTCTATTTTTGAAATATCTCTTACTTAAATGTAACAAATTAGTGTAAATTGGTTTTTAAGTATAAAATAAACTATAAAAGAATATACGTTTTTATAAACATGGAATTTTTATTCCTTTTATAAATGATGCTATTTAGTTTGTAAGTGTATACCAAAATTAAAATAAATAATTTTAGTTGAAATGTAATCAGGGAAATACTTCTATTATTAACTAGAATATGAAAGTAAATTTTAATTGTTAATTATAAGTGATCAAAAGACGAAATATTCGTTAAAGTATGTGTACTAAAATCTAAAATTTCAAGAAATAATAAAGATCAGAAAATGACAGAAATATCCATGACGAAACAAATAATAAATTCTTTTAACATGGTAAAATGCAAGATTTGTCATTAGAAAGACCAGTTCATGCCATCTCCATTGATTACAGAATTTCTTTAATCACTTTCTTTAATATTTTCTAAAATCTTGCCTAAGAAAGAAATTTCTTTACACGCTTTAAATTTAAATTGTGCTAATAACAATTTCAAAATTTCTATTCTCGGCTAAGCGATAGAATGAAATCTTTATAATTATATAATGTTAACAAAGTGTAACTGAGTTTTATAAAATTTCAGAAATAAATAGACAGAAAAATGGAAATGGAGGAAAACATTTATTTTGAATTAAATCTGATTATTTATTTTTGCATTTGTTTATTTCTGTTGTTATTATTATAGCTATTATTATTATTATCATCAATAATATATAAATTTTAAAATAATATATTTAATAACATTTATTTATAAAACATTTTAGATTCGTATAACTCAAACGGAAGCAAATTATTACCGATATTTATTCAAAAAAGTTTAACATATAATTTAAAAATTTAAGCCGCAGTGCCCATAGCACAAGGGGCACCAAATGTAATAGACAATTTATTAATTTTAGATTCGTATAACTCAAATGGATGCAAATTATTACCGATATTTATTCAAATTTTTTTAACATGTGATTTTTAAAATTAAATCGTAGTGTCATGGCACAAGAGGCGCCAAATGTAATAGGTGATTGATTAGCGTTGTCGGTTAGTACTACGCTTTTAGACGACTTTTTTCCCCGAGAAGGGACCAATTAAGAGTTGCTATGCCATTGTTAAAAATAAATATCGTTTTTTGATTGGAGGTTTCTTTTACGACGTTTAAATCTCTTAAGGTTATCTAAAATAAACAAAGAAATGTGTCATGAAATGAAGATTAAATAAGTTCGACAATAGATACTTGAACATTAATTAACAATACAGAATAAAAATATTGCCACTTAATATATGGAACTGTTTTTTTCCCTGTAAACAAAATAATAAACTCTGAATTAATTATTTTACTAAAATTTATTCTATTAATTACTACCAAAGTTTTGCGAAACTTTTAAACAAATATTGTTTTAAAATTTGACGTATTATTATGAAATTTGGCCGCAGCACGACTGGTGCGGCTGGACAATTCGTTAAACTTAACAAGCACTTATTTGGAACCGTCAGCTATAGCAATTACCGATAAATCTACCTTTAACAGAAAAATAAACAATTTTTTTTCCAGAGCGCTATATAAAATCTCTATGGTGTAGTTCAAAATTTTGATTAATGAGATAAAAATTTTTAGTACAATTTTGGTTGTTCAAAGGGTTATATTTTAAAATAACTCAATGCTTTTGAATAAATCTTACTCTCTGAAATAAAAGTACAAATTTAACATTAAACAATGATAAATAGTTCAAAAATAGATAGTTTAATTAACAATATAATATCAAAATACTCTCACTTTCCACGAGTTAAACAGAAGAGGGGGGGGGGGGTTTAAAGTTTTACCCTTCGCGAAATAATACCTTGGCTACCATAGTGCATCGATCGTATATTATATTGTCTCTTTAATTGGAAACATAATGTAAAAATCTTTATTATTTTTATTATTTACATTAAATAAAATTTATTCTATGTTGAATTAAGTGTGTGGAAATTTCATTACAAATCCCTGTGCAAGAATTAAAAAAAATCATGAAAAGTAATTTTTATCTCAATATACACTTAAATGTAAAATATTACACATATATATGCTTATTTTTTAATGTCGTTATTGAGAATTTTTCCTTAAATATATACTGATTATTAGATTATCTTATAATATGGGAAGTTTAACATGGAGGGAGAAATTGTGAATCAAACTGAGTAGAAATTCAAACTCTCACAAGCTGTTTCTCGTGCAATCTTCAGATGATTTTACGAATGAAAATCGGGATATTCAGTCTCTTTTTTCCCTAATACGAACTCATATTTTCCCTAAAACTGTCTGTTTCTTTGAAAGCAGATAAGACGCCTACTGCGTAAGTAGCTTTTAACGACTTCTCTACTTCCGCTTTTGGGGGTGTAAAACTTTAGGATAACGGCAATCCCGACCCCATAGTTTTCAAAGATTTTTTCTTGGGATTACCGTTATCCCACTCGTAAGCAAAAGGTACAATACATATCTCAGTATTTAATAAATGCAACGTATTATTTTGTAAAGTTGTGTAAAATCAAAAGGAGTATTGAAATAAAGTATCAGTTTCCATATAAAATAAGCAAAAATTACAAATAAATACTGTAAAATTTTTACGAATCTTTAAATTTTCAGACTCAAGATCACAACTGCACTGAAACGGTGTTTGACTTCCAATGGACGATTTGTGACTTCATTTGAAACAAAAACGCTGCAAACATTGAAAGAGCGTTAAAAAACGCATAAGATGAAATTTTAAAAAATCTAATCAAAAAATCAAATTGCGATAAATATTAACCCGCCCTGCCCTTTTAAAATCACAATTGTTTATCCTTAAAGATTTATCAACCGACTCCAAGCTAAAAAGAGAAATAAAAAATGACGATTTTGGAGATAACTGAAGCAACCAATGAAGCATTCTGTTGAAAATTTCTTATTGGCAAAGATAACAAATCGCCAAAAATTCAAAAATCGCTGTACGAATCCCGAATAAACTTTATTAAAAAGAGGACAAAATTTACTATATTAGGCTAAAATATTGGAACCGAATTCCTGTTACTAATGTGGAAAAATTGCAGTAAAACGTTAAAAAATGCATCAAAAATTAATTAAAAAAATATTCAAAATTCCAAAATCGGGCTTTGAAGTGCAAAACTACACAATACAGGTATCATGCCATCAATATTTGTAGCTTTGCGTGCAGCGGTCTCTTCAAAACACAGCGGACGGACAGACACACACATACACAAACTTCTTTCTTTATTATTATAGACTAGCTGACACGCTCGGCGCTGACTAGGCCCATGATAATAAACTTCAAAATTTATATGATTTTAAAAATTGATCCCAGTTTTGAATGAATTTATGTATTTTTTAAAAATTTGCAAAAAAATATATTGATATCTAGTGTTCAAAGAGCTAGTAGGAAGACATTTTTTTTTTACACGTAGGGCTATTTCATAGTTTTAAAAAAAAATCTTGTTGTCTGAACTTTTTTAAACTTTTATCGGTTATAACGGTTTTAGAGTCCGCATAAAAATTACATAAAAAATACATATATCTAGTAGTAAAATAAATATGTTTTCTTCTCGCTTTTTTTGGTTTTCGCATCGGGTACGTTAACATAAAAAAAAGAAATAGTTTTCGTTGTACGAGCTCTCTGAAATTTTAGTAGTTTATAAATATAACTGTATCCAAATCCTCTATAAAATTTTGTGAAAATATATGCATATTAAATAGTGAAAAGGTTACCGGAAGCATACCGGGCGTGCTGCGAACGCATCCGAAAATCCTTTATTGTCACCTTAAACGAACCTCAGGCACTTTCCCTTGCTGCTTACCGCACAGTATAGCACAGTGCTGCGCATACACTGCTAAATCCATTATATCCACCGTCCACCCCAGGGGACGCAATGTATTCTATACAAGCATAGTTAAAATCTGTAAGGCTATCGAAATCCAGTTGAATGAGCCAAACGTCGTCGTAATCGGGTCTGTAGAACCCGATATAGGAAAGCGCCCCCTGTTGGTGAAACTTGGAATTAAAATCTGTAAGTTCTATCGCTATCAAGTCGAATCCATAGAACTTGAGATACTTAGAAACGAAATAGGCAAATCATTAGCGTTTTATTTCTTTTTCTATATTAAAATCAGGATTTTGCTAAAATCATTATTTAAGTGCCGAATTTGAAAATCTGAATTCCCTACCCATTTTAAGCAAGGATGCACAATTTTCAAATCCAAAAAATCAACATTAAAAAATAATTATATAGGCCATAAAAATCCCAGACCATTTCGAATGCATCATTTTATCTCCACAGATAAGCGACACAATGTCTCCCTCTGTCTGGCCTCAAAAGATTTATCAGATAAAATTGCTCGAAAAATTAAACTTTTTAATTAATATCTTGGTTTCTAATAGATGTATTTTTATGAATTTTGCTTCTCTGAAATTGTGATTTCATTTTTCGTCCGTTTGCAAATTTTCATATAGATAGAGAGATTATTGCGATAATTTTTTTAAAAGTTCGAAAAATGAACAGTTCATAATTTTATTGCTGCGAGCAGGGTACGCAAAAATGATTTTTTTTTTAAATAAAAAAAATCGATTTATTTGATTTAAATCAGATTTTTTTTATTTAAATCGGATTTTTTTTATTTAAATTTATTATTTTGGAAAGTTAATATTTTAACACATTAAACATGAATTTAGCAAGAACACTTGATGTTTTTTTTTTAATGCAAGTACAATATGAAAACTAATAAATTAAAGAAATTAAATTTTAAATTGCATGAAAATGTTTTTTTTTTAAGTTTTTTCTTTTTGCAATAGATAGTATCTGTCAACATATAAGATATGCCCTATTTTTTTTAATAATAATTTCTTTAAATGTGTAAATGTAAAATACATAAGATCTACAATTTTTTGACATAATTTTTTCATAAAAATATGCATATATATACATTGGTTAACACAATTTATTTTAAATATATGACATAAATGTTTAAGGTTTTTCTCAAAAAATTAAAGTTAAAAAATATAACAATTAATAGCATTTTAGAGTCTCCTCTATTTTCATTTCTAATTTTATTAATACCTAATAATGAAAGTCAATGGGAAAAATTAATTTGGAACTACCTTGGTGACTTTTAGTAAGTAGAAATATTGAATTGAAAAATAGACAAATACTTTAGAAGATATGAAAAATTAATTATAATTTTTTTCAAAAGACTTAAGGACTTGGAATTCAAGGCTTTGTTTAAAAAACCTAATTTTCATGCTTTTTCATTCTCCAATTTGTTTCTGAGTTTTGAATGTACTAAACCATAAGTAGAAAATTGTTTTTTCTACAGAGTTACTTTATTGCTTTTTCATATGACGTTTCACAAAAACTTGAATAATGGGCTCTCTACTATTCCGAAGGTGACATTTGGGATACAGTATTTTGCTCAAAAAGAAAATCATAAAAAAATCTGCCTTAGCTAGGAAGCTCATGATTAAAGCTATACAACTGTTAGTGAATTTATTATTCTTAGGAAAATCAAAAGGTTTTTTTCTTCCTTTTCAATCTCAGTCAAATAAAACCTTTTTTAATTCATCATGCATACTCTTGACATTAGCTGCAATATCTGTGACAAGGATACTAACAAAACAGTTACATTCAGCTTTGCACTTCAATATTACTTCATGAGAAATTTTTATAAAGTTATATTCGGTTGTATGAAAATTTTCTAATGTACCAATGGAATCCACAAGATACCAATCCCTGCTGCATTTGGTAACAATTGCACAAATAATAGGCCCATTGTGAACATTTTACCCTAAACTCAAGCAGACTGTCTGGACTTCAAGCATTTTACAATTTTTTTCTTTTCCCGGCTTATAAATATTATCTAAATTTATACTACCAATTTCTCTGCAGGTAAATGTAATGTAACCAGAACGTCCCAGAATCATCACACTTTAAATTCACAAGCAATAAAATCAATTAGATGGGAAATATTGTCTATTTCTTACCACAAGAATTAACAAGCTACTGTTTGTGAGAAAAACATTCAAAAACTGATCAGCTATAAACATCTGTAGATTGACAGTATTCTTTATCTTTATTTTGTCTTTCTGTGCTCTTACAACCTGTGACACAGCCATGGATAAAACAATTGCAAGATATTTAAAAATAAATATAAATTTATCAAACAAATTACAACAATGTTATATTAAATAGCATCTAAGTGAAGTATATAATGGCAATAATGGCGTTTGTAATAATGCCATATTAATTACTAAATGAATTTTGGGCCACTTTTGTTCTGGAAATGCCGTCAGGATAACTTTTTGGTGATGAACTCTATTCTACCTTTAGTTAGAAGAAAAAAAAAACAATGTGTACAGATTGTGAGTATAAAATTTACAATTGAGAATTTTAAAGAGGCAGAGAGTTTATTTTTAGGCCCTTTTCTTTTTGGGTCATTTCATCCAAATAAATAGTAACATGTTTGTTGTTTAAATTTTTATTATATTCTCAATCAAGGCAAAACTACATATTCCAAAAGAATAAAATTTTAATATTGATTTAAATCAATGATTTAAAAAAAATCAGTGATTTAAATCTTGATTTTAATCAACCTGATTTAAATCGGCGTACCCTGGCTGCGAGAATAATAATTTTCGAGATGCCGGTGAGATAAGACATTCCATTGGTCAGTTACGAGTTACGACCCTCATATTAGGATACGATTCTAAGCAGACATGAACTTTGCCATTTTTTAGATAAAAAGATTCCATTTTCAACGCAATGTTTAATGCGTTTCTAATTAATATCTTGGGTAACTATCAAAATATTAAAATTCTTAGTCCCAGGTGAATCAGATCAGGCCTTGGACTACATAAATCTAAATTTTTAGACTTCTAGTTGCGCAAGATTTCGATAGCTAATGCGGACAGATAGACACAAACACACACACAGAGCGAAAAATTTCTTTTATTAGTATAGGTTATAGATAGACAGTATTTATCATATCAGTTTTTCAAGCACTAGTATTTAAACAAACAAAAAACTAAATATAAATGATTACATATCTATTGATTTGATTGAGGAACAAAGTGAAATATCAATAAATTTATCTTTTCATGCTCTAAAAATTTCAGATGAATACCTAAAGAAAAAAATACCAATAACAAAAAAAATCACAACTGCAGATTCAAAAGATATTTTTCATTCTTATTTAGTCTTTTTACAAAAATCACAATATTAGATACTTTTCATTTCTAAGTGCTGGCTGGCTGAAAACTAACTCAGAAGAAAAAATACAGTTCCAACAGCTGAAGAAACTGTAAAAGTTTGCGATACTCTTCTTTCAGTTTTTTTATTGAGAACATCATCTTTCATATTAAAATGTGTTTTCCACAAGTCAATTGAGAAACCTTATTTACAGTATCAGATTTAAAAAGAAAATCCTGAAAAAATCTGATTTGGGCAGAAATTTCAGAGAAATTAAATGAAATTTTTAGAATGTGAAATATATATACAAGGTGACTTTTAATTAACTGACAACTTTTAACTGAAATAACTCTTGAGTCGTTGCAAATGGCACTACAAACATTTTCTTTTATTGAAAAGAAATTCCTTTATTTACGGAAAAGGAATTTAATGGATAAGCTTTTCAATGTCAGAGCCTTCAGAGGTGATACAAAAGAGCAACTTAAGTCACAAAGTTGTCAGTAACAAAATCGGTGTTTCTTTTTTTATGCTTGAAAAGGAGTCAGTTATGGAACTTTTCGGGCTAATAAGGTCAGTTAATTTCTTCTTGTAAACAAAATAATTTATATGATGCCAAAGATAGAAATCACATGGTTTCATATCTGGTGAATAAGGTGGCCAATGCATTGCACTAGGATAACGACTTTTGTTTTGATAAGCGATAAATGGGGTTCCGAATTCACTGTTAATGGTGTCACACCATTTTCACCACGTAAATACCGATTTTTAACAATAAAAGAAGACCTTCAGTTGAATATGACTGTTTGGGAGACATTTTCAAAATTACGCAGAACTGCCACTAAACAAATTCCTTTTATAACCTCTATCACTGCACGCATTTGTGCATCTAGTGAGGCTCTGATAAGTTATTTCAGTTTAAAGTTGTAGGTTAATTAAAAGTCATTTTGTACATAAATATTTTTGATTTAAACTAATGATTTTTTTAATTGTGTGACTTGTATAAGGATTTAAATCAACTGTTGTTTACATATAGAAATTGTACTAAACTTTAAATTGTTCAATACTAACATCTAATTTTGACATACTTGGATTCATCAATAATTTTACCTTAGAATACCATACAGGAGTCATCCATTATTTTACAAGTAGTTTAGGATTAAAGTTATTACTAACTTTTATAAATTCAATTTTAATCATTACAAAACAGATTACCCCCAGGTAGCACATGATGCTGCTGTAGAATTGAAAATTGGTTATGTTGTTTATGTTCATTGAAAAAGATACTTTATTTCACAATAATTCTGACTAAACAATTTGAAAATTTAATCACGCGTAGAAAAGACGTTTTTCATTGGTCATACTCTTGTGTTTTTTTGTCTGCCCAAATTTAAATGACTAAAAGACCTTTTCCTACAACTAAAATTCGACAACTTTCCTACAACTGAAATTTTTGTCTGCAATATAATGATGAAAATGGAGCATCTGATGACAAATCTTTATTGAGCTTAGCACAAGCACTTCCTGTTTCTGAAATCTTTTCTGAAAAAGGCATTCCTGAGTGGAAGAATGCAGATGAACAGCAAGAAATTACAGATGACATGATTACAGATATGGTTGAAAATCGTGAACAAGAGAACAGTGATGATGAAAGCTATGTTAACCAGAAAAAAATTACGCATTCTGAAGGTCTAAGTTCTATTGAAAAAAACTATTGAATACATTCAGCAGCAAGAAGAGGCTATACCTACAATATCGATGGCACTGAAAAAATGGTGTAATATTGCAGCAAAAATCATCCCACAAACCAAAAAAATATCAAGGACTTTTTCAAATAAAGAGAATTTTATCACCTGTTTTTATTCTACAAGCATTTGCAGGGTACCTCACAATGACTGTAAGTATACTGTAAAAATTAATAAATTGTGTGTAAATTTATATTTTATCTCTTAAATTAGGGATCATTTATGTAAATCCCTTTTAACCGAGTTTTTTTCTTATCCGAGGTGAGCTTGGTCCACATTAGCTCGGATAACCGCGACTCTACTGTACTCAAAATGATTGAAATGTCAGATAAAATAATGTCTCTTAAACAAATTATTTCTATTTAAGGGTTCGAAATAACTTCAATACACTTTAGATTTCAAAAGTAAAATTTTAAAAGTGTTCTTTGAGAAACATGATTTAATGTAATTTCGGTTTAAGATGAACTCAAATACTGGAAGTAGTTTACATACATGCTTATGTATACCTTGTTAATTTCTTTTCTGTCTTATTTTAATCGACTAACATCCATCTATGCATAAAGTTGATGTAACTTTTAACTTAGCTGGTTGTAGCAGACGGATTGGTTTTTCTTTCCTAACTATTTCTCTTTCAATTACACACTTTTGTACAGTCACTCCATACGTAAGGGGTATTTAAATAACACAGCACAAATCATTGTTATAACTTTTAATTAAAGGGTTAATTATATTTATTAAATTAATCATTCTATTTTTCACTCTGACCAAAAGTATGTTCACCTATCTTTTATTTAGATGTCCTGCTCAATTGACAACTAAGAAGTTAGGGGACAGATTTTATCCTAATATTATTTCATGTTCGGTTCGTACTTTATTAAAAGGTCTGGTAACCTATTTTAATTATTCGGCTTGTAACTTACCGGCAGATGTAGTTGAGACTCCTGATCTGGTGATTTAATAGCCTAAATTATATACATAAACAAGCCTTTTAATGTAATACAAAATACATGACACAGGTTTTCATAAATAAACCATATAAGATTAGAATTTTTTCTTTTTTGCTGTTTCAATTTGATGATTTTTTGTAATATATAGCAAGAAATCTTACTTTCTTAAAAATAAAATATGCCAAGATTCAAAGGAAATATCGAAATTGGTTAAAAGCAAACAACAATTATGAAAATAAGCACTTAGATTATATTTTTGTAAGCGTTTTATCTTCTACACCTCGCACAAAAGATTTCTGACTAGTATGTATTAACAGATGCTTGTTTAAATTAGATTTTTGAGAGAATTTCTTGTTGCATATTTCACACATAAAAGGTTTCTCACCAGTATGAATTAACAGATGTGTGTTTAAATTACTCTTAATAGAGAATTTCTTCTTGCATATTTCACACACATGAGGTTTCTCACCAGTATGAGAACGAATATGAGCATTTAAATGACCCTTATAATAGAATTTCTTGTTGCATATCTTACACATAAAATTTTTCTTGCCAGTATGAGAATGAATATGAACATTTAAGTGACCCTTATGATAGAATTTCTTGTTACATATCTCACACATAAAATGTTTCTCCCCAGTATGAATTAAGAGATGCTTATTTAAGTCAACTTTTTGAGAGAATTTCTTGATGCATATTTCACACGTAAAAGGTTTCTCACCAGTATGAATTAACAGATGCTTGTTTAAACAACTCTTTCGAGAGAATTGTTTGCTGCATATTTCACACTTAAATGGTTTCTCACCAGTATGAGTGCGAAGGTGAGTACTTAAATTACCCTTAAGAGAGAATTTCTTGTTGCATATTTCACACATAAAAGGTTTTTCACCAGTATGAATTAACAGATGTGTGTTTAAAATACTTTTATAAGAGAATGTTTTGCTGCATATTTCACACATAAAAGGTTTCTCACCAGTATGCATTAACAGATGCTCGCTTAAATTGCTCTTACGAGAGAATTTCTTACTGCATATTTCACACATAAAAGGTTTCTCATCTGCACGTGTTAACAGATGCTTCGTTAAATCCTCTTTTCGACAGAATGCCTTGCTGCACATTTCACGCACATAAGGTTTCTCACCAGTATGATTCCAACGATGGGCTATTAAATGGAACTTTTGAGAAAATCCTTTGCTGCATACCTCACAAACAAATAATTTTCCTTGCTGTGAGTCAGAAGTTGCTTTTCCAAAAAGCTCTTGTAAAGAAATATTTTGCTGCATATTTCACACTTTAAGACTTCTTTGAATGATATATGTATCTAAATTCATGGCTTTATGCATCTGCAATAAACAAAATTATTTTAATATATAACTTTTATGATAAATTAAAAACCTGTTTAAGAGAAAATTAACTTTTTATGAAAAATTTAAACCAATGTAGAAAACTGAATTCAAATAACATTTCTACTATAATAATACTATAAATCTACTATATTTATTATTATCTACTAATTATATAAATCTACTTTCAAAAATATGTTAAACTCTTTGATAATTTGGCCCTCATGTACCCAAGAGTATGTCTGAAAATTATTAGATGCATTTTCCAACTGCCATAAAGTTTAAAGTATAATTAAAACTACTAAAAATAAAGAAAAAAACCCTAGGATAATGAATTAATTGACCCTTATCATAGAAATTTTTGATAAGGTTCATAAAAGTAATATAGTCATATAGTCTAAAAAATATTATAAATACAAAATACAACACATTTAAGGAGGATATTCAATAATTACATATCTAAAAGCAACGAGAAAATAAATAATTTTGCAGGAAGAGGAATTTTCGTTATTTCCATTATCCCGTCGACTGCTTTTCATAAAGAAAAACTACAGCCTAACTATACCGTCAATGTCGATAAACAAATGGAAAAATGTTGCCATTGAATCTCCACAAAAAACCAAAAAAAAAAAAAAATAATTCGGAGAAGCCGATGTCGATAAAGATTCAACTGTCACCAACTTTAAGCGATAAAATTTACAATATATTAATGAAAAAAATCTTGGATATTTAATTATTATTTTTCTTAATTAATCTTCTTGTCTGGTGGATAAATGTTTGTGATGCCAGTTGGAACTGATAATATCGTATGTAATTATGAACCTCAACATTATTTCATTGCTTTTTTCTGTTTTAATATCATGACGTCACTGTTTAATGACATAATTGTTATTTTAATTAATGAAATCCTTAATAAATCTGTAAATCATCATTAAAAATATAGATAAACGTTGAATTAAAAATCACTCAATGAAATACCAAACATGTGTAACACATCTGACGTCAAGTGAATGTCTTGTCACGATCATGTATTTTTGGCAAAAATCCTATAGTTTGATGATAGTTTTTTTTATGGAAAGTGGTCAACGGGATAATGGAGAAGCAGTGGATTTTCATATTCTCAGATGTAGTGAGTGTTTAGTTAGAATTCTTCCATATTTCTGAAAACCTTTGATTATATATAAATGATTATTATGAAAAAAGCCTGCTTTATTTAAGTTTCATTATATTCAAATATTTGAATAGTATTTAAAATATATATTAGCATTTTTGCTATATTTCAAGCTTTGTATAGTTGGTTATAAGTAAAACAAGATGAATTTCCCTCTGTAATTTTAGAATACAGCCACATACATCCTTAGTTCATGCAAATTGGATGATGAAATGAGTCAGTATTGTCATTTAACGGAATTTGCTTTATAACAGATTGTTAGATAACAAGAGTCTACTCTATATCAATTTCCAAAAATTATGGGAGGAAAATGTGCACAAATAACAATAATTTATTCTCACCGACATGTGTCCTTGCTGCCTCCGGCACCGTATAGCAGGCATGCTCTGCACTCACTGCAAAATCGTTTAGTTCCACCTTCCAATTTGTATTATGCGAACATCTGGAACGGATACCCGTTGTATCAAGGGAGTTCAATGAACCAATTCCCATCGAAATCAGGCCCATAGAACTTGAGAAAATAGTGTAACCACTGGTGATGGAAAGTGGAACTAAAATATGTAACACGATCGAAAACCAAGTCGAATCATCCAAACCCTATTGTGATCGAACCCATAGCACCTGAGATAAGAATGCAGAGTAAGAGAAAAAAACCTTGTAGGATTGCCCAATCAAGGGGCACTTGGTCAAGTGCTCAACAACAAATCACTTTACTTTGATTATTGGTATGCATCAAGTATAAATACAGGTTGTGTACTTTTATTAGCAACATAAATTTAATTTTACGAAAATCGTTATTTGAAATTTCCAGTATTCTCTAGATATAACATTCATAAAACATTATGGGTGAAACTAAAAATGTCAAATTTCTTAAATAGAATTTGTTTTATATAAATCAGGGCAATAAAATTGTTTTTATTAATAAGAGTTCCCAATTAATGAAAAACCAGCAGCCAGGGGTTGTGCAGTGAAATACAATAAATGTGATATTAAATAAACAGGCGTTAACCTCTTCCTCCCCATAACTGCAAATATAATGAATAATTTGTTGAAGAAAACCCCTTTCCCTATATTAAAGTGACCATTAAAAAAATAATTATATTTTTATGACAATTAGAACATAACGAAGACACTGTAATCATGTAAATTAAATAGTTGCAGAGTTTGAAATATTAGTAACTTGAAATGTAGAGTCTAAGGAAGGTTTTTGATGGAAAAGTTTTTAACCAGAATGTTTAATATTCAAGACTTAAAAATAGCATAATGTTATTGTGATTGGAAAATTCAGCTTTTTCAAGAAACTCAAACATTGATGATAATTGAAATAGAAGATGTACAAAAATGCAACTTACATAGGCTTCTTACACGAAAAACAACTGTAGTTTCTTTAACATTCAAATATCCAAGTGATATGATGATAAATAACATAGCAATAGGTTGACAAAATACGAGTTTAACCCTATCACTACGTCCTGGGGTCCACGCGAACCCCCAGCACTTTCAACAAGTTGTCAAAAAATCTATCACTCACTGAGTAGTTTCAGCCGGTGACATCTCAAATCATGATGTTTGTAACACACGGTAAAAATTAGACTGTACGAATGTAAGTGGTACTTGTTTTTTTTTATTTGAAAAATAGATAGCATATTTATTCTGGGCAACAACAGGGCATGTTTCGATAGGATATAGTGATAGGGTTAAAAATATGTTTAAAATCATGCTCATACAGCCATCGTTAAATAAAAACATAGAATAAGTTAAAACAGATCGTTCAAACATCCAGGATATGGACCAGCCATATCCAGTTTCTTGATATATATCTCCATTAGAGGAGAATAAGAAATGTGTATCAATGGTTGCACACATCGTATATTTATTTGATCCAGAAATGCATTTATAAGCAACGCCCCCAATTGGACCAATTAGAAATCAGCATCTAAATCGATGAAACAATACAAATCAATCAACTAAAGTACGATATCGCCATCTGGCAGAGAGAAAATTATTACGGAAAGGGTTATTGTCATTATATGGTCTGAGTTGAAGTAGGTAGGATGCACGAGCTTATACTGGAAAAACAAAGATGGCAGAACGCCGATATTTAATGACGTCAAAACAAGAAAATGACTTTAAATAAAAACGAAACGAATTAAAGAGAGTTTAAAGTAATTATAAACAGCATTTAATATAGAAAGTGTTGTATTGATAGGTATTTACTAGCTGATTAATAAAGATATATGAGTGAGTATATGACTAAATTATGAGTGAAGTAAGTGGGTGGTGTAAGAAGCGATGAGAAACGCTAATTAATATCTAAATTCTCATCAGACACTAAGCTAAAATATCTGCCACATGGCTCCACTTCCGATCCTAAATTTGAAATCTATATCTTAATTAGTTATCTTAATTCTTGTGCATTAGTAAAACTTAGCAATTATTTCCTTTCATTTTCTCAAAGTAAATGGAGGAATCGGCCAGAGTTGGGTTGGGTTGATTATTGACGGCCAATTATCTACACTAGGGATATAGGCCCGGGGGGAGTGCCCTTCGTGGGGGTCTTTCTAAGGGAACCTAATCCGTATTTACGCATGGATAAATCCAAGGCTCGAAGAAAACCACGAAAACTCCGAAAGATTAGGCCGACGGGCGCGATTGGGATCGAACCCAGCACCTCCCGTCTACCAGCTTCGAGAGCACAACCTCTCAGCCACTGGTGGGGCTGGAATCGGCCAGAGAAACAGATCTCTTTGTAGTTTAGTTTTTAATGAAAGCGGATCACTGTCGGCCACTTTCTCGGGTTTTTTAGACTGGTGATTTGGACCAGATTTTTGCAAAAAATAATAAAAATTACCAAAAAATTTTACAAAAAATTGACTGTCAGAAGCAGAAAATTTTTCTACATATGCTTTGAAACTTTCAAATTGATATCTTAATTAGTTTTCTTAAAATGCACTAATTAGTAAATAAATTTCAAATTCGTTCATTTTTGCTTGCAAATCGAGAACAGGAGTTCTTTTCTTTAGCCATTTTCATAAAAAAGATGCCATTTTCAATGCGATGATTAATGAGTTTTCATTAATATTTCGGCTAATTTTCAAAATATTCAAATTCTGAGACTCAAGTGCATCAGGAGAGGCCTTAGACTATCCTCATTTAAATTTTCAGACTTCTAGGTGTGCTAGATTTTGCTGGCCATTGCAAAAAGACACACAAACACACAGACGGATTTTGTCTGTTATTACCATAGATTAAATTCAATTGCTATTTTTTTAAAGGAAAACTTGAAACATGTTTTAAAATTCCCGAGTTTCATTAAACATAATTGACAAATCATATGGAAATACCAGTTTTCTGATACATTTGTAAGTACTACTAACTGTGATGGGGGGTGGAAGGATGAGGCAAATTTCTTCATAGGAGTACCATCCACGATCTACCTTCTTCCTTTTTAGGGAAAACAAAACCTTTTTCACTGTTACACTTTTTCAGAAAATTAATTTCTATTTCATCCTCTTAAACTGTGTGTACCATCCCAACAAAATGTAACTTTTTTTTAGTGGGAAGCTTTCTGACAGCAAAATCATTAATTTGTGGTTTCCTATCCTCACAAACGGGCAAATCAAACTCAATGGAATCATCATCATCTCCTGTAGCAGCATCATACTCAATTTCTTCATCTGTGTCACTTTCGAAGGATATCGTCTTGCTCTTCGGTTTTTAACTTTTATTTAACTGAACTGGGTTTAGGTTAAGCTTTCTTTGCACTGCAGCAATGGAGAGAATGGCCTTCATTTCTTTCTGTTGTCATTGCTTTAATGCTTCATCAATTATTTGTTTTTTAACTGGTGTGTCTGTTAAGATCTTTGTTGATCTCTTTTTCTTACCCTTATTGGAACTTTTCCTTGGTTCTGCTTTTGGGAAAGGTCGAATTTCTTCTTATGTGACTGCAGGAGAGCTAGAGCTAATGGTTGCTATATTTGATGGAGAGCTACATATTACAGCTGAAGAAAGAATAGTAGAATTTTTTACTGTCTCTAGATTAGGGTGGTTAGTAACATCTGATAGCAGAAAATGAACTTCCGTAAAAATGTGGCGATTCAATGGGTATATTCCTGTAACTGAGAATCCAAATATAATGTTTGCTTGTGTAAATGTTAATGGGAAAGCCACTTTTACAATTCCTGGTATATCATAGATTGTCATAGTTGACCCTGGGTGGTTAACCATCCATGCATTACCTGCTGCATTTATGGAATTCTTGAAAGACCTAAATACAGTTCTATCAAGGGGCTGTAGTTTATGAGAGCAATACGGAGGGAAGGATAACATCACAATGCCATTTTCCTTTGCATAATTAAGAACTTCAATTGATATATGTGATGCATGATTGTCTAACAAAAGTAAACTTTTTCTATCTGTCGAACATCTAGGATGTTTCACAAAATGTTATAGAAATTTTAAAAAGTTCTCTTCTGTCATCCACCCTGATGGATAAGAGGCACCAGTGCATCCAGTTGGACCATCACGAATAAAGTGGTCTTTGTAGTTCACACGAAGAAATATCATCATTAGCGGTATTGCTGTGCCAGCTGCATTAACTGCAATACAGATAGCAACTAAACTTCCTCGTATCTTTTTTTATTAAAAAATGCATGCATTTTGATATTCAAAGCAGCATAAAAACTATATCTAATAAAATTTAATTTGCTTTTCTCGATCTAAATTCAATAAAAAGGTTCATATTTTATCATTATTCAATAAATATTACTACAACCCAGTTCCGAAAAGTTGAACGGCTGTGGGTGAAAGACGACACAGCAGGTGAACGAGAACGTGCAAGACACCGATACCATTGGGTAGAGGTCGACCGCGATCAAGCAGATGGTGCTTTTGCAGTCAACAGCGCCATCTGCTTGATCGTGGTCGACCTCTACCTAACAGTATCGGTGTCTAGCACATTCGCGTTCACCTGCTGTGTCGTCTTTCGCCCATAGCCGTTCAACGCTTCGTCCATATGCAAAGCCCTGATTTTTTCATGGAGGGCTTTTTGAAGCTTATAAAGCGGTATGACAAATGTCTCAATGCACTTGTTACTTATGTGGAAAAATAAAGTTATGTTTTATCTTTAATGTCTCATTACATTTTTTGTCTTTCATACACACCTCTGTCCACAGTCGCCAGGGGAAACTTATTTTCCGACTGCCCCGCATACAATTAATATGAATATGTATATACATATGACAGAATTACTATATTAAGTGGCAAAATAGAAATTAAATTTAATTAATGAATTAATATTTGAAAAAACAGTATTAACATCAAGTGTCATCCACTATAAGTTTCAAAAAATGTATTTGAACTTGAGTGGATGAATAAAAAGTATTTTATTAACGATTGAAAATTTGAAAATATAAAACTAAAATGAATGAATTAAATTCAATTAAAAACATAAGTTGGAAATTGTACGTCAAACATGACAAATGAGGTGCGTTCGTACTATAGCTAGTTATATAAATATTTAGATCTTGATGATGATTTTTAATTTCGTGAAATGAATTACGATTCATTTCTGTCATAAAATAAGTATGTCGGTCGCTTGACGATTAAACCTCGGAAGCTCCTATAACAAGAAAGCATCGATTTTTATATAAATATAAAACTAAAATTAATTAATTAAATTTAATTAATGAATTAATATTTGAAAAAACTGTATTAACATGAAGTGTCATCCACTACAAGTTTAAGAAAATGTATTTGAACTTGAGTGGATGAATAAAATGTATTTTAATTTGAACAAGATATATAAATATATAGAGGGTGTGAACTAATAGTAGGAATTGAATAAATATACAGTTTACAAAAATCGAGGAAAATGAAATTATATTTATGGCAAATGGAATTCTAATATACAGATGTGTTTAGTTGAACATAAATAAAGCAAAACAGATTTGTTTTAATAGTTTTAGAATACAGTCTCGCAAATATCTTAAGATATGTCTATAGAAACTTAAAGAACAAATGTGTACGAAGTGTCATTTAACCAAATGTGTCTTATAATAGAATATCAGATAATCAAGTAAAAATAATAGATAACATGCGTAATTTTTAAAAAAGTACATGAAAATAATAACTTCAAAGCCTGTGCAGCTTTAGAATATTCTCATTTTGTTTTTGAAAATGACTCGGAAAGAGTCGAAACATGTAAAACAACTAATAAAAGTTATTTTAATTTATATTACGTTGTTAATTTTACACCTTTAGCATTTAAAAGTAATATAAAATTAGGTACTGGTGACATTTAAGATAGTCATGTTGCAGTTATACTGGGTTCATCTGCAAGCAGCATAAATATGCCTGCTTAAAATTAAGATTGTAGAATTCACTATGAAAGTGTGAATATAATTCTGGAACAGCCTATTCATTAGAGTGACTTTGACGTATTTAAAAAAATGTTGTCTATTGTGACATTAGAGACAGGTATGAAATTAAAGAATGGAAGGATATGGTTGCTTTGTAAGAAAACAAATATTATAATAAAAACACTTTTTTAAGTTAAATTAAAGATGTAATTACTGCTTAAGGTGATAAAAACATACACAATAATTCCCTCCGACCTGTACCAGGAGGAAAAGGTAGCTTTCATAGTCCATAGTCCATGTTTTTTAAAATTCAACTCCTTTTATTCTAACACCCTAAGCTAAATTGCTTGGAACCAGATTATAGAAGATTATATACCGGTTTTCGTTAATACTGAATTTGAATGTGCATTTCAGCATGAGAGTTACAGCATAACAAAAGTCAGATTGTTTCAAAATGTCAACCAACCTAGAATTTCAAACTGCGATATCTCTGCCATTTTTTAAGATAAAGCCAAAACAAAAAATGTTCCGGAATCTTTGTATCACAATCTAACACTTAATGGAAACAACTTTTTAAATTTATAATTTTTTATACATATTGTTATGAATTTTGTAAATATTTCATTCTTTTTAATTTATTTTATTTTATTATTGTGAAAATTGCAGTATTATTAATGTATTTCCTATTGAGCATCATGTAACTCAATGCTAAAGGCCTCAGGTGCTTTGCAAGAAAAACAACCTTACAGCATCGGTTTTATAATGGAGTTCTATTGGAAAATCGCCAAGGAATGGGTTTTTCGCCAAGTTGGCGATGGTTTTGGCGACTTATTTTTGTCGCCAAATTTGGCGATATATCGCCAAATGTCGCCAAGTTGGCGACGGATTTGGCGACTTTTTGTGCAACCACACCCCCCTTATACCTATACATTGGGATCCTTTCTTGCTTGGGTTCTCTATCGAAAGTTAAAGCACCTTCTGGTAATTTCTAGCATCTGAAGGCTCTGGAATAATCTGGAAAGATCTTTAAAGCCTATATAAGGACCTCCATCAGTTCAGTTAGTTAGTTGTCTGTCAACTGCGATTGAATTCATACGAGAGGCTTTGCATTGAGAACTGTGTTTCTCGGATCAATTTTGTCGTTGATACGTCGTATTGAACGCATTGTTTCTGTGTGAAATTTTGCTGTGCTTTTATTGGATTTGAAGATTACTGAATATCTTGTAATTTTCAGAAGATATTTGTGATCGTATTGCACTGTTTATAGTGAATAAAGCCTTTTTATTGTTCTTATATACTGGCATCAGTCCTTTCGAACCCCGAGCTCACAACATTTGGTGTCAGAAGTGGGATTGAATGCCGATCACCAGAGCAATGGAGGGTCAACTGAAAGAATTATTGGAGAAATTAGCTGCGAACCTTGGCGAGTTGAAAGAAGAAATGAAGAAAGATATGTCAGCGATGGATGAGAAAATGACTGCGAACCAGGCTGAAATGAAGAAGGATATGTCAGCGATGGATGAGAAAATGACTGCGAACCAGGCTGAAATGAAGGAAATGTCGGAAGAAATGAAGAAAGAAATGTCGGAAGAAATGAAGAAGGAAATGTCAGCGATAGATGAGAAAATGACTGCGAACCAGGCTGAAATGAAGGAGATGTCGGAAGAAATGAAGAAAGATATGTCAACCAACCTTGGTGAGTTGAAAGAATTAATAGATAATAAAATAACATCTTTAAATGAAAGAATTGACAGCGTGGAAAACAAATTTGAAGGAAGATTTCAGGAAATAGAAGAAAAGGTTCAAAAGACAGCCAATAACGTAGAAGAAAGGATAGAGAGTGTAGAAAAAGAGTTGGAAAATGTGAAGAAACAAAAGATAAATGCCGGAAACTATACCGAAGATGTCAAGTATCAATCTATGCTTCCTCGTTCCTGTATTAAACTCTCGACCTATGACGGAAAATCCTCATGGCCAGTTTTTAAGACACAATTTGGGATCGTAGCGAACGCCAATGGATGGGATTCCCAGACAAAGGCTTGCCAGTTAGCTGCTTCTCTACGAGCTGATGCTGCCGACGTCCTACAGACATTGCCTGCAAATGAACCGCTGGATTTTGAAACGCTCGTCAGTGCCTTAGAATTACGCTTTGGCGAGAAATGCATGAAGGAATATAGCAGACTCCAGCTCAAATCTCGACAGCAGAAATCCACTGAATCCCTGCAAGATCTTGCTACGGATGTCGAGAGACTTTCCCATCTTGCTTATCCTGGCTGTCCGACTGAAATTAGAGAAAGCTTGGCTCTGCAGCATTTTATTGATGGTGTGCGGGACTCTGAGATCCAGAAACAACTCCGGATTGCAGATCTCAGTGACTTAAAAGGGGCTTTGGTTTACGCTCTGAAATTCGAGGCAGCCCAGCAAGCTACTAGGAAAGATCGACACTTTGTGCGAGCAGCCAACCTGCCTGCGACGTCGGATAGAGCTGTGGAGCGCTTACAGCAGCAGATGAAGGACATAATGAGACAGATGAACTCCTTAATGGCCAACAAGCCTTACAGGAAGATCAAGTGCTGGAAATGCGGTGGAGAAGGCCATATCCAAATCGACTGCCCAAGACGACCCAGCACTGAAGGTAATAGCTCACCCGCGAACGGAGGAGCAGGAAAACTGATTAATGGTCATCTCACGGGGTGGAGGTTGCCAGATCTTAAGAAGCCTCATTTTCAAGTATGTGAAATTTCTGCAAGAAGTTGCGGCGAAAACGGAGTTTTTCTAGTCGGAAGTGTGAATGATTTGCCCTGTAATATGATCATCGATACAGGAGCCAATGTGACCATCATTCGGAAAGATCTAGCTCAGCGGCTGAAAGAAAAACTCTCCTGGACCCCGCCACGTGTTATCCTTCAAACTGTGACCGGAGATAAGATCGACATATTTGGAAGAATGACACTGGAAATAAAGTTTGGGAACGCCGCTTACCATCATACAGTCTATGTGGCCGATATTTCAGATCCTTTCATACTCGGACTGGACTTTTTAAAAGAGCATGGATTTACACTGGATTTTAAGAATAATGAGTTACGCTCTGCTCAAGAAGATGTCACTATTTTCAAACTTGGAAATGAGTCCGGGTCCATTCAACGGATCACAGCCAAGGCAGATGTTACCATCCCTCCTCGAACCGAAATGATGATACCTGGAGTAACTGGAAACGAAAGAATTTTCCAGTATGGCTTGACTGGATATCCTGAGAAGAGCCCAAAGGGAGTGCTAATAGCATCAGCGCTGGTAGATCTGTCGAGAGATGTGATACCCGTGAGAATTGCAAACGTAAGTGAAAAGTCTAGAATTATCCAGAAGGGTGAAGTGCTTGCAACCTGTGCTCCAGTCACCTGTGTATGCAAAGACCCGAGCTTGATGTTGTCGGAGCCGCCTACAAGTTTAACACCTGAAATTGGACGAAATGAAAATTTATCTCCTGAACAGAGACATGCCGCAGAAAGACTGTTCCAGGAATTTAAGGATGTGTTTTCTCAAAACGAGAGTGATATTGGTCGCACTTCACTGACACGGCATAGAATTGATACTGCCGGCCATCCACCGATTAAACAGCATCCCAGACGTTTGCCGTTCGCTAAACAAGAAGAGGTGTCTAAGCTCTTACAACAGATGCAGGATAGTGACATCATCGAACCGTCATCAAGTCCGTGGGCCTCTCCCATCGTGTTGGTCCGAAAGAAAGATGGCTCCACAAGATTTTGTGTGGATTATCGTAAACTTAACGACATCACGAAGAAGGACAGCTATCCTCTACCAAGAATAGACGACACGCTAGATACTCTTTCAGGACATAAATGGTTTTCCACACTGGATTTGAAGAGTGGATATTGGCAAGTAGAGATCCATCCTGATGACAAAGAGAAGACCGCATTTACTACTGGACAAGGACTTTGGCAATTTAAAGTTATGCCGTTCGGGCTCTGTAATGCCCCAGCAACGTTCGAGCGCCTCATGGAGACAGTGTTAAAAGGCCTGACTTTTGAAGCTTGTCTCATCTACCTAGATGACGTCATCATTGGTGGCCGCACGTTTGAAGAACATCTTGGAAATATTCGAAAAGTGTTAACGAAGCTAAGAGCGGCGAATTTAAAGCTGAACCCTCTGAAATGCAAGTTCTTCCAACGCGAAGTAAATTATTTAGGACACATCATCTCAGCTGAAGGTGTTCGAACAGATCCTGAAAAAGTGTCTGCAGTAAAGCACTGGAAACGTCCGGAAAATGTCCATCAGTTGCGAAGCTTTCTGGGACTATGTACTTATTACAGAAAGTTTGTACAGGGGTTCTCCAACATCGCAAGACCCTTGCATAGGCTCACTGAAAGCAAACAGAAGTTTCTATGGACACAAGAATGCGACAATTCCTTCCAGCGGCTGAAAGAAGCTCTCACATCCTCTCCAGTCCTTACCTATCCAGACCCCGACAAACAATTCATTGTGGACACGGATGCCAGTCAGGAAAGTGTCGGCGCTGTACTTTCCCAAGAAATAGATGGCCAAGAACGAGTCGTAGCATACTGGAGCAAATGTTTATCGAAACCGGAACGAAATTATTGCGTCACTCGTAAGGAGTTATTAGCTATAGTGAAAGCCATAGAACACTTCCATCACTATCTCTATGGCAGGAAATTTCTCCTTCGTACTGATCACGCATCCTTAACATGGCTGATGAATTTTAAGAACCCAGAGGGCCAAGTAGCCAGATGGATACAACGACTCCAGGAATACGACTTTGACATCAGGCATCGTAAAGGTTCATCGCATGGAAATGCTGATGCCTTATCAAGAAGACCGTGTCCCGAAAGTTGTCGCTATTGTTCCAGAGCGGAGAACAAGTATAATCCCGAACATGTCATACGCCAGACGAAGACTTCACTATCAACGCCACCAGATCCCTGGAGTGATGAGAAGATTCGAGAAGATCAAATGGCAGACTCTGAGATCAAACCAATCTTGGAGTTATTAGAATCTTCTAGCACGAAGCCCAGTTGGAAAGACATCTCGACTTACAGTCCTACGACGAAGCAATATTGGGCTCTTTGGAACTCCCTGCACGTCAGAAATGGTGTCTTGTTCCGAAAATTCGAATCGGAAGATGGGAAGACATCTCGGTGGCAGTTGGTACTTCCTCGATCCCGAATCCCTGAGATCCTCAAGGAATTACATGACAGTCCCACTGGTGGCCATTTTGGAGTCATGAAAACATTACACAGAGTCCGAGAGCGCTTCTTCTGGGGAAAAGCGAGAGCTGACGTCGAACAATGGTGCAAATCTTGCGATGCATGTGCAGCTCGGAAAGGACCAAAGAAACGTAGCCGAGGAAGACTACATCTCTACAATGTAGGAGCACCTTTTGAACGCATCGCCCTTGACATCCTAGGTCCTCTGCCAAGAAGTGCTGATGGCAACAAATACCTCCTTGTTGTCATGGACTATTTCCCAAAATGGCCTGAAGTTTATGCCATCCCTGATCAAGAAGCTTCTACGGTTGCGGATGCCTTGGTACACCAGTGGATATCAAGGTATGGAGTCCCCCTTCAAATGCATTCTGACCAGGGGAGAAATTTCATCTCTGCTGTGATTGAGGGTCTCTGTCAACTTCTCGGAATGGACAAAACTAGGACGACGCCTTTACATCCACAATCGGATGGCATGGTTGAGAGATTTAATCGTACCATCCTCAACAATCTCTCACTGCTAGTCTCAAGAAACCAACAAGACTGGGACCAAAAACTTCCCTTGTTTCTTCTCGCCTATCGCAGCGCCGTCCATGAAACAACCGGCTATTCCCCGTCTCAGATGCTTTTTGGTCGTGATCTTCGTCTACCTTGTGATCTGATTTTTGGTCGCCCTCCAGATGCGCCTTCATCGCCAGAGGGATACGTGCAGAATCTCCAGGCACGATTTGAAGACGTCCACAACTTGGCTCGAGAGCGGATCAATATACAGACGGAGAAGATGAAGACCAGGTACGACACGAAAGCCACGGGACATCAATTCAAAGAAGGTGACAAGGTTTGGTTTTATAATCCGACTCGACGTAAAGGACTTTCTCCCAAACTGCAATCGCACTGGGACGGTCCTTATACAGTCCTAAACAGACTGAACGATGTCGTAATTCGGATCCGAAAGTCACCAAGTTCGAAGCCTAGAGTCGTTCATTACGACAGGCTGGCTCCATACTATGGCCATAGTACTTAGTTCATTGATTGTAAATAGTGTAATGTAAATAATGTAAATTAGTATGACCATGGTCTTGTATATAAGTTAATGTAATGATTTCTTTTGCTTAGCATTATCATTATTAATGTTATTATTATTTAAATACTTGTATATTTTGTATAATTCAGCATTATGAATGTGTTTAATTGTTATTTTCCATGTTTGCTTTAAGTGCTTTGAATAGTATAGCATTTGTTGGTAACGGGTTTGCTTTCCGATCAAAGGTTGAACTGCCCGGGACGTGCAGTCCTTGAGAGGGGGGCAATGTTATGAATTTTGTAAATATTTCATTCTTTTTAATTTATTTTATTTTATTATTGTGAAAATTGCAGTATTATTAATGTATTTCCTATTGAGCATCATGTAACTCAATGCTAAAGGCCTCAGGTGCTTTGCAAGAAAAACAACCTTACAGCATCAGTTTTATAATGGAGTTCTATTGGAAAATCGCCAAGGAATGGGTTTTTCGCCAAGTTGGCGATGGTTTTGGCGACTTATTTTTGTCGCCAAATTTGGCGATATATCGCCAAATGTCGCCAAGTTGGCGACGGATTTGGCGACTTTTTGTGCAACCACACCCCCCTTATACCTATACATTGGGATCCTTTCTTGCTTGGGTTCTCTATCGAAAGTTAAAGCACCTTCTGGTAATTTCTAGCATCTGAAGGCTCTGGAATAATCTGGAAAGATCTTTAAAGCCTATATAAGGACCTCCATCAGTTCAGTTAGTTAGTTGTCTGTCAACTGCGATTGAATTCATACGAGAGGCTTTGCATTGAGAACTGTGTTTCTCGGATCAATTTTGTCGTTGATACGTCGTATTGAACGCATTGTTTCTGTGTGAAATTTTGCTGTGCTTTTATTGGATTTGAAGATTACTGAATATCTTGTAATTTTCAGAAGATATTTGTGATCGTATTGCACTGTTTATAGTGAATAAAGCCTTTTTATTGTTCTTATATACTGGCATCAGTCCTTTCGAACCCCGAGCTCACAACAATATTTTTGAATTTTTTCAAAAATTAAACTTGTTGCCATTTTGAAACAAAATGGCGCATGAAGCTGGCCAACGAACTCGGTCGAAACCTTTGTCTGTACACATGATCAGTCACATTCAAATCAGTTCATAAATACGAGTTTTACAGCATAACAAATATCAGATTGATTCAAAATCTCAGCCACCTAAGAATTTCAAACTGCCATATATCAGCCATTTTTTAAGATATAGCAAAAACAAAAAATGTTTCAGAATCCTTGTATCATGTTCTAAGACTTAACAAAAACATTTTTTTGCAATTTATAATTTTTTTGTATGTTTAAAAATTAAATTTTTTTTAAACTGCCCGCCATTTTGAAACAAGATGGCGGATGAGCTGGCCAACGAACTCGGTCAAAACTTTAGTATGTCCTATACACATACTCAGTTACTTTCAAATCGGTTCATAAATAAGAAAGCTAGAGCATGACATATGTCAGATATATATATATAATATATATAAATCAACATTTGAACAGAGGGTGGTTTGGGGATCATGATCGGTGAAAATATACCAACATTTTTTGGAATTGCTTTCCTCCAAACAGCTGCAATAGGTAGCTTTTTGTATTGAAAGCTAACTAAGAGCTTAAAAATTACTTTTAATATAAAGATGGCATGTTTCATGCGCCCTAACAACGATTTCTTCAAGATCAAAATGATAAATAAACTATTTTCGCTAAGTTTCTGAAAATGGTAAACACAAGATCACATGTATAATGCAAACAGATGCTTAAATTGGCCAAACTGGAAACATGAAAATTATTATTTTATTGCTTTTTAGATTTTTAAATGATTGCATGCCAAATTTTAGATAAAATTACCTAAAATCTTATACATCACCTTTATCTAATATCATCTTTAATTTTAATTGAAGAATACAATTGAAGAGTCATTAAAATATTATAAATTAAGGGATTCTATTGTCCTGAACTGGAAGGAATATCAAAGAATTTGTTTACATTTCACAGTTTTGTTTAAATTTTTTAAACAATAATTTGAATTTAATAATGCACTCAAAATTATAATGGGGTCATTCCACAGTATTCATGTGTTACGTACGGGACATTTCACAGCAAATTTTTGAGATATTTGTACTTTTTTCAGTATCAAAATATAAATGAGAAAGTTTGCAATTATTTTTAATGCATTAAATATCACTTCAACTAGATTCTTATGAAATTTCTTTTTGTTTGAGCCAATACATATGTATTTTTTAATTAATAAAGTTGTGTTACATACGGGACATCACAAAAAATTGTTTTAAAAGTACCTCTAGCAATTTGGATTTTACTCTGAATTTATTTAATATTTTCACAAATAAATTTAATGAGTAGAAGCAGAAATATACATTTTATTAATTAACTTTAAAATTATTTTTTAAAATTGCATCATTAATTAATGAAAGCTAATTATTTCTGTTACGTATAAGACCTATGACCAAATTTTTCTATATGGCTGCAAAAAAATGCTCCAATTTTTATTTGATTTAAAAGAAATAATAATATTTTTGATAAATTTTAATAGAAGAGATTTAAAGCTTTAAAATGGTGTATTACACTTAACATTTTATAAAACTTTTTTTTCAAACTTGTGACGCCAAATACTGTGGAATGACCCAATGAATGCTTACAATAACGTTAAATAATTAAGTAAAATAATAAAATTTAAGAAGATAAAAAATAAATAAATATTAAAAGTAAAGCTAAAGTGCTCAAATAAATATTTAATTATGTTACTAAAAATGTTACTAATTATGTTATAAAACTAAATATGCATAATGATGATGAGATAATTTTTTCTTGAATTATTCATTGAAACTCGCCTTATAAATGTACATTAATAATTCAAATCAAAATCTTAAAATAACAAAGTTTTATTTCACGTTTAGCCATACTTAATAACCAAAAAAGCTTGATTGATACATAAATTATTTGGTAAAAATATCACAATCCCCACTGATATCTGCACTATCTGAAATTTAAAAAAATAATATTAATTTATATCAGGGCCGTAGCTAGAGGGGTGCCAGGAGGGGGCTCAGCACCCCCAGAAAATTTTTGACACTCCCCCCTCCCGCCTGGGAAATGTGCCAAGCCCACCAAATGAAATTCTGTTTCAAAAATCCAAATGAAACTCTGTTCAAAAATTAAACTTAGTTTTGGTGGCTTTATACAGTTTTGCATAAATACTAAATTGTAGTATTTGTTTAAAAACTGCATTATAACAACCTATCTGCACATACTCAGTATTAGCAACATTTTGCTGATGCAAACATTGATTTTTGCATTAGTTATATACTGAAATTTTTCATTTCAGCTCGGGTTTTTATACCGGGTCGGGTCAATATTTTTTGTATGGGTTGGGTCTGCCTGAGACTAGAAATTTTGGCGTGTAGACCTCTAACCGAGATATCTAAGCTAGTTTTAATGTTTTTTGTAATGCTTCTTTCAGCCAGCGCCCCATAGCTACTGAGTATATGTTTCGTTAATTAGTTTCAAAACAGTCTTTATTGAATTAGAACAGATCTTTGATATAAAGAAACAAACAGTCTTAACCAGTTATTATTTTTTCATATAATTCTGAAATGTGGCGATCAATCAAAGCTTAAAATTGTCTCTATGATTATATTGCACCTTCAAAAAATTGAGGCTTTATTTAGACTTCTAGAAGGTATCTTCCCAAGCGCCCAGAGATACACATTACCTCTAACAAAAAGTTTAAATGAAAGCTTCGTATATTTTTCGTCCTGTCGCTATACAATTCTAAGAAAAATCTAGACAACCTTTATATTAGTACTGTAATGTGATGTCGTTCTTTCCTATAGTTCTATCTTCAAAGTATTCGTTGTTTCTTTAAGTGTTTTATTACAAGGTCGAGTACGTCAATTGCTTCATCGGCGATGATACAAGGAGGAGAGCTCGCCCAGTCACACTGTACCCATCCCAACATCTGTCTAGTTGGCGACAACTTTTAAGTTAGCATAACTTACGATAATCTTCGCTCCCTCTCATCCTCCACTCCCTATAATTTACTAGCAGCGAGAGTAAAAAGAATCAAGTGATACAGTAATTGCTAAAATGTGCAAAGTCATAGATAACAGAGATTCGCATTCAAAATTTGATGTATTTGTTGAGAAAAGCAAGAAAAACTGGCGTTCCAGCATAGGTAATTCAGGAGGAAAAAAAATCAAGCAACATTTTATTTAAAACAGATATTTTTATATAAAAACTTTTAATGCATAACCAGAAATTCTGTTTCATATCCTTATAAAACAACAAGGGAAAATATAACTTCATTATAAATATTTAAAATTAAAAGTAATTTAACTTAAAATAAAACTAAACATGACTTAAAATAAAGCAGTATTAATTAATTAAAACTTAAAACAGAAAAAAACATCAACAAAACCTATGTTCGAAGAAAATAACTCTTCAACCATATTAGTAGATATTTTATGCTTAAATTTAAAAAAAAAAAGTATGCCTTTATTTCTGAAAATACTCCACAATTATAGGTATATTAATAAGTGTGTTATGATTAAAATTTGTTTATTTCTGCCAGCATTGTGCAAAAAAACAGAATATTTTAATGTTTAAATTACATTTTTTATGCAATATTATTAATATACATATATATAAAGATATGTAGTTTTTGTAAATTATATTTCAATATATTTAAAATGTTTTAATGATGTGTGAAACATGTTTGTAATTTATTGTTCTGGGATGGCATTATATAAAGAAATAAATAAGCATACACCATAACTAAAAGCATATCTAGTGTCTGATATCTGGTAGGAAAAGAGCTTTGGAAATCCGATATCTGGTAAAATAATATCCGGTTCATCCCTAATCTTCAGTGAGGCTAAGCAACTTCAGGGATCATTCTAGAGAGTTTCAGAATCGCAGCCTGCCCTCATGCTCTTTTTAGATAAAATCCCACCCTCCTTACCCTTTTCCAGGTAGAATTCTACCCTCCTTGCCCTTTCTCCAGATAGAATTCTACCCTCCTTTTATTCCTAGGTAGAATCCGGCCTTGTTTGTATTGTACTTTCAAAAATTCTTTACTTATCTTTTATTTTTAGAATGCTAGTATGGTACATCAGAAGTACTCCTCTTTCCCTCTTTATTTCTCTGTGAAATGCCCTAGTATGTCTAATCTTTGACATTGAGCGATTCATTTATCATTTTTTCCATTGAACAAGACATAGGGTAACAACTAAGGGTCATTGATTAATTTCACCTTGTCTAGTGAAATATAGTATTAGATCAGGCATTCCGGCCTTTGACCACATGATAACTTACATAAGTCCTATAAAAATTTGAGAAGTAGCTTTTGAACTTTTATTTTGTAGCTTTTTCAAAACCAATTTTGCTAGAACTGGGAAAAAGTTATCTGGTGAATAAAAGTTTTAGAGAGAGAAGTTTTTGAATATCGTAGGGAAAGGGGGAAATTACCGTGAATATAGTAAACAGTTTTACAATAAAAATCGAGAACAAGTTTCATTTTGCTATTTTTAATACTTTTCAAACAGTGAAGTTAATGAAACTAGAAATGTTATTGGATTTTTTTAATTAAGGAGTACTTTAAGCTGTTACCAGACTTCCCTACCCACCAGTATATTGACATATGTGCTTATTACAAAAAGGCCCTTTTTATGAAATGATGTGCCCTTTTCAACAAAATTGCCCTTATTATGTAATGTGCACCCTGCCTTTTTTTATGTTCTAGAATGATCCCTGCAACTTGAAGCCTCAAGACATCATTGATGTATACTGCTTCTCTCCTCTACCCTACCCTCGGCAAATTTATTTACTTGTAATTGAAATTTACTGATGGCTAGCACATTTCTAGATTCTGTCTCCAAAATAGATACGTATATATATGGACAATTCTGTTATTCATTATAAGCTAATTGTAAACATTTTTAAGGTTTTATAATGATTCCAAATTGTGATCTGGAATTTTATTTATATTAGAACTCTTTTATTTTGCTTTTTGTTTAATTAAAATAAATTTACAAAGGAGGTTTAACATCCCTTACCTAGTTTGATGACCCCCCCCCCCCCCTGATCACCTCCTACACATAATATGTCTATGAATATACAAATCTATATTTATACTGTATTATATTTTACAGTTATGTATAAATGTGCTGTTGCCTCTAACATAATTAGGGCCTGCTGAACGTTGTGCAAGGTCCTGGTAAATCACTTAGCAGGGCCCAACGTTTTCTGACTGCAATACTGGATTAATAAAAATTATTTTTAAATTGTATATATCAGATTTATAAAAAAAGGTCAATATTTCATAATTTAATTTATAATTATTTCATAATTTATAATATAAATTATGAAATGTATAAGAAAAACCAAGCAAACTCTTTCACAAGTAAAGTGCATAATTTTTTTTAATTTCTAAAAATTCTCTATCCTTTACAATATTTTGAATATTTATTTTTTACATTTGCGGTTACTTTCAGAATCTCCAAAGCTATATAATAATTCCCTGACAATTATATGCCCTTTTGCTGTAAGATATAGTTAGTAACTAAATTTTTTTCAATAAATAAATTTTAAAGACAAATTTAGAGCAAACATATCATTATTTTATACAGAGGTAACTTTATTTAGATTTGTATAGAGAGTTTTAGCCCCCTAACAAGACTTTAAATGGTGTGGGGCCTTGGGCAGCCTCCCCATTTGCCTGATGTTTGCACCAGCACTGAACATGGAAACTATATAATATTAATTAAGCAGTTACAATGTAGAAAGAGAGAAAAAGGGGAGGTGTTAGTGTAATTAGTATACTATTCGTACCAGTCTTTGCATAGATTAATATCCATCCTTAAGTACCCAAATTAGTCATGTGTATGAAATTAAGTTATGAATAAGATACCAGAAAATGCGTGGGAATTTTTTTCGTCTTGCCAATAACTTTTTCTTTATCTCCCCAAGGCCAAAACGGAAAAGAACCATTAAATGTGTACAATCTAAACAACGGTAACTGATAAGAGAAAACTTTGGATTTTATTACTATTTTGGTCTTACGACTGAAATACTTAGCTAATGTGCATGGTCATTGTGAAAAAGGTATTCAATAACTATACTAAGAATAGAAAGTAACTTATTTTTGCTTTTCTTTTTTGCATTACATTCAGAACAATTTTCGATACTAATTATTTACTGGAAAAGCATGGCTGAAACTTGTGACAGCTATACTTACTACCATCTTTTACATTTTCATCAGAATATTGATATATAACGTCTTCTATCAAGGCATTGGAAAGATCTTCGACTGTTTCTTCTTTACAAGGAATTGAAGGTCTGGCAGGAAGCGTTCTTGATCTAGTGAACATTTTGCACGATAGTTTAAATCGATATCAGTTTAAAAATATAAATTAAATTCAGAAAATCATAATTACAGACCCATCACTACAAAATCTTGACTGTTTCAAATATAATAGTCGTGAATTAGAAGGATATTAATGTACGAACAAGAAAAACATTCAACTATAAACAAAATTATATTAACAGCAACAACCAACAAAAGATTCATCATTCATTCTCATTTGAGTCATTCAATGTAAGAGTTCAAACCACAGATGCATGCAGGTCTTCTCCAATTCAATCCTCCTAAATTGTTATTTTCTCAGAATCTCGTAAATTTGTATATAAAAGATTTTATAATAAATTTACAAAAGTAAAATAATAGCTTTCTATGTAACAAATCCAGATCAGCATGATGATCGGACCATGATTTCATAATAAATCAATCAATCTATTTGTGTGTTCCTGGCAGCACTCTAGAATTATTTACTTTGTTTTTTGTTTATATTGGAAAGTCGCCCTTCTTCTAGGTGAAGCTGATATTTTTTACTACTTTATTATAGATAGGTGCTAAGTTTTCTAAATGTATTAAAATATCTTCATGGTTGGCGTATGCTGGCACTAACAATCTAAAAAAAAACTTTCATCGGTAGTCAACTATTTCCATAAGTGTAAAAAAACTTTTATGCTATCTTATAATATTCAATGTGAAATAACTCCGAACCGTTGTGAAAAATTATGAGACCCAGTATAGAGTTTATGGTAGAATCCTAGCATTTTAGTAATCTTTTTATCTTTTTTATGCACGCCAAGGTAAATACAAAAAGCTGGAAATGTACATGAAATCATGGTTTAACTAGGACTTCCCTCAAAGGGATTAGTCTGAGTGATATTGCTGAGAACATAGGGTTAACAATTACAATATAAAGAAAAAGAGCAAATTAAATGATAGAATTACAAAATATCATATATAAATTCATATACACTGTTAAAAAAATAGAAAAGAAGTACCGTTCATCAGATGTGTTGTCATAATTTCTTTTAACATGTGGCAAAGGATCTCATTTTCTTAAGCGCGTATTGCGCAAAACTTGAAAAAAAAAAAAAAAAAAAAAAAAAATGCCGGATTTTTTAAAACGCCAAGCTTTTTAAAGTTACGTAATTGGATTTGCAGCCAATAAATTATTCTATCAAGCGTGGCTTAACGCAAATTTAATTTCATTGTTGCACCTTTTTTGTGTGTGAATTTAAAATTTTTCTTCCTTGATTATATATCTATTATTTGTATAACTGTTTATAGAAACTCTTACACTTCAAACCACATTGATAGCATGTTTTGCTACAAACCAGATTGCAAAACTATAGTCTAAATTACTATTAAAGTATACAAAAAATCTTTCGATGACTTCTGTAAAATAACTTTTACATTAAATCTCCATATCGGCAAAATTGAAAATTATATATATTACAAAGTTAAGCTTAACAGATACTTCTTGATTATTCTATAGGAGGCTCTGCCCCCTGCGCCTTTACAGCACCAATCCGCAGGCTTTTCTTTTGCCTGTCTGTCTGTCTCTCCACAATCTGTCTGTTTCTCTATCCGTTTTTCTGCCCGTCTCTCTAACTGATTGTCTATCTCTCTACACGTCTCGCTACCTGTCTCTATATTTCTGTACCAGTCTCGCTACCCGTCTCTATATTCCTCTACCAGTCTCTCTACCCGCCAATCTATTTCTCTAACCGTCTGTCTATCCGTCTAACTACTTGTATGTCTAGCCGTGTCTCTATCCACTTCGCTACCCATTTGTCTATCTGTCTCTTACCCGTCTGGCTATACGCCTCTCTACCCATCTTCTTACCCATCTCCGTACCCGTCTACTGTCTCTCTACTCGTCTGTATACCCGTCTCACTATCCGTCTGTTTTTGTACCCGACTCTTCACCCGTCTCGCTATCAATCTCATTACCCGTCAGTCAACTCGTCTCTGTACTCATCTCTCTACTCGTCTCTTTATCTACCACGCTACGCGTCTCACAACCTTTCTCGCTACATTCCACTTTACCGGTGTCGCTACCCGTCTCGAGACCCATCTCGCTACCCCTCTGTCAACCCTCTTTTTACCTTTCTCTCTAGCCGTCTGTCTATTCGTTTCGCTACCCGTCAGTCTACCTATGTCGCTACTCGTCTCTCTACCCATCTCACTACCCGTCTGTCTACCCGTTTGTTTACTCGTCTTTCTACCTCTCGCCACCTCTTCCCAATATTTAAACAGTTCATTTAATATACAGAAGCCGTTTATCAGTTATTAAATGCAAACAGAAGTAATTTATCTAATAAGTGTAATCAGATGCATTTTTTTAAAATACATACATAAACCTGAATAATAATTCATCAGTTTTGTGTTCATAGTTGTTTATATCATTTGACAGTAAATCTCAACTTCTTAAACCTGAATTGTCTCAAGCTTTTTAAAAAAACCACAAGGTCTGTATAACTGCAAAGTACCCTGAGGGCTATATTAGCTACATGTTATTAAGTTAGGTGAAAGTTTTGTTATCGCATTTGCAGCCAATTGCTTATGTCAGAAAACGTGGCTTAACGCCATTTTAAATTCATTACTGTAACTTTCTTTTCTTTTCTTTTTTTTTTTTTTTGGGGGGGGGGGGTTGGGGGGAAGGGTTTCAAATATATACATTTAAATTAAAACTTTTGCCTCCATGCCATTAGTGTTGTTTGTATTATTAACTAATACCTTGTAGACCGAGCTTCATTTGAAACAAATGTAAAAGACTTCTTCCACAGTTTTTTTGTAGGAGAAACTTTCATAATTGGGCCCAAAGCCAATCGGAGTATTTAATATCATTATTGTAACTCTTATAGAGTTAAAACAATATCGTTGCTAGCTTTACTCTTGTTTGAGACCAACCTTGCATGGGTATCTGAATGGGAAAAAGTTTTGTAACCTATGTCGGTTGGCGAAAAAAATTTTAAATGGTGCCAAAAGGTAGTTTTAGCAACTTACAAAATTTTTCAAGAGAGCGGTAAAACATGTTTTTCAAATATTTACAAACATACGTTTATTAAAGCATGTTTTTGCGTCATCTTAAAAATTTAAGCACGATGCTAAAATGAAATTTTATCGCCATATTCGATATTTTAATAAGTAATGAAAACACATAAACAAACTTATATAACAAACCTAAGAGGCATTTTTGTGATAAATAATTGTTATTGTCAGGGGGTTAAATTGTAAACAATTAATAAACGGCTAGTAAATAATAAATAGCATTTAAAATCTAAGGTACTTTTCGGTTAGCCGAGCGCCAGTGAAATGTATATATCTATATATACATATATATGTATACATACACACATATATGTATGTATATATACATACATGCATATATAAATGTGTATATGTATAGATATATGTATATATATGTATACATAGATATATAAATTTCACTGGCGCCCGGCTAACCAAAAAGTACCAAATCTAAAAATGGAGAAGTGGTCCGTATAAAAATTAAGCGCTTGATATATGTAAATCTTTTTTTATTTTTTAATATTTCCGAATGCACAGATAAAAAGGTAAAAATCTCTTTTCCAAATGCCAAATAGAAAATATACAAAATAGAAAAATATCTGCAAAAAAATATATTTACATAATACTACATCTGCAAAAAAATAAGATTTAGAAAAAGTAAGCCAAATCCTTCAGATCCCAACAATCACATCGAAAAACTTATCACCAAAAAAGAACTTGCCAAATCTTATGGCACAGGAGATGGATTTTTCCCTCTGAATGCAGAATATTAGTTTTTTCTTGTATGATGGGTGATTATAACTGTTTCATTTCACATACTACATACCGTTTGATATATTGGTACTTTTATGTTATCCTGGCGCAGTTGATAAATCGCCAAATATTGTTCCTATAACATTTTCATATTGAATTCATTTCATTTAAATATAAACCTTTCACTCATTTAATTTAAAATACATGCCTTTCATTAATCCCATTTAAAATGCTAAAAAGAGAAAAAAAAAAAAAGAAATAATGCCATAAATCGAAACCTTTTATTTAAACACCAAAGAATTTTTTTTTTTTAATTTACACATGAGAAATAAAAAAAGCTGCTATTGCTGAGATTTGCGCCAAATCTCTAATACCAAGTCTACTAAGCTATTGCGGGGTTTTTCTTTCAAAGAGAAAAAAATCCAGATTAATTTTCGATTTCTACTCAATTGAAATATATTTTATTGTGCTGAATATTAGTGCGTGCATATTTTTTTTGCTCCTTGTACTCCATGAACTTTTCAATTCCGATTGTCTACGAAAATCTCCCGCCGGTGAAAATGACGTACCACAAAATTTCGTGACGCGTGTACTTTAATTGTGCGTTTTTATCAATTTTTTTAATATAATTTCCAAACGGTTTAGCATTTATTCTTGGTAATAAATAGACGTCGTTGTCACCTTTATAGGTACCTGCTGTAAAAATTTGAACGAAATCCGTTAAATATTTTTTGAGTTATGCTTGACGAAAGGTTTTAATATCCATCGTAGCTATATATGGGGCAAAGTAATACTGCGCTGTGTATGAGTCTTCGTTGCACTCAGACAATAATTGTATGTTTGTAAATTATTAAGATTTTTTGCCATCTTGAAAAATTTGATACGACACAAAACTGCCTTTTGAATCCATTTAGGATTTATTCGTTAGTCGCACCAATCGGCACAGGATATGTAACTCTTCCCAAATAGTTTTCTTCAAGTAAATATTTGATGGATAAAATTCTGATGATAGGAAATTGCTGATAAAATCACCTCTATGTTTTAAAGTGCATTACATTAGAGACACTTTTTTCTAACTGAGAAAACAGTCTCAAAAGTATTTACACTTTATAAATATTTATAAAAAATAAATGAAAATAAATATGTGTATGTTTGTACAAATTTATATTGCTTTTAATTATTTTCATTTAGTTATTTTTCAAATATTTTTTTTTGTGTGTAATATGCTATTATGTACTTTTTCAATATTTTTTTTCGTTACTTCTCCATTATCCCATCAACCACTTAACATAAAAATAAAACTTTCGCCAAACAATAAGATTTAAAGCCAAAAATTCATAATCGTGATGTCATATGGTATGTCATCAAGTGATTTTTCATTTGACTTTTATCTGTATTTTTAGTGATAATTTACTGATTTATTAAGTACTTCATTAATTAAAATAACAATTATATCATTAAATAGCAACAGCATGATTTTAAAAGAGAAAAAGCATTGAAAAAATATTGCGTTTCATAGTTACATATAATAAATAGATCTGTTTCATTTGAAATCACAAACATATTTATCCACCAGTTGAAAAGGATAATTAAGAAAAATAATTAAATATCCAAGATTTTTTGTTGTTGTTTTCATTAATATAGTGTAAATTTTATTGCTTAAAGTTACTGATAGTTCACACATTAGTAAGAAAACTAGAGTAAGTAAGAGTTGACACTTTAGTAAGCTTCTTGAAACGGTGCCAATCCATTCCTTTTAATACTTAAATACCATAATTTGTTATAATGCTGGAAAATAACATTTCTTATACTTTTTACTTACCCATCATACGTAGTATAGGGTAAGTCTTGTAATCGTTTGAAAATCGAAATTTTTTTTTTTGACGGATTGACACGTTTGAGACACTGGAGATTCCGAAAAACATATTTTTAGAAAAAAAATTTTGCCGTCCGTCTGTGTGTCTGTAAATGCTCTATCTCCCGAAAAAATTGAGATAGAGACTTGAAATTTGGTATGTACTTAGTATGTAATAATGGGAAGAAGCCTATTTCATTTCAATAACCTCGATTAACCGGAACAATTTTTTTCGGACTCTTGAAATATTCGTTCTGATGAAAGGTATATAAAAATTTTCGAAATTGTTTATTTTAAGAAATGAATATAAAAGACAATAAAAAAACATAAATTTTGCATAAAGCATGAAGTTGATCGGATAATGAGTTGCCGAGATATTTGGAATCCTATTTCCACACTCTTCGATTTTTCATGACCCTGTATTTCATCCAAATTTCACTTTAAAGATATATTTTAATTGGAAATTTGACGCTCAATCAGATGCAATAAACCGCTAGTTTATAGGATTATTATTTTTGGAGTTATAAGGAAAAACGTCTTTCTAGCAATTCGGTAATCGAGCCTTTAAAGTTTATGACGTCATCAAGCCACGATTTTATTTGAATGGCAATGCACTTTATAAGTAATTTACACATTTTTATTTTAATATTTTACATTATGCATATCCATGATGGGTAAGTTTTACGGTGGCCCCCAACGACTAGTTTGTATGTTTGTGAAGTATATTTTCAACATAAAATTTTATTTGCAGGTCACTTTTATGAAAGATGATTTTGTAAAAAAGTCTGTAAAATTAACCAAATTTTCATGTCAGTCAATCCCTGTTCCATTAATTTTGTGTTCAGATTCTAAAAAAAACCCCATGTTTGTATAGTATTTTGTTTATTTACATTTTTTGATTTGTTTATAGTTTTCCAAAAGATCATATATAGACATGTGTGGATATTAGCAGTTCAATGTAAAGATTGGAGAACATCACAGCATAATGCATTGTGTTCTGCTTATTTCATGGAAAGTATGATTGATTCGACATCTGTCTAATGTGTCAGACTGAGAGATAAAGCTGTGTTTACTATCTTCGTATATTCGAATGCATCTTCTAAAGGTGAGATTAATCTTACTGAGTAATTATGCTTTTTAACAAAAAAAAAATGTTAGTGTTGTGTTTTTACTGACAAATACTAATAACCTTTATACACCTTTAAATATAAATCTAATAATTGATGTATATATTTACATATGTAATTGAGCCTGTTAAAGTCGTGAATGACTAATGTTGAAAATTAGTGAGAGTAGAATAGTGTTAAGTGCACATAAAATATCTTGTCAGAACAAACTATTTGTAGGAAGAACAACATAAGCTATAGTAGTTTTAAAAAACTTCACATATAAATAAATCGCACACCTGAAGATATTCTGCCACATAGGCATTTATTGTAATGCTTCTGTTAAATGTTTTGATTTTTAACATTTAAGAAAATGTGACTTGCACTTTTGATAAAAACAGGCTCAATTATTAAATGTAATGTGTTTATTTTAACAGTTTTTTTTTTATTATGAGGGTAAGTCATCAAGTAAGTCACAAAAGATAATTAAATAATGACTTACAACTATTACTTCAAAACTATTTTTATATCTCATCATATTCTTCATCAATATTTATGCACTTATATCACCATTTTATCAGTGCCCCAAAACCAGCTGCATACAATTGTTTGGGTTGCTGTGTCCAGATTAGAACTTCAAGTTGAACCTTTTCATCATCTTGTTTCCAAGATGGTTTTTTAGTGGACTAAACAGATAAGAATTGCTTGTGGCTAAGTCGAAGCTGTAGGGTGGACGCGTTGAAGAAGTTGCAAGTCCTCTCTGCCAGCTCACAAAATTTAAAATCTTAATTTCTTTTTCTTCTCTATTTAACTTAACAATAAATTATTTAAATTAACAATAAAATAATTAACCATCAAATTCCTCTTCCCATTCAAAATTGCTGATTTTACCTTACTCACCCCCCCCCCTTCTTTTTCCTGGCACACAAAATTTTAAATTTTTAAAACTGTTTCTTTTTTTCTAATTTATTCGTATATCTTTATTAATGATAAATATAATTTATCACACAATAAACTTCCTCCCAACCCCTTATAAAAGTTTTGCTTTTCTTTCAGACCAGGTTACAAAGTTAAAAATATTCGAACTTCTTTAATATTTAAACAATATTTTTCCTATTTGTTGCTTTATTGTATCAATAACAATAACTGAACACTTAAAATTTCCGTTTTTAATTTTTTTTCTGCCCTAAATGTAAATTTTTAGTAATGACAAATAACTGGTTTGTGTCTTTATTCTAATAGTAAATAATCACTTAATCTAAATTCCTTCTTTTTCCTTCCTCCCATCTGAAATTTTCCACTTTCCCTGTACAAAATACACCAAGTAAAAAATCTTGAAGCTCTTTAATTTTTAATTAATTTCCTGCCCTATTTATAAATAACCGTATAAATAAAATTCCCCTCACCTCATCCATTTTTTTTTTGCTTCTCTTTTATTACTGCTTCCCACTACCGTAAGACAAAATATATTGTCACTGTACAGTGACAATATATTTTTAAAACCATCATCTTAATTCCCTCTTCCAAAATTTAGATTCTCCCACCCTCCTTTCATTTTCCTCATACACACTAAATTTATAATGCTGTATTTGTTATTTTGAAATAAATAATAATGTTCTAAATATCTACTCTGCTACATCTTGAATCCCCCCCCTCCCCTTCACAGTTGAAAAGCTGTATTTACAAAAATGAAACCATGTATTGAAAAATGCATATTGTAGTTTAATAGTTTGTGTCCTTAATTTTTTTTTTTTTTTTGGTCTTTGAAAGTTCTTAAAAGTCCTTGAATTTTATGTAAAGAAATGTGTTTAAACACTGTATGAGACTTTAGATGTGAATAAATTTGGGTCACACTCATTAAAATTTGAATCAGTGTTACTGCAAATTTGCTAGACCTATGATTAAAATTTAGAAAAGAGCCCATCAAATACCAAAACTTACCCATCAAATTCCAAAATACTGATCAATTTTTAATGTTACTTTATATGAAATATTGAATTTTAAAATTAAAACTGATTTATGTTTGTAATTTTTCTATGAATTTGCATAAAAATGCAATATAATTTAATTTTTTGCTAATTAAATATTTTAAATTCTACATAAAATTGTATTCATAAAAACACATAAAATTGCTAAATGGTACACAAAACAAAAAAATTATATGCACTGGTGCAATAAATATGATAGTGAAAACAGAAAATGTACATTTTGAACTGCTTCTGCATTTGTCCTCATTTTAAAATATGATGTTAAAATGATCTAAAAGTCCAGAAATGAAACTGTCCCGCATGAGAGAGATCTCGTAAATTTGTGTCACTTTTCACAACATTTACACATAAATTCAGTAAATTACATTATATTGAATATAAAATATATTTAGACATTATACTTGTTACATTGAAATCATACTCTTACAATATATTCTGTAATGAATATATTGCATGTGGATGAAGCATACTTTCACCAGTAACTTTTTGCAAGTAATGATACAGCTGGACTAATGCCAGCTGCTTTTCATTCCAAACTAGACTCTTGCATTGTGTGGGGTCAGGCTCAGAGAGGGATCAACTAGAAAATATTTTTTTTAAAAAACTGAATCAGTTTTTTTTTTGTTGTGGAGTCAAAAATGATAACAATGCATAAAATGACAAAAAATGCATAGGATGGGTGTTGATTTAATAAAATAGTTCTCGAAAGTGTAATTTTCAAATGTTTTATTATTTAAATGATTACTTTTGTACCAATGTTCATTTTTTTCAAATGTTTCAATTGGCACTAACTATTATGTTTGGCAACATTGGTGTTGATGGAATGAAAAAGAACCCAACTTTTAGATGGCAACAAATAGACTGTAATTTGTAACATCGGCACAGATAATATACAATATGAAAAAACGCAAGGTCAAATTTAGAGATATATTTTGTTTGGATAAACGGAGCAGCATAGCGAGCGAAACTTGCTAGTGTATCACTCACTGTGGAATAATTATAGCTTTTAATATCTCGGGGCGGATTGAATAATTCTTTTATAAGACCAGGAACCATACTTTACTGGCATTTTCATAAATTTTATTACAGGTTGACACAAAACACTTAAAACGGCACATTACACGTATATATAAGACCACTTTCACATTTCCAGAGAACAAAATAACTCATACATTCTATTTACATAATAACACTTCGAAAAAACAAATTTCTCTCGGCAAAGCTCACATGTCAACTCCACTGATCAAACGTCACTAAAGGATCACGTGATGCTTTGCGCTTTTCGACGGAAGGGCCCATTTCTTTTGGAAGGAGTTTTCTGCGCTACATCCTCCCCCTCTGTTTCCGACATACGTCTTGGAGAAGAAACAGGATGTTTTCTGGGTCTCCCTCTTTTTCTCAGAGGTGCAACTGGAGTAGTTTCAGTTTCTTGGAATGGTGTCAAGGCTGAAACATGATAAGATCCAATTCGTTGAGTAGGATTGTGTAGACTGGCAATGTCATATGTCACCAGTGATTTTTGAGTCAAAACTACATATGGCCCATTCCTCTTAGGCATAAATTTTGCTGTTTTCTGGTTACTTGCCTTGCTCACAGGGTGTAAGGTAACCCATACTTTTTCACCAGGTGTAAAATAAACTCTTCTACGATTTTTATCATAATATTTCTTACGCTGATCTTGTTTTATTTCCACTCGCTCTTTCACTCTCTTTGAGACATCTGCAAGACGTTTAAGATATGGAGTTATTTCAGGAACAAAATTGTCATTTTCCACAACTGCTCTAAAATCGTTCACCATATCATCGATTGTTCTTAGTTCTCGACCAAAATGCAGATAGGCAGCAGTTTGGCCTGTTGTATCAGATTTGGCAGAGTTCATAGCAAATCAAATAAAAGGAAGTTTATCAATCCAGGAATCGTGTTCATCCCCAACAAGGATTGCTATTCGAGGTTTCAAGTCTCTATTTTTCCGTTCGACTGGGTTGGCTTGAGGGTGGTACAAAGGTGTCAATGATTGGTCAATTCCAAGAATGTAACAAACTTGTTGTAGAACAGCGCTCACGAACTGAGGGCCGTTATCACTTAAGAGTCTTCTTGGGATACCGTAACGAAGGAAAATCTCTTCAATCAGCGTAGTCGCACATTCTTGGGCAGTGGCAGTTGTTAAGGCAAACAGTTCTACCCATTTAGTGGCACAATCTTCTACTATAAAAATCCATCGATGCCCATCTTTACTACGAGGCAATGGTCCAAAGAGATCAATGCTGAGGGTTTCAAACCGCTGAGCATAAGCAGGTGTTCGCAATAAACCAGCCGGTTTCTGATTTGTTGATTTATAACGAGCGCATTCTGGACACTTCTTCACGTATTCAGAAATATATGTTCTCATGCCTGTCCAATAATATCTCTTAGCAATTCTCTGGTAAGTACCTGCTTCACCATAATGTCCGGCTGAGGGGTCGTCATGATGAAGTTTCAAAATGTTTTGTCTTTCTTGTACTGGAATGACCAGTTGCGCTTCCTCGGCGTCTGATTCAGGAGCATACCGGTAAAGTACACCTTGATTCATCAGGATTCCTCTATCAGTCCAATTGGCGAAGTATTCACTTTTCTGTTCGTCTTCAAAACAATCTATAATCTTTTTAAGATTTTCATCTTGCAACTGAGCTTCTCTGATATCCTTTGGGCTTCTTGTTGGCATGTCTATGCTGACAAAGTTGCATGTCTCACAGAAAGCAGACTGATGACTACAGACAGGACGTGATAGCATGTCAGCCACAACATTAGATTTTCCAGGTTCATATTCAATTTCTAATAAGAACGATTGTACTTGTAGTGCCCAACGGGCTAATCTCCCCGATGGTGACTTAAGGCTCAGAAGCCATTTTAAAGGTTGGTGGTCCGCAGCTACAACTACTTCTTGACCTTCCACATAGCCACGAAATTTTCCTAAGGCCCAGACTACAGCTAATGCCTCGCGTTCCGTAGTGGAATAATTTCTTTCAGCACTTGTAAGAAGACTGCTAGCGTATTCTATGGGATGTTCAGAGGTCTTGTCATCACCCTGTAGAAGAACAGCGCCAAGAGCATAGTTACTAGCGTCAGTACGCAGAATAAATGGTTTGGTCCCATCAGCTTGCTTAAGCACAGGAGGTGTTATGAGACATTGTTTTAGAGTTTCAAAGGCTGTTTGCTCTTCGTTTCCCCACTTCAAATAACTTTCTTTTTCGTTAGATTGCTAAGGGGTCTTGAGATATCAGCAAAATTCGGTTATAAATCTTCTGTACCAAGAACACGTCTGTAAGAAAGACTGGATCTCTTTCACATTTTTAGGAGGAGGTATCGCTTTAATTGCAGATACTTTCTCTGGATCTACTTCTAGACCATTTGGTGTTATCCAGTGCCCAAGGTACTTGACCTTTTCACAAGAGAAATGACATTTTTCACGCTTGGCATCTAATTTAAGTTCCATGAGTCTCTCGAACACAGCCGTAAGATCTGAGAGATGTTTCTCAAAGGTCTCTGATAAAACGATGATGTCGTCTAGGTATGACAAAGCAAGGACATCCTTAAGACCATTTCTAAATTGATCTATCACTCTCTGAAACGTAGCTGGAGCGTTCTTGAGTCCAAAAGGCATCTTTAAGAAACGAAAAGTACCGAAAGGACAGACAAATGCAGTTTTATCTTGATCTGGTGGGTAGACTCGGACTTGGTGATATCCTGAACGAAGATCTAAAGTTGACATATAAGAAGTATGCTTGGCTTCATGCAAAAGGTCGTCCATTCGAGGTAATGGATATTTATCTGCCACTGTAACTGCATTTAGTTTTCTGTAATCAATGCATAACCTCATACTACCATCCGGCTTTGGTACGAGAACCACCGGTGTAGCATAAGGTGATTCATATTCCTCTATGATTCCCTGAGCTAGAAGATTATCTATTTCTTTCTTAAGAAAATCTTTCTTAGTAGGAGTCATCCGATAAGGTGGCACAGCAATAGGAGCACTATCACCTGTATTGATACGATGCTCTACATACGGGGTTGTCTCTCCCCCTGGTTGAAAACATTTTCCATACCTTTTTAGAAGACCATTCAGTTTTTCTCTTTCGTCAGAAGTTAAATTTTTGCATCTTCACGTAAGGCGTATGGATTGACTTCGACCGCACCAGCTGACGAATTATTTTCTTCAATGTATTCATCTACAAAATGAAACTTTTTCTGAGGTTTATTACTGAAATACCACGTTTTGCTGGCAGTATCTAACACCATGTTAGCATTGTGCAAAAAATCCATGCCTAAAAGCGTTCTTTAACCCTTAGCGTTTGGTAATACAATGAACTCCATTTTGAAGACTCGACCTTCAATCTCTACTGGAACTGTAGCAGACAAAGTTTCTCTGGCTACTGTAATTCCGTCAGCCAACGTGACATCATGAGTATGGGGTTTCAGTGCAACACCAGTTTTTAAAAATAACTCATGCATACGTTCTCCCGCAATGGAACGATTCGCTCCCGTATCTGCACAGACTAACACTTTCTTATTGCAGATCGTGATAGGCACATTTGGAGCTGAAACTGTTGAAGTATTTAAACTATACAACTTAAGACAATGTGCTTGCACATTTTCTTTTTTAACCGAAGGGGTACAATCTGGGCATTTCTTCTTTATAAATCCCACTTTACCACATCCATAGCAAACAATATCGGATTCTAAGCGTCGATTTCCAAACTTAGGAGAAGATTTGTCTTCTTTTGGAGGCTTACTCTGCTTCCAATTATTATCTCGGCGAGAAAACTCTTTTTTCACTTGGGGTACAACCGGATCTCTTTTTGGGAACGTACTTCGTATAATTTCATAGGCATCTAGTTTTTCGGGAGGTCGACTGGCGAGTTTAAATTTTCCCACTCATCTAACATATGCTGTTTGCATTCAACAGGCACGCGCCTTTTCATTTGATCAGCTATGATCAGATCCTGGAGTGCTTCAAAAGACGTTACCGTTAACTCTTTAAGCCAATTTTCAAAATAATCTCGAAGTTCGAAGTAATAATCTCGCCAAGAGATTTCTTTTACCTTGCGATGAGCAAAGAACAGCTGCCTGAATTTTTCGGCACTAATTTTAAACCGTTTTAGAAGTAAATCTTTTACATGTGAGAAATTCGAAGCGTTCTCTTCTGATTCACGAGCGATAAGCGCAGAAATAGAAGATGGGACAACACTGAGTAAATACGATACCCATAGATTCTCAGGTAACTTCGAGAGCTTTAACTGGCGTTCCAGGAGCATCAAAAACAAAGTTACATCATCTGTTTCTGGCCTGAATATAGGCAACAACCTTTGGACATCTATCTTACATTCCCCGTGTGATATTAACCCTGTCGCATTACCACCTACCACTCCACCGGAAGCACTCTGGTTCTGAACCTGTAGCTTGAGCTTCTCAAGCTCAAAATTCATCTCAAGCTTTTTAAACTCCATCTCTTCTGCCCTACGCTTCTCTTCTAATTCCAGCTTACGCTGTTGTAACTCTGCTTCTTTTTGTTTATCCTCTAATTCCCGCCTACGTTGTTCTTCTTCCCGAGTTGCAATTTGATTCCTGACTAATGAATTCACAAAATCAACATCGAACGAGTGGGAGGATTAGATTTTTTCCCGTAATGTGACAACGGTCATAGTGGTTTGCACATCTAAATTCATTTCTAACGCAACCTGGAACAAATCCTCTTTGCGAGCTTTATTAAGTTCAGACATTTTAAATTTTAGCAAAACAACCAGCCGAAAATCCTATAATGCCAAAAAAAAAATTGTTTAAACCGTACCCCAAACCTGAGCCTTGCCGTTACAAATCATATAACTTTTAATAAAACAAAACAGTGAGCTTTAACCATAATATGAACTGTTACTACAAAACAGAACAAACATTAAAAATAAACTGGATTTCATAACGCGACACATTCAAAACAATATTCCAAATGAAATAAACTGTAGCTGAATAGTTGTCACTTAAGTAATATTCTAAATGAAAACAAAACATATAACTGAATAATTGTCACTTAAATAATATTCTAAATGAAATCAAAACACATAACTGAATAATTAAATTCTCAACCAATATTATTTTTAAATTACTAAGACAGCTTAATATCGGTTTTGTTCAGTACAATTTAAAAAAACTTTCTACCTTAAAAAAAAAATCAAAACAACAAAACTTGTATAACTTACTCATTCAGTTTTAAATACCACAATAATGCTTCTTTTCTCAATCGAGAACTCAGAATTAAATACTTACGTTCAATATTAAATAAGAACAAACATTTATATCGAAACTGTACTCAATTATTTTAAAACCAATAATAAAAGAAAAACAAAAAGTAATCAATTCTTTTAAAAGTAATAATAAAAGAAAAACAAAACATTTTTATGATAACTGCGATAAAATTACGAATACTTTATATTAATTTGACCTGAAAACGATAATATCATAACTCTACTTGAAACTGATATCAGTTTTACCTCTTTTTTTTTTTTTTTGAATCAATAAAAATTTATTTCAACACTTTCACGATAAGCATTCAAGAATGAAATCAAAAGTAGGGGAGGGGGGAAGGGGAAATAATGTAAGAACAACATAAAACATAACAAAATAATGCACCAAAATAATGTTATGAATAATTAAAATAAAGTTAAGAATAATTCAAATGATGATAAGAATGAGAATAATATTAAGATCAATCAAACTTAAGTTAAGAATATCCCAACTGATGAAAAGAATAAGAATAGTATTAAGATCAATCATACTTAAGAATGCATTCTTTTGTTTGTTTTTTTATATAAAAAAATTGACGGATCCGTTTTTATGAAGACACACATAATGCATTATTTTCTTGGGCGTACACGAAACACTTTTTAGAACTATGAAACGAATAACACATATCATACGAGGCAATGGCGACGACCCTTCGCGCCATTTCTTGATTGTAGCTTATGAAATCAGAACAAGCTCTGAAAGCTTCCTTCTTTATTTTAAAACTAAATCACTGCGGATTTGTAGTTGTAGAAACATAGCACTTTGCACTTGTTACTGGATTTCGGGCCCGAGTTGGGTAGCCAATTTTTGTATCACTCACTGTGGAATAATTATAGCTTTTAATATCTCGGGGCGGATTGAATAATTCTTTTATAAGACCAGGAACCATACTTTACTGGCATTTTCATAAATTTTATTACAAGTTGACACAAAACACTTAAAACGGCACATTACACGTATATATAAGACCATTTTCACATTTCCAGAGAACAAAATAACTCATACATTCTATTTACATAATAACACTTCGAAAAAACAAACTTCTCTCGGCAAAGCTCACATGTCAACTCCACTGATCAAACGTCACTAAAGGATCACGTGATGCTTTGCGCTTTTCGACGGAAGGGCCCATTTCTTTTGGAAGGGGTTTTCTGCGCTACACTAGTACTTTTTGAAATTCCTGTCTGTTTTTTCATCTTTTTATTTTTTCTTATTTCCTCTAGAATTTTCCTAACAACTTTGATCAGTGAAATGGAATGGCAGAGACAAATGTCAACTCTACTAATTTTAACAGGAGACTCCTGATTTTCTGTCTTAATTACCTGCCTACATTCTCTGAAACATAGTTCTTCCTTTATATTTAGTTATATAAAGGAATTATATAACTAAATTATATTAAAGGGTATTAATAAGGATTATATTAATTCTTAAACAAATTTAATATTTTCCTTCTGTCTGTCGCTAAAAGTCATTGTGACTTTCAGTGCTCGATCTTTCATCTACTGCATGAATGTCAACATACATTTTATATAATAATCTGCTTTAAATGTTTAGACCAAATGTAAACAAGAAAAGATTTAACCATTTAATTTTACCATTATTCTGGTGAAGTTTAAATTTTTGTTACAATTTGAAGTGGGTGGCACTGGAATCATTTGTGCTTGCTGAAATCATTGGTTAAGTATTAATGAAAACCATCCCAAACATACCCAACCAACCTTTTATGTTTGGCTGAAAAGAGATTCATTAGGGTCAATCAGCTATTAATAAGAGACAATTTTAAATTTTCCATTTTCAATTTCAATCTGTTGACCACAGTCCTAAATAAAAAAAAAATACTTTAATTCGTATATTTTACATAAAATAAAAAGAAATTTTTAAAATAAAATAAAATTCTGTGTTATATTAGTGCCTCAAAAATGGACTAATATGAAACAACTATTGGACTAAAGTGAGACACCAATGTATTTAAATGTTTTTAAACACAATGAAAATGAGATGCCTGTAACAAAGTTGTGCCCCAAATCTAATGTTTCCGCTGTATTATTCAATTTCTTTCATCTTTCATTTACGATATTGACGCATTGAATTAATTCATTATTCATTAATATTTATAATCTGAGGAAAATTGCACGTAGTTTTTTTTCTGATATTTAATGTGGTTGCAGAGAAAGGCTGGACAGCAACAGCATCTATAATGTCTATTGTAAAGTTTTTTTTCCTTTATGCACAAAATCAGTCCCCAGTTCAAACACATCAATGCTTGGACTGCTACGTCTCCTTTATCTTAATCTACTTAGCTACTTGGCATATGAGGAAAACATATTTTTAGTGAGTAGACTTACTAACTCTGCATTCAACGTCAGTTAAAACAAAGGTTCCTTTTTTAATATTTCCTAGAAGTATTGATGTGCCGTAGATGACTGGATCGATTTCGTTTGATGTGACATTTGCAAAGAAATCTGCCACTGATTCTTCACCCACTAATGATCAGAGAAAGCAATTCTTTACCATATTTGCTGTCTCCGTTGAACAATTTATGAATAAACTCCGTTTTTTATTATTTTTTTCTTTTTATAACTCCTTGATTTTCAGTAGTGCTGCACAACCTTTTTGTATGAAAATCGTTAGCCACTACTATCTTCGAAAGGTAAACTTTGATATATTTAATAGCAAGGTTTCTGTCATTAACATAAGGTAAATTTTTCTGTGTAAAAATAGTGGTAATGTTGGTGGCCAACGGGCCACAGGTTGTGCATCCCTAATTTTTAGTTTAGGTATTTCGGTAATAACTTCTGCGCTTGCGCAAATCTCTGCATCTTAAATTTTTGCAATATAGTTTGCCACATAGACCGGGAGGCGGCAGCACAGACAATCACCTCATCGAGTTCACGGCTGAAATTCCAGAATTAGTTAAAACTCGATTCGCATATTAAAACGCAATCAATCTGCCAAGTCATATCTTGGTGGAAAACACGTGAAAACCCGATTTTAGAGGTTGACTCGTAGGTTTACCATTGTGTTTTCCTACACCCAAAAGTATGAAAACATGGAGAACTGGGTGCAGGAAAACACAATGGTAAACCTACGAGTCAACCGCTAAAGTCAGGTTTTCACGTGTTTTCCACCAAGGTATGACTTGGCAGACCGATTGCGTTTTAATAAGCGAATCGAGTTTTAACTAATTCTGGAATTTCAGCCGTGAACTCGATGAGGTGATTATCTGTGCTGCCACCTCCCGGTCTAACACTAATATCTTCATTTTCTCATATAGTATCATGATTGGTTTGCCTTTGTTCTGAATTTTTGGTTTTACTTCCCTTCTCAGGCTTCTAAAGTGTTTAGCATAGATTTATGATACAGAAATCATCTATCAATCTTACAATTTTAGCTAAACAATATCACCATTGAACATTTTTCCCTTGTCTTCATCTAAAATACTTTGTGGATAAATTGTTCTACTTTCTTTTGGTAATTATGTACCATTTTCAGTGTTCAAAAATACGCAAGCTTTAACATTCAATGTTGCTTTTAACTTTACATATTAAAACTAATTTGTAAAATCAACTAGCTAGTATTTCATATTAAAAAGACTGTAAAGAAACATGAAAGAATATGAAATTAGGAATAGAAAAAATTATACTGTCAAAGGACAATAAAAGATAATGCATTTTATTTTTATTTGTATTGGATGTTTCAAGACATACAATAGAATATTATTATTACAGCATCAAGCAATGTCTCATATTAGCTCCATACGTTATCTCACATTAGCCTCTTGAGTATGATTGTTTGTGACTCAGGCTACGTTAAACATATTCCAAATTTTAAAGGCAAAACTCAACATTTTTTAATGAATAATAGTCAATTAGAATAATTTAATTGAGATTTATTTATGTGTTGAAAAATCAAATAATTACAGATAATTTTAGACAAAAGAAACTTATCAAAAAAGTAAGCTTATGTAATGTACATGTATATATTTTTGTATTTTTCTTAAATTTTAAATGTTTGTGTAATGGATTTATAAAATAATGTATTGCTTACAAAAGAATGACAAAGCCAATTTGTTTCTATAAAAATGTATACCTTTTTTGTTTGTCTCACATTAGTCCCATTTTTAGGGATGTCTCATATTAGTCCTGATTGACCCTATATAAAACCATTAGTATGATCTTGGCAAGTTCTAGTTCGGATTACATTTAATATTCATTTAAACATTAAATTATCACAAATTCATTTAATTAAATAATTAATTATATTAAAGTAAAATACTAATTAATAAAATATGTGTTGTGTCTTTTCTTTGAATCCCTGCATATGAACTTGTAGTTAAATGACACAAGCATATGTGCTATTAATATTAACTATAATAATGTATTTTTATCCTAATTTTAAAGCATTACAGTTTATGCAATAATTGAGTAGACAATATTATTTAACAAACAATGACAAATTTAATTACATGTAAATATTTACAAACAGAGATAAAAATAAACATTAAAATTCAAATTCACTACCAAGTAACAATCACAACAAATCAGCAGATCCAAATAATTACCAATTTAGTTATTAGTCACAATAAGCTTCACTGACACAATTAATTAATAAGATACCAATACTAATTTCTACATTATTACAATTTTCAAGTTGCTTACTAATATTACGTAACCTAACAATAAATTAGATTTGAGTGCAATTATTGCCCTAGAATAATTTGAGAGATTGCCCCATTCAAGATATCTTTCCCTAAATGTAACATAATTAAATATGTGAATAGACAACAATTATAATTTAAATATTTGGTAGCTAATTAAGGCAGGAAGAGACATCAGGGCCTAGTCTGGATTTTACACAAAGACATTTTGGTTAAAACACAGTCCAAAAACAGTAAACTAAGAGCTGGCTGTCAAAAAAATTTCAATAATGGAATTAATTTGCTAATTAATTTCATTATTTTGGAGTTACGAACTGGAAATTGCAACGAAACTCGTCCGTAGTTTAAAAAATGCACATTCAGTGGTAGATGATGCTGTAAAAAAAAAGAAAAAGTTTTATTGGAGAAACATGCTGAAGTTGTTAAGAAGAAGAAAATAAAGTTGCCATTGATAAAAAATTGAAACTATAAAGCAGTATGCCAATAAAAGAATGGAGGTATTAATAGAATATATTAAAGCAGTGAAAAAGTAAATAATTTTATTTAAACTAAGAAAAAAAACTCTTCAAATTTTTAATCAATTAACCTTTTTAATTTTAGTAAAATTTAAATAGTGTAATTATATAGTTATTATATCTCTTGTAATATGGACTCATCATTCAAATCCATGCTCATGTTTATTCTTTAAATATGATGTTATTTCATACTTAAAGTAGCCTTTACTTACCTTTTAACAAATGCAAGGTAAGTAATGCATATAACACAATACTGATCTCTTTTTATTGGTTAGAATAAATTTATTTTAACACTATAATTTCCGAGAAAAATGAAATTATTTATGTTGGTTATATGATTCCTATTTAAATATCTTTTAGTCTAATTTTAGTTTATTTTCCACTTTAATTAAATAATGGCTATGTATCAGAGTCGTGTTTTGAAAGGAACTATCTATCAAATTTCATTGTATTCATGATGACCTGGGAATATCAGAGAATTTTAGCAGAAGATATTTATCACCACCCTGCCTTTTGTATTGCTTCAAAGTCACTGTAATAAATTATTTTTTCAACATGTATCTTCTCACTTTCATAGTGAATTATACAAGTTTGCGCTTAAACGGACATTTTTATGCTGCTTGTAGATGATGCATTACAACTGAAACACCACCATTTTAAATATTGCTGATGTGATACTTTTTATTTAACTACTCGATATTTTGATTGATTGATTTGTTTTAGAATAAATTATTGTTATTTGTGTGACTTTTCCTTCCATAGTTTTTTGAAATGAATATACAGTAGACACCCGATTATTTGACACTCTATTATAAGACAAACTCGGTTAAATGACATGCCTGATTCATTTCGTCATCCAGTTTGCATAGACGTATCTAAGGATGAATGTGGCTGTATTCCAAATTTCCAGAAGAAAATGCATTTTGTTTCACTTATAATCAATAATACAAAGTTTGTGACATGTTAAAAATGCTAATAAATGATTAAAATATAGTTAAATTATTTCAATACACTGTAAAATTTATTAAGCTTGCTGACCCACCCAGCATTGCCCAGGTCTGTGCTAATAAATTTAAACAAACCTCAAGTTTGTATGATTTTATACCTTTAACCTGATTTTTTATGAAATTATATTAGGGAAAAAAGTATTGATATTTAGTGATAAAAGCACTCTTAAGAAGACATTTTCTGTTTTTTTTTTCACGTAAGGTCATTTCATACTTTTTCTTAAATAGTTGTTGTTGTCCGAACAATGAATTTTTATTGGTTATTAATATAACGGTTTTACAGCCTGTGTAAAAATTTCATGAATATTTGTTTATCTTCTTGTAAAAGAAATATATTTTCTTCTCATTTTTTATTTGTTTTCATGTCGGATCCTTTAGTGTAACAATAAGAAAAACGTTCTCATCTTCTGAACTCTCAGAAATTTTAATCGCTTTTAAATATAACTATATCAAAACTCTCTTTAAAATTTTGTGAAAAAATATGCATATTTAGTAGTGAAAACATCAGTCGAAGAAGAGCGAAACAACTCTGCAACACCTCGATTTTTCATTTTTTTGCGAAATTTTCTCAGATTTAATTTTTCTAAATATTTCTACGAATCCAAATATTTTGAAAATTTTGTAGGTGATGTAAGTCTGGTCTACCGAGATGCTGTAAGAATATTGTGTTGAAATACATAATTTTAGTTACTTTCAGCACAGAGGAAAGGTAGTCTCTGTGAGGCATGCATTCGCCAATGTACCTGAAAAAGTTAAAATTCATATTTTTCAAAACAATTACACCTTCGAGTAGAAGAATGTTCCACTTTTAAGAGAACATTTTTGGTTTTTCTGTACACTTAAAAATATGTCGTGAACAGGCGTCATAATTAGAAAAGCGTCCTTTTTGAAAACAACGCTTTTTGAAAAAAAATTTCAAAAGGATAAAGACACAATTTTTTTCACTTGTTTGTACAATTTGAGGCGTAAGAATATGATCTTTCTGAATATCGCTTCCAATTTTACCTGTACCAAATGATTTGGCCCATTTAAAACTGCGAAATAACACAATAATAACCGCACACTCAGTACTTCGTTTCCTTCTGATGTGTAAATCGAGTTCTAGGCATACAAAGTTGCTTTTGCGGGAGTCAAGGAAAGAGATGAGTTTTTTATTAATATCTTGGCTTATTAAAAAAAAGTAACAATATGAGTCTCAGGTGCATCAGAATCTGCGTTAGACCACCCGCACCCAAAATTTCATACATCTATGTGCGGCAGATTTCTCTAGTCATCACAGACAGACACACATTCACAAAGAACAAAACTTTCTTTTATTTATAGATATAATTAAGAATATTTTTTTCCGTAATCATGTATCTAAGATTGAAAAATATTTCAGAAATCTAGAGGAATTCAGATAAAACACATCTGTATATTAAAATTCTTTTTGCCACAAAATTATTTTCTTTTCTTCTCTTTGCTTCTAAAATGTTTCATTCTTTTTGTAGAAGATAGGTAATCATAGAATTTTCTCCTGAAATTTGCTGTATTTTTTATTACTAATATATTTTATAGTAAAATAATTTATTTCTTTTCATTAATTATATTAGTTATTTATTTTATTTTTGTATTTTTAATAATAGTTTAATCTTTGTGCAATTAGGAACTAACTGCATGTGATAATTTTTTAACATACTTCGGGGTCTGCAAGTGTCAGATTATCAATGAGTTTACCATAGTTTTTAATACTATGGTAGAAATTTTATTTTAATTTAGTTTTTTTCATTAATTTTATGAGAAATTCATTTTCTTTTAAATACGTTTCTAATTAATTAATCATAAAGTGATATATTAACATAATTCTATTAATTCCAGATGTATAAAGTCATTAATGTAGATCAATATTACATAATTCAAAGCAGTCTTTAAAGTTTGAAATATGCAGCAAAATATATCTTTACAAGAGCCTTTTAGAAGAGAAACTTCTGACTTGCAGCTAGGAAAATCGTTTGTTTGTCAGCTATGCAGCAAAGAATTTTCTCAAAAATTCCTATTAAATGCCCATCTTTACCATCATGCTGGTGAGAAACCTTTTATGTGTGAAATATGCAGCCAAAAATTACCTCGAAAAGGGGATTTAAGGCAGCATCTGTTAATTCATACTGGTGAAAAACCTTTTATGTGTGAAATATGCAGCAAGAAATTCTCTTACAAGAGCAACTTAAACAAGCATCTTTTAATTCATACTGGTGAGAAACCTTTTATGTGTGAAATATGCAGTCATAAGTTCTCTCGAAAAGGCGATTTAAAAAGACATATTTTAATTCATACTGGTGAAAAACCTTTTATGTGTGAAATATGCAGCAAGAAATTCTCTCTCAAGAGCATCTTAAACAAGCATCTGTTAATTCATACTGGTGAGAAACCTTTTATGTGTGAAATATGCAGCAAGAAATTCACTTTAAAGTGTAATTTAAGCAGTCATCTTTCAATTCATACTGGTGAAAAACCTTTTATGTGTGAAATATGCAGCCATAAGTTCTTTCGAAAATGTGATTTAAAAAGACATCTTTTAATTCATACTGGTGAAAAACCTGTTATGTGTGAAATATGCAGCAAGAAATTCTCTCACACGAGCATCTTAAACCAGCATCTGTTAACTCATACTGGTGCGAAACCTTTTAAGTGTGAAATATGCAGCAAGAAGTTTTCTCGAAAGAGCCATTTAGGCAGTCATCTGTTAATTCATACTGATGTGAAAGCTTTTATATGTGAAATATGCAGCAAAAAATTCTCTCGAAAAGGGGAATTAAAGCGGCATATGCTAATTCATACTGGTGAGAAACCTTTTGTGTGTGAGATATGCAGCAAGAAACTCTCTCACAAGAGCATCTTAAACAAGCATTTGTTAATTCATACTGATGCGAAAACTTTTATGTGTGAAGTATGCAGTAAGAAAGTCCTTCTAAAGTGTAATTGAAGCAGTCATCTTTTAATTCATACTGGTGAGAAACCTTTTATGTGTAAAATATGCAGCCATAAAGTCTCTCGAAAAGGGGAATTAAAGCAGCATCTGTTAATTCATACTGGTGAGAAACATTTTATTTGTGAAATATGCAGTCATAATCCTCTCGAAAATTTGATTTAAAAAGGCATCTTTTAATTCATACTGGTGAGAAACCTTTTATCTGTGAAATATGCAGCATGAAGTTCTCTTTAAAGAACCATTTAGGCAGTCATCTGTTAATTCATACTGGTGAGAAACCTTTTGTGTGTGAGATATGCAAAAAGAAATTCTCTCGAAAGAGTCGTTTAAATACTCATCTTTGCTCTCATACTGGTTAGAAACCTTTTGTGCGTGAGATGTGTAACAAGAAGTTTTCTAGTAATAGTACCTTGAAAAAACATCTACTAATTCATGCTGGTTGGAAACTCTTTGTGTGTGAGCTATCCTGCGAGAAATTCTCTCGCAAGGGGGATTTAAAACAGCATCTGTTATTTCATACTGATCAGAAACGTTTTATGTGTGAATTATGCAACAATAAGTTTTCTCGAAAGAGTCATTTAAGTAAGCATATATTAATTCATGGTAGTGAAGAACCTTTTGTGCAAGGTATACAGGACAAAAATGTAATCTAAATGCTTATCTTTATAATTTGTTTTGCTATTATCCAATTTTGTTAATTCCTTTGTGCCTTCTCATTTTTATTTTTAAGAAAGTAAGATTTCTTGCTAAATATTACAAAAAGTTACCAAAATAAAGCAGTAAGAAATGAAAAAAATTTAAATCTTATTTTTCTTATTTATGTAAAACTATGTCATGTATTTTGGATTACATTATATAGCATATTTGTGTATAATTTATACTAGTAAATCAGCTGATCATGAACCTCAGTGTCAACTGCACCTGCTAGTGAGATTTAAGCAAAGTAATTAATAAACTATTTTTGTAAAAAGCCCAGAAAATCCATTGTCATTTTTTATCAGCATTACTGGAAGGCATCTGCTAACAAATTTTGCACAAAGCAATACTAGTTTTATCATCATATAAAAGCCATTCAAAATGGCTTAGTCTGTTAAATCTTTCTTTTAACTGGAAGTGGCAACTGGAAATCACTGCCACATTTCTTTTTACCAGTCTTAGACGAGCTGGAAAGTGAGAAAATGGGATTATTGCTGTTAGTAGATCCAATCTCACTTTGGTTCACTTGAGGATGCACGTGTTCACTTTGAACATTTGTGACCGCATCTTTATCTTATTTCTTGTTTAATGTATTACCTTTAGTAAAAAATGAATCTATATTATTGCTTTGTCTTTTCTTAATGACAATAAATAAAAAATAAACCAAAAAGCCACCTTATTTACTGCCGACTACCACAGCGAAAGCGGGGGGACGAATGCAGATGGGTGAAATTCGTTCCTCCGTTAAAGAGAAATGGAAGTGGGTGACGCCGCATTTTTTTTTTTGAAGATTAATGCCGTTTCTTGATTTTAAAAGACTTCTGCGTTTTGCTGGCATGAATTGCGAGATTCTGAGCGTATATAGTTTGATTTAAAGCACAGCATTTAAAGAGACGAAACTTACTCACCAACCTTAAATATTAGCTCGCCAATGGCGAGCGGAAATTTTCTGCCCTGCGTTAGTTCATTAAAATAAAACAGAAAAGAAATAACAAATAACATATATTTATTTACAACATACTTAGAAGTACAGAAAGATAAAAACATTGTGAAATAACAAAAAATGAAACTAACATTTAATTAATAAAATTGGTACTTCTCTATTATCCCACGACCACTTTTCATAACAAAAAAACTATCGCCAAACTGTAAGATTAAACGCCAAAAATGAAGTCTCATATTCTTGATGTCAGAAGCATTATACGTGTTTGTTATGTCATCAAGTGGTTTTTAATTCGACATTTGCGTGTATTTTTCATTATGTTTTACTGATTTCTTGCTTATTTCTTAAATTAAAATAACAATTGTGTCCTTAAATTGTTATATTTTGTCTCTTTATTTTTTTTTTGATAATCCAATGGCATCGTTCTCCCGTTTATTTGGCATTACAGTTTGGCGATAGTTTTTTGTTATGAAAAGTAGTCGACGTGATAATAGAGAAGTACCATAAAATTAATTTAAAACATTTTCTATCAAGGTTTAAAATTACATTACAATAAATACTAGTTGCACACATACTATTTCTGTGAATAAAATTATACATTGTTTGCAGAATACTAGAACTATATAAAAAAAAAAAATTCTCTCAGTAAGCAGTTGTGCTTCCTCGAGATTTTTTAAATACTGACATTTAAAGGTACACATACCAAAAAATATATAAAAATTCACCTTCTATCATCATCATAAGAGTCACCTGATTTGTCAAACAACGTCTTGGTTAATTGTTGATATCTTTTTATAAGAGTAGACTCCCTTTAAATCCATTACACCAAAATCAACAAATGCCTAAAATCTGCATATTTTTGCAGGTGCACACAGTGAACTTATAGTTTACAAACAAAATTCAAGATGACGCTGAAATCGGCGTCGATCGCAAAGTTTATTTTATGAATTTTTTTTTGTTAATCAAACTTTTTTGGCTATTACAGCTGATTAATTACTAAATAAAATTACATTACTTTCAGCTTTGATGTAAATTAGTGTATCTATAACGAAAATTGGCCATATTTAGGTCCTGCACTATATTTGCAACTGTAAACTGTAACCGAATTGTTTATTTTTCTTGCATTCATTTCCCCATTTTTGAATATTTATTTTTATATTTTCATTATTACGTACACATTTTAATAAGTAATTCTGGTTAATACGACCGAACTCAAACTTTCTCTTTAATAAAATATGAATTATTTTGTGAAAAAATTCATGATGGTGCTAATATTGGTGACAATCACAATCATTTTCAAAAGAAATTTTAAATTAATCAAGTTTTTTTTATGTATTAAATCTAGATAAAGTTCAATTTCGTTATTTTGCGATTATGATGTAAATTAATTTTGTTTCTAAGATAAAAAATAATGACACAATATTAGTATTGCACAAAACCTTCACTGTAACTGTTGAAGCCATATTGTTTATGACTACATATTTACTTTTATGCATTCGATTCTTTAATATTCAATTTCGGGTTTTTAGTAATTTTCGTACATGTATGACTAATAATATGGATGATTCGAATCCATAGAAAAAAATAGTAAAAAAGAACACATAAGTTTGAAAATAGTTCAAAAAGTAGAGATAATAAAAAAGATAGATTCTGGTTCATCTATTCATTTTGTGGCTTAATCGCATTTTATTTCAGAGCAAAAATTTATGACTGTTTTGCAACTTTATGGCCAAATAACAAAACAAAAAACTAAAGCAGACAACTATTTTGTCCATGTTCACAATTTTTTTTATATATAAATTAATTAAAGCTTGTAATAAAAATATACTTTCCTTTACAGTGAATTTTCGTTGAATAAAACAAGAAAAATTTATATTGCATCTTTATTATGCATATTTAGTACCGCATCCTTAATTATTATTTACCTATACAGGGATCTGTTTAGGAAAAAATTGGGTCCTTTAAAGGACTCTTCACAAAATTTTTCATTTCAAAAAAGGACCCTTCACAAAATTATTTTCCTTAAAACAGAACCCTTCACAAAATTATTTTCCCTAAAACAGGACCCTTCACAAAATTCTTTGTCTTAAAAATAGGTTTTTCACAAAAATTTTCCATCTTTTAAACCAAAAACATTTCACAAATTAATCATTTAAAAGTAAAATCTGACCTGTCACTTTTACATATATAAAGAAAATATATGTATTTTATATCCATATAGCTTCTTAAAAATGCATAAACAAGAACCTGAATATAATGACAATTTCAAATTCACAAAATTATGATTAGATTTTTCACAAATATAAAAAGCTGTTCACAATTTCACAAAAACAGGACCCTGTGAAAAAAGTCTGGACAGACCCCTGCTATATATTTTTTTATTTTAATCATTTTAAAAATTTTTAGTATTTTACATTTTAATATTTTTGAAGGGTCATGCTCTTGTTATTGATTAACACTATAATGTTAATTTTCAGAATTTGAAATAAGAAAGCATAGTAGATAATTTATAGCACGAATTTATATACTTTGTGTTTTGAAAAATAGGGAAAAATCGATTCAATTAATGATTTAAACATATATGGCATGAATTTTAATAATAATAGTTGTATAATGAATGAGATTTAATCACTAAAATAATTATACTACTATCCGATTAAATAGAAAGTTCTGGTTTATTTATTTTCATAAAGATTAATAATCATAATAACAGCATATAAATGGGAAAAAGTGCATAAAGATCATTAATGAAAATAATAGCACATAAATCAAAGCAATATTCATTAAATTAAATAAGAGTATAAATTATTTGTTCAAGAATAACATATTGTGTTTAGTTCACTTAGACCGCTGAATTAGACCTACTCAAATACTGTATGTACTTTTTGCTAATAAGATGAATTTTTTATCTCAATTCATTTAGAAATATATTTCAACATTTATCCTTTATTTATTATCGTATTAAAGCTTTAAAAACATTGTAAATTTACTTCATATTGCATTAAAATCTAATCTATATTTCTCATCCTATAATACTTTACAAAAACCTATTACATAAAAAAATATTTAAAAAAAGCTATTTTTAAAACTAAAAGAAATGTGGAATTAAAATTCAGTTGCCAAAACACAATTTACAAATGAATGCATGTTCCTGCTTTTCAAAGAAGCTAATGAAGGGTTCTGTCTAGATATGTCTCACAAGGTCCTGTTTTTATGAAATTGTGAAAGTTTTTTATATTTGTGAAAAACCTAAATCATTAAGTCATGAATTTGAAATTATCGTTAAATGAAGGTTTCTGTTTATTTTCAACGTAATCCTGTATGTTTAAGAAAAAAAAACTAAATAATAGCTTATTTGGTAACTTCAGATATTTTATGAAGATCAGATTTTATTGAAAACTGACTAAATTTGTGATAAGTTCAGTTTGAGATGGAAAAGTTTTATGAAAAGTCTATATTTAAGACTGAAAAAATTTGTAAAGGTTCCTGTTTTAAGGCAAAACGCTTTGTGAAGGGTCCTGTTTTAAAACAAAATGTTTTGTGAAGGATCCTGTTTTAAGTTTAAAATATTTGTGAAGGGTCCTTAAAAGAACCTATTTTTTTTTTAAACAGATCTCTATAATGATACATTTTTAGGGAGCGATTTCTAATGCTGTTAATGCTTGAAAAAATTCAAAAGTTTTAATAGGTAGAAAAATAGATATTTAAATTAACTAGTTTAAAGAAAACCATCTGTTTTATTTTCCATTAAAACAAGAAAAATTTGTTTCATAAAAACTGCAATTCACAATGGCGTAGTTTACTTTTCGTAAATTTGAAGATAAATTGAAGAATTATACAGTAATTATTTTTGGAAAGAAATAGCTGTGTTCCATCTCAATAAAGATCTTAACATTTTATGGTTTGAAATGAAAGTATAATTGATTTCTTAAAAAAATATATCTATACGAATTTTCAAATTTTTTATTTAATTAAACTGTCTGTCCACTGGACCTCGGGATAAGCCCTTCCTTCACCTGTGTGTTCCAGAAATCCAACCATGTTTATCGGTGAATGGAAGATCAGGATTCTTCCAAATAAGACCTTGTAATTACCTCTCATTACATGTAAGTAGAGTGTATTACTACATGGCAGAAGGCGATGCTACGCCACAGAACCTCTTTTTGCAGACAAAATAGTATAGTGCAATTCATTGATGTCAGACAATTTGTGCTTTCCATAATTTAAAAGTTCGATTTAATAGTCTTGTCAACTCAATTATACAGCCAGATAGACTTTTTAAAGCAAACGGTAAAATGATGTATTATGGGGTTTTCACCTTAATATCAGTAACTTCATGTATGAAATCTTGCCTTAAAAACCAAATGTATAGAGATTCCCTGGATGTGATGTTGGATTTTTTTCCTACACTATGAAGATTTACTGAAAAGTACGAATTTCTAAAATTATTTTTAATATTTCTGAGAACAAAATTATACAATGAATAATAAATGCCTTTACAATAAAAAAAAATGTTTTACAAATATATTTTTTTAAGCTTTGAAATCAGTCCCAACATTAAGAAATTCTTACTTTTTAGTAAATCTGGCAACACTGTTGACTTGCGATAACTACAAAACTGTAGCTAGATATAACAATACTTGAAATGTTTTTCTTTAAGATTCCAAAAACCGTATGTTGATATAGCTTTTATACTTATTAATTTAACTAGCTGTACCCGGCCACGCGTTGCTATGGCTCTGGTTAAATGGAAAATAAAGAAAAGAGAAAGTGCATGTTTCTAATATGTTTGATTTCACAATGCTTGTAGGTATGCAATATTTTTTGTTCTTTCATTGCTTGTGCAGATATAGAGCTTGCCTGGTTTGCCGACTGTGGAACACGCAACATATAATTGTCCATGTTAGAAGCAATCCGTGTCAAGATCTAAACCCCAGAATTCTAAAGATTTGCCATGAGCTTTGGTGATAGTGATTGGAAACACCAATTGAATTGGGTAGTGCAATCTCTTAAATTGAAATGGCATATCCGTTGGAATCCCAGGAATGCAAGGAATGAGTACATTTTTACCTTTGAAAGGTCCTGTCAAGTTTGTTGCTTCTACGACGCTTTCATTAATTTTTTTACTGCAAGCCGCGTACTGTTGCAAAGCTTTGGCTGGTTGATATTTCGCAACATGATAGTTGGCACGCCGATTTTCAATTGCAGTAGGTGCGGTGGCATCCGCGGCAGGTCAAGTGAAATAAAAAATTCTGTTGGATAATTATCCGCTTCATCTGCTTCCACAACAGTATCGACCGACTTGTATGTGACTGCTCGCTTTGAATGTTAGACTGAATAATATTGTTAAGTTCGTAGACGTCTTTGTTCTTTGCCGCAAGAATAGCTTGTTCACTAGACCAATTGTGAATTTTGTAGTTCTTTTGCTTCAATTTACTTAATTTGTAATTATTTTTAGCTAAAATTAAAGTGGAAGCATCGATTTTTTTTTAATTTGTGGATTTACATTTTATAAAACGCACATACATCGCTAAAATTTACTATAAAATTAATCTTAATTAAATATTTTGTATAAAATAGTATGATGCTCGGTTTTAAATAGCATTATTTATCGTATCTTATCTTCAATTAATGCTATATTTCTTTGTTTTTTTTCTTTTAATCTATAATAATAATGTTTCAGTATACAAATTAACTACCTATCTGTTTTCTTTGTTCTTCTGTGATTAAAATCTGAGACAGCTGATATATTTCATAATTACCTGATAAATATACGAGGGGCAGTCGGAAAGTAAGTTTCCCCTGGTGACTGTGGACAGAGGTGTGTATGAAAGACAAAAAATGTAATGAGACATTAAAGATAAAACATAACTTTATTTTTCCACATAAGTACCAAGTACATTGAGACATTTGTGATACCGCTTTATAAGTTTAAAAAAGCCCTCCAGGAAAAAATCAGGGCTTTGCATACGGACGAAGCGTTGAACGGCTATGAGCGAAAGACGACACCGCATGTGAACGGAAACGTTCAAAACACCGATACACCATTGGGTAGAGAGGCGCTAGCGCCATCTGCTCATGCACTACAACAGCGCCATCTGCTTGATCGCAATCAACCTCTACCCAATGGTGTATCGGTGTCTTGTACGTTCGTGTTCCCCTGCTGTGTCGTCTTTCGCCCATAGCCGTTCAACGCTTCGTCCGTATGCAAAGCCCTGATTTTTTCAAGGAGGGCTTTTTGAAGCTTATAAAGTGGTATGACAAATGTCTCAATGTACTTGATACTTATGTGGAAAAATAAAGTTATGTTTTATCTTTAATGTCTCATTACATTTTTTGTCTTTCATAGTCACCTCTCTCCACAGTCGCCAGTGGAAAATTATTTTCCGATTGCCCCTCGTACCAAATGAAAATATACTCATGTGTTCCAAAATAGTGGTTTTTTTATGTAGTACTTTTAAATATGCATGCAAAATAAATGGTGAAAATTCTTATTTTGAATGATTATCGATGAAATTTATTTTTGTAAAGAATAACAGAGAATTAAAACAATCTTTAATAAAATATTCAGAATGTGCATATTGCTGTTAAAGAAAACAGAAAAAAAAGAAAACACAAATTCGAAATTACTTTCGTACAAACACACATAGCTTTTTTTTTACATTGTAATTTAGCTTTAAAACAATTAATTTGTATTTTTATTAATTAGTTTTTTTACTGATAAATGAAGAGCAGTTTAAAAAAATCCCTGACGGGTCGGCCTACAGGCATCGGCAGATTTCGAAGATGCAGACCGTGGGATACCTGTTTATTGGGAATTGCAGAAGAAATAACTATTTGCCATGATGTGGCAGTTAGGACCACCCACTTCGAAATATACCTCTGCCTGTAGGCGGAGCCAGCAGGGATTTTTTTGTTTTTAATTTTTTTTTTACCGTAAGAGTTGGCCCTATAAAAAACTTGTGAGTATAAAAATTGTAGATAATATTAAGAAGATTTATAATAGATTTAAGCGGATTTGATATCTTGGGAATTGACGAATCTATGATTTTTTATCTTCTGAAACCCCTATTCCCCCCCTTCCTCTCCTTGGGGACATTTTTAATGAAATAAAAAATCTGTCATACATAAATTTTTGGTCCTTTTCCTAGAAGTAATAATAACTTTAAACGGATTCGATATGTATAAAAATTAAGAAGTTAGGGGTTTTTTTGTTTTTACGTCTGCTTGTAGGCGAAGCCAACAGGGATTTTTTTGCTTATATGTATTTTTTTTTTGCCGTAAGAGTTGGTCCTATAAAAAACTTGTCAATATAAAAGTTGTAGATAATTTTAAGGAGACTTACAATAAATTCAAGCGGATTTGATATCGTGGGAATTGACGAAGTTATGAATTTTTTTCTTCTAAAACCCTCCTCCCCCCCCTTGGGGCCATTTTTAATGATATAAAAAATCTGTAATACATAAATTTTCGGCCCTTTTCCTAGAAATAATAATAACTTTAAACGGATTCGATACGTATCATAATTAAGAAATTATGGGGGTTTTTCTGTTTTCACAAAAAGCCCCTCCCCACTTGGTTCGATTTTGCCCGTTAACGAGCTTGACTGAGATTTTATGCCCCTTGATTTTATGTATCAGTTTGGAAGAGATTTGTGCAGAATTATTGCAATTATCGTATCCATAAAAAAGTGACATAGATAGATAAAGTTCTGAACTGGGGGTGTTTTTGGGTTCTGGGAGTCATGATCGGCGTAGATTTGCAAAAGAAAAATTTTAATTCCAACTAAGGGGAGAATGTAATAGGTAGTATTTCTTACGAAATCTATCTAAAAAGTTTATTGGTGAAATAAAAATAGCAGTAATTATTTTAACCTTGCTGTTTCGCCTCAGCAAGTTTTACTGTTTTTTTAGTACAGTAAAAAAAACCCTGGTAAGATGGATTGCCTTACAAATTCTGCTTATGCAGGTTTCTTTTTCATCAAGTGTACAATTTCTTATCACGTTTAGAGAGACTTCTTAGAAATATATCAAAATTACTTCAAAAGTACTAAAAGTATAACAACATTACTTTATAATATTACATATCATTATTAATTAATTAGTAACACTGCATAGTACTACAGTATAAAAACAGGTCAAAACAAGATCACTAGATACTGAAAAAAGTTCCGTTTTAGACAGGTTTCGGTTTTATCAGTTGTAATAGTGTGATATTTCTAACAATGGGCACAGGAATTTTTTTCCGTTTAAAACAGGATTTTGTTGTACATAGGTTCCACTTTTACAGTTTTTAATATAATTAATTAGTAATCAATTAGTCATTAAGTTTAAATTTTTATTTTATCTTGTTTAAAATTAGAAAATGAAAAACTACATGGGATTAATAACGACACCAATGGTAGTAGGAGGGTTAAAAGAGAGGTATTATTGTGAAAAGTGATAAGAGAGGTGATATTGTAGTAATAGTATGTTACTATTTTGAACTTCAAAAGAAGGAATCAATTCTTTGAAAAAATAACTTTTCATTATGCGTTTTTTTCAAACAAAACTAAAACAAGAAAGGAAAATCATGTGTTAAGCATAGGTTATGAAACTCTTTCCAACATATTCAGAACACAGTAACAAAGCTTCACCGTTTAAAATGATGAAACATAATGTCTAAATAAATAATTTGGAAAACGCATAACACATTTGAAAGCCCAACTTAAGCATTTACCATCTGTTGTTTCAAAATTATCGGAATTATTTTTTGCAGCCCTGTATAGGATCTACAAATTTGTATATATACTACATAGTATGGAAAATTTAGTTCATTTAAGAAACGGATTACACAGTTGAAAATTCCATTTTAGCAATTTCCATTAATAAGTGGAAATGTACTTGAATTCTTTTGTGAAGCCGTGTGTACGATCTATAGAATTTATACGCACCAAGTAATGTGTAAAAAATTGGTTAACTTTAAAAACACATAACACAATTGGAAACTCACTTCCAGTAATTATTGCTCATAGACTGTAGTGTAACCGAATTATTTTATGTGCCCCCGTAAATGAACGATAAATGCTATGCACAACATATTTAATAATAAGCATCTTGCAGTTCACGTCAGTGATGTATATCAATTTAAATTTGTTTGAAATAGTGTAACATCATTAAAATACGTTGCAAACGATTTTTCCCTATAAACCATAATGTAACGAATTTTTTATTTGAGAGCCTCGGTAAACGAACTATAAATAATACACACTTCATTTTTAATATAGAACATGCCATGGTAAATCTCAATAACATATATCAATCACATGGCATTCCGAGCATGCGAATTAAAGCACGAACAGACTGACAAATGGCCAGTTCTGACTGATAAACAAACAATTTTGTTTAACCAAGTGCTCAATAGAGTTGCTTTGGCGTGGGCTTGTTTTTAATAAGTATTTATTTCATGTCAAACTCACTAAAATTTAAACAAAATTGGAGAGTATTATTGTGATCGTTATATGTTTACTAATTTAAATTCCAAATTCAGATAAAGTGCTACATTCTTGCAAGTCATATTATATCAATGTAAAATGCGTTGCAACTGCTATAGGTGTTTAAAAAGGAAATAAAGATTTTGTAACGAAATATAGATATAGAAATCAGTGGAGCACGGAAAGTGTGTTTCCAGGCTACCACAATTAATTTAATAATTATTTATTGCATGTCAAACTCATTAAAATTTAAACAAAATTGGAGAGTATTATTGTGATCATTATATGTTTACTAATTTAAATTCAAAATTTAGATAAAATGCCATATTCTTGCAAGTCATATTATATATGTGTAACATGTATTGCAACTGCAACTGCACTACAATCTTCGCTTTGTCGTGGAATTTTTCTAAGTATGGCAAAAATTCCTATTCGAAAATGGTGGAAGTCTGAGAACCCCCGACCTTCCTCAAACCAGTTGAATGCGGCACTAAGTAGAATACAGAATTTGAGAAATAAAAGACTACCTTTGACAACAAGATCTAAATTATAGAATCTGCATAAAACCTAGTTAGTAGTTGAGCCAAGGGCTCATGTGGTTTCATGTCATCGGACTTGGTAAACCATACATTTTTGGATTCTCCACCACATCACCATGACATTTATCCATGATACTTTAAAAACCATGGTAGCTAATGGACGCCATATTGTAAAATGGACGCCGATTAACAGGGTGATTAAAAAACTTTTCTTGGTTTTGCATGCTATCTATATAAATAAAAAATGTTAATATTCATTTGTTCAAAATCTCAAATCTCCGAGAGTTCTCCACCGTTTGCTTTGAAATTTTGACACAACGTTGCATTCGCATATACGCGTGTTTTCATATACCTACTCTTCTCCCCCCCCCAATTTGCCCCCCAAAGGCACTTTTTTTACTTTTTCCGACACCCATCAGGGGATATATCATTAGAAATCATTTGGACCACTCTTTTTGACACAATATTGCATTCGAATACACGCGTGTTTTTATATACTTATTATTCCCCCTCCCCTAAATTTTCCCTCCCCGAGAGCCACATTTTAAACTTTTTCCGACACTCATGTGATACATCATTAGAAAGCCCTTGGACCACTCTTTCATATTATGAACCTCGCTTCCCCCTCACCCCAATTTACTTTCCCCGGGGGGCTCTTCTTTAATTTTTTTCGACACCCATCATGTGATGTATCATTAAAAAGCCCTTTGGACCACTCTTTCATATTTCGCACCAGAAATAGATTTAATTTCATTGATATTATTCTCGGAACTGGCGCTATGAAAAAAAAAATGAAAATTACGTCATTTCGACCCAACTGTAATGAAATGTTCCAATCTATATAAATAAAAATATAAAATGATCTTTTGTTTTAAATCTTAAATCTCCGATAGTCCTCCACTGATTGCTTTGAAATTTTGGCGCAACGTTACATTCATATACGCGCGTCTTTTTGTATATCTACTATTCCTCATCCTCCCAATTTCACCCTCGGGGGGGGGGGGCTTTTTTAAAAAATTCCCTACACCCATCATGTGATATCATATTACAAATCCCTTTGACCACTCTTTCATATTATGCACCTCTCGCCCCCCGTCCCCCCACTTTACCCTCGGTCAGCAGATCAGCGTCAAATACGACTCTGTGCTCAGCAACAGCGCGATAACAATCGCCTTGCATTCCAGTAAAACGCAGCTGATGATTATAGTTTGAGCCGGCATGTTCTCATCGGCACTATAACTGAAGTGTGTCCTAATTGCGTGACTCCAAAATTTAATGGATAAAGGAAAGGAATATGTTTCGCCTCCGGAAATATTAAAACGTTAACTTGGAGAACCGCCAGAGCCTTTAAAAACTTTGCTTTCCATATATATCGCCGAATCAAAGCATTTCCTATCAAATATCAGGAAATACATGAAGAAATCGCAACAGCTCAATTCATACCAACGTACAAAGTGAAAGGACAAACTTATTATATAGCAGGCTCTATGTTCCCAGATGGTCAAGATAAATTCCTACAAATGTATTTCATCGGTGATGGCAATGATGAATTAATTGCACCGTGTGGTATTTCTACCGGCATAAAAAGTTCCATCGTTTCCCAACTGCAAGAGCTTCTTTACGAAAAAGACAATTTAGTTCGTTTGTTCAAAACAGAAATTGACATGATGCCATTTGATACACACAAGATTGTTATTCATGCTGACAAAATGCCTGCTGGTGAACTTGTGCGAAGATTTAATGCTCCAACTATAGACGAAGTGGCGATTGTTATAGTCGGAGATAAATTCGAACCTAGAGATATTTTTCTTCATCGTAGAAACAATCAATTGACAAAAGGTGCAGAAACTCATCGATGATACGATGCCCTGCAATATCCAATCATTTTTTCGGATGGTGCCGATGTATGTCGCTTCAACGTTAAGATGATAAATCCAGATAGTGGCGAAGAAACAAATAAGAAGAGCATAAATAATAAAACAAATAATAAAATATTATTCATGCCGATTAATGATTCTTGAGAATGAAGACAATTACATTTTGAAATGCTGTCAATTGTTTCACCAATACATCGTAGATATGTATGCAGAATTCAAAACACAAAGATTGTTATTCATACCTTTGAATCAGACCAACCTTCGCTCTGAAGATTTTTTTTTATGGAAAGTGCTCGACGGGATAACGGAAAAGTACCAATATCCTTATAAATCATATGAAATTGAAAGGTAAAGATATTTAATTTGTTTAGAAATACGATTAATGTTTCTCAAACTTTGCCGCTGTGAAATAAGCTAGTACGAGCGAGCCTCTAAGGCACTATCTGGTAGGGTTGTCAGTTTGGCCTTATTTTTAATTCTGAAATTTCGCATCCATACAAGAAATTTTCTAAAATGTCCTTTTCTTTATTTAATGACAGACATTTCGTGATTGCTTAAAGTAAAAATAGCGGATGCCCTTTTTATTGCAATCAAATACAAAATATATTTTTATTTAATACATGGTGGTTAAGCATAGAAGTAACGTATATAAAGAACATGTGAAAAGTTTGTACCGGTAAAAATGACGTTATGGTTAGCTTGAAATGCATTTTTGCCTTGATAAAACTAAAGAAAAAAAATTTATGATTGTGTCAAATTGACGTAATTTTAACTGATTTTTCAATTCTTAAATATAGAGTAGAATTGGAAGCTTTATTGATTGTTTCATCTTGATTGCATAACTTGATTACATGTTACCAATTACGTTTTTAGCTCACAGGCTATCAAAGCCTGAGAGCTGATGTGCCCGCCTGTTCTGTATGTATGCACGTATGTACGTGTGTACGTAACGCGATAACTCTTGATAGAAATATCCATTTTGCTTCAAATTTTGTTTATAGGTTCACTGTGATAAGGCGCTTCCCTAATTAGTTTTGGGGTTTCATTGGTTAAGTATAAAGGGGGGAACGGGGGGCTAATTCCCCCCTTAATTTAGATAAATGGGTTTTTCATGCAGAATTATCCTATTTGCTTCAAATTTTGTATATGTAAGTTCATTGTGATATAACGCTTCCCTGATTAGTTTGGGGGTTCATTGATTAACTATAAAAAGGGGAACGGGGGGGATGATTTCTTCCCTTAAGTTAGATAAATTGGTTTTTCATGCAGAATTATCTGATTTGCTTAAAATTTTGTATATAGGTTCAATGTGATAACGCGCTTCCCTGGTTAGTTTTGTGGATTCACTGGTTAAGTATAAAGGGGGAACAAGGGGGGGGGGTTAAAGCCCCCTTAATTTATTATCGATTTCTTTATTTTTCGAGGACATTATTCTTTGAACTAAGAATATAGTATACAATTAATGTGAATAGCCTGTGAGCTCAATGCCATCAGTTTAACTGGGCACTTTTCTTTTTATTTAATTATATGTTAGACAATATATTCTTTTATAAAAAACTCAAAAAATTACAGGATTTAAGGAAAATTAAAATTATTAAAAATAGTGTTATGGTAAAAAAAAGTCCTTCCGGCCTGGACCGGGAGGAAAAGGTAGCTTTTCTGTATCTTCGTTTTAAAATTTTAAATAATGTTACTCGAAAACAGCAAGCTAAAATGCAAAGAAAACGTTTACAAAACATTCGTTAATACTGAATTTGAATAAGAAATTCGCCAAATTATTGAGCTATAGCCAAATTGGCTTCATTTATGAAGACTTATTTCGGTCGCCAAATTTGGAGATATTTCGCCAAATATCTTCAAGTTTGGTGAGAATTTGGAGCTAACGAATATGAATATATAGTTTATGCGTATGATTGGGAAAATGATTCCAACAATGAAAATTTTTGTAATGTGCTGTCTTGTTTCAAAATGTCAGCCACCCTAGAATTTCAAACTGCTGTATCTCAGCCATTTTTTAAGATAGGGGTAAAACAAAAAATGCTCTGGAATCCTTGTATCAAAGCCTAACACTTAATTAAAAAATAAACTTGAATTTTTAACTTTTTTGTATATTTTATTTTAGTTTTAAATTTTTAAATGGCCGCCATCTTGAAACAAAATGGCGGACCAAGCTGGCCAACGAACTCGGTCGAGACATTGGTGAGCTTAATACACACAATTAGTTTAATCGAAGTTGATTTATAAATACGAGCGTTATCGTATGACATAGGTCAGATATATATATATATATATATATATATATATATATATATATATATATATATATATATATATATATATATATATATATATATGTGTGTGTGTGGATATATCTATATATATATATATATATATATATGTGGATATATATATATATATATATAAATCAACATTTGAACGGAGGGTAGTTTTGGTGTCTGGGGGTCATGATCGGTGAAAATATATCGAAATTTTCCGGAACTGCTTTCCTCCGAACGGCTGCAATAGGTAGCTTTAAACTTTTTTGTATTGAAAGCTACCTAAAAAAGTTTGAAATAATAACATTTTTTTGAGTTAGAATAAATAATGTAAGGCAATAGTAATTTTATGGGAATTATTATTGTAGGTTTATTAGTTTATTTAACAGTTTCGTATGAGCGGCAAAGTTTTATTTCTTTCACTGTAGATTTCTCTGTCGATGTCAAAAAAGGGGTAGTCTACTTTTGGAAGCCAGCCAGAACCCAGTGGCAATTTTTAGAAATGTATAACGATTATGACAATAACGGCGCTATCGCTTTCACTTTTATCGTGCTTACATCACTTCTAAATACCGAACAATTTAAATTTATACATTATCAATTAGAAAAATGTTAACTTTCGAATGAAATTTATTTGAAATCTGCCACTTAATTTAACGACATTTTAAGTAATTTTCAAGTATGAATTATTTTTCACATCTATCTCAACAATGGCCACCAGTTTGCTTCAATGATATAAAATTGCTCCAGGGAAAGTTGACACAATTGCAAAATTGATTTCCCTAACGAAGATAAGAAGTGAAAAAATAATTTAAAACACCTCTGATAAATCATAAGATCTGATTGATTATCCATAAGATAGAGCATTTTGGCACTAAACTGCAATCTGTCAACAAAAATACCAATTTTCAGTTTATGGTGATATAAAATTGATATTATGTTGAATTCGTTGATGTACGTGCTGTATCAGAATATGCTAGGAATTGTATTTTATTATTTTTTAAAGTCGCATTGGGTGTTTGACAATAAGAGAGAAAAGATCCCAAATGTGAAAAGGGATAGTCAATCATTCTGATTATGGAAAGAGACCGAAAAAAACCCATACAAATAAATTACTCTCTAAAGTATCAAAAATCTGCAGCAACTGCAGATTGTATACCATTATTGTACAAACATTTCTCCATCTTTACATAAAAATTGATTAGCTTAAAACAATGGATGTGTTTTAGAAAATGTGGATTTGAAACCAACAATGACTAAAGAGAATATTTTAATACTTTTTTTTGACTTCGAATTTCAACTGTGCCTTAGGACAGATGAAATGCACATGCTCATAGGAGCACACTGGATTGCATTCTCACAGGGGGAAGAGATGTGTGCTTTATTTACTGTATATTTTTTATTTACTGAATACGATATGGATGTAGGAATATACTATTTGTATGATACTTCATAGGTCTATGAAATGTTTTTGTTGTTGTGAATATGGTGTTATAATGTCGAACTCTTTTGCATTACACAGTTTTTTACATATCGTTTGTTTGGAGTTTGCATTGAAAATAGTATACTGTATTTCACTGATGTAAAACACTTTTAAAATAAAATTTTGAAACACTGTTTCATACTCTCCACCTTTTAAATAATAAAGAAGCTTATTTTACTGATATTGTTATGGTAATTTTTTTTCTGTCACGTTTTGCTAGTTTCCTTCTAGTTAATTATAAATGTTCTCTTAAATAAGTTTAGTTTTTTTCACTTTCTGCTCAAAATACGCTTTTTTGTGCAGCCTTTTAAAATTGGAGCATTTTCATTTTATAATATCTATCTGAACATAAAGGGCTTTATTTTTATATTTCGAAGTTATTTGTAACGAAACCATGGCGTGCGAACCTGCAATCTTAAATGTATGTGACGTGTATTGGATTAATGATTATACTTTGCACCTGGTACTGTTTTTTTTCCATTTCGATGTAGAAGTGTATGGAGGAAAATTTGCTTATGGAGGGCACCGTTTTAACTTTTCCGGGATTTTTAAATTCTTCCAAGAGATGCTGCTGACATGTCAGGCACAATTTTATTTTGTGAAATTATGATTCTAGAATTTCTCAGAAAATTATTTATTATTATCTTAACAATTATTTATTATTTTATTAACGGTTTATTATTTATTTATTTTTATTTCTCATACAAAGTTATTTTATGTCTGCACAGTGACTTAATAAAAAGTACATGAGCAATGACCACAACCCCAACAAACTAAAGTTAAGACAATTGCTTAATTAAAAGAAAACTTTATTTAAAATAATGATCACAGTAGCTAGTAAACAACATTCTTTTCAATATTACAAGTATATCCTTGGATGTGGAACATGGATATTTACTTACTTGAGGTTATTGTTTAAATTAGCTTTTTTGTGCATGCATAAATATTGCTATTTTGAGTTTAAGAATCTCAGTTAATGTTGAAAAATGAAGGTGGTTCACTTAACTTGCATCACACTAACACCTTTGTTTAACTCTTAATTTAATAAATTACTTTTATCAAATTTTAATAAAAATTTCATTAATTTATATTTAATAATTAAAGACTAATTATAAGCAAATTCATTTTTCTTCTTATTCTTTATTTTTACTCTTCTTCTTATTTGTTTGATATCTGAGTTACGAATTACATGTAGAAAAGATTCAATTCTACATCTTTGACTCAAAATTTGTAAAGATATTGTTGATACGACATTGGTTGTGAATCCACTGTATTTATATCAATTCAATGGATCTATTTAATTTTTTTTATGCATTGACTTAGCATAACTTCTTTCTTATCTGAAAAATACAATAAGAAATTAAATTCTATGCTATGTAAAATTTTAATTCAGCCAATATCATTGAAAAAACAATTAACTGTTACTAATTATTAACTGTGATATTATATAGATTATTGTTATTATTATATATTATATTATTTACTATATATTATATTGTTATTACTAGTTAACAATTTATTGAATTATTCTTACTGTTACTACTGAAGGAATATTATTATTATTAATAATGTTGATACGATTATAAGAGTACAGATAATAATAAAGTCTCATTATTAGTAAATAAGTCATATAAAAGTTTATGAGGCAAATGGACTTCTACAAAAGTAACTAAGAAATTGTGTAGTAATTAAATTGCTACATACTTAGTTATTATTTATAGTAGTCTACCAGAGAAGTTGTGAAATTAAAACATTCTTGGTTTACCACTCATACCAAAAATTTTTCTTTAGTTTATATTTTATTATTTGACTTTATAAAGACTTTTGTTAGAGATTGAGGACATTAAATTTTATGAATCTACCAAGGTACCATGTAAAAAAAAAATGTTTGTTACAATTTTAAACTTTATTTCAAGTTATATCTTATTATTTCTGTTATTTTAAAACTACTATTTCTGTTGCTGACTGTTTTCGATTGTTTACTTTCACTATTACTATTATTGTTATGTAGTATTGTCAACTTCCGTTGTCCAGAACTTCACGCCTAACCCCCTCCCCTCAGCGTATCTCTGGAATTTCAGAATGAACTCTTCGGTTCTGGTCGGGGGTCAAGGAGGGGATGCTTTCGAAAGAGGAGAAGAGAGCAAAAAGACGCAGCGGAGAGCGAATGTTATGCCGGTCTCTAGCTTGCTTTGTTGACTTTCTGGTCTTTACCTATGCTCTCTCGCAGAAGCAAGAAACTGAGTTAAAAGCAGTATGCTTTATGATGGAAAGAGTTCCATTCGTGTACAGTTTATATCTATGGTTTTTTAAAAATAAAGTTCTTAATTGTTTAGAGGCATGATTTTCATCAACTCTCACTGGTACACAAATTTTGTTATCGGGAACCGACCGCACGGGAGATGCAGCCTGTGACATTGGCGCAGTCGACACCCCGATATGCCGGTGAGAGATCTGCCTCTAGTTATCATCAATTAGGGTCAGGACAGTGATAATGATGGGAAATTGTGCTCTTGTTGCTTGAGTGATGCAGCAGTGTTTGCGGACGTTCTGAAACCCAGAAGCAAGGCTTGGAAGAGCTGAAAAGCGCGTAATTCCAGAAGCAAGGCTTGGAAAAGCTGAAAAGTGCGTAATTCCAGAAGCAAGGCTTTGACGAGCTGAGAATAAAGATAGAGCTATGACACTGGCATTGGCTGGTAAGTGGAGGTTATATCTTTCTAATTTTTTGTTGTACCAGAATTTTTGGGTTTGGCTTCTTAGTTATTGGGATACATATTTTTTTTTAGTAGCAATGAGTAATTATTTTTAATTAATGTGCTGGAATTAATATTAATGGGAAATGGGTTGCCTTGTTTGGTTACTAGCTAATACTGAGTGATGATAGGATCAATCCAGGTTGTGATATATCAGGTATTAACATTTCTTGTATTATTATTATGCTTATGAATATTATTATTGTATGAATATTGAATTAATTGAATAATTATATGTGCTGTGTCCGGGAAAAACACCAATTTTCTTTTATTTGGGTTGATGTATATGTATCTAAATATGTATGAGAAAAAGAGTATTTTGGTGTAATCTAGTTTTTTTTTTTTTTTTTTTTTTTTTTTTTTTTTTTAAAGTAAAATAAAGAAAGAAAAATTAAAATTATGGCACTTTTAGCAAGAGCTAGAAAAATTGACTTATGTCAATTGGCTGAGGAATTAGGACAAACAATTCCGGAAAAATGCACCATAATTGATTTAAATAAAATTATTCTAGGAAGTCCTGATTATGAGGAAAATATAATTAAAGACATGTTAGAACAAATCACGAATGATCGGAAAGAATGCGAGGAAAGGAAGTTACGCGAGGAAGCACGTGAACATGAAATCAGACTAAAAGAGTTAGAAATCCAACGACAAGAGGCCACCAACGGGAATCGTAGGGAGAATACTAACACGTTAGAAGACGGGTTATCAAAATATCTAAATTTGGTGAAAGAGCAATTACCGCGCGTTCCGGACAGAACGGAAAATTGGGTCTTTTTCTTTCATCAAACGGAGACAATTTTTGAAATTTACTCTGTCCCGGAAGATTACTGGGGTAAGATAGTCTTACATAGGCTTGGAAATTTCATTAGGAGTCTCACCAATAGTTTGGGGATAGATAAATTGTCCAATTATGGAGCAATTAAAGAGTGTATATTGGCGGAAAATGCATTAACACCCCTGCAACATAAGAAAAACTTCGAAACGTGTTATAAAAGACACAATGAAAATTATGTGCAGTGGTTAGCAAAGATTAAGACGAATTTAGATTATTATTTAGAAAGTCGTGAGGTAAAGGATTTTAAGGGTTTAAAGGACCTCATTTTGTCTGATAAAATTAAAGATTCCTTAGCTAATAATATAAGATCTCATATATTAGTAAAAGAGGGTTTAAAATGGATGAAACCAGTTGATTTGGCTAAAGAACTGGATTTATACGTAGAGGCTATTCCTCAAGCAAAGGGGGGAGATTTCTATCGTGAGAGAGAAAAGAGAAACATGAAGCCATTCCATCAGGAGAGCGTCTCTCAGGCAGAGGGGAAAGGAAGTACTTGGTCCCCTAATAGCAGTGAGAAGCCCTCTAGCAGTAGTGAGAGGCCCCCTAATAGCAGTGAGAGGGTAAACAAGAATAGCGTTGTGAAAGAGAAGCCAAAAATAAAATGTTATAATTGCGGTCAAGCTCATTATCGCTCCCAGTGTACACAGAGGAAAGACCGCACTCGCGATGAAGAGAAAAAGGTTTATTACGTTAGTGCGAAAGTGGGATTCAGTGGTGTGAATCCCAAGAAACATCAAATGAGGGAAGTGCAGGGCAAGGAATCATTACCACTTGTAGACCTTAATGTTATAGGACAAAAAGTAGAAGCGATTCGGGATACGGGGGCTCAAATTTCTGTATTCCGAAAGGATTTAATTCCTGATAAATATTTGACAGGAGGTCATATTTATCTAATTCCGGCAATGGGAGAAATGCAAAGAGCGGAGTTGATAACGTTACCCGTTGCGCTGTGGGAGGATAATCAGGCGATTTCCTCGGAAATTGACATAGTCGCCGCGGTAACGGACAATTTAAATAGTCCAGCGCTTATAACTCCGTTGGTTTATGATGCGTTATTAAAACAGGCGAAAATATATAGTGTTACTGTAGGATTAGAGAATCCGGAAAAAACTAATAGGGAAAAGATTGTTACTAATATACAAGTTGAGGAAGTGAATAATGAAGAAATTAATAGTGAAGAGGGATTACAGATTGTTAGAGAGATAAAGGAAGATTTTCAGCCATTAGAAAATGTCTCAAATGAGAACGTTGAGAGTAGTAGGGGAGAAGAGACACTTAGAGAACATGGGACTCAATCAAAATTGTTTAGGAAACAACAGGGGGAATGTATGACACTGCAAAAAGTGTGGGAGGAAGGTAGAAGTGGAAAAAATAAATATTTTATAGAGGACGGATTATTATATAAAAAGAATAAAATTATTAATGAAAGTGTCAAACAATTAGTGGTCCCTGAGTGTAGAAGGAAGGAAATATTGAAACTGGCACATAACCACTCAACGGCAGGTCATTTGGCGTCGGATAAAACCTTAGAAAGGATTAAGTTGTCTTTTTTCTGGGAAGGGTTAAGGAAGGAAGTGAAGGAATATTGTGCGGCTTGCGAGGACTGTCAGCTAAGGCGGAAAGTTAGAGTTGCTGATCGGTCACCAATTCAACCTGTAGCTCGCCCTGAATTACCATTTCAGGTAGTTAATGCTGATTTGATTGGACCGATTGAACCAAATTCAGCTAGGGGTCATAAATATGTGTTAAGTGTGGTAGATCAACACAGTAGATGGCCGGAAGCAATTCCGATACGATCCCTCTCTGCTAAGGCGACATGCCAAGCATTCCTTCAAATCTTTGTGCGTACAGGAATTCCCCAGATTGTGGCAATGGATCAAGGCCGGAATTTTGCAGGTCAGTTGACTGATGAGTTTTTAAAACATTTAGGTGCGGTTCCTAGATTTAGTACCCCGGGTTATCCGTTAAGTAACGGATTAGTAGAACGATTTAATGGCTCATTAAAGAATATGTTGCACCATGCAGTAAGAAAACATGGTAAGAATTGGGATCAGATACTGCCGTTACTGTTGTGGGTTTTAAGAGAAGTCCCAAATGAAACAACGGGGGTATCACCATTTCAACTAATGTATGGAAGGGTGCCAAGTGGTCCTTTATCAGTTTTAAAAACTGGCTGGGAAGGGGAAACGGTGATCTCCGAAGGAATCGGTAATAGTATCACAGACTATTTAGAACAATTAAAAAATAGTCTAAAATCAGCGGCTGAGTTTGCATCTGAGGTAGCTAAAAGAAAGCAAAGTGATTATGCCAATCGGTATAACTTAAGATCATCAACTAGGAAATTTGTGGTAGGGGAAAAAGTAATAGTTTTAATTCCCGATTCTACAAATAAGTTATATTCACGATGGACCGGTCCAGGAGTCATTGTTGATCAGAAAAGTGAGCATTCGTTCTTGGTAGAATTACCAGGTGGGAGTGTTAGACACTTACATCAAAATAAGTTAAGACCTTATATTCAGCCAGTGAACACGATAGGATTAGTATATGAGGTAGATGAAGAGTTTGGTGATATTCAACATGCTCCGGGCGCAGGTGTCCCTGATAGTGATAAGGAATTTCAGGAGATATTGAGAGAAAAATTAAGCCATTTAGGAAAAGAGGAAGGTAAACAGTTAGAAGAAATTTTAAGGAAAAATAAAACTTTTTTTGTTGGGGAGGTTAAACGTGCCAAGGTGGGAAGCCATGTGATTAGGTTAAAACCTGATGTTGAGAGGAAGCAACCTCATATTTATAGGGTGCCGGAAGTACTTAATGCTGCGGTTGAGGAACAAATACAGGATTTGTTAACAAAGGGATTAATAGAACCGTCACAAGCAGAGATAGCGTACCCTATAGTTTGTGTAGCTAAAAAGGATGCGAGCATCAGATTATGCGTAGATTATAGGGCTCTTAACACAGCAACTAAAACCACTCCGTTTCCAATGCAGGATGCTACCGAGCTTAGGTATAAAGCCGGGGCGGCTAAATATATTACGACTTTAGATATTTTAAAAGGTTATTGGACTATTCCAATGGAGGAAAACAGTAAAGAATTAACTTCTTTTATAGGCCCAAAGGGACAATATCAATGGTTGGTAATGCCGTATGGATTGAATGGGAGTGCGGGAACGTTTCAGAAAACTATGAATAGAGCTTTAATTAAACATGTAGAGTATGCAGACAGCTATATCGACGATATAATTATCTTCTCAAAAACGTGGGAGGAGCACTTAGAACATTTAAAAGCAGTTGTAGGTACGCTTTCTGAACTGAATTTTACTGCGAACATTAAGAAATGTCATTTTGTACAAAGAAAAGTTATGTATTTAGGGCATGTAGTGGGATCCGGAGAGCATGGGCCTGACCCAGAGAAATTAAGAGTTATTGAAACTCTCCCAAATCCTAAAAATAAAAAACAGCTAAAATCTGCCCTGGGTCTATTTAATTATTACCGAGAATATGTTCAAAATTTTGCTCAGACTGCTATACCATTGACTGCATTAACAAAGAAAAATGTCCCTAATGATATACCGTGGACGGAAAAGGAAGAGGAGGCATTTTTAAATTTAAAATTGAAATTATGCAAAGCAGTTGCGTTAAATACTCCGGATATCGCAAAACCATTTGTGATTGCGTGCGACGCTTCAGAAGTGGGGATCGGGGCATCTTTAGGCCAATATAACGAAAGGGGGAAAATAATGCCAGTTACTTTTGCTAGCCAAAAATTGTCGGAGACGCAAAAACGATGGGCAGCTATTGAGAGAGAGGCATTTGCCGTAATTTGGTCTCTAAAGAAATTTGAAACTTGGATATTTGGGGCGAAAGTCTACGTGTATACAGACCATAATCCATTAAAATACTTAACGGAAAGTGCACCGAGAAATGCAAAATTGCAAAGATGGTTGTTGGCTCTTCAACGTTATGATACGGTTATTAACTACAAACCAGGTGCCACCAACCAGAATGCAGATGCGCTTTCGCGTTTAGTATCTATGGAATAAATTAAGTTAGAATTGGTAAAGATTTGAGGAATGGTAATTCAGTTATGAATATTGTTGTGTATTTTTTTTTATTAGTAATAATGTTATTTAATGTGAATTATATTATATATTTTGTGAGTTGTAAAATATTTAATAAGTAATTATTGGTTTGTGTGAGCATTGTGATTAGTATAATATAAGATATTTCTAATTATAGTAAACTAAGATTATAAAAACAAAACTAAGCAGTTGATCTGTAATGAATAAGAATAAGTTGATGTTGGTAATGTTAGAAGATTCATTTTCTATTATTATTAAAATGATGTTGAAAGTGCTATGAGTTTTGTTGAAGTTATAAATTTAGCAATTTATTTTTATAATGTGGTGGATTATGCTGGAACCATAGTAGTATGAATATGACATATCACATAGTTGTGTGAGCTTATGAGAATCGGTTTGGTAAATTTTGATGAATTTGCTGATTCCAGGTATAAGTAGGATTGTCACATTTAACGCTAACATTGATAAGATGTAATTTTTAACAGATTATTCAAAGTTGATTGTTTTTTTTTTTTGTAAAGAGATGAAGTATGTATGTTCTTTAAACTAAGAGTAATGTTAATGAAGGTTCATCTATTATCAATTGGGTCTTGCATATTATGTTTAAATTAAATAATTCTTGTTCTTAGTATGTGATTTTATTTCTTTTTGTTAACTAAACAAGGTGAAATAACACCTGAAAGAAATACTAAGACAATCAATTGAAGTTATATTGGAAGTGATTTAAAACTACACTTTATTAGGAATATGTGTGATTATAAGTAATATTTTTTTTTCATTTGCTGTTTATCTTTGTATAAGAATTATTACTTAAGATAATTCAGAATTCAGAATTGTTTTTTTTTAGAGTATGAGAAAAGTATGCATTAACATGTATATTTATTTTATTGGATTGTCTGAGTGGGTGTCATGTAACCTTTTAACTTTGGGTGTTTAATAGAAATTGATGAACGAGGCTTATGTGAAAATAAAAATAGTAAATTGAATATTTTCATGAAGCAGTAAATAAATAAATAAATAAATGCTTACGAGTATATGTAGCAGCACAGGGTAAAATTTTATATGTGTGTGAAGGTATAATTATTATTAGTAAACTTTGAAAATTATCAAAGATTTAATATCTGTGTGAGACTAAGTGCTTTGTGTAGAATGTAAAGTGTTATAATTAAAATGTGTATAGGAAATTTATGCGGTTCGGTTCTGTTATCACTCATGGCTAAGGGATACTGGTACAAAAGGAAATTAAGTAATGACCTCCACTTTTGGACAATCTACTAATTATTTGTGTTGTGTATGAACTCTACTTATTATGTGGACTTGTAGTTTCTCATTATGGGAAGTGTGACTTTCGATTCATCGTTTAAAAAGAAAACGGATGATTTGAAAGTGGAAGGGAGGTGTCAACTTCCGTTGTCCAGAACTTCACGCCTAACCCCCTCCCCTCAGCGTATCTCTGGAATTTCAGAATGAACTCTTCGGTTCTGGTCGGGGGTCAAGGAGGGGATGCTTTCGAAAGAGGAGAAGAGAGCAAAAAGACGCAGCGGAGAGCGAATGTTATGCCGGTCGCTAGCTTGCTTTGTTGACTTTCTGGTCTTTACCTATGCTCTCTCGCAGAAGCAAGAAACTGAGTTAAAAGCAGTATGCTTTATGATGGAAAGAGTTCCATTCGTGTACAGTTTATATCTATGGTTTTTTAAAAATAAAGTTGTTAATTGTTTAGAGGCATGATTTTCATCAACTCTCACTGGTACACAAATTTTGTTATCGGGAACCGACCGCACGGGAGATGCAGCCTGTGACAAGTATGATACACTTAAATAGTGTAATTGACTATGTAAACTTTCTTTTGTATGCTTTCAGAGGAATGCTCTTCAAATCCTTACATTTTACAGGTATTAAAAATGTTCTCCAAAGTTTAAAATTTTACAGGTATTAAAACTACTTTCCAAATTTTAAAGTTTTACAGGTATTAAAATTGTTCTCCAAATTCTAAATTTTTTACAATTAGTCTAAAATATTTACTTGTGAAAGCAATTAACTAATTAATACAACTTCTATCATCTAACTTATAATCTTTTAACTTGTCTGAACTTGTAGTTTTAAAGAACTACCAAATTTATTCAAAATTTGGGGGGGGGGGGGGAGAGATTATATTACAAAATTTAAAATTCCATACCCTATTAAATTTATTGTATAAAAAAATACCTTTTATTAATATTTCATTTACAACCCTAGTTTATTAAAATATTCCATTACTGTCCATGTTTAAAACATTTTTATCCCAATTAAATTCACTTTTCCCTCATTAAATTCACTTTTATTTCCCAACAAATAATATGTAAAAAACAAATTTTATAAAAATATTTCTTCTTAATAAACCTATTTTCTTAAATGCTTTAATATATTAAATATTTCCTATTTCTTCCTGCATTTAAATCTCCTTTATTTCTTTTAATCTGTGGAAATTTACCATTGTCCCTTTCCTAATGGACTAGAAATTATTTCTTTTAAATAGTTTTGTGAATACACGAAAACCGAAACTTTTTCTTTCAGTTTCCCGCATTTATTAATTTTCTGATAAAAATGAGTATGCAGCTAAAATCGAACATGCATTGGGTAAAAAAAGGTCGTGTGTAATGAAATGTTTCTTACGCCTCTTCACTTATAACGAAGCGACAGAAGCAGAGAACAGAAGAATTTAGTCGTCGAATTGATTGTTAAAATAATCTATTGCCGTTGTTGTAGATTTCTAATATGTGTCAATTTAGAGATTTTGTGGTCAAAGGAGTGTTACAATAAACTGTTGCTGTACGTCGAATTGTGTGTATTATGAAATGATGTTGTTCTATGAAATGCTATTAATATTATCGTTATGTAAAGAGAGAATTTCTCCAGAATCTAAAGAAGATTATGTTTTAATCAAATAGATTCGACTGTCATCGTGTTTTTCTTTTATGCAATCTACATTTTTACTCGGCTGCTGATTAGCAAACTTCGAGTGTGACTGCAATTAATTTGGAGATATTTGTCATCTTTTTTGTTCGACTGCTGCAGAATGCAACATACATATACAAACACACACATACTGGCATCCGGATAACCAAAAAGAACCCCCATTTTTTGCACTAAATTACGCCAACGTCCTATAAAAAGAGAAGTACCAAAATTAGTTTGTAGCAAACAACAAATTATGAGAGAGAAGTTGAGTACTCAGATGAGTTTGTGGAAATTGTTTCATATTTCACACAACAAAAAAGGTTTATCTGCAGTATACACATTTAAACTACACTCTTAAGAGTAACTTTTATTGCAAGTTTCTCACAAGTAAGAAATAATAAATGATTAATAAAACCACCCTTTTGAAAATATTTTGTTGCCGAATTTACAAACAAAATAATCCCCACTAGTTCGAGAACTAATATGGGCATTTAACTAAAACTTTTGATAAAATCTTTTATTGCATCTATCACACATAATAGGAATGAATTAGCAGATTCTTACTTAAATCACTCTTACATAAGAATTTCTTGTTGATTATATCACACAAAAAATGTTTCTTATGAGTATAGTATAACAGATGCTTGTCTAAATCGCCCTTATAAGAGAATTTCTTGTTACATATATCACATAAAAAAGGTTTTTAACCAGTATGAATTAATAGATGATTGTTTAAATTACGCTTATCAGACAATTTCTTATTGCATAGCTCACACACAAAAGGTTTCTCACCAGTATGAATTAATAGATGCCTTTTAAAGACACTATTATCAGACAACTTCTTGTTACATATTTCACATGCAAAGGGTTTCTCACCTGTATGAGAGCGAAGGTGAGAAATTAAATTACTCTTTTGGGAGAATTTCTTGTTACATAGCTCACACACAAAAGGTTTCTCACCAGTATGAATTAATATATGCCTGTTTAAGTCAACCTTACTAGGGAATTTCTTGTTACATATCTCACACACAAAAGGTTTCTCACCTGTATGAGAGCGAAGGTGAGAATTTAAATTACTCTTTTGAGAGAATTTCTTGTTACATATCTCACACACAAAAGGTTTCTCACCAGTATGAATTAACAGATGCTTGTTTAAATCATTCTTACGAGAGCATTTCTTGTTACATATCTCACACACAAAAGGTTTCTCGCCAGTATGAACTAATTGATGCTTGTTTAAATCATCCTTACGAGACCACTTTTTGTTGCATATTTCACACAAAAAAGGTTTCTCACCAGTATGAATTAACAGATGTCTGTTTAAATGATTCCTAAGAGAGAATTTCTTGTTGCATATCTCACACACAAACGGTTTGTCTTCGTGAGAATCGGTAGATACTTTTTGAAAAAGCTCCTGTGAAGAAATGTTTGGCTGCATATTTCACACATTAAAGATTGCTTTTGAATGATATGAAGTGTATCTGCATTTACAGCTTTATGCATCTGCAATAAATAGACATTATATCATTACATTTTACCATATTTTTAGTTAATTAAAACCTATTCATAAAAATAAACTTCACATCAGAATTTAAAATTACCTTCGAACACTGAATTCAAATATTAAAAACTCAATGCAAAATTTTATCACAGTATTAAAAACTGTGGTATACTACCGATTATCTGACACTCACATTACAAAGGGTATGACAGATATCAATATTATCAGATACATTTTCCTAAATGTAAAAGATTGAACAATATTTAGAAATATTATAAACTAAACACACAGCTACTATCATAAATTAAAACAAATTAACAGATAAAATTCTATAATTACATACTAGTTGCATGTTTTAAAATTCGACAGAAGAACGTATATTAAATATGTATATCAGAATTTAAGATTACGAAGAAAAGAAAATGTACTTAGAAGAAAATATTAATTTTATTCAATTTTATGCAAGTATGAAATCAAATTTCATGCAGATTAAACGATAGATTTTTTCTTTTTTTTTTAAGTACTTCCTTCTATACCACATTAGTAAATGTACCATATTTTGGCACTGTTTACAATTTCAAGTTTTTAAAGAACGTACTCGAGAATCCGCGACATTAATAGTCCATGTCTAAATACTTGTTCAGGTAAATAAATACAAACACAATCCAATGTTGGTCCTTGAACTTTATTAATCGTCATACTAAATGCAAGACAAATGGAAAATTGATGTCTTCTAAATGAAAAAAGGTAGGGTTGTGCCTGATGGTGTTAGATTGATTCTAGAGATCAAAACTTTCTTTCTAACTCTTTCGCCTGTAATTATTTCTAGATGTAAACAATTACTATATATGTTTCATACAAATCATCTGCCCCATTTAGAAGACCTTGGGGGTGTATTTAAATTTTTTAGTAAAATTACAATAGCTCCAATTTTTAAAGTGAGAATATATAGATGCAAACCACTTAATTCTAAGCTATTCAGAAATTCAGCTTCTAAGTTAAGGGATTTCTTTTTCACTTTCAGTTATTAAGTTATTTATACTGACGTATGTTCTGGACGTTCCAGGTATTTTATTTATAACTTTATTATTAATTTCATCACAATATTCGTTTTTCGGAGCCAGAATTGAAATTTTATCAAATTTCATGATATAATCTGAAGATGCAAACACTTTTCCAAAACTTTCGGTGACAATATCTTTTTGTGCTATAATACACATTGGTAAATCTACTTTATTTGAGATTTCAGGGAATTCTTCATGGAAAAACCTTCTGCAAAAGCTATTTTAAGCAAAAATTCCATTTATTCAGATTCATCTGCTCTTAATCTGATATTTTTATTTAATAGCTTAAATTCTGACCAAAAAGGAGAAAACTTAATGCTGTTTAGAAGTATGTTTTGTCTTGAAGCATGTGGAATCACTGGCAGGACCGGCCTAAAATTTCCTCCAAGGAGAATTACTTTTCCTCCAAAAGGAACACTATTGTTCATAATGTCTCGTAGAAGTCTATCCATGCACATTAATGCATATGCATTGGACATGGGTGCTTCATCCCATAAAATTAGTTATGCAGACCTAATGTTAGAGGGCAGACTTATTATTGACGTTTAGCGATGATGTCGAAGTCTCATGTTGGTGTAACGGTAATTTAAATCTGCTGTATACTGTGCGACCATTTGGTAACTGCATAACAGGAATACCTATGAATGTGACGGATATAACTTCTAATTCTAAACCAAAAATCTTTATCAAACATTGATATACAAATGTTTTTCCAGTACCTCCTGGGGTCATCTATGAAGTACACATTACCTTTATTCGTATTATTCTGTTTCATCACTAAAATGATTTCGTTAATGAAAATCAGTTGTTCTTCGTTAGCTTGTTGTATCATTAAATCATAATTTATATTTGAGTTTATAGAAGATTCAATAGTAGTAGTTGGTGCCTCATTACTACACTCATGTCCAAAATTAAGGTCACAAACATAAAATCTGTGAAAACTGATGAACTATTCACTGTGTTGCCACGAAATTTGGCACAGAGGTATATTACAATGGGGGAAAGAATATAGCAACATAACAATATGGAAAAGATTTTAATTGTGAATTAAGATACAGGGTATATTAAAAAGTGTTAAATCATGAATCGGAGATAAAGCATTTATCTCGGGAAAAGTATGTCTGATATTAAGTGTGACCACTGTGCACTGCTATACAAGCCTCACAACGAGCTCTCATACTGTTTACGAGGGTGTCAATAAATGTTTGTGGCAACAAAGCCCATTCTTCCAAAAGCGCGGCTTTAAACTCCTGGAGAGTCCTAGCAGTGGGGTTATGCTGTGCAATGGCTCTTCCTAGACCATCCCAAACATGTTCAATAGGATTGAGGTCCAGAGACCTCGAGGGCCAATTCATACGGCAAATATCCTCCTCATCAGGAAAATCATCAACAATGTGAGCACTGTGTGACCTCTCACTATCGTCCATAAAAATGAAGTCTGGGCCAACAGCACCCCAGAACAACCTCACATAGGCTTCAAGGACCTCATCCCTATAGCGATGTGCATTGACAGTACCCGCATCGAAGACGTACAGTGGGGTACGGCTGCCCAACATTATGCCGTCACAGACAAGGATTCCTTTGGCACCAAATCTGTCGATTTATTTTATGTAGGAGGGATGATAGCGAGCTCCACGTTCTCTACAGATGAAGATTCGACTAGAATCACTTTCCGTGGTGAATCCGGACTCATCACTGAAAAGAGCACGCTCCTATTATTGTTGTGTCCAAGACTGATGTCTTCGGCTCCACAACAACTGGGCTCTCCTGTTCGATGCAGTGAAAAGGACACACACGACTGGATCTGCACGTAAAGTGCCCTCTCTGCTAGTCGTGTATATAGTGGTTGCCTGGAAATTCTTATTAAAGACGCAGCAGTAAGGTCACCAACAAGCTGAGTCGTTGCCAGCCTATGTTGTCGTACGCTTAATGACAAATAGCTATTCTGTGTAGGTGTCGTTGCTCTGTGACGGTCTTGGCTGGCCTTCTTGGTGACATTGGGCTGATCTAGGAAGAACCATTGCACAGCTTACTCCCCTGCCATGACCCGCCAGGAGTTACAAGCCGCACTTTTGGAAGAATGGGATTTGTTGCCACAAACATTTAATGACACCCTCGTAAATAGTATGAGAGCTCGTTGTGAGGCTTGTATAGCAGTGCACAGTGGTCACACTCCACATCAGACATACTTTTCCCGAGATAAATGCTTTATCTCCTATTCCTGATTTAACACTTTTTAATATACCCTGTATCTTAATTCACAATTAAAATCTTTCCCATATTGTTATGTTGCTATATTCTTTCTCCCATTCTAATATACCTCTCTGCCAAATTTCGTGGCAATATAGTGAATAGTCCATCAGTTTTCACAGATTTTATGTTTGTGACCTTAATTTTGGACATGAGTGTATATTTAGTAACTGGTAAGTCAAAAGTAAAGAGGGAAAATCAATCGGATTTTAATGTTTTTTCAATATCTTTGAGAGTTAACTTATAAGCAGTTTTTTGATTATGAAGTTACTGATAATCTTCATTAAAAGTTTTTAAATGTATTCCATAACTGAAGTGCATTAGATGGTTCCTAAAATACGCAAATAAAAGAAAATAATTGTCTCAATTGTTGTGTCAATTGAAAGGATGATGCTTCCTGTAAACAATGACACTATTCAGTATCATCTTGAAGCAACCCTCACTGCATTGTAGCTTCTTTCAAAGTTCAGTATGTAATAATCTTATATCTTCTTAAATTTTCAAAACTGGTAGCATCCACTACATGAAGCAGCAGCAACCGGAGATGATATGTTTCCAGTGGTGAGGCTTGAGGTTTCGTGATGGTCATCGCTAGTTCACAACATTCCAGCGACGCACCTATTTTTTTTAATACAATAACTAACACTTCATTTGTAAATGCAATCCAGTCTCCGCGTTTTGTGGAAAATCATCTCCATAAAAAGATTTTAAAAATTTCACTTCTGTTTCAGTAGCTCCAACATTTCTTTTTTAATAGTAACAAAGAAGATTATTCATACGATCTTCAGTTTAGGTGGATCTTTTATAGGTATGAATTCTTTTTAAAGCCAATGTCGGGAGCAGTAAGAGAGTGGACTGTAGTAAGTTTTTAATTATTTATTTAATTAATTGCCAAGGGGCAAGTGAAGTTTTGTTTAACTTCTGGTTTGAGCGCAAGGGCACTCGTGACATGAGATGCTGCTCGTTTTGAGAACGAAGCTCAACTGACGGTTTTACAATTTATCAGCTAGGTGGCGCTGATCTATTAAGCAAACTTCGGGAGCGCACATACCGGCCCCCATTGAAGTATTCTAATAGTTCAATGAGATACAACAGATGAATATACAATAACATACAATGAATTATTAATTAATGGCTACACATTATGCACTAATATATAATACAATGATAAGAAATAATAAATTCAATAGATAAATGCTAAGATTAATTGATATTATCGTTATCTACAATAGGTAAAATACATATGTTAGAAATACTTCTTTTGTAAAGTCCAGATGGAGTACGAACTACTACAACTCTGACATTATCATCATTTCCTTTTATTATTTCTGAAATTCGACCTATTATCCATTTACAAACTGGTAGGTCACCATCCTTTACAAGAACCATCATACCTGGTGCAACGTTTTCTTTTTTAAAGAGCCATTTGGACCTCTGCTGTAAATGACTTAAATAGGAATTGGTCCAATTTTTCCATATGAGTTGCACGATTTTTTGAGTTTTCTGCCATCGGTAGAGCAAGTTTTCCTTTTCATTTATTAAATTTGGCTCAGGTAGGGCATTGATTGGTCTTCCAATAAGGAAATGACCTGGGGTCAAAACTTCATAGTCTTCTAGATCAGAGGACAGTGGGGAAAGAGGGCGAGAATTAAGAATACCTTCAATTTGGGTAGTAATTGTCAAAAATTCTTCTAAAGTTAATTTCATAACACCAATAGATCTTTTTAGGTGATATTTGAACTGTCCGACACCTCTCTCCCAGAGACCTCCAAAATTTGGTGAACGAGGGGGTAGAAATTTCCAGAGAACTTGCTCGGATGACAGGAATTTTGATACATCATCATTATTCTTATCTATAGAATTTAATAATTTTTTCAATTCTCTAGATGCTCCAACAAAGTTGGATGCATTGTCACATAAGATTGTACTACTTTTGCCTCTGCGAGCAAAGAATCTTTTTAGAGTTGCAATTAATGCATTAGAAGTTAAATCAGAAAGCGACTCTAAATGAACTGCTTTTGTCACCATGCATATGAAAATTGCTACATAAACCTTATTAAGCATTCCCTTTCTTTGGTTGCGATATTTAATCAAAAATGGACCACATAGATCAAGTCCTGCATTAGAAAAGGTTGGACTTTGGATTACTCTCTCAGGGGGTAAATTACCCATGATTTGATTGACAATTGTAGGTTTTATTTTGAAACATTGAACACAATCGTGAACAACTTGACGAGCAATGTTTCTTCCGTTAATAGGCCAAAATAATTGTCTTACAGTATTCAATAGTCCTTGAGGACCAACATGTAAGTCTCTTTTATGATAGTAAATAAAGATGATTTCTGTTAATTTACTACCTGGGGGTAAAATAATTTGGTGAGATCGGTCATAGCTTAAATTTGAGTTGGCTAAGCGACCACCTACTCTTAATAGATCATCTTGATCTAGAAATGGATTTAAGAACCTTAACTTACTTTTTATAGGGATAGACATGCCCTTTTTCAATGCCGAAATTTCTGTTGAGAAATACTCACCTTGAATCTTTTTCAGCAATACATTTCTGGCAAATTTTATTTCCTCCAACATTAAGTGATTTTTAAGTTTAACATTATTCTTGCAGTTGTTAAAAAAACCTGAAAATAAACGCTAATATTCTTATTAGTTTCACATAACTGTTTGAAATATTAAGAAAAGAGTTAATAAAGTCATTTTTTATAACTGAAGTTAAGACCGGAACTGACTTTAGTTCCTTTAAAAAGAGTTCATCATTTTTGTGAGAGTCATTTTGAGGAAAAAGTTCACTAATGTCCTTTTTCAGGAAATCGGGGCCTTCCCACCACAGTTTGTTGGTTGAAAGGGACGTAGCATCTTGACCTCTGGATAACGCATCAGATGGATTAAGTTTTGAAGGAACGTATCTCCACTCATAGTTTTTTGACAGTTCTTGAATCTGAGAGACTCGATTGCCCACAAAGGTTTTAAGGAGATGAGGTGAAGTTGCTATCCAGGCTAAGGAAATGGTGGAGTCTGACCAAAGTATGACCTTGTCAAATTTAAGCTTTAGTGCTTTTACTACTCTTTGAGTAAGTTGGCACAATAACAAACACGCTGACAGTTCGAGTTGCGGGATGCTGAGAGTTTTAATTGGGGCAACTCTGCTTTTGCTGCAAATGAGATGAGAAGCAGGAGAACAAGAGTTCGATACTGATTGGAGATAAAGAGACGCTCCGTAAGCCCTTTCACTAGCATCAGCAAAGCCGTGCAATATTATAGTTGATACATCTTTAATGAGAATGCATCTAGGTATATTGAATGATTCTATCAAAACAAGTGAATTAAGGAACTTGTCCCATGCTTGAGCAACAGGAAGTGGAATGTTATCATTCCAGTCACACTTTAGTAACCACAGTTTTTGCATAAAGATTTTAGCACGGCAAATTACCGGCCCTAGTAACCCTAAAGGGTCGAAGAGTCTGGCAATTTGACTTAAAACTTCGCGTTTTGTATAGTTAGCACTTCTGTTGACAATCACCGTAAATTTAAAAGTGTCACTACTGCAGTCCCAAAGTATTCCGAGAGTTTTAGATGAAGTATTTTCAGAATTTTGGTTAAACGGAAAAATTTGAGAATCAGGGGTTATTTCTTCAACAACATTAGATTGCCATTTATGTAAAGACATCTGGCCTCTTTTGAAGAGATCTGTCAATTGTTCTTTAATTTCGTTAAATTCCGCAATGTCTGAAGACCCAGAAAGGCAATCATCCATGTACATATCGCTCATTACGACCTTAGCTGCTAATGGAAAATTGGTTGCTTCATCTGTTGCTAACTGCTGGAGAACTCTAGTGGCGAGGAATGGACTACTTGCACAGCCATATGTAACTGTTTTCAGGGTATAGATTCTGTCCGGTTTTTCCCTCCCCTCTCTCCACAATATTTTTTGATATCTAGTATGCAACGGATTTACTTCTATTTGTCGAAACATTTTATTTACATCAACAGTAAATGCGAAAATATTTTTCCTAAAACGGATCATAATCGCAAAAAGATCATCCTGTATTAACCCTCCTTTAAACAATAAATCGTTTAGAGACTTTCCATTACTAGTTTCACAACTCCCATCAAAAACAACTCTTAATTTAGTTGTGGTACTTGACGGTCGCAAAACACCGTGATGAGGGAAAAAATATCCTGCATCAGGATTTGTGTCATCAGACATTTCCTCCATGTGTCCCAATGTAGCGTATTCTCTTAGAAATTCTATGTACAATTCCCTTAATTTGGGATCTCGTTCTAAACGTTTCCATAACTGATTTAATCTTTTAGTGGCAATTTGTTTTGAATCTCCCAAAGAATTATCTAACATTTGAGATTTAAAGGGTAATTCAACTACGTACCTACCGTCCGGTTTTCGGTAATGAGTTTTTAAAAAATGTTCATCACAGTAATTTAACTCCTCACTAACTAAGGGTTTTAATTCACTTACCTGATCTAATTCCCAAAAGGAGCTTATTTCTTTTTCTAATTTCTTAGATTCTGTTATCAAGAAACAAGAATCAGAAGATTCCTTTAAATTCGAGATCGAATTGTAAACAGCACCTGATATAACATGTCCAAAAAATGTTTCTACTAACATTAATTGAGAATCATCAATTTTAATTTTATTTGATCCTATTAATTCATAAAATAACTCTGCTCCAATAATCGCGTGTACACGTTTCGGTTTGTTCCAGTTATTATCCGCTAAAATTATATTCGCCGGCAATTTTAATTTCGACGCATTCACATATGAAGGGGGAAGTTCGGCAATTTTCGGGACAACTACCATATCTAACTGATAAGATTTAGTTTTGCTTTCATTCGTTAATTCTGTACTAATAAATGATTTAGCGTTTAAGCATAAATCGTTAAGTCCGGAGATCGGAATATGAGTTTTTTGTTTACGCAATCCCAACACGTTTGCAGCATATGCACTTATTAAATGTGAGCTAGAACAACTGTCTAATGCTGCAATTAATGGTTTAAATTCCCCAGAACAATCCTTCAAATATATTACAGCTGTATTTAAAATCACACAAGATTTATCTGTTTTATTTTCCTTCGCGAAAAATGTTTGATTATCAAGAGAGGGGGGGGGGGGAAGAATTTTGGCGTCCGTCTTCCTCCTCAAAAGGTCGATTTGTTTTGTTATTTTGATTAATTGGATGTAATAGAGTGCTGTGTTGTTTGCTATTACAAGCAAAACAGCTGTACTTTGATACACAGGGATTAGGTAAATTATTATTTAAACATGAAAAACATAAGTTGTTATTTTTTACAATTTCTGTTCTTTTTGTCACATCCATTAGTTTGAATTTCTCGCATCTATATAACGAGTGTTTATCCGCACATCCTAGCACGCAGCTTTTTCCATGTTTTGCTTTAGTTAAAAATGATTTTTCATTATTTGGCTTAGCGCCAGTTTTCCAACTGTACGGAATCTTTCTATTTTCTTTAGGCAGAAAAGTATTTTGAAGAATTCTAGCTCTTTCTTCCAAAAAACTTAAAAAGTTATCTAGTTTAGGAATTTCATTTTTAATTAATTTCATTTCGAAACATTTTTTTATTTCAGGATCCAGTTTTTGAAACAGTATATGCATTATTAAAGCATCTGACAGCTCGTTTGATTCAAACTCGAGTAATTTTAATGCACGCAAATTACATTTAGTAGTATCAATTAATTGCATTAAATGGTTAGGAGAGTCTGGTACCTTTGATAAATTTAATAATTTAATAATATGACAATCAATAACTGCCCGTTTGTTTTCGTATCTTTCTTCTAAAGAAGACCAAAGAGATTCATAAGTATCTTGTGCTGACTCGAGCCTTTTGGCTTCACCCTTTAGACAGCCCTTTAAATAGCATAGCTGCTGAGTTGAATTTAGATTTTTATTATTGCCTATAATTGACATAAATTGAGTTTTAAAATTTTGAAACTCATCATATTTTCCTGAGAAACTAGGTAGAGGTAAGTCAGGTATTTTAAAGTTAGTCGTGACAGTCAAATTATCTTTTTTAACATTAGAACAATCTAATTTAGATATAAATATATTAAGCTTTACCTCTGATTCTTCCAGTTCATCTTCGAGTTGAGACGTTATATCCAAAGAATCCCTTAATTCCACATCTTCTGGAAGCTGTGTATAGGCGTATATGAGTTCACGCAATGACGTTTTGAGTTCTGAGATTGAGATTCGTTTAGCTTCCAATCGTAACTGATGTTCTTTCTTTTGTTGTTGATCTTTTTCTTCTGAGAGTACGTATTCACTAACGAATTTTGTTATTTTGTTAAGCTTTGTTTTTAACACGCCGCGTTGGCGATTTAAAGCTGTTAAATTACTCATTTACACTGTGCTCCGGCTCGACGGACCATATGTCGGGAGCAGTAAGAGAGTGGACTGTAGTAAGTTTTTAATTATTTATTTAATTAATTGCCAAGGGGCAAGTGAAGTTTTGTTTAACTTCTGGTTTGAGCGCAAGGGCACTCGTGACATGAGATGCTGCTCGTTTTGAGAACGAAGCTCAACTGACGGTTTTACAATTTATCAGCTAGGTGGCGCTGATCTATTAAGCAAACTTCGGGAGCGCACAGCCAACATTTTCCAAACATCGTCAAAAATTCTATCTTTTTCCATTGTCATATGAATCAAAAAGCAAATATATTATATTATACTATACATATACTATTATATTACATATTAAGCAAATAACTACAGTCGTTAAATTTTAGTAAGCCTTATATTTTGTGATTTGGATAGCTACTTTTAGTATTATTAACGTAAAAGGAATTTTTCCAAAAATTAATAAATAATTCGGACCCGAAAAGGATAAAAAACAGGAATGGTAGATGGTTAATTCGTAAAATTATCGCATTAATGTACCCACAACATTAAATGCGATAATTTTAATTATGTTGAAAAAATTACTAAATTGCTCAATCAATCGATTTATACTATCTAGAAAAAAAAAATCCTTAAAATATTTATCTGTTTTATTCTAATAGCCTTATTAAAGAATAAAATACCGCACTTTGTAGTACTTAACAAAATAGATTTCATCTAGACTAATTCGAAAAAGGAAAAAGCGTAAAAAAACTTACACTTACACCTAATGATACGAATGATAATGCATTATTATATTGATAAATGTTATCTTTAAAGTTTTTAGACAACTCACTATCTCCTGTGAATAATTCTTTACATCAGAAATACGATATTCAAGTAGCTTGATTTTCTTATTACAACAGCATGAATTAAAATAGCCTGCTGAATTTATTTCACCTTTAAAATAGAGTAGATCACCTAAATAATATGGTTGGAAATTCTTTTAGAAATAGTACACCCATATTGAATAGAAAACGATTTTTGTACTTTAATTTCCATTCGTTTATTTGGGATTTCTTTGCACCCTGTTAAACTTTTTCTTATTGTTGTTATATTTTTTTGAACCACTGGCTTTACTACATTAGATCCAAGAGAAAATTCTGCATCAATATTTCCAGAAAAAAGTAAATTACATATTATATTAACAGACCCATAATTGAAACAAATAATATTATTACAGTAGAACCTCGATCCATCGTTCCCGCATCTTTCGTTCTCCCGTATGTATCGTCTAGTTTTAAAGGTCCCGTCACGAATACTATTTAAATAATGTTAATTATACCCGCTTAGGTCGTTTTTGAAACGTGGAGATTCCCGCATCTGTTGTTCAAAAATTTTATCGACCTTCAAAAAAAATTGAGAATTTATCCCATTGCATTCATGTTTAAGAAAAAAAAAGTTGTTCTAATTGTGACCTTGGATGCGCGTACGTATTGATAAACGACGTGGCGTTGGATATCTGTATTTATTAAAGTAGTCACCTTAAAAGCGAGAGAGGGATGGAGGGGGATGGAGGGGGGATGAAGGCCTTTCAACCAATGAAATTGAGGAGGGCAGTAGATACTTTGTGTGTTTTTTGAAAAATGTTGATAGAGTGAATGATTGACAGAGAGGGCGGGGAGATTAGCTGCAAACGTCATAGCTTCTAGAAGTTAAGGCATTGTCACTTTACGTTAGGCTCTCATTTCAATTTTGGCTGTGATAAGGCTATTGTTCTGTGTCAATTGTTTTCATTATTTTTCACTTATTTGTTACTGACATGGCTAAACAAATTCGTACTTTAGAGGAAAGAATTCGTATCATTGAAGAAGTAGAAAAACATCCATTTGAAAAAAGAGTTCAAATTGCTAAACGTTTAAATTTACCACCTTCAACATTGAATTCTATAATTTCAAAAAAAGCCGGAATTAGAAAGCAGTTTGATAAGTACGGTATTTCGGCAAAAAAACGAAAAACTTGTCAAGAATCAATATATAAGGATTTAGAAACTGTTTTGTACGACTGGTATCGTCAAGCTCGAGGATCACAAATTCCAATAGATGGAACAATTCTGCCAGAAAAAGCCCTAGAAATCGCTGCTTCAAAAGGTATTGAAAATTTCACAGCCTCAAATGGATGGATTTCACGCTATATAGAGCGACATGGATTAAAATTTAAAAAATTGTGCGGTCAAAGCGCAGCTGTTGATGACAGAGTGGTTCAAGATTGGTTTTCCAAATTACCGGCATTAATTGAAGGATATGACTCTCGTGACATTTATAATGCGGATGAAACGGGGCTTTTTATAGATGTTTGCCGGACCGTACTCTGGCACTAAAAGGAGAGGCTTGTCATGGAGGCAAAAGTTCTAAAGAAAGACTGACTGTTTTATTGTGCACAAATAGTGATGGAAGCGATAAAAGAATGCCGATTTTAATCGGAAAGTCAGTAAAGCCAAGGTGTTTCAAAAACATCAAAAATTTACTTGTGTCGTACCGTGCTAATTCAAGAGCATGGATGACAAATAAAATTTTCTCTGAATTTCTGAATGATTTTGACAAGTCAGTTGGAAAAGAAAAAAGAAAAGTAGTTATATTCATTCACAACTGTTCAGCGCACCCTCCGGTTATATCTTCATTAAAAAATGTGACAGTTCATTTTTATCCCCCTAATTGCACTAGTAGGGTTCAACCCCTGGATTTGGGTATTCACAGTTTCAAGCGCCATTACAGAAAGAATTTAGTCAGAAAAGCTCTAGCTATGATGAATGAAGGAAAACGCGATAGCATCAAAATTGATGTTTTACAAGCCATTTATTACGTTGTCTCTGCCTGGGAGAGAGTAACCCAAGAAACTATAATTAATTCTTTTATTAAGGCTAAGAGGGATGTTACAGAACTCGAAAATGTAACTGCTGATGCTAACGATGAAGAGGTTGTGACATGTGGCTTGATTTCTGTTCAAGAAATGATCGCAGAGAATGAAAAAATGGATGGTAATACCGATGAAGACGAAAATGTCAATACAGAACCAGTTTCAACGTTTGTTGAAGCACTTAAAGGATTTGAAACAATGAGAAAATTTCTTTATTCACATGCATTAAGCGAAAGAGAGCAGAAAGATGTCACTAATGTCGAAAATTTATTGTTTGGGTTAAGAAGAAAACAGTATGTACAAGCTGAAATTTCCCAATATTTCCAGTAAATAAATAGATATATTCCTCTTTATTCTGCTTCGTAAATTTTTTGTAGTAGGTAAGTATTTTTCTCCTCCAATTTTTCTATATTTCAATGTAATACATTTATTTATGCCATGTATTTTTTCACGCGAAAATATTTTATGTTGACCCGCATTAATCGTTTTCCCGTAACTATCGTTTGAAACAAATGGTCCCTTGAGAAACAATTGATCGCAGTTCTACTGTATTTCAATATATTTGAAAGGTATAGTTTGAAAACAATTGACTTTGCAAACTAATTCTATATGACCCACATATTCTCTATCCTATGACATCAAATTTTCATAATCAAATATATAAGCCTTGTATAAGCAATAACATACTATATGAAATAAACAATTGCCATCTCTTAAAATACACATAGCGCATCTTTCCATAACAAAAAATAAGATATATAAATTTCAGTAATAAACAAACTGTAATTATGACAAATCCGTAAATATTATATTGTGTCTAACTGCAACAACAATTTTTTCTAAGTGCAGTTGCGGCAATCATTTATACGTGTTCACGTACAATAAATTTGGTTTTATGCAAGGTAGCAAAAAAAATTGACAACTTCAAATTCGAAGAATAATAATCATGCAAACATACTCAAAACTTTGCACTGGAACACTCCACATTCTATTGAGGCACTGATCTCAGTAAAAATCTAGACAATTACGTCATTCAGCTTGAAAAAATGAAATTTTGTGTTTGAAAATACACATTTTAAAAATAATAATCATTTTCATAAGCAGATGATTTAGTTTTTAATATCAGCGTTGGTAGTATAATAAACATGGAAAATTATGTCATTTTTACAAAAAATATATAGGAAATTATTACTGTAAGAGTGAATTTAGCAATTGTTTTAAAATTCCTGAGTTTCATTAAATATTTATTATAACTAAATGGAAATGATGTAATTTTCAGAAAATATTTATTCTGTCTTCCAAGATCTTCATGTTTTATGATCTTCCAAGGATCTTTTAATAAATAACAGAAGTTCGATCTATTTAGCTGCAGGAATAAGGGTGTGGCGTCATGCTGACATAGATTTAGTAAAATATTTTACATTCATGGAAGAAAATGTCCTCTTTTGTTTTTCGAATTACACCAATTTACCTCATCAGAAACATTTCATTTTACATAACTGATTATGATAGATTATATACTGTTATTCACATAGATTACTTAATATTATTTCTCAATATATAAAATCTGTGTTCTGCTCTTCCATGATTAGTATATAATTAAATACAATCATTTTAATATGTTAAAATTTTATGAAAACCATTAAGATTTTTCTTTTAACTCCAATAACAATTTCACTGATGAAATCACATTTCTGATTGGTGGAATGTAATAAGGCAAAAAATTTTTATGTTACAGAGAAGAAATCTTAAACTGATTGCCACCACTAAAAAACTTTTTTAATTAAAATTAAAATATAAAAATGGGAATATTTCAAAAAATAGCTAGTGTGGGACATCTGCAAATGAAGAGTTGTCATTAAAAAAATAATTATCAAAATTAGTTCAGTATAGCCCAGGGCAAATGACTGAAAAAACAGCTTCGTGTTTTAAGCATAGAATTTTTTAAATAATTTTGTATATAGATCTTCTTCTTTTTATTTTTGTCATAAGTGAATATAAAAGACAGTTTTAAGAAAAAACAAAAAATAAATATACATTTTACAAACAACAACGAAAAAGAAATTATCTTTATGGCAAAAAGAATTCTAATATACAGATGTATTTAGTTAAATATAAGTAAAGCAAAATAGACTTGCTTTCATAATTTTAGAATACAGTCGCAAATATCTTTAGATATGTCTATGGAAACTTAAAGGACAAATGTGCACGAAGTGTCATTTAACAAGTGTATCCCACTACCAGGTTGATTTTTTTTTAGTTTCACTGGAAAAAAACCAACCAAGGAAATGATTCCAAGGAAAGTTGGACAAGGAAATGACAAGGAAAGTTGGGAAGGAGGGCATGTGCCCCCTCGAGGCTACGCCTATGCATGTCATATTTGAAGTGTGAGCTTTGAGTCCAAAGTGCCTGTGGATTTCTTATAAAGCTCAAAACAATTGAGAAAACTCAGAATCTTTTAATTATTATTTTACATTTTTAACGGCAATTACTCTAAATGAACGAGCTTTCTGTATCTTACAGTAACTTTTAATATCTTTCGAATCTTTATATAGTATAGTCAAAGAAATTAAAGAAATATTTTCATAAATAAAAAGATTAATAAATGAAGTAGGAAAAAATAAGCAAAAGAGTTTCATTAAAAATTAAATGTTAAAAATCATTCGCTAAAAAATTAAAAGTGTTGCATTAATAGCTTCGTTTGTTTTTCAAGATGCAGGAATAAGCTCTGCTAGTTCATTTTATTGGAATTAATATTTTTTATAACAAATGTAATAAAAAGAGATTTATCAAATTTTTAAGCCATTTTAAATAACTTTAATGAGTACTTTTAAGAAGTACTAATCATTTAAGGTATGTGTGCCTGAAAATTTGTATGGAAAATTGCACCTTGGATATCAACGGTTTTGCTTAACAATGGTATTTCTGGAACAGATTACCATCGTTTACCAAGGTACGGTTGTAAATAAACTATAAATCCTCTCATTCACAAAGGTTCACACTTTGAAAAAATAAAAAAAATCATAACCATTGCATTTAAAAAATGCAAGGGTATAGTAGAAGATTAAATGCCGTCGATAAAATAAATAATAATAAATAAGAGAGAGGAACATATTTAATTATGCGCAAAACATATTTTGACTATACTGCCAAAAGTGAACCTCTTTATAGAAAAATTTTTGAAGGAAAATGGTCCTGATTTTTCATTAATGTACAAGTAAATTCTGAAAAACTTTCAGTCATCCTATTTTGTCTAGCACAGATTTGAACCAGCATTTTTTGGTACCAAATTCATTACTTCAAAGTAAAAAACTCAGCTATCTACTGATTTGACATCTGAGTAGTAAGTAAAAAAAAAAAAAACATGACAAAATATAAAATGAAAATAAAAGTAGTTATTTCATTTCGATTTTGGATCAATCCAATACAAGATTTAATTGACTGTATCATATTTTTAAAATTTATGTTCAGAAAGTTGGGAAGGAGGGCATGTGCCCCCTCGAGGCTACGCCTATGCATGTCATATTTGAAGTGTGAGCTTTGAGTCCAAAGTGCCTGTGGATTTCTTATAAAGCTCAAAACAATTGAGAAAACTCAGAATCTTTTAATTATTATTTTACATTTTTAACGGCAATTACTCTAAATGAACGAGCTTTCTGTATCTTACAGTAACTTTTAATATCTTTCGAATCTTTATATAGTATAGTCAAAGAAATTAAAGAAATATTTTCATAAATAAAAAGATTAATAAATGAAGTAGGAAAAAATAAGCAAAAGAGTTTCATTAAAAATTAAATGTTAAAAATCATTCGCTAAAAAATTAAAAGTGTTGCATTAATAGCTTCGTTTGTTTTTCAAGATGCAGGAATTGTGACAGAAGACAATGAGGATCGATCGCATCACTGATAAAAACAAGGTAAACCATTTAGCTTAATAGATTCCAAACCTGAATTCTGAAGGCAATAGAGTACTATGACTATATTGACTGGGTCTCCACTGAAATGAGTGAGCCTTCAATAACCAAAACTCTTCCACCAGAAGAAATGTAAGAAATTATAATTTCAGGATCATTCTTTATTAATCGTCAGTCTGCTTTCCAAGTCACTTCCAAACTGTGGAAAGATCTGTTAAAAATGTGAAAAAAGCTGCATTAAAGGTATGTTGGAGAGCAAAACTGCAAGCAGAAAAAGAGTCGGCAAAATTAATTTCAAAGAAGAATTTTGTAGCCAAAAAAGATATACATTCTAAATATAACATTCCGTGGATAGGAGCATGGGTGGAACTCGTCATGCAGCTACCTCATCCTAGTGAGTTATGGGTTGTTATGTACTGGTCTCGAATGCAAAACAAGCTAAAAGATGTACATTTTTAAAGCACACAGCACTAAAATAATATGTAATCAGAGTTTATTTAAACATTTGACACACTAAATACAATTCTTTAAGTAAATACAACCAAAGTAAATACAAATAACATTAAAAAAAAAGCTAAAAATGTTGAAAAATCAGCATTTAGCAAAATTTTCAGATATTTGCAGGAAAATCAAGGAATTGTCCCGAAAATCTCAATTTTTTTGAGTGAACTTGGTGCGACCAGTGGCACTTTTTCCACAATACCCCTTATTGAAAAAAAAAAAAAAAAAAAAAAAAAAATTTGACCCACCCTACCAGATAATGTTGTTTGTAAAAAATTTCCTCAATTAGTAGAATTATACATTCACTTAATACTTTTAAGTTATCAACTTTCACCTGAATTTAAGACCAAAACTGTCTCATTTTAAACAATTAAATTTAGGAAAGTAGTATGTTACATACCATTTTCCTGAGGCTAAAGAACTTGAAGCCTCAAGACATCATTGATGAATACTTCTTCTTTCCTCTACCCCATCCTCAGCAAATTTATTTACTTGTAATTGAAATTACTAATGGCTAACACATTTCTAGTCTCTGCCTCCAAGAAAGATATGTATATGTATGGATAATTCTGTTATTTATCATAAGCTAATGGTAAACATTTTTAAGGTTTTATAATGATTCCAAATATCGATATGGAATTTTATTTATATTAGAACTCTTTTATTTTGCTTTTTGTTTAATTAAAATAAATTTACAAAGGAGGCTTAACCTCCCTTGCCTAGTTTGATGAGCTACCCCTGATGCACCCCTACACATACTATGTCTACGAATATACATATCTATACTTATACTCTAGTATATTTTACAGTTATGTATAAATGTGCAGTTGCCTTTAACGTTAACATAATCAGGGTCAGAGCAACGTCCTGGTAAATCACTTAGCAGGGCTAAACATTCTCTGACAGTGGTGCAGCCAAAATTCAAATCAAGTGGGGGTGGGGGGAATGCAATAATGGACTAATAAAAAATAATTTTAAATTGTATATACATCATAGAATAATTTATAATATGAGTTATGAAATGTATAAAAAATACCAAGCAAATTCTTTCACAAGTAATGTGCATAACTATTTTTAATTTCTAAAAATTCTCTATCCTTTACAATATTTTTAATATTTATATTTTACCGTCATGGTTACTTTCAGAATCTCGAAATCTATAATAATTCCCTGACAATTAATTATATCAACTTTTGCTGTAAGATATAAAGCTAGTAACTAATTTTTTTCATGAAATATATTTTAAAGACAAATTTAAAGAAACATATCATTATTTTGAACAGAGATAACTTTAATTGGATTTGAATAGACAGAGAAGTTTGGTGCCCCCAACAAGACTCTAACTGGTGCGGGCAGCCTCCCCATTTGCCCGTTGTTTGTGCCCGCACTGAACATGGAAACTACATAATTATTAATTATGCAGTTACAATGTAGAAAGAGAGAAAAAGGGGAGGCGTTAGTGTAATTACTATTCTATTGGTACCATTCTTTGCATGGATTAACATCCATCAGTAATTACCCAAATTAGTCATGTGTATGACATGAAGTTGCCAGAAAATGCTTTGCATGATAGTTTAAATCGATATCAGTTCTAAAATATAAATTGAATTCAGAAAATCATAATTACAGACCCATCACTACAAAATCTTGACTGGTTCAAATAGAAGGAAATTAATGTAGGAACAAGAAAAACATTCAACTTATCAACAAAATTATATTAACGACAACAACTAATAACGACTTCAGTGCCAATAACAGATTCATCATTCATTCTCATTTGAGTCATTCAATGTTAGAGATCATACCATAGACGCAAGCTGGTTTAATTCAATCCTTCTAAATTGTTATTTTCTCAGAATCTCGTAAATTTGTATACAAAAGATTTTATAATAAATTTACAAAAGTCAAATAATAGTTTCCTATTTAACAAATCCAGATCAGCATGATGATTTGACCATGATTGCATAATCTATCAATCAATCTATTTGTGACTTACTAGCAGCACTGTGGAATTATTGACTTTGTTTTTCGTTTATATTGGAAAGTCGCCCTTCGTATAAATGAAGCTGATATTTTTTACCATTTTAATATAGATAGGTTCTAAGTTTTCTAAATGTATTAAGATATCTTCATGGTTGGCGTATGCTGGCGCTAGCAATCTTTAAAAGACTTTAATCAGTAGTCAAATATTTCCATAAGTGTAAAGAAACTTTTATGCTATCTTATAATATTCAATGTGAAATAACTCAGGATCGTTGTAAAAAATTATGAGACCCAGTATAGAATTTACAGTAGAATCGTAGCATTTTAGTGATCTTTTTATATTTTTTATGCACGCCAAGTTTAAATACAAAAAGCTGAAAAGGTACATCCCTCCCACCCGCAGTACTCAGATCGATGCGCTACTCCTGCTGACGATTAATTTCACACTTCCAATGTGAATACTGGGGAAAAGTCCCATATCATGTGCCAGTAGATTTGGCAAGTTTTTTGGAGATAAATGTTTTAATGTGGTTGCTGCTATCATCAGCCTTTGGGGTACCTTTTTTTTTAAGGTTATGTAAACATGTTTTTTGTGCATTTTTATAGATATTTTTCTATTATGTGTATATATATATATATCTATATATATTTAAAATGCAATGGCAGTTGTAAACAAGATATTCTATCCTCCTAAATTGTTATTTTCTCAGAATTTCCTAAATTTGTATGCAAAAATTTTATATGACATAAATTTACAAAATTAAAATAATTAGTTTCTTATTCAACAAAGCCAGATCAGCATCATGACCTCACTGTGATTTCATAATCTATTAATCAATCAATTTATCTACTTTTTATTTCAATTTCGCAGCATTTTGGAATTATTGTATATAGGCTGTAATGATGGGAAAATTTCCTTTCTCACAGATGAAGCTGATATTTTTTACTATTTTAATATAGATAGGTGCTAAGTTTTCTAAATGTTTAAGGTATTCTTGTTAGCTTATGCTGGCACTAACATTCTAAAATAAATTTTCATCCATAAGCAAATGTTTCCATAAAGGTAAAGTGTAAAGAAACATTTCTGTTATCTTATGATATGGAATGTGAAGTAACCCACGACCATTGTCAAAAATTATGAGTACCAGTATAGAATTTACGGTAGAATACTAGAAGTTTGATGATCTTTTTTAATCACGTCAAGCTAAAATTCAGCAAACTGAAAAGATATATCCACCCGCTACTCAAATTGTATGTTCTATTACTGCTGATGATTTATTAATTTAATAGTTCGAATGCGAAAAACTTTTCTTCATTTAAACAGTCGATGGATCAAATTCTGATTTGTTAGCAACTTCTGAAATAAACATTCCATGGTCTCCATGTTTTGAAATGCATTATTACATTAGAGACACTTTTCAAACTGATAAATGCACCGAAAAAAGTTTTTACACATTATAAATATTATAAAAAAAGAAAATTAAAAGCTTGGGGAGTGGAGGAATCCCATATCCTGAGCCAGTAGATTTGACAAACTTTTTTTTTCCGATAAGTGTTTCGATGTGATCAACAGCCTTTGGGAATACATTTTTTTAAAAGATTATGAAAATATCTGTTTGTCCATTTTTATAGCTATTTTTCTATTTTGTATACATATATTTTTAAATTGAAATGGCAGTTGTGAAAGAGATCTTTACCTTTACATTCGCAAATATTAAACAAGAACGAAAAATCATGCGTCAAGCATAGATTATGTAGCACTTTCCAACGCTTCAAAAATAATTTTTCAAAACATACCGTTTCATAAGCTAAAAGATAACATCTAAGTAAACAATTTGGAAAACGTATAACATATTTAAAATCATAATAACAGGAATTTCCAACAGATACAATATTCGGAAAAATATCCGAATACTTTTATTCAGCCATGTATATGATCTATAGATTTGTATATATACTATATAGGATGCTAAATTTTAGTTTAGTTAGGAAACGCGTAGCACAGTTTAAAATTATCCTTCTGGAGTTTCTGTCAATAAACGGAAATGTGTTCGCGAACTTTTGTGCTGCCCTGTATAGGATCTACAGAATTTATACACACCACGTAATAGACAAAAAGCTAGTTAAGATTAAAATCGCGTTCAGTAACTTAAAACGCACTACCAGGAATTATTGTTAACAGACAGTAGAGAATTCTTTTGTGTGTCCCTGTAAATGAACGATGACTGCTATACACACACTATTCTGTAGTAAGCCTCTTGTAATGCACCTTAGTAATATATTATATATAAACTTCAATGCGTTTAAAATAGTGGAACATTATTTAAATAAACCGCAGACGATTTTTCTCCATAGACGTAATGTAACGGAATTCTTTTGACTGTCCCTGTAAAGTAACTCTAAGTGCTATACACCTACTATTCCATATTAAGCTTCTTATAATGCATCTTAGTGATCTATATAAATTTCAATGTGTTTAAAATAGTGAAACATTTTTTAAATAAACCGCAAATGATTTTTCCCCATAGACCGCAATGTAACGGAATTCTTTTGAGTGTCCCTGTAAGAAAACTATAAGTGCTACAAACTTCAGTTGAAATAGGGAACGTGCCATAGATAACGACAATAACATATAAAAATTGCAGAGCAATCCGAGCATATTTACGGGAGTTAGAGCACGGCCATCCGGCCAGACAAACCGAAGTCATAAGCACTTTTCAACTAGGTTGGAAAGTGCTAAAAACAACCAGATTTATATAAAGCATATAATTTTTTGTATTTGGACTACTTTTCCATTTTATAATTTTAAGTGCTATATTATGAGATATATCTTTAATGAGATATCCGCAAGTTATTTTTCAGTAAGTTTTTTCGTTCATTTAATTGTTTACATCTTGGCCTCCTGACAACAGCAATTATTTATTGCAAAAAGGCCTCTGAGGTTTATTAAATGTGTTTATGTATTTTTATTATCTGTTAAATATGAAATATGGCTATTAAATTTGGTTTTAGCATCATACTTATTTTTTTTTAAGATGGTGCAAAATCATGGTTTAATTATTATATGTTTATAAATTGTTAAGTTTTTCTGCCATCTTGAAAATTTTCATAAGACACGAAAGTGCTTTTTGGATCCATTTAGGATTTTTAGTACTTTTCGGTTAGCCGGGCACTAGTGAAATATATTATATACATACAAATACATGTATATATTTTTCTTTTCACTGGCACCCAGCTAACCGAAAAGTACTGGATTTTTTTGTTAGTCACGCCAATCGGCACAGGATATGAAAATTTCCAAATAGTTTTCTTCAAGTAAACATTCAATGGATCAAATTCTGATGGTAGGAAATTGCTGATAAAATCACCTCTATGTTTTAAAATGCATTGCATTAAAAGACACTTTTTTCAAACTGAGAAATCATTCTAAAAAGTATTTATACATTATAAATATTGAAAAAAAAAAAGTAATAAAGTAAAAATGCTTATGTTTGTACAAATTTATATTGCTTTTAACTATTTTTGTTTATTAGGTATTTTTCAAATTTTTTTTTTTTTTTTTGTGAGTGCTATTATGTACTTTTCCAATATTTTTTTTAGTTACTTCTCCATTATTCTGTCAACCACTTAACATAAAAATAAAACAATCGCCGAGCAATAAGATTTAAAACCAAAAATTCATAATCGTGACGTCATATGGTATGTCATCAAGTGATTTTTAATTTTACTTTTATCTGTATTTTTAATGATATTTTACTGATTTATAAGTATTTCGTTAATTAAAATAACAACTATGTCATTAAACAGCGACAATATGATTTTAAAAGAGAAAAAGCACTGAAAATTTTTTTGCGATTCATAGTTATCTATTCATATTTATTCATATAATAAATAGATTTGTTTCAATTGAAATCACAAACATATTTATCCACCAGTTGAAAAGGATAGTTAAGAAAAATAATTAAATATCCAAGATTTTTTGTTGTTGTTGTTTTCATTAATATACTATAAATTTTATTGCTTAAAGTTACTGATAGTTCACACTTTAGTAAGAGAACTAGAGTAAGTAAGAGTTGACACCTTAGTAAGCTTCTTTGAATTTCTTTTTTTTTTTTTACCTTGAGATTCTAATGGCAACATTCTTCCATTTATTTATTGTCACTGGCATTACAGTGGCGATAGTTTTTTTGAATGGAAAGCGGTCAATGGCATAATGGAGAAGTATCTTTTTTTCAGTTTTTATTAACAAAAACTAGTGAGTTATGAAAAATATAATTCATCTTTAATAAATTAAATACAAATTCTTCTTTTCTCAAATCAGGTCCTTGAAATGCAGTCTTTGTACTATGTAATAATGCATGTATGCAGCAGTGGTGGAATTCAAATAATTTAACAACCAGTTTTCTGCCCTCATTACTTTTTTAAGTCTAAATAAGAAAGGAAAATTATGCCCTACACATAACTTATGAAAAACTTTTTTAAAAAACATTGTTACAAAATTTTGATATAGTGAAGAAAAGTTGTCCCTAGATGGGATTATTCTTGCTAAAAATAATGCAGTTTATTTTGTGAGTATTTTCATATTTAGTGTTTATATACACACTAATCACAATTTCTATTAGAAAATTCATTAAAATGACACCAAACACAAAAATAATAAAAACTTTCTTACCCTTTGAAAGCAGTAAAACTTTCCTACAAAATTTTGATATAGCAAGGTTTGTGATTTTTTTGATTTTTTTTTTTTAAATAATAAAAATCGGATTTATTTGATTTAAATCAGATTTTTTTTATTTAAATCGGATTTTTTTTATTTTTTTAAAAATTCAAAATATAATTTTAAAGCTACACATTTTAAAGTAAATAACCCTTCACAAAATCACTAAAATTAATAATAATAATTAAAAAAAAAACTTTATTTGTAAAAAAAAACATTCACTTGGTTAATTTGAAACAAAAACACTTCTGTTTTATTAGCACTTACACTAACTGTAATTTAAAAAATATTCTACATTATATAAAATATCTTCTATATTACCTTAACTGACCCATTTAATAAAACAAAAAATCACATATGTATACTTCATTACTAAAAGCTAAAACTTTTTTTTTTTAAATCAAATTTCTTTATTAAAATCTGGAAATATAAAAGATAATGTAAGCATGTTATTCAGAAGAAAAAATATGAATTTTGAAACATTTGATTGTGGAACTAGATACTTATTTGTATACATTCTTTTAAACAAAATATTTATTCTGGATTACATATAATACTCTGGAATGTATAAAAAACATATTTAATGAATTTGCAGAATATACACATAAAATCATCAGGATTATGTTATAAATTTCAATAAGTTTGAAAAAATTATTGTTTGTTATTAAACTGTTTGAACAGGAACACTAATTTTCCTGCTTTATCAGTTCCTAAACGATTACGGAGTTTAGAGTGAACTAAACCAAAAGTTGAGAAGATTCTCTCAACAGATGCTGAAGAAGCTTGTGCAGTAAATAACTGCGAAATCATTCCTATGACATTTTTTCCAGAACCATCATTCTCAGTAATTTGTGACTTCTACCAATCTATAGGATTTACTTTATTTACAATATCAGAATCAAAAAGAAATTGATGAAAAGGTTCTGATTTTGCTTGAAATTTCATTAAAGTAGGCACTACTGATTGAGAATATTTTTCTTTTACAAAAATTAAACATTCTGATTTTTCCGCAGCACTCAATTTAATTCCTGCATAGCGTGGATCTAACAGATATGCTAGAAAATGTGGTGGTCCAAGTGCTTGATTGTAATGGGTTGAAAAACTCTTCAAGCATGTTTCATCAAGAATTACTTCTGTAAGTTCTTCTTGCAAGTTTTTCCAGATATCAACAGCTGTTGATATAGTGCAATCCTTCTGTTGCATTTTATCAAGAGCTATAGAAATTAGTTTTAAACGTTTTAGAAGGTCCTCAGCATTCCGTTTAATTCCGAAATTTGTTACCTTGTTATAAACAATGCTATCAATATTACAGCGATTTTCTTCGCAAACTGAAACAAGAATTGGCCAGTTTTTTAAATATGTAGATACACAGTCAGCCATAGTATTCCAACGGACTTCTTGGGGTATTATTAATTTGGATCCACCAGCTTCTCTATTTTTTGCATTTGCAAAATGATTGTTTCTGAAAAACTTAACAATATGTAATATTTGTTCCTTAATATTTGGAATATTTAAATCTTCTGCAAGCAAATTTAACAAATGTGCAGAACATCCATATGTGATCAAATCAAAATCTGGGTTACTTTGAATTTCAGTGTGCATACCCTTTACATTGTTAGCATTGTCTGTTACAACACTTCGCACAATGCATTTAAATTCATTTTCACATTTTATCATAAAATTTTTTAGAACTTCTATAAGGTATTCGATTGTATGTGGGCAGCCAGATGTATCAATAGTTTCTAATAAATAATTTTCACCTTTCTTATTGGTTACAACAGCACATAATATTGGTTCATTATGAACGTTTGACCATCCATCTATACTTAAGTTTACTATTTGTCCACTTAAATACTCAGAACATTTTTCTTTCTCTTGACTATAGATATTGTCAAGTAATGATCCACCTATTTCAACTTCATTTGGAGCTGTATATCCTGGTCTTAAAGCTGAAATCATCTTTTTAAATTGAGGGTGTTGCACATGATGAAAAGCAGAATTGGTTGCATAAATATACCTAGCAACTTCTTCATCTAACATCTGTTTTTGAGTTTTAGAAGTCTTTATCACATAAGAATTCATATTCTTCTTAGAATCATTAGAATCATTTTCTATTTCAAACATCTTCCTCTTTGTGGGTTTTCTTCCAATGTCTAACACTTCAGTTTTCACATTAGTTGATGTTGATGCACCAGTTTCACTTGTGATGATTTTTTCATATAATTGATTGTCATCATCATCCTTTTTATCATAGGATAAACATTGTTCCACATGCTTTTTTAATCTTGCCACAATTCCCATTATAACTTTTCCACAATTCTTGCATTTTGCCTTAACACCTTTTCCTGAAAATGTAGGCTTTTCATTAAAATATATCCAAATGTCATCCTTTTTTCTGCCTGCCATTTTCTAGCTAACTTGTGCCAAGTAACTAACCCAACTACTAAACACTCAATCTTTGACAAACTAAAAACTTCCTTATCTGTGGAATCTTTTCTCAGACTAGGAAATCATGCCTTTTGACCAACAATACAGTGCAGTCCAGGTATTCATTCCAGGATTATAAGAAACCTGTTTGACATGTTATCACAATAGCAATGGTATGCTATTTTCCCTATTCTATGTGAACAAAAACAGGGGGGGAAAGGTGTAGAAAGAATTAGGCCAGTTAAAACACTATAAGAAAAAGCACTCTGAAATAACATATCCATGCAGTTTTTTCTCTACTAGAATAATGTCTTTGATTACTACAAAAATTTTAAGATTAAAAATGTATTGTAATGTAATTTTAAATGTTATTTCCTTTTAAAGCATCATTTGTGATTTACTTTTCAGTTAAAAAAAATAAAATAAAAATAAGTTTGAAATACGATAATTTATACATTAATTTATATTTAAATTATTTTTTAAACAAATTTTTTGTTATTAAAGACTTTAAAAATTTTAGTTATTTTAAATTTATAAATAATTAAAATTGAAATTATATTAAATATATATGTATAAACATTCAAACTATTTCTACCATGAAATCATTTTTATTTTTGAAATATTTCCATAAATAAATTACATTGAAAATTGAACAATTTGTTATTTACATATGCTTGAGGACATAATGAGATACCTATATAAATATCAGTAAAAGTAATTTTGAATGACCTATATTTAGATTTCAATGACCTATATTGAATCTGAAGTTTTCACATCCTCAAACTACACAGTCACCTTAAATACAGAAAGTCTGTTTCTGTATTAAAGAAAAAAAATAAGATTTACTTTCTAATAGGTGAATATATGACTAATCTTTTAACATTTTTCAGGTAATATTCTCTACTTTTAATTTAAGATTTTTGATTTAAAATTTAAAGTGTAATATTTGATTTAAATAAATTAAAAAAGCATACATTTTGAATTCTTAGTCATTTCTTAAATTTGCAATGTATTTTTGATTAAACAAATATTTTACAAATATCTTGACCTACGTTTGAAGTATTTTTTAAAAAGTTGATTTAAATCAATGATTTTTTAAAAAAAATCAGTTGATTTAAATCATGATTAAAATCAAGCTGATTTAAATCAACGAACCCTGTGATATATTGAAGAAAAGTGGGATTTTTCCTGCTAAAAATAACTCAGTTTATTTAGTGAGTATTTTCGTATTTGTATATATACACAATAATCAAAATTTCTATTAGGAAATGCATTAAAATGACATGAAGTACAAGAGGCCAAATACAAAAATTGTAGAAATTTAATCTTAGTCTTTGAAAACAGTAATTAACAACCATAATTTTATGAAGAACGCAAAATACTGTTGATAACTCAGTAATGTGAGAATACTAATTTACTGATTGGCAAACATTCATATTTGTACTCAATATTTGGCAAGTAATATTTGCAATTTTGTAAAAGTTAATCTGTAATATTCTCGATAATTTGAGTCTAGTGGGTTGCAGAGGCTTGAGTTTTAGATTTTTAAAAATATTTCTTTCTTGCTAAGATTTGTCACCATGCATTGGAAGAGTTCTGGGCGTAACACAAAACTAAAACCAATAAGATCATGTAACATGTCTTGCAAGTGTTATGCGTAGAAAATATTGTTGCATAAGTGTCCATTTAAAGAGAGTAAGGAATGGAAATTTGTAATTTACACACTACAAATGCCAGTTTAACAACCGGTTCATCGAACTGAACAAATATTAATACAGGTTCTTCTTTCGAACTGGCTGAATCCTACCACTACACTGCATGTATGTTTGAATAAATTCACTGTATTACAGTTTTCTTAAATTACTCACTTTTTTAGAAATCCCGCAAAATATGAAATCATTAATGAAGCAATTGCTAAAACATCGCATGAAACTTAGTCAAAAAAAAAAGGACCCTTAGAACCTTAAAAAAAAAAAAAAAAATTGTTAGCGTAATAAAGAAAAACTTTTGTGGTATTGTTGGATCTTCTCCCTGACTTTTAAATGCATTAAAAGTGGTTTAACAAAATGCCCATAAGAATACATTGTAGATTTTTTTTCAACCAACAGCACCCTGCCCTTTTTCAAACTTAGGGGAAACTATATTAAATGTAAAATTGTTCAATCACATGGAAAAGCGAAGCAGAAATGATCAGGAAAAGTTCAAATGCTGAGCATTCTGTTCGTTATAGGAAGGGGTCTGTGAGATCTTCATTTGTCATTGGCTTGTGAACTGTCATTATAGGAACTTATACATAATTTTTTTTTCTTTTTGTGAATAATAAAATTTTGCATGAAAAATCATGCCCCGTTTTACTTTTAATGATCCCTACTGATTTGTTTGGTAAATTTAAGTATGCTTCCTTTTTTTAAATCAGCCATACTAAATTTTTTTTTTCTCGTGGGCCGCAGACATATGTTTAGAATATTAGGCATGATGCAACATACTTAGAAAAGGGTAAAAAGGGGTTAATTAAAATAGTTTGATAACAAAAGTCTTAAATCTCAACAATATAACAAAGTAATTATTATTAATAATGTTTTATTAATAATGTTCTATTAATAATGTATGAATGTTTGTCATGGAAGAACTGTTACCCAAAAACAGTAACACCACTATTTCCAAACAATAATCTTCGTGAGAGATTTCTTTTGCAGACATTGTAGAAATATGCCACAAAGTTTGTTGTTTGGAAATAGTTAGTGAAAATTATTTTGGTTCCAATTTTTTGCACGAGAAATCTTCAACTCTAAAAACAGTATTAGCTATGTAAGTATATAAAACATAATAATATAAAAAGGCTGAATATCCAAGGTTAAAAAAAATACTATAGATTTTCTCTAATAAATCAGTCTTTTGCTTAATTCGAAAACTTGTTATTTTTTTTATATTGTAGAAATATATAGTGTAAATTTAATTAATTTGAATAATGATTTATTTGTGGTGAATAGTAAGGAATGCATAAAGCACTATAGCAAAAGTAGGATTATATGTAAAAAGGACTTTCAACCAAGAAGATGGCATTTAAGATGTTTTTAACAGAATTTTAATGAATAACAAGACAGGTTTCATCTTCTCATTAAAAACAACAGTAAAAGGTTTTAAAGCCTTTTATGCACATCTCGATTAATTTTATAAACATGGATTAATGATTATGAGTCTCGGGACATACATAAAATGCTTCCGGGCCACAGGTGGCTAATTAAATCAATCCTGATAAATCCCAAAGTTTGTAGATGTTCTTGAAACAGCACCAATTTGTTATAATGCTGGAAAATAACATTTCTTATACTTTTTTGTGTGCATACATATGTTAAACGTATAAACAGTTGAAAGTGTACTTTCAACATAAAATTTTATTTACAGGTCATTTTTATGAAAGATGATTTTGTAAAAAAGCCTGTAAAATTAACCTAATTTTCATGTCAGTCAATCCCTGTTCTATTAGTTTTGTGTTAAGATTCTCAAAAAAACCTATGTTAGTGTACTATTTTGTTTGTTTACATTTTTCGATTTGTTTATAGTTTTCCAAAAGGTCATATATAGACATGTGTGGATATTAGCAGTTCAATGTAAAGATTTGAGATCATCACAGCATAATGTATTGTATTCTGCTTATTTCATGGAAAGTATGATTGATTGGACATCTGTCTAATGTGTCAGACTGAGAGATAATGCTGTGTTTACTATCTTTGTATATTCCAATGTATCTTCTAAAGGTGAGATTAATCTTACGGAGTACTTATGCTCTTTAACCAAAAAAAAATGTTAGAGTTGAGTTTTTACAGTCAAATACTAATAACCTTTATGCACCTTTACCTATAAATCTAATAATTTATGTATATATTTACATATGTAATTGAGCTTGTTAAAGTCATAGTGGGAATGACTAATATTGAAAATTAGTGAGAGTAGAATAGCGTTAAGTGCACATAAAGTATCTAGTCATATCAGACTATTTATAGAAAGAACAACATAATCTATAGTAGTTTTAAAAACTGCACATGTAAATAAGAAAATAAGACTTGCACTTTTGATAAAAACAGGCTCAATTATTAAATGTAATGTGTTTTATTTTAACAGTTTTCTTATATTATAATAATTTTCTAATTGTTCCAGTAGTATATTTTTGTATTTCCTTTTTCTGCCTCATTTCTCTCTTTCAAGCTTTTCCATTTACTGCAATTTTATTTTGAAAAATGTAAAAGTACATAAACATTTTTATAAAGCTATTAGAAAGTGGAAAAGGGTTTTTAAGAGAGGTGATTGAATCCAGTGCAAATATACGTTTTTTCAAAGAATGTAAAAAAAAATCACAAAAAATTTCCCTCAACTATATTTTTGTTATTATCAGGTGAATTAACAAGTAATTTATAAATATTGTGTTTGGTACTTATGTATTCTACAAGGCAGGTCAGATATAACTATGCCAATACTATTTGCAATAACCCTTGTTTTTTGACAACTATTTAGTTTATTTATTCGTTATATTTTAAAATTTAATTTTTATGTTATATATTAAGTGCATTTTTTATTATAGTTAATTGTTTTTTGTTATTTATTTACTATTGCAAAGCTGCACTCATAGTAAAATATTAAAAACTATGAGATCCACCCGTCGTTGCCCGGTCCCATAAAAAAATAATATGAAACGTGAAATTACTCTAAAAATCGCTGCACAAAACCCTTCCTCTGGTAACTCTTTGTCTTTCTGAAATTAAATAGAGAGAGCAGAAGTAAATTTAATATCACCTCCTCAAATCTCTGGATCATTTGATTCAAAACGTGTCAGTTTTTGGTCAAAAATTTTTTAAAAGTTACCGTCGGATTTTCATAAAATTTGCATTTTTGGAATCAAACATAAACTGTGAGTTTCGATTCAAATTATCCAATACTCGAAGGATGAGTGAAAATGAAACTTTTTAGTTTTCTGGGATTATCAAATCGGTAACTTTCTTTTGAGGTTTCAATAAAAATAGTCATTTTTGGCACACGCACAGAAAAATCTTTTAGTTCCACCATCAGGAGATGCATTTTGTTCTAAACAAATTATCCCACACATATCCCCACTGCCTACGATACCGTGTGTAGCAGACGTGCTAGGTACGTGCTGCAAAACCTTTTACTTCCATTTTTACCACCAGCATTCTGTTCTAGATAAACCTATTTTCGAACGAAACTCCGGCACCCGTTCCTGCTGCTTACAGCACCGTTTAAAAGGCACGTGAGAAAAATCTGTTAGCTTCACTTTCTACCGCCAGGGAGTATCAAATCTATGTCTTAAATAATTAGCTATATCTTTATTAGTTAATGTTAAGTTGAATGAAGTGATTCCCGTTGAAATCAGACCCACAGAACCCGAGAAAATAAATCACCCGCTGGATATTAATATTCATAAATGGTGGTAACCAAGGGCTGAAAAAATGATACGAAAGTTTATTTAGTACCTGGGGGACCTCGGAAGAATGTCAGAAAAGATTTCGTTTGAATTGGACCAAGATTAAATGCAAAATATTTTAGTTACATTGTCCACTGCCAAGCGGTGCAATCTGTTCTAAACAAATCTCTTTCCGAACGAAACGCCGACACATGTTGCTACTGCTTATGACAACGTATAGAAAGCGTTCTGTGCACACGCATAAAATATTTTAGTTCCGCTTTCCACCACCAGGAGGCACCAAATCTATGTCTTAATTAGTTGTCTATATCTTAATTAGTTCATGTTAAGTTGAATGAATCAATTTTCATTGAAATCGGGCCCTTTGTTTGAATCGGACAAATTTTAAATGCAAAATTGTTTAGTATCATGTCCCACCGCTAGGGGTGCACTCAGTTCTAAATAAAGCTCTTTTCGATCAAAACTCCAGCATGTGTCCCTGCTGTCCATGACACCGTATAGCAGGCGTGCTGCGCACACGCTGCTAAATCTTTTAGTTTTATTTTCTACATCCAGGTGGTGCTAAATCTGTATCTTAATTAGTTATTTATACTTTAATTAGTTCGTGTTAAGCTGAATGAACTAATTCTCATTGAAATTGGGCCCATAGAACCTGAGAAAATACCTCTCCATTGTCATTAATGTTCAGAAATAGTGGTAACCAAGGACTGAAAAGAATGATACCGAAGTTTTTCTAGTATCTGGGAACCTGAGAAAAGGTTTCGTTTGAATCGAACTAATATTTAAATAGTTCTGATTTTGGAGGCAGGGAAGGAGAGAAGGAGGGAGTTTTGATGAAAGCATTAATGCGATATTTAAACTACAACCGGACATTCCCCTCCCCCCCCCCCCCCTCGACAGAATTTAACCAACGACGTTAAAAAATGAGGAATTATCATTAACTTTCTAAACAGGAACAAAATGACTTTTTTTACATACAAAAACAGTAAGTTACCGTTGTTAATGTCTGAAATCAAATACATAAATGCCGTATACATGAAAAAATTATAGAAATCGCTTAAAACAAATTGCAAAAATTCACAACTCACTGTTCAAATTGCAATCAGTTGACGACCTTTTCATCTGCAAATCACAACTGCCCGGTTGACTTCCAGCTGTGCCTACAATTCTATCAGCTACCAATCACAACTGCCGTTCAATGGTGTTTGACTTGTAGTGGGCTATTTGTGACGTCATTTGAAACAAAAAACTGGTAAAAAATGTTTCAAAATGAAAAAAAAAATTAATTAAAAGAAAAAATCTAATAAAAAAAATCGGGATTACAAATAATCCGCCGTTCCCTTTTAAAATTATGATTTTCTATCTGTAAAGAATTATCAACTTTCTCCAAGCTAAAAAGTTTTTTTTAAATGACGATTCTGAGCGTATTTGAGCCTGAAATGAATGCGACCACCGAATCAATCAAGCATTCTGGCAAAATTACTTAGTGTCAAAGGAAAAAATTCGCCAAAAAAATCAAAAATCGCTGTACGAATTTCGCATAAACTTTATTGAAAGAGGATAAAATATACTATATTGGGCTAAAGGATTGGAACTGGATCCCGTTACTAATGTGGAAAAATCGCAGCAAAACGTTAAAAAAACACTAGAAATTGCATTAAAAGTTAAATTTAAAAAATCTATTCAAAAATTCCAAAATCTGGCTTCGAGGTGCCAAACTACATGCTTCCCACCAAATTTTGTAGCTCTGCGTGCAGCTGTCTCTTCAGAACACTATTGAGAAACAGATACACAAACTCAAGTGGAGATAGAGTTAATTAATTGCGTTCCTTCACTTCACTAAGACAGTTTAGGATGCAGCAACGTGTTTAAACGTGCTAAAATGAACGTAACTATTGCAAATAACTGCATTCCTTCACATTAGCAATAGTTACGTTCATTTTAACACGGTTAAACACGTTGCTGCATCCTAAAGTCTCTTAATGACGTGAGAGAATACAGTTACTTAACTGCCTATTTTTAAAATTTTACTATGAGCGCAGCTTTGCAACACATTTATTTTTACATATATTGTACATTTTGGTGTATTTTATAATATATGTAAAGAAGAAAGTGTTGCACGATTGCGCTCATATAAATAATTGAGGTAAAATTAGGAGAAATTGCATGTTTTTCATCAAAAACTACGAATAATACGAACTTTGAGCTTGTGTAAGTCATATAAATCCGAACAAAATGCAAAAACTATTGTTGAAATTGTACAGAATAAACCTTGTAATATTAAAAAGTGAAATAATTAAGTCAGTATAACAAAATCAAATTTTAGTCTTATTTCATGGGCCAAAAACACGGCTTATGGACCCTGTTCTTTCCAGAAGTGACGGAATTCAATAGAACAGAGTCATAAACCTGTCACAGTGGAAATTAATTAGCATTCTGCAAGAAAAGCACACGTGTGGAACATCCTATGGGTTATCGATCAAATGCTTCATCTTCCCAGTTATGTAATTTGGCCTTTTAGGCTGCTAACTATTCTCCTCAGATAAAGAATGTAAAAAGTGCCTCACGAGGTCTCTATGCAAAAATTTAGTGCCTTTGACTTTGTATTTAAACATAGCTAAAGGATCGTAAAAAAAAGATGCAGGATCTAAAATTATTTTTTTAATTAAACTCTTTTGTGCATCCCTCCATTTTGCACCCCGTGCAGTTCCACATTTTGCACACGCCTTGGGCCGGCACTGATTTTTTTTATATGTATTGGATGTTTCAAGGTATACAATAGAGCACTGTCTCATATTAGCCTCATACACTGTCTCACATTAGCCCCTTGAGTTTGATTGTTTGTGACTCAAGCTACGTTAAGCATATTCCAAATTTTTAAGCCAAAAAATTCTCAGCATTTCTTACAAAATAAAGGCCAATTAGACTAATTTAAATGAGGTATTATATACGTGTTGGAAAATCAAATAATTTTAAGTCTTACAGTAATTAATAAGTTACCTCTATTAGTTTGTAACATTATTGCAATTTTCAAATTGCTTACTAATATTATTTAACAAAACAATAAACTAGATTGGAGTGCATTAATTGCCCTAGAATAATTTCAGAGATTGCCCGTCCAAGGTATCGTTCCCTAATACATAACATAATCAAACACTCGATTAGACAACGAATATAATTTAAATACCAGGGATTTAATTAAGACAGTGGCAGACATCAAGGCACTGTCATACAATAATTCCTCATCTAAAATTAGCATAGAGACATCTTGATAAGAACACACACTCTAAACACAGTAAACTAAGTGCCGACTGGCTTAAATTAATTAACTTGCTAATTAATTCTATTATTCAAGAATTATGAACTCGCAATTTGAACGAAACTCATTCATGGTTTCAAAAATGCACATTCAACGCTAGATGGTGCTGTAAAAAGAAAAGAAAAACTTTTATTAGAAAAAGATGCTGAAGTATTTTCATGTAAATATTTATATAACCCAAGATACGTATATATTGAATTTAATTTTATAGTTTAATTTTAAATTATTTTTTTACATTGTTTCATCTTAGAAAATTTTTACAGTATAATATTTATTAAAAAATATTTTTCTCTACAGACAATTTATTATGCTTTCCGGAAACGGAAAATTATATGATAGCCGCTTAGAGTGTTTCAAATCTATTTATTTTAAAAATGCGCAAGTTTTCGCAAAGATTACCCTATACCACATTAAAGTACATGCTTTTAGAAATACAAACATGTCTTTGAAATTTCACGCAATTTCATGCAATTTAAGTTGCATAATTAGTTTCTGATAATGTTAATTTTATATGGGCTTTTCATAATGTAAAATGATACATAAAATTCAATCAAAATGTAATCAGTAGTGGTTTAAAATGTGTTTTAGGAAATTAATAATGATATTTTAAACGAGTTATTATTAGTGGTTAACTTGGTTTCATTTCGGAGCACATGTAAAAATCACTAAAATTCGCTGAAAAATTCCTCTGCTGAAAGGTGTATATTCCGAGCTATACAAATAAGATATAATTTTGTATAATTTAAAAAATAAACATATATTCATATTTTGTAGATATTCTTTTAAAATATTTCATTGCAAAAAAATAATTATTTAATGAATATTTTTGGCGCTATCTTTTCATCTTCTTAAGGATTGATCCACTGTGCATCGATTAGGTGAAGGTATCAGATTTAGGTTTTTTGGTTTGTTGGCTAAGCGTTGCCATAACAGGGAAAATGACCCTTTTTGAAATTTTTTTCAAAGGGTTAACAACGATAGTTTTTGTAATTGATTGAGACATTTGAGATTTAAGAGTACGATCTTTTTGAATATGTCTTCCAATTTTAACTGTACCGAACAGTTTGGCCAATTTAAAACTACGAATTAACACACACACGCAAAAATTGTTTAATTCTTCATTTCCTTCCGATGCATAAATTGTTTGAAAAATATATTCCTAATTTATGTCCCTACCTATTTCTTTTCAGTTCTTATCACCCCATTCAACCTCATTTATTTCTTTAAGTTATTCATATAATCTTTCTGGTTTATCAGTTTATTTATCTTTCCTATATAAGTTTCTATTTAGATACCTACATTATATTTAAATTCACTGTTTAAATATTATTGCTTAATAACTGGAATATCTTTATTTTTACCTTTGGTCACATCTATATAACTTCTATCGTTCCACGCATCACTTTTTTGAATCACGTCATTAAAATCTCTGTTTACCTTTGCCAGTTTTCCATCTTCAGACATTGGTTTACAGTCACGCTGTCTGCGGAGCTATAATGGCTGATGACAGATGTCTCTGGTTGACTGTCTTCATCCGCGTTCTTCCCTGTGTGTGACTGCACCCTGGTGATAATCTCCGGATCTACAGGATGCCGGAAGTGGCGTTTGAGCTGGAGATGGGAAGGATTCTCAAATGGAGAGGAATTTATACGATTGTCGGTGCTTAGCGATAGCTTCGTAAATGTTTTAGACGTGTGTATTGACTGAATAGAAATGTTAATTTGTTTTTTGCTCAGATATTATTCTGACAAAGTTTGAAGTGTTTGCAGCGTTCTCCCATGGTGTTTTAAATCTACTTTGAATAATAATAGCATAATAGTTTAAAAATGAAGATGAATTTTTAACAAGTCGCGCAACAAGTTGTGTAAAGCATTTTTTTCCTGAATATGTGATATGCTTTTATCACGAGTTCATTGATCCTCCAGGAAGGGGGGAAGTTGGCAACTTACAACGCGTTCAGATCAATAAGTTTGTTTTTCTTTTTCTTTCTCTTTTATTGCAATAAAATATTTTCCTTATAGTTATTTCTCCTTTTTTTTTAAGATCATACTTTTTGTTCCAGATTATTTTGTAATCCGATAACTGTTCTGAATTAAGCTAACTTTCCTTTAAGTGGAATGCTGATACGTGGGGTTGTAATGTGGAGCCTTATATGTTGGTCTCTGCATTAGGTACCCGTGGAATGATTTTCTTTCCAGTGGGTGCGATATGCGTCATGGAAATTGTTTTTCAAGACTCGAAGTTTCTGGTTATCCATGCGGAGTACTTGTTATCAGGACTGCGGAGTCGGTGGGAAAAATGACCGACTCCGACTCCTGAAATTTTAAAGGAACCGACTCCGACTCTGACTCCGACTCCGGGATGGCTATAGTACTAGTTTTGCCTGTTGATTCCTATTATTCAGATTGCTTCATTGCTGTCATTTGTTTTGAAACAGTAATAGTCGCTTTATTAAATGTGATTAAATAAAAGAAATATTACCATTTAAAAACAGTGGCAGCAATCAAGCAATCTGAATTAAAAAAAAACTCAACTGGCAACACTGCAACCTGCTGTTAGATTCTTGTTTGACCTTGAAGCATATAATGTACATATCAACCGACAATTTTTTTTTCACGTTTCATTTTTTTGGATAAATTATGGGTGTAAGCTGTGATAGGTAGTCAAGACTAGGACTCATTTACTGCAGCGGCAAACTTCCGACAGTATTTTAGTATAAATAGTTTCACCTTTTTTTAAATGCAGATTTTTTAAAAAAAATAAGACAAAAATATTCTTATAAATGCCTGTGGAACTTTGCCCCTACATTAATTGGCTCTAGTCAAGACAGAAAATATTTTGAACCAGGGTTGTTTGATTTAAATCAGCTTGATTTAAATCGTAATTTAAATCATGATTTAAATCAAATGATTTTTAAAAAAAAATCTTTGATTTAAATCAGTTTTTTTAACATTCATATTTACTGGCTGAATAAGGATCAAATTCCTCATTCATGTTAAAATAAAAGTTAAAATCATTCATTTCAGATTAAAAATTACCTTTTAATAACATTAAATAAAACTTTTATAGATTAAAAATACTATTATATTATGAAAGTAAATGCAACACTGCATTAAAAATATTATCTATCCATAGTACATTCTCCAAAACTACTGATAAATACTTACTAATTTTTAAAGTTTTTTTTTTCTTAGTCACTTCCATTTTCAAAATGCTGAAGCTAAAGTTAAATCTATTTAATATAATAGTATTTTCAGTGGAGAGTCACTTTCTCTAAAGCAAATTATACATAATTCATAAGTTTGTTTTACATTTACCTGCAAATTACAATATCCTGTATGTTGATGTATTGATCATATAATGTGATCAATACATGAACTAATTATAACATAAATATTTGGACTGTTTGTCTAACATAGAATTAATTCCAGTTTCATGTTTCTTCTATAATTGAAAATACTTTAATCCCTGTAACTGATCCCTTTCCTCTTTCTTTTCCTAGAATTCATTGCTTATTGCAATGGAAAAAAATAAGAAATGTTATTGTACTATGCTAAGCACTAAGCAGTCATATTTGTATTGTCAAATAAGCAAGATTGTTTTCTAAAATTGATCATGGCTGAATAAGGGGGGGAGGGGGCAAAAACACTGATAATTGATAGCTTCACACTTTTAGTTATAGGATTACCTTGCATTTGGTGCCTTAGAATAGTATAGTGTGAATTTGACTAATGATGAAAAAAAGAAAGCCTTACTTTTTGCTAAAGACAAATACAGTTCACATTTTATATCCGTGATAATGAAATTTCAAGGAAAATCTGATCCCTTTTCTGAATTTTTATTTGATGAAGACATCGTAACAAAGATTTCTCCCGTAGATTGGTGGAAAACACACTTTGATTCAGAAATATGTGTACCAGATGGTGAGGGGAGTGTAAAGAAAGCCATAGAGCAACTGCTTACAGCAACAGCTACTTCTTCCTCCATGAAACAGATTTTTTCAACATATGGTTTAGTTCAATCTAAACTTAGAAATAAATTAGGAAATGATAAAGCAGCCAAATTGGCGTTCGTATACAAAACCTTAAATGCATAAATAGTTAAAAATGCTAATATAATTACATATATGTAAATAATTACAAAATAAAAACCAGATTTTGTAAGAGATTGAATTGTAATCTAATGTTAAACTATAATTTTATATTAATGATTAATGGTAATTATCTGTTTATAGATATTCACCAATGTTAAACTGTTTCTATTTAATATTTTGTCATAACTTAAAAATTATAGAATTGTTCTTGCATGATGCATAATAAATATATACCCATATGCATTTAGCATTCTTTTTGTATTTATTACACGTTGTTATATAAAATATGTGTTATTTGGAGTAATACACGAAAGAAAATTTTAATAATCTAAATTTGTTTGCAACAATTTTAAATTTCAATTATTTTGAATTCATATCTAGAAATTGTAATGAAATTAATAGAAATATGTAAATCTATGCAGAAAATATAAATAAATATGTGCAGAGTACACAAATAATATTATACTATAAGAATATTTAAAAAAATAAAAAAAATCCGATTTAAATCAAAAAAATCTGATTTAAATAAAAAAAATCCGATTTTTTTGATTTTTTTAAAAAAATCACGATTTTTAACAACCCTGTTTTGAACATCTCCCCCCTCCTCCTCCCATATACTCTATGCACATGCACTCACACAAAAGCACAATATGCATTAAATTTTATATGTGGTAAAATTTAATTATGTCAAAACTCTGCAAAAACTGCATGTAAAATATTTATATGCATGTAAATTACAATCGAAAAGTTAAACTTGAAGCTATTAGATAGAAACAACTGTTGAAATCTAATAAATCTCCAAAATTCACTTTGAACAACACACACAAAGATCTATCAGATGGATCCAAACATCATATAACATGTTGGTATATCATTTTAAGACGATAACCAAAATATTTTATGCAAAATCAAACATATATTATACCAAAATATGGGTGAAAGGATGTTTAATTTTGGTTTTATATCTATTCCTGCAGACCCAAAAAATAAGAGACAAAAATTTTACAATTTAACCATCATTTGGGGTCTCCAGAACCCAAAAAATTCTGAGACAATGCAAGAAAAATAAAGATGAAAATTTTATATTGCCTGCATTAATTTTATAATTTTGGCTTTATTTCGGGTCTGCAAGACCTGAATATCAAAAAGAGAAAGATAACAGAAATTTCACTATTTCATCATTATTTTGAGTACCGCAGACTCAAGAAAAAAAAAATTACAATTTCGCTTTTTGTTTCTTTGGGGGGGGGGGGGGGGGGTTCCTATGCACACGAAAGAAAAAAAAGTGGGAGAAAATTTACAATTTCAGCATTACTCCTGGTCCCACAGGCCTGAAAATTCTGAGGAAAACAAGACAAAAAAAGGGAAAATTTTCCAATTTTCGAATTACCTCGGGTTCCGCAAACCACAAAAAACCTAGAGAAAGGACTATATATTAAATATAAACTAGAGATTTGAATTCAAAACAGTTTTCAAATATGCTGTACACTGGACAGTATATTAGGCCTGTTTAACCTGAGTTTCCTTGTATATATAGTCCAAATATAAAAATAATAATTCAGTTTATAAATTTAAAATTACATAGAAGTGGTTTAATTTCACTTCAAACTGTCTAAAAAAACAAGCTGGAGTCTGAGTCGAATTGTTTTTTAGTGACTCCGACTCCGATGTCCCAAAATAGGCCCGACTCCGACTTCGACTCTTTTGCCCCAAAATAGGCCTGACTCCGACTCCGCAGCCCTGCTTGTTATTGTTACCTGTAATGTCTGTTATGACAATTTCTGTGGAGCTTCAAATGATGGTACTCTCTATGAAGTTTCTAGGTAGACTTGCCACATTTTGTACATCAATATTTTTCGACCCGATGGGATTTTCAGTTCTGGTTATCGGTTCGGAATACCGAGGTGATGGTTTGCTTTTTAAGTGTTCCGGTACTTTACTTTCTGCTTTCTGTGTAGAGTGACTTGGATGTTCTTTGCCAGGGAGTGTAATAAAGTTGTGTAATTTACTTTGAGGAATGGATCTGTTGTGGGGAGATAAAGATAACAAAAGTAAATGAAATATTTTTTGTTATCTTTTGGTTTTTGTGAGACGTTTGCAAATGACTTTAGTTCGCCATTGAGATGTTTCATGATGTGCTGGACTGAGTTAATTTAAATAAGTAAGTGTTAATATTATTGGAAGTAAATTGTGATTAAAGTTCATTTATCTCAATTAAAGTTCAATTGAATTAAAGTTAAACTGAATTAAAGCTAGGTTGAATTAAAAGTTAAATTGATTTAAAGTTGGTTTGAACTTTCATGTAGATTTAAATTAAAGTTAAGTGTTTTAATGTTAAGTTAAGGTTTAAATAGAACATGTATATGTTTAATGTTTTACATTAATTACCTCCATTATCTTTAATTTCAGTATTTAAATATTATTCCGTAATTAACACAATATATTTAATTTTACGTTTGGTCACATCTACATAGCTTCTACCATTTCAGGCATCTAATTTATTCGTTTCTCCAACACCAAGTTTTTGAATCACGACATTAAAATCTCTGTTTATCTTTGCCCGTTTTCCATCTCCGGACATTAGTTTAACAGTAACACAGTCTTAGGAGTTACGACAACTGATAACCTATGGCTCTGCTTGTCTGGTTTCATTCTTCCTCATGGCCAACTGCTACTGGATAATAATCTCCGGATCCTTCGTGATGCAAGAAGTGGCGTTTGAGCTGGAGATTGGAAGTTTCGTAAAGGGGCGAATTCTCACACTGGGAGGTATTTATACGATTGTCAGCATCTTAAAAGTAGCTTCATAAATGTTTTAGACATGTGTGTTGGCTGAAATGTTGACTTGTTTTTTGCTCAGTAGTTATTCTGACAAGGCTTGATGTGTTGGCAAAGTTCTCTCGTGATGGTTTAATGATTGTGTTATAGTTTACAGCTGTAAATTTATTTTTAACAAGTTGACAAAGTTTTTCATCTTTGTGTAAAGAACTTCGTAAAAGCGTTTATTTCCTGAATATGTGATAGGCTTTTATCACAAGTTCATTGACCCTCCATGAATAGGAGAAATCATCAACTTGCAACATGTTCAGTTCAATAAGTTTGTTTTTCTTTTTTTTCTCTTTTATGGCAACAGAATGTTTCCCTTATAGTTATTTCTCCTTTGTTTTGAAGTTTATTCTTTTAGTTCCAGATTATTTTGTAATCCGATAACTCATTTCAATTAAGCCAACTTTCCTTTAAATGGGGTTGTAATTTGGAGATTTATATTCTTTCTATGCGCGTTATGTACGCATGGAATTTTTTTTCTGGTGGATGTGATACGGGACATTATATTTTTTTTCAAGACTCAAGGTTTACGGTTATCTGTACAGAGTTCTTTTCACTGTTATGACTTGTAATGGCTGTTTTGATAATTTCTATAGAGATTCACCAGACGGTGCTTGCTGTGAAGTTTCGAGGTAAACATGCCACATTCTGTACATCCATATTTTCTGACTGTTTGGGGTTTTGAGTCTGGTTATCCGTTTGGAATACCTAGGTCAATGTTTTGCATTTTAAGCGTTCCGGTAGTTTACTTTCTTGTTTTCATGTAGAGTGTCCAGGATTTGTTTTGTCAGGAATCGTAATAAAGTTATGCAATTTACTTTCAGGAATCAATCTGTGTTTGAGGGGGTGGAAGAGATAAAACTAAGCAAAGTAAATGAAATAATTGTTTGTTATCTTTTGTTTTTTCTGAGACGTTTGCATATGACTTTAGTTTGTCATAGAGATGTTAAAAGGTATTACGAACTGAGTTAATTTAAATAAGTAAGTGTTAATATCTGTGGAAGTCAATTGTGTTTAAAGTTCATTTATCTCAGTTAAAGTTGAATTGGATTAAACTGAATTAAAGCTAGTTTGAATTAAAAGTTAAGTTGGTTTGAATTAAAATTAAATTAAAGTGAGATTAAATTAAAATTAAAGTGATTTAATATTAAGGTTTAAATAAAACAGATGTATATTTAAGGTTTTACATTAAACAGTTTCCTTTTAGGTGATCCAGCTTATTGTAAATGGCATATTGATATAGAGTTAAATGTTTTTCCTGCACAATGTGTAAGTGGACGTTTTCAAAAAACTCATGTCATATGATGGAGAGCTGGTTTTTATTTTTAATGGCTTTTAATATTTAATTTTTTAAAAATCTGTTTAATAAAGTTTTTGTTGTTTTTAATTTGATTAGTTATTCTTTCAATATACACTTTCATATTTTTACAGCTTATAAATTTGAATACTTAAGTGATAAGTTTTTGGGTGTACATTTACAGCATAAATGCTCTTCATTCATTTATTCTTTATTAGGAATTTCCTTTTGGTAATTGCTATCAGAAATCAGGATCAGGTCATGCGCAAGAGCTTTTGCCTGCTCGCAAAGAAAGGGGTTACTTTTTAATGGATATCTCAGCTACTTATTAAAAATGAAAAATCTGAACATCAGGAGCTGCCTTAGACTATCCTCATTCAAAATTGCAGACTCTTGCATGTGGTAGAATTCGCTAGCCATCGCAGACAGACGCGCGCACATACACACACACAGAGCAAAAATTTCTTTTATTAGTATAGTTAATCCAGAATTTTTTCGCAATAATAATTTTTATAAGATCGAAAATTTTCAGAAATCTGGAGGAATTCTGACTAACAGCATCTGTATATTAGAATTTCACCTGTCACAAAATTATTTCCTTTTCTCCTCATTGCTTCAAAAATATTTAATTGATTTTGTAGAAGATATGTTTTATAGAATTTCCTCCTCAAGTATGATGTATTTTGGTTCCATGAGATTCAGATTAACAATGAGTTTACCATAGTTTTTAATACTATGGTAGAAATTTTAATGTAGTTCAATTTTCTAAATTGATTTTATGAAAAGTTCATTTTGTCTCAAACACTTCTTTAATTAATCATAAAAAGTGATATATTAACTTAATTCTATTTATTGCAGATGTATAAAGCCATAAATTTTGGTACATATCATATCACTCAAAGTAGTGTTTAAAGTGTGAAATATGCAGCAAAATATTTCTTTACAAGAGCTATTTGGAAAAGCAACTGTCGACTCACAGCCAGGAAAATCGTTTGTTTGTGAGGTATGCAGCAAAGGATTTTCTAAAAAGTTTAATTTAATAGCCCATCTTTGCAATCATACTGGTGAGAAACCTTTTATGTGTGGAATATGCAGCAAGAGATTCTCTCGAAAAGGTTATTTAAAGAATCATTTATTAATACACGCAGGTGAGAAACCTTTTATGTGTGAAATATGCAGCAAGAAGTTCTCCCGAAAAGGGGATTTAAACAAGCACTTATTAATACACGCAGGTGAGAAACCTTTTACGTGTGAAATATGCAGCAAGAAATTCTCTCAAAAGAACCACTTAAGTGATCATCTGTTAATTCATACTGGTGAGAAACCTTTTATCTGTGAAATATGTAGCAAGAAATTCTCTCGAAAAAGGGATTTAAACAAGCATCTGTCAATTCATACTGGTGAGAAACCTTTCGTGTGTGGGATATGCAACAAGAAGTTTTCTGATAATACTACCTGCAAAAGACATCTATTAATTCATACTGGTGAGAAACCTTTTAATTGTGAAATATGCAGCAAGAAATTCTCTCGAAAAGCGGATTTAAACAAGCATCTGTTAATTCATACTGGTGAGAAACCTTTTGTGTGTGAGATATGCAACAAGAAGTTTTCTGATAACACTGCCTTCAAAAGACATCTATTAATTCATACTGGTGAGAAACCTTTTAATTGTGAAATATGCAGCAAGAAATTCTCTCGAAAAGCGGATTTAAACAAGCATCTGTTAATTCATACTGGTGAGAAACCTTTTGTGTGTGAGATATGCAACAAGAAGTTTTCTGATAACACTGCCTTCAAAAGACATCTAATAATTCATACTGGTGAGAAACCTTTTATGTGTGAAATATGCAGCAAGAAATTCTCTCGAAAAGGGGATTTAAACAAGCATATGTTAATTCATACTGGTGAGTAACCTTTTATGTGTGAAATATGCAGCAAGAAATTCTCTCAAAAGAACCACTTAAGTGATCATTTCTTAAATCATACTGGTGAGAAACCTTTTATCTGTGAAATATGTAGCAAGAAATTCTCTCGAAAAAGGGATTTAAACAAGCATCTGTCAATTCATACTGGTGAGAAACCTTTCGTGTGTGGGATATGCAACAAGAAGTTTTCTGATAATACTACCTGCAAAAGACATCTATTAATTCATACTGGTGAGAAACCTTTTAATTGTGAAATATGCAGCAAGAAATTCTCTCGAAAAGCGGATTTAAACAAGCATCTGTTAATTCATACTGGTGAGAAACCTTTTGTGTGTGAGATATGCAACAAGAAGTTTTCTGATAACACTGCCTTCAAAAGACATCTAATAATTCATACTGGTGAGAAACCTTTTATGTGTGAAATATGCAGCAAGAAATTCTCTCGAAAAGGGGATTTAAACAAGCATATGTTAATTCATACTGGTGAGTAACCTTTTATGTGTGAAATATGCAGCAAGAAATTCTCTCAAAAGAACCACTTAAGTGATCATTTCTTAAATCATACTGGTGAGAAACCTTTTATGTGTGAAATATGCAGCAGGAAATTCTCTCGAAAGAGTAATTTAAGCAAGCATCTATTAATTCATGCTAGTGAGGAACATTTTGTGCAACATACGCAAGACGAAACTGTTACAAAAATGTAATCTAAGTGCTCAATTTGTTGTTTGCTATTTTCCAATTTTCTTATTTCCTTTGGGCCTTCTCATTTTTATTTTTAAGAATGTAAGAATTCTTGCTAAATATTACAAAAAGTTACCAAAATAAAACAGCAACGAATGAAAAAAAATCGAATCTTATATTGCTTATTTATGTAAAAATATGTTATGTATTATTATTACATTATTTTACTTATTTGTGTATAATTTATGCTAATAAATCTGCTGATAAGGAACCTCAAAGTCAACTGCACCTGCTTGTTAGTTTTAGGTAAAATAATTAAAATTGGTTACTACAAACTACAAACAGTTTAATAAACTACAAACATGAGACATAATGAGATCAGGATAAAAGCTCGCCCCTAGCTTCCTGGGTGTCAATTAAGCAGGGTATCTAAATAAAAGATTTGTGATCGCGACTCCTGGTTAGAGGGATAAAAAGAGTAATTAAAGTAATGAATATAATTAACACTATAATGAAAAGTACTGAAGATGGTTTGCACTGTGTTATTTGAAGACCTGACTTACAGAGTGATTGTACCAAGTAACTGTAAGTGAAATACTTAGGAAAATAAAACCAGACAAACTGCTATAACCAACTAACTTAAAATTTACGTCAACATGATGCGTAGATAGACGTTAGTCCATTAAAATAAAACAGAAAAGAAATAACAAATAACATATATTTATTTACAACATACATACAGTTCAGAAAAAGAAAAACATTATGTGATAACAAAAAATTAAACTAACAATTAATCATCAAAATTAACTTAAAATATTTTCTATCAAGGTTTAAATTACATTACAATAAATACTAGTTACACACATTCTATTTCTGTGAATAAAATTAAATATTGTCTGCATAGTACTAGAACTATAAAATAAAAAAGAAAACTGCCCAGTTAAACTGAGGGCATTGAGCTCACAGGCTATTCACACTAATTGTATATTATACTCTTATTTCAAAAAAATTTCAAATAAGCCCCTCGAAAAATAAACAAATCGACAATATATTAAAAGGTGCCCATCTCCCCTTATAATTAACCTAAGAACACTCAAACCTATTAAGGGAAGAGCCTTGTTACAATGAACATATATACAAAATTTGAAGCAAATCGAATAATTCTGCATGAAAACCCCATTTATCTAAATTGAGGGGGGGTTAGTCCCCCGTTTCCCCTCTTTATACTTAACCAATGGACCCCTATATCTAATCAGGAAATCTCCTTATCACAATGAACCTATATACAAAATTGGAAGAAAATAGGGTAATTCTGCATGAAAACCCCATTTATCTAAATTGAGGGGGGTGGGTTATCCCCCGTTTTTCCCTTTATACTTAACCAATGAACACCAAAACTAATCAGGGAAGCGCCTTCTTACAATGAACCTAAAAAAAAATTTGAAGCAAAACGGTTATTTATATCAAGAGTTATCGCGTTACGTACATACATACATACGTACATACAGAAGGGGCGGGCACATTAGCTCTCAGGCTTTGATAGCCTGTGAGCTAAAAAGATGACATTTCTCGCTGTAAGCAGTTGTGCTCCCTCGAGAATTTGTAAATACAGACATTAAAAGGTACACATACCGAAAAAATATAAAAGTTTACCTTCTATCGTCATCACACATGTCATCTGATTTGTAAAACAAAGTATTGATTTGTAAAACAAAGTATCTGATTTGTAAAAACGTAGATTCCATTAAATCAACGACCCTAAAATCCACAAATGCCTAAAATCCGCATATCGTAGCTGATGTAAACAGTGAACTTACATTAGATTTGTTTTGATACAATTATTCAAGTTGGTAAAGAAATGATATGAGATGTAATATTCCCAACTGAGCTAAAAAGTCAGGGGCCAGGATTCGATCCCGGGATCTCTTGGCTGAAGTTGCCAATCCTCTACCAACTAAGCAATAACGGGCGAATATGTCTTAACTTATTCGCCCAGTTAACCTTAATGATCATTGAATCTGGTCTGATATCTGAATCAGCACAACAGCCAAGGAATTCTGGTTTCGAAACCTGGTAAAAACTTTTTCGCCAATTTGGGATGATTACATCTCATATGATTTCTTTACCAATTTGAATAAGTGCGTCAAAATTAATTTAGTGTAATCATGTTTCCAGCGTTTACTGGAGGTTCCATTACCTGTGATTTATTCTGTTGTACTGATTGAGATATCAGACGAGATGCTATGATCATTAAGATTAACTGGGTGAATAAGTTCAGCCATATTCCTCTGTAATTTCTCAGTTGGTAGAGCATTGGGTGCTTCAGCCAGGGGATCCCGAGTAGTTATCCTGGCCTGACTTTTGTGCCCATTTGGGAAGATTACATATCAAGTGAACCTATAGTTAAGTTTTACAAACAAAATTCAAGATGGTGCTAAAATCAGTGTCAATTGCAAAGTTTATTTTATTAATTTTTTTTGTTAATCATGCTTTTTTGGCTATTACAGCTGGTTATATACTAAATAAAATTACATTACTTTCAATTTTGATGTAAATTACCATATCTGTAACAAAAATTGGCCGTATTTAGCTCTTGCACTATATTCGCAAATGTAAACTGTAACTAAATTGTTCATTTTTTTGCATTCATTTCCCTATGTTTGAATATTTATTTTTATATTACAATATTACATAAGAAATAATTCTGGTTAATATGACCAAACTCAAGATTCCTCTTAAATAAAATATGAATTTATTTCCGAAAAACATCAAGATGGCGCTAATATCAGTGATGATCGCAATCAACAGGGTGATCAGAAAATGAGTATACATTTGAAAAATTAATAATTCACGGAATAATGTAGGTAGAAAGGTAAACATTGACACACATGCTTGGAATGACATGGGGTTTTATTGTATTCACAAAAAAGTTCATAAAATGACCGACAGATGGCGCTTCGTGGGATAAGAAAAGCAATAATTAGCATAACAAATTATGACAAAGCAAAGACGATGTTCTTCAGAACGAATGCTCAACATGTCTACCGTCATCCCGCAAAAATAGCTGTAGCCGAGGGACAATGTTGTGCACAGCACTGTGCAGCATATCTGTAGTTATGGTGAGAAATTGGCGTTGGATGTTGTCTTTTAGCATGCCTATTGATGTCGGTCGATCACGGCAGATTCCCCATTTTGATAGTAGAGCTTCACTAACATTGCCTTTTCTGGTAACGTCAACATGCTGCGATTGCTGGTGCATCTGATTATCTCTCTCATTACAGCTCCTTTTATACACGATTCTCAGGCAGAGACACTGAAGTTTTGCTGTCCAGTGCCATCTGTCGGCCTTTTTTTCTTAACCTATTTTTTGTGTGGTTACAATAAAACCCCATGTCAATCCAAGCATGTGTGTCAATTTTTACATCTGTACCTACATTATTCCGTGAATTATTAATTTTTCAAATGTATACTCATTTTCTAATCACCCTGTATTTTCCAAAACATTTTTTTAATTAAACAAGTTTTTTTTTATTAAATCTAGATAAACTTGAAATAAAATTTTGTTGTTTTGGGATTCTGATGTAAATTAATTTTGTTTCTAAGATAAAATTAAGGGCACAACAATAGTAGCGCACAATACCTGCAACTGTAACTGTTAAAGCCATATTGTTTATCCTCTTTAATAAAAAGGTATGTGTTGCTGACGACTGGGATCGTTGCCACAGATTAATCTCAGAAAATGAAACATTTGAAGTTACTGAAAAAATTAATTGCTCGAAAAGTATTTGTCAGAAAATTGTTACACAAACTGCGTTAGAAAGGTAAAAAATTGTATTTTTCTTGATATAAATTTCAAATCCACTGATTATGCCATTTTTGAAATATTGAATTTCAAAAATGACCAAATTTCACAATGCATTACCATAGCGAAAACTTCACGCGTAAAAACATAATAATAACAGCAATATGTCAGCACGAGTCACAAATTATAGTAACAGTATTATTCTGTTAAAATATAAAAGTGAATTATGATGTCACGAGTGCATGATTTTTATTTAATTCTCGACAAATACTAGATGCGCCATTTCTATTTAGTTGTGAATAATATAGGTTTATTTCCGTGTTAGGGTTTGATAAGTGATGTCCTAACTTAAAGTAAAAATAACTTTCATTATAACTAAAGATTATATTATCTTTTCAAAAGAAATACACAAATAATTAAGGTACAAATAAATAAGGAAAAATGCAAGCTACATCCTTGCGTCAGATTAGAAAAGTGAGACGCTGCAAGCGAAGTCGGGAAAACAATCCAGAGTGTCAACAACTTATCTTGTTGCCACAAACGTGAAGGTAAAAAGTTCTTGAAAACACCTGTTGCCACTAACACAAATTTTATCTTTTCCTTGCCATCTGGTGGAGGATAATGGAAAGTTCACCACAGTACACCCCCCCAAGTGCCTGAGGCACTGAGTTCAGAGGTACCGTGTGTTGAATCGGACACGACGACCAGAACGAGTTGTCACAAGAGTCTTTTGAAGTGGATCTGTCTTCACTGGGTCAGGTCGGGAAGTTGAGGAATTAGCTTGTGAAGATTGTTCGGTACAGTGTTGTGGTATAGGCAACTGCTGGGTAGTTGGGGTGGTGGAGAAATCAGCAGTTTCTAAGAAGGCGGGTTTCAGTCTATCAATACTGATAACAGTTTGTCTGCCATTCATGTTGATAGTGAAAGTCTTGTTGCCTCTTTGCATTACACTGAATGGACCATCATAAGGACTTTGAAGTGACTTCTTTACAGCATCATGCCTCACAAACACATGAGTGCATGTTTTGAGGGACGAGTGAACAAAAACAGCTGGCTTGGCATGTGCAGAAGTTGGAGTAGGTTTTAATGAGTTCATGGTGTCTCGCAATGTTTGTAAAAAGTCATGAGGTTGATATCAATTTGTGGGTGGTTGATCATTTCACATGGGAGTCTTAGTGGTGCACCATAAACGAGCTCAGCACTGGTGCAGTCGAGGTCTGCTTTGAATGAAGATCTAAGTCCAAGCAAGACAATAGGGAGTGATTCAGTCCATTTAGATTCATGGCATCGAAGTGCTTGTTTTAGGGAACGATGGAATCGCTCAACTAAACCGTTGCTTTTTGGGTGGTACGGTGTTGTGCGGGTCTTCTGGATACCCAACATCTTATTAAAGATGGAGAAGAGGTTGCTTTCAAATTGTCTGCCCTGGTCTGAAGTTATGAGGGTAGAGATTCCAAATCGTGAAATCCAATTTGCAACAAAGGCGTTTGCAACAGTTTCTGCATATATGTCAGCAATAGGAATTGCTTCAGGCCAGCGTGTAAAGCGATCTATGCAGGTAGGTAAGTACTGGAAACCATCTGATGGTGTTAGAGGTCCCACAATGTCGATGTGCACATGGTCGAATCTGCGGTGAGGTAGCTGAAAACTTTGGAGAGGGCTGGATGTGTGTCTAGACACTTTTGCCCTTTGACACTTTATACAACACCGAGTCCAAGTGTTGATATTGTTATGAATTTTGTATATATCTGTAAATATTCCATTTGTTTAAATTTATTTTATTTTATTATTGTGAAAATTGCAGTATTATTAATGTATTTCCTATTGAGCATCATGTAACTCAATGCTAAAGGCCTCAGGTGCTTTGCAAGAAAAACAACCTTACAGCATCGGTTTTATAATGGAGTTCTATTGAAAAATCGCCAACGAATGGGTTTTTCGCCAAGTTGGCGATGGTTTTGGCGACTTATTTTTGTCGCCAAATTTGGCGATATATCGCCAAATGTCGCCAAGTTGGCGACGGATTTGGCGACTTTTTGTGCAACCACATCCCCCTTATACCTATACATTGGGATCCTTTCTTGCTTGGGTTCTCTATCGAAAGTTAAAGCACTTTCTGGTAATTTCTAGCATCTGAAGGCTCTGGAATAATCTGGAAAGATCTCTGAAACCTATATAAGGACCTCCATCAGTTCAGTTAGTTAGTTGTCTGTCAACTGCGATTGAATTCATACGAGAGGCTTTGCATTGAGAACTGTGTTACTCGGATCGATTTTGTCGTTGATACGTCGTATTGAACGCATTGTTTCTATGTGAAATTTTGCTGCGCTTTTATTGGATTTGAAGATTACTGAATATCTTGTAATTTTCAGAAGATATTTGCGATCGTATTGCACTGTTTATAGTGAATAAAGTCTTTTTATTGTTCTTATATATTGGCATCAGTCCTTTCGAACCCCGAGCTCACAACATTTGGTGTCAGAAGTGGGATTGAATGCCGATCACCAGAGCAATGGAGGGTCAACTGAAAGAATTATTGGAGAAATTAGCTGCGAACCTTGGCGAGTTGAAAGAAGAAATGAAGAAAGATATGTCAGCGATGGATGAGAAAATGACTGCGAACCAGGCTGAAATGAAGAAGGATATGTCAGCGATGGATGAGAAAATGACTGCGAACCAGGCTGAAATGAAGGAAATGTCGGAAGAAATGAAGAAGGAAATGTCGGAAGAAATGAAGAAGGAAATGTCAGCGATAGATGAGAAAATGACTGCGAACCAGGCTGAAATGAAGGAGATGTCGGAAGAAATGAAGAAAGATATGTCAACCAACCTTGGTGAGTTGAAAGAATTAATAGATAATAAAATAACATCTTTAAATGAAAGAATTGACAGCGTGGAAAACAAATTTGAAGGAAGATTTCAGGAAATAGAAGAAAAAGTTCAAAAGACAGCCAATAACGTAGAAGAAAGGATAGAGAGTGTAGAAAAAGAGTTGGAAAATGTGAAGAAACAAAAGATAAATGCCGGAAACTATACCGAAGATGTCATGTATCAATCTATGCTTCCTCGTTCCTGTATTAAACTCTCGACCTATGACGGAAAATCCTCATGGCCAGTTTTTAAGACACAATTTGGGATCGTAGCGAACGCCAATGAATGGGATTCCCAGACAAAGGCTTGCCAGTTAGCTGCTTCTCTATGAGCTGATGCTGCCGACGTCCTACAGACATTGCCTGCAAATGAACCGCTGGATTTTGAAACGCTTGTCAGTGCCTTAGAATTACGCTTTGACGAGAAATGCATGAAGGAATATAGCAGACTCCAGCTCAAATCTCGACAGCAGAAATCCACTGAATCCCTGCAAGAGCTTGCTACGGATGTCGAGAGACTTTCACATCTTGCTTATCCTGACTGTCCGACTGAAATTAGAGAAAGCTTGGCTCTGCAGCATTTTATTGATGGTGTGCGTGACTCTGAGATCCAGAAACAACTCCGGATTGCAGATCTCAGTGATTTAAAAGGGGCTTTAGTTTATGCCCTGAAATTCGAGGCAGCCCAGCAAGCTACAAGGAAAGATCGACACTTTGTGCGAGTAGCCAACATGCCTGAGACGTCGGATAGAGCTGTGGAGCATTTACAGCAGCAGGTGAAGGACATGATGAGGCAGATAAACTCCTTGATGGACAACAAAACTGGCAGAAAGATCAAGTGCTGGAAATGCGGTGGAGAAGGCCATATTCAAAGAAACTGCCTAAAACGACCCAGCACAGAAGGTAATAGCTCCCCCACGAACGGCGGAGCAGGAAAACTAATTAATGGCCATCTCGCGGGGCGGAGGTTGCCAGATTTCGAGAAGCCCCATTATCAAGTGTGTCAAATTTCTGCAAGAAGTTGCGGCGAGAACGGAGTTTTTATAGTCGGGCGTGTGAATGATTTGCCCTGTAATATGATCATCGATACAGGAGCCAATGTGACCATCATTCGGAAAGATCTAGCTCACCGGCTAAAGGAAAAACTCCTCTGGACCCCGCCCCGTGTTATCCTCCAAACCGTGACCGGGGATAAGATTGACATACATGGAAGAATGAAATTGAAAATAAAGTTTGGGAACGCCGCTTACCATCATACAGTCTATGTGGCCGATATTTCAGACCCTTTCATACTCGGACTGGACTTTTTAAAAGAGCATGGATTTACACTGGACTTTAAGAAGAATGAGTTACGCTCTGCTCAAGAAGATGTCACTATTTTCAAACTTGGAAATGAGTCCGAGTCTATTCAACGGATCACAGCCAAGGCAGATGTTATCATCCCTCCTCGGACCGAAATGATGATACCTGGATTAACTGAGAACGAAGGTAGTTTTCAATGTGGCTTGGTTGGATATCCTGAGAAGAGCCCAAAAGGAATGCTAATAGCATCAGCGCTGGTAGATCTGTCGAGAGATGTGATACCCGTGAGGATGGCGAATGTAAGTGAAAAGTCTAGAATTATCCAGAAGGGTGAAGTGCTTGCTACCTGTGCTCCAGTCACCTGTGTTTGCAAAGACCCGAGCTTGACGTTGTCGGAGCCGCCTACAAGTTTAACACCTGAAATTGGACGAAATGAGAATTTATCTCCTGAGCAGAGACATGCCGCAGAAAGACTGTTCCAGGAATTTAAGGATGTGTTTTCACAAAACGAGAGTGATATAGGGCGCACTTCACTGACACGTCATAGAATTGATACTGCCAACCATCCACCGATTAAACAGCATCCAAGACGCTTGCCGTTCGCAAAACAAGAAGAGGTTTCTAAGCTCTTACGAGAGATGCAGGATAGTGACATCATCGAACCGTCATCAAGTCCGTGGGCCTCTCCCATCGTGTTGGTCCGAAAGAAAGATGGCTCCACAAGATTTTGTGTGGATTATCGTAAACTTAACGATATCACGAAGAAGGACAGCTATCCTCTACCAAGAATAGACGACACGCTAGATACTCTTTCAGGACATAAATGGTTTTCCACGCTGGATTTGAAGAGTGGATATTGGCAAGTAGAGATCCATCCTGATGACAAAGAGAAGACCGCATTTACTACTGGACAAGGACTTTGGCAATTTAAAGTTATGCCGTTCGGGCTCTGCAATGCTCCAGCAACGTTCGAGCGCCTCATGGAGACAGTGTTAAAAGGCCTGACTTTTGAAGCTTGTCTCATCTACCTAGATGACGTCATCATTGGTGGCCGCACGTTTGCAGAACATCTAGGAAATATTCGAAAAGTGTTAACGAAGCTAAGAGCGGCGAATTTAAAGCTGAACCCTCTGAAATGCAAGTTCTTCCAACGCGAAGTAAATTATTTAGGACACATCATCTCAGCTGAAGGTGTTCGAACAGATCCTGAAAAAGTGTCTGCAGTAAAGAACTGGAAGCGTCCGGAAAACGTCCATCAGTTGCGAAGCTTTCTGGGACTATGCACTTATTACAGAAAGTTTGTACAGGGGTTCTCCAACATCGCAAGACCCTTGCATAGGCTCACTGAAAGCAAGCAGAAGTTTCTATGGACACAAGAATGCGAGAATTCCTTCCAGCAGCTGAAAGAAGCTCTCACATCCTCTCCAGTCCTTACCTATCCGCACCCCGAGAAACAGTTCATTGTGGACACGGATGCCAGTCATGAAAGTGTCGGCGCTGTACTTTCCCAAGAAATAGATGGCCAAGAACGAGTCGTAGCATACTGGAGCAAATGTTTATCGAAACCAGAGCGGAATTATTGCGTCACTCGTAAGGAGTTATTAGCTATAGTAAAAGCCATAGAACACTTCCATCACTATCTCTATGGCAGGAAATTTCTCCTTCGTACTGATCACGCATCCCTAACATGGCTGATGAATTTTAAGAAACCAGAGGGCCAAGTAGCCAGATGGTTACAACGGCTCCAGGAATACGACTTTGACATCAGGCATCGCAAAGGCTCATCGCATGGAAATGCTGATGCCTTATCAAGAAGACCGTGTCCCGAAAGTTGTCGCTATTGTTCCAGAGCGGAGAACAAGTATAATCCCGAACATGTCATACGCCAGACGAAGACTTCACTATCAACGCCACCAGATCCCTGGAGTGATGAGAAGATTCGAGAAGATCAAATGGCAGACTCTGACATCAAACCAATCTTGGAGTTATTAGAATCTTCTAGCACGAAGCCCAGTTGGAAAGACATCTCGACTTACAGTCCTACGACGAAGCAATATTGGGCTCTTTGGAACTCTCTCCACGTCAGGAATGGTGTCCTGTTCTGAAAATTCGAATCGGAAGATGGGAAGACATCTCGGTGGCAGTTGGTACTTCCTCGATCCCGAATACCAGAGGTCCTCAAGGAATTACATGGCAGTCCTACTGGTGGCCATTTTGGAGTCATGAAAACATTACATAGAGTCCGAGAGCGCTTCTTCTGGGGAAAAGCGAGAGCTGACGTCGAACGATGGTGCAAATCTTGCGATGCATGTGCAGCTCGGAAAGGACCAAAGAAACGTAGCCGAGGAAGACTACATCTCTACAATGTAGGAGCACCTTTCGAACGCATCGCCCTTGACATCCTAGGCCCTCTGCTAAGAAGTGCTGATGGCAACAAATACCTCCTTGTTGTCATGGACTACTTCACGAAATGGCCTGAAGTTTATGCCATCCCTGATCAAGAAGCTTCTACGGTTGCAGATGCCTTGGTACACCAGTGGATATCAAGGTATGGAGTCCCCCTTCAAATGCATTCTGACCAGGGGAGAAATTTCATCTCTGCTGTGATTGAGGGTCTCTGTCAACTTCTCGGAATGGACAAAACTAGGACGACGCCTTTACATCCACAGTCGGATGGCATGGTTGAGAGGTTTAATCGTACCATCCTCAACAACCTCTCACTGCTAGTTTCAAGAAACCAACAAGACTGGGACCAAAAACTTCCTTTGTTTCTTCTCGCCTATCGCAGCGCCGTCCATGAAACAACCGGCTATTCCCCGTCTCAGATGCTTTTCGGTCGTGATCTTCGTCTACCTTGTGATCTGATTTTTGGTCGCCCTCCAGATGCGCCTTCATCGCCAGAGGGACACGTGCAGAATCTCCAGGCACGATTTGAAGACGTCCACAACTTGGCTCGAGAGCGGATCAATATACAGACGGAGAAGATGAAGACCAGGTACGACACGAAAGCCACGGGACATCAATTCAAAGAAGGTGACAAGGTTTGGTTTTATAATCCGACTCGACGTAAAGGACTTTCTCCCAAACTGCAATCGCACTGGGACGGTCCTTATACAGTCCTAAACAGACTGAACGATGTCGTAATTCGGATCCGAAAGTCACCAAGTTTGAAGCCAAGAGTCGTTCATTACGACAGGCTGGCTCCATACTATGGCCATAGTACTTAGTTCATTGATTGTAAATAGTGTAATGTAAGTAATGTAAATTAGTATGACCATGGTCTTGTATATAAGTTAATGTAAAAATTTCTTTTGCTTAGCATTATCATTATTAATGTTATTATTATTTAAATACTTGTATGTAATGATGTCTATACTTTAATTTAATTTTTTTTTTTTTTTTTTTTTTTAAATAAGTGTATATTTTGTATAATTCAGCATTATGAATGTGTTTAATGGTTATTTTGCATGTTTGCTTTAATGTGTTTTGAATAGTATAGCATTTGTTGGTAACGGGTTTGCTTTCCGATCAAAGGTTGAACTGCCCGGGACGTGCAGTCCTTGAGAGGGGGGGCAATGTTATGAATTTTGTATATATCTGTAAATATTCCATTTGTTTAAATTTATTTTATTTTATTATTGTGAAAATTGCAGTATTATTAATGTATTTCCTATTGAGCATCATGTAACTCAATGCTAAAGGCCTCAGGTGCTTTGCAAGAAAAACAACCTTACAGCATCGGTTTTATAATGGAGTTCTATTGAAAAATCGCCAACGAATGGGTTTTTCGCCAAGTTGGCGATGGTTTTGGCGACTTATTTTTGTCGCCAAATTTGGCGATATATCGCCAAATGTCGCCAAGTTGGCGACGGATTTGGCGACTTTTTGTGCAACCACATCCCCCTTATACCTATACATTGGGATCCTTTCTTGCTTGGGTTCTCTATCGAAAGTTAAAGCACTTTCTGGTAATTTCTAGCATCTGAAGGCTCTGGAATAATCTGGAAAGATCTCTGAAACCTATATAAGGACCTCCATCAGTTCAGTTAGTTAGTTGTCTGTCAACTGCGATTGAATTCATACGAGAGGCTTTGCATTGAGAACTGTGTTACTCGGATCGATTTTGTCGTTGATACGTCGTATTGAACGCATTGTTTCTATGTGAAATTTTGCTGCGCTTTTATTGGATTTGAAGATTACTGAATATCTTGTAATTTTCAGAAGATATTTGCGATCGTATTGCACTGTTTATAGTGAATAAAGTCTTTTTATTGTTCTTATATATTGGCATCAGTCCTTTCGAACCCCGAGCTCACAACAATATCTTTTGACTTAGACGGCCAAACAAATCTAGATTGGATGAGTTTTTTGGATGCTCTAGTGCTTGGGTGTGATAAGTTATGCAGGGATGCAAAAATACTTTTTCGAAAATCTTTGGGTACATAAGGTCGAATTGTATCACAGCTGCTGTCACAGTATATACTTAAGGTTGGAGTCACTGCAACAGGTTTCAAACACAGGGAGATCTTGTCACTCTTTAACAGCTCTTGCAGCTCGACATCATGTTGTTGAGCTTCTGCAATTGTAGCCAAATCAGTTGACTGAACATTGACAGAATTTATTCTTGACAACGTATCTGCTACTACGTTGTCTGAGCCAGGGATATGTCGAATATCCGTGCAAAACTGGGAAATAAAATCCAGCTGCCGGAGTTGACGTGGAGAAATTGCATCAGAGTTTTTAGTAAATGCATGTGTTAAAGGTTTATGGTCAGTAAATATTATGAAATTTCTGCCTTCCAGGTAATGCCGAAAGTGTTTGACAGATAAATAGATAGCGAGAAGTTTTCTATCATATGTGCTATATTTAATTTCTGTTGCACTCAGTTTGCGGGAGAAAAATGATAGTGGTTTTGTGCCACTTTGAGTTAAGCAATTTAATGCTGCCCCAACAGCAATGTCAGAAGCATCAACCATTAAGTGGAGTTCATGGTCTGGTGCAGGTTAAGCGAGGGTTGCGGCATTGGCTAAGTCCGATTTACACTGAGTGAAAGCAAGAAGTGCCTCGTCAGTCCAAGGGACAGGACGTTTGTCATTTTTCTTACAGTCACGAAGTAAATTGTTAAGTTGTGCTTGTTTCTTAGCTGCCTTTGGCAGAAATCGTCGATAAAAATTTAACATTGCAACAAAACGCTTTAATTGTGAAAGTGTTTCCGGTTTTGGGAAATCATTTATTGTAGACACTTTTTCAGGGAGGGGTTGAACTCCCTCTGGCGTCACAAGACATCCAAGGAACTTTACCGAGGATTGTCCTAGAACGCATTTGGTGGGATTAATTTTTAAACCATGTAAATTCAAACGGCTACAAACTTGGTCGAGATGTCTAATATGCTCAGCTTCATTAGCAGAAGCAATCAAAATATCGTCATAATAAGGTATACAAAACTCTAAGTCAGATAGTACCTCATTTATAAATCTCTGGAATGTTTGCCCAGCGTTGCGTAGGCCAAAAGGCATGTAAACAAACTCAAATAAACCGAATGGTGTTGTGATAGCGGTTTTTTGTATGTCCGATGGGTTTACAGGTATTTGGTGATATGCTTTGGTTAAGTCTATGGTAGAAAAAATAGTTTTGCCGAATAAGAGTTGTGTGCAATCATGAATATGTGGCGCTGGGTACCTGTCAGGTACAGTGACAGAATTGAGACGCCGATAATCACCGCATGGGCGCCATTCTCCGTTTTGTTTTTTTACCATATGTAGCGGACTAGCCCATGGGCTTTTTGAGGGTCTAATTATTCCCTGAGACATTAAATACTCAAATTATTGCCGTGCAGCGCGTAACATATCAGGGGCTAAACGTCTTGGCTTAGAAAACACAGGCGGACCTGTTGTTTCAATATGATGAAATGTTGTCAAATTTAAAGACAATTTGGTTTGGATAGTGTAGTGTTTATAATTTTTGGATATATTTTAAGAATTTTTTGAAATGGTGAATCACCAAAAGCAAAAGATATATTAGAAATTTCAGAGCTTAGAGTAGCAGAAGCGGCAGCAGAAGAAATTTGAGTAGTAGCATCAATTAATTTATTGTTTCTAGCATCAACTAATAGATTAAAATGCTTTAAAAAATCAATTCCGATAATCGGTTGACGTACATCTGCAATAATAAATGGCCATGTGAAACTACGGCGTAAATTTAGGTCGAGAGTAAGACGTTTAGTGCCATAAGTTTTTATTGTTGAACCGTTTGCGACATAAAGTACCAAGTCGCTTGATATTCTAGGCTGAGAGGCAGAATTCCTTGGAAGAACGGAAATATCTGCTCCAGTATCAATCAAATATTTCAAATTTGTTTTAGTATCGGCCAGGAGAATACGCTTGAGGTGGCGATCACGATCCTGGCTTTCCGGCGATCGCCAATTTAGTTTTCCGCTTGTCGGAAAGAACAGGGTTGTGTACGCGATACTCCAAAATGTATACACTTTCAGCACTCTTGTCGCCAAGTGAAGAAATCCGCAAAATCAGAAATATCGCCAATGGCAAACTGCGCAGCGTACATTCAATATTACAACCCTAGCAACTCCCTGTCTCTGCGTGCCGTTTCTGTAGTCCACGTGTATTTTTCTGGGATTTATTTTATTTATACAATATATTTTTTGATTTATGATTTACTTATGAGTGTGCTTTTTATCAAATGTTTTGAAGTAGCGGGGAATATATTCACCCGTTTGAGAAATTGCCACAGGAAACATCTGTATGAAGAGAAAGGTCAGTGAATTTGCAATGTGTGTCTTGTAATTTTGTAAAAATATTATTTGTAAGGTAAATTCTAAGATGTAGAAATTGTATGCTGTTCGCGATAAGACAGTGATGATTATACCAACATAAATGAATGTAAAGTTATCTTATCGGCGTTTATATTTTCTGAAACTTTTTAGTTTCACATATCTGTTACATGTTAAATAGTGGTGTTTTGAGTACTTGGTCTCGGCCAGCAAAATACTTTGTAGAATTTATTAAAGCAAAGTGATTTGCATCCTTATTTTCTTGCACAAATTGCATGTTTTTGTTTTGACAATAATTGAAAACTTTGAATTTTATATTCAAATGATAATTTACAAAATTTCATTTATTTTTAAGGCTTTAGGACCAGCGTCTACCGTGTATAAAATCTGCTGATTTAATTGAAAAACTAAGTGAACAAATTTAATTTTTAAATTGCACTTACCATAAATTAATAACAATTTTTTTTAATAAATAGCTGCTTTTATTAACATCACGTAATTAAAAAAAATTTAACATTGTAATCAAATTAGATTATTTTTAAAAACCGTGCTATGCATATTTTATAGTCTGGCAATCAACCAAACCCATCAAGAAGCAAGTAATAATATTACAGGGCATAACAAATAGAGGGGTTCATGGGGCTCAAGCCCTCCTTATTTAAATAAGGATAATTTTTTAAGTCGCACAAGTTGTTAAAATTCTGTTATTTTCTGTCTTAATTGTTTGATTATTCATCTCTGACAAAACTGTGCATTAAAAAAAAAAAAAAACAACAACTTAATATTAATTAAATTTACAGTAGTAAATAAACTAGTAAATCTACAGATCAAGAACTAAAGTGTCAATTCTGCAGTTTTACTTTTAAATCATTTTATTTAGTATTTGAAATACTCAGCCACACAGTTTCATTTATTTCATATTTGTAATGCTAATCACTAGGGATGCAATGAATATTCAGTATGTATTCGGCCATACTACCTACCGAATATTCGATTAGGCTGAATATCAAATTATTTGGTTTGCCGAATATCAAGATATTCGGCCAAACCAACCTATTAAAGAAAACGCTTTAAAAAAATATTTTTAAAACTGTAGATTAACATTAATTTTTTTGCCATGCAAACAACACTAAGCTAGACATTCCATTATTCAGAATGCAGTTGACAGTGTACACATATACTGCGTCACTGACTAAAATTCAGTCACTTCCAATGATTTCAATGTTTATATGATGAAAATCTTGCTAAAATATCTTCACTATTGTTAAAGTTGTGAACAAAAATTCAGGTTCAGCTTGAAGTGAAACACCCTGTATTTTTGATTGAATAAATGGATAACGATGCTGGTTTCCTGTACAGAAAATGTCTGTTGTGACTGCATTATCTCCCTTGAGTTTGTTCTAAAATTTTAGGAACACTCTGTACATTTCAAACCTCAGAAAATAATCATCCATTTTAGACTCTTCTGGGTACATTCAGAAACTTTATTCCTAAGTTGTCACTATTTGAATATTTTTTTTTACTCATTTCATGGCAAGCAAAACACTATATGACTGTAAAATAGTCTTTCAAAATTTCTTTTTGATTTTAAAATATTGTCCTCTAAAAAAACCTCATTTTTTAAGATTTTCTCTATATAAAGCCTAATAAAGAATGCAAAAAAAAAAAAAAAAAATAAAATAAAATAAATAAATATTGCTAAATTTTTATAGCTTGTTTTGACTAAGATTTTAATGTTTTTCATTTTATTACTTTATTACAAAGTAACAGCCAATTAAGCCAGAATTTGAAGAAAAAAAAAAACTTATTACCAGGAAGAAGGAAAAAAAACCCCTGACAAACTCAGCTGAAAATGAAGCATTTTATTACATATTAATGGTTTAACATAAAAACAATTATAAATTTATATAGATCATTCTAAAATTCTATTATAATAAGACAATCTGTAAAAATGAAGCTCATGTTGTTAATTTAAATTATTTTACAACTAAATAAGCATTCCTTAGGTATTTTTAACTATTTTTATTTATTCTAAAGGGTGCATAAAAACGGAACAAAAAAAATTGACTTTAGTGAAATATTTAAAGTACTAAGTTTTTTTTTTTTTCTCTCTAAGAAAACATTTTAATGTGGTTTTTTTTTTTTTTTAGAGGACAGTTGTTTTAGAATATTAGAAGATTTTATTGATGTATTTCAGTTCACAAAAGAAGCCATGGAATTCTTTTTAAATTAAAAATGTTTTAAAACTATCCTTAAATTAGTCAAAAAATTTATTAATTTTTTTTTTTTTTTTTTGTAAAATTTAATTGTGAAAAGGTTTTGTTAATCAAAATTGTCTTTGTGTTAAATATGATGTAAAATTATTTTAAAATTTAACTTTTAAAAACTTACAAATCCTGAAATATAGAAGTATTCGGCCAAGCACTTACTATTCGGTACATTCCTACTAATTACTATAAGTAATATACCAAGTAGTGTCAGGGAGTTTAACTGTTAAGAATGATGAGAAATAAGATTCCATTCACTAGTACTCCAAAAAAAATTTTTAGTAACTCCTTTACTCCCCTTCCCCCTTGTCACAATAATTGGATAAATTTAACAGGGGTCGATGTAGGTTTTTTTTTCTTGGGGCCCATTTTGTGAAAAGTAAAGGTTATTTTTGTGAAAAATAACATTTTACAACGAAAGTTGAAATCCAGTTAATCAAATTCGAACCAAAGATTTATAAATAAAAACTTTTTTAAATCCTTTTGCTGAAGTTTTCTGCTCTGGTGAACTTGTTTGTTTACAAATTACACATTTTAAAACATAACAAAATAATAAATAAATAGTAAGTTTTTATGGAATAGAATTTTGTGAAGGGCCTTATTTTATCAAATTGATTTTTGTGAAGGGGCCCATTTTATCAAATTGTTTTTTGTGAAGGGACCCATTTTATCAAATTGATATTTGTGAAGGGGCCCATTTTATTAATTAGATTTTTGTGAAGGGGACCTAAACAGGCCCCAAATTTTTCCTGGATCGACCCCTGTTTAATTCCTTTAAAATTTAGTAATCTTCTACTTAAAAAAGACAAATATTGATCTTGTAATAATGACAATATTAATTTAAACAGTGAATTATTCTCATAAATATTTTATTAATTATTGATATCCTAATTATTACATTTATTTGAAAATGACTATTTTGTTTCATCAGTGTGCTTTCATTGAATTCTGGTTCTAAATACAATCATCAAACAATTACCTGTTACTTTTTGTTGGGTGTCCATTACTGGAACAGAGAATGCATTGTTGGAATTGATTTATTTCTGTTATTTACAATTAAATTCTGATTTACATTGGGATGTGTGACTATGAGAATGAATAAATATTGTTGATAGATTAATATAATATAAATAAAACTAGAATGTAATTATTGTAACTATTAATTAAAAATATTTTTTAAAGAAATTCCTTTAGGGGTGTCAATTACTGGTATATCTACCATAGCTGTTTTTTGTTAGTTAAGCCTAACTGTCTAATTCTTTTATCTTATTTGGTCTTATTTTTCAAAAATATATATAAATTTTACATTATTTTAAAGAAAAAAATAGAAAATTTATTCAGAATAAGAGTTGCAAGCAATATGATGGACTAAAACTCACCTGTTATTTGAATAATCCAAAGTTTCTTACTATCATAACCAAATTACATCAAAAAATTTCAAAATGGCTTCTAAGCATAACAGTACAGCAGTAAATATTTTACTCTTGAAAAAATAACTGGCACACAAAACTGCTAAAAGTGAATAAAATTATCATTTGTATTAATCCCTTTTTGAATTATTAAACCTAATATAAATTAATAACTAAATGCCTCTGTTTTGAATACCAACAATAGCTTGCTTTTATAGCTAGCACATTTATCAAATGTTCACCCTTTATCACATTATTTTACTTCATCTGAGTTTCTGGTCAGTGTACTGAATAAAGAACTGGCACATTTTTTTTTAAATTTTTTTTTTATATAGTGTGTGTGATAAGTTGTAAGATAATTATTTCTCACTTTACATATGGGTTGTGGAGCAATCTTATGATTTACTCATTAATATATATATATATTATGAAATTTTAATTTAATAAACACCTGGAATTGTTATCTACTTCATATCTAGTATATTGTTATTAAATGGAAGTTTTACAATATATTTCTGTTTCAAACTTTTTTTCAACCAAACTTTTATTTATTTATTTATTTATTTAGATTCAATTTTGTTGTTGTTAATTTATGCCCATTGGAGAATGTAGACATCAGACCAGGTCCTGAAGTCATTGGATTCACCCAGATGTGCAGCTTCAATTTGACGAGACACCATGTGGGCAGCAGTCTGACCTAGTGTGGCACTTGTCTTTCCCTCCAACTGAGAGTACTCTCCGCACCACAGATTTTGCATGCCAGTATGTGGCATTGCCAGGAGCCATCGTCTAAAGTATTAACCACAGCTGATGCTGCTTAACTCTTGTGTTTTGATGGGAACAGCCACTGTACAGCATTGTGACATGTTGAATAAATATTGCCTGCTGTGTATTAGTCTATTTGAATTTTATACGCAAGCAATATTTTTTCGACTACTGGAGAAATGTACACTATGAAGACAATGAAAAAGAAATGTAAAATGATGAAAGCTCTGTTCAGCAACTCATCTAGCAGGGAAAAACCTTTGCCAAAAGTAAGTGTTTATTGCTTATGTATGATTTACCACACTTTTATTAATATTGCTTAAGATTTTTATTGAACTTAATAAAAAATTGTAGCACAACCCAGGGGGGACCTGTTGCCCATTCTTATTTCTGGCCCAAGTAGAATGTAAATACATATATTTTATCATATGTGAGATATACATTTATTTATTTCATCAATTTTAAACCCTAAATAAAAGTATGCTCGATATAAACTTTTTTAATTAACTTTTCAGCAATTACACAGTTTTAATTTTACAATTATGATAGTTCTTACACTATATACAGTGGATTTCTTAAAATTCGCACATTGTTGCAGATGTAAAGATTGAAACTTACAGTTGCATTCATTATAATTTCGAGTGCATTATTACATTCAAATTACTGTTTTAAAAAATATAACCAAAACAGTGACCAGAAATCTCTGGACCTGAATTGCATGTATTTGAGGGAGTGTACTGTATTCACATATGGCATGGAAGTTAAAATTCAATTTTTACTATGATTTTCTTCTAACTTGTCACTTTTTTACTATTATTAAATATCTTGCATTTGTGAAAGCCTAACTATTGTACAAAAAAAAGTACATGTGCTTACTCTTAGTGTGTCCACTGAAAAGTAAATTTGTGGGTTTTTTTTTCTAAAAACTGTTTAGGAAGACACTCAGTGTGACACAAGAAAATCACTATTTTGGCAGTCTGTCTTTGAGTGATTTCTATCCAGAATATTTACAAATTATCAAAAAATGTATTAAAATTTAACAAAATTTTTAATATGAATTTTCCTTGTTAAAGATAGCGGTGACCAAGATTATTGCCAAGTTTTATGACGTTATAATCATTTTAGATGTAGATGTTTGGTATATTTTGGACATTCATATTATATATATATAATGTATACAGAGTGTCCCTGAATTCATGGGCCAAACTGTAAGGGGTGGTAGAAGAACATGCCTGGACAGGTTCAAAACACTATACAATCAGGGCTGTAGCTAGAAGTAAACAATAGGGGATGCTCAAGAAAATGTAGGGGGGGGGGGGGGCTCATACTATTTCTCTCTCTCTCTGACATATGCATGCACAAACACATATATATGATCAAAGTATTATATAGAAAGGTAAATTAGTGTATATCCATATTGTAGGTACTATATTTCTTATTAAATTGTTTATAACTATATTTGATGCTAAGAAAAATAAAGGCTGCAGACAGGGATGTAATGGAGGATATGCAGTATACCTTTTGGATTATTTTAAGGAATACCGTATACTCTCTTCTCAAAAACACTATAGCATATACTTTTTAGGGTATACCCTCTACCTAAAGCGTATGTCCTCTGGTTTTTTTACTACTACATCACTGGCTGCAGAATGAACATTTTCAGCATATAATTATACTAGTGAAATAATAAGTGATGATGTCAATAAGTAAATAAAAAGCTGACAGTTCACCTGTTTCAAAAGAGTTACAACCTTTAATTTTATTCTGACTATTCCCTGCCCTTAAGGATTCTAAAGTTGTTTTTATATGATAAAAAACATTAGAACAATCAAGAGTGTATTTTGCATTTTAAAATTATTTTTGTGTCTAGTCAAAAGCTAAAACCACTTGTATTTAAATTGGCTATAACTCATTAGAATAACTTTGTTTTATGCTAATAATGGAAAATGCTACAAAATGAAAAATTCCAGTATATAACTAATGCAAAAGTGAATGTTTGCATCAGCAAAAGATTGCTAATCCTGAGTATGTGCAGATAGGATGCGCACATATTGAAGCACTTATTTGCAGTTTTTAAACAAATGCTGCAATTTAGTATTAATGCAAAACTAAAAAGCCCCCAAAACTAAGTTCAATTTTTGAAGATAGTTTCATTTGGATTTTTGAAACAGAATTTCATTTGGTGGCCTAGGCAACTTTCCCACTGACACGGCTCACTGAAACCATAATTTTGCATCAGGCGAAAAAAAGGACTTTTTAAAAATGAAAGGTTTATGAAACTTTAAAACATACATATATGTCAAATACTCTCGGTCGAGCATTTTAATTAAATTTTGTAATAGATTAATTTTGTAATTCAAAAGAACGTTAACTATTTTAATTTTAAGGAATTCTTTCTTATTCCATTATTTCCCATGTAAATTTGCATTTAAAAGTAATTATTACTAGTAGAATGCACATTTATGAAAATATATGTATTTTCTAAAGGACAATATATTATGCTTTAAGATTGTACTCAAGTTCAAAGTGACAACTTTATGACTCATACCCAGTCTTTTTTTTTTTTTTTTTCAGTGCTGTGTGCACAGCTAACAATTCATGGATGTTTTGACAGAGCTTTAACATGATGTGAAAAATGATAGTGTAAATGAAGATGACCACGATCCTGAAAACCTTGAAGACAGCAATGTAATTCAAACATATCAAGACGCCTTATCAAAGAAATTATACTGATAATAACAGACTTACAATGTCTTACTGAAGAATGCATGTAAACCAAAAGAAAAAACAACTATCGATAAAAGATTACTTTTTAATTCTATAAACTACTATGTGAAATATGTAATTGTATTTGTTAAATAAATGATTTTCATTAAATTTCAGATTTAAAATAATTTTGTATTGGTAATATTTATTTTTGTGTTTAAGTGTTTTTTGAAATTACTTGAAATAATAAATTTAATAACAAGTCTAATAAAAAAAAAATTTCCTTTTAAAAAATGGTACTGAAAGGTTACAAGTGTAAAAAAATATATGATTTACTCTTTTTTGGTGCGGGGGAGGGGGCTGTTTGCATAAGGCGGAATATTGTCTACCATGGAACATTTTCTCGGTCCCAATCGATTCTGCCTTAGACAGAGTTTACTGTATTTAATATATTTGTGGTGACAAAAAATATAAAAGGTTAATTTTCTTAAGGTTTATGAGTTGTATTACAATTTAATAAATAATATTTTAAGATTCAGAGTTATAAAAATTAAGTGCTAAAACTTGAATGAACTTCTCTGGAAAAAAAATGGCCAAACCTCTAAATAATAAAATTTTACATTGCATTCTGTTTTAAAATTAATTTTCTGAAGGTTTATAAGGTGTATTAAAATTGAATAGACAATATTTTAAGATTCAGAGTTTATAAAAATTAGGTACAAAAACTTGAATGAACTTCTCCTGAACAAAAATGGCCGAACCAATAACTAATAAAATTTTACATTGCATTTATACCCCACTCCACCACCACAAAAAAAAAAAAAAAAAAAAAAAAATCTTGTTTCTTTCCATTTCAAGGTGTTTTTCCACCCTAGGTGACAACTTAAAAATGCCGTCTGATTTTTTTAATCCAGATTCGGCTGTAGAAACTGCAAGATCAGGCAGCTGCCCAGAACATGAAAAACTAAGGGTGGAAAATTCACAAAATAAAAACATAATAGTTGTTGTTTTGTTGTGAAGTCGCACATAATTTTGAAAATTAGCGTTAGGCTCAGGAAAGTATCTAGACATATCAATCAGTCTATGGATAGGAAGAGCCAGTGTTGAATTTAGACATTTTTTTCTGGGAGGGATTTCTGTGGCTCTGGGGGGGGGGGGGATTGTACAGTTCCGGGGGGAGGAAATTGCACTTTTTAACCATTAAAAGCATAAAATCTTAAATCATCCAGAGGGGACATTTCAATGCTCCAGGGTGAATGTCCCCCAGGCCACCCCCTGAATTCAACACTGGGAAGAGCATTATAATTGACAGTTCCATGAAACTGATGTGGATATTACACAAAGATATTTTATTTTGCTGTAATGGAATTCATTGTTATGCCCACAGTATATCTTGGTCTTTGAGTTCTTACGACAATGAGACTCAAATCACTATGATTTTAAATGCTTCAATTCTAATTCTAATAATTTGTAATACTACTACAATTACAGTATCATTTGGGAAAATGAAATATTTCTACAATGGAATGTTGTCTTAAATGAAACAATTACATGGTACTAACAGAAAGAACTCCAACAATTATATCTGCTAAGACCGAAACCAGTTGGCATGTTTTTGACAGTTTAAACTGTTATGTCAAAAACTTCAATTATACCTGCTAAGACTGAAACCTGTATAAAGCATAATTTTTTCCTATTCCTTTCGATTCAGTTTTCACAGGTTTTAATGAATAAATATTTGACAATTTGTATTTTATTATTACATAATTTTAATTTTAAATTAGTCATCTATTAGAAACGTAGTAAAATTCTCTTTGTAAATGTACTTTGCGGAGGAAGGTTTGGAAGGAGGGAGAAAAATCCATGTTTGCCCCATGTGAAAAAAAAAAAACTCGTTTTGGCCCTGCGTGAATGGCAAAAACTATATATATGATAGAATCCTGAATTAGCAATAAAGGAAGTATTAAGTAATCATACTGCAATCATAAGCATAAAATTTTACACGCAAGTTTTGGTACTTTTATGTTAGCCTACACAAATTTCACCAACAGCAGCTAATATTTTTTGCATATGAAAATATTAAATTTGAAACAATGATTTGGTGTTGAAATAAAATGTGTTTATTTGTGGTATTCTCTATTTTTTTGTGTTTTTTAAATTAAATGAGTGAAAAGTTCATATTTTATATGAAATAAATAAAATACAAATGATAGTGATGGGAACAATATTTAGCTATTTATTATCTGTGCCTGGCTAACATAAAAGTACCCAAGTTTCTTTTAAAAAGAGGTAACATGCAACATACAAAACATATTTTAAAACAATTTTATTTGTCATCTAAATAGAATTATATATTAGAGTCATTTTGAAATGAACTACCACTTTATGATTACTGTTACACAGATAATTTGGTTTAAATGCAACGAATGGTTGTATTATTGCTTTCTCGAAGGTTAACACTCAGAAAGAAAGTTGATCTTTTATGAGTTTCTCAATGTTTCAGGGGGGGGGGGGGGAGGTTAATAACTGGTGATTTTGATTGAGGTTACTTTTAAAAACTGAATGTTTTTTAAAAATAATTTTGACCAAGAAAAATGTCATTCTAAGGAAGATAATGTTAGGCCTAATGATCCTATAGTCAAAAGTATCTAATTAACATAATTATAATTGGATAAATAAGTAATTAAATATATAGCTAATACTCATGAAAGGTAATAAAAATACTTACTATTTTATAGGAACTTTTCAATAAATATAAATTAAGGTAGTAATTGTTGTTTTCATTAACACTACTACTATTTTGCCACACTTTGTTTACATTAAATAAAGAACAACAGGGGTCGATCCAGGAAAAATTTGGGGCCTGTTTAGTGCCCCTTCACAAAAATCTATTTAATAAAATGGGCCCCTTCACAAAAATCAATTTGATAAAATGGGTCCCTTCACAAAATTCTATTCCATAAAAACTTACTATTTATTATTTTGTGATGTTTTAAAATGTGTAATTTGTAAACAAACAAGTTCACCAGAGCGGAAAACTTCAGCAAAAGGATTTAAAAAAGTTTTTATTTATAAATGCTTGGTTCGAATTTGATTAACTGGATTTCAACTTTCGTTGTAAAATGTTATTTTTCAAAAAAATATAATAAATTTCACAAAAATAACCTTTACTTTTCACAAAATGGGCCCCAAGAAAAAAAACCTGCATCGACCCCTGAACAATAAAGCTTCCTCTAGCTTTATTTTCAATTACAGATACAAAAGGTTTTGTAAAATAATTATAATACTCATGAGATGTCTAAAGACTATAGAAAAGACATTAATATTAATTTTTAAACTATTATATAAATATATATTAGAAGAAATATTTGTATTTTTATATATTTAAACTAGTCAAAAAGATTTATAAAAAACTTTGGTAAATCGATGTTTTAATTTTAAATTTCTGTAATTTGCTAACTACAGTAATCTAACACTCAAATACTTAAATGCATTTATATGCATTTAAGTATGTGAGTGTTAGATTACTGTAGTTAGCAAATTACACGTAAACCGTAAATTAATACATTTTATTATACATAGCGTGATATATTGTGTTATGTTATAACCATATCAAACCATGAACCATATTATCATGGAATTATGTTATGTTATAACCATATCAAAGGATATATATAGGGTAGTTGTGCCAGTAATGGGCCACTTTCAAAGTTTTTGATTTATAAAAAAATAACCAATAAAAATTTAGCCTTTTATATATATTTTCATAATTCCTGTCCTCCTTGCTTGTTTTATATTCTAGGTTATTGTTGACACTCTTAATCAAACCAATCAGGAAGCAGAAAATAATGTTTCACAGTTCCACAGATTTTCTGTGAAAATCTTAATGAACATGCTAAGAGCTGGCTTCACTTAAACAATTCATATATTTTTTATTTTCTTGAAAAAATTGCATGTTTTCGTTTAGACAATAATAGAAAACTTTGAATTTTACATACCAATGGCAATTTATAAAATTTCATTTATTTTTCAGGTTTTACGACCATGGTCCATTATTGGAATGCTTAATTAGTCAATTTCCAGTAATGGACACCCCATGTGGACATACTGAAAAAGCAAATTCAGTAATGTCCGTACTGCATATTTTTTTTTTTTATTTAAGTGAAAAGCTAAGTAATCAAATATATTTTTTTAATTTCATTTACCAGAATGTAATAATATATTTTTTTATATAAATAGCTGTTTTTATCAATTTCACGTAATTAATAATTTTTTTAAAGATTGTTATCAAATTATTTTTTTGTAAGCCGTACCTTGCATATTTTATAATGTGGCAATCAACACCCATCAGGAAGCAGAGAATAATCTTTAAGTGCATGGGAAAATGAGGGGCTCATGGGGTTCAAACTCGCCCCATTTAAAAAAGGACAATTTTTTAAATCGCACAAGTTCTTAAAAATCTATTATTTTTTGTCTTAAATGTTTCATTATTCATCTCTGATAAAAGAACTACATACATAAAAAATCACTATAATATTAAATTTAAAGTAGCAATGAAAGTAGTAAATCTGCAGATCAAGGGGCTCAAATGTCAGTTCTGATATTTTATTTTGAAATAATTTTATTTAGTATATAAAAAACATTCAACCTACACTTTCATTTATTTGATATATTTTATACAAATTGCTAAAAGTAATATATAAAGCAGTTTTAGGAAGTTTAACTGTTAAGAATAAAAATAAATATGATTCCATGCACTGGTACACCAAGACACTTAATTTTTTTTTTTTTTTTTAACTAACCCTTCTAAACTCCCCTCTCCCCTTCAATGACTTAATAATTTGATAAATATAATTCTTTAAAATTTAGTATTTTAAACCTTCTATCTAAAATAATTAAAATATTGATTTTTTTAAAATGATAATGACAATAATTAATTTAAACAGTGAATCAGTCTCATAAATATTTTATTAATTATTGATATCCTAATTGTTAAATTTATTTGAAAATGACTATTTTATTTCATTAATATGCTTTCATTAAATTTTGGTTTTAAATACAATCATAAAATCAATTATCTATTATTTTTTGTGGGGTGTCCATTACTGGAACAGAGAGTGTCCCATTACTGGAAGAGAGGGTGTCCATTACTGGAATTTTGGGTGTTTTGATACATTTCTGTTATTTACAATTAAATTTTGATTCACATTGGGAAATGAGACTATGAGATTGATTAAATAATGTTGATAGATTAATATAATATTAAAAAAAGTGGGCTATAATAATTATAACTATTAATTAAAAAATATATATTTTTTAAAATTCCTTAAGGGTGTCCATTACTGGCACATCTACCCTATATAATATATTTTAATGGAATATGTGTTCAAAGTATAAAGCATTAAACAGGCAGTTATTTTGAAAATCTCCCATTAATAAAATAGATTGAAATCACTTTTATTTTTTGAATGGATACCAGCATTGAAACTTTAAAATGTAAACAGATATGTTATATAACTGTTTAATGTTATTATAATATGCACAAACACATTAGAAATAATACACAGGTGCTCAGAGTTATTCATAAGAAATACATATAAATGGACAGAAAAAACTCAGTGCTTACCAAACCTGAAATTGCTTTATTGCTCTCTGACTGTTTTTTTTTTAAAATGTGATATTACTCCATTAGTAAAATTTCTGGCTAGCAAGTGCACACTTTCAAAGCAGAAGAAGAAATTAAACTTCTACTTTCAAAAGTGACACCAGCTGGCCAATTAATTCAAAAATTGAATTAAAAGAAAATGTCCATATTTCCCTTTATACTGGATAAGTCTTAGAAAATAATCACTCCAATACGCGAAACACACGGCAGCTACACAACTGAAAATAACTGCAAATGCAAACTAAACGATGACTCTTCTTCTATTTAACTTATGATATTAAGCATTTTTCTTTAATAGCGCAACGAAATTATCAAAATAATCAAAAACAGAGCGGAAATCTATTTTTAAAATATCCATATCGTCACATGCAGCTCAATCTCTGTGTAAATATATAAACAAAACAGCGTCAAAACTGTATACACTTTGTAGCATTGTTATGGGCAAACGCGCCAAATCCTTTGGCGAAATATTTTTCGCCAAGGAAGTGCTGAAAGTGTATACACTTTGGAGTATCGCGTTGTGTACATTTTCGAGCGTTCTTGCCAAAATTGGTATGATAAAAACATTTGCCATCACTTGGTTTCTTGTATTGGTGAAAACGATCACGGGATTTACTTCGTCTTCGGAAATGATTGTTTCGTACTCTTTCATGTGTGGTGTCGCGTTTGTTTACAAGATGTGCCAGCTCACTCACTTGCTTTGATAACTGCGCGATTTGCAACTCTAAACTGCTTGAGGATTCCGGTTTGACTGAACTTGTAGCATTTATCGCTGGAGTAAAAGTGAACTCATGAATTTTATCAGCAATTGTTGCTAACTGGGTGAGGTCCTGATTAAGAGCAGCAAGGATGGACTGAGTATTATTCGGAAGTCTCCCTAGCCATAAAGTTTTAAGTAGCGGCTCGCCAACAGATGTGCCTGCTAAGGCGCGCATGCGTGTAAGCAATTGAGAAGGGCGTTGATCGCCAAGTTCGAGACCTTGAAGTAGAGTGTGGATTCTCGATGCTTCGCTTTCGGAATGAGAATCGATTAATCGCTTTTTTAGCTCTGTATATGGATTTACTTGCGGTGGATTAACAATTAAGTCGCTGACAGAAATCAAAACATCAGCATCAATCGATGCCACGACATGGTTAAATTTAGTCATTTCAGACTTTATGTTTGCTAAACTAAAATTAGCTTCCAACCTAACAAACCATAAAGTGGGGTTGCATTTCCAAAATGGTGGGGGTTTGACTGCTACGTGGGCTATTTGATTAATTGCAGTAACTGGGTCTGGTGGATCAGACATGATTATGCAGTTTGAAAAATTATGGAAAATAAGAATGAAAACACAGAAATAAAAATTTACAAATTATATACACAAGTTAAAGTTACAAATGTTTGAGTGCATTAACTAGTTGACATACGAAATTTTAGGGATTGTTGATAGTATTTTAATATATGTTCCAAAAATATTCTAGGGTTATAAGGAAAGGGCATGTTTACAAACAGGCTCCCCCGTTAATCAATCTACCAATCAAGTTTCCGCCTGTGCAATCATTGCAGGAATATTTCATGGCGACATTTTTATGGTTACTTTTGGAAGTGATCTACATTTTGGCGATAATACCCATCCGGAAACCGGAAAAACTGAACTGTCAAATTAGCTATCTGCTTCGTCATCGTTACGTAAAGCTAAAAAAATCCGGCGTTTTTTGAGTAGTTAGTTTGTTTTAGTTTTTATTTTCTATTATTTTTAAGTAAGTATTTTTCTCTTATATAATTTCATGTTATCTTGAAAAAAGAAAAAAAAAACTAAGATACATTATTGTTGAAACATTAAGAGAAAGATTTTTATTTGTTAACACATTTTCTCGATAATTTTATGGAAAACCATTTAGATGTTTATTAAAGTAATGATTTATCATGTATCTACTAACATTATTTCTTTTTTAAAAACTACAATTTTTATAATGTAAATAGCTAATGTTTTCACATACAAGCATATATTTATTGTCGTTTGCTTGCACAAATATCTGTAACTTATTAGCTGCAGATTATTATTTCTTTTTTAATTTGCAGTACTTATGGCTTAATATAAATTTAATATGAGAAAAAAAAACTTTTGATTAAATTTCTTAACCATATCGTATGTCTATTTTTTGGTAGTATATTTATTATTATATACAACTGTATCTGTATGTTATTTAATTACTGGTTTGGCAGATTTTTTAGTGTAACTTTTTTTTTTTTTAATGGTTTTAACTGCTATGTCAAAAGCCACCATTGCTTATGAAAATGTCATAGCAGTAATAAACATACTAAAAATTTTGACAATATACTCTTAATAATATCTTAATTTGCATAGTAAAAAGAAACCTATATATTTGTGTAAAACTCATATTGTTTGCTATATAATAAACTATCAATGATTTGTGTATTTAAACTGACCAGTGAACTTTCATACTAACTTTTTGTATGTAACTTATTTTTATATAGATACAGTGATCTATTTAGGAAAAATTTGGGCCCTTTAAAGTTTTTCATCTTAAAACAGAACCCTTCACAAAAATTTTCACAATAACAAAGGATCTTTCACAAAATTCTTTGCCTTAAATAAAGACTTTTCACGAAACGTTTCCATCTCTAAACTGAACTTTCCGCAATTTTAATTATTTCAAAAATAAAATCTGGAACCTACGTATAACATTATTTTCAAATTTACAAAACACTGACACAGGTTTTTCACAAATATAAAAACTTTTCACAAAAACAGGACTCTGGGAGAAGACTGTGGACAGAATCCTGATATATGTACTAGGATAAAGGTGCCAGTACACCTTTAAGGAATTTCTTTAAAAATCATTTTATAAATCCACTATTTCAGCAATGGATACCATTCAAAAGTAATAGATAAATGTTTTGTATTTAGAATCGGAACTTAATGAAGCAAAATAAATTTATCAATATTCTCATATATATTTTATTAATTATTGATATCTTAATGAATATGAATAATTAATAAAATATATACGAGAATAATTAATTGTTCATATTAATTATTGCCATTATTACAAGGTCAATATTTTAATTATTTTAGATATATCTTAGTTAATCAAATTATTGAAACAATAGGGAATATTTTTTGATGTAAGCACATTTTTTTCTTTCAAAAATTAAAATGTTTGGATAATGTACATGTTTAAAGATTAATTTGTGAGTATGCTTTGATTATATAGTTTCATTTATACTTTATACAGTAATAATAGGAATAAGATAAAAATTGAAATTTGGGTACTTTTCGGCTAGCCGGGCACCAGTGATATATGTACATAGATAAATACATACCATATATACTCGTGTATAGGTCGAAGAATTTTAGACAAAATTTGGGAGCTGAAAATGGGGGGTCGACTTATACACGAGTAAGTAAAAAAAAATAAATAATAGCCGAGTGAAATACCGGAGTCATATTTTTTTTTGCAGATAATTGGTGAATGTGCAATTCTTTTAATTAATCACATATGAGTCTAGGTTGGACAGACAGATAAAAGCGGACAATGGTGATTGATAAAAAAAAAGGTCAACAATAATGTCTCTGTAATTGTTCTGCACTCATTTTCTCTTGGGATAGAATTCCCTTCAATACAGGGGCATTCCTTTCAACATTTTAATCCCCTTTTTAAAAAGAGTTCAATTTGAGAATGCTTCTATATTTCTCTCCTAAAAGTCCTACAATACAAAGAAGTACTGTATTTTAGCAGTATAAGAAGTTGTTTACCTTTGTAAATAAGGCTTGAATAAATTAAAAAAAAAAAAAAAAAGAAATCATTTAAATCGATGTGAATAGCTTTCAAAATAGTTTAAGCTTCTTCAGTTTTACATAATTATACAATTTTAAAATGTTGAATTAAAAAAAATAAAGAAGTCTAATTAGAAACGTAAAAAAAAAAAAAAAAAAATGTTTACTAATTTAATGAAAATTTATTATTTTTTTTTTAAATCCTCGATTACAAATCATTTTTCAACATACTACCAGAAATGTGGTTTGACTTATACACGAAAATTCAATTTTTTCCAAAATTTTACGTAAGAATTGGGGGGGTCGACTTATACACAACTATATACAGTATCTATATATATATATGTGTATGTATGTATATGTATACGTAGATATGTGTATATAAGTGTGTGTGTGTATATATACATGTATATACAGGCTGATTTTTTTAAAGTTGTGAAAGTAAAACACTATAATAAAAGAACCACTGATCCAAATGACCTGAAATTTCACCAGTATGCTCCCAAAGCAATGGGTATTTATTAGGCATGGTTTAAAAAAAACTTAAAATTGCACCAACCTATGGCGCTGTAAGGTAGCAGAAACAAACAATATCGTCTGTGGGAGGAAAATTATGGACGGTACTTTGGGAAACCTTCTTCTGTAGGCCCTCTGTCATCATTGGACCTTTTCTTAAATTCTTAGGTGTCCTAAATATCCTAAGAGCAGTTGCTGCGCTGTCATTATTCTGATAATACAGTTTCACTAACAACGCACAGTCCGTCAATGGCGCAGTCATTGTGAGAATTTCCGTAGAATAATGAACAGGGGGTGTGCGTACTTCACGTTTTTATCGCCAATGTGCGTGTGCCGGGCATAAATTCATCTCCTGACTTTACGGCATGTACAACGCCCTCTGTTGGTGCGATTTTAATTTTGTTTTTTAACACAGCGAAAAAATTCCCATTGCTTTGGGAGCATATTGGTGAAATTTTATGTCATTTGGATCCACTGGTTCTTTTGTTACAGGGTTTTACTTTCACAACTTTAAAAAAAATCACCCTGTATATCACTGGCGCCCAGTTAACCGAAAAGTATCGAAATTTGTATTATTTAATTATTGCTTTTACTTTTTTCTTTTTATAATCATTGCTTACTGTTTATTCAGATAGGTTTGATTACAGATTCTATTCAAAGATGGTAATGTCTTGTTGTATTATTGGGTGCAGCAGCAAATTTGCTAAAGGGGCTGGCATTAGTTTTCATAGATTTCCTGTTGATGAAAATAGAAAAACACTATGGATTAATGCAATAAAGAGGAAGGATTGGAAACCTTACCATCAGTCTGCCGTATGTGGAAAACATTTCCAAACAGGTATATGAATTTTTTATATTCTTTTTAGATTATTTTATATTCTTTAAAATTTTAACTTTTTCAGTAGAAAATTTTGCTTTATGCTCAGACATCAATCTAAACAAGAGTTAAATTTATTGTAGGAAGGACCTGATAAAATATTCAGGTATCTTGGTTAACATATATTGGTTAGCCCTTTCCCTTTATTTGCACGACTTAATGCTACTCAATAGTGTTCAGTTGCTTCTCTTATCAACCTACTCATGTAAACAATTCTTCCAGACAGTATGTTGTTAAATATTATGTAACACACAACGTTTAACATTTGTTGGTTACATCTGCGACACTGACATATGATGATGGAAAGGCGCATACACATACATGTGTGTAAGTTTAGATTTAGGCAATTAACAGTAACTTTTCAAAATACAAATACAAACAAAATGAAACCTACAAATGATATTTGTTTGTTTTGTTATTTGTACTACTAACTAATGAAGTTACTTATTTGCATATTTTATTAATTCTGTAATTACTTACTGTTCTCTCTAGACCATTTTTTAAGGATGCAGCACCCTGCCCTTTTTTAAATTGTCAAAATGCATCCTGCTTTTTTAAAAAATAGGTTTGAAATTCACCTTTAGTTTTTGGTTTTATACAAGTCTGTATATATATATATATACATATATATATATATATATATATACATATATATATATACATATATATATATATATATATATATACACACATACATATATATAAGCTCCAAGTTATGAAATAAAAGAAAATACTCACACATTGTGTAGATTGTGTGAATATATTACAATAAATACTCTAATATTGGTGCACATTTTTTTATTATAATTAGAGGAATAATTTTCTAATTATATTATTATCATTCTATTTATATTATTTTGTAAATTTGTTGGACGTCCATAATACAAAATATATAGATTTCATATTCAAATTTTAATAATATGAAATTCGATGACAGAGGACGATTATTAACTTATTATCTGTTGTTTTATAGGTAACCCTAGTAAGGATAAAACACATCCAGACTTTGTACCAAATGTTTTTCCATACTCAGTATCCACGCAGAAAACCCGAAGTGATGCTTATAAAAAGAAGTGTGAAAAAAGAAATGTGACTAATAAAGTGTCACCAAAAAATCTTCAAGTAGTTGCTGTTTTGCATCCACAAAATTCTTTAATTTCAGGTAATGTTATATTGCATATTTTAGGAAACTATAACTAACTGTCCACGAATAATTTTCTGTTTTCTTATAATCTTTTTGAATGCATTCATTATAATGCTCTTAATAATCAAATAAATATTAGTTTTTAGGTGCGTTCGTAATTATATAAATACGTAGCACCTATTGTCGTCGCTTGGTCCGTCCGTCTGTCTGTCTGTCTGTCTGTCCACATATAACAATGCAAAAACTACCCAACCGAATGGTTTGCAATTTAAAATATATTATCTTTGCAGAATTTTGTTGAGACATTTCAAATTTTATTAAAATCAAATCAAAACTTTAGGAGATATTAATAAAAATATTTATTAAGAAATTTGATTTTTTTTTTTTAATCAGTGCTTTTTTGTTATAGGAGGTTCCGAAGTTCAATCGTCAAGCGACCGAGATACTTATTTTATGACAGAAATTAATCTGCAGACGATATAATTCATTTCACAGAATTAAAAATCAGAAAATATCTGAATATTTATGTAACTAGTTATAGTACGAACGCACCTCATTTGTCACGTTTGACGTACAATTTCCAACTTGTTTCACTCATCATGAATTTAAACCTTTTCCAGTGGATAAATTTGAAATAATCATTTGGTTTAACAATCCTGTTTTAAAATCAGATTTCTACTTTATTCACTTCATTTCTGTTGTTTCAGGTCAACCTAGTAAGGAGAAAAACAGTCCAGACCTTGTTCCCATTGCTTATTCATATTCAAATGGAAAATTCATAGGTAATTAATGTAAATAGTTTGGTAGATGTTCTCACATTTTAAACAGAATAATGCATTCAGCAGTGGTGGCTCAATCTATTGGTGCACATGAGCACATGAATTCCCCCCCCCCCAACAAATGAAAAAATAAATTAATAAACTCAATAAAATATTAAACCTATTTTCAGATATTTGTCAATTTCCAGCTTAAATAACCCTGTGTCGACTGCAAACTCTTTTAAACATGTCCATGGTTACTCTAATGTAAATTAAAAAAATTAATACAACCCATGAGCTGCCACTGGCATTAAGTATTTTAATTTCTAATAAAAATTAGTTAAAACATAAATAATTATCAGTATGTATTTTTATGATTATGTAATTTGTTTTATGCTTTTTTTTGTAATTGTTTAATATCTATTAATAGATATTCGGAAAGAAAATGAAAGATTGAAGAAAGAGGTTGAGGAATTGAAAAAAGAGGTTGAGAAATTAAAAAAACAGCAACAAGATAACACCATAAGTAGCACTTTAGACATGCATTTCCTAAGAAATGATGTAGAGGTACTAAAAAATAAATTAAATTTGGCTCATTTTCCTTCTCATGTTCTTTCTAGGGCTAAAAAACTGACCTTTTATACAGGTGTCCCAACTAGGGAAGGATTTGATTGGATTTTGAGTACTTCCAAAGAGTACATAAATCAATCGTTTTCAATACCTGATGAGCATCAACTTCTGATAGTGCTTATTAAATTAAGAATGGCACTGTGTGATGAAGACATTGCAGTTCGTTTTAGAATATCTAGAAGAACAGTGAGAAGGATCCTTGATGTTTGGTTGCCAGTGTTAGCTAGCAGGATGAAATATTTAGTGTGTTGGCCAAAAAGAAAGTCGATTAAAAAAAATTTGCCATCCTGCTTTGAACACTCTGTGTATAAAGATGCTATGTGCATCATTGATTGCACAGAAATTAAAACCCAACGACCTTCCAACATGAAAACCAGGAGCCAGATGTGGTCGAACTATAAGCAGCATTTGACCATCAAATTTCTAGTTGCTATTACGCCACAAGGTCATGTTTGCTTCGTTTCAAAAAGTTATGGCGGAAGAGCCACTGATAAGGAGATAACATTAAAGAGTGATTTGTTAAATCACCTGAAGCCAGGCGATATGGTGTTAGCAGACAGGGGATTTAATATTGCCTCTGATTTGCTGTTAGAAGGCATAAGGGTAATTTTACCTGCATTTACTAAAGGCAAAAAACAATTACCCACTTCTGAAGTAATGAGAAGCAAAAGAATATCTAATGTACGAATCCACATTGAAAGGGTCATTGGATACATGAAGAGGTTTAAAATCCTTAGCAATACCCTTCCAATAACATCATTAAAATATGTGGATTCTTTTATAACAATTGCTGCTGCACTCAATAATTTATGGCCTGGAACAGTGCTATAAAAACTGGGTAGCAGTAAATTATTTTTCTCCCCACCCCCCCTTCTCCTCCTTATATACCTGTAAATAGCCTTTTTATTTGTATATATTATTTCATTTGCATTCATATTACAGTAGACTCTCTCAAATCTGCACATAATTGCAGATGTAAACAATGAAACTTACAGTTAAGGTGTAGAGGGAAAATTCAAGATTTTTAAAAATTATTATATCATTCCATGCACATTTTAATATGTAATTCTTGTTAATATGGCTGAACACATATGAGTATAACTTTATTTCTGAAAAAATTCAAGACAGTGCTGATCTTAATGGTGATCGCGATGTTTTTACCAAATTTATCTGTATTAATCAAGCAATTTTTTATATTAAGTTTGGCTAAGCATGAAATAAAACTTTTTTATTTTATTATTTTTATGTAAATTATTAATGTACCTTTATGAGACAAATTTCATTTAATAATTTAAATATATATATATATCATCATTATTACATGCCTATTTTGTTATGCATTATTGTTTACTTGACCTTTACCTTTAAAATTTTAATCATGTTTTAAATTTTTTTAATTTTTCTTACTTTACTTAATTATTTTAATATTTTACTTTATTGTAAGCATTCATTATAATTTATAGTGCATTATTACATTCAAATTACTGTTTAAAAAATGCAAACAAAATAATGACCAGAAATCCACACAACCTCTGGTTTCAAGCTATGCGAATTTGAGGGAGTATACTGTATATGAAAATAATTTTTCTGGAAATGTTTTATTTAGGAATGCACCAAATACTGATTTTAGAAAAATATTAAATATTCAGCATACAAGTGAACTGAATTCCAAATAGTAACTATTCAGCTAGTTGAATACTCCTATTTTTCAGAGCTTAAAAGTTTTAAAATAATTTTACATCATACTTAACACAGACAGTTTTGATGAACAAAACCTTTTCATAATTAAACTACAGTAGAAGATCTTTATAACGCAATTCTATATAATGCAATTCTCCATATACCGCACAACTTCTCAGATGTAAACAATGAATTTTCAGTTAAGATACACCTCAATTCTTACATTATAAATAGTTGCTATTCTCTAGAGGACTCAATCTGATACATTAATTTAACTTTATCTCCTTAATTCAGAGCTAATGACTGAAAAAATTGCTATGATTTGATACAGCTATGTTTGGACAATCTTTATAAAGTAAAAATAACAATGTGTGGAATGATCTATATTATGCAAAAAATCATAATATATAACTCCTGGTAATAAAGAATGCAATATAAAGATACTCTAATGTATTTTGGTATATTTCACACATATTTGGCCATGTTTTACAAGCTAACTTTAATGATGTGTGAAATGTGATCTATATAGCGCAAAATTCTATATAACGTACAACCTTGTGTTTTTAGGTTTACGTTATAAAGATCTTCTACTGTATATAATTAATGAAAATCTATGTTTTGAATTGTTATTTAAGAAGGATAGTCTGAATTAATAAAAAAGTTAACTCCATAGCTTTTTCTCTGAACTGTATATAACTGTATAAAATTCTTATATTCTAAAACAAATATTTTAAAATCAAAAAGAAACTTTGAAGAAATATTTTATAGTTATATAGTGTTTATTCGCTAGGAAGGGAGTTAAAAAAAAAAAAAAAAATGGTGACAACTTAGCAAAAAAGTTTTTGAACAAGTTTTCTATTCAGCCTTACTGAATATTTGGTAGTATGGCCGAATATTTGGTGCATCCCTAGTTTTATAATTTGCATAGTGTACTTGTATAAAAAAAAAATATATATATATTCATACAAAAATACTGTTTCATCATGCATTATTATTACCATACTTGCATTATTTGTTCAGCTGTAAATAATTCTTTTTTAAAATATTGTATTATTGGCATACATTTGTTTACCTGTACATAATTCTTTTGGAAACAGTATTTCATCATTTGCATAATGTTTTATGTATGTACCAAATAATTTATTTAAAAAATGATATTGTTTCATCATTTACATACATGTTTTATAATTCAAATATTTTTTCAGAATTAATGCTTTTTAATTACCACAGATGTTTCATTTGTTTATCTGCAAATAATAATTTTGACAATACCGTTTCATCATTCATATATATTTTTTATTCATATGTATTTTCTATTCATTTTAAATATGGGCTAATCATTTGTACTTTGTTTTATTATGTAAATAAGTTCTGGGAAATAACATTTTTTAAACAAATTACACATTTCCATAAGTATTCTAGAGTGTAAATAACTTCTGGGAAATAATTTATTAAATTTTTTTTTTTCAAATATGAATTTTATATACAGTAGAGTACCACTAATCCAACAAACCTGTAATTCACAGATGAATGAAAACAAAAAAATAATTCAATGTGAATTTTTTCCTGCAATTTAAATATTATTTATGATATATTATCAAGTATCATTTTATATAGCTTAAAATACAGATAGTACAGATATAAATTTTAGTTTTTTAATCATTCAAATGGTGAATTTAAAGATTGTTACTTAGAATATATATAAAACTATTTATTCAAAAACAACCAAGCAATTAAACCTTTAAGTCTATATTAATAAATATATATATATTTTTTAATTAATCATTACACATGTATTTTACAGTATTGGATATGTAAATTTCTAAAAACTAAGTTTGATGGTTCAGCAGACATTTATGATTGTTGGTAACCCAAGCATAACAATGTTTGAAACCAAGCTGTGCAGATTAGTGGTCTTCTACTGTATCTTAAAAATAATACAGGGTTCCTACAGGTTAAGGAATTTCTAGACCAGAAAATTCTTGGGAACCAGTATTTTCTTATAGTAAAACTCAGCTTTAATAAGGCGAAGTGTTGAAAGTTTAAATTAGAGGATATTTTCTGAAAAATTTCATAAAATGTAGGAACCCTGTAACTTTATTTTTTTTTGTTCCAAAAAGAGGGCAACAATGAGTGTCTTGGTTGACATGATACCCCCACAAAAATGTGGATAATAGAGAGTTATTAAATTTTCCTATACTTAATTCTGTTATTATGCGACTATAGGTTTAATGGATCATGGACGTTGAATACCAACATTTTTAATAGTAATATTTGCCTCATTTAATCACAGAAATGTATACTTAAATAAGGTTACTGTTAAGGTGAAGGTTACTACTGTGAAGGTTACTGTTAAAAAATACTGGTGTTCAAGGTCCATAAACATTTAAACCTATAGATGTGTAAAAACAGAATTAAGTGTATTGCACTCTCGGGGACCCTTAACCAGTGGGACAATTTTACAAATTGAAATAAACTGGGATTCTCATAATTATAAAGCAAGTGTCTTGATAATTTTTGTAAAAATATAGTAAAACAGCAAATATCAGATCCGTAATCATTTAGTTTGCCAAATAAATGACATTAAAAATAATTGGTCAAGTGTGAGTATAATTCGCAGTCAAAAGGTTCTGTATATTAAAAAAAATACACGTCAAAACACCTTTTATATATATTTATATTTAAAAAGATGTATTATTCTATTGAAATGTTCTTTGTTTAGAGGGAGGTCATGACCCCCAAGACCTCCCCTTGAATCTGCGCTTGGAAGCTCACCAGTTTGTGTTTTTATTCATGTGCTTGTTTATAGTTTTTTTCAAATGCAGTAAAATTTGCATTATATATAATTATTGTTCATATTAACTTAGTTATTAAATATATTTAACTAATTTTATATTAGATTTTCTTTTTTATTGCAATTTTTCCTAATTTATAGTCTGACTGTAAAACATAAAATGTAAACAAAGGAATGATCTATAATCTGCAAAACCCTCAGTCCCTAAATATGCTGATTTCACAGAGTTGATTATATAAACTCATTAGTGTCCAGTCCTTCATTTAAAATGTATAAAATTAACAATTATTCTACAGAGTGCATAGGAAAGTCCCTTTAGAAAATACTTGTGAATGGAAAGAGCTATAGCTATGCAAGTGAGGTTAAGGTATAGTAAAGAACGATTACACCCAACCTAATGCAAACGACAGAAGCACCCCTAGTGATAAAATTTGGAAGATACCCATTGTAAATCAAAAACGAAAAGATAGAGCAAAATTTCCAGTTAGAAAGTTTAGAGCATCAATTAATTAGTACGAAATGACATTTGGTTCACACGGATAAGATAAATCGTTGCCTAGGGACTTTCCTATGCACACATACATATATATTCTCCTAGTTTTCTTTTGTTGTTGCTGTTGTTTGTTTAATTAATAATTTCACAAAATAAAAAAATATATATATTTTTATATAAATAAAATATTTGAAAATAATTTCTTTGTTTTCACTTTTTTTTAAAATTACACTGTTATTCAATATATATGCTATGATATAAATCTTTTGGGAATTGAAATAGGTACCTTCACAAAATTCTTTTTACTAAAATAGGCACTTTCACAAAATTCCATTCCATAAAAACTTGCTATTTATTATTTATTTATTGTTTTGTGATGTTTTAAAATGTGTAATTTGTAAACAAACAAGGTCAACAGAAAAGAAAACTTCACCAAAAGGGTTTTAAAAAGTTTTTGTTTATAAATGCTTGGTTCGAATTTGATTAACTGGATTTCAACTTCCGTTACAAAAATATAATAAATTTCACGAAATGGGCCCCAAGAAAAAAAAAAAACCCTGCATCAACCCCTATAATATACAATTTATATTCAATTGAATAACAGCAACTGTTTGGTTGTGGGCTGTAAATTCAAAAGTTCAAATTATGAAAACAAAACAATCAAAACCAATCCATTTATTTTATTTCTTATTTTTCAACTTTTGTTTAAATTACTTGAGATTAAATTTTTGGCTTTCTTTTTACATTCCTTCCCTTAATACAATCCTTATAATAATGATAAATAGCAAATGAAAATAAGCTGCAGTTTTATACAAGAAAATGAAAAAAAAAAAAAAAAAATCGCCCATGGCAAGAAGGTTAAAAGTTTGGAAAAGACTGAGTTACTATATTTATCAATTTAAAATGAAAAGAATATATATATTACACAATTTTAGTATGACGATAATGTAGGTACTTTTATCTCATCTGTTGCAAAGAAATTTATTTTAAATTATAAAAGATACCTCATCCTAAAATGTTTAATATATGTGTTGCTTATAAATTACTTTACTAATTTTTTAATTTTTCATTTTGTAAAATTAAAATTCTTACATTTTTAATATAATTAGTTGTTTACTTAACAGGTCTCCCAAATGGTCCGCCAACTGAATACCAATATTTTATAACAAAATTTCATGGTAGGTTTGTACAACATTTTCACAAAAATTTACCTCCGAAGGTAGTTTCTGCAAAATTTGCAAGAAAAATCTAAAAATAAAATTTTCTAAGAAAATACCGGTAATCAAAAAGCAGATTCATTTGGGAGCCCTGCTTAAGAAGAATACAGAAGTAAAAAATCAGAAAATATCTAAAAATTATTCCATATAAAACTCAAATAATAAATAAATAACCGAGTATTCGCTATTGCGGAAATAAGGGGAAGCATAAGTTTCATGAGAACCTAAAATATGTTTTTCTCCCCAAATTCACAAGAATTAACTCAATAAATAGAGCTATGCCCCATACAGATGTTTGTCAATGTTTAATTTGACCAAAGTCAGTGGCGAGGCATGAGGTTTTGTGATGGTCATTGCTAGTTCACAACATTCCAGCGACGCACCCATTACCGCATCGAAATAATTCCATGCTTTCTGTTTATTGAAAAGTGTTTATTGCAATTAAAAACATAAGTTTAAAAAATATTTTATTTCCAGTAAATGAAAAAAAGTATTACAATATGCAACTTTACTTTTTTAATACTATAACTAACACTTCATTTGTAAATGTAATCCAGTCTCCGCGTTTTGTGGCAAATCATCTCACTTAAAAGATTATAAAAATTTTACTTCTGTTTCAGTAGCTCCAACATTTCTTTTTTAATTGCAACCAAAAATATTATTCATACGATCTTCAGTTTAGGTGGATGTTTTATAGGTATGAATTCTTTTTAAAGCCAACATTTTCCAAACGTCATCGAAGATTCTATCTTTTTCCATTGTCATGTGAATCAAAAAGCATATATACTATATTATACTTATTATATTATATATTAAGCAAAATAACTACAGTCGTTAAATTTTAGTAAGCCTTATCTTTTGTGATTTGGATAGCTACTTTTTGTATTTAACGTAAAAAATCGAATCAAAGGTTTAATGATCAAGCGACCGAGATACTTATTTTTTTTACAGAAATTAATCTGCAGATGATATAATTCATTTCACAGAATTAAAAATTATCAAGATCTGAATATTTATATAACTAGCTATAGTACGAACGCACCTCATTTGTCACGTTTGACGTACAATTTCCAACTTGGTTTTTTTTCTGCTCAGCAGATAATTATGGTTATTTTCTGCAAGATACAATTTTATTATTTACACAAGAAATGTCAGAACAGGCTTATGAGTCCCCCAGAACTAATGTACGTTCTGTATTATCACAATATTGTGAGGGTATCACCCTTGCCAAAGGGGCTCATTGTAGCTCACTTCGTTCTTTTGCATTTTTTAATAAAAATATCTTGCAAAAATCTTTTTATTCTCCATTAAAATAATTATAGATTCAATTATGTACATACATAAAAGACACTTTTTTTTTCTCCAAATAACTTTTTTTAAATAAACATGTACAGATTTGAAGAGTTCAGCTGAAAGCAGTTTGTGTAGATCCATTTCTATGTTGATGGTAGATCATTTAGCATTACCCAGGGAGCACCACGGGGAGGCGATCTACATTACTCCCCATACATGTATGTTATTTATACATATAAATATAGTTTTCTGTTGAATAACAACAATAAGATATTTATATGGATGAATATGCAAACATATATATGTGTGTGTTTATGTGTACACAATCATAAAACTGAAAACAAAGTGTATGATTTTGAAAAATGTGGGTTCAAAATTCCTTCCATTCAGAGATTCTATGTAAATAATAAATCTGATAGAGCTTTGCATGAAAATAAGCTAATCTTGCTCTAAAAACCTTTTTTAGACAAGAAGACTGTGCACTTTAATTATCACTAAAAATTATTATTTTGATATTCTTTAAAATAGGGTTGCTAAGCAACTATAAGTAAAAAGAAATGCATTTTAAAATTTGTAAAAAATATGGAAATAAAATGTTTTATATTTCCAGAACAGATTGCAAATTTTTTTCCAATTATTTAAACAATTAAATTCTAAATTCTAATGAATGTATCAGCAAATTTTCAAAGTTATTGGATATCTATAAATCCTCTATATAAAAAATTTAGCATTAGTAATTTTACATTTAAATCCATTATTCAAATATGCGATTTTCATTTCAGTTAAAAATGAAGTTTGAAAATAGTCTGCATTCCCATAGGAAAGCATTATGACCTAAAACGATATGTTCTATAATTTTCGAACGAATGAATCAAATGTAACTAAAAACTATACAGCTAATTCTGGGTACTTCACCAACATATCCACTAAAAATCAACCTAATAGGACGATTTTTACAGCAGTTATTGTGGGACAGACGGACACCAAAAACTTTTCGTGTCTCTACAGTGAGCCTCAACTGACATTTCGGCAATTAGGTTAAGTGTTAATTTTTTTTTTTTTTCAGCCTTGTTCAAGAAGCCAAGCTTTTTGACATCATTCATTGCAGAAGCTTTCTTATTTCTAAATTCTTTTGATTTAAACTTTTAAAAAATGCTTTCAGTAAAAAAAGGGGGGAGGGGGGGAATCGCATGGAAAAGTACAATGAAAGATGCCATATTTTATCGGCATAAAAACCAAATGAGTTTCAGTTTATCTGCAGAATATTTCATTTTGTCATTGTTTTTCTGAGTTTAAAAAGTATATAAATTTTCCATAAACACACACATTTTTTTTTTGTCTTTTTTTTTTTTTTTTTTTTTTTTTTTTCATCTTTATTGAAGGATGCCTGAAAAGAAAAAAAACAAAAGGTTATTCAAATGCAATACAGAGAAGATAGTAGTCCCTTTTTTTTCACCTATATATTTAAAACAAAAAGCACATTCTGTCTAATTTTCCACGTGAATATCATCTCTTTGTGCATGCGCCAACAATTTTATTTTCTAAAGAAACTCTTGAAATGGAAGACTTGATGAAAAGTAGTGTCAGGATGATCTGCAAGAAGTTTTCATTCGTATGTTTCCTGTACCTGATTATATTTCCTGTACCTATTATTTAAACAAGTATTTACTTTACATTAATTTTTTTTCTTTTGACTCATCATCTTCATCTTCAGGAGAGAAAAATAAGACGCCAAACTGAGGAAACAAAGTGGTACTCGAGTGCTCATAAATGATTTAATTTTTCTTTTGACAAAGAGGATTCTTAAATTTAAATTATGCTTGATGAAAACATATGAAACAGTGAAATATACATGAAAGTACGTAACCATGCAATTATTAAAATTGATCGAAAATCAATAATAACTGATTTTTTGATCCGAAAGAACTAACTGATTAAAATGCAATTGTTCAGGACATAGCAAAAGTGGGGAAAAAAAAATCTTTTTTTTGCAAATTTTTATCCATCAGTGTCAGTATATTTGAGGATGAAATAGAAAAAAAAATTAAATATATTATAAATTACATATAAATAAAACAGGAGCAAATATGTAAAAATAATCTAAAATGAAGAATCAACTGCCAAAATCAGGAAACTTGACGAGCATGGCTTGACTATTTTATGTGTAATTGTACTTGAGAATAATTTCTTTGAGCATACATTAAATAAATGTAATTTTACAATTTAATACATATGTACATACCTGCCAACTTTTGAAAATGGCAAAGTATAAATTGATGTGTAAAGAACATTTCACATATATATATATATATATATATATATTTTCATATTACTGTATTATCCATGTAATCCATTTTTAAAGTAAACAAACAGTTTTTTTACACTTTTAAAATACATAGTAGAAGAATACTATTAAATAATACATTGATAACCATTACAAAGTGTTAGATAAGAAAAATATGAAAAACTAAAAACATTACAACATCCATTAATAAACTGATTTTAAAGAGATATACATAATTGTTTTCTAATTTAATTTTTGAAAAGAATGTCTGAGTAAATTTATTCAAAACATGACTTCTTTTTACATTGCAATGAAAAGTAAAAAATCCTCTAATGATTTATGACGATGAAACCTGAATTCATTCCTTTTACTATACTAAATATCTCCCTTGCATTCAGGATTTACTGTTATTGAACATAACTAAAAAGTAATTCATAATTTAAGGTGGATGGGATAAAACTTAGTAGAATGTTTGTAAAAAAGTATAAAAACAAGTATCCTAAGTGTAAAAAATGGCAAAAAGTGTAAATTTTACACCTAAAGTGTAAAAGTTGGCAAGTATGCATGTATACAGAATATTAATTGATAAAAATCTAAAAGTCTGAAATGCAGTTTTTGGCTGACATTTAAGTCATATAAACAATAAATAATGCATTTTATGAATTTAAGTGTATCTTCACTGGCTACTAATTTGATAATTACAATGTGCTGATAAAAATCTTTAAAAGAAATGATGGTGTGATGTTATTCTGTCATTTATGTTACAAAGACAGTGAACAATGCATTTAAGAGCTGAATCATGATTAGCCAAAAATAAGTAAATAAATTAAATTTTAACAGTAAAAAAAGAAAGAAAAATGCTGAATATGATGACATTATTGTTCAAAACGTTTTATTATGTAATCCGGGACATAAATATATTTCCCTGAGGAATATAACACTAACAAAAATATTGTTGAAATAAATATGCGACTAGTATTAATTGCTATCATAAAGTTCATGGTTATTAAACAGCAAAAAAAAAAAAAAAAGTTATCCAAGCTGACCTTTGTGACAAAGTTCACATCCAAAAAAGGTTTAATTAAGCAATCTGAGATAGAAATCTTAATCAGGGGTGGATATAATAAATATTTAAATTAGGAAAAATACATATGCTGGTATTAGTTATCATACAATATAAGATTTAATACTTACGCTTGGCGGTGTGAACAATGAAATTTTCTCCCTTCAGTTTTACCTCTTTTCCTATTGCTCCGGCATCCAGGAATGCAACAATACTTCTTTCCACCCATTGCTAATCAAAAAACATATACATATATCAATATATAATTCAGAAAATTAACGATAAAATTCTTATATCGGATACTCACCAGACCAATGTTCATGCACCCGACGATGGCTGTCTCTGTTAGGTAATCATATCAGGCATTTGAAAATTTCTGTAAAAATGTTACAATTTAAAAAATAGGTTTAAAAACAAATATATAAAATATGCAAAAAATCTCTTCTAAGCAAAGTTTAAGTATAGCATTAATTAGACAACATTCCTAATTAGTACCAGTCACATTTTTACATGATGATTTGCAGTGGAATTAAGAGTGGTGACAATTTTTTTTTTTCAGGACTGTACCTGTAGCCTAAAAAGATTTTTTTTATAAAAGCAAAATATTCAGTAAAACACACGGAATGTGCTACGTGTTGTTAATCAAAACCAGGAATACAATCCATTATCAAATTTATTTATTAATATCTTTTTATTGTTTTAGCAAGTCTTAAGATCATAACTTAAATTTCTATGATGATAATTTCATTTCAATGATTATTCACTTGTTTAAGTCTTATGAACTTTCTTTGAAATAAAAGTTTAAATTTCATAAATTTAACAAAAATTTACTATTAAGTAAAAATATAAAATAGTTTAACTATATCAGGTGAGAAATTATCTTTAGTATTCTTATATGAAGTTTTAATTACCTGTATAGCTGGAACCATAATTGAATAAAAAAGATTCTCCAATGCCAACTTGTGTTGATCCCAAAAATCTGATTGAAGATAAATCCTCTGGACATGCAAATCAACAGTTGTCCATACAACAAAATCACAAAACTCTTTTTGCGTAATTGCCAACTGCCCTTGAACCTAAAACGGAAAAATATGCAAAGAAATGAGAAATATAGACATACATAGGCTGATGATTTTGAAAGAATACATGATGATAGGGATAAAATAATTGCTAACAGGTATAAAAGGTAAAAAAAAAATCATTATTAAATGAAAAACTACATTTTGCTTGTTTCTAGCAGTAATTATCACTTTAACAATAAAATTTATCTAAACATAACATTTCTCAGCAGTTTTAAATTTTCTTTACATTTCTTTGAATTTATTTACATTATACTCAAACATGTTAGGATATTTAAATTAATAGCTGAAATTTTTTTTAGACTTTTGCAGTAGATACTAGTTTAATTATTAGGCATTTTTAAAAATGCTATTTAAAGAAACAAGTAAGCATACCCAAAAGAAAGAAAAAAAAAAGCACCTTAATGTAACATACCTGATAATAATACTCATGAGTTTTCTTTAACAAACCATCTTCATCTAAACAAAATGCCTTGTCAACAACATTTTTTATATACGAATCGCTGTGTTTAAGAGGGCACTTTATTTCAACAATGCCTTCTCCACAGCAGTCACATTTGCATAAAGCATCTGGAGTAGCTGCAAGATGAGGCATAGAGGGATTAATGAACACGCCACATTTTTCTGTAGAAAAATTTGTATGTTGACAAAGCATTTGCTCAGTATAGCATTCAAGAGCAGTGGCTTCCATCTTTATTCCCCACTCTCTATATATAGAAGGTATTTTCTTTTCATTATTAATGGTTCTTCTCGTAAAATCATCATCCCAGTTTTTTCTCCGAAGAAGTGTCTTAAAATTGGAACTTGTGAAACGTCCTTTGCGATGTTGAAACCATAGAGAACATAAAGACTGCCCGACAGTTTTCTTCAAAATAATTCCACAAATTCTGGAATTGAAAATTTCCCTTAACTTTTTTTTTAAGTCTTGTCCTTTGAAATTGCAGACAACATTTATCAAAGTGGGTGGCATGTTTTCATCATCATCATCAACATCATCATCACCACCACCTTCTGCTGAGTCAGTTGATGAATCGGATTCAAATAATAATCCACAGACAGAATTTGGGAATGCTTTTTTCATGGCTTTGATTTCAGTTCCAGAATACATTGGAAGATTGGGACTTATGGGGCGTTTTATCGCTCGTCTTTTCTTTTTTTGCATCCAATTGCATTTGGACAGCTCTAAGTTCTCTACAGTTGCACATTCGACCTATAAATGAAGGGGAAAAAAATACATAATATATAAAAAAAGAAAAACATTTAGCCTTTTTAAAAACATTCTAATATAACAGAAATTTATTCTTACATGGTTCATTATCAGTGATAAGCAATGGCTTTACAAATTTGATTAAACTTGGTAGCCAGCAAAAAATTCTAGTAACCAGTAAAATACATTTTAAATAAAAAATTATGAAAATTTTAATTTTAATTTAACATTGTGACTAGATGATTAACAGATGCTGCTCTTAATAAAAATTGTAGCAAAGTAAGTTTCTTTCAAAGTAATTGGAAAGAAAGAGGGGGGGGGGGAGGATGTATGATTGACTTATTCATTTTTAAACACAAATAACTAATAGGGCAGAAAACAATTTAAAATATTTTAATTTTAAAAGATTTAAAACTTTGCGTGTTGAGAGGAAGAAGAAATTTTTGAAGTTAGGTGGATAATGTACTGTATTTGCTCGTGTATAATGTACACTTTTACCGCAAAAATTTTAGAGCTTAACCCATCAGGGTATGTATTTGTTTTCTGTAAAGTTGAATACCACGAGAATTTAAGAAAAAAAATTTCAAAACAAGACAATGCAATTTTTTACATTTTTTTTTTCCTATCAAAGTAAAAGAAGTAAAATTTTGTTAAATAATTCAAACTTGAATAAATTTTATTTAATATGGAATTCCTCAACAATCAACATTTTAGAATATGAACAATCACTGAAAATGTTATTGTTTGAAAATGACAAATAAGCTTTTTAATATGTACACTTTATGTATCTTTTGTTTAATTACATTCAAATATTGATTTTGGAAAATCTACATAATTAATACAATTATTTTTAATTTATTTATTAGGTCTTAATGATTCCAGAACATTTTCAATTTAAATTTAAATACATTGAAGAATTTTAAGATATGAGTCACCTTTTTTGATGAAAATGTACTATTCCATACACAAGGCAAATCTGTTGGAGTAGGCTGCAATTCATGACGTGCTTTTCCCATTTCAATTTTGAAAAGTAATGCAGCAACATGACTGCAAGCTTCTCCTAATCTGTAACAGAAATATAAACTAAACTTAAGAAGGGACACCAGTTTAAAACTTTCTTTTTTTTTAATAGAATCAAGTGTCTAAAAATAACCCAGAAGTGATTTTAATAAAATTTGAATTACAAAAGTCACAGTGAAAAATACAACACAAAACCAAACTTTAAACTAATTTTTTATCAAAACGACATTTTTTACATGGTTGCTTGCATTTCTCAAGAACTGCTTGGCAGATTTCCTTTAAATTGTAATTACAAACATTTAAAATTGGATTCTCCAAAAGGCTACAGAATATTTTATAATTTTTTTACAAGCATTTTAAGATAACTTTTTTTGTGGGATAGAATTAATTTTTTTGTGATGTGGAGGGGGCAGAGACATGCTGCCATGTTCACAAATTTTGGAGAAAAAAAAAAAAAAAAACCTATGCTAGTTTACATTGTAATTGGAACTCAAATTCTGCTAAAGTATAATTTTTTTTCAATGTTCAAGCTGGTGTGCCCCCTTAATATTTAACATTATCATTTACAATGTATTACAAAAATCCAGTAACATAATTTTCCGTGCAAATCTGCAGCTAAACAAAATTTATCTATGATCCAACAACAATCTGTGATCAAACAACTATTATAATAAACAATATAAAATCAGCAAAATTTACATTTTACAAGGATAACTCAATCTAAAAACAAAGTAAAATTTAGCAAATTTTTTAAACCCAGCATTTTTTTAAGCTATTAGATTAATCTGCAAGGTGTTAAATAATTAATAATAACACCTGCTGATATGCTGCATAGTTTTTGAAACTGGATTACAAAAGATAAATAATTTTTTCATTCAACTTTTAGTACTATAGAATAATGATAATAGTCAATGGAGAAATTTGACTGATACATATGGTAGAATTAAAAATCTTTGTAGCCGTTATATATACATTCTTATTATGTATATGATGTAGCTTTAAAATAACAGCCTAAGGAATACAAAATGCCACATAAAATCACATATCATTTTGTGTGGTTTACTTGACGTCAGCATAAGTAAACAAGAAATAGAATAATGTGATTTGAAGATTAAAATATTGCTAAAGATACAATACAAAGAGAAAAATATTGAAGGTATGTAATTCATGAAAACAATGTTATTAAATATAAAAAATTACAGTTACATACCCAGCCATACATGTACAGTGAGCTGCATAAACTGATCCATTTTCCATAACAATGACCCATGGCTGATGATTTTTCTCATTAACAGATTGAGATCGTTGAACCTCAGCTGTTAATAAGCAATATTCATTGCTCTTCTCTGCATAGATGAATACTTGCTGGACCTTGCCTAAATGGAAATATACACATAGTTTCAAATTTATGCAATTTTTTATTTACATAAGAGCAGCATAACATAGATGATTGCTGGGAATCAATATAAATGAAAACAGCTGATATATAAAAGCTTACATTTCTTTTTTACAGAAAAAAATTATGTTAACCTTGTTATTCTATATTAATTTAGAACTGTAAAATTAGAAAATAAGATAATAACTACTAAATCCTGTACATATAGATATTAATTGCTGTAATTATCAGAGTGATTAACTACTACAAAGCTTAATGGCATTTATACTTCGATAAAATATTTTTACATTCAGTTAGATCTATAACAAGTTTAATTAATTATAGATTTTTACTAAGAGGCTTTTATACCTTAGAAAAACTTTGCAAAATATTAAATAAGAATGTGAGCATTATATTACAAGCTTCTTTTCTTAATTGGGTAGTATCTTCACAAAAAGCACTGCAAATTAACTTCACCTTGGATTTTAATACTTTTGCACACAATTAAAAAACAGAATGAATATGCAATTAAAAAATAATGAATTTATAATTTTTTAGCATAAATCGCTCATTTTAATCATATTAAAATCATTGACACTCAGGATATAGTAAATAAATATATAAATCATACTCACCTGACGTGACATATTTATATGCCGATAACGATTTGTAGTTTTTTAAAGTCACCTCGTCAAATTCAGTGCTATTGCAGCTTTTTAAATAAATATATATATCACCAAATTCGACAGGCGGCCACATGTCAATGTTATCTTTCCACTGATTTTTGTGAATATTATATGGATCCGGAAATTTATATAAGCTGTTTTCTCCTCCATTTACCTTTTCTACATATCTCATCTTAGCTGTGATATGTAAATTTTCAGCATATGAGGATAAATTGCAAGAATTCATGTTGCTTTATTAAATAGCACACGATTGCTTTAGCTGTCAAAGCTGTCAAACACAAAGCGAATTTTAAAAACTACACTACCGACAAGTTAGCCAAAAGCCAAATAATTATGATTTAGGTGCGATAAATACGCCAAAAAGACAAACATGATATCATATTTAGACCAATAAGATCGTCTGAAATCTTGTGTACAGTAGGAGTTACAACGAACAACAGGCGAAAACAGGAAACCAACAGCAGTTTCGACCAACAGTGACGTCAGGTGCCCTTTCCTTATATAAACATGAGTGCAAGAAAAATGAATATTAGCAGATTATGGCAATAAAATCGTGCGAAAAAATAACATTTACTAAAAAATACGAATAAATTGAAAAAAGCTTACCGCTACCATGCCAACAAAATCGATTACTGACCACATCCTGGTAAATTATAAGATCACATATGCCGTTTACTTGATCCGTGTGAGATTCGGCGTTATCAGGACAAAATCAAACACATTTTGGCGAAAATATAAATCTCTTTGCATCACCCAGATAATAAGACGATGTATTCTTGCAAAATTGCATCATGCTTCAGTACGAAATCATATTGCGATGTAAAGCGATTTCTCGATCAGCTATGCATCTTCTCGATCCGATGCGTGTTCAAAACACGAGGGTCACCAGCGTTAGGATTTGGTGTTAGGGTTTGATAAGTGATGTCCTAACTTAAAGTAAAAATAACTTTGATTATAACTAAAGATTATTTAATCTTTCCAAAAGAAATACACAAATAATTAAGGTACAAATAAATAAGGAAAAATGCAAGCTACATCCTTGCGTCAGATTAGAAAAATGAGTCGCTGCAAGCGAAGTCTGGAAAACAGTCCAGAGTGTCAACAACTTATCTTGTTGCCACAAACGTGAAGGTAAAAAGTTCTTGAAAACACCTGTTGCCACTAACACAAATTTTATCTTTTCCCTGCCATCTGGTGGAGGATAATGGAAAGTTCACCATAGTTATTAAAAAATGTAGCTATAAAACATATAAATCAATGGAAAACGGTAGGTAATAAATTGTAAACGTAATAATAAACCGTATTAAAAAAACATATGTTATTATAGGATATTCCAGGTAAAGGTACAGATTACTTTAAAATACAAGGTTAAATTCACCGATATATTTCGTTTGATTCAAGGTTCTTTTGGGGAAACCGACCAGCGCAGCGGGCGTAGTCTGCTAGTATCTATATATTTATGCATTTGATTGTTTAACATTCAATTTCGTTTTTTTCGTAATTTTTATACATAACATGGCTAATAATATGGATTATTCTAATCTTTCTAAAGAAAAAAAGGAAAAAAACACATAAGTTTGAAAATAATTCAAAAAGTAGAGATAATAAAAAAGATAGATTCTGGTTCATCTACTCATTTTTTGGCACAATTGTATTTTATTTCTGAACAAAAAAAATAATGAGTATTGAGGAACTTCAGGGCCAAATACAAAACAAAAAACTAAAGCAGACTACTATTTTGTCCACGTTCACAAAATTTAATGTAGATAAATGAATGAAGCTTTCAATAAAAAATATACTTTGCTTTATACTGTGGAACCACTCTAAAAAGACGGACCTTGGCATGCTGCCAAAAAAATAAACCCATCCGAAGGGAGGGAAGCATTATATTAGGAGGAGACAAAATACAGGTTTCCCTTATCTTGCCTGACCGCTTGTCATTTCTTCACTGGCTGTTCTTGTACTATTAGCGTTTGTTTTCTCTCTCCTTATTTTGTTTGCTATTCATTTTGTATTTGTTTCTACTTGTATAAAATGGATTTAAAAGAATCTAAAAGCTCTCAAGGCAAACATTTTCACAGTGCAGTGAAAAATATGTTAAACAATGTTGTAAAATATTGTGATAATGAAGCAGATAAAGGCTGCCTACTATTCCATTAGCACATGCAACAAAAAGAGCTAGTGCAATTGCCGGTGTTTCGGATAGCGCTATAAGAAGAATTCGGAAAGAAGCTAATAACAATGTAAATAATTTCGCTTCTCCTAAAAAGAAAAAGGCGAAAACAAAAATAGAGAATGTCAACTTGGATAATTTTAACTTGGATGTAATTCGAAGAACTATCCGGGACTTCTACACTAAAGATGAAAGAGTGCCTACTGTTCCGAAATTGCTAGCCAAGTTGAAAGAAAACATACAATTTTCGAAAGGAAAAGAGACACTGCGCAAAATTCTTCTTGAAATGGGATTCCGCTGGAAAAAATGTCAGAATAAGAGGAAACTACTCTTGGAACGAAGTGATATTGTTTTATCTCGCACGAAATATTTACGGACTATTCACCAGTTCCGAAAAGATAGAAGACCGATAGTTTTTGTTGATGAAACATGGATTGACAGCAATTTAACTGTCGGGAAATGCTGGCAATCGGAAGAGGTGTTCGGTGTTGTGAAGACGGGGGCGGCATCGAGACGCATTATTGCTTTATGTGCAGGGGGGGGGGGGATGGGATTTATTCCAAATTCATCGTTGATCTATAAAGCCAACACGACGACCGGTGATTATCACGGGCAGATGAATTCACAAATTTTTGAAAAATGGGCAAATGAAAAATTTATTCCAAACTTACCTAAAAATTCTGTTGTTGTAATAGACAATGCGCCATATCACTCTATTCAATTGAAAAAACCTCCGAATTCTTCAAAAAACAAAAGGGAAATTATTGATTGGTTGGCACTGAACAAAGTGTCATATTCTTCAAACATGCGAAAAGTTGAATTGATGGACCTTGTTAAGACGAATTCGCCCTCTACTAAAATATACAAATTTGACACCATGTTAGCCGAACATGGGCATTATGCCTTAAGATTGCCTCCATACCATTGCGACATAAATGCAATAGAGTATGTATGGGCGGATATGAAGGAATTCATTCGAAAAAGAAATATAACGGCGGATTTAAATATGGATCAACTTTTTAAATTGACCAACCTTGCACTAGAAAATGTTAATGCTGAGAAATGGAAAAACTACTGCATGAACATAGAACACCTGGAAAATGAGTATTGGAAGAAAGACGGCATAATAGAAAAAATGTGTGATCCATTAATTATTTCGTTCGACGATGATGATGATGATTTTTTTCCGGATGATTCTGATGATGACATCGAAAATGAATAAAGGGAATATTATGAATATTATGAAATACAAGCATTTTTATTGCTTTATCTTTTTCTGAGACCTTTACTTTAAAATAATTTTATTTTTACCAGCTTTAGCATATATTTTTTAAGTTCTTTCATCTCATTTTGACAATAATTTAATTTTTATTCCTATTTGCCTGAAATTTTTCAAGAATTAACATTCAAATACTTAAAAATCGAACAGCGTCTTTAATTTTCCTATAAATTCGGCACATTGTGAGTTACAATTACAATTTTTTCGTGAACTTATCCGAAAAATAGGTTCAAAGGGCGACCTTCAACGACATTTTCAGTAAGATTAGTTATTTTTATAATAAAACGAAAAACGCTGTTCGATTTCCTGATATCTGAATAAGAAAGTCTGAAACTTTCGCGCATTTATGAATTAAAAAGATTTAGAAAAAGGTATCCGAAAACTTAATTTGAATTCGAGCACATTTTTAAAAATATTTGAGTGTAAAAAATATTTTTCATCCTTTAGTATGACTCTGTACTCTTTGAACTATTTTCTTTTATTATTAATTGAGTATTTTGTCATACATTTTCGCCATATAATTAAATGGTTTCATGTACGAAAATAAACATGAGCAATGAAGAAAAAAAATGGAATTCTTGCGGTAAAATTAAAAATATATGTATTAATAATCATAATAGTAAAAGAACATTTTAAAACCACACTTCTCCTACAATTACATAAGTGTGCCCTATAAATATAAGGAACCGATTTTTAAAATCGTAATTTATTTAAGAAAACAATAAATTGCAATGTCATGTGTAAGAATACAATAAAAAATAGTATTTATTTACTTAACATTTTTATATCCGATAATTAAATAATCTAAATTATCATAACATGTTTCTTTAGATTGAAGATATCCCCTTCATCGAAGTGAAAACTACAATTTTTATGTGCTTTATTACATAAGAACAAAAATCCTTTTTATAATCTTGAAACAAGTAAAAATGGAACTATCGGAAATCAACTCATTCCCCCCACGAAAGCAAAACTAGGGGAGCCGGGCAGACTCCCTTTCATTACCCCGATCCCTATTATGAAGAATAGACTGGTCATATTTGGACCTGTTACTCACGTGACCAGTCTTTAAAGCTTGGCTGAGCAGTAGTGAGTTTTCATTGAATAAAACAAGAAAAATTGACATTTCATCATTATTATGCATATTTATTACTGCATCCTCAATTCCTGTTTACTTGACTTTATTTTTAATATTTTAATAATTTTTTCAATTTTTATTATTTTACATTTTAATATTTCTTTAAGTTATCTTAATATTTTACTTAAATTAATTTATCAGTTTACTTAATTATTTTAATATTTGAATTTTTGTAAGCATTCATCATAATATCTTATACTTTACTACATTCAAATTACTGTTTAAAAAATTTAAGCAAAAAACTGACCAGAAATCTAAAATCTGCACAATCTCTGGCAACTATGAAATCTTAAAGGGTGACCTCCTTTTTTATTGCAGATTCGGATTCTAGGGGGAAAAATACGTAACTTTTATATTTAACATTTTCTAAGGAAAATCGTAGATGACGCTGTAATCGAGTAAAATGCAGTGACAATCGTTTCCTTTGAAAAGTCTGGAATCAGTCGAATAACTCGAGAAATATACATTGGATTGAAAAACGGAAAAATACATGTTCAATAATTTTGAAAAATCTATTTAAGGATATCAAAGTTGCCATTTTTCAAAAATATTGAACATGCATTTTTTCTTTTTTCAATCTGATGTATATTTCTTTAAAAAAAATTCAATCGTTTCCAGATTTTTCAAAGAAAACGATTCTCACAGCATTTTACTAGATTACCGCACCATCTATGATTTTCTGAAGAAATGTCAAATACAAAAGTTACGTATTTTTTCTTCTAGAATCCAAATCTGCAATAAAAATGGGGAGTTACTGTTTAAGATTTCAAAATGATCCCACTTTCCCCCTGGGGGGGCAAAGTTGGGGGAGCAACTTTGATATGCCTAAAAAGATTTTTCAAAACTATTTAACTTTCCTTTTTCCGTTCTTCAATCTGATGTATATATCTTAAGTTATTCGACCTTTTCCAGACTTTTCAAAGGAAACGATTCTCACTGCATTTTACTCGATTACAGAACCATCTACGATTTTCTGAAGAAAATGTTAAATACAAAAGTTACGTATTTTTTCACGTAGAATCCGAATCTGCAATGAAAAAGGGGTTACTATTTAAGATTCAAAGTTATCATAGTTTAAGAGATGTTTAATATTAAATTGGTCAAGATTGTTCTCTTAAAAAAGTTTTTTAGGAACGAAAACTGTGCACAGGAATTTAACCACAATTTAAAAGGATATAGCTCACAAGCTTTCGGTGTGTAGAGTGCAATTATTTTTTTATTTGAGTAATTTTTTGAGGTTATATTTACATTTTTTATTCAAATTTTATTATTTTTATGGAAATTTATTTCATATTTCAAAAAGTCCATTATTTGAATTGTTGCCAATTTGTAAAATAGCATACATAATAATATTCCCTTTCAATTAAAAAACGTATTTACACGTGACTATCATAAACAGAAATAAACAATTAAATAATCACTTGTTAAAAGCAGTAATTTTAGAAAATTACCTAAAAAGAAATATACTTGCCCGTGAATATTAAAAAGAGAAATAATTAAATTATTACACATTCAAAGCATTTTATGGGAAAACTTACGTCCAGTTAAAAACGCTCAAATAAAAATATTTCCAAACAGTTTCAATTTAAAAATATATTTACAGGAGATATTAATTTATTTCAACAAAATCTGTTATCTATTACTGCATTTTTTAAAACGGCGTAAATAATAATATTTCCCTTCAATTAAAATATATTTTTATGTTTAATAATAGTAATAAAACTTTGAAAATTACGTTATATTGGAAACGATATATTTAAAACGTCTTACTGGAAACAATTTTCAGTACTTCTTCATTCATTCTTCTTCAACTTTCCAGTAAAAAGAAACTATTGCCAAATTATTCGCCAAACTCTAATGCCCAAAAAACCAATGGAAGAATGCTGCCATTGGAATCTGAAGCCCCGCTCACTAAAGTGTCAACTGTCAGTAACTTTAAACAATAAAATTTATAATACATTACTGAAACGAGAAAAAAGTGATCTTAAATATTTATTTATTTGCAATATTTTTCTTAATTATCCCCCTCGACTGATTGATAGGAGTTTATGACGTTAGTTGAAACGGATCTGTTGGGCGTAACTATGCATAGTAACATTTTTTCAACGCTTTTTCTCTTTTAATATTATGGCGAGCCATTTAAGGTCGTAATTATTATTTAAATTAACGAAATAACTAATAAACTGATAAAATATCATTAAAAATACAAATAAATATCAAATACAAATCTCTGGATGACATAACAAAGAGGTGTAACGTATCTAATGTCAATTGAATGTGACATCATGATAACGTACTTTTGACGTTAAATGCTATATTTTTGTGACAGTTTTTCCTTTTTTGGATAGTGGTCGATGGGATAACGGATAAGTATAAATTTTTTATAACATCTTTATGAAATTCCCCTATGTATCAACATTGTTTACTTATCCAATGTTTAAATGATTTTATTTAATCAATCATGAAAACAGTTGTTAGCTCTTTTGACAGCAGTTGATTCGGCCTTAAAATTCCTCAGTGAAAGCAAAATTAATGGAATCCCTGTTACAGCAGATCTCCACTGGTCGTTTACTTATAATTCAGTCTTCCATAATCGTTTTAGAGTTGAACAAATTAGAGTGTTTTTAGGGTTTGCGGTGTCAGAACGGGGGTTGGGAGTGTAACTTGTTGGAGGCAGAGCCCCCTAGTTATATAAAAAATTCACAAGTGTCAATTTATTTTTTTACATCATGTAAATTTGTATGTGTAAGGTGCCTGTACCCAATATGGACACCGTAAGGAAAATTAATTTTATTCACACCCGTGTATACGTCATAGGACTCCAAAAATATATGACCACTATCCCTGGACTGTTGACTATCATTATTAAAATTAGCGACCTTGTAATTATTCTGGTTTAATTTAAATGATAAAAACAAAAAAATGTTTACAAGTGTCCATATACGGAACCACCTGTCCCTATTATGGACATGCATGTTCATATTAGAGACAGGTGGCTCCTTATTGACCTATTACACAGGTTATATGGAAGAGCCACTCTGCCAAGAGATTTTAGAGGAGAGGGGATAAAAAATATATCATAAAGTATTGGGGGGGGGGAGGGGGAGACAGTAAATATCTTCAGAACATGCACTTTAGAAGGGGGGGGGGGTTCATTTTCGGTTGTTGCTCTTCGAAGACCCATGCTAAGCTCAGTTACTACAAAATATTATGAAATAATATAGCTGGTTTTGCTTAGCTTTATTGCATCTGTCTGCAGAATTTACATCTGTTATTACTCAGTCCCCACAGGATGGACAAATAAAAACTTCTTCATCATGGGCGGTAAGTCCCACACAGTCCTCATAGACATATCTGCAGCATGTGATGCATGGCCACATGTCTGCAACAGCATCAATACTGCATAAGAAGCAGTACCAGCTCTCCTTTGTTGAGGAAGTCACACCGCTGGTACATGCGATTTCGCTAACAGATACGTACTGAGGGGAGGCTTCTTTTGATTTTTCTGCAAGGGCTTTTTGAAGGATATTTTTCTTGGAGGATTGTTCAGATGGCATCTTGTTGAACAAGGATTTTACCACTTTGATGCCTTTTGAGTTTATCGCCTGGTGACGTTGCGTCTTCTTCCTTCTTACATTTGGAGTCGATAATACGCTGGTGAAGGAATTTTTATGGAAAATGATCTCGCAGTTGATGAAGGTGAGTCAATAACAGGAGAAGGTATGTTGTTAACAGCAGTGTTGGGCACGCTCGCAAAATACACGAACTAGTTCAAACTCAAGTTCACTTTCTCAAAAATGAGTCAAGTTCGCGCTCAAATTCAAAATTTTTCAAACGAACTCGTTCAACTCAAACTCATTTATAAAAGTGAACGAAGGTTAAAAACTCGTTTTTTTTTTTTTTTTTTTTTTTTTTTAATATATTAGAATTTTATCGTCCAAATCTACAAAATTTTGTGAACTAATCTTTTGGTTATTCAATGTAAGGGTTTTCATGGGCACGGCCCAATTTTCCTTCCCGACACTCAGTCCGAGCTTTGTTTGGGATTACTTTTTTCTAGACGTTCGGAACCAGCTGGGCGGACTAGATTTATTGCCGTTGGGGCTGGACTGCATTCTTCTTGAGGTCTGAGCAGGCAGAAATTTTCAGTCCCAGCTCATATGAAAATCGTTGGACCGGCAAGGCTCTGGCCTGAGAAATAAAAATATCAGTAAAAATTGGCCCTGCCCCAATTTTTTTTTTTTTTTCAAAAAATGCACGTATTTTTAAATCGCTATTGTTCCACAATAATATATATATATATATATATATATATATATATATATATATATATATATATATAAGATGGGTAAATGCATTTCTAGGCAATAAAATTAAAATACGGTATAACCTGAGAAAAAGAACTTGCCTATGACGGAATCTCGTGTTTAACAAAACAAGACAAAACAAAACGTTGATCTATGTAAAATGAGGATAACAGTACTTGTGAAAAGAATGTAATGCATTTACAACAGACGATGAACTTGCTCATAGGCGAACCAGCCATGACGGATTTTTCTTCTTTCCTATGCAATTCCGCATTAGAAGATTTTATTGTACAGAATTTTTTTAATTTTTAAATCTCCAAGCCATAGAAAGTGGACTAACGATATTAATGGTAACTGTAATATTTACATATAATCAGATGCATTTAAAAAATAAATACCACATCTCAGAACCCCTTTTTTTTAAATGAAAAATATAAACATGATATAAAAAGGTAAAATAAGTATTTTTATTTAGGACTTCTCGTACTAGTTTGAATATATTCTCATTCATACTCCAAAACATATTTATTTTCATCTGAAACATAGTTGTGCTCAAACTTTTTGTGAAAATGCAAACAACCCGATCGCAAGAATTATTCTAGGCTACCCAACCTACAAAAAGAATTTTAGAATCATTAAAACCTGAAAACAGAAATTTGTGCAACCTGACGCGATGTAAGACTCTATTCAATGATCTCGATGTCTCTACTATTCAGAGGTTTTACTATATTTGAATATTAAAAAATGAATTTTATGAATATTTGAATATTAAACACTTGTCTTTTTTTTCTATAAAAACATAAAATTGGTAGTAAGAGATATAAATGTAGGTTATTTTTCACAATTGCATTAAAACAGAATTTACTTTCCTTTCATTTCGGGTTCGGGTCGGGTTGCAGGTCGCCGAAAATTATTTTGGTGCATTCGGGTCGGGTTGCGGATCCAACTTTTTCTTTTTGTCGGGTTCGGGTTGGATTGCGGGCTGATTTCAAATAGAATTTTCGGGTTCGGGTAGAGCTCTTGACCAGCACAGGGCTCTATGTCGGATTCTTAGAAAGACCCCCGGAGGGCACTTTCCCCTAGGGCCTATATCCCTCGTGTTGATAATTGGTCGTCATAAATCAAATCAACCCAACTCTATGTCGGATAATCAGAAGAAAAAAAAGTAAAAGTTACTCTTCGTAAGTAGCGAAAAAAAAAACTAAACATCACGAAAACCAAGAATCAGAAATTCCTATGCTATTCTTTTCTTTATTTAAGACAGACATTTCATGATTAGATAAAGAAAAAATTCTTTGAACAATAAATTCTTCCTATACAATAAATGATGGTTACAGTGTCCTGCCTGTACCAACCCTTAAAGTTTGTACCATGAATTTAGAATCACCCTGTATTTTCAATTTACTGCTTGAAAAATAAAATGTATATAAGAATTGCAATCATAGATTATTCTTTCTTTACGGTACAGTTAAGAACCATTTTTTCTTCTCTCGTAATATGGAAAATATTATCTACAATTCGTTTATGACACAGACAAAACACATATAGTGTTTGTGATAGTTTATTGCACAGGTAGACATATTCAATCTATACGTGTGTATATAGGGCACGGGCACGGTTACAAATAAACTGTCATTTTCACTGTTTGGGTGGCAGAAACTTCGTTGTTCTTCATTTGTTAGCATTGAACGCCATAGTAAAGTGCAGACTTGTCTGACTATGTTACATCTTTATCTGATGCTTCCCTCTGCCCCCCCCCCCCAGCCTGTAATCCTTATTTTTTTTTAAATTTCCATAGCATAAAAATTCTGCCCTATTTTTTACTGTCTAATGATAATAAATCAATAATCAATCAAGTACATTATCCCCCTCTCGCCAAAAATTTATGCTTCCCCCTTTCGCGCCCCCTCTCCATCGTACGGAGTTCCGCATCTTCAAATTCTGTATTTAAAAAATTCTGCCCTGTTTGATTCTCACTAATAACAATAAATAAATAATAATCTAAATTAATCCCATCTCCAATCTCCCAAATTTACGCTTCTCCCCTTGCCACCCCCCCTCCCCCAGCATACAAAGAAGTTGTAATTATTTTTAAATCTTTGATTTTATATAAAAATATTTTGTCTTATTTGTTGCTCTCCAGTGACAATAAATAAATAATATATCATATAAATTATCCCCTTACTCTGAAATTTCTACTTTCCTCTGCCCCCCCCCCCCACCGTCCAGGACACATACTTTCAAATATTTAAAAAAAAATCACTACATTCGTTACTCACTAATAAAAATAAATAAATTATCCCCTAAATCCCCTATAACTTCTCCAAATTTACGCTTCTCTCCTTAGCCCCCCCCCCCAGCATACAAAGTAGCGTACGATATTTTTAAATATTTTAAATATTCATTTTATATATATAAAAAAATATATGTTCTATTTATTGCTCTTTAGGAGCAAAAAATAATCATATAAATTATCCCCTATCCTTGAAATTTCCACCCCCCATTTCCCCCCCCCCTTCCTCCAGCACACATATTTTTAGATATTTAAAATATTTTGATTAAAAAATTGCTACTCACTATTAAAAATAAATAAATAATCCCCTAAATTACCCCATAACTCCCCAAATTTTAGTTTCCCTCCTCCTTACCCCCCCCCCCCCGTCCGGCATACAAAGGAGCGTAAAATATTTTTAAATATTTTAAACATTTATTTTATATTTAAAAAAAAAATCTGTTCTATCTATTGCTCTCTAGTGGCAAAAAAAAAAAAGAATCATATAAATTATCCCTTATCCCCGAATTTTCCACTCCTTCGTTCTCCTACCCCCCCCCCCCCCCTCCTGCACACATGTTTTCAAATATTTAAAAAGTGTTTAAAAAAATTGCAACATCCGTTACTCATTAATAAAAATAAATAAATAATCTCGTAAATTACTCCCCTAACTCCCCAAATTTACGCTTCTCCCTCTTTGCACCCCCCCCCCCCCTCCAGCATACAAAAAAAATTAAATCTTTAAGTTATTTTTATTTTTATATAAAATATCTTCTGTCCTATTCGTTGCTGCCAGTGTTGAATCCAGGGGGTGGCCCGGGGGGGAATGTCCCCCCCGGAGCATTGAAATGTCCCCCCCGGAGCATTGAAATGTCCCCCCCGGAGTATTTGAAATTTTATGCTTTCAGAGGTCAAAAAGTGTAATTTCCCCCCCCGGAACTCTATAATGTCCCCCCCGGAGCTACAGAAATCCCTCCCGGAGAAAAGTGTCTGAATTCAACACTGCGTTGCTCTGTAGGGACCATAAATAAATAATCAGCCATATAAATTATTCTCCTTCCCCTGAAATTTCCGTCCCCCCCACTTCCCCCCTCCCGCATACAAAATTAAAAATCATAAAACGATCTATTTAAAAAAAAGTGCCATATTCGTTACCGTGTAATAACAATAAACAAATAATCATCTAAAATATCTCCTCTCACCCCCAAATTTTCTGCCCCCCCTCCTTGGGCCTTTCCGCCATAGAACACTGTTTAAAAACTTTAAAACTCTAATCTAAAAATATATTCGAAAAAGAACAGAGAAATAAAAGCCCACTAATACACTTTTATTAGAGAAAATTACACTAGGATAAGGAATGTTTCTACCACCCAAATAATCCAGCAGCTGAAGCGTGACGTCACATGCCCGTGCTCTATATTGTAAGATGTCCAGTATTCAGTGGTAAAATCAGCATAGGTGTAGACTTGTATAGGCCCATGGGGCTCGAGCCCCCCCCCCCCCCCCACCCTTCAATAGTTTTTCAAGATGGGCTATATTTTTTTGCGCCAACTAATATAGAAAAAATTATCAAATTTTTGAATTTATAATCATTTATAGATTTTTTAGTGTATAATATTTTCCATAGATAATTGTACTTTCTCTAAAATCGTTGCTTACTTTCATTCTTTGTAAACGTCTTAAAACAACCTAATAAACCTTTTAGGAAGACCTTAGCATGGCGTGTGATAAAAAAAGACGCATTCTCCACAGGCAGTAGCAGGGTGGAGGATTCTTTCTTCTTTTGAGTAGTGGACTAAGTTTCCAGGAAATTTTTCTCTTCCTGATTCTGGCCTAGACAGAGGGCAATAAATTACTGTTTTGACGCAGACGGCAAATAGTGTCCGATACCAGGACTATAGATAAGGGATCCGATACGATCACATAGATAAGATGGGTTGCTTTTTCCGGAATATACAAAGAAGAGGCCCTCCGGCCTCTGATACAAAAAGGTTCCAATTAAGATTCGGAGAGCTTGAGAGGTGGGGGTAGGGAAAGGGGTTTTAAAGCTTTGTTGGAGATGGCCAAACACGAAAAACCAAAAGTATCTCCAAAGCAAAATGTATAAAGAAGAGAAGTACTTTATCCATGAATGTTGCATAAAAAATAAAATTTCCATATACATGCAGAAAAGCAGTACAATACAAATATATATAATTGTGTTAAAATCTGAAAAGTGTTTGCTAAATAGAAATATTCGCTTTCCGTGTGTGTCTGCTATGGAGTTCTTATGGCATATAGATTTTTAACCTTTTTATTTTCGACACATTCTTTTGAAAAATCGAATCTGCCCAAACCCGACCCGCAAGATTCAAAACCCAATCCGAAAGCGACCGAATCCGAAACAAAAGTCAACATCTAAGGCCAAGTCAGAGCCTTTTTAACCACTATACATACCACAAACAGTATTGCTAAATCTGGCGGAATGTTTGCTCAGAAATTTCGAGAGTAAAATTCTCAATACTAATTTTCCTTTACTTTATTCACGAAATATTTATACTTATAATAATCAAAAATAATTATTCCAACTTTCTGTGAAGAATTTGGAATTTCTTAATGATAGTTTTTATAAATGACAGATAAAATGCATCAGCAGCCTGTATAGTGTTAATTTTCTGTACAGATATTTATTTTTATGTCCATGTGTTTAAAATTTTGTCTTGTGCGAGGAGTTCTGACAAAAAAATATAATGTTTACAGTCTTTTTTCATGTTTATATTGTTCATTTTAAATAAAAGTGCCGCAGACCGGATATATGCACGGGCAGGGCTTGGGCCTGTTTTCATTTTGGACGGCAATCGGACCGGGCCGGGCCTAACTTACTTTTTCCGTACCGAACTGGGACTAGTATCATTCTTCCAGCTCTTCAAGGGCCTAAATTTTCCGTCCGGTTTTGACCCAGCCCGTATGAAAATCATTGTCTCGGCGTGGCCTGGTCCATTCAAAAATCAGCCAAATTTGCCCTGGCCCAAAAATTTTTTCAGAAAAATGAATACATTTTCAAATCGCCATTATTCTACAATTAAACATTAAATTTTATTCTTTATTAAGAATAGTACATTTCCAAGCCTATTAAAATATAATAAAACGCGGGAAAAAGAACCTGCCTATGACGGAATCCTGCCTTAATCTGAAAAATATGTTGATCCGTGCAAAATGAATGTACTAATACGTAAGAAAAGAATATATAATACATTTACACCTGCTAAAAAGGGAACTTGTCTATAACGAATTTTTTTTTCTTTCCTATGCAATTCCGTCTTAGAAGATTTTACTGTATAGCATTTTTAAGTCTCCAATACATGGAATATAGATTAACTATATTAATGATAACTGAATCATTTACATACAACAAATAGCGATTCATTAAAAAAATAAACATCGTAATAACTTCTATAAAAATGAAAACTATAAACATGACAATAAAAAGCAAAGATAAGCATTTTTGGTCAGAACTCCTCGTACGAGACAAAATTTTAACTAAATCAACGTAAAAATAAATGTTTTGTAGAAATTCCTTCGGTCTGGGCCGGGCTCGGGCCGAGATTTTAACTTTTTTTCCAGGCCGGGCCGGGCTCGAGCCGAAGTTTTAACTTTTATACCAGGCCGGGCCCAGGCCTTGAAATTTCGGCCCGTGTAGACTGCATAGTACAGGGACCTTCGTTCCAAAATACTGTTTGTACTACACTTCTTTCTACATATCCTATTGTAAACTATACTGAATTTTTAATGTATCTCTATTTGTATGTAAATATCTGAATTATTATTAATACCATTAATCCATTTACACGTTTGAAGACTTAAAAATCTGAAAAATTCTATATCGAAAAACTTTCTAAGACGAAATCACATAGGACAGAAAAAAATCGTTATAGTTTAGTTCCATTTTTACCAGGTCTGTCATCTCTTGCAAAGTATTATTTATTTTCAAATGGATTATTATATCCATTTTGCAATTGATCAAGAAATTTTTCCGTTTAAAACAGGATTTCGTCATACACAGATTCTCATTATAGGTTTTACAGTACTTTATATCCCCCCTCCAGAAATGTATATTTATTATTATTTAAAGGGAATTTTATTTGTAGAATAACAGTAATTGTGCATACTTCTTGGAAGAATTAAGCACAGGTTCAGAAATAAGTCCAGTTCGGCTCGGCCCGTACCTCCAGAGAAAGCAAGACCCGGGCACGACCCAGAAAAACTGATGATCAGGCTCGACCCGTCCCGAGTCCTCTAAATTTCATTTGAATGGGAAAAACATGTTCTTAACGGCTGGAAAAATTTTAAATAAATTATGAAAAAAAATGAGTTTGAGTTGTAAATTTCGTTCAAACTCGCAGATTTCTTGAGCTTTCGTTCAGTTCACGTTCGTTTATCAAAAAGTGAGTCAAGTTCAACTCACGTTCACAGAAAGTGAACTAAGTTCGCGAGTTTTCGTTCAATGAACGCACTCATACCCAACACTGGTTAACAGGAGCTTCAACGTCTGTTGCAGTTTCCAAATTTGGTGCATTTTCTTCCTTTTCTGCTGCTGGTTCCGGAATTGCAGTAATGTCACTAGGCGCAAAGGCTTCATCTGGAATTATAGTTGGATCGAAAGAAAAAATTCCAGTAGCCTGAAAACCAGAAGTTATGTTCGACAGAGTCATCGAACGATTCCAAACCTTCCTGAAGATTTCCCCAAATCTGAGTGATCTGTCTATCAGGATGACGAGTGAAATGGAGCAATACTTCATCATCTCAGTATGATTCAAAAGCTTTAAAAACAGCTTTGTCTAAGGGCTGAATTTCATGAATCGTGTTGCTGGGCAGGCAGTGGAGTGTTACATTGTGCTCGTCTGCCTTCGTCACGATTTCTGCGTCCAAATGAGAACTGGCTCTATCAAAAACAAGAAGAGTGGGGCCTTCAGTTTTGAACTTAGCGAAATGTTCCAACCAAGTGCAGAATACCTCAGTGGTCATGCTGCATTTAGGGGTCATAATAATTTCTGTTCCTGGAGGCATGTTATCCTTCCATTCTTGTTTCATCCTCTTTCATTTGAAAAGCACCATGGGAGGAATGCTGTGGCCGAGGACATTACAACAAGAAACAATTGTTACATTTTCTGCATGCTCTGGTGCAATAAAATGCACCCTTTTGCCCCTTTTTATGCAAGAACATTCTGTTGATAGTGGATAGTAAGCCGGCACCCGTTTTCATCCATGTTATAAATGTGCTGCGGTTGATTTACAATATCCAATTCTTCCAAGCACGCTTGCTGTTTCTGAAAATGATCAGAAACAATTGCCCAGTTCAGCTTCTGGGCTCTTCCTGGATTGAGGTTCTGAGACTTCTTTTTAGCAACAACTGGATTGTTTTTCAAAAAATCTGCCAACCACTTCCTTTCAGCCATCTTTGTTGCTTGGCTGAAATTGTGTTTCAAACCCATCTTCTCAGCATAGGTGAAACTACTCCTTCGTAGTAATCGGCATGCCAACGTCTGCTAGTCTAAATATTCTTGCACAGCTTGCTGATTTTCTGCGAGCATGAATTTGTGGCCCAACTTTGGCTTTCGTATTTGATCATTCACCTGGACAGTCTTAAAAATTCTCATGATAGTTGTCCTTGGAATCCCTACTGCTTTAGCTGCACTGGCAAATGATGTCTCACTGTTTACAGCTCGAATGGCATTCTGCAACTTTTCCTCTATCCACTTGCCTCTTTTTTTCGGCCCCATAATGAGCAAATCTTTAAAAAAACTGAAAAAAAACAGTGAACACATAAGAAGGGAAAATTTGACAGTTTATTCACAGGTAATTTGGACGACCTTTATTTTCTCTTTTGATTTTTTAATTTTTAAATGTCCCTCCCCCCCTCCAAGTTCCACCTTCTCACCTTAAAAATTAAAATTTCTCGATGCAGATTTTTACATTACTATATCAGCATCTGATTTGAAACATTTTTGCAATTGGAAAAAAAATTAAGTAACAGTTCAGAAAATAAAAGTTGTTCAAGTAATCACTGACAAACCTGTAAAAAGGTGTACTTCCAGTTTTAATTCGTAATGTAATATGCGGATACTATAATTAAGATTAAAAATAAATATAAACATTATTTTATAATGAATTAGCTAAATAAAATAACATTAAACAGATATTTTAAAAATTTGTAAATCTGAAGATTCACTTGCTGTACTTGCAATGTGGACATAAGGTATCCATATTGGGAATCGGGCGTAGTTTTACGAAATCTTGTAATAAATAAACAAAGAAAATATTTTAAAGCAATATATGCAATAGCAATCGAAAATATGTTTATCAGCTTTCTAAAACACTCCACTTTTCAATATAAGTAATTTTACCTTATCTAATAAGAATTTAAACTTACCTGTAATTATGAAATCAGCACACCAAGAAACAACAAGTTTCCTTCCAAATGGCGAACAGCGAGCTTTTTTTACACTTTCCAGGCTTAATTATCTTTTCAACTGCTTTTCTTCACGGACATGTAGCGCCATTTCTCGATCAAAATTGTTAATTTTAAAGATATTAGATGTGTCCATATTGAGAGCACTGTCCATATTGGGTACAAGTACCTTATAAGATTTTCTTATGATTGAAGAAATTTAAATTGAAAAATTGTCGTCTTAAACAACATAATTTCCCACAATGAACTTCTTTGACTCTAAAGCCCACTTTCATATAAAATTTTAAGATAAAATATTCTTTCCTTTAGGGAATGCACTGCCCCTTGAACCCTTCGTTGTCTGATTAATTTTAGTTCCAATTTAGGTTATTTTTCTATTGCTGGATTCTAATATTACTCTCTACTTTCTCTATTACTAGATTCTAATTATATATATATATATATATATATATATATGGCTGTGTTTAACACTGTGATTTTATTAGATAAGCATTGCCTTCTACGAGATCTTATCCTATCTTCATAATGATATTTACTTATCTGCCAATTGCAAAACATCTGCATCTATTGCAGAAATTTAGATCAAATCTTGAAAAAAAAAAAACAGATGACCATAAATAGTAATACGATACATTATTGTCATACAATGTATGATCTATAAATTTGCATACACAACAAATATTATGTTAATCTAGTTAAAAATTTATTTTCAGTAATTTTTACCCGTAGACTGTAATGTGTTCAAAGTATTTTGTCTGCCATGCATATTATATACATTGAATAAATATAACTTACTAAATTAAAATTTGAATCAGCTAAAAAATACTTAACAAATCATAATGATTTTCTGGGAATTACTATAAATAGAAAAATGTGTATCTATATACTTTTGTGCCTTGCTGTACATGGATTTAGTATAGAAAAATTTAGTTCAGTTAAAAATCGCATAACACAAATAAAAATTCCTTGTGAGCAATTTTTATCCATAGATGTTAATATATTCGAATTCTTTTTGGTAATCTTGTATATGTACTACTAGCTGTTACCCATGGCGTCATTCACGTAACATTAAAAGAAGAAGAAATGCAGTAATTAAGCAAAACATTTCACTTCGGATAATTAAAAAGATATATAATTAACCTTCATCACATTTGCTAGGAGTCACTACGATATGATATATATTTGTTATAGGAGTCTTAACATAACTGAATCTTAAAAAATTGAAATTTTACATCAAATAATACAGTACGGAGCCTTTTATCAAGAAACCAGTTAACCAGAAAACCATTTACCCAGAGTGATATTTTCAACTGACTAATTTAAGAATTTTTTGAGAAAAAAGTGCGATGAAGGGCCAGTTTGGCATGTATATTGCTTAAAACATTACAACATGAATAGTATAACTTGATGGATTTGAAATCTAGATTTGAAATAAAAGTATATTTAGTCATAAATTGGACGCTTTGATTTTTATGCAGAGCAAGCAGATGATTTTTTTATGTTTCTTAGGGACTCCCATATATTGTCTTCTTTTAAACACTGATTAATCTTTTATGTGGTTTGGATCTAATTTCAATTTAAGTAATATAATATTAATTTGAAATAAGAAACAATGGCACAGCCATATATATTCCACTAATCTCTTTAAATGGATGTTCCTTTAATGGCTAACCAGTTATCCATGATACATCTGTTATCCGGAATGCATGTGACTTCAACCTTTCTGGATAAATGGATCTGTACTGTATAATCAATCACGAAAATGAAACTGCAACCAATGAAAAAAGGAGGGCCAAATAAAATTATGAAAATCGACGAATTCCTCTTTGTAAAATGGAAAAAAAAGTTGTCAGAATTCTAGTACAATATTGTATTTTAGATGGTATTTGGTGTGAAATTTGTCTATGTATACATTGCTAAATTGATAATTATTATTATATTAATAAATATTATTATTTTGTCTTATTTGTGTATATATTAAATAAATTGCTTCTCAGTAAGTGATGTAAGTAGTGAAAAAAGAAAGAAAATAGTAAGAAATAATAACATAACCCGAGATCATTTTGTTTCAACATCAAAGCATATCCGTTTTATTTTCGATATATGACATCATATTCGCCCACTTTCGGGACTTACTCATATTCACTTCATTTCATGCACTTTGTACAATTTACTGTTTATAAAGTTTTAACGCGTTGACGGACACTTGTGGCTATAGCCGTCAAAGCGAAGTTCAGAATCTCGCATGACGGCTATAGCCGTCCAAAACGAAACGGGCGTTTTTAGACACAACAGCTATAGCAGCACAAATGTGCATTTACCGGCGTACAAGTAGACGCCCAGTGTCATGTTTTGGAAAAATTTTTTTAGGTTGAAGTTCGTTTTCCACCTGTTATACGAGTTGCAGCTTCAGTATGCACGTGCAGGGTGGTTAGTGGTCGAGGAAAAATACAGTAAAAAAAAAGATAATTACCGGTATATTCTTATAGAAAAATTCAAATGATTATTTGATCGAATAATCAACATAAATTTTTCTATGTGTTAAAAGTTTTCTTCCAACATAATATATTTGAATGTCCCTATAAACAAATAAATTGTGCATATTAAACCAAAAACATTTCAGCTAATTTGGTGTACCTCACAAACATTTTCTGCTAATGGCAAGGTAATGACCTACTTTTTGCAGCCGTAATCGCAAGACATACATATATCGAGATACTAAAATCTTTTTATGTCTCAACACTAAAATTTCAAGTGATATTTCGGAAATTAAATTTCTTCTTGTAGGTATTAAAAAGTTTAAATATTGATCAAATTGTTTGTGTGTTTGATACACTGATTGTTATTTCTCAAAAGAATAATAATCCAATTAGGTTTCAAACTGTCAAATGAAGGCTGGTAGAAGTTTGAAAATATTTCTTTTCTTATCAAATTTAATCTCTCTTTTAAACACTTTCCAACATAGCTGAAAATTGTTTATAATTTTGATTTGTCTGTCTCTATCTGTCCATGTTCTAACATTCTCAATTTTTCATATTGCCATGTAATTTAATGTATATTACTGAAGTTTACTATGGTATGTTTGCTATTGCAAATGAACTGTGTAGAATTTATAATTCATTTAGAGAGACACTCAAAATTATTCTTTTACATAATGGTCTATGGGAAAAAAATCGTTTGTTGTTATTTTCATGTGGTTTTATTATTTCAGACATAGTGAAATTGATACGATATCTGAGAGGTGCTAAGATATGCTTTCTATAGAATATGGAGTGTAAAGCATTTATTATTTATTAATTTACAACTGCTATACAGAACCTGCAGCCTGAGATACACAATCTTTAATCCCTATTTATGTAAATTTGAGATATGAATAAAAATTATTGAAAATTGTTATTGTTTTATAAATTTTTATGGATAGACAAAAACTGCACTGTTATTTGTAATCAATTTAAAATTAAGTTAAATACCTTGATTATCATTTTCTCAGTCAAAAGCAGTGCCGTGCTGAGAGAAATCTGCGCCCAGGGTTAAGTTTCAATGTGGCGCCACCTCTCCTTCTCGTTGTGACAGGTGTCACACAATTGATAAAGTGCAGAAACAAAAATAAATTCTATTGAATAAATAGTTCGTATTTATGAATATATGAATGGAAATATTTCGTGTTATGCTAAGGGGATCTGGGAAATAGGTGTAAAAAAATATCTATCAGTGCAGTATAACAGTTTGCAACCTGCAGTATAACAGTTTGCAACTCTTTTGGATTCCAAGAAGGAAACCGCATACTATTTTGAGAGTGTATGCTTTTTTCTCAATCACAGAAAGAAAATTACAGACTCTGGAAACATAAGATTAACAGAAGGGAGTTACGAAGACCGAAAACAAGTTCAAACAAGTAAGAAAAATCAAGCATAGATTATGAAACACTTTCCAACATTTCCAGAATACTTTAACAGACCTTCGATGTTTGATAAGGTAAATAAGATACCTAAGTAAACATTTTAAAAAACGCAACACACATTTGAAATCCAAATTTCAGTATTTATAGTCCATATTCAGAAAGCACTCCAATTTTTTTGTGCAACCCTGTATATAATCTATATATTTGTATATACTCTATATGGTATGCTACAATTTAGTTAAGTAATAAAACAAACAACACAGTTGAAAATTCACCTTCAGCAGTTTCTACTAATAGACAGAAACATATTTGAAACTTTTTGTGCAGCCCTGTATATTATCTTAAGATTTTTATACACGCCACATATTAAGCTAAAGTTTAATTCAGACAAAAACACTCTCTTTACTACTGAAATCACACTTTCAGATATTATCATACATATGCGGTCCATGTATTCAGTCCTTTGCGTGGCCCAGTATATGATTTTATTTATGATCAACAAACATATCCTTTTCAGCATTTAAGGTTAAATACAGAGAAAACAACATTACAATTTTGCCCATTTGTTCGTTAGCCTGAGGATGTGCAAATTTAAATTCGTCCCCACATTAGTGTTTGTGCCTTGCTTTCCGCAGGACATGAGGATCGCTCTTGAAAGACAATACTTGTTTCTTGAGATCAATATGATAGCATTATATATTATACTTAATGGCTCATTTTTAAATAATTTAATAACAAATAAATACAATATAAACTTAAAGAAATTTTTTTTATCAAAAATTTTCATCTACACATATTATAAAAAATATAATATATGTCCCTTAAAAGCATTGACTAATATATGATTTTTGAACCGTTAGCCTTTGATAAACAGTTTCAATTTCAAAAAATATTTAAAATTAGCTGAAGGATTATGTTATACGCCGTTTGGGTAAAAAAAAACAATCCCTGACGGCTCGGCCTACAAGCGCAGATAGATTTCGCAGACGCAGACCGCGGGCGCCTGTTTATTGGGAATTGTAAAATAAATTACGTTTTTGTAATGATGCGGCAGTTGGGACCGCCCACTTCGAAATCTACCTGTGTCTGTAGGCGGAACCGGCAAGATTCTTTTTTTAATTTTTTTTTTGCTGTAAAGGTTAGTCCTATAAAAAACTAGTCAATATAAAAGTTGTAGATGATATTAAGAGGATTTATAATAAATTTAAGCGGATTTGATATCATGTGAATTGACACAGTTATGAATTTTTTTCTTCTTAAACCCCTATTTCTCCCCCACTCCCTTTGAGGTCATTTTTAATGATATCAAAAATCTGTCATGCATAAATTTTTGGCCCTTTTCCTTGAAATAATAATAACTTTAAAAGGATTTTCGATACGTATCATAATTGAGAAGATATGGGTTTTTTTCTGTTTTCACAAAACAGAACCCTCCTCCCATTTCCTACCCATTAGTTCGATTTTGTTAATTAACGAACTTGGCCGAGATTTTATGTATCAGTTTCGTAGAGATTTGTGTAGAATTATGGAAGTTATCGTGTCCATAAAAAAGTGATATGTATAGATAGATAGACAGATATATATATATATATATATATAGTTTTGAACTGGGAGTGGTTTTGGGTTGTGGGATTCATGATCGGCGTAAATCTGCAAACATTTTTCAGAAATTCCAACATAGGGGAGAATGTAATAGGTAGTATTTCTTACGAAATCTACCTAAAATGCATTTTTGAAGATGCTACAAAACTTAACTTTGTATACGTCCATTGGTCCTATAAGTTATATTTAGTGAAACAGTTCGCATGCTCTGACATGCGGGAGAAAAAATCATTTTAGTACGACCATAAGTTACCGATTTTCAAATTTGGAAAAATTTGGCACTTAACACAGTTCCTGAAACAATTTACGATTGCGATCTAACCGCACATCACTTCGGGCACTTTATTAAAAGCGAAAAATTTCTAAATCCTAGACTAGCATATTACAGTGAGTTTTAGTTGTACAAAAATGATTTTTTTTCATTTCATATATCAGAGCTCCAGGATTGTTTTACTAAATATAACTTATAGGACCCGTAGGCTGTATAAAAAGTTAATTTTCTATAACTTATTCATCAGAATTGCATTTTTTATGCAAATTGTGTCCAACATAATTATTTAGTTAATTTTAAATACTTTTGCAATTGAACTATATGCTAAGACTAACGATTAAGAAATTATCCATTGGTAGACGTTTGAAAAAAAACACACTGTATGTTAACATATACCGTAAAATACCGAAAGTAAGCCCCTCCCACTTTTAAGCAATTTTGATTTTTTTCCATTCCCAGATATAAGTCTCCCACCCTCACAAACAATTTTTTTTTACAACAAATTATTTTAAAAAATCCAAGGAAGAGAATTTTCAATCTTTTGAAATTTTTGGCAGATTTCCACTTTTGCTTTTGTATAATGTTAATGAAATCCTCCCCACATGAAATGTCTGCTTCCCTTCTGTGTCCTTTCCAACACAAAAAGTTCAAAATCTTGAGAATCTTAAATTCTTCTGGCTCTTGCTGCTCACTAGTAATATAACAATAAGTAAAAGGTAGGTCATCTGAACTACAATCTCCCCCTCCATCCAAAATTTATGTTTCCTCCTCCCCCCTCAGCATACAAAGTTTGAAATCTTTAAAACTCTTTATTAAAAATTATCTGTTATATTTGTTGCTCCCTAGTAACAATAAATAAATAATCAGCCATTTAAATTATCTCTCTACCACCTCTTTCCCCCTTTTGCCCAATCAGCAAAAAAATCGTTAAATTCTATTTAAAAAAAATTCTTCTATCCTATTTGTTGATCTCTAGTAACAATAAGTAAATAATCAATCATCTAAATTACCTCCGCCTCCACTCCTCTCTGTCTAAAACATACACTTCTCCTTCCCTCTCCTCCCCTCTCAGGATACAAAGTTTAAAATATTTAAAACTTTTTATTAAAAAATATATGCTCTATTTGTTGCTGTCTAGTAACAATAAATAAATACTCAACCATTTTAATTATCACTCTACCCCCAAAATGTCTGCTTCCACCCTTTTTGCCAACCCCTATAAAAGATTTTAACTATTCATAAAAAAATCTTCTGTCCTATTTGTTGCCATCTATTAACAATAAATAACAAATTATCTACATTTCAAACCCCTACCTTTGAAATTCATATTACCCCCTTATCCCCAAGAATACAAAGTTTAAAATTTGTAAAACTCTTATTTGAAGAAATCTTTTGTCCTATTCCTTGCACTCTAGTAAAATTAAATAGATAATTTCTCACCTAAGTTTTCTGTCTACTCCAAAAATGTCCCCCCCCCTTTCACACACATACAATATTTAAAATCTTTAAAACTATTTTTTTTAAATCTGCTGTATTTGTTCATTTTTAGTAACAATTAATGAATAATTAATCATCTAAATTACCTTCCTTTCTCCCAAAAGTTCCATTTCCCCCACTGTTCCCCCACTCAGCAAATACTTTAAAATCTTTAATATATATTTGTTTAAACGCTGTTCTATTTCTTATTTTATAGTAAGGTAACTCATCTCTACATCATCACATATAAATATCACTCATCTGATCTCAGCTACATCATCTCATATAAATATCACTCATCTAATAGCAGGGGGGAGAAAAGCAGAGATTTTAGGAGAGGGGTTAATTCAGGTGGTAGATTAGGTTCATTTATTGTTAATACAGAGCAGCGCTTCCCAACCACTTTTCTTTCACGTACTCCTTGCTTAGGATTTTCATTTCGGAGCACCCCCATTTATCATATACACCCATCCACTGCTCTCTCCCCACCTCCCCCCTCACATATTATTAAAATTTTCATCTCCCATGGAGGCAAAATCCATATTTTAAGACTAATTCATTATTATATTTTCTATTCATTGAGGAAGCATTGATGTTTTCAGTATTATTTAAAATATTATAAATTATAAAGTATTATTATTCAGTATTTATCAGTTACGAGAACATGCCTATTAACAGCTGCACTCAAGTTCTCTTGTATTTCACAATAATCAGATTGTTTCGAAGAACTAGCAGTTCCCGAATCATCAGGTTGAATTTCAATCGCAGTTTCAGTAATCTTAGGAGTTCCAGATTTCAACCAGTTATCCATTTTAAATATAAAACTAAGTCATTCGCATAATAAATAAACACTTCAAATTAAATACTTATTATAAGGAAGGAATCTTTCCGATTAGTATAAGTTAATGATATAACTCTGCCTATTCGAAAACGAAAATAAGGGCCTGATTTTTAACACGTTTTAAAATAAAACATTAAAACCATAAGCTTTGGGGTAATTTAGGCGTTTTGTAATTATTATTAAAACTGGGAATAAAAATAAGGGGGGGGGGGGGGGTAAAAGAACATTGCATAATGATCAATAGTAGTTTTCGCAAAGATTGAGAAAATATATATAAGTACTCATGCAATATGATTAGCAGTGGGCGGAGCTAGAGACATAGAATTTAGGTTATTAAGTCTAGTGGGCTTTACGCTAATTTTGAGTGTAACATATTGGAGTTAAAGTGACATACTGGAGTTACACCTAAGACTAAATTTATAATCTAAAACTATCAACTTTCCTTATGTGTTTTCAGTTAAACCATTTTTGTGATTTCCGCCATTACCGATATTATTTTCACGTACCCCCAGGGGTACGCGTACCCCAGGTTGGGAACCGCTGATATGGAGTATTAAATAAGTTTGAACAGAAATTTAAAATTAAAGAGTTATAAAGGTTAAACCATGGAGATAGAAATAAGAAGGAGAACAGTGAAGATAGGCTTTCAAGATCTAAACAGGGACCGGGAATTAGTACCCAGTTCGCGGCGCTGGTGCTCCCAAAGGCCGGTCATGTGACCTGTCAAACATGACAAATTGTCGTCTGCTCTTCCTGCATTTTGGTTTCAAGCATGGTAAAGAGTTGGCAGTCGAAACCGGAAATAGAGGGAGCTACACTCCCCAAAGGCCCAAAAGACCAGAAACGCCGCCATACTAGGTACCGCTTTTAGTTCCATAAGTAGAAACATTATCTTTGTTCTCCTTCTCTCTATCTCCCTGGGTTAAACTATGGGGTTTTTGTACCAGAGGAGGGAGCAAAGGGGGTGCAGTATTTTTGAGGGAGATTTAGATGATTGATTTATTCTTACAATAAAATAACAAATAAAGAAAAATATTAAAAAAACATTTTTTTTTAATTTTCAATTTTTTGGGGAAGACAGGGGAGGGCGGGGATTTAGATTTTATTTATTTATTTAATTTTGAGTGAAAATCTGTCGAAATACAGAAGATTCTCGCACCTTTTTATTTCTAAATTAATGATAAAAACGGGTTTTTAAATGATTTTTTTTAAATCTCGGTTATAAGCCCCCCCTCCTACATTTAACCCTTTTTTGGTTTTGAAAAATGGGGGGGGGGGCTTACAATCGGGATTTTACGGTATAAAAAACATATTCTGGAAAAAAATGGAAAGGAAAACAATTCTATAAAACAAATTTGATAAACATTTGAAAACAAGTAGAAGTAAATTAAAATAATAATAAACTTCATTTTTAGGGTTTCGTTCATCTCCCGAAACCCTATTACTCCCGCTCCGTTGTCTGACCATCACAGAGCCATTCTCAGAAACTATGTAACTTACAGAGTTGAAACTTTGTGTATATCTAGCTGAATGCTAGCTATGAAGCTCAAAATATTAAAATTTGAAAAAATTGTATTGTTTTAATAAATACAGATAAAAACCAAAATTCTAACAGCCTTTTCCTATGGAATTTAAACATTTTTCGTTAAAGCAGTTGCCAAAAATTAAAAATCCACAATGAAATTCTTTCTACAATAAATTTTCTATTGAATTATTTCCACGAGAAAAATGAAAATGAAATAAAAAGTTTCACCGATTGAAAATTTTTTTAATATGAAATAAAAATGATTCACGTGATAGTGGTAATAAAATGGAAATTTTCAAAGATTTCTCAATAATACAAGGAGTATGAGTAGAGTATGTGTATGTACACAAAGCAGATTAATACAAAATCATTAGAAAATTAAAAAGAAAATCTGACGTCATATTGGAAGTTTAACGAATTTTTCAAATGTTTGAGAATAATACAAAGCGAGTATCAATATGAGTAAAAGAGAATATTAAATATATGAGTTTGAGAAGCATATTGAATCATGATAAAAATCCGATTATGGAAATAATCGCATATTTTAAAATTTTGAAGGTGTACAACATGTTTAATTTTGAAATTGTTTGTTTTAAATATCGCATTTAGTAAAAATTGCGTTTAGTATTTTAAATATCGCACAGATATTATTATGACAAAATATAATAGCAGGCTTCACCCGCTATCGGGGTGGTTTAGATATTCGAAAAAACGAAAAAATAGACTGGTAAATTTTTACATTATAAAAAACATGACCTTTTTCTTTTGTTGCTAAAGGAAATTTATTTGGATTTATTAAAGAAAGGATAGTGTTTTGAAAGGAATATTAAGCGAAACCCTTTGAGCGATCTTCGATCACACTTACCCACTTGTTTTCTTTCCGCAGACTATGCGGTTTAACATATGAAAACCACATTTTTTCATTATTTTGGGTATAAGAATACACCAATTTGAAATACATTATTATGTGTTGGAAAAAGTATTTTCAGAAATGCGAGCTACAAGTTTAAAAAATGCAGTTTTTAAGCCACTGAAGTTGTCATATATTCAAAAATGTTATTAAACTCTTGATTAAACTCCCCCCTCCCCCTCTCTTTAAAAGAGAAGACTAGATCTCTTTAGATTTATCTGTTAAAATTTAAAGCTTTTTTTTACATATATTTATATAATTTTTCACAACTTTTATATAATTTAAGTTATCTACTAAAAGTAAAATATTTTAATAAATAAAGCTACTTTTTTATGAAAATAACTATTTACTTACAACTATTTAAAAGAAAAATCTTTTAAATTATTACAAAATAAATCTTAAATACAAAGATTGCAAATCGTTTCAAGAAGAGTATTAAAGACGAGTCGTTTATATCAAAGGTGTATGCACATTTACATGTACATACGCTCTTATTTAAAATTAAATCTTAATGCTTAAGATTTCGCAATTTTATTTTTTATACTACCTAGTCATTCAGTTTATCCCCCCCCCCCCCAAAAAAAAAATAATAATAAAAGGTGGATTGAAGCGTTTATTTCAGTACAAGATGTTGCCTTATACTGCTTTAACAACATACAATATACTCTTACAAGTACCGATTATTATAAAATGGCAGACACTGTACCATTGAAACATAGTCCTAAATCTATTGTAAACCCCTGTATTCTGTATATGTTTTTCTTTCACACTATATTTTTTTAGTCTTATTACCTAGTAATTAATCCTCTTCCCCCTCACAAAGAAATCTAATTTTTCTTTAAATTCCTCCCTTCACCCTAAAATTATTAGTGGCTGGAAGTCTTTTTTCTCTGTACAGGTTGTTTACCTTATACTGTTTTAATGACATACAATACTACTCTTCTAACATCACTAAAATATACTGTATTTAAATTCTAGTTTTCTGAAAATGGTCAAGTAATTTATTTTAGCGTTGTCTCTTCCTCTGAAATTCTTATTTTGTTGTTCTTTCTTATCCCACCCATCAAGAATATGTGTTTGCACTCGGACCGTACGATATGACTCTGTTAAAAAAGATAATAAATTACTGAAGACACTTCTGGAAAGCTATTCCTTTTATCACATCTTGTTGTCCTAATTGCCTTTCAGCATGCCTTAAACATTCTCCCATTTGTATTGCAAGTTATTTTTTTATAACCGCACCTTCAAAGATAGCAAGATGCTGAATGGGTTCTTATTGCCCTTATCTAGAATTTAAAGAATGAAAAAAAAAAAAAAAAAAACACGAACATTTCTGGAAATTGACCGTTGGAAAAAAATGTTAAAAATGATATTTAAAAAAAATCAAGAATTTTAGTAATAGACAAAAAAAAGGAAATATTAAGAATTTAAAAATTCCCCCAAAATGTACATTTTATCTAAATTCCCCCCAAAAAATAAATTGTATGACGCACTTTGCGTCACCAAACCCTTCTCTGGGCACCCCTGTATACTATATATAATGGAAAGTGGAATTTCTATCTGGCCGCTTATAACTTGAATCCGACTGAATGGATTTTAGATGTGACTTACACTGTTAACTAAATTTTGAGGGAAGGTTTTAGTGTATAACATATTGTTTTATGTTGCTTAGTTATAGAATTAGGGAGGGGGGGGGGGAATTTCTATAATCAATTGAGACGGATTAATCTTGATTGCAAAATTTGATTACATGTTATCAATTACTTTTTTTTAATTATGTGTTAGACGATTTCATTCTTTTATAAAAAATTAAAAAAATTACTGGATTTCAGAAAATTTAAATTATTAAAAATAGTGTTATGGTAAAAAAAAAAAGCTTGATATAATAAATTTTTTTAAGTTAGAATAAACAATATAAGGCAATAGTAATTTTATGGGAATTATTTTTGTAGGTTTATCGGTTCATTTAACAGTTCTTTATGAGCGGCAAAGTTCTATTTCTTTCACTGTGGCTTTCTTTGTCGATGTCAAAAAAGGGGTAGTCTACTTTTGGACGCCAGCCAGAACACAGTGGCAATTTTTAGAAATGTATAACGATTATGACAACAAAGGCGCTATCGCTTTCACTTTTATCGCGCTTATATCACTTCTAAATACTGAACAATTTAAATTTATACATTATCATTTAGAAAAATTTTAACTTTCGAATGAAATTTATTTGAAAACTGCCACTGAATTTAACGACATTTTAAATAATTTTCAAGCATGAATTATTTTTCACATCTATCTCAACAATGGCCACCAGTTTGCTTCAATGATATAAAATAGCTCCTGGGAAAGTTGACACAATTGATAAATTGATTTCCCTAACTAAAATAAGAAGTGAAAAAATAATTTTAAAAAACTCTGATAAATCATAAGATCAGATTATCCATAAGATAGGGCATTTTGGCACTAAACAGAAATCTGTCAACAAAAAAACCAATTTTCAGTTTATGGTGACATAAAATTGATATCATGTTGAGTTCGTTGATGTATGTGCTGTATCAGAATATCCTAGAAACTATATTTTGTTATTTTTTTTAAAGATGCATTGGGTGTTTCACTGTATAAGAAGGAAAAGATCCTGAATGTGAAAAAGGATAATCAATCATTTTGATTAGGGAAAGAGACCAAGAAAAAACTCATACAAATAAATTACTCTCTTAAACATCAAAAATTTGCCGCAACTGCAGATTGTATATTAATATTGTACAAAAATTTCTCAATCTTTACACAAAAATTGATTAGCTTAAAACAATGGATGTGTTTTAGAAATTGTGGATTTGAAACAAACAATGATTAAAGAGAATATTTTAAAACTTTTTTTAACGTCGAATTTTAACTGTGCCTTAGGACAGATGAAATAAATGCACGTGCGCATAGGAGCTCATTTGATTGCATTATCACAGGGGGAAGAGATGTGTGTTTTATTTACTATATTTTTTATTTACTGAATACGATATGGATGTAGGAATATACTATTTGTATGATACTTCATATGTCTATGAAATATTTTTCTTGCTGTGGTGAATATGTCAGTATAATGTCCAACTTTTTTGCATTACACAGTTTTTTACATATCGTTTGCTAGGAGTTTGCATCGAAAATAGTATACTGTATTTCACTGGGGTAAAAAATTTTTTAAATAAAATTTTTGAAACACTGTTTCATACTCTCCACCTCTAAAATAATAAAGAAGCTTATTTTACTGATATTGTTATAGTAATTTTTTTCTGTCACGTTTTGCTAGGTTCCATCTAGTTAATTATAAATGTTCTTTTAAATAAGTTTAGTTTTTTTCACTTGCTGCTCAAAATACGCCTTTTTTGTGCAGCCTTTTAAAATTGGAGCATTTTTATTTTATAATACCTATCTGAACACAAAGGGCTTTATTTTTATAAGTTATTTTTAACGAAACCATGGCGTGGGAACCTGTAATCTTAAATGTCTGTAACGTGTATTCAGTGGCGTAGCCAGGATTTGCTTTCGGGAGGGGTCCATAATTTTTCTTCAGATTATATATACAGTAGTGTGGAGCGCTCGCCTATGGAAAAATATTTTTTTCTCCAAATCAAAATGGGACAGTATGGGAAAGTTGCTCTAACATATCCTCATTCTGAATATAAAATATCTTTGGAAAATATTAATATTAAATACTGCCCCAAGGTCATTGAATATTGAGAAAAAAAACACAAAAGCGCTAACCTATGAAAATTTGTTTTTCTCACCAAATCAAAATGGGCTGGTGTGGGAAAGTTGCTCTATCATATCCTCCTTCTAATTATAAAATATATTTGAAAACTATTAATATTAAATGCTGCCCCAAGGTCATTGAATATTGAGAAAAAATGTAAAAGTTGCGCTTTTCTCCATTTTTTTTCTCAAATATACAAACTGTTAATAATAATTTAATTTAAAAGGATGATCATCGAATTATTATTATTATTATTATATAATTATAGTAAAATTATTTTAATATTTATATTAAATTCGCTTTTATTATACTAACTTAATTGGGTAATTGTAATTGTTTTATATTTTTTACTTAACCTATGTAAGAAAATACAATTTCCAATTATCTTTAAAGAACTATTGTAATAAGGTAAAAATAAATTACTATTATAATTTACAAGCAATGGAGTTACCATTTTATAGTAGTCCATACTGGTTTTTGTTTTCAAAAACTGGCATTTTTTCTGAGACTCCAGACAAGCTTTAATGAACCCATCGTGTCTCAAAGGACCAAAAACAGCTGAAGAAGCCTATGTAACAAGTTTCACACATCTTCAGTGGCGTGATTGTGACAAGGGAATAGTTTAATCTTAGATAAGATGTCTTTATCTATTGCCTTTGGATTTAGGATACACTTTGTAAGAATATTATGATCTAATTACTTAGTTAATGGTGGTTCTGTCATGGTCACTTCAGCCCAATTTATAAAATCGATATAGTCTTTGGCTTCAAAATTGATCTCAGGTAACTTGAACGTACGTAAAGAATTTCTTGACTTTCGAGATTTTATTATTCTACGTAGTGACAACACTCTTACATAGTCCCTATCGTCAGCCAACATGGCAATTAAAATATTTTCCGGATGACAAAAATAACCATTTCCTTGAATCACGGGATCTATTATTGTTTGTAATTCCTTTGGTAAATATCATGATAACATAACTGTTTGATGCAAATGCTTAGCTCCGTAAATGCATGAAGGCTTAGTTTTAATTTGAAACCATATAGTTGAATAAACTCTTAGTATAAAATTTGTCAGAATTAACAAATTTTCAAACGGTTCACTTGAAGAAACGTATAGCCTAAGAATTCTATTTGTCAATGTAAGCCCCCTAGAATGCACAATTCTACCAGGATTTCTTTTATACAATTTTTCGGGACACAATCCAGAAGAAATTGCTTCACGTATCTCAAGCAAATAGAGTTGATCCGTGCTTAAATCCTTTTTATTAGTAATTTCTAGCAAAGCACAGCTTATTCTATTATAATGTGCAAGAGGAAGAAGTTCATAATGTTTTAGAGGTTTGCCAATAGATCCTGTAAAACTTTGAGGCCCATTTGTTTTACCGTCAAGATGCTAGAGCAAATGGCTCAAGTTAAGCTCATTCGCATGTATTTGGGAAATAAACCGTTGAAGTGGTTTTCCTTCTTTTTCTTCTAGAAATCACATGACACCTTCTTTGTAACCCGTGTTAACTGTAGTTCCGTCACAGCCAATTGCAACAAGCTTACTGGTATCAATATTTTTTGCAGTTATTTTTTTTTCTTCACTTAAAATTAAAGCTTTTCTAGATTGTAACGAAAGGTGCCCCAAATACTCAGAACCTGGTTCCTTTATTAAGCTTATTATGCTTGTAAATTGTCATAATAAAATATTTTTTCTTGTTATTCTTCATCTTTAAGTATAACTTTTAAAAATATATTCTTACAAAGTATAAAATATAACACAATTTTGTTGCTTTGATTATGCTTTACAATTACCCAATTTTTATACATTTTTCAGTATTTTGAAGTCATTGGGGCAGTATAAGACACCTGGATTTGATATAAATATTACATAGTTTCACTATAAGAGTATAATAATAATAATATAAGAATAATACTTTAAAATTAATTTAATACTAATAATATTTGTGCATTTTATATAGTTAACAAAAAATGGGAAAATGCACAACTTTTAAAATTTTTCTCAATTTTCAATGACCTTGGGGCAGTATTTAATATTCATATTTTTCAAAGATATTTTATATTCAGAATGAGGATCTGATAGAGCAACTTTCCCACCCCGTCCAATTTTGATTTGAAGAAAAAAAAATTTCGCTCCACCCTAATATACAGTAAGACCTGCCAAGCTAATATCGCAAAGATTGGTAAAATTTCCATGTTAGACAGGTTTTCGTCTTAACAGGTGTATTCTATTGTTTTCTATTTGACGAATGAATATTTCTGTTTAAGTCAGCTTTCCGTTATAGACAGGTTTCGTTTCCCCAGGATTTGCTGTATATATACATATATAACTTATGTATGTAATATGTAAACCTGTCTATAGTAGATTAATGTCTTAAACGGAAGCATTACATCGTTCTGATATGGATAACCATACAATTAAATCTGCCCAATTTCAAAACCTGGCTGAAACAGGATTTTTCGCCGTTTTTCTGTGATTCCGATTTCGTCTTGATGACAGGTTTTACCCTACTTATAAATACAGTAAATCCTGTGAAAGCGGAAACTTTCTATAACGGAATCCTATCTCAAACGGAAAAGTTTCGGGATCCCAACGAAATGAACAATGCGTCTTATTGAAGTACAGTGTGACAGGATTGACTGTGTGTATCTATACGCAGTAACAGTATTTCGAGTAACTTTAAGAATTTAGGTATTTCCTTATCATTTTCTTAATTAAAAAAAAATTGCATGTGTAAAATAAAGTAAGTTCAATCTCTATCATTGCAGCTAATAACACAATGAGGTTACATTAATATTTACTATAGAAAAAGATTTTACAAACAGTGTGATATGAAAAACTGAGCACACATTGAAGAGAATGCATTTAAATCAAGTTTCATGTAAGATAAACATTTGATTACGTTAAAGTTATGATCGAATAGTTAAGTTTATAAAAGCATTTGGTTGGAATTGTTTTTTCAGTTTTCATATTTAATTTCTTGTCATTGAATTAAGAACTTGTGCTGTAATAGGTATACCGAATAATGAGTTGACATAATTGCCGATGCCGTCAGCCGTTGATTACCATGGGAGTTTTTGAGATAAGGTTTTAATTTTTAAGAAAAAAATCTTGTAATTTTGGCTACAGAAACTAGTAATGTAACAAACACACGCAACAAATATAGTTGATGTTGGGGACAATTATTTTGTTACAGTTGTCTAAAACAGCTATAATTCTTTTTCAAGTTTCACTGCTTTCCATACCGAAGTAAATATTCGACATCAATAGTTGTTTCCGATATCTGGTTGACTTAAAAGTTAATTTTTCTAAAAAAATTAATTATGATGGATTAACACATCTTGGGAATAAAATAATGATGGTTTCTGCTTTTTACTTTTCAACCAATTTATTGTAAGCGGTTGGAAACAATTTTAGAACATACTCCAAGTTCAGCCGCAGTCTTTCAGACTTTGGTATGTGGATTAGCTTCAACCTTTACTTTCAATTTCTCATTGTTAATAAGGAAAGGGCAGATGACGTCACTGTTGGTTAAATTACTGTTGGTTCGGAAGAAAAACCTGTTTGTTCTTTATGACTCCTACTGTACACATGAAATGGGGCGATTTTAGTTGGTCTACGTTAAACTGGTATATGTTATGATTGGCCGACGTCACCATAACGATTCCTGCAATAATCGCTACGACAAAAACGTAGTGGTAGATTGGTTGATGGGACTGTTTGTTTGTAAACATGCCCTTTCCTTATAACCGAATGCCACCTACGCAGGGTTGGCAAGTTTTTGACAGTGTGACGGTTTTATCCGGTTTTAACTATGGTTTTAACCGTCATGTCAAAAACCCCTTTTTGACATAGTTTTTGACAATGACTGTCAAAAACCTAAAATTGGGTCAAAAACTGTTTAAAATTGTTTTTACAACAACATTAAATTTACAATTTTTCATAATTTTTAGTGTTAGATACATGGGTAAACTTTTTGACAGTTTTAGACAATAAAAAAGGCTTATCTAGAATCCCTTCACAAAAATCGATTTAATAAATCAAGCCTTTTCACAAAATTCCATTTTATAAAAACATACTCTCCATTAATTATTTTTATTTCGTTAGGTTTTAAAATGTATAATTTACAAAGAAAACAAGTTCAGAAGAAAGGAAAACTTTAACAGAATGATTTAAAGAAATTATCATTAAATGCTTTGTTTGAATTTGAGCAGCTGGATTTCATCTTTCATAACAAAATGATCACAAAATAAATTTCACAAAAATAATTTTTAGTTTTCACAAAATGGGTCTCAAGAAAAAAAAATCTGTGTTGATCCCTGAAAACTCAAAACATGATTTTGGTTTAACAATTTTCTTTGAAAATAATTGTAAGCTATAAATATATATAATAAAATAATATTTAAAAGTATCGTTACATTAAAAATATAAACTAATCAAACTAGTAAATAGTACTTGCAGAGTTCCCCCCCAGGCAGTTTCAGAAGGGTGCTGCACCCTGCCTGCCTTTTGATTTACAAAATAACACCCTTCTTGCCCCTCATAAAAAATAGCACCCTTCTTGCCCCGCAGTTAAAAAAAGTGTATTTTCTTCTTTTTGTATTAAAAAATTTGCTTTCATAGTTAAAAATTACTCAATGTTGTCTTAAAAAGAGTGCCCTGATTTTTAAACATTAAAAGTGACTTTAAAAACCAAAAGTATGCATTTAACAGTAAGTGACCTCAAGAATCCGCGCCCTTAAGAATAAAAAAGTGCCCTTTTCTCACCAGCATCACCCTGCTCTTTTTCAAACCTGGGAAATTCTGGTAATTGTATAATTTAATGTATAAAATTTCATATAAATAATATGCTTATTTTTATATTGTTTTAATGTTTGTCCCCCCCCAAAAAGGTACTAATGAACATAGGAATGTTTTTTTCAACTACGTAAATTATATTCAAAGGTTGGAGTATCATAGTTGAGATTTATTCCAACAGGGCGAAAAATGCTGGGACCAGGACTCGAACCTGGGTCTGTTCATTATGACTTAATTACATGGTAATGGTATACATGAGTTAGTTTTCGCGCTGCATCACATTCATCATGTAAAAATGCTATAGTTATAATTATAGCTCAGATGAATAAAATTAGCACTGCAGGTCACAGCCATGTCCAACAAATAAAAGTTAATTATGCCAACCAGGATATCGTTGGGATAGCTTAGTAGGAAGTTTGTTGGCACGTCAAGCTAAAGTACCCAAGTTCGAGTCCTGGTCCCGGCATTTTTCGCTCTGTTGGAATAAATCTCAGTTATGATACTACAATCTTTGGATAAAAAAGGTACTATTTTATGAGGCATAACAATTAAATTTAACATAAAGAAATAGTTCTAAATAATTAAACTGAAACTAACATAATAAAATGAAGATATATTATATATGTGTAAATATTGAAAATAACAAACCACCTTCGTTTATAAGTTATTGATTCAAAAAATGTTTAATTATGTAGATTTCATATTATAATTCATTTAATTGCTTAAAGAACATTTGTGTTGCAATTGTGGTCTATATTTAAAGTTTGTGAACAAAAACAAACATTTAGAATCATTAAAAGTCTAAGTAACTTATAAAAAGTTATTGAATAGTGACTACTTTAGCTTTACACAAGCTTTTATTTATTATTATTTTTAAGCATAAATTAGATTGCTATTTTTTTTTTAATAAACCAAATACTTAGTAGTAATAACGATATAAAAAGCACTTTAAAAAATGCATTTCATAGTAGTTCCAACATTTTTTGCTATTTTTTCCTAGCATGGCAATTGACAAATATTTTGAATTATGATATATAATTTTATTACAACTTAATTATAGTATGACTAAATAAAATTATTTATGTAATATATAAATTATTATTTAATCAGTGTTTAGCTTGATATAATGTAAAATATCACTAATGATTGCTAAAAAAAATGTGTATAAGGTTTTTGACACTTTTTGACAGTTTTTGACACTTTTCGAATGTCAAAAACCACTTTTTGAGGTCAAAAACCCAACCCTGCACCTACGACCTTCATATTCGAAACTCTCATTGCGATCATGAAATTTCTGAAAACAATGTTAAACTGTGAGTTCACAAGTCGTACTTCGGTCGAATGTAATGTTGAATTCAGACATTTTTCTCCAGGAGGGATTTCTGCGGAGAGTACCATTTTCTCCCGAATGGTCTCCCCTTCTCAGACTGTGGAGTTCAGGGAATATGAGAGATTGCATTCCTAGACCATTAATATGCATAAAATCTCAAATCTTCCGAGGGGTCATTTCGATGCTTTGGGGTGGATGCGCCACCCTGCTCTCCTGAATTCAACGCTGTAGCGTGGTTGATATACAAGCCGTTTCCTCTGATTTTCGTACCATTTTGAATTAGTAAAAAAATCGTACGAAATTTCCCAAAGTTCTATAACTGTCTTAAATATCCCTGTACAATAGCGAAAAACAAAATTATAATACTAAATAAGTAGGTAAAAACCTGCCCTTCAAAATAATATACAACGACGTAATAGTCCATTAACAGTTTATTAAAAATAGCTCAGGTTGAACAGTTTAATAACAAGAATCTCCATTATTTTGTACAAACCCAGAAGAACATCAAAATCTCACCACTATTTTGTACAAATCCAGAAGAGCATCAAAATCTTTCAATATCCCTCTGTTCTTTTCTTTAACGAATAACGAGACCAGAAATAAAAGTATCAAAAAGAGGAAGAAAATTGATCTCCCGAAATATTCTTTAGGTCTGACAGTGAACGAGATATATCTGGTGGTCAACATGACAAAGAATATGTGTGAATAAAAAAAATTGTGTCAGAGTTTTCTTTAGCAAAGGACTGTGCTGTCTTGAACAGGTCAAAAAACTTTTGAACACCAGTCTCTTCTTCCTTGCTTACTGATTAATGTAAAGTTTCATAAAGCTGAAAAATGACATCATCAGCATGTTTTACAGCAGAAGACAAATCACATTCAGATGCAGTAATTTGACAGTGGTAATGTAATGTTGAATAATATTTCACAAATATCTAGTCGAAGAATAAAGTTACTTTTTTTTTATTCCAGCTAGCAGATTTAAAGTAAATGATAATATTGCTCGATATAAAATTATAAAATGGGACGTGTCTATGACAAAAACCTGTCTTAAACGGAAAAATTTCGTAGCCCCAGCGAAAGACAAACCTTTAAATAATACTTGCTAAGACAAACACCTGTCTAAAACGGAATATTTCATTGCTTCTTTGCGATTCCGTCTTATTAGTTTTTAATGTGTTGTATCTATAATTCAGTAAACCAGTTCTTCGTTCGGCGTTCGGGGGGGGGGTCCAGACCCCCTGTACCCCCCCCCCCTTGGCTATGCCACTGCGTGTTTTGGATTAATGGTTATACATTGCAACCTGGTACTGGTTTTTTTCATTCCGGTGTAGAAGTGTATGGAGGAAAATTTGCTTATGAAGGGCACCCTGTGAACTTTTCTGAGATTTTTGAAATTCTTCCAAGAGATGCTGCTGACATGTCAGGCAGAATTTTATTTTGCAAAATTATGATTCTAGAATTTCTCAGAAAATAAATTATTATTATATTAACAATTATTTATTGTTTTATTAACGATTTATTTTTTATTTATTTTTGATTCTCATAAAAAGTTATTTTATGTCTGTACAGTAACTTAATAAAACGTACATGAGCAATGACCACAACCCCAACAAACTAAAGTTAAGACAATTGCTTAGTTAAAGGAAAACTTCATTTAAAGTAATGATCACAGTAGCTAGTAAACAACTTTCTTTTCAAGATTACAAGTATATCCTTGGATGTGCAACATGGATATTTACTTACTTGAGGTTTTTGTTTAAATTAGCTTTCTTAAGCAGGCATAAATATTGCTATTTTGAGTTTAAGAATTTCAGTTAATGTTGAAAAATGAAGGTAGCTCACTTAACTTGCATCACACTAACACCTTTGTTTATTTCTTAATTTAATAATTTACTTTTATCAAATTTTAATAAAAATTTCATTAATTATTTTTAATAATTAAAGACTTATTATCAGCAAATTCATTTTTCTTCTTATTCTTTATTTTTACTCTTCTTTTTATTTGTTTGATATCTGAGTAACAAATTACATGTAGAAAATATTCAATTCTACATCTTAGAGTCAAAATTTGTAAAGATATTTTTGATATGATATTGGTTATGAATCCATTGTATTTATATTAATTCATTGGATCTATTTCATTTTTTTTATACTTCGACTTAGCATAATTTATTTCTTATCTGAAAAATATAAGAAATTAAATTCTATGGTATGTAAAATTTTTATTCAGCCATATCATTGAAAAAACATTTAACTGTTACAAATTATTGACTGTGATATTATATAGATTACTGTTATTATTATTATGTATTATATTAATTACTATACATTATATTGTCAATACTAGTCAAAATTTATTGAATTATTGTTACTGTTACTACTGAAGGAATATTATTATTATTACTAATGTTTACACTATTATAAGAGAACTCATGATAATAAAATCTGATCATTAGAAAATAAGTCATATAAAAGTTTGTGAGACAAATGGAATTCCACAAATGTAACTAAGAAATTATGTAGTAATTAAATTGCTACATACTTAGTTATTATTTATAGTAGTCTACCAGAGAAATTGTGAAATTAAAAAATTCTTGGTTTGCCATGATACCAAAATTTTTGTTGAGTCTATATTTTATTACTAGACTTCATAAAGACTTTTGTTAGAGATTGAAGACTTTAAATTTTATGAATCAACCAAGGGACTATATAAAAAATTTGTTTGTTACTATTTTAAATTTCATTTCAAGTTATGTCTTATTATTTCTGTTATTTTAAAACTACTATTTCTGTTGCTGACTGTTTTTTATTGTTTACATTCACTATTTCTATTATTGTTATTTAGTATGATACACTTTATAATATTGTAAGTGACTATGTAAATTTTCCTTTGTATATTTTCAGAGAAATGCTCTCTACATCCTAAAATTTTACAGGTATTAAAACAACTCTCCAAATTTTAAAATTTTACAGGTATTAAAACTGTTCTCCAAATTCTAAATTTTTTACAATTAGTCTAAAATATTTACTTGTTAAAGCGATTAACAAATTAATACCACTTATAATTTTCTCACTGTAGCAACTTCTATTATCTAACTTATAATATTTTAACTTCTTTGAACTTGTAGTTCTAAAGAACTGCCAAATTCATCCAAAATTTGGGGAGGGGGATTATGTTACAATATTTAAAATTCCATACCCTATTAAATTTATTGCATAAAAAATTATTTTTATTAATATTTCTTTTACAACCCTAGTTCATTAAAATATTCAATTACTGTCCATATTTAAAACCTTTTTTCCCTATTAAATTCACTTTTTCCTCATTAAATTCACTTTTATTTCCCAACAAATAAGATGTAAAAAATACATTTCATAAAAATATTTTTTCTTAATCAATATATTTCTTAAATTCTTTACTATATTAGGTAAATATTTCCTATTTCTTCCTGCTTTAAATCTCTTTTATATCTTTAAATCTGTGTAAATTCACCAAGTCCCTTTCCTTATAGACTAAAAATTATTTCTTTTAAATTGTTTTGTGAATACGAAAAACTGAAACTTATTCTTTCAGTTTCCCGCACTTGTTAATTTTCTGATAAAGAGTATGCAGCTAAAATCAAACATGCATTGGGTAAAAAAAGGTCCGGTTTTATGAAATGCTTCTTATGCCTCTTTACTTATAACGAAGCGACAGACGCAGAGCAGAAGTTTGACTGTCACATGTTTTACTTTTATGCAATCTACATTTTTACTCGGCTGCTGATCAGCCAACTTTGAGTGCGACTGCAATTAATTTGGAAATATTTGTCATCTTTTTTCTTCGAATTTAACATATATATATACATACACACACACACGCATATTGGCACCCAGCTAACCGAAAAGTATCCCCATATTTTACACTAAAATACACCAAGGTCCTAATAAGGAAGTACAAAATTAGTTTAGAGCAAACAACAAATTATGAGATAGAAGTTGAGCACTCAGATGAGTGTTTGTGGAAATTTCTTGTTTCATATTTCACACTAGAAAAAAAGTTTATCTGCAGTATACACATTTAAACTACACTCTTATCTTTTATTGCATATTTCTCATGAGTAAGAAATATTAGATGCTTAATAAAATCACCCCTTTGAAAATATTCTGTTCCCGAATTTACAAACAAAATATTTCTCACTAGTTTGAGAACTAATATGGGCATTTAGCTAAACTTTTGACAAATTCTTTTGATGCATGTCTCACACATAAGAGGAATGAATTAGCAGATTCTTGCCTAAATCTTTTACATGAGAAAAATGTTTCTTATCAGTATGGAATAATGTATGCCTGTCTAAATCACCCTTACAAGAGAATTTCTTGTTGCATATCTCGCACAGAAAAGGACAAAAATGAGAGCTGAGGTGAGCATTTAAATAACTCTTTTGAGAGAATTTCTTGTTACATAGCTCACAAAGAAAAGGTTTCTCACCAGTATGAATTAACAGATGCCTAATTAAACTACTCTTAAGAGAGAATTTCTTGTTACATATATCACACACAAAATGTTTGTCACCTGTATGAGAGCGAAGGTGGTAATTTAAACTACTCTTTTGAGAGAATTTCTTGTTACATAGCTCACAAAGAAAAGGTTTCTCACCAGTATGAATTAACAGATGCTGTTTCAAACTACTCTTAAGAGAGAATTTCTTGTTACATATATCACACACAAAATGTTTCTCACCAGTATGAGAGCGAAGGTGAGTATTTAAATGACTCTTAATAGAGAATTTCTTGTTGCATAGCTCACACACAAAAGGTTTCTCACCAGTATGAATTAACAGATGCCTAATTAAACTACACTTAAGAGAGAATTTCTTGTTACATATATCACACACAAAATGTTTGTCACCTGTATGAGAGCGAAGGTGGTAATTTAAACTACTCTTTTGAGAGAATTTCTTGTCACATAGCTCACACACAAAAGGTTTCTCACCAGTATGAATTAACAGATGCTTATTTAAATTATCCTTACGAGAGCATTTCTTGTTACATATCTCACACACAAAACGCTTTACACCAGTATGAGAGCGAAGGTGAGTATTTAAATTGCACTTAAAAGAGAATTTCTTGTTGCATAGCTCACACACAAAAGGTTTTTCACCAGTATGAACTAACATATGCCTAATTAAACTACTCTTAAGAGAGAATTTCTTGTTACATATCTCACACACAAAACGTTTTTCACCAGCATGAGAGCGAAGGTGAGCATTTAAATGACTTTTAAGAGCGAATGTCTTGTTGCATTGCTCACACAAAAAAAGTTTCTCATCAGTATGAGAGCGAAGGTGAGCATTTAAAAGACTCTTTTGAAAAAATTTCTTATGTATCTCACACACAAAAGGTTTCACGCCATTATGAATTAACAGATGCTTGTCTAAATCATCCTTACACGAGCATTTTTTGTTGCATACTTCACACAAAAAAGGTTCCTCACCAGTATGAATTAACAGATGCCTGTTTAAATGACATCCAAGAAAGAATTTCTTGTTGCATATTTCGCACACAAACGATTTGTCTTCGTAAGAGTCGGTAGATGGTTTTTGAAGAAGCTCCTGGGAAGAAATGTTTGGCTGCATATTTCACACATTAAAGATTGCTTTGAATGATATGGAGTGTATGTGCATTTACAGCTTCATGCATCTGTAATAAATAGATAATATATCATTATATTATACCATATTTTCAGTTAATTAAAACCTATTCAGAAAGATAAACTTCACATCAGAATTTAAAATTACCTTCGAACACTGAATTAAAATATTAAAAACTCAATACAAAATTTTATCATAGTATTAAAAACTGTCGTAAACTCCCGATTATCTGACACTCACATTACAAGGGGTATGACAGATATGAATATTATCAGATGCATTTTCGTAATTGTAAAAGATTGAACAATATTTACAATTACTATAAACAAAATAAACAGCTACTATCATAAATTAAAACAAATTAAAAGATAAAATTCTATAATTACATATTAGTTGCATCTGTCAAAATTCGACAGAAGAAAGTATATTAAATATGAATGTCAGAATTTAAGATTACGAATAAAAGAAAAATGTACTTAGAAGAAAATATTAATTTTATTCAATTTCATATAAGTATGTAATCAAATTTCATACATATTGAACAATAGGTTTTTTTTCTTCTTTAAAAAAAGTACTTCCTTATATACCACATTAGTAGTTGTACTACAATTTTGCACTGTTTGCACTTTCAAGTTTTTAAAAGAACGTACTCGAGAATTCGCGACTTATAACAGTTCATGTCTAAGTACTTGTTCAGGTAAATAAATACGAACACAATCCAATGTTCGTCCTTGTACTTTATTAATCGTCATACTAAATGCAAGACAAATTTGGAATAGATGTCTTCTAAATGAAAAGGTAAGTGCTGTGTCTGATTGCGTTAGATTAATTCTAGAGATCAAAACCCTCTGTCCAAGTCTTTCGCCTGTAATTATTTCGAGGTGTAAACCATTATTATACATGCTTTATACAATTTATCTGCCCCATTTAAAAGACTTGGGGTGTATTTAAATTTTATACTAAAATTACAATAGCTCCAATTTTTAAAGTGAAAATATGCAGAGGCAAGCCATTTAATTCTAAACTATTTAAAATATTAGTGGGAAACTGAAAGGATTTCTTATTCATTTTCAGTTATTAAATTATTTACGCTCATGTATGTTCTGGACGTTCTTGGTATTTGATTTACAACTTTATTATTAATTTCATCACAATGTTTCGTTTTTTGGAGCCAAAATTGAAACTTTATCAAATTTCATGATATAATCTGAAGATGCAAACAATTTTCAAAAATTTTCGGTGACGATATCGTTTTCTGCTGTAATAGATGTTAGTAAATCTACTTTATTTGAGATTTCAGAGAATTCTTCATGAAAAAATGTTTTCTATAACCTATTTTAAGCAAAAATTCCATTTTTTCGGATTCATCTGGTCTTAATCGCACATCAGCTTATTAATTTAAATACCTTAAATTTTCCGAAGAGCAGAAAACTTAATACAGTTTAGAATTATATTGTGTCTTGAAGCATGTGGAATCACTGGTAGGACCTACCAAAAATCGCCTCTAAGGAGAATTACTTTTCCTCCAAAAGGAACACTATTGTTCATAATGTCTCACAGAAGTCTATACACACACATTTATGTATATAAATTGGACATGTGTACTTCATTCCACATAATTAGTTGTGCAGACCTAACTAATGCTAGATGCAGCCTTACTATTGATGTTTAGAGATGATATCGAAGTCTCATTTTTATGTAACGGTATTTTAATTTGCTGCGTAGTGTGCGACCATTTGGTAACTGCATAGCAAGAATACCAGTCCATGCGACTGATATAACTTCTAATTCTAAATCAAAACACTTTATCAAACATTCATATACAAATGTTTTTCTTCATTAAAAGTTTAATCAAAGTTTAGTAAAAATAATCTTCATTAACAGTTTGAAAATGTATTCCATAACTGAAGTACATTAGATCGTTCATAAAATATGCAAATGAAAGAAAATAATTGTCTCAATTGTTGTGGCATTTGAAAGGATGATGCTTCCTGTACACAACGACACAATTCAGTATCATCTTGAAGCAATACTCGCTACATTGCAGCTTCTTTGAAAGTTCAGTATGTAATACTCTTATATGTTCTTAAATCTTCAAAACTGGTAGCATCCACTACATGAAGCAGCAGCAACCGGAGATGATATCTTTCAGTAACACATTATACATTCTACCTATAATTTAAAACATTCTGCCACGCTTCTTCCAAATTCGTTTCTCTCTGTCAAAAACATTATCAAATAGCGTTTCTGGATAAATGTAGGGCTTTTTTGTCAGATCCTTATTCTGCAACCAAGCGATTAAATCTGTGTTTTCTTAATTCTGCTCGAAGTAAGGCTGTAGTTGTACTGTCGTTCTGATAATTTACTTGTTCGTTGGTTAAATGAACTGGTAGTCAAATTATTGTAATAGATTGCTGGTGCATAGGAAATGAAAATATTCCATAAGCAGCTTCACATGGACTCACATAGTGGGTGTTCAGGTAAGAAGAAACTTCATCCTGATCAATTAAACAGCCTCTTTCAGAAACAACTTGTAAATTAGCACAATCATGTTCCTTATAAAAATATTTCTGAATATGTTTTTTTGCACGTATGCTTGCACACATTTCTACATGAATATGGACTTGGAAGTAAAGTAAACAGATTATAATGAATGACATAATGATTGTCTACTTGTACGATGGTGCCTTTATTACGCTCTACCATTATTTCTTCATCGGCATACAGGATAACCATTGAAATTATTATTTGTTTCAGAAATAAACTCTTTATAAAATACTTTTTTACAACTATCATCATTTATACAAACTGAATTTTTATTAAGATTACTGCATGGGTCATGGAGCTAAAATATAAATAAAATATATAACCATTTAACTAAAATATATAAAGTTTCATCTTTACTGTCTGGAATTTCTGTGAAAATAAAGTTATCAATATCTGAGACTCCCCTAAATTTGCAATTATATTGCAGGCATAATAATAGATGAATATGAAGAAGAAATCTTTTTTGAAATTCAACAGTGTATAGATAGATTTCCACTACACCAAATATATTTTTTGATTTATTAATAATAAAATTCTTTGACTTTTGCATGAAAAATATGAACTGTAATATCTAGTCTCTTGTAATCCTTTAAAAATATATATACTATTTGTAATTTCTGGCCATAAAGGATTACATGAATGTTAAAAAAGTATTTGGCTTACCAAATGTCCTCACAATGGCCATTGCGTGCAGATAATTTTGTATCATATTTCGAGAACTCCCAGTGAAAGAAGGCGGTAAAATAATAACTCACCAACCCCGTAATGGCATTGAAATATGCCATTCAGGTTCTCCTTGTACCCAAATTAGAATGCAAGACACTGAGCACAGTGCATACTGTCAAAATCTATATTTTCCAATTATCCGTTCTTAGCATCAACTGCAATGTGTCTGTGAGAAGGTGGATCACCATCAGCTGATACATAAACTGCTGCGACTTCAGAACATGCAGGGTCATTATATCATCGAGAATCCTCTTGGGGCTCATGATAAAATCACATTACTAAATTGACAGGTATGCGATTTTCTTTCAATGCTATTTCTTTTTTACCCACACATGTGCTGATGCACTGTTTTGTATAATCCTATCTATCGGTTACATTACATTTGTTTAAGATAGAGGTTAAAACTTCTAGAATATCATTTCTTAAAGAACTATTAGCAGAATGCTGAAGTCTGATTTGATTGCATCCAGCAAAATCTAGTATGTATAATTGCCCATAAGAAGTGGCTATTTTACTTTGAGGGTATAATGGAGAAATTCTATGATGGACTACAGCAAGAATTTTAAAGCAATAAGGACACTTTTCGGGTGGCATTGTTACCTAATTACACAATTTACACCTAATAAATATGAATGATAACGAATTATTATATTGATAAACGTTATCTTTAAAGTTTTTAGACAACTCATTATCTTCTGTAAATAATTCTTTACATTAGAAATACGAAATTCAAGTAGCTTAATTCTTTTATTACAACAGCATAAATTAAAATAGCCTGCTGAATTTTTTTCACCTTTAAAATAGAGTGCAGAGCAAGAAATACATTCATTGTTTATACCAGCTAAATAATATGGTTGGAAATTGGAAACTGTTTTAGAAATAGCACACCGACATTGAATAGAAAAGGATTTTTGTACTTTATTTTCATACATTTATTTAGGATTTCTTTGCACCTTGTTAAACATTTTCTTCTTTTTATTATATTTTTTGGAATTGCTGGCGTTACTAAATTAGATTCAGGATGAAATTCTAAAACATCATAATGCCCTGCATCAACATTTCAAGGGAAAAGTAAATTACATATAATACTTCCATACCCATAATAGAAAATAATATTATTATTATTTCAATATATTTGAAAACAATTGACTTATGTAAACTAATCCTATGTGACCTGCATATTCACTATCCTATGACATCAAATTTTCATAATCAACAGAATTACTTACCAGGATCCAATAAGAAGTATCGCCGATTCTAAAGTTTTTATAACGTTCTCAATGATCTTTAGCTGTTTAAACTACTTGTACTCGAAGTTTACGATGATATATATAAGTCTTGTATAAACAATAACATATCGAACGAAATAAATAATTGCCATCTCTTAAAATATATATAGCACATATTTCCATAACCAAAAATAAGATATATAAATTCGAGCAATAAACAAACTGTAATGACAAATCAGTAAGTAATATATTGCATCTAACTGCTACTTTTTAAGTACATTTGCCAGAATCTTAAGTATTCATATAGCTGTTCATGTGCAATAAATTTATTTATTTAGTTGTTTTATGCAAGCTTGCAAAAAAATGGACAATGCAAATTGGAAGAATAATATTCATGCAAACATACTCAAAACTTTGCACATGAACACTCCAGATTCTATTGAGGCCCTGATTTCGGTAAAAATCTAGTCAATTACGTCATTTAGCTTTGTAAAAAATGAAATTTTGTGTTTGAAAATGCACATTTTAAAAATAATAATCATTTTCATAAGCAGATGATTTAGTCTTTACTTTCAGCGTTGGTAGTATAATAAACATGGAAAATTATGTCATTTTTACAAATATATATAGGGAAATATTACTGTAAGAGTGAATTTAGCAATTGTTTTAAAATTCCTGAGTTTCATTAAATATTTATTATAATTAAATGGAAATGATGTAATTTTCAGAAAAATTTTGTTTTGTCTATGCCAAGGATCTTTTAATAAATAACAGAAGTTCGATCTATTTAGATGCAGGAATAAGGTTGTGGATATGACGACATACTGACATAGATTCAGTAAAATATTTTACGTTCATGGAAGAAAATTCCTCTTTTGTTTTTCGAATGACGTCAATTTACCTCATCAGAAACATTTCATTTTTACTTATTATGATATTACTTATTATGATAGATTATTTACTGTTATTCACATAGATTACTTAATATTATTTCTGAATAAATAAAATCTGTGTTCTGCTCTTCCATGATTAGTGCATAATTAAATGCAATCATTTTAACATGTTTAAATTTTATGAAAACCATTGATATTTTTCTTTAAATATAACAACATTTTCGCTGATGAAATAACACTTCTGATTGGTGGAATGTAATAAGGCAAAAATATTTTATGTTACAGAGAGGAAATCTTAAACTAGCTGCCACCATTTAGAAGAAATTTCCTAAAAAAATTTTTTAATTAAATTATAAAAATGGGAATATTTCAAAAAATAGCTAGTGTGGGTACATCTGCAAATGCAGAGTTGTCATTAAAAAAAATAATTATCAAAATTGGTTCAGTATAGCCCAGGGGAAATGACTGAAAAAACAGCCTCGTGTTTTAAGTATAGGGTATTTTAAATAATTTTGTATATAGATCTTCTTCTTTTTATTTTTGTCATAAGTGAATATAAAAGAGTTTTAAGAAAAAATAAATATACATTTTACAAACAACGAGGAAAAAAAAAATTATCTTTATGGCAAACAAAATTCTAACATACAGATGTGTTTAGTTGAATATAAGTAAAACAAAATAGATTTGCTTTCATAGTTTTAGAATACAGTCGCAAACATCTTTAGATATGTCTATGAAAACTTAAAGGACAAATAAGTACGAAGTCTCATTTAACCACACGTATCCCACTACCAGGTTCATTTAATTCGAGTTTCACGTGAAAAAAAAAAAAAAAAACCAAGGAAATGAGTTAAAGCTCTGCTAGTTCATTTTATTGGAATTAATTATTTATAACAAATACAATAAATAAAAGACATTTATCAAATTTTTAAGCCATTTTAAATAAGTTTAATCAGCACTTTTAAGAAATACTAATCATTTAAGGTGTGTGTGCCTGAAAAATTGCACTTTGGATATCAACGGTTTTGCTTAACAGCAGTAATTCTGGAACAGATTACCATCGTCTACCAAGGTACAGCTGTATATTAACTTTAAATCCTCTCATTCAAGAAAGTTCACACTTTGAAAAAATAAAAAAATCGTAACCATTGCATTTAAAAAATGCAAAGGCATAGTAGAAGATTAAGTGCCGTCAATAAAATAAATAATAATAAATAAGAGAGAGGAACATATTTAATTATGCACAAAACATATTTTGACTATACTGCCAAAACCAAAAGTGAACCCCTTTATAGAAGTATTTTTGAAAGAGAATGGTCCTGATTTTTCATTAATGTACAAGTAAATTCTGAAAAACTTTCAATCATCCTATTTTGGCCAGCTCAGATTTGAACCAGCAATTTCTGGTACCAAATTCATTACTTCAAAGTAAAAAACTCAGCTATCTACTGATTTGACATCTGAGTAGGTAAAAAAAAAATGACGAAACATAAAATGATAATTGAGAAAATGATGATTTCATTTCGATTTTGGATCAATATAATAGAAGATTTAATTAACTGTATCATATTTTATAAATTTATGTTCAGAAAGTTTGGGAGGGGGGCACATGCCCCCTCGAGGCTGCACCTATGCACGCCATGTTTGAAGTGTGTATCTTGAGTCCAAAGTGCCTGCGGATTTCTTATAAAGCTCAACACAGTTGAGAAAACTCAGAATCTTTTAATTATTATTTTACATTTTTAATGGCAATTACTGTAAATGAAAGAGCTTTCTGTATCTTACAGTAACTTTTAATATCTTTTGAATCTTTATATAGTATGAATATGTCAAAGGAATTAAAGAAATATTTTCATAAATAAAAAAGATTAATAAATAAAGTAGGAAAAAATAAGAAAGAGTTTCATGAAAAATTAAATGTTAAAAATCGTTCGCTAAAACATTAAAAGTGTTGCATTAATAGCTTCATTTGTTCTTCAAGATGCAGGAATTGTGACAGAAGACGATGAGGATCGCATAATTGATAAAAACAAGGTAAACCATTTAGCTTAATAGATTCCAAACCTGAACTCTATGGCAATAGAGTACTATGACTACATCGACTGGGACTCTACTGAAACCAGTGAGCCTTCAATAACCAAAACTCTTCCACCAGAAGAAATTTAAGAAATTATAATTTCAGGATCATGTTAGATTAATCGACAGTCTGCTTTCCAAGTCACTTCCAAACTGTGGAAAGATCTGTTAAAAATGTGACAGAAGCTGCATTAAAGGTATGTTGGATAGCAAAATTGCAAGCAGAAAAAGAGTTGCCAAAATTAATTTCAAAGAAGAATTTTGTAGCCAAAAAAGATATACATTCTAAATATAACATTCCGTGGATAGGAGCATGGGTGGAACTCGTCGTGCAGCTACCTCATCCTAGTGAGTTATGGGTTGTTATGTACTGGTCTCGAATGCAAAACAAGCTAAAAGCTGTACATTTTTAAAGCACATAGCACTAAAATAATATGTAATCAGAGTTTATTTAAACATTTGACACACTAAACACAATTCTTTAAGTAAATACAACCAAAGTAAATAAAAGTAACATTAAAAAAATTGCTAAAAAGTTGAAAAATCAGCATTTAGCAAAATTTTCAGACATTTGCAGGAAAATCAAGGAATTGTCCCGAAAATCTTATTTTTTTGTGTCAACTTGGTGCGACCAGTGGCACTTTTTCCGCAATATACCCCTTATTGAAAATCGAAAAAAAAATTTTTTTTGACCCACCCTACCAGATAATGTTGTTTGTAAAAAATTTCCTCAATTAGTAGAATTATACATTCACTTAATACTTTTAAGTTATCAACTTTCACCTGCATTTAAGACTTTTAAAGAAAGTTGTTACAAAATACAATAAGTGCTTTCAATCTTGCATATTTTATAGTTAAATTACTTAGAAATAAAAGCAACTTTTTAAATACATGCTTACCTTTTTCCTTGAAACTGTCACATTTTAAACAATTAAATTTAGGAAAATAGTATGTTACATACCATTTTCCTGAAGCTAAACAACTTGAAGCCTCAAGACATCATTGATGAATACTTCTTCTTTCCTTTACACCATCCTCAGCAAATTTATTTACTTGTAATTGAAATTACTAATGGCTAACACAAATGCCTCCAAGAAAAATGCGTATATATATGGACAATTCTGTTATTTATCATAAGCTAATGGTAAACATTTTTAAGGTTTTATAATGATTCCAAATTACGATCTGGAATTTTATTTATATTAGAACTCTTTTATTTTGCTTTTTGTTTAATTAAAATAAATTTACAAAGGAGGCTTAACCTCCCTTGTCTAGTTTGATGAGCCATCCCTGATGCACCCCTACACATACTATGTCTACGAATATACATATCTACATTTATACTGTATTATATTTTACAGTTATGTATAAATGTGCAGTTGCCTTTAACATAATCAGAGTCGGAGCAACGTCCTGGTAAATCACTTAGCAAGGCTAAACATTCTCTGACAGTGGTGCAGCCAAAATTCAAATCAAGTGGGGGTGGGGGGAATGCAATAATGGACTAATAAAAAATAATTTTAAATTGTTTATACATCATAGAATAATTTATAATATAAGTTATGAAATGTATAAAAAATACAAAGCAAATTCTTTCACAAGTAATGTGCATAACTATTTTTAATTTCTAAAAATTCTCTATCCTTTACAATATTTTTAATATTTATATTTTACCCTCATGGTTACTTTCAGAATCTCGAAATCTATAATAATTCCCTGACAATTAATTATATCAACTTTTGCAGGAAGATATAAAGCTAGTAACTAATATTTTTCATGAAATATATTTTAAAGACAAATTTAAAGAAACATATCATTATTTTGAACAGAGGTAACTTTATTTTGATTTGTATAGACAGAGAGGTTTGGTGCCCCCAACAAGACTCTAACTGGTGCGGGCCCTGGGCAGCCTCCCCATTTGCCCAATGTTTGTGCCAGCACTGAACATGAAAATTATATAATTATTAATTATGCAGTTACAATGTAGAAAGAGAGAAAAAGGGGAGGTGTTAGTGTAATTACTATACTATTGGTACCATTCTTTGCATGGATTAACATCCATCAGTAATTACCCAAATTAGTCATGTGTATGACATGAAGTTGCCAGAAAATGCTTGGGAATTTTTTTCTTCTTGCCGATAACTTTTTCTTTATCTCACCAAGGCCACAATGAAAAAGAACCATTAAATGTGTACAAGCTAAACAAAGGTAACTCATAAGAGAAAACTTTGGATTTTATTACTACGTTGTCCTTACGACTGGAATACTTATGTACTGTGCATGCTCAATGTGAAAAATAAATTCAATAACTATACTAAGAATAGAAAATAACTTATTTTTGCTTTCCTTTTTGCACTACATTCAGAATAATTTTCGATATTAATCTACTGGTCAAGCATGACTGAAACTTGTAACAATTATACTTACTATCATCTTTTACATTTTCGTTAGAATAATGATAGATAACGTCTTCTAGGAAGGCATTGGAAAGATCTTCGAGTATTTTTCCTTTACAAGGAATTAAAGGCCTGGCAGGAAGCGTCCTCGATCTTCTGAACATTTTGCATGATAGTTTAAATCGATATCAGTTCTAAAATATAAATTGAATTCAGAAAATCATAATTACAGACCCATCACTACAAAATCTTGACTGGTTGAAATAGAAGGAAATTAGTGTAGGAACAAGAAAAACATTCAACTTATCAACAAAATTGTAATAACGGCAACAACCAATAACCACTAGCTCAGTGCCAATAACAGATTCATCATTCATTCTCATTTGAGTCATTCAATATTAGAGATCATACCATAGACGCATGCTGGTTTAATTCAATCCTTCTAAATTGTTATTTTCTCAGAATCTCGTAAATTTGTATATAAAAGATTTTATAATAAATTTACAAAAGTAAAATAATAGTTTCCTATTTAACAAATCCAGACCAGCATGATGATTTGACCATACTTGCATAATCAATCAATCAACCTATTTGTGACTTTCTAGCAGCACTGTGGAATTATTTACTTTTCGTTTATATTGGAAAGTCGCCCTTCGTATAGATGAAGCTGATATTTTTTACTATTTTAATATAGATAGGTTCTAAGTTTTCTAAATGTATTAAGATCAAACAAGGGCGGTGCTTGGTGTGATAACTTGTATATTGTAATTAATAGTAGCCGAAGCTTAGAACACGGAAGACGACATTTATTGACATAAACAACGAACAATTACGATACAAACGATTACGATTAATATAAGGATGATATAACTACAGTTACAGTTATTACATCTCCCTTCTTTAGAAAGTTAAGCTCGTATCTATCATCCTGTGTTCACTTTAGAGGTCAAGTCTCTTTACAGGTTTGATGACTCTGCCGGATCTTGTGGTGACAGTGGCGGGATGGCGTTTAGCATCATGTGTGACAGAACTGGACGAGTCAGGTGTGGGAGAAGGATTGGGTGGTTTATCTGGTAGTGTTGAGTTTCCTGCATCCATTGGTAGACTCCTCTTCCTTTCTATGTTGAATTTAATTTCAGTTGGCTTTATGTGACTAGAGTTGCGTCTTAATGTGCCAGATGGAGTAACTACGTTATAAGATCTGGGTGCAGTTTGAGAATCTATCTTAGCAGGGATCCAATTTCTGTGTGCTTTTCGAAGCATGACATTTTGATTAGGCTGGAGCGGCAAGCTTTGTGTTGGTTTCGCATGAGCATCATGATAATACTTTTGCTTCAAACGAGCTTCAGCAAGATGTTCAGATGTATTTTGTATGAGCATAGGTTTTAGGAGATCTTCGCTTATAGGAGTTGTGGTTCTCGTTCTTCTGCCAAACAATCTTTGGGCAGGTGATCCGAGGTTATCTCTGGGTGTGTTTCGGAAGTTCAAGAGAGCCATGTTGATATCTTGACCAGAGAGTTTGCATTTTCGGAGGAGATTCTTTGCTGTCTGGACTGCACGTTCAGCTAAACCGTTTCCTTTAGGATATAAAGGGCTAGATGTTTGATGGTGGAACATCCACTGTTGAGAAAATGCTTCAAACTCCCAAGATTTGTAATTGCCGCAGTTGTCAGTCTCTAGAATTTTCGGTATTCCATGTACGCTAAACCAGTCCTTCAGAATTTCGATAGTGGATTTACTTGTCATGTCCTTTAAGGGTTTAAAGTCTATATAGCCTGAGTAGCTATCAGTAATAAGTAGATAATCTGTACTTTGAAATGTGAAGACATCGGACGCGAGAATTTCCCAAGGCAGTTTTGGAATTTCCTTTGGAATTAGAGGTTCGGTTGGTGGAGCTCTCTGAGTTCTTTGACAGGTTTCACAGTTTTCTATCATGGAAATTATGTCTTGCGACATGCCGTGCCAAAACATGCATTCGCGAGCTCTTTTCAGACAACTCGATATACCTAAGTGTCCTTCGTGGAGATTCCTTAGTGCTGTGGATTTGTATTTTTCTGGAATGATGATTCTTAGTCCCTTCAAAACTAGATCTTTTTGAACGGATAGTTCATCGACAAACGGAAGGTATTTCTTGCATGAATTTGGTACACAATCTTTATTTTGAGGCCACCCAGTTGAAATAAAATGCTTTACTAAAGTCAATTCTGGATCTGTATTTGTGAATTCTTGAAGAGCTTTTAAACCTTTATTGGTAGTTGGAATTGCAAATAAGATTTGAAGATTGCTTTCTTCTAAAGAATCTTGGTAGTGGCAATCTCTACTTAGCAAATCTGCTATATATAATTCTTTACCACATTTGTATTTGACTTTAGGTCCGTACTGCTGAACTTCTAAGAATAACTTTTGGAGTCTTGGGGGAATTCGATCGATGGTCTTGTTAAAAATAGATTCTAGAGGCTTGTGATCTGTTTCGATGACCACATCTTTTCCGTAGATGTACAAGTGAAATTTCTGGCACCCGAATTTCATGGCTAGGGCCTCTTTTTCGATTTGTGGATATGCCTGTTGTGATGAATTTAGTGCTGTGGATGAATAAGCGATGGGTCTGCCTTCTTGTAGTAAAACAGCGCCGAGAGCGTAAGAGCTGGCATCTACAGAGATTGTAAAACTTTTGTTCGGATCAAAGTATGTAAGAGTAGGAGATGCTTTCACCAAATTTTTAATTTCACAGAGGTCTTGGTCTAATTGTTTATCCCAAACCCAAGCGGTATTTTTCTTCAACAGCAGCCTCATGTTGTGGGTTTTATCTGACAAGTTAGGTATGAATTTCTGAAGATATTGTATCATTCCAAGTAGTCTTTGCAAATCTTTCTTACTGGACGGAGTTTTGATTCGATCAATAGCTGCGACTTTATCAGGATCAATCGTAATACCTTCAGGAGTAAGCACGTGACCAAGAAATTGCACTTTTTGCACTTCAAACTCACACTTGTCTCGATTCAACTTTGCTCCTGCATCTTTGAGTGCTTCAAAAACTGTTCTAGTTCTAGACCGGAGGGTATTTATGTCTGGTGCATGGATTAGAATGTCATCCATCGAGTTTTCTACACCTAGAATGCCTTGAAGAATTTTAGTCATATGGTTTTGAAATATTTCAGGAGCTGTCTTTATGCCAAATGGGACTCTCAGAAAAGAATATCTTCCCCAGGGTGTTGTGAACGTGAAAAAAGGTTGTGTGGCGGGTGAAACTCTTAGTTGCCAGAAGCCTTTCTTCAGATCTAATTTTGTGAAATATTTGGAGCCTTTCACATTAGCAGTGACTTCTTCAAGCGTTTTTAAAGGATAATGCCTTCGCAGCAGAATTTTATTAACTTCTGACGGATCAATACAAATCCTTATTTTTCCTTTTTGCTTTACTATGACCATTGGACTAGCTATGGGTGTTGGTTCCTCTACTTTCTTTATAATTTTATCCTGGACCATTTTGTCAAGTTCTTTCTTTACTAATGGTCGAAGAGAAAATGGAATTCTCCTAGGGGGTTTAATGTCAGTTTGGGGACATTCTGTGGAAAAATCTGCTGTATATTCAAAATTTTTGATGCAGCCGATTCCATGAAAAAGTTCTTGAAATTCTTCTTCTAGTGTTTTTACTAAATCTATTCTCTGAATCAGGCCTGCTTCTGTGCATGTTTTGCGACTTAACACTGGGCTTATACCGCCATGTGCGATAATTATACGTAACTGCACTTCTTTATTTTTAATTTTGCAGGGAACTATCGATTCTCCCGCAACATTTATGGCATGGCCAGAATAGGTAAGAAGTTTGCGGACAGTTGAGGGATTTATTTGCAACCCCAGTTCTTTAGCTATTTTATACGGCATAGCGTTACACTGCGCACCTGTATCTAATTTCATGGGAATGGATTTATTTTTAATAACAACTGTTTCAAACCAATCGTCATTATTATTTGCGTCTACTGCTCCAATGACATAGTTGTCTTCATCTCTCTCAGCCATTGTTTCAATTTTTTCTATTTCTTGGACTTTATATTTTTGCTTTGATCTGCATTTTTTAGCAAAATGGTTAAGTTTTTGACATATGTTGCATTTTTTGCCAAAAGCCGGGCATTCATTCAATTTATGGGAAGAGCCACAATTTCTACACTCATTAATATATTTGGCGATTTTCGGGTTTAACTTATTTTTCGAATGATTGTTTTTCTGCCCTTTCGCGAATTTACTGGAAATACTTGAAATTAATGAATCGGGTTTGCTATCACTAACAATATTTTTTAGTTGCAGGGAAGCACTTTCAGCAGCGAGACAGATTTGTACTGCTTTATCTAGGTTCAGTTCTGGATCACTTAACAGTTTCTCGCGAACATCGTTATTGTCGATTCCAACTACTATTCGGTCGCGAAGTAATTCTTCTTCCATAGTGCCCAATTTACAGCGAGATGCTTGTATTTTAAGACGAGTTAAAAAATCTTTAAAGCACTCACCTGACTTCTGATGTATTTGGTTGAATTTATACCGCTCGAATGTATAATTTACTTTTGGCGTAAAGTATCCTTGAAATTTATCTTTGATGACCTGTAAATCTTCTTTTTCGTCATCTTCTAAGGTGAAGGTTTTGAATATTTGTTGAGCATCACGGCCTATACATGCCATAAAAGTAGCTACTTGCACTTTCTTACCTTTCGAACTAAGCGAAACTGCTTCCGCGTACCATTCGAAGCTTTGGAGCCAATCTTCCCATTGTTCTCTTGTATCCGCAGTAATTTGCAATGGCTTTGGAGGACGAAGTCCGCCATCCGACATGATCGAATGCAATTTAGATTCGTATTCGTAATTAAAACAAGTTAAAATATTAATCTGACACCATGTGATAACTTGTATATTGTAATTAATAATAGCCGAAGCTTAGAACACGGAAGACGACATTTATTGACATAAACAACGAACAATTACGATACAAACGATTACGATTAATATAAGGATGATATAACTACAGTTACAGTTATTACACTTGGCGGCGTCGAAGTTGGTGAAGCGATAAATGAGATTTTCTTGCTACCAGTTCGTTTGTTATGTTTCTTCCACGCCTACTGTGGTTGCTTGGTTGGTTTATTGTTGTTTGTTCTGGAGATTGGATTGTATTTTGAGCTCAATGCAAAGAAGTAGGAAGGTTATGATTGGATTATTGTGTGTCGGATTTGTTGAATTACGTTTGTGGAATGTATTTTGTAAAGTTTAATGATTTGACGTTTTGTCGTATGTCATAGAAGGATAATTCCTGTGAAATAATAAAAAAAAACCTGAAAGATGAGAAATATGAGTGTTATATAGTTATATATATATTATTGTAGTGCCAACACTATTTTTCTATAGACGTTTTGGCAACAAGACCGTTTATTTTTTATAGAGAATGTGCATGTTTGTCAACAAACTGGTTCCTCACTAGACCACGCCTCTTCGGTAGGCAAAACAGTTCCGCTCAATGCGCTATTTCCTACGCTTTCCTATGAGAAAGCGAAATTTTTGCATTCAATTTATGGATCATATTTATTCAAAAACAAATTTTCTTTTATCAGATTATGCACAGAACTTAGATTCTGTTGCTAATCAAGATTATTTAACAAAGCTTAGATTTGTCAAACCGAATAATCTACACAGTGGAAAAATCGCAAAATTCATCAACTGGTTTCGGGAGAAAAAATTTTCGAATTTCTTCGAGAAAAAAATTCACAATCTGCCAATTTCGGGGATGAAATTTGCCAAATGGTTTCAAAATTTGTCGCGCGACAGCAGAGAAAAAAAATCTTTTTACATTCAATCATCGCAATTGGTGAGTGTGACTATTATGTTTGACCAGTGGTGGCAATAAAGTCCATTGCCAAATTTTCAGTATTACTCGCTGTTTGGCGAGTGCTAATTTTGTCCTATACTTCAAAACCCTTTTGATCATCACATCAGTGTGCAGGCCAATTTTTTTTATGGGAGACCATTTGATGAATTTCGTGATTTTTCCGTTATCGATTGACCAATTTTACTGCTATCGATTGTTGAATTTTATAATTTATCAACTATTGATTAGCGAATTTCATGATTTTTTCCATGAACGTTTGACGAATTACGCAAAAAAAAATAAGAATATCGTTAAATTGTCTTGGGTAAAAAAAAATTTAATATTGTCAAATGCCTTCGAGAAAAAGGTTGCAAGTTGAAACGGCTGTGACTTCTTTTTCATGTTATGCATCTCCGGTGTCCATCCCCCCCCCCCCCCAAGTGGGACACTTTTCTAAATTTTGCACACACCCCTCATGTGATATATCGGTGGAAAAGTCTTTGACCACTTATTCATGTTATGCATCTCCGGGGTCCATCCCGCCCCCCCCCTAAGGGGGGCACTTCCCCCCCCCCCCCAAGGGATACTTTTCAAAATTTTGTTGACACCCCTCATGTCATACATTGTTGGAAAAGTCTGTGACTACTTAATCATATTATGCTTCTCCGGTGTCCATCTCCTCCCTTTGCCCCCCCCCCAAATGGTACTTTCTAAATTTTGCACATGTCTGTGACCACTTAATCATTTTATGCATCTCCAATGTCCATCTCCCCACTTTGCCCCCGCACCGCCCCAAGGGTACTTCTCTAAATTTTGCACACAACCCTCATGTTATATATCATTGGAAAGGTCTGTGACCACTTAATCATATTATGCATCTCCAATGTCCATCTCCCCACTTTGCCCCCCCACCCCCCTAAGGGATACTTTTCTAAATTTTGTTGACACCCCTCATGTTATATATCATTGGAAAGGTCTGTGACCACTTAATCATATTATGCATCTCCGATGCCCATCTCCCCACTTCCCCCCCCCCAAGGGATACTTTTCTAAATTTTGTTGACACCCCTCATGTCATATATTGTTGGAAAGGTCTGTGACTGCTTAATCATATTATGCATCTCCGGTGTCCATCTCCTCACTTTGCCCCCCCCCCCCCCCCAAAGGGTACTTTCTAAATTTTGCACATTACCCTCATGTTATATATCATTGGAAAGGTCTGTGACCACTTAATCATTTTATGCATCTCCAATGTCCATCTCCCCACTTTGCCCTCCCACCCCCCCAAGGGTACTTCTCTAAATTTTGTTGACACCCCTCATGTTATATATCATTGGAAAGGTCTGTGACCACTTAATCATATTATGCATCTCCAATGTCCATCTCCCCACTTTGCCCCCCCACCCCCCTAAGGGATACTTTTCTAAATTTTGTTGACACCCCTCATGTCATATATCATTGGAAAGGTCTGTGACCACTTAATCATATTATGCATCTCCGATGCCCATCTCCCCACTTTCCCCCCCCCACCCCCAAGGGATACTTTTCTAAATTTTGTTGACACCCCTCATGTCATATACTGTTGGAAAGGTCTGTAACTGCTTAATCATATTATGCATCTCTGATGTCCATCTCCCCACTTTGCCCCCCCCCCCCCCAAAGGGTACTTTCTAAATTTTGCACATTACCCTCATGTTATATATCATTGGAAAGGTCTGTGACCACTTAATCATATTATGCATCTCCGATGCCCATCTCCCCACTTCCTCCCCCCCCCCCCCCCGAAGGGGTACTTTCTAAATTTTGCACATTACCCTCATGTTATATATCATTGGAAAGGTCTGTGACCACTTAATCATATTATGCATCTCCGATGTCCATCTCCCCACTTTGCCCCCCTTCCCCCCCCAAAGGGTACTTTCTAAATTTTGCACACAACCCTCATGTTATATATCATTGGAAAGGTCTGTGACCACTTAATCATATTATGCATCTCCAATGTCCATCTCCCCACTTTGCCCCCCCACCCCCCTAAGGGATACTTTTCTAAATTTTGTTGACACCCCTCATGTCATATATCATTGGAAAGGTCTGTGACCACTTAATCATATTATGCATCTCCGATGCCCATCTCCCCACTTCCCCCCCCCCGCCGAAGGGGTACTTTCTAAATTTTGCACATTACCCTTATGTTATATATCATTGGAAAGGTCTGTGACCACTTAATCATTTTATGCATCTCCAATGTCCATCTCCCCACTTTGCCCCCCCCCCAAGAGATACTTTTCTAAATTTTGTTGACACTCCTCATGTCATATATTGTTGGAAAGGTCTGTAACTGCTTAATCATATTATGCATCTCCGATGTCCATCTCCCCACTTTGCCCACCCCAAAAGGGTACTTTCTAAATTTTGCGCATTACCCTCATGTTAGAGGTCTGCACGGGCCGAAATTTCCAGGCCCGGGCCCGGCCCGACCCATACAAAAAATAATTTGGCCCGGCCCGGCCCGATACAAAAATTAAAAGTTCGGCCCGAGCCCGGCCCGGCCCGAACAAAAAAAATATTGGCCCGGCCCGGCCCGATTTAAAAGTTAAAAGTTCGGCCCGAGCCCGGCCCGGCCCGGAAAAAAGTTAAAATCTCGGCCCGAGTGAATTTCTACAAAACATAATTTTTACGTCGATTTGGTTAAAAATTTGCCTCGTAGGAGGAGATCTAACCAAAAATTCCTATCTTAGCCTTTTTTTTTTTTCATGTTTATAATCTTCATTTTTATAGAGGTGCCGCAAGCTGGAATATTTATTTTTTTAATAAATCTCTATTTGTTGTATGTATGTGTTTAAGTTATCATCAATATTGTTAATCCATATTCCATTTATTGAAGTGTTAAAAATCAGAAAAATGCTATACAGTAAAATCTTCTAAGATGGAATTGCATAGGGAAGAAAAAAAATGAGTTATAGACAATTTGCCTTCTTCGCAGGTGTAAATGTATTATATATTCTTTTCTTAAATATTAGTATATTCATTTTTAATGGATCAACACATTTTTCAATTTAAGACAGGATTCCATCATAAGCAGGTTCTTTTTCACACGTTTTACTATATTTTAATTTAGCCATATTTTAATAAGTGTATAAATCTACTACTCTTTAAAAAGAATAAATTTTAATGTTTAATTATAAGATAATGGCGATTTAAAAATGTATGCATGTTTTGAAAAGATTTTTATGCCAGATCTTATTTTACACTAGGACTAAAAATTCTGAGGCGTGAAGACTAGGAAGAATGAAACCAGTCCCGGCTCTGTACGGAAAAAATAATTTAAGGCACGGCCTTATCCTTCAGGAAAAAAGTAAGGCCCGGCCCGGCCCGTAAAGAGTACTTACTAGGCCCGGCCCGGCCCGAGCCTTCAGAAAAAAATATGGCCCGGGCCCGGCCCGGCCAGAGTGCCGTGAAGAAAAATAGGCCCGAGCCCGGCCCGCGGGCCGGGCCGAGTACGGGCTTCGGGCCTTGACACGGCCCGTGCAGATCTCTACCTCATGTTATATATCATTGGAAAGGTCTGTAACTGCTTTATCATATTATGCATCTCCGATGTCCATCTCCCCACTTTGCCCCCACCAAAGGGTACTTTCTAAATTTTGCACATTACCCTCATGTTATATATCATTAGAAAGGTCTTTGACCACTTAATCATATTATGCATCTCCGATGTCCATCTCCCCACTTTGCCCCCCCCCCCCCGTACTTTCTAAATTTTGCACACAACCCTCATGTTATATATCATTGGAAAGGTCTGTGACCACTTAATCATATTATGCATCTCCCATGTCCATCTCCCCACTTTGACCCCCCAAGGGTGTACTTTTCTAAATTTTGCATACACCCCTCATGTGATTTATCGATGGAAAAGTCTGTGACCACTTAATCATATTATGCTCCCCACTATGAAATTTGTCAAGTTAAAGCAACTATAAATTTTACTTTTATGGTATTATCAAGTTGTTTGCCGTCAAATTTTGACGGGTTCCATCTAGTAGTGTTATTATTTTAGATGATCCGTATATTATTGTGGATGCAGATTGGAAAGCAGATATGGCTTTTTGGCCATCGGTTGCTTCATCAGATATTGAAACTTATTTAAAAAAGTTTCCAGGGAAGAATTCAAGTGCTCAAGAAGCGTTTCAACTTGTTGTAGCTGGTAAGAGAAAGATTTTAGTTTTTTTTTTTTTTTTTTTTTTTTTAAATTATGTCGTAAAGTTAACGTTTTATTTACCTTTTTTCTACTTGTAGTTCAAGTTGTTCTTGTTCGTATGGTAACTTTTTATTGCTTGAGCTAATCGGAAAATGTTTACAAATCTCATTATATTCAGATTAAATGATCGATTAAAATGATACCTATGAGTGTTCTCAAATCAAAACTGCTTATCTTCTGAAACACTTTTATATAATTTTAACATGTTGTATTATGACAAGGAAATCTATGAAACTGAAGCATAAGTTTTGTCAGAATTCGGTTTTATTAGCTGAAATAATTTTTATACTAAATAAACATTCCTTAGGTTTAAAAAAAATATTTTTACTATTCTAATAATATGTATAAAAACAGGACAAAACAAAAAATTGACTTATATGAAACATTTAATGAAGTACTAAGGGTGATATTTTTTTAAGAAACATTTTACTCTTTCTTTCTTTTTTCTTTTCTTTTTTTTTTTTTTTTTTTTTTTTGTAAAAGCGAATTATATAATTTAATCTAAAAAATAATAATAATGAAAAAAAAAATAGATGCCATGTTTTTGAAAAAACCTTACCATTTAAAAAGCATTTAATCAGGTGTCGATGCAGTTTTTTTTCTTGGAGGGGGAGGGGGGGGGGGGCATTTTGTGAAAAATAAAATTTATTTTTCTGAAATTTGTTATATTTTTGTGGAAAATAACATTTTGTAACAAAATATGATATCCAGTTATTCAAAATCGAACCAAACATTTATTAATAACGAACTGACTAGCGCCCGTGATAATAAATTTAAAAAAAAAAAAACCTCAAGTTTTCAATATCGAGTTGAATGAACCAAACCCTGTTGAAATCGAGCCCTTAGAACCCAATAAAAAAATGAGTCCCCAGGCGGTGGAATATGCACCCCTGTAAATTTAACGAATTTCCTTTAACATTAACGCGATATTTAATTTACAGATGCATCCCCCCCCCCCCACACACACACACACTTTTTAAACTTAACTCCTTATCTTTAACAGTAACGCGATTTCTAATTTACGACTGTGGTGAGTAAACGTAAGTTGATGCCGAAAACGAAGATTAATATTTAAAAAAATATCCTTGACAGCTTGGCCTACAGGCACAGGTAAATTTCGAAGATGCAATTGCAGAAGAAATGACCTTTTTGCCATGATGCGGTAGCTGGGACCGCTCACTTCGAAATCTACCTGTGTCTGTAGGCGGAGCACACAATTTTTTTTTCTCTAAGGGTTGGTTTTATAAAAAAAAACCTGTCAATATAAAAGTTGTAGATAATATTAAGAGGATTTGTAATAAATTAGCGGATTTGATACCTTGTGAATTGACAAAGTTATGATTTTTTTTCTTCTTAAACTCCTGTTCTCCCCCCCCCCCATCCCCCAACCACTTGAGGCAATTTTTAATGATATAAAAAATCTGTCATATATAAATTTTCGGCCCTTTTCCTAGAAATAATAATAACTTTAAACGGATTAGATACGTATCATAATTAAGAAGTTATGGGTAACGTAAGGGGTCCAGGGGCCCGGATCTTGTCCGAGAAATTTTTGGTCATTCATGTAGTAACTGGAAATCCTAAGAAGTTATTAGAAAAAAAAGCTAGCGAATTGGACGATTTTTAAGGGAGCTATAGTAGGGGGCCCAAAAGGGGCCGCTGATAGTTTTGAGCAGGGCCCTAAGATGAACGTCCTACCTGGAATGTAGAAATGGGGAAATAACTAAATGGAGAAAACGCCCCCAAAAACGAAGATCGTATTAAAAGGAGACAAGGTATTAACAATTTAGGGAACAATAACTTCGAGGGGCCCGGATCTTCTCTCCTTTTTTTTTTTTTTTTTTTTTTTTTTTTTTTTTTTTTTTTTTTTGTCGTTTATGTAGTAGCTAGAAGTTCTAAGTTGTTAGAAAAAAAAAGTTAGTGAATCGGACGATTTTTAGGAGAAATATAGTAGGGGGCTCAAAGAGGGGCCAGCTGATAGTTTTGAGCAGGGCCCTAAGATGAACGCTCCTAACTGGAATGGGGGAAAGAAATGGGGGGAAAGTTAAATGGAGAAATGGCCCCAAAAACGAAAATCGGATTAAAAGGGGACAAGGTATTAACAATTTAGGGAGCAAAAACTTCAAGGGGCCCAGGGGGCCCGGATCTTCATCGATTTTTCTTGTTTTTGTTTTTATTGTTCATGTAGTAGCTGGAAGTTCTAAGTTGTTAGAAAAAAAAAGTTAGTGAATCGGACGATTTTTAGGGGAACTATAGTAGGGGGCCCAAAAAGGGGCCAGCCGATAGTTTTGAGCAGGGCCCTAAGATGAAGGGTCCGAATTAGAAAGTAGCAATGGGGAAATAACTAAATGAAGAAAAGGCCCCAAAAACTAAGAAAGTCGGATTAAAAGCGGACAAGTAATTATCAGTTTAGGAAACAAAAACTTCAACGGGCCCCGTACCAGGCCCTAGGGGGCCAGGGTCATAACTAGAACGTAAAAATGGGGATGAAAGCTAAACGGAAAAAAGGCCCCAAAAACGATGAGGATCGGATAAAAATTGGGTAAATTATTAACAATTTAGGGCAAAAATCTTAAAGGGGCCCCAGGGGGCCGGGGTCTCAAAAAATAAAAAATCCGAGCCTCAGGTGTATCAGGACCTACCTTGGGCTATCCGCTGAAATTAAGAAAGGCAAAATTAATGAATAATTAATTTAAAAAATATGTATAATAAGCATATAACACAGCTAACTATACAGTAGGCATGCGTATGTTTTGCCTACCGTTCGTTCTTTACGGCTTCGTGACGTCACATGCACATTCTCTATTCCACGCATGCCGCCGCTGGCATTTTTGCCGATCCCACCGAAGCTAACATAAGGAAGGAAATACGGGCTTCTGATTGGTTGAATAATTTGAAGAGCAATTGCTGTTTTTAAATAAATTGTTCTGAATGTGGATGTATGTATTAGAGACGTATATGTGCATATCATGTTAAAATATTAATAATAAGAAGAAATAGCAATTTTTTTAAATTTTTTTTTAAGTAATAAAGAACAATTGAGTTTATAAATATCGCGTAATTGACGCCATAAAAAGGAAATGTGATTATTGTGTTTATATGAGTATACAAATAGTGCTGAAATTTTAAATATTAATAGCTATAAACATCGGTAAAATAAATATATATCCTGATATAATGAAAGGATTCTCTCGTATTTTAATTCTTTTATTTTTCTTGAGTATCAGCTTTTGATATAACTTTTCAACAAATATCTTTACTTTTTCCCCCCTTCAAAATTTAATCACGAAAAAAAGATATTGCATAATTCTTTTTAACTTACTTTAGCAGAAACATCATCATTTACTTCTTTAATTCTAAATTCCAAAAAATCTTTCTCTTTATCTATAAATAAATATGTAAACTCAGAAGGAAATTTATCAACATCCATCTTCCAAAAAGTTTTAAAACAGAAACTGATGCTTAAATAAACGTAAACTCAAAAAAGAATCAAAACAAACTGTTCTTTAAATTATTCGACCAATCAGAAGCCCGTATTTTCTTCCCTATGCTAGCTTCGGTGGGATCGGCAAAAATGCATGCCGCTGCGTTTGCTTGTATATGTTTATTATTGCTAATTAAAGTATGGGTTAAATAGAAACAAAAATAGCAAAAGGTAAGTTAATTTTTGTTGATTTTATTTGATAAAATGTATTTCACGTATTCTAAAGACTACATCAAGTTAACGTTCATACATCCAGAGGTGTTTTTTTCCGGAAAATGTACGCTAAGCGTACATGTATGTTACTAATTGCTGCTTGTATACGCCAGCGAAGTGTGGCGTCACAGTAATGGCTGCTGGAGACAAGAAGTTTCGGTTTCCCATTAAACGTTAATGTAAGCGAAAAATAAAGTCGTGTTAACAGTATTAATAATTTTTTTAAAGAAATCTCTGTTACAGTTTTGCTAAATCTTAGGTAAGGCATTCATATGCATTAAACAAACTTCGGATTAAGTGCGTCATTTTTTTTAAATTCATCAAAAAAAAGATAAACCTTCATGGAGAGCATCAATGGCGGATGTTTTGAATATTTGAATGTAATTTTAAAATGTTTTTAAGGTTTTAATTTTTTTAGTTGATATATTTCTATTACTCAGGCGTACTCTATGTTAAATTTCATCTGAGTTGAAATGTGTTTCTACTTTTTTTTTTTTTTTTTTTTTCTAACAGCTAGAGCACTAATGATAATTTTATCAAATGATTCTTCATAGTTACTGGATTATGTTTTTTTGCGCGGTCATCGCATAATTAAATGCAGGTAGACTGACTATCTTTATAAAATTTTATTAAATACTAGAAAGTAAACAACTGAATAAAGACATTTTCGGTATAATCAAGTAAAATAATTAAGAAAAAAACAACACAAATAACATGAAAATGACTGAAAAATACATTTAAACTGCAGGAATATCAAGCAAAATATATTAAAATATCACCCTTGCTTTACGATTCAGCAGAGAAATTTATGTAAATAATACACCAAATGAAGAAAACAAATAAAATGAAATGAAAAAAACCCAGCAGAAACACAATTTAACTCAGATGAAACTTAATATGGAGTACACCTGAGTAATATAAATATCAACTAAAAGAAATTAAAACCTTAAAAACATTTTAAAATTACATTCAAATATTCAAAACATCGGCCATTGATGCTCTGCATGAAGGCTTTTTGATGAATTAAAAAAAATGACGCACTTAATCAGAAGTTTGTTGAATTCATATGAATGCCTTGCCTCAGATTTAGCAAAACTGTAACAGAAATTTCTTTAAAAAATTTATTAATACTGTTAACACGACTTTATTTTTTGCTAACATTAACGCTCAACGGGGAACCGAAACTTCTTGTCTCCAGCAACCATTACAGTGACGTCATCACTTCGCTGGCGTATAGATCATTCCAGTATGACGTCAAAAACATGGAACCCAGAATCTTCAATCTGCGCAATCTACTGCACATACTCTGACGCGCTTAGTGCGAGTTCATGTTTACCACATTGGCTTCTTTATCTCCCTTTATTTGATTGCCAAGTACTTCTTTTCTGTTATATTTTAAAATTTGTTTTGTTTTGATGAAAATCAAGACGTGTGTTGCGTTTAAAATGTCTAGCATACAGAAAAAAATTATATAAACTGGAAAAAATATATCAGGTAAGTGTTTTCTGTCTTTTTTGGTTATGTCAGTGTTACAATTTCTGTAATGTTAGGATCTGATCATGTTATTTCAACTATTTTTGATCGGTGTTATTTTACGAATTTAATATAATAATTAAGTGGGTGGGGATGAAAAGTTCGCATCTTAAGCAAAAAAAAAGATTTGTCTAATTTTATAGATTTTATACACACAACTGGGAAAGTATGTATTCATGCACTTTTATTTAAAGTCATTGTAACTGAGCAGCTATATCTCTTAACAATCCCTTTTTTAACAACTAGTACAATCTGTACCCTTTATTATCATTATTATTTTTGTCTTGCAATTAAATGTTATTGTATAAGTTATACGCGTTCTATTCAAAATCGATGTTTTTTTATTTATTAATCTTTGTCCACGCAGTCCTGCAGTTTATATGCTTTTATTAATTTTAATATTTTGTAGGGCAGTACCATAAAGGGAATATTTATTTTCTCAATAATGATTTGCCGAATTTATTGTTTGATTTGCAGTGTTTGCAAGTGTAAGATTCTTATATTATTTTATATTTTAATTTCATTTTAAAGCTTAATGTAACTAAATTGTTGTTCAGATTGAGTGTCTTTAGAGTAACAAGCATGATTTGTTTTTTATAAAATGCATGATTTTTATGAATACATGATCTAAAGTAGGGCCTAACTAACCTTACATGAGGCCTTAGTACAAAGATCCACTATTGGGCGCTTGTAACATGTTTTTAACCACTATTTGTACTCACTTTAAGAAAAATACAAGGCCGCCCTGTTTTCCGTTGTGATAATCAGGCCCTTCTGTAAAGAACTAACACTAATCTCTTATTTTATACCAGAGCCGAAACTAAGAGGGTGTGCCGAGGATGCCAAATATGAACATTTGGTTTGTTGTTTGATACAAAATATATAGATATGAAATTTGAGTAAAAATGTTTTTCAGTTGGAAAATCCAAAAGAAGAATTGAGGTGATTGGGACACTAAACACTATGGGTTGGAAAATTCCCAAAATATAATACTTAGTTAAAAATTGTTTGTTTTTGTTCTACTAGGTCACTATTATAATTTTGATAATTTATGTTAGGTTTAGGAAAGAATCTAGACATAACAGTCTATTAATAGGAAGAGATACTTCTGTGAAATTGGCTGTATATAGCACACATATATTTTACGGTATTGAAATGGAATTCATTGTTATACCTACAGAAAATCCTGGTTTTTAAGTTCTTAAGACATTGTGACTCATATGACTTTAAACGCCTGCTTAATTGCAATGTAATACAACTACAGTAAAATCTGTGTGCAACAGAATCTTGTCTTAAATGAAAACTTTACATGGTTTCAACAGAAAGAAAACCAGCAATTTTATTTGCTAATAGGAAAACCTGTATAAACCAGAATTTTTCTAGTTAATTTTTATTCCAGTTTCACAGGTTTTATAAATATTGGACAAAAGTGTGATTGCCCATTTTTAATTTTAAAATAAATCAGTTATTATTAACTTGTAAAATTCTCTTTGTAAATTTACTTTGCAAAAAAGTGAGGGGGGGGGTGTAGATGCCAAAATCCATGTTTGCCCTCTGTGAAAAAAAGCTAGTTTCGGCCTTGTTTTATACATATATGGATATGTTAATACATTTCTGTTGACCTTTAAACATAAGATGTCTTTTCTTTTCAGAATCTTAAGATTTTCCTGGAATGAATGGAACACGATAACTCAAGATGAAGACACACAGGCTGTAGAAGTGTTACCAAGTGCATATGTGTGTTTTTCACTTCATATTCCTTGGTAACATTGCTCCAGCTAAATTTCATTTAAATAGGGCTCTCAAAATCAAAGCTTTTTGATGCAGGAGACAAAATTGTGAATGAAGGTGGAAAAGATTGAGTATACATTTGAAGGAAAACCACACTATTCAATTGAGGTATGTTAAGAATTTATGCTGTCTTCAGTACTCTAATTATGGTTCTATGTAATGATTCTGTTCAACGTATATTATTAGATTTTTAAGGTTAGCTTTTTACACAAGTTTTTAACAATATTTATAAATGTGTCATATACATTTTTCACAGAAATCCTCGTGCATGTTTTTGCATTTAATTATAAATAGTAAGAAGTTTGTCTCAAATATTTTCTTGTGCCTGTGTTTGTTTTTCCAAAATTGTTTTTTAAACCAGACCCATCACCATCGGTTGGATGGGGTTCGAGTGAAATTGGATTACCTGACCAGTGTAGAACTCTACTTCTATCAAAATATTTTTTCCAAATGACAATTAAATTTTGACCTCGATATGGGGGATGGGGGGGGGGGGGTATAGGGCTGGACCCCCTCACTAGTCTCAAGTACCACTTGTGTTTCTTAGGGCTTGAAAATCTTTCCATGTTAAGGAGATTTTCGTCTTACACAAAGTCCAACTTAGACAGATATTACTGAAATTTCAACTATTATTTATAATAATTACTGTAAAACCCAAATGTAATTCCCCCCCTCCCCCGTTTTCAAAAGCAAAACCAGTTAAATTTAGGGGCTGACAGTGAGGGCTTATGATCGAGTTTTTTTTTTTTTAATTCGTTAAAACACTGTTTTATCATTAATTTAGAAGTAAAAAGGTAAATACAGGGGAGAAAAGCTTCTTCCGCATTTTAGTGAATTTCTGCTTTAATAAAATAAAATTCATCTAAATCCTTCTTTCTTCCCGAGCCCACAAAATTTAAAATCCTAAAAAAAAAAAAAAAAAAAAACATTTTTTCAAATTTTCTGCATTATTGTAACAAAACATAATCAATCATCTAAGTCCCCCCCCCCCCCCCCAATCCCTGAAATTCTCACTTCTGCTTCTGATACCCAGAGAAGTATAATTAAGTTGAATTCTGGGAGTGGGAAGAGGGAGAGAGATTTTTCTCTTTTTTGCTGTTGGCTGTTTTGTTTTTATTAGCGGTGTATAGAGTAGTACTTTAACCAAATATTGAGTACTCAGCCAAGTAACTAACGAGTAGTTGTGTATATGAAAGAATCACTGATGTGCACATGATGTGAGCTTAAGGATATGAAGGAGGGAGATTTAACTTGATATATTACAATGTAATTTATGTGTTTGGATTGCCCCCCCCCCCCCCCCCCCAAAAAAAAAAAAAAAGTATAAGGTTTCTAAATTTTATCTTAAGGCGAAACTTAATTGCCAGCTTACAAATTATTTATTCCCAGTTCCTTTTCCTAAAAATTAATTTATCATTTTATTTTGCTCGTTATTACACTCTGACTGCATTTTCATCTATTTAAAAAAAGAAAAGAAAAGAAGTCTTGTGCCTAGAAACAATGAGAAATCTTTGTTCACAGATGTAGTACATCTATATTTCGACGGTTAGTGTATATGCTGTCAATTCTCACGGCATATAAAAATTATTTCTTTTGTTTCTTATTCACACAGCCTTTTACTTGCCATATTATGGTACATCAGCACCCATTAGTCATATTTTTAGCTCTCATCTTCCACTTTTTACATAGTAATATTTTAGGGTGGTTTCTTGCAAAAATTCACAAGGCTCCATTATGCGGTTTTAATCAGGCCGGCGTTAAAATTCATAATTGCTCTTTGACTTAATCTCATTCACTTTAACAGATAAAACCACATGTGTCTGTCTGTTCAGACTCCTGTATCGCCAGAATATATATTTTTGGCTAATTAAATTTCTATTGTTTTGCCAATGCCTTATACAATCTGTGAAAGTTATGACAGTTTTCTAGAGATACTCAGCTTTTGCTCTGCATAGTATCAACATGTAATTGCATTTACCTCCTCTCCGGCATTTGATTACAGGCGTTGTATTGTGTACCTTGTAAAAACCTGGATTATCAATAAACAGAGCTTGTAATTACATTTGAAGTCTTCTTATATTCTCGGTGAAACTGCTAGTGCCATTCAAAGAAATGACAGCATTGGTGAGCTCTATGGATGGGAAATAGTTACTTTTGGTTAACCGATAGCATCATCCCCCCCCCCCCTCCAACCTTACAGTTGGATAGACAACAGGTTCCAACAACCTATTATTTTTATAACATGTAACTAATCTCTTTGTATGCTGCCAATGGACATTTTAATTAAACGTCTTTTAAACAGAATGTTTGAAACAATTTTGACACTGTTTTCTGTTGAGATGAATCCACATCATTAAAATAAATTTGCATGGTTAAACTCAATTTTTGCTTGTAACTTATAAAAACTTAGCTAGTTATGATACTTTGAATTTCATGCATTGTCAGATTTTCTAGTACAAAAAAAGACACTTTTCCATTTTTAGTGATTCAAGCACTGAAAATTCATGAAGTTCTAAGTATAACTCAGTAAGTTTTAGTCATTGAAGAATAAATTTTTACTGTTATACTTGTTAGAACACTTAAAAATTTTCTAAATAAAACTTATTGGACCCAGGCATTCTAATACAATTTTTAATTCCTTAACTATTTAAAAAGTAATAATTTTTACGTAATCGATTTTTATGTGATGCAAAACAAAGTTTGAGACATTTTTGCAATTGGAACTATATTTCTAAAACTAATGGTTTAGAAATTAGCTAATTAGTAAACGATAAGAAGAGATACCCTGTATAAGAAAAAAAAAACACATTTTGCAAATTTCACAAATATTATTTACAGTGACCTCTCACTTATATGACTCTCGGTTATACCCCGAATTCTCTCGGTCCCATCCATGCTTTATAGGAAATAATGCTAAACTTCTCTCACTTATATGACGCTTTAAACATTTCAAGCGAGTTTACATTTCCCATTCAAGAATTCATTTTTATAATCAAAGTACAAATCATTAACGCTTCTTATCTTTATCCTTTCTACTATTGTTAAAGTGTTTATAAATAATGAATAACATTTCTTATCTACCTTGGTGTGTTATTAACGATGAAATCTATGGTGGGAAGGTGGTTGTATGGAATTTTCTTGTGCCTGCTATTTAAGAAAACCGATTAACAAAAGCCAAATGACCACCTGCAGATCATGTCTCTGTATAGTACTGAGTGAGTAATCAGGGTTAGTGCAAAATGCACTTTCCTGGATCAGTGTCCATCACATCCAGATATAAAAGATGTACCATTTCTGCAACAAATTAAAGTTATATTTTTACCAGCAGATTCTACAAACAGATTAAAGCTATTAGATTTAGGGATTATAAAGAATTTCAAGTAAACTACAGAAGGAGTTTGATTTGGAAAACAAAAAGGAAGCTAAAGCAATTTCCATTTTAGATGCCACGCATCTTACAGCATCTGCATGGAAAATGTGACATCGGAGACAGTTAAGAATTGTTTTAGGAAATGTGGTTTTTCACAAGACCAAACTGCTAGGTCAACAGATAAACCCGATTTTAAGAGCTTATGGGAATTCTTTAATGAGAAATCTTTGAAGATATCAGTAATGAAGACGTGAGAGCAGAGGGTGACAAAGATGGAAACAATGTTTCTGCTGTTGTAATTTTTTCAGAAGCAAGTGCCGCTATAAATACATTAAAGAATTATGTCCACCAAAATTAATATTCCTAAAATAGCTTAAAAACTTTAATAGACTTAGAAAAAAACATTTTCTCTTTTAGTTGACGACAGAGGCAAACTAATATCACTTCATTTTTTGAGAAAATCTGATCTGTTAATCTTCAAAATAAACATAGTGGTGAGTGAATTATTTTGTGAACTTTTTAAACTATGTTTTATTTTTTATTATTTTTTTTCTAAATTTTGTTAAAATCTGTTCTTAGTACTCAAAACTTATCATTTTTAATATAGGTAAAATTATTAATACATGTAAAGTTTGAAACTTGTATAATGAGATGATCTCTCAGTTATACGACTTTTTCTACAGTCCCCTGAAAGTATTATGAAAAGTGGTCGATGGGATAATAGAGAAATACCCAGATTTTTAATGTTTCTTGCAACCTTCAATTTAATCTTGAAGATAACAAGCAGTTTAGTTGAAATATTTATTTGTTTAGTAAGGGAGAGGTCACTGTATATAGTTATAATCGAATGCAATTCATCTTAACAAATTTTCAATATGATTTTTAAATTAATTACAATTTTATTAAAATTAAGTTACTACACAACTTATACAATGGTATTTTCTTTCTTTCATTTTTTGCCCCAGGTGCCAGTATAGAAGGGGAGCACGAAAAGATTTAATTCATCTTTCGGTAGAAAAAAGAAATAATGAAATTAGGGCAAAAAGTCATGCAATCAGACATCCCAAAGTAAAATAGTACCAGTTAATTTTATATACCTTGCTTTGAACATGGCTGGTTTTTACATTAGGTGACCTGGGATATTTGAATAATGAATTGAATACATCAAACATACTTGCAAGGTCAATACACTGTCCCAATTAGACCCGAATTGATTCACCGTTTCTGATGTTATCATGATGATAAGTTTTGCATGTTTTTTACTTTTGTGTGTCCCTGTAAATGAACTATGAGAGCTACACATTTTATTAACAAACTCATCTAATGGCAAATCAATTTACTTTTCCAATTTGATTTGAAATTTAAAAAACAAAAATATTAAGATAATGTACTTTCTACCAATTATTTCATATTTAAAATAAAAATAAAAGCAATGGATCGAAAATTCTGTGTATAAATTTATTTTGGAAAGGGGGGGAGAGCTAATGAATGTCTATTCTGGGGCCATTCTTTTCATACATGGTGAAAAGTTGCTATGCAAAATATTATCTCGAATATTGATTTCATCCTTCTCAAAGTAGATGAAAAGCTCTTTTCGTACACAACTTTTATGATTGTATACATTTGATAGGTCATTTTAATAAGAAAATTTCTAGTATTTTTCAATATTAAGACTCTTTTATTGCATTTGTGATGAATATTATAGTATATTTGGTTAATATTTTGCTTAAAAAATAAAGTATTTATTACTTTCCAGCTTTTGCTGATATTTTGCAAGCAATTATCTGAATTTTGAGAATATTTTTTTTAATTTAATTATTAAATAAACTACATACATTGTAAAAACTGCTTGTACTTTTTTAAAGACAAGTGAATGTGATTTTAAAGGTAGATTAATATGAACCATGGATTGCTGGAATTAAAAGAGCATATATTTATCAAATAAAAATTGTGTATGTTTATAAAGACACATGTTTGAAGATAAAAGTTTTGGTATCCATTTAGAGTAGATAAATATTAATTGAAGGAATTAAATAACATATCTTAATGAATTATTTTTAGTTGTGAAAAGATTATATGAATGTCATGATTACTTGAGTATTACAATTTACTTAACAGCTTTATAATATGTTATGTTAGTAGTGTACAGATTTTGGTACTTCTCTATTATCCCATCGACCACTTTACATAACAAGAAACTATCGTCAAACTGTAATGCCAAATAAACTTTAGAGTGTTGCCGTTGGAATATCAAAATAAATAAATAAATAAAATATAGGAATTTAAGGACACAATTGTTATTTTAATGAATGAAATAACTCATAAATCAGTAAAACTGAAAAATACACACACATGTCGAATTAAAAACCACTTGATGACATAACAAACACGTATAATGCTTCTGACATCAAGTAAATGGGACTGCGTTTTTGGCGTTTAATCTTGCAGTTTGGCGATAGTTTTTTATTATGAAAAGTGGTCGACGGGATAATAGAGAAGTACCAAGATTTTTAATGTTTCTTGCAACCTTCAATTTAATCTTGGAGATAACAAGCAGTTTAGTTGAAATATTTATTTGTTTAATATTTGTGTTTTATATTAATGTTTAATATTTGTTAAGATATTTTAAAAATAATTAGAAGTATCTAGGATATTCTGATAGCATTGGTATCATTTGTGCAAAATCCAGGGGCAATAAACGAATGATGATTATTATAATAAATAATTTCAAAAAAATTACATTCAAATATAACTGCTCTCTTTCTAAGTGTTTAACTATTTTAAGTCATATGGGTTGAATAAATTTTAACATATATATATATATAGTTACTTTCATGTGTTTTCGAAAAATGTTGAAGAATAAAATATTTTTATTTAATTTTATTTCATTTGTGTATTATTATTCCAATTGTTTATTCATTAATTACATTTTTTAACTTGAATACACAGAAACTCCGTCAAGATGAAGATTTGAAATTTAATTACTGATTAATAATGCATTAATTTTAATTTAATAGCTAAGGTATATAAACAAACCTGCCACTGGCAGATTTTAATATTTTTTCTACTATTGGTGTACCGAGTAGTTGTGTTTAAGAAAGAATCACTGATGCGAACATGAAGTGTGCTTAGTCGCTTAGTGGTAACACTTCTATGTGTGTGTGTGTTTATATAGATACCTATTTATAAACATGCATCTTGTGCATATAATATAATCATATTTTTTAAAATTAACTTCAATTTTTTTAAATTAACTTCATTTTTTGAAATTTTATTTCATTTATTGTGGACCTTTTAATGACAATTTTTGAATATTCAAAAATTTTAAAACAGTAGCATTATTTAAAATATATATATAAAAAAAGAATTGATATATAAATAGTTCAATTAACCAATATGAAATTAAAATTGATTATTTAACACATCTTTACCCATTTGTCATTTTGATACCTGAAATCTGTCTATCAAAAATGGTTATTGCTTGCTGTAACAATTCCTTGAATAATGCAAAATGTTTCATAGTTTTTAAAAGTATCTTATTTTCTTTTGATTAAAAAAATTGGGTACTATCGTGTAATAGCGGCCCTTGAGGATGAATCGTCAAGCGACAAAGATTTATCGCCAAATTATAAAGCATGTATGACATAATTTTTACGTTAAATCATTACTTTTGTGATGTATATGGCCGAGTTATTAGTCATATATAACACATATATGATGTATACATATAACATGTGCATAAGTCATATAGGATGTATATATATGACATATAAGACATAAATAATATGTATGTAATGACGTATATGGCTGTTTGGAATAATATGTGTATATATGATGCATATATAAGCTTTTCGATGATCTTGGCGAAATCAGAGCTGAAACCTTGACATAATTGTAATTGTGGAGGCCGCTATAACACGAAAGCACCAAAAAGGGGGCTTTACAGTTTCTTTTCTTTTTGTGTGTGTGTAATGTGCTAAAATGCTATTTTATCAGTGCTCGCAGTGAACACATTTTTTCTGGAGCAGGCCAAATTTACAACCAATAAAAAAAATGCCCTATCTCCAGAAAATGTAGAATGATTAGTATTTTTGTACCATAATTTGCCATACAGCAAATTTAATAATTATTTTTTTTTAAATTGCATTTATTGTATTTTCTGTTTCTACGTACTGCTTCTTTATCCAAAATCAGTCTTTTCCTACAGTTTTAGAAATGTCTTTTTTTTTAATATAAATATAAAATTAAACTTCAATTTACATTAATTTTGCATGGGGTTTTTTTCTTACCTTTTTCTATGTTTTATAGATAAATTTTTATGTACCGAGTAAATAGTTTTTATGAATTATGGCATATATTATACATTTATATTCAAATAACTTTTTATAGATAACTTATAAATTAATTTGTCTTTAAATATGCTTAAAACATGAAATTCTTGCAACTACTCGGTATTGGCCGAGTACTCAGCCAATTTGCCATATTAGGCCCTATTTTCTACCACTACTTCTAAATCAATCTACTCCAAAAATTTGTAAGAATCTGCGATGAAGGTCATTGTTTTGAAATAGTGGTGGAACCAATGTTCATGAAATGTATTAAAAAGCTGCTTCTGATTTATATTAGGTAAATTACTTCTGTATGTATGTAATAACAGATAAGACTTCTGTATAAGTAAATAAATCGTATAAATATTGAAAAAATTGGTTGTGTGTGCCTTTATAACAAAGTATAAAAAATTCTTTATTTCAGATATGTAATTTCCTACTCCTAATAAATCAGACTGCTTTTGTTAATAAATATTTTTGTATTTCTAGTAATCTGCTCAACAGCGCGAAACTTTCTGACACATTTTTAAATGCAAAGACATAAAATTGGCAGGCCTGACCATGGAAGCAATCTGGAATCAAAATGAGTTTTCCATTTTTTGATAAATAAATTACTTATCGAGTTACAAGCTATTCGTTTCATGTGACAGCATGTTTTATACTTTCTCTGGCTGTCACGTACAGAAATCCAGTTCAAAATGGTAACTTTGACTGTATTTTCTGAAAGATCTTTTGCGTTTACCAAAAAAATGGAAAACGTGTTTCAGTTACATAAGTTTCTGAATAACAATAACTGCCAATTTACGATCAAAAATGAATTAAAAAATATGTCGTAAAGTAGACAGTTTGAATTTGAGAATAAACAACCTTAATATAAAAAAAAGAGAAAAAAAAAGAAAGAGAGATAATAATAACAAATGTTGAAATAAGATTTAACTGTTGAAATTTATTTTAAATATTGCATTTTGCATATGAAAGGTAATATAAATGTTAAAATACCAATGAAGGTGATGCAGTTTTTTTTTCTTGGGGGCCCATTTTGTGAAAAGGAAAAGTAAAGGTTATTTTTGTGAAATTTATTATATTTTTCTGAAAAATAAAATTTTGTAACAAAAGTTGAAATCCAGTTAATCAAATTCGAAACAAACATTTATAAACAAAAACTTTTAAAATCCTTTTGCTGAAGTTTTCCTCTCTGGTGAACTTGTTTATTTACAAATTACGCATTTTAAAAATCACAAAATAATAAATAAATAATAAATAGTAAGTTTTTATGGAATAGAATTTTGTGAAGGACACCATTTTATTAAATTGATTTTTGTGAAGGGACCCTAAATAGGCCCCAAATTTTTCCTTTATCGACCCCTGAAACGGATAACATTTTGAAAGTTTCTGCTGATTATCTGTGTATAAACAGCTCTGACATTTGATATAAGTTTAATTTCTTGCAGGTTTTGTTAAAGTCATTCTGTCTATTTTGTTTACAGATGAAAATTTGCCTTTTCATTAGAGTAATGTATACATAAATTAGAAATAAATTGTATTAATGACTCTTTTGACTTTTAGAACTTTCAATCCCTTTTTTAATAAAATGCAAGAAATAAATAAGCATTAATTGTTTACATATAAATATTAAGGTGCGAGGGGAATATTGAAATGGTGATCAAAAGCTTTCTACAAGTTTAATATTCAAGCATTTTATTTATTACAGATATATTAATGCCCTTTATTCTTTGGTTTTTCATAAAAATGTTAAATTAACATGATAATTTAAATTTTTGTCCCAATGTTAGACAAAAAAAAAATATCTACTTATTTTGTTTGACTTACAAAAATAAGTAATAGAAATGAAAAAAAAATTCTTTATTATCTGTTTTTAAATTGCAAATTTAAGAAATGAAATTTAAAAAGAAAGCCAGTTCATGTTATTCATTTTTACAAAGAATAGTTTTGAAAAACTTGTTTTTTAGAGGGAAGGGGTATTCAATAATGACAATGACAATAATGCTTAAAAAAAAAAAAAACTCCGCCAAAACTTAGCGGAGTACTCAGTACATCTCTAGTTTGTTGGCATACATTGATTTATGAATGTTGCTAATGAATTTAAAGTATCCTGAATTTGTTAAACTATATCATATGTTTTAAGCACAGATTTAATAATTTGATAAATTCTAATTAGGAAAAATGAAGAATTAATAAGAAATTTAAATATTAACAGTGAATAAAACAATTTTTGTACAAAAGCAAAATTTACAAATAATAATCTTTATAAAGACTCCTTCACACTTTTATTAACTACTACTCAAATGTGTTTGAATCTTCTTAAAATGCGTTTATATTAAATACGATTTTGTGAATTATATGAAAGTTTCTGTTCACAACATAGAAATTAATCGTAAATACAAATTTTCATTTGCTTTATAAAAATTCTTGAGTGAAAAATCATTTATATATATACATATATATATATATGATCATAGCTGCACAAAAAACCTTTTTATTCATTAGTAACTATTTCGGTGATAACTTCTAATGTAAATTAAGATAATATTCTTAAATATATTATCTTATATAATGTTCCTTAAAAGTTGTACAACTGGTGTTATTATTTTTATCATGTTTCATATGTCTATCTCAACAAAAATAAACATTTCAAACTTCCGTTATACGAGGTTACCAGAAGAACGCCAATAAAAACACCAAATCGCCAGCTCCATTACCGGAGATGACGTCAAAAACATGGAAAAAACATGGACTCACGTGACTCGTTGCCATCTATTGGAATGCCCTATAGGTTCATGCATGCAGAGGTGTTTTCTTTCGGAAAATGGACGCGAAGCGTGTTGGGTTAAAACTCTACATGATTATTGTCTTTGTTTTTGATATTTTGTAAGTTACGTTGTCGATGGCAACAGTCTTGTGTTCATGTTTTCCTTTTTTTGTTAATACGCAGTTAAAATGGCTTTGAGATTCTATTTCTTTTATTTTGAGAAATTTAATATATATTATTACGCCATAAGTATTGCTGTGTATAGTTTTGTGAGTTAAAACAAACGAGTGTACGAGTGTACAAATTAGAACTGTAAATAAACTTTACTTTGTGATAAAGTTATGGAATGTTTTTACCCTACATCTAAAAACTTCTGATTCTGAAGTTCATAAAAACTGAACATCTGGCGTCCGCCGACAGGACTCGGCTGCTGATTATCGAGTAAGTTTTGTTTTGTTTGTCTTATTTTTGAGTTGATATGGAAGCAGCAAAGAAAATTAGAACTCAGCATAGGAGATTGTTTAGCAAAGCTTGTAACGAGTTCGATACTGAAGAAACAAACTTAACAAATTCTGACAAAATAATTAAACTGAAACTTATTGAGGAGAAACCTACGCTAATGCTAAATTCTGAATAAAATGTTAAACAGTTTCTTTATTCTGAAAACATTACAGATGATTTAATTGAAAAAGAGATTGATGAATCCGAATGTTATATAGACCGTTGGCGGTTATTACAGATTAAGTTGAGTCAGCTTTTGCTTTCAGAAAGAGAAGACGTTTCTTCGAATTGTAGTGATTCTCAGAAAAATACGTTATTACGTTACTCAAAAATAAAATTGCCTACATTTAATGGAAATCTAAGGAACTGGGTTAGTTTTTGGGGGCAGTTTGAGAAAATTAATAAAGACCCTAATTTAGATCTGCATGATAAGTTTGCATATCTATCCCAATGTATGGAGAAGGGAAGTGCTGCCGAAGAGTTAATTAAAAGTTTTCCACCCGGGGGAAATAGTTATGAGAAAGCAATAGAACAATTGAAATTACGTTTTGGGAGAGAAGAGCTACTTATACAGGTGTATGTTAGGGATCTTCTGTCATTGGTTATCCAAAAGCAGAATATGTCGAAAAAATCTTTGAGAAATCTTTATGATTTATTAGAAACAAAGCTTCGTGCGCTTGAAATACTAGGGGTAACGAGAGATAAGTATGCGTCGATGCTTTTACCACTTGTCGAATCTGCTTTACCTGAGGAAACGCTTCTAGCTTGGGAACGATATAGATCTGTAAGTCATAGATCACATGAGGAGGAGGATCAAAATACATCTAAAATTACTGAAAAGACTGATCTCGATTCAATTCTTGATTTTCTTCAAGATGAAGTGCAGGCAGAGGAGCGCATAATCCTAGCCTCTCAAAACTTTGGGATTGAGACCAAGAGTAATTTTAAATTGTTCAAAGAGAAGAGGGCTGGAAATGATAGACACAAATACGGGGACACTCGTCAAATAGCTAGTGCAGCTGAGCTTTTGACCTCTTCGAATGAACAAAAGCAGTGCATATTTTGCCGCAATTTCCATAATTCCACTGACTGTTTGAAGGTACGGGAAATGACGATGAAAGATAGAGAAAATCTCGTAGAGAAATCAGGGTGCTGTTTTCTGTGCTTAAAACCGGGTCATCAAGTTCGTAAGTGTTATTCAAAGATAACTTGTTTGGGTTGTGGAAAAAGACATCATATATTACTCTGTCGTAACATAAAGCAACCAGCATTCTCACCAACCGGAAAAGAAACTACAGAGTTAGATAATGTTTCAAAAGAGGATCAAGCACTTGCGAATATATCCAAAAGCCCTAGTGTTATGTTATTAACATTAACGGTTTTAATCAGAGGTAATGGGAGAAAACGGAAGGCAAGAGCCATCATAGATTCTGCTTCGCAGCGCTCTTACATTTTAAAAAACACTGCCAAAGAGATGAAATATAAAAGGGAAGACTATGAATATCTTCAGCATTCTCTGTTCGGAGGAGAAAATACAGGAGTGTGCAAGCATGATGTGTTTACTTTATATTTGACAAGTTGCGATGGATCTTATAACTGTCATTTTAAAGTACTGAGTCAACCTGTTATCTGTGGGAGCGTTCCACCGACAATACCTGCGATTCATTTAAAAGAGCTTACTGACTATAATATTTGTGTCAACGATGATTGTATAGGTCCTATTGAAATCTTAATAGGAGCCGATGTAGCCGGAAAAATCATTACCGGTGGTTACAAATCCTTATCATGTGGTTTAACAGCAATGGAAACACGTTTAGGGTGGACCACAACGGGACGTATACCCCAGATTTCTTCAGAGGTAAATGAAATCTCAGTAGCTAATTCTATGCTTTCTACTACTCGAACAATAACAGAATTGTGGACTCTTGACACTCTCGGTATTACAGATCCTTCTGAGAAGAAAGCTAAAGAAGACCTTCATGAATCCGCCAGAGAGCATTTTCTTAACACAGTTCAAATCGACAAAGACAATCGTTTTGTGGTACATTTACCTTGGCTTGCCGATCACCCTCCACTACCTGATAATTATAACTTGGCTTTAAAGAGACTGGAAGGTACTGCACGGAAGTTGAAAGAAGAAAATTTATATGATGATTATAATAAAATATTTGAAGAATGGGAAAAAGAAGGAATAATTGAAAAAATTCCTAAGCACGAGATTCAATTACCGTCTCATTATTTACCACACAGACATATCGTGAAAGAAAATAGCACAACTAGAATCAGACCTGTGTTTGATGCTTCAGCAAAGCTGAGAGCTTTCCCAAGCTTAAATGACTGCCTGGAGAAAGGGATAAACCTTGTTGAGTTAATTCCTACAATATTAACACGTTTTCGGATGAACAAGTTTGGAGTTACGGCGGTCATCCGTAAAGCATTTTTACAAATTCGCCTACAAGAAAGCGATAAAGATTATTTAAGATTTCTTTGGTATGACGAAAATAATGAACTGAAATATTATAGACATTGTCGTGTCGTCTTCGGAATTTCAAGTAGTCCTTTCTTACTTAATTCTGTGATTCAGTATCATCTGAAAATGATTTTGGAGGAAGCACAACTTGGAAACTCAAAATACCCTGTGGATATTGTCCAGAAACTTAAGAACAGCTTTTATGTAGACTATATTATGTCTAACTAGTGTAAAAACGGAGACAGAATTGCATGAATTCATTAAAGTAGCTACAGATATTATGTCAGAAAGGAAGTTTGACCTTAGAGGGTGGGAGCACAATTATCCCCATTCCTCAACAAAAGAGGCTTCTTGTACAAAAAATAAAGTTGTCCCAGTATTAGGCCTGCAGTGGTTCTTGAACTCAGATACTCTTTCTGTAAATTTAAAAGAAGTTTGTGAAGATAATGGACCTGTTACTAAAAGAAAAATATTGTCAAAAGTCCACAAAATTTTTGACCCTATTGGTTATACTTGTCCAGTGACCTTATATCCGAAATTAATGTTACAAGAACTGTGGGAAATGAAAACAACTTGGGATGCAGAGCTGCCATCAGCAATTTCTAAAAAATTCAAAAAGTGGAGAAAACAGCTGGATCTACTAAAAGAAGTTACTATACCTAGATGCTTAATAAAAGACCCTGATGATACCTGCAATTTAAGTTTACACGTCTTTTGTGATGCGAGCAAAGTAGCTTATGCTACCTGCATATATTTAAGGAGTGAAAGTAAGAACTTAACTTCATGTCATCTAGTTCAAGCACGATCTAAAGTAGCTCCGCTGAATTCTATTACAATTCCTCGGTTAGAGTTGTTAGCGTGCACTATTGGTACCCGACTGTGGCAAAGAGTTATAGCAGATTTAAAATTAGGAGATATTCCCACCTTCTTTTGGACTGACTCCAGTAACGCATTATATTGGATAAAGGGTAGCGAAAACTGGACACCATTTGTGTATAACAGAGTGCGAGAAATTAGATTAGTGAGTAAACCAGAAAATTGGTATTATGTACCTGGGTCGATCAATCCAGCGGATTTACCCTCCAGAGGTTGTTCCGCTCGACAATTATTGGAGACAGAGTGGTGGAAAGGTCCTCCTTGGCTGTATTACCCATCTGATGAATGGCCTAGATCAGAATTCTCAGTAAATGAAGAAGAAGTGTTAAAGGAAAAGAGAAAGGAAATAGTATCATCTATGGTGAACCTTCAAAATATAGACAGTTCCTTTATCCATAAGTTTTCGAACTACAACAAAACTGTAAGAATTATTGCCTGGCTACTTCGATTCATCAATAATAGTCGTATTCCGAGAAGTAGTAGAAAATATGGTAGCCTTGATTCCGAAGAAATTTCTGTAGCTGAGTATAGAGTTATCAGAATAATACAGAAAGAAAGCTTCGTTAATGAAAAGGATGAAAAGTTAAAAACTCTGGGAGCTTTCAAAGATAAAAACGATATTATCCGATTGAAAACAAAACTTTTGTATCGACAAGATAGTGAAGATTTTATAATGCCTGCAATTTTACCATCTCAACATGAAGTTGTAAAGCGTATAGTGATATACTATCATGAAAAATATGCTCATGCTGGGACTCAAATGCTGCTTAACATTTTAAGAGAGAGATTCTGGATTCTGCATGGTAGGAAGACAGTGAGATCCATCTTATCCAAATGTATTGTTTGTAGGAGACATTCTGTAAAAAAGCTCGATACTCTCACTCCATCTCTTCCAGAGGACCGTATACGAGACGCTGCTGTATTTGAGATCTGTGGAGTTGACTTGGCGGGGCCACTGTTTCTCAGAGATAATAAGAAATCCTGGGTTTGTCTATTCACATGTGCCGTCTACCGGGCAGTACACATTGAATTAGTGGATTATTTATCTACACCTTCCTTTTTACTAGCTTTGCGCAGGTTCGTAGCCCGTAGAGGACGATGCAGCACTATCTATTGTGACAATGGCTCCAATTTTGTGGGTGCTTCAAATCTGCTAAGTGCACTGGATTGGAACCTTATTGTAAGTGACACTGCTCTTCATCCTATTAAGTGGAAATTCAACCCACCGACTGCCTCTTGGTGGGGTGGTTGGTGGGAGAGACTGGTCGGTATTCTTAAAAAATTGTTGAGAAGAGTACTGGGCCGATCTTCTTTAACTTACGAACAAATGACGACGGTGCTGTGTGATTGCGAATCCATAATCAATTCAAGACCGTTGACGTATGTCGCAGATAACGACGCAGAGCTTGTTCCATTGACTCCTTCAATGTTCCTACAAGATATCAAAGTGAGTGGTGTTCCTGACTGTGATAGAATTGATCACCGGAGTCTTAACCAACGTGTTAAGTATCGTCAAAATTTACAAGAGGCCTTAAGAAATAGATTTCGATCGGAATACTTGGGAGCTCTACTTCAGAGACCAGAACATAAAAGAGCTGCCAAAGTAGCGGTTGGTGACGTTGTCTTAATTGGAAGCGACAATACAAAACGTATCAGTTGGCCACTTGGGAAAATAATCGAGCCCATACAGCACAATAACGTCCTGAGGACATACGATGAACGTCATATGTAGAATAACGCCTCGTCCGTTGGACGTCCTACAATATCCCATCTATGTCCTGAGGACGTCCAGTGGGGAGCAAAAAGAGACTCCTATGCTTGTCCTGTGGACGTCATTTTCAGCCATGTATAGGATGACAATAGGACGCTCATGGGACGAGATAAATAATACAATTGCGCATCCTCTGCTTGTCCGGCAAGCGTCATTTTTAGACGTTTATAGGACGCTCATAGGATCAGTAGTGGACGCTTTATATAAAAAGGAAAATTATTTTAAAAAATTGGGTGGGGGGGGGGGGGAATTGCCCCACCCTGCTTTACCAAATGAAGCCTTGAATTTCTATTAATTTTATCTCAACTTGTGCAGAGATGTGCAGCAAAACATTTTTATTAAAAAATAGTGGTAACCTGTACAAGTACCACTATTTTTAATTTAAATGTTTTAGTATACACCACTGCACAAGTTAAGATAAAATTAATAGAAATTCGAGACATCATTTGAGAAGGGCAGGGTAGGGCAACCCCCCCCCCCTGATTTTTAAAAATAATTTTCTGTTTTTAAGTTGCCCCACCCTGCCCTTCCCAAATGATGTCTCGAATTTCTATTAATTTTATTTTAACTTGTGCAGAAGTGCACAGTAAAACATATTTATTAAAAAAATAGTGGTAACCTGTCCAAGCTACCACTAGTTTTAATTAAAATGTTTTAGTATGCACCATTGCACAAGTTAAGATAAAATTAATAGAAATCAAAAGCATTATTTAGGAAGGACAGCCTGGGGTAATTGCACAACCCCCACCCCTTCTGATTTTTAAATATCTGTTGTTTTCCTTTTATTAGTTTAATGTTTTTGCAAATACTGAGCTGGGCTAGTTGAGCTAAAGCCGAAAGGTAGGCCTCCTTGCCCGGTTTCACTTTGACTTTGTTTTTGCAAATATAGTAATAATTCTTTATTAATAAATTATAATAAAAATATTTATTTGTAAATACATATAAAAAAATTATGTAGAAAAAATACTAGTTCAAGTGAAAAATCTGGATTTAACATTATATTTTTCTATCAGGTGAATTTTACCCTTTCCAAGCAAATCTGTATCAAATTTGTGATGATAACGATTTAGAAAATAACTTAATTAAATATTGTAGGTAATTTGTATATGAAATAAATTCAATTTATTTTCTTTCATATTCCTCATGAATTTTTATATAATACTGTTTTCAAATCTAAACCGGCTACTTTTTGATACATTTTTAAAGTAATTTTCACCTATAAATACATAAAATTTGAAGTTTTTAATTTAATTTTGATAAAAATAAGGTCAAATAGCACTTTCTATTTTTCGATGAATAAAGCTAGGGTCTTTCTTTTTTCTACACTGTCAAAATTTAAATTTTAATGTGATTTTTGGGATACAACAGCTTGAAAAGGCAGTCATCAAAAATACTAGTTACAATTCAGTAATGGTCTCATTTAATAGATAAAAGAAAAATGCTACAAATTTGTAGGTATTCAAATAATAACATCTGCAAATTTAATTTTTTACGAGCATTTAAACGACCATAATTTAATACATGTCTCATTTGAGGAAAAAGAAAAATGTAGTATAATTCTTAGGCATTTATATAGTTATGCCTGAAAATTTTAGGTATTTAGGTTTAAAAATGAGTTTGTGAATGTGCAAGGTTTCATTTAAAATTAAATATTTGAATATGCCCTAAATGAAATATCAACAAAATAAGTCCTCTCATAACAAAGTTTTTATTAGGTTATTTTACCGTTGTTATCAATACCAATTTGCTGACTTTTTTTTTTAAAGATAATATTTTATAAAAACAAAAAGCGATAAAGAATATTACCTATACCTACTAAGTGGCAAAGAAATAAGAATAACTCAGAAAGAAAATACTTCTTTCTCAAATAATTTTTGTATTTCTTATAAATGTCTTTGTTTCTGAACAAATTACATTTCAGTAAAGGGAAAAAAAATCACAAAAAAATACTTTTTTTAAGTATGTAAACATTTAGCTCAATATTTACTTTAATAATTATCAATACTATTGATAATATATTAATAACTTCTATTAATAATCAATTATATACATATTACATTCAATTTCAATAAACCATAATTCTTAATTTTATTCTTTTCAAATTTTTTGGTTTAAAAAACTTGGTTGAAAATCCTCATGCTGATCAATTACCATGATACATGAATTTTAGCATATAATTTTTTCCATAAATCAAAGGAAAATAATGGTAACATGTTATGACGTCACATGTGAAATATGAAAGCAATTAGGTAGACATTATTTTCAAATACTATAATACAATTCATTAAAAAAACTGGTTTTTTATTCAGGTAGAGATGGGTATATTTTCTCTTCTCTTTAAATTTTGATAGCTTGAAGTAAAAACACACAAGATCATAAGAATTTAACAATATTTATATCAATAACTTATAGATCATATATAAATTTTTGCATAAAATTAGCTCCAAATTACTAGTTTCAGAAAATGTGACATCACGACAGAAGAAGGGAAAAAAAAAAAACACAAAATTTGTGTTGCGTAATTAGCAGATGATGCTTTACATGATAGAAAAAAAAAATTAAGACTTGGACTATATGTTAAAGAAAAAAGTTACATATCAGATTTATAAAGTACCCAAATTCCATTGTATTCAACATATCTTACCTGATAACTTGTTCCGTTCTTGATGATGGTATTTTGAATCACTAAAAGTTATTGTTTCAATGAAATAATAAATATATACCTTCAAATCTAGTTATTCTATTTATGAAATTCTACTGAATTCTTTAATCATTTTTTATAGTAAATGTATAAAAATAGTATTAAAATACTTTTGCAACATAAATTATTTTTCATAAAATACTTAATGAATGTCTTAAATTGAATCTATTTACTTCTATTCAAATATGCATGTAATATTTTTAAATAACTACACAATTATATTATTCACTACTTTAGAATGCAATAATTTTATGTTTTAAACAATAAAATTCAGCTTCTGCAGTGTAATACGTTTTGAAAAATTGTTAGAAAAAAAATAACATACATTACTGTAAAATAACAACACCAACAAATATATTTAATATTTAATGCACTTTAATTTACATTTTTAAACTTTATTACAAAACATTTAAAATTTTTTGCATGACATTAATTGTCTTTAAAACTTCTTCAATGTGTACACTTGATATATTATTTTCTTTCTCAACAGCATCTGGAACAAATAATTTGTAAAAACTGATTAAATTCAGAGTAAAATATCATTATGAATACAGAAGTTAAAAGAAAATAAGAAAAATTTAAAAACTCTTTTCACATAAATTAAAATATTTCTCGCTAACATTTTAATATTTTTAAATGATTTTTTTTTCCATCGGATAGCTGAAATTGACTCTAACTTGGCTATTTTTTTTACTTTTTTATTTTGGAAGTTACTTACACTTTTGAAACCAGTTCATAAAAAAAAAAAAAAAAAAACTGCAATCAAAATTAAAAAAGTAAAAAATACCCTGGTTAGAACTATGGAAAAAAAATTATAAAATAAAATAAGAATGTTAAAATGCAAGAGAGAAATTTGAAAAGAATGCTCCCATAGGTGTTTAACATTAGCGTGTCAGTTTCTCTGTGTCTCCAGTGTAGACTCGTAATGTGCCTCTCCTACATTTAATTATACACATCATTTTTATTTTCTGAATAAATTTCCCCTTGTAACAAAACTGAAGATCAACTGAAAATAGAAACAATTTCATGGAAATTTAAATAATTTGCTGTTTACATAAAAAAAACTACAGAAAATTTTGTTTTATACAACAAAATATTAATTTCTTTTTGTTTTTGTTGAAAATTTTGAACAGAAATGTACGTCGTCTGCTATGTCATTCCCCAACCCATTGTGCAGTTTAAAACTTAAAAAACAGAAAAGATTCATTCTAATCAAGCTATAAATAATTTATCTAAATTAGACAGTTATCTTTCAATGGCTGTTCTAAATAAATTTTATCCCAAGTAATTATTGGTTCTATATTTTAAAACTTAGTTTCAAATGCAAAGCTTAGAACAGCCAAAGCAAAAGTTCTTTATCAACAGAATGACAAAATCAAACACATTTGAAAAATTCATTTACATTTGTTCTGGCTGCAAATATTATAAATATCATAAATAACAATATTTTGAAAGTAAGTATTAAATATGTAAAAATATCAAACTTCATGATATTTTGAAAATAAACAGATTATATGACTACATCTGCATGAACTTGAAAAAGTTATTTTAACAAACTGTTTGATAAATGGCTTGATATAAAAATTTAAAAGCATAAAACCAAGCCGATAAAATATAAACAATTTTCAATGGACATGACTGTGGTGATAATAAATATAAATGTTGCACGAATCAAGATCAAGGTTTGTAAATATGATATTTTGATATACAGTAGACTCCCTCATATCTGCCACCCTACAATCTGCAATTTTTTAGATCTGCACATTGTTTTCAATGTAAACAATGAAACTTACAGTTAAGATGTAGGTGTAAAATTTAAGTTTTTTTTAAATTTTTATATCATTTTGTACACATTTTAATATGTAATTCATTTTTATATGATTCAACTCATGTTTTCTCATGAAGGAGTATTAATAAATTTATTTCTGAAAAAATTCTCTAGATAGTGCTAATATCAGTGGCTATCACAATATTTTTACAAATTATTTTATGCATCAATAAAGCTTTTTTGGTTATTAAGTATGGCTAAACATGAATGAAAACTTTGTTATTTTAAGATTTTGAAGTGAATTATCAATGTATATTTACAAGATTCACTGAATAAGAGTCAGAGTTTCACTGAATAATTCAAGAAAAAAGTATCTCATCATTATACATATTTAGTTATGCATTATTAATTATTTACTTAACCTTAACTTTTAATATTTTAATTTTTTTTTCTTTACTTAACTATTTTACTTTATTGTAAGCATTCATTATAATTTTGAATGCATTATAAAATTCAAATTATTGTTTAAAAAATGTAAATAAAACAGTAACCAGAAATCCACAAAATTCTAAAATCTGCATAACCTCTGGTTTTAAGCTATGCGGATTTAAGGAAGTCTACTGTATATCCAATAATTTCAAAATAATCAACTTACTGCTAATTAAAAATGTTTTCATACTTAATATAAATTAAAAACTACAATATATTGCACTTAACATGAAATTAAACAATATTCTAAATGTGTTTTTATTATTTTTTTCCCTGCATTTATAACAAAACTGAGTATCAACTAATTGGAAGTAGAAACAATTTACTTTTAACACTCAATCGAAAAACAAATATACAGGATTCAGTATCAAGTATCGTGAAAATTTTATGTTTTATTCAATGAAATTATAAAGACAAAATATTTTTTTTTAAATTCTAAATTTGAATAAATGTAACATTGTGTAATTTTCAATTACCTAACCTGCTGTGCAGTTACGAAAACCCAAAAAATTCTTTCTAATATAGCTGTAAATATATAATTACTTAATTAGACAGTGTATTTTTTTATGGCTGTTATAAGATGATATTATCTCGCATAATTATTGATTCTACATATAAAAATTCAACTTTAAACATAAAGTTTAGAAAAAATATATAGATATTATTTTTATTTTATTTATTTATTTTTTTTTTTTTTGAGGGGAGGAGGGTTATTAAAAAAAGCCAGGAAAAAGTTTATCTACAGAACGGCATAGTCAATAAAAGTTGAAAAATTCATTTACGCTTATTTTGACTGAAAATATCATACAGAAAGATATTTTGAAAGCAAATATGATATTTTGAAAAGAAATATCAGATATAAATAACCCTGATCAACACAGAAATATAACATGTTCAATGTAGAGATCAGCAGCGGACAATTACACTGTGTCTGAGTCGTGCCATGCCTGGAAATTTCGGCCCGTGCAGACTTGTAAATTTAGGTCATATCTATGTCTAAGACAAAAGATAGCACTTCTCAAAGAATACTGATAATGAACATCCAATATCAAATATTTTCATAAAGTATAATTTTACTGCAGGAAAGAATATTAAAAAATATATAACAAGGACATACAATATATTTATAATTTTTATATAAATTGATATTTTCTTATGCCTTATTAAGAAATAGTTAGAAAACTTACCAATTTTAGAATTTAATTTCTTGCAGTATTTTATGTAGAACTCGACCCTCCTCCATGTCACTTTTTGAATCCTACAATTTGTGCATACAAAAAAGAAAAAAAAAATTAATATGCAAAAAACAAATTTCTCATAAAAGTTACATTTTATGATTATCTTATTTACTAGTTTATATTTAAAAATAAAATTTAATATGGACAATCACATGTAGCATTAGGATGCTTCTGTTATCATTACATTTGATCTAAGCAAATTAATATGAGTTTGATCATCCAATTCCCATTGCAATAGAAATTACTATCACTATAAAAAGTACAAAATAAAACTGATATGCCTGAAATATCACATTGTTTTATTTATTTTTGGTCTTAAGATCAAGGGCACTTGCTGGAAAAAATAAAGAGTAGGGAGCAAGAATTAAAAAAAACTTTGCAACTAAGACTTTTTACAAAGACCTGTAGAAAGAAAAAGGATAGGGAAAAGAGGAATGTTATTTCAAGAGAAATTATATTAATAAGTTTAGTAGCGATTGAAAAATAATGTAATTTTTATGTATATGTATGATAAATAAAGAAACAATTTTTAATTATTTCATGAATTAAAAAATACAATAGAATTACAGCAGGATTGAATAACCTGTTTTTCCTAAAGAAATAAGAAAGTTGTATAATTATTGCAAAATCTTCAGCACACAGACTTTGAAATATTGCAATTTGGATAAATGTTTTATAAACGATCTTTGCACAGAAATAGGAGTACATTTCACTACGTTAAAAAGAGGCTGGGTACATTTTACTGATTTTAAAAAGAGGCAGGATACATTTTACTGATTTTAAAAAGAGGCAGGATACATTTTACTGATTTAAAAAAGAGGCAGGATACATTTTACTGATTTTAAAAAGGGCAGAATACTGCGCATTTAAATAATGACCTAGAGGGTACACTAGCCAAAGCTATGTTATTTAAAATGGAGAACATTAATATGAAATAAACTAGATTAAAAATCTTGGCAGAATCCAAGAACAAGCGAGCTACCCGATTTGGCGATTTTTTTTACGCGCGCTAACCGATAAATGTAAGACACAAACTGATAGCAAGAAAATATCATTTATCACCTCGCCAAATTCAACACCGCCAACTTCTTCACTTGTTCTTGGATTCAACCAAAATTTTGTCAGAACAGCTCATGCAAGACAGATTTTAAACACATTAAATATAAAAAATAACATTGAAATGTAACATAAAAATCTAAAAGTAAGTTTCTACTGACTTTTTTTTTTTTTTCAACATTAAGAAATGAAACAGTGTGTTATCTTTTTTGTCAAGGGTACTCTGACACCTGAACCCACCGCCCCCTAAAAAAAAGCTAAAAACCAGGTAGTATTTTTTTTAATAAAAATTAATACAAATTGTGGGTACAAGGTAGTCCCTAACTGGATCTTTGCCCTTGGGCTCCACATATAGGGTTCGGATTTGAAAATCCTAATTTTACAAAATTATTTTTATAAATATATGTTATTCTTGAAGTAAAATGGTGTCCAGTTGTCGTGGGGTCGCAAGGGTACGTGAAAGGGCCAGAATGCTAGAGCTGCCATAAAAGTCGGGGTTGCTATTGGCAAGCATGAAAGGCGAAGCTCGCCAAAAAACCCGCCAAATAACGATGATTTTCGATGAATCAAAAACAGCAGGCTAATGCTGAAGCTTAGCCGTAAAATGATACTTCATTATAATTTTTATGAACTTTTGTTAAGCTAAATAATTTTATTGCTTAAATTATTTTATTAGTTGAATTTAAAGCTTATGAATATTTTTATTTGTTCTTCAACAGTAAAATTGTTAGTGTATTTTTATACCTAACACAACGGTTCCCAAACTATGGGTTGCAAGCGATGTTTTGGCAAGCCACATAACGATCTACCTTTAAAAATATACTGTTAACTTCGGTGAAAATAAAATAAATAAAGGTTTGTTTTATGATTATAACCGCATTATTCTTACAATTTACAATTACTTACATTAAAAATGCTTGTAACAGTTTCCGTGTGGTGTACATGCTTGTTTGAATGTTTGCTTTATTCATGATATAAATTGATAAAATACCCTTACAATTCAGAACAAAACTCAAAAGTTAACTTTAAAAACTTAAAATTCGAAAGTTTACTTACCTTAGAAACTAAAATGCAAGTCTTATCCATAAAATATAATAGTAGTGATGAAAATCAAAACGACAATATAATAAAACACAGAAGACGAAGAGTTGAAAGTTGAAGTTGTTTCTTTTCCGATTTTCCGAAATGTGACAACTTGAGATTTGGGGCATGCGCACTGATAATTCCGCTGCTACGGATGTCCCCTGGACGATCATGGATAGTTCGTCAGAACGTCAGAATTATGGCGTGTACAGGATCTGACGGTTGTAGGACCACTGGGATCTGTATGGGACGTCCAGAGGATGCTTTTGGTTGTATGGGAGGTAATCCCCGGGAAAGATGGTGTTACAAGACTTGTGAGACTAAAAACTGCGAGGGGTGAGTTGCTTAGACCGCTACAACGTCTCTATCCTTTAGAAGTGTCAGCATCAGAGTCGTTTCTAGTTGGAGAAAAATTGGCAGGTACAAAATTAAGTGAGAAACCAACAGCCAGTCAATCAATTGACTGCAATACTGAATCTTCTGAGGAGGCAAGGAAAACTAGAAGTGGCCGTATCATTAAAATGCCTCATAGACTGGACTTGTGAACTATTTATATAATTTTGCTATTGTAGGTAACTATTATTAATTGTAAGTTAACTTTTATGTTAAAATTTAACTTAGGTGGGAGGATGTTGGGTTAAAACTCTACATGATTATTATCTTTGTTTTTGATATTTTGTAAGTTACGTTGCCGATGGCAACAGTCTTGTGTTCATGTTTTCCTTTTTTTGTTAATACGCAGTTAAAATGGCTTTGAGATTCTATTTCTTTTATTTTGAGAAATTTAATATATATTATTACGCCATAAGTATTGCTGTGTATAGTTTTGTGAGTTAAAACAAACGAGTGTACGAGTGTACAAATTAGAACTGTAAATAAACTTTACTTTGTGATAAAGTTATGGAATGTTTTTACCCTACATCTAAAAACTTCTGATTCTGAAGTTCATAAAAACTGAACAAAGCGTTCATATATAAGTTACTAATCGCTGCTTGTACGAGTTTCGTATATTCTAGAGCTCGCGGCACGTTGAGTTCCATGCATCACATGGGTTTTTTTTTTTTTTTTCGGAAAATGTACGTGAATCGTACATATATGTAAGTTAATAACTGTATGTTTGTAAAAATTGAAATATTCGAAGGAAATATTGCTAAAAGTTTGTAAAAATAGAAAAATACGGAGGAAAATATTGCTAAAAGTTTGTAAAAATACACGGGAAAATATTGCTAAATGCTTGAAAGAAAACGAAATATCCGGAAGAAATATTGCTAAAAGTTTGTAAAAATATATAAATACGCAGGTAAATATTGCTAAAAGTTTGTAAAAATCGAAAAATCGTAAAGAAAATATTGCTAAAACTTTGTAAATACTCGAAAAAAGGAATAAAATCGATGTTTACTTTGTAAAGAGGCTTGCCGTAGGAAGCATGCGTTCTGATTGGGTGGAATTTGGAGGTTACCGAGTTTTGGGTTGGCGCGTGTCAAAAAAATCGCCAAATCGGGGGTCGCCCTTGTTTGAGGATTTTGCGGATAAAATTCTACAATGATATATCATATTTTAAAACAAGTGCAAATTGCTTATATATAATTTTTTTTTTCTTTTACTAATTTTAATATTTTGCCTTGTGTATTATGCATGCTACTTGCTGAATAAACTTTAGTATTAAACTGTATGAATTGAGAAAAGATTCAAATGTAGAATTCAGTTTATAAATTAATCAGCAAATGTGAGAACATTGAGAATTTGATTCGATTTGTTGTTGATTTCTACTAAAGTTGAGGCAAAGGTAACTTGGCAGTGGAGATTATACTAGAGAAAAGTATACATCCGCGAGAAGAAATAGGTCTTTACTGAATTTGAAAGAAAAAATACTTTAAATCTGATTTTTTTTTTTAGATTTTTCCATTGAAAAACGATTTACTGATTAAACAAAATTGATTTAGCTTAATGTATAATCATTTTTATAATAAATACCTGTAATATTAACCTAACTTGTATCTCTTTGCGAAATAACTTTCTGGCGAAATTTTGGCGATTGGAATAAATCAGTGTACAACCTTAGGACCCCCCCCCCCCCCGCAGTGTTAAGAGGGTTGATTTGGGACAGAAAATTCTCCTGGGAATGCGGGAGATTTTATATTTTTGATGTCCAATCAAATGTTTCATTTTTAAAACTATTGAAGATAGAGTAAAAATTTCGACGGATTTGAATTTTTCGGAAAATTTCCACTCAAGTACATACCAAACATATGAATAAAATATATAATATAACAAGAATTTTCTTTTCTGCAAAATAAAACTTGTCATGAAAAAAATTCTTTATTTACGAACTTTCAACATACGTGCGTTCCTAAGTTAAAAGTATTTTTATTTTAATTACAAAGAACTGATCAGCAGTTAATTTAATTTGTCTTTTGAGATATGGTATATATTCAATATATCAACAGTATTTTAGACTCAGAAACTAACTAACAAAAAATTTGACAGTATCCACACAGTTAATATTTTAGTTTTATACATAAATGTAAGTTAATTTGATAGGTTTAATTATAATTTAAACTGATATAAATCAATAACTTTATATAAATTATACATAGAAAAGAGATAGTTACTGTTTAAAAGTATTTAATAATAGTTTATTTTCACATTATTAATGCATTCAACAGTAATGTTGTCTTTTTGTATATGCCCATAGTAGAACTTCTAATCAACTAAACAAGTGGACAAAATTTTTTTTCTTTCTCTACTTTTCTAGTAAACACAAGTATCATTTCAGACATATTTCGCACCTGGTTAGTATTAATAGCAAATTATATGTGTATGTGAATATGGCAGAAGAACAGTCATACCGAACATTGGGGTTTTCTATATTTTGGAATGGAATAATTTTATAATCACATAATGGCTTTAATAATAACTTTATACAAATTAAGACTAAAAAAATAAGGTAAGAGATTATTTTGATGTTAAAAAAAGTTACAAAAAAATTTGATTGGATCAAAAATAATAACGATATCCAGTGTTGAATTCAGGAGGTGGTACGTGGGGGACACACCCCTTCCCGGAGCTTTGAAATATTCCCACCGGAAGATCTGATATTTTAAGCTTTCAATAGTCAAAAGCTGAAATCCCCCCAGAACCTTACAATCCCCCTCCCCGGAGCCACAGAAATCCCTCCCGGAGAAAAGTGTCTGAATTCAAACACTGACGCTATCAAAAGACAAAATCCCTCTCCCCCTAGAGATATCTTACGATATCAAGTGCCCGACTACCCCCTCCGTCAAGATTTCTCAGAAAATACTGTCAAAGCCAGTGTTTTTAACCAAATTTCCAACGCCGCAGCACGAGAAAGCGGAAAATGTGTCGTCACGTGAGACAAATCGTTTATAACTATAAGTTTGTTAAAAAAATGGAAAACTGATTTCGATACTTCAACCTTTAGATACTTCCAGTCTTTAGTTTTAAAAATGTAGTTTTATTTACGCCTGTTTGTCAATTTAAACTAACTAATTTCTAACATTTACATGAAGTCCTTTTCATTCGTAAATGAAATAAAATTTACAAAAATTCTCATTCAGATATCAAGAAATCGAATAGTGTTTCACATCTTCCTATAAAAGCGAATAATCTTTCAGAAAATTGTTAAAAAATAGGGGTTTAACAGGATGAATGTCGAATAACATTCATTGAAAAGAAGAAAAAAATTTACTATATTCATTTAGAAGATATAAGCCGCGTTTCCAATACATTTTCAAACACCCCTTTGAACGGTCATTTTACCCCCTACACCATATCCAATGCACAAACCGGTTTGAAGGTGGAATAGCCTAGGTCATTTTTTCCCCGAAATCAGACCTGCAAGCGATTAGGTCAGTAATACGGCTTTTACCCAGGATTCAGTGCGGGTAAACAAACAATCAGCACCACTTCACCGGAATTACTGCTTATCAATAGCACGATTTACGCTTTACGTTAGTGTTTGTAGCGATAATTTTCCTGTTGTTTGCATTAATTGTTTTATTACGTTTATTTACCATTGTTTATTTATTATTATTATTATTATTTCCCATATTTTTTGTATTAAGTATGGATTGGGGTGCGTACAAAAATGTTATTGAGCATGTGGTCAGAAGAATATCATTTCAAGTGATGAAGAAATATTTAAATATAAGTGTTTTTTAATCATATCAAAATTAATTTTAATTATATTTTATGGATTTGCTTCAAATAAATTTTTATGATCACTTAATGTTATTATTCTTTAAAATAACTGTGATAAATTTATTAATTTGAATTCAGAATATGAAAATTTGACTTGAAAATTTACAAAAAATTTTACCCTTTTAAGCATTTTATTTAATTTTAGATTCCACGGAGCATACTACTTCAGATACACTGTTTCTATTTTATTGTAAAAAAAAAAAAAAAAAAAAAAAAAAAAAAAAAGGTGGAGGATACAATGATGCATCTAATATGCACAGCAAAAAATTTTAAACATAAAAAAGAAGTTCTAGATTTAAATTTTTGTGCATTTTATGTGCCATTTTCAAATAGTAGCCTGATAATCTTTGAATTTGTGAATATTAATCAAGAAGCTACTAATTTTTATTTTTACTATAGTATGAAAAAATATTTTCTTTTCTGTTTATCAGTCGGTATTTTAAGTACCCCTTTAGCTGTAAATCAGCCTAGACATTTTCTGAAAATTTAAAAAAGTCGGTCTTTTTTTTTTTTGGGGGGGGGGGGGGGGGGTGTTGTGAATTTTTTTAACATGCAAAATTATTTTATTTTTCTAACTTTTGTACTCTTCTTTTTTAAAATTTTTTTATAATTGATGTTATGTATCTATATATATATATTGTAGTATTTCTTTTGTGATTGCTGATAAGTTTTTAAAAAATATAACACTAATGACACCATGGGCGTACCCAGGGGCAGGGGGGGTGATAAGGCTGCAGCTACTGTTCTTTTTTTTTTTTTTTTTTTTTTTTTTTTGGAAATTTTTTTTTCTATCATACAGTGGACCAGCCATTCTCATTAGTCCGCATTGACACCAAAGAAGAGAAAGAGGGCTGATGGAGTTACAGCCCCCTCCTTCCAAAATTGTCGGAAATTAAATGAAAAAAAGGTGTTTTTTCCTTACTTTTTGACTGATTTTACCCCAAAAAATCACTTTAATTTCAAATTTATTTATTTAATGTCGCCATAATAAATGATACAGAGATAAAAATTGGTACAGTTGTTCATTGGTGGCTACTGATGACTATGTAAAAAGTCCTGATAGATCGGAGGTGAGCGGGGGAGGGGGGGGGGTGAATAAAGTAATTTTTGAGTTTTTTACAAATATCTCAGAAACTGTTGGTTTTCATGAAAAAATTACTCTGACATAAACTACAGAACATAAAATTCTCTACGAATGACAGCTATATACAGTGGAAACTCTATTATCCGTCAGTTAGAAGACCGGAGCTTTAACGGATTTTCCCCCCAAAAATCACTTTAATTTCAAATTAATTTATTTAATGTCGCCATAATAAATGCTACAGAGATAAAAATTGGTACAGTTTTTCATTGATTGCTACTGATGAATATGTAAAAAGTCCTGATGGATAGGAAGTGAGCGAGAGAGGGGGGGGCAAAATAAGGTACTTTTATAGTTTTTTACAAATATCTCAGAAACTGTTGGTTTCATGAAAAAATTACTCTGACGTAAATTTTAAAAAATAAAATTATCTATAAATGACAGGTATATACAGTGAAACTTCGATTATCGGTCAGTCAGAAGATCGGAGCTGTAACGGATTTCCCCCAAATATTCACTTTAATTTCAAATTAATATATTTAATGTCGCCTTCATAAATGCTACAGAGATAAAAATTGGTACAGTTGTTCATTGATGGCTACTGATGAATATGTAAAAAGTCCTGAGGGATAAAAGGTTAGCAAGGGTTGGGGGGGGGGGAATAAAGTACTTTTTTTAGTTTTTTACAAATATCTCAGAAATTATGTAGTATTTTTTTCATGAAAACCAACAGTTTCTGAGATATTTGTAAAAAACTCAAAAAGTACTTTATTTTGCCCCTCCCCCCCTCCACTGGCTCGCCTCTTATCCATCAGGACTTTTTACATAGTCATCAGTAGCCATCCTTGCACAACTGTACCAATTTTTATCTCTGTAGTATTTATTATGGCGACATTAGATAAATAAATTTGAAATTAAAGTGATTTTTGGGGGGAAAATGCGTCAAAGCTCCGGTCTTCTGACTGACGGATAATCGAGGTTCCTCTGTATATACCTGTCATTTTTGGATAATTTTATGTTCTTTAAGTTATGTCAAAGTAATTTTTTCATGAAAACCAACAACTTCTGAGATATTTGTAAAAAACTAAAAAAAATACTTTATTTTGCCCCTCCCTCCCTTTGCTCTCCTCCTATCTATCAGGACTTTTTACATAGTCATCAGTAGCCATCAATGAACAATTGTACCAATTTTTATCTCAGTGGCATTTATTATGGCGACATTAGGTAAATAAATTTGAAATTAAAGTGATTTTTTTGCAGAAAATCCGTTAAAGCTCCGGTTTCCTGACTGATGGATAATCGAGGTACCACTGTATATACCTGTCATTTGTAGAGAATTTTATATTCTGTAATTTATGTCAGAGTAATTTTTTTATGAAAACCAACAGTTTCTGAGATATTTGTAAAAAACTAAAAAAGTATTTTGTCCCCCCCCCTTTCCCATCGCTTACTTCTTATCCATCAGGACTTTTTACATAGTCATCAGTAGCCATCAATGAACAACTGTACCAATTTTTATCTCTATAGCATTTATTATGGCAACATTAAATAAATAAATTTGAAATTAAAGTGATTTTTTTGCAGAAAATCCGTTAAAGCTCCGGTTTCCTGACTGACGGATAATCGAAGTACCACTGTATATACCTGTCATTTGTAGAGAATTTTATATTCTGTAATTTATGTCAGAGTAATTTTTTTATGAAAACCAACAGTTTCTGAGATATTTGTAAAAAACTAAAAAAGTATTTTGTCCCCCCCCCCTTTCCCATCGCTCACTTCTTATCCATCAGGACTTTTTACATAGTCATCAGTAGCCATCAATGAACAACTGTACCAATTTTTATCTCTATAGCATTTATTATGGCAACATTAAATAAATAAATTTGAAATTAAAGTGATTTTTGGGGGGGAAATCCGTCAAAGCTCCGGTCTTCTGACTGACGGATAATCGAGGTTCCACTGTACATACCTGTCATTTGTGGATAATTTTATGTTCTTTAATTTATGTCAGAGTAATTTTTTCATGAAAAACAACAATTTCTGAGATATTTGTAAAAAACTAAAAAAAGTACTTTGTTTTGCCCCCCCCCCCTCGCTCACCTCCTATCCATCAGGACATTTTACTTAGTCATCAGTAGCCATCAATGAACAACTGGACCAATTTTTATCTCTTTAGCATTTATTATGGCAAAAAAACCTAATTTGACTGGACTATAAAGAAAAAGAATGAAAATGTAAAAGCGCCAAACGTAACAAAACGGCTTCTGTTTATGTTTACACCGGAAGTTCGTGCGTCATTTCACCAATCAGCCAATCATAGGTCAGAACAAAAAATGCGCAGCTTCCGGTTTTTTAAAGGGGATTGTTTTTGTGCTTGCGTATTGGAAACGGGTGCAAAATGACAGCAGGTACGATAGCCGCATATCACCCCTCCCTAAAAAAGCCAGTTTTATTTTAGAGGCATTGGAAACGATGCTAGAAACAGAATTCTTTTTGCTGATGTGGAAAAATCACGTAAAAATGCTAGAAATAGCATTAAAAATCGCTACGATTTCAAAAATTGCAGAGGAAAAAAATTTCCTTTTTGGCACTAAAAGACAAACAGGATTCCTTTTACAAATGTGGAAAAATCGCCTCGCAAACCCAAAAATTCTGTAAATTTAAGTAAAAATGTTCGCATAAAATTCAAAAATGTACGTACAAATTCTGAATAAACTTTATTGAAAAAAGAATAAAATTTACTAAATTGTACTAAAAGTTTAAAACCGGATTTATATTTAATAATGTGAAAAATCGCCGCGAAACGCAAAAGCCCGTTAAACTGCCTAAAAAGCGCTAAAAATTTAAAAATCAATAAACTGGTGATTCAAGGATTTACATCAAAAGTAAACAAATATTCGAAATTAAATCCGAAAATGATTTTTCTACACGCCAAATCATCGCTTTTCTCCCAGTATGGGAATCCACTAGCGCCAAAAGTATGTGAAGAGGATCTCGTAGCTTTGCGTCCACTGCCAAGATACCTTTGCCGCAACTTTAGATGACTATGTTTACTTGCAGATTGTATGCCTTAGAAATATACATTTGAAATACGACCTTACACTTAAGGCTCTTCTTCAGTATATTTTTTTTCCGGATTTCTGTTCTTCGCTTGCATTTTCATTCCCCCTTTCTAAACACGCCCATGTCTTTCTTCAGCTGTCAACGCAGTAAGGGGGATTGAGGGCAGGGGAAGTCCAGTCTCATCTCATATGGGATGGATTTTGTCACGGTAAATAGAATACATGGAAAAGATCCCTCGAGGAGATGGGCAGTACGCCACCCTGTTCTTGACTTTCAAATTGTCCCTGTGTTTTTTTTTTTTTTTTTGCATTACTCTTTTTTTTTTTTTCGCGATAAGTATTATTTTTTTTTCATGTTCATATAATAATTTTGAAGGGGAATAATGTCTTAATTTAATTCTCAATTTTGTAATTAAAATAATTGGTAATGCATGGCAGAAGGCACTAATTCTTCCACACATTCCAAAGGAATTTCATTTCCTAGTTTTTAACACATACTATCGTATGAAAATCAATGCTGCACGCCGGCAAAAGATCAGATAATTTTTCCATATTTCATTCAAGACTCTGTTCAGTTTGCTTTAAAGAAGCAGAATTTTAAAAGAATTTAAATGTAAAACTGCTTAATTTGAAACGAAAACAAATTTTAAAATATAAATCGGTTTTCATATAAAAATATACAGTTTTTCTACTTACTTTACTATTACTTTTACTGATAATACTGAAAAAATAACGAGAGAATGGGTTGTCAAGATAGATGAAAGAAAATAAACTTTTTCTTATGAAATTGAATGTGATCAGCAAGATAAATCCAGTCCTGAGTAAAAACAAAAGTATAATTGATGCATTCCAAAAGTATAGATAATTTTATAACTAAAATGCTTTATTAGATCTGTAAAAATATTTTTTAGAATGGAGCAAAACTTCATTAATAAAAACTTTCATTAAATAAAAATTCATTAAAGCTATCAGAAAACGGGCAGACCATGTACCAAACTTTTGTTGGTTTACTATACTGGAAATCAAATTTCTCTCTCTTTGTAACCGGGATTTATTAAAAATCAAATATACTATTGCACAGATCATCTGCATACTTTTTATGGCTAAGCCACAATATCATATTTTTATAGCCTCAATTTTATAAGTTTCGTGGACACAACCGAAGTTCGCTGCTACTTTTAAAGAACAAGCTCACATAATGTTTGTAAATAGTATTTTAAATTGTTTTTCAAACCATGATTAAAACCATCACGGTTAAAAGAAAGAAAAAGAGACAAAAAATAACGAAGTTTCATCTAAATATATGTGTCTCTTTCTCTTTGGGCTAATGAAAGAAAAAATTTTAAGGTAATTAAAATTTGCAAACAGAATGCACCATTGTAAATTTTTAAGATAAAGTTTTTACTGGTATTATTAAATGGTTTTATGATTTAATCCAGCAAAAACACTATTCTTGTGGTAAAAGTATTTAGTTGAAAATCTTTTAATGAAAATTTTAAAACCACATCTTTTCCTACAATTTGTAACTTTTCGCAACTTTCTTTTCATACTTTCCTTACAAAAGTATTGTATAACTGTGGGGAAGGGGGGATAATGCTCTTACAAGTACAACAGTAAAAATTCCATTCTGTTACGATCAAAATTTACCGAGTTATGGTACTTTAAATTTGAAAAAATTGAATAACTTTTTGAAAAATAATAGCAGCACTATCTGATCGAGATAATTGCAGTGCCTGATTTACGGCAGGGCATTCGGGGCATGAGACCAGGGTCCATGATTTTGAGGGGCCCCCAAATGCTACTGAATATTTTTCAATTATTGGCCAAAACAGTTTTAACTGTCAAAAAACAAAATTAAAATGGAAAAAACTGTCAAAAATTGGCTATGATTTGTCAAAATAACTTCATTTTATCCTGACTGTCTTTTAACAATTTATGTGCATGAATGTACAGAACTCTGTTTTTTGGGATCGTCATATTATTTCATTTTTATTTATTTTACCTGTAAGGCCCTCATGGTTAATATGGACAAAGCCACGTGATTCTGCTAGTTACTTGTATAAGTTTAGTTTTTTTTTTTTAGTCAAAGCTTGTATTTAAAAGAAAAAAGTTATTTGATTAATAGGATATGCCAATATTTTAAATAATTATACCTTTTACTGCTGTAAATTTATTATTAGTTGTTGCATACTTTATCATTCCAGATATATGGACTTGCATAGAGAAAGGTAATCAGCACCACGCTGTTTATTATAAAATTCAATTAAAAATTCATAATTATCAAATAATTATTTAAAAGTAAATTAATGATTATCAAATTTAATTTTTTTAATTGATGTTTTAAAGAAATTATTAAACTCAATAGTGGTTATCTTAAAAAGTACTGCTTTCGATATTATATATATATTTTTAATTCAAGGCCTTTGTAAGCAACGGTGTAAGGGGGGGGGGCATACGCATCTGTGCCCAGGACCCCCAAATTTGTCTCTGGATAATTGATGATTTTTTTTTTTTATTTCTTTATTTTCTTTCTTTCTTTCTTTTTTTTTTTAGGGGGGGGGGGGCGCTTAGGGTTGACTTGCAGACGTTGAGTACAACCCGACCCACGCTGAACTTTAACTCATACTGTCTGTCTCGCACTGCCTGAAACTCATAATTGTGAAGATTTCTTTCGCTGGTCTTGTTAAATTTCAAATCTGTTACTTGCCTTTTTTTTTTCCTTTTCTCGTTAAAAAATATCCTAGTTATAAATAAATGGCATATTGAATTGACACTCATTCAAACCAGTTTCATTATAAACTTTCATTATCTTATTTCTCAAGAATGTCTGTAACTCTCCATAATTTGTATCGAAATATTTAAAATGGATTCCATACCGAAGGTAAGTTTAAACAATTTTGAAGTATGTGGGTTAGCATATAAAAAATAATTATTAATAAGCAATCATAATTTCATTTATATTGGATTAAACTAAGGATATTTTAATTTCTTATACTGTTTAAAGGAATTTTTTTAACTTTCTGAATAGGGAATAAATCGCATAAGATTTTTCTTCTTATATATATATATATATATACATATATATACATATATATATATATATTCTTCTTTAAATGCAAATAATGTACAGTATGGAACTTTTTATCCGGAATCCAGTTAACTGGGAAACCAGTTATCCAGCAACATTCCTCACATGTATGGTATAATTTGATGCCAATATCTAGGATTTTAAATGGAAGAATATTTAGTTAGATATTGGGAGTTTTGATTTTTATGCAGAGATGTTGTTGGGGAAGTGTTATGCAGAAACAAGGGATTCCTATAAACTGTCTTTTCTCAAACTCTGAGTAATCTTTGATCTTGTTTAGATCCAATTCTTAATCTGGTCAATCAAATACACTCATGTTTGTGAAAATTGCAACACCATGAAGGAATTATGCAAATTGAACCAAACTTACAGGAAATGTAAAGTGAGGTAAGACATGCAAATGATTAGAATTACAAAGTGATCGCGCATGCATGGAACGAGAACCGGCTACTTATCAGTCGCTTGTTCCAGGTATATAAAAGACTATAAAGATTCCTTGAATTTTGTTGATCTTCCTCTGTTTGCGGTAAACGTTTCATTGGTGGTCAATATGCCTCGTCAAAAGTGGAGGAAGACATACCAACAACTAAAGGAGTTCATGTGAGGCCGTATCGTCGGTATGCGAGAAGGTGGATTTTCGTATCGAGAAATCACAGCCCGCACGCAGTGTAATGTCACAACAGTGATGCGTGTTTGGAAGAAATGGACAGAGAAGAATCAAACAAGGCGAAAACCTGGCAGTGGGGCACGCAATAGCACAACGGCACGGGTTGACAGAAACATCATCTGCACGGCTGTGACGGACCGTACAGCATCCTCTCGTGTGTTCACACAACATTGGAGCATAGCTACAGGTATTTTGTTGTCTAGCTCCACAGTTCGTCGCCGTCTGCTGCAGCATGAACTGTGCGCAAGGGTTCCTCTACGCAGGATTCCCCTCTCGCTGAATCACAGATGCCTCTGATTTCAACGGGTTCAGCAACAGAGCGCGTGGCGTATCCAGTGGCAACAAGTTGCTTTTCCCGATGAATATCGCTACAATCTGGAGTACATCCATGGAAGAGTACGCGTCAGACGTTACAGCGGGGAACATCTACTCCCACAGTGTGTTATCCAGCGTCATACCGCCCAAACGCCTGGCATCACGATGTGGAGAGCAGTGATGGAACAGCTGCGCCAATTGCTCCAATTGCGCCAAAACGATAATGCTGCGCCATTCTGCGCCAAAACGATCATTTTTGAACAAAATTGCGCCCAACTGCGCCAATTCGATAATAATGTGTGAACCAAATTGATCATTTTTCATCAAAATTACGCCCAAGTTGAAATTTTTTTTCCTAACAACATTTTGTCAAAAGAAAAAATAGTCTTTCTTCACGGTACGAAGTCCCCTCTAAAGCGCATATTACGATTTCAAACTCCGCTCCGCTTACGTGCCACCGATCCGTCAATTTCCTACTAAGGGAAGTTTGACTAGACCTTAGCAGCTAGGAAGCTCGGCTTGCAAGTAACCAATCAGAGTCCTCTACTGGTTAAACTTCTCCTTACGCTTTTCATCATGTTGGCGAAACTTTCCGCTTCTTCGCTGTGAATGGTTGTTTTTGACCCGATCTTCTCGGGTACCAACGTTTAATCAAAGTTGGCGCTCAGAGACCAAGAATTTCGTTTTCAGATCATCAGAAAACTTTAGATTTTTATTCTATTAGCGGTGTTTTATCCGAGCAGAAAACAAAAGAAAAGGAATCCGATGTGAACTGATTGGATTTAAGTTCAGAAACTTTGTGCTGATCAAACATGAATAAAGGTAAGAAATATTTTTAATATTCATACTGTTTGGTAATTTGTTATTTATTGTTCATGTCGAAAATAAAAGTAACTTGATAACTTTAAGAATTTTAATTGCAGGGATAATGTTGATTAAAAAAATATATCGACAGTTTTTATAGAAATTGAGTCCGGTCGGCCGAATTTTTTGTTTCGATACCGGGCTATTTTGGGAATGAAAATTTCGGTTTATACAAACCTTTATTCCATGACTCAAAATTTCGAGAGTTTATAATGAATCGTACTTTTTATTCGCAGATTTGCCGCAATATGCTATAAATAAAGTTTTGTGTTTTCCGATAGAGCGCAAAACTGCCAGAATCTCACATTTAACAAAAGAAAAAAATATCGCATGGCGGACATTCCCCAGAACATAGGACATAAAAATATTTTACATAAATAAAATTAAACAATTTTAGGTTAAGGTAAAATAGTTCAGTTTTGGATAAAAATAACTAAATAATTAAGTACGAAACGTGTACAAATTGTACAATAATAATAAAAAGAAGTTTTTATTTTGTTCTTGGAATTTTGGATGTTGTTCTTTAAAGCATATGTGAAAAGCAATCTATTTTATTAACTCAAAAATTAAAAAGAAAATTAATTTTTCGGCAATTCGGTCATCTCTAGTTTTAATCCGAAACATGAAGTAAAGAAAAGTAATATACATAAAGAAAGAATATTGGGGTCAACCTGACCCGAGTCAGGTTCGGGTAAAATCGAGTTAAAGATTCATACATTATTTCTATCAAATTTTCATTATTCTTAAAAAAAAAAAAAAAAAAAAAAAAAAAAAAAAAAAAAAATCGATGACTGTTTTGTCATAATTTACTAGATATATTCATGGGGGCATTTATTAGATTCTGATTGGCCCGTGTCCGGTCTAAATTTATTGCTATAGAATCGAGTCGGGACTGTAACTCATTCTTTCCGGGACGGCAGTTTTTTTTTTCTTCTCGCGAAAATAATACTTAAATTGTACATCTGTTTAAAAGAATCTTTAGAGATTTAGTTTGTTTTATTTCCACTGTCTTTCAAATGAAAATTGTACTGAGCAAATTAAGAACTGGTTTTACCTAATTTATATCTTCTTTGTTTCCTTCCAAAAATTGCATGTTTTTGTTTTTATAGTAATTGAATTTTATATACTAATGTCCATTTACAAAATTCATTTATTTCAACGTTTTAGAATCAGTGTCCATTACTTACTGGAGTACTTAATTAGCCAATTTCCAGTAATGGGCAACTCATGTGGCCGTTGCTATTTAATTTCTATAATGATCATAGTGCATAAAATCTCTTGATTTATTTCAAAAACGAAGTAAACAAATTCAATTTTTAAAGTGCACTTACCAGAATGTTATAAGATTTTTTATTTATTTATTATTATTTTAATAAATAAGTTTCTTTTAGTTAATTTCATTGGGTTATTAAAACAGATTATATTATAACTCTGCCTTGTATATATTATAATCTGACAATCAATCAAACCAATCTGTAAACAGAATAATATCGACGGGCATAGAAAAAAGGAGGAGCTCATGGGGCACAATAGAAGTCTGCACGGGCCAAACATAATTTTGTGGGCGCTCTATCTCAAGAACTAATGCACGAAATTTAATAAAACTTTAGATTCAGTTAGTACCTGATATAAATGGGTGCTGATTAGTTTTTGGAGAAAATCGCACAACAGGTGGCGCGCTTATGCTGCATTTTTCGCGATTTCCGCCATAGCTCTATCTCAAGAACTAATGTACTTATCAAGTGTCTGCAACGCTAATAATGTTTTCAAAAATAGTCTGCAATACGCAATATATCATACAAAAATCGCGTTTTTTCCGCGATCCTCCGACGAAATTTGCCGTTTTTTTTCGAGATACTTCGATGAAATTTGTCGTTTTTTTTTCCGAGATCATTCGACGAAATTTACCATTTTTTCGAGATTCCTCGACGAAATTTACTGGTTTTTTTCGACATCCTTTGACGAAATTTACCGTTTTTTGGCGATCCTTTGACGAAATTTGTCGTTTTTTCGCGATCTGTAGGCAGAATTCTCCGTTTTTTCGCGATCCGACGACAAAATTGACCGTTTTTTCGTGATCCTTCGACGAAATTGACCGTTTTTTCGTGATCCTTCGATGAAATTGACCGTTTTTTCGTGATCCTTCGACGAAATTAACAGTTTTTTCCATGATCCTTTACGAAGTTGGCGTTTTCTCTGTAGCCCTTCGGCAAAATTCGCATTTTTACGCGATCCTTCAATGAAACTGATGTTTTTTTTGACGAAATTCACGTTTTTTTCATGGCCTTTTGACTAAATTTGCGTTTTTTTCGCGATCTGTCAACGAAATTAGCTATTTTTCGCGATCTTTAAATGAATTTCGCGTTTTTTCTGCGATTCTTTGACAAAATTCACATTTTCTTACGGCCTTTTGACTAAATTTGCGTTTTTTTTTTTCCGCGATCTGTCAACGAAATTAGCCATTTTTCGCGATCTTCAAATGAATTTCGCATTTTTTTTCGCGATTCTTTGACAAAATTCACGTTTTTTCACGGCCTTTTGACTAAATTTGCGGTTTTTTTTCGCGATCTTTAAATGAATTTCGCGATTCTTTGACGAAATTCGGCGTTTATTTCGCGATCCTTCGACGAAGTTTGCCGTTTTTTTCGCTTAATTTACGCACTGTAGAGCGTCCGCAGCATCGCTGTATGTTTTTAGTCTGCAGGTGCCCTAAAAAGTCTGCGACGGGGGTTAGACCTTGACATAAATAAATGCTGCTTACGTTTTAGTGTAAATAGCCCAACAGGTGGCGCTGCTATGCTACTTTTTTCATTATTATCACGATAACTATATCTCAAGAACTAATGCACGGATTTTCATCACACTTCAGATTCTGTTAGACCTTGACATAAATAAATGCTGCTTACGTTTTAGTGTAAATAGCTCAACAGGTGGCGCTGCTATGCTACTTTTTTCATTATTATCACGATAACTATATCTCAAGAACTAATGCACGGATTTTCATCAAACTTCAGATTCAGTTAGACGTTGACATAAGTTGTTGTTGATTACGTTTTGGTGTAAATATCCCAACATGTGGCGCTGCTATGCTACTTTTTTCATTATTATCACTCATCAAACTTCAGAATTAGTTAGACGTTGACATAAGTTGTTGATTAGTTTTTGGTGTTAATATCCCAACAGGTGGCGCTGCTATGCTGCATTTTTCATGATTTACAATGATTTTAGCTATAGTCATATCTCAAGAACTTATGTACAGAATTTAATAAAACTTTAGATTCAGTTAGATCTTGATATAAATTGTTGCTGATTCGTTTTTGGTGTATGTGAAACCTATATGAGATAGAAGAAAGTTTTGGGACTGGCAGATCTGACTAGTTAGAAAATGTCTGTCTGTATGTGACAAACATTTTGGGTGCTCTATATCAAGAAGTAATGCATGGAATTTAATAAAACTTTAAATTCAGTTAGTCCCTGATATAAATTGGTGCTGATTAGTTTTTTGTGTAAATTGTCCAACAGGTGGTGCTGCTATGTTGCATTTTTTGGGATATCCGCAATAGCTGTATCTCAAGAACTAATGCACTGATTTTCCTCAAACTTCAAATTCAGTTAGACCTTAACATAAATACACGCCGATTACGTTTTGGTGTAGATGTCCTAACAGATGGCGCTGTTATGCTAATTTTTTCATGATTTTTAAGATAGCTATAACTCAAGAACTAATGCACCGAATTTCATCAAACTTCAGATTATGTTAGACATTGACATAAATACATGCTGGTTACGTTTTGGTGTAAACAGCCCAACAGGTGGTGCTGCTGTGCTACTTTTTTCATGATTTTCACGATAGCTGTATCTCAAGAACTAATGCACAGAGTTTTCTCAAACTTCTGATTCTGTTAGATGTTGACATAAGTTGCTATTGATTAGATTTTTGTGTAAACCTCCCAACAGGTGGCGCTTCTATGCTACTTTTTTCATGATTTTAACTATAGCTATATCTCAAGAACTAATCATGAAGTTAGATGGTGACTTAAGTTGTTGTGGATTAGGTTTTGGTGTAAATCTCCCAACAGATGGCGCTGCTATGCTGCACTTTTCGGATTTACACGATTTTAGCGATAGTCATATCTGAAGATCTAATGCACGAAATTTAATAAAACTTCAGGTTCTGTTAGACCTTGACATAAGTTGGTGCCGATTCGTTTTTGGTATATGTGAAACGTATATCAGATAGAAGAAAGTTTTGGCACATCCAACTAGTTTTGTAATGCTTTAATTTTACATTAAGTTATTAAACATTGTACTTGTAAACTTTAGACATTTATATTTAATTTTAAGAGTAGTTTAAGTTGAATTTTTAATTTGATTTCAATAATATTGAATATGTTAACTGTTAAATTTACAGAAAACTAATTTTATTTTTTTAATATGTAGGTTCAAGATGCACCAAGTTAAATTTGGATGTTCTGAAAGACGAAGATGTTAATGGAGACATTATTGGACTATGGTGCACACCTGGAAATAAGCCATGGGAAGCTATTTGTCACATATGCAATGATACCATAAAATGCTCAAATCATGGTATTTCTGCAGTTAAACGTCATGCAAAATCAAACACGCACATTGAAAAATGTAAAAAAAATCGAAAAGATGATGGTACATTAAAGAAGATTAAACAAGTTAGATTTTCTTTTGATGCAAATACTCCAAAAGGAATGTGTTTACTTAATCAGGATGGCAAGCTTATGTCTGCCGAAATTTTATTTGCTCTAAGTGTAGCTTCAACAGACACCACATATAAATATGGTGATATTGCAACAAAAGTATTTCCAAAAATGTTTAGTGACTCCCAGATCGCAAAAGACTTTTCTTGCGGGAGAAAAAAGATGTCCTACTTAATTTCAGATGGAATCGGCTTGTATATAAAAGAAGAACTTATAAGTGAAATTGTTAAAGCAAATTCGTTTTACTCAGTACAGATTGATGAGACTCCCATTCCAGAAAAAAGAGTACAGCAACTTGATATAAACATCAGATTTTATAGTGAGAAACAGAAAGAAATTGTCTCTCACCATTTAGATTCCTATCATATTGGACATGCCACATCAGATATTCTACTTGAGAAATTAAATATTTCTTTGGCTAAGTTATCAGCAGAAAAACTCATAAATTTATTTACCGATGGCCCTAATGTCATGAAGAGTTTAAAGCGAAAAATGAATGATGGATATCCTAATTTGGTTGACATTGGAACATGTAATCTTCATGTAATTCACAATGCCTTTGGCAAAGGTCTTGAAGCTTTTGGTAGTGATGTTGAAAGCTTATTACTGGACTTGTATTATTTTTTTAAACATTCAGCAGTTCAAAGTGAAGAATTGAAAGAGCTGCAAAAGAATCTTGGTTTACCTGAGCATGTCCTACTTCGACATGTTGAAAACAGGTGGTTGACACTTCACATTAGTGTTGGTAGACTAATTGAGCAATATGATGTCTTGAATAAGTTTTTTTAAACGAATCCCGCCTCTAATGTTAAATCGGCTCGGTTTAGAAAAATTGCCGAAGCCTTCTCATCCAAATCTTTACTTGCAAAGCTTCTCTTTTTATGAAATATAAGTGGACTCTTTCAAGATATTTTAAATTTGTTTCAGAGGGATGAACCCTTAGTACATATTTTATATGACAAATCGGTTCAGTTTTTGAAAAAGATTATGGGACGTTTCTTAGTTACCAAATCTTTCACAACCATTGATGGTGCAAGTTTACTTGGCATTGATGTTGAAAAAGGAGAGAATTGGCTACAGAATGTAGAAATTGGATTAGATACAGAAAAGGAGCTCCAAAAATTGCTGACCAGTGATAAAAAAAATATTCGTTTGGGTGCACGTTCATTTTACATCAGTGTCACTAAATATCTAATCAAAAAACTGCCGTTAAACAATAAGTTCTTGAAGAACCTCAAGTGCCTTCACCCTTTGTATATTATTGAGCCACAATCTCTGCAGTGCATTAAATCTGTTGCTTCTTCAGTTCCATTCATTGTATCTGCAAGTGAGGTATCAAAGTTAGCAGATGAATGGATCTGTCTGCAGACTGAAGATTTGAAAAGTTTACAGTGTGTTGAAAAATGCAATGAAGAAACAGACTCTGACTTTGGTGAGAGTGAAGATGTTTTAAATAAATTTCAACGTATTGATCATTTTTGGGGGAGAGTTTTCCAAATGTATAATAATTCTGGCATAATAAAGTATAAGTTGTTGTCTTCTCTTATAAAAGCTCTATTAACATTATCTCATGGAAATGCAGAATGTGAAAGAGGATTTAGTTCCAATAAGAGGCTATTAGAAAGCAGAAACAATCTTAATATTAGTAGTATAAATGGCCTGAGACAAGTAAAGTCCCATGTAAAACGGTTGAACAATGATATATGCAAATTTGAAATCAATCGTGATGTGTTAAAAGCTGCAAAAAATGCAAGGCAGGTCTATCAGAAAAGGATAGATGATGAACGATTAACAAGGCAGGAAAAGCGCAAAGCATCTACCAGTAATTCTGACATTCTTCAAGAAAAAATGATAGAAGAAAAAGATCTTCAAAATAAATTGATTTCGGCTCAGTCTATGTTATCTATGGCAGAAAAACACATTGATGATGGGTTAAAAAGTAAAGACTTAAATTTAATTGAAGGAGGCCAAGTATTACTGAAAGAAGCAAAAGAAAAAATCCCAATAATTACACATAAAATCAAAGAAAACAAAGAACAACAATTAAAATTATATGGAGAAACACACAAGAAAAAAAAATAATTTTTTTATTACATTTTTTAATGAGTCTAAAAGGTAATATAGTCAATTCCTTCAAATTCGCAAATGCCTATAATCCACACATTGTTTCAGATTTAAACAGTGAAAATGTGGTTGCTTTTAACTTTGCGAGAGAAATTCCCCCCTCCTCCTAAATTTTTGCATTTCAATAAAATAAAACTTTATTGTTCAACTGAAAAAAGTAAAAAATCAGGAGGCTTTTTTTATAATCATCCTCCCCTCCCCCCCGTTTTGCATTTCAATGAAATAAAACTTTATTTTTCAAATGATGTTTCACAGATGATGACATTATAAAGTACTACTCTGTTAAACGCTACTGAAAATCAGAATAATTCTGACCCAGAGTCTGCTGATGAAGGTGAACACTTGAGCAGGGTTTGGTTATGGCTTATAAATATCTGGATTTTCTTCAGAAACAGAGTTTTGTTTCTGAGCAAGAAATAAGCACTATACATAGATTTCAAGAAAAAATACTAGTCCAAAAGTCATAAGTTCTCAAACAAATGATAATTGATACTGTGTTTGAAAATTATATAAACAAACAAAAGAAATTGTAAAATAAAATGTAAATAGTTTTTCCTTAAATATAATGTGTTTTGTAATTAAATAGTCCATGTGTTACAATATCTTTCTTTTTTACCAATTAATTTATGTGTATTAATAATTAATTTACTGTAAAATTATAGGAGCAGAAAATGTAAACAAAGTAATGATCTATATTTTGCAAAATTCTATAATCTGGACAACCTTTGTCCTAAGCTTTGCGGATTTGAGGGAGTTGACTGTATATATTCTTTGAACCCTCATTATTTTTTCATAAGAATTTAACCTTTTTTTTAAAAAAAAAATTAACTTCAATGTACTTAAGATTTTTAAACTTCAATGTAATTTAAGAATTTTAAACTGATGTAAAATTACTATTGTCATTTTTTAAACAGTTGACCATAAATGTATTAATACATTTATGCATTAAATAAAATATTTCAGCTAAAGTACCTTTAGATACTTGTTTTTTTATATATATATTTATCAATGTGTTAAATAGTTATTTTCTGCTATAAAAAAGTGGTTTTGCTGCTCCAAAATGAGTGGTTTGCTGCTCCAAAATGAGCGGTTTGCTGCTCCAAAGTTAGAAATTTGCTGCTCCAAAATGGCTTTTTGCTGCTCCAAAATGATGTTCATGCTGTTCCATCACTGGGAGAGCTATTGGGTATAATTGTCGATCCCATCTAGTGCACATTGCGGGCAACTTCAACAATGATCGCTACATAAGGAAAATTGTGGAGCCAGATGTCCTCTCCTTTCTTTGACGGATTCCGGGCGCCGTATTTCAGCAGGATAATGCCCGTGCACATGTTTCTCAGACTGCACAAGCCTTCTTCAGAACACAACAGGTTTCGCTTCTTCCAAGGCCTGCTTATTCCCAGGATATGGCTCCCAGCGAGCATGTCTGGAATTTCATTGGTTGGCGACTCGCTCGTACAGCTGGTGGGTCACACAGTAAGACTGAACTTTGGCTTCAGGTCGAAGCCATCTGGAATGCCATTCAACAGAATTACATTCAAAACCTGTATGATTCAATGCCACGACGTGCGCAGGCTCTCATTGCTCAGTGTGGCGGACACACAAAGTACTAATTTCCGACGTTCTTTTTGTTTTTTTGTCTTGTAAATTTGATCGTTTATTTGTACCACTATCAGTAATATGTGGAATAAATTTCATAAATTTCTGAGAATTCCTTCATGGTGTTGCAATTTTCACAAACATGAGTGTAATTAATTTGAAATCAGAAACATTGCCACAGCCACATGTATTCTACAAATGGATGTTGCTTTAATGCCCAACCAGTTATCCAGAATACATGTGACCCCAACTATTCTGGATAAATGGTTCTATACTGTATTTTCAAAAAACATTAAAAGTGTATTTTAAATTTATTTAAGGAGATAAAAACAAACAATAAGTTAGCAATCAACTTTTATTTAAGAAGGGATTACTTTTAGTGCGAAAACAATAATAAAAACTATTTGTTTATTTGGATCCTAATAATATCCGAAATTCCCATGCTTGTAAAGATAGAAATGTTTTCATGTGTCAAAACCAAGTGGGGAAAATTAAAGAAAAATCTACATATTTAAAAATATATTCATATATTAATTGACGCAATTTATTTGCTAGAAATTATTTATAATATGTAATTCAAAGAAAAGACTTTGGGGACAAACAACAGTACTTAGAGAAAAAAAAATTACTAAGTTTTAGTACAACTGAAAAGAAAAAGCTCTTTAAGTAATAATTCTAAAAAACTACTCTTAATAAGCAAACAAAATTTCATTTAAACTGTGAATGACATAACGATTTTTTTGGGGGGGTGGTGGGGGGGGGGGGAGAGATTCGCCACTTACGAACTGCAAACCCCTGTCCAAACCCCACAGGTTTTAAAGACGTTCTAATTTGCTTTGTTTTAAAAATATTACCCGATTACATAAGATTTAATGACCAGTCGTGATCTTCTGTAATCGGGTTGCCATTCATTTCCATTTAACTGAAGATTTTTTGGTTCTCAAGACTGCATTCACTACGGTCACGACAATATTGACACACCTTATTTCGTGATTGATTAAGTAAGTTTAATCACACATTTAAAAATCAGCAAAATTGAAAGCAAAAAATGTCGCTGCCTACGGACTTTTATAATAACGTCTAGAAGAAAAGCTTTCTTTTCAGACGCTATAAGAAAATTGTTTTAAATATGACATAATTTTCTTATTTAATGCATTTCGCTTGTAATAATTTACTTATTTTAAAGTTTGCTTTTTTCCCCCTCGTTTATTATTCACGTGTATTATCACGTTTATGTTATTCAGTTGAAAGTGTTTGGCAATATTATTATTTGGGTTTTTTAAAATATGATGTAATTTTCTCCATCTAATGCTTTTCGCATGTAATAATTTAATTATTTTAACATTTTCTTGTATTGCATACATTTTTAAATGGACAAAATATTTATAAATAGCAATTACATATAAGAAAATATGAATATGAGGAACACTTTAATTTATATGAACAAATCTACTACTTATCGCATTCATATATAACTAACAAATCAAATAAAAAACTATCTTAATAATTTAACAGTAAAATATTGCTAATTAGTTGTAGGATAATAATAATTTAAAAATTTTATGAAATTCTATTGAATAACAAAAATCTCATAAAGCAAAACTATATAATTAGCTATTTATTATTTATTTTTATTAATTGTTATTTTTTTAAAAGATACAAAAACAAAATTTAAAATATTAATTTTTTTAACTTTTCAAAAAAGATTTTTCAAACAAATTAAATACAAAACTTATGTTTATTTTAACTTTTCAAAAAAAAAAAATTCGGGTTTTTGCTATAACTCTGCCAGTAGGCGATTAAATTTTGAAATAAGATTATGGCTTTTTAAAAATATTTAGTTTAAGGAAAAAGTTTTTGAAAGTACGGGGTGGGTGTAAATTTCTTTATAGTGAAAATGAGGGGGTCAGAGCAAAAAAGTGCCAAGCCACAGTTTTTGGTGAAACAAATCTATAACTGTAATCTGTTGCTTAATATTGTAAATTATAATATCCAACATATAATTTTTTTCTAATGTCACTTGATGGCAGCATATGTGACAAGTTTCGTTTTTGCCCCAGATGTGGTTCAGGTTGAATTGACGCTAATTTGTGGCGTTTCGGATCGGTTTGGGGTTGACTTTAAATGTTTCGGGTTCAAGTCTAGTTGATCCGATTTTTCAAAAGAATATATATATAGATATTCCCAAATGAAAAATGCTAAGTAGAATATTAATGAGTGTATATTTGTTCATTTTTATACAAATAAGATTATATTGATATTAGAGGCATAACTTCAGACTACTTTTCCATTACTGTATTCCAATGTGTATTAATTTTCTTTCACTTCAGGCTCGGATCGGGTAAGTTTCGGGTCGAATTGTGTTGAGTTTTGGGATGAGGATTTTTTTTTGGCTTTGTTGGGGTTGACTTGCAGAGGTCAGATGTTGGGCACAACCCGACTCACGGTGTACTCTAGCCTGTAACTCATAATTGTATTTTTTCTTTTCTCATTAAAAAATATTCTTGTTATAAATTTTCATTATTTTATTATTCAGGAATATTAATACAAAGAAAAATAAATTGAATGCATTGAAAATAAAATTTAATCTAATCTAACAAAGCATACCTTTTATTCTACACGTGAAATACCACTGTTTCTATTGATTGATGATATCTTTTTCTTCTAAACATTTCAATTTTGTTTTTTATCCATAAATATGAAATAAATCCGTGCTAAGAAATCATACATTATCTTTTTTGTACTATTTATTTTTTTATAATCATGTTGAGCATCATATAATGCGTTATTTCATTTTTGTAGCAACGCAAATTTGAGAAAAACCTTTTATTTAATTTATAAAAACAACGCCGATTTAATTTTTAATAAAAAAAACATGTTTTAACGAAATCTGAGTGTACTATGTCAGAAACCGTTTCAAAAACCTTTCGAATGATACCCCATTCGTATTTTATTTGTGTATAACTAAATATGCTATTTCAAATTTATGCTGCAGCATCAAACGACAGTATACCAAGAAAATTGACACTGAATATATAAGCATAACATAGATTTTTACATCAATGTGGCAGAGAATTATAACAATCATGTCATAATTGCGAAGTAGAAATTATAATATAACATATAAACACAGTAACATATAAATATAATAAATTATAATTTGTATTAGATTATTGTAAAATATTTATAATTATAAATATATTATAAATAATTTATAATCTGATAAACTCTTTATTCAAACATAATTTTTACTATGCAAGATACCTTCTCTCTATGTATTTTTTATCTTTATTTTAAAAAGATATTTAATTTATTATGTCAATTAAAATGTTGCCGATCTTTAAAGTTTTCAGTTGAGATTTTTTATACATTTTAATAAAGAAGGGAATCCTATACAATAAAGATTAAACTTATATATGAATCAGTTTTAAATGAAGCCCTCACAATATATGTATGTATATATATATATATATTCTTAGTTTGTCAAAATAATTTAATCTTCACTATATCAGACTCTGTTCTGTATTGAAAATTAGAAGCATTCTGAATGAATGAATCCCCATGCGTTTCCAAGATAGCACCGTTCTCCCGACCACTTGACTTTCGACTTGTGTGATGTCAAAGGTCAACTGTGGTCCTCCTCCTGCCTTGATTTATTGCTTAGTGGGGGGATGAAATTTTCATCAATTTTCTGCTTATTTGTCTAAAATCTAGAGTTTAAATAAACTTAAACGAATTTTTTTTTATTTATATGAATAGATGAGAACATGCACTTTATTTCAGTGTTTTCCAGTTTTTAAAACTCCAAATAGTTTTGGAGTTATTTAGTGTTATTCACATCTCGCTGACTTCTTAAGACTTAGCACTAAATTAAAAATATATATATATAATTTAGAAATATTTTGACAACACAGAAAATAAGAGACATCCTTTAAGAAGAGAATACTAAAAAAATAAGTCAAAAATATTAATTTCCTAATGAGATTTTCGACAAATACGAATGGAATCCGCGACCATTGGTTTAACATGGCAGGTGGAAATTGCAAATCTTACTGATGCAAAGCCTTAAGGAATAACCGAAAACTCTTGCGTAAGTTGAATGTGACCATACTAGTCTCTGCATCAAGTACAATGGATGTGCTACTTTTTATATCTTCCCGTTATTAACTGCAGACTGGTGATTTTAAACAGCTCTGTATTTCTTTTCACTGTATTTATATGTACTTTTTGCATTGCTTATTTCATATTAAAAATTAGTTCACTTCAATGCAAATTTGATATTGGTAAACACTGAAAAAAAAGTACTGATACTATTATTGGTGTGCAATTAGAATAAGGATTTCTTTCCTCCTTTCCTATATGTACAATTACTATTGAATACTTGAATGTTAGGCCATACACATCTGATCTACGATTTTGTATTTAAAATTAAAATAGTTTTTGAAATTATTGTACTAAATTTATTCTAGCTTTTTTTTTTTTATGTGTGATAAGCTTTTTTTTTCTGAATAACGAAGTTTTACTTTCTTCTTCTTTTAAATTATGATTTCGTAAAATTGAATGAATTAAAACTACTGACAGTCTAATTTAATATTAAAAATTGCATTTCTTTTGGGAATGTATATACATATATATTTTTTGCTTTAATCATTGTGGAATGTCTTTTTTATAATTTTTTTTATATTAAAAAAAAAGTTTTTGTTTATTATATTTATTAATTGTATTATACCTTAATTTCTTTTATTGTGGTTTCATTTTAATCTAGTTTATCCTCAGACATGAAGAATATCTCAACTCTAAGATGGTAGACACATTATAAATTGTTTTAACCATTCTGGAAAACATGCTAAGCAAAAAACTAGAGTCATATCATATTACTGCATAGGCAAGCCAGGCATTTGGCTGATGTATTGTATGACTGATCCAGTGTAGCTATTTAATTTGGGAAAACGAGGGAATTTATGAGCAGAGGAAAAAGTCGGGCATAATATTTTGAAATCGGGAAATTTTTAATGTAACTTTGAAGTCAATCACCAATTATATGATTTTATGGGGGAAAAAGCAGACAAATTTATCATAAAAAACAATGCTTTGAAGAAACATTGAAAAAATATACTGTTTATTTTCTATTTCTATTTTGTAACTCATATACAGTTGGAACCATATAAAATATTTTGTGATATCTATGTTCAGCTTATGGAAAAATACCTCAAAAATACTTTATTTATAATTATATTCAGAAAGTATTAAAATTTTGTACTGTCACCAGAAATGCAGAAACACACCCGTGTACATATTTTTTATGATTCAAGCAGATCAGAAAGTGAGTTAAAAGTCAGTTACAAAATTCCATTTTTAGAATACATGAACTATGTTAAGTTAATTGAAAGAGTGTGAAAATTACTTCATGTCCAACCAACACCAAATATTGCTATATTTCAGACTAAATAAAACTATTTTTGTAAACAACTATTTTCTTTTTATGATTATGAAGCAAAATACAAAGTTTTAATCTAAAATGGGTCTTATATTTCTTTTAATGCTAAAAGGTGTAAATTAACAACATAATATACAGTAAAATAACTTTTATTAGGTTGTTAACATGTTTCAGCTCACTCCGAGCCATTTTCAAAAACAAATGAGAATATTCTATAATTGCACAGTCTTTGAAGTTATTATTTAAAATGCTATCATTTAATTTTCATATACTTTTTAAAAATTATACACATTTGCTTTTACTTTTACTTGGTTGTTCATTTTCATATTTGTAACCATTGAGTAACTCAAGCCATAAAAGTTATAATAATAAAAGTTATTTCACTGTATTTTATGTTGTTAATTTAAAAAATGTATATTATTACAAGGTGTTATAGTTTAGGGAAGACTGGTACACAGTGGACCACTTTTTCAGTTAAAATTTTGTTTTTCTTTAACGGACAAACCAATCTGCATGAAGATATTTGTGAATATTCCTTAAACCTTCATACATTCATCATAATTTTCTCAGAACATAGTTTTCATTACATTTAAAAAAAAAAAAATTATATGCACCCGTAAAGTGGACCAGTGTGCCCCAGAAGTGGGGCACACTGGTCCACCCACTGGGGCACAGTGGACCGCTATTAGGTATTATCTGAAATACAATATAAATCTAGTTTTCATTCATTTTTATATCTCCTTTACCCAGAAAATAACATAGTAATATAAATTTGCAAGTAACATTTTGAAACAAAAACAAAAAAAAATAACTATAATTTGAAAATAATAACAGATTAATACAGGAACAATTGCAATTAGTTGAAGTTATTACTTAAGTATAAACAAATCAGCACACATTAAACTTTGCAAATGAAATTCCAAAATACTTATGAGTAAGATTGAGCCTGGAATTTTCCCGAAATACTTTTGGTTCTGGGAGCAACATTATGAAATCATTGACATCAACAACAGATTCATCTACAGTTTCAAGGAAAAGAAACTGATTTCCATTCAGTTTGCATCTCATGAATCTTACTTGAATAGAATCATTACCAATTAGACTACAGTTATATTTATCAAAGGCAGTAAATACAAAACAAAATATTTCTTACTATGTTAAATAAAAAATTATTTTTCTTTTTTTACTTTATTTTACACTTAAATAACTACTTTAAAACAATATTTCTTGATAGAAAATAAGCAATTATTAAATATTTTGAACAGTCTGCATTACAGGATCAGAGTGGATTGTGGATCACTGTGTCCCATGTTGAAGTTCAATAAATAATCATATTAATATTGTTTATAGCTTTCTTTTAAACATATTAACTTTAAAGTTAAATAAAAACAAGTATCTTAGCTTTGCAAAAAAGCTGTTTTATCTTATTTATCTACAACCTTTAATTACTAAAAAAATAAAAATAGGATGATGAAAATTTTTACTTTTAGAAGCTCAAAACAACCAATCAGGGTAAAATAGTTCAATCTGAGCTAAACATATTTTCTGAAGGCTATAAATAATCAGTGCAGTGCTATTGTCTATTAGGATAGACGAGAAGCTTAAAAAGAAATTCATTAAATAAAATATTAGGGGGTGGTCCACTGTGCCCATAGGTCCAGTGTGTACCGGTCTCCCCTATATATAGCTAAAATGGTTCAATGTAGCTTTTTGAAAAGGAACTAGTTTGTAAACAGAATTTCACTCACACAGTTTCAAGAGAGTGCTGTATCCTTCATGGCCTTTAGTATAAAAAAACACCCTTGTTGCCCCTTCAAAAATAACATCCCCTTTGACTCTCAGTCAAAAAATTGCACCCTTAGTGCTTTTTCTATTAAAAAACTGCTTTCATAATAGAAGAAAAAAATGTGTTATTTTTACTGTTGCATTGAAAAGAGTACCCCGACTCTTAAATATTAAAAGTGCCTTAAAAAATTGTCATAAGAATATAATGTGGCTTTTTCCCCACCAACAACACCCTGCATTTATTTAATGCTATGGGAGAAAACTGTATTAAGAATAATTTTTTTTAATCACATGGAAAAGTGGAAGAAAATAACCTGGAAAAGTTTTAATGCGGCTATCTTGATTGTGATAAGAATATGCCCTTGAAATCCCCATTTGTCATTGACTTGCGAATTGACATTATCAAGGCAACTATGTGTATTCAGGTGTTCATGCAGTTTTTCTCTTTCTGGAAAAGAAGCATTCTTTTAATTTTTTTTCTTTTTGTGAAAAGAAAAAGAATTTTGTGAGGAAAATGACATCCAGTTTTACTTTTTAATAATCTCTTCTCAATTTTTTGTTTCTTTGTAAATTTAAGTATGTTTCGTTTATTTAATTCAATTTTGATAAATTCCAAGTTTGACACACATGCTCTTGAAACCATGCTAATCTGTTCTTTTTCATACTTAAGTACCATAATTTGTTATAATGTTGAAAAATTATAGTTCTCCTTTTTTCTGTGTTTGAAAAATGTATTTTCAACATAAAATTTTATAAACAGGCTATTTTTATGGAATGTAATTTTTTGTGAACAGCCGGTAAAATGGACCAATCTGTTCCATTAGTTTCTTGTGAAAATTCTCAAAAAAAAAAAAAAGTTAGTAGCTATATTTTTGTTTACATTTCTTAATTTATTTATAGCCAAAAGATTCTATATGAAGACAATTGTGGATATTAGCAGTTCCTCAGAAAGACTGGAAACTTATCCCAACAAAATTCAGTATGGTTTGCTTACCTCATAGAGGATATGATTGACTGTGTGTTTGTCTCATATGTCAGCGATAATGCTGTACCTTCTATCTTCATATATGTCACTGCATCTTCCAAAAGTGAGATAATGAGAATAATTAATCTTACTGAGGTAACTATGCTTTTTACTATTAGCTTTTTATTAGATTTTCATACATTTGCTAATAAGTATTATCACATTGCTATTAATTGACGTTTATACAATAGACTCTCTAAAATCTGCAAATGCCTAAAATCCACACATAATTTCAGATGTGAAAAATTTAAGTTTTTAAAAATTTTATATCATTCTGTACACATTTTAATATAGAATTCTGGTTAATATGATTGAACTCATGTTTTCTCATGAAGGAAGCATAAATTTATTTATAAAAAAATTCAAGATAGAACTGATATCAGTTGCGATCACGATCTGTTTACCAAATACATTTAATGCATTAATCAAACTTTTTGATTATTAATAATGACTAAGCATGAAATAAAACTTTGTTATTTTAAGATTTTGATGTGAACTATTAGTGTATATATTTATAAGGAGAGTTTCACTGAATAATTCAAGAAAAAATTATCTCATCATTATGCATTATTAATTATTTACTTGACCTTTACTTTTAATATTAAAAAAATATATACATTTTCGTATTTTTTTTCTTAATTTACTTTATTGTAAGCATTCATTATATTTTCGAGTGTATTATTAAATTCAAATTACTGTTTAAAAATGTAAACAAAACAGTGACCAGAAATCTGCAAAATTTTAAAATCTACACAACCCCTGGTTTTAAGCTATGCAGATTTAAGATAGTCTACTGTATATGTATGTATATTGGACTTAAGTACATGTAGAGTATCTTGACATATCAAACTATTTTTGGAGGGACAACATCATAAGCCACAATAGTTACCAAAAAAAAAAAATACTATAGATAGCATTTCTGAAGGTATACCACCACATAGGAATTCATTATAATGCTTTCTTCAAGTAAATCTATTATTTTTAACATTATTTAAGATAATGTGACTTACACACATTTGATTTTAACCACCTCAATTATTACAATGTTATATTTTTTAACTATTTTCTTTTTCTACAATCATTTTCTTATTGTTTCCTGTGTATTTTTGTATTCTTTCCTCTTTTTCTACCCTGTGTCTGTCTTTCCAGATTGTCCATATAATGCATTTAGCTGCATTCAATGTCTGCACACACACAACTGTATCACAAACTTTTTTATAGTATTTGTTTAAAATCACTAAAAGGATTGTTCTGTTGCAAAGTGCAGTGTAATTGATATAGAATGTATCTAACTAAATGAAAAAGCATTAGAATTGCAAAAATTTCTGCTTCTGTCCTTTTGACCTTCTCCCCCATCCCCACCTGCATCTCAAAGTTAAAATCTTTTATTTATTTTATTTCTTTTTGCTTTATTTGTGATTTTATATAACAATTAATAATTAAATAATCATCAAAATACTGCCAGTTACAATATTCCCAGTTTCCCTGTGCTCCCCTCTGAGCTTTCTTAATAGCCAAGAAATGTTCACATTTTTTTTAATATTACAAACTTTTTAATAGTATTCGTTTAAAATCACTAAAAGGATTGCTCTGTTGCAAAGTATAGTGTTATTGATATAGTATGTATCTACTAAATGACAAAGCAAAAACAAGCTAAAACTGAAAAAAAATTGGCTGGAGTTTTTAAAAAGTGTGATTTACTGTGTCCTATAACAGCAACTTAAATTAGAATATTAATTTAGTACTTCATTGATATTAATTTGATCAATTAATATAATTATAATTGATGATAACATTTCAAGTACAAGTAAACACATATACTTTGTAAATAAATTTCTAAATTTGATGGAGATAAAAACTGTGTATTTCTTCATTCTTCACTTTTAATATAGCAATGTCATCTTTAATAGTTATAGTTATAAATGTATATTAAACAAAAACATAATTTGCAGAACAAATAAAAAAAAAACGATTAATTTCCTACACTGTTTAGTCCCAAGAAGAGAAAGATATTAAGATATTTCAATCAGTTGGTTCTATATTTAATGTTAAATTTTTGTAACAATTGTGGTTAAACTTATTGACTTTGAAAAATGAAAATAAAATTCAAACAATATTATACTTAAACCCTTCTACAAACTTAGATTCCGTTCAAATGAAATCAAAATAAATCTTTGATTTTTTTTTAATGGTTTGTATTTTGCATGTACTTTGTAATTTTGTATACATCCACCATAAATGGAATAAAGTTTACTAATATAAATGTTTGCAGCTTGTGACACCTAGAAATGAAAAAGCATATGATTTATTTCATTTGAACGGAATCTATGTTTTAGGGTGGTTTAAATATCATATTGTTTGAATTTTATTTTTAATTTTTAAAGTTCAGTTGGTTTAACCATATTTGTTACAAGAATTTAACGTTAAATGTAGAACCAACTGAATGAAATATCTCAATATCTGTCTTGAGTCTAAACAATATAGGAAATAGATATATATATATACACTGCTCAAAACAATTAAAGGATATTGCAGTTTTAGGTGGATTTTGTATCTGGGAAACTTTTTAGCTGATTGATATATGATCGACAGACATAGTAGGTTATATGAGAATAAATTACACATGTTTGGCAGAAAAAAATGCATTTTATTGCGCATTTGTGTACAAAAGGAAAAAAACACAATTTGTGCACATGAGAAAAAAAGAATAAGAAAAGGTGTTTTCTTCAAAGAAAATCATTTTCAGTAGGGGGTATGGTTTCCACGGGCGGCCAGCAACGTTGAACACCTTTGAGGCATGGACTCAATGAGGCTATTAATGACGAGTTGGGGTATTCTGCCCCACTCTTCCAGAAGAGCTCTTTCCAGTTCTTGGAGAGTTTGTGGGGGTTGTTGGCGGCCAGAAACTCGTCTTCCTAGAGCGTCCCAAACGTGCTCGATTGGATTCATGTCTGGAGAACACGCTGGCCATTCCATTCGAACGATTCCTTCCTCGAAAAGGAAATCCTCCACCAGGTTTGCACGATGTGGCCTGCAGTTATCGTCCATTAAAATGAAGTTATCTCCGATTGCTGCAGCGTAAGGGACTACAATAGGTCTGAGGATCTCATCCCTATATCGGCGACCAGTCAGAGCTCCATCTCGAATGATGTAGAGGTCAGTGCGCCCGTCAATGGAGATGCCACCATACACCAACACTCCTCCACCGCCAAATCTGATACTTTCGTGCACGAACGCAGGATTATTCCTACTGCCACGGTCCCTCCAGATGAAAATACGCCTATTATCCGGATGCACAGAAAAATGGGACTCGTCAGAAAACAGAATATTGCTCCATTCATTTCTCCTCCAGTTGACATGCTCGGTTACCCACTCCCTGCTGTCGCGACGATGCCTTGATGTTAATCTAACACATACCATCGGTCGGCGAGCATACAGACCTACAGCATGGAGCCGGTTTCGGACAGTCTGAGTTGAAATCTTGGTGCCTGTAGCCGAGCGAAGGTGTTGTTGCAGAAGAGTAGCGTTCATGTTTCGGTGTCTCCGAGCTGTTAACGCTAAATACCTATCTTCATTGGGCGTTGTTGCCCGTCTACGACCTTGCCCTGGTCTTCGGCCTGCACATCCACTCTCCAAAAAACGGTTCCAGATCCTGGAAATGACACTTTGTGACACTCCAATGGCTTGCGCTACTTCGGCTTGAGTTTGGCCCCCTTCTAACCTACCAACAATTCTCCAAGCTTCTGAATCTGTCAAATGACTTCGCTGAGACATCGTACTCATCGAAACAAAGCAATCACTGAATGCCGATCATCCTTGTCTTCATTCTCTTTTATCCAGTTGAAAGTCAAATTTCATTCGCTGCCGCTGAAGCGACGTCGAACTCAAAATTTGCATACTCCACAGTTTGAAAACCAGAAAAATTTGCATTTGTGATTCTCTTCTTCTATTTTCGGCAAAAAAAAATTCGTTTATATCTTTATTTTATATAAAACTTCAAATATCCTTTAATTGTTTTGAGCAGTGTATATTATTGGTTCTGCAAATTATGTTTTTGCTTAAGATGCAAAGTTTCACTGAATTCAGACAAACTCATTTTAAAATTAAAATATGGTATCATAATCAAGGTTTGATTTATGCGGTAGCATCACAGCTTGTGATGTAAATTTACCAATCATTAATTCAAAATGTTTCACCAGTGCAGTAATGCAGGTTGTTGGACAAAACTTCCAATCTGAGTATAATAAAAACATAAAAAATTGATTTTGCTTTTTAATTATCCTATTTCCCACCAGGGAATGCTATGAATGTTAAAGTAAATTGTGTTGAATTTTTACTGCTTATATTTAACAACAGTTTAGCTGCCATACAGTTAATAAATGAGATTCACTGAAATTTGGTTACTCTATTTCCTCCTAGGGGGTGATATAAATGCAAGAAAAAATTCTTGTCTAATTTTAACGTGGAGTATAGTTCTCATTTTGAAAAACAGGAAAAAAAATCCATTTTAAAGGTTTAGTTATGCAATTTCCTACCAGATGAACTACCAACGTTAAAAAAAAAAAAAAAAAAAAAAAAAAAAAACCTTGTCATGGGAAAATTTTTATTTAAACATAAACATTACTGAAGCAAAAGATTTTTTCTGAAAACTTATTAAAAAAATCATAAATTAATTATATTAATATTTGGCTGTCTTATTTCCTCCCAGGGAGTGCTATAAACCCAAAAGAAAGATTTGTTGAATCTGTATAACACATATTTTAACTTGGACTATAGTTGTCATATTAGAAAACATAATAAACTTGCTTTAAAGTTTTAATTTAAAAAAAAATAATAAAATGATACCATGTGAAAGTTTCTAACAAAACACCAGTTTCACCATGTTAGAAATTTATTATGAAAATTTATAAATAAAACATTTTTTTTAAAAATTATTTTCCCTATTTTCTACCAAGGGACAGTTTAAACACAAAAGGGTCATTCCATGTCAAATCAGCGTGGGGTTTGGACCTTGACAAGTCTCAGATTTCTATCTTTATAGTCTGTATACATGGAGTATATGAAAAATCTAATTTCATTAATTTTTTCTTCTTAGTGCTTTTTTTTTTTTTTTATGGAATTTTGAAAATGGCCAAAAGTGCCAAATTTAACCAAACTTACAATCTTTCAATCACTTGATCCTCTACAATTCTGTAACAAATTGGGCTAGAAAGCTCAGTTATATCTTATTTTAAAGCTCTTTTAATGGGCTATAATATGATATGATATTAATATAATTGAGTAAAATAAATTTTTTGACTAATTTTCAAAGTTTTCGAATTTAAATTTTTCAAAAATACAATTTTTAATTTTTTTTCACAAAATGTATGTTAATCTTTGATTTTTTGGCTACGAGAATGCAAAATTTCAAGATGGAGAAATGATGGGATTTAAAAGTATTAATTTTTGAATAAGAATGGTTTATTGAAACTTTTCAGGTAACTGATTCCTTCCTTATACCTTAAAAATTAACAGTTCAAAATCCCATCATTTCACCATCTTGAAATTTTGCATACTTATAGCCAAAAAATGAAAAAATAACATTTATTATTATTTTTTTTAAGTAAAAATGGTGTTTTTGAAATATTTTGAAAATGTGTCAAAAAATTTATTTTATTCAAAACAGTTACTGTTGGATATCATATTAAAACTCATAAAAAGATCTTTCAAATAGGATATTACTGAGCTCTCTACCCCATTTTTTTACAGAATTGCCGAGATCAAAATCTTAATTAAATTTTGTACTTTTGGCCAAAATTCTGTTAAAAAAAAAAAAAAAAAAAAAAGAACGCCATGAAAAAGAAAATTTAAAAATAGATTTTTCATATACTACATGGATTCAAACTATAAATAAAAAGTTATAGAAATCTGAGATGTCAAGGTCCAAAATTTGCATTTATTTCGTTGATACATCAAATCAATGTTGGGTCTGAACCTCAACATCTCAGATTTCCATAATTTTTGGTTTGTAGTTTATATCCATAGTGCATATGAAAAATCTTTTTTTTTTTTACGAATTAAAAAAATTGTCAAAAGTACCAAATTTAACCAGTTTTCAATCACGAGAGATCCTCTACAATTCTGTAACTAATTGGGCTAGAGAGCTCAGTTATATCTTATTTGAAAGTTCTTTTTTATGGGCTTTAATATGATATGCAACACTAACTATTTTGAATAGAATAATTTGTTTGACAAATTTTCAAAATTTTTGAATTTAAATTTTTTAAAAACATTATTTTTAATTTTCTTTCAAAGACACCAATTTAAATTTTTTTTCCAAAAAATTATATTATTTAGCTGAAAAGTTTCAATAAACCATTCTTATTCAAAAATTAATAGCTCAAAATTCCATCATTTCACCATCTGTGATCTTTTGGCTACAAGTATGCAAAATTTCAAGATGGTGAAATGATGGAATTTTGAGCTATTAATTTTTGAATAAGAATGGTTTATTGATACTTTTCAGGTAACTGGTTCCTTATTACCTTAAAAATTAATAGTTCAAAATCCCATCATTTCACCATCTCAAAATTTTGCATACTTGTAGCCAAAAAATCAAAGGTAACATATAATTTTTTGAAAAAAAAATTAAAATTGGTGTTTTTAAAAAAAAATAAAAATAGTGTTTTTTAAAAATCTAAATTCAAAAATGTTTTAAATTTGTCAAAAAATTTATTTTACTCAAAATAGTTACTGTTGCATATCACATTAAAAATCATAAAAAGAGCTTTCAAATAAGATATAACTGAGCTCTCTAGCCCAATTTGTTACAGAATTGTAGAGGATCTCGTGATTGAAAACATGGTTAAATTTGGTACTTTTGACAATTTTTTAAATTCCGTAAAATAAATAAATAAATAAAAGATTTTTATATGCACTATGGATACAAACTATAAACCAAAAATTATGGAAATCTGAGATGTTAAGGTTCAGACCCAACATTGATTTGATGTATCAACGAAATAAATACAAATTTTGGACCTCGACATCTCAAATTTCTATAACTTTTTATTTATAGTTTGAATCCAGTTAGTATATGAAAAATCTATTTTTAATTTTTTTTCTTAGCCGTTTTTGTTTTTTATGGAATTTTGGCCAAAAGTACAAAATTTAATCAAGTTTTCAATCACAGGATTATCTGCAATTCTGTAAAAAATGGGGCTAGAGAGCTAGCTCAGTTGTATCCTATTTGAAAGCTCTTTTTATGGGATTTAATATGATATGCAACACCAACTATTTTGAATTAAATATTTTTTTGAGAAATTTTCAAAATTTTTGAACTAAAAATTTTCAAAAGCACCATTTTTACTTTTTTTTTTGAAAAAAAAAAATTAAAAATTGTGTTTTTGAAAAATTGTCAAAAAATTTATTTTACTCAAAATAGTTATTGTTGCATATCATAGTAAAGCCCATTAAAATAGCTTTAAAATAAGATATAACTGAGCTCTCTAGCCCAGTTTGTTACAGAATTGTAGAGGATCATGTGATTGAAAGTTTGGTTAAATTTGGTACTTTTCGCCATTTTCAAAATAACATTAAAAAAATGCTTAAAAAAAAATTAAATTAGATTTTTCATATATTCCATGGATACAAACTATAAACAAAAAACTATAGAAATCAGAGACGTCAAGGTCCCAAAATTGCATTTTTTTCATAGATTTGACATGGAATGACCCAAAAGAAAATTGTGTTAAATCTGTGCTATGCATTTTTAACTTCAGTATAGCTCTCATACAGGAAAACATAAAAAATCAATTTTATAAATAAAATTAAATTTGGCTACATTATTTCAACCCAGGGGACACTATACACGTAACAGTAAATTTTGTTGAACCTGTATTGCCCAATTTTAATTTGGAGCCTGTGGCCATATCAAAAACGTAAGAATATCCATTTAAAGTTTTAGTTATGCAATTTTCCATCAGGGACTCTACCAGCATATAAAACTTATAGGAAAATTTTTATTAAAAATAAATTTGACAGTGGCAGATCCTTATTCTAATAATTTATTTAAAAAAAACCTGTGAAAAATCAATTTTTTTTTAATTAAGTTAAACTTTTTCCAGCCAGTGGACTCTATAAACACAAAAGAAAATTGTGTTGAATCTGTGCACACTACCTTTAACTTCAGTGTAGCTATCATACCATGAAACATAAGAAAATCAATTTTACTTAAATTTGGTTACCATATTTTCTACCAGGTGATGCTATAAATGCAAAAATAAATTGTGTTGAACTAGTACAACCTTTTTCATAATAACCATTTATGTCATTAATATATTACCAGTGGGGAAGACTGACCTGTGCTTGGTTAAAATTGACTTTGTGTTCAACATGATATAAAAGTAAATTCTCCCTGTAATATTGTTGTAGTGCATTTTATTTTGTAACGCTACTATGTACCGAACGAATAAATATTAAAACTATGTACATATTACAATATAATAAATTATAACACCTTGTATTAATGTATTCCTTTTAAATGCTAAAGGTGTAAATTAACAACATAATACAAATTAAAATAACTTTTTATTAGTTGTTTTACATGTTTCGACTCTTTCCGAGTCATTTTAAAAAACAAAATGAGAATATTCCAAAAATTGCATGGGCTTTGAAGTTATTATTTTCATGTACTTTTTTTTTTAACTATGCACATTATCTATCATTTTTTACTTTGTTGTTCATTTTCATATCTGTGACCATGGAGTAATTCGAGCCACAGTTTTCCACCATGGTCACAGATATGAAAATGAACAACCAAGTAAAAAATAATAGATAACATGCATAATTTTTTAAAAAGTACATGAAAATAATAACTTCAAAGCCTGTGCAATTTTTGGAATATTCTCATTTTGTTTTTGAAAATGACTCAGAAAGAGTCAAAACATGTAAAACAACTAATAAAGAGTTATTTTAATTTGTATTATGTCGTTAATTTACATCTTTAGCATTTAAAAGGAATATGTACATATTTCTAAATTTTACATTACTTACATATTTACAATGAAAGGGCATCCTTTTAAACTACATTTTTAATTCGTCGCACACTTTCTTTTGGACTCCGATTGGTTGAATCATGTATCATGGCTCCTGTTAGGAGTTTCTTTAAAAATTATTTTAAATTCTGAAATCCAATTCTTTATCCAAATCTCACCAAAATTTGGTGAAAATTCTCAATTTTGGTGCAATACTTTCATTTGACGCATAGCATTAATTTTTGCATTGGTAATCTTAAAATTCAATTTTCCCACCAACATTTCACAACTTTGTTTACTGCCAACTGTTCAACAACTTAATATGTGTTGTAACCTTTATCCCCATTGATATACATTGACCTGTAGTGACCTCAAAATGATCCACTAATCGAATTTTCTCAAACACGTGACCTAGCCCAATGATTTTCCAATACTGAAAACTGTAGGATACAAAATTTAGTCAAAATTTTTAGAACTGTTTTTAGATAAAATTTTCATAAACACACACAATTAGACTAGACACAAGATTTTCTCGTATTATAATATATGATAAGGCATTACTTTTCTTTCCCACAAAATCTTTTTTTAATAATATAATTCTGCTTCATTTTCTTTTCCTCTAAATCAGAGTATCTTGTTTGACAGAAAATTCTCTTCTTTCTGTATGCAACTGATACCTTAATTAATAATCAATAGCCATCCTTTATAAGTATCTGTTAAATATATTTAAATTTTTTGTTTTAAATATGACATCTTTTTCAACTGCTTTCTGTATTTACACATATGGATGCTCCTTTTAAATATTTAAAAAAAAAAATGTTTAAAAATGTCCTTTTTATTACAAATATGATGATATATTCCCATGCTTTCTCCTTGTATAATTACCAAATATTTGAAAAAGTCCATTTTATTAACACTATGATTTCATATTCTTCTTCTTTTTAATTCTTTAACAAATTTATATGAATTTTATTTTTCATCTAAATTCTTTTCAATTGAAATGTTTCATTTAAAAATTAATTGCTGTGGACAAATTATTGTTACCGTTTTTGAATTATTGGCAACAATAAAGAAACATGGTTAAATTTTATAGGAACAATTTTCATTGATTCTCATTGAAAATAGCAATATTTTGAATTATTAGGAAATATATTTGAATAAAGTAAATGAAATGTATTCTATGTTACTTTCTGGATTATAATCCAACCATATCCAAGAGCATTTAATCATTCGTTTTGACCCTGACGTCAGCCAAGCATTTTCACACTTTCAAATTTATAATATTATTAGAGTTAACGTACAGTAAAAATTTTGTGGTATCAGAACAAAACGGTTGGATGAAGTCAAAAAAGTTATTCGGTCTGCGGTTGTTACTGTATTAACACTAGAACGAACAACAGCAGTCATTTTGACTGCTACCAAATGAACATAGACGTAACTAGAGCTATTTTGTGGGGTGGGCACAGGCCCCGAACTTCATAAGTTCTTTGTATGTGTGTATGCGTACAGTGGCACAGTCCAAGGGAGGGGGGGTGACGGGTAAAACCCCTCCCAGAGCAAAAAAAAAAATATTATAATTGCCGCTTATATGAATCACTAGTTAAGCAAATTAGATGCTTTTATGAATCGAAACTAAAGTTAATATTAAGTTTTTTTAGTTTATTTGAAATTCGCAGCTTTGTTGAATCAAATTATATTCAACAAAGTGATTCAATTAAACCATGAATATTATATTTAAACTGTGGAAGCGTATATTAGATCTTAGATGCACTGGTTAAGTGAAAACTGTCACTTGTTTTGAAAAAGGGTAGCAATTACATTTTTGAGACATCTTAGAGTAAAAGAATGATCATTTCGGCCATCATACGCTTTGAGTATTATACAGTGGATAGTTTTTAACACTTTCCAACCTAGTTGAGCAGTTTTAGGTTGACTTCGGTTTCTCTGGCGTATGGCCGTCTGTCCATGCTCTAACTCCCGTACATATGCTCAGATTGCCCTGCAATTTTTATAGGTTATTGTCGTTATCTATGGCATGCTCCCTATTTCAACTGAAGTGTGTAGCACTTATAGTTTTTTTACAGGGACACTCAAAAGAATTCTGTTACATTACGGTCTATGGGGAAAAATCATTTGCGGTTTATTTTAATGATGTTACACAATTTCAAATACATTGTAATTGATATATATCACTAAGGTGCATTACAAGAAGCTTAATATGGAATATGGTGTGCATGGCACTTATAGTTACATTACAGAGACAATCAAAAGAATTCCGTTACATTACGTCTATGGAGGAAAATCGTTTGCGGTGTAATTAAATAATGTTTCACTATCTTAAATGCATTGAAATTTACATATATCACTAAGGTGCATTACAAGAGGCTTGCTACAGAATATTGTGTGTATAGCAGTCATCGTTCATTTACAGGGACACACAAAATAATTCTCTACTATCTGTTAAGAATAATTCCTGGAAGTGCGTTTTAAGTTGCTGAACGCGATTTTAAATTGAACTCACTTTTTATCTATTACTTGGTGTGTATAAATTCTGTATTTCATATACAGGGCAACACAAAAGTTCGCGAACACATTTTCGTTTATTGAAAGAAACTCCAGAAGGAGAATTTTAAACTGTGCTTCGCATTTCGTAACTAAACAAAAATTTAGCATCCTATGTAGTATATATACAAATCTATAGATCATATACAGGGCTGAATAAAAGTATTCAGATTTTTTCCAAATATTGTATATGTTGGAAATTCCTGAAATTACGTTTTTAAATATGTTAGGCGTTTTCCAAATTGTTTACTTAGATGTTATCATTCAGCTTTTTATACGGTAATGATTTGTAAAATTATTTTGGAAGCGTTGGAAAGTGTTACATAATCTATGCTGGAGGCATGATTTTTCGTTCTTGTTAAATTGAATTTGCTCCATATTCAAAAGGATAATAGAGATCTACTTCCAGGAAAAAAAAAAAAAAAAAACATAAAATACATGTTTATAGGTCTTTCTCAGTTTCAGACTTTCTGTTAAGGTCTGCACCGGAGAAATTTCTAGGTTCAAGTGCGACCCGACTTGTAGAAAATGTTTTGCCCCTCAGCCAGGTATAAAAGTTAAAAGTTCGATCCGGATCGTAGAAAATATATGTATGTATATTAGGCCAGTCTGGCAAAAAAAAAAAAGCGAAAAGTTAGACTCTAATCCGGTCCGGGCCATGCACATAGTTTATTGGCTCGACCCAGTATAAAAGCTAGAATCTCGGCCCGAGCCCGGTCCGGCTCATACAAAAACGTAACAATCCCTTCCGAGCTCGCCTACATTTCAACAAAAAAACATAATTTTACACTGGTATGGTTAAAAATTGTCTTCTGCGAGGAGTTCTGACAAAAATATTTATTTTAGTTTTTCTTTTCATGTTGTTTGTATTCATGTATAGTTTCTATCTAGAGTTTTAGCTATAATGTATTTCATTTAAATAAAAGTATATATAAGTAAATCCTTTCGCCCCTACATTCAGGGAGGGGTAGAGAAAGTTAAAAAGTACCCTCTTTTTTCAAAAATGTTATTGTAATGTCTTTTCTTTTTTTTCCATGGCCGAAGGCAGGTACAACATATCTTTCATTCTGCATAGGTGTTTCTAACAGAAAACTAAATATAGATAAATATTCATACACACAAATATTATACACACATACAAACTATAAATACAATAAACCCAACAAGTGTGAAAAATTAGCTAGAGCCATCAATTGAACCTGGGACCACAGTATACAAGGCTGATGCTCTAACCACTGAGCTACCCCGGCCAATACCTGGGTCTGCAATTTCCCGCTAATAAATTGCAGACCCAGGTATTGGCCGGGGTGTACTTTAAAGTTTATTTTTTAATACTTTTAAATCTTAAAATACGGGAATATTAGGCCTACCGAATTTTCAGCATCTGGTTTACAGATGACGAATATTCGCTATTGGATCAAAATCACTAATCGATGCATCTCTATAAGCCCCTTTCAAATGTGATAGAAATAATTTTGAAGAATACTTTTGTTTTCCCATGAAAAACGGGTAAAACTTCAGCTTTTTTATTTATTTATTTTGGGCGAAAATTATTTTAGGTAAAAACGTTTTCCATGTGAGTTCTCTTTAATCAAATCTCTTTCTGCTGAATTCTGATGGAGCTAATTAAATTTAAAATCAATCCACTACTATAGAAATCATCCTAGTTTTACAATTATAATATACTATTAAAATTTAAGAATATACATATTTTTAAAAACTTTAAAATACTTCTGATTTCTTTTTCTTTCTTTTTTTCATTTTTTTTTCCAAGATTTTATACACTATTTTATGTGATATGTCAACTTTTGAAAAGACTATAACTTATACAGTATCGAATTTAAAAATTGTGTTCTTTTAAACATATTTTGCACACGTTAAAAATTGAGGATTTTTTGCAATAAAACAGTGGAGTATCGACAGAATTTTAAATAAAAAACGGATCGTTTTCAGTACCGGTTTCGAAGATTGAAAAATCCTCGTAAGAAAAACAAAACTGCAAACACATAAGAAAAAGTAAAACGCAGTCTATGTAGAGATTGACCTCAACTATCCAATGCAAAAAAATAAAATAGAAAATCATTTTAAAAATATGAAAATGCAAACGAAATATTGGATGTTTTCGTGTAAGTGAATGACCCCCCCCCCCTCCCCCAAATCTCCTTAAGAACTCAATCATACATCCTCCCTTTTCATTTAAAATAAACGATTTATGTGAATACTGTAAATTAAAGGGGAGTTAAATTGAAGTCATATTTTAATTTTTCTTGTCAGAATCTCAGTCTGATGTATCATTTTTACTGCAGTTAAAGGAAACATTAATTGTCTTTTGCTTATTTAAATGTATTCGTCCCTCAAAATAAAAACTAATCTTTTCCTTCTACTCCTCAAAATATTCTTTTTCACATTTTAGAATTTTTAAACAAATTTAGAGTTTACATTAATGATTTTAAGAAAATTTTTCTCTAATTTTTCCGTTTATTCATTCTTAAAATAAATAGATTCAGTTTACTTTACCTGCATAAAATTACAGTGATCGGAAAACTTCTATATTTTAGACAGGTTTCAGTTGTATACATTTTTGAGACATGTATAAATTATATCTATATGGTATTCGTTCTATCGGAACCACGAAATTTTTCTCAAGACAGTTTTCTGTAATAGACACAGGGTGAGGTATTTCAAGATTTTGCTGTAGAAGAAGTGGAATTTGGTAAGAATCAAAACATTCATTTTTTTAAAATAAATTTTCGAGAAGTGATAGTTTAAGTGCTGTGTTTAAAACCGGGACATTAAAGAGATGTATTGGCACACCCGGACATTATGCCTAAAATTGGGTCTCTCTCGGAACTTCTAATCATCTTAAAAATTTCAATGTCACAATGAATAGCAATGGCGCCGACTTATATGGGCCCGTGGGGCTTTAGCGTCGAGCCCGCCCAATAATTTGCTCCCCTGACCCACCTAATTTCCCTTGTTTTATTTCACTACGTATTTATTTAAATTTTTAAATCTCGGAAACAAAATTTCATTTTCTATTTGTTGGCAACAAATAAGAGGAAAATATGCCAGCCCAGGATATCGTCGGGATAGCTCATTAGGGAGAGCGTTGGTACGGCAAACCAAAGAACCCAGGTTCGAGTCCTGGTCCCGGCATATTTTTGCTCTGTTGGAAAAAATCTCAACTATGATACTTCAACCATTGAATATAATTTACTTAGTTGAATATACTTTCCTCTGTTCATTATGAAAATTTCATTTTGTTGACGTTGAAAAATAGCATTGACATTCGTAACAGAGACATCAAGAGCACTAAATGTTCTTCAGTACACATATAAGTATTAAATTTCTCTCAACAGTTCAATTTCCTATATACTTGATCAGCAGTATTATTGTCGTATGTAAACCAAAAAGTAAATGCTAGAATACTACGCTATAGATTCACTATGCTATAGATTTGTTTGAGAAAGAGAATGTATACGGCGAGTAACTTCGTATGCCCTCCACTATACCACTCATAAATGACTGAAATGCTTTGCTTCTTGTGTTTTTAATTTGTATTGATATTTATGATATTATAGTAAATATTAACGTTATTATGCAAAATAATTCACGAATAACATAAGCAAATAATAAAACGTGCCATGCTATTTTGCTTAAAAAATTTGGGCCCATACAATGTATTTCAAAAGTTGGCTTCATTGATGAATGGCATTCCTAACTAATAACCTTGATAATAAGTTGTTTCTAATTTTAAGTCAAATTTTTCATTAAAGTAACGAGTTTGGTCTCAATGCAGTTTTTTTTTAAATATTCTTGCACGCATCAGTGGCGCAGCCAGAATTCGGCTCTATGCGGAGGAGAGGTTGAATTGTTGATAATAGTGGTGGCTGGTTACTTGAATCACCGGCTAATCGAATCAGTTTTGCTAATGAAGTGATAATCATTTTTTTCCCTCGGAGAGTAGACTCAGTAGTTACGTTGACCATAATTCATTTCAGCAACGTTTACGATATAAGAGTTAGAAAACTTAAAATGCATCAATGAAATAACAAAAAACTGTTAGATTAATATAGTGTTTGAAAAATGAGGAGGCAAACTTAAGAAATGGAAGGGAATAGTACAGAAAACAATTTTTTGTACAGAAAATCAGGAATCAATTTTTAAATCAGAAATACATAGGATTTCATTCCAAGACAATCGCGAATTCTTGTTCTAAACTTTAGTAATATGTAATATAGCAATTTTAGCAAAATTTTCAATAGACTTACTTTGCTTTGTGTCAGATGTAAAATAACACGAGAAGGATAGAATTTATTATAATCCGTGTCCAAACAATGCCAAATTAAGTACTCCATATTTTAGGATGTAGTTGACATTAAACGCAGTATCGATGACTGAATTACTGTGCACTTCCAGCACTTTGACATCTAATTTCGTATACAGTATATTGAAAATTTCGTTAAAATATCTTCATTATTATTAAAGTTCTCTAAAAATACTTGGGTTCGACTTGACTTCCTATATCCTATATTTTTCACTGAATAAATGGATCGCGACCTGGTTTCCTATACAAAAATCTTTAATTGTAGTGTGCTCTACCACCTTTTACAGATTGTTCTACTTTTTTTAAACACATTGTTATTCTACTTCCCAATGAAAGATTTTATGATAATTTAACTCAATATGCTGTGTAAATATTCATCATTAACGTCTCTACTCTTTTCGCAATGACAACTACTACAGCAATTTAAATTCCAAGTTTTTTTTTAAGGTTAAATTTGATAATTTCAAAAATAAATTTCTGTCTTTACCAATTAGTTTTTTTTAAAATAATAAATGACATTAATTAAAGAGGTTCGAACCTGTTATGTTACATTTTCTCAAAATACAGTTTATTTTTTCGATGAGGGTGCTATGAGACAATCTGTCATATGGTAAAGGTAAAATACCTATATTTTAATTAATCTTTAAAATCTGATGTATTATTTATTAAAAGTTAATATTTTAATAAAAATAATTTCAATATTATTAATAATTTTTATATTAGAAAATTAAATTTTGCTAAGTTTTTCTGAGAGAGCTTAGTACTACTCGTTAACTTACTAAATACAAGGTACAAGAACAAAAATAAAATAAAATTGCAACTAAAAGCTTTCATTTAAATTGTCTCAGAATTTTATTTTTGTTACGTAACATCTTATTTCACTAAGCCCTTCTATTTATTCAGAATATCAAAGATTGATAAGGAAAAATTTACTCACGAAAAGTAAATTCAGAAGCATAAAGCAAAGAGCCTCGATCCATGAAGCAGCATGCAGCAATACAAACAAAAATTTCCAAAACTACAGAATTTATTTGCGCACTGATAATTACGTATGCAAACTTGGAAAAGGGAAATAACCCCACACGCTTACAGCCGCAGGCAAATTGCAAAAAATTCGCCCTACCTTAACCCTCAAAGTAAAGCCCCCTGCAATGATGTTCTCATTTACGACTTTTGCCGTGTCTCATCACTCAGACAATTAATGCTCCCGTTGAGCAAGCGTTCGGGAATTCGGTGCTAATGTTAATCCAATGTGGCATTATTTTGCTAATATCTTGCTTGCATTTGAATATTTTTAAACGATTTTTTTTTGCACTGGATAGCAGAGATCAATCTCTATTTCCGCCGTTGATTACTTTTTCGATTTTCTTTGCGTATTTTTTTTTAGGAAGATACTTTCACTTTCGGAACCGGTTTCGGAAGAAGCAAGCTGTAGTTCACAAGATCAATCTGAAGTGTCGGGATTCGATGGAAATCAGAAAATTGATGTCACAAATGCATTGAAGCACTGTAAAATTTTATTGCAAAACAATGGATTTTTAACAAATAATCCAGCATCTGAAATACCTTCATTTTATATTGCGATGGGAGATGAATTCTATAATTCGATAGTAAATATGCTGATTTTAGAACGATTTTTGAATTTTTACCAGTCCAATTTTTATAATACTCTTTAAATAATGAGAAATGTTTAATAATGGTTTAAAAAGCAAAAATGCTAAATTAAAATTTAATTATGTTGACAAATTTTTTTATTGAGATTATTAAATTATAATTACAAGTATATTTATGAAAAAAAAGATGAGAAAAACAAACGTAGCACGCCCCGGCATCGATCCCAGGCCCTCGGAACAACGAGCAGATGCCATGCCAACTGAACTATGACCAACGCAATTAGCTTGTTACAAAGTAAGTATTTAAGTTTTGTTATAATATTAGACCCCCCCCCCCCATTTCTCTAAAACTAAGGAGCGTTGTATAAAATCCATTGAACCTGAGACTAAAGGGCCTCTACCCTACAACATATATTATATAAAAATAATCAAAATCTGTGATTACCAAGCTTGGCACTCTCCTTGTTAGTTGAAAGAATACGGAACTGGACATCTGGAACTGATTTTTCCCCATCACCTCGTGACAAAAAAGAAAACTCTCGTTCAGATTTAGAGCTTTCAGATAATATTTCACTTTGTTCCTTTTGGAACCCTATAGACTCCGGGTCACATAACTGTTGCAAAGAATGTAGAAGACTAATAGGATTTTCTTAGTCTGTTGCTTCTTTTATACCTCACACACACACACTTACATATGCGTGCACTCCGTTTTCGTTACATTAGTTCTCAAATCAGAAATATATAGAATAATTTATTGGTATAATCATTCAAATATTTGAAAATTAAAATTTTGACCATATCGCAGTCATAAAATTTTCACGTGAACTTGAAATTCTGGGGTGGACACTGGAACTACCTGGGGTGGGCACTGTCCACCCGGCCCCCTCCCTCTAGTTACACCTATGCAAATGAATATATTGCATTTCAAACCAGAAATTTCTTTTTAAAATAAATTAAATATAAATCTCTCAGAAATATGTTAAATGAATAAGTTAAATAGTTTTAAATAAATATTCTGGTGTGAATTAGATTTATAAAACTTGAGTAAAAATTCCGGTCGTTCTAGTGTTAAATCAACATTGAGGAGTCACAATGGAAGGAAATAAGCATTGTGCTGCCACTGTATATATAAAATACCTACAACTATTTAAGACATTGTTACTACATAAAAAGTTATCTTGTAACCTATATATAAATATAAGTAAATAAAGACAAGTTTTATTATGTTGTACTGAAAAGGGAAAATATGTTATTGGCCAATTGATTGAAATACAGTAAAAGATCTTTATAAAACAAACATAGAAACATTAGGTTGTGTGTTATATAGAATTTTTTGTATTATTTAGATCATATTTCACGCATCATTAAACTTACATTGTAAACATGGCTAGAACATATCAAAATATAGTTAAGTATCTTTATATTGGATTCCTTGGAACCAGAAGTTGTGCAGATTATAAATTTTTGTATAATATAGATCATTTCACACATTGTTAAATTTACATTACAGACTTGGTCCAAATATGCCTCGAGCAAATCATTCATTAATATTACTCATTTTTTGAAAATTTTATTGTAATATTAACAGTCGGATAATTATTAATGTCCGTGAACGTCTGTGTGTGAGTGAGTGAGTGAGTGAGTGAGTGTGTCTGTGCATTCCCGGTCTGTACACTCAAAGGCTCCGGGACCGCTCGATGCACGGACGGAAGACGCGGACTGAAAAATTCAGAAAAAAGGCACGGAGCTCAAGTTCGGCCGGGTCGGGAGGCCGACCCGGACCCGGGGAGTTATTAATTTACAAAACTGTTTTAATTACGGACCGAAACCCAACTTGAAAAAGAAACGAAAGCCGCAAACTTTCGCCTCCGAGAAGGGTTGCCGGTCTCTCTTGGGTCGGGGAGAATGCAGGGTTGCCGCGGAGCAAATTAAGCCCCAAACCGCAGTGCAGGTTTTTAAACCGACCCGGATCTACGGAAGTCGGGGGGCCAGAAATTCGGAAATCAGACAGACAGATTCAGGAGAGCATTTGCTTTCATAAATTCGAAAAATCATTTCACTACGACAATTAGAACCGAAAAAATCTTTTAACCCTTTGAGGGGCGGTGAATTTTAATCCGATTCAAACCAGAAACTTTTAATTAAATTTTACTTTTTTAACTTTGACGAGAAAAAGTTGAAAAATTGCTTATTCTTATTTTGAACTAAATTCTTTCCTAAATTCCGGTGGGAATTCAACGTTACAGAAGCACAAGTGCTTGCCCCTGAAAGGGTTAAAAATCGATCGATAAAAAATAATTTTTCATTTCTTTCCGTGCTGCGAATGCCAGAACGCAGACACGTGGCCAGACGATTGTCTGGCGATGCGCAGTTCCTTTGATGGAGGTCACGTGACGTTCAACTGGGTTTTTTCAGAAGTGGGGGGGGGGGCAATCTCCGAATCTAAGGTGCGCAGTAATTCCTAACTTTTACAGGGCGACGCAAAATTGATTCTGCTTTCAGAATATCTAAAAATTATTCTCATATCTTCATTACGAGCCGATATATTATTTAATTGTATAATTAAGCATGATTCGTATAATTAACACAAAAGAAAGATTTCCATCATAGGGCCTGCTAGATATTACGATTTTAAGAAGTAGGCCGCGTCCAAAAACTGCATGACGAGTATTTTAAGTTTTTCTTTTAGAGTGGCAACCAGATATTATGATAAGGAAAAACGGGCTTCGCCCGTTATCGAATCGGGACAGTTGACGTAATTAAGACATATTTGTACATTTGTATTATTTTTGAGGAAACCAATTCCATTTCAACAAATTTAACATTTTTAAACGTTTGATTGTTTATATGTATAGAAAAATTACCACTATTTTCGACTCCCCCCCCCCCTTCAAGTTTTTTTATCTTAACTATGGTCCATTTCTATAACTCAGAAACTATGTTGCGAATTTCCCCCAAACTGATTCCAAACATCAGAATTAAAGTAATAAGGACACTCTATAACATTCGTATAGAACACATTGCGCCCCCTGGTGGTGGAAGGTGTAATCAAAGGATTTTTCAGCCAACTCGGGTTCTATGGGTCACATCACGACGCGGTTTGGCTCAATCGACTCGACATCGATAGAGGATACTAGAGCTTATTGGTTTTAGTTCGTTTTTCACCACCAGGGGCGTTTTATTATCTCTGTTTCTATAGCCAGGATTACGACTGGGTATGGCTCATTTGACTCGACATTGAAAGCCTCAACGATTTCAGTTATGATCGTATAAACAGTTTGCACCACCTGGTGGTGGAAGGTGAAACTAACGTATACTGCAGCGCGTGCGCAGCACGAATGCTATATGGTACCGCAGGCAGCGGGGACCCGAACCGGAGGTTCGTTTAGTTAGAGGTTTATACTATTCGACGAGAGCTTATCGGTTTTAATTCGTTTTTCACCACCAGGGGGCATTTACTTATCTCTGTTTCTATGGCCTGGATCACGACGGGGTATGGCTCATTCGACTCAACGTCGATAGAGGATACTACAGCTTATCGACTTTTGCTCCGACTCTCACCACCAGGGGGCGCTTTCCTATCTCTGTTTCTATGGGAAGGATCACGACGGGGTATTACTCATTCGACTCGACATCAATAGAGCTTACCGATTTTATTTCGTTTTTTCATCACCAGGGGACGCTTTCCTATCTTCGGTTCTACTGGCATGAAAACGACGGGGTATGGCTCATTCGACTCGACATCGAAAGTCTTAACGATTTCAGTTATGATCATATAAACGGATTGCGCCACCTGGTGGCAGAAGGTGGAACTAACGTATACTGCTGCGTGTGCGCAGCACGACTGCTATACGGTTCCGCAGGCAGCGAGGACCCGTGTCGGAGGTTCGATCGGTTCGAGAGGGATGCAAGCCGGAGAATACAAAAGTTTCGAGGCACCGATGTAAATTAGGGGCCCGCTGGCGGGCGAAGCCAGCTAGTCACTAATATTAATGACGGTAAACGTCTGTGTGTGAGTGAGTGAGTGTGTCTGTGCATTCCCGGTCTGTACACGCAAAGGCTCCGGGACCGCTCGACGCACGAATGGCGGACGCGGACCGAAAAATTCAGAAAAAAGGCGTTGAGCTCAATTTCGGCCGGGTCAGGAGTCCGACCCGGACCCGGGGAGTTATTAATTGACAAAACTGTTTTAATTACCGACCGAAACCGAACTTGGAAAAGAATTCAAAACAGCAAAATTTTCGCCTCCGAAAAAGGTTGCCGGCCTCTGGGGTCGGGGAATGAAAGCGCAGCGGTGCCGCGGAGCAAATTAAGCCCCAAACCACAGTACGGGTTTTTAAACCGACCCGTATCTGCGAAAGTCTACGGCCCAGAAATTCGAAAGCGGTACGTACGCAACCAGGATGACGTCCAGTTTCATAAATTCGAAAAATCATTTCCGTACGACAATTAGAACCGAAAAAAATCCTTTAAAAATCGATCGATAAAAAATAATTTTTCATTTCTTTCCTCGCTGCGAATGCCAGACCGCAGACAGGTGGCCAGACGATTGTCTGGATCGATTTTCAAGAGACGAGGCGCATTTTCTTTGACGGAGATCACGTGGTTTTCAACTGGGTTTTTTCAGGGGGGGGCCCAATCTCCGAATCTAAGGGGCGCAGTAATTCCTAACTTTTACAGGGTGACGCAAAATTGATTCTGCTTTCAGAATATCTAAAAATTATTCACATATCTCCATTACGAGGGGTTTGGCTCTTTCGACTGGACATGGAGAGCTTTACACATTTCGGTCATGTTCGTATAGAACACATTGCGCCCCCTGGTGGTGGAAGGTGTAATTAAAGGATTTTTCATCCAACTCGGGTTCTATGGGTCACATCACGACGCGGTTTGGCTCAATCGACTCGACGTCGATAGAGGATACTACAGCTTATTGAATTTTGCTCCGAGTCTCACCTCCAGAGGGCGCTTTCCTATCTCCGGTTCTATTGAATTTTGCTCCGAGTCTCACCTCCAGAGGGCGCTTTCCTATCTCCGGTTCTATGGGAACGATCACGACGGGGTATGGCTCATTCGACTCGACATCGATAGAGCTGGGTCGGATAATCGTTCATCGGATAATCGTTTATACTATTCGATGTGCAAATTAAGAAATTATCCGGTGCGTGCGTAGCACGACCGGTATACGGTGCCGAAGGAAGCGGGGACCCGGGTCGGAGGTTCGTTCGGTTAGATGTTTATACTACTCAATGTGCAAATTAAGGGATTATCCGGTGCCGAAGGCAGTGGGGACCCGGGTCGGAGGTTCGTTCGGTTCGAGGGGGATGCGAGCCGGAGAATACAAAAGTTTCGAGACACCGATGTAAATTAGGGGCCCGCTAGCGGGCGAAGCCAGCTAGTCTATCATTATTAATGTTCAAAAACGACGCCTCTCTGTCTGCCTATTGTTTCTGTCTGTACCTCTAAAAACTTTTCTCACAGACGGAGTAGAGAGGCGCTAAAGGTATCAAAATACGCAGGAAAATTCGAGAATTCTGTTCTTTCAGATTAAAAAATATCGGCCGGTAATTAGAAAAGATATTAATTAAAACTTTAAAAACTCATTAAAAATTGCGCGAAAAGAAATTTTTTATCCAATCTGCAGCTACACGCGTTTGATAAAAATTATTTCCATGCAAGAAAGAGACAAAGTGTCTGTGGCTGAAAATACGGAAGTGGGATTTTAAAATGGGCATTTAAATTATAAGATCTAATTTACCTACACTTTTGAAAATAACACCACGTGAATCATCTCTCTCTCTCTACATTAAAAGATTATAAAAATTAAGGAAATCCATCTATTAGAACCAAAAATATTAATTATTTCATAATTTGATTGCATAAAAATTATTCCTTTTAACGTGCTGTTTCAGAACCAGACATTGGGACGTCTAGATGTCTGAAGGATGAAAGATATGAAACCAGTTTAAGTGGAGTTATTATAGGCTATATAAAATTATTAAAAATATTGAATTTAAGGATTTGAAAACTATGTATCCCTACGTAATATGGAATGCCGAGTCCAAAAAATTAATTTTCGTAAAAAATCGAATAATTCCCAAAGATATCAATTAAAAAATCATTCATTTTCAAAAAGAAAATGAATTTTTGGATATCAACACAACAGCTGTCTTTCACTGCACCTGTTTTGATAATTTCAGTGGAAGAATAGCAGACATCGTGACACTTTCTGAAAAAAAGAGATAAATTGATAAAATATTATGCATTTGAAAATGATTGCAGTTTTTATAGGCTATGTAAAATTTTCCAAAAATATCAGATTTTACAATTGGAAAAATATGCATCATTGTTCAATACTCAGAGTGGGCTGACATTTCAGACATTCAAAAAATTTTCGAATTCGGACCATAATTTTTTTATTTTAGCAAAATTCCGATTTTTGTATAGGAAAAAAAAGAAAAAGCTAAGGAATTTGCTGTTTCTTTTCAAAATATCTCCCGTCGTATAGGTCCGATCGCGACAGCGGTTTGCACATTCGACTCGACATCAATGGAACTTACCGATTTTAGTTCAAGTTTCACCACCAGGGGGCGTTTACTATCTCTGGTTCTATGGGCCTGATCGCGACGAGGTATGACTCATTCGTCTCGACATCGACAGCCTCAAAGATTTCAGTTATGTTCATATAGAACAGATTGCGCCCCCTGGCGGTGGAAGGTGTAACTAAAGGATTTTGCAGCTAACTCAGGTTCTGTCGCTTTCTTATCTCTGATTCTATGGGCTACATCACCACGGGTTATGTCTAATTCGACTCGACATCGATAGCCTTAGCGATTTCAGTTATGTTCGTATAGAACAGATTGCGCCCCCTGGCGGTGGAAGGTGTAATCAGGGCCCGACTAGCAATTTTTTGTGCCCAGGGCACTTTGTTTTTCGTGCCCCCTTATATTGTTTAATTTACTTATACTAGTTTTTGTTTTGTTTTACATTTTGCCACTATCTCCGGATATTGCACGCTTTTTCGAAAAGTGTCAAATCAAAAAATTACGTTTTCCGGAAAATTGAAAATAGGAATAAATTTCCAGGAATAAAAATAAAATATTTCTTTCTATTATTTATTGAAATATGCTTTTAACCATAGATTGAGATATATGTTTGTCATTTTATCGTATTAATATCACAAATATCACATTTTTTTCAGTTGTGTCACTTTTGAAATAAATGTGCAATATGATAAAATTGAATGACTGGATTAATACAGTACATCAATTACTGGAAAATAATGATAAGAAGTCTACTTATTAATGATGTTATTGATATTATTAAATGATTGTCGAACTGATACTGAGTGCAAACAAAAATTCTAAAAGAAATAAAAACGTTGGCACAATTATGATTTTATTAATGGAAATTTAGATGAAATTATGAAAAATTTTGTGCCCCTCAGAAATTTTGTACCCAGGGCATGGGCCCTAGGTGCCCGTGCGATAGTCAGGGCCTGGATGTAATCAAAGGATTTTGCAGCTAACTAGGGTTGTATGGGTCCCGTCACGACGCGATTTGGCTCATTCGACTCGACATCGATAGATCTTACCGATTTTAGTTCGGAGTTTCACAACCAGGGAGCGCTTTCCTATCTCTGATTCTATGGGCTGGATCACGACGGGGTATGGCTCATTCGACTCGACATCGATAGCTTTAACGATTTCAGTTATGTTCGTATTGTACAGATTGCGACCCCTGGCGGTGGAAGATGGAACTAATGGATTTTGCAACACGCCTGCTATATGGTGCCGCAGGCAGCGGGGATCCGAGCCAGAGGTTCTTTTTGTGAGAGGTTTATACTATTCCAGTTGCAATCTAAGGGGTTTTCCGGTGCGTGCGCAGCACGCCTGGTATACGGTGCCGAAAGCAGCGGGCACCCGATCCGGAGTTTCGTTCGGTTCAAGGTTTATCATATTCGAGGCCCCGATGAAAATTAGGGGCCCGCTAGCGGGCGAAGCCAGCTAGTTTTTTCATTAAAAAGTTATGAAATGAGGACATAAAGATGAAATAATGTATAGCATTTAGTCCTCTAGAGAGCAGTATATTTTTTTTAATGTGGAATACAGATGTTCGTAACTACAAAATTCATTGTTCATGTTTGTGATGTTGTGTGTTATACAGAGAATTGCATTATATAGAATTGCGTTATAAAGATCTTCCACAGCAAATACCTTTTTTAAAAGAAATAAATGTTGAGTGATTTTTTTTATCTGTTTGTTTAAAAATATAAAAATGATAAACAGTTTTAAATCCAGCTTTCTGGCAAGAAAAAAAGTCGATAAACATTTTCCAGAGGATCGAACCCACATTCATTCAGCCCTGTGTAAAACTGAAAGATGGTTCTTTTATCAACCAAGCTACAGCTTAATCGATGAACATCAGCTTATTTCTGAAATAATCATTGACATTTACGGACCCTTATTGGACACCATGTGTTTGACCCCAAGGAACGGCAGAGGTTTTTTTTTTTTTTGCAGAATTTTGTATTGCCAACAGAAATACATCACACTACCAAAAATTAGGTAAATTGTACAACAGGAAGTGTGTTCAAATGGGATTGCAAGATTTGAGCCAAACGGACATACAAAGCACGTTAAATAAGAGCTTGTAATTGCAGCTTTGCATATATGATCATATCAGTCTTCATTTTTTTTTTATCTGAACCACTATATCTTTTACAATTAAAATTTTTAAAAATATTCCTTTCAAATTCCTATAAAAATATTTTTTTATAAAAAGATATGGAGCAGATAAAACTTATATTATAGGAGCCCTAGAACTGGCGATTTGGTGTTTTTATTAGCGATCTTCTAGTAACCTAGTATAACGGAAGTTTGAAATGTTTATTTTTGTTGAGATAGACATATGAAACATGATAAAAATAATAACACCAGTTTTACAACTTTATTGTATTTTATAAGAAACATTATATAAGATAATATATTTAAGAATATTATCTTAATTTACATTACAAGTTATCACCGAAATATTTACTAAATATAATGAATAAAAAGGTTTTTTTGTGTAGCTATAATCATATATATACAGGGTGGCCATAATTAAACTGCAAGTGTTCAAGGGGTGCTGGAGAGAAAACTACCGGGTATATTCCAGTGAAATTTGGTATCTACACGTTTCAGAACATGCGCAAGTCAAATATGCAAAAAACAAATCGCCATTTTCACCCGACAGATTGCGCTGTACCGTATTTAAACGTTCACCGGTGGAATATACAACTTCCAAAATCGATAGACAGAGCATAATGACATTCTAAGAGGCATATAAACAATATAAAATATCATTTACAGTCTATCAAAATTCCATACAATTCGCTTCAGTAATTAAAGTTTTACAGTATCATGTAATAAAAATTAGCGTAAATAAGATCACAAATTAAACAATCCATAAAGACGCTTTGGAAAACAAGCCATAATTTATTCAATGAAATTATTACATGATGTGCTCAATATGTGAACCACCAGATGCAACCACATGCTGAAAACGTAAAACAGCATGGTCCACCGTCGCATTTAAAATCTGTGGTGTAACACACCTCATGTGTCTCGTTATGCTAGATTTCAATTCAGCAACCGAAGCATGTCGTTCTCTATAAACCATATCTTTCAGATGTCCCCACAGATAAAAATCGCAAGGATTAAGGTCCGGTGAACGTGGGGGCCAAGCGTTGTCGAAACCTCTGCGTATGACTTGGTCCGCACCAAAGGTATCATGCAGCAATTTTTTAACATCTTTGGCGATGTGAGGGGGTGCTACGTCCTGCATAAATACCGTGGTTTCTAAACAATGTCTCTCTTGCAATGCTGGAATATATTGTTGTCTCAACATCGCACCGTAGCTAGTCCCTGTAACACTACAGCGTTTGGGACCACTTGGAGTTGGGGTCTCAAAGAAATATGGGCCCACAAGAAAATCACAAGTCATTCCACACCATACAGTTACATAATCGGAATGGAGGGGTTCTTCACGTTTAGCGTATTGTTTGTTCTTTCCCCATATCCTGCAGTTATGCGCATTTACACTACCTGACAGTGTAAAATGCGCCTCGTCTGTCCACAATATTCTCTGTATCCAAGTGTCATCTTCACTGATATCCGACAGGACAAGGTTTGCAAAATCAAATATTAGTGTGTCATCATGAGGTTTCAATTCTTGAAGAATTTTAATTTTATACGGATAACGCCGAAGAATGTGGCGCAACACTTTATGCACAGTTCACCAGGGAAGAGATAATGTGCGAGCCACACTTCTTGCGCTCACTTGTTGCAGCATACTGGCTCCTGAACTGCTACTCGTAGTCGCAATGGCGTCTTCAATTTGTTGCACTCTTTTCGGGTTTACGGGACGTCGCCCTCTTGTGCCTGGAATAAAGCACAATTCTCCTGATTCTTCAAATTTTAAAATCATATTTTTCAATCCATTGACACTCATTGGACCTCTTCTTAATCGTTTCATACGCCGGTTTTCTTTCAGAGTAGCTGAATAATTTCTACCATTCTGATAGAATATCGTCACTAACAATGCACGTTCCTTCTTATTCAGAGTCATGACTGGCCTTTGCTCAATGTATTGATGTTTTTATACTGTTCGATGGGCTTAAAATGCAGTGTTGCCAATCTCAAATTTGCTTTTTACCCTCCAACTCCGATAAAAATACCCGCAAAATACCCTCATGGTTAGAATTAGTAGCGCCATCTAGTGATGGGAAATTTAACTGATTCACAGGGTATTCACTCTAAAAGCCTTGTAGTTTTGTGTTTTTTTTTTCTTTGTGTAAGCTGCTGTAATACCTAAGGCTTTTTTTTTTTTTTTTTTAAGTAAATTCTTAAGAAAAAAATAATAATAAACAGAAATAGACATCTGAAAGTAAAATTTAACAAGAAAAACAAATTATGGCTTTGCCAAGAGCAATTATGCAACATAATATTAAATACACCAGACACTATTTATGCAATGTAACACAAACATAACTGCCTATAACAATAAAATAAAAATAAATAATTGATTTAAAACTCACAATCTTTTTTGTTTGAGTTCTTGCCAAGTGCGTATCCAGATTTACATTTAGACGTGTGTGTGTGTATGGCAGGGGGGGGGGGATCTATTTTTTTTTCTTCTGAGGAAAGGGTCACTTTTTTTATGAACAAATTTTCTGTTTGAAGTCTTCTCAAATGCAAACTAGAAACACTTTCAGCAGGGCCGTAGCGAAAGAAAATTTTTGGGGGGGCAAAAGGCAAGATTGGCCGACTCAAAAATGTTTCAAATCCGACTAATGTAAAATAGTCAATCTGTCGCATTATTTCTTAATTAATAGTTTTTACAATTAATTTTAACTGATTAATTATAATTGATAGTTAAAAATAAAATATATGATTTTGTATTACTAAAATGTTTCTTTGATATAACTCAGTAATTATTTAAAAGATTTACCAAGAACTTTACTGGAAAAAAAAAAAAGAATATATATTGATAAGAAAAAATCCTACAGTTATATTTGTAAAAAACACATTTGTTTAGAATGATAGAATGGAGTGATAGTTTAGTAAATAGAACGTAGTGATTTTCAACATAAAAGCTAAATAAAAATGTGATCTCTTAGTTCTAAAAATTATGATAATGTAATGAATGGGAAGTACTTTCAATATTTTATTAGCATGCGATAGAAAATAATTTGAACTTTATATTCCAATTAGAGATAATATCGTATGGAATTGACAATATACACTTTCAGTAATTCTAATTGTAAAACTAAAAAATGCACACTAGGGGTACTGAAAATATTCGGAGGGCCTCAAAATTTAATTGCGCCTGGGGCCTCTTGAGTGCTTCATCCACCACTGATTGTGTTTTATAGGAATGTCAAGGGACCGACAGAAACATTTGAATTATCCACGATTTCGAATTATACACTTTCGAATTATTCAAGTTTGACTGTACTATTTTTACATGAATTACACATCACACTGAATAAAGCAAACCATTCATACTTTTCTTATCACCAGTCCCTGTCGAGTGGTTTCCACTGTCCAGCCATGTTGATAACTTCTTCGAACTTTTTGCAGCCTCCCAGTTTCTTCTTTTTAGAGTCTGTCTTTTTTTATTTCCACTTGGCGTTTCATAATATAAACTATTATCTCAACACAAGCAAAGTAAGATTAACCCCTTGGGGACGAGCGACACGTTTACGTGACGCATAAGATGCTCAGAATTCTCGATTATTCCCACCAGTTAATTTTTATTGTAAGCTTTGCCTTATATAATGACAGCATTTCTGCGATTCAATTAGGGGAAAATTTCTGTTTTGAAAAACCGGTGGTAAAAGATGAAAAATTCCGTAAAAGACTCTCGTCACGAAGGGGTTAAGTTATAAACTATCGTACTATCACTACTATGCGACTCTCAACTGCTCTGACAGACCGATATTGATGAGCAGTTAGTAAACGAATGACTCATCATGAATAGCACTAGCTCACTGCACGTCCTAGCTTGCACTTGACTCATCACTCGGCAGGCACCTGGCGCGACATGACACATTTGACTCGACATTCTGCTGTCTGCTCTAGAGATGCTTTTGCATGCGAAGCGTATGGAGTATTTGAACGGATACGCAAAAACATTTACTCTAGCACTTTGATGGATTTTTTTTATTATTAACTTTTAGCTAGGTGCTGGGTATTTTATAGGAAGTTAGATTAGATATTAAAATACAATAATTTTTTAACCATTAGTTTGGGGCCCTGGGGCAGTGCCCCGCCGGTAGTTACGGGCCTGAAACGCTGAACTATTTATATTGTTTTAAGTGCAAATGTGTTAATGTTCCGCAATCGCTTCAAGTTTTTTTTTTTACCATAAAACTACTTTTAATAATTTAATTTTTCCAGAAATCCTCTACTTTCTGAATTCTTTATTAAAAAAATAATTCATCTTACGTATGATTTAGTTTTTAAAAAAAGTAATCGCTAACATGTACCATAATTTCCGGCGTATAACCCGCGGATCAAACAATTATGGTTAGACCCAGAAATTTTATTTAATAATTGAAGTAAAATATTTACAGCGATCTAGTATGTTCCATTATATAAAATAAAATTTCTGGGTCGAAACATAATTGTTTGATCCGCGGATTATACGCCGGAAATTACGGTAATCAGGGTATACAATAAATATTAAGTAATTAATAAAGGCTCCAATTCTAATTTTTATAATAACAAGTGAAAACTCAGTGAAAATTATGTAATTATGTTATGTTGGCACAAGTATATAAATTTAGTTTTAGATTTATGAAAAAAAAAAGTAAGAAGTTTTTAGGTATTAAATGTTAAATGCACGGATATTTTTTTAATTTATTCATCTTCTTTTTTTAAATAGTTTTAAAAATTCTTTGTTTTTATTTTCCAAATGTTCCTAAAACAGTTCCAAAGGCCGTAAACATCATATCGCTGCTAGAACCTACTATTTAACAAGTATAAAATTTCTTGAATTTTCTTAAGCGACTTTCGCATTCGGTCGACCTAGTTTATACACTGGCCTCCAAAAGTTAAGGTACAAGATGTTTTTCGAAGCTCACCAGACAAAAAATGGCAGTCAGATTAATCTTCATAGTTTATATGTGTTATGCATCTTTAATAAATCCTTCATTTCAAGCTTTCTTTAAATTATAAGTAAAGGTATTTAGTTTTACATTGATGCATTTCAGTTTTTCAACATCTCTTGAATAAACATACTCACGTATCTGAAACGGCCAGCGCTAATGTTTTCATTCACGATCTTCCAGTTCAAAATACGTTACTCAGTAACAGTAAGTAACCGGTGATGTCAGGATCGCGCTAGTCACCGTAGTCTGCTATTCGCGACTTGCGAGTATTCGTAGCCAATGGTGTTTCAGATGCGAATTTGTGTACCTCTAAATGGCAACATGTTTATGCAAAACATTCGCCGATGGTGTGTTTAAAAGGCTGGACTTTCCAGGATGCTTTGCCTTCACTTTTCCTTCCTCCAGCTTGTAATGCTGGTTGTAATATAAAATGTAGCTGCATATTATTTTTTCTTCAGTTCGTTTATTTAACAGCGAAGTTATGCTGTCTTATTGTATGTCATCATGTTTATAATAAACTACTATGATTTTAAAGGAGCTGTTACTTTTAAGTCTTCCACATGTCACATGAAACACAGTTTTTTATTGGTACGGCCAACAATATGAATGACAATAAGCTTTAAAAAAACTTATGCAAAAATTACCGCTACCACTTTTATTTTATAGAAAAGAATAGCTACTTGTGAATGAGAGAAAAATATGCAATTATGAAGCTTTCGTAATTTCGCATGTAAGTTTTGTTGCATTCGAACTATTGTTGTCAGTTTTGTTGACAACAGCCACTAGTCTAGAAATGTCTAGAAGAAGTCTTTTGCCTGATTCATTAAGGTGGCGGACGGTAGGATGGATGGAAATGGGGTTGTCACAGGCCGCTACTGCTAGACGGCTCAATGTGTCTCGCAGTGTAGTCCAACGACTCTGGGATCAGTATGAATCCGAAGATTCTGTGTCCAGAAGACATGTTCCAGGCAGCCCACGTGTTACAACACCTGCAGAAGATCGGTTTCTAGCTCTTTCGGTCCGAAGGAGAAGACGCACTACTGTGCCGCAACTCATTGCAGACCACTTTGCAGCATCAGGGAGAAGAATCTCCCCTACTACGGTGCGAAAACGTCTTCACAATGCAGGTCTCTATACAAGGTGACCAGTTGTGTGTTTCCCCCCTCAACAGACGACAGAGAAGGGGCCGCTTATGTTGGGCAAGAGAACATGTTTCCTGAACCAGACAAAAGCGGGCTTCTGTACTCTTCACAGACGAGTCCAGATTCACACTGGAGAGCGATTTAGGATGTCTTCTGATCTGGAGAGAACAATGCACTCGATACCATCAATCAAACACTGTCGAAACACACAGGTACAGAAACGGTGGAATCATGGTTTGGGCTGGGATCTCACTCGGAGGCCACACTGACCTGCATGTGTTCCATGGAGGAACTGTGACAGGTGCGAGATATCGGGATGAGATCCTTGATTCATATGTGCGCCCATATGCCGGTGGTATTGGCAATGGTTTCATTCTAATGCATGATAATGCGAGACCACACCGAGCTGTGGTTGTTGAGGATTATCTTGAGGATCACGGTTTGGAGAGAATGGAATGGCCAGCTCACTCTCCAGACTTGAATCCGATAGAACATCTTTGGGACTATCTTGGAAGACAGGTTGCGGCTTTAATTCCTCCTCCAAGGTCATTAAATGAGCTGGAACAAGGCTTACTCCAAGTCTGGTCAGCGTTACCTATTTCGGTGTCCAACAATTTAATTGAGAGCATTGAAAGTCGATGCCGCCAATGCATTCAAGTCCGGGGTGGGCATATTCCGTATTAGAACCAGTTTTTTAATGTTTCTGTCACATTTTACTGCATAATACTGCGATGTACTGATTTCTCCAAGAATGGAATTTTCCACCATGAGGGCTTTTTTGTTGTAGTTTCATTTATACGTTTAACTTAAGTAAATTTCTATGTCGCATTTAATAAATAACGGTTTAACGCACATTTCCTCCAAATTTGTTGTTTATACAGTGGAACCCCGATTTTACGTTTTTCACGGGGCCAGCAGAAAAAACGTACGAAACGGGAAAACGTAAAATCGGGGTCAAATAGAGAAAAACACTTCAAGAAAACAAATTATACAAAAATAAACTTACTAATACCATATTAGTATTTAAAAAAGTCTGTTATTCTTTATTGCGTTTTCTTTTTGAGTGTAATTTCACATATACTCTATTTTCAATACATGCAAGTTTTTGCAATTTGTTTTTCTTAATTTTCATGTCCGGTTAAAATTTCTTTAAATTTTTTAAACTCGCAATGGCCTTTGCCGATGAGGGCACGATGTCTTCTGGATCTTCATCAATATCATCCTCACTTCCATACTGCTAAATCAAATCGGAAATAGTCTGAATGTCTGTGGTAGCGATAGCATCCTTATAGTAAACAATGTACTCACCAACATTGATGTCTACAAGTATAAATTCATCCTCTTTAGTGTAGTCTTCCATAGAGAGCTCTTCCGACGGCGCTTCACTGTTAATTTCGGATTTTGAAAATTCTCCCTTCAGAAAAGTATTTGACATGCATTTTTCATCTACACCATTCCACGCCAATGAGATGAAATGAAATGCCTCCAGCACGTTTAGTTTTGTTTTCTAAGCATCTTGAAGCTCAACTGAATCAAGTGAAAAAAGGCCTTTTCTTACCAGTTCTTCTATAATGCATTTTGGAGGATCTGTTTATTCGCAAGTCACATGGCTGAAGTAGACTAGTACAATTGGGTGGGAAAAATTATATACGCACATTCTTTAAATTCAGATTAACATGAGTGCACTGGTCTACGAATAAAATTATTTTTCGCTTTTGTAAGCTCATTTTTATATTCAATTTTCTTACAAAATCTTCTAAAAGATTTAGGTTCATCCAAGCATTATGGTTGGCATTGTAATCTGTCGGCAAACTTTTAATGTTTTTGAAGCATCGAGGCTTCTTGGACTTACCAATCACAAACGTTGTTAGCTTCTCAGTTCCGTAATAACAAAACTGTTAATCGCACTTTTGATAGCTTCAGACTTTACCACGTTTCTCCTTTTACAGTGTATGTTCTATCAGGGAAGAGTTTAAAAAAACAATCTGGTCTCATCTGCGTTAAAGATGTCTTTTTTGAGTAATTACACACAAGAGAAGGCAAAGTTTTTGCCCATCCATCCCTCAACGACCGCAGTATTTACTCCATCTGCCTCACCACAAATAAACTTGCAAGACAAATTATACCTCTTCTTGAATCGGTCGATCCAATCGTTGGATGCCATGAAATTCTTCATTTCAAGTCGAGAAGAAATTTCTCCTACTAGAACCTTTTCCTACAAAACTGAGTCATTGATTGGAATCTTAGCAGCACGGGCTTATTTTAAACCACTCGTATAAAATCTTTTCCAGTTCCTCAAAATGAGAGGTTTTCAATGTTTTTCTTTTCTTTGACAAATTTCCCAGTTTTTCAGATTTTAATTCCACAGAGACCTCTTTTGTTTTAGGATGGTTTGTAACGTGGAATAAGCTATACCGAACGATTTTATGAGATCCACTTTAGTTCGTTTGGAAAGTTTGGATTTTTCGATAATTTCTGCCTTTTCGGCTACAGAGAAACATTTTCTTTTAGACATCCTACTTTTGACTGGCAATCACTTAAGATATAGCAAAAGAAAGCTGCTCCACTGAGGGTTGAAATGAATGAACGACGGAAAAATAATCCCCCCCCCCTCCGATATCACGAATCGCAGGTTTGGTCAAGCGCTGATAGACGAATAATAGTTCTTCGTTACTTTGAACTGTTTTTGGTAACAATCAAACAGTTGACCAAGTGGAAAGCATTTTTGTTCGTTTGAAAATTTTTCCATGAGTGAAAAAAGATAAAATTTCCTGAGGTACTTCGACTAAAATGACGTACCAAGCGGGAAACACTAAGAGTAAATAACGTAGAATCGAGGTATTTTTAACATTATCGGAATAGGAATTTTCTGGGACCGACGAAAAATAACGTAGGAAGCGGGATAACGTACGAAACGGGTTACGTAAAATCGGGGTTCCACTGTATATTCATTCATTTGCAAATTAGACGCAAAAAACCGGTTGTACCTTAACTTTTGGAGGCCAGTGTATATTGATAGTTTTTATCTATGTAAGTTGCGAGTGTTACTGTAGGACAAATTTCTGATATTTTCAATCAATAGACCAGATTCATTTTTTTCCCCTATTGGCCCATGTATCGACGGCCGACTTAGATTTTCCATGTGTGGGTAAGGTATAGTATATGTCCAACATTTCCGGCTCTGCAGACAAAATTTATACATGATAATTTTTTTTCAGTGGGTAGACCGACTAGCTATTTATGTGATTCGAAAATGTGACAGAACACGTGACTTTCATACCGGCTGACCAGATAGATCTATTGAAATCATTACTTATTTTACTCATAAGCTATCTATTGACAGACCGACTAGCTTTTGCCATATGATTGTAAGGGTGTAGTGAAATGCATTCTGAAGACTTAAAGTCCTGCCAACCAGAATTTTTCCGAATTGTTTTTATTAATCGGCCTACTGAGATACTACAGACACACTAATTAAATCTGCTGATAAGCCGACTGAATCCTTTTACCAAACATTGGGGGGGCAGCTGCCCCCCTTGCCCCCCCGCTCGCTACGCCCCTGACTTTCAGACACTTGCAAAATCTCATTTTCATGCGTACATGCATCAGATTTACATTAGCATTCGTAAATGTATTTTCAGGTTCTAGCTAGATACCAAGAAGTTGAACAGCATTTCTCATTTCTTTATAAAAACAAAGAATCTTTCTGAAAATGTTTTAAAATTTTCAATTTAAGTATATTTTTCGGACTTAACAGTCATGGAAAGGTCGTCATGAGGGAGCAATCAGCTATAATTCAAGATGCACCAGATATAGGGACATGAAACAGGTTGTTCAGTCTTTGATGTGTAAGATAGTTTACCAAAAGATATTTCTCCCCGCTCAGCACCGTGAAAATTTCTGGCACATTAACTGGCTCTTTTTTATTAAATGGAAAGCATACAAATGGCAGAGATGATTATTAAAGTGATTTGGAATCGAATAGCTTTTTTATTATTTGATAATCTAACATCCTGCGTTGTAATGGATTACTATATCATGACGATCATTTTAGAGCTGTCGTGATCGAAATTTCGATTCAAAAGAACGATTTCGACAGTATTTTCTGAAAGATTCTTTGCCTTTATAGAAAAATGAAAACGAAATTCGATATCATTCTTTTAGAATAATCATATATATATATATGTTACATACTTTTTTATTTGTAGGAAGTACATTATATACGTGAACTTATTTAATTATATTGTTACAGTAAAACCTGCCAAAACGGAATCGTGAAGGACCGAAGAAAAATTCTGTTTTAGCAGAGATAAGTGTAGTATAGCGTTCATTCTATCAGGACCATAAAAGGTTTCTGTAGTGGTTTTCAAATGATCTGCTGAACAGAGCAAAACTTTCTGACTCATTTTTAAATGCAAAGGTATGAAATTGGCAGACCTGACTATTGAAGCGATTTGGAATCGAAATGAGTTTACCCTTTTTTGATAAATAAATTATTATCGCTTTATAAGCGATTCGCATCACGTAACAAACCGTTTTTCTCCTTTCTGGCCTGAAACATAGGGAATTCGGTTCAAAACGCCGAATTTGAAGGTGTTTTCTGAAACATCTTCTGCTTTTACCCAAAAATGGAAAACGTGTTTCGATTATAAAGTTTCTGATCTGATTCGCAGACCTGCTCATTTCATGCCTCTCCGAACAAAAATGAATTAATAATGTGTCTGAAATTAGTCCCTTTGGATTTAAGAACAGCCTTAAGGTAGGATTCACTTATATATAGGCTCCGTTTTCACAGGTTTTACTGTATTTTAATCTGAAGTAGACAGACCCAAACCCAAAAGTCCAACCCAATATTTGAAGACAACCCAAAACGGAAGAAAAAAAAGTATAATTTAATATTATTATGAGAAAAAAATGCTACAGTACAGTCATCTCTATAGTTGTTTCATCTAACACTTATTTCTGGATTTTCCTTTGCGAAAATCGAGTATATATTTAATTCTTAAAAATAATTCCTAACTGACATATGGCACTCGAAATATTTTAATAAAATTTTTCTTTCATAATGTATGTAAGAAAGCCATTATTTATTTTCTAATAAATTTGTTTGTAAACTCTAGTGTCAGCCAATCATTTCACCATTTTACAAGCAGAATTACTCTGAGCCTGAAAGGGTTAAACAATTCTTTATATAACATTTTCTGTTTTACATATATATAGTATTTTATTTCATTATTTGTATAATTTTAACTAATTATTTATGAATAACAATTAAAAGTGGGTTCTCTTGACATGATAAGATCATGTAAGCATGAATGAACGATTTCTTATGTTTTACTTCGAAAATAATTTTTCTAGGAAGTAAGAGAAACTTCAAAGAAAACAGAAAAACTAATCCTTTTGCACCGTCCCCCGAACGGAAAACCTAGAAAAATCCTAATACATTTCAGTCTGAGTTTAATTAGTTTGACAAGATTATTGAATTTCCAGATGCGGGAAATGGTTTTTCTATTATAAGAGCAATAGTTAACAACTGCAGTACTCGTTGATCATTATAAAGAATCTCTTTTTAATCACATACAGCTAAACGCGAGAAGAAAAAACACCTCACCCGACCATTATAGGGTTACCCTGACAAAGACCCCTCCCCTCCTAAAGCCATTTCCTCCCTTGTATCTTCATTTATCATCGATTATCACATTCACGTTTACAGAACTCTGGTTACCAGTGAGAAAAACACAAACGACCCAAAGTTAAATTACGTCAACTTCAAAAATACCCTCCAACACTGCGTTCGAAAATACCCTCAAAAATACCCGCAAGCAATCAAATTACCCGCAATTCGGGTAATTACCCGCAGATTGGCAACACTGTTAAAATGTGCATATATGCCGTCGATAAGCATTGAAACACGGTATAGCGCCATCTAGCGGGTGAAAATGGCGATTTTTTTTGCATATTTGACTTGCGCATGTTCTGAAACGTGTAGATACCAAATTTCACTGGAATATTCCCGGTAGTTTTCTCTCCAGCACCCCTTGAACACTTGCAGTTTAATTATGGCGTCCCTGTATATATATATATATATATATATAAATGATTTTTCACTCTAGAATTTTTATGAAGAAAATGAAAATTTGTATTTACGATTAATTTCCATGTTGCGAACGGAAACTTTCATATATTCACAAAAGTCAGACTTACTCTTTAGGTTGATCTAAAGCGAGGTAGCACAATCCCAGACTTTGTTGTGTTACATCTTCTTTCAGAAGTCATGAAATTGTCCACTTGAGGTGGCATTCCATTATATGCCGATTCTATTTTCATAGGGTTTGCCGTATTATATTAACTGTATTTAAATTGTGAATAAAAATGCAAATATAAAAATGATAAAGTTGAAATTTCAGCTTCTGATTGTATTGTCAATCAACAGTGAACTGCATTTTTTTAATATCAGGGAAAATATTTTTTACATAAACTGAAGGAGAAGGGAATATTTGGAATCAAATCTATGATATGAAATTAATTCATAAAATTGAGTCAAGTGGTAGGTAGTGAGTCCGATTGCAATCTATTCAAAACTTGAATCTTCAAGGCTTCTACATTAATTAGAATTTTCATGTGCAATTTCTACTTTTTTTTCTAGAAGTTCGTTTATATGCATATATATTGGTTTATAATTATTATATATTTAATATCGAAATTTAAATTGCTGTGTTATGTTGCATATTATAAATACTGTACACTAATTATTTCGAAAGTGTGTTTTATCAAATATGTGTTTTCTCAAAATGAGTATCTAAAGAAAAAAATGATGCAGTTTTTTGGATAACAGTTTCGGAAATTGGATCATCACTGTAAAATTTGGCTAAGATGTTTGTTTGCTAATAAACTGAATCTTTTAACCCAGGACCTGGATGTAACTTTGAAACGTGGATTATTTTGTTTTGTACTTAACAGCTTAACAGTTTTAACCAAACATTGCTCGGACAGGAAGAGTTTGCTTGCTTTGTTACTAAAAGAGTTTGGATGCCACTAACTTTTAACTGTAATCTTAGCTTTATTAATTTACAGATATTTTTCTATTATATGAGGTAAGTATTTTAGTACGGAAAAAGTAGCATTTATTCCCTATTTTTAGTGTATTGTATCAAACAAACTGTTAAGGGGTTAAATACAGCAAGACCAAACTGTAACAGAATTCTGCATGAAAAAGAAAAAATTCATACTCCTGAAAGTGAATTTCTAAAATGTGAATTTTATAGGCAGTTAGCTAAAGAATGATTTCAAAACCAGAGAGATACGTAACGTGGGGGTTCTGAAATCGCTGTAATAAAATAATAATCACATTAACTATTTCATTAATCATAATTCAACAACAACAAAAATGTTAATCATAAAAAATATCAATGAGAAAATATATATGCAAAAAATTAGTACCTGAAACACACTATTTCTTTCTCTGTCTGAATATATCTAATGTTTGATAAAAATTGGGTCCTGCTTATTTTATGAAACAACATCCACTGTTGTATTACCAACTAAACTTGATACAATCTGTTAAAGGTATTCTCGATATATAAACGATATCTACACTCATGTTGAAAATTAAGAAAATTTGCATATTTCGTCGAATTTCATGTAAAGTACTTAACGAAAGTTAAAACTAATGTTTCGAAACAAAGGTGGATATGTTTAGTGTCGAATACATAAGCGTACACGTGTGTGTAGGTGGAGTGAGTAGAGGAACAGGCTTTATAAGCTTGCATAATAATTTTCACGTTTCATTCGCTTGCACACCTTGCCGAATATGTTGCTGTTTATTTGCAGCCTTCGGTTAAATTCAATAGCAAACAGTAAAACAGGAGTGATTCTGGTCCGAATTTTCTGAAAATTCCGAAAAATTAAGGCAATGATTTCCGAAAATTAAAAAAAATATCAGTCATAAATCCAAAAATTCAGACATAAAATGTATCTGTATTTCGGCAAATGATCGCAAAAAAAGTCAATCTCGTCATTCGTTCGATGAAAAGTCGCTGATTTTGTCAAAGAATCGCGGAAAAAACATGACTTTAGTCAGAAAATCGTGAAGAAACGGCAAATTTCGTGAAAAACATTGCGAAAAACGGCAAATTTCGTCAAAAAATCGCGAAAAACGGCAAATTTTGTCAAAAACATTGCGAAAAACGGCAAATTTCGTCAATAGATCGCGAAAAACGGCTAATTTCGTCAAAAACATTGCGAAAAACAGCAAATTTCGTCAAAACATTGCAAAAAAAACTGCAAATTTCGTCAAAACATTGCGAAAAAAACGGCAAATTTCGTCAAAAACATTGCGAAAAACGGCAAATTTCGTCAAAAACATTGCGAGAAAACGGCAAATTTCGTCAAAAACATCGCGAAAAAACGGCAAATTTTATTAAAAGCATTGCGAAAGACGGCAAATTTCGTCAAAAGATCGCGAAGAAACGGCAAATTTCGTCAAAAACATTGCGAAAAACGGCAAATTTCGTCAATAGATCGCGAAAAAACGGCAAATTTCGTCAGAAATCGCGAACAAACGACAAATTTCGTCAAAAACAGTGCGAAAAACGGCAAATTTCGTCAATAGATCGCGAAAAAACGACAAATTTCGTCAAAAGATCGTGAAGAAACAGAAAATTTCGTCAAAAACATTGCGAAAAGCGGAAAATTTTGCCAAAAACATTGCAAAGGACGGAAAATTTCGTCAAAAGATCGCGAAGAAACGACAAATTTCGTCAAAAACATTGCAAAATACGGCAAATTTCGTCAAAAGATCGCGAACAAACGGCAAATTTCGTAAAAAACATTGCGAAAAACGGCAAATTTCGTCAATAGATCGCGAAAAACCGGCAAATTTCGTCAAAAACATTGCGAAAAATCGGCAAATTTCGTAAAAAACATTGCGAAAAACAGCAAATTTCGTCAAAAACATTGCGAGAAAACGGCAAATTTCGTCAAAAACATCGGGAAAAAACGGCAAATTTTATCAAAAACATTGCGAAAGACGGCAAATTTCGTTAAAAGATCGTGAAGAAACGGCAAATTTCGTCAAAAACATTGCGAAAAAGGGCAAATTTCATCAATAGATCGCGAAAAAACGGCAAATTTCGTCAGAAGATCGCGAGCAAACGGCAAATTTCTTCAAAAACAGTGCGAAAAACGGCAAATTTCGTCAATAGATCGCGAAAAAACGGCAAATTTCGTCAAAAGATCGTGAAGAAACAGAAAATTTCGTCAAAAACATTGCGAAAAAACGGCAAATTTCGTCAAAAACATTGCGAAAAACGGCAAATTTCGTCAAAAAATCGCGAAAAAACGGAAAAATTTATCAAAAACATTGCGAAAGACGGCAAATTTCGTCAAAAGATCGCGAAGAAACGGCAAATTTCGTCAAAAACATTGCGAAAAACGGCAAATTTCGTCAATAGATCGCGAAAAAACGGCAAATTTCGTCAAATTATCGCGAACAAACGGCAAATTTCGTCAACAACATTGCGAAAAACGGCAAATTTCGTCAAAAAATCGCGAAAAAACGGAAAATTTTATCAAAAACATTGCGAAAGACCGCAAATTTCGTCAAAAGATCGCGAAGAAACGGCAAATTTCGTCAAAAACATTGCGAAAAACGGAAAATTTCGTCAATGGATCGCGAAAAAATGGCAAATTTCGTCAAAAGATCGCGAAAAAATGGCAAATTTCGTCAAAAGATCGCGAACAGACGGCAAATTTCGTCAAAAACAGTGCGAAAAACGGCAAATTTCGTCAATAGATCGCGAAAAAATGGCAAATTTCGTCAGAAACATTGCGAAGAAACGGCAAACTTTGTACAAAACATTGCGAAAGACGGCAAATTTCGTCAAAAGATCGCGAAGAAACGGCAAATTTCGTCAAAAACATTGCAAAAACGGCAAATTTCGTTAATATATCGCAAAAAAACGGAAAAATTCGTCAATATATCGCAAAAAAACGGCAAATTTCGTCAATAGATCGCGAAAAGACGGTAAATTTCGTCAAAAACATTGTGAAAACGGCAAATTTCGTCAAAAACATTGTGAAAAACGGCAAATTTCGTCAAAAACATTGCGAAAAACGGCAAATTTCGTCAATAGATCGCGAAAAAACGGAAATTTCGTGAAAAGTTCGCGAAGAAACGGGAAATTTCGTCAAAAACATTGCGAAAAACGGCAAATTTCGTCAATAGATCGCGAAAAAACGGCAAATTTCGTCAGAAATCGCGAACAAGCGGCAACTTTCGTCAAAAACAGTGCAGAAAACGGCAAATTTCGTCAAAAACATTGCAAAAAAACGGCAAATTTCGTCAAAAACATTGCGAAAAACGGCAAATTTCGTCAAAAAATCGCGAAAAAACGGCAAACTTTGTACAAAACATTGCGAAAGACGGCAAATTTCGTCAAAAGATCGCGAAGAAACGGCAAATTTCGTCAAAAACATTGCAAAAACGGCAAATTTCGTCAATAGATCGCAAAAAAAGGAAAAATTCGTCAATATATCGCAAAAAAACGGCAAATTTCGTCATTAGATCGCGAAAAAACGGTAAATTTCGTCAAAAACATTGTGAAAAACGGCAAATTTCGTCAAAAACATTGTGAAAAACGGCAAATTTCGTCAAAAACATTGCGAAAAACGGCAAATTTCGTCAATAGATCGCGAAAAAACGGAAATTTCGTCAAAAGTTCGCGAAGAAACGGTAAATTTCGTCAAAAACATTGCGAAAAACGGCAAATTTCGTCAATAGATCGCGAAAAAACGGCAAATTTCGTCAGAAATCGCGAACAAACGGCAACTTTCGTCAAAAACAGTGCAGAAAACGGCAAATTTCGTCAAAAACATTGCAAAAAAACGGCAAATTTCGTCAAAAACATTGCGAAAAACGGCAAATTTCGTCAAAAGATCGCGAAAAAACGGCAAATTTTGTCAAAAACATTGCGAAAGACGGAAAATTTCGTCAAAAGATCGCGAAGAAACGACAAATTTCGTCAAAAACATTGCAAAAAAACGGTAAATTTCGTCAATAGATCGCGAAAAAACGGCAAATTTCGTCAATAGATCGCGAAAAAACGGCAAATTTCGTCAAAAACATTGCGAAAAAACGGCAAATTTCGTCAAAAACATCGCGAAAAAACGGCAAATTTTATCAAAAACATAGCGAAAGACGGCAAATTTCGTCAAAAGATCGTGAAGAAACGGCAAATTTCGTCAAAAACATTGCGAAAAACGGAAAATTTCGTCAAAAACATTGCGAAAAACGGCAAATTTCGTCAAAAAATCGCGAAAAAACGGCAAATTTCGTCAAAAACATTCCGAAAAACGGCAAATTTCGTCAATAGATCGCGAAAAAACGGCAAATTTCGTCAAAAACAGTGCGAAAAACGGCAAATTTCGTCAAAAACATTGCGAAAAACAGCAAATTTCGTCAAAAAATCGCGAAAAAACGGCAAACTTTGTAAAAAACATTGCGAAAGACGGCAAATTTCGTCAAAAGATCGCGAAGAAACGGCAAATTTCGTCAAAAGATCGTGAAGAAACGGCACATTTCGTCAAAAACATTGCGAAAAACGGCAAATTTCGTCAATAGATCGCAAAAAACGGTAAATTTCGTCAAAAGATCGCGAACAAACAGCAAATTTCGTCAAAAACAGTGCGAAAAAACGGCAAATTTCGTCGAAAACATTGCGAAAAACGGCAAAAACATTGCGAAAGACGGCAAATTTCGTCAAAAGATCGCGAAGAAACGGAAATTTCGTCAAAAACATTGCGAAAAACGGAAAATTTCGTCAATGGATCGCGAAAAAACGGCAAATTTCGTCAAAAACAGTGCGGAAAACGGCAAATTTCGTCAATAGATCGCGAAAAAATGGCAAATTTCGTCAAATATTGCGAACAAACGGCAAATTTCGTTAAAAGATTGCGAAAAACGGCAAATTTCGTCAAAAACAGTGCGGAAAACGGCAAATTTCGTCAATAGATCGCGAAAAAATGGCAAATTTCGTCAAATATTGCGAACAAACGGCAAATTTCGTTAAAAGATTGCGAAAAACGGCAAATTTCGTCAAAAACATTGCGAAAGACGACAAATTTCGTCAAAAGATCGCGAGGAAACGGCAAATTTCGTCAAAAACATTGCAAAAACGGCAAATATCGTCAATAGATCCCAAAAAAACGGCAAATTTCGTCAAAAGATCGCGAACAAACGGCAAATTTCGTAAAAAACATTGCGAAAAACGGCAAATTTCGTCAATAGATCGCAAAAAAAGGCAAATTTCGTCAATAGATCGCGAAAAGACTTTAAATTTCGTCAAAAACATTGTGAAAACGGCAAATTTCGTCAAAAACATTGCGAAAAACAGCAAATTTCGTCAATAGATCGCGAAAAAACGGCAAATTTCGTCAAAAGTTCGCGAAGAAACGGCAAATTTCGTCAAAAACATTGCGAAAAACGGCAAATTTCGTCAATAGATCGCAAAAAAACGGCAAATTTCGTCAATAGATCGCGAAAAAACGGCGAATTTCGTCAAAAGATCGTATTGATGTTTTTATACTGTTCGATGGGCTTAAAATGTGCATATATGCCGTCGATAAGCATTGAAGCACGGTATAGCGCCACCTATCGGATGAAAATGGCGATTTTTTTTGCATATTTGACTTGCGCATGTTCTGAAACGTGTAGATACCAAATTTCACTGGAATATTTCCGGTAGTTTTCTCTCCAGCACCCTTTGTGAACACTTGCAGTTTAATTATGGCCACCCTATATATATATATATATATATAAATGATTTTTCACTCTAGAACTTTTATGAAGAAAATGAAAATTTGTATTTACGATTAATTTCCATGTTGCGAACGGAAACTTTCATATATTCACAAAAGTCAGACTTACTCTTTAGGTTGATCTAAAGCGAGGTAGCACAATCCCAGACTTTGTTGTGTTACATCTTCTTTCAGAGGTCATGAAATTGTCCACTTGAGATGGCATTCCATTATATGCCGATTCTATTTTCATAGGGTTTGCCGTATTATATTAACTATTTAAATAGTGAATAAAAATGCAAATATAAAAATGATAAAGTTGAAATTTCAGCTTCTGATTGTATTGTCAATCAACAGTGAACTGCATTTTTTTAATATCAGGGAAAATATTTTTTACATAAACTGAAGGAGAAGGGAATATTTGGAATCAAATCTATGACATGAAATTAATTCATAAAATTGAGTCAAGTGGTAGGTAGTCAAGTGGTAGGTCGTTTATATGCATATATATTGGTTTATAATTATTATATATTTAATATCGGAATTTAAATTGCTGTGTTATGTTGCATATTATAAATACTGTACACTAATTATTTCGAAGTGTGTTTTATCAAATATGTGTTTTCTCAAAATGAGTATCTAAAGAAAAAATGATGCAGTTTTTTGGATAACAGTTTCGGAAATTGGATCATCACTGTAAAATTTGGCTAAGATGTTTGTTTGCTAATAAACTTAATCTTTTAACCCAGGACCTGGATGTAACTTTGAAACGTGGATTATTTTGTTTTGTACTTAACAGCTTAACAGTTTTAACCAAACATTGCTCGGACAGGAAGAGTTTGCTTGCTTTGTTACTAAAAGCGTTTGGATGCCACTAACTTTTAACTGTAATCTTCGCTTTATTAATTTACAGACATTTTTCTATTATATGAGGTAAGTATTTTAGTACGGAAAAAGTAGCATTTATTCCCTATTTTTAGTGTATTGTATCAAACAAACTGTTAAGGGGTTAAATACAGCAAGACCAAACTGTAACAGAATTCTGCATGAAAAAGAAAAAATTCATACTCCCGAAAGTGAATTTCTAAAATGTGAATTTTATAGGCAGTTAGCTAAAGAAAATTTCAAAACCAGAGAGATACGTAACGTGGGGATTCTGAAATCGCTGTAATAAAATAATAATCACAATTAACTATTTCATTAATCATAATTCAACAACAACAACAAAAATGTTAATCATAAAAAATATCAATGAGAAAATATATATGCAAAAAAATAGTACCTGAAACACACTATTTCTTTCTCTGTCTGAATATATCTAATGTTTGATAAAAATTGGGTCCTGCTTATTTTATGAAACAACATCCACTGTTGTATTACCAACTAAACTTGATACAATCTGTTAAAGGTATTCTCGATATATAAACGATATCTACACTCATGTTGAAAATTAAGAAAATTTGCATATTTCGTCGAATTTCATGTAAAGTACTTAACGAAAGTTAAAACTAATGTTTCGAAACAAAGGTGGATATGTTTAGTGTCGAATACATAAGCGCACACGTGTGTGTAGGTGGAGTGAGTAGAGGAACAGGCTTTATAAGCGTGCATAGTAATTTTCACGTTTCGTTCGCTTGCACACCTTGCCGAATATGTTGCTGTTTAGTTGCAGCCTTCTGTTAAATTCAATAGCAAACAGTAAAACGGGTGATTCTGGTCCGAATTTTCCGAAAATTCCGAAAAATTAAGGCAATGATTTCCGAAAATTAAAAAAAATATCAGTCATAAATCCGAAAATTCAGACATAAAATGTATCGGTATTTCGGCAAATGATCGCAAAAAATTCAATCTCGTGATTCGTTCGATGAAAAGTAGCTAATTTTGTCAAAGAATAGCGGAAAAAACATGACTTTAGTCAAAAAATCGTGAAAAAACGGCAAATTTCGTCAAAAACATTGCGAAAGACGGCAAATTTCGTCAAAAGATCGCAAAGAAACGGCAAATTTTGTCAAAAACATTGCGAAAAACGGCAAATTTCGTCAGAAGATCGCGAAAAAACGGCAAATTTCGTCAGAAGATCGCGAACAAACGGCAAATTTCGTCAAAAACAGTGCAAAAAACAACAAATTTCGTCAAAAACATTCCGAAAAACAGCAAATTTCGTCAAAAACATTGCGAAAAACCGGTAAATTTCGTCAAAAACATTGCGAAAAACGGCAAATTTCGTCAAAAAATCGCGAAAAAACGGCAAATTTTATCAAAAACATTGCGAAAGACGGCAAATTTCGTCAAAACATCGCGAAGAAACGGCAAATTTCGTCGAAAACATTGCGAAAAACGGCAAAATTCGTCAATAGATCGCGAAAAAACGGCAAATTTCGTCAAAAACAGTGCGAAAAAACGGCAAATTTCGTCAAACATTGCGAAAAACAGCAAATTTCGTCAAAAAATCGCGAAAAAACGGCAAATTTTATAAAAACATTGCGAAAGACGGCAAATTTCGTCAAAAGATCGCGAAGAAAAAGCAAATTTCGTCAAAAACATTGCGAAAAACGGAAAATTTCGTCAATAGATCGCGAAAAAACGGCAAATTTCGTCAAACTTCGCGAACATACGGCAAATTTCGTCAAAAACAGTGCGAAAAACGGCAAATTTCGTCAATAGATCGCGAAAAAATGGCAAATTTCGTCAGAAACATTGCGAAGAAACGGCCAATTACGTCAAAAGATCGCGAAAAAATGGCAAATTTCGTCAAAAACATTGCGAAAAACGGCAAATTTCGTCAAAATTGCGAAAAAACGGCAGATTTCGTCAAAAAATCGCGAAGAAACGGCAAACTTTGTAAAAAACATTGCGAAAGACGGCAAATTTCGTTAAAAAAAATTCCGAAAAACGGCAAATTTCGTCAATAGATCGCAAAAAACGGCAAATTTCGTCAAAAGATCGCGAACAAACGGCAAATTTCGTAAAAAACACTGCGAAAAACGGCAAATTTCGTCAATAGATCGCAAAAAAACGACAAATTTCGTCAATAGATCGCAAAAAAATGGTAAATTTCGTCAAAAACATTGTGAAAAACGGCAAATTTCGTCAAAAACTTTGCGAAAAACGGCAAATTTCGTCAATAGATCGCAAAAAAAAGACAAATTTCGTCAATAGATCGCGAAAAAACGGTAAATTTCGTGAAAAACATTGTGAAAAACGGCAAATTTCGTCAAAAACTTTGCGAAAAATGGCAAATTTCGTCAATAGATCGTGAAAAAACGGCAAATTTCGTCAAAAGTTCGCGAAGAAACGGCAAATTTCGTCAAAAACATTGCAAAAAACGGCAAATTTCGTCAATAGATCGCAAAAAACGGCAAATTTCGTCAAAAATATTGCGAAAAACGGCTAATTTCGTCAATAGATCGCATAAAAACGGCAAATTTCGTCAATAGATCGCGAAAAAAAGGAAATTTCGTCAATAGATCGCGAAAAAACTGCAAATTTTATCAAAAGATAGCGAAAAAATGCAAATTTCGTCAAAGGGACGCAAAAAAAGTGGTTGTTGTGGGCACCCCCCCCTTTCTGTTGTAACTTTTCAGAAAATTTGCTATGAATTTCAGAATTTTTTTTTTTTACTCAGAATCCCCCCCTGCAGTAAAAATTAGTAACAAACAACGATTGGATGATAAGATGGGGTGCGAATCGTGGGGAGACTGGAAGTATGGCAGTCTCAAGTACAGATTTCTAGAGACTTCAATGTAACGCCAAGCTTCATGTCCAGCTTATAGAAACAGATTAAAGATGCTGGATCCATAGACAGAAAGCTTGCTAAAGGTCATCGAAGAGCCATGACGCCCAATGAAGGTCGCTATTTGATAATTACAGGAGTGCAACAGCTTCTCAGTTCTCTTGTAACCTTTATGCGGCCACAGGGAGCCGAGTTTCAAGAGTTAATGCTTCCAGAAGGCTACAGAACAGAGGGCTGTTTGCAAGAAGACCTGCTGTTTGCGTCCTGCTCACTTCTGCACACAGCAGAGCTCGTTTAGCAAGGTGCAGAGATTATCAACTTTGGACCAGGAATTAAGAAGAGACCGTTCTATTTATTCACTGATGAGTATCGGTTCAACCTAAACACTGATTCTCGACAGACTTTCATCTGGAGAAAACCATTGACCCACTACCTGCCCTCTAACATCCGAGAATGAGATCACTATGGTACTGGAGGTTTGAGGGTCTGAGCAAGCATCATATTGGATTTGTGCACATTTCTTCATGTGTTTGACAGAGTCTCTGTGACTGGTGTAAGGGATAAGATCTTCGAGCTCTATATTTGCCTTTTCAGGGGTGCAGTTGGCCCTAATTTTGTTTTAATAGACAAAAACGCGCGCCCACATAAAGCGCATCCAGTCGATGAATTTCTGGAAAGTGAGGATATTCGCCGGACGGATGGGCCAGCCAGATCTTCAGACCTAAATCCCATAAAACATGTCTGTGACGCTGTGGGAAGGGTAACTGTAACTCGCATTCCACCTTTTCAGAACTACCCAGGCCATGAAAACAGGGTCTGGGCAAGCATCATGTTGGATGGGTGCACATCTCTTCATGTGTTTGACAAACTATCTTTGACTGGTGCATAGGGATAAGATCTTGTACCACTATATTTGCCTTTTCATTGGTGCAGTTGGTCCTGATTTAATTTTTATATACAAAAACGCGTGCCCACAAAGAGCTCATCCTTTCGACGAATTTCTGGAAAGTTAGGATATTCGTCGGATGGATTGACCAGTCAGATCTTTAGACCTATATCCCATAAATTATGACTGGTACGCTCTGGGAAATGCAACTGTAATTCGCATTCCACCTCACAAAATTATATAGGTCCTGAAAACAGCGTTGCTAGAGAAGTGGTACCAACTGCCACATGGACTTATAAACTGCCTGATTTCCAGTACGAATACGACGTTGTGAGAGCTATATAACTGTAAGAGGGTACCATACCCCCTATTAAACTTTTTTTGTTCAATATTGTAAACTCTGCTTTTTACCTTCCGATGCTGATGAGTCTTACGCACTTTCATGCATGTGTATTATAATTGTTGATTGGTTATTTTTTTGCATTATATCAACCTATCTACATACCTAATTTTATTAAAATCAGTCCCAATTAGTTCTGGAGATAATCGGCCAAATTTGAAAATTCTCTCAATTTTCAACATGAATGTATATCGATACATATATAAAATTTTTTCTCTTGTAAAACGTTCTAACATATTTACAGAAGTTTCATACTCCTCAAGCAAACCTGGAAATGATGGTAATTATCTGGACTTAAAATCTCAGTATAAAATCATTAATTTCTCCCAAAAACCTGTAAAAATTTTCTGCTAATCTGAAAAGTGTCCAATTAGTATTTGCATTGCACATCAGCCAGCAATCACTGCTATTCAACATGTTTTAATGATTGTTTATATGGTAAAATTATATATTCTGGTAAATAACTCAGAGAAACTTTTTGTGAAAATGAGTTTGAACCCTGCTACAGACCCATTTTTGAATATAAATGCATGACACTTGTAGACATAACTATAAAAATTATTTGAAATTGAACAGTTTTTAGTTTTATCAATAAATGAATTACACCTTGTATCATAACTTATTATTTGATATTGACCGTTATCAGGTTATCATGTCCGTATATTTGGTGCAAAATGCCAACTTTAGCATTACTTTCTGCAAGATCCTTTGCCGTTTCTGAAAAATAGAAAACACATTCCATTTCACAGCTATACTGAACCGCCATTAATAAATTGCTGTCCAGGGACCATATCAAGATAGCATATCCCCTTCAGACACTTCGTCATGTTATGGAAGGTGAGTGGCACGTTAATGGCTGATGTGGCATTCGAATACAGACCACCTATACAGTTGCCTTCTGTGTGCAGTTGACTTTGATACCATTCTTCCAGTGGCTGCATTGAGAAAAGTCTTAAGTTACGTTAAGTTTTTGGATCCACTTCTTTCATGTATACAACTATATACAGGGTAATTCCTTACCAGTGCGACGTGAGGTGATAGAGAATACTGCAACAAACAAATTTTGTATAGGAAAACTGGGTCAAAATCCACAAAATTCAGTCATAAATAATTGTTTCGCTTCAAGTCGAACCCACATTTTCATTCACTACTTTACAGTAATAGATACTTTCTCAATATTTTCAAAAGACGCCCTTTACAGTGTATGAAAAGACATGATAATACGGGCAGTGCAATGCAATTAGTTCAATGGCCCATATATACTGTGAGCTACATCCCATATTATGTAGTGTCTAGATCAATGATGTTTGTATGCAGATCGTGGCCATTTTCAGCAATTCTCGAGAAGTTATCACATTTCATATTAAACAAAGTGAGTCTGTTTAAAATATCAGCATAATATTTTCATTATTGTTAAAGTTATAAACAAAAACATGGCTTCTAGTGAGGCACCATGTATTTATGTCTGAATAAGTGGATTGAGATTCAACTTTCCTATACAAAAAATGATTACCTCAGTGATTACCTCATCTCTCACTTCTTAAAATTTGTTGCGCTGGAAATCAACTAGAAATGAATCGGTTTTGCTCATTGACCTCATTTTTACTCTCAGATGATTATGTCTCCAAGAAATTGCATGTCAAATGTGTGACCTAAAATAGTTGTCAGTCTATGAAGTAAATGAGTATTCTTATTTAACTATCTGGCCGCTTCTGTCTGAATTCTACTTGTGTGATGTTCTAAAAGTATTCTATCACAATTCTTTTGTAATGTCTCAAATTCACTTTAATGAATTGAATAGTCTGTATTTATTTTTAATTACTGTTATAGTCTTCAGTCAAATTTCCTTCTGTTTGTGTTTATTGATAGATTTGTTTTTGAATGAAATATTATTATTATTAATGATTTTATCCCCACTCCATAATTTTTGAAAATAAGTACAGTTTTTAATACTATGTTAAAAAATTCATTTGTATGTAGTTTTCTTCTACAATGATTTTTATATCTTACGTGAAGCTCATTTGCACTTAAATATGTTTTTGATTAATTATATAATATGATAGATTACTATAATTGTATTTATTGCAGATGCATGAAGCCATGAATGTAGTTAAAGAGAAAAGGTGACTCAGATGTCCATGATATCACTGAAAACGGACAAAATAATTTAAACTGTGAAGTATGGAACAAAACATTTCTTTACAAGAGTGCCTTGGAAAAAGATCTTCTGACTTGCACCAAGAAAAATCCTTTGTTTGTGAGATATGCAACAAAAAATTCTTACAAAAGGGTAATTTACGTACTCACCTTCGCTCTCATACTGGTGAAAAACCTTTTGTTTGTGAGATATGCAATAAGAAATTTTCAGTTAAAAGTTATCTATGTACTCACCGTCGTATTCATACTGGTGAGAAACCGTTTGTTTGTGAGATGTGTAGTAGGAAGTTTACTGACCAGAGTAACTTGAGCAAGCATCTGTTAACCCATACTGGTGAGAAACCTTTTCAATGTGAGATATGTAACAAGAAATTCTCATCAAGGGAAGGATTTAGAATGCATCTGTTAAGACATACTGGTGAGAATCCATTTGCTTGTGAGGAATGCAACAAGACGTTTTCTCACAAGAATGCCTTAAAACTGCATCTGTTAATTCATAGAGGTGAGAAACCTTTTCAATGTGAAATATGTAATAAGAAATTTTCTCTTAAGGGTAATTTAAGGAGACATCTCTCAATTCATACTGGTGAGAAACCTTTTCTGTGTGAGATATGTAATAAGAAATTTTCTCTTAAGGTTAATTTAAGGAGCCATCTGTTAACGCATACAGGTGAGAAACCCTTTGTTTGTGAAACATGCAATAAGGCATTTTCATCAAAATATTTCCTTTTGAATCACCTTCACTCTCATATTGATAAACTTTTTGTTTGTGAGACATGTAATAAGAAATTTTCAGAAAAACGTAGTCTAAGTAATCACATTCTCTCTCATACTGGTGAAAAACCTTTTAATTGTGAGATATGCAACAAGAAATTTTCAATTAAAAGTACTCTATGTACTCACCGTCGTATTCATACTGGTGAGAAACAGTTTCTTTGTGAGATTTGTAGTAGGAAATTTTCTGGCCGCGGTACCTTGAAGAAGCATTTGTTAACACACACTGGTGAGAAACCTTTTGAATGTGAGATATGTAACAAGAAATTTTCTACTAATGGTATTTTAAAGACGCATCTGTTAATTCATACAGGTGAGAAACCTTTTGTTTGTGAGATATGCAATAAGAAATTTTCAATTAAAGGTAATCTATGTACTCACCGTCGTATTCATACTGGTGAGAAACAGTTTGTTTGTGAGATTTGTAGTAGGAAATTTTCTGGCTGCGGTACCTTGAAGAAGCATTTGTTAACACACACTGGTGAGAAACCTTTTGAATGTGAGATATGCAACAAGAAATTTTCAATTAAAGGTAATCTATGTACTCACCATCGTAGTCATACTGGTGAGAAACAGTTTGTTTGTGAGATTTGTAGTAGGAAATTTTCTGGCTGCGGTACCTTGAAGAAGCATTTGTTAACACACACTGGTGAGAAACCTTTTGAATGTGAGATATGTAACAAGAAATTTTCTACTAATGGTATTTTAAGGACGCATCTGTTAATTCATACAGGTGAGAAACCTTTTGTTTGTGAGATATGCAATAAAAAATTTTCAATTAAAGGTAATCTATGTACTCATCGTCGTATTCATACTGGTTAGAAACCGTTTGCTTGTGAGATGTGTAGTAGGAAGTTTTCTGACCAGGGTACCTTGAACAGGCATCTGTTAACCCATACTGGTGAGAAATCTTTTGAATGTGAGATATGTAACAAGAAATTTTCTCAAAAGAATGAATTAAACAGGCATGTATTAATTCATTCTGGCGAAAATCCTTTTGTATGTGAAAGATGCAACAAGATATTATCAAGTGAACAAAGTCTATGTATTCACATTCGTTCTCATACTGGTGACAAGCCTTTTTCGTGTGAGGAATGCAACAAGACGTTTTCTCACAAGAATGCATTGAAACTGCATATGTTAAACCATACAGAGGAGAAACCTTTTGTGTGTGAGAAATGCAACAAAAAGTTAGAGAGCAGAAGTTATTTAAACAGACATCTGTTAACTCATAGAGGTTAGAAAACCTTTGTTGTGAAACATGCAATAAGACATTTTCATTAAAATATCTCCTTTCGAATCATCTTCGCACTCATGTCGGTGATAAACCTTTTGATTGTGAGACATGCAGTAAGACATTTTCACGAAAACATAGTCTATGTAATCACATTCTCTCTCATGCTGGTGAAGGAACCTTTTTGTGAGATATGCAACAAGAAATTTCCCGACACAAATGCCTTCAAAAAGCATCTGTCAAGTCATTCAGGTGAGAAACCTTATGTTTGTGAGATATGCAACAAGAAATTTTCACAAAAAATTAATCTATGTACTCACCTTTGCAGTCACACTGGTGAGAAACCGTTTGTTTGTGAGATATGCAACAAGAATTTCTGTCAAAAGGGTGATTTAAAAAGGCATCTGTTAATTCATAATCATGAAAAACTTTTTGTTTGTAAAATATGAAATTTTCACTAGAGGGCAATGCCGGGCGGGTCAACTAGTTTATGTATATGTGAAATAAATTGTGTTTCTATGTATGTCTTAAATTGTGTAAATATTGAAGAAATGCTTGTGTGTTTGATACATTGATTGTTATTTTATTAGGTAGTAAGCCTGATGAAATTTTAGAAATTAAATGGAGATAGATAAAAAGTGTCTGAAATATTTACTTTTCTCATCAGACTTTCAGAAAAATGAAATACCCTAAATTTATTGTAATGTCACCGCAAGTATGTGCGGTTATGTTTTACTCATTTTCAAGTTATTGCAACATTTTTATTTTATTAATTATGCTAAATCTTAAATATTTTATATAATGCAGTAATAGCTAGTCTGCAGAATAGTATTCCATTAGTGAAATAAGATATCTACAGTCTCGTACTTTGAGATTTGCTTTCAACTTATTTTACTACTTTTATAGAGTTGCAATAAGTTATTCTTTCAACAGCTTTTCTTGCAAAACATTATAAGCAGTCACCAAAATAAAAAGAGAAAAATTCTAGTTTTATACAGTTTTTTATGTAGCGATATGTCAAATATTTTGTATTAAATTATTTTGTTTTATCTTATATATTAAAGTGAGAATGAAAAGTCTTAATTTTTCTCAAATTCGAAATTATTGCGCATGGCTCAACTGTTTTTGAATGGTGAATAATAAACAAGGAAATAGAATTAAGAAGAATCAAGAGCTCTGGGAAAAGAATAGCTTGCCAAGCACTGTTCGCAACCCTACTGCTAGGAAATGCTCCTTCTAATTCCTTCTTAGTTCTATGTTTATTTTTCCTTCCCAGAGCAAGCATCCGTTCTTTGTTTGAGAGAAGGGTGAAAAAAGTGAATTGGGGATTGCAAGGAGAAAGGAGAAAGGAGTTCTCCTTTTCTATAGAATTTTAAAAAGGGTCATTTTCTCAGGAAGAAAGCATTTATTTTACAACCAGATAACAATATTTCTGACACAATGTTTACCTGGGCTGTAAAACCTTTATATTTATAAACATTAAAAATTTCAAAGCATTTGGACAACAAAATCTTTTTTTAAATGTTTTCTTATGAGCACTATCACTAATTATCAGTATATTTTATTTGGATTTCATTTAAGGTTTTATAATGAGCTCGGGCGGGTCAACTAGTTTATGTATATGTTAAATAAAATGTGTTTCTATGTATGTATTAAGTTGTGGAAATATTGAAGAAATGCTTGTGTGTTTGATACATTGATTGTTATTTCATTCGGTAGTAAGTCTGATGAAATTTTAAAAAGTAAATGGAGGTAGCTAGAAAGTGTTCAAAATATTTACTTTTCTCATCAGACTTTCAGAAAAATGAAATACCCTAAATATAATGTAATGTCACCACAAGTATGTGCGGTTATGTTTTACTTATTTTCAGGTTGTTGCAACATTTTTATTCTATTAATTATGTTAATTCTTTAATATTTTTTGTAATGCAGTAATAGCTAGTCTGCAGAATAGTATTCATTTAGTAAAATAAGATATCGGTCTCCAACCTCCCTGTCAATCAGCCTATGGATGGAAAGTTAGGATGTAAGAGAAAGTATAGAACAACATACTAAACTATTCTTAAGTACGTAACATGGCACCCATGATCCATCATGAATTAAAAAGAAGTACAATTCTTTAGAAAATGAACCTGTATTTTGTACTTTTGATGTAATTTTATATACTTTGTATTATAATTAATGCTCAATAGAAATTTTTTTTTTGTCCACATAGGTGTGACATTTCTTTATGTGTGTTTATTATATTGGAATATTCTTTAAATTTTTTGTCTAATTTATATTTTTAGTTATTAAAATTATAATTCATATTTTTTATTTATTTAAATATACTTGAACAATCTTGCTTAACTTTATAAATTGCTTATTTTTAAAATGTATTACAGTGGATTCTGCTCAATCAATTGGGAAACATCTGTTCTAGCACAGTTTGTCCCAATTATGAGAAAGGAATTTAGTGATGATTTTTAATTTTGTTTATAACATTTTATTCTTATTAAGCTGAAGCACCAACAAACACAGGATCTGTGGTCATATTCTGTAAACATGATCGCCAAAGAGACTTGGGGGCCATTTATATCCAGCCACCTTTGTTTTTTAAATGATGCATCCGATGACCACCGGCTACTTGTTAATGGGTGAGCGAGAGTGAGAGTACAGCATTATCAGTGTCCAGTCGCTGTTGAAGTTGATTTTCTGGCCAGTATATAACAGTCTGACATCAAATAAACAGAAGAGATCTAATGTCATGTATTTGTTAGATTGGTTATAAGATATAAAATATTTTTTTTCCTCCTGTCTTTTCAACATAATTTTAGACATTTAAAATCTATCATTAGATAAAATAAATATGTTTTTTTTACTGTCACACATTTTTATAAATTACAAGTAAATCGTCTTGACTTTAAAATATGCCTTAATCTATATATATATATATTTTAATACTTATATTATTTTTAATACATTTTTACATAGATATTTTTAATGAGCACATTAGATTCTAAATGAATATTTGTTACTTTGAATTCATATAATTTTTAATTGTGTAGATAAAATAGATTAAATATTAACAGAAAACATATCCAAATGTTCTTTTAAATGATACAAAATATTAAATAGAAGTTTCGGATGCGCTGTAAGCGTGCGCATTTACTTTAAAAGTTTCAGATTAGACTGTGTTAGGAAAATCAGAACATGTCCAAGAAATTATCCCTCATTTCTTATTTGGTCTCATCATTCTACACACCCTACATAAACTCATAGTTTAATATTTGTTTAAAGTTTAATAGTTTCTGAAGTTATTATCTGTTAAGTATATTTAAATTATATTTTCGTTCTTTTTATATTAAATTAAATGATATTTTATTCAGGAAAACCTTCGTAAAATATATCTTTGTTTTAGTAATTAAACCTTGCTTTGTATTTAAAGTTTGTTAAAACCAATATCATTTTTATTCAGACTTTTATAGAAATACATTTAAAGTTTAAGGAATAAACTTACTTATTGAATGAATCCAGTTTTGTTGTTTCTATCTTAAATGGAAATATTAATTTAATCTTTGATTTAAATTAATCTTTAGCTTTTCGTTTTTCTGTTTACAATACGTGACTTCATAGCTCCCGGTAATTTTCTCTTGATCGTATCACTCGATACGATTCATCGTTTCCGATCTACGTCATCAGAGTTAGCTTGAACACCAAGAGATGGCGTTGTTAGGACGTAATCACGGTAAATGTCAGGAGGCTAACGCTGGAACAATGTTTTGCATAATGCATCATTAAAGACGTTCTAGAGATTTCCGGATGATCGTAATTGAGCATGCATGGAAGAGTGACCCGGAAAAGGTTGTGAGGTATATATATGATTGCGTTTGCAGTGAGCAAGGTCGTCATCGTCTTCTTCATTTTTGCTTTTTCACTTCATCAATTGCCGTTCGTCTCTGTTTTACTGCCTTCATTCATTAAGAATGTAATCAGTGATAGTCTTAAACTTTTTGTGCTTTGTGGAAATGAAGGTTTTAGTGTCAATTAGTTTTTAACAAGTGTTATTCATAATTCATCTCAAGTGCAAGTAAATGTTAAGTTTTTAGTGAAAGTCGGCAGCAGTATTTTAGTATAAGAAGTAATGAAATGTTGTGATGATTTAATGTGAAAGCACGTGGATCCGTTTTTCTTTATGAACTTTGTGTGAACATTAAAGTCGAATACTTTTGGATTTTCTTCTTGCAAATTGAATCAATATGATATAATGATTTTGCTGCCATATATGTCTTTGAAGTAAAAGTTCCAGATGGCCAAAAATGTCATTATCATTTTTCTTGTCACGTCATGTTGTCTTTAGTAAATTGAATTTGATTTAAGTAATTGTTAAATGTGTGTCAAGTTTAAGCTTAATTTAAGTCTTAATTGTTTTGTAATTATGTTGTAATTAAGTGTTTAAAAATAAACCTTTTGGTTATTTAATATGTTATCTTCATTGTTTTAAACCACTACATATTTATTTAACTTAATTGAGTTTATCTTTATTTTATTTATTTGGGGTAATAAAAATCAGCCTTTACGCTTCTGCTATACGCGTGTTAACTTTGCTATTTTTCTTTAAACCCCTTAACTATTATCTTCGTAATAGTTATCAGACTGCACTATAAGCGAGCGCTCTCACTTAAACTGTTTTTAGTTTTAGAATTGAATGTTGATTTGATGCGAGAAGCATCGCATTTTGTATGTGACAAATTGTCACCCTTATGATGAAATGCAATGTTCCCCTTTGAAAATATTTATCATCTATTTGTATATATATTGTACATGTAACTACTTCATGTAAATAACCTGATAATCTGCATTAAAATTATCGAAAATTATATGATGCACCTCCTTTGAACTTTGATTTTATTATCATGGTGCATCAGAGCTATGAAAAGAAACAACTGATTATAAATTCGATCTTTTATAGGTGTTTGGCCAGGGGTGCCATTTCAGAACTTTTTAGGTGGGGGAGTTTTCTTTGAGGCAGTGGCATAGGTTGATGAGCCAAGGGTGGAATTTGTGGACTTGTACCCTTCCCACGAACGAGAAACCTTTTACTGAACCATGGATACAAAAACAGTAAAATCTTTGAACACAGAATCGCGAGGGGCCGATGAAAATTTTCGGTTTAGACAGTCATCCAACTTGGCAAGTATAATTTCAAGATATTGACAATGAAAGTTTTCCCTTTTAGACAGGATTAAATTATAGACAGGTTCCTTTTTACATGTATCCTGTAAGACTGCTAAAATATCCTTTCTATAGTACACCTCTGAAGTGTAAAACACTAAAACTTGTGAAAATGAAACCTGTCTAACAGATGCTTTTTCTCAGACAGAAAAAATATCACACTTCAACAAAGAAAACTTCATACAATTATTCTTGCTTCTGATGAAGACCACTCTAAAATGAAGATTTTTTTTCCAGTCCCTTCGGACTCCTTTTTTGCAAGGACACCATTTCAAGAGTTTCTTGGAGAGGGAGGCAAACTTATCTTTGAGGGACAGGGTTCAACCGTTATATTATGTACAGGGTTGTGCAAATCGCTCACAAAATAGGAAAATTCTGCTCAATGAAAATGCTGTGTGAGATTTTGTCTTCTGAACTTCTTTCACAGACATAATTCTTCCGTAAGTATTTCTTTTCTTTTCATGGTAAATTACCCTGCATTTAATGAAACATGCTCCTTCACAAAATTTCTCTTAACCTTCTCACCGCCGAAAACTAATATATCCGTTCACTATGCTGTAGGTTTTACTGCGATGGAAACATTTTTTTAATTAATATAATTCTACAAATATAATGCCGTTTTAAAACATCGAGTAATGATTAATACTCATATACGTAATAAAGATTTTTACATCAAGTTTGAAAATTAATCTTTTTTTAGCATTTTAAAAACATTATTGTGAAAACAACATTACAAATTTGCACTTTCGCTCGGCGGTGAGGAGTTTAATAAAACGAGCCACTTCATAAAATTTATTTACTAAAACAAGAGGCTTCACTAAATTCCTTTTAATAAAATAGGCCCTTTCAGAACTTTCTATTACATATAAACATATTCTTCATTAATTTTTTTTTATTTTGTTAGGTTTTCAAATACGTAATTTGCAAACAAATCACTTTCAGCAGAAACCAAAAATTTAGCGGAAGGACTTAAAGAAGTTATTAATAAATACTTATTTAGATTACAATTAATCAACTTTTGAAAATGTTTAGATAACTATTTTAAAAATTTTTGAGATATTAATTTATTATACAGAATTTTAAGGAAATGCATAGAAAATGTAGTAAAGAGGGATCAGGCGAAATACGACAAATGAGAATAATTTTCTAATTTTAGTGAAACAGTTTAATAGTTTCGTGTATGTATTGGCAATGATGCACGTAGAAAACTAATAAATTAATACTAATATCGAAAAATTTTAGGTAAACTCCTATATTTAAATTTAAACAGTTTTCCTGAAAAATGTTTTATTAATCAACTTTATTTAAACAGTTTTTAATGAAATAAATTTCACCAATTAAAAAATAAAATATTTTAGCGCTTCCTTTTACGACACAAATATAAACTAGTTATATTATAATTATTCATTTTGCAAAAAAAAGAAAGAAAGAAGAATACAGAAAATGGCTAATAATGCATAAGATTTTGATGTAATTTAAATTGTAATTTGAATTTTCATTCAAAATAGAGATTAAAAGTTTAGTTACATAAATCTACTACATTTTGCATAAATTGCACACCTAGTTGTCAAAAACACGGTGTTAAACTTAATGAGTTTATTGATTAATTACGAAGCAATAATTAATAGTTAATTACCACTAAAATCTAATATTAGAACAAGTGTTCCAATTACCGAATTTATGGAACGATTAATTCAAGAAATTTCCCTATCTATACATATATATATATATATATATATATATACGAGGGTTGTAAATTAAATAGTGGCAACTTAACCTTGAAACTCGCAGAAGGGCGGGCATGCGCAAATAGTATATGGGAGCGGTGAGGTGGCGCTGTTGTCGATGTGTAGAGCGCAAAAAACAGTGGATCTGCTTAGAAGGGTAGTTGTGTGGCGTTAAAGTGAGGAGTTTCGTTTCCATCACTCTAAAGCATGTTTTCAAAAGATGATCAGCGGTCGTGGCTTAAAATCGAGGTTGCCCGTGGCAAAAATGCAACAGAATGCTATCGAGGATTAGTGGAAACATGTGGCACAAATGCTTTACCGTATAGGACAATAGCACGATGGGTTCAAGTCAAGGTCACCGATTTCATGACGTTTCATCTGTACTCTACGCATTAGGGCGCTCGGTCGCTCACATCAACAATCAACACCTTGCCACTGGTCTACAACGGCTTCCCGACATTTGGCAAAAGGTTTGCTGGTGATTACATAGAAGGAATGTAATGCAATTGTACTTGTAAGTTCATTAAAAATTGATTTATACCTATGTTGCCATTACTTAATTTACAGCCCTCGCATATATATATATATACATACAGGGTGTCCATAATTAAACGACCCTACTTTAAAGTTGTCTACAGACAAAACTATTGGTCAGAAAGTTGTGAAATTTTGTGAACGACATAATGAAGGAATGGGAATTTTTTAAGCGAAGAAAATTTTAGTTAAAAATTTCGCCACCAGATGGAGTTTTTAAGGAATTACACATTTAGCTTAAATTTACGATAGTTTACAAATTTTATTACAACAAAACTTTTTTCACGATATTTCTTAGAATTTCCCAAAACACACTGCGGTCAACTGTGGAACATGTTACGATTCCAGATGGTAGCTGATAATGATGGCCGCCATATGGAACATGATATGCTGTAATAAAATATTTAAATTAAAAAAACGCCCTCTGTTGGCGAAATTTTGAACTATTTTTTTTTCGCTTAAACAAATTCCCATTCCTTTGTTATGTCCTTCACAAAATTTCATAACTTTCTGACCAATAGTTTCGTCTCTAGACAACTTTAAAGTAGGGTCGTTTAATTATGGACACCCTGTATGTATGTATGTACATAAATATATGTATATGTGCGTGTGTATATGCGAGCATGTGCATGTGCGTTAGTGTGCGGTGTACGTGCGTGTGTTATTAAAGAGAAAATAACTATGTAAAAACGTGCTCATGTTATACTATTTTATACAAAACATAAAAGATAATACAATTTGAAGTAATACAAACAATATAATTTAAAATAGAATCTCTATAATAAAACCGTAAGTCATGTGACTGTCATCAACAGTTCCGGGACGCCCGCTTCACTTTTTCATATGCCAGGCGGCCATCTTTATTCAAAATTATTTTTTCAAATAAAACTGCATAAAAGTTACATTTTTAGAAAGATCGTTCAAAATAAATTAATATTTGAGAGATGACTTACGTTCAATTATGTATACATTCTGCAATAACTTCAGTTTAAATTAGGTTCGCAGTTCAAATTCTCTATCCATGAAAGTAAACAACAACAAAAAAAAGATTCATTCGTTGTGAACGTTTAAAATATTAAACCATGAATTTTTGGACCGCTGCCTAGTGTAAAAAAAAATAATCCGCACCAGTGAGACAGTCAAAGTTTACCATAATTATGTTCTATACAACTCAACTTCCTTCAGGATCTTTTCTTGACGTAAGTTGAACTCCGTGGTTGAACTCATGTAATAATATTTAATGGATCAAATTTCGAAACGAATTGTCAGCTTTTATTTTTCGCGTATGCAAATTAGAAACGATACTTTAATTTTGAAATCAAATGTTTTGATTTATGATATTATTTCTTATTTATCTATTTTCTATTTTAAAGAAGATGTGAACGTCATGTATTTTAAATTGGAACAGCTGTCACGGACGCACCAGGGTTGGCGCGATTTTTGTTTTGCGCCATTTTGGCGAGAAAATCCCATTTTCAGGTACCTATTAGAGATTACTAAAACAGCATATACTTTTATTGTATTATGAAATAGTTTATTTTATATTAAAAAACACACAATTTTATTATAAAACACACACAATGATTAATTTATTATAAAGTGGGTTAAGCGGTTTTTGTCAAGAAAGATGAAATACATAACAACAAAAAATATGCGAAATGCTACCACGATCGCAAAAGTTCTTGATTTGTCTATTAGATTTTTCCGGTTTGGCGAAGGATTAAGGAAAAAAATAAATTATGAATAAAAATAATTTGTTACAATGCTTAACATACATTTAAGGGCGACCAAACTGGTCGCCAGTGGCGGCTAGTTGTTAATTAATATTTATTCATATGGATGTATTTGAAATTTAATACACAAACATAATTTCGTATTCTATATTATATTTTTTACATAAATATAGTATAATTTCTTGATTAAATTTTCGCTTTTATTTCCTACTTATGAAAGGAAAAGTTACATTTATTATTCTAACATTTTAGGATTATTTCATGTAACTACTGACTTGTTTATTTTCAAAAAGAAATCCCTGGAAACAGGCTGTATTTTACTAAACTTAAATAGCATCTTTCAAATGAGAGAACGACTTGTAACGTGATGGCCCTTTTTATGTTTGGTTTATTTTGCAGCTTTCTATTTAGCCTATTTTGGCTTCTATATACAGCTGACATGGAAACAGGTCTCCTAATTTTGAACCAATTCCTTATGACAGACCTGCATCTGGATTGGCACCCGCAGAGGACCTTTTTATGCCGGTATAAATACCGCGGAGTACATTTAATTCATCATTGCCATCACCGATGAGATACATTTTTAGGAATTTATGTTGACCATCTGGAAACGGAAGCAAGGTGCCGGCTCTATGATAAATTTGTCCTTTCACTTTGAACGTTGGCATGAATTGAGCTGTTGCAATTTCTGCTTATATTTCCTGATGTTTGATAAAAAAATGCTTTGATTCGGCGATATATACGGCAAGCAAAGTTTTTAAAGGCTCTGGCGGTTCTCCAAGTTGAGGTTTTAATCTTTTCGGCGGCGCAACACATTCCTTTCGTTTCTCCATTAAATTTTAGAGCCTTACAATAAGGAGACGCTTCAGACACTTCTTGACGCTGACTGCTGACAGGGGAGGGGAAAGTGGAGGGATGGGAAGTGCATAATATGAAAGAGTGGTCAAAGTGCTTTCTAATATTATGTCACATGATGGGTGTCGGAAAAAGCAAACAGTGGAGAACAATTGGAGATTTATTATTTAAATCAAACGAACATTTAAAATTTTTATTTATATAGATTTGAACATTTCATTACAATTCGGTCGAAATGACGTAATTTTCATTGATTTTTCTTAGTGCCAGAACCGAGATTAATATGTCGTCTGACAGGAGATATTCAATTGTAAGTACACAAAATTTCAAGTCTCTAACTTATACAGTATCAAGCACGAACGCTGTGATGGAAATACAAACAGAGAAGTCAGACGAATAGGGTTTGTGAGAAGAACAAAACCATAAAAACGAGAGATTATATGCTATAGGTAGAAGATTTACAGCAGAGGTTATAAGCCATAACTACGGAGGCTATACGGCAGTATCCAGAAGGTATGCGGCGTATACATACTGTATACCTTCCACTATATCCCTGATGCCAAGTAAATACACTGCGCCAACAATGGCGCCTATAATACTAGTTACAAACATTTTTTCTCTTTTTATATTTTAACTCTATAGTTAATATGTAGTAGAAATATTAAAGGTAATTGCAGAGGTATTTACATATAACTGTATATCACGTTGAGTAAAAAGATTTCCACAAATTTTTTTTATTGTAAAATGATAAATACATATGAAATCATCAAAGCTGATGAGTATAGTAATCTCCGTTTAAATCTACAATCGTTTGCCAACGTTTTGGGAACTTTTCAATCCCTTCTGCGAAAAATTGTGGCGTGCGCGAGTCCAGAAAGAGATCGGCGTAATTTATGACCTCCTGATTTGAATGGAAGATTGTGCCATTAAGATTCAGCTGCAAATGTGAAAAGAGATAGAAATCTGAAGGAGCCATGTCGGGGCTGTATGGTGAATATTGCATCAAATTCCACTCCAGCTTGTAGAGCGTCCAGTCGGTCATTGTACTAACGTGTGGTTAGGCGTTGTCTTAATGGAAGAGAACACCTTCCTTCTGAACTCGTTTCTTCGTTTTTCGCGAATGGAATCGTGAACTTTGATTAGCATGTTGCTGTATATTGCACTGTTGATAGTCTGTCCGCTTTTCAGGTACTCTTTGTACAGAATTCCACGACAATCCCACCAGATGCAGAGGAGCACCTTCTTGTTAGTTAAGTTAAGCAACAGAGTCAGCTGATTCCCTAGGTGCTGACCACCCTCCTTTATGGTTTGTATTGTTGTAGTACACCCATTTTTCATCACAGGTTACAGTTCTGTCCAGAATGTTCTCTTTCCTTTGATCTCTGAGCAGAGCCAAGCAACATTTTTTTCTCCTGCGCTTGTCTTCAGCAGTCAATTCGTGAGACAACCAGCGGTTGAACTTAAACGTAAGGTTTATGAATTTTAGAGAGTTAACGTTAGGTTTATGCATTTTAGAGCGTTAACTATTGTTTTTTAGCAAACGTTAAGCTCTAACGCAATAGTTCGTGTTGAAACATTTCTGTCTTGATCAATGATTTGTCTTAACTGCTCACAATCAACTTCAATAGGGCGGCCGGAACGTGATTCATCTTTACTGTTGAAATTTCCAGCTTTAAACTTCCGAAATCAAACTTTGACTGTATCATAAGAAACAGTATTGATTCCTAAACTTTCACACATCTTTCTGTGGCATTCAGTCGCACTAAGTTTATTACAGAACTCATAGTAAGTAATCGTTATGATCTGCTGACGTGATAGCTCCATTTAAACACTTTTTTGAAGCACAAGATAATAAATTTTTAACAAACAAATTGAACAGTGATGTAGTTCCTGTGCTCTGTTTTCGAATGCAAAAATTGGTTGGCTGAAAAGCTAACACCCGCACTAATGACAGCTGCTTGCGCGAAGGTATCTCCCCTTGACGGAAAGCTTTTTACTCAACGTAATAGTATAATATAGATACAGATGTGTATATTGTATTCATAGATATAATATCAGGCCTGTAGCTAGACCATGCTTCCAGGACAGGCAAATCTTTTTTCTGGAGAGGCAAAATTATTTCTTCATTTTTTTCACAGTCTTTTACAATCTCTTAAAAAATATGTATATTACATATTCAGCAAAAGTTTAGAGCCCTTCCCAGTATAATTGATAAGTGTTATTCGTTCATCTCCCTGTCTGTCCGCAATCTAACTTTTGTATATATGCTTGCATTGTGACAAAAGTGGTAGCTGCTGTTGAGGTTTGCTACAGCAGGGGTCGTTGATCGGTTTTTCGTGAAACCGCCGTGGTAAAAAAATCTGGACATTTGCCCTTTTATGTCTCATTAATAATTTTTAAAAATGATATTCCAAGAAATTCTTATACATAAATTCTAATACCTATAAAAAGGGAATCGCAAGGGATCAGGTAAAAATATCCGTTTTAGACAGTTTCTATCTTAGGTATAATTGCTTACAGTGCCTAGAAGTAACTAGTGTGCTTATCGCCAATACAACCATAATAAAAAAAATGTGTCAGAAAGGAGGAAAAACCAGATTCTCCGCCAGAGGGCGTCGAGTTCCCACCGTGGTTAATTACATTTGAAGTTTCATGTAAAAGGCTTGATCCTAATGTGAGTTTCGATATAATTACCGCTATGTTTTCAAACAAACTATACGAATTTTTCTATTTCTCTAATATTTTAAAGTAAACATACATTATAACATATACTATGCTTCTTTAATGATAAATTAATATGGATAATTCCGCAAATACTACGAAAAGAAAAGCTGATCGAACATGCTTCGTTCCTGGATGTTCAAGTGGATATAAAATTAACAAAACTAAAATAACTCTATTTTTCACCCTTAAAGACAAAAAACAATTTGAAAAAATGGTTAAAAGCCGATAAAGACTTGAACCAATATTCAGTTGTGTGTGAATCGCATTTTGATGAGCGATTTATTGAGAGGAGTTACAAATACACGATTTATTAATTATTGATATCCTAACTTTTAAATTTATTTTAACATGACTATTTTGAGAATGGTTAAATATTGTTGATAAATTAATATAATATTAAAAAAAATTAAAATATAATGAAAACTATTAATTAAAAGAATTTTTTTAAAGGATGATTAGCACATCTACCCCAATTTAAAGAAAATGCATTCTTGTAATATTTTCAGGAGAATATTTTTTTTTTCCAGATTTGAAAGAATTATAGATTTCTCATTTGATGTTTTGCTGGAATACCTTGAATTATTTTACCCAAAACTACGCTCTGAAACAACAGAAATTTTTAACAACTAATCATTATTAATTAAATTTATTATAGCTTAAAATGTTTTTTGAGCTTGAATTTACATAGCTGTGTTATACAATTATTTTAAATTTAGTATTTTAACTTTTTTCTATCTAAATTAATTAAAATATTGATTTTGTGATAATGACAATAAATACAGACTGAATTATTATCATAAATATTTTATTAATTATTGATATCCTAACTTTTAAATTTATTTTAACATGATTATTTTGTTTCATTAGTATGCTTTCATTGAATTTTGGTTTTAATACATTCACAAAATAAATTTCTTACTTTTTGTAGGGTGTCTATTGTGGAATTAAAAGTGTTTGATTTATTTCTTTTATTAAAAATTTGATTCACATTGGGAAATGTGAGTATGAGAATGGTTAAATATTGTTGATAGATTAATATAATATTTAAAAAAAACTAAAATATAATAAAAACTATTAATTAAAAGAATTTTTTTAAAGGATGATTAGCACATCTACCCCAATTTAAAGAAAAAGCATTCTTGTAATACTTTCAGGAGATTTTTTTTTTCTAGATTTGAAAGAATCATAGATTTCTCATTTGATGTTTTGCTGGTATACCTTAAATTAGTTTACCCAAAACTAAGCTCTGAAACAACAGAAATTTTTAACAACTCAATTTACTCTTAGTTTGGTAAGTGGATGTAAACAAGTTATGTAATAATAAATACCGATTAAAAAGTTGTCAAAATAGGGGTAAAAAAATTTAACTGCATAAAAAAGGACATGTTTTTACAACAATTTATCATAGTATGATGTATTTATCCAATATATTGTTTTAGAAATAACTAAATGTTGTTGGAAGAAAATCGTCCTATAATAAATTTTGTAACTGTTTGATTTCATTACAATTAGTTGTTATGAAAGCAGTTACATTTCTCCCCAACTGCATTTTCATTATTAGAATTTTTTTTTCTTATTTATTTTTTATCTAGAGCATTGTAAAGTACTGATTTGTTACCGAAAAAATTAGATTTAAAACGATGTTTATATACAAACGAAAGTTACCATAGCCGCGGCGAGAACACTGGCGTCATCTATCCGCGTCCTCTATTTCAAAGATATAATTTTGACGCCGATAACAACACTATTTACTTCTAGACACTGTAGTTAAGTTCTGACACTTTTCTCCGAGAGGGATTTGTGATGCTCCCGGAGGGTGGAGAATATGGAGTTTCGGAGGATGTGAGACCGATTGTACTTCTACAACATTAATAGCCATAAAATCCCAAAGCTCCATGAAGTGACATTTCGATGCTCAGGGAAGGGGCGAGGGTCAGTCCATGAATTCATCACATATTGCATAATATTCCTTTCCATAAGATCTTGAATATTTTTCGTGTAAGACAGGATTCTGTTATAGACAGGTTCCGTTTTAACAGTTTTTTCCGTTTTAACAGTTGGGTATGAGATGTAATCTTGCCAACTGTGAGAAAACTCCGGGCCGCACCTGTGATTTATTCTGTTGGGCTGATTTAGATATCAGACCAGATACTATGATCATTTAGGTTAACTGGATGAATTAGTTCAGCCATACTCGTCCGGGATGGCTCAGTTGGTAGAGCATTGTCAGCTTCAGCCAAGAGATCCCGGGCTCAAATCCTGGCATGGACTCTTTCGCTCAGCTGGGAAGATTGCATCTCATATGATTTCTTTACCAATTTGAATAACTGTGTCAAAATTAATCTAGTGTAATCACGTTTCCAGCGTTTACTGGAGGTTCCATTACCTGTGATTTATTCTGCTGAGCTGATTCAGATATCAGACCAGATCATTAAGGTTAACTGGGTGAATTAGTTCAGCCATATTCGTCCGGGATTGCTCAGTTGATAGAGCATTGGCGCTTCAGCGAAGTGATTCCGGAATCGAATCCTGGCTCGGACTTTTTCGCTCAGATGGGAAGATTACATCTCATATGAATTTAGTGGTCCGATAGGTCCAAAAACTTAGCGATCACTGGGCTACAACATGTTGATCATGAAAAGTGGTATTTGTAGCATTTACTCTTTTTGTTTGAAGATACACAGAAAACAATTCGGATACTTTATTGTCTATGGACGGTGATTGTTTGAAATACAATTTAGAGATTTTACAATACTGCAAACATTACCAAATTGCTATCCGGCATTGATAATTGAGATCTACGACGAATAGTTCTCTATAGAAAAGAGAATATGTAGCATTTATCGTTCGTTTATGTTTATTGTGATGCACAAAATAATTTCGATACGTAACAGTCTCTTGTATCATTGTCTATATACCAGACCATTACCGTCTATAGGCAGAGATTGTTTGAAATGACTTCTGTGCTATATTATGTAAGATATTCTATGATATATTATAAAGTAAACAATTTTTTTATATACATCTTCCACGTATGCATGCGATGTTTCTGTAACGGTTATTTTACAGTCATTTGTGAATAATGGGTAGAATGTATAGGTCAGTATAGGTGTTGATCTTAGAAGAGAAGTTCGCAACTTTGATGACAACTTGGTAACTTTGTTTATGAAATTTCGTGTCAAACACTTATTTGTAAAATTCGAGAAATTAAAATTTTACGAATTGTTTTAACTGAATTATGGTCCAGATTGTGTGTAATGAAGTCACAAGATTTTTCTTGCCAAAACAAAGATTTAAATAAGATTGCTCAACATTAAATGAGTGAATTAAGTGTCCAGCCATTGACTTCGATTTTAGAGACTTAATCGTTATCATGCATTTCAGTCTTCATAAAAGTTTTTTTCCTAACAAAATGGTTTGCTTTATTAAAGACTATGCTTTGAGTCTAAACTATTTTTTTGCATTATGCTTATTGTAATATGCGTTTATGGGAATTTTGTCATTTTTATTGTGTTTCAAAATCTATGCATTGCACATTGTTTTTATTTCTTGTTTAATGATAAGAATTAAATTTTGAAGCCTTGTTTAAAGACATGAAAATGTTTCATTGGTCAATAAAATATTTGAAATAACATAAATACGTTGGGTTTTTAAATTAAATAATTTTAATTTATATATTTAACCTACATTTATATTAATAGTACTTTCAAGTATTAAATAAAAAGATTTTAAATAAGTTTGAAAAAGATGCAGACAAAAATATTATCTAGTAAAACAGGCATAATATCCAGGATTCTAATGGTTTTTGTAATTTTCTTTTAAATTGGAAAAAATCCTTTGTTTTAAAGCTTTTTTTGTTTGTTGGCTTTTTTAAAGCAATACCACACAAATAAAACCCATCATAAAACTATGTGAGCTTGAAAATTGGATAAACAAAAAATAATTCTGTATAATATTAAAATTAAAGTTTTATATTCGGAAGCAGAAAACATGTTCTCTTAACAAAAAAAAGAAAAAAAAGATTCATTATTATTTATTTAGGAAGCAAGCAACAAAAATTACTATATTTTAAACTGAAAATTATGGAAATAAGTCACTATTAATGATTTTTTTTCTCAAGTACAAAATCGCTATTTTCTAACACAATTACAAAGAAATTTTTATTCTTAAATGCAAGAAAGTTGCAATTATTTTTATTCAGATTCCACGACAGCGAATAGCGTTTTCTATATTCTATGAGGACAAAATAAAGGATCTTTCAGAATATAGTGCAAAAATATGTGTTATAAGCGCATTTTCGCGACACGACAATGCAGAAAATATCATCATCGGAGAACAATCATTTGTAACTCACGATTCAATGCATTTATCAAAAAAGGAGAAATGCTATTCGATTCTAAATAATTTTCAATAATCTTGCCTGCGAATTTCATGTTTTTAAATGTAAAAAAATGTTGTGAATGTATAATTAAGTTTCGCGTTATTGAGCGGGGAAAAATATTTTTTACAAAGAGCTTTAATTGAATATTGTTTGTAAATTGTTCAAAATAATACGTTTAGGAGTCACTAAAAAAATTTAAACAATGAGTATTTTATAACTAAGTCTGGTTCATTAGTTTTCCCAATAAAGTATACTAGCCTTTAATTATGAAATGTTAATGCACTTTTAACACTTTGATAAATTTTTACATAATATTTACTTCTTCTTTTTCCATACGGAAACTGTGTGACTAATTTGAATATGTATATCGCATGGGAAGAAGAAGGGGAAAAAACAACAAAATATAGTAAAATAAAACACATGATGTCTTTGTTAAAACTAAAAATGAAAGGAGAAAAGGCATCAGAAAAAAACACTTATAAAAAGGATACTTAATTTCTATAATATTCTCAGTTGTAAATTAAATATATGCTATTTAATGAATATAAAATATAACATTCAAATGGTCATACATGACATTTAGAATGCCATTATAAATCCCCTTTATTCTGAAAAACCCTGCTAGATATTGCAAATCTGTGTGACACTGATTTCACAAACTTTTATCATTCATAACTGAGCAAAGAAAGGTGTCAAAGAATGTTTTCGACTTTTATTGACAAACCCCCAAAAGCAGCCTATAGAAGTTAATAGTGATGAAAATACATGTTTGTAAGACATGTTTACTGCCTCTTTTGTATAACCTATTGTGTCAAGCCATGAAATAGATAGAAAGCACACTATAACTGAAAATCCAAGCTTTTGGTTTCTACCACGCATGGTAACAATACACTTCACTTGTTGCAGTTCTATAAAGAAAACGATTTTCACGGGCATCGGATACTCCTTTGAGTAAAAGAGTTAAGAGGATAATCTCTAAATCGTATTATTCTCTAAAGTCTTTAGTTTTAGTTCTTGGGGAAGCGGTAAGGTAAATTTCTAGAAAACATATGCCCCACGCTGTAATCTACACCAGCTCTTGGATTGAGAGAGAAAAAAAGTTTTACAAATGATTTATTTTGTTTAAAATCTGAATTGAGAGGTTTTGGGGATGGGCGTCTTTTTGGCTAGTCTTATTTGAAAAAAAGTAGAAAAAAAAATGAAGTAAAGAAAAGTTTGGAAATTTAATGTTTTTTCGATGAGGGTATCGAGTCAATCACATTAGGATGGGCAAAAAAATTTCAAGTTGGGCTTTGCCCATCCTGGCTACGGGCCTGTATAGTATGTGAATGTGATTAGAATATACATATGTATATCTCATATTCATTCCGGCAGAAATAACATACAGCCAAAAAAAAAACGAAACTTCCATCTTAAGCAACTTAGCTAAAAGTCAGCAATCTGATATTGTGTTTAATAAATGTATACTAAATTATTTTGTATTTTACTTTACTTCTATATTATTTACCATTAGTAATGATGTTATGTATATAATAAATGTATATTAAAGTACTGTTTTGAACATGATTGGCCATTGATAATGGGAAATATGATTGACAACAATCATATTTGGTGATGTATCTTTCGGGCATAGAAAAAACGCAAGTAATAAATTAACTGACGATTCATTTTGAAATTTGATTTATTAAATATCACTAGACATGAGTTGTATTAGCTTACATTTAACTATATCAAGAAAAGATTGTCTAAGAAGTTGAATTGTATAGCACCTCGCCTTAATTATGCTAAACTTTGATTGGCTTATAGGCACAAATTATTTTTTTGAGACCAAACAGTGCTGCAAAATTCATCACAGGCAGACTTGCTAGGCGAATAATTACCTTCATGGTTTAATATTTTTATCGCTCACGATAAAAAATGCCTTATGTTTATTGACTTTGATGAAATGAGATACTGGTCTGTCAACTTAATTTCAATTGAAGCTATTTTAGAATGTACACTTATTTAAATGTAACACATCCCTCAAACATGGTTGTTTTTAACAATATTTCTATAAATTTACCTTTAATGCAGTTTTATTGCAAAAAATAATTTTGAGGAAAACTGGCTGCCTGGTATACGAAAAGCTAAGCAGTCATTTTGAAATGGTTTATGATTGTCACATGATTTGCATTATTATAATATAGATCTTAATTTCTGGAAAATAATTTTTAATTGTTTTATACATTTTTCAGATAAATTAAATTTTGTGACATGTATACATGTCTGGAGAAAATATAGATTACTGCAAAAAAGATTTCGAACAAAAAATGGTCTATGGGTTAGAATTGCAGAAAATGCATTTTCAATTGCATGTATGAGTTTTCTGCTGAACTAAAGTTTATTATACTAAATGAGGTGAATATATTTTAAATAAATTTACATACAGGATGGCACAAAATTAAATGGATATTATGGATTCTATGAAAAAACTCAGAAAAATATTTTCACAATTAATTTTTAAGTACTATTTGATGTGTATGAAAATTTGTAGATTAAATAGAGGGATAAAATAAAGTATTTAAATAGATTATCGTCAATGGCGATCTTTTACAAAAGATTTTACCCAAATTCTACAACAGATACCAACGTTTTGTGGTTGGCTGAGAAATAAATATCGTTATTAGGAAAGCATAATGTTTCGTACTCGGCAATGCTTATCTAATAAAACACCAAAAGATATACTAGAATCCAGAAATAGCAAAAATAGTTTAAACTGGAATCATAAAATAAATCAGGAAAAGGGAAGTTTAACGAGGCACCCCCCCCCCCTCTTTTGAAACAAAGTTTATTTTTATCTTAAAAGTTTATAAGAAAGACAGTGTAACTGTAAAAGAACTTCATTGTGTGAAATAATGTTTAGCATAAACATTCTTTAATTTAAATTTTCCCAATCATCAGAAAATATTATAAGCTTATAAATAAATCTGTATAATAAAAGAACAGATTGAGAATTGTAAAAATTCTGATATTATATAAAGAAAGATAAAAATAAAAATGTGTTTTGGACAGCGGGCGTTGAGGCTATAATAAAGAATAATCTATAACTATAATAAAGAAGGATGTTTGTGTGTTTGTGCATTGTGTTCTGAGGAGACCGCTGCACGCAGAGCTACAAAATCGAGAGGGAAATGCAAAATTTAAAGAATTCTATGCATGTAGTTTTGCGCCTCAAAGCCCGATTTTGGAATCTTTAAATAGATTTTTTTTTAATTTAAATCTTTATACGATTTTTAGCTTTTTTTCACGTTTTGCTGCAATTTTTTCCGCATTAGTAACAGGAATCCGGTTTCAATCTTTTAGCCCTATATAGGAAATTTCCTCCTCTTTTCAATAAAGTTTATTCGGAATTCGTACAGTAATTTTTGAATTTTTGGCAAATTTTTTCCTTTGACACTAAGAATTTTTTCCCCGAATGCTTGATTGGTTTGTTGGTTGCTTCCATTCCGACCTCAGGTACGCTCATTTTCATCTTTTTTTTTCTTCTCATTTTAGCTTGAAGAGAGTTTATAATTCGTTACAGATAAAAAAAAAAATCATGATTTTAAAAGGGAAGGGCGGGTTATTAATTATCCTGATTTGGATTTTTTGACTAGATTTTTTAATTTTATTTTTTTAGCATTTTCTAACCTTTTTTTCATGTTTTGCAGTGTTTTTTGTTTCAAATGATGTTACATATCGTCCATTGAAAGTCAAAGACCATTGGAGTAAGGCTACTATATATTATAGTAGCTCTATGTTAGAGGACAGTTGTGATAGGTAGCTGAGAAGATTCTAGGCACAGCTGCAAATCAACCTAGCAATTGTGATTGACAGATGAAAAGGTCATCAACTGATTGTTATTCGAACAGCGATTTGTGGAATTTTCGTGATTTGTTTTATTCAATTTTTAGAGTTTTTTCATGTATATAACGTCATTTATGTATTTGATTTCAAAAATTTGCAACGAAAACTTACTGTATTTGCAAGGCTGTTCACATAGGCTGCGGGCCCTGGTATTAATTCCAATGCGGGACCTCTCACCATAAGTATGATACAATAAAACGTGTTTAGACGAAAACGCGAACAACCAGTGAAAAATGCTGTTTTAGACAGGTTGCTTTCGTCTTAGAAGGTATACATACGTTTTTTTTTTTTTTTTTTTTTGGTAGGATCATGATTTTTTTCCCGTTTATAGGAGGATACCGTTATAAAAGGTTTACTGTATTACAAAATAAATTTGCTGGATGTTTTTTTTTCTAGAAAATGTATATAGTATTTGCCTACAATTTTATTATTTTTCTTTTACAGTATTACAGTTTATGATGCATTTGTAACAAACACTTTTTCACATAAAGTTTTTAAATAGAAATTGAAAATATTAATAAATTTTAATTGTATTTATCAATTAATTTTGAATGAAAAAGTTAAAAGTATGAAAGAAATAAAATGCGAAACACTGTGTTACTTTAACCAATTTCAATACTGATTCCTGGTCACAATTTCTTGATGGGGAGGGGAGGGGGAGTGAAAAATTATTTTTGATCTTGTTGCGCACAGTTGAGAAACAATTGACACAGTTTTATTGTCACATTATTTATAAAACTAGCTGACCCGCCCAGCGTTGCCCAGGCACATGATGATAGATTTAAACAAACATCAATTTTATATCTTTAACCCGATTTTGTATGAAATTATATTTTTAAATGAAAAATTCACAAAAAATATTGATATTTAGTGATAAAAGTGCTCGTTAAAAGACATTTTCTTGCCTTTTCATGTAGGGTCGTTTCATAGTTTAAAAAAAAATCTTGTTGTCCGAACTCTTTGAAATTTTATCAGTTGTAAATATAAAAGTTTTACAGCTCGCGTTAAAATTTCGTAAAAAAATGTTGTTGTCTAGTTGTAAAGCAATATTTTTTCTTCTCGTTTTTTGTTTGTTTTCGTGTCGGCTCCTTTAACATAATAATAAAAAACTAGTTTTCATCTTCCGAACTTTCTGATAATTTAATCGGTTATAAATATGACTGTATCCAAGCTTCCGTTAAAATTTCGTGAAAAAATATGCATATTTATTACATTGAAAATATGAGGCGAAGCAGGTCAAAGCCACGCCGAAACCTCCTGCTTTTTACCGTTTTTTTTTTTTTTTTTTTTTTTTTTTTTTTTTTTTTTTTTTTTTTTTTGAAAATTTCTCAGATATTTTCTTTAAATACTTCTACCTGTCCGAATGTTTCGAAATTTTAATAGGTGATGTAAATCTGGTCTACCGAGATGCTTTAAAAAGATTGTGTCAAAATACGGACGTTTAGTTATTTTTAGCGTAAAAAAAAGATCGTCTCCATGAGGCGCGAAGTGACCTGAGTTTGAAGGTTTTCTGAAATGGTTAAAATTCGTATTTTTTAAAACCAATTGTATTGTCGATTAGAAGAAGGTTCCAGCTTTAAGAGCATATTTTTGTTTTGTCAGTACCTCTAAAATTGCGCCGTGAAGAGGCGTTACCATAATATTAAAAATGCCTTTCGGAAAATGACTCTTTTTTAATTCTTTTTTTCAAAGTGTTAACAACGATATTTTTTCGAATTGACTGCGGTATTTGAGATGTAAGAGTATAATCTTTCCGAATATGTAATCAAAGTTTAACTGTCCTGAACGGTTTGGCTGATTTAAAACTACGAAATCACACACACACACACACACACAAAAAAAAAACACATGTTCGTTCTTCGTTTTCTCCAACGGCGTGAATCGGGTTCTGGGCATGCGCAAGCACTTTTGCTGGCTCCCAAAGAAAGATATGAGTTTTTAATTAATATCTCGCCTGATTATAAAAAAAATAAAAATCTGAGCCTCAGGTGCATTAGGACCTACTTTAGACTATCCTCACCCAAAATTTCAGACTTCTATGTGCGGTAGATTTTCCTAGGTATCGCAGACAGACAAATACAGAGAAAACTTCCTTTTACTAGTATAGATTAGCTTAAGTACTCATTATTGATAAATGTGCTTCACTTTGAGAAAGTTGCCATAGCAAGGCTTTAGCAAACATTATTGATATTTAATAATTTCTGTGCTTAAAGTATTTAATACTAACATTTCTGTTTAATTAAATATGACAAACTATTTTAGCTTTTGTGCAGTTTCAGATTTTTTAAAATTCTATTACACTTTAAAATAGGAAATTCCTTGAGAGGGTACTTTGATGGGGGAAATTCTTAAAATTATGGTCGTACAAGCCGTAAACGTTGAATCGTGCAAATTGCTGCAAAGGCCAAACTTTAAACTCATTTAGCTCCAAACACTGTTTTTCAGCCGTTTTGTCAGGATAACTTCTGAACAAGTTAATGGATTTACAAGTTTCTTTTTTTTTAAATAAAGCAAATTAAATTCTCGGCAAATTATACCTGAAAAAGAAAAAGAAACATTCTTTTCTCTAGCTATAATATAAAATAGGATCCATTTGTATGGATTTTGAATTTTTTATTATTTTTTTTAATTTTCCCAATTTTTTGTTTATTTTTCAAGTATAATAGAGAAATAACGTAATAACCCACGAAATAATATTTTAAAAAAAGGACTCAAAACTATATAATCTGAACTTCAAAATCGTTATAAAATTTGCTTCGCAAGATAAACTTGTCATACACTAGTAAAACTATTGTTATTATTATTATTGTGTGTTTATTTTAATTATTATTATTTTTTTTTACTTATGGTTTTTTAGTTCTATAAAACATCTATAAATAAATTCAAAAAGAAGTAAATAATCTAAATTATATACAAGGTTCCTAATCCATGATCAAACTGCAGTAAATTTTCTTCATTTAAACTTTTCTGTGCCACTTTAAGTTACGTGAGTGTTATCGTGCGCGTACTGGGAGATTTATGACTTCAAATTGATTTAAGATTATAATATTTATATGTGTTTTAAAACTATTTATGACTTGAAAGTAATAAATATTAAAAATATTCCTTTAAAGTTTCATACAAGTGATTCTAATAGTTTTAATTCAAATTATTTAACCAGTCACTGACTTATGACATTTTAAAGGTATTTGACTCCTTAAATTCAAATATATCAGGAAATGTTATTTACTTGCAATAGCAATTTTTGTCCCTTTTTATCTTATAGGCTCCTTAGTTGACTTATGTTAAAATTGAACGAAAAAAGACCATCTAAGTACCGAGTCATTTGGATAATAAAAACTGTAGCAATAATGAAGAACTAAATAGTTTGATAATACAGGGAAATGTATTAAGATATGAATTACTTGAAAATAGGTTGTTTAAACACTGGCTCCAATTGCCTGACACCTGAGTCTTTAATGTGTGGGTTCTGCATTTTTTAAATAAAAGCTGGACTGTTTTTCAAACGTAAAACGCCCAGCTGTCAAGTATTTGATACATATGAGCCCTGCGTCCCCCCCCCCCCCCCTGGTCTACCCGTAAGAATGTTCTAGCAAATATGGACATTTGAATTTTTATATTTGTTAGTTATTTTTATTTAATTTTTTTCCTAAAAAGGTATGAGTCAACTTTTTTTGGTATTTTATTTTTTAAATAAGCCCTAACCCCCCCCCCTCCCAAGGAGAGCCGGACCCTGGTTATTTGTACCGGCTCTACCCCCCTTTGTACGGGCCTGTGTATTTGTATCTCAAAACAAAAAAAGAAAATACGTCATTTTGTTTCGGTTTCACAAGTTAATGATAATTCCTAATTTTTAACATTGTTGGTTTAATTCTGTGGGGAGGGGCGAGTGTTCGGTTGTAATTTAAATATTGCATTAATGCTATGATCAAAACTCCCTATTCCCTCCCTGCCTCCAAAATCCGAAATTTTTTATTATTAGTCCGATTCAAACAAAACCTTTTCTAACATTTTTCTCAGGTGCTAGATAAACTTCGGAATAATTTTTTTCAGCCCTTTGTTACCACACTTTCTGAACATTTATCCCCAGGGAGGGATATTTTCATGGGTTCTATGGGCCCAATTTCAATGAGAATTAGTTCATTCAACTTAATACGAACTAATTAAGATGTAGATAACTATTTAAGATACAGATTTGGCACCCCATGACGGTAGAAAGTGGAATTTAAAAAAATTTGCAGCGCGTGCGCAGCACGTCTGCTATACGGTGTCGTAGGCAGCAGGGACACGTGCAAGAGTTTTGATCAGAAAAGTTTTATTTAAAACTCAGTGCGCCCCCTAGCGGTCGGAAGCGGAACTAAAATATTTTGCATTTAAAATTGGTCCTATTCAAACAAGGGTTCCGACTTCAATGAGAATTGATTCATTCAACTTAACATGAACTAATTAAGATATAGATAACAAATTAAGACATAGATTTGATGCTCCCTGGCAGCAGAAAGTGAAACTAAATGATTTTTAGCATGTGCACAACATGCCTTTTATATGGTGCCAGTGGAGACACGTGCTGGAGTTTCGTACAGAATGAAGTTTGTTTAGAACAGAGTGCACCTCCTGGCGATGGAAAATGTAACTAAAAGATTTTTCCTTTAATCATGATCCGATTCAAACGAAATCTTTTCTAACATTCTTCTGAGGTCTCCCAGGTACTAAATAAACTTTGGTATCATTTTTTATCATTTTTTTTGGTATCATTTTGTACTACCTGATGTGTTTACCTGATGTGTTGATGATTTTGTACTACCTGATGTGCCCGGCAACGCCGGGCACATCAGGTAGTACATAAATAAACCATATAATAATATAATACAATTTATATCACATATGGCTACACATATAAGCTTTATAACATTAGATATATTTTATTGCCATTTTGGTGACTGCCATGTTTGGCAAATCCAATTTTTTCACACAAAATTAAGCCAATGTCCCTATAAAATAGGAAGTACCAAAATTAGTTTATAGCAAACAACAAATTATGAGAGAAGTTGAACACTCTGATTAGTGTTTATGGAAATGTCTTGTTTCTTATTTCATACAATAAAAAAGGTTTATCACCAGTATACGCATTCTTACTATACTTTTGAGGGTAACCTTTATCGCATATCTCACAAACATAAAGTTTCACATTAGTAAGAAATAATAGATGCTTAATAAAATGAGCCTTTTGGATATCTTTTGTTGCCGAATTTACAAACAAAATATTTCTCGCTAGTTTGAGAACAAATATGGGCATTTAACTAACCTTTTTGAGAAAATCGTTTGTTGCATGTCTCCCACATACGAGGAATGAATTAGCAGCTTCTTGCTTAAATCACTCTTACATGAGAATTTCTGGTTGCGTATCTCACACATAAGAAGGTTTCTAACCAGTATGGAATAACAGATGCTTGTCTAAATCACCCTTACAAGAGAATTTCTTCTTGCATATCTCACATACAAAATGTTTCTTACCAGTATGAGAAGGAATATGAGCATTTAAATTAATCTTCTGCGAAAATTTCTTGTTGCATATCTTGCACACAAAAGGTTTCTCACCAGTATGAATTAACATATGCTTGCTTAAATTACTCTTAATAGAGAATTTTTTGTTGCATATCTCACATACGAAAGGTTTCTCACCAGTATGAGTTAACAGATGCTTGTTTAAATCACCCTTACGTGAGAAATTCTTGTTGCATATCTCACACACAAAAGGTTTCTCACCAGTATGAATTGATAGATGGTTGTTTAAAGTACACTTATGAGAGAATTTTTTGTTGCACATCTCACACAGAAATGGTTTCTGACCAGTATGAATAACCAGATGTTTTTTTTAAAACACTCTTATGCGAAAATTTCTTGTTGCATATTTTGCACACAAAAGGTTTCTCACCATTACGAATTAACAAGTGTGTGCTTAAATCACTCTTACGCGAAAATTTCTTGTTGCATATCTCACACACAAATGGTTTTTCACCAGTATGAGTTAATAGATGCACGTTTAATTTATCATTACGAGAAAATTTCTTGTTGCATATCTCACACACAAAAGATTTCTCCCCAGTATGAGAAAGAATATGAGCATTTAAATGAGTCTTCTGTGAAAATTTTTTGTTGCATATCTCGCACACGAAAGGTTTTTCACCTGTATGAATTAACATGTGTTTGTTTAAATTACTCTTAATAAAGAATTTCTTGTTGCATATCTCACACACAAAAGGCTCACCAGTATGAATTAATAGATGGCTGTTTAAATTACACTTATGAGAGAATGTCTTGTTGCATAGGTCACACACAAAAGGTTTCTCACCAGTATGAATTAGCATGTGCTTGCTTAAATTACTCTTAATAGAGAATTTCTTGTTGCATATCTCGCACACAAAAGGTTTCTCACCAGTATGAATTAATAGATGGTTGCGTAAATTACACGTATGAGAGAATGTCTTGTTGCATAGGTCACAAACAAAAGGTTTCTCACCTGTATGATAGCGAAGGTGAACATTTAAATGACTCTTTTGAGAAAATTTCTTGTTGCATACATCACACACAAACGATTTTTCTTCGTGAAAGTCGGAAGATCCTTTTTTAGAAAACTCTTGTGAAGAAATGTTTGGCTGCATATTTCACACTTTAAAGATTTCTGTGAGTGATAAGATATATATATATATCTGCATTTATGGCTTCATGCGTCTGCAATAAATAGACTTGTGTTAATATATCACATTTTTTAGTTAATTAAAACCTATTTAAGAAAAATAGAAACTTCACATGAGAAATTAAAAGACCCTTAGAACACTAAATTCAAATAATAAAAACTCAACACAAAATTTTATCACGGTATTAAAAACTGCGGTAGACTCCTGATTAATTGCCACTCACATTACGAGGGGCATGACATATATGAATATTATCAGATGCATTTGCTATATGTAAAAGATTGAACAATAATTACAATTACTGTAAACAAAATAAATAGCTAATATCATAAATTAAAACAAATTTATGAATAAAATTCCATAATTACATACTAGTTCCAACCCTCGAAATTTGACATAAGAGAATATATTAAATAAGTATGTTAAAATGTAAGCTTATGAATAAAAGAAAAATGTACTTAGAATAAAATATTAATTTTATTCAATTTTATATGAATATGAAATCACATTTCATGTAGGTTCCACAATAGGTTTTATTTTTTTTTAAAGTACAACTTCCTTATATACCACATTAATAGTTATACTACTTTTTCGCACTGTTTGCTCTTTTAAATTTTCAAATTTTTTACTCAAGACATCGCAACATATAACAGTTCATGGGTAAATAATGGTTCAGGTAAATAAATAGCAACACAATCCAATGTATGTCCTTGTGCTTTATTAATTGTCATACTAAATAAGGAATTGTATCGTCCTGAACTGGAAGAAATGTCAAAGAATCAACAATATTTTTTTCTGGTCAAGGAAACCCACTACTTAGTGTAAAATTCTAAGGAAAAAGATAAAATAGAAAAATAGTAATGAAAATAATTTCATTAAAAGACATTCATAATACTTTTTTACTTAATAATAAGAATAATGAAGGTATTTGATATTTTTTCAATGGTTAACAAGGCACTACTTGACACTAGTAGTAAATGCTAGCATGAAATCTAAACAAAGAATTGTTGCAAGTTTACAAAGCAAATTTCCTTTTACTTTTTCTATATAATTTTTAAATTAAACAATGTTTCAATTTTCCAATATTTTTACCATATTTTAAATATATTTCTATCTTTGAAATTTTCTAATGTGCTTTTACTGTAAATAGAACTGAGAAGAAATTTTGTTTAACTTATATGTAAAATATTATTTTACTCGGAGTAACTATAATTATGGGCTTTTAATTATTTATTTTTCTTTCTTGGATTGTATTGAAAATCATATTAAAATTAAGATTCAAAATACATTTAAAACATTTATTGTGATTTTTGGTAATCTTCGTGCTCATATAAAATATTTCATCTTTTTTAAATAACGCATTGTAACCTATATGTTTTTTAGATTAATGGTTTTAGAGTTATTACTATTTTCCCAATTACAATAATTTATTTCATTTGCATACTCAGAACATTCTCTAGCTAAAATTTGCTGAACAATTTTTCTAACTTTGACCAGTACCCTACCAATTTAATACTAAAGATATATAATTAGTAGTAGTCAGGGTTGGCATTAATCGATTACTATTTTAGTAATTGATTAGTCGATTAAACATTCAATCATACGAAATTTAATCATGATGAATGTAATCATGATTGAAATTGAAAAAGTAATTACCCTTAAAAATTACATTGACGAAAATTAAATATGGCCACCATTTAACTTCTTTAAATTCACTTTTATTGCTATGAGGCTGTTATTAAGGGTCACTATGCGATTTTCCTTACTTAAAATTATAAAGGGTCACATAACATTATCCAGATACACGCAGGTCAAAATGTGTAAATCATTTAGGCTAGAAGAGACAGTTGAGCTCTTTTTATAAAACTGAAATAATTTTCTTTTGTAATTAATATATAAAAAAGCGAACAATGTTATCAAATAACTAAATTTTCAAGAAACTAATTGAAATAAAATTGAATTATGTTTATATCACAAAAAAATTTGTGAAAAACTGTAAAAAAAAGAATATGGTACAAGCAAAATATAACAGTTCAATGCATATGATACTATGCATCATAAAATTTTAAGAATAAATCATTAGCGTTGCTTTTAATTTTTTTCCCTTTCACAAAAATGAATCTTTTAAACTTACTCATACACCAACTAATATCGTTAATATAACCATAACATTTCAAGAAATTTTTACGCTGTATATTTACATATTTGTAAACATTTCAAATAATTAAAAAAAGATTCCGAATCAGATAACTGATTTGTTCTGGCAAATGGCGTTCAAATAAACATGCTAAATTATGCTTATATCATTAAGAAGTTGCGTCAAACTGAAAAAGAAAGAATATTGTATAAGAAAAATGTGACAGTTCGATCTTAGCTTAACACAATACTGTAGGAATAAACCGTAGCCTATGATGATGTGCGGCGCTGTAATAACAGCGACGTGCATCACCGTAGGCTACGATAGTCTTTTACTAATTTTACTAATTAATGAATATCCTTTCGTGGCTTCTATACTTTGGAAATCTACCCAAAACATGCACTCAGGCCCTGACTATCGCAAGGGCACCCGGGGCCCATGCTCTGGGCACAAAATTTCTGAGGGGCACGAAATTTTTCGTAATTTCATCTAAATTTCCATTTACAGAAATCATAATTGTGCCAACGTTTCTATTTCTTTTAGTACTTTTGCTTGCAGTCAGTATCAGTTTGGTTTTCCCATTTAATATCAATAACATCATTAATAAGTAGACTTCTTATTATTTTCTAGTAATTGGTGTACTGTATTTATCAAGTCATTCAATTTTATCATATTGCACATTTATTCGAAAAGTGGAACAACTGAAAAAGTGTGATATTTGAGATATTAATACTATAAAATGACAAAAATATAACTAAAAGCACGTTTCAATAAATAATAGAAAAAAATATTTTATTTTTTTTCCTGGAACCGTTTTTTTAATTTTCCGGAAAACGTAATTTTTTGAGTTGACACTTTTCGAATAAGTGTGTAATACGTAAAAAAGACTAGTATCAGTAAATTAACCTATCTAAGGGGGCACGAAAAATTGAAAGTGCCCTGGGCAACTTGCTAGTCGGGCCCTGCATGCACTTTGACCCATTTTCTTAAAAGGATCTTTGTTTTATAGCAAAATGAACAATAGTGTTCGATTCCTTCGTATTTAACCTTTAACTGCTGTTAGCGGTCTGATAGACCGCTGCTTTTTTCAATTTTCATAGTTTAACATGTCATTTTTAGTTTAACTACAGATACTATTGCAATTTTGTTTCGTTTGGAGCTCTAGAACTATCGCTAGAATCTTCTGAATAGGTGAATCACTATTTTGGTACGATATGAGTTGAACAAGGCGCCAATGGGTAATTTTGAAAGAACTATCATGTTACGATTTACGACAAGATTCTTTAACATATCATGTATCTTGATTTGTACAATACAAATTTTTCAATCTGCCTCCTGATATCTTGGTACGATATTAGTAGAATGGAGTGCCAATTCGTTATTTTAACTGTTCTATCACGTTTTCGAGTTACACCGCATGATGTTTCAGTCAGCCTCGTGATATCTGGGTATGATATGAACAGAACAAAGAGCAAATTCGTTATTTTAGCGGTCCTTTCATGCCATCAAGTTTCGAGATGCAATTGTTGCCAAATTAAAGCTTAAACAATGATTTTTTTATTTCTTCCAATTTAAATGTAAGAAAATCCCCAGCTTCCAATCCCCTTCCCGTTTTTTTCTTCAAAACTGTCTGAAAAGGGGTAGCACAGAAGATTACACCAGAAAATTTAAAATTAATTTTCATTAAGTTAAGCACACCCAATCATCAGATTCAATCAGGTCTAGGACTTTTAATCCATCAGAGGACCCCAGTGGCTTCGAGCTCATTCATTAGTCACACACTTGTGCTCATACCGTGCCACTATTGGCAGTGGGCAAATTTTAAAAAAATCAATTTTCTTAATTACCACCATTTTTTTTAAGAAGATAAAATTTGCCTTGCTTAATGACAAATTACTTAAGGCAAAAACAAAGCGAGTTATACTACTTCAAAAAAGTGGTGCCAAACAAACAATCTGAATTTTTTTTAAAGTAGCCCACTGTCAACACTGTATCGTACCTGAACCCAAAATTTCTGCTTAAAATCAACCTGAAACATGACCTGAACTTGAAGTATCACAACCGAACACAACCCAAACTCGGAGAGAACGAATATTAATCTATATTTGTAAAACGTTATTGAAAAGTAGTTTATAATTAAACCTCTAATATTAATTCTATCATTTTTGTATAAAAATGAGCCTATATACACTCATTATATTCAAATATATAGTTTGTTTCATTTGATAAATATTCAGGCCTTTTTCTTGAAAATTCAGTCATCTCAAGCTTGACCGCAAAGAGTCTAAACCTAACCCCAAACCGAACCAAACCTGAAATATTTAAAGTGGACCTTTACCAAGACACTCCGCATGTTGGGGTAGGTAAAATTGGGATATCTGACCAGATACCAGACTTTAGCTGTGAATCCAGGAGGATAAAACAAGAAGAAACTTGAAAAAAAAAATAAAGAAAATAAAAGGGCCAAAGTCGGAAAATATGACATTTTTAATCATTAATTAAATTAACTAATTAGTTTGAGAATTGATTTAATCACTAATCGGAGAGAGGGATTGAAATTAAATTAATTATTAATCATTAGTCTATGAGTAGGATTGAAACGAAGTTCAATCGTCAATCTTTAGTCATGATTAAACATTTAATCGTTAGTTTTCAATCGTTAATCTAATTAAAATTTTCACCACCCTGGTAGTAGTCAAGATGAACAGTAGGGTTATCCCAACTGCATGTTAACATCAATATTTATTTATTTAATTTGGTGTTTATATAAAAAAATCAATAAAAATTAGTGAAGGTTGGATTCATGGTTTATATGGTTATTTTAAGTACAGTAGAAGACCTGAAAGCGCCAATCCAAAATCTGGAAGGCTCTAAAATTTGAAGTCTCTCTGGTGTGAACAATGAAATCTGCCATCCATGACTTAGCAAAACTGCAGTATAAAACAAACTGTTTTCATGAAATAAGTGATAACATAAAGCATAAAACCGAATTTTTGAAGAAGATTCTTAATTCTGAGTATATTTCCCAACTTGGGAATGCAAAAGATGTTTACCATCAAGGATTGTATTTATTTGTTAGAAAAATCCTGGAATTCCAATTCCAAATGGATGAAAGGGTGATGTAACATATGGCCTTTGTTGCTTTTTATAAAAACATATGATCATGTTCAATTTTCTGGTTTTAGAAATAACCCAGTTAAGGCTAAAGCAAAAAAGTTGTTACTTTATGCTAAGCAGATGACTGGAAATGAAGTTATTTTTTGAAGAAAATGATATTGTTGATTATATAATCTCAGATGATGCCACTGATAACTACCAAATGACTGATAGTGAAATTATTGACACTGTTTTACAATCACAAGATGTGGATTCTGATAATGATAGTTCTGATGACGAACAGTTAGTAACAAAATACTTTTTGATGAAGGTTTGGCTCTTGGAGAAAAATATCTAAAATTCTTAGAGCAGCAAACCCGTATAAGAGATGAAAAAGGAATGACATATGCAAAAAGAAAAAACCCCTCAAATTACAACATCCCAAATCGTTAGAACAAGTTATATATTGCAATATTTGCAAAATAAAAGAAAAACAATTTATATCTTCTTTAATTTCTTTAGTTTCCTAATAGTACATATACAATTCTTCTCTTTCTTTATGAGTTAAATATTAAATGATATATGATTTTTTAAAGTGTTTTCATTAAATATTTTAACCATGCTTACATTATTTTGATGTGTTTTTTATTTTATTTCTTTTATCTGGGGGGATGGGTTAGTTTTCTATTTAGACCTAAAATCTGCACAAGGTCTGGTCCCAAGCTGTGCGGATTTTGGGTCTTCTACTGTATATCATTACAAAATATCCAATGATATGAGATATTTAGTCTTTCAAACAGAAAGAAACAAAAACTGTGGTCAATATTATTTTGTTCTTTTTACAAAATGATTTAGTATTACGATTATTTTTGTTATAAAATTTATGGTTATTTTGAGTTAGTAGATAAATGCACCCAAGGCAAATACTATTATTAATAAGTTAAAATAAACTGGTTGACTTATTTGGTATAACATTGACTTTAATTATTAGAATTAAATTTTTTTATTAATGTATAAAAATTTAATACGTAATTTTATCAATAGGTGGCAAAGTTTTGTGTTTGGTGGCAAAGTGGTTTCCAGCCCTAAATTTAGTAATTTTTTTTCAATATATATTGATGCGACAGTTATAAAGTCATTAAACTTTAACACATAATATTTTTCCAATAGGTTAATGGTCTTGAAATTAAATATACATAATTCTATTTAGTTTTTCTCTTCGTATTTTATTTATATATAATTAGTAATTATTTATTGATGATTGATTTTAAATTCACAAAAGACTTAATTTTTTATATTAAATCTTAAATGCAAACATAGTAATTAAATATCTTAAATGTTTATATCATATATCATTCTTATCTTTAGAATAAATTTTGGTTTCACACATAAGTTCTCAAAAACTGCGAGTAAATTCCTTTTTATTATATTATTATTATTGGATTTTCTATTAATTTTCCATTTGTTTTTATATGATCTTCATCATTTTTATTTAATTCAATGCATTATATCAGCAGTTTTACCTATGCATATGTATCAGCAGTTATTAGCAAATTTGCAAGTATTATGTGAAATAATGAAATTATTGTGACACGTGGCTTTGCCAACTAAAATTTAATGCTTTGTTTTTCAAATTTCCTTCATCATTTGATTTCCACATTCTATTTATTGTTCAAATTTATGATTAAATCCTTTTTAGTTCTTTTTTGTTTGGCATCATCTATCTTTAAATGTGTTTATGTTTCTTGTTATATTGAGATTTCCTGGTAGGTTTTATTTTTTAGGACATTTTCTATATAATTTTTTTTTTTTACTATAACAAACATGTAAAATATTATTACATGTCATCTTTAAATTAGAGATTTGGTTATTTTTGTTATACGAACTTGTCAGCTATTTTTTTATCACTCACTCACTCATTCATTCCCTCACTCATATACAGAGAGCCAGAACATGTGATTTTCGAAGTGTGAGTCTTGAGTCCAAAGTGCCTGTGGATCTTTTAAAAAGCTCACACAATTGGGAAAACTCAAAATTATTTTTTTTTAATTATTATTTTACATTTTTAATGACAATTATTCCAATGAAAGAGCTTTCTGTATCTTACAGTAACTTTTACATTTTTTGTATCTCTATATAGTATGAATATGAAATAAATTAAAAAAATATTTGAATAAATAAAAAAAAAAACACTAAATGAAGTAGAAAAAATAAGTGAAAGAGTTTTAGGAAAAATTAAAGTTATTCTGTAAAAAGTTCGAGAGAATAGTCAGATGTACTCTTGTGAATGAATTAAAAATTATCAGTTCAATGCTCAGTTTTTCTGAGTATTGGGATAGAATATGAAATTCTTACTTTAAGTTTAGAAGTTACTAAAGAAGCAAATCTTTTTCTATGAATGAGTCAAGAGAGAATTAATAGTTTGGCTATTAGATTAATTGAAAATTCAAGCAATACTGACAAATTAAATAAGCAATTTATAAAAAGAATTCACCTGTAGAAATTTTTTTTTTGCAAAATGTAATTTTTTTGTATATCATGTTTGTGATGAATTTTAGATTTTCACTTTGCTGATTTTCTTATGAATTTTAACTCATTTTTTTATGAATTTACTTTTCAATGCTTTCATGCTCCTGGCATGCTAACCTAATATTAAAATTTTGCCACTGATTGCTAATTTCCTTTGATGGCATATGGGATGGTTCTTCTTTCAGTGTATGGACAACCGGTCACTCTTGAAGGCAGGTTTAGTATGGGACTTTTGTATGTTTCTATTAAGAACTGATTTTGCAAGAATGTTTTGTTTCTAAACTGAAATTTAATTTCTTTTACAAAAAATCACTCTTCTCTTCGCAAATAGTTTTAAAATGCTCCTTCCTTTGCTTTTTGAACCCCTTAGTAATTAATATTAAATGGACTGACAGTTAAAATTAGTCCATTTTTGTCTGATAAGAACTGAACAGATAATAGTGACAGGGTCACCCATGTCTTGTTTAAATAAGCTATTTTAATTAAGTTAATCACTAGTGAAATTCTTTGTGATGATATTTGTATGAATTTAAGAAAAGGTATGTTCTTTTCAAGTTATGAAAGCAATTTAATTTGAAATTCACCGTTTTAATACACGCCAAAGGGGAATAATTAATTTCTTCTAATTTTACGTTAGATCAGATCTCAAGTTCTGTTTTCTTCAATGTTCAGATACACTGTTACTAAGGCTCAAATGTCAAACACTTTTTAATTTTTCTATTTATCTTCTCTTGACAAAAAGATTTGCAAAGTATTTGCTTCAGATTAGTGCATAAAAAAAATTAACATCTAGAATGTAAAATTTTAAAATACGATCACCTAATTACCAGCCTCTAATTTTGAATTCGAACATAAAATTATTATTTCCTTTACAATTGGCACCGGTGAAGAGTTTTTTTTCCTGATATGGAACGTTATTTTGGAAAAACACTGTTGTTGTTGAAACTCCAGTTTTCAACTTTTATGAATACTATATGTAAAATCTTGAATCAACTGACTGTGATTATTTTATTAAATTATTTTTATAGATACTGTTGAATTATTTAATATATATATATATATATATATATATATATATATATATATATATATATATACAAATATATAGTATTATTTTTATTTTGCATTAAAAAAAATTCTATATTTGAGAAATCTGAAGAAATACACTATACTAAAAACAAGGAAAAGTATTTTTATTTTGAAGAAAATTTGTGTTTTTGAATTTTTGAAGATGGTTTTATCCTTGAAAGCAAAGGAAGAATTTTTTATCTTCTCATTCTGAAGAAATATTTTTTTCTTCTCATTCTTTTTCTTTACATGATGTTAATTCTGATTCTTTAGAGGATAACATAATACTAATAATGGTTGTTCTTATCATTTTGTTTTACATACAATGTCAATATTCCCTGGCTACGTGCTTTGAAAATTTCCCACAGCATACACAGACCAGGTCCTACATTTCAAAAAGCAAAAATTCTATGCAACATCTGAAGGCTTCTTACAAACAAATCACTTGTAAATTTTGTTCTCATCCCAGACACTCAGCTAAGAAGTGTTTCAAACTATAGAGAGTCAACGGTTCTAAGACATATCCTTCTGACAATCCTTGACAGAATAACTTATCATTTCAAACATGAGAAACAATATCAGATTGGAGACATTTCTTTCCACAAAATAAAAGTTCCCATCAGACTCACACTTGCAATCCTAGAATGGATTGAAAGTTTGTCAAGAGAGGTAGAAGTAGGATTGGCTTTCCTCTATATCATTTTTTTGTACCTGTTAGAATCAACTGTTTATAATCCTATTTTTGTAGAAAATAGTTTCTTAAAACAATGTCATATTTCTAATAATGAACAATATGCTTTTCTGAAAGACACCTGTAAGTCATTTCAGCAAATTTCTCCCTCTCTCTGAAAAATAATATACATCTTATAAGCTCAAATTCTTTGCAATAATTTAATTAATCAGTGCTTTCAGATTCTTTCTTTGCAATAAACATTTCACTATTTTAAGTGACATCAAACTTCAATAATTTTATAAACATTCCAGTTCTCCAGTTGATCTAACAACCAGATGGTTGACTGGTCTCTACAATTATTATTTTTCATTATTTAAGTATGTTGAAGGCGAGAGTAATGTGTTAACGGATTACTTCTTTCGTGAAGACTTCACTAACCTTTCTCAATATCTCAATACTTATCCTGAACTGATTTGTCATGAAAATATTCTTCCATTAACCTCTATATCACCAACAACAGAACTACACCATATCACTGAACACTTCTTAAAATATGTATATATATTTTTTTCTTTGATATATTTTTTGTTAGAACCCTATTTATGTTATCATGGTCTCTTTTATCAGAAATAGCTGTTAAGTTAGAAGAGAAAAAAAAATTGTTTTCTAAAAATACAATCTCAACCTGCATATACAAAGGATTGACTTTATTTAAATTTTCATGTTTTCTAAAATTTATCCTACCTTTAAAGGCTTACTTTTAAAAACTTTTCAATAATGTGACTAAACTGTCAAAAGTTTTCCATATCTAACAACTTGGCACTTGGTAAACTTTCTACTTTTTTTATTTTTTAGTTTCAGTGTTGTATAATACTTTTTCGATAGATTATTAAATTGTCTTATGAAGGAAAATGATTTAAACAAGAAAGAATGCAATTCCCATTGTAAAATTGGAAAAATTTAAGTATTTTTCAAAAAATTTAAATTTAGAGTTCAAATTCTACAAAATAAATTAGTTTAAAAATGGCCAAACCCAGCCAATATCAAATATGTAACTAAATTAATTTGTTTAATATGAAATGTATAATACCAATGCCAAAATGCACAAAAAAATATAATGAAAACAAGCATACTCTTATTTTAGCCAGGTGCCAGTGATATATATACATACATCATACATATATATAATATATGTCTATATATACACATATATATAATATATGTCTATATATATACATATATATATTCTGTCGCCTGGCTAACATAAAAGTACCAAAACAAGTATGCAGCTATATGAAGACCTTTAAAAATTCCTTTCTTCAGTTAAAAGTTAATAATGGGTAATACACTGCTGTCCAGAAATTAAAGGGCAGTGACCAGACGCTTTCGCTTTTTACACAGTTTGTTGAATATCATCTGAAATTTTTGACAAATTGTTCCTGAAATTCGAGGATGTAAAGTACATGTTTGACTACAAGAACAGTAAAAATAGTGTACTGCAATTAAAAAATTAATATATTGAATTTTTGATGAGATAGGGGCATTTCTATGAAATAATTTATAATTGCGCATGCCAGCGTTGAATTCAGGCACTTTTCTCCAGAAGGGATTTCTGTGGTTCCGGGGAGAAAATTCCACTTTATGACCATTGAAAATATAAAATCTCAAATCTTCCGGGAAGGACATTTTAAAGCTCTGGGGAGGGGGGGGGGGAATGTCCCCTCTGAATTCAGAACTGGTGTATGCACTAACTATACCACCAACTGTACCAAAGATTTTTTTCATGATTTAGCAGTCAATTCTATAGAGTAACTCATATAAAAAGACGAATCATATATCGTGAAAACTCAGACATATGCCAGCAATACAGTGAGATAACTGACAAATTTGGGGAGAAATCCCATCTTATCCAATGGGATTCCACCCCCTCCCCATCCCCAAATTGGCAAAGATTACAGTAGCTTGATTGGTTGATTTAGTTATTATTCAGATTGTTGGATTTTTTCAGAAATCCTGAGTGCAGGTGTGTGTTTTTCTTTGTGAAAGTTCTTCGACTTAATATACAATTGTTTGGAACTTGAAAGTAAAAAACTGACTACAAAGTTTTAAAATTGTGAGTAAATTTAATTTTTGTCTACTTATTGAATCGGTGAGTTAAAAAAGGGGAAACAGAAAGTAATGACATATAGTATAAATCTGTGATGTCATAAAAAAGATAAAAATAAGGTAAAAGTCAGTTTTAGTTTAAATTATTTAACAAAAATCCAGAGAAATCTTATTTAAAAAAATGTTTTGGGATTATATTCAACTGAGCATTATAGCTGAGATTCACTCCAACAGAGCGAAAAATGCCAGGACTAGGACTCGAACCTGGGCATTTTGACCTGCCGTGCCAACGCTTTTATAAATGAGCTATTCCAATGATATTCTGGCTGGCATACAGTCAACTCCCTCTAGTCTGCACAGCTTGGGACCAAAGGTTGTGCAGATTATAGAATTTTGTGGATTATAGGTCATTACTTTATTTACATTTTTTTTCTCCTGTAATTATAGAGTAAATTAATTATTAATGATAAATTAATTGGTAAAACGGAAAGATATTGTAAAACATTGGGTTATTTAATTAAAAATCACATTATATTTAAGGAAAAATTATTTAAATTTTATTTTACAATTTCTTTTGTTTGTTTTTACAACTTTCAAACATTTTACCAATTGTTATTTGTATGTGAACTTTTGACTTTTGGTCTAGTACTTTTTCTTGGAGTCTATGTATAGTCATTATTTCTTGTTCTGAGACAAAACTGTTTCTGAAGAAAAAATAGATATTTATAACCCATATCCAAGCTCTGTTCAAGAGTTAATTTTTAACCTTTATTATCATACTCTGTGTCAGAGTTATACTATTTTCAGTAGAGTTAAACAGAGTAGTACTTATAATGTCATCAACTGTGAAACTCTCTGTAATTGAAGCTTCACCTTGGGAGGATATCAATTCAATTATATTTCCTCCATTCAAAAAATCAGACCCAACAGTTAACAAATTTTTTGGTTTTAGTTTTGTGCTAATGTATTTTTCTGCAGATTTTTGTTTAGCACTATCCAAACTGAAACCACCAAAGTCAACATCATCACCATTACTGTCTATAAATAAAGACACTGGCTGCAAATTATGCCTTGCACCTACTAAAGTGTCTTAGCATACAGAGACCCATGCATCAACCAAGAGAAAAATACAGCCCTTAATTGTAAATTGCCTTTTATACTTCTCCATATTAGCCGATAAATCAGAGGTTATAATTCTGTGCATGAAGTCCATTTTGTATTAGCATTTCATGCTACGAATAATTCCCTGATCCATTGGCTGAATAAGAGAATTTGTTTTCAGAGGTAAAAGTAATGTAGAGGTGTTGTCTTTTTGTAATATTTTTGGATCTGCAATACAACTGTCTAAGAGCAATAATACTTTACAGTTTACAGGTAAACCGACTTTTATACTACAGTGCATATAGGCTTCATTTAGCACCTAGTAATTTTTGGTTTTTTAATTTTATGGGTGAAAACCAATCATTTAATTAGCTTTTCAGTTAAATGAAAAGATTTAATGTTACATAAATGGGGCATTTACAACAGAAAAATTATAAAACTACATTTAAAACAGAATCCTATTATTTAGCGGTATTTGTAAGGAGTTAATTATCTAAATTTTATTTATTTATTTTTGTGTATGGAAAGGGGAGGGGTCTAAAAATTTCATCATAATCAAAGAAAGAATGCTTAAAATGTGCTCTTTAGTTTGATAAAACTGTGATAAAAATATATATATGTGAATGGTCTGGACCAGTTTGGGCCCTGTGACACTAGAATCATTATTTTATCCATGAATGTAATTCATTTGTAAAGTAAAAAGTAGTTTGGTGCTCCATTTAGTGTGTCAAGCAAAAGAACTTTTTTTTTTTCAAAAAATTGATTTGCCCCTCTCATAAGTGCACTTTAAAAATTGAATTTGATTACTTAGCTGTCCAATTAAATCAAAAGATTTTTTCCAAAGCATTTTTTAAAGCAAAGTTTAAAGATTTTAAAATGTGTATTCTGGAGTGAAAGGTGGGGCTGTAACTTAAATGATTTATTAATACCAGAAAACAACAAATAGATTTTTTTTCTAGTCTTACAAATTCTAAATCATTTATTTATTAGTACCATTTAAATTCTGGAAATAATAAGAAAAATAACTCATTTAAATAAATTTAATACTCAGAAAGAAAAAATGGTTTAAGTATATATGGTTTTTAATAACTGTATAGTTTTCAAATTGTCAGGTAAGCATTTTACCTTTCCTATCTGTAATAGTGTGTATGAAGGGGTGGGGGGGGGAAGCATTTATGTAAGAAAAAAATGAGTTTTTTGGACTATTTATAACTAAAATTACATTGAATTAATTCTTTACGATTTTTGCAGAAATTAATTAATAGACTCTATTATTTACTTAAGTTTTCTTTCCCAAATAATTAAGATAAAAAATTCTTTTTAACTCTACATATATTAATTGCATAGATATAAAAAGTTACGAGTTATTAAATTATTCAAAGGTTATCAATCATTTTAAGACAATATAAATAAATTAAATGAAACGAGATTTTAGCTTGTTCAGTAAAATTTTCACTGAAAAACAGTGGCACTGGAACTGTACAGTTTTACTTTCTGTTTGGTTTGATTAAGGTTGCCAATAATAATCCAGATCATAAAACATACAAAGGAGAGTTGCGTGAGTGTAAAGCATATAAGCCAACGAAGTTTCAGCAAATGTAATTTCCACGCTTGTTTAAGTTTAACCAACAAACAGCGCTCTCTACCGGATGAAATGTAAACTATTTTCTTGACTCATTTTCGTTTTTAGAAATTGATCCAATGTCGCTTCATCGTAAAAAAACTCAAAGACTCAAAGACATTTAAGATACACAGACTGGCAATGCCCATTCAAAAGCCATCAGCCATCTGAAGTAAATTGAAACACCTCAACCGCGAGGTCTGTACGTCAGATTTAAGTTGTTTACTATTAATCGCTATGGCTATAAGCTACTTAAAAAAATTAATTTTTATTAATGTATACGAAGTTTAAGCCATTTTTTTTGCATCAAGCTATTTTTTTATATATCTAAATAAGCATTAAAAATATTTAATTTCGTGAAATAAAATTAAATAAGGTAATTTATTAATAATTTTTTTAATGGTATATTTGAGTACAGCATATAATTTTAATATGCAATGAAGGCTAAATGTACATTGAAACAACTTGGTGGAGATTATAAGTTGAAGCGTCTGAAACCAAGAAAGAAAAAAAAAGGTGGGGAGGTGGAGAAATCTATCTAAAGTTTAATTAATTGATCCTTCAAAATATCCATGCATGCGTGAATGAATGTTAAAATTCAAAGATGATTCCAAATGAGTTTTGTAATAAAGTTTATTTTTAATAGTTAATAGAGCTTAACAATTTCAAATAAGTAAATAATGTAAGCATAATCAAATAATACATACCAATAAAATAAGCATACACATTTAAATATACATTCATCAATTTTAATTTTGTAAAATATTAATATAATTGTTATTTGTTTCAATACTTTAGATTTATGTTCGAAAATTTTATCTTGTAAGTTAAACAAAAATAAAACTTGTTTAGAAATAAGATTTTTGTTAAAAAGATAATATATACATATATTTATTATTATTTTAATTATTGTTTAATCATTGCTTTTCTTTAAATCATAAACTAAACTGAAAAAAAAAAAATCTGAAATTGATAATTTTAACTGTAGGATGAAGCAAACACAACACACACACATACATATTCTAACTTCAAATGCTTCATGATTTTGAGCCAGATTACAACTAAATTTGATAATTTGTAGATTATAAGGCTCTTTGAAACACAGGTGTGTATGATAAATAATAAAGCCATTCTAATTTGAACATTTTAAAGTAAACTAAATATATTTTCAGAAAACTTAAAAAATGTTTTTGCAATTCACTCATAATAAATTTGTTTTTTGAAACGTGAGTGTATGAACAAATACAGAGTATGTAGAATAAATAAAATATCTTGTGTTTGATTCGACATCCACCCAGGAGGTTATGCACATAGATGCCATTGTCCAAAAATGTACAATTAAAATTATACTGTGTGTGGTGTACAATTGTGAGAAACAACAATCAACAGATAATTTCTTATTCATCGGTAAGTAAATTTTTATTTATGGGTTTACTTAAGAATGTCCTTTTTAATAAATGTTGGTATCATTGTTTCATTTATTTTGTCAGTGTTATTTAAAGTGATGATAAATAAAATTCATCAATTTGATCAGGCCATGAATTTATGGCACAAATGGGATTTATTTAAAAGTAGTTACTTGATTATAAGTTGTTTAATTGGAGATATGTTTTCAATATCATATAAATTTGAACAGCAAAATTATATTTATTCATAATGTAGTACTTTAATCTTTATCTTTTTTCAATATTTATACAATTTATTTAATAAAAAGAAGCTATCTATCTATATTTTTATATACAAACAGAAGTAATTTGTATAAAGATATATATCAATGTATGATATATATCAAATATATATCAATCATATGTATATACATGGTTCTTCTTCATTATCCTGTCAACCGTCTTGCATTTAAAAAAAAAAAAAAAAAAAAAAAAAAACTTATGTATAGTTATTAATTTATAACTTTTTTTAATCAATAAAAATATCACTTTCTTATGAATCGTTTCATTTTAATTTAGATGTTAAAAATTAAAGCTGTTAAATTTAGCAGTCTTGGAATTCCTAATGCATTTCTATTACATAATATACCTTGCAGAGTGTAGTATAAAATAAAAATATTTACTGAAACACTAAGAACTTTTTATTACTGTTGTTATCCAAAACTGTTCAATTAGAATAACCTTTACAAGTCCCAAATGAATATCAACATATTAACTGATAACCTCCTAAGCTACAATCAAGTTATCTGTGGTCTGCATACTGATGGAAGTCGAGGAACTGACTTGCAAAAGCTGATGTTTGGAATTCGAGGAACTAAGTTAACAAAATCTTCTGTTGGAATTTTTATGCCAGCTGGAGACATTCACAGGCAGAAATTTTTATTTAATTTTTCTGTCTGTAAATGTAACTTGCTAGAGTTTGAGATGTCTTCCACGTCTAAGAAAACTCTTCATTCACAGTAATTCAATATGTTGATATTAAGTTTATTTAAGATTTGGAAAAATTATTTTACTTGTACTTTTTTGCATAACGACAGTAATAAAAAGTTCTTTGTTTTTCAGTAAATATTTTTATTTTATACCTGTATCTAAAAGTGTTATATTAGAAATGCTGGTACTTCTCAACTATTGAGGTATTGGCGACGGAGAACTGAAGCATCCTTAAAATTTCTCATGTATATTTTCTGTTAACCTATTCACTGTTTCTTATATAATTTTTTTTTCAATATTTATACAATTTATTTAATATAAAGAAGCTATTTATCTATTTTTATATACAAACAGAAGTAATTTGTATAAAGATATATATATGTATAAATACATGGTTCTTCTTCATTATCCCGTCGACCATTTTCTATATAAAAAAAAAAATACTATCGCCAAACTACTATGCCAAAGCCAATAAACAAATGGAAGAATGCTGCCATTAGAATCTCACTTTTAAAAAAATTCAGCAAAGCCAATTTGAATGAATCATCGGTTGATTCATCAACTAAAAGTAATTAAGCAATAAAATTTACAATATATTAATGAAAACAGAAAAATATTTTTTGGATATTTAATTTTTTTTCTTAATTTTCCCTATCAGCTGGTGGATAAATGTTTGTGATGTCAGTTGAAACTGATATATTTATTATATCGATGCATCACAATTTTTTTTAATGCTTTTACTCTTTTAATATCATGATGTCATTGTTTAATGACATAATTGTTATTTTACTTAACAAAACACTCAATAAATCAGTAAAACATCATTAAAAATACTGATAAACATCAAATTAAAAATCACTGGATAACATACCAAACACCTATTATAACTCATTTGACATCAAGTGAATGTGGTGTGACAATCATGCATTTTTGGCGTTAAATTCTATAGTTTGGCGATAATGTTTTTTATTGAAAGTGGTTAACGGGATAATGAAAAAGGATCAAATATATATATATAGACAAAATATAGAGATATGCAAATACATATATAGAAAGAATAAAAGTTCATCTGATTTGTTTTCAAAGCTGTTTGAATCATTCGGCAAAAAATTTCACTTTCTAAAGCCTGAATTTCATCAAGCTTTTTAAAAAAATGTCAAGGTCTTATGGTGGAAAAGTACCAAAATGCATTAGGAATTCTAAAATTAATAAGGATTATCTGTAACAAGTAAATTAAAATGAATTTATGATTCAGGAATTTAATACTTTCATTAGTAGTACATGGTGTGTTTACACCAAGACTACAAATACTACAAGAAAATGTTTTAGTAAATTTTATCTTTTTATAATTCACTGTATTAATATTAATAAATAATATATATATATATATATATATATATATATATATAAAGCTAGTCTACTTAAATTAAAACATTTAAAATTTTGGTACTTTTATGTTAGCTGAGCACAGGTAATAAATTGCCAAATGTTGTTACCATCTTCATAATTTAATTTTCATTGCATTCATTTCATTTAAAATACACAATTTTCACTTAAAATACATGCATTTAAAATACACATTTTTTTCTCATACATACACATATGTTACTCATGTAATTTAATATACAAAGAAGAAAAAATACTACAAACCAAAACATTTTATTTCAACATCAAAGCATTGTTTATAGTTTACACATGCGTAAAATAAAAGCTGCTATTGGTGAAAAAGAAAATGCTACTGGCGAGATTTGATTAAATTATAATTTTCTGCTATAATTAACGACTAACAGAAAGAGTTTCTCTTGCTGTTCATTTCTTTTCGAACATTTTTAATAAGTAAGATAGTAGTGTTATTTAAATCTATTTTATATTTTAAAGACATTCTTTTAAATAAGCAATCTACTACTCATATTGAATTAATATCAGTATGTCTGGAAGTTTTAAATCAGTCACAATAATAAAAAGATTTAACAAAAGTCTGTGTCTTTGAAAGTGTACTCTGTTTTTATACAAAAAGAAATAATAAAACTAGAATGTACAATGTAGGAAGTGTTTGTTAGAAATTTAACTGTCTTATTGTGCAATTTAAAATTGTTAAACCCTTTTTGAAACTCGAAATTATTTGAAATATATATATATACGTATATATATATATATATAGGTATTAGAAACTGAAAGTAGAAAACAATGTGAAAAATAACATGCTTAGTGTACATAAAGGTAAAAAAATGCTTTAAAAAAAAATCTGAAGTCAAACTGAAAATCATAAAAGCATGAGACACTAATAAAAATACTTTAAGCCCACTAGAAAAAGTATGCAAATGGCAGCACACACTGCAGATTAATCTAATAACTTTAAAATAAAGACTGTGCTTAAAAAAATTGTTAAATTTTATTTTCCTAAATTATTGTATCTTCTAGGGATGCACCAAATATTCAGTATTCAGCCATACTACTGAATGTTTGGTTAAGCTGAATATCAAATTATTTGGTTAGGCTGAATATCAAACTATTTGATATGCTGAATATTATTTTTGGCCAAATATCTTCATATTCAGCCAAACTGAATACTTAAAGAAAGTGTTTTTACATTTTTTTTTTTTTTTAACTTAGATAACTTTTATTTTTAACTGTCAATAAATAAAGGTATTAAGAAATACAATCATATTTAAATAACAGAGATGGCTTTTGCTTTATTTATTTGCTGTTTGAAAAGTAACAATTAAGAAAAGGAACTGTTAATGATGACATTCATAGGAACTAATGATCTGTAAATACAAGTTTTTGAATATTGTTAGCTTTTTTACAACTGGGTATTTCTAAACATAATGGGGGATAATATGCTTTCAGGGGTTATAATAAGTAACAAGACAAACAGTTTTTGTATGGGAAACCAGAATTGCAATCCACTTATTAAAAAATACAGTGTATCTCACTCCATGTCGAACTTGCATTTTCATTTAAAAATAACAATAATGAAGATATTGTAACAATATATTCAAACATCAGACTTACTCTGCTATCTGTGAAATATGATAAGAAGTGTTAAAATGTGACACTAGTGCAGTGCAAGCACTAAGCTGGACATTCCACTAATTCAGAATGCAGCTGACAGTACATACACTGTATCACTGATTAAAATTCAATCACTTCAATGATTCCAATACACTTTATACAAAACAAAGTTAATATGATAAAAACCTCGCTAAAATATCTTCATTATTGTTAAAGTTGTGAACAAAAATTAGGGTTCTATTTGTAGTGAAACACCTTGTATTTTTGATTGAATAAATGGATTGTGATGCTAGTTTTCTGTACAGAAAATACTTGCCTTGGCTACATTATCTTCCTAGAAAGTTTGTTCTAAAATTTTGCAAACACCATGAAAATTTCCAACCTCTGAAAATAATCGTTCACTTTATTCAGTCTAGTACATTTCAAAAACTTTCTTGCTAAGTTGCCACCATTTGAATTTATTATTATTATTATTATTATTTACTCGCTTAGTGTCAAATAAGTACTATATTACTGTAAAATATTCCTTGAAAATTTCTTTTTGATTTTAAAATATTTGTTTTAGAATATAAGTAAATTCTATTCATATATTTTAGTTCACAGAAGAAGTCATAAGTTATTTTTTTTATTAATTAAAAGAGTTAAGACTAATCCTTCTTAAATAATTTAAAGCATAGAATTTTTTTTTTTAATTTTATTGTAAAGTTTAATTGTGAAGTTTTTTTTTCATGAAAATTGTCTTTCTGTTAAATATTATGAAAAATCATTTTGAAATTTAACTTTTTAAAACTTTTAAGCCATGAAATATAGAGGTATTCAGTTAGTCGAATATTCAGTATTCGGCCAAAGTCACTATCCGGTGCATCCCTTACATCTTCTTATTACATTTTCCTTGTAAATGTAAATTTTGGTGGTGGGTTACTATTTTTCCAATTTATTTAACGTGGGTTACTATTTTTTCTTATGGTCACAGATAAATTTTGTTTTGCTGCAGAGTGACACAGAAAAATCTCTTACTGGGACTCAGTAAATTGGACTTTTAATCACATTTATAATATATTTTAATCTATCATGAATTATAGCTTTTCATAATAATAGCTTCTTATTGCATTGGTTTTAATGTGTCACATTTACTGTGGACAAGTCACAAAACAAAATTTTTCATTTTATGAGTAAGGATGATTCCAAACTCCTCCCCAATGAGGATCCTGCCTAGTTGTACCACTGTTATAATTTATAATTATTATTATTACTTATTTATATTACTGCAAATGTTACTTTACATTATTGTAACAAACAAATACTTACTGTTGAATCATGTGGTAATGGATTAAAATACAAAACCATGCCTAAAAATTAATTATTTAAAAAAATAAATGCTTTTTCAATTTATAATCAATATTTCTCCAGCTGTAGAAAAGAGGGTTAAACCTGATAAGATGAATAAACAATGTATTTAAAAAAAAAAAAAGAACTGACAGTCAATAAAATTAGCATATAGCATGCCTTTATAATACGGATGCCTTCTTACACGCCAAATAAATTTTTTGTTGATCAGTGTAAAGACCCGATTATAAATCTTTGTAATTTTATTCTTTCAAGATTTTCTTTTTCAGTGAATAAGTGATTTTTTAGTTTGTATTTAAATAAAACATACAATTTTGCATTCGTCAAAATGATGAATGCTCTACAGTTAAGTTCTAAAAAGGCAAAATAAAATTCATATTGTAATATTTGCTCATAAAAATATATGATAAAATAATGTATTCTTTATTTCGAAGCACCAAAATGTCACAATGGATAAATACCTAAAACATGGTCAGTAACATCTCAAATTCCCTTCACTAATGTTAAACCTATAGCCCTATAATGCATTCATATTTTTTAAATATCTCCTCCTCTTTTTTTTTCTGTGTGCTGCTCTTAAAAGATGCCTTTTTTATATAGTTGTCAAAATATTTCTAAAATTTATACTTAATTTATAATTTTATGCGTTATAATTGTTAATAGCTGTGAGTATGATCTCAACACTTCAAATAATTAAGTCTGGCTAAACATGAGATAAAATGTCTTTATTTTTATGATTTTGAAGTAAATTATCAATATACCTTTATAAGGCGAGTTTCATTGAATAATTCAAGAAAAAAATATCTCATCATTATTATGCATATTTAGTTATACATGACCAGAAATCCACAATATTCTAAAATCTGCACAACCTCTGGTGCTAAGCTATGCAGATTTGAAGATATATGTAGGAGTGGGAAATTTTCTGAAAATCTTACCATCCAGCAAGAAGCAACATACAGTTGAAAATTGTTATGACAGAATTTACGCAACTACAAAAATAAATCCTTACTACAATAATACATTTTCATACTTTTTTTCAAATAAAATTAAGAAATATATACAATAGAGGAAAGTTTAGTATAAGGTTAGAACTTAGTTACCATAGTGATATTACAGTAATTTGAAGAGTTGCAAAACATAGCTAACAAGTAAAAACAATCCTTCTATAGCCTGCAGTTTTTAAAAGACTTCTTAAAGATTATCTCGCTTCATCAGAAAAGCCACTCACGAGAGGCAAGTAAAATGATATAATTGCCCAACCCTGTGTATATTATTATTATTGTTTTTTATATACAAATTACTTATGTTTGTATATAAAAAAATGGTATTTCTCCATTATCCCATCGACCACTTTTCATACAAAAAATTATCGCCAAACTGTAATACCAAATAAACAAATAGAAGAATGTTGCCATTGTAATATCAAAATAAATAAAATAAAAAAAATCGGAAAAGCCCCACTCACCAAAGTGTAAACCAAAAAAAAAAAAAAAAAAAAAAAAAAATGACAATATATTAATGAAAACAGAAAACAAAATCTTGGATATTTATTTATTTACATTATTTTTCTTAATTATCCTTCTCGGCTGGTGAATAAATGTTTGTAACATCGGTTGAAATTGATTTATTGCACTTATCTATGCAATGCAACATTTTTTCAATGCATTTTCTCTTTTAATATTATGGCACAGCCGTTTAAAGACGCAGTTGTTATTTTAATTAATGAAATAACTAATAAATCGGTAAAACATAATGAAAAATACAGGTAAATGGCGAATTAAAAACCACTTGATGACTTAACAAACATGTGTAATGCTTCCGACGTCAAGTGATTGGGACTGCATTTTTTGCATTAAATCCTATAGTTTAGCGATAACTTTTTTTTATGAAAAGTGGTCGACGGGATAATGGAGAAGTACCAAAAAAATAAATGACTCTTTTATATTAAATAAATTGTATAAATACAGAAAAAAATCTTCTGTAAAAGAAGCAGTAAATAGGTTACCAGACACTATGCATGTGAAATTTCCTTCTCTTGCCAAGATAGTCGAGAAGTACCAGCATTTCTAATATAACACTTTTAGATACAGGTATAAAATAAAAATATTTACTGAAAAACAAAGAACTTTTTATTACTGTCGGTATGCAAAAAAGTACAAGTAAAATAATTTTTCCAAATCTTAAATAAACTTAATATCAACATATTGAATTACTGTGAATGAAGAGTTTTCTTAGACGTGGAAGACATCTCAAACTCTAGCAAGTTACATTTACAGACAGAAAAATTAAATAAAAATTTCTGCCTGTGAATGTCTCCAGCTGGCATAAAAATTCCAACAGAAGACTTTGTTAACTCAGTTCCTTGAATTCCAAACGTCAGCTTTTGCAAGTCAGTTCCTCGACTTCCATCAGTATGCAGACCACAGATAACTTGATTGTAGCTTAGGAGGTTATCAGTTAATATGTTGATATTCATTTGGGACTTGTAAAAGTTATTCTAACTGTACAGTTTTGGATAACAACAGTAATAAAAAGTTCTTAGTGTTTCAGTAAATATTTTTATTTTATACCACACTCTGCAAGGTATATTATATATTAGAAATGCATTAGGAATTTCAAAACAGTTATCTACTTTAACAGCTAAATTAAAATGAAACGATTCATAAGAAAGTTATATTTTTATTGATTAAAATGTTATGAATAAATATAATTTTGCTGTTCAAACTCAAAAAAAAAAAAAAAAATACTTTTTTAGTTTTATATAACATTGAGAGCTAATATCTCAGTGTTTATATGATAATGAGACATATCTCAATTAAACAACTTATAATCAAGTAAGTAACTACTTTTAAATAAATCCCATTTGTGCCATAAATTCATGTACAGATCAAATTGATGAATTTTATTTTGTCCTCACTTTAAATAACACTGGCTATATAAATTAAACAATGACACCAACATTTATTAAAAAGGGCATTCTTAAGTATACTCATAAATAAAAATTGACTTACCGATGGAAAGATAAAGTTTTATTTATACCTTGATTGCCGGTGCTTACACACATGCAACACACATATATAACAATTGCGATTTCGTCTTAATAACAAACTAATGCCACAATAAAGTGTTAAAATAAATAAAATACTTTTAAATTTAATAGCGATTTAAAAAAACTTTTAGAAAAATTCTCGAATAAAGAAATTATAGCGCAACACAGCTAACCACACATAATATACTACTATATTGAAATGTCAACAATCTGACGTACGTCAGCTGTGATCAAAAATCCTCAGTTAAACTGACAGTTTTGCCAGTCTATGTATCTTAAATGTCTTTGCAAAGACTCGATAAAATCCTATTAAATTTTTGACTGATAATTATTTAACCGACAACTGTTAATTGTTGTTTTGTCACATTTTCTAGGTATTTAAACTTTTCGTTTACATCTGAAATGAAAACTTTACATTTACGTATGAAATATTTAAATACATTGAAGATTGAAGGACGTTACGATCTGTTGAATTTACATACGATGTTGATGCATATTTAGTTTTTATTGTTACTTTATTATTTTCATGTATATTGTTTTATTGTACTTCTATACTCTTAAAGAAGAATGTAATTTCCTAGTTCTGGAAATAGATTACGATAAAATTCCACAGTGATATCATATTTTAAAACAGTTGCAAATTCTTTATATAATTTTTTGTTACTAATTTTAATATTTTGCCTTTAGAAATGTGTATTGTGCATGCTACTTGTTGAAAAAACTTTAATACTGCAATCGGTCTTTATGAATCGAGAAAAGATTCAAATGTAGAATTAAGTTTCCAAAATTAATCAGCGAATGTATTGTTAAACATTGAGATTTTGATTCGATTATTGTTGAATTCTACCAGATGACTACGTTTACTTGCAGATTTTATGCCTTAGAAATATATATTTAAAACACACTCAAGGAATAACTGAAAACTCTTGTGTAAGTTGAATGTGACCATACTAGTATCTGCATCAAGTACAATGCATGTGCTACTTTTTATATCTTCCCATTATTAACTTCAGCCTTATGATTTTAAACAGCTCTATATTTCTTTTCACTGTATTTATATGTACATTTTGCATTGGTTATTTCATATTAAAAATTAGTTCACTTCAATGTAAATATCATATTACTGCATAGGCAAGCCAGGCATTTCACTGATGTATTACTGATTCAGTGTAGCTTGTTATTTTGGGAAAACTAGTGAATTTATCATCAGAGGAAATAGTCAGGCATAATATTTTGAAACTGGGAAAGTTTAAGGTAACTTTGAAGTTGATCACCAATTACATGATTTTATGGCAAAAGAAATAGACAAATTTATCAAAAAAATAATGCTTTCAAGAAACCTTTAAAGATATTTTGTTTTGTATTTACTGCCTTTGATAAATATAACTGTAGTCTAATTGGTGATGATTCTATTCAAGTAAGATTCATGAGATGCTGTTTATTTTCTATTTCTATTTTGTAACTCACATACAGTTGGAACCATAAAAAATATTTCGTGATATTTGCGTCCAGCTAATAGAAAAATACCTCAAAAATATTTTGTTTATAACTATGTTCAGAAAATATTAAAATTTTGTATTGTCACCAGAAATCCAGAAACACATCCGTGTAGGGGAGACCGGTACACACTGGACCATGGGCACAGTGGACCACCCCTAAATATTTTATAGCCTACAGAAAATATGTTTTGCTCAGATTGAACTATTTTATCCAGATTTGTTTTTTTTTAGCTTCTAAAAGTAAAATTTTTCATCATCCTATTTTATTTTTTTTAGTTATTAAAGGTTGTAGATAAATAAGATAAAACAGCTTTTTTGCAAAGCTAAGATACTTGTTTTTATTTAGCTTTAAAGTTAATATGTTTAAAAGAAAGCTATAAACAATATTAATAGGATTATTTATTGAACTTCAACATGGGGGTACAGTGGACCACCCACTCCTGGGGCACAGTGGTCCACAATCCACTCTGCTCCTGTAATGCAGAATGTTCAAAATATTTAATAATTGCTTATTTTCTATGAAGAAATATTGTTTAAAAGTAGTTTTTTAACTGTAAATTAAAGTAAACAAAGAAAAATAACAATTTATTTAACATAGTAAGAAATATTTTTTTGTATTTACTGCCTTTGATAAATATAACTGTAGTCTAATTGGTGATGATTCATGAGATGCAAATTGAATGGAAATCAGTTTATTTTTCCCGAAACTGTAGATGAATCTGTTGTTGATGTCAATGATTTCATAACGTTACTCCCAGACCCAAAAGTATTTCAGGAAAATTCCAGGCTCAATCTTACTCATAAGTATTTTGGAATTTCATTTGCAAATTTTAATGTGCGCTGATTATTTTGTGCTTTAACTTTAACTAAATTGCAATTGTTCCTGTATTAATCTGTTATTATTTTCAAAATATAATTATTATTTTTTGTTTTTGTTTCAAAATGTTACTTGTAAATTTATATTACTATGTTATTTTGCAGGTAAAGGGGAAATAAAAAAGAATTAGATTAATGAAAAATAGATTTATATTCTATTTCAGATAATACCTAATAGTGGTCCACTTTACGGGTTCATATAAAAAAAAAATTTTGAAAAATGTACTGAAAACTATGTTCTGAGAAAATTATGATGAATGTATAAAGGTTTAAGAAATAATAAAAAATAATTTCATGCAAATTGGTTTGTCCGTTAAAGAGAAAAAAAAAATTAACTGAAAAAGTGGTCCACTGTGTACCAGTCTCTCCTACATAATTTTTATGATTCAAGCATATCAGAAAGTGAGTTAAATATCAATTACAAAATTCCATCTTTAAAATACAACCATTTTAAGTTAATTGAAAGAATGTCAAAATTACTTCATCTCCAACCAACACCAAATATTGCTATATTTCAGACTAAATAAAACTATTTTTGTAAACAATTTTCTTTTTATAATTCTGAAGCAAAATATAAAGTTTTAATGTAAAGTGGCTCATGTATTTCTTTTGAATGCTAAAAGGTGTAAATTAATAACGTAATATGCAGTAAAATAACTTTTATTAAGTTGTTAACATGTTTTGGCTCACTCTGAGACATTTTCAGAAACAAATGAGAATATTCTATAATTGCACGGTCTTTAAGTTATTATTTAAAATGCTATCATTTAATTTTCCTGTACTCTTTTAAAATTATGCACGTTATCTTTTATTTTTACTTGGTTGTTCATTTTCATATTTGTAGCCATGGAGTAACTCGAGCCATAAAAGTTATTTTACTGTATATTATGTTGTTAATTTACACCATTTAGCATTTAAAAGAAATATATCATTACAAGGTGTTATAATTTATCATATTGCTAAAATGGGTCAATTTAGCTTTTTGAAAAGCAACTTGTTTCTTGTTTGTAAACATAATTTCATTCAGACAGTTTCACAAGAGAGTGCTGCACCCTTCATGGCCTTTGGATTAAAAAAAGCAAAAAAAAAAACCTTGTCACACCTTCAAAAATAATTTTCTTTTTGAATCTCAGTCAAAAAATTGCACCCTTAGTGCTTTTTGTATTAAAACATTGCTTGCATAATAGAAAAAAAAAAGTGTTATTATTACTGTTGTATTGAAAAGAGTGCCCTGACTCTTAAATATTAAAAGTGCTTTAAAAATTGCCGTAAGAATATAAAGTGGCTTTTTCCCACTAACAGCACCCTGCAGTTATTTAATGCTATGGGGGGAAAACTGTATAAAGACTATATTTTTTTTAATCACATGGAAAAGTTCCAATGTGGCCATCTTGATTGTGATAGGAACATGTTCTTGAAATCCCCATTTGTCATTGACTTATGATTTGCCCTTATCAAGGTAACTATCAGTATCCAGGTGTTCATGCAGTTTTTCTCTTTCTGGAGAAGGAACATTTTTTTACTTTTTTTCTTTTTGTGAAAAAATACATCCTGTTTTACTTTTTAATAATCTCCTCTCAATTTTTTGTTTCTTTGTAAATTTTAGAATATATCATTTATTTAATTCAATTCTGATAAATTTTAAACTTGGCAGATGCTCTTGAAACATTGTTAATCCGTTCCTTTTCATACTTAAGTACCATAATTTGTTATAATGCTGAAAAATTACAGTTATTTTTGTTAGTGTCTTTGAAAAATATATTTTCAACATAAAATTTTATAAACAGGCCATTTTTATGGAATGTAATTTTGTGAAGAGCCATTAAAATGAACCAGTCTGTTCCACTAGTTTTGTATTATTCTTAAAAATAAGTTAGTAGCTATATTTTTGTTTATATTTCTTAATTTGTTTATAGCCAAAAGGTTCTATATGGAGACACTTGTGGATATTAGCAGTTCCTGAGACAGATCGGAGCCTTACCACAACATTGTTCAGTATGGTTTTCTTATTTCACAGAGGATATGATTGACTGCATATTTGTCTCGTATGTCGGCAATAATGCTGTGCCTTCTATCTTCATATAATATTCTAATGCGTCTTCCAAAAGCGAGATAATGAGAATAATTAATCTTACTGAGGTAACTATGCTTTCAACTAACAAATAATATTCAAATTGGGTTTTTACTAGCAAATACTATTAGCCTTTTTATATATTTACCACTAAGTATTATCACATTGCTATTAAGTAATGTATATATTGGAGTTCAGTGCATGTAGAGTATCTTGCACATGTAAAACTATTTTTACAGGGAACACATCAGAAGTCACAGTAGTTAAAAAAAAAACTATCTATAGCATTTCGGAAGATATACCACCACATAGGAATTCGTTGTAATGCTTCCTTCAAGTAAATCTTTTATTTTTGAACATTATTTAAGATAATGCAACTTATTTACTCCTCTGATTTTTACCGCCTCAATTATTGCTATATTATTTTTATTAAAATAATTTTGTTATTGTTTCCTGTGTATTTTTATATTCTTCCCTCTTTTTCTACCTCATTTCTTTCCAGCTTCTCCGTATAATGCATTTAGCTGCACTCAATGTCTGCATATTTCAAATCTACAATAATACTTTTTTTTTTTTACGACACATTTCTTACATAAAATATGTGTTTAAAATTTATATAAACAAAAATTCTTTCTCCTCTCTATTCATCTAGAGAAAAAATTGAGTTTACCAAAATATACCATACAATAACAGCAATTTATAACTAAAATTCATTGACTTTTATATTTTTGTTATTTGGAAAAGCAGCTAAATTTGCCATAAACCTGGTTACCACAAATAAAAGTTTAACACTAAATTTTTGCAAGTTAATTTTCACTTTTTTTTCATACCACAAACACGTCTAAGACAATTAATTTTATCTCATTTTTAATTGAAGGAAATCTTATGAGAGAATTTCATTTTATTCTAACTGAGTGAAAGATGTCCATGCAAGAAGTCAGATCTGGGACTTTGGCTTCATATGCTAATGCTCTACCAACTGAGCAATCGTGGACAACTCTGGTCGACATAATTCATTCAAGTAACCTGCTGGCAGACTGGATGTTATTGCCAATTGGTTATTTGAGTGATTTGTGTTGGCCAGGATGAGTCAGTTGGTAGGGTATTTGCATGTGACTCCAAAGGTCTCAGGTTTGACACCTGCCATGGCCATCTTTCACTCAGTTAGAATTAAATGAAAGTATGTTGTACAACATGTTTTGGCTTAACGTTAAGTACAATTTCATGCCAAGATTAATTTATTGTAGCAAACATGCTTTACAGACTGATAATTTTGCTTATTAATGTTGCTTTTTCATTTTATTTATTTATTTTAATGCAGCATATTCATTTTAAAAGGACCAGAAAAGTTCAAAACAATGAAAAATGTGTTTATTATTACTGTTATTTTTATAATATTTGAACCTTCAACAATGTTGTACATCAAAGAAGAAAATGCTTAGAATTACAGTCGTATGAAACATAAACGATGAGTAGCATGGACTGACGATACCTGCGAAAAAAAACAAACTTTAAACTCAGTTATCTTGAAACACTGTTTTCAGCAAGTTTGCTATGATAACTTTTGAATAAGTTAATGGATTTACATGTTTCTTTTTTTTTAATAAAGGTAATTAAATTCTCTACAAACCATATCTGAAAAATAAGAAATTTTCTGTTTAAGTTATAACCAAAAATGAGTAATTTTTAAAGATTTTCTATTTTTCTTATATATATATGTATATATATATATGTATATATATATATATATATATATATATATATATATATATATATATATATATAATATAAATTACAAATTTGTGTTATTTTTTAAATTTTAAACAAGAAACAGAATATTATGCAGTATAAAAAAGGAATAATGATTCAAAAATGTGCACCCTCGACTTCAAAAATCATGGCAAGACTAGTTTTGGTTTTGTAAGATTAATTTTGTCATACGATATTTAAAAAAAATTATTTTTTTTTACAAATTAAAAAGTATTTTTTATTTCTAAAACACATGTATAAATAAATTCAAAAGTAAGTAATAGTCTAAAAAAATTACAGGGCTCCTAAACTATGATCAAACTTCAGTTTATTTTCATCCTTTAAAAACATCCTGATTTCCTTAAATGAGATTGCAGCTCAATTCACCCCCAGTGCAGGGTGGGTTTGCATTTTGCTTAAAATTTTATGAGTCAGCCTGACTTTCTAATCATGAATAATCATGAAACTGTGATTCAGTTGAGAAAAAGGTGTGAGTTCATTCTTTATAAACAATAATAATATAATAAAAATCCAACTTCAGTAGACCATTAGCTGGGCTTGGCCAGTCTCGATGGTCGTTTCAAAGGCTCTGCTGCCTTTGGTAATGTATAGCCTGGGTTTAATCTGGGGCTCCCAGTGCAAAGTCCATTTTAAATGCACCGGAAAATAAATACTAAATAAAATATTTTATTCTAAATTATGTGAAAGTAACTAATAAAAACATAAAAAAAGAATGTAATTAAAGATTTTACGACATAAGTAAACTTTATTCATGAACTACTGACAAATTTTCTATAAGGGTCTCCAAAACTTTATCTACTACACAAAATAACAAAAAAAAAAAAAAAAAAAAAAAAAAAAATTGGAATATTACCTACATGGCAAAGTAAAATAATTCAAAATATATTTATGGAGAAAATTTCATTAAGAAATATCAGAAAGAAATTACATTCTTAAAAAGTACTCCCTCCCCTGCCTCCTTGTTGCATTTCAAAACAACTTAAGTGGGGGGCAGAATCACCTGCAACTTCAAATTGACCTTCAGAATTTTTTTATAATAGTAAATATTAGTAACTTTTTCAAGCAAAATCTACTGTGAAAATACATACATAGTTTTCTTTATTTTATATGACTCCATAGAAGACTATACGATTGCAATTTCAAAATACACATAAAATTGAAATTTTTTCCATTGGTCTCCATAAAAAAAAAGGGAGGAATCCCTAGACATGCACAGAAATGATCACCAGTATAATTAAAGCTTGTTTAATAGCATTCTATGTTTCGAAGACAGAGCATACTGTGAAATTTGCTTTGTGAATGATTACCTCTGTGGTTTAATATTTTTTCATTCGTATAAGAACTCTTGTGTTTTCGTCAATAGAATGAGATATTGACCAGTCAGCTGAATTTCAACAGAAAATATCTCAAAATATATACCTACCATAAAATTCTGAATCCAAGATTTTTTTTCAAAAGCAAAAACAGTTAAATTTAGGTGGAAGGTCACTTTAAAAAATATCATCTAAATTTACTCCCCCCCCCCTCCCCACTAAAATCTATTTCCACCAAGCACACAAAATTAAAAATCCTATAACATCTATTTTTTTTTTTGTTTTTTACATTTTTTCTGCTCTATTTGTTACATTATTGTAACAACAAATAACCAATCATCCAACATCCCCCTCCCCCAAAATTATTGCTACTTTTGCACTGATACCATAGAAGCATGGTTTAACCTTTAGAATTATTTAATTTAAAAATAAATATCTCACCTCTTTATTACTTTATAGCAGTAATACTCAACCAGCGTCCCGGCGACCTTTTATGTGCAGCCCGAGACACATAATCATTAATCCCTATTTGTGAAATGAATTTCGATGTGAAAAAAAAAAGTATTTAAGATCTTCACTGTTGTTTTATATATTTTCATGGGAAGACAAAATCTGCCCAGTTATTTATAATTAATTTAAAATTATGTTCAAATATGTCAAATATCAGTTTCATAGCAAAAAGTTATTTTTACATGTTGTCCTATTTATGCTATAGTGTTCTATACATTTCTTAAACTGCATTACTAATTAAATATTATTTCAAATTAAACTAAATTTGCACTATATATTTCTACAATTAAAGAAAAATAAAATTTCTGTATTGAGCAAAATACTGATTTACTAGAGAAAATCTCCTGATTTTTTTTCTTTAGAACTTGGAAATTCTGCATTGTTATATGTATTATAAAGTTTTATTACTTATATACCGTGTTACTTATTATATAACTAATACTGCTTTATAAGGCTGAACGCTTGTTGTGGAAAAACATGGCACCAAAAATTTTTTACACCTACTATTTCTAAACAACAAATATCGCAGACTATTTCTGGAACATTTGCAATTGCTACCACAAAGTTTATTGTTTGAAATAGCGATGTTAAAATTTTTGGTAATATTTCTTCTGCGACAAACGTTCAACTCTACTGATAATATTGATTTGTTATACTACTTTTATTATCTTACTATTTTAATTAACCATTTTTTTAAAACTCTTATAAGTGTGTTGCGGCCCGCCTAACGTCGCAAACATATGTTTGTGGCCCGCGAGAAGAAAAGGTTGAGTATGGCTGCTTTATAGCAACTATAAATAAATTAGAGATTAATAAATAAATAAATAATCAAGATCTAAAAAAATCATTAAACTTGTTTTATCATTAATTTAGAAATAAAAAAATAAATGCAAGCATGAGAATCATCTACATTTTGGTTAATTTCCACTTTAAAAAATCATCTAAATTGCCTTCTCCCCACTAAAATCTTGTTCTCCCAAGCACACAAAATTAAAAATTAAAAAAATCTGTATCTTTTTAAAATTTTTCTGTTCTGTTTATTACATTATTGTAACAACAAATAACCAATCATCTAACCACTAACCCCCAAATTACCACTTCTTCTTTTTGCACCCCTCCCCTTCTCTGATATCAAACAAGCATAGTTTAACCTTTAGAATTCTTTAATTTAAAAAAAAATCTGACCTATTCATTACTTTATAGTAACAATAGTATTAGTCAGACTTAAACTTAATATTAGTCAACTTAAGTCATCTCGTTCTCCCAAAATTTCTGCTTCTTTCCCTTTTACCTGCCCCGCACCCCCCCCCCTTCCTCTGCATATCAAAGTTTAAAATCTTTAATTGTTTTAAATTTTTTTTGCTTTATGTATGATTTTTTTATAACAATTAATAATTAAATAATCATCTTAATCCCCCCCCCCCCCCAGGTTAAAAATTCATTCTATTTCATTTGCTCCCATGTGAGCTTTGTCTTCATAATGTATGTACCCTATTTATCATACATAAATTATTTGAAGGTGATTTGTTGATTAGATATTGAAATGTAACTTTATTATGACACACTTCCTTTGAAAGTCGAACAGTCAAGAATGCCAACTGATGGGAATTTTCCAAAACTTTTATAATTTTTTCCTCAAAAACTAATTTACCTAGTAGCAAAAAAAAAGAAAATTACTGGTGATCTTTATGTAGTAAGTACAAACACACGTTTTATTAACATCTGTGATATGATGTGTTATATGCCTATCTGATCTGACATGGAATGATTCGCAAGAAGGAAAATTAATCTGATGCAAGTCTTGCTAAAATATCTTTATTACTGTTAAAATTGTTGAAAGGAAATTCAGTTTCAGCTTGTAGTGACACACCCTGTATATGTGCTTGAATGTATTCTATTTTTGGTGGAATAAGTGGATTCAGATATTGTTTCTTGTTCAAAAATATTTGTCTGGACCACATTATCTCCCTTGAGAGTTTTTTCCAACATTTTAGAAACAGTTTGTACCACATTTCATACCTCTGGAAATGATTGCCGACTCCAAACACTGCTCTTTGGTGCATTTAAAACCTTACTTGCTAAATCAAAAAGAATGGGAACATTATTAATTCATGTTGAGTTGCCACCATTTGAATAGGTTGTATTATTTATTTATTTTTTTATGTTAGTCCTTTTCTGACAAATAAACAGTACATGACTGTTTCTTCTCTTTCCTACAAAATTTCTGATTTTTCATATTTCTTTAAATTTAATAATTTGCTTTTGAATTAATGTTTAGTATATTCTAAAAAGGTCCACTTTGATGATTTTCGTAATAATGCCTAGTAACATTTAAAATAATTTTGTTTTCCAAAATTGTTTTATGAAAGTAATAAATTCTATTTAATGCTAATAATATTAAATTACAAGTTAATATTATGAAATTTGCTTTGAAGTTTAAATTTACTCAGATGTTTTGTAATTTAAAATGAAAACTCCAAGTACATTGCCTGTTGGCTTTTTAATAATCCACATTCATAAATTGTCGATTTAAAATGAAAATTGTATCCTTGTTTAACAGTTCGATATTAACAGTTAAATCTTAATGATTAAAGCTGTGAAATATCTGCATTAGAAGGTAGATCTGTTTATCTTTACTACACATATTTTCAAGATATTTTTTAGATTGACAGTTTTTAAGCATGTGTCTACAAATATAATATAAGTGTTAAAATACATATCTGTCTTAATTTTTTTTATTTTTTTTTTAAATAAATGTATCTGTTATACAGTGAGCTTGCTAAGGTCCATTGTCACCCCAATAATTTCTGAATGGTAAGAGCTATAGCCATAAATGTGGGGTCTAGGTATAGTAGAGTTGCCATGCGCTATGCAAGGAAACCGCGTACAGTGCCACCTGGAGCTAAATTTGGAGTTAGTGTTCTTTTTTCAAAAATGGTACGAGATATGGGAAAAAGATTAATTATAAAGTTGTTCAGCTTAATCGATTTATTACAAAAAACATCTTACTCACAAAATGATACAAATGAAAAGCACAAAGCGCACATGTGGTTGATCCCGTTGAACAAAACAGCACTTATCGGAAATGAGGCTCATCTATCTGTGATGCTCAAAATGGTGTCCTTCAGCAACAATACATATCTGGACACGGGATTGAAGTTCCCGCTGCACATTGTACAACATGGCAGGTGACACGCTGGCACAATTACCTGTAATAGGGTTTCAAAGTTCCTGCAGTGTTGGTGGTGGGATTACATACACTCGCTGTTTTATGTATTCCCACCATTTATACAAAATGGAAAAAAATACTTTTTCATGGTGTGTGATATTAAGATTTATTTATGTAAAGATGACTACTGTATATCTACTGACAATTGAAACTCAAAATGTGACCTTTTCTCTTTTCTGCCGCATTATGTGGCAATGCTAATACGTCTTCTGGTTACAGTCGCTATCTTACTCTTCTTGGTCTGACGAACCGTGGTCTGTTTTTCACACTGCCAATCTCCCTCAATCATTTAACTGTCTTTACGATGGCCTGCCATGAAGGATGTGACATTCCGGGAAAACATTCAGGATATAGTCGCTCTGCTGCTGTTTCCTGGCACCCACATTCACCGTAAATCAAGACCATCTCACAATACTGATCAGTAGAAAATGTCGACATGATTATGAGTTTCAACGTACAATTCTTGCGGAACTCTTTCTTTTATACTTGTGTCTGGCGCAGGGGTATGATGTGTCACATTTATTTGCATAATAACGAAATTTATGTGATTCACATACCAAATGAGCATTGAGTTGAGTTGATGCGCTTGCTAAATAATATTGCACAATCCACATCGTCTACTAAATTTGTTACTAATGTTATAAGGACAGCATGCACCAGCCGGGACTTGAATTGGAGTCCTCTTGTATATCACGCATGCTACCACTGTGCCACGATAAGGCATGCTCTGGAGTGTGACCTTTTGTCTTTTCTTCTGCGTTATGTCACGTTACAATTTTGGGAGTTACGAATCAAATAAAGATACAATTTTACGCCTTCTATTTTTAACATTACTTTATGGAAGGTGTCTTCTCTTACTAAATTGATGATGCTGAACAACTTTGTAATTGACTTTTCCTCATATATTGTACCGCTTTTGAAATAAGAATGCTAACTCCAAATTTAGCCACTAGATGGCGCTGTAAGTGGTTTCCTTGAGTAGCGCATGACAACTTTACCATACCTAGACCCCACTTTTATGACTATAGCTCTTGCCGATCTGAAATTATTCGGTGACAATGGACTTTGGCACATTGTATATAATTCTGTCCAGCAATGGTGCTTGTACTTATAGAATGTTCAAATCGTTTTAACAGCCCTAGACATAATTTCTTGATTAAAAATAAATGTGCAACATTAAATTAGCACAAATTAAAATCATTTCTAATGGCAAACAGCTGTTTCAGAGCCCTTAAGCTCCATCTTCAGTGCCAACTCAAAAGGTAAAAACGAATTAAAAACTCCTAGGCCATGACCGCTTGCCTGCCATCTCTCGCCCCGCGGCCAGATGAAATGGTGTTGAATTTTTCAAAACAACAGCGGAGACGAGGAAACACACGTGACAGAGGGACCAATAGGAACACTCCGCCGACCGGGAAAGTTTAATTCGTTTTTACCTTTTGAGTTGGCACTGGGTCATTCCATGTCAATTCAACCACACAAGTACACCCATGGTCACCGATTTTGATGAAACTTGGTCTATTCAATAAACATATGGTATCAAATAACCCCCTAATTTTTTTTATCTCTGGCTTCAATACTTTTTTATTTACAGCCATTCAAAATTTCTTCAAATTCATCTTTTTGCATATGTCCGAGATGCGCTATACAAACTACACTTGGTTGTAAAAAAAATTCTATTTGGTTCCCAAACCTTTCAATTGTTTTCAAAATTTATTTGCTTACCAACAAAAATATGATAAACTCAGAAAAAAATACTAGAGGGCTGTAAATATTTATTTTAGTCCCCTAAAAAATAATAAATTATTATTAATTTTTATTTTTGTTAGAAAAAACATGATTTTTTAAAAATGCAATATCAGGGGGAGGGACAGGTATAATCTTGACGCATTTTTTTTAAAAATGAGCCTAAATATATGTTCTAACTTATTCTGGAATAAAATTGGTGGTTTTTTAATTCCTTCTGAAGAAAAAAAAAAGAAAATCACCCAATGCCATCAATAAAATGGCAACATCATGAAAATTTCAATACCACATTTCTGTTAATTTTTAAGAAAGTTATTTTATATAATGTAACTAAGCTAAAAACATTACTTAAATATGTTATTTAAAATTGTATTAATTTTTTGAAGAAAGAGAAATTAAAACTTGCATTAACAAAACAATAATTAAACATGCTTTGCATGATTTTTTTTCATCATTTGGCTTTGCAAATCACAAAATGAAATTCTCAAGGAAAATATAGATATAATATTTAGGTGTGATCTAATAATTTTATCAAATGGGACTATATGGGTCTTTAGAACACATATTAGTGTTTATGCTAATTAATTACAAAATTAGGGTTTTTAACTAAGAATAATTCCTATCAAATTAAAAACTAAATTAAATATATTTAAAAGTTAAGTATTTTTGAACAAATTAATTTGTTTAACTATACAGTTAAAATCATTACTGTTTAAAATGGATTAATTCAGTATATTCTGATATAAAAAATGAATCCTCAATATGTTTGTAAAAGTAAACTGGCTGAGTTTACCTTCCCTTTATGCTTAGTTGCTTCCTGTTTATATTACAAGGCAGATGTTAGGGTTAATCAGAAAGCTGATGCAATCATTCAAAGTATTGTGCAGCATCAATTTTTTAATTTTTTTCTTTCTTTTTGTTTACTGTGTTTTTATTGGTGGTTTATGAAAATACTCACAATAAAAGCTTTAAATAAGAGAATATCATTCTGTCCTTTCTCAAATTTTGCTTTGCATGCAGAGAGCATTTGAGAAATGGGTTTTTTTATTTTGTTCAGTTAGTGTTAGTTTCCTGAATTAGATATATGCTTTAAAAATCCTTAGTGGCTTAACTGTATTTTTTTTTTAAATATTACTGTGACTTTTATGAAATAGAGAGTACTACATATGATGTGGGGAAAAAAAACTTCAACAGAATGTCACAAGATGATATTAAAAAGAATGGTATTGTAAGTGAATCCAATGATCTCCCTGAAGAAGACAAAATACTTTTAAAGTTAAGAACAGAAGTTACTGAAGAATTGCATACCATTTGTTTCCATCATAGAATTGTATATTTGAAAAAGTTTGAATCCCTTCAGGAAAAATGTTGTGATCCCTTCAAAAGCCACAAAAAGTATGTGAAAAATACATTGCATGGTGTAAATTTTCTGCAACAGAATGATCTTTTACTCAAGGAACTTAAAGTTAAGTCAGGATAAAATTTATGCTGTTAATGTAGGACAATGCTCTTGTTCAAAAGTGCATTTCAGAATGAAGAATGTCTGTACAACAACACACATACAAATTCTGACAGCCCTCATAAAGTTGAAGACAAAGATTACACTGCCATTGCAAGCAGCAGCAAAGAAGATGACATACAAAAACTAAATTCATCTTTTGTCGATGTAGATTGTACTCCATTAAAATTACATGCTCTTGCAGAAAAAAGCAAGGCCTCATATGACAAAATTGCATTCATTTGAAAAAAAAAAGGCTAAAAGCAAAAAAAATTGAAGAAATTCTTGATATCAAAATTCCAGAAGTAGATTCAATGGCAGAAGACCTTGTTGTACAGAAGGCAGAAGACATTGATAAATTAGCAGATATCATAAAAGACAAACTAACATTTGAAAAAATTAATAAAAAACAAATTCAGTTGTTAAGGATTCCAGCATCACTATCATGGACACGAAAAAAGAAAAGATACATTTAATATATCAGACTATGCATTCGTAAAGATCAGAAACTTGTCAAAGAGAAAGGAATATTAGCTGAACCAGAACCCAAAAGAGAAAAACAATTGAGACCCGATGTCCTTGACATGGTTAAAAACTTTTATGAAAATCATATTTCAAGGATTATGACAGGAATGAAAGATGTTGTGAGCTTAGGGGGAAAAAAGTGCACATTAGTAAAAGATTACTTTTTTTTGGTGAATTGTATATTAATTTTAATCAAGAGTTACCAAACACTAGGGTGGGTTTCTTAAAATTTTGTAGCCTGTGCCCAAAATGGTGTATTTTTGCTTGTGTATGTAAGCCTGTGTTTATATTCAGATTTAATTGAAAGGTTAATGCTTAGCGTTCTCATTGTTGAATTATTCTATAATAACATTTAAACTGTATTGATTGCAAGGAAGAATAATATATTAGCAAAGTCTTTCTAACACACACAATACATGACAATTAAGAAAAATACAACTACCGATAACATGTCATTTTAAGTTCTATAAATAAATAAAAAATATATTTATAAAATAAATTACTAAGAAAAATGAATATTTAATTTAAATAGATGTTTATTTATTAAACTACATTCCAAAATTATATTACAGTTATGTGAAATAAAAATTATATTCATGATGCTGCCATTTTATCGGTGGCATTGGGCGATTTTCTTTTTATTTTCATCAGAAGGAATTAAAAAACCACTAATTTTATTCCAGAATAAGATAGTACATATATTTAAGCTCATTTAAAAAAAAAAAAATCCCAGATTATACCTGTCCCTCTCCCTGATATTGCATTTTTAAAAAAATCATGTTTTTTCGAAAAAAAAATATAAATTAATAATAATTTATTATTTTTTGGGGACCAAAATAAATACTTACAGCTCTCTAGTATTTTTTTCTGTGTTTATCATATTTTTGCTGGTAAGTAAATAAATTTTGAAAACAATTGAAAGGTTTGGGAACCAAATAGAATTTTTTTTACAACCAAGTGCAGCTTGTTTAGCGCTTCTCGGATATATGCAAAAAGGTGAATTTGAAGAAATTTTGAATGGCTGTAAATAAAAAAGTATTGAAGTCAGTGATAAAAAAAATTAGGGGGTTATTTAATACCATATGTTTATTGAATATACCAAGTTTCATCAAAATCGGAGACCATGGGTGTACAAATCCCATTTTTGTGGTTGAATTGACATGGAATGACCCCACTGAAGATGGAGCTTAAGGGCTCTGAAACAGCTGTTTGCCATTAGAAATGATTTTAATTTGTGCTAATTTAACGTTGCACATTTATTTTTAATATAACGGCACAAAGTTTTAATCCACCTTTTAGATAATTTCTTGAATTTCGTATGGAATGATTTTGACTCACAGGACATTTAATGTGATAAAGATTATAATTAGTTTTTAAACCAAACTCATTTTCTAAAATAGTCTTTGTGAAAGCAATATGATTCTCCAAAAAGAAGTATCAATTTCAATTCTGACAGTTTATCTTTCTGATGTGTAGCCAGATTTTTGTGAGCTTTCTTTATACTTTGTGCTGTAGCACACCTTAATGTTACATTCTTTCCAAACACCACATTCCTACAGTGTCTACATATCAAACATAAAATTTCAGTTTTCCTTTTAATGTAATTGTTTAAAAAAAAACTGCGGTATTCATCTTCAGTTTATGATTCTTATTCACAGCGGTAAATAGCATATTTTTTTATAAATCCTGGTATGTATAAGATTATGTCACTAAAATATGTGTATACCAATAAAAATTGAATGAAAGGAAACAAAGATCATGCAAGATTATAGAAATATCACACACAATTACTAACCTAAGAAATATAAATAATTAAACAGCTTGAATCTAAAATACTTATGTTCGACTAAAGCCCAAATGGATGACATATTTGGGGCATTTGTGTCAAGCACAAAAGTGATAATTTGTCTCACTTTCAAAGCGACTCATCAAAAGCTACTTAATTTTATATTTTGATTTTTTCTTTTAAATTTAACTGTTCGTAACTAGTGAAGAACTTTATTAATTTTACAATACATTTTTTCGTATTTAATAAATAAATCATATTATTTTGTAAAGTGGTGTAAAATCGGAGAGGGAATAATAAGTATCAGTTTCGATATAGAAAATTAAATTACAAGTAAACTAATTTAAAAATTTGAAGAATCTTTAAATTTTCAGACTCATGATCCCGCGCTTTCCTATGTTCCGAGTGGTTATTTGTGTAGTATCCCCATTTTTGTTGTGCTGAAATGTAAAACTGAGTTATATCTATGTATACACATCACTTTTGCTAGATAAGTGAGATTATTTTAATGCTGAATTCTACGACATTCTGAAGAGAAATATTTCCCTTATTTAAAGAAAGAATAAGTAAGACAGATATTACTATTAAAAGTAGTGGTATCATTCTGAATAAAATAAAAAGCCCGCGAAATTGGTAATACAGATATACACACCTTTCTTATGTTTGTCATCGCTAAGACTACGGTTTGTGAAAGTGTGTTCGTGAATTTTTAGCATGGACTTTCTAACAACTAAATTAAATGCAGGTAAAATGCCAAAGGCTTCCCGGGCCACAGAGAACTTGTTGGTGGGCCAGTTGTGGCCTATGGGCCACGTGTTTGATATGTCAGTTCTAGATCAATGTTGATTGGATACAGATCGTAGCCATTTTCAGCAATTCTTGGGAAGTTATCACATTTCATAGAAAGCAAAGTAAGTCTGTGGAAAATATCGGTAAAATATTTTCATTATTGTTAAGGTTATAAACAAAAAACATTTCGGCTTAGAGTGAGACACCCTGTATTTATATCTGAATAAGTGGATTGACATCCAACTTTCCTGTACAAAATATTATTGCCTGACGGATATCTGTCACTTCTTAAAGTTTGTTGCACTGGAAGTGAATAACTCTCTATTATAATCAGTTTTGCTCTTGGAACTCATTTTTACTTTTGAATGATAATGTCTCAATCTTCTGCATGTCAAATGTGTGACCAAAAATAGTTGTCAGTCTATGAAGCAAATGAGGATTTTTAATTAACTATCTGGCTGCTTCTGTCTGGTTTCTACATGTGTGATGTCCTAAAAGTAATCTATGACAATTATTTGTAATGTTTCAAATTCACTTTAATGAATTAAATATTCCATATTTATTTTTCACTGCTGTTTTAGTCTTCAGTCGAATTTCATTCTGTTTGTGTTTACCGATAGATTTCTTTTTAAATCAGAAATTGTTATTTATGATTTTAACCTCACTTCATAATTTTTGAAAATGAGCACAGTTTTTAAAACTATGTTAGAAAATTTATTTGTATGTAGCTTTCTTTAGTGATTTTTTTTCTCTCGTATAAAGCTCATTTGCTGTTAAGTATGTTTTTGATTAATTATAAAATATGACAGATTACTATAATTGTATTTATTGCAGTTGTAAAAGCCATAAATGTAGTTAAAGAAAAAGGTGACGTAGATGTCCATGATATTATTGAAAGCAGACAAAGGTATTTAAAATGTGAAATATGGAACAAAACATTTCTTTACAAAAGTGTCTTGGAAAAGGATCTTCTGACTTGCACCAAGAAAAGTCCTTTGTTTGTGAGATATGCAAAATAGGATTTTTTCAAAAGAGATATTTAATGAAGCATCTGTTGATTCATACTGGTGAAAAACCTTGTGTTTGTGAGATATGCAACAAGAAATTCTCTGTTAATGGTAATTTAAGGAGGCATCTGTTAATTCATAGTGGTGAGAAACCTTTTGTTTGTGAGATATGCAATAAAAAATTTTCAATTAAAAGTAATCTATGTACTCACCGTCGTATTCATACGGGTGAGAAACCGTTTGTTTGTGATATGTGTAGTAGGAAGTTTTCTGACCAGGGTACCTTCAAAAAGCATTTGTTAACCCATACTGGTGAGAAACCTTTTGAATGTGAGATATGCAACAAGAAATTCTCAACAAGGGCTGGATTTAGAAGGCATCTGTTAACACACACTGGTGAGAATCCATTTGCTTGTGAGATATGCAACGAGAAATTTTCTCGCAAGAGTGCTTTAAACAGGCATGTGTTAATTCATTCTGGTGAAAATCCTTTTGTATGTGAAAAATGCAACAAGATATTATCAAGTAAACAAAGTCTATGTACTCACATTCGCTCTCATACTGGTGAAAAACCTTTTTCTTGTGAAGAATGCAACATGACGTTTTCTCACAAGAATGCCTTAAAACTGCATCTGTTAATGCACACAGGTGAGAAACCTTTTCTATGTGAGATATGCAACAAGAATTTCACTCAAAAGAGTGTTTTAAACAATCATCTGTTAGTTCATACCGGCGAGAAACCTTTTGTGTGTGAGATATGCAACAGGAAATTCTCTCGCAGAGGTGATTTAAACAGGCATCTGCTAACTCATACAGGTGAGAAACCCTTTGTTTGTGAAACATGCAATAAGGCATTTTCATTAAAATATCTCCTTTCGAATCATCTTCGCACTCATGTCGGTGATAAACCTTTTGTTTGTGAGACATGCAATAAGAAATTTTCACAAAAACGTGGTCTACGTAATCACTGTCTCTCTCATACTGGTGAGAAACCTTTTATTTGTGAGATATGCAACAAGAAATTTTCTGACGCGAGTGCCTTGAAAAGGCATTTGTCTAGTCACACAGGTGAGAAACCTTATGCTTGTGAGATATGCAACAAGAAATTTTCACAAAAAAGTAATCTATGTACTCATCTTCGCTCTCATACTGATGAGAAACCATTTGTTTGCGAGATATGCAACCAGAATTTCTGTAGAAAGTGTGATTTAAACAGGCATCAGTTAGTTCATAATGATGCGAAACCTTTTGTTTGTGAAATATGAAATTTTCACTAAACGGTAAGAAAGTATCTACAATCTCATGCTTTGAGATTTGTTTTCAACTAATTTCACTACTTTTATAGGGTTGCAATAAGTTATTGTTTGAACAATGTAATTTCTTGCAAAACATAATCAGTCACCGAAATAAAATGATGAAAAAAGAGAAATTTTCTTGTCTTATACAGTTTTTTCTGAAGCAATATGTCAAATATTTCGCTTTATATTATTTTGTTTTATGTTATATATTAAAGCCAGAAGTTAAAGGTCTTACTTTTTCAGTGCAAACTTGAACTTATTTCACATGTCTTAATTTTTTTTGAATGGTGAATAAATTAGGAAATAGAATTAAGAATTAGGAGCACTGGAGAAAAAATAGCTTGCCTATTGTCCTGCACTGCTTGCAATCCTACCGCTAGGAAATACCCCTTCAAATTTCTTCTTATTTATATGCTTATTTCCCCTTCCCTGAGCGAGCATCCATTCTTTCTTCTGCTTTGTTTGAGAAATGGGTGAACGAAAGGGAATTGGTCATTACAAGGCGAAGGGAGGGAGGTGCTTTCACCTTTTTGAGGAGAGGGATGGAAAGGGAAATAGGAGGGGGATTTCTCCCCTTCTATAGAATTAAAAAAATGGTCGTTTTCCCGAGAAGAAAACATATTTATTTTATAACCAGATAACACTATTTCTGACATAATGTTTACATAGGCTGTAAAACCTTTATATTTATAACCATTAAAAATTTCAAAGGGTTTGGACAACAAAAGCTTTTTTTTAATTGTTTTCTTACAAGCACTTTTAACCTAATTATCAGTATATTTTATTTAGGGTTCATTCAAAGTTTTATCACGGGCCCAGGCAACGCTGGGCTAGTCAACTAGTTTATGTTTATGTTAAATAAATTGTGTTTCTATGTATGTATTTTTAAGTCTGATGAAGTTTTAAAAAGTAAATGGAGTTTGCTAGAAAGTGTCCGAAATACAGTAGGACCTCGATTATCCGAAACTCTCCGTTAACTGAAGTCGGTTTCTTCTGCACTTTTTTTTCACTTTCTACTATCATCCAAAATTTTCTCTTAACAAACATGAATTTTTAATTTTTTTCCCTCATTCCTTTTTTATGTAAGCCGTCCTTTACAAATTTCGAGTGCAGATAAATATTTTAGAATTCCCTTTTTTAGAATTCCTTCTCGCAAGCTCAATTATCGGTAAAGTTAAAGATAGTGTTACTACTGAATTTTCAAGCCTTAGCACAATGAAAAGTTTTGAAAATTGTGGGGATAAAGATATCACAGATTGGTTGAATTGTGACGTGGAAGATGCAGGCTTCCAGCTGCTCAATGATGAGGAATTAATAGCAGAAGTCCGTAATTCTCCAGAAGAAGAAGATGATGATGAAGATGAGAATGATTCCGGAGTAAATAAGTTCAGTAACAATGATGCTTTTGAGTGTTTCTCAAAAAGCCTTGTTTGGTTGGAGCAACAGGAACAGTGTGATTCCTCTGAACTCATGCTTTTAAGAAAACTTCGGGATGGAGCTGCAAGGATGGCCAATTTACACCAGATGAAGCTTGCATTTAAACCATTGTAAGTTTTTGTTTCAGAAATAAATTTATTTTCATTTATAATTTTAATTTATTTAACAGTTAAAATAACTCATAATAACAGTTCAATGACGATACTACATACTAAACTAGATGATTATTGATGAATTCTCGATTATCTGAAAATTTCGATTATCCGAAGTAGGTTCGGTTCGGTCCCAATTACTTCGGATAATCGAGGTCCTACTGTATTTACTTTTTTCATTCGACTTTCAAAAAAAGTAATACCCTAAATTTATTGTAATGTCACTACAAGTATGTGCAGTTTGGTTTTACTTCTTTTCAGGTTGTTGCAACATTTTTATTCTAGGAAGTATGCTAATTCTTAAATATTTTATGCAATGTAGTAATAGCTAGTCTGTAGAATAGTATTCAGTGAGTGAAATAAGATATCTGTCTTCATCCTCCCATCAATTAGCCATGGATGGAAAGTTAAGATACAAGGGAAAGTATAGAACAACATACAAAACTATTCTTAAGTACGTAACATGGTACCTATGATCCATCTTGAATGAAATGAAAATTAAGTAAAATTCTTTAGAAAACGACTCTGTATTTTGTACTTTTGATGTAATTTTATATACCTTGTATTATAATTAATGCTTAATAGAAAAACATTTCTTGTCCGCATAGGTGTGACATTTCTGTATATGTGTTCATTGTTGTCAAATTCTTTAAATTATTTGCGTAACTTATATTTTAGTTATTAAAATTATAAATCATATTTTTGGAAACTTTAAAAAAAAAATTATTTAAATGCATCTTGTTTAGCTTTTTAAATTGCTTACTTTTAAAATGCATTACAGTGGATTCTGCTCAATTGAGATACATCTGTTCTAGCACTATTTGTCCAAATTATCAGAAGGAAATTTAGTGATATTTTTAAATTTTGTTTTTGACATTTTTTTCTTATTAAGCAGAAGCACCAACAAACACAGGATCTGTTGCCACATTCTGTAAACATGATGGCCAAATAGACTTGGGGGCCATTTATATCCCGCCACCTTTGTTTTTTAAATGATGCATCCGATGACCACCGTCTAACTGATAACAGGTGAGCAAGAGTGAGAGTAACGCATTATCAGTATCCAGTAGCCATTGAAGATGATTTTTTGGCCAGGGTATAACAGCCTGGCAAAAACAAACAAAAGAGATCTAATGTCATGCATTTGATAGATTGGTTATAAGAGATAAAATATTTTTTTCTCAAGTCTTTTCAACATTTTAGATATTTAAAACCTGTCATTAGATAAAATAAATATGATTTTTTTTTTTTACTTTCATGCATTTTTATAAATTACAATTAAATCGTCTTGACTCTAAAATATGCCTTAATATATATACATATATATAAGGGGGTCGGGCAAGAGAGTCCCAAGCCACATTTTTGAACTTCTGAGATATTTCGGTTTGAAAATTTGATCAAATACTGAAATCAAGATATGTAACCTGAAGTTTTTTCGCTAATGCCTTAGTAACATTTGAGATATTTTAAGTAACAATAAGGCATTACTTTAATGTTATTACTATTACGTTTTTGTAAATTAGCTATCTTCATTTGGGGCAAAAACGAAACCTGTAACATATGCTGCCACCAAGTGACATAAGAAACAAATTATATGTTGGATATTATAATTTACAACATTAAGCAACAGACTACAGTGTTAGATTTATTTCACCAAAAATGTGGCTTAGTACTTTCTTGCCCCAATCGATTTATATATATACATAGATATTTTTAATGAAAATTTTAGATTCAAAATGAATATATGTTACTTTTAATTCATATCATTTCTAATTGCGAAGATAAATAGATTAAATATTAATAGAAAACATATCCCAATGTCTTTTTAAACAACACAAAATATTACATGAAAGTTTAGGATGTGCCGTAAGCGTGCGCATTCACTTAAAATTTTCAATTTAGATTGCGCCGTAAGCGATCGCTCTCACTTAAACTGTTTTTAGTTTTAGAATTGAATGTTTTTTCGATGCGAGAAGCATTGTATTTTTTATGTGACAAATTGTCACCCTTTATGACAGAACGCAATGTTCCCCTTTGAAAATATTAACCATCTATTTGTATATATATATTTTACATGCTGTAACTACTTCATGCAAATAATCTGATAATCTGCATTAAAATTATCGAAAATTATCAGAAGTACCTCCTTTGAACTTTGGTTTTGTTTTTATGATGCATCAGAGCATTGAAAATAAAACAAATGATCATAAATTCGATTTTTTAAAGGTGTTTGGCCAGGGGTGCCATTTCAGATCTTTCTTGGGGTGGGGGCAAAGTATTCTTTAAGGCAGTGGCATAGCCAATGATGGAATTCATGGGCTTGTACCCTTCTCCCGAACGAGAAACGTTTTACTGAACCATGGATACAAAAACAGTAAAAACTTCGAATGCGGAATCGCGAGGGATCGATAATAAATTTCGTTTTAGACAGGTATCCAACTTGGCAAGTATAATTTCAAGATACTGATAATGAAAGTTTTCCGTTTAAGACAGGATTAAATTATACACAGGTTCCTTTTTACATGTATCCTGTAAGACTGCTAAAGCATCCTTTCTATAGTACACCTCTGAAGTGTAAAACATTAAAACTTGTGAAAATGAAACCTGTCTATAACAGATGCTTTTCCTTAGGCAGAAAAAAATATTACATTTCGACAACAAAAACACCATACAATTATACTTGCTAAGACGAAGACCTGTCTAAAATAGAGATTTTTTCCAGTCCCTTCCGAATCTTTTGCAAGGACGCCATTTCAGGAGTTTTTAGAGGGGTAGGCAAACGTTCTAGTATGTACGTGATTGTGCAAATCACATACATAATAGGAAAATTCTGCACAAAAAAAAATGCTGTGTGAGATTTTGTCCTCTTAACTTCTTTCAAAGACGTAATTCTTCCACAAGTATTTCTTTTTATTTTCATGGAAATCTGCGATTTTTTTCTCTTTTTGTGGAATTAGGCAAAATCAAATCGTCAATCAATTGCAAAAAAAAATCGCGAATTTTGCCAATTAGACTTAAAATTAACAGTCAATATATCTAATTAGTTAAGGAAAAATCCGCTACTTCCCTCAAATGACAATGGAAAATTAGTGCGAATTTCACCAAAGATTGCAGAAACAAATAGCAATTTTTGTCAATCCGTCACAGAAAAAATTCCCAGATTTCAAGATTCGGTCGTTGAAAAAAAAAAGTCAAATTTGTCCATCGGTCGTGTAAAAAAATTGCAAATATCCAGCCTTCCCCTAATTAATTACGAATTCGTCCTTTTTCCCCCCTAACCACTCGACTAAAAAGATTGAGCAAAAAATCACGAATTTCATCAAATGGTTTTAAAAAAATCACGAATTTAGTCAAAGAATCGAGAATTTCATCAAACAGTCGTGCAAAAAAAATCGCAAATTTCGTCCGTTTGTTACGGAAAAGTTCCTCTAATTTCAACAAATTATCGTAGAAACAAAATCGTGAATTTCATTAAAAGATTACGGAAACAAATAGCGAATTTCGTCAATCAATCACAAAAAAAATCGTAAATTTCGACAAATGGTTGCGGAAAAAATTAATTTCCTTAATTAGTGGCAGAAAAAAAATCATGAATTTTGGAAAATGATTAAGGGAAAACAGTTGTAAATTCCATGAAAGAATCACGTAAAAAATTGTGAATTTCGTCAAATGTTCCTGGAAAAAAAATCTTGAAATTCAACTGGTCACGAGGTGATCAGCACGCAAACATCATCAATATGCCACGAAATTTACAAATTTTGTGATCCATCACGGATACGAAAACTTTCTTTAATGATTTTATGTCAGTAAAAATGTTCTTTAATCATTTTCTACCGCCCTATTTAGACTATGCTAAATTCTCTCTAAAATCTATACAATTCAGAAATCTTCAAAGCGCTTGGTCTCAAATAGAGTCCTGCATTGGATTGGGCAACCCGAATTTACTCAAATTGAATCTGCAGTACAGATCGAGCCAGGTTGGCGCTGCCTTTTTTTGCTGCGGGTCAGGTTTTTTCTTACCATTTGACTATGGTCAGGATGAATATGGTCATCCTCGTAGACTATTTTTTTATTCTACTAGTGGTATCATCCCCTATGGAACACGCTCTGTAACCACTGTTCTGACACCACAAACTAAAAATACACCAATTTTATCAGCTCTAAAACGATTACGGAAGATTGAATTATAATGGACCTTACGCACTAGGGTGGATCGAAATGCGGATAATCGAATTGGCGCGGGGTGCAAAAGTTGCCTTTTATGTCTATTAGTTTACTTTTTTTTCATTGAAATACATTTATATTTTACCGGTTTACGAAAGTTATCTTTTACGTATATTAGTTTAAATTTTTAAAATTGAAATCCATTCACTTCTTCTGGTGCCCCAAATGCCTCAAAAATAGTTAAAAATTAAAATTTTTATGAAAATTTATGATTTAAAAAAAAAATTATTTTTGATGCGGGGTGCGAAAGTTGTCTTTTAAGCATTCTAGCATACATGAAAATTTTTTTCACCTTTGATAAATTTCTTCCAGTGCCCCAAGACACTTAACATTTTCACCTTTAGAAAGCATTTCAGTTTTCAACCTTTTGGGTATCTCCTACCTCTTTCCTTAAGAACTGTTCTCAGATTTCTCAGAAAAAATTGCGAATTTCGTCAAATGTTCATGGGAAAAAAATCTTGAAATTCAACTGGTCACGAGGTGATCAGCACGCAAACATCATCAATATGCCACGAAATTTACAAATTTTGTGATCCATCACGGATACGAAAACTTTCTTTAATGATTTTATGTCAGTAAAAAGGTTCTTTAATCATTTTCTACCTCCCTATTTAGACTATGCTAAATTCTCTCTAAAATCTATACAATTCAGAAATCTTCAAAGCGCTTGGTCTCAAATAGAGTCCTGCATTGGATTGGGCAACCCGAATTTACTCAAATTGAATCTGCAGTACAGATCGAGCCAGGTTGGCGCTGCCTTTTTTTGCTGCGGGTCAGGTTTTTTCTTACCATTTTGACTATGGTCAGGATGAATATGGTCATCCCCGTAGACTATTTTTTTATTCTACTAGTGGGATCATCCCCTATGGAACACGCTCTGTAACCACTGTTCTGACACCACAAACTAAAAACACACCAATTTTATCAGCTCTAAAACGATTACGGAAGATTGAATTATAATGGACCTTACGCACTAGGGTGGATCGAAATGCGGATAATCGAATTGGCGCGGGGTGCAAAAGTTGTCTTTTATGTCTATTAGTTTACTTTTTTTTCATTGAAATACATTTATATTTTACCGGTTTACGAAAGTTATCTTTTACGTATATTAGTTTAAATTTTTAAAATTGAAATCCATTCACTTCTTCTGGTGCCCCAAATGCCTCAAAAATAGTTAAAAATTAAAATTTTTTTGAAAATTTATGATTTAAAAAAAAAATTATTTTTGATGTGGGGTGCGAAAGTTGTCTTTTAAGCATTCTAGCATACATGAAAATTTTTTTCACCTTTGATAAATTTCTTCCAGTGCCCCAAGACACTTAAAATTTTCACCTTTAGAAAGCATTTCAGTTTTCAACCTTTTGGGTATCTCCTACCTCTTTCCTTAAGAACTGTTCTCAGATTTCTCAGAAAAAATTGCGAATTTCGTCAAATGTTCATGGGAAAAAAATCTTGAAATTCAACTGGTCACGAGGTGATCAGCACGCAAACATCATCAATATGCCACGAAATTTACAAATTTTGTGATCCATCACGGATACGAAAACTTTCTTTAATGATTTTATGTCAGTAAAAATGTTCTTTAATCATTTTCTACCGCCCTATTTAGACTATGCTAAATTCTCTCTAAAATCTATACAATTCAGAAATCTTCAAAACGCTTGGTCTCAAATAGAGTCCAGCATTGGATTGGGCAACCCGAATTTACTCGAATTGAATCTGCAGTACAGATCGAGCCAGGTTGGCGCTGCCTTATTTTGCTGCGGGTCAGGTTTTTTCTTACCATTTGCCTATGGTCAGGATGAATATGGTCATCACCGTAGACTATTTTTTTATTCTACTAGTGGGATCATCCCCTATGGAACACGCTCTGTAACCACTGTTCTGACACCACAAACTCTAAAAACACACTAATTTTATCTGCTCTAAAACGATTACGGAAGATTGGATTATAATGGACCTTACGCACTAGGGTGGATCGAAATGCGGATAATCGAATTGGCGCGGGGTGCAAAAGTTGTCTTTTATGTCTATTAGTTTACTTTTTTTTCATTGAAATACATTTATATTTTACCGGTTTACGAAAGTTATCTTTTACGTATATTAGTTTGAATTTTTAAAATTAAAATCCATTCACTTCTTCTGGTGCCCCAAATGCCTCAAAAATAGTTAAAAATTAAAATTTTTATGAAAATTTATGATTTTAAAAAAAAATTATTTTTGATGCGGGTGCGAAAGTTGTCTTTTAAGCATTCTAGCATACATGAAAAATTTTTCACCTTTGATAAATTTCTTCCAGTGCCCCAAGACACTTAACATTTTCACCTTTGGAAAGCATTTCAGTTTTCAACCTTTTGGGTATCCCCTACCTCTTTCCTTAAGAACAGATTCCTCAGATTTCTCAGAAAAAATTGGGAATTTTGTCAAATGTTCATGGAAAAAAAATCTTGAAATTCAACTGGTCACGAGGTGATCAGCACGCAAACATCATCAATATGCCACGAAATTTACAAATTTTGTGATCCATCACGGATACGAAAACTTTCTTTAATGATTTTATGTCAGTAAAAATGTTCTTTAATCATTTTCTACCTCCCTATTTAGACTATGCTAAATTCTCTCTAAAATCTATACAATTCAGAAATCTTCAAAGCGCTTGGTCTCAAATAGAGTCCTGCATTGGATTGGACAAACTGATTTTACCCGAATTGAATCTGTCGTACAGATCAAGCCGGGTTGTCTTTGACCATTTATTGTGGTCGGATATATACATCTCCGTAGACTATTTTTTTATTCTACTAGGGAGCTCTGCCTGAATGAAACATGCTCACCAAACCATGTTCTGACCCCGCAAACTCTAAAAACACGCTGATTTGTTCAGCTCTAAAATGATTACGGAAGACTGAATTATAATAGACCTTATGTACTAGGGTAGATCAAAAAATTGAAATGTGGATAATCGAATTGGCACGGGGTGCAAAAGTTTAGGTTTTTTTTTTTAAATTGAAATCCATTCATATCATCCGGTCCCCCAAGCATTCCAAAATAGTTAAAAATTTAAACTTTTATGAAAATTTATAATTTAATTATTTTTTATTTACTACTTTTGGAGCGGGATGCGAAAGTTCTCTTTTATGTATATTAGTTTATATTTTTTTTATTGAAATCCATTCATATCTTCCAGTTCCCCAAGCGCCCCAAAAATTGTTAAAAAATTGACATTTTTATGAAAATTTATGATTTTTTTAAATTACTTTTGGTGCAGGGTGCAAAAGTTGTTTTTTAAGCATACTTAGCATACATGAAAAAAATTTTCATCTTCGATAAATTTCTTCTCGATTTTTATACAAATTTTGAGCTAAAAATTATAAGTAAAAATAAAGAGTTAAATAATCATTTGTATAGCATAAAAAGTAGAGCCAGAGGATGAAAAATCATTTATCGTTTATTATTGAATGTATAAAATTATTTTTTATAATATATTGTTATTTACAAAATTTCAGATAAAGCAGATTCTTCAATTGTTGGTGTTGTTTTACAAGATATTGAAATTGTACACAAAAGAGAGACTTTGAATGTAGTAGATCGCATCAAAATTTGTCGACAGCTTACAAAGGTTGGAAATTTAGTTGCAGAGACGAGCAATTTAGCAGTGTCTCTCTCTATTTTAATCTGATTATATTTTGCTGTGAGAAAAATCAACATAAAAGTGCGAATGATGAAGGGCACAATGTACTACACGAAGAGGGAACATTATACTTTTGTAAAAGAACCTGACTCTGTATATTGTGTAATCGATTCTTCATACGATTTTTAATGGATTTTTTTATTTTTTGCATTTTGCGGCGATTTTTGCACATTATTAAAAATAAATCTGGTTTTAATCTTTTAGCCCAATATAGTAAATTTGTCTTCTATTCAATAAATTTATTCGGAATTCGTACAGCGATTTTTGAATTTTTCGTAATTTTTTTTATGCGATTTTTAGATATTTTTCGCGTTTTGCGGCAAACTTTCGTCATTCATAAAAGTAATCCTGTTGTAATCTTAAAGCCTACTAGCAAGTTTTGTTCTCTTCTATAATTTTTTTTCGATTTTCAGAATTTTTTCGCGATTCACTGCGCTTTTTCCACAATAGTAAAAGTTTATTTCTTCTAGCTGAATGTAGTAAAATGTGTTCCCTTTTTAATAAAGTGTAGTCGGAACTCGTGCAGCAGTTTTTAAATTTTTCGCAATTTATAGAGTTTTTTCGCATTTTGTACGATTTTTGATGGGCCTGGGAATATCCCTCAATCTCTACGCAAAGTTGGAAAAAAATACAATTCAACTTTATAATTTACACAGTTTTATACTGTACAACAACAAAAAATTATACTGTTGTATTATTTATACATCTTGATATTTAATTGATTACTAAACAAAGACAACCTTTCGCCGATTGTTTTATATCAAAAATCGGTTAAAAATGTGAAATTTGAAAATATTTTCAAACTATCATCTGCTTTATAGAAAAATGCTGTTCCATATTTCGCAGTATCTGAAAAAGAACACCCACACATTTCATGAGCTTATGAAATTGACTTCATTGAAAATGTCACACATTAACTACATTCAATTAGAGTACAGCCATTAGAAACGCATAAAAATTATTATTTTAGCATATTACACAGCATAAAAATAAGGGTCCTGTGCCATATTTGTGTTCATGGCCCTTTAAAGTCTTTGTCAGATCCTGCTTTTTCACTGATGTATTCAAATGGATTAATATCTACTGAATGCAGTTAATGGTGGACTTTCCAGAACTTACAGTCCTATGCTTAGCAACTATATCCTTATAAAAGATGTGGAATGCTTTTGATAACAATCCACACTCTATCGTTTACTTGAAAACAAACATTGAACATGATATTAAAAAAAACTGTGTTCTAATATTAAGAAGAGTGGCCTCAAATTTGAAACAAATGGGTAAGTGTGATCGAAGATCACTCAAAGGGTTTCGTTTCATATTCCTTTCAAAACACTTTATTCTTTCTTTAATAAACCCAAATAAATTTCATTTAGCAACAACAACAAAAAAAAAGTCATGTTTTTTATAATGTAAAAATTTACTGGTCTATTTTTTCGTTTTTTCGAATATCTAAACCAGCCCGCTATTATATTCTGTTATAATAATATCTGTCATGCGGACTACATGCGATATTTAAAAAAATATTTCAAAATTCAACATGTTGTATGCTTTTAAATTTTTAAAATATGCGAATATTTCCATAATCGGATTTTTATCACGATTCAATATGTTTCTCAAACTCATATATTTACTATTCTCTATAACTTATATTGATACTAGCTTTGTATTATTCTCAAACATCTGAAAAATTCGTTAAACTTCCAATAGGACGACAGATTTTCTTTTTAATTCTCTAATGACGTGATATTTATCTGCTTTGTGTACATACACATACTCATACTCCTTGTATTATTGAGAAATCTTAGACATTTTCCGTTTTATTACCACTGTGACGTCAATCAATTTTATTTCATATTTATCTTTTTTTCAATTGGTGAAACTTTTTATTTCATTTTTCATGTGGAAATCGTCTGATAGAAAATTAATTATTGTGGAACGAATTTCATCGTGGATTTTTAATTTTTGGTAACTGCTATAACGAAAAATGTTTAAATTTAATAGGAAAAGGCTGTTAGAATTTTGGTTTTTTATCTATATTTATTAAAACAATACGATTTTTTCAAATTTTAATATTTAGAGCTCTTCATAGCTGGTATTCAGCTATATACATAAAGTTTCAACTCTGTAAGTTATATAGTTTTTGAGAATTGCTATGTGACAGACAGACAACGGAGCGGGAGTAATAGGGTTTCGTGAGATGAACGAAACCCTAAAAACGCATTATGTCTTTGTATCCGAGAAACAGGGTCACATTTTGAATATCTTCTGTAACAATGTTAATTTTTGCTCAGTTTTGTGTCTCAGTATTGTTACTCTTTCAATTTATTTTATATTTGTAATTTGAATCATGTTTGTATTTTAGTAAACAAAATATTTTTCATGGGTTGCATGAATTTTCGATCACCCTGTGGTATTTAATACAAATTTACAGGGGCTTCCATTCTCTTAGGCTGCCCTTCCCTTTTAATACGCAGCACAGTTATTCCCTTTTTTACTAATTGTACCTTGTAATTAATATTACTGTTAAAAATATTTATATTGTTTAATTAAGTATTCTGATGATATTCCTTCCAATATAAAACCTTTAGAGCAGTGTTTCCCAACGGGGGGCAATTTGACTTTTCAGGGGGGCAATTTAACTTTTCAAGGGGATAATTCGGAATTTCTGTGAACCCATACCTTCTGAATTGTTTGTCTAATAGTAATGTTGTAGACTGAAAATAAAAGTTACTCATTCAAATTTAAAAAAAAAAAAAAGCTTTTTATTCAGTTTTTAAAAAGTATCCATTCAAAAGTTTTAAATACAATTTCTACCAGAATAATTATAGATAAAACTTTTAAAGATACTTAGATACTTTTATATATTAATTTTTTTTTATAATTTTTCAGATTTATAAGTATTTTAGAATTTTAAACAACGTTTTCGATTATTTATTGAATAAGTCGCACTGCAATATGTCACATAAAAATCAATTTTGCACATGACACTATTCAAGTGTATATTTAACAATTACTTGACGACCTTCATTTTCAGAATCTTTTATCACGTTTTATTCTAATTAGAAATTGTTGCGTAATTTAATCGCAGAAATTCTGTGATTAAATAAGAAAAAAATTGTTTCATTCAAAATTATTGATTTTTCTAATCAAGGATTCTGAGCACTCTATGCATCACGCATACGTGGGACCGTGTGCCAGTAAACTACGAGGAGTATCACATGATTATAAAAAATATTTGATTCATCCATTACCTTCGGCACGTTTCAGGATGAATAGTAAATGCTTTTTACTCTATCAGAAGTAAATTCTTTTAAAATTTTATAAGAATTATATGTTATAGAGGGCATCATCATTTTAGAGATGTTTTGGTGGGGCGTGGCTAAAAAAGGTTGGGAACCACTGCTTTAGAGAATCTAAAGTCTATGCCTAATCTGCAGTACCAATCTCTTTTTACCATGAGTCCAAGAAGTTTCTGTAGCTGTTTTGTTATTATTGAATTAAATATATTTAACCGTTTGAGTGCTATGAAGCGCGAGAGCGTTGCAGTGTATCTGCCGATCAAACAAATTTTGTTTCAACCCAGAAATTTTATTCAATAATTGAAATCCTGATTTTTATTCAACAGCTGAAGTACTTACAGCGATCTAGTGAGTTACATTTTAAAAGATAAAATTTCTGGGTTGAAACACAATTGTTTGTTCCGCGGATTATAGGCCGAATTTTCAGCACTCAAACGGTTAAAAAAGGCTAAAATATAAAATTGTTAATGTGCTTAATTTTCAAGGAACAAAAGCAAGAACTCAAAGTGGAAATGTTCACTCCATTTGTGTCAAATATAAAATCTTTTTCTTGCCCCTTCCCCCTTGGGGCTCCCCCTAAACATTATTTTTCACAGTGTTTGAATAATGAAGCAATTTTAAAAAGAGAAAGATTTAGTTTATATTATACTTTTATTTATTCATAGTAGTCTATCGAAAATACAATAAAACATGTGAAAACATAATTGCAAAAGATTGGGTTTTTTTGTACAGGCTTCTATCCTATAAGATAAAAGGTATGGCATATCTTCTGTCAGGACCATGATTTTTTTTCCTTTAAGACAGGATTCCATTTTAGACAGGTTTTGTTTCACAAGATTTACTGTACTTTATTATACAGAGCGAAGTTATTCAATAATGTATTAATGGGTAAAAGGAATTGCGAGTCTTACTAAGAGTTCCTTGAAAAAAAAAACTGAAACTTGTTCATTTGTTTAAGTTGTATTTTGGAAGAGCAGGATAATTTATCAGTTAAAAGTTCTGTTAAAAATCAGAAAATTTAAGAAAAGTTTCTGTGCACCAGTTTAAAACTGGGACAATCCTGAAAGCATCTGACCACCTTAAAACCTGCAGCTAAGATAGTGTTGTTACCTGATAAAGTCAATAAGTTCTGACTAATTTCAACTCAAACTTTTCATTAAGTTAATGAGTTTATTAGATATTTCACACTTCCTGACACAAACGCGCTCGCACAAAAAAAACTTATCGGGTTGAGGGCCTAGGCTCACCCTACAAAATTGTTCTAGTTATGCCTATGATAGATGTTGATATTATCGACGGTTTTCATTTATTACACAATTTAGGGCCATCTGTGCCCCAAACAATTGACAAGATCACAGAATTTATTTTGAAAGAAAATATGCAACACCACTGCTTCCGAAGTATATTTAATTTTTGACATATCTTTCTCCATCAATAAAAGCTTCGGAAATATTAGCTTGCAAAGAAGGTGAAATACCATTCACAATCACTGGACCTTTACAAAGCAAACCAACTGATTTTAATAAAAGTCTAAGTAATCCAAAATTCAAAGAAGCATTAATAAACTTTTTGGATGAACACTGGGCAGATAATTCATTCAGCTCTATTCTTAATGACAAAAAAGTTTCTCTAACAGTTGAAGAGCAGTGTTTTGTCTACACCAATATTAATGAAACAGTCAGTCGAATACTGGACAAAAACTATGGATGCTACCATGAAGAAGCAGATACTAGAATTTTCTTTCATTTGAAGAAATGTTCACCTCATAAAATTTTCATCAAATCATTACATACCGACGTCTTATTTATTTGACTCGGAAATATGCACAAATTTGAAAACCTGGAGATATGGATGGATGACCATTAAAACTAGAAATAAATTGCATAAACTGTACAGATCGTGCACAATGGTTCATCAGTCTCTGCCGGGTTTTCATGCCTTTAAAGGTTGTGATTATACAGCAGCTTTGGTTTGTAAAGGAAAAATGAAACCATATAAACTTTTAATACAAAATGAAGAATATCAAAGTATTTTCGAGCAACGAACGGATCTAGAAGATATTAATAATAAAGAGTAAACAGATATAATCCAAAGATTAACTAATAAAGTAGAGAATAGTGATGTTAATGTTGCAAACTTTGAATTATTTTTGAAATTTTTTTCAAGTACAAGTGATAAAGATGAATTTTACAAGGGCATGATAAACTTCAATTTCAGTAACATTCCTCCTTGCTGGGAAACCTTATCACAAACAATTTTACACACTATATTTGTAATTTAAAAATGGGGCAAAATGCTGCTGAATCAATTTGTATTTTATATGAACCAACCGAAAGTGGATGGCAATTTAATGAAGACAATAAACTTGAACCATTGTGGTATAATGGCCCAGAAGCACCATTGAAAATTGAAGAAGTTCTTAGTGACCATCAAAATGAAGAAGAAAGTGAAGAATCAGAATATGAAAGACGTTATAATTGGGATGATATGGATTTAGAATATTATTAATAAATATAAACAATACCTTATTACATCCAATAAAATATTTTATTAACTAAAATAAAAATTTTCCTATCATTCCTTTGACTTCACACAACATTAAATTTAGAATAGAAAAAAGAAAATTTATTTTATAAAAATGTTTACTCCAAAACGAATTTAATTTGCTACTTTTCGAAATTGATGTGAATCGAGCATATGCAATAAAACTGGTATGACTGGTAATTGCGGTAGTTTTTAGGCTGTCATACCAAGATATTTTTAAAGAACACATGAAAATGAATAAAATGAAAAAAAAAAGTTTTTCCGTCATAACGGCCAAATTTTATCACCGGCCACCTCCTTAAAATAGGAATGACATATTTTTTCAGCAGAATAAAGTTTATTAGACCAAGTTTTTCTGAAAGAGCACAAAATTTTCTATAAAATGCAGTAAGAGTGATCAACATCTACGCTAACAGTAAAACATTATAGCATTTCAATGATAATTAATTTAATGAGATATATTTTTGGCTTATCAAACCAAGTCGTACTTAATAAATTTTGTTCGTATGACTTTTTACTATAAATTTACATAAAAATGTTTCAATTCCGCAATCACGGGGCTTTTGATTATCACCGGCTCCCAATCTATTACCTTCAATCTGCGATTCTTGGACCGTACATGACGTCTTCCAGTGATGCTACGATATCATTGACTCTTTGTGAGCAGCTTTTTACAATTTCATGACCTATTTAGTCTCTAGTTTTGGCTATAGATAATAGCTAAGAATGAAGTTCACAGATAATTGACGCATGCTAGGGCAAATTGTAATGTTAAATAATTACATAATTTGTAATACACTTCAAGGATGGTAAACCTATGACATGCGTGACATACGTGGCACGTGACAGAATACTTTTGGTACGCGACAGAATATTTTCGGCACGGCGCTGATTGAGGTTGTAAAACCAAATAGACTGAAAATAAACAAAATAGACGAACTTTTTTAAAAAAATGAAAATTTTTATTTTTATTTTTTTATATATATAAAGAAAAAGAAATCATTGAATTGTAGAATATTTTAATATGGGCTGAATAACTTTTAAAATTTACATTCGCCAAAATTCCAGTTTTCAACCCTCAAATCAAAACCAGAAAAGAGAAATCATTTTACGAGAAACACGAAAGGATTCTCACCAGTATGAAAGCAAAAGTGATAAATTAAATGAATATTTTAAATGAATTTTTTGTTGTTTTTAAATGTGATACAAAAGAGGTTTCTCACTAGTACAAATGAATAGACACGAGGCACACTTGTTAGAAAATTTCTTCTTGTATATCTCGCACATAAAAGTTTTCTATCCAGTGTGAATTAACAGATGCCTGTTTAAATGATACCTATGAGAAAATTTCTTGTTGCATATCTCACACACAAACGGTTTCTCACCTGTATGAATTAACAGATGCCTGTTTAAATTATACCTATGAGAAAATTTCTTGTTGCATATCTCACAAATAAAATGTTTTTCACTAGTATGAATTAACAAGTGCCTTTTCAGTTTACTATTGATAGAAAATTTCTTGTTGCATATTTCACAAAGAAAAGGTCCAGCATGAGAACGAATATGAGCATTTAAATGAACTTTCTTACTAAAATGCTTGTTGCATAACTCACAGACAAAATCTGTATGAATTAATAAATGCTTTTTTAAATCACAATTACGAGAGAATTTCTTGCTGCATATCTCACACACAAACGGTTTATCACCAGTATGAGAATGAATATGAGCAGTTAACACAGCCTTCCGAAAAAATTTCTTGTTGCATATCTCACACACAAACGGTTTCTCACCAGTATGAATTAACAGATGATTCTTTAAAGTACTTTTATTAGAGAATTTCTTGTTGCATATCTCACACATAAAAGGTTTCTCACTAGTATGAATTAATAGATGCTTTTTCAAACTACTACTGCAAGAAAAATTTTTTCTACATATTTCACACACAAAAGGTTTCTCACCGGTATGAGAGCGAAGGTGAACAGTTAAATCAAATTTTTTAGTGAATTTCTTTTGGCATATCTCACACACAAAAGGTTTCTCACCAGCATGAATTAATAGATGGATGTTTAAACTACACTTACGAGAGAATTTTTTGTTACATAGCTCACACACAAAAGGTTTCTCACCAGTATGAATTAATAGATGCTTTCTCAAATCACTCTTTTGAGTGACTTTCTTGTTGCATATCTCACATACAAAAGTTTTCTCACCTGTATGAATTAACAGGTGTTTTTTCAAGGTACTTCTGTCAGAAAATTTCTTGTTGCATATCTCACACACAAAAGGTTTCTCACCAGTATGAGTGCGAAAATGAAAATTTAAATGGCACTTTTGAGCGAATTTCATGTTGCATATCTCACAAACGAAATGTTTCTCACCTGTATGAATTAATAGGTGTTTCTTCAAGGTACTATTTTCAGAAAATTTCTTGTTGCATATCTCACACACAAAAGGTTTCTCTCCTGTATGAGTTAATAGATGTTTTTTTAAACTACTCTTACGAGAAAATTTCTTGTTGCATATCTTACACACAAAAGGTTTCTCACCAGTCTGAGATCGAAAGTGACCCATTAAATGAATCTTACAAGAGAATTTCTTGTTGCACACTTCACACGCAAACACTTTCATTTTATGTGATTCAGAAAATTCTTTTATGAAATGCTCTGCTAAGGAAATGTTTGGCTGCATATTTCACATATTAAAGATTGGTTTGAGTGAAATGATGTGTTTCTGCATTTATGATTTTATGCCGCTGTAATAACTAGAAAGGAGTTAATAAATCAAATTTTTATAATTAATTAAAAACCTGTTAAAGAAAAAAATAACTTCTATGAGAAACAAGAATCATTGTAGAAAACAGATCTAAAACTCTCAAACTCAACTCTAAATTCTACCCTAGCATTAAAAACTAGAGTAAAATCCTGATTACCTGACACTTGCAGGCCAAGGGGCATGAGAGTTAAGAGTATGATCAGATGCATTTCTTAACTGTACAAAGATTGAATTATACTTACAATTACTATAAACAAAATAAATAACTACTATCATAATTTAAAACAAATAACTTATCATAAAAAATACTATAAATAAAAAATGAAAACATTTAAGGGAAAAATTCTATAATTACATATTTTGTTTTGGCATAAGTGAATATAAAAGTTATTTTTAAGAAAAATTAAAAAATGATACTACATTTTAGAAACAACGAGAAAAAAAGAAATGGTCTTTGTTGCAAGGGAATTCTAATATACAGATGTTTTTAGTCAATTACAATTATAACAAAATAAGTTTACATCCAAAATTTTAGAATACAGCCATAAACATTTTTAGATATGTATGTGTATGTAAATTTAATGGAGAAATGTATAAGGAGTGTCATTTAACTATTAAGTGCGTCTTTTAATTGTCTAATAATAAAAAGTCTACTTAACAAAATTGAATACTGATAGTGATATTTAAGATAGTGGTGTTGCAGTTACAAAGGTTGATCTGCGAGCAGCATAAGTCTGCTGTCAGATGAATTTTAAGTATTAAGAGTAAGATTGTAGAATTCCCTATGAAAGTGTGAATATAATTCTGGAATACCCAATTAATTATTGTTACTCTGAAGCATTACAAAAGAACTGTGAGTAGACTATTGTAACATTAGAGACAGGTATGAAATAAAAGAATGGAAGAATACAGTTGAATTTTAAGAATACAATTCAGGAGTCATTGAAATATTATGAATTAAAGAATTGTATCTCCTTGAACTGGAAGGAATAGAAACGAATCATCAAAAATATTTCCTTTAGTTGAAGAAATTTCCTACTTAGTGGAAAATTCTAAGGAAAAGAATAAAATAGAAATGAAAATAATTTCATGAATAGATATTCATACATAAATTTTATGCTTAATAATAATAATAATGAGAGAAGTGTTTGATAATTTTTTTCTCCGTTCAGAAGGCACCACTTGACATTAAATAATAAAAACTAATAGTCAATTCTAGCATGAAATCTAAACAGAGAAATCATTGTTGCGAATTTACCAAAGCAACTTTTTGGTAATTGTCGTGCTCATGTAAAATATTTTATATATTATTAAAAAAAATACATTGTAATTTAATAGTTTTTTAGATTAATGGTTTCTGAGTTATTGCTTTTGTATTACAATAATTTATTTCACTTGCATACTCAGAATCGGCTCTAGCTTTATTTTGTTAAAACAAAAAACTTTGACCAGTACGCTACTAAATTAATAATAATAATTCAAAATTAGTAATCAAACAGTATGAATATTATACCTGCATGATAAAGTCATCTTTTAATTCATTTACTCAATTTGCTGTTTAAATACAAAAATATAAAAAGATTTGAGGAGGTAGGATTCCTGGTTTGTATGGCTTATTATAAATATATCATTACGAAAACCCAATGATATAAGATATTAATTTAGTCATTTAATTATGGAGAAAAACTGTGGCCGTTACTATTTTATTTATTTTACATAATGGTTTAATATTTTTTTGTTATTAAATAACAAGGTTTAAGAGTTAGTATATAAATTCACACATAGTAAATACTGTTAATAAAATCAAAAAAAATTTGTTTTTGGATAACATTAACATTAAATATTATAATTAAAATTCATTATCAATGTATAATAATTTAATATACAATAGTTTCGTTGATAGATGGCAGCATTACTTTTCATAAAATATTTATTTCTATATATATTGTTTATTAACAGTTTTAAAGTCTTTAAACTTCAATATGAAGTATTTTTGATAAGTGAAAATACACCTCATAGAGCAGGAAAGAAAATGTTTTAATGAGTTTATTGGCGACACATATTGTAGCCTTGAAATTTAACCTTTCCCTCGAAGTCATTCGTTATTTGCACGGTGAATCTGTTTCGTGTGGCAAAGGTTTATAATGGTTGTGTCAATTCAGAATCCTGCCAAATGTGAAGTATGTTCTATCATACATTTTCTTCAGGTGAAAGGTGAGCATCCAGCAGATATTCACAAAGAATTGTTTCCATCTATGGGAACATTATGAATTGACAAAATGCAATGAAATGGTGTTGTGTTTTTTCTGGAGGTTGGACCAATGTTCATGAAGAACCATCCACTTACAACCCAGATCTTGCACCCAGCGACTACCACTTCTTACTTTACCTGAAGAAACATGTTGCAGGACAAAACTTTCACAACATTCATGACATAAAAATAGAAGTTGAAATGAGGTTTCGATAACATGCGGTAAACTTGTATGACTGTGGGATACAAAAGCTTTTACCTTGTACCCAGACTTCACAAATTCTTGGACAATGACAGCAACTATGGCAAAAAATAAGGCATATACCAGTAAGTAATTTGTAGCTGGCATTTTTTCAATGAAAAGTTTTGGAATAAGTATGCAGCATTATATTTTACTTTTCGAAAACCTCTCATACTTTTGGTTGTGTCTATTCTCACGACAGTCGTAAGAATATCATTCTTATGAGAATTTACTGCGAATACGCACTGATTGCTATAATCACTCATGCGCAGTTATGATTACTGAAATTCTGGAGAATGAATCTATATTTGAATGACTCTTCTTTCCAGAATTTGACTTCCTTAATAACAATAACTAGCTGGCTTCGCCCGCTAGCGGGCTCCTAATTTAAATCGGGGCCTCGAATCTTGTAAAACCTCGAAATTCGTAAAACCTCAAAATCTTACACAATCTCGAATAAGATAAACATCGAACCGAACGAACCTCCGACCCCGGTCGCCACTGCCTTCGGCAAGGGATAATCCCTTTATTTGTACATCGAATGGTATAAACCTCTAAGGGAACGAACCTTCGAGCTGGATCATAGAACTATATTCAGCTCATAGAACTATTTAAGAAAGCACTCCCTGTTGGTGAAAAACGAACTAAAATCGGCAATATCGATGTCGAGTCAAAAGAGCCATACTTCGCCGTGATCCGGCCCATTGAAACAAATTCAAGAAAGCGCCCCCTAGTGGTGAAACACAGAACTAAAACCGGCAAGCACTATCGATTTCGAGTCGATTCAGCCAAACCGCGTCGTGATGTGACCCATAGAACCCAAGTTCGCTGCAAAATCCTTTAGTTACATCTGTTATACACAAACTGTTATCTGTTCTACACAAACATAACCGAAATCTGTAAAGCTATCGTAATCCAGTCGAATAACCCAAACCTGTGGTAATCGCGCCCACAGAACCCGAGATAGAAAAGCGCCCTTGTTGGTAAAACTTGGAACTAAAATGGATAAGTTCTGTTCATGTTGAGTCGAATGAATCAATCCGCTTCTTGATCGGACCCATAGAGCACGAATAAGATGCAAATCCTTTAGTTCCACCTTTCACTGCCAGGGGGCACAATCAGTTCTATATGAACATAACTGAAATCTTTGAGGCTGTCGATGTCGAATCGAATGACCCATGCCTTGTTGTGATCGGGCCCATAGATCCAGAGATAGGAAAGCATCCCCTGTTAGTGAAACACTTTAACTAAAATCTATAACTTCTATCGATGTCAAGTCGAATGGACCAAACCGCGTTCCGATCGAACCCATACGAACCCAGATAATTAGAAATGAAATAGCTAAATCCTTAGCTTTTTCTTTTTTTCTATAAAAAAAATCCAGATTTTGCTAAAATAAAAAATTGTGGGCCGAAATCGATTTTTTTTTTAAAGCTGAAATCCCAGGCCACTATCAGCGAGGATGCGTACTTTTCAGATTCAGAAACCCTCAATTTTTAAAAATTTTATACAGCCTATAAAAAATCTAATAATTTTCAAATGCATCATTTTATCAAAATGTTTCTTTCTCTGAAAATATCAGATCACGTATCATTTTTCTGCAGCTGTCTCACTGGAAATAAATTGCTTCAATAAACGGTTTTTAATTGATATTTCCCTTCCTAATTATTGGAGAAAAACCAAATTTACACATTTAGAATCTTTGTGAAAATATACACATGGATGCACATATTTAAAATAGATAAATGCAATAAATAAAAAAAAATAACAGGGCCTAAAATCTCCTAGTATAAAGACAGTGCAGTTTATCTCTTTCCTGAGAAAACCACATGATGTATGCTACTGTCTGACTGAGATATCAACTGTTCTCAAATAAAATCATTTCAAGTCCTCTAATTAAATAAAAAAAATTATTGTAAATTCCTTCCTAATTATCGAGAAAATCCAAAATTACATATTTAGGATCCTCGTGAAAATATACACATGGATGCATACATTTAAAATCGATAAATGTAATAATTAAAAAAAAAATTAATAAGGCCTTAAATGTTCCACTATAAATTTTAACTGCAGCTGGAAAGGAAAGATGCTAGCCTCACATCGGGTTGCAACTTTATGCCAGCCTCTATCGAGGTACGAATGTAGGCAGAATTGAATTCCTTCTTAGTTCCGGTAAAAAATCACTTTTTGCGCTTAATATTGGAGATTTTCTTAATAACTTTCTTAATTAAGCGCCGATTTTTTTTATTACTGAATATCCACGATTCTGTGATTTTTCCGAATTTTTTGAGACTGGGACTGCTGCTCTACTCGCTGTGCGAGCAGAGTTTTTGCGTTAACAGATGGCAGACAGACACACAGACGTTTCTGAACATTAATATTATAGATGTTGTAAAATCAGTATGCCGTAGTAATAGCTAATAAATATTTCAGGAGTTATTCCTCTTTAGAGAGTTATATTGCAATTATTTCCTTTTTTATGGATTTGTGAACTTTTACAAAAATAGCTGTAGAAATTTGTCTAAAAAAATAGGAAATGTTTTCGTAATGTTTAAAGAGCTTACTAGATGTGTTATCACCAGACGCAGATTTTTTATCCAACTTAAATACACTTGCCAACTGATACTACTTTTAAAAGCATAAAATGGTGTTTATTATGTACTTTTGTGTGCGTATTTGCTAGCATTTTGCTAGGTTGGGCTTTAGTGTTTCTAAACCAGTAGATTATATGTGCAAAAATTTTCATACCAAGTAGCTATGTTTAAAATACTCGTTTTGTGAGTAAAAGTCATACAGGTGTGAATGAGTGATATTATTTACTTATTTATTTTCATTCCACAAGATTCAGTACTATTTTTATTTTGTATTAACTCCTAAATGTAGATTTTAATATTAGCTGCTTGTCTAGCACTTTATATAGATTTAGTGCTATGGAGGCTTAAAATTTCATAATTTTACAAACACAAGCTTTGGTAAATCTACAAAATATTATCAAATGAAATGTTCATTATAACAGTATTCTTAATATCTTGTACAAGTTTATTATAATAAATCCATATTTCAATGTTTTACGCCCTTTTATTTAACTCAACTTAATTTTTCTGTGCAAAGATGGAATTTTTTAACAGATTTTTAACCCACTTCCTGACAGGCTAAAATTATAAAAAATATGTTATTTTGATGACAACACAACATTTTAATATTTTTACAACTTAATTATAAATTAATACTTTAATTTTAATGCATTTTTTAGTTAGTCCATCACAGGTGATAAGTCACAATATTTCCTGTAACTCATACAATTGCATACGATCTGAAACAACAATGGATTTAATTGTGTGCCAATAAACGCTCGCCAAATTATGCCAATTAAAATCATGATTTAATCACTGATTTAAATCATCTGATTAAATTTTTTGACATCCTACAACCAAGTAGAATAATACATCAAAAAAGATTTTGTTATTCACTAAAAAATCATATTTGATACACATAACACACTAATTTGTCATAGCAATTTAAAAAATGCAATTTGTATGTTTTAATAAATTTATTTTTGAAACCTACCTATTTTATCCTGATTTTACTCCACCTGACGCTATACGTTGAGAAATCAATTTAAAAGTTCTAAAAAGATAGTTTAAATAATGTTCCATTTTGTCTTTCCTATTGCCCTATATTTAAAAAAGAAACAAAGAAAACATTATTCAGAGCAAATATTATTATATATTTTTTAATAAATTCACATGCTTGCCCTTTCTACAAGGTGTTAAAAGTAGCAGTCAAATTTTCATAAACAAATTCGATACCCTCACCAAATTAATGTATTGCAGAGGTGCCACGCTCCCACTAATCTTCAGTACTATGTGGATTAATTTGACTCAGTTTAACAATGTTTCGAACCAGGAAATTTAATTGATTAATGTTTATTTATGTAATATCAGGTTTCTACGTGGAGTTAATTTAATTATTATTATTTTTTAATTTTGGTGCGAAGCGTATTAAACCTGTGTCAAATTAACACACATATTACGGACGATTAGTGGGAGCTTGGCACTTCTGCAGTCAATTAAGCGTCATTTTTTAGATGAACATTGAATGCTTATAAGGCATTTTTTAAAACTATTTTTATTTTTATACTTCTTCTATAAATCTGTCAGTTTACCTGACCATTGTTAGAATAATAGTGTAATCTAAAACTATACTTACTTCTATATTCTTTATACATTATTTAATTTACAGCATGGACGATTTTCAAAATGTCTGCAAGTTTAATATCATAATATTTGAATCCACATTTCATGTTCAATAAGTAATCTTTTGATACATTTAGAACATATGTCAGCACATTCTAGTTAATAAAATGTATTCATAAGAATGTTTATAAATAGATTTTCAAATATTTCGTTATTAGATTGTTTTAGTTATCAAACTACATAAATTTACGTTCCTAAATCATATACCTAATTTAAGACTTTTTCAAAACTTTTTAAACTAGATTTTTTTTTTATATGAACTTAAAATATGGCAATTATATTGTTTTCTATGAAAATGTATTTCTTCTAAACTATTATATACACAAAAGTTTAAAATTTAATTTTAATAGTATAATATTTGCCCCTCTATATCCCATGAGTATCACCACAATAGTGTCTGTATAGTTATTTTATACAGATTTGGATTTGTGCTGTTAAGCTAAAGAAAACTCACTGACCTCCACAATAGCATGGAGGGCTGTTGATATTTAAGATTAATCATATTAATTAAATCTTACTAAATAATTGAAGTAATTTTAGACTTTAATTTTAATTCAAAACATGGTGAGAGAGATGTAAACAAGACTGTTCTACCAAGCTACTAGCAGTAGAAGTTGAAGTGCTTAACAAGCTGTTGCCAATTACAAAAATAGAAAAGTAACAGTACAGAACCTGTTTTTCAGTTTAACACACTACAACACCTAGACAGACCAACATACGATCCTAAAGACCTAACTATTCGCCGACTTTCCATTGATAAAAAGTGCCCGTTTCTCCGTCGTCTGCTAGCAGATAGCGTAGAATAATAGAACAACATTCCAGGTTTTTCCCTTTAAATACGTTAATAATGTTTTCTGTTTATTAATATTTTTAGCATATATTGCTATTCAGGATGGATGAAACTGGTGAAAAGAACATATTTAAGGTCGAGAATTAAAGTCTCATCGCAAAAAAGTGTGGCTAAGATGTTTTACACTCACGCTGAAAAAAAAAATTAATCGGTTAAAAATAGGAAAAAAGTCGCCAAACTTTGGGGACTGTTTTTCTTTTATGGCAACCCGGCTATTAAGCTTGTAGTATTTAGTTACTGGTGTTGAAATTTGTTATTGTAATCCGTATTACAGGGGCACACGATGTATTTGCCCCGGAAATTTACATCTGGATTTAAAAAAATAATTACAGCAAAAGAATGGGGTGGCAAAACACGTAAGAATGGGAAAAAGACGAAATTATTATTTTTTTTTTTGCAAAGATAAAGGCAGAGACGGCTTTATTAGCCATGGCACCCTGTGCGAGGTTCTTTTCTGCGTCTCTACAAATGCTATATTCTTAAAAAAGGAAAAAGGGGAGGTAAGGTTACTATTTTATCTTGCATATGTTTCACCCCTTAGTTTTTAGTGTCGCTAGCAATAGCCAACCTCGCGCCCTTTAAAGCCGGATCTGTATGTAAAAAAGTAATTGTAACAAATGGTATGGCGGTTTTTCATTTATCTGTAAATGACCAAAGGACGAGAAAATAATTTGGGTGGATAAAGGCAGGGGCGGCTGCGGTTTTATTAGTCATAGCAACTTGGGTATGGTTTTTTCCCTGCACCCCTACAAATGACATTTTGTTTCAAAAAAAGTTTTAACAAAGAGTTTTATTTTGTGTATTTTTCAAATTATCCTTTCAAATATTATTTGTTTGTAGTATCCCAGGCAGTTGCCCTCTCTAATAATACTAGATTGGATCTGGATAAAACAGTAATTTCAGCCAAAGTAACAGGCCAGCATAATCCAGTTGCCGCCAAGGGCTGCAAAACGCTTAGAAAACTTTCGCAAAAAGACGAGTAAAACACTTTTCGGAAGATAAAGCTAGGGGCGGCTCCGGCTTTACTAACCAGGGCACCCTGTACGAGATTTTTTACTGTACCTCTACAAATGCTATACTTAAAAGAAAAAGATTTTACTGAGAATTTTACTTTGGGCATTCATTCCCCAATTTGTGTTCATTGTCCGTCCAGGACAGTCACCCCTCGCCCATGACAAAATAGAAAAAGAAGAAAGCTCCACGCTGTAAGAATAGGGAAAAATTAGAACAGCCTCCATAGAATATTTTTATCTAATAGAAAAGTCAAAGTGAGGGAATCGTTTGCCAATTATCCATGCTGGATAGTGCAGTACCGTATCCAGACAACGTTGAACAGTGTCATATACAGACATGAGTAGGGACTGACCTTGAAAAATGTTAGTGATTCTCATAAACCACAGGAAGAGATTTAAATGATAGACGGCATAGACATGATACATTTGGAATGGGAGAAAGAAAATAACCTAAGAGAACATTTTGTTTTTTATTCATTTGCTATCTTGTATTGTAGATGAATCTTTTTATCTATTTGTCTATTTTAATCAGTTTTTCTTTTGGATTTTCTGGCTGCGAGACTTTTTATACGAATTTCATATATATATACATTTCTATATCAAACAACAAACAAAAACTGCATTTGGTGCCCCCTTCGCCTTCTGTTCTGCTGGCGCCCGGAGCACGTGCCCCCCCCCCCCTTACTTTCAGCCCTGATGCTGTGTACCGTGATATTGAATGTGAAAAAACACAGGACCATTGTAAAAAATTTTGAGGCATTGTATAAGTAATACAGTAGATTTCTAGAATACAGTCAAACTAAACTTTTGGCGATTTTTCATCCGTGGCCACACTCTCCAAATTAAACCCCCCCCCCTTCCCCACTACCTATATGGTGTGTGCTACTGCGGACTATTCCTTAAATTGACAGTTTCTACTCGAATGATTTTTCTCCAAGTAACCATTAAATGGATCAAATTCTCATTTGTCAGCGACTTGCTGATAAAGTTAATCAATCATCTTTATGTTTTAAAATGCACCACTAAGTTAGAGATACTTTTATTCAAACACTGAGAAATACATGTAAAAGAAGTGTATTTACACATTATATAAATATTAAAATATATATAAATAAAGGCTTGTGCAAAAAAAAAAACAGTATGTAGTAAAAGTTTGTTTGTACAAATTAATGTTGATTTTAACTTTTTGTTTATGTACTTTGCAATTTTTTTTTTCAGTTTCTGTAAACAAAAATTAGTAAATTATTTAACTAATTTACTAGTTTTTTTTTTATAGAAACTGGAAAAAAAAATATATAATTCATCTTTAATAAATCAAGTAAAAATTCTTTTTTTCAAAAAAATCAGGGCTATGAAATGCAGTCTTTATACTTTGTAATATATAATACATATATGTATGGTTAAATTCAATGTATTACATTTAACAGCAGATTTCTTAAATTACTCGCTCTGTAGAAAAATTTTAAAAATGTGAAATCATTCAAGCTGAAATCACTAAAGTGGGCATATAATTGTTTGTCGCCTATGAAAATTAAAAGGAAAAAACAAGTGCTGAATTACACTAACTAGCTAATAAAGAAATTTCAAAGTATGAAATTTGTTAAAGCTGTGATCACTAATGCATACTGTATGAGAGCTTTGCACTCATCAAAAAAAGCAAAAAAGATGTAGCAATCTGAAAAATGTATAAAATTTCTTGAAGCTGTGTGAGATATGAGTGATTTACCCCCATAAAAAATAAAATCTCTTAATGCAGCAACCTAATTTTGTAGCTGTATAAAATAAGTATGAAATTTCTCAAAGCTAGTAGCACTAATGAATTGCATAAGCAGTTTGATATCACGAAAGCAAACAAAAAACTATTATTGGCTGACAGCAACCTCATTGTGCAGCAATCTAAAAAATGCATGAAATTCATTAAAGCCACAATTACTAATGCAAGCATGAGTGCTCCATCCCTGCCTCAAAAACAATTCATTTAATAAATAGAATTTATCTTGTTAAAAATAAATCTAAACCACTTTTATTTTTAAAGATTTCTTTGCATATTTGTTAAATAATTTTAACTAAAACTGACTTAACATTATTTTTAATGACAGCCGCATTTAAACTAATCTATGTCATCACTGCTTTCTGTTTCCATTTTTTTAACTCAGTGAATCAACACAAACAATTATGTATTAAATTCTGGTTTTACTTGCATAAGCAAGTTAAGTAAATTAAAAGAGTAAAAATGCTTCATCTCCACCCAACACCAATATTGTTTGTAAAACTCTTTTTGTTCACAAATTGATTTTTTTTATACAAATCAAGCAAAATATAAAATTATACTGTAAAATGTGCTAATTTAGTTTTCTGAAAAGCAACTTCATTCTTTGTTTGTAAACAAAATTTCACCCAGATAGTTTCAGGAAGGTGTTGCACTTTGCATGCCCTTTAGTTTAAAAAAACTTGACTCCCCCCCCCCCCCCCCCCACCCAATCAGAAAATGGCATCCTTATTGATTCTCAGTCTAAAAAGAATAGTGTCTTTAGTGCTTTTTCTGTTAAAAAATTTATTGCTTAACTAAAGAAAAAAAAAAAGTGTTATTATTGTTGGATTTTCAAAAGAATACCCTAATTTTTAAATATTAAAAGCACTTTAACAAATTGCCCATAGGAATATAAATTGGCTTTTTTTCTACCTACAGCACCTTGTTCTTTTTTAAATTAAAAGTAAACTCTACATTAAAAGTAAAATTGTCAATTGCAAGCAAAAGTGGAGGGAAATGACCAGGAAAAGTTCCAATCCTGACCATTCTCATTGTGATAGGAAAGAGTCCCTGAAATTCTCATTTGTCATTGGCTTGTGAAATGCATTATCTGGCCCAGTATTCAGGGATTGATGCAGTTTGTTTCTTATAGGAAAAAAAAAAGTCTTGTGATTTTTTTTTTTTTTTTTTTTTTTTTTTTTTTTTTTTGTGAATAATAAAATTTTGAAGAAAAATCATATCCAGTTTTATTGTTTAGTGATCTCTACTGTTTATTTATTTATTTTTTGAGAAATTTAAGAATGCCACTTTTATTTAAATCAATCCCAAAGTTGGCAGATGTTCTTAACTTGTTATAATGCTGAAAAATAAAAATTCTTATTTTTCTGTGTGTGTGTTTGCAGAGTAAATTTTCAGCAAAAAATTTTATACAGAGTCCATTTCTATGGAATGTAATTTTGTGAAGTGTCTGTGAAATGAACCTAATTTTCTCCTGATTGATCCCTGGTATAAAATCTATTCCATTTGTTTTGAGTTAAGATGCTCAAACAAAATGTTAGTAATAATTTTCTTCTTCACATTTATTAAATTTGTTTATAGTTGTTATATTGCACATTTATTATATTTGTTGGTAGTCTATCACAACATAGTTCACTCTGTTCTGTTTATTTCACAGAGGATATGATTGATTGGATATTTGTCCCATGTGTCAGACTGATAGATAATGTTATGCCTACTAGCTTCATATATTTCAGTGCATCTATCAGCAGTAAGATAAAGAGAATAATTAATGTTACTGAGTAATTAGACATTTTACTGGCAAATAATATTAGAATTTGAGTTTTAATAGCAAATACCAATTGCCTTTATACACATTTACCAGTAAGTATTATCAGTACTTTTATGTTAGCTGTGTGCAAATTTTCGCCAATAACATTTTTTTTTTTGCCAACAGCAGGTTTTATTTTTTGTGTGTGGAAATTAGAAAGAATGTTTAAATGTTGAAATAAAATGTTTTGGTTCATTTATTATTATTATTTTTTTGTATTTGAAATGAATGAAAAGCATATATTTTAAATGCATGTCATGTGTAATTTAAATGTCTGTCATATATATTTTAAATGAATGTTATGTATTTTAAATAAAATGACTGTAAAAAGTTTATATTAAATTATATGAATGTGATACAAATGATGGCAAAGGGAACAATATTTCGTGATTTACCATCTGCACCCTAGTTAATATAAAGTACTATATTATAGTACAATAGACTTCCTTAAATCTGCAGAGCTTAAAACCAGAGGTTGTGCAGATTTTAGAATTTTGCGGATTTCTGGTCACTGTTGTGTTTACATTTTTTAAACAATAATTTGAATTCAATGATGAACTCGAAATTATAATGAATGCTTACAATTACAATAAAGTAAAATATTAAACAAAATTAAGAAAATTTAAAAAACATTTAAAATATTAAAAGTAAAGGTCAAGTAAATAATTAATAATGCGTAACTAAATATGCATAATGATGATGAGATAATTTTTTCTTCAATTATTCAGTGAAACTCGCCTTACAAATGTATACTAATAATTCCCATCAAAATCCTAAAGTAACAAAGTTTTATTACATGTTTAGAGACATATTTAATAACTAAAAAATCTTGATTATTAGATAAATTATTTGATAAAAATATCATCATCACACCACTGATATCAGCACTATCTTTAATTTTTTCAGAAATAACTTTATACTTCCTTGATGAGAAAACATGAGTTGAATCCTATTAACCAGAATTACATTTTAAAATGTGTACAGAATGATATAAAACTTTTTTTAAAGTTAAAGTTTACACCTACATCTTAACTGTAAGTTTCATTGTTTACATCGGAAACCATGTGCAGCCGACCCAGCAATGTGGTTGGTAGCGAAGGCAACAGCCATGGTGAAGGCCCGTGGTTTGAATCCTGGTAAAGCATGGATGTTATTGTGTGTGTGTCTTCAGTGCTGTCTACTTCCTTGTGTCTACCCCGTCCCCAAGAAGAAGATTTATGTAATTTGTCAAAGTCCTGTATGTATTTCTGTGAATAAAAAATATGGATCATTCGAGACAACAGCCTTGTAGCTTATAGGTCTTAAAGCAATCTCCGTCAAATGTCAAACTCAAATGTCAACCATGTGCAGATTTTAGGAATATGCAGATTTGAAGGAGTCTATTGTATATTGTTGATAATTTTTTATATATACATATATATATGTAAAGTTATTGATACCTCAATTTATAAGATTTACCTTTGACATACATTTTCCTAATCTCATTGGGTTTTTATTAATTATCCTTTTAAATCTATTGTATACATTTTACGAATGATATTTTTATTTCAAAATTTTTTTGCTTATTATTCAAACAAATATGTGTTTGTTTTCCAAATTTTATTTTTATTCCTAAAATGTTGTATGATGCTTCTGTATTGTTTTTTAATAGCTATACATATATACAGGGTGTCCAAAAATTCTGTAAATTGTCAAATAACTCAAGAAATATACATCAGATTGAAAAATGGAAAATTTGTGTTTAATAAAATGGAAAAATTTATTTAGGGATATCAAAGTTGCCTTCTCAACTGTGCACCCTGGGGGGAAACTTTGAAATCTTAAATGATAACCCCCCCCCTTTTTTATTACAGATTTGGATTCTACAGGAAAAACTATGTAACTTTAGTTTTTAATATTTTCTTCAAAAAATTATAAATGGCGCTGTAATTGGGTAAAATTCATTGAAAATTGTTTCCATTGAAAAGTCTCGAAATGGTCGAATAACTCAAGAAATATACATCAGATTACAAAACGAAAAATTTGTATTCGATATTTTTGGAAAAATCTATTTAGGGATATCAAAGTTGCCACCTCAACTCTGCACCTTGGGGGAAAGGAAGGGGGGGGAACTTTGAAATCTTAAATGATAATTATCTTTTATTATTACAGATTCGGATTCTATAAGAAAAACTACGTAACTTTTGTATTTAACATTTTCTTCAGAAAATTATACATGGTACTGTAATCAAGTAAAATGCAGTAAGAATCGTTTCCATTGAAAAATCTGGAAATGGTTGAATAACTCGAGAAATATGCATTAGATTGAAAAATGGAAAAATATGTATTCAGTGTTTTTGAAAAATCTATTTATGGATATAAAAATGGCCATTTATCTAAAATATTGAACACATATTTTCCGTTTTTCAATCTGATGTATATTTCCCAAGTTATTCAACCGTTTCCAGACTTTTCGTACACCCTGTATATATATATATATATTTAACTCAGCCTGTTAAATTCATAGAATAAGACACTAATAATGAAAGTTAGAATTAAGGGCATATTAAGAAACTTGACACAGCAAACTATTTATAGGAAGAATAATATTAGCCATTGTAGTAAAATGCTAATAGATAGCATACTTGAAAATATTTTCCCACAAAAGAATTCATTTCACAGCTTCTTTACTTTGGGATTGTGGAACCTGACAGTGAAGAATACACTGGGAATGGGAACATTATACATCTGCCACAAAAATGAGTTCACTGTCTACTTTAATAAAACATCTTTCCCTATCTGAATTTAAAAAAAAAAAAATAGATGCAAAATCTATTAACTGATTTAAGTTAAAATGCTAGTCCCAACATAAGGAACTTGGGCCATTTTTCGTGGGTTCTGTACCAGCACAGTTTGAGTTGGGTGAGTCTGCAAGATTTTTATGGTTTTCCTTGTACGAGAAAGATAATTTGAGTCACTTTCCTTTCAAAAGTTCTCCTTAAATGCACCCTTTCTATAGCTATATGACAAAAACTATCTAATGCTACACAAAATCCCCCACTCACTTATACAGTGAAACTCTTTATCTCAAATTAGAGTCCTGCATGACCTAGTAATTTACAACCAAACCTGAAAATTCAATTTGAAATTAATCTGAATTATTTTCTTTAATTGACCCGAAACCCAAAATGAAAGAAATTAAATGCTAATTTTATTCAGTTCAGTTTCAAAAATGTATAAATAATCTACAATTATTTCACTGATATTAATTTTCTCTTTAATGAAGAAGAATAAAGAAATATGCTCATTTATTAAAATATGTTGTGTTTACATTTGGAGAAATGTTCTGATGATTATTTAAAAAACTGGATACACCAAACCCAAAACTCAACTTAAAAAACTTCACTCTTTTGCATGAGTCAGGTTACCCTTAAATACTATTTTAAATCATTGAAACCCAATCCAAAACCTACAAAAAATTTTGCCCACTCAACTTCAAATCCTAAATGTAAGAAAATTAATCCTTAATTTAATGTAACTAATGGACAATTAGTCAACTATTATATTTTTAATATCAATTTTAACCATTATTTAGAAAAAATAAAAAGTAATACTGTTTCACATTCAATACTATATCGTTTTTAATTTGAATTAAAAAAATCTCAACTTTCTTTTAAAAAATTGGGCTCATCAGAAACCAACCCAAAACTGAAGCAATTAGATTCCACTTACTTGCAATGAAAAAATTAGTCTCAAATTTTAGATGTTCCTAAAGCTTATAATTTGAAACTAAATCTAGATAATACTTCATATTTCTCTTACAATGTATTTCACATTTTGTATGCTTGTTACTCTAAAAGTGAAAAAAATTTTTTAATCTTGATATTTCAAATTTCGTTAATCTTTTTTTCCTCTTCCATTCAAATTCTGGATGTAAAAATTAATTTACCATTTGGGAGCTAATGCACTTGTATGCTACTGCGTCATGAATGATTGACAAGCACCATCTCGTAAAAAACGGACTTTATTTAGCCTCACTGTAGATAAAAATGGTGGAAATGTGCCATTTTTCATAAGTTTTAAATGCTATATTTCTGATGAGAAATCTAATAGGCATGTATTTAGAAAGCGCTTTAATGTTTATAAATTATTTAATCATAAAATGCACTTGTTTTAAAAATTTGATTGCATTTTCTAATGTTTTCCTTTAAGAGTTCTAAATGTTTTTGAATGTTAATATTAAAGCAATTCATAATTCTTCAAGATTTTAATAAGATGCTGATAGTTTTCTTATTCAAAAAGTTGTTATTCTATAAAAAGGTCTATGGTAGTTAGATTGATTTGTAAAAAGCTTAAATTATTGCTACGTACATGGAAAATGTTTGTCCTTTCATAACCAAAAAATATTTAGAAATTGATCTTACTAAATTTTATATATAGTATCTTCCCCGTCCCTTTTTTTTATATTGAGATCATCTTATTGCACAATATGAATGTGTTTGGTACGTTGAGATGAAGAATTATTATAAGCATTAATCTTTTATTAGATTCCATATGCAAAAGTTTTAAGTCACCTAAATTTATTATTCAAATATATTAATTTGTTGTATCATTCTAGATATTTTGTTTTAAAAACATTCTTATGTTTTATTAAAAAGAACAATGGAAATATGCAATCAGTTAATATGTGGTGTGTACAAAAGTCTTCAGATAATACACTGGGCTGTATAAAAGATTTTGAGTGCATTTCCATCGATTGGCGAAAATTGCTAAATTTGAATATTCTAATAGAACTAAATTTTATCATGGTATATATCCATATCTATTGATCATATACAGGACTGCACAAAACAATTCAATATCTTTTTTTACTGGAAGGTAATTTCAAAAACTATATTTTTCAATGTGGCATATGTTTTCTAAACTGTTTACTTACATATCTTCTTTCAACTTATTTAATGGTGAAGTTTCGTTATAGTTTGCTGACTGTGTTGAAAAGTGTTTCATAATCTATGCTTGATGCATGATTTTTCGTTCTTGTTTTAAGCTGGTTAAGGAATTGTAAAATATTGAGATTTCATGGAATTAGGCAAATATTAAAAAAAAAAAATTGGTGAAAGTCATAGAAAAAAATTATTTTATTTCCATTTTTTATCAATCATGGTAATCTGCATAAATATTTCACAGTCATACAAAAAAATATGACTGATTCAGAAATGTTACAATCTTTTGCAATTAATCCTTGAATTCTCCTACCCTTTAACAGTTAGAATGTTGTCAATCCATGTAAAATGACTTTGCATTATCAATACAGTATGTTGTTAGTTCTAATATTCAATTATTGAGATGGGCCAGTAGATCAAAATACACTCCTCCCTCCAGATTAAATTGGAATTTTCTAAGATACAGGCAGGGTAACGATTTATAAGGTCCATCTCCCTTCCTTGAAATGTCATAAATCTTACTTATCAAAAAAATTTTATTCATCCTTAAGGATTTTTTCCCGGTTTTAAAACTATTATAATATAGTTAATGTTGTGTATTACTAAAGACAGTTGCTATAATCCATATATTGAATACTAAAATTGAATCACTTGCATAATCTTAATACGTAGGTTTATGAATAAAGTATAAATATCTTTTTATAGCTTCTTAAATACTGAAATAAAAAATTTCTTTTTATTTATATACTTACCATATTTTGGGGGGAAAAATGCTTTAAGGCAGATTTTATAATTTTTTCCGTACTTCCTTTTTTTAAAAGATAAATTCTTTTAACCATGTTTTTAATAAGATTTCACTTGTGACTGCTATGGAGGCATTGTTTTTTTTTTTAATCAAAAATCTTGTTTCATACAATGCTATTTTATATCATTAATATATATTTTTTTTATTAAACTTCAGCAATATGCCCAACAAAACAGCGTTGCTAATATACTTTTTTCCCAAGTTTTTTTTTATTATTTAACAAATAATTGTAATAACTACTAAATGTACTATAAACTAATTGATTAGAACACTTGATATTAAGTTATACATTAGTACATGTTGAATGACTGTGATTTAATAATATAAAAACACTTAAGTAACGAGCATAATTTTTTAAATGATAAAGAATGCAGTTACTTATTTATTTTCTACATAGTTACTAAGCAAATTCGTTTATTCTTTTTTTATTTGGACAAAACGAATACTTCTTAATGGCTTAATAGCTAAAAAACAACATGCTGCAATCTAAAAATAATGGGTTGCTGCAATATGTTAAATACACTTTATAATTATGACTGTAAATAAATAATAATATGATGATGTTGTTGAAAATGTAGATTATTTCATATTAATACATTTAAATATGAGAAAGACATGAAGAATTCTTTCGACAAAGATAAAAATAAATTTCTTTCTTTGTAACATGTCAGTTTTGGTATATAAGTTTGGATTAATATTTCAGTTCTATCATTGATTGTTGTCTGGTCATCCCTATTCAAACTTCAGAATTAAAATGCCAGATTACCTCAAAATTTGAATACATTTCTCCAATTGATCACAGTTGGTATTTCTCTTTTTGAAAAGCGACAACATAATTTCGCTCCCTCTCTTTTTTTACAGACCCAAACAATAATAATAATTATTATTATTATATTTGGGCAGCTGTTGCTTCGAAAATGAAATCATTTGTATATAACTTGTATATGATTCCATTTACATTGCAAAGACATTATTATTTATATCCATTTTACAAAATTATAACTGTATGAGAGCGATGCTATTTCTAACTAAATACTCATTATAAGAAAAATTTTAGCTCTAACAGAGAAAATATCAGGGAATTTTGATGGCAAATGTTTGTGACCACCTTGGATGTAAATAATAAATTTGGTAACTTTGAATCTAAAAATAATGTCATGAAAATAGTCATGGTATTGTCGCAACAGAAACACCAATGTAGAAAGACACTTTTCTATATTTTCAGAGTGCCTAACTGAAAATCTGAAAGCAGATATCCTAATTGCGCAGAGGCTTGCCTGTGACGCATCTGTGTCTGTGGCTGATCTGTGTGAGATGTGAACAATTTTGAAATTGCAACAAAACTCATTCATAGTTTCAAAAATCACATTCAATGATATATGAAGCTGTAAAAAGAAAAGAAAAAGATTTGTTGGAAAAAGATGGTTAAAAAGTTTTTTTAAAAGAAAAAAAAAAGATAGCAACTACAGAAATTAACAGGAATTACCTTTCTGTATTTAGTAAAATTTAAATAGTACAGTAGAAGATCTTTATAACGGAATTCTATATAATGAAGTACTATATATCGCACAACATCTCAGATGTAAACAATGCATTTTGCAGTTACCCACTAGAGGAATAAGTTACAGACATTATTTCATCTTTATCTCCTTAATTCAGAGTGTTTTAGTGAAAAAATTGCTATTATTATATTAAAGATTTTGGGAAATGTACAATATAATGATTTGGTTCAGACATATTTAGATCATGTTTATAATTTAATTTAACAATGTGTAAAATTATCTACATTACACAAAAATTTATAATCTGCAAAACTTCTGATCCCAAGGAATGCAACATAAAGATCTACTACTATATTGATATGCTGCAGACATATTTGGCCGTGTTTAGTCGGTAAATATAATTATGTTAAATTGATGATTAAATTGTTATATTTTTAGTTTAGAGCCTTGTTATTTGGGTTACTAGTCTATTAAGTTGTATTTTTTAAGTTCATCCCCTCCCTCAAATCATAACTTTTTAAATTAAGATCTCATTTGAACGGGAACTTTTTTTCATATTCTTCCTCAGTCATTTAGTTACCAACTAAACATAGATATTATTTTTTCCACTCTTAGTGACCACTATTTATGAACAATAATCAAAAATTTCTTTTTTTTTTACAGTTCAAATATTCCATCCTCGCTTTAGAGCCACGTTACGCAGGGTTCTCGTTAGTTACATTGTAACTCTTAAGTCAGTCTTCTCCTCGCCTCCCCCGCCCCCAAATCATAAATTTTTAAGTTATTGTCCGATTTTAACAGGACGTTTTTTCACATTCTTCTGAAGTCATTTGGTTCAAAACTAAACATTGATATTATTTTTATCACTCTTAGTGACGACTATTTCTAAACAATAAACAAACTTTGAACTCTTTTACAGTTCAAACATTCAATTCTTGCTTTAGAGCCATGTTACATAGGGTTCTCGTTAGTTAAGTTGTATCTCCCAGGTTTGTTTCCTGCCCCCAAATTATAGATTTTTTAATTATGGTCCGATTTGAACGGGATGTTTTTTCGTATTCTTCCCAAATCGTTTGGTTACAAACTAAACATTGATATTATTTCTGCAACTCTTTGTAACCATTATTTACGAACAATAATAAAAAAAGTTCCACTTTTTTACAATTCAAACATTCCATCCTTGCTTTAGAGCCATGCTGTTACCCAGGGTTCTTGCTAGTCAAGTTGTATCTCTCAAGTTTGTATCTCCCCCCCCCTTCCTTACAGATTAGATTCCTGTACTGGTCGAGTTTAACCTGACCGAAACCCGAAAATTCCATTTGAAGTAAACCCGCATCCTGAGTGGAACTCCACAAAATAATTTTTGACCCGAAACCTGACATATTTCAACCCGAAACCTGACATATTTCAACCTAAACCCGACCTGCAGCCGAAATTCTTCAACCAGAATCCAATCTGCAACCCGAAATGAAAGGAAGTCAATTCATGTTATTATGCAATTATAAAAATTAATCTTCAATTATATTTCTATTCTCTAATACCAATTTCATCTTTTGTACAGGCCATAATTAAGAAAGTTATGATTTAGGGAGAGGGGGGGGGGGGAGAGAGAGGACAAACTTGAAAAATACAACTTAATAAAATAGTAAGGCTACTAGGCTCTAAACTAAAAATATAACATTTTCACCTGGAAAGTCCTTGAACTAAATTTGACAGCAGCTCAGCTGCTAAAATAGTAAAATCGAAAGAATAAATATATTATATATATTGTTATGAAATGAGTGCCAGAAATATCGATCCATGATCAAATTTCCTGCCAATTCATTGATAAGTTTAGAAGTTACTCTTTGTAAGCTATTTGTGTAAGAGTATATTCTTATTCTGATCGATGCTGTGTTATACGATGTCGATGTTTATCGATACTTGATTTTTCCATAATCTCTCACCACTAATCGTGAGTATATTCAAACATTTCATAGATATCACAACAGTCGCTTCAGAGCCGGAGTGATATTTGTGAATATTTGAATATACTTGCGAGTACACGAGTATAATCCAGCATTCTTGGGTGGAAAAAAGATATTCTTGAGATTGTCTATATTCATTGGATTCGGTCATTCATAAATCCATTCACGATTTCGATGTATTCATTGAAACTCGCCCATTTGCTGAGTGGAATTCAGTGAATAGATAGTTGAATTAGAGGTTTGCATGGGCAAGGACCTAACATTTTTCTGCAGGTTGGACCCAGGCCTAACTTTTTTCTGCATACTCCGGCCAGGCTGGACCAGATTTTTTTTTCCAGGCTAAGCTTTGCCTGGACTTCATTCTTCCTATACGTTTGATTGGGCCAAAATATTTAAGCCCGTGTAAAAATCAATAAAATGAGGCCAGGCACAACAATTTTTTTCAAAAATGCATCGCTTTTTTAATGGGCATTTATCTACATTTAAAATTCGTTCAAAAGAATAGTACATACATTTCTTGGCAAAAATATTAAAATACAGTAAAACCTGTGAAATAGAACCTGTGTATGACGGAAAGCTGCCTTAAACGAATAAATGTCTTCATCTGTGCAAAAAGGATATAATACATGTACAAAAGACGATGGACCTGCTGAGAATGGAACCTATCTATAATGGATTTTTTTCTCCTTACTTTTATTCTCTTACTGAATCTTCAATTGCCTAAGTCAATTTTTTTAATCAGTGTTTATGTAAGTAATTGTGTAAATGGTCATTAATATTGATCATATTTTGAACATAATCTGAAAATAAAAACTGCGCATAAGTGTGCTTTTTGAATAATTTTTATTTTAGGATAATTTTGCTTGAGAAATATCAGCATGTTTTGTAGAAATTCAGTCAGGTCGGGCTCAAACATTTATTATGTGGGACCGGGTTCGGGAAAAGATTTTAGCTTTTATGGTGTGCTGGATCGAACATTTAATTTTTATACTGGGCTGTGGCAGAGCCTGGATTTGAAAATTTCGGTCCGTACAGACCTCTTAGTTGAATATGAGTATAAATGAATGTTGGACAAATGAACAAAAAATCGTGGTTGTAATAGTGTTCCTTTTTGTATTCTGTGACTACAGTAGAATATTTTACGGAAATTTTTTGATGTCAATACAGTTGACACTAATTGTTTCAGGTTGTGTTTTGACTCGTGTGTGTCGGGTCAGGTTAACCCACTCGTGAAGTGAAGGCATTCATCCCCGAGACATCAAAATGTGTCTGAATTCAGCACTGTGTGGGCTGAGCTGACCAAAATAAAAAGCAGAATAAGCTTTCAAATTAAATACTATGTTTTAATATGAATAAATGTACTTAATGATTTTCCTTCGTAAATGATAAAATAAAATTAGAGGCATGATTGTAAATTATTGACTATATAGTTTCATTAAAAATGTGACAATTTTATTTCATTTCACATCATATTCAGGTTAAATATTTTTGCTTCAGGCCAGGAAAAAAGTATTATGTTGCGTTCGGACAAGATAATTTTCACAATAACAATGCAACCTGACCATTGAGCCCGAAATGGATAAATAATAAATTTAATATTGTGGATTGTTAGTAGTAAGCATAAACCATTGTTAGAATAAAAAATAGCAAAAAAAAGTATTCATTTTTCTTTTAAGAAAAATGTAACATCCATAGAACTTTTTTTAAGCGAAGGAATTGTACTTAGTGAAACTGGAAATGTCGATTATGTTTGCTGCACGCCATACAATATGAGATTTGCATGTTTCTCTCTCTCTGTCTATCGCCAGTGGAGAACAAAGTGTGTATTCCGTATTTGGAAAGGAGAGACAACGAATCATTAAAATCCTTATTCGCTATTGTATAAATTTTTTTATTGTGTTTTATATTTACAGCATACATCGGGTACCAGCAGAGTGAAATCAAGGGTGAAATAAATTTTGAAACACGTGTGATTGTACAATTTAAAAAAAAGCTAGAGAAAAGGGCCTTATTTTAAAACCTAAATTGCCCAAACTCCCTATCTAAGAAAAAACCCTTAATGCTAACACTAATAAAATACAAATTTTAAGTAAAATAAAAAGAAAATTTATTTACAAATATATACATGGTTAAAAAAGAAAACTAATTAATGTAAAAAGTAAAAATTTAAGATTAACAGATGTTATACAGGACATCTTAATTAAATTGCATAATAAACTTTGCATCAAACTTTTTTTATCATTAAATTGATGAGATCTTTCAATCACTAACATGATATTTAATCTCAATAATTCCTTACTAAAATTGAGATTTATTATCATATTTACTTCATCAGCTATACAATAACCCATATTTATCTTAAATTAGCTGAAATCTTAATTGTACAAAAATTAAGTTCAAAGAGATAAACGGCTTATGTATCAGAAGGCAAATTTTCTCCCATTCACTCTCTATTCTTCTGAATGATTTGAAAAGTCAAACCCGAAAACCGCATCTTAAGTATTTTTCCCTATTTTCCACATTTATATCTCCTTGCTAGTTGCATTTCCAAGATATCACTGAGATAAACAAATAGAATAGTAAATCAAACTGGAATATTGTTTTCCATGGTCAGGGCAGCAGATTACGATGACATTAATCCTCTTTATAGAATTTGAGGATAATATTGCCTATGTAGACATGGAACTCTTTTTATATGAATAATCATATATGACGTCATTATTTATATGAGAAGTCATTAAAAATAATACATATAATGAACTGTACATAAAGTACCAACTTAGAAATAACTCACGTCGATAAATGAATTCATAATGACTAATTGCATATTGTGCATTTTATGTATACTTGGAGAAACATGTTTTAGTCATCAGAATTAAAACTATCCAAATGAATCAAAGTGTAATATGTGAGCAAAAATTTATAGCTATATGTACAGTCGTGGGAAAAAAAGTAACCACTCCCACTAACTCTGCAGCAAATTATTGTAGAAGAAAGTTACTGGTACCAAACGATAGGGAATTAAGTCTGCTTTTAAATGATACATATAAAATTTGCTATGAAGGCCATCTACTTATCAAAACCAGCACAAAGCTTGTTTTTTTCCAATGACAACACCCAATTTTAACACGCTATTTTAAATTTTCGGTTCTAACTATGCCTAGATACCAAATTTCAAGTCATTTGGATGCTAAGTTTTTGAATTATAAACATTCAAAATTTAAAGCTGTAAATGTTAAATTCCATTTTCATACTTTTATTAAGATCTCTTGACCTTATAATCCAAATATGCTATTTTTTTGTTTGTTTATAATACAAAAAAAACATAAATACGTTGAATTTATTATTTTTATAATATGAATTATGAAATTAATATTAAAAAAAATTATGAATTACAACCTACAATTTTTTTGATGGATTTATATTTATTATGTCTTGCACTCAAACTTTCAAATTTTTCTGCCAAGTACTTTTCAAATTATGCTTAAAAAGTGGCAAAATGCTGGTTTCTATGATGTGCAGAAAAAGCATAATTAGCAAAAAGTATTTTACTCACTTTATTGTTGATTGGAATAATTTTTATTTTATTTTTCATTGACTGCTTTTAGATTTTTTTATTATAATTACGTAAATTTATTTGCATGAGATATAATTTTGCATCAGTTATATAAATTAGTTTCCCTTTTATATTTAAATTAACAAACCTCATTTTTTTTAACAGTCCACCTTAGAAAAAAAATCTTACGCATGATTTTCATTACCTTTAATTGAATTTCGAGCTTCTTCTCCAGTCTAATACACCTATTTATTTTTTCTGTGGTATGTATGCTTGAAGAAAAGTTTTTTATAAATACCTATGTATGTGTATTTGCTGAAAAAGTTTTAAAAATATGCCATTAGCAATCAAATTAAAATTTACTTTCAGACTGAAAAGTAATTTGTCTGGGTTTTTCTACATTGTTTCCTTATACTGCTTCATACTATTTTTTATTCTAAATTTTGCATTCGCCGATATTCTTCAGATATAAATTTAGAAAACAGTGAGTAAGATAAATTCAAAATCTGAGGAAAAGCATTGTAAAAATGCATATAAAATTCCAATCACATTCTCATATCTGAAAACTATTTTAATCACAGATAACCATATATATGTTTTAATCAGATAATTCAACTTTTGTAATAATTATAAAATGGATATGGAAAATGATTTTACCATATATAATTCACATGAAACATATTAACTGAGTTAAGTTTTCATATTGGCAAGAAATAATACATCAATAGAACTGACTTCGTCATTCTATAACATTTTTATAATCGAGTACCGAACTTCAATTTGGATAGAGCCCCTAAAATATGCTCATTTTAAAATAATTAATTTCTCTCTAAAACTAATTGTTGGAATTTCATAAAATTTAGTATCTAGGCATATTTTTAACTGAAGATTTAAAATATCTTGTCAAAATTGGATCTTGCCACTAAAATAAAACGAAGTTTGGGTCGTTTTGATATGTAGATAGTTCCATAAGAAAATTTTATATACAAGTTGATTATAATTAAAGTTGAACTTTCAAAAGACTACAAAAAAAGAACCACCAGCAAGAATGACCTGTTATTGAATCTGAGTATACATGAAGCAATGGGAATTTGTTTTGCGAAAGAAAAAACACTTAAAAAGTGGATTGAAAGATGGTAATTAAAAGACGTGACATGCCATTAGCACATATCCTTATGAGAGAATTTCTTGTTGCATAATCTCATACACAAAAGATTTTCACCAACAGGATTAAGAAGATACATTTTCAAGGCACTCCTGCAGAAAAGTTCTTGTTACATATTTCTCATACAAAATGTTTCTCACCAGTATGAATTAACATATGCTTATTTAAATCATTCTTATGAAAGAATTTCTTGCTGCTTGTTTAAATTACCCTTATAAGAGAATTTCTTCTTGCTTGTCTCACATACAAAAGGTTTCTCACCAGTATGAACTAATAGATGTTTTTTTAAGGCAACATTATTAGAAAAAATTTTATTACATACTTCACACACAAAGCGTTTACCATCAGTATGAATTAGCAGATGCTTTCTCAAAACATTGTTCTCAGAAAATTTCATTTTGCATATCTCACACACAAACGGATTCTCACCAGTATGAATTAACAGATGCTGGTTTAAAGAACTTTTATGAGAGAATTTCTTGTTGCAAGTCTCACATACAAAGGGTTTCTCAACACTATGAATTAACAAATGCTCATTCAAAACATCCTTCCGAGAGAATTTCTTGTTGCATATATCACACAAAAAAGGTTTTTCACCAGTATGAATTAACAGATGTTTGTTTAAAGTACACTTATGAGAGAATTTCTTGTTACATGTCTCACACACAAATGGTTTCTCACCAGTGTGAGCTAATAGATGCTTTTTCAAGGCACCATTAGCAGAAAATTTTCTGTCGCATACCTCACATACAAAACGTTTCTCACCAGTATGAATTGACAGATGCTGGTTTAAAGAACTTTTTCGAGAGAATTTCTTGTTGCAAGTCTCACATGCAAAGGGTTGCTCAACACTATGAATTAACAGATGCGCATTCAAAACATCCTTCCGAGAAAATTTCTTGTTGCATATATCACACAAAAAAGGTTTTTCACCAGTATGAATAACCAGATGTTTGTTTAAAGTACACTTATGAGCGAATTTCTTGTTACATGTCTCACACACAAATGGTTTCTCACCAGTGTGAGCTAATAGATGCTTTTTCAAGGCACCATTAGTAGAAAATTTCCTGTTGCATACCTCACATACAAAACGTTTCTCACCAGTATGAATTAACAGATGTCTGTTTAAATCACTCGTACGAGAAAATTTCTTGTTGCATATGTCACACATAAAAGGTTTCTCACCAGTATGAATTAATAGATGATGATTTAAATCATTCGTACGAAAAAATTTCTTCTTGCATATCTCACACCCAAAACGTTTCTCATCAGTATGAATTAACAGATGCCTGCTTAAATCACCCTTCCGAGAGAATTTTTTGTTGCATATGTCACACACAAAAGGATTCTCACCAGTATGAATTAATAGATGGTGATTTAAATCATTCTTACGAAAGAATTTCTTCTTGCATGTCTCGCATACAAAGGGTTTCTCACCAGTATGAATTAACAAATGCATGTTTAAGTTAGACTTACAAGAAAATATCTTGTTGCATGTCTCACACACAAACAATTTTTTTTCAAACGAGTCAGAAAATACTTTTCCAAAAAGCCCATGTAATGAAATGCTTTGCTGCATGTTTCACCCTTTAAAGATTGCTTTGAGAGATATTACGGGCATCTAATTTGATGGCTTTATGCATCTGCAATAAATAGAATTCAGTTAATGTATCATATTTTTTAATTAATTAAAAACCTATTTAAGAAAAAAGGAACTTCATAACAGAAATTAAAATCGCCATAGAAAACTAAATTGAAGTCATAAAAATTCAACACAAAATTCTATCATAATATTAAAAACAATAGTGGACCTCGATTATCTGATCCTGACATGACAACGGGCATAACAGATAAGAATATTACCAGATGCATTTCCTAACTGTAAAATATTGAAAAATAATTACAATTACTCAAAACAAAATAAATGCCTAATATCATAAATTTAAAAAAATTACAAAGAAAGTTCTATAATTACATAGCTTTCTTTTTATCATAAGTTAATATAAAAGTCAATTATAAGAAAAACTAAAAAAGAAATATACATTTTACAAGGAACGAGGAGAAAAAAAAATATATCTGTGGCAAAGGGAATTCTAATATACAGGTGTGTTTAATTGAACATAAGAAAAACAAAATAGATTTACTTTTGTAATTCTCAAAAATATTTTTCAGGTTGAAGAAGCTCACAACTTAGTGGAAAATTCTAAGAAAAAAAATAGAATAGAAAATAAAATTAATTCATTAAAATATATTGATACATACTTTTATGCTTAATAAAAAGAATAAAAATTTTTGATAGTTTTTCTTTGGTTAATAATCACTTGACGTTAGTAGTAAATGCTAGCACAAAATCTAAACAGAGAAAGAATTGTTGTAAGTTAATTGAAACAAATTTCCTTTCGATTTTTTATACGATTTTTAAATTAAAATATGTTTTCATTTTCAAAATTTTTATCATATATATTTCTATATTCCAACTTTCTAATGTGCATTTTTCTTTATATACAACAGAAAAGAAATTTTGTTTAACTTATTTATAAAATACTAGCAAAACACGTGGCTTTGCTCACATAATTGTAGAAAAATGCCAAGTGGTATTGAGGACTTATTTTCATTAGCGGAAATTTTACTGCCACAGATAATTAAATTTACTAAATTAGCCACATTTTCAGTAACCTTCATTTTTATACTGCATTAAGCGAATGTTAGACTTAAATGAATAAGAAGAGATACAATTATTTTCATATTAATGGTAATTTAGAATACATTTTGAATGTTTTTTGCTCATTTAGTTTTTCATAAGAAATTTAGAAATTTTTAGAAACAGTTCTAAGATTAGTATTTATATCTTAAAAGTAAGCATCATGCCAAAGTCCAATATTTTAGTTAAGCAAATTTCTGTAATAACTGTATCAAAGAAATTGCAATTTTAGAACATTTTTGTTCCTGTACACATTAACATTTCTAAATTTAAAAAAAAAATGTTTTGTGGAGGAATTTGTGTCTCTAACGTAACAGCCATGTAAAATTTCCAGTTTCTATCCCTAACAATTTCAGATAAATCTCAGTTTGGAAGGTTTTTAGAACTTTAAAACCTTTTTCGAATTTTGTAAAAACTGTTCTGTGGGAGAATTTACGTCTAAAAAATAACAGGCATGTGAAATTTTAAATTGCTATCCTTAACAATTTAGAAATAAAAACATAATTTGTAACATTTTACATCTTTAACTTTCGTTTTTTAATAAACTGTTTATACCGAACGTCTACATCTTAAAAGTTACTTCTATACTATATTCCAAGTTTCTAACCCGAATAAATCCAATTAAATCATAATGTAGAACGTTTATTGAACATTTTCTGCTCATTTCAGCCTGTTAAATTTCGAATTTTTTAAAAACCGGTCTTAGTGAGCATTTGCATTTTAAGAGTAACCACCATGCCAAATACGAAGCTTCTATACCAGCTGTGTACCACATAAATTGCAATTGTAGTACGGTTTTTTTGCTCCTGCCCTTTTAAATTTCGCATTTTTAGAAAACTGTTCTGGGTGATCATTTACATTAGTAACAGCCATGTGAAATTTCCAGTTTATAGTTTCAACAGTTCCAAATAAATAGTAATTTAGACCGTTTTTAGAACGCTTTTCGCGCTTTCACACTTTTAAATTTCAATTTTTTTAAAACTCTTCTGTGCGACCAGTTACATCTTAAAAGCAACAGGCATGTCAAACTTCAAGTTTTTATCATTAACAATTCCACCGAAATTTCAATTTAGAATGCTTTTCGTGCATTTCACTCTTTTATATTTCGATTTTTTTTTTCAAATTCTTCTGTGCAACCTTTAATGTCTTAAAATCAACAATCGTGTCAAATTTCGAGTTTCTATACCTAACAGTTCCATAGAAATCGTAATTTAGAAAGCTTTTAAAATGCTTTCCGCTCATTTGACCTTGTGAAATTTTGAATTTCCTTACAAACTATTATTAGCGAGCATTTTTATCTTAAAAGTAATTGGCATGCTAAATTTAAAGTTTCTAATCCTGTTAGTATGAAAAAAAATTGTAATTTAGAACGTTTTTCCCTCCTTCACCCTTTTAAATTTCGATTTTTTTATAAAACTATTCTGCATCTTAAAAGGTATCAGCCATGTCAAATTTCAAGTTTCTGTCCTTAATTCCATAGAAATAGTAATTTAGAACGTTTTTAGAACACTTTTCCCTCATATCATCCTTTTAAATTTCAAATTTTTTAGAAACTGTTCTTACAGAGCATATATATCTTATAAGTAACTACCATACCAAATTTCATGTTTCTAGCTCCTTCAGTATAACAAAAAAATAGAAATTTTAGAACGTTTTTCGCTTTTGCACCCCCCTGGGGGTAGTGGCACCAACATAAATTATAGCCTATGTTGAAGCAGGGACTGTCACCATCAATTTTCCACCCTCATTTTTGGAAACAGTTCTGTAGTTCCAGAGATTGCATAGAAATTGTAATTTAGAATGTTTTTAGGACGCGTTTAGCGCATTTCACCCTTTTAAATTTCGAAATTTTTGTAAACTGTTCTTAGAGAGTATTTATATTTCATAAGTAACTACCACGCCAAATTTCTAATTTCTAGCCCCTCCAGTATAAAAAAATTTAAATTTTAGAACTTTGTTTGCTACAACACCCCTCTAGAATTGTGACACTGACATAAGATATATCCTATGTTAGAGCAGGGACTGTTACCATCAACTTACCAACATTACGTTTGAAATCAGTTTGGTAGTTCCAGAGATTTAATAGAAATTGTAATTTAGAATGTTTATAGAATGCTTTTCGCTCATTTTAGCCTTTTAAATTGCGAATTTATATTAAAATTTGTTCTTAGAAAGCCTTTACATCTTATAAGTAACTACCATTAAAATTTTTTACGTTTCTAGCTGATTCAGTATCGCAAAAATCGCAATTTTAGAACGTTTTTCGCTCATGCACCCCCTGGAGGGAAGTTGTGGTACCGACATGAAATATAGCATATGTTAAAGCAGCAACTGTTACCATCAATTTTCCACCATCACTTTTGAAAACAATTCTGAAGTTCTAGAAATTCCGTAGAAATTGTATTTTAGAATATTTTTAGAACACTTTTCGCAGATTTCACCTTTCTAAATTTCAAATTTTTTTAGAATTTGCTCTCGAACAGCTATTACATCTTATAAATAACTACCATGCCAAATTTCAAGTTTTTAACTCATTCAGTATTACAATTTAAAAATTTTTGTACTTAAAATCGCAATTTTAGAAAGTTTTTCACTCCTGCACCCTCCTGCATAGTAGTGATACCAACATAAAATATAGCCTATGTTGGAGCAGGGACTGTCACCATCAATTTGCCACTATCACTTTTGAAATCGGCTCGGTAGTTCCAGAGATTACCTCCTACAAACAAACAAACAAACGTTACTTCTTCATAATATTAAGTATAGATGAGCAAAGAAGACCGAGCTATACTCAGTCAAAATTAGCTTTGAGTTCAAATATCATGTGTGTGACCTACGTCCAAAATATCCCACTAATAAAATTTTCTCAAACATGTGATCAAGCCCAATCGTCTTCTTGTGCCCGAAATACTTAGGGCATAAAATCTAGTCAAAATAGTTTGAGCCGTTTTTATTGATAAAATTAGCTTGACTCACCGTAATCCAAATATGACCCACTAATCGGATTGTCGGAAGCATGTGACCTAGCCCCTTAGTCTAAATAGTCTCAGCCGTTTTTTAGATACAATTAGCTTGACCCAAAAATGACCACTAATCGAATTTTCTTGGACATGTGACCTAGCCCAATGATTTTCTCGTGCCTGAAACTCGTACGATACAAAATTTAATCAAAATCGTTAGAGCCGTTTTTTAGATAAAATTAACTTGACCCACGTCGACCCAAAATGGCCCATTAATCGAAAGTTCTTGAACATGTGACCCAGCCCAATAGGCTTCTCGTGCCTGAAAATGGCAGGATACAAAATTTAGTCAAAATCTTTTGAACCGTTTTTTAGATACAATTAGCTTGACCCTGACCCATGGTGACCCACTAATCGAATTTGCTCGAACAAGTGATCTAGCCCAATGGTTTTCTAGTGCCCCAAAACAGTAGATACAAATTTCGTCAAAATCGTTAGAGCCATTTTTAAGATAAAATTTGCATATATATATATATATGTATAACCACACACACAAAATTTGCTCATATTAGAATATATGATTATTTCACTTAGTATAACTATAATTATGGGCTTTTATTCATTTATTTTTCTTTCCTATATTGTACTGAAAACCATATTCAAACTATGTTAAAAATACATTTAAAACATTTCTTCTGATTTTTGGTAATCTTTGTTTTCATGTAAAATATTTCATATGTTATAAAAAAACAAACTGTAATTATATTTTTAGATTAATGGTTTTTGAGTAATGATAACTCCAGTTAATAATAACTCTCTCCTTTCCCAGTTGAAATAATTTATATCCCTTGCATACTCGGGACTACAGTCATAGCCCTACTTTAATACGTTTAAAAAATTCTAACTTTCACTTTTTAAATTTCTAACCTTACTAATTTAATATTAATAATACCTAAATTACTATCTGAAGGACATGTCTGATACTATTAGGTAATGTTTGTTCACAAACATCACATCATTTTGAAGAAAAGTAGAATTATGATTCTTTGATGTTTCGTCAGTGAAAAAAATATAAATATACTAAGCAGAAAAAAGTAATTAAAAATTTTCATATTTTCGTATTAAATATTGAATTTGCAGAACCATTATGTCTTATTTGACTGTATCAGCCTCTGGTTTACAACTCTCATTGAGTTTTAAAATGTGGATAAATTTATGAAGTTTAAAAACAGGTAAACCAAAGTTACAAATTTTACAATTTTGAAAGCTTGCAGTCAAAGCATGTTTGAAATTTTGTTACATTATCTAAGAATTAGAATAATAATAATAATAAATAAATAAGTTCTTATTCACTTTTTCACAAAGACGGATAGCAAAGCATCCTTAAAATAGCAAATAATACCCCTCCCCCCTCTAGAGTCTTTCTATTTTCGAAGAAGTAGCCTCACCTGTATTAGATTCATATGTTTCCAAAAAAGTAAGCGAACCCGGTTTTGGATAGGATACTTGCACAGGGAGTCCAGACTTTTTTTCCTGGGTCCTGTTTTTGTGAATTTGTGAACAGCTTTTTATATTTGTGAAAAATCTAGTCATAATTTTGTAAATTTGAAATGATTGTTATATTCAGGTTCTTGTTTATAGATTTTTAAGAAGATATATGGATCTAAAATACGTATGTGTGTAAAAGTGACAGGTCAGATTTTACTTTTAAATGATTAATTTGTGAAATGTTCAGTTTAAAGATGAAAATTTTTTGTGAAAAACCTATTTTTAAGATAAAGAATTTTGTGAAGGGTCCTGTTTTAGGAAAAATAGTTTGTGAAGGGTTCTGTTTTAGGGAAAATAGTTTTGTGAAGGGTCCTGTTTTGAAATAAAAAAAATTGTGAAGGATCCTTTAAAGGACCCAATTTTTTCCTAAACAGATCCCTGTTGCAGTAAACAAAACAGGTCTTACCAGAGCGGCCAGTGAGTCAAATATGAGAGGAAGCTGAGATCAATAGTAAAATGGAGACCCCCATTCTCATATCATTAATTTTGTGTCAGCATTCACAGTTGTATTTTGAATTCATATGTTATGAAGATAATATGTCATGCATTTGTATGGTATAGTTTACTTGTTAGTAAAATATATTTTAGGAGTGTTGAAAAAAAAATTCTGGATGATACATATTGCTTCTCTTAACAGAATAGAAAAAAAAATATTTTTCAGGGCAGACAGTATGTGGCCTACAGCGAGTGCAATGCACTCAGTCCTAGAAGTTCCCAACAAGACTGAAAAATCACTTTTTAATGTTTTCATTAAAAGTTATTGTCCCAAAAACTTTTGAACCCAAATCCAAAAGTTATAGGGATCCACGATGAGACTAAACGACTTTCTGTGTTATCTTCGAAAGGAAGTTAGGGTTCTAAATTTTTTTTGCACCTGCACTCTATTAAGGAGAAAGCAGGACATAATGCCTTTAAATGAGCATCTGTACTCTTAGCATCAGTCGAGTTATTCCTTTCAGTTTATCTATGAACCAGAGTATGGTCAGCTTGAAGCCTCCAGTCTTGATCAGGGGCAGATTCAAAGAATGATTTTTTGGGAGCACAAGGAGGCAATACATAAGTTACATATAATGGGCATAGTGTAGTATAGTAAAACCTTTAAAAGCTAAGCCTGTCTTAAATGGAAAAAAAATGCATGGTTAAGAACAGAACCTGTCTATACCGAAATTCTATCTTCATTAAGAAAAACTTTATAGTCATGGTGTAAGAAATACTATACAATTCTATCTTCTAAAACGAAAAATTGCATAAAACATTTTTTATCATCTTGTAGCTGACCCGTTTTCACAGGCTCTACAATAATTTGTAATTTATTAATGATTGTTTAATTAATACAAAACTAATACCACTATGTATATTTTTAAATATTTACAAATAGCAGTACACTAAATTTGTGAAACCAAAATCAGTAAGGGCCAGAAAAATGAAAAAAAATCTATTTTTGATAGGTTTCTGTCTTAGCAGGTGGGTTATTATGGTATTCCTTCCCTTGGGGCTGTGACATGTTTCCATTAGACAGGTTCTGTTTTTACATGTCAGAAGGAATATCATACAATTACACCTGTTAAAATGGAAACTTGATTAAAACGAAACTTTTCCTTAGTCTCTAACCATTCTGTCTTAAAAAGTTTTATTGTATTTTATTTTCATATGAATACCTTATTATGCAACAACTTTGGTTATTTTAAAATTTGAAAAATAATGCTGTAAATTTTTGTAGAGCTAATAGTTTTTTTTTCAAATATTTCAAAGCGAGCATTAAGATAACATTAATTCAAAGAATTTCAGTAATATTTATAGAGTAAAATCTGCAAAACGGAACCTGTCTATAATGAAATCCTTTATTAAATAGAAAAAATTCATATTCCCAGCAAAAGGAATTCCATACAACTATGCCTTCTAAGATAGAAACCTGTCTAAAATGGAATTTTTTTTGTCCCACACATTCACATTCATAATCTAGCCGCAAGTTTAACATTGGGTTGTTACACATCCCAGTAAAACCTGTGAAAACGGAATTTTTAGGGACTGAAAAAAGCTCTATTTTAGCAGCTATAATTGTGTGACATTCCATTCGTTGGTATCGTGAAATATTTCCGTTTAAGGTAAAATTCTATTACAGACAGGTTAAGTTTTCACGAGTTTTACTGTAATGGGATTTTGTATCAGACAACCTGTCCCAAACAAAAGCTTAGTTGGAAAAGGGCAAGAATAAGATTAGGCACATAGTTTTAAGAAATAAAATGTCAAGCCAGAAATTCTTTTATCTAATCTGGCTTCTTGTATGTAACCCATTTTATACACCCCTTTATATTCACAGAGATGATTCTTAACAAGCAAAGCTATCCTTACGGGAGTGTGACAGGGGTGGCCTAGAGTCCTGCATCGGGTCGGGTTACCCGCACCCGACCGCTAATATCCGAACCCTATAGCTTACAGCGCATTGGCGAGTGCCAAATGAATTGGCGAGAACAGCGCTTTTTCGCGCATGCGCATAACCTAGCCAAGCAGTTACATACAACAGTGCTTACGCCGCTGCAAAGCAATGGCCAACGGTGCAGTGTTTTGCTCACATGATTTTGCTATGAGAAACTAGACATCAAAATAAATAAAAAAATAAATAACTAGCACCACCACAAATCAAGCAGGCACACGAGGAAAATACAGGTATGTGAAATAACTTCAGTGTTCTGTATATTAACGTAATATCCTTTAGATATTGACAAATTTTCAAGATAAGACAGACATGAGGCAGGACATTAGAATATCGATGTTGATAGTTGAGACTTTCTTGTGAAAATTAAATTAATGTCGCACCAATTAACACTATCTGTAAGATACAGTTACTTTTATTTTTGGTTGCGAAAGCGTCTTTGAAGACGCCAATTTGGTTATATATATTTTTTTAGTTTTTTGTGATGAAAGGCAAAAATCTTGATAATTACTACATTCCCCAAAAATATCGCTTTTTTTTTAAATGCATTAATATTTGAAACTACGTCACATGATCTCACAAACACAACGATAACAGTAACAAGCTTTTTGAAGAAAACAATCTAGTGTTAAATAACTTTGCCTTTTATCGAATTATGATGCATCTCTGCAGCTTATGATAACTTAATATTATTCAGAATTCTTATCTATTCGGTTTTTTTGCGTCACTTCATAGAGTTTTCCTTACTAATCACCCAATAATAGTTTAGTGATGCTACATATTAAGAATTATTAACACGACATTTTGACATTAATAAATGTGTCTTATCTTGAAAAAAAAATGTTTATAGAGATAACAATAATAATACAACACTGAAATTATTTCACATTGTGGTTAAATGAGAGTTTGTATGCAAGAATGTATGAGTATTGAGTGAATGAACAACCATAAACATAGAAAAGTTAGGTAAACATAAACTATTGGTAAATAGTAACATGAATAAAGTGTAACCCAATGCAATTAATTTCTGTAACTATAAATATAAATAAATGTATCATTATGTATAAAAATGTACAACAGTCTTAACAGCATAATCATATCCCCCCCCCCATCTTGAAAAAATAAAGTTAAGTTTAACCACTGTTTATATTATATTTATTCATTTATTTATATTAGTAACATCCACCCCCCACCTCTTTATTTTTAAGTGAGAGTCAAACCATTTAGAACATAAATTTAGGCTTAAAAATTCTATCATAAATTGCAATGGAGGTTTTATTGAAAGTTGAATATTCATTTAATGTTTTCAAGTTGTCAGTTTATATTAGTATGGAGACTTTTAAAGTGTATTTCTGGAAATGTGGAGTTTTATTTGAATTTGGAGACTTTTTAAATGGAAGAATTGCACTTTACCTACATAATAGAAAGTTGTGACCATAACATTTTCTCATATTGCTGCTTTTGTTGATAGTGGCATGGTTTAGCCAATTTTTTTAAAAATATATTTATGTATAAAAATAATATGAATTATTTAGCAATAAGACTTTTTGGTACTTTCTCTTATGGCGTCCCTCAAAGATAAATCACCAGGCGACCAAGATTTATCACTAAATTATAAAGCATGTGTGACATAATAATATATGATCAATATAACATTTTGTGACATATATGGCCATTTTATAGTCATGTGATGTGTATATGTTGTATATATATATACAACATATATATATATTATGTGACATGTGTATAAGATGTATATAATATGTATAATGTTTGTAAATAATGTAAATAAACGTATCATTATACATAAACATGTACAACAGTCTTATCAACAGCATAATCACTTTTTTCCCTTACTCCTGAAAAAATAAGTAAAGTTTAACCACTGTTTTTGTATATATATTTTTTATAGTAATGTTGCTTCTCCCCTTTTTATTTTTAATTGGAAGTCAAATCATTTAAAATATAAATTTAGGTTTAGAAATTCAGCAAGCACCTACTAATATAATGCAACACTACTACTTACTGCAGTATATATATGACATGTGTATAAGATTATATAAGTCATATAAGATGTAAATAATGACGTATATGGCACGTGTATGAGTGTTTGGAGTATATATATGCATATATAAGGTTTGCAATGATCTTGGCGAAATCATAACTGCAACCGTGGCATAATCGTAATTCTAGTGCCTGCTATAACATAAAAGTACTGACTTTTTACCTATATAACAGGGCACAGGAACAGGACTAAAAGAAGGGCAAAAGGAGATAATGTTATAAAAAGAGAAAATTCCACTGATATTTCTTAATAGTATATATTATTTAATAACAAATTTAATAGTGCCATTACCAAGTTATCTTTCATAATTTTTTTATGTCCTTGAATTTATCTCATTCAGACTGTTGCATTTTAAGTTTAAATGATTCTTGATTGTCATTTAATAAAAGTTCACGAAACTCAGATAATTTTATTTTAAAAGTTTCAAGCAGCAATATGTACTTTCTAACAATAATACTCAAAAACAGTATTATCATAGTACTTTATTATATTTTTTGTTTGCGTATATTGGGTTTTAAGGAAGTTTTCAGTGGATCTATTGTAGTTTTTCTCATTGAATGCCTCATGTGTTTTGGTTAGTGAGGTAATATCGCAAAAGATCAATTAACCACATACTACTCCAGGGAAACCTTTACTACTCAGCCCATGTCTTAAATTTGTAGTCTAGATTGAGTCTAAAATCTGAAAGTATTGAAGTAGTTTGTAATTGATACTTTTAAAACATGTAAGTTAGTTGTAGTTAACTATTATTTTTAATAAACAAGTTGTAGTTCGCTACACACACAAAATTTCTTTTTTCTAACCACCGCTAGTTTTACGATGGAAAATGAGGCAATGGGAAAACATGTTGAAACATTTTAAAAAACAATAATTATTTTTAGATTTTAAGTCATTCTGCAGAATTTTATGGTGGTTCTGAAATGACCTGCTCGACAATGCAAAACTTTCTGACACATTTTTAAATGCAAAGGCATAAAATTAGCAAGCTTGACTATTGAAGCGATTTAGAATTGTAATGAGCTTTCCATTCTTTGCTAAATAGATTACTTATCGAGTTATAAGCGATTTGTGTCACGTGACATGTTTTTCTCCTTTCTTGTGCTGCTTTGTTGAAATTTCGGTTCAAAACGCCAACTTTGGCAGTGTTTTCTGAAAGATCTTTTTGCCTTTACCAAAAAAGGGAAAACATAATTAAATTACATAGTTTCTTGAATAAGCACACCTGCCGATTTCATGTGTTTGCGAAATAAATTGAATTAAAAAATGTGTCAAAAAGTAAGCAGTTTGGATTTCAAAACAGCCTTAACAAATAGTCGGTTCGTTTTAACAAACAGTGTCTTGTTGCACCATTGATTTTTTTTCCATTCTTTATATGTGAAAACCTATATATATATATAAAATATATTTATGAAATCCAGTTGCAAAACATTTCTATTTAAAAAAAACTTTTTTTGTTTGGAAATTGCAATTTTGAATTTTTTTTTTAAAATTATAGGATTGTAAAATATTTATTTTGTAAATAAAGATAAACAAAAATTTCAAAAAGGTCTGAAGTTCAAGTTCAGGAAGGAAAGGAAATCTTATTATCACTTTTAGTCTTATCTCCATAAAATATTATGAAAATTTTGTGTTTTTGGCGATTTATTGCTGGTTGGCGATACAGTGAAAAAAAAATACTTTTATGATACTCTTTTATGAAAAACTTTTTCTATACATCATACTGAGTAAGTTTGATTTAAATAAATACACTTTTATAACTACAGTTTTGCCATATACATTTATATGTATGTATGAAGAAAAATAACGATCATATTCATTAGTTTAGAACAAAATTTAAAAATGTTTTAAACTAAAAGTTAATGTCCAATTCTGAGCACTGTCAATTTGACTTCGATATTGTTAGTATCGGAGACAACAAGTGTGTGTGGTGGGGGGGAGGGTGTAACCCCCCCCCACACACACACACACACACACACTTATTTATAAGATTTGGTAAAATTTAGAATAATCGGAAAGTGGGGAAAAGAAAGAGTTTCTCACACAGAATGGAAGATTGTGTATGATTCTATGTAGGAGGGAGGGGGGTGATCATGGCCTACTCCAGTGTAGGCCATTGGGTGATGTCCAGGGCTAAGATAGAGAGAGTATCACTTTTCTGAGAATTTGAGACTTTGGTGAAAGGTACTTGCGTACCACCATGTCGTAAGAGCGACTGGATGAACTGATGCTATTAACCTGTGAAGCAGCATAACTGACATGTTGGATTTAGACAATTTAGCGGGAAAATGGACTATTCTGAAGGATAGGTGGGTGGTAATTTAAAAATGTAGAGAAGGATAATTTTTAGCCTCTTATACTAATATATATCTTATTTTTAACAAGCAAGATTTGTATTTTTTATGTATTTTAAAATGTATACACTTACATAACACAACAGCATGCGATTTTATTTATAGAAACATAATTTCCGAAGTACTTCAATGTTCTTAAATTGTTACTTTTGAGAATTAGTTAATGTACGGTACATCCGTATGCATTTCCTTTTAAATTGTAAGCAGAATCAATCCTAATTAATAAGAGGAATCTCAACTCTACTTGTATAGTAAAAGAATAAACATTTTCTTACACATACTGAATAACATCATTTAATTTTGACTGTGGTTAGGCAGAATGCATGTGAGCACTTAGGACTTTTTTAAAATTCACAGTATTGTAGAACAGTTGACTCCGTTACTGAGGAGTCGGGGGGGGGGGGGGGGACTATCACAAAGCCTTTCTCACCCTCGATCCTGTACTCGGCAAAATTCAGTTCACACCCCCTCACTAAAACAGCCTTCGGCACGCCCCTGACAACTAAAGAAAAGTATTGTTGCCATAACAATAACGACTTACTAAATACTGTAATACATACTGCGAGCATTCTTAATTGGGTAGTTATTGTTAAAATACACATAAAACCTATCCAGCTAGCGAAACAGTGTAAAATTAAATAACCTCAGAAATACGCAACTTGTACATATATTATACAAACTTATGAAAAAAATAATAAACTATTTAATTGTTTTAGTTTAAATTCATAAAGTACTACACATTTAAACAGGAATTTTCAAATGCATTAAAATCGCTTGCATTTGGTAAGTAAAAAGTGTTGCTTGCCAAATCACATCTTTTTATGCCAAATACTTGAAAGTATTTTATTTTTTTACTGATATTCTACTGGGATTCTGCAGCTAAATTTGACTCATCCTTTATGATTCATGAGTACTATTTTTTTTTAAATATTCTGAGTACGTGTTTTAAGGAGACATGCCTTGTTAGAAGGAAAGGCAAAGTTATGGCAGTAAGCTAAAATATATTACTGTTTTTGTAATAAATTTTCTGAGACTGTAAATTCCTCTAATAAACTTTTGAGTATTTTTTTCTAATCAATAAATCTAACTTATCTTTTTATATCTACATGGAGATGAATAAATAGTAAAAGAATGTTTTCTATATTTTTTTATTTACCGTAATTTCGGGTAGATAAGCCGCCCTGGCGTATACGCCGCTACGTCCGAAAATGGTAAAAAAAAGCTGAAATTCCATCGTATACGGCACACCGGCGTATAAGCCGCACTTATTGTTAAAGTACTTTTAACTTACCAATAATCTTTTCATTTCTGTTTTATATTAATAATTGATTCTTTAAATCCATTTATTTCATGCTTTACAATAGTTTTTAACTCATATTTAGTTTACAAACATCGCACTCTATGCTTCATCCATTACAGGTATTCATTCTCCGCATATGGCGATATTCGATTCAAACGATAATCGAATGGCATAGTAAGCTTTAACTTCGACAGATGGCGCCAGACAAATCTTTGTCTGATTCACTGATCTCGTAATATTAAATTAAAAATAAGACAAAAGAAAAAAAAACTAGTACAAGGATTTCATATTTAATTTAAACAAATATTTAAGTAATTAACTTACTTAATTATAATTTTAAACTAAGTAATGTAAATCTTCTGAATTTATTCTACTTATGTGTAATAGAATTGCAAATATCTTTGTACTGAATTATCATTTTTTTATTTCAGATTTATTTATTTATCAAGTGTTATATTAAGTACAAAAGTTAAAAATTAAAATATTTTACAATAGATTCAATATTTTTTCTCTTATGGCTGAACGTTAGTCCTGTAGATCTTGTGAAAAATTTTTTTAAGTGAAAATTTCACCTGCGGATTATACGCCGCTGGGGATTATACGATAATTTTTTTTTCAAAATCTTATGAGATTGACACTTGCGGATTATATGCCGACGCGGATTATAGGCATACGTTTCGTTATGCAAAAAGAAACCATGTATAGATTTTTTTCTTTTTTAATGAAATAAAAAGAACTTAAAATGGGATATTCTACAACATGCTTAGAAAAGCAATCTGAGTAACAGAAATAGTAAAGAGGAAGTGGCGATTACTTTACCAAATTCCCGATATATTTTGAGCAATTGCTATTTCTAATCCGTGAAGCATTTTTAATATTGTTTTTAAGATTTTCACTCTATAATATGTACATGATCCGATTTTTTTTTCTGAAAAAATCGTTATTACTTCGTATACGCCGCACCCGCAGATAAGCCGCAAAAGATATAATTTAACTTTTAAACACGTATAAGCCGCGGCTTATCTACCCGAAATTACGGTAGATTGGATTGATATTTTGTAAATTAACTCTCAACTATTTCGTGTGCTTGTCATTACGATTATTTGTTACATTTTCATTTGTCAAAATTGTTTAGCATTAAAAAAAACTATACATTAAAAAAAAAATTTGCTTTTTGAGTAAAATAGAAATGGCGTATTGGCAGGCAGAAGATATGGAAAATATAAAAATAAAACGAGTAGTTATGAACATCAAAACACACACACACATATATATATATATGCATATATAATACACACACACATATATCACTGGCGCCCAGCTAACCGAAAAGTACCCAAAATATTTTAAATATTAAAAATCAGATAATATAAATAAAAAAGAGTGCAACAAATTAACAGTGTAATTAAAAATATGTATACTCTTTAATAATTTAATTTATTAAATTATGATCTTAAAAAGGAAATAGATCAAAAATTAAATATTTTAAAATAAATTCACTGTCTCACACTTAAAAAAAAAGTCAATTTTCCTTAACTGAATTCGGTGGCCATGCCAAATAGTGTATTATAATGGAAACGTTTGAAAAAAAAATAACGTGAATTGCAGTTATGAAATTAGACATGCTTTTTTCAAGATAAACATTGCATGCGTAAAAAAGAGTGGGTTTTTTTTTCTAAAAATATATATATACAATTTAAACTTTAAAAAGAAAATCATGTATTTTTCAAGCCATCTACTTTTGATACAAAAGAAACGGGAAAAAAAAAAGAAAGAAAAAGATTACTGAGTAAATATATAGTTATTTAATATAAAATTGTGCTGACATAATGAAAAAAACCATTAAACAAATATCCTGTGTAAATAATATATATATATATATATATATATATATACAGGTTGGATTATCTGAATATTCTATTTGAAGTCAATCGAAATCCACAAAAAATTTCATTGACCCAACCCAAAATCCAAATTAAAAGAAAATTATTCCCTTTTTCTAACCTAACTATAGAATAATAGTCAACAATTATATTCCCAATATCAGTTTTGTTTTATCATTTATTTAAAAAAAATAACAAATAAATACTCATTTATATTCAAATACAATATAGTTTTGAATTTGAAAAAAAAAATATTCTGAATTTTTTTTTTTTTTAATATTGTGTTAACCCAAAACAAATATATATTCAACCCAATCCACTACGAAAAAAATTACTCCGACCCATAGAAACTTAATGAATCTCATAATTTAAAAATATGAATCTAGATAATACTTCATATTTCTCTTACAATGTATGTCATAATTTGCTTACATTGTTATTCTTTTTAAAAAATAACAATAATCTTGATATCCCAAATCTTTTATATATTTCCCCCACTCTTGCATTGAAATTAAAGATACAAAAATTTGTAATACTACGGGGTCTGTTAGGGGACTTTAAGGGGACATATGCATTTTTTTATCATTAATATTCTCAAATTTTTTTTATTATTTATTTTAACTATGAAGTTAATTTACAAAAAAATGTTATTTCAACAAAACTGAAATAAACAAACTAAATCTTAGGAACTAAAGAATTCATAAAGATTAGAACAACATAATAATTAGAAAAAACGCTGCGCTACCAAAGAAAAAAAAAGCGACAGAGCTTTAAATATGGAAAACTACAATTTACCACGATAACAGTTTGACCGTTCGAGAGCTAATGGACTCGTCCACTACTATGTCATGAATGATTGACAAACGTCATCTCCTGAACGACGATTATTATACATATTATGTCACTTATACACATGTCACATAATATATATATGTTGCATTTTGACGAAGTTGAGATATTACGAGGGATATTCCGAGCATGGCGAAGAGGTAAGGCAAGGAAATGAAATCACAGAGAGTTTCTCCAGGAAATACAAGCCGATTTGCAGACAATTAGTTTATTTAGAATAAATGCAAGACACTTCCCACAGGTCTAAAACTTATAGCCTAGGGCTTCACTTCATTGCATTAAGATGTTACTGGGCCAGATGAATATTCTACGGACATAAAAACACCAGACACATATTTGTTTAGACTTCTAAAAACATGAAAAATCTAGTGCTCTGACCGATGCGACCTGGTTTTGTTCCTACAGCGGAGACATACAGTAATTTACGTCATGAGCGTACAAACTAATGAGTGAGAGGCTACCTCCAGCCCAGCAAATGAGGTGCGAAGGAGGAGCTAAGATGGTAAAGAATTCCGAACCTGGTAGCGGATTAATTTTGGAGTGAAACTACCTCAGCGTGCGAAAAATTTAGCATAATAATAATAATAATAAAAAGAAAATGGCTTTTAAAAAACATTCGAAATAAGAACGCGTCTCAGAATTTCATAGATTGGGGAGCTGATAAAAGCTACGAATGAACTTAAATTTTAGATTAAGATTTGGAATAAAATAATTATTAATATACGGATCTTTACTTTTAAAGGACTTTAAATAGGAATAGATATTATTAAGAATTAAGGAAATGCTGATGATGTCAGAAGTTAGATTAATTTTAAAATATTAATGCGAATAAAATGGAAGGATACGAAGGAAATAAATTTTTATATAACATATATATACAACATATACACATCACATGACTATAACTTGGCCATATATCAGGAGTCGATGCAGGTTTTTTATCTTGGGGTCCATTTTGTGAAATGTAAAGTTATTTTTGTGAAAAAGAACATTTTGTAACAAAAGATGAAATCTAGTTAATCAAATTCAAACCAAGCATTTATAAATAAACTTTTTTAAATCCATTTGCTGAAGTTTTCCTCTCTGGTGATATTGTTTGTTTACAAATTACACATTTTAAAACATCACAAAATAATAAATAGTAAGTTTTTATGGAATAGAATTTTGTGAAGGGCCCATTTTAGCAAATTGATTTTTGTGAAGAGAGCATTTTATCAAACTGAATTTTGTGAAGGAGACCATTTTATCAAACTGAATTTTGTGAAGGGGCAAATTTTATTAGATTTTTGTGAAGGGGCCCTACATAGGCCCCAAATTTTTCCTGGATCGACCCCTGTATATGTCACAAAATGCTATATTGATCATATATTATTATGTCACACATGCTTTATAATTTGGTGATAAATCTTGGTCGCCTGGTGATTTATCTTTGAGGGTTGCCATAAGACGAAAGTACAAATAGTCTTATTGCTAAATAATTCATATTATTTTTATACATAAATATATTTAAAAAAAAAATTGGCTAAACCATGCCACTACCAACAAAAGCAGCAATATGAGAAAATGTTATGGTCACAACTTTCTATTATGTAGGTAAAGTGCAATTCTTCCATTTAAAAAGTCTCCAAATTCAAATCAAACTCCACATTTCCAGAAATACACTTTAAAAGTCTCCATACTATATAAACTGACAAGTTGAAAACATTAAATGAATATTCAACTTTCAATAAAACCCCCATTGCAATTTATGATAGAATTTTTAAGCCTAAATTTATGTTCTAAATGGTTTGACTCTCACTTAAAAATAAAGAGGTGGGGGGGGGGGATGTTACTAATATAAATAAATGAATAAATATAATATAAACAGTGGTTAAACTTAACTTTATTTATTTTGTCAAGGTAGGGGGGGATATGATTATGCTGACTGTTGTAAATGTTTATACATAATGATACATTTATTTATATTTATAGTTACAGAAATTAATTGCATTGTGTTACACTTTATTCATGTTACTATTTACCAATAGTTTATGTTTATCTAACTTTTCTATGTTTATGGTTGTTCATTCACTCAATACTCAACTCATACATTCTTGCATACAAACTCTCATTTAACCACAATGTGAAATAATTTCAGTGTTGTATTATTATTGTTATCTCTATAAACATTTTTTTTTTTCAAGATAAGACACATTTATTAATGTCAAAATGTCGTGTTAATAATTCTTAATATGTAGCATCACTAAACTATTATTGGGTGATTAGTAAGGAAAACTCTATGAAGTGACACAAAAAAAACGAATAGATAAGAATTCTGAATAATATTAAGTTATCATAAGCTGCAGAGATGCATCATAATTCGATAAAAGGCAAAGTTATTTAACACTAGATTGTTTTCTTCAAAAAGCTTGTTACTGTTATCGTTGTGTTTGTGAGAACGTAGTTTCAAATATTAATGCATTTTTAAAAAAAGCGATATTTTTGGAGAATGTAGTAATTATCAAGATTTTTGCCTTTCATCACAAAAACTAAAAAAATATATATAACCAAATCGGCGTCTTCAAAGACGCTTTCGCAACCAAAAATAAAAGTAACTGTATCTTACAGATAGTGTTAAATTGGTGCGACATTAATTTAATTTTCACAAGATTAAAGTCTTAACTATCAACATCGATATTCTAATGTCTTGCCTCATGTCTGTCTTATCTTGAAAATTTGTCAATATCTAAAGGATATTACGAATTACGTTAATATACAGAACACTGAAATTATTTCACATACCGGTATTTTCCCCGTGTGCCTGCTTGATTTGTGGTGGTGCTAGTTATATATTTTCTTATTTATTTTGATGTCTAGTTTCTCGTAGCAAAATCATAAGAGCAAAACACTGCACCGTCGGCCATTGCTTAGCAGCGGCGTAAGCACTGAACTGCTTGGCTAGGTTATGCGCATGTGAGAAATAGTGCTGTTCTCGCCAATTCATTTGGCGCTCGCCAATGCGTTGTAAGCTATAGGTTTCGGATATTAGCCACCCGACCCTACCCGTGGTTCGGGTTGGCACTACAATTTTGCTTTGCAGTTCGGTTGGGGTCGGGTTGACCCACTTTTCCAAACGAATGTACACAATATTTTTACAGGTTAAAAATATGTATACAATAAGACCTCCATAACGGACAGTCTCGAAAATCGACCTTTTACCTTAAAAGGAAAAGACTTTTTTCCTACTTGGAAAAGAGGAAAAATGCCATTCTTCTAATCAATTGATCATAACTCGCCTTTTTTTACAAAATGTGTTCTGTGCAACAATTTGTGAATGTCAGTGACAAATCTCAGGTTTTCGCATTAGGCTGTAAACATTGTATTTTTTTTTAAGCTTTAAATCAGATTTTATATATATTTTTTTACAGTTCCTATAGAGATGCTTAAATATTTTGCAATACTAGTTCAAAAGAGAGTTTGATGAGATGCGACTTTAGATATGAAAATCGGTGAACGTCACTTTGTTGTGTACGCTTTTTTTACCTTTTTCCCAGTCAAATGTAAACTTTGACATTTCTTTCCTTTTTGATTAATTATGTCACTTATTTTACAAGTAGAAATATTAAAACTATGCTTTTCACAACTTTTTTCAAAAAAATAATCGAATAAGAGTATTTCTCTTCGTAGCGCCAATATATAGCCTTCGATGAATATTTTCAGTGATGTAAACGATAATTAAACCCCAGTCCAAATTAATACCATATATAGGTTTTATTATTCCTCCCCTTCAATTTAAATCATAAAGAAAATTTAAATCTTTACAAAAAAGTGTGTTTAAAAATTTTTGTATTTATAAAAAAATATTTCATTTTTAAGGACTTTTCCCTCAAAGAAAAAGTATGGATATTGTTGTATAAATTATGCAATTACAGGTAAACATTGCGTCATTATATTCGTATTAAAAATATTACGTATTTTTTAGACATGCAAATAAGAAAGACAGCGAAACTAGGTGAAACTCATAAACTTCTGGTCAAAAAAACATTTTTAAGATCTAAGAAGAATTCCTAATATTCAAGCAATATTTTAACCTTAACTTACTAATTAATTTAAAGTATTATATTTTTTTAAACTGTTGGAATGGGGCTAAATGTCTATAACATTTCAGTTTATATTTTAAAAAATGCAGTAAAAACAATCGTTCACTTTGACACGTGGGACACGAGTCAATGTATTGAAATGACCACTGAAGTGCTGAGTGTGTTTATATATATGCAGTTCTGATTCGTGGATTTTGTGTTGCAAATATAAAAAAATGAATGGCGCTTTTTGATGGAGAAATTTTCTTACGTTATTCCTAGATTATGGAACATTTTCTAACCACACGGACGTATCTTGCACTTATCAGCCCACTATGTAATTTTCAGTCTGAAAAAAAAAAACGAAGATCGTTCTGCACATAATTTATTTCTGCGAAATTGGCAAGGATTGATAATTTCAACATTTCTGTAGATTTTTGCCCTATCCCGGTCTCTGAGATTTCTGTTTCTCTCCTTTTGTCTCCCTCAGGGCCGAAACTAGGGAGCGAGCCTGAATAGAAGGGAAAACAATGAGATTTGTTTCGTCTTTCGGCACAAAAAGCAAATAAAGAAATTTGGGCCAAAATGTCATGCAGTCTAACAACTCAATAAAAAAGCATTCTTTAATTTTATCCTCTGCTTTGAACAGGGCTGGTTCCTACATTAGGTGAGACCTTGGAGCACCAAAATAAAACTTGATTAACGAATTCCTCCAAGATACTCTCAAGATCTGAGAGTATACTGTCCTAATTAAGTTCTAATTGGGTCGGTATTAAAACGTATTGTGATGACAAATTTTGCATGTTTTTTGCTTTTCTGCGTCCTTGTAAACAAAAACAAACTCTTTCAAGATACTGGCAGGTCAATTTTTTGTTTTGAATTGGTTCAGTATTTTTGATATTATCGTGATAGCAGAATTTGCATTATATTTGCAGACACATCTATATGTAAACGAAGTAATTATAATAGGTCGATTCCTAAAGAAATAAACCATATTACAATTATTTAAAATGATAAATAAAAGCAATGGTTGATTGGTTGATTTTATGACGCCGATTATCTATATGAGGGATATAGGCCCTAGGGTGGAGTGCCCTGCGTGGGGGTCTTTCTAAGAGATCCTAACCCGTATTTACGGCAAGGTTTGAAGAAAACTATTGAAAACTCAAAATGGTTAGGTCGATGAGCGCGACAGGGTTTGAACCCAGCACCTCCTGTCTACTAGCTTTGAGAGCAGAACCTCTCAGCCACTGGGGGGACTTAAAAGCAATGGATCGAAAACTTTTTTTAAATTTCTATTTTTTATTTTCAAAACTGATTATATTAATTGCAATAGAACTTCCATATGAGAGATACACAAATTAAAATTTACAGCAAATGTATATGTTTTACAATTGCTATTTAATACATTATAACTTACTATTGATATACATTTTATTTATAAACATGTTTGCATAAAAAAGCTTAGATGAACTGAACTTAGTTTTTCATTTTCACACTAAATATTTCACATACCGCTGTGTATACAAATATGTATATGTGATCTTTTGATATAAAAGTTGTTTCTTGAATGAGAAGAATCAATATATTTATTTATTATTTTTAAATTCTGCATTTTTAATTTAGAATTTTCAATTTATTAATAGTGGACAAAATGACCAAATGATATTTTGTCCAGGACGTTTTTTTCCAGAGTGGAAAAAACCAGACAACACGGCCTCCCGCATCCCTACCGTGCATTCCGTTGAAAATAAAAGTGGGGGGAAGCTTGAGATAACATAAAAAAGTTAAGGTACGACGCCCCACCCTCCCACCCCCGACTACAGCACTGTGTAGGTGTTCAGAAACACAGTAAAACAAATTGCAAAATTATAAGCACGAACTACTTTAATTATGCATAAAAAGCAGAGTGATTATACAACAAAAATTCCAAGTCAGAAAAAGTTATAAAATACAAGACTTCTTAATGAAAATAACATAATTATATCAACATGAATGGATAAAAAATAGTGGAATAAAAATATATTAAACTGAGAAAACTGTGATTAGTTGAAAACTACTTCGCATAGCAGTAAATTCTTATGTTGCAGGTATGTAGCTATGTATAGGAATAACAGATGAAAAAGGATATATGTTATGAAATTCTTATATGCAAAAAGCAAAATTAAAAAATAATTAAATAAGCAAATGATAATTAAATAAGAAGATATCTGAAAGGTGAAACAAACTAGTTGAAAAAAAATCATATCACAAATGACTGACTGTAATTAACAAGAATTTGTTTTTTACAGCACCAAAAACAAGCGTGAGATATGAAATAAAAAAGAAAAGAAAATGTAGTCACAAGAAAACAAAAGAAAACTTGAAAGTCAATGGTCAACATCCATTTTCGACAACTTTTCTATAAACAGGAAGATGTTTAAAAAGAGAAATAATGCAAAAAAAGAAAAGAAAAGAAAAGAAATAAACAAACAAACAGTATAGCAAATGACTGAACGTAATTAATAGAAATTGCCTTTTCACACCATCAATAACGAACTTGTAATATTGATTATGAGAAATGAAAGCTTGTGAACTCAGAAAACAAATTTCGATTTTCCACAAAAGTAATGTTTTCCAAGATTTCGCTTCCTAACCTAACTGGGAGGGGCAGAAAAGCCATAAATTAATCTCACTCCTCTTTGTCCCCTTCATTTTGTTACTTGATACTTATCTTTTTGTCTTTACTCCTATGCCACCCACAACATAACCAGCTATACTAGAATAATGTATCCCTCCGCACCGTCCGTTTCGAAATTAGCTTGCTTCCAGAAATTTACTCATAGTTCGGCTAAAAACTTATAAATTAATTGTTACTTTTTTTCATAGAAAAGAGGAAACTTTCAGGTTCTATATCTATTTTCCCTTTTCTTTCTACGATGCTCCAAAGATTTTTTATCATTCCTTAAAGTAAAAACTTCGTAATTTTGCCAACTTTAAGCCAAGTTTTAAAGTATTTTTAAACATTTTAAAAATAATATAGCAAATAGACTTAGTTGTCAACCTTCTATTTTATCGAATGCAAAAATTCCCATCCTGTTATGTAAAATATTACGCTCAGAAAGAGTAAATTAAATTTCTCCATAGGTTAACATGGGATGCTTTTTAATGGCCGCTCTCTGTGAAGAATCCCCTTAACATTCACAAGGGTTACGTTCCAGGAAAACCTTGCGAATGTCAAATCCACGAATGTTGAGTCTATCTATCTGCACTAAAATATGAGTTATGTTCTATAAAATTTTAATTGGAGTGGCACAGCATTTCAAAGAACTAAAGAATAATATGTATTAACAATACATTCTGCATAGCATGTATGTAGAAGGTGAATGTTCACACATTCATAAACATGAAATTTATTGATTGAAGATGTAATTCAAATTAATTGACTGGAGAAATACTTACAGCTAAAAAAGCCTAGGTTTTTATATAAAGTAATTTCGACTCTCTCTATTCGCAAAGAGATGATAATGTATTAGTGAGTCAGTATGCGATACAATATTAAAATACGATATTTAAATACAGCTAAATGATTCAGAAATTCTTTTATTTCCTAACTAAGTGCAGCTTTAGCTCCATCTCTACGAGAATCTGCACATTTTAAATTAATAGATTGAAGATGCCGTTGACCCTCTTTACAACTTTTTATTATATCACCTTTGCAATGAGTATTTTGCTGTTGTTATTATTTTGCTTTCCTACAACACTCGCTCCTTTTCGAGTTGACAATTGAAAATTGATTTGTAAATATATACTCAGAAAACAGGGGAAATATTCTTTAACAACTATAAATTCTGAAAAAGAAAGCGATAATAATTTTTAAAAAATCGTGAATAATCAAGTCAGATTCTCGCCAATGTTAAGTTTTTCCGCATTTTCATATTCGCGAATAATCAAAACTTGCGAATGTTGAGGGATTACTGTACATGGCACATTATCATACATTTTGGCATGGTGTTGGTATTATAACAGAAAAGTACTTCTCTTTCTTTGCAACAGGCTTATTTTATGAATACGACACCACACCTATGGCAAATTTTACAGTAGTTTGATTGGTTGATTTAGCAGTGTTATGCTGACTTTTGGGTTTTTACAGAAATTAAGTGTACCAGTGTTTTCATTTCTATTGTTAGTAGACTAAGTACATGATTTTTTGGAGCTTGAGAGTAAAAAACTGATTGAAGAGTTTTTAAATTTATGAACAAATTTAATTTTCACCTATTTGTTGAATTATTGAATTAAAGAAATGGAAACAAAAATTGATGATGATATATAGTATAAACGAAATCCAAAATCAAGTAAAAATTGAAAATATTGGTAAAAAGAAATTTTAGTTGAAATTACTTAACAAATATCTACAGAAGTCATCTTAAAAAAGTATTTTTGGATTGTTTTTCAAAAATATGATGAATAATATTTATTGAAAGTTTTTTGTTTTGTGGGGGGAAGGGAGACGAAGTACACATACATATGTATATGATCAGAAATTTGATGAATTTCATACATTTATACGATTCCTGCACTACAAGATTGCTGCACCGAGTAAATTTTGTTTTTTTAATTTTATGAGTGCAAAGCACTTGTTTAATTAGCTTTTCAGTTAAATCAAAAGATTTAATGTTACATAGATTGGGCAGTTACAACAGAAAAATTATAAAACTACATTTAAAACTGAATTCTTTTAAATAGCGGTATTTGTAAGGTGCTAAATATCTAAATTTTTATTTATTTATTTTTGTGCATGGAAAGGGGAGGGAGGTTCCTAAAAATTTCATCTTAATCGAAGAAAGAATGCTTAAAATGTGCTCCTTAGTTTGATAAAACTGTGTTTAAATATATATGACAGGTCTGGACCAGTTTAGGCCCTGTGACACCAGAATCATTATTTTATCCATGAATTTAATTCATTTGTAAAGTAAAAAGTAGTTTGGGGCTTCATTCAGATGTGCAAGTGAAAGAACTTACTTTTTAAGAAAAATTGATTTGCCCCAAAAGTGCAATTTAAAAATTTAATTTAATTACTTAGGTGTTCAATTAAATCAAAAGATTTTATCCAAAGCATTTTTTAAAGCAAAGTTTAAATATTTTAAAATGCATACATTCTGGAGTGAGGGGAGGTGCTGTAACTTAAATGATTTATTTTATGTATTACCAGAAAGAAACAAATTTACAAATTTTAAATCATTTAAGTAACAATACTATTTAAATTATGAAAATAATAAGAATAATATCTCACTTAAATAAGAAATTTAATACTCTGAAAGAAAAAAAGGTTTAAGTATATATGGCTTTTAAAAACTGTATAATTTTTAAATTGTCAGGTAAGCATGTTACTTTTCCTATCTGTAGCAATGTGTATGAAGGGGGAAGCATTTATGTATGAAAAAGAAAGAAGAAAAAGGATTTTTTGGACCATTTATAACTAAGATTATATAAAATTCATTAATTAAAATCAGAAATTAGTTAATAGACTCTATTATTTACTCAAATTTTCTTTCCCAAATAACTAAGATAAAAATTTATTTTTAACTTTACATATATTAATTGCATAAATACAAAAAGTTATTAAATTATTCAAAGATTATCAATATATATAATAAATATATTGATCAGCGAGATTAAAATTTATTCCAGAAAATTTGAATAAAACTTTTAATCTCTAAAAATTATACCTCGATTCAGTATTTCTTGATGTTCAATGTTTTTAAGCGGTTTTCCTTTAGCTTTTGATCAGAATCATCTCTTATTTTAAAAAGATTTAAGAGGCAATCGAAACGTCAAATATCTTTTAAAATATATGCATGGTGTGAAGAAAACTGTATTTAAGGAATTTTCTACTTGTTCGACTTTCTTAAAGTTCAAATTTTCCTTAAAAAAAAAAAATAATAATAATAATGAATGAATTTACCCATTGAAAAAGCATTGGAGAAGAACATAGCCAGCCTGAGACTTGCCTGAGCACTGAGATTTACTGTAGCGCCACCTATGGGGAAAAAACTGTATTGTAAAGTCAAGGGCAGACTAAGGCATATTCAATTGAGATTAATGTATGAAGCTTCCCGCCAGAGGACTCTAATACCCTGCCCAAAATTGAAAATTGACTTTAACCGTAACTGAAACAACATGGGCAGGATTGAAATGTAAACAAACACCAAAATTAGGTCACGTCGCCATGGTTACGTTTACAACTCTTCTAACATTCCAATCAAGATTAGAAATGACAGCGAATTCCAATAACTGTTCATTTTTCGATTATTAAAATAGTATTGCAAGGGAAAATATGGTAAATTGTTGCGTTTATAATTGTAAATCTCGAAGTGATCGTAGCTGCAGTGTTGGAGATAAAGGCGAAAAACTATTGTTTCATAAATATCGTTTCCTTTTCTTTTTTTTAATCGGTTATAAAAAGGAAAAAAGTCGCCAAATTTTAGGATTTTTTCCTTTAGTGGTAACCTGGCAATTGTATTAAGTTACTGGTTTGGCGCGGACTTGAAAATCGCGCCAATCGAAAAGTCGACAAAGATCGATGCGTGAGTGTAACACATCTGTTCCTTTACGAATAAATGATAACATATTTATGGGTTAAATTCTTAATATATCGTAGTTGTGCGTAATAATTATTTTCCTGAAGAACAATCTGGTTTAATTATAGGCAAAACCAATATCTATAATTTTTTTAAACATAGTCAGAAAGAAATATTAATACCAAAATACAATCAATTTTATTATTACTTATTTTAAGAACATTGTTGAATGTTCTGCTTAAAACAGCAAACTATTGCTTTAAATGTATTCGTGTAGCTAGTGTTCTCCGTAACAGTTTGAGTCTCAGAATTTACATAATGTTCCTGATGATTTTTTTTTCTTTTTTTTTTTAGACTTTTTTCTTACAGAAAAACAAATATTTGAAGTGTGTTTTAATTTTTATACTGCACAATAATCTCACACACTACAGGTGTCAAGTGGCACATTTTAAAATATTTCGATTTATAATTTTTCATTGAAACAGTTACAAATAATTTTTAATACATTGAAGACCCCCTTTTTTTTAAAGCTTATTCAAAAACTACAAGCAAAATAAACATAAATAAAAACTTTAAAAAGGTGACATTTTACAACGATAGAAATAGTGTTAAAGTATCGCATGCAATTATAAACAAATAAGAATCTAGCAAACCTTAAAAATTCACATTTGTTAATGTAGCTATAAAATGCAACAATCTTTACAAAAATATGTTTATAAATAGTGTGGAATTGAATGGTATAACTATTTAATTCGTTTATTTGAAAATACGATTAATGTATCTCAAACTTTGATAATGATCGAAATAAAAGACGTTAATAAAATACGAGCCGTTATCTGGGCAGGGTTTTAATGTAAACAAAGACCACGTGGTCCAATGAAATGGTTCAGGGTTTGAAGTTTAATCCGACTTCACATTTTCGGCGGTTTTTGGCGAAATGAGCGGGCCGTATATACATTATAGTCGGCCATGGTAAAGTTTAGTTTAACCTGGTTTAACACTACTTTTTCATTTATCTAACTTCCTCCGTGATTATATCATGTTTTGTACGGGCAGTGGGAATCATAATGTTTAATGATAGTCCTGAGTTATATTACAGCAAATCGTATAAAGGTTTCTTTACATTTTGGACCAAAGTGATACATACTGATGATTTTTTTTTTAATACTATTAGCACAACATTAAGCCAAACACGAGAATATCTCAAGAAAACTTAGTACCTATCTATATTAATACAGTATACAAAAACATCGGCTTGAACTACCAAAAAAAAAAAAAAAAAAGACAATTTTGCATTAAATTATGCATTAACATAAACAAAATCATTTCCCGAATGTTGCCAAAACCGAAAACCAAAATACATAATTTGCCTTAATCTTAGTTCGACCGTTGTATAATGTTTAATGATGTTCTTTAGTTTGAATTAAGAAATATATTCAACAATGGAAAGTTCAGTGTAGAATTGAACTTAGATTACATCTCGGCAATTCGGAGAGTTGTGAAATTATGGCTAATAAATAAAAATATAAAACAGTTTTTGGTATATTTTCTATAGCCTTTAGTTCTTAAAAGACAACCTAAAAATTCACTCACCATGCCAGAAAACCCACTTGGTTGGAAGTATAATGATGTAATTCCCCACTCCTGACCAAAATCTTCTAATATGAAGATTATTCAGATAGCATATTGTGCTGTCCTCTAAAAAAAACCCAGTGTGAAATGTTTCCTAAAAAAAACCCACCCTAGTATTTTATCAAATATTTTCACTGAAGTCAATTTTTGGTTTTGCCCTGTTTCTATACACCATTTGCAACAGTAAAAACATTTGATAATGCCTAAGGAGTGTTTATTTAGTTTTTAAAAGAATTTAATCTAATAACACAGAATTTTGGCAAAACATGTGCTTCATTTTCACATATTTGCTTGTTATAATACGTTATGTTAGAATGATGTACATCATTTTTGAAATGTTTTTATGTTAAACCATTAAAATGTGAATAAAATGTTACATTTGCAGCTGATTATGTCATGCAGGGCTCGGCTGGCGACTTTTGAAAATGGAGCTAAAAAAAACCCATGGTGGAATTAAAAAAAACCCAAAAATTTTTTCAACTAATTTTTTCAGGAATAACTAATATAGATGCATAGCTGCTAATTTGTACTATTTATCTTCTAAGCATACAGATGAACTTGTGCAGTTTTGTGCAAAACACAGTAAGTGAATTGCAAAATATCATTTTGTCTTTCGCATAAAAGGTAAAACTTGAAATCTGATGCATTCCCCCTTTCTTATGTAATTTAAAATATACCACAGAAGAAAATCGTAATATAATTCAGGAAGGAAGTGGCAGCAAAGTTTCTTTCAAGAAAAGAGTGCACCCTTTCTGTGTCCTCGATGAACTTCATTATCTTTGCTTTATCATCTGAGAAGGTAAAGCCAGGGTTGTAATTTTGATCAGTAAAAACTCATTTTAACCAGGATTGTGGTCAAAACTGGTTTTAACCATTTAAAAGTGGTCAAATTTACTTCAACCACTCAAAAGTAATTGAAACTCTATTAAAAAGATATTTAACATTTTGGGATTTCGTAATGCACCTGGTGAATTGTTGTGCAAACTCTTCAGCAATAAAGATAATTTTCAAAGTTTGATCTGAGTTAGCCTTAATACAGAAAAAGTCGTTACTTGATAAGTAACACATGTTGTATTAAATTTATTTTAAAAAAATAAATTTTAATCTCTTTTTCCAAATCAAAATGTGTACGAATTACTGATGATCAAAACATATTTTGACCAGGAAAGTTAAAACTGTTATTTTCCATGTTTAAACCAATTCAACCCTGGGACTAATAATATTAGGTAGACCAACAAGGACTAATAATATTAGGTAAAAGGCAAAATTGGGAAATTTCATTAGTGGCCAGTGGTAGCAGTTTTATAAGTGGCCACTAACTTTAAACTAGTAGCCACTTTTTTATTTAAAAGTGTTAAACACAGGGCTGTAGCTATATGTAAACAATAGGGGGTGCTCAAGAAAATGTAGGGGTTGGCTGGTACTATTTCTCGCTCTCTGACACATGCACGCACAAACACAGATGTATATATGATTAAAGTATCATATAGAAAGATAAATTAGTGCATATTCAATTGTAGGCACTATGTTTCTTATTATTATTTGTTTTATGCTACTAATGGAAATCACTGCAAAATGAAAATTTTCTTTATATAACTAATGCAAGAGTCAATGTTTGCATCAGCAACAAGTTTCTAATTCTTAGTATGTGCAAATGGGCAGTTATATGCAGTTTTTAAACAAATACTACAATTTAGTATTTATGCAAAATTGTAAAAAGCCTCCAAACTAAGTTCAATATTTGAACAAAGTTTCATTTGGATTTTTGAAACAGAATTTCATTTGGTGGCCTTGGCAACTTTCCAGGAGGGGCTCAAAAATTTCCAGGGGGTGCTGAGCCCCCCCTGGCACCCCTCTAGCTACAGCCCTGGTTAAACAGTAAACTTTTGTTAAAATTTTTATTAGGATTGATCTAAAATTAAATAGCCCAAATAAATATGTTAATATAAACATATTGCAACCAGCAAAAGTAGAATCCTTGATAAAATGCAAGAAACTTTTACTCTCTCCTTGTGGGAAAAGTGCCATAAGGTGGCCGCTGGCAGACGTATTTAGTAAAGGAAATGGAAATTTATTTGGTGCCAAATATGGGCTAAAGGTTCAGGTATGATAGTATGACTTATTACTTGCTGCACCTATGGTTACTGCATCAATGGTAGGAAAAGGTCAAAGCATTAAAAATCTGCACATGCAAAAATGTTGAAGAAATGTGATTAGTAAAATAAGGTTTTGTGTGGCAATGTTGGCAGATGTTCTGGAAACAGCACCAATCCATTCCTTTTATTACCTAAGTACTCAATATTTTTTATCAATTAGATAAATTTTATTTTTCTAGATTGACACTGATCAATTTCATAAAACACAAACTACAGCTCGTACAAGATGTAAGGAAAGAATAAAGATGAGTGTTTCAGTTATTACACAAAAAAAAAAAAAAAAAAAAAAAAAAAAAAAAAAATAGATGAAGTTTTAAAATCCCACTAATTTCCAAGCACTTAAAATCATTGTAATCACTCTTCGCTGCATTCAAAAACAAGCATTGAGAATGAAAGTACTACTGCTAGTGAAGATGGCAGTCAGGAAAGTAATAAATTTTTATGGAGCTCAGATTTATCAGATACAGATATTCATAACACAGAAGAAGCCGCAATTTTGAACACCGCAAGTGATATTACCGATAATGAAGACAATAATTAATTCTGTTCTGTACAAGAAGCTGAGAAGTTACAATGTGGCCGGTAGGTGATTATTAAAAAATATTGTTTAAATTTTCATGTTATTATTACTGAAGAAGTAAATGATGATCGTCGAATAAATTGCTTAATGCCGACAAAAATTAAGAGTACTCAAGTTCGAATGTAATCACTATATTATTCAGAACAAAAGAAACCAAAATGTGGCTAATACTAATGCCTCTCCATTAATAAACTCTCAGAGATTTTACAAATGCTATTTAATAATTTTCTTCTTGAATTTACTGAAGTTGTATGCAAGGAAATGTGAAAAGTCCGGACCGAATTTACAAATAATTATATTTTGCGTTTTGCATTTGAAATTCCTTCAATTTACAAAATAATGAAATATTTAATATATTTTTGCAGAAATGTGGTTTAAAAATAAATAATAATGAAAAAAAAATATATTTTGCTGTCAAATAATTTTATTTCCAAGTATTTTTACATGTGGGTTTTTTTTAGGTTACATGGGGGTTTTTTTGGGAAAAAGTGGGTTTTTTTCAATTTCTTGCTTAATTGGCTGTCATTTTGTAACATATTGATAGAATGAAAAATGCTCAGCATTAAGATCTTAGTCAGAACAAGCCATGAAAATATAGCTATGTTTAATTTTTTTGTATTCCTTATTAGACTTTATATAAAGATAAATTAAAAAAATGGGTTTTTTTTAGAGGACAGCGCAATACATGAATATATTTTTACACATAAGAATTTATTTGAATGCTTCTTTTCTTTGTGATTCAGAAAGCTGACAGAGAAGAATACACTGGGAACATTATTATACATCCACAATAAGGAGTTCACTGTCTACTTTCATACAATATCTCAATTTAAAAAAATAAATAAATGCAAAAATGATTGACTGATTTAAGCTAAAATGTCCCGCTTTTATGACATATATTAATATTATAAAAATATATATCTATTTGGCTAAGAGTTTTAGATGAAATTTTGACAGTAAAAGGGCATATGTTGATTAAAACCTGCAAACCTATTGGTGATAGCTTATTCCCCCACTTCTGGTGAGTTGAACATAATTACTTTAAGATTGCAGTTTTTACATTGTACAATATATATTTATTTTTGTTATTTAGAAACTATTTAAAATAGAGCAACAATTTTTATGGATTTCAATTTTTTTGCACTTTCACCTGACATGCATACCAAGCATAAAAAGAAAATATTAAAAAAATAATAATAATAATAAAATTTTCCAAAATGAAATGAATGCAAAGCTGTTTACTTAATGCTGCTATTGTAAAAAACACTCATATAACACTCATATTCTCACTCATATTGTGAATCTTTCTGATCCAAACACAGAATCATTTATATTCAGGAACACTAGGTCACACCCCCCCCCCCTTTCCTCCAGCATTTCTGGCATCTGTGATAGATACTTAAAATATACGTAAAATCAGTGTTAAATGATAGGAAGCCAATGTACACACTCGGGTTTCTATGATTTTATATTTTTAAACAAAAGTCTGTCCAAAAAAACTAATGGCCCTACATTAGTGATTGCCAATTTAATTTCTGACATTTAGGTATATTATGCTTTCAATTCTGACCAAAAATTCCTGAGAAAACCCAAATAATGTGAAATACCCTGTCCATCTTCTTTTAAAATGCGTATATGATAAATTTTCAAGCAGGGACATTTTGGGTGTATAGGGATAATTTAAATGGCTCGTAATTTGTTTCTTTTACAAATAGAGCACATATTTTTTTATATAGAGATTTAAATATTTTTAACTTAGTCTGTTGAGGGGGAGGGGGAGGGATAGTGTAAATTTTGGATCGAGGGGAAAATTGTAGTTTAGATGATTGGATTTTTTACTTATTGTTACTAGCGATCAACAAATAAGACAGAAGAATTTAAGACATACAAACAAACAAACGTACAAACATATAAATAAATAAATGTACTAACAAAAATATAAACGTACAAATTTAACAAATGCATGTACATACAAACAAACATAAAAACAAAAAATATACAAACAAATAAAAATGAAAACAAGCTAGCACACAAATAGGTAAATGTACAAACATAGAAGCAATATGCATACAAACATGCTTACAAACAAACGTACAATTAAACATGCACCCAAACATACATACACATGGGACATTACAGTGGAATCACGTGGTGTAAAAATAGCGACTACTGCGTTTGTTGAAAGCAGAAACGTGTCCGTGAGTAATGCTGACTTCATCTAATCAATAAATTTAATTTTTACTGCATTTTTTTTTTTTTTTTACATCACACTATTTTAAGTTTCACACCATCAAATATAAAGAAAAGGGTTCTCTCAAGTGCAATTTGTTTGAAAACTGTATCTCAGTTGACTAATTTTTTACTGATTTTAAAATAATTTTCAAGCATGCATTATTTTTAAAATCTCTATCGCGTGCAGTCCGATTGCAAAAACGAAACCTGTTTGCAATTAAAAATACAGTTAAACTTCTTTTAAAGGCCACCCCTATTAAAGGGCCACCTCTATTAAGGGCCAATATTTCTAGGAACGAAAAATTTTCCCATAGACATAATGTCAATTTTACCCCTATTAGGAGCCGCCCCTACCCCTTATAAAGGCCATTTTTTTTTTCACATGTGCTTTAAATCCTAAACAGGTTTAACTTTCAAAAGCTGCTGAAATTAAATATGATCCAGATTGAGATAAATATGAAAATGTGGTTGAATGCTACAATGATTTATCAGAAGATTAGGAGAAAATAATTATAGATGAAATAGATACAGGTAAAACATAAAAATTTATTGTTTTAAACTTTTTAAAAAGTGTTATTTTTTCTGATCTTTGAACTCCTGAATTTTTTTTTAATCTGATAATGATAATGAGTCTGCAGCTGTGAATATATCCTGTCAGAAAACGCTAACAGAAATAAATAAACTAATATTTCATTCTAAGGCATTAATAAATGATGCAAATTTTAGTAATTTGTTCCATAAAGTAAAAGAATCATAAGAAACTAAAATTGTCTGCGAAAAAATTATGAAAAGTAAACAAACTTCAATAGAAATTTTTTTTCAATCATGTATAGAGTTTTAAAATGTTAATAAACAGTTTTTTCACCTATATAGGTTTCGATTTCCATATTTTATTTTATTTTGTCACCCCCATTCAAGGGCCCTAATATATAAGGGCCAATTTTCAATGGAACGGCAGGTGGCCCTTACAGAGAGGTTTCACTGTATATAAATAGTTCAGCATTTGTTTTTGGCTAATATTCCATAATAAAATTAAAATTTCAACAATAAATAAATAAAATAATATAAATAAAACACAAATTTAACACACGTGCAATGAAATTATGCTCTTAAACCACTGAAACTATCAAAATCAAAAAGACTTCCATAAGTAATGAAAATTTTGGCAATTTCCTTGGCTATTAACTCCTGCCATTTGGCTAATACGGAAGTATCATTTTTTATAAATTTCAAAACTCTATTTGAATACGTTATATTTTACATATACAAACTATTTTTGACGTTATTAATAGACAATTTAAGGATATATATTAAACCTAAAAAAATCTATTTGAGTTTTCAATAAAAAAAATTGTTTTCATCTATATTTTTTAAATAGGGAAGCCCAGATTTGTTCTCATGCTATTTAATAAATTTGATAACTATGAGTATAAATACTTTCATGGAAATAGTCGTGGTTCTTGATTTGTCACACTGGAAACACCAATGTAGAAAGAGGCTTTTCTATAAATTCAGAGTGCCTGATTGAAAATCTGAAAGAAGATACCCTAATTGCACAGAGGCTTGTCTGCAACAAAATCAAGTTATCTGTGGGAGATGTGAATAATTTTGAAATTCCAACAAAACTCATACATAGTTTCAAAAATGTACTTTCAGTACTAGATGATACTATAAAAAGAAAAGAAAAAGATTTGTTTAAAAAAATGCTGAAAAACTTGAAAAGAAGTAAATACCACTGGCACTAAAGAAATTAACAATAAAATTGAAATATAAAAGCAATATGCTAATATTGCTTTTATAAACGTTAACAGAAAAGATGATGGCAGTGAAAAAGTAAATTTTTCTTAATATTAAAAAACAAATTGTTTTTATCAATATTATTATATACCTTTTTAATTTTATTACAGTTAGTATAATTAATGTTATTAAATATCCTGTAATGAAGACTCATTCAATTCCATGTGCATTAACATAGCATACTCTATTTTTTTATAAACAAAAGGTATGTATGTAATGCATGTACACAATAATAAGGTTTTTTATTGACTACGATAACTGGAATAAATTGGTTTTTAAAGTAGAATTTCCCGGAAAAATGAAATTATTTATGTTATTTATACGATTTCTATTTAAATATCTTTTAGTGTGATTTTTTCTTATCCACTTCAATAAAATAAGGACTATGTATCAGTGTAGTGTTGCAAAAGGAATTTCCAATGAAATTTTCAATATTTTAATAACATCAGGGTATTTTAACATATGTGACCACCCTATCTTTTGTAAGACTTCAAAGTCACTATAATCAATTGCTTATTAAGATTTATTTTCACACTTTCATAATTAATTCTACAATCTTAGTCTTAAACAGGCATTTTTATGATGCTTGTAGATGACACATTATAATTGTAACACCACTATTTTAAATATTGCTGTATTCATACTTTTTGTTTACTCAAAGCTTTATTGATTGATTTATTTTTGAATAAAATATTGCTATTTGTGTTTCTTTCCTTTCATAATTTTTAGAAATGAATATATAGTTAGACTTCTTATTATTGACACTCTTTTATAAGACATACTCTGTTAAATTACATTCCTCATGCATTTCATTACCCGATTATTATTTGTGTGTATTATTTAACATTATATGTGGCTATATTCTAAAATTCTGGAAAAAATACATTTTGTTTTACTTATTATCAATTATACAAAGCTTAAAACATAGTAAAAAAGCTAATAAATGATTAAAATACTGTTAAACTATTTCAGTAAAATGTAAATTATATTAAACAATGGAGAATTTTGTCACAGTTTATATTAGATCGGAAATTTTCAAAAAATCTGCAATAAAAAAGACTAAACACATTTATGTATTAAAATTCCTTCTGCCACAAATTCCTTTTTTCCTCATGGCTTGAAAAATGTATAATTGTTTTTGTGGAACATATATAATTATAGAATTTTCTACTTAAATTTATTTTATGTTTTATTTAAAATATTTTCTTTGTGATAAGTTATTTATTTAAGTTATTAAAGTAGATATTTATTTGATTTATAGTATTTATAACTCTAGGGGGAAGTAGGGTAAAACTCGGTACCTTTTCGGTTTCCTTTCTTGACAAAAGTCTAGAAAGGTGGAAAAATTGAAATACCCACAAAAGTGTTTGGAGTCATCTGGGCTATTGAAAAACTACACCTGTTGCCACAGGGAAATTCTACTCTACTTGAAAAAAGGCATTTTATAGGACCATCTGAAACAGCTCTGAATTTTTTTGGCAGGGTAAAACCAGGTACTAATCAGAATTTAAGTTTTTACACATCCAGTAACCAAAAACTCTATTGTAATAAATTTTGAATCAAACTTTAAAACATATATACATTTTTTTAAGTCAGTAACATTTTTTTTCCGGTTTTCAAGCAATTTTTACTGCTGTCTTGTAATAGTTTTCTCAGCTTTTATGTACCATATCTGCTGCACTCATCGTGTGCCCACTCTTTGCAGATTGAACATTGCATCCATCCTTCATCACTAGTTGAGTGAAGAAACAGTTTATTGCAGAATTTAATGACAAATTCGTTGGTACCTGGTTTTTCCCTCAGCAAATGACCAAAAATCACCATGGTCGTTCTCCTGGATAGCTGGACGTACACACTTCTACTTGGCACCGAAATATAGTAGGAAAGTTATAGAGAACGGTGGTTTACTTACCTAAATTGATCCGTCTGGCCGAATTTATTTAAAAAGACAAAACAAGATGAAAAATTAAAACTTTGAAGTGAATTTATTTCTAATACCACTGCACGGACACAGAGATTAACTCACTTCAAAAGTCGATGACACACTGTTGGGAGACGCTAAGGGATTTAGTTAAAATGGGTGCTGTCCACAGTGCAGCACCCATCAGCTAGAAAACAGGGTTCCCAGTTTGACCTGCATATGCAGTTTCACCCTACTTTCCCCTAGTTTAATATTTGCATAGTTAGGAAACACGTGATAATTTTCTGACTCACATCTGGTTCTGTGAGTATAATCAGAGGTCTACTGTAATTTTAATACTGTGAAAAGTTTGTATTTTAATTCGGTTTTCTACGTTGATTTTAATTTTTCATGAAAAGTTCATTCTCTCTTAAATAGATTTTTAATTAATCATAAAAATTTGATATATTAACTTAATTCTATTTATTACAGATGCATAAATGTAACTACACATCACATGAGTCAAAACAGTCCTTAAATTCTGAAATAGTGAGCAAAACATTTCTTTACAAGAGCTTTTTGTTAAAGCTTCTTCTGACTCACAACAAGGAAAATCATTTGTGTGTGAGATATGCAAAAAAGAATTTTCCCAAATGTTTAATTTAAATGCTCATTTTTGCTGTCATTCTGATGAGAAACCTTTTATGTGTGAAATATGCAAAAAGAAATTTTCTAACAAACGTAACTTAAAAATGCATCTCTTAATTCATACTACTGAGAAGCAGACTTTTGTTTGTGAGATATGTAGCAAGAAATTGTCTCGTAAGGACAGTTTACGCAGGCATCTGTCAATTCATACTGGGGAGAAACCATTTGCATGTGAAATATGCAACAAGCAATTCACTCATAATAGTGTCTTGAAAAAGCATCTATTATTCCATACTGGTGAGAAAACTTTTCTGTGTGAAATATGCAACAAGAAATTCTCTCGTAAGGACAATTTACGCCAACATTTGTTAATTCATACTGGTGAGAAACCATTTGAGTGTGAAATATGCAACAAGAAATTCTCTAATAAGAGTGATTTAAACAAGCATCTATTAATTCATACGGGTGAAAAATCTTTTATGTGTGAAATATGTAACAAGAAATTCTCTCTTAATGAATATTTAAGCAAGCATCTTTTAATCCATACTGGTGAGACACCTTTTGTGTGTGAAATATGCAATAAGAAATTTTCTCGTAAGACTGATTTAAACAAGCATGTGTTATTTCACACCGGTGAGAAACCTTTTGTGTGTGAAATATGCAACAAGAAATTCTCTTGTAACAGTGATTTAAATAAGCATATGTTAATTCATACTGGTGAGAAATCTTTTGTGGGTGAAATATGCAACAAAAAATTCTCTCGTAAGGACCATTTAAACACACATCTGTTAATTCATTCTGGTGAGTTACCATTTGTGTGTGAGATATGTAACAATAAATTTTCTTATAAGAGTTTTTTAAGCAGACATCTTCTGATTCATACTGGTGAGAAATCATTTATGTGTGAATTCTGCAACAAAGGATTTTCTCGAAAGGGTATTTTATCCAAGCATCTGTTAATTCATACTGATGAGAAATCTTTTGTGTGATATGGACAGCAAAAAAAATTTTTTTAAATATTCTAAGTGCTCATTCTTACTCGTAATTTCTTGTTTGCTATTAATTAATTTTGATACTTATTTCCTATATGGGCTTTGGCATATTTTAGTATCACTAAATATTGTAAGCAGTCACAAAAATAAAACAGCAACCAATGGAAAAAAAATTTCATTCTCATGCAGCAATGTATCATGTATTTTGTATTATATTATTATAAGACTGGATTTAGGTATAATTTTACTCAGGACATCAGGATCCTGAACTTCAGCTGTGCCAAAGTTATTTTTTATTTGGATTTTACATTATATTATATAAAAAATATTCTAATTATATTTTTTTAATATTTCTTTATTATTGTCACATTTTCTACTATATATTTTTTTTAAAAGTAACGGTGCAATTTTGGCTTCAATGCTTCTTATATGTGTACCAGCTGACCTACCTGGCATTGCCCAGTCCTGTTTAAAAAACTTAAATCTCTTAAAAAATGAAACTCTCTGCTGATTTCGCACTGCATGCCAGGCATGCTGCATAGAAAATTTCTTAATTCCACCTCCAGGTGCCACATTCTGTTATGAACAAACCTCTTTTCAAATGAACCTCTGCCATGGGTCACTGCTGTCTATGGCACCATGTAGACATAAGGGATGAAGATGATTAAATTTTTAGACTTTTAAAGGACTCCAGGACACGAATATAAAGCCTGACAGTTGCAGGACAAATTGTAAAAATTTGGATTTTATTCATAAATGGTGGTTATACAACATAATTGTAGGAAACCAATTGTGCTGGAATGAAATGGAAATATTGTGATGGTGTACCAAATATTGTGATGGTGTGTGTGTGTGTGTGTGTGTACCAATTCTTAAGAAAATCTGAGGATTATTACTGTGAAGAAAAAGAAATACCAAAAAAGAAGATTATTATTCAAAAAAGGCGGTAGCTGGGGGCTAACACCTTATGCTGGGGGCTAACACCTTATGCTGGTGGCTAAGTAAATTTTTAGTAGTGCATGTAGTATCAGTAGTACCTAAAAAGTTGTTTAAAAAAATGTTAAATCAGGCCCAAAAATTGAATAAAAGGGGCATGCTGCACACACACTGGAAAATCTATGGTGGCTCATGGTTTTCAGCCAACCACAAATTATAATGAATTAAAACTCTGAGCAAGGTAGAGAATGTCTCAGTGAAATTAATTAATAAAATGATTCGACTATCTTTTACTAGCAAAACAATATTATATTAACACTAAAAATACAATAGGCATGCACTCCATGCAACACACATAGAAGACGAGATCGAACTGGTCATAAAGATACGATAACAGATATGTTTGCTAAAACAGAGGTGAATTGTTGTGACGAATCAAAGTTTTGGAACATTACAGTTATAATATCAGTTTATAAGTTCTGAGTAACAATACCGCTGACACAGTCGCAGTACATTCATTGTGATTAAGGTTAAACTGCCACAAATCTTTTAGTTCCACCTTCGGCTGCCAGGGAGCGATTTATGTTCTAAACAAGCTATTTGACAAATTACTAATTGATACTACTGGAGTACTTGGTAAAAATTTCGAATTCATAGCTGAGCCCGGAACTTAATTTAAGAATTTGTTTAAATTACTATTCAGAAATAATGTTATTTACTACTGATAAATTAACTTTATCAATGTGGAAAGTGATAGTTAAAATATTTATGTAATTTAAAATCAGTTTCAATTGTATCAGAATATTAGAAGTCAAATTATTGATATAGAGCTTAGTTAAGCAAAAAAAAAAGATGAAGGGGAAAGAGGAGTGAGGGGAGATGCAAGTGCTTTTTAACAAAGGATTAATTAAGACTACTGGAGTCCTTGGTAAAACATTTGGACTGGTAGCTGAACCCAGAATTTATTTTGAGAAACTGCTGAAATTTCAATTCAGAAATACTGGCAACCGTTACTCGTAAACTAACTTTAAGACTGTGAGAGGTTATAATTAAGATATTAAAGTAATTTGGAATCCGTTTCGAAGAAATATGACTAATAGAAGCTGAGTTATTAAGATGAGGCTCAGTTAAGCAAAAAACTATGAAGGGGGAATAGAGACGCAAGTGCTTTTTGACAAATAACTAATTAAGACTACTGGAGTCCTTGGTAACAAATTTAGACTGGTAGCTGAGCCCGGAATTTACTTTAAGAAATTGCTGAAATTTCTATTCTGAAATAATGGTAACCACTACTCATATACTAACTTTAAGACTGTGAAAGGTTATAATTAAGATGTTTTTGGAATCATTATTTGGAGTAATTTGGAATCAGTTTCAAAGAAATATGACTAATAGGAGCTGAGTTATTAAGATGGGGCTCAGTTAAGCAAAACCTATGAAGGGGGAGTGAGGACGCGAGTGCTTTTTGAGAAATGACTAAATTCAGATTACTGGATTACTTCATAAAAATTTGGACTGGTAGCTGAGCTTGAAACTTAATTTAAGAATTTGCTGAAATTACCATTCAGAAATAATGGTATCTACTTCTCATAAATTAACTTTATCAATGTGAAAGGTTATAATTCAGATATAAAAATAATTTTGAATCAGTTTTGAACAAATATGACTAATAGAAGCAAAGTTGTTAAAATGGGACTCAGTTAAGCAAAAAACGATGAAGAGGAGACGAGACACAAGACTAATAACTAAATTAGACTAAATTAGAGAGACAAGACACAAGACTAATAACTAAATTAGACACAAATGACTAATTAAGACTACTGGAGTCCTTGTTAAAAAATTTGGACTGGTAGCTGAGCCCAGAATTTACTTTAAGAAATTGCTGAAATTTCTATTCAGAAATAATGTCAACCACTACTCATATACTAACTTTAAGACTGTGAGAGGTTATAATTAAGATGTTAAAGTAATTTGGAATCAGTTTCGAAGAAATATGACTAATAGGAGCTGAGTTATTAAGATGGGGCTCAGTTAAGTAAAAACTATGAAGGGAGAGTGGGCACGCGAGTTCTTTTTGACAAATGACTAAATTAAGATTACTGGATTACTTCGTAAAAATTTGGACTGGTAGCTGAGCTAGAAACTTAATTTAAGAATTTGCTGAAATTACCATTCAGAAATAATGGTATCTACTACTCATAAATTAACTTTATCAATGTGAGAGGTTATAATTCAGATATAAAAATAATTTGGAATCAATTTTGAACAAATATGACTAATAGAAGCAGAGTTATTTGGATGAGACTCACTTAAGCAAAAAACGATGAAGAGGAGATGAGACGCAAATGCTTTTTTACAAATGACTAATTAAGACTACTGGAGTCCTTGGTAAAAAATTTGTACTGTTAACTGAGCCCTGAATTTACTTTAAGAATTTGCTAAAATATCTATTTGGAAATACTGGTAACCCCTACTCATAAACTAACTTTAAAACTGTGAGAAGTGATAATTAAGATATTAAAATAATTTGGAATTCAGTTTCGAAGAGATATGACTATTAGAAGCCGAGGCTTAAATAAATGTACAATAAATATCAATTCTCCACGTTTGAATGTTGCATTGGGGCTATCAAATCCTTTTGATTGTTGCTTGAATTGTGCCTGTATAAGTGTGAAGGATTGTGATATTTTTAAGCTTAAATACAAAACATCAAGGAGCTTCAGACCTTTAAAATGATAATGTACTTAAGTTTATTGATAAAGTAATTTCCAGTGTTTGCAAAAATACCTTTCTTTGAAACAATCTGCAGAAATATAGCTATATGAAATTTAATTCATTTTCGTACACTTGCATCAAACGTGATTGCGAGTAAGTCTACTGTACTGTCGTTAGCGCATCCAGTGCATGTGTTTCGAAATCGTGCGATCGCAATGTCGCAAGTTCGATTCCTGAGTGCAACAGGATGATGACTGACATTCAGCCCTTGGCTAAGCATCCAAATTGAGCTTGCATGTGTGATGCGAGTTATGTGTGATGCTTGCACGCATCCAATTCTAGCCCCATTGTAAATACATTGTTTTAAATCAGTTATTTAATGCATAAACCTGTTTTTTTTTCATGAAATAAATCTCTTTTTAATCATATTTTTGTATGATTTATGTTTATTTCTATTTGTAATATTTTAATTAATCTTTTAATAAATATGTGCAATAACACTTTGAAACTTAAAAAAATTATTTATTTATTAATTAACAAACTTTTTAATTTTCAGATTTTAATTAATTTATATTTTCTGCTTGCTCTCCTGAACTTCAAATAACTGCATGACCGCCATCTTGGATACTTTGAAAATCTTATAAGTGGTTCTGGACGCTGTCTTCCACTAAGATTAGAATTATATTAGTGACATTTATAGTACCCATTACACTAAGCCATTTTCTGAGGGGGATATTTTCCCTTTGCATGTAATAAAAAAGTATTAAAATGAAAATTTACTATTGTTTTGATATCATATATGCATTCTTAGTACAAATAGATTCACATTGGTACCAGAAATATAGAATTTGAACTATTAGTTGTCAAGTTATGGACATTTATAGACATTGAGATACAATCCAAGATGCCCGCCATTCAGGCCTGTAGCTAGGTGGGGGCCAGGTCGGGCAAAGCCCGACCTGCAAAAGATTTTGCCCGACCTAGCGTGAAACTTTACATCCCAATTAAAACAACATTAAATTTCTATTATTTTTTTTTTTTTAAATTTTGTCTAATCTAGTGTGAGACTGGACATTCCGATCACTTTATCAGCCACTATTTCACTTTAAATTCCCAATTTTTTCCATCTTCTTGCCAGATCTAAGCAAAGAGGACCCCCCCCCCTCCTCCTCCCAATTTCGTTTTTAAACTGGAAACAAAACCAGAAAAAATGTCCTCTATCTCTATAAACCTTCTTTTTTCTCTATTTCTTTAACATACAGCAGACTGTCAGACTGTCGGGGATTGTCCCGTAGGACATTCCCCGCGCTTTGTTGCTTTGTAGAAATTACACCGTACCGCAGAATATTCCTGCCCGTACCGACCCAGCAACAATTCTGCATTGACTGATATCCATAAAGCTTACTTTCTTTGTAGAATTGTCACCATGTGAAATTTATCTTAAGAAAGCGGGGTTGAAACCAAAGGCTTCTGAAAATAAAAATAAAAGGAATCTGAAAATAAAGCGAAACAGCCTAAAATAATGTTTTTGAATTTGTCGTACATGACAAGTTTGCTGCTTCTTTCATGGAACTGGTTCCTTTTCCATGAAACAGATTGTTATGTTTACTTGTTTGCTTTTGGAAGAGGGGACGAATGTCTTTCATTCTTCTGATCTTTCCTTACATATTAGTGAATGATAAAAATTTGTGAAACCTATGTCACAATAAAAAAATTATAGGAGGAGTTTTTCAGAGTAAAGAAGAAATGGAATTGCAATGAAAATATCATCTTTAACCAATAGGATATAAAATTTGTTTTAATTAAATGATATAAATTTAATTTATAAATAAGAAATTTACAGAATTATCTGTGAATTGTTTTTAATATACACGTGTCTTAAGTTATATATATATATATATTTTCTTCCCACGGGTTTTACAAGTAGTGGTTAGTAGAGGAAATTATTACCGCGTTACACGCTTGAATGTATTTCACTTTAAATAACTTTCATGTAACATAACATAAATAACTTTTCATCTTAAAGTACAAAATCTTCAAGGAAAGAAATAATATCAATCAATAATAAATCAAGGAACAAAAAGAAAAATGTAACGATATGATATTGTTAAGTTGTTAAGTATACTTAGATTTTATAAAATGTTTTATTTCGCGTAAAATATATTCTTTAAAGGATTTTATTTGCAGATATCGAAATAATATGATAAAAGTAGCTTAAAAAAGTTCGTACTTTTGCTTACGGCTTGAAAATATTTATAATAATGAACAAGATAACAAATTAAATCCATCATAGGCGCCGACTACAAGGCCATAGAAATTCTCTGGAAATTTTCACAGGGGCATCGCCCCCCCCCCCTCCTCTGGAAATAAAAATTAATAGAAGGTCTGTCCCTTTATCTGTCCAATCTGCTCTTCCCCGACGCCCCCCCCCATGAAATTTTTAAAAGTTGGCGCCTCTGAAATAAACCAATCATTATTTCAAATTTAAAGAATAAAATATGCCGGGCTACTTACGATTTTACAAATCCAAATTAGTTATCTTCTGACACATTCACAAAGTCATTCACTATTCTTAAATTCAAAAAATTTTCAGGTCCTCTTATTAAAAACAAAGAAATTAAATAGTGTTTTCCATTTTTTTGTAAAAGCAAATCAGTTTTCAGAAAATGACCGTCAAAGTTAACGATATAAACCAATTTTCTGGACATAACAGTCTGATAAAGTTCATAAGAGAGAAATCGATTACAACTCAAAATCTATAGAAAAGTGAAAAACGTTATTCGATTCTAAATCACTTTAGTAGTTAAAACTTGTAAATTTCATGCTTTTATGTATAAAAATGACAGTGCGAATATAGCAAAAAAGTTCCGTGTTGTTCAGCCGGAAAAAATTGTATATATACACAATTAATATACACACACACACATATATATATATATATATATATATATATATATATATATATATATAACCATTAATGAAACATTACCGAAACACCAACTGAAACTTGAAATTATGATTTAGGAAGTAATAATTTATTGACATATATATATATACACAATTAATATACATATATATATTTTCTTTTTTGGAACCTCATGGAGGATATCTGATATGGTATTTAATTATGGGTAAATGTGACCTTAATATCATAACAGTCTTAAGCATAAACAATATGTATAGCTCTTTTCAAAAAATATACGGCGATTGAAGAAATAACGATGCTTTATAGGAAATGGACAGTGAAATAAATAAATTTTAAAAAAAATTATATTTGCACAGACTCTTCGACACTAAACATTCTGCATAAATAGTGTTTATTATTATTTTTTTTAATGTAGCAAGGAACAAACAAACAAATTGGAAATGTACGTTAAACGTGACAAATGAGGTGCAACTGTACTATAACTAGTTTTACAATGTAAAAAATCTTATGTTTATTATTTCTGTGAAATGATTTACATCGTCTGTTACGAGCGAAATGAGCATGCTTTTTTTTCTTATTAGTGATGCCACGTTTACAGATGCAAATTTTTTTTCGACACCCGACAGCGCTGCAAAATTCAATATGAGATATTGCTTTACGAATGATTACCTCCATGGTTTAATATTTCTATGACTCATGATGAACGAATCTCTTGTGTTTATTTACTTTAATGGATTGAGATATTCGGCTATTAACCTAATTTCTACTGAAGTTATCTCAGAATCTATACATTTTTTAATGTAACTCATCTCTCAAGCAAACCATTTTTTTGAATGATCTTTCTAAAAATGTAACTTTTATGAAATTTTATTCGAAGAAATAATGTTGAATAAAAATGACCGCTTGGCATGTGAAAAAAGAAGTGGTTAGCAGGTTAGCCCGTATTCTTTTTCCTCAGTCACATGACTTGCGCTTTTATTATACAGGGTGATTCATAAAAGATGGGCAGAACTTTAAGGGGTTATAGTACACTTAAAGACAAATAATATTAAATAGGAGACTAAGGGTCCCAGACGTATTCCCAAGGAGATAGGGGGCATTAAAGTTTAGGGTCCGAAATTTCAAATGATTATAAAACATGGAAAAATTGGTCGATTCGTTTGCGGTTTTTGCAAAAAATTTTCTTTATGCCAGTATTTTCTTGAAATAAAATTTTAAAGTTCAATTTCAAAAAATGCCGATAGGGGGCGCTTTAGACTTTGGAGTAACAAACAACTATTTTTTAACGTTATTTTTTGTATTTCTTTAAATGATTTCGAAAGCTTAGACTTAAACTTAAATTTTGATCTAAAAATCTGAGTCCTAACGAGTAGTTAAGTAGCGTAAACTGAAATTTGAAATTTGAAACCCTTCTCCCCCCAGAACAAAAATCAGTTATTCCCGATCTTTGTGTCGTAGATTAGGCTCTAACTACTGCCGCGTTTTGCTAAAATTATTCTTTATGTCAGTATTTTCTTGAAAATAAATTTTAAAGAAAATTTTTAAAAAATTCCGATAGAGGGCGCTTTAGACTTTGGAGTAACGAACAACTATTTTATACCGTTATTTTTTGTGTCTCATTAAATGCTTTCTAAAGCTTAGACTTAAACTTAAATTTTCATCTCAAAATCTGAATCGCTGAGCGTGGTTCAGTAGCGAGGGGAGGGGGTTCAAATTTCAACTTCTGAACATAGTTCAGTTTGCACTACTTAACCATGCCCAACGATTCTGTGCTGTGATACGAGGCAAAAATACAACTTTCGTCAAGGACTGCATAGTCGGAATTCACTCATAAAGGCACTGGCACAGTTGGAAACGTCGCTCATGCAAACGTTAAAGCTCCATTCCTGACGCTAGTCACCGGGTGAAGAAGGAAACAGAAAGTATGCAAATGTCAAATGGGGAAGAAGAAGAACACGTATGCAAAATTTCGACACGATTCAGGCATAAAAACCACTGAACGGTGAGTCAAGTGTAAGTCGCTGTAGTAATGAATCGGAAGATGGTGCCCTTCACGAATAAGGAAAAGGCTGAGATGCATTTAATTTACGGAGCGGCAGATGGAAATGGTGCAGAGGCACAACGAATGTACGGAGAGCGATTTCCTAACAGGCGGTTGCCTAACCGCAAAACTTTCGAGCGCTTGCACAGACAGTTGTGTGAGACGGGATCATTTCTCGCTTCCCGGTCGAATGCAGGTCGTGCAAAAAAGGACGAATCAGTAGTTGTTGCAGAAGCCATTCTGGATGTAGTAGCGGCGCAGCCAAGTACAAGTACACGAACAGTGGCTAGCCAGGTGGATACCTCACAGTCCACGACTTGGAGGGTACTGAAGGATGAACATTTGCTCCCGTTTCATGTGCAACGAGTCCAGAAACTGTCTCCAGGGGATTATCCAAATCGTATTGAATTCGCCCGCTGGTTTCTGCAGCAGAACGCGCTAAATCCACATTTTGGACGAACTGTGCTTTTCACCGATGAATGTACCTTCACACGTGAAGGTACATTTAACACACACAATGCACATGTATGGGCGGATGTCAATCCACATGCTACGTATCCACATGCTCATCAGAGACGCTTTTCCATCAATGTTTGGGCAGGAATCCTCGGAGACCACCTAATCGGACCGTACCTTCTTCCTGAACGCCTCAACGGTAAAACATACCTCACATTTCTGCAACATGTGCTGCCAGACCTGTTAAACGTTGTTCCTCCACGCATCCGGCGGGTCATGTGGTTCCAGCACGATGGAGCGCCAGCCCATTACGTACGAGACGTCCGCAACTATCTGGACATCACATTTCCGAACAGATGGATTGGTCGAGGTGGTCCTGTTGCTTGGCCTGCTCGCTCGCCAGATCTTTCACCCCTCGATTTCTTTTTTTGGGGACGATTGAAGGCTCTTATGTATGAGACACCCATTGAATCCCCCGAGGAACTGGTCGCCAGACTTTCCGCCGCTGTAGGGGAAGTGCTCGAAAAGCCTGATGTTTTCGCGAATGTTCGCCGTTCCATTCGTCGCCGTTGTTCTGCGTGCATAACCTCTGGTGGTCACAATTTTGAACATTTATTGTGATTACATGTTAATAAATATGCTTTGGTAACATAATCCTAATTTGTGTCTTTTTACCTCGTATCACAGCACACAATGTGTGGACATGGTAAACTGAACTGTGCTCAGGAGTAGAAATTTCAAACCCCTCTCCCCAGAAACTTAACCACGTCTAACGATTCAGATTTTGGGCTGAAAATTTAAGTATAAGCTTTAGAAAGCATTTAATGAGACACAAAAAATAACGGTATAAAATAGTTGTTCGTTACTCCAAAGTCTAAAGCGCCCTCTATCGGAATGTTTTGAAAATTTTCTTTAAAATTTATTTTCAAGAAAATACTGACATAAAGAATAATTTTAGCAAAACGCGGCAGTAGTTAGAGCCTAATCTACGACACAAAGATCGGGAATAACTGATTTTTGTTCTGGGGGGAGAAGGGTTTCAAATTTCAAATTTCAGTTTACGCTACTTAACTACTCGTTAGGACTCAGATTTTTAGATCAAAATTTAAGTTTAAGTCTAAGCTTTCGAAATCATTTAAAGAAATACAAAAAATAACGTTAAAAAATAGTTGTTTGTTACTCCAAAGTCTAAAGCGCCCCCTATCGGCATTTTTTGAAATTGAACTTTAAAATTTTATTTCAAGAAAATACTGGCATAAAGAAAATTGTTTGCAAAAACCGCAAACGAATCGACCAATTTTTCCATGTTTTATAATCATTTGAAATTTCGGACCCTAAACTTTAATGCCCCCTATCTCCTTGGGAATACGTCTGGGACCCTTAGTCTCCTATTTAATATTATTTGTCTTTAAGTGTACTATAACCCCTTAAAGTTCTGCCCATCTTTTATGAATCACCCTGTATAGATTACGTATGATAGGATTTAATAGAATAAAGAAAACTTTTTTAAAATCTTTTTAAGTTGTGATTCGATTTTCACAAAATTTTATAACGATTCTTATTAAATTTTAAACCATTCGGGTGGGTAGTTTGTTTTTTGCGGACGGACCAGACGACGACTATAGGTGCTACGCATTTATATAATTACGAATGCACCTAAACTGGGATTGTTTTGTCTGAAACAAAGACAGCACTGGGTTGTGCTAATTAGATCTTGAATAATCTATGTTTAATACTTGAAACATAAATGATTCCGTGTTATTGTAGCAAGTGTTGATGCAGTGTAATTTACCATAGAGTGTTAACAATATTTACATTAATTCTGTATTAATCTTAATAATCTCTTATAAAAATCCATTTAAAAAAATTATGAAAATATACTGTTTTTATGCTATTTTTTTCCATAATTTACGGCTTTTTCAGAATTCGACACAGAATAACACATAACAACAGAAGCGTGAGAATTTTAAGACTTTATCTGTTTGAAAAACCAGAGCGTCCGTATGCAATTTTGAATTTTCTGCCTCTTACAAGTTCCTTTTATTATTATTATTTCTTCATTTTTTTTTCATTTGTAATGCTTATAGTTAAGATTGCACAAAAAGTTTTGAACTTGAATTCAAGACTACTATTAAATCGCCTGTCACAAACAAGCGCCATCAAAGCAGCCGAATTGCTCAGCACCCTTTAGTACTTAAGTGTTTTTTGACTTTGACTTTCTGACACATCACTGGACCACCTGTGGTGTGAAATTGTGTTACCCGTCCTCTGAAATATAAATAGAGAAGTAGTATGATCTATTTTCTGAAAGAAAGATTTTGACATTTTTACAATGGGACGATATAGGTGCAATTTGTCGCTCCTGTGATTGTGCCGACAGCGGGCCTGTGTTTGTGCAGGACCACCCGGATGCTTTTGTGTCCCGTTCAACGATTTCGAGGAATAGATTTAGTGACTCTTGAAAATCCGCTTGTGAAAATAATGCATTCTGCCTTACAGTTTTAGTTAACCGTTGTGGTTTCCAGATGCTAATCAGTTTTTGGTGACAGTGAAAAAAAAAAGGTTCTCGTTTTAAAAGCTGTATATATTATATTTGGATAAGTATGTATCTGTGAACGGAACTGATTACTTTATCTGTGAATACAAGCTATATTTGAAAATATGTATATCCGTTCATTTATGTATAAGAAGCGTCGACTAGAACAGAAAATAGAGTCCTGCTCCTGAATATTGTGCAAATAGTAATGATAAAAATTCATTATCATTAACTGGACCTACTACAAGTAAATCAGATATTCTCGATCTCAATTTGCCTAAAAGAGACGAGCCAATTCAACAAATTATTTTGAAGGAATTCCAACGAAAAAATCAACGTTCTTTTCGAGCTGCATGGTATAAGCAATTTGAATAGCTGTAGTATTCTGTGGCAAAGGACGCAGCATTTTGTTATGCGTGTAGACATTTTAACCGGTTCGGATCCAAAGAAGCCGCACACACCGAACATGGTTTTAAAACTTGTAAAAATGCTTTAGACAATGGCCGTGGTTTTCCAAAACACGAAAAATCAGAAGCTCACATCCAAGCCATGGCAAAGTGAAAAGAAAAAAGTCCTTCCGGCCTGTACCGGGAGGAAAAGGTAGCTTTCCTATATCTTCGTTTTAAAATTTTAGCTAATGTTACACGAAAACAGCAAGTTAAAATGCAAATAAAACGTTTACAAAAGATTCGTTAATACTGAATTTGAATAAGAAATTCACCAAATTATTGAGCAATAGCCAAATTGGCTTCATTTATGAAGACTTATTTTGGCGATATTAAATTTGGCGATATTTCGCCAAATGTCGCCAAGTTTGGCGAGAATTTGGCACTAACGGATATGAATATATAGTTTTATGCGTTTGATTGGGAAAATTATTACAACAATGAAAATTTTTGTAATGTGCTGTCTTGTTTCAAAATGTCAGCCACCCTAGAATTTCAAACTGCTCTATCTCAGCCGTTTTTTAAGATAGAGGTAAAACAAAAAATGCTCTGGAATCCTCGTTTCAAGGCCTAACACTGATTTAAAAAATAAATTTGAATTTTTAACTTTTTTGTATATTTATTTTAGTTTTAAATTTTTAATTGGCCGCCATCTTGAAACAAAATGGCGGACCAAGCTGGCCAACGAACTCGGTCGAGACATTGGTGAGCTTAATACACACAATTAGTTTCATCAAAATTGATTTATAAATACGAGCGTTATCGTATGACATAGGTCAGATATATATATATATATATATATATATGGAGATATATATATATATATATATATATATATATATATATATATATATATATATATATAAATCAACATTTGAACGGAGGGTGGTTTTGGGGTCTGGGGGTCATGATCGGTGAAAATATATCGAAATTTTCCAGAACTGCTTTCCTCCGAACGGCTGCAATAGGTAGCTTTATACTTTTTTGTATTGAAAGCTACCTAACAGATTCGAGTTAATTCCTCTACATCTGTTGTTGCAAATCACGTGAGCGGCGGAGATTGGCGCCGACTGTCTGTCTACCGGGGAGTCCCCTCTGTGACACAATAGAATTAATTTCAGTATCATGAGGTGCTCGGATCTAAAGGAAGCAAAATGCGGCTTCCAGAATTAGATTTTAAAATTTTCTCGAATATGTTTATTTACTGTTTAATATCTTTTTAGTGTTTGATGTGTCTGTCTGCGTGTTATGTGTTCGTATATTAAACCAAGAAAAAGACAAATCGTTAGTATTATTTTACCTGAAATACACCAGAATCTCGTAACAAGAAAATGATATTTACTGCATTTCTCCAATTCCTTCAAAAATCATGAATTACCAGATTTCATTCAAGAATGTTGATTTCTATATATTATTATGCTCTCCCAACCAGCACGCTTGAGTGATTATTATGATTAATTATTTTTATGGTGACAACAAACCCGGGAACTTTAATATTAAAGTTCATGATAATGAATGTATTGCTCCAAGTGATTAGTGATTATCATCAAGATTAAGTTCAACATTTTCGAAGACGACTTACTGGATTAAGATTATATCCCGGCAAAATCAGGTACTGTACCTTTTATTTGTTTTTAAAAATGAATCTCGAAAAATTAAAATCAAAGCGCAAGGTAATTAAAACTGCCTGTACGAAATTTACACTGCTCAAAACAATTAAAGGATATTGCAGTTTTAGGTGGATTTTGTATCTGGGAAACTTTTTAGCTGATTGATACATGGTCGACAGACATAGTAGGTTATATGAGAATAAATTACACATGTTTGGCAGAAAAAAATTCATTTTATTGCGCATTTGTGTACAAAAGGAAAAAACACAATTTGTGCATGTGAGAAAAAAAGAATAAGAAAAGGTGTTTTCTTCAAAGAAAATCATTTTCAGTAGGGGGTATGGTTTCCACGGGCGGCCAGCAACGTTGAACACCTTTGAGGCATGGACTCAATGAGGCTATTAATGACGAGTTGGGGTATTCTGCCCCACTCTTCCAGAAGAGCTCTTTCCAGTTCGTGGAGAGTTTGTGGGGGTTGTTGGCGGCCAGAAACTCGTCTTCCTAGAGCGTCCCAAACGTGCTCGATTGGATTCATGTCTGGAGAACACGCTGGCCATTCCATTCGAACGATTCCTTCCTCGAAAAGGAAATCCTCCACCAGGTTTGCACGATGTGGCCTGCAGTTATCGTCCATTAAAATGAAGTTATCTCCGATTGCTGCAGCGTAAGGGACTACAATAGGTCTGAGGATCTCATCCCTATATCGGCGACCAGTCAGAGCTACATCTCGAATGATGTAGAGGTCAGTGCGCCCGTCAATGGAGATGCCACCATACACCAACACTCCTCCACCGCCAAATCTGACACTTTCGTGCACGAACGCAGGATTATTCCTACTGCCACGGTCCCTCCAGATGAAAATACGCCGATTATCCGGATGCACAGAAAAACGGGACTCGTCAGAAAGCAGAATATTGCTCCATTCATTTCTTCTCCAGTTGACATGCTCGGTTACCCACTCCCTGCGGTCGCGACGATGCCTTGATGTTAATCTAACCCATACCATCGGTCGGCGAGCATACAAACCTACAGCATGGAGCCGGTTTTGGACAGTCTGAGTTGAAATCTTGGTGCCTGTAGCCGAGCGAAGGTGTTGTTGGAGAAGAGTAGCGTTCATGTTTCGGTGTCTCCGAGCTGTTAACGCTAAATACCGATCTTCATTGGGCGTTGTTGCCCGTCTACGACCTTGCCCTGGTCTTCGGCCTGCACATCCACTCTCCAAAAAACGGTTCCAGATCCTGGAAATGACACTTTGTGACACTCCAATGGCTTGCGCTACTTCGGCTTGAGTTTGGCCCCCTTCTAACCTACCAACAATTCTCCAAGCTTCTGAATCTGTCAAATGACTTCGCTGAGACAACGTACTCATCGAAACAAAGCAATCACTGAATGCCGATCATCCTTGTCTTCATTCTCTTTTATCCAGTTGAAAGTCAAATTTCATTCGCTGCCTCTGAAGCGACGTTTTTGACGTCGAACTCAAAATTTGCATACTCCACAGTTTGAAAACCAGAAAAATTTGCATTTGTGATTCTCTTCTTCTATTTTCGGCAAAAAAAATTTCGTTTATATCTTTATTTTATATAAAACTTCAAATATCCTTTAATTGTTTTGAGCAGTGTATTACAAAAATTGAAACATTTATGGAAAGTGTAGATTTAGAAAATGAAAATGATTTTGAGACACTCTCGGAATATTTGAACAATTTAATTGAAAAACAAGATGAATTAAAGTTAATAAATCCTAAAATTGAAGAGTTAATATCTGATACTACTCTTTTTGAAGCAGAAATTCAAAACAGTATTGAGTATGACGATACCATTAATGAAGCAAAATTTAAAATTAAAGGAAAATTAAAAAAGTTTAAAGCTAACGCTGAACTGAGCAATACAAGTACTGCATCAAATGCCAGTACAAATGCCAGTACAATTCCGTATCCTAATACACGATCACCTACAATAAATTTACCCAAGATAACTATACCAATATTTAAAGGTGATCCTAACACATTTCTTGAATTTATAAATAGTTTTAAAAGTACTATAGATTCTAATGAAAACTTGAGTAGCATTGAAAAATTCATATATTTGAAATCGTTTCTGTCAGGAGAAGCTTATAAAACGATTTCAGGATTTGCTCTAAATGAACAAAATTATAAATCGTCTCTAGATTTACTAGAAAACAGATATGGGAAAACAGAATATTTGATTAGTGGGTTTATAAATAAACTATTAGAAATTGAGCCTGTAAAGTCTGCTTCAAATACCAGATCGTTACGAGAATTGTACGATGAATGTGAAGTTAGCATTAGAAATTTACAAGCGATGGGGGTGGCTTCAGATAATTTCGGATATTTACTTATTCCAATAATTTTAAGGCAATTACCCCATAATTTGGTTGTAGAATTTCAAAGAAAAAAAAATGTTGATAAATCTGGTGACGTCAATGAATTAATGAATTTTATAAAGTTTGAAATAGAATCACGAGAAGCGGCTAACGCGGTGTCAGGAATTTCCTTGAAAAATAATGAAACATCTCGATGGGAAAGAAAAAATCCGACTAGATTAAAAACTAATGTTCCCACTTCAGTCACGCTTAACACGGTTGTAAAAAATGTTTGCATATTTTGCAATTCAAATCATTATAGTCTAAAATGTAAGGAAATCTCGGACGAACAAAAACGTTATAAGTTAAAAAGAAGTGGGAGGTGTTATCGATGTTTGAATAAAAATCACCTATTATCTTCTTGTAAAGTAAAAATTCAACCTTGCGAATTATGCCAAAGTTATCAGCATAATTATTTATTTTGCCCCACTAAGAAAGATAAAAATCGTCCCGTTGAAAATGCGGAAACACCCGAATCTTCCCGAATTCTCGAAAACCAAACTGTATTATCATCAGTTATTAAGACTCAAAATTCCTCCGAAAAATATTCAACATTATTACAAACTGCTTGTGTACAGGTGCTAGGTATCTCTAAAACCTTATATACGAGGCTTTTATATGACTCGGCCTCTTCTAGAACGTTCCTTACAAAAAGTCTAGCGACAGCTTTGAAATTAAAACCTAGGAAAAAGGAAAGGCTTCTAGTTTATACGTTCGGAAACCGCAAAGCCATAGAACAAGAGTTCGATGTTGTGAATATTACAGTACGCAGTCGCGTTCCCCCCTACGCTGACATACAAATTGAAGCGCTTGTGTCAGAGGTCATTAGCGGAGCGAAAATTATCGCCTCAGTTGATTCTCAGTTAATAAATAAACTCGGTCTTAATGAAAATGAATTTGCTGACACATTTATTCATGCAAAACCCATCCAAATTCTTTTAGGTGCTGATTATATGTTTTCAACGATAATTGGAGAAGTTAAAAAAATAAATCAATCGTTGTTTATTCAACCAACGATATTTGGAAAAACTTTAGTAGGTAGAATTTATGGCGCTAAATTACAGAGTACTTCCTGTTTAAAAATAATATGCTCGTCAATAGATAATGACTTAAGAAACTTATGGGAAATGGAATCGTTTCTATTTAATCAAAAAGATAAACAAGATGATGAACATTTTGAGGTCATAAATAAATTCGAGAAGGAAATATGTTTCGAAAATGGTAGGTATGTAGCACCACTTTTGTGGCGATGCGATACGGATAGACAAAATTTATGTAACAATTACCAAGTCGCGGAAAAAAGATTTGCAGTTTTGGAAAGACGGTTAAAAGATGATCAATCTTTATTTTTAAGATATAATGAAATTATGAAGGAACAATTGAATGAGGGAATTATTCAAAAGTGTAATGATAATTGTTCTGTAGATTACGTAATGCCTCATAGAGCGGTTTTTAGAGAAAATTCTTCTAGCTCTAAAACTAGAATTGTTTATGATGCGAGCAGTCGACAGGGTAGTAACAAAAGTTTAAATGAATGTCTTTTCTCTGGGGAAAATTTAAATCCTAATCTCGTAGATGTTATACTGAATTTCAGGCGGCATAAAATTGCCTTTTGTAGGGATTTGGCCCGAGCCTTCCTGCAAATAGAGGTTTCGAGGAGTGACAGGGATTATTTATGTTTTTTATATTTTGATGACTGCGACATAAATAAACCACCAACCTTATATCATTTTAATCGACATTGTTTTGGCCTCACCAGTTCCCCCTACGTGTTAGCTTCAACTCTAAAAAAACACATTAAAAATTATAAGGAGGCCAATCCCATCGCATACCACATGTTAGATAATTATTTATACGTAGATGACTTGATTCACGGAGCATCTACGGTACCAGAAGCTTTTAAGCTGTCATCTTGTGCAGTTTCAATTTTTAAAGACGCGAATATGAAGTTACGGAAATTTAACTCCAATTCTGTAGAATTAAAGGAACAGTGGAAGAATGCCGACCCTGTAATTGAAATAGAAGAAAAACAATCAAACCTTAAAATACTAGGAATAAATTGGAACAATAAGGAGGACTTTCTGTCCATAGATTTGACATCTTTAGCGTCAAACGGTGATTTAAAATTCACCAAAAGACACATTCTCCACACTGCTGCTAAAATATTTGATCCTATCGGATTCCTCAATCCCTTTATGATTAGAATTAAGCTCCTCTTGCAGGAATTGTGGGAATCTGGTCTTGGCTGGGATGACACATTTTCCGAAGAAATTGTAAATAAATATCAAACGTGGTATAAAGAAACAAAACTACTAGAAAATATGAAAATACCTAGATATTATTTTGATTCAGATGTAACAGTAAACAAAGTTCAAGTTCATGTTTTTTCTGATGCTTCGTTAAAATCCTACGGAGCTGTAGCCTATTTTAGATACAGGACATCAGAAGGCCATTTTAATACTTGCTATATAATTTCAAAATCGCGAGTTGCTCCTTTAAAAAGAGTTAGTTTACCGCGATTGGAGCTCTTAGGAGCTTTAACAGCTGCCAGAATTGCCAACCATATTAAACATCTTTTCAGTTATATTGAAAATATAATTTTGTGGTCCGATTCTACTATAGTTTTGCACTGGATTAAGGGATCGGCCGCCAAGTGGAAACCGTATGTTGCAAACCGCGTAGCTGAAATTCAGGAAATGACCGATCCTAGTTCTTGGCGGCATGTTAATAGCAAGGATAACCCGGCAGACATGCTTACTAGGGGGCTCTCTTCCAAAGAGCTAATAAATTCAAGACGCTGGTGGTATGGTCCTGAGTGGCTTATTAATCCCGAAATTGATTGGCCGAAAGAAAATAAGCTAAAAATCAAATCATTCATTCCAGAAATTAAAAATGAATGCAAAGGCGAAATAATAGTTAATTCAATCATTGTTAATGAAAAAATAATTGATATAGAAAAATTTAGTAGCCTAAAAAATTGTTAAGAGTCACTGCTTACGTGATATATTTTATAAAATTGCTAAAGGGCAATCACGAGAAAGTCTGTGCACTTACACCAGAAGATCTTCGAGAAGCAGAGCTGTATTGGATAAGCATAAGGCTAGTTCAAAGTGAATTTTTTTCTAATGAAATACAGTGTTTAAAAAATGCCAAACCTCTTCCAAAAGACTCGCACTTGCTTTGTTTGAACCCATTCCTTGATTCCGAAGGCGTCCTGCGTGTCTCTGGTCGACTTGGGAAAGCTGATTTTTCAACGGATGAAAAACACCCGATAATTCTTCCGTCCAAAACGAAGTTTTCCGAATTGATAATTTGGGATGCTCATGTTAGAGTATTTCATTCAGCGGTTTCTCACACCCTCGTACAAGTGAGAGAAAAATTCTGGTTACTAAAGGCTAGACAAACAATAAAAAATCAACTGAAAAAATGCATTATTTGCAAAAGGTTTTCATCAATTCCAGGAGACCAGACGATAGCTCCATTGCCACCTGATCGTGTCGAACAGTCAGCTCCATATAGCGTAATAGGAGTCGATTTTGCAGGACCTTTATTTGTCAAAGATTCTGACAGCAAACAGTATATATTGCTAATAACGTGTGCTGTAACAAGAAATATCCACCTGGAACTTGTTGACAATTTGTCAACACAAACATTCTTACTTGCCTTTAGACGGTTCATCGCTCGTCGTGGATTATGCTCCGTTATTTATTCCGATAACGCACGAACATTTAAACGCGCTGAAATAGAACTTAAGAGACTATGGACTATAGTGACTCATCCAGAGGTGAAAGAATTTTTTGCTTCCAATAACATAAAATGGAAGTATATAGTGGAAAGGGCCGCCTGGTGGGGCGGATTTTATGAAAGAATGGTAAGGTCTGTAAAAACTGCGCTGCGAAAGACATTGGGCAGATCTTCTCTGACCCTTAATGAGTTGCATACAGTACTTATTGAGGTTGAAGGAATGGTGAACTCCAGACCCATGACATACATAAGTGATGAAAGGCAGGACCCCCTACCATTAACTCCTGCCCATTTTTTAATAGGGAGAAGAATATCTTCTCTCCCCCCCGTACGGCTTCACCTTGACTCTAATTTCTCTTCTAGGAAAGAATTGCTTAAAGCCTTTAACTATCGGGAAAAATTGATGCGGCTGTTTTGGTCTAGATGGAAGAATGAATACTTATTAAATTTGAGGTCAGCCCACCAAAGTTTAAATAAAACCAATCTTCCTCAATTTAAAATAAATGATGTTGTTTTAATTAAAGATGATAAATTACCCAGAAATTTCTGGAGTTTAGGTAAAATTATAGAAATATTTCCTGGAAGAGATGGCAAGGTGAGAGCCTGTAAAATTAAGACTGAAAAGTCCATATTGAACAGACCTGTACAACTGCTTTTCAATCTTGAACTATAATGGACTGAGATAAAATTTGAACTTTAATAACTGGACTTTAATATAAATTTTCTTCTTCCTTTATTTAGTTGAATCAGTGTTGAACTCTCTCTTTTTTTAAATTAGCCTTGAAGTATGTATAATTTTATTATTATTCTATGTTTGTATTTGATTTAATTTGTATAACTTGTATTATTATTTAATGATTGTATTTCATTTAATTTGTATTGTTATATATATATGTTTAGTGATGAACACCCCTATGTTCATGGTGGGGCAGTGTGTTGCAAATCACGTGAGCGGCGGAGATTGGCGCCGACTGTCTGTCTACCGGGGAGTCCCCTCTGTGACACAATAGAATTAATTTCAGTATCATGAGGTGCTCGGATCTAAAGGAAGCAAAATGCGGCTTCCAGAATTAGATTTTAAAATTTTCTCGAATAAGTTTATTTACTGTTTAATATCTTTTTAGTGTTTGATGTGTCTGTCTGCGTGTTATGTGTTCGTATATTAAACCAAGAAAAAGACAAATCGTTAGTATTATTTTACCTGAAATACACCAGAATCTCGTAACAAGAAAATGATATTTACTGCATTTCTCCAATTCCTTCAAAAATCATGAATTACCAGATTTCATTCAAGAATGTTGATTTCTATATATTATTATGCTCTCCCAACCAGCACGCTTGAGTGATTATTATGATTAATTATTTTTATCTGTATCTACTTTAATCAATGAAAATGTATTGGAAAAACATCGATGAAATGAAAATTTAAAAAAATATTTTTTCATTATCGGTAAATACATCATCGTTACTTGTTCTATTCATTTTATTCATTCTGTTTCTTCTTTCTCATATCTTTATTGCGTGATGTAAATATAACGAAACATCATTTAATAAATTGTACTTGAATGCATCTATTAATATAAACGAACATAAAACCTATATAAATTTAAATTACTTAATTAAAAGGAAACAACTTATTTACGTTATGTAAATGTAAATATTTTATTTATGTGTCTTTGATATATTTTTATTGTGTCTTGGAACAAACATTAAAAATTTCATTCTGGCTTTGGAGAGCTCTTATGTTTTAAATGAGAAAAAAATTACATTAAAAGTACAGTACATATTTTTCAAGGTATAAAAGACGTGAAAAAAATTATGAAATAATCTGCCCCCCCTGGAAAAATATTTGCCCCACCTAGAAGTAAGGTCTAGCTACGGGCCTGCCGCCATTTGGTAATTATGACCAGTTTTTCCAATCCAATGTCCAAGTGTCCTTTAAACCATCCAGATTTTATCAAATTGACCTTTGAAACGTCCAGATTGTGACATCACTGCTTACGTCATATGTCCAATTTTTCAGTCTTACTGAGTAAAGAGACCATGTGACTTGATAAGAGCAAAATGTATCTGATCAGATAAGCATTCCGAGATAAAGGGAGGGAGGGCAGTTGGTTAGCCTAGTATCTGTGCAATTGAAAATCAGTTTTTTAATAAAATAAAAAGTGATTTTTGATTTTTCGATTTTTTTAAATAGAAGATGACTGTGTATATCTACCAATTTTCAAATCCCTACCTTATATAGTTTTAAAAATTTCAATATACCTTAAAATTTGAGAACAGGTTTTTAATTATCAAAAGCATTGTTTTTCTTTTTCTTTTTTTTTTTTTTTTTTAATTTTTTCTATTTGAAAGTAAACTAAATAAATAATTTTTTTGATACAAAAAATGCTACTGGTCGATTTATTAGATATTTAGAATTTCTTATTCACTATATGATTTTACGTATACATACAAATTTTCAAATCCGTATCTCATATACTTTTAAAAATTTCTATAATACATTAAAATAGCTGAGTACATTTTAAATCTCGCAGCGCTTCTATTTATGGCAACCTACCCTTTCATTGTCTGGGATTATCAAAACACATATAACTCCAATGCAGATGTTCTGATGAAAAAAGAATCAGTTTCCATTTTCCTTAATGAATTTTTAATTAATACCTTAACGAATTATGAACCAATTTTTACAAAAATACGGAATTAAGATTTTTTTATTATGTCTATACGCCTAATATCAAACCGATAAACATAATAATTTTATTTATTTGAATAGGTCCACAAAACTCTGAGTTGTTTTTTAATCTGGAAAACCTCCATTTACTGTAACCTCTTTTCTTTCTCGGGCAATTTGATTTGCATTTGGTCAGTTTTGGACCGAAATAAAGAAAAGTTATAGCCCGATTTTCACAAAATTTGCATTTTTGGAATCAGAAATATAAACTACGTATTTACTCTGAGTTTCGAATCAATATCTCCAATCGTTTTTTTTAATATTCAAGGATTGAAAATGAGAATATTTCGTTATCTGGAATTATCAAAATGGTAATTTCCTTTGCGGTTATGTAAAAATAGCCATTTTCGAATCGCATTTTAATGAGTTTTTTGATGCAATGCTTAGTGGGTTTATAATTAATATCTAGGGTGATCAAAATATTATAATTCTGATTTTCAGGTGCACCAGTAGTGGTTTTGGATTATCCTCACCCAACTTTTCAGACATCAGTATTTCGGTGTACATTATGCTTAGTTTCAAAGTGAAAATATTACTTCTAATAATGAATAAAAAATATTGAAAAGTTATCTCCTGAAACTTTCCAAAGACGAAAATCAAATATTTATTCACTCAACGCGCCATAACACCGACAGACGAACTACGCGTTCTGGGGGGCATTCTGGAATCGTACTTAAGTAGTTTATGATTAGGGCTGGACGATATCAGAAATTTAATATCGCAATATATCAACGAGTTAATATTGATATTGGTGATATATCGCGATAACTACCTTAAAGTGCTAATAAAATAAGGGAAAAGCAAAAACTGAAATTGATTTTATCTCTGATGTCATACAAATATACTTGTAATTAAATAGGTTTCAATGGATAACAGATGCAGCACGGATGTTATTTTTCAATCTTTCCCTAAGGTACCAATGCATTCTTAATAAAACAAAATCACTGTATTTATAATATATTATATAAATACAACATTGAATCCTTTTTTAGAAAATAAATATTCAAATCAGCTTTGGAAATAGTTATATAATACTAATTAAAATTTAGTTTTTTGATAAATATCCATTTTAAGCTGAAATATCAGGACAGGATATATTAAATTTACTCGGAAAAATTAACTCTACCGATAGCACAGAGAAGATAATATGAATTAGCAAATGAGCGTAGCATGGGCAATACTAGACGTTAGTAGATGGGAAACTCAGCTTTAAAATAACCAGTCAAAGTGAATGAGCAGAGAGGCTTTCCTTGGGTTTCGTCAATGTGACAAAAAGCAAAAAGGCCATTTTCGTTACCATAAGCGGACAATGATTGGTTGTACGAGAGCCGAGTTTCCCAACTACTAATCTTTTGGGAAACTAGAGGTTCTACAATAATCATCACATATTTTTAACACAGGTAGGTCATAAAATATCAATAACTGGATATATTGCAATATATCAAGACCGATAGCAGCAGAATTAAAATACGGACGATAACAGTCAGTAACGAACGGACGTAGAAACTTGTGGTTTTTGAGAATAAAAAAAAAACATATGATATATTGGAATAGAAACGAGAGAGGTAATCGCTGGAGGAATATATCGGATAATATTACGGTTTGAATGAAAGGGGCAGCGAATAAATAGTTGCATGTGTGGGGTGAAAGACAAGGTTAGATATTGCAATTGCGATATAAGTTCGGGATATTCGGAGCTTTTTCTCTAGGTTTGAACTTGCGGTGAGGAAAAAAAAAGTTATTGGGATATATTGGTACAGTTAGAGCTTAGATATCGTTATTGGGATACAGTGGAACTTCAGTTATACGTTTTGCCTGGGACCGGACAACAAAGCGTATAACTCAGTAAAACGTAGAACTCAATTAATGGGTCTACCGGAATCTTTTTTTAAATTATATCGTAAAACTTTGTTCCGCTGAGGGGTTTCAGTTACCTTGTCTATCGAAAACGGAAGTTTCCTAAGTATTTCTACACCAATGACATAAATTTTCGGAACAGAGTAGAAAAAAGGTACATAAAAAAATACACATGAAGAAAGCTTTATTAAAAATATTTTTAATACACGTAGAGTACTTAAAAGAAATCATTGGAATCGCTTTGGCATGTAAATCATTTATCAAAAGACATTTCAGTTGTTTACTGAATCTTGTTGAAATAATCACTAATCTTCGATTGTTTCTTTTCGGCTGAGCCGACATTGAACAGCAAACTTTACATTTCTGTTAATAATGCTTGCCACCTTATCGTTTCGTTTTTACTACTGTCGAACCGCTTTACTACGTCAAAAACCCTCAGAGCAGTACCGAAAAGTTTGAATTGGATCTTTCAAATCAGTCTCATCCGACAAGTCGCCAGTTTTCCGGTTACAAAATGTATAAATGAGACAAAATTTTGTCCGGGGATGCAAAAACGAAACGTATAACTGAGGGAAATGTGTGACTCAAAACGTATAATTCAGCTAATTTTTAATGGCAAGCAGCCGGGACCGCTGAGTTGAAACGTATAACTGAGGGAAACGTACAACTCAGGTAATGTATATCTGGAGTTCCACTGTATATCGTCAGAGTCAGAGCTTAGCTATCGTTATTACAATAATTAAAAAATATCAATATTTGACCGATATATTGATAAATAATCCAGCCCTATTTATATTGCCGCTTGGTGGCAGCACTTTACCAAACAGAAAACTTGGTATTCCATATTATCCAACTATTCCATAATACCTGAAGTTCCTCTATATATAGAACACTGGGACTCTGCATGAAAAAAACCTTTAAACACGAAACCAGTCTAAGGTATATTTAAAACTAACTGTCTTGAATACAGTTAAAGTAAAAAATATTTGAAATATCCAAAAGAAGTTCTGCCAAGATTATCAAATCGATAAATCCCGAAATGGACATCGGAGAAGGAAACGAGTCAATAGTAAATTTATCAGATAAGTAGATTTAGTACCATGGCTCTGGTGCAGCTCTCATTCACAATATATAAACCTACATTAAGACATGTACATTTTAAAATTTTTAATCCAATTATACAAGACGATGAACAGGCACACTGTAAAGTGAAATGTCTGAAATTCAGACACATAAGTGTCTGAAACGGATGGTTAAAAAAAAAGAGACACTTTAAAGTGTCTTAATTTTTTAAGACACTTGTTTCCATCTGAATTTCAGACATTTGAAACGTCTGAATCGCAGCCATTTTTGTGCTGTGATTTGTTGTCAATAAGCAGCCATTTCTGACCACTCTTCTTTTTCTAAGCAGTAAACACAGCTATGTTTGACCTCATCGTATCCTCAATAAATGGAAAAATATTTTACTTTAAAGCAGGGCTGGGTTTTGTTTCAGAAAAAGAACCTGGTTAAAGCATGGGCGAACTGGGCCATGGACCTCTCCTTCAGCCCCCCCCCCCCTCCCCCAAATTGGTATGAAATTTTCGTAAAGCTGATATTTTAACTCTCTTACGATATTGTATTGATTATAATCCATATTTTGAACTTTTAGAGTAACATAAGATAAAAACCTAAAAGTATATTTATCTCAATACAGTAAAATCTCTCAATAGCAGATACCTCAAGACCACAGAATTTATCCGCTATTGGGGTGTCTGCTTTTTATAGGTAAAAGTATACAGATATGCATGTGTTATGAACTGTAAAAAGTGCTCGCTAAATAGAAGTGTCCGTTATGGAGGATTTACAGTAAACTTCCATAACAGATGCTTTCAAATAATGGACACCTCTATTTAGCGAACACCCACCCTTTTCAATCCACAACGCATACAAGTTTGTATATTTTTACCTCAGAAAACTGGACACCTCCGAATAGCAGACAGATTCTGCAGTCCCGAGGTGTTCGCTATCGAGAGGTTTTACCGCATTTAGATAAATATATTTTTTTGTTTTTAATCTTATCTTACTCTAAAAGTTCAAAATATTGAAAATAATCTATACAGTGTCGTAAGAGATTTAAAATATCAACTTTACGAAAATTGCATACCAAATTTGGGAGGCACCTAAAATTAGGGGAGTGTCAGAGCCCTGGATCAGTTTGTCCATGCATTAATCAGGTTCTGCTTCTGGAAGCAACCCAACCCTGATTTATAATTTGCAAAATAGAGGTATATAGAGGACAAACTCCGCAGTCCCGAGGTATCCGCTATTGAAAAGTTTCACTGTATATATTCATTTTTGTTGTTCCTTTTTATAGTAGAAAGTACAAGTTTCTTCTTTGAAGTATGCTTTGAATTACCTCAATATCTAAATAGAATAGTTCAATAAAAAAAAATAATGAAAAATATTTTTTTTTGAATGTTTTACATTTTTATTCAAATATTAACATTTATAAAAACTAGGCTTGTGTTATGAACCCTTCTTATTGAGGGAAAATAAAAGATTTTTGAAAAATGTTAAAGTGCAGGGTGTCCATAATTAAATGACCCTACTTTAAAGTTGTCTAGAGACGAAACTATTGGTCAGAAAGTTGGGAAATTCTGTGAAGGACATATTGAAGGAATGGGGATTTGCTTAAGCGAAAAAAAATAGTTCAAAATTTCGCCACCAGATGGCGTATTTAATGAATTACACATTTAGTATATGGTTAGCATTTAGCCTTTACAATAGTTTACATACTTTATTGAAACAAAACATGCTCCACATGACGGCCATCATTTTCAGCTACAATCTGGAATCATAAGATAGCATGTTCCACAGTTGACGGGCAGTGTGTTCTGAGAAATGCTAAAAACATGTCGCGAAAAAAGTTTTGTTCAACATGTTTTGTTGTAATAAAATTTGTAATCTATCGTAAATGTATGCTAAATGTGTAATTCATTAAAAAACGCCATCTAGCTGCGAAATTTTGAACTAATTTTTTTTTCGCTTAAACAAATTCCCATTCCTTCATTATGTTCGTCACAAAATTTGACAACTTTCTGAGCAATAGTTTCGTCTGTAGACAACTTTAAAGTAGGGTCGTTTAATTATGGACATCCTGTATATTAAAATTTGCTAAATAATTTATATTTTATAACTTGTTCTTAGCATACTTAAATAGTCTAGAGCAATAAAAAAGAACCAATTAAATTCTAAATTTTATTACAAAAATGAAAACTCTTTGGAAAAAATATTTGCCTCTGTCATGGGCCGAATATGGGCCTTATTTACCCATTCTCCCTCTCTCGCACACACACACCACCACAACCATCACTACTCTTTATTTATTTATTTTGTTCCACATTATTTTGATTCTTTATTTAAATTATTGTTCAATTTGAGTTTTTTTTTTAATTTTCCAGTTCATATCAGATTAAGTAAACCGATTTAGTTTTTTTGTTTGTAATATATTTTTTAAATAGCTGTGTGTCTTGAAATTTAAATATGTTATGCAGATGGGACACAGAAAATACATCTAAATGCAGTTTTCATATTTTGAACAAGTTTACATAAGGAAATATTCTTTTAGAAAATCCATTACCATAGGAAATATTGAAAATGTATTTATAAAATATTCAGAATTTAATGATAACTTTATTCTAATATTTTTTGTGATTCGTTTTCTTGTTCTATGTCCATCCCCTCAAGAAACAATGTTCATAACACTTTCCATACTTAAATCTAATTTTATTAATATGAAAACATTACCTTCGAAATATAATCTGTAAAATAATTAACCAATCTGTCACTAAAAATGAAAAATTATATACAAAATGATATCAATAAAACCTGTAGCAAAAATAGCAACTTATTACAATTTAATTATGTTACCATGTAGGCAATATTTGGTATATTCATCAGATTGTAACCACCAGAGTGATTAACCTATCATTAATATATATATATATATATATATCATATAATTGAAAAAGATAACTTTGAATTTCAAAATACATTAAACAAGTTCATGCATCAAATCTAGCCTAATCTCCTAACTAAAAATAGGTAATCATAAAGTGTATACAGAATATAATTAAGTTAATACAAAAAATTAACAAGTGCAAACATTAGATTACCTATGCGCCACTGCAGTGATGGCACCAGCCAAACATACTGAAAGTTTATATACAGGGTGATTATAAAAAAACTATCCCGATATATGAGCCCCTAACTGTCATACCGTTCACAGAAACTGAATGAAATTCTGGCTTAAAGTATTTTGAGGTATGCGCTCAAGAATCATGTGAAAAACAACAGTTAAATTCTAACAGTTACGGTTACAGTGACAAAATTTCGAAAATTTCAAATGGCAACACCTACTTTTTTTTATTGGAATGTGATCTTCATAGTGAAAAACCATAAAAAGCGTTAGAACGGTACTTGTAGCACGAAAATCGCCGGCACTAGACAGACTAAGAAGAATGGTGAAAACAACCAATAAGGACAGAGAAGCAACAGAAAACAAAATATTTTATTGTGTTTCATACATTTTCCATTTCACACACGACGACATTTTACATGCAGCAGATGGTGGATTGGGAATTCAAGCGCTCAAATACGCCATCTGGTGGAAAAAAGATATAACTGCTCCCTTCAGGAAAATCCCTTGCAATCCCATTGCGTTACATGCATTTTTAATTTGTTCATAATGATTATTTTTATGCACAATTTCGGATTTCATGTGCTATTTGTGTTCTGTGTTTATATGTCAAAGTAAAAATTATCCGAATTTGAATATCTAACACTTTTAAACACGTTTACAATAAATAATAGTTTCAATGGCACTTTAGCATTTGTTAAAAGGACAATTTTCCTGTACCGACGGCTGCAATCAGCGCCTCTATAGGCCGTTTTAAGTCCCAATAGCACTGAACAATAAAATGGTTTACATTTTGTTGCTTCTCTGTCCTTTATTGGTTGTTTTCACTTTTCTTCTTAGTCTGCCTAGCGCTGGCGATTTTCGTGCTACAGATACCGTTCCAACGCTTTTTCACTATGAAGATCACATTCCAATAAAAAAAAAGTAGGTGTTGCCATTTGAAATTTTGTCACTGTAACCGTAACTGTTAGAATTTAACTGTTGTTTTTCACATGATTCTTGAGTGCATACCTCAGAATACTTTAGGCCAGAATTTCATTCAGTTTCTGCGAACGGTATGACAGTTAAGGGCTCATATATCGGGATAGTTTTTTATAATCACCCTGTATATATATAATATGTACGAGAAATGACTTCTAGTATCTAAACTTAGTTTCCTTTAAATATACAATTTTTGTCGTTTTAATGTAAATATATATGAGTAAACTTTGGAAAAAAAAACCCAGTAATTTTAGATGCAAAATGTAGTTTTTCAAGTAAATATACAAAATTCTTAACTTTTTTCTAATTTCCATTTTAACATTGTAACTAACTTTTCTACTTAAAATAATAATTAAAAAAATCAATCTCAAAATTAGTTTTCCAATTCTCCTGTTTAAAAAAATTAAAACTAAAAAATTTTAAGCAGAAATCAAAATAAATAATGATTTATTTATTTAATTTTTAGAGAAAATCAAATCACCTCTGTAAAAATTATATTTTTAATAAAGAAAATATTAAAAAGGGAAAAATCTGAATACTGATTTTATATATAAATTAGCAATAATTTGTATATTTGGACTGTCATTTTCAGTGAAAGCAAATTTTATTTCTCTTACATATAAATGGGATATGCAATACAATTAAAATTTGCTTTCAAACCAAATAATATATCTGATATTTATAAGTTTTTTTTTTTAAGTTGGCATTTTCAAATGTTTAAAAAAAATTGCCAAATCAGCTAACGAAATTCAAATTATTTTTGTCAAAAACAGACTTATGGCTAAATAAGTTTTCCTCCTGCAAATTGTATATCTCTAATTATAAAAAATATATATAAATAAATAAAAACAGGTGTTAGATTATTTTACAATTTTTATCCAGTACTATCAAATATTGGGTGAATTGCATATTCTTCATAGCAAACCAACAATTAAATTAAATGTCAATTGAAAATAAAATATAGTTTTAAGGAAATAAAATCTTAAATGAAATTCAATATATTGCTCGAAACGTTAAATTTATTAATACATCAAAGGAAAAAAAAAGAAAAGAAAAGACAAGAAAAAGAAAAAAAAGTGTTCTAAACACAACATTTCTTCTTCAGTAAAGTATTTGACAGTTTAACGTTTTTGCTTTCTTTTATAGATATTTTATAAATTTATTAATACATCAAAGGAAAAAAAAAGAAAAGAAAAGAAAAGAAAAAGAAAAAAAGTGTTCTAAACACAACATTTCTTCTTCAGTAAAGTATTTGACAGATTAACGTTTTTGCTTTCTTTTATAGATATTTTAAACTAAGCAATTTCTTATATAATGTTACTGACATTTTTACAGTCAGATTAGTAACTCATATTCATATGAAAAATATATATTTATGCAACTTTTTTTTTTCCTTTTTGAGAAAAATATAATACAAAAAATTTTGACAAATTTGCGTGTGAATACATAAGCAATAAAACCTTTATGCTTTTATTGTTTATGTAATCAAGCAATCATCAGATTCTTTAGTATAAGAAAACTTTTACTTATAATGTGTAGATTTAATAAATTATTAAACAAGTTTCTTAATCTTGAAACTGAAATAAATTTAGTTGAAAATCATAAAGAAGTACAGAAATCTTGTAACACTGAAAAATATTTATTGGATTTTAAAAGTCCCAAATATGATAAATACAAATTATAAAAAAGTAATTTATATAATAAATAAATATTACATAAATAATAATGTTCAACAAAACGTTTTATTTGAAAATAAAAATTTGCAAATAATCACATTATAATCTTTACATTTAGCCATAAAATATATATCCATTTTAATAACGGGAAAATAAATCTGCCATTCTCTTGACCCAATATAATTTGTTTAAAACTGCAGATGAATACTGAGAATTAAATAAAACATTGAAGAAGATTTTATAATAATATTATTCCCTACAGTATCATCTCATTTAGATAATAATATGATTTAAATATATCATTCCAGATAATTTAATTCACATTCCATTAACTTATGTTTCTCAAGCATGTTGATAGTAATCTTCAGTAGCAACTATACACTACATGAAGAACAAACATCGTAATTTCAAGATATTGCACAAAAATACAATTTTTCGAAATGACTAATTTTCTTCTTTCCTATAGAAATCGCACAATGACAAAGTCACTTTCATCAATTGACAATTTTGTGGATTTTCGATCATTTCATCAGAATGTTCATCAAGTGAATCTGGCTTGGTTGAATCATGAACACTACAACTGCTCTCACTTTCTGAAGATTCGGGGCTTTCATTTTTAGTGCTTTTACATTTCTTTCTTAAGATGAAATGAGTTTTTCTTGATTTATGTTTTTTATTCAGCTGGCGATCTTGTATTTCTTCTTCAATCTTTCTTTTAGTTGGTGTGCTTGTCAAATTTTTTGAAGATTTCTTATTGGCTTATACGTCTCCTGGAGTCACTATGTTTGTTTCAACTATAATTGTATTACTGCTTGTTAGGGTTAATGGTTGATCTGTGACGAAAGATGATAAAAAATCATCTTCAGAAAAAATATTCCTGTTTAAGGGATATATGCCAGTGATTTTAAATCCAAGATAACCATAGTCTAACTAATATTGATATTGTCTAAATGCGACTTGAAAGTGACAATTAGGAGTAGGGGTTAATAAAATTTAACATTAATTTAGCTTAACTTTGGGGACACTTGATCCCCAGGATCAAGTCTCCCGATACAATGGGGATCATGTGTCCCTAATGTGCATGGTGTTGGAAAAATAATTATTAAATCAAAAGTAAAGAAACTGTATTGCATTTAAATAACGACATTTAAGCAGTAAGGAATGTTAGTAAATTATATCAACCAACTTAAGTAATTTAGTTATATTTAGCAAAAAATAAGAAGCATAAACTACCTACTGAAAAAGAAGTTTGATTGTAAGAAATCAGATGTTTCTTTCTTACAACAAAAATTAAAATGGGTGAATGAAATTCTGTTGTCAGATTTGTTCATAAGCGATCACTTTATTAGTGTTGCCGGTTTCAGAGACTTAATTACAGTTTTTCCCTGGTTTTAGACCTAGGAATGAAGTCTCCCTAGGGATCAACTCTCCCAAGTCTCCCCTACCATATAATAAATTACCATATAACCGAATTTTTCGCCATAAAAAATCAAAACAGACACAGTCAAATAAACAAATCTTTGAAAGAACATTTAAATTTTAATGGGCCAATGCATATAAACACGTACTACATCTCCTGACAAAGGAAAAAAGACGTATCAGCAATTCTCATATTCAACGCAATCACTGACTCATTCTACGGTTATGGTGAGCTTATTTAAACTTTTTATCAGCCAGAAATAGAATATTGTATTAAAAGAAATCAGAAGCATTTTATTTTCTTTATTTCGTATGTTTAATAACTTTCATTTATCAATTATCTGAATATATATTTATTACAGTTTTTATACTTTCATATAGAGGAAAAACACACTTAAAATAGAGATTTTGTCGTAACGCAAATATATCAAATTTTGATTTAGTATAAGAGCCAGCAAGAATGGGATGAAGGACCATAGCCCCTACCTGCATTTTGAAATTTAATTAATTATATTTTCTTTGTCTGATTATTAAGAAATATTTTTTTCTACCAAATGTGTATATAATAATTAAACACTAGAAGGGAAAAGAACTAAGAATTTTTCATCAGAGAAGCCCTCCTCAATCCTTGGTAGAAGTCGGTTTTTAATTATTCTATTTTCAGTTGACGTTCATGTATTCGAATTTATTTTAAACGTTTATTAACGTTCGATTATTATTATTATAACGTTTGTTAAGGATTATTAACGTTCGAATTTATTTTAAACATGGAAGAGGGGATCAGGAAGGCAAACCCCCCTTCCCCCTAACAAAAGAAAAAAGTTTCAATTCCTTATTTTGAAAAATGTTGTTAGAAACTTATTTTTTCGTTGTTTAATATTTCTTATTGTTAATTTTTTATTCCTTTGATGTGTATATAATTAAAAACTGTCTGGAAGTTCTGACAAAAGATTCCTAGTTTAACTTTTTTCGTGTTTATATTGTGCATTTTAGAAAAGTGGACTAAGCTGTGGACCCCAGGCATATCTATTCCAAAATCTATCCGCTCCCTACATTTCTTTATGCCGGCATTTATATCTGTTAGTATTTAGGGAAGAGCAATTCCTTACACCCTCCTGGGTACGCAGTCACTTCTTGTATAAAGTAATACCAAATGTAGCAGTTGGAAAAGTATTTTAAACATCTCTCATCTCTTCGAAAACCTTTTCTCATGGTGCTGGCATATATAACATCACACTCTGACACTTAAACGTCTGAATTTCAAAATGTGTTAATTTCAGACACATCATCATTATTCAGACATTTTTTTCAGTTGTTTTGTACCATGATCATAGTAAGACACTTACGTGTCTTAAATTCTGACATCTGTGGTGTCTGAAATTTCATATTCAGAAACTTAAGTGTCTGAATTACTTTTTCTGAATTTAAGACCTCTATTTGCAGTGCGATAAAGGGGCAGGAAAAGCTCGCTAAATGAGAAACACATTATGATGGGAAAGAAAATGTCTACTTAAATCAGATAAAAACAAGTTGGAAATCGTACGTTAAATGCGGCAAATGAGGTGTGTTCTTACTATAACTAGTTTTACAATGTAAAAAAAACATCGTTATTATTTCAGTGAAATGAATTATATTGTCTGATATTATATGATTAATTTCCGTAATAAAATAAGTAGATTTTAAGTTGGCAACATTTTATATATTGTTGATATTTACTGATAATTCCAATGGGAAACTTAAACCTAGCTTTGAAAATTTCAGAACTTGAAATCCATATTTAAACTATTTTTCCATTTAATATCTATTTCTCTGGAAACATATATCCAACAAACTGTTGGTAGATTATAGGATTGCTATAATTAAACAATTTTAGTATAAAAATTAGTAATACGGAAATAATAGGACTCCATCTTAAAAGGGACATAATCACCATGACAACCTAGAATCATTACCTATCATGGGATACTGCTGAATTAATTACGTGTGATGGGATTTAATAGAATGAAGAAAACTTTCATTAATATCTTAAGTTTTAATTCGATTTTCATAAAATTTGAAATGACTCGATAACACACATACCAATTTTGAATTTTCAAACAATAACACCTATTTTTGAACACGCTATTTCAGTTTCTTGTATCGAGACAGCTTGGAAAAAGCTATAATTTATATACTTTATCTTAAATCTTCATAGAAGAGTTAAGTGTTTGAGGATGCTAATGTTAAATCCATTTGACAAACTTTAATGTATATCTTCATTAAAATCCTCCAATTGAATTTTTATTAATTTTTTTAATGAAATGCATTAAATATAGCCAGACATATTCCAGACTTTTTCTATTCCTTTTTTTAAATTATGAAAATTATTAATAAATTTATAATAAAATTATTAATTGAGGCTTACATTATTTTTGCATAAAGCAAACCACAATCAACAAAAACATTGGTGTTTACAGCTCATTTGAATAATTAATTTTCAAAATATTAGAGAAATTTTACTTTTTGACTTTCTAAGGAGACTGTTTACTGTTTTCAAATAATCTACAGAAAAAAAATCGAATCAGAAACATTTTGTAGGATTTCTTTTACATAATGAAAGTTTATTGTAAACCCAACCCAACCCAACCCTGTATAATTTTACTGTTGAGTAATTAAGAGTTTTTGGCATTTTCCCTTGTACGATGATCTTATTTTCTTTCTGAAACATACGTATAAACTCTTATGACATTTTCTGTTATAACTCTATGAAGATTTAAGTGATGTGTATAAAATACATCTGTTTCCGCGCTGCTTTGATCCAGGGAACACAGCCATGTCAAATTTCAAGTTTCTATCTTTAACAAATCCACAGAAATCGTAATTTAGAACGCTTTTTCCTCATTTCACCCTTTTAAAATTTAACTGTTCTTACATTTTATAAGTAACTTACCATGCCAAATTTTTAATTTCAAGCCCCTTCAGTATTACAAAATTGCAATTTTAGAACATTTTTCACTCCTGCACCCACTTGGAGATAGATTGGAATTGTAAAATTAATGAGACAATAGAGAGTTCAGGAGGGAAGCATCTTTAAAGAAAAAAAATTAACTTAAGAGTTTATAAGAAAGTGAGTTTTACAGTGAAAGAATTTCATTCTGTTAAATGTTTACTGTAACAGTTTTTTGATTTAAATTTCATCAACAAATCTGGCACTTTTCCAGTATAGGGACCATAGTGAAATAGAGAAAATGTCCTTGGCGGGAGAAAGAAATTTGGCAGCATATTTTTGGCAATCTATTGACAGTTTGGTATACCCAAACAATTTTTTCAATAATTATACAATTCATGTATATATAAAGAAATCATTAATCTACTTTTATATACATTGTAATATACAATGTATGAAATAAATTATATGAAAAAGTAAATTTTATATAAATAAAATGTTTATCTATTTAAAAATACATATAAAAATAGACATAAAAGTTTATTAGGTTTGTCTTCATAGCTGCTTACATCATTTGGAATGAAATATTAATTTCTGAATCCGAATTGCGCCAAGATTTTAAAAAAATGCCAAGGCCCTTATACTGGAAAAGTAAAGAACAACTTACAGTCATATATTTATATGTAAAAAAATGAATTGGGAATTGTAAGATTTTTGATATAATATAAAGATATATAAAATTAAAAATGTGTTTGGAGATGATTTACATAAATAAGCTTTTTAAAAATAAAATACAAAATATATGACACATGGCTACATAAATATGCTGTATAAGATGAGAATTTTTTTCAATGGTTGTTGTTTAATTGTGTTGACTGTTTGTACTATTGAACAAGAAATCTCCCTTTCTTAAGACTAAAATATGCCAAGGCCTTTACAAAGATTGAGCATCAAAATCAGTTAATACCAGACAACAATCTATGAGAGTTAGAATGAGTACTTAAATTACTTTTAATGTGAATATTTTTTGTTGTATATCTAACAAAAAAGTTTCTCTCCTGCATGATTATTTTTATTACAACTTTTGAGAAATTTTTTGGTTGCTGTTGCGGACAACTCCCTCCATTCATTTTGAACTAACTCAGAGAACCCACAAAAACTTTTGCTTTACATTGAGCGCATCCAGTACTGTCACCGGTACGTAACCGGTAAGGTTGGTTAGTTACCAAAGCGTTCAGTGCTGCTAACTGGTACACAACCAACGTCGTTCAGAGGAAGTAACCGAAGTGACCGAACACTTGGGTCACCTGATCGGTTACTTGAAAGTTTACCATGATATGATACATACGTAATTACGATGATGTAATACAGATGGCGGTACAAGTAAATAATACCATTTTCGTTCAGTAGGTCTGTCGACCAGTTACAAACCGGTCACTTACCGCCCCGGTAAGTAACCGGTCGCATTGGTAACTTTGGTTAGGTCTACTGGACGCACTCTTTGTATTCAATTTTCCTGAGATGAAGTGAAACGAAATGAGAAATTTGATGCTGTGTTTACATTTGGTCGAATTAGAACTGAATTACATTTCCGTATTTTGAGATGTTAACAATGTTAAAAAAGTTTTCAATAAGCTATTTTTTGTCTTTGTAAATAGTGTATTTACAGTTGTATAAATATTTAAGAATTAATAGCATGTATTAATATAGTTCATGAGTCGAATTCAATTAATGTTTAATGAAATGAAATAAAATTAACGGCGGCCCAGATACTGAAGCAAGCAAGATGACTTACCAGATAAAGGGTAAGTTGATTTTATGATATTTCTTTTAATAGAACGCTTGTTTTTTGATAGTTGCATGTCTTACAAACAAAAGTTTTCTCACCAGTAAGAAATAACAAATGCCTATTTAAATCACTCGTGAAAAATTCTTTTGTTGCATGTTTCATACACAACAGATATGAATCAACAGCTGACTGCTTAAATCTCTCTGATATGATGATTTCTTGTTTCATATCTCACACACAAAAAGGTTTTTCACTAGTATGAATTAATAGATGCTTGCTTAAATTATCCTTACGCGAGAATTTCTTGTTGCAAGTGTTACATAGAAAAGATTTCTCGCCAATATGAGTTAATACATGCCTGTTTAAATTAGTCTTACGAGAGAATTTCTTGTTGCACGTCTCACACACAAAAGGTTTCTCACCAGTATGTATTAACAGATGACTTTTCAAAGTACCCTTTTGAGAAAATTTCTTGCTGCATATTTCACACACAAAATGTTTCTCATTCGTATGAGTGTGAAGGTGATTATTTAACTGAACTTTGTGTGAAAAACTTTTGTTACATGTCTCACAAAAAAATAGTTTTTCGCCAGTATGAATTAACACATGACTCTTTAAACAACTTTTATAAGAGAATTTCTTGTTGCATGTCTCACACACAAAAGGTTTCTCCCCAGTATGAATTAACAGATGTTTTTTCAAGGCAGTCCTGTCAGAAAAATGTGTGTTGCATATATCGCACACAAAAGGTTTCTCACCAGTGTGAAGTAACAGATGTCTATTTAAATCACTCTTGCGCAAGAATTTCTTGTTGCATATTTCACACACAAAAAGTTTCTCACCAATGTGAATTAACTGATGCTCATTTAAATCCCCCTTACGAGAGAATTTCTTGTTGCATGTACACACAAAACGTTTCACACCACTATGAATTAACAGATGACTTTTCAAAGCACCACTTAGAGAAAATTTCTTATTGCATATCTCACACACAAAATGTTTCTCATTAGTATGAGTGTGAAGGTGATTATTTAAATGAACCTTGTGTAAAAACCTTTTGTTACATATCTCACAAAGGAATGGTTTCACACCAGTATGAATTAACACATGACTGTTTAAAACACTCTTACGAGAGAATTTCTTATTGCATATCTCACAGACAAAAGGTTTCTGACCAGTATGACAGCAAAGATGGGCATTTAAATCTGACGTTTGAGAAAATTGTTTCCTGCATACCTCACAAACAAACGATTTTCCTTGATGTGAGTGAGAAGATTCTATTCCAATAAGCTCTTTTACAGGAATATTTGGCTGCATATTTTACACTTTAAAGAATGCTTTAATTGATATGAGGTGCCTAGATTTATGGTTTCATGCATCTGCAATAAATAAAATTAAGTTAATATATCACTTTTATGATTAATTAAAAACCTATTTAAGAGAAAATGAACTTCTCATGAATAATAAAAATCAATATAGTAAACTGGATTCAAATAAAATTTATACCATACTAGTAACAGGTGCTCTCCTCCGGCTGGTCCCAGCTCGGCCCCTTTAGTGGGGAAGGTGATTGAGAGCCCAACATTGCAAGATGTTCTCCAAGACGACGGGGGCAGGTTATGTAGACGAATCACCACCTCACCGCGGTGCATATGTGGTAGAGGGGTGTTTGAAAAACCGGAGGTGCCGTGTGATCTGGTGTATGGACAGATATGGGCCTCCCCCCCACTTAAACGCTGGTTCTCATTGGCAAGGGAACTAGGCCAATGATGCAGATCACAGACTCCACTAGGTGGTGGAAAGTGCTACGTAAGCTAATCCCAGCAGCTTGCCCCGGACTCCCTCGGGTCGGGATTGTGACTCTGGGCAACACACTAGATAACGGTGATAGGAATACTTCCAAAACTTATCAGGGGCGATGACGGAGGCGAGATCGTACTGTGAAGAACAAGGAGCGTGGTGACTCTGTAATGATGGCTAGTCACTGCGTGAGGCGGCGTCATACAGAAGTTATTTATAAGTAAAATGCAGATTCCATTGTTCCTTCTGCAGAAAATTGAAACATTCATCTTCCCGCTTTCATTGCTAAGTGTCGTTTTTTGCCAGTAATCTCTTTCTTGGCAACTTCTGTTCCCATTCTCGCAATAAAAGGAACGTAGATGTAGAAACGAACCGGAAACTTAACTGGTAAAGCAAGCTGTCGTGCTGATAAGTAATATACAGATTTAGCATTTTACTTCAACTAGTCTACAAGTCTTTTTGAGTCAAATCCACACCCAATCGAAAGATAAAATTGGAGTAACCAATTTATCTTTTATAATAATTTAATTTATATTAAATCCATTTTTTATTTTATTCTATGACTTGTAATTTCAAAATTCTTCAATGGGCAAGACGGATTTTTTTCCTTTTAAAGAGGCCTGGATTTATTTTGTAAAAGGACCAGGAAAAAAAGATAGTTTTATCTGCTGGGTGGCGATATTTTTGCTGCTCTAATTTTTTTATTCAAATAATACAAAAGGGCCTGGTATCGGATGCATTATATACATCACACACCCCTCCCCCCACCAACCTAATGCAAGTTACTTAAAAAAATCTCTTTATTAGTAAAATAGTCCAAAATGGTTTAAGATTTCTGTTTGAAAATCAAAAATTCGACAAAATCATTTCATACAGTGTTGAATTTAGGAGTGGTCAGGGTGTGAATCCCCTCCGTAGAAATATATGCCATTTTATACTTATCTATGGTCTAGAAGTGCAAGCTGCAGGAATCCCTCCCTGAGAAAAATGCCTGAATTCAACACTGATTTCGTGAATTTTCGGAATATTAATTTCATATCTAACATTTTAAGGTGATAAATTTCATGGGATAACTGAATATTTTAGAAATATAGAGTAAAATATTTTTGGAAAATGTAAAATAGGATGAACACTGTCTTTTCTTTTAAGGTTATTCTGAGATCCAAAATGGATACTTTCCAACACATTCCTGGAATAATTTTTATTACACTGAGGAAAAAAAAAACCAACACCAAGAAAGACTTGTGTTAGATAAACGAAATTTGGTAGACGTGTTTATACATCTGAAAGATGACATCAATTCAAATTTCGTGCTTCGCGTATAAGTGTGGCGCTAGTATCGCAACTCAGATCTTGCAAATCAGGTTTGCCTTAAATGCGTGCTGTAAAGTTCGTGAGAGTTATTTATCTTCGAAATTTGACATATTGAGTTGATGTTAGCCAAGAATGCCTTTAAGAAGACGAAGAAGCCATTATCAACAGCTCACCGAGATTGAACAAAGTCGTATAATAGGGCTACGAGAAGCGGGATTTTCTTTCCGCGATATTGCAGAAAGACTTGACCGGAATGTATCCACTGTGCATGATTATTGAAAGCAGTGGTCAAGGGATGGTACTGCCTCAAGAAGACTGGGTTCAGGGTGACACTACTGAGAGTGAAGATCGCCGTATTCGGCGTACGGTTGTGGCGCATGGTACTGCGTCTGCGGCAGAAATTCGATGTGCAGTTGGTACCACAGTGACACAACGAACAGTTAGAAATCGATTACTTGAAGGACAGCTCCGAGGCAGGCGTCATGTAGCATGCATTCCACTGACTCCAAGCCATTGCCGTTTACGACGCCAATGATTTCATACCAGAGCTCATTGGAGGACAGAGTGGAGATCTGTTGTGTTTTGTGATGAAAGCAGGTTCTACCTTGGTGCCAGTGATGGCCGTGTGTTGGTCAGAAGGAGGCCAGGGGAACGCCTGCAACCAAACTGTCTCCACCCTAGACACACTGGACCTACACCTGGAGTCATGGTCTGGGGACCAATTTCCTATGACAGCAGGAGCACTCTCGTGGTTATCCCAAACACACTGACTGAAAATTTGTACGTCAGTCTGGGAATTCAACCTGTGGTGATGCCATTCATGAACAGCATTCAAGGAGGAGTTTTCCAACAGGATAACGCTCGCCCTCATACCGCTGTTGTAACGCAACGTGCTCTACAGAGTGTCGACATGTTACCTTGGCCTGTGAGGCAACCAGATCTGTCTCCAATTAAGCACGTATGGGATATCATTGGACGAGAACTCCAGCATCATCTACAGCCAGCACTGACCGTCCCAGTAGTGACACAACAAGTACAACAAGCATGGAACTCCATACCACAAAGTGACATTCGGCACCTGTATGACACAATGCATGCACGTTTGCAGGCTTGCATTCAAAATTCTAGAGGTTACACTGGCTATTAATGTGACAGCATTTTACCTTTGAAATGCATTTTCTTGAGCTTAAATTAACCTGTGATCTTGAAAATCTAATCAATTAAACATGTTAACTAGACAAATGCATTGTCCAAATTTCATTACTCTACAATAATTTTTTCTTGGTGTTGAGATTTTTTTTCCGTCAGTGTATTTAATACATTAAATTCAGAAGGCATTCTTTTTAAATAAGAAATAGAAGAGTATTTCTCATTCTTTCAATAAAGGGAAATAATCTTTTAAAAAATGGAGTCAAAGTTGACAATTTGGAATGGTTATTTACACATGGCAAATAAGGGAAAGTACGTTGTCAGTGATGGATTCAGAGCAACATTCCTGCCCCCTTTCTTCTAGAGATGCAAACGCAGGTGAAATGAACATGTCTCGGTTGGAGCACGGGGATTCCAATCACAGTTTGGCAGGGGAAAAACGGTTTGTCACGATATCTTCCCACAGTCACATGACTGTGGGAAGGAGATGTTTGATTCAAGAAAAGGTTGCTAGTCTGCGGTCTATTTATATCAGATGTCTATGAGCAGTGTGCACCGACCCTCGGTACTGGCAGGCGGCAGAGTGTAGATAACGGCATGTGGGCATAACAAGCATGTCCCGCATCAATCACGTTTCCCTCTGCAGCTGGAGTAGTTGTGTGTCAACTTCAATGGTTGGGAATAAAAAGTTGTTAAAGCCCTGTTATGACCAAGAGTGACTCGTGTCCACGGGGGACCACAAATCAACTGCGGCTGGTGTCACATCCTTGGGAGGAAGATAGACTCTTTCTCTGGACTGTCCGATTACAAGGAATCAATCAGACCTAGACTCATCGACTGACGCGGCAGCGATCGGATCAAAACTCAGACCCCGGATCGAAAACCAATCCAGCGTGTCTATGCATAGTACGAGCTTTCTGCTCCTGACAGTTGGATCAGCAGAAGTCTAAGAAATAACTTTCACGCAACTAACTTTGATTGGGTCCGTTTCTTTAGCGCTTTTGAGGGCATGCTCTATGACCTTCAGAGTCCGATAGTGGTGTCTAAATCTAACTGTCTATTTATTAATGCTTTTTTAGTGTGTTTTATATGTGGCTCTGTGTGGTTCTCTCCGGACTCGACCGCCGTTGGTGTTCTGCCATCAACATAAGTCAGAGGAAAAGCCGGCGGGGGGGGGGGGCAACACGGGAACAACCTAAGCTAGGACATGCCTATGCGTTCAGGGATGCATTTCCTCTCTATCCCGGGCTAGCAAGAGGCTCCTCCTCCTTTGTCGACGCCGATCGACTACTCGTATCATTTGTAGGAGTTTGGTGATCGAAAGCGGCGATAAATCAAGATTTGTTGGGAAATCTCGGCATAAGGCCTAGGACGTTTCTGGCTCCGAAGCTCTCATGGAATTCCTGCGTACTTCCCAAGTGCAATGTGGTGGTGACCTAAGAGGGTAGGCACCACCGAACTTCGCAGCGACCTGTCATAATTTCCTCGGAAAAATGGGAGTAGTCAGCAGGCGCTCCCACCTGACCGTAGCACATACGCATAATTTCCCTATCCACCGCGGATAGACGATTGCGATTATCATGCTTTCTGATTAGTTGTTATACCGAATGCTTCTTAAGTCATTTCCGGTTGAACCTGGTTTCTTATATAACATATATTAATTTCTATATAACCTAATTAATTTATAACTCTAATATAATAAATGTTATAATATAATCTAATTAATTTCTATATAATCTAATCTCTATATAATAAAATATTTCTGTATAATCTAATAATATATATTAATTTCTTATATTATATCTTCTTATATCTTCATAATCCTCTAAGATATGGGAAATAACGTAAGAAGCGTTTGCTTTTACAAATAATCAGAAAGCGTAAAAATCCCAATCGGCGATCGGCGGTGGAGACGAAAATTATGCAGCACATACAGGAACTTTCCTGGTCATGCCTGTTAAAACTTCTCCAGAACTTGGGAACGGCAGTCACTGTGCCTGACGGGCTCCTGGCGGCACGGCTCAATTTTTATAACATACTTGTGAAAACTACAGTAGGCTTCTGATTATCTGCAACGCATAGAACCAGGTGGTGTGGCAGAAAATTCTCACATGCATTTCCTAAATGTTTAAAAGCTAAAATGTAATTAAAAATACTATAAATAAAATAAATATTTACTTTAAAAAGTTAAAATTAATAAATCTTTCAAAAAATATTAAGAAGAAAATTCTACAATTACATATCTTCTACAATAACAATGATATGTTTTAAAATGAACGAGGAAGAAAGAAATAATTTTTGTGGCAAGAAGAATTCTAATATACAGAAATGTATAGTCAAAATTTCTCCATATTTCTAAAAAATTTTGATTTAATTTAACGATTTTTTGTAACAAAAATCTGCTTTATTTAATATAATTTATACTGTTTGGAGTAATTTAACAGTATATTAATCATTTATTAGCAATTTTACCATGTTTAATGCTTTGCTTAGTTGATTATAAATAAAACAAAAGGTTTTTCTGGATTTTAGAATACAGTCACAAACATCTTTAGATATGTCCAAGCAAATTGGATGATGAAATGTGTGAGGAACGTCATTTAACCGAGTGTGTCTTATACTAGAGTGTCAGATAATCAGGAGTTTACTGTAGATGGATATGCAAAAATTTTAGCAGAAAAAAAATTACATAAATAACAATATTTTATTCCAAAACAATTCAATCAATAAAACTGAATATGTTAAAAAATGTATCAAAACAGCAATATTTAAAACCGTGATGCTGCAGTTATATATCAACAGGCAGCATAAAAATGCCTGCTTAAGAGTAAGATTGTAGAATTCACTATGAAAATGTGAACTTAAGTCTGGAAAACTAATTTAATATAATGCCTTTGAAGCATTACAAAAGACAGTGTGGTCAGATCAGCACTAAAATAATGAAATTTTCATACGTAATTCCTTTCATAACACTACTCGGATACATAGTCATTATTTAATTAAAGTGGATTAGAAACAAAAGAACACTGAAAGATATTTAATAACTTTAAATTTACAATACCAGATTTTTATCATACACACCTTGAGATGAGAGGTTGGGAATTTTTTTAATTTCATTATATTATTCAAACACAATTATTGGTGCCTTTCAGTTAGTTGAGCGCCAGTGAAATATATATATTTCGTTGTATCACTGTATCTGCACTCGAAATTCTTCCTTCATGTATATATATATATAAATGTATGTGTATATATAGGGTGTTCCAAAATTCGACCGACAAATTAAGAGGGGTGATGGAAGGCATCAAAAGGATGAAAACTTACCATAGCACATGGGGTCGCAAACCACGGTTAGTGAGAGAAAATCGCATAAATATTTATGAAGGGTGTGACGTCAAGTGGAACAAAAGGGGCCAATAAAAAGTAGAAAAAATTTATATGATGTCAAGCATGATTATATTGCACTGCAGTTCAACGTCAGAAAGTAGATGACGACACAATTTTATAGAAATTGTTCAAAGTTGCAGCCACGAAGGTCATTGCACAGCCAGCACCAACGGGCGAAGGATTTCCGGATGCTTTACAACATATTCCTATAAAAATGTCTCGTTGTCTTTTTTCTGACTTTGAACTGTAATACATTATAATCATGCTTTAGATCAAATAAATGTTTTTTTCTATTTATTATTGGCTCTTTTTGTTCCACTACACGTCAAAGCCTTCATAATAATCTTTGCAATTTTCTCCCACTAAACATGGTTTGCGACCCCATGTTCTATAGTAAGTTTTCATCCTCTTGATACCTTCTATCAACCCTTTTAATTTGTCGGTCGAATTTTGAAACATTCTGTACATATGTATATATGTACTAGCTGACCCGCCCGGCGTTGCCCGAGCCCGTGTAATTCACTTAAACCTCTTAAAAAATGAAACTCTGGCCACGGTCTCCGAAAGCTTTGCCATCGTATACTAGCATGCTCGTACATTCCGGAAAATCTTTTATTTCCCTCTTACACTGCCAGGAGAGCATTCTGTTCTAAACAAACCTCTGAGATAAGTCCCCGCCACATTCTATGGCACTGTATAGTTGGCGTGCTACAAAATTCAACTGGTTTGGAGAAGATGGGAACATTATTAGCCGAGTTATTGAAATAAGGCACTCTAAAAAAATAACCTTGAGGGAGGTGCCAGGAGAAAGGATATATTTTTCATTGACGCCCGGCTAAACAAAAAGTACCTCATTATATTTACCTTCTAAACATGAACAAATATGTCTGCAACATATCAATATATAGCAGAAGATCTTATGTTGCATTTCTTGGGACCAGAAGTTGTACAGATGACAATTTTTTTGCATAATATTTTGAAACATTCTGTATATATGTATATATGTACTAGCTGACCTGCCTGGCGTTGACCAAGCACGTGTAATTAACTTAAACCTCTTAAAAAACGAAACTCTGGTCACAGTCTCCGATGGTCCATTTCACACATTGTTAAATTAAATAACAAACATGATCTAAATATGCCTGGACCAAATCATTATATTGCACATTTCCAAAAAACTTTAATGTAATAATAGCAAAATTTTCATTAAAAAACTCTGAATTAAGGAAATAAAGATGAAATAATCTGTGAAATTTAGTCCTCTAGAGCAGCGGTTCCCAGGGGTACGTGAAAATTATATTGGTAATGGCGGATGTCGCAAAAAGTAAAATTAAAAATGAAAACAGAAAACTTTTCATTTATGAGATACTTGTGTAAAATTAAAATAGGCTATTCGCTTAAAACGAAAGAAAATGTCTAAATTTAGTGATTGGTTTATCATAATGTCGTCATTATGTCATCTATCGTGCGATTTCACATCTGTCCCACCTTTTCTTTTCGATTTTTTTCTAGTAATTCTAGAAATACTTAAAAAAAACATGAATCGTATCAAGGCTTCTGGTTTCGACGATTAAAACCCATTTGAAAGTAGGCCATCATTTCATTGACTGGTCAGAATAAGCATAAACTAAGTAGCTTTTATTAACGGGTGTTTTTTTTTTTGAGTGGTGTATTATTTAAAAAGTTATTTTTAAATTAAAAAAAATATTTAAAAAAATTGTTCATATTAATTTTGTTTTTTAATAGTTAAAACTTCATCAGATTTTAGCCAATAATCTGAAAATCTTTAGTAGCATTTGGGGGCTCCGGAAAATAGGGCAGCCTAACTTAGTTCAGGTTTTTGCCCCCTGCAGGCACTAGAATCTATATATATATTTGTCCTACGTGGCATGGAAATAGGGCTGAATTTCTACCTTATCGTTGGCAACAACAGTAGTTTCCAGAGCTCAGACCAATGAACAGACAAGATTGTGTTAGCTCCACTTCCAATATGGCGGTCAGTGTCAGAGCAGTGAAACTCAAGCTAGCAATTATTAAAAATAAAATAATATGAACGTAATCCAAAGCGTCTGAGATGATTCCTGATTTTAATTCTGAGTAATATTGTTAATTTCAAACAAATTCTCAACTCTTATTTACAATTTATTTACGAATTTCACTCACACAAAAAATCGGAGATAATAAAATATAAACTTTCTAGAATGCCCCTGCTGCCATCTGTTGCTGTTTTATTGAAGTAAAAATAATTTCTTTTGCAGAAATCTATAATTAATTAGAGTAGTAAAATGTCGAACGAAATTTAAACAATCATTGATGATAAACTATCTTCCTACCACATAGTTTTTTTATTTTTTTAATGAATTTAAGCCGTGCTGTACCATATTATAGGTGCAATAAGTTTTAAACTAATTATGTTTCCAAGATCCTTTTTTCATAGTATTTAAATGATTTATATGCCCATTAGTAGCATTAACTAAATGCATTTTTAGTTGTGTTTTCAACGAAGTTTTCAATTACTTTTTTACATTAAAAAAATTGTCAATTTCATATGTTCAAATGATTTATTGTAGTACTTATTCTGGCTAGAATTACTAGCAAAATAAAAAGGGGCAAGCGAGCGAAGCAAGGTGGCACCACGTAGCGGTCTCAGGTAAAATAAGCGACTACATACAGAAGAAACCATATAGGTGGTCTCTATTTGATTGGGAAATCACACATTGGTGTGCCATTCATATTCCATCACACGAGGAAGTATTTCAGAGAAATGTTTTGTCATCATGCCTTCTGCACTGCAATTTAATGAAGGTAATTTAAGGATGTTTTCCATTGGCAGCCGTTGAATAAAATAAGAGAGAAGATTGAGCTTAACAACCCGTTAAATTCAGTTAAACTTAAAAACGCAAACCAAAGTTGAAAACACACTTATCAAACATAGACTGTAAATATCGCACATGTATGGTAACCAATATCTTTTGTGTATCCCTATAGATAAACTCAATGCACACAAGAGAGCAATTTATAGTGCACCTCAGTAATGCATATAATTTTCATTATATTTGAAATAGTGAAATATCACTAAATTATCGAGATTCGCACATGCTTAACATAAAAGTACTGATAATACTTATCAATAAATGTGTATAAAGGCTATTAGTATTTGCTATTAAAACTCAATTCTAATGTTATATGCCAGTAAAAAGTATAATTACTCAGTAATATTCATTATTCTATTTATCTTACCTTTGATAGATGCATTGAAATATATGATGATAGTAGGCACAGCATTATTTATCAGTCTGACACATGGGACAGATGTCAAATCAATCATATCCTCTGTGAAATAAGCAGAACACAGTGAACTATGTTGTGATGACTACAAACATATATAATAAATGTATAATATAATAACTATAAACAAATTAATAAATGTAAACAAAAAAAATATTATACTAACATTTTGTTTGAGAATCTTAAATCAAAACAAATGGAACAGATTTTATACCAGGGATCAATCCAGAGGAAAACATTCATTGGTTCATTTCACAGACACTTCACAAAATTATATTCCATAAAAATGGACTCCCTATAATTTTTTTTTTTTGCTGAAAATATACTTTTAGAACACACACACAAAATAAAAATAAATAAATAAGAATTTTTATTTTTTAGCTTTATAACAAAATATAGTGCTAAAAGGAACAGGTTGGCACTGTTTCAAGAACATCTGCCAACTTTGGGATTAATCAGGATTGATTTAAATAAATGTGGCATTTTTAAATTTACTAAAAAATAAATAGAAAATCAGTAGAGATGAGATCACTAAACAATAAAACAATGTAGTTTTTCTTTCAAAATTTTATTATTCACAAATTTTTTTTTAATTTACAAGACTTTTTTCCGATTAAGAAACAAACTATACATCAACCCCTGAATATACTATTATGTATAGGCTCAGATAATGACATTTCACAAGCCAGTGACAAATGGGGATTTCAGGGACTCCTTCCTATGACAATCAGAATGGTCAGCATTAGAACTTTTCCAGGTCATTTCCCTCCACTTTTGCATGATTTTAGAACAATTTTACTTTTAATATAAAATTTCCCCTCAGTTTAGAAATGGGCAAGTTGCTGTTTGGTGGAAAAAAAGGCCACTTTATATTCATATGGGTATTTTGTTAAAGCTCTTTTAATATTTAAAAGTTAGGGCATTCTTTTGAAGATCTAACAATAATAACATTTTTTTTAGTTGTGCAATCAATTTTTTAAGAGAAAAAGCACCAACATTTTTTTATGGGGGAGGGACGCAATTAAAAAAAAAAAAAATTTGTTTTTAAGTTTTTTTATTAAAGGGCATGCAAGAGTGAATTTCTGTTTACAAAAAAGAATAAAGTTGCTTTTCGAAAAACTAGATTAACACATTTTACAATGTAATTTTATATTTTGCTTGATTAGCCCATACGCACACGTGCCTATTTTTGTAACTTTAGCACACGCATGGAGTAAATCTCACCCGATTTTGTATCCCATTATATCTTTGATTAAATACGTTTTAAAAACAAATCTACTGTATGTATATTGTAACTTGCATCAGTTCTATTTCTATTTAAGAAAATAATCATGCTTTTTATATTTATTTACAGTTTTTATAGCAGTTTCTCTAATAATCACATTTTTTGTTAGAAAATATGGTATACCATTGCAAACGATATATTTTATACCTTAAAACATGAATTATTTCACAAAATTGATATTAATTACGTATAAAACCCGTTTATCAATATAAAACAGCAGTGTATATGCCACTCTTTCATTAAAATTATTTGAGTAAATTGTTAAACTACATATTTCTTTTTTTTTTAAATTTTAGCCCATTATTACTTAGCATCTTCAGAATAATTAATGCAAAATCTCTCTTACCTTGTCTTAAAATGTTATTTAGTAATTAATCTAACAGCATTCTGTACATTTCATTGTTACATGATTTTTACATAATAGACGATTATACAGTAGAAGATCTTTATAACGCAAACATAAAAACATAAAGTTGTGCGTTGTATAGAATTTTTTGCATTATATACATTATATTTTACACATCATTATACTTACATTGTAAACATGGCCAAAACATGTCTAGAACATATCAAAATACAGTTGAGTATCTTTATATATTGGATTCCTTGGAACCAGAAGTTGTACAGATTATGAATTTTTGTATAATGCAGATAGATCATTTCACACATTGTTAAATTTACTTTACATACTTGGTCCAAATATGCCTCGATCAAATCACTCATTAATATTACTCATTTTTAGAAAATTTCATTGTAATATTAACAGTTTTTTCATTAAAAAGTTATGAAATGAGGACATAAAGATGAAATAATGTATCCAATTTAGTCCTCTAGAGAGCATTAATTTTTTTACAATGTGGAATACAAGTGTTTCTTAACTACTAAATTCATTGTTTATGTCTGTGATGTTGTGCGTTATATAGCGAATTGCATTATAAAGATCTTCTACTGTATGTAGAATATGACAACAAAATTTTCCTATCTTCTTTTCATGCCCAAATAACACATTGCACATGTGTCCGTTTGCAAAATTTGTTTTTTTCATCTTCTTGAATGCCAGACTATGATTTAATTCCATTATGAAGTTCTTTAGAAAAAGACAAAATATTTTATCGATTAGTAAGGTGCTCCTTCACCAGTTTTATAGACCAACTGGTGAATATTGGTTCTCTTGCCTAGAAACTTTTGAATGAAATCATAATTCATATATAAAAGTATCAAATGACCATTTACAAGAAATGGACAAAATATCATTGTTCACATATGTGATTTTAATCTTTTGCAACAAGTAAAAGATCTCATTAAGCAATTAAAACCAGTCTCAACAGCTTTAGATATCTTGCAGGCTGATTCAACAACAATAGCAGATGCTTGTCATTTATGGTGCAATTTGCTGAAAGATGATAATTTGAAACCCCATTTTGTAAAAGTAACTTATAAAGAGATTTGAAAAAGCAATTTTGCCCTGGCATCTTCTTGCCTATTTGTTACACTCAAAATGTAAGGGTGAATACCTTAGTTACGAATAAAAAGAACAGGCCAGAGAATGGCTACAAAAAATAAATCCCTCTTTCCTATCATATGCCATGAACTTTGAAATAAAAAAAAAAAACTTTCCAAAGTACGTTGTTTTCAAAACAAGTAATTATGACAATTGATGCCAATAAGTGGTGGAGAAGTGTCACAAAGTCATGTAAAATATCCAAAGAATTTTGTGGGTTAATAGCACAGCTGCAAGCGTGCCCAGCCAGTAGTGCTACAATCAAGAGAATATTTTCCAACTTCTCTTTTGTACACTCAAAAATTCGAAATAGGTTGACAATAAGTAATGTTTCCAAACTTGTTTTTTGTTATGGAATGCTGAAAAAAGAATTATTTTGATGGTGATGAAAATGCCGCTAAATGTTGAATGTGTAATTTTTTATGTTATTGTTATTAAAATATTTAATTTTTTAAAAGAAATTTAAGATTTCACTTATTTGAACACAATATATTAGTTCATGTACTTACTACTATTGCTTATATTTTGCATCTCTGAATTATTGCATTATGCTGATTGATAGGTTGATACATCTTATTTTAAAACTAGAAGTGTTTATAATTTCTGTAGATTTTGCAATATTGTTAATTCATTGCAGCATAAAAATCAGACTAACAATGGCTTTTTTTCAATTAAAGAATTTTTTTATGATTAAATTAATAATTTCTCGGTAATTAAGATGAGCATATTAAATTATCATCATAATGCATTGTACTACTATTCTGTGATTGTTAATTTAAGATAAGTGAAAGAAATGAAACATGCATTTATATGTAAAAAATCAGTTTTTGCCTGGATGGTTTTTTCCACCTGCAGCAAAAACTTGCCAACCCTGTCACTAATTGTTAATTTTAGTATAAATATGTATTAGTATAAACACGGGTGTCATTAAAAAAAAAAGAAAGATGTGAGAAATTTCATGTATTTTAGATATTATTACATAACTAGGTTGTTTTATTGAGTTTTTTTTTTTTCCCATGTGCACAAGGCAATCATACTGCATTAGTGATTGCAACTTGGACAAATTTCATGCATTTTTCAGATGCTACAATTTTTTTTTCAATGTACGCAAAACTCTCATACATGCATTAATAATCCGGGCTATAATGAATTTCATACTTTTACACTTTCTTTATCAGACTTGAATATTAAGCAGTTTTTCTCCTTTCTTTTCTTTTACATACGAAGGGCTGAAACGAGCTTATTTTTCATCTGGGGCTAACATGAATTTTGGCACAGAGCCTCCCCCCCCCCCCCACTTCCTCCAGAAAGAAATTTACAAAAAGAATTTTACTAAATTTCAAATAAAAATTGTAATTTTCTAACTGAGTGAAAAAGTGTGTATGCCAGAATCAGGGAGATAGAGAGAAGGAGAACAAAGATAATGTTTCTACTTATGGAACTAAAAGCGGTACCTAGTATGGCGGCGTTTCTGGTCTTTTGGGCCTTTAGGAAGTGTAGCGCCCTCTATCTCTTTACCATGCTCGAAACCAAAATGCAGGAAGAGCAGACGACAATTTGTCATGTTTGACAGGTCACATGACCGGCCTTTGGGAGCACCAGCGCCACAAACTGGGTACTAATTCCCGGTCCATGTTGTGATCTTGAAAGCCTATCTTCACTGTTCTCCTTCTTATTTCTATCTCCATGGCCAGAATTCTCTTTGGCTTAAACAATCAGTCCAAACAAGCAAAAACACCCGCTTGCTAATGTTAATCCTATGGGACAGTTATTTTACAATATCTCATTTGAATTTCGATATTGGGCCATTCCATTGTGACGGGTGTGACATCCAGACAAATTTCAAGAGTTTATAATCTATATTTTGGGAAATAAATTAGCTAAGAAATCCCTGAAAAGTATTTTAATTATGTTTTCCCAAGCATGCTAATTTATTTCCCAAAATATAGATATAAACTCTTAAAATTTTGTCTGGATGTCACACTCGTCACAATGGAATGGCCCTATTTTTAAACGATTTTTTGCGCTGGATAGCTGAGATCGATCTCTACAACTACCGTTTTTCAATTTTGTTTACAGGTTTTTTTATTATTATTATTAGGCTATTTTCACTTTCGGAACCGTTTTCAAAAGTGAAAGCATCCTTACTAAAAAAAAAAAAAAAAAAAAAAACTGCAAACAAAATCGAAAAGTTTCTCCTCATTATTAATAAATTGTGAATCGTTTTACCTCATTATTTATTTTTCCAAACTATTTTCTTGAAACCTATAAAATCTTGAAAAAGTGAGGCAATAATATTTTTTGTATTTTATTTTACATAATATTGCTTAAATAAATATACATTTTAGTCGTTTTTAAATAGCATGGGTGCAATAAATACTGTTTTATCGCTTTTTGAGGGCGATCGTGAATGTGCTAATTTGGCGATATATTTCTGTTTATTTTGTAATTACGAACGAAGTCTTCTGTTAATATTTGGTTAATCTAGATTGTTTAAATATTGCTGTGAAAAGTTATACAGGAGAGTAAAAGTTACTTAACTGTTTATAACTAAACTTAACATGCCAACGCCAACACATGGCCAACTGGCCAACACATAACTCAAAATTCCTGAGTGTTGCCATTCTAAAGAATCCTGTGTGTGGGAAACATTGTTATTTTTTCAGATTCTGAAAAATTTGGATGCAGAAGATTGTTTTTGTGACACAAATTTTAAAAATAAAATAATAATTCCTTACTCTACCAAGCCAGATCGATATGACATGGCGATTTCATAATCAATAGCCATTTCAACCAACTGGCTACTTATAAGTATTTTGGTTTCGGGTTTTAGCAACACTCTGAGTTGAAGCTGATGTTTTTTACTGTATTAAAAACAATCGGTCAGGTCGGCGGGTTCGACTCCCGCCAGCTCCATTGCACACACTTTGTGGAGCTTTCGGATGTAACTCTCTGGTGTTGTAAATTTCCTTGTGACTATCTCGTCCCTGTATATTGACGATGACTTATAAGCGGGCACTTGATGTCAAGCACACAAGTCAGATGTATGTTATCAATAAACAATAAACAATAAAACAATCCATTATAATATATGTGGATTATGACAGCTATACAGAAGAAAGCTGCTCTCCGCGGCCAATAGGGTCAAAACAACAACTACTGTATTAATATATAGATAGGTACTAAGTTTTCTTAAGATATCCTCGTCTTTGGCTTATTTTTCTGCTAAAAGTATTAAAAAAAAAAACAACATTTCGTCAGTAGGCAACTAGATCCATAAATATTAAGAAACATTAATGCTATTTGTTGTGATAATGCATGTGAAATAACTCAATACCCTCAAACCTCGTTAACACGAAATCGCTTAACGCGAAATAATACTGAGGTCCCGTCAGATGAGCCTGAAAATCAATGTTAATTAATTCGTTTAACACGAAATAGAATTTCGGAAAATCCCGCGTAAGGCGCATTTTTTTTTTTTTTTTTTTTTTTTTCGTTCCAAAGTAAAAAAAAATCCTTATGCAATGTTTTCGATATTTTAAATTTACATGTCACATCCTCTTTTTAAAAATGGAATTTTCTCATGGTTTGAAAAATATATAAGGGGAAAAAGGGTTTCAGAAAATCGTGAAATACTAAATTCCTGACTAATCCCTGCTTTCCTTTGATTTCTAATGTGCGCAAGTGTTCCCACATTAACCATATGAGCTATAAATCAGTCACAATGAAAGTTTGGGTTAAGAAATTTCTTTTTTGAAAGTGATTGTTACATTACTCGGTTGACTGTATTGACTGTGACATAAACCATAGTCCGGGTTTCCAAAATCTCCTATCTGTGAGTGAAAGTAGTGACAATCCTTACTTCACTACCTGACTAACATTTCTGAAATTCTGTTCGCAGCTGCTCTGTAGAATTCTGTAAAAGATGAGTCAAAAACAGCAAGCTGTATCTTTAGAAACCAATTAAAAATTTTAGAACAAAGTTAGCGATAAAGTGCTGAAAAAAATCAGAAAATGCGGCGAAGGATACCTACAATTCTTTTTAATTGGTCCTCTCTACAATTTTAAAGAATCGTGAAAAGATTGAAGCGGCTTATACTGGGAGTCAATTCAAACCAGTAAGAAATGTGTAGAAGAAAGGATGCATAAATTGAAATTGCTCATTTGCGGTGGATAAAAGAGGCAAGAAGCCAGAACATTGTTTTATCTTTTTGCAGTTTTGCAAGAGAAAACAAAAGCTTTTGCTGATGCTCTCGATGAGAGATATTTGATATGTTCTAACGGATGACTGACAAGATTTAAAGAGCGTCGTAGATATGTAGTTAAAAAACGAGAATTTTTTTCCGAGTACAGTTGCATAGATGAAGATGTGCTGACTTCGGATGTGACGACAGACGAAGAAATAATTGCTGAAAAAAAGATGACAACATTGAAGTGTCAGACGAGAATAATGAAACTGACACAGAATGGAAAAGTTTAGTGTCATTAAATGAATTTACCATAGCATTGAAAACTGTACAACGTTTCCTTATGGAACAAGAGGATGCTTCCCGAACATTGGACAAATTAGATGAAGTCCATACGTTCTTAAAAAAACTACTTCACAAAAATTGAAGCAAAAGCCAATAACAGACTATTTAAAAAAATGATTAGCAAGTAAATAAACTTATTATTGCCTAAAAAACGATGATTAATTGTTAATGAAATTGTCTATTTCTTATTAATTAATGATTTTATGAGCAAAGATATATTTGTAGGTTGATTTATTTAGTTTTTATATCTAACAAAGATATCGCCACTATTATGACGGTTAACACAAAAAAAATTCGCAGTCCCTTCAATTTCGTGTTAACGAGGTTCGACTGTAATACTAGAATATGGTCAAACCAACAATTTGGAGATTTTTTTCTTACACACGTCAAGCTAAAATACAGCAAACTGTGAAGAGATTTTTTCCCCTAACACTTCACGCAGTTACTGCAAATGATTGATTAATTAGATACAATTCTGATTTGTTAGCAACTTTGCTAATAAAATCATAGACCAAATGTCACAGATGCATCGAGTTGGGTATGATTTTTTTTTTGTGCCATTTTGGCGAGAAAAGCCCGTTTTCGAATGCATGTTAGACCTAACCTACGAAAACAGCATTTTCTGTATAAAATATTTTATTTTTCTTTTTTCCTTTTAAGTTTCATTTTTGCAAATTGAATCAAATTTAGTGATAATTTAAAACTTCATTTCCTCTGAGAAATTTTATTTATTTTCCTTTAATCATTATGGAATCTCTTTTTCACGTCTTTTCCTATTAAGTGTGTTGTATATTGGCGTTGCTGGGATTCGATCCAGGGATCTCATGAACAGGAGGCGAGAGCGCTAGCGTCAAGCAAAAGGCCAAGCCAGTTACTTTCAGCTAGTAACTCGCTTTAAACTGTTCATGTGAGATGAGATCGCTACACCTATATTTAAAAAAAAAAATTGTTTTCATTCTTTTTCAAGTTATTTATTAAAAAATCCATTTATTAGCAATACCTAAATGTCTCTTTTATGGGGATTTCAATTTTAATCTTGAGAGGTGTGTCTGTGGGTAGGTGTGGGGCATTTCTAAACTTAATTTATCTTTAAACATAAAGATTTGCGCAATTGTAAGATGGTAGACACAATATAAATTGCTTGATATGATTCTGGAAAACATGCTAAGGAAAATACAATGTAATTAGGGTTATATAACTGCAATGGCAAATTGAGCATTTAAGCAGTGTCAAAGAAATTTGGAGGGTAAAAAGTTCATGGATATATTGTATATATTATATATATATAGGTATATCTATATACAGTAGAAGATCTTTATAACGCAAACCTAAAAACATGAAGTTGTGCATTATATAAAATTTTTCGCTATATAGATCACATTTCGCACATCATTAAATTTAGCTTGTAAAACATGGCCAAATATGTGTGAAACATACCAAAATACAATAGAATATCTTTATATTGCATTCTTTATTACCAAAAGTTATATATTATAATTTTTTGCATAATATAGATCATTCCACACATTGTTATTTTTACTTTATAAAGATTGTCCAAACATAGCTGTATCAAATCATAGCAATTTTTTCAGTAATTAGCTCTGAATTAAGGAGATAAAGTTAAATTAATGTATCAGATTTAGTCCTCTAGAGAATAGCAACTATTTATAATGTTAGAATCAGGTGTTTCTTAACTGAAAATTCATTGTTTACATCTGAGAAGTTGTGCGTTATATGGAGAATTGCGTTATAAAGATCTTCTACTGTATATTGTCAATAATAAAATTTTGTAAGAAAAATCCTGTCCAGTTTTTCTTTTTATTGATCTCTTTTTGGGGGATAGGGGGTGGGTTTAAGAAAGTCTCATTTATTTAAATTGACCCTCATAACTTGGCAGATATTCTTGAAACAGTGACAACCCTTTCCTTTTAATAATTAGGTACCGTAATTTGTTTCATTGCTTTAATATAACAATTCTTATACTCTTTGTGTATTTGAAAAGTTTATTCTCAACATAAAATTTTATAAAGTGTTAATTTTTATAGAATATAACTTTGTTATGAACCTAATTTTCCCCTGAATCGATCATTTGTATAAAATGTTTTTGTGTTAAGATTGTAAAAAAAATGCTACTATTATTATTTTTGTTTACAATTTTAAATTTGTTTATAGTTTCCAAACGATCACTTGTTGATATTAGAAACTCCATGTAAAGATTAGAGTCCATCATGACATAATTTACTGAGTTGATTTCTGCTTATTTCATGGAGGATGTACTTGACCAGATTATATTTCATGTGTCAGGCTGAGAGATAATGCTTTGCCTATTATTTTCGTAAATTTCAATGAATATTTCAAAGGTGAGATAATGAGAATAATTAATCTTGTTCTGTAATTATACTTTTTAACAACAAATAATATTATAGTTGAGTTTTTACGGGTAATTACTAATAGCCTTTCCTTTATCAACATTTATCAATAAATGTTATATTGCTAATAATAATAATTCATGTATGTATATCTATCTATCTATCTATCTTTCTATCTATATTTTTTTAGGCTTAATGCTGAAAATATTTGAGGAAATAACTTATATTTACTATGAATTATACTAAGGATGCTCTTCTGACAAATCCATAAGTTATTCATATTTGATTTTCTACTTATTAAGTTTAATTTTTTAGTATCATTTCGTATGAATTTTATACTGTCTCTTTCTTTGTTTTTCACACATGGGATTACATTTTAACTACATATATTTATATATACAGTTCCTGCTAAAAGTCTGTGCACACCCCCAGAAATCGAAAAGGAACTTATTTATCGTACATTCTGCTACTTGTGTGTGAATAGAATGTGATAAAAATAACAAAATATATTATTTACATATCGGTTCAACTCAAAAAACTGAAAAAAAAATTTCAAAAAATTAATTTTATGCTTGGAGACATAATTTTAACAAGGTACTTTGCACGTTTTGCCTGGAGTTGCATCTAACCGGAATTTGATGATTAATGGTTTGTTTACTATCAAGAACGGTCATGTATACCTGTAATAATTTGTTATGTGAGCACGAAGTGATAGTAGTAAATAATCAAACATTATTGATGTGTGATTATGCTCTTTTCATATTGCCAGTGAGTTTCTTGAAATCTCCAGTCAGTCAAAGATGCCTAAAAAGGAACTGTGAGTTGCTGAAACACGTGCTCAAATTATTGTTTTGAGAAAAGAAGATTATTCTTTATGAGAAATGTACAAATGGTATAAGGTTACGGTTGTCCCAACTAAAAATGAACTGCAGTATTTCTACAGAAGTGAATTAATTTTGAAGTTTTTCTGCAGTCAACTGTAGATTTTCTATAGTGGAACTCAACTATAAAAATACTTCAGTTATTTAGCAGCTGAATTGCAGCATTAAATTTTTTAATTTAAAACAAATATACATATAAAAATCAATCAATGATGTTTATCGTTAAAATTTTAGAACTAACCAGGGACCAACTTACAGATTTGGGGACCCTGGGCACAAACATAACAGGGGCCTCCTATAACATTTTTACTGCAAATCTAATGTATTAAAATCATATCATCTGTTATACTAATTTACTATTCATACAATATTATAGGGCCAGGTGGGGGAAAATATGTATAAAATCAAGCATAGATTACAAACATAACATTATTTTTTACTATAATTTAAATGTTACTTTTCAGTACTTTATTTAATAAGGCAAGTATTCATAAGCCTATTTTCCCCCATGTTTGGGGAAAATGGGCCTAGTATTAAATTAAGTGAATATTTGAATAAAAAGAGGCTATTACAATGTTTAATCTACAAAAAGTCATTTTATTGTACTCTTAAGTACATATTTAAATAGAAACATATTATTGAACAATGTTTTTTAAAATATTCAATTAAAGAAATAGTGTCCACGGTTGCCAAATTTTGGTTCCTTTACTATGCTATTAAATTTTATCTACATTTGAAATAAATTTACAACTTTCTAATAATAAGCAAGTTTTAATTATTCAAAATTAAAACTATACAACTATAAATTTACTTAATTTGTAATTTTTTTAGCTAAAATTTAAGTGGAAGTATTGATTTTTTTTAAATTTATTTATGGATTTACATTTTATAAAACACAATCAATTATATCACTAAATTTTACTGTAAAATTTAACTTCATTATAATTTGTACACAATATTATGATGCTAGCTTTCAAATAGTATTATTTATCATACCTTAATTTCAATTAATGCAATATTTCCTTGTTTTTTTCTTTTAATCTATTTGTAATATTGTTTATGTATACAAATTAGCTACCTGTTTGTTTTCTTTGTTTTTGTGTGATTAAAATCTGATATAGCTGATATATTTTACCTGGTATTTATCAGGTATTTATAGGATATTTATAATTACCTGATAAATATACCAATTGAAAAGATATTCATGTGTCCACCTCCCCCCCCACCCCTCCCCCCCCCAAAAAAAAGGTTTTTTATGTAGAATTTTGAAATATGCATGCAAAATAAATGTTGAAAATTCTTATTTTGAAGGATTATCCTTGAAACTCTTTTTTTTTTCTTTGTAAAGAATTAAAGAGAATTTTTAAGCCAAACTTTAATAAAATATTCAGAATATGCATATTGCTGTTAAAAGAAAAACGAAAAAAACACAAATTCGAAATTGCTTTCATACATACACACAAAGCTTTTTTTGGACATTGTAATTTAGCTTCAAAATAACTAATTTGTATTTTCATTACTTAATTTATTTTTTACTGATAACCGAAGAGCATTAAAAAGAGGAAAAGAAACATTTATTGGTGAAATCAAATTGGCAGTAATTATTTTAACCTTGCCGTTTCATCTCAGCAGGTTTTACTGTATATATTTGGCCATTTTTTTAGTACATTAAAAACAAACTTGACAAATTGTCTTATAAATTATGCTTATGCAGGTTTCATGTTTATCAAATATACAATTTTTTATATGTATATCACATTTGGAGATGGTTAATAGTACAATATTACTTTAGTACAACAGTATTAATTAATCAGTAACACTACATAATACTACAGTATAAAAACTGATCAAAACAAGATCACTGAGTACCAAAAAAAGTTCCGTGTTAGACAGGTTTTGGTTTTATGAGATTTAATAATGTGATATTTCTGACGATAGGTACATGATTTTTTTTTCGTTTGACAGGATTCTGTTATACCTAGGTTCCACTTTTGCAGTTTTTACTGCAATTAATTAGTGATTAAGTTTAAGTTATTATTTTATCTGGTTTAAAATTCGAAAATGAGAAACAGCATGGGATTAATAACTATGCCAATGGTAGTAAGACTGTTAAAAGAGAGGTATCATGCTTTAGATATTGTAGTAATAGAATGTTACTATTTTGAACTTCAAAAAAAGGAATCAATTCTTTGAAAAGTTATCTTTTCATTATATTTTTTTTCAAACAAAACTAAAACAAGAAAGAAAAATCATGCGTCAAGCATAGATTATGAAACACTTTCCAACATATTCAGAATACAGTAACAAAACTTCACCATTTAAAAAGATAAAAGATAATGTTTAAGTAATATGCAACATAGTATGAAAAATTTAAAGAAAATAAGTTGAAACTGGTGTGAATCAATAATAACTAAAAGATCTTCTTAAAACTCCATCAAAAACTTTTAAATGCGCTAGGCCTTTCGAAAGATCTGAGTCTATCTTCGACAGGCGCAAAAAAGACGTGCTTCTACTATGAAAGCAGCAGCAATGTCAGCAGCACGTCTTTTTTGCAGCTGATGAAGAAGACTCAGATCTTTTGAAAGGCCTAGCGCATTTAAAAGTTTTTGATGGTGTTTTAAGAAGATCTTTTAGTTATTATGAAACATTTAGTTTAGTTGAAAAACGCATAACACATTTGAAAATTCCATTTCAGCAATTTCCATTAATAAGTGGAAATATACTTCAATTCTTTTCTGCAGCTGTGTATATGATCTATAGCATTTATACGCACCAAGTAATGTACAAAAAATTAGTTTAAAAACTTTAAAAACACAACACAATTGGAAACTCATTTCTGGCAATTATTGCTCATAGACAGTAGTGTAACCAAATTATTTTATGTGTCCCTGTAAATGAATGAAAAATTCTATGCACACCATATTTTATACCAAGCATCTTGTAGTGCACATAAGTGATGTATATCAATTTTAATATGTTTGAAATTGTGTAACATCATTAAAGTACATTGCAAATGATTTTTCTCTATAGATCATAATGTAACGAAAATGTTTTGAGAGCCTCTGTAAACGAACTATAATTACTACACACTTCATTTTTAATATCAAACATGCCACGGTAAATCTCAATAACATATATCAATCACATGGCATTCTGAGCATGTTTATGTGAGGTAAAGCATGCACAGACAGACTGACAGATAGACGAATTTGACTGATAAACAAACTTTTTTTTAAACCAAGTACTCAATAGAGTGGCTTTGGCGTGGGTGTGTTTTCAAGAATTATTTATTTCATGTCAAACTCACTAAAATTTAAACAAAATTGAAGAATATTATTGTGATTGTTATATGTTTACTAAATTAAATTCTAAATTCAGATAAAATGCAATATTCTTGCATGTCATATTATATCAGTATAATATGCATTGCAACTGCTATAGGTGTTTAAAAAGGAAATGAATTTTTGTAACAAAATATAGATGTAGAATCAGTGGAGCACAGAAAGTGGGGGTCCAGGCTGCCACAATTTCTATATAGTAATCTTCACCTTATAATGGAATTTTTCTATTAAAAAAGGTGAAAATTCCTATTCAAAAATAGTGGTAGTCTGACCCCACCCCATCCCCCTCATACCAGTTGAATGCACCATTGTGTAGAATACAGAATTATTCAAATAAAAGACTATCTTTGACAACAAGATCTAAGTTATAGAAACTGTAAAAAACATAATGTGCTTTTTGAAACTGTAATACCATAAATTTGAAAATTCCTATAGATTTACTTTTTTAAGAAATCAATTATACTTTCATTTCAAACCTAAAACGTAAAGTTCTCTATTGAGATGGAACACAGCTACTTCTTTCCAAAAATGATCAGTGTATAATTATTTAATTTTTCTTGCAATTTACCAGAAGTAAACAATGCCATTATGAAACAAATTTCTTTTGTTTTAATGGAAAATAAAACAGGTAATTTTCTTTGCACTACTTACTTTAAATAATTATTTATCTACCTATTAAAACTTTTGAATTTTTTCAAGCATCAACAGCCTTAGAAATCACTCCCTAAAAAATGTATCATTACAGGGATCTGTTTAGAAAAAATTTAGGTTCTTTAAAGAGTCACAAATCTTTTCACTGCAAAACAAAACCCTTCACAAAAATTTTTGCTTTAAAACAGGAACCTTTACAAAATTTTTAGTTTTAAGTATAAACTATTCCATCTCCAAACTGAACTTTTCACAAATTTAATCATTTTTAAATAAAATCTGATCTTCACAAAAGAGCTGGCCAAATAACCTATTATTTAGGGTGTTTTTTTTTTTTACACAAACATACAGGATAGTGTTAAAAATAAACAGGAACCCATATTTAACTATAATTTAAAAATCATAAATTTATGACTTAGGTTTTTCGCAAATATAAAAAACTTTTCACAAAAACAGGATCCTGTGAGAAAAATCTAGTCAGAACCCTGCATTAGCTTCTTTGGAAAGCATGAACATTAGGGTGGTTCTTATTTTTGAAGTTTTAAAATGCATTGCTCTCACCCTCTAAATTTGTTCCATTATATCTAAAAATAATTCTTGTAGAATTTAATCGCTAAAAACTAGTACTTATAGGTAGCTCAAGGAAGCATAATTTTCATAATTTGGGATCATTTTGTTGTTTTGTTCTGCTTTAACTTGAAAAAATATATCTAATCCCAGTATTAATAAAATTATTTAAATATATTAAAAAGTCACTTATGTACACTATCAAATCCATAAAAGCTTTTGTAAATGTAATTATTAAGTTAATTATCCAAAAATAATTCATTGATATAAAGATAATAAATGTCTGGAATTATTTGAAGAATGAAGACTGATTAAAGAAGGATAAAGGAAACTAAAAAGCATGCACTTTCTTAAAAATTACATAACGTATTTCATATTGCTCATGCCAATACAATCTTCGCCTTATGGAATTTTTCTATTAAAAAGGGTGAAAATTCCTATTCAAAAATAGTGGTAGTCTGACCCCACACCAGTTGAATGCACCATTGTGTAGAATACAGAATTATTGAAATAAAAGACTATCTTTGACAACAAGATCTAAATTATAGAAACTAAGAAACATAATGTTTTTCGAAACTGTAATATCATAAATTTGAAAATTCGTATAGATTTACTTTTTTAAGAAATAAATTATACTTTCATTTCAAACCATAAAACGGAAGAGTTCGCTATTGAGATAGAACACAGCTACTTCTTTCCAAAAATGATCAATATATAATTATTTAATTTCTCTTCCAATGTACGAAAAGTAAACAATGCTATTATGAATTGCAATTTTAAGAAACAAATTTCTTTTGTTTTAATGGAAAATAAAACAGGTAATTTTCTTTGAACTACTTACTTTAATTAATTATTTATCTACCTATTAAAACTTTTGAATTTTCTCAAGCATCAACAGCCTTAGAAATCACTCCCTAAAAAATGTATCATTACAGGGATCTGTTTAGAAAAAAAATTAGATTCTTTAAAGAGTCCCTCACAAATCTTTTCACCGCAACATTCCTTCTGTCAGAACATAATTTTTTTCCGTTTTAGACAGGTTTAGCTTTTAAAGGTATTACTGTACTACACTATGCCCATTATATGAAACTATGTATCGCCTTCCCCTCCCCTCTCCAGAAAAAATTATTATTGATATCTGCCCCTATCCAAGACTGGAGGTTTCATGCTTCCCATGCTCTGGTTCATAGATAAGTTGTAGGGAATAAAACTCCATTGCTGCTAAGAGTACAGATGCTTATTTAAAGGCATTTGGGCATATTTTCTATTTAATAATGTGTAGGTGCAAAAAAAAAAAAAATTGAAATCCGAACTTATTTTCAAAGATAACACAGAAAATTGTTTGGTCTCCTTGTGAATCCATATAACTTTTAAATCCGGGTTAAAAACTTTTTGGGGCAATAATTTTTCATAAAAGCATTAAAAATCGATTTTTCAGTCTTGTTGGGGGCTTCTATAAAAGAGAATTCTGAGTGCATTGTACCCGCCCTGCTGTACGCTACTTATAGTCTGCCCTGAAAAATATTTTTATCTATTCTGTTAAAAGAAGCAAAATAAATATGTATAATTCATATACTTTTTTCATTCATATATATTTTTTTCAACATTCCTAAAATATATTTTATTAATAAGTAAACCATATCGTACAAGTGCATAACATATTATCTCCATAGCATATGAATTCAAACTACAACTTTGAATTCTGACCACTAAATTAGTGGTAGGAGAATGGGGACCTCCATCATGACTCACTGGACGCTACTGGTAAAAACCCGTTTTGTTTACTACAGGTATATTCCAGAACCGGATCCTTTACTTTGTTGGAAACACACAAATCTAATACAGAAAAGGATACTTCTTTGAAAATGGAAATAGTCAAGAGACAGGGGAATATTCTTGTCATTTTAGGTGTGCTTTGCTGTCTCTCTTTTAAAAAGTGAATTAGAACTTATTTATTTATTTAATAATTAAAACAAATTATTCTTAGATAAGGTAACAAAATTATAAATATGCTTGGATTGCAGGCTTTCAAAACTTTAAAATTGTTTACTACAGATATCATATTCCAGAACCGGATCTTTTACTTTGTTGGAAACAGACGAATCTAATACAGAAGAGGATACTACTTTGAAAATAGAAATAGTCAAGAAGCAGGAGAATATTCTTGTCGTTTTAGGTGTGCTTTGCTATCTCTCTTTTAAAAAGTGAATTAGAACTTATTTATTTATTATTAAAAAAAAATCTTAGATAAGGTAACAAAATTATAAATATGCTTGGATTGCAGGCTTTCAGAACTTTAAAATTTGTAACTTTGGTTTACCTGTTTTTAAACTTCATAAATTTATCCACTTTTTAAAATTCAATAAGAGTTGTAAACCAAAATGCACAGTGTCAAAAAAGACATAATGATTCAGCAAATTCAATATTTAGCACAAAAATGTAAAATTATTTAATTAGTTTTTTACTACTTAGTACATATTAATTTATAATTTTTTCCTTAAAGAATCATCAAAGTATCATAATTCCACTTTTCCTCAAATTGATATAATGCTTGTAAACAAACATTGCCTAATAGTATCAGACGTGTCATTCAGTTATTAATTTATGTATTATTAGTATTAAATTAGTAGTGTTAGAAAGTTAAAAAGTCCAAGTTAGAAATATTTTTTTAACATATTTAAGCCAGTCCTGAGTATGCAAGTAGAATAAATTATTTCAATTGGAAAAACAATAACTAACTCAAAAGTCATTAATCTAAAAAAATAATTACAATGTGTTATGAAATGAAAATGAAATTACATTTACATGAAAATGAAGATTACCAGAAATCAGAAGAAATGTTTTAAATGCATTTTTAAAATGTATTTTTTTATTTGTAATTTTAAATATAGTTTTCAGTACAGTACAGGAAGGAAAAAGAAATATTGAAAAGCCCATAATTATGGTTACACCAAGTAAAATAATATTTTATAAATAAGTTAAACAAAATTTCTTTTCTGTTGTATTTAAAGAAAAAAGCACATTAGAAAATTGGAATATAGAAATATATTTGAAATATGATAAAAATTTTGGAAAATGATAAGATAGTTTAATTTAAAACTCATATAGAAAAATCAAAAGGAAATTTGCTTTGATAAAATTGTAACAATTATTTCTGTTTAGATCTTATGTTAGCATTTACAACTAGTGTCAAGTGGTACCTTTTTAACCAAAGAAAAACTATCAAAAACATTTATTATGCTTATTATTAAGCCTTAAAGTATGTATGCATATCTTTTAGTGAAATTGATTTCATTACTTCTATTCTGATTTATCTTTTTCTTAGAATTTTCCACTAAGTAGTGGGTTTTCTTGACCAGAAAAAATATTGTTGAGGATTATTTTCAATTCCTTCCAGTTCAAGGTAATATAATACCTTAATTTGTAATATTTCAGTGACTCTTCAATTGTATTCTTCCAATTCAGTTTTCTGACAATTCAATCATATTCTTTCATTCTTTGATTTCATACCTGCCTCTAATGTTGCATTAGTCCTCCATCATAGCTCTTATGTAATGCTTCAAAGTTACTCTAACGAATAGGCTATTTCAGAAATATAGTCATTCCTTCATAGAGAATTAATTCTACAATCTTACTCTTAAGCTGGCATATGTAACTGTAATACCACTTCCTTAAATGTCACCATCATTTAATTTTGTTAGGTCGTTTCCTGATAATCTGACACTCTATTATAAGATGCACTTGCTTAAATGACACTTCTTAAACATTTCTCCTGTAATTTAGCATAGCCATATCTATAGAAATTTGCATCTATACTCTATAATTATGGGAGTAAATCTGTTTTGTTTTACGTGTATTCAACTAAACACATCTGTATATTAGAATTCCATTTTCCACAAAGATAATTTATTTTTCCTCAATGCTTATAAAGTGTACTTTTTTTGTTTCTTATTAAATAAAAAAGATATGTAATTGTAAAATTTCAACATATTTTTTTTAATTTATGGTAGTAGATATATATATATATTTTTGTTTACAGTAATTGTAATTATTTTCCCATCTTTTTACAATTAGGAAATGCATCTGGTAATATTCTTATCTGTCATGCCCCTTGACCTTTAAGCGTCAAGAAAATTGGAAGTCTACTGTAGTTTTTAATATTATATTAGAATTTTGTGTTAAATTTTTATTACTTTAATTTAGTTTTTTATGGTGATTTTAATTTCTCACGTGTTCTTTTTTTTTTTTTAATAGATTTTTAGTTAATTAAAAAAATATGATATATTAACTCAATTCTATTTATTGCAGATACCTAAAGCCATAAATGCAGATACATCATATCACTGAAAGCAATATTTAAACCGTGAAATATGCAGCAAATCATTTCTTTACCAAAACCTTTTGAAAAAGAATCTTCTATCTCACATGAAGGAAAATCGTTCATCTGTGAGACATGTAACAAAAAATTCTCTTTTAAGAGTGCTTTAAAAAGTCATCTAATATTTCATACTGGCGAGAAGCGTTTTGTGTGTGAGATATGTAACAAGAAACTGTCTAATAATAGTGCATTGACATTGCATCTAAAGATTCATACGGGTGAGAAACCCTTTATGTGTGAGATATGCAACAGGAAATTCTCTCAAAAGACTAATTTAAATTACCACAAACGTTATCATACTGGCGAGAAATCTTTTATATGTGAGATATGCAATAAGAAATTCTCTCTTAAGTCTCATTTAAATACTCACCTTCACAATCATACTGGTGAGAAACCTTTTGTGTGTGAGACATGCAACAAGAAATTCTCTCATAAGGGTAATTTAATCAAGCATCAATTACTTCATACTGGTGAGAAACCTTTTGGGTGTGAAGTATGCAACATGAAATTTTCTCATAGTGGTTCTTTGAAAAGTCATCTGTTAATTCATACTGGTGAGAAACCTTTTGGGTGTGAGCTATGCAACAAGAAATTCTCTCAAAAGAGTACTTTAAATACTCACCTTCGCTCTCATACTGATAAGAAACATTTTGTGTGTGAGACATGCAACAAGATATTCTCTCATAAGGGTAACTTTAATCAGCATCTCTCAAGTCATACATGTAAGAAACCTTTTATGTGTGAGATATGCAACAGGAAATTATCTGATAATAGTGTCTTGAAAAGGCATTTAATGATTCATACGGGAGAGAAACCTTTTGAATGTGAGGTATGCAATAAGAAATTTGCTCAAAAAAGTACTTTAAAAAGTCATATGTTAGTTCATACTGATAAGAAATATTTTGTTTGTGAGACATGCAACAAGATATTCTCTCATAAAGGTTACTTTAATCAGCATCTCTCAATTCATACAGGTGAGAAACCTTTTATGTGTGGGACATGCAACAGGAAATTCTCTCTTAAGGCTCATTTAAATAATCACCTTCGTTCTCATACTGGTGAGAAACCTTTTGTGTGTGACATATGCAACAAGAAATTCTATCAGGAGTGTATATTAAACAAGCATCTGTTACTTCATAGTCAGAAAAATTTTGTGTGTGAAACATGCAACAAGAAATTCTCTCATAAGAGTAGTTTAATCAGGCATCAATTACTTCATAAAAGTGAGAAACCTTTTGGGTGTGAAATATGCAACATAAAATTTTCTGATAGTAGTGTCTTGAAAAGGCATTTAATGATTCATACGGGGGAGAAACTTTGAGGATGTGAGGTAAGCAATAAGAAATTTACTCAAAGTAGTACTTTAAAAAGTCATATGTTAGTTCATACTGATAAGAAATATTTTGTGTGTGAGACATGCAACAAGATATTATCTCATAAGGGTAACTTTATTAAGCATCTCTTAATTCATATCGGTGAGAAACCTTTTCTGGGCTAGACATGTAACAACAAATTCTCTCATAATTGTAACTTAAACTGGCATGTATTAATTCATACTGTTGAGAATGCTTTTGTTTGTAAGAAATGCTATAAGAAATTATCTCAAAAGAGTCATTTAAGCACACATCTGTCACTTCATACTTCTGTTGAATTTTTTTGAGTGTGAGATATGCAACAAAAAATTTTCATGTAAGATTGATTTAAGCTAGCAACTGTTAAATCGTACGTCTTATGTGTGAGACTGCACCAAAAAATTTTCCAAAAAGTTTTAGTTCAATGCCCAGCTTAGTTGTCATGCTGGTGAAAAACATTTATTTCCAAATTTGGTAACAAATCATTTCTTCAAAAGTTTGATTTTATTAAGCATCTGTTATTTCTTACGTGTGAGAAACCTTTTGTTTATGAGACCTGCAACAAAAGTTTTTCTCAAAAGTGTACTATAAATACTTAGACTGTTGATAAACCTTTTTTCTATGAAATAGTATGCAACAAGAAATTTACTGCTAATAGTGCCTTTAAAAAGCAACTATTAATTCATACTGCTGAGAAACCTTTTGTGTGTAGATATGCAGTAAGAAATTCTTTCATAAGGAATAATTTAAACAAGCATCTATTATTTCTTATGGTGAGAAACCTTTTGTTTGTGAAACATGCAACAAAAGTTTCTGTCAAAAGTGTACTTTAAATTTTTATACTGGTGATAAATATTTCTTGTTTGAATTATAGAACAAGAAAATTTCACAAAAACTAATATGAGTGTTTAACTTCTCTCTCATAATTTATTGTTTGCTATAAACTAATTTTTATACTTCCTTTTTATAAGGACCTTGATGTAATGTAGTGTAAAAAAATGGAGATGTAATTGAAAATGCATTTTCTACAATTTTAACCTATAGACAATTATTTGTTCAAAATGTTTTTTGCAACACTCCATATTATCTATAGACATGTATGCATATTACATAGTATATTATAATTTAATTTGGCTGAAAAAAGTATAAAACAACTGAAAGTGCTTTTCCAGAACTTACAATCTACATTATAATAGTGCAAGTCATGTGACTGCCATAAACAGTTACATGCTGGCCGCTTTGCTTTTCATATGCCAAGTGGCCATATTTATTCAAAATTCATTTTTTAATAAAACTGCATAAAAATTATTTTTTTAAGAAGATCGTTCAAAAAAATTAATGTCTGAGAGATGTGTTACATTTGGATATGTGTATATCCTGAGATAACTTCAGTTGAAATTAGGTTGAGAGCTCGTTATCTCGTTTCATCAAAGTAAATAAACACAAGAGATTCGTTCATCGTGAGCGATAGAGATATTAAACAATGAAGAAAATCCTTTTCATGGAAAGAACCAACCATCTGCTTTTTGTTACAAGCTTTGTTTGGGTAATTTAATGAATTTATTTAAATATGCAATTAATATTAGCATGTTTGATATTAAAATGATCAGCATGTCAGCAGCAAGATGAATCATTTAATAAAACATGTTTTAAAGAACATATTTTTGTTTACGTACACCCAATTTATAAAACACCTGCTAACTACAAAGAACTGTAACAAAAAATGAAATATTTTTTTATATATGTCCAGGGCATTTATATTGTATATTGTCCAGGGCATTTGCAATTGGTTCCAGTAGTTCAAATATTTCTTTTCGCATGACATATGTTTCTTAATATTTGTGTCGATTTTCTCTATTTTCTTCGCTCAGTAAAGTAGCCCAACTTTTAACGTAAGTTTTGAGTACATCTTTCATTGAATTCCATCTAGTTTTGCTAGAGAGAATTAATTTCGAAGCATTTATATGTGATCTATATAATGCATTTAAAAGTGATTACTGTGAAAGTACATAATAATTTGTAACAAGTTTCTTTTGATTGTTGGAAACTGATTTTGAATGTCATTGGATATTAAATTGAACACATGTTCTGAGCAACCATATGTAATAACATTTAAATGCTCATTTGCGCTTACTAAATGTTACATTTTGCTGATAGATGCAACATTATCTATAACAACTGATCCAGTGGAGCTCTGTAACTCCAATTCACATTTTCTGATCCAAGCAATAATCTTTTTTTTTTCAAATTTTCAGATGTATGAGCTTTTTAACTAGTATTGATTGTATCAATTAAGTACACATTACCTGTCTTGGTTGTAACAGTTACACATATCACTGGTTCATTATGTACATTTGACCATGTATTAAGTTTATTTTTTTTTTATTATTGTAGCAGAATTTTGCTTTCCACTTTCATAGATGGAATCTAATAAATGCTTTCTAATTATTTACCACAACTTTTATATTTAGCTCCAATACCTTTCCTGATTTCAATTAAGTACACATTACCTGTCTTGGTTGTAACAGTTACACATATCACTGGCTCGTTATATACATTTGACCATGTATTAAGTTTATTTTTTTTTTATTATTGTAGTAGAATTTTGCTTTCCACTTTCATAGATGGAATCTAATAAATGCTTTCTAATTATTTACCACAACTTTTACATTTAGCTCCAATACCTTTCCTGATTTCAATTAAGTACACATTACCTGTCTTGGTTGTAACAGTTACACAAATCACTGGCTCGTTATATACATTTGACCATGTATTAAGTTTATTTTTTTTTATTATTGTAGTAGAATTTTGCTTTCCACTTTCATAGATGGAATCTAATAAATGCTTTCTAATTATTTACCACAACTTTTACATTTAGCTCCAATACCTTTCCTGATTTCAATTAAGTACACATTACCTGTCTTGGTTGTAACAGTTACACATATCACTGGCTCGTTATATACATTTGACCATGTATTAAGTTTATTTTTTTTATTATTGTAGTAGAATTTTGCTTTCCACTTTCATAGATGGAATCTAATAAATGCTTTCTAATTATTTACCACAACTTTTACATTTAGCTCCAATACCTTTCCTGATTTCAATTAAGTACACATTACCTGTCTTGGTTGTAACAGTTACACATATCACTGGCTCGTTATATACATTTGACCATGTATTAAGTTTATTTTTTTTTATTATTGTAGTAGAATTTTGCTTTCCACTTTCATAGATGGAATCTAATAAATGCTTTCTAATTATTTACCACAACTTTTACATTTAGCTCCAATACCTTTCCTGATTTCAATTAAGTACACATTACCTGTCTTAGTTGTAACAGTTACACATATCACTGGCTCGTTATATACATTTGACCATGTATTAAGTTTATTTTTTTTTATTATTGTAGTAGAATTTTGCTTTCCACTTTCATAGATGGAATCTAATAAATGCTTTCTAATTATTTACCACAACTTTTACATTTAGCTCCAATACCTTTCCTGATTTCAATTAAGTACACATTACCTGCCTTGGTTGTAACAGTTACACATATCACTGGCTCGTTATATACATTTGACCATGTATTAAGTTTATTTTTTTTTATTATTGTAGTAGAATTTTGCTTTCCACTTTCATAGATGGAATCTAATAAATGCTTTCTAATTATTTACCACAACTTTTACATTTAGCTCCAATACCTTTCCTGATTTCAATTAAGTACACATTACCTGTCTTGGTTGTAACAGTTACACATATCACTGGCTCGTTATATACATTTGAACATGTATTAAGTTTTTTTTTTATTACTATTGTAGCAGAATTTTGCTTTCCACTTTCATAGATGGAATCTAATAAATGCTTTCTAATTATTTACCACAACTTTTACATTTGGCTCCAATACCTTTCCTGATTTCAATTTTTATTTCATCAAAAGAGAGCTAAATTAGATACTTTCTTCTTTCAGTACTGCTTTCCCTTTTATTCTTTTTAAACGACAAAGAAAGACTAAAAACTTGCTTTTACTTACTTTTCAAATTAAAAGTTAAACTCAATTCTAAATGAAAGAACAAGATAAAACTATTAACTTCAGATTCTCTAACTACAGTAACTGTCAATCTCATCACAGATCACATGGAATAAGAACAATCAACCAATAAGGAAATAGATACTGGATGACACCATGCATCAAAATCTGAGTTGCATCATATAATTTTTGTATGCAATAAGCATGTTTCACTGCATCAGAATTCAAAGAAATCTGTCTAAATCAAAATAATGTTTCATCCTGTTTGAAGAAAAAGAAAAACTACTTTTTTTTCAGTTTTGAAGTTTTAAAGAAACCAAGGTTTTTTTTAAAACCATTTGGTTTAAACCAAACAACCCTTATACATACATATCATATTGTATATTAAAATTTAATTTGGCTGAAAAATGTATAAAACAACTGAAAATGCTTTTCCAGAAATTTGCATCCATATTACAATAGTGCAAAAGGCACAAACATGTATGTTTATTATTATAGATTAGCTGACCCATTCGGCATTGCCCGATCCCATGATAATAACCTTGAACATACCTAAAATCAGTGTTAAATTGTTTTATACATATAAATGAAAATCTGTCCAACCAAAATGAAAGTTGGTGGCATCACTACTGTCACACAGTGGGGACTTTGGTGGGTTTACCCGGCCAAAAATATTTATTCCGCAACAAATTATGGAAAGTTTATATTTTATTAGTTTATCATATTTTTATACTTTTATAGAAATTTTTATTTGAAAAAAATGTTTTTTTGTGTATACAGGGTATGTCAAAATAATTGTAACATGTAACACTAAATTTAGATTTTTATGTTTTTCTTCATGCGTCTTTGAAAGTTCTAAAATCGATTTTAAATTACATTTTATTTGATTAAAAAAACTGTACCAACTTTAGAAAGCTCTCTTTTTAAGTATTTTTACACCTTAATCATTTCTAAATTGGAAATTTTCCATTTACGCTTTTACAGAGTAAATCAATAATGTATTGAAATCAAGTATTTATTAATCACATATCATATTTATTTAATTTAAGCAAAATATTACAAATATCATATTTGAGATACATAAATGAATATATATATATATATATATATATATATGTGTGTGTGTGTATTTCATGTATATAAATTAATATATTTATGTACATATTTGATAACGAAATCGAAGGTTATTACTCAAATGATGTAAAAATTGTCATCGTAATAGTTTTCATCACTATCTGATTCTATTTGATATTGATGGATTATAGCTCTCAAATGTTCAACTGAAATAAGTAGTACTAAAGCCTTTAAACGTGATTCAGATTTATTTTACTCGGTATATGTTTCATACAAGAGAAGAGTTGATCTTGACTGAGCAGTTCTCAGTTTAGAATGTCCATGTTACACGATTTCCCTTAAACTTAGACTCTCTAGATATGTTTAACAATCGTAATTCTCATCGGTCGGCAGAATCTTGGCATGGAAGACGTTAGATTTTGCCAAACGTTTTTTCTTTCTTTGGCTGAACAACAATTTGGAAAAGTACAAATTAATTCCAAAAACATTTTTCATCAAAAATGACATCATTATTTAGGTTTTTTTTGTTATCTCTGTTCAAAGCCATCACATACTCACTTTCAATTTTACGCAGCCTTAGTAATCATTCTTTGTCTCTACCACTTCTTTCAGATAGTGCAAGAAGCGTGTAATGGTATGGTCTCATAAATGTTGCAACTGAACTTTTCCAGAAGTCTCGGTAACTTTGTAGGAGTTCTTATTTGGGTAGTAAATATTTCCATTTGTAGCAAATTAAAAGACGGATATGTTTTCTTATGTGAATGTCTGACTATTTTACAATACCTTTTAGAGATATTTGCTTCAACGTTGATAAAGCCTAAATAGCCGAGAGCTTCCAATAAGTTGTTGCATGCTGATTATAAAACACCTGTTTACTTTTAGTTGCAAGATATAGAGCCCATGTCATTTCTTTGACTTCTGTAAAAGCACTCCTATGTCCAGTAACATACTATTGTGATTGGATAGCATGAGAAAGGATTTTAAGATTTGCTTTGCTGTGTACGTCTTCTGTTTTCTTCTTTTGCTTCTTTGACTACAATTCGCAGAAAAAGTTCTGAGGTCAACCTGGATGTACTTACAGCAAGTGGAATATTCCCTGCAATCAAGATTAACTTTTTCCCAGAAAACATTCTTAAATCATACTTTATCTGATGCTTTTGCTTTTCTTAATAATTTTCTTTGTTGACAAGGTAATCCTCGAGAAAATAAAATTTCTTATCTAAATATTCGAAATGCTGATTAATCATAAGATCGAACAGAATTTATTTTAATATAATTTCCATTCCAGATATAAATTTATTAACCAAATATGCAAATTTGAACTCTTTTCTGTCGGTAGATGACAATTTGAGGCTTCATTTGCAACATAGCTATCGTAGAATACATTTTAAAAAAAGGGGTAGATACAAACATCATCATTTACAGAAACATACACATTTGCGTTTGAAAGAAATTCTTCTAAATTAGCGGTTATTAGCAGCTATTACTTTCAAAATTATTAACTACCTATCTTTAACTCTCAATTCATGTGAAAAATATCATCGGATCTCACCCTTAAGGTAAACTAACTCCTTATGGAATACTTAAATTAACAATAAAATTTTGCAGACTATACAATACATTTCCTGTCGCTTTATCATATATTTCTATTAAGCAAATATAAACATATTCATGTGAAATATAAACATACCTACCTGGTCTTCCATGATCCATAACTATTTCATATAAGTAAAAGTTTTGAATTTAAAAAAATCACACTGAAATGAGCAGTGACAAAATTGTTGTTGAGAGCACAGATAACCAGCCTACCACTACAAGGAAGTTTTAACTTGCCTGGCAATAATTTGCTTGCCATGGAAAAATTTTATGACTGTACGGAGATTCCTCAATTATTTACCTTCACAGTTAACTGAATATTTTTCTCCTCAACTGTGTTTTGGAAAATTGACTTTTGGCCGGCTAAATCCGTCAAATGCCCCACTGTGCGTCGGCAACGTGCAGCTCACATGCTACACATAAAGAATCAAAACTCAACTTGAAACCAAAACAGTTAGAGTGAACCAGACCCAAATTGCTGATTGGGTCGGTCTCGGGTGAAATCGGGTTATCCATTCCCATACAGAAATGTAGATTGGGTAACCTCATTTCACTGTTTGTCGGATTTTCTTTTTTTTTTTATAAGTACGTTTGTGATAGTCAGAATTTTAATTTATAATTACTCTTGAATTAATCAAAGTATTTCAAAATGGAATCCTGCATCGGGGTAAATAAACCAATTTTTTCACATGTCGGGATTTCTTTTCTTTTTTTTATAAGTACGTTTGTGATTATTTTAGTTTATAATTATCCTTGAACTAAATAAAAATACTTAAAAGTAGAATCCTACATTGGGTCTAGTAACTGGATTTTACTGGGGTTTTTTTGGAAGTGGGAGGAGTTATACATACGTTTTTGCAACATTGTTCAGATGAATTTGTTTATGAAACTTATTTTTTATCATTATATATCCTGCTTTTCCTTCAATAACCTTCTTTTTTTGCCCTTTTTTTCTCACCCATGTAAGCCCCACCAGTGGCTGAGAGGTTCTGCTCTCGAAGCTGGTAGATGGTTGGTGCTGGGTTCGATCCCAATCGCGCCCGTCGGCCTAATCGTTCGGAGTTTTCGTGGTTTTCTTCGAGCCGTGGATTTATCCATGCGTAAATACGGGTTAGGTTCCCTTAGAAAGACCCCCACAAAGGGCACTCCCCCCGGGCCTATATCCCAAGTGAAGATAATTGGCCGTCAATAATCAACTTAACCCAACTCTCACCCATGCAAATTTTTCCACCTTCATACTACACTTTTTTTTGGAATAAACTTAAAAAAGGTTAATTAAATTATAAACTTTCTTTGGGATAGTGATTTAATACCATTCAAAAAAGAAAAACTTGTTGTTAGATAGACTTCTCTTTGATGAACATAAAAAATACCCCTTCATGAAATTTTTAATATTTATTTTCAATTGAAGTTTATTATAAAAGTTGTAATGCCGTAGAGCAATACCTGAAAAAAAAAAAAAAACATGAAAATTGCCTGTAAGAGTAAAAAAAAGAACAATTTGACGAATTAATGGTGAGCGGTGTTGGGAATTTCTCTAATATACTTTATAAAAAATATTTAATTAAATTACTGTTTAGAAAATATAATTCTGAGAATAACATTGTGGCAAAAATAAATATTTGAATCTCTTCTCAACGTAAACATTGTATGTGAACGGAAACTTTACGTTGGGAAGAGCTAGCAGATGACACTGCGATACCATCGTTATCTTTTCAGCAACGTTGTGCATTTATTGGATTCAATTTTTTAATACTATTTTGTAGCAGATTTCGGAACAGATGTGTTACATTCACGCTAAAATGTAAACAAAAGATTGGCGACTGTTTGGTTGGCGCGATTTCCAAGACTGCACCAAACGAATAACTTAATACAGGGGCTGTTCAGAAACGAAGATCGCGCGGGCGATGGAAATTTAAATATAGAGTGAGTCTATACTGTGAATGAAATTGAAAGGCCTGCGTTCATTATCATTGATTTGGACGTCCAAATCAATGATAATGAACGGGAACCTTCATTTGACTAATTTGCGTGTTTTAATGATATTTTGTGGAAATTTGGAGTGAACTTGATAGCCGAATGGTTAGAGCACCGACCTTGATTCTGGAGATTGCGGGTTCAATTCCCCTACATATTTCTATTTGATTTTTCCATTTAAAAATGTTTTATCGATTGCTTTGTATTTTTCATGATTAATGGAATATATTTTATAAAAATAAAATTTGATATTATTAACAATTACTTATTTAATTAAATACGACAAATTCAGCTATTTTACGATTAAAATTTTACATTACAGTGAATTTTAATATTTAAACATTATTATTTTTTTTCTTTCTTTCTTTTATCAAATGTAAAATAAGTAATGAAAATATAATCAATTTGTATGAATTTCTCCAGGTTTTTATAATGAGTACTTCAACAGTGAATTTTTAATACGAATAGAATGCAAAGCATGTTTTACAATGTAAAAAATATTATAAAAATAAAATGTAAAAGATATACATTATTTTAAACTAGAAATATCAGCACCTATTTTTGTAAAGAGGTAAAATGCATGTAGTTTACCGTCTTGTTTTGTAATGAATATGCATAAAATCTAGTTAGAATGTTTATAAATTTTCTACTGAATGTATAAGTATTTTAGCATTTGTTTCTCGTGTTTTATGATGTTTATTGCAATATAATAAATAATGCAATTTACATCAAAAAATGAATTTCAAGAAAAATATATTTTTAGAAATTAATAATTATGTTTTAACAATGTTATTATCGAAAAATATATTTTAATAAAATGTTCAAAAGCTTTTTTATCAAATTTTAACAAAGATTTTATTTTACTATTACAAATAAAGAAATAAATCTTTTAACATGTTGGTATCACGACCTTGATTTATTAACATTCTATTTATCCCAAAAAATATAAAGCAACTAATAAATCATTTTTAAATTAAGAAAAATAGGAAAAAAAAACTGAAATAAATGGCGAGCATGGACTTTGTATCTATATGGAACCTGGAAGGTATACAACCCAAACGTCAGTAAAGTATGTAACAATTTTGGTACTTTAAGGTTAGCTCGGCGACAGTGAAAAAATATAAATATATATAAACAGATATATATCTACATATATGTTTGTGTATATATGTATGTATATACATACATGTCCCAGATAACAATTTTTGATTTTTAAAACATTTTTATAACCCTAACATGTAAATAACTAGATGCTTTTACACACGTGTGTGTGTATATATATTTATATTTGTTTCACTAGCGCCCGGCTAACCGAAAAGTAACCTTTTTTTTTTTTTTTTTTTGAGAGTTTACATTAATTTTATTGAAACCAATACTGTGTTTCAGGAATTCGGTGATCCGAACGTCCTCTCCCATGTTAGTTAAAGGTGCACTGTTTATAGAAAATTAAACTTTATTTTATTATATGCATTGTTTTGTACAATATATATATTTATGTAACTGCTGTCAACTAAACTAATCCATCAGTTTTAGTGGGTGCTGTAGTTTTAGAGGCATATAAGTTGACAGCAGTTATGTAACTATATGATGTACACGCACACACACACACACACATATATATTATATATATATATATATATATACATCATACTTTGGTATTCTATATTTTTATGTTGGATCATAAGGCTTAAAAATCATTTTAGAATGTTAAAAAGTTGAAAATTTTCAGATATCCGATTATGCTGCTACAGCTGTATGAATCAACCTACCAAACCAAGTAAAACTATAAACACAAAAAAAGCCCAATCAAGTGATCAAACCACCCACAAATTTTTCCTGGGTCGATCGAGCGACGCGCGGGCGAAATGTTTGCGAGTTATGAACGCCGATCGGGCTATCTGATCACGTGATGCTTTTCATGAATGTTTCGGGGGTTTGTTATGATGTAATAAAAATGAATATTCCTATTATAAGATCCATTTTTTTTTTGGAGGATAAAGATGCGTAGTTGCTAGTTTCACCTAATCCGAACCACAGAAGCTTAAAATAATTGAAATAATTAAATTATTTCAATATATTAAGTTACTTCAATTTCCGATAAGACCTACTCCATAACCATTCTCTCCTTCGCCCGCGCGCCGCGCGATCTTCGGTCTTGAACAAAGCCATAATGGCTAGGTTGCCATTAAAGGAAAAAATCCCCTAAATTTGGCGACTTTTTTCTTTTTTTTAACAGATTATTATTTTTTTTTTTTTTAGCGTGAGTGTAAAGCATCTAAGCCCAGATTTCCACACTATGTATTCTAGGCGCTGTAGTTTGAGGATAATGGCAAGGCTCGCCAAGATGCATGGCGATTTGCTTTTGTGCAGAATCGTTTCAACCAATCAAGTATTATACCCCGTATGTCGCCACTGTCTTATCGAGGCACCCTATCTGAACCGAATCTGAAATCAACCTGATATCTAAAATCTGAATATTAAGACAGTGTACACTGTTAAAAATCTCTAGCTTTTGCTGCAGACACACTCCACCGCTTTTAGAGAAAACTATTACATTACTATATTATGGAGCATTTTCATTGGTCAAAATAGAGATATTCTATAAAAGCGGTGGAGTGACGATGCACCAAAAGCTGAAGATTTTTTACAGTGTAGCTATTTACTGGAATGCACTTTACTGTGCCCTGACATATGGAGGTACTTTCCTGTGCACTTACATATGGAGGTACTTTGCTGTGCTCTGATGTATAAAAGTACTTTACTGATGTATTTTCAGCTTTTCGACCCTACTTCCGATATTGGTTGGAATCGATGTGGAGTTTCAGGTTTGCTGATTGTGGAAACTTGTACAGCCAAGCTTTCGCCCTTTAGAAAAGTCTCGTCGAACAGATGCTTTACACTCACGCAGCGATGTTGGCGACTTTTTGGTTGGCGCGATTTTCAAGCCCGCGCCAAACCAATAACTTAACACAATGGCTAGGTTGCCATTCAAGGAAAAAATCCCCTAAATTTGGCGACTTATTTCCCTTTTATAACAGATTTAAAAAAACTGTGCGTGAGTGTATGACATTATAGCCAGTCTCGCATATCTGTAAGGCGCACCACACACCAGCGAGTCAGGAGACAATTTCACCCTGATAACAAAGAAGAAACGGTTTGAATACCAGAATTTGTCCGGAGTAAGACAGCTAATCAGAAATAGAAAGCTGCTCACCGTGTCCATAGAACGTGCCAAATCAACTTAGTTTAAAAACTAATCATCAACTAAGTTTAAACTGTGTAACAGAAACAGCTTAAAAAATAAACGCTTCGACAGAAACAGCTTAAAAAATAAAACTACACCACTCGACAGATATCTCACGATTATTCATGAAATGCACATAAAAATATTTTTTTAGAGTTCCTTAATATGAATGATCACAATTCTGATTGGGTAATTAGTTAAAATTTGATGCAACTAAGGTGCTTGGAAGAAATTATGTAGCATCGGGGAGAAAACTGTGGGAAGAATTCGAAAAAATAACTCGGTCTACGGTACAGCTGGGAAAAACAGTTAGTTTTTGTTAACAGGTTCCATTGTTAAACCACAAATTTGGTAATAGGTTACAATAACCTAGTATTAATTTCGTAACTCATTAACAAGACCTAAAAATTTCCATTTTTTTCTTCCTTTTTTTTTTTTTTTTTTGCTTTTCTACGACCTTTTCTACATGTAGGGCGTTTTCTTAAATATTGGATATATGTACATGAAGAACAGTTTTTGGACTTTTAGGTTACATTTTGCAGATTTTATCTTTTTGAAATATTAATACCTGAAAAGATTCTAAATTCAGATTTAAAACGCAGAGTTAAAATTTACGAATGATCAAAACAAACTTTCAAAATTCAGCAGCAGTGAAAAGGAAACAGTAAACAATATTATATCTTTATTAAAAAAGATGAATATATTAGATTCTATACCCAGGTAGCACAAAGATATTGGCCAATATCAAAATGTAATATCGGCCAATATCAAAATTTGATATTGGCCAATGTTAAATGACTCCCCCCCCCCCCGCCTAAAATAATATTTGTGAATATTAGTTTTTGACATCTGTGAATATTGGCCAATATTTTCCAATATCTCTGAATATCATTTTTTGACATTAAGTGATATTTTTTTCTGTCATTGCTGAATATCATCATTTGATATTGAGCGATATATTTTTCTAACATTCCTGAATAACATTTTTGGATATTAAATGATTTATTTTTTTATTATTTAATAACAATCTCTTTTTCGCACCCCAGATGTGGTGGACAAGAAATCCCTCATTGTAAAACGAGCGATCTCTGCTTAAGGAAAGCTTAGTCTCGTTACAAGACAAAGGCAAACCAAAGAACTAAGAAATATGCTCAATAAAAACACATGAAAAAAGTTGTTATAAAGAGCTGTTAACAAAAGCTGGTGGGAGTGGATTTTTTTGTTACTGGAATAAAAAATGTCTGACAGATAACAAAACTATCATTTAATTATCTCGTATTTTTCAATCACAATCGACATATATATATATATATATATTTTTTTTTACATTCTTTTAGCAAAGATTTATTTAAATATCACTTTTTATTACTGAGTTTGTTAGAAATTTTGTAAAAAAATATTTTAAAATAGGTAAGAAATTTAAAGCAAATAAGAAATTTTAAAGCTTTCTGTGTTAAAACTCATGTGTCTCTCCTTTGCACCAAACTATAAAGAACGTTTTAACAACCCCATTACTTTGAATTTTGCTTTGTGAGAAATTAAATATATATATTTTTTTATTAATTTTAAGTCAGAAATATGTGTACATATTTTCAAAAATTGATGCACTACACAAAAGTTAACACGCCCAAAAGCTTACTATTATATAATAATAATAATTACTTAGATGAACTGTATAAAATATATATTATTAATAGTTCAGTGACCTAATTTTGAAACTAAACTTGTATTGTTTCAATAATAAAAAATAAAATTCTTATAAAAGTCGGAAATCCGAAAGCATTTTAAAAAGATAAACACGCATCCATTTAAAAATTAAATTAATTTTTTTTCTTGTTGTTGTGTCTTATCACAACTTAAATAAATCACCTCTTCAAAAATATATTAATCTTCATAATAATTTCTTATTAGAAGCAAGATAACTGTAATTCAATTACTAACACTAAATATTTCTTTAAATTTAATTCCTTAACAAGTTAAAATTCTCAATTACATTAAAACTGCTATATAAGTTTAAAAGGATATTGAAATCTCTCAATTACAAGTTAATTCAAAATCATCAAATTCACACTGAATACTTATTAATTTATTTCTTATATTTAATTCTTTCTTCTCAACTAAAATAAAATCATTTCTCATTTTAATTCTATATACAGGTTGCGTTGTGTTATCAAAATAATTTAAAAACTAAAATAAACCAGGTGCTGGGCCTAGAAAAATGTGAGGTGATCAAGATTTAAACTATCATAGTATTGATGATTCATTTAGATGGTCGTAAGTTCCTCCTAAAACTGATATAATTTCCATGACAGAACCAATTATCAAAATAGCCAAAAGAATATTAAAACATATAAATTACTATTAATGAAAAATAATTAATAATGCATGATTAAAATTTTACTTCTATAATTTAAGCTTCTACTTGATTATGAAATATAAGTGGTTCAGTCACAATTATTTTGTTTTCTTCATGATAATTATTGAATGTCAACAATTATAGAAAGAGTTACAAATTAAATAAAAATTGTTCAAAATAACATTAATTTACTAATTATTCAAATTTAAATTAAAATACTAACTAATGAAATATTTACTTATATAATTGAAATTTAGAAAAACTAACTCTTCCGATGATCGCTAACATTCATCTGAAAAGGAAGGTACATATCCAAAACTAAAATAGTGAATAGCACTGCAGGTATTCAAAACGCAAATCATTTGTATAATTTAATTTAGTTTATTGAGATAAACATATATAATTTAAGTACAGTTTTGTTTTCAGAATTAATTACGGAATTCTCCCTTCAGCACAAAATTCGACATCAAATAGTCGATTGAATTATTTCTATAATTCCAATATATAATTCGATCATACATAGTTGAGTGGATCTTTTAAGTTATTCATATAATGTTTACAATATAATCGGAGCTGCTGGTTTGTTTAATGAAGATATTTAAACATAAATTAAATTAATTTAAATCAAGCTTAATGCTTGACGAAAGATTGAAATTAATTATTCATTAATTAAAAATGTAAATATTAGTGATCATGCTCATGCATAAAATTAAAGAAATGAAAGGAAAGACGAAAATAACTTATCATGCAGGGGCCCCGGGCCACTAAGTGTTGACAGATAGTTCTCAAGATTTTCCATCATCGCCGCTGTCAGACTCAAAAAGGAAGACCTTTCTCAAGCTCGATTATCATCAGAATCCAAGACTCTCTCTCTGTTTTTAAAATGCTCGCCATCCAGCCTGCTCACTTACTTTTGATCTCTATGCGCGCAGGATAAATAGTTACGTGCATTTCTTGAAGGAAAACCTTAATTAAGATGAGCTATTTTGAAAAATATTCTTAATCTGAGCAATAGAGCATCAGATTCTTAATTGCATTTCATCATTTTCTTTACTTAAATTCATTTAAGGTTTCTGATTAAAAAATGCATATGTATCTCTACGCACATGTGGTAAACTCATCATCTATTCCCTCCTCGCCACTGTCGGAAGTCTGTGACGTTGTTGATCACGTGGTGACGCTAAAGGGTTATTCACACTTTGATTACTTTACCAGAAGGTCTCGCTCCGGTCCGGTGTTCGCCGATCTTGTAAACAAAGGGGGAGAAAAAGGGAAAGAGAGAGAGAGAGAGAGAGAATTTTCACCACATGCTAGAAAGTAAATGAATAATCGTTTATATTTAATTTAACCAGCAGCCTCCATAACAGCCTTTTAAAATACCAGCAACTCCTTTCAATTAATTTTTAAAATACCAGCAACTCCTTTCAATTAATATTTAAAATACAACCACATATTTAAAAATATATCTGTTAATAATGGTGCAGCATGATTGTTCCAAAAATAAACATTTTCAAAATTAACGTTAAACAAGTTGAAGTGCGCTTTAATCAACCGATTAAAGGCCAATTCCAAAAACATTATGTTAATAAACAAACATTCAGCCCAAATAATACAAATATAGAATTAATCCATTATTTATTTAGAAACTATTGAACTTAGTGGACAGTGTGAATACTTTTTGTTTTGGTAAAATTCTGTGCCAATTTATTTTACACAAACTTTCCTCGTAATTAAATTATTAACTATAATTAGAAAAACATCAATAACAATTTAATTGAATTGTGACTTAAATTAACTGTCAATTTTGCAACACAACATTGTAAAAACATTTTTTAAGTTAGTGTAAAATACATAGTATAAAGAAAATATAAAATAATCTTTAGTTTTTTATAAAACACAAATTTTCACATGCTTTTTTTATATATAAAAATAACTATAGATTCCTAAAGAAATTTTTATATAGGATTTTTCTTTCTGTGCAAATTTCACGCCCAACGCCTCCATCAAATGCACATTGACGAAAAGTACACCACACAAATGGGCGGTCCTTTAAAACATTCCGCTCACTTCGGTCAAGATTACAAACTTCGTCAGATATGCTGAATGTCGACAGATATCTTGAAATGTCCGAAAAATGATGTTGTTTTTTACGAATGTCGATAGATATCCCTGATTGTTGTAATAGTAATATCATTTTTACAACATTGGCCAATGTCACCAAATATTAAAAATAAGGCATTAAAAAGTCAAGTTTTTTAAAATTGGCAAAATTATTAAATTTTATTTTTTAGAATACTATTTCTGTATTATGATGTCATAAGTAATGCAAAAAGCTCTTTTGAATGCTTTCTTTTTAAAACTAATTTTAAGTTATGTCTGTGAATATCGGCAGATGTTGTAAATTTGACGTACGACATTCAGCGACATTCAAAATATTGGCCAATATTGCCGTGGATATTGGCCGATATCTCTGTGCTACCTGGGTATTCAACATGATCCTTCTTTTATTACTACAGCATTCTACTTTTATATTACCAAACCTCGTCTTATTGCGCGCTGCAAGAAGAATTAAGGAACATACCTACAACGTACATCTGAAAACATATGTAGATAAAGGGAAAATAACAAACAACAATTCTTTTTTATAGTTTTTAGCATTAAAAACACTCTGCGATTTAAAATGTCTCCAATTCAAATGTCATACAATCTAGAACAAGTCTCAACGTTTTAGAGTGAAATATCATATATTCAAGTAAATTTACTGTTATAGATTCAACTGCCTACTAATTACACCACTCGACAGATACATCACAATTATTCATGAAATGCACATGAAAATATTTTTTTGAGAGTTCCTTAATCACAAATATACTTTCACATTTAACATTAAAAAGAGATGTTTAAATATCTATAAAAATTTTCAAATTGGAGTAAATTTATAATTTTTTTAGTTATGGCATTATATAATCCCACTGTTTACAAATCTTCAATTAACTACATGGTTCATATTAAATAAATGTTTTTACTCTACTGTATTACCAAATCTTTTTTTTTTTCTTTTTCTGAAAATTTTCTACTTTTCTTCATTTAGCACTCGGATTTCAATCTGTATGCAAAATATAGAACATTTTGGTACTTTCCCATCATACCAACACCATTGTCGCCAAGTGCAATAGTTGGCACAAAATGAAATTCACGTGAAATAAGATATTTAAAAATAAAAAATAATAATAATAACATTGTTGGTACGAAAGTGAGCATTTAAAAAATATATATTTGATGCTTGGAAGAATTCAAGCAACTTAGTTAATGATATGTCCAGTACAACAAATTTTTCAAATGTCTGGCTACCTTTCCTTTAATTCATTATCTTCACTTCCCTTCCCCCTTTCTCTGATGTGAATGTTTAAAAAAATGTTTAATTTGCCAAAATGTTTAATTTTGGTAAAACTATAACATTTGGAATTTACAGACTTCTACAAACTATTTTATTAAATTATCATATACATATATGTGTGTGCGTCTATGTTTATACATTAAGAAAAGAACAAATATATATTATACAAAAAATTATAAAGTAAAACCCAAATTCAACTTCAGGCATGAAATTGTAAATGTTTCTTAGCATTGCAGTAAACTTCCTTTTGTGAATGAACTGTTTATGGTTTTTTGAACAAACACATTTTGTTACTTATAATTCAAAAGTCCTGAAACAATTTTATTCAAGTTTCCTTATCATCACGTAACTGTCAAATATTAGTCCAGTCATTTGGTAGAAAATAAAGGAAAGTTTTGGTGTAGTTTTCATTTATTGCTTCCTTTATGTTTTTTGGGTCGCTGAACACGAATCCGAGGTTTTCCAACAAAATTTCTTAAGGGAAATACATTTTTTTACAAAATACCTGTAAAAAAGGACTTTTCTCAGATTTTTCAAAATAACGCCAAAACTAAGCATTTTGTGTGAAAGTCACCTATGTATGAATCAAAGAGAATGAAATTACCTACATTTTATGTATTGCAAGTTTTTTCTCTGATCAATGGTTTAGCCGTAAGAGTGCCACAAAAGTGGGTGTTAAAATCAGAAAACTGTAAAAAAAGGGACGTCACTGTAACATGAAACTAACGATTTCACGCAAGTGTTAACTATTAATGATACTAACGATTATATGATTGACTATATTTTATGCATTTGAGGTATAGGAAAAGTGCCGATCCGGCGTCAGGGGAAGGTGGGAGCAGTGGAGCAGATCCGCCTCCTCTCATGAGTCAAGGATGCTCTTCCTCCGGAGAGCTCATACACTAAGAGAAGGTACAATTGGGTGGGGGTAAAGGACAAACTGTAAAAAACTGGAATTACAGCCCTGTATGTCTTTGTAACATGAAACTTAACCATTTTAAGCAAACGTTGACTAAAAACTATGTGATTGACTACATTTTACAATGACGTTGCCTGATAATAAATAAGACGACTCATTGTGAATCATTATTTAGTAGTTGGTTCCTTGTAATCCCGCAACTTTGTTCCAACGAATTTCGGTTGCAAAGCATTCAGATGAAGACCTTCACTAGTTTTTGACATACGATCTAGGCCCTTATTTCTTATCCCTATTCGACAATGACTTAAGAATAGGAACCAAATCTACTCTCTACAAGGCATTCAAACCCCTAACAAACAAGTGATTCAGTATCAGGATGCAATTCATCATTGATGGGGATTTTTCCATTGCATAAGGTTGTTTGGCCTAAGAATCAGTCTTTTTCAACAATCTGCGACAAATATGTTGAGTATGTACAGTCAAAATATCAACTGCAGGCAGTAGTTTTCTGTCATGGCTAACCTGATGACTTACAAAGGTGGTACAAAAACTGCTGAGAGTATGAGACGAGCAAAGAAACATGCTTCAACTGACACATTGTTTAACGGTACAATGATAATTACCATTTCCATAGAAAAGTTTTTTGATAAACCAAAAAACAATTTTCGGTTAATATGTATGATGATTGACGAGTTATCATCAGCAGATATTACTTGCAAGCAAGCGAAAGAAGACGCAGACACCTTGATTGTAAACACTATTTTGTCCTTGGCTCCATCAAATAAGATGGTGATTATAGTTGAGGAGGATATAAAGCTCTTGGCCATTTCCATGGGTTTTTGCAGGGCTGAAAACGTTTTCTTTTTAAAACCTGGGAAGGATGCTGTTTCTTCAGCGACATTTTCTACAACTACTGCTGTGAATTCAACGGTTGTGGAAAATATCCTCTTCCTACATGCTAGGAGCGGGTTTCATACAATGTCAGTACGTTTATGCAAGGAAAACTGAAGTTCCTAAAACCTCTTGTGAAGAATCCAGATGTCACTAAAGTTATTAAAGTATTCAAAGATTTGAACGCTACTCTGAATATGATTGCAGCTTCTGGGGAACGTTTTTTTTTTGCCTCGCTGTACGGCTATAGTGAGACGAATGCCTTCGCTGAACCCCCTAAGGTATATTTCGTACAAGAAGGCAGCCTTTAAAAACAGTTCTAATATTGCTACTTTACCACCATCTGCAGCTACAGCAGGAAAGAAATCTTTAAGAGTATATCAACAGGGGCAGCAATGCCTGGGAGTTGAAAAAATGCTGAAGAGTAGGAATGGAAGAAAACAAATATTGGACTTGAGCCTGTATTTACTGTACTACCCTATGCTTTGTTGCAGCTTGTATCCTGTAAGTACAAAAATAACTGCCAACGAAATTATGGGAGCAAGAAGGCAACTCTTTGTTGTTCCAACTTCCAACATGTGCCACAACTGCGAAGGGAACTGCAACAACATCTCAATGGTGAATCAAGACGAGGAAAACGAGTTATATCTTAAAACTGAGCTGGCGATGGAATGCCAACCCATTGAATCCGTGGACCCAATGGAAGAGGAACAAGCCATGCCACAAGGTATGAAATATTTACCATTAAGAAAACATTTATTCCATAAAGTTGGTAATAAATATAAAAAACCACTAATTTCATATTTCTATTTTCTATGTTAAGATGTAGATGAACAACAGGGGCCTTCAAATAAAAGAATGCGGAAATAAGATTTTTGCTTTTTTACCTTATGTAAATATACTTACTAATGTATATAATTACTTATAATTAAAAAATTATTCATAATGAGTCGTCGTATTTATTATCAGGCAACATCATTGTAAAATGTAGTCAATCACAGTTTTTATTCAACGTCTGCTTAAAATGGTTAATTTTCATGTTACAAAGACGTACAGGGCTGTAATTCCAGTTTTTTACAGTTTGTCCTTTACCCCCTCCCAATTTTACCTTCTCTTAGAGTATGAGCTCTCCGGAGGAAGAGCATCCTTGACTTATGAGAGGAGGCAGATCTGCTCCACTGCTCCCACCTTTCCCTCGCGCCGGATCAGACTTTTCCTCTACCTCAAATGCATAAAATATAGTCAATCATATAATCGTTAGTATAATAAATGGTTAACGCTTGCGTAAAATGGTTAGTTTTATGACGTACAGTGCCGTAATTCCCGTTTTTTTTATTTTAATACCCGTTTTTGCGGCTCTCTCACGGCTAAACCATTGAGCAGAGAAAAAACTTTCAGTACATAAAAGGTAGGTAATTTCATTCTCTTTAATTCATATACTGTTGACTTTCACGTAAAATGCATAGTTTTGGAGTTATTTTGAAAAAAACTGAGAAAAGTCTGTCTTTTTACAGGTTTTTGTAAAAAAACGTATTTTCCGGAAAAATTTTTGTTGCAATACCTCGGATTCGTGTTCAGCGACCCAAAAAACATAATGGAAGCAATAAATCAAAATTACACCAAAACTTTCCTTTATTTGTCCCTTTTTAGCCCCTAATGCCTGGACTAAAAATCAATTGCAGCATCAGTAATAAATGTAAGTTATAACTTATTAATAAATTTTTTCGATTTGAAAAATAGCAAATTAAGATGTTTTACGAGGTTACAGTTAAATAATAACCAAGAAAAGAAATGATTGATAGTCAGTAAAAAACAAATCGTAATGTTTGGCAGGGTTTACAATAAAAATCCTTTGTACAGTCAGGGTTGAAATGGATAGCATTAGCATACATTTTGTCATGGTGTTGGTATAACGGGAAAGTTCCAACATTTCCTCCTTCCTCAAAAATATTTATTGGAAGAATAGATTTACGATTTAAATACTGATTGCGATATTTATGGGCTAGAGTATGCACGAGGCTCCGTTATAGTGACTGCCGTTTAGTTATAGACTAAGATCCCAGAGCCGCCTGAACTACGTTGTAGTATCAATCCTAAGAAATTTTCTACACATGTACACTATAGCAGGTAAGAACATATGGGTATTAGCTAATTTGAATCAAGGGCCGTTTGGCAGGTAAAAGGTATTAAAGGTCGTAAAGGTGAATGAAACTTTGTGCCGTTATATTAAAAATAAATGAACAACATGAAATAACACCAATTAAAAATATATAAATTGGCAAACAGCTGTTTCGGAGCCCCTAAAGCTCCATTATCAGTGCCAGTTCAAAAGATTAAAACTGATTTAAAAGTTTAAGCCGTGTAAAATATGCCTGCACCAAGATTGAATGGCGGCGACCTTTTTTCAAAAACAACAGCGGAGTCAGGAAAAACATGTGATGCAGAAACCAATAGGAGCGCCCTGCCAGAACAGGCGAGTTTAAGTACAGAGGAGAAAAAAGGGGGAAAACGAAGAGATTGAATTAAGTGAAAGGTAACCAGACATTTCAAAAATTTGGCATGGAGGAGAAAAAGGGGGGGGGACGAAGAGAATTAATTAAAGGTACCTAAAAATGTTACTAACCTACATTAAAATATTAAATCTAGTTTTTTATTATGTTTAATGAGACAGTATTGGAAAGCCATATTCACTGTTGCCAGATGCTTCCCCCTGGTCATAATTTCCGCCAGACGCTTTAACCCTTTCAGGGGCATGCAATTGTGTCCCTGTAACGTCGAATTCACACCGGTATTTACGAAAGAATTTAGTTCAAAGTAAGGAAAAGCGATTTTTCCACTTTTTTACGTCAAAGTTGAAAAAGTAAAATTTTATTAAAAGTTTCTGGTTTGAATCGGATTAAAATTAGGTGGTATATAATATATACCACCGCCCTTCAAAGGGTTAAAGCTCGCTAAATTATCGGGGGTCATAGTATCAAGCTGATTTTTACATATGTTATTCGGGAGATTGTTTGATGATATTTTCTAAGCAGCCAGACCGATCCGATTGATCTAACAACCAGCCAGACACTGTAAAAGATCCGCTGTATCTGCGAGCGTGAGACCATACTCATACTGTGCATCCGTATCTTAAAAGTAACCATTATACTCAATTTCAAGTTTTGAACCCGAATAAATCCAAGTAAATTCATAATTTTGAATGTTTTCTGTTCATTACACCCTTTTAAATTTTGAATTTTTTAGAAACCACTCTTAGAGAGCATTTACATTTTAAAAGTAACTACCATGCCAAAATCCAAGCTTCTACATCAACTGTATCACATAAATCGCAATTTTGGAAAATTTCATGCTTCTGCGCTCTTTTAAATTTCGAATTTTCATACAACAGTATTGGGCCAGCATTCACGTCTCTAGGTAACAGCTATGCCAAATTTCAAGTTCCTAGTCTTAACAGTTCCATATAAATCGTAATTTAAAACATTTTTAGAAAAATTTCCACTCATTTCACCCTTTTAAATTTCAAATAAAAAAATCTTACCCAGCATATACAACTGAAAAGTAACCACCACGATAAATTCCATGTTTCTAAACCAACTGCATCTTATAAATTGCAATTTTGAAACTCTTTTTGCTCTTTCACACTTTTAAATTTCAATTGTTTAGAAAACTGTTCTAGGTGCGCATTTGTGTCTTAAATGTAGCAGCCATGTCAATTTCAAGTTTCTATCCTAAACAATTCCATAGAAATCGTAATTTAGAACATTTTTAAAACTCTTTTCCCTCATTTCACACTTTTAAATTTTGCAATATTTTAGAAAATGTTCTTAGGGAGCATTTTTATCTTAAAAGTAACCATCATGCCAAATTTCTAGTGCTTTCACTATCACAAAAATCGTAATTTAGGACTTTTTTCTTCCTGTGCCCTTTTAAATTTCGATTTTTTAAAAAATAGTGTGGTGTGTGCATTTGCATCATAAAAGTAGCAGCCATGTCAAATTGCAAGTTTCTATCCTTAACAATTCTAGAAATCGTACTTTAGAACGCTTTTCTCTCATTACACCCCATTAAATTTTGAATTTTTTTAGCTGTTCTTAGAGAGCATTTACATCACATAAGCGATTTACCATGCAAAACATTTCAAGTTTCTAGCTCCTCTAGTATCTCAAAAATCGCAATTTTAGAACTTTTTTCGCTCTTGCACCCTTTGGAGGTGGTGCCACTGACATCAAATATAATCTATGTTGGAGCAGAGATTGTCACCATCAATTTGCCAAAATTACTTTTGAAATTGGTTTAGTAGTTCCAAAAATTACCCCTACAAACAAAAAAATAAACAAGCAAACGTTGCTTCTTTATAATATTATGGTACAGATAGATTGGAATTGTAAAATTAATGAGACAATACGGAGTTCAGGAAGGAAGCATCCCTTAAAGAAAAGAATTTTTTATCTTAAGAGTTTATAATAAAGTCAGTTTTAAACTCAAAGAATTTCATTCTAAGAAATGTTTAACCCATTCGGGACCATGGGTGCATATATGCACCCTCAAAAAGAGCATACAGAATTTGTTTTAGGCACCAGTAAAAAATAAAAGTAATATTTGCTTTCTCTAATTAAAGCATTTTTATGATACTTTAATTAAAGGTAGCTTTTGCAAAAAAAGTGGTGCCAACCGAATAAAATTTGTGTAAAAGCCACCGGTCCCGAAGGGGTTAATGTAAAAGTTTTTCAATCTGAATTCTTTCAATCAATCTGGTTTTTCTCTAGAATAGATGTTAACGAAATAGAAAAAATGGACGTGGTGAGAGAAGGAAATCTGACAACATTTTTGTGACAATCTATTGATTGTTTTATATACCCTGTGACATGTTGAAAATTTCCATTGCTCAATACTCAGAAGATCAAGCTAATCCTTTATGAAAGGGGTGTTGTGAATTGTCACTATTCAAGTGAGATAGTGCTATAGAGAAGGGGACAGGTTGACGTGGTCAGCTGGTCTCTCATTTGTAGAAAAGGGATAATCTCCTAGGAATGTATTTGTTGTATTGAAGGCATTGAAGGCTCTCTGAATGAGTAGATAAGAATTGTAAAGTATTGTTCTTTTGGATACAAAGAACTGGACCCCTACGAAGTGCAATTTTCAGACTGGAAGTAAGGGATTAAAAGAGCGGTCGTCCATCAGAAGGGATTAGAGGGCGTTGCTTTCCCGAGAGAGAAAAAGACGAGTTCCAGAAGGGTTCCCTGAGTGTTTTGGAGGGACGCAACAAGTACATTTTGGAGAGGAGACAGTAGTTGAATTTTGAACACTCTGGAGTGAGGATCCACTTTGAGCGGACGTCAGAATCGGAGATTTTCTGACAATGTAAATTTACAGCAAGGATGTTTATCATATTTTTACTTTTTTTTTTTTTATGTGTTAATTTAAAATAAAGTTTTTTTCGTTACAAATGAACAATGGATTTTATTAATTATATATACATGTGTCCACGTTACCACAGCAATAGTATATATATATAATTAGTTGGTGGCAGCAAATGGGATATGTAATCTAGAGTAAATTAGATTACGGATCTATGTTAACCTGATTAAACAGATGAAGAGCCAGTGGAAAACGGACAAGCAGAGTTGTGGAGTCTTGAAGCCTAATTGGAGTCGTGGTTTTTCTCGGAGTTCTAGCAAGCAGAGAACTGGTAAAAGAACTTTATCGACTAAAGCTGTAAGGGTATGAACAGTCAACTATAGACTTGGTGCTATTTGTGTGTGCTTCAAAATATATCAGTGGAATGAAGATATCAGGTGTACCATCTAAGTTGTCTACATACGGATCTAAGGTGCAATTAGTGCTTCATCAGTGTCTTCAAATCTTCGAAAATCTGTGTGCGTGTCATCTTTAAAAGTACTTGGAAGCCTGGTATCAGTGTGGAGGAAATATCTGCATCTGGAGGTAAGCTCTTTTATGAAATCTTCTATAGAGGTCTGTTTTAAATTAAATTTTGTGTATAAATTTTAATTTGGGGGAACAAAACTCTATGTGAAATTTAAGAATTCTAGAGAAGCTATTAATTTGGTACTTAAATTTTAGTTAGAATTTTTATGTTTGTTGATTTTCTGGTATCTGTTTGGTATAATATTGGGTTAAGAAAATTATATACTTATGTATATGTTAAAATTTACTTGGGGTATAGTAAATTGTTATTGATTAATTGAGATTATTAATCAGGATATTTTAATCATAATTTTGTATAAAACTTTTGGAAATAAGAGTTTTGTTTATATATATTTATTTATGACAGTAATAAAATTATAACTTAATTTTATGGGTATACTGTGGATGATTATGACTAATGTTTCAAAATAAATTGATGTTATACTGTACTGTTGGGTATAAAATTTATTTTGGGGGATATACTCAGTTTGAAAGACGTCACTGTTGCATGAGAATTTGCTATATTGAAATTGTGTCGTTTTTGAATACATTATTATACGTATAGTGAAGAAAATTCTATTTCTGTATTATTGTAAATTGAATATATCTGATATTTTGAAATTTATTATATTTTGGGGGAAGATATGGCAGACTATTTAGTAAAATATAATAAAAGCGTCTTGCTATTATTAGCAGAGGAATTTGAGACCAGTGTGTCAAAAACGTGTAAAAATCAAGCTATAATTCAGGCCATTGTTAGTGCTGAAGATTATAAAGAAAGTTACGCAAAACTTCGCTTGCAATATATTCTTGAACAGGAGGCAGAGCGGAAAGATCAGGAAAAACAAATTGAAAAAGATCGTAAAGAAAGAGAGAGGCAAATTGAATTAGATAGGATTGCGCAAGAGGAAAAAGATAAGCTTAGGAAATTTGAGTTAGATAAACTTGAAAAACAACTTGAGGCAGATGAACTCGAAAAACAGCAACAACTGGAATTACAAAAACTTGAAAAAGAACAGCAATTTGAATTAGAAAAATTGCGTATTCAAAATTCTGCGGATGTTGTTAGTGTTTCATCTAATGAATCAAATGTAGATTTTCATACAACTCCTAAGGTAAATTTGAAGGATTTAGTTCCGCGCTTTGATTCCCAACTCTTTTCTTTATGATTTTTGAAAGGCAAGCCGAGAAAGCTAAAATTTCTCAGGAAGGTTTGGTTAGCCAATTAATTCCTTTATTACCTTCTGATATTGCCGAAATTATAGTAAAACAACCAGCAGACAAATGTGATGATTTTCAACATATAAAGAAAGTTTTGTTAGATAGGTTTAGGCTAAGTACAGGCGCTTTAAAACAGAAATTTGAAACTCATCAAAGAAAATCTGGTGAATTATGGGTGGATCTGATTTATGAGTTAAGGTGTTATCTAGATAATTGGTTAGAGTCATTAGAAGTGAGGGATTTTGATTCACTGAAAGAACTAATGCTCACGGAACAATTGAAAAAACGTGTCCCTTTTGAGATAAAAGAAAAATTCATGGATGATTGGGAGGAAATAAAGATTGCTTCTAAACTCGTGGAAAAATCAGACAAGTATGAAAGTATAAAAAGGGAATTTAAGAGGTCAGATAGAAAACCTTGGGAAAATAAATCTTTTCAGGATAAGCAAAAAGAAAACTTTAATTCTAAGAGTATGAATGAAATTAAACCAAAATCGGAATTTGAGAATATGAAAGAGAGTGGGAAATTTGATAAATTTAAGAAGGACAATGCTTTCGAAAAGCAAAGACAAGTCCAATGTTACAATTGTTTGGAAGTGGGCCACATCCGTCCAAATTGTCCGGAATTGTTAAAAAGTAAATCCAATTATGAGGATAAAAGCATAGCTTGGATTACTACTAGTGATGAGAAAAGTGTAAATAATGAGGAAGGTGTGGAAACCGAATTGCCTATGGTTGATTTATGCGTGAATGGTAAGAAAGTAAAAGCGATTAAGGACACGGGTGCGCAAATTGCGGTTTTTGATGCTAATGACATTCCGTGGAGTGCTAAGAAAGTGGGAAATGTCTTTCTTATACCGGCCCTCGGAAATAGACAAAAAGCGGATTTAGTGTCAGTACCGGTTACTTTAATAGAAGATGAAACAGAGTATGTTGAAAAGAATGTGGTAGTTGCAGTTGTGAGAAAACTAAATTCTCCACCACTTATAACACCCGTGGTTTATGAATTATTAAAGTTAGGAAATATGGATAAGCAAAATTCAGTGTGTAAACAGGTGGAAAATCAGAGAGAATTAAATGGGCAGGGAACCTTCAGATTGTCTAGCGATCATGAACAAAAATTTGTTAGAAAAATGGTTGTAAATGAAATCTGTGAAAGGGATAGTAAGTCTGTTAATGAGAGAGAGGTATATTCACCGGAAGACGTGACTGATAGGTATTTGGAAAAAGGGTCTAAATTGATCGATACAAAAGAGGATGCGTCTAAAACGGATGGTGATAAAAGGTCAGGTATAGGATGTCAATTTCGAGAAAAGAATTCTGAGCATGCTGTAAATATAACCAGGTATTTTGTTGGTAGTATGGGAGTTGAGCGTTTTAGAAATAGAATTAGAAAGAAATTGAGTTCACCTATGACCTATGACTGTGGCCAGAAAAATTAACTCTGGGATGAAAGGTAATGATAGAGAAAATTGGGGAGCTAAATGCCAAGAAAATGAATATGGAAATTCAAAGTTAAAAAGAATGGAGCATTCTACTTTTAAAACGGATCATAAAGAAAGATTTATTAAAATCAAACAAGATTTTGAAAAAAAAAATTGTGATCATAAAGTTGTAAAGCGAAATTTATTGTCGAAAAGATTTTCTGATAGAAGTAATTTAGATATTGATTTTCGGGAGAATTCTCTAAATTAAGTTTTATTCTAAATTTGGAAGTACTCATTATTGTAATATCGGTATTGTGTTTATTTATCATTTAATGCTTAATATTTTCATAATAGTAAAACTTCATTAATTTAATAATTGCATAATTTAGTATGCTTTCTTTTTGTTTGTAGAAGTGTCCAAAATTAAGCTTTTAAGCAAGTTTTTAAGAGAATTGTTTTAGGCATTGTGTTGTATATAGATTTATTCTTTCCTTTTATTATTATTATTTTTAGGTTAGAATCATGTAAATTGTAATCTGTATTTGGTATTATATGTATGTGAAATATTTCAGAATTCTTTCTTAGGGCATCAATGGTATAAATTATTCCTGGAATTATACTTAGGTATTATAGGTAAGGGATTGTAGTAAATCCTATTGACAGTGTGGTCTATCAAATACTGAGTATGGGAATGTGTTTGTATTCTATAGGGATTTTTCATGTGTTATTCAAAATTCCTTTGTGCTTTGTTGACCTCTTTAGAAATTGATTGAAAGAGCTTATTGTATTCATGTATATGCCAAATTTCCTGCAGAAATTTTTTCTTAGGGAGGGGGAGTTGTGACATGTTGAAAATTTCCATTGCTCAATACTCAGAAGATCAAGCTAATCCTTTATGAAAGGGGTCTTGTGAATTGTCACTATTCAAGTGAGATAGTGCTATAGAGAAGGGGACAGGTTGATGTGGTCAGCTGGTCTCTCACTTGTAGAAAAGGGATAATCTCCTTGGAATGTATTTGTTGTATTGAAGGCATTGAAGGCTCTCTGAATGAGTAGATAAGAATTGTAAAGTATTGTTCTTATGGATAAAAAGAACTGGGGCCCCTACGAAGTGCAATTTTCAGACTGGAAGTAAGGGATTAAAAGAGCGGTCGTCCATCAGAAGGGATTAGAGGGCGTTGCTTTCCCGAGAGAGAAAAAGACGAGTTCCAGAAGGGTCCCCTGAGTGTTTTGGAGGGAAGCAACAAGTACATTTTGGAGAGGAGACGGTAGTTGAATTTTGAACACTCTGGAGTGAGGTTCCACTTTGAGCGGACGTCAGAATCGGAGATTTTCTGACAATGTAAATTTACAGCAAGGATGTTTATCATATTTTTACTTTTGTTTTTTTTATGTGTTAATTTAAAATAAAGTTTTTTTCGTTACAAACGAACAATGGATTTTATTAATCATAAGAGACGGTAGTATCTTGAGTGACGCAGCGAAAAACCGAAAACCGTAAGCCCAAAACCGAAGATTCCGTCACTCTCATATATACAGCTAGCAGGACATCAAAGGAAAATCGAAACGCCGACATTTAATATCTCAGTAAATATGAGGCATACCGTTTCGATTTTTTCACATTAGTCTTATATCTATGGCCTAACTCTATCCTGAAATTTATAGATTTCTACATGCAGTAGATTTTGAGATCTGGAAACCAATTTTTAAGCGAAAATGGAAAATGTAATGGTGTAATGGGCACAGAGTTGTTATCTCGAAAATGGATCGAACGATTTTTTTTAAATTAATATATTATATTAATCAGTTTTAGATGAAGCGTTTAAGATATTGCGCTAACGTAGGAAAACTCTTGTTTTCAATATAATCCACTTTTAAAATCGGACTATTTTCTTATGCTTTTTCTGGTAGACTAACATTACAGATCTTTAGCCTTTTCACTACTTTTTATTACTGCGCAATAAGGAAGCTCTTGCCTATTACGGTTACAGTTAAACGTTAAAGCATATCCATATCGCTGAAAAACTATTTAGATTCTTTTTTTTTTAATACGAAAACAGTTTTTAATGCAATTTTTAATATGTAATATATATGTATTAAATTAAATTATTGTTTGTATATTGTTCTTTTTTGTTATAATAAAGAATTTCTTATTCCAAAATCTTCATTAAGTCGAAAAATATTTAGATTCCTTGATTATAATATTGAAATATTTTATAATTATATATATACAATTTAATTGTTATTTATATATTTAATTTGTCATTTTTTAAAGGAAAAAAAGATTCAGATTTTTTTTTTTTATCAGTTAATTTGAAACAGCCTCTAATCAACAAATCAATCATCTGTTTGTTTTCAACGAGTCTCGAATGTTGTTTTTGTAAGAATAACACTCATATGGTTTGGATCATTCGAGACGACAGCCCTGCCGCTATAGGTCTCATAGCCCACCCCCCCCCTTCAAAGTTCAAACACTCATATGAGGTATTTTATTATTTATTTATTTATTGTTTGTTTACTTATTTTGATTAGATTGTCCTTTTAGAAATTGTCTTTTGATTTAGTGGCGTAAATGGTGAGATAATTATCAATAGTATTACCTGTTTTATCGTTAAAAATAACCAGTGAATCTTTTAAAGAAGTCTTTTAAATATCTGATGACGATAGAAGATTGGTTTTTTACTTGTTAGCTATATTTTCCAACTCTCCAAATCAAACTTTCCCATCATTCACCTCACACAAATTTAATAACTAAAACTTTTTATTTCAGTGTGATTGAAATACGTTTAATTGTGATGAAACTTTGGTATATTATATAGGGAATTTATATAACGTAAGTTTTCACTTTTATGTATATAAAATTAGATACGATGTTTTCATTATGAAATACAATGTTTCTAATTTATGTTATGGCTTACTTTAACATTTTTTTAATTGACTAAGCCTATCATTAATATAGGGGAGACCGGTACACAGTGGACCACCCCCTAATATTTTATTTATTTAATTTTTTTTTAAGCTTCTCTTCTATCCTAATCGACAACAGCACTGCAATGATTATTTATAGCCTTCAGAAAGTATGTTTAGCTCAGATTGAACTATTTTATCCTGCTTTGTTGTTTTGAGCTTCTAAAAGTAAAATTTTTCATCATCATATTTTTATTTTTTTAGTAATTAAAGGTTGTAGATAAATAAAATAAAACAGCTTTCTTGAAAAGCTAAGATACTTGTTTTTATTTTACTTTAAAGTTATTATGTTTAAAAGAAAGCTATAAACAATATTAATATGATTATTTATTGAACTTCAACATGTGGTACAGTGGACCACCCACTCCTAGGGCACAGTGGTCCACAATCCACTCTGCTCCTCTAATGCAGAATGTTCAAAATATGTAATAATTGTTTTCTTAGAAAGATTGTTTTAAAGTAGAATTAACTGTAAAATAAAGTAAACAAATAAAAATAACAATTTTTTTAACATAGTAAGAAATATTTTGTTTTGTATTTACTGCCTTTGATAAATATAACTGTAGTCTAATTGTTGATGATTCTATTCAAGTAAGATTCATGAGATGCAAATTGAATGGAAATCAGTTTATTTCTCCCGAAACTGTAGATGAATCTGCTGTTGATGTCAATGATTTCATAATGTTGCTCGCAGACCCAAAATTATTTCTTGAAAATTCCAGGCTCAATCTTACTGATAAGTATTTTGGAATTTCATTTGCAAATTTTATTGTGAGCTGATTTTTTTTGTACTTAAGTAATAACTTCAACTAAATTGCAATTGTTCCTGTATTAATCTGTTATTATTTTCAAAATATAATTAATTTTTTGTTTTTGTTTCAAAATTTATATTACTATGTTATTTTGCGAATGAAGAGGAAATAAAAAAGAATTAGATTAATGAAAAATAGATTTATATTATATTTTAGATAATACCTAATAGTGGTCCACTGTACCCTGGTGGGTGGACCAGTGTATATATATATATATTTTTAATGTATTGAAAACTATGTTGTGAGAAAATTATGATGGATGTAAGAAGGTTTAAGGAATATTCAAAAATATTTTCATACAGATTGGTCAGTCTGTTAAAGAGAAAAAAAAATTTAACTGAAAAAGTGGTCCACTGTGTACCGGTCTCCCCTACCCGATTACATGAGATTTTGTTATTTGTATTGATATGTTTGTGTTTACGTATTTTATCAAGATTATATTTCAGCTATTTTTAAGTAAGTTTTTTAAGATACTATATAGCAATGTTAAAATGTTGGCTATACTTTATTAGCTTATGTTAAAGAATGGTCAGAAAAAAAAGGTTGACGAGATTAAAAAATTTTGTCGATCAGCTAGTGCTCGACTAACATAACAACAGGGCTGCTGGGATGGAATTTTATTTTTAAAAAAGACACATTTTGAACCGGTTTGTTTACAGTCCCATTTTATTAGTAGAATTTTGTGATAATTTCCCGAATGACTGGCGAATTTTGCATTTTTTGTAAAAAAAAAAATCTTTAGATGTAATTTTAAACAAAATCTCTTTTCATTTCTTTAATTTGCAAATATTTTAAGTTTTCTTATTTAAAATACTGTGATTAAATGTCCAATGTAAGATTTCCCTTAGTTGAAAATTGTTATGACAGAATTTACACAACTGCAAAAATAATTGATTACTACAACAATGCATTTTCAGGGTTTTTTTCCAATAAAATTAGCTATACAACAGAGGAAAGTTAACTTCATACTATATTTACATTGCAGTAATTTGGAGAGTTGCAAAATATAGCTAACAAGTAAAACACAAATCTTCTTTAGTCTGCGGGTTTTAAAATACTTCCTAAATATTCACTCGACACGATGCAATTTCCTTACTTTGTATCATTTTTATCGATAAAACAGGTAATTGACAATCATCTCACCATTTAAGTAACAATCTAAAGTCAATTTCTAAAAGGACAAGAAAATCAAATCAAAATAAGTAAACAAACAATAAATAAATAATAAAATACCTAATATGAGTCTTATTCTTGTAAACAAGAATTTGCATTGCAATCACCGCTCATGAATACATGACACAAGCAATAGGTTAATTTATTGTTAATTGATAGTAGAGGTGCCCAATCTTTTTAGGCGAAGGGCCACTTAAAAAATTGTTGGGTTGTCGAGGACCACCATCAGTAGCACAGAGAGAATTTTGTTTCGAGGAGATGTTGGGTAGGGGGGGGGATAATTAGCATTATCCATACATACAGCACTGTTCGGTTGCAAATTTGGAAGAATGCACCCACTAGATGGATTTGTGATTTTTATGCGGCTACTTGACAAAATTGTGATTTTTATGTGCCCGTTCTAAAAAATTCATGATTTTTATGTATAGGTTCAACTTTTATGTATAGGTTTCAACTTTTTTACTCAGTGACCACTGGCCAGTACAAGGATTTTTTTACTCCTGTTTTTCAGCAATGACCAATAACAAATTTACAAATACTTGATAAAAAATTTAAGAAATTTGTCAAACGATTGTGGAATAAACGGCGAAATTTGTCAAATAGTGTTGGGAAAGAAAGAAATCGCGACATTCGTCAAATGGTCTCGGGAAAGAAATCAGGCATTGCAGGAAAAAAATTAATTATGTCTAACTGTCGTGAAAAAATTAGAGAAATTCGTCAAATATGTTCGGGGGGAAAAAAATCACAAAATTCATCAAATGATCTCGGGAGAAAAATAGTGAAATTTGTCTAACAATCGCGGAACAGAATTGCAAAATTCGTCGAATAGCAGTGGAAAAAAACTGCACAATTTGTTCGTTCATGGAAAAAGTCGTGAAATTCATTAATCGATAGCAGAAATATCACAAAATTCATTGATAGTGGAAAAATCACAAAATTCATCAACTGGTTTCAGGGGAAAATTTTTTCGAATATCGTCGAATGGCTTCGAGAAGAAAAAAAGTCACAATCCATCAAATAATTGCGGGGAAAAAATCGTGAAATTCGCCAAAGGGTTTTGAAATTTGTCGAGCGACAGCGGGGAAAAAATCTTTTTCCATTCAATCATCGCAATTGGGACTATTCAGTTTGACCAGTGGTGGCAGTAAAGTCAGTCACCAAATTTTCAGTATTACTCGCCGAGTGACGAATGGCAATTTTGTCCTATATTTTTACACGCCTGATCGATGAAATTCAAGATTTTTACGCACCTGATTGATGACTTTCTTGATTTTTATGGATCCGTTTGACGAAATTAATGATTTTTATATGCCCGATAAACAAAATTCATGATTTTTATGCATGCGTTCAACAAAATTTATGATTTTCCTTCTCCCGATCTACAAAATTCATGTTTTTACTGTGCCTGATTGACAAAATTCGTGATTTTCAACTAATATGCTTTCCGTCGGCCATTTAATGAAATTCACAATTTTTCTTCTCTAGACTCTAGGCAAAATTTTCATTTTTTTTTTTTTTTTTTTTTTTTTACCGTTTGTTGAAATTTACAATTTTTTCACAAACATTCGATGGAATTCTTGATTTTTCCATGCCCAATATACGAAATTTGCGATTTTCCATGCCTATCGACAAAATTCATAATTTTGCAGAACCGATAGACAAAATTCATAATGTTTTCCCACAATCTATGGACAATTAGCGAATTTTTTCCGCGACTGTTCGTTGAAATTCGCGATCTTTCCATGCCATTCGATGAAATTCGTTGCTCGATCCATGAAATTTGCGATTTTAAGTGCCTTATCGACAAAATTTGCAGGTTTTTTCAACTGATTTACAAAATTCAAGATTTTGAGTGATTGACAAAATTTACAACTCCAGAATTACCGATTTTGGCATCTCTGATTTCTGTTGACCGATTATTGAAATTTGCGTTTTTTTTTCTAGCGACAAAATGGCAAAATTTGTGATTTTTCCATGCCCATTCGACAAAATTTGCATCCAGTCGATGCAATTCATAATTTTATGCACCTGATCGATGAAATTCATATTTTCCTACGATCTATGGACAAAATTTGCGCATTTTTCTCATGAATTATTAAGGAAATTCGAAATTTTTGGATAGGTTGGCATGTATGGTCTCTGCGGGCCACCAGTTACCCATCACGGGCCACAGGTTGTGCATTCCTAATCGTGATGCAGTTTAGCTCATTCGACTCGACCTCGATAGAACTTACTGATTTTAGTGTCACCACCAGGGGCAGTTATGTTCATATAGAACAGAGTGCGCCCCTAGCAGTGGAAGTGGAAATTAATGGATTTTGAAACTAACTCGAGTTCTATGGGTCCCATCACAACATGGTTTGATTCATTCAATTTGACATTGACAGGATATATCAATTTTAGTTTCAAGTTTGACCACCAGGTGTGCATTCCTATCTCAGGTTCTATGGCCTCGATCATGACAAGGTATGGCTCACTCAACTCGATATCGTCAGCCTCAACAATTTCAGCTGTTTGTACAGAACAGAGTGCGCCCCCTGGTGGTGGAACATGGAACTAACAGATTTTGCAGCTAACTTGAGTTCTATGGGTCCCATCACAATGCAGTTTGATTCATTTGACTCGACATCGACAGGATATATCGATTTTAGTTCCAAGTTTCACCACTAGGGGACGCTATCTATCTCGTGTTCTATGGGCCCGATTACGATGAGGTATGGCTCATTCGACTCGAAATCGACAGCCTGAAAGATTTCAGCTATGTTTGTATAGAACAGAGTGCGCCCCCTGGTGGTGGAAGATGGAACTAACGGATTTTGCAGCTAACTCGAGTTCTATGGGTCCCATCACAATGCAGTTTGATTTATTCAACTGGACATCGACAGGATATATAGATTTTAGTTACAAGTTTCACCACCAGGGGGCGCTTTCCTATCTTGTGTTCTATGGGCCTGATCACGACGAGGTATGGCTCATTCGACTTGAAATCGACAGCCTGAAAGATTTCAGCTATGTTTGTATAGAACAGAGAGCGCCCCCTGGTGGTGGAAGATGGAACTAACGGATTTTGCTGCTAACTCGAGTTCTATGGGTCCCATCACAATGCAGTTTGATTCATTCGACTCGACATCGACAGGATATATAGATTTTAGTTACAAGTTTCACCACCAGGGTGCGCTTTCTTATCTCGGGTCCTATGCGCCCCATCACGACGAGGTATGGCTCATTCGACTCGAAATCGACAGCCTCAAAGATTTCAACTATGTTTGCATGGAACAGAGTCCGCCCCCTGGTGGTGGAAGATGTAACTAACGGATTTTGCAGCTATCTCAAGTCCTATGGGTCCCATCACAATGCAGTTTGATTCATTCGACTCGACATCGACAGGATATATTGATTTTAGTTCCAAGTTTCACCACCAGGGGCACTTCCCTATCGGGTTCTATGGGACCGATCACGACGATGTATGGCTCATTTGACTCGGAATCGACAGCCTGAAAATTTTCAGCTATGTTTGTATAGAAAAGATTGCGCCCTTTGGCGGAGGAAGATGGAACAAACGGGTTTTGCCATGCATTTTCATCCTTCTAATTGTGTTACTCTCTTGCTGTATAATTTAAAAGTTGAGTCTTGGATTCCTCTCCCTGAGCCACCAACCTCATATTTTATTGGGGTCCAAGGGGTCTTTTTTAGCATTTCTTTAAAATTTTATTCTAATGATTAATTTATACCCTATACTTAATTTCGACTAATTGACATTTTCATCAATAACCTTAAAAAAGTAATGATATCAGTACAAAAACCCTTAACGGGTTAAAAGTGTTGACGCAGCACTTTCTTTTGGCTCTATGAATTTTAAATATGGGTCTTAAAAGCAATGATATCAAATTTAAGTGACGCTATGTTAATAATTTTTTTTTTAAATCATAATTTTCTTTTTAGTTTTATTTATGTTCACAGGTGCAATTATTATCTTAATATGAAAAAATATATAAAATTTATTCGCTGATGCTTTTTCATTCACATCTCTCATGAATTCAAAATATGGGTTTTAAAAGAAATGATATCAAAATTTGAGTGACACCGTGATGTTAATTTAATAGGACTCTTTTAAAATTCAATTTAAATTATTTTTGGTTTGTCTTCTAAAGTATATTTGCACATACAAACAATACTTTTAATTTTTCAATACACTTTTAAATATATTACTTTCACTGAGCCTATATTATGTATTGAAATGTATTTATTTCAATAAATTGATTTATCTTCTGTGCCACGCTATCCAAAATCATAAGTAAAATTTATGTAAATGATTATTTTGCGTCATAGTATCCAAACAAAGAGAAATGTATTCAAGTGGATAATATGACGCAAAATAATCATTTACATAAATTTTACTTATGATTTTGGATAGCGTGGCACAGAAGATAAATCAATTTATTGAAATAAATACATTTCAATACATAATATAGGCTCAGTGAAAGTAATATATTTAAAAGTGTATTGAAAAATTAAAAGTATTGTTTGTATGTGCAAATATACTTTAGAAGACAAACCAAAAATAATTTAAATTGAATTTTAAAAGAGTCCTATTAAATTAACGTCAAGGTGTCACTCAAATTTTGATATCATTTCTTTTAAAACCCATATTTTGAATTCATGAGAGATGTGAATGAAAAAGCATCAGCGAATAAATTTTATATATTTTTTCATATTAAGATAATAATTGCACCTGTGAACATAAATAAAACTAAAAAGAAAATTATGATTTTAAAAAAAATTATTAACATAGCGTCACTTAAATTTGATATCATTGCTTTTAAGACCCATATTTAAAATTCATAGAGCCAAAAGAAAGTACTGCGTCAACACTTTTAACCCGTTAAGGGTTTTTGTACTGATTATATATACATGTGTCCACATTACCACAACCCAAACATTTTTTTCCATATTTATACAATTTATTTAATATCAAGAAACATTTATCTACTTTTATATACATTGCAGTATACAATGTATGAAATACATTATATATAAAAATAACAATATTTATACAATTAAAATGTTTTTTATTTATAAGTGCATATAAAAACAAGCATAAAAGTTCATTAGGTTTGTTTTCAAAGCTGTTTATATCATTTGGAAACAAATCTTAATTTCGAAAGTCCAAATTGTGACAAGATTTTTTTTTAAATGCCAAGGCCCTTATAGTGGAAAAGTAAGACAAATCTTAGTCTTATAAATTTATGTAAAAAAAGAAATGAATTGGGGATTGTAAGATTTTTTACATAATATGAAGAGATATGAAATTAAAAATGTATTTGGCGCAGCTGACATTGAGCTGAGTTACATAAATCAGCTGTTTAATAATAATATACAAAATATATGACACATGGCTACATAAATACGCTGCATAAAATGAGACTTTTTTTCTTTGGTTGCTGTATATTACTTATAAATGCTAAAGGTGCAAAATTAACAACTATAATATAAATTAAAATAACTTTTATTAGTTGTTTTACATGTTTCGACTCTTCTGAGTCATTTTCAAAAACAAAATGAGAATATTCTAAAGCTGCACGGGCTTTGATGTTATTATTTACATGTACATTTTTTTAAATTACGCACGTTATCTATTATTTTTACTTGATTGTTTATTTTCATATCTTTGAGCATGGAGTAATTCTAGCCACAGTTTCGGTAAATTAAAAGATGCCGCATCGTTACATATTGTATTTTTGCGCGTGAGTATCTCTATGGTTTCTCTTATTATGGATGGATAGTATAGACTGGAGGGAAATATTATTTTACTTTCATTGAAATTTATTTGGATGGTTTCTTCTTGATATAATCTTGCTAGGGCTGTATTATATCAAGAAGAAACCATCCAAATAAATTTCAATGAAAGTAAAATAATATTTCCCTCCAGTCTATACTATCCATCCATAATAAGAGAAACCATAGAGATACTCACGCGCAAAAAAAAATGAGTAACGATGCGGCATCTTTTAATTTACCGAAACTGTGGCTAGAATTACTCCATGCTCAAAGATATGAAAATAAACAATCAAGTAAAAATAATAGATAACGTGCATAATTTTTAAAAATGTACATGTAAATAATAACTTCAAAGCCCGTGCAGCTTTAGAATATTCTCATTTTGTTTTTCAAAATGACTCAGAAGAGTCGAAACATGTAAAACAACTAATAAAAGTTATTTCAATTTATATTATAGTTGTTAATTTTACACCTTTAGCATTTATAAGTAATATACTATTACAAGGTGTTATATTTTATTATATTATTATATTTTGGTTGCTGTTTTACTTTGTTGACTGTTTGTATTATTTAACAAGAAATCCCACTTTCTAAAGACTAAAATATTCCATGGCCATTTATTACAAAGAGCTAGTACAAAATCAGTTAGTAGCAGACAGAAAATTATGAGAGTGAGAATAAGTACTTATATTACTTTTAATGTGAATATTTTTGTTGTATATCTATCTCACAAAAAATCTCACCTGTACGATTATTTTTATTACATTTTTGAGAAACTTTTTTGTTGCAGTCGCGGCCAGCTCCTTCCATTCATTTCCAAGTGACTCAGAGAAACCAAAAGAAAATTGAGTTTAGTTTGGATTCAATTTTCCTTATATGAAGTAAAACGAACTGGAAACTTTTGTGGCTGTGTTTACCTTTTGTCGAATTAGAACGGAGCTGCATCTCTGTATTTGAGAGATTAACAATCTTAAAAATGTTTTCAAAAATTCTCTTTTTGTCTTTGTAAATAATGTATTTACAGTTGTATAAATCTTTTAGAATTAATCTCATGGATTATTTTAATTCATGAAACAAATTCAATTCATAAATTTAATGAAATCAAATTACTGGCACCTCGGATGCTGATGCTAACAAGATGACTTACCAGATAAAGTGCAAGTTGATTTTATGATATTTCTTTTAGTGGAACATTTGTTTAGATTGTCGCATGTCTTACAAACAAGTTTTCTCACCAGTAAGAAATAACAGATGCATGTCTCATGCACAATAGATATGAAATAATAGCTGCCTGCTTAAATCGTTTACTTATTAAGATTTCTTGTTTCACACACAAAAAGGTTTTTCACCAGTATGAATTAACAGATGGCTGTTTAAATGACTCTTACGACAGAATTTCTTGTTGCATATCTCACACACAAAAGGTTTCTCACTAATATGAATTAATAGATGCTTGCTTAAATTATCCTTACGTGAGAATTTCATGTTGCATGTCTTACAAACAAAAGATTTCTCAGCAATATGAATTAACAGATGCCTGTTTAAATTATTCTTACGAGAGAATTTTTTGTTGCATTTCTCACACACAAAAGGTGTTTCACCAGTATGAATTAACAGATGACTTTTCAAAGAACAACTTTGAGAAAATGTCTGGTTGCATATTTCACACACAAAACGTTTGTCATTGGTATGAGTGCGAAGGTGAGTATTTAAATTAACCTTGTGTGAAAAACTTCTGTTACATGTCTCACAGAGGAATGGTTTCTCCCCAGTATGAACTAACAGATGACTCTTTAAACAACTTTTATAAGAAAATTTCTTGTTGCATGTCTCACACACAAACGGTTTCTCCCCAGTGTGAATTAACAGATGCCTGTTTAAACTGCATTTACGAGAGAATTTCTTGTTGCATGATTGACACACAAAAGGTTCCTCCCCAGTATGAAGTAACAGATGCCTACTTAATTCATTCTTACGCAGGAATTTCTTGTTGCATATTTCACATACAAAAAGTTTCTCACCAATATGAATTAACTGATGCTGATTAAAATCCCCCTTACGAGAGAATTTCTTGTTGCATATCTCACACACAAAACGTTTCACACTACTATGAATTAACATATGACTTTTCAAAGCACCCCTTAGAGAAAATTTCTTATTGCATATCTCACACACAAAAGGTTTCGCATTGGTATGGGTGTGAAGGTGATGATTTAACTGAACCTTCTGTACAAAACTTTTGTTACATGTCTCACAAAGGAATGGTCTCTCGCCAGTATGAATTAACAGATGACTTTTTAAAAGAGACTTATGAGAGAATTTCTTGTTACATGTCTCACACACAAAAGGTTTCTCACCAGTATGAATTAACAGATGCTTGGATAAAATACTCTTTCGAGAAAATCCTTTGTTGCAGAATTCACACGAAAAAGGTTTCTCACCAGTATGAATTAATAGATGCCTATTTAAATCACCCTTACGAGAGAATTTCTTGTTGCATATCTCACACACAAAATATTTTTCACCAGTATGACAGCAAAGATGGGCATTTAAATCAGACTTTTGAGAAAACCGTTTCCTGCATACCTCACAAACAAATGATTTTCCTTGGTGTGAGTCAGAATGTTCTATTCCAATAAGCTCTGGTAAAGAAATACTTGGATGCATATTTTAAACTTTAAAGAATGCTTTTATTGATATGATATTGATATGTTTGGTGCCTAAATTTATGGCTTTATGCATCTGCAATAAATAGACTTAAATTAGTATATCCTTTTTATGATTAATAAATAACCTGTTTAAGAGAAAATGAACAATTAAATACAATGTAGTTAACTGGATTCAAATAAAATTTCTACCATACTAGTAAAAACTACAGTATGCTTCTGATTATCTGTAACTCACACAACCAGGGATGTGTCAGAAATTCCTCACATGCATTTCCTATCAGTTTAAAAACTAAACTATAGTTAAAAATTCTATATATAAAATAAATATTTACTTTAATAAGTTAAAATAAATAAATAACAATTAAAGAAAATATAAATAAAAAATTAAGAAAATTCTAAAATTGCATATCTTCTACAACAACAATGATACGTTTTACAATAAATGAAGAGAAAATAAAGTATTTTTTGCGGCAGGAGGAATTCTATTACACAGATATGTATAGTCAAAATTCCTCCATATTTCTAACATTATTTGATTTACTATAAAAAACTAGCTGGCTTCGCCCGCTAGTGGGCCCCTAATTTACATCGGTGCCTCGAATCTTGTAAAACCTCGTACCGAACGAACCTTCGACCCGGGTCCCCGCTGCCTTCGGCACCGGATAATCGCTTAATTTGCACATTGAATAGTATAAACCTCTAACCGAACAAACCTCCGATACTGTGCCTTCGGCACTGTATACCGGTCGTGCTGCGCACGCACCGGATAATCCCCTAAATTGCACATCGAATAGTATAAACCTCTAACTGAACGAACCTCCGATTCGGGTGTCCGCTGCCTGCGGCATAGTATAGCAGTCGTGCTGCGCACACGCTGCAGTATACGTTAGTTTCACCTTCCACCACCATGTGGCGCAATCTGTTTATACGATCATAACTGAAATTTTCGATGTCGAGTCGAATGAGCCATACCCCGTCGTCTTCATGCCCATAGAATTAGAGATAGGAAAGCGCCACCTAATGGTGAAAAAACGAACTAAAATCGGTAATCTCTATCGATTCGAGTCGAATGAGCCATACCCCGACGTGATCCTTCCCATAGAAACAGGGATAGGAAAGCGCCCCCTGGTGGTGAGACTCGGAACAAAAATCGATAAGCTCTAGTATCCTCTATCGATATCGAGTCGAATGAGCGATACCCCATCGTGATCCGGCCCATAGAAATAAAGATGAGAAAGCGCCCTCCGGTGGTGAAAAAACAAACTAAAATCGGTAAGCTCTATCGATGCCGAGTCGAATGAACCAAACCGCGTCGTGATGTGACCCATAGAACCCGAGTTAGCGGCAAAATTCTTTAATTCTACCTTCCACCACCAGGGGGTGCAATCTGTTCTATGCGAACATAAACCAAATCTGTAAAGCTATTGAAATCCAGTCGAAAGAGCCAAACCCCGTCGTAATCGGCCCATAGAACCAGATTTACGGAAGCGCCCCCTGTTGGTGGAACTCGAAATTAAGATATGTAAGCGCTATCGATGTCGAGTCGAATGAGCCAAACCGTGTCGCGACGGGACCCATACGACAGGAGATATTTTGAAAAGAAATAGATAATTCCTTAGCCTTTTTTTTTCCTATACAAAAATCGGGATTTTAATAAAATCAAAAATTATGGTCCGAAATCGAAAATTTTTTGAATCCCTGAAATGTCAGCCCACTCTGAGCAAATCTATATATATATTAGGCTATCGTACGTGGCACAGAAATCGCGATTATTTATCATTTGCCGATGGCAACGAGAGGTTTGTTGTCACTAATTTGCGAATATTACGAAAAGTATTTGAGGTATTTATTTAAAAGTCACCACACATATGTAGAAAAAATTTTTGCATCCAAAAATACAATTTTTGTAAAAATTGGCCGGCAATTTTTCTTATTTATTTTAAAAAACTAGCTGCTTTCTAAAAAGGACAGAAAATAAAGTGGAAATCAAACCAAGAAACGCGCCATTTTGTTATTAATTAAAACATTTACTCTATTGTTGTACCTTATGCAGTTTAACCTCATTGTTTTTCCGCATCGTTATGACGTCACTGTTACGAATGCACGTATTTGTTATTTATAATATAGATTGAGTAATAACAAATAAATAATAATAATAAATGAATAAAATAATCTTATTGGGTGGAGATTTCCGTCAAGTCAGTCCTACCTGTCTTTTAGAGGTTCAAGATCACTAACAGTTTCAAGTTGCATAAAGAAGAGAATATTTTACATTATGCAACTCACAGCAAATATGCGTGCCTTTCAAACAGAGAGAGTGTTAGCAAGTTCGCTGTTATAGGTTGGCGAATGTCAAAGTGGGAAAACTATTGAGTTTCCCCCGATTTGTCATCAAGATATACAAGATCCAGTGCAGCAACTTTTCAGTAACATTGATTTTTCAACGGTGACACCCTAAAAGCTTAAAGGACGAGCCATACTAACAGTGACAAACAATTTGTCAATTAAAATTAATAATAATATCTCCGAGCTCTGAAATTTACAATTGTGTATATAAAGACGTTTTCGATGCAGAAAAAAAAAAGATAAAAATATTTTCATAATTGTGAATAGTGTAGATATTTTCAATATAATATGTTATACACTTTTTTAATTTTAAAGAGTATCCAACAACTATTGTGTGCATGCAAAGGTTTTTTATATGCACGACGCTGGAAAAATACCACTCTTTTCATATTTTTAAGTGGTGTCCATATCTTATGATGTGTATATATTTTTATTTCAAAGTTCCCAGTCCTAAGTGGAGAAGTTTTTATGTATGATATTTATACATATAATGCTGAAATTTGTGTATTCTAATATGCGTATAGTATTTAAAAGAGTAGGCACTAGAGTGCAGATACTCTGCAAAGGTTCGGCTAGTATGCATATATTTCAGATTCGAAAATCCGATAAATTGAAAATTTTATACAGCGTATTAAATTTCCAAATGCATCATTTTATTTCTGTCAGAAATAAATTATTTACAGACTCTTTGTCTGGATTGAGTGTCGAAAAAAAAAAGCAGCTGTGTTTTTGGAATAGAAATAAATTCATTTTGCGTTTCATTTATGAGTTTTAATTGATATCTTTAAAAGTTACTGGTCGATTTTTATGAATTTTAGCTTCCAGAATTCGCGATTTTTTTTACGTCCGTTTGTAAATTTTCGTGACAATGTGACGATTTTTGAGATTTTTCGAAAAGAGGCTGAAAACCCTATAGTACACCGAGCCACGTGATTTTGCGCTTTTGGACCGCCGCCGTATCTGTAGAGATTTGGTTGCGTGGAGAGGAAATGAAATGCACCTGCCCGTCTCCGACGGAAAAAAAATTCTTTTTTATCGAACAACTTTTAGAGGATTTTTTTGGTTCTAATTGTCGTACGGAAATGATTTTTCGAATTTATGAAAGCAGATGCTCTCCTGAATCTGTCTGTCCAAATTTCTAGGCCCGTGACTTTCCTAGATACGAGTTGGTTTAAAACGGACCAATACACTTTATTGCTTAAATTAGTCCCTGGGAACCTTGACATTGTAGTCTGGTGTTCGAATGGCAACCCCTTTCGGAGGGAGCTTTTGCGGTTTTTGATCAAATGCGAAATACTTTCAATATAGGTTTCTTTCGCAGTAATTAAAACAGTTTTGTTAATTAATAACTCCTTTAATTGCGGGCGGACTCATTCGAAAACTATAACTCCGGAATGCCCGGATTTTTCTGAATTTTTTGACATAAAAAGCGCTTCTGTCCGGCGTTCTGAACCCGAGTTTATCCGTTAACAGACAATCAGACAGACGTTCACCAACATAAATATTATTGATGATTACTGTGACAAAATTCTGGATTATTTAATATAATTCACACTGTGTTGAACTAATTTAACAGTATTTTAATCATTTATTAGCATTTTTGTCATGTTTAATGCTTTCCATAATTGATTATAAATAAAATAAAAGGTTCTTCCGTATTTTAAAATACAGTCAAAGACATCTTTAGACATGTCCAAGCAAACTGGATGATGAAATGTGTGAGGAGTGTCATTAAAACGAATGTGTTTTTTTAATAGAGTGCCAGATAATCAAGAGTCCTGCACATGCATTTCCAAAAATTATAGGAGAAAAATTGTACGAATAGCAATATTTTATTCAAAAACAATTCAATCACTAAAACTGAGTATTTAAAAAAAAGAATCAAACAGCAATATTTAAAATAATGATGCTGCAGTTACAAATCAACAAGCTGCATAAAAATGCCTATTGAAAAGTAAGATTGTAAAATTCACTATGAAAATGTGAATATAAATCGGGATAACTAATTTATTATAGTGCCTTTGAATCATTAGGAAAGAGAAAGTGGTTAGGTCAGCACTAAAATAATCAAATTTTCAAAGGCAATTTCTTTTACAACAATACTCTGATACATAGTCATTATTTAATTAAAGTGGATATAAGAAACAAAATAACACTGAAAGATATTTAAACAGAAATCGTATAGATAACATAAATAATTTCACTTTTCTACGTAATTATACTATAAAAATAAATTTACTCTGTTTTTTGTAACCAATGAAAACACCTTAGTATTCTGCACATATATTATTTACTTTTATTTATAAAAGATAAGTACGGTATGTTAATGTGAATGAAATTGAGTGATGAGTTCATATTACATGAGATTTAATATCTTTAAACATACAGTAGAAGATTTTTGAAACACACAACCTTGAGATGAGAGGTTATGCATATTATAGAATTTCATTATATTATACAAACATATTTACCTTCTAAACATAGACAACTATGTCTGCAACATATTGATATATAGAAGATAAATTATTTTCAAATTTTTACTTATGCCTCCGTGCATTTATGGTAGTTATTTCTCAGTTATTTACCTATAGAAGGGATAATATCATTCTGAAACTGATATTTTACGAAGAATTCATATAAATTAGTCCAACATCTATATTTATAACAAAAATGAAAAATTAAATTATCGATTCCATAAGCATTTTCATTATTCACCTCCAAATTTTTCATCATTACATCATTTTTGTTCTACTATTTTACATGAAAAGGATTGAAATTCTTCTATGCAGCATTATATTGCATTTTTTTCAAATTCTGAAATTAGTTTTTTTTTTTGTTGTTCTTTTTGCATTTTGTTTAGTTTTTTTCTATATTACGATTTGAACATTTATCAGAACTCTCGTCTAAAATATCAAGACTGCATTTAATACTTTGTCCTTTTTTAAACACTAAATCAGATATTTCTTGATTGTCTGTTCATTTTGATTTTACAGAAAAAATTGTACTCCACCAAACATATGTGGAAAATCATCACAAAAATTATTTTTTATTACATCTTCCTCATCTGTTACAATACTGTGATCAGGTGGCAAATAAACAATTTCCGGAACATCCTAAAAATTATCCAAATTTAAAATAAAACTTTTTCAATCATCTTCCATGTAAAACAGTCAGAAAAATGATGTCATGATGAATAATAAAGATATGTACAATGAAAATGCTTCTGGAAGTGGCAATTTCATTTTGTTTCTTTATTATAAATGTAGAAGTTGGATTTATATAAATTATTCTTAAAATATCAGTTTCAGAATGATATTATCCCTTTTATAGCTAATAAAATGAAAAACAACTTCCATAAATGCACGAAGGCATATGTAAAAGTAAAAACAAATTACCCCCATAATGCACCATTGCTCTTATTTTGGGAACAACTTATGCTTTCGGTAATTGTGATTGATCCATTTTACTTATTAATTCTGGATTGATGTTGTTTTATACAGGGTCATCAAAAAAGGTTGAACACATTTCAAAATATTATAACTTCAAAAGTAATTGAGGAAACAGTAATATTCTTTGAAAAGTACACAGCAATTATCCAAGATTTTTTAGATGTAACTGCTTCACTGCTTCAGACGAAGCGAAGAAGCAATTGCACAGTGAACGAGGCCTTTGTGCTGTCCAACAAGGTTTCGATCCTATATCTAAAACTATTGAGTAATGGAATAAATGCCAGTTAAGAAGTTCTTCAGCATCATCGATTTAGCAAAAAAAGATCCACTATGTACACAAACAGCCTAAACCAAAGGTGAAAATTGTGAATGTGTGGTTTTCAGATAATCGATTCTGAAGATCATCTAAATGTCACGGCTTTAAAATAGTTACATATAACAAATCTTGAATAATTGCGGAGTACCTTAGAAAGAAAATTATCCCATTTACTCAAATACTTTTAGAGTTATGATTTTTTTCAAATCTGTCCAACCTTTTTTGATGAACCTGTATAATACAAAGTTATAAACATGTTCTAACTAAAAAGTATAATTTTTATTAAAAAGTTCTTTTTTAGAAAATACTTCTTTTGATAGTGGCCAAAAAGCTATTTTTCACCTTTTTTTAACATGTTTTAAAAAATAGAAAATTCAAATGAAACTTATTCAAATGAGATTCAAATTCAAATGAGTTTCCAGTCTTAAATTTCAAATTAAATTAAAGCAAGAGGTATGGTTAAAGTAATAATTATATATTTGTTTAAATAAATCTTTGAACCAGCATACACAATATAACAACATAAAGTTCTACAACTTACTCAACATGCATTGAAAGCAGTTCATCTCCCCAACATACAGAAAATTGATAGCAACAATATGAATGAAAGAAGATGTAAATAAAAAAAAATATGTATAATAATGAAAGATAAGGATAACAGTACATTTTGTGCAATTAAAAGGAAGATAAGATATGAATGTGTCAGAAAATAGACAGCTTGGATTAGCCAAAAAAATTGCAAAAAAAACGAGAAAAAAAAATATTATCCTCAATTTATTTGGCGAGATATCTATCAATATTTGGTGAGATATCAGCAATATTCAGCTACTGGTATTGGGCTGAAGCATTTGGCCAGCTAGCCTTCAGTATTCGGCAAAAGAGCTGAATACCGAATACTGGCCGAATATTCGTCCCATCCCTACTACATATTAACTGATTTAAAAGAAAAAAAATGGGTTATTCTTTTAATTACAAAAGGCAAGTTTCCTGCACTATTAGAAGTTGATGTGATAAATTTACGATTTTTTTACCCACCTTAGTGTGCATCCCCCCCCCCCCCCCCCCCCGTCCTCCAATACTAGGCTCATTTGGAAAGAATTTTGTTCAAAAATGTAAAATCAAAAAATCAAAACAGAGGTAAATAACACACCCAGCAAATGCAGTGATCCTTGCAACTCTAGGTTCGTTTGGATAACTTTTTATTTAAAAATATAAAACCATACAAATTTGTGGGTGTACACTAGGGTGGAGCGAAATTTTTTTTTCTTCAAATCAAAATTGGACGGGGTGGGAAAGTTGCTCTATCAGATCCTCATTCTGAATATAAAATATCTTTGAAAAATATGAATATTAAATACTGCCCCAAGGTCATTGAAAATTGAGAAAAATTGTAAAAGTTGTGCATTTTCCCATTTTCTTGTCAAACATATAAAATGCACAAATATTATTAATATTAAATTAATTTTAAAGTATTCTTCTTAAACTATTATTATTATACTCTTATAGTGAAAATATGTAATATTTATATCAAATCCAGGTGTCTTATACTGCCCCAATGACTTCAAAATTTTGAAAAATGTATAAAAATTGGGTAATTGTAAAGCATAATCAAACCAACAAAATTGTGTTATATTTTATACTTCGTAAGAATATATTTTTTTAAATTATACTTGAAGATGAAGAATAACAAGAAAAAATAATTTATTATTTCAATTTACAAGCATTATAAGCTTAATAAAGGAACCATGTTCTGAGTATTTTGGAATTATTACAATCTGGAAAGGCTTTAATTTTAAGTGAAGAAATAAAAAAAAATTAACTACAAAAATATTGATACCGGTAAGCTTGTTACAATTGGCTGTGACGGAACCACAGTTAACACGGGTTACAAAGAAGGTGTCATGCGATTTCTAGAAGAAAAAGAAGGAAAACCACTTCAATGGCTTATTTGCCAAATACATGCCAATGAGCTTATCTTGAGCCATCTGCTCTAGCATCTTGACGGTACAACAAATGGGCTTCAAAGTTTTACAGGATCTATTGGCAAACCTCTAAAAGATTGCAAACTTCTTTCTCTTGTACATTATAAGAGAATAAGCTGTACTTTGCTAGAAATTACTAATAAAATGGATTTAAGCACGGATCAACTCTATTTGCTTGAGATATATGAAGCAATTTCTTCGGGATTGTGTCCCGAAAAATTGTATAATAGAAATCTTGGTAAAATTGTGCATTCTAGGGGGCTTACAGTGGCGAATAAAATTCTTAGGCTATACGTTTCTTCAAGTGAACCGTCTGAAAATTTGTTAATTCTGACAAATTTTATACTAAGAGTTTATTCAACTATATAGTTTCAAATTAAAACTAAGCCTTCATGCATTTACGGAGCTAAGCATTTGCATCAAATAGTTATGTTACCATGATATTTACCAAAGGAATTACAAACAATAATAGATCCCGTAATTCAACGAAATGGTTATTTTTGTCATCCGGAAAATATTTTGATTGCCATGTTGGCTGAAGATAGGGACTATGTAAGAGTGTTGGCACTACGTAGAATAAAATCTCAAAGTCAAGAAATTCTTTACGTACGTTCAAGTTACCTGAGATAAATTTGGAGCCAAAGACTATATTGATTTTATAAATTCAGCTGAAGTGTGTAATTCGGCGGTAATTTTCGCCGTAAATTCGGCGGAAGCCGTGACAGAGCCACTATTAACTAAGTAATTAGATCATAATATTCTTACAAAGTGTATCCTAAATCCAAAGGAAATAGATGAAGACATCTTACCTAAGATTAAACTATTCCCTTGTCACAATCAAGCCACTGAAAGATCAACGGGAAACTTGTTACGTAGGCTTCTTCAGGGCTTCTTCAGCTGTTTGTGGTCCTTTGAAACGTGATGGGTTCATTAAAACTTGTCTCGAGTCTTGGAAAAAAATGCCAGTTTTTGAAACCAAAAAACAGTATGGACTACTCTAAAATGGTAACTTCATTGCTTGTAAATTGTAATAGCAAATTATTTTTACCTTATTGCAATAGTTCTTTAAATATAATTAGAAATTATATTTTCTTACATAGGTTAAGTAAAAAATATAAAACAATTACAATTACCCAAATTTCATATATTTAAAAAAAGTATATTCATTGAGTTAGTATAATAAAAGCAAATTTGATATAAATATTACATAATTTTACTATAAATATATAATAATAATAATAATTCGATAATCATCCTTTTAAATTAAATTATTTTTAATAGTTTGTATATTTGAGGAAAGAAATGGAAAAATGCACAACTTTTACGTTTTTCTCAATATTCAATGACCTTGGAGCAGTTTTTAATATTAATATTTTTCAAATATATTTTATATTTAGAATGAGGATATGATAGAGCAACTTTCCTTCACCACCCCATTTTGATTTGGTAAAAAAAAAAATTTCATAGGCGAGCGCTTTTTCGTTTTTTCTCAATATTCAATGACCTTGGGGCAGTATTTAAAATTAATATTTTTCAAAGATATTTTATATTCAGAATGAGGATATGATAGAGCAACTTTCCCACACCGTCCAATTTTGATTTGGAGAAAAAAATATTTTTCCATAGGCGAGTGCTCCACCCTTAGTGTACACTGCCAAAAGGAGCAACACCCCATTTTTTTCCGAAAGATTTTTGTTTAAACATATGAATCGTTTAACACTGATTCCAACTATATTTTAAGTAATTATCACAGGCAATGCTGGGAGAAGAGGGAGGGGCAAGGCTTGACAAACATAGTCACACTGTCAAGCAAAGTGACACTTTGCATCTAAATTTTTTTTTTAATTCAGATGTGGAGTAGATATTTTATTAAAGTAGACAGTGAACTCATTCTTGTTGTGGATGTATAATGTTCCCAGTGTATTCTTCACTGTCAGCTTCCTCAATCCCAAAGTAAAGAAGCATTGAAATGAATTCTTATGTGGAAAAATATATTCAGGTATGCTATCTATGCACAGTTTTTTTTTAAAACTACTATTGTTCTTCCTATAAATAGTTTGCTATGTCTGATTACTTTACATACACTTAACTCTAATTTTCCTTATTAGTGTCTTACTCGATAAATTTAATGGGCTCAGTTAAATATATATACATATGTGTGTGTAACCATTAAAAAACAGTATAGAAACATCATACAACAATTGAGGAATAAAAATAAAATTTAAAAAATGAACACATACTACCTGTTTGAATAATAAGAAGAAAAATATCACTCGTATAAAGTATGCAATAGATTTAAAAGGATAATTAATAAAAAACCGATGAGATTCAAAATACAAGTCAAATATAAATGTTATAAATTGAGATATCAATAACCTTACTTTTTTCTATTTATTTCATTTTGAGACTCTCACATTTTTGGATATATTTCTTTGCATTTTATTGTAATTATCGCTTCTTATATTGTCAGTTATTCATGTGATTTGATGGTTATTATTAACAAAAGTTTTGTTATTGTATTTTAATTATCAGTTTATCTGTTGTCGAATATTTATCTGGTTTAATGTTCATTATTTACAAATGTTTTATTATATATATATATATACAACAATTATCAACAATAATATAATATGGTATTTTTATGTTAGCTGGGCACAAATGATAAATCACTAAATATTGTTCCCATTGCCAACAGTTGTATTGCATTTATTTAATTTAATATAAACACCTTTCACTCATTTTATTTAAAATACATAACATTCATTTAAAATGCATATGACATACATTTAAACTATATGCTTTTCATTAATTTGAAATACAAAATTATTAATACTCAAAATACTAATTAAATAAACCAAAAACTTTTAATTTCAACATCTAAACATTCTTTCTAATTTCCACATACAGAAAATAAAACCTGTTGTTGGCAAGAAAAATAAATGTTATTGGTGAGATTTGCACATGGCTAACATAAAAGTATTGATAATACTTATTGGTAAATGTGTATAAAGGATATTAGTATTTGCTAGCAAAAATTCAATTCTAATATTATGTGTCAATAAAAAGCCTAATTGCTCAGTAAGATTAATTATTACCTCTGGAGATGCATTAAAATATATGAAGATAGTAGGCACAGTAGTATCTATCAGTCTGACACATGAGACAGACATCCAATCAATCATATCCTCTCTGAAATAAGCAGAACACAGTGAACTATGTTATGATGGACTACAAACAAATATAACTATAGAAAAATTAATAAATGTAAACAAAAAAATTATGACTAGCATTAATTTTGTTTGAGAATCTTAACTCAAAACAAATGGAACACATTTTATACAAGGGATCAAACCAAGAGAAAATTAGGGTCATTTCACAGACACTTCACAAAATTACATTCCATAAAAATGGCTTCTCTATAAAATTTTTTGCTGAAAATATACTTTTTGAACATACACATACACACACAAAAAAAAAAAAAAAAATAATAATAAATAAGAATTTTTCATTTTCAGCATTATAACACAAATTGTGGTACTAAAAGGAACAGATTGCTGCTGTTTCAAGAACATGTGTCAACTTTGGGATTAATCTGGATTAATTTAAATAAGAATGGCATTCTTAAATTTCCTCAAACAAAAAAGCAAATAATCTGTAGAGGTCACTAAACAATAAAACTGGATGTGATTTTTCTTGCAAAATTTTATTATTCACAAAAAATTTTAAGATTTACAAGACTTTTTTTTCCCAATAAGAAACAAACTACACCATCCCCAAAATAATGTTATATATAGGAACAGAACAGATAATGACATTTCACCAGACATTGACAAATGGGGAGTTTAGGGACTCCTTCATTCACAATCAAAATGGTCAGCATTGGAACTTTTCCAGGTCATTTCCCTCCACTTTTGCATGCTTTTGAACAATTTTACTTTTAAAGCTGAGTTTTCCCTTAATTGAAATAAGTGTCGGGTACTGTTTTGGTGGAATAAAAGCCACTTTATATTCCTATTGGCATTTTGTTAAAGAGCTTTTAATATTTAAAAGTTAATGCATTCTTTTGAAGATCCAACAGTAATAATAACTCTTTTTTTTTTAGTTATGCGATAATTTTTTAAAGAGAAAAAGCACTAAGGATGCCATTTTTTTTTAGACTGAGAGTCAATAAGGATGCTATTTTTTTCTATGGGGGGGGGGGGGGAAAGCAAGGTTTTTTTTTTTTTTTTTTTTTTTTAACTAAAGAGCATGCAAGGTGAAACACCTTTCTGAAACTATCTGCATGAAATTTTGTTTACAAACAAGAAGAAAGCTACTTTTCAGATAACTGAATTAGCACATTTTACAAAAAAATTGTATATTTTGCTTGATTATTATAAAAAAAAAAAAAACAGTTTTACAAAAAATACTGTTGTTGGTTGGAGATGATGAAAATTTTTCCACTCTTTTAATTAACTTAACTTGGATCATGCATGCAAAGATGGAATTCTGTTATCCATTTTACACTCACTTTCCTATATGCCAGAACTGTAAAAATTATGTGCACAGGTATGTTTCTGATAACATTACTGCACTTTAATATATTTAGAACTTATTTATAATTTAATAAGCTAATTTTAAGGCAATTTGTTTTTATAATTACAAGTGTATATAAGTCACAACTGGCAGGAAACGATCGAACTAGACTTTTGCTTGGCACTAAAGATCTCACCTACTGCTGCCCGTGGGTTCCCCGGTTTGATCCTTGTCAAGGCACACATCTCCAGAAAACTAACAGAGTAAATTATTCACCAAACCACTCTCACTAAAATATGCCATCTAGCTGAGAAACTGCAACAAAAAAATTAAAATACTAAAAATTAGAAAAAAAAATATTCATAAATTAATAATTTTTTTTAAAATATATGCTTTTTTTAAAGTTTCCTATACAAAGTAAATTTACAAAGAGAATTTTACTAAATTTCTAATACAAATTGTAATTTTCCAACTGAGTGAAAAAGTGTACAGGCCAGGATTCTCTTTGGCTTAAGGGTCTAGTCCCCTCAAGCGAAAACAAGCGCTTGCTAATGTTAATCCAATGGGACAGTTACTTTACACTATTGCATTTGAATTTAAATATTTTTAAATTATTTTTTTTTGCACTGGATGGCTGAGATCAATCTCTACAACCATCATCTTTCACTTTTTCAATTTTGTTTGCAGGTTTCGTTTTTCTTTCTTTTTTTTTTTTCTTAGTTTATTTTCACTTTCAGAACAGGTTTCAAAAGTGAAAGTAATCCTTATTAAAAAAAAAAAAAAAAAAAAAAAAAAAAAACCTGCAAACAAAATGGAAAAGTTTCTTCATCATTAATAATAATTTGTGAATAATTTTACCTCATTATTTCTTTCAAAGTATTTTCTTAAAACCTACAAAATCTCGAGAAAGTGAGACAAGCATACTTTTTTTTTTTGTATTATTATTTAAATAAATCTAGGGTAGAGATGCCAGTAATGGACACCCTCCAATGTTTTTTATTTTTAGAAAAATAACCAACAAAAAATTTTTTTTCATAACTTCCCTTTGCATGTTTTATAATCTGGATTATTGTTGACACTTTTAATCAAACCAATCAGGTAGCAAGAAAATAATGTTTCCCAGTTCCGCTGTTTTTCTGTGAAAATCTTAATGAACATGCTAAGAGCTGGCTTCACTTAATTAAATTATATCTTCCTTATTTTTTTTGCAAAAATTGAATGTTTTTGTTTAAATAGTAATATAAAACTTTGAATTTCATATACCAATGACCATTTACAAAATTTCATTTATTGTTAAGATTTTAGGCCCAGTGTCCATTACTGGAATGCTTAATTAGTCTCTCTCCAGTAATGGACACCACATGTGGCCAATACTAAAAGTGTAATTTCAGTAGTGCATAAAATATTTTTATTTAACTGAAAAGCTAATTAATCAAATTTGATTTTTAAATTTTACTTAGTAGAATGTAATAAGCACTTTAAAAAAATATGGTCATTTTATGCCAAATCAACCAAAAAAATTCAATATTCAACCTGACCATTTCAGATTTTAATGATATACTGTCAGGAATCATTCTTCCTGGAAATATAAATGAGAATATATCTTATTTTTTTTTATTTCATTAGATTTTCATACAATTAATTTTTTTAATTTTCGAAAATTCACTTTTCGGCTTTCACAAATGTTTTCAATTTTGATTTTCTCAGGTTCTATCAGACATAGGGAGTTGTTTAACCACCCATTTTAGAGAGAATTTCACAAGGTTTCATTTGATATGCAAGTTGACTATGCTTGGTTAAAAAAAAATTTTAAAAAAATTTTGAAAAAAATTTATGCTTTTTTGGCAATATTATAAACTTGAAATTTTTAGAGTGGGATCTCAATGGGATCAGGAGTTATGAAATAAAACCTGAGATTATCATACAAATAATAAATAAATAACAAAGCAAGCTAGAGTTAGGTTATTATTAGTATGATAATCTTCAGCTTTTATTTGTCATAAATGCAAACATAGTTTCAATGATGAAAAGCAAAGAAAGGTGTCAAAGAAACAGGGTTGAATGTGACAAGTACAAGAACACTTATAATTTTAAATGCATTCCAAAATTGCATATTGAATCCTTTGAATTGTCAGAAAGTGATGAAGAAATTGAAGATTTGGTATTTGAATGCCATAATTGTAAAGCACATCATCCACACGTTGATATGAATGAAGATTAGATAAATTGAGGCAATAAAACATGTCACCAAACTTAATTATTGTAAAATAAAATCTTTACAATATAAATCCTTTAATGTAATAAATTTCTATCTTAAATTTCAATATTTTGTTTTATCGATATGCTTTCATTATGTCCTGGACCTAAATACTATCATAAAACAATTATCTAATTATATTTTGTAAGGTGCCTATTACTGGAACCTGGAACAGAGGATGTCCATTACTGGAATAGAGGGCGTCCATTACTGGAATTTTGGGTGTTTTCATACATTTCTGTTATTTACAAATAAACTTTGATTCACATTGGGAAGAGAGACTGTGAGATTGATTAAATAATGTTGATAGATTAATGTAATATTTTAAAAAGTAGAATATAATTATTATAACTATTAATTAAAAAATATTTTTTAAAGAAATTCCGGAACAGAGAATCACGCACCGATGTTTGGCGACTTATTGATAAGCATGATTTCCAAGCCCGCGCCAAATCAATAATTTAATACAAAAAATTTGGCGACTGTTTTTTCTTTTTTATAACAGATTAAAAAAAAAAAAAAACAGATGCGTGAGTGTAAGACATCTTACTCGAAATTTCTTAAGGGTGTCCATTACTGGCTCATCTACCATATATTTTAGTCGTTTATGATAGCATGGTTGCTATAAATAGTGGTTTGTCGCTTTTTTCTTGCGATCGTGAACGTTCTAATTTGGCGATATGTGATAATAATGTGATTTTTATAACAGATTAAAAAAAAAAAAAAAAAAAAAAAGATGCGTGAGTGTAAGACATCTTACTCGAAATTTCTTTAGGGTGTCCATTACTGGCTCATCTACCATATATTTTAGTCGTTTATGATAGCATGGTTGCTATAAATAGTGGTTTGTCGCTTTTTTCTCGCGAGTGTGAACGTTCTAATTTGGCGATATGTTTCTGTTTATTTTGCATTTATGAACGAAGGCTTCTGTTAATATTTGATTAATCTATATTGTTTAAATATGGTAATAAAAGTTATACAGAAAGAGTAAACATTACCTGTAAACTTGACTTAACATGCCAACCTAAACACATAACTCAATGTTTATTCCTGGGTATTGCCATTCTGAAGAATCCTGTGGCTGGAAAACATTAATTGTTATTTTTCCAGATTCTCAAAAATTTGGATGCAGAAGATTGTTTATGTGACATAAAATTTAAAAGCAAAATAATAATTCCCAACTACCATGTCATTTGCACTAACCCAGATAGAAATGATGATATGACATGACGATTTCAACCAACTGGCTACTTATGTATTTTGGTTTCCGGTTTTAGCAACACTTGGGAAATAACTTTGTTTATATTGAATGAAAAATGCCATGCAAAATTGCTCTTGTTGCTGTTGAAGCTGATGTTTTTTTACTGTATTAACATAAATAGGTACTAACTTTTTTAAAGATATCCTCATGTTTGGCTTATGGTTGTGCTAAAAGTATTAAAAAAAAAAAAAACCAACATTTTATCAGTAGCCAATTAGATCCTTAACTGTAGAAACCTTTATGCTATTTGCTGTGATATTGAATGTGAAATAACTTAGGACCATCATTAAACATTATGATACTCAGTACAATGGAATCTCTATTTCACTCCTTTAATTACTATATTAAAAATAATAATAATAATAATAAAATTGTTTTCATTGTTTTTCAAGTTATTTATTAAAAAATCCATTTATTAGGAATACCTAAATTTGTCTTTTATGGGGATTTCAATTTTAATCTTGAGAGGTGTGTCTGGAAGAAGAAGGGGGGGGGGAATTTCTAATCTTTATTTATTTTTATACATAAAGATTCACTCAGCTTTAAGATGGTAGATAAAATATAAATTGCATGATATAATTTTGGAAAAATTGCTAAGCAAAATATGTGTAATTAGAGTCATATAAATAACTGCTTGGGCAAATCGAGCATTTACGAAGAATCAATGTCAAAGATATTTTGGGAGAAAAAAGTTCTTGCATATATATGTATATATATATATATATATATATATTGTCAATAATAAAATTTTGTAAGAAAAATCCTGTTCAGTTTTGCTTTTTAATAATCTCTTCTTGGGTTGTGGGTGTAAGAATGCCTCATTTATTTAAATCGATCCTCATAACTTGGCAGATGTTCTTGAAACAACCCTTTCCTTTGAATGATTAAGTACCGTAATTTGTTTCGTTGCTGAAATATAACAATTCAGCCTGTACCTCCTGAATGTACCTCTTTGTGTATTTGAAAAGTATATTTTCAACATAAAATTTTATAAAGTGTCAATTTTTATAGAATATAGGTTTGTTATGAACCTATAATATGAACCTAATTTTCAGCTGAATCAGTTATTTGTATAAAATCAATTCGATTAGTTTTGTGTTAAGATTCCAAAAAATTAGTTTAGTATATTATTATTTTGGTTTACATTTTTAAATTTGTTTATAGTTTGCCAAAAGATCTCTTGTGGATATTAACAGTTCCATGTGAAGATTGCAGTCCATCATGACATAATTCACTGAGTTCTGCTTATTTCATGAGGATGCTTGACCAGAAGTCTGTCTCATGTGTCATTCTTAGATATAATGCTTTGCCTACTATTTTCATATATTCCAGTGAATATTTCAAAGGTGAGATAATGAACATAATTAATCTTGTTCTGTAACTGGCAATTACTAATAGCCTTTATCCACATTTATCAGTAAATGTTATATTGTTAATAATTCATGTATATGTATCTATCTATCTATAGTTTTAAGATTAATGCTGACAATATTTGAGGAAATGACATATATTTACTATGAATTACACTTGTGATGCTCCTCTGACAAATCCTTAAGTTATTCATAGTATTTTATATTTGATTTTCATCTTATTAGGTTTAATTTTATAGTATCATTTCATTTGAATTTTATATTGTCTCTTTGTTTTTCACACATGGGATTTCATTTTAACACTGTATATATATATATATATATACAGTACCTGTGAAAAATCTGAGCACACCCCCAGAAATCGAAAAGCTTATTTATCGTACATTCTGCAACTTGTGTGTGGATAGAATGTAATAAAAATAATAAAATATATTATTTATGCATCAGTTCAATCAGTATATACTCATGGTTAGCAGCGAATGGGTTAAAAAATGCTAAAATATGTCAAGTATAATCTTTTCTGTATAGGAATCTGAATTCAAAAATTTAATTACTTGCTTTTTTTTTTTTTACAGATAACACAAAATGGTAAGTACTTTGCTAATTTTCATCAGTGGTAATATTATTTGCCAGCTTTTACAATATAAAATAGTCCCAATAGCAGAAACTTTTCAGCATGGAACCAGTACTGGGAATTATTTCAGACTTTGCAGATCAATCAAAAAGCTTTAAAAAAATGCTGCTATTTAAATAACAGTGCTAAAATTTACTCTAAGTCTCTCGATTTATTGTATCTCTTTTATTATATTTTCTTTGTAAATGCAAACTTTGTTTATTTTGTGGGCTTCTGATAATAGCCTTAGACCAGCATTGTTGAGTTGCAGATAACTTTTGATTTGCTGTAGATTGACACAGAAAATTCTACTATTGAGTAAAATACAAAAAAACCCCATTTATATAGCACACAACTGATTTTTATGGTTTTTTGGTGGCCATAATGTTTTAATACATAGTATTATTCCGTTCAGTTTGATGCTATGAAAAATCAGCTGTTTGGGGAAAATATTGAAAAATTGCTCCAATTGAAAGCATTATGCTGTTGGCGAATTCATTTATTTTTTATTCTGCTACTGAAATGATAGAAATGTATGCAATAGATCTGAACAATATAAGGAATATTCAATCAATTTCAGATTATCTTTGTATTAATTATCGAATTTATTAGAAATATAACTTTAACAACAAATTAGGTTATAGCCAATGTCTATAAAAATGAGTGAAATTTCAAATGTTTACATTGAGGTTTGTTTATAAATTATATAAATTACACTTATTTTACTTAAATATGCTTTTATTTCATGATTTTAATGTTAATTTTTAGTTTTCAGAAAAATTTTCATTTTAATTTTGCAAATCATGCTTTCAACAAATTTTTCATTAATTAATAATTAAATAATGAAAGAATGTGTTTTTTTTTTTATATAATTTGCTTTCTGAGGTTATAAGTGTGACAATATAATAACATGACTAAGAGTAATAGCGAAAACAAAACCTTCGTGAATGCAAAACGTAAACAAACAATCATGCTGCCATTTTACCTGCTGTGATGTCACAAGAATATTGTCCATTGAAATAATCTAGTACATAATAAAACAAATAATTAAATATTAATGCTGTTGACATGTGAAAATTAATATGTTCGGGATACTTTTGGGTACAATTTTAAGAATATATGTAAGCATGGTAAATTTACATACATTACAGTATTATAATTCAGATTTGGTGAGGAAAATTAGTAGAGACTGTATATAATACTCAAGTACATAAAAAATAAATATAAATGTAAAAAATCCTTTTTTTAAACATTCTTTTATAAGCATTCAAATAAAATAAGTTGAAACTGGTGTGAAACACTAAGAACTAAAATAAACGTCATAAAACACCATCAAAACTTTAAAATGCGCTAGGCCTTTCGAAAGATCTGAGTCTTTCTTCGTCAGGCACAAAAAGACGTGCGTCTACTATGAAAGCAGCAGCAAGACTGAAATGAGAGGTAAGGGAGAGGAAACAAGCTGATGCAACAGCCAATAGAAAAGTAGAAATCAACAGCTAATAGGAAAACAGAAGACAACAGCCTCTGATTGGCTGTTGTCTTCTGTTTTCCTATTAGCTGTTGATTTCTACTTTTCTATTGGCTGTTGCATCAGCTTGTTTCCTCTCCCTTACCTCTCATTTCAGTCTTGCTGCTGCTTTCATAGTAGACGCACGTCTTTTTGTGCCTGACGAAGAAAGACTCAGATCTTTCGAAAGGCCTAGCGCATTTTAAAGTTTTGATGGTGTTTTATGACGTTTTTTTTTAGTTCTAAGCATTCAAATGTGTATCTTGAAAATCAAACCTCATTTCATGACAAGAATTCATGTTTTTATCCAAAAATTTCTATCAGAAGACATTAATTTGGCATAGGCACCAAATCCAATTATGGAAAATTCACGGATTTTTTTAAATTCTTAGTAGAATGTGGGAGCAAGTGAATATATTATTTTTGCTCTGTTTTTTTAAGATATGACAACAGGAAAAAAAATGAAACATCTTAACTCATTTTTTGGTATTTCTAAATTGATTTCGCAATGTATAATAATTAAATGGCAAAACTTTTTTCCCATATAGGGAGATATTGATTAACTGTCTTGGCATGATATTAGTAATCAATAACTCTTTATATTAGAGAAAAAAAGATTTGCTATTTTATATTGTTGAGTCCAGCTTTGAATTAGCTAATACAAGTACTATATGTATAATCGGTGAGAATCTGCCATGCCACCGTGGATTAACTGTTTTGTTAAAGGCCTCAATTTTTATTCCCTCAATGTTTATTATTATATCCATTAAATATAATATTATAATATTAAAGATTATGATTCATTCATAATCTACAAATAATACAAAATACATACAATATAGAATACAAAAAAGCATTTTATTAAATTTAATATTGGTAAAAAGATTTACTAAAAACTTTATAATAGCTACATTTTGATGTTTTTTTTTTTTTTTTTTTTTTTCATGTTCAGTGTTCTATGTGAAAACATTAAAATGAAAAAAAGATAATCAAATGCCACTTTTCTCATTAAAAATAAAAAATCAAATTATATCCATAATAACAATTTGTGGAAATGGTAAGATTAAAAATTGTAACATAGTATTATTTAAAAAATCATTTTTTTTCTATATTACAAAATTTTCATATATTTTTTTCACATAATCTATAGAAATATTTAACCCTTATTAAAAAATAAGAAAAATAACATGTAGCTGTAGGGATTTATTCTTTTCTGTTTTTACCATAAGTATAGATCTTCAGATTTGCTTAATTGTATTTATATATTTTATATATAAACTTTGAAAAGAAAAAAAGTAATCTTCAGGGAAAATTTGGTTGGGAATATTTTATGTTAAATTATGCAAAAATCCACTTGTTGTCTAACTTTTAAAATTGAGTTACTTTATATTAAAATCTATTAAAAATCAATACAAAAATTTAGTAGTTTCCAATTTTTTCTATGAAAAAAAATTATAATTTATCTTTATATCTTCATTCTGAATCAGAGTCTCATGTATACAACTGGGAGTATACTCTGTTAGAATTCTATATTTTTCCTAAAATATCATTATATTTTTCCTTAAAATTTCAATAAATATCTATATTTTTCATTAAATTTGAACAAATATTGGTTGAAATTTATAAATTTTATTTAAAAATTAGTTTTAATAACAATTTTAAATAGAAAGTGCAATTGAAATGACCATTTCCATTTAAACAGTTAAATAATATATTACAATCAAAGGCATTAAACGAAGTAAGGAAAGCTATTCTTAGGTAAAGTTTTCTTATTTGTAAAAAATATCACTTCAAAATTTCTAGAAATTTTTCATCTCTACAGGGTAACAAGAAATAACTTGGACGAAGTTTCAAACCAAAAATCTGTAACTACCACTAAAGTTATAAAGTTATTGTCATAGGGAATTGATTCTAGAAAGCTACTAAACAGGTGTAAGTAAGTTAGTTGTGATAACCATTATGGTTAACAAACGATCTGCCATACTTGAATTACATAAGCAAGGAATGAAACAATGTGAAATTGTTCAACGATTGAAAGTGCCTAAGCAGACGGTATCATACACAATCAAAAGGTTTAAAGAACTCGGACATGATGGTGACAGGCCAGGAAGAGGAAGAAAGCGCACAGTTAACACATCAAGAAACCGGGTAGTTATCCAAAAGCAAGTTCAACGAAATCCTGGGATTTCAATGAGAAAGGTTGCTAGACAGATGAAGATCAACAGAGAAACCGCACGTTTGATGGCAAGAGTAGAGCTTGGTCTTCACCCTTACAAAATGAAAGAGGCTCAAAAGCTAACAGCAGAGAACAAACGCACAAGACTTCAAAGGTGTAAAGAACTGTTAAAGCAGGCCGCAGGTGATCGATGGCAAACATTTGTCTTCACAGATGAGAAACAGTTTTCGATTGAACAAGCTCACAATAGCCATAATGATAGAGTTTGGTCTGCAGAAGCACCTGGACCTTCATGCATTGTTGAACGGCGTCAACGACCCAAATCTGTAATGGTTTGGGGTGGGATATGTGCTAGTGGGAAAACACCACTTGTTTTTGTTGATCAAGGGATAAAGATTAATCAACAAACATATCGTAAACTCATTTTGGAAGATGTTGTTTTACCTTGGTCACAAAAGTTCTTTGGAAACAAAAGATGGACCTTCCAACAGAATTCCGCACCTGAACACAGAGCTCAAGGCACTCAAGATTGGTGCAAGACACATTTTCCTGACTTCATTGAAGCTCAAGAATGGCCACCGTATTCCCCAGATTTGAACCCAATGGATTATTCTTTTTGGTCCATCTTGGAGACAAGGATGTGTACTAAACCTCATAAAACTTTGGCATCCCTAAAGAAATCCTTGTTCAAGGAATGGGATAAAATATCAGTAAGAGAGTTGCGGCCCATAGCCGAATATTTTGTGACACGTTTAAAGCTCTGTATTAAGGCTAAAGGTAGCTACTTTGAAAATTTGTAAATATATTAGACAAAATAATGTATTCATATTTATTTTGAAGTTCGGTCGTAATATTTTCATTAGCATTAAAGTTATAATGTATCATGTGTGTCCAAGTTATTTCTTGTCACCCTGTATAAATACCAGACTAATATGACATGAAGGTTATTTAAATTTCAATTCAGAATTTCCAATGTTTACTTAGTTAATGAAACCGGAAAAAAACAAAACAATAATTGATAGAAAGAAAATATTGTAAATACATTTCATTGTTGGCCTCCCCCCGCCCTACAAAAAAAAAGAAGAAGAAGAAGTATATGTATGTAAATAAATAAAAATAAACATTTTAAGTGATAAAAAGAAGAGAAAAAAGTAAATAAGACAAAAAATGTTAAATTTTCTTCTTATATATGTATATTTGTGGGGAGGGGGGATACAGTGAAGATATATTATATACTTTTAAAAATTCAAATTAATATAATCTTGAAATTATGGGTAAGTAATGCTTTTGAAATAAAAATTCTAAAAGACCTTAGCTTTCAAATATCACAATAATTTATGTATGTTTTACTAAAATTCCAATTTCAATTGGATTTTATGACTTGTTTCACAAATCTTTTATCAGTCATGATAGCAAGCCTTTAAGATTAATTTTCAATGATTTTAAAGAATTGTAAAATTATTTTATAAATAGTATTTTATTAAACTATCCCAAATATGGAATACTGTTTTTAAAAATGCTAAAACTAAACTCTTAATCCATTATTATAAATAAATAAAATTTTCTAAAAATTGAGTCACTTGAGTCAGGTGGCAAAGCAAGACACTTTGCACTTACCTTATTTGACAGCTTTCCCTCTGCAGTTCTTCTTTTCTGGAGAATGATTGGCATTAGGCTTAAAGAGACTCTTCGGTGACACGAAAACACCTGCTCGCTAATGTTAAACCTATAGGCAGGTTCTTTTCTAATTTCTCATTTAAATTCGAATATTTTTTAATTATATTTTTCTCAGAAGATAGCTGAGGTCAATTTCCACTATCCAATGCAAAAAAAAAATCATTTAAAAATATTCAACTTTAAATGAGAAATTAGAAAAGAACCTGCCCATAGTTTTCACATTAGTGAGCAGGTGTTCTCGAGTCATTGAAGAGTCCCCTTAATGTCTTCGGATCGTTAAATGTCCTACTGTCGAGAATAAGATAAATAAAACTAGGCAAAAAATTACAGACCATTGCGGTACAGTCACTGCATTTGTTTGAAATCACAGCATATTAAATTAAACTAATCACTAGTTAATCCTTTAAATGTGTAATTTAATTAAATTAAATGTTTTTTATTCACAAACTATTACTATTCATATTATATTATAAGCAAATTTTCTTCAAGTCTTCTATTTCTTGTTCCTATATTTTCCTTCTTTTCCTTTGAAAACAGTTTCCATCCCAATTGGCAGATCTCTCAAGAACTTTTCCAATGCGCTCTGGAAATAACGGTTGTTTTTGCTTTTTCAGACCTCATTTTCACACTCGCTAGAAAAGTAGAATGAGCGAAAATCCAAATTTGTTCAAGTAAATTTTCATCATAACAATTAATAACTTATTACTACTTATACTTTGTTTACTTATTCTATTTTTTATTTACAAACATAATGTAAATGTCAGATTTGAATTTAATAATAAAAAATTATAGCTTGAAAAAAAAATTTCACCCAAAATTTTTAACCATAATTGTGTTAATATAATTTATCTTTTTGATTGTCTTCATTCTGAATCAGAGTCTGAACTTACTGATTCTAGACTACTAAGTCATGAACAGTCTGTTGGAAAAAATATTACGTTCTTAAAAAAAAAAAAAAATCAATAATTTTGAAATATCTTAAGTGATAAAAACTAAAAGTGTCTTCAGAAAAAAATAAACTTCAACCAAAATCAGAGAACTACAAAGAAACTCGGATAGACATCAACCTCAGATAACTTATCATTTCAAAATATTAAACTGCAAACGAGAAATTTGAAAACAAAACTCCCTTGGTTTAACATTAGCTTGAAAGTATCATTCCATTACTAAATAATGTAACGTTTTAATTTGAGAAGAGAATAAGACACCTTTTTATGCTATAAATGTGGCATATTTATTTCATACAGAAGTTAAAAAAGGTTTGAAAAGTTTAAATTTCTAAATTATGCAGATTCATGGTCAACATAACTTTTCATATTACCTTGCCATATATACAGGCATGAAAGTATTATTATTGCAATATAACATGCAGAAATAAATATCGGTGAAAATTATACAATGTAATTGATTTAGGTATATGTAAAATAAATATGCAATTAATGTTAAAAGACATTAAATTAAAACCACTATTATTTTTATTCACGACTATTTTCCATTATTCATGCTATATTATGAGATCAAACACATCATCATGTTAAAATGTCTGTACTATATTAGCATAGCTACTCAAACTGAAGCAGGAAGAAAACACTATAAAGCAAAATCACAGGTAATATCGCAAAATTTTTAATGATGTGCATGCATTATGAGCACAAAACAGTTAAAAGTTTATATATATTAGTTTAGTACTTCTTAAAGAAATGCTTTTTTAAAAACTATTTCTATTTCTAATTTTAGTACACCCCCCCCCCTCTTCATTTTTCATTTGAAAGAATGTTTGCTGAAACTGGGAACACTAGAAGAAAATTGAGCACACATAGTTAATAATTATTTTGTTACACATCTTAAAATCAGTTTATAAGCTTATATTATTACCTTTCTTTATTGCTTTTTTTATATTTTTAACATTGCATATGTTACAAGGAAAATTTCAAAGCACAGAATTTGTACACCATTACAATTTTATCTATCACCTCCCCCTCTCTAAATTTTCAGGTCGTGATTTTTTCTTGTTATACTTTTAATATTGCATCAGTCTCAGAAACAGCTAAAGTGATATTTAAAAAAAGCTGATTTCAGTGAAAAGGCTGAGAACTCTCATGCCTGTATATTACATAGGGTGACATTAGGATCAACTAAAATCTTTAAAAAGGGATATCTAAAACAAATTGCCTCATAAAAAAATCTAATATTTACAGTTTCAATTTGACCATTATAAAAAGTGAAGATTTCTCACATCTTTTACTACAAATATAATTTTCTAGTTTTAATACTATTCCAGTATTGAAATGATAATTATCATAATATATATTCACAACAATTCCTTCCATTCTATTATAATATACCTGCCAAATTTCTGTTTTTTTTATTCAAATAAAAATACTTTGAACTAGTCATTTTCATTGTCATGACAATCACAATAAAAAAATCATAATACATGCATTTGTACGATAGAGTATTTTAAGTATTTCTTAAGTTAAGCACATAGAGTCAAATACAATCATTCAGCATCAACAAGAAAATTTAGCCATCTAAATGTCACTGAGGAATGTGATCTAAACAACATACACTCAGTGACACTTTTTTGGCCACAAGAGGTTTTCAGATGACATGAAGTCCATAGTAAGATTAAGATTCTAAAGACTCAATGACACCTTTTGTTCCCAAGAGGTTGGCAGATGACATAAAGACCATAGTATGATTAAGATTCTGAAAAGAAAAGGATAAATGGTTAAAAATAAATAGAAAAAATTTAAACATATGTTTTGGATGAAAGATTATGAATACAGGATAAATAATTGTTTATAAATATGCAAAATCTAGGTTTTATTTTCCACATAGATTCCCCCCCCCCTCTCCCCAAGTGAAATAAGCACAAAGCATTTTATAATGTAAGACAAAATTATAAAATGGGTTTTGTTTTTATTTGGTAGGATTTGTTTTAATTTATTAAGTTATAATTCTTGTTAAAAAAAATATTTATTTAACTTGTAAGAAATGGGAAAGTGTTGGAAGCCTGTGTTTGTATATTAATGTTTTAGCGTAATGCAGCAACCGAAAATGGTTTATCGCTTTTGTAACAAAACTTCTCATATAAAGTAAAGAATTTTGATTTCATTATATTACTTTAACATGTATGTGACAAAGGAATGTTACATTTTACAGGAATAAAAGAGAAAGTTCGGCGATTGCATATTGATTTTTAAAATAAAAAGAATAATGTATATTTCATGCGCATGTATATTTCAGAAATATTTTTTTTAATGTAGAATGTATGTTTTATTATCAAAAAAGGCATCTGAAGAACAGTAATTTATTTATCTTAAACTTTAGAATGCAATTTTAAAAGATAAATGATAATGGCCAGACATAGAAAATCGTGAATCAAACAAAATCTAAATCTTATTAAACTGAGAAATTTAAAATATTTTTGGAAATACATTTCATTGTGATTGTCTTGAAAAATGGTTTTAGGGAGAAATTTTAAAGTAGATAATATAAGCTACATCTTACACAAAGGCACAAAATATTTGCGATATAAAATACCAATTTAAATAGCATGCCTATACACATTCTAGTTCTACGGCAAAACTTAAAAAATCGTTCATTAGAATCAAGACAATAATAAAAAAGTAATAATAACAAAAACATTAAATGATATATACCAATCAGCGTTATGCTTAAACGTATAAAAAATAATACGTTTAAATTAAATCTATTTCATCATAATGCTTAAAATTAGAATATTTTCAAATGTTCAAAAACAGTACAGATTATAAGTAAAGGCAATACATACCGATTAGAGTGTCCCCTATAACGTAAAAACAGTCCTTTTTAAACATATTTACAATTTCACTAACACTTAACACAACTAATGTGTTTGACCGTGGCCATGTTTCAATCATGATTCGTGGTGACTGAAATGCGAAAATGATGCTTGTCTCTGATTGGTTGAATAGCAGTTGTCTACATGCACATCCTTGCCCGTCAATGATGACCGATTTCGCTCGATATGAGTTTTTTCCCCATAGGTTTACAGAACTTAAAATGCTGTTAAAATTGTTTTCTGTCTTCTACCTTGCTAAAAAGTAATTATATATAAGTTAAAAATATAAATGTCGAACATTAGAGAAATTGTAATATTACAGATTCAACATCGGCCAACATTGATCAATATTGGTAAAACATGACCGGTCCAAGATTGACTGACATTGCTGTGCTGCCTGGGTTAATCTTAAGGAGGCATATATATGCTGCTTGCAGAAGAACTAATATAACTGAAACATGACTAGCTTAAATATCACCAGCATTCATTTTTGTTAAGTAGACTCCTGATAATCTCTTTATTATAAGATGCACTTGGATAAATGACGCCCTTTACACATTAATTTTGCTCCCCTAATTTTGCATAGACATACCTAAAGAAATTTGCAGTTGAACTCTATAATTACGGAAATAAATTTGTGTTTTATTTGTATTACTTCAATTCAGTTTTCTACGGTGATTTTAATTTCTCGTGTGAAGTTCATTTACTTTCTTAAATAGTTTTTTAATTAATTAAAAAGTATGTTATATTAACTCTTCTATTTATTGCAGATGCATAAAGCTATAAATGCAGAAATACATCATATCATTGAAAGCTATATTTAAACTGTGAAATATGCAGCAAAACATTTCTTTATCAGAGCTTTTTGGAAAAGCATCTTCTGACTCACGCAGAATAAAAGTGTTTGTGTGTGAGATATGCAACAATAAATTCCCTTTTATGTGTTCTTTAAAAAGGCATCTATTAGTTCATACTGGTGAGAAACCGTTTGCATGTGAGATATGCAACAAGAAATTCTCTCATAAGAATGATTTAAATCACCATATTTTAAATCATACTGGTGAGAAACCTTTTGTTTGTGACATATGCAACAAGAAATTCTCTCGGAAGTGTGTTTTAAATGATCATCTGTTGATTCATACTGGCCAGAAACATTTTGTATGTGAAACATGCAACAAGAAATTTTTTCGTAAAAGTGATTTAATCAGGCATCTGTTACTTCATACTGGTGAGAAACGTTCTATATGTGAAATATGCAACAAGAAATTTTCCAATAATAGTGCCTTGAAAAAGCATGCAATAATTCATACGGGTGAGAAACCTTTTGAGTGTGAAACATGCAAGAAGAAATTTTCTCATAGGGGTAATTTAAACAAGCATCGGTTAACTCATATCGAAAAGAAATCTTTTGTGTGTGAGACATGTAACAAGAAATTCTTTCGTAAGGGTAACTTAAACAAGCATCTGTTAATTCATTCTGGTGATAAACCTTTCGTGTGTGAAACATGAAACATGAAATTCTCTCAAAAGAGCCTCTTGAGCACACATCTGTTACTTCATACTAATGAGAAACCATTTTGTGTGTGGATATGCAACAAGAAATTCTCATGTAAGATTAATTATGCAAGCAGCTGTTAATTCACATCTCTTATATGAGAGACATGCACCAAAAGATTTTCAAAATGTTTTAGTTGAATCCTGTCATGCTGGTGAAAAATATTTATTTACAAATTCGGAAATAGATGATTTCTTCAAAGGTGAGATTTTATTAAGCATCTATTATTTCTTACTTATGAGAAACCTTTTGTTTAGAGACAAGCAACAAAAGTTTCTCTTAAAAGTGCACTATCAATACTTATACTGGTGATAAACCTTTTTTCTTTGAAATATGCAATAAGAAATTTACTGTTAATAGTGTCTTTAAAAAGCAACTATTAATTTATACTGCTGAGAAACCTATTGTATGTGACATATAGAATAAGAAATTCTCTCATAAGGATAAGTTAAACAAGCATCTATTATTTCTTATGGTGAGAAACCTTTTGTTCGTAAGACATGCAACAAATGTGTTTCTCAAAAGTGATAAATGATTACACTGGTGATAAATCTTTTTTGTTTGAATTATGGAACAAGAAATTTTCACAAAAATTAATCCGAGTGCTGGACTTTATTTGCTGTAAACTAATTTAATACTTCCTTTTCTATAGAGACTTTGGCATAATGTAGTGTAAAGAAAGTGTGATTTGCCAAACATTACAGTCAACAAAATGAAAGAACGGTCAATGAAAAAAATCTCTGTTATAAAGCTTATATATAGTTATATTTTAGATATTTTATATTATATTATTACAGTGGAACTCCAGATATACGTTACCTGAGTTGTACGTTTCCCTCAGTTATACGTTTCAACTCAGCGGTCCCGGCCGCTTGCCATTAAAAATTAGCTGAGTTATGCGTTTTGCGTTAGACATTTCACTCAATACGTTACGTTTTTGCGTACCCGACAGAAATTTTGTCTCATTTATGCATTTTGTAATCGGAAACACTGACGACGGGTCGGATGAGTCTGATTTGAAAGATCTCACTCAAACTTCGGAGCTGTTCTGAAGGCTTTTGACGTAGTAAAGCGCTTCATCAGTAGTAAAAACAGTAACGGTAAGGCGACTGCATTATTAACAGAAATGCAATATTTGCTGTTCAATGTCGGCACTGCCGAAAAGAAACAATCGAATATTAGTGATTAATTCTACAAGATTCAGTAAACTACTCAAAGGTCTTTTGATAAATGATTTACATGCCAAGGCAATTCTAATAATTTCTTTTAAGTACTCTATGTGAATTAAAATTATTTTTAATAAAGCTTTTATGAGAAAATAGCTTCATGTATACTTTTCTTATGTACCTATTTTCTACTCTGTTCCATTTCCAAAACTTTATGTCATAGGTGCAGTAATATTTAGGAAACTTCCGTTTTCGATATAAAATGTAACTGTAACTCCTCAGTGTAACAAAGTTTTCAGGATATATTTAAAATATTGTTCCGGTAGACCATTAATTGAGTTGTACGTTCTACTGAGTTATACGTTTTGTTGTCCGGTTCCGAGCAAAACGTATAACTGGAGTTCCACTGTATATGGTTTAATTATGTATATTTTAAACTAGTAAAACGGCTGGTCAGGTACCTAAACGCCAGCTATGCAAATCACATTTTTATTTTTAGCTCTGTTTTTATAATATCAAAAAATTTAAAATCCTTAGTCTTTTTTTTTTTTTGGCTGGGAAATAAATCTGAAACACTGTCTTCTAAAACGGCCTAAAATTTTAATAGCAGAGTTCCTGAAAAGTAAAGATGTACATGACAGTGTGCTTTAATGTAGCATAGACAAAATAACGAAAAGGTACTTAAAGAAAAAGTTTAACATTTATTTTTCATAAAGAAATAAGTATAATCAATGGGAACCAAAAGAAACAAGTTTAAATGCCTCTAAAAATATAATGCAGCATCTCATCAATCTGTAAACAAAGTTCGTTGAAATAACTATACATAAATTATCTTCATTCAAAGTATACAGATACTTCAGAGTTAATGCAGAGAGACAGTCATATTTAAATAAACACTATTGCTGCTTTAATATAATCATATTATACTTCTCAAATGAAATATGTGTGTTACGAATTGCCTCCCTGGCGCTAGCAGACGATTATTTTTTTGTCTGAGTAGCCCTTTTGTCTGTTGCTAGTGGCAACGGCCCTTTTTTGTTTATTCTGATTTTGTTCTTTCAGGATGATGTAATTTTGATTTTTGAACCGAATGTCGGTAATAATTGAACTCTGAAATAAGAGTGATAAAATAATAATAAGCTGTAAATCTGTAAATAAATAGTATTTATTAAGTTTTTAAAGAAAAGGATTTTGAGTATCTGTTGCAACATTTTGAACATAAGTTATTTATTTGATCAAGAATTGATTCCTGAAAAATGGAATGAATGGCGTTGTATTTCGAAAAGAACCTGCACTCTTATTGAAAATGGCAATCATCATTTTTTGGCTTCCAGCTACAGGATTATTGAAATCTTCTTTTATATTGATTGAGGTAAGTACCTCAAATTTGTTGAATAATTGAATTAAATTATTGATTATATAGAATATATTGAGTATTGAAGTGTATATTATTATTTACAATGAATATCGAAACGCTAAAGAAAAAAAGAGCTACTATTCGTTCTCAAACTACGAAATTATTTGATAAAATTAAAGAAATTTTAGATGATACACTAGCATTAGATTTAGAAAATAAAAAATCACAGCTAGGTATTTTAAAACAGCAATTGAATGATAAAATGGAAACATTAAAATCATTAAATGCAGAGATTGAACCACTGGTTCTAGATGCTGAGTTCGAGAAAGAAATAGAGAAATCTGAAACATATAATGAAAACATTATTGAGTGGAAATTTAAAATTTCCAAATTTATAAATGATAATACCGTTATTACGGAAAATAAACAAGATGTTTCAGATAACGAAAGTGAGCATAGTAGTAACAATACTTCTCTACTAAAAAGTCAGAAAATTCTGAATCAGAATTTGGTAAAATTACCCAAATTGAATATAAGTAAATATTATGGTGATTCTTGTTTATGGCTCGAATTTTGGAGTCAATTTTCAAACACAATTGATAAAAATGAGCACTTAACTCCGATTGATAAATTTTCCTATTTGAAGTCACTTTTAGGCGGCAGCGCTGCCAATACAATAGCAGGATTCTCGCTGACTAAGGAAAATTATGATCACGCTATAGAGCTGTTAAAAAACCGTTTTGGTCGTAATGACCTTGTGATAAATAGCCACATGACGAAATTATTAAATTTGAAACCTGTAAGAAACGCTAGTAATATTAAAGCTCTAAGAGAGCTATATGATGAATGTGAGATTCAAATTAGAAATCTCAATTCTTTAGGCGTAACGTCGGGTTCATATGGACACTTGTTATGTCCGATTCTTCTGAAACTCATTCCATCTGATATTGCGTTAGAATTTAATAGAAAACGTACGAAAAATGTAGATTGGGAAATTAATGAATTGATTAATTTCATTAAAGAAGAAATTGAAGCAACTTTGCAATTAAATTGCTTTGAAAAACCAGTTTCTGATAAACACGAAAATTATAAGAAAAATTATCAAAATTATAAAAGAAGCACTCCTTCAGCTTCTGCTTTGACCACTAATATTAAAAATAACTGTGTATTTTGCAAGTCTGTTGAACATGATACTGAAAATTGTAAGGCTCTTTCCATTCCTGAAATGCGTGAAAAATTGAAGAGAGAGGGTAGATGTTTTAAGTGTTTTCGTAAATTTCATATTTCAAGTTTTTCCAAGTTTTCGAATGAAAATTGCAAGGTTTGTGGTAAAACTTATCATAATAGCATTCTTTGTAACTCTGGTAATCGAAAATCAGAAGTATCTAAACAGCCAGACACTATTATTTCCTCTGTATCACATTGTAATAATAGCATAAATAACCATCCTAAAGAAATCATATTGAAAACTATTCATGTTAATGTAGAATCGGGAGAAAATTCCGAAAGAGCACTTTGTTTATTTGATTCTGCTAGTCACAGAACTTTCGTTACAGAAAACTTAATTTCAAACCCTGAGATAATTAGAAATGAGAAATTAATTGTCTATACTTTCGGTTCGAAATCATCTGAAGAGAGATGCTATGATGTCGCTCATCTAAAGTTAACTCACTTTACGGATAGAAACCGAAGTATATTAATTGAAGCTTTAGTAACACTGGTGATAACAAATCCGTTGATACAAATTCCCCCCCCCCCTTTTCCAATTAAAATAAAGAGAAAACTTTCTAAATTTCGTCTTGACAGTTGGGGACACTTAGAAAATTCTGATGTTGATATATTGATTGGGGCAGACTATTTTTATCAAATTAATGATAAAACATTTCCTATAACTAAATCATTATACATATGTAGAAGTTTATTCGGACATTCTCTCTGCGGGGCAATTGACGTGAATAAAAATAATAAGAGTAATCAAGCTGGCGTCTTATCTACTCATGTTATGAAACCTATCGAAAATGATTTGAAAAATTTGTGGGAATTAGAATCTTTAGGGATGAATACAGAAGAGCATATGTCTGAATTAAATAAAGAGATAGTAAAAAAATTCGAAGACAATTTGCATTTTATTGAACATCGTTACGAAGCTAAATTGCTATGGCTAGATGATAAAAGGGATTTAGGAAGTAATTATAAAAATGCTAGAAATCGATTTATTAGCTTAAACAGAAAATTGGATAAAAATAAGGAATTATTGCAGAAATATAAAGAAATTGTGGTTGAACAGGAATTACTTAACATAGTGAATGAAAGCCCTAATAAAGCAATAAATAGCGGATATTTTATGCCCCACCGCCCTGTTTTGCGGGATGATAAACCCACAACTAAAGTGAGGATGGTGTTTGACGCCTCCTCAAAAGAAAACAATAAATCGTTAAATGAGTGTTTGTACTCTGGATCAAATTTAAACCCTGATTTGTTCGAAATTCTTATTAATTTCAGAAAACTCAATACTGCGTTTTGTGCAGATATTGAGAAAGCCTTTCTTCAAATTTCTATAGCTGAAGAAGACAGAGATTACCTTAAATTTTTTTGGTTCGATAATGACGAAAGGAACTTTTTTAAAATTTTAAGACTTAAACGCGTACCATTTGGAGTTTCATGCTCCCCATTTATTTTGGCTGCCACAATTAAATATCACATAAAGAAATATCAAGATCAACATCCAAGTGTTGTAAAAATGTTAGATAGTTCTCTGTATGTCGATGATCTAATTTCTGGATCAGATTTAGATAGTGAAGCTTATTATTTATCAACGACAGCTTCAGAAATTCTTAAAGAGGCTGGGATGAATTTGAGAAAATTTCAAACAAATTCTGTTAAACTTAGAGAAATGTGGGGAACAAGTAAATTTGGTATAAGTGAGGAAAACCCAGGTAGTATTTTAAAGGTACTAGGTCTAATTTGGAATACTGAATCTGATATTTTGATGTTAGATGTTCAACCCTTTCAGGAGAGTTATATGAATGATCCCACCAAGAGAACAGTACTTAAGATATTACTGAAAATTTATGATCCCTTAGGAATTTTGAATCCATTTGTTATTCGTATTAAAGCCTTGTTGCAAAAAACATGGCAAAGAGGTTTAGAGTGGGATAGTAAATTACCAGACGATTTGAAATCTGAATGGGACACTTGGTGTTCACAAGTTGTACAGCTGAAAACATTTGAAATACCCAGAAAATATTTCCCTAATGAAATAAACATTTCCGAAAAAACACAAGTTCACATTTTCTGTGACGCTAGCCCTATAGGGTTTGGAGCAGTTGCTTATTTGTGTTGCATTTCATTAACTGGTGAAATCCAAACAAGTTTTGTTTGGAGCAAATGTAGAATAGCCCCCCTCAAGAGGTTAACCATCCCTCGCTTGGAGCTTATCAGTGCTTTAATTGCCGCTAGAATGTGGAAATATTTGAAACAAGTATTACATATTCCAAATTTAAAAATAAAGTTATGGTCAGATTCTGAAATAACTCTATGTTGGATTAGAGTACGACTACAAATTGGAAACCTTTTATTGCAAATCAGGTCCCTGAAATTCAGTCATTGACAAATCCAAAGGACTGGAATTATTGTCCTGGAAAAGAAAACCCAGCAGATCTGCTTACACGTGGGGAAAACTTATCGAAGTTAACGGGTAACAAAATGTGGTGGTACGGCCCACCTTGGTTATCACTGCCGGAACATATGTGGCCTTCCAAAAAGGCTATAGAAATTGATCCCGAAGCTTTTATTGAATTGAAATCAAAACCAAATTTAACTCTATTGTGTAATGAATCAAATACTACTCCTAAACCAGTTTTTGATATGACAAAGTTTAGTAGTTTAAATCGAGTGTATAACATTACTGCCTGGATAATGCGTTTTATTCATAATGCCAATTCGAGAAACTCTAAAATTTTAGGACTTTTAACTGCTTCAGAAATAGAAACAGCAGAAAAGTATTGGGTAAAACTAATTCAGGAAACTTCATTTAAAGTTGAAATACAGGCTCTTAAACAAAAGAAACCACTTAACAAAGATTCTTCTCTATACAATCTTAATCCCCAATTCGATGAAAATAACTTACTTGTATTATCTGGAAGACTTCAGTTTTCTGAAGTAACAGAGAAGGAAAAAAATCCATGGATTCTTCCTAATAAATCTTATTTTGTAAAATTACTCATTAAGGATGCTCATGAAAGAATGTTCCACTTCGGTGTAGCTGTCACCTTAGCTCACCTTCGTGAAAGGTATTTTATAATAAAAGGAAGAAGATGCGTAAAATCAGTCTTAAGATCTTGTATGATATGTCGGAAACTCAATGCTACTCCTGGAAAGGTGGAAATAGCCCCTTTACCAAAAGACAGAATCATCCAAACACCAGTTTTTGAGACCTCTGGCGTCGATTTTGCCGGCCCAATTTATTATAAAAATTCTGAAGGTACCGGAAAGGCTTACATTGTTGTATTTACATGTGCTGTAACTAGAGCGATACATTTAGAACTAGTCACCAATCTAAGTACGCAAACCTTTATTTTAGCACTGCGAAGATTTTTCTCTAGAAGAGGATTCTGTAAAATAATATACAGTGACAATGCAAAGACCTTTTCTAAAGCAGATTTGGTGTTAAAAGACGCTTGGGAAAGAATTTGTAAGCAAGAAATTTTTTATTATTTGAGAAAGAATAAGATAACATGGAAGTTTATAATCCCCAGGGCTTCCTGGTGGGGGGGCTTCTGGGAAAGAATGGTACGATCAGTAAAAACACCTTTGAAAAAGGTTCTAGGCAAAACGTGTCTCACTTGTGAAGAACTAGAAACAATACTTACAGAAATAGAGGCTGTGATTAATTCACGTCCCTTATGTTATCTCTACGAAGAAAATACTGAACCATCACCTTTGACACTATCTCATTTTTTAGTTGGTAAACGATTAATGTCCTTACCTTCTTATGGATTACCAATTTGCACCCAAGAAAAATCCAATAAGATCTTGTTGACGAAAAAATATAAATATAAGCAACAGATTACTGATCACTTTTGGAAAAGGTGGAGAAACGAATATCTGTTAGAACTTAGATCTGCTTTTCAGGTGAAAAACATAAATTCATCGCCTCAATTATAAGTAAACGATGTAGTGTTAATTCATGATGAAAAGCTCCCAAAACATATGTGGAAATGCGGTCGTGTTAAAGAACTTATATGTGGTCGTGACTCTAAAATAAGACCATGTGTATTACAGACTATAAATGGTAATCTTAAAAGACCCGTGCAACTTTTATATAATCTTGAACTGGACTTGGTGGACTGATGGACACTATAAACTATATTCTTAAATATTTAATTTCTTTGGTTACTCCTATTTACTTTTATTATTGTTTAATTTGCATTAATTTCATGTGTTTTATTTTTTCTTCTTAGATTCCAGAATTGTTTGTATTAATTTAGCCTTTTGAATAGCTATATGTATATGTAAGTATGTTACCGAAAATGTTTTTCATGTATGTAAGTAAACTTTTATGTTTATTAAATTGTTTAAGAATTGTAGATGCTGACCTAAGTGTTCAGTCGGGGGCAGTGTGTTACGAATTGCCTCCCTGGCGCTAGCAGACGATTATTTTTTTGTCTGACTAGCCCTTTTGTCTGTTGCTAGTGGCAACGGCCCTTTTTTGTTTATTCTGATTTTGTTCTTTCAGGATGATGTAATTTTGATTTTTGAACCGAATGTCGGTAATAATTGAACTCTGAAATAAGAGTGATAAAATAATAATAAGCTGTAAATCTGTAAATAAATAGTATTTATTAAGTTTTTAAAGAAAAGGATTTTGAGTATCTGTTGAAACATTTTGAACATAAGTTATTTATTTGATCAAGAATTGATTCCTGAAAAATGGAATGAATGGCGTTGTATTTCGAAAAGAACCTGCACTCTTATTGAAAATGGCAATCATCAATGTGTATAATCTTGTGCCATTCTGCATATAAATTTATTTAAAATATACTCACACCATTTAGTATAATACACATTAGTTCAGCAGAAAAACTTGTACATGCAATTGAAAATGCATTTTTTACAATTCTAACCCATAAAAATCATTTGTTCGAAATCTTTTTTGCAACACTCTATATTATACATATATACATGTATTCATAACGCATAATATAATATAGTTGAATTTGGCTGGAAAATATATAAAACAACTGAAGATGCTTTTCCAAAAATTACCATTTATATAATAATAGTGCAAGTCATGTGTCTGTCATAAACAGTTATGGCTGACTGCTGTGCTTTTCATATGTCAGACAGCCATATTTACTAAAAACATTTTTTTCGAAGAAAACTGCATAAAAAAATATTTTTTAGAGAGATTGTTCAAAAAAACTTAATGTTTGAGAGATGCATTACAATCGAATATCTGTATATCCTGAGATAATTACAGTTGAAATTAGGTTCACAGCTTAATAACTCCTTTCATAAATGTAAATAAACACAAGAGATTCATTCAACGTGAGTGATAAAGATATTAAACAATGAAGAATAGAACTGACCTTTCTGACAATCTCCTTTTTTTACTAACTTTTTTTGATAATTAATTAAATAAACGGGCAGATAGATTTAGCTGTTTGTAAAATTAAATGAAGGTTATGGCTTTCAGAAACTATAAATATGTCACCTATATAGGAACGCCAAATCTTTATAGTTGGACCTGATTCGTTGATAATTTTATTCTCAATAAACTTCATTATCAATTCAGCAAAAGTGATAGAGAGTGGAGATCTCATTGCTGCCCCATTAACTTGTTTAAAAAAGTAACTTTAAATGATCAAATTTTTTAAATGATGATGCTGTTAATCAAAGCACCTCAGATTATCCTCTTCTGGACAATACCTAAATTTCCAATCAGAATGCCCGGTTTCTCACAAGATTGCAGTGTTTAAGACCTTATTACTAAGAGCAATTGGCTATTGCAGTACCTAAAAACTTTTCAAGATTGAAAATAAAAAGATTTTTAATGATTTAATACAGAATGGATATCCTTCACGTTGGTGGTACAAAAGATTTTCTGAAATCATGCATGCTTATACAATGACTACTCCCCATTTCAGAGAAAGATCACTAGTTCAATTTGTGTTCATACCTTATTACAGAAACTTATCAGAAAGAATCTTGCCTCTTTTTAAAATACAGTGAAATTTCTCTGTAAGGGCCACCTGCCGTTCCATTGAAAATTGGCCCTTATGAGGGGTGGCCTTTGAATAAGGGTGACAAAAAATAAAATTAAAATAAGGAAATCAAAACCTATATAGGTGAAAAAACTGTTTATTAACAATTTCAAACTCTATACATGATTGAAAAAAATTCTATTGAAGTTTGTTTACTTTTCATAATTTTTTGCAGACACTTTTGGTTTCTAATGATTCTTTTACTTTATGGAACAAGTTACTTAAATTTGGATCATTTATTAATGCTTTAGAATGATATATAAAGTTTATTTATTTCTGTTAGCGTTTCCTGACAAGATATATCCACAGCTGCAGACTCATTATCATTATCTGAATGAAATAACTCTGAATGAAAAATCTGAATGAAAAATAATTTTGAAAGTTAAAAAAATAACAGTTTTTTTAAATTTAAAACAGTAAATTTTTATGTTTTACCTGTGTCTATTTCATCTACAATTCTTTTCTCCCAATCCTCTGATAAATCATCATAGCATTCCACCACATTTTTATATTTATCTGAATCTGGATCATATTCAATTTCAGCAGCTTTCGAAAGTTGAACCACATCATTTTCTAAATCAGCTGCATCAATAATGGCTTCTAAAACTGTGTTGTTTAACTCACGTTTTTTAAAAGCAATTTACAATTGCCTGTCTTTTTACATTTTCCCAGGCATGTCTAATCCATTGAATGGCATCTAACACTGTAATAGATCTAATGATTTCAGATGAATTTTTATCACAATCTATAAGAGAATGGAATCTTCGCAAAACAAAACGTCGGTATTCTAATTTAAAACAGCGAATAACTCTTTGGTCTAGAAGTTGAATTTTAGACGTAGTATTTGGAGGCAAGAATTGAAGTTTTACACTGTTCAAGTTTTCGTAAAACGAGTGACATGGTGCATTATTCAAAAAAAGAATGACTTTTCTGCCTTGATTTGTAATTTTATTGTCAAAACTATTATCATTCTTTAAAAATTTCCATGGTCATCCATCCCTTCTTATTATGATGATATTTTACCTTATTTGTGATAAATCTTTACCTTTAAAACAACAAGGTTTCTTGGAGTTCCAAAGGACGATAGGCTTTTCCTTTTCACTAGCAGCATTAACACAAAAACACACAGTGAGTCTCTGTTTAGCTTGTTTCCCTCCTTCAGTCTCTTCTGTTTTCTCAAGTAAACTTTTAGTTGGTAAGGCACGGAAAAAAAGTCCAGTCTCATCTAAGTTACATACATCATGATCTTCATTGCCTGCCAAAATGATTGGAAGATGCGATTTCCAGTCTTCACACAATTCTTCATCAACATCAACTGATTCGCCCCATAAATGTTTAAAAGAAATATTATTTCTATTACAAAACTTATTCAACTAACCGTTACTTGCATAAAAATCTTCTTTGTCAATAATCCTGCAATCTGAATGGCTTTTTCTTTCACCTAAGTACCACTTAATGGGGTGTTTTAATCTTAGCACATCTGAACCATTGAATTACAGCGTCATTTATGTCACCAAATTTTTCATCTATCTTTCTGTTTATCCCACGATTTTTAAAATCTTCATATTCTTTCAGTAAGTTCTCTTTGTTTTTAACAATATTGTTTATTTGATTCTTGCTGCAACTAAACTGTGAAGCTAGTTTTCTTGCAGATGTTCCTTAATCATAACAATTCAGAACTTTGATTTTGTCATTCAAATCCAAATATACTCTTTGGCTTGGTTTAGGTGCCATAATTTTAAATTTTACATAAGCCTGAGCATACGATTTCTAGTGTAAAAATTGTGCTTCAATATGCATTAAGAGTTTCAGTAAATGTGGAATCAGTTTCTCTAGATAACACAGATCTAAACCTTTTATCCTTTGTGTGCCCACATTAAAGAGTCAAGTTTCCCCTCCAACCCGACTCCTACTGGTTGAAAGGTCAAACAAAGTGTTAGGAACACCTATTTGTCTAACTTGTGGAAAAGTTTATGGTCCTTCATTGTGTTACTACATCCTCACCATCTCCCCCTGCCTTCTTTCTTGCAAGTGCAGTTGTTTGCTGAACTCTTATCTTTTGGTTCAGGAATTCAATACACCTGTTTAGGATTTAAGGTGCATGTTAAAAAAATGGCCTTTATGAGGGGTAGGTGCAGCCCCTAATAGCAGTAAAATTAACATTATGTCTATGGGAAAAATTTTTGTTCCTAAAAATATTGGCCCTTGAATAGGGGTGGCCTTTAAAAGAAGTTTCACTGTAATTGGTATTTTGACATATTTTGTCCCACAAAAATTTCTGAATGGCTCCCTGTGTAATTTGAAATATAAGTATCCCAGCTCTAAACAAAAAAGTGTAATCTATAAGATCCCTTGTAGATGACTCAATAATCTGATGCAATTTATACTGGTGAAACTTGCCATACCTTAGAGATTCCTCTTAAGGAACACCAGAATGCCTTTAAGTCAAGGAATCTAAATTCTAAAACTGTGGCTCATGCAATTCAAAAATATCATTTCCCAGATTTTGAGAGACCTACATTTATAAGGTTAAATTGCAACGTTTATGGGAGCCGTGTTTTCTTAGAAGCTTGGTTCACTAAATCAGCAAAATCTGCACTTAATGAAGCCAGCTCGGTTCCATCTGAATACGCTCATTTATTTTAATTCAGGCGTCCACCACTCCTTCCCTCATTTTTTGAAATTGTTTTGACACATGCTCTACATTGTAAGTTGTTTTAACATCTCTTGTGATTTTATGTTTTACGTTTTAAATTACTGATGAGGAGTTTCAGGAAAGCCTGATATGTTTAATGAAGTTTTTAATAAATAAATGTGTTTTTTAACTTTAATTGTCTGTATTAGTGTAACTATTTTTTATTAATAATGAACAGATGTAGTAGTTATTTTTGTAAACTTTATAAAAATTTCTTATCTTTATGTTTGCTTTGTCACCACTTATGCTCCAAGAGTACATATTAATCAGTAAAAAATGTTTGGTACAAAAATATTGTTGATTTTACTTTCTTGTATAAATGTATGTGTCACAAAAACATCATTCAACGAAATTTTGACATTATTACTTTCCTTCAATGTAAAAAATAATTACAAAAGATTACATAATTGATGAATATTTTGTTATAGGCTCATTAAATTTTTATGTTAAAACAATGGATTATAAGTTATATTTATATAAAGAAAATATTGAATTGAATGTATGATACAACAAAAAAAAATTTGGCAGCATTTTCAAGAAGAAAAATTGTTTATCTACTGATAACTGTATTTAATAAGAAGATATTTTATGGTTTTTAACAAAAATTTCTTTTATGAAAATTATTATCTAATTTCATTAATATTATGTATTTCTGTGTATTTTTTTTTTTTTTGTATTAAATTTATAACTTTTTCACAAATTGTGAATTTATTTTCAGGATTCATTGTAATTTTTCTCTAAAACTTTAATTTTATAATTTGTTTTAAATTTTAATTAATGGGCAAAAATTGTAAACTTAAAAGTCATAGAGATAGCAGAAGACTAAGCAGCGTAAAAACTAGGAAACAATATAAAAATTATATAATCAAACTAAAGATATTAGTGAAACTTGTATTAATAATAATAACGACAATAACATTAATATTATTTTGATTGCTAAGAAAGTTAATTCTAACTAGTCGGATGTTCTAATCCCAAAACTTTCTTCTATCTAATACAAGTTTCACATACACCAAACGAATCAGCACAAATTTATATCAAGGTCTAACTGAATCTAAAGTTTGATTAAATTCTGTGCATTAGTTCTTGAGATATGAGTACTGCTAAAATCGTGTACACTTGAAAAAATATAGCATAGCAGCGCCGCCTGTTGGTCGATTTACACCGAAACCTATTCAACAACAACTTCTGCCAACATCTAACTGAATCTGAAGTTTGATAACATTCTGTGCATTAGTTCTTGAGATATAGCTATAGTGGAAATCCCAAAAAAGTAGCATATCAGCGCCACCTCTTGGGCTATTTACACCAAAACGTAAACAGCATCAATTTATGTCAAGATCTAAGAGAATTTGAAGTTTGATGAAATTCTGTCTGTTAGTTCTTGAGATATAATTATCATAAAATCATGAAAAAAAGTAATATAGCAGCATCACCTGTTGGGCTATTTACAGCAAAACGCAATCAGCATCTATTTATGCAATGGTATAACTGAATCTGAAGTTTCATGAAATTCTGTGCATTAGTTTGGTACTATAGATATAGCTTGCAATGAAAAATTTAGTATAGAAGTGCCACCTGTTGGCCAATTTACACCAAAAACTAATCAGCACCAATTTATATCAAGGGCTAACTGAATCTAAAGTTCTATTACTAAATTCTTGAGATTGAGTACCCACAAAATTTTTGTCACATGCAGACACCGACAGAGAGACATTTTCTAAAAACAGTGAAATTGTGTTCAAGACCTTCTAAAATGTATAAATATGTCGAAAATCGGAAGTCCAAATTTTTCTTGAACTCAATACTTTCTTCTTGTAAAGGTAGAAGGAAGTAAACATATTCATATTAATATGGATACTCCCTAATGCTGAAAGCTTCAATAATTTAATTCCTAATTTTGATGAAAAAAAGGAACAGAATAGTAATTATTTTCTGTTATAATTTGATAATTTAATTATTTAGACTAAACTAAATGATATGTCTAAATTAACTATACTTAAGGCAGAAATCATCAAATCTGCTAAACACAAATTAATGAGGGATCACAATTTATTTGCTGAAGAGATACTTATAGAATTTTCAGAAAAAATAAAGGAATTATTTGAAATTAGCACTTTTAGAGTAGCTCAAAAGAAATTCTCCAATCTTAAACAAAAAGAGGAAGAAAACATGACTGATTTTATATTGGAATTTAATGCGGCAGCAGATGTATATATCAGGAAAAATGGAGAGGAAAATGGTGATAAGAATCACTCAAAATTTATGGAAATAATTAAATTGTCTCACTTATCAGATTCTGTCCATAGCGATTCGAGTCTTGAGATCTGAAAAAATTATCCATCTGATTTTAAAGCTGCTTGCGATATGGCATTAAAATTGGAAGAGGCGTTTGCTCATATAAATGAGGTACATTTCACTGGCCCCTCCATCCCCGGACTTGGGAATTTCGTATTCACCAATCGTTTGTACTTCGTTAGTACCGGTAAGTACCGAGAGATTTTCGTTTGTACCGGCTCCGGTACCGAGTTATTCTAAATTCAAAGTGGAGGGGCCAGTGAAACGGGATTTCCCATAGTAAAAAAATGAAGTGTTTCAGATTTTGACGAAAATTTGTCAGTCATTTGTACTACGTTAGTACCGGTAAGTACCGAAAGATTTTCGTTTGTACCGGCTCCGATCCCGAGTTATTCATTTTTTTAGTTTGAGGGACCATTTCACTGGCCCCTCCGTCCCCAGACCTGGCAATTTCGCTATCACCAATCGTTTGTACTTCGTTAGTACCGGTAAGTACCGAGAGATTTTCGTTTGTACCGGCTCCAGTATTAAGTTATTCTAAATTCAAAGTGGAGGGGCCAGTGAAACGGGATTTCCCATAGTAAAAAAATGAAGTGTTTCAGATTTTGACGAAAATTTGTCAGTCGTTTGTACTACGTTAGTACCGGTAAGTACCGAGATATTTTCGTTTGTACCGGCTCCAGTACAGAGTTATTCAATTTTTTAGTTTAAGGGACCATTTCACTGGCCCCTTCATCCCCGGACCTGGCAATTTCACATTCACCAATCATTTGTACTTCGTTAGTACCGGTAAGTACCGATAGATTTTCGTACCGAGTTATTCAATTTTTTTGTTTTAGGGACCATTTTACTGTCAAAGTCAGCGTTTTGAACCAAATTCCCGGCACTGCAGCAAAAGAAAAGTGAGAAACGTGTCAACACGTGACAAGAATCCTTTGTAACTTGATATGTAATTTATTTATCTAAAAGTGGAAAACTTATTTCGATTCCAAATAGCTTGAATCGTCAGGGCCGCCAATTTTATGCCTTTGCGTTTAAAAATGATTCCAGAAAATTTCGCGTTGTTGAGCATGTCATTTGAGAACCATAAGTAATATTGTTAGCTTTGGGGAAAATTTTCTTTCACTGGACTCGCCGCAGTGGGGTACCGTTTTACTTTTTCTTCAACAGATTTTGGACCGAGACTGGTTCTTACTTTTTTCCTACAGTCTCGGGCCGATTCGATACTAGACCTCATTCTTTTCAGGCACTGGCAGAGTCAAATGACTGAAAATTTGCGTGATCTTGCGTCGCAGTGTCAGTTTTCTTGTAAAAATAATAATTGTATTGCAGATTTGGTTAAAAAATCTTTAGAAATTTAATTTGGTTTAATGAATAACAGAGAAATATTTAAATCACAGGTGCCAAGTGTCCTTTTTCACAGAGCTTTAAAAAGGTGATTTAAATTTATAAATCAACTTTTTTTTTCATTCCAAACTACATTACTTTTTGAATGCGTTTTCATCTAAGTCAATGTCTCTAAAAAATCATTAATATTGTTATTCCGTATTTCACAAGTTGTATACATATAATCTGCTGTATCTTAAAATGTTTATATACATACATATGCAATATTCTGTTAAAAGAACTTTAATTATAGGATATATTGGCAAACAAATATCAGTCTATTTTGCAAAAATTGGGTCAGCCCGGACCCATAAACTACAAAAAATAAAAAATAAATAAACAGCACGAACCGGAACCAGGGTTGAATATTTAGCTTTTGGTACAGACTGAGAACGGCCAATTTCGTAAGGGGTCCGGGCTAAATTTTTAGCTTTAACAACGGGCTGGGCTGAATCGGACCGGCCTTAGAAGTTTCGATCCTTGCAGACCTCTTCCTCTGATAACCAGAAACATTTAGTGTTTATTCTGAGAAAAAAAGCAGCTCAGTATATTCAGAAATTAAAAGCACCACAAAAAATGGTATTGTGCAGTCATAAAATGGTACGGTGTGTGCTATTAAATGTGCAGTCATAAAATCACAAATATTTTATTTTATTTTTTATAAGGGAAAAAAATTGTAACATACAAGCTGTTTAAAAAAAAAAAAAAAAAAAAAAAAAAAAGGAACACTCTCTGGTAGGGCAAATTACGACAAACAATTTTTGACTAGGAAACCAGGATCACAATCAATTTAATCAAAGAAAAATATAAGGTAGTTACCTCAAACCGAGCCCTAATATTTATGAATATTTAATATTAATGAAGCTTTTTTAACGGAATTTTCAACAGAATTACTTTGCTCACGTTATCTTGAAAAATGCTGGAAATGCACAGTAATTCGATCAGTGACATCGTACGGAATTTCGATTTCATTCCGACATATGGAGCGCCTAGTTCAATGCTGTTTGGACGCGGATGATGATAAATTCCATGGTTTTGTAATATCGTTGCATTTGACATAAAGTCTATTGAAGATTTTTGTTAAAACAGCTTCATTATTGTTAATTTTATGAAAAAAAAATCGTGTTCGGTTTGGAAAGAAACACCCCGTATTTTTCATTGAAAAAAATGGATTGCAATCCTGGTTTCCTACACAAATATTATTTCCTGAGTGTGTTTTGCCAACCCTTAAAGTTTGTCTCATACTTGTTGAAACAATTTGTATAAATGTAGCATCAGCTTTATTTTATATTATTCGCACATTTCACATTTTGTAACTCTAAGATAGTAAATGCTGTTTAACGGAATCACGTCTAACACATTGCCTGATTCTATTCAACGGAAGAAAGTAGTATTATGATTATTTAAAAGGATTTTTAGAACGTCTGATTCGAATAACCAGTGATTCTAATAAGAGATGAGTTCTAGTCTAGCTATTACTATCTCAACCCCCCCCCCTCCCCCCTCCTAGAGCCGAATTCTGGTTGGGCCACTGCTATCAGGAAAGTACCAAGAATAAATGGGTATTTTTTAATTTTTTCGTATTTTGATCTGCGGCAATTTCAAAATGCGAAAAAAAAGGAATGTTTGTCCACACTTCATTATCTCTGCTTCAAGAATCTAAAAATTTCCGTTTTGGCATATAAAACTGTGTTAGTGCGACATTTTGCAATGTTCATTATGGATTTTAATTAATACATCCGCTAATCAGCAAAAAAAAAAAAAAAAATCTGCTTCAGTTGCATTCGGACCTGCCTTTCATACTTCTACGTGCGGTAGATTTCCAAGCCAACATCAACACACACACACCCACACACTTAAATAAATAAACAAATATATAAACAGACAATTGCGTTCAACAGGCTGGTACTTTATTCGAAAATTTTTTAATTTATATATTATGGTATTCATACAAAATATATTAGATAATTTAACAATTTAAAAAATAATAATATTTTATCCATGTACAAAATAATTTAAAAGAATACCAGTGAAAATCAAACTTTGGAAAACAAAGTATACTTAAAGAATAAAAGTCAAATAAAAAATCAATTTAAACAACATCGGAAATTCTTTATTTTTCAACAACGAGATATTATCGTTTCACCAGCTCCTCCACCTTGAATTTTAAATAACACGGAACCGAAAGCGATAAAAACAAAATATCTTGGCACTTACCGGTACTAATCATGTACAAACAATTGGTGTATGCGAACTTTCCTGATCCGCGGGTGGACGGGAATGTGAAATTGTCCCACTACCTAAAAAAGTGAATATCTCGGTATCGGAGATGATACAATCGAAAATCTCTCGGTACATACAGTACTAACGAAATACAAACTATTCGTGTATACAAAATTTCCAGGTCCGGGGGTGGAGGGGCCAGTCAAATGGTCCCTTAAACTAAAAAATTCAATAACTCGGTACCGGAACCGGTACAAACGAAAATATCTCGGTACTTACCGGTACTAACGTAGTACAAACATTGCCAACTATAATACATAAGGCCTGATCATTTCGCTTTAATGTATGAAGCTCTCCGCCAGAGGACTCTCAAACCCTGCCCAAAATTGAATTATGACTCTGACCGTAACTTCAAGCTATTTGGGCAGGGTAGAATGTAAACAAAGATGATATTTTGTTGGAAGTCTGTGGCGTGGTTTGTAAACCACGTGCTTTATAATTATCATCTTGAAATTTAATTAGTTTTGTGGAAATTTATTTTGTCTGCTGACTTTAAATTCGTTAGTAGAGTTGTTTTTTTCTTTTTTCTATACCTGAGAAGCTGTTTATATTTCTGCTCTCATGGGTTAGTGCGTTCACGTATGACTACTAAATAATATTTAGCTGAAAACACTTGAAAACTAAATTAAACAGCTAATTAAAAGATTTTTATGTTAATAGCTAAAATCTATGTGAACATTATGTTTAAGCAAAATATGTGTATTATGTAACTTCAAATATAATTTACTGTAAGAACACGAAGTATTTAACTTTAGAACTTTTCAGCTTCTTCATGTTGGTCATCCACTGATTATCATTACAAGTTGTAACATTGGAATTTGTAGAAGACGCCGCGGTAGAGATACTGCTGTGGTCTGCAAAATATACGTGCGAAAACATCTCGCCAACTGTGGAGATAAACTTGCATTCGTAGTAGCGCCGAGAAAAATGACTTGAACTCATCTGAATTCAGTTTTCTAGTTAGTACATAATGGAAACCAAATTGAAAAATAAATTTAATACATTCCACAGTTAACTCTGTTGTAATTTTAGTAGCTAAATATCTTTCTTTACTTATAGAGATACGTTTTCACAAGAATTTTTTCATTCTTCTAAATACCTCAAAATGTGTGTTTAAGCCAATCTAGCCTGTCATCATTCAGCGATACGAAATGCATGACATCAGAATTGTTTGATGTTATATGATCGTATGTGTTCGTAACATTTAAAATACAGAAGCATTTCTGTATTGTCTCTAAAATACTATTGTTTTGTAGCTGTTGCAGGGGTCGTACTTGTCCTGAAATTCCTGAAAAAAAAATAAAAACGTCCGGAAATGTCCTAAAATATGGTAGTCTGACCTAAAATTTATGAAATTTTGTACTATATCGGCATTTGAAATGATCAAAGATAAATAGATGTAAATGGTAGATGTACCTTTTTACTGGCGCAAAATGATCACGAAAGTTGCAATCTTTTTCAATCTATCGTTAAAAATAGTGATTTTCGTCGATTTGCACAAGAAAAATCACAATTTCTGGTGATCAGTTACCAAAAATCACAATTTTTATCGATTAGTCATTAAAAAAAGTTTCCTATTTTTGTCTGTCAGTCACAAAATAAATCGCAATTTTCACCAATCAGTTATTAAAAAAAAAAAAAACTTTTGCAATTTTTGTTGATCAGTGATGATAAAAAATAGAGATTTTCATCCTTCAGTAATGCCAAAATCTCAATTTTTTAGCAGCTTGGTCAAAGGGTTCTGGTAAAATTACTTTTCTTTTAAATGTATACTTTTAAAACAAAAATAATTGTGTATATAGTGTACTATTTATGATAATAAAATGTATTGAAGAGAGAGTTAAGGGTTTTTTCATTTAGTATGCGAAGCAAATGTGTCTTGAAATATCACTAAGGGCTAGTACTACCCCTGCTATTGCTTCAAGAAAAATTTGCTTTCCAAATAATTACAGAATTTTGTTTCAAGAACTGCAGTTCAAAGACCATTTCAGTACTGAAAATTTTAAGGGCCCTTGAAACATTCATTTTTTTTAAGATGAAGGATAAACATGTTTGAAAGTAAGAATTCTTACAGGTTTTATAACATTTCGCTTTTGCATGCCATATAACATCTTTATGAAATCTGAACTAATGAGTTGCCCTTTATTAAACATATTTCTTAAAAAGATTTCTAAATTTTTTTTCAATGTGGCAAGGATCAAATGATAAAAATAACTTTCTTGGTGGATCTATTGGGTGTGTAATGACTGGCTTACGGATATTATCTTCAGATAAAATACTGAACATCTTTACATAGGATTATCTGCTATGATTCTGGTAACTTTGAATCCAACATCTTTGACATTTTTAAAAACTTCTTTTGTAAATGCAGCTAACTCATCACCATTTGTTCCCTTAAAAAAACAACAAGCTATTGGTAATCTAAAATGAGTAGGAAGTCTTGTAAATATAAAACAAAGAAAATGATTAGCAACTTTTTTTCAATGCCAAATTCAGAAATATTTGATTTAGTTGTTACAAATCTGGTAAATTCTTCTGAATGTTTATTGAACAGGTTTTATATTCATCTCATCGATATTCAGTGAGCCAAAAGATTCTACATTTTTTGTTAACATCTTAGCCTCATGCACCAACCTCTTTCTAATTAAGTGACAACACAGCAACACCTGAGGTCGGGGCAATTTTTTCTTTTTAATATAGATTTGCATGGGAGGGAAAACATATTTTTCAGTTGTATAAGGTTGTAAGCAGTTGATCTGCTATGTAATAAAATTAAATACTGTATTGTCCTTTCAGACCAGTGAGGTGCCTAAATATTGGAATTTCTCCATTAATAGTTTACCTTTTACACTTTTAGTTGTTTATAATTTCTGAACATTTAATGCTTTAAGTTTCTTCTTTATTTTCTGCAATCAAACTTTTTATCATATGATCTTTTTTCTTGGTAACTATTTGGACTCTTCTGAATTTCTGTGTAAGAGATCTGTATATTTTATTTTTTTTTTGAATAGGCAATATGTTATTTGAAAGACTAGCTAGTATAATTTTAATGACATGCAGATAGCATTCGTTAAAATGTAATAAGTGTAAATCAATGCATAACTAATATATTGCTGATCAATTTAAATTAATGCATGGTTAGCGTAAAATTGTGCGTAATTATAGATAGTATTTTTCTAAAAAAATGCATTTAACGCCTTTTTTTTTTTTCAAAATCCATACTCACAGGCAGGTCTTAAATTCTAGAAAAAAAGAGTACCGGAGCTCATACATATACGCTATAAGCAAGGACCCGAAGGCTCTCATCCTGTGAAGAAACATATCGGAGACTTGAGGCTTCCATGAAAAAAAAAATATTTTATTTGAAGAAAGAGAATTGAAAAAATGAGGCGGTCCCCCAGCACTCAGAACGTCTATATCTTCACATCATGAAAACTCGAAATCGAATGCCTTTTTTTGAGATGCCACAAATTTATCTGCGTCGACCCATAGGGTACAGAAGAAAATTCGTTAGGGAGAAGCACATTCTAATTTTTTTGAACGCAAACCGCCAAACCAGATTACCATATATCAGCATCTTTATAACAACAGAAAACTAACTTTCCGAACTTAACATCTGCAGGAATTTTAGCATGCAGATGTATCGAGAAATAGACGTTGCATTTTATCTTTCTTTATTTATTCTGTGATCCAAAATGTATGCTTTAGGAAAGCGCGCAGATGCCAAACTGAAAATGATTTCATTTCTCATATGAAAACCGCAAGCACATACGGAAGAAATAATTTAGACATGTACATTAATTGAGAAAGGATCACTTCAAGCTGGGATAAAAGAGTTTAAGAATTGTTGAATTTTAAATAGAAAGGAAAGAGATTTTCTTTTCACAGAAGCGCGATAAAATTAAAAATAGCTAAAAGAGGAACCACAACTAATTTATAAAATTTTAACGATAAATATATGAATCTCCATCATAAGCAAGACGTCGTTGCTACATTACCAACAAATGAAATATAGTCTTTAAATTTGTGTACAGACCCCCTACGAAAGAAATGATTCGAAAGAAACACCGATTGCAAAAATCTGCTCATAATCGAAAAATAGCTTTTTATAACTTTAAGTACTTTTTTTAAATTCTTACTTTTGCAAAGATTTTTTTCCTGGGTACGCACATAGCTTGGTCTTAGATATAACTGAGAGCAAAAAACGCAAAAAAAGCCGCTTGAAATTGAGAGAGACTTACAAAGTGTATGTTTTTTTTTCTCTGGAATTCGATGATCTGTTATTGTTTCAAACGTGGAACAAAGACAGAAATGCAATTAAAAAACAGACTACTGTATACTATATAACTCAAAGCGTCTGTGTGAGAGTATATGACCCATCTTGTACTATAAGATGTCTCGACAAAGTGACGCAGTCCAAAAATCAAGTTTTGACATAACCTATGCGTGTAATATGTGCTTTCACAGTTTTAAGTAGAATTTTCGCCATTTAATTGAATCACATTGTTGAATAGAATTTGATTTAAAAAAGCGGTAGATTCTGCCAAGGCGGAAAGGCCAAAAAATTTAATTTTAACTTTAGTAGTTTTGATTCATATAAGCGGCAATTATAGTAATTTTTTTAGCTCTGGGGGGTGTTTTAACCCCCAAACCCCCCCCCTTGGCTGCGCCACTGCCACTGTGTCTCGGTGGGTGGACCAATGTGCCCCACTTCAGGGGCACACTGATCCATTTTATGGGTGTATATATATATATATTTAAAAATGTATTGAAAACAATGTTCTGAGAAAACTATGATAAATGTAAAAAGGTTTAAGGATATTCAAAAATAGTTTCAAGCAGATTCGTCTGTTCGTCAAAGAGAAATAAAAACTGAAAAAGTGGCCCACTGTGTACCAGACTCCTCTACATTCTAGCTAAGACATAGCTGTCAATCTTCTGTGTTTTCTTCAAGTAAAAAAAAAATAATAATAAACTTATTTTGAATCGGAAAACTTATTTAATAAAATGTTTCTTGTATATATGCACTACTTATTTGATTTTATTTATTAAATACATTTTCTGGTTCAAATTATGTTTGACTAGCAATGGTACTTATAGTATTTTTCTTTTTTTATATAAAACTTACACTTGAAGATGGTTGAGAAGAGAGAGAGGGTTACAGACATCGCAAACCATTAATAAAGCAAATTTACAGCATTTAGGCAATAGTTTCTAATATGTTTTCAAACTATAAAATAAAGTGTACCTTAAAAAAATTTTCATTTCCTTGTATAATTTTGTTAACATTTAATATTTTTTTTTTCTCTAGATAATTTTAAAATAGATTTTTTTTTTAATTTGTGACTGTATGAACTTCTCATCTACTTGATATTCTTTTTTGAAATAATTTTTATCTGTATATGCATAAAACTTATGTATACAAAAAATAAAAATAGCGCTTCAATAAACTTATCTTAAAATTTTATTCATGTAGGAATGAAAACGATTGTTATTATGACACAAATCTGCATTGCTGTAATAGCAGAAAAGATGAATTTTTAATTTCTTAAATGTAATAATTGATCATCTAAAATCTGTTTGTTTTATATAGACAACAAATATGTCGTACTCGTTGATATTCGAATACTGTAAAGCCTCTAAATAGCAGACACCTCGAGGCTGCTATATTCCTTGAAAAAAGGTTTCTGCTATTTGAGAATGTATGTTATAGAATTTTTACTTTTTTGAAAAAATATGGTCAACCCAAACCTGAAATAATAGAAGTCAATGGTTAATGTGACTCTAGATCCATCCTTGGTTCTGCTTACAGTTAGGCAGAGCATAACGGTTAATTATATTCATAATTTATTAATCAGATTAGCAATTTTAAAGAGAATTGTCAATTAATTATTTGAAAACAAAGCACAAATCTACCACTCCTCTGCTTTTCCAAATCTAATTTCATGGTACAAATACCCAGAAGTGTACTCCTGGAAAAAGGAATCAAACTTGATTTTAACTTTCATTTTAAATTGCAGATGAAAGTAATTGTAAAATTAAACACAGTTTAAATTGAAATTTGTAAAGAAAAGGAATAAAATATAGCATACACATTACTCGGAATATACATGCTCACAAAAAATCAAATTTTAAAAAGGTGAATTGGGATATAAATCTTTTTTAAATCCTTGTCATCACAATTTTAATGAAGCTCCCTTTCTTTTACCCCAATAAATTTGAAAATAAATATAGCACTTGTACTTGTAAATATTAACTTGTAAATGTTCACTCAGAACATTTTTTTTAAACTAAAATTTAAGCAGAAATATTTTAAAATCGACTTCTAAAACTTTCAGCGCTAGAAACTGACAAGCCAAAATCATAACAAAATATTTCTGGAAATTGCATCATTTTGACTAATTGCAGTCTAGCACTAGCAGTTCAAGTTATTTCAATTTTTATATTTTACTTTCACTATTTTAAGACTTTTAATGAAATATTTTCAAAATGACAGCAATCTGTTGATTCCATTGCTGCAGAGAAAACGGATATCATGTAAATTATTATAATTCGCAAGTCAATATCATCTGTTAGAATTGTATTTTGTACTTTTCACTAGGATAGTGAAAATTGTAATTAGATGTTGGAGTAGATATATATTTATATGAAATAAAATGTGAAAAAATAAACAAATTAGTTTAATTTGATGAAGTAATACAGTAAAAGAATTACAAGATAAGGTAACATCCGACATGGGTACCCATTGTAGGGAGTTGAATGAACTAATTCCCATCGAAATCGGGGTCCATAGAGCTCGACAAAATGATGCACACCCTGGCAGTGGAAGGTGGAACTAAAATCTGTAACACAATTGAAAACTAAGTCGAATAATCCAAACCAGATTGTGATTGGCCCATAGAACCCGAAATAAGAATGCACAGTTAGATTAAAAAAACTTGTAGGATTGTCACCCAGGGGTTGCTTAGCTTGGTCAAGTGCTGAACAACAAATCATTTACTTTGATTGTTGGTATACATCAAGTAAATACGGGTTGTGTACTTTCATTAGGAACAAAAATTCAAATTTACGAAATAGTCATTTGAATTTTCTGTTATTCTCTATATATAACATTTATAAAACGCTACGGAAGAAGCTAAAAATGTCAAATTTCTTAAATGGAATTTGTGTAAATCAGAGCAAGATGTTAACCCTTTCCCTCTTCATACCCGCAAATATAACAAATAATTTGTTCAAGAAAACCACCTTCCTCTACATTAACGTGATCATTAAAAAAATAATTATATTTTTCTGATAATTAGAACATAACAAAGATGTTACCCTAAAACAGCCGCCAGATGGCTACCCTTCCCATCCTCAAATTCAAATCTATATCTTTATTCATTAGTAAAAAATGGCAATTATTTCGTTTCATTTTCGCAAACTAAATGAAGGGATCAGCCAGAGAAACAGATCTTTTTGTAATTCAGTTTTTAATGATAGCTGATCCCTGTCTGAAGCTTTCTTGGATTTTTTTTTTTACTGGCACCGTCAGATTTTTGCAAAAGTTATGAAAAATTACCAGCTGCATTTTTCAAAAATTACATTGTCAGATGTAGAAATTGTTTTTATATATGCTCATAAATTTTCAAATTGATATCTTAATTAGTTTTCTTGAAATTTGCTAATTAGTAAATAAATTTCAAATTCATTCATTTCCACTTGCAAATCGAGAACAAATGTTCTTTTCTTAAGCCATTTTGATAAAAAAGATGGCATTTTCGATGCAATGTTTAATGAGATTTGAATTAATATCTTGGGTAATTATCAAAATATTAAAATTCTGAATCCCATGTGCATTCGATCCGGCCGAGATCTGCACGGGCCGGAATTTCCAGGCCCGACCCAGCCCGTTTATATTTTCACAGTTCATGGCCTGGCCCGGCCCGTTTATATTTTCACAGTTCATGGCCTGGCCTGGCCCGTACAGAAATCAGTGAAAACAGGCCCGATATGCCATGACACAATTTCTACTATTTCGAAAAAATTGAGATTTTTAGCATATAATTCAGATTTCTTTAAAGAATACTGTATACATAATATTTATGGGAAAATTTTACAGTATATTTTAAAATTGCGATGAGTTCGCAAGACAGAAAATACACAATAGCAACATTAATGATTACTTAGATTCTAAGACTTTCAACATTCAAATAAGGATTTATTAAAAAATTAGTTTAAAATAAATGGAAAAAAAGAGGGTTAAAACATCATAACTTTTGAAGCTGTATAATAAAAAGTAGATTTATAAAAATATTTCTCTGTCATTTATTAAAGCTTTTCTCAAATCCAAAGGAGCTGCTTTCTGATAGATTTCTAAATTCATTCCTTTTCGGAAACGCATAAGATTGGCAGGTATTCTTATTCAGAAACTATATAATCGAATGGCGTTATCCATTTTTTGATAAAAGAAATATATCTTTGAGAAAATACTGTCAAAGTTAGCATTTTGAATCGAATTTCCGTAAGCAACAGCATGGGAAAGGGGGAAAATCTGAAGTCACATGATAAGAATATCTTATATTTCGACAAGTAATTTATTTATCAAAAATGGTAAACTGTATTTAATTCCAAATCCCTTCAGTAGTCAGGCTTGTCAATTTATGACTTTACAGTTAAAAATTAGTCAGAAAATGAGTCAAGGTTTCGCATTGTTGAGTAGGAATTTAAGAACCACCTTTAAGGTATATTTTTAAAGATTACGTTAACAGAAGTTCATTATTGCTATTAATACTTTTACAAAACATATTGCCTGCCCTACACATCCTGAAAACAATTAAGTCCAGTTACGGCCCCGCTCGACTACGTAGCAAAAAAAATGCAAGCCTGATCTCGGGCCGGCACGAGTCTGCTAAAAAAATATTAAGGCAATGTAACTGTCTGATGTCGATCAACTTGCATTTCTGTATTATGTTGTCAAACTAGCATGGGCTCGTAACGCTCATTTATACTTATTCTCGCGAAAACCATATTCTTTGAAAATAGCTCATATATTTATTGGTTCTGCTTAAATCTTTATATTGAACCGGCAGGCCCGCTAAATTTTTTTTATCGGCCTGGCCTGGATGGCTCGTTCAATTTTTTTGCCAGCCCGGCCCGTTGAAACTTTTTTTCTAATTCTGCCGGCCCAGCCCGTTAGAAAAGTCACCCTCAATCCGCCAGCCCGGAGCGAAACATTCTTTTATTAATATAGATTGGTGTGTCATTTTATTTATTTTTGAAATGATGGGGAATCATTTCAGTTTAAAATAGCTTAGGCGCAAGCTTCACTGTTTTTTGATAGAAAGTTTGTATGTATTCTATGAAACGTTCCATAATCTGGACCACAGCCAATTCGCATATCTGGGTGAGCATGTTTTGATGTATAATAAATTTTCTTGTTACAACTACCATGCATTCCAAAACACATTGTTGTCAACATCGTTCCTGTTAAATGTGAACTTTGGCTCTGGATTTGATTACGAGAGATTATCAATGTTTTCATTTATTATAAAGTATCAGCAATCTTATCACAAATCATCATCATCAAATTAATATCACAAATTTTCACATATCATCAGATCACAAATTGTATCACAGTATCATACCACTAATTTTCTCGAAATAAAATCTCGCCTTTCAGTCTGCTCGTGCAGAGGATTTTATCAATCTAGAAATTCTGGAAATATCAGCTGAATGTGTGAAAATAAACATAATTAAAACTTTTATTTTAATAGTTTCAAATGTTAATAGTTTCATGTAAATAAATTTGAGTGTTTTTTTTTTTTTCTCTTTACAGAGACCGGTAAAATTTGGATTTACGAAGAGCGACTTGAGCCATGTGTTATAAACAGTAGCAAAAATGGCCCTATATAATAAATATAGTTTCATTTAAACATGTATAAATTATAAATATTATTGTTTATGTAAGGACCTATTGGCTTGTTATAGTAAATGCAACTTAATGCAAAATTAATTTAATTTTTTAACCAATGCTGTAACTACTGCATACTTGGAATCACATTGCCCTAGCATCGCTCATATTTGGCACTAACCTTGACTGTGGGCTTGATTACAGACGATTAGCTAAAATGCTACATTATATAATAATCAATTTTGTATGTAAATCTTCGATTTCAAAAATGTTTTTGACGGCTAGAAATTCTGCGAAATATGTTTTTTACGTATTTGTTTTTAATAGAATTTAATTTTTTTTTTTTTTTTTAATTGTTATTAACACAATATTTTTTCATAGCTACATTGTTTTCTTATGCACTTGTTTACGAACTAGTATTGGTAGAATGCACCGGGCAGCGATACTTTAAGGAGAAAGTCAGTAAATAAGTTGGGAATTACCTCGGACATTTACACCCATAGACATTCACCAGATTGTGAGGTCTGAAGTATGATAAAGGGGTCTTGACCCTAACAAACTCAAGGTCTTTTGGGGAAAGTTTTTTAAATTAAAACAGCATTTAGCCTTTTTATTCAAGTACTTTTTGAAAATAAAAATGCAAATTGAAACATTTGTTTATATACAAACAAACAATAGGTGCTTTTATGTTAGCTGGGCACAGATGATAAATTGTCAAATATTGTTCCCATCACCATCATTCATGTTGCAATTCATTTCATTTAAAATATAAACCTTTCATTAATTTCATTTAAGATGCATAACTTTTATTTAAAATACATATAATATATGCACTACATTTAAAATACATGCATCTCACTCATTTTATTTAAAATACTCTCCTCCCCCCCCCCCCCCCCCCCACAAAAAAAAAAAATAATAATAATCCAAAAATATAATACCATCATTAACAAAACATTTTAAATCAACATCAAAGTATTGTTTCTAATTTAGACATGTGAAAAAGTACAAGCTTTTATTGGTGAGATTTGTGCTTGGCTAACATAAAATACTCAAACATACTAGTTCTGATTGCATTCAGAAAAGATTTATTTTTTATGTAGAACTCGAAACATTCTTTACAGAAATAAATTCTGCATAAAAAGTTTTTACTTTTCAGATGTAGAATTCGATTCTTGTCAAATATTATAAATAGCCAAGGAAACGAAGCTGTGAAGAAAGACAAAATTTCCATCCAATTTGAACCTATTTTAGATTTTCACAATCATAAAATTTATTTTTGAAAAATTAACATGTTTTTCATGTTTTTAAAGTTTTCTATATGTTTACTACTTTCAATTTGTAAATTCAAAATACATCAAATTTCAAAAATATAGTATAAGTTTATAAATTATAGATAATTGCCAAATTACAGAATTTCCTGTGTGGGAACAGAAAAAAAAAAAAAAAAAAGACTGGTTTCTACATCAGCAGGTCTTTCTTTCAGTAGACAATGAAATTCTCCATTTGGTATCATTCATTATCGGCAGGTTCCATTTTCACAGATTTTTCTGGTGAGTTACTTTGAATGCAAAGGCAATCATTTATGAAGGCTCTAAGACAGCCATACTTAACCTGCGGCCCGCCTAATGTCGCAAATACATGTTTGCGGCCCGCGAGAAAAAAAGGTTGAGTACGGCTGCTCTAAGGCAGGCCGCACACTGACGAGACAGCGCAAGTAATGAGACATTTTCACCCTTTTAACAAAGAAAAACCGGTTTGAATATCAGAATTTGTTTCGTGTCTTGCGCTACACGTCGCTCTGTCTTGTCAGTGTGCGGCCTGCCTTAGACATCCAAAGCATTCACCAGGCCATCAGATCCCACCCTTACAAGGTTTACTCCAATTTGATAACCATTGAAATTTATAATCTTATAGTATATTTTTGAATATCATTGTATTCTGAATTTAGAATTAATGTGAATGTACTATAAATAAATATAATCTTGTTCTAATTAATGTCGAGTTAAAAATTAATAAAATAATAATAATAAAGAATATAATAAATTAATTTAGAAATTAAAACAATTTTTTAAGTGCAAATTTTGCTTTTTGACAGGTGCATAAAAAGTAGAAAGTAGAAAACAAACACATACTGGGGAAAAAGGAAAATAAGCACAAGGGTGTATCCAAATAAACAAAAGTTGTTTAATAAATTACTGTCAGTAAATAACAGGTAATCACAATACCAAATACAGCATAAATGAAATTGATAATTAGTATTCAAAATAATTTAATTTAAAGACTAAATTTAAGATTGCAGCTGTTTTTGTGAATTCGTGAATTAAAACATAACAATCTTAGTATATGATTACATACTGTTATTTCCAAGAAAATATATTGTAAATTAATGCTTTACATTCTGAATGTATTAATATTGAAATAAACTTATTATAATATTCAATATTCTTACAAGAATAACATGTTGTTCAAAACAAACTAAAATAACAGAAATGGGAAATTACACCCTTACCTAAATTGGTACGATATTCATTTTCGTTTTAACAGCAAGTTTCGACAACAAAAACTTGCTCGGCACCATGTCTGGTTTTAAATTTCTCCTTTCATTACATGGAGCAAAATCTTCATCATTGAAATGATTCAAACATAACACTAAGTGTTTGTTTGGTTCAAAATTATCTCTTTTTAGCTTTATTAGCCATTGCCTTAGTCCATTTCAATCTATCAAAGGAAATCAGTGAAAACTAATATTTTTCTGCTGACAATCATACCCGTATGCAATTCAAAATCTCAGCATGTCTCAATTTTTTGATAAAAGATGTTGCCACATGAACTGTATGAGATACAATTGTAAATAATGACGGACAGTGCTACGCTGTCTTTTATTACAACATTTTGTGATATCCCATAATCTCTTAGCAAACTGAGTATGGCATCCAGTGTTAGGGTTAACACAGTTATATTTGTGTAGGATTTACTGTGGAATGTTTACAGCTAGCCTCTCGCAAAAAAACTTTATGTATAAATCCATTGCACTGATGGAAGAATTTTCTTGCAGCTTTCTCATCATCAGGTAACTGCTAAATAGTAAAATCCATCTTGGGGAAAAATGTAACTTAATAAAAAATATTTTCAATTTCAAAATTAACAAATTATGATGTTTTGTATGGTTATGATTAAAGAATAATAATAATAAAATGATTCATATTCAATAAACAGCGAGTCACAATGTTTGGCACAGTTTGCAATAAAAACCTTTTCACGGTCAGGGTTGAAATAAATGGTGTGCTAGCATGCATTTTGGCATGATGTTTAATAATGGAAAAATACCCATATATTTCTTTCTAAACATATGAAATTTTTTTTTTTTTTTTACATACTTCAGCAAAATGTGTGTTCTAACAACCTAACATTTTTTTACATGCACAGATCAATTAAGTCTCTTTAACACTAACTGCTGTGACATAAATTGTCACATGGCTAAACTGTGAAAATTAAAAAAAGCAGTGGTCTGTAAGACTTAACAGCAGTTAAGGGTTACTATAAACTGTCAAAAACAATGTTAATGTAAAGTTCTATTAAGGGGATAATATAGTGTATTTTTCTTTAAAACTATTAAACCAACAAACATAGAAATAATATAATATAAATAAATAAATAATAATAATAAACACTCAGTCTGAAAATGTCAATGTCACCAATTTATTTATACTTTTAACATTTGTTAAAACAATAAAACTAATACAAAAAGATTAAAATATATTAAATTACTCATAAAATTGTTTTTAAACATTAATGAATTTTATTTCTAAATAAAAAAGTATTTTACATGATTTAATCAAAATTGTTTGGGTTTCACCGGATATTGCAAAATTAATTAAATCCATTATTATTGTTTCTTTCTCCGATTAAAAATAAGAATATTTAATGCTTAACGAAATACAATTATTTCATCGATCAGAATTTTTTTTCTTAGTTTAAGCTGTACCAACAACGAACATTTTACAGGTTACAGTAAAATCGCCAAAAATGTCTGCTTCATCTGCAATATGACTGTTGAAGTTGGATAAAATCTAATAATCTTAATTTTACAACGTGTATGCGAAATACTACAGAGAACACATGTAATATTTAATTAAGTAGTGGATATTTTGAAAGAATAACAGAACTGATAATCTTTATTAATGTATCGCATGAAAAAGTAAACAAATAAGTACTTTCGCAAATCTTTATAGTTAAGAAATATATATTTTAAAGTACAGAAAAATATTCTTATAAATCGTATGAAATTCAAGGACATAAGTATTTAATTTGAAAATATGATTAAAGTTTTTGAAACTTCGACGCTAGAAAAAAGCAAATACGTGTCGCTATCTGGGCAGGGTATAAATGTAAACAAAGATCACGTTGTTATATTTTGGTTCAGGGTCTGTGTTCAGAGCCGGTGTACGGTTTTTCGAAGGATTTTGGCGAAATGACCAGGCCTTATGTATTATAGTTGGCAATGGTACAAACGACTGACAAATTTTCGTCAAAATCTGAAACACTTCATTTTTTTACTATGGGAAATCCCGTTTCACTGGCCCCTCCACTTTGAATTTAGAATAACTCGGTACCGGAGCCGGTACAAACGAAAATCTCTCGGTACTTACCGGTACTAACGAAGTACAAACGATTGGTGAATGTGAAATTGCCAGGTTCGGGGGGTGGAGGGGCCAGTGAAATGGTCCCTTATACTAAAAAATTAAATAACTCGGTACCGGAGCCGGTACAAACGAAAATATCTCGGTACTTACCGGTACTAACGTAGTACAAACGACTGACAAATTTTCGTCAAAATCTGAAACACTTCATTTTTTTACTATGGGAAATCCCGTTTCACTGGCCCCTCCACTTTGAATTTAGAATAGCTCGGTACCGGAGCCGGTACAAACGAAAATCGTTCGGTACTTACCGGTAGTAACGAAGTACAAACGATTGGTGAATACGAAATTCCCAAGTCCGGGGGTGGAGGGGCCAGTGAAATGTACCTATATAAATAAATGTACAAGATATCAACAATATTTTGACAGCTAAAGATGCTGAATTGGTAAAACATTGGGCCTGATGACGACGGAGTTTGCCTCATTCAATTTGATTTTGATATCCTGACAGATTTCAGTCATGTTCGTACAGAACATATTGCGCCCTCTGGTGGTGAAAGGGGAAACTATAGGAGTATGTCGGATTCTATGGCCCCGATTATGAAGGAATTTGGCTCACTCGACTTGATATCGATAGCCTTAAATATTTTATTTGCACTTTCTACTGCCATTTGGCGCTTTCTGATCTCAGGTAATATGGGCCCCATTATGACAGCGTTTGTGTCATTCGACTTGATTTTGATAGCCTTACAGATTTCAGTCGTGTTCGTATAGAACATATTAAGCACCCTGGCGGTGGAAGGTAGAACTACAGGAGTATCTCGGAATTGTCTCACTTTTCAGATTCTATCCGTAGCGATTCGAGTCTTGAGATCTGAAAAAAATTATCCGTCTGATTTTAAAGCTGCTTCTGATATGGCATTAAAATTGGAAGAGGCGTTTGCTCATATAAATGTACAAGATATCAATAACATTTTGGCACCTAAAGATGCCGAATTATTAAAGGAATTGGTAAAACATAAGATGGAAATCGTGGATAAAATAAAATCATTAACTACTGAATTGAATAATATTAAATTAAACGGAAATTGTAATGCTAACAGTATAACTAGGTTCTGCAATTACTGCAAATCAAAATCTCATTCAAATGAAAATTGTTGGTATAAGAATGGCAATGAACTAAATAAAAGTAATTATTTAGATAGAAATAAGAAATTCTCTGTAAAAAACTGTCTAAAAACTCTGTCTTAAAACTGTAAATTTTAAACAGAAAAAAAATCATTACCTTTCGGTTAGCCGGGCACCAGTGATATATATATATATATATATATATATATAACCATTAATGAAACATTACCGAAACACCAACAAAAACTATGAAATTATGAATTAGAATATAATAATTAATTAAATGACAAAAATAGTGATCCCCCAACACACTGAATATAGATTCCATATACATAGTTTAAAAAAAATAAAGGGAAAAGAAATTAAATTACAAAATTGAAATTTGTGAAATTTAGACATAATCTTCAGGTCCCAAATGCCTAAATTACCACAAATAAAATGTGTGGTTTCATCATCAAATTAGCCATAACATTGCTAAAAAATATGATTTTGGGACAACCACACCATAATAGAGAAAGAAACTGTGAAATAAACATAAAGTTCAAAATAAAAACAATATAAAAAAATATAGAAACCTTACCCATAAAATTGAGAAATAAACTGTTAAATATAATCATTAAGTTCAAAATACAACAAGATTAAAAAGGATATAGGAAAAGAAATCAACAATTACCAGATAGAATACATGATCCAGACATGAGTCAACACAAAACTCAGGCAATGCATTGGAGAAAATCAATACATGTTGCCAAAATAAGTATAAAAAGATGATTTACCAAGGATCATTGTACAGCTAAGCCAAGCACAAACCAATTTATAAAACCAGCACCCTCTATAGCAAATTTAAAATAGGACTCTAAACATGTATTCAAGTGAATCAATATGGTGCTGCCATCTATTGAAATATTAGTGAATATACTATGATATAATAAAAACATTTTATTACTATTATTATATAAAGCTTAAAACAAATACTGTCAAAAGAATGATAACTGATAGTTAAATAATAAATAAAATTGTGGATAATTAAATAATAAATAAAATTATATTAATAAATTTCAATTACATTGAAAAAATAAAATAAATAAATAAGTTAATTGATGTATTAAAGAAAAATTATATGTAAAATAGTGAAATTAATAATTATTGATTAATGCTTCAGATTAATATTTTTACTTAGCAATGACATACCAACAATTAAATTCCTTTGCCAGCAATGCATCATCACTTAAATTAATTTATAATCAAAGGTAAATAAAAAATTATAAGAATTAAGATGCTAAAGATTTAATATTAATATTAATTAAATATTGAAATTAAATAGTTACATTTAATGTTTCTACAAACTTTGTTAAAAATTAAATACACATGATTTAAGTGGAGAGGGTAGAACAATTAATAAAAATTAATACAATGCATTATATTCACATTTAAGAAAGTATATGCATTGTATTAGAAGTTAATATGATATTGTGCACAGTGGGCATTAATCTAAATACAATTAATTGTTAACATTATTAAATAGTAATAAATATGAATTCATTAAAATGAATTAATGAATATGTAAATGTAACTACATTAATTTGCATATAAAAGTATCAAATCATAGTCCATTATAAAATGTGTATTAGCAAACGTAGTTCTAAATCAAAATTAAATTTTTTTTTCTTTTTTTAATAAATTAACCATGCGTATTTTCCAGACAATGCCACCACACCTCCGTAATCTAACATCTACCCACCCATCCGTCCTATTAAATTTTTTATATATACATAATAATTATTTTCTTATTTTATTTGTTTTTTATAAATTTTTTACGCATGTTTTAGTTTGTTTTTTAAGATCATTTAAGTTCTAATTATATATTAAAGAATATATGAATTTTTTTGGAAAACCATGTTTTAATGCATCATAAATTAGTTTTATAATATTATTGTTAATTAGTTGAGAAGAACATAAACACTTTATTCTATATATATGATTAAGGAGTATATTACGATATACAGAATTATGAAGATAAGATGTAAAATTAGTAAATGTATTAACTTTAAATTTAAATTCCTTACATTTGTCATATGATCAATTATTGTTTTGTTTTCTTTAAGTGTAATTTCAAGATCTAAAAAGTTTATAGTATTGTTAGATAGGAGGTTTTCCGTAATTCTTATATATATATATATATACACACATATACATATATATATGTATATATATATATACATATACATATATATATGTATATATATATATATATCACTGGCACCCGGCTCACCGAAAAGTACCAAAAAATCCAAGGAAGCTGACAATCAAACAAATACAATGTATGAAAAAAAACGATGTTTCTTTTCTAATCTTTTAGCAGATATAAATATCATACAGCAGGCAAGAAAAGACTTTTATATATATATATATATATATATATATATAAGAAATAAAATAAACTTTAAAATTACCTTCTAAAATTGTTAGTCTCAGATTTTTAATTTTTATTAGAAGAAAAGTTAACGTATATAGTTATGAAATTTATTAAATGCATAGAACAAAATTCATTACTTAACTTTGATAAAGATTTTAACGCAGTTATATTTACGAGTTAATGAAATGAATGTACATATATATATGTATGTTGTGGTCAATATCATTAATCCGGTCATTATTAATAATGACCAGATTAATCATATTGACCGTAACATATATATATATATATGGGATTATGATGCATAAATAATAGTTTCTACAGAACAGAAGATTCTTCAAATATAATATAAACAAAAAAGGTTTAATAAAATAATATAATATACAACTGTGGATTGGATTCAAATGCAAATATATAACTAGATTAATATTTATGAACGATACAAACATTCGTATCTCAATATAACATAATTAGCAAGTTTCTCTTTGCATTGCATCAAAATTCATCAAACAACCATGTCTAAAATATATAGAACACTTCCTCGTGTTTGCGTGCTTTACTTCTGGCATTGCGTGTACTTATCGTCTTTATCGCTGCTTGTGAATATTATTATTTCATTGAGTTTATATCGTTTATGCTGTTACTTCTCATTTTTCCCACATATATATCGATGGATCCGCGACCTACGTTATACACAGCCAGATCACGATATGACGTTACGACTAAGAGATCAACTCTGATAAAAATCAAATTTTGAATAGGCTTACGTGTAATGAAATCATAGGCGTAGAGTTGTATGGGCCCATGGGGCTCGGGCCCCCCCCCAATAATTTTTTCAGATGGGCTGGTATTTTTTGTCGCCAACCGATATAGAAAAAAATCTCAAATTTTGGAATTTATAATGATTTATCGAATGTTTCAGCGAATATTGTTTTCCAGAAAAAATTTTCTTTCTCTAAATTCGTTGTTTATTTTTATTCTTTATAAACGACTAAAACAGCCCAAGAAAACTTTCACCATAATGTATGGGTAAAACGAAGCACTACTCTCCAGGGGGTTTTTTCTTTCTTTTTTTCTTCTTTACACAGCAAACATAGGTTCCAGGAAGAATCACCTTTTCCGATTCTGACGTCCTGCACAGGGGGCAATAAATTAACACTTTTAACGTAGACGACGTGTCCGATAGTATCAAATTACACAACCTTAGATAAGATGGTTAGCCTTTTCCCAAACATACAATGAAGGGGCCATCCGGCCTTGGATAAAAAGGTCCTACAGGCATTTCGAAGAATTCGAGAGGTGGGGGGGAGTACAGAGGGGTTTTAAAGTTTTGCTGCAGCGGATGACCAAACCAAAACAATCAGTAGTGTCTTTAAGGCAAAGAATATAGACGGGAAAATTTCTTTTTCCTGAGTCAGGCATAAAAATAAAATTTTTATATAAATGGACAAATATCTATTAACATTTTCTAAAGGTACCAAGCCGTCTCTTGCAGTAAAGGATGATTCTCAAGGATCTAGTAGTTCCAATAAACAGTAAGTATTCAATTGTTCCTACTTATTATTTTAAAGAATTTATTTTTGTGTTGTCTTAAGTTGTCTGATTAAAGTCTTAAGTTGTCTGGGCCGGGCCCGAAACTCAAACTCAGGCCGGTTTTCTTTCACTAACCGCAATTACTATTATCGTTTCGCTGTTCATATAAATGTATCTAGCTGTACATTCATGGAGAAGATACGGGCCAACTTTTTCATGAAATATTTTTATTATACGACGTTTCTTTTGCAAATTGGAATCTTTGGAAATCTTTTTGGAAGGTTATATACTGATTGCTGTATTAAAATATATTTTGCTTCTATAAATTACAGAAAAATACTTTTTCTTCATTATATTTTCAGCTTTAAAAGTATGGTTTTCTTTAATCAATCTTTTATTCCTCTTTTAATTACTATTATTTCTAAATTAATCTGGTGCATGCATATGCAGTTGTTTAAATATTTATCAATATTATTATTTCATATTACGATTGCTTGCAGACATAAGAATCTTAAAAATACTGAATTTCAAATTATTGTATAAAAACAGATGCAATATTTCTTTAACCCTTTCAGGGGTAAGTGATTGTGTTTCTGTAACGTTGAATTCACACAGGATTTTTTTTTTTTTACTAGAATGTCAGTTGTAGAATCGTATTGTTAAAAAAAAGTATCGGCTTTTTATTTTATTTTCATTTAATTTGTAGAAATTGAGTTGCGTGTAATTTCGTTGTTTTTCTACAAGGGCAAGTGATTAATTAACAAAACTAAACAGATCGGGCTCAACGTTTAGTTTTTATTTCTCGTAGGACCTTGGAACAAATATTAATCATACAGTATATTCCTTTTCTAAGGATAGGACTTGTGCAGACCTCTAAAGGCGGTTCTGACAAGCAGCCTGGAAGGGTAATCACGAGTGTAGATTTGATAAATTTTTTTCCGATAAGAATTTCTGCTGCTCCCAGGCGCCACCGAAAGGGGAGGGGAGCGTCATTTATTCTTAGACTTTAGTATAAATAAATAAATAAAAAACTTTTGGTAGGGGCATGGACTAGGATGGGGAGTTCTTTTGCTGACCACCTCCAGTATTCATCACTGGTTGTAACATTAAAATTTTCTGATAATGGAAATGGTACTCATATGACTTAGTAACTTAGTTAGTAATTAGTACTATAAGAATATTATCTGCAATCTAATCGTCGTATTTCGATTAAACTTGCTACATAATAAATTACATCAATTTATTCGATTGACTTCAATTTAAAAAAATAAAACAATATAACTCTCATTAACTTCTTCAATTATTAATTCATTCGTGCAATGAACTGAGTCAAAAAACAAACTTCTTATTTAATTATATAGAAAATGTAATGGTGAATATTATGAATGTTTTTCAATGGGCCTAATGTTATTTTAGTTGATGGTGATTGTATTTGAATTTTAAGAAGTGAATTTATATTAAAAGGTAATCTTTTAAAACTATGCAATTCTTTGAAAAGTTTCATCTATTATGCATTTAAGCGGCAAAAACCTTTGAAACCATCGATATTGCTGCTGTTTTAGTCACAGGTGTCCGAGTGAATATAAAGAAAGAATTTAAAGAAATATTTAATTTTTTTTTTTTACTCCTCTTAGATCTTTGAAATTGCAGATATTTTTCCAAATGTATATAGAGAAATATATAAAACATGTGAAAAGATACATGAAAAAATGTATTTATCTCTTTCAAGTTACCCCATTAAAACTGCCCTTGGTATTTTTTTTTTTTTTCAAAAAAATATCAATATTTAATTTAGTCATAACTTTATGAAATATTATTAAAATAACAGCTATATTTCTGCAACTAAAAATGACATATTCTTACTTTTATTAGGAATGTACAAAATTTGCTTTAGTTTTAAAACTATTATTTTTCAACTATAAATTTTCCTTTGTTTCTTGTTATTGTTTATTTATTTATTTTATATGTATAAAAAACTGTCGTTAAGCTTATTTGTATTATTATTATTTAAATCTTAAATTTCATTTTACCGGATGATTGAAAATAGACATAATAGCGATTACGCCTAAGGACATTAAAAAATATAGCGAAGGACATTTAAAAAAAAAAAATCAAATCTTTTACGGTTAAATATTACCCAGTTATGTTATTTCAGAGATTTCCTGCACTAAAAATGGCAAGACGGGGTTTCGGTATCTAAAAGGTTTGAAATTTCGTAAAATTCGAAATATCCTAATTAGATAAATTTTTGTCAAAGATGAGGAATTATTTTAATGTCCTTTCTTGACTCTGGAAATTTTTTTCTTCAATTCTAAGTTAAAAGATAAGGAGGCCGTGCTATATATTTATATATATAAAGAATCTTTCTATAAAACAAATGCCTTATCTAAAATCTGTTCACAATTTGTATACTTTTGTGATTAGAAGTATGTTTCTAGTATCATCGGTACAGGAGATAGTTTCCATTATATCTATTTTAAATTATCCGGTATATGCATACGTATATATATATATTTCTTTTCGCTAACTACTTTCGCACTATTCAGATTGTTTTGTGGCTAGTCATGGTTAAATACGTTTTAGGGTTGTACAGAATATTTTACGTGTGTGTATGTGTTCCTTAAGGCTACCGTTCCATCCGGCAAAGACACTCGCGAGCTAATGTTAAACCTGTGGGAAGTTTCTTTTCAAATATTTCATTTGCATTTCGATATTTTTAAATATTTTTTTTTTCATTGGATAGCTGAGGTTGATCTCTACATTCGCCTTTTTTTACTTTTTCGATTTTGGCTGCAGATTTTTTTTATGAAGTTACTTACACTTTCGGAACCGGTTTCGAAAGTGAAAATGTGATCATAAAAAAACTGAAATCGAATGTAGGGATCAACCTCAGCTATCCAATGCAATATATATGTACATGCATATATATATATACATATATATATATATATATAAAAGTTTTATTATATATATATATATAAACTTTTGTTAATAAAAACCATTAAATCATTTAAACATACTATAATATATTAACCGACAATTACAATACAATATAACGAAATAACCAATAAATTGAGGTTAGAAATATCAAAATGCAAATGAAATATTTGAAAAGAACTTACCCATAGGTTTAACATTTGCTCCCAAGTGTCTTCGGCTGACGAGACGGTACCCTTAAAGAGTTCAAATGTCTTACTGAGAATAACATATGACTGTTTTATTTATTTTTATGGAAGCTTTTCATTGAAACAGGTACCTCCATTCAGGTCACGTATCATGAATAACGATCAAAACTCATTTTCACCCACCAGAAAGTACACGTTTGATGTTGATGCACTGCATTTAAAATTGCTTCCATAAATTTTAAGAATTTGATAAAATGCTATTAACTTTGAATTTTGTGCTCTACAAAATCTTTAAATTTTGTGGTCTTTAAAAAAGATTACAATATATTGTCATAGGATGTCAATTTTTTTGTCATGATAACCATATTTTGATACTTGTCAATGTTAAATTTGTCATATTGATGACCCTTTATCTCAGGAACTGTTTCATGGAATCAGGTGAAAATTTAAAACCTTATATATTTTTACATTCTTTAACACAGAGATTTCTTGAAATTGGCTGTAATTATAATTTTATGATTTTTATTAATTTGAAAATTAAAAGTCTTTATAATTTTCATAGAAACTCATCTAGAAATGCGTTTCCCTTGCAATTGTTGCAGAAACCTACTGCGAATTATTTTCTTAAAAATTAGTGGTGCTCAAAAAAATGACCAGTACGAGCCTTGAAACTACTTTAAAAAAATTTTAATTACAAAATTAATTAAAAATAACAAAACTTCACATTCCAAAAATTTGCGTTAAACTACATACATATGAGAGAAAAACGTGTGTTAAAAATCTCAAAGGTGTATCTTGCATAGTTTATGAGATAAAAAGTCATTTAGACAAAAAAAAAAAAAAAAAATTCTAATGAAGTTTGATATGTTATTATAAGACGTACATCAATAAATTTAATGCATTCCACCACCATAGAAAGGATTATTTTGGCCCTATTCTTCAAGAAAAGCGTCTTCAATTTTTCTTTTGCTTCTCGACAATGAAAAAGAAAAAAAAAGGAAAAATCTAAAGTGTCCGAACTTTTTTAAGTAATGTAATTTTTTGGTTTAAATTTCCTCATAGATTAACACAGAATTCCGAGGTCAGCGGGGTTCACTGAAGTATCCCTTTAAATTCTGTTATAAAAATATACAATCTTTTCCTCTTCAATATTCAGCCTTTTTATTTATATATTTATTTTATTCAATAATAGTTTTGTTCATACGGATAAAAAGATTCTTAGTGAATATTCTAGGTTTACCTATCATGGCATATTTAGCTTTAATGCTTTATAAGTGGATGCGCTGTTTTCCAGGTGCGTCGTGTCGTTTTTCAAATGATAGATCTTTTTTAAACCGCACAAAAAAGCGGCTTATTTAAATTTTAGTTCGCGGATAGCTCCAGACGAATTTTCAACTTCTAAAATGACTTCCAGGTGATCGTTAACATTTCTACATCATCATAAATTTTCAGTACAATTTAATCTGTTCATCAATATATAAAAAAGATTCTTATACAAAGAAAACATCATGTGTTGAAATTTATAAATTAATTAGAACTATACATATGAAATGCTACAATGCACTTTGTGATATGTGATTTGTCACTTTTATCTTTGAAAGGTGTCCTTGCTTTTAACAGCATTCGGTTTATTCTATGCTGGGAAGTTTTTAGTATGATTCTAAGTTATTTGTAATCAAGTTATGTTTCTGAATTTCTGTTCGGCAACAACATATACAATGTTGAGTTTGTATGCATTGAGCTGTTAATTTACATTAAATAAGGAAACCATTCTTGTAAATTTCTAAATGTTTTTCATATATATCATCATCATCATCAACCGTTTTCAATCCACTGCTGGATGTAGGTCTCCCCCAGATTTTTCCATTGTTGCCTGTCAAGTGCTTTAGTCATCCAATTAACACCGGCCACTTTTCTGATTTCGTCACTCCATCTTACTTGAGGTCGTCTTCTTGGTCGTTTTACATCTCTGGGATACCACTGTAGGGTGTTTGTGCTCCATCTATTGTCTTGTCTTCTTGCAATGTGCCCAGCCCATTTCCATTTTAGCCGTTTAATTCTTCCGATGATGTCAAAAACTTTCGTCTGACTTCTTATCCACGTTATTCTCTTTCGGTCTCTTCTGGTTATGCCTAGCATACATCTTTCCATACTTCGCTGTGTTGTTTGTAATCTTTGTACCATCCGTTTTGTTAGTGTCCAAGTTTCTGCTCCATAAGTTAGTGCAGGCAAAACACATTGGTTAAACACCTTTCTTTTCAAACAAAGAGGCATGTTACTCTTCAGAATAATATTGTTCTTCCCAAAAGCACTCCATCCATTTCTTATTCTTCTATTGATTTCATTCATGATACTGTTGTCTGATGATATTTCTTGTCCAAGGTACACATAACTTTCAACATCTTTAATCTCAGTGTTGTTGTAGACGATTTTCTTTTTTGATGCAAATGAATTGAACATCACCTTAGTCTTTTCCAAATTTATTTTTAATCCCACATTAATGCTAGCTTCTGCCAAATCTTTTAGCATATTTTGCAATTCTTCAGGGCTATTACTGAAAATTAAAATGTCATCAGCAAACCGGAGATGGCTTAAATATTCCCCATTTATTCTAATCCCTTTGTTTTCCCAATCCAGCTTCTTGAAAATACTTTCTAAGACAGCAGTAAAAAGCTTAGGCGAAATGGTGTCTCCCTGTCTTACTCCTCTTCCAAGCTTGATCTTCGCTTTTCCTTTGTCCAAACGGATGGTGGCTGTTGCTTTCTTGTAGATCTTCTTTATGATATTGATATAAGGTTTGTCTATACCAATGTCCTCCAGAGAAGTAATTACTGCAGATGTGTAGACCGAATCAAATGCTTTTTCATAATCAATAAAGGCAAGGCAGAGAGGTAAATTATATTCTTTATGTTTTTCTATAACTTCCCTTACTGTTTGAATATGATCCATTGTGCTAAATCCACTTCGAAATCCTGCTTGTTCTCTAGGTTGAGCTGAGTCCAGAGCTGATTCAAGTCTTGTCGTTAAAACTTTGGTGAAAATTTTATAAATCACTGACAGTAAGCTGATTGGACGGTAGTTTTTAATGTTTTCCTTTTCTCCTTTCTTATAAAGTAACACCATCACAGCATTATTCCAATCTTCTGGTACATCTGATTTCTCGAGACATTTGGAAAACAGTAAGGCTAGCATTTTTGCAAATTCTTCTCCTGCTTCTTTGATAAGGTCAATTGTAATTCCATCTTCGCCAGGGCATTTACCTTTTTTCATGCCTCTAATGGCTTGTACAACTTCATCTGTCATCACTGGGATTATCTCTTCAGTTTCTGTTATGTTTACTAGTGGATCACGTAGGTTGATTTCCCTTTGATCTTCACATTTATATAGATCGTTATAGAATTTTTCGACAATGTGTACTATTTCATTATTGATTTTGGTGATTGTTCCACCTGCTCTCTTCAGTGCAAAAATACCTTTTCTTCCAACACACAGTTTGCGCTTAGCTGATTTTAAACTTTTGTTATCTTCTAGAACTTTTTTGACAAGATCACAGTTAAATTTTCTGATATCTTCTGTAACACATTTTCTTACCGTTTTACATAATTCTGCATATTCAACTCTTGATTTAGGATAGTTTTTCTTCATTTTAAATTCTCTGCGTTTCTTCATCATTCTTCTTGTTTCTTCTGTTATTTTCTTTGTTTGCTTTACTTGTACTTCACCAGCTATCGTCCTTGCAATTTCTTGTAGAGTATTTGTTATTTTCTTGTTCACTACTGTAACATCTTGTTCTTCTTCTAAGATTGATTGAAGTACTTGAAAACGATTTTTAAGTTCTAAATTAAATTCTTCTTTATGTTTCTGGAGATTTATAATATCGACTGATTTCTTTGAGCATTGCAAAAGCTTCATTCTTTCCACTTTAGTATTTAAAAGCAGTTTGCATCTAACTAACCTGTGATCGCTTCCTGTATTGAAGTTATTGAGAACGCTGCAATCCTGAATAAGATGCTTTTTGTTTGTCAAGATGTAGTCGATTTCACTTGTTGAGCCATTTGCACTACGCCATGTCCATTTTCTTTGTGGCTTTTTCTTAAAAAATGAATTCATGATATACATCTGTTCACATTCTGCAAATTCAATCAATCTGTTTCCTCTTTCATTACGCACCCCATATCCATGATTTCCTACTGAGAATTCACCTTTCTTTTTTTCCCCAATTCTAGCATTCCAGTCTCCCATTATTAATTTTATGTAGCATTTTCCTTTTTGATGCATTGAAGCTACTTCTTCATAGAAATCCTCAATTTCTTCATCAGTATAGCTAATTGTTGGTGCATAAACTTGGGTAATTTGCAGCTTGTATCTTTTTGACACTTGTATAACTAACCTTGCAACTCTATCTGATGCACTATCATATTCTACGATGTGATTATTCCACCTTTTATGAATCAGAAATCCTACACCACTTGTTTTTCCATCTTCTGTACCTCTGTAGTACAATACATGTCCACTGGCAAGATCAATCTTCTCTTCACCTTTTCTTCTTACTTCGCATAATCCTAGAATGTCCCAGTTGATTCTTTCTAATTCTTCTTCAAGTTCCTGTAAACGACTTTCAGAAGATAAGGATCGTCCATTATACGTAGCCAAGGTCATCAACTTATGGCAGCCAAGCCGAGCCCGGTGATTCTTAGCACCCTCTGTCTTCATGTTTTTCTGATCGCTGCCGTAATCAGGAACATGCAGACTGCCGGGAATTGAGGGCCGTGATTTGTTTTGTGAATTCATGGTAAAATAAGGGGGGAGGTGGCCAAATTCCTCCACGCTGGCCAAGCGGGTTGGAGGAAGCCCATCCGCGTTCATTCCCCATGCACTAGGCAAGAGTACTAACAGGCTGCACCGATGGAAGGTGCGGATTGGACATTAAGTCTCTGCTCCCAGTCGATTCCTTTAAGTCCTCCTCTGAGGCATTTAAAGGGTCTTCTCCTAGTTAACAAGCAGAGGCTATTAAACAGCCCTTTTCATATATATATATATATATATATATTTTTTTTTTTTCTGAACGGTTTTGTATGTGTGTGCTGAGGTGTGAACATTAAAATAAATAATTAGTATTTGCAATTATTATCTCATATAACCTTCATAATTCACATTAAAACCTTTTTTCAGTATCTTATTTTCTGCACCAAATTCTCTAATATAATTTTAGCAAATGTATTTATAATTCACGGTTTTACAAGAATATCTGCAGTGTAGAATTATATTTATGATTCTACTAATTATATATACAATGAACGAAGTAATTTGTACTGTGTCTTTACATTAAAAGAAACAATGTTATATATATATATATATCATATTTTGAGATTCTTTCTAACTTTAGTTCTTTATAACCATTTTTTTTTAATATATGAAAGTTCAGATTGGTAGATTTTCATTTACTATAGCCAGGGCCGTCTTCTTAAAGCGACTCGGGTGGAAAAATATTTTTGAAGCCCGGCACTTTTTTCCCCTTAAAAATTTTAAAAAGTCGATCTTCAAAAGCCCTGTTGAAGTTTTCCTTATAAGCTCGATTACAAGATGGGCACTCAGCACGAGTCAAACATTTTTTGGACTTCCTCTCTTTTAAGTTCTTTTCAATCTCGTTCGGCAGACCCTATGAGCACGAGCCCCGGGTGCATTTCAACCAGTGGTCTGTCTTTCCACATGGATGAACCTGACATTAGCCGTTTTATGATTTAGGGATTAGTAATAACACTCCTTTTATTTTAATGCTTATCTGGATGTAAATAAACCTCCATCTACATACAGCCATCATTTATGTTCATATATGCTATATGTATGCAACTATAAGAGGAGTTTACATGCATACATGTGCTGTTTACTTTAACAACTATTTTCTAAATTTAATTAATTTAAACACAGTAAATTTTCTAAAAAATTTACTTTTAAAATATAGTGGTGCGAATAGAATATAAAAATAGAATCATGTAGTTAAAGCTACCGTCCGTTAAGGGTTAAATGTCATGTGTGGTGTCAAATTAAGAGAATGGAGAAACAAATTTCAGTATATGTATATATTTCTAATTATATTATTGTTAAGCAGAATAAAAAGAAAAGCAAGGCAGAAATTTCACAATGTTAGAAAGGATTTCATATTCAACAAGCAGTGCATGATTTGTTCTTTCTGGTTTATTTATATAGAGATTTTTATAAATTTGATATATGTCTTTTATTTTTCATTTTGCTACATTTTATTCACATTAGATTTAATTTTATGTATGAGTTATTAAACATTTAATTGGTTTCTTAACTCCAGAAATGCTGAACCTCCTACAGATGAAAAATCTTTAAACAGTAAAAGAAAAGGTAGAGTTTTTCAAAAAAGCTGGATAGACAAATTTCCGTGGATTGAGTATGAAAAGACCAAGGAACACGTTTTTTGTTCAATTTGCAAAGAATGCTCGGAAAAAAAGATGTTGTTTTCCAGTAAAAAAGAAGAAAATTTTATTTCTTTGGGATATAAAAATTGGAAACGCGCTGAGAAACTTTCATGCACATGAGAATTCTAACTGTCACCGAGAAGCAGTTCTGAAAATAAATTCTCTTAATTCGGGCGTAAATGTATCAGCTTCCTTAGATGCAGGAAAAAAGGCTGATATGACCGTTGCAAGGGATGCCCTTAAAATTATTTTTACTAGCATTCAATATGCTGCGCGTCAAGGTATTGCTTTGCGAGGACACGATCCACTGCAATCAAATTTCTGGCAGCTATTGAAAACGCGAGCACAGGACTCTAGTGCTATTGCTAGCTGGATTAAAAGGGAATCAAAATTCAAATGGTTATCTCCGGATATCCAAAACGAAATTTTGGAGATGATGTCTCATGCAGTATTGAGGACTGTCACTGATAATATAAAAAAGAACAAATATTTTTCTATAATTATGGACGAAACAGCTGATATCTCCGGAAAAGAACAAGTTAGTATTTGTTTTCGGCATGTATCTGCAAGTGATTTTTCAGTGAATGAGGATTTTGCAGGATTTTATGAGACTGACAACACCAATGCAGAAGCGTTGTTTTTAATTTTAGATGACGCACTTAAAAGATTCCAGTTATCATTTGAAAACTGCAGGGGGCAGTGCTACGATGGCGCAAGCAACGTTGCTGGTAAATTTTCTGGTGTGCAAGAACGAGTAAAACAGCGCCAACCATCTGCTGAATTTGTTCACTGTTCTGCTCACTCTTTAAATTTAACGGTGCAAGATGCAATGAATAATATTTCAAATACGCGTGATTGCTTCAACATTGTAAAAGAAATGGTCAATTTCATAAAAGCGTCTCCAAAGCGTCTTGCAGCTTTTCAAAATTTGCAATCACCAGACATGGGCAATTTACGTCCTCTATGTCCCACAAGATGGTTGATGCGTGCCAGCAGTGTCCAGAGTGTTTTGAATAATTATGAGTCCTTGATGGAATTTTTCGAGAATCAAAGTTCCGTTTCTATATCAAGATATGACGTAGCTACTAAATGTAGCGGCTTTCTTCGAAATTTGATTTCTTTCGATTTTTTCTTTGCACTAAGCAACATTATAAAAATATTAGGACCAGTTGAGGAGGTACAAAAAACATTGCAATCGCCCAACATCTCACTGAGAAATATCCAAAATCAAATCGATATTTTAAAAGACCTTTTGACAACTTATCGTCAAGATGAAGAATTTTCTGCATTTTGGAACGAAATTGTCTCTAAAAGTAAAGAATTTGATTTAGAGGAACCAGTATTGCCTAAAATCCGAAGAAAACCGAAGCGTATTGACGAAGGAAGTGATCCCCATATCTATGAAAAACCTGAAGACTACTATCGCATAAAATTTTTCGAACTACTAGACAGTATTCAAAATTCTTTAAATGAACGATATAATAAGTGCAATACTTTTTCTAAATTGAAAAACATTGAAGAATTATTATTAAGCTCTTTAAATTCTCGATCAGCTTTAACATCTGAAAATTTAAAAAACGTTCTTGGTGAGAATTTGATGGCTGATTTTGATATCGAGAGATTAATATTGCACATTATGATGCTGTCAGACGTGTGCAAGACAAGAGAACAAACTTTTGAAAGTCTTTCTGACCTGAAACACTTTTTCCAGAGTGATAAGAATATTGCTACAACATTTCTGGAAATAACCAAATTGATCCAGATTTTCTATGCAATTCCTGTGACCACTTGCACAGCTGAACGAAGTTTTAGCATGCTTCGTCGACTGAAAAACTTTTTAAGATCGACTATGACTCAGCAAAGACTAAACCATGTTGCTATTTTAAATACATATCAAGAAAAAGTTGATGCATTGAAAGTAGAAGAACTCATAAATGCATTTATAGTTAGGTCGCCTCAGAGACAAAATACTTTTGCAAATTTTTAATTAGATTATTTGAAAAAAATATATAGCGTGGGGCACCACCCACGTTTCTGTATCACGAATATTTTACTTCTAATTAAATTACATTCAAAATAAGTATGGGTCTGACTTTCTTATAAAGTTTCCAGAAAGAATACGTACTTTTGAACCTGGAATTACATATAACTACCACTATCTTTTTAATTAGTTTTCACAGCCAAGGAAAGTTCTACAAAATATAAATATTAAATCATTATATATTACTTCATTGGAAAAACGGCTGAGTGCCTAGGTAAGCAAAAGAGATTAAGCACCAACACAAATCCCTGTGAACAGCACTCCTTTTATTATTATTTGTTTACAGGGAGTAACAAAGTTAGAGTGTACAAACAATTCTACTTGGGAACTTTGTGCATTAGCCACAAACCATTTTATACAGTACATCAAAATAAGGATAAAAAATCGGGTACCCCAACTGGTGATAAACGTGGTAAAACATCAAGTAGGGATATCTCACATGATGTCAAGGATAAAATAAAATCTCATATTGAAAGTTTTCCAAAGATTGTATCTCATTACAACAGAGCAAACACTGAAAAAACATACTTAGATTCAGGGCTTAACTTACAAATAATGCATGATTTCTACTTTCAGAAGTGCAGAGAAAACAACGAAAAGCCAGTAAAAAACTTCATTTAATTTCGATATAATAACTAATTTTTTGTCTTAATTTATATACTCACACTTTTTCTCCCCAATCTATTGAAATAGCACACTGAAAAAGGAAAGCTTTCGGGTTCATATTTAACATAATTCAATATTTAAGATAGTTTGCGTTCAATTAAATATTATATTTAACTTACGTAAATTTATTAATTTTGTGAAGATGCTATTAATTAGTTTGAATAAGTGGAAGAAGCAATTTGCTGTTATTGTATTAAAATATAGTTAGTAATAAATGTTTTACTATCCACTGATGTTTATTCGAATTAATAAACGAAATTTCACTTTGTTAAATTATAAAAAGTTAAAAAAATTAACAATAACATGGTTCTTTTATGATAGAACCCTGTTATTCTAAGCAAGACACGATGTTTGAGAATAATATGGTTCTATCAAATTTTTTAAATGTAAAAAAATCCACGAAAATAGTATTTATGAACTTTGATTTTGTAGAATTGCTGTCTATACCTACATAAAAATTTATTATTGCCAAAAGTTTTTTTCAAACTTTAATAGCTGCACGTACAGAGCATGCTGATTTTCAAAGTGTTCTAATTGCAAAATGAGTTTTTGCCAGATAGAACCATATTATTCTCAGGTGACGCGATGTAATTGCACGGTACTTTTTTCAATGGGACTACGTTATTTTTCCGATTACGATAGATTTCGTTTAAACAGATTTTGCTGTATTTACATAATATTTTTATATATATTTGTTATATGTACATTAAAACCTGCCAAAACGGAGCCTGTCTATAACAAATCCTCGTCTTAAATGGAAAATTTTCGTGATTCGACGAAAGGATTACCATACAATCGTACCTACTAACCAGTCAAATATATTTTTTCGGTGCTTTGCACTTGCTTTTTCACAGACTTCACTGTATAAATATTTAATCTGTGTAAACGAAAGCAAAAGAATCTTGTTTCAATCGGAAACATTCCATAGTTATAACGAAATGAATTCCTTCAAAGTTTACCTGTTAAGGCAGAAAGCTGCCTAAAACGAAATTCTCCATGATTCCTTGCAATTTCATCTTAGAAATCAGAGTTGGACAAATTTGTAATCCCAAATTATCTCCAATGTAAGTACAATTTAATCTCTATATAATTAATTATAGTTAAACACATTAATGCAGAGAAATTTCGTCATATAATGGGATGGGGGGGGGGGGGGTTCTAGCTACAGTGCTGCAAGAATTTTTACGGCATGTAATTTTAACTATAATTAATTACATACAATTAAACTGTAATTACACTGCAGATAATTAGGATTACAAATTTGCCCAACTCTGTTAGAAATCATTACTGTTTTTGTATCCATAATGAAATAATTAGTTCCTCATTCCAAGGGGTTCGGACTCTCCCCCTCCCCCCTCCGGCTACGCCACTGACTGAGCCCCTCCAATAATTTTCAAAACTCTACGCCTATGAATGAAATGTGTGTTTACGTTTAGAAACACGTCTTATCGATGCAATAAAGCATGAAAATTGTATTTCTTCCTGTAAAGCTAGGTAAGTTTCTAAAGCTTTTCATTATTATCATATTTGTAGTATATTTCTATTAAATTAAGGAATTGTTTGTAGCAATGTTTTCGTCTGCGTTGTTTTTTCTGAAACGAAACCTTTACAACTAATCCGATTACAGAAATCTTGTCATCCTCATCTACTATTTTTATAAAACGCAAATTGGTATTTCATTCCGATTGGTTAAAACTCAAGTTCTACCGAACAGATTTTTTATAAGATTTCACTGTTAATTTGGTAATTTGTTTTAGAAAGGTTTTAAAATAAAGCACATTGTGCTCCAATGCTTATTTATAAAGCTACGGGAGAAGTTATAGATAAAATTATGTGAAACACGAGTATGAAAAATTACGTTTTTTAAAGTTCCACTGCTCTACTGATTTTAATTGGAGTTTCACAGTTAGATAATATTTCAGGAATTGATTTTCTACATTATTTAGTTATGGAGTTATGGGAGAAAGTTGTCAGTGGTGTAGTCGTAAAAAAACCAGATGATATACGCTATAGGCAGAGCTTGATTATCCAAAAGGCACGCGAAGCACATGCTTCCCCTCTAAAATTTAAAAGGGGGACCTAAAATGACTGTGAAGAGGGCCCCTCTGATTCCCTTTTTTATTACATTGTATTTTTAATTTTTTGGGAAAAGAAAGTTTGTTTAATCCAAGAGGAAATCCACGTATTACTTCACGAAACCTATTTAACAGGGAATTATGAATCTCATCAATAGGATGTTAATTAATCATATAGTATAGCATCCTGATGTGCCTGTTAGAAACTAACAGAGAAATTGAGCATACAGCTGTAGGTACTAAAATATTTGAAGTATATACAGGGAATATAGAAAAGCTGTTTAATAAAATATATGCGATTTCGGCTAAGCTACCTTCAGGAATAATATTAGTATCATTGGTGAGATTTCATGAATGAAGAATTAAGAAAACTTTTGAAAAATGAAAGGGGGCCCCAAAATGATATCGCACTTCCCCTAGATTCAGAGGTTAATCGGGCCCTGACTATAGGCAGAGGGTATATACTACTAGAGAGTATAGATCAGTTTCAACTGACGTCACACCCTAGCAACCACCTTAGCAACTAGCTTTGTTTTTTGTTTGCCCATCAAAGATGGTGGATTGTGATTGGTTGGCTCGTAATACAGGCTACAAATCCACGATTATGATTGGTTGATAACTTTTGGTGGGTTAGTGATCACGTGGTTGAAACTGATCTATATGTTATAGCTACGCAGGGTGTGCAGAGTTTCTTCTTAAAAATTCCAGAAGGTAGACGGCGTATACCAGAATATACTCTCTAAAACATCCCTGAAAGTTCTATCATCAGGGGAAGCTGATTATAAAAGATATATTTATCTATCTATTGTATACTATATATAATGCAAAGGGGAATTTCGATCTGGCCACTTATAAGTTGAATTCGGCTGAATGGATTTTAGTTGTGACTTGCACTGTTAGCTAAATTTTGAGGGAAGGTTTTAGTGTATAACATATCGTTCTATTTGAAGTAAACAAAAATATTACGTCTGAACATATTTATATTTATATTAAAATCATTAAAATTACAGACATTACATTGCAATTACATAAAACATTAAAAACATAATAAAATTAGACGTTTCGGAATTACATGAAAATCCCTCATCAACAAACATTTTTCTTAACGTAAGTCACAGTTCAAAAATATCAACACATAGAAAATGCAACGTATTAAAATGTCGAGGCCAAAGTTACAGTTATAATAACACGGAGTATTCATTCGGGATTGCACCTGCTTCATTAAGAGGAAATTCCAGTAATTATTTTTCATGTGGGTAAAGCGCTTATCCATGTAGTGAGCAAGGTATTCTCGAATATACTGTATTTTTGAGGATTCCAATACAGCGAGGTCACTCCATCCATGTGATTTATTTTTTGGTTTTCATGTGCGCGATGCATGCGATATAGTGTTCATGACAAGGTTCATGACATTAACCATGCTATTTCGTTTTTTCAACTTCGCAATCATGAACATTTTCTGTTATAATAATGAAATGTGCAAAAATAAGCTTGCATTTTTCAACTTCATCAACATCAATGCACTTTTCAAGTGCGTATTCGAAATTTTATGTTGAACTAAATATTACTATACTAAGTGGTGTAAGTATAATCAGTGTACAGAAATAGCAAAACTACAGTAGTCGCTACTTTTTACAGTAGTTTGTAGTGTAGCGGGCTACATGTTGAAGAAGGTAGTGTAGTGAGAAGCGTTATACAAAAAACCAGTAGTTTGTAGCGAGAAATGTCGCTACTTAATGAGGGGGAAGTGCCATTTTTCAAATGACTTGGTCAAAACTTGCTTCTGTTGTGGAAAATTTAGTCTGCTCAACAAGTTGCGAATCTCAGCGACAATCTCAGTTGAAGTAATTATCAAATCAACATGTCGCATGAAGTCCTAGATATTTTCTATTAACACTTACTGCTAAAATCAGTTTCTAACCCACCAAAGGAATTAATTTTATTGCTGGCAACACTTGTTTATTTACTCCTTATTATTCGAACTTGCTTTATTTACATATTTATTTGTTGTTTGCATTTAGAGTTGTTTTTCTGTAAATTTTTAGATTATAATATCGCTCATTAAAGAATTGAAAAACTGGTGTGATACTAAAAACACATAAAAAACTTCTTAATAACACGCATTTCTTATTTTTACGGTGTTATTAAGAAGTTTTTTTATGCTTTTATAATATCTCTCTTAATTTTGCTACGAAATATATAATGTGTGCATAAACGAACATTTTTAAGACAAACACAAACATTTTCTTGCATGATATCTTTCTTAAATTTTTAATGTACTCTGTTATATCGCATTTATTTAATTGTATCGTGGCAGACGCGATATAGTGAGGAGCAGCTTTATTATTTAATCCGTGTCTTCAATTTTGACTGTAAATGGAACTCTTTGACAAAATCAGGAAGTAGAGAAGTAGTGATTACTTTTGAAAAGTAGTTTGTAGTCATTACTTTTTTAAACAAGTAGTTGTAGTTGTAATTAACTACATTTTTGATAAAATAGTTGTAGTTCGCTACAGTAAAAAAGTAGTTTTTCCGACCCCTGAGTATAATATAAATGCATTTTTATACAGGATGGCGCCAAACGATATGGATATATTGCCTTTTATAGATTGCAAAGAAAAGCACTTTAAAGTTTAATTAATCATTAATATGCTATATTGTGTATGAAATGTATGCATCATGTACACGGTTACACTAAAGTATTTGAATACATTAGTATCTATTGTTATCTTTCTTACACAAGATTTTATCCAACTTCTACAGCAAATGCATATGTTTTGTGGTTGGCAGCTAAGTAAATATCATTATTAGGATAGGATAAGGTCTCATAGATAGCGATGTTTACCTAATAAAACGACAGCGTAAGGCATATCTATAGATATATTAGAATTCATAAATACCAAATGTATTCTTAACTAGAAAAGAACCCTCGACATTGCTTGCGCAATTGTTGAAAGATGGCAAGTAGTATTCATGTGCATTTTTCATTAGAGGAAACTTTGCTCCTACATATAATTCAAGCAATACTAATTATGTCTCATTTTGAGTAAACTTCATTATACACTACATTACACGAACATGAGATTCAAATTAATAAAACCTAAAATTAATTCCAAATAAATTCTAATTTAGAATGTATTTTGAATGTTTTCTACTCATTTTACTTTTAATTTAAAATTTCGATTTATTTTATTTTAATGTTCATAGCGAGCATCTACATCTTAAATGTAACCACCAAGCCAAATTCCAAGCTTCTAAAATAATTATATCACAGAAATCACAATTTTAGGACGTTTTTTGTTCCTAAACAGTTTTAAAATTCAAAATTTTTAAAATCTGTTCTGTGGATGAATTTACGTTTCTGAAGTACAAGCCAGTTAAAATTTCAAGTTTCTATCCCTAACAATTTCAGATAAAGTTTAGAAGATTTTTTTAAAACGTTTCCTGCTCAGTTCACCCTTTTGAATTTCGAATTTTTTAGAAATCGGTCTTACATCTTAAAAATGACCACCATGCCAAATTTCAAGTTACTATATCAGCTGCATCACAAAAATCGCAATTTTAGAAAGTATTTTTTTACTTCTGCACCGTTTTAAATTTCGAATTTGCAAAAAATGTTCTTTGCTTGCATTTATGTCTTAAAAATATGAGACCTGTCATATCTTAAGTTTCTATCCCTAACAGTTCTGAATAAACTGTAATTCAGAACGTTTTCAGCTCATTTCACAGCTTAAAATTTCAAATTTTAATCAACTGCTTATACTGTGCATCTGTATCTTAAAAGTAACCATTATATCCAATTTCAAATTTTGAACCCGAATAAATCCAAGTAAATTCGTAGTTTTGAACGTTTTCTGTTCATTACACCCTTTTAAATTTCGAATATTTTAGAAACCGCTCTTAGAACACTGTCTTTCAAATATTTACATTTTAAAAGTAACCACCATGCCAAAATCCAAGTTTCTATATCAACCGTATCACATAAATTGCAATTTTAGGACGTTTGATGCTTCTGCACTCTTTTAAATTTCGAATTTTTATATAACTGCCAGCATTTACGTCTCTAGAGCAACAGCTATGCCAAATTTCTAATTTCTAGCCTTAACAGTTCCAAATAAATCGTAATTTAAAACATTTTTAGTAAAATTTCCACTCATTTCATCCTTTTAAATTTTGAATTCGTTTAAAAAAATCTTACCCAGCATATACAGCTTAAAAGTAACCACCATGATAAGTTCCATGCTTCTATACCAACTGTATTGCATAAATCGCAATTTTCAAACTCTTTTTGCTCTTTCACACTTTTAACCCTTTAACGGACATTGGTTTCCCTAGGAAACCACAAAATTTTAATTACGAAATTCAACAATGACAGCAGAATTTTAATAGAAATGTTTTCCGTTTATTATGTATATGAAATATTGCTTTTTTGTTATATACAAATAAATTTATTTATAATTTCAAGTGTCAATAATTTATTTCAACATTTTAGCAATTGAAGTGCTTTATCCGTTAAAGGGTTAAATTTCGAATGTTAAGAAAACTATTCTAGGTGAGCATTTGTGTCCTAAAAGTTGCAGCCATGTCAAATTGCCAGTTTCTATCCTTAATAATTCCATAGAAATCGTAATGTAGAACATTTTTAGAACGCTTTTCCCTCATTTCTTACTTTTAAATTTCGCAAGATTTTAGAAACTGTTCTTATGAATAATTTTTATCTTAAAAGTAACCGTCATGCCAAATTTCAAGTTTCTAGTGCTTTAGTATCACAAAAGTTGTAATTTAGTAAGTTTTTTCTTCGGCGAACCTTTTAAATTTCGATTTAAAAAAACAATGTTGTGTCCTAAAAGAAGCAGCCATGCCCAATTGCAAGTTTCTATCCTTAACAATTCCATAGAAATTGTACTTTAGAAAGTTTTTAGAACGCTTTTCCCTCATTAAATTTTGATTTTTTTTAGAAACTGTTCTTAGAGAGCATTTACATCACAAGTTTTGAACTCATAAGTGATTTACCATGTCAAATTTCAAGTTTCTAGCTCCTCCAGTTTCTCAAAAATCGCAATTTCAGGACGTTTTTCGCTCTTGCACCAGTTGCAGGTAGTAGCACCGACATAAAATATAGTCTATGTTGGAGAAGGGATTGTCACCATCAATTTGCCACAGTCACTTTTGAAATTGGTTCGGTAGTTCAAGAGATTACCCCTACAAACAAAACACAAACAAGCAAACATTGCCTCTTTACAGTATTAGTACAGATAGATTGGAATTTTAAAATTAATATGACAAACGGAGTTCAGGACGGAAGCATCCTTTCAAAAAAAGATTTTTTTTTATCTTAAGAGTTAATAATAAAGTCAGTTTTACAGTAAAAGAATTTCATTCTGTGAAATGTTCATTGTAACAGTTATGCAATTTAATTTTTTAAACCTATCTGGTACTTTTCTAGAAAAGGAACTTTAACACGAAATAGAGAAAAATGGAAGTGGCAAGAGAAGGAAATTTGGAAACATATTTGTAGCAATTTATTGATTGTTTCATTTACCCAAACAATTTTTTTCAATATTTATACAATTTATTTAATATAAAGAAATCCTTAATCTGCATTTATATAAATTTCAGTATACAATGTCTGAAATAAATTATATATAAAAATAATAAAACTTATATAACTATTTTTTTATATATAAATACATATAAAAACAAGCATAAAAGTTTTTTAAGTTTGTTTTCAAAGCTGTTTATATCATTTGCAAACAAATCTTTATTTATAAAGTTCGAATTACGACAAGATTTTTTTTTTAATTTCAAGGCCCTTATAGTGGAAAAGTAAGGAAAATCTTATAGTCTTATAAATTTATATACGTAAAAAAAGAAATGAATTGTAAGATTTTTGGTATTATATAAAGAGATATAAAATCAAAATTGTGTTTGGCACAGCTGATATTGAGCTGAATCACATCAATAAGCTTTTTAATAATAAAATACAAAATATATGACACATGGCTACATAAATACACTATATAAGATGAGAAATTCTTTCAATGGTTGTTGTTTCATTTTGTTGACTGTTTGTATTATTTAACGAGAAATCCCATTTTCTTAGACTAAAATATGCCAAGGCCACTACAAAGAGCGAGTATAGACAACAAATTATGAGAATGAGAACGAGTACATTTATTACATTTAATGTGAATATTTTTTGTTGTATCACAAAAAATCTCACTTGTAAGATTATTTTTATTACACTTTTGAGGGGCTGCCGCAAACAGCTCTCTCCATTCATTTCGAACTAACTCTGAGAACCCACAAGAACTTTTAATTTATTTTGGATTCAATTTTTCTGAGATGAAGTGAAACGATCGATTTTGACCTTTTGTCGATTTGACCTTTTGTGAACGACCTTTTGTCGATTTAGATTGAAGCTGCATCTCCGTGTTTTGAGAGATTAACAATGTTAAAAAAGTTTTCAATAATCCTTTTGTTGTCTTCGTATATAGTGTATTTACAGTTGTATAAATCTTTAAGAATTAATATCATCTATTATTTTAATACATGAGTTGAATTCAATTAATCAATTTAATGAAATCAAATTAACGGCAGCCCAGATCCTGAAGAAAGCAGGATGACTTACCAGACAAAGGACAAATTGATTTTATGATACTTCTTCTATGATATTTGGCACTTGCTTTTGATAGTAACAAAAATTTTCTTATCAATAACAGATGCTTATTTAAATCGCACTTTTCAAAAATTCTTTTGTTTCATGTCTCGCAAACAATATATATGAATTAACAGCTGCCTGCTTAAATCACTCTTATATTAGGATTTCTTGTTGTCAATCTTATATTAGGATTTCTTCCTCACACACAAAATGTTTCTCACCAGTATGAATTAATAGATGCTTGTTTAAATTAATCTTACACGAGAATTTCTTGTTGCATGTCTTACACACAAAAGATTTCTCGCCAATATGAATTAACTGATGCCTGTTTAAATTAGTCTTATGAGAGAATTTTTTGTTGCATATTTCACACACAAAAGGTGTCTCACCAGTATGAATTAACAGATGACTTTTTAAAGTACAACTTTGAGAAAATTTCTGGTTGCAGATTTCACACACAAAATGTTTGTCATTAGTATGAGTGCGAAGGTGAGTGTTTAAATTAACCTTGTGTGAAAAACTTTTGTTACATGTCTCACAGAGGAATGGTTTCTCACTAGTATGGACTAACAGATGACTCTTTAAACAACTTTTATAAGAAAATTTCTTGTTGCATGTCTCACACACAAAAGGTTTCTCCCCAATATGAATTAACAGACGCCTGTTTAAACTATTCTTACGAGAGAATTTCTTGTTGCATGTTTCACACACAAAAGGTTCCTCCCCAGTATGAAGCAACAGATGCCTATTTAAATCACTCTTACGCAAATATTTCTTGTTGCATATTCCACATACAAAAAGTTTCTCACCAATATGGATTAACTGATACTGATTGAAATCCCCCTTACGAGAGAATTTCTTGTTGCATGTCTGACACACAAATCGTTTCACACTACTGTGAGTTAACAAATGACTTTTCAAACAACTACTTAGAGAAAATTTCTTATTGCATATCTCACACACAAAATGTTTCTCATTGGTATGAGTGTGAAGGTGATTTTTTAATTGAACCTTCTGTAAAAAACTTTTGTTACATGTCTCACATAGGAATGGTTTCTCGCCAGTAAGAATTACTCTTTAAAACACTCTTACGAGAGAATTTCTTGTTGCATATCTCACACACAAAAGATTTCTCACCAGTATGACAGCCAATATGGGCAATTAAATCAGATTTTTCAGAAAATCGTTTCTTGCATACCTCACAAACAAATGATTTTACTTGATGTGAGTCAGAAGATCCTATTCCAAAAAGCTCTTGGAAAGAAATATTTGGCTGTATATTTTACACTTTAAACAATGCTTTTATTGATATGAGATTGATATGTTTGGAACCTAAAATTATGGCTTTATGCATCTGCAATAAATAGAATTAAATTAATATATACCTTTTATGATTAATTAATAAACTACTTAAGAGAAAATGAACTTTTCATGAACAATTAAAATCAATGTAGTAAGTTGGATTCAAATAAAATTTCTACCAAACTAGTAAAAACTACAGAAGCCTTCTGATTATCTGTAACTCACAGAACCAGGGATGTGTTAGAAAATCCTCACATGCATTTCCTAACAGTTTAAAGACTAAACTATAATTAAAAATACTATAAATATAATAAATATTTATTATGAATTAAAATTAATAAATAACATTTAAAGAAAATATTATAAAGAAAAAAATTAAGTAAAATAAGAAGAAAATTAAACAATTATGTATCTTCTACAATAAAAATGATACGTTTTACTATAAATGAGGAGAAAATAAATTATTTTTGTAACAAGAGAAATTCTAATATACAGATATGTATAGTCAGAATTTCTCCACATTTCTAAAATTTTTTTATTTAATATAAACGATTATTGTGGTAAAATGCTGCATTATTTAATATAATTCACACTGTATTGAACTAATTTAACAATATTTTAATCATTTATTAGCAGTTTTATCATGCTTAATGCTTTGCATAATCGATTATAAATAAAATGAATGATTCTTCCGTATTTTAGAATACAGTCACAGACATCTTTAGACATGTCCAAGCAAATTGGATGAGGAAATGTGTGATGAATGTCATTTAACCGATTATGTCTTATAGTAGACTGTCAGATAATTAAGTGTCCTGTACATGCATTTCCAAAAAATACAGGATAAAAATTACACAAATAGCAATATTTTATTCAAAAACAATTCAATCAATAAATCTGACCATTTAAAAAAAGTATGAAAACATCAATATTTAAAGTAATGATGCTGCAGTTACAAATCAACAGGCAGCATAAAAATACCTGTTTAAGAGTAAAGATTGTAGAATTCACCATGAAAGTGTGAATATAAATCTGGAAAACTAATTCAATATATTGCCTTTGAAGCACTAAGAAAAAGAGGGTGGTCAGGTCAGCAATAAAATAATGAAATTTTCATAAGCAATTTCTTTCACAACACTACTCTGATACATAGTTATTATTTAATTAAAGTGGATATAAGAAACAAAATAACACTGAAAGATATTTAACCCTTTAACGTTCATTGGTTTCCCCACGAAACCACAAAACTTTAATTCCGAAACTTTACATTGACAGCAGAATTTTAATAGAAATGTTTTTCATTTATTATATATGTGAAATATCGCTTTTTTCTTATATAAAAATAAATTTGTTCATAATTTCCGGTGTCAACCATTTATTTCAACATCTTAGCAATTGAAGTGCTTTATCCGTTAAAGGGTTAAACAGAAATCATATAGACAACATAAAAAATTTCACTTTATTATACTATAAAAATAAATGTATTCTGTTTTTCGTAACCAATAAAAACACCTTGTTAGTATTGTGCATATATATTACTTACTTCTATTTATAAAAGGTAAGTACGCTATGTTAATGTGTATGGAATTGAATGATGAGTTCACATTGGTCACATGGTTGGTTCACATGGGTCACTACTTTAAATATACAGTAGAAGATTTTTATCGCACACACCTTGAAATGAGAGGTGGTGCATATTATATAATTTCGTTATATTATTCAAACAACATTATATTTACCTTCTAAACATGGACAAATATGTCTGCAACATATCGATTTATAGTAGAAGATCATTATGTTGCATTAATTGGGACCAGAGGTTGTGCAGATTACAAGGGTTTACAATGTTTGCATGAGAACATTTCACATATTGTTAAATCATCATATATTCTAATATGAGCAAATCTTGTGTGTGTGTGATTATATATATATATATGCAAATTTTGTCTTAAAAACGGCCCTAACGATTTTGACGAAGTTTTGTATCCTACTGTTTTGGGGCACCATAAAACCATTGGGCTAGGTCACGTGTTCGAGAAAATTCGATTAGTGGGTCATCATGGGTCTGGGTCAAGCTAACTCTATCTAAAAAACGGTTCAAACGATTTTGACTACATTTTCTATCTTATCATTTTCGGGCACGAGAAGACAATTGGGCTGGGTCACATGTTCGAGAACTTTCGATTAGGGGGCCATTTGTGGGTCAAGTTAATTTTATTAAAAAAACGGCTCTAACGATTTTGATTTAATTTTGTATCCTATGAGTTTCGAGCACAACAAAATCATTGGGTTAGATCACATGTCCGAGAAAATTCTATTAGTGGGTCATATTTGGGTCACTGTGGGTCAAGTTAATTTTATCTTTAAAACGGCTCAGAGGATTTGAACTAAATTTAGTGTCCTACAGTTTAAGGGAACGAGAAGACTATTGGGCTAGGTCACATGTTCGAGAAATTTCGATTAGTGGGTCATTTTGGTCATGGGTCATTATTGGTCAAGCTATTTTATCTTAAAAACGGCTCAGACTATTTAGACTAAATTTTGCCTGCTATGGTTTTCGGGCACGAGAAGACCGCTGGGCTAGGTCACATGTTCGAGAAAATTCAATTAGTGGGTCATTTTGGTCATGGGTCATTATCGGTCAAGCTATTTTATCTTAAAAACGGTTCAGAGGATTTAAATTAAATTTAGTATTCTAAAAGTTTTAGGGAAAGAGAAGATTATTGGGCTAGGTCACATGTTCGAGAAATTTGATTAATGGGTCATTTTGGTCATGGGTCATTATGGGTCAAGCTATGTTTATCTTAAAAACGGCTCAGACGATTTGAACTAAATTTTGTATCCTACAGTTTTTGGGCACGAGAAAATCATTGGGCTAGGTCACATGCTCGAGAAAATCCAATTAGTGGGTTATTTTGGGGTCACTGTGGGTCAAGGTTAGTTTATCTAAAAAAAAGCTTAGACTATCTTGACTAATTTTTATATCCTACGGGTTTCGGGCACGAGAAGGCAATGCGGCTTGGACACATGTTCGAGAAAATTTGATTAGCGGGTCATTTTGGTTATGCATCCTGATATTTGAACTCAAAGCTAATTTTGACCGAGCATAGCTCGTCCTTCCCTGCTTGTTAAATTATATACGTGATCTAAATATGTCTGGACCACATCATTATATTGCGCATTTCCAAAAATCTTTAATGTAATAATAGCAATTTTTTTCATTAAAAAATATTAAAGAGATAAATTTGAAATAATGTCTGAAACTTATTCCTCTAGGAAGTAGCAATATTTCAACAATGTGGATTGCAGGCACGTCATAATTGCAAAATTCATTGTTTACATATGAGATGTTGTGCGTTATATAGTACTTCCACTATATAGAATTGCATTGTAAAAAACTTCTACTGTACTATTTAAATTTTACTGAATACAAAAATGTAATTGACAAAAAAAATATCAAAACACCCGTTATAAGAAAAAATATTTTCTTTTCTCATTGCCTTCATCTCTTTTCTTAATACTTTAATTTGTTTATTAGCATACTGATTTAAATTTTATACTTAATTTGTGTAGTTACTAACTGTCTTTTCCTTTTTTAAAACTTTTTCAGCCTCTTTTTTAAATAAACCTTTTTCTTTTCTTTTTACAGCATCATGTAGCGTTGAATGTGCATTTTTGAAACTATGAATGAGTTTTGTTGCAATTTCAAAATTGTTCACATCTCACACAGATGAGATGTGTCACAGATAAGTCGCTGCGCAATTAGGATATCTGCTTTCAGATTTTCAGTTAAGCAGCCTGAATTTATAGAAAAGCATCTTTCTATGTTGGTGTTTCCATTGCGACAATACCATGACTATTTTCATGAAATTATTTATAGACTCACAGTTACCAAATTTATCATTTACATCCAATGTGATCACCAATACTTTACATCAAAATTCTCTGATATTTCCCTGTCATTGTTATTTTTTTCTTATAATGAATATTTAGTTAGAAATAACATCGCTGTTATCATACAGTCATAACTTTTTTAAATGGATATATGTATTGATGCCTTCAGAATGTAAACAGAATCATATAACGGTAATGTACAAATGATTTCATTTTTGAAGCTTTATAATTAAAATTATAAATATTTTGAATATTTGAGTCTGTAAGATAAGAGAAAACAAAATTATGTTAACTCTTTTCAAGAAGGAGAATACCTACTGTGGTCAATTGGAGAAATATATTCAAATTTTGAGGAAATCGGACATTTAAAAAAAAAATTGGAACTCGGATGAGTAGGCAACAATCAGTGATAGAATTGAAATATAAATCCAAAATTATGTACCAAAACTTACATGTTGCAAAGAAATAAATTTATTTTTAGCTATGTTAAAAAAAATCTTCATGTCTTTCTGGTATTTAAATGAATTTAAATGAAATAATCTACCTTTTCAATAACATAGTCTTCATATTATTTATTTACAGTCATAATTATAAGTGTATTTAACGTATTGCAGCAACCCATCATTTTCAGATTCCAGCAGGCTGTTTTCAAGCTTTTAAGCCATTAAAAAGTGTTCGTTTTGTCAAAATAAAAATTAGTAAACAAATTTGCTTAGTAGGTATGTAGAAAATAAATAAGTAACTGCACTCTTTACCATTCAAGAAATTTTGCTTGTTATTAGTTTTCATATTATTAAATCACAGTCATGCAACACGTACCAGTATATAACTTAATATCAAGTGTACTAATCAATTATATTATAGTACATTTAGTAGTTATTACATTTATTTGACAAATTAAAAAACAAAAAGAAAATACAAACTTGAAAATATTAAAAAATTATTAGCAATGCTGTTTTGTTCAGCACATTGCAGAAGTTTAATAAAAAAATATTAATGATATAAAACAGCATTATATGAAGAAAGATTTTTGATAAAAAGCAATGCCTCCTTAGCAGTCACAAGTGAAATCTTATGAAAAACATGGTTAAAACATTTTATCTTTTAAAAAAGAGAAGTTGGAAAAAAAAATCTGCATTAAAACATTTTTTTTACGAAATACGGTAAGTATATAAATCAAAAGTCTTTTTTTTTAATTCAGTATTTAAGAGGATACAAAGAGATATTTATACTTTATTCATAAATTTAAGATTTACACATTGGTATGTACCCAGATTATGCAAACGACTCAATTTTCAATTTTAAGTATTCAATATAGGGCATACAGTAACTATCATTAGTGTTACATTACATTAACTATACTAAAATAGTTTTAAAATGGTAAAAAATCTTTAAAATAGTCATTTTTATATAGTACATAAAAATAGATAAAATAGTGATGATTGTATTTAAAAATTCTAAATATAGTGAAAGATTCTTAAGAATTAATCAGTTTCTCTCGATAAATAAGGTTTAGAACATTTCAAGGGGGAGGGGGAGGAGATGGACCCTATAAATCCTTCCCCTGGCTGTATCTTTAAAAAATTGTAAATTAATCTTAAGGGAGGGGTGCATTTTCGTCTACTGGGCCATATCAATAATTGAATATTAGAACTAATAAGAGGCTGTATTTAAGATGGAAAGTCGTTTTACATGGATTGGTAACATTCCAGCGGTGAAAAGTTTTTAGAATTCAAGGATTCATTGCAAAAGATTGAAACATTTCTAAATCAGTCATATTTTTGCATGATTATGAAATATTTTTCCAGGTTACCACGATTGATAAAAAATGGAAATAAAAATTATTTTTTTCTATGATTGTCTCCAAATTTCCTTGATATTTCCAAAATATTCTGACATTTCAATATTTTCTAAGTCAATGACCAGCTTAAAAAAAACTGTGATAGAGGCATAATGTGATGTTAGAGACAAGTCCAAAATCAGACAATGGTGGCCAGATAGTTAAAGAAGAATCCTCATGTGGTTCACAGACTCTCGCAACAATTTTAAATCACAGATTTGACCTGTAGACAGTTGAGACAATATTAGCCAAGCGGAACATTGGTTCTCCAATTTCCAAGAGTAAACTTGACTGAAGTTTGCAGTTATACACATAAAGGAATTGGAAGAGACACTTTAACTTAGTTGAGGCTTATACTCATGGGCGTAATCTAGCGGAGGCAAGGGGGGGGGGCACATGCCCCCCTAGTGCTAGTTTTTCAAAAGCAGGGGCAAGACTTATCTTTTTCCCCTCCAGTTTTTTGTATAGATTTGTGGTTAAATCATAGTTTTCTATTTCATTTTTTTTTTCTTACTTTTATTTTAATTTAATCATCTATTTGCTATCTTGGGTTTAAACTAGAATAAATAGTTGATAATTCTAAGAACACATAATTAATGTTTTTGCGTTCATAGTAGTAATGTCTGTCTTTCTTCCAAGCAAAATTTTTAATGTCGTAGTCAAAGTTCGAGTAACAATATTTCCCATGCTCTTTTTTTTTTCCTCAGAAAAATGGAACCTATTTTCCCTTTTCCATTTTATAGAGCTGTTTATACGCACGGGTGGGATTGATGTCTTCATTATGTGTCTGATCATTGTGATTTTCTTTAAGATAAAGTAACTCTCTGGCCCTCCCGGCTATATCATTACCTATTTCAAGGTGCCAGTAACAGATTAAGTAATTCACGGTGCCCATAGAACTTCACAGGATTTCACTGGGGAGATTCATCGTAACAGAAATATAAAGAACAAGTTCTGTTTATAGAACAAATCCTTGTTTAATACGTTTTTATGTACTGAGCAGAAAAGTTGCAATGAATGTTGGATTCAAAGGAATAGATAAATCTTCAATCTTATTAAATTTTTTAAAATTCACTTTTTTTGTGATATTTTGAAATTCATAAGTTTAAAAACATATTTATATTTCGCATTTTAACTTAAGTACAATTAAAGAATATGGGAAAAAAATGAATTAGTCTTTAGAGAAATCAGAACAGAAGTACTGGAAACTTGACATTTTTTCTTCATTCTTTCATCAAAATACTATAAATTTTTATAAAACATTCTATTTAATATTTAAAATATAACAACAATATTAAAAATAAAACTGAATATTTTTATTTTGGTCGTTTAATTATAATACAATCTTCCGTAATCGTTTTAGAGATGATCAAATCAGAGTGTTTTTAAAGTTTGAGGTGCAAGAACGGTGGTTGGCGAGCGTAGTTCGTAGGGGGCAGAGCCCCCTTTTATTTTTTAAAATTAAATATTCAGTAACATAAATGTACTTACTGGCTACTAAAGAAATTGTTCTCACTAGCCAGTAACTGGTTACTAAAAAAGATCCACCTATCAGCCAGCGACGACTAAGCAAAATTCCTTATTTTCACATTTATTTAGACTTACATTCAAATGAACATTCAGCAAAAAAAATCAACATAGTTTAGAATGAAAGAAAATGATTATAAAAGAAAATCATAATTTTAAAGCTCTACAAAGAAAAATGGTAGATTTTAAAAATATCTCTCTAATTTATTAAACCAAATTAAATTTCTATAGATTTTGCTAAACAAATGTACAACATCACTATAATTTTAAAGCGACTCCAACATGGGCTCGGGGGGAAGAATTTAGAGGTCTGCAAAAGACTGGGACTGGATTGAAATCCGAGATTTATTTAATTGGAATTGAGTCGAGCCAGGCCTAGACTGTATTGTTCCCGTTCTAGGTCGAGTCCGAGTTTTATTTTTGCTCAAAGACATTGGCCGAGTCTGGACTTCGTTGTTACAGGACTGTGTAAGATATCAGTCAGTGGCTATACCGTAAAAATAGAAGTTACAAATTTGTGTTATTCTATATTTATTCATCAAAACTTCTCGATAACAGTATTCTGTTATATTTACAATTGACTTGGTTTAATAAATTACAGGGGCAATTTTTTATTTATTTTATCTTTGTAGCGTTTTAAGATTATGATATTTTGAAATCATAACCATATCCAGAATCGATTCTCCTGTCACTTTGAGTGCTGGTCTTGAACAACATCTGTGCTGTGGTCTCCACTGGTCGAGGGTCCTTGATAATGGCTTAGTTTGGAGCCGAAAGCGCTAGGAGAGTTATGTACTACTAAGATCTTATGTTTTAAAGACATTCTGTACAATTATTTTTATCTTACGTCTATTTTAGTAACATATAGATTAAAGTAATTTTTCATGGAAAAATGATTTTCTTATAGTTTGAAATCATCTTTAAAAAATAGAAAACATCTGTAAACTACTATATGTGCCGGCGGGAAGTATTGGGGGAGCAAGATAGTTAAATTTCCTTTACTTCTGATGATTTGAAAACAAAAAAGTAAAATTTATTGTTAGTAAGTGACATAAAATAATTAAACACTAAGAAAAACAAAAAATAAAAATCTTTCGACATGAGGCTCTGTTTCCGGAATCCTAGTGGAAGATAATTTTTAATTATGTTTACTTTTTTACGTTTATGTGTTTCCAATTTATCTTAAACAGGAGCTTCAGGGGGTCAAGCCCTCTGGAACCCTCTGTAGTCTCTAAAAGGGCCAAGCCTTCTGGATTGTTCTGTATAGGTTTTTAGACTAATATGTATAAAAATTGTCTTGTGCGAGGAGTTTTGACAAAAATATTTATTTCAGATTTTTTAAAAATGTTTATATTCTTTATTTTTAAAAAGTGCCCTGGGCTGCGAAATATAGGCACACCTGTATCAAAATACTGACCCTCCCTAGATTTCTTTCTGCTTGTCGAGTAAATATTGATTTTTTAATGAATCTCTATTTGTATGTAATTTGTATGTAGCTTGAGTTATCATTAATATCGTTAATCCACATTCCATGGCTTGGAGAGTTAAAAATCTGAAAAATGTTATGCAGTAAAATATTCTAAGACAGAATCGTATCAGAGAGGAAAAAAATCCGTTATAGACAGGTTCTATTCTTAGCAGATACATCATCTTTTGCAAATGTATTATATCCTTTTCGCACAAATTCTTATATTCACTTTGCACGGATCAACACATTTTTCCGTTTAAGACAAGATTTCGTTATAAACTATTTTCGTTTTCAGAGGTTTTACTGTAGTTTATTATTATTAATCTTTTTTGTCTTAGAAATGTATGTACCATTTGTTAAAAATAACTTTAATTGTAGCATAAGTGCAATTTAAAAGTATATACATTTTTTGCAAAAAATGTTCGGTCGAGCCTCATTTTACGGATTTTTTCAAGGGTTCAGTGACTTTCATACAGTCTAGTGATGCAATGAATAATGGTTTGGCCGAATAACCGAATATTCGGCCAAGTTATAGCCGAATATTCGGCCAAGTTATAGCCGAATATTCGGCTTATTCGGCCGCCGAATAATGAACTCATTTTCGTCTAAAAACAAAATATAGTATGCACTATATGCACAATTCTTGTATATTTCACAATTAAAATATATTATTATCTTTTTTAAATAATTATTTATATGCAAATTTTTAATTTTTTTAAGTATTCTTTTATTTTGAAAAAATATTCGGCTATGTTCGGCCTAAAAATTGCCTCATTAACATAATTCGGCCAAAAAATTCTTAGCAAAAGTTTCTCATTAGGTACTGTCTAGTTACATTTTAATAGATATTATGTATGTTACATTTTAAAATAATGACAAAATTTTAAAAGTACTAGAAAACAAATTTCAACTTTCAGATGAAAAAAATCTAGAGGTTTTTTTTTTGGTGTAGGCACCATGAAAGACACTGTTTTACAAATTTTGGCGAAGCATTTTGCATAGATTCAAGACAAGGAACACTATTCCATTGCAACTGTTTTGGACCTCAGATTTAAAGTGTTCTTTTTCAACAAAGATGAAGCAAGGGATGTAGATGTAAAGTCCAAATTAATTGCTATAGTAAGACTAAGAAAGACTAGTATGAAAATGAAACCAGTAACAGAATTTCAACAAAATATTTCCAACATAACCATTCCAGCTACTCAAACTCAAATTTCAAATTCTTTGTGGGCATGCTTTAATGAAATTCCAAGCTAATCACAGAGTGAAGCTTCTATAGAAAATTCCCCTCAATGTGAAGAAGTAAAAGAAATTGGCAATTTTTTGTCCCAGCCACTTTCTAGAAAGACAACAATGTCCTTTGGAGTGGTGGGCGCAAAATTTGGAAAACTTTCCAAACCTTTCACAGTTAACCAAAAAATACCTTTCTGCACCAGGAAGAACCATATATAGTGAGCGATTATTTTCAGAAGCAGGTATCATTTATGGAAAAAAAAAAAGAAATAGACTATGACCTGAAAATGCTGAATTATTATTTCTGCCTCATAATCTACGTTTATTAAAAACATTTGAATTGTTTTTTAAGGTATATATAAATTTAAACATTACAATGATGTTCTTGAAAATGTTATGTAAAACATACATATATAATAATTAAAAGAATTTAGTATTTACATTTCTTTCATTATTTAATACTAGTAACAAACTTTAAAAAAAATCACATTAAATTTAACTTTTAAGTGTATTTTACTCCCCCCCCCCCACCCTAAGTATTGCAGCATATACGACTTAAATATCTATGTTATTCATCTACATCTAATCTATCATATATATTTACGTTCTTTATGGATATAATTAAAATATCATTGAAAGAATTTTGTTATGTAACAAGGGATAAATATTAAACTTCTCAATATGCTTAAAAAATTTAGAATTTGCTTGTATGGCCCTATTAGGACAATTTTGAATAGATTAATTTTTAATTTAACAGATTATGTTAGCTTATTATAGATACTTTTGTACTTATTGATACAGCATAAAAGTTTTAACATGATTCCAAAATTCACCTCTTATATAAAAATGGGTAGATAAAACCCACTCAGTGTATGAAAGTTAAGGGGAAAAAAGTGTTAGTTAATTTCAAATAAAATTTCCATTATACATCATGAATATAAATTGTCAAATTAAAAAGTTTTACTTTGTAACATTACTACATAAAAATATAAAAGTTAAAGCTATTAAGTAGAAAAACATTTCTTACAGTATTATTTGGCCAAGGCCGAATAATGGACTTGATATTCGGCCGAAGCCGAATATTCGGCAAATAGGCCGAAGGGGCCGATTATTCGGCTTCGGCCGAATAATCGTTGCATCTCTAATACAGTCTGGGTCGGGACAGGGCCTGAAAATTTCGGTCCGTGCAGACTTCAAGGAAGAATTAATTTCAGAAGTCCTGGAAGTCCTTTTTTCCAGATCGACCTGGAAAAAAGAAGTTTGTATCGGATCGGTCCAAGTTTGCAGAAAAGAGTAAGCTCCGTGCACGGCCCCGAAAGAGTGAAGATCAGGTTCGGCCCAGATCGAGTCTCGTGAATGGGAATTGACCCGAGCCCGTACAAACCTTTATATAGATATATGCTATTGAGGTTTACTGCAACATATTCCCTATTGAAGATGCAGTACAGAACTGCTATAGCTCGTTTACAGGGATACAAAAATTTTAAACTACATTAGGCTATATTGGAAAAAATTGTTTGTGGTGCATTTTAGTGATGTTATGATACATGAAACATGATGAAATTTATATGTGTCACTGAGGTGGGCTACAGCGCTCTTTATGACTATATGAACCATAATTACTGGAAGTCCATTTTCAGCTGTGGTGTACATTTTTAAAATTAACTAAATTTTAGTATATTACATCATGAGTATAAATTATATTTAGTACATCATGAGTATAAATTTTACAGATCATATACGGAGCTCCACGAAAAAAATGAAGCAATTCAGTTTATGGACGTGAATTCCCAATGTAGGTTTTTTAACTGTGTTGGGCATTTTCTAGTGGAATTATATTTTATTATTCAAAGGTGCTTATAGAATATAAATAGTTGCATGTTCATTTGTGTTAAAATTAATCAGGTTAAATTTTACTGTATTATTCATTAATATATGGCTGCACAAAAGGATATTGATATATTGTCATCTATAAATAGTACTAATGTTGCACCAAAAAAATCGCATAGATTATCTGCCATAGACATTAATTTTTGGAAATGGATTTTTAATTGCGTTCTGTGTTTTTTAAATTGTTTATTTAAATATCTCATTTCACTGTATGAAAGAATGAACTTTCTTAATAGTATTCTAATAATGTTGGAAAATATTTGGTAATCTGTAACTGATGCATATGTTTTCGTTCTTGTTTTTCTTCACTTGAAACGCTGTGAAAAGGTAGAGTTCGAAATTTTCAAAATTTAAGGGCAATATTAATTTTTAAATTCTTAAACTAAAAATATTCCATATACCCTAAAATGCATCACAGCAAAATTTCTGAGTCATTCCAATCAGAACGCTAGCTAGAGTGTTTTTTAAATACAAACTTTTATCAATCGTTGCCACTCTGAATAAAGGCTTTCAGCATATTTATCTCAACCACATTCCTCACCATCACACCCCCACCATTTAAAAAAAATCTTCTAAAGCCCAAGTCTTTGACAATTTTTTATTAAATTTGTTTGAATTGTTTACTAATTGAACATTGCATCAAACACAAGAGATATAACGGTCGAGAATTCAATATTTTTAAATATTCTCTTAAAAACATAAAATGTGTAACTTAGGATTTTTCCTATTTTTGCATATATGGTTAAACATTTAAAATTTTGTTTAAATATTAAATTTTTTAAGTATTTAATTTAAGTGTCTGTGTGTTTATGTGGTGATGGGAGGAGGGGGGGGGGGGGTATTATTTTTTCACGAAAGGTCTTCGAGATTTTTGACCCCCTAGTCTTGGAGCCCAAGTTACGCCTATGCTTATACTCCCTGCAGTCACTGGACTAGCACTGGAATAATGATATAATAGGCAACTACATACAGAAGACACAATCTGTATTTGATTGGGAAATCACACATTGGTGTGCCATTCATTTTCCATCACACAAGGAAGTATCTCAGAGAAATGTTTTGTCACCATACCTCCTGGACTGACAGCCTGTTCTAGTTTTTATGACAGTTTTTTATAAATAGTAATTAGTATAAATAGTAATTAGGCCCAATACTGAATATGCGACCAAATTTTATGCTGAATACTAACTTTCTGTTTTTTAGAGTACATATTGGTTACTACATATGTTTTTTAATATTAAAAAAAAAAAAAAAAAAAAATGAAACACAAATTTTCCTGACTTTTTATTATTTGCATGTTTAAAAAATTTAACAGATTAATGTACTTTTTTGAATATCTAAAGTTGAAAAATTGAGAATTTGTAACATATTTCCAAAATTTAACGGTGAGCATCACATCCCTGAAGACTAGGGATGTGACGATAGTGATTTGGCTGAATACCGAATATTTGGCCAAATTTTATACCAGATACTGAATATTCGGCAGCCGAATACAAACTTTTTTTTTCTAAAAGAGAAAATAAATTTTGATTATACATACAGTTTTAAAATAGAAAAAGAATTAAATAAAAATTGAGGTTTTAAAATTTATGCAATTAAAAATTTTAATATCTTAATTGTTTCTTGTAATATCTTAAGCAGATTGATGCTAATAATAAAACAACTTTTAATACATCTAAATTATAATAGTATATTTTATCTACAGGAAATAAATTCTTAAATATTTCATCTGAAATAAGAACTGATCAGTCATTACCACTGTTAATGTACTTTTTAATTAAAAAAATTTAGCACAAAAATTTAAGAAATTTCATTTTATTCTTTTACTGTTAGATTTATCAAATTGGTTTTATCTAAGGATTATATGCTATGTTATTTCTATTAAAATATAAAAAACATACGTTACTTTTACTACCAAGTGATACTTTTATCCTTTTTAACATTCAAAATCAATTATAATACTTACTCTATCTCATAACTAATAGTGAGATATTTTCTGAACTAATCTTTAGTCAAGTAACTTATATTTGTGAAGAGTTTTTGTCCCTAGTGATCAACAAATTTGTAAGACTGAGTCTATGTTCTGTAACAAGTCTCCAGTCTTAAATTACAAATTAAATTAAAGCAAGAGGTATGGTTAAAGTAGTAATTATATATTTGTTTAAATAAATCTCTGACAATTGAATCAGCATACACAATATAACAACACAAAGTTCTACAATTTACTCAAAATCCATTAAAAGCAGTTCATTTTCCCCATGCACAGAAACTGATAACAATAATATGAATGAAGGAAGATGCAACTTAAAAAAATATGTATAGTAATGGCACATCAGAATAACTGTACATTATGTGCAATTAAAAATGAAGATAAGATATGAATGTGTCAGAAAGTAAACAGTTAGGATTAGACAGAAAAATTACAAAAAAAAAAAAACGAAAAAAATTTATTATCTTTAATTTATTTGTAGAGATATCTATCAATATTTGGCTAGATATCAGCAATATTCAGCTGCAGGTATTCGGCTGAAGTATTTGGCCAGCTAGCTTTCATTATTCGGCAAAAGGGTTGAATGCTGAATAGTGGCCGGATATTTGTCCCATCCCTACTAGATATTTATTGATTTCAAAATATTTCTTACGTTATTCTTTTAATTACAAAAGGCAAGTTTCCTGTACTGTTAGAAGTTGATCTGATCATTTTTTTTTCAACCCACCCTAGTGTACATTGCTCTCCTTCCCCAATACTAGGCTCATTTGGAAATAAATTTGTTTGAAAATGTAAAGTCTAAAAATCAAAACAGAGGTAAATAACACACCCGGCAAATGCTGCCCAGGACAGTGAACCCCACAACTCTAGGCTCGTTTGGATAACTTTTCATTTAAAAATATAAAATCATACAAATTTGTGGGTGTACAATGTGAAAAGTGGCAACACCCCAACATTGGGGGTTTTTTTTAATTTTTTTTTTTCTTAAACATATAAAATCATTTAACACTGATTCAAGGTATATTTTAAGTAATTATCACAGGCTTGGACAATGCCAGGAGAAGGAGGAGGGGCAGGGATTGACAAACATGGTCACCAGGTTGCCACTGGTGACCAAGTTTTTTTCATCTGGCAACCAAGTTATTTAATATGTCAATTTTGTTTTGTACAAAATTGACTTAAGAAATTAACTAAAATGGCATTCTTCTCTCCTCTCGTAATTCTTATAAGATGTCCTATTACAGGTGTTGCAAAATTACAAAATATTAAGAAACATAGAACTTATATTCAAACAAGAAATAATTTTAACTTTTACTCTTAATTTGGCAAAAATAAATTCATCAAATGTAAATTTTCAAATAATAAATCTGAATTATTTGACTGACTTCGACTAAAAAATTCTTTTCTTGCTTCACTATTTCATCGATGTGATCAATAGAGATGATGTAGCACTCAACTATTTGGACATTTAAAGCCTCAGGCAATCAGGATTTCCTGAACATGCCAGTTAATTCAGCCTTTGCAGTAGTTTTTTTTTTTTAAATATATAATTCTAATAAGTATTATTAGAAAACTTATTTTATATTAACTTTCTAAATTATGTACTATTCTAAACTATTTAACTAATAATTTTAGCTATGCTTCTTATTATTTTTCTCAATTAATTCATAAAAAAAACTTAACATATATACTCGCGTATAAGCCGACCCCAAAATTAGAGATGAAAACAGGTTTAATACTAGTAATTCAGAATGTTTTTGTATGCCTCATTTAATTCTAAATTATTTAAGCTGAAGAATACTATTGTAAAATATTGGTATTAAACCTGTTTTCATCTAGAATTTGGGGGGTTGGCTTAAACGTGAGTTTATACAGTATGTGGTGTTTGAAAATCAATGATGGGGGAGGAGGGGTAAATATTTCTTACTGGCGATTAGAATTTTTTGCTGGCTACTAGATTTTATTAAATTTGTAAAGCCCTGGGGAGGGGTGACCTAGTATTTCTTTATAAAAACAACCCCTGGTTTGAATCAGAAAGATTCACATTGTGAGTGCGATTTTTTTAAAATTCTTTACAACAGCAGCAATAACCTTTACATGGGGGCTTGGACAGCATCTGTCTAAAATTTGGCATGTATTCTCAGACAGATGCTGTCCAAGTCCCCATGTAAAGGTTAAATAAACAGCTTTGTATTCAGTTCATTTTGGAAAAAATTTTATGTATTTATTTTTTTATGTATTAAATATTTTATTTTCAGGCTTGGTATGCATATCAGGTAAATTTTCCAAAAAAGTAAACAGCTTTGCATTCAGTTCATTTTGGAAAAGTTTTTATGTATTTATTTTTTGTATGTATTAAATATTTTATTTTCAGGCTTGGTATGCATATCAGGTAAAATTTCCAAAAAGTTTTAAAAAATTTTGCTCTATTTTCAATAGTTTCAAAAATAAAAAAATATATTGCACAATAAAAATTGCAATCTTGAAGGAATTATCTTCAACTCACAGGAAGTAGGGAAATAAGTTATCATCAATGTATTTGCAGGCTTTATGCAACATATGCCTTTTAACTGCCAAAATTTTGCCTACAACTCTTAGGCCAATAGCTTTATCTTTTAATAATATTAATATATATATATCTGTCATAAAAGTGACACTTTGTATCTAAATTTTTTTTCAAAAAATTCAGATATGGAGTAGATATTTTATTAAAGTAGACAGTGAACTCATTCTTGTTGCGGGTGTATAATGTTCCCAGTGTATTCTTCACTGTCAGCTTCCTCGATCCCAAAGTAAAGAAGCTGTGAAATGAATTCTTATGTGGAAAAATATCTTCAGGTATGCTATCTATGAACAGTTTTTTTTTAACTCTTATTTTTCTTCCTATAAATAGTTTGCTGTGTCTAGTTACTTTATATACATTTAACTCCTTCTTGTTGCGGATGTATAATGTTCCTAGTGTATTCTTCACTGTCAGCTTCCCAATCCTAAAGTAAAGAAGCATTGAAAGGAATTCTTATGTGGGAAAATATTTTCAGGTATGCTATCTATAAACAGTTTTTTTTTAAACTACTATTCTTTTTTCTATAAGTAGTTTGCTATGTCTAGTTAAAATATATGAAGATAGTAGGCACAGCAACATCTATCAGTCTGACACTTGGGACAAATAACCAATCAATCATATCCTCCGTGAAATAAGCAGAACACAGTGAACTACGTTGTGATGGACTAAAAACAAATATAATAAATGTGTAATACAATAACTATAAACAAATTAATAAATGTAAACAAAAAAATTTATTACTAACATTTAATTTTGTTTGAGAATCTTAACTCAAAACAAATTGAACACATTTTATACAAGGGATCAAACCAAAAGAAAATTAGGTTCATTTCACAAACATTTCAGAAAATTACATTTCATAAAAGTGATCTCTCTATAAAATTTTTTGCTGAAAATATACTTTTTGAACACACGCACACACACAAAAAATAAATAATAAGAATTTTTTTTTTCAGCATTATAACAAATTATGGCACTAAAAGGAACAGATTGGCACAGTTTCAAGAACATCTGGCAATTTTAGAATTAATCGGGATCAATTTAAATAACAGTGGCATTCTTAAATTTCCCAAAACATAAATAAAAAATCAGTCGAGGTCACTAAACAATAAAACTGGATCTAGCTTTTCTTTCAAAATTTTATTATTCAGAATAATTTTAAAAATTTACAAGACTTTTTTTCTCAATAAGAAAGAAACTACATCAACCACTGAATACTGTTATATATATGGGCCCAGATAATGAGATTTCACATGCCAATGACAAATGGGGATTTCAGAGACTCATTCAATGACAATCAGAATGGTCACAATTGGAACTTTTCCAGGTCATTTCGCTCCACTTTTGCATGCTTTTGATCAATTTTACTTTTAATGCAGAGTTTCCCCATAATTGAAATATGGGCTGGATCCTGTTTTGGTAGAATAAAAGCCACTTTATATTCCTATTGGTATTTTGTGAAAAAGCTTTTAATATTTAGAAGTTAGGGCATTCTTTTGAAGATCAAACAATAATAATAAGTTTTTTTTTAGTTATGCAATAAACTTTTTAAGAGAAAAAGCACTAAGAATGCCATGTTTTTTAGACTGAGAGTCAATAAGGATGCTATTTTTGTGTGGAATTATGTTTACAAACAAGAAGAAAGTTACTTTTCAGATAGCTGAATTAACACATTTTACAAAAAAATTGTATATTTTGCTTGATTTTTATTAAAAGAAAATAAATTTGTGAATAGTTTTACAAATAATACTGTTGTTGGTTGGAGATGAAGTATTTTTACACTCTATTAATTAACCAGGGTTCATACGGTTCAGGAAATTTTCCAGGAGTGTTACCAGTATTTTTTTATAGAAAAGGAAATCTAGGTTAAATTCCCGATACTTCTCCTTCTTTTAAGGAGAGATTTTCTGTAAGAAAATACTTGTACTGAAGAATTTCCTGGTCACAAAATTCCAGGAGCCATATGAACCCTGATTAACTTAACATGGTTCATGCATGTAAACACGGAATTCTGTAATCCATTTTGCACTCACTTTCTTATATGCCAGAATTAATAAAAAATATGTGCACAGGTATGTTTCTGATAACATTACAGCATTTTAATATATTTAGAATTAATTATAATTTAATAAGTTAATTTTAAGGCATTCCTTTTTTTTTACAATTACAAGTGTATATAAGTTACAACTCGCAGGAAGTGATCGAGCTAGACTTTTGCTTGGCACTAAAGATCTCACCTACCCCGGTTCGATCCTTGTCAGGGCACACATCTCCAGCAAACTAATAAAGTAAATTATTCACCAAACCACTCTCACTAAAATATGCCATCTAGCTGAGAAACTGTAACAAAAAACATTTTTAAACACTAACAATTAGAAAATAAATTATAAATAAATTAATAATTTTTTCAAAAATATATGCTTTTTTTTAAAGCATCATCTAATTTTTTTAACATTTATCTATTTTTTACCTCATAAAAGCATCCATGAGTGATCAATTTCAAAATTACATTGAACTTTTCAGATTTTAATAAAAATTACTGATTTTCCCTGTGCTGATAAATCATCTATTTTTTTGGTTGGCTTCCTATTCTGTATCAATAATACATCTTTATTACATAGTTTTTGTAGCCTGGGAAAACGCCAGATTAGCCCATGTGTTAAAATGACCCTAGTTATACATTGTTTTTGAATAGCATGTGTTTCAGAATCACACAAGGCAATTTATAATATATCCACCATCTTAAAGTCGAGAGAATCTTCATATTGGAAGATTTTAATCAGAAGTGAGGAATTACATCATTCTACTCGCCATGAAGTGGGCTTTCTGGCATGGCGAGTGAATTTTTAGGAAATCTTTTAAGAATTAAAAGCTATAGAAAATATAACAAAAACTTTTTTATATTTTTATTTGTTAGCCATATTTCACAACTCTCCTAATAGCTGAGATGTAAACATGTCACTAAATTCAATTCTACACTGAACTTTCCTCTGTTTAATATGTTTCTTAATTTTATTAAAAAGAAATAATAATAATAATAAATACGAAAATGTCATTGTAGTAGTGAATTATTTTTATAATCTTGTAAATTTTGAACTGTACATTGCATCATAAGGGGGTACTTCACTCACACAGAAACAGACGCTCACTAATGTTAATCCTATGGGACAGTTTTTTTTTTAAATTCTCCTTTGCTTTTCAATATTTTTAAATGATTTTTTATTTTGCATTGAATAGCTGAGGATGATCACTACAAACACTGTTTTTTTATTTTTTCTATTTTATTTGCATGTTTTTTTTTTATGGTGATACTTCTACTTTTGAAACCTGTTATGTAAATGAAAATATCCACATAAAAAACCCGCAAACAACATAAAAAAGGTAAAAAGCAGTGCTTGTAGAGGCAATTGTTCAGCTATCCAATGCAAAAAATAAAAATCACTTAAAAGGTTGAAATGTGAATGCAATATTTTAAAAGAACTGTCCCATAGGATCAACACTAGTGAATGGATATTTTCGCATGACTGAAGTGGTCTCTTAATAGCTGGTAAGACTTTCTGAAAATTTCCCAATTCTGGTTTTGGTCACACCAAAACCTTGGACAGAATGAGTAAAAAAGAACAGCTGAACCAGAAACTATCAATACCTAGGACCCTTAAAAAGATTCCATATACAGTGTTTTATTTAGTATGTAAGGGGATGTGGAGCTATAAGTACATTCAGGTTAGTCCTAGTATGCAGTCAAACAAGCTTTTAGCGAAGTCCAATGGGCGATAAATTTCTTTTTCTTACAGAAGTTTTTTTTTTTACTATGAGTACAATAAGAACAAAAACCTTATACATGCATTTATGATCCCAGCTATATTGAATTTCATACTTTTACAATTTCTTTATCATCAAGTTAGTTGAATTAAGCAATTTTTTTCTTTCTTTACTTTTACATAGGAAGGATCAAAACTAACTTATTTTTCATACGGTGCTAACATGGATTTTGGGCACCTCCCCCCCCCCCCCTCTTCTTACACAAAGTAAATTTACAGAGATAATTTTATTAAATTTCTAATAGAAACTGTAATTTTCCAACTGAGTGAAAAAATGTACATGCCAGGATTCTCTTTGGCTTAAGGGTCTAGTCCCCTCAAGCGAAAACACCCGCTTGCTAATGGTAATCCAATGGGACAGTTATTTTACAATATCTCATTTGAATTTCAATATTTTTAAATGATTTTTTTTTTTTTTTTTTTGCACTGGATAGCTGAGATCAATCTCTACAACTGCCATTTTTCACTTTTTAAATTTTGTTTGCTGGTTTTTTTTTTATTTATTTATTTATTTTTTTTTATTAGCAGTTTTTCACTTTCAGAACGAGTTTCAAAAATGAAAGTATCCTTATTTTTTTTTAAAAAAACCTGCAAACAAAATGGAAAAGTTTCTTCATCATTATTAATAAATTGTGAATAATTTTACCTCATTATTTCTTTCAAAGCATTTTCTTAAAACCTACAAAGTCTTAAGAAAGTGAGGCAAGCATACTTTTTTTTTACGTAATATTATTTAAATAAATATAGGGTAGAGGTGACAGTAATGGAAACCCAACAATGTTTTTGGTTTATAGAAAAATAACCAAAAGAAATTGTTTTTATTTTTTTTTTCATAACTCTCCCTTGCATGTTTTATAATCTCGGTTATTGTTGACACTCTTAATCAAACCAATCAGGAAGCAGAAAATAATGTTTCCCAGTACCACTGTTTTTCTGTAAAAATTTTAATGAACATGCTAAGAGTTTAATCACTTAATTAAACTATACCTTCCTTATTTTTTTGCAAAAATTGGATGTTTTTGTTTGGATAGTAATATAAAACTTTGAATTTCATATACCAATGGTCATTTACAAAATTTAATTTATTGTTAAGATTTTAGGACAATTAGCGTCTTTTCAGTAATGAACAGCGCATATGGCCAATATTAAAAGTGTAATTTCAGTAGTGCATAAAATCTTTTTATTTAACTGAAAAGCTAATTAATCAAATTTAATTTTTAAATTTTACTTAGTAGAATGTAATAAGCACGTTAAAAAAAATAAACATTGCCAAATCAACCAAAAAAATTGAATAATATTCAATGTGACCATTTTATATTTTAATGATACTGTCAGGAATCATTCTCCCTGATGATATAAATGAGAATATATCTTTAATTTTTTTTAATTTCAAAAAATCCTTTTTTGGCTTGCATAAATGTTTTCAATTTTGATTTTCTCAAGTTCTATCAGACATAGCGAAGTTTAACAACCCATTTTAAAGAGAATTTCACAAGGTTTCATTTGATATGCAAGTTGACTATGCTTGGCTAAAAAAAATAACATTTTTAATATTTAAAAATTTTTAGATCGTGTTTTTTTTTTTTTTTTCCCGTAATATTATAAACTTGAAATCTTTAAATTTTTGGAGTGGCATCTCAATGGGATCAGGATTTATGAAATAAAACCTGAGATTATCATACAAATAATAAATAAATAACAAAGCAAGCTAGAATTAGATTATTATTAGTATGGTAATCTTCGGCTTTTATTTGCCGTAAATGCAAACATAGTTTCAATGATGAAAAGCAAAGAAAGGTGTCAAAGAAGTGGGTTGAATGTGACAAGTATAAGAACGCTTATCATTTTAAATGCATTCAAAATCGCATATTGAATCCTTTGGATTGTCAGAGAGTGATGAGGAGATTGAAGATTTGGAATTTATGTCATAATTGTAAAGCACATAATTCAGACGTTGATATGAATGAAGATTAGATAAAATGAGGCAATAAAAAATGTCACTAAACTTAATTATTGTAAAATTAAATCTTTACATTATAAATCCTTTAATGTAATAAATTTCTATCTTAAATTTAACTATTTTGTTTAATAAACAAGCTTTCATTAAGTTCTGGACCTAAATACTATTATCTAATTATATTTTGTAGGGTGTCCATTACTGGAACAAAGGTTGTCCATTACTGGAATAGAGGGTGTCCATTACTGAAATTTTGGGTGTTTTGATACATTTCTGTTATTTACAATTAAATTTTGATTCACATTGGGAAATGAGACTATGAGATTGATTAAATAATGTTGATAGATTAATATAATATTAAAAAAGTAGAATATAATAATTATAACTATTAATTACAAAATAATTTTTAAAGAAATTCCTTAAAGGTGTCCATTAGTGGCAAATCTACCCTATATTTCAGTAGTTTTTGATACCATGGTTGCTATAAATAATGGTTTATCGCTTTTTTCTCCCGATCGTGAATATTCTAATTTGGCGATATGTTTCTGTTTATTTTGCAATTACGAACGAAGGCTTTTGTTAATATTTGATTAATCTAAATTGCTTAAATATCGCTATTAAAAGTTATACAGAAGGAGTACACGTTACTATTATTAACTGTTTATACCTGTAAACTTAACATGCCAATACATAGCTCAAAGTTTATCCTGAGTATTGCCATCCCGAAGTATCCTGTGGCTGGAAAACATTAATTGTTATTTTTTCAGATTCTCAAAAATTTGGATGGAGAAGATTGTTTTTGTGACATAAATTTTAAAAACAAAATAATAATTCCCTACTACCATGTCATTTGCAGTAAGCTACTAGAAAGTCTTAGCACTAAGCCAGATCGAAATTATACGACATGGCGAATTCAACCAACTGGCTACTTATGTGTTTTGGTTTCGGGTTTTAACAACACTTGGGAAATAACTTTGTGTATATTGAATGCAAAAATTGCTTGCAGTTGAAGCTTATGTTTTTTACTGTTTTAACATAGATAGGTACTAAGTTTTCTTAAGATATCCTCGTGTTTGGCTTATGGATGTGCTAAAAGTATTAAAAAATAATAATACCATCAGTAGCCAATTAAATCCCGAACTTTAAAGAAACCTTTATGCTATTTGCTGTGATTTTGAGTGTGATATAACTCAGGAACATCATTAAACATTATGATACTCAGTACAAAAGGTACTGAAAAAGAACTATATATAATACTAGAATACGGTCAAACCAAGATTTTCCGATTTTTTCTTACATGCGTGAAGAAGTCACTCACGCTAAGCTAAAAAATACAGCAAATTGTGAAGAGATTTTTTTTTCCCCTTACCACATCGCGTGGTTACCGCAAAGGATTCATTAATTATATACAAATCTGATTTGTCAGCAACTTTGCTAATAAAGTCATAGATTAGATATCACAGACGATTTTGGGCACGATTTTTGTTTTTGTGCCATTTTGGCGAGAAACCTCCGTTTTCGGATACATGTTAGACCTAGCGTGCGAAAACAGCATTTTCTGTATACAATATTTTCTTTTCTTTCTTTCTTTCTTTTTTTTTTTTTTTTTCTTAAAGTTGCATTTTTGCAAATTGAATGAAATTCACTGATAGTCAAATTTAAAACTGCATTTCTTCTGAGAAAATGTATTTCTCTTGCTTTAATCATTATGGAATCTTTTTTTCACTCCTTTTCCTATATTTAAAAAAAAAAAAATTGTTTTAATTGTTTTTCAAGTTATTTATTAAAAAATCCATTTATTAGCAATACCTAAATTTGCCTTTTATGGGGATTTCAATTTTAATCTCAATAGGTGGTCTGGAGGAAGAGGGGTTGGGGAGGGAAGTTTTCTAATCTTAATTTATCTTTAAACAAAAAGATTCGCTCAACTTTAAGATGACAGATAAAATATAAATTAATTGATATTGTTATGTCTTATCACAACTAAAAAATCACCTCTTCAAAAATATATTAGACTTCATATTTAGACTGGATTATAATTTTTTATTAGAAGTAAAATAACTATTTACAAACAATAAATATTTCTATAAATTTAATTCTTTAATTAGTTAAAATTCACAATTATATTAATTTGCAATATAAGGTAAAAGGTGTTGAAATCTCTCAATTACAATTTAATTCAAAATCAGTAAATTCACACTGAATAATTATTATTTCACTTCTTATATTTAATTCTTTCTTCTCAACTAAATTAAATCACTTAATTCATTTCTCAATTTAAATCTATAGAAAATCACTTGCGTTGTGTTATCAAAATACTTTATAAAATACAATAAACCAGATGCTGGGCCTAGAAAAATATGTGGTGATCAAGTTTGGATTATCTTAATACAGTAGGTGAACCATCTAGATGGTTAATATTTTCCTTCTAAAATTTGTTGCAATTTACATGACAGAACCAATTATCAAAAGAGTCTAAAGAATATTAAAATGTTAATTAATACCAAATACCTAAATTTATCAATGCTTAACTAAAAATTTACTTATATAAATTGAATTTTAACTTGACTTTGAAATATAAGTGGTTCTGTCAGAACTAATTCTGTTTTCTTCATGGTAGTTATTGAATGTCAACAATCATAGAAAGAGTTACAATTTAAATAAAAATTGTTCAAAATTACATTAATTTACAAATTATCTAAATTTAAATTAAAAATACTAACGAATGAAATGTTTACTTATTCAATGGAAATTTAGTAAAACTAACTCTTCCGATGATCGCTAATATTCATCTGAAAAGGAAGGTACATATCCAAAACTAAAATAGTGAGTAGCACTGCAGGTATTCAAAACTCAAATCATTTATGTAATTAAATTTAGTTTATTGTGATAAACATATATAGTTTAAGTACAGCCTTACTTTCAGAATTAATTAAGTAAATCTCTTTTCAACACAAAATTCAACAATACATAGTCGTATGAAACATTTCTGTGTTTCCAACACAAAATTCGACCATATATAGTCGTGTGAAACATTCTGTAATTTATTTAATATTTTACTATATAAATCGGAGCTGCTGGTTTTTCTTTAATAAAGATAACTAATCATAATTTAATTTAGTTTAAATCAAGCTTAATGCTTGAAGATAGATTGAAATTTAAGTGTACACAAAAAAAAAAGGAATATTAGGGAGCATGCAGAAAATTAAAGAAAAGAAAGGAAAGACGAGAATAACTTATCATTCTGGGGCCCCGGACCACTAAGTACTATCAGATAGCTCACAGAGCTTTCCATCGCCGCTGCTGTCAGAATCAAGAATTTCTCTCTCTTTGCTTTCAAAAAAACTTGCCAACTTTCTTGTTCACTTACTTTTGATCTCTATGCGTGCAGGGTAAATAGTTATGCATATATCTCGGAGAAAAACCTTAATTAAGATGAGCTATTGTGAAGAATATTTTAATCTGAGCAATAGCGCATCAGATTCTTAATTGCATTTCATCATTTTCTTTATTTTGATTCATTTAAGGTGTACGAATAAATATTGCATATGTATCCCTGCGCACATATGTTAAACTCATCATCCATTCCCCTTCCTCTGCTCCGGAAGTACGTGACGTCAAAGATCACGTGGTGACGCTAAAGGGTTAGTCACTCTTTGATTACTTTACCAGAAGGCTAGCTCTGGTCCGGTGTTCGACGATCTTGTAAACAAAGGGGGAGGGAAAGAGAGAGAGAGAAAAACAGAATTTTCACCACATGCAAAAAGTAAATGGATAATCATTTATATTTAATTTAACCAGCAGCCTCCATAAAAGCCTTTTAAAATACCAGCAACTCCTTTCAATTAATATTTAAAATACAACCACATATTTAAAAATATATCTGTTAATAATGGTGCAGTATGATCGTTCCAAAAATAAACATTTTCAAAATTAACGTTAAACAAGTTGAAGTGCGCTTTAATCAACCGATTAAAGGTCAATTCCAAAAACATTATGTTAATAAACAACCATTCAGCCCAAATAATACAAATATAGAATTAAACCATTATTTATTTAGAAACTATTGAACTTAGTGGACAGTGTGAATACTTTTTGTTTTGGTAAAATTCTGTGCCAATTTATTTTACTCAAACAACTTTTCCCCGTAATTAAATTATTAAACTATAATTAGAAAAGCACCAATAACAATTTAATTGATATTGTGATTTAAAATAACTGTTAATTTAGCAACATAACAATATAATTTTGGTAAACTTGCTAAGCAAAATATAATAGGTTCATATAACTGCATGGGCAAATCGAGCATTTACGCAGTTTCAAAGAAATTTGGAGGGGGGGCTGGGGGATTCTTGTATGTATGTATTGTCAATAATAAAATTTTTTAAGAAAAATCTTGTCCAATTTTGCTTTTTAATAATCTCTTTTTGGGGGGTAGGGGGGGGGGGGAATTTAAAATTGCCTCATTTATTTAAATTGATCCTCATAACTTGGCAGATGTTCTTGAAACAGTGACAAGCCTTTCTTTTTAATAATTAGGTACCGTAATTTGTTTCATTGCTTTAATATAACAATTTTCATACTCTTTGTGTGTTTGAAAAGTATATTTTCAACATAAAATTTTATAGAGTATCTATTTTTATAGAATGCAAGTTTCTTAAGAGCCTATAAAATGAGCCTAATTTTCACCTGAATCAGTTATTTGTATAAAATCTGTTCCATTAGTTTTGTGTTAAGATTCCAAAAAAAATATTTTAGTATTATTATTTTGGTTTACATTTTTAAATTTGTTTATAGTTTGCCAAAAGATCATTTATGGATATTAGCAATTCCATGTGAGGATTGCAGTCCATCATCACATAATTTACCGAGTCTCTCAACTTTGTGATGGCAGACAGGACGCAATATAAATTGCGTGGTATGATTCTGGAAAACATGCTAAGCAAAAAGCAATGTGTAATTAAGGACACTGCATACCTGCATGGGAAATTAGATTTTTCAACAAGGTCAAACTAGTTTTGTAAGAAAAAAAATCTTGTCATTTAAAAAAAAAAAAAAATTGAATAATAAAAATTTTTTATGAAAATCACGTTCACTTTTACTTTTTAATAATCTTATAATTTATTTAATTTTATTTCTTTGTTTGGGGGGGGGGGGGAGAGGGTAAATTTAAGAATGCCTCATTTATTTAAATCAATCCTGATAAGTACCAAACTTGGCAGATGTTCTTGAAACAGTGCGCTGATCCGTTCCTTTCCATACTTAAGTACCGTAATTTGCTTTTGATGCTAAAATGTAACAATTCTTATAATTTTGGTACATTTGAAATGTATATTTTTAACATAAAATTTTATAGAGAGCCCATTCTTAAAAAATGTAAGATTTTTAAGGACCCATAATAAAATAAACCTAATTTCCACCTCAATTCCACTCTCACAACCAATCAACTGGTATCAAATTTGTTCCATTAGTTTTGTATTAAGAATGTTAGTAGTATTATTTTTGTTTACACTTTTAAATTTGCTTATAGTTTTACAAAAGATCATGTGCATAGACACTAGTGGACATTAGCAGTTCCATGTAAAGTTTGGGGTCCATTGCAACATAATTTCCTGAGTTCACGGAGGATATGATCGACCAGATGACTGTTTCATGTGTCAAACTAAGAGATAATGCTGTGCTTACTACCTTCATCTATTCCAATGAATCTTTCGAAGGTAAGATAATGAGAATAATTAATCTTGCTGAATATACATTTTAACAGTACAGGTAGAACTTTTAAAATTTGGAATGGCTCGGATGTAGAGTATTAGAAACTCTACAGTATGGGTTTCTTATTTTTAAGTAAGTTACTCTTTAATTTAGAATTTAAATTGTTATTTCTCAGTCTCTAAAATCCGGAAATTTCAAAAATCTGGAATTGCGAAGTCCCGAGCGATTCCGGATTTTAGAAGTTCTACCTGTATATAATATTAGGGTTGAGTTTTTACTGGCAATTACTAATATCCTTTATACACATTTATCAATAATGTTATATTGCCAATGATTCATCTCTCTCTCTCTCTCTCTCTCTCTCTCTCTCTCTCTCTCTCTCTCTCTCTCTCTCTCTCTCTCTATATATATATATATATATATATATATATATATATATATATATATATATATATATATATGTATGTATGTATGTATGTATGTATATTATATACAGTACAAGATCTTTATAACACAATTTTCTATATAAAGTACAACTTCTCAGCCATACATGATGAATTTTGCAGTTAAAAAGCACTTGTAATCTAAATTGAAAAAAAAAATTGCTACTCTCTATGGACTAAATTTGACACATTAGTTCATCTTCATCTCCTTAATTCAGAGCTTTTTAATGAAAAAATTACTATTATGATAAAAATTTTTGTAAATGAGTAATATAAGGAATTTATAGAACTGTCTTTTTAAGATTTCCAAGTTGATTTCTCGATGTATAATCATAATTTAATTAATTATTAACTATTAATTAATTAAAGCATTTTTTTATATTTCACTCCTTTTTTTTAATTTATATTTTCTTCTTTTTAATATTGAAATATTTTGGTGTTGCAGTTTCACAGCTAGTTGGCTTATTTTGGTGTGCGTGGTTTGGTACATTATTAAATCCATTGTTGTTGTAACTCTTATACAGTTGTAATTGTGTATGAAGAATACTTGGCTGTTTATCACTTGTGGCGTTCTAACAGAAAAATTCCTTAAAATGGCGTAATTTATAATTAAGTTCTAAAACTATTAAAATGTTGTATTGCCATCGAAGAAATCTCCTATGACCATAATTTTTATAAATCTATCATATCAGGAAGTTAATTAAAATTTGATTACAAAATTCCATTGTTACATTAAAAAACCAAGTTGTGTTAAACAAAAGAATGTAAAAAGCTACTTAAAAGAACATAAATGTCGCTTAATTGAATATTTTTTCTTAAACCCAAAATGAAAATAGTCATTTTCCCCTTAACATATTATTAAAAAAATTGTACATAAAACAATTTTTTTATTCCGCACTGTAAAAAACTTTTTTAAAAAAAAAAGATTCTTCGGTACTTTTCTGTTTTACAAACACCATGCCAAAATGTATGTTAATGCGTCATTTACTTCAACCCTGACCATGCAAAGAATTTTTAGTGCAAACCATGCCAAACATTGTGATTTACTATTGAATCATTTTATTATTACTATAATTAAATCCTAAAAAACCTCATAAAACATCTTAATTTGCTATTTTTCTAATAAAAAATGTTTATTATTAAATTATAACCGACGGTGAGAAGGATTTTATCATTTAGCAATTACTTGATGATGAGGAAGCTGCAATAAAAGCGTTATTTTTCAGGACTTTAGAATTGTATATAAAAAAGTTTTTGCTCAATATTTATAGCAATGCAAACAGACATTTACAATTTCATGCCTGCAGTTTAAATTGAGTTTTATTTTATTACTTTATTGTATAATATTTATTTCTTCTTTTATTTCGAGTATATATACTTGATTGATTTAATAAAATAGTTCACGAAAGTATGTAATTTTCAAATGTTATATTTTTTAAATGTTCACTTTTGTACCAACAATTTCATTCTGCGCGAACTATTACACTTGGTGACAATAGTTTTGGTATAGCAGAAAAGTACTGATTCTTCTGATAAATGTTTTAATACATTAAGCTTTATAAGTTAACAAAACATAGGCTAAAAGGTTTCCTTACAAGTGCGAATGTTTATTTCTGAAATATACAATTTTTGATCTGCACTTTCTCTGTAACAGGAAGAATAAGAAATTTTCTGGGATATGTAGAGCACATTACTTCGAATAATTTTTATTATATCATTGCTTTCCATGCATTTTAATTCCAATTATACCATATTATTTTTATTAACAACAGTAAAGAGGATTTTTTTAATCTTTTTCTTTCTCTGATATTATTCACCCAAAATTTATGCAAAAGAAAAAAAAAATAAAATCTTATGTTAAAAATGTAAATAAGTAACATTTTGAAAGGAAAGATTATAACAAGGTAGATACCAGAAATATTTTATATATGAGAAGGTTTTTCTTCCCTTGTCTCTGGTGGTGTTGCAGATGTCATCATGTTACCATTTTGCACTACGATAGTGTCCTATCTGGTTAGTTAATCTATAGAATGGATTAGAGTTGAGTGCATCTAAAGTATCTAGACATATCAAGCTATGTATAGGCTGCCATAGTAGTTAAAAAAACTGTCTATAGATACAATATCTGAAGATATTTCACTGCACATAGAAATTCATAGTATAATGTTTCTTAATCTTTTGTTTTTGGACATTTTAAAAAATGTAGCTTGCATCTCTGATTAAAATTATCTCTATTACAAGGCTGTCACTAGCTAATATTTTTATATTTTATTTGAACCACTATTTTAAAAAAATAAATTTTGCAGTTCATTTCTCTTGCACTTGTTGTCAAAATGTATGTAAACGATTTTTGTTTTTAGAAAGTCATGCAAGGGATAGAATAAAAAAAATAGTCACCAATGGCAGCCCTGTTATTATTACAATGTAATTGTTATTTATTTTAACAATTTTCTTTTATTACAATTATTTTCTAATTGTTCCTGTATATTTTTGTATTCTTTCCTTTTTTTCTACTCTTTAAGGTTCTCCATACAGTAAATTTTTTATTTTATGTTATTAAGTTATAGCTCAACACATAGGGCGAAATGTAAATTTCACCTTGCTTTATTCATAAAATTCCAATTTGAGACTTTATAGATCCCACTGTTTACTTAGCAGGTGACAAGACAAGACATATTAAAAGACACAAATAGATGTTAAAAGAAGCTGTATTTCAGATGCTTAAGACAGCAGTCAGTAAGGATTTTCGCTCTCTGATGATGGCGGCGGTAGCCGTCTGAAAGTACTAGGACAGTTTTTAAACATCTTTTAACATCTATTTGTGTCTTTTAAATTGTCTTTTCTTGTCACCTGTTAAGAAAACAGTAGGATCTATAAAGTCTCATAATGGAATTTTATAAGTTATACCTATTAAGTTATACCTGTTTGTTTGAAAAGTGGAAAAATTGATAAACATTTTTGTAGATACTAGAGTGTTCTGCCCCTATACAAGTTATGCTCGCCAACCCCCATTCAGTCCCTACATGCCCTAAAAACATGCTAATTTTCTCTACTATAGAAAGATTGTCCGATTACGGAAGATTGAATGATATTATCGTGACCAATGGCGATCTTCTGTATTTGGGTTGCCTTTCATTTCCCTTTGACTGAGGGTATTTTTTGGTTACCAAGGCTGCATCAACTGCTGTCATATCAGCTGATGCCTTATTTTGTGATTAAGTGAGATCTGTCACACATTTGAAAATCAGCTTGCATAAAATGATTAAGTAAAAAATGTCATTATCAGGAGTTTTATGGTAACATCTAGAAGAAAAGTTTTTTTAGATTCTAAAAGAAAATAGTTTTAAATATGACATTTTCAACGTAATGTAATTTTTCCTCATTTAATGTTTTTCGTATGTGATAAATTAATTTTTTTAAAGTTTTCTTTCTATTTTTAATATTTACATGTAATATTTTTTCATTGAAATGTGTTTGGTAGTTATTATTATTTAAGCTTTATAAATATGGTGTAATTTTCCTCATTAAATACTTTTTGCATGTAATAAATGGATTATTTTAAAAGTTTTAAAGTTTTATTTCTATTTTTATTATTCACATGTAAATATATTTTTTCAATTGAAAGATGTTTGGAAATACTATTATTTGCACTCTTTTAAAATCAGGCAACAATAGGTAAAAAAATTACTTTTTCAAACTATAAAGTAAATCTCTATTGAGATAATGAAAAATTGGAGAAAAAAACTTAAAAGCTTAGACAGATTAAGAAAATGATTGGACACTGCACATCACAATCTCATCTAGTGTGTGCCTGCAAAAAATGGTTAAATTGTTATGGACAGTTTTTGACCTTCTAAAACTTTTTAAACTGTATTTTGATTTATTTTAACATCAAATAGTGCTTTTAAAATAATTCTCTAATTTAAAAACTCTCTATTTCAGCCTATTTGTCTCTATAAAATTTCCTATCAATTTTCCTATTTTATATACAATAGTTTTTTTAATATAAGCCAAGCAAAAGCCCCATTTAGAGTAAATTCAATTACGGCGGTGACAGCAGAGTTAGTTACCTCTTTTTTCTAGTACTGAGAGGTACTAGAAATATTGAAAAAATATTTTTTTTTTTTAAAGGTCATTATGACCACTAAAAATATCTGTTTTTTCCAAGAAACAAACAAAAAAATTACATGGTAAATACCTATCAACATTCCTTTTTTTTAATAGTTGAATTAACCAGAACTTATAATTATTGTATTTTCATTAATGGGTATCTATCATAATTGGGTTCATTTCAAATTAGATTAGAATGTTTTAGCAAACATGTTTTGTGCAATTAATGTTATCTCAATTATAAATTAATGAAATACATCATTTCCTATTTCATGTATATGCATATTTGTGGATAAAATAAAAATTTTCTGGTATAGATTAAGTAATAATACTGAATCTGAAAATAATTTAAATTAAATAATCATACTCATGTAGAAAATTCACATTATTTACAATTTTAACATTATTAGTAACAGTTTTATCTTTAAAGAATAAATTGCTGTAGTACACAGTTGAACCTTGATATCATAAATTTATTTTCATTAATGGGTATCTATCATAATTGGGTTCATATCAAATTAGATTAGAATGTTTTAGCAAACATGTTTTGTGTAATTAATGTTATCTCAATTATAAATTAATGAAATGCATCATTTCCTATTTCATGTATATGCATATTTGTTGATAAAATAAAAATTTTCTGGTATAAATTAAGTAATAATACTGAATCTGAAAATAATTTAAATTAAATAATCATACTCATGTAGAAAATTAAAATCATTTACAATTTTAATATTATTAGTAACAGCCACGTCTTATCTTTAAAGAATAAACTGCTATAGTACACAGTTGAACCTTGATATCATAAATTTCTTTTCCAAGAATCCTTTGATAACTAGATTAAACAAATAAATATTCAATGTTCTTTAATGGAATTTATTTTCCTGCAATTATTCCTAACATTTTCCTTAAAATCCTTGCTATGTAAGTTTTTTTTTTTTTTCAATCTGTGATCTTTCTGATTAAATTCAAAAGAAATCCTTTCTAAAGGAAAATCTGGAATGGTTTGACATTTAGCAGTTGAGTCTTTACATCTACTGTGTATTGTCCTTTGTCACTTTTACTACAAAACCGAAAATTTCTAAATTATAAAAAAAAAAAAGTGACAGTAAAAGAAGTTGAAAAAAACCTATTTACCAACTTTCAGACTGTACTGAAAATATTGATCTTGAAACATAGTAGCTTTAAAATAGTTGTCATGCACTAAAAGATTTAAACAGTCATTAGACTTAATTAACGTATTTTTTCCTAAGCTATATTATAATACTCATTTTTTTTTTTTACATCACTAAATTTTAAATTAAGCATTGATAAAGTTATATATTTTTAGGCATTATTATTTTTTATAAAACTTTGATGTCTCAAGCAAACCTTATTTCTGATTTTCCCCCCTATTTTCTTGTAATGTTCAAGATACTGGGGTTCAGCTGTGTTATAGAGCATTTAAACCTACCTTGTTATATATTTTAGTTAAATGTAAACAAGTGCTTATTCAACAGAATTCTCATTTAAAATTTTAAAAGGGGAAATGAACTTTTTCTAGTTGTGTGAATATCTAATCTTTTGTGCGCATACCAATAGAAGATTTTCCCTATCTTGGCTGAAATAACTTTTTGCAGTGAAAATTAGTTCACTAAATATTTTAATATTTTCTTCACCTAACCATTCTTCACAGTTATAAACTAATTCGTCTTAAAGATAATATCTCCAAAATATTGACTTTTTTCATGAAAAATCTCAGTAACCTAAGATTGTTAATTTTTTTATATTCAAATATTTTTTTGTGATTTTGTTTTTGCAACAATAACTCCAAGTCAGCAAACATGAGAAAATATACTGATAGATATTACTGAAACGCTATAACTGGCAGCGTTTTTTAATATCTGCTTATTCAACTTCATATCTTATGTGTTCTTTGTCCAATTCTTAAAGGACAGTTTTCTTAACTAAGTAAGTAAAATTTTTTACAGCTTTGCCAAAATCTTTAGGATTGTCTCACTATGTCTTTAATTGGTGTAAATAATCTGCATTTTTTAAATTGAAAATGTTTTATGCTAAATATTGAATATCTATTCTAACTTTGTTAGTTTCACTTGTTTCTATGTATTGATCATGGTTTAAGATAACTCTTTAGAGCAGTGGGTCCCAACCTTTTTTCTCTCACGTACCCCTTGATTAGACTTTTTATTTATGCATACCCCTTCTCACATAAACTACCATAATTTTCGGAAGAAACGCCACGGCGTTTACGTGTTTTAAAGTTAAAATTTCAAGCGATGCGGCGTTTACGTGCAGTTTAAAAATTTTTTCATTCCAAAGATTAAGACACCAAAGATGAGAAATCTTCCTATTAATAAGATCTCTAATGTGTACACTTAAGGCGAAAATTGTTGTGAAAAGCAAGCCTTCATTTAATGCTTTTAGTCTTACTGCCTAAGATACACTTTTAAACACATGCATTCATTAACTTTCATTCATATTTCACCTTTATTTACATCCCATATTTCTCTAGTTCTCTGTTCAATATTAATAGTTCACTCTTTAAAAGCAGTTAATTTTTACTCTACAATAGCTGACAAATTATATTTATTTCATAAACATTCAAACACCACGTTTCAGCTATTTTCATTCACAGCATACAGCGATGTTCGATTGATACGATAATCGATTGGCGTAGTACCTTTTCGTTCCGAGAGATGGCGCCAGACAATTCTTTGTCTGATTCGCCAATTTCGTGATTATTCATGTTTTTAGCCACGCGTCACTTCCCTGATCTGTCTAGAAATTTGTTGTCATTGGCAAGTGTATGTTTGGCAAGGTATATATACGCATTACCTTGGTTGTTTAATTCGGTTTTGTTTTGATTAACTAATCATTTCGTAAACAGTTGTCTTAGGATGGCTGTAGTGTTGTGTCGTGTGCTGTATATTTAGAATGGAACGATTTCTAAATTCAGTTTATTAATGTGTTTCTGTTTGCAAGTCATTAACGATTACAGCCTATATGCTGAAAATTCACCTGCGGCGTTTACGACCATTTCTTTATTTTTTTGGTGCAATTTTTCGTTGTGCGGCATTTCTTCCAGAAATTACGGTAGTTCCAAATATTTTTGTTTTCATTCGTTTGTAATGTTTTTGTGCTAGTTACCAATGTTAGCTGCTCTCTTAAGAATTCCAATTTTGTACCACCTATCCATTTTGAACCACAATACAGTATCAACATAAAGTCCCACAAAACAATAAATATTTAGTTAAAGATTTCAATTTAAGACTCACAAAGTAGGAATGAAGCTACTCCCATTCATAAACCTTATTGAGTTTATACTAATGCTGCCCTGTTAAAAATTCAAATGATGACCTGCTTTCAAATAGGTTGAATGAAGTACCGATATGATTCATGTTTTATCTACATTTCTGAAATTACTGGAACGAAAATAATATTAAAAGGAAAGGGGGAGGAAGGCATTACATGCAAGATATTATTAAGAGTTGCCAGATATAATGGCAATGAATAATCAACCAATTACTGAATTTTGGCATTTTCTTCATTTTATGCGAACACCTAATTTACTTTTATACAAGTCTCATGGCAACAGAAAAGTTTACAGTTTTGTTTATCTGTTTCCATTTTAACTTATTTTTCGCGTTTTCTGCCATTACGAATGTAATTTTCACGTATCCTCAACTGTACCACCATTTACCCTCAGGTTGGGAATCGCTGCTTTAGATCATCAACATATACTAACTTTCATCTTGCACACATACAAACATGACCTAGACACATTGTGTCCCATATTGGCAGCTAAGATAACCTGTTAAAATTAGAATTTATTTATATCCAATCATTTGAAACATTTCATTTACCTTATATATAGAGAGTAGACTCTCTTAAATATGCATAGCTTAAAACCAGTGCAGATTATAGAATTTTACAAATTTCTGGTCACTGTTTTGTTTAAATTTTTTAAACAATAATTTGAATTTAATAATGCACTCGAAATTATAATGAATGCTTACAATAAAGTAAGATAATAAAAATTAAGAAAATTGAAAAAACGTTTAAAATATTATAACTAAAGGTCAAGTAAATAATTAATAATCCATAACTAAATATGCATAATGATGATGAAATAATTTTATTCTGGATTTATTCAGTGAAACTCGCCTTATAAAGGTACACTAATAATTCACATAAAAATCTTAAAATAACAAATTTTTATTTCATGTTTAGACATACTTAATAACCAAAAAAACTTGATTAATACATAAGTTATTCGGTATAAATATCGTGATCACCATTGATATCAGCACTATCTTGAATATTTTTCCGAAACAAAATTATACTTTCTTCATAAAAAAACATGAATTGAATCATATTACCATATTTTTTGGCCTATAATCTGCAACTAAAATAATTCCGTTTAGACCCAGAAATTTTATTTAGTAATTGAAGTCAAGTATGTTCCGAGTTCAAGAAAGTAGCATTTTATCAAATACAATTTCTGGGTCTAAAATGAATATTTTGAGCTGGGCATTATAGGCCGAAAAATACGGTAACCAGAATTACATATTAAAATGTGTACATAGCAATATAAAATTTTTAAAAACTTGAATTTTACACCTACATCTTAACTGTAAATTTCATTGTTTACATCGGAAACAATGTGAAAATTTTAAGACATTTCTGAATTTTATGATGGTGAATTTGAGGGAGTCTACTGTATATATCTATGTATATTAGATTTGTTCTAAAAATAACATTTTTTGGTTCTTCTCTATTATCCCGTCGACCACTTTTCATTACAAAAAACTATTGCCAAACTGTAATGCCAAATAAACGGGGGAACGTTGCCATTGGAATATCAAAATAAATAAAATATAAGAATTTAAGGACACAATTGTTATTTTAATTAATGAAATAACTAATAAATCAGTAAAACATAATGAAAAATACGCGCAAATGTCGAATTAAAAACCACTTGATGACATAACAAAGACATATAATGCTTCTGACAGCAAATAAATGGGACTGCATTTTTGGCATTTAATCTTACAGTTTGGCGATAGTTTTTTGTTATGAAAAGTGGTCGATGGGATAATAGAGAAATACCCATTTTTCTTGAAGTTGTTTTAAACCATGATTAAACTGCTTGGTTTAAATTGCACCAACTCTGCTTATGAGAAAATTCTTTTTTATTCTAACTGAGTTAAAGATGTCTATGCCAGTAGACGATTCTGGCATTTTTGGCTTCACATGCCAATGCTCTACTGAGTGATCCTGGACAACTCTGGTCAACATAGTTCATTCACATAAATTGTTGGCAGACTGGATGTTATTGCCAACAGGTTGTTTGAGTGATTTGTGCTGGCTAGAGTGACCAGGATGAGTCAGTTCCTAAAGATTGCTTCAGACATTATTCACTTTAGTGCAGAGTTTGGGTTTCACTTAAAATTTTCAGTTAAGATTAATATGGACATATTTTTGGCATCAACTTTTTACCATTGATGTGTCTGATTGCAACAGGGTGTCAAAAGTTTGAGTAGATTAAATTTTTAATGAAGAAAAAGAAAGTACTTTCACAGCAATATATGGTAATCCTAAGAAAGTTAGGAGGTGGAGTTTACTTCCCATCAGCAGAATGGCATTGGGAGAGGAAATCTCCAATTATGTCTTGAAAGTTAGATTCAAATAAAACATGTGTACAACTTAAAATGTTTTCAGGAAGATTTTTAAAAAAATGATGATCTTAGCGATCAAGTTCAGATACTGTTTTGACAGACAGAGTAGGGAAGTAGAACCAGTACAAATTACTGGGACCTAGTCTCTTAAAGAGCCTGTTTTTAATAAATAAAATAGTAAATACATAGACTAAAGCACCTCTTTTTTTTACTTGAAATTTTCAAGTAACGATAATGAATAAGATAAAAGAATTAAAAAGTCAGAACTTGAGCCCCATAAATTATGCATGCATATATTAATATTACTACACAGCTTAAAGGAAAAGCAATTAAAACAGAAAATTCTATATACTTATAAGATCATCAGCTGTAGTGCAATTATACAGCGGTAAACATGGAAAAATGCCAGGGAACCCAGGTTCACAAGGTCCTGTATTAGACCAAAATTGGCATACGTCCACACAACTTTTGATCACTTACACTTTTTTATTGAATATTTTCCTAATGTAGAGATGTTTAAATTTCAAACAAATGTGCATTACTTTATAAAAAATATTAATTCAATAAATTTGTTTTCTAGTACCATACTTAAGACATTCGACTCATTACTAGGGCCTGCAGCCTCTGTCTGCAGCTCCGATCAGGTTGATTGGAGTGTTTAATGTTTTTTGTAACTATATTATTATTATTATTATTATTATTATTATTATTTTGTCATGGCCTGAATATAGAGTATATATACATATATTTTTTTATTTTTTTGCAAGAAAGTACAGAATTTTATTTAAAATAAAGAGAAGGAAAACAGTATGTTTGCAGTTCCAATAGGTTCTAAATTTTTATAGATTCAATTTAGTTCATAAAAAGTAAAATTCATAGTACAGGCTAAAAATTAAAATTCGTATTATGCCTAAGCATTTTTAAATGGCATTGTACATTTGTTTAATGGAATTTTTAGAATTTTATTTTAATAAATTACATAGAAATATTTTTTTAATTTTTGCTTTTTCTGCTTCTTTTTTATAGCTTTAACTTTATTACTTTCTTTAAACATCTTTTTCTTTCATTCTAAACTACGTGAATTTTTTAATGAGTTCCCATGTGTGTAATTGTCCAATTGAGTATTAAAATTATTGTTCCATAAGTTATGGTTTGCGAATATATAATCTGAATGAATTAATATTCTTTTAAGGATTATTTCTTCTCTCCACTCCCCCTTCTCCCACACTGCTAAACAATGTAAATCTTCTGGACATATTCACAATCTTATTTTTATTTGTACTAGTCTGAAAATTTCTAGTATGTCTAAGAATCAAATAGCATTTTTAACTTTCCTTTAAATTAGATGCATCTTGAGTTATATAATTAATTCCTTGCTGACGACCCAATACCTTCAATTCAATATATTGAAAATCAGTACAAAATGTCGAATTTTATGGCAGTTTTGGAAAGAATCGTTACTTTTATTGCTGAACCGTCAGTTTAGGCTCACTGTGAAGACCCAAAAAGTTTTTGGTTTCTGTTTGTCTGTCTGTTCTATGATAACTGCTGCAAAAAGCACCGATTACTTTGATATTTGATAGTTATGTTGGCGATGTACCATTTAGCTGTTTAGTTTTTGTTTAAATTTGGTTTATTCATTCAAAAAATATAGAACATATTTTTCATGTCATAAAACTTTTCTATAGGAATTCAGATGATAAATTTTCCACTTTTTGAAAAGAAAATGCTGCATTTGATTAATGGATTTAAACGGCTAGTTATGGATGCTAAAATTTATTAAGAGGGGGGGTTGAATTATTCTGATTAATTTGAAAGTTTGTTAATACCATTTGCCAGATTTTGTAAATTAGATGTATAACATTTGATAGATTTTTCTTTATCTGTTGAAATAATATAAAATATTTTGTTTTATCACTTTACTTATTTGACATGATGCATATTTCATTTTTTCTCTTTTCTTTTATCAGTTCTTTAGAAACTGTATTTCATAAGCCCATAAAAAAATCAGTACTTTCAAATTATAGTGGCCCACACAATTATGATCATGCTGCCATTGCAGCTATGATTTCACCAAGATCATTGCAAAGCTTATGTATACATCATATATATGCATATATATATAATCCAAATGCTCATATATGTGTCATGTACATCATTATGTACAAATTATTTTCATCTTATACGTCATATATACATCATATACGTCTTATACACATGTCATATATATACATCATATATGATTATAACTGGGCCATATAAGACATGAAATGTTCTATACATCATATATCATTATAATGTCGTATATGCTTTATAATTTGATGATAAATCTTGATCGCTTGGCGATTCATCCTTGGCGGGCTGCTATAATACAAAAGTACCAAAAAATCACTCAAATAATCCACGATTATGACAGATTAAGGAGAAAGTCTGGCTGAGAAATATAAAAGGTTGGTTATTCTTTTACATTTTGTTCTGAAATATGACTTTGTGTCAGAATTTAGCAAGTTTGAATTTGAGATCGGCCTTAAAAAAATGGCATTGTATAAAAATGTTAGTTAAGAAATATTGTTATTTTTTTTGTAAAAATATATTGAGTCGAGAAGGACTATAAACTGCAAAAAAATAATTGGAGGTGGCTGAACCTTTTTATTTTTTATACTGGGCCAGGACAAATTTCATTTGGGCATGAAAATTTCTGCCCCTACAGACTTCTGTTACAGCTATAAACCACTGCATTTGTATATGGTATTAATTTAGTGCCATTTCTGGTTGGTGTTTATGCATTACAAGTTTTACTTGACTAGAATCGTTTCGGTAGATTCAGGTTGAATTGCAGATCAAAGAAATTTTTTGCCAATGTTCGGATCCAGTTTAACAGGCTGTGTATGGTTCGAGTATAATGTGCCAAGTATGACTTCATTATAACAGGTTGGTACAGCATAGTTGCTGTACAGGTCGAGTATAATTTGAAGCAATTCAAATGCAATCTTTTCTAACTAAGTAAATGTAAACTCTCTGTTTCCCTCTATATATACAGGGTGTTTTAGTATCAGATTTACAAACTTTAAGAGGTGGTAGAGCATACTACAACAAGCAATTTTTGTATAGGAAACTTGGGTAGCAATTTACTCATTCAGTCGAAATTACGGAGTGTTTCGCTTCAATCTGAGACCGGAATTTTTTGTCATAACTTTAATACTAATGAAGATATTTTAATGACATTTCCAACAGACTTAACATGCTTTGTGTAAAATGTGATGCAATCTTGAAATTGCTAAAAGTAAGTGTACAGTAATTCAATGAATGCGTTGTATGTAATGTCAACTACATTCTCAAAAATACATCATCTAGTTTAGTGCTAACTGGATGTGGAGAAGGTGGACACATATACCACCTTAAATCAGACAATCTCATGAGATGTGGTGGAAGTTACCACCATCTGCATCCAATTAGTGCTAAATTAGACACGATTAAACAATATTATGTAATTTCTACAAATTAAAGGAAAAGAAAATTTTATATTTTGAAACAATTTTTAATTCTTTATAGAAATTAAATAATGTATGAAAATACTATTTTACAGAACTGCTAACTGTTTCTGATATGAAGAAAATTTTATGATACCTAGTTTAAAGAAAATACAATTAGATGATTTTGGTAGAGATTAGAGCGATACATTTATCTAGCTATCTGTGACAGATATTTATTTACACTTCAGCATTCATACCTACACTAAAACAATTTATCCACATATAATCACAACCACAAGAAACCACACTTATTCAGAGCTTTTCTCTTCTGCTGGTTAAGATATAAAATGAAAAGACAAAAAGATAGAGAGAATGATGAAACCACAAAGCTTTCCCTCCCCAATGTTCATCGTCTATATGAAAAAGCAGTCTGTAATAAAAAATATTCTTACATCTTCTATTGTGTTTTGAAATTATTTAATCAAACATTTACAAGCTCCTGTTATTTCACTACTTCCATATTATGTGATTCAAAGTTCATTAAGATAATTACATTTTAATTTTTGTATTTCCATCTCCAGATCTTCTTGCATTAATAGCGTCATTTCTAAAATATTTTGATCTTCTCAATGTCCAAAGAGTCACATCAATGTGTGTATCATGACCCATATGCCATTTTTTAAATGTGTTATAAATAATTATTTTATTATTAGCATATCATACTCTTTTTTAGATAACAGAAAAGAATCATCAGTATTTATTTAATTTTGTTCTTCTATTTTAGATAGTTTAAATAAATGAAAATACCAGTTAAATAAGTATGTAGCATTCTTTTATTTTTATGCAAAAAGCAGTAGCTATACCGTTGCTCAAGAAATCATCATTGAATGTTCATCTTTTCCACAATGAAAAAGATTGCAGTATTTGTGATTACAAATGTACAATTTATACTGCAAAGAACGGAGTACAGTTAAAGGGGTGCAGTGGCTTAACAATTAAAAAAATATGGGAGGGATGCAATTAGTCATTTTGGAATAAATTGAACAATTGGTATTATCAATAATTAATAAAATATTCATTATAATAATTAATTGTCTAAACTAATTATTAATGCCATTATCATAAAATCAATTTTGTAATTATTTTAAATAGAAGACTTGAGATACAGAATTCCAGACGATTGTCAAATTAATTAGACAGTATGTGGTTCAGAGGGGCAGAGCCCCCTGAAATTAAGAGTATTTGATATAATAAAGAAGTTTATAAAAATGGACCCGTTTTGTAATATCAGTGCTTGTTTTATAAATTATATGAGTTAAATATCTAAAATTACTTGAAATTTTTCGTGCAGTAGTACTAATATGAAAGAAATGAAACTGCACATTCAAAATTTTAAATATTAAATAATGAAAATAAAAATATAACTTGTAGAGGTGACAGTGAAACCTTCAATTTATTAATTAGAAATGTAATCAACTGTATGGTACTTTTTATGTGTAGTACATTTGTTTTCTCAAACATTGAAGAAAGAAAATAATAGTCTTTGGATTATCACACGTTACTTTAAAAAATTGTCTTTGTTTGAATGGGAAAGGCTGGAGCACCTCTCTCTTCTATATTCTAAGCATTTGTCATGCAAGAAATAACTAATTAACTTTGATTCATTGTTTGCCAAACTATAGATCATATGCTATGTTAATTAGTTTTTAACTTATGCGTATTCTAAGACTTTTAAAAGTGTCCCTACATATTAAATAAGTAGCTTTATTGCATTCTGTAGTCAAAAATCAAACTTATAGATTTTTGCCTAACTCTTCTCGTACATTTGTTTTAAATATGCAATCTTGGAAACTTTTTGTACTTTATTTCTTAAATCATTACAATTTGAAATCAGTTTTTTTAGAGGTTGATGAAAGTTATAGTCAGTGCTTGATCAAGACAAAAAGAGGTCCTGGGCTTGGCGTAATATTCATTTAAGAGCCTCCTTTCTATATTGTAATAAAAAATTAAACAATTGCCATGCGTTAGATTACATATATGAATATATAAATAAATAGTACATATTTAGAGAAAAAAATTTATGTTATCTTATACTACTCCAATTATTATCTGAGTTACACCACTGTTGTATTTATTTTAAATAATTTTACAAAAAAAATTCTTTTTCTTAATAATCAACCAGCTTTTAATACGGTATATAAAGTTTTATAAGATTCAAAATTTCACTTAAATAATGAGTATTTATTTTTGGGGTATATACCAGGGTATTTACCTAATCCTAGGGTAAATATCCCAAAATTGGGTGTTTTCATATCTCACTGTAAAAAATCACAATAATCAATAGAATAAAATCAAAGAAATAAAAATTTCTAAAGCTTTGTCCGATAACATAAAGAAAAGATACTTGTTAGATACACAATAAAAATAAGCTAATGCAATGTGTTTCAAAAATCTTTCTTTATCAGTTACAAAAAGACTGTCCTACGAACCAGTATAAGAGCAGAAGAAAGTTTTCTTTCCATTTTCGTAGTACTAGAACGTGATACAAGTAGGATGTAAATCTCATCAATTGCACCACTTACTAAGCAAAAAAAGCATTTTACTACAAAAACAGGAAAATGGTCCTGTTTATACTCCAACAGCAGATGGAAAAAAAAATATACCAATACCCAGCCGTATGTAAAAATGATTTGATACACTAGTGTACACTAAAGATTCAATAAGACACTTTAACCATAGCTGACAACTTTTACGCTTTTTTGTTACCACTAAGATTTAGTAGAATTTTTTTCCTTATGTAATCACACGATTTTGTCGATTTAATAAGATAAAATTTACTATCAAATTTTAGTGGTAGGAAAAAAGCATAAAAGTTGGCAGCTATGCGTTAACCCTTTAGAAAGCAATAGTGAGAAAATTAACTTATGATGGGAAGCTATTATCCCAAAGAACTATAAAAGATGAAAAGCATAAAAGATAACAAGTTTACATTATGACAAATTATGGCAATTAGTGAAGAAACTCTGTTGTCTTATAAGCTAAAAAGAAAACTTTTAGATGATGTGTTTTGGATTCGTATTAAAAAAAAATTTGTCTCCATTTTTAAACCAATTGTAGAAATAATTGAACACCTTTAATCAAATGAACCCCAGTTTCATTTTGTATATATATATATATAAATAGAATTTAATAATATTGTCAGAACTACTATGTGTATCTTAATTACAAAAGAATAAAGAAAAACTTATTCAGGACAAATTTAAGAAAAGAAAAAAATCTTGCACTAGTCTTCTTAACTTTGTAACAGATATCTTAATCTGCTACTATTTATCTACTGATGCAATGAGGTGCAGTCAGCCAAAAAAAAAAAAACGATACATTTTAATCTCCAAATTGTCACAGAAAAAAATGGAAAGGAGTCATTTGACGGAAATTTATTTTTTAGCTCATAGGCTATCAAAGTCTGAGAGCCTGCAGGTTCTGTATGTATGTACATAATGTGATAACTCTTCTTAGAAATATCCGATTTGCATCAATAGGTTCATTCTGATAAGGTGCTTACCTGATTAGTTTTTGGGGTTCATTGGTTAAGTATAAAGTGGGGAACGGGGGCTAATCCCTCCTTAATTTAGATAAATGGGTTTTTCATGCAGAATTATCCGATTTGCTTCAAATTTTGTTTATAGGTTCATTGTGATAAGGCACTTCCCTGATTAGTTTTGGGGGTTCATTAGTTAAGCATAAAGGGGGGAATGGGGGGGGGGGGGCTAATCCCTCTGTTAATTTAGATAAATGGGTTTTTCATGCAGAATTATCTGATTTGCTTCAAATTTTGTTTATAGGTTCATTCTGATAAGGCACTTCCCAGATTAGATTTGGGGGTTCATTGGTGAAGTATAAAAGGGGGAGAATGGGGGCTAATCCCCCCCCTTTTTAATTTATTGTTGATTTCTTTATTTTTCGAGGGACAATATTCTTTGAAATAAGAGTATAATATACAATTAGTGTGAATAGCCTGTGAACTCAATGCCCTCAGTTTTACTGGGCACTTTTCTTTTTATTCTTTTATTTCAATTTGTGTTCAAAAAGTAATTCTTATTGTGGAGGGGGTTCGTCTTCAAACAGAAATTCTACCAAACTCTGTAATTTTCAATACGAACACATCATTGGACATCATACTTATGTTTTTCTCGCAATTTTACCTTAGAATGCGAAATAGAGAGTCATTCAGTCAAGTAGTTTAGGTATTATGAAGGTTTAAAGTTTAGAACGCCTAATGTTAAATTCATTTGAATTATTGAAAAACAGATTCATTGCAGTTAATTTTTTTTTAAACATAAGTCAAGAACTACTTGGTGGAATGATTTATAATTTTATATTAGCATAAGTCAAGCTTCTAGATATCCATTTCTGTTTAAAAAAATTCATAGGTTATAATTCATGTTTTTTTTTTCAAATTATTATTATTTTTTGAAACATAACTCCAGAACTAGTTGGTTGAATGATTTATAATTGTATATTAGCATAAATCAAGCTTCTAGAAATCAATTTCTGTCAAAAAAATTCATAGATTATAATTCATATTTTGGGGGGAATTTTTTTTTCAAACTTAACTCAAAAACTACTTGATGGAATGATTTATAATTTTATATTAGCATAAGTCAAGCTTCTAGAAATCAATTTCTGTTTAAAAAAATTCATAGGTTATAATTCATATTTTTTTCGGAATTATTATTTTTTAAACAAAACTCCAGAACTACTTGGTGGAATGATTTATAATTTTATATAAGTCAAGCTTCTAGAAATCAATTTCTGTTTTTAAAAAATCATAGGTTATTATTCATTTTTTTCGGAATTAATTTTTTTTTCAGACAAATTAGGACTTGTAACCTAGGATCTTATCTAACAAAAATCGATTTCTAAACGCTTCAAATATGTGAACTGTCAAATTATAGCTTAATCCAAAAAGTAGTTCTGGAGTTGTGCTTAAAAAACTACCTTCATTGTAATCTGTTTTGTAATGATTAAAAATTAATTTAACATTAGGTGTTCGAAATTTTAAATCTTTATAATTCCTAAACTACTGGACTGAATGACTTCCAATTTGCTATTCTGAGTTAAAATTTAACAGCAAAACCAAATAAGATGTCAAAATTAGGTGTTGATATTGAAAAATTCAGAGTTTGATACAATTTCAGTATGAAGATGATACCTAAGCTTTTTTTAAATTTTTTTTTTTAGCATAAATTGGAAAAATACATAATTTCTAGTCAAATGGCTATTTTTTTTGTGTGGAGGGGGGGGGGGGACAATTTAGTGATTAAAATGTGTGGGATTTTCTCTCTCTCTCTCTCTTTTTTTTTTTTTTTTTTCGGTTAAGTGCTTCTTAATATCTTCAGATTTACTTGATTGTCAAACCTTTAATTAAGAAATTGGTCGTCATATGAAATTAGACAGCACTTAGCGTAAGACTCGTGTAATCATTTACAGAGAATAAAAAAAGAGTGCATCTGGAAAAGAAAAGCCTTTTGAGAAGGATTACAGAATATGTCCTCTTTATTGGAGAAGCTTATGTAGTACTAATACAATAGCTGAAGTGGTGCATATTAAGTGTACCTGTGCACCTAATCTTTTTGCATTCTTCATTATAATTAAAAAAGACATTTAAATTAAATATTTAAATGTAAAATTTAATAGTTGTAATAGGTTAAAGTTCTAATTTTTTGTTTTTTTACACTAATCTATCATAACTAAGAGCAGTATGAGGGTTTTTCACAGCTATATTTAATTGAAGAATTACCCAGGTAAATACCCAAAGGGACTGTGCATAGTGATAACTGTATCACTTTGGGTGAGGGGGAGGGGGGTCTGGCACATGATATCGTAAGATATCTCCAGGGGGAGGGGGGTTGTTGTATTTGATATCGTTATCATTGTTTATTCAACCAAAATTTTCTGTTTTTTTTATATAACTTTTTCTTTATATCAAAATATTCTGCTATATTTTTTATTGCTTGTTAACTATTTTTATGAAACTACAAAGTTACCATAAAAATCATTAATTAATTATAACATTTACCAGCAGAGCCCTGTTATATCGTACATGCTAATAACTTCAAAAAGCGTATTTTTTTTTATTTTGCATTTTAGAAACAAACAAGTAATATAAATTTTTTTAAAGTCAATTCCTACTTTTTAATCATAAATATATAAAATAAATCCGTGCAGCATTCATGTCCCACGTTATCTTTATTGAACATTATTTTATAATCTTCGTTGCGGTATTTTATTTCTGTGGCATCACTCATTTGAGATAAACCTTTCATTTCATTTATGAAAACAATGGGAGGAATTTTTTTCTCTCATTTAAAACTAAAATTAATTAATTAAATTTAATGAATTAATTAATATTTGAAAAAACTGTATTAACATAAAGTGTCACCCACTACAAGTTAAAAAAAAATGTATTTGAACTTGAATGGATGAATAGAAAATATTTTATTAACAATTGAAAATGTGAACAAGATATAGAGAGAGTGTGAGCTAATAGTAGGAATTTAATAAAAATGAGTCCTATTCGAATGTGCCATTCACAAAACTTTCTTCTATCTCATGCATGTTAATACTTCAAATTTCGCTATCACATTGCCAATAAAATCAATATTTTTCTCATTCTGTTGTACGTCAGCTCTCCGCGGGTAGTCGCGCCGAGTTACCTGCATGTGAAGCGTCCTTCATTCCATGAGAAGCCGATGTACAACACAACTACGAAAAGTCCTTATGTAATTTAGTAATTAGTAGTTAGCAACTAGTAATTAAAACAAAAAAAATCTTGAGTTATATTCTTCCAAATTCAACCATATTATTCCATTCTTTGATTTCATAACTATCTCTAATGTTGCAATAGTCCTCTATCACAGTTCTTTTTTAATTCTTCAAAGTCATTCTTATGAATAGGCTATTCCAGAATTACGAGGGACGTTCCAGGGAAAAGATGACGAAAGTATGTTTCGTCATTTTTTAAAGAGAAGATGGTACAGCAGGTAAAACAAACAATCACCATAAGAATCCCACCCGTTGCTAGTTCAACGACGGAAGTAGAGTCAGCAGAGAAGGAATAACACATGTGCAGAGCGCCGAAGAAGAGAGAGTAGACCAGCGTGCCCCAGGTTATTCTTCGAATACAAATCAGGATGACAGATAGACTACTGGCAATGTGGTCGCCAATGGAAGTACATATTGTGCCTTTGGACGACAACGTAAAACCACCCACAGCAAGGCTCACACAAGATCAGATTTGTTGCTTCAGATGGGAGAGATTGGATCACCCGGACTACAGCCCCGATCTTGCCCCATCGGACTTTCACTTGTTCCCTGCATTGAAAGCCCTACTCTCGGGATGTCACTTCCAAAACAATGCTGAGGTGGAGCAGACTGTGCTACAATTCCTTGCATTGCAAAGCACTGAGTTTTACCAGAGTGGTTTCTTCAAACTCGATTGCACGTTACAACAAATGTCTCAATGTCGGTGGCGCCAGTGCAAGGTTCATGATGCCATGCTGTAATTTTTTTTTTTTGCAATAACGTTTCCGTGTGAAAAAAAATATGACGAACTTACTTACAGAACGTCCCTCGTATATTGACACTTTTATAGTGAATTCTACAATCTTACTATTAAGCAGCCATATTTATACTGCTTACAGATGAACCAGTATAACTGCAACACTACAATCTTAGATGCCACCAGTATTTAATTATGTTAAGTAGACTCCTGATTATCTGACACTTTATTATGAGATGCATTTAGTTAAATGACACTTCGTACACATTTCTCCTTTAATTTTGCATATACATACCTTGTAGGTAAATTTTAACGTAATTTCCCCCACTTCTGCCAAAAGTCGGCATTTTTTTCTTCATTTTAAAGTTCCCCCCCCCCCCCCCCCTTTATAAACATAAGTCTATTTAATTTATTAAAGTAAGATTAGTAATTTAATTTCTTTCCACTTACGTTTCCTTTTTCATAAATTCTTAAAGTTAAATCGCGCTATGTTTACTTTTTACCGCCTTTCCCATGAACCTGTATACCTGGACTTCTAACGAAATAGCCTTTCCAAGAAGGAAATCGTTCCTCGAAAAAAGCCTCAAATAGGTGGCGCATGTGAAGATGGTTTCTGCCTACGTCACTAAATTCGTCTGCTTCACCGTTTGACACTGACAGTGACAGCCATGGTTCATGGTGGCGCTAGTGCAGCACGGTTTCTGGCCAGCTGCCCAGAACGGTGCGCGTAGCTGTGCAGCTGCCATTTCGTGCCGAAGTCTCGGCACGATGTTATCACACGGCGTTAGAAGTCCTGTATGGACCGAATTCTCACTGTAAACATAAACAAAACTGCTTCAACCGGAAACTGCGATCGGAACTTCCGGTTCAATGCAAAGCATTGGCAAAGCTTCCGATTTTTCCGTGATAATTCGTCAAATTTGAATAGTTTTACATCATTGTTTTTTTAAATGTATATTCGTAAATACTTTAAAATTATGAAAAAGTAGGGCAGGTATATAAATTTTTACGTAATATTGCTTAAAAAAATATATAATTTAGCTGTTTTGGAAGGCATGGGTGCCATAATTGGCGGTTTATCGCTCTTTTCTGACGATCGTGAAAGTGCTACATTGGCGGTATGTTTTGTTTATTTTGTAATTACGATTAATAATGAAGGGGTGGATATTTGTATCAATCACACAAGTCAGACGTATGTTCCAAATAATAATAATAATAACGAAGGCTTCTGTTAATATTTGATTAATCTAAATTGTTTTAAAATCGCTACTACAGAAGAGTAAACGATACTTATCTGTTCATAAATGTAAACTTAATATGTCAGTTATTGTATTTTTTTTTATTTTTAACGTATTATTTCTTTTGTTTAGATCTTCTTTTTTAGTTCATCAAAAAAGATAAGCCTTCATGGAGAGCATAAATGGTGGGTGTTTTAAATATTCAAATGCAATTTTAAAATGTTTTTAAGGTTTTAATTTCTTTTAGTTGATAATTCTATTATTAAGGTGTACTCTGTTAAGTTACATCTGAGTTGCATTGTGTTTCCGCTGTTATTTTTCTTTCTTGTTTTTTAATTTTTCTTCATTTTGGTGTATTGTTTACATAAATTCTCTGCTAAATCGTAGTGCAAGGGTGATTTTTTAATATATTTTGCTTGATATTCCTGCAGTTTAAATGTATTCTTCAGTCGTTTTCATGTTATTTGTGTTGTTTTTTTTTCTTAATTATTTGATTACCAAAATTGTCTGTGTTCAGTTGTTTACTTTCCTAGTAATTTATTAAAATTTTACAAAGATGGTATCTCTGCATGTAATTATGTGATAACCACAAAAAATATATAATCCAGTAGCTATGAAGAATTATTAGACAAAATTATCATTAGTGCTCTAGCAATTATTTTCTGTTTCTACACCACTTAACTGCTTTTGCCTTTACAGAAGCAAAAATAATCGTATCTGGTGTTTTCAAACTTTTATAATGTGTCAAACCATGTCTAATGGAGTAGTAATGTTTCTAAAATTTTGTTTATAGTGTTCTGTTTTAATTAAAGTATCCCCCCCCCTCCTTTTAACAACTTCTGAAATACAAATTGCAGGAATTAGACGGCATATCATCTTTTTGATATTTTATAAACTTTCTAATCTATTTATAAGAATGCACATCAAATTGATAGACATCTTTTTGTGAAATAAACTAGGTTTTTATTTCCAACATTGTACATTTGTTTTATTATTTGTTAATAATGTCAAAGCGACTCAGTTTAATATAATTTGATTTGTTTACTAACAATTACTAGTGCATTGGAAATTTCTGGCCTGGTATTCAGATACCTTCCCTTATAATGGTTCTTTCTGTTTTTAATTTTTTTGTTTAAGGCTACTAAGTAAGTTTTGTGCATTTAAAAAGAATAGGAAATTATTAGTAGGAATAAATAAGGTAAAGAAAGATTCTCACATATGTAAAATGCCAGTTCGATGTTTGACCGCAGACACCATTTGAGCTCTCAAGGGATTTTATTATTTCAAAATTTATCAGAAATCACATGTCACATATGAAAATAAAAGAATCGATAATTGCACAAAGGCTGATATAACATGTCAGTTGTGATTTTACCCTTTTATTTTTGGTTTTTATTATATTTCATATTAAAAAGTATGTGAAGTTTTCAGAATTTTCTGTTTAATTATGTTTCTTTTTCTTTTTTAACAGATTGCTGAATAGATTTTGAACTGTTTTTGGAATAAAGAAGGTGTTATGTAATGGAATTTTGATTGAACAGAATTTTACAGCCTGATGAATGCTTAAATTTGAAACTGGTAGAGAAGGCAGTGAAAAGGAAAAAAAGTCAAGAGAATTTCCTTGCTGCAGAGTGTTTTTTCATAATTCCCTATGCAGTAGGGAAGTTCCCTTAGACAAAGTACTTGTAATTAAGTATCCATGCTTGAATTAGTATGAGAACGTTATCGTTGAAGTCATGACACCATACCATGGCAATTGAGCATAAACATTGTGCACAGAGTTATCCAGGTAAGTTATTCTTGTATCACAATTGATCACTTTTATTTTGCTTCTGTTTATCATTAGTTTTGATACTTGTAAAACTTTATATCCACCTAGTGCAATATGTCATTTTAAAGTGGAATTTACAAAAACATTAGTACCTAATAGTTGTAAGCAATGTTTTTAATAAAGTTGTTTTTAAATGTTTTATTAACAAATTATATAAAACAGAAAAAACTGATTGTGTATATATAAATACAGCCTCAGTACAATTTTTCCTGATTTATTATTAATTTCTGTATTTCATTGAAAGTTAGTATGTTAGAAAATCTTTTTTTTTTCCTTTCAACAAAGATGTTATAGGATTACTTATAAGGTATTTATTGATATACTCAATAGAGATGAGACGGGCTCAGCCCGAGCCCGGGCCCTGTCTCATTTTTTCTGAAACTGGCAATTTTACTTATTCTCATATAAAAAAATAAAGATAACTTTTTCCCCTAAAAAATTACATATTCTATTTCACTTTTAATGTTATTTTGATCAGAATTAATGGAAGGGGAAACAGGAATCTTGTTTTTCTTTTCTAGTATTAAAATGTCACTTTAAAAGAAAATTTACGATATTTGCGATGCAAATGATGACTGGGTGATATGGCGCCAATGTGAAGAGGCTCCAATAATATTTGTTGCTAGATTTTCGTTTGTGACATTAGGATATTTTTTTAATTGGACCGTTTATTTATTTATTTTTTAGAGATCTAATGCTAGATGACTATTTTTTTTTTCATTCTTAGTCAATCAGCAATAGTTTAGGTTTGCAAATTTATAGTCTTCTATTGTGTGCAAGTCATACTCGCTCTTCAAATGAAGACAAAGTTAGTGATTATATATTTAATTGTGAACTCTGCTGATGCTAAGGCTCTGCTCTGCACATTTACAAAGTCACTTTCATTCGTAAGTAGATATAATTGTCATATATTGTTATTCCGATAGAAAGCAATCGAAGAGTGTTTCAACTTTTCGTATAAAAGCACAGGATCTTTCAGATACCAGTGTCAAATTTTTAATTTAAGCTGATTTTCAAGAAAATGAAATACTGTATTAATTAAGGAATCAATTATAAGTTACGATATACACCTTTTATAGGAAATATAAAACGTTGTTCGATTCTTCTGCATAGAAATAGTAATTTCTGCAAATTTCATTCATTTTTTCATAAAACGCACTTCATTAATGTGTCCATCAGATTTGCTTGTTGGGAGAGAAAAATATTTACATCCTTTTAAAGAACTATATTTTTATTTGATACCAAACTTCTCTTTTGATAAGATGGAATGTAAATTTCTATAAAATTAATTATGTGTACCGGATGAACAGCTATTTTCACGTACGAAGTTTTTTAAAAATGAGATATTACTTTTAAAACAATTTTATATAATATGCAATTATTTTCGGTGTCGGGCTCGGGCTCTAATGATAAAAAATGTTTTGGGCTCGGACAGGCTTGGATTTAAAATCATCGGGCTCGGGCAGGCCCGGGCTCCAAAAAGAGAGCCCAAACTCATCTCTAATACTCAAATGTGAAGTTTTCACATAAAGATCGAAAGAAATGTCTTAATTGCTTCATATTTTTCAGTAAAAATAGTTATGCAGTAGAGGGCCAGAAATCCGCACTGTTTGGGAGAGGACATTTTGCGGATTTCGGGATTTTGCGGATTTTAGGCCATTGGAAAAAAAAAATAATAATAAAGATTAAAAATAAATAAATAAATAACATTAATAGCAATAAAATATTAGATTATTAAGTTATTTTATTATGAATGAAAAAAAAATTGAAAACAATATAAACAAAACAACTTATTTTTTTAACTTTGAAAACATTTGATCAATACTAGTTGTCTGTTTCAACATTTTAGATTATTCTAATTTAAGTTTTTTTTGCAAGTTATAAATAGTCATTAATTCCTATTCAGTAACACATTTTTGTTGTTTTAAGAAATTAAGATATTTTTCCCCCAAATTCAAACCCTCTTCAAATTGAACTTTTTCAGAATTATCCAACTCATCTTCATCATCATCAGTCATTTGATACTGTTCTTTAAGTTCATCCGAATTAGACATCTAGTCTATAATCTCATTTTCATCAAATATGTTGTCATTTTTTGTAACAGCTTTTGTAAACAACAACAGTTCTTTTGCTTTTTCTTTTATTGGATCGAGATTAAATCCAGCAAATTCCTTATCAATTTCATTATCAATAAACAGGAAGTTTGGCCATATATTATGCCATGCATTAGTTAATGTTTATTGCGAAACAAGATTCCATGATTCAGCCACCAGATTGACACAGTCCATGATATTGAAATGTTTTTTATACTCTGGAAAATCTGTCTGGTTTCCGTCATCGTGGAGAATGTTCTGAATCGATCATTCGCTTTGGAATGACATCATCATTTCTTTAACTTCGTTCTTTTAGTGCCACGGAAGAAAGATGAAGATGTTTAATGTTTACATCTGCAAGCTTGTGCGGATTTCGGACTCTGGCGGATTTTAGGTCGGCGGATTTGTGGCGTGGCGCTCTACTGTATATGATATATTACTTTGTACAGACTATAAAACAGCTAAGATCATTTGTGCTTTTACTTCAAGCTGTTGCAACTCAAAGTAAAAAGTAAATAACAATATTTAACTATATATATATATATATATAGTTAATCATACATATATATATATACTCTTTATTTCTATTTTATTTTCTAGTGTCTAAAAATTTTGCTGTTGCAGTTTCACAGCTAGTTGGCTTTTTTTTAGTGGGTGCCTTTTAGTTCGTAATGAACTCTATTTGATGTCATTGCATCCAACTATGATTTTTTTGTTGTTGTTGTGCTCATGTACATGAAGCCCTCATACATGCAATATAGTGATCACAACATTAACAAATTTCATGCATTTTCATTTTTTCAAGTTTGTGATGATCGTTAATGATCTTTTCGTGATATTTATGAAATGTGTTTTGAAACATTGTTTATTACTGTTCATATTAACTTTTTTATATGTATCTTATAAAATTTGTAAAATAAAATATTTAAAAATCTGTCCCTTAACATTAGACAAGCCAGAATATCAGCTCATTTATTCCATCAAACTTACAAAAAGGCACATGCGAGATAAAAAAAAAATAACAATCATATTTTAACTGCATTAGAGGATGACATCATCTGTTGAGCGTGATATAACCCGGAATTTTATTTTTGTGGCAACATTAATTTGAGGAAAACCTTTCATTTCATTTATGAAAACAATGCCGATTTAATTTTTAATTATCAGCAAATTTTAATCACAAAACATGTTTTAGAAAAATGTAACTGTGCTATGTCAGAAGCCTGTTCAAAATCCTTTCATATGGTATCTCATTCGTCAAGATTTAGATTTTTAACTTGCTCTCTCCCCTTATACAAAGAGGAAATTGTAAGGGATAGGTTATGAAAATGATCGATTATCTACTTGTTATTTTTCAGATAACCTGCAGCTGGTGAAAAATAGCCAAATATTCTTTAGTTTTACAACCAGGTTTGGCAAACCTTTTCACATCCTTGCACTAATTTTTTTCAAAAAAAGTTTAATGTAACCATTACAACCACCAAAAAAAAAAAAAAAAAAAAAAAATTAAATTATTAAATTTTTTTGGATATATGATTGTTAGGATTTTAAAATATGTGTGTAACATACCATAAAGTTTGCTTCCTCCATTCTCCCCCCCCCCCCCAGCATACACAGTTTAAAATTTAAAATAATCTAAATCCCCTCCCCCCAATCGACAAAAATTTCAGGTTACAAAATGAACAAACATAAAATTTTATTACGTTATCTACAGAGGACGCATATCTGGCCATGCTTTGTCACTCACTTGCAGGGTTGTAAAATACACAGGATTTAAAAAAAAAAAAAACAGCATGGACAGCTACCCACTACAACGCTACGGGCTGTAAAAAACCCATTCTTTTTTTTCTTTACAAGCCCGGACAGCTACCCATTACAAGCCTGCTCATTTGACATTCTGAGTGACACCATGTATGCATCCTCGGTACTGAACAGCATAAACATGAGAATGTGATGAAACATAGTTTGAGTGTGTTAATTTTAACCCAGTAGTGAACAAGCCTGGTGAAATTTAAAATGAAGCCACCGGCAAAATTAGCCCTTTCCAATTAAAAAAATAAAAATTAAAGTATTTATTCACAAGTTATTCTTGCAATGTGTTAACAAAAATAATAAAACCGAATTAATCCATAATCATAAAACACAACTGTCTTTCTGAACCCCCCCCCTCTCCCCCCCCCCCCCCCCCCAGCAATGAAGACATGTCTTTCTATCTTTGTTGTGATAACTGCACAATTGAGTACATCCCTGAACACTTTATAAAAACACCCTTCAGTATTTTTGTTGAAAAAAAAAAAAAAAAATTCTAACATTCAATGAAATACAGAAATTAATAACAAATCAAGAAAAATTGTACTGAGGCTGTCTTTATGCATACATGTTTTTTCTGTTTTATATAATTTGTTAATAAAACATTTAAAAACAACTTTATTGAAACTTTTTTAGTAGTTTCAATTACTACAGCTATACTTTCAGTCAATCCCCTTATCATTTTTTAATCTTTTTTTTCACTCATTTATATTTTAATCCTAATTTTAACGTCTTTATTTTATTTTTTTACTTGACATATTGCAATAGGTGGATATAAAGTTTTACACGTATCAAAACTAATGATAAACAGAAGCAAAATAAAAAGGATCAATTGTGATACAAAAATAACTTACCTGGATAACTCTGTGCACAATGTTTATGCTCAATTGCCATGGTATGGTGTCATGACTTCAGCGATAACGTTCTGATGCTAATTCAAGCATGGATACTTAATTACAAGTACTTTGTCTAAGGGAACTTCCCTACTGCATAGGGAATTATGAAAAGACACTCTGCAGCAAGGAAATTCTCTTGACTTTTTTTCCTTTTCACTGCCTTCTCTACCAGTTTCAAATTTAAGCATTCATCAGGCTGTAAAGTTCTGTTCAGTCAAAATTCCATTACATGACACCTTCTTTATTCCAAAAACAGTTCAAAATCTATTCAGCAATCTGTTAAAAAAAAAAAAAAAAAAAAAAAGAAACATAATTAAACAGAAAATTCTGAAAACTTCACATACTTGTTAATATGAAATATAATAAAAACCAAAAATAAAAGGATAAAATCACAACTGACATGTTATATCAGATTTGTGCAATTATCGATTCTTTTATTTTCATACGTGACATGTGATTTCTGATAAATTTTGAAATAATAAAATCCCTTGAGAGCTCAAACGGTGTCTGCGGTCAAACATCGAACTGGCATTTTACATATGTGAGAATCTTTCTTTACCTTATTTATTCCTACTAATAATTTCCTATTCTTTTTAAATGCACAAAACTTACTTAGTAGCCTTAAACAAAAAAATTAAAAACAGGAAGAACTATTATAAGAGAGGGTATCTGAATACCAGGCCAGAAACTTCCAATGCCCTAGTAATTGTTAGTAAACAAATCAAATTATATTAAATGGAGTTGCTTTGACATTGTTCACAAATAATAAAACACATATGCACAATGTTGGAAATAAAAACCTAGTTTCTTTCACAAGAAGATGTCTATCAATTTGATGTGCATTCTTATAAATAGATGAAAAAGTTTATAAAAAATCAAAAGGATGATATTCCTTCTAATTCCTGCAATTTGTATTTCAGAAGTTGTTAAAGGGGGGGGGGGGGATACTTTAATTAAAACAAAACACTACTAAACGAAACTTTAGAAACGTTACTATTCCATTAGGCATGGTTTCACATATTATAAAAGGTTGAAAACACCAGATATGATTGTTTATTTTTGTTTCTGTACAGACAAAAATGGTTAAGTGGTGTAGAAACAGAAAATAATTGCTTGAGTACTAACGATAATTTTATCTGATGATTCTTCATAGCTACTATCATAGGGACACTATCTTTGTAAAATTTTATTAAATACTAAGAAAGTAAACAATTTAACATAGACATTTTCGGTAATTAAGTAAAATAATTAAAAAAAAACACAAATAACATGAAAACGACAGAAAAATACATTTAAACTGCAGGAATATCAAGCAAAATATATTAAAATATCATACTTGCTCAACGATTTAGCAGAGAAATTTATGTAAACAATACACCAAATGAAGAAAGAAAGAAAACAGCAGAAACACAATGCAACTCCAGATGAAACTTGACACAGAATATGCCTTAATAACAGAAATATCAACTAAAAGAAATTAAAACCGTAAAAAAAAAAACCAATTTAAAATTGCAACCTTGAATTTTAAGTATGTGTATTTGATAGATTTGACAGCGTCAAATTTGTAAACAAACAAATGTCGCCAAACCAAGGTGCCAAAAGTAAGGGTTAACTTATCGGAAGTAACAAACGGAAGTAAAAGGCGGCTGTTTCGACACTAGCGCCCTCGGCCTGAGTTTTACAGAAAATTCGGTCTATAGAGGTTCATGGCCTTTCCGCCAATCGAATGGTTGGTTGGTTGTCGCATGGAGGGTCGCCTGAACGATCGTCATTGCAACTGACGTTGATCGTAACTCTATCTCCCTGCACGGAGAAAAATTTCATTAGCTAAGTAACAAGTGGGAGAACTTCACAAACTGTGAAGTCTTTCATCATCTATACAATGAACCAATCAGAGACCGGCTTCCGCGATCTTAAAGTTTCGCTACTTTTTCTTGGCAACGTTTGTTCGCTAAGCTGGATAGTTTAAATACCCGCACGTTTTTCAAATGCAGTGTGCTTGTGTTTTGGTTTTTACCAAAGTGTTAAAACATCATCTTTTCAGTATGATAAGATGGAAGATATCCTAATAAAACTTAACGTTAAAGCTTTCATAGCGAGATATGCTACCGAATCATTACTATTTTAAGGAAATGCACCCTCATTTCGAAGGAGTGGAAAGGAAACACCGGTAATGAAACATCTTTGTAAATGGCTCCTTTTATGGCAAAAACCTTTTTCGACACTCGTGATATATGGATAAAAAGGTATCGTAATTTAACATCTCTAGTGTCTCTGATTGGATCAAAGTTTTTTGAATTATGCATGTCTTTTTTTTGTTTTTACATATTACTGACAAATGGTCAGTCTGCATTTTGTTTGTGTAAAATTTCATCATGTTTCGTCATATAATAAATATTTTGTCGTTATAATAACTGCGTTATCACTGAAGCCCTCTTATACAGTAATGTTCTAGCCAACATATGCACTTTAAGTTTCTAGTAAAGTTTTAGTAAGTTTCTAGTAAAGTTTTAGTAACTTTTCATGTGGGATGGGAAGCAAGAATTTTCTTCTCTATACTTATTTTATCAATCATCTATCTAATACAAGTTATATGCTCAATCCTTTTTGATTTTTGATAAAAGTTGGTAGTTAACTTATTTCATGTTACAACCCACCCAGGGGTGTCACCTCTTAAACCAGCGTACTGACGAAAGCCTAAAATCCCGAATCAGCCCCTCTTCTTTTCTGTAAACTTTCCAACGTTACCTAACTTCACCTGCAAAAGGTGCAGAGTCAGAAAAGCGGCGGCGCATCCACAGATTGGTAGCAGAGCGTGGTTTCAATCCACGGCTCTTTTACATTATGCTACCTAGTATACAGAAAATATATTTGTTGTGCAGCTTGATAATGCTTTTATATCTAAAATATATTATGAAAGTAAAAAGTGTAATCTTTTCTAGTGACTTTGGCAATTTTAATGATCTGTTTGAACGTTTTTGAAATATAAATAAATTTAACTAAAAGTTAATTTAAGAAGTTGATTTAAGGTAAAAAAAAAAAAAAAAAAAAAAAAAAAGGAAGAAAAAAATGGCTTCATTTGGTGATAACACAATTTTAACTAGAGATAATTACCAAGCCTGGTCTCTAGAAATACCGAAAGTGTTAGATACAGAAAGCCTTACTCTGTGGTTAAATAAAACCTCATGGCCGGATGAAACTAAACTTACTCTCATCGAAAAACTCCGATGCGACCAATGGAAACTACGTGCTTCTGGTATACTGAAAACTTACATTTCTAGCGATATTAGTCCTTTAATTGCACGATTAAGTGATCCATCAGAAATATGGGATACGTTAAAAGAGCATTATGAAGTCTCAGGTATTACTTCTAAAATTAATAATTTCAATGACTTTTATGATATTCGGATGTATCAGCTTTTCTATGTCGATTTGAAGAGGCTTACAAGCGCGTAACTGATGTTGGTGTTGTTATATCCGATTTACATAGGTGTTATACATAGGAAGCTTCTAGGCCATCTCCCAGATCAGTATCAATACTTAGTACGCGAGTTTAAAAAGTTACCTGAAGGAAAATTTACATATAAAAATATTAAAGATGAACTTTTAAGTGAAGTTTCAGCTCAGGAAAGCCGCGAAAGGCGTAAAAATGAAGCATTAGAAACTTTTCAAAGTGTAACAAGTAATAGTAAGAACGAAGAAAACAAAGTTAAAAGTAACGCTCACTGCAGATATTGTGGTAAACGAGGTCACAAATCTGAACTTTGCAGAAACAAACATTTAAACTTAACGTCTAAAAGTGACAAATCTAATAAGACATTTTTTACTGAATTAGAGACAAATGATTGTTTTTCTTCAGAACTTTTACCCCCATGTTGGGAATGGACTTTAGACTCGGCTAGTACGGCACATGTTTGCCAAAATAGGAACTTTTTCATATCTCTCAAGTCACCCCCTCCTGGAGCAATTGTCCGAATGGGGACAACGCCTCATCTAGTAAGAGGTGTAGGGAAAGTTCGTTTTCAAATTAAAGACAAAGATAAAAAACCTTATACTCTAACTCGCTGATGTTATGTATGTCCCAAATATACACCGCAATCTCATAAGTATGAGTAGAATGGATAAAGCGGGTCTACATGTGAAGCTCGACAATGGTTTTTCAATTTACGACAGTAATTGGAAGTATTTGTACACCGCTCAACGGAAAAGTAATTTTTATGTATTGAAAGCTCTAAAAATAAAACCTAAAGAAACAACCCCTTCAATTTCTGCAAAACAAGCAAAACCTCAACTTTTAAAATCAATACGAGATAAGTCTAACACTGGGGAGGCAGGGAAAGAAACAAAAGTTAAATTTCAGTCAGAATCTCCACCCAAATCAAGTCATGCTGTACATGACAGTAAAGTTAAAACTCCCAGGTACATAGTTAAATCAAGTTTAAGTTCGGCACCAAATACAGCCCGAGAAGACCAGCCTAAACGTCAAATTGCAAAGAATTCTAAATTAACTAAGTCATCTAATTCCAATCTTAAAACAGAAGAAAATGAGGTCCCTAATAGAATTCAAACGCAAACTTATGTTAAAAGTAGATTACCTATTCATAATAGACTTAACTTTAACCAAGCTTATGCGACAGATAAAAATAACATCATGCTGTGGCATGAAAGGCTGGGCCATAGCAATATTAAGATTATAAAGCAGATGGTCAATAACAAGCTTATTGAGGGCTGCGAAAAACTGCAGGGCACTGAACAAAAGTGCGAGTCGTGCATTCTAAGTAAAAGTACCAGAGCCACCCATCCCAGACTTTCACACATTCATTCTAGAGCCATTTTGGATCTTGTTCACAGCGACGTTTGGGGACCTGCGCCCGTGGGATCTAGAAATGGACATAGGTACCTCCTGACCTTTATTGACGACTATAGTCGCCGAGCATTTTGTTACCCTTTACGAACGAAAGATGAAGTCCCATCAAAAATAAAGAACTTTATATCATTTATTGAACGACAGTCTGAACGTAAAATGAAGGTCATCCGGACTGATAACGGCCTCGAATATTGTAATAAGCAGGTAAACGACTTGGCCACCGATTTAGGAATCAAGCACGAGACAACGTCTGCCTACAGCCCCCAGCAAAACGGCGTTGCGGAGAGATACAATAAAGTGCTCTTTGAGGGAGTTCGTACCTTCAGCCAAGCGGCCAACCTCCCTGCTAAACTCTGGGTTGAAGCAGTAATGGTAGTTAATTACATACGCAACAGAATCCTTCATACAGGAATAAATGCCATCTCATTCACAAGGTGGTACGGTCAAAAGCCATCCGTTCGCCATTTTCGCCGTTACGGTTGCGTAGCATACGTGCATCAGCCAAAACAACAACGTAACAAATTTCAACCCAGGGCTAAACGTGAGAGGAAAATCTGGACCAAAACGCCGATGAGTCACAGGTCAGCTCATCAGACGAAGACAGCTCCGAGGACGAGCATGGTTCTGCCAAGGATACCGAGTATGAAACTACCCATGAAGGCGACGATGGGGAGGAAGATGAGAAACTAGTCTTCACGAGAATCATCACTACGAGAAAAAAGGGGGCGTCAGCAGGTAAGCATGACATTTACATTATTCCACCTACCGGCGGACGTTTACGTACTACTAAAGACCTTAATGAATATTGTAAACTTAACACTCTTTTATATGACACTGAGATAGCCAATTTTTCTCTAACTAATGATTATCAAGGACCCATTACTTTCTCCCGAATGCATGAAGCTAATCTAACTGAAATCATCATTCCAAAGTCTGCGAAACATGCTGCGCCTCTCCCGCAAGCGAAAGAATGGGCTGACGCCATGAATAAGGAAATCTCGACTATGTTAGAAAGGAAAGTTTGGACGTCGATACCATTTGACCCCACTAAGAAAGTCATTGGGACGAGATGGGTTTTCACGGTGAAACGTGATGCTTCCGGTGAAGTACAAACATACAAAGCAAGGTTAGTTGCGCTAGGGAACAATCAAAGAGAGGGATTGGACTATCACGAAACTTTCAGCCCAGTTGTCAACTTTTCGTTAATACGTCTTTTCATTGTCATGTTCTCCATGATATTCAAGTGGAAGAACTGCCTACTTGATGTAAAGTGCGCCTACTTATACGGAGACATAGACAGGGCAACATATATTCGACAACCGTATGGCTATCTTATACCAGGCAAAGAAACATACATACTTAAACTTAATAAAGCCATATATGGCCTCCACCAGGCAGGAAGATGTTGGTTTCATGACCTTCACGCAAAACTCATCGCAAATAATTTTTCTGAAGTACCTGGGGTAAATTGCGTTTACGTCTACAAAAGTATTGCAATAGTTTTAGTTTACGTGGATGATCTCCCCATTTTTGCAAAAGATGAGAATGCACTGCGGGAGGTTGTTGAAGTAATAGAAAATTTATACGAAGTTAAGAATTTAGGAGCTATTCGCACTTTACTTGGCAACAGTTTAATACAGAAAAAAATCAGTTTACCAACATAACCTGCTCACAATATATTGAGAAATGTCTGCAACAATTTAATGTTCAATCTCTTTCCAGGGTATCATTACCTGCTTCACCTGGTTTCGTGCCAGTTTCAACCCCAGAGGGAGAAGAGCTGCCTGAAAACCTTCCTTTCCGGAGTCTTCTAGGGTGTCTCCAATATATATGTCATAGATGCAGACCTGATATCTCGTGGTACGTACCCTCTATTTCTCAGTACACAGAGAAGCCCTCACATCAGCATTATCGAACGCTGTTCCGGATACTGCTCTAGCTGGCAAATTCTGCAAAATTAGGACTGAAACTACATGCATCAGAACCACCTTTACAGATCGTTATCTACGTCCATGCTTCCTGGGCAAATGATCCTGATGATCGTAAATCGTGGTCTAGCCATATAATTGTGCTGAATGATAACCCAGTTCAATGGCGTGTCTCGAAACAAACGTGCACAGCCTTTTCTCCAATGGAAGCTGAGTTCGTGTCAGCGAGTGAAGCCGCGAAAGAAGTAAAGTTCATTTCGGATACTATCCATGAAGTTGCTAATTTTTTTCCTAAACTCTTCCAGCCAAACTCGATACAGCGGCCTATCATGCTCTGCGACAACACTGCAGCTATATCGTTCACAAAGACCAGTACTGACAACGTCCGTACTCGACATATTGATCTCAAATATAAATTCGTTAGAGATCTTTTTCAGAAAGGTGTCTTTGACATCAAGCACGTATCCACCAAAGATAATTTAGCAGATTTGCTAACAAAGGCACTGAGTAAAGATCAGTTCATAAAATTTCGACAAGCCATTATGCAGTAAACATATAATTCCAGTGTCCTGTCAAAGGAAAAAAAAAAGGTCATCAATCTCTTAGGACTCCTCTACCTGATTGCACTTATTTTGGAACTATGCCATATGTCGTAGTCCTGCTTCATTTTTTTAAGTCAAAACTTTTTGAACTTTTTTTTTCCAAAGACTTTAAGCTAGAATGATCTTTACTCAAAGCCCAAGCAAGTAAAGTTTATGGACTGTGAGCTATTCCAGCCATATCTTTTTTTTTTCTAAAAGTAAATTTTTCTATACTTACGTTTTATGTAAGTTTAATTGTTATATTAAAGTATAATATGTTTAAATGTATTTAACTCGACAACTCCATGTGGCAACCAGTAGGGGAAAAGGGGGCATTCTGTAGGTAAATTTTAACGTAATTTCCTTCTGCCAAAAGTCGGCATTTTTTTCTTCATTTTAAAGTTCCCCCCCCCCCCCCCTTTATAAACGTAAGTCTATTTAATTTATTAAAGTAAGATTAGTAATTTAATTTCTTTCCACTTACGTTTCCTTTTTCATAAATTCTTAAAGTTAAATCGCGCTATGTTTACTTTTTACCGCCTTTCCGCCAATCGAATGGTTGGTTGGTTGTCGCATGGAGGGTCGCCTGAACGATCGTCATTGCAACTGACGTTGATCGTAGCTCTATCTCCCTGCGCGGAGAAAATTTTCATTAGCTAAGTAACAAGTGGAAGAACCTCACAAACTGTGAAGTTTTTCATCATCTATACAATGAACCAATCAGAGACCGGCTTCCGCGATCTTAAAGTTTCGCTATTTTTTCTTGGCAACGTTTGTTCGCTCAGCTGGATAGTTTAAATCACGGAGGAAGATAGATGGAGGGGAAAGTAACGTTGAAATTTTACAATACAGTTTTTCTCCTTATAGATGGCGCCACGGTAAACTGAAGGCTATCCTAACCTGCTTCTGCAATGCTTTTCAATGCGAAAAGCATTCATTTTTTTAATGTTTTTGATTGAAAATTTGAACTTTAAAAAAGTCAAACAAGTAAAATTTTCATTAAATAAAGTTTTCTTCACACCATGCATATATTTTAATAGATATTTGGCGTTTCGATTGCTTTTTATAATTCTTTAAATAAGAGTTCATCCTGACAGAAGCATCTGAATAGTAGTCATTTAAAAATAAATATCACGGATATTGTACTGCGAAGAAATACGGAATGGACGTGTAATTTTTAGAGATTAAAAGTATTATTCAAATAAAAACAGCTTCAGATTACAGCCAAACAAATAGCACTCTATAAAACAATTTAAATGGCCATGTCAATTAGCCACAGACATTAGCATTCATTAAGTATAACATTTTAAAAACATATACACTAAGATCGATATACTAGAATAAAAATTTCTTATTTTAAAAATGATTACATGCATATAACTTTAAATTAAAGTATAATAAAAAGCACTCATCTTTGGAGCTCTAAACATACTTAAAAAAAAAATTCTTCGATTTTTCTTTTGTTTATCTCATCATCATAGCCCGATCTACATCCCGGAATAAAACATTTATATCCCATCTTATATTTATGACATATAATTGCTATAATTAAAAATAATCGAGTAAAATACTTTCGGAATTTAACATAGAAGGCAGCCGCCAAATTTTACAGCGCCCTCTTTCGTTAAAAAAATATGACTATATATAAAATATTTTCGATATCCTCGCCTATTCTAGTTTCCCCTCCAGGTTCTTTCTCCGTGGTTTAAATTCCCGCACGTTTTTCAAATGCAGTGTGCTTGTGTTTTGGTTTTTACCAAAGTGTTAAAACATCATCTCTTCAGTATGATAAGATGGAAGATATCCTAATAAAACTTAACGTTAAAGCTTTCATAGCGAGATATGCTGCCGAATCATTACTATTTTAAGGAAATGCACCCTCATTTCGAAGGATTGGAAAGGAAACATCTTTGTAAATGGCTCCTTTTATGGCAAAAACCTTTGTCGACACTCGTGATATATGGATAAAAAGGTATCGTAATTTAACATCACTAGTGTCTCTGATTGTATCAAAGTTTTTTGAATTATGCATGTCTTTTTTTTGTTTTTACATATTACTGACAAATGGTCAGTCTGCATTTTGTTTGTGTAAAATTTCATCATGTTTCGTCATATAATAAATATTTTGTCGTTATAATAACTGCGTTATCACTGAAGCCCTCTTATACAGTAATGTTCTAGCCAACATATGCACTTTAAGTTTTAGTAAGTTTCTAGTAAAGTTTTAGTAACTTTTCATGTGGGATGGGAAGCAAGAATTTTCTTCTGTATACTTATTTTATCAATCATCTATCTAATACAAGTTATATGCTCAATCCTTTTTGATTTTTGATAAAAGTTGGTAGTTAACTTATTTCATGTTACAACCCACCCAGGGGTGTCACTTCTTAAACCAGCATACTGACGAAAGCCTAAAACCCCGAATCAGCCCCTCTTCTTTTCTGTAAACTTTCCAACGTTACCTAACTTCACCTGCAAAAGGTGCAGAGTCAGAAAAGCGGCGGCGCATCCACATACCTAAAGATATTTGCGGCTGTATTCTAAAATTAAGCAGTAAACATATTTTGTTTTACTTATATTCAACTCAACACATCTGTATATTATTTTTTTTTATCTATATATATATATTTTTTCTCCTCATTGCTTTAAAATGTATATTTCTTTTTTTCTTCTTATAATTGTCCTATATTAACTTATAAAGAGAAAAAAGACAATATGTAATTATAGAATTTTCTCCTAAAATTTGTTTTAATTTATGATGGTAGCTATTTATTTTGTTTTTAGTAATTGTAATTACTGTTCAATCTTTTACAATTAGGAAATGCATCTGCTAATATTCTTATCTGTCACGCCCCTTGTCCTGTGAGCGTCAGATAGTTGGAAGTCTGCCGTAGTTTTTAATACTATGATAGAATTTTGTGTTGAGTTTTTATTATATGAATTCAATGTTCTACAGTAATTGTAATTTCTCAGGTGTCGTTCATTTTTTCTTAAATAGGTTTTTAATGAATTACAAAACTCAATGCATATCCATAAAGCCAAAATTGAAGATACAGATCATATCACTCAAAGCAATCTTTAAACTGAATTATGCAGCAAAACATTTCTTTACAAGAGCTTTTTGAAAAAGAAACTTCTGTCTCACACAAAGGAAAATCATTTGTGTGTGAGCTATGCAACAAGAAATTATCTTTTAAGAGTGCTTTAAACAGGCATCTGTTAGTGCATACTGGTGCGAAACCTTGTGTGTGTGAAATATGCAACAAGAAATTCCCTTTTAAGAGTGCTTTAAACAGGCATCTGTTAGTACATACTGGTGAGAAACCTTATGTGTGTGAGCTATGCAACAAGAAATTCTCTTTTAAGAGTGCTTTAAACAGGCATCTGTTAGTGCATACTGGTGCGAAACCTTGTGTGTGTGAGATATGCAACAAGAAATTTTCTGATAAAAGTACTTTGAAAAAGCATCTATTAGTTCATACTGGTGAGAAACCTTTTTCGTGTGAGATATGCAACAAGAAATTCTCTCAAAAGACTCATTTAAAATATCACCTTCGCTCTCATACTGGCGAGAAACTTTTCGTGTGCGAGATATGCAATAAGAAATTCTCTCTTAAAGGTAATTTAAATACTCACCTTCGCTCTCATACTGGTGAGAAACCTTTTTCGTGCGAGATATGCAACCAGAAATTCTCCCGTAAGAGTGATTTAAACCAGCATCTGTTAATTCACACTGGTGAGAAACCTTTTGTGTGTGAGATATGCAGGAAGAAATTCTCTTTTAAGTGTGCTTTAAACGAGCATCTTTTAATTCACACTGGTGAGAAACCTTTTGTGTGTGATATATGCAACAAGAAATTCTCTCGTAAGGGTGATTTAAACCAGCATCTGTTAATCCATACTGTCGAGAAACCTTTTGTGTGTGATATATGCAACAAGAAATTCTCTCGTAAGACTAATTTAAACATGCATCTATTAATTCATACTGGTAAGAAACCTTTTGTGTGTGAGACATGCAACAAGAAATACTTTCGTAAAGGTGATTTAAACAGGCATCTGTTAATGCATACTGATGTGAAACCTTTTTGTGTGTCAGATGTGTAACAAGAAATTCTGATATAAGAGTGATTTAAGCAAGCTGCTGTTAATTCATACCCCTTATATGTGAAACATGCAACAAAAATTTTAGTTTAATGTCCATCTTCCTTCTCATACTGGCGAGAAACATTTTGTTTATAAAAGATTGTTACAAAATATTTTTTTCAGAAGGGTGATTTTATTTAGCATCTGTAGTTTGTTGCTGGTGAGAAACATTTTGTTTATGAGACTTGCAACCAAAATTTCTTTTAAAAGTGTACTATAAATGCTTATACGTGAAATATGGAACAAGAAATTTTCACAAAAACTAATCTGAGTGCTGAACTTCTCTCTCATAATTTGTTGTTTGCTATAGTCTAATTTTGATACTTCTTTTTTACAGGAACCTTGGCGTAATTTAATCTAAAGAAAGTAGGATTTGCCAAACATTATAGTCACCAAAATGAAAGAGTGGCCAATGAAAATATGTCTAATGTTATAAAGCTTATATATGTAGACTTATGTTGTATATTTTGTACTGTTTTACTATATGGTTTATTTATGTATAATTTAAATGGTACTTTTCGGTTAGCCGGGCGCCAGTGATATATGTAGTACATATATAAATACATATGTATATACATATATATATATATATATATATATATATATATATATATATATACACATACGTATATATATATATATATGTATATATTATTTAAAAGTATGTAAGGTATACAATAGTGTTTATAAACTTAGTTGCAAGATATGTGGTATGTCATATATAGGTCAAACTTCTGACCAGATTAATAAGCGTTTTAACAACCCTAAGTCTGATATCAGAAATTGCAAAACTAATAAAGAAGAACAAGAGATTGAAATTAGACATTTTAACAAGCATGGTATTGAAAATATGGAATTAACGGTTTTAAAGATAGTTCCTAAGAAAAGGGAAAGATTTATAAGTGAAAATGACATGATGATTAAATGTGGTACTGTGTACCCTTACGGGTTAAATGGTATGTTTAATGGAACTAACGTTATGAAAGAATTAAGAAACAGATTATTGGATGTTTCAATATATGAACGTATTGAACATCCCATGAATTATAAATTCATTAATGACATAGATCAAAAAGTAATTGCAAAAGGATATGATAATATAGATGAAATTAAATGTTTAATTCTTAGGTGTCATTTTGATGAAATAGTAAGAAATATAAAATTTATAAAATTTATTATATTTAATGTAAAAAAACCTTTTATAGTTGAATTGTTAAACTTATTGTATTCATATAAGAGTAATTACAATATGGATTTGGCTTTAGATATTTTGAGGTTAAGGATTAGATTACAACATTTGGAGGAATATCTGGGGAGATGCAATAACAACAATAAATTAGTTAATAGAATGTATTTCGTAATGGATTACATAGAAATAAAAAAACGTGGTATAAATATGGGTAATGTATTGAATAAATACAATGAAATGCTTCCAGATAAAGACATAGAAATTGTCAAGGTTTTTAGATACGATAAATGGTATGATTCGTATGGTTTTTAACTATAATAATTTTGCAAAAGAAATCGGTAGAAACAATGATAATAATTTATGTCATTGTAATGATCCAGGCTATAGTGATTATGTGGATGTGGATCACGGTCACGTATTGACTGGAAATTTAGATATTGTCAAGGATAATACATTGAGGAATTACATGCAATACGGTACAAAATTTCGTTTAAAAAGGTTAAACACTAACGATTTTATAAAAAAACGATTAAAAATCAACGTTGAAATGTTTGTACATAAACTAATGAACAAATTTTGCTTACCAGAAATAGCATTTCTGGTATGGAAACATAATGTATTGAAGGATTTGAGTTCAATTTACTGCGGTAAAACGGGGGGGGGGGGGTATTTTGATAGAATTATAATTCATTAAAAGAATCTCTTAAGGATTTACAGAGTAATTTTGTTATTACATATATAGATAAAGCAAATACAAATTTTGTAATTATTTGTAAAAAGCTATATAGTAACCAACTAAGACAGTGTTATAATAATAAACATAATTATGGGTTATTAAATACCAATGTAAAAGAAACAGAAAGAAGAATTGGTGCATTTTACAAAAGGTTAAAATACACACAACGTAGTAAGGAATTACCTTATATGGTATTGGTTCCTAAATTTCATAAGGACCCCCATTGCCTTTCGTACAATTACATGTGGTTTTGGAACTTATTTAGAAGTTGCTAATAAAAAGTTTTTGAATATTTTGCAGAGTTTATTTGAAGTGGCTTTAAAACAAAATAACACTTGTATAATAAAAAATAGTTTTGAGTTACTTAATAGATTGAAAGGATTGAGTAATATAAAAGGCTTATATGTTTATGATTTTGAAGATTTATATAATAGCATTGATTTAAATGATCTTAAAAATAAAATTTTTGATTTTTTTAAGCGGTACAATACTTTAGGTAAGGACTTGGATCATTTAAGAAATTTATTTAATTTTGTAGTTAATGAAAATTATTTATTCGATGGTAAACATGTGTTTCAGCAGATAAGGGGTATACCTATGGGGGGCAGTTGCAGCTCAGTACTTGCAGATATATATTTATTTTTATATGAGGTTAATGATACATTAAATAAGGATTTTTTAAGTTTTAGATATATTGATGATGTTTTGTTGGTAAGGATCAACGATTCCAACAACGAATTTAATTTAGATTATTACCCCCAAGGTTTGATATTAAAGAGAGCTTCATATGATATAAAATATGTAAATTATTTAGACCTTACTATCGACATCGAGAGGGGTGACTTGAATACTTACATTTACGATAAGAGAAGGGATTACAACTTTGAAACAATAAGGATTTTAAATTTTAATTCCAATGTACATATTTCTATTTTCAGAAATATATTTATCAATATTATTAAAATATTATTAGTTTAATAAGGATAGTAAAATTAAATTCTAATCATAATAGTATAATAAGTGACATTATAAATCTATATGATAATGCAATGGTTCAGAGTTATCCTATTGGTTTGTTGAATAGTTTGACAAATAGTTTCGTTAAGATAAAGAATACCATGATACTCTCCTTTTAGCGATTAAAAATATCGTCAAATAATTGTAGGTTTTATGAGGAGTTCTGTCTGGCTGCATTGTTTTTTTCAACTTTGGTTAATGCTTTCCATGGTCAGTTTGGTTGTGACAGGCATGGGGGAAGTTTCACGTGTCAGCATGCAAGTCTTTAGCCTTGTAGCCTGTCTCCATCGGTTGAGTTCTTTTTGTTTATAATTTTGTAGGAATATATAATATTATATATAATTTATTTTTTGTTTATAATTTTGTAGGTGGTTATTTGTTAATTTTTCTCTGCTGTTCAGGTGTTTTGGGATTAGTTGTAAAGTATGTGGTTTTGGTATTATATATATATATTACTGGCGCCCGCCTAACTGAAAAGTACCATTTAAATTACTAAAACTCCTGGTCATAAAAGTGAACATCAGCTGTCTAAAATTCATTTCTATTTTTATTTTTCTTTATATAATATTAAAAAAATTGCAATTCTCAAGCTGTAGTGTTTATATTCATAAGCTTATAAGATTTTCTGATAATTGGGGAAATATAGATTAAAGAATCTTTGTGCTAAGCATGATTCCCCACAGTGAAATTATTTTACTGTAAAACTGACTTTCTTATAAACTTTCAAGATAAAAATTAATTTGTTTTAAAAGGAGGAGGTCTGACTACATGAGGCATCATTAATTTTTGCTTAAGTTTTGATCATTTTTTCTATTTCTGGACTTTAGTATATCTTTGGGTGTGCTTTATGATGTTGTTTTATTAGCTAAGCATTGCATAGTACGAGACATTATTCTATTCTAATAATGATATTTACTTATCAGCCAACCACAAAACATCGGCATATGTTGCAGCAGTTGGTTAAAATATAGGGTAAGTGATGCCCATTGACGGTAATGTATTTAAATACTTTAATGTACCCTGTCTATAAATTTCCATACATATCAACTATCGTATGAAAAATTAATTAAGCGTGAAAATGTTTTTCCGAGATTACTTACTATTCATAGAATGAATAATAGCCATATAATTTTGTGCCATCCTGTTTATAAATTTATTTAAAATGTACTCACACCATTTAATGTAATAAACATTAGTTCAGCAGAAAAATTCATATATGTAATTGAAAATATATTTTCTACAATTCTAACCCATATACCATTATTTGTTCTAAATCTTTTTTGTGGCATCTATACACATGTATACATATCACATAGTACATTAAAATTTAATTTGGCTGAAAAAATGTATAAAACAACTGTAAATGCTTTTCCAGAAATTACCATCTATATATAACACTGCAAGTCGTGTGACTGTCATGAACAGTTACGGGCCCACCGCTTCGCTTTTCATATGCCAAGCGGTCATTATTACGCAAAATTATTTTTTCGAATACAACTATATAAAAGTTACATTTTTATAAAGATCGTTCAATAAAAATTAATGTTTACATTCGAATATGTGTATATCCTGAGATAACTTCAGTTGAAATTAGGTTGATAGCCATATATCTCTAGAGATTCATTGATCATGAGTGATACAAATATTAAACCATGAAGGTAATCATTTACAAAGCTAATTCTCCAACAATGAATTTTGCAGCTCAATTTTTTTTAAATCGCGCTTGTAAGCCAATCAAAGTTTAACATAATTATGAGATGTGAAGTGCTATACAAATCAGCTTCCTTCACGATCTTTGCTTGACGAAGTTAAATGTAAACAAATACAACTCATGTAATAGTATTTAATGAATTAATTTTAAAACCAATTGTCAGTAAATTTGTTATTTGCATATATCCGTGCCCAGTAGGTAGATCACCGAAAATGATTGTTAATCGCCAAACATATATACTATTGTCAAAGGTCAGTTGCTTTCAAAACAGTAATTTAATATACATTTATTAAATACATAACATCATTAAAAATGGTAAATAACATAGAAGCAAACAAAAAAAACAATAATTAAGCACATAACATCAGATTGACGGCTTTGGGCTAAGTTGTTTATGATGGTATTTATTTTTGACTGTATGTTATTATCCATCAAAATGAATAAGGTACTTCTCTATTATCCCGTCGACTACTTTTCATAACAAAAAACTATCGCTAAACTGTAACGCCAAACAAATGGGAGAAAATTGCCATTGGAATATCAAAATAAGTAAATAAATAAAATATAAGAATTTAAGGACACAATTGTTATTTTAATGAATGAAATAACTATAAATCAGTAAAAAATAATGAAAAATACACGCAAATGTTGAATTAAAAACCGCTTGATGACATAACAAACACGTATAATGCTTCTGACATCAAGTAAATGGGACTGCATTTTGGGCGTTTAATCTTACAGTTTGGCGATAGTCTTTTGTTATGAAAAGTGGTCGACGGGATAATAGAGAAGTACCATGAATATGATATATATGTTAATGACATACTATATCTATGAATATAATATACATATCTGTATTATATTATAGAGTTATATATAAATTCTTCTGCAATTGCTTTTAGTATTTCTACTACATAATATTAACTATAGAGTTACAATACAGAGAGGGGGAAAAATGGTTAAAATGATTGGTATTATAGGCGTCATTGTTGGCGCAGTGTATTTACCTGACACGGATCTTAAAAATCAGTATACATTAAACATAAATGCTGAAGTCAGTGAGCTATGCAGGTGTGAAAATTCATGAACTGTATCAAGAAAGGAGACAAAAAAAAAAAAAGAAACTAAATCAGACAAAGATCGGCATTTTGAAGAAAGTCGGTAATTTTTTAATCAGCTTGCGTGTCAGGGGTCAAAAATGGGTGATTCTGAAATAAAACATGCTTTAAAAGGAACATGACTACCATAAGTGGCTTCCAAAAGTTCTATGTTTCACCAAACCATGAATATGGCACATTATCCAAGACGATTAGATGAAAATAATGATAGATTTTCTAATCTTCTATAATCGAGTCCACAGTCAAGATTAGTGTGAAACAGAAAAGAAATTAGTAGCAATATAGTTTAATGTAAATGTGGATATCATTAAAAGCTCTTCACAAAAAGCAGTTCATTGCACCAAATGGTATTAGCAAAAATACGCAAATTGTCAATGCAGTGGCGTAGCTACGTTTTTTGGCGCCCGGGGCAAGGAACAAATTTTGCGCCCCCCCCCCCCCCCCCAATAAAAAAAACAAATTTTTCCTCAAGACGGAAAGAAAGTCCTTCCGGCTTGTACAGGAGGAAAAGGTAGCTTTCCTTTTCCTTGTTTTTAAGAATTAAACGAATTTTACTCAAACACACGAAGGTAAAATGCGTGGAACACGATAATAGAAGATTCCTAATTTTAGTCAATATTTGGGAATTTTGAAAAATTGTCAGCTATCGCAAATTTATGCCGACTTTTTCATTTATGACGACCTACTTTTATCTCCAAGATGTTTAGCTATGTAGTTTTAAGAGTATGATAGTAGCAACAATGACTACAACAATGAAAGTAAATAAGTAAATTATTTGCTAGAAATCCCGTTTGCGAAAACTCTTAAATTAAACCCGATTATGGGGAAAAAAAATCTGCTGCCTTGTTACATTTACAAGGTACGTACACTCTTTAAAAATTACAAGGAGTTTCATATTATCCGAAGTGACAAAACTGCAACAAATATTTTTCAATTGACTGTTTTTTTTTTCTTAAGGTGCATTTCGTGAAATTAAAAAATATCATATAGATAGTTTTTTCTAAAAACAAAAAGGTTAAGTAAAATGTCTTTTATATTTTATTTTAAAATCTGTCATGACATTTTAACTAATTAACATTTGTCATGACATTTTAACAAATTGAAAATGTGATCCTTACACTTATAGAATAGATTTGTAAGGAAAGCATGAAAGAAAAATATTGCGAAAAGTTTGATTATACAAAAGTGTGGTTTTGAAATTTTCTTTAAAAATTTTCAATGAAATATATTTAACACAAAATGAATTTTACCTAAAGAATAACTTTTTGCTTGATTAAATCATAAAACTTTCGCAAAACCTTTCAATAATATCAATAAAAACTGCATCTGAAAACTTACATCGGTGCACCTTATTTGCTAACTTTTATTACCGTAAAATTTTTACTTTGATTAGCCCATTGATATTTGTCCATTCAGATTTAATTATATTATTTTATGTCTCTTTTGCTTTCTTTTAATCATGATGGCTAATCCTTATTTGAAAAGCAATCTAAAAAACTATTTACAAGCTTGTTGTTTAAAAGTAGCGCCGAAACTTCAGTTGCGTCCCAGAAACTTATAATATTGTGGCTTAGCCATAAAAAGTATGCAAATGATCTCTGCAATAGCATATCTGACTTTTAATAAATCCCGGATAGAACGAGCGAGGAATTTCGATTTCCAATATACTAAATCTCTAAAAGTTTAGCATATGGATGGACTGCCCGTTTTCTGAAAGTTTTCATGAACTTTTATTTTTATTTATTTTATAAAATTTTGCCCTTTAAAAAAATATATATCTGAAGATTTAACAAAACATTTTAGTTATAAAATTATCGATGATTAGCGCTATCTTTAACTTTGGAATTCATCTATTATACTTTTGTCTTTACTCAATAAATAAAGATTTCATTAATAATACATGAATTCGTTTTTAGGGTTTCGTACATCTCACGAAACCCTATTACTCCCGATCCGTTGTCTGTCTGTCACAGACCTATTCTCAGAAACTATGTAACTTACAGAGTTGAAACTTTGTGTATATAGCTGAATACCAGCTATAAAGAGCTCAAAATTTTAAAATTTGAAAAATTCTTATTATTTTAATAAATAGAGATAAAAAACCAAAATTCTAACAGCCTTTTCCTATTACATTTAAACATTTTTCGTTATAGCACATGCCAAAAATTAAAATCCACGATGAAATTCTTTCTACAATAATTAATTTTCCATCAGACGATTTCCACGTGAAAAATGAAAATGAAATAAAACGTTCCACCCATTGAAAAAAAGATTAATATGAAATAAAAATGATTGACGTCACAGTGGTAATAAAACAGAAAATTTCAAAGATTTCTCAATAATACAAGGAGTATGTGTATGTGTATGTACACAAAGCAGATTAATATCACGTCATTAGAGAATTAAAAAGAAAATCTGACGTCCTATTGGAAGTTTAACGAATTTTTCAGAAGTTTGAGAATAATACAAAGCGAGTATCAATATGAGTATAATAGAGAATAGTAAATATATGAGTTTGAGAAACATATTGAATAATGATAAAAATCTGATTATGGAAATATTCGCCTATTTTAACATTTTGAAGGTGTACAACTTGTTTAATTTTGAAATTATTTTTTTTATATCGCATTTAGTCCGCGTGACAGATATTATTATGACAGAATATAATAGCCGGCTTCGCCCGCTATCGGGCTGGTTTGGATACTCGAAAAAACGAAAAAATAGACCGGTAATTTTTTTCTTTATAAAAAACAAAAAACATGTTTTTTTTTTTTTTGCTAAATGAAATTTATTTGGATTTATTAAAGAAAGGATAAAGTGTTTTGAAAGGAATATTAAACGAAACCTTTTGAGCGATCTTCGATCACACTTACCCACTGTTTATTTATTTCCTTTTCATTTAACTTGCTTTTTGTAAAGTAAAAATGGAATTTTTTAATTGATTTTTCATCCACTTCCTGATAGACTAGAATTATAAAAATTAAGTATGCAGGTGTATTTCAGAAGACAACACAGCATTTTACTATTTTAAGAACTTTATTATCTATGTATATTACCAGCGGGTACGACCGAGCAATGCTCGGTCAACATTTGCTTTGTGTTCAACTTGGTAGTTGAATCATGTATGTCGGCTCCTATTGGAAATTTCTAGAAAATTATTTCAGATTCTAAAAGCCAACATTTTCGCCAAATGTCGCCAAGTTTAGCGACATTCTTTCATTTAGCACCAAGCATGCGTTGAGAAAGCTCTATGTACCCTAATTGGTTCAAATCTGTTTTCGAGAACGTTTCATGGACTCTGATTTGTTGAATTATGTATCTCAGCTTCTATTGGGAATTTCTAGAAAATTCCGTCATATTCTAAAAGTCAAATTTTTGCGCCAAATTCGCCAAATTTGGCGATTTTTTCTTTTGACGCCAAGCAAGTGTTTTGGCATTGGTAATCTTAAAAGTCAATTTTCCTTATCATACGTACCCTGATTGGTTGAATTCTGATTTTGAGAACGCTTAGCTTGACCCATAATGACCCATGACCAAAATGACCCACTAATTGCATTTTCTCGAACATGTGACCTAGCCCAACAGTCTTCTCGTGCTCGAAAACTATAGGATGCAAAATTTAGTGTAAATAGTCTGAACCGTTTTTAAGATAAAATAACTTAACCCGCAATGACCCAGAAATGATCCACTAATCGAATTTTCTAGGACAGGTGACCTAGCCCAATGATTTTCTCATGCCTGAAACTCGTAGGATACAAAATTTAATCAAAATCGTTAGAGCCGTGTTTTAAATAAAATTATGTTGCCCCGCGTTGACCCAAAAATGACACACTAATCGAAAGTTCTCGAACATGTGACCCAGCCCAATAGTCTTCTCGTGCCCAAAAATGGTAAGGTACAAAATTGTCAAAATCGTTTGAACCGTTTTTTAGATAGAATTAGCTTGACCCTGACCCTTGATGACCCAAAATGACCCACTAATCCAATTTTCTCGAACACGTGACCTAGCCCAATGGTTTTCTGGTGCCCGAAAACGATAGGATACAAAATTTCGTCAAAATCGTTAGAGCCGTTTTTAAAATAAAATTTGCATAACCACACACAAGATTTTCTCGTATTATAATATACGAGCAGGGAAGACCGAGCTATGCTCGGTCAAAATTAAATCTGAGTTCAAATATCATGACCCATGACCAAAATGACCCACTAATTGAATTTTCTCGAACATGCCACTTAGCCCAACAGTCTTTTCGTGCCCGAAAACCATAGGATGCAAAATTTAGTGTAAATTGAGCCGCTTTTTAGATCTTGACCCACAATGACCCAGAAATGACCCACTAATCGAATTTTCTCGAACATGTGACCTAGCCCAATGATTTTCGCGTGCCCGAAACTCGTAGGATACAAAATTTAATCAAAATCGTTAGAGCTCTTTTTTTTATATAAAATTAATTTGACCTACTTTGACCCAAAAATGACCCACTAATCGAAAGTTCTCGAACATGTGACCCAGCCCAATAGTCTTCTCGTGCCCGAAAATAGTCGGATACAAAATTTCGTCAAAATCGTTTGAACCGTTTTTTAGATACAATTAGCTTGACCATGACCCAAAATGACCCACTAATTGAATTTTCTCGAACATGTGACCTAGCCCAACAGTCTTCTCGTGCCCGAAATACATTGGATGCAAAATTTAGTGTAAATTGAGCCGCTTTTTAGATTTTGATCCACAATGACCCAGAAACGACCCATTAATCGAATTTTCTCGGACATGTGACCTAGCCCAATGCTTTTATCGTGCTCGAAACTCGTAGGACACAAAATTTAATCAAAATCGTTAGAGCCGTTTTTTAGATAAAATTAATTTGACCCGCGCTGACCCAAAAATGACCCACCAATCGAAAGTTCTCAAACATGTGACCCAGCCCAATAGTCTTCTCGTGCACGAAAATGGTCGGATACAAAATTTCGTTAAAATCGTTTGAACCGTTGTTTAGAATACAATTAGCTAGACCATGACCCAAAATGACCGACTAATCGAATTTTCTCGAAGATGTGACCTAGCCCAATGGTTTTCTGGTGCCCCAAAATGGTAGGATACGAAATTTCGTCAAAATCGTTAGAGCCATTTTTAAGTTAATTTTTGCATATATATATATATATATATATATAACCACACACAAGATTTGCTCGTATTAGAATATATATAATATATATGATAAAGGACAAACGTGTCCGTGCGTAACGCTGACGTCATTTTGCGAATGGCAACACCGGACGATGAAGTTTTGGTTATGCGATTTCTGCTACTGCAATTTTTTCAATTTCTAAATATCGCACATTTTTAATTTTTACACCGTTATATAGGAAAAAAAATCTACTTTCGAATGCAATTTGTTTGAAAACTGTATCGCAGTTTACGTAATTATTATAGCATTTAAATTAAATTTCAAGCATGGTTTAAAAAAAAACAAAATCCATCTCTATCTCTTGCAGACGATTACTAAATATTAATCCGTTTGCATTTTAAACACTATAAAAAGTTCAAAATTTGTTTCCAGCTAATATTCAATAAAGAAATTAAAATTTCATTAAGCAATAAATAAAATAGTGTCAATAAAACACAAATTTAACAGACATGTAACTGAAGTAAACGCCCTTCCTCGTGCATTTAATAATTTCGCGCCAACTTTCAGGTACGTAATCATGTAAAGTGCGAAGAGTGTTGAGCCATCCCTAGAAACATTTACAGAAACTTTTTCTTTCATAATTTCAATATAATAAAATGTTTCACTAAAGAAAACATTCACAGACACAAAAAAATAATGTCAAAAATTTTTATTTATTGTCAAAATATGAGAGATAATTTCGGTTAAGAACCCCTCTCAATTTGGCGCCCCTTGGCAGCGGCGCCCGGGGCGGTCGCCCCCCTTGCCCCCCCTTAGCTACGCTACTGTGTCAATGGACCCAATTACGGTAGATTACTTAATTGGTTTTGAAATCACCGCATTAGCGAACGCATTGCAACTGATAAGCAAACGGAAATGGAGCATAAATGCCTAACTGAGTTAAGCGGTGTTTTTCAAGAAAGATAACAATTAAAATTATACGAAGAGCTCACATGATCGCAAACCATTCTTGATTTATCCATAAGAATCTTCCGATTTGGTGAAGGATTAAGCCAGTAAATTAAATTGTAGGTAAAAGTAACATGATGCAGTGCTTAGCACTACATTTAAAGGAGTCAAAACTGGTCACCAAAGGCGGCTTGTAAATAGCGAGTTATGTATCCATATCCTTTTTTCTCTGCCCTGTATACGAATTTTGTATATTATATCCACATCACTTAGTATAGTAAAATTAGGCTCAGTTGAAAAATGCATAACATAATTGATAACGAATTTTAAGGAATTCTTAACCATATTGGAATACTATACTATATTGGAATTCTTTTGGGCAGGTCTATATATCAGCAGGGCCCGGTTAACCTCTGAATCTAGGTGAAGCACAATATCATTTTTGCCCCCCCCCCCTTTCATTTGGCAAAAGTTTTCATAATTTTTCATTCCTGAAAACTCACCAATGATGCTAATATTATTCCCGGAAGTAGCTTAACCGAGGTCACACGTATTTCATTAAACAACTTTTTTATGTTCCCTGTATACCCAATTTCCCAGGTGGTTTCTAACAGGCACATCAGGATGCTAAATGATTAATTAACATCCTGTTGATGACATTCATATTTCCCTGTTAAATGAATTTCGTAAAGCAGTGCGTAGATATCTCCTCTTGGATTAAGAAAACTTTCTTTTACAAAACAAATTTTAAATACAATGTAAATAAATGAAAATAGGCATTAGAGGACCCTCTTTACAGTCATTTTGTGACCTATTTCAAATTTTAGAGAGGAAGCATGTATGTACTTCCCCTCTAAAATTGCCTTTTGGAAAATTAGGCCCTGTATATCAGGCATGTCAAACTTGAATACCATCGAGGGCCAAATTAAGCATTATACAAAGCTACCTCTTACTAAAATTGTATGCATGCGAATTTAAAAGCAATTTATACTTTAACTTAAAAAAAGAAACTATTACAATGCATCAAGTCTGCATCAATGCAGCAAGTTACAATGCATCAAGTCTTACAATGACCAAGTCTATAAAATTTGATTGAATTTTGTTAAGTTGTATTTATTTTTAAAACTAATTGGGCTGTTAATTTAAAATGCCATTTATTAGTACCGTATTTTATTACTTTTTCTCATACATTGCATGAATGCTGTTACTCTGCCCCCGAGACTACTGTGTGAGCTCGATACTGCCACAGTCATCCGATGTACCGGGTGATTATAAATAAAGTTATACTACTCAGACCAATCTGGAGTCCGTTCTGGCTGACGGATTTCGTTGAAACTTTGTATATACGTTTTATGGACCATGGGGAAGAGAAATATCCGATAAAAAATAGTTCAAATTTCGACCACCAGGTGAAAAGATGGCTCATAAAGAACCGGAAACACAAATTGGAAAAGCAAAAATCACACGCCATATCGCTTCAATTCCTGAAGAATCACTTCATGCTTCTGTTGAACATGTTTTAACACACTTTGAACATGTTATTAACACAAATGGAATGTGCATTGAACAAATGCTGTGATTAAATAAAGTTTTATGTTTCCAATTTGTGTTTCCGGTTCTTTAGGCGCCATCTTTTCACTTGGTGGTCGAAATTTGAACTATTTTTTTATTGGATATTTCTCTTTCTCATGATCCATATAACCTATATACAGTAGACGTTCGATTTTACGAACCTCTTTTTAACGAACACTAACACTTGCGAATTTACGAACTAGAGAGTGGTCTCGAATACACTCCCATAGATACAATGCAATTTTTCGCTCCCAATTACGAACTACAGATTATGAAAATCTCTTTTTTGCGAACTCAATTTTCATATTTCTGCAATTTTGTTTTCAAATATCGGAACGCAGTGCCAACGTCAATTAAACTTTCAAAATGTGCAATGAAACAGTAGGCACAATTTAAGAATGTGTAGTCTTCCCACCCCCCCCACCCCCCTTTCGAAGGGAGGGGACATAGCAACAAGTTCAACTAGCGTCACGTGGTTCATGTGGTTGCTTATCAGTGATTTTAAAAGCCGTGGGCGGAAGGCTTCTGATTGGCGAGTGAAGCTCGGACATCTTTCTCGAACCGCCTATGCCCATTCAACAGGCAGGTGTCATTGTTGAATGGGGAAAGGAGGGCTTTTAAAAGATTGGGTTCTGTAATCGATTATTTTCACCTGTACTACACAATCTGTGAAATCTCGTAAGTCGAGAGGGAGATAGGGCCAGAGTCGTTAGAGAATTTCAGTATGTCGCAGTAGAAGAAACGTACGTGTTTATCTGTTGAGGTAAAAAAGATGTAATGTTTTCAAAGCATGGTAACATATTTTTCTCTGTACTAAAATTATTTTTTGTGCATAAATTTGCATTTATTTCTTGTATATTTAAAAAAATACATGTATAACTTTATTTCAAAATAAATAATCTTGAAATACTGCTTCATCTAGGAAGAAGGGGTAATTTGATAAAAATATACAAGCAGATATAAAAGGCCGGTTCTACGCCAGCGGCGTGACCTCTGCGTGACCTCTGTATACTGTAGAGGTCATGGCGGCGTAGAGGTGACTGTGTGGTGGAGGGGAGGCGATAAGAGCACTGGGCGATAAGGATGGTTGATAAGGAGATTATTTTAATTAATTTTAATTGGGGGACTTAGAAAATTTCGAAGCAATTTTTTTTTCAGCTATAGTAGGGTGGGAAATATTTTTTCAATTTGTAAATTGCATTTAAAAATATTAATTAAAAATGTTCATTAATTTTAATGGGGGAACTTAGAAAATTTTGAAGCATTTTTTTCGCGGAGATTTGGGGGACGAGGTGAATTTCAACGGATTTATTTGTGCGAATTAGAAATTTAATTAATCTTAATTGGGGAACTTAGAAATTTTTACGATTTTTTTTAACTAGAGTAGACTATTCGATTCTCAACGTGAGTACGCAGTTTGAATGTGCAGTAGAATGGTAGATGCGAATGAAAAATAGTAATTAAAAAGGGTCATTAATTAATTTTAATTGGCGGACTTCAACATTTTTAGGGCAAACAGGCGCGTTTTAATGAATTCGATACAGTTTATGGTAAAAAATACAGGGTCCCCATATGAATTATACTGCACTCAATTCTAATAGCTCCCCCTCCCCCTCCCCTTTTTACCCAGAGGGGCCCTTCGATAGACTAACAATACACACTTTAAAAAATATAGAATGATATAAAAAGAAGAATTTTAACGTATATATAAAAGTGTAAATAAACAAGAATGAAAAATCATGCATAACGTCACAATTCATGAATCACTTTCCAACATTGTCGAAGTGTTATGTGAACAAAATATAATTTTACCATCTAGTGCATAGTTAATTAAAATAGTGAACAGAAATCCTTTTTAATAAAAAGAATCCCTTCACAAAAAAAAAAATCCAATAAATTATTACGGAAACGCTTCAGTTCATTGACCCCTCTTTTTTTCCCCCTTCGAAGTGTGAACTCGCATTATACTATAGGGTGCCTTCATAAAATAAATGAGATACGTGTCCTATTCGAATAAAAAATCCCTTCACAAAAAATTGTAGGGTTTCCATGTTTGAATAAAAAGGCACCCTTCACAAAAATCCAATTATGCATAAGAACCCTTCCTAAAATCAGGTAATTTATACCTTACCCTTTTTTTTTCAATTCAAGTTAGGCTAAAAGTACAGTTTACACACCGATAGGTTCAAAATATAGAAATCCTTCAAAAGAAACTGGAAACAGTTATAGATATTAAGCTACCTTCATAAAATAATGCGACAATGTGTGTCCCAGAGCCCTTCACAAAATAGTATAACCCTATTTGAACCCCAGGATCGCTTCACAAAATAATTGGGCAGATCCCCTTTTTAATAAAAAGGTAATCCTTCACAAAAAATCCTGTGAATTATTACGGACACCCTTCAGTTCATGGACCCCTCTTCCCCCCCCCCCCTTCGAAGTGTGAACTCGCATTAAACTATAAAATCCCTTCATAAAATAAATGAGATACGTACCCTATTCGAAAGAGCCCTTCACAAAAAAGTTGTAGGAAGGCCCTTCACAAAATTGAAATGCGTGTTAGAGGAATCATATGATATAAGAAAATAATTAATATATTTTTTTAACTGGGCCCTCCTCCGCCCGCTATTTTTTATATAGCGCCCCAGTATTTTTGCAGCAAACTCTTTTTTCAAGAGTGTATGAAAACTGTTAGGCTCATATGAAAAATTAGACCTTATACGAAAGAAATGCAACTTATGAAGAAAAAGAATTATATTTTTTAAACTGGGCCCTCCACCGCCCGCTATATTTCTTATAGCGCCCCAGTATTTTAGCAGCAAACTCTTTTTTAATTCAATGTTTCATATATGAAAACTGTTATGCTCATATGAAAAATTAGCCCTTAGACGAAATAAATGCAACTTATGAAGTAAATAATAGTTATTATTTTTTACTAAAATCATTCAGAATTAATATCTAATTTTTAATTATTAATTATCTAATTTTTTATATGTGAAAATTAAATTCTCTAACCTTTCCATGCTACACAAGTCCAGGCAGGCTTTCTCATCGCTATTGGCATCGGAGGTAATCCCCAATACTGAGTCACTGATAACAGATTGTATGAAGCCCGGTTTAAGGGCTTTTCTCAAATCCAAAACAGGCTACTTTCTGACACATGTTTTAATTTCATTTATGATCGCAAATGCATGATATTGGCAGATTTCCTTTTTCAGAAACTATGTAATCGAAACATTTTTTCTTTTTTTTTTTTTTTTTTTTTTTTTAGTAAAGTCGAAAGATTTTTCAAAAAATACTCTTCAAGTCACCGTTTTGAACCGAATTCTCTAAGCGGCAAAACAGAAAAGTGCGAAAAACATCTCATCACGTAACACGAATCGCTTATAACTCGCTAAATAATTTACTTTTGCACTATAATATTGTTACCATTATTAAAGTTTCTACATAGATTTTACTGATAGCATTTATTTTACTCACACAAACCTACGCATACTTTTTATACTTTTAGTTATTTTTATATGCACACTTTGAGGTATATATAATTTTTCGCTTAACAGAGAACATAGGGATTTTTCAAATATATGTCACATGGCTCAATCTTGTGAGACTCAAAATGATATATTCCTAGAATATAAGTTCTATTTCTGAGTTAAATTAGGTGCACTGCAAAAAATAATGTGCTTCATTTTTTTTTATAATTCTTCAAAAGATATGAATAAAGCACATATGTTTTACACTGAATACATTATTTAGCATAGCATGCAAATAAAATCTAGGAACTTTTCGAATAAACGTTACTAACATATTCTAACATATAAGAAATAATCGCATGCCTCAGATTTTTTTTTTTTTTTTTTTTTTTTTTTACTAGTGAATCCATAACACTTTTTTTTAATTAGAATTCAAAATAATATGATAGAAATGAAATATTTGTTTAAAATTTTGTGAGAAATCTATACGGTTTAGTTTTAGATCGACACTACCTTACATATTAATTAGTAAAACAAAATTCAATTTTATGCTTTCGAATACAGAAATTTTAATAATACTGCTTGAAAAAGATTTTTAAGTAAACTATATTTCTGTTTATTGAAACTTTACACTAATATTTTCTCAAGAATTTATACTAACTGAAACAGTGACAATTAAAAAATAATAATTACTTATGCAAGAAATTATGTATTTGGAGGTTTGCCTTTTTCATTCAATATGTAAACTTATAGCAGTGATTGCGTATGTTATGAAAAGAAAACATATGCAAATAATTTTACTTAAAATAAATACTTTAAGATTAGAATTTGCATTTAACTTACCCTATAATACATATGCAAAAATTTTAATTAACATAAATAGTTTACACCAATGTGATTATAACAGCACAAAAATAAATTCATGAATAATAATAAGTACAAACTATGTCACTATAATGTGGGCATATTTTAAACTGTAATAGGTTAACAGTTATATTATATGGCATAAAGATTTACATATGAATATATCATTTTACTCCGATATAAAATAAGCAATTTTAAAATAAAACATATATTATTAAAAACACAATTTAAAATAAAACATAATTATTAATAAAACATATATTATTAGGCTACAGCGTGACCATAAATTAAAAGAGGTCCCATTTTTTCCCCCTAAAGGGCTCATTTTTCTAAATGCCCCTTTGAGCGTAGTGAGACTAGTTCTATACGAATATATTTTAATATATATATATATATATATACATACTATAAAAAATTAATTAAGATACATACATACTTGCAGAATTATAAAAAAGAAATCACATTACCTCTTATTTTATATTCAGAAAACGGTAGAGGATTCATTCCCCACCAAACTAACTTGATATATGCCTTAGAGAGATAACACATACTTATGTTTATCGCATGACTAATAAGTGTATCACCCCCCTATTCACAAGTAGAATTTCGTGTAAAGTTCTTCTCAAATACATACAGACCCCTTTCTGACACATTTTTAAATTTATTTTTGTTCGCAAATGCATGAAATTGACAGATTTTCTTACTGAGTCATTATGTATTCGATACAAGTTTTTCATTTTTTGGTAAAGACAAAATATTATCAAAGTCGGCGTTTTGTTATCGCATAAAATATATTAACAAGTCCTGTAAAAATATATTGACAAGACATGAACTATTGATAGATGATTTAAAACATATTGGTTATAAAAAACATATATATATATAAATTTATCATTACCTACAAATGTCAAGCACGATTTACTGGACTTCACCTAAATTCAACTAGAATCTTCACCACGTGGTTTGATTACGTCACTGATCGCGATAACATTCTAGATAAGATTCACTTATAAGAACACATTTCAATTCATTTCTTCTAAAGAAAGTATACGAGTTGGTTGTAAGGTCTAGGTATGTGTATATATAAAGTAGGTAAGTATTAATATATTTTTAAAGTACTTTTTATTTTGTTTTAAAAGAAATGGTTATTTTTCTCTTTACGTAGGGTAGTCACAATTAAAACATAAACTATTAAATTTAATCTTTAGTAATACAAAGACTTAAACCTACAGAAACGCAGACATCCTTTTCGTTATATTCATGCAGACTTTAAGATATATCACATATGTTCTTTCTTTTACCATGATACGTATGGATTTTTAAATGTACGTCACGTGACTGTCTAAAGCGAGATTGATACTTAAAATCATTAATATATGTGAATTCTTTCGTATAGCTCTGTATAGATGCTACTCACCAAATATATATTTATATATACTAAAATCTGTAAAGTTTTAAAATGCTTCAATGATTATTCAATGCAAAATACTAACTATGAAATATTAATTTAGATATATGCTAATGTTTAAACTTAAAAAAAAAAATTGGGATAAGAGATAGATTCATTAACCTATTTAATTAAAACCTAATTCGATACAAGTCTTGTTAAAACAGAGATTATAGTTAAAATACACATTAATTATACTGCATTAATGCGCTACCTCACCTATATTATCACAGAAATACCTTCGATAAAATTTAGACTAACAATACGCACCTAAAAAATCTATACAGAGTACCCAGAAAATGATAGGAATGAATGAAAAATTTTAACGTAAATTATAAAATAGGATCTACAATAAATGACAATAAATAAATATGAAGGAAAAATCATGAGTCATGGTATACTTTATGAAACACTTTCCAATGCTATGGGACTATCGTTAAGAATTTGAAATAAGTGAATTAGATTTAATAATTCATACTGGAAATGTATTTTAAAAAAAATTAGTAGCTTTGCATACTTTTAAATCATTCAAGACATATGATGAAGATTTAACCGCTGTAGAACGACTAAAAACTAGCATTTTAATGACCCGACCATCTATGTTGGATTTTCTATTTTAGTATTATCTAAATTAGTTATGTATGATTTTCATTACAATTTTATAAAGAAAACATACAAAGATCGTGCAGTTTTACTCTTTACGGATATAGATTCCTTAACTTATCATATTAAAACCAATAATATTTATAAGGATATGGAGCACCATCATGATTTTTTCGACTTTTCTGAATACTCGAAATCCCTTCGTCTAAACCGCACAAGTTTCGAACCCACAAACATATAATCAGACTTGCCATTTTATAACCACGACGCTAACCACAGGGCTAAGTGAGCCCCCGCTTATTTTATAGTCACCATGCTAACTATTGGGCTTAGTGAGCCCCCAGGCTGATTTATACCCCCCACGCTAACTATTGGGCTTAGTGAGCCCCCGCTTATTTTATAACCACCACGCTAACCACAGGGCTAAGTGAGCCCCCGCTTATTTTATAGTCACCATGCTAACTATTGAGCTTAGTGAGCCCCCAGGCTAATTTATACCCACCACGCTAACTATTGGGCTTAGTGAGCCCCCGCTTATTTTATAACCATTACGCTAACCACAGGGCTAAGTGAGCCCCGCTTATTTTATAGTCACCACGCTAACTACTTGGGCTGAGTGACCCCCAGGCTGTTTTATACCTTCCATGATAAGTACTGGGCTGATTAAGCCCCAGGTATTTTATAGCCATTACGCTAACTACTGGACTGAGTGAGCGCCAGGTTATTTAGTCACATGAATATGATTTCCAAGGTATATGTCCTAACTTGATTTAGACCATTGCCTATGGTAAGATAAAGCTCGGAAGTAAATTGGTAAACTCTATACATTTCCCTCGAAAACTCACTTGTATTTTATTAAATATCTGTAGAAATCAGCATAGTATATTAAAATTATATACATTCTCATTAGTTTATGAATCTACTAACTTATAATATCTGTATGGTATAGTGACTAGGTCATAAAAGAACCAATTACTAATTGCAATTAACAATTTACCTCTAATTGATTTGCATAATATATATAGATAAATTAATACATGATTTATCTATGTATTATTTCGTAATACATAGCACATGTACTATGTTTGGTTCTTTTATGACCTAGTCACGTGATCTCTGACGTCACTGGTGACATATTGATTGATACCACATGGTCACGTGATATCACTTAAACAGTGACGTCACATGTCACTTGTTTAAATCTTATCACTGATTATATTAGCTGATAAGGCCTTGAACAAGCATTCACTTTTTTCAGTCTTGGTGTGAGACGATTGGGTGCTTAGCTAGCTGGCGTGTTAAGTAAGAATAGTATTTGTATATATATTTTTTTAATACGACTTTAAATTAATTTGATACCTACTATGTAAAACGCTATGAATATGTTTTGAATATTAGAACTAAAAAATAATACTTTGAAATAATAGACTTACTAAACAGTAAAATTTAAAGCTATGTAGATAAATTTCCTAAAACTAAGTTTAAATGAAAATGGTAAAAGTTTAGTCAGTCTCATGTTAGTGTTTATCATATTAAATCTACAAAAGAAATGTTTAAGTGTGAATACTAATAATCCAAGTTACCATATAGATATTATAAGTTAGTAGATTCATAAACTAATGAGAATGTATATAATTTTAATATACTATGCTGATTTCTACAGATATTTAATAAAATACAAGTGAGTTTTCGAGGGAAATGTATAGAGTTTACCAATTTACTTCCGAGCTTTATCTTACCATAGGCAATGGTCTAAATCAAGTTAGGACATATACCTTGGAAATTATATTCATGTGACTAAATAACCTGGCGCTCACTCAGTCCAGTAGTTAGCGTAATGGCTATAAAATACCTGGGGCTTAATCAGCCCAGTAGTTATCATGGAAGGTATAAAACAGCCTGGGGGTCACTCAGCCCAGTAGTTAGCGTGGTGACTATAAAATAAGTGGGGGCTCACTAAGCCCAATAGTTAGTGTGGTGTGTATAAATTAGCCTGGGGGCTCACTAAGCTCAATAGTTAGCATGGTGACTATAAAATAAGCGGGGGCTCACTTAGCCCTGTGATTAGCGTGGTGGTTATAAAATAAGCGGGGGCTCACTAAGCCCAATAGTTAGCGTGGTGTGTATAAATTAGCCTAGGGGCTCACTAAGCTCAATAGTTAGCATGGTGACTATAAAATAAGCGAGGGCTCACTTAGCCCTGTGGTTAGCGTGGTGGCTATAAAATAAGTGGGGGCTCACTAAGCCCAATAGTTAGTGTGGTGTGTATAAATTAGCCTGGGGTCTCACTAAGCTCAATAGTTAGCATGGTGACTATAATATAAGCGGGGGCTCACTTAGCCCTGTGATTAGCGTGGTGGTTATAAAATAAGCGGGGGCTCACTAAGCCCAATAGTTAGCGTGGTGTGTATATATTAGCCTGGGGGATCCCTAAGCTCAATAGTTAGCATGGTGACTATAAAATAAGCGGGGGCTCACTTATCCCTGTGGTTAGCGTGGTGGTTATAAAATAAGCGGGGGCTCACTAAGCCCAATAGTTAGCGTGGTGGGTATAAATTAGCCTGGAGGCTCACTAAGCCCAATAGTTAGCATGGTGACTATAAAATAAGCGGGGGCTCACTTAGCCCTGTGGTTAGCGTCGTGGTTATAAAATGGCAAGTCTGATTATATGTTTGTGGGTTCGAAACTTGTGCAGTTTAGACGATGGGATTTCGAGTATTCAGAAAAGTCGAAAAAATCATGATGGTGCTCCATATCCTTATAAATATTATTGGTTTTAATATGATAAGTTAAGGAATCTATATCCGTAAAGAGTAAAACTGCACGATCTTTGTATGTTTTCTTTATAAAATTGTAATGAAAATCATACATAACTAATTTAGATAATACTAAAATAGAAAATCCAACATAGATGGTCGGGTCATTAAAATGCTAGTTTTTAGTCGTTCTACAGCGGTTAAATCTTCATCATATGTCTTGAATGATTTAAAAGTATGCAAAGCTACTAATTTTTTTTAAAATACATTTCCAGTATGAATTATTAAATCTAATTCACTTGTTTCAAATTCTCAACGATAGTCCCATAGCATTGGAAAGTGTTTCATAAAGTATACCATGACTCATGATTTTTCCTTCATATTTATTTATTGTCACTTATTGTAGATCCTATTTTATAATTTACGTTAAAATTTTTCATTCATTCCTATCATTTTCTGGGTACTCTGTATATATTTTTTAGGTGCGTATTGTTAGTCTAAATTTTATCGAAGGTATTTCTGTGATAATATAGGTGAGGTAGCGCATTAATGCAGTATAATTAATGTGTATTTTAACTATAATCCCTGTTTTAACAAGACTTGTATCGAATTAGGTTTTAATTAAATAGGTTAATGAATCTATCTCTTATCCCATTTTTTTTTAAGTTTAAACATTAGCATATATCTTAATTAATATTTCATAGTTAGTATTTTTCATTGAATAATTATTGAAGCATTTTAAAACTTTACAGATTTTAGTATATATAAATATATATTTGGTGAGTAGCATCTATACAGAGCTATACGAAAGAATTCACATATATTAATGATTTTAAGTATCAAGCTCGCTTTAGATATTCACGTGACGTACATTTAAAAAATCCATACGTATCATGGTAAAAGAAAGAACATATGTGATATATCTTAAAGTCCGCATGAATATAACGAAGAGGATGTCTGCGTTTCTGTAGGTTTAAGTCTTTGTATTACTAAAGATTAAATTTAATAGTTTATGTTTTAATTGTGACTACCCTACGTAAAGAGAAAAATAACCATTTCTTTTAAAACAAAATAAAAAGTACTTTAAAAATATATTACTACTTACCTACTGTATATATCTACATACCTAGACCTTACAACCAACTCGTATACTTTCTTTAGAAGAAATGAATTGAAATGTGTTCTTATCAGTGAATCTTATCTAGAATGTTATCGCGATCAGTGACGTAATCAAACCACGTGGTGAAGAATCTAGTTGAATTTAGGTGAAGTCCAGTAAATCGTGCTTGACATTTGTAGGTAATGATAAATTTATATATATATATGTTTTTTATAACCAATATGTTTTAAATCATCTATCAATAGTTCATGTCTTGTCAATATATTTTTACAGGACTTGTTAATATATTTTATGCGATAACAAAACGCCGACTTTGATAATATTTTGTCTTTACCAAAAAATGAAAAACTTGTATCGAATACATAATGACTCAGTAAGAAAATCTGTCAATTTCATGCATTTGCGAACAAAAATAAATTTAAAAATGTGTCAGAAAGGGGTCTGTATGTATTTGAGAAGAACTTTACACGAAATTCTACTTGTGAATAGGGGGGTGATACACTTATTAGTCATGCGATAAACATAAGTATGTGTTATCTCTCTAAGGCATATATCAAGTTAGTTTGGTGGGGAATGAATCCTCTACCGTTTTCTGAAAATAAAATAAGAGGTAATGTGATTTCTTTTTTATAATTCTGCAAGTATGTATGTATCTTAATTAATTTTTTATAGTATGTATATATATATATATATATTAAAATATATTCGTATAGAACTAGTCTCACTACGCTCAAAGGGGCATTTAGAAAAATGAGCCCTTTAGGGGAAAAAAATGGGACCTCTTTTAATTTATGGTCACGCTGTAGCCTAATAATATATGTTTTATTAATAATTATGTTTTATTTTAAATTGTGTTTTTAATAATGTATGTTTTATTTTAAAATTGCTGATTTTATATCGGAGTAAAATGATATATTCATATGTAAATCTTTATGCCATATAATATAACTGTTAACCTATTACAGTTTAAAATATGCCCACATTATAGTGACATAGTTTGTACTTATTATTATTCATGAATTTATTTTCGTGCTGTTATAATCACATTGGTGTAAACTATTTATGTTAATTAAAATTTTTGCATATGTATTATAGGGTAAGTTAAATGCAAATTCTAATCTTAAAGTATTTATTTTAAGTAAAATTATTTGCATATGTTTTCTTTTCATAACATACGCAATCAATGCTATAAGTTTACATATTGAATGAAAAAGGCAAACCTCCAAATACATAATTTCTTGCATAAGTAATTATTATTTTTTAATTGTCACTCTTTCAGTTAGTATAAATTCTTGAGAAAATATTAGTGTAAAGTTTCAATAAACAGAAATATAGTTTACTTAAAAATCTTTTTCAAGCAGTATTATTAAAATTTCTGTATTCGAAAGCATAAAATTGAATTTTGTTTTACTAATTAATATGTAAGGTAGTGTCGATCTAAAACTAAACCGTATAGATTTCTCACAAAATTTTAAACAAATATTTCATTTCTATCATATTATTTTGAATTCTAATTAAAAAAAAGTGTTATGGATTCACTAGTAAAAAAAAAAAAAAAAAAAAAAAAAAAAAAAAAAAAAAAAAAATCTGAGGCATGCGATTATTTCTTATATGTTAGAATATGTTAGTAACGTTTATTCGAAAAGTTCCTAGATTTTATTTGCATGCTATGCTAAATAATGTATTCAGTGTAAAACATATGTGCTTTATTCATATCTTTTGAAGAATTATAAAAAAAAATGAAGCACATTATTTTTTGCAGTGCACCTAATTTAACTCAGAAATAGAACTTATATTCTAGGAATATATCATTTTGAGTCTCACAAGATTGAGCCATGTGACATATATTTGAAAAATCCCTATGTTCTCTGTTAAGCGAAAAATTATATATACCTCAAAGTGTGCATATAAAAATAACTAAAAGTATAAAAAGTATGCGTAGGTTTGTGTGAGTAAAATAAATGCTATCAGTAAAATCTATGTAGAAACTTTAATAATGGTAACAATATTATAGTGCAAAAGTAAATTATTTATCGAGTTATAAGCGATTCGTGTTACGTGATGAGATGTTTTTCGCACTTTTCTGTTTTGCCGCTTAGAGAATTCGGTTCAAAACGGTGACTTTAAGAGTATTTTTTGAAAAATCTTTCGACTTTACTAAAAAAAAAAAAAAAAAAAAATGAAAAAATGTTTCGATTACATAGTTTCTGAAAAAGGAAATCTGCCAATGTCATGCATTTGCGATCATAAATGAAATTAAAACATGTGTCAGAAAGTAGCCTGTTTTGGATTTGAGAAAAGCCCTTAAACCGGGCTTCATACAATCTGTTATCAGTGACTCAGTATTGGGGATTGCCTCCGATGCCAATAGCGATAAGAAAGCCTGCCTGGACTTGTGTAGCATGGAAAGGTTAGAGAATTTAATTTTCACATATAAAAAATTAGATAATTAATAATTAAAAATTAGATATTAATTCTGAATGATTTTAGTAAAAAATAATAACTATTATTTACTTCATAAGTTGCATTTATTTCGTCTAAGGGCTAATTTTTCATATGAGCCTAACAGTTTTCATACACTCTTGAAAAAAGAGTTTGCTGCAAAAATACTGGGGCGCTATATAAAAAATAGCGGGCGGAGGAGGGCCCAGTTAAAAAAATATATTAATTATTTTCTTATATCATATGATTCCTCTAACACGCATTTCAATTTTGTGAAGGGCCTTCCTACAACTTTTTTGTGAAGGGCTCTTTCGAATAGGGTACGTATCTCATTTATTTTATGAAGGGATTTTATAGTTTAATGCGAGTTCACACTTCGAAGGGGGGGGGGGTGGAAAGAGGGGTCCATGAACTGAAGGGTGTCCGTAATAATTCACAGGATTTTTTGTGAAGGATTACCTTTTTATTAAAAAGGGGATCTGCCCAATTATTTTGTGAAGCGATCCTGGGGTTCAAATAGGGTTATACTATTTTGTGAAGGACCCTGGGACACACATTGTCGCATTATTTTATGAAGGTAGCTTAATATCTATAACTGTTTCCAGTTTCTTTTGAAGGATTTCTATATTTAACCTATCGGTGTGTAAACTGTACTTTTAGCCTAACTTGAATTGAAAAAAAAAAGGGTAAGGTATAAATTACCTGATTTTAGGAAGGGTTCTTATGCATAATTGGATTTTTGTGAAGGGTGCCTTTTTATTCAAACATGGAAACCCTACAATTTTTTGTGAAGGACTTTTTTATTCGAATAGGACACGTATCTCATTTATTTTATGAAGGCACCCTATAGTATAATGCGAGTTCACACTTCGAAGGGGGAAAAAAAGAGGGGTCAATGAACTGAAGCGTTTCCGTAATAATTTATTGGATTTTTTTTTTTTTGTGAAGGGATTCTTTTTATTAAAAAGGATTTCTGTTCACTATTTTAATTAACTATGCACTAGATGGTAAAATTATATTTTGTTCACATAACACTTCGACAATGTTGGAAAGTGATTCATGAATTGTGACGTTATGCATGATTTTTCATTCTTGTTTATTTACACTTTTATATATACGTTAAAATTCTTCTTTTTATATCATTCTATATTTTTTAAAGTGTGTATTGTTAGTCTATCGAAGGGCCCCTCTGGGTAAAAAGGGGAGGGGGAGGGGGAGCTATTAGAATTGAGTGCAGTATAATTCATATGGGGACCCTGTATTTTTTACCATAAACTGTATCGAATTCATTAAAACGCGCCTGTTTGCCCTAAAAATGTTGAAGTCCGCCAATTAAAATTAATTAATGACCCTTTTTAATTACTATTTTTCATTCGCATCTACCATTCTACTGCACATTCAAACTGCGTACTCACGTTGAGAATCGAATAGTCTACTCTAGTTAAAAAAAAATCGTAAAAATTTCTAAGTTCCCCAATTAAGATTAATTAAATTTCTAATTCGCACAAATAAATCCGTTGAAATTCACCTCGTCCCCCAAATCTCCGCGAAAAAAATGCTTCAAAATTTTCTAAGCTCCCCCATTAAAATTAATGAACATTTTTAATTAATATTTTTAAATGCAATTTACAAATTGAAAAAATATTTCCCACCCTACTATAGCTGAAAAAAAAATTGCTTCGAAATTTTCTAAGTCCCCCAATTAAAATTAATTAAAATAATCTCCTTATCAACCATCCTTATCGCCCAGTGCTCTTATCGCCTCCCCTCCACCGCACAGTCACCTCTACGCCGCCATGACCTTCACGCCGCCGCACGCCGCAATGACCTCTACAGTATACAGAGGTCACGCAGAGGTCACGCCGCATACGCCGCTGGCGTAGAACCGGCCTTTTATATCTACTTATACATAAATATATAATGTACGTATTCATATCATTTTTGGTGTATTTCTATTTTACGAACTTTCGATTATACGAACTATGTGAGTGTTCCCTACGAGTTCGTAAAGACGAGCGTCGACTGTACCAAGTTTCAACGAAGTCTGTCAATCAGAAATGGCTCCAGATTGGCCTGAAAATTTAATTATAACCACCCTGTATTAAGTATACGAACCCTATTTAATAAATACTGCACATTATTTTTAAATGTGATGTAAAATCGAAGTGATGGTAGCATTAAAATAAAGCGTTAGTGTCGATGTAAAACACATCACAATTTACTAGAAAAACACTATAAAAACGTTTTATAAATCTTTAAATTTTCAGATTCAAGCTCCCCCGCTTTACAGTGTTCCTTGGACCGAAAATGACATAGATCTGTTTATATACATACGGAAGGTCGTTCACATTTTATGGAAACGATTTCCACAATTAATTTCTGAACATATATGCCATATTCTTTGCGACTATTTTACTCCACTGTATAGCCCTGACTCTTGATTATAATTCTGGATCGAAATTTCTATCATTGCCGATTTTTTTTTTAGTACAATCATATAAATTTTCTTCCACACCTCTTGCAAAACTTTCCAAAGTCTTTCAATGTTCGTGAATTTTACCCCCGTCGTTTTACCCCTACCCCTCCTTCAAATTTGTCGGATTAGTGCAAAATCACCCTATATATGTAACACTGTAACTGAATGTTGTAATTTAGAATTTTGGAAAAAAAAATGCCGCATTTTGTAGATAGATAACTTTTAGCAATCGCGTAAATTAGCTACAGTTATTGTTATTTTACTCGTTATCTTCAATTTTATTTACCCACGATTTATTTTATGTATATGAAATTCAATATAGTAAGAAACTTTTAATTTACAATCTATCTACTATCTACTATATATATATAAAATACAAATGGAAATTTCGTTCCGACTTTTATAACTCGAGTTCTGCTGAATGGATTTTAATGGAACTTGAAATGTTAGATATATAATTTTTCAGGAAAGGTTTTAGAATATAACTTATTGTTCTACGTAGATTAGTTATAGAATTATGATAGAAAGTTCTGTTATTTTGGACATAAAAGTTACAATTGGTCAATTTTTGGCGATTATTATCGTTGGTGAAAGAAGTGAAACGACTATATGATTTACAAAATAATAAAAACATCTCGAAAAATAAAAGAAAAACTTACTAATTTTATTTAAATTTTTTTAAAAAGGGGGATAAAAAGAAAAATGATGAGAAATAATGTTATAAAACGAAAATATTTAATTTAAACGTGAAAGGGAATGTTCGCAATGCTTAAAAAATTATTCAATGTGAAATATTGCAATTGAAACCATATTTGGCGGTTTATCGTTTGCGTCAAGTTAAAAAAAAATGCATCTGAAAATTTGATTAGATAAAATCTGATTACATATAATTAGATAAAATCTTCTTGATTTGTTCTTTTTTGTATTTATTTAAATTTTATTTTTATCTAATTCCTCTATCATGTGATTTACAGAAGAAAATAGCAGATGTAATTATAAAAAATCCCTGACGGCTCGGCCTACAGGCACAGGTAGATTTCGAAGACGCAGACCGTGGGGCGCCTGTTTGTCGGGAATTGCGGAAGAAATGACCTTTTTACGATGATGCGGCAGTTGGAACCGCCTACTTCGAAACCTAACTTGTTTGCAGGCGGAATCGGCAGGGATTTTTTTGTTTTTAATTTTTTTTTGCTATAACGGTTGGTCCTATAAAAAACTTGTAAATATAAAAGTTTTAAGTAATATTAAGAGGATTAATAATAAATTTAAGCGGATTTGAAATCTTGAGAATTGGCGAAGTTATGAATTTTTTTCTTCTAACCTCCCCCCCCCCTTAAGGCAATTTTTAATTATATCAAAAATCTGTCATACATAAATTTTCGGCCCTTCTCCTAGAAGTAATAATAACTTCAAATGGATTCGATACGTATCATAATTAAGAAATTATGGGGGGTTTTCTGTTTTCACAAAAAGCCCCCCCATCCCCCCCCCCCTTGGTTCGATTTTGTCCATTAACGAACTTGACCGAGATTTTATGCCCCTTGATTTTATGTATCAGTTTCGAAAAGATGCGGGAGTTGGAACCGCCTACTTCGAAAAATAACTTGTTTGCAGGCGGAGCTGGCAGGGATTTTTTTTGTTTTTAATTTTTTTTTTTGCTATAACGGTTGGTCCTATAAAAAACTTGTCAATATAAAAGTTTTAAATAATATTAATAGGATTAATAATAAATTTACGCGAATTTGATATCTTGTGAATTGACGAAGCTATGATTTTTTTCTCTTAAAACCCCCCTTTCCCCCCCCCCTTGGAGCCATTTTTAATTATATCAAAAATCTGTCATACATACATTTTCGACCCTTCTCCTAGAAGTAATAATAACTTTAAACGGATTCGATACGTATCATAATTAAGAAATTATGGGTTTTTTTCTGTTTTCACAAAAAGCCCCCCCATCCCCCCCCCCTTTGTTCGATTTTGTCCATTAACGAACTTGACCGAGATTTTATGCCCCTTGATTTTATGTATCAGTTTCGAAAAGATGCGGGAGTTGGAACCGCCTACTTCGAAAAATAACTTGTTTGCAGGCGGAGCCGGCAGGGATTTTTTTTGTTTTTAATTTTTTTTTGCTATAACGGTTGGTCCTATAAAAAACTTGTCAATATAAAAGTTTTAGATAATATTAATAGGATTAATAATAAATTTACGCGAATTTGATATCTTGTGAATTGACGAAGCTATGATTTTTTTTCTCCTAAAACCCCCCTTTTCCCCCCCCTTGGGGCCATTTTTAATTATATCAAAAATCTGTCATACATACATTTTCGACCCTTCTCCTAGAAGTAATAATAACTTTAAACGGATTCGATACGTATCATAATTAAGAAATTATGGGGGGTTTTCTGTTTTCACAAAAAGCCCCTCACCCTCCCCCCCTTGGTTCGATTTTGCCCATTAACGAACTTGACCGAGATTTTATGCCCCTTGATTTTATGTATCAGTTTGTAAAAGATTAATGCAGAATTTTTCCAGTTATCGTGGTCAGAAAAAAGTGACATAGATAGATAGATAGATAGATAGATAGATAGATAGATAGATAGATAAAGTTTTGAACTGGGGGTGGTTTTGGGTTCTGGGAGTCATAATCGGCGTAGATCTGCAAAAATTTTTCAAAATTTCCAACTTAGGTGAGAATGTAATAGGTAGTATTTCTTACGAAATCTACCTAAAATGACTGTACTTGTATTTATATAAAATACAAATGCGAATTTCGATTCGGCTGCTTATAAATCGATTTCTGCTGAATGGATTTTGATGGGACGTGCACTGTTCGTTAGATAATTTGCCAGGGAAGGTTTTAGCGTATAACAGACTATTCTACGTTGCTTAGTTATAGAATTGTGATGGAAAGTTCTATAATTAGATAAACCCGATTACGAAAGATTAGCCTTTTTAAAAGTTTCTGCTGGATGAATTTCGTTGGAGCTTGCACTGTTAGTTGGAAATTTTTTGGGGGAAAGTTCTATAATCAGATGAACCGGGTTACGAAAGATTAGCCTTTTTAAAAGTTTCAGCTGGAAGGATTTCGATCTAACTTGCACTGTTAGTTGGAAATTATGTAGGGAAGGTTTTAGTGTATAATACGTCTTTTATGTTGCTTATTAGTTATAGGGCGATGGCAGAAAGTTCGATATTTAGGTCAAGCCGATTATGAAAGGTAATTTCATTCCGAACGATAAAAACTCCCGTTATACTAAATGGATTTTTTATGGGACTTGCATTGTCAGTTAGATAATTTTAGGGAAGGGGAGGTTTTAGTGTATAACACATCGCTCTACTTGCTTAGTTATAGAGCTATGGGAGAAAATTCTGTAGTTAGGTCAAGGTCAAACCGAATGGGGAGGCCTACCTTTCGGCTTAAGCTCAACTAGCCCCGCCCAGCCGGTTTTATTCTAAAATTAGATTCAATGGATTATAAAAAACCAGTGGACCCGTGCGAGGATTCCGCACTGCAGTAAAATAATTTTTAGCAATATCTAATATTTTTTAGATGCAGGTTTAAAATTCTAAAGCAAAATATCTGCAAACAACATCAGTCAAGACAGAATATCATCTCATTTATTCCATCAAAGTTACACTAAAAACTGATTGATTATAGCAAAAGGCATGCACGAGAAAAAAAAAATGAACAATCGTATTTTAACTCCATTAGAAGATGATGTCATCCTCTTCTTGAAAAATATGAAAGAAAGAAAAATAAATTGAATGCCTTTAAAATACATTTTCATCTAATAAGACAAAGCATACCTTTTATTCTACGCGTGAAAATTCTATTGCTTTCTATTCTATTTTTTTCTAAACATTTTAATTTCGCTTTTTAAACATAAATATAAAATAAAGCTGAGTGGAGAAATCATACTTTTATCTTTTTTGTACTATTTAATTTTTCATGACCATTGTTAAGCATCCTATAGTGCGGCATTTTAGTTTTGTGTCAACATTCATTTGAGGAAAACTTTTCATTTCACTTATGAAAACAATGCCGATTTAATTTTTAATTAACTGCAATTTTTGATCGAAATAAAGTTTTAACGAAATGTGAGTATACTATGTCCGAAGCCGCTTCAAAATTCTTTCATATGGTATCTCATTTATAGTTCTGCGTTTTTTATTTCCTAGGAAAAATGTATGTTGACAACAGAAATAATATATATCATGATGATTAGCTATTTTAAAAAGTTGTACAGAACGGATTGTGGTAGGCATTGCACTATTATTTAGATAAAATATGCAAAATAAAAAGTAAAAATTATACGTTAAATTTGCATTCTGAATTTTAAAACTTACATTTTATGTGAGCGGAGCCATTGTCAAAAGCTAGTATAAATTATAATATGCAATCCAAATTTGCGGCTTATCAAATAAAGGAGTAAAATCTTAGTTTTTAAATAAGAAAAAAAAGAAGGTAACAGTGAAAATAATAATAATATATTTGATTTAATATGTTAAAACAGTAGTTTTACCTCTTTGAAGATGTATTAAATAATGACTATCATATTGGCGTTAATGTTAGAAACAAAGTTTAGATTATTTATTAAGTAAATACAATGTTGTCGGGCAAAATGATATCTGGGTGGACTTTCTAAGGCGAAGATATCCAAATCTTCTTGTTTCTATGCTTAGTGAAAACTTATTACACAAATACGCTAACTTCTAAAGAGGAAACAAAATCACAATATATTTTATCATTTATATTAACATATTTTCATGGCCGGTGGGATGTTAGTAGAAAAGCCTACGAAGGAACGTCAACCTCTCCCACCATCTCGTAGGGCACTCTTTTTTGGGGGCGAAAGAGGCTCTCACAGGCTTAGGCCAGATAGACCTGTGATACGGAGAAAACCCTTCATGCTGACCTAGTCTCCCACTCAGATGAGGCTTCGCGGACTAGGTTGCTCAGCATTAAACACCTAAAACTGTCCAATGCTCTGTCCAATGCCCCTCAGTCATATAATCCATAAATAGTGCGCAGTTCTTTCCTGCACCTTTCAAAGCCCCATTCCATTTTTTTGTTATCCAGCCTTTAATTTGCCTGCCGATTTTTTTCTTCTTTTTTGTAGATGCTTTTTGTACTGGAGTATTGTCTACGTCACGGTTTTCTGCCGAACACTGATTGAAAGCGTGGAGATCATCAAAACTGTTGACGGTTAACAATTCGTGGACATCAGATCCTTTAGTTTCTAAGACTTGCTTTTCATCAAAATCTGGGTTTATGGAATCTCTTTTAACGTAATTTGCACAGGAAACTAAATTTACAGAATCCTCTTTGGTTTCTTCCAGCAATGAACTGGTAATTTTTGCTTCATTTTTATTATATTCTTCGTTAAGATATATTTTATTCTGACAATCTTTTACCGACAGTAAAGGATGTTCTAGGATTTGGCGAACATTAGGTCGGTGATTAGGATTCCACTGCAACATGGTAGACACGAAGTCATGTGTGACACAGATATCTTCGTCTGTCATTGCAACTGCAGGCAGCGATGACCTCGTATTTCTGTTAAAATTTCCAGACTTTAAAGATTCTTTCAGAATAGGTTCGATGTTAGTTTGCCAAGAATTGTAATCATACACATCAACTAAGTAATAGGCAGGCCAGTTTTTCGTCAATGCGTAAAGCGACATCAATGCATATGTCCATATATCAAATGCTGCACCATCTATTTTTTCCGATGCTTTAAAACTTTCAGGCGGTCTGTATACGCAAGGCGCAACCAGCCTTGTACATGGCATTTTTTTAAAATTGATTCCGGAAAAATCGCACAAAACAGCCGTATCGTCGGCTGTTATCAGCACATTGTCGGACTTGATATCCAAGTGCACGAAGCATTTGTGGTGCAGGTATTGTAATCCTTCGGCAGTATTTTGGAGCCATTTACGAATTCTATTTAATCCATCAGGATCAGCTAGAAATGTTGAGTTTATGATCACTTTATCCAAAGAGGTTGGGTGCTTCGGCATAACGTAGAGCTTTAAATTTGAACCTTTTAAATCGAACACATTATACAGTGGAATGATATTTGGATGATCTAATACAGGCCAGATTAATTCTTCCATCTTCCATGAGAGGGTATTCTTTACAATTTTAATAGCAACCGCTTCATTTCTAGGGGTCACAGCGGACAAGACCTCACCAAATCCACCACGGTCCAGTGGCGTAATAGATGTGAAATTCTTTTTCTCCAAATATTTTTTTACGACGTTGCGAGATTCTGTGTCCCCAGATGTAAATTTGTTTCTTTTCAAACATTTGTTAACGATGTTTTGAGAAGGGGAATCTTCTGATTCCATAATGACAAGATATTAAGTATAATCAAATCAAAATACTTTGATCGATTTTAAAAGGTCTTAATAAAGATAATAAATCAGTCAAAATTCACTTTTACAGTAAATAAATACAAATCAAATCGTTTTTAAATCGCAAGATCACTTTTTAGACGCTACAATTAGCAAAATCTTTTGAGAAAGATAAGAGGTTTTTTCTTATTGTTAACACTTCGATTTTTTTATACGACATTGTTAACCCTTTGTTTCAATTGTTTCCCCAGTATCTGGTATTGTTGAACTAATTTAAACAATTAAAAATGTTGCATCTACCAAAGTTCGATTGTTTTATAAGACATTGTTGTACCTTTGTTCGAAATTTTTTTAAGTATAGTATTGTTGAAATTATTTGAAAAATTAAAAGCGTTACACACCTAACAACTACTGATTGTTGTTGTTGCCTCTCCAAATTTTCTGATGCAATTTCTTTACGGAATTAAAGGAGGAATAGGCATGTTGCTGTATGCCTGTACGTCAACATGCTTTTCAACATTACTCAATACCACGTAATATTTTAAAGCTGTAAGTTGTCTGCATTCGACAGATAATCTCAGAAACCAATTGATTTCAATTTCTTTGAAATTCATAAAATTATGCTTTTCTCTGCCCTTCAAGAATTTTTCGACTATATCTACGGGATCCGCAGTAATGGATTTTTCTTAATTAACGGCAGTTTTTTCTTAATTAACGGCATTTAAATAACGTAAAAATAGTAAAAATTTTTGCTTTTGCTTTCATCCTTTCACCGAATTAGAAACCCGAAAAAACGCGGAAATTGTAAAATTTTAGTTTTCTATTGTGTATGTGTGTGTGTGTGTGCCGTAGGATTTTTCTGGCCTGCAAGACTTAAAGTAAAGCCAAAATTCTAAAATTTTCGCTTGTTTTTCAAAAGTTTGCCAAACCCAAAATAACGTCGAAAATCTAAAATTTCGGCTTTTATTTTTCGCTTCTTTTCTTCGGTATTATCGGGTCTGTAGCGCCAAAATTTAAATTTTTTCTATTTTTTTCGGGTTCGAAATAACATAACCAGAAATAACATAACCCGAAATTGTAAAATTTTAGTTTTCTTTTTCTTTTTGTGCTGTCGGATTTTTCTGGTCTGCTGGACTTAAAGTAACGCCCAAATTCTAAAATTTTCGCTTGCTTTTCAAAAGTCTGCAAAACCCATAATAACGTGGAAATTCTAAAATTTCGGCTTTTATTTTTCGTTTCTTTTCCTCGGTATTATCGGGTCTGTAATGCCAAAATGTAAAATGTTTCGTGGAATTTGAATTTATTCCCCTCTCTAACAGTCCCTACTAATTTGAGTTAAAAAAAAAACCTATAATGCGTAAACTCGAACTCTGAGACAATGTTTGAAAACTTGTTTAGCAAAGATCATTTAAACTTTTTTAGTAAGATGTTCTTGTTTAGCCCAGCAAAATGTATTTGAAGATAGTACATTGACATTTTGTTTTTGTAGAACTAGTCATTTTATGTATGAAATAGATGTAAATGTGTACACTTATAAACACACACACGCGTTTGATTCCTCGGTATTTATGACATAAAAAATTAAACAACCAACCAACCTTTAGCTTAAATAATTTGTGTTCTACTATTTCTCATATTCAAAGGTTGGCAGGCAGGCATGGTCATTTTAACAACCGGTTTGCCGAACTCAACAGAAAGTTAGATAGTATGATGGGTTCTACCGAACTTCTGCGAATCGGCTGCATCCTACAACTCCATACATCTGTAGAAGACGTCTCCGAGCTGGTGGATATTGACACCAGCCGAATCGATGCGATGCAGGACCATTGGCGTGCAGCAGACGAAGGCTTCAAAAAGGTCCAGCCTCAACTACGTGCGTACAAACACAACAACACTGAGCTACTGTACGTTCACCAGGCACATTGATGTTGATATTATGCCCCTTACGTTTCTTACTTATCATATCCAAAAGCCAATGTTAAACAAAATTGTCGTCGAATACTATTCGAAATAAATATCATGTATCGTTCACTGTCTGTTTTATGTTAAAATAAAATTTGACACGCAGTCAATGTCTCGTTTCCATTTGAATACAATACGCTCAAAGGGACTCGTTGCCATAGAAGTTTCACGTTAAACTAAAAGCCGTCCACCCCGCACAATTAAAAACAAGAATGGAAAATCAAGTGTCAAGCATAGATTCTGACAAACTTCCCAACACATTCAGAATACTCTAACGACAAAATTTTGCAGTTTAATAAGTAAACTAGGTCAAGGTCAAACCGGGCAGGGAGGCCTACCTTTCGGCTTCAGCTGAAAGGTAGGCCTCTTAGAAAAGACTAGAAAACGCATAACACATTTGAAAACCCAATTTCAGCAGTTACTACCAAAGGTCAAACAAATTTTCCGAATTATTTTATGCAGCCCTGTATAAGATCGATAGATTTGCATGTATACAGCACAGTATGCTGAAAATTACTTCAGTAAGGAAATATATAGCACAATTGAAAATGCCCCTTCAGCAAATTCCTTCAGGAAACGCAAATATACGTGAGATCTTTTGAGTAGCCGTGTATAGGATCTATAGATTTTATATGCACGAATTAATATGCAGAAAATTTGTTACATTTAAAAACGTGTATCACAATTGAAAACACTCTACAAGCAATAATTGTTCATTAACAGTACTGTAACCAAATTATTTTGAGTGTCACTGTAAATGAACGATACATTCTATGCATTCCGTATTCTGCAATAAGTGCCTTGTAGTGGACCTCAGTGATATGTATCGATTTGAATATCTTTAAAATAGTGTAACATCGTTAAAATACTCCGCAAAAGATTTTTCTCCATAGACTGTAATGTAACGGCATTCTTTTGAGTGCTCCTGTAAAATAACCTTTCATTTTAGTCACTTCATTTTCATTACCAAACATGCCATAGTAAATCTCATAACATATATCAAATTTAAGGCAATCCGGGTATATTTATGAGAGTTATAGCACGGACGGACGGTCAGACGGCAGACAAACCGAAGTCATAAACACATTTGAACTAGGTTGGAAAGTGCTAAAAATGCTACAAGGGTTTACATGGTTTTTATCGTACTATGAGAGAATGTTACAGATACATTGTATTTCATATAGACATCTGGGTACATTTCAAATACAGATTATATTACTTGTATTTATTGTAAAAAGACAAAAATAAACACTTTTACCGAATGTTAGGAAGAAAGTAGAAGACATTTGATTCAGTTATGTGGTGAAAAATCCATTAACTACTTTAAATATGCTAATACAGTTTAGCAAAACCCGTGTTTAGTACTCGGTTCGACAGTAAATATAAGTTTAAATTCAATGAAAAATGAAAAGGTCGAAAAAAGGTATATTTATTTGAAAACATGAACGTATGTACTAAAAAATTTTACAAAATATGTAAATGTATCTTTCTCCTGAGTTAATATCATCTCATACACTGTAACATATTTCAACCGTCTCGCAACAAGATTTTAAACAAAGAAAATTCTTAAATCTAGATATTTAAAAGAAATAAATACTACTTTAAAATATGTAACGAGATCCATTTATATACAAATAGAATGACGCCTCTAAAATATAATCTATCTTTTTGAAAATTTTTTAGTAAAAATCACACATATATACACTCATGTTTGTGAAAATTGCAACACCATGAAGGAATTATGCAAATTGAATCAAACTTACAAGAAATGTAAAGTGAGGTAAGACATGCAAATGATTAGAATTACAAAGCGATTGCGCATGCGTGGAACGAGGACAGGCTCCTTATCAGTCGCTTGTTCCAGGTATATAGAGGACTGTAACGATGCGTTCAAATCTGTTTATCGTCCAATGTCTGCGGTAAACGTTTCATTGGCGATTAATATGCCTTGTCAAATGCGGAGGAAGCTATACCAACAACTGACGGAATTCGTACGAGGCCGCATCGTCGGTATGCGAGAAAATGGATTTTTGTATCGAGAAATAGCAGCCCGCACGCAGTGTAATGCCACAACAGTGATGTGTGTTTGGAAGAAAAAGACAGAGAATCAAACAAGGCGAAATCCTGGCAGTGGTGCACGCAGTAGCACAACGGCGTGAACGACTTTCTGAATACTACACTTTCTGTTATTTGCCATCTCTATGATCACGGTTAATGCAATTGTGCTCGTGTAAGCTGTATCTAATCAAAAACGTCACCTGTAAAAAATGCAGCCAAGTCTCGTAACTCATTTACCGTAAAAAGTATTGAGATCGTATAAAGCCAAGTTTAACTATCTTATTAACTCTGAAATTTTCATTCACAAATCACTCCTAGCCTCTACATCTTTAATTAATTATTATTTTGTGACTTGGCAATTACGTAGCTCGAGAATGTGATGTATATAGTTAGTCTTAATCAAATAATACTATAACATATTAAGGTGTAATAACTTCCCTGTGCGTATATAATTTGCTTTAGTTAAATTATCCCATCCCATCCCATGACATAGTAAGGTGTAATAACTTCCCTGTTCTGCGTAATTGCCAAGTCACAAAATAATAATTAATTAAAGATGTAGAGACTAGGAGTGATTTGTGAATGAAAATTTCAGAGTTAATAAGATAGTTAAACTTGGCTTTATACGATCTCAATACTTTTTACGGTAAATGAGTTACAAGACTTGGCTGCATTTTTTACAGGTGACGTTTTTGATGAGATTTCACTTCTTTTTGTAAGTAATCCTCCTTTTCTTGATTTTGGGTTCTTTTAGAAGATCATCCACTGATTTTCGCTAAGCCCACACTCTGTCCCTATTATTTACAGGTATCAAAAATTTGAAGCTTTAGTTTCGTTTGCAAAGTACTGTAGATAAAAAGTTTCCTAGGCCAGCACTAAGTTATGGGAGGGGGAGTGTCAAAAGTACTCACAATTGCTTCCAGGATAGGTGCTATCCATCTGAGATATTACTCCCAGTCCTAGATACTTCATATTTAGCATAAAAGAACTTTTGAGTATAAAAAGAAAGCCAAAATTAAAATTTCCGGAAATTTTTAATAAATTAAACTATATTCATTTTTTCGATGTTTTTTATTTTTTTTTTTTTTCGTTTTTTTTTTTTTTTTGGCTTTTTTACGGATTTTTTAATTTTTTCTTACTTTGTATACTAAATCCTACCTTTCTGCCAAATGTAAAGCTTCTAGAACTACAAAATCGGATTATTTTCAAATTTTTGACTTTTTATAAATTTATTGATTTTTTGATTTTACTTCTAAGTTACCTGATTGTCATGCCAATATAGTAATTTTTTATCCGTCTTCTTAGGATCATTTAGGTTCAATTTAGAGGTAAATCAAGTAAATGTTAGAGTCACCATGATTTTATTTAGAAAGAACTATCAAACCATAACCAGCCAGTAATGTCGGGAGGTTAGGGGGAGCTGTGAAAATTTTTGTGGGGCTAACATCATTTAACAATCCATATTTTATATGCGAAGTAAATAGAGTATAACCTGTGAAAGAAAACAAACCTGTCTATAAAGTGATGGAATTAATAGTGAGAAATAATGCACTCGGTATAATAATACTGAATTTGAACACAACTTTCGTTATGAGTTGAACTGGTATATTTATATTCATCACTTAAAAAGGAAATAATAATTCCTTACCTGGTTTTTTTTCTTCATGGATAGCACAATCGCAAATCGCTGGTGACTGCTCACTTTTTGACGGCTGCAATAATAAAGATTAATTATTTATATTTATTATTATGATGATAAATGGGTATCCAATAATCGACAGCAATCTGTGCTTCTTGATTAATTTATTTTTGTAACACAATTATTGAAGAAAAAACAGGTGAGAAGTATAATGCTGCACTTATAAACAAATCACGTTCATTAAAGCTGAAGCATAGTAGCTTTCAGTTAATTAATTAATCATGAAAATACGTAGCTTGGACATTACCAGCTAATCGTGACCACAGTCTACGGGGAACTAATAAGTACATCAAAAAGTCTATATTAACAGCATTCAAACACAATAGAAAATTGTTGAGTTTGCAGTTCTTAACAAAAGGTCAATTAAAAGTCTTTTTGAGCAGAAAGTCCGTGGTGCTGCCATCTACCGTGGACTGTCGAAGTTGTAGTCTAAATGGGATTCCTTCTGCATAGTCTAGAATTGTCCAGCAAATGTTATATAAATGTTTTCACAAAACGTACACAAACACACAAAATGCATATTTCACAACCAGGTTTCTCAAGGAAACCGTGAGCACATTAGTTGCTTACTTCCAACACCCCTACTTTTCGTTGGAAACCGATGGTTGTGCTAATTGCACTTCTTTTCTCAAAGTCTCAAATTGAGGTTTGGGAAGGGGTTTGGTTAGTAAGTCTGCGATCATCCTTTTGGACGGACAATAAATCATCTTTATTATTCCACTTTCTCGTAAATGTTTTATATTGTGGAATTTGGTATCAATATGTTTGCTTCTCGTGTGGGCCTTTTCATTTTTGGTTAGTTTTATGGCTGATATGTTGTCTTCGTACACCGCTATCGGGAGTTGTTGCGGTAATTCGAGATCGTTGAGGATGTTTAACAGCCATTGGATTTCTTGTGTTGCTGTGGATGCGGAGATATATTCCGCTTCCGTGGATGATAATGCCACGCAGTTCTGTTTTCTAGAGAGCCATGCGATAACATTGTTCCCTAATTTGAAAAGATTTCCTGTGGTGGACTTTCTGTCCATTTTATCACCTGCCCAGTTGGCGTCACTATACACCGTTAGTACTGGTGGTTTTGATTTGTCTATTATGAATTTTAAGTGTCTAGTAGTCATCAGGTATCTGATGAGTTTCTCAACGGCATCCCAGTCTGCTTCTCTTGGCGACTCGTTCCTCCTACCCAGAATATTTACAATAGCTGCTATGTCGGGTCGCGTTAATGTCGCTATGTATAGAAGCGCCCCTACTGCCTGCCTATACTTTTTGTTGTCCTGCATCAATTCACTATCTGGGTTTAAGTTATAATAATTGGTGTTCATAGGAGTGTAAGTAGGTTTTGCGTTTATTAAATTAAACTTTTCCGCAATTTCCATTATTTTATTTTGTTGGTCGAGTTCTAAGTTACCATTTTTCAATTCTTTGACATTTATCCCCAAGTATTGCGTAACATTTCCCAAGTTTTTTATTTCGTATTGTTTACTTAATTGTGTGTACACTTCGTCTGTGTCTTTTTTATCTCCCGCAATGAGGATGTCGTCAACGTACACGATTATGTACGCAATTTTTCCGTTTTTATTTATTTTATACAGAAAGTGGTCCGAAGTACATTCTTCAAAACTTAGGTCTTTGAGGGATTTACTAATTTTGATATTCCAAGCCCTAGCTGCTTGTTTGAGCCCATAGATCGCTTTATTTAGTCTACACACCCATTCCTCATGCCCCTTCTTTTCGTATCCTTCGGGTTGTCTCATAAAAACTTCTTCCTCGAGATCACCGTGAAGGAAAGCCGTTTTAACGTCTAGATGCGTTATTTTTAAGTTCTTATATACCGCTGCATTTAAGAATGCTCTGAACGTGGTGTGTGCAACTACGGGCGCGTAAGTTTCGTCAAAATCGCATCCATATTTTTGGGAGTAACCTTTTGCGACCAGTCTAGCTTTATATCTCTCAACAGTTCCGTTAGCCCCACTTTTCGCTTTGAATGTCCATCGACATCCTATGACGCGTTTGCCGGGAATTGGTTCTACCAGTACCCATGTTTTATTCTGTTCTAAGGAGTTCATTTCTTCCCTAGTCGCATTTATTTATTTGTTTTTAATTTTATCGTCTTTGATGTTTAATATGTCTTCCCAAGATTTCGGTTCATCGACCTGGCAAATATTTGCGCTAACTCCCAATCGGTCCGGAGGGACGCCTCTGTTATGTCTTAGCGACCTTCTAGGTTCTATGGGGATCTCTTGATGAACTTTGACATTGTCTTGTTCGTCATCGCTTAGATCTATTTTTATGTTGTCTAGAGGGGTCTCAGCATTGTTTTCATTGGGATTGTTTTCGTTTACTCCATGTTCTAAAAATTTGACTGTTCGGGATATTATTACTCTGTTATTACCGATGTGGATCCGGTATCCCTTGCTTCTGTTGTCGTACCCCAAGAAAGTACCTTCAACGGCGTTGTCGTCAAACTTTTCTCTTTTTACTTTTTCTATGTAGGCGTAAGCCTTACACCCGAAAATTTTTATATGCGACAGATTTGTTTTCCTGTTGTTCCACATTTCGAATGGTGTTATGTTGTTGTTTGCCTTTGTGGGCAGACGATTGGTGAGATAGTTCGCGGTGAGAATTGCTTCGCCCCAGAAAGATTTTGGTAGGTTTGCGTCGGAAAGCATGGTACGTGCCATTTCGACTACTGTACGGTTTCTCCTTTCAGCAACACCGTTCTGTGGCGAACAAAATGCCACACTGAGCTGGCGCTCAATCCCGTTAAGGGTTAAGAAATCTTCAAAGTCCCTTCCGAGGTATTCTCCGGCGTTATCAGATCTGAACGCTTTAACTTGCTTTCTAAATTTATTTTTGGTAAGTGCGACGAATTCTTTGAATTTTGTCAGGGCTTCTCCCTTATGCGAGAGTAAATAGATCATGGTGAACCTGCTGTAATCATCTATAAAAGGGATGAAATATTTTTTCCCTGTGAAAGTTTCTATCTTCATCGGACCACAGATGTCACTGTGTATCAACGATAAAATTTCAGTTGATCTATTTGAAGCCTTTTTAGGATAGGGCAATTTTGTTAGTTTCTTTTCGATGCACTTAGTGCATATAATGTCGTGTTTGCATTCGCTTAAATTTATCCCTTCTGCGAGGTTTTGGTTAACTAGACATTTAATGGAGTCAAAGTTTTGTGTCCAAGGCGTCTGTGCCAAATTGTTATACAGTTTGGGTTGGAACATAATGTGGGGGTTTGAGTGATATAACCGTATTCGTCCTTGTGTTCGATTTCATATAAATTATTGTTTAATTTTGCTTCTAAGACCGAATTTTTATTTTTCACAAAGCTGCACGTTTCTTTATCAAATATAACTTTAAAGTTATTTTCAGTGGCTCTTTTGACAGATAATAAATTACTTTGCAGTTCAGGGCAATATAGGACATCTTTTAGTGTGACCTTATTTATTGAATCAGTATTTAATTTTATGTCACCTAGGCCATATGAATTAAGCCTTTTTCCATCTGCAATCATAATGCTACCGAAATTACCAGATTTGAAATTTTCAAATTTTTCTCTTGCGAAGGCAACATGTCTAGTACACCCTGAATCTACTATAAATTTATTTATATTTAGTGCCTGAGCTTCGTTGATAAGAGGGGATTCATTTTCCTGATGGATTTGTGCGGAGTGCTTATCTGATGCATCTCCTGAAGAAGTAGGAGGGGGTGAATCGTTCGAAACTGTGGTTGCGTTGGCTTTACTTTCAAAGCAAAAATTTGATGTGTCCTTTGAATAGTTCTGACTGTTTTTGTGATGATTAGAATTGTTTCTAGAAGTGTTCGAATTATTGTTGAATTTATTTTTATTACCATCATACCTTTGGAAGTTGTTGAATGTTTTGTTTTTGAGGTAAAAACATTCTGATTTGAAATGGTTCTCGCGTTTATAGTGACTACAGAACTTTTTATTTCTTGTGTTTTTATTTACGACTTTATATGCAGAATCACGCGAGTTGGAACCAGTATCGCGGTTTTCGTCGATTAATTTATTTTTTATAAATTCCAATGTTAAATCATTATCGGGCCGTGCCTCTAAAGCCGTGACGAGTGGGTCATACGAATGCGGCAGAGAGCACAATAACAAAGCACATATATGTGTTTCAGCTATTTCTTCGCCGATTGCGTAGAGCTTGTCTTTTAAAGACAGTACGCTATTAATGTGGGCGTTCATGTCTCCGCCTTCACTTAATTTTTGACAATATAACTTCCGTAACAAAAATAATTTTGACGATAGGCTAGATCTCATGTGTACAGATTTCAACCATCCCACACCGCTTTAGTGGTGGTTAAATGTTTTACATGAATTATTTGGCTATCTTCGATACAAAGATTTATAATCGATTTGGCTTTAATATTCTGTTTAGCCCAATCGGCCGCGGGCGGGTCAGTTGGTTCGACCAAAACAACGTCAAATAAATCGTCTTTTAAGAGGAGCATTTCAATCTTGAAACTTCAGTTACTGTAGTTATTATCATTTAATTTTTCTATAAGAGCTATTTCTTTACTAGCGGCCATATTTCTAAAGTTTATAGTTATGACAAACAAATAATATATACTTTTATTTTCTTTTCGTTATAAGCTGCACATTATTTCTGTGCTCTTTTAATTCTTATTATTTATTTCATATATTCATATATACAACACATTACCATATTACACATGCATTTTATTTATTAACATATATTCTAATATATTTAAAATTTGGGCTTTTCTCACATTCATCAGTCTCATAATCTAATGGAATTAATAGTGAGAAATAATGCACTCGGTATAATAATACTGAATTTGAACACATTTTTCGTTATGAGTTGAACTGGTATATTTATATTCATCACTTAAAAAGGAAATAATAATTCCTTACCTGGTTTTTTTTTCTTCATGGATAGCACAATCGCAAATCGCTGGTGACTGCTCACTTTTTGACGGCTGCAATAATAAAGATTAATTATTTATATTTATTATGATGATGATAAATGGGTATCCAATAATCGACAGCAATCTTTGCTTCTTGATTAATTTATTTTTGTAACACAATTATTGAAGAAAAAACAGGTGAGAAGTATAATGCTAAACTTATAAACCAATCACGTTCATTAAAGCTGAAGCATAGTAGCTTTCAGTTAATTAATTAATCATGAAAATACGTAGCTTGGACATTACCAGCTAATCGTGACCACAGTCTACGGGGAACTATTAAGTACATCAAAAAGTCTATATTAACAGCATTCATACACAATAGAAAATTGTTGAGTTTGCAGTTCTTAACAAAAGGTCAATTAAAAGCCTTTTTGAGCAGAAAGTCCGTGGTGCTGCCATCTACCGTGGACTGTCGAAGTTGTAGTCTAAATGGGATTCCTTCTGCATAGTCTAGAATTGTCCAGCAAATGTTATATAAATGTTTTCACAAAACGTACACAAACACACAAAATGCATATTTCACAACCAGGTTTCTCAAGGAAACCGTGAGCACATTAGTTGCTTACTTCCAACATAAAGAAATCGCCTATAACGTAGCCAATCTATAGTGGAACTTTCCTATAACGAAATTCGTAAACGAAAGAAAAGAAAGCCATAATCCGGGGAAAATAACATAAAACAATTAGGGGCGTTGTACTAGCTAATAGGACAATTATCTTAAAACTAATGTTTGTAGCAGTACAAAATCATATTGTTTTCGAATTTAACGAATTTTTTAATTGTTCCTTTTATTGAATAGTAAATACTACCTTTACACCAAGTTTTAAGTTTCTAAGAATACAAGATAAAATTATTTTCAATTATTGATTTTTTCGATTTTTTTTTATAATTTTCTGGATTTTTTAATTTTTTCTTATTTTGTATCCTTTATTACAAATTTCAAGTTTCTAGCGCTACAAAATCGAATTATTTTGAAATTTCCGATCAGTTTCGAGTTTTTTAATTCTATTTTCGAATTTATTGTGTTTTAATTTTCCCCTTTTCTGTATCCTAAACAGTAAGTTTTTTCGAATTTTACAGATTGTTTCTTTTTTTTTTCTTTTTTTGTATCCTAAATACTGCCTTTATTCCAGATTTTAAGTTTCTAGCTCTACAAAATCGAATTATTTTCAAATTTTTGTTTTTTTTTTCGATTTTTTTAGTTTATTTTCGATGTTTGTTGTGTTTTTATTTTTTTATTTTTCTAAATCCTAAACACTACCTTTACACCAAATTTTCAGTTTCTAGGACTACGAGATCACATTATTTTCAATTTCTCACTTTTTTTTTTCTTTTTCTTTCTTTAATTTTTGAAAATTTCGATTTTTTTTCGAATTATCCATATTTTTTAATGTTCCCTTATTTAGTATCTTAAATATTACCTTTATTCCAAATTACAAGTTTCTAGCGCTATGAAATCGAATTATTTTCAAATTTTCTTTATTTTTCGATTTTTTTATTTTATTTTCGAATTTTATTGCGTTTTAATTTTAGCTTATTCTGAATCCTAAACACCATTCACGAATTTCAATGCCACCTTTAAAAAGACCTTAAATTCTCGAATGTTTTTATTTGGAATTTTCCGGATTTTATAATTTTTCCGTTTTTTGTATCCGAAACACTAGCTTTATTCCAAATTTTAAGTTTCTATGGCTGCGGGATCTACCCAATCTTTTTGATGACGCAAGAGTGAGTGTGTGTGTGAGTGACAAAAAATCGAAACTTTGAGTTCATATACCGTCTGCACTAATTTATAGGTATTTTTTTAATTATCCATATTTTTTAATTTTTCCTTATTTAGTATCTTAAATATTACCTTTATTCCAAATTTCAAGTTTCTAGCGCTATAAAATCGAATTATTTTCAAATTTTCCTTATTTTTCGATTTATTTTCGAATTTTATTGCGTTTTTTATTTTAACATTTTCTGAATCCTAAACACTATCTTTACCGCGAATTTTAAGTTTCTAAGGCTAAAAGATCAAATTATTTTAATTTTTTCAGGTTTTTTCGAATTTTTCGATTTTTTTTTTCGAATTTTCTGGATTTTTTAATTTTTTCTTATTTTGCATCCTAAATACTACCTTTATTCCGAATTCCAAGTTTCTAGCGCAACAAAATCGGATTATTTGAAAATTTTCGATTTTTTTCGATTTTTTCGATTTTGCTTTCGATTTTTTTTGTGTTTTTGATGTTTTCTTTTTCTGGATGCTAAACACTACCTTCACACCAAATCTTAAGTTTCTAAGACTACAAGATCGTCTTATTTTCAATTCTCAATTTTGATGGAATTTGTTGAATTTTCGAATGTTTTTTTTTTTTAATTTTCCGGATTTTATAATTTTTCCTCTCTTTGTATCCTAAACACTACCTTTTTTCCAAATGTCAAGTTTCTAGGGCTACGGGATCTACCTAATCTTTTTGATGACGCGGAACGAGTGAGTGAGTGAGTGACAAAAAATCGAATGTTTGAGTTCATATATCGTCTGAACTAAAAAAGACAGAAAGTTGTAATTTTAAATTTTGGTCCTGTGTGCCAAATACTCTAGAAAAACGAAGTTTTGAATTTTTGGGATACTGCAGCGCGGAGATATGGGGGGGGGGGGGGGTCAAAAGTGCCCTGAGTTGCTTCCAGAAAAGTATGCTTACTGCCGTGCTTTCTCGACTTGGCGGAGGCACTGCCGTGCCTCCAGATTTTCTACATGCGTGTGCGATTTGAATCAATCATAAGATAATTGCCAAATGTTTGTTAACAGATAAGTTGCTTGTGGGTGAAATGTGGCCCGCGGGCCATGAGTTTGAGATTCCTGCTGTATATGATCTACAGAAATTAATCATCATGATCTATAGAATACACATCACATTTTATGCTAAACGTTTGTTTAAGTTTGAAAATGCATTGCACAATTAAAAGCACATTTCACGTAATTATTTCACATAGACTATAATGTATCTGAATTATTTTGTGCAGCCCTGTTGATGAATTTTAAATTTTCCATCCACAGTCTGCTATAGGAAGAATGTTATCGTGCACCAAATAATGTATATTACTTTTATTATGTTAGAGCTAACACAGCATCGTTGAAGGACACTTCAATCAGACAATATAACTCTTACGGATAGTAATCATATCAAATTTTCTGTGCGTCCCTGTAAATCCGGTATATGGAACGCGTGTCCTTCCACAGCCCATAATTGTTCTGCCAACAACACATTTGTGGACTGCCAAGTCTTTGGCATTTTATATGTGTTTAATTCACAAATAAGAATGTATTCATAAAAACACATAAAATTGTTAAATGGTACACAAAACAAGAACCTTTATATGCACTTGTATAAATATATATGACTAGCCGCCACTGGCGACCAGTTTGGTCGCCCTTAAATGTATGTTAAGCATTGCAACAGATTATTTTTATTCATAATTTATTTTTTTCCTTAATCCTTCGCCAAACCGGAAAAATCTAATAGACAAATCAGCAACTTTTGCGATCGTGGTAGCATTTCGCATATTTTTTGTTATGTATTTCATCTTTCTTGACAAAAACCGCTTAACCTACTTTATAATAAATTAATCATTGTGTGTGGTTTATAATAAAATTGTGTGTTTTTTAATATAAAATAAACTATTTCATAATAAAATAAAAGTACATGCTGTTTTAGTAATCTCTAATAGGTACGTGAAAATGGGATTTTCTCACCAAAATGGCGCAAAACAAAAATCGCGCCAACCCCGATGCGTCCGTGACAACTGTTCCAATTTAAAATACATGACGTTCACATTTTTCTTTAACATAGAAAATAGATAAATAAGAAATAATATCATAAATCAAAACATTTGATTTCAAAATTAAAGTATCGTTTCAAATTTGCACACGCGAAAAATAAAAGCTGACTATTCGTTTCGAAATTTGATCCATTAAATATTATTACATGAGTTCAACTTACCTCAAGAAAAGATCCTGAAGGAAGTTGAGTTGTATAGAACAGAATTATGGTAAACTTTGACTGTCTCACTGGTGCGGATTATTTTTTTTACACGAGGCAGCGGTCAAAAAAATCATGGTTTAATATTTTAAACGTTCACAACGAATGAATCTTTTATTTATTTATTTATTTATTTTTGTTTACTTTCATGAATAGAGAATTTGAAATGCGAACTTAATTGAAACTGAAGTTATTGCAGAATGTATACATAATTGAACGTAAGTCATCTCTCAAATATTAATTTATTTTGAACCATCTTTCTAAAAATGTAACTTTTATGCAGTTTTAATCGAAAAAATAATTTTGAATAAAATGGCCGCCTGGCATATGAAAAAGTGAAGCGGGCGTCCCGGAACTGTTGATGACAGTCACATGACTTACGGTTTTATTATTATAGAGATGGTAAAAACATAAAATCTACGTTTCTAACTGCTTCTGCAATCGTCCTCAGGATAAAATAAGATGTTGAAGTATATGGCTGGGTATATCACTTCAACATCATATTTTAACCTGAGGACGACTGCAGAAGCAGTTCGAAACGTAGATTTTATGTCTTTACCATCATATTTATTTGCAATAAAAGTGCATATAAAGGTTCTTGTTTTGTGTACCATTTAGAAATTTTATGTGTTTTTATGTACACATTCTTATTTACAATATTTCTTGGTTCAATTTTCTAGCATTTTGTAAGTGTTTAATTCAGTTTTTAGAACACGCATATAGAAAATACACTTGCATGAACCGTAGTCTTAGTTAGAGATGGCAAAATAAGAAATCAAATGTATCAGTATATCAGTGTTATGAGCGTTATTTTTTTTATTAGGGTTTCGTTCATCTCACGAAACCCTATTACCCCCGCTCCGTTGTCTGTCCGTCACAGAGCCATTCTCAAAAAGTATGTATAACTTACAGAGTTGAAACTTAGTGTATAAATCTGAATAGCTGCTGTGAAGAGCTCAAAATATTAAAATTTGAACAATTCGTATTATTAGGGTTTCGTTCATCTCACGAAACCCTATTACCCCCGCTCCGTTGTCTATCCTTCACAGAGCCATTCTCAAAAAGTATGTAACTTACAGAGTTGAAACTTAGTGTATAAATCTGAATAGCAGCTGTGAAGAGCTCAAAATATTAAAATTTGAAAAATTCGTATTATTTTAATAAATAGACATAAAAAACCAAAATTCTAACAGCCTTTTCCTATTAAATTGAAACATTTTTCGTTATAGCAGATGCCAAAGATTCAAAATCCACAATGAAATTCTTTCTACAATAATTAATTTTCTATCAGACGATTTTCACGTGAAAAATGAAAATGAAATAAAAAGTTTCACCCATTGAAAAAAAGATAAATATGAAATAAAATTGTTTGACGTCATAGTCATAATAAAACGGAAAATGTCTAAGATTTCTCAATAATACAAGGAGTATGAGTATGTGTAAGTGGTCAAAGCAAATTAATATCACGTCATCAGAGAATTACAAAGAAAATCTGCCGTCATATAGGAAGTTTAACTAATTTTTCAAATGTTTGAGAATAATACAAAGCGAATATCAATATAAATAATAGAGAATAGTAAATATATGAGTTTGAGAAACATATTGAATCGTGATAAAAATCCGATTATGGAAATATTCGCATATTTTAACATTTTGAAGGTGTACAATTTGTTTAATTTTGAAATTATTTTTTAAAATACTGCATTTAGTCCGTATGACGGATTTTATTATGCCAGAATATAATAGCGGGATTGAACCGCTATCCGGCTGGTTTAGATAATCGAAAAAAGGAAAAAATAGACCGGTAAATTTTTACTTTATAAAAAACATGACTTTTTTTTGTTGTTGTTGCTAAATGAAATTTGTTTGAATTTATTAAAGAAAGGATAAAGTGTTTTGAAAGGAATATTAAACGAAACCCTTTGAGCGATCTTTGATCACACTTACCCACTTGATTAAAATGCTATCACAATTTTTGAACTCGTTTTATTTAAATTAGGGTAATTCTTCTGATTAAGTGGTGTATTAAAAAAAATATTAAAATTAAAAAAAAAGTTTAAAGAGTACATTGCAGTTCTATTACTAACAAGTAAAGGTACTATAGTCTACTCCACTATAGTCTGTAGGGGCGAATTTCTATTTTTATGTCTCATTCGATTCGTTGCATCGAGCTTAGTAATTTTATACATCGCATATCGGCTATTGAGTTTTTATAATGACAGGGGCTCGAGTCAAATTTCAAAATTTCATTCAGTGAAAAACAGATGCCTTCAAAGAAATGATTGCGATTTAAGTTTACTAATTGCTTTTACAGTTCCAATAACTACTAAAAGGTTATATTATTGCTGTTATTATAAGAATTTGTAATTGCAGATAAAATATTCGTATGCTATACTTGGCAGGCAGGTTTTCGCAATTTATGATGAAAGCGGAGCTGTTTTGAATGCGTCGTCGAGTCAGCTGAAGAAGCCTTTGCTCGATGTGAGAAATACTTTAGTTTTACTGACTTCTTCGGAATGAACAATGTGTCAAAAATTGACTATCATCCATGCATGTAAGTGTAAGAACCATAAATAAATTTAAATCTTACTCATTTCTTTGACGGCAACTGCTTTTCAATGAACGAAATTTTAAACTTTGACCCGGTCCCCTGTCATTATCAAAACTCAATAGCCGATAAGCGAGGTAGCAAATTACATAACTTGATGAGACGAATCAAATAAGCTATAAGAATCGAAATTCGCTGCCACAGACTACAGTACCTTTACTTGTAAGACATGAAATCTGTATAAATTTGAAAAAGATTAGTGCATCTCAATTCATATATCTTAAATTTAAAAAGCTGGTGTTTCATAACATACCCTTTTAGCAAAACGAATAGAAATTACCTAACACAAATGTGTTATTTCATTTTAAAGAAGTTTACAATATTGAAGGCGAAGGGGAAAAAAACCTTCCCCCTCCCAAGAAATTTTTATAGGTTATATAGGGTTCTGTTGTATATGCAAATTTCAGCCTATATGAACGCCCTATCAGTTTTCAGAGTAGAATTCAGCCCCCCTCCCCACTTTTGGAATATATTAAGTTATTAAAGCATGAAAGAGTTGAAGCTTATTAAAGAAAAATAAACTATGCACATAGTACAAAGTTATTGCAGTATAAATGCACACGTAGAAATAAATATTATCAACAAAAATTACAAAAAGCAACTGATTAGGTATATACAAGAAAGAAAATTCAAGCATCAAGTATAGATTATGAAACACTTTCAGAATACTTTTAACAAAACTTCGCTATTTAATAAGGTAAATAAGATACCTAAGTAAACATTTTAGAAAGCACATAACACATTTGAAACCCAGATTTCAGCAATTACCACTCATAGCCGGAAAAACACTCCAATGCTTTTGAGCAGTCCTGTATTTGGTCAGAAGGTTTGTATATATTATATATGGTATGCGAAAATTTAGTTTAGTCAGAAAACGCATAATAGGTTGAAAATTCACTTTCAGCAATTTCTATCTATAGAGAGAAACGTACTCTAATTCTTTTGTACAGCCTTGTATATTACCTATAGATTTTTATACACGTCACATTATTAAGCAGAAATTTTATTCAGGCAGAAACGTTGCTAGGAGGGGATCAGTCCAGCCTGCCCCCATATGGATATGGCTCTGGTCTCAACACGAACATTGAATTGGCTAATAAGCATCTCTCATACGGAGCTGTGGACAGTAACAGGAAAGAAGGTACGCATTTTGTACCAGGGACGTTTTCCAAAGAGGGATACTCTTCAAACGATCTTTGGATGAATGTATGCACTAGCTATGTGAGAATGATTCTTCCGAGAGGCCAATTCACTATTTGTGTGTTCGCCCATCTTACAAAATCAAATGAATAAAAATCCGATTTCCTACATTCACCAGTGTAACGCTCTCTGAACCATTACGAAGGCCTTTCCGAACCTGCAACTCTACGTGATTTTGAACTGTCGTTAGTAGATATAAAAGGGGGGTTCTGCATCAGAGGCGTACGAGGCACGCGACAGGAAATAAGATCGGAAACGGGATTAGACATGCTTTTTCCAAAAAGGGTTTTTTAGGAAGCAGTAAACATGTTTTGGGAACATGTTTGGGAGCTTGTTGGAACAAGAATGGTAGTTTAAATGACCGGACGTGATTAAGGTGTAAAAGATAAGGAAAGTACGGAAACAGACATGTAGATTTTGTTCATTGTAGAGGGTGAAATTTTATTTTATTTCTTATTTAAAGTGTTTTCAGTTATTTATTTTTAATTTAATTTATTTAAAGCGTTTCAAATTATTTTTTATATTATTATTATTTTTTTATAATGTTTTACGTATTAATTTAATTTTTAGTGACATTAGAACCTGCAATGTTCTGTATCACACATGTCTTATCTAGTAGGTTTTAGGGATGTGTGTGTTGTTATCTCTTCAAATGCAAACCATAGCAGGGAATTTCAGACCTGAGTTTAATTATCTTTATCATAGTTTTAATGAACTGCAGGAAATTGTCTTTAGCTATTGAGTAATTCGCGAGTTTTGGTTTAATATGAATGCTATTACATCTGTTTGTTTAATTTACAAGCACATTTCTCTTACAACATTCTGTCAACAGATCATTTCCATATTCGAAATAATAATTTAGAAGGAAAATTTTTACTTTCTATACGAAATGTTATTTATAGACATTGACAAAAATAGCATGCTTGATTCTTTCTTGTATTAACCTTATAATAATTTATTTTAGAAATATAGGTTTATAGTTTTGTTACGAAAAATAACGTGTTTATACATTTTAAAAACGAAAGCAAAGTGATTTTTACCAATGTAACTATAAGCTATACACCCACGCATTTATGTTATTGCCTATAACACAATGCTTAATATTGTATTCACCGTACTATTTTCCTGCAAAAGCTGTTTCACAAACTTGTGTACTGAAATTAATGTGGCATTTTTAGGTAAAAAAGTAATTCAAGTCTTTGAGACTAATCTTTCATAGGAAAAAAAGATTTGTCATACTTTCTGTTACATTATATCTTCCGTTTTTTAAGTTTAAAAATTTGTGGAGTAACTTAAATAATCGTTTTTATGCTAATTAAACAATATATTTTTTAATTATATGTTGTTGTTTTTTTTATTGACTTGTAATATAGCTTCTATTTTTTTTTCTTTTTCTTAAAAGGGTACTGGAGAATAACTTATGTCACAAATACTACATCCTTCTTTAGTTAAATATGTTTCACTTAAGACATGACAAAGTGTCTTAGAAACATTTCATTTTGGAGTTAAGTGATTAAACAAGAAAAATATCCATATACTTAAAGCTAACCTGCTTTTTAGTTTTTCGTGCAAAAATGCTATTTATACGCATGCGCGAGCATTCAGCTAATCAGCTAGAGGCTTTTACTATCTTCAGACGCGATGTTCCAGCCAATGAGGTGAAGGCTTTTTCCTCTCTCTAGAAGCGTATGTGTTCCATTTGGTTGTTCGGTTGTTGAAACTTTATAGATTTCTTTTATTAAGGTATTTTTTCATTTTACCGTATTTATTTTCTTTTTAAGTCGTATGTATTTTAGTACTTTGAATTTTTTATAACTAACCCTTTTTTTTGAGAGAGAGAGATTTCGTGGCACGAAATTTCGCGAATCGTTTCCGATGTAAACAAACTAATTTTAAACTTTTAATATGTAATTCTGTGTGATATGATTAAATTCAGGTTTTCTCAGCGACGATCACAGTATTTTTACCAAATAATTTTTGTATTAATCAAGCTTTTTTGGTTATTAAGCATAGCTAAACACGAAAGAAAACTTTGTTATTTTAAGATTTTGATGTGAATTATTTGCGTACATTTATAAGACGAGTTTCACTGAATAATTCAAGAAAAAAAAAAATCTCATCATTATACATATTTAGTTTTGCATTATTAATTATTTACTTGGCCTTTACTTTTAATATTTCAAACTTACAGCTGAATGTAACTATTAAAACATTTGAAATACTGTATTCGTAAAATGAAATTTCAGCTTAAACACTCGACAATTACTTTTAGTTATGCATTATTAATTATTTACTTGGCCTTTACTTTTAATATTTCAAACTTACAGTTGAATGTAACTATTAAAACATTTGAAATACTGTATTCGTAAAATGAAATTTCAGCTTAAACACTCGACAATTACTTTTACTTATGCATTATTAATTATTTACTTGGCCTTTACTTTTAATATTTCAAACTTACAGCTGAATGTAACTATTAAAACATTTGAAATACTGTATTCGTAAAATGAAATTAGTTTAAACACTCGACAATTACTTTTAGTTATGCATTATTAATTATTTACTTGGCCTTTACTTTTAATATTTCAAATTTACAGCTGAATGTAACTATTAAAACATTTGAAATACTGTATTCGTAAAATGAAATTTCAGCTTAAACACTCGACAATTACTTTTAGTTATGCATTATTAATTATTTACTTGGCCTTTACTTTTAATATTTCAAACTTACAGTTGAATGTAACTATTAAAACATTTGAAATACTGTATTCGTAAAATGAAATTAGTTTAAACACTCGACAATTACTTTTAGTTATGCATTATTAATTATTTACTTGGCCTTTACTTTTAATATTTCAAATTTACAGCTGAATGTAACTATTAAAACATTTGAAATACTGTATTCGTAAAATGAAATTTCAGCTTAAACACTCGACAATTACTTTTAGTTATGCATTATTAATTATTTACTTGGCCTTTACTTTTAATATTTCAAACTTACAGTTGAATGTAACTATTAAAACATTTGAAATACTGTATTCGTAAAATGAAATTTCAGCTTAAACACTCGACAATTACTTTTACTTATGCATTATTAATTATTTACTTGGCCTTTACTTTTAATATTTCAAACTTACAGCTGAATGTAACTATTAAAACATTTGAAATACTGTATTCGTAAAATGAAATTAGTTTAAACACTCGACAATTACTTTTAGTTATGCATTATTAATTATTTACTTGGCCTTTACTTTTAATATTTCAAACTTACAGTTGAATGTAACTATTAAAACATTTGAAATACTGTATTCGTAAAATGAAATTTCAGCTTAAACACTCGACAATTACTTTTAGTTATGCATTATTAATTATTTACTTGGCCTTTACTTTTAATATTTCAAACTTACAGCTAAATGTAACTATTAAAACATTTGAAATACTGTATTCGTAAAATGAAATTTCAGCTTAAACACTCGACAATTACTTTTAGGTTAAATTCAGGTTTTCTCAGTGACGATCACAGTATTTTTACCAAATAATTAAAAGTACTACATGCATGCATCTATCTATCTATATTAGAAATTGTGCAGGTTTCTGGTCACTGTTTTGTTTACATATTTTAAACAAAAATTTCAATTTAATAATGCACTGAAAATTATAATGAATGCTTACAATTAAACACAACAACACAAAACAAAAAATTTCACAAAAACACATTATTTCCCCGATATTTTCCCACAACTAATCAATAAATTTCATGATATTTTATTGCGATTTTAAACCATGAACTTTAGTACTTTTCTGTTATACGGACACTATGCCAAAATGTATGTATGTATGTAAATGTATGTATGTATGTTTGGCGACAATGGTGTACGTATAACGGAAAAGTGCCTGAATTATTATTTATATATATATATATATAAAATATAAACATAATTGGCGACACAGCAAGTTTTCTGGATTTCTCCCTGTCTCTCTAACCACATTGTTAACAAAACAAAAAATTCACGAAAAACACATTATTTTCCCACAACTAATCAATAAATTTCATGATATTTTATTGTGATTTTAAACCATGAACTTTAGTACTTTTCTGTTATACGGATACTATGCCAAAATGTATGTATGTATGTATGTTTGGCGACAATGGTGTCCGTATAACGGAAAAGTGCCTGAATTATTATTTTTTTATATATATATAAAATATAAACATAATTGGCGACACAGCAAGTTTTCTGGATGTGAAAGGCGGAGATGAATTTCATTCATTCAATGACCGTTTTAAAAGTTTCAAGTTTGGATTGAGTGCACCTGAACATAAAAACCGATACCTATTTCTATGTTCATGATTGAGTTATTTGGATATCTTTTCGTATAGCACAGAAAATCATTTCTCCCGCTTTCGTAATACAGATAAATTCTGGTGTATTTTTTTTTCTTCTTTTTATATCATAAGTACTTTTCTACTTTAAATTTTTTAATTGTCGAGTTTCTAAGCTGAAATTTCATTTTTCGAATGCAGTATTTCAAATGTTTTAATAATTACATTCAGCTGTAAGTTTGAAATATTTAAAATATTAAAAGTAAAGGTCAAGTAAATAATTAATAATGCATAACTAAATATGTATAATGATCAGAATGACATATTAAAATGTGTACAGAATGACATGAAAATTTTAAAAAACTGAAATTTTGCACTTGCAACTTAATTGTAAATTTCATTGTTTACATTGGAAACGATTTGTGGATTTTAAGAATTTGCTGAACTTTGTGTCACCAAATTACTAAATCTCTCTCTCTCACTCTCCAAAAAAAAAAAAAAGGGTTAGTTTAAAAAAATTCAAAGTAGCAAAATACATACAACACAAAAAGAAAATAAATACGGTAAAATGAAAAAATTACTTTAATAATAGAAATCCATAAATTTTCAACAACGACATCAAACGAACGTATCTCATCTTTCGTTTGTGATAAGGAATGCTCCTTTGGCCCCCTCCACTCATTGGCTGAATTGTAAAGGGCAAAATTGGGGGACAAAATGACTACAGCATTTCTGAGAAAAGAAAAAATCAGAAAATTCACAGAAAATAATTATTTTTGTTGCAAGTTGGGTTAACTGTCTTTATGGTTCGAGTCGATTTCAGACTGAGTGTAGATTTCTGCAAGTTGGATTTGGGTTAACCCGATTTTTCAAAAGTTAATTCAAGTTCAGTATATTATTTCAGATTAAAACTATACCTTTCAGGGCGGGATTCGCACGGAAAATTTTGAAATCCCGCCCAAAATAGATCATGAGCGGGAGCCTCCCGCCCAAAAAATTTCAGCATTTTTGGAGAAATTTGCATTATTTAATTTACTTGCAACCGAACGATAAATTTCGTGATTTTTTTTCCCCGCAACCGATTGACGGACTTTGTGTTTTTTCCGCGACTGATCGACGAACTTTGTGGTTTTTTCTGTGACAGATCAACGAACTTTGATTTTTTTTCTGCGACAGATCGACGAACATTGTGTTTTTTAAGCGACTGATCGACGAACCTTGCGTTTTTTGGGGACATATCGACGAACTTTGTGTTTATTCTGCAATCGATCGACGAAATTTGCTTTTTTCCCACGACTGATCAACGAACTTTGCGTTTTTTGGTGACAGATCGACGAACTTAGCATTTTTTCCGCGACAGATTGATGAACTTTGCGTCTTTTCCACGATCGATCGGTGAATCTCAATCAAGTAAAATCTAAAGTCAGAAATTTATTTAACAACCTAATTGTTAAGGGTCCCTAACACATTTAATGGAACTTGAAAAATACACTGCATATATAAAACTTAACTTTCTTCCCTTTTTTATAATAAAAATAAACATTTTACATAATCATTCTCAGTTGACTTAATTTTTTTCAATGGTATTTTGTCATGTCTGCATTAATGTAATTCTTTAAATAGCACGTAAAAGAATAGTGGGGTTTAAAGATTTTTTTTCTCCCTCCCAAACATTACAACTCCCCTCCATTTAAAAATGTTGGTAGGGAGACTCCCGTCTTTGGAAAAATTGAATTTCAAGCCCTGCCTATAATATGTTTGTGTGTATTGAGGTTTGTATAGATGTTTGTGTGTGTGCTGTTTTTAATACAGACAGTTTCATTTTTCACACGAACGAAAATTCACATTCTTTGCGCAATTCTTTAACAAAATTCGCATTTTTTTTCGTGATTCTTTAATGAAATTCGCATTTTTTTCTGTATCTTTTTTTTGTCGAGATTCATAATTTTTTCAGCTATCCTATGACGTAATTCGTGGTTTTTTTTCAGTGATAATTTAACGAAATTTGTGTTTTTTCTGCGATTTTTTTTTTTCACAAAATTTGCGTTATTTTCCACGATTCTTTTATGAAATTCGCATTTTTCTCGCAATACTTTAACGAAATGTGCGTTTTCCAGCGATTTTTTGATAAAATACATTTTATTCCGCAATTTTTAGAGAAAGTTTGGCAAGAAAGGGCTATCTTTGGGTGAAATTTCCTGTTTTGCGATTCTTTGACAAAATTTGCTCATCTTTTGTGTAAATCGCGTTTTTCTGCGGCCTTTTAACGAAATTCACGTTTTACATGATCCTTTGATGAAATTAGTGTTTTTCCCGTGATCATTTGACGAAATCTAGGATTTTTTTCCCGCGAAGATTGATTATATGTTTTTAGTCTGCAGGTGCCCTAAAAAGTTTGTGACGCCTGTCGCTGCATTGCACGCATTCTGCCACGGTGTATCAAACAAACAAAATTCATCCTAAAGAATTATTGTTTCGTTTCTGGAAATGAACAACCGTCAACTCATTGGCTGAATTATAAAGGGTGAAATGTGTAGGCACTGAGTATCATCTATACTATTAATGTCGGTAAACGTCTGTCTGTGTGAGTGTTGTTGTGTCTGGCGTCTGTAAGCACAAAACTCTGCATGCAGACGACAGACATAAGTGCTTTTGGTATAAAAAAATTTGTAAGTGGAGTTTTTAAAATTCACAACATTTTGCGGGAGAAGAGGGGTGCGAACGAATTTAAAAAATGAGTCCGCATCAATAATTATGGCGGCGGGGGGGGAGTATGTTTTGCCTACACGGGGCAGAGACTTTTCTTTGTTGACACCACTCATATGATATATCGTTCGAAAGGCCTGTGACTGCCTTTTCATGTTATGCATCTGTGTGGTCCATCCCCCTCCCCCCCCCGCCAATTGGGACACTTTTCTAAATTTTGCACATACCACTCATGTTATATATCGTTAAAAAGGTCTGTGACCGCTTAATCATATTATGCATCTCCGGTGTCCATTCCCCCACTTTGCCCCCCCCCCCAAGGGGGTACTTTTTGTAAATTTTGCACAATCCCTTCATGTTACGTATTGTTGGAAAGGTCTTTGACTGCTTATTCATGTTATGCATCTCCGGGGTCCATCCCGCCACTCCCCCCCCCCCTTAAGGAGGGCAATTTTCTAAATTTTGTTGACACCCCTCATGTCATATATCGTTGGAAAGGTCTGTGACTGCTTAATCATATGCATATCTCCAATGTCCATTTCCCCACTTTGCCCCCCCCTCCCCCAAGGGGGTACTTTTCTAAATTTTGCAGACAACCCTCATGTCATATATCGTTGGAAAGGTCTGTGACTGCTTAATCATATGCATATCTCTGATGTCCATCTCCCCGCTTTGCCCCACCCCCCCACACCCAAAGAGGTACTTTTCTAAATTTTGCACACAACCCTCATGTTATATATCGTTGGAAAGGTCTGTGACCACCACTTAATCATATTATGCATGTTCCGTGTCCATCCCCTACTTTACCCCCCCCCCCCCCAAGGGGGTACTTTTTAAAATTTTGCACACACCCCTCATGTTACATATTGTTTGAAAGGTCTTTGACTGCTTATTCATGTTATGCATCTCCTTGGTCCATCCCGCCATTTCCCCCTCCCCAAGGGGGCACTTACCATTTACTTGCACAACAGCGCTAAATGTGTCAGATGAAAGAAATTCCGCGAGTACATGTGCCAGTGAAACTTAGCCAATTGCTGTTCTTCAACCTAGCTTTAATTCAAAGTGGGTTTTTTATTTATTTGAATTATTCTGCAAAAGTTTCAAACATTTTAAAGCAGCTATGAATTTTAATTTTATGGTACTATCAAGTTTTTTGCCGTCAAATTTTGACGGGTTCCATCTAGTTATTTATAAAAGCACAACACATAAGACTAGCGGCTGAGAGGTTCTACTCTCAAAGCTGATAGATGGAAGGTGTTAGGTTTAAACCTCTCTCACAGTCGTCGACCTAACCGTTCGAAGTTTTCTTCGAAACTTGTCAATATGGGTAAGAACACCTTAGAAAGACCTACATGGAGACACTTATCCCTAACGCAGATAATCAACCCTATATTTAACCAACCAGTCACAACACGCAAGACATAATCATTACATTCAGTCAATAAGTGATTTGACATGCAAAATATTATTTATAGAAACATACAATATGATATATACAACACACTAAACATTCAATTTTAAAGATTCTTTCCCTTTCATATGAACAATTTTTAGTGACTATTTAACTTGTTAAAGAGAGCAGGGCCGTAGCGAAAGAAAATTTTTGGGGGGGCAAAAGGCAAGATTGGCCGACTCAAAAATGTTTCAAATCCGACTAATGTAAAATAGTCAATCTGTCGCATTATTTCTTAATTAATAGTTTTTACAATTAATTTTAACTGATTAATTATAATTGATAGTTAAAAATAAAATATATGATTTTGTATTACTAAAATGTTTCTTTGATATAACTCAGTAATTATTTAAAAGATTTACCAAGAACTTTACTGGAAAAAAAAAGAATATGTATTGATAAGAAAAAATCCTACAGTTATATTTGTGAGAAACACGTTTGTTTAGAATGATAGAATGCAGTGATAGTTTAGTAAATAGAACGTAGTTATTTTCAAAATAAAAGCTAAATAAAAATGTGATCTCTTAGTTCTAAAAATTATGATAATGTAATGAATGGGAAGTACTTTCAATATTTTATTAGCATGCGATAGAAATTAATTTGAACTTTATATTCCAATTAGAGATAATATCATATGGAATTAACAACATACACTTTCAGTAATTCTAATTGTAAAACTAAAAAATGCACACTATAGGGGTACTGAAAATATTTGGAGGGGCCTCAAAATTTAATTGCGCCTGGGGCCTCTTGAGTGCTTAATCCACCACTGATTGTGTTTTATAGGAATGTCAAGGGACCGACAGAAACATTTGAATTATCCACGATTTCGAATTATACACGTTCGAATTATTCAAGTTTGACTGTACTCTTTTTACATGAATTACACATCACACTGAAAAAAGCAAACCATTCATACCTTTCTTATCACCATTCCCTGTCGAGTGGTTTCCACTTTCCAGACATGTTAACTTCTTCGAACTTTTTGCAGCCTCCCAGTTTCTTCTTTTTAGAATCTGTCTTTTTTTATTTCCACTTGGCTGGTGCCGAATTCGTTTCATAATATAAACTATTATCTCAACACAAGCAAAGTAAGATTAACCCCTTGGGGATGAGCGACAAGTATACGTGACGCATAAGATGCTCAGAATCCTTGATTATTCCCACCAGTTAATTTTTATTGTAAGCTTTGCCTTATTTAATGACAGCATTTCTGCGATTCAATTAGGCGAAAATTTCTGCTTTGAAAAACCGGTGATTAAAAATTCCGTAAAAGACGCTCGTCACGAAGGGGTTAAGTAATAAACTATCGTACTATCACTACTATGCGACTCTCAACTGCTCTGATAGTCCGATATTGATGAGCAGTTAGTAAACGAATGACATATCATGAATAGCACTAGCTCACTGCACGTCCTAGCCTGAAAATCACACGGAATTGACTCATCATTCTGCAGGTACTTGGCGCGACATGACACATTCGACTCGACATTCTGCTGTCTGCTCTAGAGATAAAGGTGAAAATAAGGAATTTTTCTTAGTAGCCACTGGCCGGTAGGTTGATTTTCTTTAGTAGCCAGTTACTGGCTAGTGACAATTTCTTTAGTAGCCAGTAAGTACATTCATGTCACTGAATATTTAATTAAAAAAAAATTAATGACTTTACAGTAAAGAAACAATATATGTACTAAATAAAAATATTTTAATTTATATTGTTTCGAATAAACTTGTGATATTAATTTCCAATCTATTTTAAATTTAAAAATAAGTTAACAGCAAAGTTATACACAACAGGCTTATGTGGCTAACTACATAAGTCCCACTATGCTTTGGTACTTGTGTAGCTAACTACATATGTACCTTTCTTTTTTAAATTATTTGTCTAGAATTAAGATCTGATAATAATAAAATAGGTATGTTTATTCACTAAGTAATAACCCACAACATGATATTCATTACACATGCACAACCTGAGAACGGTGGGCCAAAATCTCCAGAAATTCAGGAATTGTGTATTTCACCAATTAGTTTCGGAAAAAATTGTAAATTTCGTCAAAGGGACACATAAAAACCATGAATTTCATCGATCACGCACGTAAAAATCATGAATTTCATCGATCACGCGCGTAAAAATCAGGAATTTCATCGATCGCACGCGTAAAAATTATGAATTTCGTCGATCGCGTGGGTAAAAATCATGAAATTCATCGACAGAGCACGGAAAAATCATGAATATCGTCGAACGGGTGCGTAACAATCCTGAATTTCATTGATTGGGCGCATACAAATCATGAATTACGTCGACCGGGCATTTAAAATTCATGAATTTCGTCATTTGGTAGCGTAAAAATCATGAATTTAGTCGATCGGGCGCGTAAAAATGATGAATTTCGTCGATCGGGCGTATACAAATCATGGAGTAAAAATCATGAATTTCGTTGATCGGGTGCATAAAAATCATGAGTTTCGTCGAACGGGCACGTAAAAATCACAAATTTCATCGATCGCACGCGTAAAAATTATGAATTTTCTCGATCGTGTGCGTAAAAATTATGAATTTTCTCGATCGTGTGCGTAAAAATTATGAAATTCGTTGAACGGGCACGTAAAAATCATGAATATCGTTGATCGGGTGCGTAAAAATCATGAATATCGTCGAACGGAAGCACACAAATCATGAATTATGTCGACCGGGCACATAAAATTCATGAATTTCGTCATTTAGGAGCGTAAAAATCACGAATATAGTCAATTGGGCACGTAAAAATCATGAACTTCGTCGATCGGGCGTGTACAAATCATGAAGTAAAAAATCATGAATTTCGTAGAACGGCCGCTTAAAAATCAAGAATTTCGTCGATCAGGCGGATATAGGAAAATCCTGCATTCGGCCGGTGCTTTCCATATTTTTAATCGCCAGTTTTTCAAGTTTAATCGACGAGTGGAGACTGGCGAGTGCTTATTTTCACCTTTATCTAGAGATGCTTTTGCATGCGAAGCGTATGGAGTATTTGAACGGACACGCAAAAACATTTACTCTAGCACTTTGATGGATTTTTACTTTCTTCTATCTATAATAAAAGAAAGTATTGTAATCGAAATTTTTTTCGACTTCCGGTTTTCGACGGATTTACACGTTTTAGGGGTCAGAGGTTCCGAAAAACATGTTTTTACAAAATGTCTGTCTGTCCGTCCTCATTGTATCATCGAAAAGTGTATGAAGTTATGCTTCAAATTGAACCACATTTTTTTTCTATGTTTTTGGCTATGGCAAGCAAGTTCTATTAGAATTTGGGGATATTTCGACGAAAGGGGGCGCTGTGATCGATATTTTTGTACAATTTTCCCTATTGTACCATCTAAAAGTGTATAAAGTTATGCTTCAAATTGAACCACAATTTTTTTTTATGTTTTTGGCTATGGCAAGCAGGTTCTGTCAGAATTTGGGGATATTTCGACGAAAGGGGGCGCTGTGATAGCCCTTTAACGATTTCAAATTCAAAAAGATGTGCAAATTCAAAAAAATTAGAAATCCTAAAAGTTTTTTTCGTTAAATGTTCGGCCTTGATCCGAAGAATCCGGAGCAATTTTTGTTTTGCCTCTATCACCTCTACATTTTACCTAAGACAGCAGAATTCATCCATAAACGGGTTTAATTTATGAGTTTTAGTTAACACAGTTTAGGCAAATTTCCTTTCATTGTTGTAACGATTAATCCTATTATATGCTTATCACTATATATTTATATTCGCCAACGTCAAATTCTCGCCAAAATTGGCGACAGTTGGCGGAATATCGCCAAATTTGGTGACCAAAATAGGTTGCCCTAAATGAAGCCAACTTGGCTGTAGAGGACTAATTTGGCGATTTCTCATTCAAATTCAATGTTGACGAGAACTGGGATTGAATCTTCTTTAATTAGGTTCCACGCATTTTACCTTCGTGTTTTCCAGTAAAAATAGCTAAAATCGTAAAACCAAGGAATAGGGAGGCTATCTGTTCCTGTCAGTTCAGGCCAGAAGGACTTTTCGTAGTTTAGTATACATCAGTTGATCGCATCCCGGTAACCCGACGATTCGCAAGCAGCTGACGTACAACAGAATGACGAAAAATATTGATTTTATTGGCGATGTGATAGCGAATTTTGAAGTATTAACATGACTGAGGTAGAAGAAAGTTTTGGGATTGGCACATCCGACTAGTTTTTATTATTAACATTTAGCTAGGTGCTGGGTATTTTATAGGAAGTTAGATTAGATATTAAAATACAATAATTTTTTAACCATCAGTTTGGGATCCCGGGGCAGTGCCCCGGCGGTAGTTAGGGGCCTGAAACGCTGAACTATTTATATTGTTTTAAGTGCAAACGTGTTAATGTTCCGCAATCGCTTCAAGTTTTTTTTACCATAAAACTACTTTTAATAATTTAATTTTTCCTGTAATCTTCTACTTTCTGAATTCTTGATTAAAAAAATAATTCCTCTTACGTATGATTTAGTTTTTAAAAAAAGTAATCGCTAACATGTACCGTAATTTCCGGCGTATAATCCGCGGATCAAACAATTATGTTTAGACCCAGAAACTTTATTTAATAATTGAAGTAAAATATTTACAGCGACCTAGTATGTTCCATTATATAAAATAAAATTTCTTGGTCGAAACATAACTGTTTGATCCACGGATTATACGCCGGAAATTACGATAATCAGGGTATACAATAAATATTAAGTAATTAATAAAAGCTCCAATTCTAATTTTTATAATAACAAGTGAAAAATCAGTGAAAATTATGTAATTATGTTATGTTGGCACAAGCATATAAATTTAGTTTTAGTTTTATCAAAAAAAAAAAAAAAAAGTAAGAAGTTTTTTAGGTATTAAATGTTAAATGCACGGATATTTTTTTAATTTATTCATTTTCTTTTTCTAAATAGTTTTAAAAATTCTTCGTTTTTATTTTCCAAACGTTCCTAAAACAGTTCCAAAGGGCGTAAACATCATATCGTTGCTAGAACCTACTTACTAGGTATCAAGTATAAAATTTCTTGAATTTTCTTAAGCGACTTTCGCATTCGGTCGGCCTAGTTTATATATTGATAGTTTTTATCTATGTAAGTTGCGAGTGTTACTGTAGGACAAATTTCTGATATTTTCAAATCAATAGATCAGATTCATTTTTTCCCCTATTGCCCTATGTATCGACGGCCGACTTAGCTTTTCCATGTGTGGGTAAGGTATAGTATATGTCCAACATTTCGGGCTCTGCAGACAAGATTTATACATGATAATTTTTTTCAGTGGGTAGGCCGACTAGCTATTTATGTGATTCGAAAATGTGACAGAACACGTGACTTTCATACCGGCTGACCAGATAGATCTATTGAAACCATTACTTTTTTTACTTATAACTTATCTATTGATAGACCGACTAGCTTTTGCCATATGATTGTAAGGTTGTAGTGAAATGCATTCTGAAGACTTAAAGTCCTGCCAACCAGAATTTTCAGAATTGTTTTTTTTAATCGGGCTACTGACATACTACAGAAACACTAATTAAATCTGCTGATAAGCCGACTGAATCCTTTTTACCAAACATTGGGGGGGCAGCTGCCCCCCCAGCCCCCCCGTTCGCTACGCCCCTGAAAGAGAGCGATTATTTTGTTTTGGTTTATACCATAAAAATAAATTTCCATTAGATTTGATTTTATACAACCAACATTTTTAAAAAAGAGAATGGAATCTAGTTTTTATAAATTAACATATTTCAATTTTACAAATACTTCACACCCCGTCTTTTTTTTCTCTCTTTTGGTAGACTTTATACACATAAGACATAAAAAGCGTTTTAGAATGCATCATTTAGAAATTAAGCAATTTGATAAGTAAAATATTATTTATAAAAGCAATAGATACAAAAGTAATAAAGATTTTTGCTTACAAATGTACGAACTTCTGATAGGTAAGACTTTCTAAATCATTGTGCAAGAATTAAGTGGTTATTGAACTTATAACATTATAGATGAAATAATCACGTGACATATTTTTAAACCAATAAAATGTCAATATTTTTAAGCCAATAAAAAGTTAGTATTTTTTACACGAGCGCCCTCTATTACTATATAAATTTCAATGAAACGAGTTCATAACATTCTACTGTGACCTGGTATCGTTGTAATAGGTTGTATTTTTCGTTAAGTTAGTTTTCATTTAAGTTATTATGGAACGAATTATGAATTCTTATGTTGGTGACGTAACCAACTTGGAGTGTCAACACTCATCACCAAAGTTAAATAATCAAGAGATGGATTCTACACTTTTATCCAAAGAAGGACCCGTTTCGAATTATGAAGTGAAACCCACCTCATCAGGACTAAAGAAACAGAAGTTACCCCATGTGTGTAAGACGTGTAACAAACTTAATGTTTCACATGAAATGTCATTTAAAGGAAAAGTTGTCTTTTCGTTGTGAGGTGTGTGCTGAAGTTTTTTCACAAAAGAGTGATTTACGTAATCATCAAAAGATTCACAAATCGCCCAAACAATACAAGTGTAGTGATTGCAACAAGATATTTTTAAGAATGGCTGACTTATTGAAACATAAGAAGACTCACAAGTCAGGAAAACAACATTTATGTACAAAGTGTAGCGAAATGTTTGATTGTGATTCAGATTTAGTACAACATTGTGATACTTATCATAAAGTTTAGGTCTTAGAGATTACATCCCTAAAACCTACTAGATAAGACATGTGTGATACAGAACATTGCAGGTTCTAATGTCACTAAAAATTAAATTAATACGTAAAAAATTATAAAAAAATAATAATAATATCAAAAATAATTTGAAACGCTTTAAATAAATTAAATTAAAAATAAATAACTGAAAACACTTTAAATAAGAAATAAAATAAAATTTCACCCTCTACAATGAACAAAATCTACATGTCTGTTTCCGTACTTTCCTTATCTTTTACACCTTAATCACGTCCGGTCATTTAAACTACCATTCCTGTTCCAACAAGCTCCCAAACATGTTTCCAAAACATGTTTACTGCTTCCTAAAAAACTCTTTTTGGAAAAAGCATGTCTAATCCCGTTTCCGATCTTATTTCCTGTCGCGTTTCCAGTCTTAAAATAAATTTCACGTTAAACTTTTATAAAGTAAAACAAAGTCAGAAAGATTTCTATTTTTATATTAGGTGTTAGTTAGCAAATAAAATTTTTATTTCAAGTGAGAAAAAAAAAATTAAAAAAAAAAAAAAAATAAATAAAAAAAATCGAACATTTTGCTAATATTACTTTTAAACTAAATTCATTCTTACAGCAGGATTCCTACAACTCAACTCCACTCAACTAGAAGGATCAAAACCAAAAAAAAAAATTAAGCCCCCCTACAAAAATAAGCCCTCCCCCTCTCTCCTTTATCTCATTCACTTCCTGTCGCATTTCCGGTTAAACTTCCTGTCTTACTTCCTGTCTACACTTCCTGTTCACTTCCTGTCTCAACATGCCTGTTATCCCCACCTGCGACTTCCGGTGTCCACACCTGTCACTTCCGGTGACCACACCTGTCCCTTCCGGCTCCGTGACCTTCCTTCGAGCTTGAGCATACGCCTCGTACGCCTCTGATGCAGAACCCCCCTTTTATATCTACTAACGACAGTTCAAAATCACATAGAGTTGCAGGGTCGGAAAGGCCTTCTTAATGGTGCAGAGAGCGTTACACTGGTGAATGTAGGAAATCGGATGCAGACCCCCCCTTTATATCTACTGTCGTTTTACCCTCTGTCCCTCCTTCAAATTTGTCGGACTAGTGCTAAATCACATTATATGTGTAACACTGTAACTGAATGTCGTAATTTAGAATTTTGGATGTAGCATTTTTGTACACTGATAACTTTTAGCAATTGCATAAAAAAGGCACACGTAGATTTCGAATACGCAGACCCTGGGGCGCCTGTTTATTGAGAATTGCAGAAGAAATGACCTTTTTGCCATGATGCGGCATTTGGGACCGTCCACTTCGAAATCTACCTGTGTTTGTAGGCGGGGATACCAGGGATTCTTTTGTTTTTAATTTGTTTTTGCTGTAAGGGATGGTCCTATAAAATACTTGCCACTATAAAGGTTGTAGATAATATTAAGAGGATTTATGATAAATTTAAGCAGATTTGATATCTTCTGAATGGACGAAGTTTTGAATTTTTTTTTTCTTCTTAAACCCCCTTTTTTTCACTTGTAGAGGCCATTTAATGATATCAAAAATCTGTAATACATAAATTTTCGGCCCTTTTCCTAGAAGTAATAATAACTTTAAATGGATTTGATACGTATCATAATTAAGAAGTTATGTTTCTCTTTCTGTTTTCACAAAAAGCCCCCATTTACTCCCCCCCCCCCCCCGCCTTGGTTCGATTTTGCCCATTAACGAACTTGTTTTGGGTTCTGGGAGTCATGCTCGGTGCAGATCTGCAATTTTTTTTTCAGAAATACCAACATAGGAAAGAATGTAATAGGTAGTATTTCTTACGAAATCTACCTGAAACATTATCGTTAGCTACAGCTATTGTTATTTTACTCGTTTTCTTCGATTTTAATTACCCACGACTTATTTTGCGTATATGAAATTCAATACAGTAAGAAACTTTTAATTTACAATCTATCTACTATATTTATATAAAGTACAAATGCGAATTTCGACTCGGCTGCTTCTAAATTGAATTTCGATGGGACGTGCACTGTTAGATAATGTGCAGCATAAAAAAGTTTCAGCATAAAACAGATTATTCTACGTTGCTTAGTTATAGAATTATAATGGAAAGAACCGGATTACGAAAGATTAGCCTTTTTAAAAGTTTCTGCTGGAGGAATTTCGATGAAGCTTGCATTGTTAGTTATAAAATTATGGGGAGAAATTTCTATAATCAGATTAACCCGATTACGAAAGATTAGCCTTTTTTAAAAGTTTCTACTGGAAGGATTTCGATATAACTTGCACTGTTAGTTGGAAATTTTGGGGGGAAGGTTTTAGCGTATAATACACCTTTTTATGCTGCTTGTTAGTTATAGAGTGCAGTGTTGAATTCAGGAGGTGGTCCGGGGGGGGGGATTCCCCACCGGAACATTGAAATTTGCCCCCTGAAGATTTGAGATTTTATGCTTTTAATGATTAAAAAGTGCAATCCCCCCCCCCGGAACTCAACAATATCGTCACCCCCCAGGAGCCACAGAAATCCCTACCGGAGAAAAGTCTCTGAATTCAACACTGATAGTATGATGGGCGAAAGCTCTATAATTAGGTCAATCCGATTATGAAAGGTAATTTCATTCCGAACGATAAAAACTCCCGTTATGCTAAATGGATTTGTTATGGGATTTACAGTCAGTTAGGTAATTTTAGGGGAGGGGAAGTTTTAGTGTATAACACGTCGCTCTACTTGCTTAGTTATAGAGCTATGGGAGAAAATTCTATAATTGATCAAATGGATTATAAAAAACCAGTGGACCGTTGCGAGGATTTTGTACTGTAGTCTAGTATTTTTTATCGATATCTAATATATTTTAGATGCAGGTTTAAACTTCTAAATAAAAATTATGGATAAACAACATGCGTCAAGACAGAATATCGTCCATTTATTCCATCAAAGTTGCACTAAAAACTGATTGATTACAGCAAAAGGCAGCGAGAAAAAAAAAAAAACGTTACAACCGTATTTTAACTCCATTAGAAGATGATGTCATCCTCTTCTTGAAAAATATGAAATAAAGAAAAATAAATTGAATGCCTTTAAAATACAATTTTATCTAATATGACAAAGCATACCTTTTATTCTACACGTGAAAATTCTATTGCTTTGATCGATCGATGTTTTTTTGTTTTTTTTTCTAAACATTTCAATCTCGATTTTTAACTCTAAATATAAAATAAACCCGAGCGGGGAAAATCATACTTTATGTTTTTTAGTACTATTTTTTTATTTTATAATCATTGTTGATCATCCTATAATGCGGTATTTTATTTTCGTGGCAACAATCATTTGAGGAAAAAAACTTTCAATGCCGATTTAATTTTTAATTAATTGCAATTTTTAGTCAAAATACATGTTTTAACGAAATGTGAGTGTACTATGTCCGAAGCCTGTTCAAAATTCTTTCATATGGTATCTCATTTATAGTTCTGCGTTTCTTATTTCCTAGTTAAAATATACGTTGACAACAGAAATAATATACATGATGATGATTAGCTTTTTTAAAAAGTTCTACAGAACGGATTGTGCTGGGAGTTGCACTATTATTTAGATAAATAATGCAAAATAAAAAGTAAAAAATATACGCAAAATATGCATTCTGAATTTTAAAACTTACATTTTACGTGAACGGAGCCATAGTCAAAAGATAGTAGATATTATATTATAAAATGAAATCAAAATTTGAGCAATCAAATAAAGGAGTAAAATCTTAGTTTTTAAATAAAAAAAAAGAATGGTAACAATGAAAATAATAATAATATCTTTAATTTAATATGTTAAAACAGTATTTTACCTTTTTGAAGATATATTAAATAATGACTATCATATTGCCGTTAATGTTAGAAACAAATTTTAGATTATTTATTAAGTAAATACCTTCTTGTCAGGCAAAATGATACATGGGCGGACTTTCTAAAGCGAAGGGATCCAAATCTTCTTGTTTCTATAATTGGTGAAAACTTATCACACAAATTCGCAAACTTCTAAAGAGGAAACAAAATCACAATATATTTTAACATTTATATTAACATATTTTGATTATTTTGATGGCCGGTGGGATGTTAGTAGAAAGCCTACGAAGGAACGTCAACCTCTCCCACCATCTCGTAGGGCACTCTTTTTTGGGGGCGAAAGAGGCTCTCACAGGCTTAGGCCAGATAGACCTGTGATACGGAGAAAACCCTTCATGCTGACCTAGTCTCCCCCTCAGATGAGGCTTCGCGGACTAGGTTGCTCAGCATTAAACACCTAAAACTGTCCAATGTTCTGTCCAATGCCCCTCAGTCATATAATCGATAAATAGTGCGCAGTTCTTTCCTGCACCTTTCAAGGCCCCATTCCATTTTTTTTTAAACCAGCCTTTAATTTTTTTGCCGATTTTTTTCTTCTTTTTTGGAGATGCTTTTTGAACTGGACTATTGTCCACGTCACGGTTTTCAGCCGAACACTGATTCAAAGTGTGAAGATGATCAAAATTGTTGACGGTTAGCAATTCGTCGACAACAGATCCTTTAGTTTCAGAGACGTACTTTTCATCAAAATCTGGTTTTATGGAATCTTTTTCAACGTACTTTGCACAGGAAGCTAAATTTACAGAATCCTCCTTGGTTTCTTCCAGCAATGGACAGGTGATTTTTGCTTCATTTTTATTATATTCTTTGTTAAGATATATTTTATTCGGACAATCTTTTACCGACAGGAAAGGATGTTCTAGGATTTGGCGAACATTAGGTCGGTGATTAGGATTCCACTGCAACATTGTCGACACGAAGTCATGGGTGATACAGATATCTTCGTCTGTCATTGCAACTGCAGGCAGTGATGACCTCATATTTTTGTTAAAATTTTCAGACTTTAAAGATTCTTTCAGAATAGGTTCGATGTTAGTTTGCCACGAATTGTAATCATACACATCACCTAAGTAATAGGCAGACCAGTTTTTCGTCAATACGTAAAGCGACATCAATGCATATGTCCATATATCAAATGCTGCACCATCTATTTTTTCCGATGCTTTAAAACTTTAAGGCGGTCTGAATACACAAGGCGCAACCAGCCTTGTACATGGCATTTTTTTTAAATTGATTCCGGAAAAATCGCATAAAACAGCCGTATCATCAGCAGTTATCAACACATTATCGGACTTGATATCCAAGTGCACGAAGCATATGTGGTGCAGGTATTGTAATCCTTCGGCAGTATTTTGGAGCCATTTACGAATTCTATTTAATCCATCAGGATCAGATAGAAATTTTGAGTTTATGATTACTTTATCCAAAGAAGTTGGGTGCTTCGGCATGACGTAGAGCTTTAAATTCGAATCTCTTAAATCGAACACATTATACAGTGGAATGATATTTGGATGATCTAATACAGGCCAGATTAATTCTTCCATCTTCCATGAGAGGGTATTCTTGACAATTTTAATAGCGACATCTTCATTTCTAGGGGTCACAGCCGACAGGACCTCACCAAACCCACCACGGTCCAGTGGCATAATAGATGTGAAATTCTTTTTCTCCAAATATTCTTTTACGACATTGCGAGAAGCTGTGTCTCCAGGTATAAACTTATTTCTTTTCAAACATTTGTTTACGATGGTAAGAGAAGATGAATCTTTCGATTCCATGATGACAAAATATTTATTGTAATCAAATCAAAATACCTTGATCGGTTTTTATAAGGTCTTAATAAAGATAATAAATCAATCAAAATTCACTTTTATAGTAAATAAATACAAATCAAATCGTTTTCAAATCGCAAGATCACTTTTTAGACGCTGCAACTAGCAAAATCTTTTGAGAAAGATATGAAGTTTTTCTTATTGTTAACACTTCAATTTTTTTATACGGCATTGTTATCCCTTTTTTTCAACTTTTTTCCCAGTATCTGGTATTGTTGAACTAATTTAAACAATTAAAAATGTTGCATCTACCAAAGTTCTATTGTTTTACAAGACATTGTTGTATCTTTGTTGGAACTTTTTTACTTTCTTCTATCTATAATAGAAGAAAGTATTGTAATCGAAATTTTTTTCGACTCCCGGTTTTCGACGGATTTACACGTTTTAGGGGTCAGAGATTCCGAAAAACATGTTTTTACAAAATGTCTGTCTGTCCGTCCGTCCGTCTGTCCGTCTGTCCGTCTGTGTGTCTTTTTTGTACCATCGAAAAGTGTATGAAATTATGCTTCAAATTGAACCACATTTTTTTTCTATGTTTTTGGCTATGGCAAGCAGATTCTATCAGAATGTGGGGATATTTTGACGAAAGGGGGCGCTGCGATCGATATTTTTGTTCCATTTTCACTATTGCATCATCGAAAAGTGTATGAAGTTATGCTTCAAATTGGACCAGATTTTTTTTCTATGCTTTTGGCTATGGCAAGCAGGTTCTATCAGAATTTGGGGATATTTCGACGAAAGGGGGCGCTGTGATAGCCAAATTCAAAAGGTCAAAATAGCCAAATTCAATTTCAAATTCAAAAAGATGTGCAAAAAAATTAGAAATCCTAAAAGTTTTTTTCGTTAAATGTTCGGCCTTGATCCGGAGAATCCGGAACCCGTCAAAACTTGACGGAAAAAAAATACAATAACAATATCAGAAAAATAAGCTTCTTTATTATTTAAGAAGGGGGGTGCGTTTGAAACATTCTTTCAAATATTTTATTTTAAAAGTTTTTTTCCTCAGTGAAATACAGTACTATTTCCGATGCAAACTCCAAACAAACAATCCGTAAACAACTGTGTAGTGCAAATCAGTTTGACATTTCCGCCATATTTTCCACGGTAAGAAAGAAAATTTCAGGGCCCTATGAAGTATTATACAAATAGTATATTCCTACGGTCATCTCATATTCAGTAAATAAAAGAACATAGTAAATAAAACATACATCTACAACACTATTTTTAATAATTTTAATTTTCCTGAAATCCTCTACTTTTGTGAATATTTTTATTAAAAAATGAAATCGTCTAGCCTATAATTTAAAAAAAGTAATTGGTAATATGTAATCAAGGTATGCAATCAAGATGAAGCAATCAATAAAGGCTCCAATTCTAATCTTTATAATTAAGAATGGAAAAATCAGTTAAAATTACGCCATGTTGACACAATCATGTAAATTTTTCTCTTTAGTTTTATCAATGTTAAAACGCATTTCAAGCTAAGCATAACGTCATTTTCACCGGCGCAAACTTTGTACACGTATTTTATATACGTTACTTTTATGCTTAAACACCATGTATACAAATAAAAATATATTTTGTATTTAATTGTAATGAAAAAATGGCACCAACAAAGTTATAATGCATAATGATAAAATAAATCCAATGGACAATATTCCCATGACGTCACAATACATATGAATTTTTATTCGCTTATAAATATAAAGTGCACGCGATAAATAGTTTTACCGAAATTATACTTCCAAATAAAAAAAATGGCCTAAAAGCCACGTGCCTTTAATATTTATTATTTCTCTGTTATCTTCCAAATCATAGAGTTTCTCGTTACTCTGTGCCTCGCAAATCCGATTGCCGACCTTATGACGTCATATGCAGAAGTAAAAGTTTGATTTAAAATTACGGCTAATTAATAAAACTTTCGAACAAAAGAATGAACGACAACAAATCTGTGTCCAAATATATTTCATTTAAAAAAAGAATGGTGTAATTTGATGTAGTAGTTTGTTCTCACGGATTGTCGAAAGAAATCGCTTAGCGTTTTAAATATATAGATGTTAAAATATTACCTAGTTGATGTTAGCTAATGTCAAAAGATTGGCGAACCACAGAGTTTACAGAATAAACTCTATGCCTTGCAACAGTGGGAGTTGTCGACTTTATGACGTCAGAAGCAGCAGTAAAAGTTTAATTGAAAATTACGGCTAATTAATTAAATTTTCGAACAAACGAATGTACGATAACAAATCTGTGTCCAAATATCTTTCATTTAAAAAAAGAATTGTGTAATTTGATGGAGTAGTTTGTTCTCACGGATTGTCGAAAGAAATCGCTTAGCGTTTTAAATATATAGATGGTTTCGGCAAATTTTCTTTCATTGTTGTAACAATTAATCCTATTATATGCTTATCACTATATATTTATATTCGCCAACGTCAAATTCTCGCCAAACTTGGCGACAGTTGGCGAAATATCGCTGAATTTGGAGACCAAAATAAGTTGTCATAAATGAAGCCAACTTGGCTGTAGAGGACTAATTTGGCGATATTCTCATTCAAATTCAATGTTGACGAGAACTGGGATTGAATCTTCTTTAATTAGGTTCCACGCATTTTACCTTCGTGTTTTCCAGTAAAATTAGCTAAAATCGAAAAACCAAGAAATAGGGATGCTATCAGTTCTTGTTGGTTCAGACCTGAAGGACTTTTCGTAGTTTAGTATTATACATCAGTTGATCGCATACCGGTAACCCGATGATTCGAAAGCAGCTGACGTAGAACAGAATATCGAAAAATATTGATTTTATTGGCGATGTGATAACGAATTTTGAAGTATTAACATGACTGAGATAGAAGAAAGTTTTGGGATTGGCACATCCGACTAGTTTAAGTATTGTATTGTTGAAATTATTTGAACAATTGAACGCGTTACACACCTAACAGCTACTGATTGTTGTTGTTACCTCTCTAAATTTTCAGATACAATTTCATTACTGAATTAAAGGAGGAATAGGTATGTTGCTGTATGCCTGTACTTTAGCATGTTTTTTAACATTACTCAATACCACGTCGTATTTTAAAGCTTAAAGTTGTCTGCATTCGATAGATAAGCTCAGAAACCAACTGATTTCAATTTCTTTGACAATAATGATTTATATCTTTGTCATTGTTGGCATTGTTGTGTTTAACACAGACGTCTGGAAATTTTTCACAGGATCGGAAATAATGTGGAAATTATAAATTTATGCTTTTTTCTGCCCTTCAACAATTTTTCGACTATGTCTATGGGACCCGCAATAATGGCGAAATTATACTTTTTATTTTTTTTTAATTCGCACGATCCGAAACAATATCCAAATAGTAAAAAAAGTTTGCTTTTGTTTTCATCCTTTCACCGAATTAGGAACACGAAAAAACGCGGAAATTGTAAAATTTTAGTTTTCTTTTGTGTGTGTGTGTGTGTGCCGTAAGATTTTTCTGGCCTGCAGCACTTAAAATAACGCCGAAATTCTAAAATTTTCGCTTGTTTTTCAAAAGTGTGCAAAACACAATATAACGTCGAAATTCTAAAATTTCGGCTTTTCTTTTTCGTTTCACTTCCTCAGATTTATCGGGTCTGTAGCACAAAAAATTTAAATTATTTCTTTTTTTTTTTTCGGGTCCGCGGAATTTGAATTTACGCCCCTCTCTAATAGTCCGTACGAATTTGAGTAAAAAAAAAAAAAAAACCTATAGTGCGTAAACTCTAACTCTGAGACAATGTTTGAAAACTTGTTTAGCAAAGATCATTTAAACTTTTTTACTAACAAGGAAAGGGCCAAGCTTTGTAGTCACAGATTTTGTTTATTTTTACATATGTTGTAAGGTAGAAGGTAGAAGCCCCTTAGTCTTACGTTCAACGGATTTTAATTAACTCCCTTAGTTCTCGAGAAATAGGAGGTCTAATATTATAACACAACTTAAATACTTACTTTGTAATAAAATTGCTTCGTTATTCGTAGCTCAGTTGTTATGGCGTCTGCTCGTTGATCCGCAGTCCTTGGTTCGAGACATGAAAGTCCTTCGTTTGTTTTCTCATTTTTTGTTTTATAAATATACCTGTAACTATAATTAATAATCTCACAATTAAAAATGTTAATATAGTACATTAATTATAATGTTAACATATTTAAATTTTAATTTAGCATTTTTGATTTTTAAACCATTATTAAACATTTCTCATCATATTTAAAAAGATTTTTTTTTAAAGTATATATATTATTAACTAGTAAAAATTCCATAATCGTAACTTATTTTATTAATTACATCATAGAAATTACAATCTTTAATATGCAAACAAAAAGCGTTGTAATTTAACCCTTATGCTAATTTTTATTTTTATTATATTAATTATGCTTCTTACTTTAAAAGAAGAGTAGTATTAGAATCGCTTTGACTTCCCTTGTAAAGGCAATATATATATGGTGTTTCTTTAAAATCGCGAATTCACATAGTTGTTCAATATCTTTGCATCGATAAAGAATATATTAAATATATTTTAAAAGTGATTAAAAAAAATCAACCGTTTAATGTTTTATACAACGATTTAGTTAAAAAAAATAGGTTAACATTATAATTAATGTACAATTTTATAATTTTCAATTTCGATTACTAAATTACAATTACAAGTATACTTATAAAACAAAAAATGAGAAAAACAAATGTAGCGCGTTCCGGTCTTGAACCCGGGTCCGCAGATCAACGAACAGACGCCATATCAACTGAGCTATGACCAACGCAGTAATATCGTCACAAAATAAGTATTTAAATTGTGTTATAATATTAGACCCCCTTCCCTATTTCTCGAGAACTGAGGAGCGTTGTATAAAATCCGTTGAATCTAAGACTAAAGGGCTTTTACTCTACAACATATATAAAAATCATACAAAATCTGTGATTACCAAGCTTGATCCGCTACTTGTAAGATGTTCTCGTTTACCCCTGCAAAAAGTATTTGAAAATATATTTACATTTTTCTGTAGAGTTAGTCATTTTATGTATAAAATATATGTATATTTGTACACTTATAAACACACACACACATTTGATTCCTCGGCATTTGTGACATAAAAAAATTAAACACCCAACCAACCTTCAGCTTAAATATGTGGTGTTCTACTATTTCTCATTTTCAAAGGTTGGCAGGCAGGCATGGTCATTTTAACAACCGGTTTGCCGAACACAACAGACAATTAGATAGCATCGGTTCTACCGAACTGGTGCGAACCAGCTGCATCCCACCACTCCATACATCTGTTGAAGACGTCTCCGAGCTGGTGGATATGACACCAGCCGAATCGATGCGATGCAGGACCATTGGCGTGCAGCAGATGAAGACTTCAAAAAGGTCCAGCCTCAACTCTGTGCGTACAAAACCAACAACACTGGGCGTGTTGTACCGTACACCGTACGTTCGCCAGACACATTGATATTGATATTATGCCCCTTATGTTTCTTACTTCTCATATCCAGGGTTTACATGGTTTTTATCGTACTATGAAAGAATGTTACAAATACATTGTATTTCATATAGACATCTGGGCAAATATCAAATACAGATTATATTACTTTTATTTATTGTAAAAAGACAAAAATAAACACTTTTACCGAATGTTATGAAGAAAGTAGAAGACATTTGATTCAGTTATGTGGTGAAAAATCATTAACTATTTTAAATATGCTAATACAGTTTACCAAAACCCATGTTTAGTACTCGTTTCGACAGTAAATATAAGTTTAAATTCAATGAAAAATAAAAAAGGTTGAAATTAGATATATTTATCTCAAAACATGAACACGTGTACTAAAAAATTTTACAAAATATGTAAATATATCTTTCTTCTGAGTTAATATCATCACATACTCCACGTATTAAACCTCCTTCCTTCGCATCAATGCTGGGTGATTTAAGTTTTGGCCTGGTTTCCTGGAAGTTTTGGCCCTAACTCCTATCGCTCGCAGCACCATCTATTGCTGATAATTCGAACTAAAATCAGACATTGCAGTAAAAAACTCTTGACATCTTACATTACTCTCTTTCAAGAATTTTTTTAATATCTGTCACCATTTGGATGTTATTGAATTTTAAAATCAGTCAGTCCATTTTTGGACACACAGTATCTATCAATTGTCACCATTCGTATTTAAAATTTTCTTTTAAGTGTACTCTATACGCTCAAAAATATGTACTTTCGATTTTTCATCAGATTGTTTCAAAGAAGGTGTGCAATGATGCTTCCCTCCTGTCTTTAAAACACTCAAAGGAAAATAAACTCAAGGGCAGGTCATAAATCATTAAATATTTTTTATGGTTACAACTGCAACGGATTTTTAGAACAACAATGGAGTTAATTATGCGCCAAATCATGCTTGCGAAAATATGCCAACTAGCTGTGAAACTGCAACAATGAAATATTTTAAACACTAAAAAGTAGAAAGTAAAACATAGAGAAAAAATAACGAGCGTAATAATTTTTATAAAAATATGCTTTTTTAAAGTTCAATCTCTTAAAGGAATGGGCAGCACAAGTTATGGCACAAGGGTGCTCAAATGGCTATTATTAAAAAGGAAATTAACATCAAAACTAAAATGATAAAAAACAAGTAATATAAAAAAAGAAATTTTAAGTCAATTCCTACTTAGGTCAACAAAGACAAATTTTATTTTAGTTACTTTTTATTAAATAATTACAATTAATATAAATATGTATATACATATGACAGAATCACAATATTAAGTGGCAAAATAGAAAGCGAATTTCCTTTGGAGCATTTGAATTTGAATTTTGCTTTTTAATCATAAATATATAAAATAAACTCGTGCAGCATTAATGTCCCACGTTATTTTTATTGACCATTTTTTTATAATTATCGTTGCGATATTTTATTTTTTGGCATCACTATTTTGAGGAAAATCTTTCATTTTCATTTATGAAAACAATGGGAGAAATTTTTTTCTCCCATATAAATCTAAAAGTAATTAATTAAATTTAATTAATGAATTAATATTTGAAAAAACTGTATTAACATCCAGTGTCATCCACTACAAGTTTAAACAAATGTATTTGAACTTGAGTGGATGAATAGAAAATATTTTATTAACGATCGAAAATTTGAACAAGATATATAAATATATAAAGAGTGCGAGCTAATAGTAGGAATTGAAAAAGGGTGGAGGGTATGGAATCATATGTTTTACTAATTTTTATTTGGTATCATAATTAAAGCAATAGATTATTAAAAATACATGAAATGATGAATGTCCTAAGAAACTTCCTCTCATTATATTTTTTAATTCCTACTATTAGCTCACACTCTCTCTATATATTGTTCAAATTTTCAATCGTTAATAAAATATTTTCTATTCATCCACTCAAGTTCAAATAAATTTTTTTAAACCTGTAGTGGATGACACTTTATGTTAATACAGTTTTTTCAAATATTAATTCATTCATTAAATTTAATTAATTAATTTTAGTTTTAAATGGGAGAAAAAAATTCCCATTGTTTTCATAAATGAAATGAAAGATTTATCTCAAATGAGTGATGCCACAGAAATAAAATACCACAACGATGATTATAAAATAATGTTTAATAAAGACAACGTGGGACATTCATGCTGCACGGGTTTATTTTATATATTTATGATTAAAAAGTGGGATCTGACTTTAAAAAAAATTTTATATTACTTGTTGAAAAGTAACTTCTTTAAGTATAAAAAATGGTTACCTTGATAGAAAATATAAAAGGTCCAATATGCGATTTATCCCTAATAAATTATGGTAAATTTCCAATGAAAACATTGTTCTGGAACTAAATTCTTGTGTCAGTCAATGTGATTCAGTTGTGTTGATGCTTTGTTTTTTCATTCAAATCCTTGAATCTTACATAATGTATAAGGAAAAAATCAAACATTATGTGTATGTTCTATATTGGCATAAATACAATGTAGAAAAAAGTGCATTTCAAGCTCTGCTTGTCAAAACGTTAAAACGCTGGCTACTGGACAAGAGATGCTTATTTATAAACCCAATTTAGGCATGGATGTGTGTAGTGAGTCAGATTCTACTTTAAATGGAGATCCTCGTCTATTGATCCCTCATGGGCAACAAATGATCGTACTGCCCCCAACCAACCAAGCCTTGAACCTTATGTGCGATAGAGGAATAAAAATACGATATGCAGAGTTTGTTGGGGCCTGTTTCTCACTACATCGTCAGATTAGGTTTCCATGCTCTAGAGTATTAAAACTGTGGGAGAACTGTATTACTTCCAGATAATTAAGTTTTGGCTTATCTTATCCTATTTTTTAATTATTTCTCATTATTTTATAATATAGGGTAAATGCTCAAATTGTCCATCACCCTCTGCAGTAGGCAGTCACAATAAGATAAAGTGTTTTATAAATACTTTATTTTGTGTTCCAAATGAAATGGAATTTCCCACTTCTCGGAATCCTTTCACCAATTGTCAACCCACATCAAAGAATTGTGGCTGTTTTTTGTTGTAGTTGCACTAGAAATCAACCATTTTTTTTCTAGTACACGTGGCCGACTACTAGTGCTTTTACCCTACTTGTATTAGGTAGCTTTCAATACAAAAAAGTATAAATCTATCTATTGCAGTCGTTCTGAGGAAAGCAGTTCCGGAAAATTTCGATATATTTTCACCGATCATGACCCCCAGACCCCAAAATCACCCTCCGTTCAAATCTTGATTTATATATATATAGATATATCCATATATATCTGACCTATGTCATTCGATAACGCTTGTATTTATAAATCAATTTTGATAAAACTAATTGTGTGTATTAAGCTCACCAATGTCTCGACCGAGTTCGTTGGCCAGCTTGGTCTACCTTTTTTGTTTCAAGATTGCGGCCACTTAAAAATTTAAAACTAAAATAAATATACAAAAAAGTTAAAAATTCAAATTTATTTTTTAATTAAGTGTTAGGTCTTGATACGAGGATTCCAGAGCATTTTTTGGTTTACCTCTATCTTAAAAAACGGCTGAGATAGAGCAGTTTGAAATTCTAGGGTGGCTGACATTTTGAAACAAGACAGCACATTACAAAAATTTTCATTTTTTAATAATTTTCCCAATCATACGCATAAAACTATGTATTCATATCCGTTAGCGCCAAATTCTCGCCAAATTTGGCAACTAAAATAAGTCTTCATAAATGAAGCCAATTTGGCTATTGCTCAATAATTTGGAGAATTTCTTATTCAAATTCAGTATTAACGAATCTTTTGTAAACGTTTTCTTTGCATTTTAACTTGCTGTTTTCGTGTAACATTAGCTAAAATTTTAAAACGAAGATATAGGAAAGCTACCTTTTCCTCCTGGTACAGGCCGGAAGGACTTTTTTAATTTCTTTTCTGTTTTCAACTATAGTAAATATTTATTTTTAAAATATTCATTGTTTTTTCACAGGTAATCTGATTGACGGAATAAGGCCATCTGAAACTACAGTGGAAGATTTTTTCATTCGTAAATTTATGTTTGGAACATGGCACAGGTTGTTTTTAAGTGAGGTATCATTAAAAGACGCCATAATTTAATTGTAATTGCTGGCATAATTGTCCAAAATATTCAAGTTAGGAAGCTCTATTTCCTTATTGGCTATACGGAAGAGATGTTGAGTTACATTTTTAAATGTCCTGTAAAGTTAGAATTGCAAAATACTCCTGATAAAACTGATGTTGTTTTCAAGTATGTGTAAATTAAAGCCTGTGGCAATGATTTTGTGTTAGTATCATCTTGAGTATATTATATCTATGCTTTCTAATGAATTCATGTATAAAAATGTATACTTCTAATAAATTATTTTATTCTGAATTTTTTTTTTTTTTCATTGCTTGATTTTAGATGCTTCTATTTTTCAATGTTTTATTACAATGACTTTCCAATATGTTGTGATTAACCAAAATAGTTTGGTACTTACATATTATTGGTGCCAGGAAGATAGATCACCAAAAATATTTTCAGTCAATAATCATGTTTATTGGTGCCAATCACAAATCATGTGCAAAATAATAATTTAGTAATATGTGCATGTATTAACTGTATATCATTGTTAGAAATGATAGATAAATAAATATGAAAACAAATGAAAAGTAATACAAAACTGTAATTCAGTATACATTTATTATATACGTAACACCAGGTTGACAGCATTTAACAATGAAAGATATTTTTAACGGTATTTTTATTTCCATCAGAATGCTATGTCTGACAGAATGAGTATAATACACTGCTCAAAACAATTAAAAGATATTTGAAGTTTTATATAAAATAAAGATATAAACGAAATTTTTTTTGCCGAAAATAGAAGAAGAGAATCACAAATGCAAATTTTTCTGGTTTTCAAACTGTGGAGTATGCAAATTTTGAGTTCGACGTCAAAAACGTCGCTTCAGCGGCAGCGAATGAAATTTGACTTTCAACTGGATAAAAGAGAATGAAGACAAGGATGATCGGCATTCAGTGATTGCTTTGTTTCGATGAGTACGATGTCTCAGATAAGTCATTTGACAGATTCAGAAGCTTGGAGAATTGTTGATAGGTTAGAAGGGGGCCAAACTCAAGCCAAAGTAGCGCAAGCCATTGGAGTGTCACAAAGTGTCATTTCCAGGATCTGGAACCGTTTTTTGGAGAGTGGATGTGCAGGCCGAAGACCAGGGCAAGGTCGTAGACGGGCAACAACGCCCAATGAAGATCGGTATTTAGCGTTAACAGCTCGGAGACACCGAAACATGAACGCTACTCTTCTCCAACAACACCTTCGCTTGGCTACAGGCACCACGATTTCAACTCAGACTGTCCGAAACCGGCTCCATGCTGTAGGTCTGTATGCTCGCCGACCGATGGTATGTGTTAGATTAACATCAAGGCATCGTCGCGACCGCAGGGAGTGGGCAACCGAGCATGTCAACTGGAGGAGAAATGAATGGAGTAATATTCTGTTTTCTGACGAGTCCCGTTTTTCTGTGCATCCGGATAATAGGCGTATTTTCATCTGGAGGGACCGTGGCAGTAGGAATAATCCTGCGTTCGTGCACGAAAGTGTCAGATTTGGCGGTGGAGGAGTGTTGGTGTATGGTGGCATCTCCATTGACGGGCGCACTGACCTCTACATCATTCGAGATGGAGCTCTGACTGGTCGCCGATATAGGGATGAGATCCTCAGACCTATTGTAGTCCCTTACGCTGCAGCAATCGGAGATAACTTCATTTTAATGGACGATAACTGCAGGCCACATCGTGCAAACCTGGTGGAGGATTTCCTTTTCGAGGAAGGAATCGTTCGAATGGAATGGCCAGCGTGTTCTCCAGACATGAATCCAATCGAGCACGTTTGGGACGCTCTAGGAAGACGAGTTTCTGGCCGCCAACAACCCCCACAAACTCTCCAAGAACTGGAAAGAGCTCTTCTGGAAGAGTGGGGCAGAATACCCCAACTCGTCATTAATAGCCTCATTGAGTCCATGCCTCAAAGGTGTTCAACGTTGCTGGCCGCCCGTGGAAACCATACCCCCTACTGAAAATGATTTTCTTTGAAGAAAACACCTTTTCTTATTCTTTTTTTCTCATATGCACAAATTGTGTTTTTTTCCTTTTGTACACAAATGCGCAATAAAATGCATTTTTTTCTGCCAAACATGTGTAATTTATTCTCATATAACCTACTATGTCTGTCGACCATGTATCAATCAGCTAAAAAGTTTCCCAGATACAAAATCCACCTAAAACTGCAATATCCTTTAATTGTTTTGAGCAGTGTATATATATATCTTGGAAAAGGTACAGATGTCAGTCCAAATGAAATCTCTCTGCTCCTCCCCCCCCCCCACACACACACATTTTTCTGCCGGAAATTTTCTTTCTTTGGAGCCAGGATGGAGGAAACAGTGAGCAACTACAATGTGTATCATTCTGCCCTCAATATTTTCTCTTATATTTCATGAGTTTTGGGATGTTTTGCATATTTATAATGATTTTGCAGATCTTTAGTGGCTGTGTTTGTAAGAAACATTTAAACTATATTATTGTTATTCTCCATAACAATAATTTATAAATTAAGATATAACACAAGGTAAATTATTTATTACAAATATTTATACATAATTAAAAAACATGTTTTTGCAATTATTTGCATGCTAATAAATCAAAATTTAAATGTTGAATATCTTTGTCTTATTGCGCATTTCAATTTCAATAAAGAAAAATTATATTGAACATTTTCCACATTTTAAAAGAGTTAGGATGTTAAATCTGTTATGCTGTATTAAATAGGTACAAGTAATATGTCGCTACAAATGCTAATATATGCTATTTTAGATATTTATTAATGAATTAGCTTTAAAACTAATACTTTGAAACTGAGCGTTTGAAAATGAAAATACTTTATCTATTATAGCATTAATGAGTCGAGTAAAAACAGCCAAAAATGAGAAATATATCTGGTTATTTTTATTTTCTTTCAGATTATGAAAGTAGTTAAATTAGGATGTTTGTAAAATAATTAATAATAAGCAATTAAAAAGATAAATAGAGTAAAATAATAATTTATACTATTAATTTATATGTACTGATTTGTGTATTTCCAAGAAGTTTGGGAAAAAGTTTGTTTTTTTTTAAACATTTTTAGAAACATTGTTTTCATTGACAGACTGTCACAATTGCTTTTTATATTATCAGGCACTTTCTGCACTTTGAATGCAATTTACTAGCCATTTCTTTTTTCCCTTTTCTGAATTATCCATGCATATATAACTGTTTTGTAGAGTTTTCTTTTCCTTTATTATACAGTATTGAAAAAATAAAAAATAAACTAATAAAGCAGAAAAAGATACTAAAGCAAAAAATAACATATTTGTAGAACATTTTGAGTCTTGAATAATGATTTTTTTTCTTTTTTTTTCTAAATTTTTAAATTTAAATGTAGAAGATTCTGAAGAAAAAAAAATCTTGTTCACAAAATTCAGTTGAATGAAGCAAGAAATATGTTTAAATAACTTAAATATTGTCTGTAAAAATTTATAAAATTTAGAATATGCTTTACAAAAATATATATAAAATGACATTTTATGGAAAATCCTTTAACATAAAAACATATAATAAATCCTTGTTTTACTAATTTTCAACTTATTAAATAATTTTCACAATGGACTTTCTTCCAATTCTGCAAAGATAAATCTTAATTTAGAAACTAAAAAATTACTTTTCAGTTACTGAGAAGCATGTTTTGTCCCTAGATCATTTTTGGAGTTCAGTTATAATATTAATCTTGCGGAACTAGTTATAATATTAATGTTGCATGTTGCACATAATATTAATTTTGTATGTGTGTGTGTGGGGGGGGGGGGGAATCATATTTTTGCCAATATATCATTTGCACATTTTCTACATCATTTGCACAAGCATAATTCAGGAAATGATTTTCATCTGCAATCATGGAGACACTACTTTCCAATTCTTATATATTTTTTCAAATTTTCATCAGAAAATAAAAATTTTAATTGAAGTAGGTCTTAGACATCATCTTTCACATTATTAAATGCTGAAATTTTGTTACACTATTTTGCATATGTTGGAAAGTGTTTCACAATATACGCTTGATGCATGATTTTTCTTTTTTGCCATATATTAATTTTGAATTATTCATATAGGTTGTTGAAACTGAAATAGAAAAATGTAAAGGCATCTCTTTATTGTATTTTATGTTGGCTGAGTATTAACTGGCGTTGCAAAGTGTGGAAATAACTGTGTTATTCCCGGGAATAAACAGAATTTTTTAGGAGAGAATATTTGAAAATTTCTTAGAGTTTTCCAAAAGTTTTAAGCATGAAAATTTTTAATTATTTAATGATTTCAGTTTTAGTCTTTCATGGATAGGATCTTTAATGAAGTATTGCATGTTTATTTAGATAAGGTATTTAAAGCAATACATTCCAAATAATCGCAATTAAAATGACGTATATAAATTATGCATAATGATAATTGGTCAGTTTACATTTAGATTTTTTTTTAAAAGATCTTTTTAAGTCATTAATATATTATTTTTAAAACTCGCAATTCTCAGTATAAAACAGAACATACATAAGTTATGCTATGTTTAGAATCAATCATTTTACTAGAAAATATTTAAAAAAGACAGGTAAATGCTAAAGAAATAAAAAGCCAAATAACTACTAACCAAAAATATATTCAAGAGTATGAATGGTGGCAACAAACAGGAACAGGGAAGAGTATATTAAAACTGTTTTATGTGCTACCTATATTTGTTATATTCTATGTGTTAGCGTAATTTCAAATTGAATAATGACTGGTTTAGTTTAATCTAAAAAACTTTTAATACTTCCCAGATTTATTCTCCACAAAGATTCCCTGTGTATTTCTGTCCTTGAAAATGTACAGGCTCTTAGAAACTCTAGTATTAACTGACACCTCTAAAAATTTTGTTTTTTATGATTACCTCAAAGAAGGGTCCTTTTAAGAAAATTCCTTTAGATGGAAAAATGTCCTAGGGCCGCTAAAATACTTCACTCAGGGTCACTAAATGCCTAGGCATGTCACTGTGCAAAGAAGGCACATTTGACAGTCGACCAAATGGGAGATATAGGGAAGACGCAGATCGTGACATGGGTAGACATGGATTCAAAAAGCATATGTGAAGGAGTATAAGCAGTAGTTTCATGGGCGATAGTGCAATATGCGAGCACGAACAAAACATGGGTAATTTCAGATCTTAGTGCTTTTGTTTCTTAGTATCAGAAGTATGAGGTTATTTAAGATCATTCTGTGTAACTTCTCTAATATGCTGTCCGATTGTAGATATAATGGCATTGTTTAAGTTTTCATTTCCATGTGGAAATCAACTATAGCAGGGGCTCTTAAACCCTTTCACCGTTTGAGGGTTTTCCTGCATTTTCATGAATATGCTTGTAAATCCCAGGATATATAAATTTTTTAATCGCAATTTGTTGCTATAATATCTTTCATATCCCCTCATTTTATGTACGGTTCAGAACAAAATTCTTTTGAAAATATTTTTGTCTACAGCCATTATAACATGATTTCTAGTAATGGAAAAACATAGGCCTATCAGTGAAAGGGTTTAAGGGTTTTAATTTTCTTTTGTGCCACGCACCTCCCTGCATATCAAACAAAAGCGAAAAATAATGCACCAAGCATAGATTATGAAATATTTTCCTACACTTTCAGAATAGTGTAACAAAACTTCACTTTTTAATAAGGTGAAAGATTATGTCTAAGTAAACAAGGGATGACCACCCAGGGAATTCAGCCTTCGCTTTGTCTAAGTGAACAATTTGGAAAATGCATAACACATCTGAAAACAAATTTCAGCAATTACCATCAATAGTCGGATAAATATCTGAATTCTTTTGTGCAGCCCTGTATAAGATCAATAGGTTTGTGTATATACCACATGATATGCTAAAATTTAGTTCAGTTAGGAACACATAGCACAGTTGTAAAATCCCCTTCAGCAATTTCTGTTAATAAACGGAAATGTACTCAAGATCTTTTGCACTTCCCTCTTCCCTGTATATCATCTATAGAGTTTTTGCATATCAAGTAATAGGCAAAAAGAATTGTTTAATTCAAAAATGCATATCACAACTTAAAATGCCCTCCCAGCAAATACTGTTCTCAGACAATACTGTACCAAATTATTTTGTGTGTCCCTGTAAATGAACGGTGAATGCTATGCATGCCCAATTCTTTAGTAAGTCTTTTGTAGTACGCATCAGTGACAGATATGAATTTAAATATGTTTAAATAGTGTAACATCATTAATATACACCGTAAACGATTTTCCCCCATAGACTATGACATAATGGAATTATTTTGAGTGTCCCTGTAAATGCAGTATATACGCTACATACTTCGTTTTCAATACTGAACATGCCATAGTAAACCTAATTAACATATATCAATTGCGTGGCAATCTGACTATATTTATGCAAAACACTTTCCAACATAGTTGAAAAGCGTTAAAAAGGCTGCAGACCCATTGCTGTGAATCATAAATTCCTCCTACCCGCAACATAATACATTTTATTGGAATTTTTATTCGATTTTAATAATTTTTACCTCGTTTCATAAATGTAGTTTTAACAAGATTTGCTTGTTATAAGACTATGAAATTGAAATTTGTGATACAATATTGTGCTGTCCTCTAAAAAAAAAAAACACCCTAGTATTTCATCAAATATTTCACTGAAGTCAGTTTTTGCTTTTGCCCTGTTTCTATACACCATTTACAAAAGTAAAAACATTTGATAATGCCTAAGGAGTGTTTATTTAGTTTTAAAAGAATTTAATCTAATAATGCAGAATTTGGGCAAAACATGAATTTCATTTTCACATATTTGCTTGTTATAATACGTTATGTTAAAATGATGTACATCAATTTTGAAATGTTTTTATATTAAACCATTAATGTGTGAATAAAATGTTACATTTTGAGCTGATTATGTCATGTATGGCTCGGCTGGCGACCTTTGAAACTAGGGCTAAATAAAACCCATGCTGGAAAAAAACCCAAAAATTTTTTAAACAAACAAATGATAAAATATACAAATTTTCTTAAAAATACACTTATTCTTAAGGAACATAATTAAATTATGCAAATTTAATGCATATTGAAGGCACTTTTCTAAGGATTTTTTTTTAGTATGTCATAAAAAAAATCCATGTTTGCAAAAATAAAACCTATCAATCTTTTTTACACACAGATACCCTTCACTTGTATTTTACACATAATTTTGATGTTTTCAAACTTTTATTTATTTTATTTTATTCACTCTTTTCGCTTTTTAATTCAAAATATTTTACTTAAGGTAGGAATAACTAATATAGATGCATAGCTGCTAACTTGTACGATTTCTCTTCTAAGCATACAGTAGAAGAATTATAAGATTGCACAATTTTATGCAAAATATCATTTTGTCTTTCGCATAAAAGGTAAATTTTGAAATCTGATGCATTCTCTCTTTCTTATGTAATTTAAAATATACCATAGAAGAAAAACTTAATACAATTCAGGAAGGAAGTGGCAGCAATTTAATAAGCAAATCTTCTTTCAAAAACAAGCGTGCAACCTTTTCTTTGTCATTGATGAACTTTATTATCTTTGCTTTATCATCTGAGAAGGTAAAGCCAGGGTTGTAATTTTGATCAGTCAAAATTCATTTTAACCAGGATTGGGATCAAAACTGGTTTTAACCATCTAAAATTGGTCAAAGTTGCTTCAACCGCTCAAAAGTAATTGAAACTCTATTAAAAAAACTTTTGAAATTTTTGGATTTCATAATGCATCTGGTGAATTGTTGTGTAAACTCGTTAGCAGTAAAGATAATCTCATCAAAAACGTCACCTGTAAAAAATGCAGCCAAGTCTCGTGACTCTTTTTCCGTAAAAAGTTCTGAGATCGTATAAAGCCAAGTTTAGCTATCTTATTAACTCTGAAATTTTCATTCACAAATCACTCCTAGTCTCTACATATTTAGTTAAATATTATTTTGTGAATTGGCAATTACGCAGCACAGGGAAGTTATTACACCTTACTATGTTATGTGGGAAGGGATGCGATAATATGATTAAGGGTAATTATATACGCACAGGGAAGTTATTACACCTTAATATGTTATAGGATGGCATGGTATTATTTGATTAAGACTAATTATATACATCACATTCTCGTGCTACGTAATTGCCAAGTCACAAAATAATATTTAACTAAATATGTAGAGACTAGGAGTGATTTGTGAATGAAAATTTCAGAGTTAATAAGATAGCTAAACTTGGCTTTATACGATCTCAGAACTTTTTACGGAAAAAGAGTCACGAGACTTGGCTGCATTTTTTACAGGTGACGTTTTTGATGAGATTTCACTTCTTTTTGTAAGTAATCCTCCTTTTTTTGATTTTGGGTTCTTTTTGAAGATCATCCACTGATTTTCGTTAAGCCCACACTCTGTCCCTATTATTTACAGGTATCAAAAATTTGAAGCTTTAGTTTCGTTTGCAAAGTACTGTAGATAAAAAGAGATTTCAGGTTCCTAGGCCAGCACTAAGTTATGGGAGGGGGAGTGTCAAAAGTACTCTCAATTGCTTCCAAGATAGGTGCTATCCATCTGAGATATTAATCGCAGTCCTAGATACTTGATATTTAGCATACAAGAACTTTTTAGTATAAAAAGAAAGCCAACATTAAAATTTCCGGAAATTTTTAATAAATCAAACTATGTTCATTTTTTCGATGTTTTTTATTTTTATTTTTATTTTTTTTTTTTTGGCTTTTTCTTACATTTACGGATTTTTTAATTTTTTCTTACTTTGTATACTAAACCCTACCTTTCTGCCAAATGTCAAGCTTCAAGGACTGCAAAATCGGATTATTTTCAAATTTTTGACTTTTTATAAATTTATTGATTTTTCGATTTTACTTCTAAGTTACCTGATTGTCATGCCAATATAGTAATTTTTTGATCCGTCTTCTTAGGATCATTTAGGTTCAATTTAGAGGTAAATCAAGTGAATGTTAGAGTCACCATCATTTTATTTAGAAAGAACTATCAAACCATAACCAGCCAATAATGTCGGGAGGGTAGGTGGAGCTATGAAAATTTTTGTGGGTCTAACATCATTTAACAATCCATATTTCATATGCGAAGTAAATAGAGTATAACCTGTGAAAGAAAACAAACCTGTCTATAAAGAAATCGTCTATAGTGGAACTTTCCTATAACGAAATTCGTAAACGAAAGATAAGAAAACCATAATCCGGGGGAAATAACATAAAACAATTAGGGGCGTTGTACTAACTAATAGGACAATTATCTTAAAACTAATGTTTGTAGCAGTACAAAATCAAATTGTTTTCGAATTTTCGATTTTTTAATGATATTTCGATTTTTTTTTCGAATTTAACGAATTTTTTAATTGTTCCTTTTATTGAATAGTAAATACTACCTTTACACTAAGTTTTAAGTTTCTAAGAATACAAGATAAAATTATTTTCAATTTTTGATTTTTTCGATTTTTTTTTTATAATTTTCTGGATTTTTTAATTTTTTCTTAATTTGTATCCTTTATTACAAATTTCAAGTTTCTAGCGCTACAAAATCGAATTATTTTGAAATTTCCGATCTTTTTCGAGTTTTTTTTATTCTATTTTCGAATTTATTGTGTTTTAATTTTTCCTTTTTCTGTATCCTAAACAATAAGTTTTTTCGAATTTTACAGATTTTTTATTTTTTTTCCCTTTTTTGTATCCTAAATACTGCATTTATTCCAAATTTTCAGTTTCTAGCTCTACAAAATTGAATTATTTTCAAATTTACGTTTTTGTTTCGATTTTTTTATTTTATTTTCGATGTCTGTTGTGTTTTTTTTTTCTTTTTCTGAATCCTAAACACTACCTTTACACCAAATTTTTAGTTTCTAAGACTACGAGATCATATTATTTTCAATTTCTCTCTTCTTTTTTTTATTCTTTTTTTTTTTTTTAATTTTTGAAAATTTCGATTTTTTTTTAATTATCCATATTTTTTAATGTTCCCTTATTTAGTATCTCAAATATTACCTTTATTCCAAATTACAAGTTTCTAGCGCTATGAAATCGAATTATTTTCAAATTTTCTTTATTTTTCGATTTTTTTATTTTATTTTCGAATTTTATTGCGTTTTTATTTTAACTTATTCTGAATCCTAAACACTATCTTTACCGCGAATTTTAGGTTTCTAAAGCTAAAAGATCAAATTATTTTAATTTTTTCATTTTTTTCGAATTTTCGAATTTTTTTTTCGAATTTTCCAGATTTTTTAATTTTTTCGTATTTTGCATCCTAAATACTACCTTTATTCCGAATTCCAAATTTCTAGCGCATCAAAATCGGATTATTTGAAAATTTTCGGTTTTTTCGATTTTTTTCGATTTTTCGATTTTATTTTCAATTTTTTTTTTGTGTTTTTGGTATTTTCTTTTTCTGAATTCTAAACACTACCTTCACACCAAATTTTAAGTTTTTTAGACTACAAGATCGTGTTATTTTCAATTTTCAATTTTGTTCGAATTTGATGAATTTTCGAATGTTTTTTTTTTTTGGAATTTTCCTTTCTTTGTATCCGAAACACTAGCTTTATTCCAAATTTTAAGTTTCTATGGCTGCGGGATCTACCAGGGCTACACTACATACCGGGCTTGCTCATTCATTATGATGACGTCACAAAAGGTGGCTGACTAGGAGGAAAGACATACAGCGATTGGCACAAAACGATGGGCGCGTTGCTTTGGACCAATCGGTGGTCGCAGTCAGCCACCATTTGTGACGTTTTGAGAGTGAATGAGCAAGCCCGGTATCTAGTGTTGCCTTGGATCTACCCAATCTTTTTGATGACGCGAGAGTGAGTGAGTGTGTGACAAAAAATCGAAACTTTGAGTTCATATACCGTCTGCACTAATTTATAGGTATTTTTTGAATTTTCCATATTTTTGAATTTTTCCTTATTTAGTATCTTAAATGTTACCTTTATTCCAAATTTCAAGTTTCTAGCGCTATAAAATCGAATTATTTTCAAATTTTCCTTATTTTTCGATTTTTCGATTTTATTTTCGAATTTTATTGCGTTTTTTTATTTTAACGTTTTCTGAATCCTAAACACTATCTTTACCGCGAATTTTAAGTTTCTAAGGCTAAAAGATCAAATTATTTTAATTTTTTTCAATTTTTTTCGAATTTTTCGAATTTTTGAATTTTTTTTTTCGAATTTTCCGGATTTTTTAATTTTTCCTTATTTTGCATCCTAAATACTACCTTTATTCCGAATTCCAAGTTTCTAGCGCAACAAAATCGAATTATTTGAAAATTTTCGATTTTTTTCGATTTTTTCGATTTTTTCAATTTTACTTTCGATTTTTTTGGTGTTTTTGATGTTTTCTTTTTCTGGATGCTAAACACTACCTTCACACCAAATCTTAAGTTTCTAAGACTACAAGATCGTCTTATTTTCAATTCTCAATTTTGATGGAATTTGTTGAATTTTCGAATGTTTTTTTTTTTCGAATTTTCCGGATTTTTTAATTTTTCCTTATTTTGCATCCTAAATACTACCTTAATTCCGAATTCCAAGCTTCTAGCGCAACAAAATTGGATTATTTGAAAATTTTCGTTTTTTTTCGATTTTTTCAATTTTGCTTTCGATTTTTTTGGTGTTTTTGATGTTTTCTTTTTCTGGATGCTAAACACTACCTTCACACCAAATCTTAAGTTTCTAAGACTAAAAGATCGTCTTATTTTCAATTCTCAATTTTGATGGAATTTGTTGAATTTTCGAATGTTTTTTTTTTTCGAATTTTCCGGATTTTATAATTTTTCCTCTCTTTGTATCCTAAACACTACCTTTTTTCCAAATGTCAAGTTTCTAGGGCTACGGGATCTACCCAATCTTTTTGATGACGCGGAACGAGTGAGTGAGTGAGTGACAAAAAATCGAATGTTTGAGTTCATATATCGCCTGAACTAGAAAAGACAGAAAGTTGTAATTTTAAATTTTGGTCCTGTGTGCCAAATACTCTAGAAAAACGAAGTTTTGAATTTTTGGGATACTCCAGCGCGGAGATATGGGGGGGTCAAAAGTGCCCTGAGTTGCTTCCAGAAAAGTATGCTTACGGCCGTGCTTTCTCGACTTGGCGGAGGCACTGCCGTGCCTCCAGATTTTCAAAGTTTGATCTGAGTTAGCCTTAATACAGCAAAAGTTGTTACTTAATAAGTAACACACGTTGTATTAAATTTATTTTAACAAAATAAATTTTAATCTTTTTTTTTCCGAATCAAAATGAGTCTTAACCACTGATGATCAAAACATATTTTGACCAGGAAAGTTAAAACTGCTATTTTCCATGTTTAAACAAACACAACCCTGGATAAAACGAGGACCAATAAATATTAGGTAAAACGCAAAATTGGGAAATTTCATTAACGGCCAGTGGTAGCGGTTTTATAAGTGGCCACTTTTTTTATTTAAAAGTGTTAAACAGTAAACTTTTATTAAAATTTTTATTAGTATTAATCTAAAATTAAATAGCTCAAATAAATATGTTAATATAAACATATTGCAACCAGCAAAAGTAGAATCCTTGATAGAATGTAAGAAAATTTTTCCCTCTCCTTATAGGAAAAGTGCCATAAGGTAGCTGCTGACAGACGTAATTAGATATTAAAGGGAATGGAAATTTATTTGGTGCCAAATATGGGCTAAAGGTTCAGATATGATAGTATGACTTGATACTTGCTGTCCCTATGGTTACTGCATCAATGGTAGGAAAAAGTGAAAGCATTAAAAATCTGCACATGCAAAAATGTTCAAGAAATGTGATTAGAAAAATAAGATTTTTTGTGCTAAAGTTGGCGGATGTTCTAGAAACAACACATTTCCTTTATTACCTAAGTACTTAATATTTTTTAATATCAATTAGATACAATTTTTTTCTAGATTGACACAGATCAATTTCATAAAACACAAACTACAGCTCGTACAAGATGCAAGGAAAGAATAAATATGAGTGTTTCAGTTATTATAGAAAAAGAAATAGATGAAGTGTTAAAATCACATAAATCTCCAAGTACTTAAAAGCATTGTAATTACTCTTTACTACATAAAAGAGATTGAAAAACAAGCATCGAGAATGAAAGTACTACAACTAGTAAAGATGGCAGACAGGAAAAGGAAAGTAATAAATATTCTTTATGCAGCTCAGATTTATCAGATGCAGATCTGCATAATACAGAAGAAGCCGCAATTTTGAACACTGTAAGTGATATTACCGATAATGAAGACACCGATTTGTTCTGTTCAGTACCAGAAGCTGAGAAATTACAATGTGGCCAGTGTAGGTGATTGTTAAACAAGATGATTTAAAGTTTCATGGTATTCATGATTTTACAAATGTTGTTTAATAATTTTCTTCTATAAATTTACTGAAGATATATACAAAAAAAATGGAAAAGTCTGGAGCGAATTTACAAATAATTATATTTTTTATTTTGCATTTGAAATTCTTTCAATGTACAAAAATAATGAAACATTAAATATTCTTTTGCAGAATTATGATTTAAAAATAAATAATAGTGAAAAAAATATTTTGCTGTCAAATAATTTTATTTCCAAGTAATTTTACATGTGAGTTTTTTTTTTAGGTAACATGGTTTTTTTTGGGGCGGTGGGGGGAAGTGGTTTTTTTTCAAATTTTTGCTTAATTGGCTGTCATTTTGTAACATATTGATAGAATGAAAAATGCTCAGCATTAAAATCTTAGTCAGAAAAAGCTGTGAAAATATAGCTATGTTTAACTTTTTTTTGTATTCTTTATTAGACTTTATATAAAAATGAATTCAAAAAATGGTTTTTTTTAGAGGACAGCACAATATGTATTTCCAACAAGTAACATTGCTACAACCAAGCCTGTTTGGTTTAACATTAAGCAATCTGTTTTAGCGTTTTTGTATGCAATTTGTTTCAGCAATTGCCTGTTTGAGCGATACAATTGTAATGCAAAAAAATTCTAAGTGGTATTTCTATTCATATTACAAAAAAAAAAAAAAATGTACAGTTTTTCTAAATTTTACTTAAAACAGATGCTGAGCTTAATTTTTTCATTCAAGCTTACGGTCCAGTTAAGGCGTCCGTGGATCTATGACTCATATAGTTATATCAGTGTCATATTTTTAGAGTACATCTATCTACCTAAGGATTTAAAAATATCAAAGCCTGGTTGATGAACGGTCCTTTTGCTATCGTATCGGTAATTTTGTATCATGGAGAAATTGATAGAAATGTTCTATGGTTTTAAAGATTGCCAGCAATTCTTTTCTGATAATCTATAATAGTGGTATGCGCATAAAGTTTCTGAAAGAACCACAATCTGGTAGAAAAGTAAGTTTGAGGGCCGCACTTGCATTTTGGTGTTCATATTTTATAATGCATTATAACGATGCTACTAATTATTAAAGTGTAGAGGAAAGTAGGGTTAAACCGGGTACCTAATGGTTTTCTTTTGTTGAACAAAAGTCTAGAAGGCCTGAATAATCGGAACACCCCCAAAATGTGTTTGAGGACATCTGGGTTATTGAAATATCACACCTGTTGGCACCGGAAGATTCTTCTCTACTTGGGAAAAAGCGTTTTCTTAGGACCATCTGAAACAGCTCAGAATTTTGTTGGTAGGGTAAAACTGGATACTAATCAGAAATTAAGTTTTTATAATTCCAAGTAACAGAAAGATTTATTGGAATGAATTTTGAATCAAACTTTAAAACATATATTCATTTTTAAGGTCAGTAACTTTTTTTTCCAGGTTTTCAAGCAATTTTTAGTGTTATCCTCTAATGACTTTCCAATACCATGGCATCCACACTCTCCTGACATTACTCCTCTTGATTTTTTTTGGGGGGGGGGCTATATCAAGAACAGAGTTTTTGCCACACTAGTTGCTGACGTTGAAAAACTGAAGACTAGGAAAAAAGAAGCTGGGCACACTATTACAGAAGACACGTGAGCGAACACTTGGCGAGAACTAGAATAACGCGTTGACATTCTCTGAGCTACCAAAGTGACACTCATTTCATGAAGTACTATGTTGTCTTGTTAAAAATTTTATAACATTACTTATAATGTATCCAAACAATCATATGTCTAATTATAATAGTTTTTGCAGAATAAATATTTATAATCAGAGCAAAACTTTTTGCTCACACTGTATATAAAATTGCTTAAGATATTGCATACAATTTAACAAAGATACCGAGATAAAACGTAATCCCATGACTGTCTAATGTCGAAATCTAATTATTTCAACTTTCACCTTTGCCAAAGACTAAACTTGTCCTCCATTAATATTTTTTAAATGAAACAACTTTCCAAAAATTTACTGAGTTCAAATAGTGTAGTATTGTTCGTGACCGTAAATAATTTGGATGAACGAAGCCGGTGTTAAGAATTGGCTAAAGAATATCTGGAACCAAAGTCCGTAGGCAGCATTAGCTTTTGTTGAGATTCCTTTGCTGCATTACAATATCCCCAGGCGGTTTGATTTCAATGCTTCAACCTTTCAATGTCTGCCTCTTCAAACTGTTGAAATAAAGTGTACGAAAATACTGGGTCAAGTGGATTGCTCAAATTTGCTATCTGAAACCAAACATTGAAATCTGAACACACCAGATATTACATAGTTTGCGCAATGTATGAAAAATGACCACTGTACCAACAGAAAACATCATCGGGTTATTAAAAAATATATACTGCATCGCTAAGGAACTTGACGGCATAGGTAACTATGCATTATTTCCAACTGACAATGAAAGTGATTTACATAAAGTGCACATTCAATAAACCGAGAGTATATATGATGACTAGCCAATCATGTAAGGATTTCTTGAACTGATTGGTGAGTCTGACCCCACAGGTTCGTAATTTGAGGGATTCCATTTTTAAGTTGACTGAATTTATTATTGTATGTATAGTATATTTATATACAGTATACTCGCATTAACCTGGAGAAACTAGGGCTCTAACTTCTCCGAATTAAACAAAATAATCTATAAAGCCAAGGTACAGTTAAAATATTCTGTGCATTAACATTTTTTTTACACTTGAAGTAATACAAAAAGCAAACTAAAGCACAGGAAATAAATCTATACATAACGTATATGATAATATTTAAGTTAATACACAGAAATCAGGTTTTATACATATTCATATCACTGGACACGCTCACTGGTTTGAAGAAACTAGTGATTTTCTGCTGTTTAATTTTGGAGAAAATTTCTTGTTTTATTAACTCACGCAGATGCCTCAAATGTTCGTATTACATGGATTTGCTTTCATTTTTGCTATCTTCAACGCATTTGATCACGAAATTCAAGATATTTTTTTTCTTTTACTTCACTATGTTTTGACCTTGATTCACTGAAATATCAACTGCATCATTGTTGTGATTGTCTTCACACCCCTCAAAGCTTTCTGCTCCCATCATACTTTCAACAGTCTTCCCCCTCTGTCAAAAATTTCTTCGTCTTTTAGCTACAAATCAATATCTTCCAATGTTACAATATTCTCACCCGCATTTAAATGTATATCGTGGAAATCTTCTATTTCAAACCCAGCTCTATCTGGTTCATCATCATTTATCAGTAGCTTTTAGATTAAACCAAAGAAAACCAGATTCTAAAAATTTCGCAGATCTTTTTTGAACCACAAGGCTGAAAACTACTGTAGTATCAAAACAATATTGGGTAATTATTATTTGTACTGCCAGTATTAGTAATAGTGTCAGGAAATATTGCTCCGATGTCGGAGTTTTTACTTTTGCAAATATCCCACCAATACTAATACGCAAAATTTCGCCACACCATTTCCAAAATTTCCAATTAAAAGCCAATATTTCTGCAATATTGACGTTTCATTAGAAATATTACCAATCTACAACCCATATTTCTGTAATAGTTGCATTCGATTAGAAGTGTTTTCAATGAAAAATCAACATTTAACCAATATTGCAACGGCTTTAGGAGTATTTCGTATGAATGCAAACTTAGCACAATATTGGACCCCAATATAACCTACATATATTTAGCAAATATTGGAATTGCATTGGAAATATTTCCGATGAATGCAAAATTGGCACACTATTGGACCCCAATATAACCAAATCAATATTGGGATTGCATTGGAAGTATTTACGATGAATGCAATATTGGCACAATATTGGAACGCAATAAGATCACCATTTGTTTGCTACTAGGTCACAACCACGTGAGCAACTGGGGATAAACAACTGTTATCCTACAGAAATTAGTTAAAACGTCCTGCAAGGGAAGAGTTCATATAGCTAAACATCGCATGGTTGATTCCGAACCATTATCACAGCTGTTTCCATTTCCTTTTTATGAGGCATTGGCATATTTTATTAGGTTTCCGTACCTCAAAAGGTCAAACGGAATTACCCTATAGGTTTTGAGGGTAACTTATAGGGTACTTCCGGTTGACCTAGAACTGTGAAATTTGGCAACGAAAGAAGGCCTTACAACACATGCAAAGAAAAAAATGCGAAAATCATTAATTTATAATTCTATCACGATTTATTCCGGGATTTTTCCTAATCGGGTTTTCTAAAGCGAGGCTATAAAGGTTTTTTTCCTTATGCGATATGAATCATAAAAAACAACGTGTTATAAATTAATGATTTTTGCATTTTTTTTTTTCTTTTACATGTGCAATGAGACCTTTCTCCGTTCCAAAAGTCCCTGTAAACTTTCTATTTTAAGCGTTCTGTCGAATAGTATCTACGAGAAATACACAAATTGTATTCTTTTATTAATCGACTTCTTTCCGACAAAGGAGTTGTATTTAACCCTTTCCGGCACAGACAAATTCTGTTAGTAAAATGCGAAATTACTGACTGACACCGGAATTTACAAACGACTTTTTTAGAAAATAAGAATTCCTTATTTTAAGTTTTCATTGTAGAAGCAAAATTTTATTACAATATTCTTGGTGTCGAATGCATGTTTGGAATTAAAATTAGGTGTGCCCGGAGTGGGACCACTGTGTCGAAAAGGGTTGACGTATGTCAAAGCTTAGCTTTGGAACGGGTGCTCCGATTTTGATAGTTATTTTTTGTTGGAATGGGCTTGCTCTGGTGATTCTGCAAAAGAAAACTAAAAAACATCAATAGAAAATATGAAAAGGGAAAAATGACAGTTTGTGGAAAATCTCTTATCACAGTTAGTTTTAGATATCAGCTGAAATTTAGCTCACTCTATCGCCGATATCTTTCTGAATCTTAACGATATTCGATTAGTCTTTTTATATGAGTTACCCTTTGGAGTTGACTTACTAAATTATGCAAAAACATTTCTGTTATCGTTAGTGCATGCACATGTATGCTTATACTTCATCCAACATTTAATGTATTTATATTATAATTATAGCATGCAGTTGCTATTGTACTTTCTCAGGTTTCCTAAAAGTGGCGTTCAATTTGGTTGAATACCCTGCATGCTATATATATATAAAAAAAAACATGCGAAAATTTCGTGAATTTTTTAAAGAAACTTATATATCTCCAAAAAAGTACATGGTATTCTTACAGAAATAAGCACAAACTAGTGGACCCATGTGAGAATTTCGCACTGCAGTCTAATATATTTTAGAAATATCTAACATTTTTTAGTTGCAGGTTAAAACTTCTAAACAAAATTAAGGATAAAAATATCTGCAAATAACATGAGTCAGGCCACAATATCATCTCATTTATTCCTAACAGTAAAACCCCATCGAAGATAGAAAAAGGCACGTCCTAGGGAAAAAAATTACAATTGTTTTTTAGCTGCATTAGCATAGCCGGCTTACTATGAACCGGAAGCAAAATCGAAACTAGTATCAAATTTTCTTAAACTGTCAAACTTTTCTTAGTCAGGGTAAGAGTTATTTCAAAGTTATTTAAATATTTCTAATAAATTAAATCTCTTAATTGCGGGTTCGTGATGGGATATCTTCATATTTATCCTTCATTAAGGCTCACACACACAAAATATTCAAAATCTTTAAATAAAAACACATAACATTTAATTACGTTAACAGAACACAAATAAAAAGTTACATCTTTAAACTTTGGTCTCACAGACACAACTACACTGACTCGCTCCCTGCAAAAGTAGAAAAAGGAAATTATATATTCATAAAATCAAAGTACAAAATAAATGGGGGTGTTCGTAGAAGGACCAAAAGTCTTTTTAGCAAAATGTCGCTGTATTCTGTGGTTTTTATTGTTCTAACTACAGTTCTTTTTCACATTCCCCCCTTTGAGTTCACTAGGGGAGATAACTCAACTTGAGACATCCCCCACTTGAAGTCTATCGGGAGGACGTACTATTCGCCCTCGACGAGTAGTCAGACAGTCTTGTAAAGCTGAATCATCCAGACTTTCTCGTTCCCCACACACTTCTAAAGGGCAGAGTTTTTTATTAGGTCGAATTTGCACTCCGAAAGCTGTTTTTACACTCGAACAATACCGTCTTTGCTTGGATAATAAAGTTCCAAAATTCTACCAAGTGGCCAATTTATCCGGTTACTGTTGTCGGTCCAGATGAGCACAACATCATCAACACATAAAGACGTAGTCTTTTTACCACTAGATAAGGAACACTTTAACAAACCGAGATATTTATTTCTGAATCTAGATCTTAAATCATTTTTGATTTTACAACGCTAGATGCATCGTTTGTTGAGTTTCTTAGGATCGATACAGTCTAATTCTGGAATACCGATATCTGTTATTTCTTGTAAAAACATAGCTGGAGTTATTGGTTTAAGGTCTTCATTATTATCAGAAACATAAGTTAGAGGGCGTGAATTTATTATACCCTCACAATCGCAAATAACTGTAGATAGTTCTTCGTAATTCAGAAATGTTTTCCCTACCACTTTTCTTAGCATTCGTTTCAGGATTCCGACGAGTCTTTCCCAAAATCCACCCCACCAGGGCGCAGAAGGTGGTATGAACTGCCAGTCTATACGTGAAAAAACACTGACAGTTTTTAGTTTATCAAAGTCAATCTTTCTAAGTAAATTACGATATCCAGTAAAATTGGTGCCATTATCAGCATATACAGTCGAACCCGCTTAAGACGCTCACGGTTAATACGCGATCCCGCTTAATACGCGAATCTTTTTATGGTACCTTGAATATTGCCCGTAAGACTAATGCAAAAATATCACGTTTAATACGCGATCCCGTTTAATACGCGACAGAGTTTTTGAAAAAATCTCGGTTAAGACGCGAATTCCTTCCCTGCCCACCTTTGATCTAGCATGAATTGCTCGTTTCTCTATATCTTGTTTTCACTGGCAACTTTCCAGATAGAAAAATGTTTTTTTGTTGTTGTTTGCGGGCATAAGCTGTCTACCAACCGTAAACTGTGTGGTTTAGGTTTAACATATTGTATGTTTTCTTTGTAAGTTATACGTTTTTCGGGCTTATTGTATGATGTGAGCTTAAACCTTTTGCGTACGTCAATTTCTTCAGATATTTTTTTTAAACGTATACAATTTTTATAATCTTAAGAATTTTTTTCAGTTAACTTTTCAATTTGGTTGAAAAATTTTAGTTTTGATGCACTTTTTTTTCACAAAAATGTTATTTTAAAAGTAAATAAACAGTGGTATTAGAATAATTTAATACAAGTTTAGTTGGAAAAAAATTATAACAATCAATGATTTGTCTTTAAGGAAAATTTTTAAAAGAAGACACTACGGCACATTCGTAGTTCAGCAGGAGGTAAAAAATGACGGTAGTTTGATAAAACAAAAACAAACGAATGCCAATAAAGAATCTTCAGGTTTTTAAGAGACAAACTGGCAACCCTAATGTGATTTTCAAAGCAAGTGAAAAGAAAGGCATTCGTTTTTTTGTTTTCGATTCTGATTCTTCTTTGCTTTGCTACTGGCGGCAATCAAGTGAGTTAATTGCACTACGCGTTTCGAACTGTCAAAACATCTGTGAATGATTTGTCGAGTTTTAGTAAATTTTTCAGCAATATGGAGAATAGTCACATGATAAAAAGGAAAGTACTATCTGTGTCTGATAAAATGGACATTATACAAAAATTTGATTCCGAAGGACATGGCAACAAAACGGCATTTGCAAAGTGAGTAAATATCTCGGTATCAACATTACGTACCCTACTAAAAAATCGCGACACAATCGAGACGTCTGCAGTTGTGGGTGAGTTCAAGAGAATGAAGGTAAAAATCGGAAAATATGAAGACAGGGAAAAGATATTGTTTAACTAAAATTCGCAAGCTCTAGCTTCCAACATTCCTGTTAATGGCCCAATAATGAAAGAGAAAGCTTCACAGATAGCGAGGACCCTAAATACAAATTTTGAACCGTCAATCGATTCAAAAATCTGTATGGAATCATATATAAGCAGATGTCGGGGGCAGCGACATCAGTAATCATTAACGACGTAGAATGTTGGAAAGCAAGCGTGCGGGGCCTCCGTGGCCGAGGGGTTAAGACACCATTCCGCTAATCGCTTGAGAGCGTCGGCGGGTTCGACTCCCGCCAGCTCCATTGCACACACTTTGTGGAGCTCCGGGATGTAACTCTCTTGTATTGTAAATTTTCCCCTGTGGCTATCTCGTCCCTGTATATTGACGATGACTTATAAGCGGGCACTTGATGTCAAGCACATAAGTCAGATGTATGTTCTCAATAAACAAACAAACAGCAAGCGTGCTTCCAAAAATTACGAAAAAATATGCCAGTCGCGATATTTTTAGTGTAGACGAATTTGGACTTTTTTTTCTCCAAATTAATCCCTGACAAAACATTCGCCGTCAAAGGAGAGCAATGTACTGGTGGCAAGCTCAGTAAAGATCGAGTGACTGTTGTTATTAAAGGAAATGCAGATGGTACAGAAAAAATAAAACCTTTAGTGATTGGCAAATCACGAAATCTCCGCAGCTTTTTAAACATACAGAGTTTACCCTGTGAATATAGAAACCAAAACCGAGTTTGGATAACAGGAGACCTTTTTATCTGATGGTTGCGCACTTTCGATAGACAAATGCAGAAAAATTCTAGGATAGTAGTGATGTTTGTGGATAACTGCCCAGCTCACCCGAAAAACATACCTGGTTTACAAAACGTCCGCCTTGAGTTTTTGCCACCGAATTTGACAAGTGTTCTCCAGCCTATGGATCAAGGTGGTAATTAAGACTCTGAAACAGCATTATCAAAAGCGATTAATCCAACGGTTCCTCAATGACATGAAACGCAATAGAAATATTAAACTTACATCTGTCAATTTGCTGGATGTGATGTATAATCTCAGCGCGACTTGTGATAGCATCAAACCGGAAACAATTTTAAATTGTTATCGGAAGATTGGTTTTACAAAAAAACAAAGTGACGAAGACTTAATATCAGAAGAATCCGAAGAATTTGACGACTCTCTTCTAGTCTCAGGATTGGGATGCTGTGAGTGAGCGCATTGGAACTCATCAAATCACCCTTGAAGAATATATTGATATAGACAAAGGCATCTCTGCACAAGCGAGGTGAGAAGTTTAGATGATATAATCAAAGATAAAAAAAAACAGCTTCATGTACTGATGACTCTGAGAGCAACGTATAAGAGATGCGGATGAGGATATGGAAGATGACGAACAAACAGCATCCTATTCCGACATTAACTGAAGTAGGAAATGCCTACAACGTCTTGCGCATGTATGTCATAAACTTTTTATCGTTAGCGATGATTGTATTTATAGTTAGCGATAGTTTCTTTTTTTTTAATGTTCCACGTATACATAGATACGCATCTAGCTTGAGTGGAGGAGGAGCAGATGAGCTTTATCGAATGATTAACGCAACAGAAAACACAGTGCGTAGAAATCGTGTTCTGCGACAGACCACAATGGAAATTTTTTTGTAAAAGACAGGTATTGAAGTAACTCACGATGAATAAAAATAGGAAAAAAATCACTGCGGTTGTATATTTCATGTCCTTTTTCATTATGTTTTCATTGCAATTTTCCTTTAATTATATTTTTAATATAATTTTCATTTCTTTAATGTTTCCTATGTTTTGTTTTAATTAAAAGTGTTTGAGACGCTGTGAGCGCTTCTCTATTTACCGACACGACACCGATTAATCATAGACTATTGTCGTTATCCGACAGCGACTGCACGCAGAATGCATACATAGCACCGCCCCCTGAATACTAGGCTGACACAAAAATGGCGGGGCTCGTAGACCGATTTTGTAAAACCTTTGTACGGTCCCGTAATTTTCACTCCAGTATTTTCTAAAAGTTTTCTTTGACTTATTGAATCTCAGACAAATAAGACGGTGAAAACTTTTAGTAATTATTGGTATTGAATTTCAAGGGACCGTACACAGGCTGAAAACTTATTTCTGCCTACAACTGAATCAATTTTTGTGTCAGCGCTCCGGCCTAATATTCAGTGGGTGGTGTATATAGAAACGATGACTTACAAAGTAGTCATTTAATCGATAGACGGAAAAGTCGGTGCATTTTGCGCGAACCGGTGTCGAATAACAATTGTATACGATTTATTCGTGTCATATCGGTAAATTAAAAGCGCTCTAGCCAGTGCAAGAACATTTCGCAAGAACATTTTATTTATAGAAAAAAAACATAATGATTAATTATATATTTACTCATTATTACAAGTACTAATTATGATTTTAATAATTGTGTTATACTGCAAAACAGTTAAACAATTTAATGCGTTTTAGAAAACTCAAAAAAAAATTTAGTTGTTGTTCGATATTTTGGTTGTAATGGATTACTCGACAATACAGCCGTATTTGAATTCGTAGTTATTTTCAATTATTATCCCATTTGTTCCTGTAAAAGCAAACATCGAGTTGGGTAAAATTAAATTTTAACATAAACATGTGTTTTTTACAAAACACATGTTTTGATCGTAGACGTAAGAGCGAAAGCTCTAAAGCACATTTAAAACGATTAACTGTGTAAAAATGTTCGTTTTTGCAAAACTATGCAAATCACGTTTAATACGCGATCTCGCTTAATAGGCGACTTTTGCCACTCCCTTGAAACGCGTCTTAACCGGGTTCGACTGTTTACTGAAGGACGGCCTCGTCTTCTCTGAATCCAAGGATAAAACTGTCTGTTGAGATATTATACAACAGTTCGAAATGGACTGTTCGAAAAATTGCACACGTTACTAATAAAATCCATGCTCCCCCTCCCCCCTATTATTTTAAAAATAGCCGCCTCTCGCACTTTGTTTACAGGTAAAACACTTTCTTCAACTTCCGGGGGTTTCGAGGAGTGTTTCTTGCACACGACACATTGGCTAATCACGGTTTTAATAGTCTTACGACTTTTTAGAATCCAATATTTTTCTCTCAACACGGTCATCAAAAATGATACACCACAATGACCGAATTCTAAGTGTTTCGAAAATAATATAAGTTGTTGTACAACGTGGTGCTTTGAAGGTAAGATGACAGGTACCCTAAAGTTAAATTTATCTTCTCGATGAAAAATTTTAGTTTTTACACTTATGATATCTTCCGAATCTGAAAAAGTGTGTAAGCATTTATATCTTTTATCGTGTATATTTTCAAATGATTCCTTTTTACTAAGTTTTAAAATAATTGTTTCTGCCTTCTGGAGTTCGCTGTTAGTCAATTCACCGAATATTCTGTCGCTACAACCCCTTTTCGAATTTTGACTAAATCGCAGAATCCAACCAGTGATTCGCAAAATTTTATTGCACGAAGAATAGCGATTATAAAATTGGGGGTCACTACTTTCTAAATTAGATGCAGTTACAATTGTTTTTCGTTTTTCTGTATTTACTATTTCCATGTTAGGCAAAATGTTAGACTTAGGCCAGTTTTTTCGGAATCCAAAATCCATGTCGGTCCTAATAACCACTAAGACCTAATAAGGAATTTCGCACAACAACCGTGTGACGGAAAATCTGCTGGATTCATATGTCTAGGTACGAAATTCCACGAAGCGGTGGATGTAAGTTTTCGAATTTCCCTAACTGTATTTTCTACGAATGTAGCCCAAGGTCCTTCCCGTTTTATCCCAATGTAACGCGTCCATAGAATCTGACCAATAGAACGTATCAATATTTTCTAATTTCAAATCCCCTTTAATGCTATTAGTCAATCTAGCTCCAATGCAACAGGCTAGTAATTCTAGACGCGGAATCGAAATGTCTTTTAGAGGAACTACTCTAGAACGGCCTGAATAAGTTGACAAGTGACAAAATTCGATTGCTCATTTCTGAGAAAAACGCATGTAGCATAAGAAGATTTACTCGCGTCGCAAAAGGCGTGTAGAGATAAATTTCCCATTTTTACTGAAAAGTCAGACAATTTTCGAGGTGTTTCAAGATTTTTTAAATGCTTAACTTGGTTACTCCATTTTTCAAATTCCTTAACTATCTCATCGGGCAATTTGGAGTCCCATGTGGCTTTCATTTTCTAACATTTCTGTAAGAGCAATTTTGGAATTAAGGTCACGGGACAAGTGAAACCGATGGGATCGAACATTTTATGCGTTAAGGACAAAATCGTTCTTTTTGTGATGAGCTCATTCTAAACTTTAAAATTCAGGAAATCACATGACAACGTGTCCTTTTCTGTATCCCATATTAAATCAAGTAACGGCAATTTTATATCATTCCCATCATTCAAATAACCCTTGACATTATTGCCTAATTCAAATTCCTCGCATTGATTGTAAGACCAACCACGGAGATCAAATTGTGTTGATGCCAAAAGTTTTGATTCTTATGGATGCAAGGCGTGTGAAATTTTCTATGGAAAATTTTCCAAAGTATTAAATATGAATTTGTTTTTTTATTCATCATATAAAGTTAATCTTCCATTATACAGCTTTGATGAATTTTAACTATTTTTTTACTTGCTTTTTTATTAATTTTTATTGAATTTTAATTTTTATTTGAAATTATAAATGTTTTTTCAGACATGAATTTTTTTTTTATTTATTACCACATGACTCAACAGTAAACATTTGTTTCTTACAATAATGTAAAGTAATAGTTACAGTAACATAGATAAAAATGCAAAATTAAGGGGAAAATGACAGCATTATCACAATTGCCAGCTCATTGCCCAAACTTGGCGAGCATTCCTTTTTCATCTTCCTGGGTATCTTTCACTTACATACTGATTAAAATTATGAAGTATATTAAGCATTATAAAGTTGAAAATAAAAGAAGAATGTTCTTTTAAAAAACATGCTTAGTGTTACTTAAAAATGGAAAATAACTTTTTTGTGAACAATCCGGAGGTTAAAACAAATCTGTCAAATCATGAAAAGCTGAAAGCAATACAAAACTAAGCGGATGTGCCAATCCGAAAACTTTCTTCTATCTCCATACAGGTTTCACATACACCAAAACTGAATCGGAATCAATTTATACTAAGGTCTAACTTAACCTAAAGTTTTATTAAATTCTGTGCATTAGTTCTTGAGATATAATTATTAACATCGCGTAAATTCTGATAAAAGTAGCATAGAAGCGCCACCTTTTGAGAGACTTACAAGAAAAACTCATGAGCACCAATTTATAGCAAGGTATAACTGAATCTGAAGTTTTATTAAACTCCGTGCATTAGTTCTCGAGACACCGCACTCACAAAATTTTTTTCACAGACAGACAATTTCTAAAAACAGTCAAATCGTGTTCAGGACTTTTTAAAACGGATGAATCCGTCGAAAATGTTTCATGCATCCAATAGTTTCTTCTTTTAAAGATAGAAAAAATAATTACTTACGTCTTATATATCATATACGTCTTACACACATGTCATATATAATACATGATATGTGCGTCATATATGACTATAACTTGGCCGTATACGTCACGAACTTTTATTTAACATCATATCTTATAATGTGGCGATAAATCTTGGTTGCTTGCCTATTCTTCCTTGGGGGCCGCTATAACACGAAAGTACCAGGTTTTTATTAGCGCCTCACGCTCTTTATTTTTACCTCCAGATTTTTTTCTTTTTTTAATATAAAAAGCTATTTTGTACTTTTAAGTACAATAAGCTTCTTTTTATTCTCCTTTTACTTTCTACTTTTCAGTCTAATATTTTTTTCAGGCAATTATCAGTTCCAAAAACTGTTTAACCACTGTAAATTTTCTTATAAGCTATGAAAGTGTTTATCTAAAGAACTACTTTCTGAGTTTAATTTATTTTCATTTAAAAACAGAACGTACTCTTTCAAAAATATAAATATGTTTATACTTTTATTTTTGGAAATGATTTAAACCTTTTGTGCATATTGAAACTTAATTCAATTTCAGTAGACTGTTTATGCAACAGAATTTCTGAACAGAAAATGAGAATAGCAATGGAAACTCTTTCTGCTATTCATTAATTATTTAAACAGCAGCATATAAAATTATAGTAATAAAAAAAATAAGCATATACAGAAATACCTGCACTACAAGATAATATTGCAAGAATAAAACATTATTGTTGTGTAAATATTTATCTATCAAGAAAGAATGCTTTTAACTTTGGAATATACTACAATAATAATAACAAGAACGAAAAATCATGCGTCAAGCATAGATTATGCAACATTTCCCAACACTTACAAAATATTTTTACAAATCTTTACCGTTTAATACGGTTTAAGATGATAGCTAAGTAAATAATTTGAAAAACGCATAACATATTTAAAAACACAATTTCAAGAATTACCAACAATGTTCGGAAAAAATATCAGAACGCTTTTGTGCAGCCCTGTATACGATCTATAGATTTGTTTATATACTACACAGAATGCTAAGTTTTAGTTCAGTTAGGAAACGCGTAGCACAGTTTAAAAGTACCCTTCTTGTATTTTCGTCAATAAACAGAAATGTTCTCGAGAACTTTTGTGCTGCCCTGTATATGATCTACAGAAATTATACACACCAAATTAGAGGGGGAAAATGAGTTAAATTTAAAAACGCGTTCAGCAACTGAAAAAGCACTTCCAGCAATTATTGTTAAGACACAGTACCGAATTCTTTTGTGTGTCCCTGTAAATGAACGATGAATGTTATACAATTCGATAATTATTATTATTCAATTAATATTCGATAGGAAGCCTCTTCTAATGCACCTTATATCAATTTCGATATGTTTGAAATAGAGAAATATAATTAAAATAAACCGCAAACGAATTTTCTCCATAGACTGTAATGTAACGGAATATTTTGAGTGCCCCTGTAAAGGAACTATAAGTGCTATGCACACCATATTCTATAGAAACCATCTTATAGTGCACTTCAGTGATATATATCAATATGTTTGAAATAGTGAAATGTTATTAAAATAAACCGCAAATGATTTTTCCCCATAGACCGTAATGTAACGGAATTTTTTGAGTGTCCCTGTAAAAAAGCTATTAGTGCTACACACTTCATTTTCATTACCGAACATACCATAGTAAACCGCAATAACGTACATCAGTTGCATGACAATTCGAATACATTTACGCGAGTTAGAGAAGAGCACGGCCAGACAGATAGACAAACCGAATTCATAAACACTTTTCAACTGTGTTGGAAAGCGTTAAAAAGAGAGATGTCTTTACTAGAAATTTTATTACTTATAAGAACACCTTTAAATTTATCTAACGTCTTTATTCATTCTTTTTTTACTTAAAATTTTTAAAAGCTTCTGTCAAAATTTATTTTTGATAAAGTGTATATATTTTTTAAATGAAGTGTAATGTGTTCATTTTATCTTAAAATTATGAAAGCTTGAAAAAATACAACTATAATTTGAATTTATGTATTACGTAACTAATCAATATGAAATATGTAGACAGTTTAAAAATGGAAGCCATTGTAATATACAATATATTATATTTATTATAATTTGCTTCTCAATTAGGATATTTTCGTTATTTGTAAGTATAAAATAGTTTTCCAAATTCTGGTAAAAAAAAAAATACCTTATTTAAAACAATAATAACAAAATACTGCACAGCAAAAATTTAAGTATTTCTTTGCTCTAATATACAGTGAAAGAGTCTGGAAATTTAAAATGGGAGAAATTCTTAAAGTTTTTGTATAGAGTTACTAGCTTTATACATAATATTTGTTATTTAATGATGCAGTGAGTAAGAAAAAGATAATTTCAAAAATACTTTCTTGTAATGTTGACACAATGTACTGTATTTATTAAACAATGAAAAATATTAAACTCATACGAATCCATTTAGTTGACACAAATAATTCTTCTAAATTTTAGAATTCCTATTGCATTTCTTACGTATAAAACTTTTCAGATAAAGCTATAAAATTAAAATACACTAAATAAAAATGAAGAACTTTTTAATAGAGTTGTTATTCAAAAATGCACAAGTAGAATAACTTCCCAAATCCCAAATGAATTATACATCCAAATATTAACTCATTGTGAATAAAACATCCACTGGCGGCATAGACTAAGACAAATCCAGAGCAGCGTCATGGGTGGTGAGAACGTGGACGATGTTCCAGCTAACAGCTCAACAAGCACGGCTTTTGTACCAACTTCCATATATATTGCTGTGGTGTGGAAGACCATTCAGTATCTAAATCAACTAGCAAGTGACATTTACAGACAGAAAAATCAAATGAAACTCCTGCCTGTGAATGTCCCCAGCTGTCAAGATTCCAAAAGATATCCTTCCATGCTTCATAACTCAGTAATATCCATATCCTCGTCAGTCAGTTCTCCATACCGAAAGCAGACTCGCATCTTCAGTGATAACAGCTTATACATATTAAATTAATATTTTCGATATTAAATTTTTTTGGGAATTCGAAAGTTATTTTAATTGTAAATTTTTGTACAACAGAATTATTTTGTTTTCAATAAAAATCTTCGTATATACACATCTGAAAAGTGTTATATAGAAACTTCAAAAGTAATAAGACTTTACTATAACTACTAAATTAAAATTAAGTAATCCACAGAGGAAGCAATTTATTTCTACTAACATAAACAAAGATATACTAATATAAAAAAAGATAAGGTACTAACATAAAAAAACTATCATAATAATTTAAACAAAAAAAAAAAAAATACTTGCACTAGAGTAAAATATTATTGAAACAATAACATATTAGTTAAGTATCTATTTCAAAAGCTAACATTTTTTACTATGCTAGCAATGGCTAATAATAATAAACAAGACTTATCCTAACGTATGATGGGTAAGTAAAAGTGATAGCTTAGCTGGAATTTTCATCACATATATATATATAAAAAACCTAAATTTACGAAACTACTTTATTCAAATTCACTCAGGAAAAATCTGAAATAGTATATTTTACTTTGTTGTATATGAAACTAGCAAGCTACGCCCGCTGCGCTGGTCAGTTTCTCCAAGCAAACCTTGAATCAAATGAAATATACCGGTTAAATTGACGTTGTATTTTAAAGTAATCTGTACCCTTACCTGGAATATCCTACCTCATTACTGAAAACTATTATATTTTAATATATTTATATACTTATATACTTATATTATATACTTATATTATATACTTATATACTTATATTATATATTTATATACTTATATTATATACTTATATACTTATATTTTATACTTACTATTATATTTTCAAACGTGCAGTCAAAATATTTGCCGTTAAAGACCAACTCTTATTTTTTATCATTTACAGTAGGATTTGGTAAATGAGCGATAGAACTATATGCAATATATTAACCCTTTCACGCTCAAGGGAAATATTTTTCTCTTCTACAAAAATGTTGAAATAAATGATTGACACCGGAAATTATGAACAAATTTATTTGTATATAAGAAAAAAGCGATATTTCACATTCATAATAAATGGAAAACTTTTCTATTAAAATTCTGCTATCATTGTTGAATTTCGTAATTAAAATTTTGTGGTAAAATTTTGTGGTTTCATAGGGAAACCAATGTCCGTTAAAGGGTTAAAGCGTATCACAGAGACATGGTGATATTCTCATACATTACACCCACAATAGCTAAAATATTGTGTTGTATTGGCATATTTAGTCTTGGACATCTTATGGTCCCTGTAAGGGTTAAAACCAACCCAAAAAATATCTAATTATTCAGTAGAACTTTTTAAAATGGCTAATCTTTCGTAATCGTGTTCACCTGACTATATAACCTCCACACCTAACTCTTTGACAAAGCAAAGTTAAACGATATGGCAATACATTAAAACCATTCTTGAAAAATTATCTACTTAGCAAGGCAAGTCTCATTAAAATCCGTTTAGTAGAACTTTTTAAAAGGGATAATCTTTTATATTAGAGTTCATCTGATTGTAGAACTTTCCCCCATAACTCTATAACTAAGTAACGTAGAACGCCATAATATACATTAAAACCTTATCTGAAAAGATATAAGAATATTGATCATTAAAATTTATGAAATTGCAAGTTATTTCACGTTGTCTTTTCTGAATAAATATTGCAATTGCGTCAAAGTGATGTAATTTAAAAGTTTTGCATGTTTGCGATTAAATAGTATTTTCTTTAACAAAAAAAAAAAAAGATATTTGTATTCCATTAATAGCGAGTCACAATGTTTGGTCCTGTTTGCAATAAAAATTCTTTGCACGTTCAGAGTTGGAATAAAGGGCGCATTAGCGTGCATTTTGACATGATGTTGGTCTAACGGAAAATTGCCAAAATTATTCAAAAAACTTTGTTCCAAATTACGGCCACTTCTCTGTCGACTCGATTATGGAAGTTCACTTTAAAAACATAGAATCAACTTAGCCGTTTTTAAAATTTAATCATGCGCCAAACAACGCCCGGTTACTTACGACAACTATCTGTAGATCCGATTATGTTATTTACCCATTTTATTAATGCATATATGGTACAAGCTACACCTACTTTCTAATCAGGATGAGTGGTTACGGCTAGATGTAAATATGTCTGTCATTGTAGTGGAATTTTAGTTTGACCTACGTTAAATATTATCATAACATTCAATATTAGCAATATTTCTGACAATTTTAACAGTCCTCGGAGCGGGCCTTTGGCTACCAATATGTTTTGTAATTATTCTCGTGATAGGTTACTACAACAATTGCAAGGAAATGTTAGTCGGGCGCATGTGATAAATAGCCAAATATTGTTTCCATCGCCATCCTTCCTATTGCATTCATTTCATTTAAAATATAAACCTTTCGCCCATTTAATTTAAAATACATACATGTAAAATACACATATTACATGCATTTAAAACATACACCTTTCACAAATTTTATTATAAATACAAAAGAATAAAAATAAGAAATAATGCTATAAACCGAAACAGTCTGTTTCATCATCAAAGTATTATTGCTAATTTGCACACGTGAAAAATAAAATCTGCTATTGCCTACACTGTAAAAAATGACCAATGTTTCTTATTTTATGAAAATATGCTATAACCACGAACGAAAGTATAATATAATCTTCTGAGTTATCCGGAATTTCAAATAGCATGTTACATTGTCTTTTGAATCCCCAGAAACGAGTACATTTTCAAAATTTAAAGAATAATTTATAAAAACGAATTATTTTTAGCTGCCCGAATTTTTCAGAAACGTTTCCGAAGGGTTTTTATAGTGTATTAATTTGTGTCCTCAGGCTGGAATACCTGTTTTTAGAATGTTATTCATTCTCAAGTACACGTTTTCAGCCGCATAAGTTAATTTATACATGGAAGAGTAAAGAAATAATCTTAATTTTAATGTTATTGTTAACGCCGTTAATTTTGCATGTTTGTCTGTTAAACATTTTTTTTAGCATGAAAATGTTTGCTTTAGAATTGATAGCATTCGAAAAACAGGTATTCCAGGCTGAGGACACTAATTAATACACTATAAAAACCCTTCGGAAACGTTTCTGAAAAAATCGGGCAGCTAAAAATAATTTGTTTTTATAAATTATTCTTTAAATTTTGAAAATATTCGTTTATGGGGATTCAAAAGACAATGTAACATGCTATTTGAAATTTCGGATAACTCAGAAGATTATATTATATTTTCGTTCGTGGTTATAGCATATTTTCATAAAATAAGAAACATTGGTCATTTTTTACAGTGTAGAAAAAAAATACTCTTGGCGAGATTTGCACCCGGCTAACATAAAAGTACGGAAAATCTCATCCTGTAGTGGGTTTCTACATTTGTAAGATAAATATAAAACGAAACATTTTGTAAGGTCATAAAAAATACAATTCCGACGCTACAGCCTCGTATGGCGTCAAATATCAGTCAGGAATTTGTTGATTGGAATCATTTATGAATATTTCCCCATTCATCGACAACGGTTAGTCAAATAGTAAAGCTGTCATCCGAGATCTGTCATAAGCGGGTTCACCTGATTGCAGACAGTACCCCTATTGCTCTATAACTAAGCAATGTAGAACAATATATTATATACTAAAAATTATCTTTGAAAAATTATCAAACTAACAGTGCAAGCCCCATCAAAAACCATCTATTATAACTTTTGAAAAGACTAATATTTGATAAAAACGGTAACCTGATTTTCGAATTTCCGGCTATAATTCTAAGAACTAAGCAATTTAGAATGATATTTTAGGTAATAAAACATTCCCTAGAAAATTATCTAACTAACAGTGCAGGTTCCATCGAAATCCATTCGGCAGAATCTTTTAAAAAGGCTAATCTTTCATAATTGGGTTCATCTGCTTATAGAAATTTCCTTCATAATTCTTTAACTAATCTGGCTGAACGATATGTTATATAATAAAATGTTCCCTGAAAAATTATCTATCAAATAGTTTAAGTTCTATGAAAATCCATTCAGCAGAACTTGAGTTATAAGCAGTCAGAACGAAATGTCATATATATCGTAGAAATAAATAGAAGTAGATTGCTATTAATATAATTTACATTTGAATTAAAAAAAATACTCCAAAAATGCTGACATACACTTGAAAAAACAGCTTTTGGCTTAAAATCAAAAGTTTGGCGACAAAAGTAAAATCAGAATCACCAAAAACAAAAGATAAATCGCCAAATATTATTTCTATAGCAATCCTGCACATTGAATAACTTTTTAAGCATTACGAACATTCTCAATCATTTTTCAATTAAATATTTTTGTTTTATAATATTATCTCTTATCAAAACTGTTTTTATTTTTTTTCTTTCTTTCTTTTTTTAAAAATAAAATTAGTAACAGTTTTTTTTTCTTCCGAGATCTATAGCCGTTTCAATTCTTTCTCCAACGATAATGATCGCCAAAAAATGTGCAATGGTAACCTTTTCGTCCAAAATACCGGAACTTTGAATCATAATTCTATAACTAATGTACGTAGAACAATATGTTATATACTAAAACCTTCCCTGAAAAATTATCTATCGAACAGTGCAAGTTCCATCAAAATCCATTCAGCGGATCTCGAGTTATAAAGGAACGGAACGAAATTTTCGTTTGTGTTTTATATATATAGTAGATATATCTGGTGTTCATGGTTAGCATACAGATAGGTCACAGTATCCAAAGAAAACATACTAAGAAAAGCCAAAAATATAGACTATATTATTATATCTATCTATCTATCTATATATATATATATACAAATGATATAAATATACTATATTATCTATAATTACTAAATTAAAATTAAAAGTAATTCACATGAGTACATTTTCATTGATTTAGAAAATTATGAGTAACAACATTATGAATATATTTAATTTTGGGGTAAAACATTGTTAGCTACTCTCACAAAAAAACATTTTTATCATTTCATCAATACTAATGATTTAAATATGAGGTACATATTGAAGTAACGATAATTCAGTATTGAGTAAACTCATAATTCACAATAATGTATGATATTTCAAACGAGAATTATTACTGAGAAGGTAAATTTACATGGTATTACTTATTTTGTTTGTAAATAAGCAAAATCAAAAACAATACGAAGCAAATACTTTCTATTAATATAAACAAAGATATATTTAATAGGAAAAGAGCTTATTTAGAATCCGTATACTTGATTTATATATAATTATATCAATATAAACCAAAAATCAAAACCTCACGTCACGTAGGCAGCTAACTTCTCCGATAAATAATTTTTCTTTAATTGAAAGTTTCCTATACCCTATACAAATTGGTCCATTTCGTCTTCAAAGATTTAAAGGAACTCTATATTTCAAAGAAGATAAATAACACTTACACGCTATCAAAACGGTTAAGACGAGTTCAAAATCTCACGTCACGAAGGAAGCTAACTTTTCCGAAATTTCTTTTTAAATGCCGGTCTCCTCCACCACATAAAAACTGGCCCATTATCTCACCACAAACTAAAAGGAGCCCTACTCTTCAAAGAAGAGAAATTACTCTTACATGCTATTGAAACAGTTAAGACGAGTAAAAATCTCACGTCACGAAAGCAGCTAACTTTTCCAATATATATTTTTCTTTTAATGCTAGTCTCCTCCACCCCATAAACACTGGCCCATTACCTCACCACTAACTAAATGGAGGCCTACCCTTCAAACAAGAGAAATCGTTTTTACACGCTTTCAAAACGGTTAAAACGGGTTCAAAATCTCACGTCACGAAGGAAGCTAACTTTTCCCATATTTTTTTTTCTTTTAATGCCAGTCTCCTCCACCCCATAAACACTGGCCCATTACCTCACCACTAACTAAATGGAGGCCTACTCTTCAGAGAAGAGAAATGGCTTTTACACGCTATCAACACGGTTCAGACGAGTTCGAAATCTTACGTCACGAAACGTAGCTAACTTTTCCGATATTTTTTTTCTTTCATTGCCAGTCTCCACCTCCCCATTAAAACTGGCCCATTTCCTCACCACTAACTAATTGGAGGCCTACTCTTCAAAGAAGAGAAATGGTTTTTACACGCTATCAAAACGGTTAAGACGGGTTCAAAATATCACGTCACGAAAGAAGCTAACAATTCCGATACTTTTTTTCGTTTAATGCCAGTCACCTCCGCCCCATAAACACTGGCCCATTACCCCATCACTAACTAAAAAGAGCCCTACTCTTCAAAGAAGAGAAATGAGTTTTACTCGATATCAAAACCGTTAAGACGAGTTCGAAATTTTACGTCACGAAGCGGAGCTAACTTTTGCGATATTTTTTTCTTTAATTGCCAGTCTCCTCCACCCCTTAAAAACTGGACCTTTTCCTCACCACTAACTAAATGGAGGCCTACTCTTCGAAGAAGAGAAATGGTTTTTGCACGCTATCAAAACCGTTAAGACGGGTATAAAATATCACGTCATGAAGGAAGCTAACTTTTCCGATATATTTTTCTTTTAATGCCAGTCTCCTCCACCCCATAAAAACTGGCCCATTACCTCACCACTAACTAAAAAGAGCCCTACTCTTCAAAGAAGAGAAATGGTTTTTACACGCTATCAAAACGGTTAAAACGGGTTCAAAATCTCACGTCACGAAGGAAGCAAACTTTTCCGGTATATTTTTCTTTTAATGCCAGTCTCCTCCACCCCATAAACACTGGCCCATTACCTCACCACTAACTAAAAAGAGCCCTACACTTCAAAGAAGAGAAATGGTTTTTACACGCTATCAAAACGGTTAAAACGGGTTCAAAATCTCACGTCACAAAGGAAGCAAACTTTTCCGATATTTTTTTTCTTTTAATGCCAGTCTCCTCCACCCCATAAAAACTGGCCCATTACCTCACCACTAACTAAAAAGAGCCCTACTATTCAAAGAAGAGAAATGACTTTTACTCGATATCAAAACCGTTAAGACGAGTTCGAAATTTTACGTCAGGAAGCGGAGCTAACTTTTCCGATATTTTTTTCTTTAATTGCCAGTCTCCTCCACCCCTTAAAAACTGGACCTTTTCCTCACCACTAACTAAAAGAAGTTGCCCTATTCTTCAAAGAAGAGAAATGGAACTTACGTGACCTCAAACTTAATATAGAATCATTTGGAAACGCTCATTGGCGACTTAGGTTTTTTCTTTTTTCTAAATTTAGTAAAGCCACCACAGCAACACCTTTATAACGGTAAAAACTCCTTAGTCCCTAGCTATCTATTTTATTTCCGAAAGAAATGAGACTTTGTCTAACACATACTTTATCCAAAAAGAAAAAAAAAGAAGAAGCGGGGGGGGGGGGTTACCCTGGAAACTCCTAGCCAAATTTAGTTAATAAATTTAAAAAAATCTCTCTCCCCCTCTGTATGCATGTTTGTGCATGTGTGTAAGTTCGTGTTTGCGTATGTTTGTGTATGTGTGTGTGTGTCGGTGTGTGTTCAGAGAGAGAGAGAGAGAGGGGGGGGCGGAGGGATAAGACATTAATTTGTTTCTCTTTCAATTTAACGGGTAAAGGGAAGAAAAAACATTAAGAGAGGATTTTAACGATTTTCCTTTTACACATGGAACACCACAAGACCTAACACAGCCAGAAGTTTGAACGTTGAGCACCATCTTCAAGAAATGAGAAATGGACAGAAGATGAAGAAGTCTTGAACAAGATCATTTTTCAGCACCCGCACACCTCCAGCCAAGACACATGCCTCCTACAGAACCTGAAAGCATATCTGAAATCCATTAAGCAGTCGAGATGGAAATGATTTATACAGATCCAGTCTTTCTGCATAATGTTAGTCTATTGATGTTAGTCTATTGCAAGTTACCGAACCTAACCTATTGATGTTAGTTTGTTAGTCTATTGTATTGATTAAAAAAAATATCGACTATTGTTTCCCTGTTAACTATTGTCAGTTACCGTTGTCAATTATTACTATTGCTGTTGTAAATTGTTACTATTGCTATTGTAAATTATTACTATTGCTATTGTAAATTATTACTATTGCTATTGTGAATTATTACTATTGTTATTTCTATTGTAGATACTATTGCAACTATTGTTATTGTATGGTAATTTTGATTTTCAGGCCTAAACAAACATTTTATACATTTTGAAAAATTCAAATATTTCAATGCGAATTTAGTCTTATTTACAGAAAGGCCGGATTTAAAAAAAAAAAAAAAAATGCAACGAAACTTCGATAAACTAAATTTCACGAAAGATAAAGATTTACAAAATCTTCTTTACGTAAAGAACAGTAAATATGGATGCTGATGCATCAAACGGAATTTTTAATAAAAATAAATAAAATTTTAAACTGAAAAAAATTTAATCTCGCAGTTTCTAAATACAAATTTTAATACTTTTGAAAAATGCCAGCTTCTGAAAATTTTCAGGAGACGAAGTGACAAATTGGACGAAAAGTAAAGTTCAAGAGTCTCTATTTCTCGGAAAATTTTGAGTGTTTTTCCTAATTTTAGGCAACAACAACAATAAAAATGGCGAATTCGTTATTCTTTTTACGACTGAAGTCAAAGATTAGATATTACACAATTTAACTAAATTTAAAGCAAATTGACCAGAAAGTAAAGTTTATTGTTCTTTAACCAATTTTGAAAACATATAATAAATTACATGAAAAGGTTTGATTAAATTTTTCTCTCCCAGGTATTAAAAACACATTCTTACATTAAAAACGAAAGTGTCAATTCAGTTTAGAGAAGTTTCGTTGCATTAGAACTTAAAATACTAAAACTTAATTACTAAAACTTAAATGCTAAAATTTAAATTTAAACATAAACATACATACAAATATTAAAATACAAAATACAATAAATAAAGAAGAAGAAAAACTCAAGTGCCATCCGTCTTCAGCCTTCTAACTCCTAACCTACCGAACCCTACTAATTTTCATTTTCGCGACCCCTTTTCTTAAATTCTTAAAATTAATTTAAATATTTTGGTATTTATACCTAACGTCTTTATCCTAACCTTAACAATTTTTATTGCTCTCCTAACCTTAGTCGCGTCGTATGCTGCTATCCTAACACTTAATATCCTACCCTTTAATATCTATCTCAGTTCGCAATATTTTAAGGTTTTTTTTTATTATTATTATTCTAGAAAACAAATTCATTTTAAAATTTTCTGTCTTTGCCCTTTTATTTTATTCGCAACTTCAATCCAAATTTCAACCTTCTGACTGATTAAAATTATTTTTTTTTATAAGAAATTATATTGCGCGAATTTTGGTTATTCGATTTTATTATTCGAAATTCGAAGATTTGCACTATCCGAAACCTCTAAAAACTGCCTATTTATTAATTTAGCTTATTTCCGTCTGAATATATTTAATCCTCTATCAATTCTAATCCACGAACGTCTTTTTATTCTTTTTTGCCCTCATTATTACCTTTTATTTCCCCCCCCCTCTCTCGCCCCCCCCCCTTCTCTCTTTAAGATCTAAAACCTGGCGCCCCCGAAGGCGAGTTGCATGGACTCTAGTGGCCCGAAATACTGCTCGCCTTCAAACCTGACCATCGCGTAATTCCCGTAGACAGCAAAGTCCTCGTCGCGTGACTGCAAGACGAGCTTTGCCACCGACAACCCATCCTCAACCGCGACCTCAGCGACACCCTCCCCCCCTGACCCAACCTGACAGGCCCCGTTCCAGAAAGGAACCTTGGGGCGTACACTGGGCCCATCCCAGTGCACAACGCGACCCAGAACTGGAAAATCCCCAGCCAACCACCTGCGCACGTCCCTAAAGTGAGCGCGAATCTGCTCCCTCACACCCAACTCACGCGGCCCATTGCCCCCCTCTCCCTCCTGGCCTGACGGACCTACACCTCCCTCCCCGCTAACTGTACCCAAACGCGAAACCCGCCTGCAACAGCCGAAACAACGTGAAGAAAACCATGCCCTTACGCCCCGACTCCCAGATCCCTCCCGTTGCCCAATCCCTGACTCCCCGTCCCCCACAACCTGACCCGCATCCGACGGAGGCACCCTGTTACCTCTCCCTGCACACCATGCAAAAACGGCCGACCTGCAAGAAGAAAGAAAGTACATTTAGTAATCTTACACTGCTTACATACAAAATTAAATTTACGCAAACAAGAATGTAAAAATTATGTATTACAATGAAGTTATTTATTACAGAATCTTTGTTGAAGAAAAAATCACTAAAGAAATATAGTGATAAAATAGAATTATTTTTTAATACACTTTTTTTATAAGCAATCAATGTTTATCTTGAAAATCACGAATCATTTCATGACTGAAATTCATGATTTTTCATAAGATTACAGAAATAACAATAAAATATGCACCAGGCATAGAATATTAAACATTTTCCAACACATTAACATAATATTATTAAGAAATTTCCTTTTAATTCTATCTAAAAAAGCTACTTATAAAGCACATCACTCAGTGAAAATCCATTTTTCAGCAATTTCTGTGCATATCCGGTAATAGGTGCGATTTCTTTCGTATCGCTCTGAATGCGATCCATAGAATTTATGCACGCCATTTAATACACTCAAAATTAGATAAGTTTAAAAAAGCATAACCACAGCGGAAAACGCACTTCCAGTAATTATCGATCTTTTTCAGTTGTATAACCTAATTCTTTTGTGTGTCTCTGTAAATGAACAATAAATGTTATGCATTCCACAATCTATTGAAAACATATTATTAGTGCATTTTAGTCATTTCAAGTGTCATAAAATGCATTTCAAGTCGTTAAAATGCACCCTAAACGATTTTTTTCAATGGATCACACTCTAATGGAATTCTTTTGTGCGTCGCTGTAAACGAACTGTAAATGCTACTTACTCTGTACTCCTAACAAAGCATGTTGTAGTCCATCTCAATGATGCATATCAGTCTCATTATGTTTGAAATATCGTAACATCAATAAAATGTACCGTAAACGATGTTTTCCCATACTATATCATAATGTAACGGAATTCTTTTGTGTTTCCCTGTAAACGAACTAGAAATGCTACGAACTTCATTTTCAACACCGAACATTCTATAGAAAACCTCAATAACATATAAAAATTTCATGGCAATGCGAGTATATTTAGGAAAGTTAGAGCACTGATAGACATACTTAATTTATGAACACTTTTCAACTATGTTGTAAAGTGATAAAAAAGTAACTATATATATTTTCTTCTAAGTCGTACGTATATTTTCCACACCCTTATGAATGTTACTATTGTTGTTTAAAGTAAGCAACAAAGTAAATGCATCGTTTTGGAAATAAAAAGAAAAAAATACTGGTGAAATGCAAATATTTTGCACCATCCCTTTCCCCCCATCCCAACGAAACATTCCTCTACAAAGCCTAAAATGCCAATCGGTGTCATTATCTACCATTTTATGTCAGTGAAATATCCAAAATGTATCCCCAGACAATCTAATTATTATTGAGGTATGGCTATCGCGTAAATCGTGAAAAACGGAGCACATAAGCGACACATGTTGATCGATATACACCCAAACCAAATAAGGATCTATTTATGCCAAGGTCTAACAAAATATAAAGTTTAATGAATTTCAATGCACTAATTTTTGGGGTATAGCTATCACGGAAATCAGGAAAAATGCAACATAGCATTGCCACCTGTTGTATTATTTACACCAAAATCTAATCAGTACCAACTTATGTCACGGTCTAATAGTATATGAAGTTTGGTGAAATTCCGTGAATTAGTTCCTGAGATATGCTATCACGAAAATCGTGAAGAATGCAGCATAGCAGCGCCAACTGTTACGCGATTTACACCAAAAACTAATAAGCATCCAATCTATGTAAAGGCTTCATTGAGTCTGAAGTTTGATTAAATTCCCTGCATTAGTTCCTGAGATTAGAGCGCCCTCAGAATTCCTGTCACGGACAGATATTTTCTAAAAGCAGTCAATAAGTGTACAGGATTTTCTAAAACGTGCAAATCCGTCGAAAAATTTCCCGACTACAATACTTTCTTCTTCTAAGAAGATAGAAGAAAGTAAAAGTTAGCTAAATATAATGACAACTCACTGTAAAAAATTGACCAATGTTTCTTATTTTATGAAAATATGCTATAACCACGAACGAAAATATAATATAATCTTCTGAGTTATCTGAAATTTCAAATAGCATGTTACATTGTCTTTTGAATCCCCAGAAACGAATACATTTTCAAAATTTAAAGAATAATTTATAAAAACAAATTATTTTTAGCTGCCCGAATTTTTCAGAAATGTTTCCGAAGGGTTTTTATAGTGTATTAATGAGTGTCCTCAGCCTGGAATACGTGTTTTTCGAATGCTATCCATTCTGAAGTAAACATTTTCCTGCTCAAAAAAAAAATGTTTAACTGACAAACATGCAAAATTAACAGCGTTAACAATAACATTAAAATTAAGATTATTTGTTTATTCTTTCATGTATAAATTAACTTATGCGGCTGAAAACGTGTACTTGAGAATGGATAACATTCGAAAAACAGGTATTCCAGGCTGAGGACACTCATTAATACACTATAAAAACCCTTCGGAAACGTTTCTGAAAAATTCGGTCAGCTAAAAATAATTTGTTTTTATAAATTATTCTTTAAATTTTGAAAATGTATTCGTTTCTGGGGATTCAAAAGACAATGTAACATGCTACTTGAAATTTCGAATAACTCAGATTATATTATATTTTCGTTCGTGGTTATAGCATATTTTCATAAAATAAGAAACATTGGTCATTTTTTACAGTGTATAATGCGACTATTCCGTTATAGGTCATTAATTCGGCGATTCCTGGATTATATAAACTTAACCAAGAAAACCTAAAAAAGATCAACTATAAATCTGACAAACAGCGGTGAAACACTTCAGTTTACATATGTATTTTTCATATTCATTGATTAAAGCTAATTTTATACGTACGAATACTCATAATTTGAGTACATTTTAATTTCTAAATTTTCTCTGATCGTGAAAATTACGTAGTAATGTATGTCTGTTTAAACGGTAATGTATTAATCTTCCGTAATCGGGACCACCAGCAGAGATTCTCACCAAAAAGGAGTAATATTGGCAGAGCTTTAGGGTACAGCTCGGTATGGCAACTCGGTAAAGCGGATTCCGTGTGTTTTATAATAAATTAACCATTGTGTGTGTTTTATAATAAAATAATATGTGTATTTTTATAATAAAAATTGTGCGTGTTTTATAAAAGAGTTTTGTAATAAAATAAAACTAACATGCTGTTTTAGCAAACTTAGAAAAAGGGTTTTTTTGTCAAAATGGCTCAGAACAAAAATCGTGCCAATCCCGGTGGGCTGCGACAACGGTTCCTAATTTAGTTTAACCCCTTAACTGTGTATCCCGAACTCAGTTCGGGCAAGAAGAGCTTGCTTGTTTTGTTACTAAAAGCTTTTACACACCAGTAATTTTTGTACACAACCTTCGCTTTATTGATCGGCAGACGATTTTCGATTACACAAAGCAAATATTTTAGTACTGAAGAAGTGGTGTATTGTGCCTATTTTTAGTTTATGGTGTCAAAAAACCTCCCACAGTTAAGGGGTTAATGAAGTAGGATTTTATAAGATTGTCACAAAGGTCGCCCTGTTGCGCCAAACCATACTCGTTAAATTACGCCAATTGATTGTGAACCCGATGGTAGAAAATTAACTCGGTGATCTTAGCTATTTTACTATGTATAATAACTGTTATGCATAACATGTTTTACGTCTGAGAAATCTAAAAATGCCAGATTGCAGCACTTAACATGTGGAATTTATAAATTCTAAAGCAGTTATGTGATAATTGAAATGAAATAAAGAATTTAAATAAACATTTCGTGATTTTTTTTTCAGATATACACTATTACCAGAGAATAAAAAGACAACAAATCAAGCAATATCAAAACAATACGAAGTAAAAAAAAAAAAATACCATACCATTACAACAAATTCATCCAATAATAATAATAAAATAAACAATATACTGAAGCTTTTAAACCATTTTAATACTTTCAGCCACATTGAAATTACGATCTTATTATCTATAACTTATTTTCAATTTAATTTTTGTGATTAAATTAAGAAGTATCGGATATATACAATTTTTATTTGCAAAATACAAGTAAACATCAAATTAAGTTTTGTGACACATCGGGAAAATAAGGCCTTATAATGCTTTTAACTCATTTCAACATGAGTGTTCGCCATATTGAAGTTAGGCTTAACGTGCATCTTGCGTAATTCATGTATTTCGATGAAAATATGGAATTTTAGTAGAAATATTGGCGATTACAGTAGGAAATATGCGATAGATATATTTATTTCAAGAAAAATAAAACACCCGAACACATAAAGTTAAATTTTTGTAACAGATTTTTGTCACAAAATGCTGCACAATCTGTAAATGTGATTTCACTTTATACACATTAAATTATATTAAAGAACATGTGAAAATAAACATAATGACTTACATTCGACGAAAAAAACCCATTTTGAATATCAAATTTCTGTAATATATATCAAATATAATTGCTGTTAATATAAGACAACCAATAGTCGTAATAGTCTAACAGCAAAGATAAAATAGAATGGAAGTTTCAGTATAATTTTGAATCTTTTAACAATCTACAATATAAATGGAAGTAGCTCATTGTTGCATGATGAAACTGACGTCAGAAAACTGATAGCAATGACGATCTAATTGACAATAATGAAACTGACGTCACTTTCAAAAGAAAACGAGCTATTTCCTAGCTCATCTTCTGTTCAGAAGTACATGGTTCAAACCCAGACAACGCCATTTCCCGACTTCTACACACATGTTTACAAGTATGTTATTACTATAAAATCCGTTGGCTTTGCATGCGAGGTTGTTAAAATGCGCAAAGTAGCATTTGTACTGACATTAAGTGAAAACTATAAAGTATTCAAAATAAATATATATGAACAAAAGACTGATAAAACGATAAAAAGTTTCTTTAAATATAGAATTTTAATGTACATATATACTTGCATATTTTCACAAAAGCAATTGTTGACGATTTTGATTAAATAAGACATATTCACTTTGATGAACAAATTCACAAACGTGACTACTAAGAGTTTTCCTTCTCTGAAAATGACGTGGGACTTAACGAAGAGAACATATTTTTATATTCATAGATCTTGAAATCAGATAAAAATTATGTCAGATTCAAAAGAAAGAGTGAATTTTAATTTATATAACTAAAACAATTATTAACGTTTTATAACAATTATTATAAAACGAAATTGACGTCATTTTCACTCGTGCTTTATTCAATTGGTACTGAGATTAAGGCCTAAAAGTAATGTATGTATACTATTATATAAAGAGGAAACGGTGACTGAATGACTGATTGACTGACTGACTGACTCATCAACGCCCAGCCGAAACTACTAAAGTCAGGGTCATGCAATTTGGACTGTAGATTGCTGTTAAAGCCTAGGCAAGCAATAAGAAGGGATTTTTGAAAATTCCCCCCCCCCCCCCGAAAGGGATTAAAGGGGGGGGGGTTCGAATGTTTTAGGTCCTTTTGCCATATCTCAACAGCAGTTATAGGTAGGAGCTTGAAATTCCAGAAAACAAATCTACTAAAAAAATGATTAAGCACCTATTTCATCGATTTTAGAAATTCCCCACAGAAGGGGGTTAAAGGGGGGGGGGGTTCGAATGTTTTGAGTCATTTCACCATATCTCAGCAGCAGTTTTAGGTAGGAGCGCGAAAATCAGGAAAACAAATCTACTAAAAAAATGATTAAGCACCTATTTCAGCGATTTCAGAAATTCCCCCAGAAGGAGGTTAAAGGGGGGTGGTCGAATGTTTTAGGTCCTTTCGCCATATCTCAGCAGCAATTATAGGTAGGAGCGCGGAAATCAGGAAAACAAATCTACTAAACAATGATTAAACATGTATTTCAGCGATTTTAGAAAGCCCCCTCCCGAAGGAGTTAAAGGGAGTGGTCGAATGTTTTAGGTCATTTTACCATATCTCAGCAGCAGTTATAGGTAGGAGCGCAAAAATCAGGAAAACAAATCTACTAAAAAATGATTAAACATGTATTTCAGCAATTTTAGAAATTACCCTCCCAGAGGGGGTTAAAGGGGGGTCAAATGTTTTACGTCATTTCGCCATATCTTAGCAGCAGTTATAGGTAGGAGCGAGAAAATCAGGAAAACAAATCTACTAAAAAAATGATTAAACACCTATTTCAGCGATTTCAGAAATTCCCCCAGAAGGGTGTTAAAGGGGGTGGTCGAATGTTTTAGGTCATTTCGCCATATCTCAGCAGCAGTTACAGGTGGGAGCGCGAAAATCAGGAAAACAAATCTACTAAAAAATGATTAAACATGTATTTCAGCGATTTTAGAAAGCCCCCTTCCCGAAGGGGTTAAAGGGAGTGGTCGAATATTTTAGGTCACTTCTCCATATCTCAGCAGCAGTTATAGGTAGAAGCGCAAAAATCAGGAAAACAAATCTACTAAAAAATGACTAAACATGTATTTCAGCAAATTTAGAAATTCCCCTCCCGGAGGGGGTTAATGGGGGGTCGAATGTTTTAGGTCATTTTGCCATATCTCAGCAGCAATTTTAGTTAAGAGCACAAAAATCAGGAAAACAAATCTACTAAAAACATGATTAAACATGTATTTCAGCGATTTTAGAAATTCCCCTCCTGATGGGGGTTAAAGGGTGGTGGTCGAATGTTTTAAGTCATTTCGCCTTATTTCAGCAGCAGTTATAGGTAGGAGCGCGAAAATCAGGAAAACAGATCTACTTAAAAAAATGATTAAACACGTATTTCAACGATTTTAGAAACTCCCCCCTGAAGGTGGTTAAAGGGGGTGGTCAAATGTTTTGGGTCATTTCGCCATATCTCAGCAGCAGATTTAGGTAGGAGCGTGAAATTCAAGAAAACACATCTACTAAAAAATGGATAAACACGCATTTCAGTGATTTTAGAAATCCCCCCCCCCGAAGGGTTTTAAAGGGGGTGGTTTCGAAAATTTGAGGACATTTCGCCATATCTCATTCAACTGTTTTATGTAGGTGCGCGAAATTCAGGAAAACAAATCTACTAAACAAATAATTAAACACGTATTTCAGTGAATTTAGAAATCCCCCCCCCCCACGAAGGTGGTTAAAGGGGGATTAGAAAGTTTTAGGTCATTTCGCCTTATCTCAGTAACAGTTTTTGGTAGGAGCACGAAATTCAGGAAAACAAATCCTTCTATATTAAAAAAAAGTAATCTGGAACTGAGCCAATGGACCAATCAAATTCTGCGTAGATATTCCGGGTTATTCTCATCGCTTTTTTACTAGGGACTTTTTTGAGAAGCGATTACTTTTTTCTAGCCATTCTACGGATTCGAAAATCATACCACCAGACGCGAAATATAACAAGCTTTCAGAAATTAAAAAAATTATCTCGGTCGGACAATAAAAACTCAAAAAATCCTTAAAAATCGAGTAAAAAGTATTTTATTGAAAAAGTCATTTTTTTATATTGTTGCCAATTTCTAAATAAGCGCAAAGGATTATGTTCTATCTCAAATAAAAAATGTATTTCCGCGAGACTATTAAAAACAATAATGAAAGTTTAAAATAATAATTAAATGATCACGTGTTCAATGCAGGAAATAAAGAAAATTACGTCATAAAAATTGTGTTTACACATGAATATTAAAAATAAAAAAGATGAATTAAATGAAAAAGCATTATAACCTGATTACAGAAGAAAGTCTCCGTTCGCGATATCATCATCATCATCATCATCTTTTTAAAACAGGATACATTACCAGGTTTTAAGAGGCTGTGAAATCAGAACGGGGGTTGGTGAGCGTAGCGAGCAGGGGCCAGAGCCCCCTAGTGTACTAAAAAAGTTACATTGTCTACCCGTGCAAAGCCGGGACGGGCCGCTAGTAATATATATAATAATGCTGCGATTGAAAGTAAAATGGAAATTTTCATACTTATAATAGAAAAAAAGTCTTTATCGGTGTAAATTGTATCACACTTTGAAGCAAACGCGCATTTTGATTCATAAAAAAAAAATATTTTGTAACAACTGCATGAAAGTAATCCAATTTTCACTTATTTCGGATCCGAGCCGTTCCAAGATAAGACACAAAAGAAACTTTTTATCAAAAAATGAGAAGAAAATTTTAAGTTTTCGATTGTATTGTAGAAGTCAGGAAGTGGCGTTGGTTGGGTTTGAACTAGGACCTCTGGGCAGAAAGCGAGCAGGACGTTAGACGTTTGGCTTGTGCTCTTTAGATACTTGGTGCTGTGCTTTGCGAGTTGGGGATGAATTCGTTTGTGCTGCCATCTGTTGTGAAAGCTGCGCGGTTGTTTTCCAACTCACCAATGTAGAAGTCGGGAAATGGCGTTGATTGGGTTCGAACCAGGGACCTCTTGAACCGAAGGCGAACGAGATAGCGGGGAGCAAAAGGCTAGCCCATTCTTATCATGCTAATCACTCGTTATATATATTGTTATACGAAATTGCCTAGCTGTTGAAAGATTGCGTCGCTAGACATCGTCTGAAATTCTGCACTAAATCACATACAAAATGACTTATTTGATGATTTTCTCATCAAGGTTTATTTTTGTGTAAATCCCATTAAAATCTATACAATATTTTTTGCGTGATGCTCTTATAATGCACAAATATACTTACAGTTTTATATAATATTACGATTAGCATTAAAGCAAAGTTACAAATTTCTCTAAAACTTGACGAATACTTTATAAATTCACGCGCAAATAAGTATTTTTGATCAAGGAAAATTGTTTTAGATTCTTAATTAACTCAATAGTTTGGTAAATTAATAGCAAAAGGAAGTATAATGAAACTTTCAAGTCTCTGACGATTTTTAAGCTCTAATAATGTAAAAAAACACGTCTCTATAACAAATTTCCATTTGTCTCACTACAGTCTACCAATCAGAAGCATGCTTTCACCAGTGAAAATGACGTGATACATATTTAACAGAAAAACTGTATTGATTTCCTAAAACATTTTAAAACGATTGCGTTAAATGATGACCTAATCTCGGAATGACAGAATGATTTCGCTCGTAAAAATGATGTTATTCTAATATATATATATATATATATTAGTGTGTCAATAGCTCATTAAATTTTATTTATGTACGCAAAAGTGACTAGAGACCGAACCCTCTGCTATTATATATCTTTGATATGCACGAAATAAAACGTTTCTGAAAATGGTGTCATTTCTACGTGATCATAATTAGAAATGGGCATTATTTAAAGCATTAAAATAAATAACAATGCCATTGCTTTATACTTAATTATTTTATAACAGATTACTGGAAAGTCCCTGTTAAATTTAGAATGTGTTACCTGCAAATTATTAAAAAAAAAAAAAAAAAAAAAAAAAAAAAAAAAAAAAAAAAACAAGTGTGTAAGTGTGATCGAAGATCGCTCAAAGGGTTTCGTTTAATATTCCTTTCAAAACACTTTATCCTTTCTTTAATAAATTCAAATAAATTTCATTTAGCAACAGAAAAAAAAGTCATGTTTTTCATAAAGTAAAAATTTACCGGTCTATTTTCTCGTTTTTTTCGAATATCTAAACCAGCCCGATAGCGGGAGAAGGCCGCTATTATATTCTGTCATAATAATATCCGTCATGCGGACTAAATGCGATATTTAAAAAAATAATTTCAAAATTAAACATATTGTACACCTTCAAAATGTTAAAATATGCGAATATTTCCATAATCAGATTTTTATCACGATTCAATATGTTTCTCAAACTCATATATTTACTATTCTCTATTACTCATATTGATATACTCGCTTTGTATGATTCTCAAACGTCTGAAAAATTCGTTAAACTTCCAATATGACGTCAGATTTTCTTTTTAATTCTCATATGACGTGATATTAATCTGCTTTGTGTACATACACATACTCATACTCCTTGTATTATTGAGAAATCTTAGACATTTTCCGTTTTATTACCACTATGACGTCAATCAATTTTATTTCATATTTATCTTTTTTTCAATTGGTGAAACTTTTTATTTCATTTTCATTTTTCACGTGGAAATCGTCTGATAGAAAATTAATTATTGTGGAAAGAATTTCATCGTGGATTTTAAATTTTTGGCATCTGCTATAACGAAAAATGTTTACATTTAATAGCAAAAGGCTGTTAGAATTTTGGTTTTTTATCTCTATTTATTAAAATAATACGAATTTTTCAAATTTTAATATTTTGAGCTGTTCATAGCAGGTATTCAGTTATATACACAAAGTTTCAACTCTGTAAGTTATATAGTTTTTGAGAATGGCTCTGTGACGGACAGACAACGGAGCGGGAGTAATAGGGTTTCGTGAGATGAACGAAACCCTAAAAAAAAGCTGAAAAATATTATTTTAGAAATAACATATTCAAACAAATTATAATAATATAAAATTTTTTGAAATTTGCTTTCTATCTTAATAAAAATAAACTTTAAAAATGTACTTTCAAATAAAAAAGTCCTGTTTTGAACGCTTATGAAAGTGTCAAAGTAAAAATGAAAAAATAAACTTAAAAAATGTACTTTCAAATAAAAAAGTCCTATTTTGAACGCTTATGAAAGTGTCAAAGTAAAAATGAAAAACAAATTCCTGAACAAACAACCGAAGCCAGAGTAAACAAAAAAAAAAAAAAAAGAGGAAAATCATGCATAAAGCATAGATTATGAAACGCTTTCCAGCACTAACAGAATACTTTAACAAACCATCGCTGTTTATTAAGGTATCTAATTAAACATTTCAGAAAAACACAAAACACATTTGTAAACCAGATTTTAGCAATTACCGTCTACAGCCGGAAAAGTATTTCAATTCTTTTTTGCAGCCCTGTATATAATTTATATACTATTTGTATATACTCTATAGTATGCTACAATTTAGTTTAATAATAAAACACATAACACAGTGGGAAATTCATCCTCAGCAGTTTCTACCAATAGACGAAAACATACTTAAATTATTTTGTACAGCCCTGTATATTACCTTAAGTTTTTTATACACGCCACATATTAAGCTGTAGTTTAATTCAGGCAAATACACGCTGAAATCACACTTCCAGAAATTATCGTACATAGGCAGCCATGTATTCTGTTCTTTGAGTGTCTCTGTGATTTTATTTATGTTGTACAAACCTTTCTTGTTATACTAAAAATATTAGCGCATAGGCCTATTATTGAAGGAGCGAGGATGTTTTTGGAAAATATGTTATTTTCAGTTTATCATAATAAGTATTCAACGAAACTTGAATATTTCAAAGTATTTCTGGGAAATATTGAATGCTCTGATTTTTGATGCGCGTTATGGTCCCATCATGCATAGGTGAAAATGATGTCATTGACAAAAATAATTCCTTTGCCTGTATGAAAACAAAATATTTTATTGTGATCGTGTCTATATGACGTCATATTCACTGTTTTTTTTTCCTTTTTCACGCAAAGTGACTAAACTCCTTATACTAATTATTGAAAAATCGGTACTTCTCTATTATCCCGTCGACCACTTTTCATAACAAAAAACTATCGCCAAACTGTAAGATTAAACGCCAAAAATGCAGTCCCATTGACTTGATGTCAGAAGCATTATACGTGTTTTTTATGTCACCAAGTGGTTTTTAATTCGACATTTGCGTGCATTTTTCATTATGTTTTACTGATTTATTAGTTATTTCATTCATTAAAATAACAATTGCGTCCTTAAATTCTTACATTTTATTTATTTTGATATTCCAAAGGCAACGTTCTCCCGTTTATCTGGCGTTACAGTTTGGCGATAGTTTTTTGTTATGAAAAGTGGTCGACGGGATAATAGAGAAGTACCGAAAAATCTTTATTATGTATCTTACATGCTTTTAAAAGCATGGTTTAAAAGAAAATATACCGGGTCTCCTAAAATGGACTGACTGATTTTAAAATTCAATAACTTCCAAACAGTGATATATATTTAGAAAATTCTTGCAGGAAAGTAATGTAAGATGTCAGGAGTTTTTGTACTACGATTTCTGATTTTAGTTCGAATTACCGGCAATAGATGGCGTTGCAAGCAATAGGAGTGCCATTCAAACCAAAACTAAAATCATCCAGCATTGATGCGAAGGAAGGAGGTTCAACACATGAAGTGAGTCTCATTCCCTGATACAATCTTGTTCTTAGGGCCCGATTCTGAATAAAATTTTATGGGTGAATGAGACCCACTCCATGTGTTGAACTTCCTTCCTTTACATAAATGCTGATTTGTCTCGATTGGATGTCTATTGCTCGCAACGCCATCTATCGGTGATAATTCGAACTCAAATCAGGAATCGCAGAAAAAAAAAAACCTCTTGACATCATACATGACTTTCCTGAAAGATTTTTTCTGAATACGTGTCACCGTCTAAAAGTTATTGAATTTTAAAATCAGTCATTCCGCACACGCGGTATCTCAACAGTGAACATTTGTAGCAAAATGACTACAATTAGCATTGGGTTGGTCAGAGAAAATTTAAAAGAAATAAGAAATCAAAATCAAACGTCAAGCACAGATTATGAAACACTTTCCAACACTTCCAGAATACTTTGAGCAAACTTCGATGTTCAATAAGGTAAAGAAGATACCTAAATAAACAATTTAGAAAACGCATAACACATTTGAAAACCACATTTATCCAATTACTACTCATAGACGGAACGGCACTCAAATTCTTTTGTGAAGCCCTGAATATAATCTATATACTTGTATACATTATACACAAATTAAATTAACTTAGTATAAGTATACGTTATAAAAAAATTTAGAAATCATCTATACAAAGTTTAAATAATGCTCTCTTCTCTTTTCTGTTGCCATTTATTAAAAAAAAAAAATAGAGCAAACATGTATTTTTTAATAAATTCACTAGTTTGCGCTTTTTATCAAGCGTAAATCAATATTTTCCCTAATCGGGTTCCACGCCAACTTAACGTATTGTAATGGAATGTTTTTGGAGTACATGCATTTCTCATATGAAATGAGGCGTGATTTTCACGACAAAAATTGAATGTTTATAAAGGGGTGGTTTTTAAAAAAAATATTTTTACTTTATTTTGTTTTATTATAACTATGTTATTTATCTTGTACTTTTTAACCTTTACTAACACAGTTGGAAAGTGTTTAAAGTTGTCTGTCTGTTCGTCTATAAATCCGTGCTCTAACTGTCGTGCTCTAACTGTCTGTGTACATGTAATTTTTATGTGTTATTGAAATTTAGTATACAATGTTCGGTATTAAAAACTAGTATGCAGCAGTTACAGTTCGTTTGCTGGGGCATACAAAAGAATTCGGTACATTACGGTCTACAGAAAAAAAATATCCTTTACGGTGCAGTTTGTTGATATTATAATATTTCAAACAATAATGAAATATCATCATGTAATATGCTTGACTGAGGTGGACTACAACCTGCTTTCTCAGGAGTATAGAATAAGTAACATTTATAGTTTGTTTACAGGGCACAAGGACGCTCAAAAGAATTTCATTACATTATGATCTAATGAAAAAAAATCGGTTGCATGTTAAAATTTTTATGATACATCCAACATAATGAAGTTAAAAAGGATCACTGAGGTGCACTGCAAAATGTTTTCTATACATTATGGCATGTGTAGCATGTATCGTTCCTTTACAGAGACGCACAAAAAAAAATTCGTTTACAGGACTGACTAAGTACGCTATCGATAATTGCTGGAAGTGCATTTACTGCTGTAGTATGCATTTTTTAAGTTATCTAATTATCAGTGTATCAGGGTAGATTATGGAGGGTTTCGTACATTACATTTATTGATTACTATTTATTAATTAATAAAGTCCTACTACCCCTAATTTTTTCACAATTTTTCGGAAATAGGAGGGGTGTGTGGGTTCTTATTTTTTCAGTTTACTTTCGACGATATCTCTGATAATAGAATACCTAAAATTAAAACAAATATATTTTTGAGTTCGATGTTACGAAATATTTCACATGATACCCCACATGATATACACAAAGAAAATTTGTTTTTTCTCAAGTAACTTAATTAATATCTCGTCTAATTACCGACAATTGTTCTCGAAAATCATTATCAAATATCCTTCGATGATTCTGCATCGATAGATACCTCGAGTGCCCGTCAACTCCCCCGATGACCTCCAGAAAAGTAAAGTTTGTGTGTAACAAAAAAATGCGTTTTTCTCAAAAACTATTACCTAGTAAAATCTCTATAGTTTTCTTGCAAGGTTTAAATAAACTCCTACTCCCCCTATTTTTTTCATAATTTTAGTTTCGGTAGATTCGTAAGTAGAGGGGGAGGGGGGACATATTTTTGGAGTGCAATACTCGACGATATCTCTGAAAATATAATACCTAAAATTAAAACAAATATATTTTCGAGTTCGATATTACGAGATCTTTCACAGGATGCCCCACACGATAGACCAAAAAGAAAGCTATTTTTTTCAAGTAACTTAATTAGCCCCCTAAAGTTTTCCTAAACGCATTTGTGAATGACTAATAATCTGAAAATATGTGGGTAAAAAAGCTTTATAACTTTTCCACGTCCCATAGTTTACGAGAACAAGGGCTGTGACAGACAGACGGACAGACACAGGAGTGATCTTATAAATGTGCCGTTTTTACTTTTTAAGTACGGAACCTTAAAAACTACCGCCGATACTCGATACTTATGGAAAATCGTATCTAAATCCGAGATGAAGTATAAATAGCATTTAGAGGTTCGTTTACAGGGACACGCAAAATTATTCCGTTACATTGTTGTCTTCGGGGAAAAATTCTTTTACAGTGCATTTTATTGATGTTACGATATTTCAAATATAAGGATGTCGATATGCGTCACTGAAGTGGACTACAACATACTTTCTCAGGAGTATTGAATAAGTAGCATTTATAGTTCGTTTACAGGTAAGCACAAAAGAATTCCATTGTATTGTGATCTATGGGAAAAATCGGTTGTGGTGCATATTCCGATGTTATGATACTTCAAACATAATTAAACATTATCACTGACTATAGAAGGTCCCTAACTGCCAGATCGGGATTTTGTCGAGAGTGGTGTCGTTGGAAAGCTCTTACCATGGGGATCAAGGGAATGTACAAAACTGCCCGTCCGAATGCAACTGGTGACGAGTTATAGGTCGGTGTATTTCTGTCATTTATTGATTTCTCCAAGTCAGTAGCTATGCAGGAAAGACACTGTGTGTGGTAGAAAAGAGAGTTGACGGATTACAGAGTTTACAGAGAAGACAGTTTATGCTTGTTGGAAAAAGTAACTTCACTGAGTAAGTTTGAGTAAGTTTGAAGTAAGTTTGAAAAAGTAACTTCACTGTAGTGCATTTCTGAATAGAAATGGCTGAAGCACGAGTGTTTCCAACGCCATGTACACACAATAAGAGGGGGATGTTTCGCAGTTGTCACAGGTGTTATATAGTTAAGTTAAAGTATGCCTGTTTAACTGATCAAACGACGGGATAAAGGTCTCTAATTAAAGCCTTTTGAAAGGCATACCGACGCATGTCATCGAAGGTGGGCGAGGCGAATTGGTTATAGGCCAATTTATGCAATTTTATTATGCTTTCTCTAGTGGTCATGTCGATAAAATGTGGTCGCAATCTTTTGTTTCTTACTAGAGGGAACAAGGAAACTTCATTAACACCACACTAGCAACAACAGGTTACATAACCGTACTGTAAGCTGTCTTTTATACCACACAGAGTGTCTTTCCTGCATAGCTAGCGACCTGGAGAAATCAATAATTGACAGAAATACATCGGCCAATAACTCTTCACCCGTTGCATTTGGACGGGTAGTTGTATACATTTCCTTGATCACCATGGTAATAGCTTTCCAACGACACCACTCTCGACAAAATCCCGATCTGGCAGTTGGGGATCTTCCCGTGAGGTCTCCTACAAAATATTTTCCATAGATTATGACATGCGTGGCGTTTATCGTTCATTTGCACAAAAGAATTCACTTACAAAACTGACTATGATCGAACATTGCTGGAAGTGTATTTTCCATCGTGGAATGCATTTTTAAAGTTATATGATTTCCAGTGTATTAATTGGTGTGTAGTTCTATATATCATGTGCAGAGCTGCACGAAAGAATTCGCATACATTAAAGCGAACGGACGTGAATTGGTGAAAATGAATTTTTACTGAATTTACAGAATTATGTTTCTTAAATATCTCATTTCATTGTACGAAAAAATGAAATTTTTTAATAATATTCTATCCTTTTCGGAAAGTGTTTTATAATCTATGACTGATGCATGATTTTTCGTTACCATTTTTTATTTTTGATATCGAATAATTCTCACCTAAATACTAAAGAATCATGGCTTGTATTAACAGATCTTTTTACATATTCACAAAGAGTAAAAAAAAATGTCAGAATTGGATCATAAAGTAGAGCACGCTGTTTTTCGAAAGCAAAAATAATATACATATTTACATATGCATACAGCCTTGATGTGTATCAGAGATAATGGAAGATACCCCTTTTTTTATAAAAAAAAGTACCGCCGATTCTCGATACTTATGGAAACCGTATCTAGAAACTCTACACACGATACTTTTGTTAAGAGTCATTCACCATAAGATACTTTCGGTATCATTTTTTTGAAATATACAAAAAATTTGAAGTTGCATCTATCAATATGTCATAGTATCCACCTTTGGAATGATTTTAGAAAGTATTTCGTTTGATACGATATTCCTATTTCTTTGAAAGAGGATTTAACTTTACTTTTTTCAAAGAATCGTCTAATATCATTTTTAGTGTAAAGTTATAATATTAGAATGCCATGTCAAGTTGCCAGTGTTTTCGAATTTTAGCTGCCAGATTATCCACGTCTGTGTTTAATAATATACTAGCTGCGAGGCAACTCGATGGGTTGCGTTTGCATAGCATCAGATATTTCGATTTCTTGAGATATAAGTATATTCAATATTATTGTACATTTAGGAAAAACAAAATGATAACATTTATTTTATTAAACAATAAATTTTAAATAAAAAATCATATTTACAATGCACGGAAAATTACATTTTACAGATTATGTGATTTTGGGTGCAAAATGTTATCTGTTAAAATTATTGTTCTTAATATTTACTTTCTAATTTTGGAGCTTACAATAAAAATAACGTAATTTTGACGAACTTATAAAACATAGTTGAGCTTTTTGTATTAAAATAAATGTTTTACAAAGGGAAAAAAATGTAATTTTTAACCGATAAATCATTTTATTTTTAGAGCCTTTGTGAAACGTTTTTACCGCCATCATTCAAAAATAGTTACTTGAAACCAACATCACACGCCCATAGGTTTAAAATTATCGAGGGGAATTTGAGACCTTAATCACCAACAGTCCTAATAGAGAAGTTGGCTAATCTTCTGTAACCGGGTTTCCCGCTATTTTAACGAGTGTAGTTTGGCGCAACAGAGTGTTTCTTTAAGGCAACACTCTGATAGTACAGTATCCACAGTATAGCTCTAAACACGATTGTGAACGATAACGCTTACCCTTGTCGAGAGACTATTATGGAAGGTTAACCTGAAAATTTTTGGTACTTATAGCGGATCCCGCAATTACGATTACGCCAAGGTTGCAGTTGCGATTTCTCCACATAGATTTTGCCAACTTAAATGTACATCACACACCTGCTTTATATGCCATACACGTCATATTTAAAGGTACTTCTCTATTATCCCGTCGACCACTTTTCATAACAAAAAACTATCGCGAAACTGTAAGATTAAACGTCAAAAATGCAGTCCCATTTACTTGATGTCAGAAGCATTATACGTGTTTGTTACGTCATCAAGTGGTTTTTAATTGGACATTTGCGTGTATTTTCCATTATGTTTTACTGGCTTATTAGTTATTTCATTCCTTAAAATAACAATTGTGTCCTTAAATTCTTACATTTTATTTATTTATTCATTTTGATATTCCAATGGCAACGTTCTCCCGTTTATTTGGCGTTACAGTTTGGCGATAGTTTTTTGTTATGAAAAGTGGTCGACGGTATAATAGAGAAGTACCGCCTTAAGGTTTTAATCGTAGCTAAATACCATTTAGTACAATTAACTTTCAAATTTTGGTGGTTTATAAATTTACAATTTATTTATGAAAATTAACAGAGCTCGTATAGCACTTAAGTGTAACTTTTTTCGCCCAACTCTTAATTCTTAATGATAGGTAGCTATGTTAATAAAGTATGAAATACGTTCAACATAATAAATAAAAGTTTTAAAAATATTAATACACTTTTGGATATTGTGTAATAACAGATATTCCACACATACAAGTTTTGAATCTTAATTGGTTTTGGTCAGTACGCGCATATAGAAGAATGTGAACTTACGCGATCACTGCATTATATGTATAGTAAAATAAAAAAAATAAAATGCACCGATTCAATAATCAAGTGTTTCTGGTGTGAAGCTCCTAGGATCTACGTTAAAAAATCATTTAGGTAACATTACAACTACATTAGTACTCCGCAATCTAATTTACAACTTTTCTATTTACGTTTAAATCTTTTATTTTGAAGTTCATATGCAACCGTATGCCTCAATACTTATGGATTACACTAAAAATATTACAATATATGTAAACAAATGCAACCACATGAACTATTTTTCACACCTTACAAAATGATTATGTGCAAGAGCCGTGACCTGAAACGAAAATCTTTCTTACTTTAAAATACTTACAACCAGCGTGGCACTCCCATAATTAAGTCTTTAAATCACAAAGTAATCCAAATCCCACTTTAAAAAACTAAAAGTTTAATAATTTTACACAGTCGTAATATAAGTAACACAACTGAGTAAAATTTTAAAGCTTTATAATAGCTGGATTTTAAATTGCCAGATACACCATCTAAATGAATTCGATATCAATGAAATCCACGAATTCACCATGGAGATTAGATATTTATACTGAATGTGGAGAGAGTGTAAATATTCTGGTCCATTTTCGCCTCTATCTAAACTTTTTAGACTTAATTCTTTTTTCAAATTTTCCAGGAATGCGGCCCTTAATCTCAACAACTGCGGAAAGAAAAAGTCTGAAAATTGAGTTATTTTGAAGGAATCATACTAAAATTTTCAACTTCGTATGTTACATTGCACTGATAATACTAATTATGACGTCATTTTTGCAACAGGAATCTTTTTCTACTTACTCAGATTAGGGTCTCTCACTGCAAAAAATTGTTCTGCTGGTGATAATGATGTCATAATAAAACGAATGTTGCATTTCCATTCATAAATTTAAAACATTCTGCCACCATTTCATTGTAATGTTTGAATTCTGAGATTTTTTTAAGAATGGGAGAGTATTTTCCTCGAAATTCATTCGTTCCCAAGCGTTTACAGTGCAGGCGCATGAGAATATAACTGATAATAATGTCAATTTGACGTAACTGTATTAAGGTTAAATATATTTAAATATTGAAGTAATAAAGCCCATATTTAACTGGATACATTTAAATCTTATTTCCATGCAACAGTTCAGATGGGAGTACACTATTACCAGAATCAAGACTCCCTTATCATAGTATCTAGATAATTAGTATACTATTATTAGTATACTATTATTAGTATACTATTATTAGTATACAATTATTAGTCCAGTCAAATTAGCCCATTTTTGAGCAGTTTGCCATAATAAATGCTAAAGAGATAAAATTTGGTCCAGTTGTTCATTGATGGCTACTGATGACTATGTAAAAAGTCCCGATGGATAGGAGGTGAGCGGGGGTAAAGTATTTTTTTTAGTTTTTTACAAATATCTCAGAAACTGTTGGTTTTCATGAAAAAATTACTCAGACATAAATTAAAATTATCTACAAATGACAGGTATATACAGTGGAACCTCGATTACCCGTCAGTCAGAAGATCGGAGCTTTGACGGATTTTACCCCCAAAAATCCCTTTAATTTCAAATTAATTTATTTAATGTCGCCATAATAAATGCTAAAGAGATACAAATTGGTCCAGTTGTTCATTGTTGGCTACTGATCACTATGTAAAAAGTCCTGATGGATAGGAACTGTGATATTATTATGGATAGTGGTTTCCTTCTTCACAAAGTCCCTTGGTCAAGAGGTTCAACTGTTAATCCAATTTGTGAAGGTTACAACAAATATATCCACACATTATAAAGGAAAAAACTGTACAGTGGTTTTTGATCGCTACTCCGACACTGCCAATAGCACGAAATCAGCAGATCAAAACCGAAGATGTGCACTGAAGAAGTCCGTGGATATCAATTTCAACGAGGACACAGAGGTTACCGTCAAGCAAGAAAGCTTCCTTTCAAATGAAAAGAACAAATCAAGATTGATTGCTATGCTTTCTTCAAAATTGAAGGAGAATGGAATATCTTGCCGGGAGAGTACTGGCAATGCAAATACCCTAATCGTAAAAACAGCCATTGAAAAATCTTCTTCTAGTGGCAGAGTGACAATTGTTGGTGAGGATGTTGATCTTGTTGTCCTCCTAATCGCCCTAACTCCACTCGAACAAGAAATTTTTTTCGTTAAGCCAAGTCATGGAAAAATTGAAAGAAAGATTTTTTCCTCACAACAGTTAATTCAAGAAACAAGACCGAAAGACGTAATTCTAGTCCTTCATGCATTCACTGAATGTGATACGACGTCAGCCGCGTTCAAAAAGGGAAAAACAAAATTTTTCAAGCTGTTTCAGCAATGTGAAGATATACACAAAATTGCTGATGTGTTCAATAACAAGGGATCCGACCATGATGCTGTTGCTGAAGTAGAAAACCAACTTTTTTGAGATTGTCAAACCTAACATTTCATCCCTTCCACCAACAGAAGGAGCGGCTAGACAGCATTCTTTCCAGGTGTACCATCAGGTACAGCTGTGGCTTGGCCAGGAACAAAATGCCGAACTCTGGGGCTGGGAACGAAAGCAGAATCGTCTAGTTCCTATTACAACTAAGGACCCAATCGCACTTGAGGATGTTTTAAACACTATCTTCTGCAAATGTACCACTGGGTGTGGAGCTAAGTGTGGGTGCAGGAAAGCAGCCATTAATTGCACTCTCATCTGCAACATCTGCCATGGTGACTGCCCGTATGCTACACCTATAGCTATAAATACAGATCAACAGGATGAGGAATCCCCCCCGCTGACCTCCTATCCATCGGGACTTTTTACATAGTCATCAGTAGCCATCAATGAACAACTGGACCAATTTTTATCTCTTTTACATTTATTATGGCAAAAAACCTAATTTGACTGGACTATATTACTATAAATAGTACACTATTATCAGAATCGAGACTTCCTTATCATAGTAGCTAGATATTAGATACCATGATAAGGGGGTCTTGACCAGAATAATCAGATGAGAACCGTAAAGTTCTTAGCCCTGGTCTGAAAACCTGAAATTAGCTTTCACCTATGTGAATTCCGTAACGCATAGCATAAAACAGGCAGTTTAGTTCAGAAAAAAAGAATTTTTTTTTTTTACAAAGCTTGTGTCAAGAAGACGTAATTTTCCTTTTTTCCCCGTTTGAAGCCCTATTTTTTTACCTCCATAAAAAAAAGAAATATTTTTTATCGCGAGTTTTTATAAATTGTTATTTTCTGTAAAAGTTTTAATGGGATGATTATAGTTATTCGACTAGGTCTAAAAAGACACAAAATTTCCGTTCATGAAAAGGACGTCCCTTTTCAAAGATAATGTGAATTTTCATTCATAATACTGAGACATTTTACCATGATTTTGTCATTTTCATTGACTCATTCCGCCGGTGTTGAGTTTAGTTCTTCAGACTTTGGTTGTGTTTTATTATTCATATTTAAGCAAAGGGTGGCAGCGCAATGCTTATTTATTTCCAGTGTGACTCCTTAATGTTAATTTAACACAGTAACACCCGTAGACCAAGTAACTTTTTTGACTTCTTCGCACCGTTTTGTCCCGATGGCACAAAATTTTTTCTCTATGCTAATTTAAATCTATACTAATAAAAGAACGTTTCGTTCTGTCTGTCTCTGTGTGTGTGTCTGCGATGGCTAGGAAAATCTACCGCACCTAGAAGTCTGAAATTTTGGGTGAGAATAGTCTACGGCAGTTTCTGATGCGCCTGAGGCTCAGAGTTTTAATATATTGATAATTAGTCAAGATATTAATTTAAAACTCATCAAAAACTCATCTCTTTTTTTTTTGCGAACCAGCAAAAGCTCTCGCGCATACCCAGAACCCGGTTTACGTAACGGGAGAAAATTAAGAAACGAACTCGCATTTTTTTGTGTGTGTTTTTTCGTCTTTTAAATCGGCCTAAATCTGCCAAATCATTCGGAACAGTTAAAATTGGAAGACATATTGAGAAAGATCGTCTCCAATGCCACAATCAACTCGAAAAAATATCATTGCTAACCTTTTGAAAAAATATTTTCAAAAAGGGTCTTTTTTCCGAAAGATTTCCCCTTATGGGAACGCCACTTCAGGGAGCAATTTAAAAAGGAACCAACAAACCAAAAAGATGCTCTTAAAGCCTCTTCTAATCGACGGTGTAATTGGTTCTAATGACTTCGAATTTTATTCCTTACAGAAACACTGGCGAACGCAGGTCATTTCGCTCCTCACGGAGACGATTTTTTTCTATGCTAAAAGTAACTAAACGTTCGTGTTTGGACACAATATATTTAGAGAATCTCGGTAGACCAGATTTGCATAACCTCATTTTTTTAAACATTTGGACGCATTTAAACAAAAAGAAAATCTGAGAAATTAAAAAGAAAAAAAAGCAAAAAGCGGGGTGTTTCCGCGTGGCTGTGCTCCGCTTCGACTTATGTTTTCAAAACTAAATTTGCATATTTTTTCGCGAAATTTTAAAGAGAGCTTGGGTATAGTTATTTATAGGGGAAACTGCCTCAAATTGATATATTTAGGTAAAAATGACATATTTTATGTTTCTTAATATTTTCGTTAGAGGCCAGCACTTCACGATACGCAGTTATATTGTGGAATCGATCGGCAACGATAGGCATTTAATGGCGAAGGTTTTAAGTTTGCATTTTTCATTGTTTACAAAAAAACTGTTTACACCGTCAGAAATTTCTTGGGACAATATTTTGGTGCTAATTCACATCTGTTTCATTTCAATGATTATATATCTGAAGAATAAGGTGAGTACTTATTTATTTTTAGATTATTTTTTGTATATGCGAAAATTTATAAATGCACCGTGTTCTCGAATATTGCCTCTGTATATATTGTACAATATGGTGATTGAAGGTAAAATGACATGCCGACAGACATCTTTCCTGATCAGGTTTTTTTGTGTTTCAGTTTGGACAGAAAGTAGACTGCAAGTTAAGGAAAGTAACGACAGCAACATAAGTTCTACTGATAACAGCCTATTTAGACCTAATCCACCAATTTTCACAGTTTCAATGTCACCTCCTCCAATTCCAGCGCCGACAACATCTGTTTCCGATACTCCAAAGACGTGTGTACCTTTTCAACCGGCAACATCGTTAAGTTCATCATCTTTATTTATCAGACAACTTGATGTATCTCCACTTCCTTGTACACTTCGTGTTAGATCATCCTCTAAAACGAGGAAGCATTAGTTGCAAAAGTTCTGACTAGCAGTCCTAATATTGACGAAGCGAAGGCAAAAGCTGCTGAGAAACATAATTCACACTCAAGACATGCAGCCCTAAAGGCTAAAGAGAAAATTCGCTTTGTTACATCCAATGATGACAAAAAGACATGGATCTTTCTGCCGATGATGATGATAATGAAGCCTGGCTTTATTGCGATGATTTATTCAGTCACTGAACCGAAGGAGAAGTGGATAAAATGTGTTAAGTATTCAAAGTGGGCACCAGTGAATGTACCTCTGTTTCTTGGTGTGCAAAAAAATTTATTTGTGACGTATGCAACTAAAATTAAGAAAAAACTTACGGGTGTGTCGTTTTAGGACAGCACTGTAGATAAAATGACATAGTGGAGCATTTTATATAAATCGTTATTATGATGTTGTGACTTTGTTACTTTTTAAAAGGCACCATTGCATTTTGTATTACTTTGTTTGTTACTTTTTAAAAGGCACCATTGCATTTTGTATTACTTTGCAAAGTTAGTTAGTAAAGAATGAAGGTTATCAGAAACAAATTGTAAGAGTAGAAGCATTTTTCCATAGCGTATGTCATTTTAGGACAGTTTCCCCCAACTTATTAAAATTTCAGAGAGTTCGGAAGATGAAAACTATTTTTTTATTTTTATGTTTAAGAGCCGACGCGAAAACAAACAAACAAAAAAGCAAGAAGAAAACATATTTCTTTTACAACTACATAAAAATATTTTTTCACTAAATTTTTACACGGACTGTAAAACCATTATATTTATAACCGATAAAAATTTCAAAGCGTTCGGACTAGTTCGGACAACAAGAATTTTTTGTTATTAAACTATGAAACGTCCCTACGTGAAAAAACAAGTCTTCTTACGAGTGCTTTTGTCACTAAATATCAATATTTTTTCGCGAATTTTTAATTAAAATATGTATTGTTTTACAAAATTTGGTTAAAGCTATAAAATCACACAAACTTTTGACGTTTCTTTAAATTTATTATCACGGGTCCGGGCAACGTCGTGCCGGGCATGTCAGGTAGTAATATTATAAATTTGAAAGGGCGAAAATGTTTTGGCTGACGTCAGGGTCAAAACGGATGATTAAATGCCTTTGCATATAAGTGGATTATAATCCAGGAAGTAACATAGGCTATGTTTTATTTACTTTATTCAAATATTTTTCTTAAAAATGAAAAATTTCATTGTCACTGGATATCCCTTGTTTAATTTTCGTCCATTTGTTCTTCAAATTTCTTTATTAACTGTAGCGTTTGTCACTTATAACAGTACTATTATACATCGCCAATCGAATCTTTAAGCTGTTTTTTAGGTGCGTTCGTAATTATATAAATACGTAGCACTTATAGTCGTCGTCTTGTCTGTCCGTCCGCATATAACACCGCAAAAACTACCCAACCGAATGGTTTGAAATTTAATATCGAGTCATTTCAAATTTTATGAAAATCGAAGGAAAACTTAAAAAGATAATAATAAAAGTTTTCTTTATTCTATTAAATCCTATCGTACGTGTAATCTATATAATAAAAACGCAAGTCTTATGCACTGAGGAAAAGAAATACGGGCAAACCACTTCTTTTTCCATATGCCAAGCGGCCATTTTTATTCAAAATTACTTTTTCGAATAAAATTGCATAAAAGTTACATTTTTAGAAAGATCGTTCAAAACAATTGTTTGCTGGAGAGATGAGTTACATTAAAAAAATGTATAGATTCTGAGATAACTTCAGCGGAAATTAGGTTAACAGCCAAATATCTCAACCCATTAGAGTCAATAAACACGGGAGATTCGATAATTATTCTTCATAAAAATATTAAATCATGGAGGTAATCATTTGCAAAGCAAGATCTCGATGGTGAATTTTGCAGAGCTGTCTGGTGTAGTAAAAAAATTCTCATTTGTATACGTGGCATACGTAATATGAAAAAAAAAAGGCATGCTCATTTCGCTTGTAGCAGACGATATAATTCATTTCACTGAAACAATAAGGATGATTTTTTTTTTTACGTTTTGAAACTAGTTATAAAACGATCGCACCTCCTATGTCACGTTTAACGTACAATTACCAACTTGTTTAATTGTATTATGCTTTACTAGCTTAATATTTGAAAGGACACAGAAAACGTTACCAACTTGATATAAGCAATCATAAAAATCAGTGATAAGTGTCTTCCTATCAGCATTAAAATATGACAACAATAGAGTTGAAATCCTTCTCTAGGTTTGATCGTCTCTTTTGCCAAACAAAATGAAATCTGTGTGTCACTCCAAACATTCATGTATGTTGGCAACGTTCAAGTGAAAGTAAGTTACTTAAAATTAACCTTAACCGCTTTACTGCTTTTTTCTGCTTGTTTGGCTATAACTTTTGATAAAGTATCAATATTTCAACAAGCTGTATTGCACGATATTTTTGATTAAATTATCTTTCCAGTGATATATATATATATATACGTTTATGGTATCAGTCTATTAAATAATAATAATAATAACAAGAACGAAAAATCATGCGTCAAGCATAGATTATGTAACACTTTCCAACGCTTCCAAAATAATTTTACAAATCATTACCGTTTAATAAGCTGAAAGATAACATCTAAGTAAACAATTTGGAAAACGCATAACATATTTAACAAGAACGAAAAATCATGCGTCAAGCATAGATTATGTAGCACTTTCCAACGCTTCAAAAATAATTTTACAAAACATACCGTTTAATAAGCTAAAAGATAACATCTAAGTAAACAATTCGGAAAACGCATAACATATTTAAAAACATAATTTCAGGAATTTCCAATAGATACAATAGTCAGAAAAATATCCGAATACTTTTATTCAGCCCTGTATAGGATCTATAGATTTGTATATATACTATATAGGATGCTAAATTTTAGTTTAGTTAGGAAACGCGTAGCACAGTTTAAAATTATCCTTCTGGAGTTTCTGTCAATAAACGGAAATGTGTTCGCGAACTTTTGTGCTGCCCTGTATAGGATCTACAGAATTTATACACACCACGTAATTCACAAAAAGCGAGTTAAGATTAAAATCGTGTTCAGTAACTTAAAACGCTCTTCCAGGAATTATTGTTAACAGACAGTAGAGAATTATTTTGTGTGTCCCTGTAAATGAACGATGACTGCTATACACACACTATTCTGTAGTAAGCCTCTTGTAATGCACCTTAGTAATATATATAAACTTCAATGCGTTTAAAATAGTTAAACATTATTTAAATAAACCGCAAACGATTTTTCTCCATAATAGACGTAATGTAACGGAATTCTTTTGACTGTCCCTGTAAAGTAACTATAGGTGCTATGCACACCCTATTCCATATTAAGCTCCATCTAATGCACCTTAGTGATATATATAAATTTCCATGCGTTTCAAATAGTGAAACATTATTTAAATAAACCGCAAATGATTTTTCCCCATAGACCGCAATGTAACGGAATTCTTTTGAGTGTCCCTGTAAGAAAACTATTAGTGCTACACACTTCCGTTGAAATAGGGAACATGCTATTGATAACGACAATAACATATAAAAATTGCAGGGCAATCCGAGCATATTTACGGGAGTTAGAGCACGGCCAGACGGCAGACAAACCGATGTCATAAACACTTTTCAACTAGGTTGGAAAGTGTTAAAAACTAACTCTGTTGCTGGCGTAATTGAATGTATTGTAACCTTTTCACTTTCTCGGCTTATACTGCACATAAAAACAAGGAAATACGTGGTTTTATAGAGAAAAGTATGATAGATACGATGTAGCACCCAGTTTTTAAATCAAACAAGAACGAAAAATCATGCGTCAAGCATAGATTATGTAGCACTTTCCAACGCTTCTAAAATAATTTTACAAATCATTACCGTTTAATAAGCTGAAAGATGACATCTAAGTAAACAATTTGGAAAACGCATAACATGTTTAAAAACGTAATTTCAGGAATTTTCAATATATACAATATTCGGAAAAATATCCGAATACTTTTATGTAGCCCTGTATATGATCTATAGATTTGTATATATGCATAGGATGCTAAATTTTAGTTTAGTTAGGAAACGCTTAGCACAGTTTAAAATTATCCTTCTGGAGTTTCTGTCAATAAACGGAAATGTGTTCGCGAACTTTTGTGCTGCCCTGTATAGGATCTACAGAATTTATACACACCACGTAATTCACAAAAAGCGAGTTAAGATTAAAATCGTGTTCAGTAACTTAAAACGCACTTCCAGGAATTTTTGTTAACAGACAGTAGAGAATTCTTTTGTGTGTCCCTGTAAATGAACGATGACTGCTATACACACACTATTCTGTAGTAAGCCTCTTGTAATGCACCTTAGTAATATACAGTGTCTCACATAAGTGATGGGACACTTGTGCTTTACAAAAGGAAACTAATCAAATAAATTAAAAAAACATGTACACATTTTTTTTGTGGGTGTGTTTCATACTTAAATTTAGTAAAGATTATTACATAACATACATTTTGTCAAAATATTAAAATATTAATTTAATAAAAATACAAATGTTTAGAACGGAGCAAAAAATAGCTCACATAAGTGATGGGACACCATTATATATGCAACAAAAAACGTCTGAAATAAGCAATAAAAATATTTTTTGGGGTTTTATTTTTACTTAAAAGCAATTGGCAATAATTTATAAAATCGTCTGCAGTATTTCTCTCCAGTTTGTTTTGGAATTTTTGTGTTTTTTAGCTCTGTGTAGTCATGAATGCTAAACGAAAAGAAACTTCGCCTGAAATTCGAAAATTAGTTATTAATTTGCATATTGAACGTGGAAAATCTATTAGAAAAACTGCTGAAACAGTTAACTTGAGTCGTTCAACAGTTTTCAATATCATTAAACGATATAAAAAGAATCATATGATTCAGGATAAAAGAAGACCTGGCTGACCATCAAAGCTATCCAATGGAATAAAGCGAATTATCGTTCGAAATATTAAAAAAAATCCAAGAATTAGTGCTTCAAAAGTTGCTGCTGATTTACAAGCATTATATGGAATAATTGTTAATCCTGAAACTATTAGAAGGGTAATTCGATCTGCTGGATATCACGGTAGAGTAGCCAGGAAAAAATTCTTCGTAAGTGAAAAGAATAGAAAACTCAGACTAGCTTTCGCAAAATCCAACATAAATAAGAATTCTGATTACTGGAATAAAGTTATATTTGCTGATGAGAGTAAATTTAATATATTTGGTTCTGACGGTAGAATCTTGGTGTGGAGAAAACCCAGGGAAGAACTTCGCAAACAGAACTTGGTACCAACAGTAAAACATGGTGGAGGAGGAGTTATGGTATGGGGGTGTATGTCGTCCGCTGGAGTTGGTAATCTTGTTTTTATTGACAGTATAATGGATCAGTACAAGTATATTGATATTTTAAAGCAAAATTTGAAATCTTCAGCACGAAAATTGAACCTTCATAACGATTTTAAATTCTACCAGGACAATGACCCCAAGCACACTGCTCTGAACGTTAGACTCTGGCTGCTATATAACTGTCCTGAAATAATAAAAACACCACCACAATCTCCAGACTTAAATCCCATAGAGAATATTTGGCAAGAATTGGAATCAAGAATTCGCAAACACACCATTTCTTCAAAACAACAACTAAAATCGGTGCTTCAAGAAGAATGGGGTAAAATCACTCCAGAAATCACAAAAAAAATAGTCGAATCCATCCCAAAAAGATTAAATCATGTTTTAAAAGTAAAAGGAAATCCAACAAAATATTAAAACCTTTTAAAAAGTAAAATTTTTGGATAAATATTTGATGGAAAAGTAAGTGTCCCATCACTTATGTGAGCCATTTTTTGCTCCGTTCTGAACAATTGTATTTTTACTAAATTAATATTTTAATATTTTGACAAAATGTATGTTATGTAATAATTGTTACTAACTTTAAATATGAAACACACCCAAAAAATTTTTGCACATGTTTGTTTATTTATTTTATTGCAGTTTCTTTTTATAAAGCACAAGTGTCCCATCACTTTTGTGAGACACTGTATATAAACTTCAATGCGTTTAAAATAGTGGAACATTATTTAAATAAGCCGCAGACGATTTTTCTCCATAGACGTAATGTAACGGAATTATTTTGACTGTCCCTGTAAAGTAACTCTAAGTGCTATACACCTACTATTCCATATTAAGCTTCTTCTAATGCATCTTAGTGATCTATATAAATTTCAATGCGTTTACAATAGTGAAACATTTTTAAAATAAACCGCAAATGATTTTCCCCCATAGACCGCAATGTAACGGAATTCTTTTGAGTGTCCCTGTAAGAAAACTATAAGTGCTACACACTTCAGTTGAAATAGGGAACGTGCCATAGATAACGACAATAACATATAAAAATTGCAGAGCAATCCGAGCATATTTACGGGAGTTAGAGCACGGCCAGACGGCCAGACAAACCGAAGTCATAAGCACTTTTCAACTAGGTTGGAAAGTGCTAAAAACGACTTAAAGCGATATTACTTCCCCATCATACGTAGCATAGGGTAAGTCTTGTAATCGTTTTGAAAATCGAAACATTTTTTTTGACGGATTTACACGTTTCAGACACTCGAGATTCCGAAAAACATATTTTTAGAAGAAAAAATTTTGCCGTCCGTCTGTGTGTCTGTAAACGCTCTATCTCCCGAAAAAATTGAGATAGAGACTTGAAATTGTGTATGTACTTAGTATGTAATAATGGGAAGAAGCATATTGAATTTCAGTAACCTCGATCATCCGGAACTATTTTTTTCGGACTCTCGAAATATTCGTTCTGATAAAAGGTATATAAAAATTTTCGAAATTGTTTATTTTAAGGAGTGAATATAAAAGACAATAAAAAACATAAATTTTGCATAAAGCATGAAGTCGATCGGATAATCAGTTGCCGAGATATTTGTAATCCTATTTTTCCACACTCTTCGATTTTTCCTGACCCTGTATTTCATCCAAATTTCAATTCAAAGATAGATTTTAATTGGAAATGAGACGTTTAATCCGATGCAATAAACCGCTAGTTAATAGGATTACTGTTTTTGGAGTTATAAGGATGTTTCTTTTAAGCAATTCAGTAATCGAGCCTTTAAAGTTTGTGACGTCATCAAGCCTCGATTTTATTCGAATTGGAATGCATTTTATAAGTAGTTTACACATTTTTTTATTTTAATATTTTACATTATGCATATCCATGATGGGTAAGTATTACGGTGGCCCCAACGACTATAGTTTAATGTTGAAATCGGTCAAGATAGTTCAGTTAAATAAGTTTTATAGGATCGAAAACTAGGCATAGCAGTTTTTACGATATTTTGCAAGAATATAACTGGACTAGATCAAAATGCATTGCTCAATCATTTTGAGCAATGCATTTTTAATCATTAAATTAAATCATCATCATCAGCATCATTAAATTAGACATTAAAATGTCTAATTTTGTAATTTTCTTTTCCAATTTTTTTATTCAAAATTTCATTATCTGAATAGAGATTTAATTCTTAGTTTGAAATAGCCGATTTTATCTACTGTTGGCAGATTTTAAAAAGCCAAGCTTTAATAATATAAATTTTATTAATATATATATTAATATATTATTAATATAAATAAACTATTACGTGCGAAAAAAAATAATGGTGAACAATGCGCCATATTTTAAACGATATATTTAAAGTGTTAACCGATTTTCATACAATGTCTAAAAGAAAATTTTCTTCTAGACGTTATAAAAGTCCGGGAGGAAGAAACATTTATTACTTAACCATTTTAAACAAGCTGATTTTCAAATGTATAATTGATCTTAATGAATCAATCACGAAAACAGGCGTCCGTTGAGTGGTGGATGTAGTCTTGGGAACCGAAAAAACTGCCAATGAAAGGGAAACGAATGGAAACCAGATTACGGAAGATCGCCACTAGTCGTGATAATTTTCAATCTTCCGTAATCGGGTAATCTTTTTCAAAAACAACTGAATTATCGTGTTTTTAGAGACTGCATCGTCTGGATGGGGGTTGGCGAGCGTAGTTTGTAGGGAACAGAGCCTCCTAGTTACTAAAAAAACAATGTAGTGTTATGAGTCATCAAACATAAAAAAAGTCCTTCCGGCCTGTACTGGGAGGAAAAGGCAGCTTTCATAGTCCATGTTTTTAAAAATTCAATTCATTTTGCTCAAACACTCGAAGCTAAAATGCTTGGAACCCTATTATAGAAGATTCAATAACGGTTTCCGTTATTACTGAATTTGAATGCGAATTTCAGCTTGAGCGTTTCAGTATAACAAAAATCAGGCTGTTTCAAAATGTCACTCACCTTAGAATTTCAAACAGCCATATCTCAGCAATTTCTTAAGATAACGCCAAAACAAAAAAAGTTCCGGAATCCTTGCATCACGATCTAACACTTAACGGAAAGAACTTTTTCAATTTATAATTTTTTATACATCTTTTTGAATTTCATCCATTTTGAAACAAGATGGCGCATGAAGCTGGCCGACGAACTTGGTCGAGACCTTGGTATGTTCTGTACACACGATCAGTCACATTCATATCGGTTCATAAATACGAGAGTTACAGCATAACAAATATCAGATTGTTTCAAAATCTCAGCCCCCCCTAGAGTTAAAATTTTTTTTGAAGTTGCGTCTATCAATATATGATAGTATCCACTTTTGGAAAAATTTTAGAATGTATTTCGTTTGATACGATATTCCTATTTCTTTGAAAGAGGATTTAATTTTTTTTTTTCAAAGAATCATCTAATATCATTTTTAGTGTAACGTTATAATATTAGAATGCTATGTAATGTTGCCAGCGTTTTCGAATTTTAGCTGCCAGATTATCTACGTTTGTGTTTTATAATATACTACACTGCAAAAAATAATTGTTGATTTTACAGTATAAAACTGGCACCCCAGCTGCCAGTATTATACCGTAAAATTAACAGTATTAAACAGTAAAATAAGCAGTAATAGGCTGCTGCGCAAGCAGTAATACGCTACCGCGTGAGCAGTAATACGCTACCGCGCACGGTAAAATACTGGCAGCTGGGATGCCAGTTTTATACTGTAAAATCAACAATTATTTTTTGCAGTGTAGTTGCTTGGCAACCCGATGGGTTGCATTTGCATAACATCAGATATTTCGATTTATTGAGATAAAAAGATATACTATATTATCGTACTTTTAGGGGTGGAAAATATAACATTAATTTAATCGAACACTAAATTTTAAATAAGAAATCATATTTACAATACAGGTTAAGTAGAAATTGTAAAAATTACATTTTACAGATTATGCTATTTTGGATGAAAAATGTTATTTGTCAAATATTTCAATAAGGTATTTCAATATTTGCTTTCTAATTTCGGTGCTCGTAGTATAAAAATAACGTAATTTTGACGAACTTATAAGAAATATTTTAGTTTTTTGTATTAAAATAAATGTTTTACAAGGAAAAAAATATAATTTGTGCCCGAGAAATTTTTCTTTTAGAACTTTTGTGAAACGTTTTAACCGCCATCATTCAAAAATAATTACTTGAAAACAGCATCACACGCCCATAGGTTTAACATTAGTGGGGGGAATTTGAGATCTCATTGACCAGCAGCCTTAATGGAGAAAATGGCTAATCTTCCGTAACCGGGTCTCCCGCTAATTTAGCGAGTGTAGTTTGGCGCAACAGAATCTTTCTTTAAGACAACACTTTGATAGTACCCACAGTTCCTCTGAACAAGATTGTGAACAATATAGCTTATACCCTTGTTGAGAGACTATTATGGAAGGTTAACCTGAAAAATTTTGGTACTTATAGCGGATCCCGCAATTACGATTATGCCAAAGTTGCAGTTACGATTTCTTCACAGTTTTCCCCAAGCTTATATGTACATGATACATATGCTTTATATGTCATATATGTCATATTTACATGTGGTATGTCATATAATATGTCATAATTACGTCTTTTACACATGTCGTACATATTCGTCCTGCGTATGTCATATACTTGTTCATATGCGTCATATCCGACAATAACTCGCATATGTTTAACAAATTGGCGATGCATCTCCGCCGCTTGGCGATTTTCTTCGGCGGTCGGTATAGCAAAGAAGTGCGAAATTTTTATGCAATTTCAAGTTTGCATAAATTTAAGTTCTAGATATCTAAGTACTATAAGGACTCTGCTAATTTTCATAAATATTATTCGCCTATTTTCGCCAAGGTATTGTAAAATATTAACCATGTTAAATTCATTTTTATTTCACTATCAACACTTGCCTATACAGAAACTTATTATCATACATTATATAACAGAAAATATATTAATTTCCTAGTACACGATTGTTATGCAATTTTAGTAAATGTGTTAATCTTTAGCTGACATACGTTTGCTACAATTAAATTGCAAATTTCGGAGGACTACAATTTTACAATAAATATTTATTTATGAAAATTAACGGAGCTCGCATAGCACTTAAGTGTAACTTTTTTCCTCAAACTCTTAATTCTTAATGATAAGTAGATATGTTAATAAAGTATAAAATACGTTCAACATAATAAATAAATATATTTTTTAAATATAAATACACCTGTGCATATTGAGATACAAGGTATATACAAGATATTTCACACATACAAGTTTTGAATCTTAATTGGTTTTTGATCAGTACACGCATATAGAAGAATGTAAACTTAAGCGATCACTGCATATACACCGTGTCCACGTATAACCTGACCGACCTTTATTTTCGCAACCGTTGGTCCTAGATGCATACTTCCAATTACAAAAATGGTTTAAATAAGGTAAAGAATTACTTTTAAAGTGATTTGAGTCAAGAAAAACATTTATTAAAAAATTACGAAAGTTAAATTTTTATACGGTTCCCCGGTCCTACAAGTGATATTTAGTAAAAATTTACTGTGACACTAACAAGTACGACAAAAAAAGTCCCATTCATCTAACATTAAAATTGACAGAATAATAGCTGTTTAAAGTTGGAGTATATTTTTTGCTGCGAAATAGGGGTCATTCACAAATGTAGTAGAAATATAAATAATCGTCAGATATATGAAAAAAATAGTTGAGAGAAAAATTAACATTGCAATGTAATATAATTGTGAAATCTACAATCATTCTGACATATTAATGCAAAATATACAATTTGTACTGTATACATATAAAAGGATAAAAATAACAGAATTTTTGTTAAATAAAAGAATGAAAAACAACAACCTGAATTCTTTACAAAGTGATACAGATTTTAAAATGCTGTTAGATTACAGTCTTTCAAATTTTGGATTGTGCCATGTTTTTTATCTTTTGAAAATTGATTCTTATGGATTTTTTAGGGCTGAATCCGAAAATGACGTTCATTTTAAACCATCACGTTAGGATTTTTCTCAAATCGCAAATTTCAAAGTTAAAATTGATCCCCCCTCTCCTCCCAACCTCATCGGACCCCTGAGCTGTTTAGCTGCAAGAAACTCAGTATAAGACAAAAATTTGAATAAATTATTGAATTAAATAAAATTAAACTCAATAAAAAAAGTCTTACATCTATTTTATAATATCAGATTTTTCGCTATTTTTTTAACCTTGAAATTTACGATTTGCGAAAAATCCTGATATGATGGTTAAAAGAGAAAGTAATTTTTTTTTTGGTTCAGCGTTAAAAAATACATAAAACGTAATTATAAAAGTTAAAAAATACAACCATCGCAGGTTTATGTTATCTAATCTAAAACTCTTTCTTAAACTTGTTGACGATAATCTATCCGAATTTTTTTTTTTTGTGTTATCCTCTAATATAAGTATGTATAAGATAGTAGGCGTCGAAAATCATAATAATATTACATTGTCATCGGATTTAAGTCAGTATGTAAAATTTAACTTCGATCGGACATTTGAAAGTGAGTTAAACTTCGAGTGCAAATTTTTAACTAGAAACACGATCGTTGCAAGTTAAATAAAACCTTATGAAAATAACATAATTTTTGTTAAAAGAAATCATAGCCTCAAATCCTTTCAAAATAAAACATATGTTAAAATACAATTATTTTAATTAATCTGAAAATTAACTAATAAAAATTAACTCAATCGTAATAGTTGTATGATTGCTTTCAAAGCGCAGATACCTTGAAATAAGTTTAAGTACTTTATATACGACCCCTGAAAGCATGGCCGAAATCATCTCTTTTTAGATGCAAAAAAGTGGTATAAGTCATGCATTTCAAAGTTTCATAACTCGGTCAATTTTAATGTTAGATGAATGGGACTTTCTTTGTCGTACTTGTTAGTGTCACAGTAAATTTTTACTAAATATCACTTATAGGACCGGGGGACCGTATAAAAATTTAAATTTCGTAATTTTTAAATAAATGTTTCTCTTGACCCAAATCGCTTTAAAAGTAATTATTTACCTTATTTAAACCTTTTTTGTAATTGGAAGTATGCATCTAGGACCAACGGTTGCGAAAATAAAGGTCGGTCAGGTTATACGTGGACACGGTGTATATTAATATGTGTACAAAAACCAAATAAAGTGTACCGATTCAATAATCAGGTGTTTGTGGTATAAAGCACCTACGATCAACGTTAAAAATCATTTGGGTAACATTACAACTGTTCATTAGTACTCTACAATGTCATTTACAATTTTTCTATTTTCTGTTTAATTTGTTTTATTTCGAAGTTCAATACGCAACCGTATGTCTTAAAATCAAAAGATTACACTCAAAATATTACAATATATGTAAACAAATGCAACCACATGAACTATTTTTCATGCCTTATAAAATGATTACGTGCAACGTTCGCGGGCGGAAACGAAAATCTCTATTATTTTTAAATATAAGCTTAAATAATAATAAAAATACTTACAAACAGCGTGGCACCTTCATGATTAAGTCTTTTAGTCAAATAACAATCCAAATAACAGATAGAATATGGCTAAAACTTCAATATTTTACAGCAGTCGTATATATAAGTCACACAACTGAGCAAAAGTTTAAAGCTTTGTAACAGCAGGATTTTAAATTGCCAGATACACCATCTAAAGGAATTCGATATCGACAAAATTCCCGAATTCACCATGGAGATTAAATATTTAAACACAATGTGGAGAGAGTGTAAACATTCTGGTCCATTTTCGCCTCTTTCTTAACTTTTTAAATTTTAAATTTTTTTTTCAAATTTTCCCTGAATGCCGCCCTTAATCTCAACAAATGCGGAATGAAAAATCTGTGAAAATTGAGTTATTTTGAAGCAATCGGAATAAAAATCTTAACTTTGTATGTTGAATTACGCTGGTAATTACGAATTATGACGTCATTTTCGCCACCGGAAACTTTTTCTACTTACTCAGATTAGAGTCTCTCACTACAAAAGAATCATTCCGCTGGTGAAAATAACGTCATAGTAAAAACGAATGTGCATTCTCATTCATAAATTTCAAACATTTTGCCACGATGACATTGCAATGATTAATTCTTAGTTTGTTTTAAGAATGCGGTAGTATTTTCCTCGAAATTCATGCATTCCGAAGCGTTTACCGTCGTACAGATATATCAGGTATTACGTATATATACCCTGTATTACGTAGGTTGTATGAGAATATAACTCAAAATGACGTCAGATTGGCGCAACTGTACTAAGGTTAAATACATTTAAATATATTGAGATAATAAACCTCAGATTTAACTGGATACATTTAAATCTTATTTTCATGCGACAGTTCAGATGAGAGTACACAATAACCAGAATAGTCAGATGAGATGAGCCGTATTGGCCTGATCCATGGTCTGAAAACCTGATATTAGCCTTCGCCTATGTAAATTCCGTAACGCGTAGCAGAAAAAGAACCATTTAGTTCAGAAAAAAAATAAATTTTTTTTTACAATTTTTGTGTCAAAATGACATATTTCCCCTTTTTTTCCGTTTGAAGGCTTTCTTTTTTCAAGGTAGTGGGATAGCCAAGGGTGGAGTTCGGAGGGCTGTACCCCCCCCCCCCCCTGACCCCAACCTTTCCGAAAGAGAAAAGTTTACTGAATACTTCTAATACGAAATCTCAAGGGATCTCGGAAAAATTCCGTTTAGTAGAATTTTAAAATATTATGAAAGTTTTCAGTTATAGACAAGTACCTTTTTTTTCAGGTATTCTTGAAGACTGTTAAAACCTCCTTTCTATAAAGCACTTCTGAAGAGCATAGGTGCATTACAGTGAAACATGTCTAAACGAAACCTGTCTATAACATAATTCTTTCTCAAAAGGGGAAAAAAATCAAGTTTCGACGAAAGAAACGCCATACAAATATACTTGCTAAGATGGAGACCTGTCTAAAATGGAGCTTTTTCCCAATCCTTTTCAACTTTTTCTTTGCCGGTTTTACTGCAGGGGTGCCACTTCAAAAATTTCTTGGGGAGGGGGGAAGCAAAGTTTTTTTTAGGGACAGGGGTTGAAATAGCGTGCAGGATTGCCCAAATCGTCACAAAATAGAAATATGCCTCCACAATAAAAATTGCAATGTGAGATTTTGCCTTCTTATCTTAACTTCTTTCACAAACGTGATTCTTCAGCGAATATTTTGTTAATTTTATTGGTAGTCCGCGATTTTTTTTTTCGTTTTTTTACACAAAAGCAATTTTTTCACCGATCGCGGTAAACATCGCGAATTTTACGCATTGGAATTAGAAAAAATAGTTAATTCGGCAAATTGGTCACGGAAAAAATCGTCAATTTTTCCAAACGACCGTGGAAAAATATTGCGAATTTCGCCAAAGATCGATGAAACAAATAGCGATTTTCGTCAATTAGTCGCGGAAAAAAATCGCGAGTTTAGTATAACTATTGCGGGAAAATATCGCGACATTCGTCAAAAGATTGAGCAAAAAAAATCACGAATTTAGTCAAACAATTGCGCAAAAAGGGGGAATTGCGTCAAAAGATCGCGAAAACAAATAGCAAATTTCGTCGATCTGTTGCAAAAAAAAAAAAAAAAAAAAAAAAGTCGTGAATTTCGAGACAAACGTTCGAAAAAAAATTGTCAACGATCGGAATTTCGTCAAAGATCGCACAAAAAAATAGTAATTTTTGTCAGTCGGTTGTGGAAAAAGATTCCCGAATTTCAACAAATGATCGCAGAAAAGAGTCTCGAATTTCGCAAAAGATGGAGAAAACAAATAGCGAATCGAGCATTGCAATCGGTTGCAAGAAAAAAAAATCGTGAATTTACACAAATGGTTGAAAACAATCAATTCTGTCAATAATTCGTAGAAAAATAGCGATTTTTGGAAAATCAATCACAAAAAAAAAAGAAACAATCACGGAAAAAAATTCGTGAAATTTAATCGGTCACTAGGTAATCAGCACACGAACACCATCATGATGTTACGAAATTTGCAAATGTTGTGATCCATAGATATAAGAAAATTTTCATTAATAATTTTCTGTCGGTAAAAATTTTTCGCATTCATTTTCTTCCTTCCTCTTCAGACTATGATCTAAATTCCATACAATTCAGAAATCTGCAAAACCTTTGGTCTCAGGTTCCTTGCTCCTGCATTGGGTCGGGCAACACGACCCAATCTGCAGTACGAATCGAGTAGAGTTGACGCGGCTTATTTTCGTTGCGGGTCAGGTTGACTTGGAACATTTTACTACGGTCGGGGCATCGGACTATTTTTTATTCTATTAGTACGAATTTTTAAAATATGTCATACACTTATATTAGGATATTTTCAAGAGAAATCTGTCACAAGGAATTTTTTTGGAAATTGTAGAACGATTGAATGCAAAATTAGTAGTCAATCCTGGCCCGTTATCAAAGGGTTAATTTTTTCTGGTTCAAGTTGGGTTTTCACTATTTTGAATCGGGTTCGTGTTGCCCGAGTTTTCAAAGAAATCCTAAATATTTTCAGATGAAAAACAATAATTTTTCTACATAAAAGATAAAATTGTTATTAGAGATATAATTGTAGTCTACTTTTCGAAATCATATTGAAATATGGATTAATTTCCTTTCATTTCGGGTGAGGTTGCGGTCAATGAAAATTTTTTGGACGTTTCCGGGTTTACTGGAAATTACAGTCCTGCATCGGCTACCCGAAATGCGTTTCGTTTTGAGTTTGGTTGATTCAATTTTTTTTTTTTTTTTGTGGGTCGAGTAAACTTTATACACTTCTGGTTATGCTTTGACTCTTTCGAATCGGGTTTGAGATGAACCGATTATACAAAAGGAGGTTTTGAATAATTTTCAAATGAAAAAACTATATATTTGAATATTAAGTGGTGTATATGTGTTATTTTTTGTACATAAGCGGCAAACTTGTAGATTACTTTTCCATAAATGTATTAAAATATAGATTCATTTTCTTTCACTTCCGGTTCAGGTATAATTCGGCTTGAAGTATGTCGGGTTAAAAAAGGCAGGTTTCGGGTCAGCTACAACCCAATCTAGTGTCAGGCTGTGGAGATTTTTAGGAGCATACTGTATACTGTATATACAATATCATTTAATAAAGCACATGATTTAATAGTATTAACGATTGGAGTAAATATAATGTGACACTAATAAAACAAAATTAACAAATCATATAATTAGGAAATTGAATATACCTCCCCCACCCCCGAAAGAAAAAAGAAAAAAATTCCCCTTAAATTTTAGGCTAAAGAGAGAATTTATCACTAACATTCTCGCCTTGAGAGTGACGAGTTTTCTTTTAATTATGCTATACACAGCTGAGAAGCAATTCATAGAGTTTTTTCTCACATATATTGCTAAAACTAGCCAAAATACTCATTAATGCAAATGTCTCACTTGTAGAATGTTGCAATTAAAAAAAAAAACATTTTTGATAATTATTAGTTTCAATGTCTAAAGTGTTTATTACTTTCTTCTATCTTTACTAGAAGAAAGTATTGGATGCATGAAAATTTTCCACTTCCGGTTTTCGACGGATTTATACGTTTTAGACGGTCCTGAACACGACTAGACTGTTTTTAGAAAATGTCTGTCTGTAAGTTTGTCTGTCTGTTTGTGTGTGTGTCTGTATGTGACAAAAATTTTGTGGGCGCTGTATCTCAAGAACTAATGCACGTAATTTAATAAAACTTTAGATTAAGTTAGAATTTGAAATAAATTGATGCTGATTAGTTTTTGGTGTAAATCGCCCAACAGGTGGCACTGCTATGCTACATTTTTCATGTTAGCACTTCCATTGCTAACATGTTGAAAGGAATGAATGACACCAGAATTTGCGAACCCATTTATTTGAAGAAAAAAAATCTATATTTCGCATAGATAATCAACGGAATATCTTATACCAAATTTCTGGTGCTGTTGTGGCATTCGAGAATTAAAATAAAGTGGCTTCATAAACGTACCACCGCCCTTGAAAGGGTTAATGAATTGTAAGTTTAGTTCTCTAAAACAAACTAACTTTTATTCTGACATATTTACAAAATCATTCTTATTTATAGACATAAAATAATACAAGATCAATAGCGTAGGCTGTGCTTTAAGCACTCGGGGTAAGTAAAAAATTTGAACTCGCTTGCTAGAGGCTACTGTAGTTTCTTATACTGTAATTTTTAATACAGCAGGGTTTGAGAGCTCCTAAAAAATTTAGCACAGTGAACAATATTTGAGATATTATAAAAATCCCACTTAAAGCGATATTAAAAAAAAATACTTTTCCACGCTCAACAACTCAATTTTGAGACACATTTTCAGACTCATTTTTAAAAGTAACAACATGAAACTTGGCGGCGTGATTTATGAAGAGATTTACAAGGGCCCTATGTTTTTATTTTTCGTTCAATTAATTAGAAATTGATTTACAGACAATTATTTTCAGAGTACGATCATTTTTTTTTTTTTTTCAGCGCTATCGTTTCGGGAAATTCGGTTCAAAATGTCCACTTTGACAGCATTTTTTGAAATATATTCTGCCTTTATCAAAAAATCGAGACAATACGGACATTATAAAGTTTCTGAATAAGAGAACCTACCAATTGGATGCATTTTAGAGCAAAAATGAATTTATCAATGTGTCTCAAAATAAGCAGTTTGGATTTGAATACACCCTTAAAATAACTCCACATTTTGAGCATCCCATCCCACATAAAATTTTCGTTTGGTCCCACCTTGAGACCTGCGCGGATTGGGTTGTCCCGACCCGAACCCGAAAATTCCATTGGAACCAAAAACGAATATCGAAAAAAAAGAATCTTCGTCCTCCCGAAACCGAAAGGAAAGAAAATCAATCCATATTTTAATAGAATTACAAAATGTAGTGTGCAATTATATCTCTAATTTCAATTATATAAATATAAATATATATTATATATATATACTCAATAATTTTCAAATACTCTAAAATATTTAAATAGTGGACACCTCGATGACATCGAATTTGTCTCTTATTCGGAGGTGTGCACTAAAACATGCAAATATATTTGTGTTGGGGAGTGACCGTGCGGAGGTCTTGCTGTACTTGCTATTACTTCTGAATAGAGGATAAATTCAACGGCTCCAAGGTGAAGATTTAATAAGTATTCCCTAAATAAAGCTTTCCGCTATTTAGGACTGTCCGTTATGAAACTTTTACTGTATATAGATTTTATCGGAAACAAGTAATATAATTATTTTTAAGTCAATTCCTACTTTTTAATCATAAACATATATAAAATAAACCCGTGCAGCATGAATGTCCCACGTTATCTTCATTGAACATTTTTTTATCATCATCGTTGCGGTATTTTATTTCTGTGGCATCACTCATTGGAGGTAAATCTTTCATTTCATTTATGAAAACAATGGGAGGAATTTTTTTCTCCCATTTGAAACTAAAATTAATTAGTTAAATTTAATGAATTAATTAATATTTGAAAAAACTGTATTAACATAAAGTGTCATCCTCTACAAGTTTAAAAAAATGTATTTGAACTTGAGTGGATGAATAGAAAATATTTTATTAACGATTGAAAATTTGAACAAGATATATAGAGAGAGTGTGTGAGCTAATAGTAGGAATTTAAAAATATTTTAGATTTTCTTTTGAAAAATCGGGTCTACCTGAACAAGAGTGAAAACCCAACCCGAAACCGATACTAACCGGAAATAATGTAAATCAACCCTACCCGCAGGAAAATGTAGAAGTCACAGCAAAAACATAGAAGTAAACGCGACCCGAACCCGACTCGCAATTAAAAAAATTAGGCCCGACCCACAGCCAACTTCAGTACCGGCCGAGAAAGCTCTTGTTTGTTTCTCCCACCTTAAGACGGAATTCATGACGTCAGACCACGTGATCTTCGGCCGCCCGAATCGGATGAGAAAACTCTTATTTGTTTCCCTCCTCCCTAGGACAGCTTTCTCGGCCGATTGGTCCGGCGGAAATCACGCGATCTGACGTCATGAACTCCGTCGTAAGGCGGGAGAAACAAACAAGAGCTTTCTCGGCCGGGATTGAAGTTGGCTGTGCCCGACCCGATCTGGACTGCGAGCAGGATTGGAACCTCCAAACTTCAAGTATCGCTCCTCACCCTCCCATCTCTTGAAGACTCTCCAGGTCCGCCATTGTGGTCGTTGGTTTAATTTTGAGTGGGGGAGGAGAGTGACCGGTAGTAATTTAAATATTGCATTAATGCTCTGATCGATTTCCAAATCAGAACTTTTTAAATATTGATCTGATTCAACCGAAACCTTTTCTAACATTTTTAGGGTTTCGTTCATCTCACGAAACCCTATTACTCCCGCTCCGTTGTCTGTCCGTCACAGAGCCATTCTCAGAAACTATGTAACTTACAGAGTTGAAACTTTGCGTATATATAGCTGAATACCAGCTATGAAGCTCAAAATATGAAATACAAATTTCAATCCGGCTGCTTATAAATTGAGTTCTGCTGAATGGATTTTGATGGGACGTGCACTGTTAGTTCGATAATGTATCAGGGAAATGTTTTAGCATATAACAGATTATTCTACGTTGCTTAGTTATGGAATTAGGAGGAAAAGAACCCGATCACGAAAGATTAGCCTTTTTAAAAGTTTCTGCTCGAGGAATTTTGATGGAGCCTGCATTGTTAGTTATAAAATTATGAAGGGAAATTTCTATAATCAGATGAACCCGAATACGAAAGATTAGTCTTTTTTAAAAGTTTCTGCTGGAAGGATTTCGATCTAAATTGCATTGTTAGTTGGAAATTTTTGGGGGAAGGTTTTAGGGTATAATACACCTTTTTATGTTGTTTATTAGTTATAGAGTGATGGGAGAAAGTTATATAATTAGGTCAACCCGATTATGAAAGGGAATTTCATCCCGAACGAGAAAAACTCCCGTTATGCTAAATGGATTTTTTATGGGACTTACATTGTCACTTAGGTAATTTTAGGGGAGGGGAAGTTTTAGTGTATAACACATCGCTCTACTTGCTTAGTTATAGATCTATGGGAGAAAATTCTGTAATTAGGTCAAGGTCAAACAGAACGGGGAGTCACATACACTGTAACATATTACAACCGTCTCGCGATAAGATTTTAAACAAGGAAAATACTTAAATCTAGATATTTAATAGAAATAAAGACTTGCAAACATGTTACGAGTTCCATTTATATACAAATAGAAGGGCGTTTCTAAACAAATGGGTACCGTAATTTCGCGCGTAAACGCCGCACCTCAGACAGTTCGATTTCCTACCGGAATTTATTTTAAATAAAATGCGACTTACTTCTGCTTAGCACTTATTTGACTTCTTATTTTCAATACAATTTCCGGTTTGAAAAAGACTTAACTAAGCTGCGGCGCATACGCGCGAAATTACGGTAAGTGTGGTCGAAGATCGCACAAAGGGTTTCGTTTAATGTTCCTTTCAAAACACTTTATCCTTTCTTTAATAAATTTAATTTAAAAAAAAAGTCATTATAAAGTAAAAATTTACTGGTCTATATTTCTCGTTTTGTTTAAATATCTGAACCGGTTCGATAGCTGCCGTAGCCCGCTATTATACTCTGTCATAATAATATCTGTCATGGGGACTAAATGCGATATTAAAAATAATCAATTACAAAATTAAATATGTCGTATAGATACCTTCAAAATGTCAAAATATGCCAATATTTCCATAATGGGGGTTTTTATCATGATTCAATACGTTCTTCAAACTCATAGGACGTTATAATCACTTGCTGACGTTATATCTACTTGCTTTCTCTGTTACTCATATTGATACTCTCTTTGTATTATTCTCAAACATTTGAAAAAGTCCGTTAATCTTCCAATAGGATGTCAGATTAATTTTCCTTTTAATTCTCTAATGACGCTGTATTAAGCTGCTTTCTGCATTTACACATACTCATACTCCTGATATTGTTGAGAAATGTTTGAAAATTTCCGTTTTATTACCAATACGACGTCCTATTAATCTGTTTTTTTTTATTGGTGAAACTTTTTATTTCATTTTCATTTTCCACATTGAAATCTTTTAATAGAAAATTAATTATTGTAGAAAGAATTTTATTTTGAATTTTTAATTGTTGGCAACTGCTATAACGAAAAATGTTTAAATTTAATAGGGAAAGGCTGTTAGATTTTTGGTTTTTTATCTCTCTATATTAAAATAATGCATTTTTTTTTTCAAATTTTAGGATTTTGAGCTTCATAGTATGTATTCAGCTATAAATATATACACCAAATTTCATGTCTGTAAGTTATATAGTTTCTGAGAACCGGCTCTGTAACGGACAGACAACGTAGCGGGACGAATAGGGTTTCGTGAGATGAACGAAACCCTAATAAAGAAGGTTAAATATACTAAACCAATGTTTTCCAACATAATACTTAACGATATTTTAAAGTTGTACTAATATACTTTAAAAAATAAACACATGTCTGTTTGTAGGAAATAAACTCTGCGACTACCGAACCGATTAAAAAAATTCTTTCACTGCTTCATTGTTGATAAACAAAGTTCCCAAGTAGGCTGCATAGTATCTGTTTTCCTTTTATTTATTTATTTTGGAAGGATGTAGCTGAAAATGGATTTGAATGGAGGTTTTCTCACTCATTTAAGTCTCATGTTCGCCTAATGCAGTATAAGAATGGAGTTTCTTCAAAATACAGCTTGATTAGTAATTTTTAGTTCACAGGCTATCAAAGTGTGAGAGCTAATGTGCCTGCAAGTTCTGTATGTACATACGTACGTAACGCGATAACTCCTGATAGAAATGTCCGATATGTTTCAAATTTTGTATATTTAGGTTCATTCTGGTAAGGGGCTTCTGTGATTAGTTTTGGGGGTTCATTGGTTAAGTATGAAGTGAGTGAACGGCGGGCTAAATCCCCCTCCCTCCTATTTAATTTATTGTCGATTTCTGTATTTTTCGAGGTGCATTATTCATTGAAACAACAGTACAACATGCAATTAGTGTGAATAGCCTGTGAGCTCAATGCCATCAGTTTAACCGGGCACTTTTCTTTATATTATATTACCTGTAGCAGTATAATTTTCGCTAATGCAAAGAGGCACACAAATACCTCTTGGCATATTTCAACAATCAGCATGTGTGCAAAACCGCGAGTTTTGCTAGCATCTCTCTATATTAAAATAAATTGAATACACATAAAATACATTTTCGTTTACCCATTTTATCTTTTTTGTACTATTTATTTTTTATAGTCATTGTTGAACACGATATAAATGCGGTATATTATTTTTGTGCCAACATTGATTTCAGAAAACCTTTCATTTCATTTATAAAAAAAATCCCTGACGGCTCGGCGTACCGGCACAGGTAGAATTTGAAGACGCAGATCGTGGGGCGCCTGTTTGTTGGGAATTGCGGAAGAAATGATATTTTTGCCATGATGCGCAGTTGAAACCACCCACTTCGAAACATAACTTGTTTGCAGGCGGAGCCCGCAGGAATTTTTTTTAATTTATTATTATTATTATTATTATTATTATTATTATTATTTTGCTATAAGGGTTGGTCCTATAAAAAACTTGTCAATATAAAAGTCTTAGAAAATATTAAGAAGATTTATAAGAAATTTAAGCGAATTTGATATCTTGTGAATGGACGAAGTTATGAATTTTTTCTTCTAAAACCACCTCCACCCCCCCTTGGGGCCATTTTTAATGATATTAAAAATTTGTCATACATAAATTTTCGGCCTATTTCCTAGAAGTAATAATAACTTTAAACGGATTCGATAGTATCATAATTAAGAAATTATGGGGTTTTTTCTGTTTTCACAAAAAGCCCCCCCCCCCCATCCCCCATCCCCCCTTCGTTCAATTTTGCTCATTAACGAACTTTTATGAGAGAGCCAAGATTTTATGCTCCTTGATTTTATGTTTCAGTTTGGGAGAGATGTGTGCAGAATTATTCGAGTTATCGTGTCCATAAAAAATTGATAGAGATAGATAGATAGATAGATAAAGTTTTGAACTGGGGGTGGTTTTGGGTTCTGGGAGTTATGATCGGCGTAGATCTGCAAAAATTTTCAAAAATTCCATATTAGGTGAGAATGTAGTAGGTAGTATTTCTTACGAAATCTACCTAAAAAGGTAACCACCGCCGCCAAAGTCAATGAAGATTTTGTGCCTTGAAGTCTTTCTGGACTACAAAAACTGACCTATTTGGTCGAAAGTTTCATGCTTTTCTAGTATATACTAAATTGTAGTCCCTCACGGACGCATTTTTCAATATTCGAACTGTAAATATTTTTTTGCGCGATTTAAATCCAAAAATTTTTGTCTAAAATCGACAACTTGAAATTTGAACGGCCGCCATTTTCTCCAGGATCGAAAAATTGAAAAAAACTACAAAATATCGTCAATTTTAAGGTTTTTTTTTTTTTTTTTTTTTGTTACTGAAAAGCAGATTCCGTGATTCATTTGGCACTGCGGCACGCTTCAATTTTTGCACACCCCTGTGTCAAAGGCCACCAGAGGACCAATTTTCAACCAATTTCCCAATAAAAAATTGTTTTTAAAACTTCAAGATATGCTCTTTCACTTGAAAAAAAAACATCATTATTTCTAAATAATTACGCTAAAAAAATCGCAAACAAATACGTAAATAAAAAAAAAATTAAAAAACCCGACTGCGTAAAAAGCGAACGGAGCTTTTGACTGTAAAATAGTCTAGGAAGCGTCGTCTTCATTTTGAAAGACCTATCCAATGATATGCCACTCAACATGGTGCGTAAAATTTTTTTTTCGTCTCTACCGCCATTTTGTATTTTACGGTCGCCATTTTGAATTTATGAAAACAAAACCTAACCTATAACCATCGGATGGTTAAGACGAACTGATAGAGACCTCGGAACAGATGCTTTACACTCACGCAAACATGTAAACATAAGTTTGGCGATTCTTTGGTTGGCGCGATTTTCAAGACCGCGCCAAACGAATAACTTAATACAATGTCTAGGTTGCCATTAAAGGAAAAAATCCCCTACATTTGGCGACTTTTTTCCTTTTTTAACCAATTATTATTTTTTTTTCTGCGTGAGTGTAAAGCATCTTAGCCGAGACCTCATTCATTAAAATCCATCCAGCCGTTGGGATGTTTCGAGGGTATAAAGAAATCCACATACATACATACCGAGATACGCGTCAAACACATAACCCTTCTTGGCAGTCGGGTAAAAAATGGAGAATTTTTTTTTTTATTAATTTTTTTAAGTTATAACATGCCTTAATTAAGGTAATCTCTTACTTTGAATTACTTAAGCAAATACTTTTACTAAATCATTTTCCAGTTTTGCCGACACACTCAAAAATTTAGTCTGTTATATCACATTTTAGTAGGTAATATCGACAAACAGACAGTGGCAATTTTTGAACCTCTCACATTTTTGTTGGTAGAAATATTTATTCTTTTCATTATTGTCACTGGCAACTCCTTGAATTCTCGATAACCTATTTTGCATCAAAATTACTTTTTAAAAAAATGTACAAAAGTAGTTTTGATTCTGCTCAGTCAGTTTGTGAAAAACATTGTACGCATTATCCGATGAGTAGTAGTACGCTTTAAGCGATGTCCTTAACGTTAATTGAAATTAGGGAATGATGGTGAAAACGACATTGTCCTCATTAGAAAGAGATACGTCTTAAACGGAGATTTATTAAGGAGAGTCCACTGTAATAGGATTTCCCTTATAAATCCTACGAATAGAGAGGCTAATCGTTTCCTCTACTTGACAGGCCGGAACGATTTTTTTTTTTATATATTTATTTCATCGTTGAATAAAGAATAACAAAAGATTGCACATATAGTAATACGGACACGTGCATGTTTTCACATGTTCGGCACGATTCACAGGCCGGAACGATTTTTTTTTTTTTTTTTTTTTTTTATTTCATCGTTGAATAAAGAATAACAAAAGATTGCATATATAGTAATACGGACACGTGCATGTTTTCACATGTTCGGCACTAGATGTCAGCACTACGTTTCGCCACCTATACACAATACCAAGACTCCCTTACTATGATAAGGAGGCCTTGCACAACACAATGGTTTGTAATTAGTAGTTCATGTTTGTGATACCAGATAGCAGCACTAAAATAGAAGTACACAAAAAAAAACGCTCTCCAGAAGAGCAATAATTGCAATTCATTGCAATAATGTATTACTAAACTAATTCTTCATTTTCTCACTGGATAATTTTTAACTATTCATTATTATAGTTATGTTAAACTATTTGTTTTGATATATTGAAAAAGCAGAACTGGTTGCAGCTTTTACGCAGAGGAGTGTATTCGGAAATTTTCCAGCACTGGAACATTTGATTTTGTATTGTATGGTCCACAGCTACAGGGGGCAATACTACGAAAAGTGCGTATTCATTCCGATGTTTTGACTGATAAAAAGAAAACCTTATCTTTTCCATGTGAAATGTTTGACAGGGGGGGGGGGGGGGGGGATTATATTTTAACAATTTATTCTGCCGCCGATTTTTCTACGGATAACCAATCAAGGAGCTTTCTTGGGCGGCATAATTTTTATAATTTAGGGTTTTTTTTTTGTTTTTTGTTTTTTTTTATAGTAACGTTTAAGCCTATCAGAGATACGTCAAATTTGCCTCGCAGATGTTAAAACTTTGGGGTTGTGATGTATGCATATTTTTAAAATATCTTCTCAGGAAAATATTATTTTTAAGTTATTTTTCCTGTGTACTCTTCTTAAAGCAGATCTCTTTCTTTCTTAGTTGTCAAAATATTTCTAAAATATAGACTAAATTTGTGATTTTATGTGTTAAAATCTTAGCGAAACTGGGTAAGAATTTAACACTTGAAAAAAAAAGAGAGACATTTTTCAAGAAGAGGAGTTTACAGGAAAGAAAAAACAATTTAAAATATTAATTTCCTGAAGAAATATTTTAAATATACGAATGCATCACACGACCTTATGTTTAACATTAGCAAGGCAATTTGAGATCTCAAAGATGAACAGCCTTAACGAAGGAATGCCGCCCTATTCCTGACAACCAGTTTTTATTGTCCAAATACGTTGTTTCCAATTGGACACCAGTATTTTTGCAAAGAAAATTTCACCTTAACTCAAAATTTCAGAAATGGCAAAATGAAAAAAAAAAGTTTGTCAGGAAAAGCGGTGCCAAAACAATAATAATTGGAAACAACACATTTGAACGATAAAATTTGGTTGTCACGAATAGGGCGGCTTTCGTTCGTTATTTAAAACAAAAAGCTAAATTATAAAAAATCAAACTTCTTGCTATATTGGCTATCCGTACACAAATCGGCGTCAAAATAAGTCGTTAAAAATGCAATCCCCGAAAAAATATATACATATATTTGACATGGAAAAGACAAGTTTTACTGCTTATATCAGTCGAAACAGAGCAATGAATGTGCATTTTCCACATTCCACAACATTACTCCTTGTGGCTGCAGACCATATACAATACAAAGTATAATATATAATGTCACAGTACTGGAAAATTTACTAGTGCATTTGTATCCGTAAAACCTGCAACAACCTCTGCTTCTTAAATATATCAAAACAAATAGGCATAACTATAATGATCAGCAGTTAAAAAAATTATCAATGATAAAATGTAAGAATTAGTTTATAGTGTATTTAAAATCCACTTCAACAGAACATTTCTTGTAACTTCAGTTTAGTGCTGCCATCTCGTATCGTAAATATTAACTACTAATTCCAATCCATTGTATCATAAACTAACAACTCATCTGTCCGTTGCGGCGTTCCGCGGTCCCGTCAAAAAATAGAACACAATTTACTGTATTGGGCAGGAAGATTGAAACCGGATTCTTATTAATAATGTGGAAAAATCGCGAGAAAACGTTAAAAGTCACGAAAATTTATTTCGAAAGTCGCGTAGGATAAAGTTTACTATATTGAGCTAAAAGATTAAAACAGGATTTCTTGTATGATTGACGAAAAATCGTCTAGAAACACTAAAAAACTCTAAAAATCTCAACAAAAAAAAATCGCAAAAAGATAGCGTAAAATTAAAAAATCGCTGTATGAATATCGATTAAACTTTATTGAAAGGGGGACAAAATTTACAATATTGTGCAAAGAGATTGAGACCGGATTAGTTTTACTAATGTGGGAAAATCGCCTTGAAACTATTAAAAAATCGCTAAAAATCTCATAAAAATTTTCTAAAAATACAAAACGTGCGGAGCACAAAATTTACTACAGTATAGACTAAACACTGTAACCGGAATTCTTACACGAAACGCAGAAATCGCCTCGAAATGCGAAAAACGCTGAAAATTGCATCGAAAATCGTACTATATTTTAGGCTAAAACTTTGAAACCGAATTCTAGATGAACGAACCAATTCCCGTTGAAATCGGTGACATAGAACTCCCAGACAAAAATGCGACGTTATTGTTCGAAAATGGTGGTAAGTGAAGTCTATATTTAGGAAAACATCCTTTGAAATGTAAATAAATGGGAAATTGGATCTAAAATGGCCTCCCCATCCTCAAATTCAAATCTATATCTTAATTTTCGCTCATTAGTAAATTTTCGCAAAGCAAATGGGGGGATCGGCCGGGAAACAGATCACTTTGTAGTTCAGTTTTTAATGAATGCCACCCCTGTCTGGTTCTTTCTCTGATTGTTTGAAATGACGCTGTCAGATTTTTGCAAAATTAAGAAAAATTACTAGGCGATTTTACAGAAATTGGATATTCGGATGCAAAAAAATTTTCTGCTTTTGTATGGCAAGTTTCAAATTAACTTTACAAACTTTATTTAAACTTATTACTTACTTCAAACCTTAAATAATTTTAGTGAAAATTCTCAAATTTCTTCGTTTCTTTTGCCGTTTTGGTAAAAAAGTTAGCTTTATTGATGAGTGTTTTTTGTTAGTTTTTAATTAATATCTCGGCTAATTACAGTCCGATTTCTTCGAAAATTAAAATTCTGGATTTCCGAAATTTTTTCCCGTCGATCGGCGCTTTGAGCTTGTAATATCTTGCATATTACATGGTGAATAAAAATTCTATAGACCTTATACAGGGCTGCACAAAAGAATTCGAGTTAATTTTCGTTTTCTGCAGGAAATTGCTGAAAGCTAATTTTCAATTGCGTTTCCTAACTGAATTAAATGTTAGCATACTATGTAGTATATGTACACATAATCTTCAGGTTATATACAGGGAATGACAAAAGAATGTGAATACTTTTTCGATTATAGATGGTAACTGCTGAAAATGGGTTTACAAATGCGTTAAGGTTTTTCCAACCTGTTTACTTAGATATGAAATTATATCTTATTAAAGTATTCTGAATGTGTTGGAAAGTGTTTCATAATCTATGCTTAACGCATATATATATTGTATTTACCTTTAGGTTTTCCCTTTAGGATGGGAAATATTAGACTCGGACGGGAAAAACGAAACCCTGATGCTTTTTAAATATGACGTCATTTTCAAATGTGCCAGCATACTTTGAGGGGTGGATTGTGATCAGGCAAATTAAATTGAAGATATACAGGGTGTCCCTTGTTAACGTTGAGCAATTCCATTTGCGTCAAAATAGTTTTTTAGCACTTTCCAACATAGTTGAAACGTGTTTATGAATTCGGTCCGTCTCTTCGTCCGCGCTTTAACTCGCGTAAATAGTACTCTGAATGTCATTTAATTAATATATGTTGTTGAGGTTTACCATGGCATGTTCGCTATTGAAAATGGAGTATGTAGCATTTATTAGTTCATGAACAGGAACACTCAAAAGTATTCCGTTACCTTATGATCAATGAGGAAAAAGTCATTTGCGATGTATTTTAAAGATTTACATATTTCAAACATATTGAAATTGTTATACATCATTGAGGTGCACTACAAGGTGTTTGCTATAGAATAGGGTGTGAATAACATTTATCGTTTATTTACTGGAACATACAAAAGAATTCAACTACAACAGTACTCTGTCTATTAGCAATAATTTCTGTAAGTGCGCTTTCAATTGTCGTATGCAATTTTAAATTCAACGAATTTCTTGCATATTACTGGATGTGTATAGATTCTATAGATAGCATTCAGGGCTGCAGAAAAGAATTGGAGTACATTTTTGCTTCGTGACGGAAATTGCTAAAAGGGATTTATCTGTGTTATGCGTTTCCTAACTTAGCAAGATTTTTACATATCCTCTTTAATAAAAAGCTACGTGTTGCTGACGACTGGCGTTTTTGCTAATCGTTGCTTCAGATTAATTAATCTCGGAAAATGAAACATTTGAAGTTACTGAAAAAATGAATAGCGCGAAAAGTATTTGTCAGAAAATTGTTAGACAAACTGCGTTAGAAAGGTAAAAAATGGTATTCTCCTGGATATAAATTTCAAATCTAATGATTATGCCGTTTTTCAAATATTAAATTTGAAAAATTACCAAATTTCACAATGGAGTACCATAGAGAAACCTTCACGCTTAAAAAGATAATGATAACGGTAATATGTCCTGACGTGTATACTGACTATATAATATAATGCTATACATATAGTCAGATCCATATGGCTTTAAAACACAAAGTCAAATTCTAGGTCAATATTTCGTTTGATTAAAGGTGCGTTAAGAGAAACTGACCAGCGTAGCAGGCGTAGCTTGCCAGTGTATGTATACAAATCTATAGATCACATACACTGCGTTAGAAAGGTAAAAAATGGTATTCTCCTTGATATAAATTTCAAATCTAATGATTATGCCGTTTTTCAAATATTAAATTTGAAAAATTACCAAATTTCACAATGGAGTACCATAGAGAAACCTTCACGCTTAAAAAGATAATGATAACGGTAATATGTCCTGACGTGTATACTGGCTATATAATATAATGCTATACATATAGTCAGATCCATATGGCTTTAAAACACAAAGTCAAATTCTAGGTCAATATTTCGTTTGATTAAAGGTGCGTTAAGAGAAACTGACCAGCGTAGCAGGCGTAGCTTGCCAGTGTATGTATACAAATCTATAGATCACATACACTGCGTTAGAAAGGTAAAAAATGGTATTCTCCTTGATATAAATTTCAAATCTAATGATTATGCCGTTTTTCAAATATTAAATTTGAAAAATTACCAAATTTCACAATGGAGTACCATAGAGAAACCTTCACGCTTAAAAAGATAATGATAACGGTAATATGTCCTGACGTGTATACTGGCTATATAATATAATGCTATACATATAGTCAGATCCATATGGCTTTAAAACACAAAGTCAAATTCTAGGTCAATATTTCGTTTGATTAAAGGTGCGTTAAGAGAAACTGACCAGCGTAGCGGGCGTAGCTTGCCAGTGTATGTATACAAATCTATAGATCACATACACTGCGTTAGAAAGGTAAAAAATGGTATTCTCCTTGATATAAATTTCAAATCTAATGATTATGCCGTTTTTCAAATATTAAATTTGAAAAATTACCAAATTTCACAATGGAGTACCATAGCGAAACCTTCACGCTTAAAAAGATAATGATAACGGTAATATGTCCTGACGTGTATACTGGCTATATAATATAATGCTATACATATAGTCAGATCCATATGGCTTTAAAACACAAAGTCAAATTCTAGGTCAATATTTCGTTTGATTAAAGGTGCGTTAAGAGAAACTGACCAGCGTAGCGGGCGTAGCTTGCCAGTGTATGTATACAAATCTATAGATCACATACACTGCGTTAGAAAGGTAAAAAATGGTATTCTCCTTGATATAAATTTCAAATCTAATGATTATGCCGTTTTTCAAATATTAAATTTGAAAAATTACCAAATTTCACAATGGAGTACCATAGAGAAACCTTCACGCTTAAAAAGATAATGATAACGGTAATATGTCCTGACGTGTATACTGGCTATATAATATAATGCTATACATATAGTCAGATCCATATGGCTTTAAAACACAAAGTCAAATTCTAGGTCAATATTTCGTTTGATTAAAGGTGCGTTAAGAGAAACTGACCAGCGTAGCGGGCGTAGCTTGCCAGTGTATGTATACAAATCTATAGATCACATACACTGCGTTAGAAAGGTAAAAAATGGTATTCTCCTTGATATAAATTTCAAATCTAATGATTATGCCGTTTTTCAAATATTAAATTTGAAAAATTACCAAATTTCACAATGGAGTACCATAGAGAAACCTTCACGCTTAAAAAGATAATGATAACGGTAATATGTCCTGACGTGTATACTGGCTATATAATATAATGCTATACATATAGTCAGATCCATATGGCTTTAAAACACAAAGTCAAATTCTAGGTCAATATTTCGTTTGATTAAAGGTGCGTTAAGAGAAACTGACCAGCGTAGCAGGCGTAGCTTGCCAGTGTATGTATACAAATTTATAGATCACATACACTGCGTTAGAAAGGTAAAAAATGGTATTCTCCTTGATATAAATTTCAAATCTAATGATTATGCCGTTTTTCAAATATTAAATTTGAAAAATTACCAAATTTCACAATGGAGTACCATACTGAAACCTTCACGCTTAAAAAGATAATGATAACGGTAATATGTCCTGACGTGTATACTGGCTATATAATATAATGCTATACATATAGTCAGATCCATATGGCTTTAAAACACAAAGTCAAATTCTAGGTCAATATTTCGTTTGATTAAAGGTGCGTTAAGAGAAACTGACCAGCGTAGCAGGCGTAGCTTGCCAGTGTATGTATACAAATCTATAGATCACATACACTGCGTTAGAAAGGTAAAAAATGGTATTCTCCTTGATATAAATTTCAAATCTAATGATTATGCCGTTTTTCAAATATTAAATTTGAATAATTACCAAATTTCACAATGGAGTACCGTAGAGAAACCTTCACGCTTAAAAAGATAATGATAACGGTAATATATCCTGACGTGTATACTGGCTATATAATATAATGCTATACATATAGTCAGATCCATATGGCTTTAAAACACAAAGTCAAATTCTAGGTCAATATTTCGCTTGATTAAAGGTGCGTTAAGAGAAACTGACCAGCGTAGCGGGCGTAGCTTGCCAGTGTATGTATACAAATCTATAGATCACATACACTGCGTTAGAAAGGTAAAAAATGGTATTCTCCTTGATATAAATTTCAAATCTAATGATTATGCCGTTTTTCAAATATTAAATTTGAAAAATTACGAAATTTCACAATGGAGTACCATACTGAAACCTTCACGCTTAAAAAGATAATGATAACGGTAATATGTCCTGACGTGTATACTGGCTATATAATATAATGCTATACATATAGTCAGATCCATATGGCTTTAAAACACAAAGTCAAATTCTAGGTCAATATTTCGTTTGATTAAAGGTGCGTTAAGAGAAACTGACCAGCGTAGCAGGCGTAGCTTGCCAGTGTATGTATACAAATCTATAGATCACATACACTGCGTTAGAAAGGTAAAAAATGGTATTCTCCTTGATATAAATTTCAAATCTAATGATTATGCCGTTTTTCAAATATTAAATTTGAAAAATTACCAAATTTCACAATGGAGTACCATAGAGAAACCTTCACGCTTAAAAAGATAATGATAACGGTAATATGTCCTGACGTGTATACTGGCTATATAATATAATGCTATACATATAGTCAGATCCATATGGCTTTAAAACACAAAGTCAAATTCTAGGTCAATATTTCGTTTGATTAAAGGTGCGTTAAGAGAAACTGACCAGCGTAGCAGGCGTAGCTTGCCAGTGTATGTATACAAATCTATAGATCACATACACTGCGTTAGAAAGGTAAAAAATGGTATTCTCCTTGATATAAATTTCAAATCTAATGATTATGCCGTTTTCAAATATTAAATTTGAAAAATTACCAAATTTCACAATGGAGTACCATAGAGAAACCTTCACGCTTAAAAAGATAATGATAACGGTAATATGTCCTGACGTGTATACTGGCTATATAATATAATGCTATACATATAGTCAGATCCATATGGCTTTAAAACACAAAGTCAAATTCTAGGTCAATATTTCGTTTGATTAAAGGTGCGTTAAGAGAAACTGACCAGCGTAGCGGGCGTAGCTTGCCAGTGTATGTATACAAATCTATAGATCACATACACTGCGTTAGAAAGGTAAAAAATGGTATTCTCCTTGATATAAATTTCAAATCTAATGATTATGCCGTTTTTCAAATATTAAATTTGAAAAATTACCAAATTTCACAATGGAGTACCATAGAGAAACCTTCACGCTTAAAAAGATAATGATAACGGTAATATGTCCTGACGTGTATACTGGCTATATAATATAATGCTATACATATAGTCAGATCCATATGGCTTTAAAACACAAAGTCAAATTCTAGGTCAATATTTCGTTTGATTAAAGGTGCGTTAAGAGAAACTGACCAGCGTAGCGGGCGTAGCTTGCCAGTGTATGTATACAAATCTATAGATCACATAAACTGCGTTAGAAAGGTAAAAAATGGTATTCTCCTTGATATAAATTTCAAATCTAATGATTATGCCGTTTTTCAAATATTAAATTTGAAAAATTACCAAATTTCACAATGGAGTACCGTAGAGAAACCTTCACGCTTAAAAAGATAATGATAACGGTAATATATCCTGACGTGTATACTGGCTATATAATATAATGCTATACATATAGTCAGATCCATATGGCTTTAAAACACAAAGTCAAATTCTAGGTCAATATTTCGTTTGATTAAAGGTGCGTTAAGAGAAACTGACCAGCGTAGCGGGCGTAGCTTGCCAGTGTATGTATACAAATCTATAGATCACATACACTGCGTTAGAAAGGTAAAAAATGGTATTCTCCTGGATATAAATTTCAAATCTAATGATTATGCCGTTTTTCAAATATTAAATTTGAAAAATTACGAAATTTCACAATGGAGTACCATACTGAAACCTTCACGCTTAAAAAGATAATGATAACGGTAATATGTCCTGACGTGTATACTGGCTATATAATATAATGCTATACATATAGTCAGATCCATATGGCTTTAAAACACAAAGTCAAATTCTAGGTCAATATTTCGTTTGATTAAAGGTGCGTTAAGAGAAACTGACCAGCGTAGCAGGCGTAGCTTGCCAGTGTATGTATACAAATCTATAGATCACATACACTGCGTTAGAAAGGTAAAAAATGGTATTCTCCTTGATATAAATTTCAAATCTAATGATTATGCCGTTTTTCAAATATTAAATTTGAAAAATTACCAAATTTCACAATGGAGTACCATAGAGAAACCTTCACGCTTAAAAAGATAATGATAACGGTAATATGTCCTGACGTGTATACTGGCTATATAATATAATGCTATACATATAGTCAGATCCATATGGCTTTAAAACACAAAGTCAAATTCTAGGTCAATATTTCGTTTGATTAAAGGTGCGTTAAGAGAAACTGACCAGCGTAGCAGGCGTAGCTTGCCAGTGTATGTATACAAATCTATAGATCACATACACTGCGTTAGAAAGGTAAAAAATGGTATTCTCCTTGATATAAATTTCAAATCTAATGATTATGCCGTTTTCAAATATTAAATTTGAAAAATTACCAAATTTCACAATGGAGTACCATAGAGAAACCTTCACGCTTAAAAAGATAATGATAACGGTAATATGTCCTGACGTGTATACTGGCTATATAATATAATGCTATACATATAGTCAGATCCATATGGCTTTAAAACACAAAGTCAAATTCTAGGTCAATATTTCGTTTGATTAAAGGTGCGTTAAGAGAAACTGACCAGCGTAGCGGGCGTAGCTTGCCAGTGTATGTATACAAATCTATAGATCACATACACTGCGTTAGAAAGGTAAAAAATGGTATTCTCCTTGATATAAATTTCAAATCTAATGATTATGCCGTTTTTCAAATATTAAATTTGAAAAATTACCAAATTTCACAATGGAGTACCATAGAGAAACCTTCACGCTTAAAAAGATAATGATAACGGTAATATGTCCTGACGTGTATACTGGCTATATAATATAATGCTATACATATAGTCAGATCCATATGGCTTTAAAACACAAAGTCAAATTCTAGGTCAATATTTCGTTTGATTAAAGGTGCGTTAAGAGAAACTGACCAGCGTAGCGGGCGTAGCTTGCCAGTGTATGTATACAAATCTATAGATCACATAAACTGCGTTAGAAAGGTAAAAAATGGTATTCTCCTTGATATAAATTTCAAATCTAATGATTATGCCGTTTTTCAAATATTAAATTTGAAAAATTACCAAATTTCACAATGGAGTACCGTAGAGAAACCTTCACGCTTAAAAAGATAATGATAACGGTAATATATCCTGACGTGTATACTGGCTATATAATATAATGCTATACATATAGTCAGATCCATATGGCTTTAAAACACAAAGTCAAATTCTAGGTCAATATTTCGTTTGATTAAAGGTGCGTTAAGAGAAACTGACCAGCGTAGCGGGCGTAGCTTGCCAGTGTATGTATACAAATCTATAGATCACATACACTGCGTTAGAAAGGTAAAAAATGGTATTCTCCTGGATATAAATTTCAAATCTAATGATTATGCCGTTTTTCAAATATTAAATTTGAAAAATTACCAAATTTCACAATGGAGTACCATAGAGAAACCTTCACGCTTAAAAAGATAATGATAACGGTAATATGTCCTGACGTGTATACTGACTATATAATATAATGCTATACATATAGTCAGATCCATATGGCTTTAAAACACAAAGTCAAATTCTAGGTCAATATTTCGTTTGATTAAAGGTGCGTTAAGAGAAACTGACCAGCGTAGCAGGCGTAGCTTGCCAGTGTATGTATACAAATCTATAGATCACATACACTGCGTTAGAAAGGTAAAAAATGGTATTCTCCTTGATATAAATTTCAAATCTAATGATTATGCCGTTTTTCAAATATTAAATTTGAAAAATTACCAAATTTCACAATGGAGTACCATAGAGAAACCTTCACGCTTAAAAAGATAATGATAACGGTAATATGTCCTGACGTGTATACTGGCTATATAATATAATGCTATACATATAGTCAGATCCATATGGCTTTAAAACACAAAGTCAAATTCTAGGTCAATATTTCGTTTGATTAAAGGTGCGTTAAGAGAAACTGACCAGCGTAGCGGGCGTAGCTTGCCAGTGTATGTATACAAATCTATAGATCACATACACTGCGTTAGAAAGGTAAAAAATGGTATTCTCCTTGATATAAATTTCAAATCTAATGATTATGCCGTTTTTCAAATATTAAATTTGAAAAATTACCAAATTTCACAATGGAGTACCATAGAGAAACCTTCACGCTTAAAAAGATAATGATAACGGCAATATGTCCTGACGTGTATACTGGCTATATAATATAATGCTATACATATAGTCAGATCCATATGGCTTTAAAACACAAAGTCAAATTCTAGGTCAATATTTCGTTTGATTAAAGGTGCGTTAAGAGAAACTGACCAGCGTAGCAGGCGTAGCTTGCCAGTGTATGTATACAAATCTATAGATCACATACACTGCGTTAGAAAGGTAAAAAATGGTATTCTCCTTGATATAAATTTCAAATCTAATGATTATGCCGTTTTTCAAATATTAAATTTGAAAAATTACCAAATTTCACAATGGAGTACCATAGAGAAACCTTCACGCTTAAAAAGATAATGATAACGGTAATATGTCCTGACGTGTATACTGACTATATAATATAATGCTATACATATAGTCAGATCCATATGGCTTTAAAACACAAAGTCAAATTCTAGGTCAATATTTCGTTTGATTAAAGGTGCGTTAAGAGAAACTGACCAGCGTAGCAGGCGTAGCTTGCCAGTGTATGTATACAAATCTATAGATCACATACACTGCGTTAGAAAGGTAAAAAATGGTATTCTCCTTGATATAAATTTCAAATCTAATGATTATGCCGTTTTTCAAATATTAAATTTGAAAAATTACCAAATTTCACAATGGAGTACCATAGAGAAACCTTCACGCTTAAAAAGATAATGATAACGGTAATATGTCCTGACGTGTATACTGGCTATATAATATAATGCTATACATATAGTCAGATCCATATGGCTTTAAAACACAAAGTCAAATTCTAGGTCAATATTTCGTTTGATTAAAGGTGCGTTAAGAGAAACTGACCAGCGTAGCGGGCGTAGCTTGCCAGTGTATGTATACAAATCTATAGATCACATACACTGCGTTAGAAAGGTAAAAAATGGTATTCTCCTTGATATAAATTTCAAATCTAATGATTATGCCGTTTTTCAAATATTAAATTTGAAAAATTACCAAATTTCACAATGGAGTACCATAGAGAAACCTTCACGCTTAAAAAGATAATGATAACGGTAATATGTCCTGACGTGTATACTGGCTATATAATATAATGCTATACATATAGTCAGATCCATATGGCTTTAAAACACAAAGTCAAATTCTAGGTCAATATTTCGTTTGATTAAAGGTGCGTTAAGAGAAACTGACCAGCGTAGCGGGCGTAGCTTGCCAGTGTATGTATACAAATCTATAGATCACATAAACTGCGTTAGAAAGGTAAAAAATGGTATTCTCCTTGAAATAAGTTTTTTACAAATAATTTTAAGTCTTTGTATGATGCGGACATAGTCTATAAATATATTTTAAAAGTTTTTACAGATGATTTTAAGTCTTTTTATGGTGTAGGCATAGTCTATGTATTGAGATGTTCGGTGATTATTAGTCTACAACGTTTCTAGATTAATTGAAGTATTTTGAGCTTTGAGTTTATAGTTTTTCAAAAATCAGTGAAAAACTATAAACTCAAAGCTCAAAATACTTCAATTAATCTAGAAACGTTGTAGACTAATAATCACCGAACATCTCAATACATAGACTATGCCTACACCATAAAAAGACTTAAAATCATCTGTAAAAACTTTTAAAATATATTTATAGACTATGTCCGCATCATACAAAGACTTAAAATTATTTGTAAAAACTTTTAAAACATATCTGAATTGTATATATATCATTGTAAACTTTCAATTCAGTACTATGTAAAAGCCTAATGGCCTATTGGCCTCATTTGTATTTTTTTTTTCTTTTTTTAATAAACTTGCCAAGCAGGGCTTGTAGAGCTTAAGCCGCATGGTAGGCCACCCTGCTTGGTTGAATCTGAAAAAATCTGATATAAATTTCAAATCTAATGATTATGCCGTTTTTCAAATATTAAATTTGAAAAATTACCAAATTTCACAATGGAGTACCGTAGAGAAACCTTCACGCTTAAAAAGATAATGATAACGGTAATATATCCTGACGTGTATACTGGCTATATAATATAATGCTATACATATAGTCAGATCCATATGGCTTTAAAACACAAAGTCAAATTCTAGGTCAATATTTCGTTTGATTAAAGGTGCGTTAAGAGAAACTGACCAGCGTAGCGGGCGTAGCTTGCCAGTGTATGTATACAAATCTATAGATCACATACACTGCGTTAGAAAGGTAAAAAATGGTATTCTCCTGGATATAAATTTCAAATCTAATGATTATGCCGTTTTTCAAATATTAAATTTGAAAAATTACCAAATTTCACAATGGAGTACCATAGAGAAACCTTCACGCTAAAAAGATAATGATAACGGTAATATGTCCTGACGTGTATACTGGCTATATAATATAATGCTATACATATAGTCAGATCCATATGGCTTTAAAACACAAAGTCAAATTCTAGGTCAATATTTCGTTTGATTAAAGGTGCGTTAAGAGAAACTGACCAGCGTAGCGGGCGTAGCTTGCCAGTGTATGTATACAAATCTATAGATCACATACACTGCGTTAGAAAGGTAAAAAATGGTATTCTCCTTGATATAAATTTCAAATCTAATGATTATGCCGTTTTTCAAATATTAAATTTGAAAAATTACCAAATTTCACAATGGAGTACCATAGAGAATCCTTCACGCTTAAAAAGATAATGATAACTGTAATATATCCTGACGTGTATACTGGCTATATAATATAATGCTATACATATAGTCAGATCCATATGGCTTTAAAACACAAAGTCAAATTCTAGGTCAATATTTCGTTTGATTAAAGGTGCGTTAAGAGAAACTGACCAGCGTAGCGGGCGTAGCTTGCCAGTGTATGTATACAAATCTATAGATCACATACACTGCGTTAGAAAGGTAAAAAATGGTATTCTCCTTGATATAAATTTCAAATCTAATGATTATGCCGTTTTTCAAATATTAAATTTGAAAAATTACCAAATTTCACAATGGAGTACCATAGAGAAACCTTCACGCTTAAAAAGATAATGATAACGGTAATATGTCCTGACGTGTATACTGGCTATATAATATAATGCTATACATATAGTCAGATCCATATGGCTTTAAAATACAAAGTCAAATTCTAGGTCAATATTTCGTTTGATTAAAGGTGCGTTAAGAGAAACTGACCAGCGTAGCGGGCGTAGCTTGCCAGTGTATGTATACAAATCTATAGATCACATACACTGCGTTAGAAAGTAAAAAATGGTATTCTCCTTGATATAAATTTCAAATCTAATGATTATGCCGTTTTTCAAATATTAAATTTGAAAAATTACCAAATTTCACAATGGAGTACCATAGAGAAACCTTCACGCTTAAAAAGATAATGATAACGGTAATATGTCCTGACGTGTATACTGGCTATATAATATAATGCTATACATATAGTCAGATCCATATGGCTTTAAAACACAAAGTCAAATTCTAGGTCAATATTTCGTTTGATTAAAGGTGCGTTAAGAGAAACTGACCAGCGTAGCTTGCCAGTGTATGTATACAAATCTATAGATCACATACACTGCGTTAGAAAGGTAAAAAATGGTATTCTCCTTGATATAAATTTCAAATCTAATGATTATGCCGTTTTTCAAATATTAAATTTGAAAAATTACCAAATTTCACAATGGAGTACCATAGAGAAACCTTCACGCTTAAAAAGATAATGATAACTGTAATATATCCTGACGTGTATACTGGCTATATAATATAATGCTATACATATAGTCAGATCCATATGGCTTTAAAACACAAAGTCAAATTCTAGGTCAATATTTCGTTTGATTAAAGGTGCGTTAAGAGAAACTGACCAGCGTAGCGGGCGTAGCTTGCCAGTGTATGTATACAAATCTATAGATCACATACACTGCGTTAGAAAGGTAAAAAATGGTATTCTCCTTGATATAAATTTCAAATCTAATGATTATGCCGTTTTTCAAATATTAAATTTGAAAAATTACCAAATTTCACAATGGAGTACCATAGAGAAACCTTCACGCTTAAAAAGATAATGATAACGGTAATATGTCCTGACGTGTACTGGCTATATAATATAATGCTATACATATACTCAGATCCATATGGCTTTAAAATACAATGTCAAATTCTAGGTCAATATTTCGTTTGATTAAAGGTGCGTTAAGAGAAACTGACCAGCGTAGCGGGCGTAGCTTGCCAGTGTATGTATACAAATCTATAGATCACATACACTGCGTTAGAAAGGTAAAAAATGGTATTCTCCTTGATATAAATTTCAAATCTAATGATTATGCCGTTTTTCAAATATTAAATTTGAAAAATTACCAAATTTCACAATGGAGTACCATAGAGAAACCTTCACGCTTAAAAAGATAATGATAACGGTAATATGTCCTGACGTGTATACTGGCTATATAATATAATGCTATACATATAGTCAGATCCATATGGCTTTAAAACACAAAGTCAAATTCTAGGTCAATATTTCGTTTGATTAAAGGTGCGTTAAGAGAAACTGACCAGCGTAGCGGGCGTAGCTTGCCAGTGTATGTATACAAATCTATAGATCACATACACTGCGTTAGAAAGGTAAAAAATGGTATTCTCCTTGATATAAATTTCAAATCTAATGATTATGCCGTTTTTCAAATATTAAATTTGAAAAATTACCAAATTTCACAATGGAGTACCATAGAGAAACCTTCACGCTTAAAAAGATAATGATAACGGCAATATGTCCTGACGTGTATACTGGCTATATAATATAATGCTATACATATAGTCAGATCCATATGGCTTTAAAACACAAAGTCAAATTCTAGGTCAATATTTCGTTTGATTAAAGGTGCGTTAAGAGAAACTGACCAGCGTAGCAGGCGTAGCTTGCCAGTGTATGTATACAAATCTATAGATCACATACACTGCGTTAGAAAGGTAAAAAATGGTATTCTCCTTGATATAAATTTCAAATCTAATGATTATGCCGTTTTTCAAATATTAAATTTGAAAAATTACCAAATTTCACAATGGAGTACCATAGAGAAACCTTCACGCTTAAAAAGATAATGATAACGGTAATATGTCCTGACGTGTATACTGACTATATAATATAATGCTATACATATAGTCAGATCCATATGGCTTTAAAACACAAAGTCAAATTCTAGGTCAATATTTCGTTTGATTAAAGGTGCGTTAAGAGAAACTGACCAGCGTAGCAGGCGTAGCTTGCCAGTGTATGTATACAAATCTATAGATCACATACACTGCGTTAGAAAGGTAAAAAATGGTATTCTCCTTGATATAAATTTCAAATCTAATGATTATGCCGTTTTTCAAATATTAAATTTGAAAAATTACCAAATTTCACAATGGAGTACCATAGAGAAACCTTCACGCTTAAAAAGATAATGATAACGGTAATATGTCCTGACGTGTATACTGGCTATATAATATAATGCTATACATATAGTCAGATCCATATGGCTTTAAAACACAAAGTCAAATTCTAGGTCAATATTTCGTTTGATTAAAGGTGCGTTAAGAGAAACTGACCAGCGTAGCGGGCGTAGCTTGCCAGTGTATGTATACAAATCTATAGATCACATACACTGCGTTAGAAAGGTAAAAAATGGTATTCTCCTTGATATAAATTTCAAATCTAATGATTATGCCGTTTTTCAAATATTAAATTTGAAAAATTACCAAATTTCACAATGGAGTACCATAGAGAAACCTTCACGCTTAAAAAGATAATGATAACGGTAATATGTCCTGACGTGTATACTGGCTATATAATATAATGCTATACATATAGTCAGATCCATATGGCTTTAAAACACAAAGTCAAATTCTAGGTCAATATTTCGTTTGATTAAAGGTGCGTTAAGAGAAACTGACCAGCGTAGCGGGCGTAGCTTGCCAGTGTATGTATACAAATCTATAGATCACATAAACTGCGTTAGAAAGGTAAAAAATGGTATTCTCCTTGAAATAAGTTTTTTACAAATAATTTTAAGTCTTTGTATGATGCGGACATAGTCTATAAATATATTTTAAAAGTTTTTACAGATGATTTTAAGTCTTTTTATGGTGTAGGCATAGTCTATGTATTGAGATGTTCGGTGATTATTAGTCTACAACGTTTCTAGATTAATTGAAGTATTTTGAGCTTTGAGTTTATAGTTTTTCAAAAATCAGTGAAAAACTATAAACTCAAAGCTCAAAATACTTCAATTAATCTAGAAACGTTGTAGACTAATAATCACCGAACATCTCAATACATAGACTATGCCTACACCATAAAAAGACTTAAAATCATCTGTAAAAACTTTTAAAATATATTTATAGACTATGTCCGCATCATACAAAGACTTAAAATTATTTGTAAAAACTTTTAAAACATATCTGAATTGTATATATATCATTGTAAACTTTCAATTCAGTACTATGTAAAAGCCTAATGGCCTATTGGCCTCATTTGTATTTTTTTTTTCTTTTTTTAATAAACTTGCCAAGCAGGGCTTGTAGAGCTTAAGCCGCATGGTAGGCCACCCTGCTTGGTTGAATCTGAAAAAATCTGATATAAATTTCAAATCTAATGATTATGCCGTTTTTCAAATATTAAATTTGAAAAATTACCAAATTTCACAATGGAGTACCGTAGAGAAACCTTCACGCTTAAAAAGATAATGATAACGGTAATATATCCTGACGTGTATACTGGCTATATAATATAATGCTATACATATAGTCAGATCCATATGGCTTTAAAACACAAAGTCAAATTCTAGGTCAATATTTCGTTTGATTAAAGGTGCGTTAAGAGAAACTGACCAGCGTAGCGGGCGTAGCTTGCCAGTGTATGTATACAAATCTATAGATCACATACACTGCGTTAGAAAGGTAAAAAATGGTATTCTCCTGGATATAAATTTCAAATCTAATGATTATGCCGTTTTTCAAATATTAAATTTGAAAAATTACCAAATTTCACAATGGAGTACCATAGAGAAACCTTCACGCTAAAAAGATAATGATAACGGTAATATGTCCTGACGTGTATACTGGCTATATAATATAATGCTATACATATAGTCAGATCCATATGGCTTTAAAACACAAAGTCAAATTCTAGGTCAATATTTCGTTTGATTAAAGGTGCGTTAAGAGAAACTGACCAGCGTAGCGGGCGTAGCTTGCCAGTGTATGTATACAAATCTATAGATCACATACACTGCGTTAGAAAGGTAAAAAATGGTATTCTCCTTGATATAAATTTCAAATCTAATGATTATGCCGTTTTTCAAATATTAAATTTGAAAAATTACCAAATTTCACAATGGAGTACCATAGAGAATCCTTCACGCTTAAAAAGATAATGATAACTGTAATATATCCTGACGTGTATACTGGCTATATAATATAATGCTATACATATAGTCAGATCCATATGGCTTTAAAACACAAAGTCAAATTCTAGGTCAATATTTCGTTTGATTAAAGGTGCGTTAAGAGAAACTGACCAGCGTAGCGGGCGTAGCTTGCCAGTGTATGTATACAAATCTATAGATCACATACACTGCGTTAGAAAGGTAAAAAATGGTATTCTCCTTGATATAAATTTCAAATCTAATGATTATGCCGTTTTTCAAATATTAAATTTGAAAAATTACCAAATTTCACAATGGAGTACCATAGAGAAACCTTCACGCTTAAAAAGATAATGATAACGGTAATATGTCCTGACGTGTATACTGGCTATATAATATAATGCTATACATATAGTCAGATCCATATGGCTTTAAAATACAAAGTCAAATTCTAGGTCAATATTTCGTTTGATTAAAGGTGCGTTAAGAGAAACTGACCAGCGTAGCGGGCGTAGCTTGCCAGTGTATGTATACAAATCTATAGATCACATACACTGCGTTAGAAAGTAAAAAATGGTATTCTCCTTGATATAAATTTCAAATCTAATGATTATGCCGTTTTTCAAATATTAAATTTGAAAAATTACCAAATTTCACAATGGAGTACCATAGAGAAACCTTCACGCTTAAAAAGATAATGATAACGGTAATATGTCCTGACGTGTATACTGGCTATATAATATAATGCTATACATATAGTCAGATCCATATGGCTTTAAAACACAAAGTCAAATTCTAGGTCAATATTTCGTTTGATTAAAGGTGCGTTAAGAGAAACTGACCAGCGTAGCTTGCCAGTGTATGTATACAAATCTATAGATCACATACACTGCGTTAGAAAGGTAAAAAATGGTATTCTCCTTGATATAAATTTCAAATCTAATGATTATGCCGTTTTTCAAATATTAAATTTGAAAAATTACCAAATTTCACAATGGAGTACCATAGAGAAACCTTCACGCTTAAAAAGATAATGATAACTGTAATATATCCTGACGTGTATACTGGCTATATAATATAATGCTATACATATAGTCAGATCCATATGGCTTTAAAACACAAAGTCAAATTCTAGGTCAATATTTCGTTTGATTAAAGGTGCGTTAAGAGAAACTGACCAGCGTAGCGGGCGTAGCTTGCCAGTGTATGTATACAAATCTATAGATCACATACACTGCGTTAGAAAGGTAAAAAATGGTATTCTCCTTGATATAAATTTCAAATCTAATGATTATGCCGTTTTTCAAATATTAAATTTGAAAAATTACCAAATTTCACAATGGAGTACCATAGAGAAACCTTCACGCTTAAAAAGATAATGATAACGGTAATATGTCCTGACGTGTACTGGCTATATAATATAATGCTATACATATACTCAGATCCATATGGCTTTAAAATACAATGTCAAATTCTAGGTCAATATTTCGTTTGATTAAAGGTGCGTTAAGAGAAACTGACCAGCGTAGCGGGCGTAGCTTGCCAGTGTATGTATACAAATCTATAGATCACATACACTGCGTTAGAAAGGTAAAAAATGGTATTCTCCTTGATATAAATTTCAAATCTAATGATTATGCCGTTTTTCAAATATTAAATTTGAAAAATTACCAAATTTCACAATGGAGTACCATAGAGAAACCTTCACGCTTAAAAAGATAATGATAACGGTAATATGTCCTGACGTGTATACTGGCTATATAATATAATGCTATACATATAGTCAGATCCATATGGCTTTAAAACACAAAGTCAAATTCTAGGTCAATATTTCGTTTGATTAAAGGTGCGTTAAGAGAAACAGACCAGCGTAGCGGCGTAGCTTGCCAGTGTATGTATACAAATCTATAGATCACATACACTGCGTTAGAAAGGTAAAAAATGGTATTCTCCTTGATATAAATTTCAAATCTAATGATTATGCCGTTTTTCAAATATTAAATTTGAAAAATTACCAATTTTCACAATGGAGTACCATACAGAAACCTTCACGCTTAAAAAGATAATTGTAACGGTAATATGTCCTGACGTGTATACTGGCTATATAATATAATGCTATACATATAGTCAGATCCATATGGCTTTAAAACACAAAGTCAAATTCTAGGTCAATATTTCGTTTGATTAAAGGTGCGTTAAGAGAAACAGACCAGCGTAGCGGCGTAGCTTGCCAGTGTATGTATACAAATCTATAGATCACATACACTGCGTTAGAAAGGTAAAAAATGGTATTCTCCTTGATATAAATTTCAAATCTAATGATTATGCCGTTTTTCAAATATTAAATTTGAAAAATTACCAAATTTCACAATGGAGTACCATAGAGAAACCTTCACGCTTAAAAAGATAATGATAACTGTAATATATCCTGACGTGTATACTGGCTATATAATATAATGCTATACATATAGTCAGATCCATATGGCTTTAAAACACAAAGTCAAATTCTAGGTCAATATTTCGTTTGATTAAAGGTGCGTTAAGAGAAACTGACCAGCGTAGCGGGCGTAGCTTGCCAGTGTATGTATACAAATCTATAGATCACATACACTGCGTTAGAAAGGTAAAAAATGGTATTCTCCTTGATATAAATTTCAAATCTAATGATTATGCCGTTTTTCAAATATTAAATTTGAAAAATTACCAAATTTCACAATGGAGTACCATAGAGAAACCTTCACGCTTAAAAAGATAATGATAACGGTAATATGTCCTGACGTGTATACTGGCTATATAATATAATGCTATACATATAGTCAGATCCATATGGCTTTAAAATACAAAGTCAAATTCTAGGTCAATATTTCGTTTGATTAAAGGTGCGTTAAGAGAAACTGACCAGCGTAGCGGGCGTAGCTTGCCAGTGTATGTATACAAATCTATAGATCACATACACTGCGTTAGAAAGTAAAAAATGGTATTCTCCTTGATATAAATTTCAAATCTAATGATTATGCCGTTTTTCAAATATTAAATTTGAAAAAATACCAAATTTCACAATGGAGTACCATAGAGAAACCTTCACGCTTAAAAAGATAATGATAACGGTAATATGTCCTGACGTGTATACTGGCTATATAATATAATGCTATACATATAGTCAGATCCATATGGCTTTAAAACACAAAGTCAAATTCTAGGTCAATATTTCGTTTGATTAAAGGTGCGTTAAGAGAAACAGACCAGCGTAGCGGCGTAGCTTGCCAGTGTATGTATACAAATCTATAGATCACATACACTGCGTTAGAAAGGTAAAAAATGGTATTCTCCTTGATATAAATTTCAAATCTAATGATTATGCCGTTTTTCAAATATTAAATTTGAAAAATTACCAAATTTCACAATGGAGTACCATAGAGAAACCTTCACGCTTAAAAAGATAATTGTAACGGTAATATGTCCTGACGTGTATACTGGCTATATAATATAATGCTATACATATAGTCAGATCCATATGGCTTTAAAACACAAAGTCAAATTCTAGGTCAATATTTCGTTTGATTAAAGGTGCGTTAAGAGAAACTGACCAGCGTAGCGGGCGTAGCTTGCCAGTGTATGTATACAAATCTATAGATCACATACACTGGGTTAGAAAGGTAAAAAATGGTATTCTCCTTGATATAAATTTCAAATCTAATGATTATGCCGTTTTTCAAATATTAAATTTGAAAAATTACCAAATTTCACAATGGAGTACCATAGAGAAACCTTCACGCTTAAAAAGATAATGATAACGGTAATATGTCCTGACGTGTATACTGGCTATATAATATAATGCTATACATATAGTCAGATCCATATGGCTTTAAACACAAAGTCAAATTCTAGGTCAATATTTCGTTTGATTAAAGGTGCGTTAAGAGAAACTGACCAGCGTAGCGGGCGTAGCTTGCCAGTGTATGTATACAAATCTATAGATCACATACACTGCGTTAGAAAGGTAAAAAATGGTATTCTCCTTGATATAAATTTCAAATCTAATGATTATGCCGTTTTTCAAATATTAAATTTGAAAAATTACCAAATTTCACAATGGAGTACCATAGAGAAACCTTCACGCTTAAAAAGATAATGATAACGGTAATATGTCCTGACGTGTATACTGGCTATATAATATAATACTATACATATAGTCAGATCCATATGGCTTTAAAACACAAAGTCAAATTCTAGGTCAATATTTCGTTTGATTAAAGGTGCGTTAAGAGAAACTGACCAGCGTAGCGGGCGTAGCTTGCCAGTGTATGTATACAAATCTATAGATCACATACACTGCGTTAGAAAGGTAAAAAATGGTATTCTCCTTGATATAAATTTCAAATCTAATGATTATGCCGTTTTTCAAATATTAAATTTGAAAAATTACCAAATTTCACAATGGAGTACCGTAGAGAAACCTTCACGCTTAAAAAGATAATGATAACGGTAATATATCCTGACGTGTATACTGGCTATATAATATAATGCTATACATATAGTCAGATCCATATGGCTTTAAAACACAAAGTCAAATTCTAGATCAATATTTCGTTTGATTAAAGGTGCGTTAAGAGAAACTGACCAGCGTAGCGGGCGTAGCTTGCCAGTGTATGTATACAAATCTATAGATCACATACACTGCGTTAGAAAGGTAAAAAATGGTATTCTCCTTGATATAAATTTCAAATCTAATGATTATGCCGTTTTTCAAATATTAAATTTGAAAAATTACCAAATTTCACAATGGAGTACCATAGAGAAACCTTCACGCTTAAAAAGATAATGATAACTGTAATATATCCTGACGTGTATACTGGCTATATAATATAATGCTATACATATAGTCAGATCCATATGGCTTTAAAACACAAAGTCAAATTCTAGGTCAATATTTCGTTTGATTAAAGGTGCGTTAAGAGAAACTGACCAGCGTAGCGGGCGTAGCTTGCCAGTGTATGTATACAAATCTATAGATAACATACACTGCGTTAGAAAGGTAAAAAATGGTATTCTCCTTGATATAAATTTCAAATCTAATGATTATGCCGTTTTTCAAATATTAAATTTGAAAAATTACCAAATTTCACAATGGAGTACCATAGAGAAACCTTCACGCTTAAAAAGATAATGATAACGGTAATATGTCCTGACGTGTATACTGGCTATATAATATAATGCTATACATATAGTCAGATCCATATGGCTTTAAAACACAAAGTCAAATTCTAGGTCAATATTTCGTTTGATTAAAGGTGCGTTAAGAGAAACTGACCAGCGTAGCGGGCGTAGCTTGCCAGTGTATGTATACAAATCTATAGATCACATACACTGCGTTAGAAAGGTAAAAAATGGTATTCTCCTTGATATAAATTTCAAATCTAATGATTATGCCGTTTTTCAAATATTAAATTTGAAAAATTACCAAATTTCACAATGGAGTACCATAGAGAAACCTTCACGCTTAAAAAGATAATGATAACGGTAATATGTCCTGACGTGTATACTGGCTATATAATATAATGCTATACATATAGTCAGATCCATATGGCTTTAAAATACAAAGTCAAATTCTAGGTCAATATTTCGTTTGATTAAAGGTGCGTTAAGAGAAACTGACCAGCGTAGCGGGCGTAGCTTGCCAGTGTATGTATACAAATCTATAGATCACATACACTGCGTTAGAAAGTAAAAAATGGTATTCTCCTTGATATAAATTTCAAATCTAATGATTATGCCGTTTTTCAAATATTAAATTTGAAAAAATACCAAATTTCACAATGGAGTACCATAGAGAAACCTTCACGCTTAAAAAGATAATGATAACGGTAATATGTCCTGACGTGTATACTGGCTATATAATATAATGCTATACATATAGTCAGATCCATATGGCTTTAAAACACAAAGTCAAATTCTAGGTCAATATTTCGTTTGATTAAAGGTGCGTTAAGAGAAACAGACCAGCGTAGCGGCGTAGCTTGCCAGTGTATGTATACAAATCTATAGATCACATACACTGCGTTAGAAAGGTAAAAAATGGTATTCTCCTTGATATAAATTTCAAATCTAATGATTATGACGTTTTTCAAATATTAAATTTGAAAAATTACCAAATTTCACAATGGAGTACCATAGAGAAACCTTCACGCTTAAAAAGATAATTGTAACGGTAATATGTCCTGACGTGTATACTGGCTATATAATATAATGCTATACATATAGTCAGATCCATATGGCTTTAAAACACAAAGTCAAATTCTAGGTCAATATTTCGTTTGATTAAAGGTGCGTTAAGAGAAACTGACCAGCGTAGCGGGCGTAGCTTGCCAGTGTATGTATACAAATCTATAGATCACATACACTGGGTTAGAAAGGTAAAAAATGGTATTCTCCTTGATATAAATTTCAAATCTAATGATTATGCCGTTTTTCAAATATTAAATTTGAAAAATTACCAAATTTCACAATGGAGTACCATAGAGAAACCTTCACGCTTAAAAAGATAATGATAACGGTAATATGTCCTGACGTGTATACTGGCTATATAATATAATGCTATACATATAGTCAGATCCATATGGCTTTAAACACAAAGTCAAATTCTAGGTCAATATTTCGTTTGATTAAAGGTGCGTTAAGAGAAACTGACCAGCGTAGCGGGCGTAGCTTGCCAGTGTATGTATACAAATCTATAGATCACATACACTGCGTTAGAAAGGTAAAAAATGGTATTCTCCTTGATATAAATTTCAAATCTAATGATTATGCCGTTTTTCAAATATTAAATTTGAAAAATTACCAAATTTCACAATGGAGTACCATAGAGAAACCTTCACGCTTAAAAAGATAATGATAACGGTAATATGTCCTGACGTGTATACTGGCTATATAATATAATACTATACATATAGTCAGATCCATATGGCTTTAAAACACAAAGTCAAATTCTAGGTCAATATTTCGTTTGATTAAAGGTGCGTTAAGAGAAACTGACCAGCGTAGCGGGCGTAGCTTGCCAGTGTATGTATACAAATCTATAGATCACATACACTGCGTTAGAAAGGTAAAAAATGGTATTCTCCTTGATATAAATTTCAAATCTAATGATTATGCCGTTTTTCAAATATTAAATTTGAAAAATTACCAAATTTCACAATGGAGTACCGTAGAGAAACCTTCACGCTTAAAAAGATAATGATAACGGTAATATATCCTGACGTGTATACTGGCTATATAATATAATGCTATACATATAGTCAGATCCATATGGCTTTAAAACACAAAGTCAAATTCTAGATCAATATTTCGTTTGATTAAAGGTGCGTTAAGAGAAACTGACCAGCGTAGCGGGCGTAGCTTGCCAGTGTATGTATACAAATCTATAGATCACATACACTGCGTTAGAAAGGTAAAAAATGGTATTCTCCTTGATATAAATTTCAAATCTAATGATTATGCCGTTTTTCAAATATTAAATTTGAAAAATTACCAAATTTCACAATGGAGTACCATAGAGAAACCTTCACGCTTAAAAAGATAATGATAACTGTAATATATCCTGACGTGTATACTGGCTATATAATATAATGCTATACATATAGTCAGATCCATATGGCTTTAAAACACAAAGTCAAATTCTAGGTCAATATTTCGTTTGATTAAAGGTGCGTTAAGAGAAACTGACCAGCGTAGCGGGCGTAGCTTGCCAGTGTATGTATACAAATCTATAGATAACATACACTGCGTTAGAAAGGTAAAAAATGGTATTCTCCTTGATATAAATTTCAAATCTAATGATTATGCCGTTTTTCAAATATTAAATTTGAAAAATTACCAAATTTCACAATGGAGTACCATAGAGAAACCTTCACGCTTAAAAAGATAATGATAACGGTAATATGTCCTGACGTGTATACTGGCTATATAATATAATGCTATACATATAGTCAGATCCATATGGCTTTAAAACACAAAGTCAAATTCTAGGTCAATATTTCGTTTGATTAAAGGTGCGTTAAGAGAAACTGACCAGCGTAGCGGGCGTAGCTTGCCAGTGTATGTATACAAATCTATAGATCACATACACTGCGTTAGAAAGGTAAAAAATGGTATTCTCCTTGATATAAATTTCAAATCTAATGATTATGCCGTTTTTCAAATATTAAATTTGAAAAATTACCAAATTTCACAATGGAGTACCATAGAGAAACCTTCACGCTTAAAAAGATAATGATAACGGTAATATGTCCTGACGTGGATACTGGCTATATAATATAATGCTATACATATAGTCAGATCCATATGGCTTTAAAACACAAAGTCAAATTCTAGGTCAATATTTCGTTTGATTAAAGGTGCGTTAAGAGAAACTGACCAGCGTAGCGGGCGTAGCTTGCCAGTGTATGTATACAAATCTATAGATCACATACACTGCGTTAGAAAGGTAAAAAATGGTATTCTCCTTGATATAAATTTCAAATCTAATGATTATGCCGTTTTTCAAATATTAAATTTGAAAAATTACCAAATTTCACAATGGAGTACCATAGAGAAACCTTCACGCTTAAAAAGATAATGATAACGGTAATATGTCATGACGTGTATACTGGCTATATAATATAATACTATACATATAGTCAGATCCATATGGCTTTAAAACACAAAGTCAAATTCTAGGTCAATATTTCGTTTGATTAAAGGTGCGTTAAGAGAAACTGACCAGCGTAGCGGGCGTAGCTTGCCAGTGTATGTATACAAATCTATAGATCACATACACTGCGTTAGAAAGGTAAAAAATGGTATTCTCCTTGATATAAATTTCAAATCTAATGATTATGCCGTTTTTCAAATATTAAATTTGAAAAATTACCAAATTTCACAATGGAGTACCGTAGAGAAACCTTCACGCTTAAAAAGATAATGATAACGGTAATATATCCTGACGTGTATACTGGCTATATAATATAATGCTATACATATAGTCAGATCCATATGGCTTTAAAACACAAAGTCAAATTCTAGGTCAATATTTCGTTTGATTAAAGGTGCGTTAAGAGAAACTGACCAGCGTAGCGGGCGTAGCTTGCCAGTGTATGTATACAAATCTATAGATCACATACACTGCGTTAGAAAGGTAAAAAATGGTATTCTCCTTGATATAAATTTCAAATCTAATGATTATGCCGTTTTTCAAATATTAAATTTGAAAAATTACCAAATTTCACAATGGAGTACCATAGAGAAACCTTCACGCTTAAAAAGATAATGATAACTGTAATATATCCTGACGTGTATACTGGCTATATAATATAATGCTATACATATAGTCAGATCCATATGGCTTTAAAACACAAAGTCAAATTCTAGGTCAATATTTCGTTTGATTAAAGGTGCGTTAAGAGAAACTGACCAGCGTAGCGGGCGTAGCTTGCCAGTGTATGTATACAAATCTATAGATAACATACACTGCGTTAGAAAGGTAAAAAATGGTATTCTCCTTGATATAAATTTCAAATCTAATGATTATGCCGTTTTTCAAATATTAAATTTGAAAAATTACCAAATTTCACAATGGAGTACCATAGAGAAACCTTCACGCTTAAAAAGATAATGATAACGGTAATATGTCCTGACGTGTATACTGGCTATATAATATAATGCTATACATATAGTCAGATCCATATGGCTTTAAAATACAAAGTCAAATTCTAGGTCAATATTTCGTTTGATTAAAGGTGCGTTAAGAGAAACTGACCAGCGTAGCGGGCGTAGCTTGCCAGTGTATGTATACAAATCTATAGATCACATACACTGCGTTAGAAAGGTAAAAAATGGTATTCTCCTTGATATAAATTTCAAATCTAATGATTATGCCGTTTTTCAAATATTAAATTTGAAAAATTACCAAATTTCACAATGGAGTACCATAGAGAAACCTTCACGCTTAAAAAGATAATGATAACGGTAATATGTCCTGACGTGTATACTGGCTATATAATATAATGCTATACATATAGTCAGATCCATATGGCTTTAAAACACAAAGTCAAATTCTAGGTCAATATTTCGTTTGATTAAAGGTGCGTTAAGAGAAACAGACCAGCGTAGCGGCGTAGCTTGCCAGTGTATGTATACAAATCTATAGATCACATACACTGCGTTAGAAAGGTAAAAAATGGTATTCTCCTTGATATAAATTTCAAATCTAATGATTATGCCGTTTTTCAAATATTAAATTTGAAAAATTACCAAATTTCACAATGGAGTACCATAGAGAAACCTTCACGCTTAAAAAGATAATTGTAACGGTAATATGTCCTGACGTGTATACTGGCTATATAATATAATGCTATACATATAGTCAGATCCATATGGCTTTAAAACACAAAGTCAAATTCTAGGTCAATATTTCGTTTGATTAAAGGTGCGTTAAGAGAAACTGACCAGCGTAGCGGGCGTAGCTTGCCAGTGTATGTATACAAATCTATAGATCACATACACTGCGTTAGAAAGGTAAAAAATGGTATTCTCCTTGATATAAATTTCAAATCTAATGATTATGCCGTTTTTCAAATATTAAATTTGAAAAATTACCAAATTTCACAATGGAGTACCATAGAGAAACCTTCACGCTTAAAAAGATAATGATAACGGTAATATGTCCTGACGTGTATACTGGCTATATAATATAATGCTATACATATAGTCAGATCCATATGGCTTTAAAACACAAAGTCAAATTCTAGGTCAATATTTCGTTTGATTAAAGGTGCGTTAAGAGAAACTGACCAGCGTAGCGGGCGTAGCTTGCCAGTGTATGTATACAAATCTATAGATCACATACACTGCGTTAGAAAGGTAAAAAATGGTATTCTCCTTGATATAAATTTCAAATCTAATGATTATGCCGTTTTTCAAATATTAAATTTGAAAAATTACCAAATTTCACAATGGAGTACCATAGAGAAACCTTCACGCTTAAAAAGATAATGATAACGGTAATATGTCCTGACGTGTATACTGGCTATATAATATAATGCTATACATATAGTCAGATCCATATGGCTTTAAAATACAAAGTCAAATTCTAGGTCAATATTTCGTTTGATTAAAGGTGCGTTAAGAGAAACTGACCAGCGTAGCGGGCGTAGCTTGCCAGTGTATGTATACAAATCTATAGATCACATACACTGCGTTAGAAAGGTAAAAAATGGTATTCTCCTTGATATAAATTTCAAATCTAATGATTATGCCGTTTTTCAAATATTAAATTTGAAAAATTACCAAATTTCACAATGGAGTACCATAGAGAAACCTTCACGCTTAAAAAGATAATGATAACGGTAATATGTCCTGACGTGTATACTGGCTATATAATATAATGCTATACATATAGTCAGATCCATATGGCTTTAAAACACAAAGTCAAATTCTAGGTCAATATTTCGTTTGATTAAAGGTGCGTTAAGAGAAACAGACCAGCGTAGCGGCGTAGCTTGCCAGTGTATGTATACAAATCTATAGATCACATACACTGCGTTAGAAAGGTAAAAAATGGTATTCTCCTTGATATAAATTTCAAATCTAATGATTATGCCGTTTTTCAAATATTAAATTTGAAAAATTACCAAATTTCACAATGGAGTACCATAGAGAAACCTTCACGCTTAAAAAGATAATTTTAACGGTAATATGTCCTAACGTGTATACTGGCTATATAATATAATGCTATACATATAGTCAGATCCATATGGCTTTAAAACACAAAGTCAAATTCTAGGTCAATATTTCGTTTGATTAAAGGTGCGTTAAGAGAAACTGACCAGCGTAGCGGGCGTAGCTTGCCAGTGTATGTATACAAATCTATAGATCACATACACTGCGTTAGAAAGGTAAAAAATGGTATTCTCCTTGATATAAATTTCAAATCTAATGATTATGCCGTTTTTCAAATATTAAATTTGAAAAATTACCAAATTTCACAATGGAGTACCATAGAGAAACCTTCACGCTTAAAAAGATAATGATAACGGTAATATGTCCTGACGTGTATACTGGCTATATAATATAATGCTATACATATAGTCAGATCCATATGGCTTTAAAACACAAAGTCAAATTCTAGGTCAATATTTCGTTTGATTAAAGGTGCGTTAAGAGAAACTGACCAGCGTAGCGGGCGTAGCTTGCCAGTGTATGTATACAAATCTATAGATCACATACACTGCGTTAGAAAGGTAAAAAATGGTATTCTCCTTGATATAAATTTCAAATCTAATGATTATGCCGTTTTTCAAATATTAAATTTGAAAAATTACCAAATTTCACAATGGAGTACCATAGAGAAACCTTCACGCTTAAAAAGATAATGATAACGGTAATATGTCCTGACGTGTATACTGGCTATATAATATAATGCTATACATATAGTCAGATCCATATGGCTTTAAAACACAAAGTCAAATTCTAGGTCAATATTTCGTTTGATTAAAGGTGCGTTAAGAGAAACTGACCAGCGTAGCGGGCGTAGCTTGCCAGTGTATGTATACAAATCTATAGATCACATACACTGCGTTAGAAAGGTAAAAAATGGTATTCTCCTTGATATAAATTTCAAATCTAATGATTATGCCGTTTTTCAAATATTAAATTTGAAAAATTACCAAATTTCACAATGGAGTACCATAGAGAAACCTTCACGCTTAAAAAGATAATGATAACGGTAATATGTCCTGACGTGTATACTGGCTATATAATATAATGCTATACATATAGTCAGATCCATATGGCTTTAAAACACAAAGTCAAATTCTAGGTCAATATTTCGTTTGATTAAAGGTGCGTTAAGAGAAACAGACCAGCGTAGCGGCGTAGCTTGCCAGTGTATGTATACAAATCTATAGATCACATACACTGCGTTAGAAAGGTAAAAAATGGTATTCTCCTTGATATAAATTTCAAATCTAATGATTATGCCGTTTTTCAAATATTAAATTTGAAAAATTACCAAATTTCACAATGGAGTACCATAGAGAAACCTTCACGCTTAAAAAGATAATTGTAACGGTAATATGTCCTGACGTGTATACTGGCTATATAATATAATGCTATACATATAGTCAGATCCATATGGCTTTAAAACACAAAGTCAAATTCTAGGTCAATATTTCGTTTGATTAAAGGTGCGTTAAGAGAAACTGACCAGCGTAGCGGGCGTAGCTTGCCAGTGTATGTATACAAATCTATAGATCACATACACTGCGTTAGAAAGGTAAAAAATGGTATTCTCCTTGATATAAATTTCAAATCTAATGATTATGCCGTTTTTCAAATATTAAATTTGAAAAATTACCAAATTTCACAATGGAGTACCATAGAGAAACCTTCACGCTTAAAAAGATAATGATAACGGTAATATGTCCTGACGTGTATACTGGCTATATAATATAATGCTATACATATAGTCAGATCCATATGGCTTTAAAACACAAAGTCAAATTCTAGGTCAATATTTCGTTTGATTAAAGGTGCGTTAAGAGAAACTGACCAGCGTAGCGGGCGTAGCTTGCCAGTGTATGTATACAAATCTATAGATCACATACACTGCGTTAGAAAGGTAAAAAATGGTATTCTCCTTGATATAAATTTCAAATCTAATGATTATGCCGTTTTTCAAATATTAAATTTGAAAAATTACCAAATTTCACAATGGAGTACCATAGAGAAACCTTCACGCTTAAAAAGATAATGATAACGGTAATATGTCCTGACGTGTATACTGGCTATATAATATAATGCTATACATATAGTCAGATCCATATGGCTTTAAAACACAAAGTCAAATTCTAGGTCAATATTTCGTTTGATTAAAGGTGAGTTAAGAGAAACTGACCAGCGTAGCGGGCGTAGCTTGCCAGTGTATGTATACAAATCTATAGATCACATACACTGCGTTAGAAAGGTAAAAAATGGTATTCTCCTTGATATAAATTTCAAATCTAATGATTATGCCGTTTTTCAAATATTAAATTTGAAAAATTACCAAATTTCACAATGGAGTACCATAGAGAAACCTTCACGCTTAAAAAGATAATGATAACGGTAATATGTCCTGACGTGTATACTGGCTATATAATATAATACTATACATATAGTCAGATCCATATGGCTTTAAAACACAAAGTCAAATTCTAGGTCAATATTTCGTTTGATTAAAGGTGCGTTAAGAGAAACTGACCAGCGTAGCGGGCGTAGCTTGCCAGTGTATGTATACAAATCTATAGATCACATACACTACGTTAGAAAGGTAAAAAATGGTATTCTCCTTGATATAAATTTCAAATCTAATGATTATGCCGTTTTTCAAATATTAAATTTGAAAAATTACCAAATTTCACAATGGAGTACCGTAGAGAAACCTTCACGCTTAAAAAGATAATGATAACGGTAATATATCCTGACGTGTATACTGGCTATATAATATAATGCTATACATATAGTCAGATCCATATGGCTTTAAAACACAAAGTCAAATTCTAGGTCAATATTTCGTTTGATTAAGGGTGCGTTAAGAGAAACTGACCAGCGTAGCGGGCGTAGCTTGCCAGTGTATGTATACAAATCTATAGATCACATACACTGCGTTAGAAAGGTAAAAAATGGTATTCTCCTTGATATAAATTTCAAATCTAATGATTATGCCGTTTTTCAAATATTAAATTTGAAAAATTACCAAATTTCACAATGGAGTACCATAGAGAAACCTTCACGCTTAAAAAGATAATGATAACTGTAATATATCCTGACGTGTATACTGGCTATATAATATAATGCTATACATATAGTCAGATCCATATGGCTTTAAAACACAAAGTCAAATTCTAGGTCAATATTTCGTTTGATTAAAGGTGCGTTAAGAGAAACTGACCAGCGTAGCGGGCGTAGCTTGCCAGTGTATGTATACAAATCTATAGATAACATACACTGCGTTAGAAAGGTAAAAAATGGTATTCTCCTTGATATAAATTTCAAATCTAATGATTATGCCGTTTTTCAAATATTAAATTTGAAAAATTACCAAATTTCACAATGGAGTACCATAGAGAAACCTTCACGCTTAAAAAGATAATGATAACGGTAATATGTCCTGACGTGTATACTGGCTATATAATATAATGCTATACATATAGTCAGATCCATATGGCTTTAAAATACAAAGTCAAATTCTAGGTCAATATTTCGTTTGATTAAAGGTGCGTTAAGAGAAACTGACCAGCGTAGCGGGCGTAGCTTGCCAGTGTATGTATACAAATCTATAGATCACATACACTGCGTTAGAAAGGTAAAAAATGGTATTCTCCTTGATATAAATTTCAAATGTAATGATTATGCCGTTTTTCAAATATTAAATTTGAAAAATTACCAAATTTCACAATGGAGTACCATAGAGAAACCTTCACGCTTAAAAAGATAATGATAACGGTAATATGTCCTGACGTGTATACTGGCTATATAATATAATGCTATACATATAGTCAGATCCATATGGCTTTAAAACACAAAGTCAAATTCTAGGTCAATATTTCGTTTGATTAAAGGTGCGTTAAGAGAAACAGACCAGCGTAGCGGCGTAGCTTGCCAGTGTATGTATACAAATCTATAGATCACATACACTGCGTTAGAAAGGTAAAAAATGGTATTCTCCTTGATATAAATTTCAAATCTAATGATTATGCCGTTTTTCAAATATTAAATTTGAAAAATTACCAAATTTCACAATGGAGTACCATAGAGAAACCTTCACGCTTAAAAAGATAATGATAACGGTAATATGTCCTGACGTGTATACTGGCTATATAATATAATGCTATACATATAGTCAGATCCATATGGCTTTAAAACACAAAGTCAAATTCTAGGTCAATATTTCGTTTGATTAAAGGTGCGTTAAGAGAAACTGACCAGCGTAGCGGGCGTAGCTTGCCAGTGTATGTATACAAATCTATAGATCACATACACTGCGTTAGAAAGGTAAAAAATGGTATTCTCCTTGATATAAATTTCAAATCTAATGATTATGCCGTTTTTCAAATATTAAATTTGAAAAATTACCAAATTTCACAATGGAGTACCATAGAGAAACCTTCACGCTTAAAAAGATAATGATAACGGTAATATGTCCTGACGTGTATACTGGCTATATAATACACTGCTCAAAACAATTAAAGGATATTGCAGTTTTAGGTGGATTTTGTATCTGGGAAACGTTTTAGCTGATTGATACATGGTCGACAGACATAGTAGGTTATATGAGAATAAATTACACATGTTTGGCAGAAAAAATGCATTTTATTGCGCATTTGTGTACAAAAGGAAAAAAACACAATTTGTGCATATGAGAAAAAAAGAATAACAAAAGGTGTTTTCTTCAAAGAAAATCATTTTCAGTAGGGGGTATGGTTTCCACGGGCGGCCAGCAACGTTGAACACCTTTGAGGCATGGACTCAATGAGGCTGTTAATGATGAGTTGGGGTATTCTGCCCCACTCTTCCAGAAGAGATCTTTCCAGTTCTTGGAGAGTTTGTGGGGTTTGTTGGCGGCCAGAAACTCGTCTTCCTAGAGCGTCCCAAACGTGCTCGATTGGATTCATGTTTGGAGAACACGCTGGCCATTCCATTCGAACGAGTCCTTCCTCGAAAAGGAAATCCTCCACCAGGTTTGCACGATGTGGCCTGCAGTTATCGTCCATTAAAATGAAGTTATCTCCGATTGCTGCAGCGTAAGGGACTACAATAGGTCTGAGGATCTCATCCCTATATCGGCGACCAGTCAGAGCTCCATCTCGAATGATGTAGAGGTCAGTGCGCCCGTCAATAGAGATGCCACCATACACCAACACTCCTCCACCGCCAAATCTGACACTTTCGTGCACGAACGCAGGATTATTCCTACTGCCACGGTCCCTCCAGATGAAAATACGCCTATTATCCGGATGCACAGAAAAACGGGACTCGTCAGAAAACAGAATATTGCTCCATTCATTTCTCCTCCAGTTGACATGCTCTGTTGCACACTCCCTGCGGTCGCGACGATGCCTTGATGTTAATCTAACACATACCATCGGTCGGCGAGCATACAGACCTACATCATGGATCCGGTGTCGGACAGTCTGAGTTGAAATCGTGGTGCCTGTAGCCGAGCGAAGGTGTTGTTGGAGAAGAGTAGCGTTCATGTTTCGGTGTCTCCGAGCTGTTAACGCTAAATACCGATCTTCATTGGGCGTTGTTGCCCGTCTACGACCTTGCCCTGGTCTTCGGCCTGCACATCCACTCTCCAAAAAACGGTTCCAGATCCTGGAAATGACACTTTGTGACACTCCAATGGCTTGCGCTACTTCGGCTTGAGTTTGGCCCCCTACTAACCTACCAACAATTCTCCAAGCTTCTGAATCTGTCAAATGACTTCGCTGAGACATCGTACTCATCGAAACAAAGCAATCACTGAATGCCGATCATCCTTGTCTTCATTCTCTTTTATCCAGTTGAAAGTCAAATTTCATTCGCTGCCGCTGAAGCGACGTTTTTGATGTCGAACTCAAAAATTGCATACTCTACAGTTTGAAAACCAGAAAAATTTGCATTTGTGATTCTCTTCTTCTATTTTCTGCAAAAAAAAATTCTTTTATATCTTTATTTTATATAAAACTTCAAATATCCTTTAATTGTTTTGAGCAGTGTATAATGCTATACATATAGTCAGATCCATATGGCTTTAAAACACAAAGTCAAATTCTAGGTCAATCTTTCGTTTGATTAAAGGTGCGTTAAGAGAAACTGACCAGCGTAGCGGGCGTAGCTTGCCAGTGTATGTATACAAATCTATAGATCACATACAAGATTGCACAAAGTAATTCGGATATTTTTCATCCACAGAGGGGAATAGCTGAAATTGTGTTTTCGCATAAGTTACTTTTTTCCAAATTGTTTACTAAGACCACCTCATCTTTCACCTTAGTGATCGGTGCAGTTTTGTTACAGTGTGTTTTTTTAATGTATTAGAAAGTGTTTCATAATCTATTCTTGGTGCATGAGTTTTACTTTCTTCTAATCTTTACAAAAAGAAAATATTGGATTCGGGAAAAAATTCGATTTCCGGTTTTCGACGGATTTATACGTGTTAGAAGGTCCTGAACATGATTGGACTGCTTTTAGAAAATGTCTATCTGTCTGTGTGTCTGTATGTTAAAAAAATTTTGTGCGCGCTTTATCTCAAGAACTAGTGCACGGATTTTCATCAAACTTTAGATTCATTCAGACGTTGACATAAGTTGTTGCTGATTAGGTTTTGGCATAAATCGTCTTAGAGGTGGCGCTGCTATGTTGCATTTTTCACGATTTTCGGATAGCTGTATCTCAAAAACTAATGCACGGAATTTCATCAAACTTCATATTCTGTTACATTTTCACATAAATAGCTACATATCAGGTTTGGGTGTATGCCGCCCAACAGGTGTTGAAATGCTCTGTTTTTCCTATTTTCAGCATTTTTTCTCTTCTGCACCCCTACAGCAGTGATCTTCCCCTTCTCTCGTATTTTTAACGGAAGAACCAAGTTTAAAAGGCATTTTCCATCTCATTCACAGTAAACGCCATTCTTTTCCGCTCTAGCCAGGTAGCATGATATGTAAATAGAATGTGGGTGAAGGGGAAGGTTTCATTAAAAAAGTAAGAAATACTGCCAATCCAGGCTCTGCGGCATCTAAAAATTAGATACAATGTTAAAAAATGCTCAAGTTTTTTTGTAAGTTTCAAATCAGATTTTTGTGTTCAGAAATAAATCAGATTTTTGTGTTTAGAAGTAAAACTGATTAATCTATCTCATTCATTTTAATGGATAATAACATGAATAATAACATTTTAATGAATAAGTGATTATAAGTAAGTCATTTCAAGTAAATCTATGAAACTTAATTACAATTTAAAGAATAATTAAATTTAATAAAATTAAATAATATTATGTTTTTTTTTAAAATAAATGCTTGGCATCTTTATTATCATGGCGCCTTTGTGCACCGCACACATTACACAATAGATCGGTGCCACCCTGGTTTGGAGGCAAATGTCTGGTATTGAGTTGTTTTTCGTGAGAATGTTCGGTTTATAGTTTGATGGGAGGGATGAATGAGAATTTTTCTTTTATTTCTCGCCCATATTATTTACTCCATACCAGGGATGTAGTGGAGGATATACGTTATTATGCGCCGCACAGTAGAGTATTTGATGCAAAATCCCGGCCAAAAAGGCAAAAATTAAAATTAGCTCAACAATTGTAAAATTCATATTTTATAATAGCTGACTAACCATCGATCTATGTGTATTTCAGAAGTATCAGTCTTATACGGATGCTCCTAGCTTCAGTTGAAGTGAAAGTTTCTTTGTGAGAAGATGTGCTTTTTTGTTGCATTTCGGCTTTGTTATTGTGTTTAAATATATACTTTGACAAGTGCATTTAAATAATTTTACTTTTCATATAATAAAAGATCATTTCAATTGAAAATGGGTTAATACTAAGCCTTTTTTGATCGAATTTATTGAAATATATTTATTGAAATATATTATCTGATATATCGAAGCTTTTTAAAGCTGTGTCGGGGTTTGTCGGGCCATTTTTGATTTACAATCGTATTGGTTATAGTTTTGAAGGCAAATTTCTAAAAACAAAATTTCCGCATATTGTTGCCATATTTAGATATCAATGGTGTTTGGGAGGACTGCAAACCTATTAAAAACACTCAAAAACCAACATCTCTATACTATAGCGATAGAAATTTGGTAAATACTAAATGCAAGTAATATATATATATATATATATTTATGCATTCGTTTTTATAAATAATTAAACATTTGTGTGTAGTAAAATTAACCACATTTAATAAAACCTTACTTGCAAATAAAACAAATCTATCAACAATTAATGTCCTCTTCTAAATAATAAAAAATTAAGTAAACATTGTAATATATTTTTATTTATTTAAATAAATACATACATTTATGCATATATAACATTAATTAAGTGTATTCACTAGTGGTAAATCAACAACATTGGTTTTAAGTTTAAAACACATGAAAATTAATTTTGGTCAGGATTTTGCTTCAAATACTCCAGTGTGCGCTATATATGGATAACTCCATATACCTCCACAGCTATTCGAATACTCTCTGATGCCTATAGCATATATCCTCAGGTTTTTTTACGACTACACCACTGATCGAGACTATTTTATAATTATGTGCTTGGAATTATAATATTTGAGTCTAGCAGTAGCCACTTGACATACAGAACGATAAAGCAAGCAATAGATAATGAAAAAAAAAAAATCCTTTTTTGTTTCCTGACAAACATAAATCACACCCTACAACCTTTGGATGTTGGGGTTTTATCCCACTGAAGCATTCCTGGAGAAAAATTCTGAAGACAGTTAGTTGTCTGGAGAAATTATCCAAAGCTAATTAAAATTCTGAAAAGTGAAAAAAAAAGTTTAAAACTTTAAAAGGTGAGAATATCGTGAAAGGTTTTAAAGGATCTGGTCTTTACAGTATTGACAGAAAAGTTGTTGCACACAGAAAACTGAAGACACAGATGATGTAACGTAACTTTCAATATCAACTACAGTAGAAAATCATCTTCAGCAGGTATATCCATTTCAAGGGTGTCTTCCACTTCTGTCATTTCTCCTCCGAACAAAGATCTGAAATATGACCTTCTCAAAACAATTACCACTTACCACCTATGTCAGAAGGAATAAAATAACTTTGGAAAACGCTAAGCAAAAAAGAAATCGAGTTTGAAGTAAGTCTGGTAGAATCTGTAGAATGACTGAATCCGATGTAGTAGAACGTGTTCTTACAAGCTGGTAATAAGTTGGCAATGTTTTAATAAGCTGGCCGCTTATTAAACAAGAAAGAAAAAATATGCATCAAGCATAGATTATGAAACACTTTCCATTACTTCCAGAATACTTTAATAAACATTTTCTGTTCAATAAGGTAAATAATATACCTAAGTAAACATTTTTGAAAACCCAAAAAACATTTGAAAACTAGATTCTAGCAATTACAGACAAAAACCAGGAAAGTACTTTAATTATTTTGTGCAGCCTAATAATAATCTGTAGATTTTTATATACTAGATATAGTATACTACAATTTAGTTTGTAAGAAAACACATAACATAGTTGAAAATTCACCTTCGGAACTTTCTACCAATAGACGGAGACATATTTGAATTCTTTGGGGCAGCCCTGTATATTACCTTAAGATTTTTATTTACGCCACATATTATCTAAAGTTTAAATTCTGACAAAAACACGCTATAAAGTACTGAAATCACACTTCCAGAAATTATCATACATAAGCGACCATGTATCCAGTTCTTTGCGTGGCCCTGTATATGACTTTATTGACATTCACCTAACATTTCTCAGTGTACTAATATATTTGACATTCAAAATGCATAACTCGATTTAAAAAAAAGAACTTTAAGCAATTTATGCTGATACACAGTAATTCTTAGGAATTCTTTTATGTAGCCCTGTATATGATCTATAGCATTTATACTTATCACATAGTATGCAAAAATTTAGTTAAAAGCATACCTAACTGAAAGCACACTTCCAGTAACTATCGCTTATATACAGTACTTCGTATACAGTCCGAAATGTTTTGTGTGTCCCTGTAAATAAACGATAAATGCTATGCAGATCATATTATACAACAGATATCTTGTAGTAAACCACAGCTATGTATCCCAATTTCATTATGTTTGAAATGGTGTAACGTAATTAAAAAACGCTGAAAAAAGTTTTTCTCCGTAGACCATTATATAACGTAATGCTTTTGTGTGGCTCTGTAAATAAATGAATAAATGCTTTACGCTCTATTTTCTACAGAAAGCATGCTTTAGTTTACCTCACAAAATGATATCAATTCCATTATGTTTGTAATAGAATAACATGATTAAAATGCACCGCAATGATTTTCCCCCATAGACCATAATATAAATGAAATTATTTTGAGTTTTCCTGTAAACTAATTATAAGTGCTACACCTACCATATTCAGTAGTAAGCATCTTGTAATGTCCTTCATTAATCTATATTAATTTCAATATATTTGAAATAGTTTAACATTATTAAAATGCATTGGTAAAGATTTTTCCCCATAGACCATAATGTAACAGCATTCTTTTCAGTGCCCCTGTAAACGAAGTATAAGTGCTACATACTTCATTTTCAATACATAACATGTCATTACATCTATCCATAGCATATATCAATTGCATGGGAATTCTACTTTATTTACGTGGTTTAGAGTATGGCTAGACACACAGATAGACAGACAAGCTGAATTCATAAACACTTTTCAACTAAAAACGAAATTGAAGTGAAATGAAAATATTCAACTTGTATTTAAAGTTTATAAAATATACATTAAAATATGCTTAAAAGGTGACAAAATACAAATATAAATATTTATTTATTCAAATTTTATTCAAATTTATTTAAATAAATATTTATATTTGTATTTTGTCACCTTTTAAGCATATTTTAATGTATATTTTATAAACCACTTTTCAACTATGTTGGAAAGTGTTAAAAATGGGAAAATAATTCCTAATGTAGAGTGCAACAAACAAACAAGAACGAAAAATCATGCGTTAAGCATAGATTATGTAACACTTTCCAATACTTCCAAAATAATTTTACAAATCTTTGTTTAATAAGGTGTAAGGCATAACGAATTTAAAAACACAATTTCAGGAATTACCAACATTAGACTGAAAAATATCTGAGTTTTTTTGTGCAGCCCTATATATGATCTATAGATTTGTATATATGCTACTATATAGAATATTTAATTTTAGTTTAGTTAGGAAACGTCTAGCACAGTTTAAAATTTGGAATTTCCGTCAATAAACGAAAATGTACTCGAGAACTTTTGTGCTGTCCTGTATAGGATCTATAGAATTTATACACACCAAGTAATAGAGAAAGAATGAGTTAAATTTAAAAACGCGTTCAGCAACTGAAAACGCTCTTCAGCAATTTTTGTTAAAAGACAGTACCGAATTATTTTGTGTTTCCCTGTAAATGAACGACGACTGCTATACACACAATATTCTATAGTAAGCCTCTTTTAATACATCTGAGTGATATAGGTATATCATTTTCTATATGTTTCAAATAGTGAAACATTGTTAAAATAAACCGCAAATGATGTTTCTCCATAGACCATAATGTAACAGAATTTTTTGAGTGACCCTGTAAAGGAACTGTAAGTGACACACCCTAAGTAACACACCCTATTCTGTAGTAAGTCTCTTTCAGTGCACCTCTCAGTGATATATATCAATTTCAATATGTTTGAAATTGTGTAACATCATTAAAATAAACCACAAATAATTTTTCCCCATAGACGGTAATGTAAAGGAATTCTTTTGAGTGTCCCTGAAAAAAAAAAAATCTATAAGTACTAAACACTTCACTTTCAATACCGAACATACCATAGTAAACTTCAGTGATATATATCAATTTCAATATGTTTGAAATTGTGTAACATCATTAAAATAAACCACAAATGATTTTTCCCCATAGACAGTAATGTAAAGGATTTTTTTGCGTGTCCCTGTAAAGAAAAACTATAAGTGCTACACACTTCACTTTCATTACCGAACATACCATAGTAAACCTCAATAACATATATCAATTGCATGACCATCCGCATATATTTACGCAAGTTAGAGCACGGACAGACAGACAAATCGAATTCATAAGCACTTTTCAACTATCTTGGAAAGTGTTAAAAAGCAAAGATGGGTCAAAACAAAATAAGACAACCAGATTCATTAAAATCAAATGTTGCCCAAACTAATGTTCATAACAAAAAATAAAAGGATAGAGTGCTCGTCGCTAGAAAGTGAGTTATTATTGAAGCAGGAACTAGCCATTAGTTCACTAGAAGAAAATATTATTCAGAAGAAAAGTCATTTTGTTTAGTAATAATAATTAAAAACATTGTCTTGCGTTTATATTGTGTTCTGTCCTCTAAAAAAAAAAAAAAACATTTTTTGAAATTTTCTCTATCTAAAGTTTAATAAAGAATTTAAAAAAATTAAACGTGGCTAAATTTTTACAGCTTGTTCTGACTAAGATTTTAATGTTGGGTATTTTTCATTTTATCACTTTATTACAAAGTGGCAGCCAATTACGCAAAAATTTGAAACAAGTGGGTAAGTGTGATCGAAGATCGCTCAAAGGGTTCCGCCTAATATTCCTTTCAAAACACTTTATCCTTTCTTTAATAAATCCAAATAAATTTCATTTAGCAACCCCCTAAAAAAAGTCATGTTTTTTATAAAGTAAAAATTTACCGGTCTATTTTTCTCGTTTTTTCGAATATCTAAACCAGCCCGCTATTATATTCTGTCATAATAATATCTGTCATGTGGACTAAATGCGATATTTAAAAAAAATTAATTTCAAAATTAAACATGTTGTACACTTTCAAAATGTTAAAATATGCGAATATTTCCATATTCGGGTTTTTATCATGATTCAATACGTTCCTCAAACTCATATATTTACTATACTAGGACTTCCCTCAAAGGGATTAGTCTGAGTGATATTGCTGAGAACATAGGGTTAACAATTACAATATAAAGAAAAAGAGCAAATTAAATGATAGAATTACAAAATATCATATATAAATTCATATACACTGTTAAAAAATAGAAAAGAAGTACCGTTCATCTGTTCATCAGATGTGTTGTCATATTTTTTTTTTAACATGTGGCAAAGAATCTCATTTTCTTAAGCGCTATCTTCTATTGCGCAATTTTTATATTTCTATTGCGCAAAACTTGGAAAAATAAACGCCGGATCTTTTAAAACGCCAAGCTTTTTAAAGTTACGTAATTGGATTTGCAGCCAATAGATTATTCTATCGAGCGTGGCTTAACGCAAATTTAATTTCATTGTTGCACCTTTTTTTGTGTGTGAATTTAAAATTTTTCTTCCTTGATTATATATCTATTATTTGTATAACTGTTTATAGAAACTCTTACACTTCAAACCACATTGACAGCATGCTTTGCTACAAACCAGATTGCAAAACTATAGTCTAAATTACTATTTAAGTATACAAAAAATCTTTCGATGACTTCTGTAAAATAACTTTTACATTAAATCTCCATATCGGCAAAATTGAATAATTATATATATTTCAAAGTTAAGCTTAACAGATACTTCTTGATTATTCTCTAGGAGGCTCGGCCCCCTGCGCCTTTACTGCGCCAATCCGCAGACTTTTCTTTTGCCTGTCTGTCTGTCTCTCTATCCGTTCTTCTGCCCGTTTCTCTAACCGATTGTCTATCTCTCTACACGTCTCGCTACCTGTCTCTATATTTCTCTACCGGTCTCGCTACCCGCCAATCTATTTCTCTAACCGTCTGTCTATCCGTCTAACTACTTGTATGCCTAGCCGTGTCTCTATCTACTTCTCTACCCATTTGTCTATCTGTCTCTCTACCCGTCTGGCTATACGCCTCTCTACCCATCTTCTTACCCATCTCCGTACCCATCTACTGTCTCTCTACTCGTCTGTATACCCGTCTCACTATCCGTCTGTTTTTGTACCCGTCTCGCTACCAATCTCATTACCCGTCAGTCAACTCGTCTCTGTACTCATCTCTCTACTCGTCTCTTTAACTACCACGCTACGCGTCTCGCAACCTTTCTCGCTACATTCCTGACTACCCTCTTTTTACCTTTCTCTCTAGCTGTCTGTCTATTCGTTTCGCTACCTGTCAGCCTACCTATGTCGCTACTCGTCTCTCTACCCATCTCACTACCCGTCTGTCTACCCATTTGTTTACTCGTCTTTCTACCTCTCGCCACCTCTCGCCACCTCTTCCCAATATTTAAACAATTCATTTAATATACAGAAGCCATTTATCAGTTATTAAATGCAAACAGAAGTAATTTATCTAATAAGTGTAATCAGATGCAATTTTTTTTTTAATACATACACAAACCTGAATAATAATTCATCAATTTTGTGTTCATGGTTGTTTATATCATTTGACAGTAAATCTCAACTTCTTAAACCTGAATTGTCTCAACCTTTTTAAAAAAAACCCACAAGGTCTGCATAACTGCAAATTACCCTGAGGGCTATATTAGCTACATGTTATTAAGTTAAGTTAAAGTTTCGTTATCGCGTTTGCAGAAAATTGCTTATGTCAGAATGCGTGGCTTAACGCCATTTTAAATTCAGTAGTGTAACTTTCTTTTCTTTTCTTTTCTTTTTTTTTTTTTTTTTGGGGGGGGGGAGGGTTTCAAATATATACATATAAATTAAAACTTTTGCCTCCATGCCATTAGTGTTGTTTGTATTATTAACTAATACCTTGTAGACCGAGCTTCATTTGAAACAAATGTAAAAGGCTTCTTCTACAGTTTTTTTTAGGAGAAACTTTCGTAATTGGGCCTAAAGCCAATCGGAGCATTTAATATCATTATTGTAACTCTTATAGAGTTAAAACAATATTGTTGCTAGCTTTACTCTTGTTTGAGACCAGCCTTGCCTGTGTATCTGAATGGGGAAAAGTTTCGTATCCAATGTCGGTTGGCGAAAAAAATTTTAAATGGCGCCAAAAGGTAGTTTTAGCATCTTACAAAATTTTTCAAGAGAGCGGTAAAACATGTTTTTCAAATATTTACAAACATACGTTTATTAAAGCATGTTTTTGCACCATCTTAAAAATTTAAGCACGATGCTAAAATAAAATTTTATCGCCATATTCGATATTTTAATAAGCAATGAAAATACATAAACAAACTTATTTAACAAACCTAAGAGGCATTTTTGTGATATATAATTGTTATTGTCAGAGGAGTAAATTGTAAACAATAAACGGCTAGTAAATGATAAATCATCATCATCATATATATTATTTCTCCTGTTAACATCCCTTTTTCTCCGAAAATACGAAACGCAGAACGATGAATGAGATAGCATATGAAAGGATTTTGAACAGGCTTCTGTCATAGCACACTTAACATTTCGTTAAAACATGTTTTTGATTAAAATTTGTTGATAATTAAAAATTAAATCCGCATTGTTTTCATAAAAGAAATGAAAGGTTTTCCTCAAAATATTGTTGCTAAAGAAAATAAAATACCACATGATATGATACTCAGCAATTATAATAAAAAACACCGCACGGGTTTATTTTATATTTATGATTGAAAAGCGAAATTGAAATTGAAATGTTTAGATTTATATTTCTATGTCCCATGTTTTTCCCGAAGCGGATGACGTCATCCTCTAATGCAGTTAAAATACGATTGTTAATTTTTTTTTTCTCGCGCGTGCCTTTAGCAATCTTGGATCAGTTTTTAACTTTGATGGAATAAATTACATATAAATATTGCATATTGATAAAAAAAAATGGTACTTCTCTATTATCCCGTCGACCACTTTTCATAACAAAAAACTATCGCCAAACAAACGGGAGAACGTTGCCATTGGAATATCAAAATAAATAAATAAATAAAATATAAGAATATATGCACATTTACGACAGTTATGCGTGAACAACATAATACATACATACGGGTCGAATTGATAACCTCCTCCTTTTTTTTTAAGTCGGTTAAAAATACACGCAAATGTCGAATTAAAAACCGTACGGTATCTTGATGACGTAACAAACCCGTATAATGCTTCTGACATCAAGTAAATGGGACTGCATTTTTGGCGTTTAATCTTACACGTTTTTCGATAGTTTTGTGTTATGAAAAGTGGTCGACGGCATAATAGAGAAGCACCTAAAAAATATTAGATTTCAGTGCGAAATCCTCGCACGGGCCCTCTGGTAGCATTTAAAATCTAAAAATGAAGAAGTGGTCCGTATAAAAATGCAAAACATAACATTATACGCTTGATATATGTAAATCTTTTTTTATTTTTTAATATTTCCGAAGGCACAGATAAAAAGGTAAAAATCTCTTTTCCAAATGCCATTACAATTTAATATATATATATATATATATATATATATATATACAAAATAGAGAAATATCTGCAAAAAAATATATTTACATAACACTACATCTGCAAAAAAATAAGATTTAGAAAAAGTAAGCCAAATTCTGCAGATCCCAACAATCACATCGAAAAACTTATCACCAAAAAAGAACTCGCCAAATCTTACGGCACAGGAGATGGATTTTTTCCTCTGAATGCAGAATATTAGTTTTTTTTCTTGTACGATGGGTGATTATAATATAATTGTTTCATTTCACGTACTACATACCGTTTGATATATTGGTACTTTTATGTTATCCTGGCGCAGTTGATAAATCGCCGAATATTGTTCCTATAACATTTTCATATTGAATTCATTTAAATATAAACCTTTCACTCATTTAATTTAAAATACATGCCTTTCATTAATCCCATTTAAAATGCTAAAAAGAGAAAAAAAAAGAAATAATGCCATAAATCGAAACCTTTTATTTAAACACCAAAGAGTTTTTTTTCTTTTATTTACACACGCGAAAAAAAAAAAAGCTGCTATTGCTGAGATTTGCGCCAAAACTCTAATACCAAGTCTACTAAGTTATTGCGGGGTTTTTCTTTCAAACAGAAAAAAAATCCAGATTAATTTTCGATTTCTACTAAATTGAAATATATTTTATTGTGCTGAATATTAGTGCTTGCATATTTTTTTGCTCCATGTACTCCATGAACTTTTCAATTCCGATTGAATACGAAAATCTCCCGCCGGTGAAAATGACGTACGCACAAAATTTAGTGACGTATGTACTTTAATTGTGCTTTTTTATCTATTTTTTTAATATAATTTCCAAACTGTTTAACATTTATTCTTGGTAATAAATAGACGACGTTGTCACCTTTATAGGTACCTGCTGTAAAAATTTGAACGAAATCCGTTAAATATTTTTTGAGTTATGCTTGACGAAAGGTTTTAATATCCATCGTAGCTATATATGGGGCAAAGTAATACTGCGCTGTGTATGAGTCTTCGTTGCACTCAGACAATTATTCTTATTGATACTCGCTTTGTATTATTCTGAAACATTTGAAAAATCCATTAAACTTCCGATAGGACGTCAGATTTTCTTTTTAATTCTCTAATGACGCGATATTAATCTGTTTTGTGTACATACACATACTCATACTCCTTGTACTATTGAGAAATCTTTCCGTTTTATTACCACTATGACGTCAATCAATTTTATTTCATATTAATCTTTTTTTCAATTGGTGAAACTTTTTATTTAATTTTCATTTTGCACGTGGAAATCAGCTGATAGAAAATTAATTATTGTAGAAAGAATTTCATCGTGGATTTTTAATTTTTGGCATCTGCTATAACGAAAAATGTTTTAATTTAATAAGAAAAGGCTGTTAGAATTTTGGTTTTTTATCTCTATTTATTAAAATAATACGAATTTTTCAAATTTTAAAATTTTGAGCTCTTCATAGCTAGTATTCAGGTATATACACAAAATTTCAACTCGGTAAGTTACATAGTTTTTGAGAATGGCTCTGTGACAGACGCAGACAAAGGAGCCGGAGTAATAGGTTTTTGTGAGATGAACGAAACCCTAAAAAAAAAAACATTTTTCCAAAAATTAACCTATGTTACCTGAAAAAAACCCCACACCTGACATAATCAGCTGAAAATGAACCATTTTATTACATATAAATGGTTTAACATAAAAACATTTAAATATTTGTGTAGATCATTCTAAAATTATATTATAACAAGAAACTGTGTAAAAATGAAGCTCCTGTTTTGCCAGAATTCTGCAAGATTTAGTTTAAATTATTTTAAAACTAAATAAGCACTTAGGTATTTTTAACTATTTTTATTGTTCTAATTGGTGCATAAAAACAGAACAAAACAAAACAAGTTGGAAATTGTACGTCAAACGTGACAAATGAGGTGCGTTCGTACTATAGCTAGTTCTATAAATATTCAGATCTTGATGATTTTTAATTCTGTGAAATGAATTATGTCGTCTGCAGATTCATTTCTGTAATAAAATAAGTATCTCGGTCGCTTGACGGTTAAACCTCGGAAGTTCCTATAATAAAAAAGCACCGATTTAAAAAAAAAATCAAATTTCTTAATAAATATTTTTATTAATATATCCTAAAGTTTTGATTCGATTTTTATAAAATGTGAAATGTCTTGACAAAATTCTGCAAAGATAATATATCTTAAATTTCAAACCATTCGGTTGGGTAGTTTTTGCGTTGTTATATGCGGACGGACGGACAGACGGACGGATCAAGCGACGACAATAGGTGCTACGTATTTATATAATTACGAACGCATCTAAAAAACAGACTTTTGTGAAATATTTGAAGTACTAAAGTGGGTTTTTTTAGAAGACAGACCAATATATGGTAAATAAGTAATAAAATGTTATGCTGTATCAAAAGTATTTTCATTTTTTTAAAAGTTTTTATACCTAAGCACTTTCTCACACCTACTTTTGAACATAAAATGTTATTTAAGAGGATACAGGTCCCTCTATATTCTATAATCACACAGGCTTCTTTCTTTAACCCCTTGAGGGGCACCGGTATATAATGTATACCACTTTTTTAATATATAACTTTGCCACCAGTATTATTAAATAAAAATATTTATTATTGTTTTTTGCAGATTGAGAAAGTAAAAATTCATTATTTAAATTTACTGGTGTCAAAACATCGCAAAATGTAGCATTTTTAGACCACGTGCTTGCCCTTCAAGGGGTTAAATTTTAGTTCACATAAAAGGGTAATACAGATGTTGAGATTTTATGCATCTTAAGGCATTTTTTTTAACTAGGCCTTAACCCTTTAGCGGGCGGTGTCCACAAAAAAGGACACCTAATTTTAATTCCAAAACTGACATACGGCACCAAGAATATTTAATCAAAATTTTCCTTTTATAAAGTACGGGGAAATAAGAAAGTTTTTATTTTCTAATGAATTCGTTTTTAAATTCTGGTGTCAGTCCATCAATTCATCATTTTACAAACAGACTTACTCCGCGCCGGAAAGGGTTAAAACCAATAAAGCTGTCCTCAAAACTCATGCACTTGGAGGCCAGGAGTCTGTTCTAAGAGTAGTGTTCGGACAGTTCAAAATACATCCAAACATTTTAAGGAAAAGGACCTCGGGCTTGAAATCCAAACCAGAAGTGACAGGCCATCAATTGTAAATTTTGACCAGTCGAAGGGAAAAACGAGGAGAAACCAATCCCCAGAATCAATTTTGATGCAAAAAACTAACAAAACTACTCATTCAAAAATTACACGAGTTTTGAGGACAGCTTTATTGGTTTTAAGACTTTTAGTTTAACCCCTTCGGGACCGGCGCACAGTGGGGCATTTTGCGGATTTAGCCGGCCAAAAATATTTCTTCCGGAAAAAGCAATGGAATGTTTATATTTTATTAGTTTATCATATTTGTATATTTTTATAGTAATTTTTCTTTTGAAAAAAAATGTTTTTTCTTGTATATACAGGGTATGTGAAAATCATTGTAACATATAACACTAACTTTAAGTATAATAAAATATTAATGATTAATTCTCTGGTTGCAATTGTGCTTTATCCACCTAACATTTTATACAGAATAACTCAAAATTTTAATTTTTTAAGTCGTATTCTAATTTTTTTTTTTTAATTTGGCGATAAGTTTTTTTATAAAAAAAAAAAAAAAAAAAGATATAGATTATTAGATTTTTACGTTTTTTTCTACATGCCTCTTTGAAATTTATGACATCGATTTTAAATTACCTTATATTTCATTACAAGAAAAAATGCCGTATCAACTTTAGAAAACTCTTTTTTTAAGTATTTTTACACTTTAATCTTTTTTAAATTGAAAATTTTTCATTTATGCTTTTATAGAGTAAATCAATAATGTATTGAAATCAAGTATATATTAATCACATATATTATTTATTTAATTTAAGAAATTTTGCAAATATCATGTTAGATAAATGAAAATATATATAATATACATATTTGATAACAAAATCGAAGGTTATTCATCAGATGATGGAAACTTGTCATCGTATTAGTTTTCATCAGTATCCGATTCAATTTGACTTTCATGGGCTGTCGCACTGAAATATTCAACAGGAATAAGTAGTAATAAAGTCTTTAAAAATTATTCCGATTTTGTTAACTTGGTATGCGTTTCATACAAGATAAGAGCGGATCTTCACTGAGTACTTACCAATTTAGAATATCCCCGTTACACGATTTCTCTTATACTTCGACTCTCTAGATATCTTTTACAACCGTAATTCTTAAGGGTCGGCAGAATCTAGGCGTGGAAGACTTTGCCAAACGATTTTTAACACTTTCCAACCTAGTTGAAAAGTGTTTATGACTTCGGTTTGTCTGGCCGTCTGCCGTCTGGCCGTCTGGCCGTCTGCCGTCTGGCCGTCTGGCCGTCTGCCGTCTGCCGTCTGCCGTCTGTCCGTGCTCTAACTCCCGTAAATATGCTCGGATTGCCCTGCAAATTTTATATGTTATAATCGTTATCTATAGCATGTTCCCTATTTCAACGGAAGTGTGTAGTACTTATAGTTTTTTTACAGGGACACTCAAAAGAATTCCGTTACATTGCGGTCTATGGGGAAAAATCATTTGCGGTTTATTTAAATAATGTTTCAATACTTTAAACGCATTGAAATTTATATATATCACTAAGGTGCATTAGAAGAAGCTTAATATGGAATAGGGTGTGCATAGCACTTATACTTACTTTACAGGGACAGTCAAAAGAATTCCGTTACATTACGTCTATGGAGAAAAATCGTCTGCGGTTTATTTAAATAATGTTTCACTATATTAAACGCATTGAAATTTATATAAGGTTCATTACAAGAGACTTACTACAGAATATTGTGTGTATAGCAGTCATCGTTCATTTACAGGGACACACAAAAGAATTCTCTACTGTATGTTAACAATAATTCCTGGAAGTGCGTTTTAAGTTACTGAATGCGATTTTAATTTTAAATCGCTTTTTGTATATTACGTGGTGTGTATAAATTCTGTAGATCCTATACAGGGAAGTACAAAAGTTCGGGAACACATTTCCGTATTATTTAACTCCAGACGGAGAATTTTAAACTGTGCTACGTGTTTCCTAACTGAACTAAAATTTAGCATCCTATGTAGTATATATACAAATCTATAGATCCTATACAGGGCTGAATAAAGTATTCGGATTACTTAGATGTTATCTTTTAGCTTATAAAAGAGTATGATTCGTAAAATTATTTTGGAAGCGTTGGAAAGTGTTACATAATCTATGCTTGACGCATGATTTTTCGTTCTTGTTTCTTTCTTTGACTGAAGAACAATTTGGAAAAGTACAAATGAATTCCAAAAAATGTTTCAGTAAAAATTGATATCATTTTTGAGTATTTTTTTATATTCTCTTTGTTTAAAGCCGTCACATTCTAACTTTTAATTTTATAAAGCGTTCGTCATCATTTATTGTCTATACAACTTCTTTCAGATTGTGCAAGACGCATGTAACGTTGCATCTGAACTTCTCCAGAAGTCACGGTAATTTTGTAAGAGTCCATATTTGGGTAATAATTATTTCCATTTGTAACAAATTATAGGACGGATATGTTTTCTTATGTGAATGTCTATGTCTGAGTGTTTTATAATGCATTTTAGAGATATTTGCTTCAATAAACATTGATAAAGCCTAACAAGTAGAGCCCATGTCATTTCTTTGACTATTATAAAAGCATTCCTGTGTCCAGTAACATACTATTGTGATTGGGTAGCATGAGAAAGGATTTCAAGATTTTTTTGCTGTGTACTTCTTCGGTTTGCTTCTTTGATTACAATTCACAGAAACATTCCTGAGGCCAACCCGGACGTACTTACGGCAACTGGAATATTCCTTGCAATAAAGATTAACTTTTTTCACAGAAAAAAATGTTTAAATCAGGCTTTATGTGATGCTTTTGCTTTTCTAAATAATTATCTTTGTTGACAAGGTAATCCTTTGAGAAATTAAAATTTCTTATCGTCTAATATTCGCTCCGTAAATTTTCAAAATTCTGCTTTATTCATAAGGTCGAGCAGGATTTATTTTGATATAATTTTCATTCCAGATATAAATTTTGTGATCAGATATGCAAACTTGAACTCTTTTATGTCTGAAGATGACAATTCTTTACAACATTTGCAATTTAGCTATCGTAGAATACATTTAAAAAAGGGAGGGAAATGAAAACATCATCATTTACAGAAACATACACATTTGTGCTTGAAAGAAATTGATCTAAATTTTCGGTTATTAGCGGCTATTGTTTTCAAAGTTATTAACTACACATTTTGAACTCTCAATTCATGTAAAAAATATCATCGGATCTCACCCTTAAGTAACCTTAACTAACTCCTTTATCTAACTCTTTATGGAATATTTAAATTAACAATAAAATTTTCCAAACTATACGGTACATTTCATGTCGCTTTATCATATATGTTAATTAAGTAAATATAAACATATTCATATGAAATATAAACATACTTATCTGGTCTTTCATAATACATAACTATTTCATATAAGTAAAAGTTTTGAACAAAAAAAATCACTCTTAAATAAGCAGTCACAAAGTTGTCGTTTAAAAAACCTACTGCTACAAGTAAGTTTTAACTTGTCTGGCACTAATTTGCTTGCACATGAAAAAAATTTACAACTGTACGGAGATTCTCCAACTATTTACCTGCACTGTGAGCTGCATATTTTTCTCCTCAACTGTATTTTGAAATTTTGACTTTTGGCCGGCTAAATCCGCGAAATACCCCACTGTGCGGCGGCTTTTACACAAATTTTATTCGGTTGGCACCACTTTACAAAAAAAAAAAAAAAAAAAAAAAAAAAAAAAAAAAAAAAAAAAAAGCTACATCTATCACAAAAGACTATCACAAAAAAAGCTCTAATTAGAGAAAGCAAATATTACTTTCATTTTTCTACTGATGCCTAAAACAAATTCTGTATGCTCTTTTTGAGGGTGCATATATGCACCCATGGTCCCGAATGGGTTAAAATGATGCCTTAAGATGCATAAACTTTCAACATCTGTATCGCCCTTTATGTGACCTAAAAATGCACTGGAAAAAAAGTGTTGATTTTACAGTATAATACTGGCATCCCAGCTTCCAGTATTATACCGTAAAATTAATAGTAATAAACAGTAAAATAAGCAGTAATACGCTGCCGCGCATGTGTATAGGGTTACTAGTTTGACCAATATATTGCATATGGCATGAATTACATTTAATCCTATAAATAACATTGTGGGCTTTACAAAAATTAATGTGGGAGGCATTATGAATAATTCGTGCCTGTTCAGCGAGTGGGCAAGAAACAACGTGGAGAAGATGTGGAGAGGGAGAAGGGAATATGTAGTGGGATGTCGATCCATGGCCAACCCTATAATTTACCATATGTACCGGGCATTACGCTGAATGTTAACAGAGGTGCCAGTCCCTAATCATTTACTAAGAACTGCCATAATTAATGGAAAACATGAAAAGAATACATGGAAGTAAATATATGAATGGAAATCAAACAATGGAATCCAAACGTAAAAGCATAAACATAAAATTTATGATCTAAACTTTTTTTTAAATATAAATTTTAATTTTTTAAAAACTCAAAACCAACATTACTAACTAAATTTATAGTATTGGAAATAATTCTAGAGTATAAAAAATGTGATAAAATATAGAAACGAAAAATATCATAAACATAAAATTCATGATCTAAACTTTTTCTTTTTTTTTTTTTTTTTTTTTTTTTTTTTGTTAAATTTAATATTGGTATTAAGATTGGATTAAAAATAATGTAGTACATAGAAGTACTTTCCAGAAGAGACCGAAAGAGAATAACGTGGATAAGAAGTCAGACGAAAGTTTTTGACATCATCGAGAGAATTAAACGGCTAAAATGGAAATGGGCTGGGCACATTGCAAGAAGACAAGACAATAGATGGAGCACAAACACCCTACAGTGGTATCCCAGAGATGTAAAACGACCAAGAAGACGACCTCAAGTAAGATGGAGTGACGAAATCAGAAAAGTGGCCGGTGTTAATTGGATGACTAAAGCACTAGACAGGCAACAATGGAAAAATCTGGGGGAGACCTACATCCAGCAGTGGATTGAAAACGGTTGATGATGATGATGATGATGATATATATATATATATATAAGAACTACCTCACCAAGAGCATACACGAGCAAAACATGAAGTTAATATTTAACAAAAAACAAAATACAAAAAAGAAATTGCAACAATAAAGAAAAACAAGCCCAAAAACTAAAAAGTCCTTCCGGCCTGTACCGGGAGGAAAAGGTAGTTTTCCTATATCTTCGTTTTAAAATTTTAGCTAATGTTACACGAAAACACCAAGTTAAAATGCAAAGAAAACGTTTACAAAAGATTCGTTAATACTGAATTTGAATAAGAATTTCGCCAAATTATTGAGCAATAGCCAAATTGGCTTCATTTATAAAGACTTATTTTGGTCGCCAAATTTGGCGATATTTCGCCAAATGTCACAAATTTTGCTAATTTTGTCGCCAATTTTGTCGCCAATGTCGCCAATTTTGGCGCTAACGTATATGAATATATAGTTTTACGCGTATGATTGGGAAAATTATTACAACAATGAAAGAAAATAATTTGCGAGTAATCGCGTTAATGTGCTGTTTTGTTTCAAAATGTCAGCCACACTAGAATTTCAAACTGCTCTATCTCAGCCATTTTTTAAGATAGAGGTAAACCAAAAAATGCTCTGGAATCCTTGTATCAAGGCCTAAAGCGTAATTAAAAAATAAATTTAAATTTTTAACTTTTTTGTATATTTATTTTAGTTTTAAATATTTATTAAATCTTTATGTGGCCGCCATCTTTGTTAAAATGTGTCAAGGCTGCTCGTCAGTAAACTTCCCGATTTCCCTCGCTAATGTTAATCCAATGGGCGTAGGATGCATTCGTATTTTTAAAATATCTCCTCAGGAAAGTAATATTTTAGGTAGCTTTCAATACAAAAAGTATAAAGCTACCTATTGCAGCCGTTCGGAGGAAAACAGTTCCGGAAAATTTCGATATATTTTCACCGATCATGATCCCCAGACCCCAAATTCACCCTCCGTTCAAATGTTGATTTATATATATATATATATATATATATATATATATACATATATCTCCATATATATATATATATATATATATATATATATATATATATCTGACCTATGTCATACGATAACGCTCGTATTTATAAATCAATTTTGATGAAACTAATTGTGTGTATTAAGCTCACCAATGTCTCGACCGAGTTCGTTGGCCAGCTTGGTCCGCCATTTTGTTTCAAGATGGCGGCTATTTAAAAATTTAAAACTAAAATAAATATACAAAAAAGTTAAAAATTCAAATTTATTTTTTAATTAAGTGTTAGGCCTTAATACGAGGATTCCAGAGCATTTTTTGGTTTATCTCTATCTTAAAAAATGGCTGAGATAGAGCAGTTTGAAATTCTAGGATGGCTGACTTTTTGAAACAAGACAGCACATTACAAAAATTTTCATTGTTGTAATAATTTTTCCAATCATACGCATAAAACTATATATTCATATCCGTTAGCGCCAAATTCTCGCCAAACTTGGCGACATTTGGCGAAATATCGCGAAATTTGGCGACCAAAATAAGTCTTCATAAATTAAGCGAATTTGGCTATTGCTCAATAATTTGGCGAATTTCTTATTCAAATTCAGTATTAACGAATCTTTTGTAACCGTTTCTTTGCATTTTAACTTGCTGTTTTCGTGTAACATTAGCTAAAATTTTGAAACGAAGATATAGGAAAGCTACCTTTTCCTCCCGGTACAGGCCGGAAGGACTTTTTAACTTCTGTTTACTGTGTAACTGTTCTTAAAGGATGTGTCTCTTTTTTGTCTTAGTTATCAAAATATTTCTAAACTATGTGCTTAATTTAAAATTTTATGTGTTAAAATCTTAGTGAAACTGAATAAGATTTTAACACTTCATATAAAATTCAGTATATACTTTAGAAAAAAAATGACAACTAAGAAAAAAAGAGACATTCTTTAAGAACAATACAAAGAAAACAGAAGTTAAAAATATTAATTTTCCGAGGAGATATTTTAAAAATACGAATGCATCCTACGCCCATAGGAATAACATTAGCGAGGGGAATCGGGAAGTTTACTGTCGAGCAGCCTTAATATTGAAATTGTAAATCCCAGACAATGCTAAGTAAGTACAGAGATAACATTTAATGGAAGTGGTGGGGGGGGGGGGGGGGGTAAATAAATAAATAAAATAAGGAATATGATTTATATATGAGATTAAAAGTTCCAAATTAAAAATGAGATGACATATAATATTAAAGAGAAAAACACAGCGTATTTCAAGCGAGAAAGAAAAAAAAAAGCTATAGTGGTACCAAGTCTACAACATGATTGTTGTAAGCACATTGAAGATTGAAATAATATTAATACAGAAGAAATGCGCAAATTCAGCTATAATTCTGTATTAAGTAGATTAAAATGAAATTTAAAATGTGAACAGCTAAAAAAGAGCTATAGTGGATATTCAAGTAAATTTACATTTTATTTTATAATGATAGTACTATTTAAAAAATTGAGGTAATATGATCTTTGTCATACGATAGCAACAGCACTCGTATATATAAACCGATTGGGATGTAACTTATTATATGTATTAGGCTAACCAATATCTCGACCCAGTTCATTGACCAGCTTAGTCCGCCATCTTGTTTCAAAATGGCGGCCACTGAAATATTTAAAACTGAAAAATATATATACAAAAGAAAAAAAATTGTCGAAATTCAATTTTTTTTTCCGTAAGTGTTAGGCCTTGATACAAGGATTCTGGAGCATTTTTTGTTTTACCTTTATCTTAAAAGAGGGCTGAGATAGAGCAGTTTGAAATTCTAGGGTGGCTGATATTTTAAAACAAGACAGCAGATTACATAAAATCAGGTACTAATTTATGAGTTTTAGTGACCGCGATTTCTCGCAAATCATTATCTTTCATCGTTGTAATTATTTTTCCAATCATACGCATAAAACTGTACATTCATATCCGTTTTTGTCAAATTCGCGCCAAGGTTGGTGACGCTTGGCGAAATAACACCAAATTTGGTGACCAAAAATAAGTCTCCATAAATGAAGCCAACTTGACTACAGCTGACTAATTATTAAAAATAAATGATCAACGTAAAATAGCACAGATAAAAATATATAAAATGACAAACAGTTGTTTCAGAGCCCCTAAAGCTCCATCATCAGTGCCAAATTTAAAAGATTAAAAACTGATTGGCGGTGAGTTTTCTTTTTTTTTTAAATTATGAATTGCAGTCATGAAGTGAGGTGTGATTTTCAAAATAAAAATTAAATGCTTATAAAAGAGTGTTTCTTAGGTTGATTTTATAAGAAATACTACCTATTGCATTCTCCCCTAAGTTGGAATTTTTGAAAATTTTTTGCAGATCTACACCGATTAGGACTCCCAGAACCCAAAACTACCCCCAGTTCAAAACTATATATATATATACCGGGTGATCCAAAAGTCAGGACGAACTTTAAAAATGAATAATTCAAAAACGAATCAAGATACGAAGATATGGTTTGCACCAAACGGATGGAAAAGAAACCGGGTTTTGTGTGGCAACGAAATAAAAAATAGTTCTGTTGGTGACCAACAGATGGCGCTGTCGGATTTCTTATGTAGGATTATGCAAAGCAACAAACGATGTAAAAAGGAGCAACTACAGCAGGTAATGGTACTCGAAGCTCGAAATGCTGTCCATAGTTGAAAAAGCCCTCTTAGTTAAACTGTATTATAAGAATTCGGAAAGTGCCACTGCGGCATTGCGAGCATATCGCTACATGAAGGGTCTGCGAGATAGCAAAGGACCAATAGCATCTTCTGCATTGAACAAAATGATGAAGAAATTTGAAGCTACAGGTTCTTTGGCGTCACGTCAAAGAAGTGGACGTCCCTCAACAGCTGCTGCTGTGGCCACGACAGTGAAGCAGACGGTGCAATCCATGTCAGCGGTTGCTGCACATGGGGAGTGCAGTGCTCGAGAAGTTTCGAGGCAGACAGGAGTGTCGTACGAAAGTGTCTAGAGAGCACTGCGAATAACTTTGCAACGGTATCCCTACAAGTTGCACCGTAACCAAGAACTGAAACCTCCTGACTTCGACTCTCGCCAAGATTTTGCGAATTTGGCATTCAATAAGATGGAAAAGCAGTACGATTGGCTTCACACTGTGCTTTGGACAGATGAAGCGCATTTCACACTCTCTGGCACTCTTAACACCCACATTTGTTGAGTGTGGACCACAGAAAATCCACATGCATTTGTTGAGGTACCCTTGCAACAGCCTAAAGTGATAGTCTGGTGTGGCTTCGCTTCTGATTTCATAATTGGTCCATTTTTTTCGAGGAAGTCACACAGACGGGTTTCAAAACAGTTTCTGTCACTGGTCAGTGATATGTAGCACTGTTACAGAACAACATTATTCCTGAACAGCAAGCGCGACAGACACTACAAAGAGTCACCTTTATGCAAGATGAAGCACCACCTCATATTGCTCTGCCTGTGCAACGCCTGCTATGGTCAACATTTGGGAAGGATCGCATTATCAGTCGCTACTTTAATCACACATGGCCTCCAAGACCTCCCGATCTGACACCTTGTGATTTTTGGCTGTGGGGATTCTTGAAGTCAAAAGCGTACCGTAGCCAACCGGAACTAGCAGCACTGAAAGATGCCATCCGCCAAAATGTGTCTGCCATAACGCAGGAAATGCTACTAAATGCTGTGAACGGTGTGGTGCCTCGTCTCACAGCTGTACTTCTGAATGATGGACAGCACATTGAACAGTTACTGTAGTACCAATTAACTGTGATAAGCTGACTTGTAACTTGTCAAAATTTTTTCATTTGTAAATCATCGTTTGGTGCAATAAAACACTATAGCGCCATCTGTTGGTCGCCAACAGAACTATTTTTTTTTCGTTGCCACACAAAACCCGGTTTCTTTTCCATTCATTTGGTGCAAACCGTATCTTTGTATCTTGATTCGTTTTCAAATTATTCATTTTTAAAGTTCGTCCTGACTTTTGGATCACCCGGTGTATATATATATATATATATATATATATGTGTGTGTGTGTGTGTGTGTGTGTGCGTGTCACTTTTTTATGGACACGATAACTCCCGTAATTCTGCACAAATCTTTTCCAAACTAATACATAAAATCAAGGGGCGTAAAATCTCGGTCAAGTTCGTTAATGGGCAAAATCGAACCAAGAGGGGGATGAAATGGGGGGCTTTTTGTGAAAACAGAAAAAACGCCATAATTTCTGAATTATGATATGTATCGAATCCGTTTAATTTATTATTACTTCTGGGAAAAGAGCCGAAAATTTATGCATGGCAAATTTTTGATATCATTAAAAATGACCCCAAGGAGGGGAGGAGAAGGGGTGTTTTCTAAGAAAAGAATTCATAACTTCGTCCATTCAGAAGATGTCAAATCCGCTTAGATTTATTATAAATCCTCTTAATATTATCTAAAACTTTTCTATTGACAAGTTTTTTATAGGACCAACCCTTATAGCAAAAAAAAAAATTAAAAACAAAACAAATCCCTGCCGTCTCCGCCTGCAAACAAGTTAGGTTTCGAAGTGGGAGGTTCCAAATGCCGCATCAGGGCAAAAAGGTCATTTCTTCCACAATTCCCAACAAACAGGTGCTCCACGGTCTGCGTCTTCGAAATCTACCGGTGCCTGTAAGCAGAGCCGTCAGGGATTTTTTTAAAAATATTGTTACTTTGATCCTTATTTGATTCAAATAGTCATTAAAAAGCAACAATGACCCTTGCACAAAACATCACATAATGAATCACTCTCATAATTTTAACCCAACTTTTCTTATGTACAAAGTTAACGTTGCAACGCACATACAAAAAAAATAAATAAATAAATAAAATAAAATAAAATAAAATAAAATAAAATAAAAAAATTCATAATTTATGACAGTTTAATAATAAAGTGAAAAACTAGTATGTCGTGACCATCACAAAAGTCTCTTCTATATAAATCGCCTGCAACAAAAAATAAATGACAATTAAACCTATTCGTTCTTTAGATATAGCTATCGCAGAAATTGTGGAAAACAGAGCACAGCAGCGCCACCTGCTAGGCGGTATACACCCAAACCGAATAAGGATCTATTTAGGTCAAGTTATAACAGAATATGGTTTGATGATATTCGTGCATTAGTTCTTGAGCTATAGCTACCTATAAATTGTAAAAAATGCAGTACAGTAGCGCCACCTGTTGGGCGATTTATACCAAAACCTAATCAGCATCAAAATACGCAGTTTGATGAAATTCCCTGCATTAGTTCTTGAGATAGAGCTAATTCATAAATCGTAAAAAATGCAGCATAGCAGCGCTACCTGTAGGGCGATTTATACCAAAACCTAATCAACAGTAATTTATGTCTAGGTCTAACTCACTCTGAAGTTTAATTAAATTCCTTACATTAGTTCTTGAGATAGAGTGCCCACAATATTTGTGTCACGAACAGACAGACAGACGCACGAACAAACATTTTGTAAAAACAGTCCACAGGTCCTTCTAAAACGTATAAATCCGTCGAAAACTGAAAGTCGAATTTTTTCACGAATCCAGTACTTGCTTCTTGTAAAGATAGAAGAACACTCAAAAGTATTCCGTTACATTTCACTCAATGAGGAAATAATCGTTTTTAATGCATTTTAAAATGTTATACTGTTTCAAACGTAATGAAATTGATATGCCTCGCTGAGGTGGGTGGTAATATGTTTTCTATAGAGCATCAAGTATCAAGTAAGTAGCAATTATAGTTCGTTTACAGGGCGCACAAAATAATTCCATTACATTCTAAAAACGACGTTTTCAAAAGTGAGCAAAAAATACTCAAATCTGAGTAGGTCGCATAGTCAAAATGGCTCCGGGTCAAAATGACTCGCATTTGAAACATGTATAGACTCATTTCTGAACACATGCACACATTCAAGAAGGAAACATTATGTGCTCCTACTGGAGTATGTCCATGTTTCAAAAATGAGTAGGAACTGACTTCTATGTGCTCAATTTTCAGTATGTCCATTTTTCAAAAATGAGTTTGGACTGATTCTAATCATTTTTGAGTATATCCATGCTTCAAAAAATGAGTATGAAATGACCTCTATGTGCTCAGTTTTGAGTATGTCCATGTTTCAAAATATTCTGAGTATTTCAGAATTGAAATCATTGGGTCGTCCTATTTGAAACAAAAACTTTCATATCAAAATGGAAAGATCGATTTACTTAGATTTGAAAGTGCCTTTTTCTCAGTGTATATTTTGATATATGAGGAAAAGTTTGCAGTGTATTTTAACGGTGTTAAACTACACTGTAAAAGAAATTGCCGTAAAATTACGGGCAGAGGCCGGCAGCAGAGATTCCAGTCATACCCCGTAAAAAAAAAATCCATGCCCATCATTTTGTACAGCCCGCAATTCTACGGGGCAAAGTAATATAGCATTATAATGCACAGGATATAATGCACTTTAAAACACAATAACACTTTGCTTACTGTTCCGTGGCACGTAGCACGTTAGATAATCATCACAGAATCGCTGTTTTGGCGGGTTAAAATTTTCGAAACACGAGTAAAATGAAGGGTTATACCCTAGCGGAGGACAATGTATATGGGGTCGTACCGTATTTCTGCTAACATATGGGCTAGAACTGTAAGAATATGTAGATTGCTTTTAATTTTCTAAGTATCTAAGGGATAAGGCTGCTTATTGAGTGGATCAGACCATTTTTCATCAAATAAGGCTGGTGCCCGTGAAAATTACAGTTTTCTCTGAGAGTGTATTTCAAACATAATGACACCGATATACGTTAAGGAGATGCACTACAACATGTTTTCCATAGATTATTGAGTACGTAGAAATGATCGTTTATTTACAGAGGCACTCAAAAGAATTCGGTTACAGGAGTGGCTGTGAGCCATAACTGCTGGGTGTGCGTTTTCAGCTGTGATATGCATTTTAAAACTAACTTATTACTTTCTGCTAACTTTACAAGAAGAAAGTATTTGATTCATGAAAATTTTCCGCTTCCGGTTTTCGACGGATTTATACGTTTTAGAAGGTCCTGAACACGATTTGACTGTTTTTGGAAAATGTCTCTCTGTGAGTCTGTGACAAAAATTTTGTGGGAAGTGTCTATCTCAAGAATTAACGCATTAAATTCAATAAAACTTTATATTCAGTTAGTCCCTGATATAAATGGGTGCTTATTAGTTTTTGATGAAAATCGCCCAATAGGCGACGCTGCTATGCTGTATTTTTCGCGATTTCCGCAATAGCTCTATCTCAAGAACTAATGTACTTATATTCATCAAACTTCAGATTCAGTTAGACCTTGACATAAATAGACGCTGATTAAGTTTTGGTGTAAATATTCCAATAGGTGGCGCTGTTATACCACTTTTGTCATGATTTTTACGATAGCTATATCTCAAGAACGAATGCACGGAATTTCATCCAACTTCAGATTCTGTTAGACCTTGACATAAATAGATGTTGCTTACGTTTTAGTGTAAATAGCCCATCAGGTGGCGCTGCTATGCTACTGTTTTCATTATTATCACGATAACTCTATCTCAAGAACTTAAAGGAATCTGAAGTTGGATTTTCATCCAACTTCAGATTCAGTTAGACGTTGACATAAGTTGTTGTTGATTAGGTTTTGGTCTAAATCTCCCAACAGGTGGCGTAGGCTACATTTGGCAGGATTTACATGATTTTTGCAATAGTGCTATCTTAAGAACGGTATTTAATAAGACTTTAGATTAAGTTAGACCTTGATATAAATTGGTGCTGATTCTTTTTAGTGTATGCGAAACCTGTGTGAGATAGAAAAAAGTTTTGGGATTGACACATCCGACTAGTTTATTGTGCATTACGTGGTGTACAGATCATGTACAGGGCTGCGCGAAAGAATTGCACTCATTACAGGCTATGGACAGCCGTTGCTGAAAATAAATTTTCACTGCGTCGTTAAATATTTTTTTACATATCTCATTTCTTTGTATGAACAAAAATGAATTTTTTTTAACAATATTTCGATAGTATTGGCAAGTGTTTTATAATCTTTGTCGTGATCCATGATTTTTCCTTCTTGTTTTGTCATTTTATAACTGTGCTGCGGCCCGCCTAACGTTGCAAACACGTGTTTGCAGCCAACGAAAAAAAAAGGTTGAGCATGGCTGCTATAAATCAGGCATTTGGCTCGCCGAAAATTTATCTGTGACCCCCCATTCCGCTGTGATTTTACCTGGTGTTTGATTCAATTATTCAAACAAAAGTGCAGAAAATACACTATGCACAAACCAGCTTGCACCAATTGTGGTTTAAATATATCAAATACGCAGAAGTATATTATAATAAATATGTAGACAAATTTATCTAAACTGAAATGGGAAAATCATTTACATATATCTACCTCAACTCTTATGATTGATGTAGAAATTTTTGTTTCAGTGTATTTCCATATTGGAACAAGGATATGTGGATGTTGGTTTTCAGAAATTCTGTTAATTATTTTTCAGTTGATCGATTTCCCAAAGTATGCAATTGGGTGAATTTTAGATATGTTCGGTAACGCGCTTTTGTATACAACAATCACCTTTACTTTTTTCAGTTTTATAAAGTATAATAAAAATGCAGAAAGATCAAGAATAACAGACCAGCACGTCAGCCAATTTTAAAACTAACTGCAGCTCAACAAATTCTACCAAATTTTGAAGCATATTTTCAAGTTTTTTTTTTTTTTTTCGTAAAATAATATAAAATAAACTATGAATAATAAAAACTTATGAAGTTCTTTTGAAAATTTGCTGAAAATGGTTGTATTTTATAAGAATGAATTTCATTCTGTGCAGTGTTGTACTAATATTAAATAGACGGTTTTCTTTTGTAATATGTCCGGTGACTTTACATATAATACTTAATTTGGTTCTCATGGGTCAACAATTTTGACTTGAAAATCCTTTCATGTTGACTAACTTTCGTAACATTTACACAATTAAACACTCGCCATTCCACGTTCATATGAATGATTATTATTAACTGCTATACATCAAACGTTTTTCTTTCGAAATAATCAAAACAAAATTCTTTGATTTAGTTTCCAAACGGATGTCGTTATTAAGTTGACAATAAAAAAAACTGCTTGTGAGCAAATCTAGTACAGGATACTCATTACAGACACTTTTAATTCTTTCCTAGTATAGTTCTGTTTCATAATACTTTCATCATTATTCGAACCGGACTTGGAGCTGGAACACCACTTTTTATTTTTGAAAATTCAATTTACAAAATTCAATTTACAAACGGTAATTTAAAAATGGTAATTAAAATGCAATTCACTAATATCATTTAGTTCTGGTCTTTTAACTTTTGGATATCAGACCTATCCCCGTATTTTCAAATTTAATCGATTAAATTTTCTTTTTAACCGACTTCAAAGTAAGAATTTCTCAATTCGACGTGTATGTATACATGTATATATATATTTGGTACTTTTCTGTAAGCCTTTATATATATATATGTATGTATGTAGAAATATAATACAAATTTTGTAAATAATAACCATTAAACCACATAAATAATCGACAATAGATAAACCGATAATTACAATACAATACATAAATATAGCCAAAAATTTAAGATTCTCAAAATTAAAGTAAGTTAGTGAAAATTATTATTATTATATATATATATATATATATATCACTAGCACCCGGTTAACCGAAAAGTAACTCATTTTTTATGTGTATGTTTACCGATTACTCCAAAACTACGCGACCGATTCGTGTATTTTTTTTTTCTTTTTAAGACTTTCCAACCTAGTTGAAAAGTGTTTATGACTTCGGTTTGTCTGCCGTCTGCCGTCTGCCGTATGGCCGTCTGGCCGTCTGTCCATGCTCTAACTCCCGTAAATATGCCCGGATTGCTCTGCAATTTTTATATGTTATTGTCGTTATCTATAGCATGTTCCCTATTTCAACGGAAGTGTGTAGCACTTATAGTTTTTTTACAGGGACACTCAAAAGAATTCCATTACATTGCAGTCTATGGGGAGAAATCATTTGCGGTTTATTTAAATAATGTTTCACTATTTTAAACGCATTGAAATTTATATATATCACGAAGGTGCATTAGAAGAAGCTTAATATGGAATAGGGTGTGCATAGCACTTAGAGTTACTTTACAGGGACAGTCAAAAGAATTCCGTTATATTACGTCTATGGAGAAAAATCGTCTGCGGTTCATTTAAATAATGTTTCACTATTTTAAGCGCATTTAAATTTATATATAATATATATATCACTAAGGTGCATTACAAGATGCTTACTACAGAATATTGTGTGTATAGCAGTCATCATTCATTGACAGGGACACACAAAAGAATTCTCTACTGTCTGTTAACAATAATTCCTGGAAGTGCGTTTTAAGTTACTGAACGCGATTTTAATTTTAACTCGCTTTTTGTCTATTACGTGGCGTGTATAAATTCTGTAGATCCTATACAGTACAGGGAAGCACAAAAGTTCGTGAACACATTTCCGTTTATTGACAGAAACTCCACACGGAAAATTTTAAACTGTGCTACGCGTTTCCTAACTGAACTAAAATTTTGCATCCTATGTATTATATATACAAATCTATATATATGTATTATGTACAAATCTATAGATCCTATGCAGGGCTGAATAAAAGTATTCGGATATTTTTCCGAATATTGTATATGTTGGAAATTTCTGAAATTATGTTTTTAAATATGTTATGCGTTTTCCAAATTGTTTACTTAGATGTTATCTTTTAACTTATTAAACGGTATGATTTGTACAATTATTTTGGAAGCGTTGGAAAGTGTTACATAATGTATGCTTGACGCATGATTTTTCGTTCTTGTTATATAATTAAAAGAGGATACTCTCGAATTGGTCCCATTTAAATTTCATCAAAATGGTTCAGTATTTTTTTGGAAATTGAACAAAAACAAAAACAAAAAATAGTTTTTGAAGTCTTTTTTTTTTTTTTTTTTTTTTTTGTTAAAAAGTTTATATTATTTTATCTTCTGATGCATTTGAAAACAGGTATATTTTTTTAGAAAAACAGTAAAACTGACTTCAAGTGATTGTTCTTTATCTAATATATGCTTATTCAATGTCAGTTGGTGTAATTTAATGAGAGGACTTTGGCACAACACTTTTTTTTTTGTTTTTAATGGCAATTTGTTATAGTTATCCAAATATTTTTCGTCACTTAACAATGCATAAATTTCTGACCTATTTTCTGACTCATTTTGAAACATAAAAGCATGATACCTGCAGGCATGATTATTCCACTTATTTGTAATTAAACAGTTTTTTTTTTTCGACAAAGGAATTAACTACATCTTGGGTTATAAACGGTTGTTGTCTCAGAAAGGCTTTTTTTTTTTTTATCTTTCCTACGCTGTCACGCCCGGAAATTTGGTTCAAAACGCCAATTTTAACAGCATTTTCTGAAAATTCTTCTGTTTTTACAGAAAAATAGTACTAGTAGCTAATTTGGATTTGAGAACAGCATTATTCGCATTGTTGCCAATATCGCTCATTTTTACTTGTAAATGACGATGATACGTTGAAATTTTTGGCTTGTCTCCATGAAAAACTAAATGTAATGCGATGACAATTGTAAATATATATATATATATATATATATATATAGTAATACTATGTATATTTGTTAAAATTTCCTGAAGTTAGAGCCCAATAAATTTTAAATCAAATCATCTTTATAAAGTTGAGAAAAAAGCAGTCAAGTAGACAAACATATCGTTTCTGGATGATTCTGCTGAAAAATTACGGTACTACCACAATATTAAACAATATTCTAATTTCTAAATGTCCTTTTCTCCTCCCCCCTCCCTTTTTTTCCCCTTACAACAAAATTGAAGATCAACTAATTGAAAACAGAAATAATCTTTTTTTTACAATCATCGAAAAATAAAATGTAGGATTCAGTAGCAAGTATCATGGAAATTTTATGTTTTATACAACAAAATTTTAAATACAAAGTATTTTTTTGTTAACATTTTTTAACACAAATGTGCGTTTGTCTGCTTTTTCATTCCGTAAACTATCATGCAGTTTAAACTAGGCTAAATCAAAACCAGAAAAGATTCTTTTTAATGAAGTTATAAATAACTGATTATCTAAATTAGACAGCTTATCTTTCAGTGGCTGTTCTCACACAATAAAAATCAACCAAATGATGTATAGCATTTAATGAAACTATATTTTGTATAGCATGTATATATATTATGAAATTTATAAAAAAAATTTCTTTAGAAAAATATTTTACGCAAAACATCAAATCAGAAATCAGCAATAATGTCTAATTCGTTTAATCTTCCATAATCGGACTAATAGCCGATGTTAAAATAGCTCTAAAATCTCTGAAATAGGTATTTAACAATTTTTATAGCAGATTGGTTTCGCTTTATTTTATGCTCCTACCTAAAACTGCAGCTGAGATATGGCGAAATGGCTTAAAACTTTCGACCACCCATTTAACCCCCTTTAGTGGTGAAATTTCTAAAATCACTGAAATACATGTTTAACTATTTTTTAGTAGATTTGTTATGCTGAATTTTATGCTTCTAGCTAAAACTGCTACTGAGATATGGCGACATGACTTAAAATTTTCGCCCCCCCCCCATTTAATCCCCTTAGTGCAGCGTTTCTTAAACTGTGGTCCGCGGACCCCTGGGGGTCCGTGAGCTTACAGCCGGGGGTCCTCAAGTCCAATATTGAATTTAGATTTTTTTTCTTCGAGAGAAATTTCTGTAGCTTCGGAGGACGGAAGATTTGCAAGACTAGAACTTTGCAAGTCTAGATCATTAATAAGCATAAAACTCCAAATGCTTTGGGGGAGACTTTTCGATGGGAATATGTGCGAAAATATTAAGAACCGATTGATTCTTCATGTAAATAATCAGCCCTTATTATGCACTGCAACTAGATGAGTGTTTAGACATTTCTAATACTGTAAATTTGAGAGTTCTCTTTCATTGTGGATTTGGTGGTAAGATATCAGACGATTTTTTGTTTTTCAAATCCCTTCCAACTTACACAACAAGTGCAGTGCTATTCACATGTTTATACAGTGTCATATAAGAATAATATGAAGAACAACTGTAGAACTCAACGGCATTTTGAACCAGTCTTACTTAAACATTGAACGAGATGCTGCACATCCAGTAGCAAAAGATAAGCAGCATACTTCTCATAAAAAATAGTACTACAATGCAATACTGAAAATACAAATTATAATTATTTTTCCTGTATATATTGCTATTACTATTTTTCTTGTAATAATGTAACTGATTTTTCTAACACCGTTAACTAAATATAGAATATGTGTAATGAAAAATAAACAAAGTGTATACGCTAAAATAATATCTTGTTTTATATTAAGAAAAATATTGTTGGGGGTCCTCGAAACGCATATCACATCAAAAGGGGGTCCGCGAGATCACAAAGTTTAAGAAACGCTGCCTTAGTGGAAGAATTTTAAAAAATCTTTTCTTATTGTTTACCTAGGTCATAATAGCAATCTAATATCCAAATTTCGTGATCGTGACTTTAGTCGTTTTAGTTCACCGTTGATGAGTGAATCAATCATAGTCAGTAGTTCTCTCTTTATTATATTAGTATAGATATCAATTTTTTGTACAGCAAGAACGAAAAATCATGCGTGAAGCACAGATTATGAAACACTTTCCAACACAGCCAGAAAACTGCTACGAAACTTCACCGTTAAATAAGGTGAAAGAAGATATGTAAGTAAACTGTTTAGAACCACATTGAAAAATACAGTTTTCGAAATTACCTTTCAGTGTCAAAAAATAGTCGAATTATTTTGTGCAGCCCCGTATATGATCAATAGATATGGATATATAGCATGATAAAATTTATTTCTATAAGAGTATTCACATTTAGAAATTTTCGCCAGTCGATGGAAATGCACTCGAAATCTTTTGTACAGCCCTGTATATTATCTGAAGACTTTTGTACACACCACATATTAAGCTAAAAGGCAATTTAAAACTCACTCGCAGCAATTATCAACTTTAAACGACAATGTATCTTTTTATTTGTGTAGCCCTATATATGAATTTATTTATATTCCACAAGCTAGTATTAGTCTACTAAATATACTTCAGCAAGAAAATGCGTAACACAATTAAAAACTACCCTTAAGCACTTCACTCCCATAGTCTTTAATACTTACGGATTCCCTTGTGTAGCCCTGTATATGAACAACCGAGTTTATAAACACACACGTACTATGATAAAATTTAATTAAACTTAAAAACGCAAATCAAAGTTGAAAACGCACTTATCACTCAGACTGTAAATATCACACATGTACCGCAACCGATATCTTTTGTGTGTCCCTGTAAATAAACACAATGCACACCAAAGAGAGCAATTTATAGTGCACCTCAGTAATGCATATAATTTTCAGTATGTTTCAAATAGTGAAATATCAATAAATTACACTGCAAACGATTATTCGCCATAGAACAACGTGTAACAGAATTCTTTTGTGTGACCCTGTAAATGAATAATTAATGATTTGCACCCCATATCCTACAAAAAAGCATGTTTTAATGCGCTTCATAATTATATATCAATTCCATCATGTTTCAAATGGCGTAACATCATCAAAATGCATTTGAAACGATTATTTCCCATTGACTGTAATGGAATGGAATACTTTTGACTGTCCCTGTAAAAAAAAAAAAAAAAACTATAAGTGCTACATGCTTCTGTTGAAATAGGGAACATACTATAGTAAATGGCAATAACATACAAAAATTTCAGGGCGATCCGAATATATTTACGCGAGTTAGAGCACGGAAGATGGCCAGACAAACCGAAGTCATAAACACTTTTCAACTAGGTTGGAAAGTGTTAAAAATGAACATATACACTCAACTATTAATATGCAAATATTTAGTTTTTTAATGGAAAAAAATTCAGGACTTTCTTTTGAAAAAAAAATCAGGTCAACCCAAACCTCACAGAAAATGTCAAAACTCAAAAACGAAAAAATAATTAAATATGAAAAAATTAGAGTTAATCCGATCCTATCTAACCCGGGCCGGGTTCGTATAAAATCGGGTTACCGGACCGTTGCGGGACTTAGATAGACCAGTTCAGACAGACCCTTTAAAGAAATTCAAGATTTTAGGTTAAAACTTTCAAATTTCTTTGCCCGCCCCCAAGATCTGCGGAGGGCAATATTTACTCACTGTAAATAGTAAGAAATATCATTTACTATATAACTTACTCGATTAAAAATCTTTAAGAAATATAATGCAGACTAATTCCACATTAAATTTCTTAACTACTTCACTTCTCCACATATACAGGTGAGCACAAATTCTTGCCTTGATTATAAATAATTATTGTACGAAAACTGTTATAATTAGACATATGGTTTTTTGAATATATTGTAAAGACTGTAATAAACTAAAATTCATAGAGATACAACTAAATGTAAATATATTGCTTGAAGGTGCATAAAAACATACATAAAACATTTAAAAGCACATTAAAGTCCTTTTAAAAAATTCAAAACGTTTTCAACCGAACTACTCGGTCATCATCAGTGAAAAACTAATTCATGATGAATTACTTTTTAGCTTGAATCTGGAGGACCTAATTCATCCAGTTAACCTTATTGATCAAAGCATCTGGTCTGATATCTTAATCAGCTCAACAGAATAAATCGCAGGTAATTTGGAACTCCAGTAAACGCTGGATACGTGATTACATTAGATTGATTTTAACACAATTATTCAAATTGGTAAAGAAATCACTCCTCTTGATTTTTTTTTCTTTTAGTACTATATCAAGGACAGAATTTTTTCCACACCAGTTTCTGACGTTGAAAATCTGAAGTCTGAGATAAAAGATGCTATGTGTACCGTTACAGAAGACATGTTAGCTATTCTCCGAGCTAACAAAGGGGGCACACGTTGAAATTTCATGAAGTATGTGGTCTTATTAAAAACTTTATAACATTACTTGCAATGTATCAAAACAACCCTGTGTCTAATTATAGTAGTTATCGCACAATAAATATTTATAATCAAGACAAGACTTTGTGGTCATCTTGTTACATTCGCGTTTTAAAAAGGATACTCTGACATAATTGCAATTCTTGTCTCAGAATGATACGCTTTGATGTCCAACATTCAAAATAATTCAAATAAATTAAAACTCTTTCTTTAAAGCCAAATTGGAGAAGAAATAATTCAGTAATAATCATTAAAAATCTGTCGTGAAAAGGTTAAGGATTGTGATATTTTGCAACATTCCTTTAAAGTGAACACTTGATGAGTTTTGAGAAAATGCATTTAAAGATTAAAATGCTATCAAACTTAAACAATGGAATGGCATCAAAAAGCAAATTTTACGACTAATTAATCACGTAAAAACAAGAACAAATTCGAATTTGTTATGCTAATTATATAATCTGTCAAATACATGAGTTTAAGAAAAGAGCTTTTTAACTACCTTTTAAAGGCGTTTGAATACTTTAAATTACTGAAAAACAATAATGAAGCCGGAACTATTTAAGGAAAAAAAATATGAGAAATTCCGAGAATTAATATGAACATTTGATTTCTCAGAATGGCAACACCAGTTACATTGAGGAGATCTTATAAAAGGAATCAGTTGCTTATAGTAAGAGTTTATTCTGTCATTTTTTGAACCGCTGCATGCTTTAAAAATTTTGCTGCCATAAAGCACACCTTATTGATCAACTGCAGGGCATTTTATAAAGGTAAGATTGCAATTTGGCCTTTTGTAAAGCTATCACATCCTATTGATCGGTAAAATTTAAAATAGACGGTGGTAACAAACGGGCAAGCTTTTACTGCATTTTTTTCTTTTTTTTAAGCATCGCACAATTTTAATTTTTACACCGTCGAATAGAAAAAAAGATTGTTCTTTCAAATACAATTTGTTTGAAAACTGTAACTCAATTTACTGATTTTTTATGGATTTTTAAACATCGCGCAAATTTAATTTTTACACCGTTGAATAGAAACTAGTCGTTGGGGGCCACCGTAATACTTACCCATCATGGATATGCAGAATATGAAATATGAAAATAAAACATGTGTAAACTATTTATAAAATGCATTGCAATTCGAATAAAATCATGGCTTGAGGACGTCATAACTTCAAACGCTCTATTAGTGAATTTCGTATAAGAAACATCCTTATACCTCTAAAATTGATAATCATATTAACTAACGGTTACTGCGTCGGATTAAGCGTCTCATTTCCAATTAAAATAGATCTTTTAATTGAAATTTGAATGAAATACAGGGTCATGAAAAATCGAAGAGTGTGGAAAATAGGATTACAAATATCTCGGCAACTCATTATACGATCAACTTCATTCTTTATGCAAAATTTGTTTTTTTTTATTGTCTTTTATATTCACTCATTAAAATAAACAATTTCGAAAATGTTTATATACCTTTTATCAGAACGAATATTTCGAGTGTACGAAAAAAATAGTTCCGGATAATCGAGGTTACTGAAATTCAATAAGCTTCTTCCCATTATAACCGGATGGTTTGAAATTTAATATATATAATCGTTGCAGAATTTTGTCGAGTCATTTAAAATTTTATGAAAATCGAATCAAAACTTAAAAAGATATTAATAAAAGTTTTCTTCATTCTATTAAATCCTATCATATACATAATTAATTCGATGATATCCCGTGATAGGTAATGATTCTAGGTTTACATGGTGATAACATCCTACTTAAGATGGAGTCCTATTATTTTCGTATTACTGAATTTAAAAACCGAATTTGTATACTTAAAATTGTTCAATTATAGCAATCTTATAATCTACCGACAGTTTTTTGGATAGATGCTTCCGGAGAAATATATATTAAATGGAAGAAGAGTCTAAATATGTATGTCAAGTACTGAAATTTTCAAAGCTAGGCTTAAGTTTCCCATTGGAATTTTCAGTAAATGTCAACAAAAGATAAAATGTTGCCAACTTAAAATGTATTTATTTTATAGTGGAAATTAATCATATCATAATACCATACCATATAATTAATTTCACTAAAACTAGTTATAGTACGAACGCACCTCATTTGTCACGTTTGACGCACAATTTCCAACTTGTTCTATTCTTATCCCTAGGTAATTATTTACCTCACCCAAATCGTTTTATGTGTACTGAGATTTTAAATTAAGATAATGTAATATATAATATATTAAATATAAATATATAAATATTAATGTATTCCAATAATTTGTTCTTTTCTGGCTATTAAAATGAGGTTCAAGTGAAAACATCTGTATCCTAAGCTATTATTTTCTGTTTAACACTGCATAAAATGCTCTTAGAGCAAAACAAGATTCTTTCCAGAATCGTAAAAAATAACAAAATAATCAGTTTATTTCACCAACATAAACACAAGGTTCAAGTGAAAAAGTCTGCAAACCTAAGACAATATAATTACTTAATAAAAAGTATGTTTTTATGAAATGAAATTTTGCGAAGAGACCTGTTTTATTAAGAAGAATTTTGTGAAGGGTCCTGTTTTATTAAGAAGAATTTTGTGTAGGAGACCTCTTTTATTAAGGATTTTGTGAATGGAATTATTTATATATTGGGTTTTGTCTTTGCCAAAAACACTTATCCTTTCTGTCACTTCGTTTATTGTTTCACTAATTTATGTGCTACTTACAAATATCCCTAAAGAATAGATTACATTTCAGGGGTCGATGCAGAACTTTTTTCCCTGGGGCCCATTTTGGGAAAAGTAAAAGTTATTTTTGTGAAAAATAATATTTTTTAAATAATATTTTATATGAAATCATGTTCCTCTAATTAGAACCAAGCATTTATTGATAATAATTTAAGTCCTTCTGCTAAAGTTTTCCTCTCTGGTGAACTTGTTTTGTTTGCAAACTACATACTTTAAAACGTAACAAAATAAAATTACTTAATGAAGAGTACGTTTTTATAAAATTTAATTTTGCCAAGAGACTTATTTTATTAAGAGGAATTTTGTGAAGGGAATTGTTTTATTAAAATAAATTTTGTGAAGGACCCTGTTTTATTAAATGGATTTGTATGAAGGGTTTTATTTCCATATTAGCTTTTGCCTTTTCCAGACTACCTTTATCATTTTTGTCAGTTCGTTTATTATTTCACTAATTTCTGTGCTACTTTTATATAGCCCTAAAAATAGGTTACACTTCAGGGGTCGATGCAGGTCTTATTCCTTGGGGCTCATTTTGTGAAAAGTAAAAGTTATTTTTTGTGGAAAATAACATTTTGTAATGAGAGATGAAATCAAGTTACTCTAATTCCTACCAAGCATTTATTAATAATATTAATAACTTGTGAAAGTCCTTCTGCTAAAGTTTTCCTTTGTGGTGAACTTGTTTTTTTTTCTTCAAATTACATATTTTAAAATCTAACAAATTAAAATTACATAATGAATATATATATATATGAATATATATATATATATATATATATATATATATATATATATATATATATATATATATATATATATATATATATATATATATATATATATATATATATTAATGAAATGGGATTTTTCGAAAAGACCTATTTTATTAAGAGGCATTTTGTGAAGGGTCTGTTTAATTAAAATTAATTTTGTGAAAGGTCCTGTTTTATTAAGAGGAATTTTGTGAAGGGTCTTGTTTTATGAAATGGAATTTTTTGAAGGTGCACAAAATAGTCCCCACATTTTGCCTGGATCGACCCCTGCACTTAAAGCAGTTCACATTTATCTACATTATTAACCTTTTAAGGGGTTTCTACACAAACACACACGCACAGATATATATGATCAAAGTATTATATAGAAAGATAAATTAGTGCATATTCATATTGTAGGCACTATGCTTCTTATTAAACTGTTTATAATAACTGCATGTTATGCTAAAAAAAGAAAAGGCTGCAGAATAAAAATTTCCAGTGTATAACTTAGTGTATAATTATACTAGCGAAATAATGAGTGATGATGTCAACAGTAAATAAAAAGCTTACAGTTCAACTGTTTCATAAAGAGTTGCAACCTTTAATTTTTTTCTGAATATTCCCTGCCCTTAGGAGATTCTAAAGTTGTATTTTATATGATAAAAAAATTAACAAAATCAAGGATGTATTTTACATTTAAAAATTATTATTGTTTTTAAAACACAAATTTTCAGTTTTTATACAAATACAACCATTTAGTATTTGTGCAAAACTGCAAAAGGGCCCCAAAACTAAGTTCGATTTTTGAACAGAGTTTAATTTGGTGACCTCGGAATCTTTCCCAGGGGGGGGCTAAAAAAAATTTAGGTGTGCTTAGCCCCCCCCCCTCCTCCTTGGCAACTCTCTAGCTACAACCCTGGCCTTACTGCAAGAAAAGGACTGCTTAGTAAAACGTACACTGTTAAAATGTTTGTGCTGGTTTGAACCAACTTTTGGTGCTGCAGCAGCTGCAACCACCAAGATGGTGAAATCTCGTTCCAACGTTTGCAGATCTGGTTTAACAGGAGCTCCAAATGTTTAAATGAGATTTCTCCATCTTATGGTTGCAGCTACTGAAGCACCAAAAGTTGGTTCAAAACAGCACAAAAAATTTAACAGTGCAGTCTGTTTTGACCTTAAAGGTGCGATCAGACTGAACTCGGCTTCAACGCTCCTTTTGGCGGCTTTTTTGATGTGGTTAGTCTTCTGTGGTTAGTCTGAAATTGCTACCCAAGAGTCTCACTGACTTGTTTACACCTGTGTCTAGGGAGATAATTGCTTGGAAAAACTTCCATTTCTTTTGTTAATTTTATGTGATTTATTTTGGACAGGGAAATCACCCGACTCGAGAACTAGCTTTTGGTATCTGGTTAGGACAAGCCCCTAGCTCGAGACAGGAAGGAGTCTGGCCATCTGCAAAGCCCCAGCCAATGTACCACCAGCTTAATATTTCATGCCGGCGCAGTCATAGTTATCATGACGTGCATAAAAAGGTAGGAATTTTTAGTATACAATAATTCACGATGTTTTAACGCATAGTAGATTAATTTAGTAATTTACAGTACTTCACAATAATACACTATTTATATATACAAAATACACGATATTAGACTTTTACTTAATACACTGTTATACCGTTCATAGTTACACAATATTTCACTATTTATATATACAAAATACACAATATTAGACTTTTACTTAATACACTGTTATACAGTTCATAGTTACACAATATTTCACTTATATAATATACTTAATGCATTATTAAAATTGACATAAAACACCTTTCATATACATCATAGTACTCAATAAAACATAGTAATACGTAGTCCTTTCCCGATAATCAGGCAAAAATATGTTATATAATAATACACAGTAATTTGTAGTGGTAAATAATGTTATACGATATAATTAAGGAAAAAAAATTATCATTTACAGTAATTACACATTGATAATACAATAAGTTGCTGCTTTAATTAGTTAACTTTCTATACTCCATGTGCTTTACCAAGACGAGACTTGAACTCACGGAGATAGAAATAAGAAGGAGAACATTGATAATAGGGTTTCAAGATCAGAACACAGACAGGAAATTAGTAACTGGTTCGTGTCGCTGGTGCTCCCAAGTGCCTTCACGTGACTTGTCAAAAATGACAAATTGTCGTCTGCTCTTCCCGCATTTTGGCTTCGAGCATCGTAAAGAGTTGTCAGTCGAAACTGGACATAGAGAGCGCTACACTCCCCAAGTGCCCAAAAAACCGGAAACGCCGCCATACTAGGTACCGCTTTTAGTTCCATAAGTAGAAACATTATCAGTGTTCTCCTTCTCTCTATCTTCCTGCTTGAACTGCTCGATTGGATGTAGTGCTTGTTTGATAAAATATGTGTTTTGTTTTATATTATAATAACAGATGTCGCCACATATCGGCGTAGATAAATGTAAAAAAAACGGTGTATCGAGATTAGACTATATTTTGTAGAAGTTACGTTTCTGTTTTGAGAATTGCTCTAAGCAGAGAGAAACGGCTGTGTTTTAAGTTGATTTTTTGAGTATGAGAATTTTTGTGTTTCTTTTGTAAGAAAAAAATTAATAAACTGTGTTAAAAGTTGTGATTCTTGCAGATAGTTTTTCAAATTAAGTTTTAGTAATTTTAGTTCTCGGGCAACGAGAATTAGAGTGTTTTCCCAAAAAAGAGACTAAAAAGACAAAGAAAATTCCAAAGTGATTAAAATTAAATGATATTTTTTATTTTTTAGAAAAAAATATTACGTAATATATACACATTTTAGAAAAAATTGTGACGTATCAAAGAATATTTTTCATTTAACATATTATAATTGAAATAGAGTTGTTTTAGTTTATATTTATCATTTGTTATGGATTGAATATTTTCTAATATTGATTTGCTTTGATCGAGGGTGCTAAATATATATTCCATAAATCTACATTTGCCAAAAAAAAGTAATGAACTGGATCTCCCACAGATGCACATTGGCACAGGTTATTGCCTTTTTTTACCGATTATGTGAAGTAATGTGAAAAAGCTGCCACATCCAGAGAAAAAGTAAAATGATACTCTATTCGCGCACGTCTTGGAGTGACTTTTGTAATTACGAAGTATGTAAACCTCCCGCAAGCTGAGTTTCCCCACATGTGTTGCTAATCCTCTAACAAAATTTGACTTAAAATGTTATTTAGATGCGATCTGGGAAACCATGAACATAGAAATAGATAAGGACTTCTAACGAAATAGCCTTTCGAAGAAGAAAACCATTCCTTGAAAAAGGTTTCGAATAGGTGGCGCCTGTGCAGGACTAGAACTCCTATGATAGAGGCTGACGCATCCTCGCAGATTTGGTACCCGAATTGCAGCCCAGTCGAAAAACCAAGCTAATCAGAACCGGTTCAGCCAATCAGAACCAAGTGTTAGGCAACCCCAACTCCGGCTGTGGTAGATTGATGCTGAGCTGCGTACCAATAATGCGAAACAGAATGGATATGCGTCAGCTCCTATTATAGGAGTCTTATGCAGGACAGTTGCCCTATACGTCACCAGTTCGTCTGCTTCTTCAAATCGTCTGCTTGACATTGGCAGTACGAAACATTGTTAGTGACAGTTTCGATTTGTTGTTTGTAGGTGGCGTTACCTTAGCAGGGATGCTCACCGGCTGCGCAGAACCGTGCGCAGGGCCCGCTTAAGACTTAGAAGTAGGGGAAGCCCAACGTCACACAGGGGGCCCCGCTTTTACTATGCCAATTATGCTTCAACAATTTGAAATTTTACCATCAAAATTTCGAGTAATATAAATCTCGAGAATATTAAACTAAAACTAACTACCTATATACATATAAAAAATATTTTATTTTATACATAACAAATTAATTTTGTGAATGAATTTACAAATATGGATCAGGTGCGAATATTTGAACTTAAATATATTTTATGCTTTACAAATTGCAGGATTTGCCAATGCTAAGAACAATGCAGGGACAACAAATATTTGACGTAAATTTATGTTTGGCTGCAGCACAATTTTGATTCTATTTTATAAACAGAAATTTGGTGTCACTGAATGCTAATTACTTTCCCCTATATTTAAATAACCTATTCTCCATATTTTATATCATTTCTCCAATTTATGAATATAAACAAAATATAATTATACAGATTAAATTTTCTGTTATTTTTAGCACGTTTGGAATTAAAATGTAAAAAAAATGAAAATAAGTTGCATTTAATCACTATTTTTATATCATTTATTATATCAACAGAAAAAAAATTGAATATAAATGTGTCAATAATAGTCTGAGGGAAAATTTAGAACCTATAATTAAGAAAATAAAATCAATTGTTTACCCTCACTGAATTCTCCTCCCCCCCCCCCCCTAAAAATTAGTTTTGAAAAGTAAATTTGGGGGCCCCTTTGTATTTCAGTGGGTAAGCTCGGGCTTCACGGGCCTATTCGGTAAACAGGCCCTGACCGTGCGCGTAGCTGCGCAGCTGCCATTAAATTCGAAAGTCGCCACACAATATTAACACTGTTTTGTTAGAAGTCCTTATCTAAGTTGATGTGAGGAACGGAACCGCCAAGTTTTTGTTTGCTGTGCAATACTCCGCTATCTCGTCGTTTCCTACATTACCTACCTACATTTCCTACATTAGTCCTTTACCCATGTAATAGGAGAGATTTATATTGGTTGAGAAATTTATGTAAGTCAAATATAGTTTTTATATTGGGGAATTGATTAAACTGGGCATTTATTGCAGCCTGATAATCTGAGTGGATTTTGAATTTAATACTGCTGCTATTGATGTCCCAATTGATTGAGGTTATAACTGCTTGAAGTTCTGCATGAAATATTGTGTTTTGTTGATTTATTACTTCTGAAAATTCATGGATTTTCATATTGTTTTCAAAGAGTACGTATGCATAAGCTGTGTTATTTTCAGTTTTTGAGCCATCTGTATGGGTAGTATCTGAATTGTGTAGAGACTTTTCAATTGTTTTTAGATTATTGAGAAATTCTGTTGGGTTTCTTTGGTATTTGTATAAATTTTTGTTTCGGAATAATTAATTGTTAATATTTGATAATTGTTTATGTGCATATCCATATTGTTTAAAAGTTTAATTTTTTGTTTTTCTTATTTAATATTAGTATGATTGGATGTCTAGTAGTATCTGAAGAATATGGGTGGAAACATTTTTATAGAATTTAGTGATTGAAGTTGTAGTGGACTGGCGATTCCTCATAAAAGCTGCCGCTTATTTTGATTGAGATCGTATTGTGAAAATAACACCTGTAACCATGCAGCGACATCTGTAGACTATTTTACTTTAACTTTCGACGGATGCATGTGTCCTTCGGAATTTGAGCGTTTTTGGTGCCTCTTTGTGGTTTTATGCAAATTTTGGCGTCCCTAGTCAATCAACAGTGATATTTCAGCACGAGCATAGATGTGTAGCGTTGGATTTGTGATTGAATCTCTCCCTCGTGGTCTTTGAGAAAACAGTACCTGCCAGCATCGATAGTCTGGTGTACCTGAAGGTGGATGTTGATCTGATTAGAAGCCAGTGGTAAGAGTTCAGTTTATTAATGTTGTTGCAAATAAAGGTGTTCGGTGGCCCATTACTATATAGATAATATTTCAGGCGTAAGGAAGTTTTGTGAATGCCTCCGCTTCGCATCTAAGGATTTCTCGTGGATTAAAGTGAAGTTGAAGTGTGACGTTGTTCGTCCGTCTGTAAGTGTTCAGTTTAATCATTCATTTTATGCAAGTGCTTTATTAGTGTATAGTGAGTTATATTCTTATTTTCGAAAGTATTCTGCAGGACAGACTAAATTCTGAGGTGAAAATTGAACCATCGTCCTTGCCCTTAAAGTTTTAAATAAAAACTTGTTTTATCTTATTTCCTGTCTTTTCACTGAGCTAACCAGGGTTAACGATGAACCCGTACGCCACACCAGTTTCTATTTATCTTCTTTGAATAGAGGTCATGTTACAAAGATTTATGACTCGAAAGCGGTCAAAACAGATCTCCGATCTGTAGTCTATTATTATTTTAAGAACCGTTATATACCAAGTTCGAAGGAAGCCGCGAGTTACTCCCCCTGTTGCCCCAATACTCTTTTTATATTTGAAGTTTAGTTGTGTTAATTTATTTGCAATTGCCTGGCTATGGTTTAACCACCCAAGCCTCTGCTCAAAGACGACGGCCAATAGGTTAATTGTTTCAACTTATTTTATCAATTTGCTGTTGAGTTTTATTGTTGGTATTTAATGTTTTTGCCAAACATTATGCACGTTGTTTTTTGTCGATAATTTAAGATTAAGGGTGTTACAAATATTCACAAAGTATTTAATTTGTTCATTCTATTTATCTTCCAATACACGTCTGTTATTTGCTGTTATTGGCATATTAAAATCATCGCAGAATGCTGTGGGTTTCCTGTATTTTTTATGAAAAAGTGTTAAAATTAATTTTACTATGATCAGCCACAACAGTGGACACAGACAGTAACCATGCGGGCAACCCTGGAACGTTTGTCTTGTTGTTGTATCGTTTATAACGTCTATAATTACTTGCCTATTTTTGAGAAGCTTAATAATAGTAATTTTAAGTAGTTTTGAATTGGTAATTTATAAATTTCATTTTTTAGAATTGTCCAGTCTGTGTTATCAAAAGCTCCTTGAATATCGAAAGAACTCGAAGTGCAATATTTAAAGTTTAGGATTTCCTCTTGTATATCTAATTTTAGGTCTTGTAATAAGTGAATTGTGCTACTCCCTTCTCAGAAACTAAATTGGTGGATGACGTTGTTTCTTTCAAGATTACAGATGTGAGTCTATGTTTAATGAGTATTTCCAGAATCTTTCCCGGATTTGTTAGAAGGCATATATCGATCGGTATGACGAATGTAGACTGGGGTTTTTATTCTGTTTAGCAAAAAAAAAAAAAAAAAAAAAAAAAAAAGACTTGAATGAACCTATTTTCCATTTGCATGGGAAATGAGAGAGGAGTAAATATTTACTGAAAAGATTTCTTATTAAGAGTTTGAAATTTTTGAATAATTTTTTGATGATAAATGCGTCATTATTATCGTAATCAGGTGCCTTTAAATTATTTTGTTCTTTAATTGCTGATTTTATTTCTCTGAATGAAAAGAGGGGAGGAGAGGAAGAGATGGTAATCTCCTCTAATGCCTGAGAAGACTCCGGAGGGGAGACGCGAATCGGGAAATGGTGGTCAATCAGTTCTCTATGTGTATCTGATTTTGTAGTGTTAGGGTTTAACCTTCAAGGGATGTGTGTTTGAATTGGTTGTTTGTAAGATCTTTGGCCATAGAGATTCTAAACGCCTGTCCAAAAGTGTTGATCGATTTTATACAAAAGATTTTCTTGCATTAAGTTTATCCTTTTTTATGCTAATTTTGTAGAGAGCTTTTTCTTTATTACGTAATTTTCCACGTATCTCCCGAGCTTTTGTATCTTTTAATTAATGATGATATTTTGTTTCTTTTTTGTTTTAGGGTATCATTTCATCAGGTAAAATTTTGTTATAGACGTAGATTTTTTTGTTTTGAGTGTTTTTGACTATCTTCTCAAATAGTTTCATTAAATTAGTTTAGCCATTCACCCAAATCACCAACATTACCGTTAGAAAATGAATTGCTTAAATTCTGGGAACTATTTTTAAGAATAGTATTAATTTTTTTTTTTTTTTTGGTGTACGTCGTCTTGAAGCGGCTCATGGTAACATTTACAGTTTTTAAAGATAATGAGAAAAGAACATACCTATAATCTGAATTGCTAATGGAAACCGTGTCCACATACCATGACGATACAAAGGAGGACATGTCTGTAGTGTAGTGTTGTGTAGTCACGTCTGGTGTAGTTGCACAAGGACGTTTGTCCTTTCCTATGAATGTTGGTGGAGCCTCTATATCATTTAGAAGTAGTAGATTCTTTGATAAGATGAAATATGTAAGTAATGTTCTTCTTACATCCTGTTTAGTATATCCCAGTAGGGATAAAATTGCATTAAGGTCGGCTCCTATGATAAGGTTACTTAGTGGGTCAAAATGTTCTAACCTTTTCATATCTAATAGGAGGTTGCTTTTGGATTTAGAATATATAGATCCCACTGTAATGCGACCAGATTCGTTTGCAATGCTGACGAAGACAGAATTTCCATCTGTGTAGGACTTTATTGCTTGTTTGTCTGGCCTCGTGATGATAATATCTGCCGTTTGGTTGTTGGGGGTAAAGGTTTGCCAATGCTTAGATGGAATGGCCCAAATTTCATTACTGGGATGATAATAGTCTTGGATTAGCAATTTTGGAATTTTGTTATAATTCGCTTAACCCAATAAGTTTTCTGTAGCTGCTGTTGCATTTTGAAAATTAATTTGTAAAAATTCCAGGTCATTTTTGGATATTTGCGATGATGTTAAACTTCTCTGTTGGTTTGATGCTTTTAGTTTTATTGATGCGCCTTTATCGTAAATTGGAGATCCTTGCTCTCCTAGTTAGTCTGTTTAAGTTATAAAATAATCTACTTCTTGTGGATACAGAAACTTTATTGAATCTGCGGCTTCTAATATTATTATCCCTTTGTTCAAAGTATTTATTCGTAACTGGACTGAGATCCGTTATTTTAAAGTTCCCTTTAAAATTGGCATATTTCGTCTCTTCTGGTTTTTCTTGTGCCTCTTGTTCAGAGCACTTTCTGTTTATGTCTTGCTTCCTAAACTGATTTCTCAAATTATGCTGTTTGAACTTTTGGTTATTTGTAGGTAGATTGTTGATGACTCTGTTATAGTAAGAGGATAGTCTGGTTTGCTTTATTTGTTGGTACACAGGGCAGAGGGGTGAGGGCGCCTAGTGTTTTACATCCTTGAAGTAATCTCGTTCGCAATTTATGCGTGATTCCTCCTAAGAACTGTAGTCTGCAACGTGATGATCAGCTGATCATTTTGCACAGATTACTGTTCGTTATTGTATGGGGATTAAATATTTGGCAGTTTGTACATCTCATCACTCTTACGTAATTCACTACTCGAATATTTGTAAAAAGGATGTTTATTCTATTTTGTTTAAGCAATTTATTGTATTCTATCGTATTTATTGTTTGTTATCCAGTTGTTTGCTATACCGTTTCTTTTTTGTACAGATTTAACAATGCTGAAGTTACTTTCTGTGATTTACCTTATTTATTTAAGTCTTCTGCCGTTATATCCTGTGGCACATTCAAAAACAGTCATTTTAGTTTTCTTTCATCCGAGTCTACAGTATGGCCTTGCTCTTTTAATGTATCTGGTGATATAAAAAGATCTTTTAACTTTTCAGAGCTTAATGTTGATGTTTCCAAAATTGTGTTGTTATTCTACGTCTTTTTGAAACCCCTAGTAGTGAAATTTGGCATTTTGTTTTTGATTTCGCTTCGGAGTTCAGTGCAAATGGCTGATGTGTCTACATTGTTTAATGTTTTTACTACCCATTTCTTTGTTTCTAGTTCGTTTTGTCTTTCTAATTGATGTGGTGAGACTGTTTGACATAACATTTTCTTTAACTTTTAATTCCTCTAAGATTTCTTTAATTGAGCATGCAAGGCCTTCTTTTAGATGGTTTTGCATCAATTCCATTAGCGTTTTCGATGGTATATGTTGGTTTTAAAGTTTCTAGTTGATGTGGTGAGACTGTTTGACATAACATTTTCTTTAACTTTTAATTCCTCTAAGATTTCTTTAATTGAGCATGCAAGGCCTTCTTTTAGATGGTTTTGCATCAATTCCATTAGCGTTTTCGATGGTATATGTTGGTTTTAAAGTTTCTAGTTGATGTGGTGAGACTGTTTGACATAACATTTTCTTTAACTTTTAATTCCTCTAAGATTTCTTTAATTGAGCATGCAAGGCCTTCTTTTAGATGGTTTTGCATCAATTCCATTAGCGTTTTCGATGGTATATGTTGGTTTTAAAGTTTCTAGTTGATGTGGTGAGACTGTTTGACATAACATTTTCTTTAACTTTTAATTCCTCTAAGATTTCTTTAATTGAGCATGCAAGGCCTTCTTTTAGATGGTTTTGCATCAATTCCATTAGCGTTTTCGATGGTATATGTTGGTTTTAAAGTTTCTAGTTGTTCTGTACAATGTTAAAGCATCTGGTTTGTTAATTTCACCAGATCTATTTGTAATTTTGCAAGTTTGTTCAGGATATTTGTATACTTTTGTCGTGTGGCCTTGGTGGCCACTGTATCCTTATTAATCCTTCACAACATTCTTTTAACGTTGTTTGTTGTTCATTTATTGCACATGAAATGAATTTAAATGCTGTCATTATATCGTTGGTTATTTCATTTGTATCCTCCAGTATTTTCGGTTTCTTGTTTTCCATATGCTTCTTTACAGCTTCTTAAGACTTTTTTCACCATTTTGTTATTCCAAGTTTTTCTTCCATATCTGAAAAAGTCGTTCTCTAGCTGTTTTAGTCTCTGTTTAAGCTTAATTGTCGAACCTTCATCATTGTTTGAGGTGTTATCTTTTATAAATTTCATGAATTTTTGAACTTCTACTTTTGACAATGCTCTTCTGCTTGTAATCCTTCCTCATCACTTCTGTCGTTTGAAAATTAGCGATTTTGATTTTCTGTTTCTTTTCCTTTTAGATCAACTTCTATTTGTCCAATATATGAGTCCTTTTGCTTTATTGCTTCCTCATATCTTGTGTTGTATGTATGCCCTCTAATAGACTTTCCGATTTCTCTCTCCTTTTGTTTTCATTTGTCTTTGTATTCTCCAAGTTCGCTTTTTAATTTATTTCTATATTTTTTTACCATTTTTCATCAGTTTTACTTTGTTATCTGGTGCTTTATTATCTCCCTTAAATGATTTCAGCAATGGAGTATTTTTGTTATGTTGTATATGGTCATTGTATTTCTTGATTAAGCTCACCATTAGAGGTTTCATTGTAGTTTGCTGTAGATCAATGTATGAGTTATTTTGCCTTATTGCTTCCTCATATCTCTCCTCATCAGTTGCTCTTGTAGATTTTGATAATATCCCAATATTTTTTCTCGTAATTCCATTTTTCCTCTTTCTGGTGCTGTATGCCCTCCAATAGACTTTCCGCTTCTCTATCTTTTTTGTGTTCATTTGTCTTTGTATTCTTCAAGTTCACTTTGTAGTTTATTATTTTATTTTTTACCCTTCTTCATCAGTTGTATTTTGCTATCTGGTGCTTTATCATCTGCCTTAGATGATTTCGGCAGTGGAGTATTTATGTTATTTTGAATATGATCATTTTGTCTTTCTTGATTAAGCTCACCTTTAGCGATTTCGTTGTAGTCTGTTGTAGATCAATATCTTTATTGCTGTTGTTGGTTTGGAGTGGATGTAGAAAATGTTGGTATTCCAATTTTCACTTTTTGATATTGCTCTTTTGTTTTACATTGTGGAGAGTCTATCAACTGGCTCTCATCCTCTGTATTAAGATCTGATATTGATGCATCGTTCTCGTGATTCTTCAGTTTTGCCTCATTTTCAATGTTGCACTTTTTGTTTTTCTATTTTTCAATTAATCGGTTAGCAGTGAACTTTACTTTTGTAAAGTCTAATAAGAAATTTTTATGTGTGTACAGTTAAAAAATTTTTAAAATATAGAGAGAATTCTTTATATTGAACGTCATTGCATGTAATGCATTATAACATTTTCACAATCAGGGAATCTTTAGAGATATTGACAAAAGGCAATAATGCATGTAATGATGTATTGTCATATCATATACTACATATATGGTTTAATTTAATTGGTACCACTAGTGCATTTGGTTTTTGATTCACCCCTCCCCCCTCTTACTTTCGGTTGTATCCCCTTCCTTTCCTTTCGTTCCTCCTATTTATTGTTTTGATTTCGATCCTTACTACTTAACCAATGTACATATTTAGAGCTACAGTTTTCATCTCATTTTTACTCCCCTGATGATGGTTAGTGTTTAGCTGAAAGCGCTCGAGTTATTTTGACATTTTTGACATCTGTGTTTTAAAACTTTGATATTTTTAATGTTTTAAAACTTTTATATCATATTTGCACCTTTTTAGTAATGAAAAAATTGTGAGTCCGTTCTAAAATAAAGTAATCAGGCAAACCAGGTACCACCATGGACAAATCCAGTAACAGTGAAGGAAAGGGACTAATAGAATAGAGTATAGTAAAAACCGGTGGCCGAAACCATCTAAAATAAGTAAGAGAAGCAATTAAAGGCCTGAACAGGGGAAATTTTTAAATAATAAAAAAAAAGAAAAAAAAAGAATGATAGTTCCAGAAAATACTGTAATGAATGAAAGTTGGAGATCCCAGAAATTGCAAAGAAAACTTTTTCCCGTGCTTATAAAAATAATTGGTGTCATAATTCTCAATTAAAATTATGTGCATATTTTTGTCCCTTTCTTTAAACCCTTAATGTATTTATTTCTTATCTTTTTTATATTTTTGTAGAATTTAGCATGTGTTCCATGCTTTTTCTCCAGTCTGTGTCTGTGGTGGTTAGTGTTATCGTACTGGAATGCAAACTTAATGAATCTATGGTCTCGTCGTCACTAACCTCCCAGTTTTTAATTTTATTCCATATATTTAAGGTTGAGATTGTTAAGTCTGACCATCCCTTTAGCTCTTTTTTATACCTCACTGCACGAAGTGTTGGGGTGCACCAGGTGTGTTCTGCACAAAGAGCGAATTCAGGAGGGGGAAGTCTGTCAGTTTATATCCCCTGAAATCAAAGGCTTCGTAACACCACTGTTGTGAGTGTGTGTTGAAGTCCCCCGCCAGCAGGATTTCTCCTTCTGCTATTTTCAGAGTATTTTCAATTTCTGCTATACGTTGATCATTGTTAGTTTCTTTATTGCTTTCTATTTTTATTGCCGTTATATAATCTAATTTTGTTATTATGGCTGATCTATTGTTTTTTGTTTTAGTGACTTGCTTACTGTTGATTCCTGGTATTTCTCCTGTTTTTTTGTTTTTTTTAATTATTATTATTTTGATGGAAATCTTATATCAGAGCGATATGAATTCCTTCAGCTCCCGTGTACCTCCCTAAACTTCTCGTGACCGTGCCACTAAACTGTGTAAATTTATCTGGATTACTTTGAGAGCTTTTGATTTCTGCTTGTTTGCAATTTTGGAATCCCGTAAATGCGCGTTATTGTGTGTGATTGAGGCCTTAATGTCCATTATATCTTCTACGTGTGTCGTCTATTTGCCGACAACGGTCTTTTTCTTCTCTTGTGCTTCTCACAAATTGCGGTTTGCCCCCATATTCATGCACGGTGACTAGCCTTTCTATTACTTCTAATCCTGGCGTGAGTTTTCGCCTTCCCTTCTCTAATTCCATCTGACGTATCTGAAATAGCGTTCGGTACAGCCAGCAATGCCCCGAGTGGGCCGCGTGGTTGCTTGTTTAAGCGCTCTTAGCCATCTTCGGTTGGTGTGGTTTTAAAGGTGGCACATGCTACACTGTTGTTTCCTTGTGTTGCACTCCGCGTAACTATGCTCTCCTGCACAGTTAGTAACGGAAATTCTGCGATTAAATAAGGTGACGGTTACTTTTAGGTAATAATGGTATCTGTAATTCAAGGATCGTGGGAACCTTGTAATACCTTGGAAACCTTGTTATTTAATTTAATACGTAATACCCTTTATACTTGATAACCTTAAATAGGCATATTCTATAAAAGTCAGTATGGGCGTTTATTTAGTTATTTATTTTAATTTTAATTTATTTTTTGAACGGGGGGGGAGGGGGGTACCTAGTTGGTACATTATTTTATCATAAACACAGGGAAGGGTACAGGGGAGGGCAGTTTCCTCTCTCTAGGTATGGGAATTTAATTTAATTTTCTGTTTTAAAACTTATGTAAAATTATTATTTTTAAAAAAGAGAAAAATATTCTGATTTTTTTTTTATTATTATTAATTGACCTATAAGAGAAATAAATAACTAAGAATTTTCCATCAGATGGACTCTATCCACAGAATCTTCCCCTCCCCCTCCAGTATGTCTTTAAACAAAACAAACCTCGAATTTGTATGATTTTACATTTTTAAACGAAAATCCATCCAAACGAATATAGAGTTGGGGAATCGGTGTACACCAGACGTGCTTTGGCACGCTCCGGTCTTCTTGAGTTTTATATTTTTAAACAAAAATGTTTCGAAACGAACATGATTTTTGGGGTCCACTGCCTTTGGCAACGTACACTCTAGAATTTGTATTATTTCATATTTTTAAACGAAAATCCATTCAAACGTACCCAGGGTTGGATGTTCAAAAATCTCTGTTGGAATTCCGAATAAACTTTATTGAAAACAACGGGGGGGGGGCAAAATTTAGTTAATTGAGGTAAAAGATTGAAACCGGATTCCTTTTACTAATGGGGAAAAATCACGGCGAAATTCGATAAAAAATGTTAAAAATCCAGAAAATCAAACAGACTTCGAGGTGCATGACTTCAGATATATAGGTACTTTACTGTCAAATTTTGTAACTCTGCGTGCAGCAGTCTCTTTAGAATACAGTACACAGGGAGACAAACACAAATACATACACAAAAACTTCTATCTTTATTATTATAGTTTTTTAAAAGGCACACTAGGCTATCCGCCAACAAAGCAGTTATCGTTATTGCTAAAATGAACTTGAAAAATTAAAAAGGCTGGAGATGTCCATAAATAGATTTTTTACAAAGGTAAGTTCGTATACTTTACAATTTTGTAATAGAAAATGGGACAATATTTATGAGAAATATGTATTTTTTTTCTGTTTGTTCCAGATATTTAAAGAAAAAGCAACATTTAGCCAATATATATTAATTTTGAAGTTCTACAATTTTTTTCATTATTTTTACATGCTTAAAATTATGTTTTCTAACATCTGAGTAAATAATTTTTCAATCGGTTACAAAGGTTAATCTCCATAATCAAGAAAAAAAGTCTTTTACGAATTATACTAATTAATTTTTCACTATGAGTAAGTATTTTCTGTTATATTTTTAAAAATCCTAAAACTTAATATTAATGATGTTTAAACATCATGTAATTTTATGTATTATAACCTTTTGAAATTTAAATCTACTATTTGAATACTCGCATTTATTCACCGCATGATTGAAAACAAAGCTGGAGCTATGAGAACAGACAACCGCAGTTTTCGTCGCCGATACGAATGTCAGGTAGCTTGTATTCGAATACAGTTTTCTGAATCGAGACCACCTAAGAACATGGCTGAATCGAGAGCTCAGACATTTTGAATTCGATACTCCCATCACTAGATGACATCGTTGAATCGTCACGTAGTTTTTGATGGGGCACTCCTTGAACCCAAAGCAAAACCTTTCTCTTTTTAAGAAGATGATCCTCCAGTGGTTCAGGGAGGGTTACTGTGATGTGTGGCGTTCGAAAGTAAAAAGCAAGAAATTTAACAATATGTTTTTAGTTTGCACGTATTTTGAACGATTTGCCCGATGCGCGTTTTAGGGGGACAAAAAGTCAGTTTCGCACTGTCGGATCTTCTCTGCTTCGGATTCTATGAAATGACGTCGCACTGGGGGTTTTCGTGCGATTTTGCTATATTCATTATGGTTTTTAATTAATATCTTGGTTAATTAACAAAACATGAAAAACTGAACCTCATGTGCATGAGCACCTGCTTTGGACTATCCTCAACTAAATTTTCAGACCTCTACGTGCGGTAGATTTTTCTAACCATCACCGAAAGACACACCCACAAACATCTTTATTTTATTAGTATAAATAGATAGCAGCAGAATTATTATTTTAGTAGTAGACGGGCAACATGTGTTCGTATTTTTCAAATTTCTCATCACAGAATTAAAATTTGTAATTTCTTTTTTATGCATATTCTTCTGAAAATGGTGTCTCTTTGATTTTTAATTGACAAAATATTATCTTATTCACAGCTTGTCAGCTTCGCTAAAGTATTAATTCTTACAAGGTAATATTTATAAAATATATATTTTAGAAATGTTAGACATGAAAGAAATACCATCTAAAAGAGTAATCTGAATTTTTTTTAAATAAATTAATTTTCTGATGAAAAATTCTGAAAAATATAAATACATTGCATTGTCATAGGCTTAACATTGGAAAGGAACTATTTTAAAATCCTTCTCAGAAGGATCTTTAATTATATAGTTCGGAAGAAAGCGACATTGATTACTTAACCATCTTGTACAAGTTTATCTTCAAATATGTTATTGATCTCTCTGGTTCAATCACGAAAACAGCCGTCAGCTGTCACAATACCGGCGGATGCGGCCTCGGTGACCGCAATATCCTCCAGTCCAAAAGAGCAAGCCACTTTTGGAAAATCGCCACTTGTCGCAGTAATATTGTAGCGATCTCATCTCACCTGAATAGTATAAAACGAGTTACTAGCTTAAAGTAACTGGCTTGCCCTTTTTCTTGATGCTAACATGCTCGCCTTCTATTCATATGACATCCCAAATTTCACCAGCGACCTTCACCCAATCTTCACCAGCGAACATCTTCATTCTAAAATTGTTAACGCGGACAAGCAACGCAATCTTCAACAACAACCACAATCATCTCCTTTCAATACCAACAGATAGCAGTACCACTCAAAATCATCCCCAGCATGCAAAGCCTGTCCCTCAATGCCGCACTCGCACCTGCGTATGGAAACAGGACAGCATCACTCACGCATGCGCATCGCTCGTCAGCAAGACGTCTTCCTCACTGTGGGTAAAGTGTGTAGCGGTCTCATCTCGCTTAACAGTATAAAGTTACTAATTTAGAGTAACTGGCCTTTTACTCGACGCTTACACGCTCCCCTACTGTTCATGAGATTCCTGGTTGAACCCACACCGGCGCGAATTTTTATTCTAAAATATCATCAATCTTCCGCAATTGGATTGCCACTCATTTCACTCTGGCTGATGATCCCGAGGCCGTATCGACCGCTGTCGCGACAGTTGACGGTTGTTTTCGTGATCCAGATCAATGTATCAGCTTGTATAAGATGATTAAGTAATAAATGACGCTGCCTACCAGACTATTACACAGCGAAATACAAAGTTAACTTGAGACGGAAAATACACAAACATGAGGTCGTAATTTAAAATATGTATATATTTTAGAAGGATTTTTTTCCGCTTTTCTCACTTCTTTTTTTTATCATCGAAAACAAAAAAGTTTTTTTTTTTTTAAGATGAACTTTTTTTTTTCATGATTTTAAAAAAATATATCAGTTTTTCACAAATTCTTTCGTTTAGCTTGTAGAATAAATCTTATTTAATAACCGCTATTTTTTTTTATTTCAAGCAAGCCAAATTTATGCTATAACAGTCACCGCATGGCACCGAAAATAATAATTTAAAAAAATTGTAATTTAACAAATTACAACAACCATTGGGAAAATGTACCGAAAGTTTTAAAGAAAAAAAAATATTTGTCATTCGATTGTAAGCAATGCGCCATTCCATCATCGCATGTCGATGTCGCAGATGTTTCAACCAGCAAACGATAAACGTTGCGCGATACACAATAATATTTAACAACATACTGTCTGGAAGAATTGTTTAAACGAGTAGGTTGGTAAGAGAAGCAACTGAATGCTATTGAGTAACATTAAGTCGTGCAAATAAAGAGAAAGTGCTAACCAATATATCTTAATATTTTATCAGGTCCTTCCTACAATAACTTTAACTCTTGTTTAGATTGATGTCTGAACTAAAGGTATTTTGAAGAAATTAAAGTTGAAGACCACGTTTTTTGCTTTATAAGACAATTTCTCATCCGACGTCCATTTTTGAATTCGGCCTTTTTTTTTTTTTCATATCTTATAGTTTGCATCTATCCTTTCTGTAACTGTAACATTTTTGTAACTATTTTATGCATTTCTATTGCCTATTCAAAGAAAAATTCTTCTAAAGTTATAGAATTTCGTTAAAAATTCTTATAAAGTTACAGAATTTCGTTACAAGCGCTTAAAAAATAAAGTGACTACGCCAAGAGGTCCATTCTCGACCGAAAACAGCAACCATTTTTCCAAAGGTTAATAATATAAATAAATAAATAAACAAATAAAAGACTAGCCAGAAGAGCGGCAATAACTTCATATATATATATATATATATAGATAGATATGTATTAATAAAATGTATCAAAATGCTCTTTAAGTATTGTATTTAAAAAAAAAAAAAAAAAAAAAACACAATTTTAAACTACCGCATGACTTTATCCCATAAAATTTCCACTTCATTTATTAACCACTAGGTTGGAAAGTGTTAAAAAGGCGAGCCAAATAAAATCGTGGAAATCGGCGAATTGTGTAAAAACATATGTCAAGTTTACCTGGTAAACCATTTTACTTTTAACGCCTTTGTGAAACGTTTTAATAGCCATCCTTGAAAGATAATGGAAATAGTATATTATTTTTCATTAAATTCAATTCTTGTGAATAGGGAGCAATAATTGTAGACCTAAATGCAAGGAACTTAAATTTGCCTCCTTGATTTAATCTAACTGAAAAAAAAAAAAATCTTTATTTCTAAATGAAAATATGTTGACAGACGATAATTGTTCTCCAGAATAAATTGACTCATGAAGTTTGAATATGTGAAAATACGTTTTTATTTTTAAAAAAATTTACTGTAATCAAGATTTTTTTTTCCTTTCACCATCTATTCAAATTGAAAATAAATTCTTTTTCTCAGCTTTAATGAGAAAAAATATATTAATCCGTTTTATTTCTTCTTTTTTATCCACAAAATTGGAATAATTTAGTTGCCATTTTTAGAGAAACTTCGTTAAATTTACAAATAATAATAACAATAATAATAATAATAATAATAATAATATCTCGGAATTTAAATCACTTTTTTTAAATTCCGAGAGTTTATGACATCTTCGGTTCAATGATAACCGGTGTTAAGTAAATCGCGTTGCGTTCGACAATCTGAAAGGAGTAGTTGCGAAGTACAAACAGGCGGTCAGATTTTAATATAATGGATTCGTATTTATTTTTATTTTCCTAATAATCATGGTGTGGTTTTTGGCAAAAAACTCTCATCTGTATGTAACTGATATTCATGCATAATAATCGATATAGCTAAAAAAAAAATATTTAAATTTTCGTTTTAAATATGGCGTGAAACTCATCTACTTTCTAACCGATTCCTGTATTATTAATGTAAGGAATTGATTCACGCTCCTTCTAAAACACATTTGAAAATTCCCGTTTTATTTCAAATATGACGTCACTTTTTCCTCAGAGAAATCTCTTTTAAATGGCATAATTCTTGTTAATTTTATTTTTCTGGCAATCAGGACATAAATTTTAGCGGAAAACTCACATTTGTGTGTAACTGGTATTCAAGCTAATTATTAATCAGTATCGATAAAAAATATTTCAGTTTTTCATCTTAAATAATACGTCCATTATCTATCTACTTTCATTATACATTGATATTTATGCTTCTAGTATTATAACGAACATTTGAAAATTACATGTTTTATTTATGACGTCATATTTGTCCAAACCGAGGAGGATCCTTTTCATAGTTCCATGGTCCAAGCGAAATCTATTTTTAATAATATAATTATTGTTAATTTTTCCTTCTAATTATAACTCAATTTTGACAGAAAAAGATTTTTTTAATGTAACCGATATTCATACTTCATGTATAATAACAAATACTCCATATTTTTGTTTCAAATATCACGGAAATTCATCTTCTTTTGAATTCTTTTTAATTTTCATTTTTTACGTGAAAATCGTTCAATTGAAAATTAATTGTTGAGGAAAAATTATTTTTCCGTGTTTTTATTTATTGGCAACGATTAAAGCCCTAGCAACGATAATGTAAAATGATTAAATTTTATGGAAAAATGTCCATTTATTCTCTATGAAAATAATGAAATTTTTAATTATTAAAAAAAATATTTGAATAAAATAAATAAAACCTAGCCTATGTTCATTTGAGGGTTATAATTAACCTATATGCAAATATACAGGATAATTAAAAGCTCCATTTTGACGCTGGCTTCAGCCTAACATTTGCACACAATCAGATTTATAATATTACTAGCTGTTACCCGTGACTTCGTTCACGCAACATTAAAAGAAGAATAAATACATTAATTAAGAAAATATTTCATTCCCGATAATTAAAAACGTTAAAATTAACTAACTATTTATCACATTTCATAGGCGACAATACGGTATTTTTTTGTTATAGGGACCTTGACATAACTCAGTCTTTAAAAAGTGAAATTTTGTGCCAAATAATCGCGAAAATGAAAGTGCAACCAATGCAAAAAGGAGGGCCAAATAAAATCGTGGAAATAGACGAATCGGGTAAAAACAAATGTCAATTTTACCTGATAAACAATTTTACTTTTAACGCCTTTGTGAAACGTTTTAACAGCCATCCTTCAAAAAAACATTAATTGGAAATAGTACATGCTTTTTCTTTAAATTCAGTTCTGCCTCCTTGGTTTAATGTATAGCTGAAACAAATCTTATTTTCTAAATGACAGTATGTCCACAGGCAATTTTTGCTCTCCAGAATAAATTGATTCATGAAGTTTGAATATGTGAAAATATGTTTTTATTTTTCGGATAATTTACTGAAATCAAGATTTTGTTTTCACCATCTATTCAAAGTGAAAATCAATTCTGTTTTTCAGTTTTAATGAGAAAATGGTGTAAAAAATATACAGATCTATTTTATTTCTCCTTTTTTTATACACAAATATGGAGTAATTTACTTTCCGTTTTTAGAGAAACTTCGTTAAAATTAACAAAAAAGTAAAAAAAAATCTTGGCATCTAATTTAATTTTTTAAATTCTGACAGTTTGTGCAACATCCTCGGATCAATGATAACCGGTATAAAGTAAATCACGTTGCGTTCGATATTCTGGCACTGTAAATGAAAATTGTAAATTCACGGGCATTCTTCCTGAATTGCTGCCGTAATTTTACGGGAAATGCCCCCTTTTCAAGGTAAACGGTCCATTTCAGTAAATTTCATGTTTTTACGGGCAAAAACCGTTTATCTAATAGCAAAGCTCGTTTATCTAGTCACAAAACCGGTTTTCTTATGGACATTGCCTGGAATCTCTGCTGCAGTAATTTTACTGCAGCAATTTTTTACAGTGAGGAGTAGTTGCGAAATACAAACATAGATTCGTGTTCATTTTCCTTTTCTTAAAATTATGATACGATTTTTAGCAGAAAATTCTCATCTGTATATAACGGATATTCATGCTTAATAATCAGTATAGATAAAAAACATTTAAATTTTTCGTTATAAATATGGCGTGAAACTTATCTACTTTCTATACTTACTGATCCTTGTATTATTAATGTAAGGAATTGATTCACACTCATTTTAAAACACATTGGAAAATTCCCGTTTTATTTCAAATATGACGCCTCTTTTTCCCGCAGAGAAATCCCTTTTTAATGACATAATTCTTGTTAATTTTCTTTTCCAGGCAATTAATTTCAGTACTGGCATAGGGGAAATTATGTTGCTTTATCGAAATAATATTAAATCTTTAGTTTTTATCAACAAAAATGGAACTATTAACATTCATCATTTTTTTTTTAGGTAATCGAGTTATTTCTTTTAGTTTTAAGAATGAAAATAAATATTTCTCGCTATCCATGACATCATTTTCGATATGGATAATTTTGCGGAGCATATTATTGACATTTGCTGACCATTTTCTTTTGAAACTTCTTTTTACTTTTTTAAAATTTAAATAAAAAATACGGTATAGTTATATTAGCCCTGCGCAGACGGTAAAACGCCAAGAATTATTACCATACAAAAGAAAAAAGCGAAGAAAAAAAACCCAAGATCATTTTATTTCACCAATCAAAGATATCCGCTTTATTTTTTATGTATGGCGTCATATTCGCCTGTTTCCTGTGGTTACTCATATTGAAACCTTGTATTATTATCAAAAACTAAAAAAAAGTACGTTTTATTTCTAATAATATTATTTAATCTTCTTTTTAATTCTTTGATTTTTTTATTTCATTTTTATTTTTCACGTGAACATTTTTCAATTGAAACTAAATTGTTGACTAAAAATTATTATTCCGGAATTTGAATTAGTTTTGGCAACGATAAAGTATTAGCAACGGTAAAGTAAATTTAACCATGTTAAAATATTATACGAAAAAAATGTCCATTTACTCTCTATGAAAATAACGAAATTTTGAATTATTAAGAAAAATATTTGAATAAAATAAACAAAAACCAGCCTATGTTCAAATGAGGGTTATAATCAATCTGTATGCAAAAATACAGAATCATTAAAGGCTCCATTTTGACGCTGGCTTCAGCCTAACATTTGCGCACAATCAGATTTATAATATTATTAGGACTAGCTGTTACCCGTGACTTCGTTCACGTAACATTAAAAAAAGAATAAATGCATTAATTTAGTAAAACATTTCACTTGATAATTAACAACATATATAATTAACCAAAGCTTTATTACATTTTATAGGAGACCATACGGTATTTCTTTGCTATAGGGGCCTTGACATAACCCAGTCTTAAAAAAGTGAAATTTCATGCCAAATAATATATGCAATCGCGAAAATGAAACTGCAACTAATGAAAAAAGGAGGACCAAGTAAATTCGTGAAAATCGAGGAATTCCTCTTCGTAAAACGAAAAACAACACTGGCAGAACTCTTCTATACAACAGTGCATTTTAGGTGGTATTTGGTGTACAATTTGTGTATGTGTGCATTGATAAATGGGCATTATTATATTGTTTATTTGCATGGACATATGTTATATATTTCTTACTACATTATCTTGTTTATGTATATATTAAATTAAGTGCTTCAAGTGGTGTAAATAGTGAACAAACTGCTTGTGGATTTTATACATTGATAGATATTTCACAAAGATATAACAATCTGATGCGATTCTAAAATGTAAATAAAGGTTGCTAGAAAGTACTTTAAATTCTGCCCAATTTGACCTCGATATTTTCTCTATCGCGTCAAGAACACTATAAGCAAATAAATACCGACGACACAAATCTGATGATCTAAATTTACATATTTTTGTTAGTATATATAGGATTATTTTGATTTATTTCATGCGCTTGAAATTTTTTACGCTTTCTCTAGGGTTAGGTGTCGATTAAATGTACTTTCTTGTTATTTTATTTTACCATTTATATTTATTCTATTTTCCATTCATTCCATTTATGGATATAGATTTAATTTACATATTCGTGTCAAAGAATATTCTTTAAAGTTATTATCAGGATTAGGATAGGATACGATTAGGGTTAGGATTAGGAATAAAAATTGAACGACAATGGCATGACCGATTCAGGTTTAAAGTATGAATCAGGAAGTCTATTTACATCATGAAGCAATAAGAAAATTATAAAATTATCGGCTAATATTTTTTAATATGTTTTACAGTCATAGTTGGCATCAAAGGTGAGCGGGGAAATGATCATCTAAAATACCATTAAGTGTTTACCACGCAAAAAACAAATCTGGTTACAACAATGTATTTAATTTTGCGCCAAATTTCACTTGATAAAAAAAAAAAAAAAAAAAAAAAAGCAAATTGACTATGGACTTAATTACAGACTCCTAACCTTCCTATTCTCGGAAATGTTCTACCTATATGTAAAAAAAATTCTACTATATAGAACGCGCTTTCACGTTTATAATGTTATGAATTGGCACGATCGGCTTGTTCAAGTTTACACAATTCGACTGGAAGAAAAGATTCATTACTTTTTGATTTCTTCTTTGCTTTTGCATTACGCGAATTTGCTGGTAAAATCGATTTTCTTTTCGATAACATTGTTGTTTTTTAAGTTTAAAAAATATTGTAATTTTACTTAAACATTGCTTTAAAATCTATGCAATTTTTCTTATCCTACAAGACATTACAAAAATCTATTACGAAACAACTTTAAAAAAATCTATATTTAAAAAATACAACAAAGTTTTTCCTATTTTAAAACTTAAAGAAATGTAAAATTAAATTCCGGTTCGAAACAACGAATTACAAATGTGTTTCGATTGTGGGAAAATGATAGAGGAAAAATGCTGTTACTCCGACACAATAATATTAAATCTTTAGCTTTTATGAGAAAAGCAACTTTCTTTTAAAAAATATAGTTATTTTTATTAAGATTTTCTGATTTTCGATACGGATAATTTTGCGATGCATATCATTAACATTTGCCATCCAATTTTTTTTTTTTTTTTTTTTTTTTTTTTTTTTTTACTTTTTAAAATTTAAATTAGAAATATGGTATCTTTATGTTAGCCATGTGCAGACGATAAATAGCCAACCTATCCCATCATTCGTATTGAATTCATTAAAAATATAAATCTTTCACTCATTTCATTTAAAACACAGAACTTTAATTTACAACACATACATTTAAAATACATATATTACGTACATTTAAAATAATTCCTTTCATGTGAAAAAGAAAAAGAAAAAAAAAAAGAGAAATTAATCACAAATAATTTGATAACCTAAGATCATTTTATTTCAACATCAAAACAAATTTGTTTTATTTTTCTATATATCACATCATATTCGCTTGCTTTCCATACTTACTCGTATTTATGCACTTTGTATTATTATCAAATATTTGAAAACGCACGTTTTATTTCTAATATGACATCATTTCATATTCTGTTTAATTCTTAAATAATTCATTTCCTTTTCATTTTTCACGTGGAAAATTTTCACTTGAAAATAAATTGTTGATTAAAAATTATTATTCAGGGGTTTTATTTTATATTGGCAACGATAAAGCATTAGCAACGGTAAAATAAATTTAACCATTTTAAAAAAAGTTGCAAAACCGGGCCCTTTGGGCCAAACCAACCAAACCAACCAACCATTGTAAAATATACGAAAAAATGTCTATTTATTCTGTATGAAAATAATGAAAATTTTAATTTTTAAGAAAAATATTGAAATAAAATAAAAGAAAACCAGCCTATATTCATTTGAGAGTTATAATCAACTTATATGCAAAGATACAGGATCATTAAATGCTTCATTTTGACGCTGGCTTCAGCCTAACATTTGCACACAATCAGATTTATAATATTATTAGGATTAGGATTGAGAAAATGGTTGTTGTTTTCGGTCGAGAATGGACCTCTTGACATCGTCACTTTATTTTTTAAGCGTTTTTAATAGACCGGGAGGCGGCAGCACAGACAATCACCTCATCGAGTTCACGGCTGAAATTCCAGAATTAATTAAAACTTGATTCGCATATTAAAACGCAATCGGTCTGCCAAGTCATATCTTGGTGGAAAACACCGTAAAACCCGATTTTAGCAGTTGACTCGTAGGTTTACCATTGTGTTTTCCTGCATTCAAAGGTATGAAAACATGGAGGACTGGGAGCAGGAACACACAATGCTAAACCTACGAGCAAACCGCTAAATTCGGGTTTTCGGGTATTTTCTACCAAGATATGACTTGGCAGACCGATTGCGTTTTAATATGCAAATCGAGTTTTAACTAATTCTGGAATTTCAGCCGCGAACTCGATGAGGTGATCGTCTGTGCTGCCGCCTCCCGGTCTATAACGAAATTCTGTAACTTTAGAGGAATTTTTCTTTGAATAGACAATAGAATGGTTACAAAAATGTTAAAGTTACAAAAAGGATAGATGTAAATTATCAGATATGAAAAAAAAAGCCGAATTCAAAAATGGACGTCGGATGAGAAATCGTCTTATAAAGCAAAAAACGTGGTCTTCAACTTTAATTTCCTCAAAATGCCTTTAGCTCAGACATCAATCAAAACAAGAGTTGAAGCAATACTTAAATTTTGCTTAGGAGATGGTCTACAAATTGAAATTGTACCAAACTTTAATTTGTTTCTGTTTTCATTAATATTTTGTAAATTTGGTATTTTCGTGTTATTGCGCCCCCCAAGGATGAATCGCCAGCGACCAAGATTTATCGCCAAATTATAAAGCATGTATGACATTATACTAATATATATATATATATAACATTTATATAAAATTATTTTAAATATATAACATTTCTTGACGTATGTGGCTAAGTTACAGTCACATATGATGCATCTATGATGTATATATATGACATGTGTATATGATGTATATACGACATATATAAGACGTAAATAATATGTGTATAATGACGTACATGGCACATATAAGAGTGTTTGGAATATAGGATGCATATATAAGCTTTGCGATGATCTTGGCGAAATTATAACTGCAACCTTGGCATAATCATAACTGTGGGGGGCCGCTATAACACAAAAGTACAATGTTTTTTTCTTTTTAAGCTTTTGGAACATTTTTCCAATGGTTATTGTAATTTGCTAAATTATTATTTTTTTATTACGTTTTTTCAGATGGCCGTTCATGTTGCTGCTCTCAATACTATACGTGACAGCCGACAGCTGGCCTGTATATGTCCAACAATTAGGAGCAGAGAGTTACCCGCTGAGCTATTCCAGAGATCGAAGTAAAACCTTTTTTTTTGTTTTAGAAATAATAATAAAATAATAAGATTTTTATCTACGATCGTCCATAATATCATTTATTAACATAATAATTATCTGTACTACCTATTTTTCTTTTACAACGGACATTAATTTATTTAAAAAACACATCAAAGAGCAATGCACATGTCCAAAAGCTTCAAAAACACTTTAATTCTACACTAAATCTAGTCACTGTGTTTAAAAGTTTAAAAAAATATTTTCACCTCTTAGTCCGAGGCATCCTCAGTTACTGATGTTGTGTTTCTTCCTTGCAAGTCACTGTGTTGAAAATTTCCTCATTTTCCCTATTCCTAATAACACATGACGCCATCTATTATCTATCTTTGCGTGCAACATATCATTGCATACTTCTGATTTTGCTGTAATTATCTCTATGGCTTAACTCTGTAATGCGTAGATGGCGTCGTATGTTATTAAGAATAGGTAAAATGAGGAAGTTTTCAACAGAGTGACTTGCAAGGAAGAAAAACAACATTAGTAACTGAGGATGCCTCGGACCAAGAAGTGAAAATATTTTCTAAAACTTTTAAATATATTGACTAGATTTAGTGTAGAATTAAATTGTCTTTTGAAGCTTTTAGGCATGTGCATTTCTCTTTGATATTTTTTTAAAATAAAATAATGCCTGTTGTAATAGGTAATACAGATAATTCTTAAATAATTAAGTGTTAATTTAAAAGTACACGCATACAATGTCTGTATTAAAAATAGCGCCTCACTTCATAAATTCAATTCATATGCTGTTCCAAAAAATTTCCTTCACAATACGTTAATTTGGCATGGGATCCGATTATTGAAAACCCATTGCTTTGATTGACGCTTGTTAGAAAGTAGAAATTAGTGACATTATAAAAAAATATATATAATTTTTGCTCGGTTTCTTTTTTTTAAATATGGTAACAGGGAAGAAAAAAACGCATTTTTAAACTACATATTCGGGATTTCTAAACAAAAAGTATACACTCTTTATTTTTACTTTCTTCTATCTATAATAGAAGAAAGTATTGTAATCGAAATTTTTTTCGACTTCCGGTTTTCGACGGATTTACACGTTTTAGAGGTCAGAGATTCCGAAAAACATGTTTTTACAAAATGTCTGTCTGTCCATCTGTCCGTCCGTCCGTCCGTCCGTCTGTCCGTCTGTCCGTCTGTCCGTCTGTCCGTCTGTGTATCTTCATTGTACCATCTAAAAGTGTATGATGTTATGCTTCAAATTGAACCAAATTTTTTTTCTATGTTTTTGGCTATGGCAAGCAGGTTCTATCAGAATTTGGGGATATTTCGACGAAAGGGGGCGCTGTGATAGCCATTTAAAGATTTAAAATTCAAAAAGATGTGCAAATAAAAAAAAATTAGAAATCCTAAAACTTTTTTTCTTTAAATGTTCGGCCTTGATCCGGAGAATCCGGAGCAATCTTTGTTTTGCTTCTATCTTAAAAAATGGCTGAGATAGAGCGGTTTGAAATTTTAGGGTGGCTGACATTTTCAAACAAGACAGCAGAATTCATCCATAAACGGATTTAATTTATGAGTTTTAGTTAACATGCTTTCGGCAAATTTTCTTTCATTGTTATAACCATTAATCCTATTATATGCTTATCACTATATATTTATATTCGCCAACGTCGAATTCTCGCCAAACTTGGCGACAGTTGGTGGAATATCGCCAAATTTGGCAACCAAAATAAGTTGCCATAAATGAAGCGAACTTGCCTGTAGAGGACTAATTTGGCGATATTCTCATTCAAATTCAATGTTGACGAGAACTGGGACTGAATCTTTTTTATTTAGGTTCCATGATTTTACCTTCGTTTTTTCCAGTAAAATTAGCTGAAATCGTAAAACCAAGGAATAGGGAGGCTATCTGTTCCTGTCGGTTCAGGCCAGAAGGACTTTTCGTAGTTTAGTATACATCAGTTGATCGCATCCCGGTAACCCGACGATTCGCAAGCAGCTGACGTACAACAGAATGACGAAAAATATTGATTTTATTGGCGATGTGATAGCGAATTTTGAAGTATTAACATGACTGAGATAGAAGAAAGTTTTGGGATTGGCACATCCGACTAGTTTATTTTTATTTAATTTTCAATTTTTCAGTGTTTAAGATTACTTCATTTTTGCAGTTGCACAGTCAGTTGGCGTATTTTAGCGAGAATAGTTTGGCACATTAACTCCACTGTTGCTGTAACCCGTATACAGTTGTAACCATAAAAAATATTTGGCGATTTATCACTTGCGCTCAACTAACGGAAAAATGCCTTAAAATTAATTTAGTAATTTATAATTAAGTTCTAAAAATAACAAAAGGTTGTATTGTCAACGGAAACACACATGTATGTGCGTAATTTTTATACTTCTAGCCTATCGGGAAGTGAGTGAAAAATCGAGTACAAAAATTCCTTCTTTGCCTACATGAATCTAGTTAAAATAGTATAATGTTTAATAACATATTAATAAAGTCAAATTTGCACGTATTAAAATTAATGTAATTTGCTTGTTTTCAAATGTCCGTGCATTTTATCTATATTAACAAAAGTAATTATTTAAATAACCACTATTAATCACCAGTCAAGATATTGTGACTTTCTTCCGCCTTATAGCCCAGGAGGTAGCGTCATATTTTGGCAATCTATCTATATTGACAAAAGTAATTATTATTAAAACAACCATTATTGAATCAACCAATCATTGAAATTAAATATCAGCGTAATTGAATTATGTTTAGAGGTGCCGCAAGAAGGCCAAACTTTAGGTTTTATTAAAATTTTGACAAATTTCGCAATTATGTTCAAAAGAATGTTTCTTGTATTTCAACATGCTATAGTTTTCAAAAGTTGCCTTTGATCAAAATAAAGATGGAAATGAAATATATCTGTAATTGGATTATGTTTAGAGGTGCAGCAAGAAGGCCAAACTTTAGGTTTTATTAAAATTTTGACAAATTTCGCAATTATGTTCAAAAGAATGTTTTATGTATTTCAACATGCTATAGTTTTCAAAAGTTGGCTTTGATTAAAATAAAGATGGAAATTAAATATATCTGTAATTTGATTATGTTTAGAGGGGTCGCAAGAAGGGCAAACTTTAGGTTTTATTAAAATTTTGACAAATTTCGCAATTATGTTCAAAAGAATGTTTCTTGTATTTCAACATGCTATAGTTTTCAAAAGTTGCCTTTGATCAAAATAAAGATGGAAATGAAATATATCTGTAATTGGATTATGTTTAGAGGTGCAGCAAGAAGGCCAAACTTTAGGTTTTATTAAAATTTTGACAAATTTCGCAATTATGTTCAAAAGAATGTTTTATGTATTTCAACATGCTATAGTTTTCAAAAGTTGGCTTTGATTAAAATAAAGATGGAAATTAAATATATCTGTAATTTGATTATGTTTAGAGGGGTCGCAAGAAGGGCAAACTTTAGGTTTTATTAAAATTTTGACAAATTTCGCAATTATGTTCAAAAGAATGTTTCTTGTATTTCAACATGCTATAGTTTTCAAAAGTTGCCTTTGATCAAAATAAAGATGGAAATTAAATATATCTGTAATTGGATTATGTTTAGAGGTGCAGCAAGAAGGCCAAACTTTAGGTTTTATTAAAATTTTGACAAATTTCGCAATTATGTTCAAAAGAATGTTTTATGTATTTCAACATGCTATAGTTTTCAAAAGTTGGCTTTGATTAAAATAAAGATGGAAATTAAATATATCTGTAATTGGATTATGTTTAGAGGTGCTGCAAGAAGGGCAAACTTTAGGTTTTATTAAAATTTTGACAAATTTCGCAATTATGTTCAAAAGAATGTTTTTTGTATTTCAATATGCTATAGTTTTCAAAAGTTGTATTTAATCAAAATAAAGATGGAAATTAAATATCAGCATAATTGGATCATGTTTGGTGGTGCCGCAAGAAGAGTATTCAATTCTCAGTTATCAATTTCAACACAATTGCGAAATTGTCAAACTTTTAATAAAATCCTAGAGTTTGCACTTCTTGTGGCTCCTCCAAACATGATCAGACTACGCTGATATTTATAATTTCCACCTTTATTTTCATCAAAGGCAACTTTTAAAAACTATAGCATATTCAAATACAAGAAACTTTTTTTTGAACATAAATGCGAAATTTGTCAAAATTTAAATAAAACCTAAAGTTTTACGCTTCTTGCGGCACCTCTAAACATAATCCAATTTACGCCGATATTTAATTTCCGTCTTTATTTTGATCAAAGGCAACTTGTGAAAACTATAGCATCATTAAAATTCTAAAAAATATTTTTTTTTTTTTTTGTTAAAAAAAATTCATTGTTTAATTTTTTTTTTTTTTACTTACTTCTTTTCTTTTTTTTACTCTAGTCTTTAGTTAGACTAGACGCACTTTTTTACATGACGACAAATGGCGTCTCGATAATCAAAAAGTATCGAAAAGTATTATGATTTTCTTCTGCCTTATAGTCTGGGAGGGAGCATCCTATTTTGTTAATTATCTACGAGGGCTGTTTTTTTTTCAACCTCCGATGGGCTATAAAAAAAAGACAACTTTACATGACATAATAATTTTATTACCAAAAATACAGCAGGGTCTTACTTATTTTTCTACATAAACGATAAAACAGTTGAGGCATTTGTCATATCGTGACAGGCAATTGAACATGTCCACTACGATCGATGTTCCCGCCAAATGTGAGTTTTCTGCAAGCTGAAGGACGTAGTGCTGCTGAAATTTATCGCAGAATGAGCAAAGTGTGCGGTGAAAACTTTATGAGTGATGGTAGTGTATGGGAATGGTGTAGAAAATTTAAAGAAGGGCGAATCGACGTCCACGATGATGGTGGACAAGGGTGCAAGTCTGTCGCTACTGTAGGCCTCGCTCAGCGTGTTGATCAGGTGGTCAGATCCAAAAGAAGATTTACAATCAGTGAACTTTCTGAAGAATTTCCAGAAATTACAAGGTCTGCTTTGTGCACAATCGTACCAGACACGTATCTCTCCTCACTGGCGGCTGACTTGTTTGAAGAAAGCCTCGAGAATCTTGCGTCACGATATGACAAATGCCTCAACTGTTTTGGAGATTATGTAGCAGGGTTGTAAAAAACCCGGGTTTAAAAAAAATCCAGCCCGGGTGGATAACTGGGCATGTACTCGGGCAGCTACTCACTACAACCCTTATGGTTGTAAAAAACCTGGGTTTTTAAAAAAAACCAGCCCGGGAGGGTAGCTGGGCAGCTACCCGGGCTGCTACCCACTACAACCCTGTTATGTAGAGAAATAAGTTAGTGCTTTTGGTAATACAATTTTTATGTTATGTAAAGTTGTCTTTTTTTATAGCCCATCGGAGGTTGAAATAAAACAGCCCTCGTATATTAACAAAAGTAACTACTATTAAAACAACTATTATTGATCACCAGTCTTACTTACTACCCTAATCTCTCGTTATACTCAACAAATGGTATCCCGATAACCAAAAAGTATCGAAATATATTGTGACTTTCTTCCGCCTTATAGTCAGGGAAGTAGCGTCATATTTTGTTAATTATCTATATTAACAAAATTTATTTTTAAAACAACCATTATTGATCACCAGGTGTACTTATTTCCCTATATCTAGTCTCTAGTTAGATTAGACGCAATTCTATACATTTGGCGACAAATTGCATCCCGATAACCAAAAAGTATCTAAAGTTATTATGACTTTCTTCCACCTCGTAGTCCGGAAGGCAGCGTCAGATTTTGGCAATTATCTATATTTACAAACTGAGAAAAATGACACTTTCAAATCTGAGTATATCGATGTTTTCATTTAGTTATGAAACTTTTTGTTTCAAATAGGACGACCCAATGATTTCAATTCTGAAATGCCAGAAATACCCAGAATATTGAAACATGGACATACTTAAAACTGAGCAGATAGAGGTCATTTCATACTCATTTTTGAAATATGGACATACTCAAAAATGATTACAATCAGTTCAAACTTCAAACTCATTTTTGAAACATGGAAATACTCAAATATGAGCACATAAAAGTCAGTTCCTACTCATTTTTAAAACGTGGACCTACTCAAATAGGAGCACATGACGTTTTATTCTTGAGTGTGTGTATGTTTTCAGAAATGAGTATATACATGTTTCGAACTTGGGTCATTTTGATTCGGAGCCATTTTGACTATGTGACATTCTCAGATTTGAGTATTTTTTGCTCACTTTTGAAAATGTCGTTTTTAGAATGTTAAAACAACCATTGATTACCAGGTTTATTTACTTCCCTATTTTTAGTTAGACTAGACGCAGTTCTTTACAGGACGGCAAATGGTGTCCCGATAACCAAAAAATATCGATAGATATGACTTTTTTCCGCCTTATACTCTGGGAGGCAGCGTTCGATTTTGGCCTCCAATTTCAGAGACGATAATTTTGGTGTATATGATGGATTACATCGTACAGATAACGAAACTGCAATTTTGCTGATGACCGACAGGGGGTGTTTCCATAGCAACATCCACAGCTTGGTACAGTGCGAAATGAATGGCAACCTGATTACTGATGATGACTCCGAATCGGAATAACTTCAGTAATCGGGTTGTCATTTATTTCACATTATAGCCAGCTGTGCGATGCTGCTATGGAAATAGCTCCAACTAGTGCGCCAGCTGACTGGCATTTTCGTAATCTGTAACATCTAATCCACCGGTCGCCAACCTGTCGGACCGCTAAAATCATAATCTCAGACCCCACGGACCATTAATATGATTTTTTTTTAAACACAAACACATATTTGTATAATAATGATCTTAAAACTTCCATTTTATTAATGTGATCTAATTTTTTAATATAACAAAATTATAAATGCTGATTTAATTATAAACAAGTTTGAAATTGTACGTCAAACGTGACACATGAGGTGCGTTCATATATTATAACTAATCCTTCTATATTAAAAAAAAAGTAATCTGGAACTGAGCCAAAAACGACTTAGACCAATCAAATTCTGCGTAGATATTCCGGGTTAGTCTCATCGCTTTTTTACTAGGGACTTTTTTGAGGAGCTATTACTTTTTTTTTTCTAGCCATCCTACGGATTCGAAAATCATACCACTAGACGCGAAATATAACAAGCTTTCAGAAATTCAAAAAATTATCACGGTTGGACAATAAAAACTCAAAAAATCCTTAAAAATCGAGTAAAAAAATCTTTTATTGAAAAAGTCATTTTTTTTATATTGTTGCCAGTTTCTAAATAAGCGCAAAGGATTATGTTTTATCTCAAATAAAAAATGTATTTGCGTGAGACTATTAAAAACAATAATGAAAGTTTAAAATAATAATTAAATGACCACGTGTTGAAAGCAGGAAATAAAGAAAATTACGTCATAAAAATTGTGTTTACACATGAATATTAAAAATAAAACAGATGAATTGAATGAAAAAGCATTATAACCAGTTAAATAAAAAAGCATTGTAACCTGATTACAGAAGATAGTCGCAGTTCGTGATAACATCATCATCATCTTTTTAAAACAGGATACATTACCAGGTTTTAAGAGGCTATGAAATCAGAACGCGGATTGGTGAGCGTAGCGAGCAGGGGGCAGAGCCCCCTAGTTTTATAAATATTCAGATCTTGGTGCAATAACCGTTGCACTCTTACGCAAAAAATGCATGAATACAAAATTTATTTTATGTGCAGATTTTCATATTATAGATAATCATTTTATTTTATGGAAATTAAGTTTCAGTACACTTTTACAAACAGTTCATGACAACTCGGTTACATCAAAATTATACTAAGCACAAATATCCAATACAAGACAATGTAAAAAAAAAATCATCGTTATCATTTTTCTGAAAAAAAATGAATCATATCGTCTGTTATTATGATACGATTAATTTCCGTAATAAAATAGGCACATTTTAAATTGGATCACCATTTTATGTTTTTTTTTTTTTTTTTTTTTTTTTTTTTTCATTTACTGAAAATTCTAGTGGGGAAACTTGTTGGGTATGTATTCTAACATCTGAGTAAATATTTTTTTTCAAATGGAAGTTGTTGAGTCTCAAAGTGTTAATTTTAAAAATTCCCCAACTAAAAAATTACACATGATCCAATAATTCTATTGCCATAATATTGCCATAGTCAGGCTAAATCTGTAAGGATCAACCATCATTTTTAGAAAGAGGTGGGGGGGGGGGGGGATTTTGGTGCCGATCAGTGTTATCTTAAAAAGAAATGTTTGAAATTCATGATAATAAATGAAAATATTATCTATTTTCCAGGATTGATGTGTCCGGAAGCTTCTCACATCTGCCCTGAAAAAGAAATGGATGTTCGAACTCAGAAAGAAGAAGTGGAATGTCTTTCACACGAAGATTGCTCAAGCCAGAAGATGTGCTGTTGGAGCAATTGCTGGACTACTTATACTTGCCAAGATCCAGTTGTAAAGGTGGAAGGCCACGGCAAGCACGTGCAAGAGGAATTTCAATCGCATACAGAAATCACGACATCGTCTGCAGAAAGCGATACTGATATTTCGGAAGTTAAAGAAGAATATTATAAAGAAAAAAGAGCGGTAAAAAATAATACAAAAAAAACGAAAAAGAGAGCTAACCTCAGAAAATCAAATCAAATATCCCAAAAGAATAAAAAAACACTTTCTAGAGCTGTAAAGAAGAACTCTCCTATAAAATCAAAAAAACAAAAGAAACATGCAAAAAAGACAACGTCTCAACCTTCAAAGAAAAATGTGGCAAAAAATAATAACAAAACTCCAAAACCCAATAGCAAAAAGCCTGGAAGAAGAGAAAAAAACAACGCTAAAACTTGGAAAAAACCTACTAAATCGAAACTAACAGTTAGTAAAAAATTAAAACAGACGACGAAAAGAGCACCGACAATCTTTAAAAGAACAATACCTCCTACTAAAACAACTCTAATAAACGTAACAAATCCAAGTATATATAAAGCCAATGAAAAGAAAACATACTTCAGACATGCTTTGAGCTCCTTTGAACATGACTCAGCTCTGGAAGAGGATTGCGATTTCCATGTCTCCCATGGAAGTTTTAAATTGAGTTTTGACGTAAAGCCGCCAGATTTTTTTGACGAACGATTCCAGATAATTCCGAATCTAAAAGATGAAAAATGCAGTTTGGACATCCCGAAAAACAAAGAAATTAATATAATCTTCATGGATATTTTAATAAATCCGGAACCTCGTTTTAAGAGGGAGTTGAAAGATGAGAAATTTAACGAAATTATAGTAAATAGAGTAAATAGAAAAAAATTCAGGGCGAGACAACAGCTGAAAGACGAAATAACGACCATTTCATATCGATATCCATTTCATAATACGACCATTTCATATCGAGTAGATGAAAATACCGCTGGAATAAAATCTCCTCTACGAAAGGAGTATGAAAGTGAAACGGTTTCGTATACAGCAGATGAAAGTTTCACTAGAACAAAGTCACCTCCCAGAAAGGAGCACGAAAGCGAAACTGTTTCGTATCCAGCAAATGAACATTTCATTAGAATAAAGCCACCTCTACGAAATGAGCACGAAAGTGAAACGGTTTCGTATCTATCAGATGAAATTTTCACTAGAACAAAGTCATCTCTACGAAAGGAGCACGAAAGAGAAACTGTTTCGTATGTAGTTGATGAACATTTTGTTAGAATAAAGCCACCTCTACGAAAAGATCATGAAAATGAAACGGTTTCGTATCTATCAGATGAACATTTCGTTAGAATAAAGCCACCTCTACGAAAGGAGTACGAAAGTGAAACTGTTTCGTATCTAGCAGATGAACATTTCGTTAGAATAAAGCCACCTCTACTAAAGGAGCACAAAAGAGAAACTGTTTCGTATCTAGCTGATGAACATTTTGTTAGAATAAAGCCACCTCTACGAAAGGAGTATGAAAGTGAAACGGTTTCGTATCTATCAGATCAAAGTTTCACTAGAGCAAAGTCTCCTCTACGAAAGAAGCACAAAAGTAAGACTGTTTCGTATCCAGCAGATGAAAGTTTCGTTAAAATAAAGCCACCTCTACAAAAAGAACATGAAAGTGGAATGGTTTCGTATCGAGCATACGAAAGTTTCGTTAGACTAAAGCCACCTATACGAAAGGAGCAAAGTCATAAACATCATGAAAAAAACGGACAGTGGCTTGTGAAGCAAACCACTGACCAACATAACGGTGCATACGAAGAGAATTACAGAACAGTAACCTTAGAAGAAGACATATCAGAAAACAATGATAAAGTGTTTAAAAAAAATGGAACTCAAGAACAACAATCATCGAATCCGTATATTCAGTTCAAGAGTTTTGCTGATTTGAAAAACTTCATCAATACAAACATGTTTAAAGTAAAAGGCTCGCATATGCTTCTTTTGTCAAAGAAATTCGATTCTGTCTTATCAGAAAAAACAAACAGCAAAGATTTCTTATCCAGATTCGAAAAGTTATTGAAAATCGCAACAAACTTCAAAATCATCCTGAGTCATTTTGTCCCTGCGACATACATTCAGAAAAACACACTTTATGATATTTTGCAAACATTCCAAATGTCAACCGCAATCAATCCATTGTCCTCAAAAACAGAGAATAAATCATATCTTAGGCAACGAGTTGCGGAAACTTGCACATTTACTCCATTATTGAGAAAATCAGTTTTCCAAGTCAGTTTTTCTCCTGAACAGCTATCCAACAGTACATTTCCTCAAGGTGCCGTGCAGTTGAAGCTTTTGAATTCGAAGTCATTATCTAAAGAATACGTTGATGACTTACAAGGGAAATTCGTGTTACAAATGAAAAAACCGTGCAATGCAATGGAGCCACCTGTTAGTTCAACACAAAACGGGACAGGGAAAAATAAAACAGCTGCAAGAGATGTGAAATCATCTACGAATGCAGCGTTCCACTCGGCAACAACATCTCAGCCGCCCACTAACTCTGGAATGCAATATAGAAAGAATGATAGGAAACAAATTTTCCCAGAAGTAGCTAATCAACAGCAATCTGACGGTTTTGATTATTGGATGCCTGAAGAAATGTTTGGTATTGTGTTCTCCAAATTATTTATAAACACTACGATGCCGCAAGGCGTTCACAAAATTCTTCAGTTGAAAGCAACTACTTCAGGCATTGAAACATCCAAGCCCGTCAACAACCCTGCTATATTAGTGCTAGAATCTGAAGGATCAGAAAAAAATCAGTCCCACACAGAAGAAGATCGGAATTTTAAAGGGCTATTCAGATTGAAAGAGAAGCAGGAAGCATTTAATAATGAAAAAATAGCTGGCGGTGATGCTAAGGATGTTTATTATGAATTTCGAGATGGAGACCTTGGGGATTTTATGCTGGATAAAGGCACATTAACATCTTCTGATGCTGAAGAACCTCCAGATGATGATTCGTTTATTGAATCGCCAGTAGATATTGGACATCCTATATCAGAACAGGGGTTTGGATTTGAGAAACGAGATACAGTCATGGACAAATATGATTTCGCAGATTTCCATGGATCACTGCAATTGAAAACAAAAGAAAGGCCATCTAATAATGAAGAATTATCAAATGCGAATAATCATATTCTTCTAAGCCATGAATATAAATCACGAGATAGAGAGGCTGATGATTCGACAATGAGAAAAAAATATCAATCAATGAAGCATGAATCACCTGCGAAAAGCAATACGAAACAGGAAATTTTTTTTGGAATGTTTAAGCTAAAATCAAGTTTAAAAACATCTAATACTGAAAACCCTCTAAATAATGGTACTTTAATTGAGCCGCCAAAAGACATAAATAAACTCATACCGGAATTAAAACAAGAATCTGATGGGGGAAATACACCAGATAGCAAAGAAAAGGACTTTTTTCAAGGCATATTTAAACTTAAAACTAAGAATGAAGGCTTTCCCAACACTGAATCAGAGCTTGTTTTAGCAAAACATCAGGATAACTCGATGCAGACAGAATGGCTCAGCTGGTTTCAAGTGAAATCAACTTCGACTCCTGAAATGCGTTTGTATAACGGTGCCTTGACTGGGCCGTCAGTAAACATGGATGAACAAGTCGCAGAGAATAAATATAAACCACTTAAGGATCGTGATGAAGTTGATACCTTTCATGGTATATTTAAATTCAAAAAGAAAGGGACGATCAATAAAGAATCATTTCCGAATCCTGAATCGTTTGTGGATGATGATGCCTTGTCTGAGCCGTCAGTGAATATGGATAAATCAGCCGCAGAACAAGAGAAACAGAAACTACTTAAGGACACTGATGAAGTGGAAAGATTTCATGGTATATTTACATTCAAAAAGAAAGGGACGATCAATAAAGGATCATTATTGAATCCTGAATCGGTTTTGGATAACAGTACCTTGTCTGAGCCGTCAGTGACTGTGGATAAATCAGCCGCAGAACAAGAGAAACATGAACCACTTAAGGACACTGATGAAGTTGAAAATTTTCATGGTATATTTACATTTAAAAAGAAAGGGAGGATCAATAAAGGATCCTTCCTTAATCCTGAATCGGTTTTGAGTAATAGCGCCTTGTCTGAGCCGTCAGTGGCTATGCATAAATCAGCAACAGAACAAGAGAAACAGAAACCACGTAAGGACACTGATGAAGTTGAAAATTTTCACGGCATATTTCCATTCGAAAAGAAAGGGACCAACAATATAGGATTATATGACACCCGAGTAATTGATCTTCTAAACGATGAATATGAATTGAGCGAAGAAGACAAGGGCGAGCTAGTGAAAATGTGCCAGTCTTTAAGGCATGGACCGCGTTTCAATGCCTCAAGCCAAAACAAATTCCACGGTCTATTTCGGTTAAAACCGAAATTAAAAAATGAAAGTCTTCATCAAGGCAAAACAATTCAAAAGCTAACTTCAGAGCAAGAATTTGAACCGGAATTGATGAAAAACTTTCACGGATCATTTAGAATCAAACCGAAACACAAACGAGCGGAGAATGATGAAGTACCAAATAGACATTTTTCTCTTTCGCAAGAAGTCGGTGAGAAAGCCTTCATAGATAAATATGAAAGGGTTTTTCGTTTAAAACCAAGAACTAATGAATCCGACTCTTCAGGGAAATTATTTAGGTTAAAAACATTTCCAGACTGGTGTAAAAATTATAAACGAAGAAAAGAGCCATTCTGGTTCTCTTAGCAGAGGTGGAAAATTTCAATACATATGTATTCACATTTCACAAACTAAGTACAATCATATTCTTTTTACAATCATCTTAAGGGGGGGGGGCTAAAATTCAGATAAGCATGTTCTTTCGCCATATGCTGAAAAGAACTATTTTTCTTACAGCTGTAATAAGTCCCAGAATGTTATGATTGTATGTGTACGTTATGTGTTGATGTTAAACCTCTGTATTATTATACCTACTCGTGCTAATCATTGAAGTATGTGTTTATTTTAATTAGTTAATCTTCAAAATATAATAAAAACAATTTTCTTTTAATTAGAAACTAATAGATTTTTTGCATTTATATATTTTTTTTTAATTGCCCACTAAAAACACCAAATTATTATTTTTGGTTTATAGGAAAAATATCAATAATGTACTCAAATAAAGTTTTGAAATTTTATTAAAAACTTTATTTTGCACGGCATGAGTTAATAGAGGAAGAAATCTCCACAGATTCCGTACTGAATTACCTCTACGAAAGCTATTTTTTGATTCCGATAATTTCAGTGGTTTAGGCACGTAGTCTATTTATACGTCTATTAAATTTGCGTTTTATTTATATTATTTTATTTATTGACGAAGTTTTAATTTCGTTATTGAATATTAGCAGTAAAGAATTGCTGAATTGTTTGCATTGTTTTCAGTTCAAACGGGTTCATCTTCCGTAATGGAGCTGCACGTGATAGAGTAAGATTTTTTTTTAATCATGTGTGAAACATACTTATCTGAGTTTTAGTGCTTCCACCTACGGACTGTTAATTGAAGTACAAACATTACAGTTTTCACCTATTTTCTATAACCCGTGAAGTCCGGGTGATGCCCTAGTTTGTGTAAATGCCAAAATCTGGTATAAAGAAGTGAATTGGAGGGTAGACTTATATTGTTGCTCTCATACCTCTATATATTATATCAATTGCTAGTATATATTAATTATAAATATGTAATTATTAATTTCAACATATGTTAACACTTTAAAATTGCATGCAAACTATACTAATATTATAAAGAAGAAACGTTTGTTTGTTTGTAGGAGATAATCTCTGAAACTACAGAGATACAGAACTACATCGATTTCAAAATTTATGATGGCAAAATTATGATCACGATCTCTGCTCTAACATATGCTACTTTATTTTCCCTTTTAATTACTTTATTTTCCTCCCATATAAAAATGTTGAACTAAAAATGCTCAAAATCCTTCTTATACAAGATGTTAAATTCGGAATATATTCTGAAACTAAGTTCCAAATATACAGTCAGATAAAAGAAAAAAAAAAAAAAAAAGAGAACACCCCATACATTTTAATTTTCAAATTGTCACAAGAAAAAAACGAAAATAGCTGGACTGGAAATTATTTAGGGGAAAGTAGGGTAAAACCGGGTACCTAACGGTATTTTACTTACCCATCATACGTAGTATAGGGTAAGATTTACACGTTTCAGACACTGGAGATTCCGAAGAACATATTGTTATAGAAAAAAAAATTGCCATCCGTCTGTCTGTGTGTGTGTCTGTAAACGCTCTATCTCCCGAACAAATTGAGATAGAGACTTGAAATTTGGTATATAATAATGGGAATAAGCTTATTGAATTTCAGTAACCTCGATTATTCGGAACTATTTTTTTCGGACTCTCGAAATATTTGTTCTGATAAAAGGTATCTAAAAATTTTCGAAATTGTTTATTTTACGGAGTGAATATAAAAGACAATAAAAAAACATAATTTTTGCATAAAAAATGAAGTCGATGGAATAATGAGTTGCCAAGTTATTTGTAATACTGTTTTCCACACTCTTCGATTTTTCATGACCCTGTATTTCATTCAAATTTCAATTCAAAGATCTATTTTAATTGGAAATGAGACGCTTCATCTGACGCAGTAAACCGTTAGTTAATAGGATTATCAACTTCGGAGTTATAAGGATATTTTTTTTTACGCAATTCAGTAACAGAGCATTTAAAGTTTAGGACGTCATCAAGCCAAGACTTTTTTCGAATTGCAATGCATTTTATAAATAGTTTACACATGTTTTATTTTCATATTTTATATTATGCATATCCATGACGCATTATTACGGTAGAAGTGTTACGGTGCCCCCCCCCCCCCCTCCAACGACTAGTCTTTGTTGACAAAATTCTAGAAGGGCGAAAAAATCGGAACACCCCACAAAAGTGTTTCGGGACATCTGGGCTTTTGAAAAACCACACCTGTTGCCACAGGAAGATTCTTCTCTACTTGAGAAAAGGCGTTTTCTAGGACCGTCTGAAACAGTTCCGACTTGCGGTGGTCGGGTAAAACGGTTGCTAATCAGAAATTAAATTTTACATTTTCAGTAAAAAAAAAGCTAAATTTTGCATCAGACTTTAAAACATATACCGGGTGAACAAAAAGTTCGTTAAAACTTTAAAAATTTATAAAAAAGGGAAGAAATTATGATAAAGAAGTGCGGTTTGCAAGAAAGGACTCACAAGGTAGTCGGGATTTTTTTAGCAGCAAAAAATTTTTTAGTTAAAAATGTCACTGGTAGAGGGCGCTGACGACCCGAAATACACTGAACAGGATAACAATACGCTCCATCCATTTATTCTAGCAATAACAATTGTTCAACATGACCTCCAGACCACATTTTTCGGCTTCAGTCCTTTCGCTGTGCGAAATTTTCGCAACGCAACAGTTGCTGACTCTCCGTTCAAATAGAACTTCACCAACAACGCTCGATCGAGTAACAATAACAGTCTGAAAGCGAATGAGAAATCCTCGTGTATCCCGGTCTTTTATTGTAGGATTAATTTGCATAACTCTGCTGAATCTCTCGTTGTTAGCGCCTTCTACCAGTGTCATTTTTAACTTTTTTTTTTCTGCTAAAAAAAATCCGACTACCTTGTGAGCCCTTTCTATCAAACCGTAGTTCTTTATCATAATTTTTTCCTTTTTTGTGAATTTTTAAAGTTTTAACGAACTTTTGGTTCACCCGGTATATACATTTTGTAAGACCAGTAAATATTTTTTTTCAAGTTTTCAAGCAATTTTTAATGTTGACATGTAATGGCTTTCTCAAATTTTACTTTTCGTATCCGCTGCACTCCCCATGTGTCCACTCTTTGCAGAATGAAATTATATCCATCCTTCACCACCTGTTGATGTAGAAACAATTCATTGGAGAATTCAATGCGGAAACATGGGTACCCGGTGCTTAGCCCCAACAGACGACAGTCGGCCAAAAATCAACAGGTTTGTTCTCCCGGATAGCTGGACGTACACACGTCTACTTGGAATCAAAATATCGTGTGGAAGCTAAGGAAAACAGCGGTTTACTTACCTAAATCGATCCGTCAGACTGGATTTATTTAAAGAGCAGAAAAGACGGCGAAAAATTAAAACTTTTTAGATGAATTTATTTCCAATAACACTGCACGGACACAGAGATTAAATCACTTCAAAAACCAATGACACACTGTTAGGGGAAGCTAAGGGATGTAGTTAAGATGGGTGCTGTCCACAGCGCATGATCAGTCAGCGAGAAAACAGGGTACCCGATTTGACCCTCCTTCCCAGTTTTACCCTACTCTCTCCTACTTTTTTAATTTATAATAATAATAACAGTCTATATATATATTTAAAACGAAAAGCGCATTCTGTCAAATCCACATGAAAATCATCTTTTTACGCATGCGTCAATTTTTTTTTTTTTTTTTTTTTTTTTTTTTGAAGCCGTGCCATTGGATTGAAAGCCTAGACCTTCTAATATATTTTTGCTCTGAGGTTGAAAGCTAAAGCTTTTTTTTAAAGAAATCAGTACTAAATATGCATATTTTTTCGCAAAATTTTAAAGAGAGCTTGGATGCAGTTATATTTATAACCGATTGAAATGTCAGAGAGTTCGGAAGATGAGAGCTATTTTTTTTATTGCTATGTTAAAGGAGCCGACGCGAAAACAAACAAACAAACATAAAAGCGAGCAAAAAAAACATTTCTTTTAGAACTCGATAACTATATATTTTTACGAAATTTTTACATGGGCTGTAAAACCGTTTTATTTATCACCCATAAAGATTTCAAAGAGTACGGACAAAAAGAACTTTTTATTTTAAAACTATAAAACAACACTAGGTTAAAAAAAAAAAACAAAAAAAAAACAAGAAAATGAGCGTTTTTATCACTAAATATCAATATTTTTTCGCGAATTTTTCATTTTAAAATATGATTTCGTACAAAATCGGGTTAAATATATAAAATAATAAAAACGTGATGATGTTTGTTTTTTTTAAATTTATTATCACGGGCCCAGGCAAAATAACGATAAAATCTTAGGCGTCGTCTTTATACTGAAATTGTACAAAATGGAAATGGAAATTTGGGGAAATTTTATCTTAGAAAACCAAACGAAAAATCATTCGATCGAGAATTAAATTTTGGAACCCCTAATATTAAATTCAGTCGTAATCGTTACAAAACAGATTGCAATGCGGGTGGGTTATTAAGCTTAACTCAAAAACTTACTTGTCGAAATGAGTCTTTAATTTTGGAATCGTGTATTTACAACTACTAGAAATTGATTTCTGATATTAAAAAAATTATAAGTTACAATTCATATTTATTTTTTTGAAAATTAACTTCAAAATAAATTTTTAAAAAGATTATGAGTTGTCACCTATTAGTTTTTTAACAGGCAACAAATTCTAGAAGCTTCAAATATGCGATTCCAAAATTATAGCTCATTCCGCCCAGCTGTTCTTGAGTCATGTTTAAAAAAACAAGTGGGTAAGTGTGATCGAAGATCAGACAAAGGGTTTCGTTTAATATTCCTTTCAAAACACTTTATCATTTATTTAAAAAATCCAAATAAATTTCATTAACAAAAAATATATGTTTTTTATAAAGTAAAAAATTTACCGGTCTATTTTTCCCGTTTCTTCGAAAATCTGAACCGATCCGATAGCGGGCTAAGCCCGCTATTATACTCTGTCATAATAATATATGTCAGGTGAACTAGACGCGATATTAAAAAAAAAATCAATTTCAAAATTATACATGTTGTATAGAGACCTTCAAAATGTTAGAATATGCCAATATTTCCATAATCGGGTTTTTATCATGATTCAATACGTTCCTCAAACTTATATGACGTTATAATCACTTGCTGACGTAATAATCTACTTGCTTTCTCTATTACTCATATTAATACTCTCTTTGTATTATTCTGAAATATTTGAAAAAGTCTGTTAAACTTCCTACATGACGTCAGATTAATTTTCTTTTTAATTCTTTAATGACATCATATTAACCTGCTTTCTGCACTTACACATACTCATACTCCTTGTATTATTGAGAAATGTTTGAAATTTTCCGTTTTATTACAATATGACGTCATATTAATCTTTTTTTTTTTTTTTTTCAGTTGGTGAAACTTTTTATTTCATTTTCATTTTTCACGTGGAAATCTTTCAATAGAAAATTAATTATTGTAGAAAGAATTTTAGTGTGGATTTTTAATTGTTGGCAATTACTATGACGAAAAATGTTTAAATTTAATAGGAAAAGGCTGTTAGATTTTTGGTTTTTATCTCTCTATATTAAAATAATACGATTTTTTCAAATTTTATGATTATCAGTTTCATAGTAGGTATTCAGCTATAAGTACACAAAATTCCAAGTCTGTAAGTTATATAGTTTCTGAGAACCGGCTCTGTGATGGACAGACAACGTAGCGGGATAAATAGGGTTTCGTGAGGTGAACGAAACCCTAAAAATACCCGCATTTCATTCTGTTTTGCAACGATTATAAATGAATTGAACATTACGAGTTCCAAACTTTAAACCCTCAGAATTCCTAAACTATTTCAAAAAATGACTTCATTTGGTATCCTAAAGTAAAATTTACCGAAAAATCGAAATATGATGTAAAAATTAGTTTTTTGTATTGAAAATTTCAGAGTTTAGTACCATTTTAATATGAAGACGACCATAAGATTTTTTTTTTAAACATAAATTGAAAGAAGACATGATTTCCAGTCGAATGCCTATTTTTGTTTTCTTCTTAGGCAATTTGGTGGCATTCTCTTTTTCGACCGACTGTACGTTATGTATAACAGTCTGTAAATATGTTTTAGATTTTAGAAACGCCAGCGAGCTTTTTTCCAAAATATCTATCTATGTATTTGTATTTATATTATAATTATGTGCACTGCTTGGGAGCACATAAATTGAACTTGGAATAGTGAACTCACGTAGTGAGCACCAGTGACGTACGGAAATCTTGATTGTTGAACTTATTTTATAGTGAAGTGTGAATAATTTGACCACTCGAAGTAAATTATGAAGACATGTGTAAATTACATCAGGTCAAATTTAAGGGGTCGTCCATTAATTATGTCGAGCAATTTGGTGTTTTTTTATCCATTCCACCCTCAATGAGACAGTTTGTGACACTCGAACGACACCCTCTATGCCTGTTGTGGCGTATTATAGCTGAAAGTAGCGGTGTAGAACCAGTACTCCACTACTTTCAGCTGTTGCAATTCACAGAAAAGGTGAAAATATATGTCTAATACTATGTTCACACCAAAAATATAAGTTAACGTAGCTCGAATTTTGAAGTTGGTACTCCGGAATAAGATAAGCCTGTTCACATTGCAAAACTCTTACCCCGTTCAGACCACCGATATTTAATATATCTCAGACCGTTGAACTCACTGAGAGAGTACCACAAACTCTGTCATTCCGTTCGAATTTTGTATGGCTAGGAACAGCCATTATCACTCACTCCAATTGGCTGTGGAACTTCGCTTTAACTGATTGGGTGTGGATGCTGGTTTTCCCTTATGCGCATGCGCACACTTTCAATTTCTTCAGATCTCAGACAAAGTGACGTTCATTTTAGATGAGTTTTGCGGTGTGAACAGGTGCTCTAATTCCGGGGTGTAGCACCTACAAAATAGAGGTCTAAGACATCTTAAATATACGGCCTGAACGGGGTATAAGTTAACTCATTAAACCTGACTGAGTCTGAGATCTGAACAAATGGGAAGTGTACCGTGACCTACGTTATACATGGCCGGTGCGTGACGTTTAAAACGTCACATGGAGTGGATCACTTTTACACGGTGATTGGTGCAAAACGGCGCGCCCTCCGTTTTGCACCAATCGCGCCGTGTAAAAATGATCCACTCCATGTGACGTTTTAAACGTCATGCACTGGCCATGTATAACGTAGGTCGCGAGTGTACGCTTGCACATCTGTTAAAAACAAACCTCAACAGTCTATCAGTTTAAAACGAACCTCCAGAACCATTTAGACTCAGTGGTAGTGGTTGCATCTAGCCATAGAGTGTACTCACTCAGTGAGTTTGTAGTACTCACTCACTGAGTTTGTAGAACTCACTGAGTGAGTTGGAGGATTTGAGATACCTTAACTTGGTGTGAACATAGTATGAACTACCTGAGTGAAAATACGTATTTTTATTAACCTTTTTTAATTTGCCTGCAAATAATGCCTACTTAATTATTTATATATTTTAATATGACGTCACAATCCATCCCCTCTCCCCATGTCGCACTGCGTCGCACTTTGTGAACCGAAGTGTGACGCAATGAAATAAGAATGACCCCTTAACATATAATCATCATCTGTATATAACGACTGTATACATTACGATCATCATCTGTATATAACGCCATTTGTCTAATCTTGTTATTTTAATGAAATGTATTATTTCGTTGATGTACACACATCGGCAATAAAATGTGATATTTTTTGTGCATTTTCTTTTGTTTTCAAATCAACAATAAGAGCTTTACATCTGACTCAAGTTGTACTTACAGGGTGTCCCATAAAAAATATTCGGTACTTTCTTAAATACTTTCCTGTTATAGGAGTGTTGGCGCAGTTTGAGCTTAACCCTTAATTGCTGTTAGCGATCTCACAGAGCACTGCTTTTTGTAATTTTCATAGTTTAACTTGTAATTTTCAGTTTAAATATAGATAAAAGAAGCTTTTTTTTTCTTTTCGAGCCCTAATACTATTGTTAGAGATTCCTGAATAGGTAAATTTTAATTATAATATTCTTGCACAGAAAGTTTAGTACAGAAACGATATCGTACGAGTTAATAGAGCGTTTTGTTCATCTTTCGATCAAGTGGTCTCAGAAACTGCTCAACCGCTCGACAATTTCTGTCACAGCAATTAAGGGTTAAAGAAATACACTTTATTACTAGCCCCATGCGATCTTTGGAACATTTTACTATAAACAAATAATTTTTGTTGACAGTGTTACATAACACATGGGCTGATAAGTTCCCGGTCTGGCACACAGATGGCGTTGGAATCGCCGAACCGATGTTTTTTTTTAATAATTACTAACCTTTAAAAGGTAGCAGAAAAAATGTCATGACGATTCGCCGTGTGGATAAAACGTTAGAGTGGTTTCAGTTGAACGACTTTGTTGATAAACAAAAAAATGGATAAACAAGAATTTCAAGAATTATTATTTGATGGGGAAAAAACACCGTTCAAACAAAAGCGTGGATTGATAAGCGTTATCCGGGCACTGCACCAAGTAAATCAACCATTATTGACTGGTTTGCTGAATTTAAACGTGGTCGTACGGACACCAGTGAGGCATCACGCAAAAGAGGTGGTTACTCCGGAAAACATAAAAAAAAAGTCCACAAAATCGTTTAGGGAACCGTAAAATGAAGTTGCAGGAGATAGCTCAGATACAGCGCCATAGTGTGGAAATCTGCTACAAAATAGTACTAAAAAATTGAATCCAATAAATGTGCAACGTTGCTGAAAAGATAACGATGGGATCGCAGCGCCATCTGCTAGCTCATCTCAACGTAAACATTGTATTAGAATGTTTCGGTTGGTGGTAAGTATTTTAAATACTTAAATTATATCCTTTTCTCCTCTGACTTAGTGATTTTTATAAGCTTCTTTAAAATTATGAAAGAATGGCTAACAAACGTGATACGCATTGTTTTGTCTCTGGTTTCAATATTATCGTAGGAGCACCGTTACACATTTATAGGCTACAACTTTTTAGCACTTTTTAAAGCATTACAAGGATAGCCGGTTTCCACACTATTTATTCTAGGCGCTGTAGCTCAGACTCTGAAAATATACAAGGAACGTGTAGGTTTTATTTTGAATGAACATTTGTCTATGAAGAAGCTCGTTGTAAAAGTGGCTTCCGCGCGTGTTGACTTTTGACCAAAAACAACAACGAGTGGATGATTCTGAGCACTGTTTGGAGCTTTTTCAGTATAAAATTATGTTATTTATTATTAAATTATTATTATTATTCATTTATTAAATTATTATTATTAAATTATTATTATTATTATTATTAAATTATTATTATTATTCATTTATTAAATTATTATTATTATTATTATTAAATTATTATTATTAAATTATTATTATTATTATTAAATTATTATTATTTACTAGTATATAACCCCGTCAAAAATGACGGATTGTTGATCTGCGTTTCATTTTCATAAGACTTCATACAAACAAACAGCATGGAGATTTATTATTGAAAGGTTTGTATTGTAGAAAAATACATTTTAAAAAGGACAAATGATTTCTACAAATAAAAATAATAAGGATATATATATATATATATATATATATATATATTTTACTTAGTATTAAATTTCTGAAATAGTTCAACGATTGGACAAAATCAAATATTAACAAATAATCCATGTGCGAAAGTTTTTGTAAAAAAGTGTTATCAATGAGTTTTTAAACAGCTTGACTAACCATATAACTCATTGTTTGATTACATAAGCAAAATTAAATGGAAATTACGCTGTACTATGCATTTCTTATATTTTAATTACGTTTGATAAGAAAGAATCATTTTACAGTATATGACCCATTATCCGAAAATCCAAAATCCGGAAAAACCCGAAGTCCGGAAAGAAAAATTCGAAAGTTTGTAAATTTTTACTAAAATTTTAGATTTTCTGAAATTTTTCGAAAATTTTACAGATTCCTAATTTTTTTTTCAGTCCATTGTGTTTCAATGTTTAATCACTAAAATATTGTTACTTCAGTGGCGGGGGAACACGCCCCCCCCCCCCCTTCTCTTCCCGAAATTAAAAACAAATCATTTTTCTCTCAAATTTTAGTTTAAAATTAATTTATATTACGATTCGTTAGAAACAAAAAATAGTTATGTATTTATTTCATCAGGGGTGATTCTGTTCAAGTTTTCCTAAAAATTTAAGGCATTCGATTTCGAAAATTTAAGTCTTCAGTCCAAAATTTCGAACATAAATATCTCGAATTTTGAACGATAGTCGCCGAAAAAAAATCAATTATGTCTATCGTTCGCAGAAAAAGTAGAAAATTTCATCAAAGGATTGTGGAAACAACGTGAATTTCGTCAAAGTACCGAAAATAAAAACGCAAATTTCGTTGCAGGATTGCAAAAAAAAAAAAAAAAAAAAAAAAAAACGCTAATTCTGTTAACAAATTGCAGAAAAACGCGATTTTCGTCAAAGGCTTACGAAGAAGACGCAAATTTCTTCCAAGGACTCCGAAAAAAGTGTAAAATTTCATCAAGGGATCACAAAAAAAAAAAAAAAAAAAAATTGGTTAAAGGATCGCAAAAAAAAACCTGCGAGTTTCGTCAAATAATCGCGGAAAAACATGAATTTCTTCAAAGGGTCTAGAAAAAAAACACAAATTTCTTCAAAGCACTGCGAAAAAATGTCTAATTTCGTTAAGCGATCGCGAAAAAAGTGAAATTTCGTCAAAGGATCGAAAAAAACAACCGCTAATTTCGTCAATCTCAGAAAAAACTCGAATTTTGTCAAAGGATCGTGAATAAAAGGCAAATTTCGTCAAAGAATAGCAAAAAACGCAAATTTCCTCAAAGGATCGCAAAAAGAAAACGCAAATTTCTTCAAAGGACTACGAAAAAATGAAATTTTGTCAAAGAACAGCAGAAAAAATGCAAATTTTGTCAAAGAATCACGAAAAAAACATGAATTTTGTCAAATAATCGTGAATTTCGGGAGGACCCGAAATACGGAACGATTTAAGCCAATTTCAAAATCTGCCAGTAGATGGCGACACTATACTGAATCAACCGCAAATCTCTCCCAAGGAAATAAATCACCGCATTCTGAAAAAAAAAGTGCTTACAGAATTTTTTTTTTAACAGAATTTTTTTTATGAAATAGTGTTTTAAGGTTTTAAACAAAATTAAAAGATTTAAAAGCTTGAATATGCTTTTACAAATATTTAAACGACGGAAGTAGATAATATAACTTCTTTTTCAGTAAGCCTAACATGGCGTTTAACTACGGTCGAATCGCAGAATGGTACAACCCGGTACCGTTACAGACACTTTCTCGCCTTTGGATTTTATTATAAGTAAGATTATTAAAGTTATGTTATTTATTAAAGTTATAAAGTCATAAAGTCATAAAGTTTTGTTAAAAAGTTGTGTTTTCTTTATTAGACCGGGAACTTATCAGTCCATGTGTTACACTGTTAAAAATAATCAGCTTTTGCTGCAGACACACTTCATCGCTTTTAGAGAAAACGATTACTTTACCATATTATGGAGCATTTTCATTGGTCAAAATAGAGATATTCTATAAAAGCGGTTGAGTGACTATGCACCAACAGCTGAAGTTTTTTTACAGTGTCCATTCACATTGCATATACCGGATGTCCTAAAATAGAACTGACTCAATTTAAAATTCAATAACTTCCGAACGGTGACAGATAGTTAAAAAATTCTTGCAGGAGAGTAATGTAAGATGCCAAGAGTTTTTTTTACTGCGATGCCTGATTTTAGTTCGAATTACCAGCAATAGATGGCGCTACGAGCGATAGGAGTGCAATGCAGGCCAAAACTAAAATCACCCAGCATGGATGTGAATGAAGGCGGTTCAATACATGGAGTGGGTCTCACTCGATAATACAATCTTGTTCTTAGGGCCCAATTCTGAATAACATTGTATTGGTGAATGAGACCCACTCCATGTATTGAACCGCCTTCATTCACATCCATGCTGGGTGATTTTTGATTTTGTCTCGATTGGATGGCCATTGCTTGCAACGCCCTCTATTGCTGATAATTCGAACTAAAATCAGGAATCACAGTAAAAAAAACTCCTGACTTCATACATTACTCTCCTGCAAGAATTTTTTAATATCTGTCACCGTTTGGAAGTTATTGAATTTTAAAATCAGTCTGTCTCAAATTTTATGACATCCGATACATAAACACACTAACCTTCAAAAGTTAAGGTGCAATCAGTTTTTTTTATGCTCACTATCAAAAGAATAAAAAAAGGGTTAAAAAATGTGGTTTATATGAATGATCACAAGTAAATTTAATAAAACCTTATGAAACAATAATGCCCATCTCTATTTTTTAAAAGAATTGGACACTTATATGGCAATCGGGAGAAACTGCGACTATCCCACTTGTGTTAATTGTGTCGAATTTTTTTTATACTTCTTTATCTTGAATTGTTGATACTAAAATATTGTTGTCCATATCTAAGGGATGTTGTTTACCTGATTTGTTAAGATTTTGTGGAATTGGATAGATGAAAATGAGATTATTACAAGCTGATGCTGCTAGATGTCTTATATACCGGGAGGCGGCAGCACAAACAATTACCTCATCGAGTTCACGCCTGAAATTCCAGAATTAGTTAAAACTCGATTCGCATATTAAAACGCAATTGGTTTGTCAAGTCATATCTTCGTGGAAAACATCTTAAAACCCGATTTTAGTGGTTGACTCGTAGGTTTACCATTGTGTTTTCCTGCACCCAAATGTATGAAAGCATGGAGGACTGGGAGCAGGAACACACAATGGTAAACCTACGAGCCAACCGCTAAAATCGAGTTTTCGGGTGTTTTCCACCAAGATATGACTTGGCAGACCGATTGCGTTTTAATATGCGAATCAAGTTTTAACTAATTCTGGAATTTCAGCCATGAACTCGATGAGGTGATTGTCTGTGCTGCCGTCTCCCGGTCTATTAATGTGTCTTGTAATGTGGTCCAAAGACTCTGGAATCAATTTGAATCCGAAAAGACTTGTTCCACTCACGTGTTAAGATCGCTTTATATTAGCTCTTTTGGCCCGAAGGAGGAGGGACCTACTGTGATTCAGCTCATTTCAGATCATCGTAACGCAACAGGGATGACAATATTTGCTACTAGAGTGCACAGACGTCTTCGCAATTAAAAAGTCTATTCAAGACGATCGTTGTATGTGTCCCTTTTATTCGACAACATAGAAGTGCCTGTTTATGTTGGTCAAGAGAGCACGTTATCTGGAACAGACAATAATGGGCTTCTGTACTGTTCACAGACGAATCCCGGTTTGTTTTGGAGAGTGATTCAGTTCGTGTGCTAACAGGCTACACTAGATAACAGTCTTGCTCATTCATTATCATGACGTCATAAAAGGTGGCTGGCTGCGACGAAAGACATGCAGCGACTGGCACAAAACGATGGGCACGTCGTTTTGTACCAATTGCTGATCGTGGTCAGCCACTATTTGTGACGTTATGAGAGTGAATGAGCAAGCCCAGTATCTAGTGTTGCCTTGGTGCTAATCTTTAGAGAATAAGGCATCAGATTCTACGTGTGCAACACTGTTGAAAGAGACACTTGTAGAAGAGGTGGAATCATGGTTTGGGCTCAAATCTCTCTGGTGTTCACAGTAACCTCCATGTGTGTCATGAAAGAATGCTTGCTGCTGTGAAATATCGGGACGAGATCCTTGCTCCGTTTGTCACACTCTATGGTGGTACTACTGATGTTGAGTTAATCTTACTGGATGATAATGCCCGATCGCATTGAGCTAGAGTCGTTGATGGCTATCTTGAGGATCAAGGTTTGGAGCGAATGGAATGACCATCTCAATCTTTGGGCCTTTAATCCGATAGAGCATCTTTGGGACTACCTCGACTGCTTATATTCTTACGAGGACTTCCTTATCCATGCATTATTATTTACTATAACACCATGACTAGAACGCCATGGATAAAATGCTTTAAATGTATACATGTAATTTTGGTAAATAATTCTGCGCGCGAAGCGTAATATGTTTTTATTTCTATAGTTCTCCATTTTGTGTTCATTAGGTTAATAAAAGTTTAACGTACATCACACTGGTTTTTCTTTGCCAACCTTCTACACGCAACTATATTAAAGCTGTTGAGTTAATTCGGGGATAACGGCTTTACAAACATGCTTTCCTCGCATCTCCTGCAGTGAGTGGTGATGGTGACCCGGACGTGATTCGATTGCTTGAAGGCTGGCCTCTGTGGAATAGTTTGAAACATCTACACATCTTCTTGTGAGTATGTTCCATATCTTTCTAGATTAAGTATTTAATGTACAACCATATGCTTTTTACATTTTACACAATTTAACAGTATGCCTGATGATGAAATTTCCCGCATTTCATTTCGTGCCCCCCCCCCCCCCCCCCGTCCCCATTTGGAAAGACTTGGAGTTTCTGCAAGCAGAATCGGGATTTGTCCCGCCAGAAATTACTAATGAAGATACGAAATTTCATTGTGTGGTAAATGCATTGGATGTCGAGATTTTGTCTTATATACGGGATTTAATCCGTAACAACTCCTGCTACGAATGCGTATGAAACATTAAAATCTCGAATTACGGATCAATTTACTCAGTCTGAGCAGGGCAACACTAGATACCGGGCTTGCTCATTCATTCTCATGACGTCATAAAAAATGGCTGGCCGCGACCAGCGATTGGTACAAAGCGGCGCCATCGGTTTATGCCAATCGCTGTATGTCTTTGGTCGCACCAGCCACCATTTGTGACGTTATGATAATGAATGAGCAAGCCCGGTATCTAGTGTTGCCTGGTCTGAGGGTGTTTGCTTGATCTTTTACAAGATTTGCAGTTAGGCGAAAAATGCCCCCGCAACTGTTACATGAAATGAAAACTCTCGGTAATCATAAAAAATATCAGAGGGTGTTCTGCGTACACTTTGGCTTCAGCGTTCGCCAGTATCTGTTCACCAAATTTTGCCTATTAGCAAAGATAACCTAAATGATTTAACAAAAATATCGATAAGATATGCGATATTACTGGTTTGGCACCGGTATTATCCGTAGTTAAAAGATCTGATATTGCCTCGGAAATTGACGGACTGAAGCACCAAATTGATTTACTGCTGTATAAACGTTTGGATAACTTCAGTCGATCTACCACCGAGGCTGACAAAAAAGACAGGCTACCGCGGTGCGTTCCACTTATCTTTTTTTACAGACGGCTAGAGTGACGTGATGCTCTTTTCGTACACCTGCATTGGTGGATTCGAGCATCACGTGACTCTCGCGGTCTGTAAAAAAAGATACGCGTAAAGCACCGCGGTAGCCTTTCTTTTTCGTTAGCCTTGATCTACCACACGAACATGTAGTTTGGATCGGAACAAACTTCCTACACTAATTGTTCAAGGAGTAATTCTCGTGAATATAAAAACAAGAAATTTTGCCGATACCACTTTCGTTTTAGTAATAAAGCTAAAAAATGTACCGGATTCTGTAGTTTTTCTAAAGAATAAGCTTATAATACTTCCACTGTTATGAACGTTAACGGCAACTGTGCGACTCGTCTTTTTTGTTAAATAAAAAAATCTGGTTTCCGCTATCCCGTGGATACCGGCGCAGCAGTGAGTACATTTCTTAGAAATCCTCTATTACATAAAATATCAGCTACACAATTATCCTAATATGCTGCTAATGGTTCTAAAATCTTAACATATGCTACATACAAATTAACTCTTGATCTTGGGATCTTTTGTAATAGCAGAAGTCGATCGCCTTATTTTAGGAGCTGATTTCTTACACCCTTTTGGATTGATAGTTGATATGAAAAATCGCAGAATTATTGATAGTATAACTAAGTAATTCTCGAAAGGTATTTCTGCGTTTGGAAATGTCCTAGGATTAAAAACAGTTTCTAGCATTACGGTTTACCATAAACTATTGCAGAAATACTTCATCATTACTAATCCGGCAATGCTTCATATCACTCGCAAACCTCAATCTGTTACGCACACAATTTTGACAAAAGGTCCCCCGGTTTTTGCTAGACTAAGAAGATTATCTTTTGAAAAACTGCAAATGGCTAAAAGGCAGTTTAAATCATTAATGGATCAGGGTTTAATTAGACCATCAAAAAGTCCATGAGCAAGTCCAATTCATATGGCACCTAAAAAATTAGTGAATGGCGAATTTGTAGCGATTTTTACGGCTTAAAATCTGTCACTGTTCCTGATCGCTATCCGCTCCCCCACATTCACGATTTCTCTTACGGCTTAGCTAGAAAAAATATTTTTTCCAAATTGGATCTCATGAAAGCTTATCACCAGATTCCTTTAGACCCAGCGTCAATACAAAAGAGTGCTGTTACTACTTCCTTTGGACTCTTTTAATATTTATTTATATGCTTTGGTTTATCAAATTCAGCAAAGTTTTCAAAGATTTATGGACAAGATGTTGAGAGATCAAGTACATTGTTTTGTATATATAGATGATGTATTAGTCGCCTCGGCAAATGAGGAAACACATTTAAAAGATCTTGAAACCGTATTTCAGCGATTGAATTCCTATGGTTTAGTACTTAATAATGTCGAAAAATGTATCTTTGATGTAAAAGAGTTATCATACTTGGGAGTTTTAGTCACTAGTAAAGAAATAACTCCATTGCAAGAAAAACTCGAAAAAATGAATAATTTCCCTCTACCCAAAACAGTTAATGAGTTACGTAGATTTTTGGCTATGACCAATTTTTATCATAAACATTTGAAGGGAACGGCATCTATTCAGGTTCCATTACACGAGTTATGCAAGGGTAAAAGAAAAACGATAACACTCTCATGCTACGCATTGTTTTGAACAATCTAAGAAAAATATTGCAAACTCGAGTTTTGTTGTTTCACTTTGCGCCTGGGGCACAACTTTCGTTAGCGTGGAGGCTACGGATATCGGTATCGGTTTCGTATTACAACAAACTGTTAATGAAGTAATTCGACCTCTGTCGTTTTTTCTCGTAAATTAACACCTGCAGGGCAAAAGTATAACACATATGATCGCGAACTGTTTGCGCTTTATTGTTCAATTAAGCATTTTCGTCATAGAGTTGAAGGTCGTAGTGTTACCGTATTCACTGATCATAAACCACTGACTTTCGCATTTCGCAAACGTAGTGACAATAGCTCACCTAGACAGCTGCGACGCTTAGAATATATCTCTCAAGTTACCACGGACATATGGAACCAACGGACCCTGGAAAAAATAACGTGGTGGCTGACGCCTTTTCACGCATTTCGGAAATTAAAGTGCCCGAGGGTATTGATTATCTCGATCTTGCGAAAGCTCAGTCTGACCGCGACCTACGTTATACACGTTCGGTTCATGGCGTTTAAAACGTCACAAGGAGTGGATAATATTTACACGACAATTGGCACAATACGATGGGCGTGAAGCTTTGTACCAATCGCCGTATAAAGATGATCCACTCCGTGTGACGTTTTAAACGCCATGAACCGGCCGTGTATAACGTAGGTCGCGGTCTGACGATGCTGAATTGCGTTTATTTCGGGATTCCGACAGCTCTCTTAAAATGATTCCCCTTCAAAATCACAACTTTGGTGTGATAAATCGACAGGGACAGTGAGATCTTACGTAACAAAAGATTTTCGTTTACCCTTTTTTTTTATGCTGTATAATATTTTTCATCCGGATATTAAACGATCTGTAGATCTCATTCGAAAATGTTTTGTATGGAAAAATGTACGTAAGGATTTAGCGGAATATGCTCAAAATTGCATAGATTGTCATAAAAGCAAAATACATCGTATGTGAAATCGGAAATAGGGACATTACCCACTCTCTAAATGTAGATTCACGCATATAAAAACGGATATCTTCAGACTATTATCGCCATCGAATGGATTTCGATACTGTTTAACTTGTATCGATCGGTATACCAGATGACCTGAGGTTTTTCTCATGCAAGATCAAACTGCAGATACGGTAGCTAGAACTTTTTATGATGGCTGGATTGCACAATTCGGAGTGCCTGGAACCATAACTACCGACCAGGGTCGCCAGTTTGAAGGCAGCCTTTTTTAATCACTTGCGTATAAAACTCGCACGACAGCATATCACCCTTCCTCCAATGGCATGAATGCAGTTTTTCATCGACGCTTTAAGAGTGCGAATAAATGTCATGCTACACAAAGATGGACAGAAATCTTGCCTACAATACTCTTAGGACTGCGAAGTTCATTCAAGCCAGATTTGCGTACTTTCCCGGCAGAACTGGTTTACGGTTCCTCTCTTAACCTTCCTGGTGAATTTTTTCGTTCGCAAATAGCGAAATAGCCAAATCACCATGAATCCTTGCTTTTACTCAGGGAGATGGTGCACCGTCTCCGACCAGTTCCGACATCGCATCACTGCAAAATTAACGTTTCTGACCATCCTGATCGAGGCTAACGAAAAAGAATGGCTACCGCGGTGCTTTACGCGTATCTTTTTTTACAGACCGTGGGAGTCACGTGATGCTCGAATGCACCAATGCAGGTGTACGAAAAGAGCATCACGTCACTTTAGCGGTCTGTAAAAAAAGATAAGTGGAATGCACCGCGGTAGCCTGTCTTTTTCGTTAGCCTTGATCCTGATTTGATGACGTCCTCGCAAGTTTTTGTCCATAAAAACTGTGTTCGTAAACCTCTGGAACAACCATATAATGACTCTTACCCATAGTTAAGGACCGAAAGGAAAATTATTTTTCTGTCACTGTTAATGGGCGTGAAACTCATATTTCCATTAATCGGATTAAACAACCAACTTTTTTCTTAAATGGCATCGATCTGGATAGTGATTCGCCTTCCTACGTTACCAGAAGCGCGACCTACGTTATACGACCTACGTTGCACCAATCGCCGTGCAAAAATGATCCACTCCATGTGACGTTTTAAACGTCATGCACCGGCCAGAAGTGGACGACGGGTGCGATTTTTTATTTCTCCAAAATATCTTGTTTAACTTTTTTTTTTCATCTTTCAGACTGGAAGGGGAGTACCTGTAGCAACCCATTCGTCCAGGCACTCTAGCTGCTTTGGCTGTGGACAATTCGCACTTGCTCAACCTACTCTATATTTGAACATAAACGCACTCTATCATCACATGACAGAGGACATCGAGTTGTCGACGCTCATTTAGATGTCTACGGCTTTCGGTGCTGAATCCGCAGAATTTATAAAATGCAAGATCTTTCGGACTGGACACGGCTTTTAGTTTATTTTATGAATGGCAGCAGTTTAAAGGACTTGTATTTAAGCTGGGATATTCGTTATGAAGGATGTTCGTTCGTCTCTTTGCATCTTGAACAAAAGACTATTTTTAATGCATGCTTCCAGCGCGAAGCGTAATATGTTTTTATTTCTATGATTCTCCATTTTGTGTTTATTAGGGTAATAAAATATGTTAGTTTAGCCTACATGACTCTGGTTTTCCTTTGCCAACCTTCCACACGCAACTAAATTAAGGCTGTAGCGTTAATTCGGGGATAACGGCTTTACAAACATACTTTCCCTGCATCTCCCGCAACCTATTTGTGTATTAAAAAAATATTAAAAACCTGCTAGTAATCAACAAAAAAAAATGCAGCAGGAACATAAGTTCACCAAAAAATCAAAATAAGATAGATGCATTATGGAAATAAATTGATTTCTTTTTCATTCTTGATAACATATTTAAACATTTCTAACCCTTTCTACAGTGAGTGGCAGTAAGCTCCCGCCGGGTTGGGGGATTGTTACCCGTCGGCTTTTGGCATTAAAGAGGTTTTACCATGAGGTACTAGGTATGAGGATATTTTTTCGGCGATGGGGAGACAGGGAAGTGTAGACCTGGCTCTGTTTTCGCAGTTCTTGAATGAGATTTATAGTCACATTAGTAGTTGGTTTTGATGTTACCTAGTTATGGTTGCTTGTCAGTAGTCGTTATATCGGAGTAGGACTGGTTTGAGGGGTTTTTATAGTTTATGGTCTCGGTAGTTGGTACGGTATGTGGATTAGGACAGCTATATAGGTATAGAAAGCTGCTCACCGGGCCTGAAGTGTCAAACAACAACAACAACAACCCTTTCTAAGGCAAATTATTTCTTTTGCTTTACTGGTGAAATGATTGAATATACCAGAATTTAAGAGCAAATTTATTTGAAAATAATTAAATAGCTTTTCGTCATGTACATTATAAAAGCCAAATTTTATTCGAAAATTCTGGGACAAATTTAGCATTGCAGGATTGAAATTAAATGGGAAGCATACTTCCCACTGCCTTAGAATGGGTTAAATTAGGAACGTAATGATATTTTTTAAATTAAATGAACTTACTCACCATTATTTAGTACTGCATGTTGCAAATGTGTTTCTCTTTGCTGTACTTCTTTTTATAAATTCCTCATAAGCTTCGTCCAAATCCAATTTTGTAGTCCTTTCCTTGTGCACGTTCAAGTTACGAACATGATTAAGTTTTTTCTGTGCCATCATAGAACGCAAAAATGTCTTTCGTCTTTTCAAAGCAGAAAATGAACTTTCAGCTGTAGCTGTTTTTTTAGATTGGCATTGTCAAGGTTAGGCGTACAAAGTTGATGAATTCAGGCACAACGCTACAAATAACATTGGATTTCAGAAATTTTATGACATCACACGTTTTTAGTTTGATGCCCATTAAGGAAGCATGGTCACACACAATATTTGTCTGAGTACATAAAATGTCATAGTCGGAAACGTCGTCACTGAAAGCACAATTAGCTTTCTTGTTGTACGAATTCCGAATAAATTTTATTGAAAAGAGGACAAAATTTACTACATTGGGCTAAAATATTGAAACCAAATTATTTTTATTGATGTAGAAAAATCGCCTTGCAATGTGAAAAAATGCATAAAAAATTAAATAAAAAATTTTATTAAAATATCCAAAATTGGGCTCTGAGGTGCAAAACTACATACATAGAGCTACCTTCTTACCAAATTTTGTAGCTCTGCATGCAGTGGCTTCTTCAGAACACAGTTGACAGACAGACATACACGCACAAACTTCTTTCCATATTATTATAGGAAGATTATATTTGTATTGCGATGAGGATAGTTCAAGGAAGGTCCTGATGCACCTGAGGCTCGGATTATTAATTTTTGATAATTAGCGAAGATATTACTTAAAAACTCATTAAAAAAATATATATTTTATAGCAAAAAATATCAGACGCGTGCGCATGCTCAGTTTCTTTACAGAGCATGTAAAAATAAAGAACCAAATGCTGATTTTTTTTTTTTTTTTTTTTTTGGTAGTTTATCTTGACATTTATCGGTCGAACCGTTTGAGATACGGAAAGAAGGAAGATATATTCTTAAATTTCGTACTTTTACTTCTTAAATGCTGCAATCAGTTTGAAAAAACATTGTTGTTAATTAATCCTTCAAAAAAAAATTCTTAAAGCTTCATTTTCACAATTGACTTTTTCTACTTTTTGGCAACACTCCCTTAGAGCTCAATTTCAGAGGTACTGATTCAGAAAAAATGCAGGTTTAAAGCTGGGACCTTGGCATGCTGCAAAAAAAAAGTAAACCATTCTGAAGGGAGGGAAGCATTCGATTAGAAGGAGGCAAAAAACACAAATTAAGAAAAATTAATTTAAAGATCGCAATGCTGAATCATATAAAAGGAAATGGATGGAGTACCTGGGACAGAGCTACAAAATGGATGGACCTTTTCACATATTTTTAATTATCAGAAAGCAATTCCTTTCAAACAAAACTATACTCTTCCAGAAATTTTTTTGTTGTCGAGATGTAAAATATTTCTTCCATTCTCGTTATTTATTTCTCATACCATTTAAAATTGTTTGATAATGTGTTTTATAAATAAAAACAATACATATTTAAACATCTAAATTATCATAACATGTTTCTTTAGCTTAAAAATATTATATCTTCTTCCACAAGAAAGCTGTAATTTTTATATGGTATCAACCACGACCACATAAGAAGCAATCTTTTTTTATAATTTTGGAGACAGGTAAATATGAAATTGACAGAATTCTTCTATTTTCCTCTCACAACACAAAAAGTAGGGGAGACTTCCCTTTCATTACCAACTTTCCACAGGGATCATTCTAAAGAGTTTCAGAGGGGCGGCCTACCCTCATGCCCTTTTTAGATAAAATCCCACCCTCCTTGCCTTTTTTCCAGGTAGAATTTTACCCCCTCCTTGCCTTTTTTCTAGGTAGATTTCTACCCTCCTTTTATTCCTGGGTAGAATCCTGCCTTGTTTGCATTGTACTTTCAAAAATTCTTTATCAATCTTTTATTTTTAGAATGCTAGTACAGTACGTCAGGGAGAGTACTCCTCTTTCCCTCTTTATTTCTCTGTGAAATGCCCTGGTATGTCAAATCTTTGACTTTGAGTGATGCATCTTTCCATTTATCATTTTTTTCCATTGACATAAAGGGTAACTAAGCGTCATTGATTAATTTCACCTTCTCTAGTGAAATATAGTATTAGATCAGGCATGCTGGCCTTTGACCACATGATAACTAGCATAAGTTGTATAAAAAATTTGAGAAGTAGCTTTAGAACTTTTCTTTTGTAGCTTTTTCAAAACCAGTTTTGCTAAAACAGGGAAAAAGTTATCTTTTGAATAAAAGTTTTAGAGAAAGGTTTTTGAATATCGTAGGAAAAGTTATGGAAATTAGAAATGTTATTGGATTTTTTAAATTAAGCAGTACTTTAAGCGGTTGCCATTGCCAGACTTCTCTCCCCACCAGTATATTGGCACATGCACTTATTACAAAAATGCCCTTTTTATGAAATGATGTGCCCTTTTCAACAAAATTGCCCTTATTATGTAATGTGCGCCCTGCCCTTTTTTATGTTCTAGAAGGATCCCTGCTTTCCAATTATCAAGAATAGACTCATCTTAGCCAAACCTGTTACTCACATGACCAGTCTTTAAATCTTGGCTCAGCAGTACTCTCACATTGACAACACATGAGAAGCACCACTGGAGTTTTGTAGTGCTGCCAGCTACTGAGAAGGAATGAACTCAATGGAGATTGAATGATCCCCACAATACTGTAATATTTGTACAAAATAATATTAAAAAAAAAAAAAAACTTTAAATAAAGACAATCACAATAAATAAAAATATATTTATTTTTCATGAACTAAAAATAAACAAAACATAATTATTATCTACAAAAATGTACAAACAGTTATGGATTTATCAAATAAAAGTATTAAATTTCATATAAACTGAAGATTTGTTCTAACATCATTTTATACTCCAAACCTATGTCAGTTGCTATTAAATAACACAACAGTTCACAAAAAAAATTAGAGATATTCATAGAATTTTACTATGAGAAAAACATGGGTATTAAGCTGTGTTACACTGCGCAGGACATAGTATAGCTTTTACAACAATATCAATAGGAAAATATAGTCATATTCAGAAATCGATTCAAGTTCAAAAAGTAATTGCAGGTTAATTTTTGTGTCAACATCAAGATCTTCCTGGAGTATTAAAAGTACAAGGTATTCAGTTAAAACAGGGATTTCAACAATAAATTATAGTAATAACAAGCAATATATAGCAACAAGTTCTTACATAAAGAAATTCAAGTTTCAATCTTTAAATCAGATTATATTGGTTAGTTCATAATGAACAATTCTATACATACAACTTAAAAACCAATCTTCTATCTTACACAACATGTTTATAATAATAATAATCCAGAATTACATAAAAATGTACACATAAATAAAAAACAGAAAACAAACTCAACTTTAAAAACATCAACAAAAAAAAATAGTTCATCATCAACAGTTTTCTCAGTGAAGATGGACTGTTATGTGCAAACAAACTCAGCACTGAGCATGCTGCTTTCATACTGCAAATTATCATTTCATTCACAAACACAACTTAATTGTAATAAATTTAACAAAAAGTATTTTTACAAAATTCAATTCAATAATTTTTTTTTTTTTTTTTTTTAATGTTTATGAAATATGAAATGTAAAAAAATAAATGCAGTTGAATTTTGTAATGTAACTGAAAACCTTCTACAATTTTTTTATCCCCCCCCCCCCCCCCACCAAAGTACGCAAAAAAAAGTTTACTATACATATACAGCTGAAATAAAATATTTAAGGTAGCCCAGGATGCAATTTTTTTCCCTTCTTTTTTTTCCCCTTACACGCACACACATATATAGGGAACTAGGGATACATAACATATATATAACTAGGAATATATATATATATTCCTTTTCAAACATAAATTCTTAAAAAAGATAGTTCCATTTTTAAAAATTTTAAATTATTTTAATAAATTATTTAGCTTTACTTAAAATTTCCTGTATCTTCTGAAAGAGTAACATTTTTGCATACTTTTTTCATTTTTCAGTACAGAAAAGGATGCACATTAATTGGTCTTAGGGATTTACAAAAATATTTATTAAAACAAAAATTATTTTTTTAAGGAAAGAAAAAATTAAATATTTTAAAAATACTTTTTACTACGAGAATCCCATTTTCAAAATCTTCTCTTCAAACAAGAGGCAATTTAATCAATACATAAATAATTGCATAAAATCTCATAACTATACCTATCATAAAAATTTAGATATACTGATCTAAATCATGGGGAGATAAAATACATTCTGAAATAAATGGACTCTTTAGACAACCATAGACAGTACAACAGAACAAGGATTATATTGTTTGATCTAATTATTGTAATTAAATGCAGTTTGTATCAATATTTAACAGTGGTTTTCAACCTGTGTGCTGCAAAACGTTGGTGCAGCAGGAGAAGACCTTAAGTATGCTGCAAAAACTTTCAGTAAAATTATATCAAGATTCTACAAGCTAATAAAAGTACTTAAAAAATCTGCAGTTTACTATGTCATGAGGTTTAGCGTCATAAAGTTGCATTTCTTTCCAAATTTGTTTCAGCGTTTAAATATTCTTATAAAGAAATCATGGATTTGTTTAGAAAGAAATTGGGTCCTTTAAAGGACACTTCACAAAAAGTTTCACCTCAAAACAGGATCTTTCAGAAAATTCTTTGTCTTAAAAAAAAAAAGACCTTTCACAAAAGTTCTCTCTCTCTAAACTGAACCTTTCACAAATTTAATCATTTAAAAGTAAGATCTGACAGTCAATTTTACATATTTAAAGAAAATGTGTGTGTTTATAACATATCTTTAAAATTAAAATCATAGGGAAAAATACACCTTGCATTATTCATAAAATACCAACATGAAACTCAAAGGAGCTCAACTTTCACTTAAAAGGTGACATTTAAATAAAGAAATAGATGTTAAAATCCTCCTGGTACTTTCAGTTGGCTTCACAACCATCATCAGGGAGAAATACTTTTCTTTCTACCAGGGTTCAGTGATATATATCTTGATATACATCTGATATTTATTTTTAAAATATCACAAAGTTTGATATTTTCACATATTTGATATTTATTTTCAAAATATTGTGTATGATATTTTTGATATTTTCAGTTAAAACAAGTGTAAAGGAATTTTTTAATTGTTATTGGCTGTGTCATTCTGTAGATAAAGAATTTTTGCTCTTATAGTGGCTTTTTTAGCCCCCCCCCCCTTCCAAAATTTTCCAAACTTTTATGTTTGAAGCTGAATTTTTAAATGTAGAATCAATAATTATGTAGGACAATATTTACTTAGAAAAGCCACTGAAAGATAAACTATCTAATTTAGATAAACTTGCAGCTTCATTAGAAATAACTTTTTCTCGTCTTGGTTTTGTTCAGTTAAGCAGACTAAGCTTACTATATTTATGTTCAAATTTTTCAATAAAAACAAATTATTTTGTTGTATAAAACATAAAAGTTTCTTAAAACTTGATTACTAAATCTTAATTGTTTTTTGTGAGTGTAAAAATAAAATTGTGTCTGTTTTCAATTAGTTGATCTTAAATTTTGTTAAGTAAGTGAAAAAAAAAAATAGAAAAAGACATTTAGAATATTGTTTTATTAAGTTTTTAAGCTAAATGACATGTTTTCATGTCTAATTTATATTAACTCTGAAAATATTTATAATCATCAATAAGTTGACTATTTGAAAATATCAGATATGTATCAAAATATCGGATATTTTTTTAAATATCATGATATTTACAACCACTGCTTTCTACTAACATCTTGCATATGCAAACTTTTGCTTCGCCTTGAAGTGGGGAAGTTCATTATTTCTTAGGTGTTGCCTGGATTGGTTTCCATAAGTTTTCAAATTTTTTACATTATCAGTCTAAGTATCTATGGAACACCCCCCCCCCCCTTCTCCCCGGTCCGTAAAGCACACAGGACTCATCCTGGTTGTGCTTGTTAAAAGTTTCTCAGAACTTGGGTTGGCGAGTTGACCTGCCTAGTGGCGGTGCTCAGTTTTATACCATTTCTTAAATAATGAAGCATTTTGTTCGATTTTGTACAATGGTGATCAATATATGGTGATCAATCCTGGTTGTTACACAAGTAAATGTAAATGAAGATAACTAAGTTTTCTTTGAAAAACATTGAACCAGTAAATGCTTTATAAATATTGGCAGTTTTTGTATTGAAAATTGAGCACAACTCAGAATATATACACATTTAGCAAGACATTTTTTTAAATACAAAAGAGACACACTATAAAATAATTCAATATGACTCAGTGACTTAGCTAATAAATAATGTTTAAATAAATATTAATATTTAATCAATAATAAATTGACATTTACTGAAATTATGGATAAATAAATAAATTTCAATTTAATTTTAGAAAACATTACACCTTAATTGCTTTTAAAGACAACAAAAAAAATCAGTCAATAACTTGAAGAATTCTGAAATTGGTATAATTGAATAAAATGATGAATTACTGTATCAAAAATGATTTCAACGACTGATATATATAGTACTAATTTCTGAATGTTATTTTGACAGTAATATAATTATGAGTAGAATAATATAAATATATAACTGAATTTATCACATTTGAAATAAATTAATGAAGAAAAATAAACATCCAAATTAACAATAACATTTTTAATACTTTCCATTAAAAAAATTATGAGTAACATTGAAGAAATGTTAGCAGCAGATGTAAATTCTCATCCCCTCTTTTTTACACATGGAACAAGCTGCCCCTGTGATTTTATCAGAAGCTGTAAGATTCCCTATAAAATACTCAATTGCTTGTTTTTATCAATCTTAGGCTAACAAAAGTATCTGGCAAATAAATATAAGTGAAATTACAAAGAAGTTAAAAAAAAATTTACAGAAAAAATTTACAAATATTTAACAAAGGGGGAAAAAAACATAAAGGTGATTAAAACAATATAATTTCAATACAGAAATCAATATGTATTAAATAGAAAAAATAATATTTATAGCAACCTTTAAAGACATTTAAATACTTTGCACCACAATATTTGTTTTAAATACTTCAATTTAATAATTTAAACATTTACAAGAATCACTATTGTAAAAGACGAAAAAAAAAGTGTCAGATTTTTTAAAAGTTTATCATTTTAAGAGTCTAGAAATAATATCATACTTGGGATTTCTATCAATTTCATTAGTATACTGCAAATTCAGGTTACTTGGATTTGCAACAAAAAGATTTTATGTCATCCCATGCAATAGCATGGGTGTTAGATGCCCATCCAAGCCAACACTGAAATATTTCTGGGATAATGAGCAGTATCCAGTGAACTCAAAGCTTCCCATTTATCTTATACTATGATTAAAATTAACCAATATTTGAAAATAAAAGTCAACAATTAAAAATCCCTGCATCTGAAATTGCTATTAATACAGAGATAACATTTAATTTACTACTGACATAGCATAAATACACACATTAAACATACAGCATGTAGTATTGGTACATGACATTTATATGTGGAACAAAAAATAGATAGTGGTTAGCTCAGAGCCGCAACAAGGGTGGTGTAGGTGTTGTGCCAACACCAGGCACCAAGTCAGGTTGGCGCTTTCAGTTATTGCTACTGATGCACAAATGATTGGTAGAAAAGAAAAAAAAATCACACCAGGCGTCAAACAGAGAGGATGCAGTGCTGGGTTAACATAATATTTAAATTATTCAAAACACAGGTGGTGTAGATAAATTCATACTTCGAGTAAAGGGTGAAGTCAAGTTTTCTTTATGACAATGTGGATCACAGAAAAGTAGTAAACGAACAAAAGACAGAAAAACAGATTGCATTTAAATTATTCTAAAATTTTAAACCAAGACTGGTTTAAAGCTTTTTTTTTTTTTTTGGTGTGGGTACTAAGTAACTCCAGTTTACAGTACATATTTTTAATCTCTAACTAAAAATATGTACTTTTCCAATAATCTGATATCAGTAATTTTTCTCTAGTTAATGAAAAAATTAATTTAGGAATTAACTGATGTTTCACCTAAAGAAAATAGGTGCATGGATTGGAGGGTGCATGAGGGGAAAATTGTTATTGGACTCATTAAGGACTGTTTTTTTATATAGTATATGCATGTCACAGGTGTGGGGAAATACACCATTTTAATCGCCACTGGCAAGTGGATTTTCTAATAGAGAGAGTGGATTTTTAGATAGTCTTAGAAAAATTGCAGGCTATAGAAGATATGCCAAAAACTTTTTTTTTTTTTTTTTTACCAGTTAGTTATATTTTGAAACTTTCCAAATTACCGCAATGTAAACATGGCACTAAGTTCTATCCTATACTAAATTTTCCTTTGTAGTATATATTTCTTAATTTTATAGAAAAAAATTATAAAAGTTCATTCTAGTAATAGTAATTAACTATTTTTGCAGTCATGTATATTTTGCCATAACAAGTTTTAACCCTTTCAGGGGCAGTGGTATGTTTATGAAACCACTTAATTTTAATTCACAAATGCCACATTGGCACCAGAATTTTGCTAAAACCTTTTCTATTTAATATCTATGTGAAATATAGTCTTTTTCTTATTTCCAAATACATTTTCTCATAAATTACAGTGCCAGTCATTTATTTCAACATTTTAGTATTGAAAGTACTTTGCCCCTGAAAGGGTTAACTGTATGTTGCATCTTGCTGGCTGGTAAAATTTTCTGAAAATTTGCTACCCTTATGCATGTATATATAGGCAGTTTAAAGTTTTTTTATGTATGTGTGTGAGTATCAAGTAATTCCAATTTACATTACATAGATTTAGTCTCTAACTAAAAATATGTACAATAATCTGACATCAGTTCGAAGAGTATCAATTTTTAGTACTCTTCCAACTGATATCAGATTGTCTTTTCTCTACATATTACCAACAAACAAATATATATATATATATATAGGAATTAACTGATGTTTCACCTAAAGAAAATAGGTGTATGGATTACAGGGAGAAAATTGTATTAGGCTTCCACCAAGGGCTGTTTTTTTATACAGTATATGCATGCACATGCTCATAAGCAAATATTTTACTGTTCTGTACTTTATGACGTCAATTAATTCTCCAAAATAAAAACATATGGTTAAGAGCTGTTACTGAATAACTAGATTTGGGATGCTGAAAAGTTATGAACAAATAAATTATACATGTAAAGTCATAAATATACTGAATTATACATATATATTTATATAAGCAACTCTATCAAATTAACAATCCCATACAGGTACAATAGACACAATAATGCAAGATTAATCCTCTACTACTCACCAAGAGAAATGCTAAATAGTTTTTATTTTAACAAAATTGAATAAAAATGATAACAAAATAAAAACTTTTGACTTTTTTTACTTTGATAGTAATTTAACATTTTACCTCTTTCAGATCTGCTCTTTTAATCTCTTTACTAACAGACTTTTTAAAAATATTGTATAATTGATAGTATATGCTACTTCTAATCTTTTCCATTTTCCTCCAAACAGTTGTTATTTTTTCCTAGCTTTTTCCATAGCTAGTACACATACTTTCCCACTCCCATTTCTTTGAAAGGAATCCTAGATTAGGTGAAAGGGTAGGATAAATGACATCTTTCGGAAAAATTTGGAATAATAGCTCTTCAGCTTTGATGCAGTTATGTGATAATATTGGATTTTAGAGCTAAAATTCACACTAACAGTGAAACTTCTTCCCTGAATAATATCTGGAAGGACACCTTGGGACTTCTAAAATCTTTTGCACAGAATCAAGTCTTAGGCACATCACTGCTAATAATAATAATAAAGTGTGTGTGTGTGGAAGGGGGGGGGGGCATGAGAGAGATAAAAGCCATGTAAGGAACAATTCAAAAATTGCTTTGCGTCAATTTTACCAGGTATACGTCACAATGGATAAAAGTGAACGTGAATGTTGATAAAAATCTTTATTGGAATATAAATATGCTGTTCCACATGACTTTAAATCAGATATGTCAAACACGTGACCTGCCAACAACTATTCAGTGGCCTGCTAGGCAAATCAGTGGTTCGAACATAAATGAACTTTGCATCGACATACTTGCACTAATCGTGATCCTAGAGATGAAACACACCAGAAAGTTAACTATATGCATATAGACATGTGTAATTAATTTTTTGGTGTTCCAGGGGTGGGGATGTCTCCCAATGGGTTATCTTTGAATTCATCAGTGCCACTAGACATGACAATTAGAACAAAAACTCTCAATGTCCACATTTTCATGGAAACAAGTAAGATAGGTGATAAAGCTCTTAACTAGCTTACAATTAAAGAATATTTAATATATATTAGACTGAACATCCGGTCTGAAAGAATTAAGGGAAAAAAAATTAATGACTTTTTTTAATGCATTAAATTAAAATATGATTTTGTATGACACAAAAATTATGTTTTCAATGATCGATAAAAATTTGAAAAGAAAAATGTGTAAAATATCATTATCCCTGAATGGATTTGTGCTGCTTCTTTTTTAAATATTTACATTTCTTTCTTCCTTTCTTTTAGAGCTGTCCTGTCATCTAACACAAAACATAAAATTATTTTTATAAAATGAAAGTTTAATAATTCAGCATAAAAACAATGTTTGTTAAAAAAGGAACAAACACCTTAAAGAAGAAAATTTCTGAAACTTTGTTTAAATATTCTATTATATCAACCAGTAGAGGATTAACTAAGTTTCAGAACTACACTTTCGCTATTTTTAAAACACAAAGTACACTTAAAAATTTCAAATATTGATTTTTTTTTAACTGACTTTAGTTGCATAACTCACTGAATAGAAACAACATTAATTGGGAAACATCTTAAACACAAATTTTAACACTAAGTGACTCAAGCATCTGTGATATTTCAGCTGTTACAGATCAAGTGGAATATTTTAATTAACTGTCAATTTTTAAGCAAGCATTTAAATATCATTTCAAAGTAGTCCACAACATGTTTACGATAGCAGGCCATCATATGACTCCACATATTTGAGATTATATGACAATCAGTCTAACACATACCATTCAAAATGATAAATTTTACTATAAAAGAATATTCTTTTAATACTTTATACTACATCAATTTTTCTAAAGTTATCAACTTGTGTTTTCTAATATTGTAACTCTAATTAATAATATTTTTATTTTACAAAATGGTGCTTCAGATTCTTTTATACTGAAATAAAATGATTCTTGAAACAGTCAATAAGTGTAAATTTTCAATTATAAACAGTGCCAAGTTAGCCCTTATAAACTCTGGATTGATAGAGATGCTTTTATCAAACTAAATTTCATTAACAGTAATTTATTTTCTATCAAATTGAGCATATCTAATAAGTATGAAGCATATGTTTTACAATATGAAATTTGATTTTTCTTCAGGAAAAATACACAATACAACAGCTGCTCTTTACACGAATCATTGGTTTAATTGAATCAACTGCATATGTTAAATAAGAGTAGAATGAAAATGAAAATTTCAATTTTAATGCATGCTAATCATTGTCTTATTGGATGAAATTCTAGAGACATGATTCAGTTATAAACAGCAGCTACTGTATGAACTTTATTTACATAACATCACATTAGGAGTTTTTCTAGCATTTTTTATCACATCAAACAATAAATACAGTAAAACCTCCCAATAGGGTACAACCATAGGACCAGATATTTTGTCCCTTAAACAGGTGTATTTTATAAGGAAGTATGGTTGAAAAAATATGTAGAGTCAAAATACATATATAAATATGTAGTGTAGTTTAAATTCAATCAAGAGATCCAAGAAGATGTTAGGTTAAGATAATAGTAAATCAAAAAAATTTCCCTTAAATAAATCAATAACGTGTATTAATTTATTCAATGTTTAAAACATTTCAAGGAGAATAAAAAACAAAAGTAAGTTATACCTGTTTAAAGCATTTAGTTGAAAGAGTTTGTGTTGCAAATTTCATGCGACAAACATTCTTTTCTATATGTATATTAAGTTTACTAACTTAACTAAATTTAATCCTTCACTATCACCTATACTAAAAAGAAATTCTCCAGTTTCCCAGAACATACTTTCACTGAGCAGATTGAAGTCTGCCAACTTGAAACATTTCTAAGCACAGCTTTGTAGAATAGATCTAATGGATGGCTATAGTTTTGCTCAAGAATTTTTAAAAAAAGTTTATAGAATAAATTATAGAAAAGTTTATAGAATAAATTTCTTAATGAGGTTATTAATGTTCTTCATTTGAAGTTTAAATGCATTATACACCTTATTTGGGGGAATTAGGTAAAGCATCCCTTTAAATAGAGGTGTTCCTTATAAGAAGGCGTCCTATAAAGGAGGTTTTATTGTATATACATATATTTATTATAGCACATTATTACAGGAGAGAGATCAATCTCATATTTGATTGACACATATTTACAAAATTCACACATTTCACCTTAAATAAATAAGCATTTTAAGTTCCATTTAGAGTTTGTTATAAAACCCTTTCACGATGAAATAAAAGTTGGCATTCTTTGCTCGAGGAAAAGTATCTCACAAAGTAGTCAGTCTGTCTGTCTTATTAAACATATGTTTTCACATATATAACCTCTGTATAGTCCTGTCAAATCTGAGTTTTGCCAATGCCATAATGTCAGATGCGAGTTCTTCCACTCCAGTATAGCGGACTTTATTAAAGTTGAAAATGTCGTACATAAAACCCATCATTTCTTCCTGAAAAAAAAAACAAAAACAAAATATATATATGATCTCATAAATATTGATTGCCTTAGTTTATATTCTGCATTGTTGCATGGGTTGTGAGAAAGGGAGATAAATGTTCATTACACATAATAGATACTTTTATATTAGCCAAATGCCAACAGTTAATCACCAGAGATATTTTGCAATTTATGGAACCCTTTTTGATTCTTATTATTTTATTATTTAAGTGTGAACTGTGAACAGCTCAATTAAATAACTCTTAAACTCGTGTTTATTTTATTTTTTTTAGTGAAGTTTTTATTTAATTTGGCTAAATAAGGATTGACAATTTATTGCATTGGTAGGAGATATAAGATGAGAGAACTGAAACAGTCTGTTTATACTCACTATAAAGTGAACCACAAGCAGTGGTGTAGTCCTGGGGAAAAAAGTAGGGGGACGCTCATAGTCTCGATCATTAGGGTCTGTATCTGTATCACCCATAGGGCAAACTTGATTATGAATCTTGCTTTTCATTTTGAATTGCAGAGAAAAGTAATTGAAAAATTAAATTTTTAATTTTTAATTAAAATTTATTTAAATTAAATTACTTAAAGTTTTTTATCTGTTGGTCGTTCATAGCTTCCCATAAATTAAATTAAAATATTGTTAACCTTATTTCATGTGTGAAAATACGTATTTGAAATAGAATTCGTAATTTAATAACACTAATCCACGCAATGAGACTTTTCTTAGACATTGTTAATTTTTGAGATAATCATAGAATAACTATTGTATACTAAGAGCATTGAAAATTATTGCATTTTTACATTACGGACACGTATAATATAAGGAAAATATTGTAATCATGACAAGAAAAAAGACTATGAAATTTATATCTTTACTTTTATAGGTTCCCTGAGTCCACTTTTCCTATTTCTGTAACAGTTCTCTATGTATGTGCGTATGCATGTGTGTGAGTTGGTATTTTCTTTAAGATTCCCAAAGTCTGTGTTTGGCGATTTTGCAATGAGTCAATATGTGTATGTGTCTGAGCAGGGTAGCATTTAAACGGTGTTTTCGGCTGAGATTAAATTTCGCAGGTATGTTATATATGATGAAAAGATTACTTAACATTCTGGATTATATATGCCACTGCCCGAATTCTATACAAAATTTTGAACAACGTGTAAAAATATTGGGTTGTTCGGAAAGTTTCTTCCGTTTGGGAAAACCAACTCGTACCGGAAAATTCTATCATTTAATTATTAGACATTAATTTCAATACCTAATGTCAATTGACGGGCAGAATTTTCCGGTACGAATTAGTTGTCCCAAATGAAAGGAACTTTCCGAACATCCGAATACGAATTTGAAAGGGGTGAAATAGACCAGTATCCTTATAAAGAAAATTTCTGAAAATTGTGTTTCATCAAGATTTTTGTAGAATTAGTAACTCTTTAAATCAGTTACTAGGTTACTTCTAATCTGTAAGTATTGAATTTTTACGGGATGAAATGGAGAAAGACGTTCAAAAATATTGGTTTCATCATGATTTGTGTGGAAATATTTGAGCAAGAGTAACTGACTTAAAACTTGGCTCACATATACTTTCAGGACTTACATGCTCGTAAAATCTTATTTATTATTATTTTTTTAATTTACATTTTAAAAGGATGAATTGTCCAGGGCTCTCAAATGGTTCACAAACTGAATACCAATATTTTTTAACAGAAAATTTCTTAGTAGGTTTCTAAAACTTTTCTCCAAAAATTTACTTCCGAAGGTTGTTTCTGCAAAATTTACAAGAAAAATCTAAAAATAAAGTTTTTCTAAGAAAATACTGGTATTCAAAAAGCGGACCATTTGGGAGTCCTGATTGTTAAGTAAATCTTCTAAACTCGTTTCATCACGATTTATCTGGTAGCTATTAACATGCAGATGCTCACGAAGAATGGCTTTTAAAATATTCGAAATTTTAAGTGCTGATATAAGCCGAAAACTTTTTTAAGTTGTTATTCTTCTGAAACTATCAGTACTAGAAACTTCAAATTTGACATAGAAGTTATTTAACTCGTAAATATTCTCTACAATGAATTGAAATTTTAATGTGGGAATCGTCTCAGTGAATGTTACCACACTATTAATAGCGATATAAAAGTCTACTCTAGTTATAAATTGATTTGAATCCATGCCATTCTATAAGTGTTTAAAGAATTGAGCGGAAATTTTTTAAAGATATAATTTTGAAGTAGAATTTCTATGGCAAATAATACTTATGCTTGTGCCAGATGACTTATTTAAGAAACACTTTCCTAATAAAATTACTTTTAACGTTAATAAAAATAAATTAAATATAGAAAAAAAAACATACTTTCATTAAAATTCACAAAAAGTCAACTTATATTATAAAGCACAAATGTGTGCGTCGCTCAATGATGTCATACTGATGCGGGCAGCAATGTGGTGAAAATGGATGAATTTTGAAACAATGGAGTTATTTTTTTCAATTAAACAATCGTAATGTTATTTCTGTTATTTCTATGGGGGTAAATGCTATTTTTGTGCCGACGTTGACCGACCCCCCCCCTTACTGATCTAATTTTTAAAAAATTAATGTCCAATTCATGTATTTTCCTCAGGCATACATATATATATATTCCAAATTTCAAAGCTCTAAGTCAACAGGAAGTGGGTGAAAAATGAATCACAAGATTTGACTGTCACATAGATACAGAAATGCAAGATAAAAGAAAGCGGGTAAAAAAGTGGCTCAAATTAATTTCTTTTATTTATTAAATATTTAAATAAAAGGGGAAAAATGGGTTGAAAACAACAGCAATATATTTAATTCTCTCACAGTTTAATAATATGTATTATTTTCCCTCTTTCAATGAACTTTACAGAAATACTTATTTTCAAAAAAAAATTTCACCTCTTCATATTTTCTAGATTTTATATCAGTAGCCATTCTATGATTTACCGCTTTCCAAATTTTGAGTAAGGCTGTAGTTTTCACTTAGATAAGGATGAATCGTTAAAGATTAGAATGAATTAGAAGATTAAACAGATTATTATTCATTAAAGTTAAATTACTATTATATATTAAAAGCATCAAGTTTTGTCACTAAAAACCACTTTGAACCACGTTGCTATCAAAGTATTGCATTTTTTTGACAAAGTCTTCAAGTTTGAGCTAAGGTCGACTTTTACAGGGTGTCCGAAAAAATTTAAACTTGAAGATAAGTAGTCAATGTAAGATGCAAAAAAGTTTAAAATAAGGTAGGAAGTATGCAGGGGGAAGAAAGGGACAACGACTATATATCAAATTAGAAAAGCTATGAGGTATTACAAGAAGGTAACAGTAACAGGGATGATAACAAACATGTGCGGTTGACCCCCAGTTATGTATTGCAGCTGACGGAAAATACATAGAGCATGCTTAGCCAATTCTTCTTCTTATTTTTTTTTATTTGTAAGTTTTAAAACTACACTGTCTCTTTACATGATTTCTGCCCGTGCAGCTTTTTATGTAGATTACACTTGCAATACATTTTTTTTTCTTTAATATTTCATTTTGTTCTAAAAATGCTATCGCCAATATGTGCACAGGACCATTTTCACTGGTAAAGTAATAATGGTTCGAAAAGGTTTTATAAGTCAGCTTTCTTCCTTCATTTTTTAAATTTAATTTTAAATATATGCAGATTTTTAATGATTTTATTGCAGCAAAAAGGAAAATTTTTCTGACTGACAAATTTTGAATAGAAGAGTCGCATAAAGAGTTATTGTATAAATGTTTGAAAATTAACAAGATAATTATTTCATTGACAATATTATTTCAATATTATTTTTTGTTTACTTTATTTTAAACTTTTTTATTATTTACGTTATCTACTTATCTCCAACAGGTAACAAATTAAAGTGCGTGTCAACTTTTATAATACACAAACACACTGTATACCGGCCAATATATATTATATTCATTACACACAAATGTTTGTAAAATTAATTTGGTGCAACAATGTGTGAAGGAAAAGCATGTCTAGCGTTTTTCTTCTTTTTTTATCGAAAATATAATTTCATTCAGTTTAAACACATACCAAGCAATAATTATCTATAAATGGTAACATATTCATTCGAATTATTTTGAGTGGTCATGTATAGAAATTAATGATCATATGCTCATCACATAACACACTAAAATTTAAACCAGCTGCAAAACGCATTTCAAGAAATATCCAGCCATGACGGTAGTGTATTTGGATTATTTTTGTGTGGCCCTGTATATGAATATCATTTACGTATCACTTAGAAAATAAATATTTTCTTCAGCTGAAAAATACAAAATATAATCGAAAACACGTTTTGAGTAACTGAACCCACGTCTGACAATGTGTCCGGATTCTTTGGCCTTGTAAAATAACTATAAATGTTTTGTGCACCGTTTTCCATGCATTGCAAACAATTACTGTTAATAGCTCATGGTGTTTCGAAATACATTTTAACGTCCCTGTAAACAAACGATAAATGCTATTTTTGATAGGGAATATGTTGTAACGAATTTCAATTGGCATTACTTCATTTATGTGTATTTCAAACAATCTCCGCCCAGTAAACAGTAATATGAAAGAACTCTTTTTTGATCACTCGTAAACGAAATACTGATGCTATATACATAATTCACAATAGTGATAAGGCTACATTGAAAAAATATACATAAAATTTTGTCGAAATTCAAGCAAACTTTTGGAAGTTACAAGTAGAATGCGAACAGATGGAGACAGACAAGCGATCTGACACCGTAAACACTTTCCATGTTGTTGAAAAGTATTAAAAATCAATGCCTTATTTCTTAAAATTGTTAATTTATTGGTGTGCTCATAATTAAAAAAAAAATTAGTAAGTTTGAAAAGATGGTGTCCTCTCGCGTCCCCCTTGAAAATAAAAAGTAAGGGGACGCTCGACATAAAATAAAAAAGTGAGGGGACACCGTCCCCCTGCGTCCCCCCTCGACTACACCACTGACCACAAGTACAATTTCATTGATCCTGAAACTGACACACACATGCAGAATACAGAGCACATCTGGGGAAGCTCAAAATAGTGAAACAACAAGAATGAAAAATCATGCATAAGGTAAAGAATAGTAAACACTTTCCAACATTAACAGAATATCATAAAGAAATTATTTTTTTTCCTAGAATCAAATGAGATATCTAAATAAGTAACTTGAAAAAAAAAAAAAAAAAAAAAAAAAAAAACTCACAAGGGAACCACTTTTGGTACAGCTCACACCTAGCATTGAAACTTGGTGCATTTTAAAGCCCTATATTATGAAATTTGAGAATCAATGAAATTTTTCTGTTAAAATCATATTTTTTTATTTTACAGCAGCATAGCTTTCTGAAAATGCAACTTTTGAGACCACTTATCGGACTATTAACATACACTTTTTTCAAAATAAGTACGTTAAAATACAAATTAGTTAATAGTAAGAATAAAATTTTGAAAAAAGTTTAAAAATTCCTTTAAAAACGTATGAATTTGATTTTGAAAAAATACAACATTATAATTGCATTCTTGGCGGTGCAACATTGGCTTTATTCATCACCGTAGAATTTTTCCCGGCAACCCTGGCCGAATGTCATAATCATTTACTGTGTGTGAGTGAGAAGTGGTTTGGATTCATAGAACCTTATTTGGCAACTTAACTTGCTTTTGGTGTGAAATTAACAATTAAAAATCCATTAATAAAAAAAATAAAAGTATACAAAAACATATAAAATGTGATTTCAAGAGAGAAATTTTATCCATTCTCTAACTTTTATGTATAGAGCTACAAAATGCACCAGGTGTCGACGTTAGGTGCTAGCTGCAAAAAAATTGTTCACTTGTCAGGAGAACTCTATTTTTAGTAATTGCTGTCTATATTCTCTAATGAATGTGAATTCTTTCATGTACCCTTCATGTAATTGCCGAAACCTCAGTGAAGGCTCACTGTGGAGACATGAAAAGTTTTTGGTTTCCGTCTGTCTGTTCCGCGATAACTGCCGTAAAAAGTGCCGGATTAGGTTAATTTTTGGTGGGTATGTTGGTGAGGTACCCGGATTTAGCTGTATAGTTTTTAGTTACATTTGGTTCATTCATCCAAAAAATATAGAACATTTCAATTTAGGTCATAATGCTTTCTTATGGGAACGCAGACGATTTTCAAATTTCATTTTTAACTGAAATGAAAATCACATATTTGAATAATAGATTTAAACGTAAATTAAGGATACTAAATTTTCAATATGGAAGTCTTAAATATATGCAATAGCCTTAAAAATTTGCCGATACATCTATTAGAATTTAGAAATGAATTGTTTAAATTATTGTAAAATTTTTTGCAACTGTTCGGAAAATATAAATCATTTTATTTTCCTATTTTTTACAAATTTTAAAATAGATTTCTTTTTCTTTCCTCTTTATTTTATTAGTTGCTTGGCAACCCTATTTCAAAGAATATCAAAATAAGAAATGCATTTTTTTTATCTAAAAAATAACAAGAATAAGAAGTTTATAAGAATTTCAGAATATCATTCCATAAATCCTGTTTTTTTTAACGCTTCTAATTTCTGAAACCTCTGAAGTATGGTACATGCCTATAAATATGTATCTAACAAAAAAAATTAAATTGCGAATTGTAAGATGCTAAATAATATGAAAAGTGAGATTAGAAAACAATGACTTTTAGAGCTGACGTTGAGGCTCCTGATCTGCAGATTTACTAGTCTATAGAATTTATACACACCACTTAATACAATCCAAATTAGGTAAGTTTAAAAATGCATATCATAGTGAAAACTGCACTTCCAGCAATTATCAATCTCAGTCAATCCTCTAAACGAATTCTCTTGTGTGTCTCTGTAAATTAATGACACTTGTTGCAGTGCACTTCAGTGATTTCATTATGTTTGAAGTATCATAACATCATTAAAATGCACTGCAAATGACTTTCTACCATAGATCATGATGTAATGGAATTATTTTGTACATCCCTGTAAATGAACTATAAATGCTACTTATTCCATACATCTGAGAAAGAATGTTATAGTCAATCTCAGTGATGCATATCAATCTTGTTAAGTTTGAAATATCATAACATCAATAAAATGCAGCACAAATGATTTTCTCCAAAGACCATAATGTAATGGAATTATTTTGTGTGTCCCAGCAAACTAACTATACTATAAATGTTACACACTTCATTTTCAATGCTGAACATTCTATAGTAAATGTCAATAACATATAAAAATTCCATGGCAATCTGAGTATATTAATGAGAGTTAGAGCACCAACAAACGGCAGACAGACAGGCAAACCAAATTCATAGAAAAGGATATATTTCATGTCATTGTAAAGATAAGTGCTAGACATTTTCATTTTCCATCCAAAAAAGAAAAGTATTTCTCGATAATAAACAGCTCCAAAGTTAACTAATGGTATGGGGCTAATATAAAAGTGCCATTTAATATTTGATTATAATATATATATACATATAGGGACTGTGCATATATAACATTATCACTTTAGGGGGGAAGTCTGGCACTTGATATCGTAAGATATCTTTAGGGGGTTGTTTGTCTTTAGATATAATTATCATTTTTGATCCAACCAATTTTTTTTTTTTTTTAATCTTATCTATTTTTATGAAAATATACAGTTATTACTAAAGGCATTAAATGATTATAAAATCATTTCATTCCAAAATATGGAATACCCCAACATTCGGCATAACTGTTCTTCTGCCTATGCAACATGTATTTCACTATTGGAGAAATCAGGTGCGAAATATGTTTCAAATGATACTTGTGTTTACTAGCTTAGTAAAGACAAAAAGAATGTTGTCAACTTTTTTTTTGTTGATAAGAAGTTCTACTTTAACCCTCCCTGTGGAGGGCATATGCAAAAAGACAGTGTTACTGTTGAATGCCTTAATTATGTGACAATAAGCTATTATTAAATACTTTTAAATAGTAACTACCTCTTTTAGATGTTATTTGACATAAAGTTATTTCATATGTTTTATAATAGTGATATTTTATTGACTTCTTCTTTGAATCCGTAAAGTATACGAATAATAAATATCAAACCATATCTGTATATCACTGTATATCTGTATATCAAATGCAAAAAAAAAAAAGAAAAAAAAATTGTAAGAATAAAAATAATTTTTAGAAATTGATAACGATATCATTACGGGGAAGGGGGGGAGGGGTGTTGGAAGAATGATAATGTATGATATCGTAAGGGGGGGGGGGGTCCAAAATGACCAAAATATTGATAATGTTATATATGTACAGCACCATACATATAATGAATGGAATTTGAATGATATGACATATTAGAAAAATTTACCTTAAAATATAAACAGATATCCATCAGTTTTTCATTGGGGCCATAAAATCCCCAGGCTAAAACAGGAATGAGATGTTCGGACACAACATAAAATCGGCTGATAAAACCATTGGGATACTTGAGGAAAAGAAAAAAAGAAACACACAGTCAGCCAATCAAATTAAGAAATTAAATCACATCAAGACAGAACATAACATACAGTCATCTCAAAATAACAAGATTCTAACTGGTGAAATCACCTAAATTGAAATGTCATCCTCTGCTGAGTGTGTTGTCTATAATTTGAGTTGACAGACATACAACTGATCCAAGTCACCTTGAGAGTGAATCTGGCAAGATTTTAATTTCAGTGTTGCCCATGAAGAAATAAAACTTTCACCTCGTTTTTCACAAGAAAGTGATCAGAGCAGTTAGAACCTTGTCACCCTCAGGCAACAATCTGGAATAACATTATCATAACCTAAAGGCTTTCTCGTGCACATAAGAGGAACACTACACTATGCCATGGATTTTTTGTTCAAATCTTACTAATATTTTGCAGTGAAGGTATTCCTCTCAAACACAAGCAGTGCAAAAAATTATACATTTGTGTATTTTTCTGAAAATTTTTTATTGCTAGTTCCTGATTTAAAGTTGGGCATTCTGGGCATAGGCCTAGGGCCTCCAATTTTCAGGGGCACCCAAATACTGAAGATTATTAAATTATTGGGTAAAATCTGATGAAGTTTTAACTATTAAAAAACAAAATTAATATAGAAAAATTGTTTTATTTTTTTTAATTTAAAAATAACTACTTCACTCACGTAAAAACACCTGCTTGCCAATATTAATTCTATGAGAGAATTTTTTTTGAAATATTTTATTTGCATTTCAATATTTTTAAAAGATTTTTTTTCCATTGCATAGTTGAGGTCAATCTCTACAAAGGCCGTTTTTTTACTTTTTCAGTTTTGTTCACAGGTTTTTTTTATTAGGATACTTTCACTTTCGAAACCAATTTTTAAAAATCATCAGCAAGATAGAACACTAAATATTGATTATGAGGATGTTATAAAAACTTTTACTGCTAAAAAATTGAGAAGAAAATTTATAAAAAAAATCATTAAATACCACAAAATTATTAAAGTCAGTAGTGGTTACCTTAATAATTACCGCTTTCAATGACTTTTTTTTTCTTTTTACTCAAGATCGCTGTAAGCATTGGTGCAAGGGGGTCCCCATAAGCAACTGTGCCCAGGGTCCCCAAATTTGTAAATTGGTTTCTGTTGCTATTACTACTACATCTGCCGTTTTAAAGGAAAAGGGCAAAATTTTGAAACAGTGTTGTGGCTAATATGCGCCCATATGGGAAACAAGCGTCACTTGGAGACAATCAACTAATTCATGTAGCTCTATACACTTGGTTTAAAGATGTAAGATCAGACAATAAGACTCACTTCAGGAACTATATTGCAAGGTAAAGCCAAATTATTTAACAAAATCTTTGAGATTTGAAGTGAATTCCGGTTGGCTATTTTGTTAACATATACCATTGAAAGAAATTTCTGGAGAAGAAAAAAGAGCTGATGCTACACATAAATGGCAATAAAAAAATACTTGTGGAAATAATAAATAAATAACACCTGAAAATATTTTCAATGCTGATGAATTTTTTTTTTTTTTACCAGCATCTAGAGAATTATACCATGGCAATGAAAGGTAGAAACTGTAAAGACAGGACACGATTTTAAGTTCTTTTTTGCTATAATGCCACTGGCACAGAAAAACGAAAGCCTTTAGTCCAGAATGCATACTACATCATATAATTAGTATAATCTTCAACTGCAAGAAAGATTTCAAGTTATTCCAACAGATTAACTTGTCATAAAAAATATGATTACATGCACTGATATTACAACACTGCTTATTTTCTGTGAAAACTTCTCCTTATATATGAAGGGAGCTTTATCCTCCACCCCCTGTTGTCTCATTGATTCCCTAATTGTAATGCTCTAGAATTCAGTATCTGAAATCATTTTATTCTATAATGTTTCCATATATTCTAATTCTATAATTATCTGAAATATATTGCATGATGATTGTTGTGATAGCACCATTAATAATTAGTTTGAACAATTATTTATTCTGAAAAATATCTTATTTATTCTTGATAATCATAATTGTTCAATTTATTTGAAAATGATTAGTTGAGCCTCTCTAATATTTGCTAAGCTTTTATGCCACTGAAATTCAGGATTGGAAACCTTCTTTTTAACAGCTTCAGGAATACTGAGATAATAAAATAACAAGAGCTTGTAAGGTTTTTCAGAAATACCTTTTATAGTGCACTTTTTAATTAGAAAGAAAAACTTAAAATGAAATTTTTATAAAGATTTTCATAATCTATAATAATATGTGCATATCATAATAAAGATAGAAGTTTGTGTGTGTGCGTCTGCATATATGTATGTGTTTGTCAGGGCTGTAGCTAGAAATAAACAATAGGGGGTGCTCAAGAAAATGTAGGGGGGGGGGGGTCATACTATTTCTCTCTCTCTAACACATGCACACACAAGCACAGATATACAGAGTGTCTCATTTATTTTGCAACCCCAAAAAAAAGAACAATGAACAAACATTAATTTTTATTTTACAGAAGTGCTTAAACGACTACAAAAGGTGTTGGAAGTGACCGCCGTCTTCATCTTTACATATCTGGGGCCTTTAGAGGCGGTTTCGAGACACATTCTGTAATGTGTTTGGTGTGATAGCGTTTATCTCTTCCATAATGCGATTTCAGTTCAGTAATCGAGGCTATCAGTTCACAGAACACGCGATTTTTCAAATAGCCTCACAAGAAGAAATTGGGTGGTGACAGGTCTGGACTGTGTGGAGGCCATAGTCCTTTTGCAATTAGCCGATCACCAAAAAATTCTTGGAAAAATGACAGTGTGTCAAGGCGCGGTATGCAGTGGGTCGATGAACGTTTGTTTGTAAAGCTAATTTTCTTAATGACGTGGCCGGTTTCTTCTTGATTTTCGTCTCGATTTCCTTCATTTTGTGGTCAGTTAGGACAAACGACAGACAGTTCTTTCTTTTCGGTTCCACAGTCCATTCTGTTTGAAAATGGACCACGATTCGCTTAATTGTACTTTTATTTAGCACCACCGCGCCTGGAAACTAGTTTTCATATCGTTCCTTGACTGTTTTGTACGAAGATGTTAAAAAAAAATGTTCAATAATAAATGCACGTTTTTCTGCACATAGCACCATGACGCAAAACTACCTTTCACTTTGTTCTCCTTAGCACTGAAGTGTCTTGTGCGGTTTTCTAGCGTGTTGGTGGTGTTGCTCGCACGCCCCTCCACATCGCTACCTGTGGCAATGGTGTGCACGTGCACTCGTGTTGTTCATTTGCTTCGCGTTTATGTGGGTTGCAAAATAAATGAGACACTCTGTATATGATCAAAGTATTATATAGAAAAGGTAAATTAGTGCATATTCATATTGTAGGCACTATGTTTCTTATTAAATTGTTTGTAAAAACTTTATTGGATGCTAAGAAAAGTAAAGGATGTAGACAGGGATGTAATGGATGATATACGCTGGATATGCAATATACCTTCTGGATTATTTTAAGGAATACCATATAGCCTCTTCTCAAAAACACTATAGCATATACTTTTTAGGGTATACCCTCTGCCTAAAGCGTATGCCCTCTGATTTTTTTACTACTACATCACTGGCTGCAGAATGAACATTTTCAGTGTATAATTGTACTAGTGAAATAATAAGTGATGATGTCAATAAGTAAATAAAAAGCTGACAGTTCACCTGTTTCAAAAGATTTACAACCTTTAATTTTTTTTTATGAATATTCGCTGCCCTTAAGGTTTCTGAAGTTATGTTTTTATATAATAAAAAACATTAGAAAAATCAAGGGTGTATTTTGCATTTTAAAATTATTTTTGTGTCTAGTCAAAAGCTAAAACCACTTGTATTTAAATTGGCTATAACTCATTAGAATAACTTTGTTTTATGCTAATAATGGAAAACGCTGCAAAATGAAAAAATTCAGTATATAACTAAAGCAAAAGTCAACGTTTGCATCAGCAAAAGGTTGCTAATTCTGAATATGCGCAGATAGGATGTGTGCCTATTGAAGCACTTATTTGCAGTTTTTAAACAAATACTACAGTTTAGTATTTATGCAAAACTGTAAAAAGCCCCTAAAACTAAGTTAAATTTTTGAACAGAGTTTCATTTGAATTTTTGAAACAGAATTTCATTTGGTGGCCTTGGCAACTTTCCCAGGGGGGGTCAAAAATTTTCAGGGGGTGCTGAGCCCCCCCCCTGGCACCTCTCCCTAGCTACGGCCCTGATGTTTGTGCATTATGTTCTGTAAAGATTGCTGTGCACAGAGCTATGACATTCAGCAGGAAAGTACTTGTATGTCTTCAAAGCCAGTTTTTCGATTTTTTGATAATTAGCCATATATTAATAAAAAAACTATAATGAACATCGCAAAGTGATGAACTACCTTCATTCTGCCTATTGTGCCTGCAAACCTCCGCACTTTCCCTGGACTTTTTACAGACGAAAGCCAAGTGTTAGTTTTTTTTTTTTTGGCATTTTGAAATCAAGATCGCTTGTTCACCCACATCAAGATACACACACACACAAAAAAAAAACATAAACAAATTACATAAGTTGCCAAGATAGTGGAAGTTTTAAAAAGTGAGATACTGGTGCATGTTTTATATTATTTAGGTTTTTCAGGAACTTTTAGTCAGAATTGAAAGTTTAATACATCTAAATGTCAGAAATAAAATTGGTAATCTCTATAATGGGTGTCCCTTAGTTAGTTTGGAAAGATTTCTATTTAATAAATATAAAATCGTACAAATTCAAGGTTCATTTGCAAAAACAGATTGGAGCACGAATAGCACTCCTGTCAAAGGCAGTGGGGCCAACTCTAAGTTTGTTTGGATAGATTTTCACTTAACAATATATAATCAAATAAATTGGAGTGTGAAGGCAGTGGGTCCAAGAACATTAGATTCCTTTGGAAAGATTTTCATTAAAAAATATAAAATCAGAACAGATCAGAGTGTGCATAGCATGCCCAGTGTACACTGCCGAAGGCAGTTGGGCCCCAAACTCTGGATTCATTTGGATGGATTTTTGCTTAAAAATGTAAAAGCATACAAATTTAAAGATGTACATTGTTGAAGGAAGTGGGAAAGATTTTCATTTACAAATAAAAAATCAATCAACACTGATTTAGGTAGTGTTGGGTGAACCAGCTAGTATATTTATAAACAAAAGGTATTTAATTTTTAAACTAATATAAGCAAAATATTTATATTTTTACTACTATATATTATCATGGTTTCCATTGTTAAGACTAAAAAATAATGTTAATTATATTAATTTCTATAAGCTGTATTTTGAATTTTTTAAATCTACTTAAGTGAATGTGAAAATATGAAGTATATAACATATATATTAGAAATATTCAGAAAAAGCTTATATTTGTATGAAATTTATCAAAATATTTAGGGTAGTACAAATAATAATAAATCAGGTCTGTGGACATCATTGTTACGAATATACTATCTCTGTAATATAGAATTTTTTTTAAATACAATATTTCTCCCAATCTGAGAAAATATCAGCATGATGCAAAGCTATTCAAAAAATTTTAAATCCTTAATTTCAAAACAATTTTTTAAAAAATAACACTTTTTTTTCCGATAGGAGAATGACCCATTTACAATAATATGACTAAAATAATCTAAGACTTAACACAGCAACAATAAGTCTTCAATTGCCATTCGAAACCTTAAAGTCAAAGTAAACCCTATTGAGATCATTAAAAATAATTCAAATGAAGTGTTAATGTTACTATATTTTTTTGAGATATTAAATAAAATAATTATCAGTGTTTTAAATGACTGCAGACCTGTTCTGTTTCTACTGTTCTTAGAATTTTTTTTTTCCACAAAACTTTTAATAGTATTGTTTTTTTTAATAATTAACTAATTTGTTTGCTTTAAAATAAAGTAAAACTTTTTTGGCTTTTATTTATACAACCTTGTGTCTAACATATTTTCAAAAAAAGTAATTATAATATGTAATATCTTTTGTGCATTTATAATGTATGGTAAGAATTGCATAGGTGATATTATAATGAAAATTCAAAAAAACATTATAAATAGAAATTAAGAGTGATATGTCATCATATTTTCAAAATTTTATAGCATGTTATACACCACATTTAGAATATTAAATTCAAAAAATAGAGAACAAATTGTAATACACATACTGTTTCATACATATATAAACAAAATAAAATTACCATCAACATTCTCTTTTTTGCTTTTAATACAGACCATACAGCTGTAGCTAAAGCCTAAAAAAATAAAACAAATAATTTGAAATATTAAACAAACTGGTGTAATACAATAAAGAAAAGAAAAAAAACTCAATAACATTACTTTTGTGCATTTTTTAATTTTATAATGTTAAGATTTTTTTTTTTCTTGCCTTGATTTGAAATAGTAAGTTACACATATCATAATTATAAAAAATTAAGGTTTTTGTGAATTATTTTGAGAGAAGTAATTACATTTCTTAGGTATCAAATGAGAATTTAGTGCTTAATAATACTTATTATTATTATTATTTAATCAAAGCATTTAGTAAAATATTCCATAAACTTGAAATCATTTGCGATATTATAATTCAAAATTAACACAAATGCGCAATTTAAATTAATTTTGCATCCTTGCAAACTTTCAAATATTTTTTAGCTTAAAAAATATATAAATTCAAAAAGCTTCACTTTATGATTTAAAATATAGAAGTGTGGCTAAAAAAAAATTTAGAAATGTGGAAAAGTATCAGCTTAAAAATCCAGAAACATTATATCACCCCTGAATTTGTGAATATTTAAGGGATATATAACACTTTAGTTACAATAAACTTTCACAGATTACAGAATGCAGCATTGAGTCTACTATTATATAGGTAAAAGTTTGATCATATCTCATGCTTTTATGGGCTATTGGCCTATCTATGTTTCAAAAAAAAAAAAAAAAAAAAAAAAAAAATCCTGTACAGACTTACAGTTTCTTTAAACCCATTTGATAACCATCTGTTCTGAACAACAGCAGTGACAGAAGATGGAGGGTTTTCCAGATCTTCAAATGCATCTAGGACAATGAAGTCTAGCACAACATCATAAAATGAAAGACATTTTACCTACAATGAAAACAACAAATTATCTTTTCAATAAAATATACATTAAAACATGCTTAAAAGGTGACAAAAGATGTTAAAAACGTTAAAATACAATCATTTACATCCCGAGACTTTCGATCACTAATGCGATCATCTTCAGTAGCCCCCTACAGAATAATAGACTGGCCTCGTTAAAACTCCGTTACATATTAGCACAGTGAAAGCGACATTTCGTACACTCAGCTCAGTCAAAAGTTCCCCACTGAAGATGATCGCGTTAGTGATCAAAAGTCTTGGGATGTAAATGATTGTATTTTAACATTTTTAACATCTTTTGTCACCTTTTAAGCATGTTTTAATGTATATTTTATTGATTTTAAATACAAGGTGAATATTTCATTCCACTTAAATTTTGTTTTTATTTCGAAATTTTCTGTTAAATTATCTTTTTTTAGTAAACACTTGTAATACTTGTACTTGAAACAAAAAAAAATAATAATAATCTGATTATGATTGATACGATTATTTATATGTTTAAAGATACATGAAAATATATGTTAGTGTGCTAAAAAGGTAAAAAAATGTCATTAAAAAATTACCAACATGTTTCAACAGCACCCTCTGTCATTATCAAGGTAAAACAAACTGAGAACAGTTTATAAGAAAGTGGACTATTCTCAGTTTGTTTTACCTTGATACTGATGGTAGATGCTGTTGAAACAGGTCAGTAAGTTTTTATGACTTTTTTTGCTTTTTTAGCATATTAAAGTTTAATTGGGATAAACTATATTATAAAGCCCGGATGTATCCTAAAAACATGTCTATCTATATTAATAAAAGAAAGATGTTTGTCTTTGTGTGTGTCTGAAAATTTGGATAGGGATAGCCCAAGGCAAGTCCAAATGCATCTGAGGCTCAGATTTTTCTTTTTTTGATTATTATATCAATATATTAATTAAAAACCTAAATGATCATTACAAAATGGCACACTGTAGCAGTTGTCTGACACAAAACTGCATTTCTGAAGACCTTGAAGCAGAAACTAAAGAAGCGGGGAAAACATTTTTATCACACTTTTGAAACTGTCACATCTGCTCTGCACATCGAAATATGAAATAACAAAAAAAGTACCCACTTATTCTAGGTATTTTTCCTACTCCTAATGGTGCTATTCATTTATAAGAAAATTTACATTTATCCTTTCAAAATATTTTCCAAATGTTGATTTGATGTTTTTTTTTTCCCTTCCACATATTTAGAATTCCATATATGCTTTCCAAATTAAAATGCAAAAAAACATAAAACATTCACTTATTCATGCCTTTCTAATGATGCCTTTGCTTTAAAAGAAATATTAATAGTGACTTTTCCAAAAAAATTACTTTGTGAATGACAATTTCATATTTTTTGTTTGTTTATTCTATAGATTTAAAATTTATGGTCTATTTTCCAAATCAAATTAAAACAAGAAAAAAAAATAATACTCTTTATTCCTGGAAGCTTTCTGGTTCCAACAATGCCTTGGGATTTAAAAATGATTAATAATTACTATTTCAAAAAATATATTTGCTAGAAGTCCTTTCACGAATTCTCCTAACCTTTTTTTCTCAGTACCTTCCAAGATATCAATTGTGTTGGATCAAAAATGCATCTTGCAACATTATGATATTTGCGTTTCATAAAAAGTATTGAGGGGGAGGGGGGGGGGGCATATTTTACATTATTTAGGTTTCCTCAGGAACTATTGAAAATTTAATATATCTAAATGTCAGAAATTAAATTGGCAATCGCTATAATGGAGGACCTTTCTTTTGTTTAAAAATATAAAATCATACAATTTGAGGATGTACGCTGCCGAAGGCAGTAGGGTCCCTAACATTATGTTCTTCTGGAATAATTTCTGTTTAAAAATATAAAATCAAAACAGACCAGAGTGTACGCAGCATGTCTGGTGTACACTGCTGAAGGCAACTATATGCTAATTTTTTGGATAGATTCTCATTTAAAAATATAAAATTTTACAAATTATGTTGCTGATTGCAGTGGGGCTTCCAACATTAAATTAATTTAGGAAGATTTTTGTTAAAAAATATAAAATCAAAACAGACTGCTTTATGCATAGCACTCCTGGTTTATGTTGCCAAAGGCATTGGGACCACCCAACTCTAGGTTCGTTTGGATCGATTTTCATTTAAAAATTATTAAGTATTTGTTTTTATTTTTATACATAACTCTGAACCAACCATACTCAACTTTTTTTTTTCGCGGACCACAAATGTATGTTTGAGAAGTTTAGATGGGCTGCAATGCACTTATATAACAATGTCAAAAAGAGTAATTAAATAATAAGATAATACAATAGTGCAACAAAGCAATATAACTAAGTTAATATTATCAGTGGAGTTGAACGCTTGTCGTGGAAGATATGTTACCAAATTTCCAAACAATAAACTTTGCGGTAGTTTTTTATTTTAAATGTTGTAGCAATATGCCATGAAGCTTGTTATTTGGAAATAGTGGTGTGAAACGTTTCTGGTGCCAATTTTTTCCACCACAAATATTTAAATATAATAAGCAGCATAGCTGTATAAGCAGTATAAAACATAATAATATAACGATTCAGAATTTCCAAGTTCTAAAGAAAAAAAAAATCAGGCCATAATTTTTAATAAATTAGTTTTTTACTCAATGCAATTATTATCTTTAAATGTTCAAATATATAGTGAAAATTGAATAAATTTTGAATAATGTTTGATTAGTGTTGAAGGTTAAGAAATGTATACGCCTCTGTAGCACAAACAGGACTACTAGCAAAATTAACTTTTAAATAAGCAAACACCATTTAAGATGGCAATTATAAATTAATAATAAATTCAGTCTTCCCATAAAAATATATAAAACAACAATGAAGACATTCTTAAATACATTTTATGCACATCTCAATTTTATTAATACCAATTAATGATCATGTCTCGAGCCACAGGTTGAGTAAGGCTCCTCTAAACATTCTACAAACAACTAGCACCACATTAAGAAAGATAATGTCTGGGAAAAAAGTTAATAATGTTGTAAGGAAATCAGACATAACAAAGTTGGAGTATAATTAATATTTTCACCTGCCTTTTAATTTTGTTATAAGTCTTCCAATGTATTTCTTTTAAAAAGTTTTTATAAAGAATAATAAGTTGCTTTACTGGTAATAAATCAATTCTAGAAGTACATACATAGAGAGATTGAAAGCATGCACAAACTTACACCCCGACTCATCAATTCGTCTTCCATCGCAGGCCAGTTGCTCTTGTCTGTCGAATACGCAATGAGGTCCTCATAAGCTAAAATGCAATCTTTTGGGTCCTGCAAAGATAAAACAAGTTGGAAATTGTACGTCAAATGTGATAAATGAGGTGCGTTCGTACTATAGCTAGTTTTATAAATATTCAGATCTTGGTGCAATGGCTGTTGCACTCTTATACAAAAATGCAGAATTAAAAAATTTATTTTTTGTTGCATAAAACAAAATTTTCTTCATACTGATGCTGAAACCTATATTTTGTGTTTTAATGAGTGTAAAAAGCAATTTGTCTAATTTTCCAGAAAATTAGTCGATCTTAAGTGCAAAAAATAAAAAAATAAAAAAAAAGGAATAGAAAAACATCTAGAATATTTTTTTATTAAGTTTTAATGTTAAGTGCAATATGTTTTAATTTCTAATTTATATTAACTCTGAAAATATCTATAATCAGCAGTAAGTTGACTATTTTGAAAATATCAGATATATATATATAAAGAATATCAGATGTATATCAAAATATTGGATATTTTTTATATGTTCGAAAATATCACGATATTTAGAAACCCTGTATGTATATTTACAAACCAAGAAGGAGGGTGATGTGTTGATTATTTTATTATAAGCTTTCAGTTTTAAATGAGCAATTTAAATATGCTTAATTTAATTCTTCTATTTTAAGATGTAATTTCCTCCCAGAGTATTGTGTATTTGTTTGGATTTTAATCTGTAGTATAAAAAAAATCTGGTAATTGAATTGTAAATTTCATCTCCAAAGCCAAGCCATTCTTCCCTAAAAGTACATTTTAACATATACAAGTACATGACATGTATATAACATACACATGTACATATACAAGTCTAACAAAATTTTACAGCACTCTTATCTGTTTGTGAAAGCCAGCATTGTTAGGCAGTGTTTTGCCATGTGTGTTCAGTAAAATAAATTATGTATTTGTCTTTTTTGAGTGCCTAAGTATCATTTTCTGGAGGGGTTATGGTAAGTAACTACCCATGGGTTTCTCAATAATACTGCAATGCAAAATCAGTTCTGTTTATTCTTAATTTAATAATAACTTTTAATTTATTCTCTATTTTATATTCACAATGAACCATTATCAGGGTTTTAATTATTTTTTTCAAAAATTAAAAATGTTTTTCTTATAAAATTAAAATGCCCTTCAAAAATTTCATTTTTAGCTGATACTGCTGTCAAAGATATGAAGATTTAGATTTCAGTTCTGAAACATGAAATTAAGGGATCTTACATCCTTATCATAAATACAATAATAGATCCAAAGCAGAATACAGAGCAGAACCCAAATGTCTGTGTTTATATATGATGTAAGGAATGTCTATGATAAAATTTCCTGAAATCTTGTAGGTTTAGAATGCTAAAGTCTACTGAACTTACAAGATTAGAACAAAATCTCTATAAAGTTTTGTGATTTTTGAAGCACTTTAGAACACACATAATAGGAAATTAAAGGAAAATATAAAAATCACAATTTATTATAATAAATAAAAATAAGAACTTATAGTTTAAAAATATATACATACATATATATATATATATATTTAACACACTTAGCAGTAGATTTCATTCAATGCTTATAATTTATAATAAAAAGTCCCTAGCTTTTTTTTTTTTTTTGGCATCTGACCTTAAAAATATAATTTTTTTAATAAGTGAAAACTACGAGACAGACTGAAAAAGTTTATTAATAAAAGGATACTTTTATGTTAGCCAGAGGCAAGTGATAAATCACAAAATATTGTTCCCATCGCCATCATTCATATTGCATTCCTTTCATTTAAAATATAAACTTTTCAGTCATTTCATTTAAAATACATAACTTTCATTATATATAATATATTACATACATTTAAAATATATGCTTTTCGCTCATTTCATTTAAAAGACTAAAAAATAAAAAAATACAATACCATAAACCAAACAAAACATTTTATTTCATCATCAAAATATTGTTTTTAATTTACACGCATGAGAAATAAAAGCTGCTATTGCAAGATTTGTGCCTGGATAACATAAAAGTACCAATAAAAATACTTACTTTTTCACCATGGAGCATCAGTCCAGTCAGGATTTTGTCTCCAATATTCCTAAACCACGTTGTTACATCATCTTGTTCAAACAGTAGCTAAATTTAAAAAGAAATATCAAATCAAAACATGATTCCTAAAAAAGACATTTATTACAATGCAATATACAATGAATATTTTTATTTTATTGAAAATGTGGTGTAAATAAAAATTAAAACTAAAAAGTGTTTTTTTAAGAAATGTTAAAAAAATAAGATATTAAAAATATAAATAAATAAACCTTCAAGTTCCAGAATTACTTTAAGATAGAGTTGGTAATTATTGAAAATACATTTTCAAACTACTTTTGCACTTTGTATTTTAAACTAACAAAACAAAAGTATTTTGGTAAGGTATTTTGTAATGCTTTTTCCAGGTATTTTGTATTTTCAAAATACATTTTGCCATATTTCAAACTGAGGTGTTTAAACCTCAGATCAGTTATTCGCAACAGGGAAATGTCGATACTAATAAAATAAAGATGTTTGTCTGTGTACGTTGGCTTGGAAAATCTAATGCATGTAGAAGTCTGAAAATTTGGATGACGATAGTCCAAAGCAGGTACCTGAGGCTCAAATTTTTCATTTTGTGATAATTAGGTGAGATATCAATTAAAAACTGCAATTAAAAATGGGTTGCTAAAAAAAGTTGCACAGTTTGTGACAGAAACCTAATTCCAGAGTGTCGAAGCAAGAGAAGATTCAAAAGTGCGAGAGTGACTTTTTTTTTGGCCATTCTTTATATCATCAGTAACTCTTTCAAGAAAATTTTGAAAAAGTTCGATTCCACATTTTCTTTCCTTTATTTTTTTAAGCTTACATCAGGCTTAATTTCAGATATACAGAAAAATGAAAAATACCCACTTAATCTGTGTAATGTCATGTTTGTTTATTAATGTTTCAGGTTAAAACAAAATTTAAACTTATTTTCTTTACATGACACATGTCTTGTTTTTACCCTGGTTTTTAGCAAACACATGATTCAGTAACGTTTTAGAACTGTGATTGCTGAATCACCTAGTAGTCTGTGTTCATGGCAACCGCTCGTAAGTTTGACATCATCACTCGTGAACCAATGGCATTTTGTGTATAGTTTTTGTTTCCAGGAATGTTAAAATGTAAAACGTAGATTCACGAAGTTAATTGGTATAAGAGATGGAATGAAATTGTTGCCATTCCCTTTCTTGAATACCAGCATTCTCCCATTCCCCTTTAATTTTTGCCATGTGATACTTGTCTTGCCATTGTAGCTTTGCTACGAAATATTGATGTCTTCTGACAGTTCATCATTATGAATTGAATTGATGTAAAATTTCTAAGTTTTAGTTTATTTTAAGTTAATCAAGCAAAGTTATGCTGGTGGTTTTTTTTTAACTATAAAATCCTTCACATCATCATTAAAGTTTATATTCAGTGAATCCTCTGCCTGTGTTTCTTTCAAGTCTTCTACACACATTTTTCTTGTTTGTTTTTAGACTTTCACTGTGTATTCTGCGTATCAGTAAAAAGTTTATTCTCATGAAAAGAGAACAACCCAGATACTTTCTTCTCTATGATGAAGCAATTTGTTTTCCAAAATACAAATATTAACTCTTCCAAAAAAATTTGCAACTGAAAGTCACTTCGCGCCACCTGGAGACACTCTTTTTTTCTATGCTAAAAGTAACTAAACATCGGTATTTTAACACAATTTTTTTACACATTATTTGTACATCCAATTTACAATACCTAAAAAAAAAATCTTTAAAAATTCAAAAGAGTAGAAATGTTTTTAAAAAATAAAATCTGCAAAATTTTTGCTCAGAACACAGGTGGATTTTGCTTATGTTTTTACAACTAAATATCCACATTTTTGCACGAAAATTATATGCAGTCTCCTGGAATATTATATTTATAACTGATAAAAATTTGAGATTTTGGACAATAAGAACTATTTTGTTTTTAATGTCAAAGGACACGAGGCAGAAAAAAAAGTAAGAAAAAAAAACACAACCCTTTTACAACTAAATATCAATCATTTTTCACAAATCTTTTATACAACATTCAAAAGCATTATATTTATACTACTACTCCATAAAAAAGAAATTTCAGAGAAAAGTATTTAGGAATGATATTGCATGTAAAATAATAATAATAATTAGAACATTTTCTGCAGAAAACTGTAGCATAATTGGCTGAAGAGAAGGAATCACTTTCGGTAGATAGATAGACTGCTTTAATAAAAATAAATAGTTACTTGCCATTGGTAATAACAGCTTTACTTTGGAAATATTTTATGGTATTTTTGAGAGAAATTTTCAGAAGAATTTTTATGTGAAAATGATTGCTTTTTTAGACGTTTTCAGCTTTAAAAACTCACAACAGTTGCTTTGGGCTGAAAAAAGTTTCAAATAGCCCAATTGCAGCAATGCTAATTTAATACAAAACTTGCATATGTTTTTGAACATTAAATCCCCTATGAAAAAAGCAATTTGTTTTGGGAGCAACTATTTAATATTCCCTTCATCAGGCAAAAACATCAATGTCATTCTGAGAAAGTAATGAATAACTGAATTTGACTTTTTGGGCTAATAATTTGCACTATATTCTTTTTATTTTCAGATCATCATTCAATATTTGTTTTTGGGGAAATTTTGCCACCCTTTGTTTTAATATTGCATTATATAAATACTTTACAAAGAATAAAATTGGACATACATTTAATTTAAAAAATGATCTTATACCCATGAACTCATAAATTTATTAAATTTGCTACTTTTTAAAGAAGATTAATTAAATTAAGTTAAATTAAAAGAATGTTCATGCATATTATTTTAAATATTAACATATAATAAATCAGAAAAAGAAATAACAAGAAAAAAAATTCACAAAATTTTTAATTTTATTAAAAATTTTAAATCTTTAAAATGCAATTATCTAAGATGAATGTATTGTTTTTTTTTTAATACAGGGTGATTCACTACCAGTGTGACAAACTTTAAGAGGTGATAGAGCACAGTGCAAGAAATAATTTTTGTATAGAAACACTTAGTCGCAATCACTTATTTAGTCATAAATACTTTGTCTCACTAAAGTCGAACCCAGATATTCATTCACAACTTTAACATTAATGAAAATAGTTTATTGATATTTTTAAAAGACTTGCTTTACTATGAGTGAAATGAGATATCATCACTGTAATTAGTTCAATGACCTATATGTACTCTGAGCTACATCCCATAGTCTAGATCAGTGTTGTTTGGATGCAGATCGTGGCCATTTCCAGCAATTCTCGGAAAATCATCACATTTCATAGAAAGTAAAGTAAGTTTGTTGAAAATATCGGTAATATACTGTTTAACCACGCTTCTAAGAACTCCAGTTGGCAGAATGCCAAGCCGACTCCATTCACACTGTAGGGAGAATAGCCCCGGCAAAAGAAGCTAAAATCACCGCTCTTTATCTTAGGCAGCGTACTTACGGCTTACGGACTTCCCCATTTTCGACATGGACAAGCCATTTTCGTCCACGCGCAGTTCGCTCCAGGTTTCTAACAAGCGTGGTGCATCAGTATTTTCATTATTGTTAAAGTTATAAACAAAAAAAGTTTTGTGTTGGAGTGAGACACCTGTCTGTATCTATGACTGCATAAGTAGATTGAGACCCAACTTCTCTATACAAAAAATCTTTGTTTGAGTGATATCTATCACCTCTTAAAGTTTGTCACACTGGTAGTGAATCCCCCCTGTATATTCGCTGAATCAGTATAAGAACAAAACTAAATAAAAACAAAACCATACTTACTTGAAAAGCAACTCGAATGCAATGAACTTTTGAGATATATTCCCTGTCTGTCTGACATCTCAACATATCTGTCCTAGCAAAAACAAGCTCAAAACATTAATTCAGAAACATAGAAAAAAATTGTATAACAGTAATGAGAAACATCAGGCTACATATTTTGAATAATGAATTTAAGAATTAGTAAAAGTTTTAAAATGGAAACACAAATCCCAAAAATACAGATGCACAGATCAGCGATAAAAATGAATTTAACAATTTTAGTGATTCAATCATAAGTTTTTGATATACTAAAAATGAAGTTTGTTTTTCTTCATCATGCACAATTAAATTACTGTTACATGAAATATCAATTTTGTAGCATGGTGACTGTTATAAATTCCATAATTTGACTATAAAAAGCAGTTTTCTCTTCTTCCCCACATTGACAAAGAAGGATGAATCAAAAAGTAAGCTATACTTAGCAATAATTGGCTGATGTTTTGTAATGGGAACAAATTCACTTTGTGAGGATGAAGAATAGACTTAAGTGAAAGCAGGGTATTTGTGTGGCTCCTACATGCATGTTTGGTAAACAGTTTGTAATGGTGCATCAGCAGGATACGTTCTTGAAATTGTACATTCGACAAACTGTACACATTTTTGGGCTAAATGCTTCAATTACACAGACATTCTTTGTGAAATTATTGCTGTTTATGTCAAATATATAATATCTCTTTGTTTCTGCATTTGTTAAGTGCTACAAACAATTAAAATATGAACACAGAGATCTGAGTGACGATTATCATGATGGATAATCTTCAAGCAGCACCATTCCTAAAAATGTAGATATAATCAAGCATCGATTTCAAACAATATATGCATAAAAATCAAGGAAATTGCCAGTTCACTCGGCATTTCCTTTAGAAATAATGGTAGATGGGATTTCTATTTTAGTTTAACAAGTAAAATTTATAGGTAAACTTATTCTGCACTTTGATAAATCTCATCATTCATTAAAAGACTATGTCAAAAATGATCTGCAGACCCTGATACTTAATGTTTCATTTGGGTTATTATTTAAGGGCACAGAGCACTGCCTTATTAAAAATCAACAACAAAAAAATATCTCTACCCTTTTGAAAAATAAACAAATGTACACCTAGTTGAACCCAGAAATCTCTTGTAAAAATCTTTCTCATACCACCATATACCTAAATCTGCGTGTCCGAGAGCTTGCCAAAATTATAGAATTCCCTTTGTTCTTTCAGAAAAACAAAGGAGATTAATAAGTCATGCTGTAATTTAATTGTATTTATTTTACATATAATTTATAAAATCATTCAAAATTAATGTTTCTTATCATACCTAAAAATGACATACATATATTTTTTTAATTGTTACCAAACATAACTATACACCTCCTTTTGCAACAAAGCCTTTTTCTATTCAAGTACTGCCCTCTTTCTGCTTCAGTTATGCCCTTTTTAATGATTAGCCCCCTGCTCTTTTTCATTCTAAAGTGAACACTAATGATACTTATGCATACTTGCTAACTCTCCCAATTTTAGCGGGAGATTCTCAATCGAAAAAAAAAAAAACATCTTTGAACCAGAAATTTTGTTTAATGAATGAAATCAAGTAGATTTCAAGTGACTACCATGTAGAAGAAAGATACACATAATTAAATAAATTATCTGGTTTAAAGTATACTTTTATGATTTAAAAAAATCAGAAGGTTAGCAAGTATGCTTATGGTCTTCAATAAAACTACATAAAGTGTGTATGTCTTTTATTTTACATTTTTACTCAGGTGCAACTTATTTTTCTATTCACCCTTGTACTATTTTACAATGCTAAAACTGAAAAAAATATGAAGCAAAATTTCTGTTCTTTAATATATAGAGAACTCCAATGAATTACTTAACAAGAATGCATAGAAGTATCCTTTCCATATAAAATTAGCCATTTGTAAAGTTTGTCAATAAAGAAAGTGAATGTTCCAAATAGAAATGATTGAAGTTCACAAATTTGTGAAGCTAATGTAAAAGAAGGAATTTTCAAATACTCAGACACAGGGGCAAAGGAAAAGGAGGGGCTCATAGGGCTAAAGCCCTCCCTATTCAAAATCACATACAGGTAATTTTATTAAGTCATATTTGAGCTGCTTCAAAGACTATATTTTCTGCCTTCAGTATCTCATAATTCATCAATGAAAAAACAACTCTGTACATACAGAAATATTATAAATTTCAATTACATTTCTAAGTAATAAATCTGCTTATAAAGAGCATTAACATTAACTCTGCAGGGCATACTTTTGCTTTGAATTCATTTCATTTAATATTTTCAAATTTTCATGCAGCAGTTGATTAATTTTACTGCAAGTAAGATGTCAAGCAGTTTCAGAAGATTTAACTCTTATGAATGGCAATGGGAAATATGATTGTATGCATTGACTTTCTAGGATTGTTTATTTTCTGTAAATTCTGCACCCCTCCACAACTCCCCATTATCTCATAATTTGATAATCTACAATTTTTAGTATGTATACTAAATTTTCTGCCTAAAGTAATTAAAATGTTGATTTTGTGGTAATATCACTAATAATTAGGACATTTTTCAAAATGATGAGAAAGTATTTTCGGATTTATACAGAAAGATTGCCAAAAGGTTTTTTGATAATACATAAGAAGGAAAAATTATGAATAAAAATGCACAAATAAAGAATCAGAAAGAGCAGATAGCAGTTTCAGACATAGCATAGAGACTCCTTAACAGTACTGAAGCATGGGTGCCTGCAAAACAAAATTCAAGGAGGGGTAATATTGTGGAACGGATGTATCTATAATCTTTTAGCAAGGCAACCTTATTTTAAATGGAGAATATAAAAAATAAATAAATAAACTAATCTAAGAATTTTTTGTGAGATTCCCATGTGCCAGACAACTTTTAAACAGAAAAAAAGAACAACAACAAAATACAGAAGTGTAACAAATAAGACAGAAGAAAAGTCTAAGAATAATCTTCTATCGACAAATTTCAAAATGAAGAATTGAAACAATTTTTTTTTTCATCAGGAAAGCTTAAGATATTTTAACACATGAAATTAAAGAGAAAAATGAAATTTAAAACTGTTCTCCAGGAAAAAGGGGGTCAGGCTTGTGACCCCCCAGACTGTGATATTAAAAGTAAAGCAACAGTAATGAATATCGGACTGTAAAAAAAAAATACAATGGTTAAATTTTACTTAAAGTTTTATATATATATATATATATATATATATATATACACATTATGAATGAAATGTTAAACAAATAACTTTTCTTGAGTTCTAAGCATCTCTACAGAAAGAAAATAAAATTAATACTTATATAAATTGAAAAGTGATACCATCTACTGGAATAAAACACCAGAGTATCCAATGAAAAATGTGATGCTAACATTTAAAGTGAAAAACAATAAAATTTCAATATTTAATTCCTCTTGACTAACTACTTTTCCAATTATCTTAAGCTAGCCTGCATTATAAATCAATACAGTGAACTTAGTGTGGATTTCCAACAGCCACCATTTTTTGTCCACACTAACCACATTAAATGATGAAAACATTTGAATGATGTAAAAATAATCTATAGTGTTAAATTAACTAAATTCAGTTTTTGGAAGAAATTAAATAAGTTATGACTTTCTACTAAAGAGAAAAAAAAATTATTAATTTATTAAAAAGACAAGTTAATGATAATATTGTTAAATAAAATATGCAAAAAATTAACAGTAAAATTTTAAAAAATTGCCATAAAAATGAACATAATTTTTACATAATTTTACGTTATTTAAAATAATCTACCACTTCTTTTTTTGAAATTGTAGAACAAATTCTTTCTATTTCTTTTACTACGTTATTTTACAATTTTACAAAACACTCAAGAATTTGGTCTGTTACATGAGTCTTTTGATTGGTGATATTGGCAAACACAAGGGTGATTGTGTGTTCATGTAAAAATACCTGAAATTTTAGCGAGAAAATGTTTCTATATGGAGAGAGAGGAGAGACACAAGTTCAAGAAATTTCAGAAATATAATATGTATATATATATTACCTAAGCAGTCGTATGGGAATTAAAGCCTCCTCATATTTCTTAGATGCTGTCTGATACAGCGCTAATTCTCTCAAATCTATGTTAGATTCAAAATCATCAAAATCAGTCAGATCAGCCACCTGCAATAAATGAAGCTCGTTCTACAGATGGAAACAAATAAAACAGAAGAAGTTCAATTTAAATAATAGCATACAAATACAATTAACATACATGCAATGAAATCTTACTAAAATACATCTTTCACCCATGATATAAAAATGTAACTTTTAAAGATCTAATACAATGTCACTTTATTATGGAAATAAACTTATGTCAGGCCTAAAATTAAAAACAACAACAAAATTCCACATTTTAGCCACAATAACTTTTGAGAAAACATAATTATTGCTGCCATCAAGTTTTTTATAGTTGCAAAATACTGTAGTAGATAAAAAATAACAGTGGTCTACAAGATTTTCAGAACAGATAAGTCAATGAGTGTTTTATAAAGTATATTTAATGCTGAAACAGAAAATGAAATAAATTTTTTATGATGTCACATTTTCTAGTTATATAACTTTAAAGATCCCTATTATGTTATTTTTGGCCCATAATAGAAATGATCTGCAAGCTTAAAAAACAGGGTCATTCATTACGGGACCAATAAATAAGGAGGCATCCAATGAACAACACTTTGACCAATGGGTCATCCCTGTGGAACCTGTTTGAAATCACACAATCTGTCAAAGTAACTAAAGCCATTTGTGGGTGTGGTTGTGTATGGCATTCCTGTTAAATTATGCAAGTTTAGTAATGTCCTATACTTCTTCCAACTATGCATGTTTAAATAACATACAGTAATAAACTTGATCACTTTGAAAATTTTATAATTTTTTAGCAAATTCTCGAGGTTGCATAATAAAACTGTGATACTTGAGGGAGAAAAATGGATTTCCTTTTCATAATCATCATCAACAAAAACATAAAACTTAATTACTGCAATTTCCATTCTGAAAAATTATTCTTCAATTTGCACTAGTATAATCAATCCCAGTTATTTGATTTTCGAGAAAATTGCACTGAAAGCAGACTAGATGACTGCAAAATTTTCCATTTTTGTAGTATACCACATTGTCTTTTAGATAAGAAAAATATCTTTGAATTTTACAGAATTATAATTCTGGATTACAAGAAGCTTTTCTCTAAAAAGAAAGAATTTCTTCAGATAAATATTCTGCTATAAGTATGCAAACCATCATACACCTTCTTAATGCGGTTCTCCAAGCAGGGCTGTAGTGGGGGATATATGGTGCTATGTGCCATATACCTTTTGGATTTTCTAAAGAAAATTCGGTACTTTTGGTTAGCCAGTGATATATATAAATGTATAAAAACACATACAGTCGAGCCCGTTTATAACGAGCCCGCATTTAACGAGATTCCGGATTTAGCGAGGAAAATGGAGACTTTTGCTTGGTATAATGTTTATAAATGTATTCAGTATACTCTTTTAGCGAGCAAATTTTTGTACTTTGAACGGATTTAACGAGGAAAATAATTGTGAAAGCAAGAAATAATTACAGAAATAATGATTGAAAAAAGGAAAATCACACAGCTTTCCTAGAATTCCCCCATTCCTCTTGTAAAGAAAAAATAATCATTCTTTAAAGTTATCCAACAACAGTTGAAACCATCAGAAGCAGGTATTGATTCTTGGAAAGGAGTTGGTGTGAACTGGACGCCAATCCCATTGTCCCTTTTAGAGGAAGGGTAAAAGGGACAATGGGATTGGAATGAATATGATATATATGAGAATGAAATAATCCCAACTGATAAGGATTGGAATTCCAACACACTTGGTGCTCTAGAGCAGTTAAAGATGGCGGATGCAGACGGGGTAGGAACGGCTTCAACTGGCATCATTTATGACGACTCCTCCTTTCTATAGCTTGATCCAATCCAAATCAGGTGTAATTACCTGTTTCAGAACTATGTGTAAGAAAATCATATTTTCGGCTTGTGCCTTTTCTTGAGAGCGTGTTTTTTATTCTGCTGTTTAAAATGTCGAAAAGTAAAGTTTTATCCGTAAGAGAAAAAGTGAAAATTATAAAACTTTTAGATAAATGTGAAAAAAATGTTGCAATATGTAAGCAGTTCAACTGTGCCAACTCGTTTAAAAAACAAGGAGTCCTTAATGGAAACATATGAAGCGAATGTGACTCGCAAATGGTTGAAGAAGTGTGAAAAAGAGGAAATGGAGGAAGCTCTGTTAAAATGGTTTGTTCAGCAACGGAATTCTTGTTTGCCGATAACTGGGCCCATCATTAAAATTTAAACTGAAAAGTTTGAAGCTCAGGTAGGTTAGACAGATTTTTCATGCTCTAATGGATGGCTACATTGTTTTAAGCAATGGCACAACATCTGTGCAGGAAAAAATATCGGCGAGGCTCCAATGTGAACGACAAGGACGTGAAAGACTGGTCGGATTGCATAGGGAAATATTTACGTGAAAATTATACTGAACATAACATCGACAATGCCGATAAGGCTGGCGTCTTTTACAATCTAATCCCTTATCAAACAATGAAGTTTAAAGGTGAAAAATGTGTGGGTAGTATCTGAAAAATCTCTTCACTTTGTTAATGTGTTGTAACATGTAAGGCAAAGAAAATAAAAACTTTTTTATCGTCAGTAAACCTGCAAATCCAAGATGCTTTAAAGGGGTAAAAAGCCTATCAGTGACTTACAAACCGAACAAAAAAGCATGGATGACTTAGGAATTAGTTTAATTCTATTTTCACGAGTGGGATAAAGTGCTCCAAAAACAGAAAACAAAGATTGCAGTCATGTTGATAATTGTTCTGCTCATCCACTGATCAGCAACTTAAAAAAAACATGAAACTTGTTTTTTTACCGCCAAACTCAACCTTGGTGTTACAGCCTCTCGAACGTGTTCTTATTCGCAGTTTCAAATGCTATTATAGAAGGTAATTGATTCTGATGATGTTAGAGAGAAATTAAACAGATTAGAATCCTAAAATGTCTGTTCTTGACGCTATACACCCTGATGACAGATGCTTGAGGAAATGTGATTCAATCCTGTATCTAAAACTGTTACAGGAAAGCTGGATGGATTGACAGAACTGATGGTGACTTCGAAGATGAAGATGACTTACCACTCTCAGTCTGTTTGCAACAAAATAACATTGAGCAGTTTAACGATGTTTTAAACATCAATGAGTACAAAAAGGAACTATGTGTAAGGTGTTTCATTATTATGATGATGGATGATGTCTTAACCTCGGGCATACTCTTCACTGAGGATAGCGTCATGAAAGTGATAAATGCGCAGGAACAGGAAAATGCAAGTGATAGTGACTCGGAAGAAGAAACTGTGATTAAAACACCGTCACGTGATTGTGCTGCACAGTCATTACAAAATCTTGAAGAGTTTTTTGAAGCAATGAAAAATATTGATGATGCAACATTTAAAATGCAATAAAGTTTTACGACGAAATATAAATGAAACGAAATTTTGTAAAGTCAAACAATCAACTTTGGGTGAATATTTTTGTCATTCTTATTAAAAATTATCAAGCAGTAATTCACGTAAGTTGCTTTTTATGTACATACTAGTTATTAACTTGGATTCGGATTTAGCGAGCGACCGGATTTAACGAGCATTTTTCCGTGCCCCAAGCCCCTCGTTAAATATGGGTCCTACTGTATATACAATGTATACACATATATCTACATATACAAATATGTACATACATGTATATACACACATATGTATGAATATATATATGTAATGTATATACATATATATTTATGTATGTTCATATATCACTGGCGCCCGGCTAACCGAAAATTCATATACCTTCTGTTTCTCAAATAAAACTATGGCATATACTCTCTGCCTATAGCGTATACCCTGCATACTTTTTTTTCTTTCTTTTTACAACTACAGCACTGTCTCCGAGAAAGATTCAGTATTTATTTTGGTATTAAGTTTTACTAAAAATTATATTTCATTAGTCTGTAATTCTTCCAGATGAATAATAAATTTCGATACCTGTGATTATGTTAAAAAAAATATTAATAATAAATAAAATAACGAACAGGTTTTTATTTTAGTTGCAAAAAACTAAGTTATAACAGTAGCAAAATAAAAAAAATGGTTATGAAATATCATAGTTATCTGCAGGGGTGGGGAATTTTCAGAAAATCTTACCAGTCAAGAATTTATTTTAAAAGCCCAACATATAATTATAAATTATTATGAGAAAATTGACGAAGCTGCAAAAATAATTCAATACTACAATGCATTTTCATATATATTTTTTAAATATAAAATTAAGAAATATATACAACAGAGGAAAGTTTAGTGAAGAATATAACTTAGTGTCATGTTTACATCATGGCAATTGGGAGAGTTGCCCACAAATCTACCTTTAAGTTTAGCAAACACTTCTTTTCCTCACACTTATTGTTAATCAAGCCACCCTGACGCACAGGTTAACAATAACTGTGAGGGAAAAGAAGTACTTGGTAGATTTTAAGATCATTACCGCCTTTTAAGAAAGGATACTAGTCGTATCTTTTTTTAGAATGTTATTGGTTACATTTGTCTTTTTGCCATCAGTGCCTGCTGCAGAAAATGAAAAATAAGAAAGCAATTTTTATTTGATATTTAAATATTACTAATGAATGGAGTTATAAAGTTGCAGTATATTGAATTTATGCAATTTTTTCACTGGCTTTGAAATATTGGGGGAAAATAAAAATGAACTGATACTATATGTAATTTCAATTGACTTTTCAATGTCAGTTTCCTGGTCCTTATCTTAGATCAGTAACAATGGTAATACTGAATTTGGGTGACTGACTGCTCTACTTTTTTCCATGGCAACGGAAGGATGAAGTGAAGAAGACAGATGACCTTGAGAAGCCAATAGAAATTTGATAGAGTATAGTGATCATGTCCTGTACTTTTTAACAAATTTCAACTTTGCTTGTCAATATATAGCATGTCCCAAAATCTTGGCTTTTATTCCTTAAATATTTATCATAGACATATGTTATAAATTACAAAGTTATGTAAAAAAAAAGGTACATAATTTTATTAAATCGTTTAAAGTTTTCAGGGATTAAATTTGAAGAAATACAAAATTTAAATTTTTATATGAACCATGTACAAAAAATTTTCCAATGAGTAAAATGTGTCCCATACATTAATAAGGTCATATACAAAATTTCAGCATTTTATCATAAAAAGTCTCAGAGATATGAAAATACATAAATGCTGACTTAAACCACTTTTTGATGCCTGGAAATAAGTTCGCAAGGAAGAAAAATCATGTCGGATGATCGCATTTCAGGGGTTGTACACAAATTACGTAAGAAAACAATGATTGCATAATCTAGCTGTAAACATTTACATTTTAATTTATGATTAACCTCTCATCAACTTTGTTTAAACATATCTCTGTGACTTTTTATTATAAAATACTGAACTTTTGTACATGACCTTATTAGTGTACTAGTATATAACCCCTGTCAAAAATGATGATCTGTGTTTCAATTTCATAAGACTTCATACAAACAAACAGCATAAAGATTTTACTATTTAAATGTTTGTATTGTAGAAAAGTACATTTTAAAAATGACAAATGATGAGCTTTTTTTTTACTCAATATTTAATTTCTGAAACAGTTCACCGATTGGACAAAACATTCAAATTAAATATTAAAAAAAATAATCCATGTGCAAAAGTGTTTGTAAAAAAGTATTATCAATGAGTTTCTAAAGAGAATGGCTCACCACATAGCACATAATGGTTTAACAATTGCACAAAACATTAATATTTGTTAGTTTTAAATTGTCTACGTTAATAGTATAATAAAGTTTTAAATTATTGCTGCATTAAATCAGTTATTACAAAATCATTGATTTGTTTATTTACATTTTATTTTTTATATTGCTAGTTGTAGTTTTTAAATTATTATAAATATTAAAGGCTAATAAAAATCAGTATTTCTAATTAAAATCTATAAAAAGATATCTATTTCATTGATAATTTTGACAAATTATAATTACAATTTATTATAAGTATTTACAGTCTATCCAAGGAGTTACTCTCTTAGTTTTGCCACTGTGCTTATAAGATAGCAGCACCAAACAGCAAATGAAATGGTGCTTTCATAAGAACGTGTATTTTCCTGAAAATTTCTGAAGTCCAGTGATTTTGGGTTGCTCATAATATCTTTCAAGAACATCAATAGTTTAAAGATTCCACTATAAAAGAATTCTGTAACGATTAAGAACGATAAACCCTCAAAACAATGTTTAGATCAACAAAGATGTTTAAACACCTGTTGACAATCAGCACAAATAATTTTGATGAGTGAGTCTCAAAATTGAACGCACAGCAGCATTTATTGCAATAATAATAATAATAATTAGTAAAGTGAAACACAATTTCTGAAAATTTCACAAAACATTAAAATTAAATATTCAATGTGTTAAAGTTTTTTTTAATTATTATTTTAAAATATAATGAAAATGAATGAATCTAGAATCTATAATGAAATGAAAATGAATGAATCTAAAAAATTAATGGCTCACCAAACCGCTTTCTGCTTGTTTACACTATTTCAGAAAAAGTGTTTACAGAAAAAATTGTTTACAGAAATGTTGATATACATGTTTTATATTTAAATATACTGAACAAACATGATTTGCTGGAAAAGAAATTATCATTTAGTTGTCATATAGTAAAAAATAATGATAATCAGCAGAAGCAGGTGTCAGAAAGAACGTTAAGTCGAAAGCATATTAAATAATGATAATCAGCAGCAGCAGATGCAGTCAGGAAGAACGTAATTTCGAAAGAAGAAACACAATAAATAATTCTGGTGAAGTGTGTCGATCATGATTTCACATTAAAAAGTCTTGTAGTCTTTTCTTATTTTATTTGACAACACAGTAAACACAAAAGTAAATTAATAAAAATTATTAGACTGAAAAAATATTAAATTTCAGGAGAGCTGCCAAGAAGCTCCATTTTTCACGATACAAATTATTCCAACTGACAAAACAAGTCTTCTAATCAGTTCGAGGTTACGTCACATTACGTAACGTGCGCCGTGAGCATAACCCCGCCCACAGAACCTGTGATCAAGGATTTCGTAACATCCTGCCCCACCATGAACACATGGGGGTTCATCAAAAATTTTCAAAAATATTACATCATACATATATAACATCAATACAAGTAACCTAGTTTTCAATTAACAAATACCTCAATTAACTAAATTGTACACAATTTTCAAATAAAAAATAATATTAAGGTATTCAAGTAAACAATTTAACATAATATTATTCAAGATCAATATCTATTCCAAGTACAAGATTTAAATTAAATTATAAAAGTAAAATAATAATAATATATCCAAGATAAGATTCAAGAATGAAACCAAGTAAGTAAAACAAAACATTTTTAAAGTTTTGCCCAAGAGTTTTCAAGAAGACAGTCAAATATAAAATAAATTATTTAAATTTAAAATAATTCAGGTCAAGATAAAACTGTCCAAGATACAACCATAGTCCTGGAAATCAAAGTTTGATATGCTATCTAGATCAAATCATGAACACAAGAAAATTTCAAATATTAAATTCAAGAAACAATGCAAATATATAATTCAGTGATACATACATACCTTCTTCAATAAGCACAAAAACAAATTACAATATCTTCTATTAAAAATATAAAAAGAAACAGTTAAAAATATTATTCATGTACATTCTATTATCAGGCAAAGAATTATTTTAGAAAAATTCAAAAAGGATAAGTAAAAGAAATTAAAGTCCAATTCAAATATCATCAAGAAAAAATTTAGAGTCTTTTGAAAGTAAAAAAAGTTTTTTCAGTTTTTCAAGTCACTAATTTCAAGATTATACAAGAGATTTATTGGTCTTTTAATAATGGAATTGTTTGTTTTCACTTCACAAGACCTTATTTTTCCATCTCTTCCAACAAATGTTTTTGTAATTCTTCCCAACTTCCAGAAAGCTCTAGGTAAATGTTCATCATGCACAAGAACAACATCATCTATCTTGAAATCAGAAGTTTTATTTTGATCCGTGCAGTGAGCAGATTTTAAGTTGAGGAGATATTCATTCTTCCAGCGCTTCCAAAAATGGTTTAAAATTGTCTCACGTAAACGAAAACGTTTCACTAAAGTTTCTTTGGTTGCTGGTAAGGTTAAATCGTTTACTTTTATAGTTGGTAAACACAAAACTCGTTTTCCTATAATAAAATGAGCAGGTGTTAGAGGAAATGGTTCATCTAGTTCTGAATAAATGTAAGTCAATGGACGAGAGTTTATGATAGCTTCTACTTCAACTAGAAGAGTTTCCAGTTCACTTAGAGTCAACGACGATTTGCCGATGACTTTACGTAATGTAAATTTCACTGAACGCACCATTCGCTCATAAAAGCCACCCCACCAGGCAGCACGTTCGACAATGAATTTCCAAGAAATTCCCCGATCGGCGTAAAACTTTTTTACGTCCGGATGGCGGATAGCTTTCCACATTTCTTTTAATTCAAGTTCAGCTCTTTTGAAAGTCTTCGCATTGTCCGAGTAGATTATAGCACACAGCCCTCTTCTTGAAATAAATCTGCGAAATCCTAATAAAAATTCTGCCGTTGACATGTCTTTCACAAGCTCCAAATGAATTGCTCTTGTAATATCGCAAGTAAACAATAAGATGTAATTTTTATTCTCACTCCCCTTCACATATAGGGGCCCCGCAAAATCTAGGCCTGTAACGGAAAATGGGGGTGCTTCGTTAATGCGGTCACCTGGAAGAGGTGCTATTACTTGTTGACCAGGACGTATGTTAAATTTCTTGCAGATTGTGCAGTTGTTGAGGACTGATTTTATGCACTGTCTACCTCTCAAAATCCAAAACTTTTCAAGAGTTTGTACCAGTGTGTCTGATACTCCTGCATGCAAAACCCTTTCATGGGAGTCTTTAATAACCAATTCAGTAAATTTATGTTTGGGAGGAAGCACGATAGGATGTTTATCATAAAATGGCAAGTTAGCCTTTTGTAACCGCCCTCGTACCAAGAGTAATCCTTCTTCTGACAACACAGGATTTAGTTGCAAAAGGTTGGATTCTTTAGGGATATTTTTGTTAAGCTTCAAGCATTTTATAACCTCAGGAAAACTTTCTTCTTGAACAAGTTTTACCCAAAAATTTTCGGCATTTTTTATTTCATCAGCTGATAATTCCGAAAGATTTCGTTTTTCTGCTTTTAGTTTTACATTGAAAATAAATCTAAATACCCATGCAGTTACTCGATACAACTTCTTTAGTGAACTATACCTTGACAAATTTAAAACTTGAATTTTATCAGCATTATTTGTATTAACTACACAAGAAATAATTTCTGCTTTTCGAGACCGCTCTTCGGAAACATTAGACACTTGAGTTGCGGGCATTTTAACTCTGGGCCACTGATCTTCAGGCAAGGAAAGAAATTCGGGACCGTACCACCATTTTTGAGAATTGACCAATTGTTTTCCTGAACAACCTCTAGTGATTAGGTCGGCAGGATTAAGTTTGCCTTCGCAATGTCTCCATAAACTAGGATCAGACAAGTCATGAATTTCAGAAATTCTATTCGCGACAAATGGTTTCCATTTTTCTTTTGATCCTTTTATCCAATAAAGGACAATTTCAGAATCTGTCCAGAAAACAAACTGGAATACCTGGAGAATATTTTTAAGATAATTTGCAAGTCTTGCACCAATAACTGCTCCCATCAATTCAAGACGTGGGAGAGTTAATTTCTTCAAGGGGGCAACTCTAGATTTAGACATGACAAAACTAGTTTTAAATTTTTCTTTAGATGTTTGATATCGTAAGTATACTACTGCGCCATAGGCTTTAGGATTAGCATCTGTAAAAATATGTAACTGGAGAACCTCATTTTCCATGATCAGGGTGCTAAAGTAATATCTGGGAATTTTCAGTTGTGAGAGATCCTGTATTTCTGAAATCCAAGTTTTCCATTCATTTTCTAACACACCAGAAAATTTTTCATCCCATGATATGCCCATTACCCATAATTGTTGCAATAAATATTTAATTCGAATAATAAAAGGAGTGATTAACCCAGCCGGGTCAAACAACATAGCTGCAATTTTCAAGACATTCCGTTTTGTACAAGAATCATTATTTAATTTTGATAACAATGGACGTAATTCTAGTCCCAAATTATCTTCATTATTGTTCCAAGTTAAGCCTAATACTTTTAGAGAGTTATTTGGTGGATCGGAATTAGAAATAGGTATGCTCTTATCAATCCATCTTTTCCTAAGCTCCTTGGAATTAGTTTCAAATTTTCTTAAATTCATTCCCCCTTCTTTCAAAATATTAACAGCTTCATTAGATAAATTAAAAGCCTGTACAACATCATTTTCTCCGGTAAACAAGTCATCTACGTAAAGGGATGAATTAAGGATTTCAAATGTTTTCTTGTAAGAGTCTTTATATTTTTTTATATGTTTTTTGATAGTACAGGCAAGGATAAACGGACTGCAGGTGACACCAAAAGTAGCCCTAGTCATTCTATAGGGGACAATTTCTTTATTTTTGTCAAAATCTTCATAGTATAAAAATCTTAAATAATCGCGATCTTCTTCCGCTATAGATATCTGGAGAAAGGTTTTTTCAATGTCAGCTGAAAGGGCAATTTTGTGTAATCGGAATTTTAAAATAATATCCAGAACATTTGGGTTCAAGTTAGGACCCGGATTCAGGCATTCGTTTAAAGATAAGGAATCTGCTTGTTTAGAGGAAGCATCGAAAACAATCCGAGTTTTTGTTGTAATTTTATCCTCTCGGATGACAGGTCTATGGGGCATTTAGTAACAGTTATTCTCGGAAAACGTTTTAGGGCACAATTCCACTATACCTTCATTAACTTGGTCAAGCAAAATAGAATTGTATTCTTTGAATAAAAACTCATCTTTCAGGAATTTATTTTCCAAACTAGAAAACAGCTTTTTTGCTACTTCAAGATTATTTTTAAGCAAATCACGATAATTTTTCCATAAAAGACGTGTTTCATAGTGACCATTCACGAATTTTAAGTTTTCTTGAAACCCATTTATTACTTCATAATTAGAAATTTTCTTTTCATTACTTTCAATAATACCAATTGCTTCAAGTTCCCAAAATGCTTTTAATTGAGTATTTAAATTTTCACCCAAAACATTTAAAGATGTCAAATCTCTTTCTTTCGAATAGCAAATTACATTTAAACAAGAAATAGAATTCATCGAATAATTATCTGGCATTTGTCCAACTAATGTTGTTCCGAAAATAGACGTTTGAAAGTATAATTGCTTGTTTATTTTGGTAAGCGATCCACATAATGTTTCATAAATATAATTAGCTCCTAACAAAATTTGAACTGGTAAATTTACCTCGAATAAATCAGCTAATTGATATTCCTTTGAAATAAGGTTTTGAACCTGAGGATTAATATTTTGACATAATTGGGTACCACAGATTTCATCCGTAATTAATGCCTCAACATTAACCGAATTATACGGATGATATCTGCTTCTCAAGGTTATTAATACACATTCAAATTCTTTTTCTGTAGGATTTCTGTTAGAAAATGTGTAAATGAAAAGTTTTTCTTTTCTTAAGATTTTGGCATTTAATGCCTTTGCCAAATCACTCCGAATGAAGGTTTTTGTGGAAGCAGAATCATATAGTATTCGGGCAAATAATTTTTTAGATCCACTTTCCACCTGAACACAAGCTGTTTGCAGTAGAGTGATATAATTATTCCTCAAATTTTTTGACTTATGAATAGATTGCATTACTGTTTCGTTTTCAGGATTTTGGCTAACTTGTTTTAATTTTGAATCTTGATTTTCAACCAATTTTTTACATTTTGTTTGTGGGCAAAATAAGTGATTATGTTGTGTGCTTTGACATGTTTGACATGGCTGAATTTTTACTTTACAACCTGACTGTAAGTGTTTGAAAAAGCATTTATAACAGCGTCCGTCTTTCTTTAACTTAAATCTTTTTTGTTCATTGGATAAGATTTTGCATCCTAATCCAGTATGTGTATTAGAATTGCAAAAAATGCAAACACCTTTAGTAACAGTATTTAATGCAACTGATGTCGGGAAATTATTTTTTACTTTAAATTTCTCTTTAGAATATTCAGCTTTCGAACGAAACGTTTCCTGACCTTTCAACGAAATTCCTGACACCAGATCTGCAGCCTCCCTAGATTCGATTTCAAACTTGATGAATTTCATTAATTCCCCTACATCACCCAGTTTCTTAGGATCCCTTTTTCTGTGAAATTCTACCACTAAATTATGTGGCAATTGTTTTAACAAAATAGGTATTAATATATATCCAAATTTATCTGAAGCAATACCCATAGATTGCAAATTCTTAATACTGACTTCACTTTCATCATAAATATGTCTGAGACCCTTAATATTTGATGAAGATTTAACAGGTTCGATTTCTAATAATTTATTAACAAAACAACTAATTAACTGGTCTTGTTTTCCGTATCTTTCTTTTAATAAGGTTAAACAAGATTTATAATTATCTTCTTTTAAGGCAAAACCAGCTACTGATTTGTAAGCTTCACCGGTTAAGAAAGATTTCAAATATAAAAATTTATCAACAGTTGTTAATGATTCATTTGAATCTATAGCGCTTTCAAAACTGTTATAAAATTCCAAGAATTTACTTGAATCACCACTAAAGGTGGTTATGTTTAGTTTTGGCAAATTGACAGGATTCTGTGATGCATTATTTAAATTAGAAGTACTATTATTACTTTTCACGGATTCAGCTTGCTCGACCTTGAATTGCTTTAATTTACTTCTTATATTGGTTTTCGAATCAGATATAGCTTCCTCATACTCAAGTGACTTTTGTATTTCGTTTTCAAATTCTGTTGAATCATTTATTAATTCTTCAATTTTTTCATTTAAATTTTTAAGCTCATCTTGTTTTTCTTGCAAATTTATTAAATATTCAGACAGTTTAAATTTATCATTGTCACTTTGAGTATCAATACTTTCCATAAATCTATCGATAGAAGTAATTAATTTAGTGCATGAAGTTCGAGCAAGCTTACGTTTTGATTTTAACTTATCGACTTTTTCCATTTTAGAATAACAATAATAATAATAAAAAAGCTTTTTACAGTACCTTTTATCCGAGCATAGTCCACGAGAAGAGAAAAAAGAAACTTCCAATTAATATTTTTTCCTATATATTCACGTCCATAACAAATTTGGAACAATTTCTTGATTTCGCGGGTTTCCGCACCATATTAAATAATGATAATCAGCAGCAGCAGATGCAGTCAGGAAGAACGTAATTTCGAAAGAAGAAACACAATAAATAATTCTGGTGAAGTGTGTCGATCATGATTTCACATTAAAAAGTCTTGTAGTCTTTTCTTATTTTATTTGACAACACAGTAAACACAAAAGTAAATTAATAAAAATTATTAGACTGAAAAACTATTAAAATTTCAGGAGAGCTGCCAAGAAGCTCCATTTTTCACGATACAAATTATTCCAACTGACAAAACAAGTCTTCTAATCGGTTCGAGGTTACGTCACATTACGTAACGCGCGCCGTGAGCATAACCCCGCCCACAGAACCTGTGATCAAGGATTTCGTAACATATAGTAGCATATGTTTTTCATTAAGCTTAACATGGCATTTCGCTACAGTCGATTCGCAAACCAGAGTGGTCGCACCCGGCATGGTTACCAACGCTCTCCTACCATTGCATTTTATTATAAGTAGATGGGGCACATTTTATTCATTGGGAAATTTTTTGTACAGGGACCATATCAAAATTAAAATTTTGTATTCTACAAATTTAATCCCTGGAAAAATTCAATCGCTTTCATAAAATTCTGCACTTTTTTTTACGTAACTTTGTAATTTATAACATATGTCTATGATGAATATCTTACTTATAATAAAATTCGAAGGCAAGAAAGTGTCTGTAACGGTTCCGGGCACGACCACTCTGGTTTGCGAATCGACCATAGTTAAACGCCATGTTAGGCTTAATGAAAAACCTGTGTAGCATATCACAGCTAAATGATAATATCCTTTACTTGAAATCATGTCTGTTCAGCATATTTTTCTATAAAACATGTATATCATATACTATTATAATGTTTTAAGTTCTTAATTAAAAATCCAGATTAAAAATCAGAATTCCAACTATAAACAAACGAACATTGTTGCCATTCAGCATCACAAATTCAAATGATTCACAAATGAACGACTCTTTGAAAGCTTCAAATCCGATTCTGCTGTTAAAATATTTGTAAAAGCTAATTAAATCTTTTAAATCTTTTAATTTTTTTTAAAACCTTCAAAACTATTTCATATAAAACATGAATATCAACGTTTCTGTAAACACATTTTTTCAGAAATAGCGGTGATTTCGTTCGTAGCGAGGATTTGAGGTGATCTATTCAGTATAGTGACGCCATCTACCGGTGGATTTTGAAATTTTAAATAAAATTTTAAATAACTCTTTTTGTGCTGTTATATGTGAACAGATGGACAAACCAGACGACGACTATAGGTGCTACATATTTATATAATTATGAACGCACCTAATAAACCCATGCAAAGACGTCCACTTTATCTTTTTTGTTCTAATTCTTAGTTTTTCTTTAATAATTGTTGAGCGCGATATACTGCTGTATTTTATTTTTGTGCCAACATTGATTTGAGTAAAACCTTTCATTTCATTTTTGAAAACAATGCAGATTTAATTTTTAATTAACTGCAATTTATAATCAAAAAAGATATTTTAACGAAATGTAAGTATACTTTGTCAGAAGTCAGTTAAAAAAACTTTGGAATGGTACATCATTTATTGTTGTGCGTTTTGTAAAAGTGTAGAAAAAGAGATGTTGACAACAGAAATAATATATACCAGTAGACCCTTGCAAGGATTTCACACTGCAACTCTTAATATTTTTTAGCAATAACTAATATTTTTTAGATGTAGGTTTAAACTTTTAAAGAAAAATTAAGGATACAAATATCTGCAAACAACATCAGTCAAGCCAAAATATCATCTCATTTATTCCATGAAAGTTACAGTATAAACTAATCAAAGAAATATTAAAGCTTTTAAATATTTTAATTTAGTTTAAAACCTTCAAAAGCTATTTCATATAAAACATGAATATCAACGTTTCTGTAAACATGTTTTTTCAGAAATAGCGGTGATTTCTTTCGTAGCAAGGATTTGAGGTGATCTATCCAGTATAGTGGTGCCATCTGCCGGTGGATTTTGAAATTTTAATAAAATTTGAAATAACTCGACAAAATTCTGCAACTATTATATACTATATTAAATTTCAAACCATTCAATTGGGTAGTTTTTGCGCTGTTATATGCGAACAGATGGACGAATCAGACGACGACTATAGGGGCTACATATTTATATAATTATGAACGCATCTAATAAACCCGTGCAAACACGTCCACTTTATCTTTTTTATTCTTTTTTTTTTTTTTTTATATATCATTGTTGAGTACGATATACTGCTGGTTTTTATTTTTGTGGCAACATTTATTTGAGAAAAACCTTTTATTTCATTTTTGAAAGCAATGCAGATTTAATTTTTAATTAACTGCAATTTGTAATCAAAAAAGATATTTTAACGAAATGTAAGTGTACTTTGTCAGAAGCCAGTTTAAAAAACTTTGGAATGGTAAATCATTTATTGTTGTGTGTTTCGTAAAAGTGTAGAAAAAGGGATGTTGACAACAGAAATAATATATACCAGTAGACCCGTGCGAGGATTTCAAACTGCACTCTTAATAATTTTTAGCAATATCTATCATTTTTTAGATGTAGGTTTAAACTTCTAAAGAAAAATTAAGGCTACAAATATCTGCAAACAACATCAGTCAAGCCAAAATATCGTCTCATTTATTCCATCAAAGTTACAGTAAAAACTAATCAAAGAGATATTAAAGCTTTTAAATATTTAAATTTTGTTTAAAACCTTCAAAAACTATTTCATATAAAACATGTATATCAACATTTCTGTAAACAATATTTTCTGTAAACTTTTTTTTTTTCAGAAAGAGCGGTAATTTCTGTCATAGTGAGGCTTTGAAGTGATCAATCCAGTATATTGACGCCATCTATTGACGGATTATAAAATTTTGCTTCCATCATAAATAAAATGATTATTTATATACGTAATTAAAATATAAGGAATACATAGTACCGCGTAATTTGCATTTAATTTTGCTTATGTAATCAAACAATGAGTTATGTGGTGAATCACGCTGTTTAGAAACTCACTGATAACACTTTTTTACAAAAACTTTCGCACAAGGTTATTTATTAATATTTAATTTGAACGTTTTGTCCAATCATTGAACTATTTCAGAAATTTAATACTAAGTAAAAAATATATATATCTTCATCATTTTTATTTGTAGAAATCATTTGTCATTTTTAAAATGTACTTTTCTACAATACAAATCTTTCAATAATAAAATCTTCCTCCTGTTTGTTTGTATGAAGTATTATGAAAATGAAACGTAGATCAATAATCCGTCATTTTTGACGGGGTTATATACTAGTTTAAGGAATAAAAGCCAAGGTCAATGGTTTTGGGACACCCTGCATGCATGAAAAAAAAAAGCAGGAATACCTTCAATTTTACAATGTTGGAAAACAATCACGTAAGGTCAATAACAGGATTTCCCTATTGTATATTAAAAGAGTTTTCTATTTTTAAAGCTTAAGAGAAGATAACAGATATGAAAACCGGCACACAACAACTGGTGTTAATTGAAAATTTTTCTGTTATAATTCAACATAAGAAATCAAAAAACAAACCTCACCTCAGCCTGAGCAGAAACAAAACTTTCCACAGAAGACACACTGGTTATGGTCCTCCTGTCGAGTGACTCAGTAACTCTCTCATGCCGAGAAGATATAATTGACTGCGTCTCCGATCGGAACAACACCGAGTTAGAATCTAAAAACAACTGGCTACACGACTGCTGCAGCCTGTAGGCTTTCTCTAAAATCTTCTCTAGCATATGCGTGAATTTTCCTTCTTCAGCATCCTGAACAGAAGAAAAATGGATCATCAGTTCTGATAAGATTTTACACAATTTGACATAAACATTACAATACAATCAATTTGATAAAATAAATAGTATTCATTCCAAAAAAACGGTGCTAATCACTAAACAAGTTAGAAATTGTACGACAAATGAGGTGCGTTCGTACTATAAGTAGTTTTATAAATATTCAGATCTTGGTGCAATAGCTGTCGTACTCTTATGCAAAAAATGCAAAAACGCATGAATACAAAATTTATTTTATTTTATATGCAGATTTTCATATTATAGATAATAAGTTTATTTTATGAAATTAAGTTTCAATACCAATTTCACAAACAATTAATTACAATTCTGTTACATTAAAAATATACTATTCACAAATATCCAATACAAGACAATGTAAAAAAAAAAAATCATTGTTATTATCTCACTGAAAAAAATGAATTATGTCAACTGTTATTATGAAAGGATTCATTTCCCTAATAAAATAAGTACATTTTAAGTTGGCAACATTTTATCTTTTGCTGACATTCACTGAAAATTCCAATGGGAAACTTAAGCCTAGCTTTGAAAATGTTTATACTTAAAATCCATATTTAGACTCTTTTTTTTTTTCCCTTTAATATCTATTTCTCCAGAAACATCTATCCAAAAAACTGTTGGTAGGTTATAGGATTGCTATAATTAATCCATTTTAGTATACAAATTCGATTTTTAAATTTAGTAATATGGAAATCTTAGGACTCCATCTTAAATAGGACGTAATCACCATGGCAACCAAGAATCATGACCTATCATGGGATATCACTGAATTAATCACATATGATAGGATTTAATAGAACGAAGAAAACTTTTATTAATATCTTTTTAAGTTTTGATTCAATTTTCATAAAATTTAAAATGACTCAGCAAAATTCTGCCACGATTATATGTATTAAATTTCAAACCATTCGGTTGGGTAGTTTTTGCACTGTTATATGCAGACAGATGAACGGACCAGACAACGACTATAGGTGCTACATATTTATATAATTACAAACACACCTAATAATAGTGTTCATTCCAGAAAGGATACTAATCACTAAAAAAGAACACTATTGAATCAGGAAAAGGGCAATATTTCACTGGAAAATGTATTCTGTTTTTTCTTGCCAATAAAAAATGTCATTTTTAGTTGTATTAAAATAGAGTAACCTTAATTTCAAATGATTTAATGAATTATAATTGTTCGAGTTCCACAGTCTAATGTACACTAATACATACGAAACATGACAATATCCTTCTTTTAGTTTTGCATTGATTGGACAATCAAACCTATGAAACTAAACTCTCCCTATGTTAGTCTCCTTACATTAAGAGTTTTATTCCATGTACCAACATGATACTGATAAATCATACATGAGTGTTGTTATCCGACATTGACTGCATGCAAAATGTATTCATATATACTGGCATTGGTGCTTTTCCACCTACCAATTCAATAACAATTTTGTCTTCATAGTGTATATATATGAATGCCTTTTGCATGCAATTGATGTCTGATAATGACATTCATATATGATTGATTTATCAATGTTGTGTTGGTAAATGGAAAAGCACTCTAAAACTAAATATATGTAAATTTGATGTACATGAAGAAAAACAGCAAAGTTTGAAATAACTTTTTAAAAATAAATAAATAAATAACAAATAAAATATAAATAAAGAAAAAGTACTTTTTAAAAAATGATATTATTAGCATAAATTAGGATGATTTATATAAGTATTAGACAAACTTATAGTACATATATTATTGAAACATATTTCAAAGATTAAAATCTGTTTCCAGATTCTACAAATCAGAAAAACTTTTAAAAATAATCATAATAGTTAAAAACAATTCGAATAGTGTTTAATTTGGCACACTGTCAAAGCCATATGTAGCTCTTATCATTATCTTTTCATACTGTTACAAAAGTAACAGTAATACTTTGGTTCTTTACTTTAATATGAACTGGCTACATTTTGATTTTTTTTTTTTAATTTGCATTGAATTTCCATTTGTTTTTTTTCTACCCCAGTAATCAAAAGTGGAACACTTGTTTTGTTTTTTTCTAACTGATTATGCAAATTTAACATGAAATAAATATTAGATGGGCTCGTAAATGTATTACTAAAAAACATGAACTAATAAAACCTTGCAAGCTATTTACTATTTGCACTAAGAAAATCTAATTTGATATTTGCAGATTTTTAATTATATGTAAAACTGATGTACAAAACTTTATCACTTGCAGCTAATCATAAGTAAAAAAAAAATAATAATACATGTTTTTAGCTTATAGCTAGCTCGCTATTGAAATGCTGGATGAATTTAGGTTTTCTCCTTTGCTTTAACAGAAAGTCATTAAAACGGGCAGCCACTATGATAAACAAGAAAGAAAAATCATGCATCAAGCATAGATTATGAAACACTTTCCAACACATTCAGACTACTGTTAAAAAGCTTCACAGTTTACTGAGTAAACAAGGTCAAGGTTAAACCGGGTGGGGAGGCCTACCTTTCGGCTTAAGCTCAACTAGTCCCGCCCAAGCATTAAACATTTGAAATCCCAATTTCAGCAATTACTACCAATAGCGCAAAAAAATTTCCTGAATTCTTTCGTGCAGCCCTGTATATGGTCTATAGATTTGTATGTATACTACACAGCTAACATTTACTTCAGTTATTAAATACATAGCATAACTAAAAATTCCTCTTCAGCAATTTCTGTCAATAAACGGAAATGTATGTGAGATCTTTTGAGCAGCCCTGTATAGTATCTATAGAATTTATATGCATCAATTAATATGAAAAAAATTAGTTACATTTAAAAACGAGTACTACAACTGGAAACATGCTACCAGCAATTATTGTTCATAGACAGTTCCGTAACCAAATTCTCTTGAGTGTCCCTGTAAATGAACGATACATTCTATGAACAACATATTCCACAGTAAGCGCCTTGTAGTACACTGTGCAGTGATACATATCAATTTGAATAGGTTTAAAATAGTGTAAGATCATTAAAATACACTGCAAACTCTTTTTCCCCATAGACTGTAATGTAACAGAATTCTTTTGAGTATCTGTGTAAAATAACCATAAATGCTACACACTTCATTTTCAATACCTAACATGCCATAGTAAACCCATCCCCAAAAACATTTTTCAATTTCAAGGCAATCCGAGTATATTTACTCTAGTTAGAGCACAAACAGATGACAGACAGACAGACAAACCGAATTCATAAACACTTTTCAACTATGTTGGAAAGTGTTAAAAAGGGATGATTGAATTTCATAGATTGGCACTGCAGCTATTTTAATGAGGTGTTTGACAAAATGACATAGATTAGCTTTTTAGATAATAAGATTCAATACAATGTACTGTAACTGATAAAAGAAACGAAATAATTTAAGATTTATTCTTACAGTTAAGGCAAGAATATCACCAGGTGGTGGTCTGTATGCAGCTAAGGCATCCTCCCAATATGCTATAGCAGTTTCTAGAGCTTCCATGCCTGAAAAAAAGATAAGCATAAAAAATAAATAAAAAACAATTAAACAAAATTAACACACTTAGCAAAATCTCATTAAAACAAATTAAAACTTTAGCTATTAACATCGTGCTTTAAAAATTTACACCATAACTTATCACTATAAGCTTGATTATTCTAAATAAATAAGAATGTGTGAATATAATTTTTAAATCAAAGTTTGTAACTATTGTTAATAACTGAAAAACAGTTTAATGTAAACTCCAAACCTCCTACACAAAACTACACAAAAAATGTAACCTCAAAAAAAAAAAAAAAAAATGTGTAATGTAAAGTAATGTGAATTTACAGTAGACTATTAGAGAAATTTCTGACATAATAGAAAATATAGATTAATATAGTAACAAATGCTTAACCCTTTACTGGGCATGCTTAAATATTTTACACAAGAAGGTACAAGGTTTATTTTATACAACATAATTGTTACTCTATTACAAATGCAAGCTATTTCACAACAGTTATAAGGAATATATTCAGGAATAGAGAAATGTGTGACTGAGTCAAAAGCATTCATCAGGGCTTGTCTATCTTGCAATTACGAAGATAATGGCAAATAAAATGATCTGCCCTCAGATACATACAATTTAAAAGTTAGGATATATTGCAGTTAATAATTATAATTTAAATTTTGAAAACAAAAAGACAAGTAATATTTTGACTAATATTAATATCTGTATCATTTCATGGTTATTTCTAAACATAATTTTGTCAAATTAAAAAATGTGTGTGTGTTGGGGGGGGGGAGGCATTAAAAAATATCTGTACAATGTTGTCATTTCTTAAGACATTTTCTCCTTCACCCTGTAATCCAAACTAAGGCCATTTGTAGAGGTAAAAATTAGCGGTCGCCACTCACCATGTGGCGGTTAAAAAATCAGCCATTGATTGCCACCCTAGTCGCCACTAGCCAAGTGGCGATTACAAAATCTATTATCGATCGCCAAGTGAAATACACTATTTTTTATGGAAATATGCATCTCTACATTGATTACATCTAATTAGAGAACTGATTGATTCTTTTTCCTACCAGATGCAAACAGATTTCAACGGCTTAGCTGTATTTTCAATTTTTCGGCTTTTTCTCATAAGCTTACTCTTTAGTTGGATTATTTTTTCAAGAAATACAGTTTTATTTTGCAAAATATATTCATCAGCTTTGATTCCACATGCATTTCAAGTAATTTATTCTTTTTTTCCCACCGGATACAAGCGGATTTTAAGGACATTTTAGTATCTTCAATATTTCAACTCCCGCCACATGCGAAACAGTTGAATAATTTTTCTTCAAGAGATATTGTTTAATCATGCGAAATACACTTATACTCATACAATTGGTACATAAAAAACTCTTATAGAAAAATATTTTCATATACAACGATTATAATTTATCTAGATGTCAAGAAAGTTTGAAACATAATAGTGGCCACTCACTTTAAAAAGTAGCCACTAATGAAACTGAGTCTGCTGGCCACTGGCTACTAACTAAATTTCCCAGTTTTCATCTATAGCCATTTGATTTTCATCTCTTTTTATATCTGGAGGGTTTCCTTGGTCACAAATTCCAGGATGATAATGCTGCTAAAAAAATCTTGGTAATTGTCAAAGGCTGCATCATTCATGGATATAGGGATACAAAGTATAGCGTGTCGCTATGATATGAGTCTCAAAAAGAATGTTGATTACAGTGAAACAAAATCGAAGGCTGTATATCAACATACAATAACAGATTTTGTTGCATTACAATTTGTGTATTACAATTTATACTCTAGCATTTTTTCCCACCTTTTACATTTCAAAGAAAACTTTAGTAACAAATAAAGATTCGTGTAATTTTCGCATGCAGAATATGAGATAATTTAAATTAATGAAATGATTAATTCCACTGCATATGTCACAACAATTTTCATTTTACAATATTTCAGTTAAGATCCTACAAACCAGGGATCTGTTTAGGAAATTTTTCAGTTCTTTAAAGACACAAAAATTTTCATCTTAAAACAGGAACCTTCACAAAATTCTCAGCTTAAAACAGCACCCTTCACAAAATTCTTTATCTTAAAAATAGAACTCTCACAAAACTATTTTACCTCCAAACTGAATCTTTCACAAATTTAACCATTTAAAAATAAAATCTGATCCGTCACAAAACAGATGAACTCATTAAAGAATATATTACTCAGCTTTTTTTTATACATAAAGGAATGATACACATAAACCTGAATAGAACAATATTTTCGAATTCAGACATTTATGACTAGAATTTTCACAAATATAAAAAAAATATATATTCACAATTTCACAAAACAGGATCCTGTGAGAAAAATCTGAACAGACCCCTGGAAATAAATTCTTTATTTTTACTTGCAATTTTTCATTATCAGTTGTATGCACAGTGAGCAGATGGTATAGTAACTATAATGCAGTTTCATCAGTCCTGTGAAACATTTGTACTGATTTTTTTACATTCATAGTGTGTACAAAAATTAAAATTTTCATGCAAGATTTCTCAGAACAGTATATTTATAGTATACTGCTCTATTGGGTGTGTGGGTGGGTGGGGGGGCAAACAAGCAACAAATAGTAACCGGGCTGCAAGAAGAGAATTCTGAGTGAATGAAGCACTTATTCGATATTGGCTAAATATACATACGTATATATGAGCATTTTTGGTCCCAAATCCAGGAAATAAATATTAATAAGAGGCACTAAAATATTTTCATGCTTAAAAAATTAAAAGATTTAATTTACTACATGCTTCTATAAAATCCTTTAAAATTTTCCATGGGTTTGTTTACTTAGAGGGATATATATATTTTTTTCAGATTCTACAATACTCCTAAGATTGTTTTATTCCTGTTCAAAATCTATTAATGAATTGTTGAAACTCCTATACATTTTATCTTAATTACTCATTCCTTAAAATTTCATATTATAGTTAGTCATTTCTTTTTTTTACTCTATGTTTTCCTTTGAGAAAAATGAATGATCTAAGGAAAATTATGTGTATTTTTTATACCCCTGACTTTTAGCACAAAAAACAAATGACAAAAAAAAGTGTGCAAAATGCACAAGTATATAAAGTATTTAAAATAAAAATCTACCAACAAACAAGCATAAAGGCTATATAGTAAATGATACTGATCATTTTATTACTTTGTTAAATATATAAAACAGCAGTCATTAACCTTTTTGTTCTCGCAAGCACCTTTAACTTTTAAATCATCTTACTGCACGTATGTGTAATTATGCTCATCCATAAGTATACATAATTCAAAATACACTGATGTTCTATGAATATAGATGAACATTTATAGAAGTTAAAAAATGCAAGCAGCAATTTAATTAATTTATTTTGCAGCTACCAAGGAATGGAAGAATAATGAAAAGAAGTCTGGCATTTTCCAATTCTTCTTTTAATACATTTTTCATAACAGATTTCATATTTAAGGAGAAAAAATATACAGATTGAGAACATTCTCCTCCCCGTTTTCAATGAAAACCATTTCTTACAATTTTACAAAAGTGTAAAAAATATGAATATGTGTAAATTTATAAACATTTCAGTACATCTTTACTATAGCAGCTCTTGAGGATTAATCACTAAGCAACTGAAATCTATCACCAAGTTATATGAAGTAATCTGTAACATTATAGTTTTATATATGACATATATAATAATTTATAGTCATATGTGACATATTAATATAACATATGGAATATATGATGTAACTACAGCATATATGAATGTATGTCATATATACACTATATTGCCAATGATGATTGGTCACTTGCGATTTTAGACGTTTTGTTAAATATCTGGAGTGTAAACAACATGACTGACGTCATATATTTCCGCGAAATTTTTTTCCCGAAACCCCATAAGGGGCCGTCAACAAACTGAAGAAAAACAAATATATTTTGGATAATCCTGTAAAAACTAATATTGCAAAAAGCATTCAAACTGTAGATTATGATTAAGTGGCTTATTGTAATAATTTGGGTTCATTTGTATGAAGATAGCATGTATACTCGAAGAGAAATTCACGTTTTTATAAAAACAGTCCCAAATTTTACCAAGTTTTTTGCTTATAATTTGCAGAGTTTTTAATATAAAAACAGGTTATTTTCAGAAAATATGACAAACAAAATTGTACACAACACCCTGCAATCAAAATTAAAAAATAATAATAATTGTATGGAAAATGAGCCGGTTTACTAAATATTGTTTCACTGCGCATGCGCGAATTCAATCAAAATATACTGTGCATAATATATTAGCTAAATATATAGACCAACTTTTATGAAAGTCTCAAAAACATAGCTTGAAAATTCTGATAGTAATCGTCGATAGAATAAGCTCGAATATCGGTGTTCCCAAAAGGAAGCAAAAAGATGAGGGGTTGTATCAAATATAGAATGAGAGACACTTCATTCTTATTATGTCAACTTTCATAAGCTGGTATATTTGGATACAACCCCTCATGTTTTTGCTTCCTTTTGGGAACACCGATATTCGAGCTTATTCTATCGGCGATTACTATCAGAATTTTCAAGCTATGTTTTTGAGACTTTCATAAAAGTTGGTCTATACATTTAGCTAATATATTATGCACAGTATATTTTGATTGAATTTGCGCATGCACAGTGAAACAATATTTAGTAAACCTGCTCATTTTTCACACAATTTTTATTATTTTTTAATTCTGATTGCAAGGTATTGTGTACAATTGTGTTTGTCATATTTTCTGAAAATAACTTGTTTTTATATTAAAAACTCTGCAAATTATAAGCAAAAAACTTGGTAAAATTTGGGACTGTTTTTATAAAAACGTGAATTTCTCTTCGAGTATACATGCTATCTTCATACAAATGAACCCAAATTATTACAATAAGCCACTTAATCATAATCTACAGTTTGAATGCTTTTTGCAATATTAGTTTTTACAGGGTTATCCAAAAGATATTCGTTTTTCTTCAGTTTGTTGACGGCCCCTTATGGGGTTTCGGGAAAAAATCTTCGTGGAAATATATGACGTCAATCATGTTGTTTACACTCCGGAAGTTTCAGGATAATTCCTCATGTATCTTTCCAGATATTTAACAAAACGTCTAAAATCGCAAGTGACCAATCATCATTGGCAATATAGTGTATATATGAATTTGGCAATCACCTTGGTGAAATCGTAACTGTGACCTTGGCATATTCCTAAATGTGCAGACAGCTGCAATAAGTAAGTAAGTACTACAATTTCCCAAGTACAAGAAAATTGGCTGTTGGACAAAACTCCACCTGTAGGCCTATGGTTGTCAATCTCTGGCATAAATAATAGGGACATAGGACAAAGACAAGATCATATATGCGCACAAATTGCTTACCCATTGTTCCCAACTGCTGAGGTGTCAATACAGTAGCTCCAGGGTCCAGTGTTAAACTGGAAGTAAGAATAGAGTGCACAGATTGACGATCACTACTTATGGAGCCCTGACGATGTCTGTACACACTAAGATTAGCACCTCCTCTTGTTAGCATTATATCTAAGGGGAAGAAGACACAAGAATAAGAAAGCCTGAAACTGTCATCTACAATACAATATTCAAGAGTTATATAACAAGTGAAATTAAAAAAATCCCTGACGGCTCGGTCTACAGGCACAGGTAGATTTCGAAGACGCAGACCGTGGGGCGCCTGTTTGTCGGGAATTGCAGAAGAAATGACCTTTTTGCGATGATGCTGCAGTTGGAACCGCCTACTTCGAAACCAAACTTCCTATAAAAAACATGTCAATATAAAAGTTTTAGATAATATTAAGAGGATTTATAATAAATTTAAGCAGATTTGAAATCTTCGTAATTGACGAAGTTATGATTTTTTTTCTTCTAAAACCCCCGTTCCCTCCCCCCTTAAGGCAATTTTTAATTATATCAAAAATCTGTCATACATAAGTTTTTGGCCCTGTTCCTAGAAGTAATAATAACTTTAAACGGATTCGATACGTATCATAATTAAGAAATTATGGGGTTTTTTCTGTTTTATTAAAAAGCCCCCCCCCCCCCCCCCCCCCGTGGTTGGATTTTGCCCATTAACGAACTTGACCGCGATTTTATGCCCCTTGATTTTATGTATCAGTTTCGAAAAGATGCAGGAGTTGGAACCGCCTACTTCGAAAAATAACTTGTCTGCAGGCGGAGGCGCAGCTGGCAGGGATTTTTTTGTTTTTAATTTTTTTTTTTGCTATAATGGTTGGTCCTATAAATAAAAAAAGAAAACTGCCCAGTTAAACTGAGGGCATTGAGCTCACAGGCTATTCACACTAATTGTATATTATGCTATTTTTTCAAAGAATAATGTCACTCGAAAAATAAAGAAATCGACACTATATTAAAGGGGGGGATAAGCACCCTTTCCCACCCTGTATACTTAACCAATAAACCCCCAAAATCTAATCAGGCAAGCGCCTTAGTACAATGAATTTATACACAAAATTTGAAAAAAATCGGATAATTTTGCTTGAAAAACCCATTTATCTAAATTAAGGGAGGTGAGCCCCCCCCCCGTTCCCCCCCTTTATACTTAACAAATGAAAACCCCAAACTAATCAGGCAAGCGCCTTACCACAATGAATCTATATACAAAATTTGAAGAAAATCAGATAATTCTGCATGAAAAACCCATTTATCTAAATTAAGGGGGATTAGCCCCCCGTTTACCCCCCTTTATACTTACCCAATGAACACCCAAAACTAACTACGGAAGTGCCTTATCACAATGAGCCTATATACAAAGTTTAAAGAAAATTGCATAATTCTGCATGAAAAACCCATTTATCTAAATTAAAGGGGGAGGGGGGTAGCCCCCCGTTTCCCCCCTTTATACTTATCCAATGAACCCCCAAAACTAATCAAAGAAGTGCCTTATCACAATGAGCCTATATACAAAATTTGAAGAAAATCGGATAATTCTGCATGAAAAACCCATTTATCTAAATTAAGGGGGAGTAGCCGCCCGTTTACCCCTCTTTATACTTACCCAATGAACACCCAAAACTAATTAGGGAAGTGCCTTACCACAATGAGCCTATATACAAAGTTTAAAGAAAATCGCATAATTCTGCATGAAAAACCCATTTATCTAAATTAAGGGGGGGTGGTTAGCCCCCCATTTCCCCCCTTTATACTTAACTAATGAACTCCCAAAAATAATCAGGGATGCACCTTATCACAATGAACCTATATACGAAATTTGAAGAAAAACGGATACTTCTGCATGAAAAACCCATTTATCTAAATTAAGGGGGAGTTAACCCCCCCTTTATACTTAACCAATGAACTCCCAAAACTAATCAGGGAAGCGCCTTATTAGAATGAACCTGTAAACAAAATTTGAAGCAAAACGGTTAATTCTATCACGAGTTATCGCGTTACGTACGTACATACGTACATACATACATACATACAGAACGAGCGGGCACATTAGCTCTCAGGCTTTGATAGCCTGTGAGCTAAAAAAGAAGAAAACTGCCCAGTTAAACTGAGGGCATTGAGCTCACAGGCTATTCACACTAATTGTATATTATGCTATTTTTTCAAAGAATAATGCCACTCGAAAAATAAAGAAATCGACACTATATTAGGGGGGGGGGATAAGCAACCGTTCCCACCCTGTATACTTAACCAATAAACCCCCAAAATCTAATCAGGCAAGCGCCTTAGCACAATGAATTTATACACAAAATTTGAAAAAAATCGGATAATTTTGCTTGAAAAACCCATTTATCTAAATTAAGGGAGGTGAGCCCCCCGTTCCCCCCTTTATACTTAACAAATGAAAACCCAAAGCTAATCAGGCAAGCGCCTTACCACAATGAATCTATATACAAAATTTGAAGAAAGTCGCATAATTCTGCATGAAAAACCCATTTATCTAAGTTAAGGGGGATTAGCCCCCGTTTACCCCCCTTTATACTTACCCAATGAACACCCAAAACTAATTAGGGAAGTGCCTTATCACAATGAGCCCCCCATTTCCCCCCTTTATACTTAACTAATGAACTCCCAAAAATAATCAGGGATGCACCTTATCACAATGAACCTATATACGAAATTTGAAGAAAAACGGATACTTCTGCATGAAAAACCCATTTATCTAAATTAAGGGGGAGTTAACCCCCCCCCCTTTCCCCCCTTTATACTTAACCAATGAACTCCCAAAACTAATCAGGGAAGCGCCTTATTAGAATGAACCTGTAAACAAAATTTGAAGCAAAACGGATAATTCTATCACGAGTTATCACGTTACGTACGTACATACGTACATACATACATACATACAGAACGGGCGGGCACATTAGCTCTCAGGCTTTGATAGCCTGTGAGCTAAAAACTTGTCAATATAAAAGTTTTAGATAATACTAAGAGGATTAATAATAAATTTACGCGGATTTGATATCTTGTGAATTGACGAAGCTATGATTTTTTTTTCTTCTAAAACACCCCTTCCCCCCCCCCCCCCCTTCGGGGCCATTTTTAATTATATCAAAAATCTATCATACATAAATTTTCGGCTCTTTTCCTAGAAGTAATAATAACTTTAAACGGATTCGATACGTATAATAATAAAGAAATTATGAGGGTTTTTCTCTTTTCACAAAAAGTCCCCCAACATTCCCCCCCCCCCCCCCCTGGGTCGATTTTGCCCATTAACGAACTTGACCCAGATTTTATGACCCTTGATTTTATGTATCAGTTTGGAAGAGATTTATGCAGAATTTTTCCAGTTATCGTGGTCAGAAAAAAGTGACATAGACAGATAGATAGATAGATAGATATGAACTGGGGGTGGTTTTGGGTTCTGGGAGTCATAATCGGCATAGATCTGCAAAAATGTTTCAAAATTTCCAACTTAGGTGAGAATGTAATAGGTAGTATTTCTTACGAAATCTACCTAAAACTAGCCCTAATAATCTTACATTATGTAAAATACACTACACTACACTTAGAAAGTACTCAGAGTTTTGCAATAAGTGGGACAGCAAAACACAGTACTATCTCAGAGTTATGCACTAAATAACTATAGCATCAGATAAAAAACTAGTCGGATGTGCCAATCCCAAAACTTTCTTCTATCTCAGTCATGTTAATACTTCAAAATTCGCTATCACATCGCCAATAAAATCAATATTTTTCGCCATTCTGTTGTACGTCAGCTGCTTGCGAATCGTCGGGTTACCGGGATGCGAACAACCGATGTATACTAAACTACGAAAAGTCCTTCTGGCCTGAATCGACAGGAACAGATAGCCTCCCTATTCCTTGGTTTTACGATTTCAGCTAATTTTACTGGAAAAAACGAAGGTAAAATCATGGAACCTAAATAAAAAAGATTCAGTCCCAGTTCTCGTCAACATTGAATTTGAATGAGAATATCGCCAAATTAGTCATCTACAGCCCAGTTGGCTTCATTTATGGCAAGTTATTTTGGTCGCCAAATTTGGCGATATTCCGCCAACTGTCGCCAAGTGTGGCGAGAATTTGACGTTGGCGAATATAAATATATAGTGATAAGCATATAATAGGATTAATGGTTACAACAATGAAAGAAAATTTGTCGAAACCATGTTAACTAAAACTCATAAATTAAACCCGTTTATGGATGAATTCTGCTGTCTTGTTTGAAAATGTCAGCCACTCTAAAATTTCAAACCGCTCTATCTCAGCCATTTTTTAAGATAGAGGCAAAACAAAAATTGTTCCGGATTCTCCGGATAAAGGCCGAACATTTAACGAAAAAAAAGTTTTAGGATTTCTAATTTTTTTGAATTTGCACATCTTTTTGAATTTGAAATCTTTAAATGGCTATCGCAGCGCCCCCTTTTGTCGAAATATCCCCAAATTCTAATAGAACCTGCTTGCCATAGCCAAAAACATAGAAAAAAAAGTGGTTCAATTTGAAGCATAACTTCATACACTTTTAGATGGTACAATAGTGAAAATGGAACAAAAATATCGATCACAGCGCCCCCTTTCGTCGAAATATCCCTAACTTCTGATAGAACCTGCTTGCCATAGCCAAACACATTGAAAAAAAATTAGGTTTAATTTGAAGCATAACTTCATAAACTTTCGATGATACAATGAGGACACACAGACGGACAGACAGACATTTTGTAAAAACATGTTTTTCGGAATCTTTGACCCCTAAAACGTGTAAATCCGTCGAAAACCGGAAGTCGAAAAAAATTTCGATTACAATACTTTCTTCTATTGTAGATAGAAGAAAGTAAAAAATTATATAAGTTAGAGAACATGATCCAATACATATACAACTCTCAAATGAGATTTTCAGTGATAGTTCTAAAATTTTCCTATGCACAATTCCTCCCCCCCCCCCACATCAAAAAAGAACTTTTGTGTTTAGTTGTTGGTTTCAAGAGACACAGACTTCTACAATTCCACATAATAACCAAATTTATTCTTTATAAAGTAGGTTAATCTGCAACATAATTGGGCTTTGCAAATAAAACTCACCAACTGGCAAATAGAAATCTAGATTTGGCTGATAAAATTTTACCTATACCAGACAGTATGACAAGTGGTCTATTGGCTGGCATTATGTGAGTGTGAAATCACATATAGATGACCTTGTGGTGTGTTTAAGTAAAAGAATTTCTTTAGAATCATCATTTTCTAGAAAAACTGCCAAAGAAAAATATGCAGAATTCCTCCCGAATACTATTCAATTGGTGGAATGGGTATTTATAATCCCACTTAACATAGCTTTAATTTGTAGATGAATTGCATAAAAACAGCATTTCAAATTCAGGTCTGGGAAGCTGCATTAAATGATCATCTAGTCACCTGTTTCAACTAGGAAGAAATGCAATGAAATTACTGTGCAGAAAATCTAGTGATTGTAAAATTAAGTAAACTTAGCATTAAATATATATAATTTTAAAGTAATAAATGTAAATAAAATTCATGTTATACAATAAACAAGCTTTGGTACAGTTTTATTTTGTAAATCATGGATACTATTTTTGAAATGTATTTGTCACTTTTTAATTTGTGCTTCGTAGAAAAACAAGGCTTACCAGCCACTGCAGCTTGAGGTAGAATATTTTCATTTCTGCAAAACCTGGACAAAACTAATGCTACAGCAATAGTTACTTTTATAAGATTAGAATGCTTTTATTATAAAATGACACAACCATGGGAACTTTTAGTACAAAATCCAGGAAGGGGCAAAATTTTGGAACAGTTGTATACCTGTAAGCCTGATGCTAAGACAGTGTTTTTTAAAATGGAATGTATAAGCATGAAATAAGCTAAACTAAAAAAAATTTTTATCAGAAAATCCCATGCAAATAATCCATATGTTTAAAACAATTTTTAAACATATGGATATAGAAAACAGTACAGAAATTTAACAAATAAGAAATCTTAAAAATCCAAAAAAAGGTCTTCCAACTTTTAAAAAAATGAAGAATTGAAACAGTTTGTTACTTTTTGGGGTGGGAGATCTTAGACCTTTTTCTACTAGTGTTTAATCATTTTAAGTCATTTAAAAAGAGTGCATTCTTATCTTTTTTCAAAATCATCTGAGAAAAAGAAAGTTTGATTAAATTAACTTGAAAATCCCGGGAGAGCAAATACCCTTTCATGCTCCCCCCCCCCCAATTTCCTTCTGTCACCAACTTTTTTTTAGTGATTCAAAGTAAAAAAGCAATTCTGTCTCTTAAAAATGAAACTAAATTTTCAATATCCTTGCACATTTGATAAAAGTTGGCTGTTTAAATATGTTGGCTAGAAATCACTTTATGACAAGTGATTAACTATAGGTCACATATTTCGTCATTTTCTAAGACAATTTTTGAGATAATTAATGACTAAAAAATATATACCATTTTTTTTTTTTTTTTTTTTTTTTTTCATGTATGCTGTAAGGTTTTTCTCCCTCAAAATTTACTTTATAAATTGATTTGCTTGTGATACATGAGTATGTGGGATTTGATCAGCCTCTGTGTATATATGATCATAGGTCACAGAAAAATCATTGGGCAGCAATTTTGTATTTAAATTTACAAAACAAAGAAGCAATACAGTGTGAATGCTGTTCAATTTTAGCATTTAATATTAGATCTTAATAAAATAAAATCTGTCTCAAATATTTTCTCCTATTTTTCTTTGAATTTTTTTCTACCCCAAATGAAGTATGAAAAATCAGGATCACATGTTACATGACAGCACAGTATCTAAAAAAATACAGTCATTAAAAGAGTAACTATAAATTATTTGAAAGTAATAAAATAAAATAAGTAAGGTAATACAGTTTATTTATAACTAGATGGAACCCGTCAAAATTTGACGGCAAACAACTTGATAATACCATAAAAGTAAAATTTATAGTTGCTTTAACTTGACAAATTTCATAGTGGGGAGCATAATATGATTAAGTGGTCACAGACTTTTCCATCGATAAATCACATGAGGGGTGTATGCAAAATTTAGAAAAGTACACCCTTGGGGGGTCAAAGTGGGGGGATGGACATGGGAGATGCATAATATGATTAAGTGGTGACAGACCTTTCCAATGATATATAACATGAGGTTGTGTGCAAAATTTAGAAAGTACCCCTTGGGGGGGGGGGCAAAGTGAGGAGATGGACACCGGAGATGCATAATATGATTAAGTGGTCACAGACCTTTCCAATGATATATAACATGAGGGTTGTGTGCAAAATTTAGAAAGTACGGGGGGGGGGGGGGCAAAGTGGGGAGATGGACATCGGAGATGCATAATATGATTAAGTGGTCAAAGACCTTTCTAATGATATATAACATGAGGGTAATGTGCAAAATTTAGAAAGTACCCTTTGGTGGGGGCAAAGTGGGGAGATGGACATCGGAGATGCATAATATGATAAAGCAGTTACAGACCTTTCCAATGATATATAACATGAGGGTAATGTGCAAAATTTAGAAAGTACCCTTTTGGGGGGGGCAAAGTGGGGAGATGTACATCGGAGATGCATAATATGATTAAGCAGTTACAGACCTTTCCAACAATATATGACATGAGGGGTGTCAACAAAATTTAGAAAAGTATCTCTTGAGGGGGGCAAAGTGGGGAGATGGACATTGGAGATGCATAAAATGATTAAGTGGTCACAGACCTTTCCAATGATATATAACATGAGGGTAATGTGCAAAATTTAGAAAGTACCCCTTCGGGGGGGGGGGGGGGAAGTGGGGAGATGGGCATCGGAGATGCATAATATGATTAATTGGTCACAGACCTTCCAATGATATATGACATGAGGGGTGTCAACAAAATTTAGAAAAGTATCCCTTAGGGGGGTGGGGGGGCAAAGTGGGGAGATGGACATTGGAGATGCATAATATGATTAAGTGGTCACAGACCTTTCCAATGATATATAACATGAGGGTTGTGTGCAAAATTTAGAAAGTACCCTTTGGGGGAGGGAGGGGGGCAAAGTGGGGAGATGGACATCGGAGATGCATAATATGATTAAGTGGTCACAGACCTTTCCAATGATATATAACATGAGGGTAATGGGCAAAATTTAGAAAGTACCCTTTGGGGGGGGGGGGCAAAGTGGGGAGATGGACATCGGAGATGCATAATATGATTAAGCAGTTACAGACCTTTCCAACAATATATGACATGAGGGGTGTCAACAAAATTTAGAAAAGTATCCCTTGGGGGGGGGGAAAGTGGGGAGATGGGCATCGGAGATGCATAATATGATTAAGTGGTCACAGACCTTTCCAATGATATATGACATGAGGGGTGTCAACAAAATTTAGAAAAGTATCCCTTAGGGGGGTGGGGGGGCAAAGTGGGGAGATGGACATTGGAGATGCATAAAATGATTAAGTGGTCACAGACCTTTCCAATGATATATAACATGAGGGTAATGTGCAAAATTTAGAAAGTACCCTTTGGGGGGGGGGGGGGGCCAAAGTGAGGAGATGGACACCGGAGATGCATAATATGATTAAGCAGTCACAGACCTTTCCAACAATGTATGACATGAGGGGTGTCAACAAAATTTTGAAAAGTGCCCCCCTTAGGGGGGGGGCGGGATGGACCCCGGAGATGCATAACATGAATAAGAAGTCACAGCCGTTTCAACTTGCAACCTTTTTCTCGAAGGCATTTGACAATATTAAATTTTTTTTTACCCAAGACAATTTAACGATATTCTTATTTTTTTTTTGCGTAATTCGTCAAACGTTCATGGAAAAAATCAGGAAATTTGCTAATCAATAGTTGATAAATTATAAAATTCAACAATCGATAGCAGTAAAATTGGTCAATCGATAACGGAAAAATCACGAAATTCATCAAATGATCTCCCGTAAAAAAAATTGTCCTGCACACTGATGTGATGATCAAAAGGGTTTTGAAGTATAGGACAAAATTAGCACTTGCCAAACAGCGAGTAATACTGAAATTTGGCAATGGACTTTATTGCCACCACTGGTCAAACATAATAGTCACACTCACCAATTGCGATGATTGAATGGAAAAAGATTTTTTTTCTCTGCTGTCGCGCGACAAATTTTGAAACCATTTGATAAATTTCATCCCCGAAATTGGCAGATTGTGAATTTTTTTCTCGAAGAAATTCGACGATATTCGAAAAATTTTTCTCCCGAAACCAGTTGATGAATTTTGCGATTTTTCCACTGTGTAGATTAATGAATTTTGCACTTCTTCCGCTATCGATTGACGAATTTCGAATTTTATCGAATATCGGTTAACGAATTTCACGATTTTTTCCATGAACGAACAAATTGCGCACTTTCTGCTAATTGACACATTTCGCCCTTTACAATTCAGTCAATGAGTTGAACGTTGTTTCTTTCGAGAAATGTCAGGAATGAAACAATGATTCTTTAGGTTGAATTTACTTCGTTCGATGCCCCATGGAAGAATGTGTGCGATGCAGCAACGGGCGTCACAGACTTTTTAGGGCACCTGCAGACTAAAAACATCTAACCAATCTTCGCGGGGGGAAAATAACAGATTTTGTCAAATGATTGAGGAAAAAACACTACTTTATCAAAGGATAATGGGAAAACATGACTTTTGTTAAAAGACCACAGAAAAAACGTAATTATGCAAAAGGATCGCGAAAGATAAGCAAATTTTGTCAAAGAATCGCAAAAAAGGAAATTTCACCAAAAGATCACGCTTTTTTACTAAATTTCGTCTAAAAATTGCGGAATAAAATGTATTTTATCAAAGAATTGCTGGAAAATGCGAATTTCGTTAAGGATCGTGAGAAAAATGCGAAATTCTTCAAAGGATCGCTGAAAAAACACTAATTTCGTCAAAGAATTGCTGAAAAAACATGAATCTCGCCCAATAACAGAAAAATCATGGTTCATAATCATTATATCTAGTAGTATATGTAAATACAGTTTGTGATATAAGACAAAATTAACATTCACCAATCGGCGAGTAATACTGGAAATTGGTGATTGATGTTATTGCCACCACTGGCTAAACTTAGTCACACTCGCCAATTGCGATGATTGAATGTAAAATGAAATTTTTTTTCCCGCTGTCACTCAAAGAATTTTGAAACCATTTGGTGAAGTTTTTTCCGAAACCATTTTGTGAATTTCCCGATTTTTTCTTCAAAATCATTTGACAAAGAGACTTTTTTCTCGATGGCATTTGACAATATTCAAAATTTTTTTACCCAAGACAATTTGACGATATTCTTAATTTTTTTTGTGCAATTCGACAAATGTTCATGGAAAAAATCATGAAATTCGTTAATCAATAGTCGATAAATTGTGAAATTCAGCAATCGTTAGCGGTAAAATCGTAAAATTTGTCAATCGATAACGGAAAAATAATGAAATTCATCAAACGGTTTCCGGTAAAAAAATTGTCTTGCACGCTGATGTGATGATCAAAAGGGTTTTGAAGGCATTTATTTTATTTGTTGTATTGTGTATAAATACCTAGGTGGAAACAGTTTGCTTATTTTGTCAAATGTTTCAACAATATTCGACCCAATACGCATGCATAAAAAAAATCTTCCGGTAGGACCGGCCAATGAGGTGAAGGTCTATTACGGTCTCTAGAAACGTGTTTGGGATCATCTCCTGTTGTTTTTTTCTTGCACTTTGCGTTAAACCTAGGAAGGTATTTATATAGAACTCACTGTGGAGTGTTTAGAAGGTATTTATTTATTTCATTTATTATAATTTGTATGAATACTTAGGTGTCCATTTCGGATTTACTGTTTAAAAATGAATTTAGGCTCTTTTAACGTTCGCGAAATCAATCCCGATGGAAATTGTCTTTTTAGATCTCTATCATTTTGTTTATATAGTACAGAAAATGATTATTTAAATGTATGTAAAAATATCGTAGAATACGTAATACAAAATTGGACCACTTATAGTCCGTTTATTATCGGGGATGAATCTTATGGTGTTCCGATTGCTAATGAAGACAATTATGTAAATATATGGTTCTTCATAGAGGTATATGGTTCTTCACACTTCAATAGAAGCATTGTTTAAATTAATATAATTCTACAAATATGATGCAGTTTTAAAATATCGAGTAATGATTAATACTGTCAAAGAATATACTCATATACGTAATTAAGTTTTGGTACTTCTCTATTATCTCATCGACCACTTTTCATAAAAAAAAACTGTCGCCAAATAAATGGGAGAACGTTGTCATTGGAATATCAAAATAAATAAATAAAATATAAGAATTTAAGGATACAATTGTTATTTTAATTAATGAAATAACTAATAAATCAAATAAACATAATGAAAAATACACGCAAATGTTGAATTAAAAACCACTTGATGACATAAAAAACACGTATAATGTTTTCGACATCAAGTAAATGGGACTGCAATTTTGGCATTTAATCATACAGTTTGGCCATAGTATTTTGTTATGAAAAGTGGTTGATGGGATAATAGAGAAGTACTCAAGTTTTTTATACCAAGTTTGAAAATTTATCTTTTTTTGACATTTAAAAAAAATAACATAAAAAACCATTACAAATTTGCCCATTTAAAACATTCAAGATTTGTATATATACAAACAATACAATGTAAATATTAATATTGTTACATGATACATTATATACATTGTTTGCATATATACTTCTTTGTATACATATATTGTTTGTATACATACAAACAAATATAATGTAAACATTATTCAAATATTAAGAGTTTGCAAATCAAAACATTCTAAAGATTTGTATACATACAAACAATATAATGCATACATACTCTTTACAAATAAAATAGCCCACTTATATAATGACAAAACTTTTAAATCAAATAGAGATAATATATTTCTGTTTTGTTATGAAAAGTGGTCAATGGGATAATAGAGAAAAGTACCTAAGTTATTTATACCAAGTTTGAAAATTTATCTTTTTTTGACATTTAAAAAAAATAACAGAAAAAACATTACAAATTTGCCCATTTAAAACATTCAAGATTTGTATACATACAAACAATACAATGTAAATATTAATATTGTTACATGATACATTATACATTGTTTGTATATATACTTCTTTGTATACATATATTGTTTGTATACATACAAACAAATACAATGTAAACATTATTCAAATATTAAGAGTTTGCAAATCAAAACATTATAAAGATTTGTATACATACAAACAATATAATGCATACATACTCTTTACAAATAAAATAGCCCACTTATGTAATGACAAAACTTTTAAATCGAATAGAGATAATATATTTCTGTTTATTTTATAACTTATATTCAGATGCTCAGATTCTGCTTTTTTCGAACACATAATAATAAAAATATTACTACCGTGCGTACTGTCTTTTGACATTATATTTACATAATCGAATTCATTATCAATCGGAACACCATAAGATTCATTCCCGATAATAAACAGACCATAAGTGGTCCAATTTTGTATTACGTGTTCTACACGTTTGAATAATTATTTTCTGTACTATATAAACAAAATGATAGAGATCTAAAAAGAAAATTTCCATCGGGATTTCGCCAACTTATGAGCCTAAATTCATTTTTAAACAGTAAATCCGAAATGGACATCTAAGTATTCATACAAATTACAATAAATAAATAAAATAAATACCTTCTAAACACTCCACAGTGAGTTCTAGATAAATATCTTCCTAGGTTTAACGCAACGTGACAACAGAAAAAAACAACAGATGATACGATCCCAAACACGTTTGTAGAGACAGTCATAGACCCTCACCTCATTGGCCGGTGATTTTTTGACGCATGCGTATTCGATCGAATTTCGATGGAATAGATTTGACAGAATTACCAAACAGCTTTAAATATATGGATGCAAATGGAACAAAATGATGCTATGATTGTGAATTACTTTAAAAGAAAAGCATACTGTGTACTTAAATTTAAATAAGTTCAAAACTCATTCTTCATGTAACTAACATAACAAAGATATCATTTAAACTATAAATATTTTAAAAGATAAAACAAGTAACATAAAAACTTTTTTTAAAGTCAATTCCTACTTAGGTCAATTAGAAATTTTTTTCCAGCGATCTACACGCTTCGCCACTGATGGTATCTATTCCTAAATTTATATCCTGCTAAATATCTTACATAAGAGAAATTTTTGAAATGTATTAAAAATTAAATAAAAAATAAATAGCTAAAATACCAAAAATTAATAGCTCGAAAAGTATTTCTCACAAAATGGTTAGACAAACTGCGTTAGAAAGGTAAAAAAATTGTATTTTTCTTGATATAAATTTAAAATCTAATGATTATGCCGTTTTTCAAATATTGAATTTAAAAAATTACCAAACTTCACAATAAAGTGCCATAGCGATGTTACAGTTAGCGATAATACAGTTTTTTCAAATATTAATTAATTAATTAAATTTTATTATTTAATTTTAGTTTTATACTTCATTTCTGTTCAAAAGTATAGACTCGCTCCACATTTATAGTCTCCTTCGCCCGTGAGCCGCCTGATCTTCGTCCGTGAACAGCCCCATTATCTTTTTACGTGTGAAGGTGAGACTATAAATATGGAGTGAGTCTATACTTTTGAACAGAAATGAAATATAAAATTAAAATTAATTAATTTAATTTAATTAATGAATTAATATTTGAAAAAACCGTATTAACATCAATTGTCATCCAGTACAAGTTTTAAAAAAATTATTTGAACTTGAATGGATGAATAGAAAATATTTTATTAACGATTGAAAATTCCAACAAGATATATATATAGAGAGTGTGAGCTAATAGTAGGAATTTAAAAAATATGCATAATGCTTATAACAAATACTAAGTATAAAGTTGTAGACACATTTTTAGGTTTTGAGTTTTTCTTATTAATATATAATCTTGATAATCAACTAACAAATACAAAGTATAAAGTTGTACACAAATTTTTTGGTTTTGAGTTTTTCTTATTAATATGTAATCTTGATAATCAACTAGTAAATAGTAAGTATAAAGTTATACACACATTTTTAGGCTTTGAGTTTTTCTTATTAATATATAAATAATCTTGATAATCAACTAGCAACGGGGTTTTTTTTTTTAACTAGCAAAATTTTGAATAGATAAAGTACAACATGAAATTTCACCCATATTTTTTACAAAATAATTATGAATGCAGTAAAAAGAGTTTGATACTAAAAATGTGCAATATATACTACAAAATATAATTTATATTAAACAAATAATCATAAGTTTTATGTTACAGATTGATACTTTTTTTAAAGGTATTCATTAATAATTTTAAAATAGAGCTTATTAAAACTTTTTTAACAAATAAAAATCGTTTAACTGATATCATGTTTATTTATAATTATTATTTATTCCCTTCTATTTTCTACAAGACTTCATTTAATCTACTAATTATTATTTTTTTCAAAAGAATATTAATGCATTTATACTAAACAATGCTCACCTCCATTTAATGCAGCATTAAGTCCAGAAACTCTTGTTTTATTATCTATAGTCTTGTCAATAAACTTAGATTTATTACGTTTTCGACGACGGAGGAGCCTGTATGGAAAAAAAAAGATAAATAAATAACAATGCAAATACAATATTTTATGAAAATGAATAATGATTCAATGAGTCACTATGGCATATGATATCACCAGTGGCAGCCGCTACTTTGTAAAACAGGCAGTGCATGTCGAAATTGGAGATCCCCTTTACTTCAATTACAGACTAGAACAATAGCAGACCTGATCATGGAAGATGCCATCAAAAAATTTAACTAAATTCAATAAGTTTAAGATGTGGGTTTGGGCAGGCCGAGGCATTTAGCATGTCTGATGACCACGACAGCTTCAACATCATTATAGCTCTCAAGTTTCTCAAATCAAAATTCACAAAATTAACCTATTTCAAACATAATAACATTGATATGCATTATTAAGATGCAATACAACATTCACCCAGTGAAATATGCAGTGCATAGCCAGAGCTTGAAAAATGCAGTCACCAGGTAGCCAGCAAGTTTTTTTTATCTGGTGATCAAGTTATTTAATCCGGCATTTTTTTCTTTCTTTTTTGTACAAAAATTGACCTAAGAAAAGAAATAAGCACAAATGGCATTTCTTTTCTTCCCCATCCTTACTTGTGCACGGTAAGCATCAATCTTCTTCTTCTCTTGTACTTTTAACAGAAGAACCAAGTTTAAAAGGCATTTTTCATCTCATTTACAAAAAAAGTGATTGTTTTCTGTTTTAGCCAGCTAGCATGTCACATAATTAGAATGTGGGGGAAGGAGTGAGGATTCAATAAAACAGTAAGAAATAGTGTCAATCCAGCCTCTGTGGCCTCTAAAATTTAATACAATGCTAAAAATTGTTCACTTTTTTTAATATTTCAAATCAGATTTTTGTGTTCAGAATTAAAACTGATTAATCTATAACATTCATTTTAAAGAAGGAGGGGGAAGGGGATAAATATTTTTTACTGACGACTTAAATTTTTTGCTGGCTACCAGAATTTATGAAATTTGTAAAGCCCTGTGCATAGCATTTATCACTCATTTACAGGGACATACAAAAGAATTCCATTGCATTATAGCATATGGGAATAATCAGTAGCAGTACATTTTAAAGATGTTAACACTATTTCAAACATAATGAAATTGATATACATCAATGAGGTGCACTACAAAGTGCTTACTATAGACACAAAAAAAAATTTGGTTACAATACTGTCTAGAACCGATAATCACTGGAAGTATATTTCCAGATTTGGTATGCATTTTTAAGTTTATATAAATTTTAGTACATAACATTACATGTTGTGTATAAATTCTATAGTTCATACACAAGGATGCACAAAACAATTCATAAGCATTACTGTCTATGGGTGTGAATTACTTAGAGGTGCTTTTTAATTTTGTTATGCATTTTCCATCTTAACTATAGGTATTTAGATAATATTTGTAGAATATAAATAAATACATATACAGAATTATGCAAAAATCTGGATACATTGCCATCTATGGATGGTAATTTCTAGGAGTGCAATTTTAGTTGTGATGCATTTCCTAGCCAAATTAAATTTTAGCTTATGCAATGTGTATAAAAATCTGTAGATCATACACATGGCTGCTCAAAAAATATCAAGTTACCTTCTATGGGCAGCAAATGCTGAAAATAAAATTTCAAATGTGTTATGTGTTTTATAGCAGCTGAATTAAATTTTAGCAAACCATGTATTGTATGTATACAAATGTATAGATGATATACTGAACTGTTCAAAAGAATTCTCTTTATATATTTACCTCTGTTATCAATTAACTAAAATCAAAAGGATTGGACAGATTCAATTTCTGAGTGTAATAAAAGAAATAAAGATAAATTAAATTTTAACATATTAAAGTATATTAAGCTTCTAAAATATTTTAATATTTCATGCGATTCATTGTGACACACTTGAGGCACTTTTATGGCACACTTGTGTGTCATGATACTTCAACTGAGGAACACAAATTAAGTTGATCCTATGACAATCAGGCTAACTTTACTATGAAAACGTGATTATTTTAAATTAAGCTAATACATAAATAAAGGTAATTTACATGTCAATTTCATCAATTTAGTATTGTGATATGTTTCTAATCTAGATTTAATGAGTTGTTGACTATAAAAAATTAATTTACAAGATAATTTTAATAGATTTTATGGAATTCAATCAAAGAAAGGGGGAAATCAGTATTTAAAGTAAGAATGCTAATAAAAAGATAGAGCAGTGATATTTGTTGTCGTTCTTACAAAAATTTTAATAATGTACATAAAAAAAATAATTATAGCTAAAAATTTTTGTTTGCATAATTTAGATTGTATAATTAATAAAATATATCTTTGAGCATTGTAAAAGTTCTAGTAAATTTTAATACTATATTTAAATTAAATTAATAGAAGTTCCTAAAAAAATATATACAGGGTGTGTCAGAAAAATGAATACACACTTTGAATGATTATAACTCCAGCTTTTATTCACATATAATTAATATTTAAATTGAACAAGTTGGAAATTGTACGTGAAACGTGACAAATGAGATGTGTTCGTTTTGTGCTATAACTAGTTTCACAATGTAAAAAATCATCATTATTATTTCAGTGAAATTAATTATGATGTCTGCTATGAACGAAATGAGGATGCCTTTCTTTTTCTTATTACGTTATTCTTATTACATTTTCTTATTAATTATGTTTACAGATGCAAATTTTTTTTTCCAACATTATACAGTGCTGTAAATTTACCATGGAGATCTTGATTTGCAAATGATTACCTCCAATGGTTAATATTTCTATGACTCACGATGAATGAATATTTTGTTTCTTTACTTTAATGGATTGAGGTATTCGGCTGTTAACCTAATTTTCACTTAAGTTATCTCAGAATCTATGCATACCTTTTTGAATGTAACCCATCTCTCAAGCAAACCATTTTTTTGAACGATCTTTCTAAAAATGTAACTTTTATGCAATTTTATTTGAAAAAATAATTTTGAATAAAAATGGCCACTTGGCCTATGGAAAAAGATGTGGATAGCCCGTATTTGTTTTCCTCAGTCACATGACTTACACTTTTACTATTTAGATTATACATATGATAGGATTTAATAGAATAAAGAAAACTTTTATTAATAACTTTTTAACTTTTGATTCGATTTTCATAAAAGTTCAAATGACTCGACAAAATTCTGCAACGATTATATATATTAAATTTCAAGCCATTTGGTTAGGTAGCTTTTGTGCTGTTATATGCAGACAGACGGACTGATGGACAGACCAGATGACGACTATAGGTGTTACATATTTATATAATTATACACAGGATATTTCTGACAACTGCATGAAACTGTACATGCTTTCACTAAGTCACTGAATACAATACGTAGATATTGTGATACAATTGTCTGAATATAGAAATAGTAAGTAAAATATGCAAAGTAATTGCACTTTTAAATGCTGTAATTTGTTTATTGTGAGCAAATACAGTAGACTCCCTCAAATCCGCATAGCTTGGGACCAGAAGTTGTGTAGATTTTAGAATTTTGAAGATTTCAAGTCACTGTTTTGCTTACACATTTCTTAAACAGTAATTTGAATTTGATAATGCACTCAAAAATTATGTAAAATTAAATATATTCAAAAATTATACTCAAATAAATGCTAATAATAAAGTAAAATAAGAAAAACTAAGAAAATTTAAAAAATGTCTAAAATATGAAAAGTAAAGGACAAGTATATAATTAATAATGCTTAACTATATATGCAAAATAATGATGAGATAATTTTTTCTTGAATAATTCAGTGAAACTCACCTCAAATGCAAATAAAGATACACTAATAATTCACACCAAAATCTTAAAATAACAAAGTTTTATTTCATGTTTAGCCCTACTTAATAACCAAAAAAGTTTGATTAGTACATTAAATGTATTTGATAAAAAGATTGTGATCGCCACATATATCAGTGCTGCCTTGAATTTTTTCAGAAATAAATTTGTACTTCCTTCAATGAGAAAACATGAGTTCAATCATATTAACCAGAATTACATATTAAAAATGTGTATCAAAAAATATAAAAATTAAAAAACCTTGATTTTTTCCTCTACATCTTAACTGTAACTTTCACTGTTTACATCTGCAACAATGTGCAGATTTTAGGTGTTTGCAGATTTGAGGGAATCTACTGTACATAGTTAATTACTCACCTTCTACTTCTACCTTTTTTTGCCAAAATGACCAGAAAGAAAATGATTTTTTCCTTTCTTATCTTAAATTAGCATTACTGAGAAAGTCAAAACTTATCAAACAGAAATATGTCATATACATCTTTAATAGATTAGTGTAACACAACAAAAACAGCAGCGAAAGAAAAATACACACACTTTCAAAATTTCTTCCATGTAGTATTCCATTCCACAATTAACAAAGCTATCACATTTATATCAGTCATTGCCACTATTGTATTGTTGCTGGAATCATCACTAGAACAACCTGTATCTTCATTATATCATATCAGCTTCCCTTCCTTACATCATATTTAATATTCCTGCACTTTGAAACTTTTAACGATCAGCACTACAATGTGAATTTAACCTTTCTGCTTTTTCAATCAGAATTTTTTTCAAATTTCCAGATTTTCTGCCGTTAAAATGCTATGGTGTTCATTATATGCGAAACATTACTTTTTTTTTTCATTTTTCCTGATCAAAAAATGAAGTGTGCATTATACACAAGTAAATATCATCATCATCATCATCAACCGTTTTCAATCCACTGCTGGATGTAGGTCTCCCCCAGATTTTTCCATTGTTGCCTGTCTAGTGCTTTAGTCATTACAATTAACACCGGCCACTTTTCTGATTTTCAGAAGATAAGGATCGTCCATTATACGTAGCCAAGGTCATCAACTTATGGCAGCCAAGCCGATCCCGGTGATTCTTAGCACCCTCTGTCTTCATGTCTTTCTGATCGCTGCCGTAATCAGGAACATGCAGACTGCCGGGAATTGAGGGCCGTGATTTGTTTTGTGAATTCATGGTAAAATAAGGGGGGAGGTGGCCAAATTCCTCCACGCTGGCCAAGCGGGTTGGAGGAAGCCCATCCGCGTTCGTTCCCCATGCACTAGGCAAGGGTACTAACAGGCTGCACCGATGGAAGGTGCGGATTGGACATTAAGTCTCTGCTCCCAGTCGATTCCTTTAAGTCCTCCTCTGAGGCATTTAAAGGGTCTTCTCCTAGTTAACAAGCAGAGGCTATTAAACAGCCCACAAGTAAATATATATACATATAAATAACACTATATTTATAATATAAATAGTAACCCCTCAATATATCGTGCTACTTGGGAGATAAGAAAAAAGCATAATATGCTGAGGTGGGTGAGAAGATTTTTTATAAATGAAAAGGAAAGATCCCTAAATTAAGTTATGAGGTTTTTGTGTTTTCAATTTAATACTTTTTCAATAAAGATACAAGTTCATCACAAAAGAGATGGTAAAATGCTAAGAAAATACAAAACTGCACATATACAGTGTACATTTTATAGCATTTTCTGAAAATAAGAATCCAGAGTTGTTTGCTTATTGATTTTCTTTGATTATCTGCTTGCCTCTGAAAATTAAAGAACAAAAATGAACTAATTGCATTTTAGTTATATGCTTAGATTTCAACTCTTCAAAAGTTTTATATGATTTTTCGAGAAACTGAACAGCTTTGGTGATTGGAGCTACTAAATCATCATCAGATACTTTGTCAGCAAACCTGGAAATTTATCGAGGAAAACTAAAAAAGAGTCAAATAGTCGAATGTGCGATATAACGAGAGGTTACTGCAATTATATTATAAATAAAATATATTTTAAATATAATAAAAACTGTAACTATATACATACAAATACACCAGCAAAAGTAAACTTACCTAGCAACGAATCCTAATAAAGTTATTCCGATAGTTACAGAAAGAACAGTAAGCTTGGTATGTGTCGATAAAGAGACAGGGAATTTTAAATGAGGTCTAATATCCATCTTGCAGACTAAAAAAAAAACAAAAAATAATAACTATGAAAAAAATAATGAAGTGTTCAGCATGAAGAAAACATTTGAACAAAAACTTGCACAACAGAATAAATATTTTATATCAGGAACACTAACAATGCACTTCAAGAGTGAAATAATATTAAAACTGAATATTGGGAATAATAAATCTTTTAGCTTTTGCAATAAATTGTCTACAATGACTTCTATCACAGAAACTTCTGTAAAATATTAGTGTGTCCTTTTAAGATGTTTTTTAAACAGTGCTGACGCCCCTCTTCTTTTTTTTTTAAAGTGGCAAAACACATCAAATGTCAATCTAATTAAAACTAAGTTAGTATTTCAACTACTAAACTGATGATTCAGTGCATCTAAATTGTTTAAGACAAATTGATTATTTATTTTTCAACAAACGTAAAACTTGAATCAACTTTTAAATAATTGAGGCAATTATTTTCTTGAAGAAGAATAGTGTAAATTTGAAAATACAATTTAAATGCAAGAATATAAAGTATATTATGAAATATTTTAATTTATAAATACAATATACATTTTACTTTTATTTACACTTAAAAACAGTTTATTCCGATTTTTTTAAAAAAAAAGTAAAATTTGAATGGACGATTGCTATACTTCTGCAAAAAGGAAACTTTCAGGATTTCACATATTTTTAAGAAAACAGATTAAGAAAGTAAATAAAAGCTAAAAATGAATAAGTATTGTTATGTAATAATGTACCGTGTTAAAATTTGTAATTATTTGAAGTGATGTTTTATACTAATCTCACATTTTTAATTATCTTTTTCTAAAAAAAAACTATACAATTGCTACAAATTTGTCCTCATTTTCTCCGCTATTTTTTTCCGGCGGCGGCAAGTTGGTTAGTTGGTTGGTCGTTGGTGGCAACATTCAAGGCAATATTTCACAAATAAAAAAACATGACAAAAGATTGCGTGTCTGAGGAGATTAACTACTAAACCATTGGTAAAGATTTTTTTTAATGAAAATATGTCCTGAATGAAATAGAATGACTTTTCAATCATGAGAGCATTTAAAAAGCATTTTTAAATAAATTTCTTTATTTAAATGTAAAGCCTTCAACGGAAAAAATAATTCTGAAGCCAACAAAAATTTTAGCAGGTGGTATTTTTTAAAATAAATAATTATTGCATAAGATGGCATCTATGCTGTCTCACAGCAGACACTGCCATCTGTACTCGCAAATATGAATTTAGATGACACTCTATGTACTAATTTTTCAACTCTCTCATACGTAGAATGTGTATTAGGGGCTGTTCAGGAAAGAAGATCAGGCGGCGCGCGGGCGATGGAGATTTAAATATAGAGTGAGTCTATACTGTGACTGAAATTGAAAGGCCTGCGTTCGTTATCATTGATTTGGACATCCAAATCAATGATAATGATCACGGTCCTTCATTTGACTAATTAGCGTATTTTAATGATATTTTGTTAAATTAAGAAGTGAACTTGGTGGCCGAATGGTTAGAGCACTGCTCTTGATTCTGGAGGTTGCGGGTTCGATCCCCCAAAATTTCTGCTTGATTTTTCTGTTTTTTTTTTTTTTCATTTAAAAATGTTTAATCGGTTGCTTTGTATTTTTCATGATTAATGGAATATATTTTATAAAAGCAAAATTTGATATTATTAACAATTACTTATTTAATTAAATACGACAAATTCAGCTATTTTATGATTAAAATTTTACATTACAGTGTCTTTTAATATTTAAACATTATTATTATTATTATTTTCTTTTTAGCAAATGTAAAATAAGAAATGAAAATATAGTCAATTTGCACGAATTTCTCCATGTTTTTATAATGAGTACTTCAACAGTGAATTTTTAGTACGAATAGAATGCAAAGCATATTTTACAATGTAAAAAATATGGTACTTTTCGGTTAGCCGGGCGCCAGTGAAATGTATATATCTATATATACATATCTATGTATACATACACACATATATGTATGTGTATATATATATTTATATATACATACATGCATATATAAATGTGTGTATGTATAGATATATGTATATATATGTATACATAGATATATAAATTTCACTGGCGCCCGGCTAACCGAAAAGTACCAAAAATATTATAAAAATAAAATGTAAACGATATACATTATTTAAACTAGAAATATCAGTACCTATTTTTGTAAAGAGGTAAAATACATGTGGTTTACTGTCTAGTTTCGTAATGAATATAAATAAAATATAGTTAGAATGTTTATAAATTTTCTACTGAATGTACAAGTATTTTAGCATTTGTTTCTCGTGTTTTATGATGTTTATTGCAATATAATAAATAATGCAATTTACATCGAAAATGAACTTCAAGAAAAATAAATTTTTAGAAATTAATAATTATGTTTCAACAAGGTTGTTATCGAAAAATATATTTTAATAAAATGTTTAAAAGCCTTTTTATCAAATTTTAACAAAGATTTTATTTTACTATTATAAATAAAGAAATAAATCTTTTAACATATGTTAAAAGATTTATCGTAAATCAAGGTCGTGATACCAACATTGATACCAACATATGTTGGTATCACGACCTTGATTTATTAACATTCTATTTATCCCAAAAAATATAAAACAACTGATAAATAATTTTTAAATTAATAAAAATAGGGGAAGAAAATCGGAAATAAACGGCGAGCATTCACTTTGTATCCATACTTTTCAGGTTCATCTGTGTAGGACAACCCAAACGTCAGTAAAGTACATAACAATTTTTGGTACTTTTCGGTTAGCCGGCGCCAGTGAAAAAAAAAATATAAATATATATCTACATATATGTTTGTGTATATATGTATGTATATATATATATATATATATATATATGTGTCTGTGTATATATTTATATTTGTTTCACTGGTGCCCGGTTAACCAAAAAGTACCTTTTTTTTTTTTTAGAGTTTACATTAATTTTATTGAAACCACCAATACCGTGTTTCAGGAATTCGGTGATCCGAACGTCCTCTCCCTTGTTAGTTAAAGGTGCACTGGTTATAGAAAATTTAACTTTATAATATTATATGCATTGTTTTATACAATATATATATTTATGTAACTGCTATCAACTAAACTAATATATCAGTTTTAGTAGGTGCTGTAGTTTAAGAGACATATAAGTTGACAGCAGTTATGTAACTATATGATGTATATATATATATATATATATATATATACACATCATACTCGTATTCTATTATTTTTATGTTGGATCAAAGGCTTAAAAAATCAGTTTAGAATGTTAAAAATTTTAAATTTTTCAGATATCCGATCATGTTGCTACAGCTGTATCAATCAACCTACCAAACCAAGTAAGACACAAAAAAGCCCAATCACGTGATCAAATCGCCCACAGAACTTTTGTGAGTCACCCGCGCGCAGCGCGCGCTAAAAATTTGCAGGTTATGAACGCGGATCGGGCTATCTGATCACGTGATGCTTTTCATGAATGTTTCAGGGGTTTATTATGATGAAATAAAAATAGATATTCCTATTATAAGATCCATTTTTTTTGGAGGATAAAGATGTGTAGTCGCTAGTTTCACCTAATCCGAGCCACAGAAGCTTAAAATAATTGAAATAATTAAATTATTTCAATATATTAAATTATTTAAATTTCCGATAAGACCTACTCCATAACCCTTCTCTCCATCGCGCGCGCGCCGCGCGATCTTCTTTCCTGAACACAACCTTATTTTCTCAAGTTTTTTTACAAGTGACAGAGTAGGTAGTGTTGGCGGCTGGCCGGTGACAGGTGAATTGTTTAACAAATGGATACCTGGATAAAAGAGTAATAAAAAATCGTTTCGTTTGTCCGTGTTTTAAAAAGTGTGTGTTTAATTTATTGTGTTGTGTGTCAAGATCTAAGGAAATATGTGAATCTGTGAATAAAATTTTTAATACTGTTTGTTTATAATGATGGATACCATGGCCGGAAAGAGAGTTTTAAAGGTTTTACTGAATATATGCTCAGGTGAGTACTTTTTTTGTATAAAACGAATATATTTTTTTTTTTTCATGTGAACTCTATAAGTAGATGAAACTGAAAGAAAAGTAAAAGTAAATCAAAATTCACAAATTTGTTTTTAAATGCAAATTCAATTCATTGCTCTAAATCTCAATTAATTTTTGCTCGTTTTTATAGTCTAGTGTTGTTATTGTTGTCACAGTTGTCTTAAGATAATTGTTTAAAATGAAAGTAATTTTTTAATAAGATTAAAGCATATAAAAAAAAAAAAAATTATGTAGAAAATGTAATAGTAATGTTAAATAATTGATTTATATTAATCATTTTAAGAAAAATTACGCTACAGTTGTATAAATATTTGTTTAATAAATACAAACATAAATATGTTTATGTAAACTATTTGCTGCAATAAATTTTTGATTGTTTTTTCTCCACCCCGTGGTTAAATTCATACACACTAAAAGAAGACTGGATTTAATTTAATGTTCCTAGTTGAATCTGCATGTGCTGAAAGAAATTTAAGTATTCATTAAAACAAAGTTAATGTCCAAAAGTTAACAATAAAATCTAGATTTTACAATGAATTTGTTTAGTGTAAAATTATTTTAAATCCTGTTGTTTAAATTTGACATATTTAAGAGTAAGTTTGAAATTAATTTGGTTCTATTTAACACCTGGTGATCAATAGATTTAAAAAAATAAAAATAATTGATTTTTATAAATTTATTTGGCAGTTTTTTTCTATAATACACTTCCTTCTGTAAATAAGTTTTATATAAAATTAAAAATTAAAGTTCTAAGTAAAGTAATGTCTAATTTTATCTGCAAAAATGACTTGCATAATATTTTAATTATATTTTTATATTAATATCTGTTTGTTTATATTGTTGATTAAACATAATGAAAGTTGGTTTATGCTCTTCTCATATCATATATATTAATTAAACATATTGATAGTTGGTTTATACACTTCTTATATTGATTATTAAACATATTGATAGTTGGTTTATACACTTCTTATATTGATTATTAAACATATTGATAGTTGGTTTATACACTTCTTATATCATATTAATTAAACATACTAAAAGTTGCTTTATACACTTCCCATATCTGAATGATTAAACATAATGATAGTCTGTTTATACTCTTCTCATATCATATATATTGATTAAACATATTGATAGTTGATTTATACACTTCTTATATCATAATTAAACATAATGGTAATTGGTTTATACTCTTATATCATATTGGTTAAACATAATGATAGTCGGTTTATACTCCTCTCATATCATATATTGCTTAAACATATTGATATTTGGTTTATACACTTCTTATATCATATTGATTAAACATAATGATAGTTGGTTTATACACTTCTTTCCATGCATTTGAATTTTTTTTTTCTTTAAACCTAATCTTAAAATTTCATTATTTAATGACTTAAATTTTTCGTTTATCAATACTGGCTTAATATATTTAACCTAATTAATCTCTTTAATAATTTCAATAATTGGTCTCATTACCTAATTAGCATTAATGATGTTATTTAATAGTTTAAAGTTAAACTAATTTAGGCATTTCAATTTATTTCCTTAAATTGTTTCTTCTTTAAATTTCTTTTTTAATTCCAATCAAGAAATTTCCTCCTAAATTTGTCAAAACATTCTTTAAAAGTTTGGTAAAATTTTAAAGTAAAATCTTACTGTATCTTAAAAGGACAGATGCATAAAAGGGTTTGTAGCATTACATTCTAAAATCACAAGGAAAACAATAAAATAACATTAAAAAAATTTATTTATCAAGGATGGGGGAATTTTCAGAAAATCTTATCAGCCAAGGATTTATTTTACCAGCCAGCAAAATACAATGTATTAAAGGGCAAACAGAAAAAGTTTATTAATAGCCATTGGCCTGTAGTATCAGTTTCATTAGTGGCCACATTTTTTTTTTTACTTTTAAAGTGCTAAACAATAAACGTAACTTTCGTATTACAGCAACCCATGAGGATGAATTGCCATAGTGATAGAAATTGAGAAATAAAAGAGGTGTCAAATGACACCTACTATAAATACCTTAGGCGTCAAATTAAAATTTTTAGTTGCACTTTTTAAAATTCATTATATAATGTATGCTACTTTTTTTTTTTTTTTTCTTAAGCACAAATATTTTGTTTTTATTGAAAATCATTGCAGTTTTTAATCTCCAATATTATAATAATTGAAATAACTGTAAAACTGGTGTAAAGTATTTTTATATTTAAAAATGATAGAAAATGCACTTAATATTGTAAAATAAAATTAAAACATAATAACTTCCTAGCAAATCAGCGAAAAAATTTTATCCTATGTTAATAATTTAATTGAATTTTCTAAAAAAAAAAAAAACTCCTACATTTACATTTGAAACTCGTTAACATGAAATCAAAAGATGCAGTAATTATATTTTTTATGTGTTAACCCTTTAACGTTCATTGGTTTCCCCACGAAACCACAAAACTTTAATTACGAAACTCAACAATGACAGCAGAATTTTAATAGAGATGTTTTTTATTTATTATATATGTGAAGTATCGCTTTTTTATTATATAAAAATAAATTTGATTATAATTTCTGGTGTCAATCATTTATTTCAACATCTTAGCAATTGAAGTGCTTTATCCGTTAAAGGGTTAACCATTAAAATAATAGTTAATAAATGTTAACAACAACAGCCACAAAAGTTAGGTGTCAAATTTGATGATCGAGAATAATTTTGTAGACATCAGATGCAATAATTTAGTCGCATTTGACAACTAACGACAGCTAATTTCAAACACTGATCGCCAAGCGCCAAATTATAAAGCATATATGGCATTATAATAATATGATACGTATATAACATTTCATGACACATATTGCCGGTTATAGTCATATATGACATGTCTATATGATGTATATGGCATATAAGACATAAATAATATGTATATAATGACGTATTATAACACATATATGAACATTAGAAGTATATATATGCATATGAGGCATATATAAGTTTTGTGATGACCTTGGCAAAATCATAACTGTAATCTTAGCATAATCTTAATTGTGGTGGCTGCTATAATACAAAAGTACCCAATAAACTTTTGTGAAATTTTCTATTAGTATTAATCTAAAACCAGTGGACCTGTGCGAGGATTTTACACTCCAGTCTAATATTTTTTAGATGCAGGTTTTAACTTCAGAAAAATGAAGGACAAAAATATCTGCAAGCCACATTGGTCAAACCAGAATATCATCTCATTTATTCCATCAAAATTACAGTAAAAACTGATTGAAGATAGCAAAAGGTACGTGCATGAAAAAAAAAATTAACAATAGTGTTTTAACTGCATTTGATGATGAAGTCATCTGCATCAAGAAAAAATGTGAGACAGTCAAAAATAAATTGATTTACATATAAAATACAATTTAATGTAATATAACAAAGCATAGATTTTAGGCTATACATGAAATACCACTGCTTCGATTGATCGAGGATGTCTTTTTCTTCTACACATTTGAATGTCAGTCTTGCCTTTGAATCATATATAACATAATCTCATGCAGAGACGTCCCACTTTATCTTTTTTGTAATATTTATTATTATTTATAATCATTGTTGAGCACAATATAAGGCTTAGATGCTTTACACTCACGCTAAAAAAAAAAAAAAAATTAATCGGTTAAAAAAAAGAAAAAAGTCGCCAAATTTAGGGGATTTTTAACTTTAATGGCAACCTAGCCATTGTATTAAGTTATTCGTTTGGCGCAGTCTTGGAAATCGCGCCAACCAAACAGTCGCCAATCTTTTGTTTACATTTTAGCGTGAGTGTAACACATCTGTTCCCAATATAATGCTGCTTTAATTTTGTGGCAATAGTGATTTCAGACAAATCTTTCATTTATTTATGAAAACAATACTGATTTAATTTTTAATTAACTGCATTTTTAGTAAAAAAACATGTTTTAATGAACGAACGTCCTTTTTTGAAATCACCATGCCATCTAAAAATCATAGACTCGCCAAAACATTTGTCTTTGTAAGCTTCTTTCATTAACTTAACAGGGGTCAATGCAGGTTTTTTTTCTTGGGGTCCATTTTGTGAAAAGTAAAGGGGTTTTTTGTGAAATTTATTATATTTTTGTGAAAAATAACATTTTGTAATGAAAGTTAAAATCCAGTTACTCAAATTCAAACCAAGAATTTATTAACAAAAACTTTTAAAATCCTTTTGCTGAAGTTTTCCTCTCTGCTGAACTTGTTTGTTTACAAATTACACATTTTAAAACGTCACAAAAAATAAATAATTAATAAATAGTAAGTTTTTATGGAATAGAATTTTGTGAAAGGGCCTATTTTATTAAAAGGAATTTTGGGAAAGGGCCTGTTTTATTATAAAGAATTTTGTGAAGTGGCCCATTTTATTAAATTTATTTTTGTGAAGGAGCCTGTTTTATTAAATAGATTTTTGTGAAGGGGCCCTAAATTGGTCCCAACCTTTGCTTAACTGTTTCTGGAGCAGAGCCGTAACCTGTCAGTAAAGTTAGAGGAGGTGAGGGGGACCTTTAAAATTTTTTGATGGGGTAATTCACAACTTGTCTTTCCCCTCTATTTTAAGGATTATATAAATATAGACAGAAGTAGAAAGCAAGGCAAAATTTTTTATTATAAAGTTTTAATATTCTTAAATGTAATAAATAATGTTATTTGTGTTGAAAGATTATAAAGTTTAGAGGGGGCTCAAGAAGTTTCTCAGAAGGGGTTCAGCCCATCCAGCCCCTGTTCTGGAGTTGTTTTGCCCAAATGATAGCAAAATGTTATGGCACAACGCATTTCGTCTTTTAACTCTGAATTATTCACCTCCATTTCTGTAGGGCAAATAAAAACAGTTCTTTAAACAAGCATGAAACTAGGAAAATAAAATCCTGTGCTTCGTTTAGAATATTTATAAATGTACAGTTAACAGTTTAAAAAAATCGCCTGCAGTTTTATTTTTTAGTTTTGCCGTGTTGCAACTAGGTAAAAAAATAACTCTAAATTTTTATGGAATGTCCTTTGTATAATGCAATGGCAAAAAAATTTCACCGCCTTATTTACTCCAGGCAAAAAGAAAACATTAAGGTCATATTTATTTGTTTATTCTTTCATTTTATGTTTTTATAACTGGAATGTGGAATTTCCAAGATGCATAAATGCTTTGTGGGGAGTTCTACAGAAAAATATATAATGCATGACTCGCTGTTATTTTTGTATGATGGGCTACTTTATATAAAAGCTCATATTGAATGGAGAGCTTGTTTTTGTTGAAATCCTTAATATTTATTCAAATAATTGAGTAAAGATTTTGAAAATTGTACATTAATAGCAGTTTGATTGGAAGTGGAACATTTTTTAAACTTTTACACAATATTTATCTTGTAGAAAAAATAATTGGCATATACAAGCTTCTCAAATGACTAAAATATCGTAGCTGGTGACTGTGTTTGTATTACTTTTCAAAATTAATTCATTAATTGAGTTGAACAATAAGCAATTCATGATATATCGTTATATTATACTATTCTAATAATTATTCTTCCATAATCATTTTTTTAGAAAATGTGTACTTTTTGAAAATCTATGAATAAATAATATGTGTATGTGTGGAAGGGGGTAGGGATAACTAAATCTATTGGCCATTGGCAAGTGGATATTCTAATAAGGCGAATAAAATGTTAGACAATCTTTTAAAAACTGTAGGGTATAAAAGATATGCCCTAAGCTTCTACATATTTTTAATTATTGAGCAAAATTTCCCGTTTCTTCTATTAACTGCAATGTAAAAAGTGTTATAAATTCTATTTCTGCATTAAACTTTCTTTTGCTGTATATCTTTCTTAATTTTATACAAAAATGTTATGCAGTAGACTTCCTAAAATCTGCATTTCGTTTCATATGTAAACAAAGACACTTAGTTAAAATGTAGGTGAAAAATTAGTTTTTTTTTTTTTTTTTTTTACTATCATTCTGTACACATTTTATATGTAATTCTGGTTAATATGATTGAATTCATGTTTTCTCATAAAGGAAGTTTAAATTTATTTATGGAAAAATTAAAGATAGTTCTGATATCAGTGGTGATTACGATATTTTTAACAAGTACATTTATGTATTAATCAAGCTTTTTTTGGTTATTAAGTATGGGTAAACATGAAAGAAAACTTTGTTATTTTAAGATTTTGATCTGAATTATGAGTGTACATTTATAAGGCGAATTTCACTGAATAATTCAAGGAAAAATTATCTCATCATTATGCATCATTTCAGGGGTCGATGCAGGTTTTTTTTTTTTTTCTTGGGTCCCATTTTGTGAAAAGTAAAGGTTATTTTTGTGAAATTTATTATATTTTTCTGAAAAATAACATAAAATTTAAATTTTGTAACGAAAGTTAATCCAGTTACTCAAATTCGAACCGAGCATTTATTAATAAAAACTTTTCTAAATCTTTTTGCTGAAGTTTTTCTCTCTGGTGAACTTGTTTGTTTACAAATTACACATTTTAAAACGCCACAAAATAATAAATAATTAATAAATAGTAAGTTTTTATGGAATTGAATTTTGCGAAAGGGTCCATTTTATTAAAAGGAATTTTGTGAAGGCGCCTGTTTTAAAATAAAGAATTTTGTGAAGGAGCCTATTTTATCAAATTAATGTTTGTGAATATTCTCATTTTATGAAATTGATTTTTGTGAAAGGGCTCATTTTATTAAATAGATTTTTGTGAAAGAACTCTAAATAGACCCCAAATTTTGCCTGGATCGACCCTTGTATTTAGTTATGCAGTATTAATTATTTACTTTACTTTGACTTTCATTAGTTTACTTTATTGTTATCATTCATTATAATTTTGAGCACATTATTAAATTCGAATTCCTGTTTTAAAAATGTAAACAAAAATAGTGACCAGAAATCTGCAAAATTCTAAAATCTAACCGCAAAGCTAATCTATCCGCATAGCTTAAACCTCTGGTTTTAAGCTATGTAGATTTAAGGGAGTCTTCTAAAAATGCATTGTGGTAATGAATTCTTTTTTCAGTCTCATAAACTTTGTCTACAATTTGACTATATGGTGAATCTTGATGCGGTTGGTGAAAAAAAAATCCTTGACTAATAAGATTTTCTGAGAATTCCCAACCTCTGTTAACATTTATAGAAGGGTGGGGTGCGGGAAGAAAGCGAGTTATTTTTAGCAAAATCTTAATTTTTTTTTTTTTTTTTAGAAAATTTTGAGTTATTTGGTTGAAAATTGTAATTTACTTAGCAGATTGGTAGGAAGGCATGGGACCAGGGCTTGACAAATATGATCGCCAGCTTGCCACTGGCGACCAAGTTTTCTTATCTGTCAAGTTCTTAATTTATGTTTTGTACATAAAAAGACACAATATATGACAGCATTTTTTTTTCTCTCCCCCAAATATTAAGAAATAAACTTAGAAATATGGGGATACAAAAGATATTTTAAACTTTTATTTTTAATCTGGCAAAAATAAGTTCATCCAATGCAGATTTTAAAAGAATAAAATCAGAATTATTTGACTGACTTTGACAGGAAAATAGGCACAAAATTGTTTTCCTTCTTGACTATTTCATCGATGCTCCCCCTCTCCCCTCATCAGATATAGAATTTGTAGCACTCAACTGTCTGGACATTTGAAGCATTCGGCAATCATCAGTTTCTGAACATACCAGTTAAATACAGCCTTTACAGTATTTTTTTTTTTTTTTCAGAGATGTTATACTTTTGAAAAGTATCATTAGAAAACTTAATTATATTATCTTTCAAAATTATGTAACTAATAATTCTAATCTATGTTCATTATTATCTTTTGCTAATTCATTAAAAACTTTTGTGCTTTTTAGAGGATGGGGGGGGGGGGGGAGGAATTTTTTTTTTTTCTGGCAACTAGAATTTTTTTGCTAGCTACCAGATTTTATCATATTTGTAAAGGCCTGGATGGGTCCCTTTTTAAAATTTTACCTAGTGTTATTTATTTTGTAGAAAAAAAAAATAAATAAATATATATATATATATTAGTTTACATTCCTTTGCCAAGTATTTATACTACCTTGAATCTCTGAATTGGCTAAGTACACAGTATTTCTAAATGTCTGAACAATCCATTTAGTTAGCAAAAGAAAATAAGGCAATCCATTTTAAAATTGTGTTTAAGAAAAATAAATTAGATTTTTGGCCACACGTAGCGGCCATTTTTTTATTTATTTAAAAGTGCTAGACAATAAACTTTTGTTAACATTTCTATTAATATTAGTCTAAAATTAAACAGCCAAATAAATATGTTAATAGAGTAGGCTCCCTTAAATCCGCAAAGCTTAAAACCAGAGGTTGTGCAGATTTTTGAATTTTGCACATTTCTGGTCACTGTATTGTTTACATTTTTAAACAATAATTTGAATTTAATAATGCACTCAAAATTATAACGAATGCTTACAATAAAGTAAAATAATTAAATAAAATAAGAAAAAATAAGAAAATTGAAAAAACAATTTAAAATATTAAAAGTAAAGGTCAAGTAAATAATTAGTATTGCATAATCATGACATAATTTTTTATTGAATTATTCAGTGAAACTCGTCTTATAAATGTACAGTAATAAATTACAACCAAATCTTAAAATAGCAAAGCTGTATTTCATGTTTAGCCCTACTTAATAGCCAAAAATGCTTGATTAATACATAAATGTATTTGGTAAAAATATTGTGATCGCCACTGATATCAGCGCTATCTTGATTTTTTTTTCAGAAATAAATTTATACTTTCTTCATGAGAAAACATGAGTTGAAGCATATTAACCAGAATTACATATTAAAATGTACACAAAATGATATCAAAATAAACAAATTTTGAATTTTATACCTACATCTTAACTGTAAGTTTCACTGTTTACATCGGAAGCCATGTGCGGATTTCAGGAATTTGCGGATTTTAGGATGGCGGATTTCCCTTTCCGGTGCGGAGTAACTCCGTTTTTAAAATGATGAAATTATGGACTGACACCAGAATTTACCAAAGAATTTATTAGAAAATTAAAACTTGCTTATTTTCCCGTACTTTATAAAAGGAAAAATTTAATTAAATATTCTTGGTGCTGTTTGTCAGTATTAGAATTAAAATTAGGTGTCCTTTTTTGTGGACACAGCCCGCTAAAGGGTTAACCCCTTCGCGACGAGCGTCCTTTACGGAATTTTTAATCTTTTACCACCGGTTTTTTAAAACAGAAATTTTCGCCTAATTGAATCGCAAAAATGCTACCATTAAATAAGACAAAGTTTACAATAAAAAATAACTGGTGGGAATAATCGAGGATTGCGAACATCTTAAGCGTCACGTATACGTGTCGCTCGTCCCCAAGGAGTTAAGGGAGTCTCATTAACCTATTGCAACAAGCTAGAGATCTGCACGGACCGGGCCAGGGCCATACTTTTTTCTAAAGGTCCGGGCCGGGCCTAGTGATTACTCTTTACGGGCCGGGCCGGGCCTAGTGATTACTCTTTACGGACCGGGCCGGGCCTTACTTTTTTCCTGAAGGATAAGGCCGTGCCTTAAATTATTTTTTCCGTACAGAGCTGGGACTGGTTTCATTCTTCCTAGTCTTCACGCCTCAAAATTTTTAGTCCTGGTTTTGACCCGTATGAAAATCATTGTCTCGGCGTGCCTGGTCCGTTCGAAAGTCAGTAAAATAAGACCTGGCACAAAAATCTTTGCAAAACATGCATACATTTTTAAATCGCTATTATTTTATAATTAAACATTAAAATTTATTCTTTTTAAAGAATAGTAGATTTTTACACTTATTAAAATATAGTAAAACGTGTGAAAAAGAACCTGCTTATGACGGAATCCTGTCTTAAATTGAAAAATGTGTTGATTCATTAAAAATGAATAATACTAATACGTAAGAATATAATATATAATACATTTACACTTGATAAGAAGGCAAATTGTCTATAACTCATTTTTTTTTTTTTCCCCTATGCAATTCCATCTTAGAAGATTTTACTGTATAGCATTTTTCTGATTTTTAACACTTCAATAAATGGAATGTATGGATTAACAATATTGATTATAACTTAAACACAGATTTATTAAAAAAATAAATATTCCAGCTTGCGGCACTTCTATAAAAATGAAGATTATAAACATGAAAAAAAAAAGGCTAGTATGGGAATTTTTGGTTAGATCTCCTCCTACGAGGCAAATTTTTAACCAAATCGACGTAAAAATCAATGTTTTGTAGAAATTCACTCGGGCCGGGCTCCGGCCGAACTTTTAATTTTTGTATCGGGCCGGGCCGAATTTTTTTTGTATGGGTCGGGCCGGGCCCGGGACTGGAAATTTCGGCCCGTGCAGACCTCTACAACCAGCACCAGCTGAAGTGAAATCGGAGAAAATGTTACCCACACCTTGCAGGAAAGACGGTCACTAGTGGACAATCTTTAATAGTCACTTTTTCCACTTAGTGACCTTGTGGCCGGCACTAATTTTGTCCTATTACCCCCTCCCCCATTTCCCCGAAAAAAAGGAAGTTTCTGAATATCATAGATTTTATATAGAGTGGATGTACCAGTAATTGAGGATTGAAATTTAAAAACTGTGGAAAACAAGAATAAATGGGTATTCATTCTAACTTTTGTTGTTAGAAAATATAATCTAACGTCCATAGAAATGTATTTTACAGGTTAGAGTTGCAACTAAAAATGCACTTGAAGATTAGCTTGAAACGATTAGAAATATTTGCATTTTTCTATTTTTATTATAAAAATATATATTATCGTCCTATAAAAAAACTTGTGAATATAAAAGTTGTAGATAATATTAAAACAATTTATAATAAATTTAAGCGGATTTGATATCTTGTGAATGGACGAAGTTGTTAATTTTTTTTTCTCTTAAGCCCCTACCCCCCCCCCCCCCCCCCCCCCTTGAGGCCATTTTTAATGACATAAAAAATCTCATACATATATTTTTGGCCCTTTTCCTAGGAGTAATAAAAATTTTAAACGGATTATACATGTATTATAATTAAGAAGTTATGGGTTTTTTTCTGTTTTTACAAAAAGCTCCTCCCCCCCCCCCCCCCTTGACCTCATTTTGCCCATTAGCGAACTTGACCGAGATTTTATGCGGTTTGATTTTATGTATTCGTTTGGAAGAGATTTGTACAGAATTATAGGAGTTATCGTGTCCATAAAAAAGTGATTTAGATAGATATAAAGTTTTGAATTGGGGGTGGTTTTGGGTTCTGGGAGTCATGATCGGCGTAGATCTGCAAAAAAATTTCAGAAATTCCAACATAGGGAAGAATATAACAGGTAGTATTTCTTACGAAATCTACCTAAACTTTACTTGAATAAATTTCCACTAAATGGTCAGTTACTGGTGCATTCAACTTACATAATTAACTAATTAATTTTTTAATTAATACTCTTTAATAGTGCGCCTATGGTAGAAATGGGGGGATATTTTTTTTTCTTCTTTTTTCCATGGAACTAGGAATGTTTGTTCGTTCGTCCATGCTTTTTTCACAGTTTGGCTGTTTTCTGTTTTTTCTCACTAAACTGTAAATAAAAACCCCTCGTTTAGGTGTCTGCGGAAATATCCATGGTGGAATGTAACCAGATTCTTGCAGACTGATAATGGGGTAGGTGGGTTTATGTGAAGAAGGATCATTGGAGGGGTTAAAGATCTGTTTTGGCTGTGCAGAGAACGGCGGAATATGAAACCTTCAAAAGATATGAGCAAAGAGGGTCATCGGCATATTATCCGGTGTTCTCATTTTGCTGTTTTATTATTATTTATTGACGGGTATGAATATGAAGTGTACCAAATACATATTTTCCGACCTTCCTTTTTTTTTTTTTTTTTTCAAGTGAAATAAACATAATTTGAACCAGAAAATTTAAATTTATTAAATAAAATGCTTTTTTTTTTTCCTATGTGATACTTACTTGATTTCATTTTAAAAATAAAATTTCTGGTTCGAAATATGTTTATTTGAATTTGGAAAAAAAAAAAGGGGGGGGGGGGGGGGATTGACATTGGCAGCTATGCAAATTGAAGTTTGCAGCGTGAAGTTTCGTTGAATTATGTGCGTTTAAACTGGGAAAACAAGCATCGCCTATTTCGAACAAATTTCAGCATCCCCTTTTAGATGACGGCAATCAAAATTGAATGACAATCTGTTCCTACCACGAGAATTCTAAATTTGATGTTTCGTTAAATTCTGTGCAGATAAACAATAAGCATCACACAAATCGAACACATCATCGATTTGTGGAACCCCCTCCCCGCCCTCTTGGGGGATTTTGCCCAAAAACTAATCAGCGCTAGTTCACATCAGGATAGAACTTCATATGAAATTTCATCCTATTCTATGCAGTAGTTGCATGAATTAGAGCGCCCGCAATATTTGTGTCACATAAACAGTCAAATCCGACCTTCTAAAACGTATAAATACGTCGAAAATTTTCACGAATCCAATACTTTTTTGTACTTGTAGAGATAGAAACTAGTCGTTGGGGGCCACCGTAATACATCATGGATATGCATAATATAAAGCATGTGTAAACTATTTATAAAATGCACTGAAATTCGAATAAAATCCTGGCTCGATGACGTCCTAAACTTTAAAATGCTCTATTACTGAATTGCGTAAGAGAAACATCCTTATAACACTAAAAATGATAATCCTATTAACTAACAGTTTACTGCGTCGGATGAAGCGTCTCCTTTATAATTTAAATATATCTTTGAATTGAAATTTGAATGAAATACAGGGTCATAAAAAATCGAAGAGTGTGGAAAATGTGATTACAAATATCTCGGCAACTCATTGTTCGATCGACTTTATTCTTAATGCAAAATTTATGTTTTTTTATTGTCTTTTATATTCACTCCTTAAAAAAAAACAATTTAGAAAATTTTCATGTACCTTTTATCAGAACGAATATTTCGAGAGTCCGAAAAAAATAGTTTCGGATCATCGAGGTTACTGAAATTCAATAAGCTTCTGCCCATTATTACATACTAAGTACATACCGAATTTCAAGTCTCTATCTCAATTTGTTCGGGAGATGGAGCGTTTACAAACAGACGGACGGCAAGTTTTTTTTTTTTTTTTTTTTTCCCCTAAAAATATGGTTTTCGGAATCTCCAGTGTCTAAAACGTGTAAATCCATTAAAAAAAATGTTTCGATTTTCAAAACGATTACAAGAAATACCCTGTACTACGTATGATGGGTAAGTAAAAATCAATAACCACAGAAAACGTAATTGATTATTAAGGTGAGAAAGTTTAAGAACTTGATACTTAAAGTCATTCTCGCTTGTTTCACGGTACTTATGTTTCTATTTACATAAATGATGTTTGAAATTCTTTAGGTGAAAATTCATCTCGTGTAAATAAATACATCCACTTATAGAAAGAAAACAAAAACTGTTCATTAATATTTATGAAACATTCAAAGCGAGTTGTAGAAACCGCTTTGAAATCGCTTGTAACTTTTAATTTTATTATAAAGTTGAGTTTAATTCTGCTTGCTATGCTCTTTCTTTTTACCAGGACCACAAGAAATGATTGTATTCATTCAAGTAAATAACCTTCGAAAATGCATAAATCCGTCGAAAATTTTCACGAAACCCATAATTTTTTCTTGTGTAGATGGAAGAAGGTAAAAAAAAAATGTCGTTATGTTGTTTTACAGTTATTATTCGCGAATTTCCAGTAAACTATATTTTTACAGCTTCTTTTTAAAACACTTTGATACTCACTGGAGAGAAAACTGATATCGGTGTGAACGCGGGGGTGTGGGATGCGGTCCTTGGATCAGAGGAGTGATCGTGTCTTTGACCTTTTATGAGGGACCAGGAGAGTAAGTGTAAAATGTACCCTTTCGCCAATATTTCAAACATCGGTCAGGGCGTTGTTACCAAAAAATTTCAATCCGCCCACTGTTACTTTCTTCTATATTTACAAGAAGAAAGTATTGAATTCGTGAAAATTTTCGACTTCTGATTTTCGACGGATTTATACGTTTTAGAAGGTCCTTAACACGATTTGACTGTTTTTAGAAAGAGTTCGTCTGTCTGTATGTGACAAAAATTTTGTGGACGCTCTATCTCGAGAACTAATGCACGGAATTTACTAAAACTTTAGATTCAGTTAGACCTTTCATATAAATGGGTGCTGATTCATTTTTGGTGTAAATAGCCCAAAAGGTGGCGCTGCTATGCTACTTTTTTCATGATTTTCACGATAGCTATATTTCAAGGACTAATGCACAGAATTTCATCAAACTTCAAATTCAGTTAGACCTTGACATAAGTTGTTGATTAGGTTTTACTGTAAATCTCCCAACAGTTGGCGCTGCTACGCTGCATTTTTCAGGATTTACACGGTTTTAGCAATAGTCTTATCTCAAGAACTAATTCACGGAATTTAATAAAACTTTAGATTCAGTTAGACCTTGATATAAATTGATGCTGATTCGTTTTTGGTGTATGTGGTGTTGTTACATTGTAGTCACAGCACATTGTAAGTCATGTGCATGACTTCACATAAAAAATGAACTCTTAGTACCCGGCGGCCCTTACTTGCCTTTCTAAGTGTCTCGCTGTCTCTACAGACAGTTTCACATTCCCTATCGCTCCTGTTTTTTGTTTTTGTCAGCCCCACCAGTAGCTGAGAGGTTCTGCTCTCGAAGCTGGTCGACGGGAGGTGCTGGGTTCAATCCCATTCGCGCCCGTCGGCCTAATCGTTCGAAGTTTTCGTGGTTTTCTTCGAGCCGTGGATTTATCCATGCGTAAATACTGGTTAGGTTACCTTAGAAAGACCCCCACGGAGGGCACTCCCCCCGGGCCTATATCCCAAGTGTAGATAATTGGCCGTCAATAATCAACCCAACCCAACTCAACTCAACCTGTTTTTTGTCAGTTTCCGCCATTTTCTTTCCTGCCACCAGCATTCGCTAGAGGTCTGCGCGTGCCAAAATTTCCGGGCCCAGCCCAAACCGTAATTTTTTTTTTGCCCGGCTCGGCCCGATATAAAAGCTAAAACCTTGGCCCCAGCCCGACTGAATTTCTACAAAACATGCCGATATTTCTGAAGCAACATTATCCTAAAATCAAAATTATTCAAAAAGCACGCTTACTTATTTATAGGTTTCATTTTCAGATTATGTTCGAAATGGATGCGATGCAATGCAAAATATCAACATTTTTAATGACCGCTTCGACAATTACGTACATAAACATTGATTTACAAAGTTGACTCAGACAATTATATTCAAATGAAGATTCAGTAAGAAAAGAAAAATCCGTTATAGACAGGTCACAGGTTCCATTCTTACAGGTGCATAGTCTGTTGTATATGTATTACATTCTTTTTGCACGGATTTAGAAATTTTCCATTTAAGACAGGTTTTCGCCATATGCAGGTTCTATTTCCCAGGTTTTTACTTTACTTAGAGATATATGTACTTTAAAAAGAATTTTAATTGTAGGATAATGAGCATTTAAAAACCTATGCATTTTTGGCAAAAACTCTTGTGCTGGTCCTTATTTTACTGATTTTTACACGGGCCTGAAAATTTCGGCCCGTGCAAGTGCAAACCTCTAGGCAAAATAAAGTTTAGGCCCATTTGGTCCAGAAAAGATAAGTCTGACCCGAGTCTGCAAAAAAAAGTTGGGCCCGGCTCGGAAAGAGTGATGACTACGTTCGGCTCGAACCTGCAGAAAAAAGTTAGCTCCGACCCGAGTGTCGTGAATGAAAATTGGTCCGCGGGCCGAGCTTCGGGCCAGGGCCCGGCCTGTGTAGATCTTTGCCATTCGCACCATTACAAAATTCTAAAGTTCAAATTATGTTTTTTAAACAGGCCAGCCACCATGAGTGCGCTTTTTGAGAACTGAGTTCCCTCTTTCTTGAATTTCTCCGGCTGCCCTAGAGTCAGCTGTATTAGCTATATCTATATATATAGCAAATATGTATATAAAATAAATTTATATATCTAAATTTTAAGGCATTTATTACAACAGGACCTTAGGGCTGTCCATAAACGATGTCACACTTTTTTTTCAATATTTTTTACAGCCCTCTCCCCCCCCCCTTTGTCACAAAATGTCACACTTCTCACCATACACCCCCCCCCCCTTGTCATATGTCACGCTATATTACATAAACATATACTTGCAGTTAAGAAACAAAGCACTACGTTATAGATCATATTTCAAATTTTATTTTTAAACTTTAACTATGTGTTTTAATGACATTTGTGAGCATAACAATAAATATGATACGTGTACTTATTTTGTATGAAATAAGATAAAGGTTTACAACAAAAAATATAATATACAATAGCAATAAAATATTAATATAAAGGAGCAATTTTTTTTTTTTTTTTTTTTTTTTTTTTTTTTGAGAAGAAAGGAATATAAGTACAAACAATTCACATGAAAGTTGTTTTAGCCTCGATTAAAAAATACCCTTGAATTCTGGTAGTTTCAAAATAACTTCAAAATTTAATCTGCTGATTTTAAATGCTTTTATTTTAATCAAAATGTATGATGTCACACTTCTTCTTACACGTTCCCACCCCCTTGTCACAAACTCACAATTTCATGACCCCCCCCCCCCTTCCAAGCGTGACATCATTTATGGACGGCCCCTTATAACTCAAATGTGTCATTCAACCTTAATGTCGATTTCAGATTCAAAAAATTACGATTATATTTTTCACACATATATATATAACTAAGGTATTTTTACAAAAACTGGATCCTGTGCGAATAGGCTGGACCCAACGTGCAACAACCTTATCCGCAGAGATATGCAATGATGATTAGAATGCACGACTAGCGGATGCGCTGAATAAATAAACCCAAATGTATCTCAAAGATGACCGATATACGTGGTCACTGGAGGATGTTTGTGGATCTCCCACGTACATCGGATTTACCTTCTTTTATAATAGTGTAATTTTTTATTTTCTCGACTTGAGATGCTTATCTGTTTTTTAACAGATGAGTGCGCCCAAAGAGAAATTTAGCTGCAGGGTAACGATATTGTTTTTGGAATTAGAACTTTGTAAATTGATTCTCGCGTAAAAAAAGTACTTAACCTTTTTAGGGTACGAAATTATGTATATATCTTTTAATTTTGGAGAAAAATCACCTTTAGGTTTAAAAGAATATAAAAGTAGCTATCCAAATGCCAAAAATTAAGGTTTACGGAAATTTAAATAATTTACTGAAATCTAATAGAGTTATTTCGCGTGCTGTTAATGGGTCTAATAAACTGCGGAAGAATTTTTGAAGACGTTTGGAAAATGCCCTATTACAACATGATTAAATGGACGTAACACAGTAATTACACTACGTTTTTAATTGTGTTGCGAGGTTTTTCCGGAATTAAAGGATCAGAGTCCATAAGCGGTGTTTTTGGCCCATGAAATAAGCCTAAACTCGATTTTATTATACCGACTTAATTATTTCACTTTTTAATATTAGAAGGTTTATCCTGTACGATTTCAACAATATTTTTTGCATTTTGTTCGGATTTATGACTTACACAACCTCAAAGTTCGTATTATTCGTAGTTTTTGATGAAAAATACGCAATTTCTCCTAATTTTACCTCAATTTTTTATATGAGCTCAATCGTGAAACACTTTCTTTTTTACATATATTATAAAATACATCAAAATGTACAATATATGTAAAAATAAAAGTGTCGCAAGGCTGCGCTCACAGTAAAATATTAAAAAATATATTAAAAATTGAGGTAAAATTAGGCGAAATTGCGTATTTTTCATCAAAAACTACGAATAATACGATCTTTGAGCTTGTGTGTAAGTTATATAAATCCGAACAAAATGCAAAAACTATTGTGGAAATCGTACAGGATAAACCTTCTAATATTAAAAAGTGAAATAATTAAGTCGGTATAACAAAATCGAATTTTAGTCTTATTTCATGGGCCAAAAACACGGCTTATGGACCCTGATCCTTTTAGTTTAATATGAGGAGTGTATAATAATTTGTAAATATACATTGCTGTACAAAATTATTCGAGTGCATTTCTGTCTGTTGATGGAAATTGCTGAAGGTGAATTTTCGACTGTATTATGCATTTTGTATAACTAAGCTAAATTTTAGCATAGTATGTTGTGTATATGAAGATCAATAGATCATATTACAGGGATGCCTAAAAAAAAAAATTCGAGAACCTTCCCGGCTATATAGGCTGGAAAATCTTGTTTCATATGTTCTGTTGCAGTATTCTGGAAGAATAAATTTCACTCAAAACGGATTTGACCTTCAAGGAAAACAAAGCGATCGAAATGTAGCTGGATTGTTATACTAAATCAATAAATAAAATATTGAAATCACTTCCCGAAAAAATAATGTTTATAAGGTGTTTTGTGAAATTGAACTGCGAGGCAGCGATACTGTTTTTGTAAGTGGAATTTTGTCATTCGTTTCTTAAAAAAAGAAAAAAAAGTAGTACTTACTTATGTTCATCCGTCTGTTCGAAATATTTGCAGTGAAGCGAGGAGAACTTGCGTCGTCGTAACTGTCCGATTTTTTTATATATACAGTCGAACTGGGTTATAACGTGGATGAAAGGACCGCAATATTACCTCGTTATAACGGAGTTCTCGCAACAACCAAGTGTAAGATGTCATATGTAAGAATATTGTAAAATTTCAGTTAATAAAACTTAACGACTCGCGGATGCAGTTTTACATTTCTCAATCAGCAGAGCTGTATTAATTTGATGGTAATTTGAATAATTTTACTTTTAATAATATTTAAAATATATATTATATATATATATGTATATATGTAAAAGTAACTGAAGAAATCGGATTCAACATTTATTTATTAATTTAAATAGGCTTTTAAGTAATTTTTTTTTTTTTTAATTGTCCTATTCAGTCATGTTTTGTCTTAATTCAGTGACCCAGAAAGGGAAAAAACTGCCATTTGTTTAGCTTTTTAGAAAAGAAGTTGAAGTTAAGTCATTTAACCCTTTGAAGGGCGGTGGTTCATTTTTGGACCACTTAATTTTAATCCCTAAATGCCACATTGGCACCAGAATTTTGGAATGAAAATTTTCCTTTTATTAACCAGCACCAGATTATTGTATCCTATGTGTGTAAATTTTCAAAAAGTGTGAAAATATTTTCAAATTGTTTTTTCTCTATTAGCAGCTATTTACCACAAAATGGAATAACACCACACACTTCAATATTATACATATGACGTACAGGTAGTACGTTTAGTAGGGGGTAGAGTAGGGGTGTACGATGACATCGTGACGTACGCAGTGTACGTCTGGTGCTAAAAAGGGTACGGGAAGAAAATAATTTACTTTTTTTTTTTTTTTATTTGTTTGCAAATTCTTGTGTCATTCAATCACTTTAACATTTTACGAATAGAAGTACTTTGACACTGGGAAGGGTTAAGAAGGACTGATAACCTCTTCGATAGCTTTCACCCATTTTCATTGAACGCATAGAACCCCTGTTACTGTTAAAAAACACATTTTGCTCAGAGAAAATTAATAAAATCGAATCTTTTAGTGAATTTACAACACTTTCGCTCGTTATATCAAAGTTACCTCCAGTATATTTTTATATTAGACAAGTAGACCAACAGTCAACCCTCCCCCTGACACCCCCCCCCCTTTAAGCAATTTTTAAAAAAAAAGTATGAAAAATTAATAGAACAGCTTACAGGGATCGTTCCAAGCAAAAGGTGGGGCCTATTTAGTGCCCCTTCACGAAGTTCCTCTTAATAAAACAGGTCCCTTCACAAAATTTCTTTTAATAAAATGGGCCCCTTCACAAAATTCAATGGAATTATTTTTATTTTATTAGGTTTTAAAATGTATAATCTGGAAACAGGTTCACCAGAAAGAAAAAATTTAGCAGGACTTGAAAACATTATTAATTAGTAAATGGTTCGTTCGAATTTGAATAACTGGATTTCACCTTTCGTTGCGAAATGTTATTTTTCACAAAAATATAATAAATTTCACAAAAATAACTTTTCACAAAATCCCCCCATTCCCCAAAATAAACCTACATCGACCCCTGGCTTACAAAAAACAGTATCAATAAATCTATAGTCTGGATTTGATCTATTGCTACAGAATTTTCTCTTTCATAAAAATATAATCAATTTCACAAAAATAACTTTACTTTGATAAAATAGAAACCCAAGGAAGAAAAAAAATCTTTCTGATAACCATTTCTTTTCCAATCCATTCCCAGTTAGTTGAAATCAAAGACCTTCTAATATACTTCTAGTATCTTTGCTCTGAGGTATAAATCTATTTCCACACAAGCTCCATGATGGATGTAGTCTTATTCACAATGAAAGGACTTGTACGAACCCATCAACCAAAATTTATTTCTCGCTTGTGCGTTGTTTTAGATAGTTGTTCGATTATTTCTTTATTGCCTCGTAATTAAATGTTCTTATCTAAATGAGGTCGGAGTCGGACATCTTCGCCGATGTCCGTTGCGGTTGCTTTGATTGTATTCCGTCACAGACGGCCATCTTCACCGATTTCGCCCATTCTATAAGTATCGGATTATAGATAGCCATTTCCACGCAAAGGCAACGGTTGACTTGGTTCATGCAATTAATGGCCTTAAGTCTGGACATCCGCACATTGTTCTGGGATGACGCTATCTCGGTTCGCAATCGCACAGTGGCCATTTTCTCTTGGAGTATATTTAGACGCCTCCTGTATGTACGCGACCTACGGTTTTGTATTTGGTCATGGCCGGAATCAGCTTCTTCTACTCTTTGTGTTTGTTTTCTTCACTCACGCAGTTCTTTATGCCCCGCTCGAAGATGCTTCGTGTGCATAATATAATATATTATTACCGTTGGAAGGAGCACTTTGAAATGCAAATCAGAACTTGACACAGTCAACGAGGAACGGGTCTTGAACTTGGGAGTTCAGTTGGAGTGACGTCTCCTAAGTGGGATTTGTGTAGCCTCCGCATTCGCAGTAATTTGAATAGATTTTGGTCTAATGATTCGCTTGCTGAACCTTTTGGAACAGTGGCTGATTTAGACAGAACCAGAGCTCGAAAATATCATGATATATATATCCGATATTTTCAAAATAGTCAACTTTCTGTGATGATAATATTTTCAAGCATAATATAGCTTAGAAACTAAAATATGTTGCACTTAACATGAAAACTTAAACAATGTACTAAAACTGCTTTTTTTTCCCCTTTTCTTTTATTTTTCACTTTGAACAAAATTGAAGATCAACTAACCAACAAAACAGAAACAATTTGCTTTATACACCTTTAAAAAAAATAAATAATAATAACTATAAGATTCAGTATCAACTATCGAGAAATCAGAAATTTATAAAACAAAAAAATAAATGCAAAATAGTTTTTTTTAATTGAAAATTTTAAATATAAATGTCAGCTTATTTTTTTTATTCCCTAACATGTTGTACAATTTAAGCTCATTTCCAAAACCAGAAATTGATTCTTTTATAAGAAGCTGTATAGAACTGATTATCTATTAGACAGTTTATCTTTCTATATCTGTCCTGAATTAGTTATATCCTACATAATTATTAGCCCCATATAATATACATTTAAAAATAAAAACTTCAATCAAAGCTTAGATAAGATTTTTGTTTTTTTCTTTATCTAGAAAAGTCACTGCCAGAGACAAATGCTGTTTATCTACAGAATGGTTGAAAATTTCATTTACACTTGTTTTGACTTAAAATATCAAAAATATCTTACACAGTGCTATTTTGAAAGTAAATACCAAATATTGAAAATAACAAACATCTTGATATTTTGAAAATAAATATCGGATATATATCATGATAGATTTGACTTGATATATATCAACGAACCCTGGACAGAACCGCTGCTTTTTTTTTTTTTTTCTTGTAATTTTCAGTTTAACTATAGATACCGGTGAAATATTGTTTCGTTGTTTTAGTACTATCATTGTTCTAGTACTATTGTTCTAGTACTATTTCTGAATAGATGGAATTTTAATTGTAATATTCCTGGGCATAAAGTTTACTCCACAACAGGGGTCGATGCAGGGTTTTTCTCTTGGGACCCATTTTGGGAGCGTCGCAAAAATAAAGTTAATTTTTGTGAAATTTCTTATATTTTTGTGAAAAATAACATTTTGTAACGAAAGATATAAAATCATGTTACTCAAATTTGAACCATGCATTTATTAATAACTACTTTAAATAGATCTGCTAAAGTTTTCCTTTCTGATGAACTTCTTTAGTTTGCAAATTGCACATTTTAAAACCTAACAAAATAAAAATTAATAAAGAATGTTTTTACGGAATGGAATTTTGTGAAGGATGGATAAAATCATGGATTTTTGTGAAGGGGCTCTAAATAGGCCCCAAATTTTGCCTTTATCGACAAATAATATCCTATGAGTTAATCAAGCCTTTTATTCATCTTTCGATCGAGCGGTCTCAGAGACCGCTCGCAGTAACTTTGCGACAATTTTTGTCACAGTAGTTGAGTTATATGGATTACCGTCTTCGCGACGAGCGTCTTTACACTTTTATTAATTTCTTAGGCACCATTTTTTTTTAATAGAATTTTTCGCCTTATTGAATTTATGAAAATTTGCGGTTAGATAAGGCAAAAATTTCTGTTCAAAATCAACAATTTCGTGCATCTTAAACGGCACATATACTCGTTAAAAGGCGCTGATTTCAAGCGCAGAATACAGATGAGATGGGCTCAAGCTGGATTTTTATATCGGTCTTCGAGCTCGGGCTCAAAATGAAAATTTTATTTATTCGCAAATTGAAAAAAAAGTGGGAAAACTTGTTGTTTGAGAAATAATAATGTATTCTAAGTTTCATAAAGGGTTTTGCAATCCTTTAAAAATCAGTTGGAAAAAGAATTGAATTGTTATTGATGGGACATAAGGGAAATTCTATCTGATTCTGAAGCTGTCAGTGTTAGTAACATAAAGAAGACGTGAGATTATTCCTTGTTCGTGAGATATTCCCTATATTTCTGTTTGAAGTCCTTTTTCAGAATTACTGGAAAAACCGGACTAGCTCTTTTCTCCATAGTTGTAAAATGATATTTTAAAAGAATAACCATTGCGACATTTGCAGATTTCTGCCAATGGTTGGGTATCCATAACAAATTTGGTATTTTAAACGAATTTTTCAGAGATTTTAAAATTGCGAAACGTTGTTATGAAGTATTTAGGATTAATATATGTAAGATGATATTTTTAAATGGGAAAATTAATCGTGAAACTATTTTTAAATGTTTTTAACAATTTTCTACTGGCATACATTCTATATCGGGCTTGGGCTCTGATGACACAAATTTTTTTGAGCTCGGGCGGGCTCATCTCTAGCACAGAAGTCTGCTATAAATTTTTGATTATCGATATTGATGAACATTTATGAAAAATTCCATCTGCAAAGGATAACAAAGATACTTCGCAACCACGCTGAAACTAATGCCAAAAATTGTCTTTTTCATTTTTTGTGCAAGTACTTTGGCTTTTAGTACTTTGTTCACAACAGGTATTATTTTAAGAAAAACTGTACAGACTGGGAACTTTTTTCTTCGCATCAAATCCAGTATTTGCTATCCAAGAGTAAACAATAGAAATTTAAAGATATAAATTTACAGTCTTCGTGGGCGCAAGAAAATGGGGTTTGTGGTTCCGAGTGCGCTCACGTGCGCGTTGTTAGGCAAACTCAGAGTTTAAAAATAAACAAAGCAAATGTTTTTTGAGGAACTAATGTAATTTGTATTCATCAGTTAAGTTCAATTTCTATCAATCAAATCCCAGAATGACTGTCAAAACTTTTTTTTTTCATTTTATCATGCCATTTCATTGAAAATAATGCAAATGGGCAAAGTTCCAAGTGTTATTTAATCAGCTTTGTTTTACCGTAATACATCGGTATGTCCTCATCATCGGAAACAGCTTTGTAAATCTGGAGAATTTTGCACTTGTCAAATACATTAACGACAATTATTCAATATTATATTTGATTTAGGAGGGGGGGGGGGATGCTTTGAGAATACAATTATATATTATAACATCTAATATTAAACTTATGCTGCACGAATTTTTCTTTTGGAAATATATTTTTCATGTTCATATTTAATTTAAGGTTAGATTTTAGAAATTTTAAAGATAAACTGTTTGCCTTATTTAATAGCAAACGTCTGTGCATTACATAAGGCTAATACTTTTATTTAAATATGGTGGTTGCTTGGAACTGATTTTATTTACTAAAAGTTAAATTTTAATTAATTCATATATGCAGATATTCATATATCACTGCACACTGTAGCGTTAATATAATGGCATATTATTAAGCTAGAATTTACTAAACAGTATTCAGGGGTCGATCCAGGCAAATTGTGGATCCTTTTTAGGAACCACTTCACAAAAATTCATTTAATAAAACGGGCCTCTTTACAAAATTCGTCTTAATAAAATAGGTTCCTTCACAAAATTCCTGTTAATAAAACAGGCCCTTTCACAAAATTCCTCTTAATAAAACAGTCCCCTTCACAGAATTCCTCTTAATAAAATAGACCCCCTCACAAAATTCCATTCCATAAAAACATACTATTCATTGATTATTTTTACTTTAAGTTTTAAAATGTCGCAAACAAAACAAGTTCACCAGAAAAGAAAACACCAACAGAAAACTTGAAGAAATTTTTAATAATAAAAGCTTGGTTCGAATTTGAGTTACTGGATTTCGTCTTTCGTTACAGCATGTCATTTTCTACAACAAAAAAATATAATAAATTTCACAAAAACAACTTTTACTTTTCACAAAAGGGGCCACAGGGAAAAAAAAACATGCACCTACCCCTGGCATTGCATTATTTCGCAACATTGAAAATATAAGTATTGTAATAATACATGCATAACAGTGTCTTGTAATCAGTGTTTCAAAAAATGTCAGCTAAAATTTTAGTAAAACATACTGATTGCTTTACTTGGCTAAGTTTATCTTTGATATTTATTTTTTATTGCGTAAAATATTTCAATTTTCAAAAAAAAAAAAAAAAAAAAAAAGGCTTTATGGTATAGTTTATTATTTACTAGCTAACCCGCCCGGCTTTGCTCGGACCCGAGATAATTACAGCCTCAGAGAAAGGCCCCTCCCTCCCCATATCCGCAAATATAATGAATAATTTGTTCAAGAGAACCACCGTCACGTACATTAACGCGATCATTAAAAAAAGAATTAAATTTTTCTGATAATTAGAACATAACGAAGACGCTACGCTAAAATAGCCGGCAGATGACACCCCTTCCCGACCTCAATTTCAAATCTATATCTTAATTAGTTACCTAAATATTTGTTCATTAGTAAAATTTGGCAATTATTTCCTTTCATTTTCGCAAACTAAATGAGAGGGATCGGCCAGAGAAACAGATCTCTTTGTAATTCAGTTTTTAATGAAAGCCGATCCCTGTCTGAAAATTTCTCGGATCGTTTTCACTGGCGCCGAAAGATTTTTGGAAGTTTTTTGCGTAAATTAAAAAAAATTACCAACCGAATTTTTCAAAAATCACATAGTCAGATACAGAATATTTTTCTGTGCTCAGAAATTTGCAATTTGATATCTCAATTAGTTTTCATAAAATTCGCTAATTAGTTAAATAATTTCGAATTTGTTCATTTCCGGTCGCAAATCCAATGCACCTGTCCGTTTCTTTCGCCATTTTGATTTAAAAGATGATATTTTAGAAGCGATGGTTAATGAGAATCTAATTAATATCTAGGCTAATTATCAAAATATTAAAATTCTGAGGCTCAGGTGCACATGGTCAGACCTTGGACTATCCACACCTAAATTTCCAGCCTTCTAGGTGGGCTAGATTTTCCTAGCCATCGCCAACAGACACACACACACACACACAGAGCAAAACTTTCTTTTATTAGTATAGATATACTATTGAAAATCTTCTGGATACATCCTAATAACCTATATTACTTCAATTAAGAAAGACTGCACTGGGTATGTAACCCATAAACATTTAAAGCCATACATTAAAACAATGTCGTTTAATTAAAACTGGTACTTTTTAAGTTATTGTATTTCAGTATCACGAACAACATATCATATTATGCATAATTTGTAATAAATTATTATTTTTAATATTTTATATTTTTAGTTATTTTATTTTGCTGAATTATTATTCATTTTCAACAGACCCCTTTTCCCGTTATGGATCATACTTTGGTTTCCTCCATAATATACTCCAAACTCTTAAACAGGGTTGTCAACTTTTAGTCAGGCCAAAAAAAAAAAAAAAAAAAAAAAGCCCTTCGGGTTTTAAACACTTAAATAAAGCCGACATTTATTTTTCAAAAAGGTGGTAACCACTTCACATTAAAGTTGCATTCATTTATTTTTAATGCACTCATAAATGTTTTCTACTAAAGAGATTTATAAACTTCTATTAAAGTTTATTAAATAAATAAGTCTTTATGACTGCTATAAGGTAGCCATGAAAGCAATATATCTGAAAGAAAAAATATGTACATATTGAGAAGAATACATTAAATTAGACTCCAAGGTAGTGTTTTCAATTCTATATTACATAGCTCCACATATACTGTACATTTTAAAGATTATATTTAACAACTGAACAATGACAAAATGTCACACTTCTAAAAGAAAATATTATTCTTACATACTGCTTACTTACTTTTAAAATTGATTCAAACTAAATAATTCATATACGTATTTAATAAATGAAATTATCTGATGTAATACTTGAGAACATCCATCTAGTTCTCGTAATCAGTATTCTGATGACTTATAAAAATGCTATAGATTTTTTTCCCCCGTTTCAGCTACTAAGCTATTATGTAACTTATTTCGTAAGTCCATTTGAAGAGATTAAATCATAGACTGATCAATGTTGAAAGAAAAATTAGAAAGGGTATAATATTTGAAGCGATTTTTGTACATGTAAATGTGTAAAACGGAGACAACAATTTAAACAAAAAATTCTCTAAATAAAACTTGTTGAATTAAAATTTAAAACAGTTATTCATATAAGTTATTCGTAATTCTGTTTTTATTAAATGACTTAAATTATTTTAGGTGTTTATGAGAAAAAAAATAAAACACTTGCATATTAATAGCCCTTAAAATTAGTTAAATAATAAAATATGTAACTAAGTAACTATTGTCCTATTTAATTATTTAAAGCAGTAAAAATGAAAAAAAAAAAAGTGTTAAACCAGATAAAGCAATTGGTATGCCTTTTTAAAATTTCGCTGGAATATTTGAAATTCTGACTAGAAATCCACTAGCCATGTATATGTTATTCCAATGTTAATGTATTCATTACAAAGTAAAGGATTATAAAATACAATAATAAAAATCTTTAGTTTTATCAGTTTAAAATACAAAGTACAAATGTATTTTGAAAATGTATTTCAAATACATGTATTTTCGATACTGCCCAACTCTGTCTACAAATGGTATTTTCTAAAGAAACTGACTCGGTATTAACCATTTTGCTTATTTTTCTGCCTCTTACTTATTGTGCCCCAGGCGGTCACCTGAACCCCTTCCCCTCTATAAAGCTCTCCATGTAGCCTCCAAAGGGGACCTACCATAGACCTTACAATATAGATTATTCCTCTGAGGGACCTACAGTTTTGACTTGGATAGATCCTTTCCCCTGAACTTTGGCTTTCGGTAGAACTGCTTTGAACCAAAATTACACAATTTCGGATGTCGAAAATTACCCTCCAAATTGCATGGGTGCGGAAGTCACGAAATTCACGTGCCGCAAAAAAGACATGCCATTCCGGAACAGTATGCCGGTGCCGGATATCAGATTTTCATGCCTTGTCCGGGTTGGCGCGGAACTTTTCCATCTGTGTTTTCTCCGCAGCCTACGGAAGACAGATGAAAATAAACCGCGATATCTGATTTTTTACGCGGTTTTGATAATTTTTTTCAAGTTTCTTTTTCTAGAATTTTTCGCCAGTGAAATGGAATGGCAAAAACAGATGCCGACTCTATTATATCGATTTTGAGTGGAGAAATTTAATATTTTCCGAGGATTTCTTCCCAAAAACCATATCATGGCTTCCTGTGTTCAATCCTTCTCCATCCCCTCACCAGTGAATGTTAGCGGCGTTCATGCTATACTTACTTCAGTAAAATCTTAAAAACAGAAATATATTAAAACAATATACATTATGGCTATGTCACTTTTATTTTCTATTTTTTAATATTTTACTGACCGTTATATGCCGTTAACCTGAACCGCGTATTGAGTCGGGATCTGGTTACCCGACCCGATGTAGGACTCTAGTCAGGGCCCGATTAACCTGTGAATTTAGGGGAAGCACGGTATCATTTTGGGACTCCCTTTCATTTGGTAAAAGCTTTCTTAATTCTTCATTCATGAAAACTCACCCATGATACTAATATTGTTCCCGGGAGTATTGCCGAGGTTGCATATATTTCATTAAATAGCTTTTGTGTGTTTCCTGTATATACTTCCGATATATTTAGTACATGTACGTTCAATTTTCCGAGTGATTTCTAACAGGCACATCATTAGGCTGTATGATTAATTAACATCCTATTGATGACATTCATATTTCTCTGTTATGTAAATTTCGATTCGTGGACTTCCTCTTGGATAAAAGCAAACTTTCTTTGTCGAAAAAAAACATTGCAAAACAATGTAAAGGGGAATTAGAGAGCCCTCTTCACAGTCATTTTGGGGCCCCTTTTAAATTTTAGAGGGGAAGCATGTGCTTCACGTGCCTCTTGGAGAATCAGGCCCTGACTGTAGTTCCGGTTAATCCGACTTTTCAAAAGAAAGTTCAGAATATTGCTTCAGATGGAAAAACTATATTTGGATCTGAACATGCGTTTTCACATGTTTATTTTCCTACGTAAAAGATAAAATTGATATTAAATATATGATTATAAACTATTATTTCATAATTGCTCTAAACTTTGGATTTATTTTCTTTGATTAAAAGTCGAGTTTCAGGTCCTAAAAAAACTTTTGTCGGGTTTGGGTTCGAGTATTGCATCGGGTCAGATAACCGGATTTTACGCGGCTCGGGTAGGGTTGAGTTGACGCCAATATCCTTCGTCGGGTTAACTTTAAATGTTACGGTTCGGTTTCTGTTCGGATTTTGACTCTTTCGGGCCGGGTTCAGGTTCATCCGATTTTTCAAAACAAGTCCTGAAAATTTTTCAAATGAAAAAAACTATTTCAATATTGATGAGTTTATTAGTATCCATTTGTATACAAATAAGATAAAATTGGCATTATAGATGTGTATATCGTTGTAGGCTAATGTTTCATCTATATATTCAGGGATCTGTTTAGGAAAAAATTGGGTCCTTTAAAGGACTCTTCACAAAATTTTTCATTTCAAAAAAGGACACTTCACAAAATTATTTTCCCTAAAACAGGACCCTTCACAAAATTCTTTGTCTTAAAAATAGGTTTTTCACAAAAATTTTCCATCTTTAAACCAAACATTTCACAAATTCATCATTTAAAAGTAAAATTTGACCTGTCACTTTTACATCTCTCTATCTCTCTATATTAAAAAAAAGTAACCACCGCGGCCGCCGCTGTCAATTAAGATTTTGTGCCTTGAAGTCTTTCTGGACTAATATCGAGAAAACTATTGCACATAAAAATTTAAAAATTGGTGGTTTCATAAAGAAATGTTCGATAAACACGCTGAAGTAGACAGTTTTTAAATCGAAGAATTATTTTAAGAGATATTTAAAATCAAAGTTGGTCAAAACAGTTTTCTTATAAAAGTTTTATAGAAACGAAAACTATTCACGGGAATTTAAACATAATTTGTAAGGATATAGTTGACAAGGTTGGGGTGTGCAGACTGTAATTATATTTTCAATTTGACTCATTTTTTGAGGTTATATTTCAATTTTTCATTCAAAATTTTCATTATTTTGACGAAGATTTATTTCATATTTCATAAATTCCATTATTTGAATCGTTGCCAATTTGTAAAATAGCGCACGTAATAATATTCCCTTTCAATTAAGAAATGTATTAACACGTGACTATTAAAAACAGAAATAAAACTTTAAAATAATAACTAAATGATCACGTGTTAAAAGCATTAAATGTAGAAAATTACGTAATAAAAATATACTTGCGCGTGAATATTAAAAAGAGAAATACGAGTCACTAGGGAAATTTACGTCACATTTAAAATGATCAAATAATATTTCAAAACAATTTCAATTAATAATTATATTTTCATGCGAGATCAATTTATTTCGACAAATCTTTTACCTATTACTGCAAATTTTAAAACAGCGTAAATAATAATATTTCCTTTCCAATGTCAAAATTCTTCTATTTGTTTATTTTGTGTTACAGTTTAGCGATAGTTTTTTTTTTTTAATGGAAATTGATTGACGGGGTAATGGAGAAGTATCAAAAGACAAATAAGCGTTGAATTAAAAATTCCTCGATAAAAAAACTAACACGTGTAACGCATCTGATGTCAACTGAATGTGACGCGACGCCACAATTATGCACGTTTGGCGTTAAATCCTATATTTTGGTGACAGTTACAGTTGTAATCTGTTTCAACAGCAGTTGATTCGACCTTAAAATACCTCAGTCAAAGGAAAATGAAAGGAAACCCTGTTACAGCAGATCGCCACTGGTTGTTTAATTATAATACAATCTTCCGTAATCGTTTTAGAGATGATCAAATAAGAGTGTTTTTAAATCATGCTGTTTCAGAACGGGGGTTGGCGAGCGTAGCTCGTAGGGGGCAGAGCCCCCTAGTATTAAAAAAAAAAGTAACCACCGCTGCGGCCGCCGCTGTCAATTAAGATTTTGTGCCTTGAAGTCTTTCTGGACTAATATCCAGAAAACTATTGCAAATAAAAATTTAAAAATTGGTGGTTTTATAAAGAAATGTTCGATAAACACGCTGAAGTAGACAGTTTTTAAATCGAAGAATTATTTTAAGAGATATTTAAAATCAAAGTTGGTCAAAACAGTTTTCTTATAAAAGTTTTATAGAAACGAAAACTATGCACAGGAATTTAAACATAATTTATAAGGATATAGTTGACAAGGTTGGGGTGTGCAGACTGCAATTATTTTTTCAATTTGACTCATTTTTTGAGGTTATATTTCAATTTTTTATTCAAAATTTTCATTATTTTGACGAAGATTTATTTCATATTTCATAAATTCCATTATTTGAATCGTTGTCAATTTGTAAAATAGCGCACGTAATAATATTCCATTTCAATTAAGAAATGTATTAACACGTGACTATTAGAAACAGAAATAAAACTTTAAAATAATAATTAAATGATCACGTGTTAAAAGCAATAAATGTAGAAAATAACGGAATAAAAAATATACTTGCGCGTGAATATTAAAAAGATAAATAATTAAATTATTCCGCGTTTTCAAAGCATTAAGTAGAGTAAGATTAATTTATTTCGACGAAATATTTTATCTATTATTGCAAATTTTAAAACAGCGTAATTAATAATATTTCCCTTCAATTAAAAGCTATATTTTTACGTTTAATAATTACGTTTAAATCAACGAAATACCTAATAAATTGGTAAAATATAATTAAAAATACAGATAAACGTTGAATTAAAGATCACTCGATGACATAACTACCACGCGTAACGCATCTGGTATCAATTGAATGCGACGCCACAGATATGCACTTTTGACTTTAAATCCTATATTTTGGCAACAGTTCATTTCTTTTATAGAAAGTAGTAGTCGGGATAATGGAGTAATACCCAATTTTCTATACCATCGTTATAAAATTTCCCGATGCCATGACATTGCTTACTTAACCATTTTGCACGAGTTGATTTTCAAATGTTTAATTAACCTCATTTTATCAACAGTTGTTAGCTGTCTCGACAGCAGTTGATTCGGCTTTAAAATCCCTTGGTCAAAGGAAAATGAATGGAAACCCGATTATAGCAGATATTACAGCGAGCAGCCGATTACACAAAAGGCCGATTATAGCAGCCGATTACAGCTGGTCGTTTAATTATAATTCAATCTTCCGCAATCGTTTTAAGGTTGATCAAATCAGAGTGTTTTTACAGTTGTGGTGTCAGAACGGGGGTTGGCGAGCGTAGCTCGTAGGGGGCAGAGCGTCCTAGTATATAAAGAAAATATATGTATTTTATATCCATATATCTTCTTAAAAATGCATAAACAAGAACCTGATTATAACGACCATTTCAAATTCACAAAATTATGATTAGATTTTTCACAAATATAAAAAGCTGTTCACAATTTCACAAAAGCCCTGCGAAAAAAGTCCGGACAGACCCCTGATATTTAAAACGAAAAGCTCATTCTGTCAAATCCACATTCTATTTTCCCCACGAAAATCGTCTCTTTGCGCATTCTTCAACTTTTTTTGAAGGTTTCTTCTCTCAGAAACGGGAAACCTGATTGATTAGCTCTCACCTGTTTAGCCTAGGGGGATTGAAAAGGGTTGATTGAAAGCGGATGGAGTCGTACCATTGCATTAAAAGCTAAAGTTTTTTTTTTTTTTTTTTTTTTTTAAGAACTCGTGTTTTCACTACTAAATATGGATATTTTTTCGCAAAATTTTAAAGAGAGCTTGGATACAGTTATATTTATAACCGATTAAAAAGTTCAGAGAGTTCGGAAGATGAGAACTATTCTTTTATTGCTATGTTAAAGTAGCCGACGCGAAAACCAGCAAACAAACAAAAAAGCGAGAAGAAAACATTTGGTTTACAACTCGATAACAATATTTTTTCACGAAATTTTTACTCGGGCTGTAAAACAGTTTTATTTATCACCCATAAAGATTTCAAAGAGTTCGGACTAAAAGAACAAGAAAATGAGTGCTTTTATCACTAAACATCCATATTTTTTTGCGAATTTTTCATTTTAAAATATAATTTCATACAAAATCGGGTTAAAGATATAAAATAATAAAAACTTGACTTTTTAAAAATTTATTATCACGCGCCCGGGCAACGCCGGGCGGGTCAGCTAGTAATTGTATTAAAGTATTGATTAACTTTCTTTCACTCCTGGTTCAGGTTTGAATATTTCGGGTTTGGGTTGAGGTGTATCGGGTTTCGGATTGATAATAAGAAGAAATTTCGGATTCAGGTTCAGGTCTTCTTATATCCGTCCAGAACTCTATTTTGGGTCGACGAAAATTATTTTGTCGGGTTCGGATTGACTTTAAATACTTTGCGGGTTTCCGAGGATGAGTTTCATCAATGAATAATCCAAATATCTGAAACTGATTTTCTTTTATCTAATTTCTGCGCATCTGTTATATATCGGAAAAAGAACAAGTTGCACCAGAAGTGGTGTGACAGCTGTCATGGGAAAATGGGTGCATTGATCCCAGCCTGCTAACGGCGGATGAACTTGTTTTTTAACTCTTTTTCTGCAGCAAAATACTACTTCACTCTGCACACACACACACACACACTGGTTTCTTTCGACTCTATATTTTTCGCCACACCAAATCATTACTATTACTTTGGCCTTTAGCTCGAAATTACCATTTCCTTTTTGTATAAAAGCAGTAATTCCACATTCTTGGATTGTTTTGAGTACTTTTTTTTCGTTCTGAAACAAGAAAAGCTTCCGTGATGCCTTCTCAATGAGGGATGTCATATTTCCCTGTGTGCTTTTGATATAACATGGCTGATTGATTTCTTACATGTCATAGAGTGTAGATTTTTTTTTTCATGTAGTTTGTTATATTTTATAGGTTTATTTATAAACAAATAACAATCATAAAATGAAATCTCGTTCCACAGACGTTTTTTTTCCTACTCATGATATCGCACACTTGTTTCTCAAGTGACAAGAATGTGATATTTGCGATATTAATATGAGTGAACCGCAATATACTATATTTCCTCATCTGTCATTAAGCGTACATTTATGAATCTTTCAGCTAAAATGTTGAAGTAATTGAATGACACCAGAATTTGCGAAATAATTTTCAATGAAAATAAATAAAACCCATCTTTCACGTACATGAGCAAAATATTAATATTAATAATTTTTAATATTTCATAATTTTAATAATATTAATAAGTTATAATATTTAAAAGTTAAATACAATAACCCCTTGTTATATCGAGCTTCGGTATATCGCGCATTCGGCTATTTCGCTCTTTTTCAGTTGACACCCCGATAAATTTAGTTTCTCGAAAAAGCATGTAAAACTTTTGAAACGTCGAAATCTAAGCACATAACTGAAATGCAATTAGTTCATTTTCGTTCTTTAATTTCCAGTGGCAAGCAGATAATCCAAGAAAATAAAAATATATAACTCTGGATTCTTATTTTCAGAAAATACTATAAAATGTAAGTAAATATGTATACTGTATACGTACGGTTATGTATTTTTTTTTTAACGTTTTGCCATCCCTTTTGTGTTGAACTTGCAGCTTGTTTGAACAAGTATTAAATCGAAAACCTCGTATCCAAATTTAGGGCTCTTTATTTTAGGTAGATTTCGTAAGATATACTACCTATTACATTCTCCCTAAGTTGGAATTTTTGAAACATTTTTGCATCGAACCAGTGGGGGGGGGGGGGGGAAATGGGGGGGCTTTTTGTGAAAACAGAAAAAACCCTCATAATTTCTTAATTATGATACGTATCGAATCCGTTTAAAGTTATTACTTCTAGGAAAAGAGCCGAAATTTATGTATGACAGGTTTTTGATATCATTAAAAATGATCCCATGGGGAAAAAAAGGGGGGGGGCTAGAAGACAAAAATTCATAACTTCGTCCATTCAAAAGATATCAAATCCGCTTAAATTTATTATAAATCTTCTTAATATTATCTAAAACTTTTATATTGACAAGTTTTTTATAGGACCAACCCTTATAGCAAAAAAAAGAAAATTAAAAACAAAAACAAATCCCTGCCGGTTCCCCTTGCAAACAAGTTAGGTTTCGAAGTGTGCGGTTCCAACTGCCGCATCATGGCAAAAACGGTCACTTCTTCGGCAATTCCCAACAAACAGGTGCCCCACGGTCTGCGTCTTCGAAATCTACCTGTGCCTGTAGGCCGAGCCGTCAGGGATTTTTTAGTTTATAAACACTCTTTTCTCGCCCCCTTCGTTATATCGTGCTTTTTCCTTATCTCCCAAGTAGCGCGATATATCGAGGGGTTACTATATTAATAAGTTTTTCTGAGAGAGTTCAGTATCACGTGTTAACATTTTAATCTTATGCTACTAAATTAAAATAAATTAAAAAATAATGTTGTATAAGGCTGGGTTTTGGCCCAAACGAAATTCAATGTCCTTGAAATGCACTGAAGTAGTATCGTATCAATTGTGAAGAATCCGTCTTTTCCGCGCGCGTCGGTGGTCGATCCCAAACGTCATCTGTTCCGCGAGTTTGGCGATCTCTTCTCTAAAATAATTAGAATGTTGATTTATCGATATGTCATTAATAATTAATTAGTTTGCACGATTAATTCTTGATTATCAATAATTAATAAAATATTTCTATTAATTATATTGATAATCGTAATTGTTCAATTTATTTGAAAATGACTACTTGAGCCCTTCCATAATTTTTGAATTGCTATACACCCCTGTATTGATTGAAAGCTGGTAAACGTAGGATGATTTTATTACGGGTTTCAGTGATAATATAAAATGATTAAATAAAGCCAGTGATACATATATTTCCCCCCTTATAGCTATAAAATAATTTATTCAGAATGCTGGTACTATTTCTTTACCATCAATGGAGTTTATTTTTGAGGTTCGTTCAGTCAGTTAAATGATATGCATTTCCATTCGAATGACAATTGAATGAACAGTGTGGGACCAGCTTGCCCGTATTTCAACACCATCAAAAACTCGCTAAGCTAGTATAGTTATAGATTTGATAAACTTTCGAATAGAAATTTAAAACTCTCATTTGATTTTTATCTCCTGAACTGGGTGATATCTTCTGGGGGTCCATCAAAAAGAGTTGATGGAACAGATGTAAATGATGTTAACTCTTCCACAGGCTGCGGGCAAGCTTCACACATGATTAGGGCTATTCTCAAATACAGAAGAGCTACTTTTTGACACATTTCTGATTTCATTTTTGTTCGGAAACGCAAGAAATTGGTAGGTGTTCTTATTCAGAAACTGTGTAATCTAATGGCGGTTTCCCTTTTTTAGTACAGGCAGAAGATCTTTCAGAAAATACTGGCAAAGTCCGCCTTTTGAACTGAATTCCCGACGCGGCAGCTCAAAAAAGAGGAAAAACATGTCGTGACGTGACAAGAATCGCTTATAACTCGATAAGTAATTATTTATTTTTAAAAAAAATGGAAACACCATTCGATTCCAAATCGCTTCAATATTCATGGTCTGCCAATTTTATGCTTTTACGTTTAAAATGTGTCGAAGTTTCGCGTTGTTGCGCAGGGAATTTGAGAACCACCTTAAGTATTTTTCTAACTGGCCTGATTTAGTATGAAATGGAGTCTTGCATGTAAAAATAACTTTATTAGAAGCCCCGAAATGTTAATTTTTCGATAATCAATCACCGGCAGTATGTCATTAATCACATGTCATTACCAATTCCTTCTTCTATAATTGATTAAGAAGCATTAAGCTCGAAGCAGCAGTCCTTCGATAGCCTCAGGGCGCCGAGCCCAACCCTTCCCGTTTTTAGATGCATTTATTTAATTTGTTCATTTTTCCTTTTAAATTTGTCCGGTTTCAATTTTCAGATTTTTTTTTCTTCCATTCTTCCTGACTTCCGCTAGTGTCTCGCGAACTCTGCGGCGTAAAAATTCGAAAATTAATGTAAATAATGTAATAGTAATTAATGTCCGCCACAGAGTTCTCGTTAGTAAGGACCGCCCGAAACGCCGCTCTCCGAGAACTCTGCGGCGGACATTAATTACATTATTTACATTAATTTTCGAATTTTTACGCCGCAGAATTCGCGGAGCGCGGCGTTTCGCGCGGTCCTTACAATGTCCCTTATGCCGAGACACTAGCGAAAGCCAGGGGGGGAAAAAAATCTGAAAATTGAAAAAGGACAAATTAAAATGAACAAATTAAATGCATCGAAAAGCGGGAAGGGCTAGAGCTCCTATACTACCCTTAAGGATTAGGAAAGGCCGGGCTCGGGGCCCTGAGGCTATCGAAGGACGCTTGCTGCTTCGAGCTTAATGTTCGTCTTAATCGATTCTTAATCTAACATTATAAGGCAGATACATATTTACTAATACAACTAACACGTAAACAAGGTAGAGTTTATTTTAATAAGAAAATCATGTTAAGTATGCTCAGTGACGTCGTATGTATTTCCAATTGAATGAATAGTGTGGGACCAGACCAGCTTACCCGTCATTTCAACCTGATCGACATTAGCTAAGCTAGTAGTTAGCTTAAATACATTTTCCAATAGAAATTTAAAACTCCCATTAGATTTTTATCTGTAACAGCTGTGTGATATCTTCTGGGAAAGAATATAGGTGCACTAGTTCGAAAAGCGTAGAGGAACAGATGTAAAATGATGCTAACCCTTTTCACAGGGTTGCAGGCAAATATTACTTCACGCATGATTAAGTATTTTTTAAACTGGCCGTGAAAAGTGTATTTATCACTTCTGATTAATATCGTCAATTGCTATAGGCTTTTTTTTCGCGAACTGTGGCAAATCAAGCTTAAAATGTGTATTTGTAAGTTTAAATAGTGAAGAAAAATGATTAAGATATTAATAAAAAATGATCGGGGTAGTAGGCAATATGAAGAGTAATTAATAATGGGTTATAGAAAAGTCTTCGGTGAACCGTCCAAGTAATTTAAATGTTTACCTTTATATAATTGTGCAATAGAGCGAATTACGCACGGTTCCCACCAGAAATATACAAAAATTGTTTAAAATTATTACATTTTGCGATAAACACAACTTAATGAACAAATTAAGATAAAAATCAATTCTTAAGTTAAATAATAATTATGAATTATTTTTCTAAAGAATACACCATTTCCTTTTTTTTTTTTTTTTTTTTTTTTTAACTAATTATCTGAGAAATTGCAGAAGGAAAATGTTTGTTTATGAAAAGAAATTCAAATTCGGCAGCAAATTTAAATTAGAGCAACCATAAATCAAAAATTAATATTTCAGGTCAATGAGTATTGTCTCTGCGATTTAATAGTATTTGTACAACATTCATACAAAAATTCACGCCCTCTTAATCAGGGTTCGATGATGTATATCCGATATTTATCTCGATATACTGATATTGACCGATTGATATTTATTTTTCAAAATATCATGAGGTTTCATATTTTCGTATATTTGATATTTATTTTTAAAATATTGTGTAAATTTTTGATATTTTCAGTCAAAACAAGTGTAAATGAATTTTTCAACTTTTATTGTCTCTGTCGGTCTGTAGATAGAGAATTTTTGCCTCGGGTAGTGAATTTCTTTAGATAAAAAGAAAAAAAATTATATTTGAAGCTGAAATTTCGAATGTCGAACCAATAATTATGTAGGATATTATTAACTCAGAATAGCCATTGAAAGATAAACTGTCTAATACAGATAATCCATTATTTACAGCTTCATTAAAAAAAAAACCGTTCCTGGTTTTGATTTAGTTCGGTTTATTTAAACTGCACAGCAAATTAGGGAATGAAAAACCTACATTTATGTTCGAATTTTTTAATTAAAGACAAACTATTTTGTATTTAAAATTTTATTGGGTATGAAACATAACATTTTCTTGATTTTGGATACTGAATCCTCTAGTTTGTTTTTTGATGAGTGTATAAAGCAAATTGTTACTGTTTCCAATTGATATTCAATTTTGTTCCAAGTGGAAAAAAAAAAAAGAAAGAAAGAAAAAGACATTTAGAATATTGTTTTATTAAGTTTTGATGTTAAGTCCAATATGTTATATTTTCTAATTTACATTATCTTTGAAAATATTTACTGCCAGCAGTAAGTTGACTATATATTTTGAAAATATCGGATATTTTTTATATTTGATATTTATTAAAATATCTTGATATTTACGAACAATCGTGCTTTTAAGGAATTTAATATTAGGTGTTTTGTGATAAAATAGTCTAACCGTTAATTTCATTTTGGAAACACGCCCAAAGAATTTGACAATTTTTTACACGCTGAGTTTGGTACAAGTATGTAATGTATGAACCCCCAAAATTAATCAGGGAAGCGCCTTTTCGCAATGAACCTATAAACAAAATTTGAAGCAAAACGGATATTTCTATCAAAAGTTATCACGTTACGTACATACATACATACTGAACGGGCGGGCACATTAGTTTTCAGGCATTGATAGCCTGTGAGCTAAAAACTGCCATCCGGAGACAACAATCGCTAAAACTTTATCTATCGGAAAATGCAAAAAACTGTTCGATTACAAATCATTTCACTAATCATGCGTGCAAGTATCACGCTTTTATGTTTAGAAATGGATGAGAAAATGTATCAAAGTTTCCCGTTGTTGAGCATGGGGATTTTTATTTTATTTTTTAATTTGCTTTAATTATCAACTAATAGATTTATGTCAGGCTTTTTTACTTGTTGTGGCCCATTTTGTGAAAAGTAAAAGTTATTTTTGTGAAATTTATTATATTTATGTAAAAAATAATATTTTGTAAGGAAAGATGAAATCCAGCTACTCAAATTCAAACCCAGCATTTAATAATAACTTCTTTAAATCCTTCTGCTAAAGTTTTCCTTTTTGGTGAACTTGTTTTGTTTGCAAATTATACATTTTTAAAACTAGCAAAATAAAAATATTTAATGAAGAGTGTGATTTTATGGAATTATTTTATTAAAATGAATTTTGTGAAGGGCCCTGTTTTATTAAATAGATTTTGTGAAAGTGTCCTAAATAACCCCCAAAATTTTCCTGGAAAGACTCCTGACGTTGGTTTAAATAATACTTTTTTCCTTTCCTTTTGCCATATTTTAAAAATAAATTTAACAAAAATTATTTTTTTTTAATTAATTCATTAGTTTTGTGCTTTTTCCCAAACATAAATAAAAGTGGTGAATTTTTCATAATCGGGGCCCACTCCAAATTCATGTATTGTAAAAGGAAAGTTTTAGAACAACATGATTGCAGTCATGAAATTAGGTGTGACTTTTAAAATAAACATCAAAAGCTTTAAAAAAAAAAAAAAAAAAAAAAAAAAAAAATATATATTATTATTATTTTTTTTTTTTTACTATTTTTACGTTTATTAAACTGGTATAACTTTGCTAGAACATACCATTTGCTTGAATGCAATCATTTATTGTGTTTGTGGTAAAATAGAGCATAGCAGGTAGAATTAAACTTAACTGTTAATTAATATATATATATGTATATTAAAATCTTACGAATGATTTCAAAGCGGTTTGTAAATAAATGATATTTGAGTTTGTACTTGCTTTAAATGTTTCATAAATATTAATAAACAAGTTTTTGTTTTCTTTCAAGTTGGTGCATTTATTTTATACGAGGTATGAACTTCAACTAAAGAATTTCAAATATCATTTATGTGAACATAATTACCGTGGAACAAGCGAGAATTACAAACTGGTTCCGAAAGTTTAAAAAAAAAAAATTAAAAAAAAAAAATCCGCAAGGAAAATTTAAAAAGTAATCAACGGCGGAAATAGAGATTGATCTCTATCCAAAGGGGAAAAAAATATCCAATTCCAATTTCTGTGGCTATTGATTTTTAACTGTTTGAAAACAAAGTAGAACATAGAATACCGATTGTCGTGGAACACTTTTCTATGTGAGTTACCGTTGATCGTCTGCATCTGTTGTTTTTTATCTCTTTCTTCCCAAATCTGTCAATCACTATTCAGAAGTGAAATATCTTCTATTCACGGATGATTGGTCTCGACTGATTCGACTGATTGAATTCTTTCTCATCGGTTTCTCTAGGTAGGTGATCTCGATTTTCAGTTTCTCTTTGCACGTTTTTATTTAATTTAATTTGGTTCATGTGTGTAAAGATGGAATTTTGTAATCGATTTTTTACTCATTTCTTGATAGGCTTAAAGTTCTACTTATCGTGTAAAATTCCCGATGACAGTACAATATTTTCATATTTCCAGAACTTAATTATTAATTTATTAATTGAGAATTAATAATTAAGATTAACAATTAAATTAGGATTATACATAGAGGAAAAACAAATAGAAAGAATAGATAGTTTAAATATATATATTTTTTTCTATTGACATATCTTAAAACAAAAATGAGCGAAAATTATTATTTTTTGTAATAAATTCACTAGTTCTACCTTTTTACCAAGCATTACTTAAAAGCTGATAGTGCAACGGAAATGTTTCGGAAGAAAATGAAATGCAGTCATGAAATTAGGTATGATTTTTAAGATGAGCATTGAATGCTTTTCCAAACATTTTTATTGTTATTATTTTATTCCTTATTAAATGTATTTCAGAATTTATTTCTGCGTTTTAAATTCAATATGGATCGGAATGATACAAGTTAATAAATGTCAATGAAACAGTAACAGTGATGTTGGAGAAAACTTGGTCACTGTAAAAACAAGATTAGTTCCCCCATTTAATTTTATCTACCGTAAAAAAAAGAGGGGGGGGGGGGCGTATAACTCGTTATGTAAATATTATTTTGTATAACGCTTAAAATATATACTTCTAGTGTATAAGTCGTTGAAAAATTCGTTAAAATATCTTCATTATGAATATTTAGGTTCGCCTTGGAATAAGACATTCTGTTTTTTTTTTTTTTTTTTCTAATACTAAATAAATGAATTCTAGCTTTTTGTACCTATTTGATATTTCTTTGTTTCCGTACGAAAGGGGCAAGTTCCCTCTTTGCTCTAGCCTGTCAGCGTTTAGATAGATTTTCTGGTGTATATTCATTTTAAGTAGATTTCGCAAGAAATACTACCTATTACATTCTCCCCTAGATTGGAATTTCTGAAAAAAAAATTGCAGATCTACGCCGATCATGACTCCTAGAACCAAAACCATCCCCAGTTCAAAACTTTATCTATTTATATCATTTTTTTATGGACACGATAACTTCTATAATTCTGCACAAATCTCTTCCAAACTGATACATAAAATCAAGCGGCATAAAATCTTGCTCAAGTTCGTTAATGGGCAAAATTGGACCGGGGAGGGGATGGAGTGTCTTTTTGTGAAAGCAGAAAAAAAAACATAACTTCTTAATTATGATACATATCGAAGCCATTTAAAGTTATTATTAATTCTAGGAAAAGGACCAAAAATTTATGTGTGACAGATTTTTGATATCATTAAAAATGGCCCCAAGTGGGAGGGGGGGGTGTAAGAAGAAAATGAATTCATAACTTCGTCAATTCATAAGTTATGAAATCCGCTTAAATTTATTATAAATCTTCTTAATATTATCTACAGCTTTTATATTGACAAGTTTTGTATACGACCAACTCTTACAGCCCCCCCCCCCCAAAAAAAAAAAAAAAATCCCTGCTAGCTCCGTATACAGGCACAGCTATATTTCGAAGTGGGCGCTCCCATCTGCCGCATCATGGCAAAAAGGTCTTTATTCTGCAATTCCCAATAAACAGGTACCCCACGGTCTGCATCTTCGAAATCTACCAGTGCCTGTAGGCAGAGCCGTCAGGGATTTTTTTAAATTTTAGATTCGATTCCGCTATATAGTTTTTTTTTCAGTTGAGTTCCTCTTTTGGTAAAGGCATATTGATTCCTGGTTTCGAAATTTTCCCGGTAAAACTAACTGCAGAATTGACGCATCCTCTGTTTATTACCTCGGGGATTGTCCATTTCCACCATCATTCGTATATGTCAGATCCGTCATCCTCTGCTACCTGTTGCTTTTCCATGGAAAAAACCACGATTCAGCATACTATTTTCTCTCTCTCGACCAACTAACTACCCGTACCCTCTTTTTCCTACCTGCAGAACAAGTTTTCGAAGCATCATACAACCATTTATTTCGTTTTGTTTACTAGATTGCGTGGGAGCTGGCGTTTTCTATTTTTATTGTTTTCTCTTTCTTTTTCTGCAACATTGTATGTGTGTAATGTATTACGGCGTCAGAAATTCTTCCGTAGATTTACAAACGTAATGAATGGTTTGACGAAATTCCTTCCTTCCTACCATCCCCTTTCTGCGATCATTTGAGTCGCCCCCGCACATTCCACGTAATTGAGATGGAGCACCTAAACTTTGCACGATGCGGTGGGATTTTTGCAAAGTCCGTGGGGGGAACACTGCTGCCAACGCTCCTTTATCTTTTTATTTTATTTATTTTTTGCGACCACCGTTTTTCTTTTCTTTTTAGCTGCGCTCGTAATTATATAAATATGTAGCACCTATAGTCGTCGTCCGTCTGTCCGTCCGCATATAACCCATAAAAGATCGTTATGAGAGAGTAGTCAGTTTTAAGTTAAAATATAATGCATTTATCAAAAAATGAAAAGGTCTATTCGATTTCAACCAACTGCGAAATTTAAGGCTATTCTCAAATACCAACCGGCTACTTTCTGACACATTTCTGAATTCATTTTACTCGTAAATGCGAACAAAAAAAAATTGCACTGGTTCTTCTTCAGAAACTATGGAATCGAATGATTTTTCCATTTTTAGGTGCGTTTTTAATTATATAAATACGTAGCACCTATAGTCGTCGTCTGGTCCGTCCGTCTGTCCGTCCGCCCGCATATAACAGCGCAAAAACGACCCAACCGAATGGTTTGAAATTTAATATATAGAATCGTGCCGAATTTTGTCGAGTCATTTCAAATTTTTTGAAAATCGAACCAAAACTTTAAAAAGATGATAATAAAAGTTTTCTTCATTCTCTTAAATCCTATCATACGTAATCTATACAATAAAAGCGCAAGTCATGTGACTGAGGAAAACAAATACGGACTAACCACATCTTTTTTCATATGCTATAGGCGGTCAAAATTTATTTTTCGAATAAAATGGCATAAAAGTTTTATTTTTAGAAAGACCGTTCAAAAAAAATTGTTTCCTTGAGAGATTAGTTACATTAAAAAATGTGTAGGTTCTGAGATAACTTCAGTGGAAATTAGGTTAACAGCCGAACACCTCAATCCATTAAAGTAAATAAAACATAAGAGATTCGTTCATCGTGAGTCATAGAAATATTAAACCATGGAGGTAATCATTCGCGAAGCAAGATCTCCATGGTTAATGTTGCAGCGCTGTCTGGTGTCAAAAAATAATTCGCATCTGTAAACGTGGCATACGTAATAAGAAAAAAAAGAAGACATGCTCATTTCGCTCATAATTCATTTCACAAAAATAATAGCGATGATTTTTTTTTTTTTACATTGTAAAACTAGTTATAGTACGAACGCACCTCTTTTGTCACGTTTAACGTACAATTTCCAACTTGTTTTAATTGAAATATTCAGTTTATTAATTGACAGCGATTCTGAAAGTAAATTAAGACAATTTTTTTAAAGGTGGTCTCAAAAACAGGGTTGTAATTTTAACCGGTTACAGCTATACCGATACAGTTATATTTATAATCGATTGAAATTTCAAAGAGTTCGGAAGATGAGAACTATTTTTTTATTGCTATGTTAAAGGAGCCAACGCAAAAACAAACAAACAAATAAAAAAGCGAGAAGAAAACATTTCTTTTCCAGCTAGATAACACTATTTTTTCACGAAATTTTTACACGAGCTGTAAAATTATTTTATTTATAACCAATAAAAATTTCAAAGAGTTCAGACAAAAAAAAAAAAAAAAAAAGAAAGAAAAAAGAAAATGAGCGCTTTTATCACTAAACATCAATATTTTTGTTGCGAATTTTTCCTTTTTAAAATATAATTTCATACAAAATCGGGTTAAAGATATAAAATAATAAAAACTCGATTTTTTTTTTACTTATTTATTATCACGGGCTCGGGCAACGCCGGGCGGGTTTAGCTAGTAAATTCTAATTTCTTTTTCTAATCAAAAGGACTTTTGACCACTAATCGTGAAAATATACAGGACCATATCGAGACCAAACAAACATATAAAATGGCATAAAAGTTTGCTTGAGATAGATGACTTACATTTAAAAATGTATAGATTCTGATATAACCAACAGGTTGGTTTATATGGTCCCGAATTCATGGTACAAATTTTAAAGGGTTGGTATAGGACACTGTAACAATCATTTATTGTATAGGAAACCAGGGGCAGAAATCCATGTATATCGTCAAAATTACAGGGCGCCTCACTCCGAAATCGAGTTTTCGCTCATAACTTTAACAGTAGCGAAGATATTTTAACAAAATTCGCAACACTCATCTTTGCATGAATTGTAAGGTTATTGTAAGGATTTCATTAAAGTATCCTCACCACCATTGAAACCTAACGTGCTTAAAAATAAACTAAGCTTGTATAGAAATCTTTCAAAACACAATAGGCGATACCAGTGAGGATAACGACATCTTTAAATATACAACCGGTGGTTATTTCATCAAAGACACGCACAATTCAAAAGGAAAAAAGAAGAAGAAGAAGCGTTACACGTCTGGGATGCTTCAGATAGGTTTAATGTAAAATATCATTTGCCTTTTTTTAGTAAATCATCTCAGACAATCGACTCTACAATAACAATCGATTCCGTTCAACTTCAATCAGACAACAGTCGTCACTGCAGCCAAATTATTATTTCAAAAGAGAAAGCCAGGGAAATCACAACTTCATGAAGTTAAACAGAGCGAACATAAGCTGACGTACAGAAAGGGCGTATACACGTCTTTTTAGCAACGCAAGAACAACGGATGTGCGATAAGTATCGCTTCTTGTTAGAGACGTAAAAACCTTTCATCACGAATGGAACGAGTTTTATTCACAAATGAAAGTCTTCAGGTTCAGCTGGCCAAGAGATGCGATTGGCGAAACAGCTGCTACTGTGGCATTTTTATAATAATCTTTCGTCAATTATAATCGAAACCTGTGTTCGAGATGTCGGGCAAAAAAGCATCCTGGGGGAAAGATAGAAAATAGACAGCTTCTGAAAGAGATGAGAGTAACTTAGAACGAAATAAAACCTGCGGGAGAAAAACAAAAGGTCGTCTTACTTAGTACTTAGCTTATGACACACACTCCAGTAACATCCAATCACAGAATCAAATTTAATTACTGACGATGTTTCGTTTTAACAATGTTTCGTTTTTCCTGTGTTTTAAATTCTTTAATATTTTCTTTATAAAATGTCACATACGGAACGTCATTAAGAGCCTACACTAATCAGGTGAAGAAACGCTCCAACTGATGTAAACCTATGGGAGCGTTCTTTACAAATATCTCGCATGCATTTTAATATTGTTAAATGATTTTTTTTTTTTTTTCATAGAATACTTCAGGTCGATATCTAACGTTGTGCTTTTTTGCTTTTTCGATTTTGGTTATAGTTCTTTTATATGCGGGCACTTTCTCTTTCGGAACCGGTTCAAACCGGTTCTGAAAATTATAGTACCCTTATATAAAAAAACTGCAACCAAAATCATAAAAGTAAAAACGCACAACGTTAGATATCGACCTCAAGTATCCTACGCACAGAAAAAAAAGAAGAAAAAAATTAAAAAATATTAAAATGCATGCGAGATATTTGAAAAGAACGCTCCCATAAGATTAACATTAACTTGTGAATGTTTTTGCGTGACTAGTGTAGGCTGCTTCATTGAAAATGGGAAAAGTTGACTATGGGAAAAGTTAAAGGCACGATGACTCATTACCTAATATAATTATTTAAATACTGTTCTCACCATCAAAAAGTACGTTTTTTAATTGTCTCTTTAAATTTTCAGTATTTCTAAGAAGTTGATAAAATTTCATCAAGTGGAAATTTTAATGTCTATAGGGATTTTTTAAATACATAATATTTAAGGAGACAATTTTTAAAAACGCACAAATTCGGCATCTGACGTCTACTTTCTGGTGGTGAAAATCGCATTTTAATAATTATATTAGGTAATGAATAATGTTTTTAAGTTTTCCCATAAGTTAACATATAGGTAATCTCGTTTTTAAGTGTTTTCATAGGTTAATATGGGATTTCGCGATCGCGGAGTTTCGATGGAGCGGCCCCCTTTTAAAAACGGTGAAATATTTGCCGAAACGTCAGTTGAGGCTCACTGTGGAGACCCGAAAAGTTTTTGGTTTCTGTCTGTCTGTCTGTCTGTTTGTCTGTCTGTCTGTTCCGCGATAACTGCCGTAAAAATGATCCGATTAGTTTGATTTTTGGTAGGTATATTGGTGAGATACCCGGAATTAGCTGTATAGTTTTTAGTTACATTTGGTTCATTCGTTCGGAAAATATAGAACATTTCTTTTTTGATCATAATGCTTTCCTATGGGATTTCAGACGATTTTGAAATTTTTCAGTCGTTGAAAATAAAATGTCGCATTTGATTAATGTATTTAAACGGTAAGTTATGAAGGCTAAAATTTATCAAGTCAGGTGTTAAATTATTCAAATTAATTTGAAATTTTGTTTATACATTCGTCAGATTTTTTAAATGAGGTGTATAATTTTTGGTGCAATTTTATACATCTGTTCTAATAATATAATACTTTTATTTTATCATTTTTTGCAAATATTAAAATGCATTCATTTTTATTTTCCTTTTCAATTTAACCGTAACCTAGCAACCATGTTTAAAGAATATCAAAATGATAAAATTCAAGTAACTCAGACGAATTTGCTACAATATTTTATTCGCAAAATAAAATATTATTGGGTGATTTTATATTTTATTGAAATAAATGAGAATTTATTTTGGTACAAGTTACCTTTTAACTACTATAGAATGATAGCCGAAACATTTTTATATGAGATATTATTAATTTTCTGGAAGAGATGTGGATTTTTCGTGGTTGAAAATTAGTATTATTTTAAAAATATAATGTAATATCTCATACAACGAGGTAGTTAATCTAAAGAAATTAGCGTAGTAAAACGAATCCATACAGCCTGAAATAGCACAATTATTGGTAACTGAGATCATAAAAAGTTATCACAAAAAATACTTTATAGCGCCAAATCAAGATTGCTATTTAGTGAATTGGCAGTGGGCACGATTATGAAGGATTACACAATAAAAGTTTTCAGGTTTAAAAATTTCCAAATAAGCCTATTTTGGGGAGATTTTAGTATGCTATTGCCATCGAATTAAATCAGGATGTACTACGGTCAAATAAATATTGTACAATGACCATCAAAACTGTTTTTCCGAAACAAAAATTGTAATAATACTAGATTTCTGAAATAGATAAGTGAATATATAGTAGATTCAGTTTACATTTCCATAAGTTGATTTTGTACACGAGATATTATTCAACTTATCTATCAGATGCGAGTGCTTCGTGGTTGGAAGGTAAGTAAATATTGCTATTTAAGGTATTACATGAAATTATTTTCGAAATTTTTGCTTTTCATAATAAAACCAATGTGTAGAACGAAATCCAATATGTACTAGAATCATTCACACAAACAATAGGAAACCACGAATATAAATTTAATAAGATTACGGGGGGTTGAGGGGGGCAGAGCCCCCCTGAAGAAATGTATTTTTTTACCTAAAAAATAAAATAAGAAGTTCATAAGAATGTCAGAATATTATTGCATAAACCGTGTTTAATTTAATGTTCCTAATTTCTGAAACCTTCGAATTATTTTATATGCGTATAAATATACATGTAATAATTTAAAAAATTTAATTTGCTTATTATAAGTTGTTAAATATTATGAGAAATGAGATTAAAAAACATTGACTTTCATATAGCTGACGTTGAGGCTCCTGATCTGTAGATTTACTAGTTCATTTTTAAATTCGGTAGTATTACCGAATGAATATTCGGTGCATCCCTGGTATTATTAGAACGTTTCTGTGGCCATTGTCTTGAAATTCGGTTATATCTTGTTACACTGCAAAAATCAAATAGCAATTTTTAGCTTCCATATTTACTTTCTGATAACAAGATGAAGCTGTTAGTTTTACTTACTCTCTATCTTATCTCTTCTTTTTTTGTGTGTGACAATTGTCTAAGATTTTTGAATGTTGTGCCGAATAATATTTTAATCGTGATGACTGTTGTGTATCTTTCTTTTTTTTTTGTATTGCGAAAACTGTTCCTTAAAAGCGACTTCATCTTTGACATTTCTGTCGTAAGATACTGCATGACATGCGAGTTGCATGCTTCGGAAAATGTTTTTGATCCCGTGAAATAAATACTTTGGAATGTTGTTGTTTTACGAATCGCATGTCAAAAAACAATTAAATTTTGAAACCTCGTGTTAGAGTTCTAGAAGGTCCTATTGTTATTCGTAAGTTTACTTTTTTGTTGCTGGTTGTCTACCTTGTAATGGATCCTTTTTAGACAAGCCTTACGCCGTTTTTTTTTTTTTCCTTTTTACGTTGATCTTATAGACATGAAATGTTTCATTTGAAAACGGCATTTCGTTGCATATTTATGTTCTGGAGTTTTAGCATTGTATGTGTAACCGTTTATTAGGAATGTTCTTAAATCCGAAAAGACATTTCAAGATATTATTTGGGCAATGAAGAAATAGTTTTCATTCGATGGTTACGGTAGGACTACGTTTGTTTCCACTTTTTTCAAGTTGTTTTTAAATTTCTTTTTTAGGGTTTTAGATAAAAACTAAATAAATAAAAAAGAAGATGAAAAAAGATTTGTCTGCCTTATAAAAAATATGCCTATCTATCTATATTATTATATTATAAAGGACAAACGTGTCCGTGGGTAACGCTGACGTCATTTTGCAAATGGCAACAGTTGAAAATGAAATTTCGGTTTTGCGATTTTTGCTACTGCAATTTTTTTAATTTCTAAACATCGCACATTTTAAATTTTTACACCGTTATATAGGGAAAAAAAATCTACTTTCAAATGCAATGTGTTTGTAAACCGTATCTTAATTGACTGATTTATTACAGCATTTAAATTAAATTTCAGGCATGATTCTTCTTAAATCTATCTCTATCGCTTGCAGACGATTACAAAATATGAATCTGTTTGCACTTTAAACAATGCAAAAAGTTCAGCATTTGTCTCCAGCTAATATTCAATAAATAAATTAAAACTTCATTAAGGAATAAATGACATAGCATAAATAAAACACAGATTTAACAGACATGTAATTGAAATATGCGCTTAAAACTGCTGAAATTATCAGATTAAAAAACGGCTGTAGTTAACGAATTTTTTAGCGATTTCTTCGGCTATTAACTTATGGCTGGAGGTCAATACGAAATTACCAATTTTAATAAATTTCAAATTTTTATTTGAATGTATAATTGACATATTTCATATAAAAATGCTCTTGGTGTTGTTAGCGGGCTATCTAACAAAAATTATTAAATGTAAAAATAGTTTTCAATAACATAAAGAAATGGTTTTCACATATATTCTCTATCCCGGGAAACCCGGGTTGGATGCCCTAGTTATTTTAATGTTCGTAGTTTTCTGCCAGTGAATTACGTTGGGCTTATTTTTTATTTTTAAGAGATTAAAAAAATATCCAGCTAAATCAGAAGAATAAGTTTATTTCTGCTCTTCTTTCTTTTTATTTTTATCATGTCCTTACATAGGACATAAAATTCATAAAGATGTGTCTTTGTCGGGTTTTGAGATTTAATACTAATGATAATTTTTGCGTTTTATAAAAATCTCAGAAAAATACAAAAAAAAAAAAGTCTTACTTGCAGAAGAATATCAACATTTCAAAACGTTGTTAACTTTACCAGTTATTGTTATTTGAATAATATTTTTAAAAATGTATATATAGCAGACGATAAAATAATTGTTTAGAAAATACAATCAAAAATTTTATTTAATCTAATATTTAAATAACGCCAAGTTGCAAACGATTTTATTAGCGCGGCAACTACAGAATTCGCATTTTTTTATACGCATATGTATAAAACATATCATCATACTACGATATATTTCTGACGCTCAAATGAGGTTCGAATCCAAAGCATTTAATGAATACCAACAAAAGTCTTTTAGTAATTTTTTTTTCTTTCTTTTTGTCTAGCACCTTCTAAAAATTTTATTGGTACGGAAGAAATTAAAAAGTATTGATAATAAGCTGAAAATATAGCCCTATTCGGATTTTCAAAGGGCTGTTATTTTCGAACGAATTGCCAAATCTTGTTGATTAACGAACCCATCAAAGATATTCGCAAGATCAATACACTAGGTTCGAATTACTTCAATATTTCAGGCGTTATCGTGATGACAATTTTTGCATTATAGTATATAGATAGATAGATAGATAAGTAAAACGGCTGCAATAGGTGTATTTTTAAAAGAAATCAACCTAAAAATCTAACTTTTCTCCTTTCCAGTCTCCATCAGATGAGGAAGTAGTTTACAAAGATCGGAAAAGAAATAAACTCTGGTAAATTGCTGTAAAGCACGAACGGAAAAAAAAAAGTCGTTCGTCCGTTAGATGTGCAAACACACACGGGCATTTCCTCCGTGTTGCGAATCGTTCGCCCGCGGATCTCCTCGTTAACATTCCATCGTGAAACAACACTTTCATTCGGGCCTTTGTCCTTGGACTGGAAAAAAACACCACTGGTACCAGCACCGGAGGGCGGCCGCATTCCATTCCATTCCATACCTGTCGAGGGTGTTTCCCTGGGCTGGATTCGTGATCTGTGCCTGACGATTTTATTTGCTGCCCTTCCACCTTGCCAGAGCTTTCACCTGTACAACCAGCACAATCAACGCTACATCTACCACCACCATGCAAAAAAAAAAAAAAAAAGAAAACTGGTAATTCGACGTTTTTCATGAATGGAAAGGTATCGTTCTTAAGAAAAAAAAAAACATATTGGAAAGGATAAAATTTTTATTGTCCCTTTGCGTCATTGAATATGAATGTTTACCGGAAAGCATGGCATCATTTGTGTTTTATTTTTATGTTTTTTTATTCTCTTCACAGTTGATATTTTTGAACAGTTTATTTTTCGAATTGTTGTTTGATCTTTAGGAGTGAAGGGGGGTCGTAAAGTTCAACGCAAGTGATTCTATAAACGTGTGTGCGATTTTTTTGTATCTCCTATAACTCTTTAACACGATGATTCTTGGTATTTTTTGTTCTATACGATACGGCCTCCTTTCCCAATCAAAACTATGTCACGAATCCCCTACTCTGGCCCGCAAATCTCCTTCATAAAGACGCATATATAGTACAGCGTGTTTAATTTTCTTCCCACTAGCTCCCTACCGCCCAAGGCGTCCCTATAATTCCTGCTCTAATAGAAAGAACACTATACGCCTGGTTTTCTTTACAATTTTCAATCCTGGAATTGCAACCAGGGACGGCGGAATCATCAGGAAAAACTTATGATCCTCGAGGTTGTCTACTATATAATACAATTCGAAGTAACGTTTCCTCTGTATAAAATAATACTATTTTTACTCTAGATTTGGTTTTTAATGTTTCTTCGTGAGAAAAAGAAAAAAAAAAGTGAGTAGTGTTAACTTTATTTCTTACAGGCAAAGTTGATATAATTGTCGGTGAATGTATAGTAGTATCCTGAAAGTGACCGTGAACGAAAAACATAAATATTTAAAATATTATTAAGGATAGATGATTTTTGTGAAATAAGTCCAGTATCGCAGTATACGTTGGATCCCACTTACTGCTTTGATGTTGCGCCGGCTCCGATTTAAACCAACCTCTCTTTTCAGATGAAAGATTCCTATCCCCTCCCCAACCTTTAATCAAATACCTAAATTAATTGAGCATTTTGTGTTTGGTCGGGTAAAAAGAATAGGAAGAGAAGTATCATTTTAAAATGAAACTGCTGAGTCGAAACTATATGAAACTTGTCAACATCATTGCTACCTTTCTTTCCAACTTGTGAAAACTTTCACCTGCCTGTATATAAGGGAGGTTCGGGGGTCATGATTAGAGACCTTTCTGAATTAAAAAAAAAAAAAAAAAGCTTTATTAGGCGATGGGAATTTCTTAAAATGAAACGTATACCCACTTCCTCAATAACAATAATAGTAATAAAAAAAAACTGCCCCTGTGTGCATAGTCAATACAACCAAAACGGCATGTTACACATTCAAAAATATAGATAACTGTGTTTGTATTATGGATGAACATTCATTGCCTTCCTATATGGCAATGTACACATATGCATTTAAAAATTAAAAAAAAAAAAAAATCTGGGTAATTCAATGTTTTTAATCATGAAATAAAAGAGAAATGGTGTTTGGGGTATCGTTCTTTTAAAATATCCGAAAAGAAAACTTATTTTGTTCTCTAGTTTTGTTGGCGTTGTTACAACGTTTATCGAAAAATTGTACATTCATTTTGCTACTGATAAAGACATCCTTACGTAAATCGTTACGACACTGTTTTAAAAGAATCTCTGACTAAACAATTGTCCGCTAATTCTGAATCTCTTTTTGCGTTAATCATTCGTTAATTTCCTTTTTTTTTCCGGAAGAAGCTTTTATTTTGAGACAACTTTCGAATTTATTTTATTTATACATTTTTGAGGTAGTGCTGTGCGTCACAATGGTTTCCTGATGTAATTATTTCACGATCAGTTTTCAATTTCAGTCGTAGGTACAATATCTCGCTCTGGTAAGATTCCCGTTTGTAAGTATCGTTTTTGATTCTCATAATTAATTTAATCGAAATTTAACATCATTTATATAGAAACAGCCACATTTGCTGGAAAACATGTTTACAAATGTATAATGGACTTCTACTTCAAATATGAAATTATAAATAAAATTTCTAATACCTTATTATTATTATTATTATTTACAGGGATTTGTTTAAGAATTTGGGTCCTTTAAAGGCCGTTTACAAATTTTTCATCTCAAAAAACAGGACCCCAGGACCCTTTACAAAATTTTTTGTCTTAAAAATAGACCTTTCACAAAACTTTTCCATCTCCAAAGTGAACTTTTCCCAAATCAAAGCTGGTAAGTTTTTGCCATACGCGGAAAAAACATGGTAAAAACCATCACGGCAAAAATAGGCAATGTCCATTTAAATTTTTTCCCCAGGGGAAAATATATATATATATATATATAATATCTGATGAAAGAAGAAAAACGCTTAATACTTAGGTAGAAAATCAATATTCTAAATTTATTTTTGAATTCTTAAGGAAAATAAGTATAATTATGCATTTTATGAAAGAATACTAACTTTTATAACAAAATTATACATGAAAAAAATGCTAATTTTATATAAATAAATAGAAAACTTAATTATTTATTTATGTTTATATAATAATTATTAATGGTTATTCACACATTAGAAATGTGCAGGCTGTAAATGGGTAAAGCGTTTATGTTTATATGTGTAAGAAATTGAAATAAACATTTATATTCAAATTTCTAATATAAAATTATATTTAAAGCAGAACACTATAAAATGGCTACAGGCTATTTACTGAAAGTAAAGAATATAACTTTTTGTCCTTTTCTTAAAGTGTAAGAGGGAGGAGAAAAGAAAAATTCTAGTTTCCTAATAAGACATAAAAGAAGAGGTTTTTTTCGATATATAATTTTCAGTTTAATTTTAATTACTTTTTTATTTGTAACAGACTAGTTTCATTAGATAAATAATTATAAATTACAGTGGAACTTCCCTTTAACGAAGTTTTCTACTTAACGAAATTTTCTGCAGAACTTTGACTTTGAACACCATTAGCATGTAAATTAATCTCCATATTACGAAAAATATATTCTATATAACGAAGTTTATTCCACTTTTGTACGTGTACAGAACTCAAACTAAGAGGTTGCTGTTGCGATGGATATGCGAATTTATTTCAGCGGATTGTATGAAAATGAACACATTTAAATAATTTCCATTCTGTTTGGTGCTAAATAAAACAATTTGTTTTCACACTAAGAAAAACACTTGTTATTGTTACTCTCCCACACCGAGATTCCCGCGCTGACAGTTGGGGAAGTGGAAATTCCTTTTTTAAATTCAATGATATAGAAGATGCAGCGACGCAATGGCAGCAAAAGCAGTGACGTCAGATGCATTAAAGCAAAAAATATCAATTAAAGTCAGACAGTTACCATTCTGACCTACCATTGCTTATAGACAATTGATTTGTGCATCCACAAGAATGTGCTTCAAAATGCAAATCGAAGAACATCAAAGTTATTTTTGTTCCTGCCAATACAATTTCTAAACTTCAGTCTAAGGAATAATAAAAAAATCTTGAAGTACATTATTGAAAAATACAGAAAAAGACACTGTAGTGAAAACATTAGTTTGAGAACCTGTGTATCAGAGCTGTTGAATGCTTGAGTCAAAGCTTTGGAATGTGACGTGATTTCATCGACTGTACACTACTGTTTTGTAAAAGACGGCTTCATAATTAAAACTGAATCAAATGCTTCTGAATCCCATACCTATTTATCATATCTGAAGGGAAAATTTCATGAATTTAAGTTGATTTCTATTTAACAAATTTTCTTCATAACGAAATTTTTAAGTGTAACGATTAGACTTCGTTAAATGGAAGTTTCACTGTAATACCAAAGATTTGAAAATATACATATTTTTAGGACTTATTACATAAAACAAAAGTAGCAAAGTTATATAAAATCTTTTGATAATTAAAAAAATATTAATGGCTGGCAAAATACTTTATTTAACCCCTTCGGCCATGATTTTTTTTTTCAATTTTGGGAAAAAATTACTGTTATGCTAACAAAATTAAAAATAGCTATCGTAATCACAGAAGTTAGGGTTTAATGAAAGTTAACGAATGCGTTCTTTACCAAAACCTCACAAATGTAGTTATTTTGCGTGTTTTTCATATAACAATAGTCTAAGGAAGAATTTTTGAAGACGTTTGGAAAATGTCGTATTACAACTAAATTAAACAAGCATAAAAATTTAGTAATATTTTTTATCTTTTATCACAAATTACCCATTCGGAAAAGGATTCCCAAATTTTAATTTAAAGAGTGAAACGTATGTTTTAATTAAAAGAAATGCTAACGGCTTGCTAATAATTATGAAAATTATTATCATTATGACTAAATGCTAAACATAAGTGAAGTGATAATAGGAAATGTAGAGATTCATACTATCACTATTAGGTGCTGGAATTAATAAAAATAATGTTTAAGACAAAATAATACTCAATAAAAGATATGTCCTTATTAGTAGGACGTCAGGGCCGAAGGGGTTAAGAAAAATAAATTAGGTATCCGATTTTTAATTTGGTTCTTAAGTTCCTAAGTTATTAGACTGAATCCGACCTATTTTATAAACGTTTAAAATATATATAACAATTTTAATTATATTTATTAGCAAATTAAGTTTAAAATATTAAATGATATATGTTATTAAATGTAATTGTTTTTATGCCATTATGATCCTTATTAATTTATAGATCTTACTACACATTAAAGACCAATAAGAATTAGCCATTTTTGCCAGTTTTTTTCCCCTGTTATTATTATTTTTCTCTCAGTTTTTGCCATTGTCCTGCCAAAAATACCAACCCTGTCACAAATTTAATCATTTAAAAGTAAAATCTGACCTATCACTTTTACATATACAGTAAAACCTCCGAATAACGGACACTGCGGGAACGCTAAATTTGTCCGTTATTTGGAGGTGTCCGCTATTTAGAGGTAAAACTATGCAAACAATATTTGTGTTGGGGATTGAAAAAGTGTCCGTTAAATAGAGATGTCCGCTATTCGGGAGTGTCCGTTATGGAGGTTTTACTTATTATGATTATCGTTTTACGCATTCTTAACGTAATTTCAGGTGCTGCATTTCATTAAAAGTTTAATTAAGATATAAACTAAAGCAATTTATGATGCATCATAACATTTCAAAGAGATAAATAAAAATATAAATTTAAAAAATAGTTTTAATTTTAAAAGTTGAGTTACAAAACATTTAATTAACAAACGAAAGAAATTATTATATGGGGAATAAGTTAAAGCTGATTTATTTAAATACTTAATTATTTTGAAATAAACTTTGAAAAATATATTGAGAAACGCTATATTGTTTATTAGGAAGAGAAGTGCGGTAGAATTTTAATAATTATATATCTAAACGAACATATTTACATTTAATATGATTTTTGAACATCATCAATTCTTATGATTATTTTTTTCATTGCATAATAGATTGTTTATCGAAAGAAATTACAATTATTAGCTACAGAATAGCTATCCATTTTGTTTGTATAAAAAGCAATGCTATAAAGAATTATGGAACACTATATGAAAGATTTCGCATTAGCAACACAATAATGTTATTTAATTTCATTTGTTTAAAACCATTATTCTGAGCATTCTATGTAATCTATGTATTGCATGTATTGTAAGCATGTTTTATTTTGTATTAATCACAAGATGTATATAAGCAGAGATATTTTGCAATGCCTCTACAAATGCGTTTCACGCATTAAAAAAAAAAAGAAAAAAATGTATTTTAAAATTTTATCACGTTTATTTTCACGCATTGCATACCGGCAAGTGTTCCGTATTTTGTGAAACAAAATAGAAATTCCCGAATAGAAATACTCGGTTTATTTAATGCAGAAATTCTGCGATTAAATAAACCTAATATTTCTGTTTGGAAAAAGTGGTGTTTAAAAAAACACTAACTCACTTTTCAGAAATATGTTAAACCGTATTCTGACATCATAAAAAAAAATCCTAGAAATATTTTCGTGTGTAAGTATACATGTATATGTTATAGTACGTTTTGTAAGACACTTGTAAGTGTATACGGAAGGCTAGAGTAATATAGAGTAAATTAAAAAAAAGGATATTATTTAATAAATCTTGCTAGTTTGGTTCGTAAATGACATCCGATAGTAAGACAGTTTTTTTGGAATTGTTTTTTAGTTAATTTAGATTTTTAATATTTAATAAATATATATTTTTTAATTTTAATGCTGAAAATTCTTTTTATTTTTTTCGATTATTGATGTTTTTCTTTTTTAAATGTTCGAAATTAAGGAAAGAAATCGTTGATTTAACAATCAACGCTTGTTGAGATATGAGAAATTTTAAGTGTTTATTAATTACTAGGGCATCATCCATCCCGGGCTTCCCAGGATAGAGAATATATCCGAAAACATATAATAAAGAAAATATATGTATTTTACTACATCCATATATCATCTTAAAGATGTATAAACAAGAACCTGACTATAACGATAATCATTTCAAATTCACAAAATTATGAGTTGATTTTTCAAAAATATAAAAAGTTGTTCCCAATTTCACAAAAACAGGACCCTGTGAGAAAATTCTGGACAGACCCCTGAATTAGTTTCAAGACAAAAACGCATCCGAATGTTTCTTATTCGGCCAAATGGTTATTCATTGCATTCCTTTTCTGAATTCGGCTTGTAAAAAATTAATTACAATAAATAAATGCGAGTTCTTAAAATATTAAAATGTCGTATTGCCATCGTAAATGTACCTGTAGACAAACACACACATACTATATTATTTTATTTTATTTATTTATTTGTGTTTCTAGCCTATCAGGAAGTGAGTGACATATCGATTATAAAATTCCATCTTTACATACATATACCAAGTTAAGTAAAACAGCGTAATAAAGACGTGCATCCCAAGAATACGCTAAATTGTCGTTTATATATATATATATATATATATATTGTAAAATAGCTACCTGTCGTTTAAAAAACTTTAAGCAAAACTGTTTAAAAACGCTTGAGAGATTCATAATCGCTAAAATCCTGAAAGTATATTCGCGTGACATAACCTTAATTGTTTGCTGTAAGGTTTAAAAAACGTTTTCCGAAGGGATGATTTGTTTCTGCCACTGACAATGAGCTATTTACAAGACAATTTTAGCTTACCATTTTACGCTCAATTTTTTTTCCGCTGTTGTATTATAGTACTTAACGCATCATCTTATTTCTTATCCGCTTTCCTAATCCGTAGTTTATTATTATGGATGCCTAAGCTAACTAGTTTTTGTGTACAACGCTTGGGTTGTTTTTTCTACTCCGTACAGAAATGGGGACTCGGGTCAAAAGTATTTATTGATCGTGGACTTACTTCTTACAAAGAAGGAACTCGGAAAAATTTATTGTTTTCGTGAGGATATATAGGGGAGAGTAGGGTAAAAACGGGTAGGCGGGACAAATCGGGTATCCTGTTTTCTCGCTGATATGGGTGCTGCCCTGTGGACAGCCTTCTATTTTGTCAACAAAGGAAAACCCTTAGGTACCCGGTTTTACCCTACTTTCCCCTAAAAAAAATTCGTGCGGAACCTCGATATTACGTCCGTAAAAAATTAATGAAAGTTTCGCTTTTTGGCGATTTATCGCGGGTTTGCGACACAATGAAATTTAAGAAAATACGCTTTTATGATAAATACTTTTTAAGGAAAAACTTTTTCTGCTCTTCATACTGCACTAGTTTAATTAAGTTTAACTTCAATAAATACATTTTTATAACTGCAGTTTTGTCATATTAACGATCGAATTATATTGTTTAGAACAAAATTTAAATGGATTAGAATTGTTTCAAACCCTAAATTAAGATCCGATTCAGCGAACTATCAAATCGACTTCGATATTGTTAGTGTCAGAGACAACAGGAAAACGGTATTGTTGCCATGGAAACAACAACTTATTCAATATCGAAATGTATAACGAGAGAGTTCTTGATGGGACAGTTACTTTTAAAATACACTTAAAACTTATCCAGCCGGTGAAATCGTGTAAAATTTAATTAACTGCAGTAACACGCAACTTACATATATTCTATAAGTTTATAGAAATAAAATAATAATAAACTATTTAATTGCACTACAGCACTGGCACGACTACATAGAAACGAAACAATAGAAATTGATTTTAAAAATAGTAAACAAATTTACCCATAAAGAGTCTACTTCCCATCCATTATCCGTGAATCAATAGAAATCTACATGCGTAACGTAAACATTTGCAATGAATCCGCCTCATTTGAATTGCCTAAAATTTGGCACGAGGTACTTTTCCGTTTTAAAAAGCAATAACGAAATATAATTTTCACGATTACAGTTGGCTACTTCAAGCACCTGCCTTTCTCTTTTTTTACATATTTGGATCTCGTGATTCGTGTTTTCAAGGTTATTTTTCAAAATTTGCAAGAATACTTTGTTTATCATTATATTTTCTTGAAAATGACGCCGTAATGAGCGTTGAAACGTATGTTGGATCATTAAAAAGGTTTTTATAAGCCTTTTGTTGTTTCTTTTAGTATCACTTAAGCATTTTCTTAAGATTTTAATTAGATTTTATTTAATTGTGTTTAAGTTTGAATTCATTAAGTACTGCCCATTTAATAAGCAGTTTCCAAATGCATTCAAGTTGCTTTCATTTGGCGGGGGAAAAGTGCTGCTTGCCAAATCACTTCTTTTTGCGCCAAATACTCGAAAGTATTATTTTTTTTACAGATTTTCTTACTGAAATTCCGCAGCTAAATTTGACTGATACTCTGTTACGTACATTAGCATTTTTTTCCCTCTCAAAATATTCGGAATATGCGCTTTAAGGATATATTCCTTGTTTAGCAATGTATAAAGATATGAAGAAAAAGTGAGGTCTACCCATAGAGCTTCTAATAAGTTCTAATAAGTAGTTATTCTTTCTCTGAGGACTACCTCCAAGCATATGCTATGTTGACTTTTAATACTTCTTTTCTCTTTAAAAATATCACAGAATAATGGAAAAATGTCTTTAAAAAAAGGCATCTAAAATACAGTAGGCTCTCGATTATCCGGCCTAATGTGGCGGAAGGTCAGGCCAGATAACAAAAAAGCCAGATAGGCCGGGGTTCTACGAATATTCTCTTCTTGCCCCCTCCCCCCCCCCCCCTCCTAATACCATTAAAACACAAACTTTTTATATCAAAACCCGCTGTTATTTATATTTTCTTGTAAGAGAAATCGACATTCGGCTGCTGAATGTTTGTTATTCGGTTAAATCTTAATTTAAATTAATTAATAATATAAATAAATAAACAAATATATTTTTTTAATATACGGAGCACATAATTAACCCGAAATCCCCCTTTGTCTTTAACAAATATTTAAACACTATATTTATTGATTAAAATTAATATTTTCTCTTGTATTTTATTAAAACAGTAATTTTTTTTCTTTTCTTTCTTCCCCCCCCCCCTCACTTAAGGAGTCTTGTACCTTTTACTTACCCATCATACGTAGTATAAGGTAAGTCTTGCAATCGTTTTAAAAATAGGGGAAAAAAATGACGGATTGACACGTTTCAGACCCTGGAGATTCAGAAAAACACATTTTCAGAAAAAAAAAATTGCCGTTCTGTGTGAGTGTGTCTGTAAACGCTCTATCTCCCGAACCAATTGAGATAGAGACTTGAAATTGGGTTTGTACTAATAGTAAAGTATGTCATAATGGGAAGAAGCTTATTGAATTTCAGTCACCTCGATGATCCGGAACTATTTTTTTCGGACTCTCGAAATATTCGTTCTGATTAAAAGTATATAAAATTTATCGAAATTGTTTATTTTAAGGAGTGACTATAAAAGACAATAAAAAAAAAACATAAATTTTGCATAAAGAATGAAGTTGATCGCATAATGAGTTGCCGAGATATTGGTAATCCTATTTCCACACTCTTCGATTTTTCGTGACCCTGTATTTCATTCCAATTGCAATTCAAAGATTTATTTTAATTGGAAATGAGACGCTTCATCCGACGCAGTAAACTGTTAGTGAATAGGATTTAACATTTTTGGAGTTATGAGGATGTAGAGCATTTAAAGTTTAGGACGTCATCAAGCCACGATTTTATAAATAGTTTCCACATGTTTTATTTTCATATTTTATATTATGCTTATCTATGATGGGAAAGTATTACGGTGGCCCCCAACAACTAGTTTTAAGCCTCTGCACGGAACATCTTTAGAGTCACCCGGGGTAATTCCTGGTCAAAAATCATCAACATCCAATTATTATAAAAACTATTAAAGGTATTGTTTTCAATTTTTTTGTGGAATAAGCCCCCTCTGATGGCTATATAAGAAAATGCTTATTTAAATTTAAATGCACTTATAATTGAAATAATTATAATTTTTAAGTGACCAAGAATTACCCCGGAAACGGGGCAATTCTTGGTCACTTCTGGGGTAATTATCGGTCAGCATCATTTTTTATGTAAATAAAGTAGTAAAGTTAATTTCTTTAAGACTGAGTATTAAAATAAGTAGTATCAATCTTGTAAAAGATTTATTCATCTCATAATTGTGAAATAATAAAGCATAGACTTTGTTTTGGTTATAAATACAAATTTATTTGATGTGCTAAAGACTATTGTACATTTTACAAAACATTAATAACCCAAAGAATTTTTATGCAGTTTTCCAACATTTATAAGCAGTATTTATTACTTATTTATCCAATATGAATGGATTAATTAATACCTTGCAAATTTATTGGCCCATAAAATGTATAACTGAATGTTTATGTCTTTGATTTTATCTCACTTTGGTTTCAGTCTTTTTTTTTTTCCAAGAAATTTTACACAAACTTCAATAAATATCTTTATTATAATACACAGCATAACAATTAGGTTCCTCTATTGCATTATGTATATTTTTATGCACCATTTTGACATTTTGCAATGAGATAATAATATTATAGATACAGTAGTAATCGTTAATATAGTAGAAGAAAATTTTATAATTTTTTTTTTTAAAGATTGTGATATGCCATAGTTGAAATAAAATAAAATAATTAAAACTTTAAAAATGACACAAATCTTTGTAAAATATGTAAAAATCAAGGTTAATCTTTTGCAGAAATTTGAATTACAGTTTTGAATGTATTTTTTCAATATTAAATTTCAACCAAATGAATAATTTAGGCATGCATTTTAAAGCAAAGGGTTCAAAGTATCTTTAAGATTTTTTACAGTTTGATTAATTGTTATTTTGATAATGAAAGTGAAAATGATTGAGTTACCTCAGAAATTCAGTGACCAGGAATTACCCCGAGTGACTCTACTTTATTAAGAACTATAATTAACTAAAATGTGGTAAACAACGTGGTTACAGTTAACTTTACAGTTAATGCTTAAAGCATTTACGAACAATTAAAATCCCTAAACATGACAATAAAAAGGAATTAAATGATGAGAAAAACATTGACCAGGAATTACCCCAGTGACCAAGACTTACCCCAGTTACATGGGGCAATATTTGGTCAACTTCTGTAAATTATTTAAAATAGTATAAGAAATATAGAGACTATTTTTTAATAGCTAAAGTAGTTGATAATTGAACTAAACAGAAAGAAAAGAAAAATATTTAAAATTTGATTTGTGACAAAGATCTTTGTAAAAATGTGCCACTGCTGAGACCAATGTTGTTTTACAGGAACTAAGCAAGCACTTTCAAAACAATTTTTTTTCTCAAACTAAATAAGTAGTAATTGTACAATTAAATCATAAATTCTAAAGAAGATAGTTTAGAGTATCTCTATAATTTTTTTAATTTTGGTGAGGACTTTTCAAACACTGAAAAGTACTGTGACCAAGAATTACCCCTGAAAGTCGTTGACCAGGAATTACCCCGGCTGACCCTATATATATATATATTAGTTAAAAGGAACTCCGGTCTCTCGAGTCAGGACATCTATTCCTGCTAACCTATGAAATTGATTCACAATACAATATGTAATATTTCAAATTCTTTATTTATACAAAAATACACACTAAACTATACATAATGAGAAAAATTCACAATTTCAAAGAATTACAAAAATAGAAACATGGATCGTTCCGAGAGACCTGTGTTCCGTGCAGAGGGTTAAACGCGATGAAAATCAACAAAAACATTGAGAGTTTGAGTGAGTGTATCTTCAAAAACTCTTTATGTATCAAAAGGAAAATTTTGGCTATTCCTTAGACAGATTGTGCTTTTCAATATATACAACCATTCAAAATTGACTTGTCTTTTACAGAATTTGGGTATTATTGGAATGAAAATAACTCTTTTTTTTTTACTCCCATCGGTCATTCCGCGCTTATCTTGAGAACGTTTGTGTATAGATTCGTATGAAATTTGGTTATACTCCTAGCCTTTTATTTGTAAAACCCTCAAATAAATAAGATAAAATATGCGAAAGACTCTGTTAACCTAAAATATATATATATATATTCTTTTTTAACAAATAATTTTAAAAAAAAAACCTACTATAACTGCTGTAGCAATTTTATGTAATTTGTTTCTTGCTTTTTCATTCTTTCTCCCCGGCTCTCATAAAAAGCATATGATATTCGGCTGCTTGTTATTCGGTCAAACCTTTAAAATAGAAGTATAATTTCATGCTTGAAAAGCTTCGCAAAGTGCCAACTCAATTATTCCGATGCTTGCAGTTGACCTCACGAGAGTTAAATAAAAAGCTGGTTTCGATGTTACTGGTCTTTACTGAGATACCATCTTCATACTAGCTAGACAAAAAAAAAAAAAAAAAAAAAGAAAGAAAAGGAAGGAACTATAAACGTGTGAAGCATGTGCTTCATTGTCGCCGGCAAAACGAAATCCAGGGTGGAGAATCCAGGGTTTCTGCGAGTTTTTTTAACAAAGTGCCTAGGCCGCTTTTTTTTTTTTTTTTTTTTCCCTTTATAAAGAATGTAAATGTCTCCTTTTTTTGTTAGTTTTCAATTTTTTTCTAAAAACTTAATTTCATGTTAAGTGTTAAAATCTTATTCAGTTTCACTAAGATTTTAACACATAAAATTATAAATTAAGCACATATTTTAGAAATATTTTGAGAACTAAGAAAAAAAAGAGACATCCTTAAAGAACAGTACAAAGAAAACAGAAGTTTAAAATATTAATTTCCCGAGGAGATATTTTGAATATACGAATGCATCCTACGCTCATAGGTTTAACATTAGCTAGGGGAATCGGGAAGTTCGCTGACAAACAGCCTTAACTGTTGTTGGCGGTCTGGCAGACCGCTGCTTTTAACAATTTTCACAATTTAACTTGACATTTTTAGTTTAACTATAGATACCGGAGAAATTTTGTTTCGTTTGAAGCATCCATGTATTAAATAAATAAATAAATAATGATAAAAATTCACTCGCAATTAATTTATTTCTCTTAAAAGAGGTAGATATTTATTTCAATCAATTGCCCTTCCAAAAAAAAAAAAAAAAAAAAATCCGTTTTTAGTACATTATAATAAAGCTTGTCTTTAAAACTTTTTTTAACTTTATCCTAAAAGCAAAATTTTGAGTAATTATTTGATCCACTAAATGTGTTGGTTGTTGGCACGTGATGATCACGTAACTTCTTTTTTTCGTTTGTTTGTTTGTTTTTGGTAAATTTTGGCACACGGATGTGAAAAAGGGTCGCCGTACCTGACCTATGACATAGAGTGTGTGTGTGTGTTGGGGGGGGGGGGGGTTAATAAACCCACGAAATTTGCGTGACGTAATTAATAAATGATACCATGGGGACAGTGCCCCCCTCCTCCTCCCTTGACGTAGTCCATGATGTACTGTCTTTACTAAGATACTATCTTTATAGTAGTTGGTCCAAAGAAAAAACAGAAGAGAGAAGTATAAACCTGAAGCATGTCTTTGGTAGAGTAAGAACATTGTTTTGCATCGGATTTATCTCTCATGACACCTGAATTGAATTTTTGATCGTCTGGCACACAATTGAAACCGTTGTAGTGAATCACCGGTTTGGGATTTTATATTTTTTCTTTTCCTTTTTTTCGGGTTTCCGCCGTAACCGCCAGAAGCGTGCAGCGGAAACCAAACTGGTTTTTGAGAAGCCTTCTGTTTTATAACTTTCTTCAAACACCGCATGTAAAAAAACTTGGGGCCACTGTTTTGCCAGATCATGTTTAACGTGAGATTCGACATCTTAATCTTATGCAGATTTACTGAACTAGTTCTTGTTTAAATGTGCAGCGTTCTGTTTTGTTTTACAGCTTCTCGCATTTTACGGATATATAACTATGTATGGCAATTAATCGTTTGCAGCACTGCCACCAACCAATGTTGAATTCAGCCATTTTTCTCCGGGATGGATTTCTGCAGCTCCGGGGAGGGGGGCACTGTGGAATTCCAGGGGAGGGAATTGCAGTTCTTGACCATTTACAAGCCTAAAATCCCAAATCTTCCAAAAGGTACATTTCGATGTTCCTCGGAGGAGGCAGATTCCCCTTCCCTCCCCTGTTCCACCCACTGAATTTAACACTGACTGCCACAATTTTATTTTTCTTTTCTTTACCTGTTACACTGTTCAATTAATTTTAATAAACTTTCTGTTTCTGATTATACATTGCGTGTTTCCTTTAGATTTTAGGACGGTACAAAAATAAAATAAAATAAAATAAATGATCACCTTCCAATTTTAAGAAACTTTGCATTCAATTTTTGAATTTTATGGACATTTGTATATATAGCAATTACGATAACATTGCATAAAATAACTTTCTATTGATCGATATATTGAGTGTTTCCTATGCATTTTAGGGAGCTCAAAAAGAAAATGTTAAAATTTTCCTATCCTTCCAATTTTAACAAATTTTACATTAAATTTTTGAATTGTATGGACATATGTATATATAGCAATTATGATAATATTACGTAACATAATTCTATTTATCGATATATTGCGTGTTTCCTATACATTTTAGGGAGCTGAAAAAAGAAAATGTTGTTAAAATTTTCCCATCCTTCCAATTTTAAGGAATTTTACATTCAATTTTTGAACTCTATGAACATTTGTATATATAGCAATTATGATAACATTACATAACATAACTTTCTGTTTATCGATATATTGCGTGTTTCGTATACATTTTAGGGAGCTGAAAAAAAGAAAATGTTGTTAAAATTTTCCTATCCTTCCAATTTTAAGAAATTCTGACTTTCGATTTTTGGACTCTTATCATATAGAGTTAGAAATACAGTAGAAGTATTTACACTAATGACTTTTATGTGGTGTTAAAGTTAATTGGATAAAACCTTTTGAACAAATTTTACAAACTTTAGAAATACACAAACAGAAGTTGAAAAAATCTGAAGAAATTTCAGTCCACACCCATTCTTGATGTATAACATTTATGAATACAATACAATCAATTTGAACACTCGATCTTACAAAGCATATATTTAAGTTTTTAACAGTTTCTTATTCTTAAAGCACAATTTATAATAAAAATGCTTTTGTTGGCTGTGGCGGTGCAATTTGTTTCTTTTTATAAATAAACTAGCTGCGTAGACACCCTCTGTTTTGCATTTAAATTGTATGAGGTGTTTCGATTGTTTGGAGTATATTTGATTGATTGGGGAACTTTTATTATATATACATTTCAAGTTTCTAGCTCTAACAATTCCAAATAAATTGTTAATTTAGAATGTTTATAGAACGTTTTCAGCTCATTCCATCTTTTTAAGGGGGTCTGGGGGGGAGGAGAGAGTCAAAATTCTCAAAAAAAAAAATAATTTCATTTTTTATTTTGACTCGCAGGCTATCAAATCCTGAGAGCTAATGGGTTCTATATGTATGTAACGTACACGTCTGAATGTATACGTAACGCGATAACTCTTGATAGAAACATCCGATTTGCTTCAAATTTTGTGTAGATAAGTTCATTCTGATAAGGCGCTTCCCTGATTAGTTTTGGGGGTTCGTTGGTTAAGTATAATAGGGGGGAAACGGAGGGGGCTAATCTCCCCCCCCTTAATTTTAGATTAATGGGTTTTACATGCAGAATTATCCGATTCGCTTCAATTTTTGTATATAGGTTCATTCTGATAAGGCGCTTCCCTGATTAGTTTTGGGGGTTCATTGATTAAATATAAAGGGGGAAACGGGGGGGGGCTAATCACCCCTCAATTTATTATCGATTTCTTTGTTTTTCGAGGGGCATTATTCTTTGAAATAAGAGTATAATATACAATTAGTGTGAATAGCCTGTGATCTCAAAGCCATCAGTTTAACTGGGCCTTTTTCTTTCTTTATTTTAGTTTATTATTATTTTTTATTTATTTTATTTTTATTTATTTATTTATTTATTTATTTTTATTTTTTTATTATTATTATTATTATTATTATTATTTTTTTGCTAATAAAATACTACAAAGTTCAATAAATTAAATACAGCAAACCGCGTATTTCTATGATGTTACATCAGAAGATATAAAAAAAAAAAAAATTGTGTTGTATTATCAGTTCTGCCCTTCCCATAACTAAAACTTTTAAATCCATTTATCTCAGAATAGATATTTTCACAATTTGTCATGTTCAAAAGGATACATATCTAAACTTTTTTTCAAGATATGTGTATGAAATTATGTACAGAGTTTTTATGTTATGTTTTTAATAAATTGTCTTCAGAATTTTTAATTCAATGTGCAAATTTTGAAAATATGTTCTTCGAAGTAAAAAAACCACTCTTTAAAAATCCCCTGTATTTTACTTTTAAATTTGTTATAAATTTTGTAAGTAATTTTTCTATAAATCCTGAAGTCAAATTAACAAGAAACCTTTTCTGTACACAATTAGTAAAAAAAAAAAAAAAAATGAAATCAGACAAGTGGGTGTTCATGAGTTATATAAAAAAGTAAATAAATTTTAAATTATTATTTTTTTATTTCACAAATAATATAATAAAATCACTTGTTAACGTTAAACTAAAGATGTAATTAGTTCTTAAAGTGATAAAAACGTTACATAAAGAGGCTTAAAATGCCTTTTAACCCTTTTATGGGCAGTGGTATGTTTATAAAACCACTTAATTTTAATTCCCAAACGCCACAATGACACCAGAATTTTGCTAAAACTTTTCCATTTAACATGTATGTGAAATATAGCCCTTTATTTATTTCTAAACATTTTTTTTTTTTTTTTTTTTTTTTTTTTTTTTTTTTGTAAATTCCGGTGCCAGTCATTTATTTCAACATTTTAGTATTGAAAGTACTTGAAAGCCCCTGAAAGGGTTAATATAAAGATGACATGTTTCCTACACTCAAACGGCGACTTCTTCAAGATCGAAAATGATAAATAAACTTTTTTCGCAAAGTTTTTGAAAATGATAAACATTAAACACGAGACCACTTGCAACCTGCTTTCATTATACATGTGGTCTCGTGTTTGCTGGTGTTTGGTTCTCTTTATACAGTGTTTTCTTCTATCTTTTGGGAACAAAATATTGACACACTTGCATTCAAATGTAGGGAAAGGATGTTTAAATAGAATTTTATTGATTGTTTCTTGCTTGGTTGCTAACAAATAATACGGTTGACGCGTTTCCTTGGTCGTGTAAAAGCAAAAAATAAGTTAATTGCTTTCTGACATTGAATTTTGCCGATATATAGCTTTGTTTTACGCATTTATTTATTTTTTCTGTTTGGGACACTTTAAACATAACCTTTAGATAAAGGTTAAGGGTATTCAGATTTGCCAAGTCTCCTGATTTTGGCAGGAACCTCCTGCTTTTTGCTTTATTTTCCATACTCCTGATTTTTAATGTATTTCTCTTGATTTTCTAACCGTTTTTTTCCCCTTCATTCCTATTTTACATTTAATGCTAGAAAAATTGCAGACGTTTATTTCTTCTCTGTGTTTTAGGTAGATTTCGTAAGAAATATCACCTATAACATTCTCCCCTAAGTTGGAATTTTTGAAACATTTTTGCAGATCTACGCCGATTATGACTCCCAGTACCCAAAACCACCCTCAGTTCAAAACTTTATTTATCTATCTATCTATATATGTCACTTTTTTATGGACGCGATAACTTGATAAATTCTGCACAAATCTCTTCTAAACTGATACATAAAATCAAGGGGCATAAAATCTCGGTCAAGTTCGTTAATGGGCAAAATCAAACCAGGGGGGGGGGGGCTTTTTGTGAAAACAGAAAATCCCCCATAATTTCTTAATTAAGATACGTATAGAATCCGTTTAAAGTTATTATTACTTCTAGGAAAAGGGCCGAAAATTTATGTATGACAGATTTTTGATATTAATATAAATGGCCCCAAGGAGGAGGAAAAGGGGGGGGGTGGTTCAGAAGCAAAAAATTCATAACTTCGTCCATTCACAAGATATCAAATTTGCTTAAATTTATTATAAATCCTCTTAATATTATCTAAAACTTTTATATTGACAAGTTTTTTATAGGACAAACCCTTTTAGAGAAAAAAAATTTAAAAACAAAAAAATCCCTGCCGGCTCCGCTTGCAAACAAGTTAGGTTTCGAAGTGGGCGGTTCCAACTATCGCATCATGGCAAAAAAGTCATTTCTTCTGCAATTCCCAACAAACAGGCGCCCCACGGTTTGCGTCTTCAAAATCTGCCTGTGCCTATATGCCGAGCCGTCATCGATTTTTATTTTATTAATGCTATCTGAGTTCATATCAATTAAATAAGATGACTCTTAAAAACTTTGACTCTTGCTATGAGCAAATGTTCATTTCATTCTTTAATGCAAAATTTTATACCATCAATTTTACTTTATATAATGAATAAAATGTAACTTTGCGTTGGAAGTTATAAATTCAGTTTTTAAATGTTATCATCGTGTATCATTTTATTTTTATTATTAGTAATTTCTTCATTAATAAAGAATTATCACTGATAACTTTCATAATTGTATTGTGCTGTCCTCTAAAAAAAACCCATTTTTTGAATTTATCTTTATATAAAGTCTAGTAAGGAATACAAAAAAATTCAACATAGCTATATTTTCACGGCTTGATCTGACTAAGATTTTAATGTTGAGCATTTTTCATTCTATCAATATGTTACAAAATGACAGCGAATTAAGCAAGAAATTGAAAAAAACCCACTTTTTCCCAAAAAAAACCCATGTTACCTAAAAAAAACCCACATGTAAAAATACTTGGAAATAAAATTATTTGACAGTAAAATATATTTTTTTTTCATTATTATTTATTTTTAAACCACAATTCTGCAAAAAAATATTAAATATTTCATTATTTTGTAAATTGAAGGAATTTCAAATGCAAAATATAATTATTTGTAAATTCGCTCCAGACTTTTCACATTTCTTTGCATACATCTTCAGTAAATTTAAGAAGAAAATTATTAAATAGCATTTGTAAAATCTCCGAGAGTTTATTAATGGAGAAGCATTAGTAATAGCCACATCTTGATTTCTTTTGTTCTGAATAATATAGTGATTAGATTCAAACTTGAGTATTCTTAATTTTTGTCGGCATTAAGCAATTTATTTGACGATCATCATTTACTTCTTCAGTAATAATAACACGAAACTTTATATCATCTTATTTAATAATCACTTACTGGCCACATTGTAACTTCTCAGCTTCTTGTACAGAACAGAATAAATCATTGTCTTCATTATCAGTAATATCACTTGCGGTGTTCAAAATTGCAGCTTCTTCTGTATTATGCATATCTGTATATGATAAATCTGAGCTCCATAAAGATTTATTACTTTCCTGACTACCATCTTCACTAGTAGTAGTACTTTCATTCTCAATGCTTGTTTTTGAATGCAAGCAAAGAGTGATTACAATGCTTTTAAGTGCTTGAAAATTAGTGTGAATTTAACACTTCATCTATTTCTTTTTGTGTCATAACTGAAACACTCATCTTTATTCTTTCCTTACATCTTGTACGAGCTGTAGTTTGTGTTTATTAAATTGATCAGTGTCAATCTAGAAAAAAAAAATGTATCTAATTGATATTAAAAAATATTGAGTACTTAGGTAATTCAAGGAATGGATTGGTGCTGTTTCCAGAACATCTGCCAACATTGCCACACGAAATCTTATTTTACTAATTACATTTCTTCAACATTTTTGCATGTGCAGATTTTTAATGCTTTTAATTTTTCCTACCATTGATGCAGTAACCTTAATGACAGCAAGTATCAAGTCATACTATCATACCTGAACCTTTAGCCCAGATTTGGCACCAAATAAATTTCCATTGCCTTTACTAAATACGTCTGTCAGCGGCCACCTTATGGCACTTTTCCCACAAGGAGAGAGTAAAAATTTTTTGCATTTTATCAAGAATTCTACTTTTGCTGGTTGCAATATGTTTATATTAACATATTTATTCGGGCTATTTAATTTTAGATTAATACTAATAAAAATTTTAACAAAAGTTTACTGTTTAACATTTTTAAATAAAAAAGTGGCTACTAGTTTAAAGTTAGTGGCCACTTATAAAACTACTACCACTGGCCACTAATGAAATTTCCCAATTTTGCCTTTTACCTAATATTATTAGTCCTTGTTGGTCTACCTAATATTAGGCTTGTATTGGTTTAAACATGGAAAATAACAGTTTTAACTTTCCTGGTCAAAATATGTTTTGATCATCAGTAATTAAGACTCATTTTGATTTGGAAAAAGAGATTAAAATTTATTTTATTAAAATAAATTTAATACAACATGTGTTACTTATCAAGTAATGACTTTTTCTGTATTAAGGCTAACTCAGATCAAACTTTGAAAATTATCTTTATTGCTGAAGAGTTTGCATAACAATTCACCAGGTGCATTGTGAAATCCAAAAATGTCAAATGTCTTTTTAATAGAGTTTCAATTACTTTTGAGTGGTTGAAGCAAATTCGACCACTTTTAAATAGTTAAAACCAGTTTTGACCACAATCCTGGTTAAAATGAGTTTTGACTGATCAAAATTACAACCCTGGCTTTACCTTCTCAGATGATAAAGCAAAGATAATGAAGTTCATCGATGACACAGAAAGGGTGTTCTTGAAAGAAAATTTGCTGATTAAATTGCTGCCACTCCCTTCCTGAATTGTATTACGATTTTCTTCTGTGGTATATTTTAAATTACATAAGGGGGAATGCATCAGATTTCAAGTTTTACCTTTTATGCAAAAGACAAAATGATATTTTGCAATTCACTTACTGTGTTTTGCACAAAACTGCACAAACTTACAGTTCATCTGTATGCTTAGAAGATAAATAGTACAAATTACAAGCTATGCATCAATATTAGTTATTCCTAACTTAAGTAAAATATTTTGCATTAAACAGTTAAAAGAATGAATAAAATAAAATAAATAAAAGTTTGAAAACATCAAAATAATGTGTAAAATACAAGTGAAGGGTATCTGTGTGTAAAAAAGATTGATGGGTTTTAATTTTGCAAACATGGATTTTTTTGTATGACATACTAAAAAAAAAAAAAAAAAAAAAAAAAAAAAAAAATCCTTAGAAGTGCCTTCAATATACATTAAATTTGCATAATTTAATTATGTTCCTTAAAAATAAATGTATTTTTTTTAAACAAATTGTATATTTTATCATTTATTTATTGAAAAAATTTTTGGGTTTTTTTAATTCCACCATGGGTTTTTTTTTAGCTCCATTTTCAAATGTCGTCAGCCGAGCCCTACATGACATAATCAGCTTTAAAATGTACTATTTTATTCACATTTTAATGGTTTAACATAAAAACATTTCAAAATTGATGTACATCATTCTAACATAACGTATTATAACAAGCAAATATGTGAAAATTAAGCTAGACATATATTAGAAAATATCTAAATCTTATGTGATTTTTTTTTTTAATACAAGAACATGGAAACTTTCTGCGAGGATATGGAAAACTTTAGAATAATAAATGTAGGTCATTCAAAAGTATTTTTATTGATATTTATGTAGAGGTCGCATTACGTCCTTGTGCACAATATAAATAACATTGTTCAATTTCCATTGTAGTTTATTAAGGAAAGATTTGGAAAATAAAAATAATTATTTCATGGTTAGTAATAGTCTGAAATATGTTATATATGTTTATATATTTTTTAAATATAATTTCAAATTTAGTTACTTATAAGTGTAAGCTAATTAAAAACTAAAGTTTTAAAAGTTAAAAAAATAATAATAATAAATCAGATTTTAAATTTTATTTTAAAAAAAAATCCAACTTTGATTCACTCTAAACTCCGTAATCGCTTAGGAACTCATAAAGCTGAGAAATGAGTGTTTCTTTTCAAACATTTTACTAACAAAGAATAATTTTTTCCGGCCCATCGAAATCATGATCATGTTTGTGTATGTGTGTGTAATACATGCTCAAAATTCATTTGATGAATATTGTATGTATTCCAGAGTACCAGAATATTGTATATAACCTGAAATTAGATACCTTTAAAAGAATACTGTATGTAATCCAGAATAGAATGTTTAAAATTTCATTCATTTTCTTTTTCTGAATAAAATACTTACATTATCGTTTTAAGATTTTTAATAAAAAATTGGTTAAAACAAAAAATTTCAGCTTTTAATAATGAAGGGTGCATATGATTTTTATTTTATCAAATTGGTAAGTTAAGGTAATATGTTTATATTATTATAAGTATATATTATAAGTAATATATATGATAATTTATTTAGCATAGGATATGTTTTAAATTGCAATTAGTGCTCATATAACACAAGGTAATTTGTTTTATTTATTTCATGTTTTCAAAATAATAATAATAATAATAATAATAATAATAATAATCACATTATCAAATTAAATCTGTTTATCTAAATTTGCTCTATTTTTTAGCTATATTACTAAAGGTATTAGTAAAGATTATTTTACTTTAAATTTTGAAAGAGGGGGAAACCTGTCGTCACGTGACAAAAAATCGCTTATAACCCGATAAGTAATTCATTTATCAAAAAATGGAAAACACCATTCGATTCCAGATCGCCTTAATAGTCAGGCCTGGCAATTTTATGCCTTTACGTTTAAAAATGAGTCAAAAAATGTGTTAGAAAGTTTCGCCTCGCGAAATCCCATGTTAACCTACGAGAAAATTTAAATACATGATTACTCATCAAGGATCTGTTTAGGAAAAAATTGGGTCCTTTAAAGGACTCTTCACAAAATTTCTCATTTCAAAATAGGACCCTTCACAAAATTATTTTCCCGAAAACAGGACCCTTCACAAAATTATTTTCCCGAAAACAGGACTCTTCACAATATTATTTTCCCGAAAACAGGCCCTTCACAAATTTCTTTGTCTTAAAAATAGGTTTTTCACAAAATTTTTCCATTTTTAAACCGAACATTTCACAAATTACTCATTGAAAAGTAAAATCTGACCTATCACTTTTACATATATAAAGAAAATATATGTATTTTACATCCATATATCGTCTTAAAAATGTATAAACAAGAGCCTGACTATAACGATCATTTCAAATTCACAAAATTATTATTAGATTTTTCAGAAATATAAAAAGTTGTTCACAATTTAACGAAAACAGGACCCTGGGAAAAAAGTCTGGACAGACCCCTGCTCATTACCAAATATAATTATCAAAACATAGTTTTCACCGTCAAAAAGTAAACATGATATGCCGACGAGGTGCGTTTTTTAAAAATGTCTCTTAAATTTTAAGTATTAAAAAAGAAAAAAAAATCTGTAAATTTTGAAATTTCCACTTGATGAAATTTCATTCATCTTTTTAAAAATATTAAAAATTTAAGGAGACATTTAAAAAAAAAAAAAAAACGCACCTCGTCGGCATATCATATTTATCTTTTGATGGTGAAAGCAGTATTTTGATAATTATATTAGGTAATGAATAATCAAGCATGTAAATTTTCCCATATTTTAACATGGAATTTCGCGACCGGGGAGTTTAAGTGAAGCGATCCCTTAATTCGAATTTTGGTTAATTGTAATGTTTTCTGTGTGCCCGTGAAGTTTTCAAATTGGATAGCATCCACTTTATTACCGAAACGTCAGTGAAGGCTCACTGTGGAGACGCGAAAAGTTTTTGGTTTCCGTCTGTCTGTCTGTCTGTTCCGCGATAACTGCCGTAAAAAACGTCCGATTAGGTTGATTTTTGGTAGGTATGTTGGCGAGATACCCGGAATTAGCTGTATAGTTTTTGGTTAAATTTGGGTCATTCGTTCTAAAAATATAGAACATTTCTTTTTAGGTCATAATGCTTTCCTATGGGAATGCAGACGATTTTTAAATTTCATTTTTAACTGAAATAAAAATCGCATATTTGAATAATTGATTTAAACGTAAATTTTCGATATGGAGGTCTTAAATACTATATGCAATAGCTTTGAAAATTTGCCGATACATCCATTAGAATTTAGAAATTAATTGTTTAAATTATTGGAAAATTTTTTGCAACTGTTAGAGAAATATAAAACATTTTATTTTCCTATTTTTTACAAATTTTAAAATGCATTTCTTTTTTTTCTCTCTCTCTTTATTTTATTAGTTACTTAGCAACCGTATTTCAAAGAATATCAAAATAAGAAATTCATTTTTCTATCTAAAAAATTACAGGAATAAGAAGTTTCTAAGAATTTCAGAATATCATTGCAAAAATCGTGTTTAATTTAACACTTCTAATTTCTGAAACCACCGCGTAAGTATTTTATATGCCAATAAATATGTACGTTATGTAAAAAATAAAATAAATTGCGGATTGTAAGATGCTGAATAATATGAAAAGTGAGATTAAAAAACAATGACTTTCAGAGCTGACGTTGAGGCTCTTGATCTGCAGATTTAGTAGTTACTAATCATTCTGAAATATTCAGTATGTTAAACCCTGACATTACATTGTTGTCTTTGTCCATGCTTATACGCATCGCTGTCTGTCTAATCTCCAAAAGAGAAATCAGTGAAGAGAAAATTTTCTCATGAATTATTTATGCGGTCTTCGAGGAAAAAGGTTTTTAAACTGTAGGGGGAAAAAAGCGTTAACTGAGATGACAGTGATTCGTTTTAGCAATTTTAATCGTAAGCGTCGTATTGTTCATTGATGTTAATCTAAACCGATGTTGGTCACTGAGCTTGAAATCAGTTAATGGGAAACAAACGAGGAAATAAATCTTGATTTTAATTAAGATGCTGCCGCTGAGTAGTGATATTTTCAGAAATTACTCATGTAAAATAATTCGCATTTGATAGTTTGTGTTTAATTCTTGTTATGCGATATCATTGAAGAGCTTAGGAGAGGAATATGTTATCAGATTTTTCTCAAAAATAGATGGATGAATGAAGGTGTTATGACGTTGTGAGGTATTTTGTCATATGGTAAAAATAAAATATTAAGGTTCTAATTAGTCTTGAAGATCTGAGACATTTCTTATTAATATATGTTATGTTAAAATCTGATTGTCTGTATGGATGCACAACCTCCTCCTCCTTGAATATGGAATACAGCTCAATGAAATGAACACCATCTTTCCATACATGGATCCGAAAATCTCCAATAAGTTCTCAAAATTTTAAAATTTGAATTAGTTTCCAAGAAATATGTGTGCGTGTGTGTGTGAGAGACAGAGAGAGAGAGGGGGGGGGGATTTTTAATGACATTTCTGCAATGGTGGCAACAAAATTTACTCCATTTTTGTGAATAAAAAGAAGGAAAGGGAAAATGACAGTGATTATTACATTTTTATTGATCTCATTAAAATTGAAAAGAATATATCTTTTTTTTTTTTTTTTTTTTTCAATTTAAATAGATAGTGTTCAAAGAAAATAACTTGATTAAATTACATTTTTGAAGAAAATTTTAAGGGGATAAAAAACTTCACATATTCAATCTTCATGAATTAGTTTATTCTACAGTAGAAAAAAAAATCGTCTGACATCGAAATCATCACATTGTAGCCCTTTAAATTTTACTTTCGATCAAGGAGGTTAAACAAAAATAAATTAAAATTCCTTGCATTTTTGTAAGCCTTTATTATTATTATTATTGTTGTTATTATTATTATTATTATTATTATATATGAACTTGTAATTATAAAATTCAGGAAAAACACAGGAAATTATTCGATCATGCTATAATTTAATTGTACTTTTTTATTTTTAGTTCATAAAATCATCCAAAATTAATGTTATTTTATTCATCATACTTATAAATTACATCGCCCCGCCCCCCTTTTTTTTATCCTAACTAAAGGCAATAATATATTTTCTCTCCCTTTTCTACTGAATTAGCACCCTTTTTTAGAGATTAGCACTATGTGTATTGAAAGAATAATTTTACATCTTTCATCAAAAAAGTTTAATAAAAAGAAACATGAAATAGGATTCAAATATTTATAATATAAACAGCAGCTTACGGTCTATAATTTCAGTTCTAATTGTTATAGGGTGTGGGGGGAGGAAAAGTACCTGGTTCTCCACCCCATATAAATGTATATTGCTTATTTCGACATAAAAGTTCAATGGTAACACAATCATTTTATTGCATAATTAAGTTCAGCATACGAAATAATTACTGAATACAATACAAATTTTCACTCAATAGTTACTGAAATAACATGTAAAATGCTGAAAGAATTAGTTCAAATGGTATCGAATCCCCTTAAGAGTCCGAATATTAAATCAAAATTGAAAAATCATTTCATGTATACTATACTAAATACTGATAAGTCAATGGTGTTGTATACGTGGTTTCAGCATAAGACATTTTTACTCTCATCAGTGACTCAAACTCTCCCCATTCCAATTAAGATTTTTAAGTTACATACGCTGTCCAAAGATTATTATTTTTGGTTTTCTATGTTTGATAATTCATATCTGAATAAATAAACAACTCTGTACATAAAAGATTGCTATAAATATTGACAATATTCATAACTAGCAAATCTGCTGATCAGGGCCCTCGACGTCAAATTTGGAAACTTGCAATTAGCACTCTCGACGTCCAATTTGGAAACTTGCAATTGGCACTCTCGACGTCAAATTTTGAAACTTGCAATTAGCACTCTCGTTTTCTTTATATTATTATTACAGCAAGATTGTTACTTCAAGAATGATACAAAAATTTTAACAAGAAATACGATTTACTAACGTAATGTTATTTCGTAATGTTATTTTATTCACCATACTTATAAATTACATCCCCCCCCTTTTTTTTTTATCCTAACTAAAGGCAATAATATATTTTCTCTCCCTTTTCTACTGAACTAGCACCCTTTTTTAGAGATTAGCACTATGTGTATTGAAAGAATAATTTTACATCTTTCATCAAAAAAGTTTAATAAAAAGAAACATGAAATAGGATTCAAATATTTGAACTGTTTTAGGACCATTAGGACCATTTGAACTAATTCTTTCAGCATTTTATATGTTATTTCAGTAACTATTGAGTGAAAATTTGCATTGCATTCAGTAATTATTTCGTATGCTGAACTTAATTATGCAATAAAATGAGCTGATAACGCTGTTTATTTTCTGTAAAAATTCTTTATTATAGGGCTCCCCCCCCCCCCCCCCGTTGTCTCATTAAGTTATGAACATAACACTCAACAATTTTCAGTATATTAAATCTTCTATCTAAAATAATTAAAATGTTGATTTTCTGAGAATGGAATTAATAATTAGCTTGGAGGAATTAATTAATCTCATAAATATAAATATTTTATTAATCGTTGTAGATATCCTAATTGTTGAGTTTATTTGAATGGCTACGCCACTGTTGTACGCTTTGACAACTGGAGTGAAATGATCAAAATAAAAAAAAAATCGGCCCCTGTAGAAAAACATTCGCCAAACGATTTAATTGGATCGAATTTCATCGTGTTAACAACGTACATTGGCAACGACATCTTTCCCAATCCCACCTTCCTTTTTCATTGAATTCAATTACGCTGGGTCAGTGATGCTGTATCGAGAACACGAATAGCGCTTGTTCGTGGCACTCAAGTGGAAAAACAATTTCCTTCTGGAGATTCTTTGATTGAATTTTTCATTCTTCTTGTTATTGCCGTAAAAAAAATATTCTTATGATCTCTGACCTCCACGCTTGATTGGAGTTGCTTAGTAAATTACGTCACTCAAAGCATAAATATATCTCTTTAAAAAAAAATCTTTGGTGTTTTATTTGCATTATAACTGTTACAGAAACTGTTAAAAACCTGTTGGGTTAGTGGAACTCTTTTAGTTTTTGACTTCTGAAAGTGGCTTTTTAACAGTTTAGTCTAGGAGCTAGAAATGAGATCTATTCAAAATCTTGCATGAATGCAAAAAAGCGTCAATAAAAAATTTGTCTGTTATTAAATAAACTAAATTCGAACTTATATACACACACACAGGGTTCGACAAATGCGGTTGGCGACCAAAACATTTTAACTGGCGACTAATGTTTTCGATACCTCAATGTTTTTAATTTTATTTTAGTATTTGGGGGGGAAAAATCCCCATAAAAAATCAGTTATGAATACGCTAGTATACCCAGCTGTACTCGAGATTACCTGAAATCAGTGGCACTCGTGGTCGCCTGTAGTTCATTTCTTGAGGCCTTGTAAATTTGACCATAATTAAAATAGTTATTGATACATTTTGAAAAATATATTTTTTAAAGAGGTCGTGATTGTTTTTAAATTCTGATACAGTAAAAAAATAAAATAAAGCAAAAATAATAATTAAATTAAAAAAAAAAAAAAATGTGATTTTCTTCTCCTCCCAATTACAATTCCAATATTAGAGTAAGTATTTCGTCTCGCCTCCAAAAACCTCCGTTGTTAACGAATGGGCCTTATTTACTGCGCATTTAATATAAACTTGTTGGCATCGATTAAAATGAATAACTACCAACTATATATTAGTGTTGATTATAAATGTTGTTTATAAATAGCTATATAGTAGATACATTTTGAAACATATATATATTTAAAGAGTTCGCGATTGTTTTTAAATTCTGATACATTTAAAAAAAAAAAAAAAAAAAAAAAAAAAAAAAAGTCTTCTGTGATATAGCCGAATGGTCTTCTCTTAATCAAAAACGGTAGAATACAAAATTTAGTCAAAATCGTTAGAGCCAATTCCAATCTCGTTATATATGAACACATGACTGCAAAAATGTGCGTTCTCAAGCACACTTTTCTTGCAGATTTTGTCTCTTACAGAAATTATAGTGAGTACATTTACATTAAATATATCAAAAAATACCTTAAATATAATATACAAACGAACATAGTGGTGGGGGGGGGGGGGGGGGCTCTAAGTGGTGAACACTAAAATTGAGTTCGACCTCTTTTTATCGGAGGCCGAGCCTGACGATTTGAAATCTGAACCCGCGCCCTGATCATGAAAAATTTTGTGCATTAGAGCTGGACAAGCATAAAGAAAGCATGCTGTAGAAAATCGTTAATAACATTTTAAAATTGTTTCAAAATTAATTTTCTCACTCAAAAACCTATTCTTACATAGATTTTCTTACTCAAAAATGTCTTCTTACATATAAGCAATTATTTATCCCAAATACTCCCAATATTTCGTGATTTTTATGTCCCTAAAAATCTGTTTACAGTAGCAAATTTGTTACTTATATCCAACCACTGGCAGAAATCTGCAAAACCCCCAATTCTTACACTTTTAAAATATCATTGCACAACTATGGCAGAAAGACATTAGGAATCAGGCCCCGATCATGACAGGTTTGCCGGCTTTTAGCCAGGCCAAAAAAAGCCGGCCGGCTTTTTTTGGTTTTAACCACTTAATAAAAGCCGGCTTTAATTGAAAAAGGCCGGCTTTTATTAAAAAAGGTAGTTTACAGCTAATTCACATTAAATTTACATTAATTTATTTTTAATGCACTAATAAATATTTCCTACTTAAAAATTTATAAACTTCTATTAAACTTTATCAAATAAGCAATTCTTTATATCTGCTAGAAGACAACTATAAAGGCTATATGTCTAAAAGAAAATTGAAATACTTTGAAAAGAATATATTAAATTAGACCGCAAGCTGCTATTTTGAAATTGTATTTTACATAGCTCGACATATACTATACATTTTAAAGATTATATTTAATTAAACAATAACAAATCACCACCATCAAAACTGAAAAATTCATACATACTGCTATTTACTTTTAAAATAGAAGATTATAACTTACTAATTTATATATTTAATAAATGAAATTATCATATATAATACGTGAGAGCATTCATATATAGTTAGCAATCAGTATTCTAATGTCTTATAAAAATATATTTTAAAGAGTTTTTTATCTACTAAGCAATTACATAACTCATTCAAGTTAAGTTCATATGATCAGATTAAATCATAGAATGATCATTCTAGAACATAAAAAAGGGCAGGGCGCACATTACATAATAAGGGCAATTTTGTTGAAAAGGGCACATCATTTCATAAAAAGGGCATTTTTGTAATAAGTGCATATGCCAATATACTGGTGGGGAGAGAAGTCTGGCAACAGCTTAAACTACTGCTTAATTTAAAAAATCCAATAACATTTTTAATTTCCATAAATTTTCCTACGATATTCAAAAACCTCTCTATCTAAAACTTTTATTTAAAAGATAACTTTTTCCCGGTTTTAGCAAAACTGATTTTGAAAAAGCTACAAAAGAAAAGTTCTAAAGCTATTTCTCAAATTTCTTATAGAACTTATGTTAGTTATCATGTGGTCAAAGGCCAGAATGTCTGATCTAATACTATATTTTACTAGAGAAGGTGAAATTAATCAATGACTCTTAGATACCCTTTATGTCTTGTTCAATGGGAAAAAAATGATAAAGATGAATCATTCAAAGTCAAAGATTAGACATACCAGGGCATTTCACAAAGAAATAAAGAGGGCAAAGAAAAAAAGAAGGAAAGAAGAGTACTCTCCCTGACGTACTGTACTAGCATTCAAAAATAAAAGATAGGTAAAACATTTTTGAAAGTACAATGCAAACAAGGCAGGATTCTACCCAGGAATAAAAGGAGGGTAGAAATCTACCTAGAAAAAGGGCAAGGAGGGTAGAATTCTACCTAGAAAAAGGGCAAGGAGGGTAGAATTCTACCTGGAAAAAGGGCAAGGAGGGTAGAATTCTACCTGGAAAAAGGGCAAGGAGGGTGGAATTTTATCTAAAAAGGGCATGAGGGTAGGCCGCCCCTCTGAAACACTCTAGAATGATCAACATTGAAAGAGGAATTAGGAAGAATGCATAATATTTGAGAAGATTTTAGCTCATGTAAGTGTATAAAATAGAGAGAACAATTAAAAAAAAAAAAATCAAAATAAAACTTGTTGAAATAAAAGTTTGAAAAGCTTGTTATTTTCTTCTTGCATATGTTATTCAATTTACTAATTTTAACAGAAATAGTGTTTTATTAAATGGCTTTATGTATAATTTGAAATATTTATGAGAAAAAAATAAAATTTTCATATCAATAGCCCTAGTAACAGATTTTTATGTATCTGTGTCAATCTGCAGCAAAACAAAATTTATCTATGACGTAACAATGTCTACTACCATAAGAAATAATAGTAACCCATAAAATAAACAAAATTTGCATTTACAAAGAAAATACAATAAGAAGATTACAGTAATCTAGAGACAAAATATATATATATATATATATATATATATATATATATATATTATTATTATTATTTTTAAGCTATTAGATTAATCTTTAAGTCTAAAATTTGCAGTGCCCACTGTCGTGTTGCATAATTTCTACTAGTGGGTCAATAGCACTTAAAATTAGTTTATTAATAAAATATGTAATTAAACAACTACTGTCCTATTTATTTAAAGCAGTAAAACTGAAAAAAAAGCATAAATTATTTTTTAAAGCTTGTATTTAAAAAATACAGCAATAGTTAAGCAGTGAGTATGACTTTTTAAAATTTAGCTAACATATTTACAATTCTGAATTGTAAGCTGAATTCTTTGTTCTGAATTGAAAATATTAACATATTTTCAAATCACCAGTTAGCTATCTGTTATTCCAACATTAATGTCTTCATTATTGAGAAATTAGGTTATTTATTAAATTATAACTTAGTAAAATGTCTTTTAAATTAGTTTAAAAACACTTAAAAATATACAGTTTATAAATAAAATGCTTCACTGTATAAAAGCCAATTTTGGCCAAAAAAGGCCAATAAAAGCCGGTTAAAACCAATAAAAGCCGCTGCCATGGCTTTTATTAATTTTAGCCGGCTTTTTTGCAACCCTGGATCATGACTAATTGGGGACCTGGGCAAAGATAAATTAGCAGGCTGTATTAGAAACGTTGCAACATTATTCCAATAGAACTGATGATCAGTCATACACAGCCATACTTAACCTGCGGCCCGAGACATATAATCATAAATCCAAATTAATTTAGATGTGCATAAAATGTTATTAAGACCTTCATTGTTGTTTTATATATTTTCATGGAAACACAAAATCTGATCTTTTATTTACAATTAACTTACAATTATGTTAAATTATCTTAAATGCCGTTTTCTAAGTCAAAAGTTCTTTTTACATGTAGTCAGTTCTATTTGTTCTACAATGATGTATACTTTTCTTAATCTTCAACATTAATCACACATTCTTGAAATTAATTGTTATTAATTATGATTAAAACTTGGAAATTCTGTATTGTTATTATTATTACATTTTATGCTTATTAGACTGCTAATACTGCTTTTTGGGATTGAATGAAAAAATTGGCACCAAAAATTTTTTACACCACTACTTTCAAATAATAAAACTTCGCAGTATACTTCTACAACATTTGCAATAGAAATCTACCACAAAGGTTATTGTTTGGAAATTATGATGTTAAAAATTTTTGCCGCGTCAAACGTTCAACCCTACTCATAATATTAACTTTGTTACATTACTTTGTTATAATATTTATGTTATCTTACTATTTTAATTACTCTTTATTCACCCATTTATAAGTATGTTGCGGCCCGCCTAATGTCGAAAACATATATTTGCGGCCCGCGAGAAAAAAAAGGTTGAGTATGGCTGGTCATACATGTAATGCATAACCAATATTTTCGCACCTTGGATTTTAAATAGAAGAAAATTATTAGCTCTGTCAATTCTAAATTAAGTACCTTAATGAATAAAAATACTCTTTTTTTTTTCTTAGTACAGAACAAAACTCTTTTATATAACTTTAGCAACTTGAGCAACTTGTTATATTACTTTAAGATTAATTTAACAACTTCAACTTATGGAAGAGTATCAAATACTATACATGTAAATAGGAGTTAATCAAGTTAATTTTTTTTACATCTTTTTAAGTTGTATTACATGCAACATAATATCAAATCAAACAGATTCTACTTCACAAGTAGAAAGTATTTTTTCAATAAATCTAAAAAGATGGCAATTTAGCTAATAAAGCATATAGCTTTGCGAAAGCACAGAGCTGAGTGAGTTCAAAATGAAATTTGTTTTTCAGAAAGTTTAGTAGAATCTTTTAAAGATGAAATTTGTATTTTGTATGTGAAAATTTTCAAAGTTGGAATTGGGAGAAAAAAAAGTAAATATTTTATAAATTAATATATGGATTTGGGGGCCCATTGAGGTCTGGGGCCATTGGGAAAAGTCCCGATTTGCCCATGCGATAATAAGGGCCTGTTAGGAATGTCTAACAGATTTTTTTATTATTATTATTATCAGATTTTTTTAAGTTATGTAAGGTTTGATTCAGAATGTCTGCAGATTAAAATAAAATTTTCGCTTTGAAATGCTTTATTTTAATATTTTAAAATGCCTCGTGTTTAACATTTTTTTTTTTCTGCTTTAGGTAAGGTTCGAATTTTTGGTGTTTCCTGTTAAAGTATGAGAAATTGACAATGGCCATTTTTTAGTAAGTAATTATTTAAAAAAAATTAAACTGTTAAATATATGAATGTATTATTATGAGGCTGAAATACTGTTTTCTGGTTAAAGTTTTAAATAGCCACTTTTTCTTTATTTTTATTATTTTTTTTAATTTAGTTTAGGGTGTTTTTAAAATACCCGATAAATTAATGTTATTTTTAATAAACGTTATAAGTATGTAATGTGTGTGTGTGTGTGTGTGTGTGTGTGTGTGTGTGTGTGTGTGTGTGTGTGTGTGTGTGTGTGTGTGTGTGTTCGTGTTACATTCAATTATTTTCATCAACTTGTATTTTATAGCCAGCGCATGTGGCGTTGTGTTACATGTTTTCCTTTTTTTTAAAATTATTGATTCGTCCACGCATAGCAAAATTTGACTAGCACTTTTCCCCCCTTTTACCGATAATAAATACCATGTTTAGGTCTTTCATTTTTAACACCAACATAGTGAAAAAGTGTTTATGAATTCGGTTTGTCTGTCTGTCTGTCTGGTGTCTGTCCGTGCTCTAACTCGCCTAAATGTATTCTGATTGTCATACAATTGATATATGTTTTTGAGGTTTACTATGACATGTTCGGTATTGAAAATGAAGTGTGTAGCACTTCTAGTTTTTTTACAGGGTCACTCAAAAGAATTACATTACATTACGGTCTATGAGGAAAAATCATTGGCGGTTTATTTTAATGATGTTATACAGTTTCAAACGTATTGAAATTGATATATATCACTGAGGTGCACTACAAGAGGCTTGCTATAGAATGTGATGTGCATAGCACTTGTAGTTCCTTTACTGGGGACAAAGTAATTACGGTCTATGGGGGAAATCGTTTGCGATTTATTTTAATAATGTTTCAGTATTTCAAACATTGAAATTGCTATACATCACTGAGTTGCATTACATGGAGCTTACTAACACTGTGTGCATAGCATTCACCGTTTATTTACAGGGATACACAAAATAATTCGTACTGTCTCTTAACAATAATTGGTGCAAGTGCGTTTTCAGTTGCTGTACGCATTTTTAAATTTCACTCATTTTTTGTCTATTACTTGGTGTGTATAAATTCTATAGATGATACACAGAGAAGCACGAAAGTCCTCGAGTACATTTCCTTTTATTGACGGAAATTCCATAAGAGGAATTTTAAACTGTGCTACGCGTTTCGTTAAATGAACTAAAATTTAGCATTCTGTGTGTAGTATATATACAAACCTATAGATCCTATACAGGGCTGCACAAAACAATTCGGATATTTTTCCGAATATTGTTGGTAATTTCTGAAATTGGGTTTTAAATATGTTATATGCGTTTTCCAAATTGTTTACTTAGATATCATCTTTCATCTTATTAAACGGTAAATATTTGCAAAATTAGTTTTGAAGTGTTGGAAAGTGTTACATAATATATGCTTAACTCATGATTTTTCGTTCTTGTTCAAATTTCTCAATGGCTCCTGTAGAAATGTATTTCAAATTGCGTTTTTTTTTTTTTTTTTTTGTTGTTTTTTTCCCAGGGGTTTTAATGAAACCCAAGACAATCCGCATGGACTGTTTTTGCTATTTTTTTAATGCTTTAATAAATGCAAATGCATGTGCAAAAAAGAATGCTTGAAACCGCCATCATTGGCCAACATTACACTGAAGGATACAATCCGCCAACATGTGCGTGGTGTTGTGCCTCGTCTTACAGCTGTGCTGCTGAATAACGGACAGCACATTGAAGAGTTGTAAGCTTACGTGTAATCGACTTGTGATCCTGTAAGCCCATTTGCTTACCATAAAATAGTACTATTCATGTATTCGTTTTTGCTTTCGTCCTAAAAAATCTGGCATCTTTTTTATCCGTTTAGTGCAAACCGCATCCTTTATATTTATTCGTTTTCGAATTATTAATATTTATAGTTGTTCCTGACTTTCTTTTGGACCAACCGATATCATCATTATCAACCGTTTTCAATCCACTGCTGGGTGTAGGTCTCCCTCAGATTTTTCCATTGTTCCCTATCTAATGCTTTAGTCATCCAATTAACATCGGCGGCCATTTTTCTGATTTCGTCGCTCCATCTTACTTGAGGTCGTCTTTTTGGTCGTTTTACATATTTGGGATACCACTGTAGGGTGCTTGTGCTCCATCTATTGTCTAGTCTTCTTGCAATGTGCCCAGCTCATTTCCATTTTAGCCGTTTGATTCTCTCAATGATGTGAAAAACTTTCGTCAGACTTCTTATCCAGGTTATTCTCTTTCTGTCTCTTCTAGTTATGCCTAACATACAATACATCTTTCCATACTTCGCTCTGTTGTTTGTAATCTTTGTACCATCCGTTTTGTTAGCGTCCATGTTTCTGTTCCATAAGTTGATGCAGGCAAAACACATTGGTTAAATAACTAATATTTATACTCTATGAGCAGGGGTTGTTCCAGGCAAAAATTGGGGCCTATTCAGGGGCCCTTCACAGAAATCGATTTAATAAAACTGGCTTCTTCACAAAATTCCTTTTATTAAAATAAGCCTCGTCACAAAATTTCTCTTAGTAAAACAGGCCCCTTCACAAAATTCATCTTAATAAAATAGACCCCTTCACAAATTCCATTCCATAAATCGTATTCTTCATTAATTATTTCATTAGGTTTTAAAATAGGTACTAGTTTGCAAACAAAACAAATTCACCAGAAAGGAAAACTTTAGCAGGAAGACTGAAAAAAGTTATTATTAATGATTTGAATTTGAGTAACTGGATTTGATCTTTCGTTACAAAATTTTGTTTTTCACAAAAGTATAAGAAATTTCACAAACACAACTTTTACTTTTCGCAAAAGCAAGAGAAAAAAAAACCTGCATCGATCCCTGATAGTGAGTACTACCGATCTGGGCGTTATTGTTATTTTCATGTTGTCCTCGGATTTCGGGATTATTTAATTTTGTTTGGGGCATTGCATTGCATTGATCAGAATTCATCGCCGTAGCATCGATATTTCTCGAAATTCTGTTAGGTGTATTGTTTTTTGAATTGGCAGAACGAGGCTCTTGTTTCATGCTGGTTATGGTGGTATATTGCCGAAACCTTATAATTGCGCCCGCACTTATTTTGAAAGTGGGTCAATTTGAACGCTGCCATGCCGCATCTCTGAACGATCAGTCCAGATATTTCGAGAGTTGCGCCGATGTTCATTTTTGGATGTGGGTAAGCGTAGATTTAATTTTAATTATTCAGTTTAACATCGTTGTCTTAAATCAGTGCCTTTTTTGTTTTTCCTAAAATATTTAACTGTGTTTTTTATGAACAATTAAGCTACATTGGCGTATAGTTGAATTCATTTTTATTCGCAAATGCACAAAAAATTCAAATATTCCTGTTAAGATCTCGAGAAATGTTTTTATTCATTTCTATATTATAAAGCAAAAACATGACCGTGAGTAACGCTGGTGTCATATTGACGGTGGCAACACCTGACCAGTCAATTTTTACACCGTCGAATAGGGGGAAAAGGTGTTCTTTCAAATGAATGCAATATGTTTGAAAATTGTATTTAAATTTACAATTTTTTTTTAATGGTTTTTAAAATAATTTTCAAACATGAATATTTTTAAATCTATCTCTATCGCGTGTCTCTAATCATTCTGCATTTAAAACAATATGAATAGTCCAGCATTTGTTACCGGTTAATCTTCCATAACGAAATCAAAATTTTCATCAATAAATGAATAAAATAATGTAAATAAAGCGCAAATTTAACAGACATGTAAATCGAACTACGCGCTTAAACCTTCGAAAATTTTGGCGATTTCTTCGGCTATTTACTCCTGACATGCAGATAATACAAATATATCGCTTTTAATAAATTCTAAAACTTTTATTTGAATACAGTAATGATATTTTTCATATGAAATGCATTTTGGTGTTGTTAATAAGCCATTAAAAATATATCTATTAAATGTAAAAATATCTATTAGAGTTAATTTAAAAAAAAAAAAATGTTTTCGCCTAAGTCCTGTGACAAGGGAAAGAAGCCCGGGTCGGATCTCCTAGTTTCTGTAAAAGTAAAACATATTTCAGAAAAATGCCGTCAAAGTTCACATTTTAAACTTATTTTAGGGCTATAGTTGTCGTCTGCTCTGTCTGCATGCAACAGCGCAAAAAATAATTATCGTTGCAAAATTTTGTCGAGTCATTTCATATTTTATGAAAATCGAATCAAAACTTAAAAAGATATTAATAACAGTTTTCTTCATTCTTTTAAATCCTATCGTGCGTAATCTATATAATAAAAGCGCAAGTCTTGTGACTGAAGAAAACAAATACGGTCTAACCACTTCTTTTTTCATATGCCAGGCGGTCATTTTTATACAATTTTTTTTGGGTGGAATAAAATTACTCAAAAGTTAAATTTTTAGAAAGATCGTTGAAAAAAATTGTTAGCTTGAGAGATGAGTTACATTAAAAAATGTATAGATTCTCAGATAACTTCAGTGGAAATTAGGTTAAGGAGCTGTACATACATAACGTTATCACTTTGGGGGGGGTCTGGCACATGATATCGCAAGATATCTCCAGCGGGAGGAGGGTTGTTGTCTTTGATATCGTTATCATTTTTTATCCTACCAAAATTTTCTCTTCTTTTATATATAACTTTTTCTTTACATCAAAATATTCTACTATCTTTATTATTATTATTATTATTATTTTGCTTGTTAACTATTTTATGAAAATACAAAATTACTATTGAAATCATTAAATGATTATAACATTTTTTTCACTAAAAAAGATGGAATACCCAAACATTTGGCATCCCTATTCTTCTGCCATATGTAAATGCTTATGTAGTCCACTGTTGGAGAAACCCGGTGCAAAGTATGTTTAAAACGATATACTTGTTGTGTTTATTACTAAAGAAAAGATAAATAATGGTGTTAAGGGAAATAACTATTTTGTTGATTGATAAGAAAAGAAGTTCTGCTCGCCTCCTCCCCGTGCGGGGGGCAGGTGCAAAAGATATTATTACTGTTAAATGCATCATATAACGTAAACCTATAATTTAATACTTTTAAATAGTAACTTTTATTTTAAATAGTAATTAGTTATTTTATATATAATAGTAATATTTTATTGGCTTCTTCTCTGCATTCGAATCAGTAAATTATATGAATACAAAATGTATAAGTCTGTCTATATATAACTGCAAACGAAAGACAAAAAAGGTGAAAAAAAATTAGATTATGATAACGATATTATTAAGGAGGAGGGGGAGGGGGGGCGAGAAATGTTAACGTATGATATCGTAAGAGGGGGGGGGGGGGTCAAAATTACCAAAAAGTTGATAACGTTAATATATGTACAGCTCCTAAGTAGCAAACGATTATAACCAAAAATGTATACCCACTTACCAAAAAAAAAAAAATAATAATAATAATTTCTGAAGAAAAATGCCTGAAAATTTTGTACAGATGGGATGTTATATGTCAGAAAGCGAAAGTTTTCGCGTTATTGAGTATGGAGTAAAGAAAAAAAAAAAATGAAAATTCCCACTTTGCTGATACAATCTCTAAACACGTGATATTTGCATTATCATCAATCAGTGTTGTGAAGAAATTGGTTGATGCCACATGAATATAAATTAATATTCTCTGATTTATTTTTTATGTTAGTTCAGTGATATATATCGCGATATATATCCGATATTTATTTTTCAAAATATCATGATGTTTGATATTTTCATATATTTAATATTTTCAAAATATCATTGTTTATATTTTTTATATTTTCAGCCAAAACAAAGTGTAAATGATTTTTTCAACTTTTATTGACTCTGTCGGTCTGTGGATAAAGAATTTTTGCCTCGGATAGTGACTTTCTTTAGCTAAAAAGAAAAAAAAAAGTCTTTTGCAAGCTTTACGTTTGAAGCTGAATTTTTAGGTAGCTTTCAATACAAAAAAGTATAAAGCTACCTATTGCAGCCGTTCGGAAGAAAGCAGTTCCGGAAAATTTCGATATATTTTCACCGATCATGACCCCCAGACCCCAAAACCACCCTCCGTTCAAATGTTGATTTATATATATATATATATATATATATATATATATCTGACATATGTCATACGATAACGCCCGTATTTATGAATCGATTTTGATGAAACTAATTGTGTGTATTAAGGTCACTAATGTCTCGACCGAGTTCGTTGGCCAGCTTGGTCCGCCATTTTGTTACAAGATGGCGGCCATTTAAAAATTTAAAACTAAAATAAATATACAAAAAAATTAAAAATTAAAATTTATTTTTTAATTACGTGTTAGGCCTTGATACAAGGATTCCAGAGCATTTTTTGGTTTACCTCTATCTTAAAAAATGGCTGAGATAGAGCAGTTTGAAATCCTAGGGTGGCTGACATTTTGAAACAAAACAGCACATTAACGCGATTACTCGCAAATTATTTTCTTTCATTGTTGTAATAATTTTCCCAATCATACGCGTAAAACTATATATTCATATCCGTTAGCGCCAAATTCTCGCCAAACTTGGCGACATTTGGCGACCAAAATAAGTCTTCATAAATGAAGCCAATTTGGCTATTGCTCAATCATTTGGCGAATTTCTTATTCAAATTCATTATTAACGAATCTTTTGTAAACGTTTTCTTTGCATTTTAACTTGGTGTTTTCGTGTAACATTAGCTAAAATTTTAAAACGAAGATATAGGAAAGCTACCTTTTCCTCCCGGTACAGGCCGGAAGGACTTTTGAATGTAGAACCAGTTATTATGTGGGACAATATCAACTTAGAATAGCCATTGAAACTCTCTAATTTAAGATAATCCGTTATTTACAGCTTCATTAAAAAGAATCTTTTCTGGTTTTGATTTAGCCCAGTTTAAACTGTATAATAATAGGTTAGGGAATGAAAAAGCAGACAAGCTTACATTTATGTTAAAAATTTTCAGCAAAGAAATATTTTGTATTTGAAGTTTTGTTGTATAAAATAACATAAAATTTCCATGATACTTGATACTGAATCCTATATTTTGTTCTCCTATGAGTCTAAAAAGCAGATTATTTCTGTTTTCAGTTAGTTGATCTTCAATTTCGTTGTAAGTGAAAAAAAAAAAAAAATGGGGAGGAAAAGAAGACATTTAGAATATTATTAAGTTTTCATGTTAAGTGCAATATGTTTTAGTTTCAAATTTATAGTATTAAGTCGGAAAATATTCATAATTAGCAATATGTTGACTATTTTGAAAATAGCTGATATATATCAAGATATCGGATATTTTTTTTATATTACTGGCATCCTAACTGAAAGCGCCTAACTGGATTGGCGCCTGGATTCGGCGCACCATTCGCACTATCCTTGGTGCGGCTCTGCCTATGTACTAAAGTAGTACATAGTAAGTACAAATTTTAGTAGTACTTACTCCGCGACCCCGGGCACACTTTTAAATATACAGATATATAATATATTTTGTAAAATATACTTTTTTTAAAAACTTCGCGATTGTTCTTTTTAATCTGATACAATAAGCATTACCCCCCCCCCCCTCCCCCATTAATAACCACCAATGCTGTAGTAGAATATTGCAAGTTTCTTTTCGCTAATGGACATTATCCCCCACACAAGTTCCTTTATAGTATATAGTCATATTTAAAAAAAAAAAAAAAAAAAAATGTAAGTACAGTCCTTAGGTCTTTATAAGTGCTTATATTTAAAAGCAGGCTTCAGTGATATATATCCTGTATTTATTTTCAAAATATTATAATGTTATAAAGCTTATATCTTCATATATTTGATATTTATTTTCAAAATATCATAATGTTCTATATTTGATATTTATTTTCAAAATATCATAATGTTCTATATTTGATATTTATTTTCAAAATATCATAATGTTCTATATTTGATATTTATTTTCAAAATATCATAATGTTCTATATTTTATATTTATTTTCAAAATATCATAATGTTCTATATTTTCATATATTTGATATTTATTTTCAAAATATCACTGTTCATGATATTTTTAGTTACAAGTGTAAATGAATTTTGACCTTTTCCAAAATAAATTTATAAACAGAATTTTACTCTATTTATTTTCAAAATATCATAATGTTCTATATTTTATATTTATTTTCAAAATATCATAATGTTCTATATTTTCATATATTTGATATTTATTTTCAAAATATCACTGTTCATGATATTTTTAGTTACAAGTGTAAATGAATTTTGACCTTTTCCAAAATAAATTTATAAACAGAATTTTACTCTATTTATTTTCAAGTTTATTGCTTTTATTTCCTGTTTTAAATATGAAATAATTGTTAGTAAGTATATTCTTCTTAAGATACTAGTTTCTAAAATTAGGATTTAAAAACAAATTCTTGATTAACTGTGGACCCTTTGGTTAAAATTAATATTTAAGTATAATTAATTAGTATAGTATAATATTAGTTCCTTTATAGTATATAGTCATATTTAAAAAAAAAAAATGTAAGTGCAGTCCTTAGGTCTTTATATGTGCTTATATAAAGATGAAATATAATGTTATATAATCTTTTATATTATCGCCACCTCCCCAGGCACCTGGGGAGGTGGGCAATTGCAACTCTCGCTACCTCCTAGTTTGAATTAAACTCATTTGAATATAATTAAAAAAATACATTATATAGTGATAGTAATTTAAAATAAAACTTTCGTATGTATTGTTTCTTAAAGTCCTTTGAATGTAATTTAAAAGACTGGAAAAAAAAAAAAAAGCATAACATGCAGCATCTCATTCATTGAGAGATAAATACATGAGTCATCCACTCGACCACCTGTCTCAATGACTTCTGAAGAATAGATAGATAAAACAAAGCACCTTGATGGCTACACGATGGGTAGAGAACTGGATTCGGAAATAAAAGAAAAACAGCCCAACATAAATATGCCTTTGATAGAGGTCTTTTTTTTTTTTTTTTTTTTTTAATGGGAAAAGGGGGGACTATACAGAGAACATTGAAATGAAACTTCTGGTATTCTGAAAGGGGGTATTATCTTAATATTATGATAAATAATACCTGGAACGGAATCGTAGGCGCCACAAAGGTAGGACAGAGGTAGAAAAATGCTTATTTTTTTGTTAAATGGAAAGTCATAAGAAAGTAATATCTGTAATTTGTTATGAAGAAGAATGTGTATGTATATTATTTCTAGAAAAGAGTCAATATCTTTATTTTTTATGAAAAAATTGTGTTTTTAATCTTTCATGTTTTTTTTTTTCTTAAAAAAAGCGTACACACGTGTGCTGGCAAAGCCCGCTCAGGTCTGAAATAAAGCTAAACTTAAATTTTTGTGGTTTTTTTTATTTCGACCCAAATTAAACTCAAATTTTCGGTATCGCCGTTCACGTTGCTGTATTTGACATTCTGCAAACTTGAATTTAATGGCGATAGTACTAAAGTTTAATGAAGAGTTCTTTCCGTTTAAGAAAAAAAAAACAAATTCTCAAATAATCGCCACGAAAACACCAAAAACCGCTAAATATCGCATAAAAATTCGGGGAAAAAATCAAAAATCGTAAATAACAAAATTTACTGTAGGGTCTAAAACTGAAAGATCGTTTTCTAATACTTCAGCAGTAGGGTCCCTAAAAATTTTCTTGCACCCAATCCGCCTTACTCGGGTATGTGCGCAAAATAAATTTTCATTGCCTAATCAAATATCTGTTTAGGAAGAATCTGGATCCTTCACAAAATTCTTTGCTTTAAAAACAGGCCTTTCACAAACATTTTCTATCTCTGAAACGGAACCTCCTTAAGAATTACCATCGTAACCCCTTGAAGTGCGGTGGGGGTATATTTTATCCTATTTAATTTTATTCAAGATTTGCACCAGAATTTTTAAATACAATTTTACTTTTTATAACTTTGGTGAAAAGAGGTTGAAAAATTATATTTTTCTCATTTTGAATAAATGTTTTCGAAAATTCTGGTGTGAATTCAATATTACAGAAACGCAAAAAAAAAAAAAAAAAAAAAAAAATATCAGATCGTTCACAAAACATCTGAAGTTTACAAAGAACCGATTATCTATCTCTATCTATCTATCTATATATATATATATATATATATATATATATATATAATTATAATATCTATGAATTTCAAAAAACATATCAAGTTCTTGTATCATTCTACTTAAATCTCCAAAGAGATAATTAATGATAATGTGTAGACAGAATACCACATAGCTAATAGATTAACAAGTGCAATCATAATATTACCATAGCTTGTGCTTCAATGGTAATTGGCCAAAAATACTGTAAACATGAAGAAAAAAATATATATATACATATATATATATATATATAACCATAAATGAAACATTACCATAACACCAACTTAAACTATGAAATAATGATTAAGTATGTAATGATTAAGTAGTTGACAATGAAAGTATTCCCCAACACACTGAATATAGAGACCAAAAACTTATTCAAAAGAAGAAGAAATTAAATTAAAAATTGAATAAATGAAATTGAATGAATGAAATGAAATTCGTGGAATTTAGACAGAATTAAGTCCCAAATGCCTAAATACCACAAACAAAATGAGTGGTTTCATCATCATATTAGCCATAACATTGCTAAAGAATATGATTCGTTGAAACTAGTTAAAAACGTCTAAACAGGAACCTGAATAGAATGATGATATCAGATTCACAACAGGGGTCACTCATCCATTACGTCACGCAAATTTTGTATTTTTTTTCCCTTTTTGCTCCCCCCTCCCCCTCCCCCTCCCCCCTGCGTCTCTCTCTCCCTCTGTGTGACAGATAGTGGCATTTTTTTGCAACTGTTATTTAGAGCAGAGTTGGGCAAATTCGTAATTGCAATTACCTGCAATGTAATATAATTTAATTGTGTGTAATTAAATACAGTTACAATCACATGTCGTAAAAAAATCTTGCAGCACTGTTGCCAGAACACCCCCCCCCCTCCCCCATCCCATTATTTGACTAAATTCTTGTGCTTGAATGTGTGTCACTATGATCAATTACATACAATTAAATTGTAGTTACATTGCAGATAATTGCAATTACTAAATTTGCTCAACTCTGATTTACAGCTCGTTTTAATTAAAACTACATTGCATTTTTTTTTTTTCAATATAATCTATATACTGAAATAAATACCAGAAAACCATCAAACAGGAGCGGTGTTGAATTCAGGGGTGGCCCGGGGGGGGGGGGGGGGACATCCCCTCGGAGCCACAGAACAGTCTCTGAATTCAACATTGAGCAGGAGTGCCTTGTGTGGGGTGGCTAAGGAAGGGGTGTCCACTGCCCCCAAAGAATTTGAAATTTAAGAATGTATCAGTCATAAAAAGATCCGCTACATTTTTTTTTTTCTTTTCAGAAATTGCACGAAAGTTAAAGAAGCTTACCAGATTTGAATAAAATAGAAACATTATCATTATATAAACACTTTTAAGGCTCCCGTTGACTCCCGCAAAAACACACGCTCGGTAATGATAATCCTATGGAACAGTTATTTTATAATATCTTGTTTGCATTTCAATATTTAAAACTTTTTTTTTTGCATTGGATAGCTGAGATCGATTTCTACAACCGCTGTTTTTTACTTTTTCGATTTTGTTTGAAGTTTTTAACTTTTGGAACCGGTATCGAAAATAAAAATATCATCATTAAAAATAAAAAAAAACTCTGCAAACAAAATGGAAAAAGTAAAAAACGGCGGTTGTAGAGATCAATCTCAGCTATCCAATGCAAAAAAAAAGTCGTTAAAAATACTGAAATGCAAACGAGATGATATAAAATAACTGTCCCATAGGATTAACATTAGCGAGTTTGTGTTTTCGCGGGAGTCAACAGAAGCCTTAAGCACAGAAATTAATAATTATAAATATTTAAAGCCCCGGGGTTGCAATATTCTCAAAGTGAAATACATTAATCGTTAATGAGTACTTTGGATAATTTTAAAAATTTATGTAAGAATAAATCTGTCAGATGTGCACGACACAATCAAAATAAATTTTTGTTCCCCCTCCCTCTCATAAGAAAGTTCTGAAACGGTCGTCATGATTCTGTGTTTTTACTTCATGCTGTTGTAATTCATAGGAAAAATAAACCTAATACGTACTGAGTATGAAAATACATACTTTTTATGAACTTTATTTATGTTACTTGAAAACAATGCCTGCGTAAATTGTTTTCATATTTTAGTTTTGAGTAGAGTCTTGCATCCGGTCGGATTACCAGATTTAACCCGACCCGTTCACACTACTTTTTTTTTTTTCGGTGCGAGTTGAGTTGACTTTAAACGTTTCGGGTTCGAGTCGGTTTCAAGTTCAGTTTTGATTATTTCGGTTCGGGTTGACCTGACATTTCAAAAGAATGTCTAAATATTTTTATGAAAAATATAAAAACTATCTATTTGAATATTAATAAGTGCACATGTGTTCATTTTTATACAAAAACAATAGAATTGATATTAAAGATGTATAGTACTTTTCCATAATTGTATTAAAATCTGGATTCAATTTCTTTCCCTAACGTTTCGGGTCTGGTTTTGGGTTGACGAATTTTTCTTATACTGTCGGGTTTGGTGTTGACTTCAAGCAGAACCGTGCAGGACCGTGGTTATGACGTCATAACGTATTAACCCATATGTAACCTTTCTCATATCACATTTTGTGGACACCCTTCCTTTGCCCCTCTTGAATCTTGAAGTGTGACGTCACGAATAGACGACCACAAATTAGGATTCGAATTTTTTACACGTATATTTAAATAAAATTACATAAACAGGAGCCTTTGTCAAACCCCTGCTAATGATTGACTTTTATTCTTGTCATTTTCGAGACCTTGGAATGTAAAGAGTAAGAGGCGCATTTCTTCAACAGTAACCGAGAGAAAGAAATTTTGCCCCACGCTGTGGCTACCTTGTTAAATTTCTCCGCAAAATTCCCCTTTAAATGTTAAAGTCTAGTCTAGCGGTAGCAGCCGTAGTAAATTGTGGCTAACCTTGATGTATCCGAAATGGGTGGCCTTGTGAAACGCCATCAAACGAAGCATTTCGTGAATGTGTCATCGCTTAAATATTTGCTTATGCAAAAAGCATCAATGCCGTATTCAAAGGATAAATTTTTATTTATTTATTTTTTTCTCTCAGTTGAATGAAATCTTCGAAAGTTAAAATTACCGTTGATGTATCTCGCCATATGTCCAAGGAAATCATCTTATGGATATTCTCATCTGCCCTATTAAAATCCGTGCGCATGTTTATCTATGTAACCTCAAAAACTCGGAAACCACAGGGCGCAGGGCTACGAAATTTGGCACACGGGTTGCTGGTAGGGGGTCCGCGAGCAATTGAGGCAAAAAAAAAAAAAAAAAAAAAAAAAAAAAATGGAAAATTTTAAATAGATTTTGTTTTTGACGAATTTTTGCCTTTTTATGTTCAACCCGTAATCGCGCGAGCTCTAACCAGTTCTAAATGTTTACTGCAATGTGAGATATACATATTATGTACGCCACGCTACAATACTAAGAAGCTGTAGCTGGTATTACAATAATTCTTTTACCTCGCATGAAAATAATTAGAGATTATTTAATTGCACTTAATTATTATCTTTTTAAAAAAATAAAGAAAAACATTTTATCACAAACATCAACGAAACTTTTTATTCTATTTATTCCCTTATTCCAAAGATATCATTTTATCGTCTGCTGCCATAGCAACATGATAAATTAAATTTCATTTTTAAAAATGCACATTAGTATTGCTTTTAATCAAAAATTATTTTTTTTTTAACCAGCTGTGCATAGCAACTCATTATGTTGCAGCTAATTAAAAATAGTTTTTTATATATGACGTAATTTTTCCCAATTAATGCTTTTCGTACGTAATAGTTTAGTTGTTTTAAAGTTTTCTTTCTCTTTTATAATTCAAATGTAAATGTTTTTTGTTTTTTTTTCCCCAACTGAAAAATGTTTGGAAATATTATTTCGACATTTTAAATATGATGTAATTTTTACCATTAAATGCTTATCGCACGTAATAATTTAATTATTTAAAAGTTTTCTTTCTATGTTAATATTCACATATAAGTATATTTTGCAAAAGTAAAATGTTTGGAAATATTTGCGAGGGTTTTTTTTTTTTTTTTTTTTTTTTTTTTCGCAACAATAGGTTTAAAAAAAAAAAAACTTAATAAAAATATGAAGTAAATATCTATTCCTATAATGAAATTTTTAATAAAAAATTGGGGAAAAAATAGAAAAATTTGACACTGTACACCGCAATCTAGTCCAGTATGTGCCTGATAAAGATGGTAAAACTGCTATGCATAGTTTTTGATCCTATAAAACTTTCTTAACCGAACTATTTTGACCGACTTCAACGTTAAATAGCACTTAAAGTAATTCTTCGATTTAAAAACTGACTTCTTCAGCGTGTTTATCATACATTTCTACATTTTTATATGCAATATTTTTTTAACTACAAACCGAGAAAGATCTCCGGTCGCTCACAATACATTCAATTACGGCAGCGACAGCAGCAGCGTTAGTCACTTATTTTTAGAATAGACATGAACATCAAGCATCATAACTATAGGATAAGAAGTCAGAGTAAAATTATTAATCTCTGAATGAGTATTAATATTTGCAGAGCAAATAGCCAATTTTATTTTATTACTTACCCATCATACGTAATATAGGGTAAATCTTGTGATCATTTTAAAAATTGATTTTTTTTTTTTTTACGAATTTATACGTTTCAGACACTGGAGATTCCGAAAAACATATTTATAAAAAAAAAAAAAATGCCGTGTGTGTGTCTGTCTGTCTGTAAACGCTCTATTTCCCGAACAAATTGAGATAGAGACTTGAAATTTGGTATGTACTTAGTATGTAATAATGAGAAGAAGCCTATTGAATTTCAGTAACCTCGATTATACGGAACTATTTTTTTCGGACTCCGAAATTGTTTATTTTGAGGAGTGAATATAAAAGACAATAAAAAAAACAAACAAATTATGCCTAACGAATGAAGTTGATCGGATAATGAGTTGCCGAGATATTTGTAATCCTATTTACCACCACTCTTCGATTTTTCATGACCCTGTATTTCATTCAAATTTCAATTCAAAGGTATATTTTAATTGGGGATGAGACACTTAATTCGACGCAATACACTAGTCAATATGGTTATCATTTTTGGAGTTATAAGGATGTTTCTTTTACGCAGTTTTAGTAATAGAGCATTTAAAGTTCATGACGTCATGAAGACAGGATTTTATAAATAGTGTACGCATGCGTTATTTTCATATTTTATATTATGCATGTCTATGATGGGTAAGTATTACGGTGGTCCCCAATGACTAGTTTTAATTGTGTAATGGATCAATTTAGTTTTCTGAAAATCATCTTGTTTGTATGTTTAAAAAAAAGTTAAATTGATAGAAAAAGTCCCACAGGGAAGAGGAAAAAGTTACAAGGGAAAATGAGAAATTCAAATGTTGATTTATCACCGAATTTTTTATTCAAAAGTGAATCATAAAGTAATGATTGTACGAAATTTCTTATCTTGCAAAGGAGTTTAAGTATATCCTATTTTAAAGTTGATAAATCGTGAAAAATGTCATTCTGAGTGAAGATAAAAAGTTCAGATAGAGCGTTGAGGATCATGCTAAGTAAAATATCCCATATCTCTTGATATCATTGTCATATGCAGGGATCTGTCCAGAGTTTTCTCCTAGGGTCCTGTTTCTGTGAAATTGTGAACAGCTTTTTACATTTGTGAAAAATCTAGATATAATTTTGTGAATTTGAAAAGATCGTTATATTAAGGTTCTTGTTTATACACATTTTCAAGAAGATACATGTATGTAAAATACACAAATTTTCTTTTTATATGGAAAACTGTCAGTCAGATTTTACTTTTAAATGATTAAATTTGCGAAAAGAGAGTTTGGAGAGGAAAAAGTTTTTGAAAAATCTATTTTTAAGAAAAAAAAATTTTGTGAAGGGTCCTGTTTTGAGATGAAAAAAATTGTGAAAGGTCCTTTAAAGGACCCAATTTCTTTCTAAACAGATCCCTGATATGGATGTATGTATATTGCTTGAATACTTTCGATTTCAAACCATCACATTATCACAGGGTGTCTAGTCATCAGGATAACCTGAAAAAGTCAGGAAAATCTTATGGACTGGAAAAGTCGGAGAAATTTACCACTCCTGAGAAAAAGTAAGGAAAATTTGAAATGTCCAAGAAAAAATATTAGAAATTTGAATTTTCAGAGAAAAATTCAGGAAAATGTTTCTGATTATAAAAGTAAGGATTTGAAATGCCTGGAGAATCTATCTTTGCTCTTCATAAATACTGTAAAGAGTATTTCAACCTATCCTGCAATTCGTTTTGTCTTACCCTCTTTCACCCCTTCTTCGTAACTGTGAGATTTTCAATTACCAGCTTCACTAAATCTTTGTACAATTTTATAAAAATTCGTATGTGATTCACTTATTTTGCACAAACATTTTACTTATTACTTTCTTCTATCTTTACAAGAAGAAAGTATTGGATTCATCAAAATTTTCGACTTCCGGTTTTCGACGGATTTATACGTTTTAGGAGGTCCTGAACACGATATGACTATTTTGTCTGTGACTCTGTCTGTATGTGACAAAAATTTTGTGGGCGCTCTATCTCAAGAACTAATGCTCGGAATTTAATAAAAGTTTATATTCAGTGAGTCCCTGATATAAATGGGTGCTGATTAGTTTTTGGTAAAAATCGCCCAGCAGGTGGCGCTGCTATGCATCATTTTGCAGGATTTACACGGTTTTAGCAATAGTCCTATCTCAAGAAATAATGCACGGAATTTAATAAAACTTGAGTTTCAGTTAGACCTTGATATAAATTGGTGCTGATTCTAGTGTATGCGAAACTTGTGTGAGATAGAAGAAAGTTTTGAGATTGTCTTTGTTTGGGAACTGAACATTTCTTAGCTTAATTTATTGAATACTTATAATCCTTAAATTGGGGGTAGTTACAGAGTAGATATACAGAAAAAATACATTTATTTATTAAAATATGTCAAAACAATCTCTATTTAACTGGTGACGGATGTGATAAAGAATTTCACACAAAAAAAAAAAAAAAAATAGTAGTTTTTTTTTTTTTTTGAGTATCATATGTAAAAGTTCCACAAGTTTTTGTTAATAAATGCTTGGTTCGAATTTGATTAACTGGATTCAACTTTCGTTACAAAATGTTGTTTTTCACAAAAATAACCTTTACTTTTCACAAAATGGGCCCCGAGAAAAAAAAAAAAAACTTGCATCGATCCCTGAATATACGTTTGTGTTATTTGTAAAATTTGATCACGACAGAAAAATCCAGATAAACAAAATATGTGCTTAAAAAATAAATTTCATTGCAACGGTTGTTTTTCTAACGTCGCTTTCGTTAATTGTTACAAATGTCGGAGGTTGTTTTCCCGAACAAGTCAGTGTTGTTGCTGTGTAAGTAGATTTACAGGCATTTGTAAGTAATATGAATTGGAAGTGCAACAGATGTCAATTTGGCCGGATGCCGATTTGGTAAACCTTGATAATTGGTAAAACTTGCTGCCGGATATTCGACTGTCCGCCTGTAGTCTACAGTATATATTTTTTCTCTACATTTTATACATGTGTGCGTGTTTTTTTTTTCTCTTCTCTTTTCTTTCCGAGAGAAGTTTTTTTTTTCTTTTTTAAATTATCTATTATAGTAGAATCCGTTATAATTCGAGCAAATCGAAGTATTGAAAAAATCGGACTGTTTTAAAAGTTCTGTAACAGGTTGTAAGGAAACCTGTTATAACGAATAATTTTCACCCTTCCTTCAGCTTCGTTTATTAGCAGTTTCCACGGTACTTATTTTATATTTCCTATTAAGATTATTATTTCATAATTATTTTCAATTTCAGTACCAGTATGATATAAGTTGTAATTTCCGAACTGGGCTAAAAGTATTCGGGCCAGGATTCGAACCAGGGATCTCTTGGATGAAGCTCCAATGCTCTACCAACTGAGCCATCCCAGACGAATCTGGAAGACCTAATTCACCCAGTTAAACTTGCTGATCATAGCATCTGGTCTGATTCCGAATCCAGCGTTTAGTGGAGTTCCATTACCTATGATTTATTCTGTTGAGCTGATTCAAATATTAGACCAGATGCTATGATCAATAAGGTTAGCTGGGTGAATTGGGTTCTCCAGATTCGTCTGGGATAGCTCATTTGGTAGAGTATTAGCAGCTTGAGCCAAGAGATCTCTGGTTCGAATTCTGACCCCGGACATTTTTCGCCCAGTTCGGAAATTACAACTTATATGATTTATTTACCAGTTTGAATAATTAATTGTGTTAAAATTAATCTAGACAAGTATTATAATTAGTTTAATAACTGTAAGCCTATTGTTTTTTTGAGTTAGTTGTGTGTGTATGTGTGTCTTTTTTTTTTTTTTTGTATCTGGAATACATATTCTGTAGCCAATAGCATATTGGATATAAAAGAAAAATGTATATGTGGGATGCTGCTGCTGCGTTGTAATAAATCTGTCTTTTTTTTTTTTTGCCTTTTCTATGCTTTAAGCGAGCTATCGTAAATTACATTTCGGAACATCTGTATGGCCCTGAAAATGATAACGTGATTTAAACCACAAGTAATTTCTTTTTGTATGATGGACGAACTCTACTTTTGATGTTATTTTCCTTCGCAAATTGAGAGATCGAATAGCCAGACAGCTGCAGTAAATGATGATTTATATTCAGCAAATTAAGAAAAATTACGTATTACGCTGTGATTACGACACAGCTTCCAATGTAATGCCACTGGTGGACTGAGATTTTTTTTTTTTTTCCCCTTGGGTCTTCATAGTGTGTGGGGAGTATATTTTTTGTGAAATTTATCATATTTCTGAAAAATAAAATTTTGTAATGAATGACCAAATCTAATTATTCATATCCAAACTAAATATTTATTAATAATAACTTTTTGAAGTTTTCTGCCAATGGTTGGATATGAATAACAAAACGTGCTATTTGAAACAGATTTTCAGGGACATGAAGATCACAAGACAGTGTCATGAAAGTGTATTTAGGATTAATACTTATTTCTATGCGAGAAGAGATTTTTAAATGAGAAAATTAATCTTGAACCATTTTTAGGTGCGTTCGTTTAGGTGCGTTCGCGAATAAATACTACGTATTTCTATAATTACGTCAATTATAGCAATGCTATACGTTAATTATAGCAATCTTATAACCTACCGACAGTTTTTTGGATAGATGTTTCCGAAGAAATAGATATTAAATGGAAAAAGAGTCTGAATAGGGATTTCAAGTTCTGAAATTTTCAAAGCTAGGCTTAAGTTTCCAGTTGGAATTTTCAGTCGATGTCAACAAAAGATAAAATGTTGCCAACTGAAATGTACTTGTTTTATTACGGAAATGAATCCTATCACAATATAACAGACGATATAATTCATTTTTTCAGTGAAATAATAACGATGATTTTTTTTTTTTTTACATTGTCTTGTATTGGGTATTTGCGCGTAGTATAATTTTAATGTAACAGAGTTGTAATTAACTGTTTGTAAAAGTGTACTGAAACTTAATTTCATAAAATAAAATGAATATCTATAATATGAATTTTGTGTTCATGCATTTTTGCATAAGAGTGCAACAGCTATTGCACCAAGATCTAAATATTTATAAAACTAGTTATAGTACGAACGCACCTCATTTGTCACGTTTGACGTACAGTTGCCAACTTGTTGTTATTCTCTTTCGTCACTGTATAATCGGTTACAAAAAAAGCCGCTGTAAATCATATAATCTATTTAAATACAATCTGGATTTTACAACTCTCTTTTAGCTTTAATTGAATTTACATAAGATTGCATGTAAGTGATAATAAACGCTTACGTTTTATCAACAGTTTTTTCTTTTACTTTTATGAGAGCGATAAAAAAAAGTGGAATAATTGTTTCGTCTGTTGTTGCAAAACAAATAAAAATGCGTTAAATAATCTCGGCACCCTTTTGTACCGTTTCCTCCCACAGTTGACTATTGACCTCGATTCAGGAAAATTAATCTCTCCGCTCGTAACTCCATTCTGCAAAGGCATTTGTATTTTATTTTTATTTGCCGGCTGAATGCTCAGGTGGTTTCCCTCCATTCTTGGCATAGTATTATTTCTGTACACAAAGGAGGCAGGCTTTAGGTTTCACCGAAAGTGTTTGTTTGATAAATTAAACCAGCGTGTTCTGGCCATTATGAAACTTTCTTCTGTGCCGTTCTAATACAGGGAGAGTCAAAAGTCCAAAATTTAAGTGTGTTAATCAGCCAGATTTCCAATTCCCCACCCGAATCAGGGCTTGACTAATGCAGGGGCATGCGGGGCAGTTTCTCCGGGCCCCCCTTTTGAAGGAGGCCCCCACTAGGCTGATCAGGATTTTTTTAAAAGAGATGCCAAATGGTTGAAAGGGCGAAATGTCCAAAAAATGTTTGACCAAAATATTTTCACAGATTTAGGGAGTGTGGTCCTATCTTCCCCCTCTCTGCTTCCCATACCCCATGCTCCCTCCCCACTGACAAAAAAAAAGAACAAGCTACATCACCAGAAAACTAATGAATAAAATTTTATTATAACAAATTAGTAGTCCATTTGTTTTCAAGGGAAATGCATTATTGATATTTTTTTCTTAACGAGGCAAGTTAAAAACCATTTATGATGACCAATTAAGGCATTTTTCTTTTAGACATGTTAGGACATATATGTAAATAGCAAAGGGAATATTTTAAGTAAAGTGAAATATTTTAAGTAAAAATATTCAAAGTTGTTGCTATTTTGGCCAAAATTTGTATCTCTAAATACTTTATTCAACTTAAAAGATACTTTTAAATTAGAAAGACACGCATATTTTGTACGAGTCTTTTCTATTTTTATTAGTGAAATTTTTTCTTTGTTCTGTGTGAGATTTTAATGTTTGATACTTTAATACGCTTTATAAATAAAAGTTCATTTTAATATTCATCATTTAGATTTTTTTTTCTGCTTTGAGCACGTTCATAATTTTAATGACTACACTTGACAGACACCTTAAAACTACACATTTTTTTAGCTTAAACTACACATTAGTATTCACAAAGTTTGCCAGTTGGCACCCCAGAGAATGACTTTGCCTTGTGTGAAATTAAATGATATCGCGAAAAGCGCTGGAAGTGCAGTGTTAAAGGTCTGGCATGGGCTCGAAACGCGGACCGGGCTCGAGTAAATTTTCATTCACAAGACTCAGCCGGGACGGGTCTTTACTCTTTCCGGGCCGGACCGGGCTCGGGCCTAACATTTTTCTGCAGGTTCGGACCGGCCTAGTCATTACTCTTTACGTGCCGAGCCCGGATCTAACTTTTTCCTGCAGATTCGAGCCAAGCTGCACTTCGACTACATTCTCCCCAGAGCTCTGCACGGGCCTAAATTTTCCGGCCTGCATACTATAGTGCTATACTCTGCCTATTCAGAAATACTAAATGAATTTATAATTACTAAATTTTTGCTATATCAGGCGTGAAACTACCAGAGTGAAAAAGTGTCCAGGTCTGGATTCGAACCAGGGTCATTGTCATTGCGTGTCAATGCTCTAACCACTGAGTTACCCGGAATGATGAGCTGCAGTGCAGTCTTGCCAATTTGTAAGAGTGAGGAGTGCCTGTCTGGATATCGTCTGGGTAGCGCTGGTAGTTAGAGCATTAGCTCGCAATGACGATGTCCCTTGGTTCGAATCCAGACCCGAACACTTTTTCACTCTGTTAGTTTCACGCCTGATAGATCAAAAATGTGGTAATTATAAATTCATTTAGTATTTCTGCAGGCATATGCCAGTTCTACAAAATTATGTGTGCATAGTATTGTATGCAAGGATTTAATAAAGCATGCGTGGTTTCACATTGGTGTCATAAAAAGTGCATTGTATACATACGTAAATACGGTAGTAAGCTAAAATAAAACTGTTTGTATTAAATGTATTTTTCGCCCAAATCTTCTGTATCCTTCATTTAACATGGGTCGAGTATCTAAGTAAAGCTGTCCCTGTTTCTCCCACTTAGTGTTCTCATTTTGTTAAAAGTATTTAAGTAAAAGGTTTCTTGTGCATTAAGAAACCTTTTAATTAACCTGTAATAACTTAAGCAACGAATAAAAGAGTTTTTCAGATTTTGTTTTCAAATGAAAGATAAGTCTCGAGAATTATGTGAAACGTTTTTCCTATTTACTCTCATTACTACTATTTTCAAAACATTTGACATTTATTCAAATCCCGTTTCCGACTGGAATTCGAGAACTTTTAAGGGATCGCATTTCTGTTTGACATTTTGACAACCATTTTTACTTTCCCATTACGTAGTGTAAGGAAAGTACTGTAATTATGATTTGTGTGTGTAAGAGTGAACACTTTTTAACACTTTCCAACAAAGTTGAAAAGTGTTTATGAATGTGGTTTGTCTGTCTGTCTGTCCATGCTCTAACTCGCGTAAATATTGTCGGATTGTCATCTGTCATGCAATTGATATATGTTATTGAGGTTTACTATTACCTTTTCGGTAATGAAAATGAAGTGTGTAGCACTTATAGTTTCTCTACAGGCACACCCAAAAGAATTCCGTTACATTACGGTCTATGGAGAAAAATCGTTTGCGATTTACTTTAATAATGTTTCACTATTTTAAACATATTGAAAATGACATACACCAGTGGTATGCATTACAAGAGGCTTACTACAGAATATTGTGTGTATGGCATTCATTGTTCATTTACAGGGACACGCAAAAGAATTCGGTTAAAGTACTGTAACGTTAATAATAATTGCTGAAATGCGTTTGCAGTTGCGGTATGCGTTTTTAAATGTAACCAATTTTTTGCATATTATCTGGTATGTATAAATTCTATAGATCATATTAAGGCAGCACAAAACATCTCGAGTACATTCCCTTTTATTGAGGGAAATTGCTATACGTTTCCTAACTGAACTAAATTTTAGCATTCTATGTAGTATGTAGTATTATATACAAATCTATAGATCATATACAGGGCTGCACAAAATAATATGAATATTTTTCCGAATATTGTTGTTAATTCCTGAAATTGGGTTTTTAAATGTGTTATGCGTTTTCGAATTTGTTTACTTAGACTGGTTGGGGCTGGTTGAGCTTAAGCCGAAAGGTAAGCCTCCCCGTCCGGTTTGACCTTGACCTTGTTTACTTAGACACCCTCTTTCAGTTTATTAAACGGTAAAGATTTCTAAAAGTATATTCGAAGTGTTGGAAAGTGTTACATAATCTATGCTTGACGCATGATTTTTCGTTCTTGTTTTTTGTTGTTGTTACATAAAAGGTATCGTTAATCAGAAAAAATTTACTATAAGCGAGTTTTTTTTTTTTTTTTTTTTTTTTTTTAACTTTTTTCTATCTATAATGGAAGAAAGTATTGTAATTGACATTTTTTTCGACTTCTGGTTTTCGACGGATTTACACGTTTTAGGGGTCCGAAAATTACGTTTTTTACAAAATGTCTGCCTGTCCGTGTGTGTGTCCTAGAGATCTGCACGGGCCAGGCTCGGGCTTATTTTCCTTTACGGCACCCGGGCCGGGCCTTACTTTTTTTCTGAAGGATCAAGCCGTGCCTTAAATTATTTTTTCCGTACAGAGTCATTTTTCCTAGTCTTCACGCCCCAAAATTTTCAGTCCTGGTTTTGACCCGTATGAAAATCTTTGTCTCGGCGTGTCCTGGTCCGTTCGAAGGTCAGTAAAATAAGACCTGGCACAAAAATCTTTGCAAAACATGCATACATTTTTAAATCGCCATTATTCCACAATTAAACATTAAAATTTATTCTTTTTAAAGAATAGTAGATTTATACGCTTATTAAAATATGGCTAAATTAAAATATGGTGAAACGTGTGAAAAAGAACCTGCTTATGACGGAATCCTGTCTTAAACTGAAAAATATATTGATCCATGCAAAATGAATATACTAATATTACGTAAGAAAAGAATATATAATACATTTACACCTGCTAAGAAGGCAAATTGTCTATAACTCATTTGTTTTTCTTCCCTATGCAATTCCATCTTTGAAGATTTTACTGTATAGCATTTTTCTGATTTTTAAATCTCCAATACATGGAATATGGATTAACAATATGAATGATAACTTAAACACATACATACAACAAATAGAGATTTATTAAAAAAATAAATATCGCAGGCTGCGGCACTTCTACAAAAATGAAGATTATAAACATGACAAAAAAAAGGCTAAGATAGGAATTTTTGGTTAGACGAGGTTCTACGAGGCAGATTTTTAACCAGATCGACGTAAAAATCAATGTTTTGTAGAAATTCACTCAGGCCGGACCGGGCTCGAGATTTTAACTTGTTTCCGGGCCGGGCTCTTGGTTAAATCTCCTCCTACGAGTCAAATTTTTAACCAAATCGACGTAAAAATCAATGTTTTGTAGAAATTCACTCAGGCCGAGCCGGGCTCAGGCCGAGATTTTAACTTTTTTCTGGGCCGGGCCGGGCTCGGGCCGAACTTTTAGCTTTTATACCGGGCCGGGCTAATATTTTTTTTGTTTGGGTCGGGCCGTACACGGGCCTGGAAATTTCGGCCCGTGCAGACATCTAGTGCGTCCTCTTCGTATCATCTAAAAGTGTACGAAGTTATCCATAAAGCTGTAACGGATTTCCTGTGTATGTTTTTGGCTACGGCCAGCAGGTACCAGTTAAATTTGGGGATATTTCGCCGGAAGGGAGTGCTGTGATAGGGAATTTTGTGCCATTTTCATTAATGTATCATTATTGAAGTGTACGAAGTTATGCATTGGGTATGGTGGGCTAAAGAATTTAGCATACTTTAACATATTCTTTCTGTATGAATATTTTTCGACGAAATTGTTAGGGGAACCGTCGGTAGCGTAATAAATTTTCTCTTTTTTCGAATTGTTAAATTGGTCTTCTATATTTTAGTATACACTGCAAATATTTATACACTTTTCAGAACACTTTTTAGAACACTTATTTTGTCCCCTTGTTTAGCACACTTTTTGGAACAGTTTTAGAACACTTCTGAGACTTTCTAGCACACTTTTTGAACACTTTTGGGAACACGTTTGAGAACACATTTTTGTCCCCTTTTTCAGAACACTTTGTAGCGCACTTTCTGGAACACTTTTCAGAACACTTTTGAGAACACTTAATTTGTTCAGCATACATTTTGAACACTTTTGGGAACACATTTGAGAACACTTTTCGGAACACATCTTCCGTATTTTATAGAAATTTTTATGTCGTTCAAATAAAATTTATAGGACCAAAAAAAAAAAAAAAAGGGTACTTCGCGAGGACAACCGGGACAGATACATTTCGGCATCTTTTTTTTTCATTTCTGAGTGAGTTTATAGAATTTGCCCAACCCTACCGAAGATCGGAATCGAACGCATAACGTCTGGTGTACTAACCCGATGACCTAGACCCCGACGCTATGACCCGTCGCGCTTTTCGCTCAAATGCTGTAACTTATTTGAATCGCTTTTTATGATGCAAAGATGACTTGAGATTTCATCTGTAGAGGGATTTTTCAAATGTTTTTAATATTTTCTTTTCATAATTTTCAATAATTTACTGTATTATTTGGTGTGCCTTATAACAGATAAATTTTAATTTATTATGTATTATATGCATAAAAAAATTGTATTAAGAGTAATAATTGCTTCTTTTTGCAACAGAACTAACTAGTGTTGAATTCAGACATTTTTCTCCGGGAGGGATTTCTGCTGTGGGGGGGAGGGGGGGTATTGCACTTTTTGATAATTAAAAGTATAAAATCTCAAATCTTCCGGGGGGAGGATATTTTAATTTTCCTGGGGATAATGTACCCTCTGGGCCACCCCCGCAGAATTCAACAGCGGTACCAACATTTTCTTTTTTCGATATATAGGTCTCTTCTAAAATCATTAGAAGAAACTACCATAAAAATTGCAGCAAAATTAAAAATGGTGTGTATAATGACACCCCCATTTCTGCCTCATTCTTATAAAATCTGCCTCTTAAAACTCTGCCAAACTCAGTTTGTAAAATGCTGAATTCAATTCTGCATTAGTAATTTGTTTTATTGTAACAAATTTTATTTATGACGCGTTTTGTCTTTATCCGCGGGGTGGGACGAAGTCACCTCGGTTGACGTTACTCAAAGTTATGTTTAGTTTATTTACATCCTTTTAACGTTTTTCTTGTTTCCATTCTTGATTCTTACAAGTGGAATAATAGGGAATTCGACAAGCATGCTCATTTTTACAAGAGGGAACTTGAGACATAAAAGTTTGGTAATCAGAATTCACAGACTGAAGACTGATTCACAGTCTTAAAATACAAAAATCCCTGATTGCTCGGCCTACAGCCGCAAATGGATTTCGAAGACGCAGACCGTGGGACACCTGTTTATTGGAAATTGCAGAAGAAGGACCTTTCTGCCATGATGTGGCAGTTGGACCGCCCACTTCGAAATCTACCTGTGCCTGTAGGTAAAGCCTGCAGGGATTTTTTTTACTTTTGCTGTAAGAGTTGGTCCTATAAAAAACTTGTCAATGTAAAAGTTGTAGATAATATTAAAAAGATTTATAATAAATTTAAGGGGATTTGATATTTTGTAAATTGACGAAGTTGTGAATTTTTTTCTTCTTAAACCCCTAACCCCCCCCCCCCCTACAGGCCATTTTTAAGGATATCAAACATCTGTTTGTTATACATAAATTTTAGGCCCTTTTTCTAAAAGTAATAATAGCTGTAAACGGATGCGATACGTATCATTATCAGAAGTTATGGGGGGTTTTCTGTTTTCACAACTCAACTCCCCCCACCTCCCTTGGTCCGTTTTTGCCCATTAACGAACGTGACCGATATTTTATGCTTCAGTTTGGAAGAGATTTGTGCAGAATTATAGAAGTTTCGTGTCCATAAAAAAGTAGTATAGTTAGATAAAGTTTTGAATTGGGGGTGGTTTTGGGTTCTAGAAGTCATGATCGGCGTAGATCTGCAAAAAATTTTCAGATGTTCCAACATAGGGGAGAATGTAATAGGTAGTATTTCTTACGAAATCTACCTAAAAATTGCCTCTTACTTCATGAGAAACAGATACATTGTTAAACAGTGTTATTAATATGTGTGTGTGTTTATTTGTTTGTTTTGTTTAAATAAAAACTATGTGCTTGTATGTTGGAAATGAAAATTTTCTGACATTGTTTTCATTCCTCTTTTTCCAGGTGCAATGCTGTTATTTATTGTGTTGTTGACGCTGGTACAGTCTTCCCTGTCACAAGGCCCCGAGGGATTCTTCAACAGCTCGTCCTACGCAACCCTAAACACTAAATTCGATCCTCGATCGAGGACGTCACTGAGCTTCAGGACGTGTGCCAGTGGCCAGTTGCTACACCAAGAAGGACTCACAGGAGACTTCCTGACACTGACTCTCACGCCCAGTGGCGTCCTAGAACTCACGTGGCAAGTGAACAGTCAACGCCATTCTGTCGAACTGGGTTCTAACTTAATAGACAATCGCTGGCACGATGTAGATATCATTCACAAACTGGGTTCCGTGACGTTCTCGGTGACCGGCAGTTCGCATGTTCTTGTCAACAGCACGCATTCGAATGATTTCCTGGAGCTCAGCTTGGAACAGTCCAATCCCCAGCTGTACGTCGGACGGGGGTTCACCGGGTGCATCCTGCAAGGAGCCGGAGTTGTTCTAAACGATTCCAGTGCGCGCTCATTTGGTGTCACTTGGGGCAAATGCCCGCTGCCAAACACGGGCAGTTGCGGTAAGTTTGTATTATCTGGTTCTATATTCATATAAAGTATTGAGCACAAAAATTTATTGAATCCTGTTTAGTAAAAACTTGGGTCTTTTAGTAAGACACTTCACAAAAAATTTCATGTCAAAACAGACACCTTCACAAAAGATTTCATCATAAAACAGGGCGCTCCGCAAAATTTTTCCCCTTAAAACAGGACTTTTCACAAAATTCCGTGCTTTAAAAATATACCTTCCACAAAACCTTTTTCATCTCGAAACTGAACCTTTCCCAAATTTAATTATTTAACCCGAAAGCAGTCGCCCCGGGTATGACATACCCAAGTTGCGTACTGTTTCTACAATTGTCACCTCTGTTTTTCGAAAAGTAATCTTCAACTCACTTTATCGTAGAATTTGTAAAAATTGTCTCCGATTATATAAGGTGACTATATTTGTGGTGGTAAAGTAAAAGCCATTCATACCCTGGGTATTCAGGACTTCTCCCGGGTTAAAAATAAAACTGGCCTGTCACAACACAGCTGAAATCTCCGAAAAACCTACCTAGCTTTTTTATACATAAAGGATCTTATTAAAAATAAATAAAGAAGAACCTGGATATAACGGTAATTTAAAATTTTCAAAATTACGACTAGATTTTTCACAAATATTTAAGAAACTGTTCACAATTTCATAAAAACAGGATCCTGAGAGAAAAGCTTGGACAGACACCTGATCATATGCACATACCACACACTCATATGAGGCGTTCAGTACCACAGTTAGACTAAGTCCATTTATTCATTCAACCGACTTTGAGATAAATTAGTTCTCTAGAAAAAGTCATGTTTACAAACACTTCCGTCAATCATCTACCTACTACATTTCTGCCTTAGCAATCATTGCAGAATTCATCATGTCGACGTAGACCAAGCAGTAGATGTGTTATTCGTAGACCAGTCCAGATTGCCCGAGTAAATTTGAACAATAGGACAGCCTGCCAGAGAGACGTCATAGCGTTAGTTGAGCTATTATTTATAGACGACAATTTCTTCGGTTGCAAGAAATTAGGTAATTTTGGAGAAAGGGGGGAAAAAACTAAGAAGGTTGGGTATCATGGCAACTTTGCGAGGAAAAAACAAATCAAAGAAGACTCTGGCTCACATTTGTTTACAGAAGGGCTAATTAGTCTAATAAATATTAAATTTGATGAGGTTTTGATGTTAAGTGAAGCACAAATTAACCATTTCAAAATCAGTAAGAAGTGTTCTTTCTACTAATTCCGAACTAGATTTTTTTTTTTTTCAAAATTTCCTTTTATAATGGACGTAAATAAAAGCATTTATTTTCAATTCAATGGAGGTAATCATTCAGTCAGTCATTTCAAATCATTGGAGGTAATCATTCGCAAAGCATGATCTCCATTGTGAATTTTGAAGCGCTATCTGGAGTCGAAAAAAAAAATTCGCATCCGTAAACGTGGCATACGTAATAAGAAAAAAAAAAAAAAGTCTTGCTCATTTCGCCCATAACAGACGATATAATTTATTTCACGGAAATAATAACAATGATTTTTTTTTTTTTACTTTGTAAAACTAGTTATAGTAGGAAGGAACCTTATTTATCACGCTTAACGTACAATTTCCAACTTGTTGTTTTTAGGGTTTCTTTCATCTCACGAAACCCTATTACTCCCGCTCCGTTGTGTCTGTCACAGAGCTATTCTCAGAAACTATGTAACTGACAGAGTTGAAACTTTGTGTATATAGCTGAATACCAGTTATAAAGAGCTCAAAATATTAAAATTTGAAAAATTCGTAATATTTTAATAAATAGAGATAAAAAAAAACATTCTAACAGCCTTTTCCTATTAAATTTAAACATTTTTCGCTATAGCAGATACCAAAAATTAAAAATCCATGATGAAATTCTTTCTACAATAATTAATTTTCTATCAGACTATTTCCACGTAAAAAATGAAAATGAAATAAAAATTATTGACGTCATAGTGGTAATAAAACTGATTTCTCAATAATACAAGGAGTATGCGTATGTGTATGTACACAAAGCAGATTAATATCACGTCATTAGAGAATTAAAAAGAAAATCTGACGTCCTATTAGAAGTTTAATGAATTTTTCAGATGTTTGAGAATAATATAAAGCGAGTATCAATATGAATAATAGATAATAGTAAATATATGAATTTGAGAAACATATTGAATCATGATAAAAATCAGATTATGGAAATAGTCGCATATTTTAAAAATTTGAAGGTTTACAACACGTTTAATTTTGAAATTGTATTTTTATATTGCATTTAGTCCGCGTGACAGATATTATTATGGCAGAATATAATAGCCGACTTCGCCCGCTATCGGGCTGGTTTGGATACTCGAAAAAACGTTCGAACTTTGGTTGCTTTTTTTTTGTTGGCTTATTTGTTTATTTTTATTTTTTTTGGAAAATGAAATTTATTTGGATTTATTAAAGAAAGGATAGTGTTTTGAAAGGAATATTAAACAAAACCCTTTGAGCAATCTTCGATCACACTTACCCACTTGTTTTTAATTGTGCATGGTTAAAAAATATGCATTGAAACGAATAAAAAGTAGTTTGACTTGAATATTCTCCTAGTCCCGTCAAAAAAAAAAAAAAAAAAAAAAAAGCAAACACCAGAAATAAAACATAACGTTTTTTAAGTCACTTTATATACTTAAGTCGAATCTAAATATGCAGAATTTTAAAATTAAAACTAATTTTCCAAGTGAATTTTAAATTTGTATAAAAAATGCAATCATTTAACTTTTTGCTAATTTGACATTTTAACTTCTGTATTAAACAAATTTAAATTCTATTTTTAAAAAAAAGTTTGATTTGGTCATTTATTTCTAATATTCAGTTAGGAAACACGTAGCACAGTTTAAAATTCTTCTTCTGGAACTTCCGTCAATAAATGGAAATGTGCTCGAGATTTATTGTGCTGCCCTGTATAGGGTCTATAGAATTTATACACACCTATTAATAGGCAAAAAATTAAATTTAAAAACGCCTGCCACAACTGAAAACTCACTTCTAGCCATTATTGTTACCGGGCAGTACTTTAACCGAATTCTTTTGTGTGTACCTGTAAATGAACGATGTTCTATACACACAATGTTTTATAGTAAGCTCCATGTAATGCAACTCATTGATGTATATCAGTTTCAATATGTTTAAAATAGTGAAACATTTTAAAAATAAATCGCAAACGATTTTTCCCCATAGACCGTAATGTAATGGAATTCTTTTGAGTGTCCCTGTAAAGAAACTATAAGTGCTATGCACACCCTATTCTATTATATTCTATATAGTAAGCCTCTTGTAATGCATCTCAGTGGTATATATCAATTCCAATATGTTTGAAAGAGTATAACATCATTAAAATAAACCGCAAATGATTTTTTCCCATAGACAGTAATGTAACTGAATTCTTTTGAGCGTCCCTGTAAAGCAACTATAACTGCTACACACTTTATCTTAAATACCGAACTTGTCATAGTAAACCTCAATAACATATATCAATTGCGTGACGATCCGAGTCTATTTACACGAGTTAGAGCACGGACAGACAGACAAGCCAAATTCACAAACACTTTTCAACTACGTTAGAAATTGTTAAAAACAGTCGCTGGTACATATGTTGTTTTTCAACCCCTTAATCAAAAGGTTAAGGAAATGTTTTTTGTTTTTATGTGATACTTATTAGATTTCATTTTAAAATTGCTGGTTATATAAAATTTCTGCTTCAAAACCCGTTTGAATTAATTCCGACTCCGGAAGAATACCGGCAGTTTGGCAGGGTTCCCAGCGTCAGGGAAAATCTGGAAAGTCATGGAATTTCAAAGTAGTCAGGGAAATTTTAAAATATATAGAAAAAGTCAGGGAATTTACAAATATTATCTAAAAAGTCATGGAAAAGTTTTGGAGAAAAAATAAAAAATGATGCGAAATTCATCATATAGTCTCGGGGGAAAAAATAGAGAATTTTGAAGAGCTATCACAGAAAAAAAAATCGCTAATTTTTGACAGGATTGCAAAAATAAGTAACAAATTTCGTTGTATGCCCGTTTGGTCGAGAATTTTTTTAGATTTAGTCAGGGAAAGTCAGGGAATTTTTTGAGATTTGGTCAGGGAATTTGCCAGTCATGTTTTGCTGAGAATCCTGTTTGACATCTATGGTAAATGTTGCAAATTTTACTTCACACGTAATTTCCTCATTTTAACAATTTCCAACATAATTGAAAAGTGTTTGACTTTGGTCTGTCTGTCTGCCATTTGTCCGTACTCTAACTCTCGTAAACATACTCGGATTGGCATGTGTTTCATATACGTTGTTGGGGTTTATCATGGCATGTTCGTGATTGAAAATGGCGTGTGTAGCATTTATAATTCGTTTACATACTGAAAAGAATCCCGTTACATTATGGTCATTGGCGAAAAATCGTTTGCGGTGTATTTTAATTACACTATTTCAAACATAATGAAATGGATATGCATTTATGAAATGCACTAAATCATGCTTTCTGTAGAATATGGAGTACAAAGCATTTATCATTCATTTACAGTGTCACTCAAAATAATTCTGTTACATAATGGCCTACGGGGAAATTGTTTGCAACGTATTTTAATACTGTTACACGATTTCAAACATAATGAAATGTATATGCATTATTGAAGTACACCACAACATACCTGCGATAGAATATGGCGATCATAACAGTTATCGTTTATTTACAGGGATACAAAAGACAGAATATTTCGGTTACAGTACTATCTATGAGCGATAAAAACTGGAGGTGCGTTTACCGATGTGGTATGCGATTTTATGTTTAAGTAAATTTTAAATGCGATGTGTATAATTTCTATAGATTGTATACAGGGCTACATAAAATTATTAGAGCACCGTTCCGGCTCTAGACAATAATTGCTGAGATCTAATTTCACTGTTTTAAAACGGTAAAGTTCTGCTGGAATATTTTGGAAATGTTTCATAATCTATGCTTGACGCGAGATTTTTCTCTCTTGTTTTAATATTTTCTAAGTTACATTACATCTCTGTCTGCCTCCCGTGATTATAGTATATAGGACCTTTAGATTTTTGTGGAAGTCCAATACGCTCAAAGGCATTTATTTTATCTTCTACTTAGGCGTGGTGTCTGCTTCAGACTTCACCTGTCTACTCCACCAATGTGAAATGTCCAACATTTTTTTGCATTTTCCAAGACTTTCATTTCCTTTATCCGCTGTTGATTTCCTACCTGCCAGGAAAGATATTATGGAATGTAGCCAGTCGTTAAAATAAGCTTTCACTGAGAGCACCTAACCGGAAGGCACGGATGCAATCACTGCCATCTCTATGGGGAGGGGGGCAATGGTGCAAGACCTTCCTTCAGCCTCATGTCTGATTTCTGTCATGGGGGTCGGGGGGGGGGGAATTCTTGAGACTAAAATATAGTGACCAAACAGTTTTGCCAGATTGGATTATTTTTACCCCCATTTTGGAGAACTCTGAACCTAATCAACCCTATATGGGACCCGGGACACGCAAGTCATGTAGTGCCCCCCCCCCCCCCTCTCCGGCATTTAAAATTTCAACCATAGTTTTTTATGAAAAACGAATATATTATAGACACATGTAAAAATGCATTCAAAATTATGGGAAGGTAAATGTTTTTTGTTTTTTTTGCACTGTATGCCATTTAGAGCAAATAAAACTCTAAATTTAAAGGATTGAGTGAAACATGTTTGATGTAATATACATTCTTCTCGAAAATTCAAAGTTTACATTACATTTCATGTCATTATTGTTAGTGAAGAATATTGAGATAATTTAGTTTACATGCATAGGAAAAATGAATTTTTTCTATAAACTATAAAATGCCCTCTGGGGGCCTCCTGAAAATGTGATCTCGGGGCACATGCCTTCAGGGGCATTTTTTTTGGGGGGGGGGGGGATGTTACCGGGGAATTTTTTGAGGGATTTTTTTTTTCTTTAGTCAAATTAGATTTTCAACTGTGTTCACATTTTTGTCAGTTTTGACATTATTTCTTGATCAGCATCATTTCTGAAAAAAAGAATATTTTATTTTATTTATTTATTATTATTTCTGTAATTGTGTGTTTCTATTTTTAATTTATTACACTATGAGAGCGATTGAGTTTTGTAGTCACAAATATGCAAATTCTAAGGGTTTATTTATTTTTTTATTTATTTTCTGTCGGAAAAAAAGCCTGAGTTGGGAAAATTTTTTTTAATGAGTGCAGTTAAATATTTTTTATATTGTCAAATTCAATATTTAAAATTTAATTTTTCTGAGTTGAAACAAAGTTGAGGGAATCTTTGGGGGAGATTCACTTTTGCTCTTCTGGCATCACTGAATGAGGATAAAATAAAATCCCAATATGTCCACACATTTTTTTCTTTGAATTGTGGGAACACACTGTTAATAAAATGATCCAGATTCTACTTTGAAATGTCGTTTAGGTTCAGTGTATAAAAACAAGACTCTCAACTATAATTATATTCCAAAAATTTTGTTCAGAAATTCATTTGTAATAATGCGCGCAACCTGCGATTCAATTTTTTGCTCAACTTGTAACAGCTAATTTTCCTTATTATGATCTGAAAAAGAATGAAATGAAAGAAGGAACATGTATCTGCCTTTAAAGATTGTTTTTCTAATGTATGTTTTTTAAGATATAAAATGATAAAAATGGTCTTTTTTTTTTTTTTTTTTTTTTCACTTTTCGGCATTTTAAAAGTCTTATGACCCCTTAAATATATTTGAAAAATACTGGACCCAGCTCATTTAGTATCGGCGCCTGTAAAACAGGTTTTACCACAACAAGGATAGCGAAGCACGGAAGCAATTTCCAAGATTTCGCACAAGTATCGTTACGTACTGTTACTTTTCAAGCAAGTTCTTTTCGATTGTTTGTCTTCGTTATTTAAACAAGAAAGAAAAATCATGCGTCAAGCATAGATTATGAAACACTTTCCAACACATTCAAAATACTGCTACAAAACTTCACAGTTTTAAATAAGGTGAAAGATGATGTTTGGAAAACGCACAACACATTTTTAAACCCAATTTCAGCAATTATCTATTGCCGGAAAAAATATCTGAATTATTTTGTGCAGCCCTGCATATCATACATGGATTTGTATATATACTATAACATATTAAGCTGAAATTTAGTTGTTGTTAAACTCGTGACACAATTTAAAATTCCCCTTCAGCAATTTTCGGCAATAAGCTAAAATGTACTCGAATTCCTTTTTACAGTCCTGTATATGATCTATAGGATTTATGCACACCACTTATTATGCAAATATTTTGTTAAACTTGACAAAGCAAACCAAAGTTGAAAACGCACTTCCAGCAATTATCGTTCATATACAGTACTGTAGCCGAATTCTTTTGCGTGTCCCTGTAAATGAACGAAAAATGCACTGCACACCATATTTTCCAGTAGTCAACTTATAGTGCACCTCAGTAATGCATATAAAGTTCATTATGTTTGAAATAGTGTAACGTCATTAAAATACACTGCATACGATTTCTTTCCATTGACCGTAATGTAACGGAATACTTTGGACTATTCCTGTAAAAATAACTATAAATGCTACACACTTCATTTTCAAGGTCAAGGTCAAGCCGGGCATGGAGGCCTACCTTTCGGCTTAAGCTCAACTAGTACCGCCCACACACTTCATTTTCAATAACGATCGTGCTAGATAGTAAACATTAATAATATACAAAAATTACAGAACAATTCAAGTATAGTTTACGAGAGTTAAAGCACGGACAGACAAATCGCACTCTTCAACTGTATTTGAAAGTGTTAAAAAGCAGTAATGTTTTGCAATTAAATCGCATGACTTGTAGGTAGTGTAATTGATTTTATTTACTTATTTTTTAATTAATAACGTTCACTATATCTGCTCCCGCTAACTTGGTTTCTTACACCAAATTTTTGAATTTTATATGCGTTTCTTTGATTTTAACGGTTCGCGAATTTATCAGGATTGTGTTTACTAAAACATCTCGATTACATCGTGTTTAATTATTTCAATCTATTTAGGACATTTCACGGATTCATGAAACATGTGTTTGAATTGGATGTTTATAATACTACTACAGACAGAATAGAATTAACATATGTCACCTAGGTTCACCATAGCGTATTTCCTTTTGAAAATGGCATGCTTAGTTTTTTACCGGAACCAATAAAAAAGGATCTGATAATTTGTGGTCTAATAAAATTCTCCAGTTTGAATTAATTGGTATTTATATATCTTATTGAAGCAGTGCATGTAGCCTTTATGCAGTGGCTCATCGCACTGTATACGAATTCAAGTGTGTTTTTATAGCGCAAAACACCGTTTCAAGCAGCAGCGCCCCGTAAATGGTAATGAGCCGAATTATATTGGGCTGATCTGTATGGGAGATACAGATGATACCCATACCCAATCACTTATTAGTTTAGTTCATATGGAAAACGCATAATATTAAAATCTTTTTAATATTATGCGTTTTCCATATGAAATAAAGTTTAACACGTTGTGGCGCGTGTAACATCTGTATTTCCCATGCGAAAATCCACCCAAAATAATTCGACATATTACCACTTGTGGGTCATTGCTGCTTGAAACGGTGTTTAGCGCTATATGCATTTTTAAACTGAACAAAATTTCATACTTGTCGTAAGAGTAGTTTTACGGCGATTTCGGAATGGAATATAATGTATTGGCCGGTATAGAATACCGACCAATAATGTTAATCACCAAAATGTTAATCACCAATGTCGACCACCCCGACATTGATGATTAAGGCTGCTCGTCAGTAAACTTCCCGATTCCCCTCGCTAATGTTAATCCAATGGGCGTAGGATGCATTCGTATTTTTAAAATATCTCCTCAGGAAAGTAATATTTTTAACTTCTGTTTCCTGTGTACTGTTCTTAAAGAATGTCTCTTTTTTGTCTTAGTTATCAAAATATTTCTAAACTATGTGCTTAATTTATATTTTTATGCGTTAAAATCTTAGTGAAACTGAATAAGATTTTAACACTTCATATAAAATTAAGTATATATTTTAGAAAAAAATTGACAACTAAGAAAAAAAGAAGAGATTCTTTAAGAACAATACAAAGAAAACAGAAGTTAAAAATATTAATTTTCCAAGGAGATATTTTAAAAATACGAATGCATCCTACGCCCATAGGAATAACATTAGCGAGGGGAATCGGGAAGTTTACTGACGAGCAGCCTTAACATGGTGTGAAATTCAGTGCCAGATACCATATTTGGAAAATTTCAGAAATCGAGCCTTTTCTGCCATCGAAGCCGAATTATCAAAAATGTTCTGGATTACTGCTAAAATGTCTATATAAGATTTTTATACTAAAGCCAGGTATAAATAACATTGTTCGACAGTATTTCTTATCATCCGCAGTTGCACTTTTTTATCCTTTTTAGGGTTCCGTTGTACTTAAAAAGTAAAAACGAAACCATTATAAGGCCACTCCTGCGTCTGTCTGTCTGTCCGTCCGTCTGTAAGAGACCTTTTTCTCGTAAACTACGGGACGTGGAAAGTTCAAACTTCGGAAAGTTATAGTCTTTTTACCCACATATTTTCAGATTATTAGCCATTCACAAATGTGTTTAGGAAAAATTTAGGGGGCTAATTAAGTTACTTGGAAAAAAAATATTTTCTTTTTGTATATCGTGTGAAAAATCTCGTAATAACGAACTCAAAAATATATTTGTTTTCATTTTAGCTATTATATTTTCAGAGATATCGCCGAAAATGCAGTGCAAAAACATCCCCCCCCCCCGTCTGTTTCCTAATCTACTGAAACTAAAATTATGAAAAAATAAGAAGTAGTAGGAGTTTATTTAAACCTTGCAGGAAAACTATAACGATTTTCCTAGATAATATAGTTTTTGAGAAAAACTCATTTTTCCGTTACACACAAACTTTACTATTCGGGCGATCAGCGGGGGAGTTGACGGACGCTCGAGGTATCTATCGACGCAGAATCATCCATGGATATTTGATAATGATTTTCGAAAAAAATTGTCGGTAATTAACCGAGATATTAATTAAGTTACTGAAAAAAAAATTATTTTTATCTATTGTGTAGGATATCGTGTGAAAGATCTCGTCACATCAAACTCAAAAATATATTTGTTTTAATTTTAGGTATTAGATTTTCTGAGATATCGTCGAAAGAATACAGCGAAAATATCCCCCCCCCTCCCCCATCTTATTTCCAAATCCACTGAAACTAAAATAATGAAAAAATTAGGAGTAGTAGGACTTTATAAATTAATAAATAGTAATTAATAAATTTAATGTATGGAACCGTTTGAGCGTGAGTTATACTCGCACAATTTATTAACTTGTACTTATACTCTACCTATAGTTGAATTGTAGTGCAAAGGCAATAAGTGTTCGCCGTCTTATACAACACAAATAATATATATATATATATATATATATATATATATATATATATATATATATATATATATATATATATATATATATATATATATATATATATATATATATTATCCCTCATAGCAATTGATATCATATTTGCTCATTCAAATTTTTCATTTAATTTAAGGTTTAGCAGAATTTGCTGGCCACCACTGATGTTTTTCGGTTATATTTATATCCCAGAAAAATATTATAATGTAGGATTCTCATTGCTGTTCTGGGGCTATTCCATACAATATGGGACAGTTGGCTGCTTTATTCTTTAAGCATTCATGTACAATAATATCATCAGCTAACAAAGAATTTGGTTTTTGTACGTAAAGTTGAAATTTTGCAATCAGTATCTGACTCGCTTCATTATACAAATATTCTAGCATTATAAAAATTATGTACAGAGGTGTGTTTTCGATGACAGTACAATATTTTAATATTTTTAGAATTTAATTATAAATTAATTTTAAGGCATTTTTCTGTTAACTGGGCTCAAGTGATAAATTGTCCATATTATTGTTTATGGTTACAACTGTATGAGTTACAAAAATAAATGGATTTTAATTAAGTGCCAAACCACGCTCATCAAAATATGCCAGCTGGCTGTGAAACTACAACAAAATGTTTTAAACACTAAAAAGTAGAAAATATAAATAAAAAAATAAAGAGCGTAATATAGTTAAAAAATATATTCTTTATTTTTGCTGGTTTTTCAGCTCGGCTAATGAATGATTGTATTGAATGTGCGGAGCAATATAGCAAAGCCTCATTGTATTTCAATTGGACAGAAATCATATTTTGGTTAACGAGTATGATTCCTGGATGAATTATCTTCATTAGCCAAGCAGTGGTCAATCCAGGTAAAATTCGACGCCTATTTACAGCCTCTTTTATGAAATTCCCCTTAATAAAACAAACTCCTTCACAATATTCCTTTTACTAAAACAGGTCCCTTCACAAAATTTCATTCTAAAAAACATACTATTCATTTCTTATTTTTATTTTATTAGATTTTAAATGTGTAATTTTCAAACAAAACAAGTTCACCAGAAAGGAGAAATTCAGCAGAAGACTTAAAGAAGTCATTAATAATAAATAAATGCTTGGTTCGATTTTGAGTAACTGGATTTAATCTTCTGTAACAAAAGTTTATTATTCACAAAATTATAATAAATTTCCCAAAAATAACTTTTACTTTTCACAAAATGGGCTCCAAGAAGAAAAAAAAAATCCTGCATCGACCCCTGCCGAGGTATCACGGTGTAGTATTTTTCCCTTTTGTAAAATTCTCTCCATAACATATATTTTGTTTTACTGAAATTTAAGAATTAAGATTTGTCTATTCTGCAGTTATATGGTTAATGTTGTAATTAATTTGTGTGTTATTTTTCATTTCTAGATGGCTATCTCATTGATCACTGTTTTAGTCAACCCTGCCATAAAAACAGCAAATGTGTCTCCTTACCCGACGGATACAGCTGTGACTGTACTTTAAGGTATAGTGGCCGAAACTGTGAGAATGATTTAGGTATTTATTGTTCCTGCATTGGGAATTTTTCTTATTTGCATTGAATGAGTTACATAGTTTCAAAAAAAAATTTTTTTGTAATTTCATTATTGTATCAAATGTTTCCTAGCTAAATTAGCCTAGAGTCGGGTTATTTATTTATTTGGTATTTTTCCATTGAACGAACTTTTGTAATGAATGCTTGTAATTTAAGACAAACACATGTAATTTTGCACTAAACTGCAAAATGAGGTAAAACTGTTTATTTCACATTGACAAATGTAGTAACTCGATTATTAAGCTCATACAGCTACAAGTCTTTTGTTTATAATTTGTTTTTTCTGTTGCATTGAATTAGTTATAAGTATAATTCAAAAATGATTCTGTTGCTTAATGTGATTTAGTTTATTTCATTTTTTATATAACATTAAATAAGTAATCAAATTATTCAAAATATTTCAATAATTGCATATTTCTAGAGATTTTTTTGTTGATAAATTGCAAAGTAATGAAAATTCAAATTTACTACTGAGTAAAGTATTTACAAACCCTTCAAAATGTTGTACTTATCATTCAACAAAATGAATTTTAATATATTTTCCAAGTCAGCTTTCCCTCACTGATTGTCAAAACATATTTTGACCAGGACAATTAAAAACATTTTTTTTTTTTTCATGGTTAAAACCAATGTAATCCTGATTGTAATTTGTCCAGGAAGCATGCTTCCTTTAATGCCAAAGGCTAACTGTTAACAGTTGGCATTAGCCTCACTTGTAAATTGTATTTTCACTGTGTTATTGTTCTTTATTAAAATTACATACTCTTTTGCATGGATGGGCTTTCATCTTGAGTAACAAAAGTTTAAATCAAAAGGGAGCTAATTGTTAAGCTATAACACAATGCAGATAACAATTTTCTACATTTTGCCTATTTCGTTTTACATGTTTCACTAGAGACAGAATGCTAAAAGAGTGATAATAAAAAAATATCTGTGTTTTAAATTGTAAAATGGACATCTATCTTTTTCTTCTCTCTCCCAAACAATTATTTATCTCCCCCAAACTGTCTCCTTTTCCTTATTCACTAAAGCCTCATAGGAAGACTGCATGTATGCTAAAAGAAAAATACAATATTTGAAGTGTACGCTAACATCACGACACCTCATATATGATGGAAAATGCAGTGAAAAATTCAAAATATTCATTACTATTTCAGTAACACGTTGCTTATTAGAACCTGTCAGGATATTTCCAATGCACTTTTTTGTGTGACAAAGTGTTATTTCATTGCCACATGAGGGGCAGATGCAGGTTTTTTTTCCTTAGGTCCCTATTTTGTGGGAGGAAAAATAATACTTTTGTAAATTTCAGTCTTCCTTCGTTTTACTTCCAAATAACACAACCCTATCAAAATAATAATTAATGACGTTTGCTTTTATGGAGTAGAATTTTGTAAATGGCCCTCCTTCTGAAAAAACCCTTTTATTAAATGGAATTTAATAACCCTAAAGAGGCCGCAATTTTTATCTGGATCCACCCTGTGCATCATCACTATATTTACGTATGGTGCAAACACATTGTTAGTTTTTGTACGAAATCTAAGTACATAGGTGAGAAATGACATGAATAAATGTCCAACTGATTTAACTACCTGGATACTGCTCACACCAGCCTTACTGGAAATCTGTGTTATTTCTTTTAAACCAAAAAATATATCTAAACCACTCTTTGTTATGTCATCATTTTCAGATTTCATGTGCTTAGGAAGTTTGAAATGTTTTTTTTTTTAAAGTGAAGAATTTTTCAAGTTTCTAAGTAAACAAAAATCAATCTTTATTATTTATTTATTTCAATGATTAATATAATTGAACTACCTGAAAGATGTTTATATAAATATAATTTATAAAAATAATAGTACTACTGTATTAAAGACTAATATGCATTTTTTTTTTTTTTTAATTCCTAGGACCTTTGTGCAATAGGATAGAGAACTTTTGTCAGAATGGAGGCACTTGTCAAGAAGATAAAGCAGGAAATTTTACAACCTGTGCCTGTCCTGCAAGGTTTACAGGGCCTCATTGTGAGATTATGGTAGACAACACATTTTGCGATTTTATGCCTTGTCGCAATGGAGGAACATGCAATGTCAACCAGTTGCGAAATGGCTATGTTTGCACTTGTCCACAAGGTAACTTTTCTTTTTCTTTCAATTTTTTTATTTTATGAAATTGTAATTTTCTGCTGGTAAAGGGACAATGCACTAATTATCAGGCATGAAAGAATCCCTCCTAATAAAGGAGGAATTTCACCTTTTTTAGGTGCGTTCATAATTATATAAATACATAGCACCTATAGTCATCATCTGATCCGTCTGTCTGCATATAACAGCGCAAAAACTACCCAACCGAATGATTTGAAATTTAATCTATATAATCATTGCAGAATTTTGTCGAGTCATTTCAAATTTTATGAAAATCGAATCAAAACTCAAAAAGTTATTAATGAAAGTTTTCTTTATTCTGTTAAATCCTATCATACGTAATCTGTATAATAAAAGCGCAAGTCATGTGACTGAGGAAAACAAATACGGGCTAACCACATCTTTTTTCATATGCTAAGTGGCCATTTTTATTCAAAATTATTTTTTCGAATAAAATTGCGTAAAAGTTACAGTTTTAGAAAGATCGTTGAAAAAAATTGTTTGCTTGAGAGATGAGTTACATTAAAAAATGTACAGATTCTGAGATAACTTCAGTGGAAATTAGGTTAATAGCCGAATATCTCAATCCATTAGAGTCAATAAACACAGGAGACATTATGAGTCATAAAAATATTAAACCATGGATGTAATCATTATTTTACTCACCACTGGCGAGTAGATTTTGTGACAGGGTGAGTGAATTTTTAGGTAGTCTTTGAAAAATTGCAGGCTATAGAAAATATGCCAGAAACTTTATTACTAGTTCATTATATTTTGAAACTTTCCAATTTACCGCAATGCAAACATGGTGCTAAGTTCAATCATGTACTTAGCTCTCCTCTGTAGTATATATGTCTTAATTTTATATAAAAAATAAATAAAAAATGAAAATGCATTGTAGCAGTACTAATTGACTATTTTTGCAGTTGTGTATATTTTGTCATAACAATTTTCAGTTGTATGTTGCATCATGCTGGATGGTAAAATAAATCTTTGGCTGATAAGATTTTTTGAAAATTCCGCACCCCTGCTGATCTCCAATATTGATCAAATGTCTTAATGGGCACAATCCTGAAAAATGGCTTGATGATTCGAATCTATGACTATCGAAAGATCTTAATTCATATTATGATGCTTGGTAATGAAATAGTTACACTATAGTTTGTAATTGCTTTTATGCTATTTTTTTTTGTTTGTTTTTTAATTAAAAGAAAAAAGTTTGTATGGTGATGGACAATTGAAATTTGATCTTTGTTAATGGTCATTTGTCATGAGTCATCAATTATTGGTCATTGATTGCCTACCTGTAATTAGGTAGTCATTGTTCAACAATTATTGATCATCAGATAAATAATCAGTGTTTGTGTTTTAAGATTACTTGCCATCAATCATAGTAATATTACTAAACTATTACTTGTTTTAGCAAAACAATGCAAACAGAATTATAAACTTAACAGTATAATATATATTATAAAGGACAATGCACATATCCTGCATCATAGTATGAAAGGAGATTTTCCGATGGTTCATAGCATCAAAAGTAGCTATTTTTTATTATTGTGCCCATCTAGACATTTGATCAGCATTGATCAGCATCGCATGAAGTGTAGCCTATCAAAATTTCAGCCAATTCCACTGGGGTCACATTTCCTTATAATTAGTGTGTGGTCCTTTGTGATAAAATCTTAGATTGCAAAAAATTGATTTTAGATAAGAGAAAAATAAAAATTCCCCCCTTTTTTTTTTTTTTTTTTTTTGTCCTCTTCATGTCAATGTTATTTTTCAAAGCTTGCTAGAAAGCTGTGTGTGCGCTATTTCTTCTTGAAATTTGCTGATTTATTTCTTTTCAACTTTGTTTTATTTTTTCTTTTCTTTGTGGTAATTGTGGTTAGAAACTGTACATACTTTGTGATTCAGCAATAATGTTTAAGTAGTTAAGAAACACCCACCCAAGGTAACTTTTTGTGTAGAATTCTAAAATTTTGGGTGGAAAACAATCTATCATCTTAACTTGAATTTCAACTCCTAACCTTGTTGTTGAAGTGATATTTAAGTGAACATGTGGATAGCAGAAATTTATTTTTTATATTTCCAGTCATAAGTACTAGCAAGAGAGGGGGGGGGGGGGTTGTAGGGCAAAGGAGGGTCATGTCATTGCCCCTCCCTTGATCTGATTTTGAAATTTAATTAACTAAATTTTTTTAGCTGTGATGATTTTGAAAAAATAGTAACATTTATACTTCACAAGTGACATATTTAAAGCAGTAAAGATTAAGCAGTAAAAGAAAAAACTAAGACTTTTTCATCAGGGAATCTTCTTTACCTGTGGAAGATAATTTTAATATTTTTCTTTTTACATTTATCTAAAACATAAAGTTCAGGTGGGGTGGCAGAGCTGATGAAGGAAAGAATGAACAGTTTCAGTTCCCCATTTAAAAAAAAATACTGGTAGGGTTTTTTTTAATATTTCTTAATTGTTCTATATTTTTTAGGTAGCTTTCAATACATAAAAGTATAAAGCTACCTATTGCAGCCGTTCAGAGGAAAGCAATTTCGGAAAATTTCGATATATTTTCACTGATCATGACCCCCAGACCTCAAAACTACCCTCCGTTCAACTGTTGATTTATATATATATATATCCACACACACACACACATATATATATATATATCTGACCTATGTCATACAATAACGCTCGTATTTATAAATGAATTTCGATGAAACTAATTGGGTGTATTGAGCGCACCAATGTCTCGACCGAGTTCGTTGGCCAGCTTGGTCCGCCATTTTGTTTCAAGATGGCGGCCATTTAAAAATTTAAAACTAAAATAAATATACAAAAAAGTTAAAAATTCAAATTTATTTTTTGCTCAAGTGTTAGGCCTTTATACAAGGATTCCGGAGTATTTTTTGTTTTACCTCTATCTTAAAAAACGGCTGAGATACAGCAGTTTGAAATTCTAGGGTGGCAAACATTTTGAAACAAGATAGCACATTACAAAAATCCAACAATTAATTTATAAGTTTTAGTGAACGCGACGACTTCTCGCAAATTATTGTTGTAATCATTTTCCCAATCATACGTATAAAACTATATATTCATATCCGTTAGTGCCAAATTCTCGCCAAACTTGGCGACATTTGGCGAAATATCGACAAATTTGGCGACCAAAATAAGTTTTCATAAATGAAGTCAATTTGGCTATAGCTCAATAATTTGGCGAATTTCTTATTCAAATTCAGTATTAACGAATCTTTTGTAAACGGTATCTTTGCATTTTAGCTTGATGTTTTTGAGTAACATTAGCTAAAATTTTAAAACAAAGATATAGGAAAGCTATCTTTTCCTCCCGGTACAGGCCAGAAGGACTTTTTTATATTGATGTATTTAAAAAAATTGTCACGCATTAGGAGTTCTCGCAAAACATTCTTGTTTATTTGTGTTTATATTCTCCATCTTAAAAAATGCAGCCTGGGCTGCAAACTACATACAGATTTCTTTCTGCCTGCATCCAAGTTCCCATTGTTTCCAGCTTCCTTTAATTTGCAGAAAATTATGCAAGCACATTAAATTTTCCTGTATTTAAATTTAATTTTCTTTTATTAACCATACCTGTTTTATGATCCTACTAAAGAACATAAAAGTAAGTTCTACTGTAATTATTTGTTAAAAGAATACAAGTGTATTCAAACTTATTTTAAATAAATTCATCCATTTTAGGGTTTGCTGGGACTGACTGTGAACTGAATGTGGATGAATGTCAATCTTCTCCTTGTCAAAACAACGGTTCGTGTACAGATGAGATCAATGCCTACACATGTGACTGTACTGGCACAGGTGAAGTGATTTCTTAATTAATTGTAAAATTCATACTTTTTTGTGATTCTTAGTCTTTTGTATTCCTCTTTCTTTTTCACTATATTGATTTTAGTAAGTATGCACTGGATATCTGTCTCCTGATGGATATCTTGCCTATTTGGCACTCAAACCGGATGCCAAATAGTGACTCATTTTTTAAATCATTTTTTAACATTATCAGAAAAAGTTAATGCAAAATTAATTTGCTTCTTACCAACATTATTCCATTAAAACAATGTTAGTAGAAATAAATATTCATATTTTCACAAAAATGAAGTTATATGATTTATATATAATAAATGAAAATATAATATTTAAAATATAACAACTAATTATTTATAATTAAAGGCATGTTATGGTGCTCAGCATTTTCAGGCTCTGTTACATTTTTGATCAGAAATATTTTCCTTCTTCTGAGAATAAGCGTTCACTCCTCTGGTTGTCTCTTTTTCTTGTGTTTTCAACAATTCTAAAGTAAAAATGATTTTATTGGATCTTTTGTGTCTATTTTGTATGTGGACCAGCTATGGTAAAATAATACTGATCACGAAAAGAATTGTGCTACTTTCTTGAATAGTTCACTGTCCTCTTTGTACTACCATACTTGCAGTGAGGAGCTTCTCTATTTAAATTCTGTTAGAAAACATTTGTCATAGGAAAAGTAAGTAATAATATGTACGAATATATAGGAAAAGAAAAAGCCACTTCAATAGAATGTTCAGAATTTATAAATAACAAAGATTTATAAGTATGAAAAACAGAAAAATTACTTAATTGCTTATGTTTTTATGTTCATTGACTCTGAATGAAAGAAAGAAAAAACTACTAATATGTATATTAGAATAGGCAAAAGACAAAACACGATTAAATTTTAATACTTAATTACTAAAAAGCATTTGAACGATAATGTTCTTAAGTAACTTTAACTTAATATATGAGTTTAAATCTATTATTAACATTCGAATGACATAAAATTATAATAATTCAAAGTTTTTCCTCTTTAAGCAAGCATAAAATAGAAATATTACTATTGAAATTAAAAACTAAAAAGTATTCAGCCGGATACCAGATATTCGGTAAAATTTTGTACTGGATATTCAGTATCGGGCAAAAATTCACATCCGGTGCATCCCTAGATTTTAGTCATGCCACCCCACTTTTACACTAACATCATTTGAAAATTGCAATAAAAAACATTTTATATGAAAATTCTATTAATATATTAAAAGGGAACTTATTTTATTAATACAATAAATATAAGAAAAATTTGATCTGGCTGAGCTTGGATGATAAAGATTATTAGTTGAGGTAACCCTATCACTTTCTCCAGTGATGGTTGGTGAACAAAATAACACACACACCACCACCACTCTTCTGTCTCAAACCTTGATTTAGTTTTGAAGCTAGCAAATGTTATTTAAAGGTATGTGTTATTGAAATAAAGTGTTATATATTATACAAATACATGATTGATTTGTAAAACATATTTTATGAATAATTGAAAATTATAAAGGCATCTAAATATGGAAACTGGTTGTATATGAAACGATTTTATGAAACAACTAATTCAGATATGCAAAATGAATATATGAAATAATAACTGTCCAACTCAATGCAAAAAAAGTTAAAATTTCCTCCTTGGATTTATTTCCAATTTTAATGAGAAAATGACATCATTTACGTATTTCTTTCTCTCATCCACAGCAATGAAAAATTTTTGTTGCTGTTATTATAGAAATGCCATTAAAAGTTAAAACAAATTAATATTTCTATAATTTCACTTTTTTAATTTTTGAAATGTCAGTAGTTATTATGAGACCTTTGGATCCATGTAAATACATCATTGTAGACATAGAGATACAGGTGATGTCAGCTGAAACTGGTTTATTTCACACTAAAATACTTTTGAAGTGTTACATGGAGATTGAATGTCTACTATATATATGAAATAAAAATGGGAATTTCCTCCCAGCTGCTTATAACTTGAGTTATGCTGAATGGATTTTAATGAAACTTGTTCTGTTAGTTAGATAATTTAGAACAAAGGTTTTAGTATATAAATAACATATTGTTCTATGTTGCTTAGTTATTTATAGAATTATGGGAGAAAGTTCTATAAACAGGTGAACCCGATTATGAAAGAATGTCTTTTTTTAAAAGTTCTACTGGACATGAGACTTGCATTGTTAGATAAGTTCAGGGAAGGTTTTAGTATATAATATATCATTCTACGTTGCTTAGTTATAGAATTATGGAGAAGAGTTCTATAATCAGATGAAAATGATTCTGAAATTTTAGCCTTTTTAAAAAGTTCTGGACAGATTTTGATGAGACTTGTTTTATTAGATAGATATTTTTTTAGGATGGTTTTAGCGTATAACATATTGTTGTATCATTCTTTTACGAAATCCTGCTGTAAATGATCAATTAAAAGAGTTCTTAACAGCTCAAATTTTCTCTGACACAGAAAATTTAATAGCACAATGATGTTCGTATCGTTTTCAGGAATGAGGAAGGACATTCTAGGTAAAGATCAAAATTGCTTTAAAACACAAAGTAAAATTCACCGATATATTTCGTTTGAATCAAGGTCTATTTAGAGAAACAGACTAGCGGGCAAAGCCTGCTAGTATGAAATATAATAAATGATCAAAGCTCACATAGCAATTCTTCCTTTTAATATACCAAAAGCATTCAAATTGTGCGATTTACAAAGGTGTGATCAACCTAAAAAAGGTGGAGAGAGGGAGGAAGATAAAATTTTTCAAAAACCATTTATAAAGTTTCTCTTGTTACAGAAGGACACAAAAATATATGCTATTGAGAAATAGATGAAGTTTAATTCTCTAAATGAATATCATGGTTTTGTGAAAAGCAATTTCATGTAAATAGAAATAATTTAAGCTTTTTACAAACTGATCTAAGTTTCATACCATTAGTAGAGCAAGAAATTTTCAAATAGGAAAATCATTTGCATTATTGAAAGCTTCAAAGAATTATAAATTTAATACTTTTAGTCTATCAGCATTGTCCCATATTTAAGACTTTAAAGGAAAAGATTACAAAATGCAATCAGTGCTTTAAATCTTGTGCATTTTATAGTTTATTTACAAACATTAAAGAATATTTTAAATGCATGTCTATAATTTACATGCCATACATACCTATAGCTTTTCCGTGAAAATATAACATTTAAAAAGAATAAAATTTAAGGAAAATAGCATGTTTCCTTCCACATTTTTACCTACAGTCAAACTAAAAAACTTGAAGCTTCCAGACTTCTTCCTCCATGAACTTCCCATGTAAAGAAATTTTTAATTCTGTTTTTCTTTTTATGTTTGTGTGTTTCAAATTTATCTTAAAAGGAGGTTCAGGGCGTTAGAACCTGTGAGGGAAAAAAAGTATGAACTATTTCAATTCTCTATTTTGTAAAACAGTAAAAAAATATTATTTTGGAGCATTTAATTATTCTTAATTGTTAGATGTTTGTATTGCTTTTTATGTTGATAGGTTTAAAAATTGTCTTGCACATGAAGCTCTGATAAAAAATTGTTAGTTTAATTTATTACATGTTCATATTCTGCATTTAATAATAATAATAATAAAAAAAACTGACTAGGCTTTGAACCACAGGGACATCTATTTCAAATGCTTGTCTCTCCTTAGATTTCTTTCTGACAGCACCACAGTCTCATAGTATTTCATATCTTACCTTTTTCTAAGATTTTAGGGGAGGGGGGGGGGCTGGCCCTTACCTGTGTACACCAATGAAAACATAAAAATACATAATTTACACTTATTTGAAAAAAATGATTTAATGTTTTCATTTTACTGTTGCAGGTTACAGAGGACCAAACTGTGAAGAAAACATCAACGAATGTGAAGAACACAACCCATGTTATACAGGTAGTCAGTGTTTTGATCGATACGGAGATTACATATGCAGTTGTCCGCTGGGTTTTGGTGGCAAAAATTGCGATCAAGAAGTCAACGATTGTGATTCAAGTCCCTGTCAGAATATGGGCACGTGCATGGACAATGTGAATGGATACCTGTGCAACTGCAGGATAGGGTTTGCTGGCAAGAACTGTGAGGAAAATATAGATGACTGCCTCGGAGTGTCGTGTCCATCCTACAGCCATTGTGTTGATGGAATCAACTCATTCTCTTGCGTCTGTGACCCTGGCTATTCAGGTATGTTTCTTCTTTTTTCACTTTTTATTGTTTTATGATTATCATGGTTAAGCATTTTTGATATTTAGTAGGTGGTCCAAAAGTCCTTGACACATTTACAAAAATAAATAAAAAGAGTAATTGGCATACAAGAATAATGGTTTGGATGAAAGTTCTTCTCATGATAGAAAGTTTTGTTTAAACGAAAATGTTGTTCAAAAAATTACCCATAGATGATAGGGTTTGATGATATATATCTGATATTTACTTTCAAAATATTATGATATTTGATATTTTCGACATATTTATATTTATTTTGAAAATGTCATTGTGGATGATATTTCCAATCAAAACATATGTAAATGAATTTTTCAATTGTTATTGACTGTGTTGTTCTGTGGATAAAGAACTTTTGCTGTGGCAGTAACCCTTTTTTTTTTTTTTTTTTTTGCATAGCCCCAAAAAAAAAAAAAAAAATTATTTCGAAGTTTTATGTTTGAAGATGCATTTTTAAATGTAAAACCAATAATTTTGTGGAACAATATTTACTTAAAACAGCCATTCAAAAATAAACTGTCTGATTTAGATAACCATTATTTACAGCTTCATTAGAAAAAATCTTTTCTGGTTTAGTTCAGTTTACACTGCACAACAGGTTCGGAATTAAAAAAAGTTATTTTGGATTTAAAATTTTGTTGTATAAACCATAAAATTTACTTGATGCTCAATCCTATAATTTTTTTTTTTTTTTTGTGGCTGTAAAAATCAAATAGCATCTGTTTTCAGTTAGCTGATCTTCAATTTTGTGACATAAAGAAAAATACATTTAGAATATTGTTTTATCAAGTTTGCATGCTAAGTTCAATATGTTTTAGTTTCTAATTTATACTAAATCTGAAAACATTTATAATCAGCAGTAAGTTGACTATTTTGAAAATATAGGATATTATATCAAAATGTCTATTTTTTTATATTTTCTAAAATATGATATTTACAAACCCTGGTAGATGTCTTCAAAGCTGCCAAAAAACCCCATAAAAAAAACTCAAATCGTTATTTTGTGTATTCGACTACAATATTTCAACATGTGCACTCTTTGTAGCTCAAATCATATCCAGTTTGTTTTTTATGGCTGAAAAAATCAAATTCTATCTGTTTTCAGTTAGTTGATCTTCAAATTTGTTATATAAAGAGAAATACATTTAGAATATATTTTTATCAAGTTTGCATGCTAAGTTCAATATGTTTTAGTTTGTAATTTATGCTAAGTCTAAAAACATTTATAATCAGCAGTAAGTTGACTATTGGATATTTGGATATAATATTTGAAAATGTGGGATATTATATCCAAAATATCGAATATATATCAAACAGTACTCAATTTCATTCAACACATTGAAATATGTGTAAAAAGAAAATAATGGTTTGTAATTGCTTGATTTTTTTCTTTCTTTTTTTTTTCTTTTGTAGATTTGAAAGTATGGCGCTATCAGAAAAAATTTCTTGAATTGCTTAAAAAAATTTTCTTTCATGAAAAGCAATTCTGTCAAAACTATACTCATGTATGCCAATTACTTGATTTTTTAGTGAAGTTTAAAATGTCTAATAACAAAGGTAACATTCCTGATTAGTGCTTAGATTCTGTTTGTTTATTTTTAAACCAAAATTTCTGTGTTTTAAGAATACTTTTCATACACTTGTAATAAAATAATGTTTCTAACATAAGTTTGTGTAAAATATAACATTTTAATCAAATATAATGTATGAAGCTGTATTTTTTATATTAAAAACCTGCTTTGTCATATTGTTAGTGTTTTAGATATTCTCTTTTGATGTCATTTTTTTTTAAATTCTTGAATTCTTTTTTTTTATTGGTACGTGAAGGTATTATCTTAAAGATAAAACCTGTTGAGATAATTTATCTCATTATGACTATGCAAAATTAAATGATCAACAAGAATATTAACAATCTCATTTTTGCATGGTATGTTCTGTTCAGAAACTCATGTTGAGAAAATGCATACCTGTTTAATAACATGTATGCATAGCATGTTTACTATTAAAAATGTTTGTGTGTGGCATTTATAGTTCACGTACAAGGTCTTGCAAAAGAGTTTAGATACATTAAGGTCTATGGTCTGTAATGCTTTGAAGTGCATTTTACAGCTGTTATACTACTTCAAACATAATAAAATTGATGTGTGATATTGAGATGCACTACAGCATGTTCACTATAGAAAATGGTGTGTGTAGTATTTATACTTCTTTGATAGAGACACACACAAGCTGGGTACAGTATGGTAACAGTTGTTGTTTGAAGTGCATTTTAATAACATTATGTCATTTCAAATATAATTAAATTAATGTACGTTGTTGAAATGCACAACATAATTTTTCCTACAGAAAATTATGTATGTAACATTTTTTTTTTTTTTTTTTTTTTTTACAGAGCCACACAAAATAATTCAAATACATTACTGTCTATGTGTAGAAATGGATATCTATGCATTTTGTATGTAAACTAAATTTTAATATGCCTTGTGGTGCATATCGAATCCTATAGTTCTAATACAGGATCACACAAAACAGTTTTAATACATTACCATCAGTAGATAGTTACTTTTGAAATGACTTTTCTATGATATTATTTATTTTCTAACTGACTAAAGTTTTAATCTGTTATATGGCATGTATATCAAATATGGCCATGAAACAGGTTAGTCCAAAATATATTGTCTATTGGCATTCTTGCTTGAAATTATGAAAATGTGATGTTACGCCTTTTAAAATGAAAATTTGTTATTGGTCTAAAATAGGAGAAATGACTTTCCTGCACTAGAACTATTGATGCATAAAATTAATTTTACAGGCAGTGAATGAGTATATTCTATTAGCTGGTATGGAGATAGACTTTGGCTGCACATTTGGCAAATTGGAAAAGTTCACTACCAAAATGACCATAATTTGGTGGCCATAATAAGGCAAAAAAAAAATTGGTGCCAAACAACTAAACACTTTTTTTGAAAATTTCAGAATTAAAGCCTCTGCAACCCTCCAGAACCAAATTTTGGAGAATGTCCAAGATTACCTGTGGTAATGTCACCAGAATTTCTCGCCAAAGCAAAGGTATAAATAGGATTGTTCGACAGTCAGTGAGTTACTTCCCCTGTTGGTCATTATCACCATATGTTTATAGACATCTCAGCTATTCTTGCATTCATCGTAGAGTTCTTGTTGCTAACTTTATTGCTTGCAAGTTTAGAAACTGAGCTTTGTGTCCCCATAGGCGCCAGCAAGAGATAGGAAGTGGGGCAGGAGAAAGCCCATTGCAGCTCCCTGGATTTTAATTTACATAATTATACTTTCTGTTTTGAAGATTTTTTTTTTTTATATATTTTCTGAAGATAGATTTCATATTTGTTTTTGAGTTTTCTATTGCTCCTACAGTTTTAAAATGGCATTCCCGTTTCCTGCATAAAAAACTCAAAAAAAAAAGATCGATTGTAATGGTTTTTTTTTTTTTGCTTTAAAAAATATTAATATTTTGTTTATTTCAGAAAGTGTATTTAATGAGGTGGAGGGGGGATCTCATTGAACGCTTATGAATGAGTTTACTATTGTACCAGGGATTGCTTTTGTGCATATCCAAGGAATCCTCCAGAGATATCATTTTGCATTTTTTTTTAAAAAATACAAGGGATTGAGTGTTTGTTTTTATTTTTTTTTTTCATAGTGTGAAAAATGTCATTATTTAATAACTCCGCATCTAATTGACAAATTTTAATTATTGTTTTTTCACAAATTTTGTTACTTAAAGAGAGGAAAATAAGTTACATGAAGATCACTAATACGAGAGATCTTTTTTTTTTTCTCAGAAACTTTTGGTCAGAATTGAAAGTGTAATATATCTAAATGTGTCAGATATCAAACCAGCAATCACTGTAATTTGAGATCCCTTAGTTTATTTAGAAAAATTTTTGTTTAAAAATATAAAGTCTTACAAAGGATCAGGGTCCATAAGCTGTGTTTTTGGCGCACGAAATAAGACTAAAATTAGATTTTGTTATACTGACTTAATTATTTCACTTTTTAATATTAGAAGGTTTATCCTGTGCGATTTCAACAATATTTTTTGCATTTTGTTCAGATTTATATGACTTACACAAGCTCAAAGTTCGTATTATTCGTAGTTTTTTATGAAAAATATGCAATTTCGCCTAATTTTACCTCAATTTTTAATATATTTTTTAATATTTTACTATGAGCGCAGCTTTGCAACACTTTTATTTTTACATATATTGTACATTTTGATGTATTTTATAATATATGTAAAGAAGAAAGTGTTGCACGATTGCGCTCATATAAATAATTGAGGTAAAAATAGGAGAAATTGCATATTTTTCATAAAAAACTACAAATAATACGAACTTTGAGCTTGTGCAAGTCATATAAATCTGAACAAAATGCAAAAACTATTGTTGAAATTGTACAGGATAAACCTTCTAATATTAAAAAGTGAAATAAATAAGTCAGTATAACAAAATCGAGTTTAGGCTTATTTCATGGGCCAAAAACATGGCTTATGGACCCTGATACTTTGAAAGGAATTTGTAAAAATAGAAAAGTCTGCATAGCGTGTCCTGGTGTAAACTGCTGAAAGCAGTGTGGCCCCCAACTCTAGATTCATTTGGATAGGGTTTCATTTAAAAATATAATATCATACAAATTTGCAGGTGTTTGCCTCCAAGGTCCTCAACACTAAATCCATCCTAGAGAAAAATTGTCTAAATTGAACACTGATTTTAGATACATAAGTTATTATCCAACTGGTAGTACTATAAAATAAATTTGTTGAATAATTAATTTTTAAAAAGCAACAAATTTAAGCATTATTATATTAGTCCATTAGTTTAAAAATCCGTGGCTCAAAAGCCTATGGTTGCCTACTAATTTTTAGTTGTCACAGATCCCTTTGAACTTGGGGTCCCCTGGTTTTTTGCTAAGTTAGCCACTTTATAGTCGCAGCACTGCTGATATTAGTATAGAGATATGTTTATTTTGTTTTTTCTTAACACTGTGTAATTATATTAACATACACACATTATATGACTCAAGTTTTGATATTTTATTTTTTTACTTGTTATTTTAATTTTTCTTTGCTATTTTGTCTTTTTTTATTTGAAAAGCAGGATCCAGGATGAGATGGGTTCTGGTAATTTCTATTGGCTCTAAACCCTTTTCTACTGTCCGATTATGATCTATTACTGAAACCTTTTAAATTTTCCCGATAGTCAATAATGTTTTACTTTCCAGTATCTGACAGAATTATCCTAATGATTACTTGCAGTATATTAATTGTCATTTTTTAAAAATATAAGTCAATTTTATCCATGTAATTTAATGTGTCCCTTTTTAAAATAAGTTTCATATCAATAATTGAATAAACAACTTTGAAATTTCTGAATCATATGTTTTGTGTTAAGTATTTGTATGTTTTTTGTATTTGTCTTTTATTTATAACTGTTTGTAAAACACTTTATAGGCAACTGTAAGCCAAAATTATATTGTCTTATGTAAGTATAAAAATGCATACTCTTCATTTAATGCATTTTTTCGGAGGTCATTAAATATATTTAAATGTTTGTTATTTATTTATTTTTTTTTTTTATTATTATTATTATTTGCATTTGATCAAATAATTAAATTATAAAGCTATGTTGCATGCATAAAATGTTAGAAACCATTTATTTATTATTGTTATTATTTGACTTTTTAAAAATTTTAATTCATTTTAGGAGCTGTCCCTCATTGTCAAGAAATTGATGAGTGTGCTTCAGTTCCGTGTTTAAATAGTGCTACTTGCCATGATCACCTTAATGGATTCTCCTGCACTTGTGCAAACGGATTTCTTGGGGATCATTGCGAGATCAACATTGACGAGTGCGAGACTCAGCCATGTCAGAATGGAGCTACGTAAGTTTTATTCAGTTTTTAAAAATTTACTCATTTCTTTTACTTGTAAAAACACAACAGGTTTGTATTAACATGAAAACACTGGTTTGATTTTGCCCATTAACGAACTTGACCGAGAGATTTTATGCTCCTTGATTTTATGTATCAGTTTGGAAGAGATTTGTGCTGAATTATGGAAGTTATCGTGTCCATAAAAAAGTGATATAGATAGATAGATAAAGTTTTGAACTGGGGGTGGTTTTGGGTTCTATGAGTCATGATCGGCATAGATCTGCAAAAATTTTACAGAAATTCCAACATAATGGAGAATGTAATAGGTAGTATTTCTTACGAAATCTACCTAAAAAAGGTTTAATTAAGAAAGAAAATTGAATATGTTACACAAATACATGGACGGCATATTCTGTACACCAGTGGTGGCTTACCAATAAAAATAATGAAACAGAGCAGAAAAAATTGCGAACTTCAACTTTAGGCATTGGTTGAACATTGAAGGGACTTTAGAAAGAGGGTAAATGAAGCGTAAATGTTAATCACTTAATTATTTTAGTATTCACAGCTGTTTTTTCACTGAGTGGTGCACTCAGTATGCTGCCTGTGTCTTTAAAGATTATAATCACATTTATGTCTCAATTAATTTCAAATTGGCTTTTGATTTTTATGTAAAAAATCCATATATTTAAGACGAAAAGCACATTCTCAAATTCCAACATTATTTTTCCACCTCAAAAGGGTCTCTTTTGGCATGCTTCAATTTTTTTTTAAAGCTTTTCCCCTCAGAAACAGTAAACCTGATTAGCCTAGGGGGATTGAAAAGGGTTCGTTGAACAGATGGAGGTGTACTATCGCATTGAAAGCATAGATCTTCTAATATATTTTTGCTCTGAGGTTGAAAGCTAAAGCTTTTTTTTTAAAAACAACTTATGTTTTTACTACTAAATAGGCATACTTTTTCGCAACATTTTAAAGAGAGCTTGGATACAGTTATATTTATAACCAATTGAAATGTCAGAGAGTTCGGAAGATAAGAACTATTTTTATTGCTATGTTAAAGGAGCCGGCGTGAAAACAAACAAACAAAAAAGCGAGAAGAAAACACTTATGTTACAACTAGATAACAATATTTTTTCATGGAATTTTTACATAGGCTGTAAAACTGTTTTATTTATCGCCAATAAAGATTTCAAAGAGTTTGGACAAAAATAACTTTTTTATTTAAAACTATAAAACAACCAGACATTAAAAAAAAAAAAAAAAAAAAAAAAAAATGTTTTTATCATCAAATATCGATATTTTTTTGTGATTTTTTCATTTTAAAATATATTTATATACAAAATCGGGTTAAAGATATAAAATAATAATAACTTGATGGGGTTTTTATTATTATTTATTATCACGGGCCTGGGTAACACTGGGCGGGGTTCAGCTAGTTAACATTAAGTTAAAAAGCAAAGATTAATAATCCTAGATCATTGATAGCAAACCTGTTTGCATACATGTTTATCTATGTTTACCGTGATTGAACTAAGTAAGATTTATTTTTTATAATATAGGTGTATTGATGGGGCAGGAATGTATACCTGTGAATGTGCTCCTGGCTTCACTGGATTCAACTGCGAAACAGACATTAATGAGTGTGAATCGAATCCCTGTAGAAATGGTGCTACTTGTACAGACAAGGTAAGCGATGTTCTTTAAAATCGCTTTAAATTAAACTGTTCCAAATAATGGCAAAATCAAAAATTTGAATATGATATTATCTTTATTGTTTGGATAATTAATATTTTAAAGCACAACTTGTCTATGAAAGCATAGCGTAAATGATTAAGAAATTATTACACTGCAACGGCATAGTGTTCAGCAGCATGCTGAGAATTCTAAGTACAAATAAATAAATAATTGATTAATAAGTTGAATCTGTAGTAGATGTATAATACATATATATAAAATGCTTGTTTAAAATAATAAATGTAAGATTCCCAACTTTAAACCATTTTATCAGTGATGTAAAATGCAGTAGTGCAAATGCAATAAAAATAAAATGTTTAAAAATCAAAAGAAATGTATTGTTATATGCTTAATTTAAATTACATGAACCCACAAAAATTTCTGAGTATGATTTCTTGAGAAAAGTTTATAATTCATTTTTATTTAATTTTTAAACAATTTTTCTTCTAACCGAAATATTCTTTTAGTGTATATAATTCCTGTTCCTTCTAGAATTAAATGTATTTTCATGGTATTCATTACTTCATATTTCTTAAAGTTTTCTTGACACTTTGTGAAAATATATTAAAGTAGTTCAGAATAAATTGTGTGCTTTCTTATAGAACACAATCTACACTGAATTATGTGATGACAGGTAAGATCTGCATCCAGTTCTAACTACCTTGTCATGCATAGTTGTTATGTTTACTGATGGCTATATATATTTGTATTGCATTATTGATTTTGAAACTGGATATTTTTTATGATATTACTTTTTAAAATCATGCTAGTGAGATTACCTTAGAAGTTATCCCCTTCCTCCTTCCTCTTTAAAAGCTATGTATGTGTTTTCTTTTAAAATGTGCAGGTTTTCCTCACTTAATGCAGTTTTAGTTAGCACAATTTTAAATTAGTGTGGTAAATGTTTTTTTAGATGCTCTCTTGGTTAGTATACAAAGTACCAAATGGGTGATCTTTTTTTTTTCCCAGCAAGATGGCATCAAAAATATTTTAATAAAATTTGCAGAAAAGGGCAAAAACAGAAATAACATTAAAATAATTCAAAAAAGCTTTAAAAAAAAAAAATTAGATTCCTAAAACCCAAACATCAGTGGAAGTATGCAAGTGCACAAAGGATTAGAAAATAAATTTTGGGTTACCATGAGATGCACTCCTAAAAGAAAAAAAAATTGTGCAGTAACAATTGATAAGTTTTTGCTTAAATGCATTAAAATGTGTGTAAGTCTGGTGTAATCAAATTGTCTTACAATACATTTTAAATCAAATTATGTGTATTTTTTAAATTAACTTGAAGGTAACTAAGCTAACATAATTTACCTAAAAAAAAATGTAGTAATGCCGAATTAAAATCAAAATTGACTTTTCACTGTTGTTTTTTTAAATTAGCTCACACATTAGTGAAAGTTCGTGAAAATTATGTAAACTTTATTTAAATTTCATATCAAACTGCAATATGTACTTTCTAACTATAATACATCAAAAACAATATTGTAGTACATTATTACATTGTCTATTTATATATATTGGGTTTTTGAAGCGGTGGTTCTATTGTAGATTTTCCCATTCAGTGTATGTTTTGATTAGTGCAATCAATAATATCACAGGATTAATTAACTACATTAATTAAAGGAAACCTGTATGTGCTATTGTCCCTTCCTGGATGTCCCTCCTCAAAATAAAGCATGGGAAAACTTTAAGTCTGCAGTATTTATTGAAGGATCAAACTTTAATTGTTAATGCTTTGCATCTAAATTATTTGTATGTGCATATTTTTCTAAATAATGTATGTTACAGTTGTATTATTACTTTGTTAGATTTTACATTGACATTTTAGCTTTTATATACTCAAAAATTAAATCATTTAAGTTTTGGCAAGCATGAACTTGCATGATGGAACTAGTTGCATGATTATTTTAAAGGTATTGTTGCAAGATTTTTATGTAAACAACTTATTTTTTATGAATTTTGCATTGTTTGTATGAAGTGAAAAAGAGGAGTTTTGATTAACCCTGATATCTCTATGTCATTATCATTGGTATAGATGTTTTAAAGTATAGTTTAATAAATGAATTCAATTGAACTAGAGAATAAAGTATAAATTGGTTTGTAAAGTAATTAATTTTAGTTTCCTCAAGTTTGTTATGTATTAATTGGAGCTCTTTTAAGGATATGGCAACAGCCTCTTACTATGATAGCCTAAAACAAAAAATTGTATTGCTTTATATTAAAATATGTTTTAAAAATTGACATCACCATTCGAGAAACAAGGATCATAAAAATATTTTCATCCTCAAGTTATTATCATAATCATAGGTAAGGAAGTATTCCAATAGTTTAAATATTGACAACAGTTTGTTTTATGATTTCTATTATGTTTCTGACTGATAATGTACCAAATAGTCGAATACAATCACCGATAGTATAAACAGGGGGGAGGGGGGATGTTTTATGTTTTGTTTTAGGGGATTTTAAATAGATTTCAATTAATTCAGCATTAGTCAAACAAATTTGTCATGAATGTTTTGAGTTTTAAAATTAAACAAACATGATAGCCATAAAATATAATTTAATACAATTTAATCTTCCACCATACTTATCTGATTTTCAGGAGAGATTTTTCCTTTATCATCTCAGTTTTTCCTTTATTGCGGGATTTGTGCTAAGAATAAAAAATAAGATGGGATTCTTAGATCCTAACCAAAATTTAATTGGATATTCAACAAGTAGAAGATAATTTTAAGTGTTATTGTCCCTTGAAAAAAATTGTGCTATTTCACACTCTGGTGCAAACCTTGACTTATTCCGGATTTTCAGTACCTTCTTTATTTCATCATAAAGATAAAAACATTGTCAATTTTATTATTTTACTTTTTTGTGCATTCCTATAAAGAGGAGGTTAGAAAAAACCTTGTAGGAAAAGAAATAGATCGAAACTTACTTCTCACTGTTGAAATAAAAATATTGAGGGGAGCTTTTAAAAGTCTCTCTCTGGATGGCCTGGATTCTATTTCTAATCTCCCTATTCACTCCAAGAGTGACTGTTATTCAAACCTTTATTCTGTCTTTTTTGTCTGCTTTGTATTCCTATTTATTAAATTTTTTAATAAAATGATTTTATTATTTTGTTAGGTGAATGATTTCTTTTGTGACTGTCTACCTGGCTGGGAAGGAAAAACATGTTTTGATAACATCAATGAATGTCAGCCCCCACCTTGCCTGCATGGCCAGTGTATTGATCTCCTAAATAACTTTACCTGTAACTGTGATCCTGGATTCTCTGGTAAGTTACTGTTATATTATTGATACATTGGGAAAAAAATTCTGTATTTCTTAAAATTATGAATTTAAGAAAACTCTAAATGTTCAATTAATATGATTTGTATAAATTATGCATGTGTAGAGTAATATTCAGTTTATCAGAAATTCATGTGTGTATCAATTAGTTTTCTGACAGTTAAATATATTATTAAAACAATATTTTCTTTTGGTGGAAAGAAAATATTTTATCTTCTGAAATGTACATAACACAGTAGACTCCCTTAAATCTTCATAGCTTAAAACCAGAGGTTGTGCAGATTTTAAAATTTTGTGGATTTGCTATTTCTTTACATTTTTTAAGCAGTAATTTGAATTCAGTAATGTACTCAGAATTATAACAAATGCTTACAATAAAGTAAAATAATAGAGCTTAAGGAGATTTAAAATATTAAAAGTAAAATAATTAATAATTTATATCTAAATATGCATGATGATGATGAGATAATTTTTTCTTGAATTATTCAGTGAAACTCACCTTGTAAATGTATACTGATAGTTCTTATCAAAATTTTAAAATAATAAAGTTTAATTTCATGTTCAGCCATACTTAATAACCAAAAAAGCTTGATTAATACATAAATTATTTGGTAAAAATATCGTGATGACCACTAATATCAGCACTATCTTGAATTTTTTCAGAAATAAATTTATACTTTCTGCATGAGAAAACACAAGTTGAATCATATTAACTAGAATTACATATTAAAATGTGTACAGAATGTTGTAAAAACTAAAAAAAAAAACTTGAATTTTTGCACCTAAAGCTTAATTGCAAGTCTCATTGTGTTTACATTGGAAACAATGTACGGATTTGGGGGATTCTACTGTGTGTACTTTGCAAGTTTTACTGTATTAGTTTAATAACAAATATTGCCATATTTTAAAATTTTTGTGTTATGCTTTGCTAGAAGCTTTTGTTTTAGGATAATAAATCTAAAACTTTTGAATAAAAATTTCATAATATTTCAAATTTTAATTGCTTAAAAGGCATATAGCCAACAGAGTGAAAAAGTATCCAAGCCGGGACTCAAACCCCATTGTACCGGGTAAGTACCGGTAATACCATGTTCGAGTCCTGGCTTGGATACTTTTTTCACTCTGTTGGCAATATGCCTCTTAAGCAATTAAAATTTGAAATATTATGAATTCCAAGGTGTGAGAAATTTTCTTACAGAAAAATTTCCAAGTATTAAAAAATCAAAATTTCATGTTTGATAAAGTGTAATCAGTTTTTTTAATTTTCATTGTTGTGTTATGTTTTACAGGTTTCCTTTGTGATATAAACATAAATGAATGTGAGTCAAGTCCTTGCTTCAATGGCGGCACATGCACCGATTTGATAAACGACTTCTCTTGCCAATGCCCTGAAAATTTTATGGGGAAGAACTGCCTTGAAGTGTATAATGCCTGCAGCTCCGGGCCTTGTCAGCATGGTGGAACTTGCCAAACTAACATTCCGTCCCACGAGTATAGCTGCATTTGTCCCGTTGGTTATGTTGGAGACCAGTGTGAAATTGATGTGGATGATTGTGAAGGGGTTGTCTGTCCCGATGGAAAAATCTGTGTCGATTTGCAGAATTCTTATGAGTGCCGGTAAGCAGTTTGACAGCTTGAGTTTTTCAGTAAAGTTTATTACATCATAGTGTTAGACCAAATGGGCAGTCTATATATTTAAAGTGAAAAGCGCTTTCTGTCAAATCCACACTTTCTTTTCCACAAGAAAATCGTCTCTTTGTGCATGCTTCAATGTTTTTTTTAAGGCTTCTACCCTCGGAAAAGGGAAACATGTTTAGCCCTCACCTGTTTAGCCTAGAGCTGTTTAGCCCAGGGGGATTGAAAACGGATGGCGTAATATGGCCATTGCGTTGAAAGCTTTTTTTTTTTTTTTTTTTTTTTTAAGAACTCTTATTTTCACTACTAAATATACATATTTTTTTGTAAAATTTTAAAGAGAGCTTGGATACAGTTATATTTATAACTGATTGAAATTTCAAAGAGTTCAGAAGATAACTATTTTTTTATTGCTATGGTAAAGGAGCCGATGCGAAAACAAACAAACAAAAAGGTGAGAAGAAAACATTTCTTTTACAACTCGATAACACTATTTTTTCATGAAAGTTTTACACGGGCTGTAAAACCGTTTTATTTATAACCAATAAAGATTTCAAACAGTTCGGACAAAAAGAACAAGAAAATGAGCGTTTTTATCACTAAACATCAATATTTTTTGCAAATTTTTCATTTAAAAATATAATTTCATACAAAATCGGGTTAAAGATATAAAATAATAAAAACTTGATTTTTTTTTTTTTTAATTTATTTATTATCATGGGCTTGGGCAACGCCGAGCGGGTCAGCTAGTAACTATGAAGTGATAGATAAAATCTTTAATTTCAGGATTGTCTTTAACAACAAGTGGCATAGACACTCAAAAATTATAGGAAGGATTCAAGCAGTCATTTTCAAAGAAATTGAACAATTTAATTAGGGTTATCAACAATTGATAAAGTATTTATCAGCAGTGCTCTACAAATGAAGGAAAATCTTGTAGCTAGCAAAAGTTTCTAGTTGTTGGTGAAAACATTTGTACCCCTCCCCCCTTTCTCCCATGTATACACACATTATTATTTAATTCTGTATTTTCAAAAAGCATATTTTTTTTAATGTAAATTGATTACGGAAGAAAAATTACTAGTTTTATAATAATATCTTCTGAATTGTCATAACTCTTCAACTCAGTTAAATTTTTGAAAAGTAATATAAATACTGCTACCAGTTAAAATATTTTTACATAAGACCCTATTTGTCAAGCCTTGTTTATGAGAATAATTAATTGCTCAAATTAATTTTTACCAGCATTATCATAAAATCAATATTTTAATTACTATATTAGATAAAAGAGGTTAAATTCTAGAGAGCTATGAATATTAAATTAATGAGGGGGAAATTTAGGGGGTGGATCCCACTGGTATAATAACTTTTTTTACAGAAAATAAACATTGCCAGGGTATCCATGCATGTAAGCATATTGCATATTAAAATTTTCAAGAATTAAATTTTCTCAAACTACTTAGTAATACTAATATAAAAGAAATGAAATTGCAAGTCAATAATTTCAAATATTAAATAAAATGAGTTTAAAAATAGAAATGCAATTTGCAGACCTGATGTTAAGGCTGTTCTGTAATTTTTCATTGCCTAAGTATAACTTAAATTGGTTTTCAATAAAAACATTTTTAGACATAATTTAACTAACCAAGTATTTCAGATGAAAAAAATATTCAAATTTTAATAGTACCTAGCTAGCTGCCAAATAAAAAATTATCTAACTAGTGTTTTTACAAGTAGTTTTATGGACTTTAAGAATATTTTCTCACAAGGAAAAATCTTCAAATGCCGAATTTTTGCACAAAAAAAAAAAGAATTCAAATATTTGACTAATTTATTTTACATTAACTCTTGACGATATTATGAAGTGTCTGTAAGTATAATTGGCTGCATATTTCTTCAAGTCCAAAAGACGATACTAGTTCATTTCTGGCAAAATTTTTCACCAGAGCATTTATTAGTAATTGAGCAGTTACGTTATTCAATTATTGTGTGTATTTTCACTGATATATTTTTAAAATAAACTTTTATACATTCAAACACTTCCCTAATCTGATGTTTAAAAGATAAAAATATTGTGCAGTCTATTTGTTTTCTGTGCTTGAAATACTTTATAATTACCATATTTAAATCACTAACATTATTTTTTCTTTTCTTTTCCAATATCTATTTAGATGTCCAATTGGGTTTTCTGGAGATAACTGTTCCATCAACATCGATGAATGCAGTAGTAATCCTTGCATGAATGGCACGTGCATTGATGGCATAGGAGCCTACGCTTGTGAATGCCCAGCTGGCTTGACCGGAAAACTCTGCGAGGCAGATATAGATGAGTGCAGCAATTCGCCTTGTGAACATGGTATATGCCAGAACATGTTCGGAACCTATCTCTGTTATTGCACTCCTGGTTTTACAGGAATTCACTGTGATATTGAATTCAACGAGTGCCTTTCTATGCCTTGCAAAAACAATGCTGTGTGCAACGATCTAGTTAACGATTACAGTTGCGTGTGTTTGCCTGGATTCACCAGTCGCAACTGTGAAACCGACATCAACGAGTGTGCATCTGATCCGTGTATGAATGGCGCCACTTGTCATGACTTGATCAACAAATATGAATGTTCTTGTGTCAAGGGGTTTTCTGGACAGAATTGTGAAATCAACATCGATGAATGTGCCTCACAACCGTGCTTAAACAGTGGAATCTGTGTGGATTTGATCAATGAGTAAGTAGTTTAAGTTGTGTTGAATTTTAAATTCTAATTTTAACTGTACAGATTTTTAAAAAAAATACATTTCTTAATTGTACTGCCATAACACATGTTTAATAAAAATTGTCAATCCCTCAGATTTCACATGCAAGTTTAGTTTATCATGTTTTAGATTAATTTTTATTAGGCGAAACTCGATTGAATAAATTTCTAATTAGTGACTCAAGAAGCTAAATATTTAGATGATTAAAATGTATTATACTTATGTTTTATTTATGTATATAATTTAGTTTAATATAATGCATCATACTAAATATTTATCTAGTGAAATTAATAATAATGTATTTTCACCAGCTAAATATTTAGCATCTTGAACTAATAACAAGAAAATTATGAGTTTAAAGTCTTGCTTATTAAATACTGTTCTTACATAAGATAAACATGGATGTTATCCTTTTATTGTGTTTTTTGTGCTTTGCCTTTTCCCAAAAACAAGATAGCTGTTGACAAAAATATTTGAAACAGGAAGCTATATTTTAAGAAAACAAATTAAATGAAATAATTGCACTTTTATGTTCTGTAGATTGTATATCATGAACAGATACAAGGTAATTACTGATTTTTGCATTTTCCACCAAAATAATCTGGCAAGAGAAAATGGTTTTTATCTTTTTCTAAGTTATCACAACTAAATAATAAAGTCAAAATTTAAGAAATAGAAATACATGGGAGGGGAGGAGAAATGCCAAACCCACACTTGCCAACCTCCTGCTTAAAAAAAAATACTTTGAATCAGAAATTTTATTTAATGAATGAAATCAGGAAGATTTCAAATAACTACCACATAAAAGCAAGATACATTTAATTAAATACATTTCCTGGTTCAAAGTATGCTTTTTTTTAAAAATATATTTAATAAAAGTGGGAGGATGGCAAGTATGAAAACCATGTATGTGCTGTTTTAAGTTTTTTTTTTTTTTTTTTTTTTTAATCAGTTTAAAATAAATTTAACTGGTTACTAAAAATTATATTACAAATTACTTTAAAAAAAAAAACAGAATTAGTCATAAAGACAGTGTGACTTCAAAGCAAAAAAATGTACTAAATCCTTCCCAATATGAAGCGTTTCATCGAATGTAGAGTAAGTAGTACTGTTTAAGAGTGAACATTTATAAACAAACCTTTGTTACAATTGTTGAGAAAGAGACAATGCTTCAGTTATGAGTACAAACTTTCAGTATATGTTTATATGCAGTATAAAGCTATGGGCATATTGCAAAATACAAATAAAAAGGCATTACTTATGCCACACTATTTTTTATAGAATCCAGATGTGATCAGATATGGCTTTATCACTTAAGAATTCAATGTTAGGCATGAAGGTTACGTGAAATGGTAAACCTAAGAATGATGGGTTACCTCTTAAGAATTGAGGATGTCAAGGCAAGAGAGTACTAAGCCACATTTTCGAACTTATGAGATATATCAATTTGAAAGTTGGATCAAATACTCAACGTTTTTTTGCCAATTTCTGAGTAACATTTGAGATATTCTACATAACAATATGGCATTAATTTATTGATATACACTTTCTTTCTGGTAAAAAAAAGTTCTAGAAACATCTGGGGCAAAAACGAAACCTGGGACATATGCTGCCACCTAATGACATTAGAAAAAAATATGTAGAATATTATAATTTACAATATTAAGCAACAGACTACAATGTCAGATTTATTTCACCAAAAATGTGGCTCGGCCCTTTTTTGACCCGACCCCCTCAATTAAATGCTAATGAAGCACGCATTTCACAAAATTAAAACGCACATTCTGCTAAATATAACGTCACTTTCACCACAGAAGCTTTTCGGGTTTTTTTTTTTTCAGACTAGAACTGTGAGTTAATATTTGAAAACATTTCTATCTGACGCAGAAAATTTATAGGGATATATAGTGAATACATATTAAGCATTTTAACCCCATAAGTTATGTGATATGTTATTTCTATTATCTTTCTAGATTTTCATGAAATGTAGCAAAATGGCTTTGCCAAAGCTTAAAAATAGGGTAGTTGAAAAAAATCCTTTTAATTGTCTCATTATTGTATGAATTCTGAGACTTAAGGGAAAATGACACATTATTCTGCAATCGTAAGTAAAATGCTTCAAATTCCTGTATGAAAATGCACTTTTCTTATGACTTTGTTTCAATGAGGGATTTTTACCATTTAGCTCCTTTAAAGTTTCACTGCTTGATTCATCCTTGAAAATCAAAACAATTTACCTGTATGATGTGGGACTTTAATTTTAGTCTAAATTGAAAATAAAAGTAAAAAATGTATCATTTTTAAACAATTGCTGTAATATGTTAATTTTTTATGAATGAAATTGGTGATATACTTTTACATATGTCATATTGATCTGTGGAAGCATTGTGTCTTTCTATGTTCAGGGTTAAGATTTTTCAATTCTCTCCGTGTGAAGAATGTGTTTACTGCTAGTTGATAAATAAGTTTATATTATGTATTAATGATGTTCTGAAAAAAATATTTCTTCAAGACAAACACAAAGTTAGAATATTTGTTTTTTTAGACTTAATTAAGAGCTGAATTTGAAATAAAAATAACTTTTTCTGTTTTACTCCTAGGATAAATGGAATTTGGTTACCAAGGTAATTTTTATGTGCATATTTCTGCTTAGCTTATTTCTAGAAAATTGATTTTATTTTGAAATTGGCAGTGATTTTCTGAGTTGTGGTTAAAATATTTAAATGCTGTAGTATTCCTAAATATTATTTTTTATTATTTTAAATTCAACTGCAAATATTTAAATGCTGTAGTATTCCTAAATATTATTTTTTATTATTTTAGATTCAACTGCAACTGCAAATATTTAAATGCTGTAGTATTTCTAAATATTATTTTTTCTTATTTTAGATTCAACTGCAACTGCTCTGACACAGGATTTGCTGGAATGTTCTGTGAAATAAACATCGACGAATGTGCCTCAAACCCTTGCCAGAATGGAGCATGGTGCGAAGATCTGGTTAAAGATTACAAGTGCCATTGTTATGCTGGTTATGAAGGAAAGAATTGTGATATTGATATTGAAGAATGTGCTTCATCTCCTTGTTTGAACAATGCTCTGTGCCTTGAAAACTCAAACCAAACATTATATGACATGAATTATCTTGGATTCTTTCCCTTGTTCTCATATGAAACAGCTAGTGGTTATCGTTGCATTTGCTCCTCTGGTTTCACAGGGGAAAACTGTGAAACAAATATTGATGACTGTGAATTCAACGAATGCAAAAATGGAATTTGCATTGATGGAATCAATGACTACTACTGTGCGTGTCATCTTGGATATGCCGGACAATACTGTGGAAGAGAAATCAATGAATGCCTAATGTTGGAGCCTTGTGAAAATGGAGCGACTTGCATAGATTTGATAGCTGATTACAAGTGTGAGTGCTTACCTGAATTTGGCGGAAAAACTTGTGAGACGAAATTGATTGGATGTCAAAATGTGGAATGTAAAAACGGTGCTACATGCATCCCATCTCTTGATGATAATTCTTTTCACAGCTACACATGTAAATGTATGCCTGGCTTTTATGGAAAATTATGTGAAAATGCCACAACATTTTCATTTAATTCTACTGATAGTGTTTCAGTGACTCGTTATAATGAATTAATGGACAGTTTTAGCTTGAAGTTCCATTTTCGCACCACTTTAGCTGATGGTTTGATAAGCTCTGGATATATATCCAACAGTATGTTAACATATTTGTTGTATTTATGGAATGGCATGATCAAAGTTGATATATACAATGGTACCTCTCGTGTTTCAGAGCTTTTCTCAAAGAATGGTCAGAACGATTCATTGTGGAAAATGGTGCACTTAAATTTTGAACCAACGAAGGTATCTCTAAATGTTTCTGGGTGGAATGTATTCAAACCAATTAATTTTTCTTTGTTGAATTTCTCTGTCATATTTGGTTATCAAGAGCATTGGCCGAATTTTTTCATGAGAGATGATGTCGATCAAATTCCGGGCTTCATTGGATGTGTTCAAGATATTTCAATCAATGGAGACATTGTCATTCCAAATCAGAACAGTGAACTTTATGGTGCTATTGAAGGTTGCTATAGGCGAGATCAGTGCGAAGGTTCACCATGCCATAATAGTTTCTGCAAAGATAATTGGCTCAGCTATGAATGTATTTGTTCTAGGCCTTATTTTGGTTCAGCTTGCGAATATAGTTACGATGCTGCAACTTTTGGCTACAGAAACGAGATCAGTAGGGCTGAGGTAGTTATTTCTGAAGTAGAGAAAATGGCTCTCACTTATGAAACTGACGTTTCTTTCTTCTTGAGAACTAGAAATGAATCTGGTGTTGTGTTTTATATGGGTTCATCCCTTAACGGGTCGAGTAACTGTAACTCTGAAGACCAAAATGTTTCTTTCCTCCTGGCCCGTCTTGTAATGGGAAAACTACAAGTGATTTTGACCTTGGAAAATGGGGATACTAAAGAGTTAAATCATGTTAAACAATTGGATAATGGTGACAATTACTTCATTCAGGTTTTTAAAAATAGGACTTTCATCACCGTCAAAGTCAATGACTCATCCGTAAGTAGTATTTTGCCTCCTAGTTCTTCACCTTGTCAAGAAATCCTATACATAGCTGGTCTGCCAAAAGTAGCTAGACAGAAGAGGCAAATCTATTCGAACAATTTCCAGAGCAAATTTGATATTTTATTGCTGGATGATTTTTCATTTTTTAAAGGTGTCATCCAAGATTTCAGAATAAATGATAAGGAAGTGGTGTTTTACAAAATTAATGATCAAGGTACTGGTTTCCCTGAGGTTTTTGCTGAAGCTATGTTGTTTAATGTCAGGAAAGGTATTGTTAGTGATGATCCTTGCAATATCCTCATGCCTTGTCTACATAATTCTGAGTGCAAAGACATCTGGAATGAGTATATTTGTATTTGTCCTGATGATTACCGTGGTAAAAACTGCCAGGAGAAGAAACCTTGTGCAGAAAACCAGTGTCCGCTCGATTCTGAATGTAGAAATCTTGATGTTGGATATGAATGTGTTGCAAGTGCTGCATTTAATGGAAAGCAAAGTGGAGTGCAGTACCAGATTCAAAGTATTAATCAAAATGTGACAAATATTACTTTCTCGTTTCGATCCATGTCTAGTGGCACCATTCTCTGGCTCGAAAGTCAACAAAAATCTATTTCAAATCACTTTTTACACATCGAAATTATCGAAGGCATACTGGAAGTGAAGTGGGACCTTGGTCCTTCGTATGAAAATCTAGCTCTGCATAAAACAGTTAGCCAAAAATTTGAATCCGAGACTGGTGGCTGGCAACAAGTAGAAATATGGTTTGATGGGAATCTTGTACACTTAAAAGTATCTGAAAATCCTGAAAATTTATCCGAAGATAACTATGCTATTGGCTTGACAGAGCTGCTAAATGAAGGTGCAAATGTCTATTTAGGATACAAACCCGATTCTTTAGATAGCAGTTACAAAGGATGCTTGAAAGATTTCCGCATCGGAGGGCTGCTGTTGTCTTTCTTCAACACTACTGTTTTCCACGACATGAATAACCCTTTCCATCTGATTGAACAGAAAATTGAGATTGGATGTATTCTGTGCTGGGATGAAGACTGTGTGCATGGAAGGTGCAACAACCGTTCAGAGTCCTACTCCTGCGATTGTGATGATGGATATGAAGGGCAGAGTTGTGAGGTCGATATGTGCTTCAGTCAAAACCCTTGCATGAACGGGGGATCCTGCTTCCATCAAATGGCACAGTATGGCTTGATGTGTTCCTGTCCAAAAGAATTTGCTGGACCAACGTGAGTGATATGTTTTATTGTGTAGACTTTTTCATAGTTGCCAAATCTACATTTTTTTTTTTTTTTTTCAAGATAGTCTTCCTTATTTTGGCAATATCTCCTTTTTTTCCCTTACATTCAAATATTTCTTCCTTTTTCTTGAATATTTAAAAAATACATATTCCATAAATTTACATAACAAAACCATAAATTTAACCAAAATTTCTATGAAGAATTTTCGGTACTTCTCTATTATCCCATCGACCACTTTTCATAACAACAAAAAACTATTGCCAAACTGTAATGGCAAATAAACGGGAGAACGTTGCCATTGGGATATCAAAATAAATAAATAAATAAAATATAAGAAATTTGGCCGTTTAAGGACACAATTGTTATTTTAATTAATGAAATAACTAATAAAGCAGTAAAACATAATGAAAAATACAGGCAAATGTCAAATTAAAAACCACTTGATGACATAACAAACACGTATAATGCTTCTTACATCAAGTAAATGGGACTGCATTTTTTAAGTTTAATCTTACATTTTTGCCATAGTTTTTGTTATGAAAAGTGGTCGACAGGATAATAGAGGAGTACTGAATTTTCATTGACAGCTGAATCTGTTGTTACAGTACATTATCAGGTGTAAATTAATTTTTCTAAATAAGTATAAAAGTAAAAATAGTTTTTTTTTAAATGCACTCTTTTACTCTTTAAATACTCTCTTTTTTAAAAATACACCCTTTTCTGCCCAATGTTTATCTTGAAAATCATGCTTAATTTCATGACTGCCATTCATGATTTTTCCCAAAAATTTCCATTACGATGCATTAATTTGGCACCGAACCCGATTATGGAAAATTCGTCCATTTGTTTTTGCTTGGTAGAAAGCACAAACTAGTAAATATATAATTTATTTTATTTTATTTTTTAAGATTAGCAGCAGAAAAAAAAAAAAAAAAGCATCAGTTAAACTAGCTATTCAGAATTTGTAAATTATTTTCTCAATGTATAATAATAGTTTATTTATTATTAAACTGTTAGTTGATAAAAGTGTGATTTTTTAAATTATTCACACTTTATTTTATTCATTTTTATTTAATTTTCTACTTTTTTTTAGTGCTTTTAAAACATTATAATTTTTGTTATTAATAAGAGGGAGGATGGGAGAATGAAATTTTGAAGCTAAAATTTTCCTTTGCATTTTTATTTCCAGTTGCTCTGAAAACAATTATTGCAAGTCCATGCCCTGCCTAAATGGAGGAACTTGTCAGCAAACGCCAGGTTCTGGCACGTATGAGTGCAGCTGCCAAAGTTATTTTGAGGGCAGAAACTGTCAGGAAAGGGTAAGTACTTCTCATTTCCATTTGCCTATCAAATTTTTAACCTAATGTTTTTCAATATATATTTTTAGCAACAGAGTTTCTTTCTCTGTGAACTTTTTTGTTGTCATTAGAAATGTATTGTGCACTTTTGGATGGCTGCCAAAAACCACTTGCTATTTTCATCTGACATTTTGAGTTTTTTTTTTTTTTTTTTTTTTTTTAGTTAGCAGATATTTTATTGGTGTTAAAGGACTACTGTATAGGGGATTTCTACAATACTAACAGACTTTTGCCTCTACCCCCTCCCCCTTCCTTTCCCTTTGAATAATTTGTTGATTGAAATTTTAGTTGATTGGTATTACAGGTGTAACAAATAGTATTTTGGACAATTATCAAAATGAAAAAAATTATAAAAATAATTTTGATTGTAAATAAAATATTCTTCTTTTTACGTTCAATTGGGTTTACATCCAAGCATTGCCATCATGGCTACAATGTCCTTTAAATGAATACCATTTAAAGGACATAATTTTCTGAATACCATTAAAGGTTTTATGACAGTTCTCAAAAAAATATTTTTCCCTGGTCAACAACACAAATTTTATACATTTTCTGATGGATTTTTAAGCATAAAAGTATGATTATTGAAGTGATTTGTAATCAAAGAGTGTTTTCATTTTCTGATAAATGAATTAGTATATCTTGAGTTACAAGCAGTAGCTGTCTCAGGGCAGTAATTTTTTCTCTTTTCTGTGTTGCTGCATCCAAACTTTTGCTTCAAAATAGCAAGCAGTTTTGGCAGCCATCCAAAAGTGGACAACACACACACACACACACAGATATATGTATATAATATATATTTTTTTACATGAGCACTTTTATATTTAAATGCAATGATAATATCTAGAAATTTAATATTCTTAGCTTGATTTTTATAAATATTTTTTTCTCAATTCTTTTACAAGCAATTCACTTTTCCAAGAAAAATAAATAAATGGAATGGAATACCATAGTGTGTCTCTTCTTCTCCTTCTATATATCAATTTAATTATATTTAATTACATATATTTAATCTGATTTAATTTTTATGCGCTACTTATTAGTTTATCATACTAACATTTTTAGTATAAAAAACCCTGCCAGTAGTTTTTGATTAGGATTTATGTAAAATGATGTATTTCAATGTATTAAAATCTGTTGAATTAATTAATATACTCTCGCTTTCAGCCAGGAACTTATATCAATTAAAATATAGCAAGTTTTGGCATGAGATATAAAAAAATATTGTTTCCAGTGAAATTTTAGAAAGGTCAAAATTTCATTCTTAGACCTCTCCCTTTACCTAGTTATGTATTAGTACACCAAGTGATATAGTACAAGGTTTAAAATTAGAAATAAAAAGATGGGTATTGATGGTGCCTAACCATTTTCCTTTAGTTGCCAAAATGTTCTACTTAGGTGCGGTTTTATAATTAATTTATCTTTATGTGCTTGCAGTAATGGCTTGTAAAAAACCCGAGTTAAATAAATAAATAAATAAACAACCCAGAAGGGTACACAAGCAGCTACCCACTACAACCCTCAGGGTTGTTAAAAAAAAAAAAAAAACTTTCTTTTAAACCAACTTTTCAGTTGTAAATGATGAATTTTGCAGTTAAGAAGCACCCACTTTCCCACATTATAAAAAATTGTTGCTCTCTAGAGGACTAAATTAGATACATTATTTCAACTTTATCTCCTTAATTCAGAGATGAGTAATGTGATGTGGTCCAGGCATATTACGATCATGTATATAAAGTAAATGTAACAATGTGTGAAATAAATTATATTATTCAAAAATCTATAATCTGAACAACTTCTGGTCCCATGGAATGCAATATAAAGATTCTCTACTGTATATTCGTTTTCAGACATATTTGGCCATGTTTACAAGGTATCTATACGTTATCTACATAATGCACAACCTCAAGTTTTTAGGTTTGCATTATAAAGATCTTCTACTGTATATATGGTTAACTGTTAAATATTTTCATTCTTTTTTCCATTTTTATTGTTACTATTTCTTTAAAAAATGTGATTGAATTTTCTGAAATATGTACAATGTATTTATACAAAATTTATTTATTACAGAAAACACTTGATTGCAATGAAGTTGAATGTCTGCATGGAACTTGCCTTAATGTTGATGTAGATGAAATAAACAAGGTAATTAAAGTTTTGAAAGTTTTTTAAATGTTGTTTTATGATTTTTGGTATGATGATTTGTTACTTTCAAGTTAATTAATTTAAAAGTTCTGTTTCGAAATATAATACTGCATTAAAAAACTATTTTCATATTATTCCAATATCTTATGTTTAACATAAAGTATTTTTGATATTACTACAATTTTAGCTGTACTAAATTCTTATTTAGTTCTGCTTGCTTTTGTAATTACTTACCTAAAAAATAATTTTAACTGCAAACAAACTTTTTTTTTTCTTTTATTGAATTTTTCTTTTAGGTGTTCAGTTTATTTAATCCTTAAATACATCAATTAATATTTTATTGCAATAATAATAATAATAATAATTGTAATATGCAGTTAGATTTAATGTATTGATTAATAGGAAATGTTGAAAAGCAATTTATCAAGTTGTTTTTAGAACAAACTGAAAATTGTTTGCATTGGATGTTTGTATGGTATTACTTGTTTAAAGTTCTATAAACTGGAATAGTGTAGAAGTTTCACCATGAGAAGGTAACTGAACATCATTCAAAATCAAATTTTTTTTTTCCATGTCATTTTTATGTGTTTTAATCTTGATCCTTGCACATTGCTAGATCAATGTGACCCTTTCCCTTTTAAATGAGCTCAGCTATTTCTTTAACATCTATTGTTTCCCTTGATACTTCACTTGCTTTATCTTCATTGGGGACATGTTCTGGATCATCCAAAAAGTCAAGATCTGAGAAGTTCACATCTTCCTTCAGTAATAATACTTAGGTGGTTGTAGGTATTCAAAGTTTTCTTCAGACAATATTTGAGTAGAATTCCAATTTGTTTTGGCCATTTCAATTTAGAAATGCTTCAAGTCAAAATAATAATAATAATAATAAATAATAATAATGAAAACACTCAGAGTTCCCACTAAATAAGATAATATCGTGTATAATGTCAGAGATATGTAACATATTCAGTTCAATGTGTTACTACTAAGAATGATAATCTAAACTAAATGTATAGTTACTCATCAAACACTTGCTTTCAACGTAAATTTGATTTAATAAATATGAGTTACTTTAACTACATATATAGAAAACAAACCTCGACGTTTCGGTTAATCTTTATAACCATCATCAGGAGAAAAAACCTTCATAAATATGAACAGCAAAAATTAAAGTGTGTTACATGATTGAGTCACAATATTCAATCTGCCAAGACGCTCAAATTTGATTTATTAAATCAAATTTACGTTGAAAGCAAGTGTTTGATGAGTATTTATATGTGCAACGTAAAGTCCTTATTAATTATAAATGTATAGTGTTGTACACTTGGGCAAATCTATCACACATAGAGGTCTGTAATTTGGTTCTGGATAGGAGAAAACAGATCCAGATTCACCCAAGACTTGGATGTTTAATTTTTTTTATAATTAGCTGATATATTAATTAAAAATCCTCACTAATGAACAAACTTCAATTATCTTCACTTCACTGCCAGTACGATCACTGTGGGGAAAACATGGTTTTTCAAGCACATAGCTTGCAGACAGTAGGATAACATACCATTTTTCCTATCATTTAAAATTGTGATCACTCATTGCTGAAAAGAAAATGTAAAAAAAAAAATAATAATAAAGACACCTGCAAATGGCCAGTATCTTCTCAGTACAATGGTACTTTTTATTTAAAAATATAAATATGTGAACGATTACTATTTTTAAAAAAAAATACTTTCTGAAGTTTTTTTTCATATATTCTGTTTTTGTACATTTTAAAATAGCAATCGCCAAGACTTAGATGGAGTTATTTAAAAAATTTTAAAAAACTGTGTTTAGACTGTACTTTTGTGGTACTGAGGATATCTTTCATGTGTTTTATATTGTCTGTTTTGGGGTATTTTAATTGGCAGGGTTCAAATGAAGTTATAGAAAAACAAAAAATACCTACCTGTTATTGATACTTTCGTGGCACTAATAATATATTTTATTTTTAAAAATATAAATATTTACTATTTCAAAAAAAATTTCTGGATGTCATTTTCCTATTTTTGGTTTTTCTGCAGTTTTAAATTTCTATCCCCATAGCCCCGATGAGAATACCAAAAAAAAAAAAAATAAATAAAATAAAAAAATAAAATAAGCGTCAATTGGTCAATGAAAAAAAGTTGTAAATTTTCTCAAATGGTCATAGAAAAAAGTTTGTGAAATTCAATCGGTCACGAGGTGATGAGCTATGAATCTCTTCAATTTTCCATTAAAATTTGCAGTTTTTGTTGTTGTTCTGTAGGAAAAAGAATTTTGCATTAAAGATTTTCTGCCAGTGTCAATTCAGAAATCTGCAAAGCTCTTGGTCCCAGGTCATACAAATTTTTGAGAGTGTACTGTATATAATATGATTTTAATAAAGCAAATTATTCAATAGCATGTAATAATTGCAGTAAATTTAATGTGTCTGTAATAATGCAAAATATAATAATAATAACAATTAAAGAAAGAATTAAGAACTTGAATCCCCTTAAAATTTAGACTGAAGGGGGAAATTCTCTCCTAAAATTAAATACCTATTTCAAACTCTGAATTTTATGTATGCCTGTTTAAATATTATCTTCTGCCTGTTGATAACATGATGTCAGATGTTAATCTTTGTTTTTCATCATAGAAAAAAAGGGTTTATGTTTTTGACTTTGGACAATATATAAGATTCTTTGTTCCCTAATAAAATGGAATCAGTTGGATAGATTTTAAATAAATGTAGTACAAAAATATTTGTCTTTGCTTTTTGTGTGTCACAGGATAAAGTTATATAGTCTATGTTTCCTAAAATAACAGGATATCTCCAAATTGTTTGTTCTATTAAAAAAGTATGTATTGTAGTTAATGAAGGTGTAACAATTATTCATCACCAATCATAATAAAATGTTAATAAATAAATAATAAACACATTTAAAAAAAAAAAAAAAAAAGAAAGAGGAATAGTTTTACATGAAACCATTATGGCTGTAAATATTGAAATAATTTGATTATGTCATAAAAGTTGAATCTTTGTGCTTTTCTTCTGTTTTGTTTTCGTTCAGTATCAAGTAATTCATGCAATATCATGTGTCATTTCTTAGGGTCAGGTTTGTTTTAGTACTAATAAATTGTTACTTGTATTTTTCAGTTCAAGTGTGTCTGTCACGATGGTTATGAGGGATTGTTTTGTGAAAACATCACCGATTTCTGTAGTAACTCCCCCTGTGTAAACAATGGCAACTGTACAGTCTATGAAGGGCCAAATTTTGCTGCCTATCAGTGCGACTGTGAAGTAGCCTTCACTGGTGTTCATTGTGAACTCAACGTGGATGAATGCGAGTTGAACCCCTGTGAGCACGGTCGGTGCATTGATGGTATTGGAAAACGTAGATGTGAATGTTATCCTGGTAAGAAATATTTTTTAACCATTTGAGGATGGGTGTTTTGAGTGTCGACGAGGAGTCATTTGTTCTTGAAAGATGTTCTAGCAAGTGCTTCATTTTTCTTTCACTTATTGTTTGTTAATCATGCCACTCCAAAGTACAGGTTAACAATAACTGAGGAAAAAAGATGTTTAGTAGATTTTAAGACTGTTATAGTCTTTAAAGAACAGATGACATCTGGCCAATACTAAAACCACCCATTCTGAAAAGGTGAATATATACTGTATTCCTCTTTGTAGCATTAATTTTGTCCAGGGCCAAAACTAGGATTTTTTCACATGAAGCAAACATAACTTTTAGTCTGTCCCCCTCACCCCTCCTCCCCCTGCTTTCCAAAGTACATTATTTATATTAAAATAAATGATCAACGTAAAAATAGCACAAATAAAAATGTATAAAATAGCAAACAGCTGTTTCGCCATCATCACTGACAAATTTAAAAAGATTAAAAACTGATTTAAAAGTTTAAGCCATGTATGTATGCTTGTGTCTCTACACATGACCAAGATAGAATGGCGGTGAGTTTTTAAAAACAACAGTGTAGTCAGGAGTCACATGTGACGTAGGAGACAAATAGAAGCACTCGGCCAGACTGGACGAGTTTAACTATTGAGGAGAAAAAGAAGGAGTGGGTGTGAAGAGAATGAATTAAATGAAAGGTAGCCAGACATTTGAAAAATTTTGTGTACTAGACATATTATTAACTAAGCTGCCTGAATTCTTCCGTGCATGATAAGCTTCCCAAAAATCAATGTCGTAAATCGATGAGTCCTTCTGAAAAATTAAAACTGTGATTGCTGGACCATAAATTAACTCACCGCCATTCTATCGTGGCTGCGTGTGGAGGTGCAAGCATACTTACATGGCTTAATTTTAAATCAGTTTTTAATCTTTTTTAATTTGGCACTGATGATGGAGTTTTAGAGGCTCCGAAACAGCTGTTTGCTATTTTATATATTTTTATTTGTGCTATTTTTACGTTGATCATTTATTTTAATATAATGACACAAAATTCAATCCACCTATTTTAAATATATTATTTATAAACAGAAGTTTCTGATTCATTGATTTTATTTTAAATATGAAGTAACTGCTGGAAAGCATATCAATCTTAATATTTTTAGGTTGATTTCCTTAGAAATTGACCTGTTGTAATCATTTCATTCATATATACAGTAGAGTCTCTGTATAACAAAATCCAGTACAAAAATTTGTTACATAGAGAATAGCAAAAAAAATTCTTATTTAATGTGTAAATTTTGAAAAAAAAAATTGTTTTTGAGGTGTTTAATTAAGATTTTGAAACATTTAACTCTAAATATTAACTTGACATTGTATTTTTTAATTATTTAAACAGTTTCAAAGTGGAAAATAAACATTTATTTGCAAGCATAATAAAAAAAACTCATAAGGAAAACTTATATTTGTTTTAGATGAAGAAAACTGTAATTTTTGGTTGTTTTGATTTCAAAACTGTCACACCCTCTTAAAAATTTTCACTTTAACAAGGAATGCAGAAGTATATAAGAGAATCATTTATTTATTATCATTAAAGTGAAAATATATACTATCCTTAATGTGATAACGGTATGCATAAGAGCTTTTAATAAACAGATCAACAAGTTTTGTGCGCTCAATCGGCGACATTTTCAAGATCAATAATGATAAATAAACTAATTTCACAAATTTTTTAGTGAAAATGAACAAAGTAAACAAAATAATGAATAAGTTAGAGGTACTTAACTTTGAAAGATAAACCGCAGATCAGTGAATGAAAGTTGATTCCACGTGGTTCTGAAGCTTTTTCTGAACAAATGAAGAAGATTTTTTGAAAAAATTCATTATATGGAGAGATATCTTTTGCTATATGAAGATTATTTCTAATGTATTCATTGAAAAAATTGACTGTTCCTGCTAAAAATTCGTTATATAGAGAAATTTGCTCTACAGAAGTTTGTTATAGAGAAACTCAACTGTATATATATACAGGGCTTTACAAATTGGATGAAATCTGGTAGCTAGCAAAAAACTTTACTCGCCAGTAAAACATGTTTACCTCTCTCCCGTCACTGAATTTCAAAAAGTACAAAAGTTTTTTATGAATTAATTGAGAAAACATAATAATAAACACAGTTTAAAATTATTAGTTATGTACTTTAGAATAGTATATAATTTAGAAAGATAAATATAAACTGAGTTTTCTAATGAAACGTATCAAAATTATATATCTCTGAAAAGAAAAAAAGAAACAGAACTACTGTAAATACTGAGATGACATGTTCGGGAAATGCTGATTGCCAAATACTTCATATGTCCGGATAGTTGGGGGTTACAAAATCTATATCTGATGAGGTGAGCATTGGTGAAATAGTGATGTACGAAAACAATTTTTTTGCATATTTTCCTGTCAAAGTTAGTCAAATAATTCTAATTTTGGTAATTAATAATTCTAAAAATAATTCTAAAATTTGGTTTGAAGAACTTATTTTTGCCAAATTAAAAATAAAAGTTGAAAATATATTTTATTTCTGAATATTTTCCAACTTTGCAACTTCCATAATAAGACATCTTATGAGAACTTTAAATTGAAATGCCATTTCTTAGGTCAAGTTTTGTACCAAGGCCCAAAAAAAAAAAAAAAAAAAAAAAAAAACACCAGATTAAATAACTTGTTTGCCAGTGTCTACCTGGCGACTGTATTTGTCAAGCCCTTGTATATATATTGGCACCCCTTTGTGCTCACCTAATGGAAAAACCAGCCCTGTTCAAAGCAAAGAATATAGCAATGAATGCATTTTTACTTTTGGTTATCCAATTGCGTGACTTTATTGTCCACATTTTATTTTTATTTTTTCTATTGAAAGACTAATCAAATCTTCTTTTGACACTCTCTTTCTACACTTGTGCCCGGGACATATGCCCAGCTTGTTCTCCCCTAGTTTCGGCCCTGATTGTGTCTAGTGTTTTTATGGCTGAATTTATAATATACTTCTTAAAAATTCTGTGTTTTTCTGATTAAATTTATAATTTAGCAATCAATCAGAAATTCATGACTTGTATCAAAACTGTGCTTGATAAAATTTTGTGAGTATTTTTTTTTTTCTAGAGCTAATATTGAAAAATACATAAATCATAAGATTTTTGGGAAATTCATGCACTTTTTGAATCCTATCTCACTGTGAAATTGAATTAAATGAAAAAAATTCATATTCTGAAAGATCAGAACATTGAAAATCCCAAAGTATTGTTTATGATTTTAAATGTAATAAATTAAAAATTTTAATTTCAGTAAAAAAGGGGGTTCTTCCATTTTCCCTATTTGTTTAGTTCCTGTTGTAGATTATTGAGGCCTACTAAATTTAGAGGTTGGCCAGTGCCTCATATGCCTATGCTTTAATGTGGCCTTGTAAGGAACACCTTTCACTCTGAAGTAAAACATTTCATTGTAAACCTGTATAATTTTTATAAAATGTTTACAGTGAAATAATAATTGTGTAGATTATTGAGGCCTACTCAATTCAGAGGTTCTGGGGCAGTGCCTCATATGCCTATGCTTTAAGGTGGCTTTGTCAGGAGCACCTTTCACTCTGAAGTAAAACATTTCATTGTAGACCTGTATAATTTTTATAAAATGTTTACAGTTAAATAATAATTGTGTAGAAAATGAAAGTGGGGTGACAAATACAAATAGTTCCCACAATACCAATCTTTGTCATGCCAAATAAATGTGAGCTGAGATTATCAATAAATATCATTGACTGCATTAAATTTTAAGAAATGATATATAGAAGTTTCTCACTGTGCTATGAATATTGAATTTATCTTCCTATTAATTATAGGTTACAAAGGTCAGGACTGTCAAGACAGAATCCAGCATTGTTCCGAGGGTGTCTGCTACAATGGGAGTTGTGAACCTGATCTGTCTACGAATTCTTATAAGTGCAAATGCAAGCCAGGCTACATTGGAAGCCACTGTAGTGTTTACAATGAATGCGATGATTCCAAGTGCAATTACCAAGGGACCTGTGAACCAACTCATGATGAACACGAATTATTCTTCATTCACAAATGTAATTGTAGAGATGGATTTAGTGGCACTGATTGTACAACAAAAGTAAGTTTATTTCTTCATTAATTGCTGCGATAGTCAAGCATTTTTTTTTTTTAGATTTATTGTACTAAAACTGTAATAGCAAACTTAATAGTTTTGATTAAAATTACGTTTGTGAAAAAGCATTGATCAGTTTTGGACTAATATTTCATTTTAAGGAATAATTTATCTATATTAATAAAAATATAGTGTTTGTGTGTCTGCCATAATATATAGCACATAAAGGTTTGTAAATGTCATTCCAGATAGTCTGAGACTGGTCCCAATTCACCTGGGGAATCAGAAATTAAATGCTGCAATTGCTTGAGAACTTGTTGTTAATATCTGCATAGTCGTTAATAATAGGAACTGTAAAATTTTATTGTTCATTTAAAATAAATACAGTTCACACAAAAAAACAATTAAATATTTCAAAAAGATTTAAATGGTTTCATGCTTTTTTTCAGTTTGATCTTGTTTGATTTCTTTATCACTCCTCCCCCTTTTATATGCCACTGGATATTTGAGATATCACTGAAAAATCTCTTAAATTTCTGCTTGCCCACTCTGTCTCCCATAGCACTGTTTAAAATCTTTAAAAATCTAATTTTTAAACTAATTTCTTCCTTATTTGTTTCTGCAAATAAGGAATATATATAAGGAATATACAAAATTTTTTAACAAATTGTTCAAAATGCTCACCATTCACTTTTACAAAAGCTTGAAAATGAGGGATCATAGAATTGATGGTAACTCTGATCTAAGTCATCCCAAGCCTTGATAATTTTGCACTGCATACAATCCACACTGGAGATTTTTCTTACTCTTTAACTTTTCTTCTAAGTCACCCCAAACACAGAAGTCGAGTCAGTTAAAATCAGATTTTTCGAAGATCATTCATCCTTTGTTAAATATCTAAGCAGATGGACATCGAAGAAGGCCAATGTCATTTTTTCTACATGTTATGGCCCCAATTCTGCTGGAATATTCCATTAGGGTTATTTTGCTGCCATATGGCCAATACTTCGTCTTGCTATGTTTTAGCATTAATCTTTATGTTTTTACCATTAAAAATGAAAGGTGATTTTATCATCGCAGTAACTCTTGCCCAAGCCATTAATCCTTTCAGAAAAAGCAACTGGGTAACAATTTTTTGGCATTTCTCTGCATTGAACATACCAGTTGCCAATCATTCTAACAATTGTGTGCCTTCTTGATGTGGAATAATTTATCATTCAACCACAAAACATCTTTCACACGGTGCATCTTGAAAATTTGGAGCATCTTCTTTCGTCTCATTAGTTTCCTTGTCTTGACAAATGTTCCCTGTGGTACAAACAATAATTATACAGTCCGAGAGAGTTTTTAATAATGTTCTGAACATTTTGACGAGAAATATCCAGACTCTTTGCAAAGAAATTCAAGTTTACGTCGTCATTTTGGAAAATCCCCTTCTTGATGATGTTGGGATTTCTTCGGGTACTTACAGTGGGTGGTCGGCCAGATTTCTTTTTTACACAAGCATTTCCTACTGATTTTCACTGTTTAAATGACATTCTGAGCAGTTCGAAGTTCTACTTTTAGGCAAGATGCAATCCTTGAAGTCTTCTCTCCAGTTACCGTATGTTGAGCTATGGTTAAACAATGAACGCAAGTCTTCATAAGCACCTCGAAAGTAAATAAGTAATATATCACAAGAAAATTAATAAAAAATGCTACAAAAATTTTAAAAATAAGAATGTTTTATCCGATTTTAGTTGTGAAATATCAATGTCAAACAACGTGCCCATAGTTTTTTAGCCACTCTGTACAGTGTTAAAAGTAATACAGAACCGTAAAAAATAAAAAATAGAAAAGTAAGCTTCTATCATATTTTTTTTTTATTAAAAAAAAAAGAGAAATTTGAAAGAGTGTATTTTTTTTATCAAGGGGGCTCTGCCGCCTTTACCTCCTGTTTGAGATATTTTTTAAATACATGAATGTAAAAGGAAACAGAACTAAATATTGCCTTTTAATGGGGAAGTAAATTTTACTCTTTCTTTTAAAAAAAAAGAAAATTAAATAAATTTCAAAATTTAGGAAGTGACAATGATCCTCCCCTGTCCTCTCTTTTCAGCACCCATCATGATAAGAATGCTTTGCAAAAAATTAATTTTGCCTCGACTTTCGTAATTATTTGAACAGATATTTTCTGCTTCTTGTTCATTTTATGTTTCTATATGTTATAATGAATGATTTTTTATTTATTTATTTTATTTTTCAATTTCAGTTATCTATCAGTGGAAATGAAGAGGATACGAATCTCGTCCTAATGATTTTGATCCCTGTATTCTCAATTTTCCTGCTGTTCGCCTTGATTGGAATGGTCGTTTTCTTGAGAGTTGCCAAAAAGAAAAGAGCCACACGAGGAACCTACAGCCCTAGTCGACAAGAAATGTTTGGCTCACGAGTGGAAATGAACCACGTCATGAAACCTCCGCCAGAAGAACGGTTAATTTAAGTCTTTTTAAAAAGTAATTGCGCCACATTCTCATCATACCATGGAACACAATTGTCTCCCATGGTGGTTTAGCAAATTAATCAACATGAACATTCTTGAAATTATGACCCATTTGACAAGAAATGTTTATCTCATGAATTGGAAAGAAAAATTGAGCCAATCTCATCATACCATGAAGCATAATTGTTTTGTGTCTTGATTTAACAAGTTAAACCGATATGAACATTTTTGCAAAAATATCGCAGCCAGCGAGAAATGTTTGGTTCGACAGGTGATTTGAACCATAGTTATATTTCCATCACAAGAAAGGTTAATCAAATTGATAAGTAATTGAGTCACATTCTCATATAATAATTATCCAATTTCCTTTCAAACCATGGTTTAACTTGCTGTTTTAATAAATTAAATCAATATGAACATTCTGAAAATGTCACATAGTCAGCAAGAAATGTTTCATTCAACAGATGAAATAAATCTTGTTATAAAATATCCACCAGAAAAATGTTTTAAGTGAGAAAATGATTGATCCACATCCTCTTAATATCGTGTGACATACTCGTTTTGTATGGTGATTTAGCTTGCAATTTTAATGAGCTACACCAATATGAGTGTTCCTGAAAATGTCTCATTCCATTTTTCATCAATTGTGTCCAAAATTATGGGTCGAAAGTTGATTGAAATTAAACATGAAATTTCTAACAGGTCAAGAAAAATTAATCTAAGTACAAAAATTATTGAGCTACATTCTCCTAATACCTTGAAACATAATTGCTTCATGTGGTTTTTAATTTGTGATTTTAAGCTTATATGAACGTTTCGTAAAATGTTTCATTCGATTCTCTCACCAATTGCATCCAATAGTATGACTCGGGAGTTAAAATAAAGCATGAAATCTCTGCCTGAAGAAAAATTAATCTAAGTAAAAAAATAATAATTGAGCTACATTCTCTTAATACCTTGGAACATAATTGTTTCATGTGGTTTTTAATTTGTGATTTTAAACTTATGTGAACGTTTCGTAAAATGTTTCATTCGATTCTCTCACCAATTTCATCCAAAAGTGTGACTTGAGAGTTGAAATAAAGCATGAAATCTCTGCCAGAAGATAATCTAAGTAAAAAAATGATTGAGCCATATTCTCTTAATACACTGAAATAAAGTCACATCATATGCTAATCTAACTTGTATTAGAGAACTAAATCATTATGAATATGTCACATTCCAATCTCTCATCAGATATCCAAAACCTGTGGCTCAAAAGTTAAAATTATGAATTAAAAAAACCTTTTTGAGACAAAGAATTAGATTTAAAAAATGTTAAAATACATTCTCATCATATTCTGAAATGGTCATTTAACATGCTGTGTTAACGAGCTAAACCAAAATGAATATTACTGAACGGGTCACATTCCATGAATTCAACAATTGCATCCAAAGCTTGCAGTCTTAACAAGTTAAACCAATATGAATGTATTTGAATACTGCATTCCACTCTTTTGCGTCCAAAACTATGATTCAAAGCAGAGCACATCACAAACACTCAGCGAGGAGAAAGATTAACATAAGTGGAAACAATGATTCATTGAGCCACATTTTCCTATTATCTTGAAACATAGTTGTTTTCCATGGTGATTTAACATGCTGTTTTTAATGAGCCAACAAATTTGAACATTCCTAAAAATGTCACATTCCATTTTATTTTTATTTTCATGGTTGCGTCCAAAACTCTATATAAAATATCTTTCACAAGGAGAATTTCAGAATTACTCGAACATTGTGTGTTTGATAAGGCATGATAGAGGTCGTATATTTGTGACTGTTGTATAGAGTGATCATGTTCATCATTATTTAAAGAGATTTATATATGAAGCATTTTTCTTCTTTAACACACCTTCCAGAAAACTCTCTTTGCCAATGTCCTTTTTTTTTTTTTTTTTTTCAAACTCTGCACTCAATTTGTGCTGTAGTTTTTCATCTGTATATATTTTTATGTGTATATTTATTTATCTGTAGTTTTTACTCCAACCTTGTATATTTGTTCTTGAATGTATTAGTGTATTGAATTGGCATTCTTTGGTTTTTAAAACAACCTGTGACTAATATTGATTTTTAGAAATGTTAATTTAAAAAGTATTATTTTTTTTATCCACTCTTGAGGGATTGAATCTACTTTTCTACCCTTATGTGGGAGTATTATAGATAGTTTTTGACCTAAGCCATTTTTAAGACATGGTATTTTTAAGCTATCCTAAAATATGTTACATTCTTCCATGCATTTTCTTTAAAGACTTCCATAATGCTGCTATACACATGATCAATTTAGCTACTTCTTTTTTATGCGGGACAAGAGGAGGGGGGGGGGATGCAATTGTTCTTTTTGGCAACCTGTTTCATACACACAAACAGTGTTCAATATTTACACAGTCCATTAAACATGTACATAAAGAAGCTATTTACTATATACAAACAGAAGTAACTTGTCTAATATGTGTAGTGAGAAACAATTTTTCTTAAACATAACAGTTCATCAGTTTTGTTTTGTTTTGTTTTCATAATTTATATTATTTGGCAACAAATCTTACTTTCTTAAACTCAAACTGCACCTATGCCATTTTAAAAGTGACACAAATTGTGTTTTTCTTTAATATACAGTGTGTTTCAAAAGTCCTGGACACATTTTTAAATTCAATAAAAGATCAAGCAGTTGGCATACAAGAGTGCGGTTTGGACGGAAAATGCTTCTTATGATCTGAAATTTTGTTAAAACAAAAACAAAAAAAAATTCTTATAGAGGGCGTTGTTTGTGGTCAGTTATCGAATAGGTAAAATGCCTTTATACATAACAATGGCAAGAGACTCACAATGCGTATGCACAGTTTTTGTCCAAACTATGGCAATCCACATTACAGAGCTTCACAATACTCACCCTCCTGGGTTCGATTGGGCGAGTGAGGATGGATAGATGAATATTGTTAACTTCTGAAATGTGGGTTGCTATAGTTTGGACAAAAACTGTGCATACGCATTGTGCGTCTCTTGCCATTGTTATGTATAAAGGCATTTTGCCTATTCGATAACTTTCCAGAAGCAACGCCATCTATGAGAAATTTTTTGAACTAATTTTTTTCATTTGCTTAAACAAAATTTCAGAACATAAGAAGCATTTTCGTCCAAACTGCACTCTTGTGTGCCAATTGCTTGATCATTTATTGAATTTTAAAATGTCTTTAGTACTTTAGAGATACTCTGTAGTTTTTAATATTTTTGGAAGATGGGGGTCAAATGGAACTCATAGTACTGTTCTATGCAATAAAAGATGGTGCTCTACACCTCACAAAACCTACAAGAGAAAACTTTTATTACATAAAAAGTATCATGAGGTCAATATGACCTCAGTCTCCTAAAAGTTAAAAAATATATACTAAAGAAAACCACATGTGTGTAACATTTTTATGCAGGTCTTAAATAATAATACATGGAAAGACATAGCATAATCCATGATGATTTAAAAATGGCTAGGGTCAAATAGCCCCTGAGATACAACACAAAGGTTAATTAAAAGGTTTTACGGTTTGAACAAGAATCATTGCTATGAATTTAAACTCTCTTGGAGTGAAATTCAGTGTAATCCTATTTATTTATTATAAATTATTTTTATAATAATTTTAACCTCATGCATTGTATATGCCATGCAATAAGATATATTTGTTGTTTCGTAGTTTCACCAGAAAACTATTTATACGTCCAAATATTCAACTCAGATATTCTGTACACATATCTGTAATTATTCTGAACGAAATATTACTCAATATTTTTATACTCACATATTTTATCAGTAGACAATCCATTCTCATTGTGATATACTCAGACTATATTATAATATACAAATACACAAATAAGTGTGTTTACATTCCGAGCCGTTTTTACTAGACTTTCTAAAAAAAAAAAAAAAAAAAAAAATTATCTTTGTGCAAAAATTATATTTGTGTATATTTTAAGACTTTTAGACTTTTTGTCTTTAATTTTTCTGACAACAATGACAAATTTATCAATGCTAAAGCTCAACAAAGAGTGCTCAAAAGCTTAAATAAAGTTCTATTTAGAGAAAATTGTTAAAACATTGTTTTTCTAGATCGTCTGTTTTATTGCAATTAAATTGTTTCTATTTATTTAAAAGTTGAGGTTTTTTTTTTAAGATTAAGCTTTGTATTCTGCATTTGCTTTAGTAATTTTCATTGTAAATATTTTTTTTTTTTTAACAGATTTGTGATTTGTTGTAAAATTATGTTTTACGATGTGTCGTCTCACTTCATGAATTGTGTGTTGGTTGTATATGTAATAATAATGTACACACTTACTGTTATTTTGATAATGAAATTTGTTACACAATCGTACACACTCAGTCATTATTTTTAATATGAATGTTTTTGTCCGTTGTTGTTGTTTATGTGATAAATAAATCCGTCCTCTGTTTCGGTTGGAATGAATGATAAATTTGTGTGTAACTGTTTTTGTAATTTTACTTGTAAAGAAAAATTGATAATAAAAACTTGATTGAATTTAAAAATGTGTTATTTTGTATATTATGCTTACAGTTATTACTGTTACACTCTTGAGGGGCTACTTCACTCAGTTGAAAACACCCGCTCGCTAATGTTAATCCTATGAGGAAAAATTTTATGATATCTCGTTCACATTTCAATATTTTTAAATGATTTTTTTTTTGCATTGGATAGCTGAAGTCAATCTCTATGTAGGCCCTTTTTTACTTTTTCGATTTTGGTTCTAGTTTTTTTGAGAATATGTTTTCACTTTCAGAACCAGTTCCAAAAGTGAAAGTATCTTAATAAAAAAAAAAACTTGTGATCAAAAACAAAAAAGTACAAAAAGCCCTGCATAGAGATCGACCTCAGCTATCCAATGCAAAAAAAATCATTTAAAAATATTGAAATGCGAAGAGATATTGTAAAATATTTCTGCCATAGGATTAACGCCAGCTGGGAAGACCGAGCTATGCTCGGTTAAAATTAGAATTGTGTTCAACTCGTCAAATTTCAATCTTTTGATAGACTTCTAAGTCTTTTGCAGATTGTAAGATTCACTGTCCAACTTCACAAACTTTAGGTTTCGACCAAAATACTTCCTTATATGGATTGATCGCGAGAAAGATCTATGTATCCTGATTGGTTGAATTCTGTTTTCGAGAACGTTCTATGGTCTCTGTTTGGTTGAATCATGTATCATGGTTCCTATTGAGAATTTCTAGAAAATTTCTTCAGATTCTGAAAGCCATTTTTTTGGCCAAATTAGGGGACATTCTTTCATTTGGCGCCAAGCATGTGTTTTGGCATTGGTAATCTTAAAAGTTGATTTACCTGCCAAATCTCACCAATGTCAACATTTCGCCAAATTTGGTGAAATGTTGCCGACTTTGTTTACTGCCAGCTGTTCAACAACTTAATAACTGTTTCAACCTTCATTCCCATTCAAATGCATTGACCCGTAGTAGCCCTAAAATGACGCCCTAATCAAACTTTCTCGAACGTGTGACCTAGCTCAATCTTCTTTTGGTACCCCAAAACAGTAAGATACAAAATTTTGTCAATCATTAGAGCTGTTTTTAAGATAAAATTTGCATACATACAGATATAGACACACGATTTGCTTGTATTATAATATATAATTAGCAAGCAGGTGTTTTCGACTGAGTGAAGTGGACCCTTAATAAAAAATTACGCTCTTTTATTTAACTCAACTTGTTTTTTGTATGTAAGGATGGAATTTTTTAATTGATTTTTAACTCACTTGCTGGTACGGTAGAAAATTATGTACGCAGGTGTTTCCAATGACAATACAACATTTTAATATTTTTAGAACTTAATTAGTAATTAATGACTTAATTTTAAGGCATTTTTCCATTAACTCATCACAGGTGATTAATCGCCCAATATTCTTTAGGGTTACAATTGTATACCAGTTACAACAGTGGATTTAATGATGCACCAAAAAAGGCCAATTGGCTATGAAACTGCAACAATACAATATTTTAAACACACAAAATTAGAAAATTAATTTTTTTGTAAATATTGTAATAATTAAGAGAATACTTTTATCAATTAACAGCTTAATATTAATTAAATTATGAATATATGTTAAGAAAACAATTTACAGATCCTGAATAGGTAGTTTAAATGATGCTTTTTTTTTTCCTTTTCCTGTCGTCTTAAAGGGTGGGAGGGACATACTTTCAAATAAATTTGCTAGCTCATGTTTTGTATCAAGTGTAAGAGAAAGCTGGAAAATTTTTCATAATCCGGTTTGATGTCCATGCCAAATGAATGTACTGTAATAGAAATTTTTTGGAAGAATCTTAAATTGCAGTCATGAAAATAGATGTGATTTTCAAAATAAACATTGAATGTAAAAGAAGACACTTTAAAGAGTGTATTTAAAAAAAAGAAAACTATTTTTACTTTTATATTTATTTTATAAAAAAATGTTTAGAGATACTCTCAGTTTGACTCAAGAAATTTACCATTTTGCCAGTCAGTAAGGCAGTGTCTTTGAGCGATTTCAGCCCATAGCAGGACCCAATCAAGCCAAACAGAGTCCCAAGGCCTGGTATTTATTTGGGGGGCCCTTTTCTATACTGTCACTGAAAATTTTAACATTTTCTGTAAAGACATTAATATATGAATAGATGTTTACATAAATATTTCTTGTTTTTAATCTTATCTGACCCTAAAAGTCCAAAAAATGGATTATAATCAGTGCAAAGTCAAAATATATTTCAAATATTAGCTTTATAAAAATTGCATACCAAATTTGGGAGGGCTCTAAAATCAAGGAGCCCTAGCGCTATAGCCTAGTTGGTCCATGCTTTAATCAGGCTCTGGCCCATAGTAAATATAAACATCTTTGTTGTCAGGAAATTTTACATAAGATATTTTAACAAATTGTATAAATATCTACAATACTGTTGAAGTTGGTTTAGTGGAAATTTTAAAATGTGGGTTTATATATTTTATTTCATTAGATTCACAAAATGTTCAGGGTTTAGCATCTTTGTGTGTTCCCCCAAAAAATGACAAAGGTAAACTTTGAACTCTTAAAATGTAATTTTTTTTATGTGCAACTGATTAAGAAAGTAGTGAAGACAAAATATTTCTGTGATACAGAATGTTTATTTATGAAGATGAAACACATACTTGACACTTGACAGCATAGGAGTACAGTTTTGAAAATTATTGGTGGGGCTCAACTCTTTTTTTACACAAATATGTGTATGTGAGTGTAAAAAAGATTGATTACCAATTTAATGTTGCTTTTTTAACTCCATTTTAAAGAAATTAAACCGAATCGTATACTGATAAATAATCACAAGTTAAATAAAACATTAAGACTATATAAAAATTCGAATGTACAGACCTGTTTATAAAATGATATTCGTGAATCGTTCATAATAACATCGCAACAAAAATTTACTTTAAAAACATCTTTTTTCTTTTTTTCGGAATATGAATTCTTTTTTTTTAATTTTAATTTTTTCTATAAAAAGTTCAAACATTCAGCATTTGATTCTAATTTTTAAAAAAAATAGAACATAAAGGGAAAAAGTTTTCTTAATGTTTATCCCTATAACAAAAGAAAAATAGGAAATGGAACATTTAAAAATTCTCTAAAATACTAGAAAGTAAAATAAAAAATTTAACTTTTTTTTTAATATTAAAAGTGAAAAAAAAAAATCCATTTTAGAAATCATTGGTGGGGCTTGAGCCCCACGATTTCATACAACCCTATGCCTATGCTTGACAGATAACTTTTGACACAACAAAATAGATTATTTCATAACAAAAAAAGACAACGTGAAACTTAAAATATTTAACATGTTAGCATAAATAATAAACTTTTGAACATTCTCAGAATATTGAAAACACCTTAAAGGTACTATTTCTAGGAACCTCAGCTAACAATTAAACACACACCTACTCTGTCACTATTAGCTCTTTAAATTTGATAGCATGCCTAATCAACCAAACAAAAATGATTTTGATATTTGCATAATTAAGTTGAGCTTACAAATTTAATTTTTTAATAAACTTTCTAAAACATAAAATATTATAAAAGCCTATAAAAATACACATTGAAATAAATTACTTTTAACTTAATTATCATTTAATAGAATTTAGCAAAAAGTACCTGTGACAGATTGCAAAAAATATCTGAGTTTGAACTAACAGTTTCAAAACACCTCAACCTAATGTATGTAATCAAAATAGAGATGGATGCAATTTGTATGCATTCGTGTGCATTTTAACTTTAAGTAAGTTAAATGTTATCTAGCTGAAAATAAAATGCAATTAATTTTTTAATTTAGAATGTTAAATTAAAAAAAAAAATGGGACATTATTTGTCTCACAGAAATGTTTAAGAATATTCCCAGTTTGACTCACAAAAATGATTTTAGTGATTTGCCTTTGAGTGATTTTTGTCCATTTTAGCTGTAGACATATTTCTATTTTTCTGCACCTAAGCATTTCCAGTTATATAAGCAATCTCAGAAGTATATTCAATGCTCAAAAACATTCCCTTCTTTAAAATCTGACAATGTTTATAATGAATTTATATATAAACATCTTTGCTGTCAAAAAAACTGTATATTAAACGTAACAAATCACTTATTCCGGATAACTGGTTGGACATTAAAGCAACTGGTAGATTAATCTGATTAAGAATCAGATCCAAACAAGATCAAAGATTAATTAGAGTTTGAAAAAAGGTATTTTATTGGAATACCTTGTGAACAAAAATTCCTCTTAATAAAAATAAAAATCCAATGTCCAATATCCAACTAAATATGCTGCAATTTCAAATCCTAGTTGTTGGCATCCAATTATATTAGGAATGTTCATAAAGTAATGAGCTGGAGACCTAGGAACAGAAACTAGTACATGTATTTCAGAAGTATTAGCCCTGGCTGTTGAGGCACTTGTCCCATTGAGACACCATGCGGTGAATGGCTGTCTTGTAAAATTCCTGGAGCGATGTGAACCAGTTCTGCACGTACTGCTTGACGTCGTTGTCGTCCGAGGTGAATCGTTTGCCCCTCAGAGCCTTTTTTAGGGGACCAAAAATGGCATAACGAGTCCATTAACCAGCTGGATGATGTCAGCGGTAATGCGTTTTGGTGTTCCAGACCGTGCATCCATTGGCTAAGGAAACCCGTCCTTCCCTGAAGAGGTTGTGCCACGCCTTGACCCTTGCAAGGGACATGCAGTGTTCACCGTACACTTGTGACATTGTTCGATGAATGTCCGTTCCCCTTACTCCATGCTTCTGCTAGCTTTGTAGTCACTTGACTTGCACTCGTGATCCTCTAGCGGTGGGCATGTGGATTTTCGCGCTCTTGTCAGAAACCCTCTTTGTTACTGACAAAACGATATTACCATTCTGTCACCGGTTTGCACATTCCAGACTCATTTCTTTTTTAACGTCCCTTATACCATGCATGTGGTAATGTTTCAAGTAATGCATATGTCAAACTGGCACTGTATGGGACTTTTTTCTGGAAAGATTCTGAAATTGGTCAACTGTATATATCATCCTGGACTGGATATGTGATCCTTCATGAAAGTTTTTCAGTCTTGTCCTGGATATCTTGTGAGAAAGATGTAAAAATGAATATGGAAAGTTCAGCACGTGAAGCTGAACAAATAGTTAATCATGATTTTTAAAATAATTCTTAATTCTTTATATGTTTAATAATAAACTATATTTATCTAAAAAAAAAAAGAAAAAAAAGTTAATTTATGGTCTTATAATGAGTTCCAGTGGTCGAATATCTATTTTCAAAGTGTCACTATCTTATACCTATAGAGTTCCTAATACCTTTGAAAAGTTTTGTTCAAAAGTGTTACGAATTATATGGGTAAAAGATAGAGACACTTTGAAAATAGATATACAACCACTTTTGGTGATAACTGGTTTTCCAGGTAAACAGTTCCATACTGTATTTATTTTCTCTTCAAAGTTTGTGTTCACAAAGGACAAGTTCCCAGGGACCCAGAGTTTTTCATAATATTTCTTTAAAAAATTATGAAAATCCGCTCTTGATTTTTTTTCCCCTTATTTTATCTGGTTCTTTCTTGAATCATAGCTAACCACAAAAAAAAAAAAAAAAAAATTCTCAGAAAAGGATTGTAATCTCTTTTCTGACAAAATTTGAGTCTAGTTGTCAAAGTTGTCTATTAATTGTCCATCTGGAAATGGAACACAAGGATTTCCTATGAATGAAGGAAAATGTGAAATTCCATGAGATCAGATATCATGAACAAATTAGTTAACAAATGTGAAACTCTACCGTGAAGAAAATTAGATTTTATCTTGCTTGCAAATATTCTACATCTGTGCCGAAAGAAGCTCTATAGTGAAAAATTCAGAAATATTTCTTAATTTTGGTAAGCATATATTTCTTTTAGGTTGAGTTTTTTAAAAAACTGACGGCAATCAGCACCGCAGCAACTCTATCTGGCTCTTGATGCAAAAACTTCGTCTTTTTCTGTCGATCGTCGGTATATCAATAGTACTGACTGATAGTTCCAAGAAAGTACACCACTCGCACCACCCTTACTGTGGCTCTGATTGCAATCACCTAGTTTATGCTAGTAAAATAAATACCTAAAAATCTGAACATTTCGGTAAGGATAGTCCAAGGCATCTCCTGATGCTCAGATAGGCGTCAGATTTTTAATACTTTGATAATTTGCCGAGATAGTAATTAAAAACGCATCAAAAACTCACCTTTTTCTTTGCGAGAAGGCAAAATCGTTTGCGCATGCTCAGAACGCGATTTACACATCGTGTTGAAATTTGAAATGACGAACCAAATGCAAGTCTTTTTTGTGTGTGTGTGTTATTTCGTAGTTTTAAATCGACCTATATCAACCAAACCGTTCGGTACATTTAAAATCGGAAGACATATTCAGAAAGATCGTACTCTTACGTCTCAAATTCCGCAATCAATTCGAAAATATATCATTGTTAACTCTTTGAAAAAAAGTTTCCAAAATGAATCATTTTCCCCAAATCTATATTCTTTGTATCAATATCCCATGTATCTATATTCTTTGTATCAATATCCCATGTATCTATATTCTTTGTATCAATATCCCATGTATCTATATTCTTTGTATCAATATCCCATGTATCTATATTCTTTGTATCAATATCCCATGTATCTATATTCTTTGTATCAATATCCCATGTATCTATATTCTTTGTATCAATATCCCATGTATCTATATTCTTTGGTTTTCCCGAAGGACGTTTTTCCCCTTATGGCAATGCCCCTTCCGGACTCAATTTTAGAGGTACCGACAAGCCAAAAATATGCTCTTAAAGCTGAAACCTTCTTTTAATCGATGCGACTTACAGTGGGGCAAAGTAAATAAATAACTGGCATTAAATATCTATGTGTTTTTTAAGATTCCCATGTTTCATATTTGTTAGTTGATATGTTGTTCCATGTAAATAAAATGCGTTTTAGATCTTTTTATACACATATATGTTGAAAAATCTTTTGAATAGTATAATTTTTACAATGTTTAAAAAACATTTTAATCGTCGTCATTATTGTTAACGTTTGGAAACGTTTGTGTGTGTATACTCTATTTAACTTACATATGAAATATGGATTATTAAATGATGTTAGCCGAGCCCCACAAAAATGTTCACAGCTCCCCCTCCCCTCTCGACGTTACTGGCTGGTTATGGCTTGATAGTTCTTTCTAAATAAAATCATGGTGACTCTAAGATTCTCTTGATTTATCTCTAAATTGAACCTAAATGATCCTAAGAAGACGGATCAAAGAATTACTATATTGACATGACAATCAGGAAACTTAAAAGTAAAATCAAAAAAATTATAAAAAATCGAAAGTTTGAAAATAATTTGATTTTATAAGTCCTAGAAGCTTGACATTTGGCAGAAAGATAGGGTTTAGGATGCAAAGTAAGAAAAAAATTTAAAATCCGGAAATTAAAAAAAACATCGAAAAATTGAATATAGTTTGATTTATTAGGTATCTCCAGAAATTTCAATTTTGGCTTTCTTTTTATCTTAAACAGTACTTTTACGCTGAATATCTAGTAGCCCAATCAAATAAGGTGAAAAAAGGGGTAAACCTCGGAATGAAAGATAACAAGCTGAAAATTTGCAAAAATCTTTGTTTTGACATTCTAAAAGTAAGCTAAAAAGTCTCATATAACTCGTGTCCGCGTCTCGAGATATTCAAGGTCAAAGGTCAAGAAAATCGGTTTTTTGCTTATATCTCTAAAACTGTGCATTTTATTAACAGAAATGCAGTTACAAAATTAATGTAGACAAAATTTCCTATAACATACATATATTATCTTTAATTTTCTGAGAAAGGGTTTAGGCGCTAGAGCGCGCTGAAGAAAGACAACTTTCCGACCTTCAGACCAAAACGAGAGAAACTTCATATTTCACCCTTGATTTCTCAAAAATTATGCATTTTATCGAGAAAACATCTGTTATAAAATTAAAGTAGGCAATATTGTCTACAAAATTCATATATTAACTTTAATTTCTGACGGAATGTTTAGGCCATAAATTGCGCTGAGAAAAAAAGCGACTTTTTGACCTTCGAGCCAATACAAGAATAACGGCCCTTTCCTACCTTCGATTACTCGAAAACTGTTCGTTTAGTCAAAAAACATTAATTACAAAATTAAAGTCCACAATATTATCTAAATATTTCAAAAGTAACAAAGGGTTCAGGCGCTAAAGCGTGCTGAAAAAGGGCTAGTTTAAAGCCCTCTGCCAAAACAAGAGAAACATCCTTCAAGATTGTTTCCTACGCTTCAAATGGTGTTTGAAATATAACAAAATTAAGAGATTTAAATTGTTTACTTATTTATAAATGACATTCATAAATAAGACATTCGTATGATAATATTTAATTAATTTATATAAATAATAAGATATTGAAATTAAATAGTTTAAATATATTGTAATTACATTTTTGTTTATAATAATTATATTTTAATATATATTATATTATATTATATAAAAATACTTAATTCTAATTAATATAATACAGCCACAAACTAAGCATGAGGCATCTCATACGTTCAAATCATACACCGTGTTCACTAACACACAGAACTTCTACTCGAAACATCAAAAGACCGCCGTCATAGTTGGAGAAGATGTTGATCTGTTAGTTATATATATATTTTAATAGGACGAACACAGTCACATCAGCGAGAAATCTTTTTTTTAAAAAATGGGTAAAGGCAATGTGGAGACACGAATGTATTCGTCTAAAAGCTTCGACAAATATCCTCGTTCTAAATAACATATTTTATTTTCTGCACGCTATCAGTGGATGTGACACAACATCTGCGCTGTTTAAAAAAGGAAAACTGACTATTATAAAAATGTTCGAGAAACATTCCAATTTGCACGAATCAGCTCAATTGTTTCAGGAAGACAACTGCCCTCCAAACACATTATTTGAAAATGGAATACGTGTTCTTTTAGCAATGTATAATGCTCTAAAATCAGAACATAGTATTGACGATTTTAGGTACACACAATTCATTAAATCAACAAAACTCAATAAACCGGGGCAATTATCATCTCTTCCACCAACAAGTGCAGCAGCTCGACAGCATATTTATCGTGTCTACTATCAGATCCAAACTTGGTTAGGGAAAGATTTAGAACCTAGAGAATAGGGGTGGGTAATACAAAACGAGATCCTGGAACCCGCAACAACATAACATTATTACCTTCAGCCCCAGAAGAACTACTCAGTACGATCATCTGCAATTGCAAGAAAGGCTGTGGCGCGAACTGTGGATGTAGAAAAGTAGGGTTGCAATGCTCCTCAGTTTGTGGCCAGTGTAATGGACAAGCATGTCTCAACGCTTCATCATATCCTAATGATCTTGATGAAGAAAGTAAATATGTACCTGAGATTCTTGAGGTTTTAGAGCCAAGTATTACGGATGACGAAGATGATGATAACGATCTGAAAATTTTATATGGGTGACCAGAAGAAGTACACGACGACGAACAAGAGGAAACGTAAACTGTATGCCTGCTATTGATAATCAGAGGTAATAATCGCCTTATAATTTAACTTAAACAAAATATAATAGATTTGATAATCTTATGATAAATAAAAATGTAATTACAATACATAAAAACTCATTTCAATATGTTATTATTTATACAAAATTTAACAAAATATTATCAAATTTATTCATAATTAATTCTTATTTATAATTAATATTTATTAATAAGTAAATAATGTAACTAATTAAGACTAAATTTGTAGATAATTTTATTCTCTACAAGTTTTGTAATAGCTTCAAATATCATTTGAAATATAAGAAAAAATCTTTAGTGGGTTTTTCTCCCTTCTAGGCCAGAGGGCCAAAAACTAATTAAAGTTACTATAGGCATTTTGCAGAAAATGTTATCTGCATTAATTTTGTAGCTGGTGTTATTCAATAAAATGCCTAGTTTTTGGGTAATTGAGGGTTGGAAAGGGGGTTTTTCTAGTTTTTTGGCTCAAAGGTCAAAAAGTCGCTTTTTTTTTCAGCGCTATTTAGCGCCAAAAAATTTCGTCAGAAAATTAAAATTAATTTATGAATTTTGTAGAAAATGTTGCCTACTTCAATTTTGTAACATGTTTTCCCGATAAAATGAATAGTTTTTGAGAAATCGAGGGCGAAAGATGAAGTTTTTCTCGTTTTGGTCTGAAGGTCAAAAAGTTGTATTTCTTCAGCGCGCTCTAGCGCCTAAACCCTTTGTCAGAAAATTAAAGATAATATATGTATTTTATAGGAAATTTTGTCTATTTTAATTTTGTAACTGGATTTCTTTTAATAAAATGCACAGTTTTAGAGATATAAGCAAAAAACCGATTTTCTTGACCTTTGACCTTGAATATCTCGAGACGCGGACACGAGATTATATGAGACTTTTTAGATTACGTTTAGAATGTCAAAACAAAGATTTTTTCAAATTTTCAGCTTGTTATCTTTCATTCCGAGGTTGTATCCTTATTTGACTGGGCTATAGGGCTTCGAGTAATATCTCAGACGGATAGCACCTTTACCGGAAGCAATTGAGAGTACTTTTGACTCCCCCTCCCCTCCCCTCCCCTCTTATAATTTCGTATTTGCCTACGAACCTGAAACTTCTTTTTATCTACAGGACTTTGCAAACGAAACTAAAGCTTCAAAATTTTGGTACCTGCAAATAATAGGGACAGGGCTTAGCGAGAACCAGTGGATGATCTTCAAAATCAAGAAAAGGAGGATTAACACATGGGCTGATAAGTTCCCGGTCTGGCACACAGATGGCGTTGCAATCACCGAACCGATGTTTTTTTTAGTAAATACTAACCTTTAAAAGGTAGTAGAAAAAATGCCATGACGATTCGTCGTGTGGATAAAACGTTAGAGTGGGTTTTAGTTGAATGACTTTGTTGATAAACAAAAAAATGGATAACAAGAATTTCAAGAATTGTTATTTGATGGGGAAAAAATACCGTTCAAACAAAAGCTTGGCTAGATAAGCGTTATCCGGACACTGCACCAGGTAAATCAACCATTATTGACTGGTTTGCTGAATTTAAACGTGGTCGTACGGACACCAGTGATGCACCACGCAAAAGAGGTGGTTACTCCGGAAAACATAAAAAAAGTCCACAAAATCGTTTTGGGGAACCGTAAAGTGAAGTTGCAGGAGATAGCTCAGACTCTGAAGATATCCAAGGAACGTGTAGGTTTTATTTTGAATGAAAAAGCTGTTGTCAAAGTGGCTGCCGCGCGTGTTGACTTTTGACCAAAAACAACAACGAGTTCTGAGCACTGTTTCGAGCTTTTTCGTTATAAAATTATGTTATTTATTATTAAATTATTATTATTAATCATTTATTAAATTATTATTATAAAATTATTATTATTAAATTATTATTATTAAATTATTATTATTAAATTATTTTTAAAATTATTATTATTAAATTATTATTATTAAATTATTTTTAAAATTATTTTTATTAAATTATTATTATAAAATTATTATTTTAAATTATTATTATTATTTTAAATTATTATTATTTATTATTAAAGTTATGTTATTTATTAAAGTTATAAAGTCATAAAGTTATAAAGCTTTGTTAAAAAGTTGTGTTTTCTTTATTAGACCGGGAACTTATCAGCCCATATTGTTACTTACAAAAAGAAGTGAAATCCCATCAAACTTGTAAAAAATGCAGCCAAGTCTCGAGACTCTTTTACCGTAAAAAGTTCTGAGATCGTGTAAACCCAAGTTTAACTATTTTATTAAATCTGAAATTTTCATTCACAAATCACTCCTAGTCTCTACATCTTTAGTTAATTATTTTTTGTGACTTGGCAATTATGTAGCATAAGAATGTGATGTATATAATTAGTTTTAATCAAATAATACCATCCAACATAACTAGTAAGGTGTAATAACTTCCCTGTGCTGCGTAATTGCCAAGTCACAAAATAATAATTAACTAAAGATGTAGAGACTAAGAGTGATTTGTGAATGAAAATTTCAGAGTTAATAAGATAGCTAAACTTGGCTTTACGCGATCTCAAAACTTTTTATGGTAAAAGAATCGCGAGACTTGGCTGCATTTTTTACAGGTGACGTTTCTGATGGGATTTTCTTTTCGGTGAATGCTACAATTATAAAATCGTCTGACTTCCCATTGAAAACCATTATGACTTAAAAGAAAATGTTCTACATTTTTCGAACGACTAAACCAAATTTAACCAAAAACTATACAGCTAATTCCGGATACCTCGCCAACATACCCAGCAAAAATTAACCTAATCGGACGCTTTTTGCGGCAGTGATCGCGGAACAGACAGATAAACTAACAAACAGAAACCAAAAACTTTTCGCGTCGCCACAGTAAGTCTTCACTGACGTTTCGGCAATGACATAAGACAATTATTATTATTCAAAAATACTGGTAGCATTCTGAATTAAAAAAAAAAAAAAAAAACTCGTGAAACTGGTAACACTAGTATACATATCCTTCTGATGTTTGCCATCTCTAAGACCACGGTTGGTGCAAGTAATGTTCGTGTAAAGTGCATTTTCAGCCTGCATGTTTTAACAACTAAATTAAACACAAGTAAAATGCAAAAGGCTTCCTAGCACAGATAAATTGTCGGCGGGCCAGTTATGGCCCGCGTGCGATGTGTTTGACTTTGACATGCCTGATTTTACAGGGACACGCAAAAAAATTTGGGTACCGTACTGAGTCTGAAATACTGTCTATTGGCGATAATTGCTGGAAGTGTGTTTTCAACTGTGGTATGCGTTTTTAAGTTTAACTAAATGTTTACATACTACGTGGTGTGTATAAATGCCATATATCATTTACAGGGTGACAAAAAAGAATTCGTAAACATTATGGTGTATAACATGAATTGCTCAAAGGTGCTTTTTAATTGAGCTATGCTTTTTCAAGCTAAACTATATTTAGTATAGTAAGAAACGTTTGTAGAATACAAATAAAATCATATACATGGCCACGCAAAGAACTGTCTACATGGTTGCCTATGGAGTGTATTTTTTGGAAGAATGATTTCAGTAGTTTTAAACGTGTTTGGGCTTGAATTAAATTTTAGCTTAATATTTAGCGTGTATAAATGTCTGTTATGTAATATACAAGGCTATACAAAAAAATTCCACTGTTGTTTCGTCTATTGGTAGAAATTGCTTAAGACGAATTTTCAGCATATGTGTTTTCTTACTAAACTAAATTTTAGCAAACTATGTAGAATATATATATAACTCTAATGATCGCATACAGGGCAGCGCAAAATAATTGGAGTACTTATCTGTCTATGGTTGGTAATTGCTGAAATCTGGTTTCAAATGTGTTATGCGTTTTTAAAATGTTTACTTAGGTTTTATTTACCTTATTAAACAGCGAAGTTTTGTTAAAATATTCTGGAAATGTTGGAAAGTGTTTAATAATCGATGCTTGATTTTTCTTTCTTTATTTTGTACTAGCTGCCCGTCCCGGCTTTGCACGGGTAGACAATGTGTTGACTACAATGTAGGGTAGAGAAGTGTATAGGTACTTTTAAAAAGTTGTTCTAAATTGGATAAAAGTGGGAGTGAGACAAAATTGCAGTGCTTAGAAATTTTGAAAATTAAAAGCTTGTAAAAATGTGATAAATAAATGTTTCTGTTTATGTACATATTCAAACTAATAAATAATACACGGACCGTGGAAAGACATAGCAACTTTATGTGTTCATGTAGAATGTGTTTTCCTGAATTTCACGCTCCTACCTAAATCTGCTGCTGAGATATGGCGAAATGACCCAAAACTTTTGAATACCCCTTTAACCGCCTTCTGGGGGGAATTTCCAAAATTGCTTAAATACATGTTTAGTCATTTATTTATTAGATTTGTTTTCCTGATTTTTGCGCTCTTACCTGTAACTGCTGCTGAGATATGGCGAAATGACTTAAAACATTCGACCACCCCCATTTAACCTCTTTTTTTTGGGGGGGGGGATTTCTAAAATCGCAGAAATAGGTGTTTAATAATTTTTTAGTAGATTTGTTTTCCTGACTTTCGCGCTTCTACCTATAACTTCTGCTGAGATATGGCGAAATAACCTTAAACATTCGACCACACCCCTTTAACCCCTTGGGGGGGGGGTTCTAAAATAGTTGAAATACTTGTTTAATCATATTTTAGTAGATTTGTTTTCCTGATTTTCGCGCTCCTACATGTAACTGCTGCTGAGATATGGCGAAATGACCTAAAACATTCGACCACATCCCTTTAACCCCCTTCTGGGGGGAATTTCTAATATCGCTGAAATAGGTGTGTAATCATTTTTTAGTAGATTTGTTTTCCTGATTTTCGCGATCTTACCTATAACTGCTGCTGAGTTATGGCGAAATGACCTAAAACATTCGAACCCCCCCTTTAACCCCTTTCGGGGAGGGGGGTATTCAAAAATCCCTTCTAATTGCTTGCGTAAGCCATAACAGCAATCTACAGTCCAAATTTTGTGACCCTGACATCAGTAGTTTCGGCTGGGCGTTGATGAATCAGTCAGTCAGTCACCGTTTCCTCTTTATATAATAGTACAGATATTAAATGATACGGGTGAGAGATATATACTGTAAGTAAAATTAAAGCAATACGAATGATAGTATTGTGAGCAATATTTGGCTGTTTATCACTTGCGCACGGCTAGCATAAAAGTACCAAAATTCCCAATAAAATATTTTTGTATAGGAAAGCTTCATGATATTAAGTGGGAGGAAAGTAAAATTGAAATAAAAACACTTTTAAATTAAAAGTCATTTTCCCCGGGATAATATTCATTTGCTGTTAAACGAATTAAAAGCGTTCTGGAAATGTATTTTTAAACATAAGTTAGCGTGAAATGTCCCTATAGGGCAATTACAATTGACGTCAGGTTGGAGGTCACACACTACAAATAGGCAGTTCTGATTGGTGGAAGTACCCTGACCTCCAAGTGAAGTACAATGGTTGATCAGCTGATTGCAACTACTCTATTAGCAAACCAATCATGCTTATGTTGAGGCCCAGTATTATGCAATTATTCCATTCATCAGAAATATTTCCAATGTAATGCTAATATTAATAAAATATTGGATTGAAATTGGAAATATTTGCAATTAAATGCCACTATTGCAGAAATATTGTCTTTACATTGGTATTGAACTGTCTCTTGCCAGTGTTGAAAAAATGTAAACAATGTTGGGGCAATATTTCATGCCAATATAACCAATACTGACCAATATATGATCACTATTGTCTAAAATTTTTAACTTTATTGATTTTTGAGGCCATCTGTCGAATGCAGACAACTTAAAAGCATTAAAATATGATGTGGTATTGTGTAATGTTTGAAAAGCATGTCAAAGAACAGGCATACAGAAACATACTATTCCTCCTTTAATTCAGTAGTGAAATTATATCTTAAGATTTGAAGTGACAACCGCAACAATCAGTGGTTGTTAAGTGTGTGTAACGTTTTTAATCATTCAAATTAATTCAACAATGCTATACTTAAAAATAAGTTCAAAGGGACAACAATGTCTTACAAATTAATCGACGTTTGTTAGATGTAACATTTTTGTTTAAATTAGTTCAACAATACCAGATACTTGGAAAAAAGTTCAAACAAAGGGGTAACAATGTCGTACAAAAAAAAAAAAAATCAAAGTGTTAACAATGATAAAATACTTCTTATCTTTCTCAAAAGATTTTGCTATTTGTAGCGACTAAAAAGTGCTCTTGCTATTTAAAAACGATCTAATTTGTATTTATTTGCTATAAAAGTGGATTTTGATTGATTTATTATCTTTATTAACACCTTCTAAAACCGATTAAGGTATTTTTATTTGATTATACTTAATAATTTTTCATTATGGAGTCGGAAGATTCCCCTTCTCTTACCATCGTAAACAAATGTTTGAAAAGAAACAAATTTATATCTGGAGACACAGCTACTCGCAACGTTGTAAAAGAGTATTTGGAGAAAAAAAAATTCACATCTGTTATGCCACTCGACCGTGGTGGATTTGGTGAGGTCCTATCCGCTGTAACACCTAAAAATGAAGCTGTTGCTATTAAAATTGTCAAGAATACCCTCTCATGGAAGATGGAAGAATTAATCTGGCCTGTATTGGATCATCCAAATATCATTCCACTGTATTATATGTTCGATTTAAAAAGTTCGAATTTAAAGCTCTATGTTATGCCGAAGCACCCAACCTCTTTGGATAAAGTGATAAGAAACTCAAAATTTCTTGCTGATCCTGATGGATTAAATAGAATTCGTAAATATCTACAAAATACTGCCGAAGGACTACAATACCTGCACCACAAAGGCTTCGTGCACTTGGATATCAAGTCCGACAACGTGCTGATAACTGCCCAAGATACGGCTGTTTTATGCGATTTTTCTGGAATTAATTTAAAAAAAGTGCCATGTACAAGGCTCGTTGCGCCTTGCGTATACAGGCCGCCTGAAAGTTTTAGAGCATCGGAAAAAATAGATGGTGCAGCGTTTGATATATGGACATATGCATTGATGTCGCTTTACACATTGACGAAAAACTGGCCAGCCTATTACATAGGAGATGTTTATGATTACGATTCAAGGCAAACAAACATCGAACCTGTCCTAAAAGAATCTTTAAAGCCTGAAAATTTTAACAGAAATATGAGGTCATCGCTGCCTGCAGTTGCAATGACAGACGACGATATCTGTATCACCCACGACTTCGTGTCGACCTCGTTGCAGTGGAATCCTACTTATCGACCAAGTGCACGCCAAATACTGGAACATCCTTTCCTGTCGATAAGAGATTGCCAGAATAAAATATCTCTTAACGAAGTATATAATAAGAATAGTACAAAAATCACAAATCCATTGCTCCAAGAAACCAAAGAGAGTCTTGTAAATTTAGTTTCCAGTCAAAAATATGTTAAAAAACATTCTACAAACCCAGTTTTTGATGAAAAGCCAGTCTTTGAAACTAAAGGATCAGATGTCGACGAATTACTGACAGTAAACAGTTTTGACGACCTTCACGCTCTGAATGGGTGTTCGACAGAAAACCGTGATGTGGACAATACTCCAGTCCAAAAATCATCTCCAAAAAAGAAGAAAAAAGTCGGCAGAAAAATTAAAGGCTGGATAACAAAGAATTGGAATCGGACCTTGAAAGGCGCAAGAAAGAACTGCGCACTATTCCTCGATTATATGACTGAGGGGCATTGGACAGAGCACTGGACAGTTTTAGGTGTTTAATGCTGAGCAACCTAGTCCGCGAAGCCTTGTCTGAGGAGGAGACTAGGTCAGCATGAAGGGTTTTCTCCGTATCACAGGTCTATCTGGCCTAAGCCTGTGAGAGCCTCTTTCGCCCCAAAAAAAGAGTGCCCTACGATATGGTGGGAGAGGTTGACGTTCCTTCGTAGGCTTTCTACTAACATCCCACCGGCCATAAAAAGAATCAAAATATCTATACTAATAAAAGAAAGTTTCGCTGTCTGTGTGTGTGTCTGTCTGTCTGCGATGGCTAGGAAAATCTAGCGCACCTAGAAGTCTGAAAATTTAGATGGGGATAGTTCAAGGCCTCTCCTGGTGCACCTGAGTCTCAGAATTTTAATATTTTGAAAATTAAGGTAATTATTAATTAAAAACAGATCAAAGATCACAAAAAGCACTCTTCGAAATCCGCGCACGCATGCTGAGAAGCCTCTTTTCCGCACCTTCCGAGAAGAGGAGAAACAAAGCGATAATCAGCCTGTTTCTTTCTCGTTTTTTCTAAATTTGCCACGGGCGAACGGCCGGAAATACGGAAAAACCAGTTAGATATTCTCGAAGAACGTACTTTTATGTCTTGAACGATTTAAAAAAATTTTAATTTAACCCTTTAAAAAAAATAATCAAGAAACATCGAATTCATATTCTTTATTTTCTCCCGTTTTTCGAGCCTCGCATGTCGCATCCGCCGGACTACAAGAGATACGGAAAATCGGAGTTCACCAAATTAAAGATCTGACTTTGCCTTTTTCAAAATCACTTTTGGTTTTAAAAAAATACGAAAGTTAACCCTTCGAAAAAGCATATTTTTTGTATGCCGTTTCCCGATTTTTAGGATTTTACAGAATTTTTAAAAATTTGTATCGGCGGTTCCGAGCAGCGAGTTACTAAAAACTAAAAATGCCAGTCAATACTTACATTCATTCCCTTTTCGACATCTGTAATCGTTTTCCAAAAATGCGAATATTAATCCTTCGAAAAAAATTCGCACGCAGGACTCCCTTTTGCGAATTTCAATTTTCTGTGATACATAAAATCGCGCATCGGTCTCAAAATAACCAAACAACAACAACAAAAAACACACCTAAGGACATCTACATTCAATGGGGTTCAGGCAGAAACCTTTAGTTTAACGTTAACCATTTCGAAAACGTTTTTTACCGTAAGTCAATTTCACATTTTTAACGATTTCTCCTACCTTTAAACATTTGAATCTGCGTTTTTAAATAAGATACGAAAATCTAAAAATACCGCGCCTAATCTACGTTTCTTTGCTTTGTAAAATCTGGTATCCGTTTCGAAAATTTTGAATTTTAACCCTCTGAAAAAAAATCGTTTCCAAAACTCACTCACGCGATTTTAGTTTTTCGGCCCAGGTTTAAAAATCACCATTGACTCGGGAACTGGGAATACGGACAAACAGAAGACTCCAGATCATAGACACGTTCATTTTCTTCAAAACGCACCGTTGGGTTTTAAAAAAAATATCTGCATTAGCCCTTTCGAAACCGACCGTTTACGTAACCCACTTCCGCGATTTCCGCTATTTTGCCAATGTTTACCCGTGGCTGAATTTCAATTCTACTAGGAAATTTATTTGGGTCGAGTGTTCTGAGAAGGCCTCTTCCAGAACAGATAGGAACCTTCCCTGGCGATGGAAGGTAGAACTCTGGAGTTTGGCTCATTCGACTTGATATCTATAGCCTTAAATATTTTAGTTGTAATTTCTACCGCCAGGGTGCGATTTCCGATCTCGGGTTCTATGGGCTTGATTACGACGGGATTTGCCTCATTCGAGATGATTTCGATAGCCTTACAGATTTCTGTCATGTTCGTATAGAACAGATTGTTATTATCATGTCACTAGTATATACCCCCCCGTCAAAAATGACAGGATATTAACTATTCAATTTTTGAAATAGTTCAACGAATGGACAAAACATTCAAATTAAACATTAAAAAATAAATAAATAAATAAATAAAAAATCCATGAGTGAAATTTTCTGTAAAAAAAGTGTTATCAATGAGTTTCTAAAGAGCTTGATTCACCACATAGCTCATTTTTTGATTATATAAGCAAAATTAAATGGACATTACTCGGTACTATTTATTCCTTATATTTTAATTACGTTTCATAAGAAAAAAATAATTTTATTTACGATGGAAACAAAATTTCAAACTTTGTTTGCATTATCTACCAGTAGATGGCGCCATCTTCCCTTATGCGGTCCAATGTTGCTTGTGATTGCCAAGCAAACCACCTTGACTGTCTTTCTCTAATTAATCGCCGTCTACGTTCAATCGGCGTTTCATCATTTTCATCAGGCATCGCTAAAACGATCTTTAAACTATATAAAAAAACAATAAAAACTGATTTGATTGAACAGATTCAAATCCACCGCATGTTTGAACTTTGAAGGGGGAGGGGGGGGTGAGACCTATAGCTGCACGGCTGTAGTCCCGACTGATCCACAACCGCCTGTTTAAAACAGCATTTAAAAGATCAACAAAGATGTTAAAACAGTAAAACACACGTTGCCAATTGGCAATCTGTACAGTACAAATAATTTTGATGAATGATTCTCAAAAGTGAATGACTCGCCACATTTTTTTTTTCAAATAATAATAATAATAATAATAATTTAGCAAAGTGAAATGTAATTTCTGAAAAATTCACATTAAATTTTAATATGCTAATTAATGCAAATATTAACTTGTATTTTTAACAAAGTTCGATTGTTTATATTAATTGACGAAAGATGTCTGCAAAAATAGTTTTTGAAGGTTTTAAACAAAATTAAAATATTTAAAAACTTTAATATGCTTTTACAAATATTTTAAAAACAGAATGAGATAATTAACCTATATTTTTTTACTGAAGCGTTCAAAGAGTCATTCATTTGTTTCACGATTCTGAAATTCCGAATGGCAACAGTGTGCTTGTTTGCTTATATTTAGTAATCTGATGTCTATAACAGCTTATTTTTAATTTGGAATTTAATACATTATAATTGGGTAAGATATACATGTTATATGTGAAAATATGAAGAACAGACATGATTTCACGTAGAAGAAACTAACATTTAGTTGTCATATATTAGTATATGTTTTTCATTAAGCCTAACATGGCGTTTAACTATGATCGACTCGCAGACCAGAGTGGTACTGCCCGGTACTGTTACAGACACTTTCTCGCCTTTAGATTTTATTATAAGTAAGATGGGCCCGGGCAACGCCGGTTGGGTCAGCTAGCATTAACATAAATGTTAAAATTTTGTTCCTCTTTAGAAATTAACGTATTTGTGTAATAAGTTTTCACCAAGCATAGAAACGGGAAGATTTGGATGAAATCCTTTTAGCCTGGCAACATGGTATTTACCTAATAAATCATCTGCATTTTGTTTCTACCATTATAATAGCCATTTGTCAATGTAATAGTGATTATTTAATATATCTTAAGGTAAAAATACTATTTTAATGTATTAAATTAAAGATATGATTATTATTTGAAGGAGGAGTTCGTTCAAACGCGATAATGTCTCAAGAAGATTAAAAAAGGATAAGATAAAATTATCTTACCTTTTCTAAAGGTGCATCTTACTTCTGAATATAATCCAATTGTAGTTAATCCAAGGTGTTAGTAAATTGATCGCACAGAACACATCACTGTTGTTTTTAACATTACTATCACACTGAAAAACTAATTATTTAATTAGGCTTTGACTGCAAATAATTAAACTTCTTTTAAAAACACATTCTTGATTATTTAATTACGCGGATAATAAAGACAATTACATGTTACATACATATTTAGGTTTAGATTATAAAGTAATATACAATAATTTTGAGAAAATTTCCGATTTGTATCTGTAAAAAAAAAAAAAAAAAAAAAAAAATCCGACTTTTGACCGACTTTTTCGTCTGGCAACGAAAATAAAATGCACCAAACGAGACATCAGGGGTGATTCTGGCCCGAATTTTCCGAAAAATTAAGGCAATGATTTCCGAAAAAAAAAATATATCGTTCATAAATCCGAAAATTCGGACATAAAATGTATCGGTATTTCGGCAAATGATCGCCGAAAAAAATCAATCATGTCATTCGTTCGAAGAAAAGTCGCCAATTTGTCAAAGGATCGCGGGAAAAACGTGACTTTCGTCAGAGAATCGCGCAAAAACGGCAAATTTCGTCAAAAGATCGCGAAAAAACGGCAAATTTCGTCAAAAACATTGCGAAAAGCGGCACATTTCGTCAAAAGATCGCGAAAAAACGGCAAATTTTGTCAACAGATCGCGGGAAAAACGGGACTTTCGTCAGAGAATCGCCAAAAAAAACCGGCAAATTTCGTCATTGCAAAAAACGGCAAATTTCGTTAAAGGATCGCGAAAATACGACAAATTTTGTCAACAGATCGCGGGAAAAACATGACTTTCGTCAGAGAATTGCAAAAAAACGGCAAATTTCGTCAAAAACATTGCGAAAAACGGCAAGTTTCGTCAAAAGATCGCCGTTAAACGACCAATTTTGTCAACAGATCGCGGGAAAAACGTGACTTTCATCAGACAATCGCGAAAAAACGGCAAATTTCGTTAAAAGATCGCGAAAAAACGACAAATTTCGTCAAAAAAATTGCGAAAAAACGGCAAATTTCGTCAAAAACATTGCGAAAAACGGCAAATTTCGTCAAAAGATCGCCGTAAAACGACAAATTTTGTCAACAGATCGCGGGAAAAACGTAACTTTCATCAGAGAATCGCGAAAAAACGGCAAATTTCGTCAAAAGATCGCGAAAAAAACGGCAAATTTCGTCAAAAGATCGCGAAAAAACGGCAAATTTCGTCAAAAGATTGGGAAAAAAACGCAAATTTTATCAACAGATCTCAAAAAAAACTGCAAATTTCGTCAAAAGATCGCGAAAAAACGCAAATAGATAGAAATTCAGATCAAATATATATGATTGCTTTTTTTAACTTATACTTGCTGGCAAAGAATTTTCAATTTTCATTCTTAAATTCAAAATCTGACACCATTAATTTTATTTTTATAATGAATAAAATGCAACTTTATGTTGCAAACTGTAAATTCATTATTTTAAAAAACGTTTAAAAAATCTTGCATTATTTTATTTTTATTATTAATAAAGAATTATTATTCATAACTGTATATTTTTCTGAGAAGACAAAATCCATTCCTGGTATTTATAATGATTTTTAAATTGTTTTAAAACATATTTTATGTCATTTGCTTTAAAAGCATTTTTAAAGTTATTAAGTATATACAACTTTAATATTATTTAAAATTAATTTAATTTTTATGATTATTTTATGTTTGCATTAAAAAAAAAAAAGTCATAGAAAACTCTCCTGATTTCTTTTTAAAAATCTCTTTATTTTCACCCTCTGGAACTTGGCAATTCTGCAAAAGTGAAATTCTATATAATACTGGAAAAAAGTCTGTTTTAAGTTTTACTTCGTGGTATTTGTCAATATTGCAAAAAAATCATAAATTCTGTATTTATAATTTATAATCAAAATAATGTTTAGTATAAATATGAAGGCACTCTTGTAATGAAATTTACTGTATGGTAAATAATAATAAAAAGTTGCAAGAGAGTTATTTGTATTTCTTCTTTATTTCTGCATTTATATTACTTTGTTGTTTTAAATCAGAACTACTGTACATAAAACTTAACAGTTTATAGGACTTATAGATGTATAGAAAACATTAAGTAAATAATTTTTTGTTGTAGTAAAATTATTCTAATATAAGTTTTACATTATTGTTGTGTATTTATGAGAAATAATTGCATTTTTAATTTTATTTTTAAAAACTGTTTTGTGATGTATTTGAGTAATATAGTTTTGTGCATTTTTTCCTTTTGTGCAAAATATGGTTTCGCACGCGGTTTTTTAGTTTTTTTTAAATTTTGTGGCTTACGCGTATTTTCAGACTTTTTGTTCTTTACCCACTCTCATGCCTGTAATACAATTTGTTGACATCTTTGAGCTTATTCGCTCTACGTGTTTACGCGTTTACATTTTTATTCAGGACTGAAGAATTAAAGTCATAATAAAGAGTCCAGAGTTTATCATTACATCATTCTTACTTCAGAGGAAATTACACATATTGCGAGGTTTGAGCGTAAGAACGTAATTGGAATAATAAAGTTTCAATTGCTGCTATAATTATTGTTCTAATGTCTTTAATCTATTTCATATAATAATAGTTCATCAATTTAAAAAAGCTTTTGAACATTTATTTGAAGTTGAGTGGTTATAAATATTACTTTGCTATTCATTATGCGTTGAAAGAAATGTTGATTACTTAGAAGCTATTTCTTTTCTTTATCAAGGTCTTTCCATCTTTCCCCTTTGCAAGAGGAAATGAAAAAGTGGTTTTTCTGTAAGTTTTAATTTCTCGGATGAGGTTAATATTTATAACATTCCCCCTTAAGCTCCTCCGAGGAATTGATCATAAAGAGTTTCATTGAATTTCTATGTCTTTCCAGTGCAGGCTTCGGTATGGGCTTGGTTAACGCGTCTGCTATCATCTGATCTGTAGGACAATATAAGTAAGTAATCTGTAAGTTAATTTCTCGGATGAGGTTAAGATTTATAACATTGTATTTTCATTGTTTCTTTTTTTTCTTATTTAAAAACTAACATTGTACACCTTCAGTTGATAAGCCCCAAATTTGCATTTCATTTTATAATATATAATAGCTTTTGTCCGCTCACGTAGAATGCAAGTTTTGAAATTCGAAATGCAAAATTTACGTATAATTTTTACTTTTTTTTATTGCATGATGTATCTAATCTAAATAATAATGCAAGTTAAATCAAAATCCGTTCAGCAGACTTAAAAACAAAAGCTAATCTTTCATAATTCGATTGACTTAATTATAGAATTTTCTCTCATAGCTCTATAACTAAGCAAGTAAAACGATCTGTTTCACACTAAAACCTTCTTCCAAAAATTACCTAATTGCCATTGTAAGTCCCATAAAAATCCGTTCAGAAGAACGTGAGTTATAAGCATTCCCATTTACATTATAAATTCCCATATAGTAGCTAGATCTTTCTTTTATAGCTCTATAACTAAGCAAGTAGAGCGATGTGTTACACACTAAAACCTGCCTTCCCTAAAATTACCCAACTGCCAATGTAAGTTCCATAGATATCCATTTAGCATAACGGGAGTTTTTAGCGCTCGGAATGAAATCCCCTTTCATAATTACAGTGCGTGTAAAAACTTTAAGGACAGTGGACAGCAACAAATTGTAACAATTTTGATAAATATAAAATGACATAATTGAAATGGGAATTTAATGTTGATCCTAAAGTTAAAATACTAATATAAAAGTCAACAAAATATATCTGTGAGCTTTTTATTGCGAAAAAATAATAATTATGCAAAAAAACTGCTATTTTCTCATGTGTAAAAACTTTAAGGACACAACCATCTTTTGATAGAAATGTTACATATAATTATTATGGATTTGCATGTTAAAAACTCCTGTGCATAGTGATTTTAATGACGTTTTCTATTACGAGATTTGTTAATTTTATAATGATGACAAAAGCAACTAAACTGACTGAATATGAAAAGGGTGCTGTTGAATATTTTTCATTGTCAGGAATGATTTGCCAGTCTATTGCAAAAAAGATAGGAAGACTTAAAACCGTCATCAACAATTTTTTAAGGTTAAAAAGTTTAAGGTATGGAATAAAAACGCTGGAGGAAGAACAAAAGCCTTGTCTCCTAGAGATGAAAAGATGCTTTTAAAATTAGTATCAACTGGAAAATACTCAAGTAAAGAAATTTTACGAATGACTGGGATGTATGCAAGAAAACAATCTGGAATACAATTACTCGATCGGGAAATTTCCAGTACATAAGCAAAATTGTGTAAAACCTCGTTACTAACTAGATACAAAATCCAGCATTTACAATGTGCAAGACAATTGATGGTTTGGGACGACAAAAGGTTGCAAGTTATTTTCTCCGCTGAAAACAGTTGGAATTAAGATGGATCTGATAGCTGGAAGTATTGTTGGCATGATTTTAGAAAAGAAAAATAATTTTTCACAAAACGTCAATTAGGTGACGGATCCATTATGACATGAGGCTGTTTTTCGTTTAACGGCGGCATGGGCTGATTTACATTTTTTCAGTCATAGTTAATTCAAATCATATCTAAAACCTCTTTCTAATCATCTTTCACCAGTTGCAACACTATAGCACAGGAATAAATGGATTTATCAGCAAGATAATGCGCGTATCCACACAAGCCGTAGGACAAGAAAAAATATGGAAGTTTTGCAATGGCCACTCAAAAGTCCTGATCTAAACCCTATCAAGAACTTGCGGGAAAATCTAGAAAGAAATGGAAGGCATTTTTTCCCCAGATTCAGAACTTACATACATGATTGAAGATGAATGGGGCACAACTAGTCCAAACTGTGCCAAAAATTAATAATGTCCAAGAAAGATAAAATATTTTCGGTCATTAAAAGCAATGATGGGTCGCACAATATATAAAGTATTTGTTTCTTCATTACTGTATTGATTTTATTTTTCTGTCCTTGAAGTTTTACTCAAGCAGAAATAGTGTTTTTGTGTAATTACTTTATTTTCGTAATAAAATACTTACAGATAAATTTTGATGACTTTTTTATTAGCTTTTCAGCTTTATGATACACATTATAGTAAACTGTTATTTTATCTGACTTGAAATTTATCAAAAACATTAAAATTTTTTGCTGTCCTTAATGATTTTGCACACACTGTAGGTTGACCTAATTATAGAACTTTCTCCCATCACTTTATAACTAATAAGCAACTTAGAAAGGTGTATTATACACTAAAACCTTCCCCTAAAATTATCTAACTAACAGTGCAAGTTCCATCGAAATCCATTCAGCAAAAACTTTTAAGAAGGCTAATCTTTCGTAATCGGGTTCAACTGATTATAGAACTTTCCCTTATAATTGTATAAATAAGCAACGTAGAACGATATAAAAGCATAAAAAACTTCTTATTAACACCATAGAATAAGGAATGCGCTAGGCCTTTCGAAAGAACTTTGTCTTTCTTCATCAGGCGAAAAGAAGACGTGCAACCACTTTGAAAGTAGGAGCAAGACTGAAAGAAAATGGGAGGGAAAGAGGGGCAAGTTAAGGGAACAGCCAATAGGAAAGCAGAAGGCATCACCCAATCGCAGAAGATAATTACCTAGAACACAGAAAAGACAGAAAATTATGAAGATGCTAAATAAGAAATTAAAATGCATAAAAAAGGAAAGTAAAATAGAGATTAAAATTCATAATATAAACAAACATAAAAAGAATACCAATCAAATAAACATAAAGAATATATTATGAATTTTAATCTCTATTTTACTTTAACTTTTAATTTTTTTTTTCAACTCTGTTTTTTTTTTAATTTTCTTTATAATTTTCTTTCTTTTCTGTGTTCTAGGTAATTCTCTTCTGTGATTGGGTGATGCCTTCCTATTGGCTGCTCTCTTAACTTTCCCACCTTTCCTTTCAGTCTTGCTCCTGCTTTCAAAGTGGTTGCACGTCTTCTTTGCGCCTGACGAAGAAAGACAAAGTTCTTTCGAAAGGCCTAGCGCATGTTTTTATAGTATCACACCAGTTTATTCAATACACTAATGTAGAACGATGTGTTATATACTAAAACATTCCCTGGAAAATTATCTAACTAACATTGCAAATTCCATCTAAATCCACTAGCAGAAACTTTTAAAAAGGCTAATCTTTCGTAATTGGATTCATCTGATTATAGAACTTTCCACCATAATTCTATAACTAAGCAACGAAGAACAATGTGTTATACGCTAAAACCTTTCCACCCTGAAAAATTATCTAACTAACAGTGCAAGCCTCATCAAAATCCATTCAGCAGAATTCGATTTATAAGCAGCTGTAATGAAATTTGTATTTTATATTCGTAGATACAGTAGATCGATTGTAAATTAAAAGTTTCTTACTATATTGAATTTCATATACGCAAAATAATTCGTGGGTAAATAAAATTGAAGATAACGAGTAAAATAACGATAGATGTTGCTAAGAAATTAATGATTTTTTACGCGATTGCTAAAAAGTTATCCATCTACAGAAATGCTCTATCCAAAATTCTAAATTACGAGATTCAGCTGCAGTGTTGCATATGCAGAGTGATTCAGCTCTACTCCGACAAACATGACTGTGGGTCAGGATATAAGAAGGAAATACAAAATCCAATAGTATTTGCAGCGTCGGAAATGGCTTCGTCATGTTGCAGCAGAGAGCGTTACATGGGAAACGGACTGAACAACACGTTTCCAAAGGAAGCCGGTATTTTATTTGTAATTTAATTGGGGTTGGGGAAAAGGCAAATACACAAATGTTGAATTGGCCTCTTCAAAGACTCATTCTTACAATGTCTGTTAGGCCAGGCATCCAAAGATCGTTTGATACAAGATTTGTTTGAGGAGTATACCTCCTCGGAAAACGTCCCTGGTATAAGCGCTAGCGCCCATTGAATAAGAAAAGAACCAGAAGGAGGATGACAAGCAGGTTTAGCTCTCAAGCGCGCTGGGGCTGATGGGATTACTATTACCTTGCTTGGAATCCAATTCTACCACTATTGGTCTGATTGGAAGCCAACCCTACCGCTATTGGCCTACTTGGAATTAGTGCCGGTAGCAAGTACTAAATAAAAACACGATGGCAAACAGGCAGCAGGTGAAATCCTGTATAAAACACCCTTATCTTACTTCCAGTTCTATTACTAGTTCCATGGTAGCGCCTTGCCTGTTACTGGCCGAAGCTTTCATATAAGAGATGCATATTAGCCAATTCAATGTTTGTGTTCAGTTCTTCCTTCGTGGTTCACACCTACAACCTCAGTAACCGGTTCTCAAATGCCGATTTCTTGCGGAAACGTTGTGTAGCCCACTACCATATCTTCACATACAACGCCTTCTACGGCATGAAGAAGGCATTTCCGTCTCTGTTAAGCAAAATGGTTTCGGATTGTCTTTGTGCTCCCTCTCCCTCCCGCAAGTTTGTCGCACCAGTGCTGAATCACCATGTGGATATATATAAGCAAAAGTTTAAATAGTAACTATTAAGTCGTTCCACTCAATACAAACTGGATCTCAATAAATCGCCGAGCATCCCAAACTTAAACATAAATACAAACACAAACATTAAACTTTGAAAATGAAAAATAACAAAATATATAAAATAGAAAATATTTGGAGACAGGCTGTCCAGGACGCGCCATTTTATTAATATTTTTCCAATAATTTGTCATTTTTTAAACCATTTAATTGGCAGCTGGCGCGGCGAAGTTAAGTTTTCACGGGAGAACTTTTCCTCTATCTCATATTTAGTTTCATTTCAGTTTTTCTCCCTTGAGCTTCGTCGCATTCGGCTGCTCCCCGCTCGTGCGTTATACGCATGCGCAGTTCGGCGCTTTTGTTTATAGATCAGTTTCAACTGACGTCACACCCTAGCAACCACCTTAGTAACTAGATTTGTTTTTTGTTTGCCCGCCAAAGATGGTGGATTGTGATTGGTTGGCTCGTAATACAGGCTACAAATCCACAATTATGATTGGTTGATAACTTTTGGTTGGGCTGGTGATCACGTGGTTGAAACTGATCTATTGCCTGTTCCAGCACCGAGAATTATTTTAAATTAATCTTGTATTCACATTTGTGTCCCCAGTCACTGATATAAATACCAATGACACCCATTTTTATAAGATAATTTTAATTAAAACGATGCCATAAGAAATTATTGAAAGCGTGATCTGATCCATAGATAAATAATAAATTTTTCAATGGGTTAAACATTTTATTTCGTTTTTATTTTTCACGTGGAAATCTTTCAATGAAAAATTAATTATTCTAGAAAGAATTTTATTGTGGATTTTTAACTGTTGGCACCTGCTATAACGAAAAATGTTTCAATTTAATTGGAAAAGGCTGTTAGAATTTTGGTTTTTTATCTCTCTAAACTCAAATAATACGATTTTTTTAAATTTTAATATTTTGAGCTTCATAGTAGGTATTTAGCTATAGATCAGTTTCAACTGACGTCACACCCTAGCAACCACCTTAGCAACTAGCTTTGTTTTTTGTTTGCCCATCAAAAATGGTGGATTGTGATTGGTTGACTCGTAAATCAGGCTACAAATCCACGATTATGATTGGTTGATAATTTTTGGTGGGCTGGTGATCACGTGGTTGAAACTGATCTATAACTACACAAATTTTCATGCCTGTAAGTTATATAGTTTCTGAGAGCGGCTCTGTGACGGACAGACAACAGAGCGGGAGTAATAGGGTTTCGTGAGATGAACGAAACCCTAAAAAAAGGAAAAATATGCTTGCTGTCAGAACCTTTTCGAAAAAGTAAGAAAAAAAATTCTATCAATCAATCACAAAAGTAACACGTAGAAACTTACAAAATATTTGGCTAATACATATGTATTTTAGAATATCCGTGATTCCATTATTATTTGATTTTAAACAATTTATGTTGTTTTTGGTATCTAATAGTTATATGTTCTAATACACCTTTTCAGATGAATTGGAGAAAAAGTTTCTTTGGAGTTATAAAGTAAAATTTAAATCAAGTTATGACGATTCTGGGAAATATTGGAACACATTGTCCATTCGTTACTTAAAGGGTAGTTATTTATTGTAATAACTACCCTTACCGAAGTTATTTATTGTAATAAATAACTTCGCCGCCAGGAGCGATGACGTCAAAGTGTTTAGAAAATATAGTGCATTCTCAGATTGGAATTTTTTTGTCCAAACTATGGCAACCCACATACAGAATTTCACAATATTCGTTTGGACGAGTCCGTATGCGAAATTCTAAAAGATAGTCACGTTTTAGCATTATTGGCAAATCCAGCCACCTCATTGGTCCTTTAGATGTGTCCTTTTTAGAGAGTAATCCCTTGGCGGTAGGGAAAACGTCGCCAACTCGTTTGTCTATTTCTATGATTAGAAGAACGAAGAGGAAAAAATAAGTTGGTAATTTTGAAGCAAATGTTATCTTCAGCTTTCATTTAAAATAAACCATTGAAAATTACTTAAGATAGTTTGATGACATTTTATAGAACGAGAGTGAAACGGTTTAGATTTTAAGCTGCATAAATATTTTAAAGTGATATGACAAGTACTTTTTCAGAAAATGGAAATTAAAAATGAAATTTTGCTTTTTTTGCTTTTTAAATACAAAAGAATATGAAAATTCTCACATTGCTCTAGAAAATTTAATAACTATCGTTAGAAAAACCCTTTTTTATAGTTTAAGATTTAAAAAACATTAAAAAATATATATAAGCTCTTATTAAATAAATATGAGCGTCAATATTAAACATTTTCAAAAAATTCTGTCTAAAAGAAATTAACTAAAAAAACGCTGTAAGTTTTTTAATAAATTTTAAACATAAAGAATAAACATTACCAAAAATAATATATAAAAACTTTTGTATATTTAAGTTGATTTTTTTTTCTTATTTATGCTACGCTGTCGTTTTATAATAAAAGTTTAATATTATGTAATATATATATATATATATATATATATATATATAATGGGATTTAAAAAAATAGTATTTATACAGTTGTAATCCATTAAAGCCTTATACTAATTTTTACTAATCTACTTCAAATAAATAATGCTCTAAGCCATCTCTCATAATAGCGCAGATTTTCTTATTATGAATCTGATGGTATTTCGCTTACACGTACAGTTTTGAAAATTGTCAGTGGGGCTTACTCTTTTTTACGCAAATCCGTGTATATGAGTATAAAAAAAATCGATTGCTAATTTAATGTTGCCTTTTTTAACTCCTTTTTAAAGAAATTAAACATAATCGTATATTGATAAATAGTCACAAGTTAAACAAAACATTAAGACAATATAAAAAATCCCTAACGGCTCGGCCTATAGGCACAGGTAGATTTCAAAGACGCAGACCGTGTGGCGCCTGTTCATTGGGAATTGCAGAAGAAAGACCTTTTTGCCATGATGCGGCAGTTCGGATCGCCCACTTCGACATATACGTGTGCCTGTGGGCGGAGCCAGCAGGGATTTTTTATATATTTATTTATTTATTTATTTTTGCTATAAGAGTTGGTCCTATAAAAAATTTGTGAATATAAAAGTTGTAGATAATATTAAGGACATTTATAATAAATCAAAGCGGATTTGATATCTTATGAATTGACGAAGTTATGAATTTTTTTTTCTTCTTAAACACCTATCCCCCCCTCCCTTGAGAAATGAAATAAAAAATCTGTCATACATAAATTTTTGGCCCTTTTCCTAGAAATAATAATAACTTTAAATGGATTCGATATGTATCATAATTAAGAAGTTATGGTTTTTTTTTGTTTTCACAGAAAGCTCCTCCATTTGCACCCCCCCCCTCTCCCCGCACCTGGTTCGATTTTGCCCATTAACGAACTTGACCGAGGTTTTATGCCGCTTGATTTTATGCATCAGTTCGAAAGGGATTTGTGCAGAATTATCGAAGTTATCGTGTCCATAAAAAAGTGATATAGATAGATAGATTGATAAAGTTTTGAACTGGGGATGGTTTTGGGTTCTAGGAGGATCTGGAAAAATTTTTCAGAAATTCCAACTTAGGAAAGAATGCAATAGGTAGTATTTCTTACGATATCTACCTAAATTCGAATGTACAGCTTGTTTATAAAATGATACTGTCTGATATTGGCGAATCGTTTATAATAAAATGACAATAAAGTTAACTATGAATAACGTCTTTTTTTTTTCGGTATAGGGATTTTTTTTTTCTATTTTCATTTTTTATATAAAAATTCAAACGTTGAGCATTTTATTTTAATTTTTAAAAAAAGAATCATAAAGTAAAAAAAAAATTCTAATGCCGTTTATCCTTATAACAAAAGTAAAATAGGAAAAAATGGAACAGATATTATTTATAGTTACAAGTGTAAACAAGTTACAACAACAATGGATGTTAAGGTTATGTGCCAAACCATGTTCTCTAAAATATGCCAACTGGCTGTGAAAATGCACCAATGAAATATTTAAACACTAAAAAGCAAAATATATATAATAAATAAAGAGTGTAATTAAAAAAATATATCTGCTTTTATCAATTAATACTTTAAAAATTAATTAAATTATGATTATACGTTGTGAAAACAATTTAGAAATCCTGAATAGATAATTTAAATAATCCTTTTTCTCTTTCCTGTTACCATATGTTAAAACAAGAAGCAGAGCAAAAATTATAATTCTTAATAAATTCACCAGTTCGCACTTTCTACGAAGCATAAATACAAGCGGTGAATTTTCCATAATCGGGGCCCGCATCAAATTAACACATTGTAATAGAAATGTTTTGGAACAACATGATTTGCAGTCATGAAATTAGGTGGGATTTTTACAATAAACATTCAATGCTTATAAAAAAGTGTTTAAGAAAAAAACTTTTTTTACTTTTATGCTTAATTTATGGGGAGAGAACCTTATATGTTTTTAGCTACAATGCCTTTATTTAACATAAAAGTACATGATAATTAATTCATTTCCCAATTAATTTTGGAGAGGGACGCTCGTCCCTTCCCCATTTTTATCCAAACTTGATAAAATTAGGTAATAATTTTAAACACATAATTGATATTTTTTTCTTACAGAATTTTTCTTTTACCATTTTTCTGGTGTTGAAGAAGTTGAAGGTAGATAATTTTCTTTGCTTCTCTCCCCTCCCCCCCCCCCCGCCCCCCAATAGCAATTTTTTTTAATAATTTTAATAATATATATATATATTAAATAATTTCTATAATAATAATAAAATTGAAAATTCATTTTCATCAAGTAATATTTATTTTTTACTGTTTTTTACTATTTACACTGATATTTAACGAGAATGTATAATATTTAATATATTTTTATACTATCTTGAAGTCTAGAAAAAGTCTTTTCTGATGATACTTATTAACGTTTTCTAGGTTAATTAGGTTAACTTCTATGTTGCCTTAAATTAGGTTATTTTCTATGAAAAAGCAGAAGCATGATTTAACATTAAATTTATTAAAATAAAATAATGTATTAAAACTTTTATAAAATTTTTTATATAAAGTCATTTTATAGAATTTCCTATTTTAAAAGTCTACATTATTTAGACAAAAGCACAAAAACTTTGCCCCCCCCCCCCCCCAAAAAAAAAAAAAAAAAAAAAAAAAAGCTTTTTAAATAATATACAGTTGTTTGCTGTGGGGAAATAATAATCAACAGTATGAATATAGTGGCCATACTAATTAACATTTATTATTAGTCATGTTTTTTTTTAAATACTTACATTTAAGAGAGAAAAATCGGAATCAGTTTGGATGTGGCATTCAAACATTTAAATTTTTTTTTACTTCATCTACTTCAAGGGCCGTCATTAAAACGAAACTGAAACTATATTTATAAACTGTTCAATTTTCGAAAATTTCCAAGACATATTTGAGTGCGCCAAATCTAAAACGCCAAGTACCAACAGCGTCTACGGCACGTGACTGATAACAGCGAATGAGACCCAGATAGCAAGCAGGGTTCCGAAAATGGTCCTTTTTCATTTTCTTTCGATTTTTCTGCAAAGGTATATTATATTTACCGTATATCACGGTCACAGTAATGTTTTCAATATTAGATTTTTGGAATAACCGTCAGAAAACCTACGTTCTAAAATCATAATGCGCGCATTCATTTTCCGCGCATGCGCAACTTATTTCGAGCTACAAATTGCCCTTGTGCTTGCGTTCACTCACTCATGACTCATTGAAGGTGATATTGACGTGCTAGCAGGTCACATATAGCGTCGCTCTGCGAGTGCCGGCTTTGCATTTGCAATCATGTTCCATCTAAAGTATGTTGAAATATTTTGTATTAATTTAATTTCATAAAGCTATACCTTATTGTAAGAACTACATACATACGCATATTTCTGTTGTATTTCTTGAAATTTCCATTTATAATGTTTTTTATTCTTAACGAATTAATGCGAGTTCTTTAAACATATTTTCATTGCAAAATACAATAGATAGAGAATAGCATTTGTTTATCTTTTACAATATATTATTATCGTTTATGTTATCTATTGATGCTCCCCAATTTTAAAATATTAATCTTATAGTTCATGTGCTTAAAAATTACCGTCAAAAGTTTGAAATATTCCGTAATAATAATAATAATAATAATAATAGATTTTGTACTGGTATTTAAACTGTAATTTAGTCAAAGTTAATTATTTTTACGCATACGTTTTATTTTCTTATATTTTAGTAATTTATTTGTATAAAATTTCATTTTAAAATATCATTCAATGACAATTGTTTTTATATTATGTACGTCTAAGATACAAAATTTTTATTGTATGCGTTGCTACAATATTTTAAAGTGTTGTTATTTTTATTACTTTGTTTAATACATTTTATTTTCATGAAGTTAAAAAAAATGTGTTTTAATTTAATTATTTAAATTTTTGACGTTTCAATATACATATAATAATTATGAAAGATTTTGAAAATGAATTTTTATATTTTAAAGGGGAAAAAAAGTCTAATTAATCTTAACAGATTATTATTATTTATTTTTAATTACGGAGCATCAATAGATTTAATTCAGAAATAAATCATTCTGAAAAATTATTGTTCTTCTGTATTAAGTAAAATGAAAACATGCTTAAAGTAGACTAAAAATAAACAAATAGGTAATATGCATATGATATAAAAATTTATAAATGGAAATTGCATATTTGTTTCTATTTTTTTTCTCAGTAATTATATAAACACCAAAATTTGGTTTTATATAGTTCTTAAATCTTTATGAAATTAAATTATGCAGTAATGTTTCACTTACTTCAGTTTGTCAATCAACTAATAAATGAGAGTAATTGCATGATAGTGGGCTGACCATTATCACTTTCCAAATATAAAAACACAAAAGTTAAGACAACATAAAAACTAAGACATAAACAATTCTAAACTCAGACATTTAAACTATTGTGAAACTTTCCGGATAATGTAGTAGGGCTTAAGCAAAAATATAATATACAAAAAAAATTTCTTGTTGCCCGAATTCACTTTAAAAGGAAAATATTATCCCCGGTATATTTTAGACTATTTTTAAAACTGATTAATGGTAACAGATACAAAAAAAAAAAAAAAAAAAAAATAAGTTATCTATTTTAGTTAGTTCTGTCAAACAAAAGTTAGAAAACTTCTGTAAAATTAATCCTCACAGTTCATTCTAACAAAATGCATATATTAGATTTAAAAATTTTTAATGTTATCAACAATTAATTTTTTTTTAAAAGCAATATATTAATTAAAATATAAAAAATAAAATATATTCAAATTTTAGCAATTACATAGGAAAGGAATTTTAGCAAATAAAAAAGAAATATATTAATTAAAATATGTAACTTACTATGATTTCTTAAATATAATGTGGGCTAATAAAAATTCTTATTTTCCATTTTTTTTTTCTTCAGTATATAAAAATTAAGCTAAAATTTAGTTTCCAACAGAAACAAAGAAAATTTCTAAGTCAGGTTATTTTGATGAAAACCTAATGCCTCTGTCAATTAAGATTTAAAACTAACAGATTAATCAAAACCTTTCTCATTTCCTTTATAGATGCTTATAATAAAAGCATTATTATCTACCTTTGATTGTAATTCTTATTACAATGGTTAATAAGAAATACGTAACTAGCCTTACATTTCTACCTTTTGGTATGCTTGTCCTAAAACACTTACAAAGTACCTCAGATTGTGTCAACTAGCAACCTTTTATAATCCTTTTTACAATGTTTGCAAACCTTTCAGACAAAGCCTTTAAAAAGCATCTAGTCATTTACATGTTAAGGTCAGAAAAATGTTTTAAAAATAAAAATTGTTATCTGGGGAGCGGAGTTCAAACCAATAATGCTAAAACGTGACTATCTTTTAGAATCTCGCAGTCCGTATACGTGTTAGCTTGGCGGTAATAACAGGTTCTCAGTCTGCTTTTGTCCAAAATCTTCATGACCAATTCAAATTTTATCATTCTTTTAATTTAAGTCATTTTATTAAAAAACGAGTTCAACAGGGTGCAAAAATTTAATTTTATTTATTATAAACTAGTTTGAAAGTTCTAGAAATTTAAACTCGGATAATTTTTACTTTGTAATATGATGCATGATTCAGTAATGTTACTTGAAAGATGAAATTGTGCAAAAATAATCTTTAATGTTATGAACATACATGTAAAGCTAATGGTTTTTGAGATTATGTTCCGACAGCTACGAGCTTAAACTTGTGCTCACTAGATGGTCTCAACCAAGTCACTCGGTTATGTATAAAAAGGACACTCGTCTAAAATGGAAAAGTTCAACCCATTTTATATACCTTATAAATTTAATTTCTCTTGAAATTCAACATTGATTTACTAAAAATGAATATATTTATGCAAAAAAAGAATTCACCTTTCGAAAACCAAAAGGAGGGTTGAATGGAGTATGTATAATGTATTGGGACTTGAAACGGCCTATAGAGGCGCTGATTGCAGCCGTCGGTACAGGAAAATTGGCCCTTTAACTAATGCTAAAGTGCCATTGAAACCATTATTTATTATAAACGCGTTTAAAAGTGTTAGATATTCAAATTCGGATAATTTTTACTTTGACATATAAACACAGAACACAAATAGCACATGAAATCTGAAATTGTGCATAAGAATAATCATTCTGAACAAATTAAAAATGCATGTAACGCAATGGGATTGCAAGGGATTTTCCTGAAGGGAGAAGTTATATCTTTTTTCCACCAGATGGCGTATTCGAGCGCTTGAATTCCCAATACGGTTCGTTACGTAGCCGAAGAAAATTAACTGTCAGTGAAAAGAAATGAAGTGAAATGTTTGTTTTCTCCGTCTGCTAGCTAAATTGGAAAATTGATTCAAAAGTTTAATTGATGTACCGGAAGTTTTTATTAAAGAAGAGACTGTCTTTATTCTTTTGTTTTTACTTCGTTCACTTCCTGACAGTGTGATATCATTTTCTAGAAGTATGTTTCCTTAAGTAAGCTTTGTTTGATTTAATTTTTTCTTTTAAGAATGTTCGTTAAAATTTAGAAAATATCTTTAAAGTTACATCTAAACTGTTAAAAGTTAAAACGATGTTTAATAATGCTGGACAGTGGAGTACCTTATGTTTCAGGAGTTGTATTGCAAATAAACAGTGCTAATACTCATACGTAGCAATAGATGACACGCAACAATGTACTCCTGGGAGTAATATGAATTTCATGCAATGGACAGATTAGAATTTATATAACGTTTTGACAACGCTGCAGTAACTTTACTCTATTAATGTATAAGTTTTTTTTTTTTAAATATACAAACCATAGAGTAAATTTTTTAAAAAGTAGTGTCAAAGTTTTAAAATACGCACATTTAGTAATTATTATGCTATTAAATGTTATGGATCTCATTATAGTCCGAAGCTTAATCAGCAGAAATTATAAAAACAAAACACAGGAAGTGGGGCAGGTTGAGAGACATAAAAATGGTTCAAATTATACACAATGTAAGGTGCACAAGATAAGAAAAATTATATTTTTAGATCGTAAAAAAGCTGTTAACATGCAATTATGAGCAAAAATATCATCATCCTTAGAAATTTCTACAAATAAGGGAACCATTTTTGGTGAAGCTCGTACCTAGCATCAGTTTCAAACTTGTTAAGTGCTCAGTTATACTCATCTTTAATCCTCCTTCATCATAAGTGGCCTTTACTTTGCAGAATTTGATATAGCATCTTCTTCTCTGATGATTTGGTCATTCATGAATAAAAAGGGATGGGTGTATTTATTATCATTGAGTTTCAAACCCATTTTATGGTATTTCCTCGTCTATTCTCTGAGGCAGACATCAATATTATATATTTTAAATAAAATTGGTGAGAGACAGAAACCTTGCAAAAGGCTTTTACTAGTGATGAAAGGTTCTGAAAAACTTTTTTCCAACTTTAACTGTACAGCTGTTCTCTGTAGTAAATTGCTTTAAAGATATTGATCCTCTTTTCATTTTATATTTGCTATTTTAAGTACTTTCCAATCGCAAACTTCTCAGTGCACTATCATAAGCTTTTTCAAGATCTACAAATATAAGTCCTGTTGTTCTTCCCTCTGTCTGTAGTTGATGCAGGATAAACCTGCTGAAAAGCCACTTTGTTCTGCAATTCCTTCATATTCATCTTCTACTCTATTTCTTAAGATTCTTCTGAATATTTTTATTGTAACACATATTCCTCTGTAGTTGATGCAGAGTATTTTGTCCCTTTCTTAAAACTTAGTACAGTAGACTCTCCCAAATCCGCTACCCTAAAATCCGCACATTGTTTCCAATGTAAACAATGAAACTTGCAGTTAAGATGTAGGTGTAAAATTAAAGTTTTTATATTTTTATATCATTCTGTACACATTTTAATAGTTAATAATTCTGTTTGATATGATTCAACTCATGTTTTCTCATGAAGGAAGTATAGAGTTATTTCTGAAAAAAATTCAAGATAGCGCTGATATCAGTGGCAATTGCGATAGTTTTACCAAATTATTTATGTATTAATCAAGCTTATTTGGTTATTTAAGTATGGCTAAACATGCAATAAAACTTTGCTATTTTAAGATTTTGATGTGAATTATTAGCGTACATTTATAAGGCAAGTTTCATTGAATAATTCAAGAAAAAATGATCTCATCATCATTATGCCTATTTAGCAGGGTTGGGTTTTTGACGTCAAAAAGTGGTTTTTGACATGACATGTCAATAACCTGTCGAAAAGTGTCAAAAAGTGTCAAGAACTGTCGAAAAGTGTCAAAAACCTTATACATATTTTTTTTAGCAATCATTAGTGATATTTTATATTATATCAAGCTAAAAACTGATTAAATAATAATTTATATATTATAAATAATTTTCATTTAGTCATACTGTAATTAAGTTGCAATAAAATTATGTATCATTATTCAAAATATTTGTCAATTGCCATGCTAGGAAAAATAGCAAAAAATATTGAATCTACTATTAAATGCATTTTTCAAAGTACCTTTTATATATTTATTACTATTAAATTAAGTATTTGGTATATTATAAAAAAAATTAGCAATCTAATTTATACTTAAAAAAATAAATAAAATAAATAAATAAAGGCTTGTGTAAAGCTAAAGTAACCACTATTCAATGACTGTTCATAAGTTACCTAGACTTTTAATGATTCTAAATGTTTATGTTGTACATAAACTTTAAATATAAACCACAATTGCAACACAAACGTTCTTTAAGTAATTAAATTAATTATAATATAAAATCTACATAATTAAACGTTCTTTAAATCAATAACTTAAAAGAAAATGGGTTGTTATTTTCAATTTTTATACACATACATAATATATCTTCATGTTATTATGTTAGTTTCAGTTTAATTATTTAGAACTATTTCTTTATGTTAAATTTATTTGTTATACATTATAAAATAGCATTTTTTTTTTTATCCAAAGGTTTGAGTATCATAGCTGAGATTTATTCCAACAGAGCGAACATATGCCGGGACCAGGACTCGAACTTGGGTACTTTGGCTTGCCGTGCCAACGCCCTTCCTACTAAGCTATCCCAACGATATCCTGGTTGGCATAATTCACTCTTATTTGTTGGACATGGCTGTGAACTGCAGTGCTAATTTTATTCATATGAGCTATAACTATAGCATTTTTACATGATGAATGTGATACAACGCAGAAACTAACTCCTGTATACCATGTAATTAGGTCATAATGAACAGACCCAGGTTCGAGTCCTGGTCCCGGCATTTTTCGCTCTATTGGAATAAATCTCAACTATGCTACTCCAACCTTTGAATATGATTTACCTATTTGAAAAAAAACATTCCTCTGTTTTAGTACCTTTTTTGGGGACAAACATTAAAACAATATAAAAATAAGTATGTTATTTATATGAAATGTTATACATTAAATTATACAAGTAAAGTACTATTTAATAGTTTGTTTAGTTTAATGTAACGATACTTTTAATTATTATTTTATTATATATTTATAGCTTACAATTATTTTCAAAGTAATTTGTTAAACCAAACTCATGTTTTGAGTTTTCAGGTGTCGACACAGATTTTTTTTTTTTCTTGAGGCTTATGTTTGAAAACTAAAAATTATTTTTGTGAAATTTATTTTGTTATGAAAGATAAAATCCAGCTGCTCAAATTCAAACCAAGCATTTAATGATAACTTCTTTAAGTCATTCTGTTAAAGTTTTCATTTCTTGTGAACTTGTTTTCTTTGTAAATTATACATTTTAAAACCTAACAAAATAAAAATAATTAATGGAGAGTATGTTTTTATGGAATGGAATTTTGTGAAGGAACCAATTTTATTAAGAGAAATTTTGTGAAGGGACTTGATTTATTAAATCGATTTTTGTAAAGGGGTTCTAGATAGGTCTTTTTTAATGTCGAAAAGTTTACCCATGTATCTAACACTAAAAATTATGAAAAATTGTAAATTTAATGTTGTTGTAAAAATAATTTTAATCAGTTTTTGGACTCAATTTTAGGTTTTTGACAGTCATTGTCAAAAACTATGTCAAAAAGGGGTTTTTGACATGACGGTTAAAACCATGGTTAAAACCGTCACACTGTCAAAAACTTGCCAACCCTGCTATTTAGTCCTGCATAATTAATTATTTACTCGATCATTATTTTTAATATTTTAAATGTTTTCTAAATTTTCTTAATTATTTTATTTATTGTAAGCATTTATTATAATGTCGAGTGCATTACTGAATTCAAATTGCTGCTTAAAAATGTAAACAAAACAGTGATCAAAATCCGCACAACCTCTGATTTTAAGCTATGCGGATTTAAGGGAGTCTACTGTATTAAATATCCTTCCTTTAATTCTTGAGGTATTGGATCTCCTGCCAAGGTTCAATCGAGTTAATATCCTTACAATGATTTTATCACCATATTTTGGCAATTAAAATTTATTCCACCAGGTCTGGATGATCTACCATCTCCTCTTACTGGGTGCTTTTTTGACTTCTGAACTTGTGATTTGAAGTACAACATTTTAGTGTTAAACCTCCACTGAATCTTTAAATTCATGTCTGTTCTCCTTGAGGAGTTCCTCAAAATAGCCCTCCAAGCACTAATTTTAATCATTTCAAGTTTGTGTTTTAAACATTTTTTTATGAGTATCACTTCTCATTTCCTTTTAAAATCTTCCAGACTTCAGTGACCTTTTTCAAATTCTAGTCGGTTATTTATTCTAGCACTTCCTCTATTCCACTCTTCATTTTTACATAGTCCAATTTCTTTGTATATCCTTTTTTTTTTTACTTTTATATATCTCTAAACTAACATCTTTTTTTATTTAACCCATTAAGCGCCGCTATATATATTAAACTATTTTTTTATGGAACAGTTGTTTTTTCTTTATGAATAGGAAGTCTTTAAAGTATTTCTGAAGAAAAAATAAAAAAAAATTCAAATATTTAAGAAAAATAGCATGTTCCCAAAATGGGAGCAATGGCTCAAAATGGGGGTAAATTTTTTCAAAATTTTTACTTATGCCTCCGTTATAACTCTGTAACTTGTTATTTCACTGTTCTTTAGCTATAAAAGGGGTAATATCATTCTGAAACTGATATTTTACGAATAATTCATATAAATTAGTCCAACATCTACATTTATAATAAAAATAAAACATAAAATTACCGATTCCATAAGCATTTTCATTATCCGTCTCTTTATTTTTCCCATTTACATAATTTCTGTCCTACTATTTTACATGAAAATCATGGAACATTTTTTATGCAGCATTATATTATTTTTTTGCGTTTTCTAAAATTGATTTTTTAACTTTTTTTTTTGCTTAGTTTTTCCATATTCCGATTTGAAGATTCGTCTGAACTTTCATCTGAAATATCAAGTCTGCTTTTAATACTTTGTCTTTTTTAAACTCTAAATCAGATATTTCTTGATTGTCTGTTGATTTAGAATTTACGGAAAGTTCTACTTCACCAAATATAACATGGGATAAATCGTCGCATAAATTATTTTCTATTACATATGTAATAGAAAATAATTTATGCGACATACATATGAGGAAGATATCTTCCTTGTATGTTGCAATACTGCAATCAGGGGGCAACAAAATAAAAAAAAAACGATTTCTGGAACAGCCGAAAAATCATCCAAATCTAAAAAATTGTTCAATCATCTTCCATGTAAAAAAATCAGAATAAAAAAATAATGTAATGATGAAAAATAAAGAGATGGATAATGAAATGCTTATAGAACTGGTAATTTCATTTTGTTTTTTTATTATAAATGTAAAAGTTGGACTAATTTATTTGAAATCTTCTTTAAATATTAGTTTCAGAATGATATTATCCCTTTTATAGCTAATCAACTGAAAAATAAATACCATAAATGCACGGAATCATATGTACAAGTTTTAAAAAACATTACCCCCATTAAGAGCCATTGCTTCCATTTTGGGAACAACTTATGCTTTCGGTAATTGTGATTGATCAATTATACATATTAATTCCGGATTGATGTTGTTTAATATAATACACTGTTATAAACATATTTTAACTAAAAAATATAATTTTTATTATAGTTTTTTTTTTTTTTTCCCGAGTACGGTTAAAAAGCTATTTTTCGCCTTTTTTAACTCATTTTAAAAAATAGAAAATTTTAATGAAACTTTAAAAAAAAAATTCAGAAGTCGTCTATTATATTCAAAATTCAAATAACATGAACCTTTTAACAATATATAAAATACTCACTTTAGAAAAAAATCATAAAGCAATGTTCCCAAAATGGGAGCAATGACGCTTAATGGGTTAACCAATTTAAAAATGCTTTTTTCTTTTCTTGATTCTCTTTAAAAAATTCTCTATTTAGCCAGTTCTTGCTGTTGCTTTTATTCTACTTCTTATACCTAATACTTCAAGAGCGACAGTGCTAACATTTTGTTGAAGATGTTTATGTAGATCCTCTGCCCAGAAGTGGACTCAGTTATCCATTTAGAAGGGGGGGGGGGGGGGTCATGTCTTTTTTTATGGGCTGGGGATCATATGTCTTCATGAGCAGTTTTTATATTGGGTTGTTCGGATAGTTCTTTCAGTTTGGGAAAACCAATTCGTACCGGAAAATTCTACCCATTAATTAATTAGACATTAGATATCAGAATTAATGTCTAGTAATTAAATGACAATTTTCTGGCACAAACCAACTTTCCCAAATGGAAAGAACTTTCCGAACAACCCAATATTTTAGATCCAAATTGACTATTATCTGACATATACACAAATTTATTTTCTTTCATAAGTGCATGAAATTTGCAGGTATATTCATAATATTTAAAATTTGCATGTTTTATCCAGATACCCTGATATTGGAGTTTTCCATTTTCTTATAAATACAAAGAATCTTACAGAAAGTTTTTGTTCGCATCTTAAGTCGATTTTCAAGGCTCGCCAATCATGAAAATATCGTCTTGCGGGAGAAATCAAATATAATTCAAAATGTACCACATTTATAGGAAAATTAAAAACAATGTTAGATTCTTTAGTGCTTAAGCAATAATGCCTGCAATTTTCATGTTTAAAAATAATTCCATGAATGTATCAGAAAGATTAGAATTTTTAAGCAGTAAAAAGGAAAAAAAATGAAAACACATTTAATACTTATTTATATATTTTTAAAAAAAAAATGTATTGTTCTATCAAAGTTTTTTGCCGTTTAGAAAGGGTCTATGACCTCCCTCTTGGATCTGCACTTGCCTCTGCCATACCCTCAAATTCTATAGTCGATCTATCTATCTCTCTTTTCTCACATTACACCTTTAGGGCTCTTATCTTGTAGTATTTCTACTTTAAATGATGGGTAACAGTATTTCGCTTTTGTTTGTTCACTAGATAATTTAATAATAATAAAAATATGATGATAAATAACAATTTCTACTGAAATTATCCATATGATAATTATCAATGCATACATAAATATTTTAAATATATAATTTCTTCTTTAATGATTCTAATTTTTTATTTATGACTGGGGAGTTTTACTATCCTACATCACTAGACCAAATCCTTCTTTATGGAATAATGTATCTCAACAGTGTAATAAATACTCTGCTCAGACCATATATTTAAGATATCTCAGACCACCGAACTCAATGAGAAAGTTCTACAAACTCTCTCAGCGAGTTCGAACTTCCTATGGGCTAATTCCATGCGTGAATGTAGTGTAAGTCACATAGCTGCAAAAGTTTATTGTTCTTGGTCACCGGTATTTTTTTTTTATAATTCCTCATTGTATTTAATTGTAGATATATAGGATTGAATAAGTCAAATTTACCTTTACTATAATACTGGTAGTTAAACACTACAGTCATTTAAATCTCTGTGACTGACACTACATCCACTCATGGAATTAGCCCTATGGCTAGTTACAGCCACTCACTTTGCTTGACTGTGGAGCTTTGCTTTAACTGATTGGCTGATAAGGCTGGTTTTAACTTATGCACATGCACACTTTCCATTTGTTCAGATCTCAGACACAGTGACATTCAATGAGCTATCTTAGATGAGTTTTGTGGTGTGAACAGGTGCTCTAATTCCGGGGTGTACCACCTCCAAAATTAGTATATAAGATATCTTAAATATCCGGTCTGAATGACATATATAACAAAATAAATAACATGTAAAACAGTGTGTCTCAATCTCAACCTACCCCTGGTTGGGATAGTTGAAGGATTGTATATTTCTTTTAGTTAAACTTTTTCTAAGACACCTATTTCAGTCATTTATTTTTCTAAGGGATAAAGTACTTTGTATAGCATTCATTGAGAAAAAAATTGAGCAAAAATCATTAGTAATCAAATAGGGTCTCAAGATGCTCCACCCTCACCTATGTATTTAAATTTAAAATAAATAGAAAAATAGAAAAAACTTTTTTAGAAGCATTCCATGTTTATCTTGAAAATCACGCCTAATTTCATGACTGCAATTTCCCCAAAATTTCCTTTACGCTACATTAATTTGGCAAGGGTACCAAACTGGAAATTTCGCTGTTTGTTTTAACGCTTGGTAGAAAATGTGAACTAGTGAATTTACTAAAAAAATATTATTTTTGTTCTGTTTCTTTTTTAAGATATGGCAACACGAAATATATGTATATAAACTACCTTTTTCGGATTTCTAAATTGATTTCACAACTTATAATCATAATTGAATTTATATGAAACTATTAATTAAAATGTAATTAAAAAATATATTACTCTTTATTTTTTATATTTTCTACTTTTTAGTGTTTAAAATATTCTGTCATGGATTACACAGCCATTTGGTATATTTAGGCAAATAATCAACTCCATTGTTTTTTGTAACACGTAAGCAGTTGTAACTCTAAAGAATATTTGATGATTTATCACCTGGCAGACGGCTATTAGAAAAATACCTTAAAATTAATTTGTCAATTTATAATTAAGTTCTAAAAATATAAAAATGTTCTATTGTCATGGGAAATACATATGTGAACATAAGTTTTATAATTCTAGCCTATCAGGAAGTGATTTAAAATTCGATTACAAAATTCCATCTTCACATACAAAAACCAAGTTGAGTTAAATAAAAGAGCGTAAAAAGATTGTAATAAGCTAATTGTTGACTATAGAGGTTTTTTTTTTTTGGCTAAAATTAATATGAAAAAATGTGTTACTGATGAACTTGCTAATAGTTGAACTTAAATTAATTAATTTGCAGTACTTATCAACCATTTTGTAGAAAAATAATCTGTCACCAAAGAGTATAACTTATCACCTATATCAGCCAACAAGAGACAAGTCACAATACCCCCCATCTCTCTTGTCTGTCACATGATCAAAATAAGTTGCTTTCCATTAATTGTCAAACTGTCATGTGATCAAGGTAGGCTGAGAAGTTGCTGAAACTATTGGAGTACGACGGCCTGTTTCTTATCGTTGGGTGTGAATACCATAGCTAAGCATGGCTGTCAGAACTTGTAAGACCTTTCCTTGACTTTTTGTAACTTGAACTAATTTTTCACAAATAAATTTTTAAAGGTTTAGATAATTTGGTGCTGATTAAATTCTTATTCTTTCAACAGGAGGGACAGTATTGTGTTTTTCATGATTTTTGTCATAGTTATATCTTGATATCTATAGCATGGAATTGAATCATATTTGGTATGTAAAATAGAAAACTATGCTGATACAATTTTAGCTTTCATCACTAACGGGTAGTGCTACTATGTCTTTTGCAATGAACTTTATAGCTTTATCTCAGTTTCTATTGAGTAGAAAATGCCAAAAAATTTGTATTTAAGGTATTTAAACATATATAGAGAGATATATAATAAAAATCACTTATCATTAAAATACATATGCTAAAAGTTATTACAGTAAACATAAAGGGTTAAAAAGAGACTTGGGTCATTCCATATCAAATCAACCAGTGACTCAACCTGATAATTTTAGATTTTGATGAAACTTACAGGAATCATTCTCCCTGATGATATAAATGAGAATATACTTTTATTATTTTTTTTATCTCAGTAAATTTTCATACAATTAATTTTTTTAATTTAAAAAAAATCATTTTTTGGCTTGTATACTAGTTTTCAATTTTGAGTTTCTCAAGTTCTATCAGACATAGAGAGTTGTTTGACCCCTCATTTTAAAGAAAATCTCATAAGGTTTAATTTGATATGCAAATTGACTATGCTTTGTATAATATATTAAGTACTTAAATTAAAGTAATTGCAGCAACTTCATAATGGATAACTCGAGGCGGACGTTTGAACACATTTAATTTACAATTTAAATCACAATACGTACATCTACATAAACACGTACATCTAACAACACGGAACAGAACATTCTACACATGACAGTAAACAAAACTTAATATCCTTAGTTTCCGTAGATTGCTGTGGTGCTGCCATCTATTACTTACATTTTGAACTAGACACCACAGACTCTCCCCTCCTTACTCTGGATATTTCGTGGGAGATTTTCTTTTCCTGGTGGATCTTCTAGGTACCTGTTGGGAAAAAGAAGAGTTAGTATTTACAGTATCTGTAGCATGATCACTAGAAGTATTGGGCACCATGGATTTCACTTTAGAGTCGACTGGAGCAGGACTTGGAGTATTTGGGAGGACACAGTCATCTGGTTTAGGATTTGGAGGAGCTGGGACAACAGAGTCAGCTGGTTCAGGATTTGGAGTAGATGGAACAACAGAGTCAGCTGGTCGAAGATCTGAGACACTAGGAGGCATTAGCTGAGAATCACTTTTGTGACTTTCTGTACCACTTTCTTCAGAATTTGAATCATTATTTAGATGTATCTTCGAACCGACATTAGTTATCTGATCAACATGCCTTTTCCAAATATTCGAACCAACTTGAATTCTATAATGCAACTTGCCCTCTCTTGCAATAATGCGACCAATTTTCCACTTGGCTTCTGGAGTGTAATTTCTTACAGCCACTTTCTGGTTGATTTGAAATTCTTTTACTTTAGAATTGGCCTTTTTCGCATTTTGTTTATCATGCACAAAATTTGTAACACTTGGAAGTATCAAATCTATTTTCGTTCTTATATTTCTATTGAGAAATAGAGATGCAGGACTTTCCCCCGTAGTAACATGAGGCATCTTCCTATACTGTAAAAGAAAGTTATTTATTTTCATCTGCAATGTACCAGATTCTGAAGATAAGGCTTTTAACCCTTTTTTAAGAATCTGCACATATCTCTCTGCCTGCCCATTTGTAGCTGGATGGTATGGAGCACTAAACCTATGTTTAACCCCATGATTCTTCAAAAATGTCTCAAATTCTTCAGAAGTAAATTGTTTTGCGTTATCTGATACCAGAGATATAGGATACCCGTATCTTGCAAAAAGAGAAGAAAGACAAGTAATTGTATGTTCTGAAGTTGTATTAGGGACAATAAAAACTTCAGGCCATTTGCTATGAGCATCAACCACCAGCAAAAGCATTTTACCCATCACAGGACCAAAATAATCTATATGAATTCTTTGCCATGGAGCTGTAGGCCATTCCCAATGATGAGTATCTACCTTAGGAGGATTATTTTTTAAATTGACACAAGTAGTGCAATTTCGTGCAAGATCTTCAATATCTTGGTCAATTCCTGGCCACCAAACAAAACTGCGAGCTAAGGACTTCATTTTCACTATACCAAAATGTCCATAGTGCAAATCATGTAAAATTTGTTTACGGTGAACTTCTGGGATAATTACTCTACATCCTTTTAAAATGCAACTATGTTGAAGAGTAAATTCTTCTTGTTTGCCACCAAAAAGTAAATTTTTAGGAATTGGAGAACCAGAAATTAGATGATGAAAAAGTTGACGTAATAAAGGATCAGATTTTGTAGCTACAGCAATTGATTTGGCGTTTAGAGGCAATGTAGAAATTTGGTTAATTTGAAAAAATTCAGATTCATCAATTACATTACTTGAATTTAATTGTGGGGGTAAATCTTCACTACGTAATGGAAGTCGTGAAAGAGCATCGACATTTCCATGTTCGGATGTTTTCTTATACCGAATATCATATTTAAACGCTTGTAAGTATAATGCATATCTTTGCATCCGAGCAGCTGAAAGAACAGGGATACTTTTATTTGGAGAAAATATGGACACGAGTGGTTTGCTATCTGTAAATAAAGTAAACCTATTACCATATAAATATTGAAAAAATTTCTTTACACCAAAGATAATAGCTAGAGCTTCCTTATCCACCTGGCTATACTTTTTTTCTGCATTCGTAAGCGTTCTGGACACAAAACCAATTGGTTTTTCCACGTTATCTGGCATCACATGCGAAAGAACTGCAGAGATACCATATGGAGAAGCATCTGTTGCTAATACTAAAGGCAATTTAGGGTTGAAATGAGTAAGAACTCTTTCTGAAATAATTTCCTTTTTTATATCTTTAAATGCTTGTTCACAAACAGGAGACCAAATAAATTTTACATTCTTTTTGAGCAAGTGATTTAAAGGATGGGCAATTGTAGATAATTTTGGTACAAATTTAGAATAATATGTGACTAAGCCTAAAAAAGCTTTAACTTGTGACACATTAATTGGTCTAGGAGCATTCACAATAGCTTCAATTTTATCTTGCGTTTTATGAATACCTTGCTTATCAATTTTATAACCACAATATGTAATATGGTCAGCCAGAAAAATTGATTTATCTTTATTTATCCTAATATTATATTCACGTAATCTTTCTAAGACTTGTTTTAGTCTTTTTAAATGAATTTCATCCGTTTCCCCTGTAACACCAATATCATCAATGAACACAGTGACACCATCAATACCACTTAATATTTGTTCGATAGATCGTTGCCAAATTGCTGGAGAGCTAGTAAGACCCATTGGTAACTTTAAAAATTGAAATAAGCCCTTCGGAGTATTTATAGTTAATAGTTCTTGTGATTTTTCGTCTACAGGTAACTGAAGATAAGCTTGATTTAAATCAATTTTCGTAAAATGTAAACCACCACCTAAAGTAGCTAACATGTCCTCTACCCTAGGTAAAGGATATTTTTCCACCTTCAAAAATTTATTTACTGTAACTTTAAAATCTCCGCATAAACGAATTTTCCCATTTGGTTTTACCACTGGAACTATAGGAGTTGCCCACTTACTACTGGTGACAGGTTTAATAATACCCTCATCCTGTAACCTTTGAATTTCATGATTTACTGCATTACGTAGAGCATACGTGACTGTTCTAGCCTTACAAAATATGGGCGTAGAACCTTTTTCTAGATAAAGTTCTGCTTTCAAACCTTTTATTTCACCAACTTTATCCGAAAATAAATCAGAAAAATCATTTAATAATGTTTTCAATTGATCCGTAGAATTTGCAATTTCATTTACATACACAGATTTAAAGTTAGTAGGGAACAAATTAAATGCAGCTACCCAGTCTCTGCCAAATAAAAGTGGGAAATTATCTTCTTTAATTAAATACAATTTAAGATTTTTAGTAATATTTGCATAAGAAACATCTACTGTTACATACCCCACAGGTGTAAACACCTCACCCGTTGCCGTTCTCAACTGAACATCTGGTGGAAAAATTTTATTATTCGGAAAAATTCTCCGAAAACGATTTACAGGTGCCGCAGAAATTCCTGAGCCCGTGTCGACCTCCATTTCAGCTTTAGCTTTATTTTCAATTAAAACCCATACTTTTATAGGTGTAGAACTTTTATCATGACTGACAGATAAAATGTCGACAGTTTGCAATACATTTGTTTGTTTCTGAGAACTGCTTTTACATACTTTACCAAGATGGCCTCGTTTTTTACAAATTTTACATATAGTATTGATATGCTTACACTTATTAGCAAGATGCGATGGATTTCCACATCGATAGCATTGTAATTTATTTTTATTTACATCAAAATTCCCTTTATTTACATTATTTAATTTCGGTTTCTGGAAATTATTTGAAATTTTATTCGGTTGAATATTTTTAGAATATGCCAATTTATTGACATTTACATTTTTATTTTTCAATTCAGATATATCCTGCTCATTATTTTGCAAAATAATTGCTTTTTCAATAGCTTTCTCAAAAGTTAAATCATCTATTTGTGAAAGTAATTTACTTTGGATATTTTCATTTTTTAAACCTCGTAAAAATTGTTCTAACAAATTTTCATTAAGTGTTTCACCAGCAAACGCACAAAATGTGGTTAACTTCTTTAATTTTGAAACAAAATCTTGTATAGATTCGTTCTCATTTTGATAAGAGTTACGGAATTTTATTCTTGAACAAAATTTATTAGGGGCGGGGCTTAGGTGCTTTAACAGAATTTCAACTATTTCATCGTATTTTAATGCTTCAGGATTTTTCGGAAATGTTAAATCTGACAGCAAATTATACAATTTTGGCCCCATACAGGAAATAATTGCGGGTACCTTTTTTTTTTCTTCAACATCATGTAATAGAAAACTCTGTTCCAATCTCTTTACGTATGATTGGAACGTTTCAATGGAATCATTGTATTCCTTGAAATTTGCAAACATTATGAACTTTTATTTATTTCAGAGAAGAAAAAAAAATGTCAGCACTTACCACCCTCGAAATGATGTACGCCTTCAAAATATTACTGCAGCATATACAATTGTAGATGTAAAAAACGAAACTTCGCCATTTTGCGAATCAGGTGGAATTTCTTCTTATATTAATTCCGGTAAAAACCTTGACCTGCGTCGCCATAATATAATATATTAAGTACTTAAATTAAAGTAATTGCAGCAACTTCATAATGGATAACTCGAGGCGGACGTTTGAACACATTTAATTTACAATTTAAATCACAATACGTACATCTACATAAACACGTACATCTAACAACACGGAACAGAACATTCTACACATGACAGTAAACAAAACTTAATATCCTTAGTTTCCGTAGATTGCTGTGGTGCTGCCATCTATTACTTACATTTTGAACTAGACACCACACTTTGTTTTAAAAAAGTTAATTTAATTTAAAAAAAATGTAAATAGTGTTTAAAAAAAAATGTTTTTTGTAATATTATAATCTTTAAATTCTGAGAGTTTTAGAGTGGGATCTTAATGGGATCAGCAGTTATGTTAAAAAAACTAATGTTAAACACCAGTTGGTGCTGGAATTTAAAGTTGGCACCTCGCCAACTTTATGATTGTGCTAAAAGAGATCATTGTTTTATTCATTTTAAACATTATTTTTTTTATTACTGCTGATCCCATTGAGATCCCACTCTAAAACTTTCAGAATTTAAACTTAGATTATAATATTACAAAAAAACATTTTTTTTAAATTTTTTTAAAATTAAATTAAATAAACTTTTTTAAGACCAAGCATAGTCAACTTGCATATCAAATTAAACCTTATGAAATTCTTTTTAAAATGAGGGGTCAAACAACTCTTTACGCCTGGTAGAACTTCAGAAATTCAAAACATTTATACAAGCCAAAAAATGATGATTTTTTGAAATTTAAAAAATTAATTGTATGAAAATTTACTGAGATAAAAAAATTTATAGAAGTACATTCTCATTTGTATCAACAGGGAGAATGATTCCTGAAGGTTTCATTAAAATCTGAAATGGTCAGGTTGAATACTGAAAATTTTTGGTTGATTTGATGTGTGGAATGACCCAAGTTTCGTACACACTATCTGTGACATTCTCAAGATCAATAAATGATAAAATAAACTAGACTCACAAAAAATATTCATATTTTATTTTCTATGTGAATATAGTTTATTTTATCACTACTGATCTTGAGAATGTCACCATTTGTGTGTACGAAACTAGTAGGTCTGTTTATTAAAAGGTTTTTTAATCCTTTTACTAATCACTTTTAGCCTATGTATTTTTATTTGAAAAATATATATGTTGATCTTTTTATTCACTGAACAGTGAAACTCTGAGTTAAATACAAATAAATGTACTATACTTACCTATTCATAATTATTGGCATGTTATTGTGCTATTTAAATTAATAGATTAGAATGATATGTGTATTGAAAAGAGTTTGCCATCATTGACCTAATATTTACGTTATGTAGTTTAACTGAATAATTTATTGCCTTGACATCCAGTTTCTACTAATTTACAAATATTTTAACATAGAAGTTGAGATATGTCCAACTGAGTAAAGTGCCCAGACCAGGAATAAAACCCAGAACCTTTGTCTTAAATTGCCAATGTTCTTCCAATTGAGCTACCTAGAATGACAGCTGGCCAACAAGTCTCTAGACAACCATTTGGCAATCATAGCACAATTGGAAGAAAATTGGCAATTTAAGACAAAGGTTCTGGGTTTTATTCCTGGTCTGGGCACATTTTCATTCAGTCAGATAGACTTCAGTTTGTATGATAACTTTACCAATCAGTTTGATTGTATTAAAATAATAAAGTCTATTTATGTTTCCATCATTTAATGGAATTCCTGTACCTCTGGTTTATGCTGTTGATCTGTCTACATGATAGACCAGATGCTATTGCCAAAAGGTTGTCTGAATGAATTGTGCCAGCTGGTTGTCATTCCAGGCAGCTCAGTTGGAAGAGCATTGGCAATTTAAGGTGGTTCTCAAATGACCTGCTCAACATCAGGAAACTTTCTGACACGTTTTCCGACTTAAACACAAAAGTATACAATTGGTAGGCCTGACCATGGAAGCAATTTGGAATCAAAATGAGTTTTCCATTTTTTTAATAATTAAATTACTTATCAAGTTAGAAGCGATTTGTGTCACATGACACGATTTTCCCCGTTCTTGCCTTGCTGCCTCAGGAATTCGGTTCAAAACACAGACTTTTGACAGCATTTCTGAAAGATTTTTAGCCTTCACCAAAAAATGGAAAACTCATTTCGATGACATAGTTTCTGAATAAGATCACCTGCCAATTTGATGCATTTCCAAACAAAAATGAATTCAAAATTGTGTCAGAAAGTAGCTCATTGGGATTTGAGAACAGCCAAAAGTGGTTCTGGGTTCAATTCTCGTTCAGAACACTTTTTAACTCAGTAGGGAAAATTTCAACTTGTAAGATATCTTTACCAATCCATTTGATTGTGCTAAAATTAATAAGCTTTAACATAGGTCTTTATGTGTGGTTTATTTCACAGGTGGATGTTGTCAGGTTCTATGAATATTAACAGCATACCTTATGCAGAAACTCTTTTTCAAATTAAACAGCGCTATGAAGATGCTTCCCTTATGATATTTCATGAAAAAGAAAAGAAAAGTAGACCTCTTGGTTATTTCTCCAATGAAGGAAACAAGAGTTTCTCCTTCTCTTGTCAAGGAAACACGGCAAATGTTGTACAAAAAATTGGTAATAATATTACCAAGTCTGACGAAAAGTCAATTGAAAGTCAGATATGTAACATAATGTAAATGTTAGCTCCATATAATTTTTTATGTAAATAATTTTTACACTGCTATGGCTAAATTAATAAATTGTTACAGAGTTTTGCATTTTTTAATCCGTTCCTGTAATGTATATGTTACAAAGTTATTAAAAAAGTAGTTTCAAACATAAGTTTAGTTTTTTCTTTAGAGAGATGACAAAATAATCTTTCAGTAAGTCACTATTATTAACTCGAAGTTTTTATAAAGTATTCTTATTTATTTAACTGCTTTACTGGAGTAATTGTACAACTGAAAATATGCCGGCTATCTGCACATACAATTTCACAAAATAATTATTTTTTTCTACAGATTACATACATGACAATTATTAAAATACATCAAATATATAAATTACATCCTGAAGTTTTTTTTTGGTTTATTCATATTAGTAAGCTTTGAAAAGGAAATTGGCTTCAGATTTTTATTATTTATTTCATAATATATATTTTTGTTTACCAAAAATAATTTTAAAAATGCTTTGCTTGAAATATTAAATCTCTGCATTTTTTACAAAACACCCCGTGCTTGCAAAGTTCTATCTTACTAAGTTTAAGATTGGCTTTTTCATCCATATATGGCTACATATAATGGGTATGGAATAATAGCGATTACTGGTGGAAAAAATATATAGCAGTTTAATCTACTAAATACAATTATTAACCAGTATTCACTTTAGATTTTACAAGGTATTGAAAAAACAGCAACAACAAAAAAGAAAAAAATCAAAACCTTGTTGAACTTGGCAAAAAAAAAAATTCAAAAGCACTTTTGAAAAATTGTGCTTTTTAAGTGCAAAAATAAGCGCTTTTTTTATGTATTTTAATAAGGGCAACTTTTATTTAAATTTTAAAGTGCCATCAGATTGACCATCAGCTATCATTGACCATCAGCTATCAATATAACAAACACAATGTGTTTGATATAGAAAAATTTGCTTTAACTGCAGATTTATTTTATTCACATGTAAAACATTTTTTAAATAAAATTTTTGAAATTATTTATTAATATTAGCCACTCTGGAACATAAATAAAACCTTCCAATAAGTCAGAGATTTCTTAATTTACTTTAATAGAACTGAAATAAGGATTTCATGACATTGTTTTACTTCATAATATGTCATTATAAAGCAAAACTACTAAATATGGAAATTTTACACAGCTGAAAAACCGTTTCTAATTGCTATATATGTATATATTTTAATACTTTCCCAAAGTAAGTTGTTTAGTAAAACATTTAGTACAGTCTGCATTGTATCAATGATATAACCCAACAACAAAACCCTAAAAATAAATTTTAAGTAAAGCAAATCAATGTTTCCTTTAAAAAACAAACTTTTTTTGTCTGCACGTTATGGGTACAAGAGTTATTACTTATTCTATATATGTAGGTTTATTTTACATTTTTTTATTGATTTCAACTATATTTTGTAAATGTTTCTGAACACCTCACTTAAATTTAAATTGTGGGTAACTGCATGTGACAGTGTTTTTGCTTTTCGGTTTAATGAATTACAGTGTCCTGTGCCAACCTACTGTAAACATTTATTGTATAGGAAACCAGGGTCAAAAATCCATTTATTTAGTCAAAATTACAGGGTGTCTCACTTCAATCCGATGTCACATTATCGTTCATAACTTTAACAATAGTGAAGATATTTTAACAAAATTTGCACAAGACTCATCTTTGTATGAATTGTAAGTATATTGTAAAGATTTCGTTAAAGTATCTTCACTACTATTAATGTTATGAATAAGAATGTGACTTCGGATTGGAGTGAAACTCTTCAGGAGTGAGACTGAGTATTTTTCACTATATAAATAGATTTCCGACCCTGCTTTCCTGTACAAAAATTGTTTGTTACAGTGTCCTGTACCAACAATCCAAGTTTGTACAATGAATTTGAAATCGCCCTGTATAACATAACTGTATAAGTAAACAAATCATGATGACAATCTTATAGGTCTGCACAGGCATACTCAGTTTCTAAGATCTTAGATAAGTTCTAAGATAGATTTATTACTTTCCAAAAATATGGTTTAGGGAAAGTATTGTAATTGAGACGTGTGTGTGTGCAAGAGAGTGCACGCACAACTGATTTAAAACAGTACTTCTGATTGGACTACAATTTTGTGAATATGTGATAGATTAGGCCTGTCCAACTTTTCAGTAAGTACCTCAACTGTTGGAAAACAGTGAAAGGTGCCATTATTCACGTGATTGGTAACATGCAGCAATATCATTTTACTACAGTAATGATAGTGATATACAAGTGTCTATGCACATAATACACATATGAGGGGGTTAGAATGACAGTGGAGTAAGTCAAAAATTTTGAAAATCGAGATAACTATATTTTTACTGAAAGTATATTAATTTCTGTTCAATGTGCCAGTCAAATAAGTCATAGTTCACTTAGGGAGTCACTAGAGGGCAAAACAAGTTGGACCACTCAATGCAACGGCTATACAAGTTTCACAAAACCCTTCATTTATCAAATCACTAAATTTTGACTTACTCCACTATCATTCTAACCCTTCATATGTATCAAAGCAGTAGCCATAAGTCCACTAAAAGTTAAAAAAAATTTTTTTTTTGATTTTCTAATTTTTTTGTATAAGTGTTAGGCCTTGATACAAGGATTCCGGAGCATTTTTTTATGTCTATATCTTAAAAAAAATGGCTAAGATAGAGAAGTTTGAAATTCTAGGGAGGCTGACATTTTGAAACAAGACAGCAGATTAAAACAAATCTGAGATTAATTTTATGAGTTTTAGTGAGTGTGATTTCTTGCAAATTATCTTTTATTGTTGTAATAATTTTTCCAAACATACACATTTCATATCCGTTAGTGTCAAATTCTCGCCAATCTTGGTGAAATATCACCAACTTTGGTGACCAAAAATAAGTCTATATTAAATGAAGCCAACTTGGCTATAACTGACTAATTTCGCAAATTTCTTATTCATAGTCAGTATTAACGAGTCTTCTGTAATCGGTTTTTTTGCATTGTAGCTTGCTGTTTTGGCGTAACAACAGCTAAACTCTTAAAACAAAGATATAGGAAAGCTATCTTTTTCTCCCAGTACAGGTTCAAAGGACTTTTTAAGTTTAACTAAGTTTTCTTTTTCTTTCAAGATTTGAAAAAATATATATATATATTATTCTCAAATGATTTAATTAAATACTAAGAGCAAAAAAAAAAAAAAAAAATCTATTGGGTTCAGGGTAGCTTTCCACATCCCCCATATCCCTGATGAACAAAAGATAAACTGTGTCAAGTCTTCATTTTTGAAAAAATAAAAAAAACTGGTAGAAGCTTATTTTTAATATTTCTTATCCAGTTTTGTTTAAAAATTGTCTTACAATAAACGAACGTTCTGACAAAAAATTCTTAGATTAGCTTATTTCATGCTTATATTCTGTAGTGGAAAAAATAGAAGTTGACTACAAATAGTTGCTCAACCAAGGAATTTGATATTTCATATTGTATCAGTCATTATAGATCGAACACACTTTTTTTTTTTTCAGAAATTGCACAAAAGCTAAAATATCTCATCAGATTTGACTAATATAGAAACAGAAACATTCTGAAAGTGAGACATTTATCATCAATGAGTATTTTGGGTATTTTTAAAAATGTATGAGAGAATAAAACTCTATGAATTGCTTCTCAGCTGTGCAAAGAAAGAAATTTGTGCCCCCCCCCCAGGCAGTTTTGGAATGGCACCCCCTTTTTGTTCACTCAGCCATTTTTATGTATTCAGAATGCTGTTTGAAACAACTCAATCAAAGACACATCAACTATAACTAAAATTTTATCCAAAATACATATTATAACAATAATTTGGCAAAAAAGTTAAAACCACGAACAGTCTTGCGTAGCTGCCAACAATACATTATTATGCATACACCCAATCAAACTGAAATTTCAACAAACACAAGAAGAAGTTTGATCACAACTATAACAATTTCAATTGGACTTGGTGTATAAAAAGAAAACATCATTACTCAAATAGATTAACACATCTGTACAAATTTCATCGAGATTTTTTCTTTGATAAATTAAACCAGCTCCAGTACCTAAAAATAACATTTTTTGATAAGTTAAAAAATAAATATATTTAAATTATTAATAATTTAAAATTATTATATATATATATAAAGCATTATAAGTATTATTATAATTAGTAAGTAAATAAATATTAAAAAATCCAGACAAACATTTTTTATGCATGCATTTTATACACATGATAAATATACAATCTGTTTCTGTTTTTTTAATATTTTCCAACATTGTTGAAAAGTGCTTATAAATTCGGTTGCCTGTCTGTTCAAACTTTAACCATCATAAATAATTTGATTTCTACATTATTGAGATTTACCATGGCATGTTCCCTATTGAAAATGAAGTATATAACATTCATGGTTTGTTTACTGAGACACTCAAAAGAATGCTGTTGTTCTGAAAAGAGTTCTGATAATTGCTGGAAGTGCATTTTCAATTTTGGTTTGTATTTTTAACAAAATTTTTGCATACTGCATTGTGTGTATAAATATACAGGGCTACACAAAATAATATAAAAGCATTACTGTCTATGGACCGTATGTGTAATTTGGCTAAATGTTTGAAACATTTTCTAGCCTAATATTAAACAGGTGAGCCAAAAGTAAGTAATATATTCAAAATGTTTCTTATATTATTATATTTGCACATATGTATTACAATTACATTTATTAAACACAGTTTAATCATTTTAAATAATCAGATGTAACTGAATCAAAATCATTTGTCATTACTCATGGTATGTATATATGAAAATAATTAAAATATTAAAACACCATTTTAAATCTGAAATTGAAATTAAGTGTCAATTAAATATTTTCTATCTCTTAACTAATTTTAAGCGCTTGGAAGCATTCTCGAGGTTTGTAAATTTTGCTATCTAAAATATTACTGTTGTAATGATACAATAAACTTGACAATTTAGGAGGATTTTAAAAGTTTTAACAAAATGTAAACTATCGATTTACATCAAAGTTGTTATTTTAAAATTTCTATTAAGTTTACAGTTCATTTCTTGTAAAATTCGGAATTTATAATTAAAATTATAGTGAAATTTGAAGATGGTTTAATAACAGTACTTTTATTTTCATCAGGTGAAACATAGCTGATTTTTAAATGTTAAACTTTTAATTAATCTTATTTAATCAATCAGGAAAATAGTTAGATGTATCAACAGCAGTTGATTAGACCTTAAAATCCCCCAGTCAAAGGAAAATGAAAGGAAACCATGTTACAACAGATCGCCACTGGTCATTTAATTATAGTACAATCTTCCGTAATCGTTTTAGAGTTGAATCAAATCAGAGTGTTTTTAAATCATGCGGTGTCAGAATGGGGGTTAGCGAGTGGAGCTTGTAGGGGGCAGAGCCCCCTAAGTATACGAAAAGATAATAAAACAAAATCCTTTTAAAATTCAAAATTAAAGTCACAAATTCTTTTTTTTTACATTTTTCTAACTTTAATGCTCAAAACTTAATTTGCCCATAATAAGTTTTTTTTTTCTTGGCCCAGCAATTCTTACTTCCAAATCTCAAATTCTAACTTTAAAATAAAAATTTGTGAGGTAGGCACAACTTTCCTTTTTTTGTGATCAGATATACAAGAGGCTATTCCCGAGAAGTCTGAGCAGAACTTCTTAGAAATCAATCAAAAAGATCTTAATCCAATCATTAATAAGGGAATGCATAGTCTCCATCATAGCTCTTACTGGGAAAAGTTAGAAATACTTTAATGAAAACAGACTGAACAGGTGAAAAATAGTTTTTTTACTCTTACAGTCTAATTTTTCCCAGTAGGAGCTATGATGGAGACTATGCATTAATGACTGGATTAAGATCTTTTGATTGATATCTGAGCCAGTCTGAGCAGAACTTCTCAGGAACAGCTTTTGCAGATCTGACCATAGAAAAAGGAGAGTTGTGCTTACCTCATTAATTTTCATATTAAAGTTAGTTAGAATTTGAAGTCTGGAAGTAATAATGGCTGAGTTGAGGAAAAAAAATATCAGGGGCAAATTAAGTTTTCAACATTATATTGTAAGTTATAAATATACAAAAAATAAATAAAAAATGTTTATTTTATTATTCTGTCATGTATATATATATATTAAATAATCCCCTTATTATTGTTTTTTATTTTTATATAATACATGAAACATTTAACCATTTCAAGGAAAGATGGGGAAGGGGGTGGCAGCTAACATGACAGCAGATTTGACATCATTCCTATCCCAGTAGAAATGCTGTCACAAGTTTCTTATTGTATGGCTAAGACTAACTATACTACACACTTATTTGCATTAACAGATAGGAAAGCTTCACAAGAATGAAAAGGCCAATAGGTATTTACAATTAGTCAATACCTATTTTATTATTCTAATAAAATTCAGAAATATTTCTGAATTTGTTAAAATGTTAGCAATTTGTTCAGTTATTTTGAAAAGTAGGAGAGAGATAGGCAGACAAAGAGACTATACAGGGTTATTCAGCACCAGTGTGATAAACTTGCGTGAGGAGTAAGGGGAATAAAGACAATTTGAAATCACATATTGAAAATATAAAAATACTCAACTTTGAGTGTTCCAGAACTAAAATAGTTTATTAGTGCATAACATTACACATATCATCATATACGCGTGCACACACACACACAAAAAAGAAGCACATGCATTTTTTTACTTACTTTTATCGTTCCTTGACTGTTCGCACTAACAACAACATTTGATCCCTATAAAGAACAATAAATTAAATTAATTCAAACAAGCAAGAGTCATATTTGCCCTAATATAAATAATACCTCAACAAGCATGCAACTACTCAAATACCTTGAAAAAAAGTGGACAAAAATTAATAAGTGATAAATAATGATATCGCTTTCCTTCAGTTACACTTTAAAAAATATATTTTTTCTAGTTCTCTTTACTCATTTTTGAATAATTGTAAGAAGCTTTTGTAAGCACTTTGAAGAAGCACTAGTATTGATTTTGTGATAAGCAGAAGTTCTGCTGGTTGGTTCCAGGCACTATGGTTCTCTCTTTTGCACATTAAACAGATTGGACCTTCAGTTTAATGTGGAATTTGACCTACTATGAATTTCCAAGCCAAAAGAGATATTCAAACTTGAGATATCTGGACTAGTAGCCTCTTGAAGTTCTAACCAACAGTCAAATAGGTAGGCAACATTAATGTTTAAATAAGAATTAAAATGATTTGACTTTGCACTCATGTGAGTACTTTACTTGAAGAAAACTATCCCTTGGCATAACCTTTGGCATAGGAAAAAAAAAAAGACTATGGACATTTAATAACTTTGCTTACTAATGAATATTGATATTACCAGCTACATTATATATTGTTAAATTGTTATTGTTTATTGTAATTGTTAGCTAATGACCAATATTAATTGTTTTAGGAACATCATATTTAAGCTATAGAGATTCAAATTCATCTATAAATTACTAATTGAAAATGTCTAGTGTAATTGCTTTGGCAACAACTACAATATCAGTCAAATTACTGATAATTTTAGTGAAAATATCATTGATGTATAGTGTCAATATTGTGGTTGTTAAAAAAGCATTTTCAGAAGGTTTAAGGGTCTAATTTTCAATCTAATCTACATTTAATCCCTTCAGAACAAGCATTGCATATGTGTGACATATAGTGCAAGTACAAACATTAATTTTTCCTACCAGTATTTTGAAATAGAAATTTTCAACCACAAAACTTCTGTGATTAAATTAGCAAAAGATTTCTATACACACAGTTCCACTTTCAAGTTTTAATGAATGAATTCTTTTTAAATTTCATATTTTTATATATATTTTTAAATCTAAGATATTAAGAGGGTAAATTATTGAAATATTTTTTTTTTTTAATTAATAATTTGGAGCATATAGGGATACACTTTTCCTTATTTACAGAAGATCACTTTTAAATTAAGAAATATAAATACAACAATTGCACATAATTCATTTTTTTTCCTATCTTCAAGGAAATTGATTAAATTAAGAATATGTTCTCTATCACATGCTTATTTTGCTGACTATATCCGTTTTTCTAAAGAACCCTTTCTTAAAACAAATGTCTTTTCCATTAACAAAATTTAAGATAATTCTACTTAAAAAGGATCTCAATTTTGTTTGATTTCCCCTTATGAAGATGGAACAATTTTATACTAACAGTTTTTTTTAAAATCTGGAATCAGATAAATTGCTGCCATTAATTGAGGAAAGCCAACATATTTCTGCTGATCAGATTTCCTATCATTTCTGTAATTAAAGCAATTCCTTTGAGCCAGACACAAAATGTGGGGTAATTTAACAAAACACATAAAATTTGGTATCTATAGATTCAAGTTGACTGTAATTTATTTCAGAGTAAACCATACTTTGAATGAATTTGATTAATTCATACAATACATAGCACTTTTGAAAATCTGTTTAAATATGTAGGTTAGAGTCTTGCATCGGTCGTGTAACCCAATTTTAAACAACCAGACCTATGATTTGGTTGCTGACAGTATTTTTTTTCTTTCATTGCAGGTTAGGTCGACTGTAAATCGTTTGGTTTACTTTCAGGTTGAGTTTTGATTCTTTCAGTTCAAGTTCACCCGATTTTTCAAACAAAAGATTCTAAATATTTTTCTAATTGAAAAAAAAAAAATAATAATAACAACCATATATTTGAATATATATATATATAAAAGGATAAAAATAAAGTTTTTAAAAATTCAAAATTAAATTTAAAGTTCAAAATTTAAAATTCCAACTTTTGAATCTAATGCTTAAATCTGATGGCTTCTTTTACAGCATAGCACTTATTACTTTCATACTCCAAAATTGAAACAACTTTAAAATAAAAAGTGCTGAGCTTTACCCAACTCCCCTTTCTTGTGGTTAGTGATGCACCCAGGTCTGGGCCAGACCTTGTGTCATCAAAATGCCTAGACATCAATCAAAAGTTAATCAAATTAAATTAAATTACCTTCCCAGTCTGACACTTTCGCCCTCTGCTGGAAAAGATCACAAATGCTTAACAAAACTCACATGCGTTCCACCAAGAGCTCAGATTTTGTAGATTTGAGATTGCCCTACCGATCTGCTAATTATGCAAGTCTTTAAATTAACATAAATGGCTCACGGGGCGATCAAACTCACAACTACAATTGTTTGATGGAATGGCCTATAAAAGAGTTTGATCCGAAAGCAAGGTCCTGAGTCAAAGTTATTCATGTCGCCCAGTAATATCATTACATATATGTTCATTTTTATACAAAAAAGATAAAACTGATATTAAAGATATAATTCTAGATTTCTATTCCATAACTGTATTAAAATATGTATTATTTTCTTTTCCACTTTGGATTCAGGTTTCAATATTTTGGGTTGACTTTTAGTAGAAATTTTGGGTTCGGATCGGGTTGTACCCAACTCACACAGGACTCTAATGTTTATTAGATAAATGTTGATGTTAAGATTTAGAATTAAACAGAAAAAATGCACTTAAAACACATGCATCAAAACAAGAAAAGATCTAAATTTCAAATGACATATTTTAGATTTAAAAAAAAAAAAAAAAAAACTAACCAGCCTCCAACAGACTGCACTGACGAATTCCGTAGAATCTTCATCCTTCCTGTCTTTTTCCTAAATGGAAACAAGTTATTTTTAGAAGAGCAACACTAATATATTTTAATGAAAAAACATTTGTCATACACATATTCAAGTATTAGTCAGAATAAATGTATTTTGTAAAAACAAAATTATAACATTAAATACAATCTTCATTGACTCCCTTTTCCCCCCTCTCAAATCAAAATCAGAATGCAGAATTTGTAAAAAAATATAAATTGTATCTGAAACAAAAATAAAAATTTTATTACCTTATTATAAAAACTTTATATAGCCGTATCTTTAAAATTAACTTTAAAAAAGCTGGCATGCCACTTTTTTGTAGCATTTAAAACACTATTTGATCAGTAAAAAATAGAGACTATTAACAAATTCACAATGTCATTCTTTAGATTAAAAATATGCTACCAAGTGTGAACAGACTGCATCACAAATACATCTAAATAAAATATTACTTTGACAGCAATCATGTAAAGAGACAAATACAGTTTAAAATTCGAGAAATAGAATTCAAAAATAGCAATTCACAAAGCATTCTCCATGTATTTTCTCTCATCTCCAATATATAATTGAGCTTATAATCATGCTTCTGTAAATATTTTGTAATTCTTTATCTCTTAATATCATTGCAAGTATCAATTCTATTTTGCTTAAGATCAACTGCCTATGCATTATCCTTGTTTCAATTTTCCTGCCAATATCTCATAGATTTACATTTTTTATTTGATATATGGGTCCCATTCATGATGGCCAATTTTCAATTAACCATCATTTAATTTTAAGGATATGCAATTTTTTGTAATGATCTTGTAAAGATCATTACGATCTAGAATGATCATAGAAAGATCATAAATGTAAAAAGAAAATTTTCTCACATAAAATTTTACATGAAAAATTGCACAAGCTGTAATAATAAAAAATGATTTTTTCAAATAATACACTATATTGCATTGTTTTCACCAATTGGTATTAATGATTTTTTGAAATAGCATTTAATTACCTATTTTCCAAATTAATGTTTTCATGTAATTTGCTGAACAAAAAAACAAAAAGAAGAAAAAAAAGTATCAGAATACAGCTATTATGAATTTTAAATATATTATTTTATAAGTGAAATTAAAAATTTTTCAAATAAAAAAATCCTCTCAGGAGGGAAAATTCCCTCTCTCCTCAAACATTCCTGTTTCTAATTACTTACTATTATACTTTTAGTAGTATCAAACCGGAATGTCAGTACATGTGTAGAAAGGCCCTTATAATACACATAGAGAGAATTACTTTCACTCCCTGAAAAAAAAATATATAAAAATAAAATATATACAGGTGTCAATATCTGAAATGAAAAAACTCATTCAACATATAAAAACATTGACAAATAAAAATTTCTTTCACAATCTAATGGGTAGGCAATCTTATTAAAATTTCATTTATCATTTTACGATTTAAAGTTGAAATATGGCATTGGATTAATTCATTTTAAATATCACCATCACCAATAAAGTATTTACATAGTTTTAACAACATTCAATATTTCAGATTATACTAACATTAATAGAAATCCATAAACAAAGCAAACATAATGCTTTCTCTATAGGAAAACCGGTTACTCACCACAAGCAATAAAGTCACCATCTGTAGCAAGCCCAACAAAATTTTTCTCATTCAAATGGCCTTTGAAGGAACGAATGCAGTTTGACTGGTTAACATTCCACAGCTTTAACTGGCTATCCGTGGACCTATTTTTAAAAGAATAAATAAATCAATTAAAAACAAAAATTATACACTTAAGGGAAAAAAAAAAACCTGAAATAAATTTCTGTGTTAATTAATATGCACTGCTAAAACAGGGAACATTTGCATTGCAATAAGTTAAAACACTGGATTGACCTACATCAGGCTTATATTTAATGATTTAAACCATATTGTCACTGAACATTTTAATCTTTAATGGTTCAGAAGAATTTCGATTTTATTTACTGATGGGTCCAAGGTACTTTTCATAAGAAGAGAAATTATGTACTAAATATTTTTGTATAAAATATAAAACAAAAAATAATCAGTTTTTAGTGCAAATATACTGATATAATTTCAAAATTTTTGTTGCAATATGAGCAACATTCGATCTAATAAGTAAAAGTGTCACATATACTATGACATTGGTACATTAAAGATTAAACAAAAAAAAAATAAAAATAAAAAAATAAATGAAAAATACACATAATTTTGGAATATACTGCTGATTTAAATATATATATATATTTTTTTAAAAGGATGAATTTTTAAGATTTATTTTAATGTGATCATGGTATTTTTATCTATTTATTTATCGATCTGCAATTTAACTATTACAAAGGCATGAAATTTGAATATGTTGTTAAGATTGATTATATTACTTTTACCTTTTCAAAATGGTTATTGTATTATAAATAACTTTTCCCACAAGGCACTATAAAATACTTGAATATATTATGTATATTAAAAAGACCAGAAAACTGAAAAATATGAATGTGTTATTCATATGGAATACATTAGTTTCTTTATTGGTGATGATTTTGAAATGAACATGGAATTTTTAAAAGGCCCTAGAGAAAATCCACATGTACTATGAATAATTATTATCTGAATAATAAAAATAAAATTTAACACTATAACCTATATTATTATACCATATATACATTATTATATACCATAATTATTAGAAGACTTGTGTTACATTTGCATAACAGCACTGAGTTTTAAATTAATTAATTAAAACAGAAATATTACAAATCAGCTAAACATTTAAAAAACAGCTGCTTTTGTTTTTAATTTTTATTTAAACAGGTTTTTATAAAATACTAGTTGGAAAAAAGAAAAAAAAATTAATACACTACTTGTTATGAGGATTTTTTAGTTTGCAATGCAATTTAATAATGCTAGATATTTTACTTCCCAGGAAACTTAGCAGCTTACATAGTAAAAAAAAAAAAAAAAAAAAAAAAAAAAAAAAAAAAAAGAAAGAATTATGACAGAAAAAAAAAGAAAGAAAAATCCAATTATTATCAAGTAGAATTTACTTACGCTGAAACAAGTTCATGTGAATTTAAGAACTTCACATATGAGACAGCCTTTTTGTGGCCTTTAAATACTTCAAAAGGTTGCTTTGTGTTCCTCAAATCATAGTAATGAACACAGTGATCTGCAAAACAAACACAAAACCAAAAAAGACTTAATTTTTTTTTTTTTTAAACAAGTATAATGAATGATTAACATATTAAAACTACACCCAGTTAATTCAGAAAGCATACAACTTTAACGTATATTAATAAAAGAACGGTCAGATAAGCATTGATTTTTGGCCCCTCCTATAGGGTCAAAAAGTTGCAATGATATTTTGATTGTCTTAATATAACTTAGTTCTATATCTACTGTCTCTCTGATTGATTTTTGTTTGAAAATTGTTTAAATGTGTTATACAAGATCAGAAATGTAAGTTTTTTAGCAAATTGTAAAGCCTTTCAATTGTGTCAGTTTGATATTTTTTTAAATATTAAGCACTTATAACACCATCATAACTTTTTTCTACGTTAATGTGTGTATAATACAATAAAACATAAAAAATATATGCATGATGGTGTTAGGAGCATGTGGCACCCAACAGACGTGCTTTTTTTAAATCAAAACATATTTGAATCAGAAATTTTACTTCTTAAATAAAACTAGAGAAGCGCATGCGTTATCTGCAAAAACTTCCTCTGAGAAATAAAACATTCATTTGATATCATCAAACAGACATTGATAATTTCTAAGTTAGAAAGGGTCATTAACATATACTGCAGAAAATAACTGTCCAGTCATGACTTTTTTTTTTATAGATAATGATTAATTAATCCCAATTTTAATCGATCCAGACTGATCACTTAAAAATCTGCAGCAGACTGTCTAGTCATTCTATAGTTTTCATAGATTATGGGTTACATATTATGAAGCATTCTCATTGGTCAGAATACAGATAAATTATGGTTGTGTAAGTTTTCTATAAAAACAGGTGGGTGACTGGACAGTTTGCTGCAGATTTTTAACAGTAAGCAATTAACAAATCTGCTAACAGTAGCAGATTTATAACTAGTAAGTACATAAAAGTAACAGAAAGTACTTTTATGCATTTTCGTATTAGCTGCATGTCAGCAGTTAATAGACACACACACCAAAAAAAAAAAAAAATCGCTAAAGATTTTACTATTTAAAAAAACTTTTCAAGTACATAGTTCAATTACACATCTATTAAATTGGTGTTTTATTTATATTATTCTTTTATTTATTTATTTATTTATAAAGTTTTAATTTCATTATGGAATATTATGCAAAGACAAGTACTGAATTATTTATATTGTTTAAAGTGCAAACATGCCAATCTTCCATAAGCAAGCTGCACACGATAGAGATAGATTTAAAAAAAAATTCCTACTTTAAAATTATTTTATAACCAATAAAATAAAATATCAGTAAATTGAGATACAATTTTCAAACAAAGTGCATTTGAAAGTATTTATTATTTTTTTTAATTTTATCATTTGACAGCATAAAAATTGGAACTGTGTGATGTTTAGAAGTTAATAAACTTGCAAAAAAGTGAAATTTATTATTCAGGTTGTTGCCATATCAATATGACACCAGTGTTACTCATGGATATGTTTTTTTTTCTTTATAATACAGATATTGTCCATATGTTTCTTTTTGAGTCAACAAAAAAAAAAAATGGATTTGGAAATTGCACTTTGTAACCTAAGTTTTAATATTGTCTATGGTACTTATGATCTAGAATTATTCCTCAAGTACACTATTTTTGTCAGTTTATTATTATTATTATTTTTTTTTTTTTTATGAAAGCCGTGACAGACATGACATCTATCACTGTTCTGAATTAAATAATTGTTTTGCTTAACGATAACATGTTTATATGATTTTAAAAAGTGCAGAAATTGGCAGCTATGTGAGTGCTTCATATTGAAAAAATATACAATTGATATAATTTAAAATTCATTATCCCCCTCCCATGTTTCTTATCTTATATACATTTGAACAATCTTTAAACAAAAATCAGAGAGGCAGTAAATATAAATCCAAAATTAGATTAAGACAATCAAATTACTCTTTTTTTTAAAAAAAGAAGAAATGAAATTACACTTTTGAGGGAGCCAAAAAATCAATACTTATCTATCCATCTGTTTTTGGTGAAAAAAAAAAAAGAAGTTGATAAATAATTCATTTGTAACAAATTTCAATGATTTAAATATTAAATATATATATATATATATATATTTAAGGTTTGATTAATATTAAATGACATTTCTTAAACCAAAGTATATCAATAAAGAGTATACAAATGTGTAAATATTATATTTCAGGGTTGCCATTCAGATCTGGAAAATAAAACTACCATTGTCCAGTACCACATATTATATAAAATATATACCATATAAGAAAATGTAGTACCAAATTTAATTTCAACTAATCAGCCCAGTGGCAGAAAGATAAGAGGGGAAATATTTTAAATTGAAATTACAAATAAAATATGTGACCACATCACAGGGGTGCAAATGAAGAAGCAGACTTAAATGAATGTTTATTTATTGTTACTAAAAACTAATAGATAAGCCTTTATTATTTTATCTCAATCTAACCCACTGACAAAGATATCAGAGTTGAAAATTTCCAAATGGAATGAAAAGGGGTCCAAACCTAGGATCCTTCATGTACTGTATGAATGCTCTACCAATTGAGTTACCTGGACAGCATATAACAGACATAGTTCACTCAGACAATCTTTTTGGCAATGACATCTGGTCTGTCATGCAAGACAGTTTAATATAATAAACCACAGCCAAATAATGATAGATATGTAGATTATACTTTTATTTTTAACTTAGTTAGAAAATTTAAAACTTGTATAATAGATATTTTATACTTTTGTTATTTTTCACTTAGTTTGGATATTTTGAACTTGTATAATAGATAAGCAATGGAAAATTAAAAAGTTTAAAAGATTTTAAGATTTGTCAGTTAGGGAACTTACACAATGGCCTTTATTGTATGACGGCTATACTGTTATACAACCCTGTAAGCTGGGGCTAAAAAAAAGGGGAGGGGAAGCTGAAATTTTGAGGTGTTTCAAATAATTAATTTCTTTAAATTTATTGTTTACCAGAAAGTAGCAGACAGAAAGGAAAAAAAAAATAAGAGAAATTAAATAGTTTTGATTTTTATGTGCTAGAGGGAGCAAAAGAGGAAGCAGATTTGGAAAGCAGGTTGAAATGAAGTGATTTTAAAAAGTGGAAATCCCCCTAAACAATGATTTTCACTCCTAAAATAAATAAAAGTAACTAATTTGACTTTTTAAAAATTTAATATGTGATTTTACTTTTTAAAGGATTTAAAAAAAAAAACCTATATTTTTTCTGTTGAATGGCAACCTTGTATTTTGTATTACGTAAAAAATAAAAAAATAATTAAAACAAAATTTTTAACACATTTCTCAAAAGACCAAAATACAAAATTAATTTATTTTGCTGATGGAATAAACATAAATTGGGTTGTATTTTATATATAATTATTATAGAATTTTAAAACATACAATACAATATGTGGTTTAAAAAAAAAAATCAAATTGTGTGTTAAACAATATTGTTACAAAATACAGAAAACAAAAAATAGGCAAATGATCAACAAATTAACAGACAGAATCTATTAAGCTTAAAAAATTCTAGAAGGAAAAAGAATGTTTAAAAAGCAAAAGAAAATTGGCAACAATAATTTCATAAACCAAAATTAATGAAATCTAAATATACACAAACTAGAAGCAAACTATGGAAAATTAACAGAGATGTAAAAAAAATTATAATACCAATTTTTTTGCCACAATTTTTCTCCTCCACTTAGTAAGCAGAAATAGGAGAAAAATTCAATGTGAAAATCTCAATCTGATTATACTAAAAAAAAAATTAAAAGTTTAATTCAATAATAAGCAAAGTATGCCACAAGGCATACAGGAAAGGGAGAAAAAAGCAATATAAAAGTAAAGTGATGACAGTTTTGAAATGATCAAAAGTGAAAAACAAGCACAAATAGAAGCAACATAAAATCATACTAATTTAGAAGCATTCAAATTCAAATTATGCAAGGTGAAGACAAATTGTCGAAATACCAGAAAATACAGTAAGACAATTATTTTGATCTGTTGGAGTTTAACATGTAAAAACATTCAACTCCCAAAAATCTGCATTTTATTTTTGGAATGACAACAATGAATTTTTTAGTTAAGATTTGGTGGAAAAATATCACAATTGTGTGTGCTTGATTGGTAGATTCTAAGCCAAATAATTTATGGTAATGAAGCATCAGTCACTACAAAGAAATTATGAATGGTATACTGCAATCTCCAGAGCATTCATCAGATACTGAGTCAGAGAAAGGAAAAAATTTACTTTTTATGAGGAACTACTTCATAGAGATAAATATTTTATTTTCAAATTACATACACTTTAGTGACCGGGCAATAACTGTTTGTAGGTTGCAAGAAAAGATTTTAAAACATAAAATGAATGTTCTTAATAATATCTTGTCCTTACTTTATTTTTTTATTAGCTTGTTTTTATTTGATCACACTACTATTAATCAGCTGTCTAAAAAGTTTGTGATAATTTGTAATGGCAGTTGTAATTTATCAAAATTAATCTTTAACCAAACAGTCTTTTTAACAGTGACTAACCAAACAATCTTTTTAAAGAATCATTTGTACATTCATGAGCTATATTGCTTTTTACTAGCATTTATTATTTATATTATATAGTTATTTAATAGATACATATAACAATTTTTATGGAGGTTTAAAAGTGCAAACAAAGCAATGATGTAAAATTCACAAAACCCTTGGTTCCCAGCTGAGCAGATTTTTGAGAGTATTTCTCAAAAAGTACCTAAGTAAAATCTATATTAATTATTCATTGTAGATAAAAATTATTTTTAAATCTGTTCTCAAAATCAAACTCATTTTTGATACAAACACACAATTTTTACTCAGATGCGCACAGAATTTTCCTGCATTCTTGTTTAGATTTTGAAAAAAAATTTGAAAAACATTTTTTCAGTAAAAAATTGTCAAAGTTTATGCTTTAAACTAATTTTCAGGTCTATTTCTTGCAGATGATTTTTGTATATATGATAGATTAGATGGTACAGGTAATGAAACCGCCAATCCGCTACTACACCAGCAAAGGGTGTTAACATTAAAGGACCGATCAGACAATGGTTTAAGTGTGTGGCGACTCTTATGTGGTGAAGTGCACCCCTTTTATCTTTTATGATTTTCTTAGCATGTCTAAAGGTCAGAGGTCAAGAGCAGGAGATGTTGACAGTTCGAGAAACATACCTTTCTTTTGTTGAAACTCCCTTTTCTTTTGTCGATGACCACAAAATGATTGGAGAAAAATGGGAAGGCACATGATTGATGTCCATCTCAGGACAACTTGCTCAGGATTGCTTCTAAATGCAGCTTAAAATTGCAGAGCCAATAGCAAAACCAAAATAAGTTAAATGGGTGGTATCTCAATTACAGATGACTGCTGCCACAGTTGTTTGCTGTAAGTTGTGGTAACACCTGTAACTGGGATACCATTCATTTAACTTTTTTTCCGTCCTCATGGCTTCATGCACAGCAGTTGTGACATAAGATAGCTGTTTTTGTGACTGATTAAGTAAAATCAATTATCTATATAAAAATTAGCTTGTATGATATCACTTTTAAAAATTGCTGGTGCTTCCCAGACTATAATCCAAGATTTATCACATTTATAAGATAAAAAAAATTTCAATTCTTTGAAATCTGAAAATTTCATGCATTTAGGGATGAAAATGATTTCATAATTGTTTTTTAAAAAAGAACTGTGATTCCAAATGAAAGGAAATGAAAAAAAGAGAAAGCTTTGACAGAATTTTATTTTAACAAATAAGATAAAAGAATAAATGATATTTTAGAATAAAAGTAATTACAGACTCTTTCTTATCACTTTATATCAAAATATTTAATTTAAAAGTAACAGTTAAAAATAACAAAACATTTCAACTTCAACAAGGAAAATTATTAAAATTTCTTACTTTAAAGAAAAGATCAGACTATTAACTTACTTCTGAATAATAAAAGTACAAAGAGTAAAATTTCAAATTACACATTTTAAAACATGGTCAAATAAGATTACTAATATTACACATGTATTCAAATACTGACATACCAGCTGAACCAAAAGCTAAGTGGAAACTGCTTTCGGGATTAAATTTCACACAGCATACATTAGCTTTAGCTTCTAGTGAAGTTATGGAATGATCCATGTTCGTAGACCAAATTTTAACTAAAAGAAAAAAACAGAAACACTGACTTTATGATATTAACATCTTGCACAGTTAAATGAAATTGAACTGTTGGTGAAGTTAAACACTAGTAAGGAGGCAAAGAACTTTCAAATCTAGATTTCATTTCTCGAGAAAAAAAAATAAATTATATATGTATATATATATATATATATATATATATATATATATATATATATATATGAAAGAGAAACATTTTAAAACAAACAGCACAAATCAATTCTTATAATTATGCTAGCTATGATTAAAAATGTGTCAGGTGATCTGTATGTAAACAGTGATTAAAATGAAATAGCAGAAATATCTCGGCAATAAATAAATTTCCTATTAATTTTTTTTTTTTTTTTTTTTTTTTTTTTTTTTTTTTTTAAGAAAGTTAATTAAAAAAGTTTGACACTTCTCAAGATATGCGTTTATGAATTCAGTTTATCTGCCTGTCCAAGCTCTAACTCTTGTAAATATACTCAGATTGCCATATAGTTGATATATGTTATTTATATTCACTATGGCCATGTTCGGTATTGAAAATGAAGTGTGTAGCATTTATAGTTTGTTTACAGAGACACTCAAAAGATTTCTGACATGCACTAAAACATTCTTTCTGTAGACTATGGAGTGAAAAGCATTTATCATTTATTTATTGGGTCACACAAAAGGATTTAGTTACTTAATGTTCTATGGGGGAAATCTGTTTGCAGCATATTTTAATTATGTTACAGCAATTCAAACATAATGAAATTGATATACATTATTGAGGTTTAGTACACGATGCTCACTATAGAATATGTACACAGCATTTACTGTTCATTTACAGGAACAGACAAAATATTTTGGATACAGTATTGTCGATAAGCAATATATGCTAGCAGTGAGTTTTCAGTTATAGTATGTGTTTTTAAGTTTAACTAAATTTTTTCATACTATGTGATGTGTATAAATTCTACAGATCATATACAGGGCTACACAAAACGTAGAGTATTCTGGAAGTGTTGGAAAGTGTTTCATAATCTATGCTTCTTTTTTGTATTAAGAAAGATTAGCTTATCTCGTTAAAGATCAATGTACTGCCCAATGTCAAAAATTAAAATGGTTATAGGGACCTTGGCAAGAAAGAAAAAATGGCCTTGGCAAGAGAAGAATAGGTTTAAAAAAATATTTCTATTCATTTGTTTTTATAAACAAAACAAAGTCAGATTTTTTTGTTGAAAAATGATACATTAAATTTGACAATCTCATTTTGTTAAAAATGCAAAAATTTCAAAAAATTGTCGGTTGAAAATTAGACAATCACATATATTTTAATGTGTTGCCACTTATATGTTTTATTGGTCTCAGATGAAACCCCTCGGAGTAATCTCTGGTACTATAAAACACCACACACCGCTCAACATCGAGGGAAAGCATGTTCAAAAGGAGCATTTCTGAATAAAAATATATTTGTTAAAAGCTCGTTTTATGTGTTCTTTTAATGCAAAAACCTACATATTTCTAACTTGTTCCTAGATGTAAAAAAAGGGTCATAAAATATGGATATTTTTTTTTAAGCTAATAAATTCTTATCTCCTCTTAAGTTTTGTTATGCTACAGAGTCAGTCCCTCTAAGCAGACTACATAAGATTTGGAGCAATCATGTTTATTGCTATTCAGGAAGAAAAATGTTATTTCCCTGTTATGGCACTTTTTAAAAAAGCTTGTCGCAATTCACACTTAAGGAAGTGAGATTTGTTGCCAAATGATATAAACAGCTATGAAAACAAACTGATAAATAATTATGCTTGTTTATGTGTATCTATTAAAAAAAGTTGCTTCTGATTACATGAATTAAGATAGATTACTTCTGTTTGCATATAATAACAGAAATGGCTTCTGTATATTATAAAAAAAATTGCTTTACGTGTATGAAACAGTGAGTAGGTTGCCAGAAAATACATTAAAATTTTCTTATCATATCAAGTCTATCAATATCTAGTTAAGGAGTATCTACAGGGAGATACTGAAAAAAACTTTACAGCAAAATGCAATGACTACATGTATTCCCATAATTTTCAAACTACTTTAATTTGTAGAAAATAAGATGTGTAGGTAATGTTTTAAACAAAGTCATCATGTCAATTAAGCGGATAAAAAAATAGCTGAAACATTTTGATAAAAACTTATGTGCAGATGTAATACAACAAATAGAAATCATTTACATTTTTCTGAAAAATAACATTTTGTACCAAAAGGTGAAATCCAGTTACTCCAATTCGAACCAAGTATTTATTAATAACTTCTTTAAGTCCTTCTGCTAAAGTTTCCTTTCAGGTGAACTTGCTGTGTTTGCAAATTACACATTTTAAAACCTATCAAAATAAAATTAATCAATGAAGAGTATGTTTTTATGGGATGGAATTTCCCCAAAAGGGCTTATTTTATTAAAAGAAATTTTGCGAAGAGGCCTATTGTATTTAAATGCACTTTTATTCAGGATCTAAATATTTCCTGAATCTTGTCTGGATCAACCCCTGCTGACAAGCATGATATAACAATATTAAGTATGATATTTATTAATAAAAGCTAACCCACACTAAAATGTAAAGGCGGAAATTGCATAATACACAGAATTTGCTTCTGTGAATTGCTGGTACAAAGCCAACAATCATATAGACCTACAATGAAAGTGAATATGATATGGGCAAATATTTGAACTGTATTTGAGATATTATTTGTGAAAATAACAATGACACAAAGACTGTAAAACTAAAACAAATAAATTTAAGTGGAGAGATGAAACTCCAAAATATATACAATAGGTATGCAAAAACAGTGTACAATGTAAAATAAAAATATAAAGAACATTTAAAAAGATGTTAAAATTTCCCGACAGTTTTGGCCAAACTACTTGGCCATCATAAAATGATCTCAAGATTAGAACAGGCGAAGACTCAAATTCTAACCACACAAAAATGGAGGGAATGTAAACGAGAAGGAGAAAAGGGGCAAGAGAGAAGAACATGGGAGAATTCTATTCACTGGTGCCATCTGCTGATAAACAGAAAAAATAAACAATCGCATAGCATCGGGAAAACGGAGAAAAGAAAAAAAAAGGAAGGGAGGGGGGAGGGGTCAAATATGTTTCAATAATTTAATCATACATTAGGAATAGTGAAAGATAAGTTACCATTACTGATGTCATTTTGTCTCATGATAGTCTCAAATGACTCTCTGATAATAGTTTTGTAAGAGTTATTCTGATAAGAGATAATTCTTGCATTATCAAAGTCTATACTCTTGATTTTATTACTGGCATATAGTCTTGCGAGTGCTGTTTTCAATCTGCCAAATTTAATATCACTTTGATGTTCTTTTAATCCCTCGAAAAATCATCTTTTAGTCATGCTATATAGTAAATTTTCGGATTGTTATTTAAGAGGATAGGAATCTCACAAACGCCAGAGAACTGTTTACGGTGTATCGGATCTAATTCAACTAAAAGTGAATTAATAAGGTTACGAGGGGGGAGGGGGAAGGCATAAGATGTATGCTAAATTTCATCAGTGACATCTTTAAAGACAGTATGAATGTATTGAAATTTTTTATTGCCTGGTTAGGTGGTTAGGACATCATGATGGGCTATTTGTATGGTTAGAATTCCAGTCTTTGCCTGGTCTAATCTTGAAATCCCTTGATGATGGCCAAGTAGTTTGGCTAAAACTGTCGGAAAATTTTAATATATTTTTAAATGTATTATATGTTCTTCATATTTTTATTTTCCATTGTACACTGTTTTAGCATATCTAGTGTATGTGCTTCAGAGTTTTAACTCTTTGTTTATATATTATTCACAGAGCAAAGTCCATACTAAAATTTTTTTTAAATAAATTTAAGTTTTAAAACAAAAATCTATGTCAAATAATGATCTAATTGAGAGTTACAGATATATAAAAAAATACATTAATGTTTGTAGCTAAATAGTAAAGTTTCTGAAATATTAATAATTAAATAAACAAACTGATAACACAAAACAACTATAAGTTAATGTAAGATTTTTGTATAGTATTAAACAATTTTTTGCTGCAGAATATCTTAAAGTGCAATGATTGAAAAAAAAAAAAAAAAAAAAAAAGAGCATAAGGATTTTATAATACCTTTAGAATCATCAGACCCAGACGCAATCAATTTCGTGTCTAATTTATTGAAATCAACACTCCAGCACCTTTTCTCATGTTCCTAAATAAAAAACACCAAAGATTGCAATAAAGAAAAAAAAAATTACAAATGACACATTTTGATTCACATAATTGTACTTAGTTTGTATCTAAAACAAATAATATACTACATTCCAGCAAATGAATCAATTAATGATTTTTTCCCCTCTCTATCTAGCACAGCAGGTTCTGATTGTGAAATAGCTGCAGAATATGTCTTAAGTATATAGTCTTAGTCAAATTATCCTGTTTAATATTTGAAATGTGTAAGTACTTTTACTAAGACGTGTTCCTATAAATAGCAATTTCTATTTGTTAAAAATGTTGAACAGCACAAAACTGAACAGCATATTTAAATATTTTCTTACATTTTATCACGTAAAATATAGGTGGAATGTTTGTTTAAACATTATCTTTTGGAGATAAGCCTAGAATTTGCAATGTACTACATTAACTGATCATGATACTCTTGGAAATAAAAGCTTCTTATACCTAACCTATATATATATAAAATCCTAATGTAATGATGTTGTTTAAATTTATTTAAATTTAATACTCTGGGATTGCTAAAACTAATTCTGCATTTTTAGAAATTGGCCTTTTTGCTATTATGATGAAAATAAGGAAGACTTTTTTTTTAAATTAAAAATCTCTTTAATAAGTCAATGTCTTTATTTCCATTTCTTTTTCACAAAGTCTGGTATATAATTTAATTTCAATATATATATATATATATATATATATATTTTCTACTTGACACTTAAAACACAGATTCGGGTTATTGTTACTCCTTTAAAATTTTCACAACTAAAAATTCTATTAAGATCACAGAACACAATTTTTACATTGTCACAGGAAGACAGTTCAAAATGCCTCCAAAACAGTTATAAATAGAGATAAATGAAGCAGTGTCTTGAGTGTTTCAGTAGCAAAAGTGTTAAAAAGCACACCATTTTTAAAATGAAAGTTATAGAAAAGATATAAAAGATTTGGTATTCAAAAACATAATAATGATAAATTTATTAATTACCACTATGTTGCTAATAACTGATGATGGAACATGAAGATTGCTATATATATTATTATTTAAGGTCAGTAAAACTTTAATTAGCAGTTTGAACAACATAAATCTCAAAAACAATGTTTCGTTCCACTTCTGAAAATATAGTTAACATACCACACACAAAAGTAATTAATACAGAAAAATGTTGCTTACTTGATAGGTTTTAATTTTAGTCGAAGTTATGCAATCCCACAGCGTTACAGTGCCTTCGTAATCAGAACTAGCAAGTACATTCTTATGGGAATAACTCCAGCTGACACAACTGAAAATATTAAAAAAAGAATGAATATAAACAAAACACCGAACAAACATTTCAGTAAAATTTACATTAAATAATCTAAAAGTGCTCTACATATGATTCACTCACAATAACTCGCAAAAGAACAATATAAAAAAGATATTCTAAATTTTTTGCTTACCTAATTTTAGAATTACACACCATTTCATTGACAGGATAATGAATTTCAACTGCATCTCTGATCACATTACCATAATCAAATACCTACAATACGAAGGGGGGGAAAAAAGGAAATCATGAAATTATGATTCATAACACATAGTAGAGTAAAAAGAAGTCTGTTAATATATACTCCATGGCTAAATTACAAAGCAGAAATATATTTTGCTAAAAATAAATTATGATAAAAAAAAAAAAAAAACTTAATTGATTTGCATAAGTTAGAGAACATATGTATCTAAGTTGCACATTTTTTCCATAAGCAGTGATTTAACTTTAACTAAATTTTGTAGACACATTTTACAGTAGACAGTTAAAATCACTGTAAGGGCGATAAAGGTTATAATCAATGATAAATTTGCAAAGAAGTCTATAATTGACTAAAAAATTTTAACCTGAATTATTGTAATAAATTATATACTTATTTGGCAATGCTTTTAAATAATTGTTTTCTTATCTGAGCTACATAAAATTGAAAACTGTCTGCAAACAGTAATTTATTGAAGCATGTCTTCTTCTCACCTTAAAACATGAAAAATTGATTTTATAAATTTATTAATGGATCATTCATAACGCATTAAATAATTACTAGTTTAAAAAAAAAAAAAAAATCTAAGAAATTTCTGGCAGAAGAAATATTAATTTTCATCTATTAGCTTGTCAATTAGCAAACTCTTCAATGTTTATTTCAAGTAAAATGCCTAATGATTAGCTTGAAAAATAAATACAAAATAATTTTATGATTTCATAGTAACCTGCATAGTAGCACAGTTTCCTGCCAGTAAATGGAAACAACAAAAACAAGAATTGTTCCAATTCTCTAAAACTTTCTGCAAATTGTGTGAATTTTTCAGTTTTTAGCTAAAAATTTGACATTTGCATATTTATCTATATTATCCAACTCTGTTCTTATTAAAAAGGTCTTAAAGGCACTCTTATTTTAAGATTAATATAGCTGCAGTTTACATAGAAATGTGAAAGATTTTGAATCTCTCTCTATCTCTCTCTCACACACACACACTAACTATATTTCAGAGCATTTAAAAAGAAGTATATAAAGAGTAAGAATGATATTTTGACAGTTTATTACATAACAGTGGTGTATGAATAAAAATTAAAGTTATAAATATATTGGTGGTTGATAATAAGTTAGCCAACAGTGTTTGTTAATGTTTTACCTAGTACACTGAACTGCAAAAGAACATTACAAAGGAAACATGGATGAGATTGGGCTATACTACAGTTTTTAAATATATGAATAAAAGAAAATATATACCAAACACACTATGCATTGACAATTTTTCAATTAATAAATGATCTAACCTTGATTTTCTTTGTCACTCCAGCAATTGCAAAAAATTCGTTATCCTTATCAAATTCAATGCTGCAAAAAAGAAAAAAAGTAGATCTGATGTAGCAGTATAATGATTTTTTTTCCCTTTAAACACACACAAAATAATAATAATACCTAAAACATCAAATTATACTAATTCTTACCTAGAAACAATATTTGATGCATTAAAGTGTTCATTCACATAATTTAATGTAGCTAAAGGCCGGATAGTAGTAAACCGAGAAAACTTGGACAAACTATCATGAAAGACATCCAAACCACTCCTGGTTAAATTATTACCTAGAAAAGAAAGCACAGTATTAAATTAAATACCATCACATGAAACAAATCAGAGGTATTAAAGGACTTATACTTCCTTATTAAAGTGGTCCCTTCAATTACAGTTATTCCAAGAAAAAAAGTGAAAAAAAAAAACATTAATTACAACAAAAATATTAAAGTAGAACTAAATGTTTTTGTCTATTACTTACAAAGCCTTAAATTTTAAACCTGCAAATAAATTACTATTGATTGAGGCATTTTGGATTTATGTACTTTAAAAAAAACTAAGTAACTTACAGTTAAAACACAAATCAAAAAGAAAATTTAAGAATTTCTTTTTTTCTTTCAACAGAACCAAATTTAAAACATAATTTTATAGTAGACATAAAAATGAAATCAATAGGTCACAAATGGTTGCATTGATATGAAACTCGTATTTGTATCCTATATTGTTTATTTAAAATTTGCGCAGTCCATCCCCCCCCCCCCCCCCCGAAAATCAAGTGGGTGAATTTCACCCACTTGAAATGATGGCTTTCAAGTGAGGTGTGCGCAAAAAATGAGAGTAGGTTTAAGAAAGTAAAAAAGTAGTATACCACACATTTTGATGAAAATAATGTTAAGAATTAGGCAACTTTCAGAACTGGTTTAAAAAATAAAAGTGTCCTCAGAAAAAAAAAAAAAAAAAAAAAAAACTGCAATTAAAAAAGTACACATGTATCCAGTTAAATATCAGCCTCAGATATTCCATGGGGGGGAAAAAAATCTTTTAAAAATATTAAAATACTTTTGCATTACTAGTACAGACTCTTAAGAACAGTCACAAACTTTAAATACAAAGTTCAATATGATATGATGCAAAAAGCTATTTTACCTGATGAATTGAACACCAGGTCTTTAGCCCGGAAATTAAAATAACTCTGTTCTAAATCACTGAAATGCTCTAGCATCCTTCTCCGCCTCATGACTAGTGTAGGAATCTCAGTATATTTGCTACTCTGAAACAAACAACAAAAATAAAGGCTTTCAAAATTTGAAATGTATGCAAGCTACATTATACTTTAAATAAGATTATTTTCTGAAAATGTAATTTTTGCAACTTTTTTTTATGACTTCTTTAAAAATCTTTAGGTTGACAATATCAAGATCATATTTATAAATAAACTTCAGTAAGCTGTCAAATTATTATTACTACTTTTTTTTTTTTTTTTTTTTTTAAGGATTCTGCACCCTGCCTTTTTCTGCAATCATCTTTTCACCATATAATTTTGTAAAAGTATTTTGCCCCTTTTTTATGTGGTAGACTAGTAATTAGTGAATGTATTATATAATTTCTTTCAGATTAAGGTATTTGTTGTTCTACAATTTTACATGTAATGTACACTGTACTAAGTATAAATAATCTAGTAAGAAATAAGGAAAATACTCTTGTGATAAATTCACCTTGCCCTAATTATAGGTCCTTTTATTAGAAAATTAATGTCATGTTCACTTTAATTTTTTAGTGTTCAGGAGATTCTTTTTGAACACAGGTTGAATGACTTCTCAATTTTTTCCAAAGTCTCAATACAGTTGTTGAGGGCAGCCTATTTTTGTACTTTAGCAAAAATCACAACAAAATAAACAGATAATTTCTTTCGATTAGCTATGACGTTTCTTTTGTAGCTCATAAATCTTAATGTAGTTTTAATAATGAACCCTTCAAGCAAGCAAATTGCTCATTTTAGCTGTGCTTATGCTAAGTAAGTTCCACTATACTTCTGGAAGGCTTTTATTATTACAAGTTTAAATATAATATTGCCAAAACATAAACAAATATTTATACCAAACAAAATTTCTTTTTAAAATTCCTAAAACTTTCCAACAAATTTAGACGAATAACTTCATGATAAGAATAGATTATATGTCTATTACTTACATATAGACTGCCATTAAAGCCATCTTGTTTTGAAGTGTTTGTAAAAACACAGCTTTTTGAGGTAGAAGGTTCTTCTTTCAAACAATTATTTACGTGGTTAAAAGTTTTTTTCTGGAAAACAAAAAAGTATTAAGAAAAAACACATTAAAAAAAATGTTCCATTTAATCCAGCGATATAACTACACAAACACACACAAAGTCACTAATTTGTAATAAACACCTCACAATGTTACTATTATGAATTATAAGCATAAACAAAATGTTATACAGCCAATTCTAAAAAATACACAAATGCCTAAAATCTACATATTATTTATTCCCAAAGTAAAAATTTCAGTTAAGGATTCCACAAAAGAAAAAAAAAAAAAAGACAAGACTGCCATGTTTGATTGGTGGATTCTAACCTGGTGAATTGTGTCAATGAAGCACCAGTCACTCTGCATTTCACAGATGAAGAAATTGTAAGTGGTATGTAATACAAAATATATAATAATTGTAAGTGGTACATCTCATTGGATACTGACCAAAAAAATATGGAGTAAAACTTTTTGATGAGACACTTTTTCATAGAAAATATTTTCATATAATTATCAAATTTCTAATAACATAGACTTTTGTGACAGAACAAAAACTGCTGATTGTTTGGAGGTTGCAAAAAAAGATCGGGAAAAAAAAATCTTAAACTACTATTGATCTTGTTCAGAAAGTTTGTAATACTATAAAATTTATCAAAGTTATTCATAAAATGAACAGTTTTTTTTTAATGAATTACTTGTATTTTCATTAATTTCAGAAATACAGATTTTTATTTATGACAAAGATATTCTGGTGAGGTTTTAAAATGTAAACAAAGCAATGATCAACAAGTTGGAAATTGTACATTAAATGTGACAAATGAGATGCATTCTTACTAAACTACTTTTCTAATGTAAAAAAATCATTGTTTTGTTTCAGTGAAATGAATTAGAAATTCGCGATGAACAAATCTCTTGTGTTTATTTACTTTAATGGATATTAGGATAAATATTGGGCTGTTAACCTAATTTCAACTGAAGTTATCTCAGAAGCTCACATTTTTTAATGTAACTCATCTCTCAAACAATTTTTCAGAACGATTTTTCTATAAATGTAACTTTTAAGCAATTTTATTCGAAAGAATAATTTTAAATAAAAATGGCCGCCTGGCCAATGAAAAAAGAAATGGTCAGTCCATATTTGTTTTCCTCAGTCACATGACTTGCACTTTTATTATATAGATTACGTATGATAGGATTTAATAGAATGAAGAAAACTTTTAGGATTTAATAGAATGAAGAAAACTTTTATTAATATCTTTTTAAGTTATATATTATATTAAATTCCAAACCATTCGATTGGGTAGTTTTTGCGCTGTTACAAGCGGGCGGATGGACCAGACAATGACTCTAGGTGCTATGTATTTATATAATTACAAATGCACCTAAAAATCTGAAAAATTCAGAAATCCTCACAGCCCCTCATCCCAAGCTGTGCAGATTTTTGAGTGCTATACACTATGCCATAGACATGTTGTACATAAATTATGTGAAATTTCAAAGACTGAATTCAAAAAGTAAATTACAATGTATCCTTTAGGATGCTTAATTTTCTTTATGAAAAAATTTAGTAAATAATTTTAGAAGAAACTTACTTCAATATTGAACATACTGAATTTTACGTTTAAAATAACACCAATACAATGTAACAAAAGTAATCTTTGAAAAACAAGCTTTTTAGGCCAAACATCACACAATTAAATTTTATGACCAGTTACTTCTTATGTTTGTTATTTTAAAAATAATTAGTCTGAATTAATTACACCAAACTTTAGTGTACACAAATTACTTATATAAAAAGAAATTTAAATTCAATAATAAATGTCCCTATAAGTAGTATTAAATGAATCAGCATATACTTACAGGATTCGACCGTCTGTGAGACTGAAGCATTTCCTAGAAAAGATATTGAAGAAAAATTTGATTATACAAAAAAGGAAGAAATCTAATTTCTTAAGAAAAATAATAGCAAGAAGAATATGAAAATGGATGAATATTTAACATAAAAATATTTTTTAGTTTAACAAAGACTATTTTTAGTATTTACTAAAGTGGTTACTTTAAATATTCTGATATTTTGTAAACATTCATGATATTTTATTATGTAACTATTCTAAAGAATAATAAAAACTACAATAATTATGTATATCTAATTATTTTAAGAGGGTGATAATATCTTCAAAATCACAAGTAAAACAGCTGATACTGATGTACCTTTCTCAGAAATTATAGAAGTTATTTCCATATTTAAAAAAAGGTTTGAGCAGCAGCTAAACTATAAATTGATCATTTAGCAAGAAGTAAAAAGAAATAATACAATAGTTATACAATTTTGAAAACAAAAGAAATCTAGTTTTTATTTATTTTCTTAATCAACATAACTATAACTTTTTTTACTGGGAAAACTAATAATAAAAAAGGTATTGAAATCACTTCAGTAGTTCTTGAGAAAAAAGTACATCAATGTCAAATGTTTCACATTTTGTTTTTCCAAAATTCAATAACAATTGTATTTTTATATCCAATTAAATTTCCAGCAGACCTGAAATTATATTAGATATTAATAAATACAAAGGATGTGAATTATAACTTACTACACAGCCTACAACCAACAGAGTGAAAAAATGTCCAAACCAGGGACATTTTTTCATTTTGTTGGTTGCAGGCTGTGCAGTAAATAATTCACATCCTTTGTATTTATTATTTTTTTTTCATGCTGAATGATCAATTTATAATTTAGCTATTGCCAAAACTTAAATAGCACTGAATTTGCATCAGTTGGTTCCCAAGAGAAAGGGACATCAATGTCAGATGTTTTAAATGTGATTTCACAACTGTTGTTGTTTCCTTAATGCTCTATTGCTATCCTCAAAATACTTACATTATCGTTGTTGTCATATCTATGAAATTGTATGATATAATTTCGATATTTATACAGTGATACTTCAAGGAAATGTAGTAACTGACTAAAAGTGTTATGGTCTTTTGCCTTTAATCACAAAAAATAAAAAAATTATACCAAAAAATGACTTTGCAGCCAGAAAAATAGTCACTGTACCTTACAAAAAGATATTAAACGAGTGTTAAGGGCAAAGTTGGGAAAAAAAAAAAAAAAAAAAACTTTTTTTTTTTTTGTTAACAATTTTTTATAAATATCATTTCCTATTACATGTACATGCATATATGTTGATAAAAAAATAAATATTGTTGGGTATTAAGCAATACTTTATCTGAAAATAATTTAAATTAAATAATGGCAGTTAGTTTCGTGGAAAATTCAAATCATTTACAATTTAAACATTTTTAGTAAAAGCTATGCCTTAGGTTTAACGAATGAACAGCTGTACACAGTTAAAACTTAACAGCATAAATCTTTAGCAAAAATCCTTTTATAACTAAAATAAATATTCAATGTACTTTAATGAATAAATAAGAGAAAAAAGGTGCTTATTCAACAGATTTTTTATTTAAAATTTTAAAAAGGTTAAATGAATTTTTTCTAGTTCTCTTGTGCAATTTTGATTATAGAAGCCCACACCAATAAAAGATTTTCTCTACCTTGGCTGAAGTAACTTTCTAGAGTGATCAACTACAGTGTTACTTTTTGCGGTGATCAACTTCAGTGAAAGTTCACTGAACATTTTAATATTATTTTCTTGACCTAACCATTCTTCACTGTTATACCGTAATTTCGCACGTATGCGCTGCACGTCAGACAATTCGATTTTATACCAGAATTTATTTTAAATAAAATGTGATTTACTTCTGCTTAGAACTTATTTGACTTCTTACTTTCAATAAAATTTCTGGTTTGAAAAAGACTTAACTAAGCCGCGGCACATACGCGCGAAACTAAGGTAATCAAATTAATTTTCACTATAGTATCTTTTGAATGGTTAACTTTTTTATACAAATCTCAATATCTCAGGTAGTTAAAGTATTTTTTTATATTCAAATATTTTGCGATTTTGTTTTCAGTAATAACTCCGAATCAATATTTTTGCCCATTAGATTCTGCAAGGAAGAAAAAAAGACAAACTGGTATCACTGAAATGCAATAACTGGCTCCAAATTTTATAATGTCCACTTATTCAACTTAACATGTAGTGTTTTTTATTGAAATGCTATAACTGGCTCCAAATTTTTTAATGTCCATTTATTCAAATTAATATATTGTGTGTTTTTTATCTTCTTAAAAGATGATTTCCCCAACTGAAAAAAATTGTTTTTATACCTTGACTAAAATTTTTAAGATCATCTTATGTTATTAATTACTCTAAAAAATTTGCATTTTTAAAAATGAAAATATTTTATTCTAAATATTGAATGTACATATGTTAGCTTTTTACAAAGATGATTTAATAGTTCACGAGAAAATGGCAGTTGGTTACAGATGACGAATTATGGCAGTCGTTATCAAGAATCATGGCGAGGAGGTTAGGCAATGATGAAACACCATAAGAATTTCTCCAACAATGTGCAGCCAATTTCCAGATAATTTGTTTATTAATGAACAGGAACGATGCCAATAACAGTTCCCACAGTATCAAGGTGTAATCATATAGCCTCAGGCTTGAGGTTAACTCACTACATTATTGAATGGTCTTAAAGTGCTGTTAGAAATTCTATGTCACCGAACACCAGATAACGCTTTAGCAATTCCAAACACGACAGAAATCTGCTCTCCAAGCTTGCAAGCGAGTTTTGTTAAACTCCACGTAAAGTTACAGAAGCTACGTCACGAGCGCATGAGCCAATTAGTGAGAGGAGAAAATAAGCTAAGCGAATGAGGTGCGATGGAGAAGATTTAAGAGGAAATAATTGTTAGGAAATATAACAGTCCCTGGTATATTTAATATCTTATCACCATGCTTATTCCTTTACCTCTTATGCATTCCATAAGTATCATTCATAAAATATAATATAATAGCTTTTCATAAAATATAATACTTTAAACAAGCCAAAGATAATTACTTTTAATTAACTTACCTTTAATTGCTCTTAATAAATAAACTAGATAAATATTTTTAAGTATCTTTGTTAAATGTCTTTTAATAAACTTGCCTTTAAATTTTTGTTTCATATTTTCAATATTTAAAAGCTCTCTTATTTAATATATCAATCTTTAACTCACGGCGTTTCCAGCTATCTTCGTATCGACACATCGGCCACGTTTCTTTTGTTTTTCTGAGTGGTTCTTACGAACGCTCATAGATGGCAGTGCGATTCAACGCAGCCGCGTTTCATTCTTTGCCTCGTGTCGATGTTCTCAATTTGCATACGACATTCGAGAAGCTGATGGAAGAGACGATCGGACATGTGTGGATGATATTTTGGTATAATGTCGTGAGGATAAATAGTTCTGTCTACCGGCATTATTGCCTTGCATTTATTTTCTGTTGGTTGTTTTACTTTTGTGAGACGTCGAGGAATATGAATGAAACCTTGATTGTTTTTCCTTAGAGTTGTGTAATAGATAAAAGTCTAAATTAAGTTTAGTTTCCAAACGTTGTTTTGGTTTTAGTTGTGAAAGAAGATAATTTAATGTGATATCGTGTTTTACTTGTGTGATCATTCTGGAACTGGGGGTTTTCCCTTTTCAACGATGTCGATATATTAGGCATGGTGATTTCTTCGTATGAGCTGAGATAATATACGCAAGATTAACCTAGCTGGATGAGATCGTCATCGAAGTGTTCGACTCCATACTAAAGTTTCTGGAGATTACGTGTTTATGGTTCCAGATGATTAATGCAAATGCATGTGGTTCAGCGGTTAATGTCATCGTCTATTTACTTTGAGTTCCAGAACATGTGTTTAAAGACGTTTTTGGTTATAAATATTTTGCTTAATTTCTGTGCACGTCATGATGTCTGACTATTGTTTATTTGGATAATTCTTTTTACTTTAAGTGAGTGAAATCTATATTTAAGTTAATTGTATTTATATGTATTAAGTTTAAATAAATATATTTGGTTGTTTTAGATAAATTGTCATTAATTCTAATCTTTACAGAACTTCTATATACTCATTGATTAAATGGAATCTTAAATCTAATAGTTTAACTTTTGGGGTTAATAAAATCAGCTATTACGCTTCTACTGTAATTTCCTCTGCTATTTCTTTAAAAAACCCAGTCAGTACATTTGTACTGACACAATAATAATCCTGATCCCAGCTGCGCATTGATTTTGACATGAAAAATACCCAGCGTGCGAAGCGAAGCATGGAATAAAATGTAAAAAAAAATGGCTTTTAAAACATTCGAAATGACAACAAGCGTCTCTCAGAATATTATAGATTGGTGAGTTGATAAAAGTTACGAATGAACTTAAAGTTTTAGATTACGATTTGTAATAAGATAATTATTAATATACGTGTTATTACTTTTAAAAGTACATTAAATAGGAATAAATATTATTAAGAATTAAGGAAATAATGAATATGTCAGAATTTAGAATAATTTAAAGAAATACTGCAAAATAAAATTTTTATATAACATATATATTAGCTTTGACAGTTTCACATGTGTATATTTGTTGATCATGGTTTAAGATAACTCTTTAGAGCATCCGATATGTTCATCAACAGATGCTAATTTTTACTTAGACACATACAAACATGACCTAAATTCACTATGTCTCATACTGATTTCTGAGACAAAGTGTTAAAAGTAGAATTTATTTATATTGAATAAATTTAAAAACAATTGAATTACAAAAAAGAGAATATATTATATTCAAATTGTTCTATAAACAGTTGGTTTAAACCATGCCAACCCTGGGGAAGGGTATTCTAAACAATTTTTGTATCCTACTTTCATAACAATAAGAATTTACAAAATCCTTTCATTCCTACGGGTGTAAAAATTTTAGATTTCAAAATTTAGGAACCACAGAATTAAACAGCATTTCTTTTAAATATTATTTTATTAAATATAAATTTCATTATTATTATTATTTTAAACTATAGTTGATTGCTAACTTATGATTTTTTTCATGTTTTCATGCCTCAAAAATCAATTTGAAACTCCAACCTTTATTCACATAAAAATAAAAAATATTTCATAATTCTGTAGATTTTAGAACAGCCCTAACAAAACATTACTTTAAATATACAAAATGTAAAAACAAAATAATCAAGATTAATAAACTGTATGAAATTACTTAAACACTATCAAGGAAATATTAAAAATTACCTCAACATGATGTGAATCACTATCTATTATGGTCAGCTGCTGTTGTAACTGCCTCAATTCCTATATAAAATAAATTATGCAAAAAATTACCTTTCTTTCATATATTTAAACCTAACTAACACAACCACACTAACAATTTAAGCCAAATTGAAAGAAATTAAGCTATGATAATACTTACATCCTGCTTATGAGCATGAACTTTCTGCAAAAATTCTTTTAAAAGGAGAATTTGTGTTTCTTTACAATCCTAAAAGTAAAAATTTAAATGAAATTTTGGAAAGAAATTTATCTTAATAGTAATGATTTAATTTTGACACATTTTTAAAAGTATCCAAAGATAAGATAATACAATGTAGCAACTGAATAAAAAAGTATTTTTTAGAAGTAAAAAGAAAAAAACATGATGTCATACTATTTCATCACCAAATTATAACAGACCATGGGATAAAAGTATTATTTGATTGGGAATTATATCAAGTTTTTTAAATCAATACAAATTAAATAAGTTTAAGTAGCCCCTTCCATATTGAAACAGAGACAAACTATAACGATATTTGGGGATCGTAATGAATATAAAAGGAAAAAATTAATAAAAAGATGAATCGCCAGCGACTTGCACCGGAGCGATTCCGAATACCTAAAAATTTTGAGGAAACATATATTCAACACTTTCCCCAAATATCATTATAGGTGCGAACGATAGTGGTAGTACAATGCGAAGCCATAAAAGTTTAAGTTTAATAATAAATTATAAGTTTGATAATATACCTTATATATGAAATTGATAAATAATATTATAAATAAAAAGAAAACACAAAACTCACCAAATGAAGCTAAACAGATATTTATTCACAGAATAGTGCACCACAATAAATAAAACACTTAATAACTTCAAACGTAATATCATTATCACAACATTACTGATTGTGCTCCCTTTTAACAATATTATTGAATTATGAAAATACAAGATTGTAAAATTTATACTACATTCCTAGTTGTCAACATCAAGAGAAATCTCTATTATTCATTATTACAACATTTCATTCTATTATATCTACTCTATACAAAGTAATTAACTCTCCATGTATGTAATAAAGTCATAAGAATCAATGGTCCGATTCAGATGAGAGTATGGTATATTATTATAGAGATCGAAGTAAGTTCATCTTATCAAATCAGGATATTTAAAGTTAAGAGTTATTATTGAAGTAAGTTCATCTTAACAGATCGAGATATTCAAAGTTAAGAGTTATTATCGAAGTAAGTTCATCTTAGCAGATCGGGATATTTGAAGTTAAGAGTTATTATTTATGTTTAGGAAGATATGGCTGTAGTACATCATCAGTGAACTAAAGAAACGCTCCATCAGTAAGGTGAAGAAAACCATACACTAAATACGAAATGCATCTCGAATACAGAAGGATGAAGAATTAATCCAATAATCTTACTATTGACGGTATGTGAACATCTTGACAGGAAAATGATAATTAATGAAGAAGGAATACTGATTCATCACTAAAAACGGACATCTTGAGATGAAAGCCAAAATGTAGTTCACAGAGGAAGTAGTATCAAACTTCTATGACTCTAGGAAGTAATTATTACAATGACAAATCCGGTATATTTTAGATTACATTATTATTAAATTATTTATTATATTAAAAATTATAAGATATTATTTATAATGAATTATTAGAACTCCGCACTCTATTGTTATTCATCATTCCTAACTCTCGCCAACAATGGCTCAAGCCCGGATAACAAGATTTTCTGCACATGCTACATCTTGAAGATTTTTTTAGAAGACTGAAAGAGTCTTTACAGTTTACCACTCAGGTAAAACTTTCCGGCGGTTACGGAATAACCAATGAGAAAATAGGAACCGGATGAATGTTACTGAACAAGCGCCTACAGACCGTAGTCAAAGTTACAGCTAGAACTCTCACTGACGCGTCTACCCCTAGCAACAGCATTTAAATAGTATTTCGAACATTTGATTGCGACCTTGGAGTGCTACCAAAACGACCTTGCACAAAATACGCAGGAAAAAAGGGTTCTTGTTTACATGAAGACATCTGAAAATCTGTCAATGGACTCTCATAGCGAAAATATACCATCTTCAAAATAAAATAAAAGAAAGTCATTAAAAATCGATAACTGCCAAACTTATGGATGAAAATAAATGAAATTTTAGTAATTGAAATAAAATAAAAAGTTCTTTCCAATAGATATGTTTTGGAAGTAAAAATATTTAATTTAAGGAATTTTGAAAAAGTAATTATTGGATTTAGAAATTTTGAAATGATATTTGGAAAAGTTTCGCAATTCTAAAAGATTTTGCATTGATCAAAATCAATGAATTTGAACTTTCTGAAAAGAATAAAATTAGAGATTAACCATATTTAATACTTATTATTGAAAAGGAAATACGCTATATTTTAGAATAATTATTTATTTTATACTGTCTGTTATTTAAGAAAAATGGATATTATTTAAAAGTTAGAAAAAGTAAGTCAGAAATATTTTTATTTTAGATAATTTGAAATGAAGTTTAATTAATATTGCAAAGTGAATAAATTGTAAAATAAATTTGAAATGAATATCCTAAAACATATGTAATGGGAAGATTCTGAAATTAAATTATACTCTCACCAAAAGTAAACAATTTAAAAAGAATGTTTGATTTAAAATGCAAAAATGAAACTTAGCTTAATTAATTTAAATGAATTTAATGAGTTTAATTAAATGGATGAATAAATTAAAGTTAAATATTAAAATACTGAATAAATTAAAAGTAAAATTTTAAATCATAACACAAACTTTAAAAATTTCAACACCAACATTCAATTCTGAAACAAGAATATGAATAAAGACGCTCAATTAGGCTATATATAAATTTTCAAGAGATATTCAATATTAACAAGTTGGAAATTGTATGTTAAACGTGACAAATGAGGTATATTCATACTATAACTAGTTTTACAATGTAAAAAATCATTGTTATTGTTTCAGTGAAATGAATTATATTGTCTTTTATGAGAAAATTAGCATGCCTTTTTTTAAAATTATTATTACGTATGCCATGTTTACAATGCAATTTTTTTTTTTACACCAGACAGTACTGCAAAATTCCCCATGGAGATGCTTTGCAAATGATTACCTCCATGGTTTAATATTTCTATGATTCACGATGAACTCTTGTGCTTATTTACTTTAATGGATTGAAATATTCGGCTGTTAACTTAATTTCCACTGAAGTTATCTCAGAATCAATACATTTTTTAATGTAACTCATCTCTCAAGCAAACAATTTTTTTAATGATCTTTCTAAAAATGTAACTGTTATGGAACTTTATTCGAAAAAATAATTTTGAATAAAAATGGACGCTTGGCATATGGAAAAAGAAGTGGTTTGTTTCCCCTCAGTCTGCAGCTCAAGATTCAATAGAAATGCTAAAAAATGAGCAGGAGTTACAGCTTACTCATAGTGTTTGGAAAATAATAACATTTGCTTTTTATTGAGAATCTTATCCAAATCAGATTCTGAAAATTTTCACCAAGTATTACATTAAGCAAGATCTAGAGCAGTGGTTATAGATTTTAATATTTATATTATATTTCCAGCATTATGCTTAATAGCCATGTTAAAAACTGTTTTTCATGTGATAAATCAATTTTATCTCTATCTTCTTCCATAACTATTACAAGACTTGGACAATAATCTATGTAACCCATCAGACAATCACACATCATTGAATTTCACTGAACTTCTTGTAGTAATACTAGAGAGAAGCTGTCTGCTTTCTTATATGGAGCATTTTTAAAGTCATGGTTATGAAAATATTTCATTACTTGAATGAAATATGCAATAACACTGAATAACTGCAATTTTTTTTACTAAAAAGCAGGGTTGGAAAAAAACGTTTTTTTTTTTAAAAAACAAAAAACGTGTTTTTTTTATGTTTTAAACGTTTAAAACGTTTTTTCTCATTCAACAGCAAATTTTGATTAAAGTGAGCAAAAATTAATAAATTAAATGTAAAGAATGAAAATATTTTTAAAAAACAGTAAGGAAGAAAAAAATTATATAATAAATACCAAACATTAATTAACAATTAATTTTTTTATTCTAAACTAAAACATTTAATTATTAAGTTCTTTAAAAATAGTAACAAGTTTGGCAGCCTTATCAAACATTTAACCGGTTTCTAGTTTTGTTCTGTACAAAGCCAAAAGTAGAAAACACTCTTTCTAAACCAGCAGTAGAGCATACAGCTGCTTGTAATTGTTTTATGATCTGCATGACATTTTTATCGATGTGTTTTTCAAGGCTTATCCATCAAGATAAAGGTGTTATTTCTACAAAATTGTCCACTTTGATTCTTGAGTAGCGAATTTATGATTGGTAACTGACAGCATAACATTTTTAGGGTTTCGTTAATCTCACGGAACCCTATTCGTCCCACTTCTCTGTCTGTCCGTCACAGAGCCAGTTCTCAGAAACTGTATAGCTAACAGACTTGAAATTTTGTGTACTTACAGCTGAATACCTACTGTCATGCTGAAAATCATAACATTTTGAAAAAATCATATTATTTTAATATAGAGAGATAAAAAAACTAAAAATCTAACAGCCTTTTCCTATTAAATTTAAACATTTTTCGTTATAGCAGTTGCCAACAATTTAAAAATCAACAATAAAATTCTTTCTACAATAATTAATTTTCTGCTGAAAGATTTCCACGTGAATTTCATTTGTGAATTGTCACATTGTGACATTATAAACAATAAACATGTTTTAAACATTGTTTTAAATGTAATGTTTTAAACATGTTTTAAACAAAATGTTTTAAACGTGACAACCCTGCTAAAAAGATTTAATAAATGTACAGAACATCAATATAATTGTAACATACTATTATCAAATTTTAAATACAGTATGACAAAATATTACAGTAGAGTCGCGATTATCCGAGTCCCGCTTAACCGAGTTTCGGTTTAACCGAGTCTCAAAAAAAAAAAAAAAATCTTTTTCTCTTTTTTTGACTAGAAAATCAGAATTATATGAATTTTCTTTCATCTCCACCTTACACTTCATTGACAATCAAATTATGAAAATGAAGCATCTGATGAAAAATCTTTATTGAGCTTAGCACAAACACTTCCTGTTTCTGAAACCCTTAATGAAAAAGACATTGCTGAGTGGATGAATGCAGATGAATAGCAAAAAATTACAGATGGCATGATTACAGATATGGTTGAAAATCGCGAACAAGAGAGCAGTGATGATGAAAGCTATGATAACCAGAAAAAAATTACGCATTCTGAAAGTCTAAGTTCTATTAAAAAACTATTTATTACAATGAGCAGCAAGAAGAGGCTACACCTACAATATTGATGGCACTAAAAATATTGGCGTAATATTGCAGCAAAAAAATGTTTATCATCCCACAAACAAACAAAAAAATATCAAGGACTTTTTCAGATAAACCATTTCATTACCTGTTTTTTATTCTAGAATCATTTGCAGTGTACATCACAATGACTGTAAGTATACTATAAAAATTAATAAATTGTGTGTAAATTTATATTTTATCACCTAAATTAGTGACAATTTATGTAAATCCCGTTTAACTGAGTTTTTCACTTATCCGAGGTAAGCTTGGTCCATATTAACTCGGATAACCGCGACTCTGCTGTAGTTAATTTTTCTTATGTATTATAGATCAGGGCTGTCCAACACTGTGCCCTTTGAAGGTTCTCTTGGTGCCCCTTCGAATGTTTCATTTTTCTAGATTTCTTTCAAACAAAAATTCATCTCCATAGCTACTTTGCCTTAAAATAATATTTCCATTCTTTTTTTTTATTATATGTGTTATTAAGGTTTTAGGTTCCTTTACTTGCAAAAGTCCCTGAAAATGCCCCCCTCCTACCACGTCATATGTTTTTGTTCAATTTTTCAGATCAGCCACTACCATTGTAGGGTACCAATGATTACCTCCATGAGATATATATGCAACCTGCAGACATGAAGGTATCGGTATCACTGCTAAAGTGAAATAATATTCTTGCATTTTTTTAATAATGGTGCCCTTCATTGTGTGCCACAAGCCTAAGGTGTGCCCCTGCTTACTGAAAGGTTAGACAGGCCTGTTGTAGGTATATGTATGAACAGTTTTAAAAAAATAAAAACTCAAATTTTGGACAATTTTAAAATTTTTCATTAAAATCATGATTTTTTTGAGTGATTTAAATTTGAGTGATCCTGTATAACATTTAAATAAACTTAAATAAAATAAAGGATGATGTCAAACAAACAAATAAAAAAGCATAAGAAATCAATTAGTTAAAATAAATATTTAAAGATATACAAATCTAAAAACTTACGGCTTCTATTTGCTGCTTTTTCTGCGCTAGAACGTCCAACATATTATTTATTTCCTCCATAGTTAAATCAGAACCATTATCACCATTGAGGAACTGCTGGAGCTCTGACACACTTACAGTATCCTATAATTGAAAAATATATAAATCAGGGAATAAGTGTGTATTCAACATGCAAAAACATTAATAGGTTAGTTGAAATCACACAACATTATTTAGACAGAGTTTCATTTTGAGAAATTAAATCTTAAAATTAAATACTTCATATATTGAATGCAACCATAATAATAAAATAGCCCAACATTTTCTCTCTCACATACCCCTTTCTTGGTCATTTTATCCATGTGTACCCCTTCTCGAATAAACTTGGTTCCAAAAATATATATTTTGTTTGTTACTAATGTTCTTATGTTAGTTACTGATGCCAGTTGCAGTTCTTTTATGTATTACAAATTTCAACCATTTATCCATTTTGATACACAAAAAGATATCAACAGAAAATCGCTCAAAACAATAAATATTAATTAAAAACTTCAATCTAAGAAGCACTAATAATAAAAAAGTATGAAGTTACGCCCATTATCATGCATGTAACTGACATGGTGCTGCCCAGTTGAACATTAAATGGAGACTTAGTTTTTCTTTTCTTCCATATTTCTAGAATCATTTGATAGAAATGAACTTTAAAAGAAAAGTGAGATAAGGAGGAGATAAAAGAACAGTACAGCTAGTCGGATGTGCCAATCCCAAAACTTTCTTCTATCTCAGTCATGTTAATACTTCAAAATTCGGTATCACATCGCCAATAAAATCAATATTTTTCGTCATTCTGTTGTACATCAGCTGCTTGCGAATCGTCAGGTTACCGGGATGCGAACAACCGATGTATACTAAACTACAAAAAGTCCTTCTGGCCTGAATCAACAGGAACAGATAGCCTCCCTATTCCTTGTTTTTATGATTTTAGCTAATTTTACTGGAAAACACGAAGGTAAAATGCGTGGAACCTAAATAAAGAAGATTCAATCCCAGTTCTCGTCAACATTGAATTTGAATGAGAATATCGCCAAATTAGTCCTCTACAGCCATGTTGGCTTCATTTATGACAACTTATTTTGGTCGCCAAATTTGGCGATATTCTGCCAACTGTCACCAAGTTTGGCAAGAATTTGACGTTGGCGAATATAAATATATAGTGATAAGCATATAATAGGATTAATGGTTACAACAATGAAAGAAAATTTGCCGAAAACCATGTTAACTAAAACTCATAAATTAAACCTGTTTATGGATGAATTCTGCTGTCTTGTTTGAAAATGTCAGCCACCCTAAATTTCAAACCGCTATATCTCAGCCATTTTTTAAGATAGAGGCAAAACAAAAATTGCTCCGGATCAAGGCCGAACATTTAACGAAAAAAAGTTTTAGGATTTCTAATTTTTTTGAATTTGCACATCTTTTTGAATTTGAATTCTTTAAATGGCTATCACAGCGCACCCTTTCGTTGAAATATCCCCAAATTCTAATAGAACCTGCTTGTCATAGCCAAAAACATAGAAAAAAAATGTGGTTCAATTTTTAGCATAACTTCATACACTTTTTGATGATACAATAGTGAAAATGGAACAAAAATATCGATCACAGCGTCCCCTTTCGTCGAAATATCCCCAAATTCTAATAGAACCTGCTTGCCATAGCCAAAAACATAGAAAAAAATGTGGTTCAATTTGAAGCATAACTTCATACACTTTTAGATGATACAATAGTGAAAATGGAACAAAAATATCAATAACAGCGCCCTCTTTCGTCGAAATATCCCCAAATTCTAATAAAACCTGCTTGCCACAGCCAAAAACATAGAAAAAAAAAATTAGGTTCAATTTGAAGCATAACTTCATACACTTTTCGATGATACAATGAAGACGGACAGTCAGACATTTTGTAAAAACATGTTTTTCGGAATCTCTGACCCCTAAAACGTGTAAATCCGTCGAAAACCGGAAGTCGAAATTTTTTTTTATTACAATACTTTCTTCTATTATAGATAGAAGAAAGTAAAAAGGGACAATTTTGGCGAAGATGGAGAGGGCACATATGTAATAAAACTATGTAGGTGGGGCTAGTAACGAGTGATTAATAAATTACTAGGTTGAGCTTTTTTCCTTCATTTTGCAAGTAGCCAATTTTAGTTTACATAAATCTCTCTTTGTAAATAAAAAATGTAGAATTTTTTTTTTTTTAAGTTTTCATTCTAACCTTTCATTTTTTGCATTTTCCGCCATTACCGATGTAAATTTCAAGTACCCCTTACTAGTCCGCCACGTACCCCAGGTTGGGAAATGCTGAAATAAGCTACAAGGTTTTCTAAATCATACAGAATAAAATGAATAGGTAATGAAACTATAGAATTTTAAACATTAAAACTAGCTGCTAAACAAGCAAATAAATCATACTCTTGTAAAAAGAATTACTTCCATGTAACATAAGAATAGAGAAAGTATTACAAAGATACTTAACATGTTGTTTACCAGTAGCGTTGCTAAGTTAGCACTTTTAAAAAAAAATTCATAACATCTACCAGAATTTTCAAACACTAATTCTCTATTTATTGGCAGACAAGTGCGATTTAAATAAAACAAAGATTACTGCTCAGAAATTCTGGTAGATGTTTTAAATAAAATAAAAGTGATAAATAAGTGACATGTATACTTTTCATAGGTCAAGAAAGTGTTAATAAGAATATAAGAAAACAAACCCGATTAAAAAAAGGCTTAACAAATTATTATAAAATAAAAACTAGAATACTTAAAACAGAAACAAAAATATTCTCTAAATGACAGATTAATTTAAAAATTCAAATTATAAAATGGCATATTTAAAAATTATTTGTTGATATCACAAATGATATAAACCTTCACACAACTCACCAATTGATATTTCATTCTTTTTTCATTGTAGCCCTGCCGCTGTTTTGTAATGAGCTCGTTTACTGAAAATGAAAATAAATACAAAAGTAAAAATTAAAATACAATACTTAATAACATAAAATTTATATATTCTAAAAACAAAATTAAATAATAAGAAAAAATATATGTAAAAAGATAGCAATTCTCCCTACAAGGTAGAAAATTAGGTAGAAATTTTAATGCAATATGTTTAATAAAATAGAGATGAATAAAGCCAATTAAAAGAAAAAAAAATAAATAAAAAGCTAAAAAAGTGAAAAAAAAGGTATGAAATAGAAAATATAATAGAAAAAAAAAATTATCTACACTTGCAAAGTGAAAAAAAATTCTATAACAAATGTATAGTTTCCTAGATTCTGGAATTGTGCAGAGCATTGTATCAATTATATCCACATCAATAAATATAATTTAAAACTAGAAAATTTATTCAATAAATATATTGTCAAGTTACTATGTGAAACTTATTGAATTTCATTTATTAAATACAAATTCTGGTTCAACAAGTTTGTATGTCTGAGGTGAAATTGAAACAGTAATCTGCAGAATTCCAGAACATTGACAATTATTTCTAGGTTGCCTAGTTAAACTTGTTACTAGACTGAACTTCCACATTTTCACTACTCTTCCCTTTGCTGAGATTTTCAGTAACATCCCCAACATATTAAATCTACAACATTTTCAGGTGAGAAGGGGTTAATAAAAATCCTTAATAAGTATGTTTTATTCAATGCAATTTTTGACCACCAGAATTTTGGATTACTGATTTGCCTACCACAATGATGGTTAGGTGAAGACCAAAGATAAATAACCTTCAAATAATTAAACTCTAAAAAAAACAAAAATAAATAATAATTTAAGAATCTAGAAAATACTATTATATCTACTTAAAATGTTTTGTTGCACCAGCGAGAGAAGCTACATGGCCAAGTGGTCAGGGAAGTGGGCTCAAGTCTGCACAGTATACGGGATCAAAACCCACACTCTTCTTTTTATTTCAGATTTTTTTTCTCTATTTTTATTATTTATTTAATAATGCTTCAAAATGCTTTTTATTTATTTATTTTTATAATAAATGGAATGCTCTTGATAAAACTAAATTTTTATATTAATAACACTTGTCAGATTTATTTTAATTGTTAAAATGAAATACTTATTTAAATAAGGTATGAAACTTTTTAAATGCTTTAAAATTTTACATTACAGTGTTTTTAAGTATCATTTCAATGCAATATTATAAAAAATGTTTAATTTTTGAAAAGCAGACAGAAAATAAAAATTGAGAGAAAATATCTGCCTGTGTAGATAAAATTTATCAGATAAATATGTATATATATTTTTAATGGAATATTTCAACTGTGAATTATTGTGGACAATGCAAAGCATATTATAAGATTAAAAAGTCAATGTGGAAGATGAAAAAAAAAAAAATAAAGATTTAATAATAATTCACCATTTCATTTAAAAACAAATATCAGCCCTTATATATGGAAGAGCAATCAGCATAACAGAAACAATATATACTTATACTATATATTTTTAAATTTTATTAAATTTATATTATTCTATTTAACATGAAAAATATAAAGCATTATGATGAAGCATTATTAAATAATTAAAAATAGAAAATAAAAAATATATGCAATTTACTTAAGGAAAATTTATTATAGGAAATTATTTCTGTTCATTGGATATTTATGTTTCACCAATGTCGCTATGGAAAAAGATTTTTTAATAAACATTTTAGATATTCTGTATCACAAATGTTGTATTTTTTAATAATAGAAATAGATTTGACAAATGTTATTAATATCAAAATTTAGTTTTATCAAGAGTATTCCATTTATCATGAAAAATATACAGAAACCAATGAAGCATTATTAAATAATAATAAAAAAAAAAAAAATAGAGAAGGAAAATCTATAGTAAAAAAAAAATAGCACGTGTTTTGACCAAATGCCGCTAAGCGTCAAAACCCACTTCTCTAACCACTCGGCAATGGATCCTCTTTCGTCGATGTGACAAAACATTTTACTTCATAACTAGATGTAACTGCATATATACTTTTATTTAATTTTAATTTTTAAGAGTTGGAGGCTATTTTCTACTAACAGACATTGTGCTAAGCAAATTGGTTACCCGAATGTCAGATGGTGTCCTTGTTAGTTAAGGAAAATGATCTTTTTTAAATAAAGTACAATCTTAAGCGATATATGCATACATCATATTTAAAAAGCATAAATTAAAAACAAGATATGTTGGCAAAAAAAAAAAAAAAATAGCAAAAAATATCATTTCTTAACAATCATAATGTATATAAGATATCTTTAAAAAAAATTCAATTATGTTTTCAAATCAAAGCCCATTTTAACTATCCAAAAGGATTTTTTTTTTTTAATAATAAATAATAACAATAATAATAATGCAAGTGAAATGTTACATGTTAAAAATTACAATTCAATAATAAAACAATAACTTACAAAGAAAATTGGGGTATATTTCATCAACACTTTCAATTTGATTATTACATTTTGGACATCTTTTACTATACTCTAAACTTGATGTAATGCAGTCATAACTAGAAGAAAAAAAAAGGAAGTATAAAGACATCTACTAATAAAAAAACATTTGTCTATTCCACTACCTAATTTTAATATTTTAAGGAATGTGATATATTGTAATTAATATGTACACATAGTCAACATTTTTAATACAAAAAAATCCATTAAGACTTCTATATGTGTAGTGAAAGAAAAAGGTTAATGATTAGTCACTAATAAGGCTGCTGGTCTGTGTCATCATCTCAAATTCCCCTCACTAATGTTAAACCTATGGGCATGCAATGAATGCATTTGTATTTTTATAATATCTCTTCAGGAAATTAATATTTCTAATTTCTTTTTCCTGTGTAATGTTCTTGAATGTCTTTTTTTTTTATTATTATTATTTTTTTTCTAAAATACATACTTAATTTTATGTGAAATGATCTTACTCAATTTCGCTAAGATTTTAACACATAAAATTATAAATTATGTATCTATTTTAGAAAAAAAGTTGACAACCTAAAAATAAACAGAGACAACCTTTCAGAAGAGTACACAGAACAAGTGGTAAGTGTGATCGAAGATCGCACAAAAGGTTTTGTTTAATATTCCTTTCAAAACACTTTATCTTTTCCTTAACAAATCCAAATAAATTACATTTTCCAAAAAAAGTCAGGTTCTTAAATCTTAAATTTATTGGTCTATTTTTTTCTTTTTTTCTGAATATGTGAACCGGTTCAATAGTAGGCGAAGCCCATTATTCTACTCTGTCATACTCATAATATCTGCCAGTTGGACTAAATGCAATACTAAAAAAGTAGTTTTTCTCCCCCCCCCTCTCCCCTTCTTCATTAACAATCCCTATTCGCATTATTAATTACATCATTGTCTATTAGTGTTTTATTTCTTTTTTCTATACAAAAATCAGCATTTTGTAATAAAATATAAATTTGATTCCAATAATGTGATCTTTATAGAAATTAAATTTCTGGATTCGCCATAAAAAATAGCCTAGATAGAAGTCTAACGCATTACATACCAATAGGTTTAACATTAGCACAGGGAATTTAAGATCTCACTGACCAAAAGTCTTAAGGCCACTACTGAAGAAGCAAAAGAGTATTTGTTGAGCAGAAAAAGGCATTATTGCAAGAAAAAATGTGTTATTGAGTTTAGTAACAATTTAAAAAAAAAAAAGGAGGGATAGGTAATTTTTAAGTATTATAGAAAATAAAGTAACATTTATTTTGAACAATTTTATGAATTATGTATAAAAATAATTAAATTACAACATGATTCAACAATCTCCTGCATGTTTTCCGGCTTAAATAAGCAAGTTCTATAATTTAATAAAGCTCTTAACTACACGGATTTAGAAATACTGAGACACAGGAGAAAATTTTACATGAGATTTCCAGATACAAATGTAGATGCATTTCACCACTTTAAATATTCTGCAGACTTAGATGTTATTGATGAAGTAGCAATGGACAAAAAAATCTTTTGGGTTTGAGGTTTTAAAAAATCAGCTGTTTGGGAAAATATTGAAAAATCGCTCCATTTTGCCCCTTTAAAAAATGACTCAATATACTATTTAGTCACAAAAATATATTCAAATTCTTACTACACTCAGTTCTTATTTGTAATTTTACTATAAAATATCTACCATTTGTGGAAAAATAAAATAAAAATATACTAGATAGCAATGAATTTGCCAACTTAACAATCGCTGGGTCATAAAAAATTTCAAACAGATGCTGCTCAAACATTCAGCGATTTAAAAAAATAAATTAAACCATAAGTTTCAGATTAAAAAAAAGAAAAACTCACCAAAATGTATGTCCACATTTCGTCATGTGTGCAGCAGATATCATCTCAAAACATATAGGGCTAAAACAAATGGAATATGTATTCAGCATTCATCCGATAATTGCAGATATTAAAACAATAAATAAATACAGTAATCACTTAACATTTTCAATGGTTATAAATATTAAACAACAAAGTAATATATAGAGCAGAAGTAATTCTAAAAAAAAAAAATTAATCTCTCTGTGACAAGTGTCTTGTATATTTGTTTTAGTGTTTGGGCATCATTTTTTCCCAATTTTTTCAATCAAACTCCTATGTGCCTTTTATTGATGAAATTTTATGATTAGATAAGCCAAAAAATTCTGTTTGGAAATACTGGATTTTGCATACTATATATATATAGCATGTATACGTGCCGCTTGTTCAAAGGGATTAAAGAATTCATGATAATTCTTTTGTTATAGTGGCTCCCACAATTATGATTACGGCAAGTTGCAGTCAATTTCACCAAGGTCATAGCCACACTCGTGAAGAGCTGAGGTAGCACATACGTATAATAGACAGAGATATAAAAATAAATACCATTGTATTAAATAACAATGTTTTAAGTAAATAAGAATGTATTAAAATGTTTCATAACAAGTTAGAATTAATTATAATGAATAATAATTAAAATAACATGTAATAACAATTAAATTTTTTTATGTGTAAGTAATACACTCTTCTCATGTAATTATTCCAATCAACTGTCACATTTTCATTCATACATCGTTGTTTCTTACACCATTCTATGGATGTTAATTCATCTGCCCAAGAGTACATGGGTGATTCTCCAATAAGTAGGTAATTTGTGCCCCTTGGGATTATATGCCGCCCAAAATTAGATTTTTTACAAAAGGTAAGTTCGTATACTTTACAATTTTGTACTAGAAAATTGACAGAATTTATGAGAATTGTCGTTTTCTGTTTATTGCAGATGTGAAAAAAGTACCTTTTAGTCAATTTTTTTTTTTTTTTTTTTTTTTTTTATGTTCTGAAATTTTAAAATTATTTTTTACATGCTTAAAAGGATGTATTCTAACATCTGAGTAAGTATTTTTCAAATCAGAGTTGTTGAGTCACAGATGGTTATGTGATTTGTAATAAAACTTTTTTTTTCATTTTCTGGTTATTGAATTGCATCTTTAATTATAAGCAATTATTGTTACATGATGGCACTTTTTTTCCTTTCTTGTGCTGTCGCATCCAGAAATTAGATTCATAATGCTAACTTTGGCAGTATTTTCTGAAAAATCTTCTACCTTTACAGAAAAACTTAAATTACATAGTTTTTGTATAAAAGCATCTGCAATTTCATGCATTTGCAAACAAAAGTGAATTAAAAAATGTTTCAGAATACAGCTTTAACATATTTACATTATAAAAGGCACATATAATACAAGATATACTAAGCAAAAGTACAGTTTTTAGTTATAAAAGACAGTTTAGAAGAGATAAAAAGTTTAAACTTTGTAAATCATTTAAAACCTTTGAACAAATAAGTGAAAAAAAAAAATCTTTACCATAAGAAATCGTTAGTTTGCTCCTCGCAGATTCCATCGCCATGGCACACTGGAGGATAAGGCCTCTTTTTAACTTTTCTGATGGTCTCCATCAGCTGAGGAGTCTGAGGTCTACTATCAGCCATTTACCGATATAATACACTTCACTTCAGAGATAAAGGGAACTATGAATAGGAAAGATGTAATAAATAATATGCAATGAATGATTGATGTAAAATATCAGCATATATTAACAGGAATCTTTAATAATGAATAATAAGCAATTAACACTTATTCAAACGAAAATTGGTACTTTTCTGTTAGCTGGGCACAAATCTCACCAATAGCAGTTTTTATTTCTGCATGAGCAAATTAGAAATAATTTTTTATATACAATGTTTTTGGTTTATAATATTAGATTATTATCTTATTAAAACTTTTATTGTGTTTTAAATTCAATGAATGAAAGGTATGTATTTTAAATGAAATGAGTGAAAGTTTTGTGTTTTAACTATGAAGCGAAAGTAGTATACAATGCGAATAATGACAATTAAAACAATAGTTGGCGATTTATCACCTATGCCCAACTAACAAAAAAAGTACCACAAAATTCCTAAAATGTCCTTTAAAATTGGGAGTCATTTAAAAAAACTATAGTAACTCACAATTTTAAATCCCAGTACGAGAACACAATGGTCATAGACATTCACAGAATTTTTTGTTCGAGAGAGAAAGGAGCGGAATGCAAATGGTGAAAATCGGCCAAATTGAGACAAAGGTGGCCTAAATTCTTACTTTTTCAAAGATTTATGAGAGAGGGTGTCCCTCCCCTGTGTACGCCCATGGCAACCCTTCACTATGCTCAGAGGTTGAAGAAACAATGGACCTTATGCACAAGATGCCGTATCCCAGAGTTGGTGGCATTTTGATCCATTATTCTAGCGAGGTCTGTCCTGACTTTTCTCCCAGGGTCAGGACTTATGACCTTTCACCTGTTTTTGTGAAATTTTGAACAGCTTTTTACATTTGTGAAAAATCTAATCATAATTTTGTGAATTTTAAATGAGTGTTATATTCAGATTCTTGTTTATACATTTTTAAGATGATATATGTATGTAAAATACATATATTTTCTTTATGTATGTGAAAGTGATGGTCAGATTTTATTTTTAGATGATTAAATTTGTGAAAGGTTTAGCTTGGTGGTGGAAAAGTTTTGTGAAAGGTCTATTTTTAAGACAATGAATTTTGTGAAGGATCCTGTTTTAAGGTGAAACATTTTGTGAAGGGTCCTTTAAAAGGACCCAATTTCTTCCTAACAGATACCTATCCAGCCACTATACCGCCAGAATGCCAGTACGCGCAGACACAAATACCGACTGCAGACAAGCTTTAGCCAATCCAGGTTGCATGAAGTTTAACCTAAATTTTGTTAATTTAACGAATGTTCTTGAAAACAGAATATTTTGAATTTTACATTACAGTACATCTACTGCTACAACAATGAATTTTTTTGCAATATTTTAACAAATAAACATTAATAACACATATGCTTCATAGTTCATAGAACACTATGCTAATATTCGAAAGTAAATACCACCAGCAGATGAATTTTAGCCTCAAATGCAGGTCTTGTGAATAAGGTCCAATAAGATTAAAGATAAAGGACAGCAGAATGTTGACTTGTTTCCGTAGAAACCTGCAACTATCAGGAAAACTTTCACACTAAACATCTCCATGCTCATTGTGGATTGTCAGTATTTATTCCTCTTTCATACTCTTAAAAAAAAAAACCCTTTAAAATATTTTCTAATCAGGATGTGAAATTTAAATTTTTCTAGAAGGGAAGTGTTCCTAGAAGGGAATTGAGACAAAGGTGGCCTAAATTCTTACTTTTTCAAAGATTTATGAGAGAGGGTGTCCCTCCCCTGTGTACGCCCATGGCAACCCTTCACTATGCTCCGAGTTATGGTATGTCCCAACCAATACTTGTTACATGATAAGAGTAAGGCAGTCTCAGAAAGGTGCTGCATCCTGCTTGGTCTTTGTTTTTTTTTTTTAAATAGTACTTTTGTGTTACAGCGGCCCTCAATGTTGAATTACCAAGCGACCAAGATTTATCACCAAATTAAAAAGTATATATGACACTATAATAATATATGATGTATATAACATTTCATGACATAGATGGCCAAGTTTTAGTCATATGATATGTCTATATATGACGTATAAGATGTAAATAATATATTATAATGATATGCCATATATAAGCTTTCAGGTGATCTTGGTGAAATCATAGCTGCAATCTTGGGCATAATCGTAATTGTGAGGGCCACTATAGCACGAAAGTACAAAAAAATGGCTATGATGTCATACATTCATGCACAGTTTCTTTTTTTTTTCCGGTTATATAAAGGAAAAAAGTCGCCAAATTTAGGGGATTTTTTCCATTAATGGCAGCTTAGCTATTGTATTATGTTATTGGTTTGGCGCAGGCTTGAAAATCGCGCCAAACATCGGTGCATGAGTGTAACACATCTGTTCCAAAAAAAAAATAGCACATCTCTTGCCTCTCATTAAAAAAATGGCACCCTTACTGCCTTCTGTATTAAGAAAATTGCTTCATGGTAAAAACTGACTCATTGTTGTGACTATAAGACTCCATCTTTTAAATATTAAGTGCATTTCGAAATAAAAAGATAATGTTTTTAAAAAAATCACTTTTCCAATCAACAGCTTTCTGCCTTTTTTTTAAACCTGAAGGAAACTGAGATGATGATATGTATTATATAAAATTATCTCCATCAAAGCACATTTACGTAATTAAACATTATTGTTCTAAAAGTGTACCGTACAGTATGCGAAGAATGTAAAACACGACAGAAAATAACTCACTTGTAAATCCGGTTCTATCATCTTCTGAATGTTACAGCTTTATTTGTAAACATTATGACTATATAAAAGTCGATTTTTCATAAAGGCTTCTCTGTCAGAAAATTACAAAACAGTAAAGACATTTTTAGAATAATAAACTGAAATAAAATACACCAATTTCTGGGCAAAATTAAAACGTTCTTCAAGTAAAAATGCTCGAAAATAAATGTACGATTATGACGTCCAGTAAGTTTTAGAGAAAATTTTATAAAAAGTATTGAGCGCACTGATACATAAAATGATAATGTAACTTGTTGCACACACAATAAATTTTATGCGACTATTTTTCAAAAGAGAAAAAGATAAAGTTATTTCACTGCGGCACACATAACTAAGGAGAAAAAACCTAGCATGTATCCAGGGTAAATTAATGCAAAATTCAGTAAATTTAAAACTCTTACAAACAAACTAGCTGAAGAACCCTGAGGTTACTGATACATTTATTGAGAAAACCTCATAATTAAATGGTATCTGTTTCATTACGAAAATGGATTAATTAGCAATAGTAACGAAATAAATAAATATGTGTACAATCCCTCCGAACAACCGCCAGTTATATTTTGATAAATTGTTTAGGAATCTCTCAAAACTATCTTATGAGCCTTTTTTTTTCTTTTTGTTTTTTTTTAACAAATATTCAAGCAAAATTAACATTAAATTGGTAATTTGATCCCATTTAAATTTTTAATGGAGTTTTATTTTATTTTTGAAAGGAAACTTTTCTGTGATTGCTGTGAAAATTGCTGGATGCAGGCTGAAAAGCGAAAATGGTTGCACGGAAGATCTGCGAAACAAGAAGAAATTACTGTATCTTATTTTCAGAAAGCTAAACTATTTCTGATGTTACATTTTGTAATTTGTTTCGTCAGAAAGCCTTAAATGTATATTTTCTTTCGACGATGTCTTTAAGAAAATTTTAATTGCTAGTATGGCCCATCTTGCGTTTTGTTAGTAAGTAGGCGGTTCCGACAAATTTTCTTATTACGTGTCTTCAAGAACAACCAATGAATGGCACACACGGATTGGTTTTGATACACGCTGAAAGGCATTTAATTTTTTTTCTTGTTTCTCTCTTGTAGCTGTCACGGCCGGTCTCCTGTGTTGGATTTCCTTGATGTACCTGGATTTATTAAATCGTTCATTGACTCTTTAATTTTATATTTACGTGTCAGTTTTAGTCCAGATACTACAGAACGAGAGTGTTTCTTTAGCTGGTGCTGGGTTAAATCGTATATCTTAAAAATATATAATTTATATTCGGCTGCCTGAAATATCAGCTGGTACGAAATGAATCTGTTATAGTTTTGAATTAAACTTTTCTAAATACTTGGTATATTCATTAAAAAAAATGCACCAACTTCAGGTTGACAAATGTTTGAGTTTTTACAATATGTACCTATTGATAATAGCTATATTTATTTAGTCGAAGTGGTTTTAGTTTTATAATGGTATTTTATAAGTTATTCAAGCTGCATAATTGAGTTAATTTGCTCTGTAACAGATTTGCAGAGAATATAGCTAACTTGTAAAATTTAATAACGGAAATTTGTATTATGAGTCTGTAAACATATCTTTAAAAACGATTATAATTCAATTCAATATTGTAATATATACTTTGAAAGAATTTATTGAAATGCATTAAATGGATTTTTTCTTTGTGGTTTAAATATATTTTTTTATGCTAATTATTTTAAAAGAAGTAGTAACAAATTACTTTTAAACAGTTTTTCCCTTTCACTTTTCTTTACATTGCTCTTGTTAAAAGGGATATATATATATATTTATACTAGATTTAGTGCTTGTTATAGTAAAACTTGCCAAATCGACATGATTCAATATTCATTATGACACTTTAACATTTGTATAGTAGTTTTTACTTTCTTGAAAATTTTAAATATCTATATGGGCTATGATGTATATGTTGTATAATTTTGATATTCTCTGTTTCAGAAAATGAGACTAGAAGTTTTTCTGCTCTTGGTGGTCTTTGTGACCTGTTATGGTGATAAGAAAGATTCTATAGGGACAGTTATTGGAATAGATTTGGGTACAACATATTCTTGGTAAGAAATATTTTTTGAAATTTTCTAAAAAAAAAAAAAAATTTGTCAATTTGCACGATTTTCGCAATATTTTTAAAGAATTTTTTTTAAATAACACTATTTTTTAAACATTCATAAAATTTTGATTACGATGTGGAAATTGCACCTTTTTTTTTTTTTACAGCGTGATATACTTCTTTATATAAGTGATACAATGTATGATAAATATACAAATACATATGTGGTACCTTCCCCATATTAACAAGGTAAGGTACTGAACCGATTTGGAAGGATTTTTGGTACTTTAGTTAGCCAGGTGCAGATGAAGTAACAAATGTGGCTTAACAATTTTGCATTTTTTGTGCATCTTAAATGCTGTAACAGTTTTACTGCTTAAAAATGAAATTCTAGGTTGTTTCTCTGGAATCATTTAAAAATAGCCATATAAAACTAAACTATCCTTGAACACAATTGTTTGACAAATATTTTCTGCAAAAATCTGTTGAATCATGTGCACACTCTCATTTTGAAACAAATTATTTTGTATACTTATTGATTGGTCATTTATATTTGGATTAACGAATTACTCATTAAAACTAAATCAATTAATTTCTACCTATCAAGTTATCAGTTGATTGAGAACTGCAAAATCTTTAATGAGACTTTTTTTTAATCTGAATGTCTGTTAACTTATAAAGTGGTCCTAAAATTTTCTGCAAAAATAATTCATTCTTTTGTTTATAATTTCTTACTCAATAAGTATAAAAGTCAATGCTTTTTTTAAAAAAGTTCTTTTTATAAGCATTCATTTTTATCTTTAAAATCATATCTAATTTCATGACTGTAATTCCGGATTTTTTAAAAAACATTTCTGTTACAATACGTTAATTTGGCGTGTACACCAAACCCAATTATGGAAAATTTATTGCTTATTTTATATTTGGTAGAAAGTGTGAGCTAGTGAATTCATTTTTGCTGTTTCTTTTTAAACCCTCTGACCACTGAGCAAAAAGGCAAAACTGTAATATTGTTTTCTCCAATTTTTTTAAAATGTTAAAAAAAAACATGATAAACTTAATTACATGTATGAGAAAAATCATTGAGACTATTAATCATTACTATTATTTAATGTTTTAAAACTACATTGTCAGTGCTGTAGTTGGGTGGGAACGCCGTTCCCAGAAATATTTGGTTTGTTTCTGTAAAAAACAATAACGTGTACGAGCACAAGCCTCTTTTTTTTCTCCAGACTGTGAAAACTATACCCATTTCAATGTCTGAATGCGAAAGAGCATTCATCTGTATGAATAACATCATGACAGATGCGAAAAATTCACTCCTTATCTAGTATATGAAAACATGAGTTCCCACAAATATTTTTTTTCAACTACAGCACTGTACATTGTATTTGTGGAATTATATTAATTTCAATAATGCTAATATTGCAGTGAAACCTGCAGCATAATGAACGGATATATCAGTTCACGGCGGTGAGAAGGTTAAGATATGGAAACAGGAAAGAAAAAAAATTTATTTAAATTCTGTTTAGGATTTCTAAATTAATTTGTATAATCTTATTTTAATTAGTATAAAACTATTAATTGATTAAAGCGTATTTTAAAAAGATATATATTCTCTTTGTTTTTTACTTTTTAGTGTTTAAAATATCTCATTGTTGAAGCTTCATAGCCAGTTCGCCTTTTTTGGTGTGCATAGTTTAGCACATAATTAAATCATTGTTGTTGTAACTCTTATATAATTGTAACCATAAGGAATATTTGGTTATTTATCCCCTGTGGCAGGCTAATAGAAAAAAGCTTTAAAATTAAGTTATTAATTTGTAAAGTTATTAAAATGTGTTGTCATCAACAATTGTGTTCATAATTTTATTTAATTCTTGGTCATCAGGCAGCAAGTGAAAAATAAATTACAAAATTTTATCTTAACACACAGAAAACAAGTTGTGTTAAATATGAGTATAAAAAATTATATGATATTTTTACTTGTCATATTTATTTTGCTTTTCTGATTTTAGTGTTGGAGTATTTAAGAATGGCAGAGTTGAGATCATTGCTAACGATCAAGGTAATCGTATAACACCATCCTATGTTGCATTTACTGCTGAAGGAGAAAGACTTATTGGTGATGCTGCCAAAAACCAGTTGACCACAAATCCAGAAAATACCATATTTGATGCCAAGCGTCTTATTGGGCGAGACTGGAATGAGCCAACTGTGCAAAAAGATATAAAATTCTTTCCATTTACAGTAATTTTTGTTTTGTTTTTCTCCTAAGAAACTGTCTTGAACATTAATTTATAATTCTGTCTATTTATTATCTGAATTTTCCATAATCTATATTTCAGACTATGGAAATTCAATAATTTGACATGTAATAAATTGGCATATAATTACAAATTAATGACTTATAATTTTTTCTTTTACATGTGCAATAAGGCTCCTTCATGTCAAATTCAAGGTTCTAGATCAACGGGAAGTACTCTATAGGGTTTATATTCTCAAAACCTATAGGGTGCTTCCTGTTGATCTAGTCTAGAACCTTGAAATTTGGCATGAAACAAGTCTTTATAGCACATGTAAAGGAAAAAATCTGAAAATCCATTAATTTATAATTCTATGCATATTTGTTACATGTTTTTCTATAATTGGGATTTTTTTAAAAAATGTTTTAAGGATGTAACTTTTTATTGCATCAAGTTAAAAGCTTGAAATTTTTACGCAACAATGGGACCATGGACCTTGTTTGATATTAATTTAGACTTGATACCCTCAGTTGTTCCTGAGAAAAAGTGTCTTGAAAGACTGACAACAAAATGAGACTAAGGGTTCCAGTTTTTTTCCTTTTGAGGTACAGAACCCTAAAAATCGGTCTGTATTAAAGTATGTTAGAAATTTAAAATTGACTCAATTCTAATTTGAATATTTCCAGGCAGTTTTGTTTGAATCAAAATTGCATGAATTTTTATAATCTATGAAAAACAAAAAATTACCCTATTTTTTAAAATCTTCAAAAAGATTCCTCATAAATTTAGAGCTGCTAACTGCTACACATTATTTGTAGAAACTGCACATTGGTCTGTTTCTACCACACACTGCTTACTAAAAACTATGTTTTGTCAAGCTTTTTTTATTATTTAAGAAGGGAGATTTTTGTCTTGTCACATATTTGGTTTCATTTTTAAATAAGTGTTTAGTAAGTGTAAATTTCTCATAAATTTTATGATTTAAAATGTGTATTGTTATGTTTCATGCAATATTTTAAATAAAAATATTATTTTGGCAAAATTTTTAATCTTTTGATGCTGATTTTAATAGTGCATTCTATTCAGCCTACAAAATAATTTTAAATTTGAAAAATTTTAATAATGAAGCTTTGTATATTTGTATAAGGGTTTTACATTTTTATGTGTGAAATTTTTCTTTGTGCTGTGGGATATTTTAATAGGCTTCATTATCTCCCTAGATTATTTTTTTATGTTCATAATAATGACTACACTTGACACCTTAAAATTACACATTTTCTGAGCTTGAACTACACATTAGTACTCACAAAAGTTGGCAGCTCTATAAATGTGACCTTTTTATACGATTTTGACTAAACATCCTCCATGTTAATAAAAGATCCTAAATCCTCTTTATTCTATTTTCTATTGCAGGTTATAGAAAAAAACAGTAAACCCCACATTCAGGTTGAAACAGGTCAGGGCCAAAAGCTTTTTGCACCCGAGGAGATATCTGCCATGGTATTGACGAAAATGAAAGAAACAGCTGAAGCTTACCTTGGAAAGAAAGTCAGTCATGCCGTTGTGACTGTTCCTGCTTATTTCAATGATGCTCAGAGGCAGGCTACTAAAGATGCTGGCTCCATTGCTGGATTAAACGTTCTTCGAATCATTAACGAGCCAACTGCTGCTGCCATTGCTTATGGTTTGGACAAGAGAGAAGGGGAAAAGAATGTTTTGGTGTTTGATCTTGGTGGTGGTACTTTTGATGTATCCCTTCTTACAATCGATAATGGTGTCTTTGAGGTTGTCGCTACCAATGGTGATACTCATCTTGGTAAGTTTTTTTTTTTTTTTTAAAGGATGATTTTTGCGTATTTTTTATTGATAGTTTTATGTTTTTAAATCGACTATTCTTATTCCCCTTTTGTTTTATTCTGATCATACAGCATCAGAAAAGTCTTGATTTTTGTGTAGTTCAAATCTTGTAGTTTGTTGCACTCTTCATTTTAAATGATTCTTCTCGCTACTCATTTAAACTTCTAAATAGAAAATTTTACTTTTAAAGTTTTTTTTTTTTTAAAGTTTTTTTTCACTTGCAAATTTATTATATAATCTTATATAAATGGTTCAAGTTATGGTAGTGTGTTTTTAACACTTTCCAACCTAGTTGAAAAGTGTTTGACTTCAGTTTGTCTGGCCATATGGCCGTCTGCTGTCTGTCCGTGCTCTAACTCCCGTAAATATGCTCGGATTGCCTTGCAATTTTTATGTTATTGTCGTTATCTATAGCACGTTCCCTATTTCAACTGAAGGGTGTAGCACTTATAGTTTTTTTACAGGGACACTCAAAGGAATTCCGTTACATTATGGCCTATGGGGAAAAATCCTTTGCGGTTTATTTTAATGATGTTATACAATTGCAAACACATTGTAATTGATATATATCACTAAGGTGTATTACAAGAAGCTTAATATGGAATTGGGTGTGCATAGCACTTATAGTTAATTTACAGGGACAGCCAAAAGAATTCAGTTATATTACGTCTATGGAGAAAAATCGTCTGCGGTTTATTTAAATAATGTTTCACTATTTTAAACGCATTGAAATTTATATATATCACTAAGGTGCATTACAAGAGGCTTACTACAGAATAGTGTGTGTATAGCAGTCATCGTTCATTTACAGGGACGCACAAAAGAAATCTGTCTGTTAACAATTCCTGGAAGTGAGTTTTAAGTTACTGAACGCGATTTTAAATTTAATTCACTTTTTGTTTATTACATGGTGTGTATAAATTCTGTAGACCCTATACAGGGAAGCACAAAAGTTAGCGAACACATTTCCGTTTATTGACAAACTCCAAAAGGAGAATTTTAAACTGTGCTACGCATTTCCTAACTAAACTAAAATTTAGCATCCTATGTAGTATATATAAATCTATAGATCATATACAGGGCTGAATAAAAGTATTTGGATATTTTTCCAAATTTTGTATGCGTGGGAAATTCCTGAAATTATATTTTAAAATATGTTATGCGTTTTTCAAATTGTTTACTTAGATGTTATCTTTCAGCTTATTAAACGGTATGATTTGTAAAATTATTTTGGAAGCGTTGGAAAGTGTTATACATAATCTATGCTTGACGCATGATTTTTCGTTCTTGTTAAAATTTGTATTGAGCTTTCAAAGTTTTGTTTGCCTGAGTGCTGTTTTTAATACTTCCTGACATAGTTGAAGTGTTTCTTTTCTGGTTGTCTGTCCGTGCTCTCTCATAAATAAGCTCATATTGTCATGTTATTGAGATTTATTATAGTACTAGCTGATCCGCCCCGCATTGCCCAAGCAAGTGTAATAAACTCAAATCTTTTAAAAAACGAAACTCTGGCCAAGATCTTCGATGGCTTCGACACTGTATAACTGGCTCGCTCGCATGCTCCAGAAAATCTTATTTCCTACTTCCACCGCCAGGGGAGCAACCTCTTTCAGAAAGAACCTCTGAGACAGGTCAACGCTGCCTATGGTACTGTATAGTAGGCGTGCGACAAAATTGAGCTGGTTTCGAGAAGATGGGAACATTATAAGTAGAGTTATTGAAATAAGACAGAGAAAATAAACATGAGTGAGGTGCTGGGTGAAGGGGATGTTCAAGTGACCTTCAGAAAATAACTAATTAGGAGGACTACGATGCATCTTTAAAAATTAGTTCGTTTGCTTAAGCTAGGAACTTAATTACAAATTTGCCTTAAACTATTATTTGGAAATAGTGGTAACCGCTACTCATAAATTTACTTTAATGTTATAGAAGGTGACTATTAAGTTAATTATAATGTTTGGAATCACGTGTGTTGTAATCGGAAAAATAGTTGCGGAGATACAGAAACGGGGCATAGTTAGAGAGAAAACTTTGAAGGGGGGGGGGGGATTTTCAAGCGCCCTTCATCAAATGACTAATTAGGACAATCACTATGCATCTTTAAAAATTCGTTCGTTTGGTTAAGCTTGGAACTTAATTAGAAATTTGGCTTAAACTATTATTCAGAAATAGTGGTAACTGCTACTCATAAATTTAGTTTATTGTTATAAAGGGTGACTATTAAGTTAATTATATTGTTTGGAATCACTTGCGTTGAAATCGGAAAGATAGTTGCTGAGATATGGAAACGGGGAATAGTTAGAGAAAACTTTGAAGGAGGGCCCCGGAGGAGTGGGGGGAGATGTTAAAGTGACCTTCAGCACATAACTAATTAGGAGGATCACTATACATATTTAAAGATTGATTCATTTGGTTAAGCTAGGAACTTAATTTGGCTTAGGCTATTATTCAAAAATACTGATAATTGCTTTTTAGAAATACACCTTGAAGCAATGGATGCTGATTTTTACGATAATTTAGTAAAAATGGAACTAAATGGAGAAGTTTGGAACATTATTACTGAGATATTACTGAGAAACTGAGATTTAAAATAGCGGTATTCTGTATATAAAACAACAATTAAACGCTACGGGTGAAGCTAAAAATGTTAAAATTGTTAAATGTAATTAGACCCTTACCCCTCGCCATTCCCGCAAATAATATAACAAATAATCTGTTAAATAAAGTTTTCTGTATTAATAGTCTCTATCATAATAATATGTCCTGTATTAAAAAAACCTTAAACCCAGATAATTGTAATGAAGAAAACCGTGCCTGGAAATGTCTTAAACAGGTGGCGTTTGTGTAATTTGCCGTGAGTAGATGGCGCTACATTAGCTTGGCTGTATGCAGGTAACTCCAATCCATGTTGGCACTATTTCATTATAAGTCCTTATCTATGCATCGTTACTGATTTATTTAATGTCTTCTGAGAAGATATTCTATACAACCAACCAACCAACCGAAGAAAAAAAGCGTATTTTTAATGAGTTCTTTGTGCATTTTAATTAATATTTCAGAAAGTAATTAAAATATAAAAATTCTGACATTCAGGTACACCAGGAGAGGGTTTGGACTACCTAAATCTAAATTTCCAGCCTTCTAGGTGGGCTAGATTTTGCTAGCCATTGCAGACAGACACACACACAGAGCGAAACTTTATTTTATTAGTATAGATGATCGCTATTGAAAATGAATTGTGTAGAATTTATTGTTAATTTACAGGAACACTCAAAATAATTCTGTTACATTATGGTCTTTAGGGAAAAATAGTATGTGGCACATTTGGATGATATGATGATTCAAACATAATAATAAAATTGATATGTATCGCTGAGATGATGGCAACATGATTACTATAGAGTATAGAGCATTTATGATTCATTTACAGGGACGTACAAAATATTTCTATTACATTATGATTTATAGGGAAAAATCATTTTCAGTGTATTTTAATGATGTTACACTATTTCAGACTTAATGAAATTGATATACATTATTAATGTGCACTATATGTTTTATATAGATTGAGTGTGTAGAATTTGTTTATTTACAGAGACACTCAAAAGAATTCGGTTACAGGACTGACAGTGAGTGATAATTGATGTGCATTTTCAGCTGTGATATGCATTTAAAAACTTAACTAATTTTTAGTGTAATATGAGGTGTGTAGATCATATACAGAGCTGAACGAAAGAATTCGCACACATTACTGGCTAAGGACTGCAAATGTTTTACTGCATTTATGAATTTTTAAAAATTTGTCTCATTTCATTGCATGAAGAAATGAAAGTTCTTAATATTCCGAAAGTATTGGAAAGTGTTCCATAATCTATGCAATGATGTATGAATTTTCATTCTTGTTAATTTTTTTATTTGTATGTAGTCAGATTTTAATTTAAAAAATACCTAATGTAATTTTTTTTAAAGTTTACAATACGAAAAGTTGAACATAGCAAGCTTACAGAAATTCTTATTTTTCTGTCTATTTTTGGATGAAAAAAATTTCATTATAAATCGAGGCTATTCAAAAGAAAAATCAGATTATAATTTGAATCTTGAGTTTTTTTTTTTTTTTTTTTTCTTTTACTCAGACTAATTTTGAACCAAAAATTTTACTTAGTAATTAAAATCAAATACCACATATTAACAACTTATTTTACTTTTAAAAAATTCTGGGTTCATTTGACATGGAGAAGGAAAAAACAAGGTTGGCTTTTTAAATGAATCAGTGTTGTTGTTTTTTTTTTGTTAATTTTTCACATCTTTTTGTTTTTAAATATGTATATATTTTTGCATGTAATAAAAATAATTTTGTTATTTTAGGTGGTGAGGATTTTGATCAGCGTGTGATGGAACATTTCATGAAAGTGTATAAAAAGAAGAGTGGAAAAGATATTAGGAAAGATCATAGAGCTGTCCAAAAACTAAGACGGGAAGTCGAAAAGGCTAAAAGAACTCTGTCAACAGCCCATCAAGCTAGAATCGAAATTGAATCTTTCTTCGAAGGAGATGATTTTAGTGAAACACTGACCAGAGCAAAATTCGAAGAATTAAACATGGTAAGACCTTATTTTTAAATCATTTTGGTAATGCTTTTGGTTGAAAGTGGTTTTCTTGTGCGATAGATTCCTAATATGTTGGCACACTTCATAATAGCTGATGTTATCTTTTTATTTAGTTCTAGTTAATTAAATTACATTTAAGTTTGACATTTTCTTAAGTTCAAAGAAGCATCAATTTATCTAATTAATATTTATTTAATTTGATATATGGATTATTTTATAAAGTTTTTGATTTTTGTTTTGTTTAATGTTAATTTCATATTAATGTTGCAAAATCTAGAATGCCTTTCCAGTTCTTACATTTTATTTTATTTTTGTTAAATCCAAAATGTACAGAATACCAATATGTACACACAGGGCTGTAGCTAGAAGTAAACAACAGGGGGTGCTCAAAAAAATGTAGGGGGGGGGGGGGGTCATACTATCTCTCTCTCTCTGACACATGCACGCACAAACACAGATATATATGATCAAAGTATTATATAGAAAGGTAAATTAGTGCATATTCATATTGTAGGCACTGTGTTTCTTATTAAATTGTTTATAATAACATTATTTGATGATAAAAAAAAGTAAAGTCTGCAGACAGGGATGTAATGGAGGATATACAATGGATACGTTGTATACCTTCTGGATTATTTTAAGGAATACCGTATACCCTCTTCTCAAAAACACTATAGCATATACTTTTTAGGGTTATACCCTATGTTTTTTTTTTTTTTTTTACGACTACATCACTGGCTGCAGAATGAAAATTTTCAGTGTATAATTATACTAGTGAAATAATAAGTGATGAAGTCAATAAGTAAATAAAAAGCTGACAGTTCACCTGTTTCAAAAGAGTTGAAACCTTTAATTTTTTTTTTCTGGATATTCCCTGCCCTTAAGGATTCTAAAGTTATGATTTTATGATAAAAAAACATTAGAAAAATCAAGGGTGTATTTTGTATTTTAAAATAATTGTCTTGTCAAAAGCTAAAACCACTTGTATTTAAATTGGCTATAACTCATTAGAATAACTTTGTTTTATGCTAATAATGGAAAACGCTGCAAAATGAAAAAAATCAGTATATAACTAATGCAAAAGTCAATGTTTGCACCAGCAAAAGGTTGCAAATTCTGAGTATGTGCAGATAGGATGCGCGCCTATTGAAGCACTTATTTGCAGTTTTTAAACAAATACTACAATTTAGTATTTATGCAAAACTGTAAAAAGTCCCCCAAACTAAGTTCAATTTTTGAAGAGTTTCATCTGGATTTTTGAAACAGAATTTCATTTGGTGGCCTTGCCAACTTTCCCAGGGGGGCTCAAAAATCTTCAGGGGTGCTGAGCCCCCCCTGGCACCCCCCTAGCTACGGCCCTGTGTACACACTGGAATTTGTAACTAGATGAAATTGAACTGGTGAATGGATAAAAAGTATAACTAAAATGTAATCATAATTGAATTATTTCTTCTTTTTCCATTCACTGGTTCAACTTATTTAGTAAACATTTTGTATTCTTGATATTCCATTTACACTACAGTACTTTGACATTTCTTGTGTGTAATGATTGTACTTATAGTGAATGCAATACTAAATTTTATACTGTTTTGCTTCATTTTATATTGCAATTAAATTCGGAAGCAATGCAACTGTGACAGCTCGTGAGTAGACACTACAAAACTGCAGCACCCCTATTTGTATTCCATAGTATCGCTAACATTCAATAAGTCTTTTTCTATTTAATTCATTCTCTATACATGTATATTACATAATCCCTTAGCTCGTCAAAAATGACTATTTTTGTATGGAACTGTGTGCTTTACTACCTTCCTTACTTTAGTCAGTTGTCCAGTAAGGCTATGTTTCACTATTGTGCACAAACGCACATATCTGAGACAAAAGACAGCTTATTGAGAAGAAATGGACACTGTGGTTTTCAGTTCCAATAACTTTTCCTTTTTAGAGCTTTAAAAAAAAAAAAAAAAAAAAAAAGATATGGTATGAGCATTTTCAAGGCATAGCATAATATTTAGAGTAGATTAGTAAAATTTTGCTTTTTTTTTTTTAGACTATTTTAATAAATTCATTTCTTTCTTTTTAAAAAAAATAAAATGGTAAGTAAAGCACATAAATTAACCTCTGAATTTATTAAAGGTACACTTAAAGAACAATTTGCTATTTAAGACCTTGAACACACATATTTATATAATAAACCCATTGTGAGTGAAAAATTAGCTGGGGCAAGACTCAAACATGGATCTGCAGCATAACATGGTGTTCTGGTTAGAACGACAACACGTTATGCTGTAGACCAGGTTCAAGTCCTGCCCCCTGCTAATTTTTCACTCATGTTGGGTTTATTGTATAAATGCGTATGTATTCAAGTCTGAAATAACAAAATGTTAAGCATTTGTTTTGAAAGGATAGCATGGAATAAAGATATCAAACTAGTGTCTTTATTTGAATTTTAAATCATTTTTATATCTTCTTATTCTAGGATCTTTTCCGTTCCACCATGAAACCTGTTCAGAAAGTTTTAGAAGATGCTGATTTACAAAAAAAAGAGATCCATGAAATTGTGCTTGTCGGTGGTTCTACACGAATTCCCAAGATTCAGCAGCTGGTAAAAGAATTTTTCAATGGGAAAGAACCATCTAGAGGTATTAATCCCGATGAGGCTGTAGCCTATGGTGCTGCTGTGCAAGCTGGGGTCTTAAGTGGAGAAGAAGATACAGGTATATATATTTTTTGCATTATTTTAAAACTGTTTTCATTTCCAATAATTTGCATGCATTGGTAAAAAAAAAAGTTTTAAAAATAAGCCAAAAACCGGAGTGGTTTTTTGGGAAGGGGGGGGGGGGATGTTAAAACTAGGTTTCTCCTTTATTTTTTCTTAAACCTAATTTTCTATTACAAATTTATGCACATTTGTTGGTAAAATTAAACATTGTCAGATACTACATAGGTAATAATATTTCATCTGAAAATAATTCAAATTGAATTTAGTCAGTTGTGTAAAAAAAAAAAAAAATAAAATAAATAAATAAATCATTTACAATTTAAACATTATTAGTAATAGGTATGGCTTATGCTTAAAGAATAAACTGCTCTACACTGTTAATCCTTGATATCTTGAATCTCTTTATTAAGAATATTTTTTATAATTAAAAAATAAATAAATGTTCAATGTACTTTTATAACTATAATTTATTTTCACACAGCTATTCAAAACTGAATGTAAAAAAGTTTAATGTAAATAACATTCTTGTTTGATGGAGAAGGATTGACTAGCGTGACATTTTATCCAGTTGCCGAAACTTGTTAATCCATTCATTAATTAAATTCACTTTTAAACAGATACCACTGATTTCAAATTTTGACTATCATTATTTCCAAGTAACAGTATTCTTATTTAATGACTCAATTTTTGTGATTAAATAAGGCAAAAATTACTATTCAAGAATAGTTGTATTCAAAATACAGAATCTGTGGCATTTATGCTTTCATGACCAAATAACTTCATTTGTGACTTTTGTAATTTTAGAGATTGATAGACATATGCTTCCTCCTGCCCTGAGCAGGGGGTTTCAAAGTTTTTTGTAGTCATCCTGTCCCGAATTTTAGCCTAGCGCTTGTAACTTGCCTTTAGTTAATGAATCTAAACATGTCATATATATTATTTTGTGTAAAATAATTAGTTGAGAATGGATGTTATTCTGTCACAAAATGTGGCATGTATCTGGCTAAGTTAAAATCAAATGCAGAATTTTTTTTCTGATTTATTTTTCTATGAAAGTAGGGTACTGTTTGGTTAGCCAGGTGCCAATGATTATGTATGTTTGTATGTATGTATGTATGTATGTATGAAAATTAAATTAACATCTTACTGTTGTTGTAAACTGTTTTGTATTAATATAATTTGACAGATGTCTCCTGAAACATAACCTTGTCATGATCAGAAAATTCTTGGCAGTTGGGATGTAGTGAAGTATTCTCTAGTAATAATTGTCCATCGTAATCCGCCTTAACATTTCCATTTAATTAAATATCTACAAACTTAACCATGTGATAATAACAATTTGTGTGTCCCAATTAACCAGAATTACTGGTGCCTTGAAAAGACGTACCTGCCAACATGTCAGTTTTGAAAACATAAATTTTTATACATTGTAATCTTGCAACATGCTTAAAAACACTAACATTAAAAATATACAACAAAATGTAATATGGTTTATTATTTTCAAGTTACTATATTAATAAAATGTAAATACAATTGTAAAAACTTTTTAAACTGCTAAGTGATTATTTTTCTATTTTATTCCTTTCCCTGACCATTAAGGGTGTATTCAAATCCAAACTGCTTATTTTGAGACACATTTCTAAATTCATTTTTGCTCTAAAATTCATCCAATTGGCAGGTTCTCTTATTCAGAAACTTTATAATGTCCGTATTGTCTCGATTTTTTGATAAAGGCAGAACATATTTCAAAAAATGCTGTCAAAGTGGACATTTTGAACCGAATTTCCCAAAACGATAGCACTGGAAGCAAAAAAAAATTATCGTACTATGAAAATAATTGTCTGTAAATCGATTTCCAATTAATTGAACAAAAAATAAACATGGGGCCCTTATAAATGTCTTTATAAATCACGCCGCCAAGTCTGTTGTTACTTTTAAAAATGAGTGAGTCTCAAAATTGAGTTGTTGAGCGTGGAAAATATTTTTTTTGAATACCGCCTTAATGAGTAAATTACTTTACCTTACCATTTGAGATAGCCATCATTTACATTCTATTTTTTTTTTTTTTTTTTTTTTTTTAAATCTTGATTATACAATGTTTTAAAACTATCACAACTTGAAATTCGGCTCATAGGGAGGATTTCTGAATTAAGCAATTGAATTGTTTTAATATCTTAATTTACTAATAAAATTAAGAATTTTCTATGGCATTATTATTTATAAAATTTATTTCTCTTCTCTATAGGTGAATTGGTCTTGCTCGATGTTAACCCGCTCACACTGGGTATTGAAACTGTTGGAGGTGTCATGACTAAACTTATCCCAAGAAATTCAGTTATCCCAACAAAGAAATCTCAGATCTTCTCTACAGCTGCTGATAATCAACCTACAGTGACAATTCAGGTAAGATTACTTTGTGTAGCTATGAAATATTGTAAAAGAAAATTTGTTTAAAAATTGAATTTACATGTGTTTTTCTGCATTTTGTTACTAATGCAGATGAAGCTCTAAATTAACAAACCTTTGCTTTATACATAATGTGTTTTTCCATCATGCTAATTAAGTTATTCCAAATCTCTTGTTGCAAAAATGTTAAACGATTTTAAAATTTAATTTCTTGAATTATAAATTAAAATTTTTGTTTATTTTGCATTTCTTTTTTCTCTTAAGTGTTTTTAGCTTTTTGCTTGCATTTGTTGTGGCAACATTAATTTGTCAGAACTTTTTTTTATTAAATTTAAATTAATTGCCAAACTTTAAATGTATCTGGCTTATACAAAAAATTACAGATATTTACATTTGTAATGTTTAGTGTAAAAATAGAATTTTTAAAATTGACTTTTGAACATGTTATGCAATTTTTATTTGGTGTCTCTTAAATTCTGTAATTTAAGAGCAGCAAGTTTCATAAGCTAATTACCATTTTTTGCAAGTAATGCAAAATGCATACTTTGCATTTATGGTAAATAAGGGTGAAAACCCTCTACACACTTGGCATTTCTATTTTTAAATACTTTTACATTTTATCCAATTTTTAAAACTTTTTTACCATTCATTTTTTGGGGGGATAGAATGGTCACTGTTTTTCAGAAAACAATCCAAGTAATATTACAAAAAAAATAATAATAAATAGAAAATTCATTATTAAATCTTTTATTTTAAATTTGCTTTGAAAATTTTTGAATAAAGATTTTTTTTTTTTTTCTTCTATCCAATTATCAAATGGACACATTAAAAGTCTGCCTTATCTACAGATTTTTTTTTTTTTTTTTTTAATAAAAAAAAATTTTTTTAAACAATCTGTTAACGTAGTTTTTTTTTTCTCTTTGCACTTCTTGAAATTTGAATTCTTGATGCCAGCCACAAGCATCAAGAATTCTTTATGGTTAAAACTGTATATGAGTTATAAAAATGTGACAAACAATATACAAAATTATGGAAAACTTTAATTCAATAAACATATTCATAAGGTTTTCTAATTTTCATGCCTACAAACATTTTCATGTCCTCATCTAAGAGTTCATTTCTGAATTTTGTTCAAATGGAGACTTTTAATTGTCTGGCTAAATTACAAAAATGTTAGTTTAAGACTAATGAGTAAATATACTCTGCAGATATCACTGGTATAGTATGACTTTATATTGAGTCATCCTCACAATAAAATAAATATTAATAAATTCAGAATTGTTGCACTGAGTTATAACTTTTTTTTCTTAAAAGAAATAATGTACTTTTATTGATGATATATATATTTTTTCTTTTTAACATCAGATACACTATATCTTCTATAGCTCATTGAAGTAATAATATATTTTTAAGATTTTTAAAAAGATGGACACTTGATTTTACATGGCTACATTCCACTTTCATCATTTTCTGTTGTACCATCCATGCATTGTGTGTGAGTGACCTCTTACAAGTAGCGTGGAAAAGAATGTTCAGGGTTCATACTCATTTCCCCTCAAAAAATCCCCTGAGAATCCCCTGATGTATTTTCCAGAATGAATAATTTTCCCATGTTGACAATTAACGACATTTTTTAAAACTTAGTAAGTATTACCCCCCCCCCCACTCCCAAATAAATAAATAAATAAAAAGGTAATCACAAAAGTTAAGTTTTTACATCAGAAGGTTAAAAAATAAATATATATATATACACACACAGGTAACCTGTAGGGAATAAACAAGACTTGTATATATATACAGAGTTTCCCCCAGACAGTTTCAGAAGGGTGCTGCACCCTGCCTGCCCTTTGGTTTACAAAATAGCACCCTTCTTGCCCCTCATAAAATAATTAGCACCCTTCTTGCCCTCTCAGTAAAATAATTAGCACCCTTCTTGCCCATCAGTAAAAAAAGTGTCCTTTCTCCTTTCTGCATTACAAAATTTGCTTTCCTAGTAAAAATTGACTAAATGTTGTCTTGAAAATAGTGTCCTGGCTTTTAAATATCAAAAGTGGCTTTAAAAACCAAAATACCTTTTAACAATTAAAAAAAAGTGCCCTTAAGAATCTGAAAAGTGCCCTTAAGAATCCAAAAAGTGCCCTTTTCTCACCAGCAGCACCCTGCCCTTTTTTAAACCTGGGGTAAACTCTGATATATATATATATACCTGTATGTATTTTTCCCAGATCAGCAGCAAATTTTCTATCAAGATTTTGTTATGTTACACACAAAAAATCTTAAGAGTTGTGAAAGTTCCACTCTCAAGTTCACAACTAATTCTGAAACAAACTACTGATTTGTTAAAGAATTTTTTGCAAAATTTACAAATTGTTGAACATTTTGCAGATACATGCTTTTACTTCACAAAACATGCGAATAGCAGCAAGTGCCCTCATTTCCCAGAGTAGACAATTGTTTTGCCAAAATTTCCCAGGTTTTTGGTATTTTTTGGAAAATCCCCTGAGATTCCCCTGATGTTTAACACACAAAATTTATCCCCTGACTTTCCCCTGATTCCCAGGTTTCCCCTGATGAGTATGAACCCTGATGTTCTAGAGTTTTTCAAATACTCTATAGCATTTTAAAATTTTGCCTATGTGAAGCAGTTTCAATAGTTAATAAGACAGCTACTTGACAGATTTTTTGCATTTGCGAGTTCGGTAATTTTTGCTTTTGAGAGGGGGGGGGGGGGGAGGAAGTAAGATGAGGGATTTGTGCTAAAATCAGTTTATGCACTACTTCTAACAGCTTTGGATAAGCTTAAAAAAACTGTATTGTTGCCTTGGTGATGCTAAACATTTTTCATTAATTGTACAATGAGTTTGGATATTGTGCAGATGTTATCAGTGTGACTGATTGGGGGAGCACATTTATAAACTTTAATGTGAATATAATTGAATGTAATTTACAACAGTCATATACAATGTATAAGTTCAGAAATTACAACTGTATGAAATGGAGTCCAGTTTGAATCATCCTGTATTTGACCAAAAAATTTGGAGCTGTTTTTGGCCTGTAAATTTAATCTTGTTTGTACTTATAAAAAATAAGTTTGTAAAATGGAACCTTCTTTTCCTAAATTTTTTTAATTTTTCAGGTATATGAAGGTGAAAGACCAATGACTAAAGACAACCATCTTCTTGGAAAATTCGATCTGAATGGCATACCCCCTGCACCCAGAGGCGTTCCGCAAATAGAAGTGACTTTTGAAATTGATGTGAATGGTATCCTTAAGGTAACTGCAGAAGATAAAGGTACTGGCATCAAAGAAAAGATCACCATCACGAATGACCATAACAGGCTGACTCCCGACGATATTGAACGCATGATTAAAGATGCCGAACAATTTGCTGACGATGACAAAAAGATCAAGGAAAGAGTTGAAGCTCGTAATGAACTCGAATCGTATGCTTATTCACTAAAAAATCAAGTGAATGACAAAGAAAAATTAGGATCAAAATTAAGTTCTTCTGACAAAGAAAAGGTTGAGGAAATCTTAGAGGAAAAGATTAAGTGGCTCGATGAAAATCAGGATGCAGAAGCGGCCGAATTCAACAAGCAGAAGAAAGAAATAGAAGATGTGGTTCAGCCAATAATAGCTAAAATTTATGCTGCAAGTGGTGGTGCACCACCACCACCACCACCATCTGATGATGATGCTAAAGATGAGCTTTAAAACAAATTTTCTTAGTAAACAATCAGGGGCATAGCAATTCAAAAATTTATGGTAGGGGCTCAAGGCTTCATTTTTCAAATAAATTGAACAATTGGGATTATTAATCAATAAAATAATTCTGATAACATTTAATTGTTCAAACTAATTATTAATCACAAAAATATTTTAATTTTAGATTTAAAATATTGAATTCAAGAGTTAAGATTGAAAATTAAGACGAGGGATTTGAGAGGGGCGGGTGAAGCCCCCTCATATAAAAATGTTTTCACAGAAAAAAAAGTCTTAAAGCACTGGTGTATGTAATAGATTTTCTAATTAAAAATTTTAAATATTCCTAAACTACTTTAAATCTTACTTACAGTAATATTAATATGAGAGGGAGGAGGGAACTAATTTGAAAGTTTTAAAAACAATGAGCCCCTCCCTTTCCTATGCCTCTGAAGAAATTTTCTAAACCACTGATAATTTTAATTAATCCAGTCAATTTTTGAGAAAGTGACTTTTTTCATCCTCAAGTTGTAACCTCTCATACAGATTTCATGTTATCCAACTTAATTTAAATAGCATTGAAATCCATGTTTATTCAGTATTTATTTTGGATCTGAAATTGCATTTGTTCATATCCCAGTGATATTTTAATTTTCTTTTTAATTATCATTGTTTCTTTTTACATTCTACATTTTAGTACTTGTTAAGGATTTATTTTTGTATTTATTTATACTGAAATAAAATGAGTTTTTTATAATTTAGTCTTTTTTCCTTAAAATAGATGAACCTATGATTTTCTTTGCAGCATGTTATATTTATAAAAAAAAAAGTCTCAATGTGATATACAAAATGTTATCTATTTAATTGTTGAGTTGAATAGCTTTAATCCATTCAAGTTAAAATTTTTGGGTATAAAATATGCCAATATAGCTCATTGAATTCATTAATCTTGTGATAACACTTGTGGCTGATGTCATTGCCATGGCAACCAGACAAAACATTTTGGGCATTTTTGCTTGACTCTTCATTCAGAACAGTTCCGAAGAAAACATTTGCTTTTATTGCTCCAAACACTTTGTGATTATTTATTAAAACTTTAGTGCAAAGATGAAATTAATAAATAGTAAAAAAAAAAAGAAACTGAATATTTAAGCAAAATATCCAAAATTATTGAGCACATTTTATGTTTTGAACAAAATGAGGTACATACATGTGTATTGTTTTCTTGGAAAGACAATTTAAAACAGTTTTACACAGCAATATTTTAAACATTAAATAAATTCCACATTTCCAGTCTCTGTAAATTGTTAGTATCAATGTTTTATAGAATTCTTACTTTGAGGATGGCTATTTGAGTATTCTAGACAAAGCAGCTCTGAACAGTTATAACGGATTTACTTTCATAGAACCACAAAATGCACATTGCTTTTACTTGTACCAAAAAAGCATTGTATTGGAAAATGTATTGCTTTTCCCTGACAGTAAAAACGTCTATTTGAAGGCTTACTCAATCAGTAAATTTTCCCCGCACAATGTTGTCGCACCATGTACTGGCTTATTTGAAACTTATTTAATGTTTATACCTCATTTTTTTGGACAACCCTGTATTTAAAAAAAAATTAGATCGCCTACTTTACCTGAATGACTGCCAATGAAATGCTACCTAATTTATGAAAAATATAAATCTTTCACTATGTTTTCTCAAGTCTTGGAATTTTCCTAGTCTAAATTATTTTTATTATAAGCAGTTCCGATAAGTGTTTATTACACTCAAGATTGTCTTCAAACTCAGCTTAAGTTAAGGGAGTAAAGCCTATCGTAATGTAAATAATTTTGGCGAGCACAATGCAGTTGAAAGATAAATCTCAATTTTTTTTCGTACAACTTGCCGATAGCATCAATTAATAAGAAAATTGTAGATGATTTTTAGCAGCGTCTTGCTTTATTTTTACTAAAATTTCACTTACTAATAATCGATATGCAGGGTGCCCTCTTATCACTGACCAACCTTCTCCACCATATTAAAACTCAAAATAAAAATATGCAAGTTGAAAGTGGTCGTGACAGCCCTTTGTTTACTTTGATCACTTTTAGCATGTATATATTTTATTTTAATAAGGGATTTTCTTATATAATTCTATATTAAAACCTATTTATTAAAATAGTTTTTTTAAGTTATGAAAATTTAATCTCAATACAGTCAGTTTTATTTAGAAAAGCATTCATGTTTCAGCATTTTTTACACTAAAAACTGAAGTTTTTATCGTAAAAGCCCCTTTTTTTTTGGGGGGGGGGGGGGGTTAGAGCATAGCAAATGTTTTCCAAATGTAACTTATAAGATCCAGGGATTGCATAATCTTTACAAAAATAATTATTTTAACATAAATAACTTTTTAATATGATAGAGAACTGACTTTTTTCCAGTTCAATGCTGCCATATATAAGCATGTTGTTCATAATTTGATAAATAATTTACAATTTTGAATCTAATCATAGATACAATTTGAATAGTTTTTATTAATAGATTAGTTTTTTTTCATTTTATGTAAATTTAATAGGTGTGACCAAATAACTAACTGAAAAAAAAAAAAAAAAATTTAAGTTTCACATGTATAAATGATAAAAATTATTTTCAACTAGCACAGAATTGTGGTGACTAGTACTTTAAAACTAGTGACTACCTTTTTAAAAATTAAATTTTGTGACTTGGAGATTTCTATCGGCAGCGCTCCATGGTAATAGTACAGTTGGTCAAAATATATATATATTGCAATTGCCAAATTATCCAAGAAAACTGAAATAGCCATTTGACTGGAAATTATGTAGTCATTCAATTTGTTAAAATAATCTTTGGGAGTCTTCTTCACGCTGAAATTGTACCAAACTGAAGTTTTCTGTACACTTAATTTTGACAGTATATTTGGTTTTGTCGGTAAAGTTTACTTTCAGATACCAACTAGGAAGCCATTCAGTCAAATAGTGTAGGACTTATGAAGGTTGACATTTTGGAATTCCTAATGTTAAATCCCTTTTTAATGCTTTCCAACATTGTTGAAAAGTATATATGAATCAGTTTGTGTCTTCTGTCTGTGCTCTAACTCTCGTGTATATATACTTTGATTGCCATGCAATTTTTATGTTATTAGGGTTTATTATAGAATGTTTGGTATTAAAAATTAAGTGCATAGCTTTACAGGGACTCAAAAGATTTCCATTATGTTATGGCCTGCGAGGGGAAGGGGAGGGGGAAACGTTTGTGGTGCATTTTTTTTATGTTACAATATTTCAAACATGAAATTGATATGCTTTAGTGAGGTGGACTACAACATGCTTTCTCGGGAGTATAGAATAAGTAACATTTATAGTTAAATTACAGGAACACACAAAAGAATTACATTATAACCTATGGGGGGGGGGGATATCATTTATGGTGCATTTTAATGTTATACTTTAAACAAACATAATGAAATTTATAAGGATCACTAAGATGTACTGCAGCATGTCTTCTATAGTAATTCCCCTACCGTAATGCAGCTATACAAATTCCACCCGGTGAAAAATGTCTGAATTAAAGCTGCATTAAACTGGGTATGCCAATCAGATTCCATAGGTTGGATCATCGCAGATTAAAAACTATATGTACAGGGTGTTTCTAAATGAATATCGGGGTTTTAACGCTTGGTAGTATTTAATACATACAACTTAAAATTATAAGTAATACATAAAATGAAAGAGCAACTCAAACAGTTTTACCTACAAGCTTACAAGTGTTCAATGTGAACACCTTTCGTCACACAGAACACATGAAGTCGATAGCTCAGTTCTTCCCAAACGTTAATTAGTGTTTGTGGGGTAATTGTTGCAACAGCTGCCTCAATCCTGTTTCTTAGGTTGGGTAGGTTAGAACTCAGTCTTAGGGTAGGTCAGCTGGTAGTGGAGGCACATACACTCGATCCTTTATAAACCCCAACAGGTAGAAATCACATAGCGTCAGATCGGGTGAGCGTAGAGTGACGTTGTGTGAGGTGTGAGGAAAGGTGGTCACATTGAACACTTGTAAGCTTGTAGGTAAAACTGTTTGAGTTGCCCTTTCATTTTATGTATTAAGTATAAGTTTTATATAACAGACTAGCTGGCTTCGCCCGCTAGCGGGCCCCTAATTTACATCGGTGCCTCAAATATTTTGTATTCTCCGGCTCGCATCCCCCACGAACCTCCGACCCGGGTCCCCGCTGCCTTCGGCACCGTATAACGGTCGTGCTACGCATGCACCGGATAATCCCTTAATTTGCACATTGAGTAGTATAAACCTCTGACCCTGGTCCCCACTGCCTTTGGCACCGTATACCGGTCGTGCTACGAACGCACCGGATAATTCCTTAAAATTCACATAGAATAGTATAAACCTCTAACTGAACGAACTTCCGGCTCGGGTCCCCGCTGCCTGCGGCACCATATAGCAGTCGTGCTGCACACGCGCTGCAGTATACGTTAGTTCCACCTTCCACCACCAGGTGGCGCAATCTGTTTATACGATCATAACTGAAATCGTTAAGGCTTTCGATGTCGAGTCGAATGAGCCATACTCCGTCGTCTTCAAGTCCATAGAATTAGAGATAGGAAAGTGCCCCCTGGTGGTGAAGAAACAAACTGAAATAGGTAAGCTATATCGATGTAGAGTCGAATGAGCCATACCCCATCGTGATCCTACCCATAGAAACAGAGATAGGAAAGCGTCCCTTGGTGGTGAAACTCTGAACAAAAATCGATAAGCTCTAGTATCCTCTATCGATGCCGAGGCAAAAGAGCCATACCCCGTCGGGATCCGGCCCATAGAAACAAAGATAAGAAAGCGCCCCCTGGTGGTGAAAAAAACTCAAATAGATAAGCTGTATCGATGCCGAGTCGAATGAGCCAAACCGCGTCGTGATGTGACCCATAGAACCCGAGTTAGCGGCAAAATTCTTTAATTACACCTTCCACCACCAGGGGGTGCAATCTGTTCTATACGAACATAATCCAAATCTGTAAAGCCATTGAAATCCAGTCGAAAGAGCCAAACCCCGTCGTAATCGGGCTCACAGAACCAGATTTACGGAAGCGTCCCCTGGTGGTGGAAATGGAAACTAAAATATGTAAGCGCTATTGATTTCGAGTCGAATGAGCCATACAGCTTCGCGATAGGACCCATACGATGGGAGATATTTTCAAAAGAAACAGCTAATTCCTTAGCTTCTTTTTTTTTTTTCCTATACAAAAATCGGGATTTTGCTAAAATCAGAAATTATGGTCCGAATTCGAAAATTTTTTGAATCCCTGAAATGCCAGCCCACTCAGAGCAAGGATGCATATTTTTCTGATTTGAAAATCCGATATTTAAAAAATATATATATTGCCCATAAAAACTGGAATCATTTTAAAATGCATCTTTTTATCAATTTATCTCTTTTGTCAGAAAGGCGTCCAAATGTCTGATGAGAACACCTGCAAATATTTTACTTCTACCCAGTTGAAATAGAAATAAATTCATTCTCCATTTTCATTAATGAGTTTTAATTGATATCTTTAAAAGTTATTGGTCGATTTTTATGAATTTTTTTTTCTTGAATTTGCGATTTTTTTTTTACACATGTTTGCAAATTTTCGTGAATGTAGAGTAATTATTTCCACTTGTTTCAAAAAGGAATGGAGCGATTTGATCTCGGATGTGTCAACCCGGCATCCTTTACAGCAACCTTTTTCCCGTCTGGGGTCAATGTTGGATGTCTGGTCAGTTTTTGGCCGAAATAAAGAAAAGTTACGGTCCGAATTTCAAAAAATTTGAATTTTTGGAATGACAAAAATCGGCCGCGTGTGTACCCCGATTTTCGGATCGATACCTCCGGTAGATTTTTTTTTTATTCGATGATGCGTTAAAAAGCATCAATTTGGATGTCTGCGATTATCAAAACGGAAATTTTCTTTTCAGGTTTCGATAAAACTGTTTCTTGTTTTGCTAATTTTGATGAGGTTTTTAATTAATAACGTTCTTAATTAGGGGCCGACTTCTTCGAAACTGTAATTCCTGGAGGCCCGGATTTTTCTGAATTTTTTTATACTAAAATCGCCTTGCTGCTCGCTGCGCTCGCAGTGTTTATCCGGTTACAGACACACACACACAGACGTTTATGGAAATTAATAACATAGATACTACAAAGCGTTAAAACCCTGATATTCATTTAGAAACACCCTGTATTATAATAATAAACATAGATGTTGGTCTGACATTTTCTGAAGAGACCACTGAGTGCAGAACTGCAAGATTTGGCAGGAAAATACCTTGCATGCCCAAAATTATGCTCCTCGAAGTCAGTTTTTGGATTCTTTGATTGGTTTCTTAATTGTTTCGTAACAAATTTTCTACATTAGTAAAAGGAATCTGGAATTTCTACAGCTATTTTTGAGTTTTTCACAAATTTTTTATGCGATTTTTAGTATTTCATGTTTTGACATTCGTAAAAGGAATCCTTTTCAATATTTCGGCTCAATATACTAAATTTTCTCCTCTGCAAATTTTATAAAATTTTTAGCATTTCTTCTTGTTTTGCGGCGATCTTTTGACATTTGTAAAATAAACACAGTTTCAATCTTTTAGCCCAATGCAGTAAATTGTGATGAAATTTGCGATAATTTCACGATATCCATGATTTTTTCTTTTTTACAATCGTTTGACAAAATTTTATCAAAAATCATGATTTTTTTCACGCAATGTTCTAACGAAATTCGCTATTTATTTCTTTTTTTTTTTACAACTATTCAAAGAAAAAATCTCTTTGTTTCTCAGATCTTTGACGAAATTCATGATATTTTTCCCATGATCATTTAAAAAAAAGTCAATTTTTTCTGCAAACACGATTGATAAATTGTCCAAATTTTGGACTGATGACCAATTTTTTTTTTATTATTATTTATTTTATATTTTCAGAATTGACTGCTTTTAATTTTTGGAACAGAATTGCCCCAATTAAATGTTTAATTACTGTACTAGTATTACATAATCGATTAACTGTTTTAACTGAGACAGAGACTTGTATTGCATTTTATTAAATTGAATAGAAAATTATGGGGTTCACTGCTTCAGTGATTCTTGCTGATCATAAAATCTCATGTTAAGCTTGTGGGAAAATTTATACATAGGATTATTCATTAACTAATACATTTTCCAAAGTTTGATTTTAACCATCAGAAAGTTAATGTCTGATACAACATATTAAATTTTCTCAAGTTTTAAGCATTTTTTTAACACATTCAACAGAGTTGAAAAGTATTTATGAATTCAGTTTGTATGGTCGTTTATCTCTGCTCTCTCAAAAATATAGTCTGTTTGCTATGTTATTGAGGTTTACCATGGCATGTTTGGTATTGAAAATTAAGTGTGTAGCATTTATAGTTCATTTACATGGGCATTCAAAAGAATGTCATTACGTTGTGTTCTATAGTATATTTTAATGATGTTAAAATATTTCACACATTCTTTAAATTATTTTCATAATGTCAACTATATGCATGTATTTTCACACTACACTACCATTCACAGACATTAACAGTAAAATTTCACATTAAAAAGCCAATGTAGATGTTATTTATAAAGGTATACATTACTTTCCTCCAAACAAAAGAAGTCAGTCCTTTTAAAAACATTTATATGTACTAAAAAATATTTTTTTTTTAATAATTAAAAAAAAAAAAACATTTTTATTATATCTTTAACTCAATTTTGTATAAAATTACATTTTAAAATAAAAAATTTGCAAAAAAATATTGATGTTTAGTGATAAAAGCACTCATTTTCTTGTTTTTTCACGTAGGGTCGTTTCACAGTTTTGAAATAAGTTTTTTTACAGCCCATGCAAAAATTTCGTGAGAAAATATTGTTATCTAGTTGTAAAATAAATGTTTTTTTCTCGCTTTTTTGTTTGTTTGTTTTCGCGTCAGCTCCTTTAACATAGCAATAAAAGAATGGTTCTTATCTTCCAAACTTTTTGAAATTTCAATCGGTTATAAATATAATTGTATCCAAACTCTCTTTAAAATTTTGCAAAAAAAATGTGCATATTTAGTAGTAAAAATGTGAGTTCTTAAAAAAAAACGCTTTCCACACAATGGCCATATTACGCAATCAGTTTTAAATCTCCCCTAGGCTAAACAGGTGAGAGCTAAACACGTTTCCTGTTTCTGAAAGGAAGCCTTCAAAAAAATGTTGAAGCATGTGCAATGATAAGATTTTCGTGTGGAAAAGAGAATGTGAATTTGACAGAATGTGCTTTTTGCTTTAAATATATAAATATTTGAAATGAACTAGAAGAAAAAAATATCAAAATTAGGAAAAAATATTTCTCCAGATTAATATTTGTGATATTAGCTGAATGTAATGTGTCCTAGTTTTATTGCTTAATTATGTGAATATACACAACACAGCCAGGGCTCAACATGTTGGCAGCGCAGCAGAAATTTAGAGTTGCCAATAAAAAACATTTGGGCCTGTTCCTCCTCCTCCCCACACACATGCATTATTTAATAATACATTTTCAAAACATAAAAGTTTTTTATAAGTTGATTGAAGAAGAACAATTATGGTAATGATATATCGGGAATTTCTTTAACTGTTCAACTCAGTTAGTAAAATTAATTTTGAAAAGTAATATAATTCACCAGTGGCAATCTGGCAACTGTATTTGTCAAGCCTTGAACATAACATTTAGTGAAAACTACACTTAAGATAGTACAGTAAAATCTCCATGGAATCTCAAACGACTGAGAAAAAATTTTGCTTAGAATAAGTTTGCATCTTACAGTTAGATTTTTCTCAAAAATTGTTTTATTTTATGGATGAAGGTGTTGTGAGGTATTCTATTTTATGGTAAAGCTGAAATACTACAATTGTAATTAGTCTTGAAGATCTGAAACATCTGATCTGTTGTTTTTCTGAGAGAGCTTAGCTAACATATAACATAAGATACCAAAAATAAAATTAATAAAATTTACAACAAAAAGCTTTCACTTCAATTTTATCTAAATTAATTTTTGTTACAAATCTTCTTCCACTCATTGTAATTGTATTGTATTGTATTATTTTTGCCAGGATCCTGAAACTTTTCAGTTTAGAGACAAGTTCCATTTTCAGATTTTACAGTATATAAACAATTTAGTCATCAGGTTTTTTTTTTTTTTTTACATGAAGATCTTACAAATTTTTAAATTGTAAATTTAAAATATACACTAGAAAAACTTTCTTTTTTTTTTCATCAGAGAAATATATATATATATATATATATATATATATATATATATATTTAAAATGTTTTCACTTTAGTAAAGTGTATACATGAACATCTTGAATAAACACAAGTTATATAATTCGGAATGCATCACCTTTTTCTTTTTCTTATTAAATCTCGTTTGATAAACTTATTTTGCTTTAAATACTTGCAACGAGGGATTGACAAATATACAAGCAATGACCACCTTGTTTAATCTAGTGTTTGTTTGTTTTTTCTACAGAAATTGACCTAAAAAATGAGCACAAATAGTATTTTTTTTCGTTTCTCCCCACCTCTACTTGTGTGTGGCAAGTAGGGATCTTTTTTTCTAATGCATTTTCCATATGCACAGAAAAAGCAATTATTTTCTGCTCTAGCCAACTAACATGTCACATGATGAGAATGTGGGAGAAGGGAGAGGTTTAAATAAGACAGTAAGAAATAGTGTCAATCCAGATTCTGTGGCATCTAAAATTAGATACAATGCTAAAAAACACTCTTTTTTTTGTAAGTTTTAAATAAGTTGTGTTTAGAATTAAAACTGATTAATCTATCGCATTCATTTTAAAACATAACACATAAGTGATTATAAGTAATCCCCCTCCCCAACTGGCTCTGATTCCAATTACAGATTACAAGTGCGGGAGAATGGTTTATTTTATCAATGCATATTACAGAATCACTCTTGAGTTATTTTGCAATTCGTTTTGATATTTCTCATATTGGGACTTATTTTATAAGCATGGAAAGATTTTTATTATTCAAGCCGGCTTATGTATATTAATAAGCTTCTTTTTTTTACAATCAATAGGTTAATCGCCTACAATTCCTACTAAGAGCAGCATCTGTTGCCCATCTGAGTCACAATGTCAGATTGAAATTCTCATAAGATGTCTCATTATAGATATTGCAGAGTTACAAAATATTACGAAATAAACTTAAAAATATTTTTTGTTTGAATATTATTTCTAACTTTTATTTTTAACTATGCAAAAATCTGTTCATCAAATGCAAATTTTTAAATAATAAAATCAGAATTTTTGACTGACTTCGACAGAAAAATAGTGAAAAAAAAAAATGTTTTCTTGCTTTGCTATTTCATTGATGCCCCCCCCCCCCCCCTCATCAAGTCAGAAATATATAATTTTGATAAATTTCATTAGAAAACTTAGTTTATATTATCTTTCTAAATTATGTACAATTCTAAACCACGTGACTAATAATTCTAAACTATGAGTGTTATTATTTTGCTTAATTAATTCCTGAAAAAAAAAAATGTGCTTTTTGAAAATGAGGTAGGGGGTAAATATTTTTTACTTTCAATTAGAATTTTCTGCTGGCTACCAGATTTTATTAAATTTGTAAAGCACTGCTTGCAACAATAGTAAAATGTGTTTTTACAAGACTGATCTTATTTTTACTTCATTAACAAATTCAGTATGTGGTATCAAATTAAATAATAATAAAAAAAATATTATATTGTTAAAAACAGTTTCATCTAATTCCTACTAATTTAATTTAGGTTTATAAACTCTTTTGCAAGTGATTTTAATTCTTTAGAATAGAAGCTAATACTCATAAATTGCAAATCATAATGAAAACTAAAGTTTTAAGGATTTAGACAAGGCAAAATTAATTAAAAGGATACTAATACACAACTTTAAAAAATTGCACTTTTTTGTTCTTTTATTCATCTAGTTACATAATACCATCAAAAAATAGTTCAATCATTAGGAAATTCCAACTTTAAAAACCACAAATGTCACCTGAGTGCAAACATTTTGACTTCATACAATCCTTTTGGAAATTTATATTGTTTTCTCTCAGCAAGCACTTCTAGATTGGCCTTTTTAAATATATTAAGCAACAGCTGATAGGGTCGTGTGACTGAACCATCTTCATTATCTATATCTGTTTCTTCATGTGATAAATTATCTTTAACAAATATGATTCCATTGTCTTTGAGTCCTTTTTTACACCTCTTTAGAAAACTTATAAAGTCGTCATCTGTCAAATGGCCTGTAACCCACTGAATACATATAACATCGTAATGATTTTCTTCTGGGTTGAAATCTTGAAGGCCTGAAATTTTATAAAGAATGCTTCATTATTTCTTAAAAATAACAATGTGAGGACAGAAAACATGATAAAATTTTCATATCTGCATTATTACTATACTCAATGGACACTATTGCCATTCAGTGTTTTACATTTGAAAAACAAAATAAATAAATAAAATGGTTGGTTCCTATTTGAGACCACCATTTGGCGAAATCTTGCCAAATCGTCGATAGTCAGGCAGATGTAGCTCTTTTATTGTTGGAAAGGCTGAGCTATGATATTTTTTTGATGATGCGTTTGTTACGTATGACGTATTTATTATGTCATAAGGTGATTCTTTATTCGATGTTTATTTGTATTTTAATGATGTTTAATGATTTATTAGTTATTTAAATCATTTTCTTAAATATAATTAAATAACACTTACATCATTAAATGGATACGTCATGATATTAATAGAAAAAAAGCATTGAAAAAATTTCATCATCTGCTTGTTTATTTAAAGCTTGATTTTTCTTTTTTTTTTTTGTTTGTGACTGGTTACTCTTGTTATGTTAGAACAGTATAAAAATTAATTGACTGCAGTGTTTATGGAAGTCTCATGTTCACGAAGCGATCATACATGTGGTATAGTGATCGCCGCATTTACAAATTTTGTGTATTTTTTGTGATCGCTATACAACGAGATTGCTGCATCCAGAAATGTCTGTTTTCGGTTTCATGTACGCGAAGCGATCATACGTGCGGTACAGTGATCTCGGCATTTACGAATTTCGTATATTTTTTGGGATTCTGATACGACGAGGTTGCTGTATCCAATGATTTTTTTTTCGGTTTCATGTTCACGGAGCAATCATACGTGCAGTACAGTGATCGCGGCATTAACGAATTTCGTGTATTTTTTGGGATTCCGATACGACGAGGTTGCTGCATCCAGTGATACTTTTTTTTAGTTCCATGTTCGCGAAGCGATCATACGTGCGCACAGTGATCGCGGCATTAACGAATTTTGTGTATTTTTGGGGATTCCGTTACGATGAGGTTGCTGTATCCAGTGATGTTTTTTTTTTCGGTTTCGTGTTCGTGAAGTGATCATACGTGCTGTACAGTGATCGCGGCATTAACGAATTTCGTGTATTTTTGTTTTTTCAGCTTCACATTAATCGTTAACTTTTATGTAATATCGATGAAATGTGTATAAAAACGTTGTTTTTTACTGCTCATATAATCTTTTTTATATCTATATTATTAAATTTGTCAAATAAAATATTTTATTTCACTCACAAATGCAGTATCTAAAAAAAAATCAACTGTGTATGGTTTAATTTAATAATTCTGTATTTAAATTATCATTCTTTTGTCCAAATTTTTTTGAACGAATAAAATTTTACATTCGTTACATAGTTACTCTCGTATAAATGCAATCTATTTTTCAGTCACTTTTTATCGCTAAATCCATTACTTTTCCTATGTGTAAATATTTAAAAATTAAGAATGGCAACATTTTACCACTTGCTTAATGTGGGTTACAAGATGATAAATGTAAATAAACAATTTAGAAATCGCCAATGTGGCATCATTTTTAAAAAGTGCCAAATGGTGGCTTGAAATAGGATTATGCCAAATAAAATTGTTGCTATTTAATCCCAAAACTGATATTTTAAATACAGATGTAACAAAACAAATATTTGGTCTATTCGATCCTCTTGTTGAATACTGAATACTAGATGGCTGAATATTTTTAAATATTTACCTGAATAAATTTAGGATTTTAAAAAAAATTCTTATTTTTTCACAAATTTAAATTTGCTACTTTCTGGCACATTTTACAGTCATTTCCATTACTTAAATGCAGAAAATTTATAGTTATTTTTATTTAGATACCAAGACATTAGCATTTTGCTATTTCTTTTAAATGCTAGGAATCCTTTAGAAAATGGTGCCAAAGTTAAGAATTTAAAACGATTTTCAAGACAACTATTAGAGAAAAATTAATTTATAGATGTAATATATTTATAGAAGAAGAAAAATGCAATTAAATTCTAATACACTTGAATATTAATAATATCTGCAAATTTCATACCCATGTAAAAATGGCTTTGTGAATGAGTCAGAAAAATTTGTACTGTTCAGCAATATTATTTATTTATTTATTTATTTTTTAAGAACAGCCTTAAATATATTCAAGACAAAATACTGTAAGTTGTATAGGTACAGCAGAATTGTATTTCCTTATATTATTAAAAAATCACCTAATGCTAACTTAATAATTGATGTTAAGTTCTGCATAAGTGCATATAATGATGTTATATAAATAAAAGTATTTTTCTTGCTGCATGCTTAAGCATTATGCATTTAAACAAACATTGCAACTAATTAAAAAATATATAAAATCCTACCACATTTCATGATTTAAAAATTAGGAATAAATTTTTAACACACAAACTTCTCATTGTTCAAATATAAATTATACAACCTTCAACAATGAAGACCTTAAATTATTAATTATGCGATTAAAGTTTAAAACAGTGCAAATATCAAGCCTGAAAAAAAGATTAACATATCAGAAAATTTTGATTGTAATCCCAAAGAAGTAAGTAAATAGAAGATGCACAATAAAAAAATCTTTAATATAGATAAATATAGCATTGAATAACTTTTTTCTAAATTGTACGATAACTTACCACAGTTAAATCTCTGTGAAACTCTACAATCATCTTCACCTAAATATTTATGAGAAGCATCGAGAAATTCTTTGTTTTGTTCGACCATATCAACAGCTTTGAAGAATTTTAAAAGAAGGTGCTTCGTTACTCGTCCAATTCCAGATCCACAGTCTAATGCTTTTTCTGTATTTATAGGATTGATTTTATCCTGAAACATACAGAAAATTCAAGTAAACAATAAACAGTAAAAAAACATATTTATTTTATTGCTTACTATGTACACATATATAAGATTTTGAAAATACAGTAGAGTGCTGATTATTCAAAACTATTGGGACCACTGAGCTTCATAATAGAATGGAGAGCTAACTCACTGGTTCACTTTCTGGAGCGAGCAAATCACACTTTCCATGTGTACAGGTAACGAAGTATGCACTTTTCTTAATATTAGAGGCATTTTTTTTCAAATTTTTCAGCATATTTTTAATTACTTTCAGATATTTTTACATCTTTTAAACATTTGGTACTTCCCCATTATCCTGTCAACCACTTTTCACAACAAAAAACTATTGCCAAACTATGGGATTTAAGGCCAAAAATGCATGATCGTAAGAAGCATTACATGTGTTTGTTATGTCACCAAGCGTTTTTTTAATTTGACATTTACCTGTATTTTTCATTAGGTTTTGTTGATTTATTAGTTATTTCACTAATTAAAATAACAATTGCATCCTTAAATGGCAGTGCCATGATATTAAAAGAGAAAAAGCATTGAAAAAAAATGTTGTGATGCTTACGCACAATAAATAGATCAGTTTCAACTGACATCACAAACATTTATTCACCACCCAAGAGGGATAATTAAGAAAAATTGTGTAAATAAATAAATATCCAAGATTATTTTTTTCTGTTTTCATTAATATATTGTAAATTTTATTGTTTAAGCTTACTAAGTCGACACATTAGTGTGTGGGGCTTTTCAGAATTTCTTGTATTTTTATTTTATTTTATTTTTTTTTAGATTTTAATAGCATCTATTTGTTTATTTGGCAGTACAGTTTGACAGTTTTTTGTCATGAAAAGTGGTCGACGGGATAATGGAGAAGTACCAAACATTTTTATAAGTGATACTTATCAAATATCTCATGTTTCTTGTTAAGGCTTATATGAGATTTTGTTTTTATATATGATAAAAATAGATTGAAACATGTTACTATTTAAACAAAAAATGTAATTCTGTGAAAATAATAGGATCTTTGTCATATTTTAAAAAGAAAATTGAATCATGATACATTCACAACCCATACTATCCTATGGCAGGAAATCTCTTTTTTGCCATAATTTTCCTTCCATAATTCTATGGCTCTATATTCATGGTTGGACCACTGAATCCAATGTAACAAAATAGAGAGTTAGCTCTTTGTTCTATTGTAGAGTTCAGTGATTGGGACTGGGCCCAGTTTGGATAACTAGACAAATGAAAATACACTGCATGCCAGCTGTAACAATAAAGAAAAAGTTATTGCACCCCTGCTGTGAAATATTCAAGTTACAAGAGTTTCAATTGATCCCACTGTCAATATTTCTTTGAGGTTATATATACAGGGTGATTAAAAAATGAGTATACATTTGAAAAATTAATAATTCACGGAATAACGTAGGTACAGAGGTGATAAAAAATGATGATAAATTTGGCTGATGGAAAAAGGCCTCATGGTGCAAAATAAAAATAAACTAAAGGGGGACACGATTAAATGTTCAAAAGGGAACACAAGTTAAATTCCTAAACCTGATCGAAATAGTGATTCCGTACCAATAAATGTTGGCCACAATAACAAACCACCTTAGCATCCCGAGCAACAACCTGAAATAGCTGAAAACTAAAAGTACATATTATAAAACACTTCATGCTAATTAAACAAAAAATAATAATACTTTAGAGATTATTCTCGATTAATTTATTTATATATAAAACATATTTTAAGGTTACACAATTAATAAAATATTTATATTTTAAAAGATGCATTCAAATTAATATATTTCACAGTTGCTCACACATCATACATGTGGGCTAAATAACTGCGTTTAAATTATGAACATTTAAATCATATATCATCCATGGACAATTAATTTTAATTAAAAAACATAGATACTTAATATTGGTACTGAAGAAAAGCTTGTTCTAGCAGAAAGCACATTTTTACACCGAATATCATCTTACACTGACGAACAGAAGATTTCTTTTGAAGATTCACGATTATTACACTTTCACTATTTTTTAGATGTCGATCACATACTTAAAATTTGTAGACAGATTTTTCACACACAAACAAAATACACCTCTATTTCTTCACCTTATCACATATTAAAGTAAAACACAGAACTAACTAGGGTGGCTCCTCACACGAGAAAAAATCTCGAATGAATGGGATACCACCCTTCTTTCGCTTGAGACTTTATACCATCCAACACACCGCTCGTTGAAAAAACCACTAGTCATTCAGATGCGTTGCCATTCCGAGTGAAGGAAGCTTGGTCGAAAAATATCCGGTATTACCACTACCTCGCGCGCCGATGGAAGAAGATACAGCGAGAGAAATTCTTCGTATGCAGGCGTTCGCCAGCTGCTGCGAGTTTAGTAGCGATGTTGCGAGATGTTTGTTGGTGCGTTCGCTGATTTATAAAGGCAGATGCGCTGACACGGAAAGACAGTTCTTTTTGCATATTGCGCTGAACTTTAAAGGCTTTTTTGATGACTTGACTGAGTTGTGAAAGGGGTTTTTTAACATCTCCCCCCACCAACAGCAAAAAAAGAGGCGAACACTGTTCTGAAGAATAGTTGATAATTGTTGAAAATTGATGTGAAATGTCCTGGAGTCTGCGAAAAAGTCAATTTCACAAATGCATACAGATGAAGAAATGTTCGTGAAAAAATTTTGCAAAAAGTCACTGAAAGTTTCACAAATGCACACAGATGAAGAAATGATGAAGAAATGTTCGTGAGAATTTTGCGAAAAAGTCACTGAAATTTTCACAGCTGCATACAGACTTAAAGAAATGTTCGTGAAAAAAATAAAAAATTTTATACACAATGCTACTGTAATCATTAGAATTGTATACACCACACATTATATGATACAAAAATTCAATAATTATATTTAACCAGCATGAATATGAAAATATTTACAAAAATACACACACACCAATAAATATAAACTACAGAAATACCTAGATTGCTTTAACTTTCTGCAATATATTTTGAGTTGTCACATTCAACATTTTCAAACTACTTTTTATTGTACCATATATTATTCAATTTTCTGAATTAAGTTCAATGAATATTGAAATTTACTTTGTAACTTAAAAAAGATTTCACAGATATTCTAAACAATTATGAAAATACATATGAGGAAATCATTCACATATTTTCCTTTTTGACTCAAATACAAAATTAAAAAGGTAAAGTTTAAAAAAAAATATTTCAATAAATGTTATTCACTAGCAAAGTGATCAATTCTACCAGTATATTGAAAACAAACATTGAGAGAGAAGAAATAGAAAAAAAAAAATTTTAAAAATAGAATTTTGACTTGAGCATAGTATATATATACTTTGAAGTTTCCGAACATACACATATTTCACAAAAATATTAGAATCACTACTCAATTCTTATTTACCTCAGTTTTGTTACAAATATTATCATTTAATGGTACTTTTGGAAAAATTTTACTGACATGAACTTTTTTTACATATTCATGACCATCTTCATTAATTTTTATCAAATAATTATCATTTCTCAATTTTTTGTCAATTACATGTGGTCCATTATATCTAGGTTGTAATGCAGTATGATGTTTAAAATCTACAAGAAAAACTTCATCACCAGGATTTAAGGAAGGTTTACTTCTGCCCTTCACATATTGTTGGTGATAATTAAAATAACTAGTTTCATTTTCCTTAACTAATTTTCTAGTTTCCTGAAAATGACTTTGTAATTTTGTTAGATATTTACTATATTCTTCAGCAACTTTTGGTTTTTCAAAAATATTTAGAGGTATATTGAGTTCTCTGCCCAAGAATAGTTCAGCCGGTGAAAATTGAGTTACTGCATGCTTAGAGGAATTATAATGAAGTTTAAAAAATAATAGTCTATCTGACCACTCGAATACTTGATCAGAAAGTGCTGCTATGCTGTTTTTCATAGAAAGATGAATTTTCTCGATTAAACCATTACTCTGCGGATAATAGATTGAACTCTTTCTATGCTTAATATCCATAGTCTTAAGATAATCTTCAAATTCATCTGAACGGAAATATGGTCCATTATCAGTCAAAACAGTCCTAGCGATCCCGAATTTGGAAAAATATATATTAAGTTGATTAATTATAGTTTTAGAAGTGGTATTGCTTAATGGGATAGCCTCAAGATACCTGGAATAATGATCAACTATTGTTAAAATAAAAAATTTGTTGTCATGAGATCTAGGAAGTTTGCCTACAATATCTAAAGCTATTATCTCACCTGGAGCTAAATCAGCTTTTGGAATCATTTTAGTGACAGTATTTTTAGGTTTAGGTTTAACTTTTAAACATCTTTCACAATTGCTACAAAAATTTTTAGTGTCCTTAAACATTCCTTTCCAAGAATAGATTTTGCGAACAAAATTGTAGGTTTTTTGAGTGCCAAAATGAGGAGCATGAGCAACTTCCAAACAATCCTTAATTAAAGATTTTGGAATTAAAATTCTACTGAGATACTTTTTTTTCTTTAACGGCTTCTTGGGGAAAATTTTTACCATTACAATTTTAGTTTCTGAATCAATATAATAGTTATTTGCAGTCTCCTCATCATTATCATTTAATTTTTGAATAATTTCCCTAATAAATTCATCATTTTGTTGATTATTTACAATATTATTATGATCTAAATTTGAATTACTTTGAAAAATATTTATATTATTTACATTTAAGGTTTCATCTTTATATGCTCTAGATAAATAATCAGCAGGGTTAATAACACCAGGAATGTGATCTATCTCATAATGAAATTGATCCAGATACAGAAGCCACCTAGCTACAATCTCACTCTGATTGTCCAGTTCCATGTGATATGTTAATGATTTTGCATCGGTATATATGGTAAATTTTTTTCCATATAATTCTTCACGAAAATGCTTGACAGATGCAAATATTGCGTACAATTCTCTTTGGATGGAAGGATATCTAGACTGAGCTGGATTGAATTGTTTTGAAAAAAATTCAACAGGATAAAATTTCTCATTGTATTTTTGCATTAAAATTCCACAAAATGCAACTTTAGAAGCATCAGTTACTAAATACAATGGAAGATCAGAATTAATGTTTTTAAGAAGGGGTTTATTTAGAATTTGATCTTGTAAAATATCAAAAGCTTCCTGACACTCTGAAGTCCAGACAAATGGAACATTTTTACGGGTTAAATTAATAATTGGCTTAGCAATTTCAGCATATTTATAAACCATGTGCCTAAAATAATTTAAACAACCAATATACTGTTGAACTTGCTTTACATTTTTGGGTATGGGAAATTTTGAAACTTTGTTTACATTATCCTCTGAAGGAGAAAAACCATCAGCACTGACATTAAATCCTAAATAAGTTATTTCTTTCTGACAAATCTGAAGCTTTGCAGGGTCTAAAGTTAAGTTGAATTGGATGAGCTTATCGAATACCTTCTGTAACCAGGCTTTAATTTCAGATATGCTGTCTGCAGCGACAATAATGTCATCAAGAAAGAATTGTAAATTTGGTCCTTTTAAGCTAGATAAACATTTAGAAATTAGTGTATGAAAATATGAAGTTGAGTTGCGACTTCCAAAAGGTAGGACTTTTGGCTGGTAGTTACCAATCTCGCAGCAAAATGCTAATTTTTCCCTATCTTTTTCCTGCAATCTTATCTGAAAAAATGCCGACTTCAAATCAAGCACACAATAATACCTTTTGCCAGCAATACTGTGCAGAATTTCTGAAATTTTTGGCAAACATATAGTGTAAGATTCAGTGATGCTATTTAACAGTCTATAATCCACTACCATGCGAAATTTGATTTCTTCAGGAGAGGTGCCTGGAATTGGTTTCTTTTTGACAAATATAACAGGGAAATTATAACTGGAGGAAGAATGTTCAATTAAACCAGCATCTAACAATTTTTTAATCTCTTCTTGTGCAAACTGTTTGGCAATTTTTGGAATAGGGTATGGTTTAGTTTGAATTGGGAAATTGTGCATTAATTTAAATTCGGGTTTGACTGCATCAGTTGAACCAAGAGTTTTATAACTTTTAGAAAATACTTTAAAGTTGTTCATTAATAATTCCAAAATCTCCTTTCTCTCTTTTTCATCTAAATGTTTAAGATTAAAATCAGATTCTGAAAGTTCGGCCTGTCTCAAATTACTAATCTCTTCTAAATTTAAACTATTGATTTGAAAAATTTGGTCCTCAGTGGGTTGGATTTCCTCGTCATCTTCAAACATTTCTACATTTCCTAGTTTTTGACCTTTACGTATATATGATGCAACATTAGTTTTATTCTCAACAATTGTCAAAATATATTTGTTGTCCTCAACAGTATGCAAAGAATTTTCAATATGGCACTTCTGCGAGACTTTTAATGGGGTTAACATGACTCTTTTAGAATTATGAATACCCTGTGGAAATTCCAATTTAATTATCTCAAATGAATTAGGTTTAATTTTAATGTTATTTATAGCTTTAGCAATTACATTAATTTGAGGTTTATCATTATCCTTAATTACAGTATTTTCTTTAATCTGCGGAGAAGTTTCTTCAAATTCAAAATGGGTTTTGTTGATGGAAAGTCTTTTATTGAATGTGTCAATTAGAATTTTGTTTCTTTGAATGAAGTCATACCCTAAAATTATTTGGTAGTTACAATTCCAGTTACTCTGAGTGACAAAAAATATGTTATGAAACCAACGAGTTTTCATTTTGAACTTTATATTGACTGCTGACAAATATGGGATAGTGGTATTATTAAGGGTCTTAATTTTGACTGCTCTAGAAATATGCTCAACTTTCGCTTGTTGCTTAATTTCTGCTAAGATGCCTGGTGGTTGCACCAGCGAGAGATTTGCACCGGTATCGAGAAGAGCGGGTACCTCTAAATTACCAAACTTAAGCTTAATAATAGGAAGGTGATTTGTATTATTATCAAAATTACACGACATTACATGGAGATTTTCAAGATCTTCACAATTATTTTGAATTGTTACATTATCAAAATTTTGAATTTCATTTACAGAGTTTAAGTTTTCATTTAAATTTGAATTTTCTTCTACAGATTTTAAATTATCATTTACTTCTAAATTTTCCTCACTAGAATTTGAATCTGAATTGTTACTAGATTTTGAATTTTCAATTGATTCTGAATTATTTACAGATTCCAATAGATTTTCATCCCTAACAATTTTATAATTATTGGTCCTTGTAAAATGGGATCTATTTTTACTACAAGAACCATCTATAAGTTTAAATGATTTCTACGCCTATATGGGTGATTTCTACGGTTATTTCTATAATTGCCAACATTCCTTCCACTGCTGTTACCTCTAGAAATAGGAATATGGTTGGGGTTATGATTGAAATTATTGCTGCGGGAATTTCTACCCTGTGGAAAATACCAACATTTTGTTGTCACATGACTTTTTCCACATATATGACATTGGACTCTTTCATTTTGACTTTGTCGAAAAGAATTGCTAGCATTATTTTCAGATTTTACTCTTTCCAATTCTTCCTTTAACTGTTGAATTTGTTTGTTACCCTCTAACTGGCTTTGCATTATTGAATTTAGTTCAAAGTTTTGACACATATTGTTGTTAATAATGACTTCTTGAGCCTCAAGAGCCTTTTCTACATTAATTGCATGTTTACATGCCTCTAAGTAATTTTTTGGACCTAATTTAAGAATTTCGACCTTAATTTCAGGCCTAACAGCATCCAAAATTTTGTTCAATTTGATGGAATCAATGAATTCATTTGAATCCCTAGTTTGTATATCTATCTTTGATAAATATTTTACTGCATAAGAGTTTATTTCATCAATTAAGCTCTGAATTGACTGATTTGGTTTTTGCCTGATGTTATTAAATTTTGATTGTATCTCATCAAATGGTTGACATCTTTTGAATTTTTTAATTAATAATTCAGCCAATTCATCAAAATTTTGAATGTTAGCTACCTGCGGGGAGTCAATTAGAAATTTTTGGGCAGCATCTCTACAATTTAATTTTAGAATTAAAATTCTTTTATTTACGGGCCAATTTTCTAATACTGCTACATCTCTAACCTGTCCGACAAAATATTCAACATTTTCATCAGAAGTTCCGCTAAAAGTGGGAATGGATGAAGCCAAACTTAAATCTATGATCCCTTTACGAGCCATAGTAAATAACAGAAATAAATGTCAAAATATAGACTTTTAAGGGAGAGGAGGGGGGAAGGGGAACTTAAAATTTACACATTCCTAACATGCAATTACACAATATCAATATTACAATACATATATAAAATCATAAATAGCTTAAGATATATAAATCATGCATTTAAAAAAATCACAGATAAAAATATAATAAATGGTGTGTATATTTTTGTAAAAATATACTCAGGAAGCTATTGTGGAGACCAGATTCTCAACCTATTAAATTTTACTTTTGCACGCGGCACCAAATGATAAAAAATGATGATAAATTTGGCTGATGGAAAAAGGCCTCATGGTGCAAAATAAAAATAAACTAAAGGGGGACACGATTAAATGTTCAAAAGGGAACACAAGTTAAATTCCTAAACCTGATCGAAATAGTGATTCCGTACCAATAAATGTTGGCCACAATAACAAACCACCTTAGCATCCCGAGCAACAACCTGAAATAGCTGAAAACTAAAAGTACATATTATAAAACACTTCATGCTAATTAAACAAAAAATAATAATACTTTAGAGATTATTCTCGATTAATTTATTTATATATAAAACATATTTTAAGGTTACACAATTAATAAAATATTTATATTTTAAAAGATGCATTCAAATTAATATATTTCACGGTTGCTCACACATCATACATGTGGGCTAAATAACTGCGTTTAAATTATGAACATTTAAATCATATATCATCCATGGACAATTAATTTTAATTAAAAAACATAGATACTTAATATTGGTACTGAAGAAAAGCTTGTTCTAGCAGAAAGCACATTTTTACACCGAATATCATCTTACACTGACGAACAGAAGATTTCTTTTGAAGATTCACGATTATTACACTTTCACTATTTTTTAGATGTCGATCACATACTTAAAATTTGTAGACAGATTTTTCACACACAAACAAAATACACCTCTATTTCTTCACCTTATCACATATTAAAGTAAAACACAGAACTAACTAGGGTGGCTCCTCACACGAGAAAAAATCTCGAATGAATGGGATACCACCCTTCTTTCGCTTGAGACTTTATACCATCCAACACACCGCTCGTTGAAAAAACCACTAGTCATTCAGATGCGTTGCCATTCCGAGTGAAGGAAGCTTGGTCGAAAAATATCCGGTATTACCACTACCTCGCGCGCCGATGGAAGAAGATACAGCGAGAGAAATTCTTCGTATGCAGGCGTTCGCCAGCTGCTGCGAGTTTAGTAGCGATGTTGCGAGATGTTTGTTGGTGCGTTCGCTGATTTATAAAGGCAGATGCGCTGACACGGAAAGACAGTTCTTTTTGCATATTGCGCTGAACTTTAAAGGCTTTTTTGATGACTTGACTGAGTTGTGAAAGGGGTTTTTTAACAAGAGGTAAAAATTGACACACATGCTTGGAATGACATGGGGTTTTATTGTAACCACACAAAAAAAAAAGGTTTAAAAAAAAAGGCCGACAGATGGCACTGAACAGCAAAACGTCAGTGACTCTGCCTGAGAATCGTGTATAAAAGGAGCTGTAATGAGAGAGAGAATCAGATACACCAGCAATCGCAGCATGTTGACATTACCAGAAAAGCAATGTTAGTGAAGCTCTACTATTAAAATGGGGAATCTGCTGCAATCGACTGACATCAATTGGCATGCTAAAAGACAGCATCCAACACCAATTTCTCATCATAACTACAGATATGCTGCACAGTGCTGTGCACAACATTGTCCCTCGGCTACAGCTATTGTTGCGGGATGACGGTGGACATGTTGAGCATTCGTTCTGAAGAACATCGTCTTTGCTTTGTCATAATTTGTAATCCTAATTATTGCTTTTCTTATCACATGAAGCGCCATCTGTCGGCCATCTTATGAACTTTTTTGTGGATACAATAAAACCCCATGTCATTCCAAGCATGTGTCTCAATTTTTACCTCTCTACCTACATTAATCCGTGAATTATTAATTTTTCAAATGTATACTGTATACTCATTTTCTGATCACCCTGTACTTCAAAAGAAAAATGTAATTTTGCTTTTCTATCATTAAAAAAAAAAATGTGTTCCTTTTATTTTGATGTTGATTGTTATTAAAGCAGCATTTCCAGCACCCTCTTTCTTTTGAATGTCACCATTGGACACTAATGTCAATGAAGCTAATTATCAGTGAGTCAAAAAGGGACCTCTCCTGTTTACCAGCCTTTATATTAAAAGAAATGAAAGAGCAGCATTTGTGCATGCTTGCACTATTCATGAGCAATTCAAGAAAAAATCTTCATTTACTCAATTAAGGGGCTACTTCACTCAGACGACAACACCCGCTCGCTAATGTTAATCCTATGGAGGAAATTTTTGAAGATATCTCGTTCGCATTTCAATATTTTTAAATGATTTTTTTTTGCATTGGATAGCTGAGGTCAATCTCTATGCACGCTCCTTTCTACTTTTTCGATTTTGATTACAAGTTTTTTTTATTAAGATACTTTCACTTTCGGAACCAGTTTTGAAAGTGAAAGCATCTTAATAAAAAAAACTTGTAATCAAAATCGAAAAAGTAGAAAGGAGCGTGCATAGAGATTGACCTCAGCTATCCAATGCAAAAAAAATCATTTAAAAATATTGAAATGCGAACGAGATATCTTCAAAAATTTCCTCCATAGGATTAACATTAGCGAGCGGGTGTTTTCGTCTGAGTGAAGTAGCCCCTTAAGTTCTTGCTTTTTGGTAGAGGTGTACTGAGTATATTTGGTATTACTCGGTACTCAGCCAATTTGCCGATTAGTTCAGTATTCAGCTTGTAAATTTTTTAAATTGGCTGATAGAAAATAAAACTTACCAGCCACGCTAGCTGGTAGAATATTTCCACTTTTGCTAACCCTGGCAAGACCCCCTCCCCACCCCCCTCTTTCATCCCAGCGATGAATTCAGACTCTTCTCTTCAAGAGGTATTCCTGATGCTTGAGGATAAGGAGGCCAATATGGAGTTTCAGAGGGATGTGGGGAAGGAATTTGCACCTCTACAACACTAATGAGCATCCTAAATCCTCTAGGGGGCCTTTCAATGTTCCTGGGAGGCAGTGATGTCTAGGATGTGCTACAGTGTGTCATTTAAGGAAAAATTGGAGAGGGAAAATATGTATAAGAAAAATTGTGATGGGTCCTTCAGGATGCATAATTTTTCCTTGAAAAAACACAAAAGTCTATTATAAATACATTGAATAATGTCTTATTTCTAAAAGAAGGAGCCACTTTTTTACTAAAGTGTTTTTTTTCAAATCTTTTGTGTTTTTTCAAATCCTTTTTTATAAAAGGAGCCAGTTTTTTAAAATTAACTGTGTCCTAAAAATCCAGGATATTAAAATAAAATCCTAGTGATATTACTGTGGATATGTTGTGCCCCTTCTCCTGAATTCATCACTGGCTGTTGTAATGTATCATTTTCATTTACACACAAAATTGGTGAAGTGATACGTAAATGAAATTACAATGGGTCCTTTAAGATCCATAATTTTCATCCTGAAAGGAATCAAAATTTTAGTAACTAATTAAAGAAATACATACTTTCTATTAAAATGTTAAAAATTTCTTATTTATTACTAGATAATTGTACTACATCCATACCAGATATTTAAGGTATCTCAGACTCCAATTTTGGAGGTGGTATGCCTTGGAATTAGATTGCTTGTTCACAGTGCAAAACTCATCTGAGATAACTCATTGAACATCTACTAAATATACTAAAACCATCCCTAAAATTTATCTAACTAACAGTCCAAGTCTCATCAAAATCCATCCTGTAGAACTTTTCAAAATGAGCTAATCTTTCATAATCGGGTTCATCTGATTATAGAACCGCCCCCCATAATTCAATAACTGAGGAAAGTAGGGCAATATATTATATACAAAAACCTTCGCCGAAAAAATATCTAACTAACAGTACAACCTCATAGAAATCCGTCCAATAGATCTCAAGTTATAAGCTGCCACAATGAAATTCTCATCTGCATTTTATATAAGTAGATGTATTCATATTTATATTTTAATAATGTACCCCACTTGGGAGCTCAAAGGCCGTATAGTGAGTACCACTGACCTACAGAAATCTTAATTGTTGAGCTTATTTTATAGTGTTAGTGTGAATAATTTGATCACTCAAGGAAAGTTATGAAGACACATGTAAATTACATCAGTCAAATTTAAGGGGTCATCCATTAATTATGTCGAACAATTTTGGTGTTTATTTAACCTTTCCTTCTCAATGGGACAGGTTGTGACACTCCAGCAACACACTCCACTCCTGTTGTGAAGACATAATTTTTGTTGCTTGAGAACTACTGGTTTCAGTTGCAATTCAGAGTAAAATGGAAAATGTAGGGGATACTGGTACACAGTGGACCAGTTTTTCAGTTAAAATTTTTTTCCTCTTCAATAGACAAACTGATATGCATGAAAATATTTTTGAATAATCCTTAAACCTTTAAACATGCATCATAATTTTCTCAGAACATAGTTTTCAATACATCTTTCAATTTTTTTTTATATGCACCTGTAAAGTGGACCAGTGTGCCCCAGAAGTGGGGCACACTGGTCCACCCATTGGGGCACAGTGGACCGATATTAGGTATTATCTGAAATACAATATAAATTTATTTTTCATTAATCTAATTCTTTTTTACTTCCCCTTTACCCGCAAAATAACATAGTAATATAAATTTACAAGTAACATTTTGAAACAAAAACAAAACAAAAAAATTAATTATATTTTGAAAATAATAACAGATTCCTACAGGAACAATTGCAATTTAGTTGAAGTTATTACTAAGTACAAAAAAATCAGCACACATTAAAATTTGCCAATGAAATTCCAAAATACTTATGAGTAAGATAGAGCCTGGAATTTTCAAGAAATAATTTGGGTCTGAGAGCAACATTATGAAATCATTGACATCAACAGCAGATTCATCTACAGTTTCGGGAGAAATAAACTGATTTCCATTCAATTTGCGTCTTATGAATCTTACTTGAATAGAATCATCACCAATTAGACTACAGTTATATTTATCAAAGGCAGTAAATACTAAACACAATATTTCTTACTTTACTATGTTAAATAAATTGTTATTTTTCTTTATTTACTTTATTTTACAGTTAAATAATTACTTTTAAACAATATTTCTTTATAGAAAATAAGCAACTATTAAATATTTTAAACATTCTGCATTACAGGAGCAGAGTGGATTATGGACCACTGTGCCCCAGGAGTGGGTGGTCCACTGTGTCCCATATGGAAATTCAATAAATAATCATATTAATATTGTTTATAGCTTTCTTTTAAACATATTAACTTTAAAGTTAAATAAAAACAAGTATCTTAGCTTTGCAAAAAAGCTGTTTTATCTTATTTATCTACAACCTTTAATTACTAAAAAAATAAAAAAATGATGATGACAAATTTTACTTTTAGAAGCTCAAAACCAATCAGGATAAAATAGTTCAATCTGAGCTAAACATATTTTTTGAAGGCTATAAATAATCAGTGCAGTGTTGTTGTCTATTAGGATAGAAGAAAAGCTTAATTTTTTTTTTAAATAAATAAAATATTAGGGGGTGGTCCACTGTGCCCATAGGTCTAGTGTGTACTGGTCTCCCCTATGCTTAATGTTATGATTCACACCCAAAATATAAGTTAACTTAGCTTGAATTTTGGAGTTGGTACTGTTTTCGCAGAACATAGTTTTCAATACATTTTTCAAAACCAAAAAAAAATTATATATACCCGTAAAGTGGACCAGTGTGCCATGGAAGCGGGGTACACTGGTCCACCCACCAGATCACAGTGAACCATTATTAGGTATTATCTGAAATACAATATAAATCTATTTTTAATCTAATTCTTCTTTATTTCCCCTTTACCTCCAAAATAACATACTAATGGGTTATTCTATGTCAACTGGCCTAGAGGCTCCACTCGACCCCTTTCAAATTTTATATAATTGATACAGGACATACATATAGGTATAAGATGGATTTCATTTTGGGCCTCTTACATATAGGGAAAAAATAATAAACTTCAAAAGACCTATTTTATGCGATATTTCTTCTTCGAAGATCTTCTCTTTCAACAAATTTAACACAAATATTTTTATTTACAATGATAAATGTATAGATAATTATCTTTTGTTGTGGTCCATGGTTGCTTCTGCTCTACCATTCTGAATGATTGGTAACCGCGTCACCAAGGGGTCACGCCCGATAGCCATGAAATACTAGCTCCTGGTTGAGTTTCTTTACTACATGCTCACAAGCCTAAATTTGAGTATCTAACAGGTTCACAAGTCTTCTATTATAGAAACTTCTTTGATGATGCTAAGCTTCAATTGGGTTGCTTCAGGGTTTCCAAGTCGTAAAGAACATCTAATTATGGGTTCAGTTTATCAAATTTTTTTATTGATCGAGATTACAAGAGTTTTAGGTAAACTGCAGGGATCACTCTAGAGAGTTTCAGAGGGGCGGCTCGCCCTCATGCCCTTTTTAGATAAAATCCCACCCTCCTTGCCGTTTTTCCAGGTATAATTTTACCCTCCTTGCCCTTTTTCCAGGTAGATTTCTACTCTCCTTTTATTCCTGGGTAGAATCCTGCTTTGTACTTTAAAAAATTATTTACCTATCTTTTATTTTTAGGATGTTATTATGGTACATCAGGGAGTACTCATCGTTCCCTCTTTATTTCTGTGTGAAGTGCCCTGGTATGTCTAATCTTTGACTTTGATTGATTCATCTTTCCATTTATCATTTTTTCCATTGAACAAGACATAAAGGGTAACTAAGCATCATTGATTAATTTCACCTAGTAAAATATAGTATTAGATCAGGCATTATGGCCTTTGACCACATAATAAGTTACATAAGTTCTATAAAAAATTTGAGAAGTAGCTTCAGAACTTTTATTTTGTAGCTTTTACAAAACCAGTTTTGCTAAAACCGGGAAAAAGTTATCTGGTGAATAAAAATTTTAGAGAGAGAGGTTCTTGAAAATCGCAGGAAAAGGGGGAAATGACCGTGCATATAGTAAACAATTTTACAATAAAAATCGAGAACATAAGTTTCATTTTGCTGCTATTTTTAATACTTTTCGAACGGTGAAGTTATGGAAATTAGAAATGTTATTGGATTTTTTAAATTAAGGAGTACTTTAAGCTGTTGCCAGACTACCCTCCCCACCAGTATATTGGTATGTGCACTTATTACAAAAATGCCCTTTTTATGAAATGATGTGCCCTTATTATGTGATGTGCGCCCTGCCCTTTTTTATGTTCTAGAATGATCCCTGAAACTGTATTGCTTACTCAATGTTGTTGCTGTTGGAACTCGAACCGCAGCTATTATATACTCTTCTGTAATCCAACAAAGGTCTTATCTAGTGCGCCAATAAAACATTTTGGCAGCTCCATGAGGGTGCATAAAATTTATTAAGACATCGCGCTCTTCAATTGATATTTCACGTACATTTCTAATCCACCAATTTCTGTCATAGATACAGGCAATATACTGTCTAGGCTGTATATCGGAAAAGAATGCATGGTGAAATGCAGTCTTAGCCCTCTCGCCAACATGTGTTATAAAGAATGGTGCATCATTTGTTATTCTACTGACACGAATTGGGTTTTTATTTACGGGTACAAAATGATGATGACGTTCTCTTGTGCCAGAAACTGTGTATCCGCTTTAGAAACGCTCTTCTTGGTCAGCTTGTACTGCTTCAATTTATTTTTTTTTAAACAAAAATTAATTTAATTTCTATTATGTTCTTTTCACATAATTTATATAGATCCATCAGAGTTAAAATTTGATTTTTAATTGGTCTTTGAAGGCTTGCTCTTGCAGCTAGCCGCTTTACAGTTCCTCCTATTCCGTCACAGGGTGATTTTCCATGGCTTGTACCAAACAAATTCCACTCTGCAGAGATTCCAAAGTCACTCTATTGATAACAAAGATTCAATATATTTTTTAAATTCTTGCAGCAGATCCATCACTAAAATAATGTATATGAAAAGAAAAATGAACTCCATTCATAAAAATAAATTAATTTTCATACAGATAAACATATTTTCAGAGTTCAAAAGTCTTATGTAAGGAATTTTTGGGATGGACTTTGTTCAACAGTCAAATTCTTTGAAAAAGAGAAATCTCGGAAAAACAGTGTAAAATAGGTTTTTTTAATTTAATTATTTTTCCTTTATATGTAAGAGTCCCAAAATGAGATAAGAGTTTTCCTTATAGATTAAAATGCACTCTTTTCAGTGGTACTAAAGGTAATCAAATCAAAAGTGTTCCTTTTGAGATATACGTTTCTGAAAATGGGGTAGAATTGATGATTTTAATTTTTTAAGAGATTTCAAAGCAGAATAAATGAATGAATATTTAAGTAGGAAAGAAACAACTTCAGCAGCTCTATGACATCTTTATAGGTAATATATTGCTAAAGTGACTAATGTTTAAATTAATTTATTCAGTAGATACAGCTTGTTAAAGAAAGGGTAAAATTCATCGCGACAAGCCATATGTCCTACTTAGAGCACAAGTAATCACGAAGATAATGATGTGCGATTTTTTATACTCCAATTATGTTTTTCAGCACAAAAAGTTTTACTAGATCACCTATTTTTAATAAGTAAGATTTATTGTATCTTGAGAAATAAAAGAGCAAAAGTAGTGATTTCATCATTTTTTCTGCGACCATGAAATAGTCAATTTTACTGAAGCATCCCCAGGAAGGAAACATCTTACATGGCTATCGGGCGTGACCCCTTGGTGACGCGGTTACAATCATTCAGAATGGTAGAGCAGAAGCAACCATGGACCACATCAAGAGATAATTATCTATACATTTATCATTGTAAATAAAAATATTTGTATTAAATTGGTTGAAAGAGAAGATCTTCGAAGAAGAAATATCGCGTAAAATAGGTCTTTTGAATTTTATTATTTTTTCCCTATATGTAAGAGGCCCAGAATGAAATAAAGTTTTCCTTATAGATTAAGATGTGCTCTTTTCAGTGGTGCTAACTGTAATCATATCAAAAGTGTCCCTTTTGAGATATATGCTTCTGAAAAGTGGGTGGAATTAATGATTTTAAATTTTTAGAAGATTTCACAGCTGAATAAATTAATGAATATTTAAGCAGGGAAGAAACAGCTCCAGCAGCTGTATGACATCTTCATAGGTAATTAATTGTTAAAGTGGCAAACTTTTAAAATAAATTTTTTCAGTAGTTACAATATGTTAAAATATCGGTACAATTCATCGCGACAGGCCATAAGGCCTACTTTGAGGCCAGGTAAAGACAAAAGTATTCATTTGTGATTTTTAATACTCTAATTACGTTTTTTAGCACAAAAAGTTGTACTAGATCACCTGTTTTCAATAAGTAAGATTTCTTGTATCATGAGCAATAAGACGGCAAACTTGGTGATTTCCTCGTTTTTTCTGTGACCATGAAATAGTGAGTTTTACAAAAGGACCCCTAGCGCCCCAACTATACTATTTCTGACACTGACAGTTTGCATATGTCCATCTTATACCTATATGTATGTCCTGTATGAATTATATAAAAAATGAAGGGGGTCGAGCAGGAACCATGCCACAATTTAGACCACTTGATATGGAATGACCCTAATATAAATTTGCAAATAACATTAAAAAATTTTTTTTTAAATGTATTATATTTTGAAAGGAACAATTGCAATTTAGATGAAGTTATTACTTAAGTAAAAAAAAATCAACGAACATTAAAATTTGCAAATGAAAGTCCAAAATACTTATGAGTAAGATTGAGCCTGGAATTTTCCTGAAGTACTTTTGGGTCTGGAAGCAATATTACGAAATCATTGACATCAACTAATTCACCTACAGTTTATGGAAAAATAAACTGATTTCCATAGAATTTACGCCTAATAAATGAGCTTGAGTAGAATCATCACGAATTAGGTTACAGTTATATTTTTCAAAGGCACTAAATACAAAACAAAATAATTCTTAGAATATTAAATTGTTATTTTTCTTTGTTTGCTTTATTTTACAGTTAATAACTACTATTGTCTATGATCGTGAATACTGTGTGTGTTTTTGATCGATTACGAACCATTGTTGTCTTTTCTCATATATTTAATCACACAGCACACAGACGTAACGAGTACAGAACATTTATAAACACATAATAGTAAACATGGTGATATTGGGGTAATAAACCCGCTAATTAAGCTTGTTTGATGACATATGTGGGGAATATTCCCGCTGAACCAAAACAGAATAATTGGGGATAAGACCCGCTAAAACAAAACGTGCCCTTTCGGCAGCTAGAGCAACAACCAACTGCTGGGTCACATGACCGCAAAACTGCGGAGCTCGTTCGGCATGCGCACAAGGTCCGAACATGCCGCCCCGCCTTGCAATGTGTATAGCACATTCAAAATTTGTGAAATATACTGTTATTACAAGAACTATAAAAATACCAAATGCAATAAAATAGAATTACAATACAAATACAATAATTACAAGTTGCGATAACAATGTTACTATATAAGCACAATAATAAAGAAAATTCAATGCTAAATAAGGGTTAAATTATTTTCCAAAAAGCAGTTCGATATTGTACTTAAGAAACCTTAAATGTAAAATATATTATATAAACATTTTACTGTACAATACACTTTAAATCAAATAAACAAAAAGAAAAATAAGCATACAATTATTAAATGTTATCAATGGGTAGAATACACAATTTAGATACTGACCTAAGGAAAACATTCGAAGCAGTTTTTATCTTGGCAACCCTAACATTACCATCTTTACCTGGTATAACTTCTAAAATTCGTCCCAGCATCCATTTGCAGGGAGGTAAATTGTCTTCCTTTATTATGACCATTGCTCCTGGTTTAATATTATCTCCTTTTTTCTGCCATTTTGTACGATTTTGGAGATGACTCAAGTAATTTAACTGCCAATTTTTCCAAATTAACTGGACAAATTTAGTCACCCTCTGCCACCGAGATAATCTTGATTCGCTAATATCTATCAATTGGGGTTCCGGAATTGCATCAATAGGCCGACCAATTAGGAAATGGCCCGGTGTCAATGCGTCAAAATCATTTATGTCGGTCGATAATGGAGTTAAAGGACGCGAATTTAGTATCCCTTCAATTTGGGTGGTGATGGTTTGGAATTCTTCTATCGTTAATCTAGCACCCTTTAATGTTCGTTTTAGATAATATTTGAACGATTTTACTCCGGCCTCCCATAAACCACCGAAGTTGGGCGATCTGGGAGGAATAAACTTCCATTCAATTGCTTCTGAAGCTAAATAGTTAGCTAATTTTTCATCTGGTCTACGAACTAAGTCATGAAGTTTACTTAATTCGGATTTAGCCCCCTTAAAATTTGTTGCATTATCCGTTATAATGGAAGAACATTTTCCTCGCCTAGAAACAAAACATTTAAGTGCGGCGATAAAGGTGTCGGATGTCAGATCCGTGACCAATTCTAAGTGCATAGCCTTGGTCACTAGGCAAACGAATATCGCAACATAAATCTTTTGAAAAATACCCTTCCTTTGATTTTTGTATTTAATTTCAAAAGGACCGCAAAAATCTGCTCCGGTATGGTAAAAGGTAAAATTTGGGGTTACTCTCTCTGATGGGAGATCGCCCATGATTTGGTTGGCAGTGACCGGATTATTCCTGAAACAGATTATACAATCATGCACTACCTTAGGTGCCAAGTTTTTCCCACTTACGGGCCAATATTGCATACGTACATAATGCAATAAACCCTGGGGTCCAATATGAAAATATTCAAAAATGAGTTTAGTAAGTTTATGGCTCTTCGGCAGTATCATTTGATGCTTATTATCAAAAGCCAAGTTCGAATTGCGTAATCTTCCGCCCACTCTTAAGATTTCATTGTCATCCAAAAAGGGAGATAAATATTTTATCTTACTTGAAGGAGGAACCCCTGACTCCCGTTTTAGGCTCCTAAGTTCTTCCTTAAACTCTAAACCTTGTACTAGTCTAATTAGACACGTTTCCGCACCCTTTATTTCTGGGGTGGTAAGACTGCCTCGATGCCGGTCTGCATAATCACTTTTACAATTGTAAATGAATCTATGAATGTAAGCTAATATGCGGAGTAGGTGAAGGTAGTTATTGCTGATATTAAGAAAAAAATCTACATTTTCAGGATTCCTGAAAAGAGAAAGAGAAATGTTAGAATTAGAGTCACTAATATCATTTCTATATTTTGATTTTGTTTCTGGCAAATAGTCCGTTTCTGGAACAGTGATAGTCTCATTTTCGATCAGTAAATCATCAGCTGCAAGAAAGTTTGGTCCCTTAAACCACATGGAATTGTTTAAAAGTGAATTCACACTAGCACCTCGAGTCAGGATATCAGCAGGATTGTCCTTGCTGGAGCAGTGATACCAAGAGTCAGAATTTGTTAGTGCATTTATTTCCGTGACACGATTTGCCACAAACTGCTTCCATCTCCTTGGTGAGCCTTTGATCCAATATAAAGTTATTTTTGAATCAGTCCAATAATATGCTGTAGCTGTTACTTTCTGATCAAGGATAGGCTTTATTTTAGCAGTTAATCTTGCACTCAGTAGTGCTCCGAGTAGTTCTAACCTCGGCAAAGTAATCTCCTTTATCGGGGCAACGCGACTCTTTGATGTGACGAGGTTGGTTTCCACACCTGTTTCTCCTCTTACTCTTAGATAAACAGCAGAGCCATATGCTGATTTACTGGCATCTGAAAACGCATGTAACTCAACATCTGTTAGTTGATTTGAGCAACTAAGGATTTTCCTCTGGATTTTTACTTCTGCTAAATTTGGAAGTTCTTCGCACAATTTTAACCACTTTTCCTGGACATTAGTTGGCAACTGCCCATCCCATGGTGTCTTCTTTAGCCATAATTCCTGAAATAGGCATTTGATTCTAATGGTGAATGGTGTGAGTATACCTAACGGATCGAAGATTTTTCCAACTGCTTGCAATAGGAGACGTTTTGAGCTCTTTTTCGATGACAGGAATTCTATCAGACTTTTAATTTCGAATGTCAGACAATCCTCTTCTGTTTTCCAAGACATTCCTAATACTTTAGTCAAGTTACTCCCCAGACTTACAGTAGCATGTTCTGCCTGAATGTCAAAACCTTCCTTTTGCCAACACTTTATTAGATCCTCATTATTTGTTATCCATTTTCGAAGAGTCATTCCTGCTTTAGACATTATTTTCTTAGCATTAAGAGAAACATCAAGAGCTTCCTGTAGAGTATCTTCACCTGAGATGAAATCATCTACATAAATATATTTATCGAGTAGGTGAACAGTCCTTGGATATAGATTATCAAACTTCTTTATGTGTTCTTTTATTGTGGCGGATAGTAGGAATGGAGAAGCATTGACTCCAAAAAGAACACGTTTGAATCTAAATATTTTTAATTTTTCAAGAGATCCAAAATCATTATCGTACCACAGAAAGTGTACAGCATCGCAATCTTTTTCAGCGAGGGAGATTTGAAGAAACGCCTTCTCGATATCAGAAGAAAAGGCAATTTCATTTAATCTAAAATGGATTAAAATGTCGAATAGAAATGGATTTAAGTTGGGGCCTGGCCACAGGCAATCATTTAGGGACAACATATTGTTATCATGGGAGCTGGCATCGAATACGATGCGGACCTTTGTAGTGAGCTTATCTTCCTTACAGACAGCGTGATGGGGCAGATAGTAAACAGCCTTGTTTAAAACAGGTTCATTCTCATCCACCTGCTCTATAATTCCTCGATTTAAATAATCTACTATTATTTCAGAATATTGACGGTAAAGTTCTGGATTTCGATAAAATTTTCGTTTTAAACCTTCCAAACGTTGCTTCGCAATATTAAAATTATCATTTAATTCCTTTCGATTCCTTTTCCAGGGTAATTGAACTTCATAACGATCACCTGTAAATGTCACAGTTTTGTCGAAAATCTGTTGCGCTTGATCCGTTTCCGTTAATTTAGGATCATCATGTTTTATGCCGATAGATTCCAGTTCCCAAAATTGTTTCAAATTATCATTAATTTGATCGAAATCTCTAACAAAATAACACATAGAAAAATTACTTAATGACACTTTTGCCTCTAGTGTCCCAGTTGGAATCTTGCAAAAATAGCTTATCGTTAACTTTAACCGATGTATGTTTTAAAATTCTGTAAAATAGTTCAGCTCCGATTAAAGCATGAATTTTTCCCGGTTTGAAAAATGTGGGATCTGCTAATTGCACAAAATTCGGTAGATTAATGTCCGATACATTTAATTGTGTCGATGGAATTACATCGGTGATCTTTGGAACAATTAAGAAGTCAATGTTCTCTTTGAAAGTTTCATCCGCATTGGAAATTACACTAGAAATTTTATTTTTTATATTATGAGTAGATCCGTTTAATCCACTGACAGGCACGTTAATTACTCTTTTCTTTAAATTTAATGCGTCAGCACATTCCTTAACTAAAATATTTACATTACTAGCCGAGTCCAAAATTACTCTAAATCTTCTTCTTTTTCCGAGATTATCTTCCATAAAAACAAAACACGTGCTCAATAAAATAGATCGCTTTTCAGTATCCGCGCCGAAACTATTCAAGGCCTTTAACGAATCATCATTATTTATTGAAATGCTTTCGCTTTTGACAGAAGAAGTAGGGGAGATGAAGCGTGGAGAGGAGGATTCGGTAGTAATTTCGTTTTTTGATTTATTCTCTTTTTCTCGGTGAAGCAATGAATTGTGTCGTAATCCACACGTATGACAATTATATTTTGATATACAAGAATTAACAATATGATTTTTGTTCAAGCAATTAACACATAATCTGTGTTGTTTCACAAATTCATATCATTCCGATGTATTCATTTTCAGAAACTGAGAACATTTGTTCAAATTATGAGCAGACAGTTTGCACAGAGCACATATTTTCACTTTTGATTTCTCACTAGAATTAAGCATGAAGTTTTTTGTTTTATGGAAAGGAGGAATGTTTTTATTTAAAGGTTTTGAAGCGGAATGTCTATTTACACTTTCTAGAGTACAACTTCTGTTTTCTAGAAATGACATTAACTCTGCGAATTGAGGGTATTCTGTTTTCTTGACAGAATATTCAAATAATTTTCGTGTTTCTTTGTCTACCTTTTGTAATATGATATTAATAAGGATAGCATCTGAAAGATTGTTTTGTTCATATTCTAAAACTTTTAAAGCCCTTAAGTTTTTATTTACACAATCAATAAACGATCTCAATTCTTTTGAGGATTCGTGATGGATTTTTTCATAGTTAATTATAGCTGACAAATGAGTGTCTATGAGTAAACGATGATTTTCAAATCTTTCAGTTAGTGCCGTAAATAATGAATCGAATGAATCATCAGCACTTTCTAACTGTTTTGCTTCGTTTTTTAGCAATGCTCGCAAATAAAAGAGTTTCTGTGCATCATTAAGTTGTTCATTGTGAATAATTAAATTTGTAAATTGAACTTTAAAGATGGACCACTCTTCATATTTACCATTAAATATGGGTAATGGGGTTTCGGGCAATTTAACTTTAATGTTATTAAAACCTCTAGAATCAGCATGCAAATTTGTTTCAGAAACTTTGAGATTTTTAAGAAATATATTGAGACTTACTTCTATTTTTTCAGTTCTGCTTTCAAGGTCATCCAGTTCCTTTTCGATTTCCGGTAAATCCTTAATCTCCGGGATATCGTAATATTTATCCCGTATTTCGGACATTTTTGTTTGAAGCTCCGGTAGTTTTCGGAGTTTTATTTCGAGCTCAGTACTCGAGCAAGTACTTTCCTCCGTGTTTTCTTGTACAAATTTTTCCAGTTTTGTAATGGCACCTTTTAGAGCACCTTTCGATCTGTTTAATTTTTCCATAGCAGCTATTCGGCTGCGTCTACGACGGACCACTAAATGTCTATGATCGTGAATACTGTGTGTGTTTTTGATCGATTACGAACCATTGTTGTCTTTTCTCATATATTTAATCACACAGCACACAGACGTAACGAGTACAGAACATTTATAAACACATAATAGTAAACATGGTGATATTGGGGTAATAAACCCGCTAATTAAGCTTGTTTGATGACATATGTGGGGAATATTCCCGCTGAACCAAAACAGAATAATTGGGGATAAGACCCGCTAAAACAAAACGTGCCCTTTCGGCAGCTAGAGCAACAACCAACTGCTGGGTCACATGACCGCAAAACTGCAGAGCTCGTTCGGCATGCGCACAAGGTCCGAACAACTATAAAACAATATTTCTTTATAGAAAAAAAAGCAATTATTACATATTTTGAACATTCTGCATTACAGGAGCAGAGTAGATTTCAGAACACAGTGTTCCATCTTGAAGTTCAATAAATAATCATATTAATATTGTTTATAGCTTTCTTTTAAACATATTAACATTAAAGTTAAGTAAAAACAAGTATCTTGTGCAAAATAGTTGTTTTATCTTATTTATCTACAACATTTAATTATTAAAAAAAGTAAAATATGATGATGAAAAATTTTACATTTAGAAGCTCAAAACAGCCAATCAGGATAAAATGGTTCACTCTGAGCTAAACATGTTTTCTGAAGGCTATAAATAATTGGTGCCTGGCAGGAAACGCAACTAAAAGGGAGATATAAATGGGGAAAATACTTAAGATACGGTTTTTGGCATTGACTTTTCAAATCATACAGAAGAATAGAGGGTGAATGGGGAAAAATTTGTGTTCTGAACTCAGAGGCGGATCCAGCCCTCCATTTAGAGGGGGGTCATGTCTATTTTGGAGGAAGGGGGAGGAGGATCACATGTCTTCGTGACAATTTTTGTATCTCAAGTCCAAATTGGCTATTTTCTAACCTAACCTGAATTCATTTTCATTCCTAAATGCATGAAATTTGCAGTATTTTCGTATATCAGGGTTGCTACTGGTCAGAATTTTTTTCAGGGGAAATACCAGTAATTTTTTACTCGCCATATTTGAAACTCGCCATATTTGATCGTCCGAATAGGCGAAAATTTCAGTAAGAAATTACTGCTATTTTCTCTGAAAAATTTCTTGAGCCATAGCAGCCTTTGTAAATGTATAAATTTTGTGGGTTCTATGTTCTATTCAGGTGCCAAGAAATAGGATTTACCATTTTAATTTTTTATTTTATTTAATTTTGCAGAAAATGTTACCAAAGTTCACATTTTAAGCCGACTTTTGAGGCTCAACAGTCATGAAAATTTCGTCTTGAGGTTGCAATTGGATACAATTCAAGATGTACGACATTTATAGAAAAATATAAAACGATGTTCAATTTTTTTATGCTTAAACAATAACTGGAATTCTTCATGCATTTCTGTGTAAAAATAACTCTGTGAATGTATCAATAAGATTAGCATTTTTAACGGAGAAAAAATATGTATATCAAAACACCATTTATGTATATTTATATTAAAAAAGTATTATTTTATAGAAATGTTCTTCGTTTAGAGGGGGGTCATGACCCCCCCCCCTTGGATCCGCGCTTGTCTGAACCATAAACCAAATAATCAATCCAATGCTGTTGTCTATTAAGATAGAAGATAAGTTTAAAAAATAAATAAATAAAATATTAGGTGGTGGTCCACTGTGCCCATAAGTCCAGTGTGTACCTACTGATCTTCCCTAGTAATAAAAAATATTAATGTAATACAAATACCTATAACACAAAACAGTAATTTAGTAATGACATCTGGTATAAATAACATATAAATAAAGTAAGTTACATGTGACAAGTAAAAACTAGTCGGATGTGTCAATCTCAAAGCTTTCTTCTATCTCACACAGGTTTCGCATACACTAAAAAGAATCAGCACCAATTTATATCAAGGTCTAACTGAATCTAAGTTTTATTAAATTCTGTGAATTAGTTCTTGAGATGTGACTATTGCTAAAATCATGTAAATCTTGAAAAATGTAGCATAGCAGCACCACCTGTTGGAAGATTTAGACCAAAACCTAATCAACAACAACTTATGTCAATGTCTAACTGAATCTAAAGTTGGATGAAAATCCGTGCATTAGTTCTTGAGATATAGTTATGGTATTAATAATGAAAAAAGTAGCATAACAGCGCCACCTGTTAGGCTATTTACACCAAAATGTAAGCAGCATCTTTTTATGTCAAGGTCTAACAGAATATGAAGTTTTATGAAATTTCGTGCATTCGTTCTTGAGATATAGCTATGATAAAAATCATAAAAAAAGTGGTATAGCAGCGCCACCTGTTGGGATATCTACCCCAAAATGTAATCAGCATCTATTTATGTCATGGTCTCACTGAATTTGAAGTTTGAGGAAAATGAGTGCATTAGTTCCTTGAGATAGAGCTATTGCGAAAAATGCAGCATAGCAGCACTACCTGTTGGGCAATTTTCACCAAAAACTAATCAGCACCCATTTATATCAGGGACTAACTGAATATAAAGTTTTATTTTGTCACATACAGACAGACCTAGACTCACAGACAGACATTTTTTTAAAATAGTCAAATCGTGTTCAGGACCTTCTAAAACGTATAAATCGGTCAAAAAACAGAAGTCAAAAATTTTCATGAATCCAATACACTTTCTTCTTGTAAAGACAGAAGAAAGTAAAAATATATGAAAGAAATATAGAAAGAAAATAATTTAAAACATATGTCACGAGTCAGCAGTTACCATGTCAACAGTTATATTTGGTTAACATGTAGAAATAAATAAAATAAGGGTCAATGTAATTAGTATTATTGGTGCCGTTGCATCTGACCTGGCCCGGATAAGACATAAATACCTTATATTCTATTTATTTATTTATTTTATCACATTTATCATTTTAAACAATGTTATGTATTTAATAATGTTAAATTACTTTGAACATGATTGGGAACGATAAACAAGATAGGCAATTGGCAACCATTTTTGGCAATCTATCTCCGTAAGTACCTTAAACGGTTCTACTCTCCACTATTTACAAATATTGGTAGAAAGACTTTTCTTAGAAAAAAAATTTAATTTCAAGCTATGAGGAGGATATTTCAAATCTCAAGACACCTTTATAAACTGTGTTTTAATAGGAACGATTCACAAATAACATCAGGGTTGCATCTTTTTTTCCCAAGTAAATATTCACTTTTTCTCTGACTGCAACTTCGATCTTCCCAAATGAATTTATGCTTGGCTGACCTAGATTGAGAACGTTAAGTACTTATCAATAAACATTCTGTTAGAAAATCTAGAATTTATTTGTAGTAGTGCTCACTGTGGAAAGAAATAGTGCAGGGTACTAGTCACTAGAAAAGATAACAATTGAAGCAGAAAAAAGACAATAATTCAGTAAAAATTGGGCATTATTGCAAAAGATAATGTATTATTGCATTTAATGACGACAATAAAATGCACTATTTAGGTATGGTAAATAAAGTACCGACTTTTTTCCTTTTTTTAACCAAAAATTTTTTTTATTCCATATCTGATTATTATTAGCCAATTTAATTAGCAAAATATATTAACAGTACCATGCGAAGCAGGGGGCAAAGGGGACCTTCGCCCCCGGGTGTGGAAATTGAGGGGGCGCCAAATTTATACTACCAACTACGGTTTAATTTATTTATTTATTCATTTTTTGGTCATCGATCATTTTCTGGGGAATTTCTTTTTCTCTCTTCAACATTATTTTTTTTTCTGTCGCAAAATATCACATACTCTCCACTAAACAAGTGCAATTTTCTCTTATGCTATTTAGTTGTTTCCAATTTTTGAGTTAAAATTAAACCTTTTAAAGATCCAAAATAAACTCGAAATGTTTATTCAATAGAATTTATTTCTCTTTCTGTACTTTATCAGTTTTGTGTTACCTGTCACTAAAAGAAAGGGGAGGGGCACCAAATTGAAACTTTGCCCCAGGCGCAGTTTTCTCTTCACACGGTCCTGGATATTAACTAGTGCTCTGCAATATTACTTCAGAAGTTTCCAAAATTATTATGATACAGGGCATAGATGCCATATACACACCACATTGGCACGATTACAACAAAATGTCCATTTCATGCCTCACATGGTAACCCGGTTATTTTATTTATATTGCTGTTTATTTACTTTAATTTTTTATTTTAATTCTATAAATTATTTTTACTATGTATATCAATATTTATTTATATCAAACTATCATTTATCTATTTTTATTTCCTTTTTTAAAATAATAGAAGCTATTTCACTTATTACGTTATTTTACTTTTACATTGAAATAAAAAATCACGTGCTATTATTGCATACTATTTGTAACTAATATTCAAAAACAAAGTTTTCGCCAAATTGGCGGGGGGTTGATTATTGACGGCCAAATATCTACACATGGGATATAGGCCCGGGGGAGTGCCCTTCGTGGGGGTCTTTCTAAGGGAACCTAACCCGTATTTACGCATGGATAAATCCACGGCTCGAAGAAAACCACGAAAACTTCGAACGATTAGGCCGACGGGCGCGATTGGGATCGAACCCTGCACCTCCCGTCTACCAGCTTCGAGAGCACAACCTCTCAGCCACTGGTGGGGCGGGGGGGGGGGGGGATCGCGCCAATGTGGTGCGTATATGACATCTGTGCCTGATACAGTTATACAATAAATGCAGCAAAATTATTTACTTGAATTACTAATAATGAATTGGAAAATTGGAAAATTTACAAATGTCAAAAGCAAATTAATGAATGAAAATAATACATTTTAAAACGAATACAATTGGACAAGATTTTTTTTTGAAGTAACAGAAGACAAAACCGGTGTAATAAATTTTATGTATAATAAAGGTTCCCTTTGGTACACTGGGAAATATTAAAGTAAATATGAGGAAGAAATGAAATCTTAATAATCACCAAAACCATTTGCAATTAAAGACTCGGCGTTCGAAAAAAATAATTCTCACATGGTTACACTCACGTTTATGAAAGCAGATAAAAATCTTGATGATGCTTGAATATCCGCATTGAGAACATTTGAATATCCACCCAACATTCCATCTATCGTTGCAGGGACAGTTTCCCAATACGATTTACCTTTCGTGTAAAATTCAGAAGTATTCATCATAATGCTCTGCAAAAAAATTTAATAAACAAACAAATATTAATTGATTGGTTGGTTAGTTAGAGAAAAAGGTCTACAATATCAGGCAAATTGGTTTGTTGGTTGGTATTTATAGTGTGGCATGAAATGTGTAGAAAAACATGGAATGAAAGGATCAGCTGGCTTAGCGCCTTTCTGATTGGCTCGCCAGATTTTGGACCCTAAACCTATGCGATCAACGCGTGATATGATTTTTTTTTTTTAATTTGGGCTTTATATCTTAATAAATATGACATGTTGCATGCCTTTCTGCAATATCGACAGTTGAGCGGACTATTTTGATCCAGATAATAAAATCTACCCCCCCCCGTCCCCACAAGAAAAAAAAAAAAGAAAAACATGGTTTAAATTTAAGATACCTTCATGTATCTAAAATTTGACTCAAAAGGAGAGGGTGGTGAGCAGGATGGCAGAGATTCAAATTATTTTTGTGTGAATCTCATTACAAATGTGTGTTATTTCTGTAGGAAATGAGCTGTAGTTAGCTGTAATAAATTTCAATTTCGCTGTGTTTGAAAAAATTTCAACATGTTCAAACGGCACTTGTAACTAGAGATCGACCGAAATTTCGGTTTCGGCACAAAATCTTTGTTTCGCCGAATATTCGTTTTCGGCGAAACTGCTACCAAAATTTCGGTCTGACCGAAACTATCTGTATTTCAAAATCTCGTTCCTTCTTTCGGAAATTTTCGACTTTACTCAATGGTGTGAGTTGTATCGGCTCAAATGAGACACTGTTTATTGCTGTGAACTCCACTGCTTATTATTATCGGTCATGACTAATCCATGATACGAGTGTAAATTATAAAGCAAACAATGCATATACGACTAAACTTAAAAGACGCTTATCACTTGATCTTTAAAAGCTGAAAACTTAACAGTAATAGAAAATTTTTACTTTAAAACTCCAGATTGTTTCAAATGCTTTATGAGAAAGGTGTTGTTAAAACATATGAAGATTTACGAAATTTATTACCAAACATATATCGATATATGTATACTTAAAATATTTTTTTATTAGATGAAATTCGTATAATTAGAAACTATTTCCGTCTTATTGCTAAATTAATTACGTTTTATTTTACAAAAAATAGTTTTGGATAGAGGCACAGAGAGTCAACTTGGCACCGGAGATAAAATTTTCAAACAGGGGTACCATTTCAATATTTTCTTAGGGAGGCAGGGAGTGGCAAAGATTTTTTTTTAGGGGGGGGCGGTGAGTGAGCAAAGATTTATTTTGATCTTATTGTGCACATCCTAAAAGGAAATTGACAATTGTTACATTTTTATCCTTATATATATATATATATATTTAAAATTAGATAATACTAAATAGTGTTAAACATGTCTCACTTTGAGAATATTGAAATGAAAAATAAAGTGTATAATTAATAACTTCTAGGCTTAAAATGTTGTCCTAATGCTAATTTTCTTTTTTTAGTCAAATTGAACAAATTATTTTAACTTTTGTGCCCTTTACTTAAACTTTTACTTAACCCCTTGACCGCCGAGCAAAAGGGCAAATTTGTAATGTTGTTTTCTCTGTAATTTTTTTAAAATGCTTAAAAAATCTGAATTTTCAAACTTCAGATAAAAATCTTAATTGCGTATATAAGTATAATCCTTTAGACTAGAGAGTATCAATCATTACTTAATGTTTTAAAAATGCATTATATTTGTAGAATTATATTAATTTAAACAAACCTACAGCATAGTGAACGGATATATCAGGTCGCGGCGGGCGGTGAGAAAGTTAAGGAATTACTTTTACTTAACCAATACTTAACTGTGTACTTAAACAATTTAAATGCAAAATATTAGCGAACTAAAAATATGAATATATTTAAAAATTAAATATTCATTATTGAATTTGTTTTACATTATTTAACTGCATTGTTAATTAATTACTGATAAATGCCTATAATTATTGGTTGTTATAAAATAATAAAATATAAAAGTTGTATTATTCATGTTTCATTTTTGTTTGAAACTTATACACACACATATATATGTACGTTTGTTTCTTAGAAATGTGGTTCAATACACGTATAATTAATAAATTAATTAGTAAAGTAATTAGTTATTTATTAAGTATTTGTTATTAATTAATTAATTAATTAATAATTATATGCAGTTATGTATGTATTAAACAGTTTTTAAATTTTTTGACACTTTCGGTTTCGGTTTCGGCCGAAAGCGGGAAGATCACCGAAATTCGGTTTAGGTTTCGGTTTCGGTCTTAAAACCTGTTTCGGTCGATCTCTACTTGTAACATCTATCGCTCATACACCATAATGCTTTTTGTGTGTGTGCTATTAGAATAATTAAATACTAATAAAAAGTTATTTTTATTCCCGCCCCCCCCCCCCCCACCACACACATACACTCAAAAAAAGAAAAAACAAGTTTAAATTCAGTTTGACTTTTTACAGTCGACAGCAAAATAATTTGAACACCGGAACCCATCAAAAAATTACATAATCCGTAATCGTTTTCCTAGTTTCCGGTACCACGCGTAAATAGAAGCAAAGTTGGAAGTAAACAATTTCTCCAAATACCATACTAGCTTAACATGATAATAATTTAATTTAAATGAGTAAATAAACGATTTAAAAATTAACTTGAATAAATAACTGGCTTTGATTCATAAATATAGATATATGTATATTAATCCAACGTTGGTTGGCACAAAAAAATGGATCCCATTTTTTTCCTCTTTCATCTATGTCAGAAGTGAAAAAGAAGTATTTACAAATCAAATGCGTATTCTAAACTGCCAAATAGTTGCGTCACGGCGTCATCATTTAAAATTTCAGTAGCAGAATTGTAAAAGTGTTCTTCAAAACTGAAGTAATAACTGGGTGAGTCGGTATTCACAGGAGTACTCGCCGAATCGTCAGAGGGGGTCACAAAATCATTGGTGGCAGGCGTACACACAGATTCGAAATCACTTGGAGAGAGTGTCCTGCAGACAAGAAATACACTGCTTTCTACAACTAAATATCAATATTTTAGCACGAAAATTATACACAGACTTCGGAAAAAGTATATTTATAACTCATAAAAAATTCTGGGAATTTGGACAATAAGATTTTTTTTAAAGTTTAAATGGTAGTCGATGAAGAGAAAAAAAAAAGAACACTTCTTGCAAGCTGTTTTTACTTAGATTTTCGTTTAAAAATGTAAAATCATTCAACACTTAATTTATACATATCTAAGGCTATTTTCACCGGCAAGAGCAATGCCGGGCAGGTCAGCTTGCGTATAAAAAATTATTGCTTATTAAGTCCATCCAGTTAAAAATCAAAATTATATTAGAACCTAGTAATTTTTTTTTTTTTTTTTTTTTTTAATGAGTAAGTCTATTTGATTCCCCAAAATCCAGTGCCCAAGGCCAGGGATTTAGGCGAAAATCAGGCCTTGCAAAACATTTTGTAACTCAAATCGCAGTTCACATACATAAAGCAATGTAGCAAATATAAAGAAATAAAGACCGTATATGACTGACTGATTTGATACTTTTTTCCAGTTTGCATTTTTGAGTATCAAATATTAATTTAAAAAAATGTTTGTCTGTGTCCGATGGCTGGGAAAATCTATCGCGGGTATAGGTTTGAAAACGCGGATGATGATAGTCCAAAGCAGGTCCTAGTGCACCTGTGGATCAGATTTTTTTTTTTTTTTTTTTTTTTTTTTTTTTTGATAATTAGTCGAGATATTAATTGAAACCAGCAATTAAAAAGCGGTTGCCGACAATAACGTAACAGGTAGAAAAGCGTTCGTTTTTTTCTTTTCCTAAACGTGCATCAACGAACCGTTTGAAATATCGAAAAACCGGTCACACTCAATTAAAGCTCGCACTTTAGCGTTCTAAACGTCGCAATCCGTTCGAAAAAATATTATTGTTAACTTTTCAAAAAAGTTCGATTTCTCATTATTTTTTTACCTTCCTTTTATCGAAAGTAAAAAATTTCAGAGATAATAACTGGACTTAATTTCAGAGATACGGCTAAACAAAAAATACCCACTCAAAGCGGTTTCCTTTTTACTATTATTCATCACTGACACAAACTCTGAAATTCATAGACGATGAAATCTTACACTAGGTTTAGGGGACTAACTAATATTGCTGAAAATTTGGTATAAAAATCTTTACCTACGCATAATTAAAATAAAGTTTAAAACTGGATGTGTAATAGGGATAAATTAGACAATAAAAAATATTGCCTGATTTAAAAAAAAATAATTAAAGGCTTGTTTTATATTATCCATACCGAATTAGCACGGCATTTATAGCACGGCATACCGAATTAGCACATTAGAAACGGGCATGTTGCTAAAATGAAACACCGTTATTTGTAAGCAATCTAATGTGAGCCTGCCTCACCTCAATGTTATTTCTGGGGGTAATGTTTCGGCTGTATTATTTTAATTTTTTTAGCTATCAATATTTTGTTCACAACGCATCAAAGCAGTATTTGCTATCCATGAGTTTAAAATGTGTATTCAGGGACATCGCTAAGACTTTTTTGAATAATATGAAAAATTGAATAATATTACTAATAAGAATTGTAACTTTTGCCAAGTCTATCAGAAATAGAAAGTGTATTGTAGTTTTTATTATAGTTTTAAACAAATTTGGCAACTAAGTTTGTAAATTTGCCAAGTCTAACAACAGCATTCGCGCACGTCCACTTAGCGAGGGCCATGTGTATATTTACACAGTTTAATCACCCAAGAAGATAGCTAGATAGGCACAAGGGTGCCCCTTCCCCTTGAGTAAATATTTTATATTCATAAGAAATGTGAAATGAATAGCTGAGCTGATTTAAAGACTCCATGAAATGCCATTGTAGTGCTGCCATCTAGTTTAATAATATGGATATAATGCTTGCAGTACTGCCCTCTATTGTTTTTCACTTGTTTTAAAAACTAATGGAAAAATTTAATAAAAATGGAACTGAAAGGATGCACGGGTGTGACGTAAATTAGTCAGGTTTCACCATTTCATATAGTATTTAATTGAAAATATATATTGCTGAATGCACTTTTTAAAACAATTTTTTAATTCATATTGGCCGTAAATTGTTAGTACATAACAATCGCAGCGTGATCAGCACAAATAAGCAAAAGTTTACCGTTCGAAACAATGCGATTATTCGTGCACTTACCAATAAAAAACCAGCCATTTCTTGATTGATTTAAGGAGAAATTCGTGTAACTCTTTTAGGTAGATTTCGTAAAAAATACTACCTATTACATTCTCACCTAAGTTGGAATTTTTGAAAATTTTTGCAGATCTACACCGATCATGACTCCCAGAACCCAAAACCACCCCCCAGTTCAAAACTTTATCTATCTATCTATGTCACTTTTTTATGGACACGATAACTGCAATAATTCTGCACAGATCTCTTCGAAACTGATACATAAAATCTCGGTCAAGTTCGTTAATGGACAAAATCGAACCAAGGGGGGGGAGGTGGGGGGGGGGGGCTTTTTGTGAAACAGAAAAAAAAACTATTTCTTAATTATGATACGTATCGAATCCGTTTAAAGTTATTATTACTTCTAGGAGAAGGGCCGAAAATGTATGTATGACAGATTTTTGATATAATTAAAAATGGCCCCAAAGGGGGGGGGAAGGGGTGTTTTAGAAGAAAAAAATTTATAACTTCGTCAATTCATAAGATATCAAATCCGCTTAAATTTATTATAAATCCTCTTAATATTATATAAAACTTTTATATTGACAAGTTTTTTTATAGGACCAACGCTTATAGCAAAAAAAAAAAAATAAAAATAAAAAAAAAAAAAAATCCCTGCCGGCTCCGCCCGCAAGCAAGTTATTTTTCGAAGTAGGCGGTTCCAACTCCCGCATCTTTTCGAAACTGATACATAAAATCAAGGGGCATAAAATCTCGGTCAAGTTCGTTAATGGGCAAAATCGAACCGGGGGGGGGAGGGGGGGGGGCTTTTTGTGAAAACAGAAAAAAACCCATAATTTCTTAATTTTGATACGTATCGAATCTGTTTAAAGTTATTATTACTTCTAGGAAAAGGGCTGGAAAATTTATGTATGACAGATTTTTGATATAATTAAAAATGGCCCCAAGGAGGAGGAAGGGGGGTTTTAGAAGAAAAAAATTCATAACTTCGTCAATTCCCAAGATTTCAAATCCGCTTAAATTTATTATAAATCCTCTTAATATTATCTAAAATTTTTATAGTGACAAGATTTTTATAGGGCAGTCTCTTACAGCAAAAAAAAAAAAAAAAAAAAAAATAAAATAAAATAAAATAATTTTTTTTTTTTTTTTAAATCCCTGCTGGCTCCGCCTGCAAACAAGTTAGGTTTCGAAGTAGGCGGTTCCAACTGCCGCATCATGGCAAAAGGTCATTTCTTCCACAATTCCCAACAAACAGGTGCCCCACGGTCTGCGTCTTCGAAATCTACCTGTGCCTGTAGGCCGAGCCGTCAGGGATTTTTTTTCTATATACCAGTTCATTTCTGATACCTCATAATTTTCTATATACCAGTTCATTTCTGATACCTCATAACACAGTACCATACCATCAAACAGCAAAGGAAAGGAAAATAACTGCCTACTTGAAATAACAATTGCTTTTAACTCCTCAATGTGTAATTCATTTATCTAAAAATGCTCAATTACAAATCATTTCAAATTTCATACCTGCAAGTGTTTCGTTTAAAAATGAGTCCGTGAATGAGACAAAGTTTCGAGTCATTGAGCTGAGGGAAAAGAGAATGTCAGTCAAAGCCTAACATTGTAATGAATAAATATTTCAGAAATGGTGTTGTCATCTAGGTGTTTATAATTATAATTCCCAGTTTATTTCAGGAGTTTTCAAACGTTTTGACATTGTAGCTCCCCAAAACACACCAAAAAGCTTGCTTGCGACTCTTTCGTGGACAGGGATTTTAGTTAATGCATTGAATCCATTTGGTAGCACTTTCTGCTGACCTATATTTTCAGGATTCGTTCCACTATTTTAGAAAAGTAATTTTTGCCCTCTTTAAATAATAAACATTTATGAATAAAAAAAACGAAAAATTACTATTTGAAAACAGAGGTACTCAAAAGTTAAAACCGTACGTATCCTGCTTTTTGCACCTATGTCAGATACACAAAATGTATAAGGAACAGCAAATCACTTTTCTACATATTTGTAACTCTCTATTATCATGAGAATTTATTTTCTGCATAAAGTCTGATGACTAGATTGCTTTGTGTCTCGTGAACTTTCCTGTCCTTTGACTGCACCATTTCCCACTGGCAAATTTTCCTGCCAGGAGAAAAACAACTCATAATTTGACAATAAAAGCAAAAAATGTTCCCAGGCATTAATAATTTTACTATCATAAAAAATATTTTTAACAGATCTCCAAAATCCGGAATCGCCGCGGTGCGGCCGATTGCATATTTTCGAGGTTCAACTGTAGATGATAAATAATGAGGGAGGCCGATTTTGATATATAGGATAGACTAGCAGATCCGCCCGGCGTTGCCCATGTTTAAAAAATGGGACGATCATTGTAAATGGGCTTTGTGAGTTTTAGGCCCACAAATCGTATGGCAATCAGTATTTATATCGTAAATCTCTCCTTTCAAAAAATGATTTTTGAGAATAAGAGGAAATGTACTGCATTTTGTATAAAGGTTGAAATCCGTTCGCTAAAATGGGAAAATCATAAAAATAATTTATAAAGCATGAAATTAAAAAAAAAATATATTAAATAAAAATTCCCTTGGAAAAACGTCTTCCACAAAATATCTAATCAAAAATCAGCTACGGTTCTCTTATTCGTCCAATCATTCATAATCAGGTCCATAGCCAAAGGTTGCCGACAAACATGAGCGATGCTGGCAATAATGTAGTTTCAATCTTTATAAAAGTGACAATAATGATTAGAATTAGAACTGTCAATTTAATTTTGCGCAAAAATTACACTCGCTAAAATTTACAAATAGGCTGTAGACCCAATTACGAAAAATATCTCTTCTTATTGTTATTACTATCTTCATTACTCCTTTAGGGATTGAATATCGGAAATCTCTAAAATGCGTATTTAACCATCTTTTAGTAGATTTTCTATGCTACTTATTACGATGTTACCTAAAACGCCTAAAAGTGCTTCTGAAAAAGGGCGAAATGACTTAAAACTTCTGACATCCTCTTAGGGGTTGAATTTCGAAAAATCCTTTCCTGGTGAGTCTATTTCTATTACGTGTTACAAATACATACCCAAGAGTTCTTCTAGCTTCAATAGTTTCATCTGTGCACTGATGAATCAATCAGTCAGTCTGTCAGGTAGGACAAAGCCTCTTTCATATACACTAGTGTGCAAAACTTCAGCAACAAACACAAAATGCTAATTTCTGAACACGTGAGTACTCAAAAGGAAATTCTATAAACAGCAAGTGTAGAAAATAGGTACTACCCTAAACAGCACAGACAGTCGATGTGAAGTCTTCTTGACATCACAATTGTCACAGTCACTACAATGAACAGAAATGTGAGATCTTTCATTCGTCTCATTTTTACTCTCATTTGGTCACTCCACTGAACAGTCACCATGACTGCTGCTTTTTGACGAGTCACCAAGTGACTTTACAATGAAGTCATCTTGTGACTCTCATGTGACTGTCATTTTGACACTCCATTGTAAAGTCATCATGATAGCTGTTCTGTGACGAGTTCCCAAGTGACAGAAAATGAAATCATCAGGTGACTTTTCACAAAGGAATGCAATGATGACTTCACAATAGAGTGCCGATCACCGGAAAGTCACCATGCGACTTCATTGTGACATTATTTGGTGACTCATCACAATGCTCACAATGACTTCAATGTTCAGTCTTCAACTGACAGTGACTTGAGAATCACAAGGTGACTTCATTGTAATGCCACCTGGTGACCCATCACAAAGCGACAGTCACAGTGACTTTTCAGTGTTAACAATCATTTGAGAGTAATAATGAGACAGTGAAATATCCCATATTTTGATTCACCGTAGCGATTGTGACACTTCTAACCATGTGTAACGTCAAGGGGACTTCACATCGACTGGCCGTGCTGTTAGGGTAGTACCTCTTATTTACACTTGCTCTTTATAGAATTTACTTTTGAGTACTCACGTGTTCAGAAATTAGCATTTTGTGTTTGTTGCTTAAGTTTTGCACACCAGCGTAGGAGGTATAGATTAGGTACTGCAGGTGCTGAAATTGCCAGTGTCAGCTGATGCACCTGCGGGAAGGGTGGATGTCTTAGAAACATCGTACATTCCAGTGCAAAATGAAATGAATAGTATCTTGATTACATATGTTAACAAGACTACGCTGACATCACCTGTAATTAGGTTACCATTTAATTTCACTTTGCAGTGGGTTTTACGATGTTGCTATCCTCCTCCCCAGCTGGCAGTATTTTCATTATCCATACCACGTAATCTAACCTATATACCAAAATCATTGACGCTAAAACTGGCCTGCAAAAATGTGATGCTGCCTCCAGGACAGACTTTTTTTTTCAGAAATATGACACCAGGAAGTTAAAAGGTTGGACACACCTTCTTCAAGTTTGACCCATTTTTTATTATTTTTTTTAAAATACAGTAGAAGATCTTTATAACACAAACCTAAAAACACGAGGTTGTGCGTTATATAGAATTTTGCGTTATATAGATCACATTTCACACATAATCAAATTTAGTTTATAAAACATGGCCAAATATGTGTGAAACATACCAAAATATATTAGAGTATCTTTATATTGCATTCTTTATTGCCAGGAGTTGTGCAGATTATAATTTTTTGCATAATATAGATCATTCCACACATTGCTAAAGTTACTTTATAAACATTGTCCAAACATAGCTGTATCAAATCATAGCAATTTTTTCAGTAATAAGCTCTGAATTAAGGAGATAAAGTTGAACTAATGTATCAAATTAGTCTTCTTGAGAATAGGAACTATTTATAATGTGGGAATGCAGGTTGCGTCATAAAGATCTACTACTGTATAACCTGTATTTTCATCAAAACTGAATAAATGTTGAACTAGTGAAATGTTGTACTAGTGAAATGTTGTACTAGTGAAAATGTTGAACTAGAAAAATGAACAAGTACTTGAAGTATACAAGTTCTATGGAAGTTGATAAAAGAAAATTACTCGTAAGATTTTATTACGTTAGAAAAATCTAACAGAATAAAAATGTTATAAAAATAATTCTGAACAGACATTTTGTCAAAGTTACAATCGATGTGATATATGTAAATTAAGTAAAACATGTTTTATAAATCACATTCATTATTTCATCACCTTAAAACAACAAAATATTGCTTCTGCTGTTGAAACTGACGCAGTGTTAGATTAAAAAAAAAAATAAGACTGGAGTCTTCAGTAACTAAAATATTTCACTAAGATTTTTTAAAAATGACATCATTTTCATTAAATTTTATCACGATTGATATTGTAGTATCTCTATTTGCATTGTTCTCTATTTTCACTGAAATTTAGTTTCCTGGTATGGCAGCAAAATTAAAACATATAAAATTTCTCTGAATATGCAAAATTTAACACACAAACAATTAAATATTGTTATATAATTTTTATAGTGATAATATAATTTTTATATATATAATATATAATAATATAATTTTTATAGTGACGCACATTTCAATAATGAGAAAAATTACAATATACTTCTTCTAACTGCTAAAAAGCATAAAATAAAAACATTATAAGCAGTAAAATAAGTTTTATTGGACTGTTTGAAGTAATAAGCAGTCTGACTGTGATCTAATAAAACTTATTTTACTGTTTGCAATGTTTTTATTTTATCCCTTTTAGCAATTAAAATAAGTATATTATTACAAAGTGTTATAATTTGTTGTATTTGAATCCTCATTGTTGACAACAATAAATGCAATAATTAATAGAGCTTGGTTTCAAATTCACCTCCAAAAACCTTTTCTTGATTGTAACTTGCATTTTTTGCTGCTCTTGTAAAAAATTAGAAATGGCTGTAAATTATTTAATGTCTTGTGATTCTTTCTTTCTGTGGAGAAGTGGTTATGCTGCAACATAGAACTAGGAATATAATCCAGAAGGAAGATAAGGGGTGTTCTCACAGTATCTTCCTGCTTTCCCATTTGCCACAGGATTTTTTTTATTTACGCCGACTTTCAAAACTAATTCAAAGCAGGGGGATAGTATGGCATACTTATAGCTTTCTTGGCACCTTTTTCCCCTCGATATTTTCTTATTTATTTAAACGTTTGATATATTTGTTTTGATTTTGCTACATCTGTTGATGCGAAGGATATGTTATCCTATGAGTGTAAACATAATGCAATCTATTTAAAGCTTTGTTTTTAAAGTTACATATATTTTCTTTTTGTTATGGGGTGGAGGTGGGGGGGGTGTGTGTTTTTCCTAAATACCAATAAAATAATTAAAAAACAATAATTGGTTGCTTTTATAACTAATATTTAACGATATTTTCAATTTGTATTCCAGTATTTGATATCTTTATTTTTATGACAATAAAGAACTCCGGTCTAATTTCTTTAAATAACTCATAAAAAAATAACCTTGTTCAAGAATCAGTTTATATTCGTTATATTTTAAAACTTTCTTATGTAATGCAGCTACTTATAAAATAAACACATTCCTTTAACCCCTTCCCCCTCCGCTCCGTAATATCAACTAAGAATTGATTGTATCTTTTAAAGATTTTAAGAAAGAAACTGTACATATAAAAGTAAAAATTATATTAAAAAGATATACCTCTTAAAATACACAAACCAGAAAATAAAGGCAACTCTATTAGATTTTATAGTCTAAACTTACATAACTTATTTGAAAAGGATTAAATGAATTATAAATTAAGTGAAATTATACAGATGAATTTGACTTAATTGGAATGAATATTTGAATATTCGGTTGTATATATGGAATAATGAACGCAATAAAGGCAAAAATGAGGATGGGGGGTGGAGGTAGTGAATTTCTCCTTCACCTGATTTTAAAATTTAAAACCAAATCCTTATTTAAATTTAACTAAAATCCCATTTCTTCTGATGATTTTGAGGGGGGGGGGATATATTCTTCATAAAGGACTGAATAATTAAACAGTAGGATAAAAAATATATTTTTTTTAGTTAAAAGGATTTAAAAGTAATGCTGCAATCAATACTAGTTGAGTCAAAAATTTTTGAATTGATAAGCAAGGAAATAATTTTTCTTTTCATTATTAATTTTAATTTACTTATTCTAAATTTTTAATTACCTTGTCAAATATCTTTCCTAGATGCCATGCGAATACAAATTTGAGTTTAAGATAATGTTTTTTTGTTTTTTTTTTTGCTTTCCTATAGGTTACTTTACTGCTGCATACTTTTGTTAAAAATTGCTCGCATTTCATAAAAGACATTGTTTCATTTTATGAAATTAGGAAATGCTAATAAAATGTATCATATATATTATTTGTGTTGTCAACATCCCTTTTTCTAAGCAAATAAAAAACGATAAATGAGATACCATATGAAAAATTTTTGAACAAGTTTCTGACATAGTATACTCATATTTCACTAAAACATGTTTGATTAAAAATTACATTTAATTAAAAATGAAATCAGCATTGTTTTCATAAATGAAATGAAAGGTTTTTCTCAAATCAGCGTTGCCACAAAAATAGAATACCGCATCAATGATTATTAAAATAAAAAATATATGTTCCATGTTCCAATAAAGATAAAGTGGGACAAAGTTGTTGCACATGTTTATATTCTATTTATGATTAAAAAGCAAAATTTAAATTCAATTGCTCAATTTATTTTTCTTTCTCCCATGTTTTTTCCAAAACAGATGATGTCAGCCTCTAATGCAATTAAAATGCAATTAATTTCTTTTCTTTTTTTTTTTTTTTCGTTTTCTATCCTCGGCCAGTTCTTACTGTAACTTTGGTTGAATAAATTAGATGATATTCTGGCTTAACTAATGTTGCTTGGAGATATTTTTAGTCCTTAATTTTTTTTTTTTGAAGTTTAAACCTGCATCTAAAAAATATTGGACTGCAGTGTGAAATATTCGCACGAGCCCACTGGTGCTTATATATTTACAAATAAAGAAACTAAATACTTTATTGTATAAATATTTAATAAAACATTCATATAAAAGAAATGCAACAGTGTGCAGAAAAATTCACTTTTACAATTTGACAGCAACAATCAAATAAAACAAATGATGAGGTGATTTCAAATATTTTAATATACAGAAAATAAGTCTTTGAACGAAGCTAATCAGCTTTAGTTCTTTTTCTATATTTACAAAAGATTCATATAAAAGAAATGAACAAACATTGTGCCAAAAAATTCATTTTTACAATTTCACATGAGATATGAGAATGTGCGAGGTGAGGGTTGGTAGGAACATCTATGCCAAGATAAAAGCCAAGTTTTCGCCAATATCGGTGGGGTTGCAAGCATTTCGTTTAACCCCCTTCCCATCAACCCCGTTGCATTTCGTACCGAATCTGTCTTCACTTATCTGTCTGAATCTTTTACATTATCCTTCTGGTTTATATTCCTAGTTTTATGGTGTGCACAAATATATCATTAAATATTGTAGTTTTTTTCCTATATCAAAACACTGTATTTTAAAATATTGTATGCATTACAGGGTTGATAAAAATCATGATTTTTTTTTTAATAAAAAAATCAAATTTATTTGATTTAAATCGGATTTTTTTTATTTAAATCAGATTTTTTTTATTAAAATTATTTGTGTATACTGTGCATGTATTTATTTTATTTTTTCTGCATAGATATACACATTTCTATTAATTTTATTACAGTTCCTAGATAAATTTCAAAATAATTTAAATAAAAATAAATTGTTGCAAACAAATTCAGATTTACTTAAAACTTAAAATCATATTATTCTACTATTAAATTGTTATACATAAGATATACCTATGTGTGTTGTGTCTATAAATTTGCAGTTAATTTAAGTTATTAAATTTTTCATTACGGTATTACTCCAATAATACAATAGACTTCTTTAAATCTGCATAGCTTAAAACCGGAGGTTATGCAGATTTTAGACTTTTGTGGATTTCTGGTCACTGTTTATATTTTTTAAACAATAATTTGAATTTAACAATGTACTCAAAATTATAATGAATGCTTACAATAAAGTAAAATAGTTAAATAAAATTAAAAAATTTAAAAAACATTTAAAATATTAAAAGTAAAATAATTAATAATTTATAACTAAATATGCATGATGATGATGAGATAATGTTTTCTTGTATTATTCAGTGAAACTCACCTTGTAAATGTATACTAATAGTTCACATCAAAATCTTAAAATTACAAAGTTTTCTTTCATGTTTAGCCATATTTAATAACCAAAAAAGCTTGATTAATACATAAATTATTTGGTAAAAATAGTGTGATCGCCACTGATATCAGCACTATCTAGAATTTTTTCAGAAATAAATTTATACTTCCTTCATGAGAAAACATGAGTTGAATCATATCAAACATAATTATATATTAAAATGTGTACAGAATGATATAAAAAATTAAAAAAAACTTAAATTTTACACCTACATCTTAACTGTAAGTTTCATTGTTTGCAACGGAAACTATGTGCGGATTTTAAAAATTTGCAGATTTTAGGGTGGCAGATTTGAGAGAGTCTACTGTATATATAATATTAATCGCATAATAAATGCAGCAAAGAATGCTAAATATATATGTGTATTTCAACCAGGGTTGGCCAATTATTGCCTAAGTGGAAAAAACCCTCCTGGCAAAAAAAATACTTTTTGCCACTGGCAAAAACTATTTTAAAACAGGGTTTTAAGGATTTTATTTTAATTATATGATTTCAATATTTAAATCATAATTTTAACCAATTAAAATCAGTGGTTTAAAATATAATCTTGATCAATTTCCGTTTTTGCCAATTTTTGTCTGTTTTTTGTTTTTTTCCCCACTTTTTGCCACTGTCCTAACAAAAATACATTTTTGCCGGCAAAAAGCCAACCCTGATTTCAACCGATTCAGATTCACTAATGTCATCTTATATCACATAGACTGTAAGTTTCTTTGTGTTTTTTATTTTTGCCACAATCTCCACCATTTCTGCTTCTGCACTACATGGTTTGCATATTGCTGTCACACATTTTCCAGAAATAGTTCTTTTTGTTTATTTGTTTGTTTTTTCTCCAGTAAAATAAAGTCACATTGGATCTTTCTTTTTGCCAGCCAGTTTTCTTATGTATTAATAATGTATCCAAAAGCTCTCTGTACTGTATCTAGTATTAGTAAATGATATTCCTGTCCCAACTTGTGTTTCACACTATACTATATTAAAGATTACAAAACAGCTATAAGACGCAAGGTAATCACATAAAAAAAAGTACGAAGCTATCAAATGTCAGTGTTATCCAGCCCTCAGCCATTGACAATTTCCGCAATCAATCATGCTTATTTAACAGTAGAAATGACTGTTTAGCTTAGAAATAAAGTATAATAACATATCTTATATTTTCTATTGCAGTAAGCAAAGCAATGAATGCAAGAAAAGGAAAGGGCAAAGGGATCAGTCACACGGATTAAATAATTTTCAGTTATAGAAGAAACATGAAACTAGAATTCTATAATTCTATGTTAGACAAACAAAAGTCTAAATATTTATTATGTTACAATTTAGTCCTAGTCATATTATATGATCAATACATCAACCATCAACATATGGGATGTTGAAATTTGCAGGTCTAAGCAACTAAACATAAAACAAACTTGTGAATAGTGTATAATCTACTTTAGAGGAAGTGATTCCTCACTGAAAATACTATCATATTAAATACTTTTATATTAAATATATTTAACTTTAGTTTCAGCATCTAACTTGCAAAAATGAAGTGATCATCTAGGAAAGACAAAAGTTTAAAAATGAGAGAGCATTTATCAGTTATTTTGGGATGCACTAGGGATAAATATTTTGAATGTAGTAATACATTTTCTTTCATAAAATAATTATTTTCAACTTATAAAAGTTTTATTTAACATTATTAAAAGGTAATTTTTAATGTGACATGAATTATAACATTTATTTGAACATGAATGATTAATTTAATCCTTATTCAGCTTGTAAATATCAATGTTAAAAATACTGATTTTTTTTTTTTTAAATCATTTGATTTAAATCAACCCTGATGCATTATTAATGATGATACTACTTTTTACTTGAATGTTATTATAAAGCGGTCAGTCTAAGTATCAATTTACTAATGTAATCATTCATTTTTAAATATAATAAAACCTGCTAACACAAAAACACAGGTTTTTCTATATTAGCTTTACTTTTGGAACTCGGTGGTACGCGGAAGTATGAACTTCGATTTAGTGGTACGTCATTCTAAAAGTTTGGGAACCCCTGCTTTATAGGATGCACAATAACACCATATTTTCGTTTACACTCTGATAATGGAAGAAGTCCAAATAGTGTTGTTTGTCGACACATGTTACACCAATTCTCTTCATTCTTTAAAAATATATATACATTATAAAAACTGGTTTCAGAATCAATTTCAAATGGTGTAAATTCGTAATATCAATAAATACTAGAACAATGTTTCAAATCATTTGTTTCAATACAGAGTTTCATGCATTTAAAACAACAACACTCATTACATATTTGGCTATAATATCATACAAAGGTTTATTCACAGGTTTAAATAACGGAGGATTCAGATATAGAAAATCATTTTCAACAAAAAATGTGAAATCTTTTAAAAAAATTGTATCTATATTAGTAAATTTTTCCCATTTCATATTAAAATGTCTATATACAAGATACAATAGATATAAATCCTTCACTGATAATAGTTGCGTTGGCTTCTGCATGTACTCTTTTCCTTTATTGAACAGTTTATTAAATACAGGTTTAGGTATTTCTCTTTGAAAATGATCGAGTTGATTCAAACAATGTAAACTTGTCACAATTTTTTTGATGCACAGTTCTTCTGAGGAGGGAATAATACTTGGTTTCAATGATTTAATATCCATATATATATATTTTTTAAATTTTAGTGATTATTCATACAATGTAAACTAATCACAATTTTTTTTAAACACAGTTCTTTTAATGAATGTATAATAATCGGTTTTAATGATTTAGTATTATTTCACATACGGAAAGAATAAACTTTACTAAAGTTTATAGTATATAACATAAAATATTATTAGTAAAGTTTATAAGTATATATTATATAACCGCATTATTTCACATACAGAACAAAAAGAGCAACTAAATTAGTATACAAAAACATTTTGTTTATATACTGTAATGAAAAAAAAATCATGTGGGCGTGTTCAACGAATAATATTTTACGTGGGTGAATATAAAGCAATTCAATTGAATTTCAACTTATGAGGCAAGTTTTTTTGTTAAGCATTTTTTCACAATTTTATAAATTCTAAATAATTAAATTAACAATTTTTCAATTCGAGATTGTCATAAAGAATCCTGTATAGGATTCAGCACAACATCATATTTTTGTTTACACTCTGATAATGGAAGAAGTTCAAACAATGTCGTTTGTCGACACATGAAACATCAATTCTTTTTAAGTTTTAAAAACAATTCCTCTTTTTTAAAAAGATGTACATTAAAAGAAATTCTATCAGAATCAATTTCAAATGGTGTAAATTCGTAATATCGATATATACTAGAACAATGTTTCAAATCATTTGTTTAAACATAGTTTCATGCATTTAAAACACACATGAAATGTTTTCAAGGTTTTATCAATACTCATTACATACTTGGATCTAATACCATATAAAGGTTTAGTCACAGGTTTAAATAACGGCAGATTCAAATAGCCTCTTTAATAAAAAGCTATGCGTTGCTGACGACTGGGATTTTCGCTAATCGTTGCCACAGATTAATCTCCGAAAATGAAACATTTTAAGTTGCTGAAAAAAATTAATAGCTCGAAAAGTATTTGTCAGAAAATTGTTAGACAAACTTCGTTAGAAAGATAAAAAATTATATTTTTCTTGATATAAATTTCAAATCTAATGATTATGACATTTTTCAAATATTGAATTTCAAAAATTACCAAATTTCACAATGGAGTATCATAGCGAAATCTTCGGGCATAAAAAGATAATGATAACGGCCATAAGTCCTGACGTATACTGGCTATAGCACGAGTCACAAATTATAGTAACCTTACTATTCTGTTAAAATATAAAAGTGAATTATAATGCCACGAGTGCATGATTTTTAATTAATTTTAATATAATCATCTTATAAACAAGGTTTTCGAATTTTTTTTCGAATGGGCCTAATAAATTGGCCAATACTGTATAATATTTTGAGTTTAAAAGAGGAAAGGTGGGAGAGCGCTTTATATTATTTAGGTTTCATCAGGAACTTTTGGTCACAGAATTGAAAGTTTAATATATCAAAAAGTCAGAAATTAAATCGGCAATAACTATAACGACTGTCCTTCAGTTTGTTAGGATCGATTTTCATTTTAAAATATAAAATCATTCAACATTGATTTTAGGTATTTTTAAGGTTATTATCACGAGCCCGGGCAACGCCGGGCATGTCAGCTAGTGGATAATAAGTTTGAACAAAAAATGTGAAACGTTTTGAAAAAGTTGTATCTATTTTAGTGAATTTGTCCCATTTTATATTAAAATGTTTAGTTGAAAGATAAAATGGATACAAATCCTCGAGCAATAATGGTCATGTTGGCAACTGGATGTACTCTTTTCCTTTATTGAACAGTTTATTAAATACAGGTTTAGGTATTTCTCTTTGAAAATGATCGAGTTGATTCAAACAATGTAAACTTGTCACAATTTTTTTGATGCACAGTTCTTCTGAGGAGGGAATAATACTTGGTTTCAATGATTTAATATCCATATATATATATTTTTTAAACTTTAGTGATTATTCATACAATGTAAACTAATCACAATTTTTTTTAAACACAGTTCTTTTAATGAATGTATAATAATTGGTTTCATTGATTCAGTAATATTTCACATACGGAAATAAAAAAACTTGTGCTTATAGTATATAACATAAAATATTATTAGTAAAGTTTATAAGTATATAACTGCATTATTTGACATACGGAAAGAAAAGAGTAACTAAATTATTATACAAAAACATTTCGTTTATATACTTTAACAAAAACAAATCATGTGAAAAAATCAACGAATAAGATTTTACGTGGGCGAATACAAAGCAATTCATTGGAATTTTAACTTATTAGGCAAGTTTTTTTGTTATGCATTTTTTCTTAGCAAAAATTTTTTTTATTTCTCTACAACAATTTTTTTTTTTTTTGTAGAGAGAGATAAGATTTTTTTTTGTTGAGTGAGATAAGATGTCTTTTTGTTGAGAGAGATAAGATTTTTTTTTTGAGAGAGACCACATAAACAATACTAATATATCCTTCTATATATAAAAAAAAGTAATGGTTTGGAAATGGACCAATGAAAATCTGAAATCATACCACCAGACGCAAAATATAACAAGCTTTCAGAAATTCAAAAAATTATCACGGTCGGACAATAAAAACTCAAAAAATCCTTAAAAATCGAGTAAAAAATCTTTTATTAAAATGTCATTTTTTAATATTGTTGCCAATTTCTAAATAAGCGCAAAGGATTTATGTTTGATCTCAAATAAAAAATGTATTTGCGCGAGACTATTAAAAACAATAATGAAAGTTTAAAATAATAATTAAATAATCACGTGTTGAAAGCAGGAAATAAAGAAAATTACGTCATAAAAATTGTGTATGCACATGAATATTAAAAATAAAAAAGATGAATTAAATGAAAAAGCATTATAACCAGTTAAATGAAAAAGCATTATAACCTGATTACAGAAGATAGTCGCTGTTTGTGATATCATCATCATCATCTTTTTAAAACAGGATACGTTATCAGGTTTTAAGAGGCTGTGAAATCAGAACGGGGGTTGGTGAGCGTAGCGAGCAGGGGGCAGAGCCCCCTGGTTTAATATATAAAATAAATATACATATAATATAAAAAATGCAATATAAAAAAAAAAAACACTTTAACCTTTTTTTTTCTAATTTATACACATTATGGGATATTGTGTCGATTTTAAAGTCAAAATTAGTTGAATCTATGCCAGTAAATTCTTTTAAAATGGGTATATACCAATAGTTTTTACATATTGTTTCTAAAATTCTATATTTTTCAAGTCTTTATCATAAATTGTTTCCGATATGTCATCTAAGGATGAATTGTGAAATTTAAGAAATTTCTGGATTATTCAAGGAGCAGAAATTAGTTTTGACAAGCACTAATATTTGTTTGTAACAAAATGATATCTTGGCTAGTTATGCAAAGCTTTTATACCATTCTGTAAAAAAAAAGCCACGCCTACTAGTTTCTTGTTTCTCTTTTCATTTTATTTCCTTGTTATAAGAAGGTCATCTAGGCTAGTTATGCAAAACATTTATACTGTTCTGTAAAAAACATGCCTACTAATTTCAAGTTTCTTTTTTTTCATTTCTTTTCCTTGTTATTCGAAGGTTAATGGGGGAAATTTGTTAAATGTATGAAATTAGATCGTTTCAATGGTTGATTTAATAGCATAAAGTTTTCTTTGTGGTTTTGTATAGTTAGTTCTTTTAAGAATTGCTAAAATATCAGCCTTGTTATATATCTGGCATGGTTTCAATGGTTGATTTAACTTCATAATGTTTTCCTTGTGGTTTTGCATAATTAGTTCCTTTAGGAACTGCTAAAATATCATCCTTGTTATCATCTGCATATTTTAAACATTTTTTGTTTAAAGAACAGGTTACTCACGAGTATGAGTTAACAGATGCTTGTTTAAATAACCCTTACAAAGGAATCTCTTGTTGCATATCTCGCACACAAAAGGTTTTTCACCAGTATGAATTAACAAATGGTTGTTTAAATCATTCTTACGAAGGAATTTCTTGTTGCATATCTCACACATGAAAGATTTCTCACCAATATGAATCAACAGATGCTTGCTTAAATCATTTTTATGAGAGAATTTTTTGTTGCAAAACTCACACTCAAAAGATTTATCACCAGTATGAATTATTAGATGCTTGGTTAAATCACCCTTACGAGAGAATTTCTTGTTGCATATCTCACATACAAAGTGTTTCTCACCAGTATGAATTAACAGATGATCAATTAAACCACTCTTACGACAGAATTTCTTATTGCATATCTCACACACAAAAGGTTTCTCATCTGTATGAGAACGAATATGAGCATTTAAATTAACACTCTGCGAAAATTTCTTGTTGCATACCTCACACACAAAAGGTTTCTCACCAGTATGAATTAAGAGATGCTTGTTTAAATTACTCTTATGAGAGAATTTCTTGTTGCATATCTCACACACAAAAGGTTTCTCACCAGTATGAATTACTAGATGCCTGTTTAAATCACTCTTACTGGAGAATTTCTTGTTGCATATCTCACACACAAAAGGTTTCTTATGATTTAACAGATGCTTGGTTAAATCGCTCTTACTAGAGAATTTCTTGTTGCATATCTCACACGCAAAAGGTTTCTCACCAGTATGAGTTAATATATGAACACTTAAATTACTATTATGGGAGAATTTCCTGTTGCATATCTCACAAACAAATGATTTTTCTTGGTGCGAGTCAGAAGCTGCTTTTCCAGAAAACTCTTGTGAAGCAATATTTTGCTGCATTTTTTTACAATTTAATGACTGTTTTGAGTGATATGGTGTATCTACATGTATTGCTTTATGCATCTGCAATAAATATTAAGTTAATATAGTAAAAAACTTATTTAAGAGAAACTGAACATATCATGAAAAATTAAAATCAATGCAGAAAACTGAATGCAAATAAAATTTCTACCATAGTATTAAAAAGTCCAATAGACTCCTGACTATCTGACACTCACAGAAACAAGAATGTGTCAGAAATTATCACAGGTATTTCTTAACTGTACACAGGTTAAAATATAATTAAAAATACTATAAATAAAATAAATATCTACTTTATTAAATTTTTAAAAAAAAATTATTTACAGAAAATATTATTAATAAAAAAGAAGTGCCCTGTTAAACTGATGGCATTGAGCTCACAGGCTATTCACATTAATTGTATATTATACTGTTATTTCAAAGAATAATGTCCCTCAAAAAATAAAGAAATCAACAATAAATTAAGGGAGGGGATTAGTCCCCGTTCATCCCCTTTAAACTTAACCAATTAACACCCAAAACTAATCAGGGAAGCGTTTTTATTAGAATGAGCCTTTATACAAAATTTGAAGCAAATCCGATTATTCTGCATGAAAAACCCATCAAAACTAATCAGGGAAGTGCCTTATCAGAATGAACCTATATACAAAATTTGAAACAAATCGGATATTTCTATCAAGAGTTATCGCATTACATACGTACATACATACAGAACCTGCAGACACATTAGCTCTCAGGCTTTGATATTAATTTTTTTTTACACAAAAAAATTTAAATATATAAATGAAATGTCATTAAATATAATGCAAAAAGTCTGAAGGGGGTTTCTCTTTTCTTTGTAACCAAAAAAAAACCCTTGTAAAAATCATGCAAATTTTAGGCCAAAGAAGTATGACTCCCCCCCCCCCCCCCCTTAAATAAAAAGAATCAAAACAACAATGTTTAAAATAGTGGTGTTACAGTTATAATGAGTCATCTACAGGCCTGTTTAAGAGTAAGATTGTAGAATTCCCTATAAAAGTGTGAAAATAAATCTGGAATAACTAATTTATTATAGTGATTTTGAAGCATTACAAACAAGGGGGTAAGTGTGATAGCAGATCGTTTAATATTTCTTTCAAAACACTTTATTCTTTAATAAATCTAAATTGTTATTTTATAATTATTAAATCCTTACATAGATGGTAGCACTAATAAATTTAATTTTTAAATGATTATAAAAAGAAGTTATTTTTTCAATCAAATTAAAAATACTCGTCAAATTATTTACATAAAATTCAAAATTCCAAAAATTTAGCAGATATTGAAATAAAATATGTAATTTCTTAAAAGAAAAAAATCCAACACGGGTCCCCGCTGCTTGCAACACTGTATAGCAGCATGTGCTGCAAGATCTTTTAGTTCCGACTTTCATACACTTTCTTCTAAGCAAACCTGTATCCGAACGAAGTCATCAAAAACCAAGTTGAATGAGCCAAACCCCTTTCTGGTCGAGCCCATAGAACCTGAATTAGGAATGCGCCCTGGTGGTAGAAAGTGGATCAAAAATATATCTATCGATATCAAATTGAATGAGCCAAACCATGTTATAATCGGGGCCCATAGAACATGAGATAAGAAAGCACAGCCTGCTAGACTATCAGAATAATACCTGTCATGTGGACTGCCCCATAGAACCCGAGATAGGAATGCACCTCTAGTGGTAGAAAGTGGATCAAAAATATATAAGGCTATCGATATCAAATCGAATGAGTTAAACCTTGTCATAATCAGGCCCATAGAACCTGAGATAAGAAAACGCAGACTGCTAATCTCTACCATAATAATATGTGTCATGTGGACTAATTGCGATATTTAATCAAAAGTAGTTATGCCTTTATTTCCACTTTCTCTCAAATATGAGAATCCACTTTCCACCGCCAGGGGGTGCATGATGATCTAAACAAACTTCTGGCACATTTTCTCGTTGCCTGTGGCACCATATAGCAAGTGTGCTGCGCACACACTGTAAAGTCCATTAGTTTCACCTTCCATCACCAGGGGGCGCCATCTGTTCTATACAAACATAACTGAAATCTGTAAAGCTGTCGAAACCCAGTTGAATGAGCCAAACCCAGTCATAATCGAGATAGGACCCAAGATCGGAAAGTGTCCGCTGCTGGTGAAACTTGGAACTAAAATCTGTAAGTTCGATCGATATCAAGTTGAATGAACCAAACCACTTGTGATCGGACCCATAGGACCCAAGATTCAGAGAACCGATTTAAACAGAACGTTTTTTCACATTCTTCCCAAGTCATTAGGTTACCAACTAAACATTGATATTATTTTTGCCACCCTTCATGACCCCTATTTATGAACAATAATCAAAATGTTTGGCTTTTTTATAATTCAAACATTCCATCCTTGCCTTCTTAGAGCCTTGGTACGGAGGGTTCTCGTTAGTTAAGTTGTATCTCTCAAGTTTGTCTCCTACCCAAATCATAACTTTCATTATTATGGTCAGATTTAAACAGGACCTTTTTTCACATTCTTCTCAAGTCATTTGTTTACCAACTAAACATTGATATTATTTCTGCAACTGTTGGTGTTGGTGACCACTATTTATGAATAATAAAAATTTTCAGGTTTTTTACAGTTCAAACATTCTATCCTTTCTTTAGAGCTACATTAAAGAGGATTCTAGTTAGTTAAGTTGTATTTCTCAAGTTTGTCTCCTCACTCCCTCCCCCATTTTCTCAACCCTCACAAATCATAACTTTCTTAATTACGGTCTGATTTGAATGGGAGCTTATTTCACATTCTTCTCACATCATTTGGTTACCAATTAAATATTGTCATTTCTACAACTCTTGGTGACCACTATTTATGAACAACAATCAAAGTTTTATGCTTTTTTACAGTTCAAACATTCCATACTTGCTTTAGAGCCACATTATCCAGGGTTCTCATTAGTAAAGTTATATTTCTCAAGTCTGTCTCTTCCCCCATCCTTAGAAATTAGAGTCCTGTACAGGTTGGGTTTAACCCGACCTGAACCCGAAAATTCCATTTGAAGTATAGTGAAATGAATGTATGAAATAATTTAGCTTGAACAACAAAAATGTCATATTATTTATTTACTGTCAAGTATATATTTAACATAGTGCAGAAATCCCACCATTTTCAGATTCTAGCAACTGCTGTGTTCTAGGTATTAAGTCATCAGGAAGTGTTCATTTGTCAAAATAAGGAGAGTTAAATAAATTTACTAAGATAGATAGCTTGCACACATTTTAAAAAAATAAAAATCAAGGACTTTATTTAAGGACTTTCAAGGACCAAACAGTGGGCAGCTACCCACTTTAACTCTCAGAGTTGTAAAAACATGTTTTTTTTTTTTTTTTAAAGCAAAATGAAAGAAGTTTTTTTTTTTTTTTTTTTTTTTTTGGGGGGGGGGGGGGGGGAGGTTTATTAGATGAATGCTTCACAATTGGAGTAGAAAAAAGAAAATAAAAAATCTGAGTTTTGTGTTGAGTGGTAGTACTTCAGATCAATTATTCAAACATCGAATGAGCAGGATTAAAAAAAAAAAATTAAAGATTTTAAACGCTGGATATTGTGAGGAGAAGCAAAAAGGAGAAATCAAACTTTCAGGAGAAGAGGAATTTAGATTATTTTTTTTTTAAAGTTAGAAATTCACTGAAACACAGACAATTTTCACTCTGAATTAAGAAACAATAGAATAGTAAAATTAAGGACTTCTTAAAAACTAAGAATTTTTGGAGATTTTGCATAAAAATAAGGTCTTTTAAGGAACAAAAGTTACTTTTGTGAAACATATGGACTTTCAAGGACCATACAAACCCTGAAGTAAAAAGATAAAAATAAATAAGCAACTGCAATCTTTATCCTTTATGAAATTATGCTTTTATTTGTTTCCAAATTATTAAATTACAGTCATGTACCAATGTATAACATCAAGTGGTCTAATTAATTAGTTTATAGTCCTGTTAATTGTTGTTGTGATATTTAATTGCTAAATTAAAAAAAGCAAAAGAAAGGAAAAACTTGAAAATATTACAAAATTATTAGCAATGCTGTTTTGTTCGACACATTGCTGAAGTTTAATAAAAAGAAAATATAAAATAGCATTAGCAAGACATTTTTTCGATAAACAACAATGCATCCTAAACAGTCACAAGTGAAAACTTATGAAAAGCATAATAAAAAGCATTTATCTATTCTTTTTTAAAGGTAGGAAAAAATTAGAAAATTCTTTACATTTTTTTTTTAATAAAATATGGTAAATATATAAATAAAAATAAAAATTTTATTTCAGTTTTAAAGAGGATACAAAAAGATAAATTTATATTTTATTCTCAAATTCATTGGTTTGGCCCAAAAGAGAAAAAAAAAGATTAAATCTGCTATATTTTCTACATCGCTTGAGTTATCGACAAAGTTTTGGTCTTAAAATATAGGTGGCAGCAGTAGCTTGAGGCTGGCAGCTCATTGTAAGTAACTCGCCAAGGTTCCATCGTAGCAGCAACAGTCAAACAAAAACATGTGAAGACTGTGAGAAAAAACATAACTTAACTTTTTTTAAATTTTATATTAAAAGGGAAAAAAGTGTCCATTTTAGAATTAATGGTGTGGCTCGAGCCCCATGAGCCCATACAACTCTACGCCTATGTTTGCAACTCTCCCAATTGCTGACAATGTAAACAGGGCACTACTCTACACTAAATATTTCTCTGTTGTATATATTTCTCAATTTCATAAAAAAAATAAAAAAAACATTGTAATTATCGTAATTTCCGACCTATAATCCGCAGATAATCTGCCAATAAAGTGAAAAATTTTGCGATGTGGATAATCGGGCGCTGCGGATTATCTGATTTTTTTTTTTCACTTTTGAAAAAAAAAAAAGAAAATTTTTAGCATGTACCTACTTATTTTGGTTTGCTACTTTTCCAATAGATGGCAGCACCATGCAATCACTTAATCTGGCTGCCTGCTTATGTGCACTTGGTACTCATTATGTGCATGCTCTGTAACAAGCAAGCTTACGCAAGAAAGAAAGAACAGGATTTTTGAACAGTAAGTGCTTTTTGCTGCCATCCCCATTTCTTTAGTGATAGCATCAGCGCATCTTTGAAAACATGCCTTACAAAAAACGTACGAATTATATGCTGCCAAATTCAAACTAAAAGTTGTAGAAAATGCAGAAAAGATGGGAAACAGAGCAGCAGGCCGTGAATTTAACATTGATGAATCCCATATTCGATTGTGGAGAAAAAACAAAAAAGAGTTGGAAAATTGCAATAAAAAACGGCAATCTGATAGATATGGAACTCTATCTTGGCCGTTTTTGGATGAGGATCTCCATCACTGTATTTCAGAGGAGAGAGTAAAGGGATCGGTGACCTCAACAATTAAAATTAGGCTGAAAGCTAAGGTAATGGCCTGCAAAAGAAATTTAGAGAACTTTCAAGGTGGTGCTACTTAGTGCTATCAGATAACAGATACTACAATGATGGTGGTGTAACATTTGATGGTGTAACGGTCCAGCTCAATCATTGATAAAAGAGGCATTTGTCATTTATACTTTTCTGAATAAGAAAACTTTTTTCTTTAATTTAGACTAGACACTCTGCATATAAGTTAAATTGAAATATTAAATGCAGCTCAACTGCAAAAATACATAATACATTATGAACATATTTTTAAATACACTATTAAAAAAAATGACTTATAAACTATAGTCATTTTTCCTATGTAGTAATAAAAAAATTAAAAATACAAGTTCTTTGGATTATTTTAATTTGGTGAGGCTTGGGTTTTGAAGTGTTTTCAAATAATTTTTTTATGCAAAGAAGTCTGAAAACATAAATTTAATTCAATTTTTATCTTACATATATAACAGAATCATAACAAATAAGTAATAATACACAGTTGGCAAAGGCACAGTGCAAAAAAATGTGCAGAAAGGCTACTCTTGTATTCAGCATATTTATGCGCAATCACACTGCTGCATAATTTTTTTCTACTATTCTTATAGTAGTTATCACATTCACATCAGAATAAAATTACCATTGGAATGGAATGTATTTACTAATAGATTTGTTTATATATCTCTCCAATACACTCTTAATATGTTAATTGTATTGAGTTCTGCTGAGAGTTAATTATATTGTTTAATTTTATAATCTAGATAATTACAGAAAAACAAGTCTAAATGCAAACAATATATAAATCTGTAAATAAAGCAATTCCAAACAAAATGAAACCCAGCATTAAAATGGGAAGAGTTAATAATGAGTAAATAGACAAGTACTGCCACCAAGAAAATTAATTCCTTCGGCGGATTAGTACTTGATTTTAGTTGCAAGAGTCAATGAGAAAAATCTATGGCTTCATTGCATTGCTATAGGGGAGACCGGTACACAGTGGACTTTCAGTTAACATTTTTTTTTCTCTTTAACAGACTGACCGATCTGTATGAAAATATTTTTTAATATTTCTTAAACCTTCTTACATCCATCATAATTTTCTCACAACATAGTTTTCAATACATTTTTCAAAAAAAAAAAAAAAAAAAAAAAAAAAAAAAAATTATATACACTGGTCCACCCATCGGGGTACAATGGACCACTATTAGGTATTATCTAAAATACAATATAAATCTATTTTTCATTAATCTAATTCTTTTTTGTTGCCCCTTCACCTGCAAAATAACATAGTAATGTAAATTTTGAAACAAAAACAAAAAATTAATTATATTTTGAAAATAATAACAGATTAATACAGGAGCAATTGCAATTTAGTTGAAATTATTACTTAAGTACAAAAAAATCAGCGCACATTAAAATTTGCAAATGAAATTCCAAAATACTTATGAGTAAGATAGAGCCTGGAATTTTCAAGAAATAATTTGGGTCTGAGAGCAACATTATGAAATCATTGACTTCAACAGCAGATTCATCTACAGTTTCGGGAGAAATAAACTGATTTCCATTCAATTTGCATCTCATGAATCTTACTTGAATAGAATCATCAACAATTAGACTACAGTTATATTTATCAAAGGCAGTAAATACAAATCAAAATATTTCTTACTATGTTAAAAAAAAAAAAAAAATATTTTTATTTGTTTACTTTATTTTACAGTTAAATCTACTTTAAAACAATCTTTCTTTATAGAAAATAAGCAATTATTAAATATTTTGAACATTCTGCATTACAGGAGGAGAGTGGATTGTGGACCACTGTGCCCCAGGAGTGGGTGGTCCACTGTACCCCATGTTGAAGTTCAATAAATAATCATATTAATATTGTTTATAGCTTTCTTTTAAACATATTAACTTTAAAGTAAAATAAAAACAAGTATCTTAGCTTTGCAAAAAAGCTGTTTTATTTTATTTATCTACAATCTTTAATTACTAAAAAAATAAAAATATGATGATGAAAGATTTTACTTTTAGAAGCTCAAAACAACCAATCAAGATAAAATAGTTCAATCTGAGCTAAACATATTTTCTGAAGGCTAAAATTATCATTGCAGTGCTGTTGTCTATTAGGATAGAAGAGAAGCTTTAAAAAAAAAAAAAAAAAAAAAAAAAAAAAAAAATTTGGGGGTGGTCTACTGTGCCCATAGGTCCAGTGTGTACCGGTCTCCCCTACACTGCAGCGCTGCGATTTGGAGATAATATTCGCAAATTGTTGAGCAGAACAAATTTTGCAAAAAAGAAGCAAGCTACGGCTACGTGATTGTAAGATGGTACACCCCCCCCCCTCCCCACTTTCCCCTAAAGTTGCGTCGGATCTTGCTACAAACTACTGATTTTTTTTTCACCGCGCTACTCGTTACACTACATTATTCAAAATGTAGCACGCTACCCTACAAACTACTGTAAAAAGTAGCGACTATTGTAGTTTTGCTACTTCCGACCTCTCATAGTAGCCTTAAGATATGGCAGATAGCATAAATTTTTCTTTACATTTACGGAACTATTAACCTACCGATGAAACTTTTTTTGTAGACTGTTAGTACAACCATAAGTCAAACATAGAGATATCTTAACATACTTACCTATGTATATTAAAACAGTGAAAAATACCACTTTCATCTGTATGGAAAAAATCAATATTCCGGTCATTGAGTTTGAGTTCTCGAAATCTTTGCTAGCCAATATGAATCACAAATATAAATATAAACAAAGTCAGTTCCAGAGTGTTGCCATATCAAAAAACGGAATGGGGGGCAGCACAAGCACGGTTACAAATAAACTGTCATTTTCGCTGTTTGGGTGGCAGAAACTTCGTTGTTCTTCGTTTGTTGTCATTTAAATCTCAATCTTCTCGATACACAGACTTTTTTTTTTTTCCCGAGCATGATTATTTTTAGCAAGATGTAGGCTGGGATTGCGGTGCCTCGCTTAAGATCAACTTAGAGACTTAGGCTGGGATTGCGGTGCCTCGCTTAAGATCAATCTTGATCGTAAGTCTAACTTACGATATAAACAAAGCGTAATCCGTATTGCAGTGCCTCGCAAACTTACGTTAACCTGAAAGCTATCTTACGACGAAGCACAAGTGTATGCGCGCGCAACCACAACAAATCGATCTACGGCCTCTGATTGGCTGACTGCAGGAGGACTTACGCTTAAGCAGGAGGACTTAGGATGAGGCACCGCAATACCAAGTTAAGATAGATCGCAGGAACGCCCATCCTACGATCGAACGTAAGATTTAAGATAGCGAGGCACCGCAATCCCAGCCTACGATATAAACAAAACGTAAACGGCATTACAGTGCCTCGCGATCTTACGACAGCTTCGAAGCAGCCGTAAGTTAAGACGCAAGTGGATGCGCGCGCAACCGAAACAAATGTAACTGCGGCCTCTGATTGGCTGACTGCAGGAGGACTTACACCGAAGCACGAGGACTTACGCTGAGCCACCGTAATACGAAGTTACGACTGATCGCAGGAACGCCTATCCTACGATCGAGCGTAAGATACGGTAGAGCGAGGCACCGTAATCCCAGCCGTAGTCTTGTCTGACTATGGTAAATCTTTATCTGTCCCCCCGCCTTTCCCCTCCCCCGGCAGAACTCTAATTTAAAAAATTTAAATAAAGCACGAAAAAACAAGCACACGAGTTAAAAGTACATTTGGGACTTAAAACTGCCTATAGAGGCGCTGATTGCAGCCGTCGGTACAGGAAAATTGGCCCTTTAACTAATGCTAAAGTGCCATTGAAACCATTATTTATTGTAAACGCGTTTAAAAGTGTTAGATATTCAAATTCGGATAATTTTTATTTTGACATATAAACACAGAACACAAATAGCACATTAAATCTGAAATTGTGCATAAAAATAATCATTATGAACAAATTAAGGCTGGGATTGCGGTGCCTCGCTTAAGATCAATCTTGATCGTAAGGCTAACTTACGATATAAACAAAGCGTAATCCGTATTGCAGTGCCTCGCAAACTTACGTTAACCTGAAAGCTATCTTACGACGAAGCACAAGTGTATGCGCGCGCAACCACAACAAATCGATCTACGGCCTCTGATTGGCTGACTGCAGGAGCACTTACGCTTAAGCAGGAGGACTTAGGATGAGGCACCGCAATACCAAGTTAAGATAGATCGCAGGAACGCCCATCCTACGATCGAACGTAAGATTTAAGATAGCGAGGCACCGCAATCCCAGCCTATGTCTAACTTACGATATAAACAAAGCGTAATCCGTATTGCAGTGCCTCGCAAACTTACGTTAACCTGAAAGCTATCTTACGACGAAGCACAAGTGTATGCGCGCGCAACCACAACAAATCGATCTACGGCCTCTGATTGGCTGACTGCAGGAGGACTTACGCTTAAGCAGGAGGACTTAGGATGAGGCACCGCAATACCAAGTTAAGATAGATCGCAGGAACGCCCATCCTACGATCGAACGTAAGATTTAAGATAGCGAGGCATCGCAATCCCAGCCTATGTCTAACTTACGATATAAACAAAGCGTAATCCGTATTGCAGTGCCTCGCAAACTTACGTTAACCTGAAAGCTATCTTACGACGAAGCACAAGTGTATGCGCGCGCAACCACAACAAATCAATCTACGGCCTCTGATTGGCTGACTGCAGGAGGACTTACGCTTAAGCAGGAGGACTTAGGATGAGGCACCGCAATACCAAGTTAAGATAGATCGCAGGAATGCCCGTCCTACGATCGAACGTAAGATTTAAGATAGCGAGGCACCGCAATCCCAGCCTAAAAATGCATGTAACGCAATGGGATTGCAAGGGATTTTCCTGAAGGGAGCAATTATATCTTTTTTCCACCAGATGGCGTATTCGAGCGCTTGAATTCCCATTAGGATCAGTGGCGTATCTAGACTTATACTTTCGGAGAGGGAGGGAGGCTGAGATACAGTAAAACTTGTTAAGACGGAATCGCAAAAGACAGTGAAAAACTGCGTTTTAGAAGGTTTTTGGTCTAAACAGGTATAATTTTACTGCGCTTCTTTCATCGGAACAATAAAACTTTCCCCTCTAAGGCAGGATTCCGTTTTCGCAGGTTTTACTGTAATTGAATTTTTGTTGAATCGGGAACATGATTTTTTTCTTTTAAAGCCAGTCCGTTTCAGATAGATTGTACTCTATTAATTTTCTTATAAGTTTGTTAAAAATACAAAATTACATTATTTTTAATTAATTTATATTTTAAATAGTTAAGAAAAAGGAAAATACCTTCAACCAACACACATTCTGTGCAGTTTAAATTAGTATTTGTAAGTTATCCAAACTGACTACTATCTCACACACTCAGGAAGTTTTATTTAATCTTAGATGCATGAACATGGCAGATGCTCTTATTCAGAAAATGTGAAATTGAATAGCGTTTTCTATATTTTGATAAATGCAAAGGTTTTTTTTTTTTTTTTTTAAATAACGTCGAAACTAATGTTTTGAACAGAATTTCCGGAAGCTACAGCCAGAGAAAAGTCGCCATGAAAAATCAAATACACATAACCAAAACGCAATACAGTTATCGAAAAATGAAAAACGCTATTCGATTCCAAATTACTTACAACTGTCTGCTAATTTCTTTTCTTTTTTTCTTTACATTCAAGAATGTGTTAGAATGTTCCCGCTGTTGAATGGGGAATTTTCTTTTCTTTTTCTTTCTTTCTTTCTTTGAGGACCAGCTTAAGTATGTAATCTGTTTTTAAACACCGTTTTCAGGGTTGGCCTTCCCTTAAAGGTAATTTGGTGCAAAAAACGTTTCTCCAAAGGTAAACAACGGCTCGTTAGGTGAGGACCCCAGTTCAAATATATTTTAAAGAGCCGGATTAGAATTTCAAAAAGTAATTATATATATATATATATATATATATATATAATTATAATATCTATGAATTTCAAAAAACATATCAAGTTCTTGTATCATTCTACTTAAATCTCCAAAGAGATAATTAATGATAATGTGTAGACAGAATACCACATAGCTAATAGATTAACAAGTGAAATCATAATATTACCATAGCTTGTGCTTCAATGGTAATTAGCCAAAAATACTGAAAACATGAAGAAAATTTAAAAAGAGAAAGAGAGAAAAAAAAATAATTTGGAGTTGCTATCAAGTGAATACAAATGGATTAAGAAATGAACTATGAACCATATACAATGGCAAATTGGACAACAAGAGAATTAAATCAGAATTGGATATGAAAAAACACATGTAGATATAATTATCAGCCTGGATGTACCCACATGTGTTTTAAAAAATAATTCAGTATTTCATAATTCTACTGGCATATATGCTAAGATCAGTAGAATCACCCAGGTATACTGAATTATTACCAGAAAACAATTGGAAATATTAAAATTTGAAATAATAAAATTGGAAATAAAAAACCCATAAAGAATAGATAATATATTTCACTCACATCAATTATCCAAAAATCTGTATACAACACCTCACTGAATTACTACCTGATATCAGTTTGAAATAATAAAATTGGAAATAAAAACCTGTAAAGAGTAGATAAAATATTTTACTCACAATAATTATCGAGAATCCTTAAACATCACAAGTTCTTAATGATACCACACGTCCACATGGCACACATCATGAAATATTTCATACTTGTTGACATAGTCGAGTTGAGAGAAATTATTTGAAAGTCAAGTTGAGAGCACATCATTTGAAATATTACCCTAACTATGACACCCCAACACAAATTGATTCAAAAACACACAAATTTATTCTTGTGATAATACACTAATAACAAAATTATATCCATGAATGTACAAATACTCCATTCAATTTTAATCCCTAAAAGTAAAATTAATATACAAGCGATAGCGCCCTCTATAGGTAAATTAAATATAATATTAACAATTTTATCAACATCTACCTGACAAGTAAGGTGCCTCCATCTATTGGTATGATAATTATTCAAAATTAAGATTGAGTTACATATCCACTACATTAGATTTAATTATATATATAAACAGTAAAAAACAATACTACCTTGCAGTTTTACATAAAAATCGTACAAAATCCCACATATGATTAAATTTACCCAGAATTAAATCCATCTTACACAGCATTTCAAATATTTTTAACAAGAGTATGTATTATGTAAAAGAGATATTATTTTTAATACAAAGTGCTGGTGCTGCCATCTGTGTTAATCCACTTATATATATATATATTATAGAATTTATATAAAATAATTAATGTTTTATTTTTTAATGTTTTATATTACTTCTACATAAATATATTAATGTTTTATTTTACTTCTACTTAAATATATTATAGAATTTAGAGATTGATTTAAATATCAAATTAAATATATCATAAACAATTTAAAATATCTCAAAATTTATGTATATAAAAAAAAAATTAAATTAATAGTATTACTACTGTGTTGCAATCTTTATAATGCAATGCAGTATTAAAAAGACTTATTAAAATTAAACTTTCAAAAAAAAAAAAAACTATATATATATATATATATATATATTGCATATAGATATGTTTGTGATTTATAATCATCAATGTTATCCATGTATAATTTTATGTGTTTTTTTGTATAAGTTAATTTATATATGTTTTAAAACTGAACATCAGTAACACTTAAAACAGAGGTGATCGGCTAAACGCACTATCACAGACTATATAAAGTATATATAATGTTCAATCAATTAATAAATGTCCTTATATGTTTTAATTGTATTTATGTATGTTATAATTGTAATTTGCTATATCTTTTGTTATATGTTATCGCACACTAAAACAATAATTTAATACGTACCATGTTTATATTTATATGATATAATAAATGTTATTTAAAAGATATATATATATATATATATATATTAGTCTCATTGGAGGTCCCTATAAGAGCGGGGGTCAAGTTCATTGCATCTGCCACATCCGCTTTGTGACTGTCCCTCGAGGGACAGTCACAAAAAGATCTTTTTGTATCACAGAGTATGTAAAAATATACGCATTACAGTATGCGTTTAAGAAAAAAAATGCGCGAATTACATTAAATATACCTTTTTGGTAATAGTAATTAAGAATTATTAAAAACTTTTGAAATTCTAAACTTCAAGTACACGTTATGAAGAAACTAATCAGCACATTAACTTAAAAAAATTTATGCCTATCGAAAATTTATCATAAAATAATAATAAACGTTTTACATATATTCAAAATAAAATAAAGTAAAATATATATTCAGAGGTACGTCTAGACTTTTCTCTCAGAGTCCTGTTTTCTTAAAATTGTGAACAGCTTTTTACATTTGTGAAAAACTAGTCATAATTTTGTGAATTTGAAATTATCATTATATTCAGGATCTTTTTTATACTACATTTTAAAGAAGATATGTATGCAAAATACACATATTTTCTTTATACAGTGAAACATCCTTGAACGGTCACCTCTAAACAACGACAACCTTCAAATACCGGTCACATATTGGTGGAACCAAACATATTCCATAGCATTAACATTAGTACGAACCTCTAATAAGGGATTCTGAACAACGGCCACTCAAAAGTTACGAGAAAAAAAAATTAACAGCTCCTGGTACTATTTCATATTTATTTGCAAACCGAAATGTGAAGCAGATCACCAAAAAGTCATTTAATTTATTAAACACTTAATCTTTTTCCAAAAACTAATCTCTTAATCCTTTTGATAACCACTTCTGCCTCAAGATGTCGTAAATTTCCAAGACTCCAAAGGGACAGAGTGCACAGAAAGAATTTTGTTTGGTAATGGGACAACTGACAACAAATAATCTGTTAAACGAACAATGTGGCTACTGACCACCCAGTCTTTTTTCTACACTTTTTTTTCTTTGGTGTGGGCTCTTGAAAATCTCCTTTTGACCATACAAATTGCCGTAAAAGCTTCATTTTGAGGGGGGGGGGGGTGAAAAAGCATTTCTGTTTGGGAACAACGGAGACATGAATTCTGTAAACGTTGAGCGTCTTTGGAAATTTCAGTTTTCTAGAAACTTACAAACAAAAATGTTAAAGATTGATTATTCAACTTTTCTGCTGTCTGTCTCATTTTGGGTTCCTTCGTATAACTTGAGAGTACAGTTCTTACTTGTTCGTGATTCTTTGTGCGTTGTTGCCAACTATCGTAGTATTAAAATTCATCATTTGATTACGAGTGGAAAATCATGATGAGTTTTAAACAAGAATTTCTAAATTTAAAATTATACACATATACCAAAGTTTTGATGAATCTTCGTGAAATTCAAAATTTTGCATTAAATCATAATGCTGATGAGTTGTATAGCAAAACTTTGCAAACAAAGCAACTGCAAATCACTGATTTTTTTTTAATGTATTAAAACAATGAGGATTAATTAAAACGACTGTATATTTCTATTTAAATTTATGTATTTTTATTTTCTAGAAATGAAATCTCTGAATAACACCCACATCTCAAGAGCGGTCACTTTTCACCGGTCCCACGGCTAATCCTTATTCAGATGTTACACTGTATATGAATAAATGACCGTCAGGTTATACTTTTAAATGTCTAAATTTGTGAAAGGTTCAGTTTGGAGAAAGAAAAGTTTTGTGAAAGGTCCTGTTTTGAAGGGGTTGTTTCACGACGCTCGCTTTAATTGCTTTTTCCTCCCCAAAGGGTAAGTGGGGAGGGAACTTTCCACAAAGGGTGTGAAAGTTGACCGTAACATTTACGGTGCATTCGCTTCTTCGCCAAGGCGCTGATCTTTCAAACGGACAAAATTAGGACAATTTTTCAAACGAGCCATTTTTGTTTGGAAACGCATGAAATGGGCAGGTGTTGTTATTCAGAAACTATGTAATCGAAAAACGTTTCCCATTTTTTGGAAAATGTAAAAAAAATCTTTCAGAAAATACCATCAAAATTGGCGGTTTGAACCGAATTTCTGGGGAAAAAAAAAAAGAAGAAGAAGAAAACAGCCAAAGAGGAGAGAAAAACCTTTTGTCTCGGGGCCACATAGCCGGTTTAGGGGGGGGGGGGGTGTACGGGGGCTGCAGCCCCGGGCCCATCATTGATTCAGGGGCCCTCGGCAATCGCTCAAGTTGTATCAAAATTTCGTTTAAAAAATACTTAATTTCTATTTAAAAAAAAAATAATTTTGATTCTAAAATGATAACAATACTCTGAAATGATGAGAAAAAAGTCATGGTTCAAGTGTCAACATAAATCATTTTATTTCCTTTAGCAGTTTTAAAACGTTGCAAGCCCGAATTAACGCTCTGCTGCTAAGCTGTTCTTTCAGTATGTTTATCCTGGTTTGCCTGAGAACCGAAAACGGGAAAACCTAATTTTAACCTTTGCCTTGCAATCTCAACAAACATGTACACTGCATATGTTTTCTAAGAAATTAGTAAAGAGGACCCCTACTCTCCGATGTCGGATACTTCCGAATGTTATGGTGTTATGGACAGTACCTTTCAACCTTACTTTGCATAAGAACTAAGAAGCATTGGCAATTGCGAATCGTCTTTGTGCCTTTGTCTCATGAATAAAGTGTATGTAAGATAAAACAAGTTGGAAATTGTACGTCAAACGTTACAAACGAGGTGCGTTCGTACGCACGTTTTAGAATTAAATTCATGATATCCCGTGCGTAGAACGGGATAAACAGCTAGTTAAGTATATAATTTATGACACTGTTCATACAAATATCTTAACTAGTTATATAAATATTCAGATATATATGTATCAGCTAGTTATATAAATATTCAGATCTTGATGATTTTTAATTCTGTGAAATGAATGATATCGTCTGCAGATTAATTTCTGTCATAAAATAAGTATCTCGGTCGCTTGACGATTAAACTTCGGAAGCTCCTGTAACAAGAAAGCACCGATTTAAAAAAAAAAAATTCAAATTTCTTAATAAATATTTTTATTAATATCTGCTAAAGTTTTGATTCGATTTTAATAAAATTTGAAATGTCTCGACAAAATTCTGCAAAGATAATATATTTTAAATTGCAAACTATTTGGTTGGGTAGTTTTTGAGTTGTTATATGCGGACAGACAGACAGACGGACGGACAGACGGACAGACAGACGGACGGACCAAGCGACGACTATAGGTGCTACGTATTTATATAATTACGAACGCACCTAAAAAATTGACGGGTACCTTTTTTTACATAAACTTTTAATTTAATATTATAAGATTTTAGAAAGTGCGATTGCTTTTCTTTTCTTTGATCTTTATAAATATTTTTGTTTAATCTATACTAATAAAAGAAAGTTCTTTGTCTGTCTGTGCGATGGCTAGCGAAATCTACCGCGCGTAGAAATTAGAAAATTTGGGTGTGGATAGACCAAGGCAGTTCCTGATGCACAAGAGGCTCAGATTTTTAAGTTTTTTTAGACCCGGGCCTTCTAGGGCCTCTTTAGGTTTTTTGCTCTAAACGTGTTAATAACTTGCCCTATTTTTATCCGATCTTCTTCGTTTTGGTAATCTTTCTCCATTTAGCTGTTCCATCAGTTCTACATTCCAGTTAAGACCCTGCCCCCTATTTGGGGCTCGATACGGGCCCCCTTGCAGTTTTTGTTTCCTAAATTGTTAGTAACTTGCCCCTTTTAATCCGATCGCCTTCTTTTTTGGGGCCTTTTCTCCATTCAATTATTTCCCCATTCTTACATTCCAGCTAGGGCCCTGCCCCCCTGGGGCCCCTTGAACATTTTGTGTGCCATGCATTTTTCACCTCCTATTTGTGTCACCCTCTCAATGCATAACTTTAAAGTTGACTCTTGGACTCCTCTCCCCAGGCCATCACCCTCATATTGTTATTGGGCCCTAGAAGCCTTTTTTAAACATTTCTTTAAAATGTTGTTCTACTGATTGATTTATACCCTATGCTTAATTTCGAGTAATTGAAGATCGAAAGCACTAAGCACTAGGCCATTTTAAAATGCTTTCATCTTAGGGCCCTGCTCAAAACTATCAGTTATCCCCTTTTGGGCCCCCTACTATACCTCCCTTAAAAATCGTCCAATTCACTAGAATTTTTTCTAAGAACTTCTTTTAGGACTTCCAGCTATAACTTGAATGACAAAATAATTTCTCGGACCTCAGCTACCACCAATTTTGAATATTAATCTCCTTCTTGGGGCCCTTGGTGCAGCTTCTTTTTAAAAAAACATACAAACATGAGTTCTGTTTAAGGTTATTATTACGGGCCCGGACAACGACAGGTGGATCAGCTAGTTTTTAATAAAGAAAAGTGTGTATCTAATTTGTTTATACCTGACCTTGAGTGTGATTAAGTTTTGCTTGAATAAAACCATTGTTTTTACTGTATGTTTTTATGTGGCTTAAAAGAAAGAAAAAAATTAAATAATACTACACCTCTCATATTAGATCAATTGTTTACGAAATATTTTTTACCGTCGTCTTGTTATCTTAATTTAAGTTAGTTCGTTAACTATGAATTTCATTATATAAATAGCTTTACATACATCCTTATCATATTGAGTTTTTCATACTCATATTAAAGTTTTATTCATGTATACCATTTTTTCTTTTGTACAATTTACTAAAAACTGTATGGGATAAGTTGCTTAATATACCCACATTAATTTATGCAATAATTTTTTTCATACAGTGTCTCATTTATTTTGCAACCCGAGTAAACGCGAAGCAAATGAACAACACGAGTGCACGTGCACACCGTTAGAACAGGTAGCGGTGTGGAGGGGCGTACGAGTAACTCTACCAACACGCTAGAAAAGCGCACGAGATATTCAGTGCTAAGGAGAACGAAGTGAAAGGTAGTTTTGCGTCATAGTGCTATGCGCAAAAAAACGCGCGTTTATTGCATAATTTCCATCTCCACCGCCGATTGACGATGGGTATTTTTACGATTTCTGTTTATTTGTAAAAGCAAACGCTTCTTAAGTCATTTCCGATATTTTGGAGGATTATGAAGATATAAAATAAGAATTTAATATATATTATTAGATTATATAAAAATATTAGATTATATAGAGATCAGATTATATAGAAATATTAGATTATATAGAGATTAGATTATATAGAAATTAATTAGATTAGATTAGATTATAATATTTATTATATTACAGTCATAAATTAATCAGATTATATAGAAATTAATAGTATTATATAAGAAACCAAGTTAAACTGGAAATGACTTAAGAAGCGTTCGGTTTAATAACTAATCAGAAAGCATGATAATCGCAATCGTCTATCCACGGTAGACAGGGAAATTATGCGCGTTTATTAGGGAATATTATTTTTGAACATCTTCGTACAAAACAGTCAAGGAACGATACGAAAACAAGTTTCTGGACTTGGTGGTGCACAATTAAGCGAATCCTGGATTATTTTCAAACAGAATGGACTGTGGTACCGAAAAGAAAGAACCGTCTGTTGTTTGTCATAACTGACCACAAAATGAAGGAAATCGAGATGAAAATCAAGGAGAAACCGGCCACGTCAGTACAAAAATTAGCTTTACAAATAAACGTTTGGTTTCAAAAGGATGGCACTCTTGCGAATACGGCCAACGACACTCTGTCATTTCTCCAAGAATTTTTTGGTGATCGGCTAATTACAAAAGGACTATGGCCTCCACGCAGTCCAGACCTGTCACCGCCCGATTTCTACATGTCGCTGCCTCTCAGAACTTCTATATTATTGGAAATTCAAGTGCTCGAATACGTCATCTGGTGCAGAAAATATATAACTTCTCGCTTCAGGAAAATTCCTTGCAAGCCCATTGCATTAGATGTATTTTTAATTTCTTCATAATGATTATTTTTTTTTTGCACAATTTCAGATTTCATATGATATTGGTGCTCTATGTTTATAGGAAAAGGTAAAAATTATCCGAATTTGAATATCTAACACTTTCCAACGCATTTACAGCAAGTAATAATTTCAATGGCACTTTAACATTAGTTAAATGGATAATCATCCTATACCGACGGCTGCGTTCAGTGCCTCTTAAGGCCGTTTTAGTCCCAATAAAGGACAAACATGTCCGTACGTAACGCTGACGTCATTTTGTTGTTGGCAACACCAGACGATTAAATTTCTCTTTTACTGCAATTTTTTAAACTTCTAAATGCTGCACATTTTCAAATTTTAGACCGTCGAATAGGGGAAAAAAATGTACTTTCAAATGTACAAAGCAATTTGTTTGAAAACTGTATCACAATTTACTCATTTTTTTTTACATAATTTTCAAGCATGATTTTTTAAAAACTATATCTCTATCGCATGCAGAGACGATTACAACAAATAAATCCGTTTGCACTTAAAATAATAAATTGTTCAGCATTTGTTTCCGGCTTATATACCATAAAAATATTGCTTTTAATAAATTTCAAACTTTATTTGAATACATAATCGTATTTTTCATGTAAAAATGATTTTTGTTGTTGTTAGTGGGCAAAGAAAATATATTAAATGTAACAAATCTATAAGAGTTTTCAATAATAATAATAATAAAAGGTTTTCACCTATATTCTGTAACCCAGGAAGCCCAGGTTGGATCTCTTAGTTATAAAAACGGCTAGAATTTTTTTTAAAAAATATGCTATAAGAAAATATTTTTAAATATGATGTTTTAAATATGACGTGATTTCCCCACGTAATAATTTAATTAATTTAAAGTTTTCTTTCTCTTTTAATATTCTGTTTTACAAATCGGTACCAGGTTAGAACTCGAGATTGGATTGAAATTTTATGCTTTTCTAGTATATACTATATTTTAGTCCATCACAAACGTGTTTTTCAATATTCAAATTGTAAATATTTTTTTGCGCGATTTAAATCAGAAAATTTTTGTAATTAAAATTTGAACAGCAGCCATTTTCTCCAGGATCGAAAAATTTATATACCCATCCAAGAAGGACTACAAAATATCATAAATTTTAAGGTTTTTATTTATTTATATATTTTTTGTTACAGATAAGCAGATTCTGAGATTCATCTGTTACCACAGAATGTTTCACTTTTTGCACACCCCTGTATCAAAGGCCGCTAGATCACCATTTTTCAACCAATTTCCAAATAAAAATTTGTTTTTAAAACTTCAAGATATGTTCTTTCATTTTAAAAAAAAACCATTATTATTACAGTATAGTTGCAATAAAAAAAATAGCAAAAAAATGGAGAAATTTTAGATAATTTTTTTAAAAAAAAGTTACAAAATGCCTTAATTAGAAGAAATTTGAAAAAGCAAAATACTAACCATGCTAATTATTTTATTATTGAATTTGCGATATTATTGCAGTGCTGTTTTGTCCCTTTATAATGTATCACATACTATTAGTACTTATCATGATTTTCATACGGGTTGGGACAGGACTGAGCCTGAAAATTTCGGCCATGCACACCTCTAAGAAGAATGATGTCCAGACCTGGAAAAAATAAGTCTGGGCTGGCCTGGCACGAGTCTGCAGAAAAAAGTTAGGCCCGGGACTGGAAAGAGTAAAGACCAGACAGTCTTCAGTGCAATAAATCAAGTGTTTTCCCAATAAAGTTGCTGACAATAGCAGTGTAAAATCATTTGTATTGCTGCTACTATGCCTAGTATCAAAGGTAGTTGGTGCTCTGCTAGTGCAGCTTGAGAGCTTGAATGCGTAATAGACTCCTCCAGGCAAACTCTAATATTTCTTTGGACACAAAGTTACCCAAATCATTTATTGGTCTTCAAAGTGTAATTAAAAGCATAATCATTTTATAACATACCAACAAATCTCCTACACACAGGAGCACTAATTATACCGTTGCTGACAATGATTTGTAACTTAATTCAAAAACAATTTTAATAAACTAATTTTTCTAAATAATTTTGTTCTTAAGATTTAATGATGGTTTATTAACTTTTCTTCTGTTTTGAGTTTCAGTTTAGATTGTAAATAACTGGAAGTGTTCAACAGTCAGGGAAGGTATGTAATATTGCTGTTGATTGAATAAAGGGTTCATGTATTGGTAAGATTAGTTCAGTTTTTCTAGAATTTATTATAAGATGAAATTTTTGTTCCATAAAATATTTTAATTCATTTACTTTATAAAAAATCTTGGAGAAATTTAATCTTAAAATAATATTATTTGTAAGAATATTCTTACCAATTGTTTTCTAAATCATTTTATTATGGTTGATAAAATTTGGAATACCTCACTCAGCCGTTTTAAATAGTTTCAATACACGTTATTACAGAATTTAGTTTTGATATTTCTGCTTCTTCAATAATCAAGTGTAATTTATTTATTTATAAGTTTAACGATAAATGAGTTATGAAAGTTTTAATTTAAAATTGCAATGTAAGAGTGAACTTAAAATTTTATTAGTATAATTAAAATTAATTTGCAAAGAAGTATTTAGTGTTAAATCTTTACAGTGGCATTTCAGAAATTGCTTAAATTGATTATTCAGGTGCTATAAATAAAATGTAATGTTTTCTCAGGTTTTATCATTATATGAGAATTTTCATTAAGATAGTATGTTATGTGATAGTTCATGTGTATATATTTTGGTGTTTTGCATAATTTAAATTTCTGATTATATTGAATTAATAAGTAAAGTTTAAGTATCTTGAAATTAACATTTCAAGGAGGAGGGGAGAGTATATTGTGTCATCTCCCATTTCTTTGGCATGTATGCCCTCTCATGGCAACAGTGAGATTGATTCATTCAGTCAAAGCCATGCTCGAAGTAATGTAATCATAATTTATTATTATTTTTTTTAATATTTGTTTCTCCACTGGTGGGAACCAGCAAGCATCCCTGCTAAGATAGTGCCATCTACAAACAGAAATTGTCCCTAACAGTGTTTCATATTGCAATGTAAATGAAGAAGCAGATAAACTGGTGATGTATAGAGCAACTGTCTTACATAGGCGTCACCTATTTGAAACATTTTTCAAGGAACAGTTTTCTTCTTCAAAAGGCTATTTTATTAGAAATCCGTTCATGAATGTGACAAAATACTTTCACAACAGAAAGTCGGATTAGCAGAAATTACAATATAAATAGAATAAGAAATTAGAAAACAAAACAGATTGGAAATTATGAGTAGATTGTAGATAGCAGAGTTGAAAAGTTTTCCCCAAAGGTAGAAAAAAATGTCACGGCAAAAATAGGTTTTTGCCACTATTTGCCAAAATAGCAGAAAGTTTTATTTGTGAGAATGTAATTAAGTTATTTTAACTTTTATTAATTTAATAATATGTAACTTTGAAAATTTTAACTTAGAATAATCAATGAATCATTCAAACGGTAAACTAAATGTTATTACGTTTGCAGTTTTTTTTTAAAGTAAAATATCTTTTAGTTTATGCTATGGATGCAGGGGTTAGGAGAGAGGAGAGTAAATAACAATAATAATAAAACCCTACTAGTTTAAAGTCATGAGTGTTGAACAATTAATTTTTATGCTTTTTTTAATTTTTAACAAAGTCTAAGAATTATTACCTACTTTGCTGTGTTATTAGAACAATAGTAATTTGAAGATGCAAAGTATGATTAGTATATAATTTCTCCCCTCTCTCATGTATGTTAATAAATTTTATCTGGTGTCCATATGTTTTTTTATATAGAAATTTTAAAGAATTACCTTTATAAATTTTAATTGTAAAAGAGCTGTCCAAAGCTTCCTTCCAAACCCTTCAAATGATTCCTGTAAATGGTCCTGTTACCAGGAGTTTTCTAAATAAAAGTTCATTATGCTTCTTTAAAATCAATCATTTGAATCTTTTAAATCATTAGTGTTCCACACGATTTTTTATTGTAGGCGGCATTAAATTTTCTGCTCATTTCTCTACAAAATATTTTGATAGGCCTCTCTCTCAGGAAAATGCAATTCTAAATTTACTATGATTTATGCCCTTTTCTGCAATTAATTTTCACATTGAGCTCTTTATAGTATGGGGCCTTATGACACACATTGTGAAGTATCTGTGCATCTTATAAGACGTCTGCATATCATTTATGCTCTATCCAGTATCGCCTTTTTTTTTTTTTTCCAAAAAATCTTAATTTATATCAGAAATTCCAAATAGTAATTTTTACTTCACTTAATGACAGGCATTTTAGAATTACTTAAAGTAAAAAAATATATATTTCGGAATTTCCAGCATGAATTCAAAGTTTCTGAATAAAAAAAGAAGTCAAACTGCCAACCTTGCCCCCCACTACAGTGAGGTAATATTGCTCTATGTTTCCAGGTATGTGAATATTGGCACCCTTCAATGTTTGCTACTGAATGAGGTCTGTCCTCGCTTACTGAAAGGTTGGACAGCTCTGGTTATAGGGATTCAGATATAGAGAAAATGAAGATTGATTTGATTGTTACAAAGCTGTTATATATATATGCCATGAAATAACGAAGTTTTATTTAATGTTTAGCCATGATTAACAACCAGAAAAGCTTGATTAATGTGTAAATGTAAAACATGTGATGTTCAAGATGTTTGGTAAAAACATCGCAATCATTTTCAGAAATAAATGTATACTTCCTTTATGAGAAAGCAGGAGTTCAGTCATATACTAAAATGTGTGTATAATAATAAAAAAAAAAAGAAAAAAAAAACCTGAATTTTTTTTTTCTCTTTCTTATCTGTAAGTTTTACTATTTACATCTACAATAATGCGTGGATTTTAGGCGTTTGAAGATTTGTGGGAGTCTACTGTATATATATATATGTTATAAGGCAACTTTTAATGTAGTAATTTTATCTTTAATAGTTATAGGTTTCAACAGTTCCAGCATGGTGACCTATCTTTACTTTCACATCATTAGTGCATACATGTGAATAGTTTTCCCAAGGCATTTCATTTGATGATAAGTATTAATCTAAAATTATTTTGTAGTCTTCAAACAACATCATTCTGATAAATTTATAAGTATATGTAACGGAAAAATACTAATGAAATAGCTTATTCAGCGACGTCAGTAGATTCATCCATTTGTTGTGCAAATTTAGTACATTTGAAATGACTTAAGTGTTTCTTATATGCCACTAGTCATATTGTTGATTTTTCGAACAGTGGTGTTATTTGTCTAAGGAATATTAAACACTAAATTAACAACTTTTTAATCAAGCAAATTCCTTATAATATCAATTTTACAAGGTTTAACCTTTTCCTTACTACAAACTGATATATCCGTTCACTATGCTGCAGGTTTCACCACAATAAAAACATTATTTGAATCAATGTAATTCTATAAATATAATGCAGTTTTAAAACATTCAGCAATGATTAATACTCTCAAGGATTATATTCATATACGTAATTAAATTTTTTAATATAAAGATTGAAATATTATAATTTTTAGCATTCTTAAAAAATCGGAAAACAACATTACAATTTTGCACTTTTGCTCGGCAGTCAGAGGGTTGTCTTTGCAAATCAGGCAGTTATCATTCAAGTCAGGATGGTTTCCTTCAAAATCATGATGCAGTTTAACATGAAACATGGCGTTATTAGTTAAAATGTAACTGCAAATCCCATTGAGAGGAGTTGAGAAACTCGAATTAGAAAAATCTCATTCAGAATTCAATTTCTCATTTTAAATCTACATTTTGTGAACAGAAAACGTAAAAGAGTGGTAGTAAAAATTAATGTTTGTAAGAGATTTTTTTTCTTTTTTTTTTACATAAAAATAGCACATTTTTAGGTTGGCAATCGATTTAAAAAACAGCATTTTGGCACAGTTAAAAAAAAAAAACCCATCAAGCCAAGATAGCAGACCACAGGTATACATCTATTTCAAAAATTTTCTCTCCCTGTACTTCATTCTGCCGATGCCATAGAAACAATAAAAATGATTTTAAAGAAATCAACTAGTGGCAACTTTTAGATTCTTTATAAATGTCCTGGTGACATTTTTTGCACACTATAGTTTTAACTAAACAATGTAAATAATTCCAAAGTTATCTACTGATGACAACTATAATAATGCATAAGTGATATTTTCCTGTAATTTAAATTCAGACTATGTATGTAATGGCACAAGGCTTCAGACGAAAATTGTATATTAGAATGTTATTGAGACTACCATAATAAATGTGCTTGCGGAGAGAATGTATTTGTACTAGACATACATGTAATAGTATCTAATTAAAAAATAATGATAGCATCTTTGATTTGAAAAAGTTGGAGGAATTTCCACTCTAGGTTTGTTTTTCAACGACAGTAATTAATCACAAGGACAGACATAAAAATCAACTGATAGTGTAGGAAGAAATTTGTTAGAGGAAATTTCATATTATTTTACGATTAAATTTCATAACAGGATTTCTGATACATTTCTCAAAACTTTCACCATCAGAAACTTCACATCTGATACCAATGTATTATGTTTTTGAAAAGACAATAAATTTTACTTAAAAAACAACTTTTAAAATTCATAGCCTTTTAAAAATACTTAAATAGTTTGAGGAAATAGCTTTTGAAAACATAATGCATTGGTATTAACCATCAACAAAACATAGGGAAACACTAATTTTTGAGGCAAATTTTATCAATTTATAATTATTTTCATGCCTATCTTTATCTTCTCCAAACAGTGATATTTTAATGAAAAAAATTGGTGTTCAATATAAAATATTACTTTTATTCCTGAATATTAAGTTTTGTGAAAGAACACGAGTTTATATATTTCAATTATACTGGGTGATTCAAAACAGATGTTATTAGGTGCGTTCGTAATTATATAAATACGTAGCACCTATTGTCGTCGCTTGGTCCGTCCGTCCACATATAACAACGCAAAAACTACCCAACCGAATGGTTTGGAATTTAAGATATATTATCTTTGCAGAATTTTGTTGAGACATTTTAATTTTTTAAAAAATCGAATCAAAACTTTAGGAGATATTAATAAAAATATTTATTAAGAAATTTGAATTAAAAGAAAAAAAATCGGTGCTTTCTTGTTAGAGGCGCTTCCGAGGTTTAATCGTCAAGCGACCGAGATACTTATTTTATGACAGAAATTAATCGGCAGACGATATAATTCATTTCACAGAATTAAAAATCATCAAGATATGAATATTTATATAACTAGCTATAGTACGAACGCACCTCATTTGTCACGTTTGACGTACAATTTCCAACTTGTATTGATTATGCCACACCATTTGATGACAGAAAGATACTTCCAATTACAAAATGTAAATTGCAAATAAAGTACAGCTTTTCAGTAAGACATTTACTTTGCAAGGGGATGTATGCATATTGAAACACAAAAATTATTTATTTATACGGTCTCTGGATCTTATAAGCTATATTTAGAAACATTTTCTCCATGATCTGACAAGTAAAACAGTAAAATTGTCATTCTTCTAAGACCAAAACTCACTGAGTTACGATACTTAAAAGTTTATGACACGAAAAAATAGCCTGTTCGTTTTCAGTGCTAAAAAGCTCTGAAAAAAAAAAAAAAAAAAAAAAAAAAAAAAACTTGTGCAATGTCCACTTTGATTAATGCAATTGATAGCTGTGTTGAAAAATTTTGGATTGTAGATTCCAAGATAAGCAAAATATTGAGTATTGTCATCAAAAATCTCTGAACTACATCAGGAAACCTAGTAACTTGGTCCTGTAATTAATTTTCTTACTTTTCCCCCAATTTTTTTAATCTTTAAAGTAAATATTTATGACTATCAAATAAAAAATTATCATTTATTCAGAGTGAACTCAGTAATTTTATCATTTGCAGTGCATGGGTACATCAATTTTTTTTTTTTATTGGATTTTGAAAAATAGAAGAAATTATAGCAAGAAATAAATATCTGTTTGCATTTTCTCAACAAATTTTCATATGAAAATAAAGTATTGGAAGTTGATTTTAACAAACTTTCTAGTCAAACCTCAAAATTTATAATAATTGAATAAAAAATTGGTTTTTGCAAGGTTTGTTTAAAAGAGCACCTATCATGAAAATTTATGTTATCTAATTTAATTCTTTTGATGAAAAATTCCAATACACAGGTCTGAAATTGGAGGGAGATAACACTGTTGAATGTTTTACATTCTACTGTATCCAACAAATCCAAAGAAATTTAATGTATCTCTTTATGGAAAACATATAGTTACACAGCATTATAAATTATTACAGTAAACTGTGCAAGATGAAAATCTGTAATGTGGAAATATTTTTTACTGAAAGACGATTTTCAATACAATAAACTTAGTTTCTCAATCCCAATCAATTTTGCCTTAAATAAAATTTATTGTAATTACATTTAAAAGTTAATATAACCAAACATATTGAAATATAATCTTAATATTGAAATATCTTTATGATGTTAATCTTATATTGAAATATGGGTTTTTGTATGAACACCGAGTAAGCAATCTAATTTGAAATTGCAGGTTTCAATAATAAATTATATAGTTTTTTTTTTTTCTATTTTATTAAAAGAAAAAGAAGAATGACACATTGAATCAATATTTAATTTACCAATTTTTGCAATGAAATAGCTTTTTACTTTTTCCTTTTGCAAAAAACCAGGTTGGACTGTTTTATTTTTAATATCTACATCAATTGAAACTGTCAAAGATGATCTTTAAGTGAATCTACAGCAAGGTTGTCACAAGAAAAGTATAACAAAAATACAGTCAGTACTGGTTAAATGGTCACCTCGCTTGTATAGACAATTTTTAAATTTCTCATCTAACTTAATAGGGAACATGTATTAAAGCATACCACTTTTTTTTTTTGTTGTTTATATGGTTGTTTTTAAAAATAGGAGTTATGGTATTTTTTTTTTTAATACTTCAAGCTTGAAAATGGTTATATAACTTTGCTTTCATACCAGAGATTGTTTCTAATGTTTTGAATTTTACTGTTGAAGGAAGCAACAGGAATAACAGTAACTATTAAAAGAAATTTGTAGCAACAGAAATCTACAGCTGGGACATTTAAAATGAATTAAATTTGTGACAATAATGAGCAATTGGAAAAAAAAAGAGAGAATCTGGAATAACAGAATATTTTAAATAAGTGCATTGGATATGAGTATAGATTTGGTAAGTTAATTGCATTAAAATATATTACAATTTTCTTATTGTAGTTCTTTTATGAATGCAATGTAATGATTTTTGAAACATTTTTAAAAGTTTAATTGCTTGTTTATGAATACTATATTAAGATAGGTGAACATAATTTTTATATAGTTAAACTGCTCTAAAATGGAATTTTGTTTTGCACAAGCAATCAGATTTTTCCAGACTGCTGGACCATATAACTTATACCAATTGTAGTTACTTAATAGCATAAATTAATTAAAATAGTTGCATAAATAGATGCAGCTTAAATGTCAAATTAAAAAAAAAATAATAGTTTACAAATATACAAAAAAGTAATTTCCACTTTCTTCACATAGAATTTAACTAATCCATAAAATGAAAATGTTACAGCAAAGTATTTAAGAATGATATTACAGATATAAAAATAATGAAAACATTTTCTGGAGCTAATTTTCAACATGACTGGATTAGAGAACGCACATTTCTTATAAGATTCTACTAATTTTGAAAGAAAACTTCAAAAGGAGGAAAAAAAAAAAATCTTGCCTTGTTATGAAAATAGTTGCTTTTATTTATTCATTTTATTATTATTATTTTTTTTTTTTTGTAGTGATTTGGAAAAATTGCCATAGCTGTGAAGTTGAAAAATAGGGAATAGTCATCTTTATGTTTGCCCATAACAACCCTGCTATTGAAATAAAAATTTGAGAAATTATTTACACAATAAAAAAAGAAGCAACATTATAATAATGATATTTATGTACAGTACACTAATTTTCAGAAAGTTCACACAACAACTATTTTATACAAAATGTCTATGCTTAATTTCTAGCATAAAATTTTTAATGAGCGTGAAAAAATATAACAATGAGACACGTGTTATAAAAGATGTTAGTCCTTCAATTAATTTACATTGTAACTATGCTTTTTATATGAGATCAGCAACTGAAAAAGAGAGAAAAAAAATTATAATTAATATAATATAATTTAAGTAATTTAAAAAGCAATTTAACATTAAAAGAATAGAAAACTTACCATTCATGGGCATTTCATCAATTTGTGTTGAGTAGTATTGCTCAATGTCTCTTAAAATTCTTATATCATCATTTTTCACAAAATTTATAGCTACACCCTTGCGTCCAAATCTTCCAGAACGACCAATCCTAAAATTAAAAAAAAAATAATAATACATTAACATTAATGGGTATTTAGATATTAAAGAGAATGGAAATTTCTTTGGCATCAATACAGACTAAAGGTTAAGATATGGGGAACTTGATACTTGATGTCTCTGGGGTTACTGCATCAATGACAGCAGAAAGTGCAAGAACACATTAAAAAACTGTGCATGCAAAAATGATGTAGAAAACATGTTGACATTTCTTTTTTAATTTTTTTATTGTTCATGGTTGCCTTTTCATGTTTCACTTTGGATTTTTAAAATTATTTGAGATTTTCTGCCAAATGAGAAAGATCCTATAACTTTTTTACAATCAAAAGAGATTTTTTCAAAAGAACGCATTTGTTTTAATGGACACAAAGTATGACTGTACTTTTACACCAAGTCTATTTGGAAATGTAATCTTTACAATAGAAATAGAATAGTAGAACTTTATGACAGGATATGGTGTGATAAATCTCGTATTTCATATGTACAGGCGCGAAGATTCATTTATTCTGGCATGGAAAAAATAACTCGTTAGTATGAATGCAATGTAATTTGGAAAAATTGCTTTCATTGCCAAGAAATGAAGGCTAATGTTAATGATGAATCTATTATTATAAAGCAAACACATGTCCATGACCCATAAGTAATTCTGACACACACACATCGACAATGGCAACATCCTGATCAATAAATTTTGCCTTTATTACATCTTTTGTTTTAAACTTCTAAACATCGCACAATTTTAATAACATCATCAAATAGAAAAAAAAAAATACTAATAAATAAAATAAAAAATATTTCAAATGCAGTTTGTTTGAAAACTGTAGTATCTCAATTTACTGATTTTTTAAAAATGGTTTTCAAAATAATTTTCTAACAGAAGATTTTTCTAAATCTATCTATTTGCATGCAGCTCAATTATGAAAGATAAATCAGTTTGCACTTAAAACAATATGCCATACATTCCAGCACATAACGTACACTTTTGAAACAAGAAAATTAATAAAAATTTACACGTTCATATTATACACACAGTATAAAAATGTAAGCTTAAAAATTAATCACAAGAATGAGATTTCCATATTAATGACAAAGAGAAGATGTGATTATTTAAATGAACGAAAGTACAATTCTAAATGCTTTGTAGGAATTCAATCTAATTTATGTATTTTTCCTTTTAAATTTGTCCGTATTAATTTTTTAGTTTCTTTTCTGTTTAGAGTCTAAGGCATACGGGTTGCACACAAGGATGTTTGACGATGCCGTTGGCCGCTTGCAGCGGCAGCGCTTCGCACATGACTCAAGTATACGGGACGTAGGTAAGGCTGCGGACAGAAATTGGCCGCTCACTGTGGCAGTTGACCCTCCCACCCATCCCCAACGAAACGAACATATATTGGTCGTACGTAGGGTCTTTTCGGTACTTCATCGACCCGAGCCCAACCCTTCCCGCTTTTCAGTGTCTTTAATTTATGTATTTTTCCTTTTAAATTTGTCCGGTATCAATTTTTCAGTTTCTTTTTTCTTTTCTATTTAAAGTCTAAGGCCCCTATTTAGAGTCTACGAGTTGCATGCAAGGACGTTTGACAGTGCTCCTGGCCGTTTGCAGCGGCAGCGCTTGAGACTAGAGTGTACGGGACATAGGTAAGGTTTCAATAAAGGTTTGCCAGTAGCGTATATCTTCACTTTTCAGTTGCTTATTTTCTTTTTGTTTGTATTAGCTATACGTTTTAATGCTCTTTATTGTATTTTCATGTTACCTATACTATGAAGGTGTCTTTGATAAAAATTGGGTTGTGCATAATACAGTAAATATATCTAAGCAGAAAAATAGTGTCTCAAAACATAAGTGCACATTATACGCCAGAATATACAGTAAACAGATCAGTGTTTGTTTCCAGCTAATATTCCATAATGAAATTAGCACTTAATCAATAAATAAATACATAAATAAAATACAAAGTTAAAAGACATGTAATCAAACTACATGTTTAAACACTGAAATATTTAGAATCTAAAAGACTGCTGTAAGCAGCAAAATCTGTATAGCTTTTTCCGATACTAACTCCTGGTGATTTCATTGGTTATTAACCACTGGCATGTGGCTAATAAGAAATTATTTCTTTTAATAAATTTCAAAGCTATATTTGAATACACAACTGATATTTTTCATATAAAAATGATTTTAGGTGTTATTAGTGGACAATCTAAAAAAATATATTAGAGTTTTCAATAAAAAAAAATTCATCCATGTTCTGCACACCTGGCAATGTGTTCTGTAACACAGGAAGCCTGGTTTAAATCCTCTGGTTCTATTAAATAATGTTTAGTGTTCAACTCGTAACAATTATGACTTTTTTATCATTATTAAGAAATTAAATTTAAAACTATAAACTAAGTACAATTTAAACTATTTTTGTAATTTTTTTAAAACAAATCAAAAGTTGCCAATGTTATTTGAAAGAATTGTCTTGTTAGTTCAGCATAACTGATTGTAAAAACAAAAAGTGATATATTACCTGTGAATATACAATTCTCGATTGTTAGGCAGATCATAATTGATCACTAATGAAACTTGCTGAACATCAATGCCTCTTGCCCAAACATCAGTTGTAATAAGAACTCTCCTAATTAAAGAAAAAAAAAAGAAAATTAACATACTAGATTGATATTAAGGTTCACAAATTAAATATTTATTTAAATGAGCTTACAGAAAAAGAAAATAATGTCAATGACTATTAGTATGTATCACGATCAAATAATCCCTCTTATATCATACCAGATTTTTTAAATATATACATTTTTTTCCCCCCAATCTACCTTTCTTCCTAAAAAACTGTAATGTTGGTAGAAAGCAGCAAATCACTTATTTCCTTACTAGCTGACCCACTCAGCATTGCTTGAGCCTGTGATAATAACATTAAATGTACCTAAAGAAAGGGCTCGATTCAAACCTTTTTCTTCAGGTGGTAATTAGTATTAGGGGTCCCACTGTCCTTCACAGCATACACCCTGAAATTTGGGTACTTTTCCACTATAGGGCCTTGGCATTTTTCTCAAAAACTTGGCACAATTCGGGTTTCAGAAAGTGAGATTTGTTGCCAAATGATACAAACAGCTATGAAAACAAACCTAATCAATTTTAATGATTGTTTACATACAATTTACTTCTACTTGTATATTTAAATAAATAAATGGCTTCTTTATATTAAATAAATCAGGGATCATTCTAGAACATAAAACAGGGCAGGGCGCACATCACATAATAAGGGCAATTTTGTTGAAAAGGGCACATCATTTCATAAAAAGGGCATTTTTGTAATAAGTGCATATACCAATATACTGGTGGGAAGGGAAGTTCGGCAACAGCTTAAAGTACTCCTTAATTTAAAAAATACAACAACATTTCTAATTTCCATAACTTCACCGTTTGAAAAGTATTAAAAATAGCAGCAAAATGAAACATAAGTTCTCAATTTTTATTGTAAAATTGTTTACTATATGCACGGTCATTTTCCCTTTTCCTACGATATTCAAGAACTCCTATCTCTCTAAAATTTTTATTCACCAGATAATTTTTCCCGGTTTTAGCAAAACTGGTTTTAAAAAAGGTATAAAATAAAAGTTATAAAGCTACTTTTCAAATTTTTTATAGAACTTACGTAAGTTATGTGGTCAAAGGCCAGAATGCCTGATCTAATACTATATTTCACTAGACAAGGTGAAATTAATCAATGATGCTTAGTTACCCTTTATGTCAATGGAAAAAAATGATAAATGGAAAGATGAATCACTCAAAGTCAAAGATTAGACATACCAGGGCACTTCACACAGAAATAAAGAGGGAAAGAGGAGTACTCCCTGATGTACCGTACTAAGATTCTAAAAATAAAAGATAGGTAAATAATTTTTGAAAGTACAAGGCAGGATTCTACCCAGGAATAAAAGGAGGGTAGATATCTACCTGGAAAAAGGGCAATGAGGGTGAGATTTTATCTAAAAAGGGCAGGAGGGCGGGCCGCCCCTCTGAAACTCTCTAGAGTGATCCCTGAATAAATTATATAAATATTGAAAAAATGGCTTGTGTATATGAAACAGTGAATAGGTTGTTCAAAAATATGTTACCAAATTACCTTCTCTTGCCAAGGACATTTTCTCTGTATTGTTAAGGCCCTTATACTGGAAAAGTACCCAAACTTATGATATTATATTTTAAAATGTAAATCTGCCCAAATGAACCTAGAGTGGGAAGGGGCACTGTCTTCATCAGCATACACTATAGGTGCAGATTCCCAAAATTTAGAAGGAGTCACTGGCTCCTAAACCCAAAAATTCTAGTGGCCACAATTGTAAAACAAACGCATAAAAACAATAGTGTTTATATGGGGTAAAAAAACTAAAAAAAAAAAAAAAAAAAAAAAAACTCAGGAATTCAAAGTGTAAAGTAATTTATTTAATATAAACACATGTACATCAAAATTTGAATATTAATTAAATCTTAAATCATGTACAGTCAGAAGATAAAGTTGGGCAAGATACGGTTTAAAAAAATTATTTATAAGCTAAGCAATCATGATAGAGAGGAATATCAGAGAAACAATTCTTATTTTGATTTTGCCAGACAAAAGTACATATGAAAGAAAATCTGAATTTGTGAGATTATTTTGCACTATAAAAATCAAAACACACTTCAAACATTTGTTTGCATATATATATTTAAATCACAGTCTATGTAAAATTATCAGATTGAAACTGTTACGAATAACATTGCTATTCGAATATATTTAATAATTTGCTATGTTAAACAGATCATTCTGAAATGTTATTAAAAGATAATAATAATGTTTGTTATGTGTTTTGGTCTTAATCTTTAAAAAAAATATCAACCTTTCACAATGGGGACTGGGAATACCAGAAATTGATTACTTTTAAATCACATGGTGACTTAAATACCGAAAGTTAGTGGCCACAGCAAAAAAATTAGTCGCCACGTGGTGACTGTAAATCTGCACCTATAGCATACACCCAGGTGTGCTATTTGTAAATGACGTTTTAATTCCCTTTACCACACCTACACGACAAAGGCACACTCTGCCAATGTCTAGTTGCTTTTTTGAGATTAATTAAACTTTCCAATAATTTTGTGCTCTTTGAGCATTATAAAAAAAGATTTTTTTACAACGAATTTTTTTCTTGGACACTTCTAGTAATACAAATAATAGTTTGAAAATTTTTTAACTTTACTAATTTTATAAAACAAATTTGAAATGTCTTTTTTTGTGTTTGCATGCTGAAATGATGCCCTATAGAGCTCTGATGGGGAAAAAAATTTCTCACCACCCTTAGCCTAAAAGAGAGATTCTAAAATTTTAAAGCTAATTCCAATTTCAGACTGCTCTCTAATCACATTTACAGTGTTCTTTTTTGCATATTTTCACAATTTTAATAACCCACAGGATTAGCTCAACCATTTCTTTAAAAAATGAAATTTATTTTCCCTTTTGCATTACATATATATACTTTTCTTATAATTTAATGTTTAAAGCAACTCAAATTATAGAAAAAGTAGCTTTGTCTAAAGTTAGATAGGTATTTTTTTCTTTAGTGATAATAAAGAGAAAAGTCTTTCTTTTTTAGAATCAGATATTTTTCCTGAGAGTTTGAATCAGCGAGAATGAAATGTATTGAATATAGGAATATTGTTAAAAATAAGTTGTACAGTCATCAATCTGAGATGTACCACCCATCATTTATGAGTCTTTATTTATTCAATGTCAATTTGAAACTTAATTAGACTCTAAATGTTACAATAGAGAGAGAAAGTGTGAGGAAGTTAATATTTTCCCCTCTCCGTCCCCACAGCACTGACTATAAAATGTGGATTTACAAATAGCAAAATCCATATTATAGATATACACAGCCTTATTAATATTAAACAAAATTTAATCTCAATTTAAATTATCACAATTCTTTCATGTGAAAGTTATGCTTTTTCCAGTATTTCAACAATTTAAGTTAAGGGGTACAAAAAGCATTTAATTCATAAAATTATCTACTGATTATATTTATTCATTTACTTTTATTATTAACACATAAATGTGCAAATAATGTACTATAAATGGGGAATAAAGTAAATCATAGTAATGCCTAAAAAACAAAGAGAACTCATAAATATTCTTTTTTATAAACACATATCTAAATATCCTGATTGAAAAAACAACAACAACAATATATAGATATACATATATAAAAATAAACTTACGTCTGTCCCGAACGGAATTCCTTCATGATAGCATCTCTTTCCTTCTGTGGCATATCACCATGCATAGATGAAACTGTGAAATTGGCATCTCTCATTTTTTCAGTTAACCAATCAACCTATGTCAACAAAAAATTAATATTAATTAAAAACATAAGTTCTAAGCAATGATTGAATTTTGGGCCTTTCAGAAATTATAGTAAATTCATATAACCTATCTACTCGGTAACAAAATTTTCTGAATCAATCTGTAGCCCAACAATGCCGGACTTAACCTACTATCATAAGAAACAATAGGCTCATAAAATAAGCAAAATTTGCATTTACAAAGAAAATACAGCAAGAAGATATATTAATCTACAGATTAAGTAAATTTTAGCAACTTTTTTAAGCCCAGCATTTCTTTCTAAGATATTGGATTAATCTGTAAGGTATAAATCTGCAGAATTCACTGCCATGCTAAACCGATTCTTCTACTAGGCATATATATAATGTGTGTGTGTGTGTACATATATATATTATAAAAATAGAATTTCTAGCAGGTTTTGAAAGACACAACACACATACATTCAAAATTAAAATAAAAACTCTTTGATTTCTGAAACTGTCACTAAAAGTCACAAACAAAAGCTACTGTAAAATAAAAAGTATTATTTAGTTACAGCAGCTTTTGTTTTTACTGACAGTTTCTGAAATATATCAAAGAGTTTTCATTTCTATTTTTAATGTGCTATGGCATAGTTATTTCAGCCTCTCCACCTACTGATGAGAATTAGGTAGTCGATCAATTTGGGTTGTTTAGTTATTGTTTTGGAGTCATAATTTATTATATTTTTCTATTCTATTTATTGTTTAATATTTCATTGTTTAGCTATTTATATACATTTGCCTTTTTTTTTTTTTTTTTCTTTTCAGGTAGATTTTGTAAGAAATACTACGTATTACATTCTCCCCTAAGTTGGAATTTCTGAAAAATATTTGCAGATCTATGCTGATTATGACTCCCAGAAACCAAAACCACTCCTAGTTCAAAACTTTATCTATCTATCTATCTATGTCACTTTTTATGGACACGATAACTTCAATAATTCTGCACAAATCTCTTCCAAACTGATACATAAAATCAAGGGGCATAAAATCTCGGTCAAGTTCGTTAATGGGCAATCACGGGGATGGGGGGGCTTTTTGTGAAAACAGAAAAAAAACCATAACTTCTTAATTATGACACGTATCGAATCTGTTTAAAGTTATTATTACTTCTAGGAAAAGGGGTGGAAAATTTATGTATGACAGATTTTTAATATCATTAAAAATGGCCCCAAAGGAGAAAAAGAGGGATTTCAGAAGAATAAAATTCATAACTTCGTCAATTCACAAGATATCAAATCCGCTTAAATTTATTTTAAATCGCCTTAATATTATCTACAACTTTTATATTGACAAGTTTTTAATAGGACCAACCATTAAAAAAAAAACCCGCTCCGCCTACAGACAAGGAAGATTTTGAAGTGGGCGGTCCCAACTGCTGCATCATGGCAAAAAGGTCATTTCTTCTGCAATTCTCAACAAACATGCGCCCCACGGTCTGCGTCTTTGAAATCTACCTGTACCTGTAAGCCAAGCCATCTTTTTTTTTTTTTTTTTTTTTTGAGTTTATACATTTATTGAGGACTATTAAATATTGCATTTTTAAGCTACTTTAAGCCTGTGAATGTAATAATTTTCATATATATTGAATGATTATATAATCTATACATTAAATAAGATTTTTATTAAAAAAAAAGTTTCTAATTCTTTTAAATGATTTATTTACTTTAGAACAGATAAATAATTTCAACTTAAAATGTATAGAAAATAAATATCAGAAAAGTTTATACACCGTTTAATATTTTAAGAAAGTTTTAAATTAAAATACTACCAAATTAAAAATAAAACCACACTGTTTTCTGACTTTCAGAAATCTATATAAAATGATAAAAAGGTCCAAGAGAACCAGAACAGCTATAACCAGTGAAAGAGCCTTTTGTTAAATCTATCTCTAATTTGCAAGCTTTTTGTTTTGCATGTTTACTTACTCTAAGAGACTTTTTACTTACTCTACCAGTCTCACATTTTAAATTCATGTCAAATGTGAACCAAAACTGAATGATACAGAAAGTAACTTGTGGCAGATGCTAGTGAACAGATTTGGTGAGCGTGTCATTATTGTCACGCAATCTCACTCATCTAATCTAACTTGTCCAAGCAATTATTGCCTAGCTCTGGAATATGGGTTGCCATGGTTTGGACAAAAACTTCTAATCTGAGCATGCATTCAGTGTCCCTGTCATCACTCTTATTTATAAAGGCACTTTACTAGGAGCATACAAACATAAATGAAATTGAATGTAAACAACACTAAATATTTATCACAAAAGCACATTCTTGTACCAAACCAATTCTTCAAGAGAATTGGTTACAAGACTGACACAAGAAAACAGGGGTACATGGCTCATCCACTCTCCTCTAGTTATGGCCCTGAATTTACTATAGTCCAGTAGAAATAGCATTTTACCTTACAAAAATTCGGGTAGTTCTGATTTTTGGATATGTTGTAAAGGTTGACCCTCTAATAAAAAAACCAAGTTTTCGACCTTCTAGACCATGTGCGTTTTTCACAATATTGAAAAAAAAAAATATTTTTCAGCACTTTTTTCGATTTTTCTTAAATAACTCAATTTCAGTGCATTTTACCATTTTGTAGAGCATAAAATTCTCTACAACATGCAGTATTCATGTTTGTAAATTGTCCAAATAGGGGGTAAGATACGGAGCCGGGAAAATAGGGTAAAATTTGCAAAAATCCACAAATGACGTTAGTTTTTGCTTAATAACCTACTTTTAGTGCGTTTCAGAGACAAAAGTGTCAATATAAAGTTTGTAAAGCATGAAGTAGTCTAGATCATTAAATATCTATAATAGACTCTAAAAATCAGAATAATACAATTTATGGTTAAAACAAAAAAATACCGCCTGACAAGTCATTAATTTAAAAACGAGCTTTTAGTTTTGATATTGATTAAACGATGCAATTAATTAATTATAGTATGTACAATAATAGGTAGCTGTTGAATAGTTGAGGGGAGGGGGCAAAGTTAACCAAAAAACCTAGTCGGTAGACATAGCTGCAGGGCCAACAATTCAAAGTCGAAGGTAAAATTAATAGCTGGGAATAATGCAAAAAAAAATACTTGAAAGATAAATAAGTTATAATTTAGAAATTTTAAAAAGGAAAAGGAGTATCTAAGGCTGAAACTAAGGGAGGTGGGAGCAAAAGGAGCATGTGGCCCGGGCTATAGAATGGAATCGATTTTTCTTAAATAACTCAATTTCAGTGCATTTTACAGAAAAAGAATTTTCACCATTTTGTAGAAGATAAAATTCTCTACAACATGCAGTATTCATGTTTGTAAATTGACCAAATGGGTGGGGGGGAGTGAGATACGGAGCTGGGAAAATAGGGTTAAATTTGGAAAAAAATGCAAAAATCCCCAAATGACGTTATTTTTTGTCAATAACCCACTTTTAGTGCATTTCAGAAACAAAACTGTCATAATCAACTTTTTAGAGCATGAGATAGTCTATAGTTTCATTTATTAGATAATTAAATATTGGTAATAGACCTTAAAAACCACAGCAAAAAGATTTTGGGTGAAAACAGGAAAATACCGCCTCACAAGTTATTAATTTAAAAAACGAGCTTTTATTTTTGATATTGAAAACACGATGTGGTTGATTAATTATAGAATGCACAATAAATTAATCAACAAATACATAGTAAGTATAGTCGCTTTGTCATATATGTTTCCTTTTTCTGGAGCTTGGCCCTGGTAATGATACCATCGTCTCAGATACTTCATCATCCATCTCTGTACTTGACTCGATTGGTTGTTCTAGGTCATCAAAGTCCTCAAGGTCCAGTATAATATCAGGAGCGTTGCCCCATAGTTGGTTGTGGCACTTCACACAGATAACTGAGCACTTCAAGCCCGCCTTTCTAGAACTGCAATTCGTACTACAATTTTTTTTTTTTTTTTTTTTTTTTTTTTTCATTGGCAAGATATGAAATCGAGTAGAGTTTGAGGAGCTGGTCCATTCATCATGGTGACTGGAATGAGCCCATGACCACCCCACTTCCAGCCGCATTCGAGAGGATCCTTTTCGTTTCCCAACCATGTCTGAATGCATGATATTCAGCAGCATCACGAGAAGGTGGTAGTCTAGCTAAATTTAATTTAATATTGTTAGCTGCTCTAGCGAAGCTGACATACCGCAATACATTCAAGTTTTGGTTGGGATCACCTCCATACAGGGCAAGAAGTACACCTTCTGTGGCTTCAACAAGTTTGTGCCTCTCTGCATTTGAGTCTTTAAAGATTTAAACTTTTTGGTTCAGGGATGGGTTCTGAAGAATTCTGCAATATTTCATTTTCCCATGGCTGTAGAGCACAGAAGTGGTGTCACTTACTGCATGAAGAAAAAGAATATATTGTGCAACTTCCTTAAATTTGAAACACCCTTTGGAATAGAGATCATCAGGCAGTTTCCCTCTCCTGGCCCTTCGGAAATAAACATTGTCTGCAGCTAGAGAAGCCACAAGAACAAGAAGGTCCATGTCTTCACCATTGACAATGACAGCATCGTAATCACGGGCTTAGGAAAAGCTGTGTTCACTATTAGCACATCTGCATCTTCAGTGGCCTGCGTAGTGATCATTTGTGCTTTTTCAAATTCATTTCGAAGCATATAAATAAAAAGTTCTTTATTTTTTTTTTCATTCCCCAACAATTTTTCTTGTGGCATCTGTAGAAACTTAGTCTCATTGAACTTAACCTCAGCAGAAGTATGAATCTTCAAGCGACGAGCACTTTCTGCACTTTTTATACTTTGATTATGTTCATGATAAGTTTCTAATATTTTCTTTATTTTAAAATTTAAAACTGAATTCAAAACACCGGAAAACTATTCTCCTTTATACAGGTTTCCATCTTATCAGGTATAATTGTTGTTATTCTTTCTGTTGGGACTAACATTCTCAAACTGAGATACATTTACCATCAATGTAAACTTTTACTAACAAAAATGTGTGGGACAAATGAATACAAACACGACAAACCAAATCTTCATTGTGCGCCCTCTTCTCCTTCCATTATAGCTCCCGGGCCACATGCTCCCACCTCCCTTAGTTTCGGCCTTAGATACTCCTTTTCCTTTTTAAAATTTCTAAATTATAACTTATTTATCTTTCAAGTATTTTTTTACATTATTCCCAGCTATTAATTTTACTTTCGACTTTGAATTCTTGGCGCTGCACCTATGTCTACTGACTAGGTTTTTTGGTTAACTTTGCTCCCTCCCCTCAACTATTCAACAGTTACGTAGTATTGTACATACTATAATTAATTACATCGTTTAATCAATATCAAAAATAAAAGCTCATTTTTAAATTAATGACTTGTCAGGTGGTATTTTTTTGTTTTAACCATAAATTGTATTATTTTGATTTTTAAAGTCTATTATAGATATTTAATGATCTAATAAATGAAACTCATAGACTACTTCATGCTTTACAAACTTTATAATGACACTTTTGTCTCTGAAACGCACTAAAAGTAGGTTATTAAGCAAAAACTAACGCCATTTGTGGATTTTTGCAAATTTTACCCTATTTTCCTGGCTCCGTATCTTACCCCTTATTTGGACAATTTACAAACATGAATACTGCATGTTGTAGAGAATTTTATGCTCTACAAAATGGTGAGAGTGCTTTTTCTGTAAAATGCACTAAAATTGAGTTATTTAAGAAAAATTGAAAAAAGTGCCGAAAAATATTGGTTTTTTCAATATTGTGAAAACACACAAGGTCTAGAAGGTCGAAAACTTGGTTTTTTTATTAGAGGGTCAACCTTTACAACATATCCAAAAATCAGAACTACCCGAATTTTTGCAAGGCAAGGCCCTTTTTTACACTATTTCTACTGGACTATTATTTTAATTACATATAATTTATGTTTTCGATCTGCAGATTATATTATTTTCTACTTTGTGCCTTGTCAGTATTAAAAGCAAACTAATAAATTTATTCATGAAACATATTGTAGTGGCTGATATTTTATGTAGAATATAGTTTAAATCTTTTTCAAAAATTAAATACCAATAATTAGGTATCACATTTTATTTGATTCTAGGATTCCTGCCCCACGTTCCTCGGACTCAGCCCTGTTTGAGTCTTTCGAGATAAATTAAGCTAGATCTAGGCCAACTACAGAAAAACCAAAAACTATGAAAATGATTTCAGATTTTTATTTATTTATTTTTTAAACAGTAAATTTTCATATTATTTTAAATGAAGGATATCGCTGAGAGCAAACAAGTATCTTCTATCTATAAATTTTTTTTTTACCCCAGTATTTCTATCCAAGTAATGAGAACGACAATTTAAAATTGTATAAAAAAATGAAATAAGAAAACAATCCCCAGAATAAATACATTTAAAAAAAAAAAAGTAAATATTCTTCTTCTTTTTCTAAAATAGCAGATACCACCTGTACTATGAAAGTACTGTCTAGGTAATTTTTGCTGTTATAACCCCTTCCAGTCTCCACAATTCAATTTTAAAATGCACAAAAAAACAGAAAATAGGAAAAAGAGCTTTAGAAAATATTTTTTTTGAAATAGCTAATATTTATATTTTTTAAATGAAAGATAGCATTGAAAACAGAAAAAAAAAACCCTTTTATACAACGTGTTATATTACTATTAAAGATTTTTATTTATTTATTTTTAAATTACCTCAGAGATTAAGTTGCCTTTAGTTTTATACCTTTATCCCATTAATTTAAAGTGAACAAATGCTGTTAGGTGTAAAAAGTGCTGTTATCTTTTACATGAAGAAATGTTTTTTAAAAATCCTTCTCAGAGATTAAGCTGCACTGCAAAAATAGTGTTTAGCTTACTCATCCACATGCACACCTCATTTCCGTTACAATTTCAGAATAAGACAGGTTGTTTTAACTTTAATTTTTATGTTAGGTACCAAATTCTGCTCTGAAAAAGTTGAAATTTTAAAACTATAAACAAGAACTTGTTTACAAAGTGATGGAGAATGATCCTGCATTAGTAAAAAGAGAAATTGAGTTTGATTTATTTATAAAATTTATAGAGATAAGTTTTCTGCCAAACAATAAAAATTTACAAAATATTTCGAATTATCTAATAAATAAAAAAATTAAATGTATTAGTTTATGCATTCTATATGTACATGCAGGTTACTTATGCATATATTGTTATTAATTAACATATTTCATTGTTCTTTTAATAGCTCTGTCATTCTAATTAAAATTTTATGGAATAACCTTTTTTTTCTAAAGAAAGAGAGTTTTGATATTTGTGGGTTTCATGGAATATAACTCTAGGGAATGTTAAAAGATTACTAGATTACTGTATTCTTTTTGCCAGGAACATGAAAAATTTCTGTATAAGGTAGGATTCCATTTTGATAGGTTTTACTGAAGTAAACATATTGAAAATTTTAGAAAAACTAATAAAAAGTTAATTTAACCAAAACAATTTTTGTGAGCTGAAGAAACAAACTATGCATAGAAATTTCCTCATTCCCTGTGTCATTTTTGTTGCTGTTTGTAATAATTGGCAAGAAATCACCTTTTCTGAATCCAGAGTTATGCCAAGACTGCTATACAAAAGAAGTGCCATAAACAAAACATTTTCTACACAGGTACATTTCATCAAACAAATGAAATAAATTCATACCTTTCTTTTTGTGTTGCAAAATATTACTGCTTGTGTAATTGTAAGAGTGTCATACAAATCACAGAGTGTGTCGAGTTTCCATTCTTCTCTTTCAACAGCAACAAAGAACTGTTTGATACCTTCCAGAGTCAATTCATCACTAAATATCAAAAAAGAAATATATATACATACACATGCATGAAGTATTGAATTCTCACAGAGTTTTTTAATATAGGGAAATCTATAACTTACATAAATTGAAAATATCAGCCTCTATGTGAAACAGTAATATAATTAAGATGAGTAAAACAAATATTTAGGAAATACATTAATGCAAGTGGACCCATATGAGGTCTGAGATTATTTGCCGATACATTTTTAAAATTAATTTTTAAGCAAATACAATATTTTAACTGTGTGACTGGAAGCATAAAACTGAATGATCTACTGGTAATTCATTTGAACAGCCTTTTAACCATATAAAGCTGTAGAAAGGGAGTACTTTGAATTAAAAAAAATCCTAACATACACAAGGTCATATGCCAAAATCTAAAAAGCAGAAAAATGCAGAATTTGAAAACCCATGTTGGAAAAAGTATTTGTAAAATTCTTATCTAAGCCAATACTTTAAGGATATTGGTCAGTGTTTTATCCAAGTAATTTCTTTCGAAATAATTTTCTTGAAATAAATAAATAAAATAATAATGATGTTAGTAAATAACACTATTTTTCATGATATTGCATTACTTTATTTATTTAAACTTTGTGACATGCATATATATATATATATATATATATATATATATATTTATTTATATTTAGAATTATATATAATTTTGATAAACTTAATTTATATTATTTTTCTACATTAATTTATTAAACTGAATTGAAGAGTTGAGGCAATATTCAAGTGGTTACTTTTAATCAATTGATCAAAACTTTTGATTTTTTTTAAAAAATGCATTAAATTAGAAAGTAGAAAAAAAAACTGATAATGATGGCAGAGGGGGCAGGTGTAATTATTTTTTACTGGGAACTAAAAATTTTTGCTCACTACAAGATTGTTTTCCAATTTGTAGAGCCCTATTTAAAGGTACTGTTCACCTTTTAGTTATAACAATTTTGTATTCATGGGAAAAATATTTCTAGTATGTTATCATTGAAGTTAAAACCATATTTAATCTTTGTTTTGCAGGATTACCACTCAACTGTGGCAGTATTTATTATTATTATTTTTATTTTTAAGTTACAAATATGTTTAAGAATTTGACAAAGAACATTAATATGAATCATATTCACATAGGAAAGCAGGAGTTGATGCAGGCAAAAATTGGACTCTTTACAAAATTACATTTAATAGAAGAGCCCCCCCCCCCCCCCCCCGACAAATTTCCTTTAATAAAATAGGTCTCTTCACAAAAAAATTCACAATTATTTTCAAAGATTTTTAAATGTGTAATTTTCAAACAAAACAAGGTTATTTGAAAGGAAAGTATTAATAAGATTAGTTTTGAAGTTGAGTAAATGAATTTAATCTTACGTCACATCCCCCCCCCCCCCCCCCCCACACACACACAAAAATGTAATACATTTCACAGAAATAACTCCCCTCTCACACAAAATAGGAACCAAAGAAAAAGTCAAATGCTGAAAAGCATAAGAGGAAATGCTTCAGGGATAGGAGAGATATATGTGATATAGAAAGTAGCATAAAGGCTTTATTAGGTGAAACACAACAGAACAATTGAGAAAACAGTGTAAATTATTTTATTAGCTGAAGCAACATTACGAGTGATAGATGCAGAATACTGTTTCAGAGTTAAAATTTCCTACAACCTTCAGTGCCATTGTGTACATTGATACTGTGTGGCATGCCCCATCCCATGGAATGTCAAATACTTTAGGCTTTTTCGATGAGATCTGATACAATAAATAATTTCTTACACAATGACTATGATGGTACACTATAGAAAAAAAATATGTTAGACAAATCAAGCTAATTAAGGAGCCATGCCAAAAAAATGCCAGTGTATAATCACACTTATATATTTTACATCATACTTTCCAATGTGAAAATGGTTCCTATTGGTGTTATCAACCTTCTTCTACACGAACATAAACATACATATACAGATGAAAGATAGGTAAATAAATAATCAAATAACATACCGTTTGACTAAAATTCGAATAGGGTCGGTCATAAATTTACTGGTCATTTCCAAAATTTCATGTGGCAATGTGGCTGATATTAACACCACTTGAGTGCAAGGTGGCAAGTATCTGTACACATCATAGATCTGATCTTTAAAACCTAAGAAAATCAATATAAATTAAAATAACCAGATTTAGAGAATTAAAAACAGTTTTATATAAAGAATGAACATAAATAGTATACTTTAAGACCAATTATACACAATTAAGTACAGAGCCAATAAGAAAATACACTAATATAGGGCTTAACAAGTTCAAATTGACAAGACATCATAGTTTACAATTTAAAACCTACTATGTTTGCTTTTAAGCAGGAGTTTAACTAAAAATATTTATTAAATGGGTAGGGCAAGCTTGCCAGGCCACCAATTTTTTTTTTTTTTTATTCTGTTTTTTTTTTTTTTTTTTTTTTTGGTTAGGGAGGGGGAAGCATGATTATAATGTAACATAATTATAATGTGGGGGGGGGGGGGAGAAGAGGTTTCAATAAAACAACAAAAAATAGTGTCAATCCAGCTTCTTTGGTATCTAAAATTGAATACAATGCTAAATGCTTTTTTTTTTTTTTTTAAAGTTTTAAATCAGATTTTTGTGTTTAGAATACAATATGATTAATCTATCACATTTACTTTAAGAATAATAACATATAAGCAATTATAAGTAATTCATTTGAGGTAAATCAATTAAAATTTCAAGAATAATTAATTTTAATAAAATTAAAGAATAATATGTATTTTTCATTTTTCATACATTAAAATGTTTGGCGTCTTTATTATCATGGCACCTGTGTGCACCACACACATTGCACAATAGGCCAGCACCACCCTGGTTTGAAAAGAGTGTCTGGTACTGGGTTGTTTACCAATGTTTTTCGTGAGGTAGTTCGGTTTCTAATTCACTAGAAATTTAGTCGACATGATGTGAAAGGTTGAGGGCATTCTCTTTTTGTAGACAGAGGCTTCTTTTAAAAAGAAGAAAAATAATTGAACAAAATATATCATAAATAAATATGGGTACAGGTTCAAAAGTAGGAAACATTATTTTAACTTCTATCAAAAATAGCTCTTGCAATGCTTAACCATTTTCATACCAATTAGTTTTTTTTTTCTTTTTCCTCCTATACATTCTTTTACAATAGTTATTGCCCCCTACCCCCATCATTTTCTTTTAGTTCCAAGTTATTATAGATCTGTTTGCATAAGTAAAATGAGAAAATAAGAGAATCACTGTTTTTATCTAGAGAAATTTACTATGCTTGTTGTTGTGTTTATGTTATATGGAAGTGAAAATAATTTGATTACTCAAAGGAAATTATTTATAGATTTACTTCAAATGAATAGAGGACAACAAATGTATCACACTCAGCAGATTATTTTCAGCGCCATATAGATTCAATTTCTAAATCTGAATATAGTAAAATTAAACAAAATGCATGAATTTAGACTGACTGAGTTTGACTGGTTCAATTGGTTGCCATTGTCATACAGATTGGAGATACTGACAACTCAACGAATCTATCTCAATATTGGTACAAAAGATTTTCAGATTAAGAGAGGTTTAGGAAATTATCGGAAAAGAAAGATGTGGTATTATAAACAAAACGCTAATAGTAAAATTAAAAAACTTAAACCCAGACAGGAAGAACTGTTTAGAGAAGCTGAAGCTTACTATTGACATTTCTTTCTGCAAGCCATTATTTTCAAAAATGAGTAACATTAAAAACTCAGACTCAAGTACTGATGATGGATACAGGCTTCCAATTGTTAGGATTGTGCAAATCAAGTTTTTATATTTATTTACGTTTTTTTTTATTGGGGGGGGGGGGGGGCAGTATGCATGCTGAAGCGCAAGGCTTGATTTTTATATGGTCCCTAGGTCCTATATTAAAAACACTTGTCAGATGACTCCAATACAGCTTGCATTCTTGCAAGTACAAAGCTAATTTCAATCATTTGGCATCTATGATGCAACAACAGAAATAGTACTTTTTAAATTGCTTTCTAAAGTATAACATCGAATGTTATCCACATTTTTTTAATTCTAAAAACAAAATTTAAAGTAATTTTGATTCATTATTATTTGATTGACTAAATTGTTTGGTTGTTGGGCCCATCATGATCATGTAAAAATATTTTTTGGGGAAAAATTAGAAATGATTGACGTGAAAACGTTTACAATCCTTGCTATAAACCACCATGTAGTGTTCCCGCTAGGCTTTTTTTTAGGGTGCAGTGCCCTGCCCTTTTAAAAATCGGCAAAATGCGCCCTCGAAAAACGGCAAATTTCGTCAAAAGATCGCGAAAAAACAACAAATTTTGTCAACAGACTGCAGGAAAAATGTGACTTTCGTCAGAGAATCGCGTAAAAATGACAAATTTCGTCAAAAACATTGCGAAAAGCGGCAAATTTCGTCAAAAGATCAGGAAACTTTGTCAACAAATCGCAGAAGAAACATGACTTTCGTCAGAGAATCACGACAAAACGGCAAATTTTGTCAAAAACATTGCAAAAAGCGGCAAATTTCGCCAAAAAAATCGCGAAAAAACGGTAAATTTTGTCAACAAATCGCAAGAAAAACGTGACTTTCGTTAGAGAATCGCGAAAAAACGGCAAATTTCGTAAAAAAACATTGCGAAAAACGACAAATTTCGTCAAAAGATCGTGAGAAAACGGCAAATTTCGTCAAAATATCTAAAAAAAACTGCAAATTTCGTCAAAAGCATTGCGAAAAACAGCAAATTTCGTGAAAAGATCGTGAAAAAACGACAAATTTTGTCAACAGATCGAGGGAAAAACGTGACTTTCGTCAGAGAATCGCGTAAAAACGGCAAATTTCGTCAAAAACATTGCGAAAAGTGGCAAATTTCGTCAAAAGATCACGAAAAAGGTAAATTTTATCAACAAATCGCGGGAAAAACGTGACTTTTGTTAGATAATCGAAAAAAAAACCGGCAAATTTCGTCAAAAACATTGCGAAAAGTGGCAAATTTCGTCAAAAGATCACGAAAAACCGGAAAAATTTGTGAACAAATCGCAAGAAAAACGTGACTTTCGTTAGAGAATCGTGAAAAAACGGCAAATTTCGTAAAAAACATTGCGAAAAACGACAAATTTTGTCAAAAGATCGCGAGAAAACGACAAATTTCGTCAAAAGCATTGCAGAAAAACGGCAAATTTCGTCAAAAGATCGCGAAAAAACGACAAATTTTGTCAACAGATCGCGGGAAAAACGTGACTTTCGTCAGAAAATTGCGTAAAAACGGCAAATTTCATCAAAAACATTGCGAAAAGCGGCAAATTTCGTCAAAAGATCGTGAAAAAGGTAAATTTTGTCAACAAATCGCGGGAAAAACGTGACTTTCGTTAGAGAATCGGCAAAAAAAAAAAAAAAAAAAAAAAAAGGCAAATTTTGTCAAAAATATTGCGAAAAGCGGCAAATTTCGTCAAAAGATCGCGAGAAAACAGCAAATTTCGTCAAAAGCATTGCGGAAAAACAGCAAATTTCGTCAAAAACATTGCAAAAAGCGGCAAATTTCGTCAAAAGATCGCGAAAAAACTGTAAATTTCGTAAAAAAAATTAGCAAGATTTATCAACAGATCTCGAAAAAAACTGCAAATTTCGTCAAAGGGACGCAATCCCCCCCCCCCTAACACCCTGGGAAAAAAAAAAACTCATCTTTTGCTCTCCCAGCTCACCAAGCTTAAAAGCCTTATCTTTTTTTTTTTTTTACTTTTTCTGCTCTCTGTCACTTTATTATAGCAAATAATCGATCAAGTAATTTTCCACACCCTCACCCAAAATTGATGCCCACCCCTTCTTTCCAAGCACACGGAATTTAAAGTTAAAACTCTTTTATTTAAATTTTTTTTGTCCTATTTTTAAATCTTTAGTAAGGTAACTAAATCAGTCATCTTTAAGTTCAAAATTTCTGCTTCCCCCTTAAAATTCATAGTTTAGAGGCGGCTAATAATTTTATATCCACATATGTTAACCTAATTACTTACTAGAACTTTAAAATATCAATTTAATAAAAATGTATTTCTATAATTTATATTACTAAATATGTGTACAAACATTGATGAGTATATGATGAACAATAATGAGTTTCTTATATTGGTTCTGAATAAGTATACTTTTTTTTTATGAAACAATGCCCTTTTTCGCTGAAACTAGTGCCCTTTTTATGCTTCAATAGTGCCCTTTTTGTGACTAGCACCCTGCCCTTTTTTTTTTCTAGAGTGAACACTACCACCATGATTGTGACAACTGGGGCTATAATAGATATGAAAAATTGCACATAGAATAATAAAAAAATGAATTTTGTTAAACGATACTGAGTTATACTAAGTTATAAACCTTACCATTTTTACTAATTTGTACTATAATGAAAGTTTCCTTATGAATTTTCATTTTTAAAGAGAGAAATAGCATTTAATTCTCTTACAGATTATATTTTGCAAGATAATGTTTTTATGATGATGAAAAAATATGAAGGAAAAAACAACCAGAATGTAGCTATTATAAAAATTTATCTATAATATTTCCAAAATGAAATATACAGTGGGCCTCAAAAAGATAGAAACACGCTTTAATTTTTTACTTGTTGCAGATATGTAGGCAATGCAAATTGCAAAAGTGTTGAAACAAAGATAAGATTTAAGATTATGTTGATGAAGTACTTCTACTAATAATTTTCAGAAAGGTACACTTTTTAAATTTTTATACAGTCCCTGTGTCCTATAAGTTCTTTTTAGGAAATTTTTCTTTAAACTTTGACAAGTATAACAGTAAAAATTCCATTCTATAGCCAGAATTCACCAGGTTAGGATACTTTGAATTTTATGAAATTTCAGTGTTTTTTGGCACTAATGTAACATTTGTCTATTTTAGTGCCAGAAAGCTCTAAAACTTAAAATTTCATAAAATTCAACATTATCATAACTCTGTGAGTTTTGGTCATAAAAAAGTGAAATTTTTATTTTTTACCTGTTAGAGCACAGAGAAATTTTTCTTATAAATATAACTTATAGAGTGCAGGTATCATATAAAAATTTAAAAGTAACTTTCTGAAAATTACTGGCAGGAGTATTTCATGAACATAATCTTATTTTTTCCCCATATTTTCAACACTTTGCAATTTACACTGCTGATGTATATTCAACAGGTTAAAAAGTAAAGCTCATTTCAATCTTTTTGTGACACCTTCTATAATTCACTATTTTAATGTTATTCTTGTTATACTTGGAAGGAGGAGGAAAGGAGGGGGGGGGGTACTGTTAAAAGGGTTCAAAATAAGGTTATATTATAGTTGTTCTTAGACATGACAAAATACTACTTTTATTAGGCTTCTAATGAAACAAAGGGAATTAAAATTTAAATAAATTTATGCTTAAAGGAAAAAGGATAATTAAAAAATAAAATAAAATTAACAAAATGCAACATAAATTTCAAGACATTGAAAGATGGACAAAGAAGGAGATTTAAGCAAATTATGTTACCCTTGTTTAACATTTCATCAGCTTCATCTAACACCAACATTCTAATGGATCTTGTTCTCAAATTTCTTCGCCTTATCATATCTGAAATACAAAAATACACTTAACATATCAAGGCTCAAAATGGTCTATCTGGAAGAAGTGAGAAGAAATTAATTATCTTGAAAATTAACAATAAAGATCAGTATCAAAATTAGAAATGCTAAATTTTTTAAAAGCTGTCGGATATAAATGAATAAAAGTAATGGGCGAATAAACTTTTTTTAGAAACTAGCAGACCCACTGGATTAGAGTTTGGTGAGAAAAAATAACCAGGTCACATCCCCAGTCTAATGAGAAAAAAAAAAAAAACAGCCCAAGACAGGCCTGTGTAAGACCCAAGGAGACACTTTCTAAAGCACAAGAACAAAATTCCTCATGTTAATTTTAAAAAAATCCCTGACGGCTCGGCCTACAGGCACAGGTAGATTTCGAAGACGCAGACCGTGGGGCACCTGTTTGTCGGGAATTGCGGAAGAAATGACCTTTTTGCGATGATGCTGCAGTTGGAACTTTGAAACCAAACTTGTTTGCAGGCAAAGCCAGCAAGGATTTTTTTTTTGCTATAAGAGTTGGTCCTATAAAAAACATGTCAATATAAAAGTTTTAGATAATATTAAGAGGATTTATAATAAATTTAAGTGGATTTGAAATTTTGGGAATTGACGAAGTTATGAATTTTTTTCTTCTAAACCCCCCCCCCTTAAGACAATTTTTAATTATATCAAAAATCTGTCATACATAAATTTTCGGCCCTTCTCCTAGAAGTAATAATAACTTCAAACGGATTCGATATGTATCATAATTAAGAAATTATGGTTTTTTTTCTGTTTTCACAAAAAGTCCCCCCCCCACATTCCCCCCCCCCCCCCTGGTTCGATTTTGCCCATTAACGAACTTGACCGAGATTTTATGTATCAGCTTCGAAAAGATGCGGGAGTTGGAACCGCCTACTTCGAAAAATAACTTGTTTGCAAGCGGAGCCGGCAGGGATTTTTTTTTTTTTTTTTTTTTTTTTTTTTTGCTATAACGGTTGGTCTTATAAAAAACTTGTCAATATAAAAGTTTTAGATAATATTAAGAGGATTTATAATAAATTTAAGCGGATTTGAAATCTTGGGAATTGACGAAATTATGAATTTTTTTCTTCTAAAACCCTCTTTCCCTCCCCCCTTAAGGCAATTTTTAATTATATCAAAAATATGTCATACATAAGTTTTTGGCCCTGTTCCTAGAAGTAATAATAACTTTAAACGGATTCAATACGTAACAAAATTAAGAAATTATGGGTTTTTTTCTGTTTTCACAAAAAGACCCCCACCCCCCCCTCCTTGGTTCGATTTTGCCCATTAACGAACTTGACCGAGATTTTATGCCCCTTGATTTTATGTATCAGTTTCGAAAAGATGCGGGAGTTGGAACCGCCTACTTCGAAAAATAACTTGTTTGCAGACGGAGCCGGCAGGGATTTTTTTTGTTTTAAATTTTTTTTTTTTGCTATAACGGTTGGTCCTATAAAAAACTTGTCAATATAAAAGTTTTAGATAATACTAAGAGGATTAATAATAAATTTGCGCGGATTTGATATCTTGTGAATTGACGAAGCTATGATTTTTTTTCTTCTAAAACCCCTCTTTTTTCCCTCCCTTGGGGCCATTTTTAATTATATCAAAAATCTGTCATACATAAATTTTCGGCCCTTTTCCTAGAAGTAATAATAACTTTAAACGGATTCGATACGTATAATAATAGAAATTATGAGGGTTTTTCTGTTTTCACAAAAAGCCCCCCCATGGTTCGATTTTGCCCATTAACGAACTTGACCGAGATTTTATGACCCTTGATTTTATGTATCAGTTTGGAAGAAATTTATGCAGAATTTTTCCAGTTATCGTGGTCAGAAAAAAGTGACATAGATAGATAGATAGATAGATAAAGTTTTGAACTGGGGGTGGTTTTGGGTTCTGGGAGTCATGATCGGCGTAGATCTGCAAAAATTTTTCAAAATTTCTAACTTAGGTGAGAATAATAGGTAGTATTTCTTACGAAATCTACCTAAAAGCTGCTGCAAGGTAACATGACAAAATCACTAATCTTTATTGATTGAAGAAACATTGTCGTCATAAAATGATTTATCAATAAAATGTTACTATAGCAACCCAATAGGAAAAAAAAATCCCTCTTTGGAACTTCATTTTAGTCACCAGAATTTTTTTTCTTGATGTTTTGAAAAATTATATAAATTCAAATTATTAATATTTAATGCATGGATGCAAGAAGTCCATTCAAATAGACTGAAAATATTTCCAAGTATTAGGTATAACCAAACAGAAATGGAGTACAAGATATCTATGACTTGAATTGACTAAAAAATGGTCTTTTACAATAAAAGAAAGTGATTTAAAGTTTTTGCCAGCAAAATTGTTATAATTTAAGTACATAAAGTGGAATTTATTATCAGTCAAAAATCTCTCCAGGCCTGAAATCAGTCCTGACTCTGAAGGTCTTGTACCCATGATTTAATGCTTTTTAAACTACAGTGCTTTGCCCTCTATGAGCTATGCCTGCCAACCCCCGTCCAGATCCTGCAGGCTCTAAAAAAACACACACTAATTTGTGTTTTTTAAAAAGATCGTCAGATTACAAAAGATTGAATGATATTATTGCAACCAGTAGGCCTGGGCTTTAAATAGATTTAAAACTAACATCGGAAATCCGATTTATCTATTGGTTTAAATCGATTTAAGCTAAATCGTGATTTATCTAAATCAATTTAAATCTAACATCGGAAATCCGATTTAAAGCTAACATCGCAATTCTGATTTAACTAGTAAATCGATGTAAAGCTAACATCGGAAATCCGATTTAACTAAATCAATTTTTAAAGCTAACCTTGGCAATTTGATTTAACTAAATTGATTTACGACAAAAAAAATTTAAAGCTTACATCCGGAAACCTATTATTTACTGGCTTTAAATTGATTTAAAACTAAATACCGATTTAGTGCTAACATCAGAAAAATGATTTATCTACATTGATGTATCTACTAGGCCTAGGCCTTAAATCGATTTAAGCCATATTTCAATTTAAAACTAACATCGGAAATCCGATTTATCTATTGGCTTACATCAATTTAAGCTAACATCAGAAATCTAATTTAACTAAATCGATTTAAAGCTAACATCAGAAATCTGATTTAACTAAATCGATTTAAAGCTAACATCAGAAATCTGATTTAACTAAATTGATTTAAAGCTAACATCGAAAATCTGATTTAACTAAATTATACAAATCTAGACTAAAGTTTTCCGCAAAACATAATTTTGAAGAAATATTTTATATTTCATTAAAAATTACAGAACTTAAAACTACAGGCAAATAACATTGATATTTAATAAAACTTTAAATAATTAAAAGTTAAATACATACCAAAAACTCTCCCAGGCGTTCCAGAAACAACATGCTGCCCATAATCCAATTTACGAATATCTTCTCCAAGGTTTGTACCACCAATACAGGCATGACATTGGACATTCATATAATCACCCAAAGCTAAAATCACCTAGAAGTAGAAAGTATATACAATTTAAAAAATGTATTTTTTTTTAGAAAACTTAAATATTATGCATATCTATAATAATAAAGAGAGAAGTTTGTCTGTGTGCTGTATAGAGCTGAGACAGGCTCAGCCTTTGCCAGGGCCTGAAACGGATTCAGGCTTAAAGTGAAGATTTTATTTATTCACAAATTAAAAAAAGAAAAAAAGAAACTTGCTACTTCAGAACTAAATTTCTTAAAGTGTTTTACAATAATTTAAAAATCAGTTTGAAAGGAAGCTAAATTGCTATTGATGGGATATAAGGTGAAATATTCTATCTGATTTTGAAGCCATTGCATAGTCTGGTCAATGATAGTAATATAAAGAAGCTGTAGGATATCTCTTGTCTATCTTTGCTAGTCCTACCGAAACACTAGAAAACAGAACTCATGTCTTTCTGCGACAGTTTGTACTATGATATTTTAAAAGAATAGGAATTGTGATTTTTGCAGATTTCTGAAAGCGGCTGAGTATAAATAACAAACTTACTATTTTAAAAAGATCTCCAGGACACGGAAATTATGAAACATTGCCAGCAGGGAATATTTAGGATTAATACTTATTTCTATGTAAAATGAGACAATATGAAAAAATTAATCTTGAAACAAATTAAAAATGTTATTAACAATTTTCTACTATGTACTTTTGAGATCAAACTTGGGCTTTGATGACACAAAATTTTTCTGGTTCTAAAAAAGAGCTCGAACTGTGTTCTGAAGGGAGAACTGCATGCAGAGCTACAAGATTTGGCAAGTTGGTACCTGTATATTTGAAGTTATGCACTTTGAAACCAGTTTTTGGATATTTTGATAATTAGCTGATATTATTTAAAAACCTTCCTTGATTCTGCCGATCGTGACTGCCCATCTCCTGACATTGCATTGTTCTTCATGTAGATGAAAGTAAAGCATTCATGTGTTTTTCTGCTTTTTGAAATTGTGACCGCTGGGTCCCCGTAGAGTTACAAATAAAATATAAATCAATAATTCACCTTACCTTCCTGGTTCCAATGGCACTTTTCATATAAAAAAATCCCTGACGACTCGGCCTACAGGCACAGGTAGATTTTGAAGACACAGACCGTGGAGCCCCTGTTTATTGGGAATTGCAGAAGAAAGACCTTTTTGCTGTGATGCAGCATTTAGGACCACCTCTTCGAAATCTTCCTGTGCCTGTAGACGGAACCGGCAGGGTTTTTTTTGCTGTAAGAGATGGTCCAATCAAAAACTTGTAGATAATATTAAGAAGATTTATAATAAATTTAAGCGGATTTGATAACTTGTGAATTGATGGTTATGATTTTTTCCCCCTTCCTGAAGCTATTTTTAATATCTGTCATACATAAATTTTTGGCCCTTTTCCTAGAAGTAAAAACAACTTTAAATAGATTCGATATGTATTATTATTAAGAAGTTATGGATTAAAAAAAAAAAAAAAATCCCCCCCCCCCGGTCCGATTTTGCCCATTAACGAGCTTGACCCAGATTTTACGTCTCAGTTTGGAAAATATTTGTGCAGAACCATAGGCGTAGCGTCGGGGGGGGGGGGGGGGGGGCACGTGCCCCCCCAACATTCTGAGTACCACACTTTTAGAACTGATTGCTGTCAGTTAAGAAATGTCTATCATACAATGCTCGAAAAGCTTAAGTGAAAATATTTTTGTTCTAGACAAAGTGTTTATGGGAGGATTTGATATTTGACGACCCTTATATCACACTCGAAACATCTTTCGATTTGGATCTTCAACCAAAAAAAGGTGCTTACAGGCATCTATTTGTCTGTGAAAAATTTTAGACTGTTATTAACGATTACTGTTGTTTTGGAAACAAAGAAGACAAGATTAAAATACTAATTTAATTTTATTGTAGTTTATGTTATTTCCAGAAATACTTGCTATTGTTATGGCTAATACTTAAAAAAAGTAGAAAAGCGGGGGGGCACGTGCCCCCCCCAACATTCTGAGTACCACACTTTTAGAACTGATTGCTGTCAGTTAAGAAATGTCTATCATACAATGCTCGAAAAGCTTAAGTGAAAATATTTTTGTTCTAGACAAAGTGTTTATGGGAGGATTTGATATTTGACGACCCTTATATCACACTCGAAACATCTTTCGATTTGGATCTTCAACCGAAAAAAGATGCTTACAGGCATCTATTTGTCTGTGAAAAATTTTAGACTGTTATTAACGATTACTGTTGTTTTGGAAACAAAGAAGGAAAGTTTGCGTATGAAAGAAATGTTTTAGCAGTCCCAGTTTACTCTGCTAGATCTTTGAAGAAAGAAATGAACACCACGAAATAAATTATTTTTTCCTGTCACTTTAATATTCATAACAACATTCTTTGAATGCTGATGAAAAGAACTGCTAAAAATACAAAACATCCCATGACCGCTTTTCTACTTTTTTTAAGTATTAGCCATAACAATAGCAAGTATTTCTGGAAATAACATAAACTACAATAAAATTAAATTAGTATTTTAAGATTTTTTTCCTTTTTTATTTTTACTCTTCTCTTCTTTACTCATCATTCATGGACCCTTTTTTATAGGTAAAGCGCAGGCATGACCATTGAAATGATTTGAAATAGCATATCGTTTTTCATTTTTCGATTAATGTATTACGTGTTGAATTATGAGCCGATTGCTGCTTATGACGACCTTTTTTGGACTATCGTGTCAGGAAAATCGATTCAAAATGCAAACTTTGACAGTATTTTTAAAACATCATTTTTCTTTGTTAAAAAATGGAAAACCTATTCGATTTTCTAGTTTCTTAATAAGAATACTTGCCAGTTTTATGTGTTGCCAAATAAAGTTAAATTCAGAAATGCGTCAGAAAGTTAGCCAGTTTGGATTCGAGAACAGCCTTAATTAATATTTACCTTGAAATAACCTAATAGAACATCGTTCCAGTTAAAAGTTTATAGTGAACTCTCCAGTTTTATATCACCTATACATTTCTGTACCGCGTATGATTGTCAGAAATGTATCAATAAGTAGCCAGTATGTTTCAGAAATGTGTCACTAATATGCAGTTTGGATTTGAGAACAGCCGACCATTAGGCCCGTGTTTATTCGTTTCTAGAAATCATGTTAAAATGGCTAGACAAAAATATTTTCAACAGAATTCTGTTTTGAACCGTATATAGAATGAGGAGAAATAAAATATATTATAGCATCAAACTGTGATAAAAAATTTTATATATTCTGGGATTTAAAAGCATACTTATGAAAATGCAGGGAAACCCTCAGACGGTGAAGGGTTTAAGGTTTTCCCAAAAATATTTTCCACCGCCTAACAACATGAAACTTTCTGACATTTTCAGACATAAAAGCATGCAATTGGTACTGGTAGGCACAACTATTGAAAGGAATTCAAATCAAATAGCAATATTTTGATAAATGTATTTCATATTGAATGATAAGCGATTGCTGTCTCATGACAACATTTCTCGGGCTCTTGATAGAAATTTGGTTTAGCAATCCATCCCAAAATGCCAACTTTGACAGTATTTTCTAAATATCTTTTCCCTTTATCGAATGCTGAAAAATGCCATTCAATTTCATAGTTTCTTAATAAAAACATCTGTACATTTTACGAGTTGACGAACAAAATTTAATTCAGGATTGTGTCAGAAAGTAGCCAATTTAGCTTTCAGAATTAGCCTTAAATAGCTATATAGTAATTATATTCAAATTATGTTAAGAAAAAGAATTCCCTGAAAGTGGGAAATTCTGTCCATATATTAGAGGTTTTGGCTGAATCTTAATATAGGTAATTTAAATTAGGTCTACGAAACTTTTAAAATGCATTATTAATTACAGGGCTGATAATTTCAGATAAGATGGAATTGGCGAAAGAGCATATGAAATGAATGATGTAAAATTATCAGTTAATCTTTAGGCAATTATGAGAATTTTTTAATTACACGACAGGGCAACCAGAATAGCAGTCTTGAAAAATAAGCGAACGAGAATTCGAACGCCAAATGTACCTTGAGAGTTTTTGTTTTGAGAATGTGGTTTTGAGAATCTAGCTGTGTTTGTGATTTACCGAGAAAGCTAAACTCAAATATTAAGCAGACAAAGACGTTTCTAATGAACGTTGAACGGAATGAGAATAAAATGCAGACCGAATACAAAGTCCATCTCTTTTCTTTTCTTTTCTTTTTTTTTTTTTTTGTTGGATATCTAGTGAGGGTGAAAAATAATTTAAATGAATTATATCTATGTGAGAGCAGTTTTATTGTTAAAGGGCATATGTTTAAATATATATTTTCTTTTAATGGTGGAAAATTACGGCGAGAACTGTAATAAAAGTTAGGATAAAATAAATAAGTAATTAAACGTTAGTTTAAACTGAAAATTAGAGAAAAGGATTAATTTAAGAAAAATATATGTAATTCCACATCACACCCCGCCTTTTTGGACTTGTCATATGTTACAATGGCAGCATCAGTCATTCAAAATGCAGCAAGTTACTTATTTAAGAATCTAAGGAAATCTAGGGATATTTTGCTCTGTAATTTAGGGGGGAAAATAAAATCCATCTGAGAACAAAGACTGTTTGACATTGTCTCAGACTACCAAATTTTGAATTGTGTGCACATGATGCGAACATATGAAACGAATCAAAATACAACCCAAGATTACCACATTATTTAATAAGAAGACCAAAAGTAACTTTGGGGAAACTGGTAAGTTATGTTTTATTATTATTACTATTTTTAAAAACTCCTACTAATATTTATTTTTTAATATTGCTAATACGTATTATAAAAAAAAAGGTTTTTTAAAGCTGTTCTCAAATCCAAACTGTGTACTTTCTGGCACAATTTTTAATTCATTTTTGTTCACAAACACATGAGATTGACAGGTGTTTTTATTCGGAAACTATGTAATTGAACGTTTCTGTAAGAAATTGAATGATATTTTAGAAAATTGAATTTATAATTTCTGAAAGTATTGAACTTCTCAGTAAGTCAGAAAATCTTTCAGAAAAAGCTGTCAAAGTTTGTGTTTTGAGCTGAAACATATTATCGAGCGTCAGATAATCCGGAGTCTACTGTAGCATTGTTATATTTTAAGAAAAGTGTTTCTAGTGTGATATTTGCTTTCAATTCCTTTTAAACGTCAATAAAAATATTGCAACTTTATTTTTTTATTATTATTAAAGATGCAATATAATTTCGTGATGCTAAAACAATTTTGTTATTATAAGATGGATTAATATATCCATTATTATAGAAATTTAAAAATCATCATATGTAATATTTCTGTTGTCAACATCCTTTTTTTAAGCAAATACAAAACACAGAACGATACATCAGATACCAAATGAAAGGATCTTGAACAGGCTCCTGACATAGTGCGCTCACATTTCGTTGAAACATGTTTTTTGATTAAAAATTGCTGTTCATGAAAAATTAAATCGGCATTGTTTTCATAAATGAAATGAAAAGTTTTCCTCAAATGAGTGTTGCCACAAAAGTAAAATACCGCATTATGTGATGCTCAATAATGATTATATAAAAAAAAAAACAGTATAACCGTGGCATACATAATAACAGTATATTATTTACGTAATGCGTAGAATACGTAATAAGTACAACAAGTATAAAATGCGATGCCAACGCACGGGTTTATTTTATATTTATGATTAAAATAGGAAATTGAAATATTTAGAAGAAAAAAAACACCATTGATCGATCGAAGTAAAATTATAGTTAATTAAAATTTAAATCAGCATTATTTTCATTAAAAAAAAAAGAAAGGTTTTTCTCAGTTTTCCCGAAGTGAGTGATGCCATCCTCTAAATGCAGTTAAAATACTATTGTTAATTTTCTTTCTTCCACGTGCCTTTTGCTAACTTTGATTTTACTGTAACTTTGATGGAATAAATGAGATGATATTCTGGCTTCACAAATGTTGTTTTCAGATATTTTTATCCTTAATTTTTCTTAAAGTTTAAACCTGCATCTAAAACCTATTAGATATTGCTAAGAAAATATTAGACTGCAGTGCGAAATCCTCGCACGGGTCCACTGGTCATATATATTATTTTTGTTGTCAACATCCCTTTTTCTAAGCAAATACAAAACACACAAGACACAAAAATGAACGAGCTATCATTTGAAAGGTTTTTCAATCGGCTTCTGACATAATATACTCCCATTTCGTTAAAACATGATTTTTTAGTTAAAAATTGCAGTTAATTAAAAATTAAATCAGCATTGTTTTCATAAATGAAATGAATTTTTTTTTCTCAAATCAATGTTGCCACAAAAATAAAATACCGCATTATATCATGCTCCAACAATGATTATGAAAAAAAAAAAAAAATAGAAATAAATAGTACAAAAAAATAAAGTGGGACGTCTCTGCACAGGCTTTTTAAGAAAAAGATACCATCGATCGATTGAAGCAGTGGTATTTCACGTGTAGCCTAAAATGTATGCTTTGTTACGTTATATTAAATTGTATTTTATATTTATTTATTTATTTATTTTTTTTTTTTTGGTCTCGTGTTTTTTCCGAAGCGAATGTCGTCATCCTCTAATACAGTTAAAATATTATTGTTTTTTTCTCCGCGCGTGCCTTTTGCTATCTTCAATCAGTTTTTCCTGTAACTTTGATAGAATAAATGAGACGATATTCTGTCTTGACTAATGTTGTTTACAGATATTTTCATCCTTAATTTTTCTTTAGAAGTTTAAACCTGCCACTACAAAATATTAGATATTGCTAAAAACTAGGCGACAGAGCAAAATCCTCTCATGGGTCAACGGGTAAAACATAATTTGATTTAAGTTTATTAAAATATCATTCATTTCATTGTAATTTAATGAAGAACCTTTCCTTATAACCTTCTTAGCACAAGATAAAATGTTATGTAAAATTTTAATTGAAAGTAATAAACAAAATTACCGAAAACTTCTTTCAAACGTTGGTCATCATATTATGTAAACAGAAAAAATTAAAACAAGAACGAAAAATCATGCGTCAAGCATAGATTATGTAACACTTTCCAACGCTTCCAAAATAATTTTACGAATCATACTCTTTTATAAGCTAAAAGATAACATCTAAGTAATCCGAATACTTTATTCAGCCCTGTATAGGATCTATAGATTTGTATATATACTACATAGGATGCTAAATTTTAGTTCAGTTAGGAAACACGTAGCACAGTTTAAAATTCTCCGTCTGGAGTTAAATAATACGGAAATGTGTTCCCGAACTTTTGTACTTCCCTGTATAGGATCTACAGAATTTATACACACCACGTAATATACAAAAAGCGATTTAAAATTAAAATCGCATTCAGTAACTTAAAACGCACTTCCAGGAATTATTGTTAACATACAGTAGAGAATTCTTTTGTGTGTCCCTGTAAATGAACGATGACTGCTATACACACACTATTCTGTAGTAAGTCTCTTGTAATGAACCTTATATAAATTTCAATGCGTTTAAAATAGGGAAACATTATTTAAATAAACCGCAGACGATTTTTCTCCATAGACGTAATGTAACGGAATTCTTTTGACTGTCCCTGTAAAGTAAGTATAAGTGCTATGCACACCCTATTCCATATTAAGCTTCTTCTAATGCACCTTAGTGATATATATAAATTTCAATGCGTTTAAAGTATTGAAACATTATTTAAATAAACCGCAAATGATTTTTCCCCATAGACCGCAATGTAACGGAATTCTTTTGAGTGTCCCTGTAAAAAAACTATAAGTGCTACACACTTCCGTTGAAATAGGGAACATGCTATAGATAACGATTATAACATATAAAATTTGCAGGGCAATCCGAGCATATTTACGGGAGTTAGAGCACGGACAGACGGCAGACGGCAGACGGCCAGACGGCCAGACAAACCGAAGTCATAAACACTTTTCAACTAGGTTGGAAAGTGTTAAAAAAATGATGATGATAATAATAAGCACTTAAAACATGCGTGCCCCCCCAAAATTTCAGGCCACGCTACGCCTATGTGCAGAACTATAGAAGTTATCATGTCCATAAAAGTGATATATATATAGATAGATAAACTTTTGAACTAGGGGTGGTTTTGGGTTCTAGGAGTCAATCAGTGTAGATCTGCAAAAATTTTTCAGAAATTCCAACTATAGGGGAGAATGTAATAGATAGTATTTCTTACAAAATTTACCTAAAAAATATTAACATTCACTATTTTGAAAAACATTTTGCTAGACTTAAATTTACATCAGTTTTCAAGTTTTCTGTCACATCCACTTTCAAGACAAAAATACAAAATTAAAATACCCAGTTTATCTGGAAACTTTTCCTTTTCTGACAGGGTACTTTTTTTTCTTTTTAAATATTAACATTTCCCAAAGTTAGATTCGCGATTTCAAATTCCTTTCAAGTAGTGTTCACTCTAGAAAAAAAAAAGGGCAGGATGCTAGTCACAAAAAGGGCACTATTGAAGCATAAAAAGGGCACTAGTTTCAGCGAAAAAGGGCATTGTTTCATAAAAAAAGTATACTTATTCGGAACCAATATAAGAAACTCATTATTGTTCATCATATACTCATCAATGTTTGTAATTGTACACACATTTAGTAATATAAATTATAGAAGTACATTTTTATTAAATTGATATTTTAAGGTTCTAGTAAGTAATTAGGTTAACATATGTGAATATAAAATTATTAGCCGCCTCTAAACTATGAATTTTAAGGGGGAAGCAGAAATTTCGAACTTAAAGATGACTGATTTAGTTACCTTACTAAAGATTTAAAAATAGGACAAAAAAATTTAAATAAAAAAGTTTTAACTTTAAATTTCGTGTGCTTGGAAAGAAGGGGTGGGCATCAATTTTGGGTGAGGGTGTGGAAAATTACTTGATCGATTATTTGCTAAATTAAAGTGATAGAGCAGAAAAAGTAAAAAAAAAAAAGATAAGGCTTTTAAGCTGGGTGAGCTGGGAGAGCAAAAGATAAGGTTTTTTTTCCCCAGGGTGTTAAGGGGGGGGGGTTGCGTCCCTTTGACGAAATTTTGCGTTTTATCGCGATCTTTTGATGAAATTTGCAGTTTTTTCGAGATCTTTTGATAAATTTTGTGATTTTCTTTCGCTATTTTTTTGACGAAATTTGCTGTTTTTTGCGATCTGTTGACAAAATTTACTGTTTTTTCGCGATCTTTTGACGAAATTTGCTGCTTTTCGCAATGTTTTTGACGAAATTTGCCGTTTTTATGAGATTCTCCGACGAAATTTGCCATTTTTCGCGATCTGTTGACAAAATTTACCGTTTTTTCACGATCTTTTGACGAAATTTGCCGTTTTTCGCAATGTTTATGACGAAATTTACCGTTTTTCGAGATATTTTGACAAAATTAGCCGTTTTTCCGCAATGCTTTTGACGTAATTTGCCGTTTTCTCGCGATCTTTGGACGAAATTTGTCGTTATTCGCAATGTTTTTGACAAAATTTTCCGTTTTTTCGCGATTTTCTAACGAAAGTCACGTTTTTCCCGCGATTTGTTGACAAAATTTACCGTTTTTTCGCGATCTTTTGACGAAATTTGCCGCTTTTCGCAATGTTTTTGACGAAATTTGGCTTTTTTTCGAGATATTTTGACGAAATTTGCCGTTTTTCCGCAATGCTTTTGACAAAATTTACCGTTTTTTCGCTATCTTTTGACGAAATGTGCCGCTTTTCGCAATGTTTTTTGACGAAATTTGCCGTTTTGTCGCGATTCTCTGACAAAAGTCATGTTTTTCCTGCGATTTGTTGACAAAATTTCCCGTTTTTCGCGATCTTTTGACGAAATTTGTCGCTTTTCGCAATGTTTTTGACAAAATTTGCCGTTTTTACGAGATTCTCTGACGAAAGTCACGTTTTTCCCACGATCTGTTGACAAAATTTGTCGTTTTTTCGCGATCTTTTGACGAAATTTGCCGTTTTTCGAGGGCACATTTTGCCGATTTTTAAAAGGGCAGGGCGCTGCGCCCTTAAAAAAAAAAAGCCTAGCGGGAACACTACTTTCAAGTTTTATGTTTTTTCTACAATTTAAAAATTCCACATCTGTTTCCTGGGCAGAAATAAAAGTAAAAGAAAAATACCCACTTATTTAGCATACATAACAGATTCTGGTGGTATCATCTTTTGTTTTGAAAAATATTAACATTTACTATTAAAAAAAAAAAAAAAATGATTTCTCTGAGGTCGATTCAAATTTTCATTTTTGTTTTTCTCCAGTTTTAAAATGACATCTCTTTTTTGCGAATGAAAGTACAAAGAGTAAATTTTAGAAAATACTTATTTTTGGCACTTTTCTGGTTCATTTATCTTATACATTGGTCATGTTGGAGCATACAGATAAGAGATGTAGATTATAAAATTATAGACGGGAGACTGGGATTTCTTGTTCTGGATATTAAAACAATGGAAATCTACAGAAATGGGCAAGATTTATGAAATAAAGATCATACATACACTGTAACAACCAAAAAAAATTGCATTTTTTTTTATAATTTTTCAAAAATTTTTTAGAAGTTTGAAAATTTTAGTATAATTTTAGAAAAAGCAAAAAAATGTTAGGAATTTTAGGGGAAATGCGAGCAATTAAGAAGTTTATAATAAAATTTAGACCTGTAGAAATAAAGAAATGTTGAATTATTTTATACTAGCAAATGGCACAAAACAATAATACACAACAATATATTGCAAAAGGAAAATGTTGTCATTAGGAAAAAACATTTAATTAATATTTATCTCTCTAGTATTATATAATTTTCTACCAATGTCCTACTGGTTTAAAAAGTGAAAATGCATGTCATTTTTATGTCACACTTACAATATATAAAAGCTTTTTTTTTGTTTAAAATGCGAGAAAATTATTTTTAAAGCTTTACCCAACCACTGGCAGAAATCTGCAAAAGTCACAATCTTATTCTTTTAAAATAGTGTTGTACAACTATGGTAAAAGGACGTGAGTTGTTTTCCAGTAATTTTCAAGCATGAAAGTCAAAGTTCTCTGAAAAAGCTGAACTATATGCTGCACGTAATAACAAAGTTATCACAACATAAATTTATACATACACTTAGAATAAAATGTTATCAATGAAAATTATGAAAAATAATTGATATAGGTATATAATATGTAAAACAAATTTACAAGTAGAGTTAAAAAAGATAAAAATTATTTTATTCTCAATAATTTTCATTCATTTATTACTATATTATAAATTCATCAAACACTCCTATTAAAATGTCTGCACTATATTAGCATATCTTGTCAAATTAAAGCAAAAAACAATGTATCTTGCTTACACACTAAAACAAAAGAATAAACCTATTAGAAACACAACATGAGCATGTGAATGCATAGCAAGCACAAAATACAATTAAAATATATATATTTGTGTTTCAATTTTATGCTTTTTAAGGGAATACTTGGTAGAATTGGAAATACTAGAATAAGAAGTGGCAGTACATAACTCTTAATTATCTATTACTCATATTAAAATCAAGTTTTAAACAAAAGATGTTATTTACAAGAAAAATTATAAAACACAGAATTTGTGCATCGGTACAGTTTTACCCCCACCCCCTCCTTATTTTCTGGTCATGCCTCCTTTACTTTTTTGCATTAATCTCAGAAACAGCCAGAATGACATTAAAAAAAGCTGACTTGCTGACTTCAATGAAAACGCTAAAAAATTTTATGCCTGAATTTTAGAAAAGGATTTCAAACAGAAAGTGCACAAGGGATATGCCATGGCTTCTTTTTTTTATATATTACTAACACCGGCTGTGCAAAAGCTTCAGAATTAGATAGAATATTTCTCCTTATACACTATGGGACCCCAAATCCAGAATGCTCGGGACCACTGCATTTACGGATTTCAGAATTTAAGTCTTCACTCAAAAAATGAGTCTACAAACGTCAATAATATGATGCAGCGATGCCACTTTTCCGCAGATTTTCGCTTTTCTTACTTTTTTAAAAATCAATCAGCGATTTCCGAGTAATTGTTTATTAAAAAAAATAAAATAGAGAACTTCATCAAACAATAGGTGAAAAAAAAATCTGAATTTCGTTAAATCAGTCGTGGAAAAAATCATAAATCTCATCACTTGGTTGCACAAAAAAAAAAAAGGTCAAACAATTGCAGAAATTAATCGTGAGTTTCGTCAAACAATCGAGGAAAAAAACTGCAAATTTCATCAAGAGGTCATGTAAAAAAATCACAAATTTCATCAACCAATTGCAGAAATTAATTGCAAAATTCGTCAAATGATCGCGAAATAAAATAGCAAATGTTAGTATGAAAAAGTTCCAGATTTGAAGCCCACATACTGTATCCCATTAACTTAACACAACATACTTGTTTATAAAACAGCAAGGTTTTTTTTTTTTCATCCTTTTTTCACTTTTTTGGGAATAAATATTTTGCTTTCTGTAAATGGTCAACAGGAAAATAAACAAGTGTCAAAGAAAATGTATGTTAATTCAAACTTCAATATAAAACTATCATAAAAATGCAAGCAGAAATATTGTTACCTTTTGAATTTGAACAGCTAATTCCCTGGTGGGTGATAACATCAAAACTTGAGTCTCTCTAACTTCAGTATCCAGCATCTGTAAAACACCAATAGAAAAGGTTGCAGTTTTTCCAGTCCCAGACTGAGCCCTGCAAAAAACCAATATAGATAAGTCTTTAAAGTAAATGGGAATAAAATAATGTAAAGGTACATGAGAAGCAGTAGAATATTACAAAGGATAAGTCGTTTTTACTGAACTTAAAAATAATTAATTTATAAACTTAACTTGCAAACTTAGAGATAACAACAAGAAGATAAGAAAATTGTTAAAAACACATTTGCATATACACACACGATTTGATGCAAAAGCTCTGCACTGTTTGAAAACATACATTTTGGACATGCAGGTATTTTAAAATTCCCTTTAGTTCTAAATTTAATAAATTGTACTCATCATTCTAAAGAAATTTTTATATATAATTCAAAGTTGTCCAATGTTTTAAAACAACAACATTATTTGAAAAGTTATGGAAAAAAATAATAATTATGGCTTTCTTATAATTATGGGCTTTAAAAAATCGTAATGTTTTTTCTGATTTCATATTTATTTAAAAAAAAAATATTTTTTAAATAACAATGAACAAGACAGTTTCTCTTTAGATTATAAGTACATGTTATATGATATTTATTAAAATTATATAAAATTTAGGATTCTTTACATTTTTTTAGAGTCCTGATAATTTTTAGCAGGGCTGTATAGTGTATTTCCATATAACAAAATTTGATATACAGTTTCTTTCTTTTTTTAAGTCTATAAGTAGTGTTTCCTTTAAGACCTTTTTTAAAGGCATAGTGCCCTGCTCTTTTTGAAATCAACAAAATGTACCCTGCCCTTTTTAAAAGTACTAAAGTGCATTCATAATTGCACCCAAAGATTTCTTGAAAAAATTTCTCCATACCATACTATGCATAAAACTAAAAGTTATAGAACATCCTCATTATTTCTTTAAGGAAAATACAGGAAGTTATACAATTATGTTGTAATTTAAATGTATTTTTTTATTTAAAATTCCAAAATAATTCTAAATTAGTATTACTTTATTCATTATACCTAACAATTAAATATTTCCTTTTTTTATATACAGCGTGTCCACGTATAACCTGACCGACCTTTATTTTCGCAACCGTTGGTTCTATATGCATACTTCCAATTACAAAAGTGGTCGAAATTAGGTGCAGAGTCAAGATAAAAAAAGTTTGAAGCGAAAAAACAATTTAGTGAAGAATTACAGAATCTAAATTTTTATACAGCCCCCAGGTCCCTATACTTATATTTAGGAACGTGTTATTTATTCAAAAGTATTGTAAACAGAAAAAGTTCCGTATCTGTACGACCAATATTCACTGAGAAATTTGAGTTCAAAGTTATCATGCATAGTATGGGGACCGTATACAAATGGAGATGCGAATATATCCCCTATCAGAAAGACAAGGAGGTTTTAGAGTTAGATATGATCATCACAAATGTTGTTGTTCAAGTCAAAAAACAGTATAATATTTGTCTAATCACTGGTATTGAAAATAAAAGTACTGTGCACTGCTTTGACATAATAAGGATAGGGGAAATTCAAAACGGACTCCTGAGCTGTTTAGCTGTAAGAAAACCAGTATAAGCCAAAAAATTGAATTAATTATTGAATTAAATAAAATTAAACTGAATAAAAAAGTCTTACGTCTATTTTATAGTATCAGATTTTTCGCTAATTTTAACCTTGAAATTTACGATTTGCGAAAAATCCTGACATGATGGTTAAAAGTGAAGGTAATTTTTTTATTCAGCGTTAAAAAATACATAAAACGTAATTATAAAAGTTAAAAAACACAACCATCGCAGGTTTATGTTATCTAATCTGAAACTCTTTCTTAAACTTGTTGACGATAATCTATCCGAATTTTTTTGTGTTATCCTCTAATATAAGTATGATAAGATAGTAAGCGTCGAAAATCATAATAATATTACATTGCCATCGGATTGTATGTCATCAGTATGCAAAATTTAACTTCGATCGGACATTTGAAAGTGAGTTAAACTTAGAGTACAAATTTTAAACTGGAAAGACGATCGTTGCAAGTTAAATAAAACCTTATGAAAATAACAATTTTTGTTAAAAGAAATCATAGCCTCAAATCCTTTCAAAATAAAACATATGTTAAAATACAATTATTTTAATTAATCTGAAACTTAACTAATAAAAATTAACTCAATCGTAATAGTTGTACGATTTCTTTCAAAGCGCAGATACCTTGAAATAAGTTTAAGTACTTTATATACGACCCCTGAAAGCATGGCCGAAATCATCTCTTTTTAGATGCAAAAAAGTGGTATAATTCATGCATTTCAAAGTTTCATAACTCGGTCAATTTTAATGTTAGATGAATGGGACTTTCTTTGTCGTTCTTGTTAGTGTCACAGTAAATTTTTACTAAATATCACTTATAGGACCGGGGGACCGTATAAAAATTTAAATTTCGTAATTTTTTAATAAATGTTTTTGTTGACCCAAATCGCTTTAGAAATAATTCTTTACCTTATTTATACCATTTTTGTAATTTGAAGTATGCATGTAGGACCAACGGTTGCGAAAATAAAGGTCGGTCAGGTTATACGTGGACACGCTGTATATAAAAATAATATTGTTATTAAACACAATATTATGTATTTTTTTCTTGCTATAATGCCCTTTCCTACTGAACTAGTATGCCTTTTTTTCTGCTACAGCAGTGTCCTTTTCTTTCTAGAGTGTAGACATAGGTTTATACTAGAGTGTAAACCTATGAGGATTTTGTTTTTCACAAACCTCCTAGAAATATTATTAGTGAACAATTTTTAAGTTCTTTACAAGGGATATTTTCTTGAAATTGACTTTCAATTCTTTTGCCTATTACTGGAGTAAAAAATATAAATAATTGGATTCCAAAATATTTATTTCATAATAATATTCAGTACAAGCATTGCTCATACAGGCCAAAAAAGTATAATACAAGTAAATATAGCATACATACATTGAATATACCTATCAGCGCTGAGCCGTCTTCTTTCGTCATAACAGATAACAAATTAAAAGACTTCTATAACAAACTTTGGGAATTTATGTTGATTAAGATAAATAGATATGTACAGGCTCAAACCATAATCCACATGCAAATACTTTACATAGCTATCAGGGGTCGATCCAGAAAATAATAGGAGCTGTTGAAGGCTCCATCACAAAATTGTACTTAATAAAATGGGCCACTTCATAAAATTCGGCTATCTTTGCATATTAACCCGGAGTCCACATCTCCCCCCCCCCCCCTATTTTTATTAAATTTTTAGAATTAAACATAAATAAATTAGTCAATTAAATTAAATAATGCATATAAATAAGTAAATATGGATGAAAATTATTTTGGAAATAAGAAACAAAACAAATGTGTTTTGATTTAAAAAACAAGATGACTCCGAACTAATATGCAAGCTGTTCCCAAAATTACCAATAAAAGAGGACCCTTGACAAGATTCGATTTCATAAAAGAAAACTCTTCATAATTTTTTGTTATTATTATTTTGTAAAATTTGTTTAATTTACCACAAACAAAACAAGTTTAGTAGATAAGAAAACTTTAAATTGTTAGTAAAAATGTTTTGTTTGTATTCAGGTAACTGGATTCAAGATTTTGTTACAAAATTTTATTTTTCATAAAAAATAATTAAATTTCACAAAAAAAAAAAAAAAAAAATTTTTTTAACAAAATAAGACCCAAGAGGGGGGGGGGGGGGGAGGAAACTGGCATCAACATCTGGCTATTATTTTATGAGTGGTTATATAATAGATATGCAAAAATAGAAAATAAAACTGAATCATCAATAATGACAAATTTTTATAGCTTACTGTGCAATTACATCACGTCCTTTCATGATTGGTTTTATAGCTCTTTGTTGTATTGCAGATGGTCTTTCAAACCCTGAAATTCAATAAATAAAAACAATTAGAGATATATTTTGTAAACATAATTCAGCATAAAGAATAAATAATCAAAAATATAAACTTACATTATTATAATGTTTTACACTTATTATATATATTATATTTATATATATATATAAATCATAATAAGAAGAAAATTTGCTTAGAATTGGTGTGTCATGAGAGGATCTTGAGTATGGTGTGAAAAATGTTAATGAAAACATTATAAAATAATTAAATATCCTTTAATTCTCAAATTTTTTCAAATACTATTATAAAAGAAAAAAAAAGAATCTATATTAATAAAATAAATATTTTTAATGTGTGTGTGTCTGTTAGCAATGGCTAGGAAAATCTACCAAAAATCTATAAAAGGAAAGCAAAGCAATTAAAATCACAAATATTTTATAAAATGTTTAAATGTTTGTTAAAATATTCATAATTTAAATTGCCTTTCTTTTTTTGGATGTTTAACGTTTACTTTAAAATTTTCCTAATTAAGCCTAAAGTGGCTATAAATGATCTCTCGGCGACATAAAGTATAAAAAACAGAAAGGTAACATCGAGGAAACGGTAAATACTTAATGATTCTGATTAAAATATTTTAAAAAATAATAATAATTATCAAACAAGCCATGTGCTGATGGAAAAAGTTACTATTCATTTAAAAAAAACAAAAACAAAACAGTAAATACTTAATGATTTGGAGATTAAAATATCAAAATAAAGCAAATAAACATCATTTGAAAAGTGTAAAAAAAAAAAAAAAAAAAAGGGGGGGGGGGGGGGGGAGGAGAGAAGGCAACATACAGATAAGTAAAATTTAAAAGAGCAAAAAAAAAAAAAAGACATATAGCTTTAAAACATATAATAAATATATAACAAATATTGAAAATAAAATGCACAAAATGAATCACAAAGCAATCTGTAGCCCTACATTCACAAATACCAAATACCTAAAAATCACATTAAACCAATCTGTAACCTCATATTCAGTGATCAAATATCTAAAAATCACAATAAACCAATCTCTAAACCTACATTCATAAAGCAAATACATACAAAATCACATAATACTTTTTTTTGCAAACAAAACCAGAATTAAACCAACTTTTATTAAAAAAAGAAATCTATTTCCAAAAATCTCCTAAGCAATCAAATACCTAAAAATCACATTAAACCAATCTCTCACAAAGCAAATATAACAATCACATTAACTTATTTCTTTGACAAACAAAACCAGAATTAAACCAACTTTTAATCAAAAATATATCTAAATTCAAAAATTAAATATACAAAAAATTCACATTTTCTACACAACACCATAAAAAGCACAAAAAAATTATATCATATTCCTCTCATTTTATTTCCCTTATAATCTCCAAGAATTTATTAAACACATGAATTTTTATGTCTGCACATGCTCTATCAAAAATAAACATAGCCAAATAAAAACAAAAATCGCTCTGCCGATTGTACGTACACGTACGTAGGCAATGTTGATTTTATATGACGCCAGAGGCCTTCTATGGTGTTAGTGTGTACAGTGCTAGGACTAGGATTGACAAAATTAAAACTGTGATTTACTTTAATCATTCATAACCTTCTTTTCCCAAATTATCATATGCCTTCCAACAATCACTGTAAACTGTTGTACCCTTTTCAATCCACATTGCTTTAGAGTAACCTCTGACCTGTCGTGAACAGCAACCAGAAACACCTGACTAGAATCTCTCTCAACCAGTGTTGAATCCAGGGGGTGGCCCGGGGGGGGAATGTCCCCCCCGGAAGATTTGAGATTTTATGCTTTCAATTGTCAAAAAGTGGAATTTCCCCCTCGGAACTCTATAATGTCCCCCCCGGAGCCACAGAAATCCCTCCCAGAGAAAAGTGTCTGAATTCAACACTGCTCTCAACACCTCCAAATACCCACTGTCCTTCAACAGCATACCCTTTGTTAGATATTTCCTCTTACCAAACTTGGACTCATCCACTTCCACAATCTTACCAACACCTCCAATTTTCTCCGAATTTTTCTCTATATACTCCAACAGTTATTCATTACAAAATTGCCTCCAATTGGCCATAGTATTGCTGTCAAAACTCTACTGCTCAATAATATCACAAGTCTTTTAACACCTGTAATAATTTCAAAAGTCATTTGACTAAAGTCAAATGACTTGAATTAAACCACGAATCATACCTAAAGGACAATTCCTTACCACACTCTTTTCTCTTTCCACTGTCTAAAACCTTCCTATTTCTACAAACACAAACCCAAGAAAAACCATCATAAACTTTACTCTTACGAATCTTCATCAGATCATTACAATTTGGACTAACTGAATTATTTAGATTTATGCACAGGCAAGTCGGGCCAAAATATTTTTCAAATTTCAGTCCATCATAACTCAAAAATGGCAACAGATAAACCATTAATATTGAATTGTACACTTATTATTCTGTAGGCTAATACAACAAGTGTAAAAAAATTACAAAATTAAAGGAATGGGGTAAAAAATTTTAAAAATTGGATCACCTTGATATGGAATGACTCAATAACAAACAATTACCACTAGAGGTATATACCGTCAACAATAAAGAAATACATATAATTACAAATGTTGTTTACTACATACCATAGGCATAAATACCCCGCAACAGATCTTCTCGCAAACCAACGGCGTCAAATGTAGGAATGATTTCAACATCTTCACTTGTATCAAATTCAACGTTTGATAAATCAGCTTCAACAACTCTTCGACGGGCAGACATACTTTATTTTGAAATTGCAGATAAATCACTCAGGATTGAAACTATATTTTAACAAAAATATTAACGAAAACGTGAATGCATGCAAAATGCAAATGGAAGAATATAAACATTAACTGTTGCCAATCCCTCAATAATGAATAACTGTAAAATAGTAACATGGAGTTAAAATACAAGTTTTTGATGCAAATAATTTGACAAGAAAAGGACCGGTGTGATGCGCATGCGCCTTGTCGATGTTTTTCGTTTACAGTGAAAATGAGAGTACTGTAGTGAAAATATCCATTACAGTATCTATGAAAAATTAAATGTCTGTGTGGTTTATGTAATGTAATGCATTTATTATTAAAAAAAGTATGTGATTTCTAAACTTAGACTAAATCCTGCATCTTTAGGAAAAGAAAAATAACCACCTCATGTATTATATGAACGTAATATAGAAGTTTTATATGAATTCAATTGAGACTGCTTTAAATCAGGGTTGGTATGAGACCTCAAAAATATTATTTTTTCGCGATAAACTATGTTTTTCAGATTTAAAAAATATATATGTTTTTTTAGCATAAAATATTGAGGGTATAAAATAAAAAAAAATCATTATATTTAATAATTTTATGCTTTTAATTAAAGTACGAAGATTATACAGGTGCTATGATTTAGCTGTTTTCAATGGTTTAATTTAACTTCCAGCTGTTCTGTTATTTCCCTAATACAAGAGCTTGAATTCTTTTTCTGCGCACAAAGGTGCTGGTTAGGTTATAACCAGACTTCCTCATTATTAACATAATTCCAGTATTTTGTTATGCACATCTTTATAAGGCTTTATAGTGTAGCAGATTTTGGGGGGAAATATTTGGAATATAGAAAATCTGAGTAGATATATATTTTAATTGAAACAAATAAAACTTTCTTTACACAAATAGTAGTAAGGTTGTCATTTTGCAGCTAGATATATTTCTTTCATCATTTTGGGTTCAAATTAGTCTTTAATTATGTAGTACTTCTTTGTTATAGCGGCCCCCAGGGAGGAATTGCCGAGTTAAGTTGAAAAAACTCGTCAAATGGTTTGCAATCTGTGAAACAGCACCATGTTTATGCTGTCGTCAAATTGCTTTTACATTAATGTTCCAGAACATATTTCATATTATTATTATTTTTTAATTGCATGTTGTATTGTTTTTTCTTTAATCGCCTGCATTTATTTTTATAAATATATGTATGGAAACAATCTTTGATTTACCCTGTACTAAGATTCACATGCAATCTCATTTTTTTTTTTTTTTTCAATTGCGAGGGCTTTTACTTAACAAACAACTGTGTGAAAATGGCCATGATGTGAAACTGTATGTTACTAATGATGAAGCAATATAGAGATGCAACGCAAAGCATTGTAAAAAAAAAATGATCTTAGTGTGAAATTTTTTTAAGTGGTTTGAGAATACCATTCATAAGTATGTTAAGGTTTATGTACTGTTGAGCAAAGGAATTAACATCCATAAAATGGTGTTAGAAACAATTATAATATGGATGAAATTGTGACGGTTGATTAGAATCGTTACATGAGAAAAGTGTTAAAAATGAAAAAGTTAAGCACTGTGACAAGTTGTTATAAAACATTAGCATGAACTATTAGGAAACATTGTAATACAGGGCGATTCCCCCGTTACGTGTATGACTTTAAAGACTGTTTTATTGCAAATTGAGACAAATTTGGAAGTGAAATTATTTAGATAACGTTTTATTTTTTAAATTGCTATTACAGGACACATACAGAATCATTTTTGCAGTGTTATCTTTAGTTTAAAGTAATAACAATATTTAAAAAAAAAATAGTAAAGTCGTTACGCGTGTGACTCAGAAAAATCACACGCATAACGACTTTACTATTTAAAAAAAAAATTATTACTTTAGACTAAAGGTGTCACTACAAAAATGATTCTGTATGTGTCCTGTAAATAGCAATAAAAAAAGTAAAATGTTATCTAAATAATTTCACTTTCAAATTTGTCTCAATTTGCAAAAAATCACTCTCTAAAAGTCACACACATAACGGTGGAATCACCCTAGATATATAATGTTATGAACATAAAAAATTATATTATTAAATGTAATAGTATTTATTTTTTATATCTTTATTATACGAGCATACTTTATTTGTGCTTCACGAGCTTGGCTGTGACCATGGCGAAAATTACTGCAACTCTGCATAATTGTAATTGTGGAGGCTGCTATAACAAAGAAGTACCAATTATATTAACATTAGTAATATCAGAGTTTTTAAATAAAAACTGATTATGCACAAATAAAAATTAATATGATTAGTTATGAATTAATAAAATTTCCCGTGTATGTATATCCCTCTTCACTTCTTTTTCTTGTACCTCTTCAATTAATAAAAAAAAAAAAATTGAATCCTAACAGCAGGAGCATGCACAGGGACACAGGGAGGACAAGGGGTACAGTTTTACCATGTCTTAAGCTGAAAAGAGACCAATTTTTTTTTTTTTTTTTTTTTTTTAAGTATTTTACATGCAGGCTCAGCATGTACGAAGTGAATCAGAATTGCCTCTGGATTTTTATAAAGCTCACAACATTTGGGTATATACAGAAAAAAAAAAAAAAAAGAAATTTTAAGCCATAATATTTAATATATTTAGTTATATGAGGACTAAATGCAACATTTATCACAGAAACAATTAAAAATTTTTCACTTAAGTGTTAAAAGAAGTCCACCTTTGTTCTTGTCTTGTCTGGAAATTTAAATAAATTTATATCGTTTATATTTTACATACTTTAATTCATCACTGAAATTATTAGACCTGTGTATTGCTTTCTCACAATTCATTCAGATTGTTGTATCACTAAAGAAAAATCATGTTTTTTATATGTAGAGTAGATGTGCCAGTAATGGACATCCTTAAGGAATTTCTATAAAAATTATTTTTTAATTAATAATTATAATTCTTACATTCCTGTTTTTTTTTTTATATAAATATATTAATCTATCAACAATATTTGGCACAGATGTCATATACATATTTTCCCCTGTCAATTTGGCGAAAACTTTATTTTTGAATATTAGTTTCAAATAGCATGCAATAATAGCACATGATTTTTTATTTCAATATAAAAATAAAATAATGTAATAAATGAAATGGCTTCTCTTATTTTAAAAAAGGAAATAAAAATAAATAAATGATAGTTTGATATAAATTAATATTGATATACATAATAAAAATAATTTATAGAATTAAAATAAAAAATAAAAGTAAATAAACACAACAAACACTTTTTGCCAAATTGGCAGAAAAAAAATCGTGCCAATGTGGTGCGTATATGACATCTATGCCCAATATTTAAAACCATTCTCATAGCCACATTTTCCAATGCGAATCAAAATTTAATTGTAAGTAACAGAAATAAATCAAAATTCCAGTAATGGACACCTTTTGTTCCAGTAATGGACACCCTACAAAAAGTAATCGATAATTGTTTTTATGATTGTATTTAGAATACCAGAATTTCATGAAAGCATACTATTGAAACCAAATTAGTTATTTTCAAATAAATTTAACAATTAGGATATCCATAATATAATATAATTGATAAAATATTTATGGGAATAATTCACTGCTTAAATTATTGTCATTATTACATCAATATCTTAATTACTTTAGATAGAATATTTAAAATATTAAATTTCAAAAGGTACAGCTGTCACATATACACCGAGGTATCTTTTTGGCATCAAAATGGCAATTTTATGCCTGGGCAACACAGCGATTTTGTCGAGATTTTGCTTTGTATGACAACTTGGTAGAGCAGATTCTGTGTGTTTTACATTAAGTTTAATATTGCATGTTTTATAAGTTAATCATTGTGTGTGTTTTATAATAAAATAAACTGTCTACTAATAAAATAAAAGTAATATATGCTGTTTTAGCAAGTTAGGTCTTTCGGATACCCGAAAAAGGGTTTTTTCTCATCAAAATGGCACAAAACAAAAATCATGCCAACCCCGGTGCATCTATGACAGCTGCTCCTTTCAAAGTATTGCATTTATCAAATTATTGAGACAATGAGAATTTTAGAAGTGTTAGTAAAAAAAAAAATGTTTTGGAGTACTAGTGCATTGGAATCATATTTTCCATTATTCTTTACAGTTAAACTTTTTGAAACTACTTGGTATTAAAACTAGCCTGCGCCACCAGGTGCCCACGGGGGTTGCCGGCGTCACGAATACGACCATCGCGCCCAAGCCTCTAAAGGGCTTATACCGCGCCAGGGGCTTTGTCTCGCCCCAGCGCTGCGATCGGCCTGGGGCCGCTCCCCACTGCGGACCCCCAGGTCATTTTACCAAGGTCGATGACATAGGTCGCCACGACAGTAACCCCACACTCGGAGGAAACTTCCACAGAGACAGGACCTTGAGGAACCCCCGGCGACTTCGTTCGTGAAACCCCATAGGGGGAGACGGTCACTAGGCCATATGTCGAGCTACCACGACGGCTCTTGCTTTACCACAACTCGAAGGGTGTGAAAACGAAACTACTTGGTATATATTACTTATAGTAATTAGTATTACAAATAGGAAATAAATTATAGTATTGTGTGTTGTATGTTTTAAATACTAAATAAAATGGTTTCAAAATAAATCTGCACAGTTGACATTTGAGGCTCCTGATCTGCCAATTTACTAATTTCATTACTACTGTAAATTTAATTAATATTGTACTCTTTTAATGTACAGATTTGTTTTGTCAGAGATGAATAATCAAACATTTAAGACAGAAAATGATAGAATTTTGAAACTTGTGTGACTTTAAAAATTGTCTTTATTTAAATGGAGAGGGTTTGAGTCCCATGAGCTCCCCCTTTCCCTATATCTTAAACATTATTGTTTGCTTCTTAAAACTGGTTTGATTGATTGCCAGATTATAAAATATGCAAGTCACATTTTTAAAAAAACTTTAATTTCATTGCAATGTTAAAAATTTTATTAATTAGATGAAATTAATTAAAATCAGCTATTTATATATATTTTTTAAATGTTATTACATTCTGTTAAGTACAATTTAAAAATTAAATTAGAGTACTTAGCTGTTCAGTTAAATTAAAAGATTTTAAGCACTATGAACATTACTGAAATTGCACTTTTAGAAATGTCCACATGAGGATGTCCATTACTGGAAATCGACTAATTAAGCATTCCAGTAATGGACACGGGTCTTAAAATCTTAAAAATAAAGAAAATTTTGTAAATGACCATTAGTATATAAAATTCAAAGTTTTCTATTACACTACCAAAACAAAAACATACAATTTTTGCAAGAAAATAATTAATAATATAAATAAATAATATATATATATATATATATAAATTAATTGAAGCATCCTCTTAGTTATGCTATGAGTAAATTGAAGCATCCTTTATGTTCAGATTTTCACAGAAAAACAGTGGAACTGAGAAACATTATTTTCTGCTTCTTGATTGGTTTGATTAAAAGTGTCAACAGTAACGTAGATTATACAACAGGCAAGGGAGATTTATGAAAAAAATAAAGCAAAATTTTTATTGGTTATTTTTTTATAAACCAAAAACTTTCAAGGGTGTCCATTACTGGCATGTATAAAATACTAATATGAAACTCAATAGAGCTCAACTTTATTTAAAAAGCAACATTTAAATATATAAATAGATGTTAAAATCCTCCAAGTATACTTTCGACTGGCACCGCAACCATTTTCAGGGGAAAAAATTACCTTTCTAGTACTAACATCTTGCATATCCAAACCTTCATTTCGTCTTGAGGTGGAAAAGTCCATTATTTCTTGGGTGTTTCTTGAGTTTGTTTCTTTGGATTACCTGGACTGAAAATATAAATAATTTGAAAACTTATGTGGGGGGGGGGGGAAAGGGGGGGGGGTTACTGCACATTTATGTTCTAATATATCTTTTAAATGCCGCCTTGTAAGCAAAGTTGAGCTCTATTAAGTTAGTACATATTAGTATTTTATGAATGACGTAAGGTGAATATTTGTATTTTGCCCTATGATTTTAATGTATATGTATATTTTTAAAATGTTAAAAAATGTAGTGAAGATTTTGGTATGTTTAAGTTGGGAGTATTGAATGTTTTTAACCTATGAACTTGTATTTAACACACAAAAGAATTAAAAAGTTAATTTTGGAATTTATTAAGCAAATAGAATTTAAATAATCTGATGCAGATTTCAGAAAATGAATGGTCCTGTAAAACTGCCAGATGTATGAATTGCAGGAACCTTTCTCATTTGGCATTAAAAAAAAAAAAAAAAAAAAAAAATTGCCTGGCATGCTCAAAAGGCAGAGAAAAAACAAATGGTATTGTTACCTTCTCTCCTTGTCAACTATCTTCGATCCCTCCATTTACAAATTTTGGAGGGGTGTTTTCCCTCCACTTAAAAAATTTTAAATTTTATCTTCTGTAATGTATTGTAATAACCCTTCATATTATATAAAGAGCAAATGTACTTTAAATTCATTATATACATTTTTGATTGATCTACAACATTGCTTATTTTTGAGTTTTATTATTATTTTTTTTTATTTATAGGTGTAAGTAATTAAATCAACCATGGCAGACCTAGATTGTGAAGTGAGTAGTAATATCATTTAGTAATTGTATCTTTAATGCTAATGCTTTGTAATATTTTTTATTTATTTATTTTATCCCTAAATATAATTAATCCTCTTATATTCATGTTGGTTCAAGGGTGGATCCAAAGGGGGAGGTTATGGGGGTCATGATCCCCTCTGAACGAAGAAAATTTCTATTCAACAATAAAAAATTTTTAAATACATATTAAGGGTGTTAAAAAAACTCCTGCTACTGAAATATTTTTGACACACGGAAAAACAGAAATCCGTAAAATTTGCAGACATTATTCACTAACCCTTTGCCTGTGGAAGATTTTTGAGAAAGATGTGTCAAAAATTGAAACAATTTTTCTCTCTTTAATTTTGTGCATTACACCAATAAAAAGGTTAGAAATAGATTGTTTTATATTAAAATAATAATAATAAATTAAAGAATTACTATATTCAATATTTTCACATACATGAGAAAAATTAATGGTTTATAAGTCATCCTTTACTCAACTATCATTGTTATGATTTAAAATTTCATTCTTAATTTATTCAGTATTTTAATATTTAACTTTAATTCATTCATCCATTTAAATAAAATCATTAAATTCATTTAAATTTATTAAGCTAAATTTCATTACTTCATTTTAAATCAAACATTCTTTTTAAAATTGTTTACTTTTGGTAAGAGTATAATTTAGTATCAGCATCTTTCCATTACATATGTTTTAGGATATTCATTTCAAATTTCATTTACAATATATTTACTTTAAATCTTTTCCTTTTAATTAAACTTCACTTCAAATTATCTAAAAGAAAAATATTTCTAACTTACTTTTTATAACTTTTAAATAATATCAGGGCTCGAAAAATAGCGTTCCCGGTATCCCGGGGAACCCAGAAATCATTTCTGGGAACGTATTTTTCCCACTCAGGTTCCCGGCCGGGAACCTAAAAATTAAATATTGTATATATATATTAATTATTTGTTCTGTATACGTTTGAATAAATTAGTAAATGCAATATATAATGCTTAATCTTAGTGTGCAAATGTAATGCAACATTTCCTTTTAAGTTACACATCTATAAGAATATGAAGGGAGGGAGGAGGTGCTTTTGGATAGAGAACAGTCAAAACATCAATTGATAAACCGTTAACTAAAATTTTTGCTTATTATTCAAAAATGTGTCTATATGACACAATATCTTCATTCATTAAGCTCTGAATTTATTAAAAAACTGGGAACACATAAATTTTTCTGGGAACCTACACTTTTCATGTAGGCTCCCAGCTGGGAACCTTAAAATTTTCAGAATTTTCGAGCCCTGATAATATCCATCTTAATAACATACAGTCTAAATTAAATAATTATTCTAAAGTACAGCGTATTTCCTTTTCAATAATAATTATTAAAAATGGTTAATCGCTAATTTTATTCTTTTCGGAAAGTTGATTCACTGATTTTGATTCAGGCAAAATTTCTCTTTCAGAATCGCGAACCTTTCATTTATCGTTTCAGATTTTCTAAGTCCAATAATTACTTTTTCAAAATTCTTTAAATTAATTATTTTACTTTCAAAACATATCTATTGGAAATAACTAAATTTATTACGCCCATTGCTAAATTTTCTTCTCCATAGTGCAATAACTTCAAGAGTTATAGAATTTTGTTTATCTTTCTTATTTTACTAAGATGTAAATTCGAATCCTCTGGTAGGATGCCATTATTGCTTCTTCAACGAAATGTCTACCCTTTTCGAACAATCGCGGGCTTATTTGAGTGTGTACCTCCTTCGGTCATTCACTGGTTCCACTCAAGGTTGAATTTGTAACGTTACAAGGTCGCGATCGAACTTTCAAAAAGCGATTAGGATGTTGTTGCTAGGGCAGACGCGTCAGTGAAATGTCTAACTGTAACTTTGTCTACTGTTTTTTGGGCTTGTTCTGTGACATTCATTCGGATCGTATTTTTTCATTGGTTATTCCGTAACCGCTGGAATTTTTAAACTGTGTGGGAAATTGTAAAGAGTCTTCAGTACTATACAAAATTCTTCAAGATGTAGTCGCTACTGTATTTCGTTATCCGGGCTTTTGCCATTTCTTTGACGAAAGTTAGGACTCAAGAATGACATGAGTGTGCCTGATTTTAGCAATACCTAATAATTTCTTTTGATGTAAATAATTAAATAATAAGTTAAATTTGAATCCACTAATGATATCTTCCTGATATTTGGCACCTGAAAGTCATGATGTAGGGAGACGCTGGGTCTCAGAAATATGCAGTGATGTCATCTTTACTTTATATGCTTGTTCATTAATTCTGTTGCTGAATTATCAATTTAGTTTTCTTCAAGAAGTACTCCGTCAATAATCCTGTTTCGTAATCTTCAAGTTTACCTTATTCAAGAGTTAGATTGTCAAGCTTTACTGACGGAAATTTGATTTCTTTTGTGTTGAGATTTTCGAACGTATTGATGAGATATTCGTTCTCATCTGTCATCGTGATACCAGACATAGCTACTTCATAGATATTAATCTAGCTTCCTATTTTTTGCTGTTCATATCCTAACAACTTTCATCATCCTTTGTTGAGTAACAACTTTTAATGTTGGGAGTTCAGAATCTTGTTTTAAGAACTATCAACGATATCTAAAATATCACATCATGCACTGGACTGAGCCAGCAACACTATTTCAATATAACTTTATCACATCTACTAAGAACTGAAATTTTTATTTAAAGAAAATATAATATTGTGATAAAAAGCTGTATCTAATATTTAAAATAATATTTTCTAAAGATATAGGTTTACATTTATCAGTGATTTTGCAATCTATATATCCTTAATGCATTCGTATTATTAGAAGAGCACATATCTGTACATATGTGATTAAGATGTTTGTGTTGAAGTTATGAAGTGGTTTCTTTGTTTAATTTTGGTGCACTAATGTTTGAATAAATACCTGTTTGACTTCATTTGGGTGAGTTTGTCTTTTCCTTTTATTTATAATATCATTTATCAATTTCATATTTAAACCAACGGTGAGGTATTAATTTGTATCTGATAAAAATGTAATCTAACTTATAATTTATACTTAAACTTTAACTTTTATGGCTTCACTTTAGTACTGCCACTGTCTTTCATGCCTATAATGGTGTTTGGGGAAAGTGTTGAATATATGTTTGTCTAAATTGTTTTTGGTATTCTGTATCGCTCCGATGCAAGTCACTGGCGATATTCATCCCCTTTTTTAACTTTCCTTTTATATTCATCATGATCCCCAAATATCGTTATAATCATCTATTGTAAAAATAGTAAATTAAATTACATTACACATTCGAAAAAAGAAATAGAACTAGTGGAACAGAATCACTGATTTTTCACGTCCCCAAAATCAGTTCGGGCATTCCAAATATGGCACATTTGGGTGTCTCAAACTGGATTCAGGTGACACATGCAAGGGGTTAAGTGCTTTTAGAACATTTTATTTTGTTATATATGTGATACAGCTTCAGATGTAATAAATTTCTCCCTCTTGGCCTTTTCCTGACTTCCAACTCCCAAAAAGCAACCTAAAAATGCCAGCTTTGGCAACATTTTCTTAATGAACCTCTGCTTTCATAAAAAATGGAAAAGTCTGTCTGCTTTCTTGGTATCTGAATAGAACTTGCAATTTTGATACATTTACAAATATATCTGCAAATTTTATGTATTTACGTATGAAAATAACTCTGTTTATGTGTCATAAAGCAGACAGTTTGGATTTACGGACAAATTTAAGATATGAAAATTGCTCACCTTCCCCCTTCCTTCAAAAAAGAGAGACATGACCCCCTCCCCCCTCTTATCTCTAAATGGACTGGATCTGCCTGTTGGTTTGTTACGGGATTTTAAAAAATACCAGTTTATTTTGATTTTGGGAGTTTTTATTTAAAAAACTCCCCTGTTTTTTTGTTTTTTTTAACTCTAGGGTTTTAAATAAAACCAGCCAATGTGGGTTTTATTAAAAATACCTGTTTATTATGAGTTTAAAGAAAAGTTGGGGTGGAGGGAGGTGTATTCTTAATTGATTTGCAGTTTGAATACCTAGTATTTTATTTCTAATTTACATAACTTATAAATAATGGACCCTATTCTCAGTTTGGGTTCGACGCTATGATTTAGGAAATGTTTCTCCAAAGTACGTGACTCAACATAAAAAAAATATTATCAGTTACTGTTCTATGGCATTAACCTTGCGTTGCAAAACAAGTTGTTGCAATATCAGAAATGTTTCCCCAAAACACGTGACTCTGACAGAAGAAATAGGGGTCCATATATATGTACATGTTTGCATATAGAACATGATCATACTGTTTTTCTTGTCTAAATAATATTTCATTTTATTTTAGAAAAGCAAATCTGAAACTGTGAAAGTTGTTGTGCGATGTAGACCTATGAGTGACAAGGAAAAAGCTGCCGGACATTATTCGTAAGTAAAGCTTTTCTTTTTATGACATTTTGAATGTTATGTTTATGTGAAATTAAGTAATGTAATGTCCTCTTTATGCTTTGGAAATACTTTTAAATATCATTGAAGAAAATTTTATGTAAAATTTATTGAACCAGTTTATTAATAAAATTAGATTTTACTTTTCATACAAAATACTTTGCTTGATCTTATTTAGGAAGTACAGTGAAACAGTTGAAGCAAAATATTTTTAAAAGTTATTATTTTTTCAGCCATTTACATATAAAGAGTAGTTTTTTACCTATTAAAGTATGTTATGAAAAATTAGCCACTACAAAACCTTTCCATCAGTGTTGTAGTCATAAAAAAAACCAGAGTGTATACACTATAGCTAGATAGTATACTAGAGAGTATATGCTATAGCTGTGGAAGGTATATATAGTTTCTTTTAAAAATCTAAAAGGTATATGGCATATACCAGTGTATACCTTCCAATACATCTCTGCTTTCCCTTTACAAATAGGATCACAATACATTTATTCACATTGTTTTTCTAAGAATTGCAAGATTTCCATAACAATATTTTTTGTTAATTAATCTAATTATTCTTGTAAATATTTTACATAAAAGAACTATAACTACCAATTTATTAAATCAGTTTTAATGAAAAAATCTATCCATGTTTTGTATTATTATTATATAAACTCGGTATTTTTCCATCATACTAACATCATTGTTGTCAAGCGTAATAGTTGGTGCCAATGCAAACATTTAAAAAAAAAAAAAATTAACGCTGTTGGTGCTGAAGTTGAAATTGAAAAATATAGCATTTGATAATTGTAGACTTTCATGAATTATGTTACAGTAAAACTCAATAGCAGAGTGGGCATCTCTATTTAGTGAATGCTTTTTCAATATGCAATACCTGTTTATTTGTATGATTTTATTTCTGAATAGATCACACTTCTGAATAGCAGACAAATTCTACAAATCTACAATCCCCAGGTGTCCACTATTTAGAGATCTTGCTATTTTTTTTTCCCTCCTTTTTTTTTTTTTTTTTTGCAAAATTTTGTATGTTTTTCTTTTTTGAATACTTGCTGTTTTTACCTCTGCTAAGGTCAAATTAATCAGTACATTATTTATCAAAATGGGTCCATTTGTTTGGGATTCAGAGTTGCAAAAAAAGCCAGCTAACATGTTTTAAAAGTCATTCTGGTAGCTTTTATTGATTTTAACCAGCTTCATTTTTTTAAAAGTGATAATTTGTACAACTAGTTTTAAATGCATTTTTATTGAACTAGAAATTAATTTTTTAAATATTTTTCAATATTGAAAATGATATTAGAATAACACATGCATGACAGTGATTTGTAGACAGAATAAGATTTTAAAATAGCTTATCAGTTGTTTCACTTTGTTTTAATTGGCCTTTAATGCTTTTTCCTTTAATTAATGCTTTAAATAGTTCAAATTTGAACAATAATTGCTTAGTAATATATTTTTTACTTAAGTTATTTTAAGACTTTTTGCTATGTAACAACAATAATCTTCAGTGAATGAATTCCTCTTTTCAATATGGACCATTATCTATATATATATATATATATATTTCTCTTATGTAACATGAAAATAAAGCTTGATTTGTAGTTTGCCTTTTGGCAACAATCGTAGTAACATAAAATTAATTTGCCTTATTACATTCCACCAATGAGAAGCATGATTTCACCACTGAAACTTGCGTCATTTTTAAAAGAAAAATTTATTAGTTTTCATAAAATGTAAATATATTAAAATGATTGTGTTTAATTATACACTAATCGCGGAAGAGCAGAACACAGATTATTTATTGAGAAATAATATTAAGTAATCTGTGTAAATAAAATAACGGTAAATAATCTATCATAGTAAGTAAAATGTAAAGTGAAATGAAGAAAATGACGTCATTTGGTGAGATGCATTTTCATTCATCAGTATAAGTTATTTATTATAACTGTGCCAGAGATGACACCATATTAACTGACCCTTAGTCCGATACCTAACTAGATTGAACTTTTGATATTTATTTAAAGATTCATGCACAAAATAAAATATTTCTGAAAATTACATAATTTTCAATTAATTATAAAAAATAATTAAAGAAACTGAGGAATTTTTAAATGATTGCTTAAATGATGCTCTAATCTCAGATGGGACAAATGATGTCATATTTAAAAGAAAGAGTGCATTCTCATATAGACTCCAAAAGTATGATGGCACATTGTAGAATTGTTTCAAACAAACAACCGATAACTGGGTAGATTTTCGATTGTGTGAAGAAGTTACATCCAGGAAAATTGTAGCAACAACCAGGAAATACATAGCAACGGTTTGTTAGGAACTCCTAATGATACTATGTCCTTTAGAGTCTATATAAAATTGAAATATTTTAGTGCAATTTTGTCAGCATGACGTCATATTCTCTTGCCTTTATTTCTGCATAGGAAAAGACTTAACTCCATACAATTAATTTAAAGTTCATGTTTTGATATGAACAAATAAACCATTTCAGAAAATTACGTCATTTAGACTAATTGTGTTTTCACACATAGTTTTCAAATACTTTTTTCCATTAAAAAAATTTGTAAATTTCATATATTAAAATGATTTAGGACACTACTAGAGTTGCTGTAAAAAGTCACGGGCAAACGAATGTGAGTTGGGACTGCCTAGCGTTCCCAATATGATTGCGTCGCAATTCACGAGGGTTGGTGGACGTTAGTGAGCAGGCGGTGAAGCCCCTTAATTGTATATATATTTATCCAGAATTTAGTCCTGCCACTTCAAATGTTTGTATTAAAAAAAAATAAATAAATAATTCACTGATTTTTCCTAGTTTTAATAAAAGGAATATATTTTTTTATAGAGCTGAATTATATAGGCATTTAAGATGTAATTCAAGTGATGCATTCTCTCAATGATGACATATTCTCTTAGGACTGCCTTTATACTTTATAAATGTCAGGAACTTGCTTATTTGTTAATCCTTTATAATTTTCTATAAACTGTTTAACAAACAAAAAAAATTTTAAATGTTCCAATAGAAGTTAACCCTCTAGCCGCAGGCGATTTTTTCATTTTCTTGTATAAAACCACGGCTTATTTTTATTCTTTTTTTTTTTTTTTTTCTTTCGTGTCTAAAATCTGGTAACCCTGGGTCTAGAATTTAACTTTGTACATAAACACATATGTCATGCTAAAAATTTTACCCTACTTTCGACTTTTCGTTATTTAGGTACAAATTATGTTCGCTTATTTCAGAAATGAAAAAAAAAAAAATTCAAAAATCAGTTAATACTTTTTTTTTTTTTAAAGTTAATTGATAGACACTTAAATTACTTCAGAAAACCTCAAACATAAAATTCTGTATACCCTCGTTTTGCATTCTTAAAATATTTATTTACTGCAGTGTTGAATTCAGATACTTTTCTCCAGGAGGGATTTCTGTGGCTCTGGGTGGGGGGGGGGGACATTATAGAGTTTCCAGGGAGGAGGGGGGATGTCCCCCTGGGCCACCCCCTGAATTCAACACTGATTTGCTGCATCAACTCCATAAGCCACTTAGGAGCTTTTTCCAATTACCTCAAGATAGTTTATATTTTTCAAATTTTTATTTTAGAGAATACTTCACATGTTCATAACATTTCTCATTCAGTTAAATTTCTCAGTTTGTCAGCGTTTGGCTTTTTTAAAATTAATAAAAAAATACTTCAAACTAGAAAATGTATTTAATTAAATGTGTCTTGTTTCTATGTGGTTATGTCATTTGAAATCTACTTAAATTCACTAATTAAATGAATTTCTTGTTTGAAGAAAATTTTTTTTATTTAAAAACAACTGGGGATTTACATGTATGTTTTCTTTATTGTGAAAGTACTTCATTTACTTTTCTATAGTTTACAAGAATGTTCAAAAGAATTGAAAACTTTTTTTCTACAACTTGAATTTATTTAATATCTTTGTAATTGACCAAATTTAAGTTCAGATTTACTAAAATTGAGCTCAACTTTATAATCCTTAACCCAACTATATTAATATTATAAAAGTAGAGAAACAGATAAAACTATAGATGTGAAGTATATTTTATTGCATAAACCCTATTACTGCTTAGGGGAGATTTTTCTTTTGTCACTCTCCCCACCAAACCCTAATTAATAAATTACTTTACCATTTCATGTAGAAGGTCCTTTTCATACTGGAATTTTTGTGTTAAAAAATAGGTAATTTTAACTTTGTTAGATAGTTTCTCTTAATGGGATCAGAAACGTTTGAAATGACAAAAATTGTCTGAAGTTTCATCATGGATTAGGAAGCCAGTAAATAATTTAGACTATTGCTACTTTTTGTATTATATGAAAGGGTTAGAATGACAGTAGAGTAAGTCAGAAACTTGAAAAATCTTGATAACCATATTTGCACCATATTAATTTCTGTTCAGTCCGATAGTCAAATAAGTCATAGTTCACTTAGGGAGTCGCTAGAGGGCAAAACAAGTTGGACCACTTAATGCAACAGCAAAATGACAAGTTTCATAAAACCCTTCATTTCTCAAATTAATAAATATTCATTTACTCAACTGTCATTCTAATCCCCCCCCCCCTTTCCCCCCTCATACATTTATATTTTATAGAAACAAAAAATATTTGTTAAATTGTAAAAAAACAATAACAAAGGTTTTAATATCATATAACAAAATTAATCTTGCAGAACTATTTTTGCTTTAATTTTGATGTCCAGGTTCCCTATTTTTAAATCATCATTTCTTTTTTATGATACTTATTACATTATCTCTCAATTATATCTGAAACAAAATTAAAAAAAAATAAATAAATAAATAAATAATAATAATAATTGAACATTTAAATCTCTATTAACTTGTTAAAACATTATCGGCGCAAAATTGTTGAAAGACAGTGTTTTGAGATAGTTGAGTTTTTCGCTGGTATGCATGGCTCAACATTTACAGCTCATACAACCATAATTTTAAGAATTTCCCTATCAGATCAACTGTGCTACATTCTTAAACGTATTATAAAGATAATAATAAAAAAATCCATTTTTTTTGTCTTTTCAAACCTTTATGGTTCCTTTAAATATATCAAAACGTGAAATACTGCACTTAGGGTTCCTGAAATAAGCGATTCAAATAAGTTTTTATGTTTCCTTTTAATCTGCATATTAAGTATCAAGAATGGTATTTGTTGGGTACATGGTTAGTATAAATCAGGGGTAAAATTTTTAGTCCAACGGCTACATTGATTATTCTGCAAAATGGAATAATATACTAATAGCATTTATAGATTCATATTAATAAATGATCATTGTTTCTTTTGGCATTTAGTGTTAATAAATTTATCCACAATTGCAAATAACTGTTGGTAAAATTCACCAGCTCTTGTCAATAAGTGTTAAATTCTATTCTGTAAATATGTATGAGTGCATGTAAGTCAGTAATTGAATTTTCACTCTAGTAAGTAGAACCTAATTATTTTTTTTAGAAGCAAACAATTAAAGTCAGTGTGTGTGCTGGATGTAATACAGAATCCTGCTTTCGGCTGGATTCTTGATGCCCATTGGCTGGTCTCGAAGATCCGTTGTGCTAATCTTAACACAATCATTATACATTAATTTACTATAAATAAATATATTTTTATCAGATGATTAAGCTGTAAAAATAAATATTATTGTCCTAAATGTATGTATTTAATATTTTCAGGGTAGTCAAACTATATCCAAATGATGGAGCTGTTGAAATATTTTTATCAAAGCAAAGTCCAAAATATTTTACGTTTGATGCTGTATATGATGGTGGGTAAGTATCTACAGTGTTTGTATACTGTTGTAGTTATTTCTTTTTCTTTTTTTTTAAAATCTATTAATCAGAAATTTCTAATGGTTTGGATACAATTAAAAGTTCATTTTTGTTAACAAGTTTTTTTCTAATAGTTGAATTTCCATTCTTCTTTTCTTCCTTAATTTATTTAAATTGTTATTTTATCTTGTGTATGGAAATCATACAAATTGCTACCCCCCCCCCCCCAAACCAAAAAAAAAAAAATATGCACACTTTATTGTCTGCAAATATGATACATTTTGCTAATTATTTTCCGCATTGCAGGTAAAATCTCAAATTTGCTATATTGGTTTTATTTTTTCCACTCTTTTTGTAAAATATAATTATCAAAATTTTATCATATTTAAAAAAAAAAAAAAGAACCCTACATAACTATGCTCTTATATCTAGCAATTACTTTCATAATCACTTTTGTTAAAATGATAATTTATTTATATTACAAATGTGAGAAGCATTTACAGTAAAACCTCTGAAGAGTGGCCATCATTCGGACTGAGTAAAAATGGCCGTTTCTTAAAGGTGACCGGTGTATGGAAGTTTTGGTTCAACTTATTAGAAAAATCAAATAAAACTGTTTAACACAATAAAATACTTCAAAATGTATTTTTTTTTTTATTATTTTCCATATTAAAGAAATTTGTTACTTTCATTTGTTTTGTACATTTTGAACATATTTTTTTTCTATCAATACAATAATGAGTTTTTTTTTTTCTACAAATTTTCATCATTTTTATTTAGTGCAAAACATTGAATGTCTCTGATATTTGAGAGGACTTCTTCATAAGACATTAGTTTGATATCTTTTTCTTTTTCAATTTCCACTTCATCCTCGTTTAAAGTTTCAGTGTCCTCTCCCTTCATCATGTCCTGAACCATTTCCTGTATGCTTTCATAAGTGGCTGATACTGACAAATGATTATCAATAGAAATAAATTTGTCTGGCATTACGTCGGCAATTTTTGCTGTTTTAAATAATTCGCTATCGCTAAGGTCGTTACTTGATTATAAACAATTGAAGTCAGTGCTGTTACCGATATTTATAAAATTTCTGAAAGGTAAAATAAACCTTATAAATTTTGAAAATTTTATCTTTTATATCTCTTATGTTAAAGATAAAAGATCAAAGAAATAAAATGAATGAAAAACAGAGACTTACCTGGAATCCAGCGGATGCGAAACACTTCTCTATTGTATTTCTGTTCGATTCCTTTACCGATATTGATACTCAATTAAGAGCATGCAAAATATTTAATGATTTGGAGAGAGCAGTTAGTGATGGAGCTTCTGCCATTTCTGAGATGAGTTTCCTCATCAACATCTTCCTGTATCCTACTTTAAATGCTTATATGATTCCCAGATCAAGTGGCTGATATATTGCAGTTGTATTAGGTGGAAAAAAAGACACTGTTATATTGCTAACCTTTTTGTTGCTTAGGTGGCAGGCAGCTTTGTCCATAAAAACAGAATTTTTCATTTTTGTCTCTTCATCTTTTTATTGAACATTATCAACCATCTGAGCATATTTCTTGGGTCATCCAAGACTTACTATTGTTTCGCCAAACTACAGGAAATTTCTTTATGTCTAAATTTCTGAAGCAACGTGGCTTAGCTGACTTTCCAATAACAACTGGTTTTTCCAACTCGCCTTCCATATTGCAGCATAATAATACTGTTAATCTTTCTTTTGAACTTTTACCGCCTTCACATGAATCATTTTTTAAAGAAAAAGAGTCTTAAGTAGAACAGCTCAAAAAGTAGTCCAGTTTTGTCAGAGTTAAAAATGTTTTTTGCTTCATACTTGCTCAGATATTCTAACGATTTTTTCCAGGATTCAGAGATATCTGTAAGACAATCAGCAGATTCACCAAAAACAGTCTGGAACACAATATTATTTCTTAAGTGAAATTTATCTAACCATCCATTAGAAGCTTTAAAATCATTAATAGCAAGTTCTTGGCAATTTTCAATGCACTTTCTTGCAAAATTGGCCCTGAGATCAGTAAATTTTTCGATCTGCAATTCCTAAACCATTCTTAATAGCATTTCATTAATTACTTCATTCCCAGTTTTTCAACATTTTATCTTGTTTTTTCGGTTTTTGCCTTTAAGATGTTTCTCAAGATGCACTTCTTTATTCTTTAAAATTTCATTTATTTGAGTCCTTCCACATCCATATTTTTTTTGCTAATTTCCATGCACTAGTACCCTTGTTACTATCATCAATAACTTTCAATTTTTCACTGAGTGATAAAAAATTTTTTTTGTAAGTTTTACTCATGTTGACTCACACTAGTTTTTATTTATTATTTATTTTGTTATGCTGTATAAAAGCTTTTGTAAAAACATAAGTTAATTTCCGTTTATAATACTGCACTTCCAATTGAAGTAAAAACTGAAAGTTCATGTTAAATGTCAAAAATCTGGCAAAGTCTATTTCTTTGAATAGGAGGGAGGGGGGAGTTTATTTATACGACTCATTGTTGTATTTCTCATATAAGTTATATGTAAACGTAAAAATCATATTCAGATACAAACAAAATTAAATTTTTAAAATTCTAATATCATTGGTGGCACAATTCAAATTTTTTTTAAATATGCAAGTGGTAGCCTAATGAATTAAATTATGCTAGACTTCTTCCTTCTCTATTTTTCTTTCAGTTTTAAAGCATTAGATCCTTTAAGTGTGTTTGAAAAGAAGAATTTGACCTTTTTATCGTCTAATAGTTTCTTTTAATTGATAGATATTGATTTATTTTAATTTTTAAAGTGATATTAAATAAATGAAGACATTCATATCTTTATTTTCATTTCCTTCTCATTAATATTTCGATCACCTATATTAGGTCCCAAACAGAGATCTATGATGAGGTGTTCCGTCCATTGGTGGATTCTGTGCTTAATGGATTCAATGGTACCGTATTTGCATATGGCCAGACTGGAGCTGGTAAAACATATACAATGGAAGGTATGCAATATTTTATAATTTTTCAGTGCAATGGTTCTCATCCTCTGGGGTAAAAACTCACAAAAATATTCATAAATGTTTGAAAGTGGCACAAAAGAATATTTGATATTTTTCCATTAAGCCTGGTGCAAACTTTGCTAATAGATTTTTTTTTTCGTTTTGTTGAAGCCATCCTTGGTGAAATAATTTAAACTCCTGCATCAGTAGAGAAAATACACATACATTCAAAAACTAAAGCAAAAATTACTTACAATCATTTCATTTAAAATATGAAAAAATGAGAGAAAAATATTTTAATAAGAAATACTAATACTATAAAACTAACTTGCATAGGCAAAAATAAAAGCAACTATTTTTTCTTATACTATAATTTTTTTCTCAATCATACTGATTGGTAAAGCCATCATACAAATTGAATTTTTCCAACTGAGCGAAAAAATATTCAAGCCGGGATTTGAACCGAAAACCTATTCAATTAAGGTTTGTATGACCTAATTCAATTTATGGGGAAAAAACTTTTTAATATTATTGAAATGGTTGCAATGTCAATGATGGCAATTGAAACAATATTTAGCAATTTATCACTTGCACCCGGCCAGTGGAAAAATACTGAATATTTTTTAAATTAAAAACTTTTTAAAAGAAAAAAATATTCACTTGTATAGCTTATACATTAATTATATTACAGTAGTTACTTTGCACATCCTTTCTTGTTTTATTGTTATTTTTCATTTTGTCTTCAGGGTAGAAAGGAAACAAAGTTCCAATAATTTTTCTGCTCTTTTTTAAGTATATAACAATAAATGTAATTCTCTGTTGTTTATTTTATCAAGAAAATTGTAATGTATGTATAAATTAACATTTGGGATAAATATAAAACATTTGCTTGTAGATGATCTTTTAAAAAAAATTTTCAATGACCTTGGTTATATTGTTCTGCTTTGTTCCCTCCCCTGATATGTGAGACATAATGAGAAAGCACTGTACTAATAAAATTGCACTTTTTCTTGTGGAGCAGTGTAATTGTATACTTTATTACACATTTTTATTTAATTTTGTTCATGTATGTAAAGATGATATTTTGTAATCTATTTTTCACTCGCTTCCAGATGTGCTGCTAGAGTTCTAGAAATTATGTACAGTTTTGTGTTTCCGATGATAACACAATATTTTCATAGTTTTAAAACTTAATTGTCAACTAAAAGATAAATTTAATTAACATTTAATCCTATGTTGAGAAAATAATTTATAAATCTTAGATTGTTTAAACAATTACCTGTCATGAATTTTTTCAAAATATATTATGAGACTCAGCAATAAATATTTTTTTATTGCAATAATGTAAAGCAGTATTGCTACGAAGTGATAAATTTTTTCTTTTCTGTTTCCATATTTTAAACAGAAACTGAGCAAAACTTTAAATTTCTTTATAACGTATCATTAAATTTGAACCGTTAATGTATGGTTTTTACATGGGAATGAAACATCATATAAAGAATGTGAATTTTTATTTATAAAGTATGCATTTTAAATCCGGTATATTTCTACTTTTGAATACGCCACACAATTCAACACAGGCTGCTACAGTTAAAGATGTCGGTGCACTGACCGATGTAATGAACATAGATTAAAATCATTTTTAAGGGGCTATGCATATTATATAACGTTATCACTTTAAGGGGGAAGGGGGGGGGGGGGGTCTGGCACTTGATATCTCTTGGGGGAAGGGAGGGTTGTCTTTTGATATCGTTATCATTTTTAATCCAACCAAAATTTCCTTCTTTTTTTTTCTTTTTTTTTGTAACTTTTTTACATTAAAATAGTCTGTTTTTAGCTTCTATCTTCATGAAAATACAGTTATTAGTAAAACCGTTAAATGATTATAAAATTACTTTATTCCAAGATATGGAATATCCCAATATTTGACATTCTTATTCATCTGCCATATATGCATAGAATCCGCTATTTGAGAAACCAGATCTGAAGTATGTTTGAAAATATACTTGTTATGTTTACTAGAAAGAAAAGAGAGAGAATGTTGTCCACCTGTTTTGTTTATAAGAAATTCTGCTTGTCCCTCCCTGTGCAGGGGATAAGTGCAAGAAGACAATATGACTATTGAATTCATTATGCAACAAAAAGCTATTAACAAATAGTTTTAAATAGTAACTATTTATTTTAAGTATTAGATGATATTTCATATATAGTAAAATATAGTAAGTTATTTCGTATATAATAGAGATATTTTATTGATTTCTTCTCTTCATTTGAATCAGTAAAGTATACGAATAATAAATGTAAAACCATATCTGAATATCACTGTAAATATATAAAAGGAATAACAAAGAAAAAATTGTAAAAATAAAGAGTTTTTAGACATTGATAACAATATCATTGGCGGGGGAGGGGTCAATGAATGATATCGTAAGGAGGGGAGGGGGTCCAAAATTACCAAAAAGTTGATATTGTTAATATATGTACAGCCCCTAATTTAAGACTAATAATTTTTTACATTTAGTTTATTATCTTAGATTGCTGTACAACTATGCCAAAAAGTATTTTTGGTACTGTCATATCAGCTACATGCCAGTGGTTAATCATGAAACATTTCACTATTTATAGCAGTATATATATATATATATATTTTTTTTTTTCAGATTATTTCAGTGTTTAAGTGCATAGTTCAATTATATTTCTGTTAAATTTATATTTTTTTACTTATTTGTAAGATTTTAATTTCATTTGGCAATTTAGTATGGGTTATGACACACAAACAAACAAATGCTGTATTATTTACATTATTTTAAGTGCAGAGTGGTTAAACCTGCTTAATTGGGTTGCACACAGATTTATAAATGTTGATGATTGAAAATTATTTTAAAATCAATCAAAAATCAATAAATTCAGATACAGTTTTCAAACAAATTGCATTTGAAAGTGTATTTTTCTTTCTATTCAATGTTGTAAAAATTGGAATTGTGTGATGTTTAGACGTTATGCCACTATCAATATGATGTCAATGTTTTTGCACTGACATGTTTTTGCATTATAATATCTATAATAATAAAATAATAGAATTTACCTGTTATGCTGTGTGCACATAGAGGTCTTAAAATTTGGATGAGGATAGTCCAAAGCAGGTCTTAATGCACCTGAGACTCAAATTTTTCATTTTTAGTTAATTAACCAAGATATTAATAAAAAACCATAATGAAAATCGCAAAATGGCTTGAAAAGTCCAAGTGATGCTGCAGAAAATACATTCCACAAATGAAATAACCAAAGCTTGGAAACACAATTTTTTTTTTCACGTCATCTACAGTGCATATCAGCTTAACTATTTTAAATACATTAAAACAAAAAATACATGCTTTAATTTTCTTCTTTTACTTTTTTAATGGTGCAATTTGTTTAAAAAAATATTAATATTAACCATTTCAAAAAATTATTTTCAAAATGTCTTCTTTTGTTTCTCCCCTTCCCTGTTTTTTGAAGCCCGCATCAGGTTAACTATTTATTGAAAGTATGCAAGAACAAAAAATACCTATATTTTTGTATACTTTTATCTTTTTAACAGCATAATTTTTAAAATATATGAATATTAATCTTTTCAATATATTTAAAAAAAAAAATTCAAAGAGCTGTTTCAAAAAAATTTTCTGCAATAATTAAAATTTTGCATCCATTCTGCATATTGAAATATGAAAAAAAAAATATATATATATATCAAATTAACAGCATGCATTTGGTTTTTAAAAGCATTAATATTAACACTTTCAAAAATTTTATTTTCTTAAAAGCACTTTTCTCTCTGTCTCAGTAGCTTTGAAGATAGTTTCCTGTTCTTCTTTAGAACATTTTCGATTCTGTACATGCACTGGGAAACCTAAAATTTTCAACAGAGAAAGGTATCTTACTGAATTTAAAAAGAGGAGGGGAGAGGTGCATTTTATATTATTTAGATTTTCTGAGGAACTTTTGGTCAGAATTGTAAATTTAATATATCTAAAACTCGGAAATTAAATCATCAATCACTATAAAGAGAGTTTGTTTGGATAATTTTCATATAAAAATATAAAATCATGCAACTTTGCTGCTAAAAGCAGTAGGGTCCCTAATATTGGGTTCATATGGAAAGATTTTTGTTTAAATATTTAAATTCATTCAACACTGATTTTAGGTATATTTTAAATTATAATCACAGCCTTGCGCTATGGTGGTTTTTCGTTTAAAAATGTAAAATCCAAACAGACTGAACCGTGCGTAGCACACCCTTGTGTACATTTTTGTAGGCAGTTGGGCCTCCAAGTCTAGGTTCATTTAGATGGATTTTTATTTAAAAATATAAAATCACACAAATTCACAGGTGTATGCTGCCAAAGGCAGTGGAGGTTCATTTGGAAAGATTTTCATTAACACTGATTTTAGGTATATTTAAGGTTATTAACATGGGTCTGGGCAACGCCTGGCATGTCAGCTAGTAAATTAATAAAAGCATTTTTTTTAAATAAGAAACTGTTTTTACATTTATATTATTTCATAACTTTGATCTAATTTTAAGGAAGAGAATAATTAAAATCAGTGTAATGGCAAAATGATTAATTCAAAAGGTTCAGAATTGCTGATTAATCATGATTGAATAAATGAATAATAATTAACAAAATATGAAGCTGTTCATGTTCAACTACAACTTATGCTCATTATTTTATTCAGGTGTTGTAGGTGATTCTGAACGTGAAGGCGTTATTCCAAATTCGATCAAGCATATTTTCAGCCACATAGCTAGATCTAAAAATACCCAGTTCCTTGTATGTGCATCCTATTTAGAAATTTATCAAGAAAATGTCAGAGATTTGCTATCTCCCGATCCCAAAAGAAAATTGGAAGTTAGGGAGAGAAACGACACGGGTGTTTATGTAAAAGTAAGTATAATTATCCATTTTATTTCATTTTCCTATTAAAATGATGTATAGTTGTATTAATATAAAGTTTAAATATAAGGGAAAACTTGGTTTATGTTTAATATGCAGTTCTTTGTTTCTCCATCCATTTTGATAACTGTATGTTTGTGGTATTTCTTTTCACTGTTGCATTTTTCTTTTGTACATTTTCACTAAATATGGTCAATTTGTAAAATAAACTTTCCTGATCGATTGTTTTCTTTCTTTTTTCACTCTTTTATGTAACTTGTTTTTTGCATGAAAAGTTAGAATTTTATAAACTCTAACAGTTGTTCACTCACAAGGAAGGTCCCGTTAAAGCACATACTCGAAATATTTTTAAAAAAGCTGCTAATGAAATTACTCATGTACATTATAAAGGATCAGTCAAATTTAGCTGTGGAGTTCCAGTAGAAAATCTGTAAAGAAATAAAATACTTTTAAATGTTTAGCACAAAAAGATGCGATTTAGTGAGCAACACTTTTTCCTTGTTAAATGCAAGTAATTTTAATGCATTGGGAAATTGTTTGTTGAATGAATGTTTAAATACACAACACTTAATGAATTTAAACTTGAACGATGAAATAGTTTACTATTTCTATAAGCTTACATAATATACACAAGCTGCCTGTTGCTGCAGTTTTTAATTTTACACAGTTTCAATGGCTAGATAAGTTTTAGGCGTATTTTAAAAGTGACTGATTAAGAAAGCTATGTTTATAAATTTCGATATTTAATAAGTCATTTTTTCCATGGCAACAACACTGTTTTATTTTGTCTTTGACACAAACAATATCGAAGTCAAATTGAAAGTCTGCAGAATCTGACCTTAATTTTGAGTTTAGAACAAAATTTAAAATGATTAAAATTGTTTCAGACTGTATAAAACAATAATTAAATTTCATTATATATACGTATAAATGTATCTGATTAAACTATACTTATAAAATTTCTATTTATTTAATTTAAACTTTCTTAAAATAGTTCAATATGAAGATTAGAAAAGTTTTTACCATATTTTTATGTATGGAAAATAATTTTTGTTATTTTCCATATAGAAGAATAGTGTTTAAAAATAATTGATAAATTTTAATTAATGTTTAAATTATTGTATATACAATTGCACAGTTGGATTGAATGAATTTTGAATATGATAAATGTAAATATATATATATATATATATATATATATATATATATATATATACTATCAAATGATTTTGTGACATTTTTAATATATTCTCTTCTAGGATTTAACTGTAACAGTGTGCAAGACCATTGGGGATCTAGAAAAGGTATTACATGATGGAAAGCGAAACAGAAGCATTGGGTTAGTTTAACTCTAGAATTTTCTTATTATATTATTTATTATTTTGTGTCTTTACTGCAAATACTTACATATTTGTATTATTTGAATTATTGTAAAAGTTTATGATACTATGCAACCTTAAAAGTGGAAAAAAAAAAATTGAAAAAGAAATTTTCTTGCGAATTTTGTAGGGCCTTATTTTTAATGAAAGTAAAAAAAATATAAATAAATAAATAAATAAATAATCTTGCCATATATTTATTATTTTGTATCTTTACTGCAAATACTTATACAGGGTGTTTTAAAAATATTAAAATACACTTTAATTTTTTACCTGTTGTAGATATGTAGGTAATGTAAATTGCAAAAGTGTTCAAAATAAGGTAGGAGTTATATAGATGTAATCTTGCCACTAAATAAAAAATATATATATTTTCTTATTCTTATAAGTTATATTTAGAAAACTTTTCTCCATGCTCTGACAAGTATAATAGTAAAAATTGCATTCTTTTACAACCAAAACTTATCAAGTTATGATCTTTTGAATTTTGTTAAATTTCAGCATTTTCTGGCACTAAAAACAGAAAAGTACAAATTTCCGACAGTTAAAAAATTAAAGTGTGTTACAATCTTTTTAGGATACATTGTATATTTGTATTATTCGAATTAATTAAAGGTTTATGATAATAGGCAACCTTAAAAGTCATAACATATTATCAGTGTTCATGTTTAATCTGCCAAAGTTTCAATCTTGAAAGTTCTTTATCTTCGATTATTCTATACTTTCAGGATTAGGCCAAAATATTTTCTCTTAACTTCCTTACATTTTTCTAATGAAGCTATTGCTATCTCAAATTTCTGAATTTTCTTTTAGTGCTTCATCAGTACAATACCAGGAATTTAGACTAAAACTAAGGCAGAGAAAAGCAGTTAATTAAAAAAAATCCTCCTAAAAAAATAAAATATGGAGTATGGGAAAAGTTTTTTTACTTGCCAAATTCTTTTAAAGCAACTATGCTCTGTGTGTCTTTTTTTTATTCTCTTGTTTATTTACTTTTTTGCATGTGATCAACATCTTTTGCTGGACATACAAATTTAACTATAATTCCTATATTTTAAATAATAATTTAAATATAAATTAGGTATTACTTATTGGCTGGTTAGTTTGTAAAAGTCATTGTACATTGATTGTATACTATATGTATTTAAATTTGGATACACAGATAGTAAATTACATTTTTTCTGTTTAAAAAGTAGCAATTTATAAGCAAAAACTTTTAGCCATTGGCTTTCATTTGACAAAAATAAAAATAAAGGGTATTAAAATCTCAAATTTAAATTAATTTCCAATTAAATATTTTCTAACTCTTAATTTCTGATTCTGTCCCTTTTAATTTCCCAGCCCAACAATATATTAAATTGTAACCAACTTTAATATCCAGATGCAATTTACAAGCGTCTATGATTAATGGTGCAGCTGGACTTGGCCAACCCTTGCTCTTGCATCACAGATCCAGGCGATATTCAAAAGCAATTAAATCAAATAAGTTATTTCCTCCCAATTTGACACCTTCACTCTCTAATGGAAAATATAAGTGCTGATCAAAAAGCAGGAGCCTGTGCAAAAATGACAGATTTTGTAGATTTGAGCAAGCCTACTGACCTGCTAATTATGTGAGTGTCTGATAATATGGTTCTCAAGGCCTCCATAACAACAATTTAACTCACAACTTCAACTGTATGATGTTGCGGGTAAATAAAAGAAGGTTGTTCAATTGGTAAGGTCCTGAGTCTGTATTTAATACTACAAAAAAAGCCCAATAATCTACATAAACACAATATTTCACAGAAGTCACACAGGATTCCTGATATGCGGGAAAATCCCAGGATACATTACAAATCGCCGACCTATAACTTAATGCACTAAAAGTTCCAGTGGATTTGCAGCTTCAAAATCCAAACCTTTCTGAACTTTTTCCAGATGCGGCAAGCCATGAAAATTTTTTTATTGCCTGACTCTGAATTGCAAAGTTTGTTATAAATTGTTTTCTTGGACTTTAAAGGATTAAAGCAGCACAGGATCGCTCAAATGTAATTTTCATACTTGTAATTTTCAGTTCTTTAACAGTAATCATTCATATTGGCATTATAAGATAGGCAGCAAAGCTGCTATATCTCTGGTTTGTAACAAAAAATTATAGTGTATAATAATATTACTTTAATGTGTATCATCATTGTTTGACTTGTGTGTAAAACTGATTTTTTTTTTTTTTTCAGGACCACAAACATGAATACTCACAGTTCAAGATCTCATGCCATTTTTATGATTAGTATCGAGTCTTGTGAAGTAAGAAACTTTTTATCAGTATTTCTCTTTTAATATTTTATTTCTTGTATTTATTTTTATATCATCCAAAATGTTTATGAGGCATCCAAAAAGTAAGTTCCATTTGCAATTAATCATGCAGCTGCTCTGTAATTGAAAGAATGTGTGCTGAATAATTAGACCCATTGGAAATGCCAGTGTTACAGAAGACAGCAATGGTAGTGAGTTTCAGTAATGTTCATGGAAATTAAAATGCCTGCTGTATTCAAAGAAAGCTTAGTCATATGGTTTTTGAATGCACAGAATGTACCAACAACTGAAATCTAATTGATAAATTTGTAAAGTGAACAAATTATGAGTGACTTGGTGATATAAAAATGGATGTAACAATCAGCTTTATGAGGAATGCAGTTGGCGTCAATCGCACCATCTCTAGTCGCATTAAATCCATGTTGTGTAAAAGAAGAACCTTTTTGCACCAGAAGGAGGGTTTTGCTATAGCCAAAGGTTTCAGATTGAGAATAATATCAGACGATCTATTACTACTTGGATATAATAAAAGATGGCATTGTTTTTCGATGTGGAATACATGTTATGATTCCCTGTTAAGATAAATATCTCAACCAGTGTAACAGTTATGCTGAAACATAGTCCAAGATTTGTACTTACATTATGATAAATGTTTTGTTTAATTACATTTCATATATTTTTAATTGACCAATGGAGCTTGCTTTCTAGATACCTCATGTATTAAAATCTTGGATTGTGAAAAGTAAGTTCTTCTTGAATTTATTCGTAAATATTTTGTCATTTTATAATGTAATTAGTGTTTTGCCCAAATTCTAATTTAAGTGAATGTAATTGGGAGAAAAAAGTGACACTCTACCAAGAACATAGTATTTTTTTTTAAATATAATTTGTGTTTTTTTTTTCTTTACTTATTTTAGCTAGCCCATTTGGTTAAGATTAGTTGTTGTAATTAAAATAATTTTTAAAAAATGGGAAGTTTAAAGGTAAAAAAAATCAATTACTATATGAATATAATATTGAGTACAGTACAATTTATTATTTTATGTGTCAATTTTCTCATGATTTTTTCAAAGCTTAATATTTAATGATGCATAATAAAATTGTGAAAATTTTAATTCATTTAGTGTGATGTTTAGTAATGAAATTTAAAAGAATGTTTAGCTTCAAATGATTCTTATTGAGCTTAAAATGATTCTTATTGACCTTAAAATGAAATGTTCAAGTTCTTAATAATTTGCGCCTTTATTTTTTTCATATATATATTTTTTTCACACATGTTATTTGACAACTATACCAGGTGATTAAAAATAAAGGTTATGTCGATTATCTCTTAAACTGCTGATGGTGATGATAATACTTAATTTTGATTACAAAATGTATTCAAATAAAGTACAGCTTTTACATGTGTCATTTGTTTTGCAGTGAGCTGTATATGTGTTAAAATACAAAATTTAATATTTTATACACACTTATTTTCCTACATTTAAAAAAAAGTCCTACATCTAAAAAATATTTTTAAAAAATACTCATCTTTTACAGCCAAAACATGATTCCTTGAATTTTATTAAATGTGGGTGTTTTCCGGCATTAAAAACACAACTTTCTGCTTTTAGTATCAGAAACTCTGAAAATCCATGCAGTTCAAAGTGTCATAACTTGGTAAATTTTAGTCATGAAATAATGGAATTTTGTTAAATGCCCTTCCTTGGCACTGGATCAAAATTTTCAAAGTATAGATAAAAAAAGGGGACCATATAAAAATTAAATTTCATGTTTTAATGCATATACAGCCCCGTGTAATACAAATGCCATACCTAAAAGCTATATTATATTTAAACATTTTGTAATTGAAAGTATGTTTCTAGCATCAGTAGTTTATTAGTTAAGAGCCCTGATTTCTATTTTGAATCACCCCATTATATTATTATAAAATATGCAAGATTTCTGTTCTTAAGATTTCTTTTTTTTTTTTTTTCTCTCTATGAAGTGTTATATTAAATTGTTTATAATATTTAATTGATTCACTATGTTGTTTTGTTTCATTTCATAAATAAATGTCAATTAATCAAAATGATTATTTTCAGTCTGATGTTGAAGGGAATCAACATGTTAAAATTGGTAAATTAAATCTGGTGGATTTAGCTGGCAGTGAGAAACAATCAAAAACAGGTGCTCAGGTAATTTTCATTTTCTTTATACACACAGTAAAATAATCTCAAATTATAAGGTAGTTGTGTAGCTTTGATTGTAGATAAAATAACTGATAATATATATATATATATATATATATATGAAATAAGAGAATAAAGCTTTTTTTTTATAAACAAGCATGATAGTGCAGACGGTAAAAAAAACTGATCTCCACAAAATACAAAATAATCAAAATATTACTGTGTGTGTATATATGTACAGCAAAAATTGTTTGGTCATGATTTCTCAACACTCTTGCATTGATCTCAAAAACAGCCCAAATTCATTTAAAAAAAGCCAATTTCTGTAAAAACATGGAAAACTTTCATTCCTGTGTATAAATTTGTCTGATTTGTCGGTGTTTTATGTCTACCCTTTTATTTATTTTTTACAATTCAGCTTCTGTATTTTTTAAATCAAATAATTTTGATGTTATACTATAAATATATGTGATGTTTTTTTACAAGCCTTTTTTAGGTAGATTTCGTAAGAAATACTACCTATTACATTCTCACCTAAGTTGGAAATTTTGAAAAATTTTTGCAGGTCTACGCCGATCATGACTCCCAGAACCCAAAACCACACCCAGTTCCAGTGGCGTATCCAGGATTTAATTTCAGGGGGGGCTGACTTAAATTTCGATAATGTTCTGAGTTTTACGAAATATGTTGAACTGCGTTATAAACAGAAATCATGTTTGATAATAAGGCCGTAGGCAGAAAAAAACGGGGGGGGGGGGGGTACGGGGCTGAACTCGAGCACCCCCCCCCCCTCCCTTGCTGAAATCAGTTGAAAAGTGATAATGGATTGTTTCATATACTTCAATTTAAAAGAAAGTCATTGTAGCTTATAATCTATAAAGTTCTCTCCTCCCCTAAATTCTGGCTACGATTCTTGCTTGACAATAAATTAATTTTGCTTGGGACAATTTCAAACAAATTTTTTTTCTATTTTAGGATCAATTCCCTATTACTGCCAAGGCACGTGGGGCACTTTCCCAAAACCCACATATTTAAGGGGCCCAAAAATTTATGGTGTTTCAAATCAATTTTATTGTAAACAATCCTAATAGATTAAGAAATTAAAATTTCTAGATTCATTACACAACTTATGTAAGCTAAAATTGTCAGTGATATCATAAGTATTATAATTTTTCTTCTCATTTGAAGATTTAAGTTTCTCATAATGCACCTAATTTATTTCAGCTTCTTCATATGTGTTTTAAACTTGTTTAAAAATGTTTTAATTTTATGACTATCTTATTTATAGAATATCATTTTCTTTGAGTTGCGTATGTTTTTAAAGTTCGTGCAACATTAGTTCATGTTTATTTAACATAATATTTGAGTCTGTCAAGTTAATTTTTACGAAGAAATTTCAATAATAATAATAATCCAACTTCAGTTCACATTTATTCTCAGTCTTTCATTCAAATGGGTGCATTACATAGTTACATTCATACACTTCTCATTCACAGTATTTATAAAAATGTGATAATCTACGATTAGGGCCAAAAATATTTTCTGTTGCTATGGGCCAAAATTTTAATGTCAGGGTCTGTTCAGGATAAACAAAATTTCTTTGCAAAATCTCTTTTTTTTAATACCAACAAAAATTTAATTCAAAATCTTAGGGGTAGCAAGCATTCCTTTTTGATCTCCCCCTTCCCTTCGTATACATGCTCCTGGGATTTTGATCAAACGTATGGCTATTAACCTTCAAGAAATATATGTTAAAAACACTCATCAAATTTGTGAAGGAAGGGACAAGTTAAGAATTAATTGGAAACTAAACATCAGATTTCCCCTTTTTAAAAAAGAGTTAAAGTTATTGAATTATGGCTAACAATATTACTGGACTTTTTAAAATAAACGGTAAGTAAAATTGTAAGAAAATTTATTTTTAACCTATGAATTTATTTAATGCTATGCTTCTTTTGTTAAATATTCCAAATGGTAAAAATGCCGATACTAAAGTGTGTCGTGTCAAAATAACAGCGATTAGAAAAGAACACTATTCGTAATATTGTACTTTCATGGAAGAGTAATTAAGAATTTTTATCTTTTGCTAGATCACTCGTACACTGAAATATTAAAAAAGGCATCTTCCTCCCTGCTCATCAACGGGAAACTTTCTGACACATTTTTAAACGCAAAGGCATTAGACTGGTAGGCCTGACTATGGAAGAGATTTGGAATCGAGATGAGTTTTCCCTTCTTTGGTAAATTACTTATCGAGTTATAAGGTATTCTGGTAACGTATTAACGACTCGTTTTCGCGTTTCTCAGGCTGCCGCGTCGGGAATCCGAATCAAAACGCCAACTTGGACAGTGCTTTCTGAAAGATTTTCTACCTTTACAAAAAAAAAAAAAAGAGTAAACGTGTTTCGATTGCAAAGTTTCTGAATAAAAAGACCTGTGAATTTCATGCCTTTCCGAGCAAAAATGAATTAAAAAATATGTCATAAAGTAGCCAGTTTGTATTGGAGAACAGCCTTAAATCTGGAAAAGCAAGTAACATAAATAAAACTAGTTCGCTAGTAAAAAGACCAGGAACAAACAAATCAACAGGAGATTATTTTTTTAGTATTACTACTGGGCATCTTTAAAAGACCCTTCCAAAACCGAAAATCAATGATCTTGCTTGACATTGCCATTCACAAAAATTCAGTTCGTACATTTGCTGATTTGGCGATAATGTTTAATGCCACTGCGCACTAATATACCACCTTAGTCTTGGCATCATTTGTTGAAGAGAGTTAAATATTCTTTAAATTAATTAAACTACTTCTAGATCTTGCCAATTGAGCATATTATACATATTCAATTATCCACTAAAACATGTGTGGAACTGTTTTTCAGTCATTTGAAAATAGATTTTGTGATCTCAAGTAATTTTGATCTCAGGACTGAGAGGCATATGGGGCTAACGAGAAAACAAATTCGTTGCGCGCCAGAAAATAAAACAAATTTATCTCAAAAAGAAAGAAACAAAGTCAGTTTTTTTTAATTTCACTGTGACCACTTCGGAAGGGGAATGGAGCTGTTATCCCATAACCCCCCCCCACCTTGTGTACTAATATGAGACTAAAGAAAATAGATTGGGTTGTCCATTGCATGACAGAAAAAATAGTTCTAATTTTATCTCAAATATAAAAAGAAAAATCAGCACTTTTTTCATTCCATTTTTGGAGGTGCGGGGTCTGTGCCCCATCAGCCCCTTCCCCCTCTTTGGATATGTTGTGGTGTTACTCTGTACTAATATGGGAGTAAAGAGAAGAAAGTGGGTAGCCTGTTGTATAACAAAAAAAATGCAAATTTATCTCAAAGAAGAAAAAAACAGCACTATTTTTATGAGATGTTCAACTATTTGAGGAGGGGGGGGGGGGGGGCTGTAACCCCATCAGTCCCCTTTTCCTTTTTAGGTATGCTTTGATGTCAATGTCAACTAATATGGGGCTGAAAAGAAGAAAGTGGGTAGTCTGTTGTATAACCCCCCAAAAAAATTACAAATTGATCTCAAAGAAGAAAACAGCACTTTTTTCATGAGATTTTCTACTATTTTGGGAGGGGGGGACTGTAACCAATCAGCCCCCTTCTTCTTTTATGGTATGCTCTGATGTCATTGTGGACTAATATGGGGTTAAAAAGAAGAGAGTGGGCAGTCTATTGTATGACAAAAAAAATAATACAAATTTATCTCAAAGAAGAAAAAACAGCACTATTTTCATGAGATGTTCAACTATTTGGGGAGGGGGGGGGGATCAGCCCCCTTTTCCTTTTTAGGTATGCTCTGATGTCAATGTGGACTAATATGGAATTAAAAAGAAGAGAGTGGATAGTCTGTTGTATAACAAAAAAAAATACAAATTTATCTCAAAGAAGGAAAAAACAGCACTTTTTTTCATGAGATATTCGACTATTTCTGGAAGAGGGGGCTGTAAATTCATCAGTCCCCTTCCTCCTTTTAGATATTCTCTGATATCAATGTGAACTAATATGGGGCTAAAAAGAAGAGAGTGGGTAGTCTGTTGTATAACCAAAAAAAATTACAAATTTATCTGAAAAAAAAGAAGAAAACCACTTTTTTCATGAGATTTTCAACTATTTCGGGAAGGGGGAGCTGTAAACTCATCAGTCCCCTTCCTCTTTTTAGATATTCTCTGATGTCAATGTGAACTAATATGGGGTTAAAAAGAAGAGAGTGGGTAGTCTGTTGTATAACCAAAAAAAATTACAAATTTATCTGAAAAAAGAAGAAAACCACTTTTTTCATGAGATTTTTGACTGTTTCGGGCGGGGGGGGGGGCTATAACCCCATCAGCCCCCTTATCATGTTTATGCTGTGATGTCAATGCAGACTAATATGGACTAACAAGAATGGCTAATCCGCTGTGTAACAGAAAAAATATATAAATTTATCTAAAAAAGGAAGAAAAAAGCACTTTTTTCATTTTACTCTTGACAATTTCGGGGGGGGGGCTGCAGCCCCATCAGCCCACCCCCTGGATACGCCACTGCCCAGTTCAAAACTTTATCTATCTATCTATCTATCTATCTATCTATCTATGTCACTTTTTTCTGACCACGATAACTGGAAAAATTCTGCATAAATCTCTTCCAAACTGATACATAAAATCAAGGGTCATAAAATCTCGGTCAAGTTCGTTAATGGGCAAAATCGAACCAAGGGAGGGGGGGAAATGGGGGGGCTTTTTGTGAAAACAGAAAAACCCTCATAATTTCTTTATTTTTATACGTATCGAATCCATTTAAAGTTATTATTACTTCTAGGAAAAGGGCCAAAAATTTATGTACGACAGATTTTTGATATAATTAAAAATGACCCCAAGGGGGGGGAAAAAAGGGGGGTTTTACAAGAAAAAAAAACATAGCTGCGTCAATTCACAAAATATCAAATCCGCGTAAATTTATTATTAATCCTCTTAGTATTATCTAAAACTTTTATATTGACAAGTTTTTTATAGGACCAACCGTTATAGCAAAAAATAATTAAAAAAGAAAAAAAATCCCTGCCGACTCCGCCTGCAAACAAGTTATTTTTCGAAGTACGCGGTTCCAACTCCCGCATCTTTTCGATACTGATACATAAAATCAAGGGGCATAAAATCTCGGTCAAGTTTGTTAATGGGCAAAATCGAACCAAGGGAGGGGGGGATGGGGGGCTTTTTGTAAAAACAGAAAAAAACCCATAATTTCTTAATTATGATACGTATCGAATCCGTTTAAAGTTATTATTACTTCTAGGAACAGGGCCAAAAACTTATGTATGACAGATTTTTGATATAATTAAAAATTGCCTTAAGGGGGGGGAGGGAAGGGGGGTTTTAGAAGAAAAAAAATTCAGAACTTCATCAATTCCCAAGATTTCAAATCCGCATTAATTTATTATAAATCCTCTTAATATTATCTAAAACTTTTATATTGACAAGTTTTTTATAGGACCAACCGTTATAGCAAAAAAAAAATTAAAAACAAAAAAAACCTTGCTGGCTCCGCCTGCAAACAAGTTATTTTTCGAAGTAGGCGGTTCCAACTCCCGCTTCTTTTTGAAACTGATACATAAAATCAAGGGGCATAAAATCTCGGTCAAGTTCGTTAATGGGCAAAATCGAACCAGGGGGGGGGGGGGGGACTTTTTGTGAAAACAGAAAAAACCCCATAATTTCTTAATTATGATACCTATCGAATCCGTTTGAAGTTATTATTACTTCTCGGAGAAGGACCGAAAATTTATGTATGACAGATTTTTGATATAATTAAAAATTGCCTTAAGGGGGGGGAGGGGGGGTTAGAAGAAAAAAATCATAACTTCGTCAATTCCCAAGATTTCAAATCCGCTTAAATTTATTATAAATCCTCTTAATATTATCTAAAACTTTTATAGTGACATGTTTTTTTATAGGACCAACTCTTATAGCAAAAAAAAAAAAAAAAAAAAATCCTTGCTGGCTCCGCCTGCAAACAAGTTTGTTTTCGAAGTAGGCGGTTCCAACTGCAGCATCATCGCAAAAAGGTCATTTCTTCCGCAATTCCCGACAAACAGGCGCCCCACGGTCTGCGTCTTCGAAATCTACCTGTGCCTGTAGGCCGAGCTGTCAGGGATTTTTTAAAATATGATCGTCTATTAAATTATCACTGAAATTTAGAGTATTGAAAAATGTAAACAAGGAAAATAATTCCTATGATATGAGAATCATATATTAAGTTTTAACCCCCCTTCCTGTTTTATATTAAATCATTTTTTTCCCCTGTTTTCAAAATTTCATACGTAATATTTAACTTGAAACAATAATCTCTTCTTAATTAAATTTTCTCTCATCGCGGTTGCATGCTTGCATATCTTACACCACTGCTATAAAAAAAGAGAAAATAATTGAATCTTCATCTACTTTCCCAATACAATTTTATTTCGCTTGCCTTTGTGCGGCCCGATGTGAATCAGTTATCGCCATCTGCTCTGAATGCTTTCCCTTATATGGTATCACTAATGAATACTTTTACACTCCTTAATCTAAAAATAAATCTGCTTTTGTTATAATTATTCAATATTGCGTCCTGAAAATACCATTCTCACAGAGCGCTCTAAAAACCGTTGGGTTGTCCTTGGCAAAGTTATATTTTGAAATAAAATGCATTTGCTGCGCCAAAAATGGGAACCTTTCCTGATAAATATCAGTAACTATGCTATGCTCCCTCTAAAATTTTTGTCGCCAAAGTAACCCTATTGGCAACGGTCTGTATCAGTCGAATTCAGTGTTGGTATGGGAAACTTCTCTCTTGATCTGACTGCTGTAACCACCTCCTCATAAGGAGACCCATCCTTGTTGCCCTCTCTTCTGCCATTAGCCATACTTCTGCGGACTATCATGAATAATTTTTCATTCATGGAGTTTTTTTACACTCCCAAACCTGGTTTGTATTCTTCAGACTGTTTTCGTACATAACATAATTGGTAACTGAATGCTGCTAAAAAAAATTCACCATAAAATTATTAACATTGTCATATTAATTTTAGGAATAAATATTAACAATTAAATAGATTATAAAAATGAAAATAATAAAGAGCTACTATGCTGTGTCAATCACAAAACTTTCTTTTATATAATTTTAATATCTTAAAATATGTCTCTGTTATTTCATATTAATTCTTCCAAGAATAGAATGAATTTGTTAAAAGGAGCATTAATTATCATAGGGAGCCAAAAATATCATAATAATTCTTAATCATAATAACTAAATTTCCAAAATATTGATATTTTTTAAAAAGTGTGCAATTTCTATGATAGTAGGCAACTCAGTTATTCCATTGTTGTGTAAAGAAATAGGCTGTAATTCTCAAGTGCAACACATTGGGTTGCCATTCAGCTAGTATTAATTTAAGTAGTACAGTTATGTTATTTTTGGTGTTGCCATGTGTGTTTTCTCATGTTTTCTGAAGCTGATTAAAATCTGTTAAAATATAGCTTATTAAAATCTGTTTAAACTCTCTATATATAAAAGAAAGTCTTGACTGGGGAGAACATCAACCCACAGCCCAAACTACTGAACCTATAAACATGAAAATTGGTGCAAAAATTGCTATGTGCTTCTTGGGATGTAAAGGCGCACTAAGAAAGAATTTTCAAAACCTCCACCCCTAAGAGTAGTAAAAAAAAAAGAACAAACTTTTCAAAATCAGCTATTATAGTTATGCGTCAGTCAAATTATAACATATTTTAATGTATTTTTGTGTACTGAATCGAATGATACCAACTACATTCTTCTAAGTCCCATAGTTCGTGAGATATTGCATATTTTACAAATTTGTCAATGTTTTTGGCACCAAAACCTCAAAACTCTAACATTACAAATGATAATTTCTAAAAACACATGTGTTATTATAGCAGCGGAAGAAATTTAAACTTTCGATAAAACACAAGGAAATTCTTTTCATCATTATAATATAATATTAATATATATCTTATTAAAATCTGTATTTCTTTGTTTCTGCATCCACCCATGAGGTATACTACAGTTACTTTTCTCATATTTTATTTAATAACAAACATGCTTTATCTTTTTTTTTCCAGGGTTCAACACAAAAAGAATCAATTAAAATAAATCTTTCCTTGTCTGCCTTGGGGAATGTGATATCAGCTTTAGTTGATGGTAAAAGCACCCATGTACCTTACAGAGACTCTAAATTGACAAGGTTGCTCCAAGATTCTCTTGGAGGTAATGCAAAGACTATAATGATAGCTAATGTTGGGCCTGCAAGTTACAATTATGAAGAAACAATGACAACTTTAAGGTATGCCAGACTTTGAATTTATTAAACTTAAGTACAGTAAACTCTGTTATTCTACACTCCTTTACCTGGCTTACTTGGTTAACCCTTTCAGAGGCAAAGCACTTCTGTTGCAGAAATGATTGAATAACATAGGAATTTATGAACAAATTTATTTGAAAATAAATAAAGGCTTTTCTTCATGTACATTATAGAAGGAAAGTGTTATTCCTGTGTGACAATGGCATTTAACAACTAAAATTAAGTTGTATAAATAATATCCCACTGCCCTTCAAAGGGTTAACTGACACTCAAACTACTTTTTTTTCTCTTAAATATGGCTTATTGTTATTTCCAGTGTCAATAAAGTTAAAATGTAATGGCTCATTTTGGTTATTAAATTGGTTTTGCTTTTATTCTATTTATTTGTACTTTTGCTAGTTATTTATCTTATTTATAATTATAGTTTGATATCTGTGTACTTATAACAACTAAATAATCTCGGTACTTTTCGGTTAGTCGGGCGCCAGTGAAATGTATATATCTATATATACATATCTATGTATACATACACACATATATGTATGTGTATATATATATGTATATATACATACATGCATATATAAATGTGTGTATGTATAGATATATGTATACATAGATATATAAATTTCACTGGCGCCCGGCTAACCGAAAAGTACCATAATCTCAACTAAATAATTCTGTTAATAGGTCCACCTGTTTATCAGATATAATTTTTCTGAAAAAACTTTTGTCTTGTGAGTGTCAGATAATCTGCAGTCTACTGTATTTATATAGTGCATAAAATATTAACTTTAGTTATAATCTTGATGTCTGAAAAAATATAAATGTTTTTTTTTAATTGCAGGTATGCAAACAGAGCTAAAAATATAAAGAACAAACCTAAAGTCAATATTGATCCCAAAGATGCCATTCTGCTGAAGTATAAGGAAGAAATATCACAGTGAGTATAGAATCAAAGTTTTATTGCATGCTAATTTGCTAAATTCAACCTGGTGTTTGTATGTGTCACGTACAATTTCCAACTTGTTATTTTTTATTACTCCAAAGTAGGGGACCAGGTAATTGTGATTTTAAAATGCTGGAGGGAAAAAAAGTTTAGTACGTCTGTGTTTAAAAAACCTTGGTTTACCCATGTGCTGAAGCAATTGCCATGACAATGGTAGCTGGTTCACTAACATTCAATGAGGGTTTTTAATTAATATCTTGGCTAATTATCAAAAAATGAAAAATCTGAGTCTCAAGAGCTTTCAGACATGTCTTTGTCTATCCTTATCTAAATTTTCAGACCCCCATGTTCAATAATTTCCCTGTTAGCCATCGCCAACAGACATTGAGAAACATCTTTCTTTTATTAATATAATATAGACTTGCATTTAAAAACAACAACTATAAATAATACTAACCTCATAAGAATTCAAGGAATAGAGCTCTATTCTAATATGGCTTGACTTTTATAATGCTACTATTAAATTAATCTAATGTTAACTGGATCATAGATTGATGTTATTTGTGGTTCAAGTTAATTTTTTTCAATTTCAAAATAACTTTAACTTTCTGTTAATGATCAACTTAATTTTCAATAATTTGTTGATTGTATAGTATTTTATGCTTATATTTATATGGTATTTTCCACAGTTTTTTGTTGACTCATTAAATGTTGCTTAATTTTCACTTTTACATATATATAAAAATTGTTTATCAAAATATTTTAGCTTGAAAGCTCAGTTAGCATTGAAAGAAGCCAAGAGAAAGAAAAAAAAAGAGAAGACTATTGAAGGAGAAGGAGAGGTTATTGAAGAAATGGAGCCTGAAAGTGTAGAAATTGTTCGCAAAATGGAAAACCTTTTAATGGAAGAAAAAGTTGCCTATTTGAATGAACAGAACCTTATGTCTGAAGTATGATATTGCAATGAGTTTTAAATATTTTAATTTAAAATCACAACGTTTTTAATTTAATTTAATTAAATTTTTTTTTATTTTTCAGGAGAAAGAAAAAATTTTACGTGACATTCAAGCAAAAGATGAGGAGCTTAGACTAGAAAATGAAGCAAAAGAAAGAATTAAGAAAGAAATTCAGGTAACATACAGCTTAATTGTTGTTGGTTACCATATTGTGCATTAAATTAATGAATAAGAAAATCTGTGTGGTCTAGTGCTGTAAAAGTAACAACTAAATGACTATCTGTATGTATTTGTTACTTTCAAACTCACTACCCGTTAGAAAGTATTCGTTACTCATTACTTTCGTATCTATTTAGAAAATGGATATTAACAATCATCGTAAGTACTACACACATATTCGGTGTGTTTCAGAGGATTGTTTCGATTACAATTAACTTTAATTATTCATTAACACAAAGATAAAATGTATCTGGATACATGCCTTAATTTAACACTTCAGAAAATATAAAACTGAGCACTCTTAAAGTACTTACATGTGAAATATATGTTCACAAAACTGCATAAAATCTAATTATATACTATACATGAGGTGATTGGAAAATTGTTACGTAGACCTAGACCCATAACGGTATCTTGTTACTATGCAGCCTCTCTGTAACCGAAATCTGCATAAAAGTGAAAATAATTAAAATAACACCTGTAAAAATAGAATTCTGCCTTGAATAGAAATATTCCACTGTCCATTTCAACGAAAATAATCCAATACAATTTCATGTGCTAAAACGGAAAAATCTGTCCAAATCAGAATTTTTCTGCGGTTTCTTACAATTTTGTCTCAGTAGGTTTTACTGTATATATTAACCCTTTAATGGACATTGGTTTCCCTACGAAACCACAAAACTTTAATTACGAAATTCAACACTGACAGCAGAATTTTAATAGAAATGTTTTCTATATGTGAAATATCGTTTTTTTTTTTGTTATATACAAATAAAATTTTTTATAATTCCGGTGTCAATCATTTATTTCAACATTTTAGCAATTGAAGTGCTTTATCCGTTAAAGGGTTAAGGGAAAAAATACTACTGCAGTATTTTTAATAGAAATACTCATTGTTTACTGAAAACAGTAAACCTACAACGACAAATCTGTCTATAACGGAAAGTAGCATTAAAACGGTTCCCAAAAATATATTTTCTCTTACTCAATGTCGCAAAACTTTCTGACACATTCATAGACTCATTTTAATACATAAAATTGTCAGTCACGGCGATTGAAATATTGTGAAATCAAATAGCATTTTCCATATTTCGATAAATGTATTACATCTCAAGTTATAATTGAGTGCTGTCTTATGACGATCCTTCCATCACTATCGTATCTGGAAATCCGGTTCAAAACACCCATTTTGACAGTATCCCCCAGAAAACTTTTGCATTTAAAGAAAAAAAGAGAGACGCTAATAGATTTCTTAATTTCTGATCTTGATAGTTTGATGCGAAAAGATGAGTGTTTGTGGTTTGACTTTGTACTTGGAGAATTCTGTCTCAGTTCTTCCGTATCAATATCACACATACGGGGATATGGGTGTTCGTTTAATCCTTTTGTTACTTTAACACTGGCATAAGTAAATACCATGCGAGTGAAGGTAGCATTTGTGGTTTGTTTCATTTAGTTCTGCAGAGCGTTGATGCAGTAACGAGTTGTATTCCAATTCAGTACTTCGTATCAGAGAGAATACTTGTTACTCAGTAACGAATACACATGGTTTGCAACAGCACTAGTGTGGTCATTATCTCGCTTTATGTAATCACAAAGCAGAAATGAAAATGTCTATCTCTATGTAACTTTGAAACATCTAACATGTCAATATTACAGGGTGACCAGTAAGAACTTGGACATGAGTTTTAGTCTTATAGAAAAACTATAAATTTTCAAAATGGCGTCAATTTGCATTTATGTATAAACAAAGCTTATCAATAAAATTTTCAGAAATAGGCTTTTGCTATTTTTGCTCATTCTTGCTAAAGAGAGGTTTTTTTTTCAGAGACTGGAACTTCTGTTAGGTTTAGAGCAAGCCCTACTCTCTAACAAGGAAGGTCTCCATAAGTGCATAATAAAAAAAATTTGAAAAAAAAAAACTGAAGATGCTCTTTATGTGGATGTACATAATTATAAAAAAAAAATTTGGGTGGAATCTAATTATTACCTTAACTTAGAAAATTATGAAAATTTCATTATTTGGTTGTTGGCAACATACTATGATTACATTAAATGACTTAATGAATTTCCTAAAAAAAAAAAAAAAAAAAAGGCAGGGGTGGTCTTTTTTTTTATGTTTAATGATAATAGTAAATTGTAAATTATCAGTGAGAACAGAAATATAATTAAAGAAACTTTGTACTAAAAAAACGTTTTATTTAACCATATTTAAAATATTTCATTTCAGAAGAAAATGAAAACTTCAAAACATAAAAAGAAAACTATTTCTGCAACCATGTTTATTCATTGCAATTACTTTCATTCAAGTTTTGGTATACAAATTAACAAATGTATAATACAGATTAGGGTATGTAAAAAATGTTTGGATTATTTAGGCATTTTACACCAACCAACCTTTCAAGGATTTCCTCCCATTCCACATATATGTTAATGCGTTTGGAATATCCATGTTGTTTAATTGTTCATAGTATGGAATTAATTCGATTTGTTCTTTAAATGCAAATGCATGAGTCCAAATTTTCTCCTATATATTTTTTAAATAATTTACAAATTTTATTGTATATATTTATTCTGATATGCACAGCTATGAGTGTTTATAAAAAGAAAATAACATCTTAATAATTCAGATGAAAAGTTAAGTGCTTGAAACTTCTTGCTTCTTAACTTGCTTTTAATATTTAAACTTGCATAAACTATGTTATTAGTTACATTTTAATTCAAAGAAATTGCGAAATTCATTTGCATAAAAAGCAGCGTCAAAATCATTACATTCACAGGCATTTCACAATTTTTGCCTCATAAATTGCATCAGTATAATGTTCACCAAATTGTATGGATCGTTAGCTTTGGCGATAAAATTAAAAGTTTATTTTATTTTGAGAAACTTATTGAGATTCTGCTCCTAGATTTGATTGATCTTTTATTGCATACATACATAGATTCTTCATTTTTTTTCCCCATAATTTTTGAAAAATGCACTTTAAGGTAACCTTTCTTGTAAGATAGACCATACAGAATAGTCCATCATGTTGAGATTAAGAGAATGCAGGGCTATTCATAGGTTATTAAGAAGTATGGCATATAGGACTTGTGTTATTCCTACATCTTTGCTGTATATATTGAAACATAATCTTGTTGGAAAGCCTACCCATTTGTTATTTCCAAAATGTTCTTGTGCCAGGGTAGCAAAATACTCTTCAAGATTCTTTTTTTAGTATATTTGTTGATTGATTTTGAAGTGTTCATCGACAAAACCTAGTAATGTTATACTTGTTTCACAAATCCTAATCTGAAATAATTGATTGGGACAATCGCCGTTTTTAGATAATGGCTGATGGCCAGGAGGATCTTTCTTCAGAGGATTTCTTCAATTTGTTTTTTGTTTGGGGAATAAATGTGCTATCTAGTGTCACTGTTTTATATTTGGCTTGATTTTTAAAATCATGCCAAAATGGCTGTCTGATTAGAGCAAACATTGTCAGAATGGATTTGTATTTTAGTAGAGAGTTACCTAAAAGAAAAATGCTTATCGCAAAAAGATGGCAGCTTTTTGCTTTTTTTTCCCCTAATAAATTTCTCCCTCTTTTTTTTTTTTTTTTTTTTTTTTTTTTTTTGACACCTAATTGATCTGTTTCCAATGTTCTTACCTTAGCATTTAACTGATATGTGACATTTTGTAACTCTGTAATAACTTTTATCAGAAAGAATATGCAAAAATTTTTCACTTAAAAAAAACCCCATAAAGTTAAAATATTTTTCTCTAGAATGTGAGAAAGTCTAATTTAATTATATTCTAATGAGTTTTAGTAATTTATATATATATATATATATTAACTGTGAATTTAACCTCTTCTTTTGGATACAATTTTGTACATGTGCTCACAATATACTAAATATCTTGGGATATTATTAATATAAGTAATATATATATATATTTTTTTTTTTTTCTTCTTTTTCACACTCCTTTTCAAATTGTATGTATAATTTATAATATTCCATTGTAAAGGTCTTGTTATTCAATATTGTTTCAGCGATTGTTCGGGCGAGATATGGCACTATATTTAGCAAAAGCTGGTGTCATATACAGAAAACAATCGTTCTTTGCTTATAAATGTGATTTTCTTGCCCTTGAAAAAGTAAATTACTTTATAAGCTTTTATTTGTGTATATACTCGTGTGGTTTATATTCCATTCCTTATTTTCTATTTATTTAATTTTTTTTTCTTCTTAATTTGAATTAATAATGTTACATTTATTAGGACTACATTTTTAATTTGTAAATTGACAGGGCTCTTTGGTATCGGGATTTCAGTGTATGTGGTCAGTTTCTTATGTTTCAATGGTTAAATTTTACTTAAAGTTTTATATATATATATATATATATATATATATATATATATATATATATATATATATATATATATATATATATATATATGTGTGTATATATATATATATATATATATATATATATATATATGTATATATATATATATATATATATACAGTGGACTCTGTGAAATCCGCCGATGTATAATCCGCCAATCTCTATAATCCGCCATCCCTTTTCAAATGTAAACAATGGAAATCATACTTTCATAGTTAAGCTCATTAAAGAAATTACATATAGTTGTTTTTATGAATTATCGATTTTTAAATGCTTTAAATATTGATTTAAATAGTTTTATGTGATTTGCATGATCTATATTAAAATAATAGCTTTAGGTAAGCAAAAGGAACAACTAAATGCTAATATCAGTGGAGTAATTTACATTTTAAAGCTAATACATTCATGTAACAGCTGACTAAAGAAATATCTGCAGAAATCAGTAACTGATTTGGTCTTATTTGAAAGGCACTTTTGCTAAATACACCTTTAAACAACTTGGATATATATATATATATATATATATTAGTCAGATTTAAGCCAAAACTTAAATTCCCAATGAGTAAATGTTCAAAAAATTAAATAACAGCTAATGAAAATTAAATTTTATAATAATTCCAACATACTTAGAATTAAGAGCTAAAAGATTTTCTTAAGAAGATTGTTTAGCTCTTATTGTTTCACACCAGTTTCAACGTATTTTCTATATTTAGAATTATTAAATTACTTTTGAGTTATACTGTTCCTTTTTATATTATTATTTTTGTACAAATATTAGTAATTTATATAGTTCAGTTTAAAAAGAAAACAAAGGAATGATCTGTAATCTGCACAATTTTATAATCTGCAAAACTCTTGGTCCTAAACTGTGCAGATTTAACAGAGTTGACTGTATTTAAAAAATGAATAATATAAATAAAATTTGCATTATATAATTAATTTTTCTTTAAATTAACTTAGTTATTAAATAATTTAAACCAGTTATGCATTATAGTTTTCTTTTCTATTGTAATTTATGTTTAAATATTTCTAATTAATAGTCTGACGATAAAAAAATAAACTGTAAACAAAGAAATGATCTATAATCTGCCAAAATCTATAATCCGCCAAACCCTTGGTCCCTAAGTGTGCGGATTTCACAGAGTTGACTGTATATATATATATTTAAGTTAATGCTTACCTGGATTGATTTATTTAAAAACTTTATTTATTCTAGGAACTCGAAGGAAAATTGCTTTGTGGAGGAAAGAATATAATTGATCATACGAATGAGCAGCAAAGAATGCTTGAAAAGAGACGACAAGAATTAGCTGAACAAAAAGTAATACAATCGTGTTCTGTATTTTATAAATTTGTACTTTAAATGCCATATTTCTCCAAATTTCAGCATCTAAAAAAGAATATTCTAAATTCATATCAACTTAGTTAAAAAAATTTTGAGAAATATACAATTTATAAAATGAATTTATTACAGGTTAATTTTCTTCCACATAATGCCATAAGATGTATTTCTATCATTTCTTGTGGGTGTTTATGCATAGTATCCGCATTTCAAAAAGTCAGGGAACTGTAAAAATGTCAGGCATTAGTAGGTGGGGGGGGGGGGGGGGGTAACTACCGTGGAAAACACCAAAAATCTGTGTATGAGGGAGAAATTTTTTAGTGTTTTAACATTTTCTGTTGCCTATAATTAATTAAAGTAACATTTATGTTTGTTGTAAGACTTAATTCGTGATTTTTTTTAAATCAAAATTTATTGTTTTTAATTTATGAAAAAGGATCTCATGTGTAAAAGTTTTTTAGGACTGAGACTATATTATTGTTTTTATTAATTATTTTTTTTTATAATTTTTTTTCACTTTTGTGCAAAAGTCATCTTTAAAAATGATATTGTGCTAATTTGTGCTGAAACATTACAAGGAAATCCAAATGTATCCTAATGTTGTTTCTTTCATAAATAAAAGGGAAGTCCAAAAAAGCACTGGAAGAATATTTGTGGATTACTATATTCAGATGGGAGTAACCATTGTAGGCTATGAACTTATAAATGAAATTTGGAATAAAATCATTTTTTATATTTTCTGATGAAATACAATATATGATGACTTTTTTTTCTGACACAATTCTAAAAGGTACTAAAAAATAATTTGGTCCTTAAGTTCTTGTTTTTTTAATCTGGAAAAATAATGGTAACCCTGACATTGTATCTATTCCTTTTCTTCTTTGTTCCTCACTTTTTAATCTGTTATTGTGTGTGTAATAATTAATAAACCTTTTAAATGGAATTTTATAGAATATTGAACGAGAAATTAAAAAGAAACTCCTAGAAGAGGAATTCAACACATTAGAAATAAAAGAGACATTTGAAAATTTAAATCAAGAAGTGGAGATCAAAACAAAAAAACTGAAGAAGTTGTTTCAGCGTCTCCAAGCACTCAAGGATGACATCAATGAAGAAGAAGAAATCAATTCGTTTGAGAGACGAGATAAAGAACAGTCCATAGAATCACTCACACGAGATATTAAACTATCGTGAGTATATTTAAATATATATAAAATCAGGCTGATTTTCCTTTTATTCTTTCAAAAAATTTTTTTTGTAAAGGTTAGTTTGCATGGTAGTAATATAAATGCTTTGATTCATTGGCATACAAATTTAACAATACAGTATAATTACTTCAATTTATTGATATTAATTTCTTATATGATAGATTAAATTAAAATTAATTACATTCATTATTTTGATTAATGTTGAATAATTTATCTGTTTTAATGGGCAATACTACTAATAATAAGTTTTAAAGAGCAATACTACTAATAATAAGTTTCAATGAGCAACACTATTATATTGAGTTTTAATGAGCAATACTACTACTATTAATAATAATATTAAAGATTCAGTCATTTATAAATAACTTTCTAAGGTGCATGGTAAAGCTAATACGAAATTTTGGTTAACTTGTCAGTAGATGAAATTTTTTTATTAGTACATTTCTGGCTGGTAATTAATATATAACCTGGTAGCCATCTTTCAGTCTGTAACGCAGAAAGCCCCTTTCAAAAAATAGACTCTTCCCGGCGAAACGCGCCATGTATCACGTGATCTATAAATACATTTGTTGAGTTGTCGTGTGAGCTTAGCCGAAGGAAGTATGTTTTTTCGAAGAGCGGTGTTGTAAACAGAACGTGATGTGTTTTTTGTTCTCCGGAAATGTAAAAAGTGAAGTCATATATATGTGTGTAATGTGCCGTTTGTGATGTGCGTGTTTTATGTCAACATGTAATAAAATTTATGAAAATACCAGCAAAGTATGGTTCCTGGTGTTATTAAAGAAATATTCTTTCAGCCCCAAGATACTAAAAGTATAATTATTCGACAGTCTTGATACAAAATTGGCTACCCAACTCGGGCCAGTAATCCAGTGAAAAAATGCAAAGTGCTGTGTTTCTACAACTACAAATCCACAGTGATTATGGTATTATATAATGATATTGTGAATAGTGATAAAATTATTTATTTCTACAGCTCGAATCTGCAGTGAGAATGAAAGTGCTTTATTTCTGCAAATAGAAATCCAGTGATACATTTTGAATACAGAAAGATCGTATTTAAGTGAAGGAAGCTTTCAGAGCTTGTTCGGATTTCATAAGCTACAATCAAGAAAATGGCGCAAACGATCGTCGCCATTGCATCGTATGATATGTGTTATTCGTTTTAAAGTTCTAAAATTGTTTCGTGTACGCCCAAGAAAATAATACGTCATGTGTGTCCTGGTAACGGATGTGTAACTCATGTATGTCTTCGTAAAAACGGATCCGTAATTTTTTTTTTATAAAAACAAAAGAATGCATTCTTAAGTTTGATTGATCTTAATATTATTCTTATCATCGTTGGGATATTCTTAACTTAAGTTTGGTTAATCTTAATATTATTCTGGTTCATTATTAACTTCAGTTTGATTATTCTTAAATTCAGTTACATTATTCATAACATTATTTTGGTTTTCTTACATTATTTCCCCTTCCCCCCCTTCCCTACTTTTGATTTTATTTTTGAATGCTTATCGTGAATGTGTTGAAAGAAAAGTTTTATTGATTCAGAAGAAAAAAAAAAAAAAGAGTAAAACTGATATCAGTTTCAAGTAAAATTATTATATTATTGTTTTCAGGTCAAATTAATATAAAGTATTGGTAATTTTATTGCAGTTATCATAAAGATGTTTTCTTTTTCTTTTATTATTAGTTTTAAAAAAGTTGATTACTTTTGTTTTCTTTTATTATTGGTTTTAAAATAACTGAGTACACTTACGATATAAATGTTTGTTCTTATTTAATGTTGAATGTAAGTATTTAATTCTGAGTTCTTGATTTATTGAGAAGAAAAGCATTGTTGTGAAATTTAAAAGTGAATGAGTAAGTTATGCAAGTTTTGTTGTTTTGATTTTATTAAGGTAGAAAAGTTTTTTTTTTTTTTTTTTTTTTTTTTAGTTGTTCTGAACAAAACCGATATTAAGCTGTCTTAGTAATTAAAAAATAATATTGGTTGAAAATTTAATTATTCAGTTATGTGTTTTGATTTCATTTAGAATATTATTTAAGGGACAATTATATTATTCAGTTATGTGTTTTGATTTCATTTAGAATATTTATTTAAGTGACAATTATTCAGTTATGTGTTTTGTTTTCATTTAGAACATTATTTACGTGACAACTATTCAGTTACTGTTTTTATCTCATTTGAAATATTTTGAATGTGTCGCGTTATGAAATTCAGTTTATTTAAATCAAAAGAGATTTAATGTTTGTTCTGTTTTGTAGTAAGAGTTTGTATTATGGTTAAAGCTCACTGTTTTGTTTTATTAAAAGTTTATATGATTTGTAACGACAAAGCTCACGTTTGGGGTACGGTTTAAACGAAATTTTTGGCATTTATAGGGTTTTCGGCTGGTTGTTTTGCTAAAATTTAAAATGTCTGAACTTAATAAAGCTCGCAAAGAGGATTTTTTCCAGGTTGCGTTAGAAATGAATTTAGATGTGCAAACCACTATGACCGTTGTCACATTGCGGGAAAAAATCAAATCCTCCCCCTCGTTCGATGTTGATTTTGTGAATTCATTAGTCAGGAATCAAATTGCAACTCGGGAAGAAGAACAACGTAGGCGGGAATTAGAGGATAAACAAAAAGAAGCAGAGTTAGAACAGCGTAAACTGGAATTAGAAGAGAAGCGTAGGGCAGAAGAGATGGAGTTTAAAAAGCTTAAGATGAATTTTGAGCTTGAGAAGCTTAAGCTACAGGTTCAGAGCCAAAGTGTTTCCAGTGGAGTGGTAGGTGGTAATGCGACAGGGATAGTATCTCACGCGGAAAGTAAGATAGATGTCCAAAGGTTGTTGCCTACATTCAGGCCAGAAACAGATGATGTAACATTGTTTTTGGTGCTCCTGGAACGCCAGGAGCTCTCGAAGGTACCTGAGCATCTATGGGTATCGTATTTACTCAGTGTTGTCCCATCTTCTATTTCTACGCTTATCGCTCGTGAATCGGAAGAAAACGCTTCAAATTTTTCACACATTAAGGATTTACTTCTAAAACGGTTTAAAATTAGTGCTGAAAAATTCAGGCAGCTGTTCTTTGCTCATCGCAAGGTAAAAGAAATCTCTTGGCGAGATTATTACTTCGAACTTCGAGCTTATTTTGAAAACTGGCTTAAAGAGTTAACTGTAACGTCTTTTGAAGCACTCCAGGATCTGATCATAGCAGATCAAATGAAAAGGCGCATGCCTGTTGAAAGCAAACAGCATATGTTAGATGACTGGGAAAATTTAAATTCGCCAGTCGACCTCGCCGAAAAACTAGATGCCTATGAAATTATACGAAGTACGTTCCCAAAAAGAGATCCGGTTGTACCCCAAATGAAAAAAGAGTTTTCTCGTCGAGATAATAATTGGAAGCAGAATAAGCCTCAAAAAGAAGACAAATCTCCTCCTAAGTTTGGTAATCGACGCTTAGAATCCGATATTGTTTGCTATGGATGTGGTAAAGTGGGATTTATAAAGAAGAAATGCCCAGATTGTACCCCTTCGGTTAAAAAAGAAAATGTGCAAGCACATCGTCTTAAGTTGTATAGTTTAAATACTTCAACAGTTTCAGCTCCAAATGTGCCTATCACGATCTGCAATAAGAAAGTGTTAGTCTGTGCAGATACGGGAGCGAATCGTTCCATTGCGGGAGAACGTATGTATGAGCTATTTTTAAAAACTGGTGTTGCACTGAAACCTCATACTCATGATGTCACGTCCGCTGACGGAATTACAGTAGCCAGAGAAACTTTGTCTGCTACAGTTCCAGTAGAGATTGAAGGTCGAGTCTTCAAAACGGAGTTCATTATATTACCAAATGCTAAGGGTAATAGAACGCTTAGGCATGGATTTTTTGCACAATGCTAACATGGTGTTAGATACTGCCAACAAAACGTGGTATTTCAGTAATAAACCTCACAAAAAGTTTCATTTCGTAGATGAATACGTTGAAGAAAATAATTCGCCAGCTGGTGCGGTAGAAGTTAGTCCATACACCTTACGTGAAAATGAAGGAAAAAATTTAACTTCTGACGAAAGAGAAAAGCTTAATAGTCTTCTAAAAAGGTATGAAAAATGCTTTCAACCAGGGGGAGAAACAACCCCGTATGTTGAGCATCGTATCAATACAGGTGATAGTGCTCCTATTGCTGTGCCACCTTATCGGATGACTCCTGCTAAAAAAGAAATTCTTAAGAAAGAAATCGATGATGTAGTGAACGATTTTAGAGCAGTTGTGGAAAATGACAGTTTTGTTCCTGAAATAATTCCATATCTTAAACGTCTTGCAGATGTTTCAAAGAAAATGAAAGAGCGAGTTGAGATAAAACAAGATCAGCGTAAGAAATATTATGATAAAAATCGTAGAAGAGTTTATTTTACACCTGGTGAAAAGGTATGGGTTACCTTATACCCTGTGAGCAAGGCAAGTAACCAGAAAACAGCAAAGTTTATTTCTAAGAGGGATGGGCCATATGTAGTTTTGACTCAAAAATCACTGGTGACATATGACATTGCCAGTCTAGACAATCCTACTCAGAGAATTGGGTCTTATCATGTTTCAGCCTTGACACCATTCCAAGAAACTGAAACTACTCCAGTTGCACCCCTGAGAAAAAGAGGGAGACCCAGAAAACATCCTGTTTCCTCTCCGAGACGTATGTCGGAAACAGAGGAGGAGGATGTAACGCAGAAAGCCCCTTCCAAAAAATAGACTCTTCCCAGCGAAACGCGCCATGCATCACGTGATCTAGAAATACGTTCGTTGAGTTGTCGTGTGAGCTTAGCCGAAGGAAGTATGTTTTTTCGAAGAGTGGTGTTGTAAACAGAACGTGATGTGTTTTTTGTTCTCCGGAAATGTAAAAAGTGAAGTCTTATATATAATACGTGTAATGTGCCGTTTGTGATGTGCATGTTTTATGTCAACATGTAATAAAATTTATGAAAATACCAGCAAAGTATGGTTCCTGGTGTTATTAAAGAAATATTCTATCAGCCCCGAGATACTAAAAGTATAATTATTCGACAGTCTTGATACAAGTCTGAAAATTTTTATTAGTAGACAAAATGTACATAAGTAGCATTTCAAAATTTCAAAAGCAAGCTATAGTTCCTTAAAATTATATTTAAATCTAATAGTGAAGGAAAATATTAATAAATTTGCAAAATAACCAATAAAGCTGATTTTTATAAACAAACTTGGCTGAAAAAAAATAAATATTGTGAGAGTTAATGTTTTAACATGCAAACTCTTGATCTTTATTTTGATAGATTCGGTTTCCTTCTTTCTTACTTTTTTCAAGTTTAGAAACAACTTTATATAAAGGTGACTTCTGTTTATTACATTTATTTAATGATAGAAGAGGTAGATAATTATTAATTTTTGTATATTCCTTCCCATTGGTTCTACATACAGAAACCTTTCACAAAAGTTTAAATAAAATTGATGAATTGGTAAGGGGGTGGGGAGAGAAAATTATTTGGCCAGTCTGGTAAAAATTTTTAACCATCATAATTTAAGGTTTATTCTCATATGGGTGACTTAAGAGTAATTATTTTCAGCTTTAGCGCATGGAGATATTCTTTTTAAATTTTTCTCAGATAGCCTAAAGAAAAAAAAATGAATCACCAGTTAACATGTAAAATATTAAATTATTTTGTATTTATTTGTTTATTTAAATGCAGTGAATGGATTAATTTTAAGTGTTTTATTTTTGTTTCTTATGTCTGTAAATTTTTATGATCATAATTAACTTTCATTTTGTTCCTTTAGCGGCCTAGTTATAGATAATTTTGTGAACCCAGAAGAAAAAGCCAGGTTCCTCGAAAATGTACAGTATGATGAGGATGAAAACTGCTGGGTTATTTTTCCATCAAAAAACACGTAAGTTTAATATTTTGTTTGAGTTTTTAATATACAAGATCTATAATATAAATTTTATTTCAAAAGTATCAGACCTAACTCAAAACTACCTATTCTTTCAGTATATGTTATTTTTTTATTTGAATTTATCAAAAGGCAAGGGGCTTTATAAAGGTATTATGAATGTATGCTGATAAATTATGCTAATATTGTTAAATGGTAATCCTTTTTGTACCTTTCATTAAATAATTCCTGGTAATGTAGATTTAGCTTCCTTCTATTATATCAAGTTTTAATTTACTACATTGTCTTAAAAAAATAATAATAAAAAACTGAACTACTTTGTGCTTTGTCAAGTAAATCTTTTTAGCCAAAATGCAATGTTTATATCAATATGACCAGTAATATATTTAAATATTTAAAAACATTTAAAATTAATCTATTTAACAAGGATGTTCATCTCAGAGAACCATTTTGTGTTATTCAAATCTTTAATGCATCTTCTATTCTGTGTTCAAAATATATTATTTTTAAATTTTTAAATAAAATTTGTCATTCTTAAATTTGCAAGTTTTTGCTCTGAGAGAAATTGGTAATAAATTCTTATTTCATGATTTAATAAAAATTGCTATCTGCCTTCTTACCAATTTTAGAACTTTCAACTTGATACATAAAAAAGTGTTTGTTTTATTTATTTTTCTCTTAATGTTTATTTAGTGCTTTTATTTTATCTTTATTTTTTCCTTAAAAAGGAAAAAAAAAAAAAAAAAAAAAAAAAAAACTCAGTTAATATGCAATATCTTCTCTTCCTTTTAGAAATTATTCTCGTTACAACACAGCAGAGAGGCCTCTTTCTGCTAATCAACATAGACGACCCACTACTAGTCATGCTATGAAAATGTCCAGGTTAACATCCAAACCTAGATATAAGGTAATTTTTCTTTCCTGATGGTGTATAATTTACTAGTATCTTTGTAAAAATTTCCTTCAGAAGTAATTCATAAAAACTTTGGATGAGGTTCTACATTCTGTGGCTTTCACAACTGAGAGCGGGGATCAAAACAGTCAATTAATAACAAGTAAGAAAAATCATGTGTCAAGCATAGATTATGAAATACTTTCCTACACATTCAGAATGCTGTAACAAAACTTCACCGTTTAATAAGGTGAAAGATGACAATATGGAAAATGCATAATACATTTGAAAACCCAATTTCAGCAATTACCATCTGTAGTTTGAAAAATATTCAAATTATTTTGTGCAGCACTGTATATGATAGATTTATATATATACTACATAGTATGTCAAAATTTAGTTCAGTTAGGAAAATCATAACACAAAGGAAAATTCTCCTTCAGCATTTTCTGCCAATAAGCGAAAATGTACTTGAATTTTTTTGTACAGCCCTATATATGATGAATGGAATTTATACACATCAAGTAATATGCAAAAAATTAGTCAGATTTAAAAACACATACCACAATTGAAAATTCACTTCAAGCAATTATTATCCACAGACAGTACTGTAACTGAATTCTTTTGTCTATCCCTGTAAATGAACGATAAATGCTACGCACATCCTATTCTATAGTGAACATCTTGTAGTGCATCTCAGTGATGTATATCAATTTCAACATGGTTAAAAATTAGTATAACATGATTAAAAATACACTGCAAAAGATTTTTCTCCATAGACCACAATGTAATGGCATTCTTTTGAGTACCCCTTCCTATAAAAGAACTAGAACGATGAATGCTATACACACAATATTCTATAGTAAGCCTTTTGTAATGCACCTTAGTGATGTATATCAATTTCAATATGTTTGAAATTGAGTAACATTATTAAAGTAAACTGCAAATGACTTTTCCCATAGACCATAATGTAATGGAATTCTTTTTAGTGTCCCTGTAAAAAAAAAACTATACGTACTACACACTTAATTTCAATACCAAACATACCATGGTTTACCTTAATATCATATATCAGTTACATGGCAATCTGACTGTATTTATGTTAGTTAGAGTACAAACAGACGGTCAGACAAACGGAATTCATAAACACTTTTTAGCTATGTTGGAAAGTCTTAAAAATTAAAATGTACTTAAAGTGTAAAAAGAGAGTATTGAAATAATCAAGAAAAAAATATAATAGTATATTCATAAACACTTTTTAGCTATGTTGGAAAGTCTTAAAAATTAAAATGTACTTAAAGTGTAAAAAGAGAGTATTGAAATAATCAAGAAAAAAATATAATAGTCGCCTTTTCCTTATTAAACTAGTCGTTGGGGGCCACCGTAATACTTACCCATCATGGATATGCATAATGTAAAATATTAAAATAAAAATGCGTAAACTACTTATAAAATGCATTGCAATTCAAATAAAATCGTGGCTTGATGACGTCACAAACTTTAAAGGCTCGATTACTGAATTGCTTGAAAGAGGTTTTTCCTTATAACTCCAAAAATAATAATCCTATTAACTAGCGGTTTATTGCATCTGATTAAGCGTCAAATTTCCAATTAAAATATATCTTTGAAGTGAAATTTGGATGAAATACAGGGTCATGAAAAATCGAAGAGTGTGGAAAATAGGATTCCAAATATCTCGGCAACTAATTATCCGATCGACTTCATGCTTTATTCAAAATTTATGTTTTTTTATTGTCTTTTATATTCATTTCTTAAAATAAACAATTTCGAAAATTTTTATATACCTTTCATCAGAACGAATATTTCGAGAGTCCGAAAAAAATTGTTCCGGTTAATCGAGGTTATTGAAATGAAATAGGCTTCTTCCCATTATTACATACTAAGTACATGCCAAATTACAAGTCTCTATCTCAATTTTTTCGGGAGATAGAGCGTTTACAGACACACACACAGACACACAGACGGACGGCAAAATTTTTTTTCTAAAAATATGTTTTTCGGAATCTCCAGTGTCTGAAACGTGTAAATCCGTCAAAAAAAATTTTTCGATTTTCAAAACGATTACAAGACTTACCCTATACTACGTATGATGGGTAAGTAAAAAATTGATTAATTTTTAAAAAATTGCAGATTATAAAATTTACAGCAACGGAAATCTGTGGATGTATATGTCTACTTTTGTGTTTTTTCTTATTCCAATTTTTTCATGATTTTTAGCATTCCATTTACTATTTTTGGTTCTCTCTGCATTTCTTTCTTCTTTTTATTGTTGCATTCTCTTCTGTCCTTTATAAATTTTAGTTTTTTAGCAACTCTGCTTTTCCATCCCTGGATTGGAGGAAAACATTAAAAGGCAGAAAATCTGAGATTTGTTGAAAATTTTCACCACTATACCAGACATTCTTTCTCATATTTGATTATTTGTAATATATAATATTCATAAAAATTTATTTGTCAGAAGTAAAAGAATGAAATAAGTATATGTTGTTAAACTGACATTAACCACACAGTCGTACATATATAAAGATGCAAAATGTGTGCTATTGAATAAACTGTCGCCAGTTTTACAAGTTGTTACAAGTTTTGATGTATCAGCATGTTTATGAACTTTTTTCTTTTAATTCATAAACTACTTTAGATAGGAGAGGGGGAATTCAAATATTTTTTTATTAAGTGTGTTATTTATTTAATGATTTTATGCAATTGAATCTGGTAGGTCTAGCATACTTCTATTTTTTTTTTCAATAGATCAATTAATTACTATTAAAGCAAATGATAGTTATCGGATCAATTATTTTGCAGCATGCCTGTATGATGTACTTTTTCATAGTTTTACAATTTAAATTTTACTTCTTGCTGCTGTAACCAAAAATCCTGGAGGTTGAGCTTGATTACAATATGTTGCTTAAAGAAGGATTTTAATTTTGTCACAAAAGAAAAAAATTGTATAATTTTTTTCAAAAAAAAAAAAAAAGCAATTTGTTTGAGTTTTTGTATAAAAAAACAAATTCTATCAAAAACATTTCTTGCGTAGTATTTTATTCCTTTTTAATGTTCAAGCAATAACCATTTTATTTCCTTTTTTGTACAAGAAATGAATAAAAATGTATAGGTGCTACATTTTAAACTTCCCCTGTTTATGAGCAGTGTTTTTGAATTAGAGTAATTTATCTGTGATTAGATGTGATTGAATGTATTGTCTATTTTAGGTTTTATTTCTAGTGCTCTTAAACTAAAATTATTCCTTTTCATCTACTCAGAATTTACTCTTTCATTGGTGCATACATTCTGTTGTCAATTCTTTAGTTTTACTTATCATTATTAGAATTTATGTTGGATATTTTTTTACATAAGCATAATTTATTCAGACCATAAAAAAAAATTAAATAGTTTCTAGAATGACTAATTTTCTGTATTTATTTCTGCAGAATTATTTCTTTCTAAAAAAGGGAAAATACAGTGATATCACACACACACACACACACACACACACACACAAAAAAAAAAAAAAAAAAAAAAAAAAAAATCAAAGTTTCCATAAAGTGAAATCTTCACTAAATTTTTGTATATTGTATTAGTATAGTGAAATTTTGGTTTGTTTTCATTTGTATGTGTTCTATTATTTTTATCAAGTCTGTTTACATTTTTTCTACTTTTTTTTAGAATGAAAATATAGTTGTTGTTGACTTAGCTGTACCACGCAAAAGGACAGTTGATCACGAACCTCATTCTCTTATAGATCCATATATCAAGGAAGCTATAGAAGAAGTCGTTGCAGATACTGTGTTTTCTGTGTAAGCTTTCTTTGTTTATACATGTGACAATATTGCATATATTGTGGTAATCTGTCCCTAAAAAATTGAAACATACTTTCATTTTTTACCTGTTGGAGATACAAAGACAATGTAAATTGCAAAAGTGTTTGAAATAAATTAGAATTTATGTGATATTCTTGCCAGTGATGAAATATAGCCCTGCCATTGATTTTCAAAAAGTTACTTTTTAAATTTTTATATGGTCACCAGATCTTACAAGCTATATTTTGGAAAACTTTCTCCATGCTCTGGCAAGTAAAACAGTAAAAATTTCATTTTTCTCCAACCAAAACTCGCCAATTATGGTGTGTTGAATTTTATGAAATTTTTTAACTTTCTGGCACTAAAAAAAACTTATCTAGTACTAAACTAATTCCAATGTACAGACTATTTTTTAGTGCCAGAAAACTCCAAAATTTCATAAGTTTCGAAGTATCATAACTTTGTGAGTTTTGGTCATAGAAGAATGGCATTTGTACTGTTTTACTATCGAACATGGAGAAACTTTTTCTAAATATAGCTTGTAAGATCTGGTGACCATATAAAAATTTAAAAAGTGTAACGTTTTGAAAATTAATGGCAGGTTTATTTCGCAAACATAATCATAATTCTTATCACTTTTGAATACTTTTGCAATTTACATTGGCTGATTGCCTACATATCTCTTAATAGGTAAAAAATTTAAGCATGTTTAATCTTTTTGTGACACCTTGTATATTGTGCTTTATTTTGATGGAATCTATTGGGCATGAATCAAATCCACAAATGCAGACATTTTTTAGTTATATCAATTACTTTTAGAATAGATGACAGTTATTGAATTAAATATTTTCCAGTATTCATCTATGTGTTTTTTACAGTTTTGCAATTTATATTTTATTGTCTGCTGTAAAAATGTACCAGTAAAAATCCTGCTGTCATAGGGACATTTAGGCACACAACTAAATTGTATAGATATAGCTCATAGTTATAAGAATTAAGAAATTGGAGTATACTTCATTTCTTTCAAGTGCTTTCTATTATATAAAATCATCATTAGTAGCTATTGTATTTTGAAAATATTAGTCATAAGAATAAGTTTACAGATGATGCCTAATTTTGTACTTATAATGCTGAGTGTATTTTTCTGGACTTCACATATATTGTAGATCATACAGCTCTAAATTTTGTAAGTTTTCATTTTCTCCATTGTGTATTTTTTGTCATATGCCAATTACTAAGATCGTAAAAAAATTAATTCCTTAAGCTGCTTGTTGCCATAAAATTAATGCAAAGATCATAATGATATGCAAACAAAACGGGCATATTTTTTTTCCCTTCTGATTTGATACTACTTTGATTTCATAAAAGTTTGTTGAAGAAGGTATTTTTTGTTTTCTTTCTTTTAGACCTTATTGGTTGAAATTGATTGCCTTTAATAATTGCCGAAATGTCAGTTGAGGCTCACTGTGGAGACTCGAAAAATTTTTGGTTTCTGTCTGTCTGTCTGTTCCGCGATAACTACCACAAAAATGATCCGATTAGTTTGATTTTTGGTAGATATGTTGGTGAGGTACCTGGAATTAGCTGTATAGTTTTTAGTTACATTTGGTTCATTCGTTCGGGAAATATAGAACATTTCTTTTTAGGTCACAATGCTTTCCTATGTGAATTCAGACGATTTTGAAATTTTTCATTCGTTGAAAATAAAATGGGTTTTTTGATTAATGTATTGAAATGGTAAGTTATGAAGGCTAAAATTTATCAAGTCAGGTCTTAAATTATTCAAATTAATTTGAAATTTTGTTAATACATTCCTCAGATTTTTAAAATTAGTTATATAATTTTTTATTCAATTTTATACATCTGTTCTAATAATATAATACATTTTATTTTATCACTTTTTGCAAATTTTAAAATACATTTATTTTTATTTTCCCCTTTAATTATACCGTAATCTAGCAACTGTATTTAAAAGAATATCAAACTAATAACATTCAAATAACTGACTATTTTGCTACAATATTTTATTCACAAAATAAAATATTTTTGGATGATTTTAATATTTTATTGAAATAAATGAAAATATATTTTGATACAAGTTACCTTTTAACTACTATAGAATGATAACCGAAACATTTTTACATGAAATATTATTCATTTTCTGGAAGAGATGTGGATTTTTTGTGGTTCACAAAATCACAAAAAATACTTTCTAGCGCCAAATCACAGTTACTATTTAGTGAATTGGCAGTGGTTTAAAAAATAGGTTTAAAAGTTTCCAAATAAGCCTATTTTGAGGAGATATTAGTATGCTATTTCCATCGCGTTATTATTTTTAATATAGTATATAATATCTCGTACAATGAGATGGTTAATCTAAAGAAATTAGCGTAGTAAAACGCATCTACACAGCCTGAAATAGCACAATTACTGGAAACTGAGATCATAAAAAGTTATCACAAAAAATACTTTCTAGCGCCAAATCACAGTTACTATTCAGTGAATTGGCAGTGGGCACGATTATGAATAATTACCCAATACGTTTAAAAGTTTCCAAATAAGCCTATTTTGAGGAGATATTAGTATGCTATTTCCATCGCGTTAGATCATGATGTACTTAGGTAAAATAAATATTATAGAATGACCATCAAAACTGTTTTACCAAAACAAAAATTGTAATAACACTGGATTTCTGAAACAGATATAAGTGAAATATAGTAGATTCAGTTTACATTTCCATAAGTTGCTTTTGTACACGAGATATTATTCAACTTATCTATCAGATACGAGTGTTTCGTGGTTGGCAGGTAAGTAAATATTGCTATTTAGGTATCAGGATAACATGAAATTATTTTCAAAATTTGGTCTTATCCTAATAAAACCACTGTGTAGAACGAAATCCAAGATATACTAGAATCATTCACACAAACAATAGGAAATCGCGAATATAAATTTAATAAGATTACAGGGGGGGTTCAGGAGGGGCAGAGCCCCCTGAAGAAATGTATTTTTTTATCTGTCAGACCAAAGATGGTTAGCAATCGCAGATAGTTTAGTGTCAGAATTTTTAACATAGTTTTTATGTTCCCCCAAGCAGACCTTAAGGGGTCACTTAGTTTGACCTATGTACATTCTATCACACTCACAAGATGACAATTGACAGATTTTCTCATTGTGGAATTTATAAGATATCTTGCGAGTGTGATAGAATGTACATAGGTCAAACTGAGCGACTCCTTAAGGTCCGCGTGGGGGAACATAAAAGCTATGTTAAAAATTCTGACACTGAACAATCTGCGATTGCTAACCATTGTTGGTCTGACAGTCACAGTTTTAATTTTTCTGAGGGTTCAATAATTCAGAAATGCTCATCTATTTACGACCTTGATTTTTGGGAAGCTTATCAGGGAAGAATTCAAGTAACTTAGTTAATGATATGTCCAGTACACCATACTTTTCAAATGTCTGGCTACCTTTCATTTAATTCATTCTCTTCGTTTCCCCCTTCTTTTTCTCCTTCATACTTAAACTCGTCCAGTCTATCCGGGTGCTACTATTGGTCTCCTGCGTCACATGTGTTTCTTGACTCCGCTGTTGTTTTGAAAAACTCACCACCATTCAATCTTGGGTGCATGCGGGAGACGCAAACATATTTACATGGCTTGAGCTTTTGAATCGGTTTTTAATCTTTTAAATTTGGCACTGATGATGGAGCTTTACGGGTTCCGAAACAGCTGTTTGCCATTTTATATATTTTATTTGTGCTATTTTACGTCATTTATTTATATTTTTAATATCAAATTGTTAGCCTAACATGCTGTATCATATTCAATATAACCTGAAAATCTAGGAATGAAAATTATTGTATAAGAAATTATGTGTTTTGCAATGATGTTGTATCACAATTTGCATGAGAAAACAAACTGGTCACTAAAACGTCACTTGACAAAGTGGTACTTTGGTATGTGGCTAGCATTCTTATAAGCAAGTAGTATCTATTAAAAAGAATTCAGTTGAACCTTGAAAATCTGGACATCCAAATTCCGAAAATCTCTAAAATCCAAACATTTTCCAGATTTCAGTTTTATTAATTTTTTAAATACTTAGCTGTAATTTCCGTATTTCTCGTGGAATGCAGTTAAACACTTTTAACTGAAAGCTAAATAAATAAATATGGACATGTTCTGGTATATTTTTATACCGCCTGACCATTAATTAAAAGACTTTAATTATTAAAAAAAGGGCAAGTTAAAAAAGGCATAAAAAACAGGAACAGGATTCTCAATAAAGTGAGAGAATTTTGCACTTTTTAACCCTTGAGAATGTTAAAGTGTTTTAAAAAAAACATCATAAAAAATATTTTGTCAGGTTCCTTATTTTTATTTGAGTATTTTTTAATGAATAAATAATTTTAGATACATAAAATGGCGATAAAGGAATACATAATTACCGTAATATCCCATTTTTTCGCCCCTACCCAGCAATTTTGTAAAGAAATTTAAAAATTTCAAATAATCCCAAAAAAGCAGCCTTTCCAATAAATAAATAAAGCACACTAAGTACCATATTCTGGGAATTGCATTAAACAGTAAATGAATCCTATCACTTTTCTTTCTTGTTCACTCTTTTCCCCATCCTCTCTGATTCGTTTTCTCTCCCAGCTGAATCATGAAGAAACTAATACTTCTCCCTTTGTTCATTCTCCTGATTTCATCTCTCTGATTGGCCGAATTGTGGGTGTGCCTTTAGACGACATAGGCTTCCTGTTATCATGAAAATCAGATTTTCTGTCTTCAAAAACATGTTCTTAAGAAAGAATTGGAAGAAGGAGAAAATAAAAAAGCATGACGATGTTTAAAAAATATTTTATTACAAAGGGTTAAAAATCAGAAACAATTTTGATGGATTTGGCATTTAAGAAAGAAAAGTATGAAATTTAAGAATATGTTGTTAGTTCTTAAGTATTTTTAATGATTTTGCTGATGCGAAGTTATAAAAATGATCCAAAAAAAGAACATATGTCTTACGGTTGCATTCATTCAATGCTTGTATTCTGCATAGCATCGTAACTGGGCCACCTTTGTTTTTTTTAAGGTTTTTTACAGTGTTTGTGAAGGAGGGGGGGTGGGGGTAACGAGATTTTACGGTATGTTGATATGTATGAGAAAAAGTTTAAAATATTGAATAATAAAGCATGTTAACTCTTCAATAAAATGTGAAAAAGTAAATAAAAAAATCTACCAATTTTTTTAATTGAAAGTTTTGGTTTCAGTCGTTCAGTGTTCTAGTTTTTAGAGTGTTCTGGAAATCAGGAGGACGGATAATAGATCCAATACTGTATTATCTTTTGTGTACTATATTTTAATTTATTGTGTTGTAATATGTTTATTTAATTTCAGCATAAGTGTTATATTTTACTGTATTATTCCTATTTTATTATTTAATTCACCAATTTGATCATAGTTTATTTGCAGTGGGAAAAAAATTCCATTTTGTATGTTGTTATACTATTATAAAAAATATTTTTAACAGATCTCCGAAATCTGGAATTGCCGCGGTCCGGCCGATTCCAGATTTTCAAGGTTCAGCTGTAATAGTAATAAAAATAGACAACTTTAGAGCACTTGAACAGCTTGCTTGGTGTAATATTTAAGACAAACATTAATCTTCTGCATGCTAATCTAGTTACCTTACTATTTTAACAATGTATTTAATAATTATTTTATCAGCAAATTATTATTATTTATTTAAATTTTACTGAGTTTGTTCTTATTTATGAATTTTAGGAGTTCTATTCACCGACCAGGCAGTGGTAAAATTTCTCCAAGAAATTGTCGAAGATCTGGGTATAGTTTTTATTATTATTATTATTTTGGCCCATTCATGCTAGTAAATTGTAAAAAAAAAAAAAAAAAAAAAAAAAATCTTATTATAAAACTTTTAATTGATAGCATAGGTTTCGCTGCAGCTCAAAAAATATGTTGTCACCAGTGATGGAACAGTTGTACCAAAATGATAATATTGCCTTTTTTTATGCCAAATCGATCATGTTTCGACAGAATTATTTCCAAGTATAAAAATTTTCCTTGAAGCATTTTTCAGTAATACAAACTCCATAATCCTTCACACTACCAAGCCCTTGCTAAGCACTCATTGCAATCCGGAACTGCATACATCAATCAAACTAATCTCTTTTCTCTAACTGGCTGAAGTAAATCTGTGAGGGAACAAAGTTTGAAAAGCCAAGAGTAAATTTTTCAGAAAAGATAAGGACTCTGTTTTAAACAGAGTACGGACTTTCTTTTCTGTAGATTTGGGCAATACATATTTTCTTTTTCCTACAGACACAAAAGTCAAGCTTAATGTTTTCTGAAGACTCGGGCTGGACCTTGGCTTGTTTTCTGTAGACTCGAACAGGACTTGCATTTTTTTCTGTAAATTCGGACCAGGCTAGGCCGGGCCTGGAAACAGTTGGACCAGCAATTTCTTTCCAGAAAATAATAATGACATTATACATTTGTTTAATAGAATCTTTATAAATTAATTTTGTTTGATTAAATTACAGAAATATTCTTTAAAATTATTTTTTTTCTTTTATTGAGCTTCAAACTTATAACCCTTTTCTGTTATTTTAACCTACATTAGAGGTCTGCACAGGCTGACATTTCCAGGCCCAATCAGGCCTGAACAAAAGCTTTCTTGGCCCGACCTGGTATAAAAACTAAAAGTCCAGGTCGGCCCATTTATAATTTCACAGCTCATATTCTGGCCATATCCTGGCCACAGCTCATATCCTGGATGAAAAAATCAATAAAATTATGCTCGGCCCAACTCAACTTCTGCAAGAAATGCTGATTTTTCTTCAATTAAGATTCTTTTTAAAAATATTGCATAAACATTTATGTGAAAATTTTGCAGCATATTTCAGATTATATGTTTTCAAGCTATAGAATACAGAATAGCATCATTAATGATCACTTGGACATTTAGGCAATTACATTCAAACAGACTCATTTAAAAAATTAATGTAATTTTGAATAAAAGAAAAAAGATAGTTAAAACATCAAAATTTTGAAGTTTTGTAATAAAAATAAAATAGATTTCTGAAAATATTTCTCTGTAATTTATTAAACCAAAATATATTTATAAAGATTCCATTAACAAATGGCCAATATCATTATTTTTGCCAAAAAATTACCCGTCTGGCATGGCTTGGGAACAATTAATTATGTTCAAGCCTGGCCTACTAAAAAATATCAAGCCTGGGGGTCTGGCTTGAGCATGGTATAACTAACACAAGCCAGGCCCTGCCAGATGCAGATCTCTATGCTGGGCATGTTAAATTTTTGTATTGTATCAAAATAGGATGCAACACATTTCTACTTATTCTTGGTGGTGCATATTTATTCTTATTCTTTGTCTATCCAGGTCCATTGAAAATTGTCCTTTTTTGTTGCTGTTGGCTTACTCCAGCTCTTTTAAATTTCTTTTATCTGGGACCATACGGTCTGTTTAATTTTTTTACTGGCCTAGCCCATTAAGAAAATTGTCTTCATTCTGTCATCACACTCAAAATTTTTTGTCTTTATTTTGCCAGGCCGAGTACAGGACTAAAGCCATGTTAGGTGCAAATCTCTAAACTATGTTACATTTTCTAATGAGTCTTCATTTGAATGTATTTGTCTAAGTAATTAATAATGTTCTTTCATATTTCATGGCTTGCAGACATATAAACTTAAACATCCTAATACTGTTATGTATTGAATAAAATGTTTGTTTTATTTTGAGATTTAATGTAATAATTCATCATCTGATCTGGGTGTTTCATATCTTATTTTAAAGCTATTTAAATAAGAAATCTGTGACCGCAAGAATTATAGACTGTGCATTAACACTCTTATAAAAGTAAAAGAATAAAATGCAATGTCACCTTCCAAATATCTTATAACTTAATTCTTAATTTATCTCTCTCCCTAAAATAATTATTCAGTCCCTCTTCTGTTTTCCTGTTGTGTATGTGTGTTTTCCTGCTCAAAAAAGAGTGATTTTCTGCTTCCAAAAGTCAGTTTTGCTCCTCCAAAATAGCTTATTTTCGTGCTGTTCTGTCGCTGTGTCACGCTAATAGCAAAAATAAGGTCCTGAAGTATCATTTTTGAATTTAGTAAAATTTATTAGTTCAAGAAAGTATTATATGAACAAAATATTTGGATAAAACAAAAATGTCTTTTTTAAATGGTTTGCAATGTCATAGAGAGTTTTTCTTTACAGAAGAAACATTTAAAAAAAAATAAAAGTATGAAATGGTTTAAATATATTTTCCATTTGTGAACCTATTCTTGTGTTTTCATTCTAGTAGTTTGGAATAAAATAACTTTAAATCATGAAGTAAACTGAAATTCCTTTTAATTTGCATAAATGATTTATTTTTATCCTACACATTATCGTAAATAGTTTAATACTTCTGTTATATGTATTAACTTTAACACCTCTAAGTAAGTATAATCAAGATCAAAGGTAGCTATAGAGGAGGTGTGGTGAATGCAATGTAATTGGGTCCTGTCATTATAGGATTCATTGCAAAAATTAAAAGCTTTTTTTTATTTTTGAGATAAAGAAATCAGGGACTCAAAGGTTTCTAATGCTGTCTCACATCTTTCTCCTGCTTTTAACAGAATTTCTGTAATTATGTCATCTGATTTGAAGTACATTACAGTATTCCAAAATAGCTATTTAAATGTCTTATCAAATCAAAGTAACTGAAATATTTATAAGAAATTGTATATCATGTATATTTATATAGATTCATAAGAAATTAAGATTTGTATTATCAAAATATTGAAGGTATATCAAAAATTATTATTTAAATAATAATAATTAGTTATCTTCTAAATGCAGCTGACTCTTTTTAATTCAAACTCCAAGAAAATATGTAAAATGTTCAAATTCTATAAAATTCAGATTTTATTTAAATATTCTGAAGCTTAAATATTATGTTATTTTTCCAGGAAAAATAACGCTATGGGCAACATTAAAATCACCTTTGTCTGAAAGAATTTCATATTTTATTTGTTTGAAATTTTTTTAATTTTTCGTAGCCATATATATTAATTTTCAGAAACCTCTGAACTTAGCTTTACTGTGTTTTTACACAGTTAAGTAAATTTCTTTCATTACTTATTATTATATATTATCTTGCCATTTTTATTATTTGCTAGTAACCATCTAAGCTACTGTAAATGAACACGTAACCATTTTTCTCTGGATAGAAGAAAATTAACAACTTGAAGCTAGGTTTCTTCTAATGCTGCTTTTGCAGCAATATATATATATATATATATATTAATTTGTCATTTTCATACTTAATCATACATTAAATGCATAAAGTGCCATAATTTAATATCTACAAATTACCTAGATGAATGGTTTGAATGATATAAGATTTTTAAAGTTGTTTTGAATGGAATTTTTGAAGGGAATAAATTTCAGGGTTTGTATTTCACTTGGAATTTTAGGAGTCTGTTTGACTCTGTGATCATAAAACTGTGAGTCAGTCAACAAGAAAAATGCAAGTTGAGAAAAAAATCATGAGTCAATTTTTAATAAAGCAGTAAAAAAAAAAAAAATCTGCATTGACATTGACACATTATATGCATATTAGTAGGTGCTGTAACTGAGTACTTTCATTTGCAGCATAAATAATTAAATGGATAAGTGATATGTTACTTTTGCTGTTTTTCATTCCCTCAAAATTCTTAAGACTTAAATACAGACAACTGGTGACAATTTCATCAGACATACTCAAAGCCATTGTCACTAAGTTTTCCCAATAAGCCATGGAAGATAAGGTTAATTTTAAAAAAACATGCAAATTGAAACTAAGTTTATTCTTCATAAGTTAAATATGTTACAGTTAGGTTTTTGGAAGTGTGTATCTCTTCTAACTTACAACTATCTATATTATAATGCAAATCGTGTACATGAGTAGTGCTGACGTACGTCATATTGACAATGGCAATGACCTGGGTAATGAATTTTTGCCAAATTTATAAAATTTTACAACATCAAATAGGGAGAGAAAATGTGCGTTCAAGTGTAATTTGTTTAAAAACTGTATCTTAATTTGGTGTTTATGGTTTTTAAAATAATTTTCAAGCAGGATTTTTTTTAACAAAATCTATCACATGCAGCCCGATTAGAGTTGAATAACCCGTTTGCACTTAAAATGATGTAAATAGTTTAGCATTTGTTTCTGGCAAATAATCCATAACAAAATTAACACTTCACGAAATAAATAAAACACAAGTTTAGTAGATATAATCAAATTAACACTGAAATAATAAGAATAAAAAAGGCTGCTGTAATTAGTGAAATCTTTGGTGCTTTTTTTGCCTATCAATCTCTGTCATGCGGCTAATATGAAAGCACCCTTTTTAAAATTTATTTGCATAATTGATAATTTGTATATAAAATTACTCTTTGGTGGTGTTGGTAGGCAATCTAAATTAAATATGTTAAACGTAAAAGAAATCTATTGGAGCTTCAATTAAAAATGGTTTCACCTATGATTTGTACATCAGGCAATATGTTCTATTACCCGGGAAGCTCGGGTTGGATAACCTAGTTACTTGTAAAAAAGAGAGTGGTAACAAAAATGAGCTTTGGGAGAGTAGCCAATAACTGAGATATTTCCAAACGCTTATAAGAGGGGTTTATAAAGTTTAGAATTATTTTATTAGGGGATGGGGTGGGGTTGAAATATGTCAATTTACATGCGAAAATTTGTATGCAAGTCATGTCTTCCAATTTTTTTTAGTTTATATGTCAAATGCGAATCCTGAATGTTACTTTGAATAAATGGATATTTATATATATCAAAGTTTGAATTAAAAAGAGTTGCCTATATTTGGAACATAGGATTTCTTATAATTTGTAATTTGACAATTTATTTTTCTTTTCCAGTTTGAGATCTCCATCTACCATAAATGGTTCTAGAGAAGAGAGTGAATATCCAGTGCCTCGTGGACTCGTCCCCAAAAGCAAATCTTGCAAAATGAAACCCGTAATTTGCAAGATGTGATATATCTTACTTAAAAAAGTCTAATTTATTCTCTTTTTTGTGATATCAGAATTTTAGGATGATATCATGTGCTTACAATGCTACTCTAGTTTCTGCAACTCAGGCATAAACAAACATCTGTTTCCAGGTGGAATCGAATACTTGCAGTTTGTTTGCACATCTACTCTATTTGCTGTAGAAATAAATATGTAAATTGGCTGTCAAATCTACCATATTTTCTGGTGTATAAGTCGACCCTTAATTCACTCATGACAGAAACAATACTTTGGGAATTTGGCAGTGATGAAAATTATTTTTAAGTTGTCCAGTGAATAATTTGCAAGATCAATGTCATGTTAGAATTAATGCCTCTTCGTGTTTATTTATTTATTTATTTATTTATTTTGCTTAAAATATTTGAAAATACATTAATTTACTTAGTTTATCTAGTAATTCATTTCATAATGATGATCAATTTTCCTCTAAGTCAACTATTTTTTTTTTCTAAAAAGAAATTTGTATTTTTTATCACTAATTATAGAAAATAATTTTTAACTATTGTGCAAAATGTTGGAAATGATAAATTTTATGGGTCGGATAATATTAAGGAAAAGATCAATGCTTATCTTGTAACTATTGCCACAGTTATAAACTGTGATCATCAGATGACTGATTTTATATCGGTGTATCAGTCTCTGAATTTTCGGGGTTTAAAAAGTCGACTTACACATGGGAAAATAGGGTGTGTTGTTTTAAGTTGGTGAAAACATCATTCATTACAACTTTTGTTTTGTTTTGAAATATTTATTTGTTTTCTTTTATTTTTTTTAAATTTAAATTGAAATGTTGTGAAGTTGTGAGATGTTATATTGTATTTTATGAAACTGGTGTGAATTTTATTATTTAAAGAAGGAATGTGCTATGCCGCATTGTTTTGTATAGAATTTTTTATAACCAAGACTATAGGCCAATTCCTAAAACCTGAATGTGTACAAAGGTACAATTCTGAGAACTCTTCTACTCAATGTGTTGATATATATGATCACACATTTTTTTATGTGCCTTTCGATTACGGCTTAATTTTTGAGGTTTGAAAGTTTTAATTGTTTGCAGCATCTTATTTATTCAACGATTATATTTAATCGTTATCGTCTTGTTCTTAAAAAGTGTCTGTAAAATTGATACTGATATGATTCACCATGTCATGCATTTTTTTTCTGACGAATTTTTGAAATGTGATATTAAAGTATCTTTTATTCAAATGACCCGTAATGAACAGTTATAATTTTATTACTGAAAATATTTTGATTCATGTTTGGATTACTAATCTTCCAGCTGTAATATAGTAATTTGAAAGTAATTCTTCATAATTTAATTTCTAACTCTAGAAACATGTATAACTCAAGCTAAAGCAAGCATGTAAGCAGTTTTGCCAGATTGAAGAACATTTTTATTCAAAATATCAACCACTTTCTCAGACTAGTAATCTTTACTTTATTGAATCACTGAATGTCCGTCATTAAAAATAGCGACTTTTCTGAAATAGTAGTAAATATTTTGAATAAAAAAAATCCCTAACTTGGAACACTACATTTAAGCATGATACCAATTGATATGCATTTAATTGGAAATTAGGGTTTTTCAATCATTTTAAAAAAATGACTATATACAGTGTTGCTTTGAAGCTTAATAACACTCATTATGGTTGGTATACAGCCTGATTCAAATGGTCTAATTTCATACAATCACATTTCCTGAACCATACATTGTACATGAATGATGCAAATTACATTTAATTGTAATCTCATTAAAATTATAGATGTTCAGCATGGCACCTTACAGTTGCACTAATAACATCTATATGGTAGCTGAATTCATTCCATGCCAGGTAATAAATGTCTTGCATTCACCATAACTGTGATATGACTTTTTAGGTCATTTAAAATTTTTGCCAGATGTGGGACATTTTATTTCATAAACCTCAAGGAAAAAACGGTCTTACTAAACTCAGAAAACAAAAGATTTTATGCCACATAATAACCATTCTGCTCAAAACTGAAGCTACTCTGCATTAGACAAGATGTGTATGCCTTTTATTGTTAATATTTGAAATTGTAGAACATCCTCTTTTAAATGACCTGTATGTCATTTACATGCAATGTATGGTTTGGAAAATATAGCCATGTAAAATTGAGTCCATCTTTTATTTTGGCATGAAAATGCTTGCATGATTTTTTTTTTCAGAATAGTCTTAAAATAATCCTTGGAAGCTTTTTTTCTTGTTAGATTCTCTTGCAAATGTTTTTAAATTTATTCCTTTTACTTGAATTCTAAAAAATATGCATAGGAACAAACGTTTTCTGTTGGACATGACATGCTAAATAAAAGCAAATTATATTTTATTTTGAGATTATTGTAAGTCATGCCAACTTATCTTGTACAGGCTGTGTTTCACTAGACTCTCCATAGAACTTAACCTTCAATTTATATCTTGAGTGTGAATTGTTCATTCAACAAGCATGTGAATGTAGTGAAATATGTGCATAGATATTTCCATTAAATTTATATTCTTACACCGATGTGTAGTTTTTCTGGCTGCTTAAAGATACCATATATTCTAGTATATAACACACGCCTCTGATACAAAAAAAATTATCAAAGTTTACAGGTGCGCGTTATATGCCAGTTTTAAAAATTAAAGGTTTAAATTTTTTAAAAAAGATAGCTGATCATAAAAACTGTTTTCTAATTTAATAAACGTGTTATTTATCTATAAAAAAACAATTTTTTGCTATCAGATTACATGAAAAGTAATAGTTATAATACTTTGCAATAATCTTTATTTTTTGCAATGTATCTTGTGGAGGTTTCTTTGTTTACGTATATGCAAATAACTTAAAAATAGAGAAATGAAGTTAAAAAGTGTTTAGATGTGCATTATACACTGGAATATACAGTACTTAAACACAGAAAAAAAAAATCTGGTAATATTATTAATTAATGAAAACTTTTCAGTTTCTAAGTAAATTAAAAAATTAAAATAGTTTCAGCTAAGATTTTTATACAAAACCTCTTTAATTCCCCCCCCCTTTCTTAATAAATAAATAAATAAAGATTTTATGTACATAGCATGATTTAAATTTAATGACGTAATTTAGAAAAACATGTTCTTTAATGCCAGAGTCATTTTTTTTCAATTTGTTAAATCATTGAAAATATGAAAGGAAGCCCAAGTTCTTTGGCCTAATGGCCACAGTTCCTAATGACTAACTCGACAGGTATGCTTATGTTGGAAGATGAACATGAAATTGCCTTGATTTTTTGTATTTTTCTATTCACTTTGCTTCAGATTTGTTATGCTGAGCTGTAATTTTCTAAAAGTGTTTCGATTCTTAAATTATAAGAATTGCTCAAGAATTTACATCACTGGTTGTATTAAATATTAATAAGATATGTAATTACAAGTCTCTAAACCAGTATATGTTTTGTTAGACATTTTGAGATATTGTTGTAAAATGAAATTATGTTTTCTTTAACATAACTTGACTGTGTGCATAGGAAAAAAATACTGTACTTAATATGTTGGGTACTATTGGATGGAAAATACTGAAGATGTAATAGAAATAATTTGGTGTCTTTTTAAGTTATGGTAAAAGAACAAAAGTTGTAGTTCATCAGTTTATGTTTTAATACTGTATGTTATATGCATACTTACTTATTTGATTTTTTAAAACAAGATTTATCAAAAAATAATAATAATAATAATAATCTTAATACTGCATAGTAGCTCTCAAATGAATATTGAAATTAATTGCTGAAGGATGAAAAAAAAGATTGGAATAATAATAACAAGCTAAAAGTAATAATAAAACAGGCAATCTAAATTATATATAGATCAACTGCAAAGAATTTAATAACGTCAGTTATTTTATTATCTAGATAAAATTCACTAGTTAGTAATACATTGTAAAACTATGTGTTTAATATTTTGGGCATTTTTTTTAGATTTGTAAAATTTTATTAATGTTAGATATTTTTTGTATTATGCAGTTTTCTAATGAGACATAGTATTAAAAGATATGATTGACTGGCATAAAGATCGTAGATAAATAAAAAGATATCACTTAAACAGCAAGTTTTAACACTTTTTTTGGGGGGGGGGGGCAGTGATGTCTTTCAATAAAATGTATGCTGTACATGAGAAGTGGCTAACAAAAAAAGGGGGGGAAAAGAAAATTTTATTTTTTTATAGTAGTGTTTGTGACAAAAATAAATGTAATTAATGCATAATTTATCCAAATATTGAGATTTAACTACTCATTTAGAAAAGTATATATATCACAAAATGACACATATATAAGATGCACATTATTTGCATAAACTATACAGCCAAAAATATTTAGTAAGCAGCAAAATTTGGTGTTAATTTGTTTGCAATTGCTACATTATAGATAAATTCTGTTGCATATCTAATACATGTGCCTCTTTCAAGATATTTTTCATTCATCATAAGTTGGATTTGTGTATATGTGCTTTAGCTTATTTTTATATGATTTAATTTGCTTACATCATTTAAACAAAATGTAACTTAAAATTTTAAAAGTGTAGTTTTTTCTTTTGGTTTAAATGCTTTATAATTTTATGCATAATATGTATTACCTGAATTAGCCATTCCTGCATTCATATTGCACACACGTATGTATGTATATGGCTTATAATTTAGAACATCTCTGAATATTTTGTGTTTGAGAGTACTTTGAAACCAGTATTATTTATTTATACTGTTGTATTATTTTAATTGAGGTATTTAATTTTAGTACTTGTTTTATTTCTATATGTATGTTATGTATTTAATGATAGCAGGGAGAAAGGCAGTACTTTCAATGTATAATTTTCCAGAAATAAATTCACAATTTATGGGAAAGTGGAAGGTTTTTAAGATTTGCAGTCATGTGACAGGAAACACCTCAATTATTGTTGATGTATTACCAAGATTATTGAGACAACTTAGCTAAGTATAGTACATTTTATATTATTCAACCTTAACTAGATCAGGATAAGTCCATTACATACAGTATTGTATGAAAAAAAAATTGCCTACAAATTGTTTTCTTCTATGAGATTTAAATTAATAAGTAATCATATTATAGATAAAATGGCTCTGCTTTATTATTAACTGTTCCAAATTTTACAGCTGATACTAAAATCAAAAAGAGAAATTTTCTTCAACATTTTCAGGTGCTAAAAATGACAAGATAATTTTTATTTTAAATTATGATGAGTAATAATTTATATCTGCTCAGTTCAGTACTTGCATGTATTGGCAATTTCTGATGTGATATACTGCTTCATTCGTCTTTCTACTAAAACAATATTATAAATTTTTATTTAAAAGTGCAAATATTTCATAAAATGCTTATTAAATGGCTTTAAATAAAGAAATGTATATAAATCTTCAATATTCAATTTTTAAAAAAGAAAAAAATATTTAAGCCATTTTCATTACATATTTAAAGTATATATCATCGTGAATATATAGCATTTAAAGAAAGATAGCAACATCTTAATATTTTGCTCAATTAACATTTGTTTTCTGTTAAAGAAAATTTGCTATTTAAAATGATCTAAGATTATTCATAAATTACTTTCATTTCTAGAATAAGATAACACAATAACAATCTATACATTCTTGTAAAAATTCTTTATTAATTTAAAACATGGTTCGTGAAACATTTTAAGCAAAAATATTTTTCACATATACTTTTTAAAACCTTCTATTTTAAAATAAATAAACCTACATAAAGTATCAATTGTATATTTCTCTTCTGTGGAACTTTAAGAAAATGCATGTCTGTTTTATGAATTTCCTCGTAAAAGAAATATCAGTGTGTGAAAATATTTAGATGAGACTAGCTAACCTTTTGTCACAAAAAAATAAAAAGTACGAACATTTTGTTTTATAATTTACTATGCTATATATGCATGGTTAATACATAATGTGTTATGTATAAATAACCATACTTGAATGAATTTAGATTATTGTCAAACAAATCGCCATGTTGGAGAAGTAGCAAAGATATTTGTTTGTTATGAATATTTTGTTTTATAACCTACTATGTAACACATGATGGATACATGCTGTGTTGTGTATAAATGTTTGGATGAGTTTTGTTTATTATCATATCAAGTTGAAGAAGATAACATACATTTATGTTTTATGTGAATATTTTGATTCATTACTGCATGAAATAGTGTAACTTTGTTTATTGTTGTATTTGTGATAGTCAGGGTCCAGATATTGTCAATCTAAAAAAAAAAAGTTTTTAAAATATTGAGCGAAAAATGCCCTTTACCAGTATTGAGGTCAGGCAACAATTTTTTTTCAAGCGAGCAATATTTTTGAGTATTCAAATGCAATTTCATTTGTGCATTGATTATTTTATGCGAAAGCCAAACTGATTTCATATTAACATTTGAATAGGCATTGAAATATATAATTAACTATTTTCATGTTGTTCTTATTATACTTAGAAAGGTGGGAGGGGGGGGGGGTATCTTACTGCACTGTTGTTAAGGGTTTAAAAATGAAATTTCCTAGTGTTCGAATATTGATTCCATTAGAAGATATGTCTGTTTTGAAAGGTAGCTCAAATTTCATAACAATATATGATAAGAAGCTCTAAAAATATCTTCATCACTTTCCCTGTTCTGTAGACATAGGTGCAGGTAAAACGGAATCCAGGAAGGGGCAAAATTTGAGAGCCAGGAGTGCCTGAGGTCCGCAACATAAGATGCAATTTTTTTAATAAAGCTAAATATGAAGCTATATTTAATCAACCCCTTCATGCAAGGTAATTTTTAAACAGATCAGCGATAAAAGCAATACAGAAATATAAAAAATAAGAGATAATAAAAATACAAAAGTAAGATTCTATCGGCTTTTTTCAAATTGGAAAGAGGAATCTTTTGCCACAGGGGTTCTCTTCCTCCAATTTAAGGTAATTTTCGAACTCAGATTGTAAAAGGAAAACAGAATTAAATACTATTTTTCACTGGGTGGTCAAGGGGGCAGAGGCAAAAAATCTGTAGTTATTTTTTCTCTCGGTGTTTAATTATTTTACATTACTTGGAAAAAATATTTTTTTTTTTAATACAGATCGCTTAAAAAGGTAATAATATTCATAGTTCTTCTGTGTACTAGCAGGAAGGCTTGCTTTGTCTAGAATAGCAGTTCCCAACTTTTTTTTCTCACCTGTACCGCTTGCTTAGGATTTTCATTTATGCATCTCCCCCATCCATATCTCTACTGAAAAATTTTTGCTTATCTTACATTATACAATTTATTTTATCTTTTTTTCATGCCAACCTAATATACTAATCAAATTAGTTTTAAAATAATTTTAACCTCATTAATTTCTCATGAAAGTTCACTAAAAATATCCATTTTGATATGCAAGTTTTCCAAATGTTGTTCTTAATCATTTCAGTATTACCTCTGAACAGGCTTAATTTCTAAGAAAAAAAAGTACCAGAGCCCTAGTATTCTGCAATACTAACACCCTAGTGTACCCTCTCCTCCCCCGTCACTCCGATCTCCATATTTATATTTTATACATTATTTTCAAAATTTAAAGCATTGTTTTTTAATTTAACAAAATAAAAATTTTAAATATATCCATCTGCGTATACTTAGCTGTCAACTATTCCACTTTTTAGTTATTACTACTTCCAAGTAGAAACATTTGCCTTATCTTAATGTTAATTAATTGCATAATTCTGCAATAAATAAGCTCAGGATTGTGATTTGGAAAACAGAAAAAAGGAATAGTTCGCAGCTATACATAGATTTATAAATATAAATAATGAATGACCAAAAACATTTATAAAGAAAATTTTCGGACAATCTTGTGCGCCAAGGAAAATTATTAATTATTATTATTATTACTTAATCAAGCAGGAATTTCTGGGAAAGAACCTCATTTTGTGGTAGACCCTGGTAAGCTTCGGCTAGTATTTAAATATTCACTATAATATAGGAGCTCTAGTTTCATCTCCATTTCTTACGTGTGGGACATATTTCGTCACTTATAAGTGTTTTGATAAAAATAAGGCAAAAGATTGGAGGGAAAGGAATAATAATTAATAATAAAGGAATAATAAGGTAATTTAGGATTCATTTTTCAGAAGCGTTGCTGCACTGGCCTCTGGAGTGCAGTATTTATGAGCTCCGGTGAATTCTGGCCCATATTTAAATATTTACTAAAAACAGAGAAGTGGAGCTGCGCTCCGGCACAAATTAAACCCTGCTCCTGAAGCTTGTTTCATTGAGCTGAGTTTTTGTGTATTCATCTTAGCCTTTTATTTTTTGGGCTTTCTGCCATTACCAACATTATTTTTACGTACCCCAGGTTGAGAACCACTGGTCTAGAATTTAAAAATAACTTTTTTTTTTCATTGAAGGGACAATGGCATGCAAGGTTATTGCCATAGCTCACTAAAGAACATTTTTAAAAAAAGTTGCTAAGAATTTAATTTGTTTTGATCTTCTGGAAATTCTAGTGTGTTTCAGTTAAAAATGAAAACCTTATAAAATTAAGTCAAAAAATAAACTCTTTTCTTTTTTTTTTTAATGTCCTGAAATTGTAAATGATTGTCCAAAATGTGATGTTTAAAAGATTCCCCCCCTCCTCCCTCTTAAAATAAAAAATATAGTAAATATAAAATCAATATCTGAATCCTGAATATAATATATATTTATTTAAAAAATTTTACTTTCCATTTTTTTTTTTTTTTTTTTTTTTTGTATGACAGTATAGTGTGTTCTTTGTAACATCTGCCTCATTATTTATAGAATCTACCATGCATCCTTTTCTCTTTGTATCCATTTGCTTTTTTTTTTTTCATTTAAGTACAAATATTAAAGGCTGGCATGTATTATTCTCTGTGATATGTTTGTTATATTTATTTCATCATGCTTTTATCATCTAGTCAGATTATTTTCCTGAACTATAAATGGCATCTGCATTGTTAAGATAATTTATTGATGTATGTTTTAATTTACAGAGGATGTTTATTCATTTTTCTGCTGGTGTTTTGTAATAGAGCATCTATTTTATTTCTAGGCCATTTTTAGATGATTTCATGTTAAATTGCAGCTTGTTAATATTTGCTTGTAACACATTTGCAATAAAACATAGTCACTTCTGTAACATGTTATACTATATTTCTTAGCCTTCATTTATTTATTATACATTTTTATTTTAATCATGAATTTGTAATTGATTTTTTAATAAATGTACAGAACACAAGCAATCAGATCAAAGGCAGGGGTAGTACTTGTCCTGAAATTCCTGAAAAAAATAAAAACGTCCTGAAATATGGTAGTCTGTCCTAATATTCCTGAAATTTTGCGAGTTTTGTGCTATATCGGCATTTGAAATCATCAAATAGGGGGTAGGTATACCTTTTTACTGATGCAAAACGATGACGAAAGTCACAGTTTTCTTCAATCTATTGTTAAAAATAGTAATTTTCATCAATTTGCACAAAAAAACAAAAAAAAAATCTAATTTTTGGTAATTAGTTACCAAAATTCGCAATTTTTATTGATAAGTCATTTCAAAATTTTGCTGTTTTCGTCTCTCAGTCACAAAAAAAATTTCCCAATTTCTACCAATCAGTTATGCAATAATCAATTGAATTTTCGTTGATCAGTGAAGAAAAAAATCAAGATTTTCGTCCTTCAGTAATGCAAAAATCACAATTTTTTAGCTGCTTGGTCAAAGGGTTCTGGTAAAATTACTTTTCTTTTAAATGTATACTTTTACAAAAAAAAAAACTGTATGTAGTGTACTATTTATGATAATAAAATGTATTGAAGAGGGAGTTAAAGTTTTTTTCGGTTAGTATGCCAAGCAATTGTGTCCTGAAATATCGAAAAAAGTATGTCCTGAAATATCATCTAGGGCTAGTACTACCCCTGCAAAGGCATTGATGTGGAAAACAAGAGGTGAATTCACTTTATAATATTCTTCTAACCAAACATATATACAAGAGGGGGCCCTGCATCTTTAGTATGCAAACTCAGACTTTCGCCAGGTTCATGCATTGCAAACTTGTTCCTAATTCATCCATTGGTGGAAACACTCTGTAATCTCTACCCAAACAACAAATTTAAAATTCTTGAATTCAAGAGCATTTTAAATTTAAATTGAGTATGGATGGATAGACAAGCAGACAGATTAATTGGATACACTTGTGTTAAACTGTTTTATGTAACAACCATTGTAAGGAGAAGCTGGGTTAGGAGATAAAGCAAACAAAGATTCTTAAAATGCCTAAATTAAGACAGAAAATTAGAATAAATGTTTACTCTAAATCCCACTCCAACTTCTCAATACAGGTCGCGCGTATAGTGGAAGCACCAAATACGATGTTAAACCTAGCACTAATGAAACAAAATTAAACTGTAAAAATAATACTGAAATCTCAAATATAATGTAAGTTATTCAGTAAAATATAATTTAGAGTAGCTGATGATAAAATTACTCAAACTGGAGTATATGCACGAATTTAGATCTGAAATGAAAATAAGAAAAATACAACTCACCCAAATAAAGCTGATGACAGGAATATAAGTAAATAATTGATTTTATTCACACAAGACATTTTATCTAGTTTAACTGTGGCCACTTCAATAAAATACATACAAATTATTTAAGTAAATAAGCTATCTTCATCATAATCTACTCAGTTCAATTCAACATTAGTAATTTAAATGTTCTAGATAAAAGAGATTACTAGGATCTTCGTTAAAATTAATCGTCTATGCTAAAATTTAAGTTAAATTAGAAATTGTTCTATTGTCTTACAATAGTTCATAAGATTATTTATATATTTATTCTTGCTGTATTCGTTGGAACTTAAATTATCTAATGAGGAACACGAATGGAGAAATTGTAGATGAATCTTTGTCATTCACACCAAGATGAAGAATCGATAAAGTTGTAGATAGGGTGCGAGGCTGTATATCTATATATATATTATGATGTGCTGATTATCGCTTATGTTACCGAGAGAATATTTATTCCCGCTGGAACTTAGACTTTATGAAATGAGGAGGGACATGGATGTAAAGTTGACAAGAACAGGCATTTATGTAGAGATGACAAATTGATGAGATGGACGACAGTATGGTATATTAGCTTCATAGCAAAAAGATGTTGTTGCTATTATATGCAGTGCAGATTGGAACCAAAGGTGCCGAAATAATATTTAAAACTTCATCTTCAAACTTGCGATCAAAACTTCATGAACTATAATAACTAGATTAAATATTAACAGTGCTTTCACTGAATTATATACAAAAATTTTGACATAATGTCCGGCCTGACCACGGCGTCTTTCTCTCTCAACTACATCTTCATTCTCGTAAAGCAAAGCAACAGACTCACTGAATTTGAATTTTTACTCCACCAAGTCAACTCACACACACGCCAAAACTATCCAATCAGAAGAGTCGAAAAAATCCTCTTCTTCTTTTCGTACGGCTTAACTCTCAACCGTAACTGCTAAAAAGCATTAGTGCCACAACTCAACTCCACACGCGAACGATACTGGCGAAAGGAAAACACTTACTCCCTAGCAACAAGTAGCGGAAATTAAGATCTTACGTACGCGAATGTTCTAGAACAAATTTGAATTCCCCTTTTTCCCCACTGAAAAATGCACCCCTTAACCTTGGAATGTCCGCTCGAACGACCCCTACACCAAAATGGGTGACAATTACCTCTTAAGTTGTTGTTTTTTGAACGCACGAAGATGCGATTCAAAATGGCCAGGCATCATAGTGAAAGCAACCGAAGTAAACATTGAAATTAGAGAAAATGTTTAAAAATTCATATCTGCCACGATTTACGTTGAATCTTGCTAGGATTTTGGCAGACTGCATAATTAATTATGTTTAATCTATTGCATCAATTTTAAAACAAAAATAATTAATATTTAAAAAGTAGAAATTATATATTTTAACTTAGAAGAAAAATCGCGGTACTTTACCGGAATCGCTGTCAACAAACGGAAATCTTTAATTCTCTATCCAGAGATTTAAATGCATGATTATAATTTAATTTACAAGTGATTATTGATTTTTAAAAGTGATTTAATTCTAGAAGTTATATTTAATTAATAATATCTTAGAAGAAAAGTTAAAAAGATTAATTTTAAAAAGATAGAAATTATTGACTGTTTAAATAATAACGATTAAATAATTAATTTAAATGTTAATTAATATGAAAACTTTTAATTAATGATTAATAAGGATTAAATATTTAATTTAAGTAAAATAATTAATGAAAACTATTGAATTTAAAAGTATAAATGGAATGTATCATAACAACCATGATTACTGCAAGGCTGATTACTGCAAGGGCAAATGGGGCAAGATCTAAAAAGGCCCCCATAGCCTAAAATCCAGTACTTCTTTCCCTTAAAATGAGTACAAATTGAGACTAGAAAAATGTCATAGAAGACCCACAAAGGGTCAGTCGGGTTCTGGTAACAACTTAGTTGATAGTTTAGTAACAGTAATAAAATGCTAATTTCTAGTTATTTCCATATTTATGATTTACAATTTTGTTTGCCTTATAAAATGGGGTGCAAATTCAAAGTAATCACCATAAATGTCTTCATACAGTAAAACATAAAAATGAATTTTATTTAAATGTAGATATCCTATTTCCTGGTAGGAGTCGCCATAAAAGCAAAAGAAAATTGTGTTAAATCAATACCTTCTTTTTATATCTTAATGTTGTCATACAGCAATACATAATTTAAAAAAAATATATATACACTATATTTCCAATGAAGATTGGTTACTTGCGATTTTAGACGTTTTGTTAAATATCTGGAAAGAAATCCTGAAACTTCAGGAGTGTAAACAACATGATAGACGTCATATATTTCCGTGAAGATTTTTTCTCGAATCCCATTAGAGGCCGTCAACAAATTGAAGAAAAACGAATATCTTTTGGATAACCCTGTAGAAACTAATATTGCAAAAGCATTCAAACTGTAGATTATGATTAAGTGGCTTATTGTAATATTTTGGATTCATTTTTATGAAGATAGCATGTATACTCGAAGAGAAATTCAGGTTTTTATAAAAACAGTCCCAAATTTTACCAAGTTTTTTTGCTTATAATTTGCAGAGTTTTTAACACTTTCCAACCTAGTTGAAAAGTGTTTATGACTTCGGTTTGTCTGCCGTCTGTCCGTGCTCTAACTCCCGTAAATATGCTCGGATGGCTCTGCAATTTTTATATGTTATAGTCGTTATCTATAGCATGTTCCCTATTTCAACGGAAGTGTGTAGCACTTATAGTTTTTTTACAGGGACACTCAAAAGAATTCCGTTACATTGCGGTCTATGGGGAAAACTCATTTGCGGTTTATTTAAATAATGTTTCACTATTTTAAACGCATTGAAATTTATATATATCACTAAGGTGCATTAGAAGAAGCTTATAATGGAATAGGGTGTGCATAGCACTTATAGTTACTTTACAGGACAGTCAAAAGAATTCCGTTACATTACGTCTATGGAGAAAAATCGTCTGCAGTTTATTTAAATAATGTTTCCCTATTTTAAACGCATTGAAATTTATATATATCACTAAGGTGCATTACAAGAGGCTTACTACAGAATAGTGTGTGTATAGCAGTCATCGTTCATTTACAGGGATACACAAAAGAATTCTCTACTGTATGTTATCCATAATTCCTGGAAGTGCGTTTTAAGTTACTGAACGCGATTTTAATTTTAACTCGCTTTTTGTCTATTACGTGGTGTATATAAATTCTGTAGATCCTATACAGGGAAGCACAAAAGTTCGCAAACACATTTCCGTATTATTTAACTCCAGACTGAGAATTTTAAACTGTGCTACGCATTTCCTAACTGAACTAAAATTTAGCATCCTATGTAGTATATATACAAATCTATAGATCCTATACAGGGCTGAATAAAAGTATTCGGATTTCTCAGATGTTATCTTTCAGCTTATTAAACGGTATGATTTGTAAAATTATTTTGGAAGCGTTGGAAAGTGTTACATAATCTATGCATGACGCATGATTTTTCGTTCTTGTTAATATAAAAACAAGTTATTTTCAGAAAATATGACAAACAAAATTGTACACAATACCCTGCAATCAGAATTAAAAAATAATAAAAATTGTATGAAAAATGAGCAGGTTTACTAAATATTGTTTCACTGTGCATGCGCAAATTCAATCAAAATATACTGTGCATAATATATTAGCTAAATCTATAGACCAACTTTTATGAAAGTCTCAAAAACATAGCTTGAAAATTCTGATAGTAATCGTCGATAGAATAAGCTCGAAATTCGCTGTTCCCAAAAAAAAGCAAAAAGATGAGGGGTTGTATCAAATATAGAATGAGAAACACTTCATTCTTATTATGTCAACTTTCATAAGTTAGTATATTTGGATACAACCCCTCATCTTTTTGCATCCTTTTGGGAACAGCGAAATTAGAGCTTATTCTATCGAAGATTACTATCAGAATTTTCAAGCTATGTTTTTGAGACTTTCATAAAAGTTGGTCTATACATTTAGCTAATATATTATGCACAGTATATTTTGATTGAATTCGCGCATGCACAGTGAAACAATATTTAGTAAACCTGCTCATTTTCATACAATTTTTATTATTTTTTAATTCTGATTGCAGGGTATTGTGTACAATTTTGTTTGTCATATTTTCTGAAAATAACTTGTTTTTATATTAAAAACTCTGCAAATTATAAGCAAAAAACTTGGTAAAATTTGGAACTGTTTTTATAAAAACCTGAATTTCTCTTCGAGTATACATGCTATCGTCATAAAAATGAACCCAAATTATTACAATAAGCTACTTAATCATAATCTACAGTTTGAATGCTTTTGCAGGGTTATCCAAAAGATATTAGTTTTTCTTCAATTTTTTGACGGCCCCTTGTGAGGATTCAGGAAAAAATCTTCGTGGAAATATATGACGTCTATCATGTTGTTCACACTCCTGAAGTTTCAGGATAATTCCTCATGTATCTTTCCAGATATTTAACAAAACGTCTAAAATCGCAAGTGACCAATCTTCATTGGAAATATAGTGTATATATATTTAAATTTGGTTAATCTTTTTCTCGCTAGGAAATCAATTATCAGCATAAAAGAAAGTTCAGTTGAATCTGCCCTACCTAAATTTAACCAGGAGTATCATTGCCACATAAGAAAACAAAATCAATTTAAAAAGTGCGAATTTTTATCAAAATATAAATTTGACCATGTTTAGAAGCTTATTCTAAAGATACATAAAAAATCAATTTTATTTAAATTTAGTTATACTATTTCTCAACAGAGGAAGCTATAAAGACAAAAGAATATTGTGCTGAATGTGTGCCACCTATTTTTAACTTCAGTATAGCTGTCATATAGTGAAACACAAAAAAATCCATTTTACTTAAATTTTGTTATCTTGTTTTATCCCGTGGGATGCTATAAACACAAGACAAAATTGTGTTGAATAAGTTTTACCTATTTTTATCTTGAGTATGATCATACAGTAAAACATACAAAAAAGACATTTCTATTTAAATTTGGTTAATATATTTCTTGCTATGGGCTATTTCTTGCTATTGGCATAAAAGGAAGATGAATTTAAATTACCCTATCTAATTTTACTTGTACGGTTTCTATATGAGAAAACATTTTAAAATGTTAACTGTGCAATTTCCCAGGGGTACTACCAGCGTAAAAGAAATTTAATGAGAAAAATTAGACAATAGCAGAAGCTTTTTCTGATGATTTAAGCAAAACTTATTCATGGTAAGTGAGCTTAAAATGCATTCGAAAAGTTAGTTGAAGACACGGGCTATACACATCGATAAATGAAGCATCCTAAGTTAAATAAAAATCATGGACTCTCCCAACAGTAATTGGCGATGGAGTGAGCTATAATAATCTTGAATTCCCAAGAGGTTTGGAAAAAACTGACATGACCGTGCTAAGAAAAATTCTGCTATGATAGAAATTTCGAGCCAGAGCTTATAGCCAATAGCAGACTATCCAATAAAGTCCAATTCTCATCAAGAATATGCCATTTTGGATAGGAATTAAGTGTAAATGACCTACTGTCATTATATGAAAATTCCATGAGTTATCAGAAAGCTTTAAATTTTTTGAAAACCAAGTATGTTAATACACCTTTTAAACTTTTCATTAGAAAATGTTTGTTTTTTTTACTGCAAAGAAAACACCTTTTTTTCTATTCATTCATTTGAAAATATAGCATATTTTTGTTTACATCATAATGCTTTTCTATGGGAATTCTGACAATTTTTAAATTTTACCATTTATTGAAAGGAAAATGACTCCTTTGGATAATTGATTTTTTAAAACTATGGATGCTAAAATTTCCCAATGGAGAGTCCAATTACTCAGATTAGTTTGACATTTTGTCAATACATATATGTCAGACATTCTAAATTATATATATATTTTTTTTTATGGAATTTTGTGCATCTATTCAAAAAATATAAAGTATTTTCAATTTTATATTTTTGTTTATCAAAAGTAATTGTTTTATTTCTCTTACTTCACTAGTTGCCTGACAACTATTTCATAATAGGTCAGAAAGAGAAAATTTATTAAAATCTATCTTGTGCTATCTGTTCAATTATTGATGGCAATTTATAAACCAATTCTTGAGATCTTCCAACATAAGTAGGAATGTATGTACAGAACTGAACCAAACCGAGACACGAAAACATATTGTTATTGCAACCATCACCTTTTATCGCTGTAGAAATGCAAGATTGGGTTCAGCATTAGATTTCTATAAGCATTTTACATCATCCCTGGTGTTAAGACAGTGATGCAAAAATTTCCGAATGATGTAGTTTTCTTCGATGAAATCGATGCAAAATAATATGAAAATACACTTTATAAATTGTCCAGCCAAAGTTCTAGCTACAGCATAATGTTGGCAAACCTCGATTTTCCGTAATAAGATTATTTAAATTTTAAAATACAAACTATCCTTGTATTCGATAACATAAGTAAACCTTTAAAATAATTATGATGAAAATACTTCTGCCACGTATTTGGTTCCAGTTTCAACAAGGCAGACCAGGATATTATTATAATACTAAGAAGGCAACATTTTCCATATTTTGTTATTCTTGTATTACATAACTTAGGATAAGCCTCTACAGCTACACCAGAAGTGGTATTAATTTTTGGACAGACCTGGATCATTATATTCCTCTATTTCTACTCTTACATAAAAAAAATATTTTTTTTTTCCCTTTATCTGATAACATAGGGTTTCAGACTGCTGCTTCCTGGACTATAGGGTGTAATAAAAAAAATTTAAAGACTAAGAATGCATAATATAAGCAAACAGTAATATTAACTGCTTATTTGATATTATCAAATTAAATAAAACACGTTTTTTTTTTTTTTTCAAGAAATACGAATGGAGTGAAAAAAAATATTTTTATTACAAAATGATTTAAGGCACCCTTAAGTACACATTAAAAAATGCTAAAACAAAATTAGTATCCTAGAATACATTGTTACATGATTATCTTAAATATAAAAGTAAACTATAGACATCTACAAAATATGAATTAGACTCAATAGTCTAAATTGCACCTATTCATCAACAACAAAAATGCAATGATAAAGCATTTTCTATGCAAACATATACATTATATGCTACTAAGATATGAAGCAAAAGGTAAGAAATATTTTCAGTGATTCATTGTTAATGAAACAATGAATTTTTTTACAATACCAAATAAAAATTATTCAAAATTGCTCCATTATAACTGAAGCGATATGAAAACATTCATACATTATAATTATACAGAATTACCTGCAAATTACTAAAGATTTCCACCTTATATTTCATATAATAATGATTAATCATTAATGAAGATGAACAAAATGCAGACTTAAAAACAGATAATGAAATATCATCATGTCTGTTTAAAGCATGAAATTAATGCAGTGATGTTCCTCCCATGATTAAAGTTTTATTCATTGCTTACAAATATTAATGATAAATGAATACTTTAATCAAATTATAATAAGACAAATGCTTTGATAATGATCATGGTAGTAGTATCAAATTAACTATCAGATAAAATAGACAAATTTTAGAATTTTTTTAACATGAGACTTTAAAAAGAAATTGTACTGATTATACAGGGTATCTTAAAATCCACATACAAATTTTGAAAGGTTGGTAGTAGAGAACATTGATATGATATGAACCATCTTGGTATTGGAAAGCATGATTGAAATGTCATCAGCAGGAGATAGAAAGGACACAAATATTTATTAAAAACACAATTTAGAAAGCAGTGTAAAATACTTTATTAAGTAACAGTATAATAATTTTAGACATAGAATATGGTTTCAGAAGAGATGTGAAAATTTCAGTCCACTTGTAATGACTGACACCCATATAACAGGTAGTCAAACATTTTTAGATACTTTGAACAGCTATGACTGTGATGTATGTCATGAGGTCCCTGCCAAATAAGTATATATATATATATTAAATACTTTCTATTTTATAAGCATTCAATGTTTATCTTGAAAATCCCACTTAATTTCCTGACTGCAATTCATGATTTAAAAAATTCTATTACAATATATTAATTTGGTGTAGGAAAAATCACTGCTTTTTTTATGCTTGGTAGAAAGCGCAAGCTAGTGAATTTATTAAAAATAATATATAACTTTAGTTCTTTTTTAAGATATGGCAACAGGAAAGAATAAAACAGCATCATTTAAACTACTTATTAGGGATTTCCAAATCGTTTTCTCAATACATAATACTAATTTAATTAATAGTAAAACTGTTAATTAGTAAAAGTGTTTATTTTTTATATTATTATTCATTATACTCTATTATTTTTTTTATTTTCTACTTTTTAGTGTTTAAAATATTGCATTGTTGCAGCTTCATAGCCAGTTGGCCTTTTTTGGAGAGCATGGTTTGCACATAATTAAATCCAGTTATGTTTACTCGAACAATTGTAATACATAAAGAATATTTGGAGATTTATCACCTGTGATGGGATAACATAAAATTGTCTTAAAATTAATTAATGTATTAGTAAGTTCTTAAAATATTAAAATGATGTATTGTTATTGAAAACACACTTCTGCACATAATTTTTATAATTCTAGTATATCAGGAAGTGGGTGAAAACTCTATTACAAAATTCCATCTTTACATACGAAAACAAAGTTGAGTTAATAAATAGAAGAGTAAAAACAACAGGACTTTCATATACAATGATGTAAAAAATCCACTATAAAATATAAAATAAAAACCAACACTAGATAAAACAAGTGAATGTAAGGATTATGTGATGAATCCACCAAGCCAAATCCAAGTAAGTGCTAGCATACAGTGCCACCTCTACGTTTCTGATCATACTTTCCTATATGAATATGGTTCATATCGATGTTAGTTTCTGTATATTTAGAACATGAAATTGGTCAATTGTCGTATGCCTAGAAGTAGGGCAGTTTTTAAAATAAACTATTTGAAAAAGCTCCAGTGAAAAAAAAACAAAGGAATTCTTCAAATTTTGTCTTGAGTTAGGTGATTTCTGAATCATTTAACTCAAACTTAACTTATTACTGATTTCTGAATCTTTTAATTTTATCTATTAGAAAATAGGTCTGTTTTACTTCAAACATTAAAATACATATAGCATCACTTAAAAACTTGTAGATTTTGGACTCTTAATTTATTAAAAATAAACACACAATATCTCTTTTGATTGCATTGGCTTTTTTGTTGAAATTATTACAACAAATCATATTTTGTACTTCAGAGCGTTATTTAAAACTTTTTTTTTTTTAATGGTACAACAAAATATCTGTACTACTTTTTATATGCATAACATTTTATTTCTATGCTTCGAAAACATTTATTGAAAAATAAATTGAACATTATGTTTATGATCACAGTACAAATAACATGCATGGAAGAACTTTCTTACACCACGAAAAAATAATAGAATTTTTGATGTATAAAAATATTATAATACAGAGAGTATATTTCTAACTAATCAATAAAACTTATTATTATGATTTATTCACTAAGAGAGAAGCTCTATATCAATCCATGAGAATATTTTTAGTTCACCAATAAAGGAATATAATTCAATACCCAATTCATTAATGTTTCAGTGCAAATTATTTACATTGTAAAATGTTAGAACTATAATACTTTAAAATGACAATACTGAAGAAAGATTGACATTGTTTAAAATGTATATAAACAGTACTTGTTACCACCAGGCTGTTTTTAAAAATGTTAAACTAATATCCTACTTTAATAATAAATTACATCAAATATCAGATAAACTGTTACCGTAAAATCCCGTTAATCCGCCCCCCTAAACATGACGAAAAATCGTAAAATAAGCAGGGGGGGCGCTTACACGGTATTAAAACTGTAGTATATGATATTTATGGGTGGTGGTGGGGGGGGGGGGGGGGGGGGGGGGAGATGCTAATGGCTGATCATCACAAAGCATGCATTATTTTAATAAAGTAACAAAAGAAAAACATTTTGAAAACAAAATGATAGACAAAATAGAAAAACAGTATAACTTCAGGATTAATGGCGATTTCAGATTATAGAAAATTCTGGATTTCAGTAGCTTTGAAACTGGAATGCATTTAGATAAATAATAACACTAATATCTGTCATTAATATGGTAACAGAAAAATAAAAGGAACCTTATAATTTAAAATAATTAAAAAACACTGAGAAATTGCAGTTGAAAATTCGAGAAGTAATTTCGAGAACTTGTAACATTTTATGTGGTGTCGCCATCTGCTGTAAGTTAGGAAGATTAAATAACCGGTTTTTTTTAATCATGATTTCGTATCTATAAATGTTAAATAAATAATACAAATCACAAAAATTGAGAACATATAGAACGAATTGGTAGTGTTGTCAGATTATTAAAACAAAAAACATTACTACCACAAAGATAGCACAAATTGCACTACAAATTCGATTGTGTATCGGCAAATCGATTGATCTGATCAATCAATCGATATTTTTTGTGATTCGTTTTCATAATAATATTAAATACGACTATAAATTCTTTAATAAAATAAAGAGATTCTCTTTTAATCAAAATATTTTTTACACAGCATCATACACACATTTTTTAAACTTATTTCATGAGAAACTTTCACTATCGATATTTTTATTACCTTCATATCGCCATGGAGATAAATTTACAGCAAAACTAATGTTTGGTTATATTGCTTTTTCAGATCGACAATGTGTTTGTACATGTTTGCGATATATCAAACAATCGTCACGCCTTTCTGATCCGTCGGAAAAAAAAAAAAAAAACACTCGGGAGATAAAATTTTTGGTGTTTATCTTGACGTGCACAGCGAAATTTCTTTGGGGAGGGCGCTTTCTTGGGATTTTTTGAATTTTCCAATTTGTTTACAAAGTGGGAGGGGGACGCTTAATCGGGAAGGGCGGATTAACGGTATTTTACGGTAATACTTGAGTTACCTTCAGGGATAAACTAATTTTCTATTTTTAATATTTAAGATAGAAATATTCATTTAAATAAATAAAAGCTACCCTCAAAGCTAAAGTTAAAATATAATGCAATCCATACTAAGAAGGGAAAAAAAACTGAAACAAAGATAAATGTTAAGGATTAACAATTAATATTGAATCAAAGAGTTAATGTTTAATTTTGGTACATATGTTTTAGAGATTCCAGTTTTAATTTTTTTTAAGTGGTACAATAGTTGACGGCTTTTCCAAATTTTTTGAAGACTTTCAAATGTATGTTAAGGAAGTCTTATAAAAGAATTCAAATTCAAAAACTTGGCACCTACATAGTTCTATGTCTCTATTAAATATCATCCAATATTGAATGAATTAAAATTAATAAATGACTTTAAACCACAAGAAAACTGCAATTTAAACACATAATGCAAAAAGGAAAAAGAAATAATTGTTTTATTTATTAATCAGATATAATCTATATATTTGGTGTTTTTGTTATTTACAAAATGATTATTAAGGCTATAAGATCAGTCAGAGCTATATTTCCTTTCTTCATGTTATGACAGAAGTCCCTCCATTTTCTAAAGATATTTCATGAAAAAATTTAGTTTATTAAATTTCATTTTTGTGTGCATTTGCTTAAACATGTTTATCATTTACAATTTTTATTAAAAATAAAAATTAAATATTTTATTTGGCATAAAATACCCAGAACATGATAAAAAGAATGACTGCTCTCAATAAACTAGAATTTTCATAAAGTTATTTGATGTTTACAACTTTTTAAAATGAGGTAAAATCTCATGTTTAATTTATGCAGTTATAAAAATATTTTATTTTAATTCAACAGGAAGGAAATAAAACAGAATAACTGAACATTTCCCTTCTTTCTCCTTATAATATGATCAATCATTCTGTAAGAAAAGACTATCTCATTGTGACAAGTGAGGAATTCTTTGAATAGACATGTTTTCAAAGTGTGCCTAAATATTTTTTCACACTGCTGACAGTTTAGAAGGAAAAGTATCTTTTTCCCACCTGGACAACAGAATGTAATTTTTTTTTTTCTGATTGTCCAACACTATAAGATTTGTTGCAATAACCTAAATCTTCTACAATATGATAGAAATAAAATTGCACTGATTAAGAATTATAAGTAACACAATTCGCTAAATTAAAATTATTATTCTCTCTGAGACTAAAATTAAAAACAATGCAAGGTAGTTTTCTTTTTCTTTTTTTTACACCTCTCATTCTACATTTGAAAAGTACATGAAATATGCATGCATCTTAAAACAGAAATAACAAAATCAAAACCGATGAAAATGGTACTAAATGATATAAAACTAATAATGAAATTTACTCTTTATAACATGCTAGGATTAAATACTTCATTTAGTGATGAATTATTTATCTTCAATTATATAATATTTTACTTGATTTACATTTATTCATTACTATTTTAAGGCTAGCAAAATTGCACCAATATTATTTGGTCATAAGTCTTCTAATAATATACATACAGAATTACAACTTCTGTAAAAAATTGAAAACACATTAAAAAATAATTATTAAAAAACACAGGCCGGAAATAAAAAAGGATACTCAAAAAACAATACTTAATATAAAATAAAATCATAAGAAAGAAAAATTCTATTAAAAAAATGCACAGTCAAGATCATACATAACAAGTGAAGCAACTTTCAATAAAAAATTATCGTATAATGAGACTAAATGAATCTACCTAAAATGACATTTAAAACAAGTCTAATTAAAATATAATGATCCAAGAGAATCATAATAAAAAATATTTTATAAATAAAGGTGTGTAGTAAGCTACACATAACGTAACTACAAAATTAAATGACTTTGACACATCAGATCAAAATCTGACAACGCAACAGAAAGTTAAAAGATGACAAATGCTAAAGATTAAATTAAAGATCAAAAATTATTTTTTCATACAATGACAATTTAATTTATCAAATATATATATACAGTAGACTCCCTTAAATCTGCATAGCTTAAAACCAGAGGTTGTATGGATTTTAGATTTTTGCAGATTTCTGGTCACTGTTTTGTTTATATTTTTAAACAGTAATTTAAATTTAATAATGCACTCGAAATTATAATGAATGCTTACAATAAAGTAAAATAATAACTTTAAGAAAAAAATTTTAATATTAAAAGTAATGGTTAAGTAAATAATTAATTATGCATAACTAAATATGCATAATGATGAGATAATTTTTCCTTGAATTATTCAATGAAACGAAAAAATAAAGACAGTTGTCACTAAGAATCCACCTCAATATCATAAAATAACAAAGTTATATTTCATGTTTAGTCATTCTTAATAACCAAAAAAGCTTCATTCATACATAAATGTATTTGGAAAAAAGATTGCAATTATAACTGATATCAATGCTATCTTGAATTTTTTCAGAAATAAATTTATAATTTCATCAGGAGAAAACATGAGTAACCAGAATTTCAGATTAAAATGTATACAGAATTATTATTTATATTAATGAAAAAAAAAAAAAAAAAAAAAAAAAAAAAAAAAAAAAAAAAAAAAAACGAATTTTTCACCTAAATCTCAAGTGTAAATTTCATTTTTTACATCTGAAACGATGTGCAGATTTTAGGTATTTGTGGATTTGAGGGAGTCTACTGTATATAATAAACAAACATTAATAAATTATTTTGTTTCTTATGTTAACACATTCACATCGGGAAACGAGAATTCTTGTTTTTAAAAAATAAGCATTGTCACTAGGAAATGAAAAGTCTCTTTTTATTAAAAAACATCATTGACTAAAGGGCATGGTTTCTACCTTACAAAAAATGCATTTATATCATGTTATCCTTATTTTCTTTAGATCGTAACACATTGTATACGAAATCCGTACATTGCATGATATTTACTGATTCATAAACTTGATAAAACTATCTAGGAAACAATTTACAAAAGCCTTTCGGAAGAGGGAAGGAGCTACCGTTGTTTTAATACCATTAAAATATACCATTTTGTAGGAAAAATTGCCTGATGTGAATGTGTTAATATAGCATAGAACTAACTATTTATCAAGAAAGAACAGTTAAGAGCAGACGTGTTCTGAATAATGGGTTAGACAACACCCATTTGATCAGGCTTTCAGAATATATGTGGCTGTGGCATTGTTTCAGATTTAAAATTAATTATTAGATTAATCAGATTAAGAAGCAGATCCAATCAGGATCAAAGATTGAACAGTGTTTGAAAAATGACAGGTTTATAGGAATCCTTAGGAAACAAAAGTTCTACATAAACTTCATCAAAAATGCCTTGCTTATATTTCAAATCCTAAATGTTGGCATCAAGTTATGCCATGCATTTGTTATATATTGAGCAATGCACATGTCAAACTGGCACTGTACAGTGCTTTTTTCCTCGAAAGATTCTTTAGTCAATCAATTGAAAATGATTCTGATTAACTGGTTTTCTAGACAAATGGTTCTATACTGTATAATAAATTTGAGCCTACATCGGGAAAGATATTTATTATGAATAACTATTAGAAATTATTAATCCATTAAAGCCTATTATATGATTTTCTCCACTAGTATAAGATTTATTTTCAAGAACCCACTAAGTGAAAATTCACATGCTCCGAATTTCCTAATTCTTTTTTTTCCACACACATCTTTTCACATAATTTTTCATGCCTAAGACATTACATACCTGAGTAAAAAAAGTCTCAGTTAAACTCTAAGCTTATATTACACAAGGCAACAAAAATTGTCTCAATTGCTGACAACCCGATGAAAATTTATAGCTCTGTTATAATTTTTTTCAAAGTCAAATAAAACTTTTCATTCCCTTAATAACTTTCCATTATTTAATGACAACTATATTTTGACCTCAATCAGATGAGACTAAGAAATAATGCGAAAAAGTCAAGTTTTGGATACTTTACTTTCAGCTTGACACAAATGAAAAATCATCACATATTGTTTCAATTATCATTATTACACACCTGCCATTCTACCTTTTTTTTTTTTTTTTTTTTCCCCCAAGTTTAACATAATTTGAACCAGAAAAAATATTTAATAAAATGTTTCTTCTTTTTAGGAGGCTGTATGTTATAACTTATTTTATAAAATAAAATTCTGAAATTCTGGTTTTGTTCGACATGAAAAAAAAAAAATAAATAAATAAAATCTAGAAAGTTAGCAGCTATGTTACTGACATTGCAACTACTTACTATCATATTCCACTCAGATTTTTAACTGTTGATTATTTTAGTTGTTTATTATTAGACTGTTGATTATTTTAATATGATTCTCAAATGCATAAAAGATTATTCTGTTTTATTTTCCAAATGTGTTTGTAATTTTTCTACTGATGTAGCTATTTCAATTCATTAACAAAGAATGCCACAGAGCACCATCGTAAAATGATAATAGAATCTGCTGTTAGTGACATTTCATATTTGCATGCGACTAAGGGAAAAATATGAATTTTTGTTGCAGGAAATTTAGATGTTTCATGTAACAGAATACATATCAATTTCTGAAAGCTTTAAAAGATAAAAACAAGATTTTAACAAATTAAACATATCTTAAATACCCCATATTCCCTCAATCAAGAACAAACTTTTGAGTAAAAATGTCACAATTACAAAATTACTTTTATCTATACAAGCACAACAGTTTCAGATAATCTAATTCTAATTTCAAATCCCTGAACATTGCTTAAATTATTTATCTGTAAATACAAAAATCCATTGTTATCTGTTGTTTATAGGTTTAGTGTAAAGATTAGTTTAAAACTTCAATTTGAGAAACACTTTATAAAAAATTCATTAAATTTTATAGATAATAACAATAAACTATAGATAAGTTGATTGGAATCCAATTTAAAATACCTGAAATCTGCATATATGGATAGATAGAAATCATATTTATGATTGCAGCTCAAAATAACAAGTTTTGATTAAAAAAATAATTTGAAATGCTACACTCAAAGTAAAATTTGTAAAATGCAAGAAGATTTATTATTATATTTATATTTGAACAGCACCTTCTGATGCAAAAATATACATCTGATACTTTTACAATTTTTTTTAATACTTTACCCACTTTATTACAAGTACATACATACTTAGATGGTGTGAAACAGAATGTTACTAACCCATATAAAATCTATCAAGATTAAATTGCTGGACATTATATAGCTGCCAACTTTTTGTGGGTGTTTTTCTTCAAGTCAAACAAATACAATTTGAAACAGGAAATTACTTAATGAAATGTATCAAATAACTTTAGCACACCAGAATCTTTCATAATAATTTATTATGTTCTATACTTACTGTTACTTAAAGCATTGTAAGAAGTTTTCTGAATTATTTAGGGTTCTTTTTTTTTTCTTTAGAGTTTAAATTAATCTGTAAAGTCTAAAATAATCTGAAGCACCCGCTGCTATGCTGCATGATTTCTGGCTACTGGGGGGTTCAGGGTACCCGAATACCTTAATTAGCTTCAAATGTACAACAGCCACTTGAAACGTTTGAAGTTTTTCAAAAATACCAGGGAGAAACTTTCTGATTAACACTAACTGTGACAATAAAAGAGAACTTCCACAAGTTAACACTCACTTTTAAAATATTCATCATATGTTACAAGCATAATAAAAAAAATTTAATACATATTTATGAAAAATATATTTACTGTTATTAGTGGATTAAAACAATATATAACAAACCAATTCCTTCTCCCTTTTTTTTTTACAAATATTCTACACACAACAAGATGTAGGAACTTTATTTGAGCCTATTAAAAGCAGATTTTCTTTAACTTTTTCATCAGATGTCAAACACGTTACATTTATTGAAATCTTCAAAATTATGTTTTCTATAGCATAAGGACACTTTAATATAATTAATTCATTACATAAATAGTATCATGTTAAAAACAAGGTCAGTAAAATAGATTTTCTTTGAAAGAATGTACACAATATTAATGACTGAACTCTAATTATTACTGTATAACAACCTACCTGAGATATTACAAAAACTTTCAGTAACTAGCAATATAGTAAGTCCCTCATTATATCATGTACCCCAGAAGACAATAAAATAGCATGATATAATCAAGGAAATTGAGTAAACTAAGATGATAGCTTACAAATAAATACTTTATATGTCTCAAACACTAGTTTATATACATATTAAAATTTCTTTAATAAAATTAAGAATAGAGAATTACAGTAATTTATTGTTATCTACATTGATCTTAAAAAGAGAAATTATTAAAGCTTTTTTTGTCCTTTTTAGAAGAGAATTAAAAAGTACAATACATCTTAATGAGCAATACTGAATCAAGCATTTTCTAAGACTCATTTAACTGGACAGATTGATCACACAGTAATTTTAGTTAAATGCCCAGCTAGAGTTTTAAAATGCTTTTATTAATTAAAATCCCATTTATATATATATATATGATTAGCTACTTAAGTTTCTAAAATCAAGAGCTCTCCAAATAAGCTCTGTTTATTTCAATTGTTGTGAAAAATTATGTGTAAAGAAAAACTGATAAATCATCCATTAAAAGATTCGACAGTTATCTGAAAAATAAAACTTGAACAATTTAATTCTCTAAAATTAATAATTAAAATAACATGTTAATACTATTTAGATTTAAAAGTTAATACAAATTTCCTAACTGAATGTTAGCTTATGAATATCGATCTGTGATTCAGATATTTTAAAATACAGTAAAATTTAAAGGTTTATTTCATAAAAAAAAACATTAGTAATGCCCTTTTGTCATGATCAAATGACAGTCATTAGTTTGCTCTGCCTAAAACTGACATTACTATGCTAAAGAAAAATAAAACTACCAAACACAGATATTTGGCATTAATCATTAAAAAACTTACAAACTCTACAAAAACTGCTATGGTTCACATTTCATAAAGAATATTTAAAGAGATCCTAAATGAATTGGCATCCAATATGTGAGTTATTAGTGCAATTGAACTCTGCTATAACGACTACAGTATATGCAGCATCTCTGCTAAAATGAATTTTTAATATGTCAATTCAACAGTTTCAAGATAGGAAAATATATTCAAAGGCTATATATTCATAGGCAAATAACAAATTTTTTTTATTCTTGCTTTATGTAAGCCGGATTAATTTTTGTCAAGTCAATTTTCAAAGATTTCAGATAGATGTACGGGTAGAGCTGTCGCAGACGCACCAGGGTATCTTTTTGGCACCAAAATGGCGATTTTATGCCTGGGCAACCGGCAATTTTGCTTAGTATGGCAACCTGGCAAAGCAGATTCCGTGTGTGTTTTATAATAAATTAATCATTGTGTATGTTTTATTAAAAAATAAACTGTTTCATAATAAAATAAAACTAACATGATGTTTTAGCAAGCCAGGCCTAACAGGTACCAAAAATGCGTTTTTCTCACCAAAATGATGCAAAACCAAAAATCGCATCGGCCTCGCTGCATCTGCAACAGCTGTTCCGAAGTACAGACACTGAGCAAAATCTATCACGAAACAATTTGATTTAATTCAAATAATGATGAAAGTTTGAAGAAACACAGAGAAATTGTTAACTTATATCCTTCATTACAAAACCTAAACTGACAATAAACATCATTGACATCATGCTTATGTATTATTGGCATTCATTAAATGTGATACTTAAATCACATTGTTTGGCCAGAGTTTTGGTTATCACGAATAGTTGATGAGAAAGTAGACAAGTAGCAAAATGTTTTAATTTTTCAGCTTAGATGGCATTAAAATTTAATGTTTAAAGTGTTGAATCTTTTTTTTTGGGGGGGGAGGGGGGGGGGATACATGTCATTATTACAATTTTATTTCTTTTATACAATTAGCAGCATAATTCCTATTATTATTTAGGTAGCATTATAACAAAATTCAATTGCATAAAAATATTGTTAGAAACATAAAAATCAATTTAAGGAAATACAAATGTTAAAAAATATTTAAATTAAAAACTAAACTGAGAGGGAAAAAAAAAAAAAAAAAAAAACATATTTCTTCTACATTCTATTTTGTTAATACATATATATATAATTTTTTTCCCCCTAAAGCTACGAATAGCTGAGATTAATAAAACTAATCAATTCATTCATTGAAGCACTTCATCCGATATGACCTAGTATAGGTATAGGATAATAAAAAAAAAAGCAATACAATTTGATTTAATATTAATGAAGAGCTAAATAATTATTTTATTTTAAATGAAATGAGAAAAATATTTAAAAAGCATCCTTATACATTCAACAGAGAACCATTTTCATATTAATTTCTAAACCTGTTACATTGATACAAAACTTCTTTAAATACTACTTTCAAGATTTAAATGCATGTAAAATACAACTAAATAGACACAAAACAAACTAGACAAAGAAATTGTTAATATGACTTTCAGTCTTGTACTATTTAATTTATTGATATAAAATTGGTTAATAAAAAAATAAATACAATGATTCTATCAAATTAATATCAACTATGTTGTATAAAACAAAATCAGTCATGAAATTTTTTTTAAATATAGGAAACATGACTAGGCACATATATTTTAATATAAAAGCAGAAACATTTTAGAAATATGAACACATTTGAAAACTTTAAAAAATTTGAAAAAAAAAGATTGATAATAAATTTACATATAGTTAGTTCATTTATGCGCAATTTTAGGAGATTGATTTGTAGGAGATGGTGTTGCATTTCGCTGCTCTTCTTCCTTTATTTTCTGCTGCATTTGCTGCAACATTTCTTGCATTCTCCTCAGTTCGGCTTCTTTTTCTTGCAGAATGCGATCTTTTTCATTAATCTCAGGTGATACTCTGGAAAAAAAATAATAAGCATACAATTTTGAGAAATAAATATAAGTAGAAATAAAATATTGTTTTCAAAATGTTGAAAATGGAACCAATTCTTTTACAGAAAATAAATGAAATGAAACAAAGTCAAACTGTGTGGGGAGGCCTACCTTACAGCTTAAGCTCAACTAGTCCTGCCCAATAAAATGAAATAAAAGATTTCCATATATGAAATAATGGTACTTAATTATTCCAGCTGACAATTTGAAGTCAATAATTAATACAAACATCAACCTGGCGATGTGTATATAACTGCCATAATGTTGAATCCTGTGACAGAAAAGTATGCTTTCTGCAATAACTGCATCAATACAAAAATCTTAATGCAGGAATGATCAGCAAAGTTAAAATTTACAAATGGACAAATCTCAAAATATTTAGGATTTTTTTTAAAGGGAAGAGTTGATAGCAGAGTAATTTGTCAGCATTTGCAGTTGCATGCTTGAAAGTTATATTTTTTCCCAAACCTGAAAAGATGTAAAATTTATGACAGCATGATTTTTTTTAAAAATAATAATTAGGAGGCACAGCCCCCTAGATAGTAAATTGTCCCTAAAGCCTGCCAACCCCCATTCAGATTTTGAAGTCTCTAAAAACATGCTAATTTACTGCATTTTAATAAGATGAAAAAAAATAGATACAAAGGTAGAAACTCAATAAACATTCGAAGATAAATATTATTTTAAGAAATGGAACTGGTGAGTGAAATAAACATTAAAAGTGCTTTTAATTTAATAAAATATCATTGTTCACTGTCCTTCCTCCATAAAAAAAAAGAAAAATCTGCTGAAAAAGAATTAGGAACGTAAAGGTTTGAGAAAATCATGCCACTCTGTAAAAGCATAAAAAAACAATTGTTTTCTATATGAAATTTTTCATTTTAAATATGATGACCATTCCATTAAATATGATGGTCATTCAATGTCAAATCAATTCTGACCTCACCATTTTAGATTTTGATGAAACTTACAGGAATCATTCTCCCTGATGATATAAATGAGAATATACTTTTATTATTTTTTTTATCTCAGTAAATTTTCATACAATTAATTTTTTTAATTTCGAAAAATCCTTTTTGTCCTGTATAAACTTTTTCAATTTTGAATTTCTCAAGTTCTATCAGGCGTAGAGAGTTGTTTGACTCCTCATTTTAAAGAAAATTTCATATGGTTTAATTTGATATGCAAATTGACTATGCTTGGTTAAAAAGAAGTTAATTTAATTTAAGATTTTTAAATTTAAGAAAATTAAATAGTGTTTAGAAATTTTGAAAGAAATATGTTTTTTGTAATATTATAAACATTAAATTCTGAAAGTTTTAGAGTGGGATCTCAATGGGGTCAGCAATTATGTTGAAAAAACTAATATAACACCAGTTGGGACTGGTATTTAAAGTTGGCATCTCGCCAACTTTATATGATTGTGCTAAAGATAGATTAATAATAAACGATTAATTTTAAAAGATTAATTTTAAACATTTTTTTTTATAACTGCTGATCCCATTGAGATCCCACTCTAAAACATTCGGAATTTAAAGATTATAATATTACAAAAAACATTTTTTTTTCAGTTTTAAAAAAACACTATTTAAATTTTTTTAAACTAAATTAAATTATTTTTTTAACCAAGCATAGGCAACTTGCATATCAAATTAAACCTTATGAAATTATCTTTAAAATGAGGGGTCAAACAACTCTCTACGCCTGATAGAACTTGAGAAATTCAAAATTGAAAACATCTATACAAGCCAAAAAACTATTTTTTTTTTAATTTAACAAATTAGTTGTATGAAAATTTACTGAGATAAAAAAATTATAAAAGTATATTCTCATTTGTATCATCAGGGAGAATGATTCCTGGATAGAGATGTAAAATTTCCGGAAATTTTGAAGTGGCAGAAAAAAACCAGTTTTTTTTCCGGGTTTTTTCTGGAAAAATTGATTTCTTACAAATGTTTCTCAAAAATAAGTTATATTTTCTTAAAAGATATAAAATAATAAACATTTTTTAAATTTCTGCATACTAAAGAAAATATTTTTTTTCCCTTTACATATTACAAAAAAGGGAAAAAAAAAAAAAGTCAGCTTTTAAAAGCTAGCATTTCAGTCTCAGAATTTTCACAGTAGCTTTTCTTGCTTAATTTAACACCATTGTTTGTGTACTATATCATTCTCTGTTGAAATGATTTTTCATTTGCATTTGTTCAATTACCAGTAGAGATAATTAAAAAAAAAAAAAAAAAAGAAAAAAAAAAAAAAAAAAAAAAAAAAGAAATCGTATGAGTTTTAACTAGTATTACTGCAGTTTGAAAGCAAATTTAAATCCACATAGTATTGCTTTGTATATAAATGACGTCATCTTAAAGAAACAATTATTGTAGTTGTGACATTATAAGTATTATAATTTTTATATCTTCTATTGCTTAAAAATTGATAATAATTTACAATATTACAATTTTATTTTCGTACAGTTAGAATTTTCATTTATTGTGTATTTAGTTTTGGTATAGCTTTCCAGTCTAAACCTAAACCAAGTTTTAGATCCTTAATATGAAAGTAATACATATATTATGTATATTTCTTTATTGAAATTTATAAAACAGGTGGATTGTTTAATACTTCAAAATATTTAGTTAAAACATTTTTTATCAGAAAATTTACATTTTCTTTGCAAAGTTTATTTGTATGCATTTATATATATATAAAAAATACAGTTAGACAAGTCTTAAAATCTATATTTAAGGAAAAGGAAGAGAAGAGAAAAAAAAGCTTGAAAATACTAAATAATTTCAATTGCACATAAAGGAATGCATGTTATTAAAAAAAAACTTGTTTCTAAAAATAGTTAAATATTTCTGGCAATTATTATCTGATTACATGAAAAATTGCAGCTATGCCAATAAAAATAAATGCCTGTTTCAAATTTTACATTAAATTTCGGTATATTATTGAAATAATATTGCACATGATCTTTCATTTTTAGCAAGTTGCATGAGTATGTTTAATTTTTTTTTTTTTTTTTCATGCGATCTTGTTTTTGTGAACATTTTGTATAAAAAATATTGCCTTATTAAAAAAATCATATAATATTGCCATAAAAAATATAATCAAACTTTTGTGAATTAGAAATTATTGTTATATTTAGGTTCTTATTTAGATATTTTTAATAAGGTCCTTCATAAATACAGTAGTGGCCAAAATTGTAGAAACTTTTTGGAAAAAATGCTTTTTTGAAGTTTGATAGCTCATAACACCCAATATTTCTTAGTAAAACAATAAAAGCTATATACCACTGGAAAGATAATTTACTCAAAAATATCATGCAATACAGTTTGATCAATTATAATTATTTTATGAAACATAACTGCCAAATAATCAGAAACAGACAGTAAAACCTGGTTAGGTTGATGATAATTTTTTTTGTCTTGAATGTAGCCAATGCATATGAATGTTTGGAGTGTACAGACAGATTCCATTTTATTTGGTAATATGTCAATCAAAGCTAGGGTAGGATTTCAAAAAACGCCATATTTTGGTACTTAGGAGGATTTATATCACTTTTTTATTATTGCTATCAAATTGCTAAAGTTCTTTGCCACCTTTCAATTTTTGAGCTAGTAAAGCATAATAAAATTAACAAAACATCATAAAGAGTTGATTAGTTACCCAGAAATCAATGTGTAACAATATTCCCAAAAAGGTTTCCACAATTTTAGCCACTACTACATATACAGCTAGCTAGGTAAGACATTCATTGGCGATTTCAGCTGTTATGTGACATGTTTTGTTATTCTAAAATCATCACATTTCTGGAGGATTCAGAATGGAGATTGAAAAATATTCCGAATTTTTTGAAGGATCCTATGTTTAACCCTCTAAGCGTGTAGAACGTAATATTCCGTTCACTAAGCTCCAGGTTTCACTGCAATATATACAATGTTTAAGATAATATAATTCTATAGATTTAAGGAATTTTCAAAACATTGAAGAATGATTAATACTCTCAAGGGTTATATTCATATTTGTAATTAAGTTTTATTTATAATGCTGAAAGAATCATATTTTTTTAGCATTTAAAACAAAATGCAGAGAAAACAACATTACAATTTTACCCTTTTTCAAAACGCTCAGAGGGTTAAAGGTGAAAAAATTGTAAAGGATCCTTTAAAGGACTCAAGTTCTTCCTAAACTGCTTACAGGTCATATTTTCTATGTTAACATTTTCATGGGAGACACTGAACATGAAAAAACAAAGAAAAAATATCAGAATGCAGCCATAATAACATTTTGAATATATTATTTTATAAACTAAATTTCAATTTTTCCAATTCGAAAAAATTGAAAAATAACCCTTCGGAAAAAAAAGTTTTTTTCCTAAAGTTTCCAGTTTTTTTCTGAGCATTCCCATCTCTATTTCTGGAGGTTTCATTAAAATCTGAAATGGAATCTTCTAATATTGAAAATTTTTGGTTGATTTGACATGAAATGACCCATCAATCAAATCGCCTGAACCAAAATTAAATGACAATCTATTCATTCTTGACATCATCACGGAAAACATGAAAAACAGAGAATAGCAGCACCATCTGTTCAGCAGCATACATCCAAACCTAATAAAGATCTGTTTATTTTAAAGTTTAACATAATGTGAAGTTTGATTAAATTCCATTCATTAATTCTTAACATATATCTGTTGCGGAAATCATGAACAATGCAGCTAAGTAGTGCCACCTGTTGGGCAATTTATGCCACAATCTAACCAGCATCTGTTTATGTAAAGGTCTAACAGAATATGAAGTTCCGTGCATTAGTTCTTGAGATATAGCTTCATTGAGAAATCGTGAAAAATGCAGCAAAGTAGTGCTACCTATTGGGCAATTTACATAAAAAAAAAATCAGCACCAATTTATATCAAGGTCTAACTGAATCTGAAATTTGATTAAATTCCGTGCATTAGTTCTGGAGATGTAGTGCCCACAAAAGTTTTGTCACATACAGACAGACATTTTCTAAAAACAGTCAAATTGTGTTCAAGACCTAAAATGTATAAATCCATAAAAAACCAGAAGTCGAAATTTTTCATGAATCCAATGCTTTTTTCTTGTAAAGATAGAAAAAAGTAAATTAAATTTTTAAATATTCTGTTAAACATATGTACAATTGTCAGTATTTTTTTCACAAAAAAAGGAAAAAAAACTGCCAACCTGGAAAGAATGAGTTACAGGACCAGCCGAAACTACAGAAAGTTTGGATCCACCCCGACTCTATAGAAATGAATTTAAACAGAGCCAGGCCAATGAGACTCTAATGAAAGGCCCCATGGATATATATCTAGTAAATTATGATGCACCCGTCATCGATTTTTTTTTGTTAAGAACAATGAAAATTTAGTAGAAATTCTGCATGTATCATGTATCTAACTCGATTTTACCCGAACCTGAACCAGAGTTCGGGAATGACACTAACATTCTTGGTTTTATTTTTCTTTACTTTGTGTTTCGGATTAAGACTCCAAATGAACGAATCAGCAAAATATTAGATTGTCTTTTTCATTTTTCCAGTTAATAAAATAGATAGCTTTTAACCTATGCTTTAAAGAACAATATCCAACAATTCTAAGAATAAATTAAAATCGAAAAAAATTTTGTTTCCTAGAATTTGTACACTTTTCATTCTCAATTATTTAGTTATTTTTATCCAAAACAGAACTATTTCACTTTAACTGCAGATTCTTTTTGTTTTCTGCTCAAAGGTCTGAAGTTTTCTGAACTGAAAACAGAACTCTCAGCACTAACTTTGACTAGACGTTAGTACTTGGGAAGCACGGATCAAAATCAACCTGTCACAGTGAACAAGTAGAGGCTTCGCCAACATGAAAAAAAGGCAAAAGAAGAAGCAAGCTTTACCAGTAGCAGACTCTGGTTGCTTGCGAGCCGAGCTTCCTAGCTGCGGAGCTCTAGTTAAACTTAGTTCTTTTGTAAGAATCTCAATCCAGTCAAAGGATAAGACAGATCAGTATGCGCATTTCAAATTGTAGCATGCACTTTTAACAGGGGACTTCGTATCATGAAGAATGACGGAATTTTTCTTATGGCAAAATGTTACAAGAGAAAATTATCAAATTGGCACTATTGGGAGTCATTTTGTTAAAAAATGATCATTTTGGCGCAGAATGGTGCAGGATAATCAGTTTTGTGCAATTGGCACAGCTGTTCCATCACTGTGACTGCCCATAACAATCTAATAAAGTATGTGCCGGCAAAAGATGGTTAAATTCATAAGTATAGTTTTTGATCATATAAAACTTCTTGCCCAATTTCAACATCGAATAGCACTTAAAATAATCCTTTGGTTTAAAAATATAGTTTGCTTCAGCATGGCTATCTTGCATTTCTGTATAAAACTTTGTTTTTATGTTTTTATAAGCAATCGTATTTTGCATTATAAGCTGATAAAGTGAAAAGTACATAGTATGTTTAAAAACAGCAGCAACAGCATTAGTAACTTTTAGAATAGGTATAGCTTTCTTTTCTGAAATTTATCTTATAAAAGTTAAAAAAAAATAATTCCTTTGTGTATTTAGAAATCCATTTTCAGTTTTCAACTCAAATAAAATTGTGTTTTTAATGAAATTATTATACTTTTTATTTATATTTTATTTTCTACCTTTTAGAGTTTAAAATACTTCATTGTTGCAATTTCACAGTTAGTTGAACTATTTTATGGAGTGTGTTTTGGCACAAAAATTAATTCCATTGTTGTTGTAAGCCATATACAGTTATAAACATAAAAAATATTTGGCGATTAATCACCTGCTCTCAGCTAAAGGAAAAATGCTTTATAATTGAGCTCTAAAGACATCAAAATGTTGGATTGTCACCAAAAACACACCTGTGTGCATAATTTTTTATAATTCTAGCGTATTGGGAAGCAAGTGAAAAATCTATTATAAAATTCATCTTTACATATATGAAGAAAGAAAAATGAAAAATGGAGCCAATATTGTAAGAGAGCGGTACATTTGTTTCAGCTAGTATAGGCAGTTTAAGGAAGAACAACAATTCCATATTCCCTGATTGGCATGATATTGGAAAATATTACTTCTTTATCTTGGGCGATTTACACTTAAACCTAATTGGCACCTATTTATGTCAAAGTTTAAGACAATAATATAGAGTTTTTTATGAAATTCTGTACATTAGTTCTTGGGATACAGCTATCACTGAAATAGTGAAAAATGCAGCATAGCAGCGCCACTTGTTGGGTGATATACACCAAAACCTAATCAGTACCAATTTATGTCAAGGTCTTACTCACTCTGAAATTTGATTAAATTCCTTGCATTAGATCTTGAGATAGAGTGCCCATAAAATTTATGTCACATACAGACACACAGACCCATGGACAGACATTTTCTAAAAACAGTCAAGTCGTATTCAGAATCTTCTAAAATGTATAAATCCGTCGAAATTTCTTACGAATCCAATACTTTCTTCTTATAAAAATAGAAGAAAGAAAAAGTGAGAAAGGCACACTCGAAACAAAAAGGTAACACATGAACCAGCTCATTTATTATGATAAATATGTTAAATGTTTTAAATTTAAAACAGTAACAAATTAAATCCTTTTAAATATGACAAAAAAAAAAAATCACCTTAAAATGGCCATCTAAAATAGTTTTGAAGGACAAAGAAATCTCATTTTAAAGTGCAAATTAAAGCACATTAGAAATGAAAAAAAAATGTATATTGCAACATAAACAAAAAATCACTATTTTTTTTTCTATTACAATACTTACGAAGGTTTTCTTGCTGTAGTCTTTCCAGCCAATCTTTCTGAGCGATAATTTTCATAATGGAGATCTTGGGTAACCTCTTGAAGGTCCTGCATGTGAGTCCTATTTCAAATAAATTGTAATAAAATAAATGAAACTTTAGTGGCATTCCAAAATTCTAGCATAATTCTTCACTAATAATAGGGGAAATAGAAAACACTCAGTTTTTGCCAATTCTTCAAAATTACTTAAATTAGTCGAACATGACTGAACAGAAATGGCATCAAGACTTAACTTTAAAATAAAAAGATTAAAAAACAATATTAAATTTAATAAAATGACTACAAAATAGATTTCATTTATTATGCTAGTAATTTTTCATTAATTCAAGGTAAAATTACAGATTGAAGGGAAATTAAAATTATAGGCAATTAAAACAAATGAAATCTTTAGAAATTTTTCCAAACGAGAAAACATACATAAAATACAAATTTATAAAAATATATTCATTACCAGGCATACTATTTTATGTTTGATACATACACAAGCATAGTGCGGAGCTTAATAAAATCACAGTGGTCAGGGTTTTCAATTTCAACTACACCCCAAGGATAAAGTCGGCCTCGAACTTTGCGACCTTTCACCTCTATAGTAGGAATAGCTGCTGATACAGCAAAAGGCACAGCTTCCTGAAACATGCAAACAAAAATTAACTTTTAACTAACAGAAAACTGAAAAACAATACAAAAAATATACAAATATATACATATAAACACATTTGCAAGACTGGATAGAATTTATTACAAATCACAGAAATAAAATGAAATAATTTTATTTGCTTACAAAAAAGAAATATGTATGTTACGTAACAATGTTATTATTAAAACAATCTAACCCAGTAATATCATTGTCACTTAGCATGTATGAAACATAAAAGAACAGTTTAAACCAGTAGTTCCTAAACAACAGGTCACAACCCATTGGTTTATATTTTAGTAGGTTGCAGAGCAATCGGTCATTTCATCAAAAATATATTATCAAAATTAGCTGTTTTCAAGAAAATTGAGAAAAGACAGTGTTTAATTAAATTTTGCTTTAGGCTAAAATTAAAAAGTTTAAATCCTGATATATTACCTCTCATTAATGCAAAATAATTTCACAAATTGTATATCAGCTTTTTAATTGAAATTTTTTATAAACTATGGGACTCAGCCCAAAACCATTTCGGACTCAGTTTTTATACTGGTCTTCGGGCTCGGACTCAGAGTAAAAATTATATTTATTCACAAATTGAAAAAAGGAAAAAAAAAATTGCTACTCAAAAAACAAGAATGCAGTCTAAGTTTCTTAATGTGTTTTGCAATCCCTTAATAATCATTTTAAAAGGGAATTGAAGTTTTATTAATGGGACATTAAGAGAAATATTCTATCTGATTATAAAGTCTTTACATGGTCAGCGTCAGTAACATTAAAACTACTCGTTGGGGGCCACCATATTTACCCATCATGGATATTCATAACATAAAATATGAAAATAAAACATGTAAACTTTTCATAAAATGCATTGCAATTCGAATCAAATCATGGCTTGAGGACGTCATAAACTTTAAATGCTCCATTACTGAATTGCGTAAAAGAAACATCCTTGTAATTCTGAATACAATAATCCTATTAACTAGCGGTTTGTTGCATCTGATTAAGCGTCTCATTTCCAATTAAAATATATCTTTGAATTGAAATTTGGATGAAATACAGTGTCATGACGAATCGAAGAGTGTAGAAAATAGGATTACACATATCTCGGCAACTCATTATCCGATCAATTTCATTCTTTAAGCAAAATTTATGTTTTTTTATTGTCTTTTATATTCACTCCATAAAATAAACAATTTCAAGAATTTTTATATACCTTCTATCAGAACGAATAGTTTGAGAGTCCGAAAAAAATAGTTCCGGAGCATCGAGGTTACTGAAATTCAATAGGTTTCTTCTCATTATTACATACTAAGTACGTACCCAATTTCAAGTCTCTATCTCAATTTGTTTGGGAGATACAGCATTTACAGACACACACACAGATGAGTGGCAATTTTTTTTTTTTTTTTTTTTTTTCTAAAAATATGTTTTTTGGGATCTCCAGTATCTGAAAACTGAAATGTGTAAATCCGTCAATTTTTTTTTTTAGATTTTTAAAACGATTGCAAGACTTACTGTATGATGGGTAAGTAAAATCATCTGATTTCTGATATCTCTTGTCTAGCTTCATTTTCTGTTTGAAGTCTTTTTCTAGAATTACTAGAAAACAGAACTCATGTCTTTCTGCCATAGTTGTACAATATTTTAAAAGAATAAGATTTATGACTTTTGCAGATTTCTACCAGTAGTTGGATATAAAAAAAATTGCCATTTTAAACAGCTTTTCAGGGACATGAAAATCATGAAACAGTCATGATGAAGTATTTAGAATTAATAGTTATTTCTATGCAAGAAGATATTTTTAAATGAGAAATTTAATCTTGAAACAATTTTAAAATGTAATCACAATATTCTGAAACGTAGTTTTGGTATCATGCTCGGACAGAAAATGACACAAAACTTTTCAAGCTCGGGCGAGCTTGAACTTTAACTCATCAGACTCGGGCTCTGAAAAAAAGAGCCTGAACATATCTCTATTGCCCATCCAAATGTCGCAGGCACTAAAAATATGCTAATTTGCTGTGTTTTAAAAAATATTATTTGATTACGGAAGTTTAAATTATATTATCAGAACCAATCATGATCATCCTGAATCGGGTTGCCATTAACTTCCCTTTAACTGGAGGATGTTTCAGTTTCCAAGATCGCATCCACCACTGTAACGAAATAAGTTTCGTGAATGCTTAAGAAAGATCAATTACACATTTGAAATTCCACTTGTATAAAATGGTTAAGTAAAAAACGTCACTGTTTCCTAGACTTTTATAATGTCTAAAAGAAAAGCTTTCTTTTAGACACTCTAAGAAAAATCATTTGAAAAATGACATTTTAAATATGATGTAATTTTCCTTAAATTCCTTCCATTCATAAAAATTTAATTATTTTAAAGTTTTTTTTTTTTTTTTTTTTCACGTGTAAATATATTTAGCAATTGAAAAGGGTTTAAATACATTATTATTTGAGCTTTTTAAAATCTGGCAACAGTAAAAAAACTATTTCAAATTATGAATTAAATCTCTATTCAGATAATGAAATGTTGAATAACAAATTGGAAAAATCAAAAAATTAAACAAATTTAAAAAATGACTGCCAAATATATGCCTGTAAACGATTGTTAAATGGCTATGCATAGGTTTGATCCTATAAAACTTAATGTAACTGAACTATCTTGACCAATTTCAAAATTATATAGTATTTAAAATAATTGTTTGATTTAAAACCTGTTGTCTGTTTCAGCGTGTTTATTATGTATTTCCCTATAAAACTAAAATTTTTCATGCAATAGTTTTTACAGAATAGACCAAGAAAGGGAAAAGGTCACAATAAATTCAATTATGGCAGCAGCAGCGGTTAGTTATTTTTTTTATAGAACAGAAATATACATTCATTAATAAACATATTTTCTTTACGTGATAAAAGATGCTTTTGTTTTATGATTATTTCATTTTCACAATATAACTAGTAAATCTGCAGATCAGGAGCCTCAACGTCAGCTCTAAATGACATTGGTTTTTAAATCTCAAATTTCATATTATTTAGCATCTTAGAATCCACAATTTAATTTTTTTATATTACATACATATTTATAGGCATGTACCATACTTCGGAGGTTTCAGAAATTAGAAGCATTAAATTAAACACTGTTTACACAATGATATTCTGAAATTCTTATGAACTTCTTATTCATGTAACTTTTTAGATAAAAATATAAACTTGTATCAAAATAAATTCTCATTTATGTCAGTAGAACATTAAAATCTCCCAAAAATAATTTATTTTGCTAATAAAATATTGCAGCAAGTGAGAGTTACTTGAATTTTATTATTTTGATATTCTTTGAAACAGGGTTGCTAAGCAACTAATAAATTAAAGAACAAAGCAAAAAGAAATTCATTTTAAAATTTGTAAAATATATGAAAATAAATTGTTTCATATTTCCCGAACAGATGCAAAAAATATTCCAATAATTTAAACAATTAATTTCTAAATTCTAATAAATGTATCGGCAAATTTTCAAAGCTATTGAATATATTTAAAACCTCCGTATACAAAAATTAGCAGCAGTAATTTTACGTTTAAATCCATTATTCAAATATATGATTTTCATTTCAGTTAAAAAGGAAATTTGAAAATCGTCTGCATCCCCATAGGAAAGCATTATGACCTAAAACGAAATGTTCTATATTTTTTGAACGAATGAACCAAATATAACTAAAAACTATACAGCTAATTCAGGGTACCTCACCAACATACTCACCAAATATCAACCTAATTGGACGCTTTTTACGGCAGTTATTGCAGAACAGACAGACAGACAGACAAACAGACGGAAACCAAAAACTTTTCGCGTCTCCACAGTGAGCCTCAACTGACGTTTCGGCAATTACCAATTACTATAGTCATGTGTATATTTTATACAATAGTTGAACCTTTTACACAGGATAGATTATGTAAAAGACTACAGTGCATAATTTAGAAATGGTATATCAGTAGTCATATATAACTAGCTGGCTTCGCCCGCTAGCGGGACCCTAATTTACACCGGTTATTCGAATCTATGAAAATCTATTAGTTCCACCTTCCACTGCCCTTTCTTATAAAATGTTCAACTTAATATTAGATTTAAATTTTATTTCTCAACATTACGGTAAAATACATTTCATATGCTTCCTTCTTAGACATTTCTTAAAATATAATTATATAAAATATATTTTTGCATACAGCTAATCCAAGTTGTTTAGTAGGAAGGGAAAACTATACCAGGAAAGTTACAGGGAAGTTAATGATGACAAAAATAGAAACCGAAATGACAACCAGAACTGTTTACCTTTTTAAAAATAATAAATGAATATAGTTATAAACACCAATCTACAGTAGAAACTCATCATATTTTCATATATAAAATAAAAACCAGAATTTCATTGTCCCATGTAACTTATTAAAACTAAACTAGAGTAGTAATAACTTAAATCAGAAATCTAAAATATATTACTTTAAAGATGTTAAATTTCTACAAGATATACTTTATGAGGCAAATTTCGATTACAAAACCCTTTAAATAAATACCAGGATTAAAAATTTGGCTTGGGATTTTAATTTATTAAAATAAATAATGAAACAAAATAATAAATGAATGCAACTGGGAAAAATGAGATGAAAGAAATCAAACACATTAAAACTATATACAAAATCAAAATGTTGTAATTTTTCTGACTTAAGTACAATTTACAAGCTATTCTGATATATTTTAAACAGTAAGACTGCCGCCCAAAAAAAATTAAAAATTCAGAGAATTTGACAATGTTGCTTACTTTCAGTTGTTTAACTTGTTCTTTATAGTCTTCATCTTCATCGGAATCACAGTCGGGAAGAGGATAGATTCGAATGCCATTTTCGTCAATCTCATGCATTATCTGTAGTTTAGAAAAGAATTTCAAGAAGAAAGCAAAAACATTTATACAGCAATAATAACTACAGTTCCATAACAAATAGCACCAAAATGGTTAATGTAAGTAAAAAATTATTCAATTCAGCCTTTTTATTTTCTTCAATATTGTATTATTTAAATCTATATGGTCTATCGTTAAATAAAAGAAAAATCGGTACTTTTCGGTTAGCCGGGCGCCAGTGATATATATACATGTATATATACGCACACACACACATATACACATATCTACGTATATATATAGATACATACACATATATATACACACATATATATATATATATATATATATATATATATAGATAGATATATATATATATATATATATAGATAGATATATATATATATATATATATATATATACATATGTATTTATATATGTACATATATGACTGGCGCCCGGCTAACCGAAAAGTACCAAAAAATCATTTAATTTTAAATTAAATTTAATTCTTCATAAATAAGAATGTTCAATTACACTTCTCTTTGGGTCATTTACATATTGACGTTGTAAAATTTAGCATATTCTTTAAAATAATAACTAAAAGTATTTCAAAATATAAATTTTCTTAATAAGAACCAAATTACCTTCTTTTTAAGTTGCATCACTTCTTTTTTAGTCAAAGCATCTGCTTTAGCAATGACAGGCACAATGTTCACTTTCCCATGCAACTGTCTCATAAACTCTATATCTAAAGGCTTCAATCCATGGCCGAATGGAGAGATAAAATAAAAGCAACAGTGGACACGACTATCGTTGATGTTCCGTCGATTGAGACCACTTTCATCTCTAAGGAACCTTTCAAATTGGTCATCTATATACTGAATGATGGATTTGAAGCTAGAAAGTGATGAAAACAGACTTTATGAACATGCATACATGAAAATAACCTTGCACACGCATAATTTATTATGCTGAAAAACTAGGGATCAAATAGAACTTTCATGAGACTAAATTTTCTAGCATTGCACTTGGGAAAAGAAATACATATGAATACAAAAAACATTTATAACACACTAAAAGAATTTTCTGTGCCAATCTGAAGCATCAAAATTTATCTGCAATAAAAACAAACTTTTCATGATTTTTAAAAGCATCACATCACACCAATCTTAACATTATGTACAAAACTAACTGATTCACAGCTAATACAACTCAGCTACAGTCACATATCTTTATTATTAATGTTCGGATACGTCTGTGTGTGTGTGCGTGTGTGTGTCTGTACGTGGAAAAACTCTGCAACCGTAGCGAGTAGCAAAGCGCTTTTTGTTTAAAAAAATTCGGAAAAATCCCGGGATTGGTGATACTCAGTATCGAAGAAATCGGCCCCCAATTAAGGGAGTTATTAATTAACAAAGTCTCGAAAATTAGCGAAAAAGGAGCATTTTTTCCAAAACAAAGAAACGATTTCAGGTTTGACTTGAACGGGGCCCTCCGTCGAGGCTAGCAACCGAGCCAATCAGCTTTCGTTTTCCACCCGCATCCCCATATTTTTCATTCCGGCTCTGATAAACATGGCGTACTGGAAGTTTTCCAGCCTTTTTTCAAAAAATCGCAAAAATGGTCAGATCGGCACGAAAATTTGCAGACGGACGTAAAAAAAAATCGCGAATTCATGAAGGTAAAATTCGTGAAATTCGACCAATTAGAAGAGAAGTTATCAATTAATAAACTTTTAAAGATCAGTTTTAATTTCAATACTTTAGAAGGCGTCTAACGGCGACAAACGTCTGCTGAAGAAATAACAAAACAAAACATTTTTTTTTTTATAGTGGAAGTATTCCAGGTCTATCAATTTTTTTTTTTAAATATTACATTTATCGATTTGAAAATTATACATCCATCCGTAAATTTTCACAAGGATTCTAAATATGCAATTTTCGAATTTCTCCGATAATTAGGACAGAATTTACAATTATTTTTTTATTTAATTAGACCACTTAAAAAGATTTTATTTGGGAACACCTGATATCTCAGTTATAATTTCATTAGCACAGACATCACGGCGTTTCTTCATGGAGATAAAACAATTCCTTTTTAAAGGAACTGCGGTTTCTATAAGCTTATAAATTTTTTTAAAATAATAATTTTTGGATCTGAAGAAAACGCATCCTTGCTCAGAGTAGGGTGACATTCCAGGGATTCAAACAATTTTCGATTTCGGACCATAATTTTTGATTTTAGCAAAATCCCGATTTTTGTATAGGAAAAAAAAAAAAAAAAAAAAAAAGAAGCTAAGGAATTATCTATTTCTTTTCAAAATATCTCCTGTCGTATGGGTCCCATCGCGACGCGGTTTGGCTAATTTGACTCGACATCGATAGAGCTTACCGATTTTAGTTCCTTCTTTCACCACCAGGGGCGAGTTTTTTTTTCTCTTAAGTATGGTCCGTTTCTATAACTGAGAAAGTATGTTACGGATTTTCACCATACTGATTCCAAACATCACAATTAAAGTAATAAGGACCCGGACCCTCTATAACATTTTTTAAAGTTTCTAAGTTTATACCACTCTTTTCGAATAATAATATCAGATTTATATATTCATTTCATAATATCTCGAGTTCTGCGAGTCCAATCGCAACGCGGTTTGGCTCATTCGACTCGATATCGCTAGCGCTTACATACTTTAGTTCCAAGCTTCACCACCAGGGGGCGCTTCCGGAAAACGGGTTGTACGGGCCCGATTACGACGGGGTTTCGCTCTTTCGACTGGATTTTGACAGCTTTACAGATTTCGGTCATGTTCGTATAGAACAGATTGCGTCCCCTGGTGGTGGAAGGTGTAATTAAAGGATTTTTCAGCCAACTCGGGTTCTATGGGTCACATCACGACGCGGTTTGGCTCAATCGACTCGACGAGGGTACTAGAGCTATAGAGTCGATAGAGGGTACTAGAGCTTATCGGTTTTAGTTCGTTTTTCACCACCAGGGAGCGTTTTCTTATCTCTGTTTCTATGGCCCGGATCACGACGGGATATGGCTCATTCGACTCAACGTCGATAGATGATACTACAGCTTATCGATTTTTGCTCCGAGTCTCACCACCAGGGGGCGCTTTCCTATCTCGGTTTCTATGGGAAGGATCACAACGGGGTATGGCTTATTCGACTCGACATCGATAGAGCTTACCGATTTTAGATCGTTTTTTCACCACCAGGGGGCGCTTTACAATCTCCAGTTCTACGGGCATGAAAACGACGTTGTATGGCTCATTCGACTCGACATCGAAAGCGATTCAGGGAAACGATTTCAGTTATGATCGTATAAACGGATTGCGCCACCTGGTGGCGGAAGGTGGAACTAACGTATACTGCAGCGCGTGCGCAGCACGACTGCTATACGGTGCCGCAGGCAGCGGGGACCGAAATCACCCACTCGTGGACAACCACCCGTGAGGTATAGGAACAATAAGTCCACGAGGGGAAAAATAAATGCTACCCGACACCGATAGCACCCATCCGTTCCAATCCCCACCGCAGGAGGCACCTGTTTATTAGATTTGAAACAATTCGGAGGTTCGTTCGGTTAGAGGTTTGTACTATTCAATGTGCAAATTAAGGGATTATCCAGTGCGTGCGCAGCACGACCGGTATACGGTGCCGAAGGCAGCGGGGACCCGGGTCAGAGGTACGTCCGGTTCGAGAATTTACAAGATTCGAGATTTTCTACAATTCGAGGCACCGATGTAAATTACGGGCCCGCTAGCGGGCGAAGCCAGCTAGTATATATATAAATACACAGATGCAGTTAACAGTGATTGAAACAGCGGCATGGTAACAGTCAATTAACATGACACTAACAATGCTGAACATAGGATATTATCTTTAAAAAAATGTAGTAACATGTATGATAAAGCATAAAATTATGAACAATATACACAGAAAAAAATTCTGCAGTTTAAAATCTAATTTGCAGTTAATACATTATACCAGTGATTCTGGGAATGTGCTATAGTACATCATTTAAACAAAAATTTTGAGAGGAAATGCACAAGAAAATTGTGGTACGTCCTGACGGAGCAAGGTGTATAATTTTTTGCTTGTAAGATCACAAAAGAGGTATATTTTGTATTAAATACACTGAAGCTGTCTTACTTTTTAAATATCCACTTTTGCGAAAATAGAGCCAATTTTTTAGAAGTGTTTGGGTCCCAGGATACCAGAATGACAAAAGTATATAGTAAAACCTATGAAAATGTTCATTCAACATTTTATCTTCATTTGATTTTGACTTTGGGGAGGCCTTTTTATAACTTAAAAAAATTTCTCCAGTTAATCACCTTTGTAGGACTCTTCCTTTTTTCAAATGCCTGGCATTCCTTTATTTTAAGATAATTTCCTCTCTCTCTTCTTTGCTTCTATCACCTCCCACTAATTATGACTTCCTGACTGCTAAAGAGCAAAATTAGTGTCGGCCACAACCACCAACTACACTACCATAGGCGTAGCCTCGGGGGGGCATGAGGGGGCACGTGCCCCCCCAATTTCCTGAAGATTAATTTCTAAAATATGATACAGTCATTTAAGACTTGTCTTGCCCAAAAATGGAAATGAAAAAACTACTTTTATTTAAATTATATATATATATATATATATATATTTTTTTTTTTTTTTTTTTTTTTTAATTGCCGGTTTAAAACTAAACTGGGGGAAATGGGATGACAATTTTTTTCAGAATTGATTTGTACGTTAATGAAAATCAGGACATTTTCCTTCAAAAATTGGCAGTACAGCCAAAATATGTCTTGTGCATAATTCAATACGTTCCTCTTTCTTATTTATTTTATTGACGGCACTTAATCTTCTACTATACCTTCGTATTTTTGAGATGCAATGATTGTGATTTTTTTTTTTTTTTCAAAGTGTGAACCTTCTTGAATGAGATGTGAGATGTTTTATGCTAATATACAACCGTACTTTGGTAAACGATGGTAATTCGTTCCAGAAATACCGTTACTATCCAAGGTGCAATCCTCCATGCAATTTTCCAGGCGCACATACCTTATAGGATTAGTACTTCTTAAAATTGATGATTAATACTTATTTGAAATGTCTTAAAAATTCGATGTCTTTTATTTATTATATTTGTTACAAAAATATTAATTTCAATAAAATGAACCAGCGGAGCTTTCTTCATTTCCTTGGTTGTTTTTTTTCCAAGAGAACCTCGAATTAAATGAACCTGGTAGTGGAGCCCAACTGGAGTCCTGCATCGGGACGGTTTACCCGCATCCGGCCGCGGTTCGGGTGGGTTGGCGCTCTATTTTTTCGTTGCGGTTCGGGTTCGGGTCGGGATGACATTCATTTTTTCGGGCTCGGGTCGGTTTCGGTTTTCACTCTTGCGGATCGGGTTCGGGTTGACCCGCTTTTTCAAAATAATATCCAATATTTTGTCAGATTAAATATATATTGCGCCACTGAGACATGGGAGGGTAAAAACCATCTTATTGGTTATTTAGCTTTAGCAAGATGACTTTGTTCTTTGAGGACACCAAGTTCTGCAAACCTATTTGCATCAAAACCACAAACGACTGCAAGGGGCCCAAAATCAGCAGTTTCACTTTTAAAGAACATAGGCTTTTGAAGGACGAGAGTGATATATGTGAAGCTAGGTAACCAATAACAGGGGCTATTTAGACTTAAGTACAGTATTTAAAAATTAGAGATAAATTTTGGGCATATTAAATTTTAAACATTTACTTTGAATTTTGAATTTTAAAAAGGTTTATTTTTTATTATTTCATATATACAATAAGACCTACATAATGGACACTCCCGAAAAGAGGAAACCTCTATTTAATGAACACTTTTTCAATTCCTGACACTTAGATATTTGTACGCTTATACCTTGGAATAGTGGGCATCTCTAAATCTACGCACATGTAGCAGGTGTATGGTGTATATGTGCATAAACTATCACAAATACGATACATGTGTTTTTGTGTGTATCATAAATGAAATGTTTTTAATGTGGTTCATATTCTAAGAAAAGAAAAAATGGTTCTTGCACCGTAAAGAAAGAAAAGTCTATGATTACATTTTTTATATACATTTTCTTTTTTCTCATGCAGTAAATTGAATATGTATATACTCATTCATATTCAAATACGTATTTCTTTCCATCTGAAACATAACTGTTGAAATCTTTTGTGAAAATCAAAACAATCCGACTTGCAAAAAATTTATATATGACCCGGAAGAATTTTTCTAGGGTGAACCGGACACGCAGAAAGAAAATTAGGATCAACCTGACCCCCCCCGCCCTTCCACAAAAATAAATAAATAAATAAAATCAAATAAATAAACAAATAAATAAATAAAATAAAATAAATAAATAAAATCAAATAAATAAACAAATAAATAAATAAAATAAATAAATAAAAATAAAAACAACCCGACCCAATACAGGATTCTATTCAACGATCTCGAGGTGTCTGCTATTCAGAGGTTTCACTATATTTGAATATTAAAGAATATAGAAGTGTTCATTTTTCTACATAAAATATAAAATTGGTGTTAGAGATATAATTGTACATTACATTTCATAATAGCATTAAAATATGATTTATTGTCCTTTCATTGCGGGTTCGGGTGGGATTGCGGGTTGAAGTATTTCGGGTTCCGGTCGGGTGTGGATTTAAATACGTCGGTTTCGGGTAAGGTTGCGGGTCGCCAAAAATTATTTTTGCGGGTTCGGGTCGGGTTGCGGTTCAAGAACATTTTTTTGTCGGGTTCGTGTCAGGTTGCGGGTTGTCTTCAAATGAAATTTGCGGGTTCGTGTCGGGTACAACCCGACCCGTGCAGGACTCTAGGCTCAACTGCCGTCAACAGTGTACACCCGTACAGGCTACGTCTGCTCTGGTCTCGAATAAAACTAACCTTGAATTTTTGTGATTTTTTATTTCGATCCAGATTAATTTAATATTTTGAGCATCGTAGTTCTCTCACGTTACGATGATTTTGTATGCTTCCAACTTTAATTTAATCACAGCAGAGCAAAATTTAACAGTGAGTTGGTTCTTTCCGTTTCGGAAAAAAAATGTAAAACATTTGCCGCAAAAGGCAAAAAACACCTAAAAAATTCGTGAACAATTCAAAACTCGCAGAGGACAATATTTACTATATTGGTCTAAAAAAAGCTTGTAAACGAATTCATTTTACACGTGTTAAAAAATTGCCGCTAACTGCGAAAAACTGCAGAAAATCACATAAATTTTTTTATGCAATTTAAATCGCGAGAAATTTAAAAATCTCAGAGGACAAAATTTACTGTATTTGGGCTGAAATATTGAAACCGGAATTCCTTGCGAAAAAACGCTACAAATTTATCTCTCTCTCTCTCTCTCATTTTTTTTTATTATTAAATATATATATATATATCGCAGGGGACAAAATTTACTATTTTGGGCTAAAAGGTTGAAACTCGATTCCTGTAACAAATGTTAAAAAATTGCTCCAAAACTCGAAAAAAAAAAAAAACACGTTAAAATCACATGGAAAATTAAAATCATTGTATGGATACCGAATAAACTTTATTGAAATGAGAATAAAAAATTACTATATCAGATTAAAGAAATATAAAAGAACATATAAAAGATTGAAACCAGATTTTTTTTACGAATGTGAAAATATCTCCACAAAACGTGAAAAAAAAGTCTCTAAAAAAATCCACGAAAAATTAAAAAATCGCAGAAGACAAAATTTACTATATTTTGTTCAAAGATTAAAACGAGATTTACTTTACCAATGCTAGAAAAATCGTCGCAAAATTTGTAAAAACGTAAAAATTGCAAAAAATAATCGCGAACAGCTTAAAAATTGCAAGAAACGAAATTTATTATATTGTGTTAAAAAACTTTTTACAAATGTCAAAAAATCACTGCTAAACTTGCAAAAAATGAGGGAAAAAATCACGAAAAATTACAAATTGCAGACAACAAAATTTATTACATTGAGTTAAAAGATTGTAGCTGGATTCATTTTACGAATGTCACAAAATTGCCTCGAAGCGTGAAAAAAACGCTAAAAATCGCATAACAAATTCGAGAAATTTTCAAAAGTCGCTATACGAATTCCGAATAAACGTTATTGAAAAGAGTCCAAGATTTACTATATTGGGCTAAAAGATTGTAGCCGGCTTCCTGTTACAGATGTTCAGAACTAAAACAAAGCGCAAGGAAAAAAAAAAAAAAAAAAGCCAAAAGTTGCATGAAAAATTCAAAAATCGCAGCGTACAAACTTTAGTATAATGGACTGAAAGATTAAAACTGGATTTATTTTACGAATGTTTCAAAAACGCAACGGAACGCGAAAAAACGGCAAAATTTTACTATGTGTTAAAAGGACAAATTTTACTATAATGGGTTAAAAGGACAAATTTTACTATAATGGGTTAAAAGGACAAATTTTACTATAATGGGTTAAAAGGACAAATTTTACTATAATGGGTTAAAAGGTTAAAACCAGATTCGTATCACAAATGTTAAAAAATTCCGCAAAACGCGGAAAAACACTAAAAATCATAAAAATACTGCGAAAATTTTCGAAATTGCTGAGGACAAAATTTACTATATCGGGCTGTAGGATTGAAACCAGATCTATTTTACGAATGTTTAAGAAAATCGTTGTGGAACGCTAAAGAACGCTTAAAATCGCATAGAAAATTCGTGAAAAATCTAAAAATCGCAGATCACAAAATTTGCTATATTGGACTAAAAGATTAAAGTTAGATTCCGTTTACAAATGTAAAAAAAAAATCGCCACGAAACACGAAATATCGCATAATAAATTTGCAAAAAATTTTAAAATAGCAGAGTAGAAAATGTACTACATCTGCTGAAAAATTGAAACCAGATTTCTCGTACGAATGTTTAAAAAATCGCCGCGGAAAGCTAAAAAACGCTAAAAATCACATACAAATTTCGCGAAAATTTAAATAAAGGCAAAGGACAAAATTTACTATATATTGTTATAATATCAAAACTTAATTCCTAACACAAATGTTAAGAAAATGTTGCAAAACGCGAAAAAACTCTAAAAATCCCATAAACATTTCGCGAAAACTTCAAAAAATTCTGTATAATTTCCGAATGTTTAAGAAAAAGAAACTTTTTAATAAACTTTTTTGAAACGAAGACAAAATTTAATATATTGGGCTAGAAGATCGGAATTCTTTTTACCCAATGTGGTAAATTTGCCGTTTTTAACTAAGATACCACTGTATATATATGGATATGTGTGCGTGCGTGCGTCAGTGTTTAATAAACATTTGTGCCCCCCCAAAATTTCCGATCACGCTACGCCTATGTACACTACAGTGTTACTAAATGAAAAAAAGTGGCTATTAAAAAACTCTGCCAGCCTTTCTTACCTTTAAGAACTACCTTTCTTACAAAGAGAGAGTAAAATTTTCTGGCATTGCATCAATGATTCCACTTTTGTTGGTTGCAATATGTTACTATTCCTACAGGCTACTAATGAAAATTACCAATTTTGCCCTTTTTACTGGTTGTCTCTAGCACAGGTTTGCTAAATTTTTAGTTTACCAAAAGCAGGATTTCTAGCATGTGAAATAAAAAAGAAAAAAACAGGATTTCGGCAGAAATAGTAGATATACTTAAAGAAACGCTTAAATACTTTAAAAGTCCTAGCTATTAAAATAACAATATTAATTAGGTAAATATTCATTAAAAAAAAGAAAAAAAAAATTCAAAGATTTTATTTTTGTGTTCTTTAGTGTATAGGGGAGTAGTAGATGATGAAATGAACAAATTTGAAATTCATCACCAAAAGTGAATATCTGTCCTTTAAACCATTGTTAATTTATTTTAGAAAATACCAATTTGCCTTAGAAAATGAAGCTAGAATTTGCTTAAAAGTAATTAATATATATATTTCTAGTATATTTTTCGGGAAATGATTGAAAATATTTGATTTTATTTTTAAGACACTAATTTTTTTTTATTTTTTTTTTTTTCACAATTACACTCACAGATGGTTTCAACAAATTAAACGAAGAGCATCTCTTTGAGCTCTCCAAAAGATATTATATGCTACATGTTACAAGCTGAAACAATTTATATGAAAACTCGTGAAATTATCTCGTCTACTTTAAATTTAGGTAAAAAAAAATAATCTGGACACATGGCAACTTTGTTCCAACATTGACGTGCTCATTTTAACTATAGTGACTATTCATTTTGTCACCAAGGGTGGGGAATTTTAAAAAAATCTTACCAGCCAAGGATTTATTTTACCAGCCAGCAAGAAGCAACTTACAGTTGAAAATTGTTGTGATAGAATTCACGTAACTGCAAAAATAATTCATTACTACAATACAACAATACACTTTTGTAATTTTTTTTTCATTAAAATTAAGAAATATATACAACACAGGAAAATTGAGTATAGGATAGTACTTAATACCATTACATTGCAGTAATTGGGAGAATTGCAAAATATAGCTAACAAGTAAAAAACATATCTTCTATAGCCTGCAATTTTTAAAAGACTTCTTAAAGATTCACTCGCCAATGGCGAGTATAATGATGTAATTCGCAGCCCTGTTTGTCTCTGAAGCTAGTGAAGCTAGTCTGAAGCTCTGAACTAGTTGTCTTCTCTTTTATGAAAATATTTTGTATGCTTCAAAATCTACATTTTTCTGGCAGAACAGATTTTTAAATATTTAAAAATCTAAAACAAAAAATATCAATATGCTCACCTGTCAGTATTATCGATGGCGTCACCATATCCAGGTGTATCTACGACAGTTAGGCGTAACTTGACACCTCTTTCTTCGATTTCCACAGTAGATGCTTCTAGTTTGACAGTCTGTTTAATATTTTCTAGACAATTATAAAAATTCTAAAGTCAAGTAACTCGTAAAAAACAAAAGAATACAAACACAAAATTATGCAAATAATACAACAATAATAATAAAAAAAATCCTTGAAAACATCAAAATTCGTGAAGAAATTTTACTGACATTACAGTATATCAGTGGATCCTCCATGCGAAGATTTTGCACTGCAGTCTAATATTTTTTAGCAATATCTAATATTTTTTAGATGCAGGTTTAAACTTCTAAAGAAAATTACGGACTTAAAATATCTGCAAACAACATGAGTCAAGACAGAATGTCATTTCATTTATTCCATCAAAGTTACAGTAAAAACTGATTGAAGAGACAAGAAAAATATATATCAATCGTATTTTAACTGCATTAAAGTGTGACATCATCTGTTTTGGAAAAAAAAACATGGGATAAAGAAAATTAAATTGAATATTTGAATTTAAATTTTGCTTTTTAATCATAAATATAAAACAAACCCGTGCAGCAAAAAAGTCTCACTTTATCTTTATTGAATTTTTTTTTCATATAATCACTGTTGCGTTATTTTATTTTTGTGGCAAACGCTCATTTAAGGAAAACCTTTTATTTCATTTATGAATACAATGCAGATTTAATTTTTAATCAAAATACATGTTTTAACGAAATGTGAGTGTACTATGTCAGAAGCCAATGCAAAATCCTTTCATATGGTATCTAATTTATCGTTCTGCGTTTTTTATTTGCTTAGAAAAAGGGATGCTGACAACAGGAATAATATATAGGATCAGGCTTGTCCAACCTTTAAATAAGCAGGGGTACACTTCAACTGTTGGCAAACAATGAAAGCAGCCATTATTCACATGACTCAAAAAATGCAACAATATTATCTCAATGTAAGTGTCAGACACACACACACATGCATCTTATCAATGTTACCAATTTATCACATTTTTTGTCATTCAAAATATTTACCACTATTTTCGAATAGTAATCTTTACTTTTCCTAATCACTGAATAGATGAAATTAAACAAAGCTAGAATTACTGTAAGAAAATAGTGCTGGTAGATATTTTGCAGAAAAAAAAAAAAGCTAAAATGGCAATTATGAATTAAATGATGCCCATACACCTCACCAGTGGTAGCCATAAGGCCCCTACGATTCAAGAATTCCTTGTAAAAATAATTTATAAAATAAAAACCGTAAGCACACTTGTAAGTGCATTTTTTCTGAGAGGACACCTATCTCAAAAATCAGGAGAAGGAGCCAGAAACCTTTAAATTTTTCTTTTTTTAAAGAAAAGCTTGTAAATAGAAATATTAGAAAGGGCGCCATGTTAGACAGCCCTGCAGTATATAACTAACAACAAATGTACTGAATTTTAACTAACATTAGCATAGAGGAGTTTACTCAATTAAAGCCAATGCTCTATATTTTGTGAGACAATCTTGGGAGCAAGGTTCTAAAAATACAACTGAAAAATGCTTTCAGAAAGCGGGATTTCCAGGCACACAAGTGGAAAGTGATGAAAATGATGAAGATATTGTCCCTTCAGAAGAAGTCATGGAAAAAAGTCACTCCTGAGATAAACTTTAACAATTATGTCACATGTAATGACGGACTGTCTATCTATCTTAGCAACTGAAGTTAATGAAATTGTTGATTTTGTCTGAATCATTGAATAGTGATTTTGATGCCGAAATCGATAATGAAACTTCCATTAAAACTATTACTTTTTCTCCTGCTTTATTGTGCTGTCCTCTAAAAAAACCCACAGTGAAATGTTTCCTAAAAAAAAAAAAAAAAACCACCTTAGTACTACATCAAATATTTCACTAAAGTCAATTTTATTGTTTTGTTCTGTTTTTATGTACCATTTAAAATAATAAAAATAGTTAAAAATACCTAAGGAGTGCTTATTTAGTTTTAAAATAATTTAAACTAATTGCAGAATTCTGGCAAAGCCATGAGCTTCATTTTTACAGATTTTTTTGTTATAATAAATTTTTAGAATATCTACATAAATTTTTAAATATTTTTATGTTAAACCATTAATATATAATAAAATGCATCATTTTTAGCTGATTATGTCAGGTACAGGGTTTTTTTTTTTTTTTTTTTTTTCAGGTAACGTGGGTTATTTTTTAGAAAAGTACTGATTAAATATTAAATTGCACAAGCTTTTTACAATTTCAATACCTTTTCTTTAGGTGGTTAAATCTTTTAGGCATAGACATATGTTTTGCTGATAATTTGTTTCAAATGTCTTTTTCAGAAATGAGTTTAGTTGCACGAAAAGCACGAATTATTTCTTTTGTTTCAATTATGAGATTTTTTTTTTTTTTTTTTTTTGATAGCTTTTTAGTTTTTTAATCAAGTAATGTTTGATTTTAGTAAGTTTAATGGTAAAAATGGTATTTTTTATATTGTAATTAATTAGATAAATATAATGTTGATTACTTGAGAAAAATAATTAACTTAATATCTTTAAAAGTAAAATTATTTTCTTTCAGTTTAGGTTTAAATAATTAGCTTACATGTTTGAACATGAAATATTAATATATGAAAAAATTACATTTGTTATGACAGATGAAGCCACATCAATGAAAATCAGTACAAACCTCCACTAAGTTACTGTTTTAGTATAATTTTAGTTTCTTTTACATTATTTAACATTTTAAACTATGTTATGTATTTAATAACTGTGTTTTAAATAATGTTTACAGCATGATTATTGGCTGACAACCATTTTTGGCAATCCCTCTTCCTGGCACAGATAATAAACAAATGTCAAAAAAAATAAATAAATAAATAAATAAATAAATAAATAAAAAACACAAAACCATACCAGCAGCATCTGGAATTTGCCTGCCAGGATACAAATCAGTCAGGAATAGACTGTTAATAAGAGTAGACTTTCCCAATCCAGACTCACCTAGAAGGAAGGATAATATAAATTGGAATTATATAAAACAAATTTTTAAAAAATGATAATGGTAATGCAATAATAATAATGTAACACTGTAAGAACAACTTTTCTTCATCAAAACTGAACGTTTTAAATAACTTAAAAAAAAAAAAAAAATTGAACAAGTTGGTAATAAATTTTTAGTGAGAAAGAATTTATATAAAAAAAAAAACTGTCAAATTTAAATAATTCAAAGAAATCTTATTTCATGACTTTTAATCTTTTGTTGGTTCAGTTTACAAAGAATTTATATAAAAAGAAACTGTCAAATTTAAATAATTCAAAGAAATCTTATTTCATGACTTTTAATCTTTTGTTGGTTCAGTTTACATAATTTTAATAAATGCAATTTGCTTAAATTTAAAAAGACTGCTTTAAAACATTTATTTAGATTCTTTCCTCCTTTTAATATATCATATAGTATATATAATACATCATGGACATACCTTTTTGTTTTTAATGTAACTAAATAACAGTAAAATATAATTCATAAATACATATGTCGGCACAAAATATTCAAATAAACATTTTTGCTACATGTTTAAAAAAATTTTTACATTTCAGTGGATTTTTTTTTTTTTTCATTAAAATCATAATTTTATCAAATTTCCCACAAAAAGATGGTTATACAGACTCATTTATGTTTTTATTTAAAATATTAACCTTCGACGTTTGTAATACATTAAAAGTAATTATTTAATGACTGTTAAATATCTAGATCTTATATCACAAATTAAAATTATATAAACTGAACTGTTTTTCAAAATATATTATCTATATCTAGTTTTGCACAAATATAAAATTAAACTTTTTTTCCAAGGAAAAAACAAATGCAGCACTTAAAGAGATTATTCAACAGTGTTTCAAATTTTAAATTAAACATGCAGAATATTCAAGTTTATTTAAAACTTAAGAAGTACATGTGGGACCTGCACAAAATTGAGCTGAGCAAGAAAACATTAATTTGATATTGTCAAGCAGACATTGATAATTTCTAATTTTAAAATGAACATTAACAAACTGACAAAAACAAAGTACGTACAGTTTCGAAAGTGAAAGTATCCTCATAAAAAAACTGCAACTAAAATCGAAAAAGTAAAAAATAGCCTTTGTAGAAATCAACCTCAAATATACAATGCAAAAAGAAAAAAAAATTAAAAATATCCAAATACAAAGGAAATAGGAACAGATTGCTTACACGCCCTCAGGTCCGCCATTTTGTTTTGTTGGCGAAAACCCGTTTATCGCCAACAAGAATTTGTCGCCAAGTGGTCATTTTGGGCTATTTTAGGTTTTATTTTTTATTTAATTTTGGAATATATACAGATTAAAATATGTACAGAATAAACATAAAAAAGGGAAATTCAAGAAATTTTCACTGAATACTGAGCAAACGGCAGAAATGTAAATATAGTGATACTTAAAAAAAACGCAAAGATTCATTATTAAACCAACATATCTCTAAAAATAAAGGCATTAAAACGTATATCCTAACGTTTAAAAAACAAACCTCGATACAAAATTTGAAAAAACAAACATCGACAAATAGAAAAATCAAAAATCCGTACTTAAATACATAACAAAAACGTAGAAAAAAAAAAAAAAAAAAAACACCAGAAAAACACCTGCAGAATTAATTTGAAAAATCAAACATGGATACATCCATTGTGCATAAATTGCAAAAAATACTTCACGTTTCTACGAAAATTTCTTGAATTTACCTTTTTTATGTTTAATCTGTATATATTTTAATCTGTATATATTCCAAAATTAAATAAAAAATAAAACTTAAAATAGCGCAAAATGCAAATGCACTCCAAAAATAGGCCTAGGTTTAGCGATATCTCGCGAAACAATGAAACCGCCTTTTGCTTTCAAAATTTGCCGATATTTCAGATATTTGCTGATATTTATCACCAACAACTGGTGATACAGACAACAGAAGCCATTATCAATCCAAAAAAAATAATCAAATATTAATAATAATAATAAAAAGTTGGAATTATACAACCTTATCTAAGATACCACGTGTAATACGAGCTTCACGCTCACACAAGTGAGAAGAAGAAAAAAAAAAAAAGCCGCGATCGGAGATTATTTAAGGGTTGCCAGAAGGCAAAAGTACGTGCGGTAGTCAGATCGGCAAATATATCGCCAAATCAAAACCCTTCAAACCTCGGCAAATCTCGCCAAATAAAATGGCCGCGCTATCTGAGGGCGTTTAAGCAATCCTAGCTAGGAAATATTTTAAAAGAATGCTCCCATAGACTGAGAAAAAAAAGAAATGCTACATAGGTGTAACATTAGCTTGCGAGTTTCTTTGCATGATTGAAGTAGACTCTTAACAAAAAACAAAATCCCTTCACTGTAATACTTTGCTAGTGCCATAAAAGAAGTAACAAGAAAGCAGACATAAAGACGCTAGATTGAATACAGATCGTTATATGTTCTGAAACAATTTGATTCGATATTTTCAGTTAAAGAAACTCTCAAAGTAAAATGATGTAAAATCTGATAATTAATATTAAAATATCTACAAATGTATGTGAAAAGATGGGAACAATTCTATAAACGAACAAACGTGATTTTAAAATATTAAATGGGGAAGGAACAGAGAAAAATGCAAAGGGTAATTTATAGTGGTATTCAAGCACTTATTTGGGCAGCGACACTCCTGTACAGGTCTAGTGCTTAATCACTTTCTCATTATTCAGATGCAAAAAATAAGAAATTTGAAAAAGAAAAGCTTTTAAAGAAAATGTTCAGAGATGGTAAAAGGAAAATACATTTATTTCATCTAAAAAATATAAGAAATACAATAGAAGATCTTTATAACGCAATTCTCAATATTACGCACAACTTCTCAGATGTAAACAATGAATTTTCAGTTAAGAAACACCTGAATTCCCACATTATAAATAGTTGCTATTCTATAGAGGACTCAATTTGATACATTAGTTCAACTTTATCTCCTTAAGCTAAATACTGAAAAAATTGCTATGATTTGATAGTTGTGTACAGGTATGTTTGGACAATGTTTATAAAGTAAATTTAACAATGTGTGGAATGATATATATTATGCGAAAAATTATATAATTTATAATATGCACAACTTCTGGTAATAAAGAATGCAATATAAAAATACTCTAATGTATTTTGGTGTGTTTCACACATATTTGGCCATGTTTTACAAGCTAAATTTAATGTGTGCAATGTGATCTATATAATGCAAAATTCTATATAATGCACAACCTCGTGTTTTTAGGTTTGCGTTATAAAGATCTTCTACTGTATTTACTTTCTTGAGATAATTAACGATTTGTGATAATGCCATCTCGCAAGGGCTAAGCTCATGCTCACAACTGCAGAACTCATTTGCTGTTTCATCGTTCTTGGTTCAACACTTGCCAACACTGTCCTAAAGCCTGTCCCTTCATTGGTGACCTCGGACAAATGAACATACATCTTCACCAGTATCATCATCTCCTCTCAGGACCCACAGATGGTAACACTGAAAACCTTCCCAGATGCCATAAGACTGACTTTGCAGCACAAAAACGATGACATCTCTCATAGCACAAAGCCAGTCATGTCCAGGGTTTGCAAAAATCCAACCCAATGGGTTTAATAAGTTTAGTTAATGAGACAATAAAATAAGTATAAAATAAGTTCCTGTCATCATTTGAGTGAAATACTGTACAACTGTGGCACAAAAATGATGTCTTCAAAATTGAGGTTTTTGAATCAAAAAGTGACATGTTTAAAGCAAACTGAAAATGTAAACTTGTAAACCGAGAAAAATACCCCAAAATATTAAAAGTCAGCATGTTAGGAAAACTACCATTTCAAAATCGTCATACAGAAGCGCTTTAAACATACAATATGTAAAAAAGCCTGAAAAACATATAACTTATGGGAAAAATGTTCAAACTGGCAACCCTAGTTGGCCACTTTCACCAATGAAGCTTTTTCACTTTTCTTTCTGGGAGACAGACAAATTTATCCATTCCTAAACCTGTCTGGTCAGTTTCTTCATTTCCTGGTCACTTCTAACTTGAAAATTTACGAAAGAAGAAGAACATTTATTCAATTTGTTTCCCAATTTAGTTTGTTAAGTATCATCAAAAGAAACATCAAGTACATTGGGAAAACTTAATTATGAGAGTAAACTCAAATCCCTTCTTCCTGTGGACTTGATTGCGCCATTTTATATAATTTTTTTCGATGAGAATTTTTCAAGTTTTTGTTACGTAGATCAATTTGGGACCCTCTAGTATTTCTGAAAATTCTATGTTCATGATGTAATACATATATATATATTATGTTTTGTTTAAAAAAAATATGTTTAGTTAAATAAATGAAATTTTAAATGAGGATTTTGAAAAAACCCACCAGCATTTTTGCAAGTTGTGCAAAATCAAGTCAACCCTAGTTACGCCATGAATCTTCAGGACCACATGTGTGCACAGAAATGCCTCATGCTGGCAACTGCCGTACAACACAAGTGAACATCGCTGAGACATCCAACATCAATGAGACATTCTACTCACAGGGAGTAGAGTATTGTAGGGATGCTATCTCGCACTAAAATAAATTTCTAACAGGAAGCCACTGAGCTAGCCGTTTGCTCAGCATCATAGAACTTATGGGTCATTCAAAGTCAAATCAACCAGTGACTCAATCTGACCATTTTAGATTTTGATGAAACTTACAGGAATCATTCTCCCTGATGATACAAATGAGAATATACTTTTATAATTTTTTTATCTCAGTAAATTTTCATAGAATTAATTTTTTTAATTTCGAAAAATCATCATTTTTTGGCTTGTATAGATGTTTTCAATTTTATATTTCTCAAGTTCTATCAGGCGTAAAGAGTTGTTTGACCCCTCATTTTAAAGAGAATTTCATAAGGTTTAATTTGATATGCAAGTTGACTATGCTTGGTTTTTAAAAAGTTAATTTAATTAAATTTAAATTTTTTTTAAATAGTGTTTTTTAAACATTTTGAAAAAATATATGTTTTTTGTAATATTATAAACTTTAAATTCTGAAAGTTTTAGAGTGGGATCTCAATGGGATCAGCAGTTATGTTAAAAAAATCAATGTTAAACACCAGTTGGGGCTGGTATTAAAAGTTGGCACCTCGCCAACGTTATGATTGTGCTAAAGATAGCATTGTTTTATTCATTTTAAACATTAATTTTTTATAACTGCTGATTCCATTGAGATCCCACTCTAAAACTTTCAGAATTTAAAGATTATAATATTAGAAAAAACATATATTTTTTCAAAAATTTTAAAAAACACTATTTTAAATTTTTTTTAATTAAATTATTTTTTTTAAACCAAGCATAATCAACTTGCATATCAATTTAAACCTTATAAAATTCTCTTTAAAATGAGGGGTAAACACAACTCTCTACACCTAATAGAACTTGAGAAATTCAAAAGGAACAGATGTGCTACACTCACGCTAAAATGTAAACAAAAGATTGGCGACTGTTTGGTTGGCGCGATTTCCGAGACTGCGCCAAACGAATAACTTAATACAATGGCTAGGTTGCCATTAAAGGAAAAAATCCCCTAAATTTGGCGACTTTTTTCTTTTTTTTAACCGATTAATTTTTTTTTTTTTTTTAGCGTGAGTGTAAAGCATCTAAGCCATTCAAAATTGAAAACATTTATGCAAACCAAAAAATGATGATTTTTCGAAATTTAAAAAATTAATTGTATGAAAATTTACTGAGATAAAAAAAATTATAAAAGTATATTCTCATTTGTATCATCAGGGAGAATGATTCCTAAAGGTTTCTGAAAAAAAGCTGAAATGTTCAGGTTGAATATTGAACATTTTTGGTTGATTTGACGTGGAATAACCCTTATCTGCTGTTCCTAGGTTCAATCCCTGCCAACAAAGTCCTGTTTCTTCAGATTCGAAGATAAGAATTTCAAACTATTGAGGTTTGATTCTAGTTATTTGCAATAAGGACAACTGACACTTATTTTTTATTTAACTTAGAATAGAATAAACATGCTTTTCATAGGAAAACATAATATATTTTTTAAAAACTGAACATGCATTCAATTCAAATTTCCTATTGCTTTAATAAATAAGGGTAAACGTAGCTTACATTCAGATTTTTTTCCCCTCAGAAAAAAAAAAAAATAATAATAATAATAATAATAAGTACCATACCAACCAATTAAGTTTCACAAGTTGTATAGTGTCGAAAAATGTCAACAAATTTAGTGCTTAAGAAAGTAATCTGTAAGTTACAGTCATCTATTCTGTTAAGTACCATCAAAAGAAACATCAAAGAAAGCCTTAAATACATTGGGAAAACTTACCAACAACCATGAGAGTAAACTCAAATCCCTTCTTGACAGATTTCCTGTGGACTTGATTGGGTAAATTTGCAAATCCCACATAGCCGGGAGTTTCAGGATTGCTGAACTGTAATAACATACATGAATTATTATTTTATTTTTACAATTTATTCAAAGCACAGAAAATAATTACTAGTGAAGTTAACAAACATCTTAAAAGCGGCATGTCTAATTAAACAATAAAACATTATAATTCAACCTTTATAAATTAAAAGACAAATAAGATTTAAGTAAACATTACAAAATTAAATACTTTTTGATCGGAACTCATATTTGTGATTTAAATAAATAATGACACTAGCGCGAAGACTACACCCATACAATTCTGAGTCTATTTTTATTACAAGCCAGTAAAATTAAACGTTTGCCGTTTTACCGGCGACAAAATAATTCAACAGCAACAATCGCAAATTACACATACACACTTCTGTGAGCGATCACTTCGCAAAAGCCGTCTGCTTTAGAGTACCTTTATTTATCAGCACAAAGATACAAGAGATAAAATGTAGACAGCAGTGATCAAGCTGATGTTGGACAAAAACGCCATAATCGCCAAGTTAAACTTTGTTTAATTGAATGAAACATAACAATCTAACACATCAAACGCGATCTCAGCAACTGAAAATGCTTTTCCAACGATTATTGTTAACAGATAGTATCGAATTCTTTTGTGTGTTCCTGTAAATGAATGAGGAATGCTATACACACAATATCCTATAGTTAAGCCTCTTGTAAAAACCTCAAGTGATATATGTCAATTTCAATATGTTTGAAATAGTGAAACATTATTAGGTACTTTTCGGTTAGCCGGGCGCCAGTGATATATATACATGTATAAATACACACACAAACACTTATCTACACATATCTACATATACATATATATACATACACATATATATGCATATATGTATGTATATATATACAAATTTATGTATATACATTTGTACATATATCACTGGCAACCGGCTAACCGAAAAGTACCCATTATTATAATAAACCGCAAACGATTTTTCTCCATAGACCGTAATGTAAAGAAATTCTGGTACTTTTCGGTTAGCCGGGCGCCAGTGATATATATACATGTATAAATACATTTATTAGCTAAATGTATAGACCAACTTTTATGAAAGTCTCAAAAACATAGCTTGAAAATTCTGATAGTAATCGCCGCTTATTCTAAGCTCGAATTTCGCTGTTCCCAAAAGGAAGCAAAAAGATGAGGGGTTGTATCCAAATATACTAGCTTATGAAAGTTGACATAATAAGAATGAATTCATTCTTATTATGTCAACTTTCATGGACAACTTTCATATAGAATGAGAGACACTTAAGTGTCTCTCATTCTATATTTGATACAACCCCTCATCTTTTTGCTTCCTTTTGGGAATAACGAAATTCGAACTTATTCTATCGACGATTACTATCAGAATTTTCAAGCTATGTGTTTGAGACTTTCATAAAAGTTGGTCTATACATTTAGTTAATATATTATGCACAGTATATTTTAATTGAATTCGCGCATGTGCAGTGAAACAATATTTAATAAACCTGCTCATTTTTCATACAATTTTTATTATTTTTTAATTCTGATTGCAGGGTATTGTGTATAATTTTGTTTGTCATATTGTCTGAAAATAACTTGTTTTTATATTAAAAACTCTGCAAATTATAAGCAAAAAACTTCGTAAAATTTGGGACTGTTTTTATAAAAACGTGAATTTCTCTTCGAGTATACATGCTATCTTCATAAAAATGAACCCAAATTATTACAATAAGCCACTTAATCATAATCTACAGTTTGAATGCTTTTTGCAATATTAGTTTTTACAGGGTTATCCAAAATATATTCGTTTTTCTTCAATTTGTTGACGGCCCCTTATGGGGTTTCGGGAAAACATTTTCGCGGAAATATATGACGTTTATCATGTTGTTTACACTCCTGAAGTTTCAGGATAATTCCGCATGTATCTTTCCAGATATTTAATAAATTATATTAAAAACAACTGCGTCTAATAATTTGGCCAGGGACTGTATATATACATATATATACACACATATATGTATGAATGTACATATATATTTATATATGTAGTACATATATCACTGGCGCCCGCCTAACCGAAAAGTACCGAAATTCTTTTGAGTGTCGCTTTAAAATAGCTATAACCGCTATGCACATTATTTTCAATATCGAACATAACATAGTAAACCTCAGCAACATTTGCATGACAATCCGAATATATTTACACGTGTTAGAGTACGGACCGACAGACAAACAGAATTCATAAACACTTTTCAACTAGGTTGAAAAGTGTGAAAAAGAGGCACTTTTATCTTATTAATAGTAATAGCTACGGATCGAATAAGCTGATTTGAAAAACCGCGACTCATATAGTCGCCACTATTTCTAAGTAATTTTACCCTTATTTTTGAAAGAAATTATGTGTTTAAATAAGACGATTATTTGAAAACAGTTTTACTCCCTGGACAGGGCCTATTTCCCGTTTTCTCATGTTTCAACCTGACCCTGATTTTGACTTTCAAAATTGACAAATTGAAAGCAAAAAAGTAAATATTTACCACAAAATATCATGCTTAATTACACGACTACAATTAGTGAAGTACGCCAATATGTTGCTAAAATAAGCCAACTTGGCGTGGGCTTTGGTTGTAGAAAATTCACTTCAAATTAAAATATTGAAATGGAAATAAACTGGCATGCAAAAAAATTATTAACAACCGTAACCCAACAAAACAAATAGCTAAATTAAAACATTCAAAGATTTCACCAAACAACAAAGACTGCACATCTACGTTAAGCCTAATCCACAAAGATCTCGATAATCCACAAAGTACGCACCTGATTTGTGCAAATAAAAATTATTATATGTATTCAAACGTAGATGTACACCATAAAAATATAATAATAAAATTAGACTGATAGTTTTAGCTAGCAACTTTCTTGAGATTCAATCTTAGAAAAAGAAAATAAAACTTTTTCCTACCTTTACACTATCCCCTGCTTCCATTATTTAATATCTGCAAGTCAGAAATTAGAACTTAAAATCTTATAAGGTAGAGTACTTCAATTGACTATGAATGATAAAATATTCCCGTTGTTCAAATACTCTACTATGAAATAATAGTTGTTTCTATGTGTTTATTTATTCGTTTATTTTTTATCTGCGTGATGATGCAAAACTTTTATAAACACGCGTACTTGGAGTGAATTAAGTTAAAATAAATAAAACCAGTGATGTAAATTATAGAGGGGCTTAACCTTAATCTTAATTTGAGCGAAATACTCCTACAACCAAAAGTGACATCATATTCAGCCAATTACGAAGAATAAAAAGCAAGAACGAAAAATCATGCGTCAAGCATAGATTATGTAACACTTTCCAACGCTTCCAAAATAATTTTACAAATCATACCGTTTAATAAATAAGCTGAAAGATAACGTCTAAGTAAACAATTTGGAAAACGCATAACATATTTAAAAACATAATTTCAGGAATTTCCAACGTATACAATATTCGGAAAAATATCCGAATACTTTTATTCAGCCCTGTATATGATCTATAGATTTGTATATATACTACATAGGATGCTAAATTTTAGTTCAGTTAAGAAACGCGTAGCACAGTTTAAAATTCTCCTTCTGTCAATAAACGGAAATGTGTTCGCGAACTTTTGCGCATCCCCGTATATGATTTACAGAATTTATACACACCACATAATAAACAAAAAGTGAGTTAAATTAAAAATCCCGTTCAGTAACTTAAAACGCACTTCCAGGAATTATTGTTAACAGACAGTAGAGAATTCTTTTGTGTGTCCCTGTAAATGAACGATAACTGCTATACATACAATATTCTGTAGTAAGCCTCTTGTAATGCACCTTAGTGATATATATAAATTTCAATGCGTTTAAAATAGTGAAACATTATTTAAATAAACCGCAGACGATTTTTTTCCATAGACGTAATGTAACGGAATTCTTTTGACTGTCCCTGTAAATTAACTATAAGTGCTATATGCACACCCTATTCCATATTAAGCTTCTTGTAATACACCTTAGTGATATATATCAAATACAATGTGTTTGCAATTGCGTAACATCATTAAAATAAACCGCAAATGATTTTTCCCCATAGACCGTCATATAACGGAATTCTTTTGAGTGTCCCTGTAAAAAAAACTATAAGTGCTACACACTTCAGTTGAAATAGGGAACGTGCTATAGATAACGACAATAACATATAAAAATTGCAAGGCAATCCGAGAATATTTACAGGAGTTAGAGCACCGACAGACGGCAGACGGCCAGACAAACCGAAGTCATAAAAACTTTTCAACTAGGTTGGAAAGTGTTAAAAAAGCGTATATGTATTGTGCTGTCATCTAAAAAAACCCACAGTGTAATGTTTCCTAAAAAAACCCCACCCTAGTATTTTATCAAATACATCACTAAAGTCAATTTTTTTTGTTTTGTTCTGTTTTTATGTACCATTTAGAATAATAAAAATACTTTAAAATATCTAAGGAGTATTCATTTAGATTTAAAATAATTTAAGCAAACAAAATTCTGGCAAAACATGAGCTTCATTTTTACAGATTTTCTTGTTATAATAAAATTTTAGAATGATCTACATAAATTTTTAATTGTTTTTATTTTAAACCATTAATATGTAATAAAATGCTTCATTTTTTCAGCTATTTATGTCAGATGTCGTTTATTTTATTTTTATTTTTTTATTTTATTTTATTTTTTTCCAGGGAATATGGGTTTTTTTTTTTTTGGAAATGTGTTTTTTTTTTTTCAAATTCTCGCTTAATTGGCAGCCACTTTGTAATAAAGTAACAAAATGAAAAATGCTCAACATTAAAATCTTAGCCAGAACAAGCTGTAAAAATTTAGCAATGTTTAATTTTTTTGCGCAGAGAATTGCGTAATAAAAAATATACTTGCGCGTGAATATTAAAAAGAGAAAAAATTAAATTATTACGCGTTCAAAGCATTAAATGGGGAAATTTATGTCATATGCTCGAATAACAATAGTTTCAAACAGTTTCAATTTAAAAATATTTTTACACGAGAGATTAATTTATTTCGATAAAATGTTTTACCTATTTTTGAAATTTTTAAAACAACGTAATTAATAATATCTCCCTTCAATTAAAACTACATTTTTACGTTTAATAATTACGTTTAAATTAACGAAATAACTAATAAATTGGTAAAATATCATTAAAAATACAGATAAACGTTGAATTAGAGGTCACACGATGACATAACTAACACGTGAAAAACAACAGATGTCAATTGAATGCGACGCCACTAAGATGCACTTTTAGCGTTAAATCCTATATTTTGGCGACAGATATTTTTCTTTCATAGAAAGCAGTAGGCGGATAACGGAGACGTACCCAATTCTCTATAGCATCGTTATAAAATTTCCCGATGCAGCGTCATTGTTTACTTAATCATTTTGCACAAGTTGACTTTCAAATGTTTAATTGATCTTATTTCATCAATCACGAAAACAGTTGTTAGCTGTTTCGACAACAGTTGATTCGGCCTTAAAATCCCTCAATGAATGGAAACCTGATTACAGCAGACAGTCACTGTTAGTTTAATTATAATTCAATCTTCCGTAATCGTTTTAGTTGATCAAATCAGAGTGTTTTTAAAGTTTGAGGTGTCAGATCGGGGGTTGGCGAGCGTAGCTCGTACGGGGCAGAGCCCCCTAGTTTTTTTAAAAAATAATAAAATACGATTCCTTGCATATTCTGATGCAACACATACATCAACGAATTCAACATGATATCAATTTAATAGTGATATCATGTTGACTGAAAATCGTTTTTTTTTTAGTAGATTTCAGTTTAGCGTCTAAATGTTAAGGATAATCTGATCTTATGATTTATCAGGTTTTTTTTTGAATTATTATTATTATTATTATTATTATTACAGTCGAGCCCCGATTTAACGAACAGCGATTTAACGAATTTCTCGATTTAACGAATTTTTTTATGGTCCTGACGAAAATGGAACAAAAATGCTTCGATTTAACGAATTTTTAATCCCGATTTAACGAATAATTTCCATTGCCAAAAAAGAAACAATTGAAGAAATTTTCTAATATTTATCAAAAATGTTCAATGTTTCTTACAAAACCTTTTCTACCTCTTCACTGGTCTTCTTATTCCCATTATCTTTCTAATAAAAATATCCACTTCCCTCTTCCCTCGTCAACATGTAGGTAGCTCCGCTAGGTGATTCTGACTCGGCCGCTTAGATGCAGAAGATGATCAGGAGCCTGGCATTGCACGCAGTAGCATTTAGCTCGACGGTGGTAGGTATGTGGACGGATCACAACCTCCGAGCTGTGACCCACGAAGAACGTGGGATAAAACGGCCGAGTGAGAGACGGCTCGTAACGAAGGAAGGCACCTCGTAGGCCGATTCCATGTGTCCGGCTTAAGTCGGGAAGGTGACATGGGTAGCAAAGACTAGCTAATGTGATAGGGCCACATCCATGATCATCTAGGGCGAGAAGGAGACGAGGACGGACTCTGAAGAGCAAGGACCACTTGCGACTCCATAGTGTCGTCTGTCCACTGCGTGAGGCGGTGTGAAGCATTCCTCGGTACTGACAGATGGTGGACCATAGACAAGGGATGACCGCCCAATGGCACGAGTGACCGGGTTTCCCGTCTGAGCCCCCTCGTGACCGTTCATCCCTTGCGATTCCTGTGCATCTGGAAGAGTTGTGCGCCGCCCTCAAGGTTCGGTTGAAAAAGGGAGATGGCCCGTTGACCAGAAGGTAGTTCGTCCCATTGTAGCCACCATAGTGGTATTGTGGCGGGTACTACTGCTTAGGTAGGGAGATTGCCCGTTCTACCCTACCAGCCAAGAAGAAACGGGTCGGAGGCTCTTCAGTTAAAGTGATGGCGTATAGACAAAAGTCAAAACCCCGGGTCGAGAACCAGTTCGCGTGTCTATGCACATTTCGGAGCTTTCTGAGCCCGACGTTTAGATAAGCAAGAGTTTCTTGAAACTAACTTACAAGCTACTAATTACCGAGCAGAGGTTCTTCTATGGCGCTCGGGAGGAAGGTATCCACAGTCCTCCGGGATTGTTAGTGCTGCCTATTATTCCCCTTGGTACCAGTCACATGACACGGTTTGGAAATCCTCGGCGTTTAGGAACCAAGTGGCCGGGAGGTAAGGTTGGCTGAAGTTCGTAGGCTCGGGGCTGTATGGTCCGACCATGGAGCCTACAACCTAAGCAGGGACATGTCTATAAGTCCAGGGAGAACATTACACAGCCTCCTGGGTCTGCAAGCGGCGCCTATTGCTACATCCATAGATGACGGCGGGCTATTGATTATTTTTGTAGATTTGTTCATGTTTGAAAGCGTTGGTAAAGTATTTGCGTGTTCGGGAAACTCAAAATTATGATCTAGGGACAGGTAACTCAAAATTATGATCTAGAGACGGGTAACTTTTGTGGGTATCCGGCATAGCCGAAGCCTCTGGTTCCTCGGACACGGGAACCCCGAGCAATGTGGTAAATACCCTCTAGTGCATGGGTACTAGAGATGCGTCATTTGTCAAGGAACGATTCCAAAGGAACGACTCCGGCAGTGAAATTGAAGGAACGATTCCTCGGATTCGATCCTTTTTGGAACGATTCATCGGATTCGGTCCTTTTTGGAACGATTCCTCGGATTCGGTCCTTTTTGGAACGATTCCTCGGATTCGGTCCAAAATATATCGAATCCGAAAAGGACCGAATCCTCGGAATCGATTCCGAAAAGGACCGATTCCTCGGAATCAGTCCAAAATGTAGTGATTCCGAAAAGGAACGATTCCTAGGAATCGGTCCAAAATATATCGATTCCAAAAAGGATCGATTCCTCGGATTAGGGCCGAAATTTCCAGACCCAGGCCCGGCCCGACCCATACAAAAAAAATTCGGCCCGATACAAAAATTAAAAGTTCGGCCTGAGCCCGGCCCGGAAAAAAGTTAAAATGTCGGCCCGAACCCGGCCCGGCCCAAGTGAATTTCTAAAAAACATTGATTTTTACGTCGATTAGGTTAAAAATTTGCCTCGTAGGAGGAGATCTAACCAAAAATTCCTATCTTAGCCCTTTTTTTTTCATGTTTATAATCTTCATTTTTATAGAGGTGCCGCAACCTGGAATATTTATTTTTTTAATAAATCTCTATATGTTGTATCTATGTGTTTAAGTTATCATTAATATTGTTAATCCATATTCCATTTATTGAAGTGTTAAAAATCAGAAAAATGCTATACAGTAAAATCTTCTAAGATGGAATTGCATAGGGAAGAAAAAAAAATGAGTTATAGACAATTTACCTACGTAGCAGGTGTAAACGTATTATATATTCTTTTCTTACGTATTAGTATATTCATTTTTCATGGATCAACATATTTTTCAGTTTAAGACAGGATTCCGTCATAAGAAGGTTCTTTTTCACACGTTTTACTATATTTTAATTTAGCCATATTTTAATAAGTGTATAAATCTACTATTCTTTAAAAAGAATAAATTTTAATGTTTAATTGTAGAATAATGGCGATTTAAAAATGCATGCCTGTTTTGCAAAGATTTTTGTGCCAGGTCTTATTTTACTGACCTTCGAACGGACCAGGCCACGCCGAGACAAAGATTTTCATACGGGTCAAAACCAGGACTGAAAATTTTGGGGCGTGAAGACTAGGAAGAATGAAACCAGTCCCGGCTCTGTACGGAAAAAATAATTTAAGGCACGGCCTTATCCTGCAGGAAAAAAGTAAAGCCCGGCCCGTAAAGAGTAATCACTACGCCCGGCCCGGCCCGAGCCTTCAGAAAAAATTATGGCCCGGGCCGAGTGCCGTAAAGGAAAATAGACCCGGTCCGTGCAGATCTCTAGTACAGACTACGAATTGATCGAGTCCTCGGAATCGGTCCTTTTTCTTGTAGACTGGCCAGTTTTAATAAATTAAAATACGCTATATTCAATGGTTGGAGTATCACAGTTGAGATTTTTTCCAACAGAGTGAAAATATGCCGGGACCAGGCTCTGTTTGTTTCACTCTGTTGGAAAAAATCTCAACTGTGATACTCCAACCATTGAATATAATTTAGCCAGTTGAATATACTTTCCCCTGTTCATTATGATAAAATACGCTATTTTATTTTAAAATAGCAGATTTTGAATCTATTAAAGCTGAGTTTCTGGCCAAAAAATCCTTCTAATGTGTACGTGATAAAAAAAAAATAATAAAAGAGAGAGAGAGAGAGAAGTGCCAGGGGTGCGAGGGGGGCGATTGATTAATAAACTACAACTGTGTATTACTTCTCTTAAATTTATCTTAAGATAAATAGAAGTATATTATTGTACTTCAGTTAAAATATTGTCTATTATTTAGCTATGTACTTATCACTTGCGACTTAATTACATTGCTATTGAAACTTTTTGTGCTAAATTAATCAGAAAGAAAAAAAATGAAAACAAAAAATTAATGTAAAGTAAATGCTTGTTTAAATAATAGTAGAAATTTATATACTTTTTAAAATCTGATTTGAAACAGTTTTGAATAATATACGAAATACATCGCTATGCCCTGAACAATGGCATTTTAAATCAGTTAATAATAACTGATTTTTTAATCAAAAAGAACTGATTTTCGATTATTCTTTCGTGTATATTTCACTGTTTCATATGTTTTCATAATTTTAATTTGAGGATCCTCTCTGTCAAAATAAAAATAAAAAATCCTTGACGACTCGGCCAGCAGACACAGGTAGATTTCGAAGACCGTGGGGCGCCTGTTTGTTGGGAATTGCAGAAGAAATCACCTTTTTGCGATGATGCTGCAGTTGGGACCGCCCACTTCGAAATTCAACTTGTCTGCAGGCGTAGCCGACAAGGATTTTTTTTTTCTTGCTATAAGGGTTGGTGATATAAAAAACTTGTCAACATAAAATTTTTAGATAATATTAAGAGGATTTATAATAAATTTAAGCGGATTTGATATCTTGTGAATTGGCGAAGTTATGAATTTTTTTATTCTGAACCCCCCCCCCCCTTTTACCCACTTTGGGGCCATTTTTAATGATATCAAAAATCTGTCATACATAAATTTTCGGCCCTTTACCTAGAACTAATAATAACTTTAAATGGAATCAATACGTATCATAATTAAGAAGTTATGGGTTTTTTCTGTTTTCACAAAAAGCCCCCCATCCCCCCCCTCCCTGGTTTGATTTTGCCCATTAACGTACTTGACCGAGATTTTATGCCCTTGATTTTATGTATTAGTTTGGAAGAGATTTGTGTAGAATTATTGAAGTTATCGTGTCCATAAAAAAGTGACATAGATAGATGGATAGATAAAGTTTTGAACTGGGGGTGGTTTTGGGTTCTGGGAGTCATGATCGGCGTAGATCTACAAATTTTTTTCAAAAATTCCAACTTAGAGGAGAATGTAATAGGTAGTATTTCTTACGAAATCTACCTAATAAGAGCATTTACGAGCGCTCGAGTACCACTTTGTTTCCTCAGTTTGGGGTCTTATTTTTCTCTCCTGAAAAAGATGATTCAAAAGATCTCGGAACTCCCGTAGATAGTTTTAATCAACTTGCAGTGGATGCATAAAGAAAAACCTTTTTGAACAAGGAATTTTTGAAAAACGTTTTCAATTCTTTCTTAAAATTCCTATAATAAAGATTTAAAAAAAAAAAAAAAAAAACATATTTAAGAATAATAATAATATAACAGTAGCAGTAGTGGGTGGGATTCAAATAATTTAACCGCTGTTCGCTACCCTTATGGCCGTTTTGAGTATGAAAACGAGAAAGAAAAATTACGTGCTACATATAGATTATCAGACATTTTCCAACATAGTGATATATATGTAAAGCTGCGTATTTTATGCTTTTTCTGTTTAATAGATTTATGTTAAGATTACATTAAACTAGTTTTATAATATATGTATATAGTAAAAAAGTATATAGTATATAGTAAAAATATATAGTAAAAATGAAACATAATTTACAGTAAAGATATTTTTTTTAACTGATTTTAGTGCTAGTATAATTGTATAATTGTGTACGTGTATACAGTTTAATAGACATTTTTACATTTTGCCAAAAAAAAAAAGTAAAAAAAAAAAATGGAACAGCACTATTACGCTAATTTCTTTTTTAATTATTGATTGCTAAAGAATGCAAATTGTAATTTTGTATAGTTCTTTTTTTTTTTTTTTTTTTCCTTGCTAAATAATAAAAAGTTAAATATCTTGGACTTTGTTTTAATACAACGTAAAATAAAAGCAAGACAAAAATCGTTTTACATAATAATTTCTTGTAACAATCGCGATTCCCCGATCGGGATTGATACTCGCAACTCCCGAAATCAGTTCCCGGATTAATGGCTGTTACTGTGGTGGTGGATAACAGATATTTGCTGTGCCGAAACTACGGAGGAGCAAAAGGGGCACATGCCCCGGGCACCAGTGTAGAAGGGGGCACCAAAATATGATTTGTTTCCTCATTCGGTACAAAAAACAAATAACGAAATTTGAACAAAAAATATTTGCAATCAGGCAACCTAAAAAAAAAAAGGTATTCATTAATTTTATTATCTTTGCTTTCAACAGGGCTGGTTTTTATCATTAGGTGATCATATAGGGGTAACAAAACAGTACTTGATTATCGAATTCTTCCAAGATACTTGCAAGAACAATATACTGTCCTAATTCGGTTTAAATATGCTCAGTATATTTCGGATGTCATCGCGATGACAAGCTTTGAATGTTTTTTGCTTTTGTGTGCTACTGTAAACGAACTATAACAGCTACATACTTGATTAACAAACTCATCCAAGATACTGGCAGATCAATTTATTGTCCCAAATAGGTTCGAATTGATTAATTATTTCAGACAACAGAGTTTTGGAATTATATAGCAGTAATTCTTATTAAACAAAAATTATTAGAAAAAAAAAAAAAAATTGTTTACACCAATGAATGAAAAATTTTAGAAACAAATTACTATTCCTAGTTCTTTTATATTATTGATGTTAATTTTCTTTACTATCATGAAACTGTTGTTGAATTGTTTGTTGTACTAACATTTTAGCCTGCTTTTTTGTTGCGGATTATTTCAGGATTTCACCAAATCAACCAATTTTATATATTCCTATTTTTGAAATAAAATCTTTTTTAAGAGTGTCGTATTTTGTATTTTCTTATTTATTTTGTGTATTTGAAATCGTATTTGCATTAACCCTTCAACCGCGGGCGGTTTTTTACCCTTTCTTGAAAAAAACTGCACATTATTTTTATTCGCTATTTATAATAGTTATGAGGATTGTATCAATGGAATGTATAAAGAAAGCCAAAAATTATAAGCGCAAAATCAAAATTTTAAGATAGAAAAAATAAGCCAAAAATAGCGGTCCTCGTATTGATTAAGTGAAACGCGATACAAGCATTTCCCGCGGCTGGAGGGTTAAACAATAAAGTTGACGAAAGTTAGTTAAGTTATTGAAACGTATTGAACTATATAGTTATGATTTTGTTTCTTATCTCAATATCTACAGCTCTAATTATGCGCAATTTCAAAATTTAAATATACTGGTATACCTTTTCAAAAACTTTCAATCACCTAACAGTTGAATTTCAGAAAACACCTTTTTAATGGATTTTTATGTCCTAACAGGAAGTAAAAACTAAAATTTTACGATTTCAGGTGCAGGCATTTCGGTTTCGGCTGTGCATTGATAAGGCAGTCAGAAAGGACATTGTTATATATTAAGACTCTCAAATATACTTTGTTTAATGAATTGTGTTTTCCCAAATCGACAGGTATCCGAATTTGATTTTATAAAAGATTCTATTCACGCATAAACTTTATACTAAAAGGAGATAGTCCTGGGAATTGTTTAGAAATGGGCAGACTGAGAAAATGACAGATTTCTAAATAATCGTACCGAAATGGAGTGACTTTGAAAACGGCCGGTTCCGAGAACTGACATGTAAATGAATGGTTGGTTATCTTGGGGTGGATTTTGAAGAGGGATCTAATTATAAGGCTTAAAATTGCGTAGACCCTGGTGCCAAACATCAGAACTAGAATAAAGATTCCTGCATAAAATAATTAATAGTATAAATGGAGGGTCATTCAACGATATATTTTCAAGAGGAAACCCGATTACACTAAAAATCGAATGGGTCGCCACCCTGGTGGGCAAAACAAACAGCTACAATAAAATTTCTTTGATAAACTATAGCGGTAAATGAAAGGTCATCCAGGGGTAAATTTTCAAGAGGAATTGAATTTAATGTCATAAACCATAAAGTCAGGGAGTGTACTTGTATTATGGAAATTAGAAATAATTGCTAATTAATTGCACACACCACACTCATCAATGAAATTAACTCTTGAAAACGAAATCATCTGCCCAAAAAATTTAAAAATAAGGCGGATGGATGTGTAAGAAAATGGACGAATACGTAAGAAAATAAATTAGTATTATTAATATTATGGATTTCATGTTCATTCTAATACTTCCGGATTTGTTCCTTTTTTCTCAAAAGTATCCCTTTTATCTTGAAATCGTTATTTTCTTTTTTTTTCGGAATCGTTCCTTTTTCTCGGAATCGATCCTTTTTTCGGAATCGTTCCTTTTTCTCGGAACGATTCCAAAAGGAACGACTCCAAAGAACTCGTTCCTTTCGGTGAACGATTCCGGCTGGAACGATTCCCTAAAAGGAACGATGTTGCCCATCTCTGATGGGTACTAATGTCGTGACAACAAGTCTTCAAGGGTTTGGGGTATGAGGGGGTTGGCGTACATTAAACAGTGCACCCCCCGCGCGACAATTCTCGATCCACTAGACTTCTGTTCTAGCGTACTTCTGAGGTTCAGCAGAACTATCTGATTGGCTTGTCGTATTGTCAATCAAACTAATAAGTAACAACCCCCACACGTGGTCACATTTGCTGACGGACGGAGCAAGACCCGTGTTCTGTTGAAGTAGAAAAGAAAGCAGCACGTTTTTTTCTTTTGCGTTTGAACTTAATGTTTTTATTTCTTTTAGGACTTTTTTTTGCACTCAGTATCAGTTTGGTTTTATCATTTAATATCAATAAATCATTAATAAGTATACTTCTTATTATTTTCTAGTAATTGATGCGCTGTATTTATCAAATAATTCAATTTTATCATATTGCACATTGAAAAAATGTGATATTTGAGGTATTAATACGATAAAATGAGAAAACTATATTTCAATCTCTGGTTAAAATCACATTTCAATAAATAATAGATAACAATATTTTATTTTTATTCCTGGAACTGTTTTTCAGTTTTCTGGAAAACGTAATTTTTTGAGTTGACACTCTTCAAATAAGCGTGCAATATGTAAAAAAAAAGAAAAAAAAAACTATTATCAGTAAATCAACCAATCTAAGAGGGCACGAAAAATTGAAAGTGCTCTGGGCACAATATTTCTGGGCAACATATATTTCAAAAGAATTTTATTTGTTATCTAAATAGAATTATTTATCAGTCATTTCCAAATTAACTACCATTTTAGGATTACTATCACACAGATAATTTGGTTTAAATTCCAAAAATGGTTACGTGTTATTGATTTCTGATAAGTTAACACTCAGTAGGAAAGTGATATTTTATAAGTTTCTCAAAGTTACATTTAAAAAAAAGGTTAATAACTGGTGATTTTAATTGATATTATTTTTAAAAAAATTATGTTTCATGTTTTTTCAAAATAATTTTGACCAAGAAAAATGTTATTCTAAGGAAGATAGTGTAAGGCCTAATGATCCTATAGTAAAAAATATCTAATTGACAAAAAGTTATTATAACTGAATTCATAATTAAAAATATAGCTAATAAAATACCCCTGAGAGGTAATAAAAATACTTACCATTTTAATAAGAGCTTTTCAATAAATAAAAATTAAAGTAGTAATTTAGTTTACATTAATATTACTATTTTTCCACACTTTGTTTACGTTAAATAAGGAACAATAAAGTTTTCTCTACCTTTATTTTCAACTACAGATATAAAAAGTTTTGTAAAATAATTATAATAATACTCATGAGATGTATAAAGACTAAAGAGCAGACATTAATATTAAATTTTAAACTATTATATAAATATATATTAGAAGAAATTTTTGTATTCTTATATATTTAAACTAGTCTAGTTAAAAATATTTATAACTTTGTTAAATCAGGATGTTAAATTTCGGTAATTTGGTAACTACAATAATCTAACACTCAATCACTTAAGTACATATAAACACGTAAATGAATACATTTTATAATACACATATATGTTACGTTATACCCATGTCAAAAGGTTTTTTTTTTAATGTAATTATGTGTTTTAAGGTTAAAGTATTAAACAGGTAGTTATTTTGGAAATCTCCCATTACTAAAATAGATTGAAATTACTTTTATTCTTTGAAATTTTACATGAAAACAGGCATGTTAAATCACTGTTTAATGTTATTGAATAATATGCAAATAATACATAGGTGCTTAGAATTATTCATTAGAAATAAATATAATGGACATAAAACTCAATGCTTATTAAACCTGAAATTGCTTTATTCAGCTCTCTGCCCTTTCTTTAAATGTGGTAATCAATTCATAAAGTTTCACAATCAATTTATTAAATCGAGTTCGGCTAGCAGATGTACACTTTCAAAGCAGAAGAAGAAATTACACTTCTGCTTTCAAAAGAGACACCAGCTGGCCAATTAATTCAGAAATTCAATTAAAAGAAAAGTCCGTATTTCCTTTTATACTGAATACGTCTTAGAAAAGAATCACTTCAATTCGCGAAACACATGGCAGCTATTAACTGCAAATTGCAGTTAATGCAGCTATTAATTGCAAATATTTACTGCAAATGATAACTCTTCTTTTAATCAACTGATAATAGTAAATGATGATTCTTCTTTTATTCAGCTTATAATATTAAATATTCCTCTTTAATAGCGCAACGAAATAATTGAAAACAGCTTAAATCTACTTTTTTAAATATCCATATCGTCACAAAACAAACTTGTCATTCCCCTCAGAGCGAGACTTGTAAACAAGTAGGGGGTTCTATTTCCATCCAGCGATAGCCGTGATTGGCTCAGAAGTACGCTAGAACAGAAGTCTAGTGGATCGAGAATTGTCGCACCCCCCGCGGCCTGAAGCATGGGTCTGTGCTGTGTTCTGGGTCAACTTGGCTCGCCCGGCGCATGTGCATAAGGGTTCTGTGAACTGGGACCGGAAGATGGCTTGCCACTTTCCCTTTTCAGTCCATGTATGATTGCTTTGTAATGTTTGGAATGAAGAACTGTTGAATGACCTTGACTAACTTCGAAGAAACGTTCATCCCCTTCTCTAATGAATCAGTAAAGGGTGGGAGAGCTCACTAAAATGCCCATTGACAAGGTTTCTGTGTTCTGCTCTAGACATTCTTGAAATCTATGCTAGTAGAATGGCTGAATCAAAAAACTTAAAAGATTTTCAATAAATAGAATTTTTTTTCATCGATCAGTATCCTGCTGATTCCACAGCTTTTTATTTTACGAATCTTAAAGTGGTTTTTCTCCCTGCAAATTGTACCTCTGAGCTACATCCCATTGGTACGGGAATTATCCTATCATTTAAAGTTCAATATCGAAAACTTCTTATCAAGAAAATTCTTGATAATATAGAAGAAAACTCGCAGAAGAAAGGTGCACATTTTCTGAACATTCTCGAACGGTATTTGACAGTCGTAGAACGCAGTTACTAAACGCACTATCAGTAATTGCTTTTCAGAAGCAGGTTTCCAGCGGGGAAATGTGCTGGAAAATCTACACTTTATCAGTGAAAATGATGAAACAATAAATGAGTGGGAGGGAATTCCTTCTGATTGTGAATTTTCTGAATATGCATCATGTGATGCAAGACTATCCACATTCGTAAATGTACATTACAGCGAGGTAATTAATAGCAGTAGTATTGGATCGGATGAAGAAGATGAAATAGAGATGAAGCATGCAACATTCAAAGAAGCAGTTAGGAGTTTGGGATATTTAGAAACGGTATTTGATAGCTCGTGATGTTGATGATACTGTTTTCACAGATTTGAAAAAAATCGATAAAGAAATTTGGAATAGAAAATCTAAACAAAGAAAACAAACATTTATAAAATATTTATTTTTTTTAAAAATAATTTATACCTATAAAATATGAATAAATGAGATTTTTTCTTAATTACGATGCTTTTGATTTATAGTTGTACATAAAAAAGATAATCACTAGTTATACAGTGTACTTCTTAAAGCCACAAATGTTTAACATAATTATAAAGGTAAAATTGAGCATTTTTCTTTTCATTTATAGCCCTTTTTAAACTTATTCTATTGTATAAATAAATTCCTTTGATTATCCCGATTTAACGAATAATCTCGATTTAACGAACAAAGTTACTGGTCCCGAACGATTCGTTAAATCGGGGCTCGACTGTATTATTATTATTACAGTAATCCCTCAACATTCGCGGTTTTAACATTCGCGAGTTTCGATTATTCGCGAATATGAAAATGCGGAAAAACTTAACATTGGTGAGAATCCTACTTGATTATTCACGATTTTTAAAAAAAATTATTATTACCGCTTTCTTTTTCAGAATGTATAGTTGTTAAAGATTATTTCCCCTGTTTTCTGAGTATATATTTACAAATAAATTTTCAATCGTCAACTGAAAAAGCGAGTGTTGTAGGAAAGCAAAATAATAACAACAGCAGAATACTCTTTGCAAAGGTTATATAATAAAAAGTTGTAAAGGGGGTCAACGAGCTAAAGCTGCACTTAGTTAGGAAATAAAAGAATTTCTGAATCATTTAGCTGTATTTAAATATCGTATTTTAATATTTTATCGCATACTGACTCACTAATACATTATCATCTCTTTGCGAATAGAGAGAGTCGAAATTACTTTATATAGAAACCTAGGCTTTTTTAGCTGTAAGTATTTCTCCAGTCAGTTAATTTGAATTATCTTCAATCAATAAATTTCATGTTTATGAACATGTGTGGACATTCACTTTCTACATACATGCTATGCAGAATGTATTGTTAATACATATTATCCTTTAGTTCTTTGAAATGCTGTGCCACTCCAATTAAAATTTTATAGAACATAACTCATATTTTAGTGCAGATAGATAGACTCAACATTCGCGGATATCACATTCGCGAGGTTTTCCTGGAATGTAACCCTTGCGAATGTTAAGGGATTACTGTATTATTATTATTATTATTATTATTATTATTATTATTATTATTATTATTATTATTGCTTTTAATGTTGGTTAAGGAAATTAATTTCCCAGATTTCCTTAACGCGCAAGATTGCGCAACTTTTCCAGAAGCTATTTTACATTATTGAAGCAAACCGGTGGCCGTTGTTAAAATAGATTTGAAAAATTATTCATGCTTGAAAATTATTTAAAAAGTCGTTAAATTAAGCGGCAGTTTTCAAATAAATTTCATTCGAAAGTTCTCATTGATTATGAAAGTTTCTAATTGATTATGTAAGAATTGAAATTGTACGGTATTTAGAAATGATGTCAGCACGATGAAAGCGTAAGCGATAGCGCCGTTTGTTGTCACAATCGTTATAGATTTCTAAAAATTGCCACTGGATTTTGGCTGGCGTCCAAAAGTAGACTATCATTTTCTGACGTCGACAGAAAAATCCACAGTGAAAGAAATAGAACTTTGCTACTAATAAGGAACTGTAAAACGAACTTGTAATAAACCTACAGAAGAAATTCTTATAAAATATTACCATTACATTGTTTATTCTAACTCAAAAAACAATCTTTATTTCAAACTTTTTGTTTTTGTTTTGTAACACTATTTTTATAATCAATTTAATTTTCCTGAAATTCTTTACTTTTGTGATTTTTTTATTTAAAATGAAATCCCCTAACCTATAATTAAAATAATAATAATAATTGCTAACATGTAATCAAGGTATGCAATCAAGATGAAGCTATCAATAAAGGCTGCAATTCTAATCTTTATAATTAAGAATTGAAAAAACAGTTAAAATTACGCCATGTTGACACAATTATATAATTTTTTCTCTTTAGTTTTATCAATGTAAAAATGCATTTCAATCTAAGCATATTGTAATTTTCACTTAAGATAAAATAAACCCAATGGACAGTATTCCCGTGACGTCACAATAAATATGAATTTTTATTCACTTATAAAAATAAAGTGCACATGCATAAATATTTTTACCGAAATTTGACTTGCAGATTAAAAAATTCGGCCAAAAAGCCACGTGTCTGAATATTTTTCATTATTTCTCTTTTATCGTCGTAACAATGGAAGTAATCTCATTTATACCATTTTGAAGAAATTAAAATAAACATTTAAAATTAAAATTTCTGCTAATTAATAAAAGTATTGTACAAACGAATACATGATAACAAATCCGTGGCCAAATATCTTTCATTTAATATAAGAATCACGTAATTTCATAAAGTAGTTTTTACTCATGAACAGTGAAAAGAAAACGCTTAGCGTTTTAAATTTATTAGATTGCTTAAGTAACCATGTTTCATTAACATGGTTAAAATGCTATGGGTAAAATTTAGATGAATTTAGATTTAATGGGTTAAAGGAATTTATGTAAAATTTTAAGGGTAATTTAAATAAACGAAATTTTAAGAATATTTTAAATAAATAAAATTTAAATAGTCAAATAGATTGGTAAGATTCTAAAATAAAACCTTTATGGGATAAGGGCAAAAAGCTCGTTTCGAATGGAATTCTGTTTGACAACAAGGGTGGCCTTGTTTTTAAGATGCGAAAAATCCCTTAGACTATATAAGGAAAGGGCAGCTGACATCACTGTTGGTTCAAATACGGTTGGTTAGCAAGAAAAACCTGTTTGTTCTTTATGATTCCTACTGTACACATGAAATGGGAAATTTGATTGGTCTACGTTCAACTGGTTTATAATATGATTGGCCTAGGCCGCCATGACGATTCCTGCAATGATAGCTACGACAAAAATAAAGTGGTAGATTGATTGATGGAACTGTTTGTTTGTAAACATCTCCTTTCTTTATTGTTTGTTGACATAATTATATCTTTAGGTCGGAAGGTGCTGAGAGTTTTGTGGCAGAGGGCAGAAGTCTGAGAAATGTCGTACAGACGGGGAACGAACTCTGTTCTAAAACAAAACTAGTCGTTGGAGGCCACCGTAATACTTACCCATCATGAATATGCATAATATAAAATATGAAAATAAAACGTGTGTAAACTATTTATAAAATGCATTGCAATTCGAATAAAATCCTGGCTTGATGACGCCATAAGCTTTAAATCAAGGCTAATGAAAAAGACAGGCTACCGCGGTGCATTCCACTTATCTTTTGTTACAGACCGCTAGAGTGACGTAATTCTCTTTTCGTACACCTGCATTGGTGCTTTAAATCGAGGCTAACGAAAAAGAAAGGCTACCGCGGTGCTTTACGCGTATCCTTTTTTACAGACCGCAGGAGTCACGTGATGCTCGAATCCACCAATGTAGTTGTACGAAAAGAACATCACGTCACTCTAGCGGTCTGTAAAAAAAGATAAGTGGAATGCACCGCGGTAACCTGTCTTTTTCGTTAGCCTCGCTTTAAATGCTGTATTACTGAATTGCGTAAAAGAAACATCCTTATAACTCCAAAAATGATAAACTTATTAACTAAGAGTTTACTGCATCGGATTAAGCGTCTCATTTCCAATTAAAATATATCCTTGAAGTGAAATTTGAATAAAATACAGGGTCATGAAAATTTGAAGTGTGTGGAATATATGATTACATATATCTCGGCAATTAATTACCCGATCGACTTCATTCTTTATGCAAAATTTATGTTTTTTATTCTCTTTTACATTCACTCTTTAAAATAAACAATTTCGAAAAAAATTATATACCTTTTATCAGAACGAATATTTCGAGAGTCCGAAAAAAAAAGTTCTGGATAACCGATGTTTCTGAAATTCAATAGGCTTCTTCTCATTATTACATCCTAAGTACATACGAAATGTCAAGTCTCTATCTGAATTTGTTCGGGAGATAGAGCGTTTACAGACACTCAGAGAGACGGACAGCAATTTCTTTTTTCTAAAAATATGTTTTTCGGAATCTCCAGTGTCTGAAACGTGTAAATAAGTCAAAAAAAAAAATTCTATTTTTGAAACGATCACAATACTTACCCTACACTACGTATGATGGGTAAGTAAAACCAAATTTCATACCTGTTTTCTAGACGTGTTTTCCAGAATTGGATTTTCTTGGATGTCAAAGTGTATTTCCAATTTCTCGTGAGGTCTGGTACGTATACATCAGTTTCAACTGACGTCTCACCCTAGCAACCACCTTAGCAACTAGATTTGTTTTATGTTTGCCCGCCAAAGATGGTGGATTGCGATTGGTTGGTTCGTAATACAGGCTACAAATCCACGATTATGATTGGTTGGATAACACTTGGTGGACTGGTGATTACGTGGTTGAAACTGATCTATTGGGTCATCCGGAAAGTTCCGCGTTTTTTCAAAGCGAAGAGAGGTTTCGTCTAGTATTTTGCTACTGCTGATAAGGAGTAACGTGAATGACCCAGATATCTACATTCAGTCTTTTCTGCTTGCGAAGCATAATCCTCGCTTGTGTTGTGGCATAGTTTTAGTTTTAGTGCACTGCTAAGTATGGTGAACCAAAAAGCTCATTTTCGTCAATTATGTTCTTTTATTTCAAGAAAGGTAAAAATGCTAGTCAGACTGATCGTAAAATTTGTGCTGTATATGGACAAAGGGCTGTTTCAGATGACACATTTCGAAGGTGGTTTAAGAAGTTTAAGTGCGGAAATTTCAGCCTCGAAGGTGATGCCGCTTTGGACGATCATCATCTGTAAAGGATTACTACTCCTGAAGAGGTTACTCACTCACGGAAAAACCCCCGCTCGCTAATGTTAATCCTATGGGACAATTTTTTTTAAATATCTCGTTCGCATTTCGATATTTTAAAATGTTTTTTTTGTATTGGATAGCTGAGTACGCAGGTCCTTTTTTTGCTTTTTCGATTTTGGCTGCCAATTCATGACGTTTAAAACATCACACGGCGGGGGTCATCTTTCCACGGCGCGGCGATTGGTAGGCGCTCCCATTGTTTTGTGCTAATCGTCGTGTAAAGATAATCCCCTCCGTGTGACGTTTTAAAAGTCGTGAACCGGCTGTGTATATCATTGGTCGCGGTCCAGAGCGGGCATGATCTTCGAGGCTAAAATTTCCGCACCTAAACTTCTCAAACCACCCTCGAACTGTGTCATCTGAAACAGCACTTTGTCCATATACAGCACAAATTTTACAAGCAGTCTGACTAGCATTCTTATCTTTCTTGAATTAAAAAAATGTAATATGACGAAAATGAATTTTTTGGTTCACCGTTCTTATTGCTGCACTGAAACATAAATTATGTCAGAACACAAGCGAGAATTGTGCAGCGTAAGCTGAAAAGACCAAATTTACATATTTGAGTCATTCAAGATCACTCCTTATCAACAGTAGAAAAATACAAGTGGGTAAGCGTGATCGATCACAATCTGCCCGTATCCTAGGCAGGGGTTAAAATAGATTTTTCTATATTTTCAAAATGAAATTGACCAATTAGATTAGTGTTGAATTCAGACATTTTTCTCCATTGTTAGAGTTGCAAAAAAACCGGTTTATTTCCATTAGACGTGGTTTATTCTCAAAAGATCACTCCTTAATGTGGTTAGTTCCAGGTGTATTTTTCTACGGTTGATAAAGAGTGATCTTGAATAGACTCGGTTTATTCCCAAAAGACCTGGTTTATTCCCAGGTTTATGTGGTTAATTCCAGGTGTATTTTTCTACTGATGATAAGGAGTCATCTTGAATAGACCCGGTTTATTCCCAAAAGACCTGGTTTATTCCCAAAAAACCTAGTTTATTCCCAGGTTTAAACCTGGTTTTTTCTAGCCTTTGCAACTTTATCCATGGTAGCGGGAGGGGATATGAACTTTTGGGGAGAAATTTTACTTTTTAATCATAAAATCTCATTTAGACTAGAGAGGATTTAAGTTACTTAACACTGACTTAAATGACCCTTTTCAAACATCGTAGTCAAACTCCGTTCCAAATCGCCCGCTTCAAAAACGTTAGTTAAGTCACTCTAATAGCCTAGTTACAGCGCCTAGAATAAATAGTGTGGAAATCTGCTACAAAATAGTACTAAAAAATTGAATCCAATAAATGTACAACGTTGCTGAAAAGATTATGATGGGATCGCAGCGCCATCTTCTCAACGTAAACATTGTATTAGAATGTTTCGGATGGTGGTAAGTATTTTAAATACTTAAATTATATCATTTTCTCCTCTGACTTAATGATTTTTATAAGTTTTTTTTTTTTTTAAATTATGAAAGCAGGGCTAAAAAACGTGATACGCATTGTTTTGTCTCTGGTTGCAATATTATCGTAGGAGCACCGTTGCCCATTTATAGGCTACAACTTTTTAGCACTTTTTAAAGCAGTATACAAGGATAGCCGGTTTCCCTTGGCTTCTTGACACTTTTTATCCCAAATCCATGGAACACCTTTTTTATTCAAGTTGTATAATAGATGTGCTAAAGTAGCAAGTTTGTTTGAGAATCTAGAATAAAAATTAACTAATCCCATAAAAGACTGAATTTCTTGAACATTCTTAGGAATTTTAGCATTCTTAATTGCAGCAATCTTTTCATCTGTTTAGATAATCCTTGTGCATTTATCTTATATCCCAAAAATTCAATTTCATTCTGGAAAAATTTGCATTTATCTTTATTTATTCTCAATCCATGTTGACGACATCTATCGAAAAATTTCCGTAATCTTGACAAATGTGTCTGGAAATATCTTGCTGCGATCCGTGCATCATCATAAAATACTTCTACACCTTCTAAATCATGCAATACACTTTCTATATATTTCTGCCAGATAGCAGGTGCTGAGTTAATCCCAAACATTAGTCTTGTGCATTCATAAAGGCTCTTATGTATATTAATCGTTAATAGTTTTTGACTGTCAGGGTGAATCTTCATTTGTAAATAAGCTTGAGTAAAGTCAATCTTTGAAAATATCTTACCAGCATTCAGTGAATCGAAAATTTCTTCTGTTTTCGGAAGAAGGATGTCTTTGAATTTTTAAATTTTTGTTAAGAGTGACAGAATAATCAGCACATAATCAAATTTTCCCATTTGCTTTAACTACTGGTACTATTGGAGTCGCCCAATCTGAAATATTAGATTTTTTTATAACTCCTTCTTTTTCAAGTCGTTCTAATTCCTCTTCAATACGCTTTTTCATTGCAAACGGTCTCGGTCTGCAAAAAACTGAAACGGCATCCGGTTTTAACTCAAGACTACATTCATAATTTTTTATTTTGCCCCAATTTTTCATAAAATATGCCTGCGTATTCTTCTAACAGTTTTGTAAGATTTCCCTGTTTTACAGCCGTAAGAGCTTTAATCCTTACCCAATCTAAATTTATTTTATACAGCCATTCTCGACCCAAGATAGTGTCTAAGTTTTCTTTTACAATATATAAATTTAAGTACTCTGTTTGATTCTTATATTTTACATTAACTGTTGAATAACCCAGCAGTTTAAGGGTTTCACCATTATAGGTCTTAAATGTCAAGTCTGTAGGACAGATTTTTTTTTCCTCGAAATCTCTTTAAATTTCTTTAAACTCATTACTGATACTGTACCGCCTGTATCGACTTCCATTTCAAAAGATTTACCTTCAATTTTAATAGTTACTATTATGGGTGGTCTTTTCGGAAATTTTTCTTTCATGCAAATGTTCTCAATTTCAAAAGAACTTCTGAATCATTTACATAAAACTGTTTTTGCTTCACCATTTTGTTTGGTTTAGCCTCCTTAGAATAATAACAAGCTCGTTCAATATGGCCAATACACTGACAAACTCTACATTTACTTGCTTTAAACTTTATGATTTGATCTATTAAATCTAGAACAGTATACCATGTTATTTTTCTTTTGTGTGCTCTTAGGTTGTGGTTTTATTTTTTCCACCAAATACACCAACGGCTTTAATTCCTTGTGGCTTACTCATATCATTAACTCCTTTAGTTGCTCGTTCCATTGCTAAAGCGATCTTAACATTTTTATCGAGATCAATATTGTCTTCTTCAAATAGCCGATCTAGGATTGCTCTATCTCGTAAACCACTAACGAAAACATCTCTCAACATAGTATTTAACATAAGTTGAGTGTATTTGCAAGGAATTTCTAAAGAGCGAAGTTCAGAAAGATAAGAACTAACGCTTTCCCCTTCATGTTGTTTCCGGTTTAAAAACATGTGTCTTCTATGTATTATTAATGGTTTTGGATTCAAATGTTCTTGCAAAATTTGTCTAAGCGCTTCATATTCCTGATCACTGGGATTTTGTGGAGCAAGAAGATTTTTTAACACATATAGCTTTGCTGAAAAAAATTGATATTAGTGTTTTCGCATGTTTTTCCTTAGGTACATTTTGTATATCTAAAAAGGCTTCAAACCTATCCATGAAAGTATCAAAACTTTCTAATGATTCATCATATTTCTCAGATTGTACTCCAGAAACCTTATTATTCCTTAGGGTGCTATCCCCCTTTAACGCATCCATTAGTGCTTTATTTTGTTTAATTAATTCTTGAATTAATTGTTCCGTTTTAATAGAATAATAAGCTATTCTTACCTTACTCTAATCTTCCAAAATAGAAGTAGTATTCCAAAGTAGCAATATTACTAAACTAGATGAATCAAAGTTATCCTCGTCGTCAGTCTGAAACTCGGCAATTACTTTGCTAAAACATAGCAGATAAAAGTTGGCTATTCGCACGTTGCCATTTAAGTACAATTGTTCATTTTAATATACGACAAATAAGAAGGAAGATATTGTTTTAATTTTCATAATGTGACTATATATGGTTGAATTTCATCTCCGTAGCTAGATTTGGGGGTGGTGGGGGGAGGGGGTATAAAAGCAAGCCCCTGTACTACAGGGTTGAAAGGTTGAAAAGAAATCATTCCTACACTTTATTTTATTTATTTATTTATTTATTTTTTTTTAATAAAGAAAAAGGCATTGTAACTTAAAATTTATAAGATTGCTTCTTCTGGCAAATTCTGGCTATGATTTTATTGAATTTTAGAATGTTGTAACCAATTTTTTTGTTCTGCATTGAGAGGTGGTATGTATTTTCCTTTAATAGAAACTTATGCAGAGAACATTGTTTTGCATAAATAAAATGATTGTGAAATGCCGAAGAATAAATTCAGCTTTAGCTGATAAGATTTGAAACTCGTCTGTTAGCATACACCAAAAATCTGGGACTCTATTTGTGATTAGCTTCAAACTTTGTTTTTATATCGGAACTTGATGTCAAATCAAGCAGGCTTTTTCAGGTTGCTGTGGTATCACAGAGGCAGAACGTGCATTTACAATCCAAACTCTTCTGTAATGTTTTAGAATCTCTTTGGAAAATAAGAGATTCTAAATATCAAGACAACATAGCAGGTGGTCTTCAAACTCATTTAGGATATCTGCTCTGTAGGAATGTCTTACAGTTCTGTTAATTCTTTTGTCTTGCATTTTATTTGGCATTGAACGACTATAATGGGTTATATAATGAATACAGACTATCCAGTCTTTTATATTTAAATGACTTTACTCCATTTTTGTTAAATCCTTGCATTTTATCATTAACATTTTTAAAAAATCTTGAAATGACAGACATATAAATCATTTTTAGGGTTCCGTACTTAAAAAGTAAAATCGTAACCGTTATAATAATGAATTAAAAAATAAGATCATTCCTGTGTCTGTCTGTCAGAGCCCTTTTCTCATAAACTATGAGATGTGGAAAGTTATAAAGTCTTTTTACCCACATATTTTCTGATTATTAGCCATTCAGAAATATGTTTAAGAAAAATTTAGTTACTTGAAAAAAAAAAAGCTTAGATCTCGTAATATCGAACTCAAAAATATATTTGTTTTAATTTTAGTTAGTATATTTTCAGAGATATCGTGAAAAATGTACTGCAAAAGTATGTCCCTCAACCCCCCCCCCTCCTTTATTTCTGAATCTACTGAAACTAAAACTATCAAAAAATTAGGGGTTGTAGGAGTTTATTTAAACCTTGCAGGAAAACTATAGCGATTTTCCTAGGTAACATAGTTTTTAGAAACATGCATTTTTATGTTACACACAAACTTTACTTTTCAGGCGGTCTGCGGAGGAGTTGACAGCCACACGAGGTATCTATCAACACAGAATCATCCAAGGCTATTTGATAACGATTTTCAAAAAAATTGTCAGTAATTAGCCAGGATATTAAGTTACTTGAAGAAAAATAACTTTTTTATATATCATGTAGGGTATTGTTCAAAAGATCTCGTAATATTGAACTAAAATATATATATATATATATATATATATATATATTTTAAATTTTAGGTATTATATTTTCAGAGATATCATCGAAAGTATACTGGAAAAATATTTCCCCCCCTCCTCCCCCTTCCCCCCTTTCCTTTTTCCGAATCTATTGAAAATAAAATTATGAAAAAATTAGGGGTAGTAGAAGTTTGTTAATTAATAAATTTAATGTACGGAAGGAACACTTTCAGTGCAAGTTATACTTGTACTTGACCTTCATTTTTTTCCCCTCTTAAATATCAGCAAAACTTTGCCAATTTCATTAGTTAGTGATCGTCATTCGACTTCTCTGCCAAAGTGAAGTCATTTTCATTCAGAGAGATTCTACTACTTTCCTCAATTCAAAGAGGCGCATTAAACTTTTACTGCAGAATATCGCCTTTACCTATGTGTGAAGAAGTAAAAACTGAAACAGACTCCCTATGCCATCATACAAAGTTTGAAACAGGCTATAATTTTTGAGTAGTGATTTTATAAAATTTATTATTGTCATGTAATTTCATATAATTTAACTGTTCAAAACTTCTGTTATATCATGTGGCCTTTTTATTGCACTGCAAGAGCTTGGCAGTGAAATATGCAATGGCTTCTATTGCACCCCTTGCTACTTTCTTCTATCTTTACAAGAAGAAAGTGTTGGATTCATGAAAATTTTCGTCTTCTGGTTTTCGACGGATTTATACATTTTAGAAGGTCCTTAACACGATTTGACTGTTTTTAGAAAATGTCGAAGTGTGAATCTCTGACTCTGTCTGTCTGTCTGAATGTGACAAAAATTTTGAGGGCGCCCTATCTCAAGAACTAATGCACGAAATTTAATAAAACTTTATGTTCAGTTAGTTCAAATAAATTGGTGCTGATTAGTTTTTTGTGAAAATCGGCCAGTAGGTGGTGCTGCTATGCTGCACTTTTCGCGATTTCTTCACTAGCTCTATCTCAAGAACTAATGAACTTATTTTCATCAAACTTCAGATTCAGTTAGACCTTAACATAAATAGATGCTGATTATGTTTTGGTGTAGATATCCCGAAAGGTGGTGCTTCTATACCACTTTTTTCAGGATTTTTACGATAGCTGTACCTCAAGAACTCATGCACGGAATTTCATCAAACTTCAGATTCTGTTAGACCTTGACATAAATAGATGCTGCGTACGTTTTAGTGTAAATAGCCCAACAGGTGGCGCTGCTATGCTACTTTTTTCATTATTATCACGAAAACTATATCTCAAGAACTAATGTACGGATTCTCATCAAACTTCAGATTCAGTTAGACATTGACATAAGGTGTTGTTTAGGTTTTGGTCTAAATCTCCCAACAGGTGGTGCTGCTGTGCCACGCTTTGAAGGATTTACACGATTTTAGCAATAGTCATATCTCAAGAATTAATGCACGGAATTTAATTAAACTTTAGATTTAGTTAGACCTTGATATAAATTGGTGCTGATTCTTTTTAGTGTATGTGAAACCTGTGTGAGATAGATAGAAGAAAGTTTTGGTATTGGCACATCCGACTAGGTTTTTCCTTTTGTTTTTGCAGTAGCACCAGGCATCTTACAACCCATTACATTTGCTTTATCTGTATGCACATTGACACAGTTATCCCATAGGATGTTACTGTGTGTGAAAAATTTGCATAATAATGTAAAAATTCCAGAGCCTTTTGCTGTAATCTTTAAGGGTTTGCCGAGAAGCCGGTTCTCTTGAAAAGAGTCTATGTATGAATAGTGCACACATACCATTATTATTGCTAATCCCAACTACATTGGTTGATTCATTGATTTGAAGAGATTTATACATGAAATTAAAGTAACTCATTAATTTTTCAGTCCTCTATATTTTTCTCAGATTCTGTCTTTGGCAGTGTAACTTCTTGCAGCTTTTTCATTCAACATTGTCTTTTGTACAAGGTTTGGTAAAAAAAAAAAATTAACAATGTTAATAAATAAGGGCTTTGACAGCTTGAAAAATCCTGTAACTTACAAAGATCCTACCATATTCGCTTCCAACTGTTTTTTTTTATTTAACAGTTATACTCTACTTTTCTCAGCTTTAAGGTCAGTATTCTTGCTTCTAACAATAATTTGGTTTATTCTTGCATTCTGAATGCACTCTTTTTGAATAACTATGCATTTTTTTAAAACAAACTACGCAGTGAAATTTACTATCAGTGTCTTAGGGAATAAAATAAGCTGAATGAGGATTATATTTTCCTTTAAAAGTTTGTTAAACTGTGATAAAATCTGCAGGGAAAAAAAAAAATATATATATATATATATCTTTTCCACAGAGCAAGATTTGAGAAATTTTGTTTTGAAGCATTACATGTTTTTCTCCTCTCTCTCTCTCCTCTTTTTAACTGCTTGCTATTGTTATCTCTGTGGATAGTGCATACTAGTTTTGATGGGAAAAAGAGCTTCTCAATCTACACTGTACAGTTATTCTTAAAATAAAATCTGCTATAAACAAAATATTGAAAGCCACACTTTCATTACTGGGTTCCTCAGTGATTGTGAAGAAGCTTTGTTACTCTTTGCACAAGGATTTTTAAAAGATGTTGGGAAAATGTGGGTGTCGGAGATAAGGAGAGGGGGTGAGTGGCAAGATGCACCCATGAGGTGAATTAAAATGCATGCATAATAGTAAAAAGGTTGGGAACTCCTAACATACTGGTATTTATAGTCTCTAAAATTCAGATAATTTGGTTTTCGTCTTGCACTTCTTCTCTTATATGAAGTTCCTGCCTAGTTGTGTTTCACTTGAAATTTTATGAGTCAGCCTGACTCGCTAATCATAAAATTTGAGACTCAATAAATTAGAAAATGTGAGTTAGTTATGAATAGTCACAAGTTATTTAAAGAATTATATTTATTAGAATATTAACATTTTAGTGGCTGTTCTAATATTAGATTTGCACTAGCAACTACCACAAATGATCTTATATTATTAAAGGAGCAATTCTTGTACATTTATTTATAGATTGGGTTCTCAAAATAATAGATGGGTTGTTTTTTGGGGTGTAGAAATTAATCTGTCAGGATGTCATATCACTTTCATGCTATATCTGCTTTTTGCACAGGTATATAAATCATTATAGAAAGCATAAAAAGTGTGCAAGAACTGACAAAAATTGAAATGAAATATTAAAATATTCCAAATGGTTGGTATGCGAAGTGTAACAATTTATTATCTTATACACATTCAGAGAAAATATAGTTCCAGAAGCAAGGTGGGCATCAAACAAAAATGTTGCTAGCAATAATATTGTTTTAACTGTGTGAGACGTAGATAATGATATTAAGTATGCCAATTGGCTCTGAACGTGATTTTGAAAGCCCATGTTATTCTTCTGATTGCCCAAAAAATAATAATAATAATAATAATAATAATAATAACTGCAGTTAGAGTTTTCCCCATTTGTCTGGAGTGAAGCTCGATCGACCAGGTGAAAGCACCAAGTTCTAATGAAATCTGAAATATTATTTTAGTTAACTTTTCCTCTAAGTAATGTTTTGTTTATAAACTTCTCCATAGAAGTTTTATTTCTTTAAGAGGCTCACTTAATTGGTATAGAATATCAGTGCTATCTCTTGTTGTATGAACAATCACTTGAAACACTAATAAAACCACTAACATCGCTTTGAAATAACACTGTTCAAGGGTTAAAAAATAATAATGATGATAATAATTATGCTATGAAATTAATACATTCATAGACTATGCTACAAAACAATAAAAATGTGAAAAATGAATTATTTGCATACCATCAGTTAAAAAATAAATGAAGTCTATCATGAAAAAGTTATTTTGTTGACATTTTTCTCTTACATTTTGTATGTTTCCCATATAAGCAGTAATCTGCATATTTTCATTCTATTTGCTGCTGTATCTTTCACTGTGTTTATCAGAAAAAGCTCCCAATTATCCAGAAAAAAAAAGCCCAACTGAGAATGTGGGAAGTACAAATTTAGAGACATATTGCATCCCGATGCCTTAACCCGTTGGGGACGAGTGACATGTATACGTGCCGCAATAAGATGCTCAGAATCCTCAATTATTCCCACCAGTTATTTTTTTACTGTAAGCTTTGCCTCATTAAATCATAGCATTTCTGCGATTCAATTAGGTGAAAATTTCTGTTTTGAAAAGCCGGTGGTAAAAGATTAAAAATTCTGTAAATGACGCTCGTTGCGGAGGGGTTAAATGAGGAGAGTAGATTCTCCAAACAACTCTCTATTTTTTTTCTTTTTAATCTTACTTATAATAAAATCCGAAGGCAAGAAAGTGTCTGTAACGGCTCCGGGCTCGACCACTCTGATCTGCGAATCGACCATAGTTAAACGCCATGTTAGGCTTAATGAAAAAGCTATGCTTCATCCGATTCTGCTGTTAAAATATTTGTAAAAGCATATTAGAGCTTTTAAATATTTAAATTTTGTTTAAAACCTTCAAAATATAAAACGCGTATATCAACATTTCTGTATATATTTTTTCTGTCAGCACTTTTCTTTTCAGAAATAGTGGCGAATTCTTTCGTACGGAGAATTTGAGTGATCAATCCAGTACATTGGCGCCATCTACTGGCTTATTTTGAAATTTTGCTTCCATCTTAAATACAGTACAGGACCTATTATGCGAAATCCTCTGGACCAAAGGCTTTCCGAGTTTTGGAATTTTCCGGATTTTGGGTCCTCCCGAAGTTCACGATTATTTGACAAAATTCATGCTTTTTTCCGTGATTCTTTGACAAAATTTGCATTTTTTCTGCTATTGTTTGACAAAATTTGCGTTTTTCTTCTACGATCCTTTGACGAAATATAATTTTTTCGTGGTCCTTTGAAGAAATTTGCATTTTTCTGCGATTCTTTGAGGAAATTTGCGTTTTTTGCTATTCTTTGACGAAATTTACCTTTTATTTACGATCCTTTGACAAAATTAGAGTTTTTTTCTGAGATTCTTTGACGAAATTAGCGGGTTTTTTTTTTTCGCGATCCTTTGACGGAATTCGCATTTTTTCTGTGATGTTTTGACAAAATTTGTGTTTTTTTTTTCCTTCGATCCTTTGACGAAATTCCACCTTTTTCGCGATCCCTTAACGAAATTAGAAATTTTTTTGCAGTGCTTTGAAGAAATTTGCGTTTTTTTTTCGCGACCCTTTGGAGAAATTCATGTTTTTCCGCGATTATTTAACAAAATTCGCGTTTTTTTTTTCGATTTTTTAACCAAATTTGTGTTTTTTTTGTGATCCCTTGAAGAAATTTTACATTGTTTCGGAGTCCTTGGAAGAAATTTGCGTTTTCTTCGCAAGTCTTTGTCGGAAATCGCGTATTTTCTGCGATTTGTTAACAACATTAGCGTTTTTTCGCAATTCTGCGACGAAATTTGCGTTTTTTTTTTCAATCCTTTGACAAAATTCAAGTTGTTTTAGCAATCCTTTGAAGAAATTGTCTACTTTTTCTTCGAACGATAGACATAATTGTTTTTTTCGGCGACGATCGCTCAAAATTCTAGATTTTGTTGAGTCGAATCTTTGGATTGAAGACTAAAATTTTCGAAACCGAATGCCTTAAATTTTTAGGAAAATTCGGAACAGAATCACCCTTGATAAAATTAATATATAACTATTTTTTGTTTCAAACGAATCGTAATATAAATTATTTTTAAACTAAAATTTGAGAGAAAAATGATTTGTTTCTAATTTCAGGAAGAAGGGGGGGCGTGTTCACCCGCTACCGAAGTAACAATATTTTAGTGATTACACACTGAAACACAATGGACTGAAAAAAAAATTAGAAATCGGTAAAATTTTCGAAAAATTTCAAAATTTCTAAAATTTTTGTAAAAATATACAAATTTAGAAAATTTTCGAAATTTTTTTGCTGACTTCGGGTTTTTCCGGATTTTGGAATTCCGGATAAGGGGTCATATACTGTAAAATGATTCTTTCTTATCAAACGTAATTAAAATATAAGGAATACATAGTACAACGTAATTTGCATTTAATTTTGCTTATGTAATCAAACAATGAGTTATGTGGTGAGTTAATCGGCTTAGAAATTCATTGATAACACTTTTTTACAAAAACTTTCGCACATGGATTATTTGTTAATATTTAATTTGAATGTTTTGTCCAATCGTTGAACTACTTCCGAAATTTAATACTGAGTAAAATATATATATATATATCCTCATCATTTTTATTTGTAGAAATCATTTGTGATTTTTAAAATGTACTTTATTACAGTACAAACCTTTCAATAATAAAGTCTTCATGCTGTTTGTTTGTATGAAGTCTTATGAAAAAGAAACGCAGATGAACAATCTGTCATTTTTGACGGGGTTATATACTAGTATATGTATAATTTTGAGACTGTTTCCCAAACAATTTTTACATATTTTTTCGAAAGCATCCCATGCTACTTTCTCGACAGCATTCAGTTTATTTTTGAAGCAGGATCTTGAAATAATTGTTCCATTTGAGGTCCAACAATTTTTTAGGTAGATTTCGTAAGAAATACTACTTATTACATTCTCCCCTAAGTTTGAATTTTTGAAAATTTTTGCAGATCTATGCCGATCATGACTCCCAGAACCCAAAACCACCCTCACAGTTCAAAACTTTATATCTATCTATCTAAGTCATTTTTTTATGGACACGATAACTCGAATAATTCTTCACAAATTTCTTCCAAACTGATACATAAAATCAAGGGGCATAAAATCTCGGTCAAGTTCGTTAATGGACAAAACCAAACCAAGGGGGGGGGGTGAAATGGAGGGGGGGGGGCTTTTTGTGAAAACAGAAAAAACCCATAATTTCTTAATTATGATACGTATCAAATCCGTTTAATGTTATTACTACTTCTAGGAAAAAGGCCGAAAATTTATGTATGACAGATTTTTGATATTAAAAATGGCTCCAGGTGGAGGGAGGGGGGGGGAGGGTTAGAAGAAAAATATTCATAACTTCGCCCATTCCCAAGATATCAAATCCGATTAAATTTATTGTAAATCTCTTTAAAATTATCTACAACTTTTATATTGACAAGTTTTTTATAGGACCAACTCTTATGACAAAAAAAAATTAAAAACAAAAAAATCCCTGCTGGCTCGGCCTACAAGCAGATGTGAAAACAGAAAAAAACCCATAACTTCTTAATTTTTATACATATCAAATCCGTTTAAAGTTATTATTACTTCTAGGAAAAAGGGCCAAAAATTTATGTATGACAGATTTTTTATATTAAAAATGGGGGTTGAAATAGGAGTTTCAGATGAAAAAAATTCATAACTTCGTCAATTCCAAAGATATCAAATCCGCTTAAATTTATTATAAATCTTCTTAATATTATATACAACTTTTATATTGACAACTTTTTTATAGGACCAACTTTTACGGTAAAAAAAATTAAAAACAAAAAAATCCCTGCTGGCTCCACCTACAGGCAGAGGTATATTTCGAAGTGGGTGATCCCAACTGCCACATCATGGCAAATAGGTCTTTCTTCTGCAATTCCCAATAAACAGGTGCCCCACGGTCTGCGTCTTTGAAATCTACCTGTGCCTGTAGGCTGAGCCTTTAGGGATTTTTTTTATTTTGGCCTTGCTTTTCATGCCTGAAAATTTGTGTATCGAATATTCCTTCACTGTCTTTATTCATTGCTTTAACAAATTTCTTAATGATGTTTTATGATGAACATTTTATATAAAGAGGAGGTAAATATATTTTTTATATTAAACAATATACTCTACATATCCACCTCAACAGTGACACTAACAAAGAAAAATTAGTATGTGATGGAGCAATTTGATTGCCATGTTTGAACATTGTATTGTTAAACCTGTTGGAAAAAAGTCATTATTTTTAAGGGGAGTATTTTGATGTCAACAAGCGTAATATACAGAATATCAAAGAAAATTTTTAAATTGAAACTAGTCAACTCTTTTTATATAAAGGGTACAGCTGAGATTTTTGAAAGACTTTTCCTTTTCCAACTAAAGCAATTCAGCATTTTTCAATTGGTTTTATTATTGGTGGTAAAGAAAATGGGATTTGGGAAAGCTAACATTAACCTTTTAAATACAGTAAAACTTTGATTACTTGTCGGTCATAGAACCATCGCTGTGACAGATAAGAGAATTGTACAGATAATGGAAATGTGTCTGCCTCCCTCCCTCCCTCTCTCTCACACACACACATACATATCCACAATTGGGATGATGAAACACAAAAATTAAATTTTAATGCAGGATTTTTTTTATATCATATACATACTAATCAAGATTAGAATTGTAAATTGATTATACTTATATAGCTCCTTAGCTCTCATATTAGTACATTATATAAAGGAACCATTCAGTGCAGTTAGAAAGCATTCAGAAGCTTTCTCCAATATGCTTATAGAATCATTTTCCAGTTGATATTCATCAGTAAAAATCAACATATAATGACAAAATGTTTTATAATGTCTGTCATGTTTTATTTCTAGTGACTGAGGAATAAATAGTAAGTGGCAGTTAAATGAGTGATCGATAATAGAAGTTTTACTGTGTTTTCTGAAAGAGCATTTTTACTATTTTTGAGGCAGGAACAGGCATCGCCAGGTCAATTTGTTAGCCTTAAGTTAACCAAGTCAATTGTTAACCTAAAATTTGTCAGTCATATTTTGATAGTTTTCTAGGATGTACCTGTAAAATGCGAGTAAATATAAACACTGTTCATGTTCAGTTATGCTTGCCAACCTCACATAAAACTGCTTAATTTCACCCAAGTCGAATAATCACATTTTTAATTAACAAATTTATTTAATTAAATGTATCTACATAGCACATATTTTGTTTTATTTCTTAAGTAAAATTATTTGACTTTAATCAAATTGAACAGTTTTACGCAAGGTTGGCAAGTACGGATTTAAATTTATTTTAATTTAACAGTAAATAATTATAATAGATTTTATAATTATTTACTGTATAGTCATCTTATGTATACCATGTGATTTCTGCATATACTGTAAAAATAAAATATATTTCATGAAAATATATTTTGCTTTATTCATTTATTTGTTTTTATCTCTTTTAGCATCATGAACAAGTATTCAAGTATGTGGATACATTAGAATCTCTGCTGTTCACAAGTGATATTGATCATCATATTTTATCTGTATTTCAGCAATTTTGTGCTTTAAAAGCATAATTTGTGGACTGAAAAAGAAAAAACATTTTATTTGTATACCATCCATCATTTTCATATATAAACATATTTTCACTCAAAATACTTGTTCTATCTCATTGATTTTTATTTTAGGAATGGGGAGGAATTATCAACCATATCAGTTGCATTAAAACTCTTGCAAAATATTGGGTACTAAACTTGCTTAATTTTAAAGGATTGACAACGGATGGCGTAAACTGTAAATAGCAACGGTAAATGTCTGATGTTATGACAGTCAATGACATATGAAAACGCTGTCATTAGGCTTTAAGAATCAGTATATTTGATTTATTTGAAGTGTAAACAACAGATGTGCTTTGTACATTGAAAATGTACAAAGGCAATATAGGACAAATGGCATGGATGACAAATGAAATAGGCAAAATATTTGGTTAAAATTTAGATATATTTAAAAAATATTGTTCTTAGCGATGAATTAAAATTTCGCCTTTTAGGGACCGTAGCTACTAAAACATCATCTGGCACCAAAAATAGAATTTTTAAATACCACCATATTCCATTATTATTCCATTCAATGTGCGGGAAGCATTACATTTATATTTCCATTTTAAAAAATCTGCAGCTACAAGTTTCCATTTGCTGACTGAAGCTTATGGGGATTGTACTCCATCGATTTGGAATTGGATAACAAGAAGCACCCTAGCCATCCGAAAAAGTTTGCAGACTTAGAATTGGAGGTATCGCTGGATGCAGATCAATATTAAACACTTTACGGCCGTCTCGAAATGTTTTAAGTTAATGAAAGTGGTTCAAATGAAAGGAAATTGGGTGTCATACGAATTGAGGCCTAGGGACATCGAAAGACGTTTTTGTACATGTGAGCTGCTGCTTCAAAGGCAAAGAAGGATGGATTTTTGGCATCGTATTCTTACTGGGGATGATACATAATGCCAAGCACAAAAAAATCATAATGCCATCCTGCCCAACCATTCACATCAATAACAAAGCCAAATATCCATCATTTGAAGGTAACACTCTGTATTTGGTGGGATCAGAAGGAGGTCATCTATTCAGAGCTATTTAAAACTAGTCAAACCATTACTGGGGATCATTACCAAAAACAACTTGTAAAGCAGAACCATGAATTGAAATCAAAACGACCGGAATACGCCAGAAGACACAAGGTGATTTTTCCAGCACAACAACAATCAGCCCAATACCTCAAGTACAGTAAAGGAAACACTAGAGATGCTTGGATGGGATGTGCTACCCTCACCCGCCTTATTCCCAGGCCTTGCTCCTTTGGATTACCACTTGTTTTGATCCATGCAAAATCACCTTTCTTAATAATGCTTTAGTTCCTTTGAAGATGTCCAAAAATGGCTCAATTCATGGATAGTCTCAAAAGACAAGCCATTCTTCCACCGAGGAATCCGTCTTTTACCGGAAAGATGGGAAAAGGTGTAATATGTAATATAATATCGCAGAATTTCGATTTCTAACATTAAGGTTTTCATTATTATTTAAACAAAATTTTCATTCTAAACTCAAAATACATATTTAACATTAGCTGCAAAACTTTTTTTTTTCCCAATCTTTATCTGAACATTTGGAATACTAGTACTAAATTTTGCAAAGTTTGATGCTAGATAATGATATTTTGAATATAATATTTGTTTAATTGCCAGTCTCCTCCTCCCCATAAAACTGGCCCGTACCTCTCCACTAACTCTTGGTTTCTAATAGATTCCCAGGCCTTCAAAATTGGATTACTAACAGATTACAGAGCTTTCAAATTTGGGTATCTAAGGTTCCTGAGTCAACAAAATTTGGATATCTAAGGTAGCCATTGACAGCAAAACTTTTTTTCACAATCTTTATCCGAAAAATTAGACTACTAGTACTAAATTTTGCAAAGTTCGATGCTAGAGAATGAGATTATGAATATAATATATTTTTAATTGCCAGTCTCCTCCTCCCCATAAAACTGGTCCGTACCTCCCCGCTAGACCTGGGCGATATCTCAATTTCAATATTGAGATATATTGTGATATCGAGGGGGGGTTCAGTTCTGTTCGGCTTTATACAAAAGTGAAGCAGGGTGAGCGCTGAAATCGCTAAAATCAAACTGATGGGAAATAGGCAAAATATTTGGTTAAAATTTAGATATATTTAAAAAATATTGTTCTTAACGATGAATTAAAATTTCGCCTTTTAGGGACCGTAGCTACTAAAACCTCATCTGGCACCAAAAATAGAATTTTTAAATACCACCATATTCCATTATTAGAGTGATTACTATAAATAATGTCTTTTAGAGACCATTACTGGCATAAAAAAGAAATATCTATGAATAGCATAAAATAAGTTTATTACTCGCAAATTTGCACTTTATGCATTTTTAGCTTCTTATGAAATGGAACAAAGGAATGAGACTGGTTATTGCAAAAATTCAAACAAATATTTTCGGTTTGCTAGTTGTAATTATTGGTTAGCTACACCCCTTCCTTCACTAAATTTATAATATAATAAACTTAACAGCATATCATATATTCTAACATGAGCAAATCTTGTGTGTGTGTGTGTGCGTGTGGTTATATATATATGCAAATTTTATCTTAAAAACGGGCTATAAAGATTTTGACGAAATTTTGTATTCTACCGTTTTGGGGCACCAGAAAATCATTGAGCTAGGTCACGTGTTCGAGACAATTCGATTAGTGGGTCATTTTGGGTCAGGGTCAAGCTAATTCTATCTAAATAACGGTTCAAACAATTTTGACTAAATTTTGTATCTTGCCATTTTCGGGCACGAGAAGACTATTGGGCTGCGTCACATGTTCAAGAACTTTCGATTAATGGGTCATTTTTGGGTCAACCCGGGTCACGTTAATTTTATCTAATAAACGGCTCTAACGGTTTTGATTAAATTTTGTATCCTACGAGTTTTGGGCATGACAAAATCTTTGCGCCAGGTCACATGTCCGAGAAATTCGATTAGTGGGTCATTTTTGAGTCACTGTGGATCAAGCTAATTTTATCTAAAAAACGGCTCAGACTATTTACACTAAATTTTGCATCCTATGGTTTTCGGGCACAAGAAGACTGTTGGGCTAGGTCGTTTGAGAAAATTCAATTAGTGGGTCATTATGGGTCAAGCTAATTTTATCTAAAAAATGCCTCAGTCTATTTACACTAAATTTTGCCTCCTATTGTTTTTGGGCACGAGAAGACTGTTGGGCTAGGTCACATGTTCGAGAAAATTTGATTAATGGGTCATTTTGGTCATGGGTCATGATATCTGAACTCAAAGCTAATTTTGACCGAACATAGCTCTGTCTTCTGTGCTCGTATTACATTAAAACAATCAGCAATTTCTTGTACTGATATATTCAAGATCCCAAATAACCGAAATAAACACTTCAGAGAAACATTATCTATCATGTAAGATATCTAAACAGAATTTATTTTACTTTAGCATTACAGTCAGTGATGAATTCAGAGGTGACACTGAGCCCCACCCACTAGAGTTCCCACATTTTCCATAAATTAATATCCTGAAAGTGCAACCCCCTCCCCCTCTGAATACCATAATACCATGAATGCCAACGAAACACCGGGAGGTGCAAGATATTGAAACAGGTGTGCTACTAGCCCGCATCATGCAATACAGAAATTTAACAAATTAAAATATCAATCTCTCTTTTTTTTTTTTATCTCTTTTTAGTCAGGGAAGATAATTTTTCAACACATAAACACAAAATAAAATAATTAAAAACTTGTGTTGTATGAAAGTTTCAGCAAGGCATATCCCCCTGATGCAAATTTCTTAGTATTTTCTTCTGTTTGTGCATAATTAATCATGCCACTTGGAGATAAGTATTTTTTTTTCCACATCAAAATTCACAGAATTAAATTTCAAAACTCAGGAAGGGGCAATTGTTCTCCCTTCCTGGAGCCCATGATAATGCACCCCCCCCCCCCCCCTTCATGATTACAACTTATAATCATGAAGAAATATATCTTTTCTTGTTTGCTGCACCCTCGCGTAAACTGTTTTTTAATATCTCATTTGTAGGGGGAATCGGTTTAAAAATAGGGAAAAAACATTTCAACTCACTTTATTCTATTAAGATTCAACACTGTGTTAAAATTGCATAATATTCATTTCCACTGTTGCAAATAAAATATATAATAATGCGTAATGGTTTTGAAAATTTAAATGCAAAATTACCACCGAACGATGCGGAATTCAACGCATCCGCTAGCAGTTTTAAGTTTGCACTGTTAATACCATAAAAACAATATATCATTCACTATTGTTGGTTGCTGGCACAAACCATAAATAAGCATCTACGATATTTATTGCCCGTCGCATAAATACCGAAAATATCACCCTTTCCTCTTTTCAAAAACCTTTTCTGCTGCGAGAATTCAAACAGTTAGTATTCATGAATACTGCACCCAAGGAACTGCTGTTTAATATCGCGGTTTAGACTGGGAGAATTCACATTGTTAGTATTCATGAACACTCGAAGACGAGGAAGCAGTGTTTAATATTGCTGCGGGCTCTTCAGCATACAGACGCACAGAAACTTCTATCTTTATTATTCTGTATACCAGGAGTTTTCAGTCAGCGGCATGAGTCCTCCAATGCCTATTTCTATGACCCATGAAGTGTTTTGCATGAATTAAATTATTCCGTATTAAAGATTTTTTTCAAAAAATTAATTTTCCGGAAAATTGAAATGAAAATAAAATTTCTTACAACTTCAATAATTCTTTTTTACTATACTACATTTAAATAATATACTTTCCTGTTCATGTGAACTCTGTATTATTTTATCTTACTACAACATTTGTTTTTTGTTACAAAAACTGATTTTTCGCTGCTATAAAAATGAATTTGGCAACTACAAAATTAGTTTTTTTTTTTTTTTGCTGCTACGAAAAATGCTACATATTTTTTTGAGTGAGTGTGAACTGTGTACCTTATTTCTAGAGATCACCTCCTGTATAGTTATATATTTTTTTCTAATTGCCTATCAATTGAAAAACTATACTAACATTTTATACAAACATTTTTTGCTTTGCCTCTATCTTAAAAAAATGGCTGAGGCATAGTAGTTTGAAATTCTAGAATGACTGATTTTTCCATAATCAGTTTCATTTACGAATTTTAGAAAATGTGGTTTCTCACAAATTTACTTTCATCATTGTAACTATTGTCGCTATCCTCATACACTTAAAACTGCATAGTCATATCAGTTATTGATAGTTGATGGTTGATGAATAACTATCAACAGTATTAATTGTTGACATATTATAAACAGTGTCAAATTCTTGCCAAGCTTAGCAATACTTGGCAAAATATCACCAAGTTTGGCTACAAAAATTGTCAATTTGGCAATAGCTGACTAATTTTTTGAAATTCCCATTCAAATTTAGTATTGATGAAAACTAACTGGGAATCTTCTATAATCAAGTTCTATATGCATTTTACCTTCGTGTGTTTGAGCAAAATTAGCTGAATTCTTAAAAACAAGGAATAGAGTAACTAGCTTTTCCTAACAGTACATGTTACAAAGACATTTTTAATTTGTATTGTTCTACTGCTTTCACTTACTAAAATTTCACAATCTAAAGCAGTCATTTCTTATTGTGGTATTTACCTGTTATAGGGGCCATGGCACAATCCAGACTTTAAAAAGTGCCCTTTATTGCCAAAGGAGATAAACAGCTATTACACTTGTTCAAGAAAATTGCTTCGGATTACATGCGTTAGATAAATTATGTATAATGTCGGATAAATTGTATAAATAAATTGCAAAATATAGTTAAATAAATTGTATAAATATTGAAAGAAATTGCTTCTGTGTATGAAACGATAAATAGGTTGCCAGAAAGTATGAGTAAAAAAAAACATGTCCTTCTCTTGCCAAGACTATTTTGTCTATATAGCCAAGGCCCTTTTATAAACAGGGGAGTAACATTATTGTTTCACATTTATGTAAAGTCACTCATTTGACTGAATTTATGTATCATTTGCCAATAATTTTGACTGTCTGAAATTGATTTTTTGAAATCGTGTTTTTTTTTTATTATTAAACTAAATTTTTAAATCATAAAATAAAAGAATAAATAAATTCAGATTAAATTATTTATTAAGTACAATGTGCATATTCTCTCAAATGATTCATATACAGGATGTTTACTCTCAACGGTGTTCAATGGCTATTTCCTAAACCATTAGTCATAGACATTTAGTTCCAATTACAAAAATATTTTAAATGAGGTAAACAATTATTTTAAAAGTTTTTTGGATCATTAAAAACATTTCTTAAAAAGTTAAGAAATTAAATTTTTTATACAGTCCCTTGGGTTCTACAAGTGATATTTTATTAAAAAAATTCTATTACACTAACAAGTCAGACAAAAAAAAAGTCCCATTTGTCTAATACTAAAATTGACTGAGTTATGAAACTTTGAATTCCATGACTTATACCAGTTTCTACATCTAACTAAACACAGATGAGTTGGGCCAAGCTTCGAGGGATCGTACACAAAGTGCTTAAAGTATTAGAAGGAGTTATTTCACGGGTACATTTCTGCATTGCAGCCATTGGAAGTCATTTCGAGAAAGTTTTAAGATAACTTTAATTTTTATTAATTAAGTTTTAGATTAGATTATCTAATAGCATTTTAAAATATGCATCATTTTCTAAACATTTTTATTTTGAGACTGTTGCTTTGCATCATTTCAATTTTTAAAAAAATCAGTTTTTTTTCTCTTATGTTTTTAGTATTTTTAGTACAAGTTATACATTTTTCTTTAATATACCAAAATGAAAATAGATTTGAAATTTATATTGTAATGTTAATTTTACACTCAACTATTATTATTATTATTTTGTTATCTGAAGATTATTTATATTTCTAGTAAATTTGTGAATGACCCCTATTTCGCGGCAAAAAATATACTTCAACTTTAAACAGCTATTACTCGGTCAGGTTTAATCATAGAATAATGGGACTTTTTTGTCTTACTTCTTAATGTAATGAGATATTTTTACTAAATATAACTTATAAGACCTGGGGAGTGTATAAAAATTTAAATTTCGTAAGTTTTTAAAAAAGGTTTTCATTGACCCAAATCGCTTTTAAAATACTTCTTTACCTCATTTAAATTGTTTTTGTAATTGGAACTATATGCCTGAGACTTACGGTTTAGGAATTAGCCATTGGGCACCATTGAGAGTGGATCCCCTGTATATACAATTTATTCAAACTCAGAAAATCTGCATTAATCCCAATGCACCTTCAAAGTTCACATTATTTTTTGTTCCATAATTCTTTTAAAAAATCACTGCATGCAAGTTTAGCTTGATCTGTTGGCTTCTTGGTGAACTAATGAATGTGTTGCTATTTCATTAACACTTGCTGCTATAACCAGATGCATTTTGTGACTTTCCAAACTTAATCGTGACACTTCATTGTTGCCTCAGTTTTGTATTTAACATAACTTGTAAGGAGTGTGTGGTACATTAAAATTGCATTATACAGTAGATTCCTGTTAATAAAGTGGCTGTCCCAAATATCAGAAGTAAATTTAATGATACGTTTCCATTATGTTCTTTACATTTTCCCCCAGATAACTGAAATCTACTGTATTTGTCTTATTTAGAAGCTAAATGTGGAAAAAGAATTGAAAAAAAAATGAAAAACTGGAGTGACTCCCTTTGATTTTCTAATCATAGTTGTACGTTGTTTTTTTTTTTTAAATCCTGATGTACGTACCTTAAACTGGAAAAAAAATATTACATTTCCAACTGAACCAAAGGGACTTTTGCATATTAATATTGTTGTTCAAAATATGTTGAGTAAACTGAAGTCGATACCGATTTCGTACTTTGAACCAGAAATTTTAATTATTAAATGGAATCAAGTGGGTAGCACATAGAAACAAGGCAAATTATTATTATATTTTATTAAGTACATTTTCTGGTTTCAGATATGTTTTTTGACTTAGAAAAATACCGGAAAGTTGTTAGCTAAGCTGATTTAATATTCACTGGCCATTTTTGCTACATTTGCATAATCATTTATTTCACAACTTAAATTAGTTCAAATTCCACTGGTGAAAGTTGTCCTAAAAATTCTAGGGAGGTACAAATTGTCAATAATAATAATAATTAACGAGCAAAAAAAATCACAAAAAAATTTATCCCTATTATTCCCAGCAAAGTTTTAAATTCTGAGACTCTCTTGGTTTCAGGTGCCACTTCATTTGTATTCATATGATTGTTTGATCAAATCGTCTTAATTGCATAACTTAGCAGTCTCGGAAATACTTGGAAGGTATTTACTGATATGAAAGTTAATTCTCATGACCGATTGTTTACCATTATACTGGTGCTTTTCAATTTTTTTGTCAAATGGATCAATAAATGACAAAATACCTTCATTATTCAATACATTTTTAAGGATTTTTCCCTAACGCAGTATTCCAGGAGGCAGTATCATAATTTTTGCAACACATTTTAGCGTTGCTGATCTTGGTATATATTATTGATTAGATAGTATATGTAAAGAAATTGCCAGTCAGCTGGCACAACAGCAGGAACTGCTGGCATGTCAACACATCACACAGTCCCAATGCAAAAAGAAATGAATGGCATCCCAATTATTGATGTCTCCCCAACTTGATGGCAATCTTTCTTAATCAGGATACCATTCATTCCATTTTGCAGCGTGTTATGTGATTTTGGTACGACAACATCCCCGCTGGAGTGCCAGCTGACAGACAGTTTCATTATCTGTATTTAATCTATCGTATACACAAAAATCAGCTACGCTAAAAGTGGTAAAAAGAATTATGATGCTGCCTATTGGACTACGTGTTAAGAAGAATAAAATTATCTTTAAAATGTATTGAATAATGATTTTTTTTATTATCATTTATTGAGGCATAAGACTTGTCCGTATGTGAAATATCAAAATGTAATAAAAAAAAAATTCAGATTTTACAATAGATACACCATGATTTGAAGTGGCACCCTTAAGCCTCTCTACTTCGTCAAAGTGGAGTCTCGGTCAGAGAGGTCCCCCACCCCCCTACAGCAGAACTGACCAATTGACTGTCTCAAGCTTTGATATTTGTCTAATGGTGGTGTGACAAAAAATATTTAAAATTCCTGAAAATAAATCAATAATATTTTGGAAGATCCTTAAATTCAATACCACGATTTAATGTGCAATTAATATAAAACGTACAAAAAATTTTACTAATTCTGCCTGGTTTTGGGTTATTTATATTCCCTTTTGCACTGTTTCCGTAATAAAAATGAAACATTTTTGCTATATTGTCCATGACTGCTTATAAAAGTTGTTTAAATTAAAAAAAAAATGTTTTATAGAACTTTTACAGATTAGAAGTTCAATTTATCATCAGATAACCATGCACGTTCATACTAAAACTTTCTTTTAAAATCATCTGCACATGAAACGATGTTTTACAAAATATTATAACTGAATATCATAAAACGTAGATTTCGTTACATTTTTCATTAAATTTCCCAGTTTTTCCATCTCAAAAATGCGAGATTTTTGTCTTAAACTCAAAATAAATACTTGAGACTTAATCACCTGAATAAGACTGTCACATTAGTTCTTATTAACATCATCTTTTATTCTGTGCTTATGAGCGAAGTTCGATGCTAGAGAATGTGACTAGTGATATTTTCCCAATTAAAATGTATTTGTAACACTAACTTTTTTGGCAATACATAAACTATACTCTGCCAATCTATTTTTTAAAGTAGCTGCTAGTTAGAGCTGATTTCTATTTTTTTGAGAAACTTAAAAATGTAATGAAGAAACTTGATGAATTGGCCAGCTGTGCTTCTTTTTCACGCGCGCGAAGCTAAATATAACATTATAACTTCCCATTTAAAAAAAAAAAAAAAAAAACTTTCCCAATTACAATAATTTGTAAATAATTATGAGTATCAATTTCTCATAAAAACAAGTGAACTATGAGAAATTGATTTCTCCCTCTCCCCCCCCCCCCCAAAAAAAAGGATGTCAATACTTCAACACTATTGAACAGATGGGTGAAGCCCGATGGTGGTGGGCTGTACGGATGGAACTGCCAGATTATTACCCGATGACGGTGGGCTGTAGAGATGTTTAAGGGAAAGAGCAACCACATAATAACCCGATGACAGTGGGTTATATGAGGTTAGGGAAGAGGAGCCACATTACAACCCGATGGTGGTGGGCTGTACGATGTTAGAGAGAGAAGCCAGATTTCAAAACCGAAGATTTATTTGCGAAGTTTTAAATTGCTAACACTATTTATTTTTTGTTTTGCTTTTTAGTTGTCTTTTGTGTGTTTTTGTTTTATTTTTTATCGTTTTTGTTTTGTTTTTTATTTGTTTTTATTTTGTTTGTGTTTGTTTTTATTTTATTTGTTTTGTTTTGTTTTTATTTTATTTTTATTGGGTTTTTTTGTTGTTGTTTCTGTTTGTTTTTTATTTTATTTGTTTGTTTTTAATTTCTGTTATCTGTTTTATTGTCACTTTTGTACTATTGTAACTGGGATTAATTTAAATATTAAGGTGCCAAATAGTTAGTTTTATCATGTATTTATATATACTTAAAAAGACTACATGCATACTTAGAAAAAGTAATTTATATATATGAAAATGGCCAAATGAATTAATTTAAAAATGGATACTTCAAAACTCTTTAAAAAAATTTAGTATATACAGAAAGGGCCGCTTAAGTAATGAATCATATATATAAACTAAATCATAATATAATAATATAAATATCAAATAAGAAAAAAGATGCTATGAGGCCGACAAAAACTATTAACCATTCGAAAAGCAAATTTAGAAAGATACATGCAAGCCCACTAACCAGCATTCATATGAGACAATATGTGTTACTTATTTTAAAAATATCTAACTTATGCTAAATCATATTTTACTTTAACAGTTGATTATGCTATACTGTCTTTATATTTTAACTTTATCCTGTAAAATAAAGTTTTCTTTTCCTCCTAAAAATAACTCTTATTTTTAAAAGAAAAAATGGTGTACAAAAGATGTCAAAGTATCACAAAGAGAGAAAAAAAAAAAGATCATCGCATTTGGCTATAGAAAATTTTCAACTTAATAATTCTGGCATCCTTATAGCGGAAAAATACCAACTTGACTTCCTAATAACTCACTGCTCTGTAGCTAAGTTTTTTTTAAATTAAATATATTACTATCATCAAACAATCTTTATGCAAGCTGTTCTGTTAATAGAGAGAAAAAAGTTGTAAAGTCATTCCTAAAAAACACAGTGTCTTTCAAGCGACTAATGGACTTACATGTATATATTTTTAGAAATTAAAATGATTTCAAATATTTCAAAAATAGACCGAAAATTTAAAAATGCATTAAAACCGATTTTTAAATACAGTTGATAAAAAAATTGCAACCTTTGACATGAGATTATATAGGGATTAATGATTGCAATCTTTAAATTTTACTGTATTAAAACTCGGCCTCGTAGCAACAACAGCAAAAGGCCAGGGCCTTTCGCCACCAACTTACCTTCGACTTCTTCCACCAACTCTGGGATGGTTGGGGAGAAGCCGTACTTACTTGATCAGCTCCTTCTTGAGCTGGTTCATCCTCAGCTGCTTCCTCCTCAGCTGCTTCCTCCTCAGCTTCTTCCTCCTCCTCAGCTTCCTCCTCAGCTACTTCTTCATAGTAGTCCATGCCAGTACTCCAGGATGCAGCTCGTCCTAAATAGAAATTCGCATTAGGACACCATTCATCAATACTAACATCCATACATACCTGATCATACTGATGAGGAGCGAAGAAGGACTGGAAGGAGATGCAGGTGCTTGACACAGCCATGACTAATTGACCAGCTAGATAAATATCAGGAACCTATAGCAAAGAAAGAAATTGATTAGAAATTATATTCAAATTTGATGATTGTGTATTATTGTATTTGTTTTCTCTAACAATGATCATACAAATAATTGATTATTGTTTTATTGAATACCAGCTTCGTCCGGGTGGATAATGTGTCGACTATTATGTAGGGTACAGATGAGTAGATAATTAAAAAAAAATTTCTAAATCTAATAAAAGCGGGAGTGAGACAAAATTGCACTAATTACAAATTTTAAACTTTAAATAAAAGTTTGTAAAAATGTGATTTTGTTTTCTATTTATGTACATAATGAAACTGATAAATTAATTTTAATATAGCAGAACCACTTGGCTTCGCCGAGTTAACCTTGGCCTTCCGAGTAACCTAAGCAAAAATGTAACATCCTAAAAATACGCCGATCACAATAATGCAATCGCGTCCATGAACCGTCAAAATGACAATCAGAAAAAAATCTTATGTTATTTTGACGCAATCATACTAAATCCCTCATCTTTATAAATAACTTTTTTTTAAAATTCCCTTTCAAAAATGTCTTATGCAAAATATCTAATCAAAAATCAGCAATAGTTGTCTTATTCGTCTAATCTTCCATAATCGGGTTCATATCCGATGTTTAACGCCCTTAGTGGGTGAATTTCTAAAATCGCTCAAATACGTGTTTAACTATCTTTTTAGTAGCTTTGTTTTCCTGAATTTCATGCTCCTATATAAAACTGCCAACGCACCTCATTTGTTACGTTAACGTACAATTTCCAACTTCTTTTTTTTTTTTTACTTAGTTTTTGTATGTAAACATGGAATTTTGTAATCGATTTTTCACTCCCTTTCTGATAGTCTAGAACAGCCCTACTCAACCTTTTTTTCTCGCGGGCCGCAAACATATGTTTGAGACGCTAGGCGGGCCGCAACACACTTATATAACAATGTAAAAAATAGGTTATTAAAATAAGTGCAATAACAAAAGTAGTATAAAAAATCAATGTAATGATGTTAGTGTAATCAGTAGGATTCGACGTTTGTCAGCGAAACAGCGAACCATTTTTAATGATATCAAAAATCTGTTATACATAAATTTTCGGCCCTTTTCCTAAAAGTAATAATAATTTTAAACGGAATCGATACGTATCATAATAATTATAAGACGTTATGGGTTTTTTTCTGTTTTCACAAAAAGCCCCCCCCCCCCCCCCCTGGTTCGATTTTGCCCATTAACGAACTTGACCGAGATTTTATGCCCCTTTATTTTATGTATCAGTTTGGAAGAGATTTGTGAAGAATTATTAGAGTTAGCGTGTCCATAAAAAAATGACATAGATAGATAGATATAAAGTTTTGAACTGAGGGTGGTTTTGGGTTCTGGGAGTCATGATCGGTGTAGATATGCAAAATTTTTTCAAAAATTCCAACTTAGGGGGGAATGTAATAGGTAGTATTTCTTACGAAATCTACCTAAAAAAGACAACTTCGAGTCTATTCTGATGCGACATACCTTTTAAACAATTCAACTTATAGTCGGGAAAGCAGCGTCCAATTTTTTGCAATCCATTTCAGTATCGATGATTTTAGTTTATAAGATAGATTAGGTTGTGTAGATATAACAGAACTGCTATTCAGCTATAGCGCACTAGCAATACCACAGCAAAATAGCACAAGACCGCTGTGGAGCGAAATTAATGGTATACCGATTACGGATGTCACCCGTCTAGAGTGGCAATCATCCATGATCGAGATACCATCCATTTCGCTCAGCAGTGGATTGTGCAACATCCTTCGTTGGTTTGTCAACAGGCTGGCAGATTCATTATCTGTAACATCTATATCAATCAAATATACAAATCATTTACGCGAAAATTTGCTGCAAAAAAAGCACTCTGCCTCCCAGACTATCTATGCTAATAAAAGAAAGTTTTTCTGTATGTATGTGCGTGTGTATCTGCCTGCAATGGCTAGCGAAAGCTGGCGCACTTAGAAGTCTGAAAATTTAGATGAGGATAATGAAAAACCTCTCCTGATGCATCTGAGTCTCAGAATTTTAATAATTAACCAAGATATTAATTAAAACCTGATCAATAACTCATCTATTTTTTTCTTTGCGAGCCGGATTTCAGCACTCGCGCATGCTTGCAACCCGATTTACGGCAGCGAACGAGAATGAAAAATCATTTGAATGAAGAATGCGTTTATTTCACAATTCTGTTTTAAGTTCTATCGACTAAACCATTTCGTTTATTTAAAAACGAAAAACATATTCTGAAAGGTCGCACTCTTACGTCTCAAATGCTACAGTCAATTCGAAAAAAAAAATTATGTTAACCTTTTGAAAAAGGGTCGTTTTCCCTCTTACGACAACGCTCCTCAAGAGCGCAATTGCAGAGATACAGACAAACCAAACATATGTTCTGAAAGCCGAAGCCTTCTTCTAATCGACGGTATAATTAGTTTTAAGAAATACGAATTTTAATCCTTTCAAAAATACCGGCGAACGCAGGTCATTTCGTGCCTCACGAGACGATTTTTTTTCTTAGGCAAAAAGTTACTAAACGTTCGTATTTCGACACAAACTTATTAGAGCATCTCAGTAGACCAGATTTACATCACCTACAACAATTTCGAAACGTTCGGACGAGAAGAAATATTTTTAAAAAAAAAGAAAAAAAATCTGAGAAAATTTCGACGAAAACTGATAATAACGGGGTGTTTCAACGCGGTCACGCTCGGCTTCGGGTAATGTTTTCACTATTTAATATGCATATGTTTTCACATAATTTTATAGAGGACTTGGAAACAGTTATTTATAAACGACTAAAATTTCAGAGAGTTCAGACGACAAAAACAATTTTTCTTTTATGTTAACGGATCCGACGCGAAAACCAAAAAAAAAAAAGGAGAAGAAAACATATTTATTTTACAAACAGTAACAATATTTCTGACGTAATTTTTACACGGGTTGTAAAACCGTTATATTTATAACCATTAAAAATTTCAAAGGGTTTGGACAACAAAAGCTATTTTTTTTAAAAACTGTGAAACGACCCATGTGAAACAAGTTGGAAATTGTACGTTAAACGTAACAAATGAAGTGCGTTCTTACTACAACTAGTTTTACAATGTAAAACAAAAACCTTCGTAATTATTTCAGTGAAATGAATTATATCGTCTGTTAGGAACGAAATGAGCATGCCTTTCTTTTCTCTTATCACGCATGCCACGTTTACAGATGCGAATTTTTTCCGACACCAGATAGCGCTGCAAAATTCACCATGGAGCATTGGCGCACCCACGGGGGGGGCTAAGGGGGCTGAAGCCCCTCCCAGACACTGAAACTTAATAATGAAGTAACTATATAAAGTTTACTATAAAATTATAAAAAGGTTTTTTTTTTTTTTTTTTTTTTTTTTTTTAAGGTCTTTAGAAAAGGTTTAAAACTTTTGTATCTCATTTCATCTTTATTCTCAATTTTTTTTTGCCGTTTGCGACATACTTTAAGCGTAAAGATTTTGTAAGTGTAAAGATACGTTAAGCGTAAAGACTCTCAGTTCTGAGTACACATCCATCCTTTTAGCACGGTCAAGCGGATTGAAGTCCAAACGAGGGTGGTATTTCGTCTACATTGTACATCTGTGTAATGGACAATACGACCCATTCAAGGTCGATAAACGATTGGCACTATCCATTTTGCAAAACATTGAATTGGGGTGCTGGAGAAATAGCAGCCCCACACTAAAAACCTTTTATTACTCTAGTTGTACAAATGAGGTACAAACGAAAAGATTGTTGGTACAAACGAGGTATAAGCGATTGGCCCTATCCATTTTGTAAAACATTGAAGTGGGGAGGGGGGGGGGGGCTGGAGAAATGGCAGCCCCACACTAAAATCTTTTTATTACTCTAAGTACAAATGAGATACAAACGAAAAGATTGTTGGTACAAACGAGGTATAAACGATTGGCACTATCCATTTCGTAAAACATTGAAGTGGAGGGGGGGGGGGCTGGAGAAGCGGCAGCCCTATACTAAAAATCTTTTATTACTCTAGTACAAATGAGGTACAAACGAAAAGATTGTTGGTACAAACGAGGTATAAACGATTGGCACTATCCATTTCGTAAAACATTGAGTTGGGGAGCTGCCTTTTCTCCAGCCCCCCCTACTAAAAACCTTTTATCACCCTAGTACAAATGAGGTACAAACGAAATGATTGTTGGTACAAACGAGTACAAACGATTGGCAGTATCCATTTTGTAAAACATTGAAGTGGGGGGGGGGGAGAAATGGCAGCCCTACACTAAAATCTTTTTATTACTCTAGTACAAATGAGGTGCAAACGAAAAGATTGTTGGTACAAACGGGGTATAAATGATTGGCACTATCCATTTTCTAAAACATTGAAGTTGGGGGGACTGGAGAAGCGGCAGCCCTACACTAAAAATCTTTTATTACTCTAGTACAAATGAGGTACAAACGAAAAGATTGTTGGTACAAACGAGGTATAAACGTCTGGCACTATCCGTTTTGTAAAACATTGAGTGTGGGGGGGGGGGGGACTGGCCGTTTCTCCAGCCCCCCCCCCCCCACACACACTAAAAACCTTTTATTACTCTAGTACAAACGAGGTATAAACGATTGGTAATATTTTTGAAAAAATGTAAGTGGTGGGGGGGGGGGGGGGGCTGGCGAAATGCACCTCTATTTTATTAGTACTTCTGGTTATACACATTTTTTTTTTAGCATCATTTTTTTTAAAACATTTAACTCAACGTATAAAAAATAGCCATAGTTTTAAATTTTATATTTGGAGGATTTATATCATCAAAGCTCGAGAAAATCATCTAAGATTAGAATAATTCACCAGCACTTCATCACTAAAATGGTAAGCATACATATTAATTTCTTTCTAAGGATAATTACACTAGTATATTCGTAAGCATAAAGTTTCAAATTTATTAATAGCCAAGAGAGGGCATATCCCGTGGTCTGCCCCTCCTTCCTGTGCCAAACAAGGTACTAATTTACTGAATCTTGGACACAAACAAAAATTTTAAATGCTAAGACAAAATTGCAATGAATCGATGAAGAATTCCATTTTATACAGGTTTTTGCTTTAGCAGGTAAACTTTCAAGGTGTTTCTTTTGCTGAGACCATGGAATGTTTGCGATCAAGACAATATTACGTTATAGACAAGTTTCATTTACACAAGTTAAACAGTATGGGGTTATTTACACAAGTTTTACGTATACTGTTCAACCAGTGTAAATGAAACCTGTCTATAACGGAATATTATCTTAATCGCAAACATTCCATGGTCCCATCGAAAGAAACACCTTTAAAGTTTATCAGCTAAGACGAAAGCCTGTCTAAAGCGGAATTTCTCACCGATTTATTGCAATTCCGTCTTAGCATAATACTGTTTTTGTATCCATTGTATCCAAGCCAAAGAAGACTCCATATTATAAAACTGACTTGTTTTCCTATTCACAGTAGATGTAAATTGTCATGTTAATGGCTTTTAGCTCGCAGGCTATCAAAGCCTGAGAGCTAATGGCCACCTGTTCTGTATGTACGTAACGCGATAACTCTTGATAGAACTAACCGCTTTGCTTCAAATTTTGTTTATAGGTTCATTGTGATAAGGCGCTTCCCTGATTAGTTTTAGGGGTTCATTAGTTAATTATAAGGGGGTACGGGGGATGATCCCTCTGTTAATGTATTTTCAATTCCTTTATTTTTCGAGGGTTTATTTAAAATTCTTTGAAATAAGAGTATAATATACAATTAGTGTGAATAGCCTGTGAGTTCAATGCCCTCAGTTTAACTGGGCAGTTTACTCTTTATTTATTAGCTCACAAGCGATCAAAGCCTGAGAGCTAATGTGCCCACAGGTTCTGTACGTACGTAAGTATGTATGTACGTAACGTGATAACTCTTGATAGATATATCAGATTTGCTTCAAATTTTGAATAACGTTCATTCTGATAAGGCGCTTTCCTGATTAATTTTGGGAGTTCATTGGTTAATTATATAGGGGGAGGGAACAGGGACTAATCCCTCCCCCTTAATTTATATAAATGGATTTTTCATGCAGAATTATCCAATTTGCTGCAAATTTGGTATACCTGTTTATTCTGATATTAGATTTGGAAGTTCATTGGTTAAGTATAAAGGGGGGGAATTGGGGAGATAATCCCCCACTTAATTTAGCTAAATGGGAATATCGTGCAGAATTATTCTTTGAAATAAGAGTATAATATACGGAATCAGTGTGAATAACCCCGTGAGGTCAATGCCATCAGTTTAACAGGGCACTTTTCTTTTCTTTTTTTTTTTTTAATTAAAAAAAAAGTTTTAAAAATGGATTGAATGTTCATAATATTAATTAATTAATAAAAGAATAGTTTTCCCCCTGTAAATACACAGCGGCAAAAAACCGTTGATACTGAAAAATAAATAAGTAGATAAAATTTTCTGTCATTCATATCAAAGTTCTATTTATATTAACAGGCTAACTATTTTATTATAAAATTATATTCCTCTGTTTTCTTCACAAAATGTTTCATTTCTGTTCATTTATGATAAATAATATACGTTTTAGCATATGTTCAAATTCAAACGATATCGAATTAATGATAATAAAGCAGAGACGCACAAGAGCAGTCATCATAATTTCATTACGTTGCTGCAATACAACGAATACCGTACTATTACATTACATAAAATATTATATCACAGAATCAGAATATGTCAGCTTTAAATCGTAAAATAAAGCATTTTTGTAAAAATTTTCAGTAATCGTAAAGTATAAAGGGAAAAAAGGAAAAAAACTGCACATATCCATAAATAATTAACAAATTTTGTATCACTGATGGATATCAGAAGTGATTATAGTAAATTTCAGCAACTGTTGCAGTGCGCAAATGCAGATGGTCACTTGATCACCGACTCGTGAGTGTCATGCAAATGCACTAGAAGTCTGCACAGGCCAGAATTTCGAGGCCAGGCCCGAACGAAATCTATCTTGCCCGTTGCAAAAGTTAAAAGTTTGGCCCAGTAAGTACAAAAATCAAAGAAAACATGCCCGACCCGGCCAGTGACAAAATCAGTTAAATCATGGCCTATCCAGTCCGCTCAATTTGTATTTAAAAAAATTCCGATTTTACTCAACATAAAATTAAGATTCTTTTAAAGAATATTGCATACATTTTTGGAAAATTTTTACAATATATTTTAACTTATTATATGTTTACAAGACAGAAAAAACAGAATAGCAACATTAATGATTACTCAGATTTTTCAGCCTTCAAATAAAGATTCAATCTAAGAATTAATGTAGTTTAGAATAAAAGAGGAAAAGAGAGTTAAAAAATCATAATTTTAAAGCTGTATAGAAAAGTAGATTTTTGAAAATATTTCTTCGTAATTTATTAATGCTCTTCTCAAATCGAATGGCGCGCTACTTTCTGACACATTTATGAAATAAAATTTCTTCAGGAATGCATAAAATTGACAGGTGTTCTTATTCAAAAACTATGTAATCGAATAGCGTTTTCCTTCTTGTGATAAATGCAAAAAATCTTTCAGAAAATACTATCAGAATTGGCGTTTTGAATTAAATTTCTAGACGCGATAGCATGGTAAAGAAGAAAAACCTATCGTCACAAGAAAGGAATACTTATATCTCAATAGGTTATTTATTTATCAAAAAATGGAAAACAGTACTCGATTCCAAATTGCTTCAAAAGTCAGACCTGTCAATTTTATGCCTTTACAGTTAAAAATAAAAGTCAAAAAATGTTTCGGAGAGTTTCATGTTGTTAAACTGGGAATTTGAGAATCACTTACTTAAGGCATATTTTCTTCACTGAATCTGTTAACAGCAACTTTTTATTTCTATTACTTTTGACAAAACAAACTGTTTGGGCACAATTAAGTCCAGTTCCGACCCGGCTTGACTGTATATAAAAGAATTTAAGCCTGATCTCGGCTCGGCCCGAGTCTGCTAAAACAATAAAACTTGGACTCAGACACGATGTAAACATCGATGTCGATCTCTACGCTTGACATGTTATATTACTCTATTGATGATGTTGCTAAACTAGCGTCACTTCATGAAGCACATTTACACTTATTCTCGCGAACGTTATCATCACATTTTAACGGCTTCGTTTAAATTTTTATATCGGGCCGGTTAAACGTAAAATTAATTTTTAAATTGATAGTGATAGTGACAGTGATGAACTGACTTTTATTCAAAGACGACAAAAAGAGTGTTAAACGTATATCTTTCAAATATTCTGATTCTGACGATGCATGAAAGCAACTGAAGTTTCAACAAGTAAAAATCTACAAGTCATCACGGGTCCGAGGCCCGTACCCGGCCCCATTAAATTTTTTTGTTAGCCCGTTTGTTTTGTCAGTCGGCCCGTCACGGCCTATCAAAAATCTTCTAATTCTGGCGGCCCGGCCTGTTAGCTTTCCGGTGGGGGGCCAGATTAGGTGACCCCCCCTGTTTTAAAGTTTACCTTCATTTTGCCGGATACGGGCCGAGCCGGGCCTGTGCAGACCTCTGAAATGCATTAGCCCCCCCCAAAGCGAAATCCTGGGTGCGCCACTGCCATGGAGATTCTTGTTTTGCGAATGATTACTTCCATGGTTTAACATTTCTATGATTCACGATGGACGAATTTCTTGTGTTTATTTACTTTAATGGATATTGGAATAAATTGGCTGTTAACCTAAATTTTAACTGAAGTTATCTCAGAATCTATACATTTTTTAATGTAACTCATCTCTCAAACAAACAATTTTTTTGAACGATCTTTCTAAAAATGTAACTTTTATGCAATTTTATTCGAAGAAATAATTTTGAATTAAAATGGCCGCTTGGCATATGAAAAAAAAAATGGTCAGCCCGTATTTGTTTTCCTCAGACACATATGCTTGCGCTTTTATTATATAGATTATGTATGAAAGGAGTTAATAGAAGGAAGAAAACTTTTATTAACATCTTTTTAAGTTTCGATTCGATTTTCATAAAATTTAAAATGACTCGACAAAATTCTGCAACGATTCTATATATTAAATTTCAAACCATTCGGTTGGGTAGTTTTTGCGCTGTTATATGCGGACAGATGGACGGACCAGACGATGACTATAGGCGATACATATTTATATAATTACAAACGCACCTAAAAAGAAGAAAATGTTTTCTTTACGGGCACTTTCATCACTAATTATCAGTATTTTTTCGCAATTTTGTCATTAGAAATATGAATTCATACAAAATCAAATTAAAGATATAAAATAACAAATTGGGATTTATTTGAGGTTTTATCACGGGCCCGGGCAACGCCGGGCGGGTTAGCTAGTAAACAAGTAAATAACTAGTCGGATGTGTCAATCCCAAAACTTTCTTCTATCTCACACAGATTTCGCACACACTAAAAATAATCAGCACCAATTTATATCAAGCTCTAACTGAAACTCGAGTTTTATTAAATTCCGTGCATTATTTCTTGAGATATGACGATCGCTAAAATCGTGTAAATGCTGCATAGCTGCGCCACCTGCTGGGCGATTTTTACCAAAACTAATCAGCACCCATTTATATCAGGGACTAACTGAATATAAAGTTTTATTCAATTTCGAGCATTAGTTCTTGAGATAGAGCAATTGCGGAAATCGCGAAAAGGGCTGCATAGCAGCGCCACCTGCTGGGCGATTTTTACCAAAAACTAACCAGCACCCATTTATATCAGGGACTAACTGAATATAAAGTTTTATTAAATTCCGAGCATTAGTTCTTGAGATAGAGCGCCCACAAAATTTTTGTCACGTACAGTCACAGAGACAGACATTTTCTAAAAATAGTCAAATCGTGTTCAGGACCTTCTAAAACGTATAAATCCGTCGAAAATTTTCATGAATCCAATACTTTCTTCTTTTAAAGATAGAAGAAAGTAACAATGACAATTCCGAGCGGAACAGGTGTCGCAGACGGACCGGAGTTGGCAACATTTTATTTTGGCGCTACACATTTTTTTCCCCACATTATATTTAGTTATACGCACATTTAATTTTATTATAAAACACACATTATTTATTATAAAACCCTAGGTTGCCACACGAAGCAAAAATTGCTGAGTTACCAAACCAGGCAAAAAAAATCGCCATTTCAGTTTACCGCCAAAGTATATGGCATCTTAAAGTTAATCTTTCGTAATCAGATCCGTAGCAGCCAAATAGTTTATGTGTGCAATTCTGATTTAACGCAAGTGGGATTTTTAGCACTTTCCAACATAGTTGAAAAGTGTTTATTATGAATTGGGTTTGTTCGTCCGTGCTCTAACTCGCGTAAATATACTGGGATTGCCACGTTAGTTGATATACATTATTAAGGCTTACCATTAGGATGTTCATTATTGAAAATGAAGTGTGTAGCATTTATATTTCATTTACAGGGGTACTTAAAAGTATTCCGTAACATTGTGGTCTATTGGGGGAAATCACTTGTGGTGGTATTTTAATGGTGTTACACTATTTGAAACATAATTAAACTTATATACATTATTCAGCGGCGCTAGAAGATGTTTACTATAGAATATGTCATATGTAGCGTTTACTTTTTGCCTAAGTGTGCAGGGTAATAACTCAAAAGTATTCCGTTATACTGTAGTCTCTGAAGAAAAATTAATTGCGGCGAAAGGGTGACCATCTCAAGATCAGTAAGTCATAAAAATAAAAATACGTAAAGTGTTTTTCTTTATCATTACTGATCTTGAGAAGGTCACCGATTGCGTGTACGAAACTTAGTACGTCTGTTTATTTAAAAGATTTTTTTTTTTTTTATAAGCGTCAACTTTTTGCAATCAATTTTAGTGTCGACGATTTTGTTATATATATGATAGATTAGATGATACAGATAAAGAAACCACCAGTGAGCTGGCATACACCGGCGGAAAGTGTTGTCATAGCAACATCCCGCGTCTCGCTGCAGTATAATGAAATGAATGGCATCGCGATTACTGATGATGCTTTCGAGTGGGAGTAACATCAGTAATTGGGTTGCCATTCATTTCACATTGCGTCGGAATGTGTCATGTTTCTATTGAACCCCCCTCCCCTCCATTGGTGTGGCATCTGACTGGTTATCTGGTGTCATACCTAATCTATCCTTATATACCAAAATCGTCGGCGCTAAAATGGGTTTCAAAGATGGGATACTGCCTCCCAAACAACGAAGATTGCACATATGTACACTACATGAGTTCAGCTAATTTTCCTAACCAAATAGATTCACCAAGACATTATAACAACGCTAACCAATTGAAGGGGTCGGGGCAAGAGAGTGCCAAGCCACATTTTTGAACTTCTGAGATATTTCAATTTGAAAATTAGATCCAATACTCAAATCAAGATATATAACAAAGTTTTTTCGCCAATGTCTTAGTAACATTTGAGATATTCTGAGTAACAATAGGACATTACTTTAATGATATTACTATTACGTTTTTTGTAAATTAGCTATCTTCATTGGGGGCTGTAAGGATCTGTGGCAAAAACGAAACCTGTCACATTAGGCTGCCACCAAGTGACATTAGAAACAAATTATATGTTGGATATTATAATATACAATATTAAGCAACAGCTAATATCAGTGTTAGATTTATTTCACCAAAAATGTGTCTTGGCACTTTCTTCCCCGATCCCCTCAATTTTATTACAGTACTAGCGGCCCGTCCCGGCTTTGCACGGGTAGACAATGTAATTTGTTTAGCAGATTTGTTTTCCTGAATTTCGTGCACCTACATAAAACAGCTGCTGAGATATGGCGAAATGACCTAAAACTTTCGAATCCCCCTTTAACCACCTTCGCGGGGCGGAGGATTTCTAAATTCACTGAAATACGTGTTTAATCATTTGTTTAGTAGATTTGTTTTCCTGAATTTCGCGCACCAACATAAAACAGCTGCTGAGATATGGCGAAATGTCCTAAAATTTTCGAAACCATCCCCTTTAAAACCCTTCGGGTGGAATTTCTAAAATCACTGAAATGAGTGTTTATCCACTTTTTAGTAGATGTGTTTTCCAGAATTTCACGCTCCTACCTAAAATTGCTGCTGACATATGGCGAAATGACCCAAAACTTTTGAATACCCCTTTAACCACCTTCTGGGGGAATTTCCAAAATCGCCGAAATACATGTTTAACCAATTTTTTAGTAGATTTGTTTTAATTAATTTCGCCCTCCTACCTAAAAGCTGAAATATGGCGAAATGACCTAAAAAATTCGCCCCCTCCCCCATTTAACCACCTTCTGGGGGGAATTTCCAAAATTGCTGAAATACGTGTTTTATTCATTTTTTAGTAGATTTGTTTTTCTGATTTTCGTGCTCCTAACTTAAACTGCTGCTGGGATATGACGAAATGATCTAAAACATCCGACCCCTTTTGAGGGGAAATTTCTAAAATCGCTCAAATACATGTTTAACCAATTTTTTAGTAGATCTGTTTTCCTTAATTTCGCGCTCCTACATAAAACTGCTGCTGGGATATGGCGGAATGACCTAAAACATTCGACCACCGCCCTTAACCACCTTCAGGGGGGGAATTTCTAAAATCGTTGAAATACGTGTTTAATCATTTTTTTAGTAGATTTGGTTTCCTGATTTTCGTGCTCTTACCTATAACTGCTGCTGAGATATAGCAAATGACCTAAAACATTCGACCCCCCCCCCTTTAACCCCTTCCGTGAGGGGAATTTCTAAAATTGCTGAAATACATGTTTAATCATTTTTTTTTCCTGATTTTCGAGCTCCTACCTGTAACTGCTGCTGAGATATGGCGAAATAAGCTAAAAAATTCGACCACCCCCCTTTAACCCCTCGGGTGGGGAATTTCTAAAATCGTTGAAATATATGTTTAATCAGTTTTTTTAGTAGATTTATTTTCCTGATTTACGCGCTCCTACCTATAACTGCAGCTGAGGTATGGCGAAATGACCTAAATCATTCGATCAATCATTTTTTTTAGTAGATTTGTTTTCTGGAATTTCAAGCTCCTACCTATAACTGCTGCTGAGATATGGCAAAATGACCTAAAACATTCGAACCCCCCCCCCCTTTAACCCCCTTCGGGGGGAATTTTCAAAAATCCCTTCTTATTGCTTGCCTACGCCATAGTAGCAATCTACAGTCCAAATTTCGTGACCCTGACTTTAGTAGTTTCGGCTGGGCGTTGATGAGTCAGTCACCCAGTCACCGTTTCCTCTTTATATAATAGTATAGATATGTTTTTTGAGAGGCAATAATAAGAACATTATATCTAAGTAATGGTAAAATTAAATGTATTACGATTTTACAATTTAAATTTGGCGATAAAAAATTACGTCCATAGCAGTCCGTATGCAAGTATCTCCACAAAGCAATTGCGCCAAGAGATATTTCCTTTATTCCCCCTTCCCCTTGATTGTATTTCCTGGTACTGATTACTATATTGCTATTCAAAGGATAAATGATGGGGTTAGAATGACAGTGGAGTAAGTCAAAAAATTTGTAAAATCTAGATAACCATATTTTCACTGAACGTATATTAATTTCTGTTCAGTGCGACAGTCAAATATGTCATAGTTCACTTAGGGGGTCGCTAGAGGGCAAAACAAGTTGGACCACAATGCAACGGCATTACGACAAGTTTCACAAAATCCTTCATTTCTCAAATTACTATATATTTACTCCACTGTTATTCTAACCCCCTCAAATATATATTTAAAGAAAATTGTAATGTGTTATTTTTTTTTTTTTTTTTATCTTCCATGATCGGTGTCTAAGTCAATGGTTGGCGGCAAATAAGGTTAATCTTCCATAATAGAGCGACATGGGAAAAGTAAGAATCAAACATGAGTATTACCGGTAACAACTTGGTTTAAAATTTATGGAACTAGATAGTTTACCACAAAAAACGCACTCTGTTGCGCAAAACTACACAAGCTGAAATACGCCAGCTGGCGTTCGACCTGATTACGGAAGATTAACCAGAACATCAACAAATATCTTCACGAATATAGACATACCATGAAAATGGTCATGGTGGCAGTTTTAGTAAATTACAGGCAAATAAAACTGATACGAAATATCTAAACCTCTAAAATGCACAATGAAACAGTAAAACTTGTTTCAAATGCAAACATTTATACTTTTATATGTGCATTTTCACAACCATGCTCTAAAAAGCAAACTACTGGGGAAAAAAAAAAAAAAAAAAAAAAAAAAAGCAGACCAATTTCGACTGGACACCGACCATGAAAAATTACCATGTAGTAAAAAACAATTAAGAGTTTAATACCGTGCCAGTCTGCCCCCCCCCCCCCTAGTTAAACGAAATTTAAGTTACAAAAAACACACTCCAGTTTGACAAAATAAACATTTTATTCAAAATACATTATTGATAAAAAAGGACACATATTTAATACATAGAATACAAATTTAAGACATTTTAAAATATCGAATTAAAGACATTTTTTACATTATTTACACATATCTTGAAAATAATCATATTAACGCAAAATGTAACTATTAACTAATTAGCACTCATTAACTATTTAAGTTTTTTAAAACAATTGCCACTAATTCGTATTAGAAGCTTATATCTTACAAATGCTATGCATATAGTAAAAACTCACGGTACTTTTCGGTTAACCGGGCGCCAGTGATATATGTACAACTACATATATAAATATATATGCATATACATACATATATATATATATATATATATATATATATATATATATATATATATATATATATATATATATATATATATATATATATACATATGTGTGTATGTATACATGTGTATATATCACTGACGCCCGGCTAACCGAAAAGTACCAAATTCACTTCCTGCGTTTAGTGTCTCCAGTATTTTATGCGCTTGTTTAAAACAAAGTTCAGAAAGATGCACAAATAACGACTAATTACTCTTCTTTAATGGTAAAGTTCGACTTTTAAATGAATAGCGAACGAATACCAATTGAATAGAAACGAATTGCAATCGATTAGCTTTCAATATTTGTCTAACAGCCATCCAATACCCTGAATTAAAATTCTAGAATTTTAGTTTATATTTATTTCATATTTGAATTTAGTGGAATCATTTAATAGAATATTATGTACTCATTTCATAACACTAAATTCAAATAAAATTACAATATTAATGAAGACAGGGAAATATTTGTTAAAGTTATCAAATTTAAATTAATAATGCATGCTTGTGCATTATATATAACGCAACAAAATAACAGTAATAATTACATTCAATGTAAACGAGTATAAATTTTTTTAAAGTCATTCATACAGTATCCTAAAATTTCGTTCGCTGAAAAAAAAAAAAAAAAAATTACAATTTATTCTTATTATTTTTAAATTATTCTATACAAATAAAATTCTAAACAATCATACTCGAAGATAATGCAAAAAAAAAAAAATAAATAAATAAATAAATAAATACATAAATTAATAAACACCTAAACGAAATAAAAAATATCTTACTATTAGGATTTGGCGAAAGACGGGTGAAGTTTGTTGGCGATAAAAATTTATAATTTATCAGTAAAAAGAGCTCTATAAGTCCACACGACAGTCACGAGTTTTTAGCTTGAAGTGACGTTTGAGGGAACATGTCTCGCTATTTATAGACGGCTGCGGATCAGAAGCTCGTTGATTGGTTATAACTGCGTTACGTCATCAGTCATTATGTTCTGATTGGTTGCAATGGATTCAACGTCATAAAACTTCTCACGCGCTATCCCATGACATCTCACGCGCTATCCCATGATTACGTCACACTTATGTTTGCCGTGAAAATCAGCATGAAAAAGGTCGCCAATCGGATAGAATGGCGACCAAATTCAAATTATAAATGCGCCAAATTAAATTAAGATAAAAAATGCATCTTAAAAAGTAATTTTTATGCACAATTGAGATTTATACATATTTATAAGACAAAATTAAATTAAATAATACTCTGTTATTGTTATTTGTTACACAATTTTGTTTTATATTACAAGTTGTAACATATACGTTTCGCCGTTGAAATTATGGCTATATACAAATAAATTGTGTATTTTAACATCGAATCGAAGCATCTACGTTCAAAATAACCCAGTTTTTTATGATAAATCATCATTTCACTATAATTAGACTAGTACTTTATTGAAAATGAATCGTTTTCACTTGATTACATAACAGACATTTTGCCCCCTATTGTGAACACGAATGTATGGATTTTCTGAATGTTTCCCTTTTAAATGTTGAGCGATTTCAAAATTGATCGCCCTGTAAAGGGTTAAATTCTGCAATTTTCACTTTTAAATTACCATTATAACTTAAAGTAGTTGAAATAATTGCTTAATAGTCTTCGTTACTAATTACTTACCGTTATAAAGCATACGGACAAAATTCAAATGTAAAAAGCTTTAAAAATTACAAAATTTCGATAAATTACTACTTGAAATGTAAAAATTTATAATGTGCATTTGTTTTTATGAAATCTTTTGCACAGAACGAACAAATAAACATTGAAACACGTCCAGATTTAAAAAAAACATTTTTATATCTCTCGAGCTTTATAAGGACGCCATCTTGGATTTCCGTTAAAACGTGAAATTAAAATGTAATAATTTTTATCACGCGACGTGTTTTAATAGATTTAAATAATTGTATAAGAAAGATTATGGCATTAAAAAACGCATAAAAAGTAAATAAGACATTTATCATAGCTTTTGGGATAAATTTCGGTATGTATTTGAAGTTATCTCTGCTATATTTGCTTATTGATTGAATTTCAAACTAATATTTCTATTCAAAATTACAATAAAATGAAGTTTCAATAACTGGAAAAATGGTGGAGTAACCTAAAAAGCGAAACCTTAACCATTTTATTACACTGACTTTATCCCATAAGACATTAATGTCTATTTAAAAAGCATATGAAATTTAAATTTTTGCGGCCGCCATCTTGAATTATCTGAAATTTATTGCAGCCTATGTTATACGAAATTGTATATACAAATCTAGTGATATCTCAATAGTAGAAATATGTTTGCTAGATCCTAAACTAGCAAGAAAATTTAATTTGAGCATCATCTCTTGGCACCATTTGGCATTTTCCGAAATTTTGTATAGCCTGTATGCTACATTAGCATAACATCATGAAATTAACAGATTTTAACGGTAAATTAAATCAATGTTAGAAAAAAATCCAGGGATACTTCATTGGTGAAAACTTGCTAGTTAGATCAGAAATCCTAACGTGTAAAAAATTCAATTTTGAACATTCCCCGACCATTTGATGTTTTCAAATATTTTACGTAAGGCTTATGGTTGCATTAACGTTATATCATCAAATTAAAAATGTTAACGGTGTTGAAATCTTCTTTTATTGATAGGATAACTTAAAAATTTCTGTCGTGAAAATAAATTCCATGAACAAATTGAATATAGATGTTCAAAACCTTTAATTTTTGAATTTTCTTAAAATTTTTTCGTTAATGTTATAGTGACATAGCATCAGCAAATTGGGTATATTACAAGAGATTACAACTGTCGATGCATTAAATTATTATTGCTGTGAAAATATCTGTTTTCTTTTTGTAGTTCATAATGGAAAATATTCAGTTTGGGAGTTGGTTTGGATATAAGTTAGGTTTTTAAGAAAAGTCAAACGTTTGGTAAAAAACGAAAAAGTATAAACCACATTATTCATGTTGTTTAGATAAATCAAACTCTATCTCATTTCCGAAAATATGTTATATTTCAAAAACTAGCAGTGTGAAATAAATTCAATTTGACGCTTACCGATCTGGCGTTTTACGAGTTTTTGTAGAAATGCACGATTGTATTAACCCTTTTAACTACTATGGCAAAAATTGTAGCATACCTATACTGTGAGTCGCTTGATCGAAAGATAAATAAAAGGCTCGATTAACTCATAGGATACTGTTTCTGTACTGAATTTTCAGTACAGGACTATTATAACAAAAATTCACCTATTTAAATGTTTCCAGTAATAGTACTAGTGCTCTAAACGAAACAAAATTTCGTAGTAGCTATAATTAAACTGAAATTTACTATTTTAACTATGAAAAATGAAACTAGTCGGATGTGTCAATCCGAAAACTTTCTTCTATCTCACACAGGTTTTGCATACACTAAAAAGAATCAACACCAATTTATATCAAGGTCTAACTGAATCTAAAGTTTTATTACATTTCGTGCATTAGTTCTTGAGATATGAGTATTGCTAAAATCGTGTAAATCTTGCAAAATGCAGCATAGCAGCGTCACCTGTTGGGAGGTTTAGACCAAAACCAAATCAACAACAAATTATGTCAAGGTCTAACAGAATCTGAAGTTTGATTAAAATCCGTGCATTAGTTCATGAGATATAGTTATCGTGATAATAATGAAAAAAGTAGCATAGCAGCACCACCTGTTGGGCTATTTACACCAAAACGTAATCAGCATCTATTTATGTCAAGTTCTAACAAAATCTGAAGTTTGATGAAATTCCATGCATTCGTTCTTGAGATAGAGCTATTGCGGAAATCGTGAAAAATGCATCATAATAGCGCCACCTGTTGGGCGATTTTTACCAAAAACTAATCAGCACCAATTTATATTAGGGACTAACTGAATCTAAAGTTTCATTAAATTTCGTGCATTAGTTCTTGAGATAGAGCGCCTACAATATTTTTGTCACATACAGACAGACAGACATTTTCTAAAAACAGTCAAATAGCGTTCAGGACCTTCTAAAACGTATAAATCCGTCGAAAACTGGAAGTCGAAAATTTTCATGAGTCCAATACTTTCTTCTTGTAAAGATAGAAGACTTGTCTTTTTTAAAAAGTAAAAAGCAGCGGTCTGCTAACAGCAGTTAAGGATTAAAATAACATCATCCAATTACATATGTTAACGTTAAATGGCATCTATCACTGTTAGGAAATGTCAAATATTTATTTGGTCAATTAGTTTGATAGCTTTTTTTTGGAGGGTACAAATTGAATTTGAGTCCCCCAAAACATTCACTCGAGATTTTCAGGTAGTTTAATGGTCTATTATACGGACATAATGTAATGAAATTGTGGGTGTTAACAGCAACATCTGTTGTTACTGTTATGAAAAATATCGCCAGTGAAAATAAGTTAAACATCTGAAAATATACTCATATATTGCAGAAAAAATTAAATTTGGGAGTTAGTTTAGGTATAATCCTTTTATTAATGTGGTTCTAAAAAAACTATTTCCCCCCACTCAACAACGCTAAAATTTCTGACATATTCTCGAACTCGTTTTTAATCGTGTAGGTATGTAATTGGCAGGTATGACTACTAAGGTGATTTGAAATCGAATAACGTTTTTAATTTTTCGATAAATTCATTACATTTTTAATTATAAGCAACTGCTGTCGCATGACGATCTTTTTTGAAACCACCACATTTGACTGTATTTTTTTTTTTTTAAGATACTGTGATTTTATCTAAAAATGGAAACTATTATTTCTCATAGATTCTGAAATAGTACACCTGTCAGTTTTATACGTTTGCGAATAAAAATGAATTCAGGAATGTGTCAGAAAGTTCCCAGTTTTAAAAAGTTCCTTAAAAAAAAAAAAAGCAAAACGATAAGAGAAAAAAATTTTTTTGATAGTTCAAAATTTACTGTGGAATAAATCCGAAGTCGTATTAATGCTTCATTTTTTTTTTTTTTTTCAGCTTATGTTAATCATCTTGTCGAAAGAAATTAAAGGATATTCTGCTTGTAAATTATATTTTAACTACTGTCTGTGTTATTGTTTAAGAGCTGTGGTTAAATAAGCTAAAAGCAGATTAAAGTTTTAGATTCTGTACGTCATTTTTGTTGTTTAGGTAAATTGACTGCTACTTAGTTTGTGAAAATAGATTCGATATATACAGATTTTTTTTTTTTTTCATATAATGATTAAAGAACAGAACTATAGTTTCAAGAGCAATTAATAATCAACTCTCATCTTCAGGTGATTGTAGCAAGAGAGTAATTATCAAAGCAATGATAAAAACACGTTCAAGCAGAAAAAAAGGTTAAATGTAGTTAACTACAAATATCAATACTTGTTTTGAACAGTAGCAAATACAAATTTAATTTTTCAAAAGTAGTCACTACTTGTGTACTTTTAAGAATACTAACTTTTTTCAACTTCGACTCGCTAAAACATTTATATTTATTAGCTTGATTCATTAAACTAATTGTTTTGAAGTTAATGTGTTCAAACCATATCTCCCTAGAAGAAAATTCAATACAAATGCTCTTATTACTCCAGCCAGTAGTTAGAAAACTATTATTATTATTATTATTATTATTTTTTTTTTGCATACTGCATCTATTTTTTTTTTTTAAACTGTAACAACAATTACAAATACTTGTTGGGAAAAGTAGTGATTACACACAATTTTTTAAATAATCTTTAGTTCACTACTTTTAGAAGACCAATTTTTTTGAGAGATTGTTATTATTATAACTCTCAAAATTACGCAAATAAATAATACGCATTTATTCATAATTATACACTGCATAAATTTTATTCATAGTCCTTACAGTAATTATTCCATCTTGAAATACAAATGCTGCTTACAATCCCCTGATTATCGAAAAGATATGAGAAGTGTGTGTTTCCCCCTTTGAAATTTTACCAAGGCCTCGAAATTGAATAAAACAGAAGCATACCTAACCGTTTTTCAGCTACAATTAATTGCATTTAGGAAAAAATGTGAAAATAAAACAAGAGCTTCTTGCTGCTTTAATGAAGCACTTTAGTAAAATAAAAAATAATTCTAAAAGCAAACTTTACAGAATCACAATAGGACTTGGCATTGTTTAACATATTTTAAGCAAAGATGCATAAAAATGATTTTCTAAGAATTACTTGAAATGTTTGCATCCAAATGATAATAAAAAGAACATTTAATGTACAGTTTTCAATCATATCTATTCGAAAATAAAACAAGGACTTTTGGCTGTTTTGACAAAGCAGTTTACTAAAAAAAAATTAGAAAAACAACCTTCACAGAATCATGACATGACTTAGGCATTGTTGAAACATATTTTACAGCAAAGATGCATAAATAGGATTTTCAAGATTTTGATTGAAATTGTTTCATCCAAATGATATTATTAAAAATGTCCTTTTTAATAAGTATAGTAAATCTCTTCGAACACACACTTTTGCTTATGTAAGATGCTTTAGCTGTTTAAAAAAGGGATATTATGTTGTTGTGGCTTATCCTCCAACTGTCTGACGAAGTCAGACAAGATCTAATAGACCGCTAATCTTCAGAAAATCAAGAACCAGAAGGGGGAGGAAGCACAAAAGTCCTCCCTGGAAACATCTAAGCAGTCCAGGATGTGTTCTGCAGAGGCCTGTTGAGCTTGACATTTAGAGCAGACTTCAAAGATATTTCTGTCCTCAAAGAACGAGAGACTTTTCGTGTGTCCACTTGCCAATTTTGAAATTGCTGTTCGAGAGGCTCTGTCACAGTTGATAGCGAACAAAGAGCCCGGCTCTTAGACAGCGTATCAGTGGTGGCTGGGAGGGACCTTCCACTCCCTTCTCTAGATTGATGCTCTGAGTAGGTAAGGGCTGAAGAGGAAGACATAGATTGACAACAACCCTCCTTGGCCAAGCGATTAGATTGCTTATTGCCATAAATGTCTACGTGGGATGGAATCTACTGAAAATGAACATCATGGAGCTTTGAAATAATTTTAAGTTTAAGAAGGATGGAAATACTAGTTTTATCTCCAACTGTAATTCAATTGTGAAGGTGTTGAAGGGAACTGCGACTGTGTGAAAGAATCCAGAGGTCTCCGAAGTCCCGCTCTCTGAGAATAGCCTCGAGACCTTGTTCAATTGCAATAAGCTCGCTTTTAAAAACTGAAAAGAAATCAGGGTTACGGAGACTGATGGACAAATGTTGCCCTGGTTTCTTCAATGTAGATACCACTACCAGTGTGGTCGTCCTTGATGATTTCGTTAATCCAGGGATATTATAAACAGGTTATTAATATACAATGTGAGTAAGATACCAATTAAAACCATTGGACACCTTAAAAGCAGGTTATTAAACTGTCAAGACGCATCTTTAAAATGAGGTAACGAAAAGTTAAAAATAATTATCAAATGTAAACCAAAGTTTTGAAAAATAATATACATTTTTTATTCATGTTATTTATTGATGTTTATGATTTTATATAAAGCATTAAAATTAAATTTGTTTCAATGGTAAATGGATTACCTTTTCATCTTGTAATTTAGAATATATATTTTTATAAGCTGATTTGAAAATTATTAGAAATCTTTAAGAAAATTCATGGCTAATTTTTAACATTTAGTTTGCAAATGAAATTGAAACATGTTGAGTGAATACAACAAGGGGAAAAATAGGTTCCTGAGTTATCTGAAATAAAAAGTTTTGAGAGAGTAGTCTCACCTTTCTAAAAACTTAATGTCAGCACAATGAAGTGTGGTCAGCAGAAGAATCCATTTTCCCTTTTTTATAGCACAAAATGGAGTGAACTGTGTATATTACATTGCAGAAGTCTATCAAAACACAGTAGCGAAATTTCATATTTTCCCACCGGCTTCTGCAAGTGTAGCACAATACTGAACCTACTTCTAGGTTGAACTGTGATTTAGGATTAAATTGGAATCACAATAGTAAAGTTCGATTCGACAGCAAGATGACTTGCATTGCTGTCATTGAAAACCCTTATGCAGATGATCTTCTGCTACAACAAGTACAGTTGCTCATAGATGAGAGCTGCTGAAGAAATGTACTTTAGGCTGTTAGTCAGTGTGATCTCAAATTCCCCTCACTAATGTTAAACTCATGGGCAAGGGTTGCATTCTATTTTTAAAATATCTCCTAAAGAAATTAATAGTTTTAACTTCTTTTATCTGTGCACTGTTCTTAAAGGATGTCCATTCTTTTTTTCTTAGTTGTTAAAATATTTCTAAAATATATACTTAAATTTATTTGAAGTGTTAGACTCTTTACACAGTTTCGCTAAGATTTTAACACACAAAATTTTAAATTAAGTATATATTTTGACAACTAAGAAAAAAAAGTCCTTCCGGCAGCTTTCCTGTATCTTCGTTTTAAAACTTTAGCTAATGTTACTCGAAACAGCAAGCTAAAATGCAAAGAAGCCGATTACAGAAGATTCGTTAATACTGAATTTGAATAAGAAATTTGCCAAATTAGTCAACTATAGCCAAGTTAGCACCATTTATGAAGACTTATTTTTGATCGCCAAATTTGGTGATATTTCGCTAAGTGTCACCAAGTTTGGCGAGAATTTGGTGCTAATGGATATGAATAGTTTTATGCGTATGATTGGAAGATGATTATAACAATGAAAGATAATAATTTGTGAGAAAATGTGTTCACTAAAACTCATAAATTAATCGTTGAATTTTTGTAATGTGCTGTCTTGTTTCAAAATGTCTGCCGCCCTAGAATTTCAAAGAGGTAAAACAAAAAATGCTCTGGAATCCTTGTATCAAGGCCTAATACTTAAACAAAAAATAAATTAAATTTTTTTGTATATTTATTTTAGTTTTAAATCTTTAAGTGGCTGTCATTTTGAAACAAAATGGTGGACCAAGCTGGCCAACGAACTCGGTGAGCTTAATACACACAGTTAGTTTAATCTAAATTGCTTTATAAATACGAGTGTTATCATATGACATAGATCATATATATATATATATATATATATATATATATATATATATATATATATATATATAAATCAACATTTCAACGGAGGGTGGTTTTGGGGTCTGGGGGTCATGGTCAGTGAAAATATACCGAAATTTTCTGGAATTGCTTTCCTCCGAACGGCTGCAATAGGTAGCTTTATACTTTTTTGTATTGAAAGCTACCTAAAAGACATCTTTTAAGAAGAGTATACAGAAGAAAGAAGTTAAACATATTAATTTCCTGTGAAGATATTTTAAAAATACAAATGCATCACATGCCTAACATTAGCATAAGGAATTTGAGATCTTGCTGACCTATAGCCATAAGTAGTATTTGGCTAGAAGTGGAAACCTTTATAAAGCAATTTTTCTTTCTTATTATTATTAAATATGCAAAATCCATCACAGGTACTTATATTCAGATGTTTATACGATAAGAACGTGAAATCAAATATTTTATTACATATTTGCTTTAGTGACTTTTGCATCAATAAAGTGCTTAGAAAGAGAGTAATAAATTGCCAAATCAATAAAAATTGTCATTCCTTGCCAAATCATTTATGAATACCACTTTTTCCTTCAAAACTGTCAAAAATTACGTTACATTACGGTCTGTAGGGAAAAAAACATTTACGGTTTATTTTAATGATATTGCACAATTTCAAACATATTGAAATTGATATGTATCACTGAAGTGCACTACAAGAGGCTTACTATGGAATATGGTGGGCATAGCACTTACAGGTCCTTTACTGGGCTAGGTTTCATGTCCGAGAAAATTTGATTAGTGGGTCACTGTCATTGCATAAAATAACATATAAAGTAGGCGACACTAGTGTCGCCCAGTGGGAAATTATTGTCGCCCAGTGACAGGAAATGGTGCCGGCAATTTTTGAAATACAAAATTTTGAATAACAAAAGCTGTCTTTGTGCTTCGGATATTATAACTGTCGACATTTGTTATAGCAGATACCGAGTGTAGGCAGGGGCAGTACGATACAATATGAGGCAGGCTGGGATGGCGGGAAGTGCCGTGTGACCTATGGCCTATGGGAAACATGTCGTTGTTGTGATCTTTGTGTTTCTGCTTGAAAGATTTATTTTCCGACAATCCATCTAGTGATGGGATTCAAATAATATAACAACCGGTTCGCTTCACGAATGATTTTTGATGCATTAACAATAAGGGAAAATTAAGCATCACACATATATTATGAAACACTTATCATTAAAATAACAACATAAACTTTGAATTTTAAGTATAATGGGGGGAAAAAAATATCCTGAAACATGCTTTCCTATAAGGACGTAATTTGTTTAATAAATATTAGGCAATCATGAAATCCTGATCAAAATTTCTAACAGAAAATGAATCAAAACCTAATAATACAATAACGATAATGCAAGAATAGCAGAAATTTAAAAAATGTTGAATAAGCATGCTATATAACCAGGGAGTTATCCTAGATTGCCGATTCAGATACCCAAATTCATCAAATCTTCAATATTTTAATGTTTTTTGTTAAGTTAAATTGGATTCTCACAGGAATGAAGAATTTTTTTTTTTCAAACTAAACATTATTTTATTAAATGAATCAATTTACAAAATGTCACAGTGTTATATTTTAAAAATGCTGTTGTGCAGATGCACATTAAGAAAAAGTAAATTAATGTAAATACGATTTTCGCATTTGAAGTATTTTAAGAACCAGTTCGCCGAACTCCACACAAATTAACAACTGGTGCAAAACAGCTGAATCCCACCACTGAAACCATCCACCTTCATCCAGTGCATCCTGGCCTCAAGAAGAACTTAGAGTTGGAGCCCCACTGTCTTCGGCAGCGTATTAAAAAAATGGATGGCACAATCTCATTAGCATTCTTGGATAAAAACTTTAAAATCACACAATGCAGAAAAAATAAAATTGCTAATAGAGCTTGCACTGGATGTTTATAATGATAGCCGACAGTTGACTCTCTGCTCATTTTTGGCTTTTGCGGTTTTTAACGAAAATTCACATTGACTCACAAATTGCCTCTTACATGGACAATGGTTTAGAGTGTGACTTTTCTTCTTTTAATCCATCTCCAGCACTGTTGCGGTATAGAAATCCAGTAATGTATCGCGAGATGCTTGATATTGTTGGGGACCAAGTAAAATAAAATACAGACACGCAGTTGCAAAAGGCTGATTGTTTTTCTATCCAGATAGATGGTTCCGTTGATAAATATGGAGTTGATAATAAATTTGTTACAGCACGATTTATTACAGAAGAATAAGAAATGAAATCAGTTTTTCTAGGAGAATGTAAATTTAGTAAGCGAGTAGCAGAAGGCCTCATGGATTCTGTCAAAATCGTATTTGAGAACTTGGGCATCTCCAACAGGATAGATGCTTTCTTAAAAGCAAGAAGACCAACAGAGGTTGTTAGTGCAGCCCGCCTTGATGTTGGGAACCTTCTTGGTAAAGACAAAATTGCCGATTTTACCGATGATGTGGTTGCTTTTTACGCGGCTGAAAAACTGCCTCCTCCATCAGATATGACCTCATCAACAGCAAGACTCTATCATTACTTTAAAGCGTCTCAACCCCACTCAGGTTTTAACAAATTGGTACAATCATATGTTTCTTTAACACCTCACAGCGCTGGCCCATACATACAACGCTTAAATCTAACAAACAGTCGGGACTATCAAAAGAAGCATTAAACTCAAGAACATTTATTGCTCTTAATGGAATTGGAACAGCTTTTTATGATCCAAGACCTGCTGTTGCAAGGTTCCTAGAAAGCAAAGAAAGAAAGAGAAAACTTCCAGACAAAGAATTCTAACAAACACAAGAGTTTGTCAACAAATTCTTTGCAATTGATAATAACTTGTAAGAAAAAATTTAAAGATTTTAACTATTATTGTAACATTTTAAAACCATTATAAAAATATTAAAAATTTTAACTCATTAAAATATGAATAACGAATCGATCTCTTGTTTAATTCCATTATTTCAATAAGAAAGTCCTTTGTATAAAAAATTTAAACTATTGTAAATATTTCTGTAGTATTTTGGAAATATTTTACAGTTAGAATTTGATTCTTTTAAACATGAAGAGTAAAATCGATTTCCTTGTTTAGTTCTACTCTTTTCAAAATACAGTAATTTCTGAAAGGCTAAAGATGTTTAAACACTTTAATTATTGTTCATTTGGCATTTTGGAAAGATGTTATAAAATTTAACATGGTATTTTTTTATTTAATATTTTTAAACAGCAAGAGGAAAATCTTTTTGATTAGTTCCACTTTGAGTCTAAAACTATAGTTACGAGAAATTAAAAACAAATATTTAATGATTCAGATCAAATTTGCTTTTCAATTTAATAATTTATTCCAGGCTCCAAATACCAAAACAGGTAGATGTAATACTGTTATGTACAAAAGTCAAGTGTAGAAACAGTAAAAGGTAAGCAGCATTTTAACATAATTTTAGCGATAAATTTCATACATAAATTTTTAATTAGATACAGAAATTTGGTAGGTTGAATGTTATGTTTGACTATATATATGACTAACATAACAATGGTTAACAATTAGTATGAACTGTGAATGTAGACTTTCTTTAATGCTACCTAGCTATAAATGAACGGGTTTACATGATTCAATGAAAACATCATTATTTACTTACCAGGTACAGAAGAAGTAAAATAGACAGAATTAATAAAACAGAATTATAAAAATCGATATTCTAATTATTTGGTTTGCAGTTATCAGGGGGGGGGGGGGGGGGGGCGGGCTGAATTTATAGATATATGCTTGGGACAACAGATCAAACCTATTGTCGCCCAGTGAAAATTCCTTAAAATATGCTCTGGTCACTGTAGGTGCAAGATTTTCTTTTATGACAGTTGCATAGCCAAGGATGGGGTCGTGAAGTCCCCACACCCTGAATAAGAAACTTCTACTGAATCATGCAAAAACAGTAAAAGCTTTGAATATGGAATTGCAAAGGAGCGAAAAAAATTCAGTTTTAGACAATTTTCTATATTAGCAGATATAAGCTATTCCTTTCGCCTGAAACATGGAAGTTTTCTGTTTAAGACAGGATTCAGTTATACTCATAGACAGGTTTCCTTTTCATAGATATCCTTTGTTAAAACATCCACTCTTTAATACACCTTTGGAGAGCATTACAGTAAAACTTGTGAATACGTAACCTGTCTATAACAGAATGTCTTTTCAAACGGAATAAAAAATCAACTTTGGACTAAAAAATACCATACGATTATACTTGCTAAGATGGAGACCTGTCTAAAATGGAACCATTTTTCCAATCCCTTTCGACTCCTTCTTTGAGAGGTTTTACTGTTTGACAGTAAAACCTTTGAAAACAGAATTCACTATTAAATAGAATCCCGATGATGAAAGGATTATACAAGTATAGCAGCTAAGACGGAATTTGCTTCCGATTTTCAACAATTCTATTTCATAGATTTTACTGTAACTAGATAAAGCATAAAACTTCTTCAACACTGACTTTGATGTTGCCAACACGTACTGAAAAAGACCAGGGATGCCATTTTAAAACTTTCTTGAGAAAGGTGGTTGCAAAGATTTTTTTTTAAACTTATTCAAGTATAGTTAAAATATCTACAAAAAAAAAAAAAAAAAACAAGGCATGTTTTATACATTTATGAAAATAATCAGATAACATTACAGATTTAATGGAAGCAATTTAACTATGTTTACTTGAAAGAAAAGTACCATAATACGAGATTTTCCATTTTTGTTTCTTTTCTTAAGACTTTAAATTAAATGTTTATTTTTTCGAGAAATAATACCACAATTTCAGTATTAATATTAAAGTTGGAGAGCAGCCGTGACAGTCTTACAGTGCAGCCAACATAATGTTATAATCCAATTTTAAACTCTTCTTTTGTAAAATTTTAGTTTTTCGTGTTGTCTTCTTCCAAGTGAGCAATATAAATATGTACAGTATAATTATAACAATTATATGTCAAATACAATGTTTAATATAGTTTCAGATGAATAGAATGCCATTATGATAAGAAATCTGTTGTTAATAAAACATTTGCACTTTGGTAAGTAATTCATAAATAAAAAAATAAAAGAAACCTGTAGCAATTAATCCAATAAAGGAAAATGACGAGGACACATTTTTGCAAAATTATCTGCAAGTTCATCAAGACTAAAAGATTTTACTCATTTCTTTTCCACAGACATTAACAGTAATTACTATTTAATCTTTCATTGCTGATTGTCAATCTGATGTATATTTTCACATGTTTTAAAACTGAAAAAAATCATTCATTTGATGCTGTACTAATTGGGAGAATTAAAGAGACTTTTATTACTTCAGAAAAGGCTGTTGGAAGTTTCTCAAAGATATTGAGTGCAGGTAGTAAATCATTTTCTCCTTTGGAAAGTGCATCCATCACGTATTTTTTGGCAGTTCTTAATTGGGATAAAAGGTAAATCTTGTCAAAGTAATTATGATAAAGCTCTAAAAATGTGATTTTTTTTCAGGTTCTAAGAAAAATTAATTTTCATTATCCAACGCTTACAAAAGTTTTTGATTGGCTAGTAAACCTTTTGTCGAATTTATTCAGCTAGAATTCTGTCAGCAAGAATAAAATATCTTCTTTTCATTTTGGTTTCAAAAGAAAAATTCTGTCTTGTTGAGGTATACTTGACATAAAAAGAAAAAAAGCCTGTAGTTTTGACAGGATTTTTTTCTTTCTTTCAACATATGCTGAATCCTGGAAACTAACATTATGTCAGTGAACAAAATCCTGGGATTTTTTGAAAAGTTTGCTCCATTCTTCTTCAGAACAAGCATTATTTAACTCATCTCTCACAATAGATATGACTTGCTGCTTTTGATAAATTTAGGTTTTCTGATTGTAGTTGTTCTGAAAGATTACATGCTAAACCTAAAATGTTTTCGAGTATGTACAGATACACAATATATATACATGCTTCCAATTTTGTCTTTAAGCCAATAGCTTCAGCAGATGCTTTAATGTGAGAATCGGAAATTAAATCCAAAACCATAAGAATAGCTTCATATGTATTTGTAATCTTCATGAGAGAACAGTGCCAATAAAACCAACAAGTCACTGTGTTTCTTTTTAGAGTAAAATAGTCTGGAATCAAAGTTCTTTTTGACATTCAATGAACAACAGATATAGGATTGCTATTGCATATAAAATTATACAAGTTCTGTATAATATAAAAGAATTATTTTAAATCCAGTATGTTGCTTACTGTGTCAATAAGAACAAAGTCTATGAGCATAACAATGAATAAAGCATGAATTTAGTGCCACTTCTTTTATTTTAGCCCCATTAGCCTATCCATTCATAATGCTTGCTTCATCATAGCACTGTCCCACACAAAAATTAAAATCAAGGCTATAGCTTGTCAATAATTCAATTATAAATTTTCTCAATGATTCAGCACTTAAATATCACATATGATATGCACCTACAGCACATTCTCTAATGCAACCGTTATGAACATATCTAAGAATTAACTACATTTGCTTCTTTTTAGAGCAATCTTTCATTTCGTCCACTAATAGTGAAAAATTCCCTGCTTACTTTACTTCAGATATTATTGTATCCTTAATTTTTTTATCCAAAAACTGTTTTTATATCATTTTGATATTCATGTGATGTATAATGACCTTAGAGCCGTGACATTTTGGCTTTCAAATTGTCATTTTCTTCAGACATTGTTTCAAGAAGTTCAATGAAATTCTCTTTGTTGTTGCTTTCCGACGACTCACTACGTCCTAAGTGACAATCCCAGTCGTCCTAAGAAACTAAGCTACTCTGAATAATGTTTTGATGTGCTTGCGGTTTTATGTAATTTCTTTCAATCTTGTGGTGCACAGCTCAGAAGCAATAGATAAAGTTTTATTATCAGATATCCTTTTAAAATTACCCCAGGCACTCATCGATGATAAATGTCTCTCACTTTGATATTGTTGGAAGATCAAGGCTCCATTTTTAAAATCATTTGTCAATAAATGTTCGACATCCCATTTTCTCACCTTTCAGCAAAATGTTTTCTGAAGAATTTCGGCAAGTGAAACAAACTATCTTCCCTTTCTGAATATTCAATCCATTCATGTTGCTCATACCAATTCAGAGAAAATCTGCACCCATTTGTTAAAGGATAGTTGATGGATGATTTCAAGTACTGGTTCTAAAGGTGAATCAGTTTTTATTAACACTTTCCAACCTAGTTGAAAAGTGTTTATGACTTCGGTTTGTCTGGCCGTCAACCGTCTGCCGTCTGTCCGTGCTCTAACTCCCGTAAATAGGCTCGGATTGCCTTGCAATTTTTATATGTTATTGTCGTTATCTATAGCACGTTCCCTATTTCAACTGAAGTGTGTAGCACTTATAGTTTTTTTACAGGGACACTCAAAAGAATTCCGTTACATTACGGTCTATGGGGAAAAATCATTTGCGGTTTATTTTAATGATGTTACACAATTGCAAACACATTGTAATTGATATATATCACTAAGGTGTATTACAAGAAGCTTAATATGGAATAGGGTGTGCATAGCACTTATAGTTAATTTACAGGGACAGTCAAAAGAATTCCGTTACATTACGTCTATGGAGAAAAATCGTCTGCGGTTTATTTAAATAATGTTTCACTATTTTAAACGCATTGAAATTTATATATATATATCACTAAAGTGCATTACAAGAGGCTTACTACAGAATATTGTGTGTATAGCAGTCATCGTTCACTTACAGGGACACACAAAAGAATTCCCTACTGTCTGTTAACAATCATGCCTGCAAGTGCGTTTTAAGTTACTGAACGCGATTTTAAATTTAACTCATTTTTTGTTTATTACGTGGTGTGTATAAATTCTGTAGATCCTATACAGGGAAATACAAAAGTTCGCGAACACATTTCCGTTTATTGACAGAAACTCCAGAAGGAGAATTTTAAAATGTGCTACGCGTTTCTTAACTGAACTAAAATTTAGCATCCTATATAGTATATATACAAATCTATAGATCCTATACAGGGCTGAATAAAAGTATTCGGATATTTTTCCGAATATTGTATACGTTGGAAATTCCTGAAATTATGTTTTTAAATATGTTATGCGTTTTTCAAATTGTTTACTTAGATGTTATCTCTCAGCTTATTAAACGGTATGATTTGTAAAATTATTTTGGAAGCGTTGGAAAGTGTTACATAATCTATGCTTGACGCATGATTTTTCGTTCTTGTTTTTCTTAAATGAGGTTTATTTAGCACCGGTTCTATATTTTGTGAACCTTCTTGATTTTCCAATAACCTGGAATTGGTGGCTGAACTTTGACCAAAAGTTTCGTTTTCGTACACTTCAATTTCTCTGACATTTAAATCAATTTCTTTATATTTGGATTTCTCAAAAGAAAAAAAAAATCTAACAGTTTTTTATTTTTTTTTTGTTGTATTATCTTTAAACTTTTAAGGACAGCAAAACACTAAGTTCTAAGTACCCTTGGAATAAAGATCTATTCAGAGTTTCAACTTCATCATCACAGAAAAACATTGCTGTGAATAATAAATGCTTTGGTAATTTTTATCCCCCTCATACTACCCTAAATTGTAACCCTATTATCCTGATTGGCTATGCATGAAATTTTCAGTGCTAGCAGAATTTATCGCTGCGGATTTATCTGCCAGTTAAAATGAATTTATATAAATATTTAAACTATGGTTTATTTTTAAAGGTATAATAAAGGTAATATATAGATATATGCAGGTCCAGATTTTCCCTAACGCCTAATATTAAATATTTTTTCTTAAAATAAGTATAAATTGCAATTACAAAAATGTCATAATATATAAATATAACATTAAAGTAAAAGATAATTACTTTTTCATTGAGTAAGCATGATGCAGACAGACAGTCTGGTGGCTTTGGAGATAACTGTGTGATGTAAAACGCTTGTTTTTCAGGAAAAAAATTTGAATAATAAAGCTTGCAAACTGCTTTTATCCTCTGAAATCAATAATGAATTTGTATCTTTCGAGCATTTCATTTTATATTCTAACTAGCTGAACTGCCCAGCGTTGCCCGAGCCAGTGATAAAACCGTAAATAAATCCCAAATTTATATTATTTTATGTATTTTACCCGATTTTGAATGAATTTATATCTTTAATGACAAAATCGTAAAAAAAAAAAAAACATTTACTTCTTTTTTCAAGTAGGATCGTTATACAGTTAAAAAAAAAAATAGCTTTTGTGGTCCAAACCCTTTGAAATTTTCAATGGTCATAAATATAACAGCTTGTGTAAAAATTACGTCAGAAATATTGTTACCTGGTTGTAAAATAAATGTTTTATTTTCGCGTCAGGTCCGTTAACATAAAAAAAAAAAAATAGTATTCGTTGAATACAAAACATTTAGTAACTTTTAGCGTAAGAATTTTTTTTTTTCCCGTGAGGTGCAAAATGACCTGCGTTCGCCGGTGTTTTTGAAAGGGTTAAAATCCGTATTTAAAAAAAATAATTATACCGTCTATCAGAAGAAGGTTTCAGCTCTAAAAGCATGTGTTTGATTTGTCTGTATCTCTAAAAATGTACTATCGAGGGGCGTTGGCATAACGGAGAAAACAAGCCCGGGAAAACGACCCTTTTTCAAAAATGTTTTTCAAAGGGTTAACATAATTTTTTTTTTTTAAATTGATTACTGCATTGGAGACATAAGAGTGAGATCTTTCAGAATATATTTTTCGTTTTTACATAAACCAAACGGTTTAGTCGAAAGAATTTAAAACAGAATTGCAAAATAAACACATTCTTCATGTAAATGGTTCTTCATTCTCGTATATCTTCGTTCTCTGTGATAAATCGGGTTCTGGGCATGCGCACGTTCTGAAAGCCGACTCGCAAAAAATAGATGAGTTATTGATCAGTTTTTAACTAATATTTTTGTTAATTTTCAAAGAAATAAAATTCTGAGTTCACCAGGCCAGACTTTGGACTATCCACACCTAAATTTTCGGACTTCTAGGTGAGCTAGATTTTGCTAGCCATTGCAGACAGACAAACACACACACAGAGCAAAATTTTCTTTTATTAGTATAGATATTATATTCTAATATGCTGAAAAAAATATTTCTTAACTTTTCATTCATATTTTCGGATTTTAATCAGTTGCGGATTAAATTCAAATAGAATTTTCAAGTTGTGCAGGATTTTAATAAAGTGTTATTTTAATTAAAAAAAACTACAAAGGGGAGAAACAATCCCTTGAAGTTTTGTTTTTTTTAAATTTTCCCTTAAAAATTACTCACTTTTTATGTGATTGATGAAATTCAGTTATGGTGGTGAATTGGATAGTGCTTAAAGTGTCAAATTAATGCTAATGTTTCTATTTTAATTAAATTTGGCAAGTTATTTAAGCTTTTGTATAACTACTGAAAAATTTACATATTAATGAGTACTTTGTATTATTTAAGATGGGCTCTCAAAAATATTTTTTTTTTCTCAACAACGCAAATTTTTTTGACAAATGAATGGACTTATCTTTAAACACAAAAGCATGAAATTGACAGGTATGATTATTGAAGGGATTTGGAATCGAATAGCGTTTTAAATTTTCAATAAATGTATCGCAGCTTGAGTTATATGCGATTGCTGTCCCATAACAGCCTACCTCGAACTGTAGTGTCTGGAAATTCGCACAAACTTTGACAGCATTTTCTGAAAGGTATTTCACCTTTATCGAAAAATGGGAAATGCTATTATATTTTATAAAATAAGATCGCTAACCAATTTCATGCACCTAAGATTAACATTGGCTTTGTGAATATATTAGAAAGTTAAGAGTAAGTAATCTTTTACGTTATTTGGCATATTTTGAGGCTATTTTACTCTGAATTATGCGATTACGTGTCTTTTGTCATCATGCCTTTAATATCACAACTGATCTTGCACGTTTCCTTTCACATTTTTTTTCTTTTACTTGTAATGGAGGCTACACTCAGAAATGTCAAATTCTTTGGGGGGGGGGGGGGGATCCAAATGGCGCCCCTGTTTAAAATACCTGCCTTTCACTAATTTCATTTAAAATACTAAAAAGAAAAATAAATAAGAAGAAATAATACCATAAGTCAACATATTTTATTTAAACATTAAAGAATTGTTTCTGATTTATACATGCGAAATATAAAAATTGCTATTTATGATTTTTAAAAATGTGGCGATATTTGCACCAAATATCTAGTACTAATAAGTTATTACAATTTTTTTTCTTTCAAATAGAAAAAAATCCAGATTTTTTTTCCAGTTTGATTAAATTGAAATATGCTTTATTGTACTCTAATATTAGTGTGTGCGTAATTTTTTTGCTCCATGTGTTCTAATCCAGCAGAGGTCTATGAGGATTTTTATCTATTTTTTTAATATAATTTAGAAACGGTTTGAAATTTATTCTTGGTAATATGTCACAATCCATGTCACCCTCATAAGGTACCTTCTGTGAAAATTAGAATGAAATACGTCAAATATTTTTTTTAGTCATACTTGACGAAGAAAACCAATAGCATAGAGGTAGTGCACCTGTCTATCACACTACTGGTGACCAGTTCGATTCTGGCTTCTGGGCAAGGTTTATTCAACCTTTTATCTATTTGGGGTCAATAAAATGAGTACCAAGCTAACTTGGGAACTAAACACTGAGGGCTCCGCATTAGGCTGACCGGGATATATGCTGCATAGCACCTCAGGATCCATGGTCAAGAAATCAGGGCTGGGGACTGTAGGCCAGAATCCTTAACAGATTGTTGCGCCGCAGATTTAATTTAGTTTATATTGTGCTGCCCTCTGAAAAAAAAACATTTTTTGAAATTTTCTCTATATAAAGTCTAAAAAAGAATTTATAAAAATTGAACAGGGCTAAATTTTACAGCTTGTTTTGACTAAGATTTTAAAGTTGAGCATTTTCCATTTTATCACTTTATTACAAAATGACAACCAATTATACAAGACTTTAAAAAAACCCTCACTTTTCTAAAAAATGACCCATGTTACCTGAAAACAACCCACACCTGACATAATCAGCTGAAAATGAAACATTTTATTACATATTAATGGTTTAACATATAAAAAATTATGTAGATCATTCTAAAATTCTATTATAAAAAGAAAATCTGTAAAAATGAAGCTCATGTTTTGCCAGAGTTCTGCAATTGTTAATTTAAATTATTTTAAAACTAATTTTTATTATTCTAAATAGTGCATAAAAACAAAAAAAAAATGACTTTAGTAAAATATTTGGTGTAGTATTAGGGTGGTTTTTTTTTAGGAAACATTTCACTGTGGGTTTTTTTTTTAGAGGATAGCACAATACTACTTGATGAAAGGTTTTAATATATCCCATAGCTATATCTGCCCCCAAAGTAATATTGCATTATGTATGAGTCCTCACTTAGCTCAGACAAATATGGAAAAAAATTGCTTGTGTAGATGAAACAATGAATAGGTTGCCAGAAAACATCTGTAAATTCTCTCACCAAGGTCATTTTCTTTATCTTGCCATGGCTCATATACTGGAAAAGTACCATAAATGTAATTGCATTCAATAATAAAATATTTTATGTTAATAATAATATATAACAATGTTTCATAACAAATTCATAAACTAATTTTTCATAACAATTTTTTATAATGTTTCACAAGAATAACAACTTTTTAATGTTACGCCTTATATTATAAGCCATATTTCTGCAATTTCTTCGAATAAATTATCAGGAACATAATTTTCTCTAGCTATTTCTCTCCACATTAAATTCTGTAAGGTAGGATTCAAGGTGATGGCGAGCTGTGCCTCATTGTTTTTTATTGCACCACTCAGCAGAACACCACATTCTTTCAACATGTTATGTATGAATGAGCTTGAACACCCTTTATTAGATCAACAAAATTGTACATGATTCACAGTAAGGGGCTGTCCATAAATGATGTCACACATTTTTTCAATATTTTTGACCCCCCTCTCCCCCTTTGTCACACTTCACCATACCCCTTCCCACCCTCTTGTCACATGTCACACTATATTACATAAACATATACTTGCAGTTCACAAACAAAGCACTACCTTATAGATCATATTTCAAATTTTATTTTTAAACTTTAACTATGTGTTTTAATGATATTTGTGAGCATAACAGTAAAAATGATTCGTGCACTTATTTTGTATGAAATAAGATTAAGATTTACAACAAAAAATATAATTAATATACAATAGTAATAAAATATTAATATGAAGGAGCATTTTTTTTTTTTTTTTTTTTTTTTTTTTAAGAAAGGAATATAAGTAAAAACAAATCACATGAAAGTTGTTTTAGCCCCGATTAAAAAATACCCTCAAATTCTGGTAATTTCAAATTAACTTCAAAATTTAATCTGCTGATTTTAAATGATTTTATTTAAAATCAAAATGTGTGATGACACACTTCTTCTTACCCCTCCCATCCCCTTGTCACAATTTCATGAGAGGGAAATGGATCATTACCCCTCCCTCCTCTCCAAGCGTGACATCATTTATGGACGGCCCCTAAAGTGCTTATATAACCAGCCTTTTGAAGCTCCTCTGAATTGTACTCTTTCGAGCAGTCAGTGTAGAATGTTGATCCATCTTTTACATGTTCACTAATATTTTGCATGAATGTATTATTTGAGATTTGAAGGAGGAAGCATTCATCATTTTCCTGGCATATGCCTCCAAAAATCGACTATTTTGGAAGTATCATGCTTCTGTTTTTTTTTTTCGACATTACAAGCTTTCATTGGTCTCAACAATTTTATTGGCACCACCAATTTGCCTATTAAATCCTTGTTTTCGGTGTAGGGAACAAACACACTTCTCTCATTCTCATGTAAACCCATATATAGTTGTTTTTTACACCATTTTATGGATGTTAATTCATCTATCCAACCATACATAAACCTTAGAGTAGTTTCAAACGGTATTGTTGAACCATTAAATCAATTTCCAACACGGAGGCTTTTTTTCTTTACTTTTTATGTTGCATCTCGATATAGCTTCATCATTAGTAACATACAGATTCCTATTATAGTCAAATGATAAAAGAAAAAAATTACAAAAATTCAACAAAAAAATCTTTTAGAGTTGGCTTTAAAAAAAAAAAATCTCTTTGAACTATTCTCAGTTCTTCTTCAGAGTATGTTTGTAATGATAGGCCTTCAGATTGCAACATGAGGCTGTACACAAATTATACACTATTTTTCTTTATTATACATTTCACATTGGGCCACTGCATTGTGATGCACAGTTTTCTTGTTTCGATGAATTATTCCTGACATGTGTACCCTTTCTAGAGTGTTCATTCACATCACTATAACTTTTTTTAATGCTGTTTCATTCATCAAAAATTATTCACTTATCTTAAGGCAGTGTTTTCAGTTTTGCAAGTGTTTTCAGTTTTACAAGTGTTTTCAGTAACTAGCTTAGGATATCCAAATGAAATATTAAAGTCTCTTTGAATAACTCCACGAAATGACTCATAAGACACTTTATAATCAGGGTTTTGAGCTGTATACATGCGATGCAACTTTGCAATATTCAACTCTTCAGGCAAGTAAATTTGTTCTGAATCCTCGATTGAGTAATCGGAATTGCAATATATTAGTGAATTGATGAAATCTTTAACTGAATCCACTATATCATCAGCAAGTTTGTGGGGCCTATTTGCATGTTTTCCACGCATATCAACCGGTGGCTGATCAGTTGAAACTAAAGCATTCTGGATAAACTGGATGCGTCGTAGCGTAATACCATGTAATGAGATAAATGCTTTGAAACACACTCTAACATCCTGGGCAACTTCACTGTTTAGCACACGTACTCGATAAGCATAAGATGCTGAATTAGCCCTTGCATGATTCTCGTCATTTCGGGGCCGTCTGCGCTTCACTGGACAAACAGTGATAAGACTACTTAAGTAGATATTTTGCTCATTGTAATTTCCTATTTTATTAAATTCGCGTATAATTCTAAATCGTTCACTTTCAGGAATAATATCAAAACATTGATAACGCTTACACTTACAGTCTTTGCCTATCTCGTGTGTTGAAGCACGCAAACACTTCATTGTGTCCCTCATTCTTCCGATTCCTTTTCGTTTTTCGGTCGGTTTTTTCCCGTTTTCTTTATTAGAGCTCGTGGAATATTTGCTGTCCATTGTCAATGCACAATCCATAATCAATGCGACAAAGGGAGCATTTTGTTTACAAACAAACATGCATAACGTTTCGAGTAGCGTTGCCAGATTTTTCAAAAGTTATCAATTTACTTCTGAGCTTTAGAGTACTTTTCTAAGGGTGAGAGTGGCGACTGGTTAAAGACGCTTTCAATCTGACGTCAAACTGACTCAAAACAAACGTTCGCTTTGTTGCATTTTCTGAATGTTTTAATACTTTATATGTAGAGGAAAAAATTTCTACGATTTATATTAAATAAGAAAATAAACGTAGCAACCTTTTGTTTAGATCTAGACTAGATCTTATTACGCTCGATCGTAGGATGGACACGGAGGCCCCGGGAGTTTCGTTTGCAAGGTGGTTTGTTTAGAACAGAGTATGCACCCTGGCAGCGGAAGGTGGAAATAAAGGACTTTCCGGCGCGTGCGCAGCACTTTTAAAACCTTATTATCATACAAAATCGTGTTAAAGATATAAAATCATACAAATTTGATTTCTGTTTTAATTTATTATCACGGACCCGGGTGGGTCAGCTAGTACATAATAAAACAAGATACATGCCCAGATTGGATGTTTCTGCAATAGAAAGGGCGAGGCTAACGGAAAAGATAGGCTACCGCAGTGCATTCCACTTATCTTTTTTTACAGACTGCTAGAGTGACGTGTTGCTCTTTTCGTACACTTCCATTGGTGGATTTGAGCATCACGTGACTCCCGCGGTCTGTAAAAAAAGATACGCGTAAAGAACCGCGGTAGCCTTTCTTTTTCGTTAGCCTCGTGGAAAGGGCAGTTGACGTCACTGTTGGTTCAACGAGGCTAACGAAAAGACAGGCTACCGCGGTGCATTCCACTTATCTTTTTTTACAGACCGCTAGAGTGACGTAATGCTCTTTACGGTTGGTTAGCAAGAAAAACATGTTTGTTCTTTATGACTCCTACTATACACATGAAACGGGGAATTTCGATTGGTGTATGTTAAACTGGTCTATAATATGATTGGACTACGTCGCCATGACGGTTCCTGCGATGATAGCTACGACAAAAATGAAGTGGTTTGTTTGTTTATTGAGAACATACATCTGACTTGTGTGCTTGACATCAAGTGCCCGCTTATAAGTCATCGTCAATATACAGGGACGAGATAGCCACAAGGAAATTTACAACACCAGAGAGTTACATCCGGAAGCTCCACAAAGTGTGTGCAATGGAGCTGGCGGGAGTCGAACCCGCCGACCTGACTCCTACGCTCACAAGCGATTAGCGGAATGTTGTCTTAACCAAAGAATATAGAATAGATAAGAAGTCTTATTTCGACCTTTGGGTAAAGTCGGTAGAACATTTTCAGGAAAAAAACAAACTTTACAGGGTGCGCCGCCAATAACGCGCATGCGCCAATCTGTCACATACTTCTCACCCTTCGTTCCAACCCATAGAATATCTTCTATGGTTCCAACCAAACAACATTCCACTGTTCCCGCTCTTTTTTTTTTTAAAGAGATCGTATATTTTGCAGAATTTCCATCGCTTCATAGCTATTTATTTGGCTATTTATTAATGGGGGGAAAAAATGTAAAATATTATTCCAATTGACACAAAAGACTAAAATTTTAATAATAGAGATGTTTCAAGTGACGTCACTGGGCGTTTACTTCCTACCTTGGCGTGATTCTGAGTGACACACAAGTACGTTCTTTCAACCTAAACATACGATAGTTTGAAGTTTTAAAATACAAAATGCCAAGATTTTGTGGTATTGTCGGCTGTGGAAGTAGAGCTGACAGAGATAAAAAATCTTTTTTTCGTTTGCCAGCTGAACTTTCAAAAGGAAGTAATGAAAAAAAAGAATTTTCTCGTGTTCGACGTCAACGATGGTTGGACATCATTAAAAGAGATGACCTTACCGAGACGAAGAAAAAGTACTTGTGGATTTGTGAAAATCATTTTATTTCAGGTAAGTTAATATTGATTTTTCTATTATTAACGTATTAATATAAGAAAACAGTCACTGATGGTCGAGAGACGTTGGTTATGGACTAAAAAATGTTCTCAAATTGAAATTGTTTAAGTTTCTTATTTTAAATGCTGTTCACATTATCTTAAAGGATATCCACTGAGCACTGATAAATAAATTATAAAATAACTTGCTTCCATCTTTAAATTTGAACAAAATAATAAAGTATTAAGTAATTCTAAAAACTCTGTTATGCTAAAAATGCTACACACAATGTTACTCTATTCATGATTTCAATTACTGTTTAACAGTATTTTTTCTTTTTATATTACACCAAACAAAATTTTCGGCGGTTTTTTGTAGATTTATCGTATATTTTGTAGATTTAGTCAGCAGTAATTCGCACAAAACTTATTATTATTATAGTTTGTATGATGATATAAACAAAAGTTTGTATTGTAAGCAGGGGGTTGGGTTTTTGACAGACATGTCAAAAGACTGTCGAAAAGTGTCAAAAACCTTATACACATTATTTTTAGCAATCCCTAGTGATATTTTATATTAAATTAAGCTAAAAACTGATTAAATAATAATTTATAATATGTTAAATAATTTTTATTTAGTTATACTATAATTAAGTTGTAATAAAAGTATATATCATAGTTCAAATTATTTGTCAATTGTCATGCTAGGAAAAATAGCTAAAAATATTGAAAATACTATTAAATGCATTTTCCAAGGTACTATTTATATATCTTAATTACTATTAAGTGTTCAGTTTGTTATAAAATATTTTAGCAATCTAATTTATGCTAAAAGAAAAAAAAAAAAGCTTGTGTAAAGCTAAAGTGGCCATTATTCAATGACTGGTCATAAGTTATCAAGATTTTTAATGATTTTAAATGTTTGTTTTTGTACTTTAGATATAAAACCACAATTGCAACACAAATGTTCTCTGAGTAAATAAATGGATTGTAATATGAAATAAATATAATTAAACATTCTTTAAAACAATAACTTATAAGAAAATGGTTTGTTAGTTTCAATAATTTCACATATTTAATATATCTTCATTTTATTATGTTAGTTTCACTTTAATTATTTAGAACTATTTATCACTGGCACCCGGCTAACCGAAAAGTACCCCTTTTTTCTTTGCTTGGATTCTATTAATCTGGGACTAACATTAAAACAATATAAAAATATGTATATTATTTATATGAAATTTTATACATTAAATTATACAAGTATATTCACCATGTACTTCAGTTTTAAAAATTAAAGTATTTGATAGTTCGATTAGTTCATATTTTTAATGTAATGATACTTTTAATTATTTTCTTTTTCTATATTTATAGCTTACAATTGTTTTCTATTTTCTAAGCACCTTATTAAACTAAAATCATGTTTTGAGTTTTATACAGGATATGTGGCCTTTAATGTCTAAAACTGTCAAAAAAGTTTACGCAAGTGTCTAAAACTAAAATTATGAAAAATTGTAAATTTAACGTTGTAAAAATAATTTGAAACAGTTTTGGGACTCAATTTTAGGTTTTTGACTGTTGTTGTCAAAAAGGGGTTTTTGACATGACTATTAAAACCATGGTTATAACCAGATAAAACTGTGATACTGTCAAAAACTTGCCAACCCTGATTGTAAGATTTTATATAAAAATAAAAAGCATTTTTCTGGGAAATATCCATATTTAAATATGGCTTCAATACAGTAATTTTAATAACGTGTTAATCATTATTGAATCATTGAGCCATTCTTTCACTTGAAATACTATTTTAACATCAGATTTTTATTTATTTTTTTTTTTTGGGGGGGGGGGAGGAGGGATGGCCAAATTTAAACGCAGTTTGTGATGAATAAATATTGAAAAATTACACAAAATATGTTATTTACATGCTATTAATACCAGCAAAAATATAATTGTAAATATTTATGCCACATTTTATTCATAAAATAATGTTCTTAAATAAAAATATATGACTACAAATTAGTACTCATTGAGAGTGATAGAAAACAGACACTATATATATATATTTATTTTGCTTTGCAAATCTTGACTTATACTTTAATATTATTATTTTTTTTTCAGGAAGGCCAGCTGATTTATTGGATAAAAATAATCCAGATTGGGTGCCAAATGTCAATCTTGGATATAAACGGCCAGGTGCGAGTTATCCAGCTCTAGCTCGATATCAGCGATGCAAGGATAGACAATTTCTTGCATCAAAAAGCCAAAAAACTGTCAATGACCCAGAAATAGTAGATTCATCTCCTGCTGATATTCCAGGAGGAGATAACCAAACTCCCTCTGACAGTGTAGAAATAGATGATGCAATTCCAGGCGTTCCAGAAAGTTTGGATACAACTGCTACATGCAGCACCCAGACTTCACTTACAATGGAGCAAATGGATATGATGTTTGAAGCACAAGATAGTTATGTCGAAGATATTTGTGATTTGCGGAAAGAACTAAAAAGAAGGGAGATCAATGAAGAAATGTTTACGGGTGATAATAAAAGAGTGAGATATTTTACAGGGCTAGAATCATTTCGAATGTTAATGAGAGTTTTTCAGTTAGTTGCACCCCATTTGAAGGAGTGCTCTGTATCTGTACTCACAAAATTTCAGCAGTTTATGTTCACAATGATGCAATTGCGTTTAAATTTGGATTTTCATGACTTAGCATACAGATTTTCTGTTTCACAGGCTACGATTTCAAGAAACTTTTATTCATGTTTGAACATAATGTTTCGACGGATGTCAAAATTAATTGTCTGGCCAGAAAGGGATGTGTTGCAGTGCAAAGTACCTCCAACAATTCAAGAAGTGTTCGGAAAAAAAGTAACTGTTATTATTGACTGCTTTGAAGTTGAAATTGAAAAACCGTCTAATGTACTTGCTGCTGCACAGACTTGGTCGAATTATAAACAAAGACATACTATAAAGTATTTAATTGGAATATGCCCTCAGGGCACAATTTGTTTTGTGTCCAAGGCATTTGGTGGGAGAGCTACCGATAACTATATCACTGAAAATAGTGGCATATTAGAAAAGCTTGTGCCACATGATCTGATATTGGCAGATAGAGGCTTTAACATAAAAGATGCTGTAAACCTCTATTGTGCAGAAGTAAAAATTCCAGCATCGACAAGAGGTAAAAAGCAGTTAAGTAGTTTAGAAGTTGAAGAAACCCGATCATTTGCTAAAGTGAGAATCCATGTTGAAAGAATTATTGGTGTGCTCCGCCAAAAATATCGAATTTTTGAAGGCAAGATTCCAATTTCTTTGGCAAGCAATTCCTACTATGAGACTTCTGCATTAGATAAGATAGTAGTTGTGACATCTGCTTTAGTGAACTTGTCAACGTCTAAAATGTCATTTGATTAGTAATTATGTTGTATTAAAAAAAAAAAGTAAATAAATATAACTTTACAATAATTATAGTAAATACATTAGAAGATCTTTATAACGCAATTCTCCATATAACGCTCAACTTCTCAGATGTAAACAATGAATTTTCAGTTAAGAAACACCTGAATTCCCACATAATAAATAATTGTTATTCTCTAGAGGACTAAATTTGATACATTAGTTTAACTTTATCTGCTTAATTCAGAGCTAATTACTGAAAAAATTGCTATGATTTGATACAGGTATGTTTGGACAATGTTTATAAAGTAAATTTAACAGTGTGTGGAATGATTTATATAATATGCAAAAAGTTATAATCTGCACAACTCCTGGTGATAAAGAATGCAATATAAAGATACTCTAATGTATTTTGATATGTTTCACACATATTTGAGATTGTTTTACAAGCTAAATTTAATGATGTGTGAAATGTGATCTATATAACGCACAACCTTGTGTTTTAAGGTTTGCGTTATAAAGATCTTCTACTGTATGCATTATGAATAAATACCGATACATATGTCTGAAACATTACCATTTTGCTTTTACAAGCACATTTGTACATCTGATATTTACATATATTAAAACTAATTTTATTTATTTATTTTTATATCTTCAAATTATGACACGTAAGCACGAAAACTTAACCTTCTGAGCATCAGAGGGCTTTCCTGCTTTTTTATTAAAAATATTGGTTAATTAAAATTTTGTTTTGCAGATTTGTATCAAAGACATATAAATTAGTTCATTTCATATATTTCTTAAAATAAAATTCTGTTCAAAATATTTCTGTTTACAGCTGAACCTGTTTTCAAGTAGTAGAAAATTATGAAATGATCGCTCAAAAATTAAAACTGTTCATGAGCAATGATTAGGGGTGAAAGGATGGAACGAAAACATAATCTCTACAACTTTATTATTTAAATATTTATGACGCTATGGTTTATTTACTGATTAAAATAACGCTTTACCCAAGTTTACATTTGGCTAGAATAACACATTTTCCCATCTTAAGAAAGTGTGTGAAAACTTGTAGTTTAAATAAAATCATTAAAAAACTAAACAAACCTTTTATCTTATCAAGTTTTTTAGTTATGACTTACTACGTATACTTGCTAAAATTACATTTTAATAGTTGAAATACATTATAGTTCAAGTTCATTAAATTAAATTTTATATGAATATAAATTTTCTTTCTCTTTATTTTGCATTAAATAATTGATATATTTTGTGAACTGTTGTTTTTATATCAATAATATGATTGATTACGTATTATTACTTTTAATACGTATTAACTCAATTTCCACTCGTTAATTACTTAAGTTGTCAAAATTTATTGGTGCCTTGTATGATGAATAATCAAAAATGTTCTGTATGTAAAATCTGTTTTAAAGATTGTAATGAAATGGAATGTTAAGGTAGGATTAAAAAAAATTTTTAAATACTTTTATTGCAAATTGCAACATATAATTTTTGGATTTTAGTGATAATCTGAACTGTATAGTCTAGACCAGCCTTTCTTAAACTGTGGTCCGCAGACCCCTAGGGGTCCGTGAGCTTACATCCGGGGGTCTTCAAGCCCAATGTTGAATTCAGATTTTTTTGGAATGCTCAAGACCAGTGCACTGCTTTCCCGGATTTATGGATTTTAGGTCTTCACTCAAAAAATAAATTTACACACAGCAATAATATGATGCAGAGATGCTACTTTTCTGCTTTTTGGCAGAAATAAGATTTTCTATTTATAAAAATTGATTGGTAATTTCTGTGAAATTGTTTTTAAAAAGAATTGCGTTTATGTGCGTTGCTAATAAATGAAATCTCAAAATTTGGTCAATCACTGGTGTTGAAAAGATGAGGGAAAGTGGATTTCTCCTTCATAAAAACTTTATTTCATTTCTCAATTATTGATGTTGGAGGAGTTTCAGATATTAGGCTTTTCCTAACAGTAACATGCGATAACAATTTCATATTTAAGGGGGACTTGTATCTTATAAAGCTGTTCTCAAATCCAAAAGAGCTACTTTCTGACACATTTCTGATTATTTTTGTTCCGAAACACATAAAATTGGCAGGCGTTCTAATTCAGAAGCTATGTAATCGAAAGATGTTTTCCATTTTTTGGTAAAGGCAAAAGATATTTAAGAAAATACTGTCACTCGGCATTTTGAATCCAATTCTGATACACCAGCATGGAAAAAAGAGAAAAACTCATCACATGACAACAATCGTGGGGTTCAAGTGGGCTTCGCCCCGCTGAAGAAATGAATTTTTTTATCAAAAAAATTACAAGAATAAGAAATTCATAAGAATTTCAGAATATCATTGCATAAACCATGTTTAATTTAACGCTTCTAATTTCTGCAACCAACGAAGTTTTTTATATGCCTATAAATATGTATGCAATATAAAAAAAATTAAATTGCGGATCGTAAGATGCTAAATAATATGAAAAGTGAAATTAATAACGATAATTATGATATTAAATGCATATGATTGTAGCATTCTTTTTTTTTTTTTTTTTTTTTTTTTGCTACAAACATTTCAAAACGGAAATTTTCCTCGTAATTTACTTCAGCATCGGAAAAAGTAATTTATCAGAATTTTACTATTTGATAGTAGTGCTAGCAAAGATAAAATAATTTCAAATTCTGTCAGCTCTGAATATTTTCAAAATAAGATACAGATTTAAAGTAATGTTTGTTCTTACATTTATGGCTGTATTATGACACATGCATATACTTGTAAAATAGATGTTTTACCAAATTTTCAAAATCAGCAAAATAATTGAATATTTTAAAGAATGTTGACTCCCCAATATAACAGGTTGAAAAGCATTTCTTTTCGATAATGCATAAATCTTTATAAAATATTGAAGGGGAAACGACAATAAAAAAAACTCTCAAAATTTTTTCCATGTTATATAAAAAAGGAAAATAATGCATGTAAGATCCGAATTTCAAGGATACATTCAAAAAGAAAACTCTCCTTAAAAAACATAATTTGTTTAACGGCGATGAGCAATAAAACCTAAATTTTAAGTTTAGAAAATTATATATTTTTTTAATACGAATATTGTTTTTCTTTTGCATATAATGCATTATTAGACATTCATTTTTTTCTGTTAATATAAATGGAATGTTTGGAAAATATGTTACTTTTTCATCCTTTCACGATTTGTTCAGAGAATTGATTTTACTATTAAAAGCACTGTTTATAGGTTACGAGATTTATATTATGGATATCCCGAAGTTTTTTTCAATATTTTGCACACCTCGCAACTTACGATCAAATATATTGGGGATCATTATATGAAATTGAGTAACGAGAAAACTACGGTGATTCATCATTCTGCTGATATTTTCGAAAACATTATTTTGTATTTTGATGTGATATTCCAACGTGTAAAACTGGTTATATGAGCAGTATGCCTAATAGGTCACAGTTTGAGTAAGGCAGCAATGAGGCTTACTGAAATACAGTTTTCTTTTGCTTTCAAGTTAATGATTCAATGTAACTTGCATCTGATAGAGTATAAAAATACGAAATGATTAATCTTCCTGAATATAGTATCCAACTTTTAGCATATATGAAATTGTGAGCATCTGTGTATTTATTTTATTATGATGTTAACATGATAGAAATGTTTTTGTAAACTTATAATCTGCTATTCTTCATTTGTATGTTTATTTATTGATTGAATCTAAATAAAATTTTAATAAATGTATTTTTTTTTTCTTTTTTGGAATATATGAATGAGAATAATCACATATGAAACAGAAAGAAATATTTATGTATCATACATATAGTCATTCATTTTATTTATGCAAGTGTCTTCAAGTAATCGATAGTTCATATTTGAAATATATATATTCATTATTCAGTAATCATAATGCAATTTTTTGGAAACCTCTAATTTTGATATCCATCCTTAATGTATAAATTTTATTAATGAAAAAAAAATGCAATCACTTATGGTTTTGCTTAGACATAAAATACGTCTTTTTAAAAGTACGGTACTTCTGTACTATCCCGTCGACCACTTTTCATAACAAAAAACTATCGCCAGATTGTAACGCCCAATAAATGGGAGAACGTTGCCATTGTAATATCAAAATAAATAAAATATAAGAATTTTAGGACACAATTGTTATTTTAATTAATTAACTAATAAATCAGTAAAACATAATAAAAAATATATGCAAATGTCGAATTAAAAACGACGATAGTTTTTTGTTATGAAAAGCAGTTGACGGGATAATAGAGAGTAACAAATACTTAAAAGCTGAATGTAATCTTAAAAACATTATAAAAATTTATAATTAGGCTAATTGAAAGGTGTTTTGTGTGCGTCAGATTTGGGGATTACCATTTTGGGAAAAAAAAGAAGTGTTCATTTTAATAAGAAAAATTTAAGTAAAAGTAAACATTATTCCCATTGATTGGTACTGGCTTCAATTTTCTACAGTTATTTGTAGTGGATTAGTAAGAGAGATTTATCCTTTTTTTTTCTCAGAGCTGTACATACAAACCAAAGGTTTTAATTTATGGATGTGCAATGATTTTTTAGTACTTTTATGTTAGCTGGGCACAGATGATAAATTGCCAACTATTGTCCCATCGATCGCTATCATTTGTATTGCATTTACTTCACTTAAAATATAAACCTTTTTATTTAAAATACATAGCTTTCATTTAAAATGGATGCCTTTAACACTTTTTTTTTTAACTCCTTCCATTAAAAAAAACTCAAGTTTTTTTCAGTATAGGGGTCTTGGCAACCTAGAGAAAACATACAACAATGAATAAGGTATCATTTGAAAAGTTTTTGAACAAGTTTCTGAGATAGTAACACCCACATTTCGTTAAAATGCGTTGTTTGACTTTTTTTTTAAATCGGTTAATTAAAAATTAATGCTAAAGCGTACCAGGAAATAATATCAAAGATTGCTGTGCGAAAGCTTCGCACGGGTCCTGGTAAAATAAAAATCTGAGAATGAAAAGGGTGAATAAAGTTGCTACAAGAAAAACACAAATTAATATGAACATTATTTTATTACAATTTCTACACAAATATAAACATATCAGGCTAAACAAAATATTAAAAAATATTGTATCTCTAACTATAAATAATGCAATTCAGAGATGGAAGCATACACTATAGCTAAAAATAATTAATTATTAAGACGCACAACTATGGGCTGCAAATGCCTTGCATCTTGCAATGATTCTTTATTTCTAGTAAAGTATTTTCCCATTAGTTCAGGCAAAACAACTAAATGAAAAAAAGTTTTGGCACACTGCACATTTATATGCCAAAATGCATCATCTATAGAAATTCTTTCTACAAACACAGACTGTCCAGTCCATACTACAAAGTCACAATATTCTCTTCCAGATATTCCCAACTGTGCTTGAACTTGATAGAAATACGTGTGATCCCGTTTCAAAAATGTAGCATTCCCCACTGTTTCCAAGCAGCTACTTCTGTTTTCTATTTCTTCTTTGGAACATCCTTTTAAACAATATGGACATTTTATTTCCAGACAGCCTTCTCCACAACAATCACAACTAATAAGTCCATCAGGAGATGCACCAAAAAAGGGATACTCACTACTAATAATTAGCCCAGATTTATGTATCTGAAAATTCAAATGTTCTTTAACTTTAATGGACGAATACTGTTTTAATGCTGTTTTCTCATGTGTACATCCCCATTGTATAGCTTTGGTTGTTAATTTAACCCTATTAGGATAACATATAGTTTTTATTAAGCTTAATGCTGGTTTTTCCAATGAAGTACTACATACTGCTTTAAACTTTGATGCAGTTACTCTGCCAACACGATGTTTATGCCATAAACTTGAAGAAGCTTGTTTAATTGTGTTTTTCAAGATGTTACTTGCTTGCAATGGAGAAACTGCTATATTTATTTCCAGGGCTTTCTTTTGTATAAAGCCAAGAGGCTGAGACAACAATGCTTCATCAAACAAAGATGCTAATTCAAGTGGGTAATCAGTATCAGTGGCATTTGAATCACAAAATGGTTTCACAACATTAAGTATTGCAGCTTGGGGATTTATGGCTTTTACATCTGTAAGAAAATTTATAAATTCATTGTCAGTCATTTCAGGAATATTTTGAGTCCTGCACGTATCTGAATTTTGTGTCTCTAATGATTTTCTAAGTTGCCTTATTGGTGTTGAGAAGTCGATATCCTCTACTTTTGCATACTTCACAGTTTGTCCACTGGGTGCCGTCCAATATGCTGGCAAGTCTGTGACAGTTTTCTTCTCTATTTTGCGTACTAAATCTTCTACGAAAAATAATAAGGCAGCAACATGGGAACACGATTCACTTAACCCAGCAATACAAGTACAGTGGGCACTCTTTACAGTTCCTCCAGTTTCAGCAATCACCCACACATCAAGTGGTTTTGCATTCAGTCGCTGAGAATGTTGAACCTGAAATATAATAAATGAATTTAGACATCTTTTATCAAAGTTAAAAAACGAATAGAAATTTATACATGCAAATTAAAATTGATATATCACTACCCTGAATTCTACACTGATTTCATGAATTATTGGAATATTACAGTGGTGGACATAATTATAAGACACCTACGTAATTCGACATACAGTGAAAGAAAAGATTCAAAGCTTATTCTGTGTAGCGAGCGAAAGCACATGGCATCTGTCTCTAGAGGATAAGCAAGGAGTACGTCCAGATCTTTTAATCACCGATCCATTATTTCCTCTTTTCAAAACATTTGAAATTGCACATCTAGAGCGCTTAATAACTTTTGAAATATTATTAACTGAAGCACCAGTTTCATTTAATCTCCAAATTTCACGAATTTCACTTTCTTTTAATTCTGTACCTCGTGGCATGTTTGTAAAGGCATGAAGTTGGTTATCTTCTGCTTTAGTTAACTGCTGACGTCATAACTGTGGTAGCAAAATCACTGACGATTTTTTCAGTATTTGTTTCTTTTAATTCTGCTCAGAGCAATGATCCAGGAAAGTTTCCCTAGTGAACGGCCACCTTTCACTAAAAAGGGCTCTGTCCACCAGAGATTTTCACCAGGCTTATTGCTCTTAATATCAAAACCAGCAAATTTAAGCTCCAAGCTTTTACTGAGCATCTTCAGAAAGGAGTTTCTCAAAGGAAATTCAACTTCTCTTCAATACATTGAAAACTGTAAGCATATGCACCCCCATGTAGTGGTAAATTCTATTATTTACATCCCCCTCCCATAAAAAAAAAAGACAGGAAACATTTTTTTCAAAAATTGCACAAATGACTGTGTCACTATACACAAATGCTGGTAACAGAACCTGGGTTGTATTGGTTTTAACCAGAGGTGGTTTAAAACATAAACAAAGCGGTTTTAACAATCCTGGTCAAAATGTATTTTAACTAGGAATTCTTTTTTTTTTAATTTTCTTTGTTAAATGATAAATTTAATTTCAACATTTAGAAAAATTTGTCAAAAAAACAATTAACCTTATTTAATACAACATTTGGAACAGCTTGTCGCTTGTGTATTAGTCTGCAGTCTACCATCTTGTTTTTTAAATCAAAACACATTTGTTTTCTCATTTCCAAAATAATATTTTCATCCATATTTACTTATTATAAACACATGTTATTTAAGTTAATTGACTACCTTATTTACATTTAATAATAAAATTTTAATAAAAAAGAAAAAAAAAAACAAGATGGTGGACTGCAGGCTAATACGCAAGGATAGCCCAACATTTGAAAGATTTGTTTTATAATCAGTACTACACTTTAGTTTTTTTAACTTTATAATTTAAAAAAGCAAACATTTCTAAAGATTAGCAATTGTAAGTATTGAAATATTTTTAATAATTTGATTGACATATCTAACTTTATATGAAAAGTGACGGAAACTAAATCATAGTGAACAAAAGAATCATTTTAAAAATTTTATGTAGAACTTGAAAAAATTATATAAGTATAATATGGTATTATTAATATTCATATAAATATTTGGAATGCTCAGAATACTGATTTTAGCTGAATACCAAATATTTAGGGCACAGGTGAAGCAAATATTAATATTCAGTTAGCCAAATAGTAATAATTCGGCAAAATACCAGACTGAATATTTGGCTTGCCAAATACTCCAATATTTCAGAGTTTAAAGACATTAAAAAATTTTCATCGTATGTAACACAAACCTGTCTATTTTGATGAACAATCTCTTTTCACAAATAAACTTTATGCTTAAAAAAAAAAAAAAAATCTGTTTTGAGTTATTATTTAAGAAGGTAGTTTTAAAACGTTTTAAATTAATAAAACTTGAAACTTCATCACTTTTTCTTCTATTTCCTTGGTGTTTTTAAAGCAAAAATACCAATTAGATATAATTTTGAATTAATTTATGGGGCTGCGGCCCCGAAAACCCGTACGTTCGGTAGGTTTAGTTTCAATCAAAATATTAGTTTTTTGAATGAGATAAAAACAGCTTTTAATTATTACTGTTTTTTTTTAAGTAACACAACCAAATACATTTATTACTAAAATATATATTTGTGCATGCTTAACAACTTACAATAGGCATGAATGATTACAGAATTATTTACACTGAAAGGATAATATATACATAAATACAACACATTACCTTGCCAAGCAAGATGGATAATCCATTTCGTTGTGTTGCAGAAAGTTTTTTCACCCATCCACAAACGAACTGATTGTAAGACTCCAGACTTTTAAATGCCTTGAATTGTTCCATAGTATATTCACTGACACCATACACTAAGTAATGGATGATATCTCCCCATACAATATTAGGTAGACATTCTGGATTATTGGACCATTCCTTAGAATCCAATGAATACGGATCAACTCCTATAGCTTGAATTTTACGTGTATATCTTGTTTTTTCAACGCCAACCAAAGTTTCCGCGTAAGACATTTTAATTTTAAAAGCTTATTTACTAAAATTGATTAAATATTTGTAAATTAATTAAAGAAATACGCCGACTCAATTTACAAAATCACACAGCACGTATTAGTAAACACCTATTGTGTGTCACTCAGCTTCGTTGTTACGGTTGTCGTCAAGCAAAAAGTCACGTGGTTGAAACATCTCTATAGTGGAATTTTACAAATATATCTTTTTTAAAAAGTCTGAGAAAGGTTTTAATAATGTTAGAATTCATTTCAAAACATCACTTATACAAATTATTTTTTTGTTGTATTTCCTTTTAAATATGTGTGAAATTAGTATATTCACAATATCTACTAATAATCAAATATAGATTTACAAAAGCTTTGTTTTAAAAAACAAAATATAATTTCCCTCATTTCGAAAAAACAATAAGCTTTCACAAATTAATATTGTTTTGTGATACATATTATTGGCTGATTAAAAAAAAAAAAAAAAAAAAAAAAACCTGTCTTTGTCATTTAATTAAAATTAGAAAAACAAATTTAAAGGATATGGTGCAAAAATGGAATGATGGGGTTAATAACAAAGGCGAAGTTATTCGTTTCAGAAATACAAAAGTGAAATATGCTTTACTTTTCATAAATCATTCTTATACATACAGGAAAAAGTATTGTTAAAATATATGAAATGGATCTTCTAAAAATACAAACTTTGTTAACGATTATAATTCCACTTGCAATAAAAAAGAAAGAAAAAAATCGCTGTGGTGTAATTATTTTTTCAATTAAGTTGTAAATAATCATTTACTTTAATACAACTTAAGAATGGGGGGGGGGGGGGGGAATGCAAAATATTATTCCAATTGACACAAAAGACTAAAATTTTAACAATAGTGGAATTTTACAAATATATCTTTTTAAAAATTCTGAGAAAGGTTTTAATAATGTTAGAATTCAATTCATGGTTATTAAGTATGGCTAAACATGAAAGAAAACTTTGTTATTTTAAGATTTTGATGTGAATTATTAGTGTACATTTATAAGGCGAGTTTTCACTGAATAATTCAAGAAAAAATTATCTCATCATTATGCATATTTGTATTTAGTTATGCATTATTAATTATTTTAATTATTTACTTGACCTTTATTTTTAATTTTTTTATTTTATTTAACTATTTTACTTTATTGTAAGCATTCATTATAATTTTGAGTACATTGTTAAATTCAAATTATTGTTTAAAAAATGTAAACAGTGACCAGAAATCCGCAAAATTCTAATATGTGCATAACCTCCGGTTTTAAGCTATGCAGATTTAAGGCAGTCTAGTGTATTATTGGAGTAATACCTTAATGAAAAATTTAATAACTTAAATTAACTGCAAATTTATAGACACAACACACATAGGTATAATCTTATCTATAACAATTTAATAGTAGAATAATATTTTAAGTTTTAAGTTAATCTGAATTTGTTTGCAACAATTTATTTTTATTTAAATTATTTTGAAATTTATCTAGGAACTGTAATAAAATTAATAGAAACTAGATGGAACCCGTCAAAACTTGACGGAAAAAAATATTATAACAATATCATTAAAATAATCTTCTTTATTATTTAAGAAGAGTGCAAATGAAACAGTCTTTCAAATATTTTATTTTAAAAGTTTTCTCCTCAGTGAAATACAGTACTATTTCCAATGCAAACTCCAAACAAACAATCCGTAAACAACTGTGTAATGCAAATCAGTTTGACATTACCGCCATATTCCCAACGGCAAGAAAGAAAATTTCATGGACCTATGAAGTAGCATACAAATAGTATATTCCTACGTTCATCTCATATTCAGTAAATAAAAGAACATAGTAAATAAAGCACACATCTCCCCCCTCCCCCTCTCCCTCTGTGATAATGCAACCGAATGAGATCATATGAGCATGTGCATTGCATCTGCCCAAAAGCACCGTCGAGATTCGACGTTAAAAAAAGTTTTAAAATGTTTAAATTAAAAATTTTAAAATGTCTTCTTTAATCATTGTTCATTTCAAATCCATATCTTCTAAAATGCATCCATTGTTTTAAGGTAATCAGATGAAGAATTTTTTTTTACAATAATAAATCAATCTTCAGATGAGGGAGATTTTTAATGTTTTCAAGTGTAATTTATTTGCATAGTTTCTTCCGTCCCTTTACATAATCAGGATGATTATCCCTTTACCATCACAGTCGGGGATCTTTTACCTCTTGTACAGTTAAATACCCAATAGATCTTTTTAAAAAATACAATTCGTAGCATATTCTGATGCAACATATACATCAGCGGATTCAACATATCAATTTTATGTTAAACAAAAACTCAAAATAGTTTTTTTTTCTTTTTTGACAGATTTTAGTTTAGCGCCAAAATGCTCTATCTTATGGATAATCTGATCACATGATTTATCAGGGTTTATTATTTTTTTTTTTTCACTTTTTTATGATGGTTAGAGAAATCTATTTTAAATTGTGGCAACTTTCCCAGGGGCTATTTTACATTATTGAAGCAAACTGATTGTCATTGTTAAGATAGTAATGAAAAACATTTCATGCTTGAAAATTATTTAAAAAGTCGTTAAATTAAGCGGCAGTTTTCAAATAAATTTCAATCGAAACCTAATTTTTTTTCTAATTCATGATGTAAGAATAAAAATTATAAAATGTAGTAAAAAATGGAAATTTGTTGTATTTAGAAGTGATGTAAGCGCGATGAAAGCTAAAGCGATAGCGCCGTTTGTTGTCATAACCGTTATACATTTCTAAAAATTGCCCTGTGTTTTCGCTGGCGTCCAAAAGTAGACCATTTTTTGACATCGAAAGAGAAATTCACAGTGACAGAAATATGACTTTGCCGCTAATATGGAACTTTTAAATGAACTCATAATAAACCTATCAAAATAATTCCTATAAAATATTAGCTTTACATTGTTTATTCTAGCTAAAAATACAATCATTATTTCAAGTTCTTTTTTTCTACCTGTTATGATACATTCCATTTATACTTTAAATTAAATAATTTTCAATAATTTATTTATTTAAATTAAATATTTAATCGTAATTAATCTTCATTTATAAGTTCTCGTAATTTTAATTAACATTTAAATTAATTATTTAACAGTCATTATTTAAACAGTCAAAATTTTCTATCTTTTTAAAATTAATCTTTTTAACTTTTCTTCTAAGATATTTTATTATTAATTAAAATCAACTTCTATAATTAAATCATTTTTTTAAATCAATAATAGTTTTAAATTAACTTGTAATCATGCATTGAGTTTCTGGATAAAAGAATAAAAAAATTTCCGTTTGTTTACATCGATTCCGGTAAAGTAGCGTGTGTTTTCTTCTAAGTTAAAATATATTTTCTTCATTTTTTAATATTAATTAATTTTGTCTTATAACCTATCTCAAAAGATTAAACTAAAATTTTTATGCAGTCTGCCAAAATTCTAGCAAGATTCAACTTAAATCTTGGCAGATATGTATTTTTAAACATTTTCTCTAATTTCAATGTTTACTTCGTTTGCTTTCGCTATGATGCCTGGCCATTTTGAATCGCATCTTCGTGCGTTCAAAAAACAACAACTTAAGATGTAATTGTCACCCATTTTGGTGTAGGGGTCGTTCGAGCGGACATTCCAAGGTTAGGGGGTGCATTTTTCAGTGGGGAAAAAGGGGATGTGAAATTCTTTCTGGAACATTCGCGAACGTGCGATCTCAATTTCTACTGCTTGTTGCTAAGGCATAATTGTTCTCGTTTCGCCAGGAGCTTTCGTGTGTGGAGTTGAGTTGTAGCGGGCATGCCTTTTAGCAGTTACGGTTGAGAGTTAAACGGTACGAAGAGAGATAGATGGAATTTCGAGTTTTCTGATTGGTTCGTTTGACCGAAGGCGTTGGTGAGATCTGTTGGAGTTGGAATTCAAATATCTTCAGTCTATTGCATTGCTTTACTAGAAAGAGGATGTAGTCGAGAGAGAAAAACGCCGTGGCAGGGCCGTAAGGCCTGACATTATGTTAAAATTTTTGTATATAGTTCAGTGAATGTACTGTTAATATTTAATCAAGTTTTTATAGTTCATGAAGTCTTGATCGCAAGTTTGAAGATGAAGTTTTAAATATTATTTCGGCATCTTTGGATCCAATCTGTACTGCATATAATAGAAACAACATCATTTTGCTATGAAGCTAATATACCATAAACTGTCGTCTATCTCATCAATTTGTCATCTCTACATAAATGCCTGTTCTTGTCAACTTTACATCCGTGTCCCTCCTAATTTCATAAAGTCTAAGTTCCAGCGGGAATAAATATTCTCTCGGTAACATAGGAGGTAATCTGCACATCATAATATATATATAGATATACAGCATCGCACACTATCTACAACCTTATCGATTCTTCATCTTGGTGTGAATGACAAAGGTTCATCTACAATTTCTCCATTCGTGTTCCTCATTATATAATTCAAGTTCCAACGAATACAGCAAGAATAAATATATAAATAATCTTACGAACTATTTTAAGACAATAGAACAATTAAAAAGATAACTTGTAATCTCAAAACAGCCTGTTTTATTTAAGAGACCTTTTTCCTCAAGTTAGAAGTATATTAACAAGTAAAGATTTGTGAAATATTTAATAAGATAAGGATTATTTTAATTTAGTGAATATTCATTTAAGATTCAAAAACGATGTAGATTTTAGCTGAAATCCTGATGGATAAATCATAATATATATATAAATATACATATATCGGTAATTGAGTAATTAATTAACATCTATGAAGTGGTATATATGGTGAAAGTGAATTAAATATGTTATTTGAAATAAAATGATTCATTTACTATATAACTTCTGTCATCTTCATTCTGTGGGTGAGTCGTATTTTTCTTATTTTTTCTTTCAGAGTAAAATTCGTGCATATATTCCAGATTGAGAAATTTAATTATCAACTACTCTAAATTATATTTTACTAAATAATTTATATTAAATTTTCAGATTTCGGGATTATTCTTACGGTTTAATTTTGTTTCTTTAGTACTAAATTCTACAACGTGATTATGCTAACCACTTTACGTTATCGTCCTGTATTGAGGATTTGGAGCGGGATGTAGAGTAAACATCTATTCTATTTTTCTGGCTTATTTTTTAGCATTCTTTTTAGAATCTCTACTTGCTCTATCTCCTGAACCAAGTCTTCACTACACTACCATAGCACTATTTTTAATAATTTTAATTTTCCTGAAATCCTTTACTTTTGGGAATTTTTTATATTAAAAAATGAAATCTTCTAACCTATAATTAAAAAAAAAGTAATTGGTAACATGCAATCAATAAAGACTCCAATTCTAATCCTTATAATTAAGAATGGAAAAATCAGTTAAAATTACGTCATGCTGACACAATCATATAAATTTTTCTCTTTAGTTTTATCAATGTTAAAATGCATTTCAAGCTAAACATAACGTCATTTTCACCGGCGCAAACTTTTCACACTTACTTTGTATATATTACTTTTATGCGTAAATACCATGTATACAAATCAAAATATATTTGTATTTAACTGTAATGAAAAATGGCATCAACAAAGTTATAATGCATAATAATAAAATAAACCCAATGAACAATATTCCCGTGACATCACAATAAATATGAATTTTTATTCGCGTATAAAACACGCGGATAAATATTTTTACCGAAATTTAACTTGCAAAATTAAAAAATTCGGTCTAAAAGCCACGTGCTTTTAATATTATTTCTCTATTATCTCGCAACCACAGAGTTCAGAGAATAAACTATGTGCCTCGCAATAGTGGGCGTTAATCAGATTGCCGACTTTATGACGTCATAAGCAGAAGAAAAAGTTTAATTGAAAATTGCGGCTAAATAATTAAATTTTCGAACAAACGAATGCACGATAACAAATCTGTGTCCAAATATCTTTCATTTAAAAAAAGAATGATGTAATTTGATGCAGTAGATTGTTCTCACGGATTGTCGAAAGAAATTGCTTAGCGTTTTAAATATATAGATGTGTATATCTATGCAGAGAAAATAAAATAAATACATGCACAGTACACAAATAATTTTAATAAAAAAAAATCTGATTTAAATAAAAAAAAATCCGATTTAAATCAAATAAATCAGATTTTTTTTATTATTTTTTTAAAAATCATGATTTTTATCAACCCTGTCCCCTAATAATCAAATATAGATTTACAAAAGCCTTGTTTTAAAAATATATATATCATTTCCCTCATTTCGAAGAAACAATAAGCTTTCACACATTATTGTTTTGTGATATATATTATTGGCTGATTTAAAAAAAAAAATACCTGTTTTTTTAGAAATATTTTAGCTATTTAAGTATTCAAATTTAAATTGTAAATATTATCTGATGTTTTGAAAGGAGTTTCTACTTAAATGAAGTAATTATCTCCGTAATTTAGAATAACAGAATAAAAAATGACGAAAAGCAAAATGACCGAAAAAAAAAGGTTAAAACCACCGGTTGGTTTGCGCTTACTCCCCTGTAAAGTTGTCTATCGCGCATTACTGTTCATTCTGCCGACTTGACTCGATGCGTTTTACATTACGCCTATGGGAGTGAATCTTCTTTACGGAGTAAATATTCTTTGTCTTAACCACTCGGCCACGGAGTCCCCAAATGAAGTGGTAGATTGGTTGATGAAACTATTTGTTTGTAAACATTCGGTTTTTGTCAGTGTTGAATTCAGGGGGAGGGGGGTGACATCCTCCGGAAGATTTGACATTTTATGCTTTTAATGGTTATAAAGTGCAATGCCCCCCCTATCCCCCCCCCGGAGTCACAGAAATCCCTCTCGGAGAAAAGTGTCTGAATTCAACACTGGTTCCTGTGCATGAGAGTGGCGACATACGAAACGATACTCATATTGTGCTTAGTCAGACGCGTTTATCTAACTATAGCAAGCCCACATTCCAGAAATTGGCGATACTCTCCTAAACAAGTGAGACAAAATAACGAACATTAAACCAATCAAATTTCATACCCGTGTGTCGCCACTCTCATTCTCATATCGCGACCAACGAAATACACGGGCGATTCATGACTTTTATTTATTTTTCTTTTTATACTACTAATCAGGCATAATCTGCCGGGCATGAGTGCCTAGCATGACGAGTTAGTACTTGCGCTACAGTGCCTAGAAGTAAGTAGTGTGCTTATCGCCAATACAACCGCAATAAAAAAAATGTCCCTAACAGGAGGAAAACCAGATTCTCCGCGAGAGGGCGTCGAGTTCCCACCGCCGTTATTAACGTTTGAAGTTTCATTTAACAGGCTTGATCCTAATGTTAGTTTCAATGTAATTAACGCTGTATTTTCAAACAAACTATACGAATGTTTCTATTTCTATAATATTTTTAAGTAAACATATATTATGCCTGTTTAATGATAAATCAGTATGGATAAATCTGCAAATACTAAGAAAAGAAAAGCTGATCGAACATGCTCCGGGCTTAATTTCTAAGAAAAAAAGTGCCGGAGCCCTAATATTCTGCGGTACTAACACGCACCCCCCCCCCCCCCCGTCACTCCAGTCTGCCTATTTATATTTCATACATTATCTTCAAAATTTAAAACACTTTTTTTTTAGCAAAATAAAAATAATTAAATACATCTATCTGCGTATACTTAGATATCAACTGTTCCATTTTTTTGTTATTACTACTTCCAAATAGAAACCTTTGCTTTACCTAATCCTAATGTTAATTAATCGCAGAATTCTGCGATTAAATAAGCTCAGGATTATGATTCGGAAATTGTGTTAACACAAAAAATTAATAGTTCGCAGCTATGCGGAATAGAAAAAAGACTATTTCTGTTTACTCGTTGTTCTGACCAAAATAGCATTAAAATGATTTGAAATGGAAATAAATAAAATTTGAATTTAAGACAGATTGAGTTCAAGCCTCCCAAGACTGATATAAAAACCGAGCCCGTTTTATCTCAATCTCTTACGTGAGCGACACATTACCTCACTTATAAGTGTTTTGATACAAAAGCAGGCAAAAAATTGGGGATGGGAGGGAAAGGAAAGGGTAATTTAGAATTCGTTTTTCGGAAGCGTTATTGCACTGGGCTCCGGAGCGCAGTGTTTATGAGCTCCGGTGAATTCTGGCCAATATTTAAACATTTACTAAAAATAGAGAAGTACCGGAGCTGAGGTCTGGTGGGCTCCGGCGCAAATTAAGCCCTGAACATGATATACTAGTGGATATAAAAGCAACAAAACTAACATAACTCTATCCCCCCCCCCCCCCCCCCCAAAGACTAAAACTAATTTGAAAAATGGTTAAAAGTCATTCCTCGTGCCGTACCCGACCCGAACCCGCAAATTTCATTTGAAGTCAACTAGCAACCCGACCCGAACCCGACAAAAAATTTACCTCGATTTCCTTAATCTGAAAAAATATTGGACATTCTTTTGAAAAAGCGGGTCATCCCGAACCCGACCCGCAAGAGTAAAAACCCAACCCGAACCCGAAAAAGTGAATGTCAACCGGACCCGCAGCAAAAAGTAGAAGTCAACCCGACCCGAACCTCAACAAAAAAAAAGAGCGCCAACCAGACCCGAACCGCGGGTAACCCGACCCGATGCAGGACTCTAATGTGAATCGCATTTTCATGAGCGATTTATTGAGAGAAATTACAAATACACTATTGAAGGGAAAGAAGATTTGCTCAATTATTTTTAATTTAGTATTTTAATTTTTCTATCTAAAATAATTAAAATATTTATCTTGTGATAATGACAATAAATAATTTAAACAATGAACATTATCATAAATATTTTATTAATTATTGATATCCTAACTTTAAAATTTATTTTAACATGACTATTTTGTTTCATTAGTATGCTTTCATTCAATCATGGTTTTAAATACATTCACAAAATCAATGTATTACTTTTTGTAGGGTGTCTATTGTGGAATTAAAAGTGTTTGATTTATTTCTGTTATTAAAATTTTGATTCACATTTGAGAAATGTGAGTATGAGAATTGTTAAATATTGTTGATAATTTAATGTAATAATAATAATAATAATAATAATAATATATATATAATAATAACTATTAATCAAAAATAATTTTTAAATAATTTTTTAAGGATGATTGGCGCATCTACCCTAATTTAAAGAAAATGCATTCTTGTCATACTTTCAGGAGAGTAATTTTTTTTTTTTCTAGATTTGAAATTATCATTAATTTAATGTTTGATGTTTGCTAGTATACCTTAAATTATTTTACTCAAAACTAAAGCTCCGAAATGTCAGAAATTTTTAACAACTCAATTTACTCTTAGTTTGTTAACAGGATGTAAACAAGTTATGTAATAATGAATACCGATTAAAAAGTTGTCAAAATAGGGACATGTTTTTGCAAGAATTCATCATAGTATAATGTATTTATCCAATATATTGTATTTATCCAATTTTAGAAATAACTAAATATTGTAGGAAGAAAAACATTGTCCTATGATAAAGTTTGTAACTGTTTGAGTTCATTACAATTAATTGTTATGAAATCAATTACATTTCTCTTCAACTGTATATTCATTATTAGAATTTTTTTCCTTGTTTATTTTTTATCTAGAGCATTTTAAAGTACTGATTTATACAGAAAAAAATAGATTTAAAATGAGGTGTATGTAAAAACGAAAGTTACCATAGCCGCGGCGAGAACACTGGCGCCATCTATCTGCGTCCTCTATTTCTGAAGTATAATATTGACGCCGATAACAACACTATATACTTCTAGGCGCTGTACTTGCGCTGGGCGATATTCCCTTGTTCGCATCGCTGCACTGCTCTCTAGTGGTTTGCTACAGTTTTCTTTGTTTGCTGGTTCAAGGTTTCTATTTAACTTTATTGAATTGGAAAATTTTTAAAAAAGCAAAAATTAAAGAAGAGAAGGGAATTGGTCTCGTAATTTAGAGCCTTGATCAAGTGACGAGAGATTCAGGACGGAGTGGGTCATCTTTACACAGTGATTGGTACATTGTTTTGGCCCATCGTTCTGTGCCAATCGCCGTGTAAAGATGATCCCGCCGTGTGACGTTTTAAAAGTCATACACTGGCCGTATATTTCACTGGTCGCGCTCATATCGAGGCACCATTAAAAGAGTGAGAGAAATAGAGAAACATAAACTTGGCGATAATTGCAGCTTATCCAAGTTTATGACCAAAACATTCTCAACCAATCAAATCTTATTTACCGTGTGTCTCTTATTGTTCAAAATACACTTACACATGATGTTTTTTATAACATACAGACTTATTTTGAACATGGTAGATAAAAATAGAATCTAATTTGGAAGAACGTGATATATGGAATATTGTTATTAAAATTATTATTAATTATAAATTCACTTAGAAGTTCTATAAATTCAAATTTGGGCAAACTTTACCTTGTTATCTAACGTGTAACTCATGAATGACGCATGAAAGATCAAACTGTACAAAAAATGATCATTATGAACAAGTTATATTCAGGCACTAGAGAGTTAAACTTTTGCTCACCAGGCGTATTAAAGTACTATACTTGTGAAGCTGAATTTGAAATGTGGAGTTCGCAATCACTTTTTCAGATTATTTCACTTAGCGGTAAATGAAAAGTCATCCAGGGGTAAATTTTCAAATTGAATTTAATGTCATAAACCATAAAGTCAGGGAGTGTACTTATGGAAATTAGAAATAATTGCTAATTAATTGCACACACCACACTCATCAATGAAATTAACTCTTGAAAACGAAATCATCTGTCCAAAAAATTTAAAAATAAGGCGGATGGATGTGTAAGACATTCTGGAAATCTATGCTAGTAGAATGGCTGAATCAAAAAACGTAAAAGATATTCAATAAATAGAAATTTTTTTCATCGATCAGTATCCTGCTGATTCCACAGATTTTTATTTTCCGAATCTTAAAGTGGTTTTTCTCCCTGCAAATTGTACCTCTGAGCTACATCCCATTGGTACAGGAATTATCCTATCATTTAAAGTTCAATATCGAAAACTTCTTATCAAGAAAATTCTTGATAATATAGAAGAAAACTCGCAGAAGAAAGGTGAACATTTTCTGAACATTCTCGAACGGTATTTGACAGTCGTAGAACGCAGTTACTAAACGCACTATCAGTAATTGCTTTTCAGAAGCAGGTTTCCAGCGGGGAAATGTGCTGGAAAATCTACACTTTATCAGTGAAAATGATGAAACAATAAATGAGTGGGAGGGAATTCCTTCTGATTGTGAATTTTCTGAATATGCATCTTGTGATGCAAGACTATCCACATTCGTAAATGTACATTACAGCGAGGTAATTAATAGCAGTAGTATTGGATCGGATGAAGAAGATGAAATAGAGATGAAGCATGCAACATTCAAAGAAGCAGTTAGGAGTTTGGGATATTTAGAAACGGTATTTGATAGCTCGTGATGTTGATGATACTGTTTTCACAGATTTGAAAAAAATCGATAAAGAAATTTGGAATAGAAAATCTAAACAAAGAAAACAAACATTTATAAAATATTTATTTTTTTTAAAAATAATTTATACCTATAAAATATGAATAAATGAGATTTTTTCTTAATTACGATGCTTTTGATTTATAGTAGTACATAAAAAAGATAATCACTAGTTATACAGTGTACTTCTTAAAGCCACAAATGTTTAACATAATTATAAAGGTAAAATTGAGCATTAATCTTTTCATTTATAGCCCTTTTTAACCGACTTTAAAAAAGGAGGAGGTTATCAATTCGACCCGTATGTATGTATTTTGTTGTTCACGCATAACTCTCGTAAATGTGCATCGATTTTGATAATTTTTATTTTGTTTGAAAGAGTAAGGGTCCAAGGTGGTCCCATTTCAATTTCGTCAAAATCTGATCATTAGAACAAATCATTTTTTTCAAATTTCCATTATTTAGATAATTTAATTTATATTTCAAAAAGTCCATTATTTGAATTGTTGCCAATTTGTAAAATAGCGCACATAATAATATTCTCTTTCAATTAAAAAACGTATTTACACGTGACTATCAAAAACAGATATAAAACTTTAAAACAATAATTAAAGATCACGTGTTAAAAGCAGTAAATGTAGAAAAATACGTTATAAAAAATATACTTGCACGTGAATATTAAAAAAGAGAAATAGTTAAATTATTACACGTTCAAAACATTAAATGGGGAAACTTACGTCATATTTAAAATGCTCAAATAACATTACTTCCAAACAGTTTCAATTTAAAAACATATTTACACGAGAGATTAATTTATTTGTAGCTGATATATTATGTATACTAAACTACGAAAAGTCCTTCTGGTCTATACCGGCAGGAAAAGACAGCCTACCTATTCCTTGGTTTTAAGATTTTAGCTAATTTTACTGGAAAACACAAAGCTATAAAAATGGATGGAACCCGATTACAGAAGATTCAGTCGCAGTTCTCGTCAATATTGAATTTGAATCAGAATTCCGTCAGCTATAGCCAAGTTGGCTTCATTTATGGCAACTTGTTTTTGTCGCGAAATTTGTTGATATTTCGCCAAATATTGCCTAGCTGGGAGAGATTTTAACGCTGGCGAACATGAATATATAGTGTTAAGAATGTAAGAGTTAGAATGATGGTACAACAATGAAATAAAACTTGCGAGATAGCATGTTCACTAAAACTCTTAAATTAAAACCGTTTATGGAGTAATCCTGCTGTCTTGTTTAAAAATGTCAGCCACTCTAAAATTTCAAAATGCTATATCTCAGCCACTTTTTAATTTAGAGCAAAACAAAAATTGGACCGGTATCCTTGGATCAAGGCCATTCAATTGAAAAAAACCTTTAGGATTTCTAATATTTTTAACGACTTAACTGTACATCTTTTTGAATTTGAAATCTTCAAGTGTCTATCATAGCGCCTCCTTCTTGCCGAATATCCCCAAATTCTACTGGGACCTGCAGGCCATAGTAAAAAACACATACAAAAAATTTGGTTCAGTACTGTGGATAACCTAATACACTTTTCGATGATACAATAATTTAAATGGAATAAAAATCGCTATCACAGCGCCCACTTTCGGAAGAATATCCGCAAATTCAAGTGGGACCTGCTGGTCACAGCCAAAAACCTATAAATGAAATTTCGTTCAATTCTAGGTTGCTTCATAACTTTATACACTTTTCAATGATACAAAGAGGGCACACACGGACAGACAGATATTTTGTAAAAACATGTTTTTCGGAATCTTTTACTCCTAAAACATATAAATCCGTCGAAAACCGGAAGTTGAAAAAATTTTGATCACAATACTTTCTTCTATTTGATCGAAGAAGGTGAGTAAAGGAGGATGTTAATAATTTGACCCTATGTATGCATGTATGTATGTTTTAGTCCTGTTCACGCATAACTTTCGTAAATTTGCATTGATTTTGATGTATATATTTTTTTGTTTAAAAGTGCAAGACACCCTGGTGGTTCCATTTATATTTCGTCAAATTCTGATGACTAGAACAATTTTGTTGTTAAAAAATTTTCAAAATTAAAAAATGCGTGGAACCCGATTACAGAAGATTCATTCCCAATTCTCGTCAATCTGAATGAGAATTTCGTCAAATTAGTCAACTATAACCACGTTGGCTTCATTTATGGCAACATATTTTGATCGCCAAATTTGGCGATATTTCTCCAGTTGTCGTCCAGATTGACAAGAATTTGATTCTGTCAAAGATTTAATTAAAAAGTATTTATTTAATGGATAATTTTGGTAAATTATAATTTCTATTACAAATTACTTATTTATTCAGCAGATGTTGAAATCAAGATAATTCTGCATTACTGTATTAATAACTAAAAAGTAGGAAATAAAATAAAGTTTTACAAAAAAAATATTAACCAACTTAAAAAAAGCACTAAAAAGTATTAAATAATTCTTTAAAATTCTCTAATGACAAAATGTTATCCATTAACCACAAATCCGATATCATGCGTCGGAATAAAAATGATAAATTTAATATGTACAGTTCAATACCCACCAAACATGGATTTTCGAGAGAATATATTTTACAAGAGATGAATATACAGACTTATGATTTAGTTTACGAATATATACATATGAAAAGCAATCAATTACTTTTTGAAGTCGGTGCCAAACAACCCCAATCGATAAATTAGTAGATACTAGGTACAATATATTCACAATTCTTACTAAACTTAAGGTAGTTTAAGTTAAGGTTTTCCTGGAACGTAACCCTCGTAATGTTAAGGGATTACTGTATTATTATTATTATTATTATTATTATTATTATTATTATTATTATTATTATTGCTTTTAATGTTGGTTAAGGAAATTAATTTCCCAGATTTCCTTAACGCGCAAGATTGCGCAACTTTCCCAGAAGCTATTTTACATTATTGAAGCAAACCGGTGGCCGTTGTTAAAATAGATTTGAAAAATTATTCATGCTTGAAAATTATTTAAAAAGTCGTTAAATTAAGCGGCAGTTTTCAAATAAATTTCATTCGAAAGTTCTCATTGATTATGAAAGTTTCTAATTGATTATGTAAGAATTGAAATTGTACGGTATTTAGAAATGATGTCAGCACGATGAAAGCGTAAGCGATAGCGCCGTTTGTTGTCACAATCGTTATAGATTTCTAAAAATTGCCACTGGATTTTGGCTGATCTTTTTCTGACGTCGACAGAAAAATCCACAGTGAAAGAAATAGAACTTTGCTGCTAATAAGGAACTGTAAAACGAACTTGTAATAAACCTACAGAAGAAATTCCTATAAAATATTACCATTACATTGTTTATTCTAACTCAAAAAACAATCTTTATTTCAAACTTTTTGTTTTTGTTTTGTAACACTATTTTTATAATCAATTTAATTTTCCTGAAATTCTTTACTTTTGTGATTTTTTTTATTTAAAATGAAATCCCCTAACCTATAATTAAAATAATAATAATAATTGCTAACATGTAATCAAGGTATGCAATCAAGATGAAGCTATCAATAAAGGCTGCAATTCTAATCTTTATAATTAAGAATTGAAAAAACAGTTAAAATTACGCCATGTTGACACAATTATATAATTTTTTCTCTTTAGTTTTATCAATGTAAAAATGCATTTCAATCTAAGCATATTGTAATTTTCACTTAAGATAAAATAAACCCAATGGTCAGTATTCCCGTGACGTCACAATAAATATGAATTTTTATTCACTTATAAAAATAAAGTGCACATGCATAAATATTTTTACCGAAATTTGACTTGCAGATTAAAAAATTCGGCCAAAAAGCCACGTGTCTGAATATTTTTCATTATTTCTCTTTTATCGTCGTAACAATGGAAGTAATCTCATTTCTACCATTTTGAAGAAATTAAAATAAACATTTAAAATTAAAATTTCTGCTAATTAATAAAAGTATTGTACAAACGAATACATGATAACAAATCCGTGGCGAAATATCTTTCATTTAATATAAGAATCACGTAATTTCATAAAGTAGTTTTTACTCATGAACTGTGAAAAGAAAACGCTTAGCGTTTTAAATTTATTAGATTGCTTAAGTAACCATGTTTCATTAACATGGTTAAAATGTTATGGGTAAAATTTAGATGAATTTAGATTTAATGGGTTAAAGGAATTTATGTAAAATTTTAAGGGTAATTTAAATAAACGAAATTTTAAGAATATTTTAAATAAATAAAATTTAAATAGTCAAATAGATTGGTAAGATTCTAAAATAAAACCTTTATGGGATAAGGGCAAAAAGCTCGTTTCGAATGGAATTCTGTTTGACAACAAGGGTGGCCTTGTTTTTAAGATGCGAAAAATACCTTAGACTATATAAGGAAAGGGCAGCTGACATCACTGTTGGTTCAAATACGGTTGGTTAGCAAGAAAAACCTGTTTGTTTTTTATGATTCCTACTGTACACATGAAATGGGAAATTTGATTGGTCTACGTTCAACTGGTTTATAATATGATTGGCCTACGCCGCCATGACGATTCCTGCAATGATAGCTACGACAAAAATAAAGTGGTAGATTGGTTGATGGAACTGTTTGTTTGTAAACATCTCCTTTCTTTATTGTTTGTTGACATAATTATATCTTTAGGTCGGAAGGAGCTGAGAGTTTTGTGGCAGAGGGCAGAAGTCTGAGAAATGTCGTACAGACGGGGAACGAACTCTGTTCTAAAACAAAACTAGTCGTTGGAGGCCACCGTAATACTTACCCATCATGAATATGCATAATATAAAATATGAAAATAAAACGTGTGTAAACTATTTATAAAATGCATTGCAATTCGAATAAAATCCTGGCTTGATGACGTCATAAGCTTTAAATCAAGGCTAACGAAAAAGACAGGCTACAGCGCCTAGAATACATAGTGTGGAAATCGGCTACAAAATAGTACTAAAAAATTGTATCCAATAAATGTACAACGTTGCTGAAAATATTAGGATGGGTTCGCAGCGCCATCTGCTAGCCCTTGACATTGTATTAGAATGTTTCGGCTGGTGGTAAGTATTTTAAATACTTAAATTATATCATTTTCTCCTCTGACTTAGTGATTTTTATAAGTTTTTTTTTTAAATTATGAAAGCATGGCTAAAAAACGTGATACGCATTTTTTTTGTCTCTGGTTGCAACATTACCGTAGATCGTAGGAGCACCGTTGCACATTTATAGGCTACAACTTTTTAGCACTTTTTAAAGCATTACACCATTTGCCGGTTTCCACACTATGTATTCTAGGCGCTGTACGGCGGTGCATTCCACTTATCTTTTTTTACAGACCGCTAGAGTGACGTAATTCTCTTTTCGTACACCTGCATTGGTGCTTTAAATCGAGGCTAACGAAAAAGAAAGGCTACCGCGGTGCTTTACGCGTATCCTTTTTTACAGACCGCAGGAGTCACGTGATGCTCGAATCCACCAATGCAGTTGTACGAAAAGAGCATCACGTCACTCTAGCGCTCTGTAAAAAAAGATAAGTGGAATCCACCGCGGTAACCTGTCTTTTTCGTTAGCCTCGCTTTAAATGCTGTATTACTGAATTGCGTAAAAGAAACATCCTTATAACTCCAAAAATGATAAACTTATTAACTAAGAGTTTACTGCATCGGATTAAGCGTCTCATTTCCAATTAAAATATATCCTTGAAGTGAAATTAGAATGAAATACAGGGTCATGAAAAATTGAAGTGTGTGGAATATATGATTACATATATCTCGGCAATTAATTACCCGATCGACTTCATTCTTTATGCAAAATTTATGTTTTTTATTGTCTTTTACATTCACTCTTTAAAATAAACAATTTCGAAAAAAATTATATACCTTTTATCAGAACGAATATTTCGAGAGTCCGAAAAAAAAAAGTTCTGGATAACCGATGTTTCTGAAATTCAATAGGCTACTTCTCATTATTACATCCTAAGTACATACGAAATGTCAAGTCTCTATCTCAATTTGTTCGGGAGATAGAGCGTTTACAGACACGCAGACAGACGGACAGCAATTTTTTTTCTAAAAATATGTTTTTCGGAATCTCCAGTGTCTGAAACGTGTAAATAAGTCAAAAAAAAAAAATTCTATTTTTGAATCGATCACAATACTTACCCTACACTACGTATGATGGGTAAGTAAAACCAAATTTCATACCTGTTTTCTAGACGTGTTTTCCAGAATTGGATTTTCTTGGATGTCAAAGTGTATTTCCAATTTCTCGTGAGGTCTGGTACGTATACATCAGTTTCAACTGACGTCTCACCCTAGCAACCACCTTAGCAACTAGATTTGTTTTATGTTTGCCCGCCAAAGATGGTGGATTGCGATTGGTTGGTTCGTAATACAGGCTACAAATCCACGATTATGATTGGTTGGATAACACTTGGTGGGCTGGTGATTACGTGGTTGAAACTGATCTATTGGGTCATCCGGAAAGTTCCGCGTTTTTTCAAAGCGAAGAGCGGTTTCGTCTAGTATTTTGCTACTGCTGATAAGGAGTAACGTGAATGACCCAGATATGTACATTCAGTCTTTTCTGCTTGCGCTGCATAATCCTCGCTTGTGTTGTGGCATAGTTTTAGTTTTAGTGCACTGCTAAGTATGGTGAACCAAAAAGTTCATTTTCGTCAATTATGTTCTTTTATTTCAAGAAAGGTAAAAATGCTAGTCAGACTGATCGTAAAATTTGTGCTGTATATGGACAAAGGGCTGTTTCAGATGACACATTTCGAAGGTGGTTTAAGAAGTTTAAGTGCGGAAATTTCATCCTCGAAGGTGATGCCGCTTTGGACGATCATCATCTGTAAAGGATTACTAATCCTGAAGAGGTTACTCACTCACGGAAAAACCCCCGCTCGCTAATGTTAATCCTATGGGACAAATTTTTTTTAATATCTCGTTCGCATTTCGATATTTTAAAATGTTTTTTTTGTATTGGATAGCTGAGTACGCAGGTCCTTTTTTTGCTTTTTCGATTTTGGCTGCCAATTCATGACGTTTAAAACATCACACGGCGGGGATCATCTTTCCACGGCGCGGCGATTGGTAGGCGCTCCCATTGTTTTGTGCCAATCGTCGTGTAAAGATAATCCCCTCCGTGTGACGTTTTAAAAGTCGTGAACCGGCTGTGTATATCATTGGTCGCGGTCCAGAGCGGGCATGATCTTCGAGGCTAAAATTTCCGCACCTAAACTTCTCAAACCACCCTCAAACTGTGTCATCTGAAACAGCACTTTGTCCATATACAGCACAAATTTTACAAGCAATCTGACTAGCATTCTTATCTTTCTTGAATTAAAAAAATGTAATGTGACGAAAATGAATTTTTTGGTTCACCGTTCTTATTGCTGCACTGAAACATAAATTATGTCAGAACACAAGCGAGAATTGTGCAGCGTAAGCTGAAAAGACCAAATTTACATATTTGAGTCATTCAAGATCACTCCTTATCAACAGTAGAAAAATACAAGTGGGTAAGCGTGATCGATCACAATCTGCCCGTATCCTAGGCAGGGGTTAAAATAGATTTTTCTATATTTTCAAAATGAAATTGACCAATTAGATTAGTGTTGAATTCAGACATTTTTCTCCATTGTTAGAGTTGCAAAAAAACCGGTTTATTTCCATTAGACGTGGTTTATTCTCAAAAGATCACTCCTTAATGTGGTTAGTTCCAGGTGTATTTTTCTACTGTTGATAAGAAGTGATCTTGAATGGACTCGGTTTATTCCCAGGTTTATTCCCAAAAGACCTGGTTTATTCCCAGGTTTATGTGGTTAATTCCAGGTGTATTTTTCTACTGATGATAAGGAGTCATCTTGAATAGACCCGGTTTATTCCAGGTTTATTCCCAAAAGACCTGGTTTATTCCCAAAAAACCTGGTTTATTCCCAGGTTTAAATCAGGTTTTTTCTAGCCTTTGCAACTTTATCCATGGTAGCGGGAGGGGATATGAACTTTTGGGGAGAAATTTTACTTTTTAATCATAAAATCTCATTTAGACTAGAGAGGATTTAAGTTACTTAACTCTGACTTAAATGACCCTTTTCAAACATCGTAGTCAAACACCGTTCCAAATCGCCCGCTTCAAAAACGTTAGTTAAGTCACTCTAATAGCCTAGTTACAGCGCCTAGAATAAATAGTGTGGAAATCTGCTACAAAATAGTACTAAAAAATTGAATCCAATAAATGTACAACGTTGCTGAAAAGATTATGATGGGATCGCAGCGCCATCTTCTCAACGTAAACATTGTATTAGAATGTTTCGGATGGTGGTAAGTATTTTAAATACTTAAATTATATCCTTTTCTCCTCTGACTTAATGATTTTTATAAGTTTTTTTTTTTTAATTATGAAAGCAGGGCTAAAAAACGTGATACGCATTGTTTTGTCTCTGGTTGCAATATTATCGTAGGAGCACCGTTGCACATTTATAGGCTACAACTTTTTAGCACTTTTTAAAGCATTACAAGGATAGCCGGTTTCCACACTATGTATTCTAGGCGCTGTAGCCTAGTCTGAAAAGGGTATTATACAAAATCTCAAATCTCCCGGGCGGGACATTTTGATGCTCCGGGTGGAGATTGTCCCATACCCGGGCCACCTCATAAATTCACCAATGAATCAGGCTCAGGCGTCTGTATTTTTGTAAAATTTTCGCTCTTCTGGACGTTTTAGCTCAATGGGTTGTGTTCAGGAAAGAAGATCGCGCGGCGCGCGCGCGATGGAGAGAAGGGTTATGGAGTAAGTCTTATCGGAAATTTAAATAATTTAATATGTTGAAATAATTTAATTATTTCAATTATTTTAAGCTTCTGTGGCTCGGATTAGGTGAAACTAGCGACTACACATCTTTATCCTCCAAAAAAATGGATCTTATAATTGTCTGAGTGCAACGAAGACTCATACACAGCGCAGTATTACTTTGCCCCATATATAGCTAGGATGAATATTAAAACCTTTCGTCAAGCATAACTCAAAAAATATTTAACGGATTTCGTTCAAATTTTTACAGCAGGTACCTATAAAGGTGACAACGACGTCTATTTATTACCAAGAATAAATGTCAAACCGTTTGGAAATTATATTAAAAAAATAGATAAAAAAGCACAATTAAAGTATATACGTCACGAAAATTTTGTGCGTACGTCATTTTCACCGGCGGGACATTTTCGTAGACAATCGGAATTGAAAAGTTCATGGAGTACATGGAGCAAAAAAATATGCACGCACAATACAATACAATATCAGTACAATAAAACATATTTCCATTTATTAAAAATGGAAAATTAATCTGGAATTTTTTCTGTTTGAAAGAAAAAAATCCGCAATAACTTTGTATTATTGTATTAGAGATTTGGCGTAAATCTCAACATTGGCAGCTTTTATTTTGCGTGTGTAAATGGGAATCAATTCTATGATGTTTAAATAAAAGATTTTGATTTGCGGCATTATTTCTTTTTATTTTCTTCTTAGTATTTTAAGTGGAATTAGTGAAAGGCATGTATTTTAAATTAAATGAGTGGAAGACATGTATTTTTAATGTATGTATTTCAAATGAAATGAGTGAAAGGTTTATAGTTAAATGGGTACTTACGTATTATCCGTGACAGGAGATTGATCGCCAAAAATGGTTGCCAAGTACCAATCTTGTTTATCGTTGCCAATCATGTTTTCAAACACAGTAATTTAACATTATCAAATAACATAGTTAAAAATGGTAATATAAAATAAATAAAATGTAATATATGTTTATTAAATTTTTAACATTGTTAAAAATAGTAAATAACATTATTATAGTAAAATTAATAAATGGTAAATAGCATAGTAAATAAGAAAGAATAATATTAAAGATTATTCACAGGCATGTACCATGTAACAAGAAAAAAATATATAAGGGTTAATATAATTAGTAATATTGGCTCCATTGGCGCAGTTGGCTTAAAACTGGCACGGATAATACGTAAGTACCGTTAAATGAAATTAATGAAATATAAAGATGTTATGAGAACAATATTTGGCGAGTTATCAACTGCGCCAAGTTAACATAAAAGTACCAATACATAAGTGAAATGACAGATGTCATATACGCACCACGTTGGCGCGCTTTTTTCCCCCACCAATTTGGCGAAAACTTTGTTTTTGAATTATAGTCACAAATATCAGGCAATAATAGCACGTGATTTTTTATTTCAATATAAAAATAAAATAACGTAATAAACGTAACTTCTACTATTTTAAAAAAGGAAATAAAAATAAATAAATAATAGTTTGATATCAATAAATATTGACATACATATAAAAATAATCTATAGAATTAAAATAAAAAATATAAGTAAATAAACACAACAAACAGTTTTTGCCAAATTGGCAGGGGGAAAATCGCGCCAACGTGGTGAGTATATGACATCTTCGCCGGGAGTTTTACCCTTTTATCTGTTCTTTTGGAAATATCAAAAAATTAAAAAAATACTTATATCAGGCGTATTATGTTTTGCATTTTTATACGGACCACTTCTCCATTTTAAGATTTTAAAAGTTATTTATATCAGATATTTCTTACCTGAAATTCCCACAAGTTATTTTCGGTAATCTGTTAGTTCGCTTATTAATTGTTTACAATTTGCCCCCACCCCCCCTGACAACAACAATTATTTATCACAAAAATGTCTCTTAGTTTTGTTATATATGTTTGTTATGTATTTTCATTAAAATATCGAAAATGGCAATAAAATTTTATTTTAGCATCGTACATATATTTTTAAGATGACGCAAAAACATGGTTTAATAAATGTATATTTGTAAATACTTGAAAAACATATTTTTCCTCTCTCTAGGAAATTTTGGTAAGATGCTAAAACTGCCTTTTAGCACCATTTTTAATTTTTTCGCCAATCGTGCCAACCAGCACATGATACAGAACTTTTCCCCATTCAGATACACAAACAAGGTTGGTCTCAAACAAGAGTAATGCTAGCAACAATATTGTTTTAACTCTATAAGAGTTACAAACAATAATGATATTAAATTCTCCGATTAGCTTTGGGCCCGTTTACGGAAGTTCCTCCTAGAAAAAAAAAACTGTGGAAGAAGTCTTTTACATTTGTTTCGAATGAAGCTCGGTCATAATAATACAAACAACACTAATATTAACATGGGGGTAATACTTTGAATTTAAGTGTAAATATTTGGAACCCTCCCCCCCCCCCCCCACCCGCCCTAAAAAAAGTAAAAGGAAGTTACAAAAATGAATTTAAAATGGCGTTAAGCCACGCTTTCTGACATAAGCAATTGCTGCGAACTCCATTACGAAACTTTCACTTAACTTAATAACATGTATATAGTAGCCCTTAGGGTACTTTTCCTTCCCAGTTATACGGATCTTGGGGCTTTTTTAAAAAGCTTAACGCAGTTCGGTTTTAAGAAGTTCTGATTTACTGCCAAATGGCATAAACTACACTGAAAATAAACCTGATGAATTATTATGCTGGTATATGTATGTATTTAAAAAAATTGCATCTAATTACACTTATTAGATAAATTACTTTTGTTTGCATTTAATAACAGATTAACAGCTTCTGTATACTAAATTGTTTAAATATTGGGAAGGTGGCGAGATGTACAGAGACGTGTAAACGAACGGGTAGACAGACGGGTAGTGAGATGGGTAGAGAGACGGGTAGAGACGGATAGCGACATAGATAAGCTAACGGGTAGCGAAACGAATAGACAGACGGGGACTGAGACAAAAGAGGGTTGATAGAGGGGTAGCGAGGTAGGTAGGGAGATGGGTACAGACACGAGTAGCCAGGCCGGTAGACAGGCATGTAGTGGGAAAGGTTGCAAGACGGGTAGCGTGGTGAATAGAGAGACGAGTACAGAGATGAGTACAGCGACGAGTTGACAGACGGGTAGAGAGAGGGGGTATATAGACAGACAGACGTGTCGAGAGACGGGTAGTGAAACGGGAAGCGAGACAGTTAGAGAGACGGATAGACAGATGGGTAGCGAGACGCTTAAAGATGCAGTGGAAAAACACATGGATAGTGAGACGGGTATACAGACGAGTAGAGAGGCAGTCGACAGATGGGTACGGAGAGAAATACAGTATAGACACACGGCTAGACATAAAAGTAATTAGACAGCGATGGTTAGAGAAACAGATAAATGGGTAGAGAGACCAGTAGAGAAATATACGACATGTAGCGAGACGTGTAGAGAGACAGTCAATCGGGTATGGAGATGGGTAGAAGAACGGATAGGGAAACAAACAGATTGTAGAGAGAGACAGACAGACAGGCAGAAGAAAAGTCTGAGGTTTGGGGCAGTAAAAGCGCAGGGGCTAGAGTCTCCTAGAAAATAATCAAGAAGAATCTTTGAAATATATGTATTTTTTTCAATTTGATTTTTACAGAAGTCATCGAAAGATTTTTTTATATTACTTTAGTAGGAATTTAGGCTACAGTTTCGTAATCAGGTTTGTAGTAAAGCTTGTTATCAATGTGGTTTGAAGTGTATGAGTTTCTATAAATAGTTATACAAATAAACAAGGAGGAAAATTTTTAAATTCAAATGTAAATATTTGTCACAAAGAAAATGTTTCAACAATGAAATTAAATTTGCGTTAAACTACGCTTACTAAAATACGCTCTCGGCTGCAAATCTGATTACGTGACTATAAAAAGCTTGGCGTTTTAAAAAAAATCCGGCTTTTTTTTTGTTATTGTTGTTTGTTTGTTTGTTTGTTTGTTTTTTAAAGTTTTGAGCTATTCCAACTTAAGAAAATGAGATTATTGCCAAATTATATATATATATATATATATATATATATATATATGAAAACATAACAGTATATATGAATTTATGTATGATATTTTATAATTCTATCATTTAATTTGCTCTTTTTCACACATTGTATCTTCTTTATATCGTAATTGTTAACCCTATGTTCTGAGAAATATCACTCAGACTAATCCCTTTGAGGGAAGTCCTAGTAGGAATATCTATTTTTATTTCATCATAATAAACCCCCGAAACATTCATGAAAAGCATCACGTGATCAGATAGCCCGATCCGCGTTCATAACCTGCAAATTTTTAGCGCGCGCTGCGCGCGGGTGACTCACAAAAATTCTGTGGGCGATTTGATCACGTGATTGGGCTTTTTTGTGTCTTACTTGGTTTGGTAGGTTGATTGATACAGCTGTAGCAACATGATCGGACATCTGAAAAATTTAAAATTTTTAACATTCTAAACTGATTTTTTAAGCCTTTGATCCAACATAAAAATAATAGAATACGAAAGTATGATGTGTATATATATATATATACATCATATAGTTACATAACTGCTGTCAACTTATATGTCTCTAAAACTACAGCACCAGAGCCGTCCTTAGGGGTGTGCGACAGGTGCCGCCGCACAGGGCCTCGCGCCTAAAGAGGCCTCGCACACTGAAGCAAAATATTTTTTCTTTAATAAAAAGAAGAAGGTATAATAGAAAATCCTTAATATAAATTTATGATTTTAGTTAAGAAAAGATAGTGATCTTGACATAAAATATAGTCTATGTTGGAAAAGGTTCTTTCACCATCAATTTGCTACCATTATTTTTGAAATTGGTTTAGTAGTTCCAGAAATTATCCCCACAAACACACAAACAAATGCTACTTCTTTATAGTAGCTAGGGGATAGAACCCGGGTTACAGTATATAGGTGAAAACCATTCTTTTATATTGATAGTATAGATAAGATTATGTTAAGAATCTGGAAGGAAAGGGCCTCGCAAAATCCCTGCACCGGGCCTCGCTTTAAAACGTCCTCGCTAAGGACGGCTCTGTACAGCACCTACTAAAACTGATATATTAGTTTAGTTGATAGCAGTTACATAAATATATATTGGGACTTAAAACGGCCTATAGAGGCGCTGATTGCAGCCGTCGGTACAGGAAAATTGGCCCTTTAACTAATGCTAAAGTGCCATTGAAACTATTATTTATTGTAAACGCGTTCAAAAGTGTTAGATATTCAAATTCGGATAATTTTTACTTTGCCATATAAACACAGAACACAAATAGCACATGAAATCTGAAATTGCACAAAAAAATAATCATTATGAACAAATTAAAAATGCATGTAACGCAATGGGATTGCAAGGGATTTTCCTGAAGGGAGAAGTTATATCTTTTTTCCACCAGATGGCGTATTCGAGCGCTTGAATTCCCAATATTGTACAAAACAATGCATATAATATTATAAAGTTTAATTTTCTATAACCAGTGCACCTTTACTAACAAGGGAGAGGACGTTCGGATCACCGAATTCCTGAAACACGGTATTGGTGGTTTCAATAAAATTAATGTAAACTCTAAAAAAAAAAGGGTACTTTTTGGTTAACCGGGCACCAGTGAAACAAATATAAATATATACACAGACACACACATATATATATATATATACATACATATATACACAAACATATATGTAGATATATATTTATATTTTTTTTTCACTGGCGCCCGGCTAACCGAAAAGTACCAAAAATTGTTATGTACTTTACTGACGTTTGGGTTGTCCTACACAGATGAACCTGAAAAGTATGGATACAAAGTGAATGCTCGCCGTTTATTTCCGATTTTCTTCCCCTATTTTTATTAATTTAAAAATTATTTATCAGTTGCTTTATATTTTTTGGGATAAATAGAATGTTAATAAATCAAGGTCGTGATACCAACGTATGTTGGTATCACGACCTTGATTTACGATAAATCTTTTAACATATGTTAAAAGATTTATTTCTTTATTTATAATAGTAAAATAAAATCTTTGTTAAAATTTGATAAAAAAGCTTTTAAACATTTTATTAAAATATATTTTTCGATAACAACCTTGTTGAAACATAATTATTAATTTCTAAAAATTTATTTTTCTTGAAATTCATTTTTCGATCTAAATTGCATTATTTATTATATTGCAATAAACATCATAAAACACGAGAAACAAATGCTAAAATACTTGTACATTCAGTAGAAAATTTATAAACATTCTAACTATATTTTATTTATATTCATTACGAAACTAGACGGTAAACCACATGTATTTTACCTCTTTACAAAAATAGGTACTGATCATATTGCTAGTTTAAATAATGTATATATTTTACATTTTATTTTTATAATATTTTTTACATTGTAAAATATGCTTTGCATTCTATTCGTACTAAAAATTCACTGTTGAAGTACTCATTATAAAAACATGGAGAAATTCGTGCAAATTGACTATATTTTCATTTCTTATTTTACATTTGCTAAAAAGAAAAAAATAATAATAATAATGTTTAAATATTAAAAGACACTGTAATGTAAAATTTTAATCGTAAAATAGCTGAATTTGTCGTATTTAATTAAATAAGTAATTGTTAATAATATCAAATTTTGCTTTTATAAAATATATTCCATTAATCATGAAAAATACAAAGCAACCGATTAAACATTTTTAAATGAAAAAAAAAAAAAAAAAAAAAAAACAGAAAAATCAAACAGAAATTTTGGGGGATCGAACCCGCAACCTCCAGAACCAAGAGCAGTGCTCTAACCATTCGGCCACCAAGGGGCTGTTCAGGAAAGAAGATCAGGCGGCGCGCGGGCGATGGAGATTTAAATATAGAGTGAGTCTAAACTGTGACTGAAATTGAAAGGCCTGCGTTCGTTATCATTGATTTGGACATCCAAATCAATGATAATGATCACGGTCCTTCATTTGACTAATTAGCGTATTTTAATGATATTTTGTTAAATTAAGAAGTGAACTTGGTGGCCGAATGGTTAGAGCACTGCTCTTGATTCTGGAGGTTGCGGGTTCGATCCCCCAAAATTTCTGCTTGATTTTTCTGTTTTTTTTTTTTTTTTTTTCATTTAAAAATGTTTAATCGGTTGCTTTGTATTTTTCATGATTAATGGAATATATTTTATAAAAGCAAAATTTGATATTATTAACAATTACTTATTTAATTAAATACGACAAATTCAGCTATTTTATGATTAAAATTTTACATTACAGTGTCTTTTAATGTTTAAACATTATTATTATTATTATTTTCTTTTTAGCAAATGTAAAATAAGAAATGAAAATATAGTCAATTTGCACGAATTTCTCCATGTTTTTATAATGAGTACTTCAACAGTGAATTTTTAGTACGAATAGAATGCAAAGCATATTTTACAATGTAAAAAATATGGTACTTTTCGGTTAGCCGGGCGCCAGTGAAATGTATATATCTATATATACATATCTATGTATACATACACACATATATGTATGTGTATATATATATTTATATATACATACATGCATATATAAATGCGTGTATGTATAGATATATGTATATATATGTATACATAGATATATAAATTTCACTGGCGCCCGGCTAACCGAAAAGTACCAAAAATATTATAAAAATAAAATGTAAACGATATACATTATTTAAACTAGAAATATCAGTACCTATTTTTGTAAAGAGGTAAAATACATGTGGTTTACTGTCTAGTTTCGTAATGAATATAAATAAAATATAGTTAGAATGTTTATAAATTTTCTACTGAATGTACAAGTATTTTAGCATTTGTTTCTCGTGTTTTATGATGTTTATTGCAATATAATAAATAATGCAATTTACATCGAAAATGAACTTCAAGAAAAATAAATTTTTAGAAATTAATAATTATGTTTCAACAAGGTTGTTATCGAAAAATATATTTTAATAAAATGTTTAAAAGCCTTTTTATCAAATTTTAACAAAGATTTTATTTTACTATTATAAATAAAGAAATAAATCTTTTAACATATGTTAAAAGATTTATCGTAAATCAAGGTCGTGATACCAACATATGTTGGTATCACGACCTTGATTTATTAACATTCTATTTATCCCAAAAAATATAAAACAACTGATAAATAATTTTTAAATTAATAAAAATAGGGGAAGAAAATCGGAAATAAACGGCGAGCATTCACTTTGTATCCATACTTTTCAGGTTCATCTGTGTAGGACAACCCAAACGTCAGTAAAGTACATAACAATTTTTGGTACTTTTCGGTTAGCCGGCGCCAGTGAAAAAAAAATATAAATATATATCTACATATATGTTTGTGTTTATATGTATATATATATATATATATATATATATATATATGTCTGTGTATATATTTATATTTGTTTCACTGGTGCCCGGTTAACCAAAAAGTACCTTTTTTTTTTTTTTAGAGTTTACATTAATTTTATTGAAACCACCAATACCGTGTTTCAGGAATTCGGTGATCCGAACGTCCTCTCCCTTGTTAGTTAAAGGTGCACTGGTTATAGAAAATTTAACTTTATAATATTATATGCATTGTTTTGTACAATATATATATTTATGTAACTGCTATCAACTAAACTAATATATCAGTTTTAGTAGGTGCTGTAGTTTAAGAGACATATAAGTTGACAGCAGTTATGTAACTATATGATGTATATATATATATATATATATATATATACACATCATACTCGTATTCTATTATTTTTATGTTGGATCAAAGGCTTAAAAAATCAGTTTAGAATGTTAAAAATTTTAAATTTTTCAGATATCCGATCATGTTGCTACAGCTGTATCAATCAACCTACCAAACCAAGTAAGACACAAAAAAGCCCAATCACGTGATCAAATCGCCCACAGAATTTTTGTGAGTCATCCGCGCGCAGCGCGCGCTAAAAATTTGCAGGTTATGAACGCGGATCGGGCTATCTGATCACGTGATGCTTTTCATGAATGTTTCAGGGGTTTATTATGATGAAATAAAAATAGATATTCCTATTATAAGATCCATTTTTTTTGGAGGATAAAGATGTGTAGTCGCTAGTTTCACCTAATCCGAGCCACAGAAGCTTAAAATAATTGAAATAATTAAATTATTTCAATATATTAAATTATTTAAATTTCCGATAAGACCTACTCCATAACCCTTCTCTCCATCGCGCGCGCGCCGCGCGATCTTCTTTCCTGAACACAACCCAAGTTCACTTCTTAATTTAACAAAATATCATTAAAATACGCTAATTAGTCAAATGAAGGACCGTGTTCATTATCATTGATTTAGATGTCCAAATCAATGATAACGAACGCAGGCCTTTCAATTTCATTCACAGTACAATTTCACTCACTCGATATTTTAATCTCCATCGCCCGCGCGCCGCCTGATCTTCTGATCTGAACAGCCCCATGGTTATGCGATGCGAACGTCTGCTGTCGAATGACGTACGTATTGTTAGTTCAGCGGCCACAAAAAGCAAAGCACAGAGCCGTCCCATGGCAACAACATTAACGTTTTGATAATTCTAGATTCTGTTTTGTCATATTTATGTAGAATAATGTAAATTTGTTATTTATAATTATTAACTCTCCACATCAGAATGTCTGGTAGTACTTTTAATCTAACTAAAAATGACATTCTAGAGGCTTTTAGTTCCCTTCTTACTACCGATGGACGAACTGGGAATCTTCAAGCAAATTTAAATGTATGTGTGTTGTTTTGTTTATCAAACTTGTCTCTAAAGTTATTTCGGTTATAAAATCTATAACTATTTCTTTTTGTTGATTGTATTACTTCATTTCATTCTCCAGTGTACGAAAAACAAAATCTGATTATTTTTTACTATTATTCTTGATGATTAATAGGGCTAATGATACTGACGATCTCTCTCCAAGAATTAAAATACAAAAAACACAATTGTAAAAATTGTTTTACGGAAGTGAATGACAATTATAAATGTTATAAAGTAAATTTTAATTCTTGTAGTTAACGCATTTTTTTTTCAAATAAAGTTATTGTCGGGGTTTTCATGATTAATCTCGGAACATGTATATTCAAGATTACAATGTCCTTTATGTAATACTTATAACTATAATTGTTCTAATGCAATTAATTTATATTTCATTTAATAGGAACTTTGTTATATTAACATTTACTACTGATTTTCTTTTAATCCATAACAAAGGAAATAATGGTCTGACCGCTTTGTCGACTAAGCCTAATGAAGTTTTTCTTTCAAAAAAAAATTAATTAAACACCATGTTTTAAAAATGTCTTCTAGGCTAAAATTGCGGCGGTACTTTGTTATAGGGGCCTTGGTGCGCGACAGAAAACGATGTCGTTGAATTTGGGGAGAAACCAAAATTTTCATAACCCCTCTCTGGCAACCTTTATTTACAGTTTAAAAACGTCACCAGATTGTTATATCCAGAGTTTCCCCTAGGTTTAAAAAAGTAAGGGCAGGGTGCTTCTGGTGAGAAAAGTGCACTTTTTTATTCTTAAGGACACTTTTGGATTCTTAAGGGCACTTTTGGATTCTTGAAGGCACTTTTCAGATTCTTAAGAGCACTTTTTTTAATTATTATAAAAGGTATTCTTTTGGTTTTTAAAACCACTTTTGATATTTAAAAGTCAGGACACTCTTTTCAAGACAACATTGAGTCAGAAAGCAAATTTTTTTAATACAAAAAGGAAAAAGGACACTTTTTTTTTACTGAGGGGCAAGAAGGGTGTTAATTATTTTTATGAGGGGCAAGAAGGGTGCAATTTTATAGACCGAAGGGCAGGCAGGGTGCAGCATTCTTCTGAAACTGTCTGGGGGAAACTGTATATCTTTACAAAATAACAATCAATACAATGTATTGAATGCATTAAACAATTTGTTTTATATTTACACTATTTAGTACATCCATTCATAAGTAATTTGTATAATTTACACATAAATAACTTATAATAATGTAATACAAAATATATTATAAATGAGCCATACAAGGTTAGAAATTTTGGAACAGGTGTTGTGTGTAGAAATGTAATACAAATTATATTAACGTAAACAGGTACAGATGTTGCAGACACACCAGGGTATCTTTTTGGTGCCAGAATGTCAATGGGTGTAAAAAAAAAAATAGTTATGTATAAAAAAAATTAAATATGAAGTTTTCATCAAATATTTTTTGTGTTTATATGTATACAATCTATATAAAATCAGTTCCAGCATAGAAAAATTCATAGTTAAGATAAAAATACAATCACTCGAAAATGCCCAAAAGGCAAATATTGTAACTTCTGTTACTGGACAACATCCATTCAATTTACATTTATATTGCTATCAAAATATTACTTCTAGTGTATTATATCATCATTAGCGTACTAACTTTAATATGTAATTTTATATTTAAAAGAAAACAACAGTAGGGATGAATTTATATAACATGTAACCTCTGCTACTTGTATTCAACATTGACAGCCAAAATTTTCAATTCTCCGTGCTATAATATTTTATTAATGGTAAATAGTTTTTGTATATTGAAAGAACAGATGCCTTTTGATGTTTTGTGAACATTTTTAAAGATCTACACATATATATACAACAAGAAAAATAAAGAGAAAAAGTCTGAGTAACAGAAATTATATATAGTAACCAGGGTTGGCAAGTTTCTGCTGGGGTGGTTAAAACCAGTGATTGTAACAAGTTAAAACCAGCATGGCAGAAACTAGTTTCTGCCAGTAAGTGGCAAAAACTGGCAGAAACTAAGAAATAATACTAATAAAAGCTTTTCTGCTATGACTCATAATTCACACATGTATTTGATATGTAAACGATTAAGTTAAAAAGTAAAAATAAAGATTATGAATGTTATTCAAAGTAGCAAAAAATTTCAAAATTATCATATAAATATACTTTTTTTATATAAATAATAATTTTCTTTCTCTTGAAAAACAAATTTTTATGATGGTAATCTGATGCTGTAAAAGTTTAACTATTAATATTTTTGTTTACAGTTGAATTTGTATTTAAAAGTAAAAAGAAATTTACAAAAAATTCTATGATATTTTAACAAATCACGGCAGAATCCTCGAATAAGCAAGCTTCCCGATTTGGCGATTTTTTGACACACACTAAGGAATGACGTGCGCCAACCGAGAAATCGGCAACCTCCGAATTCTACCTAATCAGAACACGTGCCTTCCGGCAGACGACTTATTACTTACACACTTCGTCAAGCAAATTCTTTCACAAAGTAAACCATGAACATAGCATGAAGTAAACATTGATTTTATTTCGTTTTAAGAATATTTACAAAGTTTTAGTGAATTTTACCGCCACATTTTTCGATTTTTACATACTTTTACCAATATTTTCCTTCAGATATTTCAATTTTTAGAAACTTTTACCAATATTTTCCTTCAGATATTTCAATTTTTATAAACTTTTAGCAATTTTTTCATTCGGATTTTTCCAGTTTTACAAATTTTTAGCTATTTTTTCTGTCGGATGTTTCCTTTTTAAAAAATATTTAGCTGTTTTTCCCTCAGAATTTTTCTATTTTTACAATTTTTTAACTATTTACTCCACCGGATATTTGTATTTTTACAAATTTTTTCCTCCGGATTTTTCCATTAAAAAAAAAAGTTCTACGTATTTTTTCTTCCGGAATTTTCAATTTTAACCTATTTTTTTATTCGGATTTTTCGTTTTTACAAGTTTTTAGCTATTTTTCATCTGTATTTTCCATTTTTACAAATTTTTAGATAATTTTTCGCTGGATTTTTCCATTTTGCAAATTTTTAGCTATTTTTTCCTCTGCATTTTTACAAATTTTTGCTATGTTTTTACATTTTTTTTTCATTTTTATAAATATTTAGCTATGTTTTTACTTTTTTTTTTTCATTTTTATAAATTTTTAGCTATGTTTTTCCTCCGGATTTTTCCGCTTTCAAAAATTTTTAGCAATTTTTTCCACTGGATTTTTCCGCTTTCAAAAATTTTTAGCAATTTTTTCCACTGGATTTTTCCGCTTTCAAAAATTTTTAGCAATTTTTTCCACCGGATTTTTCCGCTTTAAAAATTTTTTAATTACTTTTTCCTCTGGATTTTTCAATTAAAAAAAATTTTTAGCTACTTTTTCCTCCGGATTTTTCAATTTTCACAAATTTTTAGCTATTTTTGCAACCGTATTTTCCCATTTTCCAATTTTTTTACTGTGTTTTCCTCCGAATTTTTCCATTTTAAAATATTTTTTCCTCTGGATTTTTCCATTTTTTTATGAATGTAACTATCTTTTCCTCCGGATTTTTCCATTTTTAAAAATTTTTAGTTATTTTTTTTCTTCTAGATTTTTTAATTTTTACAAATTTTTAGCTATTTTTTCCTCCGGATACTTCATTTTTACAAATTTTCGGCTATTTTTTCCTCTGGATTTTTCCATACTTTTACCCAATTTTTCCACAAATTTTTTCTATTTTTACATATTTATACCTTTTTTTCTTCCAGATATATCCATTTTTACAAATTTTACCTATTTTTTTTCTATGAATTTTTTTGAAATATTTATCAAGTTTAATAATTTATTACCTTTAACAATTAAAAAATTTCTAGTAAAATATGGCTTAAACTTTGAAAATTGTCACAAAACGGAATAAAATCAACATTTACTTAATGAAAGAAATTCTCATAAAAACTCTGTAAACAGTCAATTCTCTGCATCAAAGCACACGCGGTATAATTGGGGAAAATTTCGATATTCCTCATTTTTCTAATGCATGAAATACATGCAAGACGTGGTTGACTATGCTTCGCGTACATTAACTGAAAAAAAAAATCATTGGACCAGGGTTGGCAAGTTTTTGACGCATGACGGTTTTTAGCGGTTTTAACCATGGTTTTTACAGTCATGTCAAAAACCTCCTTGTCAAAAACCCATTTTTTAGTAGTTTGTTTTTACATTTTTTTTTCATTCTATCTTTAATATTAAGTTGTTTTACATAAAATATTCAGTATCAAAAAGACCCTAAAGTATATTTATCCATCCAAGAAAAAACAAAAAAGAATTGCATTAGAATAATATGTGTACATCTCTGTTAGAAGATCTCTACAATATTTTAAGCTGTTTAGCAAAGTCTAAAAAAATTTGATTTTTTGAAGAAATCCTGTAACCTATAAGTATTAGATTAAACAATGTGTATAATTTCAGTACAATTTATTACATTGTTGAAAACAAAACTTTAAGATTCTACTTATTGAAGTGCAAATGAAAATCACCACAGTTGCATTTATGAATACGTAAGATATGCATTTTAAAATATTATATTGAAGAATATTCAATTTTATTCACTGCCAGTCTATGCTTAACATCTATTGTTATACAATGTAACAGCATTTTTGCATCTGTAAAATAATTTTAATGTACTTTATAAAAAACGTATATTGAATGTTATTTAATAATTATAATAACCTTTTATTATTATTTAATATTAATGTTAATTGCAGTTAGTAGAATCTATATAAGTGAAGATTATGACAAATATTGTTCTTTTCTTTTAATCTTGTATTTTTAAATCTTTCCCATATTAGGAAATGATCTTCTTTTAAATAAATTTAACAAATGTAATGTAATTGTAAATAATAATAATAACAAGAACAACAACGTAAAATCTATCTAGAAATGTATTGTATGCTACCTTACACCATAAATTGGAGGACAATCAAAAATGATAGGTTTTTGACGGAATAAACCGGTAAAAACACGGTTTTTACCACTGTCATGTCAAAAACCAGTTTTTGATGTCAAAAACCCAACTCTGCATTGGACGCATGAAACTCGCTGTACAGCATTCTCTAGACTGCATGAAATTCATTCAAGCCACGGTCAGCAACTTATGTATGTACGCTTCGCGTACATTAACCGAAAAAAAAACATCACTGGACGCATGAAACTCGCTGTATAGCAATCTCTAGAATGCATGAAATTCATTCAAGCCGCGGTCAGTAACTTATGTATGTATGCTTCACGTACATTAACTGAAAAAAAATATTGCACATGAATATTGTCGCATGAAACTCGCTGTATAGCAATCTCTAGAGTGCATGAAATTCATTCAAGCCGCAGTCAGTAACTTATGTATGTACGCTTCGCGTACATTAACCGAAAAAAAAAAACCCATCACCAGTGATGTCACTGGATCCTAAAAATCCTGGGTCCCAGGGACACAGTATTTTCAAATATCTGGGTCCCTTTTTTATAAAAGCAGGTCCCCATTCATAATAATTCAAATTCATATTTTAAAGGAATAAGTGAAACTTGTCTGTCTATTTGGAAAAGAGAAATGCAATAGTTATTGTTTTGATAATAAATTAATAATGAATAATTAAAACCAGTATTTCCCAATCAAATAAGATATATATTTTTTAAACTATTAAGAGAAATTTTCTTTGCCTTTTTTTTAATGTAAATGCTTAATTATAAAATAATGATTATTTGAGTGTAGAAGATAACAAGTATCACTAATATTTGAATTTCTTTTAAAAGGGGGAGGACGGATTTATTGAAAAGCACAATTTTGTTGGATAAAAGAATACTTTTGTTGAGTAAAGGGGCACTTTTTGTTGAATGAATGGATGCTTTGTAAAGTTCCCATTGGATTATTTGTCAGCATAGATCAGTGTTGGAATTATAGGTGAAAACTGAGAAATTTAGTTAGTAGCCAGTGGCCGGTAGACTCAGTTTCATTAGTGGCCACTTTTTAAAGTTAGTGGCCACTATTATGTTTCAAACTTTCTTGACATCTAGATAAATTATAATCATTGTTTGGGTAGTTCTGAAATTAAGTGGAAATTTGAGTCCCAATCAATTTTTTTGTACTTTTGTGCAAATAATTGTTCAACTAAATCAACGGTTCCCAACATAGGGTACGCGTACCCCTGGGGGTACGTGGTGGAATAGTTGGGGGTACGTGAAATTTATATTGGTAATGGCGGCTAATGATAAAGCTAAAACTTAAAATGGATACAGAAAAACAAAACTCTAAACTTTTCGTTTACAAAAAGAGACTTATGTAGATGTAAAATAGGCTATTCGCATAAAATGAAGGAATATACGTAAACTTAGTAATTGGTTGACCACTTTTGCAGTTATCTCCGCCCACCCCTAATAATATCTTGCAATTTTGCATGTGTCTCTTCTTTTCTTTTAGTATTATTTTCTTTTTAATAATTCTAGAAATATCTAGATAAAACAAGAAATCGAATCTAAAAAAATGAATTTAATCGTATCGGGGCTTCTGATTCCTACGATTTCATTTACAATCCATTCAAAAGCAGGTCATCATTTTAGTGTTTAACTGGTCAGCCTTAGCATAAACGTTTTAAAGTGTATTAATGAGGGCAGCTTCACCTTTTCTTTGTGAGCTCTTAATTTGAAATCTTTAGCCAATATTTAGCGTTCGAGTGGACTTTATGTTGATATTGTGTTGTGGTTCAAAATGGATAAAAGGTTGAAATTTGAAATTTTGAAGAGAACTACATCTAACATTGCAAACTAGCGTAAGAACATTACTAATGAAAGAAAACAAAAATATTTGTTACAAGTTTATGTGAGAAGGGGTACGTATAAATGAAAAATCAAAGCAAGGGGTACGTGAGAAAAAAATGGTTGGGAACCGCTGAACTAAATAGATAATCAATGAAGGCACATCTAAAACTTGTATTAAAAAGTACTTAAAATAAATTTGAAATTTTAAACTATTTAAAAAAAAAAAATCGTACTAAATGTCACCTCCATGGTATGTCCCTCCATGCCTGTTTTTACTTTACAACATGAATATATCTCATAAGATAAAAGAAGAGAACCGTATAAAACACATTACATTAAAAAGTGGATGTGCTTTATTTACTTTTCAAAAGAAAATTTTGAAAATTTATATTTTTAAAAAAATTACAGACCAAGACACTTCTGTCCCTAGAATTATAGCCACTTCCATGACATATCAGTTATAGTTATATAAAAGTGTACTAAATGGCAGCATGATCTAGAACTTGGGATACAAATTAACTACAGGAAGCTACTTGTTGGATGGAATACTTCTGAAGCATGGTCCGTTGTTATTTCATGTAATTTTAATTTAAAACTTTTAATTACCTGAGTGTACTTTAATTGGATGTCAACTTCATGGGCTCATTAATTATGTCAATTTTAAAAATAGCTGAATTCTATTGATAAATAGCCTTAAATTGCTTTATTTAATTTTGTATCCAAGTAGCATTTGGTGAATGTTGTGCATAGTTTAGAAAATATTAGACCTAGTCACAGATATGTCACCTCCATGACCACCATGTATGTCACCTCCATACCATTTTTGTAGCATGGAGGTGACATTTATTTATGTAAAAAATATTTTAAGGGTGCTTAAAGTATATTTTAAATTATTGAACCTATATTTTTATTTTAGGCATAATTTTATATTAATGAAAATATTTTTTTAAACTGAAAATTTTTAATTCTAAAATATTCAAGTTTGATTTATTAATGACTTTTAAATTTTAATTTAAAATTTAAAAAAATTAACCTTGACCTCGAATCATGATATGATATATTTATCGGAACAGATTGCTTACACGCCCTCAGGTCCGCCATCTTGTTTTGTTGGCGAAAAACCGTTTATCGCCAACAAGAATTTGTCGCCAAGTGGTCATTTTGGGCTATTTTAGGTGTTATTTTTTTTTAATTTTATTTTGGAAAATATATACAGATTAAAATATATACAGATTAAACATAAAAAAGGGAAATTCAAGAAATTTTCACTGAATACTGAGCAAACGGTAGAAACGTAAATATAGTGATACTTAAAAAAAAACGCAAAGATTCATTGTTAAACCAACATATCTCTAAAAATAATGGCATTAAAACGTATATTCCAGCGTTTAAAAAACAAACCTCGATACAAAATTTGAAAAAACAAACATCGACAAATAGAAAAATCAAAAATCCGTACATAAATTTCTAAAATACATCTTAATAACAAACATCCATTAAAAAAACCAGAAATTGAAAAATCAAACCTCGTACATAAATTGCAAAAATACATCTTTAAACAAACATCCAAAAAAAAAGAGAAAAAAAACCCAGAAAAACACATGCAGAATTGATTTGAAAAATCAAACACGGATACATCCATTGGAAAATGAAACCTCAGTGCATAAATTGCAAAAAATACTTCACGTTTCTACGAAAATTTGTTGAATTTACCTTTTTTATGTTTAATCTGTATATAATTTAATCTGTATATATTCCAAAATTAAATAAAAAATAAAACTTAAAATAGCGCAAAATGCAATTGCACTCTAAAAATAGGCCTATCTCTTGAAACCGCCTTTTACTTTCAAAATTTGCTGAAATTTCAGCACAACACCACTAACAAGTGGTAAACTAACAATAGAAGCCATTATCAATACAAAAAAATAATCAAATAATAATAATAATAAAAAGTTGGAATTATACAACCTGATCAAAGATACCACGTGGAATAAAACACTAAAGAAAAAATTAACACAGCATCTCGCTTGTACGCTCACAGAATAAGTGAGGAGAAAAAAAAACGGCTCGAAGATTAATTGAGGGTTGCCAGAAGTCAAAAGTCCGCCCGGTAGCCAGATCGGCAAATACATCGCCAAAAACCCTGACAAACATCGCCAAATAAAATGGCCGCCCGATCTGAGGGCGTATAAGCAATCCTAGCCTATATATCTTTAAAACTTTAAGAAAATATTGGAAACACAACAATTTGAATTTTTATTTTTTACAAATTACCAAAGTGAAATTTCCACTTAATTTCAGAACTACCCGTATACAAACATATTTTTCTATAAGAGTTTTGTACCTATTGTATGAGTATGAGTGTATTTAGCATAATTAAACAGTATCTCTTGAAGAAAATAATCTAACTGGTGAGCATATGGCAGGAGTCGAAATATTGAAGAAACTAGAATGTCCTTAAAATCCGCTTGTATCCGGTGTGGAAAAAGGAATAAATTACTTGAAATGCATGTGGAATCATATATTTTGCAGAATAAAACTGTATTTCTTGAAAAAATAATCTAAGAAAAAGCTGAAATATTGAAAATACAGCTAAGTTGTTGAAATCTGTTTGCATCTGGTAGGAAAGAATGAACCAGTTCTCTAATTAGATGTAATCAATGTAGAGATGCATATTTCCATTAAAAATGGTGTATTTCACTTGGCGATCGATAACAGATTTTTTAATCGCCACTTGGCAAATGGCGACTAGGGTGGCGATCGATGGCTGATTTTTTAATCGCCACTTTTTAAACTTTAATCGCCACGTGGCGACCGCTAATTTTCACCTATAGTTGGAATCAAACATTTTCTTTGGAAAGGAGTTTCAAGAGTGATTCTGAATTTCAAAAATATTTTCTGAAATTCACTGCAAATTTTCTGAAAGGTTACGTTACAACAGAAAGGAGGTGGGGGGGGGGGGGATCCTGTCTCAGCACTATTTTTGTTGTTGTAAGTCAGATTAAGTCTGCTTTTGATTCGAGTCAATTTCAGGCTGAGTGAATTTTGCATTCTTTCCTTGGCCTTTGGACAATATTCACGTTTTTTCTGCGATCTTTCGACGAAATTCGCAGTTTTTTCGAGATCCTTCAACGAAATTTGCTATTTTTTCCGATATCTTTCGACGAAATCTACCTTTTTTTTCGAAATCCTTCGACGAAATTTGCCGGTTTTTAACGATCCTTCGACGAAATTTGCAGTTTTTTTTTTTTTTTTTCGAGATCCTTCGACGAAATTTGCTGTTTTTTTTTTTTTTTTTGAGATTCTTTGATGAAATTTGCCGTTTTTTGGCGATCCTTCAACGAAATTTGCCGTTTTTTTTTTCGAGATTCTTCAATGAAATTTACTGTTTTTTCGAGATTCTTTGACGAAATTTGTCGTTTTTTAAAATTTTTCGACCTAAATCCATCGACGAAATTTGGCATTTTTGGGCGATCATTCAACAAAATTTGACGTTTTTTTCGAGATCTTTCGACGAAATTTGCCGTTTTCTCGAGATTCTTCGACGAAATTTACCTTTTTTCGACGATCCTTTGACCAAATTTGCCTTTTTTTGCAATCCTTTGACGAAATGCGCCGTTTTTTCGCGATCCTTCAACGAAATTAGCCTTTTTTCTGCGGCTCTTTGACAAAGTTTGCATTTTCTTTTCTCGATCCTTCAATGAAATTCACTTTTTTTCTGCGATTCTTCGACGAAATTTGTCTTCTTTCTGCGATTCTTCTATAAAAACTGCCCGTTTTTTTGCGATTCATTGACGAAATTTGCCTTTTTTCAGCGACCCTTCGTTGAAATTTGCTGTTTTTTCGTGGTCCTTGGACAGATTTCGCAATTCTTCGAAGAATTTACACGCCCTATGGGACGCGTAAGAATTTTTTTTTTTTTTTTTGCGTCCCAACTCCAGTTTTTCGCTTAATTTACGCGCTATAGCGCGTCTGCGGCATCGCTGCATCATGATAAGAAATATATTTGCACTTCTTGTCACCGTACATTAAATTTAAATCATTTATTTAAAATATATCTACTTACACATTTTCTTACTTCTGGTTCTATCATTCTGGTTTCACATCGCGTTTTTATTTTCATACCGTATCTAAAGTCTACATATCGCATTTGTACAGTTTTCGTATGTCACGATCCCAGCCTTACATAGTTTTCATAAATAGACCAGTTCTTGTATCCGCCACTAGATGGCGTCGATAATCGTTTGCCGCCCATTGCTTCTGCATCTCGCGTAGCGATGTCGTACTTCCGGGTGTGCCGATTTCAGTGCGTGGGATCGTGCGTAATAGTCCTATTATTGTCTGGCAGTTTTAGATATAAAGCGATGTTTTCACCCTTGAGTTTTCAGTTTCGTTTGAGTTTTGTTTTAGTCTCGTTTGGTCTTGTCTCGTTGTTTACTTTAGTTATTGCTTAAGTTCGGCATTATGTGATAGTCATTATATTTAAGTTTACTGTCGTGTATCGTCCATGTATTCGTCTACGTAAATAACAAGATATCACAATGGTGAAATATTTCCTAAACAAGTCCTGTTCATATGCTGAAATAGTTTTTATATAATAGGCAGTAATCAGGACTAAGCTGTAATAATTTATCCTTTAAATGACATCGGATGAACTGTGTCTTTTCAAGAAATGGTTTCAATCACATCGTGGCTTTTTAAGGAAGTCCATTACGATGGCTGACCTTGAGTAACGTATGCTCTGAAAAAGGGTTAAGCCGAGTTCTATTTCTTTTCATCATAAGTACTCGCCGGTTGTTGTTTATCATGGAAATGCTAAACAGGCATAATATATTTAATTAGCCAAGTTCTCTTTTGATCCTACATCAGTTTAAGCTTATCGTCATACTTCCATCTGATATTTTGAACATCTCTATAATAAAACCGTATGTCATGTGACTGTCCTCAACAGTTCCGGGATGCCGCTTCACTGTTTCATATGCCAGGCAGCCATTTTTATTCAAAATTATTTTTTCTAATAAAACTGCATAAAAGTTACATTTTTAGAAAGATCGTTCAAAATAAATTAATATTTGAGAGATGACTTACGTTCAATTATGTATACATTCTGCAATAACTTCAGTTTCAATTAGGTTCGCTGTTCAAATTCTCTATCCATGAAAGTAAACAACAACAAAAAAAAAAAAGATTCATTCGTTGTGAACGTTTAAAATATTAAACCATGAATTTTTGGACCGCTGCCTGGTGTAAAAAAAAATAATCAGCACCAGTGAGACAGTCAAAGTTTACCATAATTCTGTTCCATACAACTCAACTTCCTTCGGATCTTTTCTTGATGTAAGTTGAACTCCGTGGTTGAACTCATGTAATAATATTTAATGGATCAAATTTCGAAACAAATTGTCAGCTTTTATTTTTCGTGTGTATTAATTAGAAACGATATTTTAATTTTGAAATCAAATGTTTTGATTTATGATAATATTTCTTATTTATCTATTTTCTATTTTAAAGAAAAATGTGAACGTCATGTATTTTAAATTGGAACAGCTGTCACGGACGCACCAGGGTTGGCGGAATTTTTGTTTTGCGCCATTTCGGCGAGAAAATCCCATTTTCAGGTACCTATTAGAGATTACTAAAACAGCATATACTTTTATTTTATTATGAAATAGTTTATTTTATATTAAAAACACACACACAATGATTAATTTATTATAAAGTGGGTTAAGCGGTTTTTGTCAAGAAAGATGAAATACATAACAAAAAATATGCGAAATGCCACCACGATCGCAAAAGTTCTTGATTTGTCTATTAGATTTTTCTGGTTTGGCGAAGGATTAAGGAAAAAAATAAATTATGAATAAAAATAATTTGTTACAATGCTTAACATACATTTAAGGGAGACCAAACTGGTCGCCAGTGGCGGCTAGTATTCAATAGATGTTTACCGTGAAATCAGTGCTAACCATGCTTTGGGCCATATGTCATTAAAGTGTTGCTCAATATGTGTTCTTTCAATCATCATTTATTATCGCCGTATTAATTGTTATGAAGCCGTTTTTATTTCGTTCGTCGTATGTTAAAGTAATTTATACTTAATAAGTAGTTATTGTTTGAAATACTTTTTCAGTTATATTTAATGTTTAATTCATGTTTAATGTTCTAATAAATATAATTTAGTTTTAAATATTTTTGTCATTCTTTCAAACGTTAAATATCATAGTTTAATTAATGAATGCTTTTTACTTTAACTTTTCCATATCGGTAAAAGGGTGTTCAGCCATTATACGTTTTTCACTGTAAACTTAAATTAATATGGCTCTGCTTGTTTTAATATATCTGTTTTTACATTTAAACGTTAATTTAAATCCATCACGGTTATGGGCCTAACCCTGACCGGTAGTAGTTATATTTATTTTTGAAGTTGTACATTTAAAAGTTAAGTTCAAAATATAATGTTTTTGGTTTCTAAATTTTTTTAATGTTTATTTGCAGTGTTTGTAAATTAATCATTCTTTTACACCCTCTTTAGACCGTTTTTCTGTTTTATTTTGCCGATGTTGACCTTGAAAGGTACGGTGTTTTTAAAATTTTAAGTTAAGCGTTGACCCCATCGGACTTTAGCGATGTTTCGCGATAGGGGGAGAAGCTACTATAATTAATTTTTATTCAGTCTGTGTCTTAAAAGTAAACCTGTTTAAGTAAATTCATTATATTTTTAAAGCTTTTTAAGTGAAATAAAGTATATTTAAAGTAAATAAAAGTTTTTCTTAAGCGTTAAAAAAAAAAAAAAAAAAAAAAAAAATTTTTTTGGCTTTATAAGATGCATTTGAAAAATGGTTTTTCATACTGATATTAAAATATGGCCTGTTTTTGATGATGTGGAAAATGAAAAAGGTGTTTTCAAAGTGCCAAGCTGTTATCCAAGGAGAGTCGCATCTGAATTTTAAAGCTCTTCCTTTGGAGAATAAAGCGGGTTAAATCATCATGTTTTGGATAAAGGCTATTTAAAGTTTTTGTGAAATATCGGTGTTTGGTGATTATCGTAAAGATGAAGTTTTTTTTTGCTCTGCTGTGATGTTTTTGCCGCAGCGGACGCGAGCTGGACCAAAGATGGATTTAATTAATTCAGTGAGAAAATCTTAATGTTTAAGTTCATTTGACTTTGACTGTTATTTTTAAAAGGTTCCTGAACTGTGCATATTTTTGGATTTTCGGTTGTTTGTTTCACCATTTATCATTGAAAAAAAAAGTGCATATCTTTCAGCCAAGAGTTGTGTTTGTGAATGTTGAGACTACAGAAAGGAGATTTGGGATCTTGTGATTTGTGTTCCCCATCATTTTTCATCATTTCGTCTATTTACAGTTGTTACAAGAGTTTTTATGCAAATTTTTTTTATATAAATGTGATATTTAGCATTTTTAAATTTTTGTTGATGCTTTTAAAGTTTATTGAGGGGAGTTGTCTGGAGCCAAGTTTTCTTAAATTGGGAATGTTTAAAGTATTTTGCTTCTTTATAGAAGCGTTTCATAACTTTTAATCCTGGTTAGTTTCAGTAATTGGGGGGGGGGGGGGGGGGGGGCAGTGTTACCTTTTTAGTATAATGTTAAATTTTTCTTTTCAGGCTGGTTTTTTTTACATTATACCTATGAAATTTATTTAATTTAAACCGAAGTTTAAAATATTTAGGTTTATTGGCTATGTTTTTCAATTATAAAATTTTTTAATGACCCTTGCTTTAAATTTATCTTTTGAATATAAAATTAACTGATAATTATTGATATGTTACTCATTTTTTTGTTCGGAAGTCCGGAGGGTTAGTTCCGAATCCTTACCATGGTCGCGCGCTGTTCAAATTCAGTTCTAGTGATTGTAGAGTTCAGAGTAGGTCGCTTGTTCGACCGTTGTTCGTGGTGCGTGTTCTCGCGATGGCCGGACTTAGTGTCCGATCCATTCGTCTTCCCAGCTCCAATCTCATTTTAGTTTAATTAAATAGCAAAATATCTTACCTTCATTACTCTTATTAGTTAAAATTGACATCTTCCAACACGATGTCCCACTACACAATTCTTCGAGGTCTTCATCGTTTATGAGCACTCAACATCTTGAAAAAGACAGCACCTTTTCCCAAGTTCACGGAAGTTTTTCAAGAATAAAATTCATGGAAGTATTAACAAGTTTCTTTCTCTCTGTTGGTCTCAACACCTCACTCTGGGATTCAAAGGTAAACCCTTTTATAATTAATTTTCCGACGACGTATTGAACCTGATATAATATATATACGATCACGTTTCTTCTTGTCTTCACCTTCAAAGTATAATCAACCAACTAATTTTAAAAGAACAATAGTCATCATTTAAATTCACATACAAGATCCTCTAAACATTTAGGTGAAGCAGTAATCATCTTAACATCTACTTACACATTTTCTTACTTCTGGTTCTATCATTCTGGTTTCACATCGTGTTTTTATTTTCATACCGTATCTAAAGTCTACATATCGCATTTGTACAGTTTTCGTATGTCACGATCCCAGCCTTACCTAGTTTTCATAAATAGACCAGTTCTTGTATCCGCCACTAGATGGCGTCGATAATCGTTTGCCGGCCATTGCTTCTGCATCTCGCGTAGCGATGTCGTACTTCCGGGTGTGCCGATTTCAGTGCGTGGGATCGTGCGTAATAGTCCTATTATTGTCTGTCAGTTTTAGATATAAAGCGATGTTTTCACCCTTGAGTTTTCAGTTTCGTTTGAGTTTTGTTTTAGTCTCGTTTGGTCTTGTCTCGTTGTTTACTTTAGTTATTGCTTAAGTTCGGCATTATGTGATAGTCATTATATTTAAGTTTACTGTCGTGTATCGTCCATGTATTCGTCTACGTAAATAACAAGATATCACAATGGTGAAATATTTCCTAAACAAATCCCGTTCATATGCTGAAATAGTTTTTATATAATAGGCAGTAATCAGGACTAAGCTGTAATAATTTATCCTTTAAATGACATCGGATGAACTGTGTCTTTTCAAGAAATGGTTTCAATCACATCGTGGCTTTTTAAGGAAGTCCATTACGATGGCTGACCTTGAGTAACGTATGCTCTGAAAAAGGGTTAAGCCGAGTTCTATTTCTTTTCATCATAAGTACTCGCCGGTTGTCGTTTATCATGGAAATGCTAAACAGGCATAATATATTTAATTAGCCAAGTTCTCTTTTGATCCTACATCAGTTTAAGCTTATCGTCATACTTCCATCTGATATTTTGAACATATTCAATAGATGTTTACCGTGAAATCGGTGCTAACCATGCTTTGGGCCATATGTCATTAAAGTGTTGCTCAATATGTGTTCTTTCAATCATCATTTATTATCGCCGTATTAATTGTTATGAAGCCGTTTTTATTTCGTTCGTCGTATGTTAAAGTAATTTATACTTAATAAGTAGTTATTGTTTGAAATACTTTTTCAGTTATATTTAATGTTTAATTCATGTTTAATGTTCTAATAAATATAATTTAGTTTTAAATATTTTTGTCATTCTTTCAAACGTTAAATATCATAGTTTAATTAATGAATGCTTTTTACTTTAACTTTTCCATATCGGTAAAAGGGTGTTCAGCCATTATATGTTTTCCACTGTAAACTTAAATTAATATGGCTCTGCTTGTTTTAATATATCTGTTTTTACATTTAAACGTTAATTTAAATCCATCACATCACTGGACACATGAAACTCGCTGTATAGCAATCTCTAGAATGCATGAAATTCATTCAAGCCACGGTCAGTAACTTATGTATGTACGCTTCGCGTGCATCAACCGAAAAAAAGCATCACTGGACGCATGAAACTCACCTCTAGAATGCATGAAATTCATTGAAGCCGCGGTCAGTAACTTATGTATGTACGCTTTGCGTACATTAACCGAAAAAAACCATCACTAGACGCATGAAACTCGCTGTATAGCATTATCTAGAAACCTGAAATTTATTGATTCAAGCCGCGGTCAGCAACTTATGTATGTACGTTTCGCGTACATTAACTGAAAACAGACATCACTGGACGCATGAAACTCGCTATATAGCAATCTCCAGGATGGTCACAGACCTGGAAAACATTGAAATATCAGGGAATTTTGTTCACCTGGAAATATGGAAAAATCATGGAAATTCAACTCAATCCTGGAAATTCATCCAAACAAATTTTAATTTTCGTTTACTGTGAAATGTGTTATGAGTAATCATTTCAGGAAACAGAAAAGGCTATTCACTATATATAACATTGGGGAATTCTGAATTATTTTAGCATATTGCTTATTTAAAGTGAGCAATTTCATCTGTTTCCTGTAATGATAAGTGTAAGTTCAACTGTAATCTTAAATGGGAAAAAAGAAAAACTTTTTCTCCATCGCACCAGCACTTCACAGCTCTTCAAAGCTGGGGTTAGACAGATCATATTTCATTGGCAGTAGGTTTGTGAAGTTTGAGTAGAGGAGAAACATAATTAGTAGGTTAGATTTGCCTAAATCATTGAGTGTTGGGGTTTCATGTTTCATCGAATTCCTTTCTATCATCTATTGCAGGTTCGTTGTGTTCAAATTCATCTAAAACATCTGTACTTTCCATTTCTTATTCATCAACTGAGGACATTGATAATACTCTCATTTCAGAAAAAGTTTCAGTTACAGAAAACATAATTTGATTAACAGTTTCCAAGCCTTGTGGCTTAAAGTCTCTACTTTTTAATGAAAATGTGTTAAAAGCTGAAATATTATGGTGCATTCATTCAGTAGTGACACACAAATCAATGGGAATGTCAGAAAGGGATGTTTCACTATTTCAAACACTTTTTCTAAATAGCGAAATAGCATAGAAAATGAAATTAGGAAAGAGTAAAATTGCATATTTCTGTACTATATGGAATCTCGCCATATTTTCAAAATGAACTGTTGGATAAATTATCAAAATGTAAATACGTAGTAGTAGGATTTGACGAATCTTTAAATAAAATATAACAGAAAACTCAAATGGATGTAAATGTAAGATTTTGGTGTTTTGATGAAAATCAAGTTTGTGTACGTTACTTAACTTCAACTTTTTTAGGTAGTTCAACATCTGATAAAATTCGAGAAAGCTTTAAAACTGCTTTATCCTCTTTAAACTTGAAACCTATAGTTCAGATTTCATTGGATGGACCTAATGTTAATTTAAAGTTTTACAAAGATTTAAAAGCTGAACTAGAGTGCGCCAAAGATTGGTACCTAATTTTACTGAACATTGATACCTGTGATTTACATATTTTGTATGGAGCCTTATTTTCAGTATTCAAGTGACCAATTGGTCATTAATCAGTCTTTTCAATAGCCTCTACAATTTGTTTAAAGATGTACCAGCTCCTCTAGTTCTATATTCTGTATATACAGATTTAGATCTATATCCTAAAAAATTTTGTTCAATTAGGTGGCTGCAGAATAGTTAGTCATGTGTGTCAATGTGTTATTGATAATTTGTCACATATTAGAAAATTCGTTCAGTGTGTAAGAAAAGACTAAAAAGAACCAGCTTGTGCTAGCTTCAAAACTGTGGCAAATTTTGGGAAGATGAACTTTTAGAAGCCAAATTGGCTTTTTTCAAATCTCTCTCAAAGGAAGTCTAACTTTTTTTGAAAGAGTATCAAACAGATGTTCCAATGGGACCTTTTCTTTGTAATTTTCTTAGAATAAGTTAGAAATATAATGTCAAAATTTGTCCAAGAGAGCATACTTATTGATGGTTGTATTTGTAAAATAGGTTTGTCTAATAATAAAAACTTGAAATCAGCATTAACAATTGACTTAGGTTATGGCACATGGAATCTATACTAATATTATAAAGTAGTAAAGATTGTTTTTTTGTTTGTTTGTAGGGGATAATCTCTGGAACTACTGAGGCGAACTCAAAAGTGAGGGTGGCAAATTGATGGTGACAGTATCTGTTCCAACATAGGCTATATTTTATGTCGGTGCCACTACTCCCAGGGGCGTGCAGGAGCGAAAAAGTTTTTAAAATTTCGATTTTTTTTTATACTGAAGGTGTTAGAAACAGGAAATTTGGCATGGTAGTTACGTACAAGATGTAAATGCTCTCTAAGAACAAATTCTAAAAAAGTTCGAAATTTAAAAGGGTGAGATGAGCGAAAAGCGTTCTAAAAACATTCTAAATTACAATTTCTATGGAATATCTGGAACTACAGAACTGTTTTGAAATTTGATGGTGACAGTATCTGTTCCAACATAGGCTATATTTTATGTCGGTGCCACTACTCCCAGGGGCGTGCAGGAGCGAAAAAGTTTTAAAATTTCGATTTTTTTTTATACTGAAGGTGCTAGAAACATGAAATTTGGCATGGTAGTTACGTACAAGATGTAAATGATCTCTAAGAACAAATTCTAAAAAAGTTCGAAATTTAAAAGGATGAGATGAGCGAAAAGCGTTCTTAAAACATTCTCAATTACAATTTCCATGGAATCTCTGGAACAACTACAGAACCATTTTCAAAAGTGATGGTAACAGTCCATGCTGTAACATAGGCTATATTTTATATCGGTGACACTACCACAGGTGTGGGGTGAAAAAGCAAAAAACATTGTAAAATTTTGAATTTTTATCGACATTAGTGTGGTTTAGTTAGTAATTTCTTAATTATCTGTGGCAGTAAAATTTTTTCTTATGAAAATAGGCCAACAAATACCACTTGGCATTTTTCAAGAATTACGCGAGCAAAGCTGCGGGTTCTGCTAGTGCTTTTATAAAAAGAAACAAACAGAAAATTTCTTATAAGATTTTACAACTCCGCAAAGATTCTGTATCTTGTCTAAAGCATTATGCTTAAAGTTATTGCAAAGATCCCCCTTATTTATCCTCTAGCATAAGCATTAACTTAATTTGACCCAGATGTAGCCAGAAATGCAACTTAACAAAAAATGCATAAAAAATCTTCTGACAATGTTAGTAGACAACAGAATTATCAGTGATAATGAAGTCAACAATGCTGAAAGAGAATATTTAAATGTATGCTTTGACATTGACACCAAAGAAAAACCGGAAAGCTTATAAACACCAAGATTCCAGAATTGACATATTTTGGAGAGATATATTTAATAAGTTTGGTGATTGTTAGGGTATAAATATGGTCATGAAAATAGTCATGGTATTATCTCATGGAAATGCTAATGTAGAAAGAGGTTTTTCAATTAATTCAGAATGTATCATTGACAATCTTAAAGAGGATACCCTGATTGCATAAAGAGTTGTCCATGACAAAATAAAGTCATCCGTAAGCAATGCTAATAATTATGAGATTCCTTGGAATTCACTCAAAGTTATAAAAATGCATGTTCAGAGCTCTAGCTGATGCTGTAAAAGAAAAGAAAAAAATTTCTTAGAAAAAGATGCTTCCGAAGCTAAAAAGAAAAGAATAAAGTTAGCGACTACAGAAATTAATAACAAAATTGAAAGTATAAAGCTGAATGTAAAAGCAAATAAAGAAATTGAAATACTAATGGAGGAGATAAAAGCAATAAAAGAGTAACTATTTTTAAAAAATTAAAAAACTTTGAGTGTTGGTACTTTTTTAACAGTTACTTTTTTGTTTTTTGTAAAATTTTAATATTAAAATTAAACTTATTAAATTTCTTGTTCATTCAATTACATATGTATACTTATTCTTTATGAGTTATGTTATTTATATTAATAAAAAGTAAGTACTACATATGCACAATACTAAGGTATTTTTATTGGTTATAATAAAAGCACTTTAACATTAAATAAATTCAGAATTTCTTGAAGAAAAATGAAAAAAAAAAATTATTTAAATAATCACTGTTTAAATATCTTGTGTGATTTCTTAAAAAATAAATAATAACAGTATATATATATCAGAGTAGTGTTGTTAAAGGAAATTACCTATGGAAATTTCATTATTTTAACGTTAACCTGGAAATTTAAGGTTAACCTGGAAATATCATGGAAAAATCATGGAATTTTAACATAAGATATTTGTGACCACACTGAATCTCTAGAATGCGTGAAATTCATACAGAGGAAAAATAGCTATAAACTTGTAAAAACGAAAAATGTGAATGAAAAAATAGGTTAAAATTGAAAAATTTGGAGGAAAAAATAGCAAAAAATTTGTAAAAATAGAAATATCCGGAGGGAAAAATTGCTAAAAATTTGTAAAAATGGAAAAATCCGGAGGAAAAAATAGCTAAATATTTTTTAAAATGGAAACATCCAAAGGAAAAAATAGCTTAAAATTTGTAAAACTGGAAAAATCCAAACGAAAAAATTGCTAAAAGTTTGTAAAAATTCAAATATTTGAATGAAAATATTGGTAAAAGTATGTAAAAATCGAAAGATGTGGCCGTAAAATTTACTAAAACTTTGATTTTATTTCGTTTTATGAATATTTACAAAGTCTTCCTTTGAAAACCTATCGCTGTCCAATTAATTCAGCCCTTATTCCATGTGCCTCTCTTCTTTGGGCCTAGTGATTTGAGCAAAAACCGGCTTCATACTCCTAGACGTTTTTACGTCATGCTGTATCTCAAGCTTTATCCGAACTCCATAAATCCAACATTACGGCATACAAGAAACCGACCAAACGATTTATTTACTCATACACCAATCAAATTTCCACATCAAACAACATACGCGTGTAGCTGCCTCCGAACTCTAGGAATTCAACATTACTGCACACAATAAACCAGCCAACCGACCAAACGATTTAATTTACTCATAAACCAATCAAATTTCTACATTAAACAACGTAGGCGTGGAAAAAATGCAAGACCCAAACTGGTAGGAAGAAAATCTCATTTATCACCTCGCCAAATTTTTCACGCTCCATGTTGGCGGTGCCAACACCGCCAACTTCCTCGCTTATTCGAGGATTCAACCCAAATCACTTTTCAGAGTATTTTTAAATAAATAATACAATGCACTGATGTCACTGGATCCTAAAAATCCTGGGTCCCAGGGACCCAGCCAGGATTTTCAAATATTTGGGTCCCTTTTTTATAAAAGCGGGTGCCCATTCATAATAATTCAAATTAATATTTTAAAGGAACAAGTGAACTTGTTTATTTGGAAAAGAGAAATGCAATAGTTATTGTTTTGATAATAATTAAATAATGAATAATTAAAACCAGTATTTCCCAATCAAACAAGATATTTAAAAAAAAAAAAAACTATTAAGAGAAATTTTCTTTGCCTTTTTTTAAATGTAAATGCTTCATTATAAAATAATGATTATTTGAGTGTAGAAGATAACATCGCTAATATTTACATTTCTTTTAAAAGGGGGAGGACAGATTTATTGAAAAGGACATTTTTGTTGGATAAAAGAATACTTTTGTTGAGTAAAGGGACACATTTTTTGAATGTATGGATGCTTTATTGGATTATTTGTCAGCATAGATCAGTGTTGGAATCAAACATTTTCTTTGGAAAGGAGTTTCAGGAGTGATTCTGAATTAAAAAAAATATATATGGAATTCACAGCAAATTTTCTGAAAGGGGGGGGGGGGGTGGAATCCTCTCTCAGCACTATTTTTGTTGTTGTAGGTCAGATTAACTCTACTTTTGATTCGAGTGGATTTCAGGCTGAGTGAATATTGCATTTTTACCTTGACCTTTGCACGATATTCGGGTTCCTTTGACAGAATTCGCAGTTTTTTCGCGATCCTTCGACAAAATTTGCCGTTTTTTCGAGATCCTTCAACAAAATTTGCTGTTTTTTCCGCGATCCTTTGGTGAAATTTGCCGTTTTTTGGAGATCCTTCGATGACATGTGCCGGTTTTTTTTAGATCCTTCGACGAAATTTGCCATTTTTTCGAGAATCTTCGACGAAATTTGCATTTTTTCGAGAATCTTCGACGAAATTTGCATTTTTTCGAGAATCTTCGACGAAATTTGCATTTTTTCGAGAATCTTCGACGAAATTTGTCGTTTTTCGAGCTCTTTCGACGAAATTTGTTGTTGTTTTAGCTCTCTCGACGAAATTTGCCATTTTTGGGCGATTCTTTGACAAAATTTCCAGTTTTTTTTTTTTTTTTTTTTTTTGCCTATCCTTCGTCCAAATTTGCCATTTTTTGCCGATCCTTTGACGAAATGCGGCGTTCTTTCGCAATCCTTCGACAAAATCTGCCGTTTTTTTGCAATCCTTCGACGAAATTCGCCGTTTTTTCGCGATCCTTTGACGAAATTCACTTTTTTTTCGCGATCCTTCGACGAAATGCACTTTTTTTTGCGATTCACCGACGAAATTGACCTTTTTTTCTGTGATTCTTTGACGAAGTTGGCGTTTTCTCCGTGGTCCTGAGGCGAAATTAGCATTTTTCCGCAATCTTTCAATGAAACGTGTTTTTGACGGCCTTTTGACAAAATTCACGCTTTTCCACAGCCCTTTGACTAAATTATCCATTTTCTGCGATCTTTTAATGAATTTCACATTTTTTTCACTCAATCCTTCAATGAAATACGCCTTTTTTTCTGCGGCCGTTTGACAAAGTTTGCATTTTTTTCGCAATCCTTCAAAGAAATTCACTTTTTTTCTGCGATTCTTTGATGAAATTTGTCTTCTTTCTGCGATTCTTCTACGAAATTTGCCTTTTTTTTGCAATCTTTGGACGGATTTCGCGATCCTTCAAAGAATTTACGCATCTCATGGGACGCGCAAGAACTATTTTTTTTTTTTTTTCCATCTCAACTCCAATCTTTCGCGTAATTTACGCGCTGTAGCATGTCTGCAGCATCGCTGCAATGCAGTAACTTAAAGGGAACAGATGTCTTTACACTCACACATAGTTTTTTTTAAAAATCTGTTATAAAAAAAAAAAGTTGCCAAATTGGGGGGGATTTTTTCCTTTAATGGTAACCTGGCTATTGTATTAAGTTATTGGTTTGGCGTGGGCTTGGAAATCGCGTCAATCAAAAAGTCACCAAATATCAATGCATAAGTGTAACACATCTGTTCCACTTAAAGATTATCTACTATTTGAACATTAAAAAAAAGATACATTGTCGTTTACGTTTGGTAATTGCTGCAAGTGAGTTTTAAGTTGCCTTTTAGCTTAATAGGTGGTGTGTACAAAAGTCTTCAGATAATATACATGGCTGTACAAAAGATTTCGAGTGCATTTCCATCGATTGGCGAAAATTGCTAGATGTGATTATTCTAACTGAACTAAATTTATCATACTATATATCCACATCTATTGATCATATACAGGGCTGCACAAAATAATTCAACTACTTTTTTGACACTGGAAGGTAATTTCGAAAACTGTGTTTACTTACATATCTTCTTTCCACTTATTTAACGGTGAAGTTTCGTTACAGTTTTCTGGCTGTGTTGGAAAGTATTTCATAATCTATGCTTGATGCATGATTTTTCGTTCTTGTTGAATATTAATCTTCTTTTTCGGCATCAACTTGCATTTACTATCTACAGCCGTAAATTAAAAATCGTGGTATTGTTAAAGGTAAGTGGTTAAATTTAGAAGAAGGGGGTGGATTTCGCCCATAAATTAAATATTGCTTTAATATTAAGGTAATTTTTTTAATTTACTGGGGAGGTACCTTTCACTGCCTGGGGACGCATTCTTTTCTCGTGTTCTATGGGCCCAATTTGTGATTTCAACGGGAATTGGTTCATTCAACTTAGATTACGATTCAGCTATTTTCTGCATTATGAAAATTTATCTTAGACTTCACAGTTACCAACATTTTAGAATATTAATGGTGCATTCTTCTCTCAGGTTCTTTGAGCTTGATTTCGATGGAGATTTTTTCATTCAATTTAGCTTACGATTGTTTTACATATTTTAGTTCCACCGCCAGGGGACGCATTTTTATCTCGGCTTCTATGGGCCTGATAGGTTTGGGTCATTCTATTTGGTTTTCAATTGTCATACAGATTTTGGTTCCACCTTCTAGGGCCAGGGGACGAATTTTTATCTCGGCTTCTACATGCTCGATTATAATGAGGTTTGACTTGTTCAATTTGGTTTTCGATTGTCATACAGATTTTGGTTCCACCTTCTAGGGCCAGGGGACGAATTTTTATCTCGGCTTCTACATGCTCGATTATAATGAGGTTTGACTTGTTCAATTTGGTTTTCGATTGTCATACAGATTTTAGTTCCACCTTTCACTGCCAGGGGCGCATTCTTATTTCGGATTTTATGGGCCTGATTACTATGGGGTTTGGCTCATTCAACTTGGTTTTCGATTATCTCTGGCACATTTGGACACTCCTTGTATACACTGGCTTAGGCAGCAGGGACCCAGGTCACATGTTTGTTAGGAAAGAGGTTCATTTAGAAAACACTAGACCAGGGTCGGCGAACCTTTTAACATCCGCGTGCCAATTTTCTTCCAAAAAAAATTCCAAGCGACTATGGCGTGCCAACCCCCAAACCCCGCCCATCTGTGCTAAAAGAACTATAAAAATAGTGAATAAAATTACTTTTATTATTATTAGATTAAGATATATGGTTAACATACCTGCAGGTAATAATATTAACATAATATAAATATCAACTTGCATATTAAATTAAATAATGTATAATATTGAAAATTAAAACCTAAATAACTTGTCACATGCAAAGATTAATTAATTATAGAAAGAAGATAAGTATAAGAAATAATTGTAGCAATCGTAAAAAATATTAATAACTCAAATCGAAACAACTTGCCAAATGACTGTAATAATTATGGTCATAGATGATGTTTCCCCTTGGGATCTGTTGATTTTGACATTTTAAGCAACGTGGTGGTTTTATAGTTGAGATAATTTTATTTTAAAATAGACAATGAGAAAAGAAACATCGAAAAAAAACATTTATGAATCATATCTACAAAATATTTGTTTTACACCTGTTATTAAATAGAAAATTATTATTTTAAAAATATATTACAATGCATAAGAAAAAATTAGTAAATATAAAAAACGTTACCTACAAAGTCTGCGAAAGAAATCTGTTTTCTCTGTGGTGTTCGTTGATTCAATTTTATTTTCTAATTTCATAAGCATTGAAAAATCTTTTTTTCAGAAGAAAATTAAAAACTTTGTAAAGTACGTAATGCAGCAACTGTATCTTGGAATTTTGGTGTTAGTTTCTCTTCACCGAATTCGTAATTACTCTCATTTAACTCATTGTCATAAATGTTTGTTTATTCTATCAATGTTCCGCTATCGTTTGTACAAAAAAGAAAAATCTTAATTCGAAGATAAAGTAAGTGAAGGTTTAACAGATCTCATATTTTCTAGTCAAGATTTATTAGGATTTTTTACCGGTATTTCCTTATTTGGTTGGGATCTTAATAAACTGGCGTAATATGCAGAGTGATGGTTTAACAATATCTAACTTTAATTACATTTTTAAAGTAATTAGAAAGAGACGAAATTAAAGCAGTTAAACAACTTAATGTGATTTCTGATGTTGCATCGTCGATGCCATATGATGGGCTCATAATTGGTTATTTTTAATAAATTCATGATGAACTGGGGTCATCTGACAAGTTGATTCGACTATAATTTTTAATATTATTCATCTCTGATAATAATGATTCACAAGCATAAGTAGAGAGAGAGGTTGTCAAAATGGAGCAAATGCCAACTTCTTCTGGAATTGAATTCAAAGTGTACATAATTTTACTATCAACATTTTGTTTATGATGCCTGGTAGTCTTTCTTTTTCGATCATCTCCAAATCCTCTCTCACTTCGACAAATTGCTGATTCAATATATTGAGTTGGATTGGAAATCGATAAGCTATATTTTAATTTCTGAAATTTCCAACCAATCGAATACAATCAAGATCAGTTTATCAATTGGTGTCACATCTGGGTAGATAATAAATTTAACCATAAATGCATGAATTTTTCTTTTAGAACTGAATTTTTTTATACTTATGTTAAGGATTATAGACACCAGAAATTTAAGATAAATGTTTAAATTTGTTTAGTAGCATATTTTATGTAATTTTTACAAAATTAATATTTCTATATAAATATAGTGGTGGCAAAGAACTTGATTCATTTATTAAAAGTTAAATACAAAGTAATGTAAATTTGCACACTGTGCATTTAAGGGTTAAATGATTCCGAAATTGGTAATTCATTGATATAAGTACACAAGTACTTATTATAACAATCAAAAGCTATTGCCAGCAGGGTTGGGTTTTTGACGTCAAAAAGTGGTTTTTGACATGACATGTCAAAAACCTGTCGAAAAGTGTCAAAAACCTTATACACATTTTTTTTAGCAATCATTAGTGATATTTTATATTATATCAAGCTAAAAAATGATTAAATAATAATTTATATATTATATAAATAATTTTTATTTAGTCATACTGTAATTAAGTTGTAGTAAAATTATATATCATTATTCAAAATATTTGTCAATTGCCATGTTAGGAAAAATAGCAAAAAATATTGAAACTACTATTAAATGCATTTTTCAAAGTACTTTTTATATCTTTATTACTATTAAGTATTTGGTTTATTATAAAAAAAAATTAGCAACCTAATTTATGCTTAAATAAATAAATAAAATAAATAAAGGCTTGTGTAAAGCTAAAATAGCCACTATTCAATGACTGTTCATAAGTTACCTAGACTTTTAATGATTCTAAATGTTTGTTTTTGTACATAAACTTTAAATATAAACCACAATTGCAACACAAATGTTCTTTAAGTAATTAAATTAATTATAGTATGAAATCTACATAGTTAAACGTTCTTTAAATTAATCAATAACTTAAAAGAAGATAGTTTGTTATTTTCAATAGTTACACATATATAATATATCGGTACTTGTCTATTATCCCGTCGACCACTTTTCATAACAAAAAACTATCGCCAAACTGTAAGATAAAACACCAAAAATGCAGTCCCATTTACTTGATGTCAAAAGCATTATATGTGTTTGTTATGTCATCAAGTGGTTTTTAATTCGATATTTGCGTGTATTTTTCCTTATGTTTTACTGAATTATTAGTTATTTTATTAATTAAAATAACAATTGTGTCCTTAAATTCTTATATTTTATTTATTTTGATATTCCAATGGCAACATTCTCCCGTTTATTTGGCGTTACAGTTTGACGATAGTTTTTTGTTATGAAAAGTGGTCGACGAGATAATAGAGAAGTACCCGAATATCTTCATTTTATTATGTTAGTTTCAGTTTAATTATTTAGAACTATTTCTTTATGTTAAATTTTCTTTTTATACATTATAAAATAGTATATTTTTTTTTTATCCAAAGGTTTGAGTATCATAGCTGAGATTTATTCCAACAGAGTGAAAAATGCTGGGACCAGGACTCAAACTTGGGTACTTTGGCTTGTCGTGCCAACGCTCTTCCTACTAAGCTATCCCAACAATATCCTGGTTGGCATAATTCACTGTTATTTGTTGGACATGGCTGTGAACTGCAGTACTAATTTTATTCATCTGAGCTATAACTATAGCATTTTTACATGATGAATGTGATACACACTGAAACTAACCCCTGTATACTATGTAATTAGGTCATAATGAACAGACCCAGGTTCAAGTCCTGGTACCAGCATTTTTTGCTCTGTTGGAATAAATCTCAACTATGCTACTCCAACCTTTGAATATGATTTATCTAGTCGAAAAAACATTCCTCTGTTCATTATTCCTTTTTGGGGGGACAAACATTAAAACAATATAAAGATAAGTATATTATTTATATGAAATTTTATACATTAAATTATACAAAGAAAGTACTATTTAATAGTTTGATTAGTTTAATGTAACGGTACTTTTAATTATTATTTTATTATATGTTTGTAGCTTACAATTATTTTCAAAGTAATTTGTGAAACGAAAATCATGTTTTGAGTTTTCAGGTGTCGACATAGATTTTTTTTCTTGAGGCCCATTTTGTGAAAACTAAAAATTATTTTTGCGAAATTTATTTTGTTATGAAAGATGAAATCCAGCTGCTCAAATTCCAACCAAGCATTTAATGATAACTTCTTTAAGTCATTCTGTTAAAGTTTTCCTTTCTTGTAAACTTGTTTTCTTTGTAAATTATAGATTTTAAAACCTAACAAAATAAAAATAATAATGGAGAGTATGTTTTTATGGAATGAAATTTTGTGAAGGAACCAATTTTATTAAGAGGAATTTTGTGAAGGGTCCTGATTTATTAAATCGATTTTTGTAAAGGGGTTCTAGCTAAGCCTTTTTTAATGTCTAAAACTGTCGAAAAGTTTACCCATGTATCTAACACTAAAACTTATAAAAAATTGTAAATTTAATGTTGTTGTAAAAATAATTTTACAGTAAAGAACCATTTATCCGGAATGGTTGGAGTCACATGTATTCAGGATAACTGGTTTTTCTGGTTAACTGGCTGGGCATTAAAGTAACATCTATTTGTAGAATATAGATGGCTATGGGATTGTTTCTGATTTCATATTAATTATTAGATCACAGAGATTAACTTATCCAATCAAGGTCAAAGATTTATTCAGAGTTTGAGAAAAGACAATTTATTGGAATCCCTTGTTTCTGCATAACTCTTCCCCAACAACATTTCTGCATAAAAATCAAAACTCCCAATATCTAACTATACATTCTTCCATTTAAAATCCTAGATATTGGCATTAAATTATGCCATGCATGTAAGTAATGTATCATACAATGAACATGTCAAACTAGCACTGTGGTGCTTTTTTTCTGGAGAAATTCTGAAATCAATCAATTGGAAATATCATTCTGGATAACTGGTTTTTCAGTTAACTGGATTCCGGATAAACGGTTCCATACTAATCAGTTTCTGGACTCAATTTTAGGTTTTTGACAGTCACTGTCAAAAACTATGTCAAAAGGGGTTTTTGACATGACAGTTAAAACCGGATAAAACCGTCACACTGTCAAAAACTTGCCAACCCTGATTGCCAGTCATGCTCGTGTATTAATGGAAGAAAAATAATGAGGTGTAGAATTTTGGGGAGTTTGACTGCATTTGATTTAATCAATGGCGTGCCAAAGATATCTTCTCGCGTGCCAGCTACGGCACATGTGCCATAGGTTCGCCGACCCTGCACTAGACCCTACTGAAGGCATTTGTACACTGGAAACTAGGGTTGGGCAATTTGCCGGCGAAATGGTATTTTTGCCAGGACAGTGGCAAAAACTGGAAAAAACCTGGTAAAAACCGGCAAAAATTGGCAAAAACTGGCAAAAAAGGGCTGGATTTAATAAATATAATAAAATAATATAATTTTGTATATATTATAATTGAGACTTAAATCAGAATATTAATTACATATTTCCCTAATGTTAATTTGATTAATTAAAATAATTTTCATTGGTAATATGAATAAAAAAAATATCAATCATAATCAATTTTGTAGATAAATTTATGTGATGGTGACAGGTAAAAACTTTTTACTTTTCTCAAATTAATGCAGTAATGTTACCTTTAAAATGAATATATATTAAAAAAAAATTTAAATCAACAGTTTCTACATTTAAAAAATCTATAATAAAAAACAATATTATTGCATAAACATTTGCTAAATCAATCTTCATTGTATCTTTATTTGAACCTTTAGGTATAACTTTTACAAATACTGTATAGAAGTAAATGGTACTACTTGATTATCCCGTTGACCAATTTCGCCAAATTAAACAAATCGCCAAACTATTCACTAAATTATACAAATGAAAAAATATTGCCATTCTAAAATTTTAAGTTAGGAAAATGAATGAATTTTACTTTAAAAAAAAATCTAAATAATAGGGTTACTTTAATGATAAAGTTCTCATGTCGTAACGACACAGCAAATATAAAATTTGATTTAACCAGATTATTTCTGTCAAAATAATACTAAGAACAGTTTAATTTAATAATTCTGCATTTAAACACGTAAACTATAAGCAAACAGATATTTTTAAGATATTGAATTTGTCAATTAGTTGTAAATATTTTAAGTGTAATAATCAAATTTATTAAGGAACATAATAAATATCAATGATAACGGAAGATTGTAAAAAATTCAATCCTCTTTATTTAGTCAAAAAATGCAGAAAAAAAAACTATAAAATGTATGTAAACATTAGATATAGGCTTGAAGTAAATATAGAAAAATAAAAATATTTTGTGGACAAAAATTTGTGACGCCAGTTGAAACTAATCTGTTATATATTTTTTCTTTTAATATCATGAGGTAATCATTTATTGACATAATTTTCATTTTAAATAACAAAAGAAAAAACAAATTAGTAAAACCTTAATAAAAATTCAAATATAAATTAAAATTCACATGATGATGTAACAAACACATGTAATGTGTTAAATGTCAAGTGAAAATGACATTTACAATGATCCATAATTGGCATTTAATCTTATAGTTTGACGATAGTTTTTTGGTCGACGGGATAATCAAGTAGTACCAAGTAAACTTTTAAAATTCCTACAACTTTTTTTTTTTTGAGGGGGAGGTTATAAAAAAATGCACATGGATTGGATGAAATTAATATGTATAAGAGAAGGGAGGGTACAATGATTTTAATTGATTATTTAATGTTACAACAAATATAGGCAAATTAATCTTTTAGGTAATTTTTCTTACCATTTTCCTCATTGTCATTATACATGCTACAGACTTGAATTTTGATTTGATCATAGGAAATGAGAATGAATTATCTTGCAAAAGGTTTTTTGTTTTTTTGTTTTTACTTTGTAACTTCAAATAACTGTTGTTCTCATAGCATAGCAAAATTGGTAAGTGTTATTTCTCTCTCAGACTTTGCTACAAAATTAACTGAAGCATAAGGATTGATTGTTTAATAATTATGAGAGTTTAAACCAAAGCCAGTAAGTTATTTACTTGAAAGTAAAACTGATTACTAAAGTATTTTACTAAAAAATACAATCTACTTAGACTAACTGTTTTAATGATGCATTGAATATTCTAAGGTAAATAAAAAAATTAAATTACGTATTATTAGAGTTGAAATTATTAAAAATTAAAATATAATAATTACATCGCTGTAAATAAAACATACCTATTTTTGCCACTTTGGCAAAAAGTGGCAAAAATGTATTTTTGCCAGGACGGTTTTTACCGGTTTTTTCCATGGTTTTTACCACCTTTGGCAAAAACGTGCCAACCCTACTGGAAACTAAGTTCATTTGAAACATTCTATACTGCCAAACCCAGTGGGGTCCCCTGAAACGAGGTTCATTTGAAAGATTTTCTGAAGACATAAAATCATACAAATTTGAGTTTTGTTTAAAGTTATCACATACCCAGGCAACACCGAGTGAGTTGGCTAGTTTTATTATAAAACACTGATACATTGTCAAAAATACAACTGACTCAGCTATTAATGCCAGAGGGCTTTGATTAAAATATGCACTATCTGGTTTATCAGTATAGGTGCAGATTCACGGTCGCCAGTCGCCACGTGGCGACTAAATTTTTTGCTGTGGCCACTAACTTTCGGCGTTTAAGTCGCCATGAGATTTAAAAGTAATCAATTTCTGGTATTCCCAGTCCCCATCGTGAAATGTTGATGTTTTTTTTAAAGATTAAGACCAAAACACATAACAAACATTATTATTATCTTAACATTTCAGAATGATCTGTTTAACACAGCAAACTATTAAATATATTCGAATAGCAATGTTATTCGTAACAGTTTGAATCTGATGATTTTGCATAGACTGTGATTTAAATATATATATATATATATATATATATATATATATATATATATATAAACAAATGTTTGAAGTGTGTTTTGATTTTTATACTGCAAAATAATCTCACAAATTCAGATTTTTTTTCATATGTACTTTTGTCTGGCAAAATCAAAATAAGAAATATTATTTTTCTGATATTCCCCACTATCATGATTGCTTAGCTTATAAATATTTTTTTTTTTAACCGTATCTTGCCCAACTTTATCTTCTGAATGTACTACATGATTTAAGATTTAATTAATATTCAAATTTTGTTGTACATGTGTTTATATTAAATAAATTACTTTACACTTTGAATTCCTGAGGGTTTTTTTTTTTTTTTTTTTTTTTTTTTTTTTAAGTTTTTTACCAAATATAAATATAAACACTATTGTTTTTATGCGTTTGTTTTACAATTGTAGCCACTGGATTTTTTGGGTTTAGGAGCCAGTGACTCCTTCCAAATTTTGGGAATCTGCACCTGTATTTATCAGCCAAATTCTTCGGGTTGTCATGCATGGAAAAAATCGCCATTTTGTTGCCAAAAAGAAACCCTGGTCCATCTACAACATCTGTGCCAGTTTATTTTATTATAAAACACAAAACTTTTTTATAAACACACACATCTATTTTATTATAAAATACAATTATTTTATTATAAACAAAACTATTTTATTACAAAACACAACTATTTTATTATAAAACACATTTATTTTATTATAAAACACATTCTCAAGAATACAACTGACTCAGCTATTAATACCCAGAAGGCTTTGGGGTCATTCCACATCAAATCAACCAAAAATTTTCAACATTCAACCTGAGCATTTCAGATTTTAATGAAACTTTCAGGAATCATTCTCTCTGATGATACAAATGAGAATATACTTTAAAAATTTTTTTAATCTCAGTAAATTTTCATACAATAACAATTAATTTTTTAAATTTCGAAAAACCATCATTTTTTGGCTTATATAAATGTTTTCAATTTTTAATTTCTCAAGTTCTATCAGGTGTAGAGAGTTGTTTGACCCCTCATTTTAAAGGGAATTGCACAAGGTTTAATTTGATATGCAAGTTGACTATGCTTGGTTTTAAAAAAGTTAATTTAATTTAAAAATTTTAAATTAAAAAAAAAAATAGTGTATTTTAAAAATTTTGAAAAAAAAATCTTTTTTGTAATATTATAATCTTTAAATTCTGAAAGTTTTAGAGTGGGATCTCAATGGATCAGCAGTTATAAAAAATTAATGTTTAAAATGAATAAAACAGTACTATCTTTAGCACAATCATAAAGTTGGCGAGGTGCCAACTTTAAATTTCAGCACCAACTGGTGTTTAACATTAGTTTTTTTAACATAACTGCTGACCCCATTGAGATCCCACTCTAAAACTTAAAGTTTATAATATTACAAAAAACATATATATTTTTTTCAAAATTTTTAAAAAACACTATTTAAAATTTTTAAATTAAATTAACTTTTTTAAAACCAAGCATAGTCAACTTGCATATCAAATTAAACCTTATGAAATTCTCTTTAAAATGAGGGGTCAAACAACTCTCTACGCCTGATAGAACTTGAGAAATTCAAAATTGAAAACATTTTTACAAGCCAAAAAATGATGATTTTTCAAAATTAAAAAAATTAATTGCATGAAAATTTACTGAGATAAAAAAAATAATAAAAGTATATTCTCATTTATATCATCAAGGAGAATGATTCCTGTAAGTTTCATCAAAATTTAAAATGGTCAGGTTGAGTCACTGGTTGATTTGACATGGAATGACCCTTTGATTAAAACGTACTATGTGATCTACCAGCCAAAATCACAGTGTTGCCATCCCTGGCAAAAAAATCAACATTTTGGTGCAACAAGAAACTACGGTGCATATGCGACATCTGTACCTATATTTTTTTCAATTAGTGATTGTTTATAATTTTTGCCACAGAATCACACTTTCTTAACACGTTCACTACCGGGTTAAAATTACCGGAATTTTATTTTAACCCGGTAATATTCACACCAAAAAAGTACTAAGAGCATAGAGCAATATTTGCTTTATTTAATGACAGACATTTCATGATTATATAAAATAAAAATTCCTTCAAAAATTCTGGTATGAATTTGTAATTTTGGATTAAAAATGTAATGTCAAATGAGTGCCCAAGCTATGCACTATGCATGCATACTCGGTAGCGAATGTGTTAACTGAGCAACCCCTTCTCAAAAAGTCCCCTCCCCCATAACAAAAAAGGCCAAAAATAAAACGGCAAATTTTCGTCGAAGAATTGCGAAAAAAACTCTAAATTCATTGAAAGTTCGCGAAAAAATTGCAAATTTAGTCAAAAGGCCGTGAAGAAACGTGAATTTCGTCAAAAGACCGTCTAAAAAACATGAGTTTCTTTGAAGGATCGCAGAAAAATGTGAATTTTGCTGAAGGGCTACGGAGAAAACGCAAACTTCGTCGAAAGATCGTAGAAAAAATGGTAAATTTCGTTGACAGATCGTGAAAAAAATGCAAATTTAGTCAAAAGGCCGTGAAAAAAACGTGAATTTCGTCAAAAGACCGTCTAAAAAACATGAGTTTCTTTGAAGGATCGCAGAAAAATGTGAATTTTGCTGAAGGGCTACGGAGAAAACGCCAACTTCGTCAAAAGATCGTAGAAAAAACTGTTAATTTTGTCGAAAGATCATGAAAAAATGGTAAATTTCATTGAAGGAACTAAAATAACGGCAAATTTCGTCGAAGTATCTCGAAAAAACGGCAAATCTCGTCGAATGATCTAGAAAAAACGGCAAATTTCTTCGAAGGATCACGGAAAAAACGCGAATTTTGTTCAAAGGCCAAAGAAAAATCGTGAAACTCATCAAAAGATCTGGGAAAATGGCTAATTTTGTCGACAGATTGCGATAAAAATGCAAATTTCGTCAAAGGGCCGTGGAAAAACTTGATTTTCGTCAAAAGACTAAAAAAAACTCATGAATTTCGTTGAAGGATCGTGGAAAAAATGCAAATTTCATCATAGGGCCACAGAGAAAATGTAAATTTCGTCAAATGGCCGCAGAAAAAATGCTAATTTCGTCAAAGGATCATGGAAAAAGTACAAATTTCGTCGAAGGGCCACGAAAAAAAAAAAAACGTGAATTTTGTGAAATAGTCCTGGAAAAGATGCAGCATTCCTTTAAAAAACAGCATACACACAAAGTTCTATGCTTATTAATATAGGCATAGTTTTTAATCTGGAACAATATACTAAACTAACTTTTGAAAAATCGGGTTAACTCGAACCCAATTTGCAAGAATCTACACTCATCCCAGACTTGGATCAAAAGCAGAGTTAATGTGATCTGCAACAATATTGCTGAGAGGGGATTTTCTCCCCTCCCCCCTCTGCTGCAACCTTTCAGAATATTTGCTGTGAATTTCAGAAATTTTTTTTACTCAGAAATGCTGATAAATGCTGATGCTTTAATTAACTAGCACTACAACTACAACAGCAGCAAGAATAGATTTATATGATATATTGCGTATTGCAGACTATTTTTGAAAACATTATTAGCATTGCAGACACTTGAAGATAGTTCTGCCACTGGGATTGAGATAGATGTATAATTCCCGGAAACTGTATTTTGGCAATTTTTTTTTTTGTTTGGCTTCTGTGCTCATGCCAGACTATTGTTTTCTAATATGGTGCCATCTTGGAATCATGGGAAATGCATTATTTATTGTTGATGACATTTTAGGAAACACAGATTTTACAGCATAAATTTAATGGGAATTGAAAACAGGGTTTCCGGCTTTTAGCCAGGCCAAAAAAAGCCGGCCGGCTTTTTTTGGTTTTAACTACTTAATAAAAGCCGGCTTTAATTGAAAAAGGCCGGCTTTTATTAAAAAAAGGTAGTTTACAGCTAATTCACATTAAATTTACATTAATTTATTTTTAATGCACTAATAAATATTTCCTACTTAAAAATTTATAAACTTCTATTAAACTTTATCTAATAAGCAAGTCTTTATATCTGCTAGAAGACAACTATAAAGGCTATATGTCTAAAAGAAAATTGAAATAATTGGAAAAGAATATATTAAATTAGACCGCAAGCTGCTATTTTGAAATTGTATTTTACATAGCTCGACATACACTATACATTTTAAAGCAGGGTTGGCACGGTTTAAACCAAATGGTTTTTTTCTGAAAAAAACCAATTGGTTTTTTTGTTAATTTTTTTAAAGATTTTTTTCTTATATAATTAAGTTTTCAAATTATTTGATGTACAAATAACTTCTACTTCTAACTGAACAGCTCAACTCATTTCAGCAGTCAACCTGCATAAGTCACAGTTGCATCATAGTTGCACCTAGAGTTGTGGGTTTTCCGGAAAATTTTGAAATGGAAAATTTTCTAGGAAATTTTCCAAAAATTTTCCAGAAAATTTTCTAAGCCACTAAATTAATAAAGTATTGTAAAATTAAACTCTCGTTCACTAGAGGCTGCAAATAAACAAAACTGGAGTATTTTCATCAACTCTGGATGTGATGCGGTTTTGAGTTTTCCCCTTCCAACAAAAAACAATAAGCAAAAAAATTAAATAATTAGCAAATCATAGAAATTGTGATTTATAAGTTTTCAATCATGTGTAAAGCTGAAAAGTTAAAATATAATTATTCTTTAAGGTGGTTCTCAAATGATCAGCTGAACAACACGAAACTTTCTGACACAATTTCTTACTCATTTTTAAACCCAAAGGCATAAAATTGGCAGGCCTGATTATTGAAGCGATTTGCAAATGAAACGAGTTTTCCATTTTTTGATAAATAAATTACTCATCGAGTTATAGGCAATTAGTGTCATGTGACAACACATTTTCTCCTTTCTGGCACAAGAATTCGGCTCAAAACTAAAGGTGAAAATAAAGAAATTCGCTTAGTAGCCACTGGCCAGTAGGTTGATTTTTAAGTAGCCAATAACTGGCTAGTGAGGAATTTGTTTAGTAGCCAGTAAGTACATTTATGTCACTGAATATTTAATTTTTTAAAAATATGACTTCCCTGTAAACAAGTAATTTATGTACTAAATAAAAATATTTTAATTTATATTGTTTTGAATAAACTTTAGATATTAATTTTCAATCTATTTTAAATTTAAAAATAAGTTAACAGCAAAGTTATAGTACACAACATGCTTATGTAGCTAACTACATAAGTCACACTAAGCTTAGGTACTTGTGTAGCTAATTACATAAGTACTTTTTTTGGTATAATTAATATTTGAAAATAATAAAATAGGTATATTTATGCACTAAATAATAACCCACAGCATGATATCACACATGCACAATCTGTGGTCAGCGGGCCAAAAGTGACCAACATCTCCAGAAATTCAGGAATTGTGTGCATTTCACCCATTAGTTTCGGAAAAAATTGCATACTTTGTCATTCAGGAGCGTGGAAATAATTAATTTCATCGATCGTGCATGTAAAAATTATGAATTTCGTTGATCGGGTGTGTAAAAATCATGAATATCGTTGATTGGGTACGTAAAAATCATGAATAATGCCGATTGAGAGCAGAAAAATCATGAATTTCGTTGATCAAGTTCGTAAAAATCATGAATTTCATGATTCGAGAGCGTAACAATCATGAATTTCGTCAATCAGGCACGTATAAATCACCAATTTCATCGAATGGGTGCTTAAAAATCATGAATATTGTCGAGTGGGTGCGTAAAAATCGTTAATTTTGTCGAACGGGCACAGAAAAATCATGAATTTTAGGGAAAAAAGGAAATTTGAAAATCTTGCATTTGGCTAGTTGTTTCCATATTTTTAATGGGCAGTTTTTCAAGTTTAATCGCCGAGTGGCGACTGGCTAGTGCTTATTTTCACCTTTACTCAAAACGCCAACTTTGATAGTGTTTTCTGTAGGATCTTCTGTCCTTACCAAAAAAATGGAAGACGTATTTCGATTACAAAGTTTCTGAATTACAACACCTGCCTATTTCATGCGTTTCTGAACAAAAATTTATTAAAAGATGTGTCTGAAAGCAGCCCCTTTGGATTTGAGAACAGCCTTAATAACTATTATGCATATATAATCAGGGGTGATTGTGGGTTCATGAAAAAATACCTGAAATTTTAGCAAGAAAATATTTCTGTATGGAGAGAGGGGGGAGGGAACAAATAATTTATTACAGGGAGGTCAAAATATGAAAAATGTGAATTTTAATTAGGTTTAGCAATCATATGAAATTGCTATTTTATTTTTATTTTATGAATTTAACTATCAGAAAAAACAAAACTTCTGTATTGAAAATGAAAAAAATACCTAAATTCAGGTATATAACCTGAACACAATTACCTCTGTATAATGTCTCAGTAATTAATTTAAAAATACCATATTTTGCAAAATATCAAATAACAAGAGAAATGGGTGATTCATTTTCTGTGAGTGCTCTTTTATTATGAAAGGGTGAATTGACTTGTTATGAGTTGCAAATTAAACAATATGACAAATCTTAAGTTAGAATTATAACATGTAGTTTTTGTTTAAGTGGTACAGAAATTGAATAATAAAAGAAAATATGGAAAGTTCACATATGTCCTGTAAAAAATTTACTAAAAAATTGCCAGTTACACATTAAAAATTTTCCGGAAAAACATAGTGGAAAATTTTCTAGAAAATTTTCCATTTTGGAAAATTTCCCATGGAAAATTTTCCACCCCACATCTCTAGTTGCTCCTGTGTATGCACCTGTGTATGAATGGTCCAAGAGTTAGCATTTGAGAACAAAAAATGTCTAATTTTGGTAGAAGAAAAGATTTAGTTTGGTTATATTTTAATGAAGTAAAAAATGATAAAAGGAAAGGTTGTAGAGCTAGATGCAAAAATTGTAATAAAGAAATGGAAGGTCAAGTAGCTAGGATGAAGAAACACATTGAAACTTGTAATAATTCTCATCATCATTCTGATTCTGATTCTGTTGATAATGGTAAGTACTTATTTTATCATTATTATTGCTGCTATTATTTTTAATTTTGAAAGAAAATTGTTAAAAATTTGTTAATAAGTTAAATATTTGTTAAATTCAAAATTTTTAATTTATCTCTAAAATTACAAGTAATGCATATTGAGAACACATTATGTATATCTTCATTCAGATGATTCTAAACTCTTATAAAAAAATTACATTATTATTTGAAATGCTATTTGATTGAGAAGATAAATTATAAAAATCACATATATTATTATTTAATTTGCATATGCTATTTGATTTTAGAAAGTTATATTCTATGAAATAAAAAATATTTATGTAATTCTAAGTAACGAAATTTTGGAAAAAACAAGAAAATTTTAAATAGACATTTTTTTGTTAGAGAACTTTATTTTGATAATCTTAAAATTACATTTGATAAAAGTTTGAAAGTTTTACAAATTAATCATATTATTAAGAACAAATTATGTGATCAGAACTGTTATTAAATGAAATTGTTAATTTTTAATTTATGCATGGCTCTTAGAGATTAACTAAGTTTTCACCAATCATAAATATCCAAAATTATAAAAGACATGGTAATTTTATCTCGAGTATTAAATAAATTATCAAAAATAAATATATCAATATGATAGAGATGTTTACTTTGCAGTAAAACAAAGAAAAAAAAATGTCTTTGTATTGAATTATTGTTAATTATATGATTATGATTTTTGAAGTAATATGTTCTGTATCATTAAGCAATTCTTATTTTTATTTTTGTGTAGATGATGTGTCAGTGTCACTATCCAGTATTTCAAGTTCTTTGGATTCAGCAATAACACAAAGAGCAACAAGTGAAATTGGTTCTTTAAAAAGGAAAAGAGATACTATGGACTTTTTTGTCAGTAAATCAACACCATCTCAAAAGCAAATGTTTGATGAACAAGTTGCTAGGTTTATATATGCTACAAATGCGGCATTTAGCACTGTAGAGCATCCTGAGTTTATTAAAATGGTTCAGAGTTTCCGCCCAGAATATTCTCCACCATCAAGAAAACAAATTGCTGGGGATTTATTAGATCATACTTACAGCAAAGAAAAAGAAAAATGTGCAAATATATTAAAAAATGAAGTTGTCACATTAGGATTAGATGGATGGTCAAACATTCCCAACGAACCTGTGATCTGTGTTACTTTAACAACAAAAGACGGGAATACATACTTAGCAGACACTATTGATACATCGGGAATTGCTCATACAAGTGAAAATCTGTATGATATTGCGACTACAACCATTAATAAATGCCAATCGGAATTTCAATGTTTAATACAAGCATTAGTGATAGACAATACTGGAAATGTCCGAAAAATGAGGGATATGTTTGATGAAAAAGAAGAGTTTAATATTATTACTTATGTATGTGCAGCCCATATTTTTTTTTAATTTACTGGCAAATGATATAAGTTATCCAAATGTAAAAGAACAAATTTTGCATGTAATCAAATACTTTAGAAACAACCAATATGCAAATGTGTGCAGTGTGCTTCAGAAAAGATGCAAGTACATCAAAACTAATAATGCCTTGTGAAGTTCGCTGGAACTCATTTGCTGACGCTTTAGACAGCTATCTGAAATCATGGTCAGTTCTTGTAACTATATGCGAAAATAATAAAGACAAAATTGATAAAAATATCCAAAGTCTAGTTTCAAACATTTCATTGAAAAGAAATGCTGAAGACTATTTTCAACAATTAAAGCCAATTAGTGTAGCTTTAGATAAAGTACAAAGCCAAAATTGTACAATTGGAGAAACTGTTTTTCTTTTTAAAAATTTAAAAAAACAGATGGAAGATTTGAAACTGAATAAAGACATTATGAAAAAACTAGATACTCGTTATAAAATGGCAATAACACCAGCCCATCTTCTTGCTTATCTGTTGGATCCAAGAGCCAAGGATGCTGATCTCGAATTGTCATCGGAGGAAAAAAAAGAAGCATTGGAATATACTAAAACAAAATTTCCCAAAAACAATTTATTATCTCTGATACTAAAATTTTGTGCCAAAAGTTCTCCATTTCAAAGATATCTTTTTGAGAATGATTTTAGTAAAGATGTATCAGCTATAGAATGGTGGCATATTCAAGAAAATGAAATCAAGAAGTTCAATGATGGTGTGTTGAAAGAAGTTGAAACGATTCTTACTGCAAAAGCGACTACTGCAAATGTAGAGAGAATTTTTTCTTCATTTGGTGTTGTACAATCAAAGTTACGCAACAGACTGGGTTTACAAAAAGCGGCAAAACTTGTTTTTTTGTTTAAAACATTAAACCCTAATAATCCTGTTTATTAACATAGAATCTTTATAGACATGTGTCGTACTTCCATTTTCTTAAAATTTTGAAAATTTATTCAATTTCCATGTTTTTAAAATGTTTCTTTTATATATATTTTTTAAATATATTTCAATTTAATTTTCTTACTGAAATTCAATTTGTTTTTTTAAATTGAATAAAAAAGTAAGTCTCACTTTCTTTTCTTTGCATTATTTTTATTTAAAAAAAAAATTAGTATAGCATACCAAGGTAAAATTCTACATTATATCTTTATATTCTTATGTAACACAACTAAGTGTTGCTTATTAAAATGAAAAAATATAGGAAGGCAATAGATTAAGTCTTTAAAGAATTTAATATAAATCTTGCAATTAAATACTATTAAAAACTTTTAAGTATCAACATTAAGATACAGAATCCATTCTATGAATGCAATATGAAATACATAAACATATTAATATGTTTTATAAGTGTGCTAAATCATTTGGTAAACATGAATTACAGGTTGCATTTGGAAATATGTATATATAAAACAGCAATTATTTCTTCAACTTTTTTAAAAAGTAATCTTTAAAAATTATTTAAAACTTATCACCATTACTGTAGAACCTGACGGCACAAGTGATCATGTTCTATGTATTACATAGGAAACTTTTGTATATATATAACTGTTTTGAATTTGAATGTAAATGATGTTAGCTCAGCTCTAAATAAAATTTAATGATTTGAATTTGTACATAATTAATAACAATTGTTTATTTATTTTGTTTAAACTGTTTTCAGAATATATATATATATATATATATATATATTGTTATTGTAATATTAATCATTCTTGTCAATGTTAAATTTTATTTACTGATGTGCATATATGTAATTAAAAAAAGATAAAAAAAAAAACCCGGTTTAAACCAAAAAAACCTGGTTTAAACCAAAAAACCCGTTTTTTTTTAAAAAAACCCGGTTTTTTGCCAACCCTGTTTTAAAGATTATATTTAATTAAACAATAACAAATCACCACCATCAAAACTGAAAAATTCATACATAACTGCTATTTACTTTTAAAATAGAAGATTAAAACTTACTAATTTATATATTTAATAAATGAAATTATCATGTATAATACGTGAGAGCATTCATATATAGTTAGCAATCGGTATTCTAATGTCTTATAAAAATATATGGTACTTTTCGGTTAGCCGGGGGCCAGTGAAATATGTACATACAGTCGAACCCCGCTATAGTGAACCGTCTACGGACCCAGAAATATGTCCACTATAGCCGATGGTTCACTATATCCAAATTCTTTAAAAATAAAATATTGTTTGCATATGATTGCTATTATTGATTTTTTAGTATATGATGTATTGTTAAAAATAATGATTGCTATAATACGTTATTTACTTACAAATTATTAACTAATTAAATTGACAATAAATCAAATAGTAAAAAGAAAAAAGTTACTTACTAAAACATGATTTTATTTTTACATTCTATGGAAAAAATTTGTGACTTTTGATTGAATGCAGTTCGATTTTATGTAGAGTTCATCAATTTTCTTATCAACAATTAGTAAAGAATCTAATATTTTTTGGTCCACATTTTCTGTAGAAAAAAACTGTTCAGGATATTCGCTGCCTATTTCACTTCCGATAAGGAAGGTGCCGAAATTTCAAATTCTTCTTCAATATCGTCTTCTAAGTATTCTTCAACATTATTCTTTTGTTTTACTTCAGATACAATGCCTTCATCTGTGGGGGTACCAGAAGTATACACTTCATTATCGCAAGATTCGAAATTCTCAATAACGTCCCTTGGAAAAATGTACCCATTATGCTTTTTCAGCCACAGAGCTATTGGTAAGATTTCTTCATCATCTTCGTCCTCCACGTTGACATCTTTTCCTTCCCACAACACATCTTTCGAAAGACCTGCACGTCGGAAACAGTTGCGGATTGTTGCTGATGTCACCTGTCTCCATGACTTTTCCAACAAAACGACTGCTCCAAAAGTGAGATGCTGTATTCCGTATTGTTCTCTTCATAGTTCTTCAAAATACACATCACTAGCTGTTTACTATAGTAGGAGTTCAGGCTGCTAATAACGCCCTGTTCCATGGGCTGTAGCACAGAAGTCGTGTTTGGAGGCAAAAAAACGAGCTTCATGCATTTCACATTTTCTAAGTGGGGATGAAATGTGCAATTGTCGACAAGGAGAACAATTTTACGTTTTTGCTTCAACAAATCATTGTCCCATTGTCGAAGTTCTTAAAAACTGGTAGCCATCCAGGATTTTTGATTAGTTTTGTAATTAACGGGCAGATTTTTAACATTTTTAAAACACCTTGGTTTTTGGGATTTACTCACGACAGTTAATTTTCGCTTTTCTGAACTGTTCATATTTGCACATACAAGAACAGTTATTCTCACTTTCGAGAGATCTCCGTTAGTGCACTTTTCTCCTTTAAATTTTAACATCTGATCGGGAGTCATTTTGTAAAATAATCCAGCTTCGTCAGCATTAAAAATATCCTTCTCTTCATAACCCTGGATTGCATCCGGCCACACTTGAGCTTTCGACTTTTCCATATCTGATGCACAAACACTTGCTGCTTCACCAACAATCTTTCCACAAGAAATATTGTTCCGTTTTTTGAACCTATCCAGCCATCCATTAGAGCACACAAAACTGTTTTCCTGTCTCCGAATTTTTCGGCAAACTCATTCGCTTTAATTTGAAGCATGGGTCCGATCAAAGGAAGATTTCTATCCTGCTGAATGGTGAACCATTTTAATAGAGCTTCCACATTTTCTTTTTCAGCCCGACGTAGTTTCTTCGAAGAATCCAAATTTTTATTGTGTGCAGCAAGAGTCGCACTGCGCTTTTTCCAAATGTTCGAAACTGTAGATTTTGACAAGGAAAATTCCTATCACAGTGCCGATTGATTTGTTCCATCTTCAATACGTTTAATTATTTTAACCTTATCATCAATCAAAAATACTTTTCTTTTTAAAAAATTGGCCATTTTTACAAAATTTTTAGCTGCTCTTGAAAAAACGTCTTCTTATCTCAAATCAATCAAAAGAATAATCAAGAGAGACACTGTAAAACGAAGGACATTCTCGGACTGTTCTGATTATACCGAGGGGCGAGGGACAAAGTTAGCAAGTGAATATCAGAACTTATTCCTAGAATTAGGGAGAAACGAAGAAGAGAGGTTTGTTCCTGTAATAGGGAGAGGAGGGGAAGAAGAAGCATGTGCTGTTTAAGCGATGAGCGTGAAGAGTGAAATTTGACACAATATAAAGCCATGTCATCATTTGCAGTCACAACTAGTGCAAGTTTAAAGTTGGAGAATTGAAAAAAAAAATTGGGGAAATAAAATTTGAGTCCACTATAAACGAATTACCAAAATATCAGCTGTCCACTATAAGCGTATAAAATAACATTAGTTAAATGGGAGTTCGGACGGGACCAGCAAAAAAGTTCACTATATCCGAGTGTTCACTATATCCCGAGTTCATTATAGCGGGGTTCGACTGTATATAAATACATATGTATATTCATATATATGTATATATATACATACATATATGTATATATATGTATATGCATCTATATGTATACGTAGATATGTGTATATAAGTGTGTGTGCTTATATATACATGTATATATATCACTGGCGCCCGGCTAACCGAAAAGTACCAAATATATTTTAAAGAGTTTTTTATCTAGTAAGCAATTACATAACTCATTCAAGTTAAGTTCATATGATCAGATTAAATCATAGAATGATCAACATTGAAAGAGGAATTAGGAAGAATGCATAATATTTGAGAAGATTTTAGCTCATGTAAGTGTATAAAATAGAGAGAACAATTTAAAAAAAAAATTCAAAATAAAACTTGTTGAAATAAAAGTAATGGCTTTATGTATAATTTGAAATATTTATGAGAAAAAAAATAAAATTTTCATATCAGTAGCCCTAGTAACAGATTTTTATGTATCTGTGTCAATCTGCAGCAAAACAAAATTTATCTATGACGTAACAATGTCTACTACCATAAGAAATAATAGTAACCCATAAAATAAACAAAAGTTGCATTTACAAAGAAAATACAATAAGAAGATTACAGTAATCTAGAGACAAAAAAAAAATATATGTATTATTATTATTTTTAAGCTATTAGATTAATCTTTAAGTCTAAAATTTGCAGTGCCCACTGTCATGTTGCATAATTTCTACTAGTGGGTCAATAGCACTTAAAATTAGTTTATTAATAAAATATGTAATTAAACAACTACTGTCCTATTTATTTAAAGCAGTAAAACTGAAAAAAAAAAAGCATAAATTATTTTTTAAAGCTTGTATTTAAAAAATACAGCAATAGTTAAGCAGTGAGTATGACTTTTTAAAATTTAGCTAACATATTTACAATTCTGACTCAAATCACCAGTTAGCTATCTGTTATTCCAACATTAATGTCTTCATTATTGAGAAATTAGGTTATTTATTAAATTATAACTTAGTAAAATGTCTTTTAAATTAGTTTAAAAACACTTAAAAATATACAGTTTATAAATAAAATGCTTCACTGTATAAAAGCCAATTTTGGCCAAAAAAGGCCAATAAAAGCCAGTTAAAACCAATAAAAGTCACTTGCGTGGCTTTTATTAATTTTAGCCGGGTTTTCTTGCAACCCTGATTAAAAATCTGCTGAACTAGCCCCTTCAAAGCTTACCCTCCCCTCTTACAAATATTCAAAACATTCACATACAAATTTTCAAAAAATTGATTTTAATAATGTATATAATCAACAGATTTAAATCAATGAACTCTGATTTCGTATGTATTTATGTATTAATGAAGTTATTGATTTTATTTTTGTATTAAATATATATATATATATATATAAATATACAATAATAATTTTTTATATCATTTAATTTTACAGCTTTTACCTTCAAGAAACACAGCACCCAGTGCGTTATCTACTTTACAAGGGTATGGACATAGACCAACAGCGTCATCATCAAATTGGGACCATAATGTTGAGCCTGCAACTCCTAGTCACCCTTCTTTTAGTGGCTTGAATTTAAACTCAGTTGATGAAGAAGATGAATTTTTGTATGGTGATTCTAATTCGGTTCCAGAAGAACAAATATCTATTCAGAAGGATTCAGTCATAAACAATACAGGCAGATTTAACAGTGAATGGTCAGATGAAGATCCCTATGAGGAAACACGTGCATCTACTCTTAGCAAATTAAATTCTAGACTTAAGAAAAATCTTTCAGATTATGACTCTCAAAATAAAATTCAAGAGAGTATAAAATTCCCTCCTATTAAAAGACAAGAAATTATTATCGAAGATACTGCTCCTGTGGCAGAAATACAGCAAAGATATGTGTCTCAGAAATTAGAGTCTCATCGCTCTGTTTCATCGCCAGTAGTAGAGAAAAATGAGCTTCCTGAAATAAGCTCTGCTTCAGTTAAAGTAAAATCAATGTATCATGTTGCTGCTGAAATCTTAAAGAAAAAAACTGCTGAAAAAAAGAATGTTGTAGATAGTAATTCAAGTGAAAGATTAGGCATATTTCCTGGAACGTCTAAAAATGTTTCTGAACTTGATAATGAAGTTTTGAAAACTAATAAACCAGCTGCTCAAAGGTTAAACCCAAGAATAATAAATAAAAAACATGTAGATAATATTAGAGATTATATTGCAGGACCACAGCGAAAGAGATCTCACCCTCCTGAAGAATTTCCATCTGAAAAACATGCTAGATATGAAACCTCAAGAAATTTTTCTCCATCAAGACGTCATTCACCACATAGACCTTCATTTCCGAGTAATAAATATAAATCTGAAAGGGATCATACAAAATATGACTCTGCCTATTCAAGTCGTAGATCTCCAAGTTTTGACTCTGAGAAGCGTTATTCTAGGTATACAGAAAGTCGCAGGCGATATTCACCTAGTCCTAAAAGATGTTCACGTAGTCCTGATTATAGACGTAGAAGATCCCGTGAAAGAAGTACTGATTACAACAAATATAAAGATAGATCACGAAGGTCTATGTCCAGAAGTCCTGGATATTACTCATCCAAAAGTAAAACCAGTGATAAGAAAAAAATACCAAGATCACCTAAGAAATCTGATTACTACTCTAAAAAGAAAGAAAAATCAGGTTATAGTTCTGGTGATTCATTTTGTTCCCTTTCACTTGGCAGTAGTTCAAGTAGTTCTGATAGCTCTGATGAAAGCTCAGATGAAAAGAAAAGCTCTAAGAAACCTCCTGTAAAGACAGATCCAAAAGATAATAGGAAGCTTGAAGATGAAATAGCTAATTTAAAAAGCTTAGGTGCTGATCCTTCAACATTACCAGCTAATGACATATCAAAAAAAATATCTGATATTTTTAATATTGATGGGACTATACTGGATCCTGCAAGTATTCATCACATACTCAATGCTGTGCAGCCACCTAACAAAGAACATCAATATTTAATTAACATCCTAGAACAAACTCATCAGCTTCAACAACAGCAACAACAACAGCAACAACTTCAACAACAGCAACAACAACAGCAACAACTTCAACAACAGCATCAAATTCAGCAACAGCAACTTCAACAACTTCAACAACAGCAACAACAAGAACTTCAACAACAGCAGCAGCAACCAATGCTAGCTTCAGATTCCTTGGCATACTCTACAGTGCCTTCTGCACCTGTGCAGTATATGCCCTCTCCCTTTTCACCAGTGATTCCTGCTGCAACATTTCCTGCTCCTGTAGTAGCAACTCCTCCTCGTGAATATGGACCTTATTTGCAAATGCCATCAGTTCCATCAAATGATTCTCAGTATGTTACTAATCTTGCGTCAAAAAGTGGGAATCTTGCGTCAAAAATTGGGAATATAATGAGGCCTGCCACACTTAGAACTATTCCATTGTCAGATCCCCCTGCTTCAAATGCTAATAATATAATAGCCATTGTTCCTCAAGAATCAAAGTCATCCGTGCAACCTTCTAAGCAATCTTCAGAAAATAAGACTATTAATTTAACAGAAAAAGGGGCTGAGAAGAATACTAGCTCATCTTCCAGATTTACTAAGGAGAGTACTTCTGAGCAGGATAAAAGTACTTCTGAACAAAAAAAGAGTAGTACTTCTGAACAGAATAAACTTTTAATAATTGAAAAGTTTAAAAAAATGAAAGCTGAGAGAGCCAGAGCTCTTAACAAAGCAAAGAGTGCATCTGAAGATCTTGACTCAATGCGAAAAATGTTAGATGTGACATTTGGAAAGAAAATTAGTGCAAATGAAAAAGTAATTTATTCAAAATGTAAGAATCAATTCAATTTTGCTTTAGATATGGCTAGCCAGAAAAATAAAGAAGCAAGACGTGCAGATGAAAATCTTAACAACTTTAAGGCTAGATTACCTACAGCTCTGCAGACTGAAGTATCAAAAATTAGACTTGAAGTAAGAGTAATTTGATTGTTCAATTTCCATTTATTAATTTTATAATTTAAAACAGAATTTTAATGTAGTGTGACTGTGTTTCAAAATTTTCTAATGAATGTGAAGCTATTTATTACCTATTCTGAAAACTAAAAATATATTACTTTTAGTACAGTATGCCAGGTATCCCATAAATTTTAACATTTCAAAAATTCTTAAAAGTGGGAAGAATTGGCTCAGTAGCAGAATTTTCTGTGTCAATCTGTAACAAATCAAAATTTATCTGCAATCCAATAATGCTTAGTGATGGGCAATTCTCGAAAATTCAATAATCTATAAAAATTGCCATCGTATAAAATAACAATAGATTCCCAAATTCTGCTGGATGTTGTACGATTGATTGTTGCACCGATAAGCTAAAAATAGTAATTGCAAAGCTTAGCGATCAAAGCAGGAAATTTTATCGTAATGATGGGAATAGATCAATAATTCTGAAATCGTTTGCAATGATTTATTTTTTATGTTTGATAGGAATGAGAAAATAAAGATGAATGTTAGATTAAGATCATAGACAGTAGCTCAACAGTCATGGGGCTGTTACTTTTCCAACTTACAATTCCATCTTACTTAATATAATAGCACTTTTTCTCCCAGGTCTCCGGGTGCCTTTAAAGACTTCAAGAAGAGTCTTATCCCTCTTTATTGCTAAGGCTTCTGCTGTCCACCATATACATGCTTTTCAATTAGGTGATTCACTATATCTGGAGGCACGGCAGTGCTTCCGCCAAGTCGAAAAAGAACGGCCGTAAGCATACTTTTCTGGAAGCAACTCAGGGCACTTTTAACCCCCCCATATCTCTGTGCTGGAGTATCCCAAAAATTTGAAACTTCGTTTTTCTAGAGTATTTGGCACACAGGACCAAAATTTAAAATTACAACTTTCTGTCTTTTCTAGTTCAGACGATATATGAACTCAAACATTCGATTTTTTGTCATTCACTCACTCACTCGTTCTCGCGTCATCAAAAAGATTAGGTAGATTAGGTAGCCCTAGAAACTTGACATTTGGAAAAAAGGTAGTTTTTAGGATACAAAGAAAGGAAAAATTATAAAATCCGTAAAATTCGAAAATTCAACAAATTCCATCAAAATTGAAAATGGAAAATAATACGATCTTGTAGTCTTAGAAACTTAAGATTTGGTGTGAACAGTGTTAGAAATTGGGAATTCTAAGTAAGGCGTCAAATGATGCCTGCAATTTTTTTCCTAGGTGCCAAACTGCATTTCATGGTTGCAATTTATGTTATATCATATTTTCTCATTTCTTTTCGAACCCATGTTAACAATAATATTGTAAGTATCTTTATGTGTTAAAGGGCAAGGGGGCTGTACATATCAAACATTTTATCTCTGTGTTAATCACTAAAACAAAATAAAAACTGGCTTTCTATAAAATTTTAAAACAGCATTAAACTACAATATTTGAATTCTAGAAAAATGTTTAAATAATTCTTTTTATAAAGCTAATAGGCATACAAGCAATTATATCCATAGAAAGAAAATTTGAACTGTTAGATACAACCAGGTATAAGCTCTGAAATTCACAGTAAATTTTCTGAAAAGTTACAGCAGAGGGAGGGGGGGGGGGATCCTCTCTCACCACTATTTTTGTTGTTGTAGGTCGGATTAACTTGCGATTTCAGGTTGAGTTGTAGATTCCTGCAATTTGGGTTAATCCGATTTTTCAAAAGTTAGTTCAGTATATTGTTTCTGATTAAAAACTGCCTATATTAACAAGCATAGAACTTTGTGTATGTCTGCTGTTTTCTAAAGGAATGCTGCATCTTTTCCTCTACTATTTCACAAAATTCATGTTTTATTCATGAACCTTTGATGAAATTAGCGTTTTTTTTTCTTTTTCTGCGATCCTTTGGCAAAATTCATGTTTTTTTCGTGGCCGTTTAATGAAATTTACGCCTTTTTCTTGATCCTTTCACGAAATTAGCAGTTTTTTCCACTATCTTTTGATGAAATTGGCGTTTTTTTTTCGTCCATTTGACAAAATTTGCATTTTCTCCGTGACTTTTTGACGAAATTCACATCTTTTTCCACGATCCTTCAACGAAACTCATGTGTTTTTCGACGAAATTCATGTTTTTCTGCAGCATTTTGACGAAATTCACGTTTTCCCGCGGGCTTTTGACGAAATTTGCGTTTTTATCGCAATCTGTCCACAAAATTAGCCATTTTCGAGATACTTTGATGGATTTCACATTTTTTCCTTGGCCTTTAGACAAAATTCGCATGTTTTCCCCCGATCCTTCAACGAAATTTACCTTTTTTTTTTCGAGATTCTTCGACGAAATTTGTCATTTTTTGGCGATCCGACGACGAAATTAACAGTTTTTTCCACGATCCTTTGACGATGGTGCCTTTTTTTCCGTTGCCCTTCAGTGAAATGCGTATTTTTTCGTGATCCTTCAACATAACTCTTGTTTTTTTATGGCTTATTGACGAAATTCCCGTTTTTCCATGGCCTTTTGAACAAATTTACATTTTTTTTCGCGATCTGTCAACGAAATTAACCATTTTCCGTGATCTATTAATGAATTTCACGTTTTTCCGCAATTCTTCGACGAAGTTTGTCGTTCTTTCAGGATCCTTCGACAGAATTCGCCGTTTTTTTCGAGATCTTTGGACAAAGTTTGCCGTTTTTTCGTGCGATCCTATGACGAAATTCGCCGTTTTTTCAGAATATTTGACAAAATGATTTTGCGATACTTAGAAGAATTTACGTGTCCCAACTCCAATATTTTGCGTTAAAAAAAGCTAGTCGTCAAATTTGACGACCAGGTATAATTTTGTGGTTGTCAAATGCAATAATTTAGTTGCATTTGGCGACTAACGACCGCTAATTTCTAACCCTGGGTGTGAAGGTAGTGTTTAGCATCCAAAAAAAGAAAACAACAAAATTGAAAAAATCGAAAAATTTCAAATAATTTCATTTTGTTGCGCTAGAAACTTGGAATTCGGAATAAAGGTAGTATTTAGGATACAAAATAAGAAAAAATTAAAAAATCCGGAAACTTCTAAAAAAAAAAAAAAAATCGAAAAATTTGAAAAAAATTAAAATAATTCGATCTTTTAGCCTTAGAAACTTAAAATTCACGGTAAAGAAAGTGTTTAGGATTCAGAATAAGTTAAAATAAAAAACGCAATAAAATTCGAAAATAAAATAAAAAAAACACAAATTGCACAAATTGTGCTTATTAGTTGCTAAAATCAGTGTAAAAATTGTTTTAAACTCATAAAAGAGCTAAATTCCTACAAAAGCTACTAAAGCTTTTACACTGATTTTAGCAACTAATAAGCACAATTTGTGCAATTTGTGTTTTTAAAATACTAGTTAACAGTGTAGTGTCCAAATGGATTCAATTGTAAAATAAAAAAATCGAAAAATAAGGAAAATTTGAAAATAATTCGATTTCATAGCGCTAGAAACTTAAAATATTTTAAGATACTAAATAAGGAAAAATTAAAAAATATGGATAATTCGAAAAATACTCATAAATTAGTACAGACGATATATGAACTCAAAGTTTCGATTTTTTGTCACTCACTCACTCTTGCGTCATCAAAAAGATTGGGTAGTTCCCGCAGCCATAGAAACTTAAAATTTGGAATAAAGCTAGTGTTTCGGATACAAATAAAGCAAAAATTATAAAATCCGGAAAATTCCAATAAAAAACATTTGAAAATTCAACAACTTCGAACAAATTGAAAATTGAAAATAACACTATCTTGTAGTCTTAAAAACTTAAAATTTAGTGTGAAGGTAGTGTTTAGAATTCAGAAAAAGAAAACATCCAAAACACAAAAAAAAAAAAAATCTAATAAAATCTAAAAATTGAAAAATTTCAAATAATTTGATTTTGTTGTGCTAGAAACTTGGAATTCGGAATAAAGGTAGCATTTAGGACAAAATAAGAAAAAATTAAAAATCTGGAAAATTCGAAAAAAATTGAAAAAATTAAATTAATTTGATCTTAGCCTTAGAAACTTAAAATTCCCAGTAAAGATAGTGTTTAGGATTCAGAATAAGTTAAAATAAAAAGCAATAAAATTAGAAAATAAAATAAAAAAATCGAAAAATAAGGAATATTTGAAAATAATTAATTTCATAGTGCTAGAAACTTGAAATTTGGAATAAAGGTAAGATTTAAGATGCTAAATAAGGAAACATTAAAAAATATGGATAATTTGAAAAAAATAAAATCAAAAATTTCAAAAATTAAAAAAACAAAAAAGAAAGTAAGAAGAAAAAGAAAACGTGAGAAATTGAAAATAATATGATCTCGTAGTCTTAGAAACTGAAAATTTGGTGTAAAGGTAGTGTTTAGGATTCAGAGAAAGAAAAATTTAACAACACAACAAAAATCGAAAATAAAATAAAATAAAAAAATCGAAAAAAAAAACTGAAATTTGAAAATAATTCAATTTTGTAGAGCTAGAAACTTAAAATTTGGAATAAATGTAGTATTTAGGATACAAAAAAAGAAAAATAAAAAATCTGCAAAATTCGAAAAAAAAATTCAAAAATTCGAAAAATTGAAAAAAATTTGATTTTGTAGCTTTAGAATTTAAAATTCGGCGTAACTGAAAATTTGGTGTAAAGGTAGTGTTTAGGATACAGAAAAAGGAAAAATTAAAACACAATAAATTCGAAAATAGAATAAAAAAACTCGAAAAAGATCGGAAATTTCAAAATAATTCGATTTTGTAGCACCAGCTCATCATTTAAGCAAAGAATTGGAGAAGGGATGCATTAAGCTGGGCTTTCCCACACTGTTCTCATTTACGTGTGCATTGTTTATCCATTTCGAAGATCAGAGGAGGAAACAGTCTCATTCATCATCGATCTTGTGTGATACGTCACTAAACGTAAGGTCAAACTTGATGATTTATGATTTAAATCTATTTTTCACGATGTATCAATGCATTGCTCAGAGCTACTTCTCAGAGACTTTTTTCTATGCTAAAAGCAACTAAATGTTTATATTTCGACACATTCTTTTTACAACTTCTTAGCATACCGGATTTACATCTCCTATAAAAATCTCAAAACGTTCAGATGACCAGAAATACTTTAAAAAAATAATATTTGCAAAATTTTTGCTCAGAATGGGAAAACATGGGCTGCTTTGGCTCATGTTTTCATGAACAAATATGCATATTTTTCCATGAAATTTTTACGCATGCTTCAAAATTGTTACATTTATAACCAGTAAAAATTTCAAAGAGTTTGTATGATAAGAACTTTTTTTTTTTTTACAATGTTAATGATCCGACGTGAAAACAAGATTGTAATGAGAAGAAAACACATTTCTTTTACAACTAGATATCAATATTTTTTCATGAATTTTTTATAAACCGTCATATTTGTAAGCAATAAAAATTCAGAGTTCGAATAGCAAGAACTATATATAAATTTTTTAAACTACTGAATGAGCCAAAGTGAAAAAATAAAAACGTCTTCTTTCAAGTGCTTTTACTTCCTAAATATCAATATTTTCTTCATGATTTTTTTTACGCAGGCTACGAAAACTTTACATTTTTGACTCATAAAATTTCAAAGAGTTTGCAAGATACTATTTTCTTTTTAACATTTAAAGAACCAGACTACCTCCCTCCTCTTCCTTTTTTATGCATACTACAAAATTATGCATAGACTCGAAAATGAAAATATGCAAAAAAGAAAATATTAATCTTTCAAGCTTTACAAAAAAATAAAAAAATAGGATTTTAATTAAAAAAATGTTATGTTTTTAAAAGATCCCATGTTTTGTTTTTAAAAATTTTATGTTTTTAAAATTTAAATTTTTTAAAATCACTTATGAATTGTTTATTTTCTGAAATGAGCATGCAATCTCATTTCATAAATCTAATGATTAAAGTTCTTTTTCTAATTTATGTTCAGCAGTGCGTAGATGAACCTGATATAAAAGAAAAAGTTTCATGTCTTGATCAAGGAGATCATTTATGTTCAGAATGTTACCTGTCTTTTAGCAACATTAAAGAGATGCTGAACCACATTCAGACTCCAGAACATAAAAAAGTAAGATATTTGTTCACTTTGATTTTATGTAAATACTGCTGTATAAAATTATTTGTAAACAGTGGCTGATCATATTATTAGAGCCACTTCAATAATTGAAGACTATCCAGTGAAATACTTGACAAATTCTTCTAGAACTTCAGGGATGTAAAGAACGTATTTGATCTTATATTTTTCAGCGAAGTTTTAGTCACACGGTCAACTAAGGGACCAACAACGAATAAAAAATATATTAGCAATCGTCCTGTAAAATAAAATGTTCAAAATGATCTGTAGCTATTTAAAGATCATTTAAAAATAACTTGGCTTCTTTTTCACATCAATATGTTTGATCTGATTTCAATACTTTTTCTTCAGTTATTTTTTGCTGCAGTAACATTTGGATTTTTGCATATGCTTTGGAGCAATAAACCAATAAACATTTCTTTTATTGTTTTTCGTACACATATAGTGCAAGGAAAGTTTTGTAATCATGGTAAAAACTACCTTATGAAAATATTGGTATATTTTTACATTTTGAGGTTCCCTCAATCTGTTTTTGCTATTTCTAAACCTATTCTATATGTATGTATGCGTGTGTATTAGAATTTCCACATGGTTTCAAGGAATGATCTGTAGCGATATCAGGTGACAATGTGGGTCCTCTACAATATTTGTGCAAGTATAGCATGCATTGCATATTCATGAAGATATAAAAAGTTTTGCACGCTTTTTGCTTATTATAGCATGTGGTATTTTCAACCAAATTTAACGCCACTTTCAGAAAACTTGAAAAAATACAGTAGAAACAGTATACTGCAGTTATAATATGTACCCTATTTTCGGGAATACCCGCCGCAACCATTGTGAGCGACGCAATTAAAATCTGTTTGTTAAAAAAAGTATATTTACATATGCGCCGCATCTATGAAAACCTATTTTTTTAAAGTATATCCACATAAGGGCCGCACCCAAGAAGCTCAAATTTACTTATAAATATTTTCTCTTAAAACGCCACAAAAAATGAATTAAACTAGTAATTAAATATAAAGAAATATCGTATTATTATTAATATATAAATATTTTCACTTAAAGTGCCAGAAAAATAAATATATAAAAGAATATCGTGTAGTGACTGTGCCGAAACCACGTCAGCATAACTAGTAGCATTCGTGTTTTTTTTTTTTTTTTTTTTTTTTTTTAAGGGAGAGGGGCGATCTCGTTTGACAAAAGACAGGTCAAAATTACTAAGACATATGCATATGAACCATGAAACGAACAGTTAGTTATTGGGAATTCAAGCGCTCGAATACACCATCTGGTGAAAAAAAGATGTAACTTCTCGCTTCAGGAAAATTCCTTGCAAGCCCATTGCATTACATGCATTTTTAATTTCTTCATAATGATTATTTTTTTGCACAATTTCAGATTTCTTGTGATATTTGTATTCTGTGTTTATATGACAAGGTAAAAATTATCCAAAATAGAAAATCTAACACTTTCAAATGCTTTTACAATAAATAATGGTTTCAATGGCACTTCAACATTAGTTAAAGAGACTATTTTCCTGTACCGATGGCTGCGATCAGCGCCTCTGTAGGCCATTTTATATCCTGATCCCCGATCCGGTCAAATCACGGTGCAGCATGCGTCATAAAAAGTACGACGTCATGCAACCATGTATAAAATACACACATGTATAAAATAAGCACCAGTGCCATCTATATGCCCTGCAAAGCTGAGACAACTAAACTTAGAAAAAGTGTTGGCGAAAAGGTAAACAAGTAATGACACTGAAACAAAAGTACTCTCTCTGAAAGGGGTTTGAACACATAGTTTAAGAGGACAATATTTGAGCAAACGGTAAGCTAAACTTACTTCTAAAACAAAATATTTCCAACATTAGCAAAAAAGGTCACGATGGCTCTATATTCATTCCAATATCTCGAGGATACAGTGCTTATTGATGGGTGCACAGAAAACACAATCATTTTTAACTTCAGAGCTGGTGAGACCAACATTTTTCACTCCACTGATTGCTCAAAAATAAAAAAATAACCTTTATTTGCATGTGACAGTTGATCAAAGAGGTAAAAATGGCTGGAAAAAAACAGGTATTATAAGACATCCCTATGAAAAAAAAAATCACCATACCCGCCACCCTGGCGTAAGAACCGCACTTAGAATATTTTATACTTTTAAACTTGTATGCATCGCAGCTCATACACCCGAAAATACAGTATTAAATATTTGATGAAATATGGACATTTGTATGAAATGATTTTTTAACTGTGCATGCATGAATGGTAACTTTTTATAATTTGGTAGACAACAACTGCATTCTGTTTGTTGTATTATTGTTTTTATTCAAGAAATAGTTGTATAGTATTCAAGAAACATATATTATGTATATATATGTAAATATTCAAGAAATTTTTGTACTTATTTCTTATTTAAGTAACTATAATCATTAAATTTTGGATAAGTGAAAATTTTCTGATTTTTTTATTATTTGAGGGGGAAAAAAATATTTCGCAAGGCTTAAATTTTTGTGATTATGACGGGTTCGCGAAAATCGCAAAAATTCAAGCTTCGCGAGAATAAGTGCTTTTACAGTAGTCATATTCTAATTGCAGTATATTGTTTCTACTGCATTTTAACAAGTTTTCTGAAAAGGGCGTTAAATTTGGCTTAAAACCCTGCATGCTATAAGGGAAAAAACATTTGGAAATAGTTTAAGAAATTTTATCTTCATGAATTACAGAACTGAACAGAAATGTTGCAGAGAACTCACATTGTCATCAGCTATAGCTACAGATCGTTTCGAGCATTTATTTTACTGGTTGATCACAAATATTTCTTTATTCAATTTGTTGTTGGCTTTCTATTTGCACTCCTGATTCGATTTTTGCTGAAAAATGTGAGATCAAACATGTTCTTTATATCCTTGAAGTTACAGAAAAATTTGTCCTTTTCTAGATATTCTCAGATACTCAGTTATTGAAGTTAACACTAATAATGACCAGACCATCCCAGGGATCATTCTAGAACATAAAAAAGGGCAGGGCGCACATTACATAATAAGGGCAATTTTGTTGAAAAGGGCACATCATTTCATAAAAAAGGGCATTTTTGTAATAAGTGTATATACCAATATACTGGTGTGGAGGGAAGTCAGGCAACAGCTTTAAGTACTCCTTAATTTAAAAAAATCCAATAACATTTCTAATTTCCATAACTTCACCATTTGAAAAGTATTAAAAATAGCAAAATGGAACTTATGTGCTCAACTTTTATTGTAAAATTGTTTACTATATTCACAGTCATTTCCCCTTTTTCCTACGACATTCAAAACTTCTCTCTCTAAAACTTTTATTCACCAGATAACTTTTTCCTGGTTTTAGCAAAACTGGTTTCAAAAAAGCTACAAAATAAAAGTTCTAAAGCTATTTCTCAAAATTTTTATAGAATTTATGTAAGTTATCATGTGGTCAAAGACCAGCATGCCTGATATAATACTATATTTCACTAGAGAAGGTTAAATTAATCAATGACCCTTAGTTACCCTTTATATCTTGTTCAATAGAAAAAATGATAAATAGAAAGATGAATAACTCAAAGTCAAAGATTAGACATACCAGGGCATTTCACAGAGAAATAAAGAGGGGATGAGGAGTACTCCTGATGTACTATACTAGCATTCTAAAAATAAAAGATTGGTAAAGAATTTTTGAAAGTACAATGCAAAGAAGGCGGGATTCTTCCCAGAAATAAAAGGAGGGTAGCATTCTACCTGGAAAAAGGGCAAGGAGGGTAGGATTTTATCTAAAAAGGGCATGAGGGCAGGATTTTATCTAAAAAGGGCATGAGGCAGGCCGCCCTTCTGAAACACTCTAGAGCAGCCATACTCAACCTGCGGCCCGAGACACATAATCATTTCTCCCTATTTATAAAATTGAGATATGTATAAAAAGTTTTTAATATTTTCACTGTTCTTTTATATATTTTCATGGGAAGGCAATTTCCTGTTATTTATAATTACTAATTTAAAATTACCTTAAAATATCTTAAATGACGTTTCCTTAGTCAAAGTCCTTTTTACATGTAGTTTTACTTGTGCTATAGTAGTGTATACATTTCTTAATCCTGAACAGTAAACAAACATTATTCCAAATTAATTTAATTTGCACTCTATATTGCTACATTTAAAAAAAAGTTTGCATTGAGAAAAAAATTTATTTCCTTTGATTTTTTTTCTTTTTAGAATTTGGAATTGCTGCATTGTTGTTACGTTTTATACTTATAATATAGCTAATTAGGCTTATTAGTGTCAAATATTTGTCGCAGAAATAATTGGCAGCAAAAATTTTTATACCACTATTTAAAAAAAAAAAAAAAAAAAATCTTCGTGGCATTTGCAATAGAAATCTATATATTTTTATATTATTATAAAAGTGTGTTGCGGCCCGCCAAACGTTGCAAATATATGTTTGCGGCCTGCGAGAAAAAAAGGTTGAGTACGGCTGCTCTAGAGTGATCCCTGGACCATCCTCTATAAAGTATAAATGTTTCGTAAATTATTCTGAAGATCAATTATATGATTACCGTGTATAGAATTTAATATATATATTTTTCTCTAGCAAATGGAATCTTCTAATCAAGACTGGAAAAGACATTTTGTGAAGGAACAAAAAGAGGATACCAATGAAAACAGGAAGACCTTGCTCAAGTCTGTTAAAGGTAAATTTGTATTTCTAGATTACATTCATTATAAATCATTCTGATGAATCGACCCAACTCTTTTCTGATGAAATTCTTCTATTAATTATATTAGTTCAGCCATCCTTCAGTGATATATAAGGATTTTATTCAGTGGTTGTTCTACTTGTTCAAAGCTTCTCACTGCAAAGAACTGAACTGTTATTGATCAGACATAAGGAGTTGAGGTTTGCACGGGCCTGAGCCTGGCCTGTCAAAATGAAGACAATTTTTTTTTTAACGGGCTGGGCCAATAAAAAAAAAATAAAATTGGCTGTGGCAGGCCTACTGGCCTGATATAACAAATTTAAAAAGATCAAACTAAGCTGATAAAATATAAACAATTTTGAATGGACGTGACTGGGACAACAGTAGATATAAATGTGCTGCACGAGCTGATGCCAGCTTGAAAACATCAATACAGAAATATAACATGTCCAGTGCAGACTTGTATAATATAGACGCATGCCGTGCGCGAAAAATTTTCTGTAAAATTCGGAACTTTGCAGAAAAAATTTTTAATTAAAAAAAAAATTAAATACTAAAAAATTAAAAGTATTCCCTTTTTATGCAAATAATCTCTTTTTGTGCAAAACTATTTACTGTGTGCGCACAATTCAAAATTTAAAGATACAAAACATTGTTGTGGCATTACAGACGCTTGCGAAGAGGTCAAAATATTAAGGATTGGGTTGTTTCTAAATGCATTGACAAAATAACTGAAAAGAATTCAGTTCTTCCTATCATGGATTTTTAGCTTTATTATTATTTTAACCAAAATAATTATTCTTTAATTAATATTAATTAATTTTAATTGGTAATTATTTTAAACTACTGTTTTTAATTTATATCGTCAAAATAATATAACACGTAATTTTATTAAACATTAAATTAATTTGCAGAAAGTTTTTGACTCAATATTTATGTGCGCAGAAAGTTTTTGGTTTTATACAAGCCTGGTCCAGTGTAGAAATCGGCATAGGACAGTTACATCATGCCTGAGACTGGGCTTAATATTTTCAGCAGACTCAGGCAGGCCAGGATCAGGCTTGCATTTTATTCTACACTAGTATATAACCCCATCAAAAATGACGGATTGTTGATCTGCGTTTCATTTTCATAAGACTTCATACAAACAAACAGCATGGAGATTTATTATTGAAAGGTTTGTACTGTAGAAAAATACATTTTAAAAAGGACAAATGATTTCCACAAATAAAAATAATAAGGATATATATATATATTTTACATAGTATTAAATTTCTGAAATAGTTCAACGATTGGACAAAATCAAATATTAACAAATAATCCATGTGTGAATGTTTTTGTAAAAAAGTGTTATCAATGAGCTTTTAAACAGCTTGACTTACCATATAACTCATTGTTTGATTACATAAGCAAAATTAAATGGAAATTACGCTGTACTATGCATTTCTTATATTTTAATTACGTTTGATAAGAAAGAATCATTTTACAGTATATGACCCATTATCCAAAAATCCAAAATCCGGAAAAACCCGAAGTCCGGAAAGAAAAATTTGAAAATTTTGTAAATTTTTACTAAAATTTTAGATTTTCTGAAAATTTTCAAAAATTTTACCGATTCCTAATTTTTTTTTCAGTCCATTGTGTTTCAATGTTTAATCACTAAAATATTGTTACTTCAGTGGCGGGTGAACACCCCCCCCCCCCCCCCTTCTCTTCCCGAAATTAAAAACAAATCATTTTTCTCTCAAATTTTAGATTAAAATTAATTTATATTACGATTCGTTAGAAACAAAAAAATAGTTATGTATTTATTTCATCAGGGGTGATTCTGTTCAAGTTTTCCTAAAAATTTAAGGCATTCGATTTCGAAAATTTAAGTCTTCAGTTCAAAATTTCGAACATAAATATCTCGAATTTTGAACGATAGTCGCCGAAAAAAATCAATTATGTCTATCGTTGGCAGAAAAAATAGAAAATTTCATCAAAGGATTGTGGAAACAACGTGAATATCGTCAAAATACCGAAAATAAAAACGCAAATTTCGTTGCAAGATTGAAAAAAAAAAACGCTAATTTTGTTAACAAATTGCAGAAAAACACGATTTCCGTCAAAGGCTTACGAAGAAGACGCAAATTTCTTCCAAGGACTCCGAAAAAAAATGTAAAATTTCATCAAGGGATCACAAAAAAAAAAAAAGGTTAAAGGATCGCAAAAAAAAAAAAAAAACTGCGAATTTCGTCAAATAATCGCGGAAGAACATGAAATTCTTCAAAGGGTCTAGAAAAAAAAACACAAATTTCTTCAAAGCAATTGCGAAAAAATGTCTAATTTCGTTAAGCGATCGCGAAAAAAGTGAAATTTCGTCAAAGGATCGAAAAAAAAAACAACCGCTAATTTCGTCAATCTCAGAAAAAACTCGAATTTTGTCAAAGGATCGTGAATAAAAGGCAAATTTCGTCAAAGAATAGCAAAAAACGCAAGTTTCCTCAAAGGATCGCAAAAAGAAACGCAAATTTCTTCAAAGGACTACGAAAAAATGAAATTTTGTCAAAGAACAGCAAAAAAAAATGCAAATTTTGTCAAAGAATCACGAAAAAAAAGCATGAATTTTGTCAAATAATCGTGAATTTCGGGAGGACCCGAAATCCGGAACGATAGAAGAAAATTTCAATATCCACCAGTAGATGGCGACACTATACTGAATCAACCTCAAATCTCTCCCAAGGAAATAAATCACTGCATTCTGAAAAAAAAAAGTGCTTACAGAATTTTTTTTTTACAGAAATGTTAATATACATTTTTTTTATGAAATAGTGTTTTAAGGTTTTAAACAAAATTAAAAGATTTAAAAGCTTGAATATGCTTTTACAAATATTTAAACGACGAAAGTAGATAATATAACTTCTTTATCAGTAAGCCTAACATGGCGTTTAACTACGGTCGAATCGCAGAGTGGTACAACCCGGTACCGTTACAGACACTTTCTCGCCTTTGGATTTTATTATAAGTAAGATACTAGGGTCGGGCCAGAACTGGGTTTAATTGTTTCTAGGACTTATTAAGCAATTTGTTTTGTAAAAATAGTAATAGCGATAATGAACTTCTGTTAAAGTAATATCTGTAAATAAACTTTAATAAACTATAAAGAAACATTTTCAAAAATCTTTTTTTTTTTTTTTTTTTTTTTTACTATACAACAGCTAAAGCTATAATATTTTTAACTATCTTTTTTTCTAACAAAGGATGTGAATTTTTCACTTTGCTACACAGCGTACAACCAACAGGGTGAAAAATGTCCTCGCCAGGGATCGAACCCAGATACCTTGGTATAGCACACCAAATGCTTTATCATTTAAGCCACCAGGACAATATTCAGTTTGACATTTTTCACTCTGTGAAAAAATATGAACAATTTTGAATGGGCGTGACTGGGATGCCTGACTGGATGTCTGCCTGGTGGCTTAAATGGTAAAGCACTTGGTGTGCTATACCAAGGTATCTGGATTCGATCCCCGGCCTGGACATGTTTCACTCTGTTGGTTGTAATTTGTATAGCAAAGTGAAAATTTCACATCTTTTGTTAATACTAATTTTCAGTATAGTTTCAGCCCCGCTGAAAATTTAATATTTTTTTTCTTTTATTCTAAACTACATTAATTTTTCTAATGTCTTTATTTAAATGCAATAGTCTAAGTGATTATTAATGTTGCTTCTGTAAAATTTGTATGCATAAATATGTATGTATGCAGTATTCATTAAAAGAATCTTAATTGTATGTTAAGAAAAATCATAATTTTTTGTAGAAATTGAGTCATGCTGGGACTGATTTCATTGATTTTTGCATGGGCTGGGCTGGGACGGGCCTGACCTGGCCTGTTTTCACTGACTTTTGAACGAGCTGAGTTCAGGCCGAACTTTTAGTAATTTACACTGGACCAGACCAAGATAGCTTTTGTTCGAAGCCTGGCACGGTCCTGGAAATACTGACCTATGCAGACCTCTATGCTGAAGATGTACAGTATTGGAGAACCAGCATGCATGCTTCTGATAATTGCCAAAGGTTGTGATATTTTCAGTGTGGTCAAATGTAGACTGTTCTTCAAGCTAATCAATTAATGCTTGGTAAAACATTCGCTATGAAAAGGGGCAAATACATTGGAGGAAAGTTCAGTAAAGATTGTGCGCTTCTCTGAAAAAATGCAGATGACACTGAAAAAATTAAGCTCCTTTTTGCATGAGGCCGTAAAAGTTCAGCTTTTTAGTGAGCTTGTACGAAGTCTGTATTTAAGGCCGAAGTCAAAACTACCAAAGTGTCTCTAGTTAATTGGTTCCTCATGGAATGACATAAACGTGAATGGCAGGCATCTGTCAGTTTGCTGGATAGAAGATAGAGTGCAGCCTCGATGCATTGGCATAGTATCAAAACAAATGCAAACTTCTGTGAGGTTGGTTTGTATGTACACCAAACAAAAGTTATACTCAACATGAGGCATTGCATGACCACCTCCTTTCCCAACATTAAATTGCTGTGATTCAACGCATTGGGGAAAACCAGATCTTCCTCGATGAGTAATCAACATTGATCAAGGCATCAGTACAAGTGACTTTGGAAGGTTAGAAGATGCACAAAAGATATCTCCTTGTGTTCATGACTCCAAGAACAAAGTAGGCAGGTAAAGACAAGGATGATGATGAGAGCCAAAACCTCCGCCTACTCTGACATTATCTGCTGGAGATGATTATATTTATTATTGGTGAGGTTTTATGATGTATGTATTATCACTATGTTTTCTAATGAATGCTATAAGCAAAAAAATGACTTGAGCTCATGCATATTAAAGAAATATGACTTCGGTTTTATATTTCTTCTATGTTTTCAGTGTTCTTTTTTCGTTCTAATGGTATTTTTTTACACACAGGTTAATTAGGCTAGTTTAGTTTTTTCTGACTATATTAAAAATTAAGGCTGATTATAATGGTACTCATTATCATAAGTACTAAATATGATTTTAAGAAACTGGGTTGTACCTTATACTCATTATCATAAGTACTAAATATGATTTTAAGAAACTGGGTTGTACCTTAAAGATTTGACATTTTTGGTTTGTGTTAAAAAAATTAATCTAGCTAGAAAATTATTTTATTTTTTTATGTAGCTTCTTAATTGGCAATAAAGCCTAATTTATTTTCAATTATTCCAGCCGGTTCTGTAAAAACAAAGGGTTAAACTTTAATACAGTTAAATTTTAATATAAATATGCATAAAAGGCATAATTTTTTACTGTGATCATGTAATTGAAAACGCTGGAATTCAGTTAGATGATTACATGCATAAATAAGCTCAATTCCTGCAATGTTATCCAAATAATGTGTAATAAATGATCCCGCTTAATAAGCGACTTTTGTCCAGTCCCTTGAAATGCATCTTAACATAGTTCGACTGTATTTGAATATAACCCATCTTAATTTTTTTAAACGATCTTTCTAAAAATATAACTTTTATGGTGTTTGATCTTTAAAAAAAACTGACTGGCATGTGAAACGCGTCAGCCCCTTATTTGGTTAGGACAGTCACGTGATTTGCACTATTATAATATAGATTAAAATTCTTATTTAATCATAACAAGCTCTTTAAAGGTTGTTTAATTGTAACATAATTATTGAAGTTAGTTTAATTCAAAATAATTGAAGCTTATTTAAATATACACATTTTTAGTGTGACATTTGTTCCTGTTTGTTTAAAGAGTAAGTTTATGAATTGTTAGCTTCAATGAGTTACTGCAAGGCAGAAAGCCATTTTTATTTCAAGCTGAGATTTGTAATATGTTTTAATTGCTGTGACAAAGGAAGATTTTCAGAAATATTTTACTGAAAACTGAATAAAAATTTTCGTTGCTTTTTCTCTCAGTAGTATATTTGCTTTTTATGGAATGCCAAAAATGAAAAAATTACCCATCTTGTAAGTAAATAGCAAATAATATCTATTAACATAATTATCAGTGCCCGCTTTAATTTAAAATTTCATAAATAAAAGAATTTCTTAGAATATTATTGTTGTTTTATTATATTAATAAGACCTTTTTAAAATGTAAATGTCCAGAACTTTCTATGGATCACCAAAATTATCTTGATGACCCTTGTACTAGATACATTCATTGCTTTATCAGAATTGCATGAATGTTAAAAATTGGTGATATGTCAGCATTAAAAATCAATCGGTTCTTTGGTCTTAGTACTGATAATAATCAAAATAAAAATTTCTTCAATGGAATCTATTAAATATATTTTAATTAAACTTTGTTAAATTAAAAACTTTGTTAAAATTGTTTGATTCATTATTTAATTTCATGAATTTTGGTATCACTTGAATTTAATTTTCTAGGAGCTGAATTTGTGAAACCTCTAAATGGATTTTATTGTGCCTTGTGTAAAGAGGTCTTTTTAGAAGAATCAAGTGTTGAGCAACATTTAAGAGGCCACCAGCATTTTGTCAAATATGATGTGAGTATTCATTCATATGCTAGTATTTTTTTCATGTTTTTCTTTGTATTTCGAGCTTGTTTAAAACTTTAAATATGTATTCATGGATCGGATTTTCCCTTCCAAAATCTAACTATTCACTTTTTTCTGTTGTACATTTTCCTGAAAAATAGCAATCGCTGACAAGTGTGTATATGAAAAGAATTTTAGCTTATTGAGATTCTATGCAATTTATTGAAAACAAGCTTTTAATCAATATTTTATTTAACTAACAGGTATATTTACTATTTATGTAATGCTCAATTCAATCTGTTTTATTAAGAGAACCAGAAGAAGGTGAACTAGCGAAGCTTGGGGGATAAATCCCCAGTTGTGGCAAGCTTGTAAAATTTTGTTCAGAAAATGACCATTTTGCGAGGATACATAAAAAATAAAAGGATAATATCATTCATGATTTATAATTAATGATTTAAATAATTTGTACAGTATTTGACATTGTAACAAGCATGACAAAAATGATACAAAGAGTATTTATTGGGCAGTGGATTTCGATAATTGTCTTTCAAAAAGTGCATGTAAATGGGTTCAATTTAGTATTACTGCAATTTGGTATTACTGTGTGCCAGTAGTAGCAAAATACATAAAGTCTATCTACTGTTTGTACAATATTGCATGGTGGTGAAGATTGAAAGTTCCTAGCTCAGATTTTTTTTTCTCTTTAAAGAGGTAATGTAGGCTATTTTTATATTTTTCAGTTTAAATTTATGTTAAATGTTCCAAATAAATAAGATTGAAAGTTTTTGAATAATATGTATTTAGTCTAGATTTTGTAAAACAACTTTGTCGTTTTCTCTGTGCTTTTTTGTAAAATTTTAAATTAACAATATCGCTAACATTCCCCCCCCCCCCCTCCCCTTGTATTAAAACGTAGAGTAGCCATTTTTAGACATTCATCATGTAAGTAAATCATTCATAATTGAGGCAACTAAAATTTTATAACTTTTGAAATCCAGTATACAAACACTTTAAGCATTACTATGACAGTAATCACATTATTTTTTAACTGAAGATTTTTTTTTTTTTTTTTAATCTTAGGAATGAACATTTTCTGCAGATCTATACTTTTTATTTATTTATTTATTTATTTATTTTTTTTTTTTTTGGGGGGGGGTACATTTTATTCCCCCCCCCTTAGTTTTTTTTTTTTTTTTTCAAATATGAAATGGATGTTAAAATTCATTATTGAATTCCTGAATTTGCTATTGCCAAGTGGGTTAAAAAACACCCACAGAAAAGATACCTAAAATAGTGAAAACAAATTTGCAATAACTAGATGTCTGTCATAACTTCTGTCATCTTAATAAAATGTTAGTAATTAAAAAGAAATATGTATATTTATTTTACCTTTTTGTTGAAACTATAAATAAAAAGACAATCTTCACATATTATCACGTATACTTGCTGTTTCCATCCCTGTAAGATAAGGTTTTGCTTAAGTCATTTATCAATCCTTCATATGATGCAACAGATTTTGGCATGAAAATTGTTCTAAATAGGGGTAGAAAATTTTAAGTCATTTCGAATGCTCACAGCATTTTTAGTTATGAGCTTGAAATCACAGATTCAGGATAACAAATCTACTAAAAAATAGTTAAACATGTATTTCTACGATTTTAGAAATTCAGCCCTACAAGTCTACAAAAAAAAGTAGTTAATCATGTATTTCAGCAATTTTAGAGCTAGCGAGTTTGTGGGCAACATCGGCTATGAACCCGATTGCGGAAGATTAAGACGAAAAACAGAACTATTGCTGATTTTTTATTATATACTCGCCGGTCGCTTCCAAGTGGGGGCCCAGATACAAAGTACTACTTGAGCCCCACCCCTAGATAATCACGGTTAGGGCCCAGTAGTATTTTGTCAGAAGGCTCATGGAAAAAAAATTGTCTCAAAATCTTTATTTAAGTGCTTTTTTATATTCTTATTCGTTATTATCGTATACTTTTAATTTAAAGTATTTTATTTATATTTTTCTGGTTGCATATAAAATGCACTTTCTGGGCCCCAAGCGAAATCAGGGTGGTAGGCTGCACTATGTATCTGGGCCCTACTCAGAAACGACCGGCTAGTACACTATATTGTGAATATCTAAAGAAATACTTGGCAAATTCTTTTAGAACTTTGAGAAGATAAAAAATATGTTTCATTTAATATTTTTCCCTCAAAGATTTGATCACAAGGGCAATCAGGGGACAAACAACAAATTGATTTTTTTTTTTTTGTACAAACAAACTTAGTGGCAGTTTTTGGCATCATACTGAGCTATCGTTAATACGACAATTACTGTAATGGGGTCAATATGTGGAATAATAATTAAAAAAAACTTTATAAAAATAAACAATTAAAAATGTCTTCTAGGGATGTGTGTGCTTATTAAAGATAAGACGGGCTCTGGCTCGATTTTTATACCAGCCTTCGGGCTCAGGCTCATTCTTTCTGAAACTGAAATTTCATTTATTCTTGTATAGAAGAAAAAAAAAATTCCTACTGGAAAGTTACTTATTTCATTTGAATTTATTTTAATGCTATTTTGATCAGAATGTAAGGAAAACAGAAATCCAATTTTTTCTATTCTCATATTAGAATTACAAAGATGTTTTATTTATTATCTGCTTAAAGATAGGGAATTTAACATTTATATAAAAGATGTGAAGTGAACAAGTGAACGTTGGGAAAATACGTATTAACTAATAAATTATACAATTATAAATAGAAGATGTCATATTCTGCAAACACAGACCGCAATATGATTCCATGGCATGTGAATTATAAACAGAGCTAAATAATGACTTGTGATCATTAATAAGCGTTTGTTTAGATTAAGGCTTGAAAAATGCAAATGATCAAAAATATATTTTTATTTATTCATTAAAAGAAAGAAAAGAATGCAATTGCTCTGTTCTTAAGACGTATATACGGTGCTATCTGTGCTTCATTAATACTAGTTCACACGACAATCGCGAAAAATTGTTATGAGGAAAGATATGATTATTATTATTTAAGGTGTACATCTGTTATAGGAAATTGAAAAACATTCGATTCTTCAGCATACAAATAGTAATTTCTTCAAATTTTCATTTATTCATAAAACACACTTTGTTAATGTGTCCATCAGATTTCCTTGTTAAGGGAGGAAAAAAAAAGGAATCTTCTTAAGTGTAAAGGTATATTTGTATTTGATACTAAACTTCGCTTTTGATAAGATTGAATGTAAATTTTTATAAAATTAATTTTGTGCTGGGAATTAATAGTTATTTCTATGTAAAAAGTTTAAAAATGAGATATTACTTTTGAAACAATTTTTAAATATTAAGATTTTTTTTTTTTTTTCCTATTGCATAGTTTCACTATCGGGCTTGGGTAGGCTCGAATTTAAAATCATTGCGCTCGAGCAGACTTGGGTTTTGAAAAAAAATGCCGAACTCATTTCTAGTGCTTATATTTGAAAGTAGGTTTATTGTCATATTCATTGAAATAGTAAAATTTTCAGTTTTATTTCTGTTACCGTATTCATTATTTTTTTTGCCGACATGTCGTAACACAGCCAAAATTGAGTCTGTGGATGCCCAAAATAACGCAGAAATTGTAACATTTTCATTTTTTCCCCCTTTCTTTCTTTCTTTTTGGAGTCCACGAGAACAGAAATATCTCGGAAATACTAAAATTTTCATTTTTATCTTTAATTCATTTTCTCCGATTTTTCGGGACTGTGCAACCTAAAGTAATACCAAAATTCTAAAAAAAATTACCCCTTCTTCGAGCTTGCATGACCAAAGAAGAGCTGAAATTAGGGATATGAAAATTTTCATTAATGATTTTAAAAAGTAAATGATTTGATAACATTGTTAAAATATAATAAATATGTGATTGTAATGAAAAAAAAAAAGAAATAATTAAGAACTTTAAAGTCCTCCTATTATTGGAAAATCCCCACTAAAATTTGAACCAAAAAAGAAAATCCCCCCACCTAAAATCAAAACCCTACTTTAAACTTTGGATATTAAAGGTATAATTGTAAACTACTTTTCCATATTTGTATTGCAATACAGACTGATTTTTAAAAATTTTGAGCTTGGCTTGGGTATGGGATTAAATATTTTTGAGGTCAGGTTTCGAGTAGTCAATTTTGTTGTCACTGTTGTTGGGTTTCGGTTTGGTGTGACAGTCTGCAGGACCAATAATATAGCTGAAATTGTAACATTTTGTGTGTTTCTTAGTCTGTAAATGTGGTTCTTGAAATAACACTACAGTACTATACAATTGCACTACAGTGCATAAATACGAATTCTGAGTCATGCTCTCAGACTTGTTTAGCTAAGATCTTTTAAACTTCTTTTTTATGATATGCTTGTTTTACCTCTGCAAAATGTATACAAGGTAAAAAAAATTTTTGAAAATTATTTTTGTAAAATTAGTCAGCATTTTATTTGTGAAATGTGTGTGTGTGTGTGTAAACACACGCACACGCGCATACAAAGAGAGGGAGTGTCCTATTTTGGGCTCTTATGCACACACGCACACATTAGATTGCTCAGGATTTGTGCCACATAAACATGAACCAACCTTCACCTTAACCTTCTAAGCAGTTTGCCCATATTTTTCAGTTTTCCAAAATCAACTGTAGGCTTTTTTTTTTTTTTAACAGGATTGTATTTTAAGATACATGTAAAATAAAGAGACATGAAGTGTATTTAAGAAAAAAATAGCGAAATAAAATTTTAATTAACATTAGTTTTATGAAAATGCAGGAAAGTTCTCAGACGCTCAGAGTTAAAGAATTGGTATGCTACCATTTCTCATATTCAAAGGTTTATAGGTCTCAATATTCTCTAATAAAAAAATTGATTGTGTTATGTTTTTCTTTGAAGATTGTACAGACAGATTGTACAGAAAAAATTGGGAAATTTGACTGTCGATCGTACGAAAAAAATTTTGCAATTCATCAATCGATCACAGGGAAAACCTGCGAAATTCACTAGTTGGTCACATGAAATTATCATGAAATTCTTCAGACGTTTGTGGGGGGGGGGGGGGGGGGGAATCACGAAATTCGTCAGTTGCTCATGGATTGCAATGGAATGTGTAACTGGAAAGTGATGCATAAATTGTTGCTTATTTTTATCTGAAACTGAGCCTATAAAGTGCTTACAGGTGCTTATTTTTAGAATTAAAATGTTGCTGCTCACCCTTCCTTCACTGGGAAAAAAAATGCCATCAATCTTTTATATGTGAAAGCTGGAAAATAGGGTTATTAGCCAGTAGACTTAGTTTCATTGGTGGCCACTTTTTAAAGTGGCTGACTATAATGTTTCATACTTTCCTGACATCTAGATAAATTATAATCGTCTTATATAAACATATGCAAGTTTTATACCAGCCAAGTATTCATGATAAGAATTGAAGTCAAAATTTAGGAAAAATTTCCTTAAAATTAGAAAGTCTATTATCACATTAATTTTTTTAGAATATATTTTTGGATCATTTGTCAGGGGTGATTGTGTTCCAGTTATATATTGGAATTCTTGTATTTTTTTCATTCTCAATACCAGAATTTTGGGTTTTTTTTATATAGATCTTTGAGTTATTTTACTCTGTTGCAGGGGAAAAAAATCTCGAAATTCGTCAGTTGATCGCATGGGAAAAAATTGTAAGCTTCGTCATTCGATCACAGGAAGAATATCACAATATTCGTCAATGAGTCGTGGGAGAATGTAGCTAAATTTCTCAATCAACCGCATGAAAAAAATTGTGAAATTTGTCTGTCTGTTGCACAAAAGCATGAAATTCTTTAATTGGTTGCATAAGAGGAAAAAGAAAAGAAAAAAATCACAAATTTCACCAGTAATGCTGCGAGAAAAATCTGTAAATTCGCCAATCGGTCGCTAGAAAAAACTTCACAATTTAACAATTGGTAGCAAGAAAAGAATATGGAAGTTCGTCAATTGTGTCGCGGGAAAAAATTGGGAAATTTGACTGTCGATCATAGGGAAAACCTGTGAAATTCACTAGTTGGTCACATGAAATGATCGCGAAATTCTTCATACGTTTCTGGGGGGGAAAATCACGAAATTTGTCAGTTGCTCATGGATTGCAATGGAATGTGTAACTGGAAAGTGAGTGTGCAGGGGTGGCGATTGCCTTGTAGCAAGTGGTGACTGTTAATTTTCACCTATACAACCTTTATTAACAAAAGAAAGAAAATAAGTGACAACATTGCTTATTCAGTAAAAAAATATTTTCAAGTGTCACTTGTCCCATTTAATTAACTGCTAAAAGATATTTATTTCAATGAAATAATTTAATATGGTATGAGTTCAATATCAGTGTGGTATTAACAAAGTCACACAATCTTAAAGTTTATTTTTTTCTAATGTGAAAGAGTTAAATTGTATAAATCTAAAACATTTTATATCTGTTCAAAGTGTTAGTGTGCCAATCATCAACATATCTTTACATTTAAAGATTTATTCTTCCCAAGATATATAAAAAAAAGGTCCTTCCGGCCTGTACCGGGAGGAAAAGGTAGCTTTCCTATATCTTCGTTTTAAAATTTTAGCTAATGTTACACGAAAACAGCAAGTTAAAATGCAAAGAAAACGTTTACAAAAGATTCGTTAATACTGAATTTGAATAAGAAATTCGCCAAATTATTGAGCAATATCCAAATTGGCTTCATTTATGAAGACTTATTTTGGTCGCCAAATTTGGCGATATTTCGCCAAATGTCGCCAAGTTTGGCGAGAATTTAGCGCTAACGGATATGAATATATAGTTTCATGCGTTTGATTGGGAAAATTATTACAACAATGAAAATTTTTGTAATGTGCTGTCTTGTTTCAAAATGTCAGCCACCCTAGAATTTCAAACTGCTCTATCTCAGCCGTTTTTTAAGATAGAGGTAAAACAAAAAATGCTCTGGAATCCTCGTTTCAAGGCCTAACACTGAATTAAAAAATAAATTTGAATTTGTAACTTTTTTGTATATTTATTTTAGTTTTAAATTTTTAATTGGCCGCCATCTTGAAACAAAATGGCGGACCAAGCTGTCCAACGAACTCGGTCGAGACATTGGTGAGCTTAATACACACAATTAGTTTCATCAAAATTGATTTATAAATACGAGCGTTATCGTATGACATAGGTCAGATATATATATATATATATATATATATATATATATATATATATATAAATCAACATTTGAACGGAGGGTGGTTTTGGGGTCTGGGGGTCATGATCGGTGAAAATATATCGAAATTTTCAGGAACTGCTTTCCTCCGAACGGCTGCAATAGGTAGCTTTATACTTTTTTGTATTGAAAGCTACCTAATAGATATTTTAAAGAATAATGCAATATTTTGGATTTGTTATGTTGTAAGTTTGTTTGAAAATGCAGCAGTAAGAGAATACACTTCAAAGTTTTACAGTTTTATATTTGAACAACTTAAAACGTGATCTAACAATTCTTGGAAAATAAAAGGTTCTGAATCTCAAGGAAGAAAAAAAGAAATTCTAAGTTCAGTTCATTTGAATCTGGCCATCCAAATTCCGAGGAGGAGTAGTTTGCTCGGCTCTGCATCCTAACATCTAGAGCACAGGTTGTTGCTAGTAGAGTGGACATCAAAGAAATTGTTCTTTTGAACTAAAACCTACTTTTACAGAGAAATGACATAATTAGTTATGGAAAAAAAAGGAAACTTCCTTATGACATTGTTATATAACTAAGAAAAAATTTACAATCTAGTTGAAAGCAAATAACATTGTACGTATTCTTCTCCAAACAATTGCTGATGCTGAATTTATGTGCTGACAGTAAACATTAAGGATAATACCCACAGACATCTGTTTGTGGATTGGATCCAGAAAAATATCTTTATTTTAAGTATGTGTGATTTACTGTGTACTGTATTGCAAAAGGTTTATTAAATTGGATTTAATAGCCAATATCTAGACATAAAATGTAATAAGCAATTTTGGGGTGTATTAATATTAATTCATTCATTCATTTGACCTTTTTTATAAGGGAAACTAAAACCATGTCAAACTTCCTTTTGGAATAGATTATAATTAGACTTCTGAGCATCCATTGTAATGCTGAAATTTAGAAAAGATTATTTTACAGTATCGTGAACACTTTCAAGGCTTTATTTGATAGAAAAACAGCTGAATATACTTATATCATTTATTTGTAATTTTATGTCTGCTGTATTACTCTTTGTAATGGTAAAAATATGTACTGATATTTATTTTTATAAAAAAATCTTTGTAGATCTCTATATACTTTAAACTTTTTTATTAGTAGATTGTAGATTATGTTAAGTATATATATATGAAGTGTAAAAATGTTTATTTTCATCTCCATTAAAGTTAGAATTTATGTTCATATAATATTTGTAGCATTATTTGTTATCTAATTTTAGATAGATTATAAATTGTTCTAAAGTAATAGCAAAAGTGTATTCTGATATTGTGTTGTTTTAATGTTTGTAGATTATTACAAATTATATTTAGAATGGGATAGCTCTGATGCATTTTTGGGAAAACATTGAAATAATGCTGTACATAAAATTTATGAATTCATTCAGAGGATTTGAATTTTCCCATGTCCAGTTCATCTCATTGTAATTTTATCTATGTAGATAGATTTGTTTAAAAACTGAATGGGAAAATTGTCCTTCTTTCTTCCTTTTGATTTTATTCTCCTGACTTTTCTTTTTTTAATGTGACGCTTGAATCCATATTTTGTAATTTTCATAGTTCAAAAATGTATCTATCTAGTTTTTATTAGAGAAGTTTATGTTCGTTAATTTCCTTTCCATTTAAATAATTACAATAATAATTATTTGAAAACTAGATTAAACTTGTACAAGTTAATGAAATATTTAATTTGATTTTCTGAATTCAATTCTTCTCGAATTTGATTTTCTGGATTAAAAATAATTGCTCAAATAATTAGTAAAGAACTATTTATCTTTGTAGCTTTTAGAGTTTCATCCTTTTTAGAGTTTAATCTGAATGGCATACATTCTGGCACATCAATTTTGGCTGTGAATCCAATTATGAAAGATGAACTCTGCAATTCAAGTATTTTAATAGAATAAAATACATAAAGTTATGTATGTTTTCAGTTACTTTTGAATTAACTGGTATCTGAATGCATATTCTACAGAATGTTCAAAAAGTCAAGTGCAGTCACTCCAGATTTTTTTTTTAAAGTAAAATTCATCATTTTGTATTTAATTTATATAATAAGATTTTTATTTCTTATTTCCAAGTTGTTAACAAATAGAAAAGATTCCATTTGTATTCTAATTCATTCAATCTTGGTTCCACTGTAATTCTGTTTTCAGATTTGAGTAGAATGCAAAATGGAAGATGTGTGGCATAAAGACCAGTTTCTCTTGTACACAATTTGCCTCAAAATTGTTACTCCTTTAGATTAGGAAAATACGAAGAAAGACAACTATCATGCAGACTTAATCCTATGATATCGCATCTTGCAGTTAATGCTAGACAGGGACTTTTATATGACCTGCCACTAATATCTGTTTTATTTCCTTGATGCTTTTTAACATTAGTTAGTCTAAAGATCACACATTGCAGCACATACATAATTCCTAAAATCTCTGTCTCTTCACAGATGGCAATATTCCAAAAATTCTTCCTTTCGAAAACCAGTCAAGATGACATATAGTGAGCAAAAAAAGTATTTGCACACCATGTGAATTTGTTATATGTCACATGAACACAAAATGAACTGTGAATGAAAAATATTTACAAAACAAATAAGCATTATTTAATATTTGACTTGATATTTATATTAAAAAATATGAAAATATAAAAATAACATTTGTGATGCCAAAAAAGTATTGGCACACTAGCAGTGAGAATAAAAATATAGTAAATGTTTAAAAGTAAAAAAACAGTTCTAGTATTTAGTATGAATGCCCTTTGCTTCAATTACAAAGTGTAATCATCTGTCTGTTAATTCAATCAATTTGTGATACATTTCGCTGCTGTATTTTAGCCATTCTTCCTTAAAAGCTTGTTTAAGATCAGCTTTGTTTTTCTTTCAATAAATTTTCTTTTTCTGTACTTGCTAAAATATGCCGTAAATTTTTAATAGGATGAGGTCTGGTGATTGTGGTGGTGTTTGCAATAGATTTTTTACTTTATACAGCAACCATAATTTTGTAATGTTCGCCATGTGTTTGGGATCATTAACTTGTTGAAAATAATATGAATCGGTAATTCCCAATTTCATAGGACTTTTAAATAGATTATCTCTCAATATACTAATATATTGCTTGGCATTCATATTGCCTTCAATAGAGGGCCATTTCACCAACTCCATTAAAAGACATGCATCCCTAAATCATTATATTTCCACTGCCATGTTTTACAGTTGGTTTCAAGTTTTTTATTTGAAGGGATGTATTTGGATTTCACAACACAGTTTTCTTTCCATTTGAGCCGAAAATATTAAACTTCCTTTCATCGGGGGAAAAAAATAACATTTTTTCAAAACTACGGTAGATTGCCGGCATAAGCTTTGGTAAAAGCAAGTCTTCTCAGCTTATGTGTTTCACTAATAAATTATTATTTTTTTTTTTTCCGAGGGGCTCTTCCTCGAATATTTGCATCATGAAGGATATTTCCAATAGTTTGTGGTGTAATTATTGTTCCCGAAATTGAAACGACCTCAACAGCCAATTCTCGAGTGTTTAGAAAGTTTTTTGTAGATTCCTTTAGGATGACCTTCCTTTACCTTACATTTAGCTTTCTTGGACACCCAGTTTGAAGCTTATTTCTTGTCATACGAGTCTCTTTTTTTCTTCTTTATTACATAACAAACACTAGAAAAGTTTAAATTTAACTGTTTACCTATTTCTTGGTATTTTAATCCAGAATCGTGTAGAGTTATAATTTTCTCAAAGAAACTACGACATACTGCACTACATACTACTGCATACTACGCTACATACTACTACTACTACATACTACGCTACATACTACTACTACTACATACTACTGTATACTACACTACATGCTACTACTACTACACTACTACTATACTACAGAAACTCGGCACCATAGTGTAGTGCAGGACTGATGTGATCAAAATTTGCATTATGTTCACATTTAATTGCTTTTTAAACTATCGATGTTTCATTTGCCAATACCTTTTTGACATGCGAAAATGCTGTTTTATTTTATTAAATGAGCATTATTATTTTTTAAGGTAAAAAGTTGGTTATTTGGGTTTGTTTATTATGTAAAAAAAGTAATAGTTAAAACAATTTCCTTACACTTGCTTTCTAGGGTTACTTATGCCCAAAATTGCATGTGTGCAAATATTTTTTTTGCTCACTGTATCTCAAAACTGTTGCTCTTTAAAATACATGGTAAGTGTTAAAGATTCTTGTGCAGGCTTTAATCCTTTGATCTCCTGCAGTGAATACTAGATGTTGATCTTCTTTCATGTTGGTGACTCGTGGATGACCTGCTAGTGATCCCTGGCTTACTTCTCTGATGCCTTGCAACACTTGTTAGAGCTTGGTGAGGCAATCACACATAGTTGCACATAGATAGTTCTTGAAACTTTTGTGACTTTTCATATTCCAACATCCCTATAGTTGTTCCTTTCAAAACAGGTTGAGATGGCATCTTTGAGTTTCATTCTTTCTCAAAATGGCAAGATAACCTTAATGAGCTGGCCATTTATATTGATTTATTAGTGTTGATAAGAGTACATTGTATATACTGACAATGTACAATAAAAATTTGCATATACTCTCACTTTCAGACCTCAAACCAGTTTTTCTATCGTGCAATTTCTAGAGTCCTGTCTGACTTTATCTTACATATATATATCTTGTTTGAACTATGTTAATTTTTTAATATGAGTATTTTGATCTTATTTCCTTTTTACAAATATTTGTTTGTGTGTATTGTTAGAAATAGATAACAAATTTAATTTTAAAAATAGTGCCAATTTTCCAAATAGTTATAAAGAAATACTGTTCATTAATTGAAAAAAAATGTTATTTATTAGTATTTTTTTTCATAATAAAAACTGTCATTACTTTTTTGAAACAGTAAGCCTTTTTTTATTTTTTTAAATAGAACTATGCCAAGAAGCATTCTTTATATGTAGACACTAAACACCTCTACAATGTCCAGAGTAAAGAACTAGACAATTTAAAAACAGAAACAAATGAAGCACAAAGTAATCTATTAGGTGATAAAAAAGTAGAAACAATAAATGAAGTCCAGTGTAAAGAACTAGATAAAAAAAAGGAACTAGTTTATAAAAATACTAAGACTGAGTGTAGAATGGTGGATGACGAAATTCTTTCTCTTACTTGCAAAAGAAAAAAAATAAAATACACAGAAGATCCGGAGGATTCTGACAGTTCATCAGAAAGTGAAAATTTATCTGAAGTTCAGAAGATCTTAGCTGGTAAACAAAAGAAAGATAAATCGAGTTCTAAGTCCGATGCTTCTACAGAAGTTGTTAAAAAGAATGTGCATAAATTTGTTTTTATTGGTAAATGCCCTCAATATAAACAGAAAATTGATGAAAAAAAAGTGCCATGGTACAAAAGAAAAAGTATTTTGAGTAAAAGTGAAGACAACTCAGGTGATTCAAGTGACCTTTGTATTGGAAAATAAAAATCCTCTTCATGTTTTAAGCTGATGTACTTTAGGGAATTCAAATAGGAAAAAAAAAAAAATCTTACTACAAAAATGGTAGCATTTTTTGTATATATTAAGTATATATTGAGAACTCTTTTTCCTTTATTATTTTTTTCCCTAATGAGAAGGTGGTGAACTGAGGTGCACTAAAATTCTTGTCCTCAGGCTAGCTAACTTTTTCTTAATCTGAAATTCTTCAGGTGTTCATTTAGCAAACTGTCAGCTATTTTGTGATATGTAATGTTATTTAAAAAGTTTTTTGTTCCAAAATAAATTATTACTAAATATCTTCTGTTTCAAAAGTTTTTTGTGTATCAATGAAAGACAAATTATTTTAAACTAAAATGCAGTTTCATCTGAAATAAACTTGTTAACCTGAATTTAACTGAAATAGCCTAGAATTTGGTTGATATAGTATAATACTACTTTACAGGGTTCTTACAAGTCAATGGAATACCTGGAAAATAGGGTGTAAAAAAAAAAAAAAATTGATTTTTATGATTTTTTTTCCCCCGTGCTTTAAAATACAGAATATCTACCAAGAATTTTAGCTTTCCAGAACAATTAACCTCTTATTAGTAACTTTATTTATGTTTTTATTTTTTAATTAATAAAATTATTATTAGTTAGTAATTTCATTAGTTAGTAGCATACAATAATGTTACGTACATTAATACTTTGTAACTATATTAAATAGTATTGATATTTACATTTATTAAAATTATTAATAACGGCTTCAATATTAAATTGTTAATGCTGCTTAAAATCAATAATTATTAAATAATTAACTCTTATTAGGAAAATAAAATACATTTTTATGCTTTAGTTACTAAAATAATTGATAATTTAGTATTCAGTCTACAGAGAAAAGGGGGCATGTTGTTAGTTCCCAAAAAGGACACTAGTTCAGTAGAAAAGGGCATTATTTCAAGAGGAAATATATTAGTAGTGTGTTTAATAACAATATAAGGAATCTAAAGTATATATTTTTTCAATATGATAAATAAAGTGACATTAATTTTTAATGATCTTTATGAATTACAAATTAAATTAAATTTACAGATTTAATAATTTTCTGTTTTTTGTAAATAAGTAGAGAATATTTTTTAAAGGTCTCTGGCACGTGGATTTAGAAATACTGTGGTATGGAGAAATTTTTTACAAAAAATCTCTGGGTACAACTAACGGTGAATTTCACTATTTTTATGAAAATGCAGAATGCATTTTGCAGTTTAATAAAGGATAGTGTCCTGCACCCTTAAAAAGTGGCTTAGAGGGAACAGTAAGTAATTAAAAAAAATTAATAAAAACTGCAAATAAGTAATTTCATTAGTTAGTAGCACAAATAACAAAACAAACAAATATATGATGAAAAAATTATGAAAATGAGTTACTCATAAATGCACACATACAGATACAGAGTAAATACAAGAATAGCCAGTTATATCTGAAATTCTCAAAATATTAAATAACAGCATTGTTATTACTCAGTGGGAATTCAGCGTTTCAACTTAAATCATTTTCAAATCATTCAGCATTTCAAATTAAAAAGGGGGGGGGGGAAACATTGCATTCTTTTAAATCCCTAACTAATTTCTTTGTTTAGTGTATATATGAGTTTAAAAGTGAAAAAATAAATAAATTATTCAACCTCTACTGAAGTAGCTGTGCTGTGCTTAACATTTTTATACCAATTAGATCTTTTTCTCTCACACATTGTTTTACAATGGCCGTTGTCAGATGTCATTCTTTTGTTCTTCTTTAGTTCTAATTTGCTATAAATTTATTATTGCAAAAATAAGAAAGGTACTGGCTATTTATCCTTTTACTAGTAGAAATTTATTAAACTTGAAATTCTTAATTTATGTAAAAGAAGGTAGGTTTGTTGTATGAGGTTTTATGGCACAAAATCCCTTAGGAATAATTTGATTATTTAAAAGAAATTATGACATTGCAAATTATATTAGATTTAAATATTTTAAAATGAAATGCTTTTAATGCCCAATAAAAACTTGTTTTAAAAAACTTATTGTACTTATTGTTTTATAAGCTTAGAAACAATTCTTCAAAGCTTTTTTTTGTTTATTCATAATCGTAAAATATACAAATTATGTTCATCTTAGATTTTATTATTTTTTTATGTCATTTTAAACATTTAGAAAATTGATGATTTAAAAAAAAATCAATTTATTTAAATCCATGATTTTTTTTTTAGTCATCTGATTAACATCATTGACATTCTACTGGAAAGGTAAGAAAATTAAAAAAAAGTTCAAAAATCATAGAAATTGCATAAATATTCAGTAAGTTGAAGAGAAATCAAAGAAGCAGTTCTAGATATAGATCGGGAACTCAGCCTCTCATACAACTTTTTGCTGTTTCATTTGATACCTTAAAACAAATTCAGTTTGTAAAAGCTGTAGCTTGAAAACTTGCTGTTATGTCTTTTATTGAGAGGATATAAAGCATTTAAAAAAATACTATAAGTTATCAAAGGTTTGGGCATCCTTCAATTGGTAACTGAAAATATTGTAAAAAAATCTACATCTAAAGTAAATCTATGTATTTAAAAATGCAAAGGGTATCCGTTAAGACAGATTTTGGCAGATAGCAAGCATGTGCAATGAGCACTTTAAGGTGCTTTTCTGCCGCTAAACAGAGTGGAAAACCATTTTTGAATTGGCTTCATTTCAGAGGGACATTGAGTGAAGACGAGATGGCTGAGGTCTAAGCTGCTATAAAAAAGAATTCTGGTTCTCGACAGGGAGCAAATGTTCGAACCCCACTCCTGGCATAAGATGTTTCTCAGATATCATATTGTAGTGTTCTGATAACTCACTTCAGCAATGTAAATTGCATTTTATTTCAGGAGAAAAGTTATCGTATTTTTTCTTCATTATTATTAAGCAAAATCTACCATGTATTTAAAATTTTAAAGCACTGGCATGTAATTGTTGATAAAATAAAATGATCTACAATTTTTGGCATATTTTTTATTGAAGGGGAGGGGGGGCAAAATTCTATTTATGGATTTATTGAATAGAGCATTTATTTAGCTTTGCAAAACAGTTTTGATTTTGGTTCTATGTCAATTAGAAGTAACAATATTAAAGCATTTGTAAAGCTCCACAAACTGGAAGTGATCATTAAAATGGTTTATGTATCAGAACGCAAATTTTTCCCCATTCACTCTCCATTCCTCCGAATGATTTGAAAAATCAATGCTGAAAACCGTATCTTAAGTGTTTTTCCCTTATTTTCCCCATTTATATCTCCCTCTTAGTTGCGTTATATACCAGTCACCATTAAAATAGCCAGAAGTAAGCTGTAAAGAAGACTTCTTTTCTTAAGATTTTAAAATATTAATATATTATGAGACTCTCTGGTAACATATTATTCAATTTAAATCTAGCAAGACTGGTTTTGTCTTCACTAATAAAAGTAAGATATTTGTCTGTGTGTGTGTGGTGGCTAGGAAAATCTACCATACATAGAAGTCTGAAAATTTGGTAAGGATAGTCCAAAACATGTAAGAGGTCTGCACGGGTCTGGCCCAGCCCGAACTAAGGCTATTTTGTCCCAGCCCAGCCCATTTATATTTTCACAGTTCACAGCCCAACCAGGCCCAACTGAATTTCTATAAAAAATTCCAATATTTCTTAATGTACAAATAAGATTCTTTTAAAGAATAATACAGAATAGCAACATTAATGGTCACTTAGTTTCATAGATGTTACGTTCAAATAAAGATTCGTTAAAAAAAATAAAAGTAATTTAGAATAAAAGTAAAAAGATAGTTAAAAACAGCATATTTGAAATATTTTTCTGTAATTTATTAAAGTATATTTCTAGGAACAATTAAGTCCAGATCCGGCCTGAGCATGTAGAAAAAAAAAATGTAAGCCTGAGCCCAGCCCGAGTCTGCAGAAACAAAATAAGCCCTGGTTTCACACAAGGATGTAACTGTTCTATGCAGAACTCTATGCTGGACATGTTAATTTTTCTGTATTGATGTTGTCAAACTAGCATCGGCACGTGCAGCACATTTATATATAATTTTTGGCCCAGTCAGGTTTATTGAAAATTGTTCATAATTTGTGAGCTTTATCAGACTCTTTAAAAAAATTTCTATCGGTCCGGCTTAGCCTGATTTTTTTTTTTTTTTTGTCCCAGCCAGCCTGTTAAAAAAATTGTCTTTATTGTGCCTGCCAGACCAGGCCCGGGCTCGTGCAGACCGCTAAGGTGGGTACTGATGCACTGGAAGCTCAGATTTTCATTTTTGATAATTAACCAAGATATTAATTAAAAAGCAAAATTTTAAAAATGGATTGCAGCCACCAGCATAGCAGGATGAAGTCTATCACATCTCTGGAGTGCCATAGCAGAGAAGAAATGGATCTATTTTATCAGCATTTTGTCTTAACATTCTGTAGCCGAATCGTTCAAAATACAGAAAAACAGATGACATATTCAAAATTTCATGCTTTTACATTTTAAACATTGTAATCCATTAAAAAAAAATCAAAAAGGTTATACAGTGAAACCCCGGTTTTACATTTTTCACCGGACCGACGGAAAATAACGTACTAAGCGGAAAATCGTAAAATCGGGGTTTAAGGAAAACTAATATATTGAAAAGAAAATAAATGAAACAGACACTCACGTTGTTACACTAAAAATAATCTGTTATTTTACCTTGTTTTTTGTTTTTAGACACAATTTCATTTACAGCATTTTAAATACTTGCAAATTATAGTAAATTCAGTTCTTTACATTAGCAGATAAAAAGTTTTTTCAATTTTCAAACTTTCAATAACTTCTTTCGATGAAGGCACAGTATCTGTTGGTTCATCGTCTTCATCATCTCCACTGTCATAACATGGAATTAAATCAGATATGGTCTGAATTCCTGAAGTGACATCTTTATCACATTCAACATATTCATGACTATCGATTTCTGGATGATAAAATTCAATATTTACAATTAAGTCTTTCTCTTTTGTCTAGTCTGGATGTGATTCACTGGATCCTTCTTCTGTTGTCTTCGGAAATCCCGCTTTTAGAAAAGCATTGGAAATGCACTTTTTCCAATATTATCCCACGCATTAATCTTTTGCTTCCAGGCATCTTGGATATCATCAGAGTCTAGTGCAAGAAGTGCCTTTTTTATTAGTGCCTTTCTGCAATGCACTTTGAATGCTCGGATTATTTCTAAATCACACGGCTGAAGTTTGCTTGTACAATTTGGAGGGAAAAATTCCACACGCACATTCTTTAATTTGAGATCAACATGAGCGGTACATTGGTCAAGAAATAAAATAATTTTTCGATTTTGAATGCACATTTTTTTATCCAATTTCCGAAGAAAATCTTCAAAAAGTGATTGGATCATCCATGATTTTGTGTTGGTGTCGTAATCAGTTTGTAAACTTTTTACATTTTTGAAACAGCGAGGTCTCTTGGCTTTCCCAATTACAAATGGCGTCAGATTTTTGCTTCCATCTGAATTTGTACACAGCAAAACGGTCAAACGCATTTTTTCCACAATGGCAATTTCCTCCTTTAACCGTGTATGTCTTGTCTGGAAACAATTTACAAAATAGCCCAGTTTCATCAGCGTTAAAAATGTTCTCTTTTGAATAACCATCCACCAGAGAAGGCAATGTATTCTCAATCCACTCTTGAATGGTATCATGCCCTACGATATTCAACTCTCCACAGATAGATTTGAAACATAAGTTATTTCTCTTTTTAAATCGGTCTATCGAACCATTTGATGCTGTGAAATCTTTCAATTGAAGTCTAGCTGAAATTTCTAGTGCTTTTACCTTTAAAATAGATCAATTTATCGGAATGTTAGCTGCCCACACGCCATTGAACCATACAAGTAAAAAATTTTCAAGTTCTTCGTATGGAGATGTTTTGAGAATTTTTCTTTTCTTAGCAAACTTTCCCAGTTTTTCGGAATATCATTCCAATGTCACTTCTCGTTTTAAAATTGTTTGTAATGTGGAATAAGAAATATTCAACGATTTTGCCAGATCTACTTTAGTGACGTGAAAATGTTTACCCTTTTCAATAATTTTCGCCTTTTCGGCAACAGAAAAACACTTTCTCTTAGACATTGTTGCATTAACAGCAACAGAATAAGACTGGCACCCACGCGACAAAAACTTATCTGAAATTTGTCTCGCATTCTGTCGTAGAAATGTGGGTGACGGTGAACGTGCAGATGACGTGGTGAAACGACATCTCTTAATCTTTTAGCTATGAAACGTATTCGCTGCCCGCTGTTTGGCAAGAGAAAAAAAAGAAATGTGAAAAACTATTTTCCCTAAAAGAGATGATGTGATGTCATCTCTTATTCTTTTAGATCTGAAACGCATTCGTTTTCCGCTTTCTGCGATTGGCTAACACTAACTGATTTTAATACTGTTTTTAGTTGAATGTTTTTTTAAATGGCGGTATTGGTTCATCTTGTATTGAGCTGTGGAGTGAAACGTGACGTGCTTGTTTCCAACAAGCAAAATTCGAGAAAAAAATATTTTCCGCATCTCGGTAGAAAAACATACGATGCGGGAAATCTTAAAAATGGATGATGCAGAATCCAGGATTTTTTAATATTATCAGTATAGGTTATTTGTTCGGAGCAGTGAAATATGACGTACGAAGGGGGTACCGTAAAATCGAGGTTCCACTGTATTTCACAATTGTATTTTTCTCCTTTTTGCCGACACTCTCATGTCCAATCGAACTCAATTTCAGATATACCGAAAAAAAAAAAAAAAAAAAAAAAAAAATCCCTCTTAGAGCTGTGACTTTCTTCTGTTTGATGATGCAATTAGTTTTCAAAAATATGAATTTTAACCTTTTCAAAAGAATTTGAAACTGCGGGTCACTTTGCGTCGACTGTAGACACACTTTTTTTTGTTTTATCCCCTTCCTACACTAAAAGTAACTAAACATCAGTATTTCGACACAATCTTTTTCTGCCTTCTTAACACCGGATTTACATCACCTTTAAAAATTTCAAAGCTTTTGGACAAGTAAAGGTATTTTTAAAAAGTTGTACTGTAAAATTTTCAATTATAATGCGCAAACATTGGCAGTTTCGGCACGGCTTTTCTCGGCTTCGGTTCATGTTTTCATGACTAAATATGCATATTTTTTTATGAAATTTTTACGCAGGCTTGGAAACAGTTATATTTATAATTGATCAAAATTTCAGAGAGTTCGGACAACAAGAACTTTTTCTAAATTTTAAATTACCCGACACAAACCAACAACAAAAAAAAAAAAAAAAAAAAAAAGAAAACATATTTATTTTACAACTAGATAACAATATTTCTTCATGAAATTTTTACATGGGCAGCATAAGTTATATTTATAACCGATAAAAATTTAAGAGAATTTGGACAACAAGAACTTTTTCTTTTCCTAAATTTTAAATTACCCAACACAAACCAACAACAACAACAACAAAAAAAAAAAGACAGAAGAAAATATATTTGTTTTACAACTAGATAACAATATTTCTTCATGAAATTTTTACATGGGCAGCATAACAGTTATATTTATAACCGATAAAAATTTTAGAGTTCTTATAATAGCTATTTTTTTTTAGCTATTAAGCAACCCAATATGAAAAAAAAGTTCTTATAAGCGCCTTTACCATTAAATAACATTTGTTTGCAATTTTTTTATGCAGGTTTTTAACGCATTGTTTTTAACTCATAAAATTTTCAAAGAGTTTAGATGATAACGAGTGTATATATTATATAGATAGATAGATATATTTTTTAACATCTCACGTGCACAAATGATGACTTCCCTCCTTTTTTTTTAGCATACTTCAAAATTACACATTGATTCATGAAGTCAAAATACGCAAAGAAGAAGAATACCAAACAAAATGTACATTCATTTCACTTTTGAATGGTGCATTTTGTTTGAGTAAATACGAATTTGAGTCCTTTGAAAAAATATTCATTTCACTTGAAAATTCAAGAAAGTCACTTTTCTTTTTTTCCTCACATTTGCCCTTAGGATTAACATTATCCACATTTTGATTCAAATAATTCACTTAAATTTATACAATCGCAATGAAATTCATTGAAATTTTAATACCATGTATTAACTTTTTAGCTAATGATAAGAGTATAAATTTGGTTCAGAAATTATGAGATTTAAGGGAAAAATAATCAGTTTGAAAATAAATTTTACCATAGGATTAACATTGCACTCTTATTTACACTTATAACATACACTTATTTTTGCACTATTGCTCTAAAGCAGCGCTTCCCAACCTTTTTTCCATCACGTACCCCTTGCTTAGGCTATTCATTTCAGAGTACCCCTTTATCAGCCCCACCCTCCTCCCCTCACTCATATAATACAAACATGCTTTTTTAAAATTAGCCATATACTCAATAGTAAAAACTCATTAAAAAGAAGGAAGCTTTCCTATTAATAAATATAAGTTAGTGATATAACCCAGCCTGTTCGAAAACAAAAATAAGGGCCTGCTTTTCAACGCATTTAAAATAAAGCATTAACAATAGAATTTCTAACGTAATTAAGGCATTCTGCAATTATTATTAAAAACAGAACAATAAGTTAGATAGATGTGGTGGGAAAGTAATATTGTATAATAATAAATTGTAGTTTTCACGAAGATGGGATAAATATATAAGTACTCATGCAATATAATTATCGGTGGGCGGAGCTAATATTGAATATTGAATTATCAATGAATTATTATGCCTTTCCCCTGATTTTGAGTGTAACATATTGGAGTTACACCTGAGACTAACTTTGTAATCCAAAAAGTATCAACTTTCTTTATGTGTTTTCAGAGAAACCAGTTTTTGTGATTTCTGCCATTATCACTATTATTTTTACGTACCCCCAGCAGACCCGCCACGTACCCCAGGTTGGGAACCGCTGCTCTAAAGTTATAATTAAACTATCCTTTTAGCTGTTGTTCAATTAAAATTTTGGTTTAGAAATAATGAGATTTAGGAGTAAAATAATAAGTTTGGAAATCAAAAAATCTTCCATAGGATTTCGATATGAAAAAAAAAAGTGAAGAAAAACACTGCTTTTTACAATTAAATATCAACCTTTTAGAATGAAAATTATACACAGACTTCGGAAATATATTTATAACTCATAAAAATTTCAGAGTTTGCACAATGAAAACTATTTTTTTTATTTTAATTGACCCAATGTGGAAAGAAAGTTAGAAGAAAGCACTTTTTTGCTGTCAAAGGCAGCGAGACCTCCATTATTAGGTTTGTTTGGAAATATTTTCGTTTAAATATATAAATTCATTCAATAATGATTTTAGGTATGCAGTATAGTCTCAAAAATCCACACAACTTGGGACCAGAGGCTGTGCAGATTTCAGAGTTTTGCAGATTCTGGATTAAATGATTTTTTTTTTCTACTTTTCTGTATCCATTTACAAGAAGATCATCCAATAATTCAATTTCCGCAAATCAAAACTTGAATCCTTTTTATTTACCTGTACATTATCATTATAATACCCAAAATTATTTTTTATTACAATTTTTAAATGTTTCTTGTATTGTGTGGCTGAGATAAGGACTCTGGAACTGGTCTTGACTCAGTCCTGTTGCCAGGGTAACTGGTCAGTCGACTTTATTTTAGGGAAGTACAGCATTTTCTTTTCTTGTCAATTTTTCTGTAAGTATCTTTTTCTACAAGCAACTCAGGGTACTTTTGACCCCCCCCCTCCCACCCACCCATATCGCTGCACTGGGGTATCCCAAAAATTTGAAACTTCATTTATATAGAGTATGTGGCAAATAGGACTAAAATTTGAAATTTCTCGATTCTGTCTTTTCTAGTGCAGGCGATATATGAACTCAAAGTTTCGATTTTTTGTCACTCACTCACTCTCGCGTCAACAAAAAGATTGGGTAGATCACACAGCCATAGAATCTTAAAATTTGGAATAAAGCTAGTGTTTTGGATACAAAGAAAGGAAAAATTATAAAATCTGGAAAATTAAAAAAAAAAAAAACATTAAAAAATTCAACAAATTCGAACAATATTGAAAATTGAAAATAACACGATCTTGTAGTCTTAAAAACATAAAATTTAGTGTGAAGGGTAGTGTTTAGAATTCATAAATAGAAAACATCAAAAACACAAAAAAAATCAAAATCAAAATTGAAAAAAAAAACGAAAATTTGAAGTATTTAGGTATATTTGAAGTATTTTTGGTAGTATTTAGGATGCAAAATGAGAAAAAATTTAAAAAATCTGGAAAATTCGAAAAAAAAATTCAAAAATTCGAAAAAAATTAAAATAATTTGATCTTTTAGCCTTTGAAACTTAAAATTCGCAGTAAAGATAGTGTTTAGGATTCAGAATAAGTTAAAATAAAAAACTCAATAAAATTCGAAAATAAAATCAAAAAATCGAAAAATAAGGAAAATTTGAAAATAATTCGATTTTATAGCACTAGAAACTTCAAATTTGGAATAAAGGTAATATTTAAGGTACTAAATAAGAAAAAATTAAAAAATATGGATAATTCGAAAAAAAATCGAAAATTTAAAAAATTTAATAAAAGAAAAAGTGAGAAATTGAAAATAATATGATCTCGTAGTCTTAGAAACTGAAAATTTGGTGTAAAGGTAGTGTTTAGGATTCAGAAAAAGAAAAAATTAAAAACACAACAAAAATTGAAAATAAAATAAAAAAATCGAAAAAAAAACTAAAATTTGAAAGTAATTCGATTTTGTAGAGTTAGAAACTTGAAATTTGGAATAAAGGTAGTATTTAGGATACAAAAAATTAAAAAATCTGTGAAATTCAATAAAAAAATTCGAAAAATTGAAAAAAAATTCGATTTTGTAGCTTTAGAAACTTAAAATTTGGTGTAAACTTATTGTTTAGGATACGGAAAAATTAAAACACAATAAATTCGAAAATAGAATAAAAAACTCGAAAAAGATCGGAAATTTCAAAATAATTCGATATTGTAGCACTAGAAACTTGAAATTTGTAATAAAGGATACAAAATAAGAAAAAATTAAAAAATCCAGAAAATTAGAAAAAAAAATCAAAAATTGAAAATAATTTTATCTTGTAGTCTTATAAACTTAAAATTTGGTGTAAAGGTAGTATTTACTATTCAATAAAAGGAACATTTAAAAAATTTGTTAAATTCGAAAATAAAATCAAAAAATTAAAATATCTTTAAAAAATTGAAAATTCGAAAATTTGATTTTGTAGGGCTAGAAACATTAGTTCTAAGATAATTGTCCTATTAGCTAGTGCACCTCCACTAATTGTTTTATGTTATTTCTCCCGGATTATGTTTTTCTTTTCTTTTGTTTACGAATTTCGTTGTAGAAAAGTTCAGCTATAGACTGGCTATGTTATAGGCAATTGCTTTACAGACAGGTTTGTTTTCTTTCACAGGTTATACTCTATTTAATTTGCATATGAAATATGGACTGTTAAATGATGTTAGCCCCACAAGAATTTTCACAGCTCCCCCTCCCCTCCCGACATACATTACTGGCTGGTTATGGCTTGATAGTCATTTCTAAATAAAATCATGGTGACTCTAAGATTCACTTGATTTATCTCTAAATTGAACCTAAATGATCCTAAGAAGACGGATCAAAGAATTGCTATATTGGCATGACAATCGGGTAACTTAGAATTAAAATCGAAAAATCAATAAATTTATAACAAGTCGAAAGTTTGAAAATAATTCGATTTTGTAGTCCTAGAAGCTTGACATTTGGCAGAAAGGTCGGGTTTTATACAAAGTAACGAAAAATTAAAATATCCGTAAATTAAAAAAAAAAAGACTAAAAATAAAACGAAAAAATAAAAATAAATAAATAAAATGAATATAGTTTGATTTATTGGAATTTTCCGGAAATTTTAATTTTGGCTTTCTTTTTATACTAAAAAATACTTTTATGCTAAATATCATGTATCTAGGACTGCGAGTAATATCTCAGATGGATAGCACCTTTCCTGGAAGCAATTGAGAGTAATTTTGACTTCCCCCCCCCCCCTCCCATAACTTAGTGCTTGCCTAGGAACCTGAAATTTCTTTTTATCTACAGTACTTTGCAAATGAAACTAAAGCTTCAAATTTTTGATACCTGTAAATAATAGGGACAGAGTGTGGGCTTAGCAAAAATCAGTGGATGATCTCCAAAAAGAACCCAAAATCAAGAAAAAGAGGATTACTTACAAAAAGAAGTGAAATCTCATCAAAAACGTCATCTGTAAAAAATGCAGCCAAGTCTCGTAACTCTTTTTCCGTACAAAGTTCTGAGATCGTGTAAAGCCAAGTTTAGCTATCTTATTAACTCTGAAATTTTCATTCACAAATCACTCCTAGTCTCTACATCTTTAGTTAAATATTATTTTGTGACTTTGCAATTATGTAGCACGAGAATGTGATGTATATAATTAGTTTTAATAAAATAATAGCATGCCATCCCATAACATATTAAAGTGTAATAACTTCCCTGTGCGTATATAATTAGCCAGCCTTAATCATATTATTTCATCCCATCCCATACCATAACATAGTAAGGTATAGTAACTTCCCTGTGCTGCGTAATTGCCAAGTCACAAAATAATAATTAACTAAAGTTGTAGAGACTAGGAGTGATTTGTGAATGAAAATTTCAGAGTTAATAAAATAGCTAAACTTGGCTTTTCACGATTTCAGAACTTTATAGGGAAAAAGAGTCACGAGACTTGGCTGCATTTTTTACAGGTGACGTTTTTGATGAGATAGTCCTTCACTTGAGAACTTTCATTTTCTCTTGATGAAGTTTCTTTTGAATTCGGTAAACAGTGATTATTTCCTGTTGGTCTATACAACTCTGCTGCTCCATGAACTTAAAAAAATTTTCATCTAAAACCAAACATTCTTCAAACTTTATTCTTTTCTGTATTTTTTTCTCACAGTCACTGTCAGACTCAGTTTCACTGTCTTCGGGTGGGTTCATTATTGAAGAAATAATTTCTTTGTCTGCAATAGAGAAAGGCATTATTTAACGTATTAGGTTGCATAACAATGTTATTGCTTTATAGTTAATTATTTTATAACAAATTACCGGAAAGTCGCTGTTAAATTTGGAATGTATTACCAGCAAAATATTTTTTTTTTAAAAACTGAAAAACAGTATTTGAGAAGTACATATTCAATTGAAATTATAATATTAAAATTTCTGAAATTTGTTTTCTATCTTAATAAAAAAGAAGCTTTAAAAATGTACTTTCAAATAAAAAAAGTCCTACTTTGAATGCTTCAAGCATCAAAGCGAAAATGAAAACAAAATCTTGAACAACCAACCAAAAACAGAGTAAAAAATCTATCCTTCCAAGCATAAATGGCTAGCAATGGCATAGGAGATAAGTAGACTTTAGAAGCTGAGAAGCCCAGCTCACGAGAAAACCAATCAAAGTCCCGTAAAGCATATTGTGACATTGTTTAAAACATCTGCTTAGCGCTTACTTTATATCTCTCAGAAGTCTGCAAGTGTTGCAGTTTCAAAAAAAGATAAATAACATGACAGTTATTTTATTACAAGTAATAATCATCATTGTTGATTTTAAACACACAACTGCTTTTGTTTAGTACTAATAAAAATCATTTTAACACTTAAGTGAAATAACTTAAAAAATTGCAATTTGTTGTGCAGAGGCTTACAGTTGCTTGTAATCACTTGATTTAGTAGGGGTTTTTTTGGAATGAAAAGGAAAAGATATTCTTTAGTAAAGGATTTGCGAGGATAGATTGAGAAGGTGATTTTTAATGGCCTCGTTGCATTTTTGATAGAGTGAGGCAGACATCTTTGGCCAGCGTAATTGGCTGGTGGAGGTGGCGGTTTTATTTAATTTGAATGTTTAAAAAGGAATATTGCTATATACTCATGGAGTTTTATGCTTTTTCTTTTTATTAAGATGCTAAAATTTTCTTTTTTGGACCATGTGCTTTTATTTTATTTTTATCTGCGTTTTTAGGAAATGAGAGTTGAAAAATATTTTAATTTCTGTGATTTTATTTTACTGAAAAAAAAAGAACAAAGAAAGAAAGAAAAGAAATTAGTATCGTACTATTAGTGTGGGCACTTAATTTTAATATAATTGTAATTAATTTGAAAAACCTGTGGAAAATTTGTTTGGGTATAATAATAATATTTCCATTTTCTTCTGGGATTCGATTTGGATATGTGTTGATAGATAGGGTCATAATAAAGTCGGGGATTAAATTTCATTTTTCTACAAATCATGTTGTTAACTCCTTGAAGGGCAAGAATGTTGTCTAAAAATGCTAAATTTTGCGATGTTTTGACACCAGTAAATTTTAATAAAGAATTTTTATCTTCTCAACTGCAAACAACAATACTAAATATTTTTATATAATAATACTGGTGGCAAAGTTATATATTAAAAAGTGGTATATATTATATACCAGTGCCCCTCAAGGGGTTAAAAATGTGTTTATTTTTATACAGGGTGTCTCTTCTTATCGTTTATTAATAGCTAATTTCTAAACCACTAGTTTTAGAAGTATAGTTCTAATTTAAAAAATGCCTCAAGTTTTGTTTTGCATTGTCTAAAAATCGATTTACGGTAAAATTACTTTTTAAATAGTTAAGAAATTAGAATTTGTGTACAATACCTGTGTCCTATAAGTTTTATTTAGAAATAGTTTCTTCATGTAATAACAAGTAAAATAATAAAAGTTTATTCTTCTATCACCAAAACTTACCGAGTTATACTTAGAATTTATTGAATTTTTAGTGTTTTAGTAACCAAAAATGGAAAATCATGTTTTTAGAGTCAAAATCGCTGAAAATTTATGAAAATCAAAGTATCACAACTAGATAAATTTTTGCTGCACAAAAATTGTGTTTTAATCTTGTAAACTGATTTTAATGATGTGGATTCATCTAAATGGAAAACCTTGCCTATACTTACGTCCCAAAATTATTTCAAACATTCTGTTTAAAGGCTAGACAATTCTATTTAAATGTTATTACTTAAAATGTCCGTTGCCACCATACCATACATAGCAATTGTTTATACATTTAAAAAATAACTGGTTGTTGGAACCTGTTACCTATGCAACATTGGAACATTGCAACCTGTTAACTAAAAGTAACTATTCCCCATCCCTAGTTTGCAACATGATTTACCAAAGCTTCATCTTTATTATTCATCCATTCAACAATAATTTCTTTTTTAAAAGTTCTTGTGAACCTAGGTTGAAATTTTTTGCATAATTCAACAGTTCAGATGCTTTAGCTTGTGGTAAGGTTAACTGATAACTTGAAAAATCTGTATCTTCATTTTCAATAAATAGAGTGGCCATATTTTATGCTATGCATTAATTAAAGTATCTTTTGTATTAGACGTCATTAATTAAATAAATACAATATTTTATGCTGAATATTTTTCTGCACTCTTCTATTGTTTCAAGTGACAAATCAGATTGACACTACAAATCAATTTTGACAAATCAGATCAAAATTGATTTGTAGTGACATTTTACACTATGGATAATCCATAGGTTGAATTAACAATATAGTGTTGGGAGGGGGGGGGGGGAGGCAAAAACATTGTAATAATATTATATAAAATACCATTTAATTCAGGAAGAGCAGTGCAGTTATCCATCAGTAAAAAAAATTTATAATTTTCTGACAACCCAATTTTTGTACAATGCTGTCATGCTTCCTTAGCAAAATGATTTTTAAACCAGTCTATGGTCAGTTTCCTTCGTTACCCATGCTCTTTTATTATTTTTATGTATGAGGCAAAGTTTTTTACCCTTTTGAATACACAGGGGTGAGCACTTTTACCTATATATTACAAGTACATTTGAGTAAGTTAGAATGACAGTGGAGTAGGTCAATTTTTAGTAATTTGAGAAATGAAGGTTTTTGTGAAACTTGTCGTATTGCCATTGCATTAAGTAGTCCAACTTGTTTTGCCCTTTAACGGCTCCCTAAGTGAACTATGACTTATTTGACTGTTGCACTGAACAGAAATGAATATATGTTCAGTGAAAATATGGTTATCAAGATTTTTCAAATTTTTGACTTTCTCCACTCTCATTCTATCCCCTTCATTTATGCGTCCCGGTTGTGTTTACACAAAGGAGAACAGTAACACATTCTTTTGCTTCTTTCAGCCAAATGGTGCATTTTCGTCTGAACATATTAATGTTTTTCTAGATAGATATCTCCAGGAAACCCTGGTTTTGTCAATGTTATGTATTTGATCAAGACTTAAATTGTTTTTGGAAATAAATTCTGTCAAATTTTCAACAAATTCTTCAGCGGATTCCTGGCTAACAGTTTTTCTCGCCACATGCTTTAATATTCCGTATTCAATGTTCCTTAGGTTTTTCATACAAAATGGATCCAGTGATCGGCACACTCTCACTATTCTGTTGTTTGGACCATTGAATAAAGTATGGCATCAAGATTTGCCGATTGAGCTTTCATGAAGAGATTTCCTATTTTTTATTCCTTTATTTGAATCAGTATTGGCATGAAATTTCAGCAATTTTTCCTTATTCTTTTTTATATTGTAAACGGTTCGAATTAAAATACCGAAATTGTCAGTGATCTAATGTGATGTAGTACCATTATTATTATTTTATTTATTTATTTATGTTTGCTTTTTCCATGACAAAGTGCAACATGTTTGTGTTTTTCGGATTACTGGTACATTTGTTACCTGGCGACATTTTTTATTACAATCACAAATAAAATAAGTCTGGCGTCTAATTCAAATAGAAAATAGTACCAGCAAATAGAACATAGAACGTTTGTGATTGTGACAGTTGCAAAACACGATGTTCGAAAGCAAATGCAAAACAATAATGAAATCAGTGTTGCCAACCTGCCTTGTGTGTATGAAATATAAATTAAATTAATTCGCTATTTTCTGTAGTGGCCGATAGATGGTGCTACTACTAAAACTTTTCTGGGCTTTTTTACATTTCTTGTCAATCTATATAAACCCTATTTCTTCTGACGTCAGAGCCATGTGTTTTGAGGGAACATTTCTGATATTGTAAGCCTTCATTATGCAATGACTTGTTTTACAACGCAAGGTTGCATGCCATAGAGCAATAATGCACCATATTTTTGTGACGTTGAGTCCTGTGCTTTGGGGAAACATTTCTGAAATTGTAGCCTTGAACCCAAAAAGAGAATAGGGTTCATTGTTTTACATTTTATTGTGTATAAGTTCCTGTGAAATAAAGGTGTTTTATTTGTGTTATATCCTGTGTCATTACTATTTTCCCATAAATTTACGTTTTTTTTTTTTTTTGTTGTTGTTTACTGATATTTGGGATCAAGATTATAAAGAATACTTCTTAACTGCAAATATCACTTTTGTTTATGTTTTGAAATGCACACAGATTTCAGAAGATTGTGGATTTTAAAAGTGCAGATTTTCGATACTCTACTATATACAAGGTTATCTCAGGGCCCAGGCTACTCTTGTCTTTCGTTAAAAAATATATATAATCAAAACATGCTGGAGCATGTGCAGCATGCCCAGTACATATTGCCGAATGCAATGGTCTCCAACTCTGAAGTTTGTTTGAATAGATTTTCATTTGAAAATAAAAAATCATATAAAATTGAGGGTGTATGCTACTGAAGGCAGTGGAGCCCCCAGCATTAGGATTGTTTAGAAAGATTTTCACTTAAATGTATTCATGATTGATTTTAGATATATTTAAGGTTATTATCACACGCCCAGGCAACGTCGGGTGGGTCAGCTAGTTTTAAATAAAATTGCATTTTTTGCTGTTAAAATAACTTTTTTCATATAACTTTCTGTTTAACACTATCCAATGTAGTTGAAGAGTATTTATGAATTTAGTTTGTCTGTCTGTCTGTCCATGCAACTCTCGTAAATATACTGAGATTGCCATGAAATTTTTATATGTAAATGAGGTTTACTATAGAATGTTTGGTATTGAAAATGAAGTGTAGCATTTATATTTTGTTTGCAGGGACACAAAAGTATTCCTTTACATTATGGTGTATGGGGAAAAATTGTTTGCAGTGCATTTTATTGGTATTAATATATTTCAAACATAATGAGTTTGATATGCATCACTGAGGAGGACTACAACATGTTTCCTCAGGTATATAGAATAAAGTAGCATTTATAGTTCAATTACTGGGGCACACAAAAGAATTCCATTACATTATGTTTTATGGGGAAAAATTGCTTGGGGGTGCATTTTAATGATGATATGATACTTCAAACATAATGAAATCACTAAAGTGCACTACAACATGCAATAATCACTGTTAAGCACACTATAATGCGGTATTTTATTTTTGTGGCAACACTAATTTTAGAAAACCTTTCTAAATTTATTCATATTTCATTTATGAAAACAAAGCTGATTTAATTTTTAATTAACTGCAATTTTTAATTTAAAAAAAAAAACATTTTAACGAAATATGTGTGTACTATGCCAGAAGCCTGTTCAAAATCCTTTCATATGGTATCTCATTCATTGTTCTGGGTTTTGTATTTGCTTAGGAAAAAGAATGTTAACAATAGAAATAATATATATAGGATAGCTAATTCATACATAAACTAAAAAAGTAAATTTGTTCCTTTTCTATAACAGAATAAATGATATTTATTCTGTTATAGAAAAGTTATATATATTTATTTATAGATGATAGATTTATTATTTTTTATTTTTATTATTATTTATATTTATAGATTATAGATTTATATAGTTTATAGATTTATTTATAAATGATATTTATTCTGCTGTCTTTGCTATTTTGTTAAGAGATATGAGAGGTGCAGTTAAAAATTCTAGATTGTGGAAAAGGAATGCAACCATGCGTTGATGCAAAATATTTATGACATTGAGTTATAACTTTTCAGCTTTTTTGTAGTCAATGCTTACTTTGTCATGAAAAATGCAAAGTAAATTAATGTCAAGAAAAATATTATAAAGTAAATTAATCTTATTCAAATTACACATAGTATGCATTTTTCACAATTTAAATAGTTTCCTTTTCAATTAACACATGTTGTTGGGAAGATATAACTGTGTATATCACTGCAAAAGTGTTAATAAATGTGTAATATTTTCTAGCTATTATCTATGGGAAGTGAACTGTCTTTTAAAGTTCATACATTTTTCAAATCTAAATAGGAACAAAAGTATGTAAAAAGAAACAATTATTGTGATAATAAAATATACAAGAAAAAACTCCCCATAGAATTTTTTTTTTTTTTTTTGTTATTTGCATAATCTTTTCTGTAATATATTTTATTAGATTGCTAGAAACTTAAAAAATTAAAAATAAAAATCATGTAATGAAAAAAAAAAAAGTTTTGAATAATGTATCTTTTGCTTAATTTTATTTTTTTTCTTTTTAATTTGCAGAATTTTAATAAAGGATCTCCTCTATATGAAAGGAAACGTCTATTCAAGCGCTTCATAAATATGGCTGTTGCAGCAAAGCAGAAAAAAATAGTAATAATTGAAGATACAAAACAAAAAGAGGCAGAACAAAAGAAAAATCAAGAACACAGGAAAAACCAAGAAGCTGCTGCTGAGAAAAAGGCAAAAGAAATTCTTCAAAAAGAGAAGAGTAAAGAAGTAAAAGTTATAGAATTGGAAGGGGAAGATTCTGAAGATTTACATCCTTCAAGCAATCAGAAGGCAGCTAATATTAAGTTGAATTTATCAGAAAAAGATAAATCAGTTGAAAAGAATCCAACTAAATTTGTTTTCATTGGTAAAGCTCCAAATTTTAAAAAAGTTCCGTCTCAAAAGCCTACTCCTTGGTACAAAAGAGAAGATATCTTAAACAAAAAAGAATCGGATGCTGATGCATCATCTAATGATACAAATGCATCTGAAAAAGTTCCAAAAAACAGTCAGTCTTCTGAAGTGGGATCTTTCAAATCTACCTTCAAAAATGTTCAAGAATCTTCAAATTCTATCAAAAAATCTGAAGAAACATCAAGTTCCAAAAGTTCACTTCGCCATAATGACAAAACTTCAGTGGTTGAAAATAAAGATCCAGATGTTAAACAAATTGAGAAAAGCAAATCTGATTCATTCGCTCGTAATATAAAGTTATCGGAGATAACATTGCCGGAAACTTCTTCTTTACCTAGCAGTAGCAATGCAAACGTTCCTCAGCCAATGGATATTGATAACTCACAAGATGTTACCAGTAAACCCAAATCTGAAGAAGAAAAAGATTTCTTACTTTTAAGTATTAAGAAAGAAGATTTCCAGCCATTAGTTCACCCTGTACCCCCTCCTACATCTATGGTTTCATATCCAATGGTGCCTAGTGTACAAACTGTGTCTTCAAACATTACTTCTGCCACTTCATCAGCATCTACTATTCAGGATAGTATTTTAAAAACTTTGAACTTTTCAGTACCTCCTCCAACTGTTGCACCTTACCAAAACAATTCACCACATATGTCTATTTATGGCAACCAAAATATAACACCATATTCATATCCTACTAATAATCCACAAATGACTGCTTATTCAAATTCAACTCAGGTAAATTTGCAAACAAATTTTCAAACTATGCCACCATATTCTACTCCTCCACCTGTTTTCAGGAATCCACCCCCTGCGCTTCCATATTCAAATACAGGTAACATACCATCTGCTCCTCAGTATTCTTATCCAAATAATATGCCTTATAATGCATATTCAAACTCTGTACCTGCTAATCAGTCGTATGAGCCATCAGTATATCCATTGCCATCTAATAATCAAACTCTGTATTCAAATCCGAATGCTTCACAAAATTTAGCTACTCCTTCACAAAATTTAGCTACTCCTTCACAAAATTTAGCTTCTCCTTCACAAAATGTAGCTCCTCCTTCGCAAAATTTAGCTCCTCCTTCGCAAAATTTAGCTCCTCCAGGTAGTGAATCAATCAGAAATACTAAGTACTCAAAAATTAATCCAATTAGTACTAATGTTTCTCGAAGTAATGTTCCTCAAAGTAAGACCTCACCCATTGTAAAGAAAGGTTTTAATCTTATTACAGTAGTAGATCAAACAAAAACTACTATAAAATTAGAAAAAAAAATTGCTAAGATTAATGTCCAAGATAACATTAAAACAGTAACAGCAAATATCCCTGCTGCTAATGTGGCTAAAACAGTAACAGCAAATATCCCTGCTGCTAATGTGACTAAAACAGTAACAGCAAATATCCCTGCTGCTAATGTGACTAAAACAGTAACAGCAAATATCCCTGCTGCTAATGTGACTAAAACAGTAAAAGCACATATCCCTGCTGCTAATGTGACTAAAGAGATTAAAAACGATGTGAAACAGAAAAAGACTATTGAAACTATAAACAATATAAGGAAACAGTCTATTGAATATCAAGTAAAAAATGTAATTTATGAATGCATTAAAAAAATTGAATTAAAGGAACAAGGAAATAGTAATACTGGAAAAAATGTGAAATCATCTTTAACTACTGGTATGCCTGTGGTTTCGAATAACTCTGCCAGTACAAATCATGAGTTAATCAAATCTGAACAAATGTCAGTTAATGAAACATCTAATATTAAATCTGAACAAATGTCAGTTAATGAAACATCTAATATTAAATCAGAACAAATGTCAGTTAATGAAACATCTAATATTAAATCTGAACAAATAACAGCTAATGAAGTATCTAATATTAAATCTGAAAATAAAGTTGATAACAATGATTCTGAAGAAATTTCAATGAATATATGTGAAAATCAAAATTCTGCTAAGAGTATGGAAGTTGATGGCACAGTTTTGGGAAAGTCTCCAGATAACATTTGTTCTTTAGTGAGTAATTCAAACAAAGGTAATGAAGCAGCTGGAGATAAAGAGAATAATGTAGTTAATGTGACAATCAAAACTGCTGAAAAAGTTGTTAAAGATAATATACATGATGGTGGTACTATATTGAAAGAAAGTAATGAAAATGCAACAAGTGATTCTATGTTTTCAACTAGTAAAGTAACTGTCGATAGAAAGGATAATGAAGATACTGTTGCAGTCAAAGCTGGTGAAAAAATGATTGAAGATAATGCACATGGCAGTGAAACTATAGTGAAGGAAAGTGCTGAAAATGCAGCAAATGATTCTATTTCAGGTAGTCAAATAACTGAAGATAGACAGAATAATACTGAGAAACCAGTATTAGACAATGAATCCATACGGAAGGAATGTACTCAAAATGTAATTAATAATTCTGCAAATGAATCCTCATATGATGAAACATCCAAAACAAATCATGAGGAAGACTGTGACAAGCAAATGGATACAGATGATAATATTGTCAAAAAATCTTCTATTGAAAGTTGTTTTTCTGAAGAAAGTTCAAGTAATGAAGTTCGTGAAAATGAAGATGTAGAAATTTTAAATGAAAATGATTCTGAAGAAAAAAGCTTAAAGACTTGTGCAAAACAAATCTCAGGAAAAAAAGAAACTAAAAAGAAGGAAAGTAAGGCTACGTTAGTATGGAAATTTAAGGATGGAGTGTGGAGTAAATTTCCACAAAATAACGATGATAGAGTTAAAAATTCTTCAAACAACTTAGAAGATAATTCAAGCAAAACAGATAAAGTAGGCGAAGATAGAGTAACAATAACAATCAAATCTAATGAAAAAAATATTGAAGGTAGCTTACATGAGAGTGAAGCTTCACTGGAACAAAGTGAAGATGTTGAAATGACAAATGCCGGTGCAATGATTATAGAAGAAAACAGAAGTTCATGCAGTGATAAAAATATTCAGAATGAAAATATCAAAAGTTGTACTGATAAGGGTGAAATATTAGAAGTTAGTAAACCTTTAGAGAATGTTCATCAAATACCTATGACAGTCAGTGATACAATCCAAGCTGAGAGTATGGAAGTTGATGATGATACAGTTTTAGAAAATTCTTCAAATAACTTTTGCTCTTTAGAAGATAATTCAAACAAAACAGATAAAGTAGGCGAAGATGGAAAGAACACAGAAGTAATAACAACAATCAAATCTAATGAAAAAAATATTGAAAGTAGCATACATGACAGTGAATCTACACTGAAACAAAGTACTGAAAATGTAAATACTGATTCTGTACTTTTTAAACACGAACAGATTAATTCTAACAAACTTAATGAATTTTCATTTAAAGAGACTTCTGAAGCAAATCCCGAAAAAGATTGCGACAAATTAACTGTTGCAGATGATGTTTCTGAAAAATCTATTGAATGTTGTTCCTTGGCTAAAAATTCAATTAATGAAAAAAGTGATGTTGAAATGACAAATGTAAGTACAATAATTGAGAGAGAAAACATAAGTGATTCATATAGTAATAAAAGTTATGTAGAGAATATTCATCAAGTACCTACATCAATCAGTGATACCATGGATTCATTTTCTCATGAAATGTCTAATTATAAAATTGGAAATAAAAACAATGAAAATGAAGAAAAAGGTTTAGAAACTTTTCCAAAACAAATTGAATCCGAGATGAATGATCTTAAATCTGAATTGCTCTCTATGATCCAATCTGGAGAAGTTGATGATACATCTTTAGAAAAGTCTTCTGACAATATTTATTCTTTAGCAGGTAATTTAGACAAAACTGATAAATTACCTGAAGATAAAGAGAAAACAGAAGTTACAATGACAGTGTCAGAGAACAAGATAACTGAAGATAGTGTATATGAAGGAGGAGCTGCACTAGAGCAAAATACTGAAAATGAGAAAAATGAGTCTGTGTTAGACACTTCATTTTATGAGATCTTCAAAGTAAATCCGGAAAAAGTCTGTGATAGGCTTGTAAAAGAAAGTGATAATGTAACCTTGGAACAGTCTACTGAGAAAAGTGAAGACGTAGAAATGCCAGATATTAGTACAATTGTTGAGTTTAACAATTTTGGTGATTCATGTAGTGATAAAAAAACACAGAATGAAGATACCAAAAGTCCTGTTACATTTTCTGTTGGTGCTGATGGAAGTGATGTATCAAAAGAAAAAACATTACCCAGTACTGAAATTTTACCTATGCCAATAGATGATATTGCAGATTCAAATCAAAAAGATTCAAATGTAACTGATTTATATATAAATATTCTCTCTATTGACAAAAATGAGATCAGCAAAGTTAGCAACTTAAAATGTGGAGAAGGAATTTCCGATCAAGATTTAGAAGCCGACAACAATTCACAATTAACTTCTTCGAATGTACAGAAACAAAGAAGAAAAGGAAGAAAAACTTTTAGCAAAAAGGTACTAAAAACTGATGATAGTTTAATCACTAATGAAGAAAATGTCAAAGATGAACCATGTGTAACTATTCTCTCGGAGAGACAAACTCGTAGTAAAAAGGTGCTAAAAACTGATGTTAGTTTAATCACTAATGAAGAAAATGTCAAAGATGAACCAGAAATATCTATTCTCTCAGAGAGACAAACTCGTAGTAAAAAGGGACTAAAACTTGATGTTAGTTTAATCACTAATGAAGAAAATGTCAAAGATGAACCAGATATAACTATTCTCTCAGAGAGACAAACTCGTAGTAAAAAGGTGCTAAAAACTGATGTTAGTTTAATCACTAATGAAGAAAATGTCAAAGATGAACCAGATATAACTATTCTCTCAGAGAGACAAACTCGTAGTAAAAAAGCAGTCAAAACTGATGCTAGTTTAATCACTAATGAAAAAAATGCGAAAGATGAGACCAGTGAAATAAGTGACTTAAAATGTGGAGAAGGAATTTCTTGTGAAGATTTGAAAGGTGACACTAATTCACAATTAACTTCTTTGGATGCAAAGAAACAGAGAGGGAAAAAAAGAAGAAAAACTCAAAGGAAAAAGGTACAAAAAAATGGTGTTAGTTTAATCTCTAGTGAAGAAAATGCGAAAGACGAACCACCATTTCTCTCTTCAAATCCAGATGCTGCCAAGGAGATCAATCTGACATCTGATGATGAAGAAGAAAAAATTGAAAGTAGGTTGTTGATATACTAGTGTTTTTATTTCTAATACTGTTTGTAGAAATGTGCTATATGGTAAAATTTTTTTAAGTAACCGTATTATTTTATTTATAGTATATTTACATTAGTGATGCAACGAATATTCAGTTGATATTCGGTTTGGCCGAATAGTACAGTATTCGGCCGAAGAGCTCAGCCGAATACTAAAACAAAATTATTTATATTTGTAATAAATAATATCAATTGATATATTTTTAATTAAAATACCTATAGGTTTATATTTATGTATTACACATTATGGAAATTTAAATGTTTATTACATTTATAATACAATTTAATTTCAAATATTAAATATAAATTTAGTAATCATTTGAATTTTCTTAACGTGCAATATATGAAAAATAATCATATTTAAAAATTTCAAGTAAATTTATTAATTTAAATTTTACGTATATTAAAAAAATGATTCAATTATACTTAAGCATTACACATTAAAGAGATTTAAATATTTATTCAATTTCTGGATTATAGTTATAAAAGTACAGTAAAGTTGCATACATACAATGTCATTTATTTACAAAATAATTTCATGTTCTGATTCAAAAATAACATTTCTACATTTTTAGTCAAAAGCCAAATGCGCTTTTTTTTTTTTTTTCCCATATGTAATGCCTACCTCTGAGAACAAACATTCACTATACATATTGCTGGCAGGAGCGGATAAATATTTCTTTGCCAATTGTGATAACTTGGGAAATTCAACAGAATTTGTACTGGATCTTTTAGAATTTGTTCTCTCTAAACAATTGCAAAACATAATGGAAAAAGTATTTTAAAAAGTATATTTTAGATTGGCTATTGTATTTTAAAATGCATAGCACCCGGAAAAAACTTTTTTTTAAGTACAGTATTTTGATTCAGTTCCACAACAACCAAATAGCCAATTTAAACTTTAATCCAGGCTGCATACAGACTCCTTAGAGAGTTTCCAAGGAGTATTTAGAACTTCTTAAATTATCGCTAGGTAAGATTTAATGGCTTCAATGACTCAATTGAAATATACAAGAGTAGAAAATAGCGACATGTATCTTACACGATTAAGATTCTTTACTAGCAAAAATTTTTTTTTAAACAACAAAAGTAAACAAGGTTCTTAAAACTGTGTGTTCGTCGCAGGGGAATCTGTATTCGCATAATACAAAAATCTTCAAGAACATCTTCAAAATAAACAGTTTGAAAGTGTTTACATCTTTAAGGGGACTCTTTTCATTTGCATGAAGACACTCATAACCTAATGCTAAACTTGTGGCAGGGTTCTTTTCGCACCGGCATTAAATATTGTTCTTTTATTCTCTTGACTGTCCCGATTGTATTTTCCCCTAATTCCAGGATTTTCAAAGAAGTGAGTCACTATGTGTATGGCAAGCTTTAAAAGAAAATCACACCTGTCCAAAATCAACACTTCCATGCACTTCCTAGAATTAAGAAAATATTCTTCTTTCACGATGATTTTTGCTCTTCAATTGTAAAGATAACAAACCATTGTTACAAACGAAAATATTTCCGTTCTTCCTATTCATCGCTATCACAGGGATTCCCAACATCTCAAACATATTTTATTCTTTCTCCAAGCAGGTGACAATATGATATTAAAATGTTTTTTCTCCCCCAAATGATGTATTAAAAATTGGGGTGTACAGTGTTATGCCAAAATGCGGCATACATACATGCAAAAATACAGTAAGTACTTTAGATGTATATTTGTTTTACTCCTTCAATTTTTTTTTCTTCTTCTCAAGTCTTGTTAATTTCTGTCTCCCCTCCAAAAAAATAAAAAAATAATCCCACAATATTCTGCTAATTTATATAGATTTTTATTACATTTCACCCTTTAAATAAAATTGTTTAAAATTTTTACCTAATGAATTAGTTAAAATTAGGAATGTAACGAATAGTGATTTGGCTGAATAGCGAATATTCAGCCAAGTTTTAGGCCGAATACTGACTTTAAAAAAAAAAATTATTTTAATTCTTTTCAATTTTAAAATCAAAAATTAAATTAAGGACTAATTGAAATAAATTTTCTGTTTGAGTATTAAAAAATCATAACAGCTGAATGTATTTTTTTTTTAATAATTTTAAATACTTTGATGCCAATTAGATAACATATGACTTTCAAAAATGTAAATAATAATTTAATTCATAATTTTTTTATTTAATACATAGACAGTTCTAGTAATTTATATATATATTATCTAAAATAGAAACTCATTACCTCTTGTTTAAAAACAACACAAAATGTCACAAAAACATATATGCATCATTTATTTAAAACTTTTACTTTAGGTGTTTTAAAAATATACAAAACTGCATTTCACATTAAAAACCTAGCGCTTTCGAGCCGTCCTGGCTCATCATCAGGGTTAAAACATCACCACGCAGATACACACAAAAAACACAACTAGTCTGAAACACTGTAAAAACATCAATGTCTGCTGAAGACAAGGTCAAACCATTATAAACAGGGTGGGAAGCATAGGGACAGGGAGGGATGTGCCAATCTTATTCATTCTTGAACTATCTGTAAAAGCTTATACCATACTTTAGGGATATTGTACGAAACTGAATCATTGCATGTTTTATTTTTCCTGGTTAAAATTTCTATTGATTCACTTATTACTGCTTCATAAAAAGAGGATGTGGGTTTAATAATTTTAGCGTTATCAAAATCTATTATAATCGACTGCTGTTGTTTTAGTCTGGAAAGTGCCGTTTTACTTCTATTATACTTGACATCTGCAATATGTTCTTTTAACCGAATTTTAAATTTCCTTAAAGTCATACCAATGTAGTCTTCAACTTTATAAGATTTTATCCTATTTTCAACTATTTCCATAAGAACTGGGATTCTATAAATTCCTGCTAAATCTTCAATCGGTATGGGATCAATCTTCTTATGTAGTAACGCATTCAATTTAACTGGAGGGGATGCTACCAAATTTATTTCATATTTCTTTAAATTATATTTTAATTTTTCAAAAAGTTTCGGAATATAATGGAACTTGTAAAATTTAGTTGGTTTTTCTGTTAATTCTTTTTGTTTTTCACCCTGATATTGATATTGACAAATTAACTTATTAATTAACCTTTCTGAAAACCCATTTTCATTTGCTATAATTTTAACTCTGTCAAGCTCCTCATTGATATAACTATCAGTACACACTGAAAATGCTCTATGGATGTAAAACCTATATGCAGCCAGTTTATAACTTAAAGGTGATGAAGCATCTCTGGAAATAGTATTATTTGACCTCATATTTTTCCTATAAACTGTCCGATCTATTGTTAAATTGCTGTTTTTTATCAGCTCTACATCAAGAAAAGGTAAACGATTCTGTTTTTCTAACTCCAGGGTAAATTGTATTTTTGTATCAATTTTATTAAGTTTAACCACAAAGTCCTTCAATAAATCTATACCATGCTCCCATATAATAAAAATATCATCTGCATATCTACACCAATATGCAGGTCTTTCACTAAAATCATTCATAACCATATTTTCAATGGGTCTTAATTTAATCTCCGCGCATAAACCCGAAATGGGGGAGCCCATTGGTGCACCATCCTTTTGCTTATAATAAATATTATCAAACTGAAAAACGTTATTGTTTTTAATTAGATTAAACCCGGAAATAAGTGTATTTTTTGTGCTCACGCTAAAAGAACCATTACCATTAATAGCTTCTTCCACGAACAAACCTACATCATTCATATCCACAGATGGATATAACGATACTACATCCAAACTCGCAAAAATGCTGTTCTCAGTAATCTGAAAAAGTTTTACTTGCTTAATAAACTCCATTGTCGATGAAATGACGAACTCTGATTGAGGGAGGATAGTTTTTAATAAGATAACATATGCCTTTTCTAGATAATATGTAGGTCCTATACATTTAGTTACAATTGGCCGAAGAGGGTTTCCTTCTTTATGATCTTTTAAGCGTCCTATAATCCTTGGGGTAACTGCTGTTTTATTAATCCTAATCAAGTGTACCATTTCATTTGGCCAACTTCCATTATTTACAATCTCTTGTGTTTTCCTTGCGATCAAATCAACTGGGTCCTTATTTAGAACACTTACATTTAAATCACTTATACAAATCTTCATTTTCTGTATGTAATCTTCCCTATCCATTATAGCTAATTTATTTGACTTATCTGTCTGCAATATAATTATATCATTATTTTCACGAAGTTTTTTAATAACTCCATTCCTGTCTTTAACCAATTTCATGCATTTTAAATTACTTGACTTTCCTTTATTCACGAACTTATTTACATTATAATACATATTATTCCGTATTTCCTCCTTTAAATGACATGGTGCTGAATTAACAATACTTTCACAATTAGCAATAATTGCTTTAATATTTACCTGATTTTCAAACATATATTTGGGTCCAAGTGATAATATACGGTGTTCATATTCATTAGGAATCCAATTTGAGAGATTAGTGTATGGAACTTCTTTTTTCAAAGCATTAACCTGTCTATGTGATAAAATTAAGTTGTTTAGTTTCTTCCTTATGGTGACTCCTCTTTTTTCTTTTTGTATATCACGATATACCTGCAATGTCCTGAAAAACATATCAAAATCCTCTTTCTTAAGATTAAAAGTCAGCTCATGGTAAAGCCGATATAAGTCTCTTGAAATGAAATCGATTAACTTTAATTTTTGTCTAATAAACTTATCCAAACATGCCAACTCATATTTCAGCTTAAGCTTCGTAAAAACATTACCAATAAAATGATTTTTAGTAACGAGGAAATGGGGTACAATCTTCATATATTTGCATGTCTGCAAAAAGTTAACACTGATAATTTCACGATCTAGTTTCAGCCTATGTGACTTGTATCTGCGCTTCAATATTTCAGTAGATTCCATATTAACCAGTATACGTTATAGAAGCAAAATAAACTTGAGTCATGAAAAACACAATACTCAATTGAATCAAATTCACCTCTGTGCTATATAATTGTTTAAAAACAACACAAAATGTCACAAAAACATATAGGCAAATAAATGAAATAAATAAATGAATGATGCATATATGTTTTTGTGACATTTTGTGTTGTTTTTAAACAATTATATAGTACAGAGGTGAATTTGATTCAATTGAGTATTGTGTTTTTCATGACTCAAGTTTATTTTGCTTCTATAACGTATACTGGTTAATATGGAATCTACTGAAATATTGAAGCGCAGATACAAGTCACATAGGCTGAAACTAGATCATGAAATTATCAGTGTTAACTTTTTGCAGACATGCAAATATATGAAGATTGTACACCATTTCCTCGTTACTAAAAATCATTTTATTGGTAATGTTTTTACGAAGCTTAAGCTGAAATATGAGTTGGCATGTTTGGATAAGTTTATTAGACAAAAATTCAAGTTAATCGATTTCATTTCAAGAGACTTATATCGGCTTTACCATGAGCTGACTTTTAATCTTAAGAAAGAGGATTTTGATATGTTTTTCAGGACATTGCAGGTATATCGTGATATACAAAAAGAAAAAAGAGGAGTCACCATAAGGAAGAAACTAAACAACTTAATTTTATCACATAGACAGGTTAATGCTTTGAAAAAAGAAGTTCCATACACTAATCTCTCAAATTGGATTCCTAATGAATATGAACACCGTATATTATCACTTGGACCCAAATATATGTTTGAAAATCAGGTAAATATTAAAGCAATTATTGCTAATTGTGAAAGTATTGTTAATTCAGCACCATGTCATTTAAAGGAGGAAATACGGAATAATATGTATTATAATGTAAATAAGTTCGTGAATAAAGGAAAGTCAAGTAATTTAAAACGCATGAAATTGGTTAAAGACAGGAATGGAGTTATTAAAAAACTTCGTGAAAATAATGATATAATTATATTGCAGACAGATAAGTCAAATAAATTAGCTATAATGGATAGGGAAGATTACATATTGAAAATGAAGATTTGTATAAGTGATTTAAATGTAAGTGTTCTAAATAAGGACCCAGTTGATTTGTTCGCAAGGAAAACACAAGAGATTGTAAATAATGGAAGTTGGCCAAATGAAATGGTACACTTGATTAGGATTAATAAAACAGCAGTTACCCCAAGGATTATAGGACGCTTAAAAGATCATAAAGAAGGAAACCCTCTTCGGCCAATTGTAACTAAATGTATAGGACCTACATATTATCTAGAAAAGGCATATGTTATCTTATTAAAAACTATCCTCCCTCAATCAGAGTTCGTCATTTCATCGACAATGGAGTTTATTAAGCAAGTAAAACTTTTTCAGATTACTGAGAACAGCATTTTTGCGAGTTTGGATGTAGTATCGTTATATCCATCTGTGGATATGAATGATGTAGGTTTGTTCGTGGAAGAAGCTATTAATGGTAATGGTTCTTTTAGCGTGAGCACAAAAAATACACTTATTTCCGGGTTTAATCTAATTAAAAACAATAATGTTTTTCAGTTTGATAATATTTATTATAAGCAAAAGGATGGTGCACCAATGGGCTCCCCCATTTCGGGTTTATGCGCGGAGATTAAATTAAGACCCATTGAAAATATGGTTATGAATGATTTTAGTGAAAGACCTGCATATTGGTGTAGATATGCAGATGATATTTTTATTATATGGGAGCATGGTATAGATTTATTGAAGGACTTTGTGGTTAAACTTAATAAAATTGATACAAAAATACAATTTACCCTGGAGTTAGAAAAACAGAATTGTTTACCTTTTCTTGATGTAGAGCTGATAAAAAACAGTAATTTAACAATAGATCGGACAGTTTATAGGAAAAATATGAGGTCAAATAATACTATTTCCAGAGATGCTTCATCACCTTTAAGTTATAAACTGGCTGCATATAGGTTTTACATCCATAGAGCATTTTCAGTGTGTACTGATAGTTATATCAATGAGGAGCTTGACAGAGTTAAAATTATAGCAAATGAAAATGGGTTTTCAGAAAGGTTAATTAATAAGTTAATTTGTCAATATCAATATCAGGGTAAAAAACAAAAAGAATTAACAGAAAAACCAACTAAATTTTACAAGTTCCATTATATTCCGAAACTTTTTGAAAAATTAAAATATAATTTAAAGAAATATGAAATAAATTTGGTAGCATCCCCTCCAGTTAAATTGAATGCGTTACTACATAAGAAGATTGATCCCATACCGATTGAAGATTTAGCAGGAATTTATAGAATCCCAGTTCTTATGGAAATAGTTGAAAATAGGATAAAATCTTATAAAGTTAAAGACTACATTGGTATGACTTTAAGGAAATTTAAAATTCGGTTAAAAGAACATATTGCAGATGTCAAGTATAATAGAAGTAAAATGGCACTTTCCAGACTAAAACAACAGCAGTCGATTATAATAGATTTTGATAACGCTAAAATTATTAAACCCACATCCTCTTTTTATGAAGCAGTAATAAGTGAATCAATAGAAATTTTAACCAGGAAAAATAAAACATGCAATGATTCAGTTTCGTACAATATCCCTAAAGTATGGTATAAGCTTTTACAGATAGTTCAAGAATGAATAAGATTGGCACATCCCTCCCTGTCCCTATGCTTCCCACCCTGTTTATAATGGTTTGACCTTGTCTTCAGCAGACATTGATGTTTTTACAGTGTTTCAGACTAGTTGTGTTTTTTGTGTGTATCTGCGTGGTGATGTTTTAACCCTGATGATGAGCCAGGACGGCTCGAAAGCGCTAGGTTTTTAATGTGAAATGCAGTTTTGTATATTTTTAAAACACCTAAAGTAAAAGTTTTAAATAAATGATGCATATATGTTTTTGTGACATTTTGTGTTGTTTTTAAACAATTATATAGTACAGAGGTGAATTTGATTCAATTGAGTATTGTGTTTTTCATGACTCAAGTTTATTTTGCTTCATTACCTCTGTAAAAAAAAATGAAACTTTTTTTATTTTAGTAAAATCATTTCACCTCCCAAAAATAAAAACTTGCACGTGTCCTCTGTCTTTTATATCCTTTCTCATGCAACTCAAACTTGGTAAATTTACATTCTGCATGTCAAGAAAAAGGTTATTTTCTTAAAATATAATTATTCATTCCATTAAATTATAATTATTCTTTTCTGCTACCAAGATATACTTTTCTCTTTTCTTTCCCTCAAAATTAACAAGCCCCTCATAATACTTCCTCCACCCTATATTTCACATGAAATGCCTCCTGAAGTAGTTCACACCGACTAGAGACAGACTATTCTTATCTTATTCTCACGGACTATTCTTATCTGTGGTTGTTCTTGGTAAGTGAACTTAGGTTAACAGATTGAGGGGTTTCTGATCCCCTATAGGTCAGCAAGTGGCAAGTCTGCTGACATGAGAGTTTGGTGTGAAACCAGTTCATTCTATTCTTATAATAATTAATGTATTTAGATATGATTTTTTAATATTGTTTGTTGAAAATATTTAAAATCGCATTTTGTTTTGATTTTCTGGAACTTATTTAACCAAATATCTTAGAATATTTGGCCAAATATGCAACTATTTGGCAAAATATCTAATTATATTCGGCTACAGGTATTCGGCCGAATATCTGTTCAATATTCAGCCATGCCGAATACCAATAGTGGCCGAATATTTGTTGCATCCCAAATTAAAATATAATAATTACTATTTTAAATTAAATGTTAATCTCTTCTTGCTTTTATTTGTATTCCTAAAAATATACCCCTGTATTCACTGATTATTTTGTTATGATCAGAATAAAGACGTGCAGACTATTCATTATTTTCAAATCTAAATTTCCAGTACGTTCAAAATATTATTTGCAGCAGTGAAAATTTCCCATGTTTCGGTACATTTCTGCTTTTTTTAAAAATTCGTCAAATTCCCATCTTTGTTCCCTCTTCCAAGCACACTAAGTTTAAAATCTGTATAAATCTTATTTATTGTTTTCATTCTTTCTGCTTTATTTGTTACTTGATTCTAATGATAAATAATCATCTAACTCTCCTTCCCCCTCCTCCTGTACCAAGCACACAAAGTTTAGTGTTTGAAGCTTTTTCATTTTTAAAAATTCCTGTCTTATCTGTTATTTCATAATATCAATAAATAAAGCCAATCATCTAAATTGCCCCCTCCTTTTCCCCCAAATTTGCCTGCTTCTCTTCCTTTGTTCCTCCCAAGCTCACAAAGTTTAAATTAATTAAAACTCTATGCTTTTTAAAAGATTTTCTGCTATATTTGTTATTTTGTTGCAACAATAAATAAATAATTATCTAAATTACATTTTCCTCTCTGCCAACATTTCTGCTTCTCTCCTTTATTCTTATTTTTACAATCTTTCTGCCATATTTATAGCTTTGTAGCTACAATAAATAACTAATCAATCATCTCATCTAACCATGAAAATTGTGAAGAATCTTTGTCAGTTTGAAGAAAATTGTTATATATATATATATATATATATATATATATATATATATATATTGTATAAATTGAAAATGAGTTGTAATAAAAAGAAAATTATAAGTGTGATTATTATTATTTCTTTTTTATTTAGACATTTCCAGTCAGGTGGAAAATTTAGAGGACTTTGGGATGCCTACACTTGGTATTTCAATTTATTTTCCTTTTTGATTCAATTTCTTTTGCTGTGTATGGCATAAAATTCTTTCTTAAATATATTCGGTAATATACAGGATCTGTCCTAAAAAAAAAAAAAAAAAAAAAAGAGAGAGAGAAACTGTGGTTTCTAGTGTTTAATATTTCTTACCCTGTATTGAAACAACTAACTGTATCATAAGCATCATTATGTGTTTTTCTATGCGCTATTAGTGGTTCATTTCTTGTACTTAATTGCAAGGCCAACCTCTGAGAAGGTATTACAATGAAAGAAGGCAGTTTGTGATGTTTAAGTCATCTAACTTTGAGTATTTTGAATTGGACAGCACTGCAATGCATTACAGTGAACAGGACATACTGTACAAAGTCTGAGATAAATTTGATTAACTCATTAAGGATTAGATTTGCCTTTCACTTGATGCAAATGAACTAAAATAATTTTTTATACTTATTAGAGTTTAATTAAAAAGGAAATTTTTTTTTATCTTTATGCACTATTCAAAATGTCATAAAAAACAGAGTCAGTGCTAACTGATTATTTTTGAAATACCATGGGTTCTAGAAAATGATCATGTCTTCAAAAAATTACTTGATTAGTGCTGCAATCTTTTACAAATTTTCAAAACTAAGGAATTAAGGTATTTTCTTTTTTCTCTTGGCGAGATTGAGAAAAATAAGCCTTGGAAAGGAGAATAGCTTATTTGCTGTTTCATACATACACACAAGCAATTTGTTCAGTATTCACACACTTTATTTAATCTTATATATTCACATATAGAAGCCATTTATCTGTTATTTGAAAAATGAAATCTATACATTATAAAGCAAAACCATGGCTGTGAGTAACACTGTCATATCGACAATGGCAACAGCTTGACCAATTTATTTTGCCTTTTTTTGCAAATCTATTAACTTCTAACCATCACACAATTTCAATTTTTTCAAAAGAAAATTCTAATAGAGGAGAAAAGGGTACTTTCAAATGCAATTTCTCTGGAAACTGTATCTCAATTTACTGTTTTTTAATAATTTTAAAGCATGAATTTTTAAAAATTATCGTGTGCAGTCAGATTATGGAAGATTAGTCCATTTTCATTTAAAACAATATAAATATTTCAGCATTTGTTTCTGGCTAATACTCTATAACAAAATTAAAACTTCATTATTAAATAAATAATGTAAATAAAACACAAATTTAAAAGATATGTAATCAAACTACTGTATTTACTGTATTACTTGGGGGGGGGGGGGGGGGCTCGAAAGCCAAAGCACCGCGACCAGAGGTCTATTGTACTGTCCCCCCAGGTCTCCTAATTTTGAACCAATTCCAGATGAGAGACCTGCATCTGGATTGGCAGCCCCAGAGGTAACGCTTATATACAGACTTGTATAAAACCAAAAACTTTCTGCACACATAAATATTGAGTCAAAAACTTTCTGCAAATTAATTTAATGTTTAATAAAATTACGTGCTGTATTATTTTGACCATATAAATTAAAAACAGTAGTTTAAAATAATTATCATTTAAAATTAATTAATATTAATTAAAGAATAATTATTTTGGTTAAAAATAATAATAAAGCTAAAAATCCACGATAGGATGAGCTGAATTCTTATCAATTATTTTGTCAATGCATTTAGAAACAACCCAATCCTTAATATTGTTACCTCTTCGCAAGCATCTGTAATGTCACAACAGTGTTTTGCATCTTTAAATTTTGAATTGTGCGCAAACAGTAAATAAATCGTTCATAAAATTGAGAAATATTGTTAATTTTTTAATATTAAAAAAAAAAAAAAAAATTTCCCCTAAAAAATTTTTCTGCAAAGTTCCGAATTTTGCAGAAAATTTTCCGCGCACGTCGTGCGCGCATGCATCTATATTATACAACTCTGCTTATATAGAACTTGGAGGACTTTGGAGCCACAAACAGATTTAACGTGCACCAGCTCCCATTAATGTATACGGTCCCACAGCAGAGGCAGACGAGAGAGGATAGACGATGCACCCTCCCAAGTAGTGACTGCGGTCGATGCTGCTTGGCTTTCAGTGGTTTTACGAGAACCGAGCTTTTACCGTCCGCGCCACTGCGGGACGTAATCAAACTAAGTGTCGAACATTAAAATAATCAGAGAGGGTAATACGAAAGTATTGCTTTTAATACATTTTTCACATAAAAGTGCTGTTGAACAATTTTGGTGGGTAATCTGAAAAAATATATTTAATGTAAAAAATCTATTGGTGTTTTCAATAGGAAAAAATGGTTTTCACCTATGTTCTGTAACACGAAAAGCCTGGGTTGGATCATCTAGTTTTTCTAATACATGTAATTAGAATCAATTCTTTTTAATACATATATAAAAAAGAGCATCATAATAGTTCTCTTTTTATATTTCCACAGCTGCTTTTATCATTTGGCAACGAACCTTATATCATTAACTTGAACTGTACCACTGCCAGTACCATTTTAAAAATTGCCAAGGCCTTTATAAAAAGAAAGTACCAGAATAAAATGCGATGAAAAATGCAGGAAAAAAATACTATTTTTGTAATGTAACACTGGCTTTTTTTTTTAAATTTTTTTTTTTTTTAAGAAACACTAAAGCTTTCTGTACAACATGACTGACAAAGTTTTTAAAAATCCGTCAAAGGAGAAATTTTTAATGTTTTTGATAATGTTTTGAAAACGCAATGTCGGTCCTTATTGGTGTAATGGGCGAAGGAGTGTCATATGAAAAAAAAGAGCAGAGATTAAAGAATTACCACATTAAAAAGTTGAGCATTTAGTACTGCTGTACAGTGTATATATTGTCTCAATTCTGAGATAGAATCATATATATATGATATTATATTAGATTTAGAAAACTTTTTTTTTTTTTTACAGATCCTGTATTGTATAAATAAACATTTTAAGTTTTATTTCAGTTTCTGATATTACATGTTTTGAATTATATATGTGCAATGTTTCATGTTTTTGCTCATTGATATTTTTGAATGTCCTTATATCTATTAATTTTCTTCACAATCAGAAAAAGTTATACATATACAGGATAAAGATATGTCAGAAGATAAAGTTCAAGATACACATTTCAAATTAGATGAAAGTAAGTTTCTGAATTTCATTATTTTGCTCTTTAAATATATAATGGTTTTCATCAGTTTTTCTAAAGTTTGTTTTCTACTCATTAAAAAAAAGGGGGGGGGGTTGATGAAGTGAAATCAGACTTAAGTAGCCTAATTTGTTAAAATACATTCCTTTTGTGTTTTGGATATTGTTATAAAAGTACCATTATAGAAATTGTATAAAGTCTATATTTTTTTTATTATGTATTTAATAATTATTTAATATTATGGAAAGTCATTCTGAAGCACTAGCCGGAATATTTTAATGTTTTTATATTATTATTAAAAGATATTTCAGTTTTAATATTTGAGTTTGAGTACATTTATGTTTTACATTTTGTATTGCTTGTGTATATTCAATCAAAAGGTGTTTTAATGAAGAAACTAGTTTAGAATTGATACCTCAAAATTTTCAGATTTTATTTTGCCCTTTAGTATTTATCTTAATTAAATCATTGAGACTGAATAGTTTTTAAATTGGTCATTTCTTTATCAATTTTATCTTCTCTTGTTACCTATCCTCCCCACCCCCAAACCACCCTGAGAAAAAAATATTTTCTTAGTTATTTGTTTCTACAAATTTGAACACTGATTCGTTATCAACATAATTACAAAAATGTTCAATTGAACAAGTCTAAATTTAATTTCATCATTTTCACATCTGTTAGGTTTTTTGCGAAAATTTTCTTTTGCAATCTACATTGAAAGAATAGTAGTATATATATATATATATATATAATTCAATTATATATATATATATATAATTCAATAACAAACTGTAAAATTGAAAATATCATTTAAGCAATGCTTTCAATTAAAATGAAACTTTAGGGACAATATAATAAGTATGTGTAACTTTAAATTTGATCATTTTATAATGCAATAGTTTTAAGTTATTGTTTATTCATAATAGCTTAAGTATTTCAAAAATAAATTAAGATTACTACAAAAAAAATAAATTAAAAATTACTTTGTTTAGAAAGTGAAGATTCAAGAATTTCAGAAGATAAGGCAAAAGCATCATTAGCTTCAGGTATAATTTGTTACAAACTATTACGTATGTTTTCATTATTTCTAAATGTTGTATTTGATACTTGTGTATTAGCCAAGCAACCTACATATAATTGTGAATTGTAAGAAATAAAATTTTATATTTATTAAAGAATTTTATAGACCGTCAACATTATGAGGTGACTCAAACACAGTGAATTGTGCTGCACGTATGCAAGTTTAATAGGATATCATCTGTTCCTGTGTGTATCTTTCACTATGGGAGTTTCAACAGTTTATTTTGATTTAATAAACTGAAGATTTTCAACCATTTGTTGCTTGCTGTTTTTCGGAATTTAATAGATCTCTTTTCGAGATGCTGAAATAGAACCTGAGCTGTTATTTTAGTAACTTGTTTGTGAATCAGGTAGATGCCCACATTTTGTTGACTAAATTAAAATGTATTCCAAAACTTTAAATTTAACGTTAGTTGATTTTTTAAAATTATTATTATAGTGCATTTATCCAAAAGATATTCATTGAACTTTTTGTTAGAATCCATGTCTTAAAATGCTTCTTAACGTTGATTTTTGAAGGTTTAATTTTCAAAGCTAAACTGTTCATTCTTTGCTTCTTGATTAACTTTCATTTTTATAGAAATAGTTAAAAAAAAAAAAAAAAAAGAGCTAATGCTTTTTGTATTTAATCTTTTAAAAAAGAAAATTTATATGCATGAGCAGCATCCCTATCTAGAAAGGAAGACTAGTATGCAACATATATATGGATATTGCTTGTTAAGAAACAATTTTAACATTGAAGGAATGTGAGAAGAAAAGTATATCTCGCAGAATTATGCCATTTTCAAATAATAATATCTTGATAACGCTGAAATGTATGAAATGCAAATTCTTTAGTGCACCAGACATGTCTGGAGTAAATGATTATTTTCAGATGTTGAAAACATACAATGTATTCCTAAAATTTTGGACTAAACTTTCAGGGAAGACAATGTGGTCAAGACAAACATTTTTTGTACAGGGTATCAACATCATAATCTACTTATTCATTCAAAAATTCAGGATACTTCATTACAAGCTGAACCTGAATTTTCTTTCACAAATTTGCTAATGACGATAGGGAGATTTTCGTCCTATTAACTTGTTTTGTATGAAATGTGATATCATTGGAAGTGACTCAATTTTGATCAGTGACACGATATATGTACTGCCAGCTGCATTTTGAATGATAGAATCTCTAGCTCAGTGCTGTTAGAACGTGAATGGTGGCCGAATATCTCCATTATTGTTAAAGTCACAAACAAAAATCAAGGTTCAGCTTGAAGTAGGATACATTGTATTTTTGACCACATAAATTGATTGCAATCTTGGATCCCTGTACAAAAACTTGTCTTGATGCCTATTATCACACCTAAAAACTTGTTTCCTTTTGTTTAGAAACACCCTGTTTGTGAAAAAACAAACAGGTTATTGCAAAAATGGTATTAGGAATCATGCATTTATACATCATTAATTCCTATGAATGTCATCATTAATAGTTCATTTTCTTATATGTCGCTTTTCAAACAGCAGATAAATAATGTAAAAGCAATTTCTTTTATTTAAATGGTATACTATTCTGAATATCTTTATTTATAGACTGTTAAAAATAGAATTTATGTAAGATTTTTAAAATATATTTTTAAAGTGTTTTTTAAGTATTTGATTTGGTTGAATAGTTCGATATTCGGTAATATGACTGATTACTGAATATTCGCTGCATCCTCACTCTATAGAATCTATTCTCTCACATGCTTGCGACAGAATATATTCTAATTCATGATTTATCTGAAAAGAATAAGTTTTTGCACGTAATAGAATGTTGAACCCGATCTACATTTAAAATGTTCGTGTTTCAGCCGAACATAAGAAAATTATGATAACTATGCAAGCCCCTTCTTCTTATTTAATTCTGAGGTATTAAGTCCAATACATAATTGTCACTATAAATAAATAAGCAATTTATACCAAAATTAATGTTTGACTATATTTTTGAACAGTACTAAATTAGCACTAGATTAGTCAAAATTTTGTTCTAAAGCTTTCTTTTAAAGATATATATATATTTCTCAGAGTGCTCTTATCTTGCAATCAACAGAAATGTGTACAATTTAATAAAGTTTGATAATCTCTGATCTAAACAATTATTTTCATACATATTCCTCATGCAAGGTCATTAAAATATCTGAGAATAACCAAGAAACACATAACTTAATAAATCATTATATAACATGGCATCTGATAATTTTCAAACTGCTCTTTTTTGGAGGGAAGTGGTCTTATTTTTTGTAGTAATTAAATAAATGAAACAATATGAACAATGTAGAATGCTAATTAAAATGACACATGTAGATAAATCAGAAAAGTTAAATCTTGACAATTAAGCTTTTACTGTATTTTTTGCTTAAATATGTGTTTTGATGTCATTTATAAAACAAATTAAGTAGGTCAAGGTTAATACACTAGTAATTAAATTCATTTTATAACTGGTTATAATTGCTTTTTTTAGATTCTTTGCAAGTTTTTCATTTTTAATAATTATTTTAAAGATTGTTGTTGTCGTAAATGTACAATATTGAATTTACGTAGAAATGTTTTGTTTAGGTTCTCAAGATTCAGAAAAATGTGAAAGCAAGAATGAAGCAACTGCTCAATCTGGTATTATAAAATATTTCCTATAAAATAATTTAATGCATGCTTGGTTATATTTTATTATTCATGCATTGATTACATGTCAGATCTACCTTAAGGTACATTTACACAATCATTTTTAGAATACTTAATATTTTGAATGAGATTAAAATTACGGCAATATGAGAAAATAATCCAGAATGTATAGTATTGCCAGTGTATCCAGGAGTGCTTTAATAATTACATTTTATTATAGAATTTCAATAGTGTAAATAAATTGTGTCAAACTCAATAGCTTACAGGAATTTTTTTTTAAAAAGCAAGGATTTAAGTTCATATGAGCCACAGAAAATAATAATAATGATAAATTTTCATAGGTTTATTTTTAAAAATTCTGTATATATTAAAAAGAAAAAACTATAATGTTTCTTTCTGTTTTCTACCACTATTTTTCTATTTGAAGAAATTTTGTTCACAGTGATTACTTTTAAAACTGTAGGGTGAATGTAAGAAATTCTAGATCAGATAGTCTTAATTTCTTTTCATGAGTGTAAATGACTACTCACACTAATATTTACTTACTTAATAAAGATAATTTATCATATGAATTTTTTTATATTTACAAACTTGGTGGCAAATATTTGTAAAATTCAAACAATCTAACTAATTTACTTATTGGATTATATTGGCTTGGCTGCAAGTTTGACATGCTTGGTGAAAATGAATCTTTGTAGATAAAATATATATACATATTGTTAATATATATATTAACAAGTATTTCCTTATTAGCTTGGGTGAATAGATATGTAGGCCTCAAATTATATAATTATATATCAGCAATTATATCCTAATTAGTACTTAATCTCTATGTATACTTTTCTAACATCCAAAAGTTACAATTTTATCTGTGTTTACTCATTTAACTCATAAAATTTTATAGGTAAAGCTATCTATTTTTAAATTTTTTTTTATCTGTATTTTGTAGCAATTGAAGAAAAAGAAAATGCTGGCGACTTGTGTAGCTTAAAGTCACCCAAAAAGTCCAGCTCTGGTATGGCTTTTTTTTTTTTTTTTTTTAAATTCAAATATTGCAAATAAATTGGATAATTTGATATGTAAAATGTTTAATTTTGTATGTAGGTGTGTTTGTCATATCAATAATATCCCTGATTTTTTACCCATTGTTGTTTTGCAGTTTAAGCACCTAGTGGCTTTTATTTATTAACACTAATTACCCAAAACTTTGTTTCGCAATTTGGTGTTAAAATACCTTAATATTCCTTTATACTGTCTTTAAATCTTGTGTCTACTGCAACCAGTTTAAATTATATTTTAGCAAAGGAAAAATAACAGAACATCTGCTTAGATGATCGGTTGTATTCTATCTATATTTATCTAGTGTTATCCTTCTAGTGTTAAATATTTTTCTATTTCTGTTTGTAGCTTTAAAAAACACATCTACTTCTGACACTGAAGAATATGAAGATGATGATGATGATGAGGTGGAGGAGGAAGATGATAAAATGAACACTGAATGAAGAAAATTTTATTTTTGTCATATATGTACTTTTAAAAGCTTAACATTCACTATTTTCACCATTAACTCATCAATTTATTGTCATCCATTGATTTTCATTTGGTGAACTTTTTTACTTGTTTATTCATTGTTTAATGGAAATTTCCTTTCTAAGTATTATATTTTTGAATATTGTTGTATTGAATCACATTTATTAGTGTTTTTTTTTTTTCAAATATAGTTACTGTTATGCAATATTTTTCTTAAGTATCTTTTTTTTCACTTTTAATTAATATTATTTAATAACAAGGAAGAAATTTTTATTTTTATCAAAATTGAAATTTTGTATTTGACTGTGGAAAATTTTTCCTTTTTAAATATTTGCTATGTATGTATATATATTTGCTTCATTGAAACATATTTTTCAGTTTTCCTCATTACATTGCAATATTTTAAATGCAATATGATATAAATATTTATTATTTCTACTTAAAATTTTAACTGTAAAAATAAAAAGTTTTTTTTTTTCTTTTACTGCTTAAGAATTAAAAATATAAAAGCTTACATTTTTAAAATATTGCTTCTGTATTTGAAACTCAGATTTTTATTGTATCTTTGTTTATCATATTTTGTTTATTGTATCATATTATGTTTAAGAAATACACATGGAAGGAGTTTAATTAAACTTTAGAGGATTAGAATATTAAACCCTAGAAGCTAAATTGCTCCCATCCTCTCTTTCTTAAAAAAACTTTCTTGTAAGTTTCCATGTAATGTAAAATTTGTTATAAATGTGAATAAAGGATTTTGGCAACATGGTTATTTGTTCTATGGTGTTTCATTTACTTATTTACATTACATGTATTTTAGTTATTATTTTACCACTAAATCTATTGCATCTAGTAGATTTAGTGTTAATTTTTTTTTTTTTTTTTTTTTTTTTACGCTAAATTACCATTCAAATGATCTTTTAAAATTTTTGGGTGTAATTCCCTTTTTAATGTCATTAAACATAATTTAGATTTTACTCATTATCAAATAATTATAAATTTTTGTATTCATTCATAAAATTAAGATTTGAATCAGGCTTTTAGATACAAACGATCTTTTAAAAATTTTGGGTGCAATCCCCTTTTTAATGTCATTAAAAATAGTTTACATTTTATTCATTATCAAATAATTATCAATTTTTGCATTCATTCATAAAATTGAGATTTGAATCCTGTTTTTGGCAAATCTTAGCAGTAATGTGTAGCATGGTTGTAGTATTCTTAAAAGACTGGAAGAAATTTAATGTTAACTATTTTTATATCTTCTAATTTTTGTTTCATTATAGCATAAAATACATGGGAAAAGATCATATATAACCATGCTTGGCTAAGGATATCTATGTCAGATTGTTTAATGCAGTAATTATCTTTAATCTTTTTGCAAAATGATTATTGCGTCAAGCTGCTTTCCTTGCAAGTTCTAATTCATTGGAAAGAACTAATCTTTCATCTAATTCATTCCAAAATATATATATATTTTTTAATATGTATAAATTATACTATTTTAACCCAAGAAAGCTAATCTGTTATTTTGACATACATTTGTGATTAAAATAACATGTAGGAACAAAGAAAGTTAGCTTTCTAGAGTTAAAAAATACAACACAGATTTGAAAAATATCTATTTTCCTCATTTCAAGGGCGATGAAATTACTACAAGGGATTTCAAATTGGCAGAAGCAATATCTGTATAAACAGTAATCTAGTCTTTCTAACTATTTTTTTTTCCTTAATTTAGTTTTAATTGTAACTAATTTTAGGAAATAAATAGACATGCTTATATTAAAAATTTGAAGGAAGGTGAGCACAAATAAACAAAAATGTAGTACCTCCCCCACCATTATATATCGCTCATTCAGGTATATTACATATTTTTGGGTTACTCTGTTGGGGGGAAAAAAAGTTTTACTTTAACCACATTTCTAAAGTAACTTTATATGCATCATTTACAAAAAAAAAAAGCCTAACTCTTTTTCATTAATTTTAATAATAAAATTACAATGTGCATAACTAATATTTTGGAAATAAATAGAAAACAATTACTTGTTAGGTAACTCTCTTTAACTTTTTATAATACCCTTTGTTATATAGCTATTTCAGATATAAAATTATTTTTCTTATCTCCTGGCATTTGCAATATAACAAGAGGCTACTGATTTGTAAAATTATATATTAATTTAGCCAGTTTTAAATTTGCTTAAGATTATGGTATGTCTTTTAAAACTTTTTATAGTAATTAGTAGGGGGAAAAAATATTTACAAAATGATAATGAATTTGTTTTTTGCAAATGTTTTAGAAATGTTTGATATATAATACTGGAAAAGAAAAGTTGAATGGGAACTTCAAATATTACCCAAAATTTTAAATAAAATAACATTTCAAAAGCAAGAACGAAAGAAAACTTACTGCTGAATCCAAATTGACAAACATTTCAAAATTTTCCTTTACATTTTTTTCTGTTTTGCTTTGCAAATTGATGACTTTTTTCTTGCCTTTTTATGCTTTTGAGAAATTAACTACTGAAACATTAGTATAAATTGATAAGACTTTATGTTGGTATTGATATAATTAATAATTCTTCTAAAATGAATGTTAACAATTTCAGACACACTTAAAAGTTATTGTTTATTTTTATTTTATTTTTTTTTATTTTATTTTATTTTTTTTAGGGGGGGGGGGGGAGTTGAGAGAGTTAAAAAACATGTAAACAGACCATTTCTGTTCAAAAATTATTTTATTTCAAGGATGAAAGTCTTTAGGGTTTTAATTTTTTTTTTTTTAAGAAATTCGTCTAAATTTTTCCTATGTTTCCTTAACACAAATTAAAAAATATAATCCTTTCAGGACTAGCATTTATACTATTATTATTTTTATTTATGTATTTATTTGTATATTTATTTATTTATTTACTTTTTTTTTTGGGGGGGGGGGAGCGTATTACTATTTTCAAATAGTAATCTTCAATTATTTAATCGAAAAATACATTTTGAAAGTACTGATACCTGAAAACAAGTACCATATATGCCTTTGAAGACTCATACGTTTTGATCCTTAAAGGGTTTAATTTTTTGTTCTTTATTTATTAATTTGTAGCAACAACAAATAAAAAATTGATTATCTAATTCCCCTTCTCCAAATTTTTAGTTTCCACAGCACACACACACACACACAAATCTGCTCTAGCTGTTACTTTGTAGTAACAATAAATAAATAACCAATCATTTAAATACCTCTACCCTTTAACCCTTCTTAAAAATTAATTTGGGGAGAGAAAAAAGTAAGAATTTGAACTTTTTGGGTATTTTGGCTATTTTCATTCCTGGTAAATTTAAATTAGTGTACATAAAAATGGATATATTTTCTCATGTGCTATGAACAATGATATAAGGGTCGCCCAAATGAAAGTGGCATTGCTGTAATAACTCCGCCATTTAAAGAGAAAGATGACTGCACATGCTCCTATAGAGGGTGCAGAGTGCTGGGAATGCATGCAATGTCGCCAGAACCCGCCAGATGCGTATGGAATAATGTAGGAGCATGTTAAAGTGCATCGTTTACATCATGGATGCCACCAAATGGTGTGGTCGTGCAATTTTTAACAGCGGAAAATGTGAGTGCTAGTGAAATCTATTGTCGAATGCAAATTGTGTATAGTACAGAGTGTATGTCACGCAGATTGGTATTCCGATGGTGTAGGGATTTTTGTAGTGGAAGAAGCAGTACATCCTCCTTACAGCTCAGACCTCTCTCCGAGTGACTACCACATCTTCAGTCCACTCAAGAAAGCTCTGAAGGGACGGGGATTTGCTGACAATAATGAGGTCCAAGCTGCCGTTGAAAATTGGTTCCATAACCAAACCCGGAACTTCTTCACCCAGGGTATCCATCATCTCGTTGACCACTGCGACACTTGTTTCAACCTACAAGGTGAATTTGTCTAGCCTATCTATTACGTCTGTGTTACTTCTTTCTTTTGTATACTAATTTATATTAATACCATTAAACCATTTTTCAAACCGATTGTAGTGCCACTTTCATTTGGGCGACCCATATATAACTTGTTATATAACATTTTGCCTTTCACAAGTAAAAACATACTTTATCTTTTTTGCAATGTTTATGCTCATGCATCTGCAAGTCTCTGCTAAAAGTGGTCTGTAAAATCATGCAAGTTTCAGTTTCCTTTTTATTTGAGGTCTTTTAAATCTTACACTTAACATTGTTTGGCATACCACATTTCTTCTTATTTACATTTTTATTAGAACTTTATCAATCCGTATTTTAAAATGGAATAGGCTCAAGAATTTTTCTACCATCGTTTTCATATTCATTATATATTCTAGTCAAATGCTGACCCATGCTAAATCTATGGCTTAAAAATTTTATGTGCAAACAATTCCTTCTCAATTGTTTTCATATATTAGTTGTGATGTCACAACATGTTAATGTTATATGTTGGATGACCTGCTCCTTTCTCTTGAAGTGTGAATTAATGATCCCTCAGATTCTTAAACAAAAGTTTTCTGAAGACATTCAATTGGGAATGCCATCATAACTTTTAATTATCTGACTATCAATTATTAGGTAGCAGGAATTAAAATTATTCCAATGCTAGATGACCCGTGCAACATTGACCAGGCCCGTGATAATAAACTTAACTATGCCAAAAATCAGCATTGAATTATTTTATATTTTAAAACTAACATCTTACCAAAAGAATCTTATGTTGGGGGCTTTGACAGCGTGCACCTTCGAATTTGTATGATTTTGTAAACTTTCAATTCTAATCAAAAGTTCCTGAGAAAATCTTAAATAATATAAAACGCGCACCCCCTTCTGCCTTATTTAAACTCACAATAATACATCTCTTTCTGTTGAAAATGTTGGTTTCTTAGAACATGTACTCAAACAAAAACCCCTCTGAAAATATTCTAGAGTGTGATCTTGAGAGAGAATTGACTGGAGAATTCTAGAGTGAGGGGTATGTGTTAAGAAATGAAATTTTTTTTAAATAGTAAATATTATTATTCTTTTTTTTTTAATGAAAACATTGTTAGAAAGGGGAAGGTACTATCTATAAGAGCTTGCTGATTTTTTTTTTTCAAACGGATTGCACCAGTAGAAAGATAAAAGTATGTAAATATAGCCTGGTATTTTTTGTTTTCTCTCATTTCGAATAGTTAAATTAACATTGTGCGAAATTCAAAAAATGTGATAGTGTGCGGAGGAGGACACAAAAACAGACATTTTGAAATAATCTTTTGGAAGGGATATTGATATGTTTTTTAACAGATTACTACATTAGAAAGCATAAAGTACAAAATTTAAGCTTATATTTTTGGTTTTAGCATATTTCGAATAGTTAAACCAATGCACGCTGTGAAAGATGTGAAAAAAAGAAATTGCATTTTCTAACTTTCGGTTCTTCATCTGCAGAATAGGCTTTCAGCTACATCACTTCGTTTTTATGCCAATTTACGGTTGCCATTATGGTTTTTTATATCTCGATTAACAAAAAGTGAAAAATCTGAGTCTCAGGTACATTAGGGCTTGCCTTGGACTATCTTCATCTGAATTTTCATACCTCTACATGCAGTAGATTTTGATAGTCATTGCAGACACTCAGGCAAATTCTCTTTTTTTTATTGGTATAGATTTGTCCATTTATGACTTCTCTTCAATCTACCAATAATTCAAAGTGAAAAAATTGAATTTTCAAAACATGAAAGTGTAACACAATGTAAAAGTTTGTCATGCAATACATGAACAAATACTTAAATAATTTTAACCATTCTTGCATAGTTTTTAATACTTGACAATTTTCTCTTCCTTTAATTAACTCATTTTGAAGCATCGAGAATGCAAGAGCTGCGCCAAATAATACCAAAATCTGTTTCTTATGCCAGGATAAACCAAGTCTGACATTTTCTGCCAGTTCTGTGCCAGATAATAGTTATTTTGTCTTTGATAGAAACATTTAATAAAAAGATGTGGGTAAAGTTTGATGCTAAGGTTGTCTGCCAATCAGCGACACAATCAAATTTAGCACAAGGGTATTTAAAACTATTTAAAGTCATTATAGTCCAATTTTCAATTTATTGTGTCACTGAATGACGAACTACTGGATCTCTCAATTTATCAAAGCCTTGCTACAAGAAATGTTAAAATGGATTATGACCATCAAAAGTTAGCAAAGAGAAAGGAAACAATTTTTAAAATTAATTTCCTGCATTCTCAGGGAGCCAAAAACAGATATAGAAATTTATTATTGCATAAAATACTTGGCATAATGATATCGAATAGGAGGAATTTTTCAGAATTGATATTCTTGTTCTTTGAACATTTCGATACATTTGTTGCATTTTCGAAAGTTAGGACAAATTTTGTTGCTTAGTTCAGACAGAGATGCAAGACTCTGGAATTTAGTTTCATCTAAATCTAAATTCATGTTTTTTTATAAAAGTAATTTATTTTAGGACTTCAAAGCCCCATTTTTAGATTTTGAATTGCATTATTAACTGGCCTATCACTAAATCTCAGAATCTATTGTTGCCAGAACATAGACATTTTTCTTTAAGTGGATCTATTTGGTTGCATTAGAAAAAAGATGGAAATATTTTAAACAAAAGTTCTGAAATTCAATGCCGAAATTCTGAAAATATTTTTCAGCTTTTTTTCTTTTTCAATGTTGACAACCAGAAGGGGCTACAATCTTACCTTTTTGATTTAACCTTTAGTCTTGATATTCCCAAAAGAAAAGCAATACAGCTTTGAAATTTTGTTAAAGATGGAAAAATGTGTTTTAATAAATGTTTCGTGTAATTCTTTTTAAATATTGAAACAATCATTTTTTATTTTTATTTATTTAGGTTTGTTTTAGATCAAAGGGATAAAATAAATATATTCTATTCACAATTTACCAGTTACAAAAAAATTATTGAACCCTGTTGGATTAAAAAAAAAATTAAATTCCAGAAGTTTCACTCCTGCTCCAAAATACTGTTCTTGTGCCATTCTGTGTCAAAACGATGTGTACTGCCAATTTTACACCCAAGGGAATATGGCGCTGTGAGTTAATAACTTTTCATGCTACAATCACACAATGAGTGCAACATGTAAATTCTACAAATTTCTTATAAGTTTTTAAACATCTATTGCAGTATCTTAATGCTGTTTTCATTTTTATGTTCGTATTAATTATATTTTAATAATTTTACTGGATGACCAAATATCAGATCTTGGAATTTATAGAAGCTAAAGAGAAAAAACTTTATTAGGTAGTGGGAGATGGATTAGAGGGTTGCTTAAAGAGTAATGGCACATTTTTAGAAATTTACTGCGCCCCTCCCCCACTTCTGCTAAATAAGGGGTGGGGGGAGCATATATTTGGAAATTTATTATGATTGAAAACAATAAATTTTAATATCACAAGGATGTGTTTCAATAGATTTCCACTTCCTCTCTCCCACACACACACAAAAAAAAAAAAAAAAAAATCTCACCACAGAAATTTAAATTTTTTAAAATTCTTTATTTTTTGCTATATTTGCCACCTTGTAACAGTAGTTAAATAATCATGTAAATTCAATCTCCCAACAATTTCCATGTCACCCCCCCCCCCCCCCAAAAAAAAAAAAAAAAAAAAAATACAAGATTTAAAATCTTAAAAACTACTTAATTTGTGCCATGAACATTATTTTGAAGTTAAGATAAATGAACAAATAATCTGTCTTCTGAATTACTCCCTCCCATTGAAATTCCTTCCCCTTCCTTTCCACAGTACACAAAGTCTAAAATCTGAAATGTGATAATTTTTTTTAATTCTACACTTTTTATAGTAACAATAAATGATCAATCATTTAAATTTTTCTCTTTATACTTTTGCCCCCCCCCCCCCACCTTTTATCCCAGCAAATGGAAAGATTTTAATATATGGGGAGGAGGCAAAGCAAAAAGAAATTTTCTTTGCAGTTTGATTATCCTTTCCCTTGATTTCAGCATAAATGTTTGAAATAGAAGTAACTTTCTTTCTTTTATTTAAGGTCCCGCTTCTTGTTATCTCTCCCCATGCAAGGTGATAGTGGGTGCCAAACACCTTAATATGTCTTGTTTCATTTATTTGAAACGTCTGACTCTAGTGCTTATTTTGAACAATGGATATGTGCAGTGCTCAAGAAGTTTTCACATATAATCTTCTTTTAAAAAGTGTATTTAGAGCCACAAAGATTGATTTTCAAATTTTTAATTGCATTAAGCTTGTCAGCGGATCATGAAAACTATCATTGTCAAAGACAAGAAATTTTAAAACTTTGTGAATATAGAGGTATATGAAGTAATAATTTTTTTTAAAAATCTAGCAACCACCAACCATTCCTATTTCTGATAGGAGAATGAAAGTTGTGATAATGTTGATGTATAGCATGAATGTGGCAGAACAAAAAGTCTCATAATTCTGCCTATTTCATTGCTTTGAAATAAAAATTATTATTTAAATTTAAACTTGCTTCAAAATTACTTTTTACTGCTTCAATATTGGATAATTAATTCTCCATAACTGGATTTTTAATGCTCAGAAACTACTCCAAAATGAATGTTGTGCATTTTTGCATACTTGTTTCTACTACAAAAGATATTTACCTGCTACAAAAATGGTTTTTATGCTACAAAATTTGCTTTTACCTGTTACAAAAGTGATTTTTGCTGCTACAAAATTAATTTTTCCCTGCTCCAAATATTTCTAAGCGAGTATGACCCCCTGTAATTGAATTACAGTAAAATCTCTACAGCAGACACTCCCAGACAGTGGATAGCTCTTATTTAGTGAATACTTTTCCTATCCCCAAGATTTATGTATTTGTATGCATTTACCTCTGAAGAGTGGACACTTCCAAGTAGCAGGTGATTCAGCAGTCCCAAGGTTTACTACCCCATGCAGAAGTTTTACTGCATAATGCTTTCAAGTTCGTTCTATGATCTCAAGATGAACAACACAATAACTTTAAATGAGCCCAGATATTATCAGATGGTCAGCTAAATATGCACATATTTAATATATTTCAATTTTATTTTGGATTTTGAGAACTTTGCTGCCTTTCTTAAATTTCACCATTTTTTTATGTTTGTAAATAATGATTCCATTAAAATGTATAATTAACTTTTCAGATAGGTCTTACAATTAGTTACAAAACAACTTTACAATTAATTACAAAGAAAAAAATGCTTAATTTTTCCCCCCTTGGGCAGACAAATTAATATTTAATAGCTGTAGCACACAAGAAGTCATACACACAGCATTATAATCAGCAGAATTAGCTTGATCTTGTTGAAGGAGACTGTATTTTTGCTTTGGCAACTTTTCATGTTCTATTCAGAAGTATTGCCCATTCACTCAGCGCTTAGCAAATTCAGGCAGTAGGAAGGGAGGATCTCGTCACACAGATATCAGTTTTAACACACAATAGATAACCCTATAAATAGTTCTGAGAAACCGTGCTTAGCTTCTGCAATTTTCGGGCAAAGCTGGATGAACATGCTTTGTAAAATTATTGTTCTTTCTTCTGTCTGATATGGCTTTAAATTTTAGCTACACTTGAAAAACATTTTCTCTTCATCTGAAACTGAGTATCTCCTGTTCCTAAACTGCAATAAAATGGATTTTGCACACTTTTACTCTTGAGACATGTACTTTTTGTCCAACGATAATAGAACTCCATTTTGGAGATTCATTTCCTTCCCCTATAACTTTTTTTTTTTAAAGTATTTAGCAAGGAATTGTTGTTCATTCTGTTAAGTTAAAGTTTTGGTTAAATAGGTTACAATAAACAAGTAACATTTTAAAGCTGTGTAATGATGTTATGCAATCTTTTAAGAAAATTGTGCAATCTAGGCAGAAGACATTGAACTGAGTTTTTTTTTTAAAGAAAGTTCATTTTATGCAATAATTCTAAAGAAAAGATTGTGAGCCACAAATCCTTAACTAATGGATTGTATCTAGGAAATACTCTAAAAATAAACTGCCCTGCAATTTTCATGATGTTTTATCATATGCTTTCAGAATTGTGGTTTTTCATTTTAGACATCAAAAGATGATATTTTCTAAATTTTGTGCCTCCTGCAATCTAAGGATCTTGAAAATACTTCCTGGAAATTACATAGACTAAAGACTGGATGGTGGGTATGTCATGTAAAATGTTTTTTTACAATTTGGTTTATGAATAGTTATCAAGAATGGCCAAAACTCCAAAATACTTTGTTGCATGTCCCAAATTCTGTCATGAAAGAAAAAAAAAGTCCTATGATAATGGATCTCAAGCATAGCTACAATAAGCAAATTTTCTGAGAAATCTGCGACAAGAGTGAAAATTGTATGGTAATCTGTTTATTTTACTTTGCTCGAGATCCATTATCCTGAAATGTTTTGTGTATACTTTTAAAAAAATTTACAAGATGTATTTTAAAAACTTAACCATAATTGTTAGATTTTCAAATTAATTTAGAAAAATAGACTTATTTTAGTGATTGTGTGACTAGGCAGTTGCTTAGAGTTGCAAGATTTTCTAAAAATTGCTTAGTGCAAATAAGTAGCCCTAGCTATTGTAAAATATTAGGACAATTCACTTAACAGTTGGTTCTATATCTATTTTATTTGTTCAATATTTACAAATATTTTAACCAGGGCTGCGGAGTCGGTGGGAAAAATGACCGACTCCGACTCCTGGAATTTTAAAGGAACCGACTCAGACTCCGACTCCGGGATGGCTAAAGTACTAGTTTTGCCTGTTGATTCCTATTATTCAGATTGCTTCATTGGTGTCATTTGTTTTGAAACAGTAATAGTCGCTTTATTAAATGTCATTAAATAAAGGAAATATTACTATTTAAAAAAAGTGGCAGCAATCAAGCAATCTGAATTTAAAAAAAAAACCTCAACTGGCAGCACTGAAACTTGCTGTTACATTCCTGTTTGACCTTAAAGCATATAATGTACATATCAACCAATAATTTTTTTTTTTTAAGTTTCATTTTTTGGATGAATTATGGGTATAAGCTGTGATAGGTAGTCAAGACTAGGACTCATTTACTGCAGCGGCAAACTTCCGACAATATTTTAGTATAAAAAGTTTCACTTTTTTTAAATGCAGAATTTTTTTTTTTTAAATAAGGCAAAAATATTCTTATAAAATGCCTGTGGTACTCTGCCCATACATTAATTGGCTCTAGTCAAGACTGAAGATATTTTGTACATCCTCCTCTCCCCTCCTCCTCACAGATAGTCTATGCTCATGCACTCACACAAAAACACAAGATGCATTAATTTTTACATGTAGTAAAATTTAATTATGTCAAAACTTAGCAAAAACTGCATGTAAAATATTTATATGCATGTAAATTGCAATTGAAAAGTTAAACTTGAAGCTATTAGATAGAAACAACAGTTGAAATCTAATAAATCTCCAAAATTTACTTTGAACAACACATACAAAGATCTATCAGATGAATCCAAACAACATATAATATGTTGGTATATCATTTTAAGACGATAACCAAAATATTTTATGTCAAATCAAACATTATACCAAAATATGGATGAAAGGATGTTTAATTTTGGTTTTATATCTATTCCTGCAGACCAGAAAAATAGGAGACAAAAATTTTACAATTTAAACATCATTTGGGGTCTCCAGAACCCGAAAAATTCTGAGAGAATGCAAGAAAAATAAAGATGAAAATTTTATATTTCCTGCATTAATTTTATAATTTAGGCTTTATTTCGGTTCTGCAAGACCTGAATATCAAAAGGAGAAATATAACAGAAATTTCACTATTTCATCATTATTTTGAGTACTGCAGACTCAGGGGAAAAAAATTACAATTTCACCTTTTTTTTTTCTTTGGGGGGGGGGGGGGGGGTGTCCTATGCACACGAAAAAAAGGGGAGAAAATTTACAATTTCAGCATTACTCCTGGTCCCACATACCTGAAAAACAGTCTGAGGAAAACAAGGGAAAAATTTCCAATTTTCGCATTACCTCGGGTTCCGCAAACCCCAAAAAATCCTAGAGAAAGGACTATGTACTAAATATAAACTAGAGATTTCAATTCAGAACAGTTTTCAAATATGCTGTACACTGGACAGTATATTAGGCCTGTTTAACCTGAATTTCCTTGTATATATAGTCGAAATATAAAAGTAATAATTCAGTTTATAAATTTAAAATTACATAGAATTGGTTTAATTTCACTTCAAAGTGTCTAAAAAACAAGCTGGAGTCAGAGGCCTGTTTTTTAGTGACTCCGACTCTTTTGCTCCAAAATAGGCCCGACTCCGACTCCGTAGCCCTGATTTTAACACATGCTGCCTGTGCTGTAACTGGCAAGTAGGAGGTCAGGAAGTTTTTGTCTTATATATAGTTCATTTTAAATGAACACACTGTAATTTTTATAAAATTATTTAACTGCAAAATTCACTTAAAAATAAATCCCTGTTGGTAACTTTTACTAGAATACTAGCTGACCTGCTCAGGCCCATGATAATAACCTTAAATATACCTAAAATCAATGTTGAATAATTTTACATATAGTTCAAAGTCCAGAATCCTCAGGACTTCAGTAATTCTGAATTTCAGGCTTTTCCGAATTTTGTATCATTTGCAGTTTATTAAAAAAAAGGGGTGGGGGTCTAACCGCCCTCTCCTGTGAATTAATAATACTAAAGCAGATATTTTAACAAAGGAATATCATGGTTTGTACATTTTGGAAAAAATAGAAAAATGCGATTTTTCCACATTAATAAAAATAATCTGGTTTTAAACTTTTAGTCCAATATTGTAAATGTTGTCCTCTTTTCAATAAAGTTTATTCGTAATCCATACAGCAATATTTTAATTTTTTGCAATTTTCTTATACTATTTTTAGAGTTTTTTCACGTTCAACGGAAATTTTTTGATTTTCAAAAAAGGAATTCTGTTTCGACCTTTTGGCCTAATATAGTAAATTTTGTCCTCTGCAATTTTTGGAAATTTTAATGATTTTTTTCTTTTTCTGCAATTTAAAAAATAAACTCTGGATAGCAAAACGTCCAGATTTTGGAGAATTCTGGATTTGGGATTGCCTGCATTTTTCAGGAAATCAAAAACAAATCTGAATCATTTTGGGTTAAAGGCAAGAAACTTTGTGGGGTGATGTGTCTCAAGGTATTGGCATAATCTGTTTTATTTTGAGAATTTTGGCTTTTACCCCTTGCCCCTTATACTAAGCAACAAATTCAAAATTAGTGGCACATTTCATCCTATGACTCTGTTAGAATCAAAGGTGATTACAAGATCAACAAATCTACAAAATGTATTTAGTTTGTAAAATAGGCTAAATATATTTTGTAGATACATCTGATTTAACATCAGCAGAAAGAAGCTGAGACTAACCATTAAGCATTGTGGTTGCATCAAATTCTGTTTCAAGAAAGCGAAAACTACTGCAAGATATTGTAAAATATTTTTAGTTATGGGAAATACATTGAGGGTCATTTCAAGACATCTCATCATGACCAAAGAAGACAACTGAAAAATATCCAATCCTTTTTATTGTAATAATTAGAAGGTAAGTGTTTTATTGAAAGTGAGAATTTATTCTTTCCAAGTAAAATGTTAATGCTTTACTTTATTATGAAGTTTCCAGATGTCTATCGATGAGGATGTAAATAATTCTACTTGATTGGTGATGGAATGAAAAAAGACAATGGCTGCTTTATCATGATCCTGCCCCAGTCCATTTTGCATTCCTGGTTGGTATTTTTGACCCATATCAACCTGTGCCTTATTCTCTTTTTTTGTTTAACCATTTCTTACTTATGTTGAAAATAATTAAATAGCTTAGTAAATATATTATAAGCGGTATAAAGCTTAGAACCAATGATTTATAAAAATGGAAATTCAAGCAGAATCTGATGCTATTCTGAACATTCTATGAGAAATAATATAAAATAATACTCCTTTTCTTGATTTCTACTTACTTTATTTTCATATAACCAATTTTTTCTCCCTGTGTATTGGCTGTCGCCTCAGATTTCCTGCAATTCTATTGGTTAATAAATCTATCTCTCAATCTGCTTCTCCATTGTATGTATATGAACAAAATTCCATTATTTTTTGCACTGATGACAGTACACTGAATGCAACCAGAGCTAGTATGCAATACTTGGTAAATCTTTTGCTGCTCAAAATGCTGTTTTATTCACTCATACTGTATAATGTTGAATCTTATCTCAATTTTCATTTATCAAGCCTTTATAATTTATAAATATTTAAAATGTTTTTATTTCTTCCTTTAAAAAAAAAAAATAAGTTCTTAAAGTAATGTATTTTTAATTATAAAAAAAGGAATTGTGACAGTTCAATATAATGAAATAGTTAAGTCAAAAATTAGTGTTTATCTACTCATCTCCTCTTTGTATTATCATTATTTAGCATTATTTTTTTTTCAGATATTGACAGCTAATTAATCCAGTAATCAAGTTACATGGCAATTGAACTGATAATCAATTCAAAGTTGGTATCTGACAAATCCTATATAAGTTTCTCATTAGTTAGATATTCGATTTAAAAAGTGGTGCGTTCTGGTCGATATTTGAATCATTTGTCTGCTAAAGGCTAAAGCAAACATTTAAATTTCTAATACATAATACAATACAGTCCAATCTTGATTCTGAATTTCGCAAAAGAAAAAAAAAAAAAATGTGATAGAATATTTTTTAAATATTTGAGGAATATTTTTGTACATAACTTGTTTTCCACATTAACAGGTTATTTGAACAAAATAGTACTGATTTGCATTGTATAAACTTCCATCTAAATCAACAAATCTTTTCTTGCTGAAAGTGTGGTTTTTTTTCTGTTAAGAAAGACTATATATTTCACTTTAACATGTTTTACTACATTATCGGTACTTACGTATTATCCGTGCCAGGAGATTGATCGCCAAAAATGGTTGCCAAGTACCAATCTTGTTTATCGTTGCCAATCATGTTTTCAAACACAGTGATTTAACATTATCAAATAACATTGTTAAAAATGGTAATTAATATAAAATAAATAAAATGTAATATATGTTTATTAAATTTATAACATTGTTAAAAATAGTAAATAACATTATTTTAGTAAAATTAATAATTGGTAAAAATAACATAGTAAATAAGAAAGAATAATAAATAATATAAGAAATGGTAAATAATATAGCATATTCTAGAAAGTTAATTTAGTTAATATCTTACTACGTATAGAAATGACCCCTACTAAGAAAAGTAGATTATTCCCAAGCATGTACCATGTAGCAAGAAAAAAATATATAAGGGTTACTATAATTAGTAATATTGGCTCCATGCCTGGCACAGTTGGCTTAAAACTGGCACGGATAATACGTAAGTACCACATTATCAGTATTAATTTAACTCTTTTAAAATTAGTAATACAAGCTGTTATCAAGGTGAATATTTTTCTTATTTAATCAAACAAAAGAAAGGCATATGCTTATCTTATGTCAATTCAATTTTCACTATGTATTTCAACTTTTACTTTGTAACAATGTAATATTGAAGAAGCTTATAATTACCTTATTTTGTATCGCTTATAATTACCTTATTCAATCAAACAAAAGAAAGGCATATGCTTATCTTATGTCAATTCAATTTTCACTATGTATTTCAACTTTTACTTTGTAACAATGTAATATTGAAGAAGCTTATAATTACCTTATTTTGTATCGCTTATAATTACCTTATTCTGTGTCGCTTATAATTACCTTATTTTGTATTGCTGTATAATATTTTGTGACCATTTCTGTAGGTAAGAATCTTCCTTCTAAGGTGTGCCTTCTGTGGCAGGATGCTGGTGTTACCTTCATTACTTATCATCCATCTCCAGGAACTTCCTTTCAGATTGTGACTAATACACGATCTGGGAGACCAATTCATCCTCCTAACCGCTTGGACTTATAAAATAGACATTTAATCCTTTTCTGTTATTGGAGAATGTATTTTTTACAAGCAAAATACTGACTTATCAACTATATATCAGGACACTGGCTTCCCAAAGTAGTTAATATATTTTGTATTTGTATATTACCGTAATTTCCGGCGTATAATCTGCGGATCAAACAATTGTGTTTCAACCCAGAAATTTTATTCAGTAATGAAGTCAAATATTTACAGCAACTTAATAAGTTACATTTTATAAAATAAAATTTCTGGGTCGAAACATGATTGTTTGATCCACGGATTATACGGCGGAAATTACGATAATAATAATTGCTATTAAATCTTTATAGTTTAAAAAAAAATCAAATTTTGCACATTTTTAAGATGCGTATGGTCTTTTTTATCATAAAATTGTATTCTGTTAAATTGGGACCTTAATTCTTTTTATTATAAGTTTTGAATAAAAAGTATTTTATACATTAAAAATCAGAATTTTTTGCATTGACCATTTATTTATTATTTTTTTTCTAGTTTCACATGGGTAAAGATATAAAATTGTTTTCTGTAAAATTGAGATAATTCCTTTTATGGTAAATTTTGAATAATAATTACTAACAATTTTTATACATTAAAAGGCAGAAAATTTTCACATTGTTTATTGATCATTTCAAAATTTTCTAATTTCATTCTCTAAAGATATTAATAATGATTAATATATAAAATAGCATTATGTAAAGTCATGATAATTCCTTTTATTATGTAATTTTTTTAATTTATATATTATTTTTTTCTATGTATATTATTATTTACTTATTTTTTATTATAAAAATAATTTTTTTCAAAGAGTCTCAATAAAATATACGGAAAAATAATGCAGTTTGTTTCATTTTATGAATATGTTAATTTTCTTGCCCTCAATGTTCAACGTATGTATAAATTATTAAGAATAATTTCATAATACAGCACACTCTCAAAAATCTCTTTGGGACCAAGAGCTTTGCAGATTTCTGAATTTTACAGATTTTAGATCACTGTTTTTTTTAAATTTTAAAACCTCGTCAGAATAATCATATTTTTAAAATAACTATGTTATCCATATTAAATACTAATAAAAATCAATATATCTATGGAAAATAAAAATTATTCATTTAAAAAACTATTTGATAAGTAATTTTTTTAATTACTATAACTATAACAAATTATAATTTTAACATGTTAAGGATTTGATCTATAGTAGTTTAAGAGCATTATTTTTATATCTTAAAATCCTTTTTTATAACCTGTAAACAATCAACAGTTCTTGTTCACCCATGAAAGTCTGTGTCATTAGAAAATTCGAATATTTATCTTCATGAGCAAATTTCTCAAAAAAAAAGTTCTCCCAATTCAGTATCTGTGATTGCTTTGAAGACTGAATTACACCACTTTTGCCCAGCTTAGAATTCACCAATCAAATGTCGCTGTCTTGATTTATTCCACTGAGTCTTACCTGAAAATTTTTTTGTTTACATTACAAATGATGCACGGATTTTTGAGAGTTGACTGTATATGGAATTTTACTACAGTTGAAAGTCTTTTAGCAAGAGGGGAAATGCGTAAAATGTAATTTTTCCTAAATTTTAAGAATGCAGTAGCTTTTGTCATATTATGCATGTTTGGAAATAACAAAGAAGTGAAGTACATTTCTATGATAAGAAAAAAATTATGAAAGGTGTTTATCTGCAATTAAATATTTTATATTTAACCTTGAAATGTTACTTCATATACTTTTTTAATAAAGTTAACAATAAAGAATTACACATTCTTATTGTCAAGTTAAAAAATGAAGAAAAGTTATTAATTTCGGGTGAATGAAGATTTTAAAGTTATTGTCATTTATACAGGGTGTTTCACAAAGGACCTTTGACTCAGAAAATAACCTCAAAATTATAGTAACAACTTATATAAAACCTCAAAATTTTAGTAACAAATTGCATCGATATATGGTGCTGCAGGTGGCATTGCGGATCCCTATAAAGAGAGCTCAGATGCCAAGAACGATCAATCATCGAAGATTTCCCCGTTGAAACATGATCACTATTAGCATATGGTGAAAGAAATTTTGGAAGTGACACGTTGTTTACTGCAGCAATCCTTTAACACTCAACGAGCTGTAGGAGGCTATTTTCTCAAGTTTGTGTGTTGATTTCCAGTGACATACTTACAGACAATTTCATTCTTCCTTTGTGAGATGTGTGTTGTGTGAAAGGTGTACATTTTGATGTAATACAACCTACTTATGGTTATGCCATCTGCATCTATCCGCACAATTTGTTACTAAAATTTTTAGGTTTTTGTATACGATTTTAACGGGCTTTTTTAATAAACATACCACTGGTTTCATGCTTCTATCTATCAGGCTTTCTAAGCTATTTATTTTCAAAGTTATGCGTCCTTCGTGAAACACCCTGTATCTGTACTAAATGAATGATTGAAAATGGATTAGTTACATTGCAGTTATGTGATTGTAATTAGAATACAATGTCTTACAATACATTTAAAATTTGCCAATCTTTGTGCAGCATGCATAATTTGAAACCTTTTTCTTTCTTATCAGGAAATTAAGAAAAAAGGTTTTACATACTTACTAGTGAACAGTATAACAAGCTGTGATATAATAGGGAGCTGTAATAACTAAATTACAAACTTATTATTATTTGGAAGATTGCAGAAAATCTAATTGTTTAATTGGTAAGCCAAGAGCTGGTGAAGAAATTAAATATTTGATGAAGGTTGAAACATTTAAAAAATATTTTTCCTGCTTATCTGAAATTGGTATGGAGTCCTGGCAAGTTGCCAGAGATAAAAGTACACTTGGCAACATTACACAACTTGCTGCAAAGAGAAATGAATGGTAACCTGATTATGGATGAATATTATCATAGTTAGATAACATCTGTAACAAGGGCACCATTCATTCCACTTTGTTGCGAGCCATTAGATGTTGCTAAGTGTATTTTTAAACCACTGGAAACCTCCCACGTCATCTATTTCAAGCAAGCAAGGAAAATTGTTTTTTGAATATTACAACCTTCGTCAAATGAGCAAGTCAAGTCCATTTTATGTTATTACTAGATATTGAATAGCTTGTATTGGAATGGGTTTTAAAATATTTGTAAATAGTAATAGACTCATTTTATATTTTTTGCAGTCTTATTTTATGTAAATTTAATACGCAATAACTGTTATTCATGTTATCTGGAAAAACGTCATGATTTTGGTACATGCCCATGGACTTGCCTCACTTTCAAAACAATGATTGGTTAAAAACGTTGATTTTCTTTGAATGGAATATAATAACAAATTTGAATATTTTCTTTTATTTACTTATATATTTTATTTCAATATTTCATTCTTCTTTAGAAAAGTTACAAAAAGAAATGTGTAATTTTATAGGAAAAAGTAGATAAGAAATTTAATAATAAGTTGTATGTATACAGGGTGTATCTGAAATGCTTCAACAAACTTAGAGGGATGATAGTACTCATGAAGACGAACAAAAAATGCAATGAAACATGGGGTCGCAAATGACGTTTAACCCTTTCAGAGGCAGTGGTATGTTTATGAAACCACCTAATTTTAATTCCAAAATGGCACAATTGCACCAGAATTTTGCTAAAAATTTTTTCCATTTAATATGTATGTGAAATATAGCCTTTTTCTTATTTACAAATAAATTGTTTTGTAAATTCCGGTGCAAGTCATTTATTTCAACATTTTAGTACTAAAAGTACTTTGCCCCTCAAAGGCTTAAAGGATGAAAATCGAGAAAATGCGTCTGGAAATGGACAAACTGAGACAAGAAAGAAACACTTCAGAAAATAATTTATTGCACAGAATAGGTACAACACAGCTTGTGATGTCCAGAGTAAACAAATATTTTGCAACAATTGTTCAAAGTGTCGACCGCGGACATTATTACACATAGCGTGTCCGCCAGTCGTTGCTCTGTAGATGTACTCTGTGTAATAATGTCCGCGGTCGACACTTTGAACAATTGTTGTAAAATATTTGTTTTCTCTGGACATCACGAGCTGTGTTGTACCTATTCTGTGCAATAAATTATTTTCTAAAGTGTTTCTTTCTTGTCTCAGTTTGTCCATTTCCAGATGCATTTTCTCGATTTTCATCCTTTAAACGTCATTTGCGACCCCATGTTTCATTGCATTTTTTGTTCGTCTTCATGAGTACTATCATCTCTCTAAGTTTGTTGAAGCATTTCAGATACACCCTGTATAATTATATTTCTTAATTTAGATAGTGGTGATTTTTAAAGTATTCATGATTAAATTCTGATTGTGCTTGTTAATAGTCTGCGACCTAAAAAATAATTCTATTCAAGGTGGTCTTACCTCACTGCTCAAAAAATCAACACATTTGAAATAGCGTTAACCCAATAAATGACTAGTAACAAATTTATACTACTGATAGCAAAAGATATTTATTGTGAATTGATTAAAAACTACATTTTATGTTAATTTGTAATAAAATTTAGCTTTATTAATATTTTTCATAAAATGGACTTGCCTCCACTTTCAAAATCGATGGCTCAAACACTTATGTAAATTTTTTTCACCAACTCTACGTCTAAAGTTACTAATGACCCTATTTAAATTGCATACCAATTTACAAACATCGACAGTTACATTGTACATTGCAACTTTCTAAAAAAAACTTTTTTCTAAGTCAGTTATCACTCCATCTAGTCCATAACTTTATTACTCCCCATATTTCAAAAGTAAGTTATGCCGTCATTTTTAAAAATTAGAATGAAACTTCAGAACCTTTTATGAATGGACAGATCAGTCAGTTTCATATCATGCTGCTGATTCATCTTAATTTGAATATACCGTATTTATTCGCATAAATTACACCCTCATGTATTTCTGGCACCCCGTACTTTTAAAAGAAAATTTCGGTAAAAAACAAAGATTCGTGTAATTTTTACATGTATAATATGAGATAATTTAAATTAATGAAATTTTTAATCTTGCTGCATCTGTCCTAATGACTTTCATTTTACAATATTTCAACTACGATCTTAGAAACAAGTTCTATATTCTCCCGCGACTTTTTCTTTTTAGCTGCATTGTGTACAGTTGGTATAACTAAAGCGATTTCATCAGTTTTGTGACACATTTGTTCTGATTTACATTCGCAATGTTTAGAACAATAACACTTACACAGAAAATATTTTATTTTTATAATATTCTGTTCTGTTAATATAAATAGTAAGAAAAAAGGTCCAAGTTAGCAAACCAATACTGAGAGAATTTTAATGTGTTCCAGATTTGGGACCAAATACACCTTTAATTGCTTTAACTTTTTTTTTTTTTTTGAGCTAATATAGAATATATAAATGCTTCATTTGTCTCAAATCATTTTCCAGCTGCACTGTTACTATTTATATTAACAGAACAGAATATTATAAAAATAAAATATTTTCTGTGTAAGTGTTATTGTTCTAAACATTGCGAATGTAAATCAGAACAAATGTGTCACAAAACTGATGAAATCGCTTTAGTTATACCAACTGTACACAATGCAGCTAAAAAGAAAAAGTCGCGGGAGAATATAGAACTTGTTTCTAAGATCCTAGTTGAAATATTGTAAAATGAAAGTCATTAGGACAGATGCAGCAAGATTAAAAATTTCATTAATTTAAATTATCTCATATTATACATGTAAAAATTACACGAATCTTTGTTTTTTACCGAAATTTTCTTTTAAAAGTACGGGGTGCCAGAAATACATGAGGGTGTAATTTATGCGAATAAATACGGTATATTCAAATTAAGATGAATCAGCAGCATGATATGAAACTGACTGATCTGTCCATTCATAAAAGGTTCTGAAGTTTCATTCTAATTTTTTAAAATGACGGCATAACTTACTTTTGAAATATGGGGAGTAATAAAGTTATGGACTAGATGGAGTGATAACTGACTTAGAAAAAAGTTTTTTTTAGAAAGTTGCAATGTACAATGTAACTGTCGATGTTTGTAAATTGGTATGCAATTTAAATAGGGTCATTAGTAACTTTAGACGTAGAGCTGGTGAAAAAAATTTACATAAGTGTTTGAGCCATCGATTTTGAAAGTGGAGGCAAGTCCATTTTATGAAAAATATTAATAAAGCTAAATTTTATTACAAATTAACATAAAATGTAGTTTTTAATCATTTTTGTTCAGAAATGCATGAAATTAGCAGGTGTCCTTATTCAGAAACTATATATTCAAAAGACATTTTCCATTGTAAAGTCAGACGATTTTTTAGAAAATACTGTCAAAGTCTGTGTTTTGAACCAAATTACGTATGTGGCAGTGAGAGAAAAGGGGAAAACTTGTTGTCACAAGACAAGAATTGCTTATAACTCGATAAGTAATTTATTTATAAAAAATGAAAAGCGCTATCTGATTCCAAATTGCTACAAGTGTCAGGCCTGCCAATTTTCGGCCTTTACATTTGAGTCGGAAAGTTTTGTGCTGCTGAGCAGGAAATTTGAGAATGTTGAAAAATCAAATGCAAATAAAATTTTTGAGCCACTTGTTTGGATAATTCAAAGATTTTAAATTCTACTCTCTTATATAGTTCATCATTATTCTAATTGTATGTTATCAATAATGATAAATAATACACAATTCTAAATATTTTTGTGCTTCAGAGATAACATGCATTTTCAAGTTATTTTGCCATAGCTATAAAACCAATGGCATATTTTGGTCAATAAAAACTGGCTAATTTTTCCCTGGCCATATAAAGACAAAGTAAAACAAAATTCATAAGCTTTTAAAAGAGAATTACGAGTGTAATTACTTCCAATATTATTTTTTAAATGTTTGTGTTACAAAATAATATAAATTATTTATTTATTTATGGTAGTTTATAAGATAAAATTTCATTCATTTTAATTGATATTGTTCATAGTGTTATACTTTCTTAATTTTCTTTAAAATACATTATTTTGTTAATTGAAGTTTTTAATAATTGAAACTTTTTACGCGAGTTTTAATGAAAAGAGTCTGCTCTATTTAGATCAGTGTAGTTGTAAAAACTAAGAACAGTTTTGGAGGTCATGCTTTTTATTTCTTCTCCAACTTTATTAGACATAAATCCAAAAACTAATTTGATTTGCCTGATGTAAATGAGGCCCAATTTAAAATTTTTAAGACATCCTCATTTTAATAAATTTGAAGCATAATTTAATAATAACTAAATTTCTGATGTTATTCCAAATATAAGTTCTAAAGTGATAGCTTGTTTAGTTATGCATAAATTTAGACATACCCATCAGATTAGAAATAGGATATTTTTAACCTGATTTCCATATGAAATTTGTGTCGTAACATATTAAATTATGAATTTTAGATTTACTTTAGCATACTGGACCTTCTCATTAAAAAACATTATTGAAGCTAGAAGATCTCTTGTCATGGAAAGATGAATTTCTGTTATCAAATATCATTGAGTAGCAGCTTTATATTAAAACTGTTTATTTTAGTTATTGTATTATAACAGACAAAAAAAGAAATCCTATACTCGGAGGAAATCAAGTAAAGTATTCACTAAAATTCAAACAGAACTAAATGTTCATCTAAAAAAATGTTAAAGTTAGTAATTTTCAACTTTCATGAACCTTTTTTATTGTGAATGTATTAAATTTATTAATTAAAGGTAGTTTCATTGTCCAATATTTAAGAAGTGTTGTTGAATTTTCTGTAATATGATAGTCACAGCATCATAGAATGTGTTTTTCCTATTTTCTGTTCCATTAAAATTACCAGGAGAATAAACATATTGATCTTTTCTTCAATTTCTTTTGTTTAAAGTGTTCTACAGTCAGCAAACTTTTGGGATTGAAAAAAACAAACTTGCCTTATATTTCAACAACTTCTAAAATATTAGACAGTTATAAATTTGTTTTTAGATATAAATAAATAAAAATTAAGTTTGTTACAACCTATTAATTATGCAGTCAACCTTGATTAGAACCTTATTTATGGAACATACAAAAGTGACTTATGTGTTGTGCAATAATTCAACAAGCAGGGAATTTCACAGAGAAATTTAAAACATGACACTTTAAGCAGGATAGCTCTATAGCAATTCTTAACTGTATATATTTATTAAATTAAGGAAAAATCACACAAAAAACATCATCAGTTTGTAAAAATGATTTCTATATGTTTGGTTTGGGTAATTAATCATTTTTAATTTAAAGCATAGTTCCAAGATGGCATCGCTAATTTAGCTCCTTAACTAATTTAATGAAATTCTTTTTAGGAAATTAATGCTCACATAAATTATATTACTACTAATAATCAATTTTATTCATTAATGGTTGTTTTCCATAGCACTAAAATATCAAGAATTTCATTTCAAAATTATGTACATCTTAAAGATATGTTTAAAATTATCTTTTATTTTATTTCAGATTGACATTTTTTTTCTTAAATAATATTTAATTACTATTCTTTATTGAGCTGAGCAAGCAAAGCTTTTATGCGGCCACTCCAATGGTATCTTTACAGCTCTACTCCTCCTAAGCTATTCAGCCAATGACATTCTAATTCAGCACAATGATAGATGCCATGGCCATCATGGTTCACATATTAAAAAAAATAGTGTCATTGAGGAATAATTACAGAACATAAGGGCCAAAGACTTAAAGTTAATTGTCACTTAGATGGTCACTAGTTTTCACATTACTTAATCTATATAATAATGTTCCTTATACAGTTGTACAACTTATGACTGATTTACATGAAATTTGATATACATCACATATTTTAGAACAAAAGTAAAATTAATGGTTACTTTAAAAATTTCTCAGAACACTTTTTACCACCTTTACTCAATCACCTGCCATAGTTTATTATAAAATATTTTTTTCTCTTGCAATTTTTCCATTACTGCTGCCACATCTTAAAAAACAGCACAATATATATTTTTTAAAGATAACACGTGTATTTTGTTTTTATAAGCCTATAAAAATTCAAACTCACTCGCTATATTTTCATATCCAAAATTGGAGGCCATTCTGAACAGATAATGGGCATTTTTCATTTATAAAATTTAAAAAGCTTACTTGAAGTCTGTTAAAATGATGTATCTTTTTTAAATTGTATTTGATGTTGAAACATCTGCTATAATACAGACATTTTGATTTCAGGAAAAAACAAAATATTTTTATTAAATATGCGTCACTTAATATTGAGACACTTTCAGTAAGACTGTTAAGCTCACTTTGAAACAAGTGGGTAAGTGTGATTGAAGATCACACAAAGGGTTTTGTTTAATATTCCTATCAAAACACTTTATCCTTTAATTAATAGATCCATATAAGTTTCATTTTCCAAAAAAAGAAAAAAAAAAGTCATTTTTTATATAATAAAAAATTACTGGTCTATTTTTTTTTTTTTTTTTTTTTTTTTTTTCCAAATATTTGAATTGTCCCAATAGCAGGCGAAACCCGCTTTTATCTTTCCTATACAAAAATCATCATTTTACTAAAATTTAAAAAATATAGGCCGAATTCAAAAATTTTTTGAAAATCTGAAATTTTAGCCTATTTGAATAATTTTCATATCCAAAAATCCAATATTTAAAAAAAATTTATATAGCATATAAAAATTTCAGTCCTTTTCAAATGCCTCATTTTATCAATTCTTCCCTTTCTGCTTTTTCAGACAAAGCGACGCTATGTCTGATCTAGAATTGACATGCTAAAAAAAAATATTTTTAAGCGATCCCATTAATTTAAAAAAAAATTAGATTTCTGGATTTGTTGTTGAAAAATATGTATAGATGCATAATTTTAAAATCAATAAATGCAATATTTCAAAATTTTTTAAAAGAGTCTGAATTCTTCTACTATAAAGAAATGCGGTTTTGATTCATTCTTTTCCTGGCAGACGGTTGTCTCTTTTCCGCACCTGCATCTTTCATGAGATAAAAACATATCTTTTTTTAGACTTAAAATTAAAAAACTTTAATTGCTATCTCGGGTTTCCCTGGTGCAAATTTTTTTAAATCTCGATTTTCTTCTCCCCCGTATCCTGAGTTTTGGCATGGATCAGGCTATTTTTTCAATCTATTTGAAAAGGGGGTTGAAAAAGCGATAATTGCAGCTTTGTGGCTGCCTGGATCTTTCCGGTACCCTAACTATGGCAACCAAATCAATAAATGCTCTTCCTGGAGTTTCAGAATGAATTTTCTTTGCAGTTTGATTAAATTCTATGCTTTAGTTGAATATTTTTTTCCATTAATGAATGGGTTTTTAAGGTTTTAATTAGTATCTTGCATTAATGAAGACATTTTCAAAATTTTAGGATTTCCAGTGTGACATTAGGTATTCAGCTGTAAACTCACAAAATTTCAAATCTCTAACTTATACAGTTTCCGAGAACAGACTCTGTGACGGACAGACAGAGAAGCGAGACAAATAGGGTTTCGTGAGATGAGTGAAACCCTAAAAACTATATTTTATAGCTAAGTTCTTATGTGTCAACTCCAATTGTATCTTTGTGACGTTACTCGTCCTAAACCATTCTGCCAAGAGCCATCATCTAATTCAACACGTTGATAGCTTCGTGATTTGCATACATAACACATTGCTCTACAATGCTCAGTTATAGATCTAGGGGGGAAAATTCTATAATCAGGTGAACTCGATGGTGAAAGATTAGCCTCTTTATAAGGTTCTATTAACCCCTTCGCGACGAGCGTACTTTGCAGAATTTTTAATCTTTTACCACCGGTTTTTCAAAACAGAATTTTTTGCCTAATTGAATCGCAGTAATGCTAAGATTTTTAATGAGGCAAAACTTACAATAAAAAATAACTGATGGGGAAAATCGAGGATTCTGAGCATCTTATGTGTCACGTATACATGTCGCTCGTCCCCAAGGGGTTAAATGAATTTTCATTAGACTCTCACTGATAATTTTTTAGGAATGGTTTTATATACAACACATTGTTCTATGTTACCTACAAGGAGAGTGCCAAGCTTGGTAAGCACAGATTTTGATTACTTTTATATATGTTGTAGGGTAGAAGCCCCTTAGTCTCAGGTTCAATAGATTTTATACAACGCTCCTCAGTTCTCGAGAAATGGGGGGTCTAATATTATAACACAACTTAAATACTTACTTTGTAACGAAATAACTGCATTGGTTGTAGCTCAGTTATGGTGTCTGCTTGTTGTTCCGAGGACCCGGGTTCCAGGCCAGAACGCGCTAAGTTTGTTTTTCTCTTTTTTTTTTTTATAAATATATTTGTAATTATAATTTAATAATCTCAATTAAAAATTATATTGTGTATATTATAATGTTAACCAATTAATTTTTTTATCTGTAACTAAATTGTTGTATAAAACATCATTAAACGGTTAATTAAAAAAAATCACTTTTAAGATGTATTTCATAAATGCTTGTGTGAATTCGTGATTGTAATTGTGTCAATTCGTGATTGTAATTGTGTCAATTCGTGATTGTATAGAAACATCATTTATAAATTGCCTTAACAAGGGAAGTCAATGCGATGATAATACTACTCTGTTTTTAAAGTAAGAAGCATAATTATATTAAAAATTAGCATAATAATTAAAATTACAAAATATTTGTTTTATTTTATTGTAACTAGAGGGCGCCACAACAGACTTTGGTTATTTCTTTTTTAAGTGGTTCTTGTTTTCAATCTTTATCGCACAAGTGTGTATCATTCTATAACAGCTTATAATCGTATAAAAATGGAAGAAGCAAGCTGTAATTCACAAGAAGATCAATCTGAAGTGTCGGATTCGATGAAAATTAGAAAAGTGATGTCACAAATGCGTTGGTAAAATTTTATTACAAGACAATGGATTTTTAACAAATAATCCAGCATCTGAAATATGCTATTGCGATGGGAGAAGAATTCTATAATTCTATTGTAAATATGCTGATTTTGTGAATTTTTACTAGTCAATAATAGAAGCAATTTTTTAAATCTCTTTAAATGATGAGAAATGTTTAATAATGGTTTAAAAATTAAAAATGCTGAATTAAAATTTTAATTATGTTAACAAAATTTTTAATTTAGATTATTAAATTATAATTACAAGTATATTTATAAAAAAAAAATGAGAAAAAGAAACGTAGCGAGTTCCAGTCTCGAACCCGGGCCCTCAGATCAACAAGCAGATGCCAAATCAACTGAGCTACGACCAATGCAGTTATTTTGTTACAAAGTAAGTATTTAAGTTGTGTTATAATATTAGATTCCCCCCCATTTCCTAAGAACTAAGGAGCATTGTATAAAATCCATTGAACCTGAGACTAAGGGGCTTCTAACCTACAACATATATAAAAATAATCAAAATCTGTGATTACCAAGCTTGGCACTCTCCTTGTTAGTTATAGAGGTAAGCAACCTAGAACAAATATTTTTTTTATGTAGCCTAACCTACAGGTATACTTCGATCTTTTAAATCTTGAATCAAGAATTGATGCATTCTTGATCAGAGTACTAACATCATCGACATTTTGAAATGTGTAAGGTTTCGAATTAAGGTGAAGCTATGATCGAGAATTTTTATGCATGTTACTTTTTTCAGATATATTTCTGAATATACACTTATTCTCTATTTTGTTAAATTCTGAACAAATTAGATAAAAATCGAAGCCAGAGTAGGCCACTAAAGTATAGTAATAAAAAAATATATGAATTCATCAAAGGCTTAGCATTGATTAAGGCAGGGCTGAAACTAGCTATTTTTCAGGGGGGAGGAGGGCAAACATGGATTTTGGCACCCCCCACCCTCCTCTACAAAGAAAATTTACAAAGAGTTTTTCTAATTTTTTAGCTGACTTATTTTAAAATTAAAAATAGGTAATCATAAAGTACGTAACATTGAACTACGTAAACAGCTTTGTCAAATATCTACGTATAATAAAATCCAAAGGCAAGAAATTGTCTGTAACCATTCCAGGCACAACCAGTCTGGTCTGCGAATTGACCGCAGTTAAACGCCATGTTAGGCTTAATGAAGAACTTATTGTAACATATAACAACTAAATGATAATTTCTCCTACTTGAAATCATGTCTTTCAAAATGAATGAATGCTTGTGAGATGGCTTACATTATATTATGTTTATATTCTGAAATAACTTCAGTTGAAATTAGGTTTATTGCTCCATGAAAGTAAACAAACAAATGATTCATTCATTGTGAACGTTTAAAATATTAAACCATGAAGACAACCGTTCAGAAAGCGATCTCAAACGGAAGAAGTTACTTTCCTCCGTGATACTCGCTAAACTACTTTGTTCATCCGTTGTGAGTCTTTATCGCCATCTATCAGAGATTAATATAAACAAAATTTTGAATTGAATACAGTAACCTCTCACTTATATGCGATACACTGTAATTATTTTTCAGCACCAGTTCCTTTTTAAAGTAATTTTCTCCTTATTTAATCGCGGAATTTATAAATCGAATTTTACTGTTTTAAAATAGTGGTACAAAAAGTAATTACTGAACATTGCGTATAAGTGAGAGGTCACTGTATTTCTTATAAAATGTAATTAGAATATAAGGAACATGTAATTGTAATACCGTGTACTACATATATTAATTATATCAATGAAATAAAATTTTGTATTTTAGCGTAGTAGAAACTTTGTAGTGAAAATAAATTTGTAATTTAATAAGAGAATTAAAAAAAATACTTATTTAATAAAAGATGATCTTTAATGCTCAAAATTTATCACAGGTTTCTTTAGGCTTGCGTATAAAAAATCAGAATTTAATTTGAGATAAACTTTTTAAAATTTAAGTTATTTAATTATTATTTTGGCAAGTAAACTTTCTGTTGAAATTGCACTTTGTTCTGTATTTTATCAATTTTGCTTACATTGTAAATAAAATGAATATTTTATATCAAATATAATTAAAATATAAGGAATATAATGTAATACTGTGGTACAACAAGTATTAGTTATATCAATGTAGATAAAATTTTGAATTTTAACATAGTAACTTTGTAGTGAAAAAAAATTATCAGTCATATTAATACAATTAATAGATGTGATTTAATTAAGAAATAAAATAAAATAAATCATTTTAATGATCGAAATTTATTACAGTTGTATACAGTTGTGAAATCGGAATTTGAATAATGAAATGTATACTCTGATGTAGCAGGCAGTTTAAAAGATCAAAATGATGCAGATTGCCGAAATTACTGGAAATTTTTAATATTGCTTAAAAATATGCTTTGCAGCGCTGCCTGGTGAAGTATTAGAACAGTTTTTTTACGAGGTTTGTATGCAAGGCACCGCCCCAATGTAATTAGGAGTCCGCTAGCGGGCCCGGAGATGTGTTAACCCAGCAATGGGTGTTTAAACAACTTTGTTAATCTAAAGCTAAACAATGTTTCGAAGATTTTATCATTTTTAATCTTTATAGAATCTTTTTATAGTGAAATCTTTAAACTATTGAAGTTCAATCAAAATAGTTTATTTCCTTCGGAAATGTCGTTGTTTATATCAAAGGATTGAATATTATTTCATAACATCTTAATGCTGTTTGTTTGTATGAAGTCTTATGAAAATGAAACGTAACATTCCGTCATTTTTGACGGGTGTTATATACTAGTTTATTCAATAAAACCTGTGAAACTGGAATTGAAAGGAACAGGAAAATTTACGCTTTATACAGATTTTGTCTTACCATGTATATTTGTTGATATTCTTTCTGTTGGGATCATGTAATTTTCTTATTTAAGACAGGATTCCGTTATAGAGCACGGGCATGTGATGTCACGCTTTAGCTGCTGGGTTATTTGTGTGGCAGAAACCATCCCTATCCTAGTGTAATTTTCTCTAATAAAAGTGTATTAGTGACCTTTTATTTCTCTGTGCTTTTTCCAATATATTTTTAAATTAGAGTTTTAAAGTTTTTAAACAGTGCTTTATGGTTGAAGAGGCCCAGGGGGGGCGGAGATATTTTAGATGATTGATTATTTGTTTATTTTTTTTACACAGTAACGAATACGGCACTTTAAAAAAAAAAATAGATAGTTTTAAGATTTTAAATTTTGTATGCAGGAGAGGGGAACGGAAATTTCAGGGAAAGGAGAATAATTTATATGACTGATTATTTATTTATGGTCACTGCAGAGTAACGAATAGAACAGAAGATATTTTATATAAAAATAACTTTGGGGTTAGTAAAGAGGGAATATATAAATATTTGAAAATATGTGTGCAGGAGAACAAGGAAGTGGGAATTTCAGGGATTGTGATTATTTTTTGCTACTAGAGAGCAATAAATAGAACAGATTTTTTTAAATGTAAAATAAAAGTTTCAAATATATAAAAAGTTATTTTATGTATGCTAGGGGGGGGGGGGGGCTAAAGAGGGAAACGTAAATTTGGGGAGTTAAGGGATTATTTATTTTTATTAGTGAGTAACGAATGTAGCAATTTCTTTTAATCAAAATTTTTAAAATATGTGTACTGGAGAGGGGGAGAACGGGGGAGTGAAAATTTCAGGGATAGGGGATAATTTATATGATTATTTTTTGCCACTAGAGAGCATAAAAATTGAACAAAATTTTTTTATTTAAAATTTTTTTTTAATACTTTTAAATATTATACGTTCCTTTGTATCCTGGGGGGGGGGGGGAGGGGGGCTAGGCTAAGGAGGGAAGCATAAATTTGGGGAGTTAGGGGTGTAATTTAGGGGATAATTTATTTATTTTTAGTGAGTAACGAAAGTAGCGATTTTTTTAAATATTTGAAACTATGTTTGCTGGAGGGGGTGAATGGGGGTGTAGAAATTTCAGGGATGCGGGTTAATTTATATGATTACTTTTTGCCACTAGACAGCAATAAATAGAACTGATTTTTTTAATGTAAAATAAAGATTAAAAATATTTTACACTCATTTGTATGCTGGGGGGAAACGTACATTTGGGAGAGTGTAATTTAGATGATTATTTATTTATTTTTATTTGTGAGCAAAGAATATTGGAGATAAATTTTTTAAATAAAGAGTTTTAAAGATTTGAAATACTGGAGGGGGAGGGCAAGGGGAAAACATAAATTTTGGGATAGGGGATAATTTATATGATATATTATTTATTGTTACAGGAGAGCAACAAATAGGACAAAATATTTGTATATAAAATCAAGTATTTTAAAATAATTTAAACTTCTTTGTATGCTGGGGGGGGGGGGGGGTTAATTTATATTATTATTTATTTATTGTTATTAGTGATAATCAAATAGGTCAGAATTTTTTAATTAAATAAAGAATTTTGAAGATATGAAACTCCGTACGATGGGGAGGGGGCGCGAAAGGGGGGGGGGTAATGTACATGATTGATTATCGATTTATTATTGCTAGATAGCAACAAATAAGGCAGAATTTTTATGCTGTGGAAATTTAAAAAAAAATTAAAGATTTTAAATTATTTTACAGTCTGGGGGGAGAGAAGCCACACATAAAGATGTAACATAGTCAGACAAGACTGTACTTTATTGAAAACAATTGTGGTCAGATAAAAAAGACATTATATTGAGAAAATTGCTATGGATTTCAATGATAAACGAAGTTTCTGCCACCCAAACAGTGAAAATGACAGTTTATTTGCAACCATGTCCGTGCTCTATTTGTTTTGCGACGCGCCAATAGCTGTATATCTTTGTTCGCGGGCCAGCTACCATTTGTGATGTCATGAGAATGAATGAGCAAGCCCGGTATTTAGTGTAGTCCTGGTTTTAGTGAACATGCTTTCTAGCAAATTTTCTTTTATTGTTGTAACAATCGTTCCCTCTCTTATAAACTTAACACTACATATTCATTTTCGCCAGCTTCAAATTCTCGCTAAATTTGGCTATACAATAGGTTGACATAAATGAAGCCAACTTGGCAATAGCTGACTAATTTGGCGAAATTTCTACACGGTCTGCAAAAACTTTGTGTTTATAACCAATAAAAATTTCAAAGAGTTCGGACAAGAACTATTTTTAAAAAAAAAAACTATGAAATGACCGTAGGTGAAAAAACAAGAAAATGTCTTCTTACGAGCGCTTTTACCACTAAATATGAGTATTTTTTCGCGAATTTTCCATTTAAAAATATAAATTCCTATAAAGTTGGGTTAAAGATATAAAATCATAGAAATTTGAGGTCTATTTACAGTTATTTCAGGAGCCCGGTTGGTCAGCTAATTGAACATAAAATAAACACTATATTAAGAGATGAAGTTATCATATGTGTGGTCATATGTTAAATATATTACATAAAATATAATTTAAGCTTCGATTTTAAGTTTGGAAAACGTGTTATCTTTACTGAACGAGGCGTTCTTTAAAGAGCAAACACGTTGATGAGAATATCGAAAATGAGTATTGGAGAAAAGATGGACTTCTAGAAGATTTCGTAAATAAATTATTGAAGTGGGCGATAACGAGCCTGATCTCTGTACTGACACTGATGAAGCATCAAGTGATGATAGCGAAAGTGATTTCGATGACATTTGGCCTTTAGTTTAACAGATTTCATTTTTTAAAACAAAAAAGTCATTTTAAGTACCGATAAATGGTCCCCTTGAAGGCCTAAGTTCTTTCGGGCTAAAATGTGACCTTTGGTTGAAAAACAGCACACTCCTCGCTCCTCCTCATTTGCAAAATACGTCCTCCTTGGCCATTTGAAATAAAACAATGGTGACTCAACGTCACAAATATATAAAACGAGGCTAACGAAAAAGAAAGGCTACCGCGGTGCTTTACGCGTATCTTTTTTTTACAGACCGCGGGAGTCACGTGATGCTCGAATGCACCAATGCAGGCGTACGAGAAGAGCAACACGTCACTCTAGCGGTCTGTAAAAAAAGATAAGTGGAATGCACCGCGGTACATTCCAGTTATCTTTTTTTACAGACTGCTAGTGTGACGTGTTGGTCTCTTCGTACACCTGCATTGGTGGATTCGAGCATCACGTGACTCCCGCGGTCTGTAAAAAAAGATACACGTAAAGCACCGCGGTAGCCTTTCTTTTTCGTTAGCCTCGTTTTTTACAGACCGCCGGAGTCATGTGATGCTCGAATGCACCAATGCAGGTGTACGAAAAGAGCATAACGTCACTCTAGCGGTCTGTAAAAAAAGATAAGCGGAATGCACCGCGGTAGCCGGTCTCTTTCGTTAGCCTCGTATATAAAATATATGGTCCGTTAAGGGTCAAATCTGTTCTTGTTCAAAATCTTCTGAATCAATCAAATTAATAATGAAAGTACTGTACCTTCTGCGCTTTCTTATATAGGTACTCTAATCTGTAGCAGTTTTATTCATGAAAATATACATCCATGGTTTATCATTGCGATCCCGTATAAGCAACAGTTTCTTTCCTAATCAATCAATGAATCTTTCTTTAACATAAACAAAAACAAATTTTTATCGTCTGCTGCAAAATGAGAAGTATGTGATCTCGAGAAAATTTTTGTGCTCATATTTTCTGGCGATATCGTAGACATTATGAACTCTAATTTTATAGAAATTGTTTTGACGCTTCTGGATAAAGTGAAAAAAGAATATTCTGACTCTAAAAAGCGTAAGCATTCTATTTATAATTTTGTTCATACTAATTTTTAAATTTATAAAATAATGAATTATTGAACTCAAAGTATTCCTTTATTTTTCAGTGACTGATAACACAATGTCCATGTAAGTATGTTTCTGTTTATTTAGTTGAATCTTATGAATCCATGTTTAAAAAAAGGCAGGGTGTCGCTGGTGGGAAATGGGCACTTTTTAGATTAACAAGGACACATTTTAGACTCTTAAGGGCATTTTTTTATATTTAAAAGTCGGGGAACACTTTCCAAGACACAACAGTGAGTCAGTTTTTACTATGTAAGTAATTTTTTTAATACAAAAGACAGTAAGGGCACAATTTTTTTTTACCGAGGGGCAAGAAGTAAGGCAATATTTATTGGATGAGGGGGAAGGGTGTTACTTTTTTTAATCAAAGGATAGGCAGGGTGCAACACCCTCATGAAACTTTCTGGGGAAAACTCTGCTATTGCTGTTAATTTTTCAAATAATGTCCCATATATTAGGCCATTGAGGCACTTTTTTTTGGCAGAATCCTTGTAATCTTAAAAATACTTCATCTCAGACTAATGTTCCATAGATAGAAGGTCCCAAAAGCTTATCATTTTCTCAAAATGCTATTTTGAAAAACACAGAAATAACAGTTAATTTATATCCTTTGTTATAAAATCTACTCTGGCTTATACTGAAAATAAAAATAAAATGGAATATGTACATCAATTGACAACAAAAAACTAGATCTTTCAATGAAGACTTAAAGCATTATTGATGTTAAATCACATTGTTTTGCAATAGATTTTATTTGCATTAAATGGTTGATGGGAAAGTAAACAATTACCAACAAAGAATATCGTATCATTTATAATCACTTAAAATAAAGGCCCTCATAAAGTTTTAATTTTTAACAAACTTTTCAGCTAAAATACAGTGTTTTACTTTTTGAAAAGGCTTTGTATAGTGTACATAGATTTTAAAAGAGCTGTACCAAAATACCTTGAATATTACAGTGGTATAATTGTTCAGACACATCATTAATTTGAACTTGAATTTCAGATAAATATGTGTTAGATAAAAAGGATGATTGTATATGTTTTAAAAATAATTACTGGTATTTTATGTATTTGTGTTTTTGAAATATATATACTTTATTTATTAATTTTTGCTTTTTCATTTTTTAACCTAGGTTATCATTTTTATTTGGAACAATGGCAACACAAGCACTTGAGCTGATTGATCGTCAGTGTATAACACTTATACAAACGCCGAGTGGGAGGGAGCTGTATCAGATTCAAAGGGGCACAAATGACTTTCACATTTGTCTAAGAAACAGCAACTACTGTTCTTGTCCTGCATTTTTCTTTCATGGTAGCATTTATTTATTTTTTTCCACATTATATTTTTCCAGCTGTCATTTTCTTTATAACTTATATGTTATGTACAGTATGCTAATATTTTTATAAAAATTACATAAATTATTAAAACAAAATACTTGTTTTAATGTTTGTAATAAATATAGTGAAAAATGATTGCTTTAAAAAAAAAAAAAATATTGGGTTTATTTATTATGCTTTCTTCATCCCTTAACCTTTTGATTACCAAGAGGGGTCCAATAGATCGAAAAGCAGATACTTGTTCAATTGTATCTCATGTGCACAAAAAATTGAATAAAAATGAGCATAATTATTATTTAAAACAACACAAACACATATGCATCATTTAATAAAACTTTACTCAAGGTGTTTTTCAAACATACATAACTGTATTACACAATGATAAAAAGCTCGTCATCAGGGTTATAAAACTAAAACGCAGACATACACAAAACAAATAGTCTAAAACTAGTAAAATTGTTTTCTGTTGAAGAATGGTCAAACCATTACAAACAGGTCACTAGGGGTGGGAAGCATTAGGAGGGATGTGCTAATCTTATTCAGTCTTGAACAATATGCAAAAGTTTATACCACAATTTAGGGATATTGTACGATAACGAATCATTGCATGTCTTACGTTTTCTGGTTAAAATTTCTGTGGATTCATTTATTTGATGCTGATTATGCTTGATGACAGGAGGATGTAGGTTTAATTATTTTAGATTTATCAAAATCTATTTTAATCGACTGCTCTTGTTTTAATCTAGAAAGTGCCGTTTTACTTCTATTGTATTTTATGTCTGCAATATGCTCTTTTAAACAAATTTTAAACTTTCTTAAAGTCATACTAATGTAGTATTTAACTTTATAACATTTCATCCTATTTTCTATATTTCTATAGTAACTGGGATTCCATAGAATCCTGCTAAATTTTTTATCGGTATGGGATCAATCTTCTTATGTAGTAACACTTTCAATTTAACTGGAGGGGATGCCACCAAATTTATTTCACATTTCTTTAAATTATATTTCAATTTCTCAAAAAGTTTTGGAATAAATTGAATCCATTTGGACACTACACTGTTAACTAGTATTTTAAAAACACAAATTGCACAAATTGTGCTTATTAGTTGCTAAAATCAGTGTAAAAATTGTTTTAAACTCATAAAAGAGCTAAAATCCTACATGTTTCGGCTTTAAACTTAAAGCCATCATTGGGGAAGAGGAACAACACAAACGACTACTGATCTTTTAATTTTCGACACGAGAAAATTGAAATCAACAGTATGGAAAAATTTAAATAAAATAAGCGGGCGCTCTCTGTTACCAAAGAGCGAAAAACAAAAAAGTCCTTCCGGCCTGTACCGGGACGAAAAGGTAGCTTTCCTATATCTTCGTTTTTAAGTTTTAGCTAATATGTTACTTGAAAACAGCAAGCAAAAATGCAAAGAAACCGTTTACAAAAGATTCGTTAATACTGAATTTGAATAAGAAATTCGCCAAATTATTGAGCTATAGCCAAATTGGCTTCATTTATGAAAACCTATTTCGGTCGCCAAATGTCGCCAAGTTTGGCGATAATTTGGCGCTAACGGATATGAATATATAGTTTTATGCGTATGATTGAGAAAATGATTACAACAATGAAAGATAATAATTAGCGAGAAGTCGCGTTCACTAAAACTTATAAATTAATCGTTGGAATTTTGTAATGTGCTATCTTGTTTCAAAATGTCTGCCGCCCTAGAATTTCAAACCGCTGTATCTCAGCCGTTTTTTAAGATAGAGGTAAAACAAAAAATGCTCCGGAATCCTTGTATCAAGGCCTAACACGTAAGTATAAAATAAATTTGAATTTTTAACTTTTTTGTTCATTTATTTTAGTTTTAATTTTTTAAATGGCCGCCATCTTGAAACAAGATGGCGGACAAAGCTGGCCAACGAACTCGGTCGAGACATTAGTGACCTTAATACACACAATTAGTTTCATCAAAATCGATTTATAAATACGGGCGTTATCGTATGACATAGGTCAGATATATATATATATATATATATGGAGATATATATATATATATATAAATCAACATTTGAACGGAGGGTGGTTTTGGGGTCTGGGGGTCATGATCGGTGAAAATATACCAAAATTTTCCGGAATTGCTTTCCTCCGAACGGCTGCAATAGGTAGCTTTATACTTTTTTGTATTGAAAGCTACCTAATAATGAATTAACAAGGGGTTAAAAATGTATGCCATAAACTAGGTATGTTGAAAGAAAAGTTATCATTACAAATACAATCTTTTCTAATTTTAATTTCCAATGATTCTCTAATAGCGGCTTTAAATGGGTTATTGAACCTATGGATAATTCTTGCTTTATCGAAATTAATTACAGTATCATTATTTTTAGCATAAAATCAGGAGAGTGCAGTGGATAACTTTCCAAATTTTATGTCGTTTTTATGCTCTTTTAACCATAAAAATGACATAAAATTTGGAAAGTTATCCACTGCACTCTCCCGATTTTACGCTAAAAATAATGATACTGTAATTAATTTCGATAAAGCAAGAATTATCCATAGGTTCAATAACCCATTTAAAGCCGCCATTAGAGAATCATTGGAAATTAAAATTAGAAAAGATTGTATTTGTAATGATAACTTTTCTTTCAACATACCTAGTTTATTTGATACATTTTTAACCCCTTGTTAATTCATTATTTTGTTTTTCGCTCTTTGGTAACAGAGAGCGCCCGCTTATTTTATTTAAATTTTTCCATACTGTTGATTTCAATTTTCTCGTGTCGAAAATTAAAAGATCAGTAGTCGTTTGTGTTGTTCCTCTTCCCCGATGATGGCTTTAAGTTTAAAGCCGAAACATGTAGGATTTTAGCTCTTTTATGAGTTTAAAACAATTTTTACACTGATTTTAGCAACTAATAAGCACAATTTGTGCAATTTGTGTTTTTAAAAGTTTCGGAATATATTGAAATTTGTAAAATTTAGTTGGTTTTCCTGTTAATTCTAGCTGTTTGTTATCCTGATATTCATATTGATAAATTAACTTATTGACAAACTTCTCTGAAAAACCATTCTCATTTGCTATAATTTTAATTTTGTCAAGTTCTTCATTGATATAACTATCAGTACATACTGAAAATGCTCTACGGATGTAAAACCTATATGCAGCCAGTTTATAACTTAAAGGTGATAAAGCATCTCTGGAAATTGTATTATTTGAACGCATATTTTTCCTATAAACTGTCGGATCTATTGTTAAATTACTGTTTTTTATCAGCTCCACATCAAGAAAAGGTAAACAATTCTGTTTTTCTAACTCCAGGGTAAATTATATTTTTGTATCAATTTTATTAAGTTTATTTTTGTAAAAATAAGCATTACAAGACAGCTTCCATTGCAAAACGTAAGAAGCAACTTATTACGGTTTATGTATCAGAATGCAAAATTTCCCCCATTCACTCTCTATTCCTTCAAATGATTAGAAAAGTCAATCCCGAAAACCATATCTTAAGTATTTTTCCCTATTTTCCCCATTTATATCTCCCTCTTAGTTGCGTTTCCAAGATCCCTTATTACAGCCACCCAGAGGAAAGCAATTTTACTACATTTTCACTGATCATGACACCAAAATCACCTTCCATTCAAATGTCGATTTGAATTGTTGATGATTATGATGAAATTATATAGTACTGATAATTTTAAACAAATTGGATGTAATTAAGCTTGGTAAGCACATGATAGGGTTTACCAAGATCTCAACCGACTTTGTTAGCTAGTTTGATCTGCCATCTTGTTTCAAATTGGTGAATACTTATTTCAAACTCATATATATACAAAAAGAAAATTAGAAATACAAATTTATTTTTTGCTTAAGTGTTGGACCTGGATACAAGGATTCCATAGCATTTGTTCCTCCATTTATCTTAAAAAATGGCTGAGATATAACAGTTTGAAGTGCTAAATCTAGAGTGGTTGCCGTTTTCAAGAAAGGCAGTGGATTAACAATAAGGAATTTCTCCATAATTGGGTTCAATTTATGAGTTTTAGCAAACATGGTTTCTCGCAAATTTACTTTCATTGTTGTAACCATTGTTACTACTCTCACATGTTTAAAATTACATAGTCATATCATAAAATGTATATCATCATTTTATATTATGACAAATTCTTGTCAAATGTCATATGATAACTTCTTGCACAAATTTAGAGACAAAAATGGGTCGCCATGATTGTAAACTTGGCGATAGCTGACTAATTTTAATTTATAGTGCACATAAATTAACATCTGAATTTATTAAAGGTACACTTAAAGAACAATTCGTTATTTCAGACTTGAAAGTACATAAATTTATACAATAAACCCAACACGAATGAAAAATTAGCTAGGCCAGGACTCGAACCTTGGTCTACCAGTGGTTAGAAGAACAGCACATTATGCAGTTGACCCATGTTCAAGTCCTGGCCTCGGCTAATTTTTTATTCATGTTGGGTTTATTGAATAAATTTGTGTGCATTCAAGTCTGAAATAACCAATTGTTCTTTAAGTGTAATTTTTTTAATTTTCCATCTATTTTAGCTTCATGTGTTTGCGTAAAATTAGCTAAATTCTTAAGAGCCTACATCAGTCATGCGGAAAAATGCTCAAGCTAATGTTAAGTCTATGGGAAGGTTCTAGCGCGATTTCTCGCTCGCATTTTAATATTTTTAAATGTTTTTTTTTTTTTTTTTTTTTTTTTTGCATAAGATAGCTGAGGTCCATCTCCAATGTTGTCATTTTTTACTTTTTCGATTTTGCTTCCAGTTATTTTATATAAGGCTACTTTCACTTTCAGAACTGGTTCCAAAATTCAAAATGCCCGCTTATAAAAAAACTGCAAGAAAAATCGAAAAAGTAAAAACTAACAATGTTGGAGATTGATCTCAGCTATCCTATGCAAAAAAGCATTTAAAAATATTAAAATGCGAGGGAGAAATCACGCTAGAACCTTCCCAAAGACTTAACATTAGCTTGAGCGTTTCTTCCCATGACTAGTGTAGGTTCTTAAAACAAAGAATAGGGAAGCTACTTTTTCTTCCCAGTTCAGGCCAAAGGGACTTTTTTCTTTGTGTTCTATATAGATTACATTGCATGATTTTTAGTATATATCATTATAAATGTGTAATTTATTTGTATTTTGGTAATTCTATATGTTTACATTCTTGTATAGTCTTTTTTTAGTAGTAATCAGAAGGGAGGTTAAGATTTTACCAGTTATTTACATATTATTATGCATCAGTAACAAGAAATATTGAGATTCTATGCAATTTCAAATATTCCAATGAAATATACTTTCCACCAGTTTAAAATTTATTTCAAATGAAGTTTAATTCTATCAGTATCTTAGGTTATCTATATTTAAACCAAAATCTCAATTATGTTTTCAAATTTATTGCTTGTTGAATTTATGTTTACATTTTTCTTTAATTTTTTATTTTCAGTTTTAAAAGGTAACCAATATATGGTAAGTCCCATTTTTTTAGTATTTATAATCAAGTAATATTTTACTAAAATGTTAAACATGCAATATTTTAAAGCTCAAAACAAATGTATTAACATGCCATAAAAAAATTCATTACATTGCTTTTGATTATTATTATTTTTTAATGAACTTCTTGGAAAATACAAAAATTTTGCATTCAATGTAAAGGAATTTTCAATAGTCGTGTTATTTGCTTTCAAATTTGATTAACATTTTCAGTAGTACATCATATATGAGGGGGTTAGAATGACAGTGGAGTAAGTGAACTATTTAGTAATTTGAGAAACTTGTCACATTGCTGTTGCATTAAGGGATTCAACTTGTTTTGCTCTCTAGCGACTCCCTAAGTGAACTATGACTTATTTGACCATCGCACTGAAAATAAATTAATATACGTTCAGTAAAAATATGGTTTTTTTCAAATTTTTGACTTGCTCCACTCTCATTCTAACCCCCTCATATGTACTTTTTTTTGTGACCCAGGAAGTATGTTCATATATAGATTTTTGTACTTTACCAGGGGTCAGCCCAGGCAGTGTTGAATTTAGACACTTTTTTCTGGCTCTGTAGAGTTCTGGGGGTGGGGAAATTGCACTTTTTAACCATTAAAAGTATAAAATCTTAAATCTTCCAGGGGGGGGGGGGAGGCATGTCATTCCCTGAATTCAACACTGAACACAGGCAAAATTTGGGACCTTCATAAAAATTCATTTAATAAAACAGACCCCTTCACAAAATTCCTCTTAATAAAATGGACCCTCTTCACAAAATCATATCCCATAAAAACAAACTCTTCATTAATTATTTTTATTTTGTTAGGTTTAAAAGTGTGTAATTTGCAAACAAAACAAGTTCACAAGAAAGGAAAACTTTAGCAAAAGGACTTAAAGAAGTTATTAATAATAAATGATTGTTTCAAATTGGAGTAACTGGATTTCATCTGTCATTACAAAATGTTATTTTTCAGAAAAAATATAATAAATTTCACAAGAAATACTTTACGAAATACACGAGAAACTTTTACTTTTCATTAAATTTGCTCCAAGAAATAAATTCTATTCCGGCCCCTGATTAACTACATGAGATGTAAAAATGTAGGGGAGAGTGGGGGCTAATGGGGCAGTGGCCAAATTTTACTTTTAACAAAACATTATGCTACATCCAAATGGCAACACCAAAGTTGCTAACTTCAACAACAAAAAGTCAGCTATTTGCAATTGTTTGAAAGAGTGTATGAAGAAAGTTTGTTTTCAACTATAAAAAGTAAGTTTGATTTTTTTTACGTAAATGACATTTACAATTCATTATTGCCTGAAATTGTTTACAAGGTTACTAATTAATACAACACAAATATTCCATTTTATATTAAACTTAGTCTTTGGATAAACATGTGTTATGTAAATTTGAAAAATATAAAATATCAGCATATGGGGACTAATGGGGCAACTGGATTGATGATGCATAGGTACTTATTGTTAGTGATAGATATGCATGATTTATTTAAAAAATTGTTTTATTAAAAGGTTTTAAAACACACCAGAAAAAGTAGTGGATAATACTAAAATAACTCAGAAAAAAATCTCAAAAATGCCTAAATTAATATAAAAAATAAAAAGCGTATTTCTTTTTCAGAAAGTTTTGAATGTAGTTTTGTATTACATGATTCTTCAAGTAATGGAGACTTACCAGAAATAATTAATGTTGAAGAAAATGTTCTTTTAGAGCAAATATCTGAAAATGATTTTTTCTCAGTAAAATTTGAAGGGAAATGTTCTATATCTCATTATGTGGCTGTTATTGAAATAAACTGTGGAATTCAAGAACTTTTTCTGAGTTACCTCGGTAAAAAGGTGCGATTCACAAAAGTTTGTCTATCCTGAAAAGAAGAAAAATACTGGACTGAAATTAAAGATATTGTAATGAAATTACCTCAGCCTACAATCGATTAGAAAACTATTCGTTCATCAACTTTAATGTTTTTTGATTTTGTTCGTCAATTTTAATGTCTTTTGATTTTAATTTTTAAAATGCAATAATTTATACTATACTGCTTATATACATTGTATTTTGAAGTAAAATGTGCTGTCTTTAAAATAGGTACTGCAACTCTCGTTTTTGTGTTGATTTTGATATGTCCCATTAAACCCATGGGGTGTCCAAATAGACCCCAACCTAGGGGACTAATGGGACAAGTACAATAATGTGTAAAAGTAATTATATTTAAAAAAACAACAAATGCTATCTTTTCAAATTATTTTTTTTAATATAAAGCCAATACTTCTCTTTCTATGCATACAAAAAAAAAAAAAAAAAAAAAAAAAAAAAAAAATCAGAAATTGGTTGATTTCAATTAAAACTTCAAAATTGTCCCATTAGCCCCACTCTCCCCTATATCAAGGATGAAAACAGCAAGGATTTAAAAATGATGAAAATGTGCAAATATTTTTAAAATGTTAAGAAAAAAAGAGGAAAGTAGAAGAGAGAAATATCTATCATTTTTATTTATTAAGTTGATAGAATAAACACCTGATAATGCAAAATTTTTCACCACATTTTCAAGAATCTTCTGTGTTTGACTCCACCTGATTGATAAAGAGCAAAGTGAAGGAATTAGTTTGAATTTCTCTCTTAAAAAAATAGATTTTCTTTTAGTTTGTTTTATCAAACTGCTGTTTTTTTCCACATCCTAACTATGTTAAATATGCCAATAATGTCTTTAAAAAAAAAAATCTTAAAAACAAAACATTAATTAATTGTTATTTTTCAACTATATTTGGATTACATGATTACATTATTCTTATAACACTATTTACATTTTACAGTCACATTTTGAAGCAAATTGAAAATGTAAACTGATAATAATTCTTAAAATAAAAATCTAACTTTTTTTTTTTTAAATGGAAGAAATCGTCATATGAAAAAGGTTTAAATGTACATTGTACAATAAGCCTGTAAAATGTACGATTTATGGAGAAACGTACAATCAAACAACCTTAGATGTAGTAATCAATTTTACTACTTATTTCACATTATTATAAAAATTACTATAAAAATACAAATTAAAACTGGTATATATGAAATGTTGTTTTTTTTTGCTTTAAATGTCACTGAAGCAAGTACAGTCGGACCTCTATTTTGAGAATTTCTCTATTTTAGGAATTTTTTCATGGAACAAAGTACACTTTATGAATTCCTTTGTAAAATAAGCTCCAAATAGCGAATTTACTTTCTTTATTTAACAAACTTTTTCTTATTATCTAAAATTTTTTTTTTACATATTTCTCAAAATATTTCTAGACATTTCATACTTTATTTTTTTTTTTTTAACATTTTACACATACAATAAATTATAAAAAAAATAATTCATTAATGTTAAATTATTTTCTTAAACTAGAAAATAAAGTGTATATCTGGACAATAATGTTGTTTAATTATCGTTTTTTGTTTTTGTTGTTTATGGATAAAATAACTGAAAAAATTTCAACAAATTACTTTTTTATATGATATTTAATGCCAATTAATTTAAAAAATTTATTTACGCAAATTAAAATTTTTTAAATGTGAACCTCGATTTAACGAATGTTCCATAAAACGAACTTTTTTTCTGGATTTAACGACTTCGTTAAATAGAGGTCTGACTGTACAATAGATCTTTATAATGCAATTCGCTATGTAACACACAACTTCACAGATGTAAACAGTGAATTTTACAGTTAAGAATCACCTGCATTTCACATTGTAGAAAAATTGCTACTCTCTAGAAGACTAAGTTTGATACATTATTTCATCTTTATCTCCTTAATTCAGAGCTTTTTAATGAAAAAATTGTTATTATTAGAATAAAAGGTTTTGAAAATGAGTAATGTGATTTGGCATATTTGAAACATGTTTATAAAATAAATTTAACAATGTGTGAAACGATCTATATTATGGAAAAATGTATAATCTGCACAACTTCTGGTCCCAAAGAATGCAATTATAAAGATCCTCTGCTCTCTATTGTATATTGATATGTTTAGCCATATTTACAAGGTAAGTTTAATGATGTTTGAAGAATGATCTATACAAACAATGCAAAATTTTGTAATACACACAACCTTTGGTCTCAAGGTTATAAAGATCTTCTAATGTATATATAGCACAAGCACTAGGTGAAGGAGTGAACAAGGCAAGTCATGACACAGCTTTTGGCAACAGATTGTAGAAAAAGGTTAAATTTTTTAAAGTAAAATTAAAAATTTGAAAACAAATATTATAAAGCAGAGCTTTCCAAGCTATGGTATACAAGCTTTTCGATACTGGTATGCAAAATTTTTCTTCTGAATGGAATGGAATTAAGTAAGAGCTTTTAGGGACTCTACACATCTTTCTGAACCCGTGACAGAGCTAAATCATTCATTCAGAATTCTCCCCCCCCCCCCCCCCCCCCACCTTCTCTGTAGCGTATTTAAATAGAAAGCATATATACTTTTTTGGGTCCCCTAAAACATTTCAAGTGCATATAATTCTTTTATTAGACTTATTTTAGAGTTATGGGAGCCTTTTGAGAGTGGAGATCCAGAGCATGTGCAAGATTTTGGAACAGATGGGCTGTAATCTGCTGATTATTTGCTGATCATTAGTTTGCTTAAAATTGAAAATATAAACAGGAATAAAGCTAAACTAAAAATTTTCTGTCATAACTCGCTGTGGAAAACAATTTTTAAGCATGTCAGCATAAAAACAATGCAGAAATATAACAAATCCAAAAATAAGCTTCTACTCATTTTTTTTCAAAATGAAGAATTGAAGCAGTTTATTGTACTTTTTGTCTGCACCCTTGCTTTTCATTCTTTCCTGTTGCCATATCTTAAAAAAGAAACCGAGCAAAAATTATATATAATTTTTAATAAATTCACTTGTTTGTGAACAGTGAATTTTCCATAATCGGAGCCCAAGCGAAATTAATGTATCGAAAGAATTATTTTGGAACGTGAATTGCAGTTATGGAGTTGGACGTAATTTTTAAGATAAACATTGAATATCTATAAAAGAATGTTTTTTAAAAGCTTTTTTTTTTACTTTTATATTTATTTGTATGCAAGTGTATTTACTCTTTTTTTATTATTATTACAGTGTAAACACAAATTAGCAACCCTGTTATGCTCATCCATGGGTCTGTGTAAGGAATTGCAGTATTCAGATGAAACTGTTTCTCTAATGTTAGCAGGAGAAAGCGGAAGTGATTAACATATGGACATTCTGTAAATATTTGTGTATATAATAAAAGTCTGAATGAATGTTGGATGCTTATAGAATTTTGTTGCAATTCTTTTGCCTCATCTATAAAAACACAAGGTGAAAGGAAAACTTATTAGGCCGATGACTGCCTAATGATAGCTAACATTATATTAAATTTATGTGAATATTTTCTATATAATAAAAGTTTGAATAAGTATTTGGTGCTTCGAGCATTTGATTGCAATTCTGAAAAAAAAAAAAAAAAAAGGGGGTATCCTTACGTATTAGCCCATGGTCCACCATCTTATTTATTTCTTTTTCTTTTTTTATTTAAATAAATTAGTCAAATTAAATAATGGGTTTATAATAAGTAAATATGGATGAAAATTATTTTGGAAATGAAAAACAAAACAAATGTGTTTGGATTTAAAAAACAGCGAGCTAAAGCACAAGCTGTGTCAAAAATAGTCTGACTTATCCACATAAGCACAGTATTGAAGTAAAAATTTCTATAACAGAGGATGTTGTGTAATAGTAGTTCATGCTATATTGAACTGAATATGTACACATTACTCTTTTCTCTATTTCAGCTAGACCTTTTTCAGTGCAGTTAGACTGTTAGCAAGTCCAATCCTAACTGCACTCATATTAAGAATTAATGATCTATATAAAACTCCTTAAAGTGTCTTATCGGTTTGTTTAATATCTTTAGGATTCAATCCCAAATCTCTTATTCTCTTGAGACCTGAAGAAAAAACAATGCTACAAATAGTCATTCATTGTTTTTGCAAAAACCGAATGACATCATAGAGAACAGAAAAAAAAAAAAATCCCTGACGGCTCGGCTTACAGGCACAGGTAGATTTCGAAGATGCAGACTGTGGGGCACCTGTTTGTTGGGAATTGCGGAAGAAATGACCTTTTTGCCATGATATGGCAGATGGGAACCACCCATTTCGAAACCTAACTTGTTTGCAGGCGGAGCCGGCAGGGATTTTTTTTGTTTTTAATTTTTTTTGCTATAAGTGTTGGTCCTATAAAAAACTTGTCAATATAAAAGTTTTAGATAATATTAAGAGAATTAATAATAAATTTAAGCGGATTTGATATCTTATGAATGGACGAAGTTATGATTTTTTCTTCTTCTAAACCCCCCCCCCCTTGGGGCTATTTTTAATGATATCAAAAATCTGTCATATGTAAATTTTCGGCCCTTTTCTTAGAAGTAATAATAACTTTAAACGGATTTGATACATATCATAATTAAGAAATTTTGGGTTTTTTTCTGTTTTCACAAAAAGCCTCCCCCCCCCCCCCCCCCCCCCGGTTGTATTTTGCCATTAACAAACTTGACCGAGATTTTATGTATCAGTTTGGAAGAGATTTATGCAGAATTTTTCCAGTTATCATGTCCATAAAAAAGTGACATAGATAGATATAAAGTTTTGAACTGGGGGTGGTTTTCAGTTCTGGGAGTCATGATCGGCGTGTAGATCTGCAAAAATTTTTCTAAAATTCTAACTTAGGTGAGAATGTAATAGGTAGTATTTCTTACAAAATCTACCTAAAAGACCTTCTCTGAAATTGATACTTTAGGGGGACTTGTAATTTCGGTTTACAAATATGGATCTAAATTTATTAGCTTCATAAAATATCAACTTAATTATCAATAACCTAAATTCACACAATAACAAATTTAAGGGCTTTAGACGAGTGAATGATCTAAAAATCCTCAATGAAAAATATTTAAGTTATATACTTATAAAAATTTCTCACTTTCGTGGTCACACTGTCTTGAAGGCATTTTGCAAACTCAGATGAGAATATCATTTATTTTATGAGGAAATCAGCATCGATGCTGCAATTCAAAGGTCAATCCAGGCAAAATATGGGGCCTATTTAGAGGCTTTTCACATAATCTATTTAATAAAACAGGCCCCTTCACAAAAATCAAATTATTAAAATTAGCCCCTTCACAAAATTCTTTTCCATAAAAATACTATTTATGAATTATTTATTATCTTGTGAGATTTTAAAATGTGTAATTTGTAAACAAACAAGTTCATCCCAAAACTCTAGCAAAAGGATTTAAAAAAAATTTTGTTAATAAATGCTTGGTTCGAATTTGAGTCACTGGATTTCAACTTTTGTTACAAAATGTTACTTTTCACAAAAATATAACAAATAATAATAATAAAAAAAAAAACCTTTAATTTTCACAAAATGGGCCCCAAGAAAAAAAAAAAAAAAAAAAAAAACCTACATCGACCTCTGCATTTATTGGTTTTGTTTTTAAGCAAAAGGCATTCAGTTATACAGAAGCAAAATCCAAATGTAAAATTTATTTTTTAAGAGGAAAAGAATGGAGGTCCACATTTGTGTATCATGGGACTGAAGAGGTTAAATCCATAACATTGATAACTCTGCTCCATGGAATTACAATTGTTCTTTTAATTTTCATCTTTGCTCCTTTCCTTCCTTCTATCTTTACAAGAAGAAAGTATTGGATTCATGAAAATTTTCGACTTCCAGTTTTCGACGGATTTATACGTTTTAGAAGATCCTGAACACGATTTGACTGTTTTTAGAAAATGTCTGTCTGTCTGTAGTGACAAAAATTTTGTGGACGCTTTATCTCAAAAACTAATGCTCGGAATTTAATAAAACTTTAGATTCAATTAGTCCCTGATATAAATTGGTGCCGATTAGTTTTTGGTAAAAATTGCCCGGCAGGTGGCGCTGCTATGCAGCATTTTTCGTGATTTCTGCAATAGCTCTATCTCAAGAAATAATGCTCGGAATTACGTAAAACTTTATATTCAGTTAGTCTCTGATATAAATGGGTGCTGATTAGTTTTTGGTAAAAATCGCCCATCTGCTGGCGTTGCTATGCAGCATTTTGTAGGATTTACACGATTTTAGTGATAGTCATGTCTCAAGAAATATTGCACGGAATTTAATAAAACTTTAGTTTCAATATAAATGGGTGCTGATTCCTTTTAGTGTATGCGAAACCTGTGTGAGATAAAAGAAAGTTTTGGGATTGACACATCTGACTAGTTCTTATTTGCTACTCTCACATAAAAGTTTCCTTTACTTACATATTATCTGTGGCAGGGAGATAGTTTGTCCAACAAAATGGTTGTCAGCTGCTAATTGTGTTCAAAACAATAATTTAATATACATTAGTTAAATACATAACATCATTAATAATGATAAAGCCACCGGAAGATGTTTCACCCAAGAGAGCTTTGAATCATTATTACTTGTAAAATGCATAATTTCATTGTTTTACTTGTTCATGAAGTATTTTTTAGTAAAAACAACTTAATGAAAAACACAAGCAGCTGAAATAAATTTAGCATTCAACTGCTTCATGAAAGGAGTCTGTTCTTTAATCATCCTTGAAAAATAAAAGAAAGAAGAAGAAAAAGTAGTATCAGTAACACATATACTTTGCTGCTATTTTTTTCCTCTCACTCTTTCACTCATTTTGCACAAAAAAGAAAAATCATAAAGGGGGGAGAATTAGATGATCATTTATTTATTTTTGTTACAAAGTAACAACACAGCATAAAAATCTTAAAGAAAAAAAATAGTTTTACAGATTTTGAAGTTTGTATGCTGGGGAGGAGGGAAAGGAGGAAGCAGAATTTTTTTGGGTGGGGGAGGGAGAAATAATTTAGATAATCATTTAATTACTGTTGCAAAAAAGTTATAAATAGAGGGGGAAAAAAACTTTTTAAAAGTGTATATAGGGGGAGGTGGGAAGACAAAGAAAAAAAAAGAATTTTTTTTTGAAAGGGGAGAGAATTTAGATGTTATTTAATTATTGTTATAACAAAATCACAAATACAGCAGAAAAACATTAAGAATTGTTTGGAGGGGAAGGGGGAGGGGTCTTCATGAGATGATTTTGGGAGAGGCAAGGGGGAGAAAAGCAGAGATTTTAGGAGGAGGGAATAATTTAGGTAGTAGATTAGATTTATTTATTGTTATTATAGAGTATTAAATATTACAGAGTATTAAATCGAATACACAAAATTAAAGTTGTAAAGGTTAAACTATGCATTTCTGGTACCAAAAGGGGAGGGGGGCAAAGGATGAAGCATAATTTTAAGGGAGATTTTGCTGATTATTTATTATAATAATAAAATAAGAAAAAAGGAAAATATATATATAAAAAAAAAAGATTTTTATAGATGTAAAATTTCATGTATGGGGGTATTTTAGATAATTCATTTTTTTTTTTTTTTTTTTAACGAAAATCTGCTGAAATATGGAAGATTCTCCCCAGGTTTGTTTTCATAGCTGTTTATATCATTTGGAAACAAATCTCACTTTCTTGTGCCAAAGTTTTTTATAAAAATGCCAAAGCCCTTAATACTGGAAAAGTACCAGAAATTGATTTTAAAAAAAACTAAAATGCAGCTTATTATATATTTTAAAAAAATTGCCTTCAAGATACATCAATAGTAGCGTAAATAAAAACCCCTAGGATTTCACAAACGTTGTTGCCCCCTCAATCAATAGTAGCTTTAAAAAACTGAAATGCAGCTAAAAAAAAAAATTGCTCCCAAGATACATCAATAGTAGCGTAAATAAAAACAAAAAGAACGCCTAGGATTTCACAACTGTTGTTGCCCCCTTGTGTTATTTTAGGGCAGGAATATTACCATGTACTGAAAAGAGTTAAATCAGAAATTTAAAAGTACTACAGAATAACAACAAAATGCAAAAACAAGAGTATCTTTTTATTAAATAAATTTGCATGGCGTGTAATTCTATACAAAAAAAAAAGCTGTTTTGAGCACAAGCTTATTCTTTATAAACAACTTCTGAAACCACAACATTTACTTTTTTTTTTCTTAAAAAGAATCCGATGGAAAATTACAACTCTCGAAAGGTCGAGATACAAACATTTAATTTCAGATCATCCTATTTAAAAACAGTTATGTCAACATCGATGTATGATAATAAATAATTTATTTAATGAACAGAGATATATATAAAAATGCATTCCAATATTATACACATATTTATAAATCGTAATACTGATAATAAAATTCAAAAATTTGAAGTGAAGCTATACATATAAAACAATCGATATATTTACATTAGAATCATGTAGCAGGCATCTTAATTAAGCCTAAGCATTCATTCAAGAAATTAAAACATACATGGTGAGAATATATTTTTTAAAGCTTAAAGATAGACCTGTTAAAAGACATCAGATATAACATAAATAAACTGACATTTTCAGATTCAATAAAAAGTCGTGTCTAAAAATTTCAAATTTATATAAATAAATGTCAATTTTCAGCAATGCAGGAGATGTGTTATAGTGTGCAAATTATAGAAGGAAAAAGAAACCATATAAATAATAATTATTATTATAAAACCTGTCATGTGTCCTCTATAGGATTACTAATAAAAGAATAAAAATTTTGGTGATTAAAAATAAGGGTATTCATAACTCGTATTTAATGTTGAATTAGTCCTATCTGTTTTTAACAAAATATTTCCAAATTTTTGGAAGTGTATATAGGTCAGGGATGGCAAACATATGTATAATAATTTTAATAGCATGCAAATAATAATAATAAATTTCATAATCAAAATATAGAAAAAAAAAAAAACATTTATCTGTTTCTCATCTATATTATTAAAAGAAAGATATTTGTCTTCCTGTGTGTGCACAGTAACTAGAGGAATATATCACATGTAGAGGTCTGCAAATTTGCATAAGGATAATTGAAGACTGATTTGAGTTCACATGAGCCTAGGATTTTGAACATTTTTTCCTCTTTTACTGAAGGAAAAATTCACGTATTTTCCAAGTTTACTGGCAATTTTCAGCCACTCTTATAAGCAATCCAAATTCAATCTTTTAGTCCATTACAGCATATTGTGTCTTTTTTTTAATACAGTTTATTCAGAATTGGTACCAAAATTTTTGAATGTTTTGCGATTTTGTTTTAAATAAGTATTTATTTTTTTGAAAATGAGAAAATATTAATTTTAAATTAACGAATATCTATTTGATATCTTATCCATCCAATCTTGACTTACAGCAATAGACAAAAAAATAAATATGAAATAGTTTTTAGGGTTTCGTTCATCTCATGAAACCCTATTACCCCCGCTCCATTGTCTGTCCGTCACAGAGCCATTCTTGAAAACTATGTAACTTACAGAGTTGAAACTTAGTGTATAAATCTGAATAGCAGCTGTGAAGAGCTCAAAATATTAAAATTTGAAAAATTCGTATTATTTTAATAAATAGAGATAAAAAACCAAAATTCTAACAGCCTTTTCCTATTAAATTGAAACATTTTTCGTTATAGCAGATGCCAAAGATTTAAAATCCACAATGAAATTCTTTCTACAATCATTAATTTTCTGTCAGACGATTTTCACGTGAAAAATGAAAATGAAATAAAAAGTTTCACCAATTGAAAAAAAGATAAATATGAAATAAAATTGATTGACGTCATAGTCGTAATAAAACTGAAAATGTCTAAGATTTCTCAATAATACAAGGAGTATGAGTATGTGTAAGTGGACAAAGCAGATTAATATCACGTCATTAGAGAATTAAAAAGAAAATCTGACGTCATATAGGAAGTTTAACTAATTTTTCAAATGTTTGAGAATAATACAAAGCGAGTATCAATATAAATAATAGAGAATAGTAAATATATGAGTTTGAGAAACATATTGAATCGTGATAAAAATCAGATTATGGAAATATTCGCATATTTTAACATTTTGAAGGTGTACAATTTGTTTAATTTTGAAATTATTTTTTTAAATATTGCATTTAGTCCGTATGACGGGTATTATTATGACAGAATATAATAGCAGGCTTGGACCGCTATCCGGCTGGTTTAGATATTAGAAAAAAGGAAAAAATAGACCGGTAAATTTTTACTGTATAAAAAACATGACTTTTTTTTGTTGTTGTTGCTAAATGAAATTTGTTTGAAGAAAGGATAAAGTGTTTTGAAAGGAATATTAAACGAAACTCTTTGAGCGATCTTCGATCACACTTACCCACTTGTTTTAAATTATTTATTACAGAAAGTAAGGTTACTAATTTTTTTCTGTGAAACGTAAAGAGGGAAAAAAATCCTAATGTAGGTTTTGTAAATAATCTTTTTCATCAGCAAAAGACTTTACTATGACGATGCAGGTGATCTTGCAATTGGGAACTTCTTTCCTTCCATTAAGTGCACAAAAAAAAGTGAGTTGAGATTTTATGCTTAACAATGGTCCAGAAGTGAAATTCCATTAATAAGCATAAACAATTGAGTTCGGGTTGACTGATTTTTCAAAAGAAAGTCTAGGCTATTTTTTCGGATGTAAAATTACATATTTAATTATTAATGAATGTATGTATATGTGTGTGTTCATCTTCCTACTTAAAAAATAAAATTAATACTAGAGATATAATTCTAGATTATTTTTCTACACCTGCATTAAAATATGGATTGGTTTTCTTTCACATTTCAGATCTGGATCAATAAAAATTTTGTTTGACTGTCGACTTGAAACGGAATTATCAAATTCATGTCAGGTATAACTTAACCTGTTTAGGAATCTGCTTGTAATTTGGTAAAACAAAAGTCTAGCAACATTATCAATTTTTGTGGCAGTCCCAAGTCTGCTCTTTTAATGTGCTTTGAACTAAAGAAGGATTTATTTCTCTTCCAAATTTGTATTCTATTTATAGTCTATATTTTTATGGTGTATAATATATTTCATAACCTTATAAAGTTAATTCCAGGTATTTCAACTTATAAATAATAGCAATATTTGATGATAATAAAAAAAAGAAAGTTTTAAGGCCAATTTAATCAACGAAAAAGCAACTAAGACATGGAAAAAATATGTTAGGATATACTTTTGAATGAAACGTGTATATCATGTTGCTTATGCTTTTCTTCTTTCTTTAGTTTATAATAATAAAAAATAGTTTTACTTTTAGTATTAACTGCAGTAAAAGAATTTATTTTCATTTTGTTAAGTATGAAAAAAGTCTGCTTTGATAAGAATAAAATTCCACTATAGTTCATTCCAAAATTAAGAGATAACTTATATGAATATAAAGGTTGTCCATTTATGCCATGGAGTATGTTATGTGCTTTTTTTTCCCTCTCTCATTTGACAATTCTATAAAAATTATTTCTCCCCACACCCCTGCTAAAAAGGGAATTTTTTTTCACAAATATTAAATGTTTAAAATTTAATTGATCATTAATTATACAAATTAAATAATTATTTTTATCAAAACACCATCAACAATTTGTTATAGCAGTTTCAGGATTAAGTTGTAATACCACTTTATAAGTATTTAAAATTAAAATCATTTTCTTCTCAGCTTTTTCAGCTAAAATTTTATCTCCCCCCTTCTTTTTTGCGATGATTTATTATTTTTTATTTATTTATTTTAAACACCATAAACAAATCCCAATCAAAATAAAAGAAAACAAACTTTTCTTATATAGCAAAGCAATAATCGTAAACTTGATAATGATTGACGCCTGGCTGGCCAACACATTACAAAACTTGTCAGTAAGCATGTTGTGATGCCAATTCTAACTTTGGTAGTGTGTAGACTTTAGTGCCAATTACACATAAAAACAAACATCACAGCGAAGAGAAGAACTTAATACAAATTCAAAATAAAGAAATCCGCCTGGAAAATACGGGAGACTTGGCTCTGGCTCGTATGCAAGTGCATATCTTTGTTTTTCTTAAAAGATTTTTTTTTTTTTAATTTGTAAAGATACTTTTATGACATACTTGCAAGAAAAAAATTTACTTGAATAAGAAATGTTAAGTTTTATTTTAAAAAAAAAGAAGAAAGGGGAAGCCATTTTGAGAAATTCAACTTGAAAGATGGCTGCAAATAGTGATGGGCTTAACGATTATGATTATTCGAATGAATTGTTCGGACATGCGCAGAAGTATATCTGTCGAGCTTCAAAAATTTTTTATTCAATTACTACCAGAAATTTTGAAAAAAAAAAAAATTTCTGATTTTAATTAGAATTAGATTACACGCCAGATAAAAATGAAAAATGTGTTTCATTGCAAAACACATTTTTTATTTTTATCGGGTGTCTAATCTAATTAAAATCAGAAACTTTTTTTTTTTTTTTTTTTTTTTTTTTGCCAAAATTTCTGGTAGTAATTAAAAAAAAAAAAAAAAAATAATAATAATTTGAAGTTTGACAGATATGTTTCTGTGCATGCCTGAATGATTTATTTGAACAATCAAAATAATCGTTATGCCCATCACTACTTGCAAGAAGTCCATCCAAGCCAAGACTGAAAAATTTTCTTTGATCAATTAGTTCTGAAATAACCATTGCACCCATGACTTAAAGAATGAGAAATTTACAATCTAAAAAATAATACTCTAAATCCTAATAAATGCTATCATTATGTTTTTAATTATCAATTATTTATAAAACAAGAATATTTTTATGATTAAGTAATTTTGAATTTTAACATAGGAATAAATGCACATTCACACAAAAAATATATAAAATTTTCAATTTGAACACATTATAAAAACAGAAAGATTCGCAAGCTTTATTCTATATACAATATATGCAATAATCTAAAAATTCAAATAAAATATAAAAATTTATGAACATATTCACTGAAATTCATAATAAATAAATCTAGAAAATAATACATTTATGAATACATTTCACAACAACAATGCTTCCATAATTTTGGCAATGCAAATCTGAATCACAGTAATTGCTTTCGTTAGAAAAAAAACTGAAGACTAAACTGTACAAAACTGTTGTATCAAGTAAAAAAACCTGCTTTGAACTCCATAAATCAACATGCAACATAGTACAGTTTCAGGAATAATTGATTAATGGCACCTTTTGTCAGGCAGATCAGAACATACATATAAGGATAGAAGCTTCTGCACTTATTAGTATTACGTATATTCTTACGTTGGTGTATGTATATTTAAAAAAAAAAAAAACAGCAAAAGCACAGGAATATGTTCCATTTATTTGGAACTCAATATCAATTAATAAATTTGTCATTTATCTATTTTAAATGTCTACTGTTGTAATTTAATGGAGTATGTTAACAGATCATCATATAATTATATTTAATTAATTTTATTTAAAATTAAAGTAAGTGTTTCAAATGTCTTTTATATTGTATATTAATTTCTTTAACAGAAATGTTTTATATCATCAGTTTGCTGCAATTGCAACTGATTAACAAGAGTTGCCACTAAAATGTTGAAATAGGGAAACAAAAACCTATATATTTCTTAAACTTATTCGATATTATACATAACAGCAACACATTCATATATGTAAATTGTATTACAAAATTTAATTTTTGTAAACAACTAATAATGAAAAATGTATAAAAATTTGGGTAAAAAGATTTTTGAAAATTTTAAATTTGCATTACAAAAGTAAAGTATAAAATTTCCTGCATTTTTTACAGTTATTTCTTTTTTCTCTCCTCTTAAAGCTTCTTAAGTTTTCCCTGTTAGATTGCAAACCTGTTAACCTTCTGACTACTAAAAAACAGACTATACATAATTTACCAGTCGTGTCTATTGGACCCATATGTAAATATACAGGATAACCAAAATACAAAAGAAGTACCGATTTACAACAAGTACACTAATAAATAATACAACATATTTCATTCAAAACAGTAAGAAAAAAATTATATTGTAATTATTATTTTATTCAATTACTGTACATGCAACTGTGTACATACAAATGGACAAAAATTGTTTGGACCCATCTGTGTAGTCAGAAGGTTACAACACATCCAAATTTCATAGCAATTCATGGATTTATGAAAAGGGTAATGATTTTTTATATGGAGTCCAGAATGTCAGGGAAACATATAAATATATACTATATTTGAAATTTGATCTTTATAAGATTTACATGGATATTTTCACTTTTGTTATACAGAGTAAAACCTGCGATTATATTGTAATGATCAGACATTCATTTTATTTAATTACTGTGTACATGATATATAATAAATGAACAAAGACTATTTCTGGGTCCAATAAACCCATTTTGACGGTTTAATGGCTCCCTATAAGTATAGTCATGTTACATGATGATATCTATGGAGTTCAAAAGGTAATTAATTATTTTTACAAGAAATAACTTTTAAAGCCTTTAATTTATATCTACATTATCCGTACAAAACTGGTGCTTTTACTTGAACACTGAAAAACAAAAATAATTAAGGTATCTTTTAAAGGTTATCACATGTACAAGTTCTTGCATTAAGCACTCACTGTTTGGCTTCCCTAGCTGTATGCACACCTTGTTCTTAAAAGCATAAGTTCCTTTCGACCGAACATACATTTGACTAGAATGCTTGATATATGTGTTAAAACACCCTCAATGTAAAGATATGCATTCGTTCTTCTTTGATGCTGAATTTCTGAACACAGTCAAGTTACACCATTGTCTTGTTTTACGTTTCGAAGTGCTTGTATATTGATGTGACGTATGTCATTATGGACTGCCAATCGGGTCTCTCTTGTGAAATCAAATCATTGATATTCTGGGAAAAAAAAAAGGGAGATGGACATAAAAACACTGAAATGAATTATATTTAACATATTCAACCTAACAATCTTTAAAAAAGACAGCCATAAATCATATAGTAAGTTTACAAAAATACAGTTTGATAATTTTATACAATACATACATTTGTGTTTAGAATATAAATGAATGTATATAATAATGGTATTGTTTCTAATCGAAGTATTTATATGCACAGTATTCTAATCAAGGTGTCTATTCCAGATCAGCAACGAATTTTCCTGACTTTTCCTTACCAATAAAAAAAAAATATCCCAGGTATCGAGATTTTGTGATGTCACAGACAAAAAAAAATCTTTTCACAACTGATTCTGAGGCACATATTACTAATTTGTTACATAATTTTTTGCAAAATTTACAAATTGTTGAACATTTTACACGCTACACATTTTGCAGATACACACTTTTAGCATCAGGTTCTATCCATTGTGTCAAATCAGGATGAAATTCTATATTACATCAGTCGCTGTTAAATACAGACTGCTTTCACATATTTTAACACAAATAATAAATATTCAATAAATTATGCTAACAAATGTTCAGTTCCCAAACAAAGATAAGTAAACAGAGTGAAACACCTAATAAATCCTACAACATTCAGTAGAGAGTTTCAGTGAAGCTGGAACTGAAAATATCTGAGTTACAAAGAAGTCCTTCTTTGTAACTCAGAAATGATTTGTACAGGAGTTTCAAATGATTGAAATTGCCTTTCACAAATTTTCATAATTCATTGTGCATCAATATTGATTTAATCTTCAAATGTTCGAAATCGCCTTCTATAAATTTTCATAATTCATCATGCATTTATACTGATTTAATCTTCAAATGATTGTATTTGCCTTCTACAAATCTTCAAATTCATCTTTTATTGTCAACTACAAGCTGTAAGTAAACTTCATTTATTTTTTTACCTCTAGGATTTAAGAAGATAATCTCATTGAATCAGCTTTACAGTTATTTTGAGAACAATAATCTTCTGTGAACATTCAGGACTTAACCATATACACAAGATTTGATGACTGTAGCTCCTCTCTTTATATTTAATCAGCTTGAAAACAATAACTATCAGTGAACATTCAGCATTTTACAATCTTTTCAAAATGTATTTAATAGTTTACTACAATAAATGTCAGAAAACAGTCAGAATTTTATAACATTTACAAAATTTATTCAATAGTTTACAACTGTATAATGGGAGGGGGGGGGGGTGTCAGTCCAATTTATACACTTCATTTTAATATTCATTAATAGTACTAATTCTGGCAATTATTATTTTTTATATAAATTTTATTTTAATATTTTAAAAACACAAATTGCACAAATTGTGCTTATTAGTTGCTAAAATCAGTGTAAAAATTGTTTTAAACTCATAAAAGAGCTAAAATCCTACATGTTTCGGCTTCAAACTTAAAGCCATCATCGGGGAAGAGGAACAACACAAACGACTACTGATCTTTTAATTTTCGACACGAGAAGAATGAAATCAACAGTATGGAAAAATTTAAATAAAATAAGCGCAACAAAGAGTGCCCGCTTATTTTATTTAAATTTTTCCATACTGTTGATTTCATTCTTCTCGTGTCGAAAATTAAAAGATCAGTAGTCGTTTGTGTTGTTCCTCTTCCCCGATGATGGCTTTAAGTTTGAAGCCGAAACATGTAGGATTTTAGCTCTTTTATGAGTTTAAAACAATTTTTACACTGATTTTAGCAACTAATAAGCACAATTTGTGCAATTTGTGTTTTTAAAATACTAGTTAACAGTGTAGTGTCCAAATGGATTCAATTTTATTTTAAGTTGTTTATTCAAAATTATAATGCTTTCCTGCTTATTTTTAAAGAATTAAATTTATATAATATTCTAGTTATATTTAAATGGCCATGATTGATATTGCCACTATACATTCATGTCCAGTGACGATGTTTCGGAGTTGCATTTTCTGATAACATTAATTAAGTTTATTAAAATTTCAATTAACCCCATAGGCACCATATTCAGTTAAGTGATAGTATGCTGAATACCAGATACGAGGGGCAGTCGGAAAATAAGTTTTCCCTAGCGACTGTGGTCACAGTTGTGTATGAAAGTAAAAAAATAGAATGCGACATTAAAGGTAAGACATATCTTTATTTTTTTACATAATTACCAAGTACATTGTCATACCGCTTGATAAGCTTCAAAACGTACTCCAGGAAAAACTCAGACCTTTGCATACAGAAGAAGCATTGAACGGCTTGTTTGACTTCAGCATTGCTTCCAAAGCACCTTCCGGCGACATTCTTCTTCAAAGCTGGAAACAGATGGAAGTCACTTGGTGCGAGATCAGGACTGTATGGCGGATGATGTAGGTGCTCCCAACCAAGAGTTGAAATATGGTTTTGCATTGCCGTCGCCGAGTGTGGTCTCGCATTGTCATCCAACAGCAGAATGCCAGATCTGAGAAGGCCAGGCCGCTTTTTCCGAATCACCTCTTTCAATTTCGGCAGAGTGTCACAGTACTACACAGCATTGATGGTTTCATCCTCCAAAAAGTCCAGCAACAAAACTCCTTGGGCGTCCCAGAAAACGGTGAGGAGCACTTTACCTGCAGACGGAGTTCTTTTGAATTTCTTTCGGACAGGTGATGACGGATGTTTCCACTCCATGGATGCGGTCGTGAAATGGTGGATCCATGTTTCATCCCCCGTCACAATCCGAAACAGAAAGTCATTGCCATATTTATGGTAACGCACATGTCTTGCACGTTCGCGTTCACATGCTGTGTCGTCTTTCGTCTTGTGCCGTTCAATGCTTCATCCGTATGCAAAGCCCTGATTTTTTCCTGGAGGGCTTTTTGAAGCTTATAAAGCGGTATGACAAATGCCTCAATGTACTTGGTACTTATGGGGAAAAATAAAGCTATGTTTTATCTTTAATGTCTCATTACATTTTTTGTTTTTCATACACACCTCTGTCCACAGTCGCCAGGGGAAACTTATTTTCCGACTGCCCCTCGTACATTAAATTTCGTCAAAAGTAGTTTACGTCATTATTTTTAATTATATGTGAATTATTTAATTACATGTAATGTAAGGAGATGAAATAAAGGTTTATTTGTATTATACAAACAGAAATAAGGTTCGAAGTTTCAATCTTCATCGCTTGATTCAAATCTATCATCACTATCGTCTATGTCATCATCAAAATTAGGAACATAATCGCTGTCTGTGTCGGACATTAATTATTCTATAAAATCACTATCTATCAGAGATACAAACAAACAGAAAACCGAAATCGAAACACTACAATTTATGAATGATAACTGAACAGAATAACCAATTCATAAACAAATGAACGACGAAGAAAGAAACAGAGTAGTGGGAAAACTGAGTTTTTTTTGACACATAACACCATCTATTGGGTGCAAAAACAACCACTGCTATAAAGCCAATCACAATAACAATTAGTGCTGAAAAAAAAAAAACAGATGCTTAGAACATTGCAGTCTAGACTTAAAATGAGGACATATGGACATACGTCCTCGAATTTCAAATAGACGAGTTCATGACATATGCAGGTACATTGTGGTGCTTAAAGGGTTAATTACCCATTTTAATTGTTATTTATTTACTTTTATTTATCAGAATTTGCATATCCGAAATAGCGTTACAGGAATCATGATTCCAGCAGAATGAGTACAATGTAATTATAGCCATTATCTTCTAAGACAAAAACCTGTATAAAACATATATATATATATTTGGTCATTTACAATTTCTTTTCAGTGGGTTTCACTGTATAAAAGTAAAAAATATAAACATTACAGAACATATATTTTCCACATAAAATAGGATAGAAATTGAGCTTAGTATGATAAATCTAGTCAGAAATTATTTACTGAGTACTTTCTGTAAAATATTTTCTAACATAAAAATAACGGTATTTACGTATTATCCGTGCCAGGAGATTGATAACCAAAAATGGTTGCCAAGTACCAATCTTGTTTATCGTTGCCAATCATGTTTTCAAACACAGTAATTTAACATTATCAAATAACATTGTTAAAAATGGTAATTAATATAAAATAAATAAAATGTAATATATGTTTATTAAATTTATAACATTGTTAAAAATAGTAAATAACATTATTTTAGTAAAATTAATAAATGGTAAATAGCATAGTAAATAAGAAAGAATAATATTGTAGATTATTCCCAGGCATGTACCATGTAGCAAGAAAAAAAATATATATGGGTTGCTATAATTAATAATATTGGCTCCATGCCTGGCGCAGTTGGCTTAAAACTGGCACGGATAATACGTAAGTACCAAAATAACTCCAAAGAAACAGTGGACTACATGTAATTTGTTATTTATAATGTGAATTGAAGATGAAATATTTTGTATCATAACACTTTTACCCCTTAGATGTTGAAAAAACCATGAATTTTCTTTTACAAATAAAATAAAGGACATGTAACCCCTGGAATCACAAAACAGGCAATCAAAGTGCTAACATTATTTGGATAGCGCTAAAATATATAATCTCCAAAATTGCTAAAAGACAAACAAGTACATGACCATATGAATAAAAATTAAAAAGAGATATCGCCACTGTTATGCTAATAAAACGGAATAAAACTTACCAAGGTTGTGGGTATTCCGACGGATTCGGCAGCTTGGAATGCCAAAGTAAAGTTCCTTTTCTATAAAGTAAATTCAATAAATCAAGGGTATCGAAAATAAAATGTTCTTGCATATATGAAACAGATTTTTAAAATATCTGACATGAAATGAAAGATTTACTGTACAACAGAAGTAGAAAATTCTGAATATGACAAGAATTATGTCAACAGCCTACGTCAGGGGTTCATCAACCATGTGCACACAGCCTGGCTTCTACCAGACGAAGTCTTTACTTGCGTCCACAGCAATGAATTTGTGTGCACAGGGCTTGACAAATATATTCGCCAACTCACCACTGGTGACCAATTTTTTTTATCTGGCAACCAAGTTATTTAATCTGGAGGGGTTTTGGTCATGGGGGCAAGAAGTCCATCCAAGTCAAGACTGAAAGCTTTTCTGAGTATTAAGTATAACATAATAGAGATAGATGGGCTAGAAGATTTCTGTTGTCTTGTACTATGGCAAAAAATGAATCTTTTACAGTAAAAGAGAGTGATTAAAAGTATTTGCTTGTAAAATTGCTAGTATAATTTACTATCAATCAAAAATCTCACCAAGACTGAAGGTCTTGCACCCATGGTTTTGGTACAAAAATTGACAAGTTTTCTTGAAATGACCACAAATGTCATTTGTCTCTCCCCTCCCCACAACATTAAAAAATAAATTTAGTAACTAAAACTATATTCAAACAAAAAAATATTTTGAACTTATTTTTAATTTGGCAAAAATAAGTTTATCAAATGTAAAGTTTAAAATAATAAAATTATTATTTAAATATCTATAAAATTATTATTTGAGACTTCGACAGAAAAAGAGGCAAAAACTTGTTTTCCTTCTTCACTATTTTATCAACTATCCGGACATTTGAAGCATTCGGCAATCAGCATTTTCTGAACATGCTGGTTTATTCAGCCTTTACAGTATTTTTTTTTCTTTTAAAAGAGATATATATAAAATATTTTGATAAGTTTCATTAGAAAACTTCCATTACATTATCTTTCTAAACTATGTAACTAACAATTCTAAACTATGCTTGTTATTCTATAACTTATTATGGTTAACTGGATGAATTGTGCCCTTCAGATTCGACTGGGATAGCTCAGTTGGTAGAGCATGGCAGCTTCAGACAAGAGATCCCAGGTTCGAATCCTGGCCTGGACATTTTCCGTCCAGTTAGAAAATTACAACTGGTTTGATTTCTTTACCAATTTGAATAATTGTGTTAAAATTAATCTAGTATGCTTGTTATTATTTTTTTCTCAAATTAATTCATAAAAACTTCTGTGCTTTTTAAAAATCAATGATGGGGAGAAAAGGGGGGTAAATATTTTTTTTTTACTGGCTACAAGAAATTTTTGCTGGCTACCACATTTCATCAAATTTGTAAAGCCCTGTGTGTACATAAATAGATATTTTGCACACATGGATAATAAGTATTAATTTTGTTCATACAAATAGTGAATTTTTCACAATCAAAACAGTAAATTCTGAATGTAAGGGGGATATTTAGCATTGTCAAAGGAGTGAATCCAGGTTTCACTGTCAAAAATCACCAGATGGAATCTTAATTTTTATTGTATGCAAAAAAAAAAAAAAGGAGGCATGTTTTGAATAAATTTGCTCAGGTGTTCTTTAAAAAGCAAAGATTAAATGAAAAAAGCGATCCTGGTTTCCTATACAAAAACTGTTACTCTTGATACTTATAACCCTTAAAAGATGCCTATTAATCTTTCATTTTGTTTAGAAACACACAGTTTGTGAAAAAGCAAGAAACAGATTATTACCTGATTGATTCAGGAACGTGCATTTATGCATCATTAATTCCTATGAATGTGTCATCATTAACAGTTAATTATCTTAATTGTCACTTTTCAAACAGCAAATAAATAATGTAGAAGCAATTTCTGTTTTTTAAATAGGATTCTGTTTTTTAAATAGGATTCTATTTCTTAATTTTTCTGAATTATATTTATTTATTAACAGTTAAAAATAGAAGTTATCAATGATTTAAAAAAATATTTAAAACTTTTTTTAGGTATTCCGTTTGGCAGAATATCAGAATATTCAGCCTAACTGAATATTTGGCAGGTGAAATAGTTTGATATTCATCCTAACCAAATAGTCGACAGACCAAATAATTTGATATCCAGCCTAACTGGATATTCGGTAGTATGGCTGAACAGGCTGAATACTGAATACAAACCAAAATGTTCAGTGCATCCCTATTTACCAGCTCTGTAAATTATTCTTTTTAAAACAGAAAAAGAAAACATACCTTATCTTTGCTGTCCAGCTCGTTATATGGAATCTGGTTTGGGAGATAAGAGTGCATCAAGGCACAGAAGGCTAACCCATCATTCCAACTGCTGCTAAAGTTGGTAATGTCAATTCCCTAAAATGTAAACATTTTGAAAAAATATACATTTTTATAATTTTCAATAGAAAGAAATGAACATTAAACATGCAAAGGTAACAAAACATTTTGAAGATGAGAAAGCAATTGTGATGTAGAAATAGCAATGTTAAGCCTAATTTTCAAACTGTGTACAAGCTTTCTTTTTTAAGCTATACAATTGCTCTTTTCTCCCCCCCCCCCCCCCCCATTAAGATTTGAAACACAAATCCCAAGAATTTTTTTTAAAAAACATTCCATTTAATGTAAGATGCAAGTAAGTTGAATGAGGTTAAAATATTTTCAACTTTTGTAAAACTATGTAAAGTCCAAAATCCAGTCATCTAATTACTAGATGATTTGTAAACTGATTTTTTTTTTCACTTATTTAAAAAGATTAGTATGTTTGAAAAGTCAAGTGTTGGGATTTTTTTTCTTGCTTTTTACATTGTCTGAAGACCTTGTGACAAACTCCTGGAATTATTGTTGCTTTAACAAAAGTAACATAACAAAGTTAATATTATCAGAAGGGTTGAACGTTCGTTGCGGTAGTAATGTTACCAGAAACTTTTAACACTGCTATTTCCAAACAATAAACTTCATAGTTGATTTCTTTTGCAAATATTGTAAATATATTCTGCGATGTTTGTTGTTTTAAAATAGTAGTGTAAAAAATTTTTGTGCCAATTTTTTCTGCGACAAATGTTCAACCCTAAAAAGCAGTATTAACTATATAATAAGTATAAGACATTATAAAATAAGAATGCAGAATTTCAAAGTTCAAAAGAAAAAAAATCAGGAGATTTTCTCTAATAAATCAGTCTTTTGCCCAAAGCAAAAACTTTTATTTTCATTTAATTTTGGAAATATAGAGTCCAAATCTAATTAATTTGGAATAATGTTTGATTAGTGTTGAAGATTAAGAAATGTATACAACAATGTAGCACAAACAGCGAAATAGCACTACATGTTAAAAGAATTTAGAAAATCACATTTAAGATGTTTTAACATAATTTTAAATTAATTATAAATAACAGAAGAGATTTTGTCTCCCATGAAAATATATAAAACAGTGCAGGTCTTAAATATTTTTTATGCACATATGAAATAATTTTATAAATATAGATTAATGCTTGCTTATGTGTCTCGGGCTGTACATAAAAGACCGTCGTGCTGCATGTTGAGTATGGCTGGGTTAGAGCCAGAAAAAAATTCCCGATGCACAGTGGGACATGAGATACTGAGAATCCAATGGTCAGAATATTGTGGAAATCAATGAGAGAATTTTGTTCGACAATACTCAATGCAGCAGTGTAAAAACTACAGGAAGAAAACTTCGTAATTCATAAAACATTTAAGAAAAAAAAGAAAACAGAAAATGAAAATGGCAAGTTACTTGTAACAGTGTTCAATAAAACAAAATGAAATTTTAAGTTAGAATTAAATTTAGTAATTTATGCAAGTCTCGAGCAAACAATTTGTTTTGTAAAAATAGCGATATTGATAATTCTGTTAATGGTATCTTTGGAAATACACTTTAATAAATTATAGAGAAACATTTTCCAAAATCTACTAAAATTTTGTTTACTGTACAGCAATTAAAGTTATGAATTTGTTTTTGACAATTTGTTTTCTTTTATTCTAAACTACATTAATTTTTCAATTTATTTATTTGAATGTAATAATGTCACTATTATTTTTTACAAAAAAATTGCCAGCTTGGAAAGAGTGAAAGTCCAAGCTTGGTTTAAGTCTGCAGAAAAAAGGTAAGCTTGGCTAAGAGTTTAAGTGATCATTCATGTTGCTAGTCTGTATTCTATAACTTGTGAACATATAGTAATACGAGCAGGGAAGACCGAGCTATGCTCGGTCAAAATTAAATTTGAGTTCAAATATCATTACCCATGACCAAAATGACCCACTAATTGAATTTTCTCGAACATGTGACCTAGCCCAACAGTCTTCTCGTGCTCGAAAACCACTGGACGCAGAATTTAGTGTAAATTGAGCCGCTTTTTAGATCTTGACCCACAATGACCCAGAAATGTCCCACTAATCAAATTTTCTCGAACATGTGACCAAGCCCAATGATTTTCGCGTGCCCAAAACTCGTAGGATACAAAATTTAATCAAAATCGTTAGAGTCGTTTTTTAGATAAAATTAATTCGACCCGCTTTGACCCAAAAATGACCCACTAATCGAAAGTTCTCGAACATGTGACCCAGCCCAATAGTCTTCTCGTGCCCGAATATAGCCGGATACAAAATTTCGTCAAAATCGTTTGAACTGTTTTTTAGATATAATTAGCTTGACCATGACCCAAAATGACCCACTAATTGAATTTTCTCGAACATGTGACCTAGCCCAACAGTCTTCTTGTGCCCGAAAACCATTGGATGCAAAATTTAGTGTAAATTGAGCCGCTTTTTAGATCTTGACCCACAATGACCCAGAAATGACCCACTAATTGAATTTTCTCGGACATGTGACCTAGCCCAATGATTTTATCGTGTTCGAAACTCGTAGGACACAAAATTTAATCAAAATCGTTAGAGCCGTTTTTTAGATAAAATTAATTTGACCTGCGTTGACCCAAAAATGACCCACTAATCTAAAGTTCTCGAACATGTGACCCAGCCCAATAGTCTTCTCGTGCCCGAAAATGGTCAGATACAAAATTTCGTCAAAATGGTTTGAACCGTTTTTTAGATACAATTAGCTAGACCATGACCCAAAATGACCCACTAATCGAATTTTCTCAAACATGTGAGCGAGCCCAATGGTTTTCTTGTGCCCTAAAACGGTAGGTTACGAAATTTCGTCAAAATCGTTAGAGCCGTTTTTAAAATAATTTTTGCATATATATATATATATATATATATATATATATATATAACCACACACAAGATTTGCTCGTATTAGAATATATGATTAAATATACTGTAAAATTTTCCCATAAATATGTATGCAGTATTCATTAAAAGAATCTTAATTGTATGTTAAGAAAAATCAGAATTTTTTTTGTAGAAATTGGGCCAGGTCGGGCTGAGCCGTGAACTGCAAAATCATAAACAGGCTGGGCCAAACTTTTACCTTTTACACGGGCTGTGCTGGGCCCAGGCCTGAAAATTCCGGTCCATGCAGACCTTTAATAAGATATATTTAATCCAATTCTGAGGCCTTTATATGGTCAGCATTGGTAACATAAAGATTAAAAATTACAGTTAATTAAAAATTAATGAAGAAATGTATCAACAATCTCAACGCTTGCAGTGTAAAAAGCTCCCATGTAAAACCTCCCATGGGTCCACTGGTCACTATTATTTTTTACAAAAAAATTGCCAGCTTGGAAAGAGTGAAAGTCCAAGCTTGGTTTAAGTCTGCAGAAAAAAGGTAAGCTTGGCCAAAGTTTAAGGAGAGAGATTTGTCAGACCTCTAGTCAAGCTAGTCAGATGTGCAAGATTATGACACTGATTATGTATAAGAGATTAAGAGACGCAATTTTATAAGTGATTATTTCATGGTAAGCTTAGACAACTACGAACCTTGTATCCCAGGATTTTGTTCTGACACCACTTTAACAAGGCATTACGTTTGGACCCACCTCCTTTGACAAGAGAAGAGAGAGGATCTTTCTTTTCTGATATATCCCTGAAACATTAAACACAAAGAAATATTCAATTAGAAATAAAGCAACGATTGCTAAAAAGATAAAAAGGAGGAACAGGAAGATTTACATGACTTCTTATTTATTGTTACTATAAAGTAGCAAATGGAGCAGCAAATAAAAAAGTTTTAAAGATTTTTAAACTTTTTATTCTAGAAAGAAGAAAATGATTTTTTTTTTGGTGAGGGGGGGGGGGGTGAAAGGATTTAGATGATTGACTACTTAAAGTAACAAATAAGACAAAAAAATGAAAACACAAAAAGTTGCGTGGGGGAATTTAAATGAAACTTTAAAGCAAGTTAAATCAACTAAAATGCATAATATATTCTTACTGCTCTATGTAACTATGTCTATACATACCCATAGCTGTTCCTTCGAATGGGATCCAGTTTACCAGCTAAAATGGACACAGGATGATTGGATAAACTTTTGATAGAATCCCCTTCTACCTTTGTGTTGGATACAGTCGTGTGATCGGTCGATAGAGGTCCGTTATTTGAGGTGGATAGAGTGATGCAATCGGAGCTACCATTTTTAGGAAGTCGACCAAATGTTTTTGTATCCTTGCTGATTGATTCCACAGTTGAGCGAAGAGAAGGCTGTGATAAAATCAATATACATATATTTTAAAATTTGAGAAAAAAAAAGAAAAACACTAACTAGAATGCAGAATTCAATCTGAAATAGACTAAATCCTCATTAATCCAGATTCTATTAAATTAAACTTTCTTTGATCCACTCAGCCTTTTCTATGGTATGTGAATTAATAGTTCAAGAAATTAGCTCTAAAAATAGATAACAGGAGATTAACTTAAAAAAAAAAGTGACTACTTCTCAAGTGATAAGCTGATATTCTAAAAAAGTAAAGTTAGATTACAGGACTTAAATATCATATAAGTTATGCACTGATTTCTTTCCTATGGATTAATTAATCTTTTATGTAAAAAGGTTAATTAATCTACAGGAAAAAAAATGAGTTAGGAACATATAAGATTACTTTAAAAGTAAAATAAACTTTTTTGTTATTGTCAGAGTATTTTTTTTTAACTATACCTTGGCTTATTTAAGTTATTATATTTTTTAATTTGGAATCACCATTAACACAGACTACTTAGAGCCTCAAACAACCAAGATTAATGTGGTTTTATTAAATTAAGATTCCACTAAGGCTAAATGGGGGATACAAACATGTTAAAAACATTACTATTCTTTTGTTAAATTTAAAGAAGTATATACACACACACACAAATCTAATTTACCTATAAAAAAAATTTAAACTCCTGAAAAGAGTTTAAACAAGGTAAAATTAAGAAACAATGTGGAATACTAATGAACTATTAAATTTACAAGAAGGATTAAACATCCAATTTTCAAAAAGGATAAATATGCCAGACTAAGCAATATAAAAGAATTTAAAATAAAACTGCAATAAAGAAACACAGGAATATATAAAATAAATAAAGCAAACAAAGGAATAAGTGGAATATATATTAATAGGATAGATTTTTTTCCTATTAAAAATGATGTGGAAAATCATTTATTTTTCAGATTTGAAATTGGGAGTACATAAAAAGGGGGAAAGAGTATCAAAATTTGAACCATAAAGATTGAAAATTTACTAACATTTCTTGTAAACATTATAATATAATCATAAACATTCATTATATTTATAAGCATTAAAAACATGAGCATTTTATTACAATAAAAAAATTACTATCATTATTAAAATTTAAAACAGAACTCTTAATGCATTTTTTTAGTATCATACTTTAACACCTCAGCAAAATTACTTTACATGCACTGAACATTGCCTATGGCTAGAGGGTTAACAATAACATGCATATAAAAATTCAAAAATATATATTCACACCTTGATGAAAATATCGTTGTTGTTTCCCAAGAGAATAGAATTGGCTGCAATTCTTGTGTCTGATGCAATACTGTTAAGGCTACTGGATGATGAGCTGCAACTGCTGCTAGGTCCTAAAACATAATTAACGATAATTACAAGGAAAGATGAAAAAGAGGGTGAGATTTCAATACAAGTGAATCAAGCTGACAATTTCTTACACAAATTACAGGCAAACTGTCAGTCCTGATAAAGTCTAGAATGAGTTGGGTTAAACCCGATTTTTTTTTTTTTTTTGTAAGACTCGAAACCTGACAAAAAGATTTTGTGATCAGCAGCTTGAATTTAAGTAAAAAATTAAAAGTAATTAAAAGTAAAAAATTAATCAGCATGTTGAGTTTGATATCTAATCAATACTTGTTGTTGTAACCAGACGCTTTTTATAATTTTCTAAATTTCCTGATGCCCTTTTGGACTTGCAACTCTTTGACATTACTTTTGAATTTATCATGAAAATTTTTCCAGTGACCAAGGTACACTGCAGCGTGCAGCATTACAACAACCAAATAATAATTTAAAAAAATTCATTAAAATTGATTATCTTTAAATTGCATCTATTTTAAAAGCTAAATAATTAAAAAAAAAAAAAATGTAAATCTTGTAGATTGAATGTAAGAAGTGAAAAGCTAGAGAGATTAATTAATTTATGCATTAAAATGATTGACTTGAAATAAACCTTTGGCATGCTTAGTCGCATTCTCGATGGACTCTATTAGAGAGCGTACAGAAAGCTGGTTAGCACCTCTTTCATTACGTTTCACTCCTGTCAACTGCCTCCGGGACTGAGCATTTAAATCCTTCTCAACGTTGCTGATGACGGTGTCCGTCGTGGTGAAAGTTAAGCCTGATTTGGGCAAAGTCGGAGATGAGGTTACAAGTTTAACCTGAAAATAAAGAATAAGCTATAAGGGGAAGAAAAAAGAAGTTTGAACTAAAAAGAATCTGTAACATGAAAAACTCAGCAAGAAAATAAAGCAGGGACCAATTTATTAACTTATAAAAAAAATTAAATATTAAAATTAATTTAAAAAATATTAAATTTAAAAAAAATGTTTCACCAATTGAAAAGATTAATATGACATCATATTAGTAATATAATGGAAATTTTCAAACATTTTTCAACAAAAAGTATGAGTATGTGCAAGTACACAAAGCAGGTTAATAGGACGTCATTAGAGAATTAAAATGAAAATTAATCTGAGGTCATATTGGAAGTTTAACAGACTTTTTCAAATGTTTGAGAATAATACAAAGATAGTATCAATATGAATAATAAAGAAAGCAAGTAGATATGACATCATATGAGTTTAAGGAACCTATTGAATTATGATAAAAACCCGATTATGGAAATATTGGCATATTTTAACATTTTGAAGTTCTCTAAACAACATGTTTAATTTTGAAATTGATTTTTCTACACAAACATTCTTAGGACCCTCTAGATTACTTTATATAATTTTTAATTCATTCATTAAGCTCATTTTATAGTTTGGGGACTAGGTGTCCTATCATAAAATTAAAAAAAAAATAATTGATAATGATACAGCATGCATTTGTTTCAAGATTTTCAAAAAAAAAAAAAACACTTATTTCACATAAGCCAAAATTTAAATAATCATTGTGCCTCTATAATAAATATTATTCTTACATTTTATTTTATTTTTTACCTTTTATTGTTTTACACTGAAGAAAAGATGTGCTTTCAAAACCTTGAAACAATGACTATCATTCAATATAATCATATAGGCTAAAAAAGAGCAACAACAACAAAAAGTAGAACTTGAATGCTAAGGGAACACTCACTTTTAAAGCTTCAATTTCTCCCAACAGTGAGCTGTTCTTTTCACTTAGCTGTTTATTTTCAGCCTTTAACCTTTCGACCTCATGTTGAGCATCCGTTTTGAAATCATTTGCAACACGTACAGTAGTAAGTAAATCCACTTGAAATTTATTCCACTCATCTGTCTACAAAAAGAAAAAAAAACTTTTTTCATCCTAAATGTTTATGTAATAAAACTGAAATAGTGCAACTGGGTCAAATAATTTAAGAAAATTTTAACAAATGATTCTATAAGTTAAAAAATATATATATTATGAATCCTGTCATGCAATCAACTTTTTCCCCACCTACTCATATGAAAAATGAAATAAAGATTTTCCCTTAAGGCTGATGGTCAGTAAAATCTCAAATTTCCCAAATGAATGGTTGTTTGATGCATTCGTATTTTTAAAATATCTCCTCATGAAATTAACATTTTTAGGGTTTTGTTCATCTCACAAAACCCTATTCGTCTCGCGTATGAGCTGGTTCTCAGAAACTGTATAAGTTACAGACTTGAAATTTTGTCTACTTACAGCTAAATACCTACTGTTATGCTAAAAATCATAAAATTTTGAAAAAGTCGTAATATTTTAATATAAAGAGATATAAAACCAAGAATCTAACAGCCTTTTCTTATTAAATTTAAACATTTTTCGTTATAGCAGTTGTCAACAATTAAAAATCCACAATAAAATTCTTTCTACAATATTCTATTGAAAGATTTCTACGTTAAAAATTTAAAAAAAATGTTTCACCAATTGAAAAGATTAATATGACATGTATATGATAGTTATTTTGTTCTCCCAGGAATTATAATATTTCGTTGAGAATTTTTAAGTAGGAATTAAGAAATACTCAGAGCCGTGATTGTAAAATACCATATGAAAGGAGTCCAAGATTGCACATACATAGACGTTTATTTGTGTAGAATCCAGGTTCAACGGAACTCGCAATACAAGGCCGGCTAACAATCGCCGGTGGCTAGAGAGGAGGCAAATCAATTTTACATCTTCTTCTTACACAGGGCAAGAGCTGAATCTGTCTCGAGAGCTGTTACAATTTTCTCAGCTCGTATGAAGCATTGGCGAAACAATAGCAATAAAATTAGCCAAAAATATCTATTTCTGGCGATAAAATACAGCGAGGAGACACATGTGGTTTTTATTCATTAGTATTAAGTGAATGGGATTACGTCAGAGAGGAATTATGAATTTTTAACGCCAGTCCGATTAAAACCGCATAATGGAAACCGGTAAATTTTTGAGGGAACCCACCCTAAAAGGTTACTATCTAGAACAGGAAGATGTGAGCTAAAATTATCCCAAACAGGCGCCGGCATACCATATATGGCAAGTAAAAGGCCATGGGAATAATAATAAGACGAAATAACTTTTATATGCCGTGAGAAATGATATCAGATGATGATCCGTTAAAATACAGATGTAAAGTGCATCTGTGAACAAAGATTTCAAACTGTTGCTAGGCACAAAGCTGTTTCTTTTCTTTTTTTTTTTAAAGTAGATGAAAATGTGGTCAGAAGATTTTAACGAGCGAAATAAAATGAGAGTTTACATTTTAGGCAACGTAACTGAGAATAAATAATTTTGTGACCCGACAATTAAATTTCAAGTTAAACAGGAACCATATACCTTAAAGTGGGGGGGGGGCGATTTAACATATAAATTGCATTCTAATATATGAAGTTAAATCTCCTTCATATATTATCTCCCCGAAAACCGGAAAAAAAAACTACATGACCTACGTGTGTCTCCTCTCACACAACATAAACCACAAATGAAAATAAACAAATTTTTTAAATAGAACCCTGGATAAAATATACCTATATGCTTATAATAGGACATACACATTTTTTTTAATATGCAAATAAAAATTTATATCATGTCTCAATAACGTATGCATGCATGTAAGCATGAATAAACCAAATGGGTACCACTTACATTGGAAAAAATATTTATATATGAGCTCTGTTCAATCGTTTCTGGATATACTTTTTTTTTTTCCACTGTTTATTATTTTTAAAGTGCGCACTCGTTATTCTTTTCAATCAATTTCCAGAAACTTTAAAATAATCATACTTGAACTTTCATATTCAAAAATTAGCAACTTCTTTTTTTTTTTTGATTGCTAGAAGAGTTGGATATATTATACTTCCAACCACAAAAATATTTTGAGACATGAAAAAGAAATGAGGACAAAACAATACATGTATGAATATCACAACTGCACGGGTAATAACAATGTGACACAAAGAAAATTTTACTATTATTTCTCTTTTTTTTTAATATAAACAAACTATTCCACATGATCAAAAGCAATAAAAACAATAAAAAAAAAACTATTTGTAGGAAATACGATGACTGGTTTTTTTTTGTAATTTAAAAAGAAATATTTTAAGATAAGGTAAGTAAGAAACGTTAAAAATGAAACATAATTTAATGTATGTACATTATTTGTATGGCTAAAAGTATACCAGGATAAGCTGTCATTTTTGGACAGAAAAAGAAACAAAGTGTATGAAAATTTAGTGTTACATGACATGACTTGCGAAACAGGTGACAACGAAAAGGAAGTGTGTGTATGTGTGTGCAGGCACCTCAAACTATCATCGTCAGATGATATATGCATTGTATTTAGCAGAAAAAGTATGCACGAATCAGTAAGAAGCAGAAGGGATGTACACCTGTTAAGAAACTGAAAAATTCGTAAATAAGAAAATATCTTAATACGTGAATTACCCTGGTCTAGAAAGAAACAACTTTTTTTTAGTGTAACTAACAAAATTAGACATGTAGAAAAGAGAAAGGCAATGAAAACTCAATGGTACGTGTGATCCAAGAGTGATGTGTAAATGTGTTTCCAAAATATTGTGAAAATAATATGAGTATCCTATCAAAATGACTCAAGAAAGATGGCTGGCAAGTACAAGTAATAGTAAAATAAAAATGCATAGAATAATTACAAATTGAATAAAATTAAAAATTGTGAAAATATTGATTGCATGAGAGAAATAAAAACAATGAAAAAAATATAAAAGGTCTGTGAACCTTGACGAGAATACGAAATTTATGACAAATTTTGAAAAGAGCAGAAAGCTCATTAGGCACAAATGACAGAACAAGAAATACGTGTGTAAAAAAACGTTAAAATTGCAAAACCTACCGTTGACCATATACAGGGACCCCAAACCTGTCATATGAAAGGCTGCAAAAATGATTTGTGTGTGTGTGTGTGTGTGTGAAAGAGTATCTCTGCAAGTCAAAAGTATCCCAATGAAACTACTGCATGTGTACATAATTTTTTTTAAAGGTTCGATGAATACATGTCCGGCATGTAAAAACTTTCAATGTTTCCTTGTACATGTCCGTGACACTGGTGAAAAATTGTATATGAAAAATGCAAAGTGTAACGATGTGAAAAATTTAAAAATCTAATAGTTGAAGAAAAAACCACAAAATATTTTACGAAGAGTTGAATAAACAAAAATTAACATATATAAATTAACTTACCTGCACCAGGACATCCACTTCGAATCACATGTAGTCTTGATAGGTGATAGATAAATCCCAGAATGTGAAATCAAATTTTATTAGTATTTAAGGGATTTATCAAATTCACTAGAATGGTGATCGTACATATAAAACAAATAGCTCCTGTAATTACTGTGACCTAAAAACAATTAAAATGAACAAATTGCCAAATATGCTGAAAATTACTCTTGCAAGTTAGCAAAATATATTTAAATCTTACCATCTCCTACAAATAAGTGTATAATAAATAAGTATTGAATTGACAAAGTCGCCAAAAATATTGTATAAAATTTTAGAAACGTAAAGGCCTAAACATTTATGCTGTATAAACGTTGCACAAAATTAAAATGTAAATAAGCATTGCAGTATCAATAAAGTGATTGTCGTTGAATTTGAAAAAGATTAAAAATGGTAGAAAACTGTGTGTAACCGAACAATTCTACATACAGTACTTATAGAATAAACCTTTGTACGAACTTTGTGAAGAGAGAACATTGTAACCTTTGTAACTAAGAAACCGCATGTAAAGCTGGACGGTGAGAAGGAGGATCCCGAAAATGTTCACTAACACTCGAAAATGAAAAAGGAAAAAAAAAAAACTTTGTACTGTGTAAACTTTGTAATTTCAAGCATCAACAAACACCCACAAAATCCAGTGAGTAGTCAAAAAGAATGAAAGAAATTTAAAAATTTAGCAAAATTTAAGTAAAAAATGTAAAAACATGAGATATCAAAACATTACCGAAAATAGAATAAAGCAAGCATATGAGCGAGCACTCACACGAAATACCAAGTGTCGGGATAAAATCCAACGAGGCGTGTGTAAAATTTGAAAATCGTTGAAAATTGCCGCCATAATATCCATCCTAATAATCTTGAGTGTGTGTAAAAAGGTGTAGAGCCCTGTCGAAAATATTCGAGACAAAAATGGATAACACGGAATGCTCTAATCTACGCAAGCTGACCTAATTGTATCAATAAATGTCTTGTCATAAAATGTGAAAAAGAAAACGCCGGAAAATACTCCATGAGTGAAAGTTAAATTACCACGAAACAGAAAACTTACAAGTATTAAAAAATACGACCTTAAACATATGTAATTGTGTCATTATTATTACAATACTTTAACATGAGTGTAACACATTACATATCCGAGAAGAGTAAGTGGCCAGTTTACTCAACGCAGACATGAAACATAATATTCAGTCATAGAGCTATCTCTAGAATATAGTCCACGACAGAAGTAACCACACTCATGACAAATGCACTAGGAAATGAACAAAAAATAACATATCCTACTGTGAAATGACCTTTACTAATATTATACATTTAATAAAATTTTCGAAATGAGAAACGGTTGTAGAAGAACTATATCATAAATCAATAGAAACATGTCGAAGTAAAACCTAGTAGTTTCTATGTGAAATTGAGGGAAATAGCAAGATAAATGCGAAATTAAATTCTAAAACCTAAAAATTATTAATTTGTTCTGTATAACTAGAAACATGACCAATAATAAAAGCAGAAATATTTAAACTATAGCTTTTCAGAAAAGTTGAGAATTAATAAAAAAAAATGTCTTTAAAGATTTTTACCAACACTTGATATCCATCACAGGAAAATTGCAAAATATTTAGAAAATTAACTTTTATACCTGCGATGACAGTCATACACACAATTATTATTATTTTAATTACTATTATAAATCCACGAAAACTATAAAAGATTTGCGTGGAAAAGATGTAAATTGCACTAGCAATAGTGGATATAAACTATAATTTACTCCATATTTTTCTTTATGACTGCTAAAATTTATAATGAAAAGTGTCACACGTGCAGGGATATTCAGCTTCCTAAAACATTACAACACTATAAGTAGTGCTGCCGAATTGAACTTCTAGTATATTATGACGTAAATCAGTTACGACTACACATATATATATATATAACACAAGAGTAAATAAAGTAGATTAAAATGATATACTTTAAAAATAATAGAAATATAAAAACACATAAAATAACATAAAATGCACGAAAAGGAAAAATATCTAAAATGTTATTTGATAAAATTACCAAATGAAACTTACTGTAAAAAAAAGGCAGAAGGCATTCATTTGTGTGAATTTCTTATAATATTGGATTCTACATGTATAAAACATACATTATATATTGTTGTCGAAATTTTACCAAAAATTACTGTCTTTTTTTTTTTTTTTTTTTTAATTTCTCAAACTATATGCCAAATGATACAAAGTTATTCCAAAACCGACCGCAGATAGAAATAAATTGTTATGTCTTAAAATTGCAGAAAAATATTAATTTGTATACCTTTCATGCCAGAACACAATAATAAATGAATAAATACAACATTTTTGTTTACTTTGTATTAAACCCTAAAGCAAAAAGAAATATCTCCACATAAGAAACCCACCATATGCAAAAGTCACAAAAAAATAATATCTATTGTAAAAACTTACTTTCAGGGTAATCCAGTGGAAAAATGTAATTGTTATTATTATTTTTTTTTTTTTAATTTGGACTGAAGTGTCCTTAAAATTAGTTAATATAAGAATACAACTCAAACATTCCCAAAGTGAGTTAACTCTATAGTAAATATTAATATAGATAATTTTCCTCTATAGAATTGATCGAATCATCGTGAACTAATTGGCACTTTTTCTTTTTTTAAAGCACATGAGTTGTTTTCAAACTTTAAAAATTTATATGTCGAGAAATCAGGAAAGCACATATTCTTGTAAAGCCACAGAGATTTTATAATATCTATAGATCGGAGTGAGTCACCAGTGATGATACGTAGATAACACACTTTTTTTTTTTTTCGTGCACAGTATCATTAGTTCCGGAAATAAAATAGTGTTGAATTAATTCGTTGTCTTAGGTCGATTATTATTTTTTTTTTTTACTTCAAGAATACACACTGGCCAGCTGGCATACTTGAAATGGACCTAGGTGATGGCAGATGAATCACACAATATAAAAATATCAGCGCTGGAATGGTAGAACAAAAATTAAAATATCGCTTTCTATACACTGCGGGCAGACGGAGAGCGTATTTCGAAGTCAGCATGTCTCTCTGTTGAGAAATATTGGATGGGAGAAAAAAAGACTTCTTCGGTATGCACAAATCATTATCGCACGTTGGAGCGCGCTTTTATTTTCCTTATTTGCTTTAACATATTCCAAACGCGGTGAAAAATAACAGACAAGTTAGCAGTAACTGTTTATATTATTCACCAGTAATTGCGTGTTATCAATGATGTGTAAATCCATAAGAATATTCTTTTTCTGCGAAGAGTTTATCTTAACGCATAACTGTAGTCTGGTCAGTCGTATAGCAGGAGAGTCTGGGAAAAAAAATCCACTTGGAGATATGATTAAAATATATCGAGTACCATGTTATAGTATGTCGTGATAAAAACATCATTCGTAAAATTTCGGAGTTCCTTTTTGTAGCTGAAATTTTTTTAAGGAGTTCTCCTTTCTCGAAACATGAAGATATTAACTACCCTCCTCTCTAGCAATGCCTTGAAAGCGCCTGGTCCTGAGCGCCAATGTATATGATAGTTATTTTGTTCTCCCAGGAATTATAATATTTCGTTGAGAATTTTTAAGTAGGAATTAAGAAATACTCAGAGCCGTGATTGTAAAATACCATATGAAAGGAGTCCAAGATTGCACATACATAGACGTTTATTTGTGTAGAATCCAGGTTCAACGGAACTCGCAATACAAGGCCGGCTAACAATCGCCGGTGGCTAGAGAGGAGGCAAATCAATTTTACATCTTCTTCTTACACAGGGCAAGAGCTGAATCTGTCTCGAGAGCTGTTACAATTTTCTCAGCTCGTATGAAGCATTGGCGAAACAATAGCAATAAAATTAGCCAAAAATATCTATTTCTGGCGATAAAATACAGCGAGGAGACACATGTGGTTTTTATTCATTAGTATTAAGTGAATGGGATTACGTCAGAGAGGAATTATGAATTTTTAACGCCAGTCCGATTAAAACCGCATAATGGAAACCGGTAAATTTTTGAGGGAACCCACCCTAAAAGGTTACTATCTAGAACAGGAAGATGTGAGCTAAAATTATCCCAAACAGGCGCCGGCATACCATATATGGCAAGTAAAAGGCCATGGGAATAATAATAAGACGAAATAACTTTTATATGCCGTGAGAAATGATATCAGATGATGATCCGTTAAAATACAGATGTAAAGTGCATCTGTGAACAAAGATTTCAAACTGTTGCTAGGCACAAAGCTGTTTCTTTTCTTTTTTTTTTTAAAGTAGATGAAAATGTGGTCAGAAGATTTTAACGAGCGAAATAAAATGAGAGTTTACATTTTAGGCAACGTAACTGAGAATAAATAATTTTGTGACCCGACAATTAAATTTCAAGTTAAACAGGAACCATATACCTTAAAGTGGGGGGGGGGCGATTTAACATATAAATTGCATTCTAATATATGAAGTTAAATCTCCTTCATAATCATATTAGTAATATAATGGAAATTTTCAAACATTTTTCAACAAAAAGTATGAGTATGTGCAAGTACACAAAGCAGGTTAATAGGACGTCATTAGAGAATAAAAATGAAAATTAATCTGAGGTCATATTGGAAGTTTAAAACAGACTTTTTCAAATGTTTGAGAATAATACAAAGATAGTATCAATATGAGTAATACAGAAAGCAAGTAGATATGACATCATATGAGTTTAAGGAACCTATTGAATTATGATAAAAACCCGATTATGGAAATATTGGCATATTTTAACATTTTGAAGTTCTCTAAACAACATGTTTAATTTTGAAATTGATTTTTCTACACAAACATTCTTAAAATCCTGGACAACGCCGGGTACTTCAGCTAGTAGTTATATAAACAAGGAGGAAATTTTTTTTAATTCAAATGTAAATATTTGTCACAAAAAAAAAAATGTTGCAACAATGAAATTAAATTTGCATTAAGCCACGCTTGTTTTGTTTGTTTGGCTGCCATCTATGTTCTTATTGAAATAGTGTATTGATTACAATTAAAAAATTTTCATACGGAATTATTTATTAAAGGATAAAATGCTTTGAAAGGAATATTAAACGAAACCCTTTGTGTGATCTTCGATCACACTTACCCACTTGTTAATTTCTGTTTCTGTGTACTTAATGCTCTGACCGCCGAGCAAAAGGGCAAAATTGTAATGTTGTTTTCTCTAATTTTTTTTATATGCTAAAAAATCATATTTCAAACATAATGTAAAAAACTTAATTACGTATATGAATATAATCCTTGAGACTATCAATCATTACTTAATGTTTTAAAACTACATTATATTTGTAGAATTATATTAGTTTAAATAATACTAATATTGCAGTGAAACCTAGAGCATTTTGAATGGATATATCAGTTTACAGCGGTGAGAAGGTTAAAAGATGTGTCTTTCCTTCTTAGATGTCAAAATAATTTTTAAATATATGCTTAATTTTATGTGAAGTGTTAAAATCTTACCCAGTTTTGCTAAGATTTTAAAACATAAAATTATAAATTAAGCACATATTTTAGAAATAATTTGACAACTAAGAAAAAAAAAAAAGAGACATCTTTTAAAAAGAGTACACAGATAAAACAAGTTCAAAATATTTATTTCTCAAAGAGATATTTAAAAAATGCAAATGCATCAAACGACCATTGCTTTAACATTAGCAAAGATATTTAAAATATCTCTCCAGGAAATGATTATTTTTAACTTCTTTTTTTCTGTGTACTGTTCTTAAAAGATGCCTCTTTTTTTCTTAGTTGTCAAAATATTTCTAAAATATATGCTTAATTTAACATTTTATATGTATGTTAACAAGCTGTGGGTAAAATTTTAACACTTCAAATAAAATTATGTATATATTTTAAGAATATTTTGACAACTAAGAAGGAAAAAAAAAAAAAAATACTTAATTTCTCGAGATATTTTAAATATACGAATGCATTCCAGGGTCAAAGTTTTCTTTCATATTTTTGATTGAAATCACCTATACAGGGGTGATTGCGAGCTCATGAAAAATTACCTGAAATTTTAGTAAGAAAACATTTCTGTATGGAGAGAGGGGGGGGAAGGGAACATATAATTTATTACAGGGAGGTCAAATTATGAAAAATATGAATTTTAATTATGTTTAGCAATCATATGAAATTGATATTTTAGTCTTATTTTATAAATTTTCCCATCAGAAAAACTAGAATTTCTGTACTGAAAATGGGAAAAAACCTGAACACAATCACACCTGCATATATCTAATTCAGATTTTTCTCAATTTTTACATCCATTTTTGATGATAATGCATTATATTTTAGATTAAAAATATGTTATTTCAATTTTTAATTTATATTTCTTTTTTCTTCAATAAACCAGGTGGAAGGTTTATTGATTCATGTTCTAAAATAACACTGGGTTGAAGAAAACCAACGTTAGAGTTTGCTTTATAAATACAGTGGTGGACATAATTATAAGACACCTACCTAATTTGACATATAGTGAAAGAAAAGATTCAGAGCTTAAAAATGCTTTATCAAATATGACAAAAGCATAAATTTATTCTGTTATCACACCTAATTGTTTTACAGAAATATTTTTATAGAGTTTAATAAAAAATAAATAAAAATACCATGGACAAAATTATAAGACACCCTAACATTTTAATTAAAACACCTGCTTTTTTTCGAAATATGTTAATTTTCTGCACGCTGTTATGATGTCAGCAGTTAACTAAAGCGGACGATAACAGACTTCACGCATTTACAAACATGCCACGAGGTACAGCATTAAAAGAAAGTGAAATTCGCAAAATTTGGAGATTAAATGGAACTGGTGCTTCAGTTAATAATATTTCAAAAGTTATTAAACGATCTAGATGTGCAATTTCAAATGTTTTGAAAAGAGGAAGTAATGGATCGGTAATTAAAAGATCTGGACGTATTACTTGCTTGTCCTCGAGCGACAGACGCCATGTGCTTTTGCTCGCTACACAGAATAAGATGACCACTACAGGCATTAAAAATGCTTTGAAACTGAATTGTTCAAGGAGAACCATTCGCAGGGTGTTGCATAATGCTTCCTATGTGAAATTAAAAAAATTGAAGAAAAAACCACCGTTTCTAAGGCTGCACAAAATGGACCTTTTAAACTTCGCTAAAGAAACTATAGCCTGGACCTCCAAATGGTACTCTGTGTTATTTTCTGATGAAAAAAAGTTTAACCTGGATGATCCTGACGAGTTTCACTATTATTGCCATGATTTACGGAAGTCTCCTGATGTACAAATGAGCCGCCAAATGGGTGGAGGCTCAGTAATGGTTTGGGCTGGTTTTTCGGCTCAAGGGAAAACCGATATCGTTTTTGTGCATTCAAGAATGAATTCCGAAAAGTATAAGAATCTTCTTAAAGATCAACTAGCCATATATGGTAAACTTCTTTGTGGCAAAAACTACACTTTCCAGTACGATAACGCGTCGATTCATACATCACACGTAACAAAAAAATGGCTTTCAGAGCAAAGAATCAATGTTCTTCCGTGTCCTTCTCGCCCCAGAGACTTAAATCCCATCGAAAACTTGTGGGGGATCTTAGCTCGTGAGGTTAACCGAAATGGGAGGCAGTTTACATGTGTCGAAGACCTAAAGAATGCTATAAAATGTGCTGGGGCATTCTGTACCACGTGGCATGTTTGTAAATGTGTGAAGTTGGTTATCGTCTGCTTTAGTTAACTGCTGACGTCATAATAGCGTGCAGAAAATTTGGATATTTCGAAAAAAAGCGGGTGTTTGAATTAAAATGATAAGGTGTCTTATAATTTTGTCCATGGTATTTTTAATTTTTTTAATTAAACTCTATAAAAATATCATTTCTGTAAAACAATTGCAAGTGATAACAGAATAAATTGATGTTTTTGTCGTATTTGATAAAGCATTTTTAAGCGCTGAATCTTTTCTTTCACTGTATGTTAAATTAGGTAGGTGTCTTATAATTATGTCCACCACTGTAAAAAGAATATGAACATACTCAAAGAGAGAGAAAACAAAAAGGATTAATTCATGTTCTTGAAGAAAATCCTTAAATCTCTTCTGTGTGTGATACTCAGCAAGAAAAATCTTCAAAAAGTTCAATTGCACTTGAAAAATTATTTTTAAAGCAACAAATAATTAAGGAAAACACAAACTGACAAACAGTTGGCAAGTGTTTTTAAAAACAGCCGTACCTGACGTTTTAATAAATATACTAGATGGAACCCGTCAAAATTTGACGGCAAAAAACTTGATAGTACCATAAAAATAAAATTCATAGCTGCTTTAAAATGTTTGAAACTTTTGCAGAATAATTCAAATAAATAAAAAAACCCACTTTGAATTAAAGCTAGGTTGAAGAACAGCAATTGGCTAAGTTTCACTGACACATGCACTCGCGGAATTTCTTTCATCTGACACATTTAGCGCTGTTGTGCAAGTAAATGCTAAGTGCCCCCTTGGGGAGGGGGAAATGGCGGGATGGACCAAGGAGATGCATAACATGAATAAGCAGTCAAAGACCTTTCAAACGATATGTAACATGAGGGGTGTGTGCAAAATTTTAAAAAGTACCCCCTTGGGGGGGGGGGGTAAAGTAGGGGACGGACACGGAACATGCATAATATGATTAAGTGGTCACAGACCTTTCCAACGATATATAACATGACGGTTGTGTGCAAAATTTAGAAAAGTACCTCTTGGGGGGGGGGGGGGGGGGCAAAGTGGGGAGATGGACATCAGAGATATGCATATGATTAAGCAGTCACAGACCTTTCCAACGATATATGACATGAGGGTTGTCTGCAAAATTTAGAAAAGTACCCCCTTGGGGGAGGGGTGGCAAAGTGGGGAAATGGACATTGGAGATATGCATATGATTAAGCAGTCACAGACCTTTCCAACGATATATGACATGAGGGTTGTCTGCAAAATTTAGAAAAGTACCCCCTTGGGGGAGGGGGGGGCAAAGTGGGGAGATGGACATTGGAGATGCATAATATCATTAAGCGGTCACAGACCTTTCCAACAATATATGACATGAGGGGTGTCAACAAAATTTAGAAAATTGCCCCCTTGGGGGGGGGGGGGGGGCAAATTGGGGAGATGGACATTGGAGATGCATATGATTAAGCGGCCACAGATCTTTCCAACAATATATGACATGAGGGGTGTCAATAAAATTTAGAAAAGTGCCCCCTTAAGGGGGGGGAAGTGGCGGGATGGACCCCGGAGATGCATAACATGAATAAGCAGTCAAAAACCTTTCCAACAATACATAACATGAAGGGTTTGTGCAAAATTTACAAAAGTACCCCCTTGGGGGGGGGGGGCAAAGTGGGGGGATGGACACTGGAGATGCATAATATGATTAAGCGGTCACAGACCGTTTGAACGATATATAACATGAGTGGTATGTGCAAAATTTAGAAAAGCGCCCCAATTGGGGGGGGGGGGATGGACCACACAGATGCATAACATGAAAAGGCAGTCGCAGGCCTTTCGAACGATATATCATATGAGTGGTGTCAGCAAAGAAAAGTCTCCACCCCGTGTGGGCAAAACATACTACCCCCGCCGCCATAATTATTGATGCGGACTCATTTTTTAAATTCGTTCGCACCCCTCTTCTCCCGCAAAATGTTGTGAATTTTTAAAAACTCCCCTTCCAAATTTTTTTATACCAAAAGCACTTATGTCCGTCGTCTGCATGCAGAGTTTTGTGCTTACAGACGCCAGACACAACAACACACACACAGACAGACATTTACCGACATTAATAGTATAGATGATACTCAGTGCCTACACATTTCACCCTTTATAATTCAGCCAATGAGTTGACGGTTGTTCATTTCCAGAAATGAAACAATAATTCTTTAGGATGAATTTTGTTTGTTTGATACACCGTGGCAGAATGCGTGCAATGCAGTGACAGGCATCACAAACTTTTTAGGGCACCTGCAGACTAAAAACAAATAATCAATCTTCGCGGGAAAAAAATCCTAGATTTCGTCAAATGATCACAGGAAAAACACTAATTTCATCAAAGGATCATGTAAAACGTGAATTTTGTTAAAAGGCCACAGAAAAATGCGATTTACGCAAAAGATGAGCAAATTTTTTCAAAGAATCGCAAAACAGGAAATTTCACCAAAAGATAGCGCTTTCTTGCCAAATTTCGTCTAAAAATTGCGGAATAAAATGTATTTTATCAAAAAATCGCTGGAAAACGCACATTTCATTAAAGTATCGAGAGAAAAATGCGAATTTCTACAAAGATTGCTGAAAAAACGCGAATTTCATCGAAGGATTGCTGAAAATTCATGAATCTTATCAAAAGGCAGCAGAGAAAATGTGATTATTATCAAAGCATTGCGAAAAAAGAAAATTTCGTCTAAGGATCACAGAAAAACGCAAATTTCATAAAAGAATCATGGAAAATAACGCAAATTTCGTGAAAAAAAAAAAAAAATCGCAGAAAAAACACAAATTTCGTCAAATTATCGCTGAAAAAAACACAAATTACGTCATAGGATAGCTGAAAAAATTGTGAATCTCGACAAAAAAAAGATACAGAAAAAAATGCGAATTTCATTAAAGAATCACGAAAAAAAATGCGAATTTTGTTAAAGGATTGCGCAAAGAATGTGAATTTTTTGAAAGGTTCGTGTGAAAAATGAAACTGTCTTTATTAAAAACAGCACACACACAAACATCTATACAAACGTCAATACACACAAACATATTATAGGCAGGGCTTGAAATTCAATTTTTCCAAGGACGGGAGTCTCCCTACCAACATTTTTAAATGGAGGGGAGTTGTAATGTTTGGGAGGGAGAAAAAAAATCTTTAAACCCCACTATTATTTTACGTGCTATTTAAAGAATTACATTAATGCAGACATGACAAAATACCATTGAAAAAATTAAGTCAACTGAGAATGATTATGTAAAATGTTTATTTTTATTATAAAAAAGGGAAGAAAGTTAAGTTTTATAGTGTATTTTTCAAGTTCCATTAAATGTGTTAGGGACCCTTAACAATTAGGTTGTTAAATAAATTTCTGACTTTAGATTTTACTTGATTGAGATTCACCGATCGATCGTGGAAAAGACACAAAGTTCATCGATCTGTCGCGGAAAAAACGCTAAGTTCGTCGATCTGTCATAAAAAACGCGAAGTTCGTCGATCAGTCGGGGAAAAAGCAAATTTCGTCGATCGATGGCAGAATAAACACAAAGTTCGTCGATCTGTCCCCAAAAAACGCAAGGTTCGTCGATCAGTCGCTTAAAAAACGCAATGTTCGTCTATCTGTCGCAGAAAAAACACAAAGTTCGTTGATCAGTCGCAGAAAAAAATGCAACGTTCGTTGATCTGTCGCAAAAAAAACGCAAAGTTCGTCAATCAGTTGCGGGAAAAAAGCAAATTTCGTCGATCGATTGCGGAATAAATGCAAAGTTCGTCGATCAGTCAGGGAAAAAAGAAAAATTTCGTCGATCGATTGCGGAGTAAACGCAAAGTTCGTCGATATGTCCCCAAAAAACGCAAGGTTCGTCGATCAGTCGCTTAAAAAACACAATGTTCGTCGATCTGTCGCAGAAAAAACTCAAAGTTCGTTGATCTGTCACGGAAAAAACCACATAGTTCGTCGATCAGTCGCGGAAAAAACACAAAGTCCGTCAATCAGTTGCGGGGGAAAAAAATCACGAAATTTATCGTTCGGTTGCAGGTAAATTAAATAATGCAAATTTCTCCAAAAATGCTGAAATTTTTTGGGCGGGAGGCTCCCACTCATTGTCTTTTTTTGGGCAGGATTTCAAAATTTTCGGCGCGAATCTCGCCCTGAAATTCAAGCCCTGATAGATATAGTTTTAATCTGAAATAATATACTGAACTTGAACTAACTTTTGAAAAATCGGGTTAACCCAAATCCAACTTGCAGAAATCTACACTCAGTCTGAAATCGACTCGAACCATAAAGACAGTTAACCCAACTTGCAACAAAAATAATTATTGTCGAGAGAGCATTTACCCCCTCTCCAGGGTTCCCAGCTAAACATGTCTGGTAATTTCCCTGACTTTCCATGATTTTCCCTGACCAAATCCAAAAAAATTCCATGACCAAATGGGCATACACAAAATCTGCTTCAAATAACACAAAATAACAAGCAGCATAAAAAATCAGAATTTTTTATCATAATAACAGTGTTTATACTAGAGTTCTGCATCAGGTTGGGTTACCCACTTTTACCTGCACCTGACCCATGGTTCAGGTCGTGTTGACGCTATATTACTTACCCATCATACGTAGTATAGGGTAAATCTTGCAATCGTTTTGAAAATCGAAAATTTTTTTTTTGACGGATTTACACGTTTCAGACACTGGAGATTCCGAAAAACATTTTTAGAAAAAAAAATTTTGCCGTCCGTCTGTGTGTCTGTAAACCCTCTATCTCCCGAAAAAATTGAGATAGAGACTTGCAATTTGGTATGTACTTAGTATGTAATAATGGGAAGAAGCCTATTTCATTTCAAAAACCTCGATTAACCGGAACAATTTTTTTCGGACTCTCGAAATATTCGTTCTGATGAAAGGTATATAAAAATTTTCGAAATTGTTTATTTTAAGAAATGAATATAAAAGACAATAAAAAAACATAAATTTTGCATAAAGCATGAAGTCGATCGGATAATGAGTTGCCGAGATATTTGGAATCCTATTTCCACACTCTTCGATTTTTTATGACCCTGTATTTCATCCAAATTTCACTTCAAAGATATATTTTAATTGGAAATTTGACGCTTAATCAGATGCAATAAACCGCTAGTTAATAGGATTATTATTTTTGGAGTTATAAGGAAAAACCTCTTTCAAGCAATTCAGTAATCGAGCCTTTAAAGTTTGTGACGTCATCAAGCCACGTTTTTATTTGAATTGCAATGCATTTTATAAGTAGTTTACACATTTTTATTTTAATATTTTACATTATGCATATCCATGATGGGTAAGTATTACGGTGGCCCCCAACGACTAGTTTTTTTGTTGCGGTGCGGGTTCAGGTTAGGTTAGGTTGACTTTTACTTTTTTGTTGCGGGTCGGGTTGCTTTTCATTATTTCAGGTTGGATTTTGACACTTGCAGGTCGGGTTCGGGTTGACCCGCTTTTTCAAAAGAATGTCCACAATATTTTTGCAGGTTAAATATATATATATATACAATAACACCTCCATAATGGAGACTCCCGAAAAGCGGACAACTCTAGCGAACACTTTTTCAATTCCTGACACTTATACCTTGGAATAGTGGGCACCTCCAAATCTACGCACACATAGCATATGTACAGAAACTATCACAAATATGATACATGTGTTTTTGTGTGTATAACATAAACAAAATGTTGATAATGTTTTTATATTCTGAGAAAAGAAAAAATGGTATTTAACTGCACCGTAAAGAAAGAATAATCTATGATTACATTTCTTATTAACATTTTATTTTTCTCATGCAGTAAATTTAATATATACTTATTCATATTCAAATACCTATTTATTTTAATCTGAAAAATTAATCTGTTCAAACTTTTTGTACAAATCTCAACAATCCAACATGCAAAAAAATGTAAATATGACCCGGAAGAATTATTCTAAGGTGAACCGGACACGCAGAAAGAAAATTAGTCATCCTGACACGATGCAGGAGTCTATTCAACAATTTCGAGGTGTCCACTATTCAGAGATTTCACTATATTTTAACATTAAAGAATATAGATTTGTCCATTTTTCTATATAAATTGGGGATCAGAGATATAATTTTATACTTTTCAAAACAGCATTAAAACATGATTTATTGTGCTTTCACTGCGGGTTCAGGTCGAGTAGTGGGTTGAAATACTGCGGTTGCAGGTCCCCGAAAATTATTTTTTGCGGGTTCGGGTTGAAGAATTTTTTTGGGGGGTTCGGATCGGGTTGCGGTTTGAGTTCAAATGGAATTTGCGGGCTTGGGTTGGGTATAACCCGACCCGCACAGGACTCTAGTTCATACTCGCACCTTTCAAGAAAACTGCAAAATGAAATGCTATAATACAAAAAAACTTCACCTTTGCCACTTTTCAAATGAATAACATACAACAAAGTCTGAAATGTGAAATGTCATGAAAAAGTCTGAAAAACATAGAAAACTTTTGTCCATATTATGGTTTTTCTGCATTGCATTTGGAGGAATTTCTCGATCTTGAAATGTGCTCTCGAAGCTGGTAGACCAAAAAAATTTTGGCTAAACCATGCCACTATCAACAAAAGCAGCAATATGAGAAAATGTTATGGTCACAACTTTCTATTATGTAGGTAAAGTGCAATTCTTCCATTTAAAAAGTCTCCAAATTTAAATCAAACTCCACATTTCCAGAAATACACTTTAAAAGTCTCCATACTAATATAAACTGACAAGTTGAAAACATTAAATGAATATTTTATTTTCAATAAAACCCCCATTGCAATTTATGATAGAATTTTTAAGCCTAAATTTATGTTCTGAATGGTTTGACTCTCACTTAAAAATAAAGAGGGGGAGGGGGGATGTTACTAATATAAATAAATGAATAAATATAATATAAACAGGGGTTAAACTTAACTTTATTTATTTTTTAAAGATTGGGGGGGGGGGGATATGATTATGCTGTTAAGACTGTTGTACATGTTTATACATAATGATACATTTATTTATATATGCAGTTACAGAAATTAATTGCATTGAAACATTAGGTTACTCTTTATTCATGTTACTATTTACCAATAGTTTATGTTTACCTAACTTTTCTATGTTAATGGGTGTTCATTCACTCAATACTCATACATTCTTGCATACAAACTCTCATTTAACCACAATGTGAAATAATTTCAGTGTTGTATTATTATTGTTATCTCTATAAACATTTTTTTTTCAAGATAAGACACATTTATTAATGTCAAAATGTCGTGTTAATAATTCTTACTATGTAGCATCACTAAACTATTATTGGGTGATTAGTAAGGAAAACTCTATGAAGTGACGCGAAAAAACCGAATAGATAAGAATTCTGAATAATATTAAGTTATCATAAGCTGCAGAGATGCATCATAATTCAATAAAAGGCAAAGTTATTTAACACTAGATTGTTATCTTCAAAAAGCTTGTTACTGTTATCGTTGTGTTTGTGATATCACATAACGTAGTTTCAAATATTAATGCATTTAAAAAAAAATAGCGATATTTTTGGGGAATGTAGATTAGAAGACTTTTGCCTTTCATCACAAAAACTAAAAAAAAATATATATAACCAAATTGGCGTCTTCAAAGACGCTTTCGCAACCAAAAATAAAAGTAACTGCATCTTACAGATAGTGTTAATTGGTGCGACATTAATTTAATTTTCACAAGATTAAAGTCTCAACTATCAACATCGATATTCTAATAACCTGCCTCATGTCTGTCTTATCTTGAAAATTTGTCAATATACAGAAGACTGAAATTATTTCACATACCTGTATTTTCCCCGTGTGCCTGCTTGATTTGTGGTGTTGCTAGTTATTTAATTTCTTATTTATTTTGATCTCTAGTTTCTCGTAGCAAAATCATGCGAGCAAAACACTGCACCGTCGGCCATTGCTCTGCGTCTGCATAAGCCATAAGCGTAGCGGCGTAAGCACTGAACTGCTTGGCTAGGTTATGCGCATGCGCGAAATAGCGCCGTTCTCGCCAATGCGCTGTAAGCTATAGGGTTCGGATATTAGCAGACGGGAGGTGCTGGGTTCAATCCCAATCGCGCCCGTCGGCCTAATCGTTCAGAGTTTTCGTGGTTTTCTTCGAGCCGTGGATTTATCCATGCGTAAATACGGGTTAGGTTCCCTTAGAAAGACCCCCACGAAGGGCACTCCCCCGGGCCTATATCCCAAGTGTAGATAATTGGCCGTCAATAATCAACCCAACTCAATCTTGAAACCGACAAGAATCTAGAGATTTTTCAGAGGCGCCATGTAGCGAGAAATTTAGTAACACACTTTTCTGAAAAAGAAATGATTTCAAATTCAATTCCTCTATCCCCCCCCCCCCCCCAAATCTTTCCAAGACTTTATAGGAAATATTTGTAAATTCCCTGACTTTTCCTATATATTTTTTAATTTCCATGACTTTCCCTGACTACTTTGAAATTCCCTGACTTTCCAGATTTTCCCTGACTTTCCATGTCGCTGGGAACCCTGCTCTCCCTGTGCTGAAACTTTTCTGTGAATTTTCTGATTTTTTCTTTTCTCAGAAATGCTGTAGTCATTTTGTCCCCCAATTTTGCCCTTTACAATTCAAATTCAGCCAATGAGTGGAGGGGGCCAAAGGAGCGTTCCTTATCACAAACGAAAGATGAGATACGTTCGTTTGATGTCGTTGTTGAAAATTTATGGATTTCTATTATTAAAGTAATTTTTTCATTTTACCGTATTTATTTTTTTTTTGTGTTGTATGTATTTTGCTACTTTGAATTTTTTTAAACTAACTCTTTTTTTTTTGGAGAGTGAGAGAGAGAGATTTAGTAATTTGGTGACACGAAGTTCCGCAAATTCTTAAAATCCACAAATCGTTTCCAATGTAAACAATGAAATTTACAATTAAGTTGCAAGTGCAAAATTTCAGTTTTTTAAAATTTTCATGTCATTCTGTACACATTTTAATATGTCAGTCTGATCATTATACATATTTAGTTATGCATTATTAATTATTTACTTGACCTTTACTTTTAATATTTTAAATATTTCAAACTTACAGCTAAATGTAATTATTAAAACATTTGAAATACTGCATTCGAAAACTGAAATTTCAGCTTAGAAACGCGACAATTACTATTAGGTTAAAAAAATTTAGTAGAAAAGTACATATGATATAAAAAGAAGAAAAAAAATACACCAGAATTTATCTGTATTACGAAAGCGGGAGAAATGATTTTCTGTGCTATACGAAAAGATATCCAAATAACTCAATCATGAACATAGAAATAGGTATCGGTTTCTATGTTCATGTGCACTCAATCCAAACTTGAAACTTTTAAAAAGGTCATTGAATGAATGAAATTCATCTCCGCCTTTCACATCCAGAAAACTTGCTGTGTCGCCAATTATGTTTATATTTTATATATATATAAAAAAATAATTCAGGCACTTTTCCGTTATACGGACACCATTGTCGCCAAACATACATATACATACATACATTTTGGCATAGTGTCCGTATAACAGAAAAGTACTAAAGTTCATGGTTTAAAATCACAATAAAATATCATGAAATTTATTGATTAGTTGTGGGAAAATATCGGGGAAATAATGTGTTTTTCGTGATTTTTTTGTTTTGTTAACAATGTGGTTAGAGAGCCAGGGAGAAATCCAGAAAACTTGCTGTGTCGCCAATTATGTTTATATTTTATATATATATATAAAAATAATAATTCAGGCACTTTTCCGTTATACGTACACCATTGTCACCAAACATACATACATACATACATTTTGGCACAGTGTCCATATAACAGAAAAGTACTAAAGTTCATGGTTTAAAATCGCAATAAAATATCATGAAATTTATTGATTAGTTGTAGGAAAATATCGGGGAAATAATGTGTTTTTGTGAGATTTTTTGTTTTGTGTTGTTGCGTTTAATTGTAAGCATTCATTATAATTTTCAGTGCATTATTAAATTGAAATTTTTGTTTAAAATATGTAAACAAAACAGTGACCAGAAACCTGCACAATTTCTAATATAGATAGATAGATGCATGCATGTAGTACTTTTAATTATTTGGTAAAAATACTGTGATCGTCACTGAGAAAACCTGAATTTAACCTAAAAGTAATTGTCGAGTGTTTAAGCTGAAATTTCATTTTACGAATACAGTATTTCAAATGTTTTAATAATTACATTCAGCTGTAAGTTTGAAATATTAAAAGTAAAGGCCAAGTAAATAATTAATAATGCATAACTAAAAGTAATTGTCGAGTGTTTAAGCTAATTTCATTTTACGAATACAGTATTTCAAATGTTTTAATAGTTACATTCAGCTGTAAGTTTGAAATATTAAAAGTAAAGGCCAAGTAAATAATTAATAATGCATAAGTAAAAGTAATTGTCGAGTGTTTAAGCTGAAATTTCATTTTACGAATACAGTATTTCAAATGTTTTAATAGTTACATTCAACTGTAAGTTTGAAATATTAAAAGTAAAGGCCAAGTAAATAATTAATAATGCATAACTAAAAGTAATTGTCGAGTGTTTAAGCTGAAATTTCATTTTACGAATACAGTATTTCAAATGTTTTAATAGTTACATTCAGCTGTAAGTTTGAAATATTAAAAGTAAAGGCCAAGTAAATAATTAATAATGCATAACTAAATATGTATAATGATGAGATTTTTTTTTTCTTGAATTATTCAGTGAAACTCGCCTTATAAATGTACGCAAATAATTCACATCAAAATCTTAAAATAACAAAGTTTTCTTTCGTGTTTAGCTATGCTTAATAACCAAAAAAGCTTGATTAATACAAAAATTATTTGGTAAAAATACTGTGATCGTTGCTGAGAAAACCTGAATTTAATCATATCACACAGAATTACATATTAAAAGTTTAAAAAACTGAAATTTTACACTTAATAGTTTGTTTACATCGGAAACGACTCGCGGAATTTCGTGCCACGAAATCTCTCTCTCTCTCAAAAAAAGGGTTAGTTATAAAAAAATTCAAAGTAGTAAAATACATACGACTTAAAAAGAAAATAAATATGGTAAAATGAAAAAATACTTTAATAAAAGAAGTCCATAAAGTTTCAACAACCGAACAACCAAATGGAATCGTAATACACATACGCTTCTAGAGAGAGGAAAAAGCCTTCACCTCATTGGCTGAAACATCGCGCCTGAAGATAGTAAAAGCCTCTAGCTGATTAGCTGAATGCTCGCGCATGCGTATAAATAGCATTTTTGCACGAAAAACTAAAAAGCAGGTTAGCTTTAAGTATATGGATGACTCTGAAATTGCACTGTGTATTATTCACTAAATTTTGGAATTTCTGACAAACCAAATTCTTTTGCAAAAAAAACTTGGCCATAAAAGATGAAAAAATTGTGGAAAATATAAGTGTCATAAATACAATCCATTTACCTCAGCTTTATGTTTAGTCTTGATATCTTCAATTTCCCTTAAAAATTGATTTAATTGGGCTGTTTTTTCATTCACAGCTTTCTGTAGTTCTACAATATTCGCTTTCAATTCTCGTTTATCTTCTAAGTGGTGCTGACATTTCAATTTCAATTGCTGAAATGCTTCATCTAATGCTGACATTTCTTGGTTAACTTGCTCTTTTTCGGTAGTTATTTGCTCGATTTTATATTCTAAGTCAGATATTTGTTTATGTGCATTGTTTTTGGCAACCTGAAAAGAAAATTATTGACTTAAATTATATACATCTCATAAACATCCATTCCATATAATTTAGATTCATAATAAACAGAAAGAATACAAATTAAAAATACAAATACATTTGGCTTAACATGTAGGGGGTGGGAGACAGCAAAATTCCATTTGAAGTAATTTTTGTTAGTGGTGGTGGTGTTAATGGAGGAGCTATAATGATCTCGAAGGAAGGGGTCCTTGATGGGCACATGTGACGCTACTTTTCTATGAAGTAGTGACAGTCTAAATAATGACCGACCTTCGCTACTTTGCAGAAAAGGCAGCATATGTGCCCATTGAGGGTCCCTTCCTTTTTAATGCTAAGCAGAATGGTAGTAGGCCCGATTACAGAAAATGCCACCAGAAAAATTTAAAAGCCAAATTTAATGAGTTTAAGACATCACCCAGTGGGTTTGGGCAGGCTGGGGCATTTAATACATATAACAATCACAGTGGCTTCAAGATCATCATTACTTTTTATTATGAACGATTATCTGTACAAAGGACGGAGGGGGGAGGGGAGGAACTGCCCTTCATGAGGAGAACATGGGTGCAAGAAGTCCATCTGAGCAAAAACTGAAAACTTTTCTGAGTGTTAGGAATAACCAAATGAAAATAGGCTAGAAGACTTGCATTATGGCTAAAAATTGATATCTTCCAATAAAAGGAAGTGATAAGTTCTTGATAGTTAAATTGCTATTATTTAAGTAGGTAAAGTAGACTTTACTATGAGCCAAAAATCTCTTCAAGACTGAATGTCTTGCACCGATGGAGGAGAACCTAACCCATATTTACGTAAAGTTCGAAGGAAACAACCAGCAATTTTTAAAGCAGTAAAAATTAAGATTTGTAACAGTCAGAAATTCAAACAATGTGAGATTTTAACATTCCAATTCCAGCTTAATCCAGAATACATTCCCATTTTAGATATTTCTTTTTAATCAGCCTTGTGATTGGCTGATTCTTTGGATAGAAGTTAGCAGATTTTTTTTCTCCCTTTTTCTTGCACATTATATCTAAAAATGATATGGCAAATTTTTAGACAGCATCAATCATAAGTATACAAAATAATGTAGTGTTCTGTGCCTAGTCAGCGTGAAAATACATATTCTTCTTTCCTTTCCATTTGCAGTTAATTAGATGCCGGCTCTAACATTGTTTTGTGCCAGATATGCATTGAAATTGTGCAGACAATCAAATAAGGTTTGAAAGTAAAATTAGTAAAGAATTACACATAAATTAAATGAGGTTTATAGCAGGATTTCAATTTTTGTGCACACTAATGAAACTGATATAGAATTCCCACTCCTGCATATACTATCAACTGGTTAAACTATTTGTAGACTATTGCAACAGTTAAATTAACTGAATTAGAATTTTTGAGCTAGCAAGACCAAACTTATGTTTTATTTTTCATACACTTTGAAACTTGAGCACTAGTAAAATGTGAATCATCAAATTCTAAAAACCAAATAAAATTTTTAAAAAATAATAAATTCACAATTTTTTTAATTATAAATGTCAAATATAAACAGATATAACTTTAAATATAAACAGATATAATATAACTTTAATTTTAACTACTTTCTAAAAGCTTTTAACAAAGTTATGATTTATTTCTAACAAAAAATAGAACAACAAGAAACGGATGTTGTAAATATGAAAGTTCACAATTTAACTCTTAGCAACAGCTGCAAAGTGTTAAATAATAATCCCTTATATTCAATTTGAACTTTGTTGATAAAACATTAAACAACATAGATCAATTAAGACAAGAGAAAAAAATCCCCCTTGTGATTTTTATACCTCACACTTAGCACTACATTTGAGGTTAAACAACAAAATAAACATGTATCAGAAAATCAGGAAAAATGAGCAAAAAATCAAGAATCTCCTGGAAAAAAAAAGAAGAAGTATAGCAAATCTGGAAATGCACATAATGTTGAATTTGTATATGTTTCATGTCAGGGTCTATGCAAAATTGATTTTCAATAACCAATTAGAGCACAGAAATGGCTAATATTGTTAATTACAATATGGGTACGTATTACTTGATGTAACTTAACTTTTATTATAACCATATTTACCTGTGCATAATGCACATTTTGCTTCTAAAAAATTAGGCACAAAAAGTGAAGGGTGCAGTATACACTTTTCGACAGCTATATGAAACCACATACATTCATTAAGTCACTGAATACAGTGTAATAGAATATGTGATACATTATATAGTAGTAGTAAATAAAATAAGTGAAATAATTGTATTTTAATAAGTGAAATAATTACACTGTTTGTGCGTTATGAATGGTATAGATTTCTGGGGTCAAGAAATGCCATATTTATTCGCATATTTTGTGCTAAAAGTAGGCGCATAAAATGTGTTTTTTTTTTTTAAGATTATTTTTCTCAAATAAAATATTTGAGTAAAAAGAGAAACAACTATCTATTCTATATTTCAATCCATTCCTGAAAGTCTGCTTCATTCAGAGCTATGAAATATAAGATTAGATGGATAAGGCATCAAATAGATATTGAATTATAAAAAACAAACTTCCCATTTTCGGTAATATGCAGACTTCAAAAGAAAAAAAAAATCGTGAAAAATTCCAAAGTTACTGTACACATTCTGAATAAACATTATTGAAAAGAGAACAAAATTTACTATATCAGTGGGGGGGGGGGGGAGGGGAATTTAAATTGGAAAGCTTCAATGAATGAGTCAAAATCAGAGATGAATTTGGAAGAAAATCAGGGAAATACACAATCTGTTCTGTTCAATATAAAATAGTAATTAAAAAAAAAAAATTGGGTTGATTGATTTTTCTAATCATCTCGCGTACAACCACACACACATCTTTAAAAAAATAAAATAAAATAAAATTTAGTATAGATATGCATATGCAAAGTTCTGAAAACCAAAAATCCATAGTATTTGTTTCAATCAAAACTTATATTTTAAGAGTAAACATGTTTTGCACAAGTTTAAATTTTAAATAGTACTTGGTTATAGTTGAAAATAAAAAGAAAACAACATCACTTTTACTCAAATAAGAAAAAATATACATAAACTTCTTAAATGTAAAAAGAGGTTCAGTATATGATATTTTGATTAAAATAGGATGCTTTAAGATGATTTTAAAGTAACTATAAAGAACTTAGAAAAATTAGTTTTCACATAAATACATATAAAACAGTAAAGAAAGTTTTGAAAAATTCTTATTGGAGACAAAATATTGCTAATCAAAAGTATATAAGAGTCACAAAGTTTCAAAGATTCATCCTTATAATCAATCTGAGGGTAGCTTATCATATAAGCAGGACTAGCACTAGGATTTTTCAAAATTTTAGGAATTTATTCCCAAATTTTAGGAAAATTTTAGGGGCATTTGCGATATTTTTAACATTACATGTATGTAATAACAGTATTTTTGTGCTAGTCAGGCACATGTGGTACACTGCCAAAGAATATTCCCATCATTCCAATGAATTCAGCCCTTGTTCCATGTGCTTGTGTTGTTTGTTGCGAATGAGGGCATTTAAATTTGTGCAATATAACCGGCTTCATATTACAAATCGTTTTGACAATTTATGCTTACTGCAGTTGAATTAATTAGAATTTTGAGTTCTTGGATCATTGAGCCTAACCAGAATGAATGCTCTCCTTTTCTCTCTTTTGGATGTTCTTGGTGAACCTAGAGAACAAAGAGGCAGGAAGCAGGGGTGATTATGAGAAAAAAAAATTCTGAAGCTCACAGAAAAACTTCTGAAAGGTTTTTTTTCACACTTCTTTGTCGAAATTTGCATTTTTTCCCCGCGATATTTTGACGAAACATGCATTTTTTCGTGATTTTTTCATGAAATTCGCCTTATTTGCACGATTTATGGACAAAATCTTTTGACAGAATTCGCATTTTTTTTTCGTGATCTTTTGATGGAATTTACATTTTTTGCGATCTTTTGACGGAATTCGGATTCTTTTTCGCAACTTTCACGGAATTTGCCTTTTTTTCGCAACTTTTTGACGGAATTTGCATTTTTTCCCCGCGACCTTTTGACGGAATTTACTTTTTTCGCGATCCTTTGACGAAATTCGTGATTTTCTGCAATCTTTTGACAAAATTTGCGATTCTTAGATGAAATTTGCATTTTTCCCACAATCTTTTGACGAAATTTGTATTTTTGTGCGATCGTTTGACGAAATTTGCCTTACATGCACGATTGATTGACAAAATTTTGCGATCCTTCAATGAAATAGTTTTTTTTTTTTTTCACAATTTTTTTATATTTGCGTTATTTCAGCGATTCTTAGACAAAATGATCTTTTTCCCTTGATTTTTGAATGAAATTCGAGGGTTTTTTTACGATTTTTTTAAATCGAAATTCATGTTTATTCTGCGATCTTTTTAAGAAATTCTAGTTTTTTTTTTTTCCCCCCGAGATGTTTTTAAAAAATTTGCGATCCTTTGAAGAAATTAGTGTTTGTCATGATCCTTAGATGAACTTTGGAGTTTTTCTCAGGATTGTTTGTCGAAATTAGCTTTTTTTCCCTTACGATATCCTTGGATGAAATTTAAGATTTTTCCCGATTCTTTGTCGAAATTTGCTTGTTCCCACGATCTTTTGATGAAATTTAAGTTTTTTTTTCATGATTTTTTGACGAAATTTGCATTGTTTTAACGATCTTTTGACGAAATTTGCATTATTTTAGTGATCTTTTGATGAAATTTGCATTATTTTAGCGATCTTTTGACGAAATACGCGTCTTTTTCGGTGACCATTTGACGAAATTCGCGATATTTTTCGGCGAAATTTTGGGCAATTTCGAATTTTTAGGAACAAGAAGAAAATTTTAGGAGAATTTTAGGAATTTTAGGGGATAAAATAACAGTTAGGAAATTTAGGAATTTTAGGGGGAATGCGAGCCCTGTATAAGATACAACTGAACACATCATACTAAAGAACAAGTGCCTGATTTGCAGTTTGTACCCTTCAGTCACTGTCTATTTGACGGTAAAATAATATAATATTGAAAAATGTGCCAAGAAAATTAGGAGAAATATGTTAAAAATCAGAAGTGTATGAAACCATGCAAGTCTCCTGCCAAAATTGAGAAACTTGAATATGAAAAAAAAAAACAGCAGATATATGAATATATAAAACAAACATGACATGGCATTTAAATGTGAAAACAGTTTAAATACCATATTTTCATCCTGCAGTTGTTGCAGTTGATCCTTATAGCGAGCAACTTCTCTCTGAGACAAGGCTAGCTGCTCTTGAAGAGACACAACTTTCTCTTCCACTTTCTCCTTGTCTTTACGAGTCTCTTGAAGAAGAGCATTCAGTTCAGAAGTGGCACCAGCTTCACGCTCTCTTTGGAGTTCTAATACCTGAAAAAGAGAAATTAAGTTTCATCACTCAGTTATAGAAACTCAAATTAAGCAAAAAATTCCTTTAACACACTTGACACATCAAAAATATTTATGGAGATACATATTTGAACTTGATATTAATAACATCAATTTACATAAAACATGCATGAATCAAAGTGTATTTTGAATTAAAAATTTAAAGAAAAACGTCCATTAATTACAGTTACACAGTGATGCACTTACTTAAATTAGAAACATACCTATAAAATTTCATAGTATGAATCTGTAGGGAATCTCACATTGTTTGTGTTTTGCAGCTGGCATTTTAGTTTGCTGTGGGAGCGATTTTTGTTTTTATCCAGTGCTGTTACGTTATCACTCCCGTGAGCACGTTTCCTCCACGAATGCAGAGCAAGACTCAGATTGACTCGCCAATTCAGACATGGATGATGTTGCATTGTTGGCTTATTTTGTTCCTCCCTTTAGATAATGGCAGTTTCATTTTCAGTGCATGATTTTAAAGTTTTCCCGAATTAACTTTTTGGACCCTCTTTAAAAAAAAATTGATTTCTGATCGTACTGGTCAGAGTCCTTTGAGTTTGTACCATTGATTGCTGAGGTAATGATGATTCTTAGCTGCAGAGATTGTCATTTATCAAATTTAATAAAGATGATCAATGTGCAAAGAATTTTTAAATATTTCTTCAAGATGAATAAGTTTTCTAGAATATTTTTCAGGCAGATTCTTATCATATATTATAATACAAGCAAATATTGTCTGTGTGTATATATGCAAATTTTATTTTAAAAACGGCTCTAACGATTTTAACGAAATTATGTATCCTACTGTTTTCGGGTATCAGAAGACCTTTGGGCTAGGTCATGTGTTCGAGAAAATTCGATTAATGGGTCATTTTGGGGTCAATACGGGTCAATGCTTCAATGGGAATGAAAGTTGAAACAGTTATTAAGTTGTTAAACAGTTGGCAGTAAACAAAGTCAAAGTTGGTAACATCTTGCCAAATTTGGCAATATTTGATGAAATATTGACGACATTGGCAGGAAAATAGACTTTTAAGATTATCAATGCCAAAACACAACACATGCTTGGCACAAAAAAAAAAAAAAAAAGAATGGTGCCAAACCTGGCGACATTTGACAAAAAAATTGGCTTTCAGAATCTAAAGGAATTGTCTAGAAATTCCCAATAGGAGCCGAGATACACGACTCAACCAATCAGAGTCCATAGAACTGATTGTTATAGGTTGTACATAGAATTTGTTATTTCGAGTTGAAAACAAAGCTAATTTTAACTGAGCATTGCTCGGTCTTCCCAGCTGGTATGGTCCTAATTTGTGCAATTCTAGTAATAAAAATATAGGCTGCTTACTTTTTGTTGTTCATTTTCCAGTTGAAGCTTTAACTGGGAGATTTCGATCTGAGATGCAGAAATCTGTTCTAAACTTTCATTATATTGCTTTTCTAATAAATGCTTGTCGGCCTTGATGCTTTCAACAGTAGATTCTAAAAGTCGCACTCTGTCCCTTAAAAGAATGATATCTGGTTGAGGATTTGTGTTGTTCTTTGTAGCCTGAAGTTCAGACATTAGCTCCTCTTGTTTCATTAGAAGAACATCATGCGATTCTTGAGCTTTCTGAAATTATCAATGAGCATAAAATATAAATGTTAAAAAAAAACGCATAAAGAACTGTTAAAAAAAAAAAAATTAATTATTTCAATAACAGGATGATAAACAAAATTGACTAATGGAGTGAATAAATATTTTCTTAAGTTTGATATATTAAAATTAGGGTTTTAAACCAGAACTGATATGGAGAAAAAAAAAATCCTTGATGGAATGAAAACCAAAACTGAACCGAAGTACTTTAACTCATTAGGCACCGCTATATTGTATTAACCTATTTTTTTTATGGAACAGTTGTTTTTTCTTTATGAATAAAAAAGTCTTTAAAATACTTCTAGAGAAAAAAAAATAATAATAGATCGAATATTTTGGAGAAACAGCATGTTCCCAAAATGAGATAATGATAAATGAGTAAATGAATTTTTTTTTTTTTTTTTTTTTACTTATGGGTCATTCCATGCTAAATGAGCAAATCAGCTGTGGCTGACATGTCATAGATTTTAATGAAAATCAGCATATAAGTAGATCATATTTATTTATGAGTAAATGTGAAATAATAGATTTCAGGATTGTTTATTTAAGTATTAAAATTTACATTAAAAGTGGATATAAAATCGAGGTTTTGTCTACATGCTTGAAATTTCAATTTTCATTATTAGCCGTAAGAGTGGAAAGACTTTATCAAAAATTGTTTATTAATAAGAATGAATAATAAGTAATAGATTGGAGTAATTTAGTAACTGTCCTTTTATTCCTTAATGAGAAAAAAATAAATAATGAAAAATTTTGAGGGGAAAATTCGATATTTCTGTTATTTGTTTGAACATGAAGGAAACAACTTAAATTTTTTTAATTATTTGACGTTATAGATAAAAGTGTATATTTTAAATATAGAAACTTTCATACTTGCCTTCAGTTTATTTTCCTTCAACAATATTTTAAATTAGAGTAGAATAAATTATTGATTTAAACGGGGCAGTGGTTTAACAAACAATTATATAGTAATCAAAGCTCAATATAGATGGCACCACTACATTTTTTGTTTGCAAGATGGCAGAAAAGCACACAAATTTGAAGTGAAATAGCCCATAGAACGTAACAAATATTACCTTTTTGAACTCATTTCTGTTATATTAGGAATCAAAAGGCAATCTTGAAATTTTTTAAGCATATCATGGTCTTATTGAACTTTATGCTTATACAATATTATTAATGTCAGATTTTTCCTTCATTTGATTTTTTAAGTATACATAAGAAAAATTGTGATTTTGTAATTTTTTTAAAAGTTTCTAAGCAATTTTGAAGATGAAGAAAATAAAGGGCAACTTCCAAATTTGAGAAATTTGGTTTTCATATGTAACATTAATACATAAATTTCACATATGTTTTTAAATCCCTTTGATTTTTATAACGCTTTTAATTTTCTCAAAATTTTCAATTTTTACAACCAATTTAAGGTTAACTATGGTGTTACGAAATTATTATTACTAAATAAATATGATAATAACTGTCCACAGGTTACAATATTATGAAAAAATTTCATTTATGTTAAACTTTCAAGATATGGAACTTTGAACGATTCCATGCAAGCCATTCTATGTCACAAGTTTTTTAAATGTCCAGAACTGCCAAAATATTTTATTTTTTGTCAAGATGTTTTGTATAGCTCTATTTAAATATAAATTGAATCTGTGTACCAAATTTTATTAAAATCGGTTACTATGTGGCCACGACTTTTTAAAAATTTTTGCTCATTTTGCATGGAATGACCCTTATGCCTCCAAGCATTTATGATAGTTATTTCTCAGTTGTTTAGCTATAAAAGGAATACTATCATTCTGAAACTGATATTTTACAAAGAATTCATATAAATTAGTCCAACATCTACATTTACAATAAAAATTTAAAATAAAACTACCAATTCTATAAGCATTTTCATTATCAATCTATTTTTCATCATTACATCATTTTTGTCCTACTATTTTACATTAAAATGATTGAACAATTTATATGCAGAATTATATTGCATTTTTTTCTTTTTCTGAAATTGGTTTTTAGATTCGTCTGAACTTTCATCTAAAATATCAAGTCTGTGTTTAATACTTTGTCTTTTTTTAAACACTAAATCACATATTTCTTGATTGTCTGTTGATTTAGAATTTATGGAAAGTTCTACTTAAACAAACAATTTCCGAAATACCCAGAAAATCATCCAAATCTTCAATCATCTTCCATGTAAAATAGTTAGAAAAAAATAATATAATGATGAGAAAAAAATAATATAATGATGAAAAATAAAGAGATAAGTAATGAAAATGCTTATGGTACTTGTAGTTTCTTTTTTTTTTTTTCCTTTCATATTAGAAATGTAGAAATTGGACTAATTTATATGAATTCTTCGTAAAATATCAAGTTTCAGAATGATATTATCCTTTTTATAGATAATAAACTGAAAAAACTACCATAAATGAACAGAGGCATATGTAAATTTTTTCAAAACAACTATCCCCATTCAGCGGCATTGCTCCCATTTTGGGAACAACTTGTGCTTTTGGTAATGTGATTGATCTATTATACATATTAAATCCGGATTGGTGTTACTTTATATAATAGAGAGTTATTATAAACATATTTTAACTAAAAATATAATTTTTATTATAAAGTTTTTTTTTAAATATTTCTTTCGAATGCAGCCAAAAAGCTAAATTTCGCCTTTTGTAGCACATTTTAAAAAAATTAAAAATTCAAATGAAACTTAAAATTACAGAAGTCCTCTCATATATTCAAAATGCAAATAACATGAAACTTTCAATAATATATAAAATACTCACTTTAGAAAAAAAAAATCTTAAATCAACATTCCCAAAATGGGAGCAGTGGCACTTAATGGGTTAAACAAATCAGATAAAAAATTATTATAGCTTCAGTTGAAACACAAATAACTAGATTCAACTCCCTATAATCCACAAAGGTTGTATGCATTATAGAATTTTGCGGATTACAAACAGGTCATTGTTTGTTTACATTTTTCTTTTACAGATACAAAATGAATTTTCACCATTAATGCATGAATGAATATTAAAATGGAAAGATAATGATTTCAATTAATTTTGCAATAAAATGTTTTTTTTCAAGGTTAAAAGTGTTATCAATTTCACAAAATCTATAATTTAAGTATAATCAATCAAATACATAGAAATTTAAATATACAAATCCAAATACACATTCATCACCGATTAATTTTAATTTTAAAAAAAACATGATGTAATTGTTGTTTAAATACTTTAGATGTTTTTGAAAATTTTATCTTCAAGTTATGCAAAAATGTGATTTTTTGTCCTTTTTTTTTTTTTTTTAATTATTGCTTAATTTATGGTTCAGAGAAAAGCAAGGATTAAGCTGAAAATTTGATTAAAGTAATGAAAAAAAAAATAACTTTCTATAAAATGATAATAATTAAAAACCTTTTTTAGCATTTTTTTTTTTTAAATTTTTTTAAATTTCAACTATAAATTCTTTTTATTACATCCAAATATGTGGATCTACAGATATCTACAAATTAAAGGGGGTTGACTATTTTTTTTTTTTTTTTAATATGGAAGCAGCTTTAATTGTCTTATTTTTTTTTTTTTTTTTTTTTACTCTATATTTTAATTTAGAACTTTGAATTTTAACTACCATGCCAAATTGTATAGTCGTCATCTTCTCATCTATGTATTTTTCTGGAATATTTTGCTTCTAACTACAGCGTACAATTAAGCACCAAATCTTGCTCAAGAACCACTTTTTGCATTATGCTAATTATTCAAATAAATTACCCAATTATGACAGTTTAAAGTTTGGAACTCCTAATGCTAAATTCATTTGCAATCATTGCAAAACAGATTGTAAATTGAGCAGTTTTTTATGCATAAATCGAGAACTACTGGATGTAATGAAATAGGTATATTTAAATCTCCTAGAAATTGATTTCTATTAAAAAATTTATAGGTTACACTTTATATATATATTTTTTAATTAATTTCTAAAATATATATATTTTTGATAAAAATATAAGTTGTAACCCATGAACTTTTTTACAGAAATCAATTTCAAGCTTCAAATATGCAAATCCAAAATTACAGATTATTCTTCTAAGTAGTTCTTGAATTATATCGCTTTACATTTTCTGATTAAATAAATAGTAATCTGTTTCCTTCCAAAATTTTTGTTACTATATACATTTATTACATCCCTCCAGAAAACTTAACTATAACAGTAGAATATGTTACCATAACCAATGAATTTTGATGCGAACAGCTTTATCCTGCAACTTTTAAGATGGGAGTCATATCTAGTATTTTTTAATTTTTCAGCAGGGTACCTTATAGATAATCTTCTATAGTCTGAAAACACTGACAAAACATTCAGCCACGGTTATTGGATGAAAATCGTGAATGAATTTGATGGCACGACAGTTTATAAATTTTTGCCGTTAAACCTTAAATACCATTGTTTGCCGACAGTTATTTTTTCTATAGAAGTAAATCAACAAGAAAATAGACAAATCCAAGAAAAAAAAATACTTTTTCGATTATACCAACACCATGCCAAAAAGTATGTTATTGCACAATTTATTGCAACCCTGACCGTGCAAGGGATTTTATTGCAAACCGTGCCAAACATTGAGACTCCCTATTTATTGAAAATGAATTTTTTTTTATTATTATTTAATCATAACATGCAAAACATCCCATTTTGCTGCTTTTCAAATCGAAAATATTTTTTATTATATTGCCACTTGCTGACGCTGAGATGGATTTTACCATTTGACAACAAAGCAGCAATAAAATTGTTTCAGGACAATGGAATTATATATAAAGTCTTTTTTTGCAAGATGAACATTTCACAGTAAATCACAAATGTAATTTTGCTGACCCTAACAGTGGATGTTTACCCAAGCTATTGAGAGATTATCAGACATCGCAAAATGGCAAATAAAAATCATTGCATCACTGTTCGTTATTATGTACAAATCCTATCTTATAGATTTTATGTGGCAATGTAATGCTTTCATTAAAAAAATAATTAAATGTTTACTTGAATGCTAACAGACATTTACAATTTCATGCCTGCAGTTTAAACTAATTTTTATTTTATTCATATTTTATTGATTAAATTAATTTTTATTGGTACTTTTCGGTTAGCCGGGCGTCAGTGATATATATACATGTATATATACACATATATATATTTATATACACATATATATATATATACATACATACATAGTATAGTTAGAAAAGAAAGTTATAATAATAGCGATAACTATGAGCTGTTGAAATCGAGAGTTTCAGTGATGGAAAACAGGGTTAAGGCACTATATAAAAAAGTTAAGTTAAAGCAGAAAAGTCAAACTTTCCCATATCTTGTTCTAGTGCCAAAGTTTCATAAAAAACCAGTGAAATTTAGAATTGTAACTTGTGGGTATGGTTCATACCTAGAGTCTGCTAATAAGAAATTGTTGGGAGTTTTGAGTGGTGTGTTTGATAGAGTGTTGAGTACGGAGTCCACATTTATTATAAAAAACAGTTACATTTTATTAGACAAATTGAAAAGATATCAAAATATAAAGAGTTTCTTTGCATATGATTTTGCAGACCTATACAGTACAATTAACCTACTGGACTTAAAGGAAAAGGTTATAGATTTTTATAATAAAAACGGCAATATAGATAGCGATAAAGATTGGTTTATTAACTTGTTTCAATTGGTAGTACAAGAGAATTACTTGTATGAGGGGAGCAGAGTATTTAAACAGATCCGTGGAATCCCAATGGGGGGGAGTTGCAGTTCAATTTTAGCTGACATCTACTTACATATATATGAGAATAACAATAATTTAAATAGAGACATATTGAGTTATAGGTATATTGATGATGTTATAATAGTTGGATTAAATAACGAAAATGTAAACCTAGATTTTAAATATTATCCAAATACTTTAAAACTAGAACTCTCCTCCCGGAATATTAAAAACATCAATTATCTGGATGTGAATTTAGTGTTGGAGAATGACAATTTAATAACAAGGGTTTACGACAAGAGAAATGATTTCGATTTTAAAACTTTAAAAATCTTAAATTTTGAATCGAACGTGCATATTTCAGTATTTAGAAATGTATTTACAAACGGTTTAGTTCGTATTGAAAGGTTATGTTCAAGATTTGGCGATGCGGTTGGCGAGTTCATGGAGTGGATAAACATGGCATTGATGCAAGGTTACCCTGTGAACTTTGTAAGGAGAAACACGATCAATTTTATAGGTAGAAGTAAATATAGAAATGAAATGAATTCATTTTTGAATGCTAAGGGTGGTCTTGATCAGTTGTTGGATGGGTTCAGATAGAGTTGGTTGCTGCTGTGTGTAGCTTGGTATTTTAGTTGATATTTTGAATTAATTTGGTCTCGGCAGGAGAAGGGGGACGTTGTTAACGTAGAAGCCGGTTTTAACCCTGCAGCGCATGTTGTTAGCCATGCCCTCCTGCCTTCAGGTTTAATTTTCCTGGTATTGATTTTTCGTTAGTATTTTGAGTTTGGTTATTTTTGTTTTATAGTTTTAATTGGTTATAGTTTAGAGTTCAGTTGATATATTGTTATTTGTTTTTGGCTATATAGCGTGGTTAATGTAAATGTATAATTGTGTTTTAGTACATACATACATATATATATATGAATATGTATATACATACATATTTATATATGTACATATATCACTGGCGCCCGGCTAACCGAAAAGTACCTTTTTATTTTATTATAATATTTTTTTTTTTTTAAGCATATTATTTGTATTGATTTAATAAAATAGTTTGTTAAAGTCTAATTTTCAAACGTTACAATTTTTACATGATTCCTTTTGCGCTAACAATGTTGATTTTTTCCAATATTTCATTTTGCGTCAACTATTACGCTTGGAGACAATAATGTTGTCATGATGAAAAAGTGCCAAAAAAAAATTACGCTGAAAACAAATTATGTAAACAAGACTTATAAATCAAACCATACCTTCAAAAGATCTACCAAGTTACACTCTCTCTCCGATGCAGATAAAGGCTGCCCTTCTTCGTTATGTTGCTGAAACAAGAGTTGCTTTAACTGGGTTATTTGGGTGCGACACTCTTCGAGTTTTTCTGTCTGTGAACAGAGGGACTCTAATAGAACGGCTTTCTCTTCCGACATTCTATCATTTTCCATCTGAAGGTAGGATATCTGGTCTTGTAGGTCAGTTAGCTCTTGGAGGGTAGCTTGAAGTTCTTCATTTGTACTATAAAAAGGGAAAATTAAGCTATAGTTTTAATATTACAAGCATAAATTTACCACTTATTAAAACATTTGCAGAAAATGTACTATAGTTCATCGAAGATCAAGTGAAAATCACAGTAAAGATGAGGGTTAACTTATGACAGGGAGATCAGTTTTTCATTTATTTTGTGATTTTATAAAAATAATTTGTTTTTCAAAATACAAAATTAGGAAATTTATGACCTATGAAATATTTCAAATTTAAATAAATTAATTAACAATTACATTTAACTCATACATTAATTATACAAATTAAACATTAATTTTGATTTTTTAATGATTTTTTTTTAATTATTGGAGAACTTGACAATCACAATCGATAGGATCTACATTAATGGCAAACAAATCAATTGTGCTGTCAACATTGGTTTTTTTTTTTTCTGAAAGGATTTAATGTTATTTTTTTATGGTAAAATATACCAAATATAAACCAACACTGATTAAAGGAAAAAAAAACTATTCTTTTTACAGCAAAGCAACAATTTTTCCTTTTCAACAGCATGTCTTAAGAAAATCTATTTTATAAGTAAGATTCCAATTAACATTTTATTGTAAAGAATTAATCTCTAACAGGTTTTTCTAAAAGGTTATCTTTTGACGAATCGATAATACTTTTTATCAAAAACAAACAATAAATGCATTTTCAGGGGGTTTCAAAAATTTTGGTCTCTTTAAGGCCCTTTCATGAAATTCCATCTGATATAAAGCAGGTCCCTTCACAAAATTCCTCCTAATAAAAAAAGCCCTATCACAAAATCCCATTTTATAAAAGCAAACTTCTTATTTTGTTAGAATTTGAAGCAGAAATTGCTATTCGATTGGAAATTATGTCCTCTTGCAATTTATATTTATTTTAAAAAATAAGCTTAGGAGATTGTTTTTATACCAAAATTGCACTAAACTCTGAAATTTTCAATACAAAACACCTAATTTTGACAATGGTAATATAATTTGTTTAAAAAACATTTTCAAATTATGTTCGAAATTCCTGGAACACAGAATAGCAACAATATTAATAACTTGATTAATTTTAATGCAATTATCCTAATTGGTAAATACTAATATTAATGACTACTTGGACAATTGTGTACAGAAACACCAAATGAAAAAATTTTCTCTGCCAATTACATTCAAATGAAGATTCAGTGAGAAAATCGATGTAGTTTAGCATGAAAGAAACAGATGATAAAAGAAAATCATAATTTTAAAGCTCTACAAAGAAAAAAAACTTAGATTTTTAAAAACATATGTGTAATTTATTAAACCAAATTAAATTTCTAAAGATTTTTGTAAACAAATGTACAACATCAGTATAATTTTTATAAAAATAAGCAAATAAAATGCCAACCCAACATAGGCTCGGGGGGAAGAATTTAGAGATCTGCATGTGCTAGGCAATAGTGGTTTTCATATTTGTTGGGTCATACACAGGTCAAACTTTTAGCTTATGTACCTGGATGGGTCTGGGCCTGGAAATTTCAGCCCGCGCAGACCTTTAGAATACAGAATGAAATCCAGGCCAGGCTCAACCCAGAAAAAAATAATTCTGGCCCAGCCTGGTCTGAGTATGCCAAAAAAAAGTAAGGCCCAGGCCAGAAAGAGAAGACCATGTCTGACCAGTGCCTGGAATGAAAACTGGCCAGAGCCCCACAGGCTGGACTTCATTCCAGGCTAGTGCAGACCCTTTATTAGCTGAAGGGTGGGGGCGATCGCTCTTCCCCCCCCCCCATTTTAGATCCACCATTGAGTGATATACAGTTAACAGACTGACATTAAAATAACTTCAAGAAAATGTTACAAAAATATTGAAAGAACATTTAAATGAAATAAGAGTAGTTACCAATGGTTTGTTTCTTCCATTTGCATGATCTTGTCTTGTAGACATGCAAACGACATCTCACTAAGGCTACTGCTGCTTCCCCTTTCCCATTCTGACAGGCTTCTGCCAGTAAGAGGAAGATTAAGACCTGATGCCTCGCCAAATTCAGTGTCCAGGGACTTAGGTCCATCACTAGAGTTACTCTAGAAGAAGAAGAAAAAAAATATAAATAAATAAAATTAATATTTTAAAAGCATAATAAGTCAGGCTGGTTTAAGGATCCAGATTCATGAGTGCAAGTAGCCCTTCCATGATAAGACTAAAATATTTCAGGGGGGTAATGGGTATTACTCAATGAGCTAGAAGATTTCAATGTGTCTTGTACAGTCAGCCAAAAGAAAAGAACATCCTATATTTTTAACTCTTTCCAACATAGTTGAAAACTTGTGCTCTAACTCGTGTAAATATACTCGAATTGCCATGCAATTGATATATGAAGTGGTTGTAGTTCGTGTACAGAGATACTCAAAAGAATTACGTTATAGTATGGCTTATGGTGAAAAATTGTTTGTGGTATATTTTAATAATGTTGCACTATTTCAATGATATTGAAATTGATATAATCACTGAAGTGCACTACACGATGTTTACTGTAGAATAGGGTGTGCAAAGCATTCATCATTCATTTACAGGGTCACACAAAATAATTTGGTTACAGAACTATCTACGAATAATAATTGCTGGAAGCGAGTTTTCAGCTGTCATATGCATTTTCAAATTTAACATTTTTTTTTTCTATGTTACTATGTGTGTATTAATTCTATAGATCATATACAGGGCTGCACAAAAGATCTTGAGTACATTTTCGTTCATAGACTGAACTTACTGAAGGAGGATGTTCAACTGTGCTATGTGTTTCCCAACTAAACTAAATTTTAAAATACTATGCATTATATGTACAAATTTATAAATCCCATAAGGGCTGCATGAAATAATTCAGATATTTTTCAGACAATTGATGGTAATTGCTGAAATTTAGTTTTCAAATGTAGTGATGGGCATAACGATTATTTTGATTATTCGAATGAATCATTCGGGTATGTGCAGAAGCATATCTGTCAGATTTCAATTTTTTTTTTAAAATTCAATTACTACCAGAAATTTAGAAAAAAAAAAAAAGAAGTTTCTGATTTCAATTAGAATTAGATGCCAGATAAAAGTGAAAAATGTGTTTCGTAACAAAACACATTTTTCATCTTTATCTGGCATGCCCGAATGATTCATTCGAATAATAAAAATAATCGTTATGCCCATCACTATTCAAATGTGTTATGAGTTTTTCAAATTGTTTACTTAGACTAGGGGTGCACAACCTTTTTAAGCGAAGGGCCACTTACAAAAATGACTGGGTTGTCGAGGGCCACCATTAGAAAATACGGTAGATTTAGCACCCAAGGTTCCTTCCTTCCAGTCAACGTATTCAGTTCTGTTGGCAATGATATATCAACAGTTTATGTTTGTATTTATACAAGATATATAGCTAAGATTATTTTCAAAGAGTGAAAATACTCCTTGACTTTATTTGAAGGAATAAATTTAGCTTTAAAGATTGCCAGTGCCGAAAAAAAAATTCTGCTTTCATGAATGAAGGTGGAGGTCAGCCTAAAAGTTCATAAAATTGCCAATTTTAAAAGGAGGGTTAGCTCCCTATACTCAACCAGCTCCTTAGTCAGCATAACCCAATTCAGTTGGAATAAAGGATGGAAAAAACTTTAATTTTTTTTCCATGCGCGATTGACAATATTCATAGTTTTTTCCTATTGATTGACGAAATTCACGATTATTACGCACACGTTCGGCGAAATTTGCGATTTATACGCACCCGATCGGTAAAGTTTGCGATTTTTACGCGCCCGATCGGCAAAATTTGCAATTTTTTTCACATCCGATCGGCAAAATTTGCAATTTTTCGCACCCGATTGGCAAAATTTGCGATTTTTACGTGCCGATTGGCAAACGCGATTTTTATGTGCCGATCGGCGAAATTCATGATTTTTACATGCATAAACGGGAAAATTCATGATTTTTACGCGCCCGATTGACGGAATTCACGATTTTTATGCGCCTGATCGGCAAAATTTGCGATTTTTACGCGTTCGATCGGCAAAATTTGCGATTTTTACACAGACAATCGGTGAAATTTACAATTTACACGGATCCGATCGGCAAAATTCGCGATTTATATGCACCCTATCGGAAAATTTCGCGATTTTTACGGGCCCGATCGGCAAAATTCGCGATTTTTATGCATACGATCGACGAAATTTACGATTTATACGCACTGGCACTTGATCGGCAAAATTTGCGATTTATACGCACCCTATCGGCAGAATTCGCGATTTTTACGGGCCCGATCGGCAAAATTCACGATTTTTACGCAGTCGATCGGCAAAATTCACAATTTTTACGCAGGTGATTGGCAAAATTCACGATTTTTACGCAGGCGATTGGCGAAATTTACGATTTATACACACCCGATCGGCAAAATTCGCGATTTATATGCACTCGATCGGCAAAATTTGCAATTTTTACGCACCCGATGGGCGAAATTTGGCAAAATTCGCGATTTCTACGTACCTGAACGGCAAAATTCGTGATTTTTTTGCGTCCGATCGGTGAAATTGATCCGCGGGCCACCAGTAATCCGATCGCGGGCCACAGGTTGTGCACCCCTAACTTAGACATTATCTTTCACCCTATTAAACTGTGAAGTTTTGTGACAGTATTCTGAATGTGTTAGAAAATGTTTCATAATCTAAGCTTGATGCATGATTTTCCATTTTTGTTTATTCTCCAAATTGTCACAAAAGAAAACAGAAATAGCCATTCGACTGAAATTGTACCAAACTCTGAAATTTTCAATACAAACATGCAATTTTGACACCATATTTGGCTTTTTCAGTAAATTTTACATTACTATACCAAACAGGAAGTCATTTGCTCAAGTAGTTTAGGAATTATGGAAGTAAGTTTTGAACTCCTAATGTCAAATAATTTATCCATTACATGTAATAAAAAGCAATTTTTGGTACTTCTCCATTATCACGTTGACCACTTTCCATAAAAACAACTATCGTCAAATTATTCACCAAACTGTAGTGCCCAATAAACAAATCATCAAAAAATGCTGCCATTGATATTTTAAAAAAAAAACAAAAAAACTAACAACCCAAGAAATTACAAAAAAACCCATTTACTAAAGTATCATTTATCAGTAACTTTAAACAATAAAATCTACAATATATTAATGAAAGCAGAAACAAAAATAATTTTGGATATTTACTTATTTACATTATTTTTTCTTAATCATCCCTCTTGACTATTGGATAAATGTTCGTGATCGTGACGTCAGTTGAATTTGATCTATTGTACGTAACTGTGCATCAGAACATTTTTTAAATGCTTTTTCTCTTTTAATATCATGGTGCTGAAGACGTAATATTTATTTTGATTAATGAAATAACAAATAAATCAGTAAAACATCATTAAAATACATAATGTAGAATTAAAAATCACTTAATAGGATAACAAGCATGTGTAATGCATTTGACGTCAAGTGAATGTGACACCACGATTATGCATTTTTGGCATTAAATCCTATAGTTTGGCGATAGTTTTTTTTTTATGGAAAGTGGTCAACTAGACAATGGAGAAGTACCTAATTTTTTTTATACATACTCATACATAAACAAGCATAATAATTTATGAGTTTTGTTTTCATAGCTGTTTATATTTCATCATTGCAAAACAGATTGCAACGTGGGTGGTAGTTTTTTTTAAGTATAACTCAAGATTTACTTGGCAGAATGAGCTGTAATTAGGGATTTGCTTGTTTAAAGCTTCTAGAAATAGATTTCTGTCAAAAATTTTTAAGTTACAATTCATATTTTCCAGAAAATTAATTAAAAAAAATTAATATTTTCCCAATAAATTGAATCCACATTACTTTCTTTACAAAAAAAAATTCAATCTTTGACAAGTCTTTTGCTGCAAACTGCACACCAATAAAACAATGTTACATTTCTGTGAGTTTTTGATATGTGAACAGGAACAGACTTATGATACACCCTGTACTTCCAAAACAGATAAGAAAAATTTTTTAGAAGTTCAATGTTGACAAGTAAAAATAAACTGATCAATATGTACAATACACCTTTATTTTATCTATATATGTCTCTGAATTAAAATAGATTGAACATACAATAAAACAAAATACAGGTTGACAATGATGTAACTGGGTAAACTATATGAGGGGGTTTGAATGACAGTGGAGTAAGTCAAAATTTAGTAATTTGAGAAACTTGTCGTATATTGCCGTTGCATTAAGTGGTCCAACTTGTTTTGCCCTCTAGCAAGTCCCTAAGTGAACTATGACTTATTTGACTGTCATACTGAAAGATATTAATATACGGTGAAAATATGGTTATCTAGATTTTTTTAAATTTTGACTTACTCCACTGTCATTCTAACCTCCTTATATATATATATTTTAACAAAATTTATTTTAAAAGAAGTACTTTAACAATTTATAAAGGTAATTTGGTACTCCGTTCTTATAAGGGCCTTGCTACTTTTTAAAAATGCTGGGTACAATTAGGGCTCAAGCAAGTGAAATTTGTTGCCAAATAAAATATAAACAGCTATGAAAACAAAACTCATAAACTTATTATACTTGTTTATGTATGTATTAAAAAATTGCTTTTGATTATATGTATTGGATAAATTATTTCTGTTTGTATATAACAGCAGATAAATGAATTATGTATGTTAAATAAATTGCATAAATCTTGAAAAATTTGCTTGTGTGTATGAAACAGTGAATAGGTTGCCAGAAAATATGTGTGAAAAATTTCTTTTTTTTTTGCCAAGGTCATTTTTTTTTTTATCTTGCCAAGGCCCCTATAACAGAAAAGTACTGTTAATTTAACAAAAAAAAAAAAAAAAAAAAATTATTGCTATATATTTAAGATACTTAAAATTTAATGCAGTAAATTTTGTAACAATTTCTTAGTGTTTAGGATATAAATAAAAGTACTTTTGGGTTATAGCGGCCTCAACAATTACGATTATGCTAAGATTTCACTTATGATTTTGCCAAGATCATTGAAAGCTTATTTTATACATGCATCATTTATATGCATTATATACATATTATTTGCATCTCATACACATGTCATATATGCATCATACATGACTATAACTGGGCCATATGCGTCATGAAATGTTACATATGCATCATAAATTATCATAATGTCATATATGCTTTATAAGTTGACGATACATCTTGGTCACTTGGTGAATCTTCCTCGAGTACCGCTATAACCCAAAAGTATTAAATAAAATTTATACAATTCATATTAAAGTTTTAAGAAAATAACTGTACGTACTTGGCCCTTATCAATATTGAGAAATGATCCAGATAATGACCTCTGTATTAAAATTTGTTCTTTCTGGTTATCTGATATTGCAGCCATTTCCAGAGGCTCGCCGAGTTGGACAAGTCTTTCTTTCAAGGCTCTGTTTTCCATTAGAACACCTTCTAATTCTTGCCGAAGTTGTTCTACTGCATCGTCATTCTTTAAATCCTTAAAAATTAGAGGACAGTTACAAAAACAGTAATGACAAATAATGGTACTTTTCTGTTTGAACCAAAAACCCTTTCGTACCAAGTGTGCATGATGGCATAAAAGATAACAAATGCGTTATTTGCAAATATTACGAAAAATATGCACAGAAGCCTAACTTAAGGCTGTTCATCAGTAAACTTCCCGATTTCCCTCGCTAATGTTAATCCTATGGGTGTAGGATGCATTCGTATTTTTTAAATATCTCCTCAGGAAATTAATATTTTAAACTTTTGTTTTCTTTGTGCTGTTCTTATAGGATGTCTCTTTTTTTTTTAGTTGTCAAAATTTTTCTAAAATATATACTTAATTTTATGTGAAGTGTTAAAATCTTATTCAGTTTCACTGCGATATTAACACATAACATTATAAATTAAGCACATATTTTAGAAATATTTTGGATAACTAAGAAAAAAAAAGACATCCTTTAAGAACAGTACAAAGAGAAAAGAAGTTAAAAATATTAATTTCCTGGGGAGAAATTTTAAAGATACGAATGCATCCTATGCCCACAGGATTAACATTAGTGAGGGGAATTGGGAAGTTTACTGACGAGCAGCTTTAAGTAGAAGATAAGAATGATAATATTAATGACATAATTTAATAAAAAGCATAGTTATTTTACTATGTACAAAATGTAGGGGAAATTCTCAAACAATAAAAGTAATTTAAGTAGGTAATTAAGCAAGGTAAGTAGTATAATTAAGTAGGTAAGTTAAATAAGTAATAATATTTAATTGAGCAGCCAGCATAAAGTTGATGATTTCATTGAGCATTGCTTAAAATATTTTTCCCCCCATGCTATTAGCACTATAAAAATTCAATGAAGTAGGATTCATAGACTATTTAAAGAAACCTGTGGATGTACCAGAAGAAGTAAATAAATCAAACAGTTAAATGTTTAATAAATATATTTGTTAAATAAACAGTTTTTGTTAAAAGTAGCTGTGTGCCTGAGAAGCATTTAATCACAGAACTTTCATAATCATATAATGTTCTCGTGATTTATGTTTTTTAAGTTTATTTTTAAAAAATTTTGCGAGAATAGTTTATTGTATAGATCTTGATAATGATGCCATTTGTGCATTCGAAACAGGTTGATCATTATATTAAAAGGTTTTTTATAAGGCTTTTTGTGTTCTACTTTTATCACTTAAATATTTAAATCTGTATTTTATATAGTCCTGTTTTAATCGTCGAGTCTCTGTAAGAATAATACATTCAACTATTTTTTTTTTCTGATTATGCTATGAAATATGATAAAATAAATAAAATATTACATTATATGAGAGTCACAAAGTGTTATATAAATCGAAAAAGAAAGAGTAGGTAATTTACCTTTAACTTATTTATTTCTATTTTTAGTGTAGCTATTTCTGCTTTTTTGGTTTCTGCATTTTTCACAAGCTCAGAAATTTGCTGTTCCATCTGAGTCTTTTCTTTTTCCAACTGCAATATTGTAATACAATTGCTGTTATTCTTGTTCCTTCCAAGAGCTATCTTTACATTTTCTTTCTCCCGCTCTTTGGCTGCCAAGTCGACACTGTCTTTACTCACGGCTCTCCTCATGTTACTGCTGCGTTTAAAAGCGCTCTTCTTAGCTGATAATCGAGTGCCACTCTGCAGATTGTTCAACATACGTATGGGCGTGGATTCAGTTTTATTACCAAAATTAACAGTAGCAGGTTTTGTAGGAGCCGCAGTTTTTCGCCTAACGCTGGTGATACCACCTGTAAGACTTTCCTGACTACTAGAACACTGATTAGTGCGAGTCTTTATAGATTCTTTTTTTGTATTTCCCGTAGACAGAGTGTCCGGTGCAGACTTATTCCGCGATGAAACAGTAGAGATACCTAATGGGTGGCTCTTTGAGACTGTATTTCCACTTGGTTTCCCAGAGGAAGGTTTGTTGTTCTTCATGGCGACTTTTGGACAAACCGAAGACTTTACTACCTTTAGCATTGGCAACTGCTAAGTCACGACCTGAAATGAGGATAATACATAAATAAATAACATCATATAAAATGAAAAAAATAAAACTACATTTCTTTTTTAATACAGTTAAATAACTAAAACTCAATAATAAAAAAATAAATAAAAATTAAGGTACTTCTCTATTATCCTGTCGACCACTTTTCATAACAAAAAACTATCGCCAAACTATAATGGCAAATAAACGAGAGAACGTTGCCATTGAAATATCAAAATAAATAAAATATAAGAATTAATTATTTTAATTAATGAAATAACTAATAAATCAGTAAAACATAATGAAAAATACACGCAAATGTCGAATTAAAAACCACTTGATAACATAACAAACACGTATAATGTTTCTGACATCAAATCAATGGGACTGCGTTTTTGACGTTTAATCTTACAGTTTGGCGATAGTTTTTTGTTATGAAAAGTGGTCGACAGGATAATAGAGAAGTACCAAAATTAAAAATGTCACTTGTGAAACTGTGCCATAATATCCCATTCAGAGGTTCAAACTGGATATTTAAAATATCTCAGACTACCAAACTCACCGAGAGACTTCCACAAACTCCCTCAATGAGTTTGAACTTTCTATGGCGAGATACAGCCACAACCATTCACTCTGATTGGCTGTTGAGGCGCTGGTTTTAACTTATGCACTGCACATGCACACACTTTCCATTTGTTCAGATCACAGACACCGTGATGTTCAATGAGCTATCTTAGATGAGTTAAAAATAAATGTACGAAATGCGTGAAATAGCACAAATTAAAAATATATAAATAGGCAATTTATATATTTTTAATATGTGCTATTTCATGTTGCACATTTATTTTTAATATAACGGTACAAAGTTTTTAGATATCTTAGACGAGTTTTGCAGTGTGAACAGGTGCTCTAATTCCGGGGTGTACCACTTCCAAAATTGTGGTCTACGATATCTCAAGAGGCTACTTCACTCACGTGAAAACACCTGCTTGCTAATGTTAATCCTATGGGACAGTTATTTTATAATACAGTAGACTCCCTTAAAATCCCCATAGCATAAAACCAGAGGTTATGCAGATTTTAGAATTTTGCAGATTTCTGGTCACTGTTTTGTTTACATTTTTTAAACAATAATTTGAATTTAATAATGCTCTCAAAATTATAATGAATGCTTAGAATAAGTAAAATAATTACGAAAAATAATAAAAATTATGAAAATTTAAAAATCAATTTAAAATATGAAAAGTAAAGGTCAGGTAAATAACTAATATTCATAACTAAACATGCATAATGATAATTTTTTCTTGAATTATTCAGTGAAACACGCTTTATAAATGTACACTAATAATTCACATCAAATTCTTAAATTAACAAAGTTTTATTTCATGTTTAACCCTACTTAATAACCAAAAAAAATTGATTAATACTATTAATTACTAAAATTATTTGGTAAAAATATCGCAATCAACACTGATATCAGCACTATTTTCATTTTTTTTTAAAATAAATTTATATTTCCTTCATGTGAAAGTGAAAACATGAGTTAAGAGGACTCTTCACTCACTTGGAAACACCTGTTTGCTAATGTTAAACCTATGGACAGGTTGTTTTTGAATTTCTTGTTTAAATTTGAATATTTTTAAACATTTTTTTTTGCATAGTATAGCTGAGGTCGATCCCTAATATGGTTATTTTTTACTTTTTCGGTTTTGGTTGCAGATTTTTTTTTTTTTTTTTTTTTTTTTTTTTTTTTTTAATAAAGGTACTTTTATTTTCAAAACTGGTTCTGAAAGTGAAAGTATCTATTTAAAAAATATGCAACAGCTGCAATCGAAAAAATACCTGACGGCTCAGCCCACAGGCACAGGTAGATTTTGAAGACACAGACCGTGGGGTGCTTGTTTGTGGAGAATTGCGGAAAAAATTACCTTTTTGCCATGATGCCGCAGTTGGGTTCCATAAGGGACCACCCACTTCGAAATCTAACTTGTTCGCAGGCGGAGCCAGCAAGGATTTTTGGGTTTTTAATTTTTTTTTTTGCTATAAGGGTTCGTCCTATAAAAAACTTGTCAATATAAAAGTTTTAGATAATATTAAGAGGTTTTATAATAGATTTAAGCGGATTTGATATCTTGTAAATTGACGAAGTTATGAATTTTTTTCTTCTAAAACACCCCTTCCCCCCCCCCCCTTGGGGCCATTTTTAATGATATCAAAAATCTATTATACATAAGTTTTTGGCCCTGTTCCTAGAAGTAATAATAACTTTAAACGGATTCGATACGTATCATAATTAAGAAATTATGGGGTTTTTTCTGTTTTCACAAAAAGCCCCCCCCCCCCCATTTCCTCAACCCCCTGGTTTGATTTTGCACATTCACGAACTTGACTGAGTTTTTATGCCCCTTGATTTCCTGTATCAGTTTGGAAGAGATTTGTGAAGAATTATTCGAATTATCGTGTCCATAAAAAAGTGACATAGATATATATATAAAGTTTTGAACTGAGGGTGGTTTTGGGTTCTGGGAGTCATGATCGGCGTAGATCTGAAATTTTTTTTCAAAAATTCCAACTTAGGGGAGAATCTAATAGGTAGTATTTCATACGAAATCTACCTAAAAGTAGAAAATAGCCATATTAGGGATCGACCTCAGCTATGCTCTGCAAAAAAAATAAAATAATAAATAAAATAAATAAATAAAAAATCATTTAAAAATATTCAAATTTAAACAAGAAATTCGAAAACAACTTGTCAATAGGTTTAACATTAGCGAGCGGGTGTTTTCAAGTGAGTGAAGAATCCCCTTAAATCATATTAACCAGAATTACATAATTAAAATGTGTATAGAATGAACTAAAAATTTTAAAAACTTGAACTTCACACCTACACCTTAACTGTAAGTTTCATTGTTTTCATCGGAAATTATGTGAGGATTTTAGGGCGACAGATTTGAGGGAGCAGGGGTGGAGAATTTTCAGAAAATCTTACCAGCCAGCAAGAAGCAACATACAATTAAAAATTGTCATGACAAAATTAACGCAACTGCAAAAATAATTCCTTATTACTACAATACATTTTCATAGTTTTTTTGTTTTTTTCCATAATATTAAGAAATATATAAAACAGGAAAGTTTAGTATACGATAAAACTTAGTACCATATTTACATTGTGGTAATTTGGAGAGTTGCAAAATATAGCTAACAAAACAAGTAAAAAACATATCTTCTATAGGTAATTTGGAACTCCAGTAAACGTTGTATATGTGATTACAGAAGATTAATTTCAGCACAATCATTCAAACTGATAAAGAAATCATATGAGTTGTAATTTTCCAACTGGAAGAAAAATGCCCGGGCCATTATTTAAACCTGGGATCTCTTGGCTGAAGCTAAGAACTTCCATTTTATTGTCATTGGGTAACTGCCAGATGGCAAAATCCATCTCAGCATCAGTGAAAAATTATGTTAATGTAATTTAACAAAAAATACTTTTTATTTAAAAAATAGCAAATTAAGATGTTTTGCATGGTTATAATCAAGGAATAATAATAATTAATATATATATATATTCGGTACTACTCTATTATCCCGTCGGCCACTTTTCATAACAATAAACTATCGCCAAACTGTAAGATTAAACGCCAAAAATGCAGTGCCATTTACTTAATGTCAGAAACATATAATGTGTTTGTTATGCCATCAAATGGTTCTTAATTCAACATTTGCGAGTATTTTTCATTATGTTTTACTGATTTATTAGTTATTTCATTAATTAAAATAATAGTTTCCTTAAATTCTTATATTTTATTCATTTATTTATTTTGATATTCCAATGGCAATGATCTCCCGTTTATTTGGCGTTACAATTTGGCGATAGTTTTCTGTTATGAAAAGTGGTTGACGGGATAATAGAGTAGTACCATATATTCCTGTTCAATAAATAGCAATGTTTGCAATATAAATCATTTGCATGGTCCGGGTTCATATAAAAGGCGCGTTAGCATGTATTTTGGCATGGTGTAGCTAGAATGGAAATTATTTAGCCTAATGCAAAATTCCAATTTTAAACAACTGTATAACACGATCTTAAAAAATCCCAACAATTTTAAAAATGAGATATATGCATTAAAAGATGCAATTAAATTTAATATCAATATGAAAGGTTGTTTTACATAAATCTACATTACATAAATCTCGACAGAAATAAACAAACATTGCTTAACATAAAGTTTGCTTGTTTTAATATGTGTTTATTTAATTTTAAGTCTATCGCTTACTTATTATTAGTAATAATTAAAAAATGGCTTCTGTTTCAGTTCTTCGCAAATCCTTCAAAGGAATGATTCGAAATACAGAATATAAAATAAGTTAAAACATACATCACAAAAATACAGTAATAAAATGTAATTATTATAAAAGAAAAGAATAGGGGTTACTGTAATCAATTATTATCATCAACATTGTTGGCAACTGTCTACTATCAACTCTGATAATATGTAAATACCAGTTTTTTAATCTTCTATACAATTTCTGAAAATAATTTTAGTCTAATCCATGTTGATTGATACACTCTGAAATGTGAAATTTCTTGAGGAGGGAAACTGCCCTCTCCCTAGCCTTCCCCAAGTGCAAACCTGTTTTCATTAAGAGTTTTTAGCACATACTTAACTTTTTTATCATAAATTTGTTATTGGAAATAATGGTTGTTGAAAACAATTTATTCTAGAAGAAAACTTGTGTGAGACACAGTACTAGCGTACACATTTTTATACACATGTAGTCATAATGAAATACATAGAAAGCTCGAAATCATAACAAAACAAGTTTTAACATAACAACACAATATACGAATTTACCTTTACTTTATTTCACAGGCATAATATTAAAATTAAATACTTTAAGTTATTTTCCCGACTGGTTAAAATAAAATAGCATTTATCAAAAATAAACAATATTATTATATGAAGTTATATTAGTAAAGCAAGGCTTACCTAAATATTGACATTTGTTTAAAAAAATAAATATATATATAAAACAGTTCACGAGGAAAAATCGAAGCTTTAAAATTTTCGGCAATAATAATGCCGCCAATTATTTTAACTGTCAAATAAATACACACACCGTAAACGGATAAACCCCATCATGCTTTAAAAACTAAATTTAAACGTAAACATTCAGATCAAACGTCCACCCAGGCAATGATTACGATTAAATTTTTATCCACATTTCGATACCACAACGATATTCAAATATGTCTCTCTTTTATTTATAGATGGCGCTGTATCAATCTTGGTTTTAGAAGGAAAGGAGATGTTTAGTGTTTACAAACAAATACTCTGCCAACCAATCTGATAAGTATTTTGCATGGTATTTGTTAGTGTCAGATTAGAGGTCTGCACGGGCCCGGGCCTGGCCCGAGACCCGTACCCAGCCCGGCCCGCGGGCCGGTGGAGTGACGGTGAATTTTCAAACGGGCCGGCAGAATTAGAATAATTTTTTCAACGGGCCGGGCCGGCAAAAAAATTGAACGGGCTATCCGGACCGGGCCGGGCCGATAAAAAAATATACCGGGCCTACCGGCACGATATAAATATTTAATCAGAACCGATAAAATATGAGCTATTTTCAAAAAATATGGTTTTCGCAAGAATAACTATAAATGAGCGTTACGAGCCCATGCTAGTTTAACAACATAATACAGAAATGTAAGTAGTCCACCGTAGAAATCGACACCGGACAGTTATATAGGCTTAATATTTTTTTAGCAGACTCGTGCCGGGCCGAGATGAGGCTTGCATTTTTTTTTTCTACATAGTCGAGCCGGGCCGGAACTGGACTTAATTGTTTTCAGGATGTGTAGGGCAGGCAGTATGTTTTGTAAAACTATTAATAGCGATAATGAACTTCTGTTAATGTAATCTTTAAAAATATACCTTAAAGGTGGTTCTTAAATTCTTACTCAGCAACGTGTAACCTTGACTCATTTTCTGACTAATTTTTAACTGTAAAGTCATAAAATTGACAAGCCTGACTACTGAAAGGATATGGAATCGAATAGCGTTTTCCATTTTTGATAAATAAATTACTTGTCGATATATAAGAGATTCTTGTCACGTGGCTTCAGATTTTTCCTCTTTCCCATACTGTCGTTTCCGGAAATTCGATTCAAAACGCTAACTTTGACAGTATTTTCTTAAAGATATATTGTTTTTATAAAAAAAAATGGATAACACCGTTCGACTACACAGTTTCTGAATAAGAACACCTGCCAATCTTATGCGTTTCCGAAAAGGAATGAATTTAGAAATGTATCAGAAAGTAGCTCCTTTGGATTTGAGAAAAGCTTTAATAAATGACAGAGAAATATTTTCATAAATCTACTTTTTATTATACAGCTTCAAAAGTTATGATGTTTTAACACTCTTTTTTTTCTGTTTATTCTAAACTAGATTAATTTTTTTGAACCCTTATTTGAATGTTGAAAGTCTTAGAATCTAAGAAATCATTAATGTTGCTATTGTGTATTTTCTGTCTTGCGAACACATCGCAATTTTAAAATATATTGTAAACTTTTCCCATAAATATTTTGTATGCAGTATTCTTTACAGGAATCTTAATTATATGCTAAAAATCTCAATTTTTTCAAAATAGTAGAAATTGCAGAAATTGTGTCAGGCCATATCGGGCCGGGCCTGCTTTCACTGATTTCTGTACGGGCCGGGCCGGGCTCGGGCCGAACTTTTGATTTTTGCACCGGGCCGGGATTGGAAATTCCGGCCCGTGCAGATCTCTATGTCAGACACGGAGGAAGTGTCAGAAATATTGTTTTTTCTGAAAGTTTACAGTTTTTTCCTCCATTTCTTCTTTGGGTCATATTTGTGAAGCCCTAAAATTTTTGTTTTATTACTGCGTATTCTTAGACTTTTTTTTTTAATTGGAAAGCGGGAGGGGGGGGGGGGGTTCGAGATTTCTGAAAAAAACTTTTTTTCGAATCGTCATTTTCTGTTTTGCTGCTGATAATCCCAATAGCTAAAGATTTTTTCATGTAGTAATATCTATTTCAGCAACTATATATTTACATGTTTTCACTAATTATGTATCAATATCAATTGACTTTACTCGAATTTAATCTTTTTTTTTTTTTTTTTTTTTTTTTTTTGAATTAGGTTAAAATTGGTTGTTGAAATTGAATCAGAAAAAGTATTAGTAAAGACATGTATTTTATTATTATTATTATTATTTTATTTTATGTTTGTCTGAGTATATTAACTGACACCTCTAACATATTTTTCTTTTGGTTTTGACGGACAAAACTAGACTTAATTTCATTCGGGGCAAGCTAGTAGATTGGTATCCCTACCTCCGCCACGAATATTTTTAGAACACAATTTTATTAAATAATTGCTTAATGTAAGTTAAAATAAAACACGCTTACACTAGATTATTTTTTTAACACAATTATACTAGATTATTTTTTTTAACACAATTATACATAATTTTAACAATTTATCAATCCTTTTTTCAGGGGAAATAACATGTTTACTTTAAAACACGCTTATTTACACATATACATTTTTTAATGTGCAAGTTGTTTCCTATAACAGAACATTGTATGTATAACATTTAATATATTTATTAAAAAAACAAAAAAAAAACACAAACAATTATTTCATGGTTTCATAAACAGGGTATCGAATACATTTTTAACCAAGTAATTTATAAAATTTTCGTTTATTTCGCGGCAGTATGACAGTAACGTCAATCAAAAATTTTCAATCCTGTAACTAAACGAACTCGCAGAGTGATGAAATATTTTAATTTTTAATGAAAACTAAACAGATTATGTGTTTTCGACGTAGTGTGATAAGATTAAATGTTAAAAACGTTTCATCTTATTTTCTGTTTACTTCTTAAGAATACGAATGTTTTTGTAAGAAACTATCTGTGTAAATATCAACCTTATATAATAAACATTTAATTAAATCAAATTGCTGACCACATTAAATTTTAAATAAAAAAAATATATCTACCTGTTTCAGAAAATAATCTCTTTTAAAATATTCGTATTCTTCACGCCATTATAAATTATAAGAAGTAAACAGAAAACAGAAAGATTAAAAATTAAAATAAATACATAATCTGATTAGTTTAATTAAAAATTTAAATAACAGGTCTCCCCTGTCTATGCTACGGAGAAATTCTGTACCAGATAACAGGGTTTCTTCTGTCTATACTACGGAGATTCTGTTGCATACAGGGAAAGTCTGTATCAATTTAACTGATTTTCTCTGTAGATACTACAGGGGAAATTTGGTAACATAGCTGACACATTTTTTCCGTTAAATCTACAGGTTTTTTTTAGAGTGATATAATATAATTACAGAAATACGGATTACCACCATCAGAAAGTATGACATTCGATGTCGACGTAGTGCGTTTTTAAAAATTATTTTCCTATACGCTTTAAATAAGAAAGTATTGGATTCATGAACATTTTCTACTTCCGGTTTTCGACGAATTTATACGTTTTAGAAGGACCTGAACACGATTTGACCATTTTTAGAAAATGTCTGTCTGTGAGTCTGTCTGTGACAAAAATTTTGTGGGCGCTCTATCTCAAGAACTAATGCTCGGAATTTAATAAAATTTTAGATTCAGTTAGTCCCTGATATAAATTGGTGCTGATTAGTTTTTGGTGAAAATCGCCCGGCAGGTGGTGCTGCTATGCAGCATTTTTCGCGATTTCCGCAATAGCTCTATCTCAAGAACTAATGCTCGGAATTTAATAAAACTTTAGATTCAGTTAGTCCCTGATATAAATGGGTGCTGATTAGTTTTCGGTAAAAATCGCCCGGCAGGTGGCGCTACTATGCAGCATTTTGCAGGATTTACACGATTTTAGCGATAGTCCTATCTCAAGATATATTGCACGGAATTGAATAAAACTTGAGTTTCAGTTAGACGTTGATATAAATGGGTGCTGATTCGTTTTTAGTGTATGCGAAACCTGTGTGAGATAGAAGAAAGTTTTGGGATTGACACATCCGACTAGTTTAAAATGTAATTAACTACTTGGAAATTTTCACCTGAGCAAAATTTATCGCCTTTTCAAAAATACTTAAAATTTAAGAATTATTTATATTTATTTATTTTTACTTTTTTCTATCTTTACAAAGAAGAAAGTAATTGGATTCGTGAAAAATTCGACTTCCGGTTTTCGGCGGATTTAACTGAACACGATTTGACTGTTTTTAGAAAATGTCTATGTCTGTCTGTTTGTTTGTATGTGACCAAAATTTTGTGGGCGCTCTATCTCAAGAAGTAATGCACAGAATTTAATAAAACTTTATATTCAATTAGTCCCTGATATAAACTGGTGCTGATTAGTTTTTGGTGTAATTCGCCCAACATGTGACGCTGCTATGCTACATTTTTTCAAAATTTTCATCATAGCTATATCTTAAGAACTAATGCACAGAATTTCATCAAACTTTAGAGTCTGTTAGACCTTGACATAAATAGATGTTGGTTAAGTTTTGGTGTAAACAGCCCAACAGGTGGCGCTGCTATGCTATTTTTTTCATGATTTTCACGATCGCTATATCTCAAGAACTAATGCACAGAATTTCATCAAACTTTAGAGTCTGTTAGAACTTGACATAAATAGATGCTGGTTAAGTTTTGGTGTAAACAGCCCAACAGGTGGCGCTGCTATGCTATTTTTTCATGATTTTCACGATAGCTATACCTCAAGAACTAATGCACAGAATTTCACCAAACTTTAGATTCAGTTAGACGTTGACATAAGTTGTAGTTAATTAGGTTTTGGTGTAAATCTCCCATCAGATGGCGCTGCTCTGCTGTATTTTTCTGGATTTGCACGATTTTAGCGATATTCATGTCTCAAGAACTAATGCACGGAACTTAATAAAACTTCAGATTCAGTTAGATCTTGACATAAATTGGTGCTGATTCGTCAATGTTAAAATGTTTGAACTTTTAATTACTTGCATATAGAAACGCGAAATGTTGCATAATAAATATGGTTTCACATTTCTTTTTCATTTTATACATTCTTATTCTAATAATCTGTGAAAAGGTATTCCGAATACCAAGCTATCTAAATATAAAAATTTAAATAATTAAAAATCAACAATAGAGTATGAAGTTATTTACTTTTACAGTATTTTGTCACACACACACATATATATGATGAGGATTAATCAATCCTCATGAGTCATTACTCAGTCACTTTAAATTTGTAAAATCGGTTTGGGAACATAGTGTAGTCTTGCAAATCATGCTTACACATCCTATATTTAATACACAATTTCTGGTTTTTACCTATGCAATAGTCCAGATCTTATACATTTTTAGCTTATTAGTTCGCGCAAGGATGAAATCGTACATGTTGTGTGCAATCTGTGGTATTTTGGGCTTGATAATTTTGCCATGGTTCCACAATTATTTCAAATTATTTCATCTATTTCAATTTCTTTTATTTTTGATATTTTTCATTACAGATTTGAGTTTCATCTTTCATTTAAATTTTTTTTAATTTTTCCCCCATTTGTATATGATGAATTCTATGTTGTCTTAGTCTTTATTATGGTTATATATATATATATATACCGGGTGTCCTGAAATGGAGTGACTGATTTTAAAATTCAATTACTTGCAAACGGTGACAGATATTTAAAAAAATCTTGTAGGAGAGTAATGTTATGATGTCAGAAGTTTTTTTTTTTTTTTTTTTTTTTTTTTTTTAACTGCGATTCCTGATTTTAACTCATATTATCAGCAATAGATGGCGCTGCGAGCAATAGGCATCCAATCGAGACAAAAACAGAAATCACCCAGCATTGATGTGAAGGAAGGAGGTTCAATACATGGAGTGGGTCTCATTCACCCATAAAATCTTATTCACAATCAGGCCCTAAGACCAAGATTGTATTATAGCGAATGAGTCACACTCCATGTATTGAACCTCCGTCCTTCGCTTCTTAAATACTGAGTGATTTTAGTTTTGGCCTGGATTGCACTCAGTGCCGTAGCGAAAGAAAATTTTTGGGGGGGCAAAAGGCAAGATTGGCCGACTCAAAAATGTTTCAAATCCGAGTAATGTAAAATTTTAACCTGTCGCATTATTTCTTAATTAATAGTTTTTGCAATTAATTTTAACCGATTAATTATAATTGATAATTAAAAATAAAATATATGATTTTGTATTCCTAAAATGTTTCTTATAGATATAACTCAGTAATTATTTAAAAGATTTACCAAGAACTTTACTGGAGAAAAAGAAAGAAAATATGTATTGATAAGAGAAAATCGTACAGTTATATTTGTGAAAAACACATGTGTTTAGAATGATAGAGAGAAGTGAACCTGTATGTTATGCTGTCGCGAGGATAGTAACACACTCTTAGTCTTTTTTAGTTTGTATCGGTAAACATCTAACCAAAGGAGCCGAGTTAAAAAAAATTTCAGTAGAGGCACAGACGTTTCGGCGCCGACAGGACAAATCCGTCTCCTCCGTTTCTTAGTCCAGTAGAAATAGCGCAAAAAAGGGTATTGCCTTGCAAAAATTTGGGTAACTCTGATTTTTGGATTTGTTGCATTGGTTGACCCTCTAATAAAAAAAAAAAAACAAGTTTTCGACCTTCTAGACCTTGTGCGTTTTTTACAATATCGAAAAAAGCAATATTTTTCGGCACCTTTTTCGATTTTTATTAAATAACTCGATTTCAGTGTGTTGTACAGAAAAAGCACTTTCACCATTTTGTAGAAGATAAAATTCTCTACAACATTCACTATTCATGTTTGTAAATTGTCCAAATAGGGGGTGAAATACGGAGCCAGGAAAATAGGGTAAAATTTGCAAAAAGTGCAAAAATCCACAAATGACGTTAGTTTTTGCTTAATAACCAACTTTTAATGCGTTTTAGAGACAAAAGTGTCATAATAAAGTTTGTAAAGCATGAAGTAGTCTATAAGTTTCATTTATTAGATCATTAAATATCTATAATACTCTAAAAATCAGAACACACGATTTATGGTTAAAACAGGAAAATACCGCCTGACAAGTCACTAATTTAAAAACGAGCTTTTATTTTTGATATTGATTAAACGATGCAATTAATTAATTATAGCATGTACAATAAAAGGTAACTGTTGAATAGTTGAGGGGGTGGGGGGGGGAGCGAAGTTAACCAAAAAACCTAGTCGGTAGATATAAGCGCGGCAAAGAGATTGGGCCAAGAATTCAAAGTCGAAAGTAAAATTAATAGCTGGGAATAATGTAAAAGAATACTTGAAAGATAAATAAGACATAATTTAGAAATTTTAAAAGGGAAAAGGAGTATCTAAGGCAAAAACTAAGGGAGGTGGGAGCAAAAGGAGCAAGTGGCCCGGGTGCTAGAATTGAAAGAGAAGAGTGCACACAATGAAGATTTGGTTTGTTGTGTTTATATTAATTTGACCCACATATTTTTGTTAGTTCGTCAATGGTAAATGTATCTCAGGTTGCAAATGTTAGTCCAAATAGAAAGAATACCAAAAATTATACTTGATAAGACAGAAACCTGTATAAAGAGGAATTGTTTTCTGGGGTTTTGAATTCAATTTTAAATTTTAAAATAAAGAAAATATCAGAAACTTATCCTGAACATAATCAAAAAAGTATAAATGTGCAGAAAGAGCTCGTCGCTTGAAGATTCATGCTTCTGCTGAGGTGTTAAGTTCAATGAGACCATGTTTTCACAGATGCCACAAGAAAAATTGTTAAGAAATTAAAAAAACAAAAAACTTTTCATTTCTATGCTTCGAAATGAATTTGAAAAAGCACAAATGATCACTAAGCAGGCCACTGAAGATGCAGATGTGCTAACAGAGAACACAGCTATATCCTTAGCCCGTGATTACGATGCTGTCATTGTCAATGGTGTAGACATTGACCTTCTTGTTCTTGTTGCTTCTCTAGTTCCAGACAATGTTTATTTCCGAAGGACCGGGAGAGGGAAACTGCCTGATGTTATCTACTCCAACAAGTGTTTCAAGTTTAAGGAAGTTGCACAAAATATTCTTTTAATTCATGCAGTAAGTGGTTGCGAGACCACTTCTGCGCTCTACACCCATGGGAAAATGAAATATTGCAGAATTCTTCAGAACCCATCCCTGAACCAAAAAGTTCAAATCTTTAAAGATTCAAATGGAGTGAGGCACAAACTTGTTGAAGCCACAGAAGCTGTACTTCTTGCCCTGTATGGAGGTGATCCCGGCCAAAACTTGAATGTATTGCGGTATGTCAGCTTCGCTAGAGCAGCTAACAATTTTAAATTAAATTTAGCGAGACTACCACCTACTCGAAATGCTACTGAATATCATGCATTCCGAACATACCTACAAGTTCAGACACGGCTGGGAAACGAAAAGGATCCTCTCGAATGGGGCAGGAAGAGGGGTGGTCATGGGCTCATTTCAGTAACTATGATGAACGAACCCGCCCCTCAAACTCTACTCGATTTCATATCTTGCCAATGCAAAAAAGATTGCAGTACGAAGTGAAGTTGTAGAAAATCCGGCTTGAAGTGCTCAGTTATCTGTGTGAAATGCCACAACCAACTATGTGGTAACGGTCCTGATATTATACTGGACCTTGAGGACTTTGATGACCTAGAATAACCAATCGAGTCAAGTACAGAGACGGATGATGAAGTATCTGAGACAATGGCATCATTACCAGGGCCAAGCAGCAGAAAAAGGAAACATATATGACAAAGCGACTATATAATACTTACTATGTATTTTTTGATTAATTTATTGTGCATTCTATAATTAATTAACCACATCGTGTTTTCAATATCAAAAATAAAAGCTCGTTTTTTAAATTAATAACTTGTCAGGCGGTATTATTCTGTTTTCACCCAAAATCTTTTTGCTGTGATTTTTAAGGTCTATTACCAATATTTAATTATCTAATAAATGAAACTGTAGACTATCTCATGCTCTAAAAAGTTTATTATGACAGTTTTGTTTTTAAATGCACTATAAGTGAGTTATTGAGCAAAAACTAACGTCATTTGCGGATTTTTGCATTTTTTCCAAATTTAACCCTATTTTCCGGCTCCGCATTCCGTATCTCTCCTTCTATTTGGACAATTTACAAACATGAATAATGCATGTTGTAGATAATTTTATCCTCTACAAAATGGTGTACGTGCCTTTTCTGTAAAATGCACTGAAACCGAATTATTTCAGAAAAATCGAAAAAAGTGCCGAAAATTTTTGGTTTTCTGATATTGTGAAAAACGCACAAGGTCTAGAAGGACGAAAATTTGGTTTTTTTATTAGAGGGTCAACCTTTACAACATACCCAAAAATCAGAGTTACCCGAATTTTTGCAAGGTAAAATGCTATTCTACTGGACTATTCTATAAGTTTCAGAAATATATTATTGTGAAAGTCGGAAGTTGTAGAATTCCGACAATGTATAGTTCAGAAAATTAGTGCAAAACTGGATTTGCAGGATTATCTGGAGATCATAACAAAAGACTTTTATCTACACCAGACCTGACACCTTTTCTGTATCTATTCCTAGTGGTCTGGGCCTGGAAAGAATTTTGCTTTACATGTCAAAGAAAATACGTGGTGAAGATTTGGCTTATAAAGAAGATATTTTCTGTTGCTGATTAAAATATTTAAAAAAAAAAAAAGTAAGAAGTTTTTTAGGTATTAAATGTTAAATGCACGAATATTTTTTAAATTTATAATTTATTCATTTTCTTTTTTTAAATAGTTTTAAAAATTCTTCGTTTTTATTTTCCAAACGTTCCTAAAACAGTTCCAAAGGGCGTAAACATCATATCGTTGCTAGAACCTACTATGTATCAAATATAAAATTTCTTGAATTTTCTTAAGCGACTTTCGCATTCGGTCGACCTAGTTTATATATTGATAGTTTTTATCTATATAAGTTGCGAGTGTTGCTGTAGTTCAAATTTATGATATTTTCAAATCAATAGATCATATTCATTTTTTCCCCTATTGGCCTCTGTATCTACGGCCGACTTAGCTTTTCCATGTGTGGGTAATGTATAGTATATGTCCAACATTTCCGGCTCTGCAGACAAGATTTATACATGATAATTTTTTTCAGTGGGTAGGCCGACTAGCTATTTATGTGATTCAAAAATGTGAAAACGTGACTTTCATACCGGCTGAACAGATAGATCTATTGAAACCAATACTTTTTTTATTCATAACCTATCTATTGATAGACCGACTACCTTTTGCCATATGATTGTAAGGTTGCAGTGAAATGCATTCTGAAGACTTAAAGTCCTACCAACCAGAATTTTTCCGAATTGTTTTTTTTGATCGGCCTACTGACATACTACAGAGACACTAATTAAATCTGCTGATAAGCCGACTGAATCCTTTTACCAAACATTGGGGGGGCAGCTGCCCCCCCTGCCCCCCCGCTCGCTACGCCCCTGATTGCACTCCTATCGCTCGCAGCGGCATCTATTGCTGGTAATTCGAAGTAAAATCAGGAATCGCATTAAAAAAACTCCTGACATCTTACATAATACTCCTGCAAGATTTTTTAAAATATCTGTCACCGTTTGCAAATTATTGAATTTAAAAATCAGTCAGCCCATTTTAGGAATATATATATATATATATATATATATAACCATAAATGAAACATTACCATAACACCAACTTAAACTATGAAATAATAATTAAGTATGTAATAATTAGTTGTCAATGAAAGTATTCCCCAACACACTGAATATGGATACCAAAAACTTATTTAAAAGAATAAGAAATTAAATTAAAAATTGAATAAATGAAATTGAATGAATGAAATGAAATTTGTGGAATTTAGACAGAATTTTCAAGTCCCAAATGCCTTATATATATACATATACACGTATATACAATGTTTTATCTCAACAAGACTAGCTGACTAGCAATCTAAGCTTCAAATGCCGACCCCAATTTAAGGAAAGAAATAAAAACAGATGTCGGTCCTTTGTAGCTCGAAAAAAAAAGGTTGTAGTTCGGTCTTGAAAGAATCTGTTTTTTGTTTTACCCCTTTTTTTTTTTTTTTTTTCCCGCGTGACTCAAGGCACGAGACATGCACTGAAGGACTGGAGTGAGCGTCTTTTTAAGTAAACAAACAGAGCGGCACGTTTCGGGTGAGATGTCTCATTGTAGTTGAAGAAAGAGAAAAACAAAACAAAACAAATAAACAAACAACGATAATGTACTCCGACGCGTCTAAGGTAAGGTAAATGTTCATAGAAGTGTACGTCAGTATTCTAAGACAAAATTTAAGTTTTAAGGTTGAAATACACCAATGCGACGGATTGCGGGACCTTTTTCGGCTTGTTTGATGTGGTCATTCTTTTGTCGCACAGCAAGAGAATGCGACGATAGTGGAGATGGGTCCCAGGCATGTTTATCACTTCCCCTGGGGAGAATTTCTTTTGCTGATTTTGTGCGCTTTGCTTCCAAACCTTTGAAGAGCAATAAGAAAGTCCGCTAGGTGTCCCGATTTTCAAGGGCGCCAAGACTTGTCCCGCTTAACCACTGTGCGGGACGACGCCTTAAGTCCCAATTTTTCATGATGCACACATTCTTTTAAATTTCTTTTTGTGCCATGCTATTCGTTAGTCTTCGTCGAGTGCAACTTTATAAAGTAAAACCTGTGGAGATAGAACCTATCTATAACGGAAAATTTTATAGACCTTTCCAAAGGAATGTATCTTAAATCTATCTGCCTAGATGAAAACATGTCTAAAACGGAATTATTTGCGGTTTTTAGTGATTCTGTTTTTGTACTTCGTTTAGTAAACACTGTGTAAACGGAGCCTATGTTTATAACCGAATTCTGTTTTAAAAGTAAAAATTCCATTGTCCCTACGGTAGGAATACTGTACAGTTATACCTGCTAATTTAAAATTTTATTTAAGTCCTTAGCGATTCCGCTTTCAAAGGTTTTAATGTATAATAATGTTGTATTTATTAAGTATGCTGTGACTTTTTGCGTTTACACCATATTTCACTGGTCTTTTTAAATGAGTTGCCCTATTTATTGACTATCAAATCATGACAAAAAAAAAAAAAAAAAAAAAAAAAAAAAAAAAAAAATCTTTGCTGTAGTTTGCGCATGCGCAGTTAAAATTTATTTCATAAAAATACCTATATCTCATCAAATATTCCATATTTTAATATTTTAATCACAGTATACTATTTCTACGATTTTTTGTCAAGTTTTTGGAAAGCGGTGTTAAAATTCGGCTGAAAACTCTGCATGCTATATATATATATATATATATATATATATATATACATATAAAACCCCTTTTGAACTTTTCACAGAAATGTGAACATCTTCACGAATATACGTGCTATGCTTACACAAATGCACACAAATGTTGAACAGGACCTACATAGTCATTAGCTACAGTGACAGACCATTTTTAGCATTTTTTGTTACTTGGGTGCTCGAAAATATTATTTTATTATTAAAATTATTATTGCCCCCTCCCCACCCCCTAATTGCCCTAGCGACAAAATCTTCACTGAAAAACATGAAGTCAAACATGTTCTTTACATCCTCAAAGTTCAAGGACATTCCGGGCATTTCTTCCTGAGTTTCAATAAGATATTCGACGAAACGTCTGAAATAGTCACTGTCCCTTAATTTATGGACACCAGTATATAAATACGTAGCACCTATAGTGGTCGTCTGGTCCGTTTGTCTGTCCGCATATAACAGCGTGTAAACTACCCAATCAAATGGTTTGAAATTTAATACATATAATCGTAGCAGAATTTTGTCGAGTCATTTCAATTTTTTTTAAAAATGGAATCAAAACTTAAAAAGATATTAATAAAAGTTTCCTTCATTCTATTAAATCCTATCCTACGTCATTAATTCAATGATATCTCATGATAGGCAATGATTCTTTGCCATTGTGATTACGTCCTATTTAGGATGGAGTCCTATTATTTCCGTATGACTGAATGTAAAAACCGAATTTGTATACTAAAATTGTTTCATTAGAGCAATCCTATAATCTACAGACAGTTTTCTGGATAGATGTTTCCGGAGAAATAAATATTAAATGCAAAAAGAGTCTCAATATGGATTTCAAGTTCTGAAATTTTCAAAGCTAGGCTTCAGTTTCCCATTGGAATTTTCAGTCAACGTCAACGAAAGATAAAATGTTGTCAACGTAAAATATACTTATTTTATTTTGGAAATGAGTCATATCATAATAACAGACGATAATTCATTTTTACTTATCCATCATACGTAGTATAGGGTAAGTCTTGTAATCGTTTTGAAAATCGAAAAAAAAATTTTTGACGGATTTACACGTTTCAGACACTGGAGATTCCGAAAAACATATTTTTAGAAAAAAAAATTTGCCGTCCGTCTGTGTGTCTGTAAACGCTCTATCTCCCGAAAAAATTGAGATAGAGACTTGCAATTTGGTATGTACTTACTTAGTATGTAATAATGGGAAGAAGCCTATTTCATTTCAATAACCTCGATTAACCGGAACTATTTTTTGCGGACTCTCAAAATATTCGTTCTCATAAAAGGTACATAAAAATTTTCGAAATTGGGTATTTTAAGAAATGAATATAAAAGACAATAAAAAAACATAAATTTTGCATAAAGCATGAAGTCGATCGGATGATGAGTTGCCGAGATATTTGGAATCCTATTTTCCACACTCTTCGATTTTTCATGTCCCTGTATTTCATCCAAATTTCACTTCAAAGATATATTTTAATTGGAAATTTGACGCTTAATCAGATGCAATAAACCGCTAGTTAATAGGATTATTATTTTTGGAGTTATAAGGATCTTTCTTTCAAGCAATTCAGTAATCGAGCCTTTAAAGTTTGTGACGTCATCAAGCCTCGATTTTATTTGAATTGCAATGCATTTTATAAGTAGTTTACACATTTTTTATTTTAATATTTTACATTATGCTTATCCATGATGGGTAAGTATTACGGTGGCCCCCAACGACTAGTTTTTTTTCAGTGAAATAATAAAGAGGATTTTTTTTTACATTAACTTGTAGGATATTTGCGTATAGTATAATTTTAATGTAACAGATTTGTAACGAATTGTTTGTAAAAGTTTATAGTAACTTAAGTTCGTAAAATAAATTTATTATCTCTAATATGAAAATATGCATATAAAATAAATTTTGCATTCATGCATTTTTGCATAAGAAGTGCAACAACTATTGCACCAAGATCTGAATATTTATAAAACTAGTTACAGTAATAACGCACTTCATTTGTCACGTTTGATGTACAATTTCCAACTTGTTTATTTATGTATTTTTCATTTTGATAGGCACATTAAAAAAAAATTCAATCACTTAGCAGTGATATTCATTTCTTGAACAAATTCTTGAATATGCATTATAAAATGAACATAGCCTAATACAGGAGGTGGGCAGACAGTAGTACAATAAATCAGTTTTGCTGCAGGTTGGTGAGTGTTAGTAACCCCCGCTACCACCGAAATTATGTGAATTCGGTACTAATGAACCGGAGGAGAAAGATAAGAAGCAACATGCATCCAGTTAAAACTACGGTTATGAATATTTCATGATGAGATGAAACCACTGATGCACGACAAGTTCATGTGCAAGCTCCAGTCGTTAACCCCGCATTTTAAAGCAGCGGCGGACAAGAAATCTAGATCTGAAAAGATTCTTCTCAAGCACCACAGTGTAACCTGCTAAGACGGAATAGCAAGACGTGAAGGTGCTATTTGCGAGAAACTTGGCTGCACTACAAAATATGTTTAATATATAAATAGGGGTGTGCACAGCATTTATTGTTCATTTACAGGGGCACACAAAATATTTCGGTTTACAGTACTGTCTATATGTGCAATAATTGCTTAAAGTGCGTTTTCAATTGTAGTATGTGTTAAGGAATTTTTTGCATATTACTTGGTTTGTATAATCATAGATCATAGATCATATACAGGGTTGTACAAACGAATTGTCGTACATTTACACTTATTGACGGAATTGGCTGAAGGGAAATTTTCAACTGTGTTACGCGTTTTCTAACTGAATTAAATTTTTCCATATACTATGTAGCATATATACAAGGCAGCAAAAAATAATTCGGATATTTTTCCGATTTATAGAAGGTAATTGCTGAAATTGTATTTTCAAATCTGTTATGCGTTTTCCAAATTGTTTACTTACACATTGTCTTTCACCTTATAAAACGGCGAAGTTTGAGTGGAAAAGTGTTTCATAATCTATGCTTGACGCATGATTTTTTTTCTTTTTTGCGCTGCATTATGATGCTTTTAGTACTTTGCACATATAATCATGATTATATAAGAATAACGTTTACTTTAAAATTGCGAATAAATATACTTACGGAAACAATGTGTAATCTCTCCACACCTCAATTATTGAATCTGATTACTTTGATATATCTTCGGGGTAATATGAAGGAAAAGTATAAAAAATTGAATTTCATACACACGCACGCACTTCACACGTAGTAGAAGAAAGAACCAACAGAATCAACACACGGTCGCTAGATTTTTAGGAGCAAATTCGGGGCGAAATGAGTTGCACTGAATGCCGAGAGAGAGACGTAAAAACAGCATTTAGGATCTGAGTTATGTGCTTGTCGAATGCTGAAGACTCAAAAACAAGCGCTGCTCAAGAATAACATGATGAAGTACACCACTCCTAATCAACAGGTTGTTGTGCCTCAAAATAGACAGAGTCTCAGGGTCGTGTTTTAAAGTGTCACTTATTTACAACTTGGAAACATTGACGTTTTTTACTTGCGATGACTCCAACGTAAACGGTCGCTTTGATTAGTTAATACGTAAGGTTGAAATTGAATTACGTCGGCAAATACAGATTTTGAATGAATGGATTCGGCAAATTTTTAGACAGATGTTGGACTAATATAGAAGTGTAGAGTTTTTTTTTTCTCCATAAGCAAGGCCTGATTTTCGTCGATTCAAGTTTTTGGGTTCCATAGTTTTAGTTCAGGAGCCTCCAAATCGAGGCCATACCCAGTCGGCAAAGTCAAAGGGACTTTGAAATTTTTTGGTGGGGCTAATTCACAGGTTGTCTTTTCTCTCTATTTTAGTGATACATAAGTATAGATAGAAGTAGTGGGCAAGTACCCCCCTCCCCCCCACACACACAACCCCGTCTAAAATTTTTGGTTACAAAGTTTTAAGAAATTTAAATGTACTGTAGGTGATATTAGAATGAAAGATTGTGAAGGAGGTCTAGTGAGGGCTCAAGAAGGGGCTCGACCCACACCCGAAAAAAAAATCATCAATCCGAACCCATTCCGAACCGGACACACTTCAATCCGAACCCATTCCGAACCGGACACACTTCAATCCGAACCCATTCCGAACCGCACACACTTCAATTCGAACCCATTCCGAGCCGGACACACTTCAATCCGAACCCATTCCGAGCCGCTTCAACCCGAATCCGAAGTGAAAGAAATTTAGTCCACATTTTAATGCAATTATGGAAAAGTAGTCTACAATTTGCTCGGATACGCTGTTATGAACACAAATACACTCATTAATATTCAAATTTATAGTTTTTTTTTCTCCTTAAAAAAACATTCATGATTTTTTTTTAAGTGTCATGTCGGGTCAATCCGAATCCGAAACGTTTAAAGTCAATCCGACCCGAACCGAAAAAAATTAGCGTTAACCCATCCGACCCCAACCGCGGGTCGAGTCAGGTTCGGGTAAAATTGGGTAACCTGACCTAATGCAGGATTCTAGTTCATCCCACCCTGCCCTCGTCTGGTTACCGCCCTTCCCCAAATAATAATTTTGTGGTTATGTGTGCTGATTATTTGAAGATAATGTATCATTAAATGGACTGACTATGTAAGACAAGCTTTGTAGTAAGACCTATAATAGTGGATGTGTTTATGATCCTGTACAGAAGCTGACTAAAAATCACGTTTCAACAGCAATTGACAGTTCTATCACTTGGGCGTTCACCGGCCCCTTTTTCATTTTTGAGATTTACATCAAGTATTATTTGCCTTGCAGAATCTTTTTTGCCCTTGCTGGGTTAACTATTCTCTGCTACATCATGAAGAGAGCTGCTAATCTGGAGGCACGGCAGTGCCTCCGCCAAGTCGAGAGAGGACAGCCGTAAGCATACTTTTCTGGAAGCAACTCAGGCCACTTTTGACCCCCCCATATCTCCGCGCTGGAGTATCCCAAAAATTTTAAACTTCAATTATAGAGAGTATTTGGCCCACAGGACCAAAATTTAAAATTACAACTTTCTGTCTTTTCTAGTTCAGGCGATACATGAACTCAAACATTCGATTTTTTGTCACTTCTTACTCACTCGTTCACGCGTCATCAAAAAGATTGGGTAGATCCCGTAGCCCCAGAAACTTGACATTTGGAAAAAGGTAGTGTTTAGGATACAAAGAAAGGAAAAATTATAAAATCCAGAAAATTCGAAAAAAAAACATTCGAAAATTCAACAAATTCCATCAAAATTGAAAATTGAAAATAATACGATCTTGTAGTCTTGGAAACTTAAGATTTGGTGTGAAGGTAGTGTTTAACATCCAGAAAAAGAAAACATCAAAAACACCAAAAAAATCGAAAGCAAAATTGAAAAAATCGAAGAAATTGAAAAAAACCGAAAATTTGAAGACAATCCGATTTTGTTGCGCTAGAAAATTCAAATTAGGAATAAAGGTAGTATTTAGGATACAGAAAAAAGAAAATTAAAAAAATCCAGAAAATTCGAAAAAAAAATAAAAAAATTCGAAAAAAATTGAAAAAATGAAAATAATTTGATACGATAACGCTCGTATTTATAAATTAATTTGGATGAAACTAATTGTGTGTATTAAGCTCACCAATGCCTCGACCGAGTTCGTTGGCCAGCTTGGTCCGCCATCTTGTTTCAAGATGGCGGCCACGGAAAATTTCAAAACTAAAATAAATATACAAAAAAGTTAAAAAATCAAGTTTATTTCTTAATTTGGTGTTAGGACTTGATACAAGGATTCCAGAGCATTTTTTGTTTTACCTCTATCTTAAAAATTGGCTGAGATACAGCAGTTTGAAATTCTAGGGTGGCTGACATTTTGAAACAAAACAGCACATTACAAAAAACCAACGATAAATTTATGGTCAATAATGGTCAAGCAGGTGCAATCCCGAATGAATACTCCGAGTTATTATAACTGTAACTTTGACTTCGAAATTTTGATACGTTGCATTTTCTATTTGTTGATATTTTTGAACTATGATTTACGCTAAGTGAAATGTTGTTGTTGAAGAGGGATTTTCCATGTAAATCCGAAACGTCCAATTTTAATATGTTTTTAATGTTTTATGAAAGTGTATTGTAATGTCTGTAATTTTAATGATTTTAATATAAATTTATAAGTTTTAGTGAACGCGATTTCTCGCAAATTACTTTCTTTCATTGTTGTAATCATTTTCCCAATCATACGCATAAAACTATATATTCATATCTATTAGCGCCAAATTCTCGCCAAACTTGGCGACAATTGGCGAAATCTCGCCAAATTTGGCGACAAAAATAAGTCTTCATAAATGAAGCCAACTTGGCTATAGCTCAATAATTTGGCGAATTTCTTATTCAAATTCAATGTAAACGAATCTTTTGTAATCTTTTGTAAAATTCTTTGCATTTTAACTTGCTGTTTTCGAGTAACATTAGCTAAAATTTTAAAACGAAGATATAGGAAAGCTACCTTTTCCTGCCGGTACAGGCCGGAGGACTTTTTTATGAGTTGTCGGATGCAATCTATGTTTTGCATTAAATAAAGTAAAACATTGAAAAACAAATCCCACAGGATGGGGATAGTTTGTTTTAGATCTGGAGGCACGGCAGTGCCTCCGCCAAGTCGAGAGAGGACAGCCGTAAGCATACTTTTCTGGAAGCAACTCAGGGCACTTTTGACCCCCTCATATCTCCGCGCTGGAGTATCCCAAAAATTTGAAACTTCGTTTTTCTAGAGTATTTGGCACACAGGACCAAAATTTAAAATTAAAACTTTCTATCTTTTCTATTTCAGACGATATATGAACTCAAACATTCGATTTTTTGTCACTCACTCACTCACTCACTCACTCGTTCACGCGTCATCAAAAAGATTAGGTAGATCCCGTAGCCCTAGAAACTTGACATTTGGAAAAAAGGTAGTGTCTAGGATACAAAGAAAGGAAAAATTATAAAATCCGGAAAATTCGAAAAAAAAAAACCATTCGAAAATTCAACAAATTCCATCAAAATTGAAAATTGAAAATAATACGATCTTGTAGTCTTAGGAACTTAAGATTCGGTGTGAAGGTAGTGTTTATCATCCAGAAAAAGAAAACATCCAAACACCAAAAAAATCGAAAGCAAAATTGAAAAAATCGAAAAATTTCAAATAATCCGATTTTGTTGCGCTAGAAACTTAGAATTCGAAATAAAGGTAGTATTTAGGATGCAAAATAAGGAAAAATTAAAAATTCCGGAAAATTCGAAAAAAAATATTCAAAAATTTGAAAAATTCGAAAAAAATTGAAATAATTAAAATAATTTGATCTTTTAGCCTTAGAAACTTAAAATTCGCAGTAAAGATAGTGTTTAGGATTCAGAATAAGTTAAAATAAAAAACCAAATAAAATTCGAAAATAAAACAAAAAAATCGAAAAAATCGGAAAAATCGAAAAATAAGGAAAATTTGAAAATAATTCGATTTCATAGCGCTAGAAATTTGAAATTTGGAATAAAGGTAATATTTAAGATACTAAATAAGGAAAAATTCAAAAATATGGATAATTCAAAAATACCCATAAATTAGTGCAGACGATATATGAACTCAAAGTTTCGATTTTTTGTCACTCACACACTCACTCACTCTCGCGTCATCAAAAAGATTGGGTATATCCCACAGCCACAGAAACTGAAAATTTGGAATAAAGGTAGGATACAAAGAAAGGAAAAAATATAAAATCCGGAAAATTAAAAAAAAAAACATTCGAAAATTCAAAAAAATCGAACAAAATTGAAATTTGAAAATAACACGATCTTGTAGTCTTAAAAACTTAAAATTTGGTGTGAAGGTAGTGTTTAGAATTCAGAAAAAGAAAACATCAAAAACACACAAAAAAAAATTGAAAATAAAATCGAAAAAAATCGAAAAATTTCAAATAATCCAATTTTGTTGCGCTAGAATCTTGGAATTCGTAATAAAGGTAGTATTTAGGATGCAAAATAAGGAAAAATTAAAAATTCCAGAAAACTCGAAAAAAAATCGAAAATTCGAAAAATTCGAAAAAATTTGAAAAAAATTTAAATAATTTGATCTTTTGGCCTTAGAAACTTAAAATTCGCGGTAAAGATAGTGTTTGGGATTCAGAATAAGTTAAAATAAAAACGCAATAAAATTCGAAAATAAAATAAAAAAATCGAAAAAGATCGGAAATTTTAAAATAATTCGATTTTGTAGGTCTAGAAACTTAAAATTTGTAATAAAGGATACAAAATAAGAAAAAATTATAAAATCCAGAAAATTATAAAAAAAAATTGCGAAAAAATCAAAAATTGAAAATATTTTTATCTTGTAGTCTTAGAAACTTAAAACTTGGTGTAAAGGTAGTATTTACTATTCAATAAAAGGAACAATTAAAAAATTCGAAAATAAAATCGAAAAATCGAAATATGTTTAAGAAATCGAAAATTCGAAAACAATTTGATTTTGTACTGCTATAAACATTAGTTATAAGATAATTATCCTATTAGCTAGTACAACGCCCCTAATTGTTTTATGTTATTTCCCCCGGATTATGGTTTTCTTTTCTTTCGTTTACGAATTTCGTTATAGAAAAGTTCCGCTATAGACTGGCTACGATATAGGCGATTTCTTTATAGACAGGTTTGTTTTCTTTCACATGTTGTACTCTATTTACTTCACATATGAAATATGGATTGTTAAATGATGTTTGCCCCACAAAAATTTTCACAGCTCCCCCTACCCTCCCGACATTACTGGCTGGTTATGGCTTGATAGTCCTTTCTAAATAAAATCATGGTGACTCTAAGATTCACTTGATTTATCTCTAAATTGAACCTAAATGATCCTAAGAAGACGGATCAAATAATTACTATATTAGCATGACAATCAGGTAACTTAGAATTAAAATCGAAAAATCAATAAATTCATAAAAAGTCGAAAATTTGAAAATAATTCGATTTTGTAGTCCTAGAAGATTGACATTTGGCAGAAAGGCAGGGTTTTGTACACAAAGTAAGGAAAAATTAAAAAATCCGTAAATAATAAAAAAAAGTCTAAAAAAACGAAAAAAAACCATCGAAAAAAGGAATATAGTTTGATTTATTGGAAATTTCCGGAAATTTTAATTTTGGCTTTCTTTTTATACTAAAAAGTTCTTTTATGTTAAATATCAAGTATCTAGGGCTGCGAGTTATATCTCAGATGCATAGTGCCTATCCTGGAAGCAATTGAGAGTACTTTTGACACTCCCCCTCCCATAATTTAGTGCTTGCCTAGGAACCTGAAATCTCTTTTTATCTACAGTACTTTGCAAACGAAACTAAAGCTTCAATTTTTAACACTTTCCAACCTAGTTGAAAAGTGTTTATGACTTCGGTTTGTCTGGCCGTCTGCCGTCTGGCCGTCTGGCCGTCTGCCGTCTGGCCGTCTGGCCGTCTGCCGTCTGGCCGTCTGGCCGTCTGCCGTCTGCCGTCTGTCCGTGCTCTAACTCCCGTAAATATGCTCGGATTGCCCTGCAATTTTTATATGTTATAATCGTTATCTATAGCATGTTCCCTATTTCAACGGAAGTGTGTAGCACTTATAGTTTTTTTACAGGGACACTAAAAAGAATTCCGTTACATTGTGGTCTATGGGGAAAAATCATTTGCGGTTTATTTAAATAATGTTTCACTATTTTAAGCGCATTGAAATTTATATATATCACTAAGGTGCATTAGAAGAAGCTTAATATGGAATAGGGTGTGCATAGCACTTATACTTACTTTACAGGGACAGTCAAAAGAATTCCGTTACATTACGTCTATGGAGAAAAATCGTCTGCGGTTTATTTAAATAATGTTTGACTATTTTAAACGCATTGAAATTTATATAAGGTTCATTACAAGAGACTTACTACAGAATATTGTGTGTATAGCAGTCATCGTTCATTTACAGGGACACACAAAAAAATTCTCTACTGTATGTTAACAATAATTCCTGGAAGTGCGTTTTAAGTTACTGAATGCGATTTTAATTTTAAATCGCTTTTTGTATATTACGTGGTGTGTATAAATTCTGTAGATCCTATACAGGGAAGCACAAAAGTTCGGGAACACATTTCCGTATTATTTAACTCCAGACGGAGAATTTTAAACTGTGCTACGTGTTTCATAACTGAACTAAAATTTAGCATCCTATGTAGTATATATACAAATCTATAGATCCTATACAGGGCTGAATAAAAGTATTCGGATTACTTAGATGTTATCTTTTAGCTTATTAAAGAGTATGATTCGTAAAATTATTTTGGAAGCGTTGGAAAGTGTTACATAATCTATGCTTGACGCATGATTTTTCGTTCTTGTTTGATACCTGTAAATAATAGGGACAGAGTGTGGGCTTAGCGAAAATCAGTGGATGATCTCCAAAAAGAACCCAAAATCAAGAAAAGGAGGGTTACTTACAAAAAGAAGTGAAATCTCATCAAAAAGTCACCTGTAAAAAATGCAGCCAAGTCTCGTAACTCATTTACCGTAAAAAGTACTGAGATCGTATAAAGCCAAGTTTAACTATCTTATTAACTCTGAAATTTTCATTCACAAATCACTCCTAGTCTCTACATCTTTAGTTAATTATTATTTTGTGACTTGGCAATTACGCATCACAGGGAAGTTATTACACCTCACTATGTTATGGGATGGGATGGGATAATTTAACTAAAGCAAATTATATACGCACAGGGAAGTTATTACACCTTAATATGTTATAGTATTATTTGATTAAAACTAACTATATACATCACATTCTCGTGCTAAGTAATTGCCAAGTCACAAAATAATAATTAACTAAAGATGTAGAGACTAGGAGTGATTTGTGAATGAAAATTTCAGAGTTAATAAGATAGTTAAACTTGGCTTTATACGATCTCAGTACTTTTTACGGTAAATGAGTTACGAGACTTGGCTGCATTTTTTACAGGTGACTTTTTGATGAGATTAATTTATCTTGAAACTGTAATTACTTGTTTTGAAAGTCTGGATGAAAATATTTACTTCTATAAATTTTTAATCTCCAGTTAATTTATAACAGATATTGGAGTAATATTGCGGGCGCTTACATTTATAACATATTTTGATTTTGCAACTATAGCACAATTCAGCACAGTGTTTGCCTGCATTAATCATCTGTTTTTGTTCAAAGAAGATAAATTGTAGCTATTTTTGAAGCGTGTTTATATTATTTCATTATGACAGATTTCCATAGAAATCTAATTTGCCACATGGCATAGCTTACAATATAATATATTCACAATGTTCTGTTTCCAGTGTCGTTACTCTGAGCAGCAAACAAGATGTTTTCGAATAAATACATTATTTTTTATCAAGCAAACACGGTGATGAATGAATGATAGATGACGAATCAAGAGTGACCTCATCCCCCATCGTTAAAGGGAATTAAAACAATAAAGAGAAATGAGCTCAGCTTCTGCATTTGAAAAATGACAAGCACGGAATTTATTTTGAAGTCTTCTATGTGTCTAGTGTAGTGAACGCAAGACGTTTTTAGAATAACTATAGTAATTAGTTAAAGGTAGTGAAGATTGGCGATTTCGCTAAAAACTAGATAAGAATTGCCAGGTATTCTAACAAAACGTGCATTATTAACATTTTTTGCTTTTCGAAATTTTTCTGAATGATATCAATAATTGAATGAGTGTCTGAAATTGTTAAGTTGGGTTTTTTGTTGGAAAAGGGCCTATGTGGAATGATTGATGATTACCCACTGTTAGAAATTGCAGTTCCATACTATACAAGTTTGTTTACTTTCAATAAAAAATTAAAACAATAAACTACAAACAATATTATTACTTTCCCTACCCACCCAATTAGTTTTTTATGACTCGTCGCAGGAAAGACACCCTGTGTGGTAGAAAGGAAAGTTGATGGATTACAGAGATTACAGAGAAGACAGTTTATGCTTGGTGGAAAAAGTAACTTCACGGATGGTAGTGCATTTCTGAATAGAAAGGGCTGAAGCACGAGTGTTTCCAACACCAGGTACACACAATGAAAGGGGGTGTTTCGCAGTTGTCACAGGTGTTATTAGTTAAGTTAAAGCAGGCCTGTTTAACTGATCGAAAGACGTGATCCGTGTCTCTAATTAAAGCCTTTTGAAAGGCATTACCGACGCATGTCATCGAAGGTGGCCGAGGAGAATTGGTTATAGGCCAACTTATGCAATTTTATTATGCTTTTCTCTAGTGGTCATGTCGACAAAATGTGGTCACACTCTTCTGTTTCTTACTAGAGGGAACATGGAACCATCACCAACTTCGCACTGGCAACAGCAGGTTTCATAACTGTACTGTTAGCTGTCTTTTCTGCCACACAGAGTATCTTTCCTGCATAGCGAGCGACCTGGAGAAATCAATAAATGACAGAAATACATCGGCCTATAACTCTTCACCCGTTGCATTCGGACGGGTAGTTGTATACATTTCCTTGATCCCCTTGGTAAGAGCTTTCCAACGACACTGCTTTCGACAAAATCCCGATCTAGCAGTGGGGGACCTTCCCTAGTAAGTACCAACTTAATATTAGGGTGTATCAAAAGAGTTTTCGTTTTTGGAATGCTTATATGTATACCAAAGCCTGTAAGCTGGTACTGTCTCACTCCCTAGTGTTAAATATAAAATTTTATTTAAAAGGATATATCTCCCCCTATATTTTATAACTATACAGACTTCTTTCCTTCATTTTTGGATCACATAATGGGTGATACAGATGTTGAGATTTTATACATCTTAAGGCATTTTTTTCAAACTAGACCTTAAAACCACTGACTCTTCCCGCAAAATTCGTGAAGTTGGAGGCCCGGACAGGATCACCGTCCAAACAGTTCAAAACGGATTCAAATATTTTAAGGAAAGAGATTTCATCCTTGAAATCAAACACAGAAATAATGACGGGCCACCAGTTGTGATTTTTGACCACTTAAAAAGAAAAATAAAGGAGAATCCAACCACTAGCTGTCAAAGGAACTACGACACACCAAACACATCATACGACATGTTTTATATGAGCTTAAACAAACTTGCCGGGAGTAGAAAAAAATTAAAATAAAAACGTAAATTATTTTGATACACCCTTGTACCCTGTTTCGCACCGGACATTTAAGATATATTAGACCGCTATTTTTGAGGTGGTACCCTTCCGGAATTGAATACCTGTTCACACCGCGTCTGAGATCTGAACAAACATAGAATGTGCGCATGCGCTTAAGTTAAAGGCAGTCTCAACAGCCAATCGGTTAAAGTTAGCCTCCAGAGCCAATCAAAGTGAGTGGTATTGTCTGTATCTAGCCATAGAAAGTTCGAACTCACAGAGTGAGTTTGTGGAATTCCCACAGTGAGTTCGCCGGTTTAATATATATCTTAAATATCCGATTTGAACCAGGTATAATATAATCATGTAATTTTAAATATTTACATTAGGGTGGTACGGTGAAAGTATCAATTTCGATTTAGTGGTGCGTCAGTTTAAAAATCTGGGAAATACTGACCTAGATTATGTGAACAATTCAAAGGACGTCACTTGCGGGAATTCCACATGGAAAATAAATCAGTAGTCAAAGAGTTAAAATCCTTTTGGGCAGAAAGAAGAAAAGGGTGTGTGATCTTACTATGGCAATATCTGCAGCTGGTGCGCCAGTTGACTGACAGTTTTGTTATCTGTACCATCTACAATCTGTCATATATACCAAAATCATCGACGCTAAAATTGGTTGGCAAAATACGACGCTGCTTCCTGGACTATAATGCCAGTAAATATGATTTTGAAATAATTTTAGGCTTAAAACTAATATTAGAGCAAAGCCATTATATAATAAGCATGCGCAGATGAATGAAAAAAAAATCGAAAGTTGAAAAAAGCGCCCTCTTACGATTGATAGTACTTTTACATGCTGGAAAATAAAAAGTTTACACCAGAAAAATCACAAAGAGAAATTGCCAAATATTAATTATTAAATATCTAATTAAGAATGGGTAACCTAAAACAAGCGTTCTGGGAACATTCTTAAGTTGCTTATGATATTGCCGCTTGGTGGAAGCATTACTATTCCATATTACCCGACTATTCCATAATACCCGAAGTTCCTCTACTGCATATACGCTCGTATAATCGCTCTGTATTGGAGTAACCATCCACACCAAAAAAATATTTTTTTTATACCTTTGTTAATTCATACATTGAGACTGAGATGTGACATATAAAAGAGAGAAGTTTCAATAATCTTCTGGTTTCTAGAAATAGGACTGATATAGCTGGAGATAATTTTCCAAAGAAAGAAAAAAAGGAAGAAGAAGAAAAAATATCTAAACTAACAAGTCATTAGGAAGAAAATTACGATGGTCTACTCGCAAAAAATCATCACTTCCAAGAGATACCGTAAATTTGTTTCTCTGAACTTTTCAACAAATGATACTCATTATCAGCATTTTCGACGAAGAGGCATGGGATAGCTCTTTCAGTCCCCAGCTGCAAAGTGTGTGTGTGGGGGGGGGGGGGGGAGGGGGAGATGCAGCTTCAAGATTCGAAGATATCTCCTAGAGATAGAGGAGATAATCCTTCTTGTAGGGGATATATCTCAGTTAGAGAGTGAAAAGAAGTGAGTAGTTTCAAAGAAGCTGTTACAGACGCAAAATTTACTTTTTGAAAAAGGTTTCTTCTTTATTTTTCAAAATGCTGCAAGAAATCATCTGTTTCGGCAGAACAATTAGGCGCGGAAATTGAGGTGGCGCCAAATTCATACTACCAACCACGGTTTAATTTATTTATTTATTCATTTTTTGGTCATCGATCATTTTCTGGGGAATTTCTTTTTCTCTTTTCATCATTCTTTTTTTTTTCTGTCTCAAAATATACATGATCTCTCCAACAAATAAGTGCAATTTTCTCTTATGCTATTTAGGTGTTTGCAATTTCTGAATTAAAATTAAACCTTTTAACGTTCCAACATAAACGCGAAATGTTTATTCAATAGAATTTATTTCTGTTTCTGTACTTTATCAGTTTTGTGTTACTTGTCACAAAAAGAAGGGGAGGGGGGGGGCGCCAAATTGAAACTTTGCCCCGGGCGCAATTTTCTCTTCGCACGGTCCTGATTAGGGATTATCACAGAAAAAACCCCGCAGCACAGCGCACGCGAAAATTGGGCAAAGTTAAGTCGGAAAGTGGATCTGTGCACTCGCTACACAATTATCTAGAATAATAAAGATAAGTGTAGAGGTGGAAGTACGTGTTCGTCTGTCACGATGGTTAGAAAAATCTATGGTGCTATAGAGGCCTGCAAATTGGATTCCGGATAGACGAAGACAGATCCCAATGCACATGAGATTCGGATTTTTGATTCTTTGATAATCAGCCGAGATATTAATTAAAAACTTTCATCGAATGCTAATGAATGAGCTTCGATTATCCGCAGCTCGCAGGAGTCACGATCACTTCCATGCATGTCCGATAAAAACGTGGAACTTCAAGCAGAAATGAAGGGAATGTTCTGTTTTTTTTTCTACCGCTTAAAATTGCCATTCTCCGGATTCCAGTGGACATTTAAAAAAAAAAATAAATAAAGACACCTGCGAATACACGATACTTTTATGGTTCTAACGGTATCTTTTACTTAAAAAATATTATGATTTACTATTTCGAAAAAAAAAAATGGTTTTGAAGGTCGTTTTTTATGTTCAATTTCCTTCTCTCGCAAGCACGCGTTGATACGTTGATAAGTCACATGTTATATCATGTGAGTATTGTGATTCGATCGTTAACTTGTGAAAGATTGATATATTTTTTTAATTTATTTTCGTGGACGAAGACAGGCTGAGGCGCGCGAGCAGGCAAGATGAGACGCTTTAGCCCACATGCTTCGACAGAAGCAAATATTTAGTTTTACAACCAAGAGACCAAGTACGCGTGGCTTTAAATATGACAAATATTAATTATTTTAAATTGCCTAAAAAAAATCAAAATTTAATCATTCGAGAATTAATTGACGGATTTGGACGTTTTCCTTTTTAAACTATTTTTTATTAGATTTTTTGTTAATTTATAAAGGTATATTTAAGGTAACCGTTATAGTGATTGCCATTTTTACGAGTAGTCAGTACGATGCTGAAGACACCGGTTCATTTGTATATTATATTTAAAGTAATTCCGGGCAACGCCGGATGAATCTGCTAGGGCTAAATATGTCTAGTCTAGGATTACCTCTAAGAAGAAATTGTAACAAAATACTTAATCACTTTTGATACTGTATACCTCTCCCAGATTATTAAAAAACAGATAAGTTACAAGTACAAATAAGACTTTTCTGTTAAATGACGGATAAAAACAAACGTAAAGGAAAATACAAACAGCCAAGCTACATTTAACATACAGCTATTCCAAAACTTGAAAGAAGCGTCTAAGTTTATGCAAGATGAGGAAGAATAAGAAAAAATCGCAGCAATAGTCTTCTTTTCTTGACGTTAATTTTTTCAAAAGAAAACTTTTATAAAAATATATGTATTTCAAGAGTTTTTTTTTTTTTTTTTAATCTTAACCCTTATTTGCTCTGACCGAAATTGTTGCATATAATAGCTACTATGAGCGGTCTCTGAGACCGCTTGATCGAAAGATGAATACAAATCTCAACTCGTAAAATTCGCAGCTTCTACCGTGCTAACCTTTTCTGTGCTAAACTTTATGTACAGGAGTATTATAATTAAAATTCAACTTTAAAATTAAAAAAAAAATAATAATTCTATTCAGAAGTGATAGTACTAGGGTTCCAAACGAAACAAAATTTCACCAGTATCTAATAGTTAAACTGAACATTTCAAGCTAAACTATGAAAACTGAAATAAGTTGGAAATTGTACGTCAAACGGGACAAATGAGGTGCGTTCGTACTATAACTAGTTTTATAAATATTCAGATCTTTTTCATTGGCTGTTGCACTCTCATGCAAAAATGCATGAATACAAAATTTACTTTATGTGCAGATTTTCATATTACAGATATTAATTTTATTTTATGAAATTAAGTCTCAATGCACTTTTATAAGCAATTCATTACGATTCGGTTACATTAAAATTATACTATACGCAAATATCCAATACAAGACAATGTAAAAAAAAATCATCGTTATTATTTCACTGAAAAAATGAATTACATCGCCTATAATTACGATAGGATTCATTTTCCGTAATAAAATAAGTCCATTTTGAGTTGGCAACATTTTATCTTTTGTTGACATTCACTGAAATTTCCAGCTTTGAAAATTTCAGAACTTGAAATTCATATTTAGACTCTTTTTCAATTTAACATCTATTTCTCCGGAAACATCTATCCAAAAAACTGTCGGTCGATTATAGGATTGCTGTAATGAAAAAATTTTAGTATACAAATTTGGTTTTTAAATTCAGTGATACAGAAATAATAGCACTCCATCTTAAATAGGGCGTCATCACCATGACAACCTAGAATCATTACCTATCATGGGATGTCTTTGAATTCATTACTAATGATAGGATTTAATAGAATGAATAAAACTTTTATTAATATTTTTTTAAGTTTTAATTCCATTTTCAAAAAAATTTAAATGACTGGACAAAATTCTGCTAGGATTATACATACTAAATTTCAAACCATTTGATTGGGTAGTTTACGCGCTGTTACATGCGGACAGACAAGACGACGACTGTACGCAGGGCCTGTTTACCGAATAGGCCCGTGAAGCCTGAGCTTACCCGCTGAAATTCAAAAAGGCCCCCAAATTTACTTTTTAAAACTAATTTTTAGGGGGGAGGGGAATCCAATAAGGGTAACAAAATGTATTTTTTCTTAATTATAGTTCCTAAATTTTCCTCAGACTAATACTGACACATTTATACTCTTTTTTTTTTCTGTTGATATAATAAATGGTATAAAAACAGTGATTAGATGCAAATTATTTTCATTTTTCTAATATTTTACATTTTAATTTCAAATGTTTAAGACTGTAACATGCTAAAACTAACAGAAAATTTAATCTGTATAGTTATATTTTGTTTATATTTAAAAAGTGTGGAGAAATTATATTAAATATGGAGAATAGGTTATTTAAATAATGGGGAAAGTAATTGGCATTCAGGTGATATCAAATTTCTGTTTATAAAATAGAAGCAAAATTGTGTTGCAGCTAAGTATAAATTTACGTCAAATGTTTGTTGTCCCTGGCACTGTTCTTAGCACTGGCAATTTTTATCCATTCAATTTCAATCCTGCAATTTTTAAAGCATAAAATATATTTTAAAGTTCGAATCTTCGCACCTGTTCCATATTTGTAAATTTATTTACAAAATTAATTTGTTATGTATAATTATGTATATAATAAAACTAGCTGTTACCCGTGACTTCGTTCACGCAACATTAAAAGAATAATAAATACATTAATTAAGCAAAATATTTCATTCCCGATAGTTAAAAACGTTAATAATTAACTAACTCTTTATCACATTTCATAGGAAACAATACGGTATTTTTTTGTTATAGGGACCTTGACATAACTCAGTCTTAAAAAAGTGAAATTTTTTGCTAAATAATCGCGAAAATGAAATTGCAACCAATAGAAAAAGGAGGGCCAAATAAAATCGTGGAAATAGGCGAATTGGGTAAAAACAAATGTCAATTTTACCTGTTAAACAATTTTACTTTTAACGCCTTTGTGAAAGGTTTTAACAGACATCCTTAAAAAAAAAAAAAAAAAAAAAAAAAAAAAAAAAAAAAAAAACATTAATTGGAAATAGTATATGCTTTTTCTTTAAATTCAATTCTGCCTCCTTTGTTTAATGTATAGCTGAAACAAATCATCTTGTTTTCTAAATGACAGTGTGTTGACAGGCAATTTCTGTTTTCCAGAAAAAAATTGTTTAATTGAAGTTTGAATATGTGAAAATATGTTTTTATTTTTCGGATAATTTACTAAAATCAAGATTTTGTTTTCACCATCTATTCAAAGTGAAAATAATTTCTGTTTTTCTGTTTTAATGAGAAAATGGTGTAAAAAATTTACTGATCTGTTTTATTTCTCCTTTTTCTATACAAATATGGAATAATTTACTTTCCGTTTTTAGAGAAACTTCGTTAAAATTTACAAAAAAAAAAAAAAAAAAAAATCTTGGCATCTAATTTAATTTTTTAATTTTGAGAGTTTGTGTGACATCCTCGGATCAATGATAACCAGTATTAAGTAAATCGCGGTGCGTTCCAGGAGTAGTTGCGAAATACAAACACACGGTCAGATTTTAATACAATAGATTCGTGTTCATTTTTCTTTTCTTAAAATTATTATGTGATTTTTAGCAGAAAACTCTCATCTGTATATAACGGATACTCATGCTTAATAATCAGTATAGATAAAAAACATTTAAATTTTTCGTTATAAATATGGTGTGAAACTCATAACCTTTCTATACTTACTGATCCTTGTATTATTAATGTAAGGAATTGATTCACACTCATTTTAAAACATATTGGAAAATTCCCGTTTTATTTCAAATATGACGTCCCTTTTTCCCCAGAGAAATCCCTTTTTAATGACATAATTCTTGTTATTTTTCTTTTCCAGGCAATTAATTTCAATAATGGCATAGGGGAAATTATGTTACTTTAACGAAATAATATTAAATCTTTAGGTTTTATCAACAAAAATGGAACTATTAACATTCGTCATTTTTTTTTAGGTAATCGAGTTATTTCTTTTAGTTTTAAGAATGAAAATAACTATTTCTCGCTATCCATGACATCATTTTCGACATGGATAATTTTGCGGAGCATGTTATTGACACTTGCTAACCATTTTCTTTTGAAACTTCTTTTTATTTATTTTTTTAATTTAAATAAAAAAAATACGGTATAGTTATATTATTTGCTCGTAGACGGTAAAACGCCAAATATTGTTACCATACAAAAGAAAAAAAGTAAAAAAGTAAAGAAAAAACCCAAGATAATTTTATTTCACCAATCAAAGCATAACCGCTTTATTTTCGATGTATGACGTCTTATTCGCCTGTTTCCTATGGTTACGCATATTATAACCTTGGGGGTATTATTATCAAAAACCAAAAAAAGTACGTTTTATTCCTAATAATATTATTTAATCTTCTTTTTAATTGTTTAATTTTTTTATTTTATTTTCATTTTTCACGTGAAAATTTTTCAGTTGAAACTAAATTGTTGAGTAAAAATTATTATTGCGGGTTTGGAATTAGTTTTGGCAACGATAAAGTATTAGCAACGGTAAAGTAAATTTAACCATTTTAAAATATTATACGAAAAAATGTCCATTTATTCTCTATGAAAATAACGAAATTTTGAATTATTAAGTAAAATATTTGAATAAATAAACAAAACCCAGCCTATGTTCATTCGAGGGTTATAATCACCCTAAATGCAAAAATACAGGATCGTTAAATGCTTCATTTTGACGCTGCCTTCAGCCTAACATTTGCACAGAATCAGATTTATAATATTATTAGGATATTTTTTATATGTATATATGTAGTTAGTTTCAGTTTAATATTAAAAGTGTTGTTTACTTGAAATTTTGATGGTAAAATTTCAAATTGTTGAAGCATAGTTGGTAGAGTAAAAGGGGGGCCCCCTATGCGACGTCGGGCTTCCCCAACTTCTAACGGGCCCTGTCTGTGCGTGCTACGTATTTATATAATTAGGAACGCACCTAAAAAGCAGCGATCTGTGAGACCAATAACAGCAGTTAAGGATTAAATTAATTATTTAAACATTTTTTTTTAATGAAAAATAAATTAAAATGAAGTTGATATATTTTTCATTTATTTGATGGTGTGCAGTTCCTTTAAGTACAAAAAAATAAATAAATAAATAAATAAAAATAATAATAATATAAAGAAAGGCAGGCAGGAAAAAAAGAAAGAAATCAGTACAAGAAACAAAATAAATATTAAATTTCCGTTTAATATTTCTGTATCAACTTATCATATATTGATTAAACCGACAAGATAGGGTGATAACTTTATCGTAAATGATGGGAATATTTTCCCGAAATAAACTGTTTTGTCGAGAGGCCTTTACAGATAAGCTGAGAGTGGTTGCAAAGCTGCCGTTTTATGAGTTATTTCAATCTTGATAAAAATGCTACTAGAGTTAATTTGATAACGTTTAGTTTCACTTTGAAAACGGAAACTACATGTTTTGATCTGTAAATATCCACAGAAAGTTTGCAATAACTGTAAGCATGAATGCTTGAATATATGTGTATGGATCAAAATCAAACGAAATAAAATTAACAAAGTAAAATAGAATTCCGAGTCTATTCTAATGCAGTGGTTCTCAAGCGGTGTGGCGCGACAAAGTGGTGCGCCGTGAGAGGATCTCAAGTGGTGTTGCCACGTCCACTGTCACAAAAAAAGTGGAACAGTGGTTTCTATATCGGAACGAAAAATAGAGTAAATCCTATTACAACGGTACCTGTCTATAACGGAATTTTATGTGAAACGTAAAATGCCCATGGTCCTGACAGAAAGAGTCCCATACAAATCTACCTGCTAATACGAAAGCCTGTCGAAAACGGAATCTGTCTCTGGTGCGCTTGATATTCCGTCTTAGTAGGTTTTACTGTATTAAACTAGTCGTTGGGGGCCACCGTAATACTTACCCATCATAGATATGCATAATGTAAAATATTAAAATGAAAAATGTGTAAACTACTTATAAAATACATCGCAATTCGAATAAAATCGTGGCTTGATAACGTCATAAACTTTAAAGGCTCGATTACTGAATTGCTTAAAAGAAACATCCTTATAAGATAACTCCAAATACAATAATCCTATTAACTAGCGGTTTATTGCATCTGATTAAGCGTGTCATTTTCAATTAAAATATATCTTTGAATTGAAATTTGGATGAAATACATGGTCATGAAAAATCGAAGAGTGTGTAAAATAGGATTACAAATATCTCGGCAACTCATTCTCCGATCGACTTCATGCTTTATGCAAAATTTGTTTTTTTTTATTGTCTTTTATATTATACTCCTTAAAATAAACAATTTCGAAAATTTTTATAGACCTTTTATCAGAACGAATATTTGGAGAGTCCGAAAAAAAAAATAGTTCCGGGTCATCGAGGTTACTGAACTTCAATAGGTTTCTTCCCATTATTACATACTAAGTACAAACAAAATTTCAAATCTCTATCTCAAATTTTTCGGGAGATAGAGCGTTTACAGACACACAGACGGACGGCATTTTTTTTTTTTCTAAAAATATGTTTTTCAGAATCTCCAGTGTCTGAAACGTGTATAAATCCGTCAAAAATTTTTTTCGATTTTCAAAACGATTATAAGACTTACCCTATACTACGTATGATGGGTAAGTAATAAACACAATAATCTTTAGAGAGTAAAATATGCGAAAGAGTACAAAACAGTGTACAAAACAAAATTCCGTATAATGGAGAGGTTTTCGGTTGAGCAGTTATAATTGTATGGCATTCTTTCCGAATAGGTACCATAACTATTTTACGTATTAGACGAGATTTGTTATTTGTCACAGGTTCCGCGTTTACAGTATTTACTGAGCTAAGTACAGTAAAACCTGTAAAAACAGAATTGCCAGGGACCGAGAAAATATTCCGTTTCCGACAGGTTTCCATCTGAGCAAGTAGATTCCTTTCGATGAAAACGTCAACATTGTCTGTATCAGACAGGTTATATTTTAACAGTTTACTGCATAAAGTTTCACTCGATTGAGACTAACAAATAGCAAAATACTAAAAAAATTTAAAAGAATTTGTACATTAAGGAAAATTGAGACTTTTCGCGTCCATCCCGAAAATGGCACTGGTTCCGCGGGACGGACCTTGACCGTGTACAAATCTTAAAAATTTTAAAAAATATTTTATAATATTAAAAAAATTATCTTTTTTTCCCGCGCTAAAATGACGTTTAAATTATGTTTCTATCTTAATTAGAACACGATATATAAATTTTTGTTTTCAAAATCTAGCTTTCGAGTAGTGGTTGTCATGGAAACGTTTTGCGTTTTTCTGCATGAAGGTTTTTTTTTCACCAGTTCTCGTTTTTAAATTGCTATAAGTCAAGAACCGTTAAAGATAAATGTTTCAAACTTGGAACGTGTATTTTTCAATTAATTTACTTTAATTTTGATTCAGCAAATTTGAAAAAAAAAATTACTTTTGAAAATATCATTTTTTTTAAATTAAGTTAAATGATTTTTTTTTTCTTTCTTTTTTTCTTTTTTTTTTTTTTTAATTAAGTTACATGATTTTTTTTTAACCTTAAATATATATATTTTTAATTAATATAATTTTTAAATGTTGAATCATAATTAAAGCTTATATATTTCTGTTTCATTAAATGGAAAAATTTTGAAATTTGACGAGTAATATTTCGAGTTATAACGATTTTAAATCAAGTAGCATCACTTTTTTAAGAATTAAACGAAGTAGCGGTGCTTTATCATCCAACATTTGAGGGGGTTAGAATGACAGTGGAGTAAGTCAAAAATTTGAAAAATCTAGATAACCCTATTTTCGCTGAACGCATATTAATTTCTGTTCAGTGCGACACTCAAATAAGTCATAATTCACTTAGTGAGTCGCTAGAGGGCAAAACAAGTTCGACCATTTAATGCAACACAATACAAGTTTCACAAAACCCTTCATTTCTAAAATTACTAAATATTGACTTACTCCACTGTCATTCTAACCCCCTCATTTCATATTATACGATTTACTTTGAAATGATGTTTCGTGTCACAAATTTGCATTACTTGGTATGGAAGTTTATTTCTCTGTTTATGTACTCTTTTTAAGGGGGACTTAGGACTCTTAAACCTTTAAAAAAAAAATTCAATTTGTGGGGAAATATATATATATATATTCCCACAAATTGAATGCTGGAATTGAATATTTGCTGGAAGTGCGTTTACAATTGTAGCATGCGTTTTTAAATTTAACTAACTTTTTAAATTGTTTATTTAGGTATCTTACTTTATTGTACGAAAAAAAATTTAATTTCTTGATTTATCCTGTCAGTATTGAAAAAGGTTGCGTAATCTATGTCGAATGCATGATTTTTCGTTCTAGTTTCTCCTGCATCGTAATCCAAATTCCCAAACAAAATTTTATAAGAACTTGAAAATCGTTTGCGGCGCTATTAGAGCGAAATAGAAACGTCAAGGAGAGAAAAAATAATAATAACAAATCTGGGGAATAAGAATGAAAAAAAAAAGTACTGAGACTTTTATTTCTGCAAAGAGTGGAAGCAATTAGTGGCATACTTCAGCTGAAAGAGGTTCATTATGATGCTACTTAGATGGACAGAGACAAAAACGTTCGAACAAAGCAAACATTATGGCTGTCGATGAGCAAACAAAAGAGCCCATTATGATAAGCGATACTCCGGCTTCTTTCGGTTGGATTAAAGAAGTGTCTTTTTCCTGCGAATATTCTTCTAATTCAATCAAATTTTTAAGTTTTGTTATTACAGTAAATTCCGTTTATTAGAAATCCGTTTGTTATTACTATTGCTGATTCTTAAAACCGAAATTATATATTCTTTTTAAATATAAACAATCATTTGTATTTATGTAGAAAGCAAACATTGTAACTGTCGATGAGCAAACAAAAGAACCCATTATGATAAGCGATACTCTGGCTTCTTTCGCTTGTATTAATGAACTGTCTTTTTCCCGCGAATATTCTTCTAATTCGATCAAATTGTTAAGTTTTGTTATTACAGTAAATTCTGCTTATAAGAATTCCGTTTGTTATTACTCTTTTTGATTCTTCTAACCGAAATTATAATTATCATTTTATATAAACAATCATTTTATATAAACAATCATTTGTATTTATGTAGAAAGCAAACATTATAGCTGTCGATGAGCAAACAAAAGAACCCATTGTAATAAGCGATAGTCAGGTTTCTTTCTCTTGGATTAAAGAAGTGTCTTTTCCCCGCGAATATTCTTCTAATTCGATCAAATTGTTAAGTTTTGTTATTACAGTAAATTCTGCTTATAAGAATTCTGTTTGTTATTACTCTTTTGATTCTTCTAACCGAAATTATAATTATCATTTTATATAAACAATCATTTTATATAAACAATCATTTGTATTTATGTAGAAAGCAAACATTATAGCTGTCGATGAGCAAACAAAAGAACCCATTGTAATAAGCGATAGTCAGGTTTCTTTCTCTTGGATTAAAGAAGTGTGTTTTCCCCGCGAATATTCTTCTAATTCGATCAAATTGTTAAGTTTTGTTATTACAGTAAATTCTGCTTATAAGAATTCTGTTTGTTATTACTCTTTTGATTCTTCTAACCGAAATTATAATTATCATTTTATATAAACAATCATTTTATATAAACAATCATTTGTATTTATGTAGAAAGCAAACATTATAGCTGTCGATGAGCAAACAAAAGAACCCATTGTAATAAGCGATAGTCAGGTTTCTTTCTCTTGGATTAAAGAAGTGTCTTTTCCCCGCGAATATTCTTCTAATTCGATCAAATTGTTAAGTTTTGTTATTACAGTAAATTCTGCTTATAAGAATTCTGTTTGTTATTACTCTTTTGATTCTTCTAACCGAAATTATAATTATCATTTTATATAAACAATCATTTTATATAAACAATCATTTGTATTTATGTAGAAAGCAAACATTATAGCTGTCGATGAGCAAACAAAAGAACCCATTGTAATAAGCGATAGTCAGGTTTCTTTCTCTTGGATTAAAGAAGTGTCTTTTTCCCGCGAATATTCTTCTAATTCGATCAAATTGTTAAGTTTTGTTATTATAGTAAATTCTGCTTATAAGAATTCCGTTTGTTATTACTCTTTTTGATTCTTCTAACCGAAATTATAATTATCATTTTATATAAACAATCATTTGTATTTATGTAGAAAGCAAACATTATAGCTGTCGATGAGCAAACAAAAGAACCCATTATGATAAGCGATACTCTGGCTTCTTCGCTTGTATTACGGAACTGTCTTTTTCCCGCGAATATTCTTCTAATTCGATCAAATTTTTAAGTTTTGTTATTACAGTAAATTCCGTTTATAAGAATTCCGTTTGTTATTACTATTGCTGATTCTTAAAACCGAAATTATAATTTTTTTAAAAAAATATGAACAATCATTTGTATTTATGTAGAAAGCAAACATTGTAACTGTCGATGAGCAAACAAAAGAACCCATTATGATAAGCGATACTCTGGCTTCTTTCACTTGTATTAATGAACTGTCTTTTTCCCGCGAATATTCTTCTAATTCGATCAAATTGTTAAGTTTTGTTATTACAGTAAATTCTGCTTATAAGAATTCCGTTTGTTATCACTCTTTTTGATTCTTCTAACCGAAATTATAATTATCATTTTATAAAATCAATCATTTGTATTTATGTAGAAAGCAAACATTATAGCTGTCGATGAGCAAACAAAAGAACCCATTGTAATAAGCGATAGTCAGGTTTCTTTCTCTTGGATTAAAGAAGTGTCTTTTCCCCGCGAATATTCTTCTAATTCGATCAAATTGTTAAGTTTTGTTATTACAGTAAATTCTGCTTATAAGAATTCGTTTGTTATTACTCTTTTTGATTATTCTAACCGAAATTATAATTATCATTTTATATAAACAATCATTTGTATTTATGTAGAAAGCAAACATTATAGCTGTCGATGAGCAAACAAAAGAACCCATTGTAATAAGCGATAGTCAGGTTTCTTTCTCTTGGATTAAAGAAGTGTCTTTTTCCCGCGAATATTCTTCTAATTCGATCAAATTGTTAAGTTTTGTTATTACAGTAAATTCTGCTTATAAGAATTCCGTTTGTTATTACTCTTTTTGATTCTTCTAACCGAAATTATAATTATCATTTTATATAAACAATCATTTGTATTTATGTAGAAAGCAAACATTATAGCTGTCGATGAGCAAACAAAAGAACCCATTATGATAAGCGATACTCTGGCTTCTCTCACTTGTATTACGGAACTGTCTTTTTCCCGCGAATATTCTTCTAATTCGATCAAATTTTTAAATTTTGTTATTACAGTAAATTCCGTTTATAAGAATTCCGTTTGTTATTACTATTGCTGATTCTTAAAACCGAAATTATAATTTTTTTTTTAAATATAAACAATCATTTGTATTTATGTAGAAAGCAAACATTGTAACTGTCGATGAGCAAACAAAAGAACCCATTATGATAAGCGATACTCTGGCTTCTTTCACTTGTATTAATGAACTGTCTTTTTCCCGCGAATATTCTTCTAATTCGATCAAATTGTTAAGTTTTGTTATTACAGTAAATTCTGCTTATAAGAATTCCGTTTGTTATTACTCTTTTTGATTCTTCTAACCGAAATTATAATTATCATTTTATATAAACAATCATTTGTATTTATGTAGAAAGCAAACATTATAGCTGTCGATGAGCAAACAAAAGAACCCATTGTAATAAGCGATAGTCAGGTTTCTTTCTCTTGGATTAAAGAAATGTCTTTTCCCCGCGAATATTCTTCTAATTCGATCAAATTGTTAAGTTTTGTTATTACAGTAAATTCTGCTTATAAGAATTCGTTTGTTATTACTCTTTTTGATTATTCTAACCGAAATTATAATTATCATTTTATATAAACAATCATTTGTATTTATGTAGAAAGCAAACATTATAGCTGTCGATGAGCAAACAAAAGAACCCATTGTAATAAGCGATAGTCAGGTTTCTTTCTCTTGGATTAAAGAAGTGTCTTTTTCCCGCGAATATTCTTCTAATTCGATCAAATTGTTAAGTTTTGTTATTACAGTAAATTCTGCTTATAAGAATTCTGTTTGTTATTACTCTTTTGATTCTTCTAACCGAAATTATAATTATCATTTTATATAAACAATCATTTTATATAAACAATCATTTGTATTTATGTAGAAAGCAAACATTATAGCTGTCGATGAGCAAACAAAAGAACCCATTGTAATAAGCGATAGTCAGGTTTCTTTCTCTTGGATTAAAGAAGTGTCTTTTTCCCGCGAATATTCTTCTAATTCGATCAAATTGTTAAGTTTTGTTATTATAGTAAATTCTGCTTATAAGAATTCCGTTTGTTATTACTCTTTTTGATTCTTCTAACCGAAATTATAATTATCATTTTATATAAACAATCATTTGTATTTATGTAGAAAGCAAACATTATAGCTGTCGATGAGCAAACAAAAGAACCCATTATGATAAGCGATACTCTGGCTTCTTCGCTTGTATTACGGAACTGTCTTTTTCCCGCGAATATTCTTCTAATTCGATCAAATTTTTAAGTTTTGTTATTACAGTAAATTCCGTTTATAAGAATTCCGTTTGTTATTACTATTGCTGATTCTTAAAACCGAAATTATAATTTTTTTTAAAAAATATGAACAATCATTTGTATTTATGTAGAAAGCAAACATTGTAACTGTCGATGAGCAAACAAAAGAACCCATTATGATAAGCGATACTCTGGCTTCTTTCACTTGTATTAATGAACTGTCTTTTTCCCGCGAATATTCTTCTAATTCGATCAAATTGTTAAGTTTTGTTATTACAGTAAATTCTGCTTATAAGAATTCCGTTTGTTATCACTCTTTTTGATTCTTCTAACCGAAATTATAATTATCATTTTATAAAAACAATCATTTGTATTTATGTAGAAAGCAAACATTATAGCTGTCGATGAGCAAACAAAAGAACCCATTGTAATAAGCGATAGTCAGGTTTCTTTCTCTTGGATTAAAGAAGTGTCTTTTCCCCGCGAATATTCTTCTAATTCGATCAAATTGTTAAGTTTTGTTATTACAGTAAATTCTGCTTATAAGAATTCGTTTGTTATTACTCTTTTTGATTATTCTAACCGAAATTATAATTATCATTTTATATAAACAATCATTTGTATTTATGTAGAAAGCAAACATTATAGCTGTCGATGAGCAAACAAAAGAACCCATTGTAATAAGCGATAGTCAGGTTTCTTTCTCTTGGATTAAAGAAGTGTCTTTTTCCCGCGAATATTCTTCTAATTCGATCAAATTGTTAAGTTTTGTTATTACAGTAAATTCTGCTTATAAGAATTCCGTTTGTTATTACTCTTTTTGATTCTTCTAACCGAAATTATAATTATCATTTTATATAAACAATCATTTGTATTTATGTAGAAAGCAAACATTATAGCTGTCGATGAGCAAACAAAAGAACCCATTATGATAAGCGATACTCTGGCTTCTCTCACTTGTATTACGGAACTGTCTTTTTCCCGCGAATATTCTTCTAATTCGATCAAATTTTTAAATTTTGTTATTACAGTAAATTCCGTTTATAAGAATTCCGTTTGTTATTACTATTGCTGATTCTTAAAACCGAAATTATAATTTTTTTTTAAAATATAAACAATCATTTGTATTTATGTAGAAAGCAAACATTGTAACTGTCGATGAGCAAACAAAAGAACCCATTATGATAAGCGATACTCTGGCTTCTTTCACTTGTATTAATGAACTGTCTTTTTCCCGCGAATATTCTTCTAATTCGATCAAATTGTTAAGTTTTGTTATTACAGTAAATTCTGCTTATAAGAATTCCGTTTGTTATTACTCTTTTTGATTCTTCTAACCGAAATTATAATTATCATTTTATATAAACAATCATTTGTATTTATGTAGAAAGCAAACATTATAGCTGTCGATGAGCAAACAAAAGAACCCATTGTAATAAGCGATAGTCAGGTTTCTTTCTCTTGGATTAAAGAAATGTCTTTTTCCCGCGAATATTCTTCTAAATCGATCAAATTGTTAAGTTTTGTTATTACAGTAAATTCTGCTTATAAGAATTCCGTTTGTTATTACTCTTTTTGATTCTTCTAACCGAAATTATAATTATCATTTTATATAAACAATCATTTGTATTTATGTAGAAAGCAAACATTGTAACTGTCGATGAGCAAACAAAAGAACCCATTATGATAAGCGATACTCTGGCTTCTTTCACTTGTATTAATGAACTGTCTTTTTCCCGCGAATATTCTTCTAATTCGATCAAATTGTTAAGTTTTGTTATTACAGTAAATTCTGCTTATAAGAATTCCGTTTGTTATTACTCTTTTTGATTCTTCTAACCGAAATTATAATTATCATTTTATATAAACAATCATTTGTATTTATGTAGAAAGCAAACATTATAGCTGTCGATGAGCAAACAAAAGAACCCATTGTAATAAGCGGTAGTCAGGTTTCTTTCTCTTGGATTAAAGAAATGTCTTTTTCCCGCGAATATTCTTCTAAATCGATCAAATTGTTAAGTTTTGTTATTACAGTAAATTCTGCTTATAAGAATTCCGTTTGTTATTACTCTTTTTGATTCTTCTAACCGAAATTATAATTATCATTTTATATAAACAATCATTTGTATTTATGTAGAAAGCAAACATTATAGCTGTCGATGAGCAAACAAAAGAACCCATTATGATAAGCGATACTCTGACTTCTTTCGCTTGTATTACGGAACTGTCTTTTTCCCGCGAATATTCTTCTAATTCGATCAAATTTTTAAGTTTTGTTATTACAGTAAATTCCGTTTATTAGAAATCGTTTGTTATTACTATTGCTGATTCTTAAAACCGAAATTATAATTTTTTTTAATATAAACAATCATTTGTATTTATGTAGAAAGCAAACATTATAGCTGTCGATGAGCAAACAAAATAGCCCATTATGATAAGCGATACTCCGGCTTCTTTCGCTTGGATTAAAGAAGTGTCTTTTTTCCGCGAATATTCTTCTAATTCGATCAATTTTTTTTTTGTTATTACGGTAAATTACGCTTATAAGAATTTCGTTTGTTATTACTATTTTTTTTTATATAAACAATCATTTGTATTTATGTGGAAGGATGACGAATGATAGATGACACGATAACCATTAACTGTTAAATATTATAGTAAAGAAATAAAGACTATAGGCAATGAACATCCTTATGCCCCAACACAACTTGGAAATAATGTAATTCTTATGGGCCGGGGATGTAGTGGAGGGTATACGATAGTTTTTTTTAAAGACGTTACCTATACCCTCTGTTTCACAATTAAAGCTATAACACATGTTCTCTAGCATATACTCTCAGTTTTTTTTTTCTTTTACGACGAAACACTGCCGTTATATTGACGGTGGCAACGACCTGATCAATAAATTTCACTTTTCCTGCAATTTTCTTAACTTCTAAACATAGCACAATTTCAATTTTTACACAGTCAAATAAGGGAGGAAAATGTACTTTCAAATGCAAATGTTTGAAAACTAAATCTTAATTGATTGATTTTTATGGTTTTTAAGATAATTTTCCAATATAAATTTTTTTAAAAAAATCTGTCTCTGTTGTCTGCATCCGATTACGAAAGATTGATCCGTTTGCACCTAAAACAATATATTATAATATATTCAATGTTTGTTTCCGGCTAATATTCCATAAGGAAATTAAAACTTTATCAATAAATAGATAAACAAATAAAATAAAATAACATAAATATAAGCAGCAAGTTTCGAAACTTTATTTGAATATATAATTGATATCTTGCATATAAAAATGCCTTTTGGTGTTGTTAGTGGACAATCTACAGAAAATATATTAAATGTAAAAAATCTATTAGAATTTTCAATTAAATAAACGAATAACGAAAAATCATGCATGAAGAATAGATTATGAAACACTTTACAACACATTCAGATTACTGTAACGAAACATCACAGTACGATAAGTTGAAAGATGATGTCTAAGTAAACAATTTGGGAGACGCATGACACATTTGAAAACCCAATGTCAGCAATTTCCGTCAACAGTCGGAAAAATATCCGAATTATTTTGTTCAGCCCGGTAAAGTATCTATAGATTTGTATATATACTACACAGTATTTTAAAGTTTACTTAATTTAGTTAGGAATCTCATCAATAAACTTGAGACTTTCCCTTTAGCAAATTCCGTCAATAAACGGAAATGTACTCGAGATCTTTTGTACAGCCCTGTATAGGATCTATAGAGTTTATACACACCAAGTAATATGAAAAAAAATGAGTTAAATTTCAAAAAACACCCTGTAAACGCATTTTCAGCAATTATCATTGACACACATACTGTAACCGAATTTTTTAGTGTGTCCGTGTAAATGAACGATGAATGCTATTCACACCCTATTCTAATAGTAAGCATCTTGTAGTGCACGTCAGTGATATGTATAAATTCCAATATTTAATGATATACAATTATTATAATACAGACATACATACAATAAATACAATAATCCAACATGGAGTGAAAAATTAGCCAGAGCCAGGAATCCACAGCGTTCCTGGCTGATTCCTGGCTCTGGCTAATTTTTCACTCCATGTTGGATTATTGTATTTATTGTATGTATGTCTGTATTATAATAATTGTATATATTTAAATGCTGAATGCAGGCGTTGTTTATGTTTGTTTTAAATTCCAATATGTTTAAAATAGTGTCACATTATTAAAATACACCGCAAACGATTTTCCCCCGTAAACCGTAATGTAAGGGGATTATTTTGAGTGTGCCTGTAAATGAACTATAAATACTACATACTTCATTTTCAATGACGAACAACCCATAGTTAATCGTAATAACACATATCAATTGCATGGTAATCCGAGTATATTTAAACGAGTTAGAGCACGGACAGACGGGAGACAGACAAACCGAAGTCATAAACACTTTTCCACTATGTTGGAAAGTGTTGTTAATAAAACGGTTCTCACTTATGTTCTGATGTACACCGGACTGTATGTTCTGTAACAAGGTCAAGACCGGGTTGGAATCCTCAGGTAATGATAATAACGAGAAATAAATAATGAATACTAAAATATCTTACTATTATTCAGAACTCTTCTGTTGTTTCCACAGGTAAAGCAAACAACTTCAAACATTCAAACGCTTTCTTTCAAACATTCAATGGACGATTGAAAATAAATCAGCCACAGGAGGTTTGAACAACTGTTGCTCCTGTCATCGACTGCTTTCCATGCTTGAGAAAGCGGTTCCGTCTGATTAACCGAGATTATTATGAAATTATTGATTTTTTTTTTTTTTTAATAAAAACTAATACAAGCAATGGTGTCATATTTTTTCCCATGAAACAATTATTGTTTTTTTTTTCTCTTGTATCTTTTGAGTTGTTAGTTACGGCTGGAAATGATATTAGTATAGTATATCAAAATGTTTGCTGCATATGTTTTAGAAACGGATTTCAGATTTCATTAAATTTCATTTAGTTTTTAGGTGCGTTCGTAATTATAGTAAATACGTAGCACCTATTGTCGTCGTCTGGTCCATCTGTTCGCATATAACAGCGCAAAAACTACCCAAGCGAATGGTTTGAAATGTAATATATATTATCGTTGCAGAATTTCGTCGAGTCATTTAAAAACTTTTGACAATCGAATCAAAACTTAAAAATATATTAATAAAAGTTTTCTTTATTCTATTAAATCCTATCGTACGTGTAATCTATATAATAAAAGCGCAAGTGATGTGACTGAGGAAAACAAATACGGGCAAACCACTTCTTTTTCCATATGCCAGGCGGTTGCATAAAAGTTACATTTTTAGAAAGATCATTGAAAAAAATTGATTGTTTGAAAGATGAGTTACATTAAACAATTTATAGATTTTGAGATAAACTTCAGCGGAAATTAGGTTAACAGCCGAATATCTTAATCCATTAGAGTCAATAAACACAGGAGATTCGTTCATTATGAGTCATAAAAATATTAAACCATGGAGGTAATCATTCACAAAGCAAGATCTGCATGGTGAATTTCGCAGCGCTGTCTGGTGTAGAAAAAAAAATCGCATTTGTAAACGTGGCATACGTAATAAGAAAAAGAAAAAAAAAAGGGGGTGGGGGAGTCTCACTTCGCTCATATAGCAGACGATATAATTCATTTCACTGAAATAATAAGAATGATTTTTTTACATTATGAAACTAGTTATAAAACGAACGCACCTCCTATGTTACGTTTAACGTACAATTTCCAACTTGTTCAAATTTAATCTAAGTTTTGTTAATTGTTAACTGATTAAAAGCAGTATGCGAAGAGATTTCCTTGTTATTTTTAAGTTAATCTTTTCGCGAGCAAATTGAGAATACAGCTATTTTTATTATATGGATTTTAGGACGTATTCACTCTTAATTTTCCAATTTTTTTAACACTTTCCAACAAGGTTGAAAAGTGTTTATGAATTCGGTCTGTCTGTCCGTCCGTGCTCTAACTCGCGTAAATACACTCGGATTGCCATGCAACTGATATGTTATTGAGGTTTACCATTATGACATGTTTGGTATTGAAAATAGAAGTGTGTTAGCATTTATACTTCGCTTACACAGGGACACTCAAAAGAATTGCGTTACATTATGGTCATTACTATAGATGGTAATTGCTGAAATTGTGTTTAAAAATGTGTTTTTTTTTTTTTTTTTCAAATTGTTTATTTAGACATCATCTTATTAAAGTGTGAAATTTTGTTACAGCACTATTCTGAATGTGTTGGAAAGTGTTTCATAATCTATGCTTGAAGCACGATTTTACGTTATTGTTTCATAATTTCAGCTGATCACTGCTATGTTCAAACAGAAAGCATTCCCGATTTACTTATATTGGGGGATATTGAGATTGATAAAGTTTTTCAAAATACAACTTTCCATTTTCGTTTTTGTATTGACACTGATATTACCCTCTGTTTTTATTTTAACTACTTAAAAAATAGCATTATTGGGTACTAGACCGGGAGGCGGCAGCACAGACAATCACCTCATCGAGTTCACGGCTGAAATTCCAGAATTAGTTAAAACTTGATTCGCATATTAACACGCAATCGGTCTGCCAAATCATATCTTGGTGGAAAATACTCGAAAACCCGATTTTAGCGGTTGGCTCGTAGGTTTACCATTGTGTGTTCCTGCTCTCAGTCCTCCATGTTTTCATACTTTTGGGTGCAGGAAAACACAATGGTAAACCTACGAGTCAACCGCTAAAATCAGGTTTTAAGGTGTTCTCCACCAAGATAAAATTTGGCAGACCGATTGCGTGTTAATATGCGAATCAAGTTTTAACTAATTCTGGAATCTAAATCTCTGTTGGTAAAAATTTTTACCACTCATTGTTACATTATCATTTTAAGTTTGCGATCTGCTGGGTCATCTCTCTGCCTATAAATGATGAGAGAAATAAATAAAAACAGAAAATAAAAAATAAAATAAAAAAAGAAAGAAGAAAGAAAACTTCATAAAATTTGAAACTGTTTTTCCAATACTGTCTGAGGTTTTCATGAAAAAAAAAATGGCAACCCCAGTTAAGAATAAAAAACGTAAACGTAATTTTACTAGTTTTCCGTAACAACAATTATTCACAATAGCTGAATATAATACCAAATAAAAAAGTAGAAGAAAGAAAAGAAAAGGGTTAATATGAATAATGCACGCTAGTTAGTCGGCTAAATACTTATTAGGACTACTTATTGCTCCTTCTCACGCAAGCTATTAGATACAACTGAACAATGAGTGTGTAGGCCAAAGTGAAACCTACGCCAGAAATATAACGCTAACAACTTATAATGCTTTACTATTTCCTGTCAAGCACATTACGTCATTTTCTGTTAAAAGCTTAAACCATTCACGGTCGTTTTTATAGTCTTATACCGGATGTTTTTAACTTATTACTTTTAGAGTCCCGTATGTCAAAGTTTCGAAACAAGTGGTTATTCAAAACCTATTATAATATATTGCTACAATGTCACATTTATTACAATGTGGCAGCAATAACAAACAAAAGTAATCAGTATTTGGCAGCGTCTTGCTTTTATTTTATTTTAATTTAATTTTTTTAATTTTTTTTTTTTTTTTTCCGAGAGAGAGATTTAAAGACTGGTAAAATAACTATATTTTTTTTGTTAATAAGTTCCGTGGCTTTAATAATAAATATAGCACGTACTTAATAAAAAAAATATAATGTTTTATTACTAATCCCATTATTTTTAAAAAAGAAAAAATATATATCCTAATTTTTATTCTGCAGTTAACTCTGAACAGGAAAAAAAAAACATTATTAACAGACTCGCATTAGACCCAGCGATATAACCAAAATAATTTAATTCCACTTGAGATATAACGTTCTATTTTCTGAAAATTATTTTTAATAACCAATTAATGACAATCGTAATAAATTATTTCATTCTTTTTAAAGAAAAAAAAATTCGGATGAATTTTTTCAAAGCATTTCTGTATTATTAATTCATTAATATAATACAGCTTTGAGATAATTTTAATACAGGTTATATGTCAATACCTACATTCAGGATGTAGGCATTGTAGGCCAAAATAAGCACCTTCTTTATTTAAAAGAGAACACATTTCTGAATAGCTCTCTCTTGCTTTATACCAAAGATGAATAATTTAGTTCTATACCACAAATTAAAACAAATTTTACCGCACCATTTACTGAAATAAATTTTGATAACAATGAAATTTATCGTCTGCATCTTCAATATTATGTCAAAAATATATTCCATTAAATTTATCGTCTGCGAAATTAAAAATTTATTAGTTAGGGAAAAATACTTCTAGGGATGAATTTAAAACGCATTGAATTTAGTGTAGTTCTACATTTAGTCATTGTTATAAATTTTCAAACTTAATTTGACAAAATTTTAAAGAGTCCCAGAAGATGCAAAACTAGTTCTTTCTTATAGAAAAAAAGAGGAAAAGAGACAAACAGGAAATGAAACTGCGTTAAGCATTACAAAGAAGAAAAATTTCTCTGTTTAAAATAAGTTTCTTCTATTTCTTCTCCAGTAAAATACAGTAATATGATAAGAAGAGCATGACGTAGTTACCAATTTTACTTCTGAAAAAGAAATGAATGACTGCTGAATGGAGAACAAAAAATCGTAACTGTCAGTTCGCCTGATTCGGAAAGTCTTTTCAAAGTTATTATAGACTGCTTTTATTTATTTTTATTTCAACTATTATTCGATTTGTTTCATTCATAAATACCTTTCTGAAAATCGGTTTGTAGGTGAATAAAAATATTTTTTCTTAGAAGTGTTAACGCATTTCAAGAAGTTACTGATAAATATCATACAGTGTCTCACAAAAGTGATGGGACACTTGTGCTTTATAAAAAGAAACTGCAATAAAATAAATAAACAAACATGTGCAAAAATTTTTTGGGTGTGTTTCATATTTAAAGTTAGTAACAATTATTACATAACATACATTTTGTCAAAATATTAAAATATTAATTTAGTAAAAATACAATTGTTCAGAACGGAGCAAAAAATGGCTCACATAAGTGATGGGACACTTACTTTTCCATCAAATATTTATCCAAAAATTTTACTTTTTAAAAGGTTTTAATATTTTGTTGGATTTCCTTTTACTTTTAAAACACGATTTAATCTTTTTGGGATGGATTCGACTAATTTTTTTGTGATTTCTGGGGTGATTTTACCCCATTCTTCTTGAAGCACCGATTTTAGTTGTTGTTTTGAAGAAATGGTGTGTTTTCGAATTCTTAATTCCAATTCTTGCCAAATATTCTCTATGGGATTTAAGTCTGGAGATTGTGGTGGTGTTTTTATTATTTCAGGACAGTTATATAGCAGCCAGAGTCTAACGTTCAGAGCAGTGTGCTTGGGGTCATTGTCCTGGTAGAATTTAAAATCGTTATGAAGGTTCAATTTTCGTGCTGAAGATTTCAAATTTTGCTTTAAAATATCAATATACTTGTACTGATCCATTATACTGTCAATAAAAACAAGATTACCAACTCCAGCGGACGACATACACCCCCATACCATAACTCCTCCTCCACCATGTTTTACTGTTGGTACCAAGTTCTGTTTGCGAAATTCTTCCCTGGGTTTTCTCCACACCAAGATTCTACCGTCAGAACCAAATATATTAAATTTACTCTCATCAGCAAATATAACTTTATTCCAGTAATCAGAATTCTTATTTATGTTGGATTTTGCGAAAGCTAGTCTGAGTTTTCTATTCTTTTCACTTACGAAGAATTTTTTCCTGGCTACTCTACCGTGATATCCAGCAGATCGAATTACCCTTCTAATAGTCTCAGGATTAACAATTATTCCATATAATGCTTGTAAATCAGCAGCAACTTTTGAAGCACTAATTCTTGGATTTTTTTTAATATTTCGAACGATAATTCGCTTTATTCCATTGGATAGCTTTGATGGTCGGCCAGGTCTTCTTTTATCCTGAATCATATGATTCTTTTTATATCGTTTAATGATATTGAAAACTGTTGAACGACTCAAGTTAACTGTCTCAGCAGTTTTTCTAATAGATTTTCCACGTTCAATATGCAAATTAATAACTAATTTTCGAATTTCAGGCGAAGTTTCTTTTCGTTTAGCATTCATGGCTACACAGAGCTAAAAAACACAAAAATTCCAAAACAAACTGGAGAGAAATACTGCAGACGATTTTATAAATTATTGCCAATTGCTTTTAAGTAAAAATAAAACCCCAAAAAATATTTTTATTGCTTATTTCAGACGATTTTTGTTGCATATATAATGTTGTCCCATCACTTATGTGAGCTATTTGTTGCTCCGTTCTAAACATTTGTATTTTTATTAAATTAATATTTTAATATTTTGACAAAATGTATGTTATGTAATAATCTTTACTAAATTTAAGTATGAAACACACCCACAAAAAAATGTGTACATGTTTTTTTAATTTATTTGATTAGTTTCCTTTTGTAAAGCACAAGTGTCCCATCACTTATGTGAGACACTGTATACAGTGTCTCACATAAGTGATGGGACACTTGTGCTTTACAAAAGGAAACTAATCAAATAAATTTTAAAAAAATGTACACATTTTTTTGTGGGTGTGTTTCATACTTAAATTTAGTAAAGATTATTACATAACATACATTTTGTCAAAATATTAAAATATTAATTTAATAAAAATACAAATGTTTAGAACGGAGCAAAAAATAGCTCACATAAGTGATGGGACACCATTATATATGCAACAAAAATCGTCTGAAATAAGCAATAAAAATATTTTTGGGGGTTTTATTTTTACTTAAAAGCAATTGGCAATAATTTATAAAATCGTCTGCAGTATTTCTCTCCAGTTTGTTTTGGAATTTTTGTGTTTTTTAGCTCTGTGTAGCCATGAATGCTAAACGAAAAGAAACTTCGCCTGAAATTCGAAAATTAGTTATTAATTTGCATATTGAACGTGGAAAATCTATTAGAAAAACTGCTGAAACAGTTAACTTGAGTCGTTCAACAGTTTTCAATATCATTAAACGATATAAAAAGAATCATATGATTCAGGATAAAAGAAGACCTGGCCGACCATCAAAGCTATCCAATGGAATAAAGCGAATTATCGTTCGAAATATTAAAAAAAATCCAAGAATTAGTGCTTCAAAAGTTGCTACTGATTTACAAGCATTATATGGAATAATTGTTAATCCTGAGACTATTAGAAAGGTAATTCGATCTGCTGGATATCACGGTAGAGTAGCCAGGAAAAAATTCTTCGTAAGTGAAAAGAATAGAAAACTCAGACTAGCTTTCGCAAAATCCAACATAAATAAGAATTCTGATTACTGGAATAAAGTTATATTTGCTGATGAGAGTAAATTTAATATATTTGGTTCTGACAGTAGAATCTTGGTGTGGAGAAAACCCAGGGAAGAATTTCGCAAACAGAACTTGGTACAAACAGTAAAACATGGTGGAGGAGGAGTTATGGTATGGGGGTGTATGTCGTCCGCTGGAGTTGGTAATCTTGTTTTTATTGACAGTATAATGGATCAGTACAAGTATATTGATATTTTAAAGCAAAATTTGAAATCTTCAGCACGAAAATTGAACCTTCATAACGATTTTAAATTCTACCAGGACAATGACCCCAAGCACACTGCTCTGAACGTTAGACTCTGGCTGCTATATAACTGTCCTGAAATAATAAAAACACCACCACAATCTCCAGACTTAAATCCCATAGAGAATATTTGGCAAGAATTGGAATCAAGAATTCGCAAACACACCATTTCTTCAAAACAACAACTAAAATCGGTGCTTCAAGAAGAATGGGGTAAAATCACTCCAGAAATCACAAAAAAATTAGTCGAATCCATCCCAAAAAGATTAAATCATGTTTTAAAAGTAAAAGGAAATCCAACAAAATATTAAAACCTTTTAAAAAGTAAAATTTTTGGATAAATATTTGATGGAAAAGTAAGTGTCCCATCACTTATGTGAGCCATTTTTTGCTCCGTTCTGAACAATTGTATTTTTACTAAATTAATATTTTAATATTTTGACAAAATGTATGTTATGTAATAATTGTTACTAACTTTAAATATGAGACACACCCAAAAAATTTTTGCACATGTTTGTTTATTTATTTTATTGCAGTTTCTTTTTATAAAGCACAAGTGTCCCATCACTTTTGTGAGACACTGTATATTTAATTCTGATGTTTTTTTTCTATGCACATACAAAATACACAACTAAGAATAAAGTATGGATTTAATTTTGTTCTTTAAAGACATTTTGCAAGCACCATATACATTATGTATATTAACTCTTTATGATTTAATTTAAGAATTAATAAAAAAATTTCCTTCCAAAGCATTTTTCATGAATTTTTGAAAATTTGTGCCATTATTAAATAAATTTTAAAAAGATTTCGTCAACTAAAATTAATAAACAAAATCGGTAGTAATAATTTTGTATGGATATTGAAATTTTGTGGAATATAATAATAAAAAATAAATACCCAAATTATTTCTTTAAAATATTATTTTCAATATTTAATAGAATTAGAAAATGTACAAATATAATGGCTTTACGTATAAATATAGAAATTTTTTCGAATTGAAACTTTACACTCAATGTTTTTTTATACAATCAAAGTTGCACAATTATAATTGGAAAAAAAATTATTCGCTCATTTACTTTTATTTTATTTTGCTTTGTAGAACAAATAATGTTTTTGAAACATGACTCATCTATCTTTATCTTTAACTCATTCTAAATTGTATTAATGTCATTCGATGTGTAAAAGGAATTTTATAACTTAAAAAAAAAAAAAAAAAAAAAAAACATAGTTGAAAAGTGTTTATGAATTCGGTTTGTCCGTCCGTCTGTACACGCTCTGCTAACTCGCATAAATATACTCGGAATGTCATGTAATTGGTATATGTTATTGAGATTTATCATGGCATGTTCGGTATTGAAAATGAAGTGTGTTGCATTTATAGTTCGTTTACAGGGTCACTCAAAAGAATTCCGTTACATTATGGTGTATGGGGAAAATCGTATTTTAATGATGTTACACTATTTCAAACGTATTGAATTTGATATACGTCATTGTAAGATGCTTACTATAGAATAGGGTGTGCATAATAGTTATCGTTCATTTACAGGGGCACACAAAAGAATTCGGTTACGATACTGTCAATGAGCAATAATTGCCGGAAGTGCGTTTTCAATTGTGATATACATTTTTAAATTTAATTCATTTTTTGCATATTATTTGGTGTGTATAAATTCTATAGTTCCTATACAGGGCTGTACAAAAGTATTCGAGTATATTTCGGTTTATTGACGGAAATTGCTGAAGGGGAATTTTCAACTGTGTTATGCGTTTCCTAACTGAACTAAATTTTTGCATAGTATGTTAGTAAAAATGCAAATCAGATACAGGGCTGCGCAAAAGAATTCGGATTTTTTTTCTTCCGATTATATAGATGGTAATTGCTGAAATTAAAGTTTTCAAATGTGTTATGTGTTCTCCAAATTTTTTACTTAGACATTGTCTTTCACATCTTATTAACGGGAGCGTGGATCTTTATTTGATCAAAAAGTGACCCAAAAATCGAAATTTATTTTTGTGTGTATTATTATTCTTCAGTTTGTATTGAACTATTTGAGAAAAACAGCATGCAGATGCGATGATTTTTCTCAGTTACAAGCGTTTGAATTATGTACACAATCAATTTTTCGGTTGCTTTAGTAAACTTTATACTTGTTTTTCTCAATACAGATTTTACGCGATTTTTAGATATTTAAAGTGCTCCATGCGTCTTAATTTTTGTTCAAAATTCATGAAATTGATAAGGAAGAATCCTGATACTGTTTACAATAAAACTGTGAATGCATTTTACAATTGGATTTCGTTAAGATAATTAAATTTGATTTATAACTTATTAAAATGCTAAATTTTGATGAAAATCGGAATGGAATTCAGTAAAAAAATTCTACACAGATTTGTTTGTAATATCTTTTTAAGTGATCCAAATGCAAAATCCAGGAAATATCTTAAAAATTAAGACGCAAGGAGCATTTAAAAATTTAGTTTATAAATTTTATTTTATTTTTAAATCTTAAAATTATATTAAGATTAGAATTTTTTAAAAGAATTCTATATATATTTATGGTGAAATGTATGTATGCACAAAATTTCATATATCTATGATGGAAAAAAAAAAAAAAACATTTGAACGTCCACCGTCCCCTTAAGGGGGAGATCACGTTGAGCAGCCTGAAAATGACAATAATTAAACCAGTGCGAAAAACTCTGTAGTTTGAAAACCAATGAATGAAATACAACAATTTTTTTTTCTATAATTTCACACATTCTTGTAGTTAAAAGAAAACACTCAAATTATATACATTTAGCAATATTAATTAATTAAATGACAACGACAAAAAGGGCTTTTTAAAAATAGAAGTACTAAAATATGCATTCTGCGCGCGATTAAAAAAATTCTACTGCAGACACATACTTAATATTTCATATATTTTTACTTATACTACTATATTTTACACTGAACCTAAATTTAAAAGTATATTGAAATTCATTAGCATAATTAATGGCTTTTATAATGATATTCCCTAAATTTACCAAAAATTTTAAATTTAATTTTTCAATACAAAATTTTCTATGTCAAAAATTAGACTAAATTTGGGTTCAGCACAAAAGTATACATGAAAATTAATTATACGCAAAATGTCAAGGTTCTATGATAATTAGTTTTTTAATGAGAGTGCGCGCAATGCCAAAAACCACTGTTTTGAGAAAAGGGCTTCAAAGGTAACTTTATTAGCATGAAAGGAAATGGCTTTTTACAAGATATTTTTAGCTATAACTTCTGTTGTAATTGCAATTTTTGTAAAATTCTTTTTGCAGTGTATTTGTAACATTTCAAGGCATCCATGCTATTTTTTTTGAAAATTTGATTTTTTAAAATCTTCAACGTGATCTCCCCCCTTAAATGATGTAATTTTGCTACAGTTTTCGTAATATCATAATCTAGGCTTGACGGATCAGTTTTCTTTCTTGTTTTTAAATGATACTTTAAAGTACCGCCGGGGCATAAAGGATTAAGCGAGTTGCGGCTCCCCCCCCCCCCCTATAAAATAATCACTTCAACATTATCTCTCTCCCTTTTTGGCGGGGGAGGTGAGAGAGAGGTATCGGTTTCGCTCGAATTTCGATAAATACAAAAATTGGCAAAGATGTGAATATTACGACAAGTGTTACTGGCTTTTTGTCACATCCGTTTTATCATGCAAATGCGCATTTTTTTCCCCTTTTTACCAAAGCATCTGCTTGCATTGGCGGATTGTTGCCACCGGAAGGAAGTATAACTTGAGCCTCTCTTGTTTAGTGTCACGAGCTGAATAAACGAGCGACGGTGCGTGTATTCTTCATGCGTGATTTAACGCAAAATACGGGGCGCATACGAAAACCGGCCCATTACATCGATTCGGACATCGGGGAGATGTCCTATACGAAGGACGGTTACGTAAGTTAATAAAAAATAAAAAAGTAGCGGTTGCAAGATGCTGGGAGGTGAAGACATCTATTGATTTATTGGATTCTAGTCTACCTTGATAAGGAAAATATGATCGATCGACATTTTTTAAATCTATCTAGATATGTTGAATTGTTTCTAGTTTGATAGATCACCAACCCCCCACACCAAAATAAAACAACAATAAAAAGCCATACTACAATCATATCAAAACGATTTCATGTTCTAAATATTAAAAAGCATTCTAACAATTAAGTAGCTGTTATAAGATGTCGGAATGTGAAGACATAGATATTAAAAGTTGCTAGTCTCCCTTGATAAGGAAAAAATGATAGATCGATTTAATCTGCTATAGATGCGCTGCATTGTTTCAAATTTTGATAGGCCACATACACACACCAAAATACAACAACAATAAAAAAAAGTCATGCTACAATCATATCAAAACAATTTTATGTTCTAAATATTGAAAAAAAAACAAAAAAACAATCGAAATATTAAGTAGTTGTTATAAGATGTCAGAATGTGAAGACATCTATTGATTATAGGTTGCTAGTCTACCTTGATAAGGAACAAAAATGATTGATCGACAGTTTTTTTTTTCATATATCTAGATGCGCTGAATTGTTTCTATTTTAATAAGGCATACACTCACACATATAACAAAATACAGCAACAACAAAAAACCATACTACGGTCATAACAAAACGGTTTTACGTTCTAAACATTAAAAAGCAAAGCAAAATATTACTTAAATAAATAAATAAAAAGTGAATAAATAAAAAAAAAAACCAAAAAATTAATTTTGTTTTTTCAAAATTATACCTATTTTATTATATCGTGGGCGCCGCCGCACAGTGGGGCGTTTTGATGATCTAGATTCTAGGTGGACAAAATTCCTTTTTTCGATTATCTCGGAATTTAACAAGACCGCGTATACTGGTAGCCGAATGTCTCTTCTGTCGAGATCCGTGCGAGTTTTGTCGAAAAAATCCGATGTGTGGATAAATTACGACCGTACCGTAAAGAAAGCAGTTGGTTTGAGGGAATTTCAACAGTTGCACTATTTTTCTGTAAGTTCGAAAGCAAGTCGTGACTTTTCTGTTTTATTTGAAAGCAGGAGTTTACTGGACATATGTCACATGTTTGTCACAAGATTTAACCTATTGTTGTTTGAAAATAAGCGCCATCTTGTTTTCAAACTTCATCTTGAATTTTAATACAGTATTAAGCATTATTAAGAAATAAGCATTTTTTTAAAATCAAAGTACCATACCTAAAGTATTGGAAACTTAAGAAAGCTCCTGCGAAAATTTGCGAATCATTAAGTTATATTAACTTGAAGTGTGTGTTTGAGTGTTTAATTCAAATCTTGCAAGTCAATTTTAAACCCCTTTTAATTATCCGATTGAGCTGAAACTTTGAATACATGTGTAGTTTCAGGGACAATACAATATCATAATATAAATAAATAATAATAATATAAATAATAATAATAATAATAATAATAATATAAATTATTAAATAAGCCAAATATTTATTATTGTTTGATCATTTTATTACTGATAGATTCGAAAACCCAGCAAAAACCTAATTAAACTTCAACGCAATAATTTTGTCAACCTAGATCCTCAAAACGCCCCACTGTGCGCCGCCAGGATAAAATGCGCCAGCGGAGTGGGTGGAATTTTTATTGAATTATTTTTAAAAATTAATTTCTAAACATTTTTTGATGGGGGGGGGGGGGGGGAATCAGAGTTGGTCGAAATTTCAAAATGAAAAAGTTTACATACATTTTTAACATAATACATATAATTGATAATGATCAATGAAAAGTTTCCAAAACTTTCGAAGATACGGACAATTGAGATAAAACCTCAAAAACAAGAGATAAGGCATGACCATTTTTGTGCTCTCCCTGCCCCTACCGTCGTATATTACTCATATAACAAATAAAAAATTGTTATATCAGCAAATAATCTACTCGCCTTTCCTAGTTAAGGGTGCTGGTCAGTGAGACATCATACCCTTCGTTAATGTCAAACCTATGTGCGTGGAATGCATTCGAGAAAACTAATATTTTTAACTTCTGTCTTCTGTGTTCTCTTAAAGGATGCCCCACCCCCTTTTTAGGTGCGTTTGTAATTATATAAATACGTAGGATATATATTATCGTTGTAGATTTTTTCGAGTCATTTCAAATTTTATGAAAATCTATTCAAAACTTAAAAAGATATTAATAAAAGTTTTCTTTATTATATTCAATCCTATCGTACGTAATCTATATAATAAAACCGCAAGTCATGTGACTGAGGAAAACAAATGCGGGCTAACCACTTCTTTTTTCATATACCAGCCAGCCATTTTTATTCAAAATTATTTTTTCGTATAAAATGGCATAAAAGTTACATTTTTAGAAAGATCGTTCAGAAAAATTGTTTGCTTGAGAGAGGAGTTACATCCAAAAATGTATAGATTCTGAGATAACTTCAGTGAAAATTAGGTTAACAGCCGAATATCTCAATCCATTTAGAGTCAATAAACACAGGAGATTTGTTCATTATGAGTCATAAAAATATGAAACCTATGGAGGTAATCATTCGCAAAGCAAGATCTCCATGGTGAATTTTGCAGCGCTGTCTGGTGTAAAAAAAAAAAAAAAAAAAATTGCATTTGTAAACGTGACATACGTAATACAAAAAAAAAAAAAAAAAAAAAAAAAAGGATGCTTATTTTGCTTATAGTAGACGATATAATTCATTTCACTGAAATAATAAGGATAATTTTTTTACATTGTGATACTAGTTATAAAATGAACGCACCTCATTTGTCACGTTTAACGTACAATTTTCAACTCGTTACACATGAATTTACCCATCGATCGTAACGTCCTCCATTTTTTCAAAAAATAATCTTTCACAAATTAAAGAGGGAGGAGGAGAGGGACAGACCCTAACACTTGTTGCTTGGTGATTACATTCCTCTAAACTCGATAATAAAACTTCGCTTATAAGCTAATGGGAAAGACAAATATGTATAGGGGGAGTCCGGGACATTTGACAACACGAGAAAACATGAACCACCACAAATACTTTTTTAAGGGAGTTCGGTACCCTCTGAAGTTTAGTAGTATATTATAAGAAGTTATTACTAGATAAACTCATTTTAACTAGCAAAAAATAATTATTTTGTTCTTAGAAAAAAAAAAAAAAAAAAAATAAATTCAACATTTTTTTTTTTTTTTTTTTTTTTTTTTAAATTTACAATAACAAGCACTGATTTTTTAAATTATATTTGTAAGTGTCTATTCTAAAATTTTAAGGATCGATTTTGCAATTAATTAATGTGTTTATGAGATAAAATAAAATAAAATGCACATATCTATGGAAAAATGCTGGAAAAAAACACGGATTCTGTTACATTGTCATTTTTTTCTTCTTCTCAATATATTGCAAAATCCTTCGCTAATTTTATTATGCCGATCATACTAAATATATATAAAAATATAATCAAGATATTTAAAAAATAATTGCTGAAGTTTTAGCATTTTAAATACAGCAAGTTTTGAAAAAAGAGCAAACTGCGAAAAATCAATTTAAAAATTTTATGCTTACAAAAAATTATTCAAAACCGTTCCATTTTTCTTAACTGAATATCTTTGCGGCTTACATACTTCTAAGTTACAGTTGTTTCAACACTTCGCTCAAATATACTGGAGGTGCCAAAGTTTATTTTTAACAACAAAATAAATAAATAAAATAAAATAAAATAAATCGATATTTTTGTTTTTTTCGACGATTTAAAGTGTACTATAAGTCCCTTAAATTTCATGTAATTTGGTCGATGGTTACTTCTTAACATCCATTATAGAGTCCTAAACTCGCGTAGGAGGCAAAGTCGGGTTCCGCATTGACGTTTGATTTGTATAGACTGAAACTTATTTTAACGTGTTCAAAGTAAAAATTGTTGTTCTTTGTTGTTTCCTCATCGTTTATTTAAATTGTGAGATTATGTATGTAGTGTATTTTTAAATTATTATCTGACCCTTTGTTTTTTCATACCTTATCAGTAGTTTTATCCATTTATTTTACTTTTATATTCTATAAACTAAAATATTTTATATTTCATTTTTAGTACTTTGTTTTTGCTGATTTCTTTGATAGCATCGTATTTTCCGGTCACCTGGTTCAAATTCCCCACACACGAGGGGCATTTGAATAATATTTAAACTTTACAAAAAATACAGCACTTTTGTTTATTAACCATTATTTTCTTTACAGATTGATCACCTATCTTTATATTGATTACAATATATATATAGCTGCAATATATGTAATCACCTGCACTGATTATACACAGACACACACACATATATATATAAATAGTTTTATAAAAAGTGATTCACCTTTACTAATCTACCCCTACTGATGAATTTCAAAGGTTGTACAGAGACTTCCTTATTCTTTCATGAAAATTGAAACAGAAAACCGATAATTTATTTGAAAATTGTGATAACATTAAAAGAAAAAAGAAAAAGATCACCAAAATATAAATAGTATGCCCAATGTTAAACACTTTTTTCCCATTGTTTCATGGAAGATTGCAAAACTGTGATCGGGTGATCGACACTTAGCTTTTAATTAAAATAAATATGCTCTTGGGGAAATTTAATTATACACCTACTAGAGGAAAAGCTTTTGATTCGTTAAAAAATATTTTCTGTAAAGACTAAAAACATCCATAAGGCATTTATTTATCTTTCAAATATTTTCCTGTGGCGTAATTTTTTTTTTTTTACACAGATAAGATTTACATTATGCATGGGCACTGACCGGCAGAACTAAATCCAAACCGAAGGAGGGGGGGGGGGGGATTGATTTCTTTTTGAAGGGTTGTGACATACATAGAAAAATTGCATTTTCAAAATGTAAAAAAATAAATAATTAAATAAAAATATGTATATTCACAGCTAATAATTTTGTATATAGAATGTAAATGAAAATTTAGAAAAACCTCAAAATCTAGATGGAAAGCATAATATCCGTACTCTCCCCCCCCCCCCCCACCCTCTATCGTACTTGCTGGTATATACCCATGAGTCACATCCCATATAAAAGAAAATCGTTAGCTCAGCAAAGAATTTACTCACCTTTCCTGGTTGACAGACTGCACTTCGTTTAGCATGGAAACAGTCAGCAACTCTAACTTATCTCATCTTTTAAAATTCAAAGATTCAACACACCCTTTTCGAATATGCCTCGGTAAAACCCCCTCCCCCTTTCCTCCTCCTCCTCCTCCACTCCAAAAATCGATATTTCTTAAATTGGAGAAGAGGGAGGAGCCCCACAACCCTTGTTGCTTGGTGTTTATGTGCCTCTAAACAGATTGAAGTAACTTCACCTACAAATCGATGGAAAATTACGTCTATGCACCGAAAGATTTCAAAGACATGGGTTGTAGGCGAAAAAAAAAAATTTAATTTATTCACTTGGTTTTCCCCCAAGTTTCATTAAAATGTCGGCGACAATTAGAGGAGAATTTAGGGGGTGTCTTTAATAAAGCGAGAAAAGCACAAATAAGGTGCTAATAATTTTTGACGTTCTTTGTTTAAGTGATATATTAGAAGGTTTCGCTACCGTGCTTAATGTTTTCTCAGTACAGTAATTTGCCGTAATTAAGAGTTTTTTAAATTACAAAAAGTAATGTTTTAAAGAAGTTCTCGATTCCCCTCTCTTATTCAACAATGCGACTTTTTCTGACACATTTGTAAAGTCACTTCGATAGGTAGATTCATAAAATTTGCAGATAATACTATTTTGAGTACTACAGAATCGAACAGCGTAATTCATTTTCCTTTAAATGCAATATATCTTGGTCTGTAATGGTTCCTCCCCTATAGCGACATAATAATCGACATATAACGACATATTCTCATGATAGTCTTGGCCAAAAAATCGGCTTAAAAAGTTAACATTGTAGCTATATATCGAAAGATTTTTTTTCCTTTATAGAAAAAAGGGAAATGCTCATTTATTCCTTTGTGTCTGAATAAAAATACCTGGAATTGTTATGCATTCACGCAAAACTTAGCGAGTTTCAGAACAGCTTCAATGCAAAGGTAATTCACCTGTTGCTTGCTGTGCCTCTAAAACAGATTGAAATAACTTCACCTATATACAAATTAGATGGAAAAGACGTATATGCACTGAAGGATTTCAAACACATGGGTTGTGGGCGAAAAAATATATGTATCTGCTTGGTTTACTCCAAATTTCATTAGAATATAGTCCATAATTGGGGGGCTCTCAGCAATAAAAAGGCAAGTGAAAAATGGAGGGTTTTTTTAGCTACAAAGCTTTTAAATTTACTTTCAACATTTTAATTTAGAATATTTCGAATATATTCCTAATATTAAGAAGAGTTTTCTAGCATCGTCTCTTTGATTATAATCATAAAATTTATATTTTCTTATATGCTGAATTATACATTTACATAAATCTGAAAATGAAACACTTACCTTATTATTGCACATCCTATGTTTTTGGGTGAAAGAAAAAGTACATTTGAAACACATAATGCCTTTTTTTTTTTTTTTTTTTTTTTTTTTGCAACTTTTATATAGTGCAATACAAGAGTTTACAAAATATGAAATCATCTTAGCGTTTTTTTTTAAGTTACCAGAAAAATTACTACCTGTTACCACAGAATCGGAAAACTGAGACACGTGAAAGTTGAAAAAAGTTTTTTACAACCCATGAAGGTTCGAATACGAAATAGAGACCGAATAATAGCAAGGTTGGTCAACAAGAGCCTTCTTTTTACGTGGTTTAGCAAGTAACTCCACTTGCCTTGTTATTATAGCAATGGGCCGCTCAATTAGAGGTCTTTAATAAAACGAGAAAGGCACAAAGTAGGTGTTTATAATTTTAGTTACCCTTTGTTAAAACGATATATTGGAAGGTTTTGTTCGACCAGCACTTTGCTCGCAAAGATTTCGTTTACGGTATATGGCTTTACTGTATACTGTATGTATGCTTTGTCTGATTTTACTGTATATATGCTTTATTTTATTACAGTAAAACTGGTTAAAACGGAATCGCTACGGATTGGGAAAATATTCCGTTGTAGCAAGTTTTTCGTTTTAGCAGGTATAATTTTATGGAGACCATGGAAACTTACACAAGAATTCATTATATAAATTTTCAGTTTTGATAAGCTTTACTACATGTAAAGCTTTACTATACATTGTAAAAAAAAAAAAAAAAAAAAAAAAAAAAAAAACATGTTTCTCAATTTACGAAAATATAACATATAATCACGAACGGAAATATAACAATAACCTCTTTCGAGTTACCTACGATACCGAAAAGCGTTCTTTATCCCTATAGAAACCTTAGAAATAAATATATTTCTTGGATTGTAGTATTTTAAGATCTTTCCATAAACATATAAACGGCATAACGCAATTAAAAGATCAAAAATATTTGTGCGTTATGAAAAATTGGGACTTGTGGCGTTTTGCGTATTCGATTTTACCCGACCTGGCTCGCGGTTCTGTTGGACCGGGTTGACTCTAACGTTTTTCATTGTGGTGCAGGTTGACTTTAAATGTTTTGGGTTCGGTTAGGTTTTGGGTTGAGTTTTAATTCTTCCTAGTCGGGTTCGGCTAGACCCGATTTTTAAAAAAGAGAGTCCTGAATATTTTTCAATTGAAAAAACTGTATATTTTAATATTAATGAGCTTATATATATGTTCCTTTTTATACAAAAAATATAAAATTGATATGACAGATATAACTGTAGACTACTTTTTCATAATTGTATTAAAATATGGAATAGATTACTTTCACTTCAGGTTCGGGCCGAGATCGTGTTTGAATGTTTCAAGTTCGGGTTGAGGTGTGTCGGTTTCGGATTGAAATGTGCCGGGTTAGGGTCGTGTTTCGGGTTGCAAAATTTTGTTGTCGTGTTTCGGGTTGACGAAATTTTGTTGTCATGTTTCGGCTTGACGAAGTTTTGTTGTCGTGTTTCAGGTTGACTAAGTTTTGTTGTCGTGTTTCAGGTTGACGAAGTTTTGTTGTCATGTTTCAGGTTGACAAAATTTTGTTGTCGTGATTCGGGTTGACTTTAAATAGATTTTCCAGGTGCGGGTCTGGCACAACCCGAACCGTGCAGGACTCTAGTTTCAAGCCCTGAAAATCGGGACAGATCGGGACACCTGACAACACAATACTAACTAACAGCAACAGACTACAACTAAATAGACAAAAATAACTTCTTTTAGAAATCGATGGAAAATACGTACCGCATTGAAGTATTTCCAAATATGGGTTGTAAACGAAAAAAAAAAAAAAATCGGTACTTTTCGGTTAACCGGGCGCCAGTGATTTATGTACATATATAAATACATATGTATATACATAAATTTGTATATTTATACATACATGTATGCATATATATGTGTATGTATATATATGTATATGTAGATTTGTGTAGATATGTGTGTGCGTATATATATACATGTATATATATCACTGGCGCCCGGCTAACCGAAAAGTACCAAAAATTCAATTTATTCTCTTGGTTGTCCCTAAAGTTTTATTAAAATGTCGGCGACAATTAATGCATAAGGACTGAAGGGGGTGAGAGAATTTACGAAGGCTTTTAATGAAGCGAGTACAAAGAAGGTGTTCATTTTTGACGTTCTTTATTTAAGAGACGTATTAGGTTTTGCTCTCACCTCACACCGAGAGTTTTCCCAACATGGTAATTTACTGTAATTAAGAGTCTCTTTAATTACAGCGAATGATATTAGAATACAAAGGTAATTTATTTGAGGAAGGGGAATATAGCCTCTCGTGATAGAGAAAGTCATATTGATTTTATGGATGCTAAATGGGAAACATTAATCTTACATAAGTATTTAAAATATATATAATGTGTTCCAATACTTTCTTTTTAAATGACTACACTGTAAAAATGATTGCAAATTTGTCGGGAAGAATTCCTAATAAATAAGGCAGTAAAAATTTGTTAGTTAAAAATGTGGTTATTTTTACGCTTTACTTTTTAAAAGGCAAAAGGCAAATATTGTTTTTACGGTTACAAATGTGATTTTCTTAAAACAAATCGTTATTTAATGGTATTCTAACTGACAATTTTTTTTTCGTCAATTAATTTTTTCCATGATATTGTCTTCATTACATTCAAAATTCCGGGTTCAAAGTGGAGTAAGACATCTTGAATGTTTTTGTATGAATAAATGCGGATCGCGACCTCGTTTTCCTATGCAAAAAATTGTTTGTTGTAGCTCTAGCTCTACCACGTCTTAAAGTTTGTAATCCGATACTGAGACATCCTGGTATGTACAGGATAATGTCCTGCATTGGGTCGGGTAAGTAACTCGATTTTACGCGGACCCCACGCGACCAGTACGAGTTCGACTGTATACAAATACAAAGTACAAGAGCAACCAATAAATAAATAAATAAAATAAAATAAAAATAAAGAATTAAAGACTCAACTGTCGAAATTTCGTAGAATGATCCTTTACTGTATTTTCATAATAATAATAATAATAACAACAATAATAATAATAATAATAATATTCAAATTATAAATTTTTTTTCTCAGTTTCCCCTCTTCAATTTTGAACCTATGCCCATAGAATGCCATTCGTATATCTCATCAAAGAATATATATATATATTCTTTTTTTCTGCATAATCTTATTTATGCATGTCTCTTTGTTGTCTAACCGACAAAATATTTTTTTTTAATTTTTCTTCATTTTATATTTGAAGCAGTATTAAAATCCTAGCGAAGCAAACGAACTACGAATCAGAGTTTAACGTTCTCAAAATAAAACTAATTACATACGTTTCAGAAATATTTTGACAGTTAGACAGCAAAGAGACATCCTTCAAGAAGGGTGTGCAGAAATAAAATTTTAAATTTATGATGAGAAATTTGAAAACCATATGACTGGCATTCCTTGGCAGTAAATTTAAGAAAACAGAAAGGGGAATTTGAGATCCCGAGTGATAACGAACGATCCTTTTAAAACTTCAAGCCTTCTTCACATTTATTTAGAATCGCCTGTCATCGTGTTTACCGCAGCTCTCTCTACAGGCGCGCGAACAATTAATTATACATTCAAGATAATCCTATTATCTCTGGACAAAATCTGAACACTGAGTTTATTCTACATAAATCTCAGATCGTCCTTACAGATTACGGCGCTTCAATTTTACTCCAATGAAAAACACCTGTTAAAAAGAGAAAGAGAGACAGCGAAATTTAATTCAAGCCTGCGAGCCTTTATTTCAATATTTATCCATTCAGACAAGTACGAAAAATCATGCCTCAAGCATTATGAAACACTTTCCAACACGTCCAAAATAACAAAACTTGATGGTGACAGGCAGTGTTGAATTCAGGGGGTGGCACGGGGGGGGGATTCCTTCCCTGGAGCATTGAAATGTATCCTCGGAAGATTTGAGATTCTATGCTTTTGATGGTTAAAAAGTGCAATTTACCTCCGGAACTCTACCAGAAATCCCTCCCGGAAAAAAAGTGTCTGAATTTAACACTGGTGACAGGTGAAAGATGATGTCGATATACAAGTAAACAATTTGGAAAACGCATAACATATTTGAAAACCCAATTTCGGGAATTACCCTGAAAAATATCCGAAATCATTTGTGCAGCCCTGTATACGATCTACCGATTTGTATATATACTGTACAGTATGTTGAACTTTAGTTCAGTTAGTAAACGCTTAGCGCAGTTTTGAAGCACCTTCAAGCAATTTCCGTCAATAAACGGAAATGTACTCGAGATCTTTTGTGCTGCCCTGTATATCATCTTTAGAATCACATCAAGTAATACACATCAAGTAATAGGCAAAAAATTGGTTTCATTTAAAAACGTTCCACAACTTAAAATGCATTTCCAGCAATTATTGCTCTTAGAGAGTATTCTAACCAAATTCCTTTGTGTGTCCCTATAAATGAACGATAAGTGCTATGGACATCCTATTCTATAATGAGCTTCTTGTAGTGCACCTGAGTGATCTATATCAATTTAAATATGTTTTAAATAGTGTAACATCATTAAAATTCACCACAAACGATTTTTCCCCATAGACCGTAATGTAACGGAGTGTCGCTGTAAATAAAATATAAACGCTACATACTTCTTTTTCCATACCGAACATGCCATACTAAACCTCAATAACAATTGCATGCACTGAAAAAAACAAAAAACAAAAAAATTTTTTTTTGATTTTACGGTATAATACTGGCGCCCCAGCTGCCACTATTATACCGTAAAATTAATAGTAATAAGCAGTAATGCGCTACCGCGTATGCGTGACAGTGTATTACTGTTCATTTTACTGTTTATTACTGTTAATTTTACGGTATAATACTGGCAGCTGGGGCGCCAGTATTATACTGTAAAATCAACAATATTTTTTTCTTTGCAGTGTGGCAATCCAAGTATATTTACGCGAGTTAGAGTACGGATAGACAGACAGATACACAGGCAGAGAGACAGACAAACGCAATTCATAAACATTTTTCAACTATGTTGGAAAGTGTTAAAAAAACAAGAAAGGAATGAAATAAGAAATAAAGAAAAATAAACTTTCTATAAAGAGAGTTTTGGGAGAATAAATTGTTTTTATGCTGTTTTTCCCCCTTGAACATTTTCAAAATTGAAATGCAGACTTTTGCTTTTAGTTTAATGGTTTTTCTACGAATCGTTTACCACCCTCTCCCTTCCCGCCTAAAGGGGAAAAAAAGTGCTGAAATGGTTTTAAAATTCTCGGGAAAAAATATTAAGTATCTCGATATTTATTCTTCTTCTTTATAGAATATTTTTTTTTTTTTTTTTTTTTTTTTTTTTTTTTTTGCGAATATGATAGTTCTCTGTTCTTTCGTACGTTGGTCATGATATAGGGCGTTTTGAAACTCCACGAACAAACTTTGTGGACTGTACAGCGCACTATACAGAAAACAATTTTTTATACAAAAAAAAAAACATATTGCAATCCATTTATTCCGTTAAAATATAGGGTAAACGATAAATCAAAAAATATAACTTTTGTATAAGAGATTTTTACATTAAAGCAGTGATGAATTCAGACATTTTTCTTCGAAAGGAATTATGTATAGCTGAGCACTGTAGAGCCTAGAAGTAAGAAGTTACTTCTGTGCTGTTAGAGTTCTGGGAGGAGAATTGAATTTCTAGACCGTCTATAAGCATAAAATCTCAAGTTTTTTGTATATAGTATGGTATATAGTATGTATATAGTATGTAGTATATAGTATGTTTGTATGTATATAGTATGTTTGTATGTATATAGTAGTTTGTATATAAGTATGTATAGTATGATCTAGGCATGCTGCCGAGATCATACTATAGTAGGTGGGTGGAATAGCTAGCGTGGGGAAGCTATATGTTATAGTAGGGTGGGACAAATAAGTCTGCTATAAGAGGGGGGGGGGTATTTTAGGGGGGGATAAATTAATAAAATTTTTAAATGTCTTATAGTACGGGGAACGGTTATGGTAGAGTCCGAACACTGCCCCGCTATCCCTCTGCATTTTCCCAATGGGTGTTGTAATTTGTTAAATTATTATTATTATTATTATTATTATTATTATTATTTAATTAGGACGCTTTTTCGATATCGTACTCTTTATTTTTTTTTCTAAGAGCTAAATTAAATTTAAAAGATTCTTAAAAAAATTATTAATTGGCAGAATCATGTCTAATTTATGCATTGCCGGCTGGCAACAAACAGCTTGTCTCAGATATCAACTCTATAGGTTCGCTTGGATAGATTTTCGTTAAAAATAAAAATATATACAAGTTCGAAATTCGTTTGCAAAAACAGACTGGAGAACGCCCTGTGTATGCTGCCGAAGTCAGTGCCCCCCCCCCCCCCCCAACTCTGGTCTCGTTTGTATAGATTTTCGTTGAAAACATAAACAATTGAAGGTGTACGTTCCCGAATGTAGTGGATCCAACAACATTAGGTTCGTTTGAAAAATGCTTCATTTAAAATATATACAATCATTCAACATTCATTTTAGGTATACGTGTAAGGTCTATTATCAACAAACCTAAAATTAGGGTGATTAGAGAGATTATTTAATATTAAGGTATATTATCAAGGACCCGGACAACGCCGGGCCGGTCAGCTAGTTCAAAATAATTACTTTTCCTGCTTGACAAAATCTAGATGCATAAGCTATGTACACTAATTTCATATCTTTTTATTTTCATTGATTTCTCTTAATTTAATTTTAATGACACATGCTAAAAAAAGATTTATTTAATTTATGCCTCCGAGCAATTATTTTTCCCATGATTTACTGAAAAAAGAAAGAGTAGATAAACTTTTTTATAAAAGCGATTGCGGCAAAATAAATTGTTTTTCTGCCATTTTCCCTTCAGCATTTTTTTAGGGGGTAAATTATTCTTTCCTTTTAGCAATAATTTGTAGAAAAGTATTTCCCACGAACCATTTGCCACCCCCCCCCTTCTTCCCCCGTTCGACAGAAAAGTGCTGAAACAGTATAAAAATCCAGCCAGCAGGTAAAATTTTTCGTTTGTTTTATTTCTTCGACTGTCTATCGATTTTTTTTCTGATGGAAGTGTTGAATAATGTCGAGTAAGCGGGCAAAAGCGTTTTTTGTTCTTCATTCGCGGTGTGTTTAAAAGCTTTTATATATTACATAATTGAAAAAAAAAAAAAAAACCTTGTTAAGTAGGGATTTAGAATTATTAAATAAATGGAAACGCCGTGTCAGTTCCTCGTTAAAATAGTGTCCCTGAAAATGCATAGTGGAGATCACTAGGCATTTTGCTGAAAATAAAAGCAGGTGAGACGATTTACGGAAACCGCCGAGTGGCTAGAAAGACATTAACTGAGACTTTATAAATAAATCGGATAATAGAGAAAGATAATGCCTGTTGTGTACCTTCTATCTTACTGGACATACTTAACTACGTTAGGGATTACATATCTTATGAAGAGAAGTGAATATAATCCAGATATGATTGTGGACATCTGCACATGTGCCAGAAAAAGAAAAAGAAAAAAAAACAAAAAAAAACTGGTATATATTTATTGGGTCATTCGGAAATGTCTGCGGTTTTTCAAAGCGAAGCGCGGTTCCGTCTACTTACATTTTGCTACTGCTAATAAGGAGTGACCTTGAATGACCCAGATAAGTAAAATCGGTCTTTTCTGCTTGCGCTGCGTAATTCTCGTTTGTGTTGAGGCATAATTTTTGTATAAGCGCAGTGCTAAGAATGGAAAACGAAAAAAAAAAAAATCATTTTCATCAGTTATGATTTTTTATTTCAAGAAAGCAAGCATAACACGCCATGTTCCTTCAGTTCCTCAAGAATCACTTCGTGCTTCTATTGAACGTGTTTTAACACGCTTTAAGCAGACACAAATAGAATGCACATTGAACAAATGGTGTGATTAAATAAAGTTTTATGTCTCCATTTTGTGTTCCTGATTCTTTATGTGCAATCTTTTCACCTGGTGGTCGAAATTTGAACTTTATAAAATTTGATATTTCTCTTCCTCATGGTCCATATAACGTATATACCAAATTTCAACGAAATCAGAACGGGCTCTAGATTGGTCTGACAAAGAAGGTCTCCATAAGCGCATACTCAGAAAATTTTGAAAAAATTACACAATATTCTTCTCATGAGGATATATACGTTTATAAAGAAAAATTGCTGCGGAATCCCGATATAACGTCCGTAAAAAAATATATAAAACTTTCGTGTTTTTGGTGATTTATCGCTTGTTGGCGACACAATAATAATAATAATAATAATAAAATACGCATTTATGATAAATGCTCGTTTAGGAAAAACGCTTATTACTCTTTATACTGAACTAGTTTAATTTAAATAAGTACACTTTTATAACTACGGTTGTGCCGTATACATTTATATGTATATATAAAGAAAATTAACGATCGTATTCTACGGTTAGAACAAATTTTAAATTGATAAAAAATGTTTCAAACTAAAAACTAGTGTTCGATTTTAATGCACTGTCAATTTGACTTCGATATTGTTATTGTCGGAAACAACAAGACATGCCACTGAAATAACAACTTATTCAAAATCGAAATGTATAATGAGAGCGTTTTTAATCGGACAGTTACTGTTAAAATACACTTAAAACTTATCCAGCCGGCGAAACCGTGTAAAATTAAATAAATTCAGCAATACTTAACTTGTATGTATATATATTATAAGTATAAGCTTATAGAAAAAAAACTATTTTGCCCATTTAAACACCCATTTAACCAGAAATTTTCAAATGCATTAAAATCGCTTGCATTTGGGGAGGAAAATGTTTTGCTTGCCAAATCGCGTCTTTTGGCGCGAAATACTCGAATACTTTTTTTTTTTTTTTTTTTTTTTTTTTTTTTTTTTTTTTTTTACAGATTTTCTACTGGGATTCCGCAGTTAAATTTGACTGATCCTTTATTACTTACATGAGTAGTTCAGTTCTATTAGTATTTTTTTTCCAAAATATATTCTGCGTGTGCGTTTTAAGGAGACCTTCCTTATGAGTAATGTAACTTTAATTATAACAACCCTGTACATTCACATTTCGTTAAAACTTGTTGTTTGATTAAAAATTGTAACCAATTAAAAATTAATGACAAAACGAATAAAAAAAAATTCTAATTTAACAAATTACAACAACCATTGGGAAAGTGCAAAGGGATAGCGGGGCAGTGTTCGGACTCTACCATAACCGTTACCTCGTACTATAAGAAATTTTGAAAATTTTATTAATTTAGCCCCCCCCCCCTAAAATACCCCCTCTTATAGCAGACCTATTCGTCCCCACCCTATTATAACATAGCTTCCCCACGCTAGTTAGTCCACCCACCTACTATAGTATGATCTCGGCAGCAGGCGGTGTTACCACCGCACCGCCGCCACTGCCTGCTGCTGACGCAGAAGTCCCATTCCCTATCTACTGACTTCCCGTTTGGTATCCGAAGGTAGAACAAACCGAAATATCCAAATAGGATGCCAACTTTAGGTGTTAGCATTGGAATTTTTAAAGTTCGGTACAATTTCTATTTGTAGACCATCCCCTAAACAAAATTTAAGTATTGCTTTAACTCTTGTTTAGATTGATGTTTGAGCTAAAGGTATTTTGAGGAAATTAAAGTTGAAGACCACGTTTTTTGCTTTATAAGAGGATTTCTCATCCGACGTCAATTTCGGCTTTTTTTCATATCTGATAGTTTGCATCTATCCTTTTTGTAACTTTAACATTTTTGTAACGATTTTCTGCATTTCTATTGCCTATTCGAAGAAAAATTCTAAAATTTCAGAATTTCGTTAAAAACGCTTAAAAAAAATAAAGTGACGACGTCAAGAGGTCCATTCTCGGCCGAAAACAACAACCATTTTCCCATTGGTTAATAATCTCAAAGATTGCAGTGCGAAAGCCGTCCACTGATTGGAATATAATCCTGTTTAAATTAAAAGAAAAAAAAATCCATTTTCCTCTCTTTAATAAATTTATGCAAAGTATATAATTCTGTGTATGTTAGGATTATGAGTCGTTTACTTTCGCTAAATTTTAATTTAAAAGCAATTAGAAAAGGGGAGGAAGGTTATTTACATAACTCGTTACCAAACTTTGCCGAGGATTTAAACGAGATTATCTTGCAGTGTATTATGAAGTATTTGTATTTCTGTTGCTATAGCGACCAAGATGGCATATTTTCCCGCTGATGTCGTTACTGTCATTTTAGTTATACGAACTCGGTAAAAGTATTGATTTCTCCATAATGAGTTTTGGATTGAGATTTATGACAAAGTTTTGATTAGGTGTTCATTAGAATAATAAACATGGTATGAATCAGAATAATGGCTATTTAAACATATGCGTTCAATATAGACTTTAATATATGAATAAATGCTTAAAAAAAAAAAAAACTATAAAAAATTAACATCGTTTTAAAGATATTTGAGGGGATTAGAATGACAGCGGAGTAAGTCAAAAATTTGAAAAAAAAATCATATTTTTACTGAACGTATATTAATTTCTATTCAGTGTGACAGTCAAATAAGTCATAGTTCACTTAGGGAGTAACTAGAGGGCAAAGCAAGTTGGACCACTCAATGCACAAGTTTCACAAAACCCTTCATTTCTCAAATTACTAGATATTGACTTACTCCACTGTCATTCTAAGCCCCTCATTTAATTCTAAAGTTCTTAGTGATCATAAAAAATAAGTTTGCTTTATAACAGAAAAATATTTACTTAAATATACGTTTCAAAACAAATTTTGTACATGATTTTTTTAAAAGGGGTGTTAGTATGATATTATTTTAAATATACTTAACCTTTAATTGGTGTCGTGGGGCTATTTAGTCCCCACTTATTTATCTGCACTTGTGTGATTTCTTATATATATATATATATATATATATATATATATATATTATGTGAAACAAATGGATATTGTACAGAAGAAAAATTTGGAATATTCTTCAGAAAAATAAGATATATATTGAAACCGAGACCGACCCACAAAAACTAAAAAAACAATTTGAAGACGACTTAAACCCCAAAAACTTAAATCAACTCGACCAAAAAAAATTTTGTAATTTAACAAATTACAAAAACCATTGGAAAAATGTTCCAAAGCTTTTTTTTTTAATAAAAAAAATTAATTAAAAATACTAATTATTCAAAAATATTCATCGGAACCATCTACAAATAAACGCATTTCCCATTACTTACAGTTGAAGAGATCCTGGCATTCTGTGTCCTCGCAAAAATATTCGTTTGAACCATCGCCCCAGTTATTGAAACGCATTTTCCATTACTATACCTTATCCTTAATATATACCTTAATATTTTGTTGGGTCCTTCCTACAATAACTTTAACTCTTGTTTAGATTGATGTCTGAGCTAAAGGTATTTTGAGGAAATTAAATTTAAAGACGACGTTTTTTGCTTCATAAGACGATTTCTCATCCGACGTCCATTTTTGAATTCGGCTTTTTTTTTCATATCTCCATCAGTTTGCATCTAATCCTTTTTGTAACTTTAACATTTTTGTAACGATTTTATGCATTTCTGTTGCCTATTCAAAGTAAAATTATTCTAAAATTTCAGAATTTCGTTAAAAACGCTTAAAAAAATAAATAAAGTGACGACGTCAAGAGGTCCATTCTCGACCTAAAACAACAACCATTTTCCCAATGGTTTAAAAAAAAAAAAAAAGCCAGTCTAAACATGACCAGCAGCATGGCAGCAAAAAGAAAAATAATAATTAAATAATTAAAGAAAGATAAATGAATAAATAAATAAATGAAATAGAGAGTCAATTCGACCCCATTCAAAGTGCTATTCTTGTACACTTCGAGTCTGATGTAAAATCTCCACCCGAATCTTTGTAAAAAGATGCAAATTAGTAGAAGGCGCACACCATGTCATCTCCTTCAGTATTTGTCAAAAGGCGAAAATAATGCTTAGGGGCACTTCTTTTCTAAAATCTAGCGTAATATTCCCCCATCCGGAAAAGTCATCTTCCATTTTTTAAAAGGACGAGTGCATCAAAATTGATTAAATCAAAAAAAAGAAGAAGAAAGAATGATGGGGGATTATTTTCCTTCCCTTTTTGCCCCCGCGTTCACTGAAAGAGCGGAAGAAAAACTTTTTTTTTTTTTTTGTCTAAGGGTACGAAAAGTTCGTTCTTGTGGACCATTTAGATATTCTGTGTACGCTATATATATATATATATATATATATATATATATTAAAAAAAGGGGCATCTACCATCCATAACAACAATATAAAATTAGGGATTTAAGAAGAAAAAAATTCATAACTTCGTCAATTCGCAATATATTAAATTCGCTTAGATTTATTATAAATCTTCTTAATATTATCTACAACTTTTATATTGACACGTTTTTTATAGGATCAACTCTTACAGCAATAAATAAATAAATAAATAAATAAATAAATAAATAATTTAAAAAAAATCCCTTCTGACTCCACCTATAGGGACAGGTAGATTTCGAAGTGGGCAGTCCCAACTGCCGCATCATGGTAAAAAGGTCCTTCTTCTGCAATTCCCACTAAACAGGCGCCCCACGGTCTGCGTCTTCGAAATCTACCTGTGCCTGTAGGCCGAGCCGTCAGGGATTTTTTATTTATTTATTTATTTATATTTTATACTTTTTAGTGTTTAAAATATTTCGTTGTTGCATTTTACAGTTATTTGGCCTATTTCGGCGAGCATGGTTTGGCACATCGTTAAATCAATTGTTATTCTAACTCATATACAATCTTCTCTTTTGTATGTAGAAAATCTTTTGTAATTATGCCCGCAGACTGTGATTACAATTTTTTCCTCGACAAATTTAACAAGTTGGAAATAGTACGTCAAACGGAACAAATGAGTTGGAAATTGTACGTCAAACGGGACAAATGATTTGCGTTTGTACTATAACTAGTTTTATAAATATTCAGATCTTGGTGCAGTAGCTGTTGCACTCTTATGCAAAAATGCATGAATACAAAATTTATTTTCTGATGTGCCGATTTTCATATAACAGATATTAATTTTTCTTTGTGAAATTAAGTTTCAATACACTTTTACAAACAATTAATTACAATTATGTTACATTGAAATAATAGGACTCCATCTTAAACAGGACGTCATCACCATAGCACCCTAGAATCATTACCTATCATGGGATATCATTGAATTAATGACGTATGATAGGATTTAATAGAATGAAGAAAACTTTTATTAATATCTTTTTAAGTTTTGATTCGATTTTCATAAAAGTTGAAATGACGCGACAAAATTTTGCAACGATTCTATATATTAAATTTCAAAGCATTCGGTTGGGTAGATTTTGCGCTGTTATATGCTGACAGACGGACCAGACGACGACTATAATATAAGTGCTACGTATTTATATAATTACAAGCGCATTTAAAAACCCCTATAACAACTAATTTTCCCCATTAAGATCTGAAAAAAATATGTAATGAAAGAAGAAACATGTATGTATTATTACCTTTAAAAATTATGTGTTTTTGTAATGTATACTTTTTAACCCTTTATGTACCAAATTATGAATTAATGAAAATTTCGCCTTCTAAAAGCGTTCTTTTCTGAATATTTGAAAATATGTCAGTAGATTTCTGCAATCATTAAATAAATTTTAGAAACTTTTTATTTAACTTTTAAATATACACTAAAACACTTTTATTTTGCTTAAAAGACGTCAAACATAAACATTAAAGATGTTAAAATTTAAAATTTAAAATTTATATGTTTCGATTTGTTCATCAAATCGTCATCAGAATATATATAAATAAAGATTTATAAAGATTATTTATATATATTCTGATGACGATTTGATAAACAAATCGAAACATATAAATTTTAAATTTAAAATTTTAACATCTTTAATGTTTATGTTTGACGTCTTTTAAGCAAAATAAAAGAGTTTTAGTGTATATTTAAAAGTTAATTCTAATGGACGTATTTTGACTCTCCACGTTATTTGAAATAAATAACATTTGATTTGATAAGTTTTCATTTATTAAAATGTAATTAAGTAAATCAGTATTTACAGGGATTTTGTAGACTATAGTTACAACTCTACCCAAATCATTTCTTCAGGATATTGTTTTTAGCATTTTACACAATTAGAAAATGTACAAAAGTAATGGGCTTACGTATAATCATAAGAAATTTTTCAGAACTGAATCTTTCAACTTAATGTATTTACACATCAAAAAAGGTAAGCAGTTACAATTTGAAAAAGTCCTTCCAAACTGTACAGGGAGGAAAAGGTAGCTTTCATAGTCCATCTAAATTTTTTTTTTAATCAACTCATTTTACACAAACATCTGAAGCTTAATTGCTTGGAAGTCGATTATAGAAAATTCAATAATCCCGGTTTTCGTTAATACTGAATTTGAATGCGAATTTCAGCATAACAAAAATCAAATTTTTTCAAAATGTCATCCCCCCCCCCCCCTAGAATTTCAATTCAATATCTGCCATTTCTTAAGATAAAGCCAAAGCAAAAAATGTTCCGGAATCATTGTATCACGATCTAACACTTAACACAAACAACTTTTTCAATTTATAATTTTTTTATACATCTGTTTAAATTAAAAAAAAATAATAACTTGCCGCCCTTTTGAAACAAGATGGCGCATGAAGCTGGCCAACAAACTTGGTCGAGACCTTCGTATGTCCTATACACAGACTCAGTCACATCTAAATCAGTTCATAAATAAGAGAGTTACAGCATGACATATGTCAGATCGGTGAAAATATACCAAACATTTTTTGGAATTGCTTTCCTCCGAACGGCTGCAAAAGGTAGCTTTTTGTAATGAAAGCTACCTAAAAGCTGAGCAGTTACCATTTGGAATAGAAAACATCCATTTAAAAAAATTATTTGCTTTGTACAGCGAATTATGAATGCTTTTGGAACGTGCTAAAGTGTCTAGAATTAACGCGTACTTGCATTACTGACAACAGATGTGTTAAATGAATTTTATAACAAGTTTCTCTGGTACTTTAAAATACCGTCGGTGCACATAAGTGTTAAGATATAAAATGACAAAAATGGTCTTTTTTTTTTCAATTTTCGACATTTTAAAAATCTTATGACCACTTAATATAGTTAAAAAATGACAGCTCATTACTAAAAACTGGTATGTTTAGTCAAATTCCGCTTTCGTGAAAAGGTTAAAATAATCCTTAGAACACTCTTTTTCTAAAATCTAGCGTAATCTCTCCCCCATCTAAAAAGTCATCTTCAGTTTTTCAAAAAGCCGCCGAGTGCATCAAAATTGATTAAATTTATATAAAAAAAGAAGAAGAAGAATGATGGGGAATTATTTTTCTTCCCCTTTTTGCCTCCCACCATTCTCTGAATGAGAGAAAAAAAAGAGTTTTTTTAAAGTTACGAAAAGTTGGTTTTTGGGGACCATTTAGAATCGCTGTGTACTATACTATAAAAAAAGATCATCAAAATATTACGACGCTAAAAAAGACCCCTTAGGGGAAAGAAAAAAAAAGGGGCAGAAGTGTCATCTTCCTGGCGACCCTTTCGAAAAAAGAAACGTTAGCGAAAGGGGGGGGAAATAGGGGAAAAAATCCCTTTCAAACATGATGTATATATTTTAAAAGAATACGTTACATAAGAGTTTACATGAAATTTTCTTCTTCTCCCGACCACGCTATTTCTCATGATGACTTCCCTCCCCTCTTATAGCTGTGTTTGGAAGTTTTTCGAAAGCTGGATTCAATACGGAAGTCAGGGACATTATTGAAAAGGCCTTCTTCTATTTATTCTGTAAATAAAAATATCTTCGATAACGACAGAAAATGTCTAAAATTATACTAGATGGGAAAGAAATCACAAATCAAAAGTTCATTTTTTAAGTGTTTTTCCATACCTAAAAGCCAATTATTTTTAACGTTTCGTCCTACTTAAAAAAATATGTATTTATTTAAAAATTACTCATTTTTAAAAAAATATGAAATATATCCTTTATACAGTGAGACTTTGTTAAACAGATAGTCACTTAAAGCGTTAACCCACCGCCCTTTGAATACTAGGCCTTCGCGCTGACAAAAATGGCGGCTGCTGCAGTCGGATTTTCTTTTCAGCGTTTGAACGATCCCTCGAACTTCAACTCCAATAATTTCTAAAAGTTTTCTTCGCCTAGTTTTTCTGAGATCAATTAAGTAAAAGAAAACTTTTAGATATTATTGGTGTTAAAGTTCGAGGGACCGTACAAACGCTGGGGAAAAAAATCTGCCTGCGAGAGCCGGCATTTTTGTCAACACGAAGGCCTAGTATTTAGGGGGCAGTGGTTAACCATATGACGTCATTTTCGTAAAGCTCCGCCGGCCAATGATGTAAGGAATTAGTGCTAAAAAAATCTAATACATCGTCATTTGAAAAATGTTACAGATTTTACTGTATTAAGGAATACTTACACAGCAAATTAAATAATATTGAAAAAGTAACGACAATGGACTCAGCCAAGCTCAGTCAAAGTCGATTAAAAACTTACACGTACTGGGCAACAACATGTCTGAACTGACGCGCTTAGATTTCTTATATATAAAAAAAAAAGTCTAAATACTCTCATGAAAAAGGATCATATTCAATCAGTGGCCTTGTGACCCACCTATAGAGAAAGTGGTTTGTTTTTTCTGCCTTTTCAGTTTGTGCGAGAGACGAGACTGGAAGCTCGACGGCGAGCGTAATTCGAGGAGGGTCTCCTTGTAAACATTATTTTTAAAATACTTCCTCATTTGCATCGTTTGGTGGCGGTACAGTCACATGATATACAGACACCCAATTAACTTAACCAGGGGAAAAAATAACACGTTTGGTTTAAAAACGACCGGCGCAGATAGTAAGGAAGGATCCGCGGCTCTCGATTTAAAAGGATGATTACTTCAGGGTGTGGATCGGAAAAGAAGCCCCCACCCCCTGCGGAATTTTATAACATCTTACTCTCGAAAGTGCAAAAAGGCCCCTCGAGGAAAATTACCTGAATTCAGTATTAACCCTTAACTGTTGTTAGCGATCTCAAAGACCGCTATTTTTCAATTTTCACATTTTCAGTTTAACCCTTAACTTATGTGACAGAGATTGTCCCATAGCTACTGTGAGTGGTTTCTGAGACCGCTTGATTGAAAGGTGAATAAAAGGCTCGATTAAATCGTAAGATACTGTTTCTGTACTAAATTTTATGTACAAGACTATTGTAATTAAAATTCACCTATTCAGAAGTCTCTTACCGATAGTACTGGGGTTCCAAACGAATCAGAATTTTACCAGTATCTGATGTAGTTAAACTAAAAATTACAAGTTTAGCTATCAAAATTGAAAAAGCAGCGGTCTGTGAAACCGCTAACAGCAGTTAAGGGTTAACTATAGATACTAGTGAAAATTTGTGATTTGTTTTGGATTCCTAGTACTATCAGTAGAGACTTCTGAATAGGTTAATTTTAATATCATAATCCTGTACACGAAACTTAGTAGAGAAAAAAGTATCCTATGTATTAATCGAGGCTTTTATTCACTCTTCGATCAAGCGGTCTTAGAAACCGCTCACGGTAGCTATGCCGCAATTTTTGTCGCAGCAGTTAAGGGTTAAAGGGCTGATATATTCAGAGTGTGATTCGGAAAAGAATCCCCCATCCCCTGTGGTATTTTATTAATATCCCATATTCTCGTCAATGTATAAATGCCCCTCGATAAAAAAATATTTGAATTCAATATTAAAAGAGAGCAAGCAACTTTTAAGAGGTAATAGGACATTTAAAATGTCGAAAAATGAAAAACAAAATGACCATTTATTCCATTTTTATTAGGTGCGTTCGTAATTATATAAATACGTAGCACCTATTGTCGTCGTCTGGTCCGTCCGTCTGTCCGCATATAACAACGCAAAAAATACCCAACCGAATGGTTTAAAATTTAAGGTATATTATCTTTGCAGAATTTTGTTCAGACATTTCAAATTTTATGAAATTCGTATTAAAACTTTAGACGATATTGATAAAAATATTTATTGAGAAATTTGAAAAAAAAAAAAAAAAAATCGATGCTTTCTTGTTATAGGAGCTTCCGAGGTGTTAATCGTCAAGCGACCAAGATACTTATTTTATGACAGAAATTAATCTGCAGACGATATAATTCATTTCGCAGAATTAAAAATCATCACGATCTGAATATTTATATAACTAGCTATAGTACGAACGCACCTCATTTGTCACGTTTGACGTACGATTTCCAACTTGTTTATCTTAATCCTTAACTTCTGTGACAAAAATTGCCGCATAACTACTGTGAACGGTCTCTGAGTGTATAAAAATAAAAATTGTGTTCTGTTTTTTTTTTTTTTTTTTTTTTTTTCATTTTTGTCAACCCACCACAATTGTTTTCCCACTTTTATTTTATACGTGGTTTAGTGATAACCACGAGAACCACAAAAAAAAAAAAAAAAAAAAAAAAAAAAACATATAACCCATTCTTTTGAATCTAAAAATGAACACAGTTTTTTTTTTTCTTTTCCACATTGCAAAAGAGAATTTCAAACTTTTCGACAATTGCACTTTTGTGCAGTTACTCCAAAGAATCTTCTAAATATAATTCACATTTTTTTTTCTCCCTCTCGTTTTTTTCTTTTTAACAGAAAAGAACAGCAACTTCTTTTGATCGATCCGAGGGGATGTTTATTTCTATCCGAGATTTTAAAGAACGATGGGTTTTGAATTACGCATTCTTTCAGCGGAAAAGCGGCAAAAATACATTCAAAAGAAGAGTTTTTGTCAGCGTATACTATGATTACCAATCAGTTTCAAAATAATTTGTCCAATTCCAGTTAGAGTCTTACACGAGTCGGGTTACATTTGAAACGAACTCGAAAATTGCTTTAGACGGTAAAACGAAATTTGAAGTGAACAGCACTAAATTATTTTCGTCAAAATTGAAAACGGAGCTGGATTCAATCGCGCGAAAACACCCGCTCGCTAATGTTAATCCTATGAGAGAATTTTTTTTAAATATCTTATTTGCATTTCAATATTTTTTTTAATGTTTTTTTTTTGTCATTGGATAGCTCAGATTTCTGCTGTCGATCTCTACGCAGGCTGTTTTTTATTTTATTTTTAATTTTTACTTTTAAGATACTTCCACTTTCGGAACCAGTTTCGAAAGTAAAAATATCCTCATTTATTAAAAAAAAATAAAAAACTAGTCGGATGTGTCAATCCCAAAACTTTCTTCTATCTCACACAGGTTCCGCATACACTAAAAAGAATCAGCACCAATTTATATCAAGGTCTAACTGAAACTCAAGTTTTAATAAATTCCATGCAATATTTCTTGAGATAGGACTATCGCTAAAATCGTGTAAATCCTACAAAATGCTGCATAGCAGCGGCACCTGCTGGGCGATTGTTACCAAAAACTAATCAGCACCCATTTATATCAGAGACTAACTGAATATAAAGTTTTATTAAATTCCGAGCATTAGTTCTTGAGATAGAGCTATTGTAAATTCGCGAAAAAGGCTGCATAGCAGCGCCACCTGCCGGGCGAATTTTACCAAAAACTAATCAGCACCAACTTATATCAGGGTCTAACTGAATCTAAAGTTTTATTAAATTCCGAGCATTAGTTCTTGAGATAGAGCTATTGCGGAAATCGCAAAAAATGCTGCTTAGCAGCGCCACCTGCCAGGCGATTTTCACCAAAAACTAATCAGCACCCATTTATATCAGGGAATAACGGAATCTAAAGTTTTATTAAATTCCGAGCATTAGTTCTTGAGATAGAGCGCCCACAAAATTTTTGTCACATACAGACAGAGTCACAGACAGACATTTTCTAAAAATAGTCAAATCGTGTTCAGGACCTTCTAAAACGTATAAATCCGTTGCAAACCGGAAGTCGAAAATTTTCATGAATCCAATACTTTCTTCTTGTAAAGATAGAAGAAAGTAATAAATAAAAATCCGTTTTGTTAACTTTACATTTTATCTATTTTGTTTAAAACCCTCTAATGCCTATGGTAGAATGTATTCTAGAAGTTCCAAAATTAGGAAAATCGGAATTCACACAAGAAATAACAAGTATTAACTTTCCTTTCTTTTCAATCACGCAATGTCTGTCATTAAATAAAGCAAACGTTTCTATTCCGACTTTCTGGTATGAATTCGGAATATTTAAATTAAAAAATCCACTAAATTGGCAACACTGGTGGTAGCATATATGCTATACCATAGGTATTACAAAGTTTTTTTTAAAAAAAACTGCCTTAACTAAATATTTTATTTTGTTTACAAAAAAAAGGGGGGGGGGGACTTTTTGTTAGCTATCCTTTTAACTACCTTGTTTACAAAAGAAAAAAAAAAAGGAAGAAAAGAAAAGAAAGAAAGAAAAACTTCTGTTAACTATCAATCCTGTTAACTATCTTGTTTATCAAAATAAATAAATACTTAAATAAATACACCCTGTTAACTAAACATTTGATCTTATTGACTAAAGAAGAAAAAAATCCTTCCTGTTAACTAAACATTATATCTTGTTTACTAAAGAAAAAATCCTAGCAACTTTCTGTACATGAAAGTCAGTAAGAAATGATGATCGAGAAAATCCAATTTAAAGATTTCGTACGTGGAAGTAGCCAAGGTAAACAAGCGAAGAAAATTAGCTCTTCGCTTCTCCGTTGTTCATCAGCAATTGAAAGCATCTATTTAGTTTGACTCCATCGACAGGGAAGACGATGCTGCATGCATTTACTAAAAATTCGCTTATTTGTTTTGTAGGATTTTTATTTAAGGATACAGGTATCCTTTAACAAGGAAACTCAATCCTAACACTTTCGAAAAATCTATTTCTATTCTTCTTATTATTAGCAGTACTTTTTTTTTTTTTTTTTGAAGATTTTAATCAAGCTTAGCGAATGACACTCGCCACTTGCCAAATGGCGAGTAGCATTCTAGGTATGGCCGGCAAAACTTTACCCATACCTGCCACTGTGGCGAGTGGATCTATTCGTGGACGAATTTTGAAAATATATGGAAGTTTCGGGGGGAGGATCTTTGCTGCATTTAGATGTTTTCTATCCTTGAGTATGGAAGCATCAATAAAGTTTTATTATCTTTTCCTTTCCCCAAACAAAATTTTCGAAATGGAAAAGGGGGAATAGGATATAATCAGGATTAAAATATATGTGAATAATCTTATGCTGCGATTAGGATAAAGAATTTTTTTTAAACCATTGTTTTCCATAATAACTTCCAAAGAAGATTCAGGATGCTTCCTATGTATATACTATGAAAATAATGCAGTACAGTAGACTCCCTTAAATCCGCATAGCTTAAAACCTGATGTTGTGCGCATTATAGAATTTTGCGGATTTCTGGTCACTGTTTTGTTTACATTTTTAAACAGTCATTTGAATTTAATAATGCACTCGAAGTTCTAATGAATGTTTACAATAAAGTAAAATAATAAAATTTAAGAAAATTTTCATTTCCAATAACTGCAAATAAAATTTGTCTTATACAGGATGTCTACAAAGTGTCTTTACAATTTCAAGCTTTTAATTACAAACGCAAGTGAACAAATAATGTATGGAAAGTAGTACAATATTAGAAGTATATATTGAAGTTTTTTTAGTATTAATTAATAAACCTCTGTATGTGCACCATTAGTAATGCACGAAGCACGTCAAGGCGATAAGTTTTCCTGTGATACTCTTCTTCGTCCACTCCTTGCTTTATCTAATAATGTGCCGATCTCCCTGGATTTCTTGCGCCATTCACAAATTTTGAAAAAAATGTTAATGAAACTACTAATATACGTTATAAAGGATCGGTCAAATTTAGCTGCGAAATCCCTGTAGAAAATCTGTAAAAAAAAATTTTATATATGCTTTCGGATGTTTGGCGCAAAAAGACCCGATTTGGCGAGTTACACATTTTCCACGCCAAATGCAAGCGATTTTAATGCATTTTGAAATTGCTTGTTATATGAGCGTTTAAATGCGCTTTTTAATGAATTCAAACTTAAACAATGAAATAGTTTATTATTTTTTTATAATATATATAAGTTGTGTGTTGTTGCAGTTATTAAATTTTACATGGTTTCACCGGCTGGAGAAAATGTAAGTGTATTTTTAAAAAATATATTGACCAATTAAGAGTGCTGTAGTTATAAATTTCGATATGAATAATTCGTTGTTTCCATGGCAACAATACTGTTCTTTTGTCTTCTACAATAACAATAACGAAGCCGAATTGAAAGTGCTCAGAATAGAACGATAATGTTAAGATTGAAACAATAATACATTTAAATTTTGTTCTAAACCATATAATACGATGGTTAAATTTCAAAATATATACATTGTAAATGTATATGATTAAACTATAATTATAAAAGTGTATTTATTTAAGTAAAACTTGCTTAAATTAATTCAGTATGAAGAGTAGACAAATATTTTGTTTAAAAATTACTTATCATAAAAACATTTTTTTCATTGTGTCGCCAACCGACGATAAATCGCCAAAAAATGAAATTTTCATTTTTTTTTTTTTTTACGGGCGCTATGTCGAGGTTCCACAGAAATATTTGTTATAGACATATATATCCTCATGAGAAGAATAATCTGTAATTTTTTCAAATTTTTCTGAGTACGCGCTTATGGAGACCTCCCTTGTTAGCGATAGTACTAGGGCTCCAAATGAAACAAAATTAGTCTTAACAAAGTTAATCTGAAAATTACAAGTTAACTGTGAATATTGAAAAATCAGGACAAGGATGTAACTGTTTTAACTATTAAAATTATTAACCAAATATAGTTTATTTGAAAAATAGCATTTAAGTTTTAAGGATTTCTAATATACGTTCGAGATTTGGTACGCTGACTGTAAAACGAGTTTTTCCTTCACTGAAGTATTTAGCAGGGGAAACAAACCACAGGATATCGGAGTTAGAATACGGACGTCGTGAGGCCGCCATTCATGGGAAGGTTAACGAAGAGTATGTTGTAGTTTTAAACGATTTCGAAATAGATGGTATAACATCGTTTAACAAAGAAGTGAATTGTTACAACTGATGCGTTTAATTAAAAAGCGAAATAAAGGTGTTTCACTTAAAAAAGCATGAAAGCTTTTAAGAAATATGAGTTCATATTGTAAACCGTAAAATTTCTACCTTCATGGATCGATCGTTTCTAGATATTCAGAAATAGTGTTTTATTAAGTTTTTATTTTAGGGTCAATATGTTTTAGCTTCTAATTTATACCATGTTAGAAAATATTTATAATCAGCAGTAAGTTGACTACTTTAAAAATATCGGATACAAAAAAAAAAAAAAAAAAAAAATCGGATATATATATTAAAATGTCGGATATTTTTGATATTTCCGAAAATATCTTGATATTTACGAATTCTGAAGAGGTTTAATCATTAAAAAGGGGAATAAAGATGTTTCACTTAAAAAAACATGAAAGCTTTTTATGAATGCTTTTTTACGAAAGCTTTTAAGAAATATGGGCTCATACTGAAATTCGTAAAGTTTCTACCTTCATGTATCGGTTGTCTCTAGATATTTGTGGATATTTAGAATAGTGTTTTATTAAGTTTTCATTTAAGGTGCAATGTGTGTTATTTTATAATTTATACTATGTCTGAAAAAAATATATAATCAACAATAACTTGACTTGTTTGAAAATATTGGATATAAATATCAAAATATCGGATATAAATATCAAAATATCGGATATATTTTTTTCGAAAATATCATGATATTTACTAATCCTGAGGCGGTTTAATCATTAAAGAGGAAATAAAGGTGTTTCACTTAAAAAAGCATGAAAACTTTTTATGAAAGCTTTTAGGAAATATGAGCTCATATTGTAAACCGTACAATTTCTATCTTCATTGTATTGATTGTTTCTAGATGCTTGTAGATATTTAGAACAGTGTTTTATTAAGCTTTCATTTAGATGCAATATGCATTAGTTTCTAATTTATACTATGTCTGAAAATATTTATAATCAGCAGTAAGTTGACTAGTTTGAAAATATCGGATATATATAAAAAATATCGGATATTTTTTATATTTTCGAAAATATCTTGATATTTACGAACTCTGAAGAAGTTTAATAATTAAAAAAGGAAATAAAGGTGTTTCACTTTAAAAAGCTTGAAAGCTTTTTACGAAAGCTTTTAAGAAATATGCTCATATTGAAATCCATAAAATTTCTACCTTCATGTTTCGATTGTTATTAGATGTTTGTAGATATTCAGAAATAGTGTTTTATTAAGTTTTCATTTTAGGTGCAATATGTGTTATTTTATAATTTATAGTTTGTCTGAAACAAATATATAATCAGCAATAAGTTGATTAGTTTGAAAATATCGGATGTATATATATTTTTTATATTTTCGAAAATATCATGATATTTAGGAACCCCGAAGACGTTTAATCATTAAAGGGGAAATAAAGTTGTTCCACTTAGAAAAAGCACTTTTTATGAAAGCTTTTATGAAATATGGGCTCATATTGAAAACCGTAAAATATCTACCTTCATCTATCGATTTATTTTTCCTACCCTACTGAGTAACGTAATTATTTTTTCACCGCTCTCTCGCAAAAGTTTTTTAAAAGCGGGCACTTTAAATGAGTAAAGATAATGTATATATATATATATATATATATATGAGCTGAAAAATGACTTTAGATAAATGTGCCGAAAGAGTGGCCTAGCCGGAAAATAAGTATGTTCTTAACTTCCCGCATGTATCCGCAACCTATCACAATGAAAGAACCCGCACCTTTTCCGCAAAGACATGCGCCAAAGCTAATACCGTTTTTTTCTGCCCCGCAATTTATACCAGGATCGACTCTAGAGAGCTTTGTAGCGTAAATCTTTGAACAGTACCGCAGGCATTTTAAAAACTGAAACGGCTTACCCCTATGCTAATATTTATTTATTTATTTTATTTATTTATTTTTTATTTTTTTGAACATGGGCTTTAAAACTAAAATGGAATACGGGTGCTTTTATACAGCGTTTTTAGATGTCCTATGATTTTACAATAAGGATACATTTTAATTTTTCTCAGAAGTTTGGATTTCGAAAGAAATCCGCATCGTTATTATGTCTTATTATTACAATGAGAAAAATGACCCTTTCAAATCAAATCTGAGTAAATCGACGTTTTCATTTTGTAATGAAATTTTTTGTTTCAAATAGGACGACCCGATGCTTTCAATTCTGAAATACCAGAAATACTCAGAATTATTGAAATATGGACATACTCAAAACTGAACACATAGAAGAGGTCAGTTCATACTCATTTTTGAAACATGGACATACCCAAAAATGATTAGAATCAGTTCGTACTCATTTTTGAAACATGGACGTATTCAAATAGGAACACATGATTTTCAGCTTAACGAATATTTTTTTATATTGTTAATTAAATAACGTCCTATGTGTTCGCATTCTAAAAATATTCACTTTAACGAATTTCATATTAAGGGATTTTTCAAATTAACGAATTTATTGAAGGCTTAAAAAGAATAGTCATTTTAGATTTACGAATGTTGAGTTGGGAAGAAAACAATATATCTAATAAACATTTATTTTCGATAGTTTCAAATATTGTATTTATTTATCTTTTTTTTTTTCGATAAATTTGAAGATTATATTGAATTAGATTAGAATTTAATAAGTCGCAATTAAAATTCTCCAATTTGCAACTAATCGAATTTAGACAAGATCAGATCATCTAAGGTCGGATATTTTATGTAATCTTACTGTATCTCGATTTAGAGCCAAAAACAACGCCGTACCAAAATTATTGTTTCGCGTGCCAAAAGTGGCACGCGTGCCATAGGTTCGCCGTCCTTGTATATAGCCTATCAGGAAGTGAGTTAAAATTCATTCAAAATTCCATCTTTACATACAAAAAACAAGTTGAGTTAAATAAAAGCACCATTTAATGTCAAGGTCTAACTAAAGATGAAGTTTCACAGAATTCTGCGCTTTATTGCTTGGGATACTGTATTGACACTGCTTGAGATACAGCGCCCACAGAATTACTGTCAACACACACAGACAGACAGGTCCAAAAACATTCGAATTGTATTCAGGATAGCCCAAAACTTGTGAATTCACAAAAACAGGAAGTCGAAAATTTTAACGATTCTAATATTGTGTTCTTATGAATACTAGGGCATCCAACCCGGATGTAAAAACCATTTTATTTTATTTATTTATTTATTTATTTTAAAACTCTTAAGAGATTTTTTACATTTAACAATTTTTTGAAGATTGCGCCCAACAACACCAAAGTGCATTTTTATTTGAAATTGACAATTATTTATTCAAATAAAATTTTGAAATTTATTAAAAGCGGTAATTTTGTATTGGCCTCGTGCCAGAAGTTAACAGCCGAAAAAATCACTAAAAATGTCGTTATCTACAGCAGTTTTATTATTATTATTATTATTATTATTACTATTTTTTAATTCTGACCATTTTCAACGGTTTTAAGAGCTTATTACAATTACATGTCTGTTAAATTTGTGTTTTATTTATACTATTTTATTGCTTGCTTAATGAAGTTTTAATTTCGTTATGGAATGTTAGAAGGAAACAAATGATGAACTTTTTATATTGTTTAAAATGCAAACGGATTAATATTTCGTAATCGTCTGCAAGCGATAGAGATAGATTTAAAAAAAAAAAAATCATGCTTGACATTTAATTTAAATTCTATAGTAAATGAGTCGTTGGGGGCCACCGTAATACTTTCCCATCATGGATATGCATAATGTAAAATATTAAAATAAAAATGTGTAAACTACTTATAAAATGCATTGCAATTCAAATAAGATCGTGGCTTGATGACGTCATAAACTTTAAAGGCTCGATTACTGAATTGCTTGTAAGAGGTTTTTCCTTATAACTCCAAAAATAATAATCCTATTAACTAGCGGTTTATTGCATCTGATTAAGCGTCAAATTTCCAATTAAAATATATCTTTGAAGTGAAATTTGGATGAAATATAGGGACATGAAAAATCGAAGAGTGTGGAAAATAGGATTCCAAATATCTCGGCAACTAATTATCCGATCGACTTCATGCTTTATGCAAAATTTATGTTTTTTTATTGTCTTTTATGTTCATTTCTTAAAATAAACAATTTCGAAAATTTTTATATACCTTTTATCAGAACGAATATTTCGAGAGTCCGAAAAAAATTGTTCCGGTTAATCGAGGTTATTGAAATGAAATAGGCTTCTTCCCATTATTACATACTAAATACATACCAAATTGCAAGTCTCTATCTCAATTTTTTCGGGAGATAGAGCGTTTACAGACACACAGACATCCAGACACACAGACACACAGACGAACCGCAAATTTTTTTTTCTAAAAATATGTTTTTCGGAATCTCCAGTGTCTGAAACGTGTAAATCCGTCAAAAAAATTTTTCGATTTTCAAAACGATTACAAGACATACCCTATACTACGTATGATGGGTAAGTAATGAGTAAATTGCAACACAGTTTTCAAACTAACTGCATTTGAAAATGGATTTTGTTCCACTATACAACGATGTAAAAATAAAAAAAAATGAGATGGTTTGAAATTAAAAAAAATTCAGGTGCAAACATAACAAAACCGAAATTTCATCGTCAAGTGTTGCCATTCACAAAATGACGTCAGCGTTACGCACGGACACGTTTGTCCTTTATAATATAGATAGATAGATAGAAGAAAGTGAAATTTTAAATAAAAACCTAAGCATAAAAACTTAAAAATAAAATAAGAGGATCATTGTAAAATTTATTTTTAAAAAATTAACTTTTGGAAATGTCTTTGGAAAGATAACTTAAAATTGTAAATATCTTTCATTAAATATTATTTTTTAACATTAATAATAATAAAACATAAAAACATTACAAAATAATAAATAATAAAAACTTATTCTTTCTTTTCAGCTACATTAAGTGAAAGTTAACAAATACCAAGTTGAAGAAAAAAAATAAAAGAAAAAAACAACAGATACTCATTTTACACATAGACGTATAACTGCAAACTTTGGTTTTCATGCTCTGGATTACTTTCCCTTCTGAATACCGCAGTAAAGGAAAAAACTGTTTCACAGTCACTGAAATTAAATTCGCCTCAGCGATATAGCTGAAGTAGACAACATATTAAAATGTAGTAGCCTTAGAATATTTTAAACAAATTTAAAATTGTACGTCAAACGTGACAAATGAGGTGCGTTCGTACTATAGCTAGTTCTATAAATATTCAGACCTTGATGATTTTTAATTCTGTGAAATGAATTCTATCGTCTGCAGAATTATTTCTGTCATAAAATAAGTATCTCGGCCGCTTGACGATTAAACCTCGGAAGCTCCTATAACAAGAAAGCACCAACTTTTTTTTTAAAAAATTCAAATTTCTTAATAAATATTTTATTAATATATTCTAAAGTTTTGATTCGATTTTCCTAAAATTTAAAATGTCTCGCCACAATTCTGCAAAGATAATATATCTTAAATTTGAAACCATTCGGCCGGGTAGTTTTTGCGTTGTTATATGCGGACGGACGGACAGACAGACGGACGGACCAGACGAGACAATAGGTGCTACGTATTTATATAATTACGAACGCACCTAAAAAGGGAACAGTGATTCGAATTTTGTGGCGTCTCTGTAAAAACGTGACATTTTTGGTATTAGAAAAAGCATAAAAGATTCCAATTTTTTTTTCGACAAGCTTAAATACCCCCTATAATAACAAATTTTCCACATTATGATCTGAAAAAATATATGATATGAAACAAGACACCTGTAATCTATCACCTCCTACAAAAATTATTTTTTTGTAATGTATACTTTTTAAGACATAAAATGACAAAAATGTTCATTTTTTTTTTTCTCCGAATTTCGACATTTTTAAAGTCCTATTACGACCGCTTAAAGGAGGGGACTTGAGAATTGAACTGAGAATCCCAACTTTAAGAATTAAATTCAACGGAATTAATTATTTGGGAGGGAATCAGCTGCGCCGTCGTTCCATTCTATGTGAGAAAAAGAAAATATTTTCTGAGAAAATAGGTTTTCAGCTTTACAGAAAGTGCTCATGTCGAGTGTTTATAAATCAAATATTGATCAACAATTTGAACCTAACCTCTACGTGCTCCGTAAACTTTTTTTTTTTTTTTTTGCTTAATGCCACAAAAACTGCAGATTGAAAGTACTATAAAGTCCTCAGGTGCTAGAAAAGAGAGGTGGAGGGTGGGGGTGGCGGGGGGGGGGGTGGAATTATAACCTTAGCTATAAAGAAATTGGTTACATTATTAATCCATAGATCTCATTCATTTTATTGCTTTGACTCTCCGTTTTATCTGTTAGGTTCAGAATACTCTCTGAGTTATTTTTATGAACATTAGTTGAACACGTCTTGCAAAAGAAAGAAAAAAAAAAAGATGCATAAAGTATAGTACGTGGGAAACATTTGTTCAACTTCTCCTAACAGATGTATACATGCATGTTTGATGTTAAGTAATAAAGCAAACAGCCCGGGGGGCAATCGGAAAATCCACGAATCGTAAAATATTCGATTTGGTATAACGTCTTCCATTCCCTGCGGACATCGGAGAGGATCGGTAGAAGGCGACTTCCAGATAATGAGTCCACATAGCCGACATTTTGTTGCTGATTTTGTTTCTACTCCAACCTGAACAGCGGTGTGGTGTGGATGCAGGGGGAGGGGGAATTTTATATACAAAATAAAGGTACATTTCTTATTAAAATTGGGTCTATTTGAACTTGTAAGCTATGTCTGTATAATTAAAGCCAGTAATTAAAAAAAAAGATTTCTTATTTCATATATATATAAGCATTAATCAATAATTATTAATTTTACCATTTTACATATCATTTTTTAACATAGAATTTTTCATTAATGCATCCATTTTTATTTTAATGTAATGGAATATTTTATCAACACAATTTTATTTATTATTTAATTATATTTATTTATTATTTAACTAATTGTTATCATTCTTTAGACAGTATTTGGTTTAATCTTTAACTAATAATATTATTAAATCATAAAATATTCACTAATTCTCATAGATAGCAGCACCATGGTTTGAGTTTTTGCTTTGATGTACAATAATATTCCTTGGTCTGTCATCTTTTGTAACTTATTTTGGCAACATGTAATGATTTTCTGCTTTTCTGCAATTCATTGCCTGTGTCACGTGATGACTCCTGTATATCTGGTAAATATTGTGCTCTTTTCCATATATCTTTTTTAATCCAGTTGTATTTTTAACTTTATGATTAAATTTCACTGTTTTTTTCTCTTTTTTATGGGTAAAGTTTCTTTCCTTTTTAATATTGTTTTTATTTTTTTAACTTTATCATTTTTTCACAGATTTTTTCTCTATTATGATGTGGTAGTCATAAAAATAATATTCTTTAGCAATGTTATGGCTAATAGGATGATGAAACCACACATTTTATTTTTGGTATTTAGGCATTTGGGACCTGAAGATTCTGTCTAAATTCCACAAATTTCATTTTTTCAATTTTTAATTTAATTTCTTCTTCTTTTATATATGTATATGGTATCTATATTCAGTGTGTTGGGGACCACTATAATTGTCAATTAATTATTACATACTAATTCATAATTTCATAGTTTTTGTTGGTGTTTCGGTAATGTTTCATTAATGGTTATATATATATATATATATATATATATGTGTGTGTGTGTGTGTGTGTGTGTGTGTGTGTGTGTGTGTGTGTGTGTGTGTGTGTGTGTGTGTGTGTGTGTTATATAAAAAAAAAATTTTCCTTCGCATTTATTTCGCATTAGTCCTTTAAATTAATCTAACTTCTGACATAGTCAGTATTTCCTTAATTCTTAATAATATTTATTCCTATTTAATATCCTTTTAAAAGTAATAACCCGTATATTAATAATTATCTTATTCCAAATCTTAATCTAAAACTTTAAGTTCATTCGTAACTTTTATCAACTCCCCAATCTATAAAATTCTGAAAGACGCTTTTGTCATTTCGAATGTTTTTAAAAGCCTTTTTTTTTTTTATTATTCCCTGCTTTGCTTCGCGCGCTGGGTATTTTCACTTCAAAATCAATGCGCGGCTACGAGGGGGATTCTTTCGTGTTAAATCTTCTCCCTCGCGCCTCATTCGCTTGGCTTGAATTTGCTTCTCACTCATTGGATCGTGCCCTCGTTACGTCGTCGTCAGTAACCCTACGCGCGGTTAGCAAAATGCGCTAGCAGGCATTTGGAGAGCAGATTTTTGTCGTGTTTGGAAGTGCGAACCAAATGGTTATCTGGTGTTGAAGTCACGTAGAATTTTCATAACAGCTCTTTACGATCTATTAAACGATGTAGTGAGCCCTCGTTAAGCCTGAGGGCTATAAGTTTATACCGAATACTGTGGGAACTGCTACTTGCATCGCTTCTGTTCATTAATAAAAGATTTATCCTGAAATCGGCTGCTCCTTATTGACGAAACTCTTGTGGTGTCTCATCATTGCCTAACCTCCTCGGCATGATTATTGATTACGACTGCAATAATGCATCATCTTTAACAAACTGCCATTTTCTCGTGGAATAAAAAATCATCTTCGTAAAAATTTCATATGTATATATATATATATATATATATACATTACTAATTTCTGGCTAAAAAATTAAAAAAAATCATTTAAAAATTTTTAACATTGTTTATGAATTAGGTTTGTTTGTCTGTCTGTCCTATCTCTATCTCGCTATACGAATTGTAATGCAATTTATGCATATTATTGAGGTTTACTATGGCATGTTTGATATTGAAAATGAAGTGTGTAGAATTTTTAGTTCGTTTACAGAGACCCTCAAAAGAATTCCGTTACATTACGGGCTATGGGGAAAAATTGTTTGCAATGTATTTTAATCATATTACACTATTTCAAACGCATTGAAATTGATACACATCACTGAGGTGCACTACAAGATGCTTACTGCAGAATGTGGTGTGCATAGCATTTATCGTTCATTTATACATGCAGGAACACACAAAACATTCGATAACATAACAGTACTGTGAATGAGCAAAAGTGCATTTTCAATTGCAGTACACTTTTCAAAATTTATGTACCCAAATTTATGTGCTTAAATTTATATATCTTGGTGTTTCTAAATTCATAGATCATATACAGGGCTGCACAAAAGATCTCGATTACATTTCCGTTTATTGACGGAAATTGCTGAGGGGGGATTTTCAACTCTTCTATGAGTTTCCTAACTGAATTAAATTTTAGCATACTATGTGATATATATATATATATATATATACAAATGTAATAGATCATTTAGAGGGCCGTACAATATAATTCTGATGTTTTCCGACTATTGACGGTAATTTCCGAAAATGGGTGTCGAAATGTGTCATACGTTTTCAAATTGTTTACTTTATACATAATTTTTCACCTTATTAATCTGTGAAGTTCTGTCACATTATTCTAAATATGTTGGAAAGTATTTCATAATCTATACTTGACGCATGATTTGTCGTTCTTGTTATATTATGCACATGTGACGAAGAAATACGAAAATTCCAGATATGCATTAATTAAAAGAAAGGTGCCCAGTTAAAACTGATGGCATTGAGCTCACAAGCTATTCACACTAATTGTATAATATACTGTTATTTCAAAGAATAATGCCCCTCGAAAAATAAAGAAATCGGCAATAAATCTGTATACCAAATTTGAAGCAAATCGGATAATTCTGCATGAATCCCCATTTAGCTAAATTAAGGGGGAGAGTTCCTCCTTTCATACTTAACCAATGAGCCTCCAAATCTAATCAGGGAAGCGCCTTATCAGAATAAACCTGTATATCAAATTTGAAGCAAATCGGATCATTCTGCGTGAAAAACCCATTTATCTAAATTAAGGTGGGGGATAGCCTCCCGGCCCCAACCTTTCTACTTAAACCAATGAACCCCCAAAACTAATCAGGGAAGCGTCTTATTAGAATGAACCTATATATAAAATTTGAAGCAAATCGGATATTTCTATATAGCCTATCTATTTCTATATAGCCTATCTATATAGCCTATCTATTTCTGATAGCCTGTGAATAAAAAATGATATTTTAACTAAAATATAACGTGTTAAACCGAACATAGTGGGGGAAAGCGCTATGCGTGTTTTTTCATTTATCTCATATAAATAGAAGAAACATCTTTTTACAAAATTTCCAATCTGCTGTTTGTTTTTCCTTTTCATATATCGAGGAGTGAAAGTCACGTGGTCGGCACATTCCATTGCCAAACACTCCCAGGGTAAAAATATATTGCCCCAGGAGTTAAATATTTCATACCAAAAGGAAAACACGTAACAGAAGAAAAACGAATTCAGATAAGTTGATTTCCGAAAAATAAAACGAAAACTCCACGAATCGTGCTCCTCTGTAAGTATTTTATTACTTTCTCCTATCTTTACAAGAAGAAAGTATTGGATTCATGAAAATTTTCGACGGATTTATACATTTTAGAAGGTCTTGAACACGATTTGACTGTTTTTAGAAAATGTCTGTCTGTGAGTCTGTCTGCGTGTCTGTATGTGACAAAAATTTTGTGGACGTTAATCTCAAGAGCTAATGCATGGAATTTAATAAAACTATATATTCAGTTAGACCTTGATATAAATTAGTGCTGATTAGTTTTTGGTCTAAATCGCTCAACAGGGGACGCTGCTATGCTGCAATTTTCACGTTTTCCGCAATAGCTCTATCTCAAGAACTAATGCAAGGATTTTCATCAAACTTCGGATTCAGTTAGATGTTGATACACTATATTTCCAATGATGACCGGTCACTTGCGATTTTAGACGTTTTGTTAAATATCTGCAAAGATACATGAGGAATTATCCTGAAACTTCAGGAGTGTAAACAACATGATAAACGTCATATATTTCCGCGAAGATTTTTTCCCGAAACCCCATAAGGGGCCGTCAACAAATTGAAGAAAAACGAATCTATTTTGGATAACCTTGTAAAAACTAATATTGCAAAAGCATTCAAACTGTAGATTATGATTAAGTGGATTATTGTACTAATTTGGGTTCATTTGTATGAAGATAGCATGTATACTCGAAGAGAAATTCAGGTTTTTATAAAAACAGTCCCAAATTTTACCAAGTTTTTTTGCTTATAATTTGCAGAGTTTTTAATATAAAAACAAGTTTTTTTCAGAAAATATGACAAACAAAATTATACACAATACCCTGCAATCAGAATTAAAAAATAATAAAAATTGTATAAAAATGAGCAGGCTTATTAAAGATTGTTTCACTGCGCATGCGCGAATTCAATCAAAATTTACTGTGCATAATATATTAGCTAAATGTATAGACCAACTTTTATGAAAGTCTCAAAAACATACCTTCAAAATTCTGATAGTAATCGTCGATAGAATAAGCTCGAAATTCGCTGTTTCCAAAAGGAAGCAAAAAGATGAGGGGTTGTATCAAATATAGAATGAGAGACACTTCATTCTTATTATGTCAACTTTGATAAGCTAGTACATTTGGATACAACCCCTCATCTTTTTGCTTCCTTTTGGGAACAGCGAAAAACGAGCTTATTCTATCGACGATTACTATCAGAATTTTGAAGGTATGTTTTGATTGAATATATTTTGATTGAATTCGCGCATGCGCAGTGAAACAATATTTAGTAAACCTGCTCATTTTTCATACAATTTTTATTATTTTTTAATTTTGATTGCAGGGTATTGTGTATAATTGTGTTTGTCATATTTTCTGAAAAAAAAAACTTGTTTCTATATTAAAAACTCTGCAAATTATAAGCAAAAAACTTGGTAAAATTTGGGACTGTTTTTATAAAAACCTGAATTTCTCTTCGAGTATACATGCTATCTTCTTACAAATGAACCCAAATTATTACAATAATTCACTTAATCATAATCTACAGTTTGAATGCTTTTGCAATATTAGTTTTTTACAGGGTTATCCAAAAGATATTCGTTTTTCTTCAATTTGTTGACGGCCCCTTATGGGGTTTCGGGAAAAAATCTTCGCGGAAATATATGACGTTTATCATGTTGTTTACACGCCTGAAGTTTCAAGATAATTCCTCATGTATCTTTCCAGATATTTAACAAAACGTCTAAAATCGCAAGTGACCGGTCATCATTGGAAATATAGTGTATAAGTTGTTGCTGATTAGATTTTGGTGTATACCGCCCAACCGGTAGCCATGCTGCATTATTCACGATTTTTAAGATAGCTATATCGCAAGAACTAATGCACGGATTTTCATCAAATTTCAGATTAAATTAGGATGTTGACATAGGTTGTTGCTGATTAGGTTTGGTGTAAATCTCTAAACAGATGATGCTGCTATTCTGCATTTTTCCGGTTTAACACGATTTTAGCGATAGAAGAAAGATGGGATAGAAGAAAGTTTTGGTATTGGCCCATCCGACTAGTTTCGCGGGAAGCTACAAGCTGGGAAAATCTTGCAATTATCGAAACTCATTTTTTAAATTGGAAACTCTAATAAATTTTTTACATTTAATATATATATTTTTAGATTGTCCGCTAACAACGCCAAAATGCATTTTATATGCAAAATGTCAATAATGTGTTCATATAAAGTTTTAAAATTTATTAAAAAGCGACACTTTCGTAATAGCCGCATACCAGGAGCTAATAGCCGAAGAAATTGCCAAAGATTTCTCTACTTACAGCAGTCTTTTTCATTCTGATAATTTCCGTGGTTTAAGCGCGTAGTCCGACTACATGCCTGTTAAATGTGTGTTTTATTTATAGTATTATTTTATTTTATTTATTTATTGATGAGGTTTTTAATTGCATTATAGAACCGGAAACAAATGCTGAACTATTAATATTGTTTTAAGTGCAAACGGATTAATCTTTCGTAACCGGGGCTACACGCGATAGAGATAGATTTTTAACAAAATCATGCTTGAAAAATATGTGAAGTAATTGTGAAAAATTTGTGATGAAGACAGTTTTGCAATTGGAACTAATACTTCTAAAACTAACGATTTAGTAATTAACTGTCGATCAATAATAAGAAGAGACCTCCAGTATCTGTTATATTTCATCTGATGAAGCTATATTCTGGGCATTCTTAAAGAAATTAGGGTATTCCAAAACCCGAACAGCAAGATCAAAAACAGAACCCAAACGTTGGAGGAAAAAAAAATAGTGTCAACCTGAACCGGAACAAAAAAAAAAAAAAAAATGGTGCGAACGCCAACCCGATCCGAACCGACCCGTGAATCGAATCAAAATCGGATAAATTACGGCCGGAACAACCCCACGCTGGACTGTTAATTCCGGATACATCGCTGAATGTATCCCTTTATTTTCGGCTCCTGGTACGTCCACATTACGTCCTTTGTTCTGGGATAACCACTGCATTGTCTCGCCGTAAACATAACCCTGCCGCCATGGCCCGATCAATAACCAGGCGTGGCAACCCAGACACAAAGTCTCGGAGAAATTTATCCTGGTGGTGCCCTTATTTTTTTTTTCACTTCCAGAGAACTTCTTTCTCTCGAAAGTGAAGAATGAGAAAGTGATAAGGGATCCCAGGGATAAGAAAGCCACACACTATTCAGGCTGCTGGAAGAGAAAATTATCGTCTTCCTTGAAGGGGTTCGGGGTATCAGTTGTTAGGATGGAGGTCATTGTCGTTCGTATAAACAGCCCGGGGCCGTATCAACAGCGAGGGAAACAGAACATTGGAGGGGGTGGGGGGAGTCGGTAAAGCACCCTTCCCCCCCCCCCCCCTTCCTCAAAGTTGAGTCGATGGCGAACGGGAAAATTGCAAGCCCGAAGGCTATAATTTTGAAACTGGAAATTGAATGAAATTAAATCTAGATAAACATTATTAAATGTAATTCGCTTTCAATCGATATGCGTTTCTATATCAGAATTTCGACATCTGTATCAGAATTAGCGGAATTTCGTGAGATTCTTAGGAAAGAAATTGGTATAATTACATATATGCAACAAACTGGAATTTAATTATTTACCTACACAGTTTAACAGTTATTAAGGTGGTTCTCAAATGATTTGCTCAACAACACTAAACTTTCTCACACATTTTGCTGACTCATTTTTAAACGTAAAGGCATAAAATTGGCATGCGTGACTGTTGAAGCGATTTGGAATCGAAATGAGTTTTCCATTTTTTAATAAATAAATTACTTATCAAGTTATAAGCGATTCTGGTCACGTGACGACCCGTCCCGGGCTGCTGCGTCGGGAATTCGGTTCAAAACGCTGACTTTGAAAGTATTATCTGAAAGATTTTCTGCCTTTACCAAAAAATGGAAAACGTGTTTCGATGACATAGTCTCTGTATAAGAACACCTGCCAATTTCATGCATTTGCGAACAAAAACGAATTTAACAATGTGTCAGAAAGTAGCCTGTTTGGATTTAAGAACAGCCTTAACTTGCAGTTAAATACTTTCAAGAGGTTTTTTATTATAAATGCCTCATTCATCCCCGGGGTTATAAGATCCGTCCCACGGGACATCAAAAATCCGCTTTTCCGGAATGCATAAAAGTCTTTAAAGTTTCATCCGCATCATGATTTTCTTTCTGCTGCTAATTTGCATTATTATTATTATTATTATTATTATTATTATTATTATTATTATAACGATTAATATAAATTCACAGAAATAAGTAATTTAATAAATACATTTTTATGAAATAAATTATTCCAAGAAATAAATAGTTTAAAAATATAAATTCCAAGTAAAAAAACTTTTATTTTTGAAGACTGGACTCTTTCTAGATTTTAGACGAAATTTTTATGACACATTATTGATTAAGAATATATTTTCTAAGGAAATGTTGTTTAAGTCCGGTCTATGAACAATTATTACTGGAAATGTGTTTTAAATGTAACTAATATTTTTCATATTTCCTGATGCATATAAATTCTATAGATCATATAGAGGGCTGTACAAGAGAATTCGAGTACATTTTCGCTTATTGACGGAAATTGCAGAAGGAGAATTTTCGACTGTGTTATGCGTTTTCTAACTGAACTAATATATATATATATATATATATATATATATATATATATATATAAAGGTTATTTTTCTAACCATTGATGGTAATCGCTGAAATTGGGTTTCCAAATGTGTTATGCGTTTTCCAAAATATTTGCTTATCGACATCACATTTCACCTTATTAAACAGTGTTTTATTACACTATTCTGGAATTGTTGGAAAGTGTTTCGTAATCTATGCTTGGCGCATGATTTTTCTTTCTTGTTAACTTACTTATTTCCACCTGTGTTCTTTCGGGATAATTTAATTTACAGAAATTTAATGTCATGAAAGAAAACTGAGTTTCTATATATGTTGTACCTACTAAGAAGTATTCGTCCCGTTTCTTAATCTCCCTGTTCTGATATCTGCCTCAATGCATCTGGAAACACTTATGTGCACATTTCATAAACAAACTCTTATGTTTATAGGTTTTGGACGAATATGTAGGTAACCTATTAAATTTTTCGTGTGCGTAGGGTAACAAAGCTCCTTCACAATAGTGCACATTTCATAAACAAACTCTTATGTTTATAGGCTTTGGACGAATATGTAGGTAACCTATTAAATTTTTCATGTGCGGAGGGTAACAGAGCTCCTTCACAACCATCCACGATACATTTAATGAAACTAATGCCAAAAATGCGGAGTTTTTCAGCGCACTGCACAGACTGAGTACCTTCTATCTACTCTCCGACAATGACGGTAAAATATGCATTTGCATTTTTAAATTTACACAGACTTCGTGAGCAGAAGTAAAAGCATCGGTGGGAATAAGTGTGTTTGCGTGCGCATGGCTCACGAACAGGGGTGTGCGCCGAAATCATGAGACCAGGTACAGGCATGAGATGGCCCCCTCCATGCCCTTTGTATGCATGTACGTAACACGAAATCGGCCCCACACGAGCCCCTTTTCAGCTTAGGGTCCAGTACAACCTCAGAATAAAGATGAGTACTTTATTAGAAGGTCTATGGGTACAACTATAACCCTTGTAGAAGCATCATTTCATATTTTGCTTCAAGTGGTGGTGGTGGTGGGGGGGGGGGATGGATATAATAATTTCAGATTTCCGCCCACTTGAAATGAATAATTTTTTCGCATTTATTTTTATTCATATTTTCAAAGAAATATTTTTACTGTTATAATTTATTTACATGCAATTAGTAAAATATTGGTAAAAACAAATGAAAACATTCAAATAACATTAAGAAAATAAAGAAATAGATAATGATAATTGAAAAAAAAGTCTAAAACTCATGGGGAGGGGGGGAGGGTGGAGAGAATGACTTACCCTGCCTTCCCTAAATGATGCCCTGACCCCTTGCGTTATCCACCGGCCCCCGTGCATACCCTTCTGGTCTGGATGACATTCAAGCCAATCGAAACAAATCACGCATAATAGAGCTAAATATCTTAGCTACCAACTTTTACGCTTGTTTGTTACCACTAAAATTTAAAAGAAATCTTCTAATTCGTTAGTCATGGATTTTTACGATTAATTAAGACAAAATTTACTATTACATTTTAGTGATGAGAAAAAAGCGTAAAAGTTGGCAGCTATGTAAATAGCGCTCTCAAAATAAATAAATCTGAGATGTTGACGTACGACTCCTATCCAGCAGTTTGTGTTAGCAAGTGTATTCTTCAGTTAAGCGTCAGGGGATGTTGCATCAATTTGCTACCAATATTATTATACACTAAAATTGGCCTAAAATTATTTAATCTTTGAACGTTATACACGATTAAATAAGGTCGAATTCAGTACATAATAACACCGGTAGTAAAGTGATGAAACATCCCTTGACAATACGCCACTGGTGGTATGCTTATACCATGCCCCACATTATCAGCGCAATAATGACAAACTAAAAAAGCGACTGACATTGACACGAGTTGAAGGGAATAAAAATGGGAATCTCACCGGAAAGGTGTGATCGTGTATTCCGGTCACACTACCTGCATAATAATAATCCCCAACAATCCAATTCCAATCTCGGTGTGTGTGAACCGACAGCAAAAGAATCGACTTTCACGCTTTTCCGCTTTACAACAATCAGATACCGTACAAGTAGAAACGGTCGTTTGGTGTGCGCACGCGACGGGCAGCCTGTCATTAGAGACTCAGATTTTTTTTTTTTTAGAGAGATTGCGCTGACCATACATAAACCCATACATAAACTGACCCTCATCAACTCGCAAACCGACGTGTAGTACACGCAACTTGGTGCAAAAGTACTGCAGCATCCTTATCCTCGTGTGCTTTCTGAACGTACAATACAATTTTAAAAATTCATTTCCATTCCTAATTTAATAAAATGTGGATCTCTTTATTTTTTGCATGTAATAAAAAAAAATTACACATGAATTATAAAAAGTATTTTCTTTATTGAAATTTGTTTAACATAATTTTTATTATTATTATTATTATTATTATTTTCGTTGTTGAAGGGGAAATACAAGAAAAAGTACTCAACCTGTTCGGATAAAAATAAATGAAATGGCTTTCTATCATCATCAATCAATACAGGGTATAGTACTCATCGAGTTTGTAAAAAGTGTGATTGCTTTCATTTCGCACATTCTTCCGTGAAGAGAAATACTATGTGAAAGTTACAAGAAAGCCCATAGAAGAAGCGAATGCTAATTTAGGATTAAAATAAATTAATAAAAGTTTTAGGAACAAAAGTTTTTTTTACAGACTATGAAACGAAGGAGGTATACGCACAAAAGTTTTATTCTCACATATTATTACTATTATTATTTACTACTATCATTATTATTATTAATAATTATTATTATTTATGAGATATCATTATTAATATTACTTGCTCATTAATATTTTGTCCCACTTACGAAGTTCTAGTTGAAATAACACCGTTAAAAGTATTTCAAACTTGATAGAAAGCCACAAGCTTAATCTATGAGCTTGTCAAGAGCAATTTAATTGGTGTGTGAAAGAAATGGCACGTGTTACAAATTTTGGAAAGGTGGGTTTTTTTGTTAGAAAATTGCCTATGTGGAATGATCGGTGATTACCCAAACCAGTGTTAAAATTGCAATTTTATAACTAACAAGTTTTTTTCTTAACTTTAAATAAAAAATAAAACAATAAGTTAAAAAAAAAATTATTATTTTCCTTACTTACCTAACTAGTTTTTTTGTTTAACTGAAAAACTCAAAAAGAGTTTAAATTGGAATGTCACATTCGCCTTCAGTTAATAAAGATGAAATAATTATTAATTTACTAAAGAAGGTTCATAAAATTTACTTAAAGCAATTCCATTACATATGTGTGTTAATATAGATAAAATAATTATTCATTTACCAGGGTTCGTTCGCTTTTGCCACAAATTCTTAATATAATTTTTCGCCCTATTTAAATGCAGAAAAGTATTACAAATCCTGTAATTAAACGAGATGTCTACAATTTCTGCTATTTAAATATTAAATAGAAAAATTCTATTTAAAAAATTGTGGTAAAATCGTACTAACCCTGTTTACTAAAAAGGTGCATAAAATGTATTTAAAATCATGTTAATATAGATAAAATAATTATTAATTTACTAAAAAGGTGAATAAAATTTATTTAAAACCCTTTCATTACATACATAATTTTTTTTAAATAATAAGGAATTTTTTTAATATTTTACAATTTAAATTTAAATAAAAAAAATTAATTTTAATTGCTTAAAATTGAAGTATAAGTTCAAGATTCATCAATTTTACATCATTATCTGTTTTGTTTGTTATTTTTGAAGCAGTATTTTTTCTACAACCTTGCGTGCAATGGACACCAGACGAAAAAGTTTTTTTTACTTTTTTTTTAAATTTAAACTTTAAAAAAAATAATTAGGTATGAATTGTACAACATTGGAATAATTATGTTAAATAAAGCAAATATTGACCTACTAGTGATAAAATTTATTTTATTGTGTGTTTTATGAAATCAGAAGTAAAATAACATGTGACATGATGCAAACTTGCATCGTCGGAGGAAAAGTAAGACTCCTGAGACTCCTTAAAGATTATTAAAAATATGTGGGTGCTCAATACTTTTGGCCGAGACCGGAAGGATATATTAATTATGACCAGAATTTAAAATACTCATCGGTTTTCCTCTTTTATTCCCCGAAATTTGTCGTCATAGATGCATCGAAATTTAGTATCATGCAAACACCGAAACTTTCCGAAAAAGAAAGCTGAGTTATAATTTAAAAGAGCTTTAAAGAAACGAGTAAAAACTCGATCTGTTTGAAGCAAATGATTTAATTAAATGATTTAATTATAAATTTGAGCTCTTCGTAATGTGGTCATTTTTCACAAGTTGTAATAATTAAAAAAAGAAATCCATAATTACATGCAGCGAAGCAGATACTGCTTACAGATTTAAAGATACATTAAAAATATGTCGGTGCTCAATAATTTTTGCCAAGGCTGCCTAAATTAGTCTGGAATTTAAAATATTCACCGGTTTTTCTCTTTTTTTCCGAAATTTGTCGTCAGATGTATCGAAATTTCGTATCACGCGATCAAGAAAATGACGAAGAAAAAGACACTATTCCCCATGACTCACTCCTTATTTGTAAAACAAAATTAAATGGGGGAAAAGTCCTGTTTGTTTGATGTAGCCGGCAGATGAGTTTATTTGGTTCGTAGCGCATGACGATAGATATCAGAGCGAGAAATAATGGTAAACTTAAAATCAATGTCGTTATACTACATCGTAATATCAGGGGCGTAGGTAAAAGAGGGACTCAATGGGCCTCCACATTCAAATGAAGACTATTTTCACACTCTTTTATTTAGGGCTGTTCTCAAATCCAAACAGGCTACTTTATGACATATTTTTTTAATTCATTTTTCTTCGGATTGGCAGGTGTTCTTATTCAGAAACTATGTTATTGAAAGTAGCCAGTTTGAATTTGAGAGCAGCCTTAGTTTAATATCACCATCAAGGATCAATAATTTTAACCCTTCGGATATATTGTCGACATTTCAAAAATAACTGCTCTTCAAACGAAATCAATGGGTAGGCTTTTGTGTGTTTTTGTCTTTTCTTATCTTTGTGAAGCTATAATTAGTTTCTTATCCAGCTTTAGAAATTTGTATATAAGAGGTTTTTTTAAAAAATTAGAAAAGTGAAATTAAGATTTTGTATATCATTTATTTAAAACTCTTTGAGGGTTTTTTTTTCCCTTTATAAACTTTAAATGCATTTATTTTTAGATAAATTTACAGATTTTTCCAATGAAGATATTTTAAGCCATTCAAGAAAACTAAAATATTTATTTATAAAATATTTATAAAATTTATTTATAAAATATTTAAAATATTAAATGTTTTAAAAACTAACAATTTTTATTCATTTATTTTTACATAAGTTTATTGGTATTTTGATGAAGATTTTTTTAAAGTTATTCAAGAAACCTAATATTAAAAAATAAATCTAATATATAATTCAACAACTAATTTTATTTAATTTTAATTAATTTATAATAGTTTACTTTTTAATTAATTATTTTTTAAACATTCAATAAAACTATGCTAGATATATATATTTCATTATTTTACAACTTAATAATTTTATTTAAATAATTCATTTTGCTTAAATTTTAATAATTTTTAATATATATATATATTTTTATTTATTTAAAGCTTTTTTAAGCATTTAAGAAATCTATTTGATTATTTTGAAAATTAATAATTACTTTATATTTTCCAACGTTTAATTAACTTTAATAGTTTATTGATTTTTGAATGTAGAAAATTTTTAAAGCATTCGAAAAAGCTAGTATACAAGCATTTTTTTAATTATCTAAATATATATATATTATTTCTAACTAACTAATCTTGCTTCCATTTTAATAAATTTTTAATAGTTTATTAAATTTTTATGTGAGAGAGTTTGTAGCAGTTAAAAAGAGAATAGATATTTAAATTCTGAATAATTACTTTTATGGTTCTTTTAATGTATAACAGTTTATTGATGTTTTAATGTAAGATATTTTAAAGCCATTCAAAAACGCTAATACATAAAAAAAATATATCTTAAAAACTAATATTTTTTTTATTAGACAATTAATTTTACTTTCATTTTAATAATTTTTTAATAGTTTACTAATTTTTGGAGGATTTTTTTTAAACATTCAAGAAAGCTGATAATATATATACTCAAATATTTTACAAACTATAATAACTATTTTTAAATAAACTAATAACTATAAATAATAACTATAAACTAATAACTATAAATAATATTATTTTCATTTTAATTATTTTTTAATAGTTTATTGATTTTTTTTAAAACAACCATTAAACATTCATACATTTTTTTAATATTACTTTCATTTTAATTATTTTTTAATAGTTTATTAATTTTTTAATAACAACCGTTAAACATTCATACATTTTTTTAAATTATTTTACAAATTAATAATAGTTTTTACTAACACATTTTACTTCTATTTTAATTAATTTTTTAATAGTTTTTTTTTCCATGTCAATAATTATTTTTATCATTTAATGTTTAACAGCTTATTGATTTTTCCATAAAATTATTTTTATGCCATTCAAGAAAGCTAATATTTAAAAATAACACTAACAATACTACAATTAACACTATATAAAAATACTAATAACTTTTATTAATTATTATAATTATAATAATATTTTAATTATTTTTTATATACTGAGTTTTTTTTTTTTTTTTTTTTTTTTTTTTTTTTTTTTTTTTTTTTTAAATTAAAGAAATTTTTAAAGCATTCTAGAAAGTTATTCAATTATTTTTCAAACTAATTAACTAATTATATTTACTTTCATTTTTTAAAATAGTTTAAAGTTTTTTTTTTTATCTAGAGATTTTTAAACATTTATAAAAGTTAATAGTATAGATTTTTTAAATTATTAATATTAATAATAACTAGAATAATTTAAAACTAATAATTGTTTTTAACCATTTTCACTTTGTTTTCAATTTGATTAAGTTTTAATATTTTATTGTTTCTGTAGCCAATAAAAGTTTTCAGCATTCAAGAAAGTTATATACACATATTTTTAAATTATTTTACAAACAAATAATTATTTTTAACCATTTTCACTTTATTTTCAATTTGATTAAGTTTTAATATTTTATTGTTTCTGTAGTCAATAAAATTTTGAAGCATTCAAGAAAGTTATAAACACATATTTTTAAATTATTTTACAAACAAATAATTATTTTTCACAAATTAAATGTGCTTTCGTTTTAATTTTCTTTTACTGATTTATTTTTTAAAGAATTCAAGAAAGCTAATAGTATGTATGTTTTAAAATTATTTTTAAAAGTAACAGTTGTTTTTAACTAGTTTTACTTTCATTTTAAACATTTAAAAAAGCTAATACTGCATATTTTCAAAATTATTTAAAAAACTAATATTTTTTAATAATTTTGTTTTCAATTTGATTAAGTTTAAATAGTTTATTTATTATTTACTGAATATATTTTTTTAAGTATTCAAGAAAGTTAATAATTTGTAAATTATTGTACAAACGAATAATAATTTATCACTAAGTACTTTTGCTTTCAATTTAATTGTTTTTTAACATTTTAATGATTTTTCAACACAATCTTTTTATGAACTCAAGAAAGCTAATATAGATGTTTTAAAATTATTTAAAAACTAGCAACTATTTGTAATTAATTAGCTTTACTTTCATTTTAATTAATATTAACAGTTTATTGATTTTTTTTTTTAAAGGTAGATACTTGTAAGCAACTAAAAAGGCTAATACTGCATATTTTATTAAAATTATTTTATAAACTAATATTTATTTTTAACAATAACTGTTTTCAGTTTAATTAACTTTTAATAAATTGTTGATTATTTAACGATTTTTTTTAAAAATATTTAAGAAAATTAATATATATTTTTTTATAATTATTTTTCAAACTAAAAATTATTTTTCACTATTTTTATTTTTATTTTTTAATAATTTACTTATTTATTTGTTTTCAATTTAATTATCATTTAATAATTTAATGAATATATATTTATTTTTAAAAAAAAGCTAATATATATGTTTTAAAAATATTTTAAAAACTAATAATTATTTTTAACTAATTAGTTTTATTTTCATTTGAATTAATGTTATTAGTTTATTGATTTTTTAATGTAGAGATTGTAAATATTTTAAAAAGCTAATACTGCATAATTTTTTTTTTAATTTTTTTTTTTTTTACAAAATAATATTTATTTTTAACAATTTTAACATTGTTTTCGATTTAATTAACTTTTAATAATTTATTGATTCTGTAGTGAATTATTTTTTTAAGCATTCAAGAAAGTGAATGCTTTTTTAAATTATGTTACAAAGTAATGATTATTTTCCACCAATTAAGTTTACTTTTAATTTAATTATATTTTAATAAAACATTTATTTTATCATGATTCAACGTTAATATAAGCCAGTATATATGTATTTTAAATTTATTTCACAAACTAATAATTATTTTTAAGTGATTACCTTTACTTTCGTTTTAATTTACTTTCATTAATGCTAACAATTTAATTGATTTTTCTTTTTTATCTGGAGATTTTAGATAAATAGAAAAGCTAATACTGCATATTTTTAAAATTATTTTACAAACTAATTAATATATTTTAACCGTTTTGTTTCCAATTTAATTAACTTTTAATAGTTTATTTTTAAGTGATTACTTTTACTTTCATTTTAATTAATACTAACAGTTTAATTGATTTTTCTTTTTTTCTGGAGATTTTAGACAAATAGAAAAGCTAACACTGCATATTTTTAAAGTTATTTTACAAACTAATATATTTTAACCGTTTTGTATCCATTTAATTAACTTTTAATAGTTTATTGATTCTTTAGGGAATAATTTTTTTAAGCATTCAAGAAAGTTAATGTATTGTTATAATTATTTTACATAACAAAATTATTTTACATAACAAAAGTATTTTACACTAATTATATTTGCTTCGAATTTAATTGTCTTTTAATAATTTAATGATTTTTTAACACTTTTTTTTTTTTTTTTTTTTTTTTTTTTAAGAATTTGGAAAGTTAAAAAAACTTTAAAAACGAATAATTATTTTTAACTAATTGATTTTACTTTCATTTTAATTAGTGTTAATAGTTTTTTTTAATGGAGAAATTTATAAACAATTAAAAGACTAATACTTCATATTTTTAAAATTATTTTATTAGCTAATATTTATTTTTAATCATAATTGTTTTCAATTTAAGTATCCTTTAATAATTTATTGATTATTTAGTGAATATACTTTTTAATTATTCAAGAAAGTTAATATATTTTTTAAAGTTTTGCTTTCCATGTAATTGTTTGTAAATATTTTAATGAGCTTTATTTAATATTTTTTAAATACTTTTTAAATATATATATTTTTTCATTTTTAAAATTTCATATTGCGAATATACATGTTTTAAAATTATTTTACAAATTAATAATTATTTTAACTAATTAGTTTTACTTCCATTTTAATTAGTTTTAATAGCTTTTTTAAATTTTTCTAATGTAAAGACTTTTAAATTTTAAAAAAGTTAATAGTATATATTTTAAAAATTATTTTACAAACTAATTTTTATTTTTAATTATTTTAATTTTGTTTTACATTTCCTGAACTTTTAATAGTTTATTTAATTAGTTTATTTTAATAGTTTATTAGATTTTTTAATGAAGAATTTTTTTAAGCATTCGAGAAACTTGATATATATTTTTAAATATAATTAGAATAATTATTTTCGCTAACTAATTTTTTAAAAAGGAGATTTATTTTTAAACAATCAAGAAAGCTAGTATTCACATGTACATATTTTACATAGATTAATAACTTTTTTTAATTAATCAATTTTAATTACATTTTAATTAACTTAAACAGTTATTTAAGTTTTTAATGTAAGCATTCTTAGTCGTTTAAAAAGCTAATGTATACATATTTTTTAATTATTTTGCAAACCAATATTTATTTTTCACAAGATTAATTTACTGTCAATTTTATTAATTTTAAAAAGTTTATTGTTTTATTAGTGATATTTTTAATATTCAAGAAGGTTAGTATATATTTAGAAAAAATATTTAAAAAACTAATAATTATTTTTAACTAATGAATTTTACTTTCATTTAATAAACTTTAAGATTTCTTTTTCTTTTGAAAAGATTCAAGAAAGGTAACATTTATATATATATTTTTTTACAAATTAATAAGTATTTTTAACAAGTATTATTAATAAGTATTTATATTGTAAGCTTATTTTGTATGAATTTCGTTTTCATTTTAAGTATTTATTAATAATTATTTTTAGAAGTTATTATTAAGAATTAATTTTAATTTTAATAATTAATAATTAATTTCTTAATAGTTATTGGACAAACTATTTACGCCTAAACTAATTACGATAAACTTACTTAAGAAATTTAAATTTTTTTGCATTCTTTCTTTGTACAAATTTTAGATCCATTGACTTCTAGAGTAGTCTGAAGATTGTGTTTTTAATAACCCGGTTTTAAACTTTCACTAGTAATTTTCTAAATAAATATTTTACTAATTAATCTTTTTGACTCATTACTTTAAAAAAAAATCTTAATGCATTTTAACTTTTTTTTTTTTTTTAACGATTATTGAAAATTATTTTTTATTTTACAAATTAATAATGAGTTCTACAATAATTATTTTATAAATTAATCACGCCCAGAAATCAAATAAAAAATAAGTTAAAGTTAAGTTTTAATAAAATAAGCAAATAAGTTTTACATGTGTTAATATGTGAATCGAAATATCGAAGAATTAAATTGATATAATCGAATTAAAAAGAAATACATTGATATAATCGAAATACATTAAAAGTTGTTAAATAAGTCTATGTTTCTAATCTTGTACAGCACATTAAACAATTTTCAAACAAAAATCAATCGGAGAGGCAGTAAATATAAATCCTAAATCATATTAAAATAATAAAAAAAAATTAGAAAATAAATGACAGTGCTGGGGTGGTGTATGTGTGTGGAGAGGGGGGGGGGGGGCAAAAATCAATCTATCTTTTTTCTAAAGATTGCTTCACAATTACAATGCATTTTGTACCCGCAATAACATGTAATTTTTAGGATAATAATTTATCCACGGGTTACAATAAATAAATAAATAAAAAGAATTAATCCCACTTAAATAAAAAAAAACTTTATAGCTTTTTTTTTACTTTTCACAACCTCTGTGTTTTTGAATTTTATATATTCCACAATTTTACAATTCCTCTATGTTCACCTCCGCTGTTCATGAATTTTAAATTTAATTTCGATATCAAAATATTCTTTTCAACTGATTTTTAATGAATATATTTTGAAAAAATCATCTGAAAATATTCAACATTTTGTTATTGTGTAAAAGATTATATACATACATAATTGGTGTTAAAAGAAAAAGACACAAAATAGCGATTATCTCTAACCGATTCTATTAAAAACCTTTAACAGGCACTCATTATGGAGATCTGCGGTCGGGTGATTATGTGAGGAGGAAGCATTAGGTTTAATTAAATAATGCTGTTATTAGGGAGATTTGGTGACACGCTATGTTTTGTTCTTCCTCATTTATGTATAAGATAAGAAGAATATAGAAGAATGATTTAATTGCTACTTTTAAGGCTAAGATATTTTTGTTTTTACACTTATATAAAAACAATTTGAACTCCATTTGATACATGTTCGGGCATTAAGGGGGTGGGTCAAGTGAAACGACCCGGGCCCCGTGCTTATAGTGATCGCCAAATGAGATTTAAAATTCACTAAATTTCGAGTTTAAATGTTTCATTATTTTTTCGAGAAAATTTTAGGTTTCGCGATTTTAGACTTTCTGTATGCTTTACTAATCATGCAAGGTCACGCGGCAGATACCTTAGTTTATCAAAGATTTAAATTTTCTCGAAAAAATTATAACACAGGAGACAGAAAATGAATGATATCCTGTGTTCATATTGCTTGAAAACCATATGTTAAGTAAAATTACTCTATCTAATATTATGTAGCCTTAAGGAATTAAAGTAAAAAACAATGCACCAGAAAAAATAGGGAAAAGGAAGAAAACTTAAATGAGATTTAAAACATTGCAAACCAGTCGTTTTATTGCAAAATCAGATCAAATAAACATGTTCAGCATCAGAAATTTTATTTGAGAAAAGAGTTGCATGTTATTAAATAAATCACTTACGTGGCGAAAGAACTACGGGAGTGAGATTTTTATACGTACACCTGAATAAATTCTATTCAGTTGCTCTGGTAATAATTATAATTAGAAGAGATTATTAAGAATTAATTTTAATTTTAGAAATTAATAATAACTTTCTCAATAATTGTTGGACAAACTAATTAAGATAAACTTACTTAGGAAAATTTTTAAAGTCTTTTACGATTCTTTTTTTATACAAATTTTAGATCCATTTACTCCTAACATATAGTAAACCGTAGATCCATCAACTTCATAATAACGTAAGTTTGCTGGCTAAGATATCCGGCCCAACCTGCATATAACGCTAATTTCAGATTCACAAAATTATGTTTAGATTTTTTTACACGTGTAAAAAAACTATTCACATTTTCACACAAAAGAAAAAAAAAAGGACCCTGTGATAAGTCGGGACAGACCCGTGAGATATTTTGCCGTTACAAAAACGCTGTTCAAAAACCTACAGTGGTGGTTTTCAAGCAAACGTTTCGCATTCTTCATTCTGGCAGTAATCGAATTTGACTGTATAATTTAACGAATACAGGAAAAAAAATAAAAAACAATATATCAGTTTTATTTTTATTTTGAAAACTGAAAAAACAAAGAAAGGAAGAAAGAAAAAATGGTTTTAATAAGGTAAATTGCTTCTAACATAATATCAACTGATGAAAAGAAATATTAACCCCTTCAAGGGCGGTGGTTCATTTTTGGACCACTTAATTTTAATCCCTAACATCAGAATTTTGAAATGAAAATTTTCGTTTTATTAAGAACGCGAAGAAAAGGTTTTGGTTATTTTCAAATAAATTAGTTTGTAAATTCTGGTATCAATCAGTCAATTTAGCATTTTACCAATTGAAGTACTTTGCCTCTGAAAGGGTTAAAAGACCAAAGCGAATCGATTAATCATGCAACAATATACCGAAAACATATTAAAATCATTTCTAGCAATTTAGCTATAAAAAACCTTTACAGTAAAATTATTAAAAGGTATTGACAAATAAAATACATCAAACAGCATGTCTTCGGAATTATTCGTTATCTTATAATATTATAAAGTGCTTAAGATATTAAAAATATATATATTACTATTATACTATTATACTTTTTTTAAATTACACTATTTAAATTATCAATTCGAATTTATGTACAGAAGAAATACCACTTAAATTATTTATTAATTTGAATTTATATATATAAGAAATACTATTTAAATTATTAATTTAAATAAAAATACGATTGTACTAATTAAATTAAAACCTTTTACGCATTTTGGTGTTAAAAAAAAATCTTCTTTAAAAAATGAGTCGGTAAAAATTCACTTTAATTTTGTTTATTTTCCGATCTGCTAAAATAAATTGTTGTGAAAATAAGAGATATTTCTATTTTCGTAAGAGAAAAAAAGTTAACATAAAAATAACATTCCATAATTAATTATTATAAAAATAAGAGATTTATTTTTAATAAGGAAAAAAGGTGGAAAGTAAAAAAAAAAAATATTTCCAAAAAATGTTAAGAATAAATATTTAAAAAAGCGCACAAAATAAGTTTCAGATTTGCTGAAAATGTAGCTTATCAAGATGTATATCAAAATTATCAAAAACAATGTCGAAAAAATCTTCATATCTTCGTCAGTTAATCTCGCAGTTTCCCAGCAAATGTTGCTCTCACCGTTATCGCTGTGATCAACTTCGATTGTATAATTAAAGAGCAGAAACTAACACAGCGATAAAAGCAAATACCTATTTCGCATAAACATTTCATTTAAAATTATAAAATTGGATTTTTTTCCCCTTTAGAAAACCGAAAAACAGAAAGAAAGAAAGAAAGAAATTGTTCTAATAATATACGGTTCAATTACGCCTAAAATACAAAAATGCATTGGCAGCAGAATTATCAAGAATAAAAAGTTTCATCATATAAAACATATCTTCGCAATCATTCGTAATTATGTTTTTTTTTTTTTTTTTTTTTTAAAGTACAGTTATCAAGTTAATTCAGTTCAAAACATTTTATTTATTTCGATGTAAATAAAAAAAATTTTAAAAAAAAACTCTAAATAATACGCAATAAGTTGTTACACAGTACAATTTATTTCACTTTAAATTATTCAAACAAATTATTTATTTACCGATTCTAGATTAACGGTTAAATTGTGAAAATACATAGATATTTTCTTTTTTTCAAAAGGAAAAAAAAATAAAAACAAAAATATAATAATTACGGTATTTAAATTTCATATTTAAAGACCGCAGAAAACAAGTTTTAGATTTGCTGCAAATATCAAGATAATATCAAACATATCATAAATGTAAGTTAATACTTACCCGACGTCATCTTGAACGTGTGATCAGCTGTCCTTCAATAAAGCAGTTTTACGTAAATATTGACAGTAGAGTAAAACGATCAAGGTTAGAAACTTGATTGGTAGTAAAAGTTACTTTTCTTTTCTATTTGTTGTTTAGCAGACGATTTTCATGTAAAGCAATGTAGATTTGTTGAAGTTTTGAATTGAATGGTTTACGTAAGAAATAAATCCCTGGGATTATTTTACAATTTTTCTTGTTCAGAATAAGTTATCGGCAAATGCGGAAAATTTTATCGCATGTGTATGTATTTTTAAAAGAATGACAACATGGCTGGAAATATATGGACGAACTTGATTTTCTTTATATTGTTGTATCACATTTTATAAAATAAATTTAGCACTTTCGAAAAGATGTAAATGTACTCTAAACATCTTAAAAAACTGCAATGTACTATTTTAAAAAAATGACATTCGGTCAATTCAATTATAATATCCGTTGGTTGCAGACGATAATTTTTAATTGCAATATAATATATATTTTTTAAATCACATTGAATCAATTCAAATATCATATCATATTTTCCCAAAAGTTGCAGACGACAATTTCTCGTAAAATAACTTTATCAAAAATTGAGAAAAATTGCCCCAAAAAATTATGTATAAAAAATTCTCATTTTCTCAAAATCATACAAAAAATTTTCTTCGTTCTTTAAAAAGGCAACAAATACGAAATGGTAAAAACATTGCACATGAAATATAAGGCAACATTTCAAAGCACTTGGTGCTGTTTCTCGCTCTCACGAAATCACTGTCAACACATGATTTAATCACTGAAGAATATGCATGACACTAGAAGAACAATTGCAAGAAAGAAAAAAACACCGGCTTTGAACACGTTTTTATATTCTACACCTGCTCCACAACATAATAACCTCCATCACTCAAAGAACATTATTACATCCTAATAGAGAGCCGCTATCTTTCACTTTTTTTGCGAGCCGCTAAAAGCGCCGAATGCCGGATGGATCCAATCCACCCTCGCAAATCGAAGTGAGCGTATCCGACGACATCGAGCAGACGATGAAATAAAAATGATGGCGCTTCGAGCGCTCGAGTGAAATCGGAAGAAACCTGTGTGTTGCCAAAAGCAGCAAATGAAATGGTGCATGAATTTTTGGTTTTTAAATACAGTAGCCCTACGTTGCAGTGCTATCGCTATGACTTATTAATGAGAGGGAAAGGAGAAGGGGGGGGGGGAGAGGCCTTGAAATTGCCAAGTTAATTATCCGTGTTTGCTAACTGTGTCCATTAGCCAGAAGTGTATTACAATAATAAAAAAAAGAACCTGTCTATAACGGAATCCTAGCTTAAATGGAAATTTTCCGGAGTTCCGATGGAAGGAATATCATACCAGCTAAAACGGAAATCTGTCTAAAACTGACTTTTTTTCCGGTTTTCACAGATTTTACTGCACTTTTTTTTTTGTAGAGAGAAAACGTTTAACGAATTTGCCAACTAAATTTGTGCATTTCCAAGTCTAAAGAAATTTATCAACTTTTGGGAGGAGCATTCCACCCCTATTCTTCCCTTTTGGTAATGGGAGCTGCCTCGTTACATCGTTAATTGGGATAGATAGTGTCCAGTCGAGAAGAAAAGTACTGAAAAGTTCTCCATTGACAGCGCTTCTCAAATAAATGCGTATTTATAAATATACCCTCTTTACAAATATGCAAACCTCTAATTTAATGGGAATGGTGGCTATTTCCACCACATCTCGTGATAATGTCTCATTTAAAGTAGTGGAAGTGGCTATCATCCCCATTCAATCATCTCTAAACTAGTAAATCTGCGGATCAGGAGCCTCAACGTCAGCTCTAACAGTCATTATTTTTAAATCTCACTTTTCATATTATTTAGCATCTGACAATCCGCAATTTTTTTTTTTTTTACATTACATAACATATTTATACTTATTTAGGCATATGAAATACTTCGGAGGTTTCATAAATTAGAAGCGTTAAATTAAACGAGGTTTATACAATGATATTCAGAAATTCTTATGAACTTCTTGTTCGTGTAATTTTTTAGATTAAAAAAAAAAAACTTTCATTAAAATATATTCTTTATTTATGTCAATAGAATACAAAAATAATTTATTTTGATAATAAAATATTGTAGCAAAGTAGTGCCAGTTACATGGATTTTATTATTTTGATATTATTTTAAATAGGGTTGCTAAGCAACTAATAAATTAAAGAGCAAAGTAAAAAGAAATGCATTTTAAAATTTGTAAAAAATATGAAAATAAAATGTTTTATATTTCCCGAACAGATGCAAAATTTTTTTTAACAATTTAAACAATTAATTTCTAAATTTTAAAGAATGTATCAGCAAATTTTCAAAGCTATTGGATATATTTAAAACCTCCATATCGAAAATTTAGTATTAATAATTTTACGTTTAAATCGATTATTCAAATATGTGATTTTCATTTCAGTTAACCCTTTAGCAGGCGGTGTCCCCCAAAAAGGACACCTAATTTTAATTCCAAAACTGACAAACGACACCAAGAATATTTAATTAATTTTTCCTTTTATAAACTACGGGAAAATAAGCAAGTTTTTATTTTCTAATAAATTCTTTTGTAAATTCTGGTGTCAGTGGATAATTTCATCAGTTTAAAAACAGACTTACTCCGCGCCGGAAAGGGTTAAAAAGGAAATTTGAAAATCGTCTGCATTCCCATAGAAAAGCATTATGACCTAAAAAGAAATGTTCTATATTTTTCGAACGAATGAACCAAATGTAACTAAAAACTATACAGCTAATTCCGGGTACCTCACCAACATACCCACCAAAAATCAACCTAATAGGACGATTTTTACGGCAGTTATCGCGGAACAGACAGACAAAAAGACAGGCGGAAACCAAAAATCAACCTAATAGGACGATTTTTACGGCAGTTATCGCGGAACAGACAGACAAACAGACAGACTGAAACCCAAAAACTTTTAGCGTTTCCACAGTGAGCCTCAACTGACGTTTCGGCAATTAGAACAAAAATTTTCGGAAGGTAGATGACATTACATACGGTACACCGACCGAATTACCGCGTACTTCTATTTTTATTGTGAGTGAATCTTGTGTAATCGAGCAGCATGCTAAGAGATATAGTTTTTAAAATAATTTTCAAGCATAATTCTTTTAAATTTAAAACCTAGCAGTAAAAATGAAAATTATGTGATGGTTGAAGATATTTAAATTTGAGGAAAAGCGGAAATTTGATTGCTTAGATCAGTGGTTCCCAAACTTTTGGGCACGCGGAGCCCTTTTTGGGAAGAATTTCTAAGGCGGAGCCCCTTAACCCCACGGTACTCTATGGTTTACAATTAATGTTTCTTTATGCCTATGGAGCAGAGAAAGATCTGCTGGATAAGAGTCCGAACCAGTAGTTTCCAACATGGGGCCAAGTTTCTCAGTTTGGCCCTTTTCTTGATACAAAAATTCTGAATTCATACTAGAAATTTTGAAAATCAAATTTTCTATTATATAACCCCTTAACAGTTTTATTTACTATTACAATTATTGGACACAATAAATTAAAAATAAGGACTAGAAACCACTTTTTTTTTAATTAAAACATCTGCATTGTATAATCGAGATATGTCCGCCAAATACAGCAAAAATTATAGTTAAAAATTTGTGGTTTCTGAAAGCTTTTAGCAACGAAGAAAACAAACTCTTCTTACCCGAGCGACGTTCCAGCAGTACTGTTAAGGGGTTAATGACATCTATTTTTAAATTAAGAAATATTCTTTCGGGATTTCCAGTATGAACTCGGAATTAAAGATCAAAATGGTAACCTTGTCTGGACCATGCATTGCTTTGGGGATTACGTGAAACTATTATTATTTATGGCGAAAACCACACACACACACACAGAAAAAAGGTAAGTTGTACAGTTTTCATTTACAAAAAGAGACTTCTGCATAATCCCAATAGGCTACTCCCGAAAAGAAAGAAATGCGTAGGCCCAGTCACCCATGAGTAATTATATAACACGTTTTCGCTAGTTCCGCCCACCCGTAATAGAATCATGCGATTACGGGTTCTTCTTTACATTTCTAGTACTTCTAAACATGTAACGAAAACGAATCACCTCTGAGCTTCTTCTTTTGAACAATTTTTAAAAATACATTTAAAAGCAGAACTTCGTCTTAGTTTTTAAGTGGGCGGGCAAAATCTATAACCTGTATTGTTAGGTGCAGCATCGTTTACTTTTTTTATGTTTTATTAGAAGTATTTAGCTATTAATTATAGTTTATTTCTTTCTTCATTATTTTTGCCTCAAAATAGATATACGGTTAAAAACTACACATGTTAAAAGAACTGTAACTAGTAGAAGAACTTTACTAACAAAACGGGATTTATGGGTGGAGTTAAATTTATATCAGGGCGGGTACTCTTTGACGAAAAGTCTAAGCAAGGGGTGGAGCTGAGCAAAAGTTTAGATTGTTAGTGTGATGACAATTGTAAAGAACCAATATATATTTTTTTAATTGCTACAGCCTTATTTCTGGTAGGAAAAATGTGGCGTCATAACATAAGAATCTTAGCCAATGTCGAGACTAATTAAAACAAAATTTTAAAAAAGGGTTGTTAAGTGATACAAGATGTTGAAAAAATGCGTTTTCAGCAACATGCATCATTGCTTTAAAAATTAAGTACAATTATGTAAAACAGCATAGAAAATTGAAATATCTAAGAATTAATAAAAATAAAATAAACAGATTAAATTCAATTAAAGTTACAAAAAGAAAAAAGAAAACTGTATACACAACATACAAACATTAAATGAATCTAATGAGGGGTTTATTAAATGATACAAGTTACAAAAAAAAGAGGCGTTTAATCGACAAACATTGTTTTACTATGAAAAACAGTATAGAAAATTTAAATATACAAATAACATAAACAGATTAAAGAAATTAAAGTTACACAAAAAAGAATTATACATATACAATATACACAAATGTAAAATGAATCTAATGAGGGGCTTTAAATGATACAAGATGTTCTAAAAAAGATGTTTTAAACGACAAACATTGTTTTACTATGAAAAACAGTATAGAAAATTTAAATAACTAAATATTAATATAAATAACATAAACAGCGCCTTTGCTCTTTCGATTCACGTTGTGCATTCGATTCAAAATACTATTTCTTGTAGATTTTTCTGAATGAATTTTTAAAACACATTAAATGCAGAAACATAAAATAAAGTAGTTCGAAACAAAAATATTATATAGAAAATAGATACATGTATAGTGCAATTTTTTGTATGATTAAAAAATATATATTATAGTATTTTTCAAACTAGTGATAGATGTAGTTATTTTTGACACACACACAAACAAAAATTCTTACATACTTTCGAAAAAATTTCCCTTTCAATATGCAAATTTCTTTCATGTTTTGATTATTTTCCTGGAACGCCGCAGAGTCCCTGAAAAGTATAGGCGGAGCCCCAAGGGCTCCGCGGAGCACACTTTGGGAACCTCTGGCTTAGATTGTTGCTACTTTTGATATGTGTCAGCATTACTAACGAAAATGTTTTTGCTTTATAATAAAGGCTGAAATGTAATATATTTAACTTGGTATGTAATAAGATAAATGATAAATATATATATATTACATGGATTTCTAAGAAAATAAATAAACTAGAAATAAGTAAAAAATAAAGTGGCCAATCGTTTTTCTACGGGCAATTAAATGGCGGCGTGACTCAGCCCGGATTGTAGGAGCCTTACGGAAACCGAGAGCATCAAAATAATCGTTCGCGTGACATTAGTCTTTAGCGATCACTGATACTAATATCTTACTAATCAAATATGAATCATTTCCTGCAAATCTTCCGTGAATTCCTATTTAACTCATAAAAATTTGTATCTTATTACGTGTATACACTCATTCAAACTATTACACCAAGTAAGCCTAAGCATCTCCCCCTCTATAGCAAAAATTTTCCAAAATCAATTCTCTCAGGAATATATCTTATTAAATTTCTTTTGCTCACACATTTCCAGTTTCTCAGAAAAATTAATCCCCCCCCCCCCTCCAACTAAGAATAGTTATATGTAATTTTTGGAATCGCGTTATCCAAAGATTTATTTAATTGTTGGATATATATATACAGTGTCTCACAAAAGTGATGGGACACTTGTGCTTTATAAAAAGAAACTGCAATAAAATAAATAAACAAACATGTGCAAAAATTTTTTGGGTGTGTTTCATATTTAAAGTTAGTAACAATTATTACATAACATACATTTTGTCAAAATATTAAAATATTAATTTAGTAAAAATACAATTGTTCAGAACGGAGCAAAAAATGGCTCACATAAGTGATGGGACACTTACTTTTCCATCAAATATTTATCCAAAAATTTTACTTTTTAAAAGGTTTTAATATTTTGTTGGATTTCCTTTTACTTTTAAAACATGATTTAATCTTTTTGGGATGGATTCGACTATTTTTTTGTGATTTCTGGAGTGATTTTACCCCATTCTTCTTGAAGCACCGATTTTAGTTGTTGTTTTGAAGAAATGGTGTGTTTGCGAATTCTTGATTCCAATTCTTGCCAAATATTCTCTATGGGATTTAAGTCTGGAGATTGTGGTGGTGTTTTTATTATTTCAGGACAGTTATATAGCAGCCAGAGTCTAACGTTCAGAGCAGTGTGCTTGGGGTCATTGTCCTGGTAGAATTTAAAATCGTTATGAAGGTTCAATTTTCGTGCTGAAGATTTCAAATTTTGCTTTAAAATATCAATATACTTGTACTGATCCATTATACTGTCAATAAAAACAAGATTACCAACTCCAGCGGACGACATACACCCCCATACCATAACTCCTCCTCCACCATGTTTTACTGTTGGTACCAAGTTCTGTTTGCGAAGTTCTTCCCTGGGTTTTCTCCACACCAAGATTCTATCGTCAGAACCAAATATATTAAATTTACTCTCATCAGCAAATATAACTTTATTCCAGTAATCAGAATTCTTATTTATGTTGGATTTTGCGAAAGCTAGTCTGAGTTTTCTATTCTTTTCACTTACGAAGAATTTTTTCCTGGCTACTCTACCGTGATATCCAGCAGATCGAATTACCCTTCTAATAGTTTCAGGATTAACAATTATTCCATATAATGCTTGTAAATCAGCAGCAACTTTTGAAGCACTAATTCTTGGATTTTTTTTTATATTTCGAACGATAATTCGCTTTATTCCATTGGATAGCTTTGATGGTCAGCCAGGTCTTCTTTTATCCTGAATCATATGATTCTTTTTATATCGTTTAATGATATTGAAAACTGTTGAACGACTCAAGTTAACTGTTTCAGCAGTTTTTCTAATAGATTTTCCACGTTCAATATGCAAATTAATAACTAATTTTCGAATTTCAGGCGAAGTTTCTTTTCGTTTAGCATTCATGACTACACAGAGCTAAAAAACACAAAAATTCCAAAACAAACTGGAGAGAAATACTGCAGACGATTTTATAAATTATTGCCAATTGCTTTTAAGTAAAAATAAAACCCCAAAAAATATTTTTATTGCTTATTTCAGACGATTTTTGTTGCATATATAATGGTGTCCCATCACTTATGTGAGCTATTTTTTGCTCCGTTCTAAACATTTGTATTTTTATTAAATTAATATTTTAATATTTTGACAAAATGTATGTTATGTAATAATCTTTACTAAATTTAAGTATGAAACACACCCACAAAAAAAATGTGTACATGTTTTTTTAATTTATTTGATTAGTTTCCTTTTGTAAAGCACAAGTGTCCCATCACTTATGTGAGACACTGTATATATTTTTTATTTATTTATTTTTTTTTTTTTCAGATGAAAAGAAAAACGATATTTTGTTGTTTGAAAAATAAAATAAAGATGCAAAACAACCAAACTTAAATCGTTTTTCTTAAAATATGGTATTTATGTTTTTAACACTTTACAACAAAGTTGAAAAGTGTTTATGAATTCGATTTGTCTGTCTCTCTGTCCACCTGTCTACTCTCTACCTCTCGTAATCGCGAATTGCCATGCAATTCTTATATGTTATTGCGGTTTAATATAGAATGTTCTATATTGAAAATTAACCATGTAACATTTACAGTGTCTCACATAAGTGATGGGACACTTGTGCTTTACAAAAGGAAACTAATCAAATAAATTAAAAAAACATGTACACATTTTTTTGTGGGTGTGTTTCATACTTAAATTTAGTAAAGATTATTACATAACATACATTTTATCAAAATATTAAAATATTAATTTAATAAAAATACAAATGTTTAGAACGGAGCAAAAAATAGCTCACATAAGTGATGGGACACCATTATATATGCAAGAAAAATCGTCTGAAATAAGCAGTAAAAATATTTTTGGGGGTTTTATTTTTACTTAAAAGCAATTGGCAATAATTTATAAAATCGTCTGCAGTATTTCTCTCCAGTTTGTTTTGGAATTTTTGTGTTTTTTAGCTCTGTGTAGCCATGAATGCTAAACGAAAAGAAACTTCGCCTGAAATTCGAAAATTAGTTATTAATTTGCATATTGAACGTGGAAAATCTATTAGAAAAACTGCTGAAACAGTTAACTTGAGTCGTTCAACAGTTTTCAATATCATTAAACGATATAAAAAGAATCATATGATTCAGGATAAAAGAAGACCTGGCCGACCACCAAAGCTATCCAATGGAATAAAGCGAATTATCGTTCGAAATATTAAAAAAATCCAAGAATTAGTGCTTCAAAAGTTTCTGCTGTTTTACAAGCATTATATGGAATAATTGTTAATCCTGAGACTATTAGAAGGGTAATTCGATCTGCTGGATATCACGGTAGAGTAGCCAGGAAAAAATTCTTCGTAAGTGAAAAGAATAGAAAACTCAGACTAGCTTTCGCAAAATCCAACATAAATAAGAATTCTGATTACTGGAATAAAGTTATATTTGCTGATGAGAGTAAATTTAATATATTTGGTTCTGACGGTAGAATCTTGGTGTGGAGAAAACCCAGGGAAGAATTTCGCAAACAGAACTTGGTACCAACAGTAAAACATGGTGGAGGAGGAGTTATGGTATGGGGGAGTATGTCGTCCGCTGGAGTTGGTAATCTTGTTTTTATTGACAGTATAATGGATCAGTACAAGTATATTGATATTTTAAAGCAAAATTTGTAATCTTCAGCACGAAAATTGAACCTTCATAACGATTTTAAATTCTACCAGGACAATGACCCCAAGCACACTGCTCTGAACGTTAGACTCTGGCTGCTATATAACTGTCCTGAAATAATAAAAACACCACCACAATCTCCAGACTTAAATCCCATAGAGAATATTTGGCAAGAATTGGAATCAAGAATTCGCAAACACACCATTTCTTCAAAACAACAACTAAAATCGGTGCTTCAAGAAGAATGGGGTAAAATCACTCCAGAAATCACAAAAAAAATTAGTCGAATCCATCCCAAAAAGATTAAATCATGTTTTAAAAGTAAAAGGAAATCCAACAAAATATTAAAACCTTTTAAAAAGTAAAATTTTTGGATAAATATTTGATGGAAAAGTAAGTGTCCCATCACTTATGTGAGTCATTTTTTGCTCCGTTCTGAACAATTGTATTTTTACTAAATTAATATTTTAATATTTTGACAAAATGTATGTTATGTAATAATTGTTACTAACTTTAAATATGAAACACACCCAAAAAATTTTTGCACATGTTTGTTTATTTATTTTATTGCAGTTTCTTTTTATAAAGCACAAGTGTCCCATCACTTTTGTGAGACACTGTATGGTTCGTTCACAGAGACATATTAATTAATACAAAAATAAATTATATGGTAGTACTGAAAAGGTTTTTTCCAAGCAGCAGAGAGCATTGTGGAATCAGATTTATCATTAACAATAACTTCACGATTAAGATAAATGGCTAAATTTTCAAGAAAGTCCAAATCAGAGATACTATTGCCATTAAAGATAATTTTAGCATTTTTAACATTAAAACAATGGCCGTAATCCCAAGAGTGCTTGACAATAGAAGATTTAGAAATCTCTTGATTAGTTACCTAACGAGAGTGTTCTTTTAAGCGGATTTCGAGATTTCTTTTAGTTTGACCAATATAAGATAAATCACAGCCATTACAGGAACATTATAAATTCCCCATTTACGAAGATCAGGAACAGGAGATTTAGTGGCGGGGAATTTGAATTTATCGGCAGGTTTAAAGATAATGTTAAAATTGAAGCGTCTTAAAACTTTAGCTAATTTGAAACTTAAGGGAGGATAAAAGGGGAGGACAACCAAATTATCAGGTTTGCTTTTGACAGATTTGGAAAGAACAGATTTATTAGACGGTCTATTGAATTTTTTCACAGCATTATTGATAACAGAAGGATTGAAAACTCTTTTGACTTATTTTCTTTGAATATGTATGATATTAGAATTTACATTATTAAGCAACAGATTACAATGTTAGATTTATTTCACCAAAAATGTGGCTTGGCACTTTCTTGCCCCAACCTCCTCAATTGTTCTTTTTTTTTTTTTTTTTTTTTTTTTTTTTTTAAGAAAATTACTTTGAAAGGCATTACTTTGCAAAGAAAATAATAATAATGATGATGATGATAAGCTAGTGTGGTCGTCTAAATGCGGTCGCCAGTGGCTACCAGGCCACCGCATTTGTCGAGTCCTCATGATAGAAATGATTTTTCCGTTACGTCTAATGTTCCAAATACAATTATTCGTATTTCCCTTTTTTTTTTTTACATTTTTTTTATGGGTACTTCTCTATTATCCCGTCGACCAATTTTCATAACAAAAAACTATCGCCAAACTAAGATTAAACGCCAAAAATGCAGTCCCATTTACTGGATGTCAGAAGCATTATACGTGTCTGTTATGTCATCAAGTGGTTTTTAATTCGACATTTGCCTGTATTTTTCATTATGTTTTACTGATTTATTAGTTATTTCATTAATTAAAACAACAATTGTGTCCTTAAATTCTTATATTTTATTTTATTTATTTATTTTGATATTCCAATGGCAACGTTCTCTCGTTTATTTGGCGTTACAATTTGCCGATAGTTTTTTTGTTATGAAAAGTGGTCGACGGGATAATAGAGAAGTACCTTTTTATGTATGAAATAGGAAAATAGTATTTGAAAAATTATGAATTTTTAACCCACAGCTATTTTAACAGAAATCGATTTCTAGATCTTTTCAAAGCTTTAGCTCCTTCCTCCAAGTAATATTGAGTAATGTGTAAAAAACCATCAACATTACAGTATTACAGACTGTATAGTCATTGAAAGAATGATTAACATCATTAAAAAAAACTATTAATGAATATAACAGTAGTGCCAGTTATTTGGTTTTGTTTAGCTTATATAGTTATTTGTATTATTTAGCGTTTTTCTAATACGCATATTACGATTCGAGCAATATTTTATCCCATCCTAAACGTGCATTTCAGGAATTTATTTTTTTATTACGACATTCCAAATTTATACCAGAAATTCTGAATAGTAATTTTTCTTTTTTTAATGGCAGATGTTTCCTGATTTCATTAAATAAAAATTCTTCTTTCGGAATTTCCGGTGTGGATTCGGCATTTCTAAATAAAAAATGAAATTTCTCAAATGATGCATATTATAAAGCGAAAACACGTCCATGAGTAACCCTGACGTCATTTTGACGGTGGCAACGAATTGACCAATAAATTTAGTTTTTATTTCAAATTTTTAAACCTCTGAACGACGCAAAATTTAAATTTTTACGCCATCGAATAGTGGAAAAAATGTTCTTTGAAACTTAATTTTTTTTTAAACTATCTCAGTTTACTGATTTTTTTTTTTTTTTAATAATTTAAAACCAGGAATCTATGTATCGTGTTCAGCCCGATTACGAAAGATTAATCCGTTTAAAACAATATAAATAGTGCAGCTTTTGTTGTCGGCTAATTTTATATAACGAAATTAAAACTTCATATCAATAAACAAATAAAATAATTTTAATAAAACACAAATTTAACAGACACGTAACCGAACTATGCACTTAAACCACACTGAAGTTATCAAAATAAAAAAGGCTGCTGTAAGTAGCGAAGTCTGACAATTTATTTGGCTATAAACTCCTGACGTGTTAATAATACAAAAGTACCGCTTTTAATAAATTTCAAAACTTTATTTAAATACATTATTGATGTTTTTTTTTCTTTTTAATATAAAAATGCTTTTTAGTATTGTTAGTAGAGAATCTAAATATATATATATATATATATATATATTAAATATAAATATATATATATTATCGTTTTAAACAACAACAACAAAAACCAAGTTGGAAATTGTACGTTAAACGTGACAAATGAAGTGCGTCCGTTTCGTGCTATACCTAATTTTACAATGTAAAAAAGTCATCGTTATTATTTCAATGAAATAAATTATAGCGTCTGCTATGAGCGAATTGAGGATGCCTTTTTTTTTCTTATTACGTATACCATGTTTACAGATGCGAATGTTTTTTTCGACACCAGATAGCGCTGTAAAATTCCCCATGGGGATCTTGCTTTGCGAATGATTACCTCCATGGTTTGATATTTCTATGACTCACGATGAATGAATCTTTTGTTTATTTACTTGAATGGATTGAGATATTCGGCTGTTAACCTAATATCCACTGAAGTTATCTCATAATTTATACATTTTTTAATGTAACTCATCTCTCAAGCAAACAATTTTTTTGAACGATCTTTCTAAAAATGTAACTTTTATGCAATTTTATTAGAAAAAATAATTTTGAATAAAAATATGGCCACCTGGCATATAAAAAAAGAAGTGATTCGCCCGTATTTGTTTTCCTCAGTCTACATGACTTGCGCTTTTATTATATAGATTACGTACGGTAGGATTTAACAGAATAAAGAAAACTTTTATCAATATCTTCTTAAGTTTTGATTCGATTTTCCTAAAATTTGAAATGACTCGACAAAATTCTGCAACGATTCTATATATTCAATTTCCAACCATTCGGTTGGGTAGTTTTTGCGCTGTTATATGCAGACGGACGGACCAGACGAAGACTATATGTGCTCTACGTATTTATATAATTACGAAAGCACCTAAAAAAGAGTTTCACCTGTGTTCGGTAAGCCGGGAAGTCTAGATTGGATCCCCTAGTATTCACTAATGATACAAATGAGTTAAGAATCCTATTTAAATAAACTCAGCTTTTCGAACATCGCACTTACAATTTTGATTATATATATATTTTACTAGCTAGCAAACATTTTACTGTGATGTCTTTATTTAAGAACTTTTATTTAAGAAAAAAATCTTGTTTTTGTTTACAATATCATTTAAAGATCTAGTAGTCGTAAATGGAGTAACTACAGAAGCCGCATCAATTTCCAATGATCTCAGTTAGTTAAAGTTGGACGACAACCAACGTCGCTTTGTTTACTCACAAGAACAATCTCCTAAAAAAAAAAAAGGGACTAATGAATTTTATAGAAGAAGAAATCAAATTAATCCCATATTATGAAAAATTAAAACAACATGAATATTCCAAACACATTAACATACTAATTGGAATTTGAGGAAATCCCTAAAGGGTTAATTGGTGGAAAATGTCCCAAAAATTCGATCGATTTTCTTACTGACCGTAGTCTATGCCAATACATTTATTCATTCATATACTAACACCCGAATGAAAATATTTCAAAATTTGGTAGGAATGGTGACAGAAAATATCCAATAGAAATATTGCAAAAAGAAAAAAAAAATACAGATTTAGTTATTTAGTTATTTTAAAAGTATTTAAAGGTTTTTAAGGTTTTCAGGTATGCCGTCTTATATTTATTTATCTTATCGATAAATACAGGGACAGGGGACCGGGTTGAACTTTTAGCTGTTATATCGGTGAACCCGTACCAAGATAGCTTTCATACAGGTCGGGGAAAAAAATTAAAAATATATCCGTATAGAACTCTAGTCCCATGATAAAATTTATGTATGACAAAAGGCTATTTACAAAACAGGAAATGATTGTGGGATATTTCATAAACATATTAAAATTTCTTGGAGGATAAGCACCCTTTTGAACGTAGATATACGCACAAAGGGTGGGTTTTATATAAAGATGTTTAAAAATTAAAAAGTAGTCATAGTTATCTTTACTCTGGTGTATAACTGTAAATATTATCTGCCAATAAAACAGTTTCATCATTATTATTCTTCTTCCCGTTTTATGGGTTTAAATTATAAAACATCATTTTGGGTGTGTAATCTATTTGGGTCCAATCTATTTGTATTTTATTCTATTTGAACAGAAGTTCAGAGAGAAATACCTCGCTTGTCACTACAGATTGAGATAAACACGGAAAGACCGAAACTTAACTTTTCTTGTTGTCAAGCGACGAGCAAAAATAAGAGAAACCGGTAATCCGTAAAATACGACGCAGTGCTACTGATGCGTTAAATTTGACAGCAATTCTTAATGCTGCAGTGGAAGCTAGGAATCCTCTGATAGAAAAATATCGTCTGCTGCAAAGGTTGAAGGGACAGAGAACTGGCAACGGTGGAAAAACTTAACATTGTCCCTTATCTCACAATATTTTACTTTATTATTTTTTAATTACCATATATTTATTAGAGTATTTTTCCTAAATTGTTCTTGCGAAATATGCGCATTTTTTCCCAAGAATTTGTGCTTAATCAAAAATTGAAACAAATTTAATGCAAGAAAATTCATTTTGAAAAATCAAACTATATTTTTATATTATAAAAAAACACAAAAGATTATGAAAAAAAAAAAAAAGTTTTTTTTTTTTTTTTTTTTTTTTTTTTTTTTTTTTAGCTAAAATGTTACACAGTTATCAAAAAACCTCTGGTAGTAGAAAATATCATCTGCTGCCAAGAGACATGGAAACGGAAAAGGTGGAATAACTTAATGGTGTTCCTCATCTCACAATATTTTTAATTACTACTTTTTAATTACCACATTTATTACAATATTTTTGTGGGTTTTTTTCCTCCCATGTCTCAGTTAATAAATTTGGAGTGCGACCCTCCCCCCCCCCCTTCCCAAGTGTATTTACTTAATCAAGAATTTAAACGTAGTGAATAAATTTCTTAACAAAAATTATTTAAAAAATTCCGAGCGATGTTTTTAACTGTACGAAACTTCAAAAAATAATGTTTCCTTTGCAGGTGCAGCAGAGTATTGCGGTCATATTTTTTATAAATAAGATTGCAATGTTCAATTACTCAATTAATTTACAAATACAGCACTCTTTCTCAAATTTACATTGAAATTCAGTCTTCCAAAGAATTTCCGTTTCAAATACTGCGGGTCCTTGATGGAAGAGGAAATACGAAAAGTGTTCAGTGATATAATTTAAGAATTTAAAAATCTCTCATCAGACCGCCATTTTGTTAAAAATACAATATCAAAATACAAAATTCCAGTCAAGATCTAGACAAGAGGTTCCCAAACTATGGTACGCCTACCAGTATTGGTACGCAAAGCTCTGGCTACTGGTACGCGAAAGTGCGATGCTGGTACGTAAAATGAAATACCAGCCTAATTTTATAAAATAAAAAACGGCATGAATTTATCACTTCTCAATTTCCGAATAAAAAATAGAGAGAGAGACTATAAACGCCTTTTTTTTTTTTTTTTTTTTTTTTTTTTTTTTTACTACAAATGTTTGTTATAGAAAACTCTCTGAAATCCGCACACGCTGGTTATGATGAAAAACTATTTTAAACGCGTTTTTATGCTTTTTAAATTTCTTAACTTTTTTTTTTCTTCTTAACTCTTTTGATCTCGAAAGTAAAATCTGAATCCGTGAAAGTAGGAGGAGCTTGCTTAAATAGGAGGAGTTAAAACTTTTTTTTTCTTTTTCTTGGTACTGGTTATTTTAGTGTTGAAGTTTTATTCGAAACATAATTCATTATTCATTTAAATCTAGTCTGTCAATTGAATTTTTTTTTACCTTCTTCTGTACCAAATGTGTAAGTTTATTTCTATTTCATGGAAATCGGTTTTTAATACAGTAAGTTATTTAAAATGATGAGTTGAAATCGAAAAAAATATGGGAAGTGTTACTTTTACAGTTTTTCTATATTAGCATTATGTTTGATACCTGGTTGTACGCGGAAGTATGAACTTCGATTTAGTGGTACGTCGGTCTAAATGTTTGGGAACCCCTGATCTAGACAGTTATGACTTTCTTTTTAACACTTTCCAATATAGTTGAAATGTCTTTATGAATTCGGTTTGTCTCAACATCTGTCTGTGTAGCCGTCTGTCCGTGCTCTAACTCTCGTAAATATACTCGGATTTCCATGAAGTTTTTATATGTTATTAAGGTTTACTGTAGAATGTTTGGCATTGAAAGTGAAAGGTGTATAGCATCTATAGTTCGTTTACAGGAGAACACAAAAGAATTCCGTTGCATTATGATTTATGGGGAAAAATTGTTTACGGTGTGTTGTATTGATGTTACTAAACATATTAATATTGATATATACTGAGGTGGATCACAAGGTGCACAAAAGAATTCCATTACATTATGATCCATGGGGAAAAATCTTTTGTGGTGCATTTTAATGATGTTAAAATACTTCAAACTGAAATTAAAAAGTATCACCGAGGTGCACTACAATATGCTTTCGATAGATTATGCAGTGCATAGCATTTATCGTTCATTACAGAGATACCCAAAATATTTCAGTTACAGGACTGACAATAAGCGATAATTGCTGAAAGTTGATTTTCCGATGTGGTTTACATTATTAAGCTTAACTAATTTTTTGTGTATTACGTGGTGTGTATAAATTCTATAGATCATATACAAGGCTGCACAAAATAATTCACACACATCACCGGATATGGAGAACAATTGCTGAAAATGGATTTTTACAGGATTATGAGTTTTTAACATTTTCCCAAGTCGCAAATTGTTTATGACTTCGGTTTGTCTGTCTGTCTGTCTGCTGTCTGTTCATGCTCTAACTCGCGTAAATATACTCGGATTTCCGTGCAATTGATAAATGTTATTGAGGCATGTATGGTATTGAAAATGAAGTGTGTAGAATTTATAGTTCATTTACAGGGGCGCTCAAAAGAATACCGTTACATCACGGTCTATGAAGGGAAATTGTTTGCGGTGTGTTTTAATGATGTTACACTATTTCAAGCATATTGAAATTGATATATATCATTGAGGTGTACTACAAGAGGCTTACTATAGAATAGGGTAGCATAGCATACATTATTAGCATTCAATATAGAATAGCATTCATTATTCTTTTACAGGGACACACAAAAGAATTCGATTGCAGTAATGTCTATGAACAATAATTGCTGGAAGTGCGTTTTCAGTTGTGGTACGCGCTTTTAAATTTAACTCATTTTTTACATATTACTTGGTGTGTATTAATTCTATAGATCATATACAGAGCAACACAAAATATATCGAATACATTTCGGTTTATTGACGGAAATTGCTGATTACGAATTTTTAACTGTGATATGCCTTTCCTGACTGAACTAAAGTTTAGCATACTATGCAGTATATATACAAATCTATAGGTCCTATACAGGACTGCACAAAAGAATTTGGATATTTTTCGGACTATTGATGGTAATTGTCGAAATAGGATTTTCAAGTTTGTTATGCGTTTTCCAAATTGTTCTGGGTGGGGCTAGTTGAGCTTAAGCCAAAAGGTAGGCCTCCCCGCCTGGTTTGACTTTGACTTTGTTTTCTTAGACATTAACTTTCATCTTATAAAGGAATTTTCATCATCGGAAGTTTTGTTAAAAGGATTATAGACGTGTTGGAAAGTGTTTTATAATCTATGCTTGACGTATGATTTTTCGTTCTTGTTTAAGTTACTTTTTTAGATATCTCATTTGTTATTTCACTGTATGAAAAAAATTAAATTTCTTAATAACATTCTGTTAGAGTTGGAAAGTGTTTCATAATGTATGCATGATTTTTCGTTCTTGTTGTTCTGTTGGTTTCAGATGAAACCATTCAGTGGTACCATGGAACGCCACACTCCGAGGTAAAGCGAGTCCAAAAAGCACTTTTTTCAATCAAACTTAATAAAAAACTTATTTCTGAAAATTGAATATATTAATATTAATATTTCAATTTAATTAATTTAATTTAAATATAAATGGAAGCCAGTGTTTTAAAACTTGCAGCAAAAATTCGACTTTTAAAATATTTTTGAAAACATGATCATTATTATGATCAGAGTTGCCAAGTCTCCGGATTTTTGCACACCAGTAATTTTTTTTGGAAAAAATGTTGTTCTTTCAAATCGCAAAATGCTCCGATTAAATAAAACATTTTATGTACTAAATTACTGGTATCTAAAAAGCCGGAGACTTGGCAAGTCTGTTATGATTATTATTAGTTGCATTCACTTAATTTTTTTTTAGCATTTATTTAATCAGAACCAGAAGTAGATTTGAAAAAAAAAATAATAATAATAATAAGTTTTTTTTTAAAATTAATTAATTATTTATTATTGGTATTAGTATATTATAATTGTGATTATTATTTATTTTTAATGTCATTTGCAGCAAATGGGAAAATGCATTGAAGCAGATAGTATATACATTTGTTTTTCACCAGGTGCACTGTTATGAAGGTAGAAGTACATTTACAGGCGATGTAAATGAATATTCTTTAATCGGTGTCGGAGATTGGAATATTAATAATAATAATAATAATAATAATAATGGCTTTAAAAATTAATGATTATAATGATTATAATACCATTTACTATTATGAAAAAACTGCCTGATTATCGGATTTTATTTACGCGCCAAAGTGGCTAAAATTAAAAAATATTTTTTTAATTTTTAAGATAAATACCATCTGAACAAACTTGCTCTATAAAATAAACACATCATTATATCTACATATGTATATATCTACACATCTATTATCTACAACCTCTACATATCTAGATCTGCACATCTACGTCGGCAACTTCAGTATAGAAGCAGCGAGGAAATTGGGAAAAATTCTTTTCATATAAAAATCAAAAAGGGTGATTAAAAAAAAAATGTATGCACCCTTTGAATGATTATAAGTTCAGTTTTTATTCACATACAGGGTGTCCAAAAAGTCTGGAAACGGTCAAATAACTCGAGAAATATACATTGGATTGAAAAACGGAAAAATGCATGTTCAATAGTTTTGAAAAATCTATTTAGGGATATCAAAGTTGCCATTTTCCTAAAATATTAAACACGTATTTTTCCGTTTTTCAATCTGATGTATATTTCTCGAGTTATTTGCGCGTTTCCAGACATTGCAATGGTAACGAATCTCACAGCATTGCACTTGAATACAGCGTCATCTAACAATGTTTCGAAGAAAATGTTCAATACAAAAGTTACGTATTTTTTCCCGTAGAATCCGAATCTGCAATAAAAAATGGGGGTCATCGTTTAAGATTTCAAAGTTACCCCCCTTTCCCCCCGGGGGGGGGAAAGTTAGTAGGGGGGCAACTTTCATAGCTCTAAATAGATTTTTCAAAACTATTGAACATGCATTTTGCCGTTTTTCAATCCGATGTATATTTCTCGAGTTATTTGACCGTTTCCAGATTTTTCGGACACCCTGTATAATTCATATTTAAATTTCAAAAGACTCTACATAAAATGTATAACTTTTCCTCTTACCACAGATGTTCAAAATTATTACCTTTCTCGTGAATATACTGCTTATAATGGTGTGGGCTATTGATTCACAAACTTCAAAAAACGTTTCATTGGGTGTTGTGGCGCATTCTTGCTCCATGGCGGTTCCGAAACGTTGTCTATGGAACATCCATTTCGTTTCAAACTTAACTTTTATCCAATGAATTGTAAGTCGCGTAGGTGGATCTGCCTAAGACTCTTTGCGATATTGTCTTTATACTTCTGCTACAATTTCATACTTACAATAACATTTTAAAATAAATTTCCTTTTTTCAAAAGTTAATCTGGGTCCACTCGTTATTTTCAATGAATGACACTTTGAAAAGAAAGAAAAATCAGAATGTTAATGACCCGATAAACAGTGTATGTATTTCATTTTTTGGATCACCCTGTATAGCGTCTCAAAGTGCAATAATGCACGAAATAACATTGCAATTTCAAATCATAAACCTTTTTTTTATATATATATTACAGGCGGGTTCAGTTCCGGCTAACTATTTTTTTTAAGGGAACCGGGAGAGACATCTATGCTCTTCAGATTTTGTTTCCTCGCCAGAGCAGTCTCTCTTAAGGCTGCTAAGCAGTATGAAAAGTTAAACCTGAGTAAACTTTGATACATATTTATACGATAGTTTGGCGTTCTAACAGTTTGAGATAAAATATATTAAATGTAAAAAATCAATTAGACGTTTCAATTCAATTAAAAACTATTTTCACATATGTTCTGTAGACCGGGCAGTATGTTCTGTAACCCATGTAACCTCGGTTGGATATCCTGGTATACATGGTGTCCCAAAAACGACTGAACGCGCTTTAATATGTTTTACCTGTTAGGTTAATATATGTAGACATTGTAAATTGCCAAAAATGTTCAAAATGAAGTAGGAGTTAAGATTACGTCGACGAAATATAAGTCTTGCCATTATTTCTCGAAAACTTACACTTTTAAAATTGTTAGACCGTCCCCGGTTCCTACAGGTTCTATTTAGAAATATTTTCTGCATGCTTTGACAATTAAAACGGTAAAAATTTCATCGTTCTACGACTAAACTCACCGAGTTGTAATACTTTAAATTTTATAAAAAAAATTCAGAGTTTTCTGGCATTAAAAATGAGCAGACGATTTTATAGTGCCAGAAAACACCAAAGTTTCATAAAATTCAAAGTATCATAACTTGGCTAGTTTTGGTTATAGAAGAATGACTTTTGAGCTGCTTTATACTTTGTCAGAGAATGGAACTCTCTTAAGGCTGCTAAGCAGTATGAAAAGTTAAACCTGTTTAATCTTTGATACATATTTATACGTTAGTTTGGCGTTCTAACAGTTTGAGATAAAATATATTAAATGTAAAAAATCAATTATTTTTCTTTTTTTCTTTTTTTTTTCTTTTAATGTAACTTATAGGACCAAGGAACCGTATAAAAATTTGAAAAGTATAACTTTTTGAGAAATAATGTCAAGACTATTTCATCGATGTAATCTTAATTCTTATCTTATTTCGAACACTTTTGTAATTTATATTGCGTACGTATCTCCAACAGGTAAAGAAAAAAACGTGTTTCAATCTTCTGGGACACCCTGTATATCAGTGTAATAAGTTAAAACACAATCAGTTGAAGTCTGTTTTATTTTATTTTATTTATTTTTATTTACCTTTTTTTTTTTTTTTTGTGCATGTGCGTGTATTTTATCCAGTTGACTCGCCGCAAGTTATTTCGGAATCGGGTATAAGCTGTTGTGGGTATTAATTTAATTCGGGAACATGTGTTTTCGGTTTATGCTGTTTTAAATCCTCTAACGAGAGAGAGAACAGAGAAGCCCCGAATAGTAGAGTATCCTCTTCCAAAATAAACAAGCTTCATTAACGTGAACCAGACATTATTCCGTTACGCTGCCTCTTATTCTAGCCTTCAGCGAGCTTAACCGAAACTCCTGCGTGCTCAAGCCAGTACGTCTGCCATCTTGTTGCCGTTCCATGAGGGTAAAGAAACCGATCTCTTCATTGTAGAGTTTGATTTTCTAGACCCGGAATTCCTCTTACGAATGTCAAAAAAATTGCCACGAAACGTGAAAAAACTCTAAAGACTGCATAAAATTTCCCTAAAAATTCAAAAAACATTCCAGAGCACAAAATTTACTATAGTGGTCTAAATCATTGTAACCGGAATTCTTCCACGATTGGCAAACAAATCACCACAGAACGTAACAAAGAAAAAAAAGCCCCACTAGAAATTGCATGCCGCATAACGTAAACAAAGGCTAAAATCGCTAAAAATTCAAAAATCCCGGGGGACAAAATTTACTATATTAGACTAAAACAAAATTTGAAACAGAATCTAAAACCTTTTACGAATATCAAAAAATGACTGTGGAACGCGAAAAAACGCAAACAATTGTGTTGAAAATCACATTAAAAATCACTAAAATTCAAAAATTCCGAAGAACAAAATTTACTATATTAGGCTTAAAATTTTAAACCAAGTTCCTTTTATCAATGTCAAAAATCGTCGCGAAAAAAGTCTAAAGATTGCATAAAAATTCACTAAAAATTCAAAAAAATTGCAAAGCACAAAATTTATTATAGTGGTCTAAATCCGGAATTTATTCCCGAATGTCAAAAAATCGCCACAGAACGTAAAAAAGAAACAAAAGCCCCACTAAAAATTGCATGCCGCATAACGTAAACAAAGGCTGAAAATCGGTAAAAATTCAAATATCTCGGGGGGGGGGGGTCAAATTTACTATATTAGACTAAAACAGAATTTGAAACAGAATCTAAAACCTTTTACGAATACAAAAAAAAAAAAAAAAAAAAAAAAAAAAAAAGGCTGTGGAGTGCAAGAAAATCGTGTTGAAAATTACATTAAAAATCGCTAAAATTCAAAAATTGCGAAGGACAAAATTTACTATATATTAGGCTAAAAGTTTTAAACCGAATTCCTTTTACGAATGTCAAAAAATCGTCGCAAAGCGCAAAAAAACTCTAAAAATCGCACAAAAATTTTCGCAGAAAATTCAAAAATCGCTATACGGTTTCCAAATAAATTTTATTGAAAAGAGGACAAAATTTACTGTATTAGACTAAAAGTTTGAAATCGAATTCCTTTTACCAATATCGAAAAATCGCTGTGGAACGCAAAAAAAACGCTAAAAATCGTGTTTAAAATCACATTAAAAATCGCTAAAATTAAAAAATTGTGGAGGACAAAATTTATTATATGAAGCTAAAAGTTTGAAACCGAATTCCTTTTACAAATGTCAAAAAATCGACCCAAAGCGCAATAAGCTCTAAAAAGAAATCTTCCAATAAAATTCACGAAAAGTTCAAAAATCGCTGTACGATTTCCGAATAAACATTATTCAAAAGAGGACAAAATTTACTATATTGAACTAAAACATTGAAAACGATTCATTTTATTAATGTGGAAAAATCTCCGCAAAACGTGAATAAACCCTAAAAATCGCAAAAATAATCGCAAAAAAAATCTAATAAAAAAATCCAAAATCGGACATTGAGGTGCATAACTACATATACAAAGGTACAGAACACAGCACGCACACACAAACTTTTTTACTTATTATTATAGACATAGTTTCTTTCATTTCAAAAATATTCAGTGCTTTCTTTGCATAATTTGGGTTAACCCGACCAGCAACGAAAAAAGTTAGCGTTAACCCGAACCGCGGGACAGGTTCGGATAAAATCGGCTCACCCGACCCAATGCAGAGCTCTAGTTCGGACGTAATCTGACCGTGCCAGACTCTATTATATTTATATCCTATTCGCATAAATCTGACTATCTCAACAACAATACGGCATACTATAGTTTTAAATTGACCAAACATGGAACATCCCATAGCTGGCATCAAAATGGCAGACCGCTGTAGTGCATTAAAAACCGGCTGCAAGAGCAGTTAACACGGCAACGCTCCTGTAAATCGGGTCGCACATTTTTGTGCTTTCTGAACCCAAACGACCGCATTTGTCCTCTTCTCCATTGCACTCACTCCCGTGTTCCGTTTGGCCGTTCAGGCCTTACACGCTTATTCTCTCGCAAACTGAACACGCATCTATAACCAGTGCTGCAACCATTAAAAAATAAAGAAAAATAAAGAACGAAAAATCATGCGTCAAGCATGGTTTATGAAACCCTTTCCAACACATTGAGAATGCTACAACAAAACTTCCAAGTTTATACTAAGTAAAACAATTTAGAAAATGCATAACATATATTTGAAAACCCGATTTCAGCAATTACTACCCATAGTCAAACAAAATATCCGATTGCTGTTGTGCAGCCCTGTATAAGGTCTATAGATCTGTATGTATACTGCACGTGCAGTAGGCTAAAATGTACTTCAGTTAGGCAATACATAGCGCAATTGAAAGTTCCCCTTCGGCAATTTCCGTCAATAAACTGAAATGTACGCGAGATCTTTTGAGCAGTCCTGTATATGATCTATAGAATTTATATATGCACCAAGTAATATGCATAAAATTAGTTACATATAAAAACGCGTACCACAACTGAAATAGCACTTCCAGCAATTATCGTTCATATAGACAGTACTGTAACCAAATTCTTTTGAGTGTCCCTGTCAATGAACGATACATTCTGTGCATACCCTATTCTACAGTAAGGGCTTTGTAGTGTATACCTCAGTGACATGTATCAGTTTGAATATGTTTGAAATAGTGTAACATCATTAAAATACGCCGCAAACGATTTTCCCCCATAAGACCGTAATGTAACGGAATTCTTTTGAGTGTCCTTGTAAATGAACCGTAAAAGCTACACACTTCATTTTCAATACCAAACATACCAAGTAAACCCCAATAACATATGTCCATTTCAAGGCAATCCGAGTATATTTACGGGAGTTAGAGCACGGCCGGCAGACAGACAAACCGAATTCATCAGCACTTAAATAAAAACAAGTGGGTATACGCTATGGGACTAATTTAAAATAACAAAGCTCCACTAATTTAATATAACAAAGCAGAGGGTATACCCAGAAAGTAATATACGATAAAGTTTTATTTGAGATACAGAAGGTGTACGGATTTAAAAAAAAAAAAAAAAAAAAATCCAGAACCGTAATTACCACTGTATTACCCACCTCTATTAGAGCTAAGTTCGGCTCTCTTTTCGGAGCTCGAGCCGAATCGTATTAATCTTAAACCCAGTGCACTCGTGCGAGGATTTCGCACCGCAGTGTAATAATTTTTAGCAATATCTTATATTTTTTATATGCAGGTTTAAACTTCTAAAGAAAAATTAAGGATTACAAATATCTGCAAACAACAGGCCAGAATATCGTCTCATTGATTCCATCAAAGTTACAGTAAAAACTGATTGAAGATAGCAAAAGGCACGCACGAGGAAAAAAGAATTAACAATCGTAGATTATCTGCGTGACATTTTAACAGGATGACATTATCCGCTACGGGAAAAACATGAAACAAAGAAAAATAAATTGAATGCATTTAAAATACAGTTTAATCTAATATAACAAAGCATACCTTTTATTTTACACGTGAAGTACCACTGCTTCGATCTATCGATTGTGTTTTTTTTTTTCTTCTAAACATTTCAATTTCGCTTTTTAACAATAAATATAAAATAAACCCGTGCTGAAAAATGTTACTTTATATTTTTTTTGTACTATTTATTTTTTTATAATCATTGTGGAGCATCCTATAATACGGTATTTTACTTTTGTGGCAACGCTAATTTGAGGAAAACCTTTCATTTCATTTATGAAAACAATGCCGATTTAATTTTTAAATCAAAATAAATGTTTTAACGAAATGTGAGTGTACTATGTCAGAAGTTGCTCCAAAAAGTTTTCGAATGATACCTCATTCGTTGTTGCGTGCGTTTCGTGAATCCATATTTCGTCATTTTCAGGTCCCTGAAAATATGTTTAAAATAGAAAATTTGTTATTTATATCCCACCAGTAGCCGAAATCTGCAAAAGTCACAATTCTTATTATTTTAAAATATCATTGCACAAGTATGCTCTCGAAAGACATGAGTTCGGTTTTCCAGTTGTTCTGGAAAAGAACTCGAAACAGAAAGTGAGGATAGACAAGGGAAATCCCACGGCTTCTTTATGTTAGTAACACTGACCATGCAAAGACTCCAGAATCAGATAAAATAATTTTCCTCATATCCCCTCTACAACAATTATGAAAATAATTAATCATTTTTCAAACTTATTTTTAAAGGATTGTAAAACACTTTTAAAAACTTATAGCAAGTTTCTTGATTTAATTTGAGAATAAATAAAAATTTTCATTTTCAGCTATCGAGCTCCGAATCCGTTTAGGACCCGCCCTCGAGGCTCTGGCTGAACCCGTTTCATCTCACAAGCACTACACCTCTGTTTATCACTGAATGGAATCTACATTGTAAACAGAGAGAGATCGAGAGAGAGAGAGAAAGGTTTTTTTTTAAATATATCAAGAACGTTTAGGAAAATTTAATATAACGTCTTTCCAGTTACCTACAATTCCGAAAAGCCTTTCTCTATCTTCAGAAATCTCAGAAACCAACATATTTCCGAGATTTAAAGAAGACCTTCTGAAACAAAAGTCTCTTTTGCTGCCCGTCTGTTCAGAAGCTTTACAAAGTAGTTTGTAAGTGCATTAATCAGTTTTCTCTACCCGCTATTGAACGAAAATAATACTGAGCGATTCAACCCGAATCGATGTTGCCTTGATCGACCGCACTGCCGATGTGGGTGTAAAAATGATCGATACTTATTGAGAGGATCTTTAGTCAGTGTACATTTAGTTTTTATTCAGTTATCTCGATTTCTATGGGTCCGATCCTCACACAACTTGGACTATTGATCTTGGTTTGTTTCCCACCAATATTACTAACATTTCAGTTCTGATTTTCACCGATTGGAGGTTCTGAAATTTTTCTGTATTTTCTGCTGCATAGTGTACTTTACTTCTTTATTCTATATCTTAGGTTCTATGGGTCCGATCCTCACACAAATAAATAATGTGAAAGCAACAAGCTGGAAGTGAGTAGACGTAATTTTGCCAACTAAATGACCAACTATCATTTAGTCGATTTACTAACTAAGGCAGGTAGTACAAAAAGCCGTTAGAGTTTTTAGTAGAATATCGTACTTGATTTCTAGATCATAGAATTAAAACGAAAAAAATCTGGAGTGACTTCGATGGATTTTCTGAACACTGGTGTATGTTTCCAGAAAGTAAATAAATAAATAAAAAATAGGGGTGTTAAATATTTAAAATAAATTTCTGACATAATGAATCGGCTAGTTTCGAAAGCTGGACAATCTGTTTTGAAATTGGAGACGTTACCTTCGCGTCAATAAGGCTTGTTGACACCAGTGCAGTATTTATCACTATTATACTCTGTCGTATATTCTTGGTGATTTTCTCTTCATAGAATCGGTCGCAAACGGGTTTGCAAATGGTTTGAATACCTCGCTCTTTGACCGATTTGAACGAAAATGTATACAGTTATTGCGACAGTGGCCTACAACCTATTTCCCCAATGGGAACTAAATCAGAATTACCATTCGGGAGTTATCGTGTTCACTCACTCTCTCTCTCTCGCTTTCTCTCTCACACTCACACACACACAAACTCACTCACTCACTCTTTCTTTCTTTCTCTCTCTCTCTCACACTCACACACGCACAAACTCCCACAGTCACTCTTTCTTTTTCTCTATCTCTCTCACACTCTCTCACACACACAAACTCACTCACCTACTCTTTCATTTTCTGTCTCTCTCACATCACCCTCTCTCTCACTCACTCACTTATTCTCTCTCACACACAAATCATGATTACAATACTTTCTAAAAACTATGTGTTCGGAAAGAATAAAGAAAGAGAGAGAGGGAAAATAGGCTTGCGGACTTTGCAAGAGCAATATTTATATTGCTCTCGAGACAAATTGCCCCCTAAAAGTTTCGGCCCCCCTAATAGTCAGTTGACTATTCTGCCTATTTGGTAATCCGGCCTTGGTTGTTTAGTTATGCAATTATTGAAAAAAGCAGGCTAACCTGTGAACATACGAGTGTTTGGACGGACGTAGGAAATCGATTCTGAAGCAGAGTTTCGAACCCGAAAATTCTATTGAAAATCAACCCGAAACACAGCCCAAGCCCGAGCCCGACAAAAAAAAAAAAAAAAAAATCATTAACCCGAACCTGAAATGCATAAAAAAATAATTCATATTTTAGTACAATTATGGAAAAATAGTCTATCATTATACCTCTAATATGAATTTTATCTTTATGTTGAAAAAAAAAAAAAATAATAATAGTTATTTATTTTATCTGGAAAAATTATTCTAGACTTTTTAGTAAAATCGAGTCAACCAAAATCTGATCCGCGAGAGTCAATATTAACCCGAAACTGATACAATTAAAGTCTACCCTACCCGACCAGCGGTTTGGATTGGGTCGGGTTGACGCTAAATGTTTTCGTTGCGGGTTGGGTTAGCTTTAAATGTTTCGGGTTAGGTTCGGTTTCGGATTGAGTTTTGATTTTTTCGGATCGGGTTCGGGTTGAGCCGATTTTTCAAAAGAAAGTTCTGAAATTTTTTCAACTGAAAAAAACTATATATTTGAATATTAATGAGTGTTTATATATGTTAATTTTTAGGCGAAAAATATAAAACTGGTGTTAGAGACTAGACTACTTTTCCATAATTGTACTTGCGTTCTTTTCAAGTTCGAGTTTGAATATTTCAGGTTCATGTTGGTTTCTGGATGAAGTGTCAAGTGTGTCGGGTTCAGCTTCAGATCGAGTTTCGCTTTTGGTAGACGAAATTATTCTTTTGTCGCCGGTTGCTCATTATCCGACCAGAGACTCTACTTCTAAAGTGAAACGAAAAGTATGCCTATCAAATCCATGCATAAATGCATGGATTTGAATTAAACAATAAGACATTTTTTATTGATGTTACCGACAAAAAGACATTAATCAACAATGATGTCAAGAATTTCATCATTATTATTATATAAAAAATAATAATAAATCCAGAAAATGTACCTAATTATTGTTTTTTTATTTCATTTACTAACTTTGAAAATGCATAGTGCTGCCATCTGTGATTGAATTTAAAGATTATTTTTATCCAATTTCACGATTGCGTGAACAGAAAATAAGACTACAAAGATAATACTTGTTATCTATATTAATAAAATAAAGTTTCGCTCTATGTGTGTGTGTGTGTGTGTATTTGTCTGCGATGGTTAGCAAAATCTAGCTGAAAGTCTGAAAATTTAGTTGTGGATAGTCCAAGGTCTGGCCATGTGCACCTGAGTCTCAAAATTTTAATATTTTGATAATTACCCAAGATATTAATTAGATTCTCATTAACCATCGCTTCTAAAATTACATCTTTTAAATCAAAATGGCTAAAGAAACGAACAGGCGCATTGGATTTTCAAGCGGAAATGAACGAATTCGAAATTATTTTACTAATTAGCGAATTTAAAAAAAACTAATTGAGATATCAATTTGAAAATTTCTGAGCATATGTAAAAAAAAATTCTGCATCTGACTATGTGATTTTTGAAAAATTCGATAGGTAATTTTTCTTAATTTATGCAAAAAACTGCCGGCACCAGTGAAAACAATCCAAGAAATTTCTTGGTTCAGACAGTGTATCTATTTCAGGGTAGTTTCAGACAGGGTATGTATTTCATTAAAAACTGAACTACAAAGAGATCTGTTTCTCTGGCCGATCCCTTCATTTAGTTTGCGAAAATGAAAGGAAATAATTGACAATTTATATTAATGAACAAAAATGTAAGTAATTAATTAAGATATAGATGTGAAATTGAGGTCGGGAAGGGGTGTCATCTGCCGGCTATTTTAACGTAGCGTCTTCGTTATGTTCTAATTATCAGAAAATTGTAAATCTTTTTTTAATGATCGCGTTAATGTAGGTGACGATGGTTTTCTTGAACAAATTATTCATTATATTTGCGCGTATGGGGAGGGAGGGGTTAACGCCTTTCTCTGAGATTGTAATTATCTCGGGCCCGGGCGGGTTAGCTAGTGTATAAATAAAATAATGTTAAAAATTATTTAATATTATACAAAGTAGGATTAATATATTTTCTATTTTATGTAAAAGAAAAAAAAATGATAGCATCTGTAGTAACAGCTGAAGTTATTTTCATGGCAAATCTAATTTTTTAATCATATTATTTCTGGTGTCAACATCCTCTTTTTCCATGCATATACCAAACGCAACGCACAACGATGAATAAAGCTTCATACGAAAGGTTTGTGAACAGACATAGTACTCTCCCATTTCGTTAACCCTCTGAACGCTCTTTTTTTTTTTTTTTTTTTTTTCAAAATCCTATTTCGACCACTATTTTCAAATCATCATGTATTTGAAAAATTGGATGGTATGATAGGGTATTGAAATATCTTTCATTTCGGATTTCAGTACAAGTTTGGGTTTTGAAGTGTATTGGGTTTCGGGTGAACGAAAATTATTATTTAGACTACGGATCAGGTATAACCCAACCCGTGCCTGCAAACTGTATTTTAAGTGTATGTGTTGGCTGGGGGAGGGTGCGGTACGCCTACGAAGCTACGAAATTCAAATACACCCCTGATAGCAAAAACGTTCACAACTGCTAGCATAGACCAGTGATTCCAATTAGAGTCCTACATCGGGTCGGGTTACCCACACCCGAACCGGCCCGCGGTTCGTGTCGGGTCGGAATGGCGCTATATTTTTCCGTTGTGGTTCGGGTTAACTTCTGCTTTTTTGCTGCGGGTCACGTGCGGATCGGGTTCACTTTTATTGTTTCGGGTTCGGGTTGGGTTTTGACTCTTGCGGGTCGGGTTCGGGTTGATCCCCTTTTTCTAAAGAATATCCACAATATTTTTTCAGATTAACATACATATACAAGCATATATATATAAGCATAATAAACATATATATAACCCTTTGACCTCCATAATGGACACTTCCAAAAAGCGGGCACCTCTATTTAGCGAACACTTTTTAAATTCATAACACCTATATATTTGTGTGATTATACCTTGGAATAGTGGGCACCTCTAAATCTATGCACTCGCAGCATGTGTGTGTGTGTGCATAAACTATCACAAAAACGATACATGTGTATTTGTGTGTATCATAAACAAAATGTTGATAATGTTTTTCCTATTCTGGGAAAAGAAAAAATGATTCTTAACTGCGCCGTAAAGAAAGAATAATCTATTATTACATTTCTTATATACATTTTTTATTTTCTCATGCAGTAAATTGAATGTATAGTCCTAGACCAGGTCTAGGTATAGTCATTCATATTCAAATACGTATTTATTTACATCTGAAACATAGTTCAGTTCAAACGTTTTGTGAAAATCCCAACAATCCGACTTGCAAAAAGTCTTAAATACGACCCGGAATAATTATTCTAGGGTGAACACGACGCGCAGAAAGAAAATTAGAGTCATCCCGAACCGAAAAAAGATTAGAAACAACCCGACCCGATACACAGTACTCTATTCAACGATCTCGAGGTGTGCGCTATTCAGAGGTTTCACTAAATTTGAATATTAAAGAAATATAGGTTTGTCCATTTTTCTATATAAAATTTGTATTAGAGATATAATTGTACATTACTTTTCATAATAGCATTAAAACATGATTTATATTCCTTTCATTGCGAGTTCGGGTCGGGTTGCGGGTTCTCGGGTTCAGGTTGAAATTTGTCGAGTTCGGTTGGGTGCGGGTTGAAATATGTCGAATTCGTGTCGGGTTACCGCAAATTATTTTTGTGGGTCGAAGAAATTCTTTTGTCGGGTCGCGGGTTGGTTTCAAATGGAATTTGTGGGTTCGGGTCGGGTCGCACCCGACCCGTGAAGGACTCCCCGTAAGGGAAGTGCTTAGCTCCTGTGTAAGTGTTAATCCCACTAAACCATGAACCATACCCTAAAATTCCAAAACAATAGTACGTCGTCGTATTGATATTTGCTTTATTTAACAACAAGAAAGAAAAATCATGCGGAAAGCATCGATTATGTAACTCTTTTCAACACATTCAGAACACTATACCAAAACTTCACCGCTTAATAAAGTGAAAGATGGATATCGTATATCTAAGTAAACAATTTGGAAAATGCCTATAAAACATTTGAAAATTCAATTTTGGCAGTTACCACCTATAGTCGGAAAAGAATTCAAATTCTTTTGTGAATCCCTGTATATGATCTATTGATTTGTATATATGAGATACTTTTCCATTTCATAGTAAAGTATGTTGACAAACTATTGACACATTATTTCTGGCAAGCGATGTATTGTGGTAGAGTCGCACTTATTTGCAGTCGAAGTGATCACGATGGAAGGCGATGTTTAGAATACATTGGAAATTTTCCCGTCAAATTAAAAGGAAGCTGCATTATCAGCAACGAATTTATTGACTTCACAAAGCAGAGACAATTCCACTAATTGTCCATTTTAGAACTCATGTCGAGCTGTGTTACACCAAAGCAAATAATGAAAATATTACATATTAGAGATACATCAATTTGAATAAAATCTCCCCCAAGAGACCAGGTTTATTTAGCAAGTCGAAAAACGTGCAAAATATGCTCTCCAAGGCTGTGTAAGCTCGTTATATACTGGCAATTCGCTCAAGAATATGTTGACGTGCCGATGGAGACGCCAACGGAATGTTAGTTAGGAAGGAGGAAGAGATAGGAGTGGCTTGCTTAGTAATTGGTTGGAAAGGATGAGCGAGCCGGGCAAAACATGACGAAACGTCGGAACTCTTTAACAAACGCGTAGAAAGAAAAGGGTAAAAAATTTAGACGCAGGAATACATGCAAGGAATGCTGGAATATCGAATAATAATTTTAATAAAAATAAAAATGGTATTAAGAAATATTCTAAAGAAATAATAATTTAATGTCTTAAAAAATGAAGGAATAAATCTGGGTTTTTTTACAAAGACGTGTCGCTTTTAACAGATTAAGGTTTCTAGAATAAGAATTATAAAGAATGTGTTGATTAAAGGTATGGAATTAAAATATAAATTATATTTAAGATAGTATTAAAAGACAGGGGAAAAGGTAGATATTGTAAGAATTTGTAATAAATTAAATAAGGTAAAATGACGAAACTTTTTTATTTATTACATATATACTACATATTATGCTAAACTTTAGTTCAGTCTAGAAAACGAACAACACAGTTGAAAATTCCATTTCAGCAATTTCCGTCAAAAAACGGAAATGCATTCGAATTATTTTTTACATCCCTGTATATGTTTTATAGAATTTATACACACCAAGTAATATGCAAAAAAATAGTTAAATTTAAAAACGCGCACTGCTGTGTCTCTAAAATTGGGGGTATTTTAACATAATTTCAAATTATCTTTAATTAATTGTAATTTTCTAATTAATTTTTTATTTAAAGAAGTTTCATTACATTTTGGCACGAAATTAAAAAAAAAAAAAAAAAAAAAAAAAAAAAAAAAAAAAAAAAACATTTTAGTTGAAAAATGCAGGAAAATGAAATTTTTAGATTTGACCTGAGTTAATTTTAATTATGAAAAATATTTTCTGTTCAGATTTTATGTACTTAATGGGGTAATGTACTTCATGTACTCAATAAATGATTTTTCCCCCACAAACCGTAATGTAACGGAATTCTTTTGTGTGTCCCTGTAAATGAACAATAAATGCAATGCACTGCATATTCTGCACACTGTAAAAAAAATCACAGTATTTTTACAGCAAAAAATGCTGGCAATATGGGTGCCAGCATATTTTGCTGTGAATTTACAGCAGTTTTGTTTTTCATGGATAAACAGCACTTTTGTAAATTCACAGCATTTTTTGCGGTTAATTTTACAGCAGTTCAGTTTTTTTATTTTACAGCAGATTTGTTAATTTTACAGCCGTTTTTGCTTTTAATTTTAATGCAATTTTAACAGAATCACTGTAAAACTTATAGCATTTGTTGTTGATATTTTACCCCCCCCCCCTCCCTCTCCGTGTATTGTTTTTTTTTTCTTATTTTAACCTGAGACATATTTCAAAGACTTTGGGCACTAAGTATTACCTTTTTGTTTACTTATATCATTATTTTAATATCATTATTATATAATAGATTCTGTTATACATATATACGATACAAATTTCGGTTTTTGGTCAAGTATATCACCCACAAAAATTTTAGTCATTTGCCTATAGAGATAAAATGTTTTTTCAATAAATCATAACAAAGGAAGATTTTACTTTATCTAGCTTTTAATTAATTATTCAGTATTTCTTTACAGGACTTTGTTTAACCGTTTGTTTGTATTTGAAAATACCCACTAATTTAAATCATGCATATATATATATTTTTTCCTCCAACAAATTTAGGGTTATTTTTTGTTTCTATTTAAATATTTTTGTTTATTCAATGTAGCCATTATTTCCTCCACCCCTCAACACGAACATGCAAAACTTTCTGATATTTAAACTATCATTCATATATAATTAATAACAAGACCTTATTGTACGCAACTTGCTGATATGGAAACTTTATATTGATAAAAAACTTATTTTATGCTAAGATAATTTTATAAGTTTACATTTAATTCCATAAATATCAGGTCTGATTGAAAAATGAACACGGGGAGAAAAAAAAACACTTATGAGTTTAAGAAACGTAGAATAAAATAATAATTAAAAAAAATCTGCTCACATAAAAACTTTAAAATTAAGCGTAAAAAATAAATAGATAATGGACAAAAACATTAAACGAGTTGCTGCAAATTACTGCTGCGACAGTAAACAAACAAGGAATATTTTAGGAATTGATAAAATAGTGCATCCAAATTACTCATGATAAATGATTTGAAAATGGAAAATAAATCACTGTTCGAAATATCGGCTAAATATATTAAATAAATAAAAATACTTAAATTACTGTCCAAAGTGAACCGAAAACTGTAGCTGGTAAAATATTTATAGGATTTAGAAAGTATATTCGAATGCGAACGTATGAACTGGAGTTTTGAAAAATATATACAGTAAAACCTCCATAACGGACACTCCCGAATAGCGGACACCTCTATTTAACGGACACTTTTCAAATCCCCACTCCCAAAATCTAAATTTTTGTATGTTTAACCTCTGAATAGCGGACATTCCGAATAGCGGACAGTAGTTTTGGCGATCAAGGATGAAAAATGATTTTTTAACGAGAAAGAAAATGGAAAAAAAGTAAAAAGCCTCGAAATTTATCACGGCAATGTGTCACAAATTTTGTGATCACAGATAAATGTAGGGGGTAGTCTCAGGGAAATCACTAGTGGCCTGGAGAATCCCTCAATATCGCATGTATTTTGTATCTATTACTGTTTGATTCTTCAGATTTAATTGACATACATTATTCAAAGCTTCAAGATATATTAAAACCATTTTTATCGTTTTCTGAATATATTGAGTTCTATGTATTCTGAATTTAGTGTCTTGTTTGTGATTAATGTTTCGAGAATGACTTCAAAACGAAAGCGATTAACTTTAAAAGAAAAATTTTTAATTGAAGTGTAAGTGAATCTGAAAAACAGAAATTGAGTTTACGAATACTTGGCGAATGTTTTAAAATAGGTAAAACACAAGTGGGAGAGATTTTACAAAATATAAAAGAAATAAGGAATTTGTGGATTACTAACTCTAACGAGAACACCAAAAATGTGAAATTAAGGTATACTGATTCCATTAAAATTGATTCTATAATTATGAATTTGTTTACTTCACTTCGTTCAAAAAAATTCCTATCAGTAGGCCTTTGATGCAGGAAAAGGCTTTAGAAGTCGCCAAAGAACTCGGATTACATGATTTTTTGGCTTTGTCTAGATGGCTGGAAAAGTTCCGGCCTTGGTACAACATCTCTTTCAAAACAATATGTGGAAAGGTAAAATCTGTAGCTCTGAAAAAAAGAGGAGAATTGGCATGAATGACTGCAATCAATTTGAAAGGTTATGCGGAGAGAAACATTTTTAATGCTGAGGAAAGCGGACTCCTTTTCAGAATGTTTTCGAATAAGACTTTGTGCTTTAAAAAGGATGGCTGTATCGGCGAAAAAATGACAAAAGAGCGAATCTCTATTTTATTATGTTGCAATATATTTAGGGAATTTTAAATCCCTCTTATAATTCAAAAATCTCTGAAACCCATGTGTTTCTCAAAGAACATCCAATTTAATAAATTTGATGTTAAGTGGAGAGCGAATAAAAAAGCGTTGGATAACCAGTTTTTTAGTGATTAAATGGTTAACTTCCTTTGATAATAGGATGGATAAATAAAGAAAATTTCTCTTGTTTTTGGACAGCGCAACTTCTCATCCAAAACATTTGAAATTGGACAATGTTAAAACTGCCCCCCCCCCCCCTATCCAAACACAACTTCCGTATGTCAGCCCCTTGATCCTTGATCCCTACACAATTGTAAAGCCTGGTAGAGAAAGCTTTTATTAAGCCACATTCTTTCGAAGTTAGATTCTATGACTACAGTTGAGAACATCCAAAATTAGTTAATGTTTTCGATGCTCTCAAATTCGGATTTCTTCAGCTGTGAAGAACATATAACCGGAATGCGTACGATAATATTCCAGAAAAGCGGGCTTTATATTAAAAGAAAATGAAACACTTATTTCCGATAGAAATGAAGAACTATCGCAATAAGTGAATTAATGAAATGTATCAGGAGTGAAGAAATGCCGAAATATCCATCAACATTGATGATGACCTATAGACCGGGAGGCGGCAGCACAGACAATCACCTCATCGAGTTCACGGCTGAAATTCCAGAATTAGTTAAAACTCGATTCGCATATTAAAACGCAATCGGTCTGCCAAGTCATATCTTGGTGGAAAACACGTGAAAACCCTATTTTAGCGGTTCACTCGTAGGTTTACCATTGTGTTTTCCTGCACCCAAAGGTATGAAAACATGGAGACTGGGTGCAGGAAAGCACAATGGTAAACCTACGAGTCAACCGCTAAAATAGAGTTTTCACGTGTTTTCCACCAAGATATGACTTGGCAGACCGATTGCGTTTTAATATGCGAATCGAGTTTTAACTAATTGTGGAATTTTAGCCGTGAACTAGATGAGGTGATTGTCTGTGCTGTCGCCTCCCGGTCTACTACTGAAGAAGAATCAGTTGACGTAAGCGAATCTTCAGAATCTTCTACAGAAGCTGACTGTATTAGTGATATGCATCAGATACTGAACCAGGGGATGTTTCTTGCAATATCGAGAATTTCCAAGAAGCGGCAAAATACAGAGAGCAATTACACATTTTTTTTTTCTTTTTCAAAAAAAAAAAAAAAGAAAAAAGAAAAAAGATGATTTAGAAGGATTGTAACTACTGACAGCATTAAAAGGTCAGATAGAAAAACTAAATACATGTAATCGAAAGTAAAAGCAAACTTTTGTAACAGATTTTTTCCGTAAGAATGTAATAAACAGCGGTAAAATGGATGTACAATTTCATTTCAGTTTTATTGCTTAAAAAAGTAATTTTAATTTCTCATTAATCATATAATAGAAGTTCTCGGACATATAAAAGCCAATTAATGAAACGTTGAACATTTCTTAGCGATTTTGTGAATATCTGAAGATTTCTCAATAGCGGACACCTCCGAATAGCGGACAATTTCTGCGCTCCCGAAGTGTCCGTTATTTAGAGGTTCTACTGTAATAGCGTAATAAGGCATAGCTAAAAACAGGGATCTTGTTTAAAAAAAAAAAAAAAATGCTTGCATAAAGTTTCCCTGTGATACTTAAACTCAAATTATACGTAATAATAACAAAGTTCTAGAAGAACATACTGAGGTAAAGCAAAATCATCTATTTTTACGATTTAAAACAAAATATTTATTCTAGACAAATGACGTGAAAGTTCCTGCCGTGATATACACGTGGTTTAAAAACAAAATGAGTATCGTATAAGTATATAAGAGAATTTATATGATATTATTAAAAGAATAATATAAGAAAAGAAAGATAAAACTTACTTTTACTCTTTGAAATATGTTTGTAATTAATTGTTACAACTTTCATTTCTCTTAGAATCGAAGCGTCACTTCATTACTGGACTGCACCTGCCGCTGACCTAAATGTGTTTATTCCCCTCGTTTGAGATAATGACAACAACGCCGACAGATGTCGCTATCTATACAGCTGTAATCACTGTAAATTAACGAAAGAGCTGTGTTTGATTGCTAGGTGAAATATTAACAGCCTTTTTTGCAGTTTTTTCTTCCGTTTTTTTTACAGTGCAGTAAGCATCTTGTAGTGCGCCCCAATGATGTATATCGATTTTAATATGTTTGAAATAATGTAACATCATTAAAATACATTGCAGACAAATTTCCCCATAGAGCATAATGTAACGGAATTCTTTTGAGTGTCCCTGTAAACGAACTAATGAATTCTACACACCTCATTTTCAATACCGAACATACCATAGTAAATATCAATAACATATAACAATTTCATGGCAATCCGACCATATTTACACGAGTTAGAGCACGGCCAGACAGACAGACGGCCAGACAAACAGAAATCATAAACACTTTTCAACTATGAATTGAAAGTGTTAAAAATGATAGTGATTCGAATATTTTCTGTGCTAACTCTATCGATATTTTCGTAAGCTGAAAGAGAAATAATCACAGCAAAAATGTGGCTCTTTCGTTTAAGGGGGAAAAATTGATACCAGTTGTTTCGTTGACAGATTTTAATTTAGTGCCAAAGTGTCGTATTGTATGATTAATCTGATTTTATGATTAATCTTCCTTAATCGGGTCCATAGCCAAATGGCATATCACATCCACAAAGGATATTACAGCCATGATGACAACACTTGGAAGTAGGCCCAATGACGGAAGATTAATGTTAAAAGAAAAGAAGGAAAACGGTTTTTTAATTTTCTGTAAACAGTCAACTACCAATTGTGGCAACTCATCTGTTACATTATTGTATCAAATAAATATTTTTTATTGGCATAGATTATAGATAAAAAAAAAATCATGCTTGAAAATTATTTAAAACACCATAAACTCACCCAACTGAGGTACATGTGCATTTTTTTAAACAAATTTCGTTCTAAAGTACCCCTTCCCCCCCCCCCCCCCTATTCGATGAAATAAAAATTGAAATTGTTTAGAAGTTATATAGGAGCGGCGAAAGCCATGCATAAGTCGTTGCCAGCATCGATTACGTTTAAAACTAGTATGCTGTGGCCATCACAAAACTTTCTTTTACATAAATCGAATATATTAAATGTTTTAAATAGCACAAGAAATTACATCGATTTAGCAAATAGGTTTTTTACACAATGTATTACCATAGTCAGGATGCTCAGCATGAAGTTTCGTTGGGTTCTGTGCATTTAAACGGGTGATATAAGCATCGCCTATTTCGAACAAATCATCGAATTTCAGCATCCTTTCTTAGAGGACCACAACCAAAATTGATTGGCAATCTATTTCTATCATGAATATTCTAAATTTTTATGTTTCGTTGAATTGTACGTAAATAAACTTTAGATAGGAGCATCCCATAAATCGAACCAATCATCGATTTGTGGCTTCCCGTCTTGGGGGAGGGGGTTGCCTCAAAATTAATTAGCATCCGTTCGCGTAAGGATAGAACGTTATATGAATTGATAGAACGTGATATGAGTGAGAGAAAAATTTATGTCACATACAGATACAGACAGACATTTTCTAACAACAGTCAAATCGTGTTAAGGACTTTCTCTAAAACGTCGAAAACCAGAAGTAAAAATTTTCCTCTAATGTCTCGAAGGAAAGAGCATGTTTACAAACAAACACTTCTGTCATCCAATCTGCCTCTGCATTTTTGTCTGTGTTCATAAACGTCCAGATTTTTATAGCAGTTTTCGGCACTTTCTGACAGTTGACGGGTGTTTGAAATGTCATGCCAAAACCCAACTTTGTAAATATACAGAAATAAATACTTAAATTTTATAATAAAGTAACAAAACAACATCATATCTCATTTGTTTCCATATAAATTAATCTCCTCTCCAGAGTAACGACATAAATCTTCATTATTTTTTAAATTCTGATTTGACTTTTGTAACGATATTCGTTTTCTCTTGAAAATCATAAAAGCGGCATGACAAAACAAAGCTTTCTTTGAATAATTTTGCACCTTTCATATGGGTATAATTGCAGTCCAATCCAGCATGAGCTAGGCTAACTCGTTCTCGCCACTTCAAGATTTCCATAATTCCGAAATTGCGCAAAATTAGCGGGAACTCTTGAATACAGAATGACATCTTGATTTTATACTACAATATATTAAGTACTAGCTAACCCGCCCGGCGTTACCCGGGCCCGAGATAATAATAATCTGTTCTATACGAATATGACTGAAATCTGTAAGGCTATCGAAATCAAGTCGAATGAGGCAAACCCCGTCGTAATCGGGCTCATAAAACCCAAGATCGGAAAGCGCATCCTGGCGGTCGAAAGTGCAACTAAAATATTTAAGGCTATAGACGCGACCTACGTTATATACGGCCGGTGCATGACGTTTAAAACATCACATGGAGTGGATCATTTTTACATGGCGATTGGTGCAAAGCGACGCACTCCCCGTTTTACACCAATTGTCGTGAAAAAAATTATCCAATACATGTGACGTTTTAAACGTCATGCATCGGCCGTGTATAACGTAGGTCGCGCTATAGATATCAAGTCGAATGAGCAAAACTCCGTCGTAAACAAGCCCATAGAACCAGAGATACTCCTATAGTTCCACATTCCACCGCCAGGGGGCGCAGTCTGTTCTGGAAGAGGCTTTTCCAGAACATTTGACCCAACCAAATTTCCTAGTAGAATTAAAATTTAACCACGGGTAAAAATTGCCAAAATAGTGGAAACCACGAAAGTGGGTTACGTAAACGATCGGTTTCGAAAGGGTTAATGTAGATATTTTTTTAAACCCAACGGTGCGTTTTGAAGAAAATGAACGTATCTATGATCTGTAGTCTACTTTTTGTCCGTACTCGCATTTCCCGAGTCGATACCGATTTTTAAACCTGGACCGAAAAACGAAAGAGTGAGTTTTGGAAAGGATTTTTTTTCCGGAGGTTTTAAAATTAAAATTTTTCAAAACGGATACCAGATTTTAAAAAACAAAGGGATCTAGATTAGGCGCGGTATTTTTAGTTTTTCGTATCCTGTTTATTAACGCCAATTCGGATTTTTAAAGATAGGAGAAATAGTTAAAAAAGCGAAATTGACTTACGGTAAAAAACGTTTGCGATAGGGTTAACGTGATTTTTTTTAAACTAAAGGTTTCTGCCTAAACCCGATAGAACGTAGATGTTTTTAGGTGTGTTTGTTTTTTGTTTGGTTATTTTAGAGAGCCGATGCCAGATTTTATATGTCGCAGAAAATCGGAATTTGCAAAAGAGAGTCCTGCGCACAAATTTTTTTTGAAGGGTTAATATTCGTATTTTTAAAAAACAAATACAGATGTCGAAAAACGAATAAATGTAGATATTGTACGGTATTTTTTAGTTTTTCGTACCTTTCTCTGAATCGCCGATGCAAATTTTTAAAAATTGCCACAATCGCAAAACGGCATACAGAAAATATACTTTTTCGAAAGGTTAATTTTCGTATTTTTTAAAACCAATGATGGCTTTGAAAAGGGCAAAGTCAGTTCTTTAATTTGGTGACCTTCGTTTTTCCGTATCTTTTGTATTCCGGTGGATGCAAGGCTCGGAAAACGGGAGAAAATAAAAAACATGAATTTGATGCTTTTTGATTATTTTTTTTGAAAGGGTTAAATGTAACATTTTTTTCAAACCAACCAGATTGTTCGAGACATAAAAGTATGTTCTTTCAGAAAATGTAGGTGGTTTTACCGTATTTTTAGCCGTTTGCCCATGGCGAATTTAGAAAAACTTAAAAAAAAAAGCCGGATGACTTGTGCTTTTTTTCTTCTATTCCCGAAGATACGGATATTGGTTTCTGAGCATGCGCGAGCTAGCTTCGGAAGAATTACTTTTTTATTTGTGATCTTTGATCAGTTTTTAATTAATAACTACTCTAATTTTCAAAATTTAAAAACTCTAAGGCTCAGGTGCACTTAGGCCCTTATTATCGCATGGGCAAATCGGGACTTTGCTCATGGGCCCCAGTTCTCAAGGGGCCCCCAAATCCATATATCAATTTATGAAATATTTACCCCCCCCCCTCCCCTATTCCAACTCTGAAAATTTTCAGATACAAAATACAAATTTCATCTTTAAAAGATTCTACTAAACTAAAATAAAAACTAATTTCATTTTAAATTGAGTGCTCAGTGCTTTCGCAAAGTTAACCTCAACCATTCGATAGCAAAGCACCGCTCCACTTTGACTGCAAGCACAGAGCATAGAACATAATAGCTATATGCTTTATTTGCTAAATTGCCATATTTTTAGATTTTTTGAAAAAAACATTTTCTATTTGTGAAGTAGAATCTATTTGATTTGTTATTATGTTGTGTGTAGTACAACTTAAAAAGATATATAAAAAGTAATTTGATTAACTAATATTTACATGTTGGAGTATTTGACATTCTTATTTAAATTGAAGTTATTAAATTCATCTTAAAGTAATATAACAAGTTGCTAAAGTTATATAAAAGAGTTTTGTTCTGTACTAAGAAAAAAAGAGTATTTTTATTAAGGTTATATAAGGTTATATTAAGGTATTTTAACCACTGAAAAGTAGTTGAAACTTTATTAACTAACTTAATCTTAACATAAATTGATCAAACTGTATATTTAAGTGAATATCAATATATTATTGTGCTGTCCTCTAAAAAAAAAAAAAAAAAAAAAAAATATATATATTTTTTATTTTATAACTTTATTTAGATTAGGTTAACTTTTGGTTAACTTTTATTAGAATTGACAGAGCTAAGAATTTTCTTCTATTTAAAATCCGAGGTGCGAAAATATTGTTTATGCATTATACAATGATTGACCATCAGTTCTATTTGAATAATGTTGCAACGATTCGAATGGGCCCCCCCTAATTTATCTTTGTCCAGGTTCCCGATTAGTCATGATCAGGGCCTGCGATCAGGACAGGGTTTGGACTACCTAAATCTAAAATTTTAGGCTTCTTGCTAGCCATCGCCAACGGACACACACACAGAGAGAGCGAAACTTTATTTTATTATTATAGATCTATTACAATAACAATGAATTTCTTCGCAATATTTTTAATAAATAAACGTTAATAACACTCAAACTCAATAGATGGCTATGCCAAACAAATCAAAAGGTAGGAGTCAAATGTAATCGCCAGCAGACAAAATTTAGCCTCGTACACAGATTACATGCATTCTTGCATGTTACGACTCTTTTGTAAAGGTACTTTAAAAAAGGTTCCCTGCAACTCCTTGGCTTTACGGTTCAGTTACTTGTGAAAATTCCGATCCTGTAGTGAAACGCTGAATAACTTCAACTTTAACATTTGAAACTTGAATTTGCAGACGTTTTCTTTAAAAATAATGAATGTTATACAAACGAAAACAAAAACTATTTCATATCAGACTCTTTCCTAGTAAGTGATATGTTATCAGTCGAAAGATATTTTTATCTTTTGAAGGCAAGCACTGGAAATTTCAAAATGAGTACTCCTGAATGGACTTCCTATTGATTAATCATGAAAAAAGGAAGAAAAAAAAATTCCTGTTACTTCTTGCTTGAACGTGCATCTGCGCTTGCGCTGCCGTGCCCGTGGGTCGGGAGCTAATAAGCGGCCGTTGGTGGAGACGCTTGATGTTGTTTTTGCGGTCATATGTGTTTTAAACGGTAAACATGTCTTTGGAAATTAGTCTACGAGTAACTGGACAAAGTAATCAAGGTGGACGAAAATATATGGAAGATGCATTTGTGGTGGCCTATCAACAAACTGACGATAAAAAAGATTTAGAGTACGCATTTTTTGGTATATTTGACGGACATGGCGGAAAAGAAGCTGCTCTTTACGCGAAAAATAATTTACTAGATAACATTGTTAATTTTAAAAACTTTTGGCAAGATGATGATGAATTAGTTTTAAAAGCTATTAGAGATGGATTTTTAACAACTCATTTGGCTATGTGGAAAGAAGTTGGTAAGTAAACTTTTAAAATAAGGTCACAGAATTGTTTTCCCTCCAAACTTTTACTCCTAGTCTATATTTATAAACTATACATTTAAAAAATATTTTGAATCTCCCAAAGATTTTCTTTTCAATTAATTTTATTGCTCTTCTGTCTTTCTTCTCCCGAGAAAAAGAAAAATTGCCAAAATTAAAGTAATCCAGTGTTTTCACTGAAATAGTGGATTGTGAATTTGCAATTTATGAAAATAATTTTTTTCTGAATTTTTATTTTAACTATGGTAAATGGTAATTTTTTCTATCTTAATACTAAATATTATCTATGTTATTTTTCACAATAATAATAAAAGTAAATTTATTTAGAGTGTGAAAAAGTAGTTATGACAAAAGTAAGAAAAGCCAGAGGTGCATTTTAAAAAAGTTTTAAACAAAGTTCTCAAAGTTAGTAACTAACATGGTAAAATAACCAAGGTCCAAGTCTATTTAAGTTGAAAAAAATAAAATTTTTGTAAAAATATTGTTTTTTATTGAACATGATAACTTTGACCAGTTAAAACTAATTTTAGCCAGGATAGTTGTCAAAACTGGTTTTAACCACTCAAAAGTAGTTGAAGGGCCATTTTCAAAATTCACTTACATATACTGTCCCAGAGAAAAAAGAAGAAAATTCAAACATACATTAATATTTAATGTTTAATTTGAGCTATGCATTCTATAAAGAAGACTATATAAAATATTTCTAGTCATTAAAAATTAAATAAAGCAATAAAAATTGTTGAGATATAAATGGATTAGTGTCAAATCAGTTACCATACAAAATTACTGAAAATAGTCACCTTTAAATGTTTTTAAAGTTTCAAAAATCAACTTATTTTGAAGTGACTTATGTTCCTAAATTTCAGAACATGATACTTAACAATAATACTACTCAAATTAAATTGAAATGGGAGGCATTTATAGCCACAAATTTTGACCACATAAAAATTTATACAAAACTTTTTCTAATAATAACAATATATATTCATGTAAATTATAATTTTAAGAAAATTATATCTCTATTTCTTAGTTGAAAGAAAAATAACAATAGAATAGTGAAAAAATGATATTAATATTAAAATATAAAGGGCAAAATTAGCACTAGCCACAGGGCCACTAAATGAAAAAAAGTGGCTGTTAAAAAATTGTCTGTCAGCGGCCACCTTATGGCCATTTTCCTACAAGGAAGGAGTAAAATTTGTTTGCATTTCATCAAGGATTCTACTTTTACTGCTTTAAATATGTTTATATTAACGTATTTTTTTGGGCTATTTAATTTTAGATTGATACGGATTGAAATTTTAACCAAAGTTTACTGCTTAGAACTTTTAAATAAAAAAGTGGCCACTTAAAAAGCTGCTACTACTAGCCACTGGCCACTAATGAAATTCCCCAGTTTTGCACTTTATTGAAATATATTTAAAAAAAAATGGTGTGGTAATGGACTTGACATTTGGTAACGGATTTGACATTTGGTAACGGATTTGACACTAATCCATTTATACCTATTTATATCTCAACAATTTTTATTTATTATTATTTTTTTAATTCTAGAAATATTTAATATAATATTCTTTATATAATGCATAGCTCAAATTAAACATTAAATATTAATGTATGTTTGAATTTTCTTCTTATTCCTATGGGACAGCATTTGTAAGTGAATTTTGAAAATGGCCTTGAAACTTTATTAAATATTTTTATCTTAACATAAATTGATCAAGCTGTATATTTAAGTTAAATATTATTGTGCTGGCCTAGAGAAAAAACCCATTTTTGTGAAATTTCTCTATAAGTCTAATAAAGAATGCAAAAAAAAAAAAAAATAATAATAATAATTAAACATGGCTAAATATTTACAGCTTGTTCTTACTAAGATTTTAATGTTGAGCGTTTTTCATTTTGTCACTTTATTACAAAGTGGCAGCCAATTTGAAAAATACCCACTTTTCCAAAAATATAACCCATGTTACCTGAAAAGGAAAATACACCTGGCATAATCAGCTGAAAATGAAGCATTTTATTACATATTAATGGTTTAACATAAAAGCAATTAAAAGTTTATGTTGATCATTCTAAAATTCTAAAAAAACAAGAAAATCTGTAAAAATGAAGCTCACTTTTTGCCAGAATTCTGCAATTGTCAGTTTAAATTATTTTAAAACTAAATAAGCACTCCTTAGGTATTTTTTAACTTTTTATTATTTTAAATGGTGCATAAAAACAGAACAAAATAAAACAAGTGGGTAAGTGTGATCGAAGATTGCACAAAGGGTTTCGTGTAATATTCCTTTCAAAACACTTTATCCTTTCTTTAATAAATTCAAATAAATTTCATTTAGCAAAAAAAAAAAAAAAAAAAAAAAGTCATGCAGAACAAAATGAAACAGAACATATAAAGTAAAACATTAATTAACATAAACATTAATTAGTAACATTATAAAGTAAAAATTTACTGGTCTATTTTTTCGCATATCTAAATCAGCTCGATAGCAGGCGAAGCCCGCTATTATACCCTGTCATTAAAATATCTGTCATGGGGACTAAATGTGATATTAAAAAAATAATAATTTCAAAATTAAACATGTTGTACACCTTCAAAATGTTAAAATATGCGAATATTTCCATAATCTGGTTTTATCATGATTCAATACGTTCTCAAACTCATATATTTACTATTCTCTATTACTTATATTGATACTCGCTTTGTATTATTCTCAAACATTTGAGAAATCCGTTAAACTTTCGATATGACGTCAGATTAATTTTCTTTTTAATTTTCTAATGACGTGATATTAATCTGCTTTCTGTACATACTCATACTCCTTGTATTATTGAGAAAACTTTGAAAATTTCTGTTTTATTACCAATATGCGTCAATAATTTTAATTTCATATTGATCTTTTTTTCAATTGGTGAAACTTTTTATTTCATTTTTCACGTGAAATCTTTCAATAGAAAATTAATTATTGTAGAAAAAATTTCATTATGGATTTTTAATTGTTGGCAACTGCTATAACTAAAAATGTTTAAATTTAATAGGAAAAGGCTGCTAGATTTTTGGTTTTTTATCTCTATTAAAATAATATGATTTTTTCAAATTTTAATATTTTGAGCTGAGCTTCATAGTAGGTATTCACTTATACGTACAAAAAGTTTCACCTCTGTAAGTTATATAGGTTCTGAGAACGTCTCTGTGACAGACAGACAATGGAGCAGGAGTAATAGGGTTTTGTGAGATGAACGAAACCCTAAAAATTGACTTTAGTGAAATATCTGACAAAGTACTAGGTTTTTTTTTTAAATATGTTTTTTTAGAGGACAGCCCAATATATACAGTAGACTCCCTTAAATCTGCATAGCATAAAACCAGAGGTTGTGCAGATTTTAGAATTTAGGGGTTTTCTGGTCAGTGTTTTGTTTACATTTCTTAAACAATAATTTGAGTTTAATAATGCAATTTTTCATGTTTAGCCATACTTAATAAACCAAACATGCTTGATGAATACTATTAATCACAAAAATTATTTGGTAAAAATATCGCGATCATCACTGATATGAGCCCTATCTTGAATTTTTTCAAAAAAAAAAAAAAAATTATATTTCCTTCATGAGAAAACATGAGTTGAATTATATTAACCAGAATTACATATATTGAAATGTGTACAGAATGATGTAAAAATTAAAAAAACTTGAATTTTGCACCTACATCTTAACTGTGTTTCATTGTTTACATCAGAAATGATGTGCAGATTTTAAGGTGGCAGATTTGAGGGAGTCTATTGTATTTTATAATAGTTAATATTTCAATAATTTTTAAATATGTGTGGAATTCTTTTGCCTTATGTAATGGCATTTAAGACAGAAACATATTTCCTAAATCTTATTTTTCTTAAATTGTAATTAATACATTACGACTTGAAATTTGGTGGGCAGTAATGAAAAAAAATTTAATTTGTAGATTTCATTCACAATGCACTTGGTGAATTGTTGTGCAAAGTCTTCATCTGTAGAATGATTATTTTGACAATTTGATTTGATTTAGAATTGTCTTATTACAACAAAACTTGCAATCATTTTTTGTGTTCTAAGTAAAACGCTTATATATATATTTTTTTGTTTAATATGATTTAGTTTCTGTCAATGTTTATATAAAAGTAGATATTTGTAATAAAATTATTAAAAAAATTCAATACTTACAATAAATGCTTAACTTTAGAAATTTTTGTGCTGTTAAATAATAAAGTAAGGGAAATGAAGGGGTAAATTGGAGCATCTATGAATGCTTGGGCTCCATTTTTTTGGCATGCTAGTGCGCACACGATACCCCACTCTGCCTTGCAACCCTCGCATTTCAGCCAGTCAACATTTCTCTTCATCTGATCGAGATTTCTCCAAGAGTGGTTTATTTTCGCACATGCTCCATTCGATCTTTTGTTTCTGCCTCTTTTATTGGACAAAAAAAGGAGAAACGTTTCGAATGTGTTGGAACTTTTGCTAATAATAGCGTCCTTTTAAATTTTACATTTGCTCGTAGAAGCATGAGTTATGTTGAATTTAGCAATTTAGTTACATTTTACAGAAAAAAATGATTATTTACTATCAAAGCTTTGTATAATTCTTAAAAAAACTTTTTTATTTTGTTTTTTGTTTTATTATTTAAAAAACATGTTTCTTTTGTATTAAGTAGATGTGTTTTAATTTCTTTTGTCTTTTGACCATTTTTGATTGTTATTTGGAATTTATTATTTTTGCTATGATTACCGGGCAGTTCAGGGGGTTCATAAATATATCCTTTAATAAAATAAAATTTCACCCTCTTTTCCTAGTCGAAATTTGTTTTGACCAGGATTGTTAAAACCAGGGTTACATTGGTTTTAATCATTGAAAAAAAAAAAAAAAAAAAAACAGTTTTAACTATCCTGGCCAAGATTGATCTAAACTTATTTTAGTAAACGATAAATAAATTTAGCACGACATTAGCATTTGGAAAGGTTTGTCAAAATCCTGTAAATACTATAGTGTTTCACTTTTTAATAACTTCAAGCCCTGACTTAATAAAGAAATTGTTGTTTTTTTTTCTCTCTTTCTTTCTTTCATGAACTGTGAAAGTATTATTATGTAATCATAAAAACCTATATTTTTGTAAGCTAATAGTTATTTTGTTTGAAGAAGTTGCAGTACGTATTAACCATTTTATTAATCTTCAATCATTTGACACACACACCCAATAAATAAAATTTAATTTCTTCTACCTTTAGATTTGTTATTTTTTATTGAATTATAAAAAGATCCATGTTAGCTTATAATATAAACTTGTTTTTGTTAAAAATTTTCCAGGATATTTTTAGGCAAATATTTGTACTTTTTGGACAGTTTCAAATTTTATGTTATATCAGTTAAGAAAGGTGGTTCTCAAATGAATTGCTCAACAATACTAAACTTTCTGACACTTTTTCTGACTCATTTTTAAACGTAAAGGCATAAATTAGCAGGCCTGATTATTGAAGCGATTTGAAATCAAAATGAATTTTCCATTTTTTGATAAATAAATTACTTATCGAGTTATAAGCGATTCTGGTCATGTGACAACACGTTCTTTGTGCTTCCAAAGCTGCCGCTTCACGAATTCGGTTCAAAACGCAGACTTTGACAGTATTTTCTCAAAGATCTTTTGCCGTTATCAAAAAATGAAAAACATTTTTTGATGACATTAGTTTCTGAATAAGAACACCTACCAATTTTATGCATTTGCGAACAAAAATGAATTTAAAAATGTGTCAGGAAGTAGCCTGTTTCCATTTGAGAAACAGCCTTAAAAGAAAAAGGATATTATGTGAACAACGTCCATTTCATCTAATTAACATCAGGGTTGAGTTTTTGACGTCAAAAACTGGTTTTTGACATGACAGTGGTAAAAACCGTGTTTTTACCGTCAAAAACCTATCATTTTCGATTGTCTTCTAATTTATGGTGTAAGTGTAGCATACAATACATTTCTAGATTGATTTTACCTTGTTGTTATTGTTATTATTATTATTTACAATTACATTTGTTAAATTTATTTAAAAGAAGATCATTTCCTAATATGGGAAAGATTTAAAAATACAAGAGTAAAAGAAAAAAACAATATTTGTCATAATCTTCACTAATATAGATTCTACTAACTGCAATTAACATTAATATTAAATGAAAATAAAAGGTTATTATAATTATTAAATAACATTCAATATACATTTTTAATAAAGTACATTAAAATTATTTTAGAGATGCAAAAATGCTGTTACATTGTATGACAATAGATGTTAAGCATAGACTGGCAGTGAATAAATTTGAATATTATTCGATATAATATTTTTAAATGCAGATCTTATGTATTTCATAAATGCAATTATGGTGATTTTCATTTGCACTTCAATAAGTAGGATCTTAAAGTTTTGTTTTCAACAATGTAATAAATTGTACCGAAATTATACACATTGTTTAATCTAATACTTATAGGTTACAGATTTCTTCAAAAAATCTAATTTTTTTAGACTTTGCCAAAAAGCTTAAGATTATTGTAGAGATCTTCTAACAGAGATGTACACGTATTATTCTAGTGCAATTCTTTTTTGTTTTTCTTGGATGGATAAATATACTTTAGTCTTTTTGATACTGAATATTTTATGTAAAACAACTTAATATTAAAGATAGAATGAAAAAAAATGTAAAAACAAACTATTAAAAAATGGGTTTTTGACAGTTTTTGACATGACAGTAAAAACCATGGTTAAAACCGTCTTGCGTCAAAAACTTGCCAACCCTGATTAACATCATATAAAAATCTTTTAAAAAATGTCATCAGTTGATAAGATTACCCACAACTTTTGACACAGTTTTTAAAAGATTTTTATCTGATGTTAATTAAATGAAATGAACATTGTTCGCATGTGCCTTCTTTTTACATATCTTCATCTTTATATGATTAAGTAGTTAGTACTGATTACATATTTATCAAGAAATCAACATGTCTTGCAAAGATTTAAAGCCAACAAACCTTAATTTAAATTTTGTTCTAAGAATCTATAAAATTTTCATTAAAACTTCTTTTTCGTTGTGTTATATGTTTGCTGAATTACAATGATGTTTGTTACGGGGCAACAGTCTGATAAACTTGAGATAAAAAATTTCTTTTTTTTTAACAAGTGGAAATTCCCAGTGATCCTTTAATTATATTTTTTTGCATGTTGTTATAAACATGCTTCTGTTTTGTTTAAAATTATTAAAGTTTACTGTCAAATAGAATAAGAGACTATAGAAATAGTCTGTCATTGGGAATAGAATAAAGACTATGGAAAAAGGAAATCACAAGTTTTGACAATGTTTGATTTGGTAAAGATTTTTTACTACATTGTCTTAGTTTAATCTGTTTTTTAAATTTATAAAAATTAAAGCTCCAGTCAGTAAAATGTTACAATGTATGTAGTTATAGTTGCAGTAAATTCCAAATCATTTTAGTGATCAAATTATTATTTTTTTATATAAATTAAAAATCAATTATTGTGTCATACAAAAAACAAACAGACAACAACAAAATAAATACATTTTTTAATTCATTGTTAGAACTTTCTTCTTTTTGTTATTTCTAAAGAGGTTAAAAGAGATTATTTGTTTTATAAACTGTACAAATTCAAACTATTGCTAGATTTTTATTAAACATAAAAAAAATTAATTTAAAATAAAATTGAGTACATTTATGAAATATTTTTATTCTTTTACCGTTTTATTTTGGCCTATATTGATTCTTTTTCTTTTATCTTTCTTTGAAATATTAATTAATATCTTATATGTAAAATATTTTATAAATCCATTTTATTTTTATAATTTTTTTATTAATTAATTTTTTTGAAATTACTAATTAACATCTTATAAAATGTTTAAATTGTTATTGATTTTTTTTTATTTGTGGAATTTTTCTAATTATTGCAAATTGATAAAATTAATATGCTGTATAATTTTCATTAAAATTCATTAAATTAAATTTAAAAAAAATTCATTAAAAATAAAATTCATTTATCTAAAATGATAATGAATTATCTTCACAGATAACTGGCCCAAAACTTCATCTGGTTTGCCGAGTACCGCAGGAACTACTGCCAGTGTAGCATTTATCCGCAAAGGAAAGTTGTATACCGGTCATGTTGGAGACTCTAGAATTGTTCTTGGAGTCAAAGAAGAAGGTAACTATTTTTAATGTACAGTTATTATGTAATTTTTTAGTACAGTTTTTTAAGTACAGTTATTATGTAATTTTTGAAATTATTAAACTAAATAAAAGACACTTCCCTGTTATAGAGGCTTTAGCAAAAGAAGTGATTTTTCACACATTTTCTGGCAACCTATTCACTGTTTCACACACACAAGAAATTTTTTCAATATTTATACAATTTATTTTGTATACAGAAGCCATTTATTTGTTATTATGTACAAACTACAAACAGAAGTGATTTATCGAATAAGAAGCAATTTTAAGTAGCTTCCATTAGAAAAAGTAAGAAACCCTCTGGAGGAATGTAATTATGGAGAATTTCAATGCATTTTGACTGATCATGATCCCAAGACCACCAAAATCATCATCCGTTCAACTGTTGATTTATATCTATATAGATATATCTGATTTTTGTCATGTGATAGGCTTACCAAGATCTCGACAGTGTTATTGTCCAGTTTGATCCACCATCTTGTTTCAACTTAAAAATTTCAAACTCAAAAAAATTAGAAATCCAAAATTTCTTTTTCATTAAGTGTTAGGTCTTTATACAAGGATTCTAGAGTATTTTTTGTTTTGTGTCTATCATAAAAAAATTGCTGAGCTATAGCAATTTAAAGTTCTAGGGTTTCTGACATTTCGAAGCAAGACAGTGGATTTAAAATAAGAACTATAGTTTCAATTCTCATATGCTGAAAACTGCAGAAGAAAAAATATGTTGGTAGTCATAAAATATTCACACGTATGTATGTAACAGTGTTCATTAGCGTCAAATTTTTGCCAAGCTTTGTGATACCTGGTGCAAATTTGGTGACAAAAACAAGTCACCACAATTGAAGCCCCAACTTGGCGGTATCTGACTAATTTCACAAAATTCCCATTCAAATAATTTTCTATAATCGGGTTTCACACATTTTAGCTTTCATGTTTTGAATAAAATTGACTGAATTTTTAAAACCAAAGAATAGGGAAGTTTCCTTTTCCTCCCAGTATAGGCTGGACGGACTTGTTTTCATTACATACATAAACAAGTATAATAGTTCACCAGTTTTGTTTTGATAGCTGTTTATATCATTTGGTAACAAATCTCATTTTCTTTAGCTCAAATTACACCAAGATTTTTAATAAAGTGCTTAGACCTTGTAACAACAGAGAAGTATCAAGTAAAATTATCATGTATTGGTGATTTTTTCATTTATTTTTAAGTTATGTTGCATGTGGTTTAAAAAGAAAAAAAAGCCATCATTTGTTAAGACTTAAAATTTAATTTAAAGTTAATTTTTTGACAAAATATAAATTCACTCCTCTCCCTCCTTTTTTTCAGTGTATGTGTATTACCGTTTTAAGTGAGTTTTTAAATAATTGTTTGGAATTTTTTTATTAGTGAATTTTTTCTAGAATATTAATTTATTTATTATAAAATGTTTTAATAAAGCTAGTTTACATAATCATATAATAAAATAATTAATTTATCATTAAAATACAGATAAATGCTTAAGTGATAAAAATAGAACACAAAAAGGATTATAAAAACCTTTTAATATAGTGATCGACATGTTTATGCACAAACGGTGCCATTATCAAGATCTACATGATACATGATTTTTGCGAGAATAGTTTGTTTATCATGCCAGTACATGTATCACTATAAAATTGTAATATTTTATAAGATTTCTGAAAGCCATTATTGCCTTATTAACATCAGGCTGTTAAGATTTTTTAAACATACAATAATAAAAAATCAATTTTAATTAAGTCTTTAATATTATTTTCAATTAAAAAAAAATTATTTTCAATCAAAATTAATTTTGAAAAAATTTGATATTTGGCCTAATTACGATTTGTCACATACCTAATTAATTAATTACAAATTATACTTTATGAATTGTTATTAAAATCATCATATTTTATCCTCTTTAATTATTATTATTATTTTCAGTTCTTTGTACTTGCCATTTTCTTTTAGTGTGTCTATTCATCATATATATATAGATATTCAAAATGTTTTTATTATAATTTAATAAAAAGAAAAAAAATGCCCTCCTTGGGAACAAAGTTGGCTGATATATATCACCCCAATTAAAACCCATATATATATATATAATATAATGTTGATTTAAATCAAAAATACTTATATCAATAAAGAAGCTGAAAGAGCAAATACAGTAGATTCCCTTTACAACGAATTCCATTACAACGAAAAATTCCGTTACTACGAAATTTGACAAATCCCCTTTTCAAATTCCATTAACTCAATGTATTAAAAGTTCCAATTTAACGAAGTGAATTTTATTAGGAATTCCGTTACAACGAAAAATCTTCATCGAGCTCTTTTTTTTTCAATTGCTTAACAGAAATGAAATATACTTCGAATTAGAATGTCGAAGATAAAAAAAAAATAACGTTGTTTTGGGGATAGCTGCAATTTCCGATTTTTTTCTCCTTTGCTATTTTTTCTTTTGTCTACTTCTGTTTCCGAATCCCTTTTCTTTCATTAGCCCATTCGCTTAAACATGATCACATGACAGACAGCAGGTGGACTTCACTGTGAAATGAGTGTTTGTGCTTGTTCTGGAATATCTCTATCGCCAATACCTGTTGCAGTGTGTTTCTTGCTCCGTTCGTTGATAAAATGGTTTGTGTGAAACGAAAACAATTTTTGTTGGGGGGAAAAAAAAGCTATAATTTCTGAGATTGATAAAGGATTGCGGAAAAACTGATGTGACTAAAAAATATGGAATAACACCATCGACTTTATCTACATTTCTAAAAGACAAGGAAAAGATTGAGAGACAATTCCAAATTGCAAGCATTGGTTCCCATAGAAAACGAATGCGACAGTTCAAATTTTAAGATATTGATAAAGCCGTGTTCAATTGGTTCGAAGATTTTCATTCACGCATTGTACCTATAACTGGTCCTCTGATAAGTAAAAAAGCTCAAGAGTTCGGAACAATGCTTGGTATCGAAAATTTCCAAGCCAGTGTCGGATGGCTCAATCACTTCCGTACTCGCCATGGAATTGTAATGTAATCAATTTGCAGCGAAGCAAGTGATGTACCTACAAAGACTGTAAATGAATGGAGAGCAGGAAAAGTAGTTGCCCTTATAAAGACACACAGCTCCGATGATGTTTTCAATGCTGACGAGGCTGGAATATTTTATCAACTTGAACCGAAAAAAAACATTAACATTTAAAGGCGACAAACGCATTGGATGAAAAACTTCAATGAAACCAATTACAGCACTTTTTCGTTGTAACAAATCTGGAACCAAGAAGAGAAAAATATTAATTCTTGGTGACTCTGGCAAGTCCCGTTGCTTTAAGAACTGTCACTTATTGCCTTGCGATTATAAATTCAATAATAAGGCACGGATGACACAAGATATCTTTAATGATTGGCTATTACAATTTGACAATGAAATGAAAGCTAAAAAACGGAAAATTCTTCTCCTGAATGATAACTCCATGTCTCATAATAATCCCCCAAATTAGACTACATCCAAGTTGAGTACTTTCCGCCGAATTGCACTTCTATTCTACAGCCTCTAGACCAAGGCATCATTCGTGCTGTAAAATATCGCTATAGAACTCTTTTACTAAAAGAAATCCTTTGCGGCTTAGAGAATGACAAAATACCAAAAATAAATCTCAATAAAGCTATTGAAATGATCTCTGGTTTATGGTAAGAAATTAGCCAGAAAACAATTTATAACTGTTGGAAACATGCCCGATTACCTGAGGCCGAAGAAAATTAATCAGAAGTTTTAGGTTTGGATGAGTCCTCAGAGTTAAACACAATTTGGAAGGCTGCCAAAAATTATCCTCAATCCCTGATCAGGTGGATTTGGAGGATTTCTTATCTGTGGATGACACTATTCAAACATGCTCTGAAGTGATTGATGAAGATATCATTTTATCCATTAAAACTACATTAGACCAACAAAATGACGAAAGCAGTGATGACGATATTGATGTCACCGATGATTCAAAAGTAACCTCTTCGGAAGCTCTCTCATGCTTGGAGAAAATGCGTGCTTTTGTTTCTCATCAAAGGAATGTTCCTGAGGAGGTATTTTCTCACATCCATTCGTTGCATACGTTTTTGTTCACAGATTTTCTGCAATGATGTACTACTAAATAAAGGTTAGTTCGTAATTTTGTATTTTTAATATTAAATTTTAATTTACTAACTTTTTCTATGTTATTTTAACTAGGCTTCCATTAAAATCCTCTATAATGAAAGGTAAATTTATCTTACATAATTCATTTACGTGTATGTGTAATTCATTAGATAAATAGGAGTAATTCCATTACAACGAAAAAATCGTTACAACGAAATATTTTAGCGGTCCCGTGGAGTTCGTTGTAATGGAAATCTACTGTATCTCAAATTTATACAGCTACTGCTATCTCAGTTGTTTGTTAAAGAATATCTTCTACCTACAAATTAGTTTAGTCCTAAAAATAATATCTAAGCTTGATTGAAACATAACTTTTGAATCAGCAGCTGTAGTTTTTTTTTCATTGGTATGGGTAGTCAAATTTTAAATGTTTTTTTTTCTTTCACAGAAATTATTTAAAAAATTTTAGACGAAAATAAAAATATAATTTTATTGACATTTAACTTTGTTTTTCTTGGAGAGATGGGAGGGGGTATCAAATGAATAAATGTGTTTTCACATATTTGTTTTGTGTTTATTTAAATACCAGTTCTTAAAAAAAAAAAACAGATTTTATAAACATAATTATTGATTGTGTATATAAATAATATGAAGAACTTGTTCTGTAAAAGCACAACTTAAACACTTGCTGAAATTTTTTAGTTTTTTCAGATATAAGTTTAATTTCTTCTACCTTTGATAATTATTGACTAGGTTTTATCTGTTATTTACAAAAGTTTTGTTAAAGATTATTATTATTAATAATAAATGATGATTTGATTTACTTAATATACATAGTATTTGTATAACTATCAACCTTCTGAATCAAATTAACACATTTTGAACCAGAATATTTATTTAGTAAAATGTGCTACTTTTTTTATATCATTTATTAAGTAAAATTTCTAATTCAAAATATGTTTATTTGATGGGGAAAAAAAAATCGGAAAGTTTAAAGCTTATGGATATGTAAATATTAATATAGCTCATTATGATTTAGAAAATAAGTAGAATAAAGAAACCTTAATCATTAATCGTAATAAATTTAATCGTAACTAGGGTCCTATAAATTATGCAAAAATACGAGATTCCACATACCTTACAATTGTTTGCATAATTTTAAAATTTCCGAATATTTTTATTCTCATGATTTTTCTGATATGTTTTCTTGGCCTTTAATTCCTAAAGTTACATTATGCAATCTGCACTAAAAATTTGTCTTTCCATTTTTAGACCAAGAAAATGCTCAAAATTCGTAGAATTAAAAGTGTCAAAACTTGGCAAGTTTTTATCACACAAAATTATTTATTTATTTATTTTGCTACTTGTTACAACATGGAGAATGTTTTCTTAAGCATAACATATAGAAATCAAATACAATATAAACATTTACATTTCATATGGGAAAGAATGTAAGAATGTAAATTTCTTATTTATTTTATTTTATTTTATTTTATTTTTTGTTTAGGAAAATGTATTTTCATATGATGAACAACATTTTAAATAACAGCATTTTGAAATATACCTCTAAAACTAAAAGTTTAGAAATTAGCTTTTAGGCAGTCTATAAAGAGGGGACATCCTTTCAGGGATCTGTTTAGGAAAAATTTGAGTCCTTTAAAGGATTCTTCACAAATCTTCTCACTTTCAAACTGGACTGTTCACAAAATATTTTGTCTGAAAACAGGATATTTTACAAAACTTTTTGTTTTAAAACGGGATCCTTCACAAAATTTTTAGTCTTAAATATAGACTTTTCATAAAACTTTTCCATCTTTAAATTGAACTTTTCATAAATTTAACCATTTTAAAATAAAATTGGATCTTCACAAAGCAGCTGAAGTTGCCAAATAACCTATTATTCAGCTTTTTTACACAGATATACAGGATCTTGTTAAAAATAAACAGGCACCTGCATATAACAATAATTTCAAATTCACAAAATTGCGAATAAAGGTTTTCACAAATATAAAAAACTTTTCACAATTTTACAGAAACAGGACCCTGTGAGAAAAATCTAGACAGAACCCTGCCTTTGTATACTAGTATATATAGTTATGTTTTCCTTGTCCATATTTTGTCTGCATATTTTTAATAAATTGCTGCATCAATGTCGTATATTTCTGAAAATTTTGCATAGTTTATAAGACCCTAATTATAATTTAAATTAATAATAATAATAATTATTAAAAAAAATTGTTTTAGTTTAAATTTTGTTTTTATACACTGCTTAGTTTTTTTTATAAATGTTTTATATTTTTCAGTACCTAAAGTTTGTATCTGTTTTGTATTTTTCTATGTACTCAAACAGAGTTATTTATATCTTTTTTCCATTGTAGGCTCTGATGAATGGCAAGCAGAATGCTTGACCACTGACCACAAGCCAGAGTGTCCTGTTGAGCGGCAAAGAATTGTTGAATCTGGCGGCCTTGTTATGAATAAGTCTGGCGTCGAAAGAGTTGTTTGGAAAAGACCTAGACCGGGCCACCAAGGGCCTGTGTTACGAAGCACAGATTTTGATGAGATTCCATTTCTTGCAGTTGCTCGCTCATTAGGTATTTCTTTTTTTTAAAATATATATACCGTAATTGTGTACTTTTAAAATATTTATTTCAAGCTTATATTACAGTTTTTATCGAGTATATAGTTCTTAGTTTAGTAAAAACTTTTTTTGATATTGTTTATTTGTGTTTTCACTTTCTTAAACACTAATGGTTATTTAGTTTTGGGAAATTTATTAACTTCTTTTATTATTTTTCTTTATACTTTTATTATTTCCCATTTTCACATTGTTAAATAAGGGAAAAAATGTACTTTCAAATGCAAGTTGTTCTAAAATTGTATCTCAATTTCCTGACTTTTTATGGTTTTAAAATTATCTTCAAGAATGATTAAAAAACAGAAAAAAACTCTCCCGTGTGCAATCTGATTATGGAAGATTTACCCGTTTGCTCTTAAAACAATAAAAATCATTCAGCATTTGTTTCTGGCTACTATTCCATAATGAAATTAAAACTTCATCAAAAATAAATAAAATACAAATTTAACAGATATCGATATAATTGAACTACACACTTAAACTGAAATAATCAGAATTTAAAAAAAAAAAAAAAAATGCTGCTATAAATAGCAATTTCTTTGGCTAACTCCTGGCATGCGGCTAATACGAAAGTGTAGCTTTTAATAAATTTCAAAATTTTATTTGAATACATAATTGATATTTTTCATCTAAATATGCTTGTTTCCAATTAAAAATGATATTCACCTGTGTTCTGTATACTTGGCAGTATGTTCTGTAACCCGGAAGCCCTGGTTGGATCGCTTGGTTTTAATAAAAGTTTAAACTAAATTACCTCTTGGGTGTTAATCACTGAGCTACATAGTAACACAGAACAAAGCTTTTCTAGTCCATTTTCCACCACATCCCCTTTAATGTTCACAATTAATGGAGCTTAGTCTTAACTTAAAATATTTCTGTTCATTTTTGATCATTTGTACACAGTTCTTCTACTTTCATGAATAATACTAATGTAAATTCTCACATTTCTTGTTAAATTTACAGGAGATTTTCCTTTTTTAATATCTTTACTTTCTAATATAAATACAGAAAATACTGTCTAAGGCAGAATCGATTGGGACCAAGAAAATCTTCTGTTGTAGGCAATACTCCGCCTTAGACAAAGTTTACTGCATTGAAAAATGTCTTGCATCTGCGGGACTTTAAAATCTTTTAGTCTTAGGCAGATTTCCATTTTATACTGAGTCTGTCCTGTCTTAGACAGAGTTTACTGTATTTTTTTAATGAAGAAACAAAATAAAATCTATAGTTTTTTAATAAAATAATAAAATTCATTGAGATAATAAATCATAAAATTCATTAATAAAATTCATAAATTCATTGAGAATTTTAGTATTGTGATATTAAAAGAAAATCAAATTTGAAAATATCTCCTCCATTTTGCAGTATAGGAGAATAGTGCTTTGCTACAATATGTCTCCCAATTTTGTTACAATTTGTATTCATAAAATCCGCTGGATTCAGTATACAAGGATATCTGTCCAAAAAAAAATTGGGTTTGTTTACAGATCTTTTATAAAATTTGATGTCAGAAAAACGGTCCTTTCACAAAATTTATCCTCAGAAAACAGATTCTTTACAAAATACATATCACTGAAATTTTGTGTCAAAAACATTTTATTATGGAAACTGATGATCTTTAATGCTTTGGTGTTGAAAATTGAGTCCTTTAAAGGAATAACTATTTTCCTAATTTATATTTTTTGTAGTCACAAGTAAATTAGAAAATGAAATTGTCTAAGACTCTTTAGTATTAAAGAAATTTATCATTTTCCATTTTCATCTATTCACTTGATGGCTGTTTTCTAAGTTTACGTTAGTAGAATATTTCAAATGAATTTCTATACACACACACACACACACACACATATATATATATATGTATGTATATGACTAATTATATTTCAGCTAAGGTTTTAAAATGAATAGATTTTTTTTAATTGCCTTTTCACAAAAATGAAAATTAAGAGTATTTTTATGTTAGGTGAATGCAAATCTCATCAGTAGCATTTTTTAAATTGCTTCTTTTACTTTTTGCATGTGTACATTAGAAACAATGCTTTCTCATGCTAAAATACATTTTTTTTTTAAATTTATGATATTATTATTATTGTTTTAAATGTAATGACTGAACAGCATATATTTTACATGTATGTAATATATGTTTTTTAAATGTATGTGTTGTTCTAAGTGAAAGTTGTGTTTTAGATTAATGAGTGAAATTTGTATATTTTAAATGAAATTAGTATAATACGAATGATGGTGGTAGGAACAAATACTTGGTGATTTACACCTGTGCCGGCTATAGGGTTGGGCAATTTGCCGGCAAAATGGTATTTTTGCCAGGACAGTGGCAAAAACTGGTAAAAACCGGCAAAAATTGGCAAAAAGGCTGGATTTAATAAATATATTAAAATAACATAATTTTGTATATATTACAGGGCTCCCAAATGGTCCCCCTAAAGTGTCCTTTTTAGAAAAAGGTCCCCTTTAGTCCCCTTTTATGTGTTTTGGTCCCCTTAGTCCCCTTTTCATGATTGGAAAAAAATTTGCCAATGTGGAAAAAATTCCGCAAAATGCAAAAAACTTTAAAAATTGTTGAAAGTTAAAAAATTGTACAAAGTTTATTATAACAGACTCAAACATTGTAATCAGAATTCTTTCACGAATGTCAAAAAATTGCCATGGAATGCAGAAAAACATAAAAGAATACATTGGAAATCTCATTATAGAAAACACTAACAATTCAAAAATCTACAAGAATAAATCTACTGTCATAAAATCACTGCAAAACTCAAATTGCATAAAAAATTAGCCAAAAGTCAAAAATTGCTGTACGAATTCCAAATAAATTTTATTGAAAGAAGGACAAAATTTATTAAACTGGGCAAAAGATTGAAACTAGATTCCCCCTAAGCAGAATATTACTTAAAAGTGCGACATACATCGCAGAACAACGGGCTTCTCTGCAGGACATTTAAAATTCAAACAATTTCAACGAAATTCGTCATTCAGTTGTTATAAAAAACAAAAAGAAGGTGTGAAATTCGTCAGACTAGCATTGTAAAAAAATCACGAAATTCTTTAATCGTTCATGTAAAAAGTATTGTGAAATTCATCAGTCGGTCGCGGGAGAAAAAATTTCAAAATTAAACAGTCGATTGTGAAATTCTTCAGCAGGTTGTAGAACAAAATGCGAAATTCATGGATCACTTGTGGAAAATAAACTGCGATTTTCAATAATCAGTCACAAGAAAAAGCCACAAAATTTGTCAATCGGTTGACAGAAAATATCTCAAAATTCACCAATTTGTCGTGGGTAAAGGTACGCAAAATTTGGCAGTGGATCATCAGAAAAATTCTTCAATTCTTCACGAGCAAAAAATTTTGAAATTTGTCAACTGAATGAGAGAAAATAGTGTAAAATTTGTCTGTAGATCGAGGGGGGAAATCACGAAATTCTCCAATCAGTCGTGGGGAAAAATCATGAAATTCATCAGTGGATTGTGAAAAAAAAAAATCATGAAATTCTTTAGTCAGTTGCAGAAAAAATGCAAAGTTTGTAGATCAGTTGTGTAAAAAATCCACATTTTTGTTAATCAGTCGCGAGAAAAGTCTGCAAAATTTGCCAATCAGTAAAAGAAAAATATCTCGATTCACCAATCAGTCGCGGGTAAAATCACAGGATATTCGGCAGTGGATTGTCAGAAATATTCCCGAAATTCTACAATCAGTCGCAAGAAAAAATTTCGTCAATTGGTCGCGGGAAAAAACATTAAATTCACCAGTCAATCGAGCGAAAAATCTCAAAATTGTTTTCTAAATTTGTCTGTAGATTGGGAGAGAAATTGCAAAATTCTTCAATCAGTCGCATGTGAAAAATGCATAAAAAAATGTGAAATTCATCGATCAGTCCCGAGAAAAAATAGCAAAAGTCATTAATCCATCAAAAGAAATCTCAAAAATATTACAAAATTTGTTAATCGTTCTCGAGAAAAGATTGCAAAATATGTCAATCAGGGAAAACTTTTGCAAAATTTGTCAATCAGTTGTTGGAAAATATCACAAAATTCGTCTGTCGGTAGCGGGAAAATTCTACCGAATAATGGGGGCTTCAAACAAACCAGTTTAACAAAAGATGCTTTTTGAACAGGATGCAATAGTGCCTCTTTCAAAAACTGTATGCCTCTTTTAAAAAATTCCTGCCCAGTGCCCCTTTCGTTCTAGAGTCAATACTATATTTGTTACATGCAGATCTTCCTCCAACAAATGATACTCATAACCTGTTAGATAATATTCAGTAATGAAAGAAGAGCTCATGGGCCTCCACATTGACATAATTCTGTTAGAAAACTTCTTGGACTTATAACTAACTATGCATGGATCAAATAACTAACTATGCATGGATCAAATTTCCAAAGACATCCATAAAAGTGATATATCAAAATATGTCATTTCTAAAATTATTGACAGAACTGAAAATTCTTTGTTAATGCAATGGTTTTCAAAATAAATCCTACAGCAAAATGTTTCTTGTGTGTGTGTGTCTTTTTTTTTGTAAAGATAATCAATTGACATATTTTCTGAGGTAGTTTTAAAAAAATTGCATATTTAGGAAAACTTGGTGCAGTATTTTTAGACATGTAGTCCCTTTTCAGTTGCCTTTTTTAATATAAATGATCCCCCGAAGTCCCCTTTTTTTAGTATAAATGGTCCCCCGAAGTCCCCTTTTTAAATAAAAATGGTCCCCTTTCCCCCTTTTGGAGGGCTAAAATGTGTTGGGAGCCTTGATATTATAATTGAGACTTAAATCAGAATATTAATTAGATGTTTCATTAATATTAATTTGATTAATTAAAATAATTTTCATTGGTAATATGAATAAAAAAATATCAATAAACAATCGTAATCAATTTTGCAGATAAATTTGTGATGGTGACAGGTAAAATCTTTTTACTTTTCTCAAATTAATGTAGTAATGTTGCCTTTAAAATGAATATATATTAAAAAAAAATTTAATCAACAGTTTCTACATTTAAAAAATCTATAATAACAAACAATATTAATGCATAAACATTTGCCAAATCAATCTTCATTTTATCTTTATTTGAGTCTTTAGGTATAACTTTTACAAATACTTTATAGAAGTAAACGGTACTACTTGATTATCCCGTTGACCAATTTCGCCAAATTAAACAAATCGCCAAACTATTCACCAAATTATACAAATGAAAAAAATATTGTCATTCTAAAATTTTAAGTTAGGAAAATGAATGAATTATAATTTTAAAAAAAATCCCTTAATAATAGGGTTACTTTAATGATAAAGGTCACTCATGGTAATGACGTAACGACATAGCAAATATAAAATTTGATTTATCCGGATTATTTCGGTCAAAATAATACTAAGAACAGTTTACGTGTTTAAATGCAGAATTATTAAATTAAACCATAAGCAAACAGATATTTTTAAGATATTGAATTTGTGAATTAAATGTAAGTATTTTAAATGTAATAATCGAATTTATTAAGGAACATAATAAATATCATGATAACAAAAGACTGTAAAGAATTCAATCCTCTTTATTTAGTCAAGAAACGTAGAAAAAAACCTATAAAATGTATGTAAACATTAGATATAGGCTTGAAGCAAATATAGAAAAATAAAACTATTTGGTGGACAAAAATTTTTGACGGCAGTTGAAACTAATCTGTTATATATTTTTCTTTTAATATCATGAGATAATCATTTATTGACATAATTTTCATTTTAAATAATGAAAGAAAAAACAAATTAGTAAAAGCTTAATAAAAATACAAATAAAATAAATTAAAATTCACATGATGATATAACAAACACGTGCAATGTGTTGTCAAGTGGAAATGACATTTACGATGATCCATAATTGGCAATTAATCTTATAGTTTGGCGATAGTTTTTTGGTCGACATGATAATCAAGTAGTACCAAGTAAACTTTTAAAATTGCTGCAACCTTTTATTCTTTTTTTTTTTCTTTGGGGGGGGGGGGGGGGGGGGGGGGCATGGAGAGTTCTAAGAAAACACATGGATTGGATGAAATTAATATGTATAAGAGAGGGAAGGGTAGAATAATTTTAATTGATTATTTAACTAGCTAACCCGCCCGGCGTTGCCTGGGCCCGAGATAGTTACAATCTCAGAGAAAGGCGTTAACCCCCTCCCTCCCCATACCCGCAAATATAATGAATAATTTGTTCAAGAGAACCACCGTCACCTACATTAACGCGATCATTAAAAAAAGAATTACATTTTTCTGATAATTAGAACATAACGAAGACGCTACGCTAAAATAGCCGGCAGATGACACCCCTTCCTGACCTCAATTTCAAATCTATATCTTAATTAGTTACCTAAATTTTTGTTCATTAGTAAAAATTGGCAATTATTTCCTTTCATTTTCGCAAACTAAATGGAGGGTTCGGCCCGAGAAACAGATCTCTTTGTAGTTCAGTTTTTAATGAAAGCAGATCCCTGTCTGAAACTTTCTCGGATCATTTTCACTGGCGCCGGCAGATTTTTGGCAGTTTTTTGCATAAATAAAAAAAAATTACCAACCGAATTTTTCAAAAATCACATATTTAGATACAGAATATTTTTTTTACATATGCTCAGAAATTTTCAAATTGATATCTCAATTAGTTTTCTTAAAATTCGCTAATTAGTAAAATAATTTCGAATTTGTTCATTTCCGCTTGCAAATCCAACGCACCAGTTCGTTTCTTTCGCCATTTTGATTTAAAAGATGACATTTTAGAAGCGATGGTTAATGAGAATCTAATTAATATGTAGGCTAATTATCAAAATATTAAAATTCTGAGGCTCAGGTGCACATGGGCAGACCTTGGACTATCCACACCTAAATTTCCAGACTTCTAGGTAGGCTAGATTTTGCTAGCCATCGCCAACAGACACACACATAGAGCGAAACTTTCTTTTATTAATATAGATATAAAATATTAATATTAATAAATTTGAAATAGAAAGTTTCAAGAATTCTCACTAAACTATCCGCAGCTCAAGCAAGAACTTAAGAATTGCCAATTTGTAGTGACAAAATTGCCTGTTAGAAGTGTTCTAATTTTTTATTTAATGTTTAAAAAAAAAAAAATCTTATTATCCAAATTTTTATGAGTATTAAAAAAAATGTTTCCTAAGCATGGGTATAATTTTTGTGTGAAAATATTAATATTTAGCTGAAAAAAAAAAAAAAAAACTAATTCATGAAACACTCGACTTTCATCCAAAGATTTCTAACGAAAAACGTCCCTCTAAAATGTTTCAAATAGATGGTGATGGCGCTTGAGTAGGACAGTTGTATCAGTTCTTCTGCGTTAATGACACTTTCAGTTTCGCATTGGCAGATGGCGCTACGTGTGCACGGTTGTATGTTTGTAACGGCAGAGCCGTGCGACCACTATTTCCTTAGAAATCCTTATTTTTGCATCGCTACTCTGGTTTATGTAATTACTTCTGTGAAGAATCGATGCAACCAACCAGTGAACCAACCAACCCAAGAGAATAAAAGCGTATTTTTAATGAGAGTGCTTTGTGCATTTTAATTAATATTTCAGAAAGTAATTAAAATATTAAAATTCTGAAGTAATGTTGCACCAGGAGAGGGTTTGGACTACCTAAATCTGAATTTCCAGCCTTCTAGGTGGGCTAAATTTTCCTAGCCATCGCCAACAGACACACACACAGAGCGAAACTTTCTTTTATTAGTATAGATGTTGCAAATATAGGCAAATTAATCTTTTAGGTAATTTTTCTTACCATTTTCCCCATTGTCATTATACAGGCTACAGACTTGAATCTTGATTTGATCATAGGAAATGAGAATGGATTATCTTGCAAAATGTTTTGTTTCTATTGTTTTTACTTGAACTTCAAATTACTGTTGTTCTCATAGCATAGCAAAATTGATAGCTATTTCTCTCTCAGACTTTGCTACAAAATTAACTGAAGCATAAGGATTGATTTTTTTATAATTATGACAGTTTAAACCAAAGCCAGTAAGTTATTTACTAAAAAATACAAACTATTTAGATTCCTGTTTTAATGATTCATTGAATACTCTAAGGTAAATAAAAAAATAAAATTACGTATTATTAAAGTTGAAATTATTAAAAACTAAAATATATTAATTACATCGCTGTAAATAAAACATATCTATTTTTGCCACTGTGGCAAAAAGTGGCAAAAATGTATTTTTGCCAGGACAGTTTTTACCACCTTTGGCAAAAACGTGCCAACCCTAGCCGGCTACAATAAAAGTACCAAATTAAATTTAAACAAAATGAGATATTGTGGGGAAAAAAAAAAAAACCTTGGACAGACTCTGGTATAATAGAATAGATATTATTTCAATCTGTATTATTATGCTGTTATAATGTATGCCTTAATTAAGTAAACATATTTTCCTTGTTTCAGTGTATGTCTAAATTTGGTAAGGTTATTATTTGTTTGTGATTTACAATTTTGCCTTTGTTTCAATATAATGAATGCATTTGTTGTTTATAGGTGATTTGTGGAGTTACGATTATTTCCAGCAAGAGTTTGTCGTCAGTCCTGAACCCGATCTGGGAGTGATGACTTTGGATCTAAAAAAGGATGTCTGCATCATTTTGGCTACTGATGGACTGTGGAACATGATGTCAGGACAAGATGCTGTTTCTTTGGTCCAGGATGTTGAGAATGAAAATCGAAATCTCATAGCCAAGTTTGGTGTATCAGAGAACACTGTAAGTGTAAATTTAACATGATTTTGTGTCACTGTATTGTTGTTTTTCTTAATTCACAATATCTAGTATAACAATCTAACACATGCTTTGTAAAAAAAATCTCCTTTCCCGTAGAATACCACACACAAAAATTTTATATATACCTACATATTAGGTGAGTTGCAAAAAATCTCAAAACTCTAAGGTAGGACATGTAAAAATGAAGTTTGACAGTTGCTGTTCTGGTATGTACAAAATTAAATTAAAAAATATATATATTTCCAAGGCTCCCATTTGCTACTAAAATGCTACTAAAAGTGACTATTTTCAACATTTGGTGACTATGGCTACTCTTTAAGCCCTAAATCCTTCAAAAGTGACTATTTTAATGAAAAACTAGAAAAAAAAAATGACTTTCCAGCTCTACTATTTTTGAAGAAAACAGACCTTTTATCAGTACTTGAGCTGCCAATTCTTTATTTTTCCTTATCCTGATCACATTTAACAGTGCAATATTAATTTCCATTCAGTTTTTAAAATATTAAAAATTTCATAAAAAAATATATATATATTCTTTCAATCTAAACATGGCACAAAGATGCCAATTGTATTGATTTTATCATGAAACTTCCAGCTTTTAGCTAGGACTCCCATCCATATGGTTAACAGTGTATTTCTCCCTCCTTTTTTTGAAAACTATTTAATCTTTGTCAATGATCCGCTGTCATTTAACTTGCTATGATTTTTTGCACCCAATCTTTCTCCATACACAACATAAATATCAACATTTATGTAATAGTTACTTCATTAAACCTTAAGACTAAAAATAAATAAAACCGCACAATATTTCCAACATATGAGTTTTATTTTATAATTTTAAAGCAATTTTTAAATGGAAAATGTTTTTTTTAATTACTTATATAGCAATGTGGTAAAATTCATTGTTTAATTCTTTGAATTTGTTCATGGTTTTTCCTTTCCAAATTAAAGATATTGTATTACCAACCTTCAGCCAAAGTGTAGACTAAGGATCTGGTGTTCATTTGAGGCTCTTTTCACAAAAAAATAAACATTTTTCAATAGCTTAAAATACAGGTAAAGATATACAAATATATATCATTTGCTTTTAATCTTAATCTACTCTAAAAGTCCAAAATATTACTAAATTTGGGGTTCTTAAAATATCGGTGACTCAAGGCCATTGTCTTATTGGTTCATGCTTTAACCAGATCTTGATTACTGAAGAAAAAATCTTGTTTTCTAGCACAATTATTCAATTTAATAACAGATTTAAAATGTTGAAAATAATAATTTAGAATGTTCTTCTTTCCTGCTTGTTTAGATGGTTTTATTTAAGTCATTGATGGCTATACAATCAGACTTTATTTATGCCACTTTATCTATTTTACATTACATAAATTTCTTAAGAAGAATAGATCAGTTATGCACTCAAAAGTTGCAGATGTCTGTTCTATAATGTTTGGTTGCTTAAGAAACCAACGCTGGAATTTTTCCCTTTCTTTCTTCACTTTAAAAAATATATATATATATATATCGATGACCTTACTGTTTTTACTGGTTAATTAAAAAAAACTTTTATAGTTTTTGAATAATAATAACAAAAAAGAATTCCTGAAAGTCTGCTCTGTACAGGGCTATAAAGTTATATGATTGAATGGATAAAGTATCAAATATATATTGATTGATCTCATTTTTGGAAAAATTGAGATTATTCTTTAAAGAATTGTAAATTTCTTTATAAAGAATAGATAATTTTATGCACACTAGAGATAAGACAAGCTCAGGCTTATTATATCTGAAGCTGAAAATTTTATTTATTCACATATAGATAAAATAAAAGGAACTTTTATTTTTTTTCTTAAAAATTATTTATTTCATTTAAAGTTATTTTAATGCTATTTTGACCAGAATGAAGGGGAAACAAAAATTATGTTCCATTCAATTTTAGAATTCTGTTTCAAAAGAAAATTTGTGATATTTGCAGATTTATGGCTGGCATTGATGGCAAATGACCTGTTGGTATGGCGGCAATCGAAAGAGACGCCAACAATTTGCTTTAAGTTTGATTTTTGTTTGGGACAAATAAACAGTAGGACATTTTTTTTTTATTTGACCGTTTATTTAATTTTTTTATTAAGAGATCTAACATGAAAAGAATATTTTCTTGTGTTTTTAGTCAACCAGTATTAGCTTGAGGGCAAGTAAACATTTTTCTTCCTTTACTTAAGTAAGCATGGAACTATTTCGGCTGCTATTTTTGTACAAATGCTTGTGTTTTAGCTGTTATTTTTAGGTAGATTTCGTAAGAAATACTACCTATTATATTCTCCCCTGAGTTGGAAAAAATTTTTGCAGATCTACGTCGATTATGACTCCCAGAACCCAAAACCACCCCTAGTTCAAAGCTTTCTATCTATGTTACTTTTTTATGGACACGATAGTTTCAATAATTCTGCACAAATCTCTTCGAAACTGATACATAAAATCTTGGTCAAGTTCATTAATGGGCAAAATCAAACGGGGGGGGGGGGGGGGGCTTTTTATGAAAACAGAAAAATCCCTTAACGTCTTAATTATGATGCATATCGAATCCGTTTAAAGTTATTATTACTTCTAGGAAAACAGCCGAAAATTTATGTATGGCAGATTTTTTTATATCATTAAAAATGGCCCCAACGGGGGGGGGGGGGGGGGGGGGGGGGGAAGAGGGACTTCAGAAGAAAAAAAATTCATAACTTCGTCTATTCACAAGATATCAAATCCACTTAAATTTATTATAAATCCTCTTAATATTATCTACAACTTGACAAGTTTTTTATGACCAACTCTTATAACAATATACAGTGGAACCCCGATTTTACGTTTTTCATGGGATGAGAAGAAAAAAACGTACGAAACGGGAAAACGTAAAATCGGGGTCAAATAGAGAAAAATCTTCAAGAAAACAATTTATACAAAAATGAACTTACCAATACCATGTACTCATCGCAATCAATATACTCATCAACATTGATGCCTGCAAGTATTTATTCATCCTCTTTTGTGTAGTCTTCCATAGAGAGCTCTTCCAGCGGCTCTTCACCGTTAATTTCGGATTTTGAAAATTCTCCCTCCAGAAAAACATTCGACATGCATTTTTCCTCTACTCAATTCCACGCCGATGAGATGAAATGAAGAGCATCTGGCACATTTAGCTTTGTTTTCCAAGCATCTTGAAGCTCACCAGAATCAAGTGAAAAAAGGCCTTTTCTTACCAGTTGCTTTCTATAATGCATTTTGGAGGATCTGTTTATTCCCAAGTCACATGGCTAAAGTAAACTGGTACAGTTGGGTGGGAAAAAATCCATACGCACATTCTCTAAATTCAGATTAACATGAGTGCACTGGTCTACGAATAAAATCACTTTTGTAAGCTGATTTTTATATTCAATTTTCTTACAAAATTTTCAAAAAGATTTAGAGTCATCCAAGCATTGTCGTTGGCATTGAAATCTGTCGGCAAACTTTTGACGTTTTTGAAGCATCGGGGCTTCTTGGATTTACCAGTCACAAAGGGTGTTAGTTTCTCAGTTTCGTCTGTATTCGTAAATAACAAAACTGTTAATCGCACTTTTGATAGCTACCGACTGTGACACGTTTCTCCTTTCACGGTGCATGTTCTATCAGGGAAAAGATTAAAAATCAATCCGGTCTCATCTGCGTTAAGATGTCTTTTTTGAGTAATTACACACAAGAGAAAGCAAAGTTTTTTCAATCCATTCCTCAACAACCGCAGTATTTACTCCATCTGCCTCACCACAAATAAACTTATAAGACAAATTATACCTCTTCTTGAATCTGTCGTTCGAACCGTTGGATGTCATGAAATTCTGCATTTTAAGTCGAGAAGAAATTTCAAGAGCCTTTTCTTACAAAATTGAGCCATTCATTAGAATCTTGGCTGAACGTGCTTGTTTAAACCAGTTGTACAAAATATTTTCCAGTTTCTCAAAAAGAGAGATTTTCAATGTTTTTTTTTTTTTTTTTTTTTTTTTCGTTGACAAATTACCCAGTTTTTCATATTTTAATTCCACAGAGATCTTTTGTTTTAGGATGGTTTGTAACGTGGAACAAGCGATACCGAACGATTTTATGAGATCCAATTTAGTTCCTTTGGAAATTTTGGATTTTTCGATAATTTCTGCCTTTTCGGCTACAGAGAAACATTTTCTTTTAGACATCCTACTTTTGACAAATAATAGTTCATCGTTAGTTTCTCACGGGAGTATTAACGGGTAGGGGAAGAACTGTTTTTGATAACAAATAATCAGTTGACCAAGTGGAAATCATTTTTGTTCTTTTGAAAAATTTTCCATGAGTGAAAAAAGAAAAAAAATCCTGAGTTACTTGGCCTAAAATGACGTACCAAGCGGGAAATGTTAAGAGTAAACAACGTAGAATCGAGGTACTTTTAACATTATCGGAATAGGAATTTTCTGGGACCGACGAAAAATAACGTAGGAAGCGGGATAACGTACGAAACGGGTTACGTAAAATCGGGGTTCCACTGTATATATATATATATATATATATATAAACAAAAAAATCCCTGCCGGCTCTGCCTACAGACTATGTAGATTTCGAAGTAGGCGGTTCCAACTGTTGCATCATGGCAAAAAGGTCATTTTTTCTGCAATTCCCAACAAACAGGCGCCCCACGGTCTGCGTCTTCGAAATCTACCTGTGCCTGTAGGCTGAGCCGTCATGGATTTTTTTTTTTCATATTAACCTACTAAATCAACTATTTTTGATGAAATTAGGCAGTGGCAGCCCTGCATTTCTGTGCATTTTATGTCTATTTTTCGCCCTATTAAGAGAATGAGGAAAGAATGTTGATACATGCTTTAATGAGTACCTTTATTCTTTTTAGCACCTGACATTATGCAACCCCTCAAAAGTGCTTGTAGATTGTGCGCTGGAGCGATGGAATCGCCTGCAAGTCAGAGCAGACAATACGAGTGTTGTCACTGTCATGTTAGATCTCGCCACTTCATCCGACATCGCCGTCGGTAAAGAACAACTGACACTGAAAATGAACTACACCCGCAGTTTGCAAGTGTGGAATGTCACAAAGCAGTCTAAAAATACTGTTGATGTTCCCAAGGAATCTGATGTTTCAACTGCTGAGAAAAAGGATTCTGAAAATCACCAGCCAGGTAAGGCAGTGATTTTATTTATAAGACCTTTGATAAATTTTCATTTATGTTTAGAAAATTTTCCTTTAGTTTTTCTAAAAAATATTTAATACTATCTTTTAAGTATTGTAATTTTCTTTTGAAATCTTTCTCCCGTAATTTCATATTTTATGGTCATTTATTCATTTATTTTATTACTAACTAGCAGACATGCCTGTATTTGAGATATTAACCTTAAATATACCTAAAATTATCTTACTGCTTCCCAGAATTACTTTGAAAAATTAAACCCAGTAGAATTAATCATAGACAGTTTTTTTTTTTTTCAATTTGTTAATAATATCCTTCACAAAAGTTATTTTACTTAGCATTCTGGATAAATTTAAAATAAAAATAAGCTAACCAAAATTAAACTTTTATGTCATTGAAAAAATGAGTTAATTTCTTCAGAGAGCAATATTTTGAAAAGAAAAATTGCTCATCAAACAGAATTTTATTAAAAAATGGCTTTTAAAATTTAAGAACATTTTGATACATTCTTAAGTTCAAGTGTTCACATTTTTACAGTGCTCATGTTCCATCAAGTAGTCTACATACATCTGAATGTAATACAGCAGCCCCTTGTTATATTGCAAATGTTGGGAGAAAAGAAAAAAAGCACCATATATTTAAATGTGTGGCATAAATAAGGGCATTAGAAAATTAAGAAGTATGATAATTTTCAAGCATAGTACCCTATATTTGTCTTCAAAGCATTAGTTTATAGGGACTATGTTACAAAATTCAGACTATTAGCCAAATTTAAAAATCATCTGCCAGTTTCCAAAAAGATTAGCCAAAAACTTATTTCTTGTTATTCTGGAAGTCTTGAAGATTCATGTTATGGATAGGGCCTTAAGCAGTACTTAATTTGCACTGGACCTCAGCTCCGGTCGGAATTCACCGGAACTCATAAATACTGTGCTCTGGAGCCCACCGGAACAACACTCTGTGTTACATTTTGCTATTTGACACAAAAGAAATCCTTGGCAAGTAGGATTATCTGAAAATTCCCTACTCCTGATTTTAATGTTTTTGCTCCGTTCATTTATTATATATCATTAAATCTAAATGCATACAGATATAGTGAAAATATATTAAACATTTTCTTTTGCTAAAGACGAAATTGCTTAACATTTTTCAAATAATGTGTGAAACATAAATATGCAGGTGGAGGGGATGTGTGGATATACTACGGTTGTTATTACTGCAGAGTATTAGAGCTCCGGTACTCTTTTTTGTTGGAAATTAAGCCCTGGATTGCCACCGGATTTAGTTTTGTGAATGCATTTCATGTCATAGATTTTATTCTAAACTTTGTTTTCATTTGATTTATTAAGAAAAATATCTTAAGAATTTTTAGTGACATTTGTATCTATTTCTAAAATGATAGGTGTTGTAACAATCGTTCGTCAAATATTTTACCAAAATTGAATTTTTATCACTCATTTTCAGATTTCTTCCCATTTGCTGAAGTGGCAAATGCTGTGGCTGAGGGTAGTTCCTGGTTTATATGCACTTCGCAATTTTCTCAGTAAAATGAATAATTAAGATATTTTTGTCAGTAAAAAGTAAAGTTACTTAAAAAGTGTGTTTAAGGTGATTTTTTTTTTTTCCCAATAGACATGAAAAACTTGATATATCCTAATGAGAGATATTGAGGGACTACTGTATTAAAAAACACACATTGTTTTTTATGGTTGACTTGAAATACTATGTTCATTTCTTTTGCTCATGTGGACTATAGGCAGATTTGGATCCAGGGTTGCGAAAAAGCCAACTAAAATAAAGTAAAAAGACATGCCAGGCTTACTGGCTTACAGTGAAGCATTTTAATTATAAACTGCACTGCACATTTTAAGTATTTTTTAAAGACATTTTATTGAGTTACAGTTTAATAAATAACCTAATTTAAAAATAATGAAGGTATTAATATTGGAATGACACATAGATAAAGCTGCTAGTAATTTGTAGTTAGAATTGCAAATATGTCTGATAAATTTCAAAAAGGTATACCAATTGTTTTATTTAGTTTACACTGGCTTTTAACATTTTTTTTTTCAGTTCTTTACTGCTTTAAATAATTAAATAGGACAATAGTTGCTTAGTTATATATTTTACTACTTAACTAATTTCAAGGGCTATTGATTTATTTATTCATAACTTTATATTTTTCTCATAAATATTTAAAATCATGCATAAATTTATTTAATAAAAATACTATTTATCAATATTAAAAACAGCATTATGAATAAAATATGAATATGCATGAATAACTCTTTTAAATAACAACAAGCTTTTCAAAATTTTATTTCAACAAGTTTTATTTTGAGAACAATTTTTTAAAATTATCTTTTTTGTATACTTATATGTACTAAAATTGCCTTAAATGTTATATTTTTCCCAATTTCTCTTTAAACATTGATCATTCTATGATTTAATCTCTTAATATGGACTTATCTGGAATAAGTTACCTATTCTCTTAGTAGCAGAATTTTTTTCAAATGTATCTTTTTTACAAGTCATCCGAATACTGATTATTAACTAAATATGGATATTTTTCAAGTACTATATTAGATAATTTCATTTATTAAATACATAAAATTATTTACTTTTGGTCAGTTTTAAAAGTAAATAGCAGTATGCGTGTAAGAATAATGTTTTCTTTTTTTTATGTGTGCTGTTTTTTCGTTGTTTAATTAAATATAATCTTTAAAATGCAGGGCTTAATTTCAAAGAAAAAAAAGTACCGGAGTCCTAATATTCTGCAGTACTAACACCTGTAGAGTACCCCTTCGCCGTTACTCTAATCTGTATATTTATATTTCATACATTATTTTCAAAATTTAAAGCATTGTTTTTTTATTTCGCAAAATTTAAATTTAAAATACATCTATTTGCATATACTTAGCTATCCACTATTGCATCTTTTAGTTATTACTACTTTCAAATAGAAACCTTTGCCTAATCTTAATGTTAATAAATCGCAGAATTCTGCGATAAAATAAGCTTAGGATTAAGATTCAGAAATAGTGTTAACACAAAAAATGAATAGTTCGCAGCTATTCAGAACAGAAAGACTATTTCTGTTTGCTCTTTATTCTGATCAAAACAGCATTAAAATGATTTGAAGTGGAAATAAACAAAATTTTGTATTTAAAACAGATTGAGCTCGAGCCTGGCCAAACCCGAAGTCTAATATAAAAATAGAGTCCGTTTCATCTCCATCTCTTATGTGAGCGACCCATTACATCACTTTTAAGTGTTTTGATACAAAATAAGGCAAAAGATTGGAAATAGGTGGGAAAGGAAAGGATAATTTTGGATTCGTTTTTCGAAGCGTTATTGCCCTGGGCTTCGGAGCGCAGTGTTTATGAGCTGCGGTGAATTCTGGCCAATATTTAAATATTTACTAAAAACAGAGATGTACCGGAGCTGGGCTCCGGCACAAATTAAGCCCTGTTAAGATGTATAGCATATGTGAAGTAATATAGAATTTCAAAACACCACCTTGGAGTCTAATTTAATGTATTCTTTTCGATAGGTATATATTTTTCCTTTAGACATATTGCCTTCATAGGTGCCTTTTAGCTGTTGTAAAGACATTTTATTTGATAAAATTTAATAGAAGTTTATAATTTTTTTAATAGAAAACATTTATGAGTGCATTAAAAATAAATTAATGCAAATTTAATGTGAATTGGCTGTAAGCCATCTTTTAAAAAAATAAAAGCCGGCTCTTTCAGGTGGTTAACAACAAAAAACATACTGCTTTTTTCTGTCTAAAATCCGGCAACCCTGTTTGGACCCCAGTTTAAAGTAATCACTCTAAAACTAGCCATGTTTTTCCTTGCAACAATAACAAGTAAAAAATGTTAAATGAGTTAATCACCTGAACAAATTATTAATTAATTGTGTGTCTTTCTAGATTTGGCTGATTTTGAAACTAAATCATCCAATTCAGCGAAAATAGAACAAGGATGTAGCAGCCAGTCTGAACCTGAACGACATACCAGCAGCCCGCTGCAGTCATGTTCAAATTTTCTGCCAGAGTATTTTCCGTCAGGATCATCCAAATGTTCGAAAAAGAATGAGATGGAGGGCATAGAAAATAGTCCTTGCCCTTTCCCTCGATGGAGCAAAAACCCCACTGGTCGCACAAGTCTTTCCAAATTAGCTACGTGGAGTAAAGTGGTGAGTCATCGCCGCATGAGCGATCCATTTCCCCACAGAAACATGGAGCTAGCCCATTCATCTGCAGATGACGTATATTCTTTATCAGACGATGAAGACAGTGATCATTGTTTTCACAGTACATACGTATGTGACACGAGACTTGGCCGGACTTTCCGCCAAAATGACAGGCATTCTTCATTCGAGGATGTCGAAAGTAACACTGGCATAGCCAGTTTCACAAAATCGTACTTCGAACCTAAAAACTCGTCATACGACAAAATATACAAAACAGCTTTGGACCAGCTGTGCACAATAAAGCAGGCGATCAAGAGAAAATATCCCGGAACTGAGATATCTCAGTCGTATGTCAGTAGTTCTGAAAATTTAGACAAACACCAAGAAGGCAGCTCACAAAAGAGAAAACCAGATCTCATAAACCTAAGTACATTGAAAGTAGCTAATATACTCTTAGATTCCGAAAGTTAGAATTCAATGTAGATATTAATTAATTGCATCCAATGCAAATATTTTAATTTATGCAAATTTGTCTGTGATAATCTGTATTAACTTAAATCTGTGTAGTCAAAGTTATATATTTATTATTCTTGTTATATATGTATTCTATTGATGTTATTATAAATGTACACATTTTTTCTTATTTATGATTTTATCACATATATATATAATATATATCAATGTAATGTGTTTTATGTATTTTTAATTTATTTATTCATATCATCTCAAATAAATCAATTTTATTGTATCACCCAGAAGTTGATTGGTCTTTTTATGAAAGTATGTGTTCTCATTTTAAGATTGTTTAAAATACAGTAATCCCTCAACATTCGCGAGTTTCGATTATTCGCGAATATGAAAATGCGGAAAAACTTAACATTGGCGAGAATCTGACTTGATTATTCACGATTTTTTAAAAATTATTATTATCGCTTTCTTTTTCAGAATTTATAGTTGTTAAAGATTATTTCCCCTGTTTTCTGAGTAGATATTTACAAATCAATTTTCAATCGTCAACTGAAAAAGGAGCGAGTGTTGTAGGAAAGCAAAATAGTAACAACAGCAGAATACTCATTGCAAAGGTGATATAATAAAAAGTTGTAAAGGGGGTCAACGGCATCTTCAATCTATTAATTTAAAATGTGCAGGTTCTCGTAAAGATGGAGTTAAAGCTGCACTTAGATAGGAAATAAAAGAATTTCTGAATCATTTAGCTGTATTTAAATATCGTATTTTAATATTTTATCACATACTGACTCACTAATACATTATCATCTCTTTGCGATTTGCGAATAGAGGGAGTCGAAATTACTTTATATAAAAACCTAGGCTTTTTTAGCTGTAAGTATTTCGCCAGTCAGTTAATTTGAATTATCTTCAATCAATAAATTTCATGTATGAACATGTGTGAACATTCACCTTCCACATACATGCTATGCAGAATGTATTGTTAATACATATTATCCTTTAGTTCTTTGAAATGCTGTGCCACTCCAATTAAAATTTTATGGAACGTAACTCATATTTTAGTGCAGATAGATAGACTCAACATTCGCGGATTTGACATTTGCAAGGTTTTCCTGGAACGTAACCCTCGCAAATGTTAAGGGATTACTGTATATAAAAATTGAACTAAAACATGTGCTTGAAAGAATAAAAAAGGTTAGCAAATGATTGTAACAAACTGTTTTTATTAGCTCAAGCACAAATAGAAAAATACAGATTTTGAAGAAAAGAAAAGAATGTGTATTTTAATGATGTTGTACTATTTGAAACATATTGAAATTGATATACAGGGTGTTTCAATGATCATGGAACAAACTTGGAGGGGTGGTGCTGCTGACTAAAACAAACATGTTTTTTTTTTAATGTATGATCAGAAGTTACGTGTTGAGACACGAACATAAAAAATTCATTACCAACATATTGGTGCGCCAGTCCATTACCCCAGTGGCAGAAAGTTCTGTAGCTGTTTGCGACAAGCTTTTAAAATTTCATAATCTGTCTGCAAATTTTACATGTAATTTTAATGAATGAATAATACACTAAAATAGGAATTTTTTATCATTTTATTTAAAATAGGGTAAGCATGATGCACTCTCATTAATTTTGCTTATAACTTTTGATATTGCATATCATTTCATCATCTCACTTCTTGTGGGATTTCTAAAATAGGGAGGATAAGCTTATCCCGGGACCAGGGGTGATTCTGAGTAAAAAAATATTTTCTGAAATTCACAGAGAATTTTGTGAAAGGATCCAGGGGGAGAGAGAAATTTCCCTCCCCTGATGCAGCTACAGAAATCCCTTCTTTAGAAAAATGTCCTAATTAAAGTCCTGCAGATCGGGTTAACTCTGTTTTCAGTTCGAGCAGAGTTTATATTCCTGCAAGTTGGGTTCGGATTAACCCAATTTTTTAAAAGTTAGTTCTGTATATTGTTTGATTTAAAAAATTATGTATTAAACATAGATGTTTGGTCTGAAGTTATGCACTTCAAAGCCTGTTTTTGGACTAGTTTTCTTAATTTTTATGTATTTTTTTTCTTTTTGCAGCAAATTTTCTACATTAGTAAAGGAATTCGGAATTCTTACATCTATTTTTGAATTTTTTATGCAATTTTTAGCATTTTTTCTCGTTTTGCAACGATCTTTAGACATTAGTAAAAAGAACTGAGTTTCAATATTTTAGCAGTCTTTTTATGGAGTAAATGTTTTCAATACTCACAATTATTATTTTCCACAATCGTTTGATGAAAATAGTGTTTTTTTTTTGTTGTTGTTTGTCCTTTGCCGAATTTTGGGTGTTTTTACCGTGATCCTTTGCCGAAATTTGTGTGTTTTTACTGCGTTCCTTTGCCGAAAGTCGCGTGTTTCTACCGTGAACCTTTGTCGAAATGCACGTGTTTTTACCGCGATCATTTGCCAAAATTTGCATATTTTTACCGCGATCATTTGCCGAAATTCACGTGTTTTTACTGTGATAATTTGCCGAAATTCACGTGTTTTTACCACGATCCTTTGACGAAATGTCATTAGTGCAGACAAAAATTGTCTGCATATTTTCTTTGTCGTCGACTATGTTGCCGTCTTTCTGCCACTAGGCCCATTACAAATTGGTTGTCTGCATTTACCTGGATGCCACTTAAAGGGGGCGATAGATTGGGCATTGTGGACCAGTCCGGTCACCAGATTTATCCAGCATCGATTACTTCTTATGGGGGCATCTGAAGGCAATAGTTTACGAGACTCCAGTTGACTTAATTGAGGACCTCGTTGCTAGACTATCCATTGCAGCTGCAAACATATGAAAAATGCCTGGCAAATTTGGAAATGTTTGCCAATCCTTCGACGCTACCAAGCATGTATTACTGTTGGTGGTTGCAATTTTGAGCATTTATTATAAGCATTGCTGCAAATAAGCACTTTGTGATGATGTTGTAAATAAACAATGCTTTTCTTTTCATGTCCTTTTTTTTTGTGTTTGTGCCTCAACGCATCACTTCCAAACATACATTCCTACACAAAACATTTTTTTAATCAGCTGCACCACCCCTCCAACTTTGTTCCATGACTATAGAAACACCCTGTATATTACTGAGGTGCACTATAAGATGCTTACTGTAAAATATGGTGTTCATAGCAGTTATAGATCATTTTCAGGGACACACAAAAGAATTTATTAGAGTACTGTTGTCTATAAGGGATAATTGCTGGAAGTGCATTTTCAGTTGTAGTATGCATTTAAAAACTTTTTATTTTAATTACATGGGTTTGTCTAAATTTTATAGATCATATGAAGGGCTGCACAAAAGTATTTGCAAGTACTACTCTCTATGAACATAAATAACATAAGGGTGATTTTAAATTGTGTTATGCATTTTCCTGCTGAACTACATTTAGTATAACCAAGAGCTGTCTGTAGAATTCAAATAAATATTAATACAGGGCTACACACCATCTATGGATGGTAATTGCTTAAAGTACAGTTTTAGTTGTGTTATACTTTTTTTCGTGAATTAAACTTTGGCTTAATAAGCGGTGTATAAAAATCTGAAGATAATATATAACAAGAATATGCACAAGAATTTGAATCCATCAGCAGATATTGCTAAAGATGAAATTTCAATTGTGTTATGCATTTTCTAACTATTAAAATTCGGTGGCGCAGGTCGTTAAATTTTGCACAACAGTTTATTTAAATATTCATTTCTCAAATTAATAACATAAGGAAATTGGCTTACCTGACAGATAGCTAATCAAAAGCATCTAGGTAATCCAGTCTGGTTATCTGCTGGAGGCTAGAGTGTATTGTATTTTTATTTAAAAGAATATGTGTAGCTGTGATGGGTATAGAAGAGACTAGAGATCTGCATGGGCCGGGCCAAGGCCCGAGAATAAAATTTTCGGGCTTTTAAATTGGGCCGAACTTTTAATTTTTGTATTGCCGGGCTGAAATTTTTTTTTTTTTGTATGGGTTGGGCCTGGGCCTGGAAATTTCAGCCAGTGCAGACCTCTAGAAAAGACTGTATCCTTGAAATCGTTTAATAGAGATTAAAAGTAAGTAAAATTCATATTTAGATTACAATTAATTATCTGTATTAAATATTAAATTTATAAGTATATACAGTTATTATAATAAAATATTGAAGATGCCATAAAAGGCTGAAATAATATAGTATTCAGGGAGCGGATAAAATGGCTTCCCAAGAATTAAATTTAAAGCTAGCGAGAGTTTTACAACATCGTCCCACTGAGCCTAAAATCAGTCTACAGGGATTGAAAAGTATTTAAATGTTCTTGTCTATAAAACAAAAGAAAATTGCAAAGTCAACAATTTTTAAAGTCAGCCACTGAGTTTCAATAGTTCATAGTTCTGGTGTTGGTTTTACAATCTAATTCTGCTGGTAGAAAAACGTGGACAATCAAAGTTTCATTGGTAATGTAGTGTCACCTGGCATCACGAATTTCAGTTAATCGTTATGCTCTGCATATTTCACACCCATTGAAGAAGAAATGTACAAACTTAGTTAGGTGTATTCCTACACTAACTGAACTAAATTTTAACGTACTACATAGTATATATACAAATCTGATCATTTACAAGGTTGCACAAAGGACTGAAAGAGGGTAGACAAAAATGATTTGTATGAGAGGTTGAAATACTCTTTATAGTATTTCTGAAAAGCTAAGTTTGATTTTCCTGTCACTGTAACTTCAAATCCTTAGTTTTATACTAAGAAAAATTTAACTAATTTTTTCGTGGAAGTTTCGAATTTCTCTAGCTTTTCTCAGAACTTTCAAATTTCCCTTTTTCTAAGGAATGGTAAATTTTCCTGACTTTTCCAGTCCATATGAATTTCCCTGACTTTTCCAAGTGGCTAGACACCCTGTCTAATACAATAATGTGCACATAGCTATCTGTAGTTATTTGACAATATTAATTACTGTCACGTGGTTTCGGATTGGTGTGAAAAATAAAAGATTGAAAGTAATTTTGAAAAATAGAGAAGCAAAAATTAATGAAGTTGAAAGTTAAGGAAATAATCTAAAAACTGCCAATCCAAAACAACGTCACGGCTGAAGATTGTATAGTGATATTTAATCCAATAATCGACATAACAGTGAAATATATAGCAAAAGAATTTAAGAACAAGGCTGGATAAACAAATAAACTTCACTAGATAATTTGGAAAATAGTTAAGATATGAAGTAGATTGTTAGATTAAGATGTAAAGTAAATTAAAGTAACACTCACCCATGTCTTGACAAAACAAAGAGGAAACTGACGTATAAAAACACATAGACTTTTATTGACGCATTACACATAAAACTTACACTAGTAAAAGCATATGGTTGGCCAACCGTCATACGACAAATTTGACATTATTGAATTATTCAATAACTTCGGAAGATCAATTCATTCTTCCATAACTATTCAGATCACTATTATTTATAAGGTTAAGAAAGAAATAATATAAACAGATGATAATACACTGTAATCGTATCTGTCCTCTAAGGATGGAAATTAGAAGAATGTTCTTATATTAGGAACTCATTATCACAAGTTGAACCTGAAAGTTCTTTGATGAGGAATTTTTTTATTAATTATTTAGGCAGGAAAATCGCATTGCGGCGACATCGGCACTGGTGAAGACAATGGCTAAGACTAAAGTATCATCGGTCGAAGCTAAAAACAGTCAGTATTAACGGACGAAACTAAGATAGTCAGTGTCATCTGACGAAGCTAAAGACAGTCTATGATTCAGGAAAGTCACTTTGCGGCGATACTGGACCTGCTGAAGAGAATATACTGGACCTGCTGAAGAGAATGGCAGGCTGGATATTATTTTTATCCAAAAAATGAAGTTAGCGTCTCATTCTGAAGAAACGGAGATAATTAATTAAGATTGGAAATTTTTGCTCATTCTCGATAAAGATGACTTCGCGCTGATGGCAGCCTGATCAAACTAAGTTGGAGATTAAGATCGCAGCATAGGAAAAGTTAAATCGATGGCGTGCTCTCAAACAGAGAACCGGCTAAGTTGGCATTCCTCTAAAGATGTCTTTCTCATCAATGGATAATACAGTTACGAAGTCAACGGTAAACTTCTCAAATAAAGAGAGAAGGCTTCGGAGAACTTTTCAGGAACGAAGGACAGCGGTAAGCTTTGCAGGAAAAAGGAAAGGCGCGGCGGGACCCGAAGGTCCGCCGTATTTATAAGACGTGTTTCAGACTTAATCCCTAGCTGACAAGTGATTGAAAACATCGTGCTCAAAAGTCAGTTAGATTTTTGAAAGCAAACTATCAGCCAATGAGCATCGAGCAATATCGAGCGTTCGCTACGCAGTGCAGAGTTGAGATGTATAGAAATCAAAGTTACTCCTGAATGACAACGACGTCGGGAAAATACCCGGATGGACGCTGAGATGGGATAGCATCTCTGCCAGAGTGCAATGAACTGCAAGCTATTTTTTCCGAGAAATCCTGTCATGTGATCGTAAACAACAAGTATTTTGGGGAGGATGCGTATTCAAAATGTCTATATTTCTGCAAAATAAAACGTGCAATCTTTGAAAAGTAAATTGAATAAATACTTTCTCTTGCCATAACTTCCGAACTAAGTAACGTATTTATAAACCGTACATGGATTCTGAATGTAAAAATTTAGCTCTATAGATTGAATATGGTTTTAATACAAAATATTTAATATTTAATAATTATGATTTTCGTTTTTGAACTTTGAAATATTTCATGTTTGTTTGTTATGATACACGGAAAACGTATCTTTTACTGAGAATAATTTTACTAAATATTATATTAATGATTTTAATAATTAAAGCATTTGATTTATTGATTAATATTATTATTTAATAACAGAATAAAATTACTTTAACGAAATATTTGAAAGTTTAGAAAGAAAAAGGACTTTAAAGAAAAATTATTATAAAATTAAGTGGTTAATTAAAATAGATTAATGAATTAAATTAGCATAAATTAATACAGAAAAAAATGTACGGTGGCATAACAATTACTGAGTCTTAAATTAAAATAATGTGCACTAAACTTTTAATATATATATTTTTTATATTAATTATAACATAGAAAATAATCTTGCTAGTATTATTAAACCTTTTGCTACAATAATTTAATAAGTTTTCTTTCTTTTTTTCCTCCCCTGATCAAAGTACTTACAGTGATTCTAAGAATAAATATTTATTTTGACAGTATTAATACTTAATTTTGACATTATAAATGAAGAGAACATATTGTAAATTTGCAACAATAATAGTGTTTAAACTACAAGAAATACTAAAACAAGAAGAACTATTAATTTAGGAAGAAATAATTCAGTTTTTAAATCAATCATTATTTGGTATCTGACAAGCATTTTTATTATTATTAAACTAAAATGCTAAGAATTTAGAGCTCTATTTGGTTGCCAAAATATTGCAATAGTCACCTTAAGGAAAGTTATTGGCTATCTCTGCCTCCCCCCGTTTATTTTTTTTTCTTATGTCAGCCAAACTCTAAACATGATGTAATTGCAAGAAAAGATTACAATAGATACAATTAAAAGTTCGGCCCAATTTAAAAGCCCGAAAATTTTATGAAAGAATTTTTGTCAAACATAAATAATAATAAAATTACAAAACCTTCAAAAGGTAAAACTTTATTCACTTTCTAGACTATTAACAGACTGCACTGATGACACAAGATTTTTGTAATCCCAAATCTCTGGTGCCTAGACACTTCTAAAGCTAGAACCCCTTTTTATAGACAAAAAAAAATATTTTTTCAGTGAAAATAAATTATGCCCTCCCACCATTTCAAATTCTAGCTATACTCATGTTTAGAATACCAATTGGTACTTATGTAATTCCTTTGATGAACTTCATCAATTTAGAATTTAGTGATAAAGTGTCTAACTTTTCATAATCCCAACATTTTTCATAAAACTGATGTTGCCACAAGTAAATATTAGAAATCAATAATTTTTAAATGAAAATTTAACGAAAAAAAGATGAATTGCAGAAAACATATACATTATTATATTAACACAAATTAGGAAAAAAAATTTCTGCAATAACAATGAAGATATCAAGTGTGGGAAAATACATAAATACTTACTTTATTTACTATAGAAAATATATATACAAAGTGTCTGGAAACGGTCGAATAACTCGAAAAATATACATCGGATTGAAAAATGGAAAAATACATGTTCAGTAATTTAGAAAAATCTATTTAGGGATATAAAAGTTGCCTTTTTAAAAAAAATATTGAACACGTATTTTTCCGTTTTTCAATCCAATGTATATTTCTCGAATTATTCAACTGTTTCTAGATATTTCAATGGAAACTATTCTCACTGCATTACTCGATTACAGTGCCATCTACGAATTTTCGAAGAAAATGCTTAATACAAAAGTTATGTATTTTTTCCTGTAGAATCCGAATCAGCAATAAAAAAAAAAAGGGGGGTGGGGCCATCATTTAAGATTTCAAAGTTGCTCTCCTTTGTCCCAGAGGGAACTTTGATATCTCCCTAAGTAGATTTTTCAAAAATATTGAACATGTATGTTTCCGTTTTTCAATCAAATGTATATTTCTTACGACCATGTTATTCGACCATTTCCGGACTTTTCAATGGAAACTATTCTCACTGCATTTTACTGGATTACACGAGATCTACGATTTTCTGAAGAAAATGTTCAATACAAAAGTTACATAGTTTTCCCTGTAGAATCTAAATCTGCAATAAAAAAGAAGGTTATCATTTAAGATTTCAAAGCTGCTTCCCCTTTTCCCCCCAAGGAGCAGAGTTAGGGGGGCAACTTTGATATCCCTAAATAGATTATTTTTAAATATTTAACACGCATTTTTCAATCCAATGTATATTTCTTGAGTTATTCGACCTTTTCCAGACTTTTTGGATACTCTGTGTATATATGTATGTATATATTCAATTGCAAATATTAAACAAACAATTTTATAAAGAAAAGACTTTTATTATTGTTGTAATATACTTTTAATAAATACAGTAAAAAGTTAAATTACAAATCATATAAATTAATAAAAAATTTCTACAACAAACATAACACAAGAAAGCATTGGAATTCATATTTTAAAATGAATAATTCATGGTCTTTATACAAAAATTTCAGTTTGTTCAGGCAAATATTTTATTCTACTGCCCAGGCCCAGAAAGGCTTTTATCCATAAATTTTCTCTTGGCAAAACATAACCACCACTGAAATGATAAAATCCAAGGAAATTAAAATATTTATATATCTACATCTATAATTTAACACGTGGTTAATAGAGAACAACAAATTATAAGATCAAAGTGAGTTTCTACCTATATACCACAATATAAGATGATAGCCCATACAATTTTTTTTTATGTGTGCAGGACTGACAATAAACATGGTCTGATCCAGACAAAAAATTAGAGCCCCTTTACAAAATTCAATTTAAAAATAAGAAGTCACTTCACAGAATTCCATTTCATAAAAGCACTCTTCTTAACTTTTTAACACTTTCCAACACAGTTGAAAAGTATTTATGAATTCAGTTTGTCTGTCTGTCTGTGTTGCTCTAACTCTTGTAAATCTAGTTGGATTTCCATGTAATTGATATTATGTTATTGAGGTTTACCAAGGCATGTTCAGTATTGAAGATGAAGTGTATAGCATTTACAGGGGCATTCAAAATAATGTTGTTACATTATGGTCTATGGTAGAAACATCATTTACAGTGTATTTTACCAATGTTACATTATTTCAAACATACTGCAATTGATATACATAGCTGAAGTGCACTACAAGATGCTTACTAATATGTAGACAATTCAACAGAACTACATGGCAGACCAGATACTACTGAAAATAAAGTTATCTGAGTAAAATGTGTCGGATGAGATAGCTCAATAGGTAGAGCGTTGGCAATTTAAGACAAAGGTTCAACACCTCCCTACACATTTTTTTACATTTCCATGCACATTTTTTAAATTTTAGTTCATATGATATCTTTACCAATTACGATTGAGTTAAAAATAATAAACAGTTTTATAGCCTAAACCTATTAAAGTCCTTGCACAGCATATTTAAAAGGGAAGTGTTAAGTGTGAGGCTGTGAGGCATTGTTTTAGTTTAGATTTTATAAAATTACATAATCTATAATTATGTACTAAATTATGCTTTAACTTTAATTAAACATTAAATTAGTTGTATATTGATTTATACTTAATACATTTTAATTCATGCTACCTGTATAGCATCAAAATGACTGTGATGTATGACCAAGGCTTAATTTCTAAGGAAAAAAAGTACCGGAGCCCTAATATTCTGTAGGAATATGTGAAAAAGAAAAGAAATCTATACTTTAAGAAATAAATTTCCTTTAAAATATTCTATTTTTATGTTACGTCTTTCGAAAACTTTCATAAATTTTAATTATATATTATTATTCTTAAGTTTCCCATAAAATTTTTGTTGAATTTTGTGTAGGTGGAAAAAAGGTCAAAAATTAACATCGTTTTCCCAAAAAAGAACTAGATGACGCTACATCCTTGAAATCGCCGTTATCCCCAAGCTGGCGAACAAAAAATTTCGGGAAGAATAAAATCTACAATTAATATTTAAATTTGGCCATTTTTCATGTTTATGAGGAAATTGAAGCATGCAGAGATCCTTTCTTGAATGATTTGTACAATTAATAGCAGTATAACTACACAAAATTAAACCTTTAAAGTTAAAAAATAGACAAACTAATTCAACGCCACTGAAACACATTGCATGAACCAGTCCAGCATGAATAAAAATGCCTGACAAGTCAGCCTATATATTTAGTAGCTCTAAGTAGAATGATAGGACCATTGCATATCATCTGAAGAAAGATTTTTCAAGAAAAGATAAGATATTGTTTGCTGTACTTGATATATTGTTTGCTGTACTTGATATTTTGTTTAATGATTTTATAAAGTTTTATAGAATGACCCTATAGTGAAGCCACCAGGCTGAGTTCCTGGGACCCAGACACTTCCAAAAAGCTGGGTCCTTTTTTACAAAAGTGGGTCCTCCTTTTCAAAATAAGACATTCTATGTATTTAGTAGAAAATAAAGAACTTAGCAGTTCTCTAATGAAGCAATATATAAACTTCCAATTTTGTTTGTTACCTTAATATAAACACAGGTATTGTGTAGAAACATGTTACAAAATATGACAACTATGGTGTATAAAAAAGATTTTGAAGTTTTTTTTTAAAATCTAGAAGCTAAAGAAAGCGGAAACTCACTCACTTTTAGTAGTATAATGACAGACAAATTTAAATAAAATCCTACGCATACAAATGCCTTATATTACTGGCTACTCCATATCTATACTACCAGAGTTCGTACTTAGAGAAAATTACCAAAACATATAGATTACAGCTCATTAAATCAAAATATGACAATGAAATTATTGTATCTTATACCATTTTTACCTGGAGTTGGTTATTTTTAAAATTGAGGTAATTTATGTCTTACTAAAACATAAGATGGAAATTGCATAAAGAAAAATATGCAATTTAACCTTTAAACAAATGTACATAAACATTACCAAAGATTCAGTGGCAAAAGGAATTAAAATATACTAGTGGGTACACGAAAGAGGGAGGGGGGGGGGGGGCACAAAAAGAGTAATCCATGAGACAAATATCAACAAAATATATTTTCATGATATATTTTATCGATTTGTTACCTAAGACAGTAATAATACCTTTTCCATATTTTCATTTTTTTTTTTTTTATAGAATTCTAAAATACAGGGTGTCCGAAAAGTCTCTGTACAACTTCAAAAATTTATTTAAAAAAAATAAATAAATAATAGGCCTACAGCAAAAATAATTACAACAGTGCATAGATAGAGTAACTTAAAAAGTTTTTTCCTACAGCCTTAGTAAACTTCAACATGAGATCCTTTCGTAGCACGAAGAATATCAAGACTATATTCCAATTCAATCCACGAACGTTTTTCATGCTAACATCAACAGTAGCTACTGCTGTTTGGATCTTTTGTTTCAATTCCATGAGACTATTAACTTCTGTTCAGATTTCATCTAACAGTTGTAACTACTGTTGATGTTAGCATGCTGAAACACATGTGGATGGAACTGGGATATCAACTTGATATTCTTCGTGCAATGAAAGGATCTCATGTACCAGTATACTAAGGTAGTAGAAAAAAACTTTTTAAGTTACTCTATGTACTGTTGTAATTATTTTTGCTGCAGGCCTATTTTTTTTTTGTAATAAATTTTTGAAGTTGTACAGAGACTTTTGGGACACCCTGTATAATAATCCTTCATTATTTGTTATTATTAGAAAACTGTTTCTTGGTTGGTATGTGTTGAACCAATTTGGACACCCTATTTAGATTTAGGAATGTTAAGATCTATGTAGTTCCCATATTTGTTTCGCAGGGAGGCAAAATTATTATTTTTTAGCCAACCAGTGTCATTCATGTTTCACTTAACACAAGAACAATTACAAAATCATTCTTACTTTGCTTGGTTTCCCAGATTCAGGATCAAAAACCCTTTCAACTAATCTTGCACCACATTCTTGTCTTAGTTGCTGAAAATACTGTCTCATGAGATCTAGAATAGATAAATAAAGAAGGTTTAATAAAATAAAAAAAACAAGTTAAAATTCAATTATTTTTTAATTATCATGATGTTACAAATTTATGTCATGTTAACACAAAAACTACAAAGAGAGAATTTCTTTGTAGTTCTTGTACTTGATAATTTCTCTTGTTTCTCTCAACTTTAAAAAAATCAAATTTTATGCATATTTAAGTGTTTTCTTAAGTGATTTAAAATCAACATAAAAGGCATTGTAAAATAATCTTAGAAGAAATAATTTATTAACCATATATTACAACTCCAGTAGTATATCTGGTTACCCTGATTAGAAAAAAATATTACAAAATGACCATTGAATGCAATACTGTAAAATTTTTATTATGGAAAAGTCATGTTCAGGTTTTTTTAGTCCATCAGATGGTGCCATTTATGTAGAAATTTCATTCCATTGTTATCAAAACAGCACCATGGCCTTCTTGCTCACCCAATATTACTTCTCTAGATTTTTTCTTTTGGGGTTACAGGAAGGATAGAGTATAAAAAGTTAAAGGACAGAGTGTTTGCAACACCAGTAAAAGATATTGAAACACTCAAGGTCAGGACCGCAGATGCTGTGTCTAGTCTGACACCTCAAATGTTAGGCAATACGTGGCGAGAAATGAAACGCCGCCTTGACATTCTTCAAGCTACCAAGAGTGCTTGCATCGAAATTGACTGACATAAGTACTTGCATTAAAAACTTCCTAAATGTCTTTACAATATATTGAAACAAGCTTATGCCTAATTATATTAGTTTTTCTGCAATAAATTATTGTAATCAGGGATAGACTTTATGACCACCATGTGTTACAGCGTATAATAGGGATGCACAACCTGTGGCCCGCAGATCAATTTCTCCGATCGGACGTGAAAAAATCCCGAATTTCGCCGATCAGGTGCGTAGAATTTTGCCAAATTTCGCTTATCGAGTGCATAAAAATTGCAAATTTTGCCAATCGAGTGCATATAAATTGCGAATTTTGCCGATCAGGTGCGTATAAATCGTAAATTTCGCCGATCACCTGCGTAAAAATCATGAATTTTGCCGATCGCCTGCGTAAAAATTGTGAATTTTGCCGATCAGGCCTGTAAAAATCGCGAATTCTGCCAATAGGATGCGTATCAATTGCGAATTTTGCCGATCAGGTGCGTATAAATCGTAAATTTCGTCGACTGTATGCGTAAAAATCACGAATTTTGCCGACCGGGTCCGTGTAAATTGTAAACTTAGCCGATCGTCTGTGTAAATATTGCGAATTTTGCCGATCGGACGCGTAAAAGGCACAAATATTGCTGATCAGGTGCGTAAAAATTGCAAATTCCGCCGATCGGGGGTGTAAAAATCACGAATTCTGACGAAAGGTGCGTATATATCGCAAATTTTGCCGATCAGGCGTGTAAAAATCACGAATTTCACTGATTGGGGGCCTAAAAATCATGAATTTCGCCGATCGGGCACATAAAAATCGCAAAATTTGCCGATCGGGCGCATAAAAATCGCAAATTTTGCCAATCGGGCGTGAAAAATTGCAAATTTCGCTGATTGGATGTAAAAAAAATTACAAATTTCGCCGATCGGGCGCGTAAAAATCGCAAATTTTGCAGATCGGGTGCGTAATAATTGTGAATTTCACCGAACGTGTGCGTAATAATCGTAAATTTCGTCAATCACTAGGAAAAAACTATGAATATTGTCAATCACGCTTGGAAAAAAAAGCAAGTTTTTTCCATCCTTTCCAACTGAATTAGGTTATGCTGACTAAGGAGGTGGTTGAGTATAGGGAGTTAACCCTCTTTTTGAAATTAGCATTTTTATGAACTTTTAGGCTGACCCCCCCCTCCTTGCCCGAAACAAAATTTTGTCCACCCTATGGATGTTGGCTCTCGACAATCCAGTCATTTTTGTGACTGCCCCTCCTCTTATAAAGATTGTGCACCCCTTTGATATCCACATTTTATGACTGAATATGTTAAGAAGTATACAATTTAGAATAATATATGTTTCTCCTCCTCTCCACCTTCATTCATGAAAGCAGAATTTTTTTTCGTCACTGGCAATCTTTAAAGCTAAATTTATTCCTTCAAATAAAGTCAAGGAGTATTTTCACTCTTTGAAAATAATCTTAGCTACATCTCTTGTATAAATACAAACGTAAACTGTTGATATGTCATTGTCAACAGAACTGAATACGTTGACTGGAAGGAAGGAACCTAGGGGGCTAAATCTACCCTTCCGAAATTTGTTTTTTTAATCTGATCCCCCCCCCCCCCCCTGGTCACACCTCCTCGAAACAAAAATTTTCTGATGGTGGCCCTCGACAACCTAGTCATTTTTGTAAGTGGCCCTTCGCTTAAAAAGGTTGTGCACCCCTAGCATATAACATGCACTTTTCAAAGAAGAAATGTATCAAAATTTACAGATGCATGTTTATCTTGGGTATAAAAATGAAAGAACAAATATTAATAAAAGATAAGCAAAATAATTGATATTTCAATGTTAATGAAGAAGAAAAGAACATATGAATAAGTTGAATGAACAACAGTACGATTACAAATGGTTTGTGGGGATTCAGACAGGCATTAACATACATCCAAGCTTCAAATATGGTTATTTTTTCCCTTTATGGTCACACTTATGATTGTTTAATATTCTTTAGTGTTTTTTTATGCTACATATGTCATGTAGATTTCTTTCTTTTTTTTTTTTTTTTTCATAAAAGAAGGTGTGTATAATATGGTGAATATATGTAAAAAAAAAAGAAAGAAAAATAAAATCTCAAACTGTAGGTGTGCATTATGTGCCAGAGCATGTTATACACAAGAACAGACTTGTATAAAACCAAAAACTTTCTGCGCACATAAATATTGGATCAAAAACTTTCTGCAAATTAATTTAATGTTTAATAAAATTACATGTTATATTATTTTGACGATACTTATTAAAAACAGTTTAAAATAATTACCATTTCAGTTTAAAATTAATTAATATTAATTAAAGAATAATGATTTTGGTTAAAAAAAATAATAAAGCTAAAAATCCATGATAGCAAGAGCTGAATTCTTATCAAATATTTTGTCAATGCATTTAGAAACAGACCAATCCTTAATATTTCCACAAGCATCTGTAATGTCACAACAAGGTTTTGCATCTTTAAACTTTGAATTGTGTGCAAACAGTAAATAAATTTTACATAAAATTGGAAAATATTTTTTTATTTTTTGGTATCTTAAAAAAAAGAAATATATTTCTTTCCTTTTGCAAAGTTTTAAATTTTGCAGAAAATTTTCCGCGCACAGCGTGCGTCTATATTATACAACTCTGATTAAGAATATACAGTATTCAAGTGTTTTAACTTACAATACATCCCTAACTGATGGAGATATTTCAAGACAAATATTTTAAGATTTTAAAAGGATGCATATTGTATTAACAGTCTTTTTGTTCTATTTTACTATCACTTTTTTTTTTTTAGAATTTACTCGCTTTTTGACATCATTACAGAATTGCCATGCTCTACTTTAAACGCTAAATATCAGGAGAATATTGTAAGAAATCAGGAAATGCTTTTAGGTTGAAATCTTATCTTTGAAGATTATAAAACAATTTCACTGTTATTCAAATCCCAAAACCTTCCAAACCTCCTCAAATCAAATTTCTTTTACCTTTTAAAGTCTTTAGATATTTTTTCCATGGTTACTGAACAGTTTTTCCAGGTTTTGGGACAATTTATGACTTTTTTATTGTCTGACTTTTTAAGATCTAAACAATTTTCCAGAGTAGTATGAACCAGGGATGCACCGAATACTGATTTTGGCTGAGTATCGAATATGCAGCAAACAGGTGAACCGAATACTGAATATTCGATCAGCAGAATATTTGATTGAATACCGAATATTTGGAGAACCTATGTTTCAGGGTTTAAAAGTTTTGATAAGTTAAATTTTAAAATAATTTTACATCATATTTAACACAAAGACAATTTTGATGAACAAAAATTAAACAATTAAACTTTTAAAAATTAAACAATTAAACTTTTTAGTAAAGAAAATCTATGGTTTGAATTATTATTTAAGAAGAAATGTCTTAAAAGTGTTTTAATTAATAAAAAATCCAGAAAGTTTCCAGAATCCTCGGATTCTGGAAACTAAAGTAAATGAATAAAATTTTCTTACATTCTAAAACAAATATTTTAAAATCAAAAAGAAATTTTGAAGGAATATTTAACAGTCATGTACTATTTGTTTGCCAAGAAGCAAGTAAAAAAAAGAAAGATTTTTTTTTTTTTTCGAATAGTGGCAACTTATTAAGAAAGTTTTTGAATATAACAGAGGGTCTAAAGATAAATGATGAGTAAAGTGAAGAACAATTATTTCCAGAGGTTAGAAATGTACATGGTGTTCTTAAAATTTAAAAAGAAACTTATCCCCATTATTGTTAAAGTTATACGAAACTGCAAGTTCGACTTGGAGTGAGATACACTGTATTTTTGAGTAAGTGGATTGTGATCCTGGTTTCCCATACAAAAACTGTTTGTCTTGTTACTTATTATAACCCCTAAAAGCTGAGTATTATCTTCCGTTATGTTTAATTGTTAAAAAGAAAACAATATTCATGAACTTGCATTTATGCATCCTTAATTCCTATGAATGTTGTCATTAACAGTTAAATTTCTTAATTGTTACTCAGACTATAATTGTTAGACAGACTATATTAAACAGCAAATAAATAATGTAAAAGCAATCTCTGTTATTTAAATAAGATTCTAGTTCTTAATTTTTCCTGAATATCTTTATTTATTAACAATTAAAAAATAAAAGTTATCTAAGGTTTTTAAAAATATTTTTAAAGATGTTTTCTTTAAGTATTCGAATTGGCCGTATATCTTAATATTTGGGGCAAACCAAATATTCAGCAGATCGAATAGTTTGATATTCAGCTTAACTGAATATTCGGCAAACCGAATAGTTTGCTATTTGGCCTAAGCACATATTCAGTAGTATGGCTGAATACCGAATACATATCAAATATTCGATGCATCTCTAGTATGAATCATGTTACTATATTAGACAGAAATTGCATCAAAATTGTAATGAAAGCAATGAAATAACTTTACCAGCTTCAGCAGGAGATGAAGGTTTCGCATAAACTGCATTGAGAGGAAAACCAGATTCACCCGGTATGTCAAATTTAGCAATGGCAATGCTGTACATTTCTTGAGCACCTTGATTTTTGTTTGCACACTAAAGTGAATACAGAAGTAATAAATAAATAAAGACAATAGTTAATTTTTTATTACATCAGTTAAAACACATAACATATGGAGAAAAAAAAAAACAGTACATTTTACAGAACATTAACAATTATCTGGAAAAATTTTAAGCAACACAATTTTGCTACCCCCCCCCCCTCTCAAATAACATATCTCTAAAGGAACATTATTTTGATAATCAATAAATTGAAATATTGAATGTATCAAAGGAAATGATAACACAAGTATTACTCATTCAAATATTGAGTGAAATTAATAAGAATCGTAATATGTTCTTAAATCTAATGATATATCTTGACCCTTTTATGCATGGATTATTAAAAAAATATATTGATTCATTTTTAAAAATCTTACATTTATTACGAAATCAAAAAACAAACCTCACAGCAAATTTACAAGCAGTAAAAAAATATTATTAAGAGCTATTAAAAAGTTTTTGTGATATTTTAAACTTTTGAGCACATTAAAACATAATAGAAAGTTTTAAAAAAATGTCATGTTCTTGTTGAGATCCAAGAGCAAAAATTCTTTGAGAAAGTCTTCCCTCATGCAGAATAGAAACAAATTTATCAAATGTGGATTTTCTAACTGAATATTTAAAAAGGAAATGATTCTGCTAACTCTTCATGTATTTTACAAGCATTAATGAGATTCATGTTAAGTTTCTAAGATATGAAGGATAAAAAATAAAATAGGAGGGTTATTTTTCAACATAACCTTAAATAAGGTTAAATGCATGAGAGAGTTAAAATTTAAAAAAAAAAAAAAAAAAATTCTTCAGATAGAAACAAATTGGTAAAATGTTGTAACATTCAAAAGGATACAATTTTGAAACATTGTCTGAAATTAGCTCTGTGCAGGCATGAAAATAGCTCATGGGAAAAATTGTGAAAGACTTTTTACACTTATACAATGATGACAAATTCTTGTAATTTAATCTTATTTCAATGGATATTTACATAAAATTCGCATAACTGTATCATTATATGCTACTTTATAGAAAAGCATGAATATTTTGTTTTTATTTAAATTATTGAATCTACAATATTATAATAATTGAAGCAACTGTAAAACTGATAAAGCATTTTTAATTAATACTACAATTTAGAAATTAATTGGAAAATGCATCTAACCATGTTAAACAAAATCAAACCTAACAAAATTTTATCCATTATTGATAATTATACTTAAATTTAGTAAGAAAAAAAACAAACAATACATATAATTACAGACAAATATTGTTAACATGAAATCTAAAGGACCACATTTTTTTTTTTTTTTTTTTTTTTTGTTAACCGTTAAAATAATAGTACCATCTTTCTGTTGGGACTGCATTATTAATTCATTTTAAGCAAAAAATTTACATTAAGCGATTTAATGCTAACAATGCTTGACTGCATATAGATTGCAAAGATGAAACTCAATACACACTAATTTTAATAAAGTTAGATACTAAAATCAGGACGTCTAATCCTCCTTCAGCTACATCATTTCACAGGGATTTACAGCTTTATCTGGATAAAAATCTGCTAAATTGGATCTGTACCGTTTTACCATTAATGAATCATTAACAGTATCAGTGGATAAACAGTTACATGTGTAATTTTTTATTAAAATAAACTGACATGCACTTTTCACATTCAGCAGTGCTAAATGGAAGGTTCAGTATAAAGTTTAGAAGTTTGCATAAATTAATATATTCATTTGGATTCATACACTCTGCTAAAAATAGCTGCCAAACTGTCTCACATTAGAGTTAATGTTTGGTGTGAGACCAAATTTTCAAAAGCCGGTGATTGGCTAAGTTAAACAAAAAAATAACTGTTAAAAAAAGCTGGGCGTCAAATTTGACGCCAAAGAATAATTTTCTAGTCGTCAAATGCTATAATGCAGTTGCATTTGACAGCTAACGACTGCTAATTTTGAACACTGGACAGTAGATTTTTCTCGTCTTATAGAAAAAAAAAGTGTCTATGCTAAATACTTCTGCACTGATGATATATTTATCCCAACACCTTCACAGCACTGAATCTATCCAGAAGTGTTCCTATATGAATGGGCCAAAACATTCTATCCCAAAAAGAATTTTATGCAAAATCTCCTTTATTTTTTTTTTTTAATCTCTGCTTTATCATCACATGATTTTCGTTTTTCAGATGCTCATAGCATAAATTAATTTTGGTCTCACAGTTCTGCAATGTATGAAGAGAAATGCACAGAATGAAACACACAGGTTTGAAAAACAGGTCTGAGTGTTTTATTTCTCAGCCAGTTTCTTCCTCCCATATATGGTCAGTCCAGACTTTTCTCCCAGGGTCCTGTCTTTGTGAAATTGTGAACAACTTTTTACATTTGTGAAAAATTGTGTCATAATTTTGTGAATTTGAAATGACTGTCATAATCAGGTTCTTGTTTATACATTTTTTAAGAAGATATATGTATGTAAAACATACATATTTTCTTTATACATGTAAAAGTGACAGTCAGATTTTACTTTTAAATGATTTAAATTTGTGAAATGTTCTGTTTGGAGACGGTAAAGTTTTGTGAAAAGATCTATTTTTATGACAAAGAAATTTGCGAAGGGTCCTGTTTTGAAATGAAAAATATTGTGAAGTGTCTTTTAAAGAACCCAATTTCTTATTAAATAAATCCTTGCTTAATATTATTTTTGCATTTTTACATTGACTCAGAGAATATCCAAAATTGCTTTCAAAAAGCAAGAATTTTTACTTTTTGAAGGAATTCTTACATGCCTGTCTGTGTGGCCAGGGTTATCGCTACCAATTGCCAATGCACCACATTGCAACAAAATGTTTCATTTGGCGAGAAAATGAAAGATAGAAATCACCAAATTGTGAGAGATTTTTATTTTCTTTCGCCAAAACTCTCAATAATGTTATTGGACGATTAAAAGTTTTCTGTGTAACTTATTATTATTTGTATTTTGATCTTTTTCAGAACTCGTTTGCATTCATAAAAAAATTTGTTTACTTATTTGTTTTTATTTAATTCACTAACATGCTATTTCAAATCCTGAGTTAATGCAGGTTTGGTTTCATAAAACTACTTAGAAATAAATCAGGCTACAATTTTTTCGCCCAACTTTGCAAAGCATCTATAATATACTTGTTTTATTAGTTTCTATAGCTAATATTTAAAATTAGAAGATTGAATTTTGTGCTAATATATTAAAAACAAGTTGGAAATTCTATGTTAAACTTGACAAATGAGGTGCGTTCATTTTATAACTAGTTTCACAATGTAAAAAAATTGTCCTCATTTCAGTGAAATGAATTATATTATCTGCTATGAGCGAAATCAGCATGCCTTTTTTTTCTTTTCTTATTACGTATGCCACGTTTACAGATGCATTTTTTTTTTTTTACACCAGACAGCAATGCAAAATTCACCAAGGAGATCTTGCTTTGCGAATGATTTCCTCCATGGTTTAATATTTTTATGAATCATAATGAACGAATCTCCTGTGTTTATTGACTCTAATGGATTGAGATATTCGGCTGTTAACCTAATTTCCACTGACATTATCTCAGAATCTATACATTTTTTAATGTAACTCCTCTCTCAAGCAAACAATTTTTTTGAACAATCTTTCTAAAAATGTAACTTTTATGCAATTTTATCCGAAAAAATAATTTTGAATAAAAATGGCTGCCTGGCATATGGGAAAAAAAGTGGTTTGCCCGTATTTGTTTACCTCAGTCATATGACTTGCGCTTTTATTATATAGGTTATGTACAACAGGATTTAATAGAATAAAGGAAACTTTTATTAATATCTTTTTATGTTATGATTTGATTTTCATAAAATTTGAAATGACGCAACAAAATTCTGCAACGATAATATATATTAAATTTCAAACCATTCGGTTGGGTAGTTTTTGCGCTGTTACATACAAATGGACGGACGGAAGGACCAGATGACGACTATAGGTGCTACGTATTTATATAATTATAAACTTATCTAATAAATGAACAACGTAAAAATAGCACAAATGAAATACATGTGAAAATGGAATACAGCTGTTTCAGAGCTTCTAAAGCTCCATCCATCAGTGCCAAGGTTAAAAACAGATGTAAATGTTTAGACCATGTCAGTATGCAAGTGCCTCCACTCGCAGCCAAAGTGGAATGGCGATGAGTGTTGAAAAACAAACAGCAGAGTCAGGAGTCCTCACATAATGGAGGAGACCAATGAGAAGCGTTCAGCCAGTCTGGATGACTAAGCAAGGAGGAGAAAAAAAAGGGGAGGGGGGGGGGGAGTGAAGAGAGTTAGTAAAAAGAAAGGTAGCCAGACATTTGAAAAATTTGGTGGACTGGACAATGAACATATCATTAACCAAGTTGTTTGAATTCTCCCATATATGATAAGCCTCTAAATATCAAGATTTTAAATCGATAAGCATTTCTGAATTATTAAATTTTTGGAAAAATCAAAGTTGTGATTGTTAGACTAGCAATGGTTAGCAATTGTGGTGTGCTTAATGTCACAATTTTTAACATTGGTTTTATGTTCCCCTAAGCGGACCTTAAGAGGTCACTTAATTTGTCCTATATACATTTTATCACACTCACAAGATATCTTGTAAATTCCCCTATGTGAAAATCTGTCTATTAGATGTTTGAGATCTGTAAATTTGATTTTATTAAATAATGTATAAATTACTTTAAAATCGAATCTTATCAATTTTATTTTTAAACCAATCTTTTTCTATAACTAATAGTTCAATTTAGACCAACTGCTCTAAAAAGAATTACAAAAAAATTACAATGCACACTGAAAAAAAAAGAGGATATGTTACAGAATTCAAAGAATGATTTTAGAATTCATGTTTCAGCACGATTCCTTGAATTTTGTTATTGTTTTTCTTTAATGATTAACCCAATTGCTAAGGTTAGTCAAAAGCCAGTGAAAACTCTGTGTGGACTATTTTGATCACATAAAAGAAAAACCTACTATTTGTCTTTTTGAATGAAGAGCATGAGGAAGAATTCAAATCGGTGCACATCATGGCTTTCACTGAAATATATGATTGAAATGGATGTGGTAGTACTTCAATACAATCTTGATCACCAGATATTATTCTTCTTGATGATTTTTTATGGGAGTTAAAAAACGTAGTTTACACAAGAACAATGAATTCTGTTACAGATTTGAAAGCCTGCATTACAAATACCATTTCATCAATTACACATGAAAATTGGCAGAATACATGGTCAATATATCAATTATCATTTGAAAATTTTTCATGAGGCTAAATGATTGGATGTAGAAGTCTACTGAATTTTATCTATGAAATGTGACAAGATACTTGTTCTGACATTATATTGTTACATATTTTACATTCATCTTATATTTCTTATAGTAACACTTCCAAATAGGTTATTTTTGAATGGAACAACCTATATTTTCCATTAAAAAACCCTACTAAAACCTCTGATATTTAAGTTTCCTAATTACTCATGGCTTTTTTACTTTCTTCTATCTATAACAGAAGAAAGTATTATAAACAGATTTTTTTTTTTTTTACTTCCAGTTTTCGATGGATTTACACATTTTAGAGGTCAGAGATCACGAAAAATATGTTTATACAAAATGTTTGTCTGTGTGTCTGTCCATCCTCATTGTATCATTGATAAGTGTATGAAGTTATGCATAGAATTGAACCAATTTTTTTTTATAGGTTTGTGACTATGGCCAGTAGGTCCTTCTTTTGGATATATTCTGCCAGAAGGGGGCACAGTAATAACGATTTTGTGCCTTTGTCATTATAGTATCATAAAAAAAAGTGCATAAAGTTATGCACAGAATTGAACCAAATTTTATATGTTTTTGATTATTGCCTGCAGGTCCCATTTGAATTTGGGGCTATTCCGACAAAAGGGGACGCTGTGATAGCAATTTTCTCAATTTTTCATAGTTTTGTTGTAAATCGGCTGCTCATGTACCGTGAAGGTAACCCAGTGCTTCACAAGCAGCTGACGTACAACGAAACAAGGAAAAATATTGATTTTATTGGCACTGTGATAGCGAACTTTGAAGTATTAACATGCATGAGATAGAAGAAAGTTTTTGGATTGGCACATCCGAATAGTTTTTTAACAAAAGCAAAAATTTAATTTATAAACACACATATTAAAAATACATTATATCTAAAATTTGTACAATTTTTTTTCCCAATGAAGTAGCAGCAAGAAATATAAACAAAATCAGACTTAAAACTATGATACACTATCAAATAGTTTTCCATGTATATCACACCTTTGTATAGCATATACACCTTGGCTGTTAAGATATCCTTTGGAGAAACAATTTTGTCAAAAATAAAAGTAAACATTTAGATTTTATCTATAAAAATCTCACACCTATTTATAAAAACTGAACATTGTTTATAAAGTATTGCTTCATGGTTTCATAAGTTTAAATACAAAATTTAATCCAATGATTTCTTCTAGTGACCAATGGTCATATACAGGTCTTAACAAATGCGGTCGCCAGGTGGCCACTGGCGATCAGGTTTTTCTATCTGGCGACCAAGTTTTTGTTCTTCAAACGAAAAAATATTTTTTACTTTTATTTTTAATTTGGCAAAAATAAGTTCATCAAATATAGATTTTAAAATAATAATTTCAGAATTATTTGACTGAATTCGACCGGAAAATAAGGAAAAAATTATTTTCCTGCTTACTATATTTCAACAAACGAAATACCTTATCAGATATGGATTTTGTAGTATTCAACTATCTTGTTATTTGAAGCATTCGAAAATCAGTATTTCCCGAACATGTGGTTTAGTTCAGTCTTTACAGTATTTCTTCTTCTTTTTTTTTAACCAGTACTTTTGATAGTTAGTTTATATTATCTTTCTAAATTAGCTACTATTCTAAACTATGTAACTAATAATACTAAACTATGATTGTTATTATTTTTTCTCAATTTATCATAAGAAAATTTTGTGCTTTTTGAAAATAAGTGATGGGGGAGTAAATATTTTTTTACTGGTGACTAGAAGTTTTTGCTGGCTAGCAGATTTGATCAAATTTGTAAAGCCCTGGTCATATATATATAGGCCAAAGAACATGCCAAATCCCAAAAATTTAGTCATGATATATAGTCAACCTTCGATATAATATCACCATTAGGTACCAGTACGTTCTGACATTAAACACAGAGCCAAAAACTAAGTGCATAACTCTATCTGTTATTTCAGTGGACAGAACAAAAATGGGACATGGGAATTTGAAAAGCAACTATAAACAGAGAGTGACTATATAGAGTGATTATAAACAGGTGATGCTATAGCGAGGGTTGACTGTCTAATTATTATTAAAAGATACAACAAGAATTAAAATAAACATTTAGGCATAATACGCATGTACACACATAAATTCATAAGATTCTTACCTTTTGCAATCTCTTTAGGCATTCTGTTATATAGAGTGTCAAATAGATAAGCACTCGATCAGCTTCACTCTAATAAATAGAAATTTTTTAAAAACTATCATAAAGAAAAAATACAAATTTACATTAAAACTGGACTTTTACATTATCAAAACTTATTTTTTCTGACAATTTATGAGAAAATGTGCATTTCTTACATTTATATTTTTTCAGAAATTATGCAGGTGTATCAAGAAAAAAAAGTACAGTATAACTCTAATTTAATGATAAAGTTTCATGGTCCAGATTCATCTATAGTTATTTTTATGTTGAATGATCCTTGTTTTAATAATACAGGGTTCCTACACAATTTTGGAGAAAAAATTCCCTGACTTTTTTACAAAAATTTCCCTGACCTTTCTTAATAAAAATTTGGCTTACATATTGTCGTAAAACGCTCCTCAATGGAAACCTAACAGTTACAGGCAGTTGCTAATTTCCATAAAAATACATTACTCTAATAGAAATATGCCCTTTCTTTTGCAAAAACTCTTACATGGACACTTATTTTATAGTACCTAATACTGGAAGTTGGAAGCTCTCTAAAATAAGGAGACGATGTTACCTACAGCTAAACAAAAAGTGCAAAACGCTGAAATGATAAGATTTGTAATCACATATTGAAGAAGACAAAGTCCAAGAAAGTTTTCATCCAAGTGACATAACATTTTATTTCAAACTGTAACTTGCAGCATAAAGCTATATTTTGTCTTCATCTGGTAATTAAGTTAGTGGAACTAAACCCTGCCATGCTGATAATTATTTAATTATTGTAGTTATAATTTCAAACCTTGAGATTTATTTTTTGGGGCTCCTAAAATTTTTTAATTTTTGTAATCCCAGATTTTGTATTTACATTACAGAAAATGAAAATGTAATAATAATGCTCAATGTGAATTCAGTTTCCTGTTAAGTCAAAATTTTCAAAAACAAAAGCGCTGTTTTCGTGTAGGCTATGTTGCTCTTCTTTTATTCTAGATAAATGCTAAAAAAAAAAAAAATATGTGCTGGATGTATTTCCAATTTTTAATTATTTTTCAAATTATACTATTGTTGCATAATTTGCATAAATTTTATATGAAAATTATAGTTCAGAGGAATAATTAATTCAAAATTTCTTCATTTATAATGATACCGAAATCCTGGTGTAAAGTAGTACATCAAAAATTCCCTGACTTTTCCCTGACCTCTTCAAATATTTAAAAAATTCCCTGACTTTTTGCCTCAATTTTTGAATTCCCTGACCTGTAGGAACCCTGTAATAGTTTTCCTCAATGACTACTTTGATAAATTTCGAAGACATTAATCACCATTTTCAGCTACAAGAATTGTCAGCTTTTTATCTCTGTTGTTTTTTTATTGACCAATGTGTGATGATGAAAAGTTTGATTTAGAGGAATTTGAAAAATCATACTGTTATGGCATTTATAGTCAGAGTTTTTTATTTATAGATTATGCAAACTATCAATCTCATGTTCCTGTTTATGAACTACGTAATAAGGAAGAATTTTGTGATAAAAACAAGCAAAATCCATTTCATTTCGATTCTCATTCTGACAGAAAATCCGGACAGATACAGCAAAAAAAAAAAAAAAAAAAAAAACTTAATAAGATTTGATATGGATTATATAACACTTTTGTTGTAGCAAATGAAAAACTTATGTCACCAACTATATTAAGCAATGCATTTATCAATAATTTTTAATTATTAAAAGGATATATTCAGGATAAAAAAGTAAAATATTAATAGATACTAGTGGTTGGTTAATTTTTTGAAAATTTAATAAAGAACTTTTATGCAGTTTTAATTTATCTAATGTTTAATAATAACTTTCATTTAACAATGATTTAAAAAAATCCTTTTGTAAGCATTAAATCAAGTTTCAACTACATCATCTTGAACCTTCTACATCGTCCTGAAAGTGTGTTCTTACATGTGCATAGTTGCCAATTCTGATTTTTGAGTACACTATTTCTGAATACAAATATTCTATTTATTTAATGACAGACATTTGCAATTAAATAAGACAAAGATTACAATTCATAAATAGTGTCAGACGTGAATCCACAATTAAACACAATTATATTATATACATAAAACCACTTAAATAGGTCCCAGTAAAATTGAAAAAGCATAATATCATTAAAATTCAGTATTTACATTTACAAAACAGTTCTAAGAAAATGTAATCAAATTTTCAGACTGATTTTAAAATATATAGTACTACATTTTTAACTATACTAATTATTTTTAAAATTAAAACAAAATCCCAAACTTTAGAAATTCAGGAAGATTTATATTATATATTCATAGCAATTTAATAGAAACTGGAGTACAGTGAATGGACATCTAGACGAATTAAAAGCATTAACATTTTTCAACTAACATAAAAAAAATGAAGAGAAACAAAAACTTTTTTTTGAAAACCTTAAATACTTTGCCTCAAACTGGTTGTTAAATACACTTTTAATGCATCACTGAGCTCAGTGATGAATTTTATATCACAGCATTTAAAATCAATTGAAGAAACCCAGCAACACATTCAATGAGCTCGGGAATAGATTTTATTATTTATTAGCATAGAGAAAAAGATGGCTATATATAAAAAAAATTTATATATATAAGTATTAAAGATGGATGTATACACTGTTGATTAATATATCGATTAAAAATATAAATAATACATAATTGTACTTGTACTTTGCTAAAACAGTGTAAAATGGAGATGTTAAAACTTAGTCAAATTATTCCAACAGTTTTGGCTAAAATTTTACAACCATCCTCAGGGACATCAAAGAATAAAACTGGTGAGTTTATAGCTTGAGAGAGAAATGATAAATGGTAGGGAGAAGAAGGGGAAAGCCAAAAATGAAAAAAAGGTGGATGTATCCTACTTTTTTTTATCATTGAAAGCAAAAAAGAATTTGCTATAAGTGGATAATTTGTGTTTTTTTGTATTTTTATCTGAGTCATGCGGATGACAGAAAATGACCTTTTCAAAGATGTTTTTCAAATAGTAAATATTAATATTTTTTAAACAAAAAATACTGTTATAACCGTGAAGGTACTGTGAAAACATACGTCGTATTCTGTTTTTTTGTAACTGCATTGGGGACTAGGTGATTGCGATTTCAAACTGCAGAAAAAATGGAATGTTGATTTACAATGCCTGTTCTTAAAAAACCACGGATTTCTCCAGACATGTGCAGAAGCAATCACCAGGACAACAGAAGCTTGTTAATTAGCATTCAATGAGGATTTTTCATTAATAGTTCAGCTAATTACAGTTGGATTCCTTAGTGAATGGGCGATATAATTTCCCTGGATTTTTCTGCATCGAATGGTACTGGTCTGAATCCTATATACTCTGATTTTCTAGAGCAGATAGAGCTTCAAACAGACAGATACACACAGATTAAAAAAGAAGAGAGATGAGTTCAAAATGAATACAATTCAAATTTACATTATTCTTCATAATGAAAAACTATTTTAATTAAACTGAACACAAAATTCTACTTACTTTAATTTCATACGTCCTAAAGAAGACATTTGCCTTGAAGAAGTACAAGGCTTCATCAATAATATCGTCTTGATCAAATTCTAGAATTAAAATTCAATACAGAAAGAATATAATCGTCAAATTGACATTTTAGAATTATAACAATGATTTTGATTAAATGTTAAAGTTAATAATAGAATATTTAATTTAAATGATACACTATACCTTGTTTGGGTGCAGGACCTCTGTAGTTTGTTTTAATAGGCAGGAGTGCCAGATTCCCTATCAACTGATTAGATTTCAGCTGTGAGTGATAGGCCTAAAAATTGAAAAAAATGATAAAATTAAAATATTATAAAGCTTTTCTAACTCCCTGCTTGAGGAAGCATCACTTGATTTATTTTAAACTAATTTTTTTTTTTTTTTTTTAAATGACAAGACAAAGAAGAAATCAATGGGTCATGTCAAATCAACCAGTGAGTGACTCAACCTGACCATTTCAGATTTTGAAGAAACTTACAGGAATCATTCTCCCTGATGATATAAATGAGAATTACTATTATTATTTTTATCATCTCAACAAATTTTCCTACAATTAATTTTTTTAATTTCGAAAAATCATCAGTTTTTGACTTGTATAAATGTTTTCAATTTGGAATTTCTCAAGTTCTATCAAGTAAAGAGAGTTGTTTGACCCCTCGTTTTAAAGATCATTTCATAAGGTTTAATTTGATATACAAATTGACTATGCTTAGTTTAAAAAAATAATAATAATTTAAAATTTTGAAAATAGTGTTTTTTAAAAATTTTGAAAATATATGTTTTTTGTAATATTATAAACTTTAAATTCAGAAAGTTTTAAAGTGGGATCTCAATGGGATCAAAAGACTTCCTATTCATAAAGAAACAAGAATGAAAAATCATGCGTCAAGCATAGATTATGTAGCACTTTCCAACGCTTCCAAAATAATTTTACAAAACATACCGTTTAATAAGCTAAAAGATAACATCTAAGTAAACAATTTGGAAAATGCATAACATATTTAAAAACATAATTTCAGGAATTTCCAACAGATACAATATTCGGAAAAATATCCGAATACTTTTATTCAGCCCTGTATATGATCTATAGATTTGTATATGCTAGGATGCTAAATTTTAGTTTAGTTAGGAAACGCGTAGCACAGTTTAAAATTATCTTTCTGGAGTTTCTGTCAATAAACGGAAATGTGTTCACGAACTTTTGTGCTGCCCTGTATAGGATCTACAGAATTTATACACACCACGTAATAGACAAAAAGCGAGTTAAAATTAAAATCCCGTTCAGTAACTTAAAACGCACTTCCAGGAATTAGTGTTAACAGACAGTAGAGAATTCTTTTGTGTGTCCCTGTAAATGAACGATGACTGCTATACACACACTATTCTGTAGTAAGCCTCTTGTAATGCACCTCATATATATATATATATATAAATTTCAATGCGTTTAAAATAGTGAAACATTATTTAAATAAACCGCAGCCTATTTTTCTCCATAGACGTCATGTAACGGAATTCTTTTGACTGTCCCTGTAAAGTAACTATAAGTGCTATGCACACCCTATTCCATATTAAGCTTCTTCTAATGCACCTTAGTGATATATATAAATTTCAATGCGTTTAAAATACTGAAACATTATTTAAATAAACCGCAAATGATTTTTCCCCATAGACCACAATGTAACGGAATACTTTTGAGTGTCCCTGTAATAAAACTATAAGTGCTACACACTTCCGTTGAAATAGGGAACATGCTATAGATAACGACAATAACATATAAAAATTGCAGAGCAATCCGAGCATATTTACGGGAGATAGAGCACAGACAGACGGCCAGACAAACCGAAGTCATAAGCACTTTTCAACTAGGTTGGAAAGTGCTAAAAACAACTGTTCCATAAAAAAATAGTTTAATATATATAGCAGCGCTTAATGGGTTAATTGGCCCCACCAGTGGCCGAGAGGTTCTGTCTCAAAGCTGGTAGACGGGAGGTGCTGGGTTCAAACCCCTGTCGCGCTCGTCGACCTAACTGTTCGGAGTTTTCTTCGAACCCTGCCGTAAATACGGGTTAGGATCTCCCCACGGAGGGCACTCACCCCCTAGGGCCTATATCCCTCGTGTTGATAATTGGCCGTAATAAATCAACCCAACCCGTTTCTTAATTGCATTTCTGTCTTTATTCCATGTTCGAAACTATAATAGACCATCGAATTCCAGGGAAAAAATAAAACATACACTTTGTAAGTATCTCTCAGTTTCAAACAGCTTTTTTTACGTTTTTTGCTATTACTTATATCTAAGACCAAGCTATGTTGCGTACCCAGGAAAAAATCTTTGCAAAAGTAAGAATTAAAATAAAGTACTTTAAAGTTATAAAAAGCTATTTTTTTTATTGTGATGGAACAGATTTTCGCAATAAGTGTTTCTTTCGAATCATTTGTTTCGTAGGGGGTCTGTACACAAATTTAAAGACTATATTTCATTTGTTGGTAATGTAGCAACGACGTCTTGCTTTCGGGGAGGTACTGCATCCTGTCCCCCGGAGGAAAAAAGAACTGATTGTAAATTCATTTACTTATAGATCCATGCCTGTGAACAATGCTTAATTTGCGCCAGAGCTTACCGGAGCTCGACTCCGATACTTATTTGTTTTTAGTCAATGTTTAAATATTGTTCAGACTTCACCGGAACTCATAAACATTGCGTTCCGGTGCTCAGCAGAAGAGCATTTCTGAAAAATTGAAGCTTAAATTAGGTTTTCCTTTTTCTCCCATCACCAATACTTTGCGTCCTTTCCTACCAAAGCGATTACATACGTGACGTAGCGTGTCACACACGTTAGAGCATGTATCAATCTAGTGCGTTTCAAAATTTTTGTAGGTGCTGTAAATTTTATCTTCCGAGATGCTTATAAAAGATTGTGTCGAAATACAGACGTTTAGTTACTTTTAGCATAGAAAAAAGATCGTCATCGAAAGGCGTGAGGTTCTAAATAAATCGTAATTTAGAATGCTTTCAGCTGTTTCACACCTTCAAATTTCTCATTTATAATAAACTCTTTATGCCGAGCATTTGCATCTTAAATGTTATACAGTAGAAAGCCACTAATCCGCAAAGCTTGGTTCCAAGTGTTGTGCGGATTACAGGCCATGTCTATTTAATCTTTGTTTACATTCAAATTCATTAAATTCATATTTTGGATATTTGATATTGGATTTTTCATATTCATTTTAAATTCATATTTTGGACAAATTTAGATTGCTAATACTAAATAATAAATAAATTACACATTTTAATATATAGATAAAGTAATAACTATGTAAAAAATAATTTATTATTTTTTAAATTTCTTAAATATGGCATCAATTGTTGTCTGTTTTAAGACATTTGGTTTATAGTGTTGAATTTTATCTTTAAGTAAGAGTTCAAAAGCAATATAGATGTATTTTTTTTTATGTGTTTTTCAATTTTATAATTACAATTTAATGAAAAAATAAATTATAAAATATATTGTCTAAGTAAGGACTTTTTATCATTAAAAAAAAAAAAAAATCACAAAAGCTCAAATTGTATTTTATAAGTATTGTATGAAGAAATGAATATATAAAATAATATACTGAATTAAATGTGCTTTCATTTTAAACTATAAAGAAGAATGTTATATGATATATAATACTATACATAAAAATAAGAAAAATGTTAAAATTGGTGAAAAAAATTTTCAAAATTCAAAATTTTGTCACCATTGAAGCATTTTTCAAGAATTAAATTTCTTTGTTTACATTCATAAATTGATTGCGGATTAGAGGCCTTTGCGGATTACAGGTTTGCGGATTAGCGGCGCTCTACTGTACTACATTTCGAGTTTCTAACACTAACAGTTTCAACTAAATCGTAATTTAGAACGCTTTTAGAAAGTTTTCCTAAAATCCGCTTGTATCCGGTGGGGAAAAAAAGGAATAAATTACTTGAAATGTATGTGGAATGAATCAAAGCTGATGAATATATTTTGCAGAATAAAACTGTATTTCTTGAAAAAATAATCCAACTAAAGAGTAAGCACATGAGAAAAAGCCGAAATATTGAAAATACAGCTAAGTCATTGAAATCTGTTTGCATCTGGTAGGAAAAAGAATCAACCAGTTCTCTAATTAGATGTAATCAGTGTAGAGATATGCATATTTCCATGAAAAATGGTATAGTTTACTTGGCGATCAATAACAAATTTTTTAATCACCACTTGGCGAGTGGCGACTAGGGTGGCGATCAATGGCTGATTTTTTAATCGCCACTTTTTAAACTTTAATCGCCACGTGGCGAGTGGAGACCGCTAATTTTCACCTGTAACAAGTAATGTAAATTTTTTTTTTAAAGTCAATTCTTACTTTTTAATCATAAATATATAAAATAAACCCATGCAACATTAATGTCCCACATTATCTTTATAATCATCGTTGCGGTGTTTTATTTTTGTGGCATCACTAATTTGAGGAAAATCTTTCATTTCATTTATGAAAACAATGGGAGAAATTTTTTTCTTCCATATAAAACTAAAATTAATTAATTAAATTTAATTAATGAATTAATATTTGAAAAAACTGTATTAACATCAAGTGTCATCCACTACAAGTTTAAAAAAATGTATTTGAACTTGAGTGGATGAATAGAAAATATTTTATTTAACGATTGAAAATTTGAACAAGATATATAAATATAGAGAGAGTGTGAGCTAATAGTAAAAATTGAAAAATAACAGAAAGAGTTTAATGAAAAATATTTCCCATATCATGTCTTCTAAGATGCCTATGAAACAAAAAAAATTATATAAGAAAAATAAAAGCAAGAGTAAGAAAAATAAGTAAGCCAGTAAGAAAAATAAAAGCATATTTTCAATATAAAAACAATTTTTACTTATTTTATTAAAGATACAAAAAGAAAACAACTATTTTTTTTTTAGAAGTATAGCATAAACTGAGAACATTTAATTTAAACACCACATTAGTGTTTCTAAATACATACATGCATAAATCGCCCCCCCCCCCCCTAAGTTAAAAAAAGCCCAGGGTGCTGCAACTGAGAAAAGGGCACTTTTTCTTTTGATTTTTAAAGCCACAAAAATCAGGGCACTCATTTAGAGACACGATAATGAGTCAGTTTTTACTATGCATGAAAATTTTTTAATACAAAAAAGCAGTAAAGATGCGAATTTGGTTGTGGGACAAGAAGGGTTCTGTTATTTAAACCAAATGCTTTTTACTAAAAAAAAAAAAAAAATAGAACAGATGTGTTACACTCACGCACCGATATTTGGCGACTTTTCGATTGGCGATATCTACAAGCCGACTCCAAACCAATAACTTAATACAATAGCCAAGTTACCATTAAAGGAAAAAATCCCCAAAATTTGGCGACTTTTTTCCTTTTTATAACGGATTTAAAAAAAAAAAAAAAAAAAAACGGTGCGTGAGTGTAAGACATCACAGCCGAAAAAATATCACGGATTGTTTCTCCGTTCTAAACAAGCCAATAATTTTCTTTATAACAAAGCACACTGGAATCCTAGTAAAATAACCATATCAAAAGTGTATGTGGTGTATGACAGGAAATATTTAAATGGGATTGATGACGATTGAAACCATATTTGGCTAACAATAAATTACCGACAATCTTTACAAATTTATAAATATCATGTGCATAAACCTTTTTCAGATAAATTATTTAAAAATATAGATACACATATCTTACAGATTTGTCTTCATTTTAAACAAAATTTAGAAATCTCAGCCCTAATAAAACATTAAGTAATTTCTATCAAGTTTTAGTATTTAGCCCCCACCCACCAAGAAGCATAATTTTATTGTTAATTGCGATAAATATTTTGTAAATACACGAGGAAAAAATAATGAATGCATTATAAATTGCTAATTAATTATGCTCAAAATACTGATGTGAAAATTAATATAGCAATTTCCCACACTATCAGACTGTACACACAACCAAACAGAAATGTAAGATTTTTATATATTAACTAGAACACAAATCTAAAAATAAACAACAATAGTAATTTTTGAGGTGCAATAATTCATATTATAAAACATGATTAATATAAAACAAAATTATACTCACAGGCATTTTAAATAAGCTTATTAAATTGACAGGACGATCTAAAAATTAAAAAGTAAACAACTTTTCAGCACACCTCGTTTCCGGTTCCTTTTAAAATATTGCCACCTTCAACAAGTTAAAAGTTTTAAATATCCATTGGTCGCATGTCGCATTCGTAAAAGTCGAAACTCGTGCAGTTAGTTTTCGCACTAGCCATTCGTAAAGTTACAGTGTCTAGAATAATTAAATATTATTCTAGACACTGTAGTAAAGTCTCTCGGTGCACTTTTTAGTGCGTTTCGAAACTGTGTTCGTAAACAGAATCCAGTGCGTTTAGATTTAGAACTAAATGCACTGAAGAAAAAGTCAGTTTGTTTCGTGCATGAACCACAACACAACACCGTGCAACACCCAACACGTGCTGTAGGCGATAGTCTTTAATAAAAATTGTTGATTTAAGAAAAGTTCGTGAGAGTTGAATTTTCATTTTTTTAATGTATTTCTTAAAAATCCTCAGCAATATTTATTAAAATATTTATAGTAAGCATCAAATGGCAACATTAGACAATATTTTCCCTAAATAGTCTGTCTTTTTATTTTTGTGATAAAATTCCCTCTTGAAACTGAAATATAGCCAATCAAGCTAGTTCTTTAAGGCCTTTGGCAATATTTTTCCCTAAACAGCTTTCTTTTTCCCTGTTACGTAAAATAAAATTCCCCCAGGAACTGAAAAATCAACTGCTGATTGATTGAAAAATTAGCGGCGCTTCATTACAACTGCTCCTATTTGCTATTTATCTTTCGTTTTAATTTCTGTTTTTCCATCTATCTGATATTCAGAGGAAAAGGTAAGTTAAAGATATATCCAGTAATGAAAGATATGCTGTATAATTCCTACAGTTTTTAATTATTACAACAAATTATCCATTGTCTGCTAAAACTGTTTCCTAACTTTCGTTATAGTTTCCTGTGCGCCTGTGCATTTTTATAAGACATAAGTATGGTGCAACTCGGCGATATTTTTCCCAATTTTACTGCAGAAACAACTGAGGGAGAAATCAAGTTTCATGATTGGCTTAAAGACTCGTAAGTTTGTGTTACATATATTTTGTAATAATTGTTCATATGTGATTTTTGTGAAAACATGAGCTTATAACTTTGCCTTTTTATATTTATATATTACTTTATTTTATTTTCTATAATTCACGGGAACTTCACTTCTTTTGTGTAGAAGTATTTTTTCTGAATTTTAAATGACCGGTTCATTTTAAGTGATAAGACCGGCATCTGATGCAATAGCTTGATTAAAGGTCATTTCCTTTGACATTGATATTAATTTCCAGGTCCTAAATCTACGAATGTGCGTCTGTTATCGTAGATTGTTAAGAGATTGAATATATTCAAAAGAAAAATTTAAATTATGAAATACACAATATTTTAATTCTGATTTTTAATAACATAATAATATTTATAAAAAACACATAGCCTTAAATATTTTAGTATTTAAGTATATGTTAATTTTATAATATTAAAAAAATATTTCTTAATTTTAATGTTAAAATGAAATAATAAAAACAAAGGATATTTGATGCATCTCTTAGAAATTGTCGTATGGGAAAGGTGTTAAGCTTACAATCTATAATAAGTCTGAAAATCATACAGCTTAGTGTTCCCATTTGATGTTTTTCAAAGGGTATTGTGCCCTGCCCTTTTCATTTAAACAGCTGATGCACCCTGTCCTTTTTAGACATGGTGAAAGCGCCCTGGCCCCTTTTCCCAGTAGCTTTTTTGCTTCCTCTATTTTTTTTTCAAAATATTTTATTTTTTCTTCTCCTACTGCCCCCCCCCCTTTCCTCCCAGAAATCACATGGACTTTTGAAAACATAAGTTCTGTTGCTCTGATTGACCCATGTGTTGTAAATTCGGCTATGATGTCATACACTCACGCACAGTTTTTTTTAATTGGTTATAAAAAGGAAAAAAGTCGCCAAATTTAGGGGATTTTTCCTTTAATGGCAACTTGGCAATTGTATTAAGTTATTAGTTTGGCCCGGGCTTGAAAATCGCCAAACAACGCTGCGTGAGTGTAAAACATCTGTTCCGTTAATTCTAAATAAATGCAAAAAAAAAAAAAAAGATGCAGCAACTGCATATTGTATTTTCCATTTCAAAATCTTCCTAGAACGGCACATGTTTCCATAAGTGGAATAGTATTTGAAAAATGGAGTTATTATAATCATATTATTTTATGACATTCTTAAAAATACAGCACGGTTTCAGCTTACCTTGATAATGTATGCCAGTAAATCTAGAGGGTGGATTCCCCCCCCCCCCCCCTTTCCATTTTGAAATGCTCTCTAGGGAATTTTCGACTTATTAATGGTTTAAAGTTGAAATCCCCACTCCTCAGAACTGATAAATCCAATGAGAAGTGTCCTTTTACTCAACAAAATGTGCCTTTTTACTCAATAAAAGTGCCCTTTTCAGCAAATTTGCCCTGCCACACTTTTTAAAAGAAATGTGAACACTAATACAACTTATAGAGAAAACTTACAATCTAGCAACTCTAACCATAGGCATACACAGAATTTTTGTTAGAAGGCAGCCCAACTTGTGAAAATTGGTCAAAAATGGCCAAAATACTACTTACTTTTTCAAAGATTTAGTGAAGGGGTAGGTGGACTGTGGACCTCCCCTGCGCGCCTGCATATGATCATGACAGTGGTGAATCTTCTAGGTATGCTAGTCATGTGTTGCATACTCAACAAAAATTATTTAAACTTAAAAACTACTTTAGTGAAAATAATCATTTAACAAATTTTTAACACTTTCCAACATACCGTATTTTTGGGAATATGCGCCGCACCCATCGTAAGCGCCGCATCATTGAAAAATCGGTAAAAAAAAAACAACTATACACGTAAGCGCCGCATCATAGAAAAATCGAAGTCACGATAAAAAACGATTGGCAAAATTGGATTAAAAGTAACAAGAATAGCGATAAAATCTTACAAGATATATGAATTAGTAATAAAACACAGGTTATCTTAAAATAGAATAGGAAAAAAAATACGTACTACGTCAATCGATTATTCGATTATCGTTTTAATCGAACATCGCCGTATGCTGTCTGCTTATGAAATAAATATAATTTATCAACTATTGTAAAGTATACAATAAATACTTTTAAACAGTGAGCTATTAATATTGAACAGAAAATAGAGAAATATGGGTAAGTTAAATATATTTTGACTTTAGTAATTACGTTTTTATATTAAAGATATATTGTGATATGTACTGTTTATGAACTTAATACTGAGATTAAATGAATGTAAATAAAGGTGAAATATGAATGAATGTTAATGAATCTATGTATTTAAAAAGTGTATTTGAGGCAGTAAGGCTAAAAAAACATGAAATGAAGGCTTGTTTTTCACAATATCCAGATTTTGTCATGTTCAGGAAAAAAAATCATTGTACCCGCCGCCCTTGCGTATGCGCCGCATCGCCGATATTTTGAACTTTTAAATACGTATGCGCCGCAGCGCTTACTCATGAAAATACGGTAGTTGAAAAGTGATTATGAATTCGGTTTGTTTGACTGCCTCTTCATGCTCTAACTCGCACAAATATACTCTGATTGGCATGTAATTTTTATATGTTAATGAGATTCGCTATTGAAAATGAAGTGTGTAATATTTATAGTTAATTTACAGGGACACACAAAAGAATTCTTTTACATTATGGTCTATAAGGGAAAATAATTTGTGGAGCATTTTATTTAAATTTCTTATTTAGATATCTCATTTCATTAAATCAAAAAATGAAATTTCTTAATTTTATTTTCTTGGAGTTTCATAATCTATGCCTGTTACATGCAATGTGTTTGTTAAAAAAATATTATTAAGTTTTCGAATAAGTTTCGAATTTCACTGGATGTAACTAAAATTTCTACCCTGCGCAATATAATCCCAGAGATTCTTCATAATGTGATAACATTCTCTCTTACAGTGTTGTCTTTCGTGCATTTCTTACAATGATTGTTTACTGTTTCATAGACAGTGTTGAATTCAGAACCATTTCTATGGAAGGAATTTTTGTGGTTCCGAGGGGGACATTGTAAAGTTCCCCGGGGGGGGGGGGGGGTGTCCCCTCCGGCTACCCCCTGAATTGGTCATAGGTAATGCAATAATGGTCAATGCTAGCCCCGTCTCAAGATAGAGTGGAAATTTTCTCTTTCTTTAAAGGGATTATTCATTGCTGTAATGTCCCTTATTTTCTCTCAGAAAGTAAGGGGTTATTTGATTATGAGGACAAATTTTCTCTTTTTTGCTTAGGGATGCTGCTATTTGCCTTCTGTTGTCTGCCTGAATTTGTTTGTAAAGAATAATAAAGAGATCAAAATAAAGTTTTTTTAATTAATAAGGACTTTATGTTTTAAACATAAATACAAACATCAAACACTTGCTTTCAACGTATATTTCATTTAATTTAAATATGAGCTATTTTTAAAAAACTACATAAATAAATAACTCTTGACGTTTCGGCTATTCTTCATAGCCATCTTCAGGAGAAAATTCTCATAAAAACAAACAGCAAAAAACTAAATAAGTGTTACATAATTGAGAAAAATGCTCAACTGAGAGGACAACGAAATTAACGGAAATTTACTAAAACATATTCAAAAATAGGCCTGGACTATGAACCAGCTACCTTACTGGAAACCATGTTTAACCAAATCAAAGTCCATTCAAAATAGATTTCCAGATAGCAGGAATAGAAAATGATGGATATCATTACAAATTTCATGCTTTCTTAATGAAATCTCTAGAGATTCACGACATATAAGCTTTAAATGGATTGTCTTGTCTGGAAATAATTTTAACATTTTCAAAATCAATAAACTTAATCTGTCCATCAGCAAAAGTCCTTGATAAGGCAGTGGAAAGTTTATTATATTTTAAATAACTTTTGTGCTCTTTAAGTCTTTCTAAGATGTGACGTTTGTATTATATAAAGTTTTTTTTTTTAAATAATACTAGTCGTGTATTCTATTTGGATTTTGAAATATGAAAACTTGCTCTGCCTAAATTTAAATTTTTTATGAAAAAAATTTACATTCTGAAAAGAGGTAAGACCTTGCCCAAAATTTTCTGATTTAGAAAAATAAGATATGACATACATGTTTTCTCTTTGTTTTAAAAAGATGTATAATGTTAAAACATACGTCATTAATGTATCCAGTAGATAGTAATGAAGATCTTTATAATGCACACCTTGAAATGAGAGGTTGTGCATACTGTTATAAATTTTTGTGTTATATAGATCATATTTCATACATCATTAAACTTACCTTGTAAAAATGGCCAAATATGTCTGGAACATATATACAGTACATAGGATTTTTATATTGCATTCTTTAGCATCAGAAGTTGTGCAGTTGAATCAAATTTTTCCGTAATATAGATCATTACACACATTGTTAAATTAATTACCTTAAACATAATCTAAATATACCTGGTTCCAAATATTATATTACTCATTTGCAAAATTTTTTAATTTAATACTAGCAATTTTTTTAGTTAAACTCTGAATTAAGGAAATAATGATAAAATGTCAAACTCAGTACTCTAGAGCAGCAGTTCCCAACCTGGGATATGCATACCCCTGAGGGTACATTGTAGTCCAGTTGGGAGTACGTGAAGATTACATTGGTAATGGTAGAAAATGAAAACAGAAAAAAAAAAAACCCTCTAAACTTTTTGTTTACAAAGCGATATGTCTAAAAGTAAAATAAGCTTTTCACATAAAATCAAGGAAAATGCCTAAACTTAGTAATTGGTTGATCATTTGTTGCTATTATCTTCGCCCACTTCTAATAATATCTTACAATTTCGCATATGTCCGTCCTTTTCTTTTATTGTTGTTTTCTTTCTTGTAATTCTAGAAATTTCTAGCTAAAACATGAATTATATGGAAGTTTCCTGTTTTCGATGATTTCATTTAAAAGCAAGTCATCATTTTAGTATTCCTCATTAGCACAAGCTCATTAACTTGCATTAATGAGTGCAGCTTCATTCCTTCATTGTGAGTGCTTAATTTGAAATATTTAGCATATATTTAGTGTCTTTAGTGATTTTGTTATTGTTTTTTAGCTAAAAATGGATAAGTGGTTGTAAACTAGAATTTTACAGAGAACTGCATTTAACATTTTTAACTAGCATAAAAACATTACTAACGTGCAAAAACAAAAATATTTGGGACGGATTTGGCGTAGGAACTTTGTACTAATAGGGGGAGCCGGGGCATATTGTGGAAAGCTAGTGGTGGGGATCATTTCATTTATAATTTCATTCATTTTGGAGGATTCCTTCATAATGTTTTTCATACTTTGTTTTCACACTTTTCACAAACAGGAGTATAAAATAGAAACATATCAAAAGATCACCAACTCTTTAATCCAGTTAAAATAATTTTTATTAGATATACTTGATATATAGAAACTTAATTTATGGACGATCCCGAATACAATACTCAAATTTAAGGCTTCTCTCACTCCCATTTACCAAAAGTTAAAGTTCTTTCTGTTGTTTTGCTTACAAATTCTTTACAAATCTCTTCCAAATTAATTTTAAAGACGTCCTCTTTATAAATATACAGTAGCATCAAGTGGTTGAGTCTCTGTTGACCCATTGTTGTTCGGAGGTAGGTGTGTTTGAAGCCAGCTAAGAGCACTGAAAAATCTCTCAGCTGTCGCTACTGATGTCGGAATCGCCACAATAAATTCTGCCAAAAGGTAAACTTCAGAAAGTAATATCTTCAGTAATTCCTCCGATGACATAATTTTAATTGTGATCGACCACGCATTTCTGTCAGTTCCGTCTGGGATTAGTGTTGGTAGAAGCGTTAACTGAGCAGAAAGATATGTCAAGTCAAACTCATCAGCATGTATTCCAAGCTTTTGTTTCAGATCTTAAGTGGTTGAATTGTGTCCATGAATATATGGATTCGATCTTTATGAGAGAGTCAAAAGTTTTTTGATCAAATCGTTCTTTTAATTCACTGGGAATAAGATCCAGTGCTTCTCTGAAATTTACTCGCATTTTTTCTTGTTGTCCAAGATGTGCTGGAGCGGAGGGATGGCTTGTCTGCTCATATATTATTGGAACTATCTTTTGTCTGGAGATGCTCGTCATTTTCATTTCCAAATTTAATGTGGACGCTTTTCTTTCCCATTTCTTGTGGAGAGTTTCGAAATGGCTATCCTCTCTCATACGTTGTATGGTTTCTTTTAACGTTGAAACGGCGTTCTTGACACTTGCGGCAGAAAATTCAGTTGTTTGCAGAAGTTTCGCCAAGATTTCGCAAGGACCAAAAAGTTCCTTGGCCATCTTCATGCCAACAAATATCTTGAATTTTTTCAAGCTTCTTATGAAACCTTTAACTTCAACCTTTTTGGTGGGAGGGAAACACCCTTATTGGTCTAGGTAATTTGTAGTAAACCTATAAGACTCCCTTTTTTCTGGTAATCGAGAGGGTTGTAAACTGTGATAAAATGGGTGAAGGCACAAACAAGTGTGCGCACCACCCCCTCTCTCTCTTCTCTTTATTGTTTATTGTGTGAATTTCCTAGAAAAAGTAGACTTTATTTCTTAATTCAACAATGTATCGTAAACAGATGTGGTGCGAGAATTTCTCCCGAGGGAGCTGAGCCCGTCTGAAATATTCCAGGGGGAGCCACAGCTCCCCCGGTTCCTACGCCTTTGGGTTTATGCAGGAAGGGGTACACACAAATGAAAAGTCTAAACGAGGGGTACGTGAACGTGGGGAGAGAAAAGGTAGGGAGCCACTGCTCTAGAGGATAGCAATATTTCTGCAATGTGGATTGCAGGGGCTTTTAACTGCAAAATTCATTGTATAATGGAAAGATTGCGAATCTGTCTAGTATAGAATTTTTATATAGCGTCTTATGATAAAAGGCAAAATTAGCACTTAGCTACAGGCCACAGGGCCACTAAATGAGAAAAAATGGCTATTAAAAAATTGTCTGTCATCGGCCACTTTCCTACAAGGAAACAGTAAAAAAAAAATTTTATTTCATCAAGGATTCTACTTTTGCTGGTTGAAATATGTTTACATTAACATATTTATTTGGGCAATTTAATTTTAGATTAATACTAATTGAAATTTTAACAAAAGTTTACTGTTTAAAGTATTTTAAATAAAAAAGCGACCACTTATAAAACTGCTACTACTGGCCACTAATGAAATTTCCCACTTTTGCCTTTTACAATATGAGTTTATGATTCCATTTTAGCTAGTTTTATTGTATTATGATGTTGTGCACTGACTGTTTTTCATCCTACTGCTTGGCTGCGAAAATATTCTAGGCAGAGTATGCGTCATATTTTAAGTTGATAAAAATGTTGGTTCAATTTAAAAAATGTAATCAGTCGCGCCGTTTTTGTTGTCACTAAACAGCAATGAAACAAATTGGTTTAAGACTGAAATATCTAATAAATTTTCTTAAAAATTACTCTGTATGTAATTTTGGCAAATATTTTATTTATTTTTGAAACATTAAATCAAATACTGAAATTGAAAATTAATTACTTTAAAATCTAAATGTTACGTCAGTAATATACTGTCTCTTAAAAATTCTTTGTATTTTTAATTTTAGGTGGGCTATCCTGTTTGCGCATCCAGCAGATTTTACGCCTGTTTGCACTACGGAATTAGGGGAAGTAGCAAAACTTGCTAACGAATTTAAGCAACGTAATGTGAAGCTTATTGCACTGTCTTGTGACGATGTGGAAAGTCATCTTAAATGGATAGAGGTAATTTAGTTTTAAGTTCAGTTAGTATGTTGGATCAGAATTGATGTATTTCTAAAAAAGTTTATGTGCTGAAATATTTTCAATTTGATTTTTAATTATAGTCTAATGATTACATAATAACCTTTTCTTGCTTTATGTTTGTTTTCAGCTGTGTAAAAAAATATGTTTTACCTCTTAGTTGTTCCGATAAGTGTAGGTTGCTTTTTTAAAATTCAGCTTGCTTGATTGTCACCAGTTTTTTTAAGTAGAAATATTTGCCTTATTTAATGGCAGATAAAATAATGTGAATTTAACCAGGCCTAGCAGTGCTCCTATAATTCCTATTTTTTTTTCTATAATTTTTGAAAGATGTGTGTAATTGTCTTAAAATTTAAGATTTTAGATATTGCAATTTGAACAAGGAGAGTCATTGTGAAATGAATGAAATCTAAAAGAACATACATAAGACTAGAACTACAAAACTGTGAAGTAACCTGATTAGTTTAACTAATTTTTAATATTACTAATTAGGTTACTTCAGAAAATTTCTGCCTGGAATACTGCATTGTGTTAGGTGAGCTGGTTTTACCTGAGCCTAATCTGACCCCATGTATTTGCTTATTTTTTATTTATTTACTTATTTTTTGCTATGATTCAAGTTGACAAATTTTTTTTTGGGGTTGTTTTTTTTGGATTTTGTACTCATCAGGTTCAGATATATACTTATTTTTTCAGAAGAAAGACCACAGTATTGTTTTGGATGGGAAAGCTATATTTGTACTTCGATAAGAATAAATATATTCATTTTTCTTTATTAATTGGCTGTCTCCTTGATAAAACAGCATTAGAGACATTATTGTAGCTGCAAAAGCTGTTTCCTCATAGATTTTTTCACTTTGATCCCGAGCTCGAACAATGGTACAAAAACTGAGGCCGTTTCAGGCCTGGGCTTGGGCTGAGCTTGTCTGATCTCTAATTGCTCTTAGAAAAAAATTACTGAACTGTGTAACTAAATTTTTTTTATATATAAAGAAGAAAAAGGGAACAACAAGAAGCTGTTGGACAACAAGCGCATGAAGATGTATCCAATGAGAATTAAAAACTGTTGGAAAAAATATAAAAGGAAAATAAAAAAAAGTATTAAAATTTCTGTAAAATCATGAAATACTGTATTAATCCTTATTAAATGAAGGCAACGAACATTCACAAAAAGTACTTAAACAAAGATTTAAAAAAAAAAGAGTAGTAATTGCTTCTTTAATGATTGAATTTGATATTATTTGAATTTCAGCTGAAAAGCTTGCTGCTGAAGCTGAAGGGGGAAAAAAAATCAAAATTAAGTTCTGCTGCATAATTTCTGCAACATAGATGATTTGGTCATTTTTCCAGCACATATTTTTAATTTGATCTTTCTCATCATCCATTCTGCTTTTATAATAGAACATCTATTTTTTTTTTATTATGAATATACAACTTCAATGAACTCTCCAATGAATATATATAATAATAAACCTTTTCCACTTATAAATATAGAATTCTTGCTGGCTGAGTAAATTGTGCTGTTTAGGTTGATTCTAATTGTATTTTGATCTTTTCTAATTTGAATGGATATTTTTTTTTCTAAGAAATTGATCTGTAAAACTGCTTACAGTAATTAAATTGATAAGATATTAAAGTATAAGTTATTTTCATTGTATGTTAATGTGTCCATATTGTATGCACTATAATTAATGCATTTTATTATGTGCATATATATATTTATACACATAAAAATTCCTATATTTCCGAAAAATGTCGCTTCTATTCATGTTTAACAAATTACAACAACCATTGGGAAAATGTTCCAAAAGCTTAATTTTTTTTCCAATTAATTAAAAATATTAATTATTTAAAAATATTCATCAGAACCATCTACAAATAAATGCATTTTCCATAGTTAAAGATGTCGTAGCTTTCTCTGTCATCGCAAAAATATTCGTTTGAACCATCGCCACAGTTATTTAAATGCATTTTCCATTACTATACTTTATCCTTAATATTTTGTCGGGTCCTTCCTACAATAACATTAACTCTTGTTTAGAATGATGTCTGAGCTAAAGGTATTTTGAGGAAATGAAAGCTGAAGACCACGTTTTTTTGCTTGATAAGACTATTTCTCATCCAACGTCAATTTTTGCATTAGGCTTTTTTTCATATCTGATAGTTTGTATCTATCCCTTTTGTAATGATTTTATGCATTTCTATTGCCTATTCAAAGAAAAATTCTTCTAAAGTTACAGAATTTTGTTAAAAACGCTTAAAAAAATAAAGTGACGACGCCAAGAGGTCCATTCTCAACCGAAAACAATAACCATTTTCCCAATGGTTAATAAAGCCAATTACAATATTTTAAAAAACTGGTGAGAATTAAACAATCTGAATAAAACTTTTTTTGCTTACATTGCCCGTGAATATATCAGGCCTGACGATTAAGGGGATAACACTTCAGGGTTCGGTAAATTTTGTTGTGAACTAGACACCAGCTCACAAAACCAGGCGTCACAATAACAGAAGTAAAATTTTGATAAAAACTATATGCCATAGGAATATTGCCATGGAAATGTTGAATTATGGCAGTTAAAAAGATACACAAAATCAAAGTTCACTGTGAAAACTGAATAGATATAACTTTAAACTAAAAGAAAAATAAGTCATAAGTATGATAATGGAAAACTATAAAGAGTAATTACAACAGCCTATCCCATGAGGAAGAGCATGTGCAGCAACCTTTGAACACAACACATCTTTTACAAGAAACAGCAAGGAGTAAATGAAGTGCTGAAGCATGTGCTGATATGTCCTTTTCACTGGAATGTTCAATGTGAAAATGATCATGACTGTCATTATGCAATCGATGAAGTTCGCCGATGCATTCTTCAATCTATGCCAATGCTATCTGGCGATGTAAAGATGAACCACGTCATTTGAATGATGTTATCTTCTTGACTTAGGATGTTTACAAGAATGAAAGATTGTTGAAAGGAAAAAGAAATTATGCTATACGGGAAAGTAACTAAAGGATGTCTAAAATGAATTGAAAGCAAGGATTAACAAAATAAAAGGTAAGACCAATTATCAAGAGTATCTTTATTTTTAACTATGGGGGAAATAAAATGTAACTAAAGACTGAGGCATTGAGACAGTGGGAAAAATGAGTTATTTCTAAACAATTTATATCTTTCCCTACCAACTGTTTGAGATCTCCATCAGGATACTCACTTAAAAATTTGAATTTTGCCCCCTATATTTATAGGTCAATGAAAACCAAAATATTTAATTGAAGTATTTTTGGTTAACTCAAAATTTAAAACACTTTGATCATCAATATTAATTGATTGTTAAATTTGCTGAATTCTTGTATTTATTTTATGTTATGTATACTAACATTCTTTCCTGTAGCATTTGATTTTTATCAGTGATTCTTGCTGTATTTTTTATTATTATTTAAGGATATAAAGGTTTATGCTTGTTTGAAAGACACTGGATTTCCATATCCCATCATATCTGATAAAAAGCGGGATCTAGCTGTGTCTTTAGGAATGATTGACCCAGAAGAAAAAGATAAAGATGGATTACCTTTGACGTGTCGTGCAGTATGGCATTATTTTTTTTTTTAATACTAATTTATTAAATCAAATGTAAAATGTATTGTTATGAAAATGCATTTTCTAAATTTAATTTAAGGTGATATGATATGAACAGTTTAAAATGAAAGTATGGCTTTTAATAAATTTCAAAACTATTTGAATCCATAATTGATATTTTTCAGATAAAAATACTTTTTGATATTTGTGTTTAATGTAAAAATATATATTAAGTAATATGAAAAAATCTATTACAGTGTTCAATTAAAAAATTTTGTTATTCATGTTCTGTGTAGCAGGTAGTAACTTCTGTAATTTGTGAAGACCAGTTTGATACCCTGATTAGTATAAATTGTGTATTTTTTTTTAATACTAGGTGTTTATCATTGGACCTGATAAGAGAATGAAACTGTCCATGCTGTATCCTGCCACTACTGGACGTAATTTCAAGTATGTGCTTTTGTCGTGTAATTGCAAATAAATATATATATATATATTTAATGTCATTTACTTTCTTAAGCCTGAATTGTTGTATTTTATGCTATGCCAGGGTTAGATAGCAGTCGTTAGTCATAAAATGAAACTAAATTTTTTACATTTCACTATCACAAAATTATGCCGATTCGTCAAATTTGATGCCTAGCTTTTTTTTCACTTTAATTTTTGTTTAACAAACACTCTCATTCATACTTTAGCCTAAGTTTTTTTCTCCCACTGTATGCAATTCAAGAGCACCTGATTTCGATAAAAGATCAGACAGTGACATGTGTCATAGACTCCCTTGCACCTGTCAATCACCTCTAAGTTGATTTCACTTTAACCAATGATTGATAAAACTGACCTTAGAGATTATGCCCCTATATTTTTTTAACTAGGCTTATCCCTGGTTATAACTAAAAGGTCAAATTTTCTTTCTATGAACATAATTGCTTGATAATCTGTTTTGTATGCATATTAGCTTTAAAGAAAGAATTATTTAAACATTTTTCTAGAATCCAGATATTATAGTCCAAATATAATAATCCAAATATTGGATATTATTTAACCAAAATATTGGAATCACAGGTTACACGCACAATTACAAAAGACTTTCTGTATGTAAAACAAAATTTTTGGTACATAATTATACAAGAGTCTTGTGCTTATAGAGAACTTTAAAAAAAAAAAAAAGTTTATTTATAGCATTTATATGTTTTTAAAAAGAAAACTGTATCTTGCTTATCTAAAATTTTTAAAAGTTTGACAATATAACACCAAGAAAATAGGATTTCAACAACAACAGCAAAAAAGATTCATATTTATGTTCACTTTATAGAACCTACTATACACTATATATCCTGACAATTTCATGAAAAAAATATCGAAGTTTTTTAACTACTTTGCAAGCAATTTCCCAAAATCACATTTTGAGAAAAATGACTTTAAAGTTCTCTCTTTGAAAATATTCCATATTTAACAACTATTAAGAGTGTCATTGTGTTTTAAAGTGTTCAGAAAGGATTATTCTTTAATACAGTTTGTCCCATAAATAGCACCCAAACTCTGCAGAGCCAGATTTCTTGTTGGAAGTTCATAAAAAATGCCCTAAGAACTGTACCTGTACGATCCATAGTTAATGAGAAAATTACAAAAAACAAAGTATGAAATCACAGCCGATGCAAGAAAAAAACACTTTATTTGACACATTAACAGCAGTATTTGCAAATTATAAAGGCAGATGTTCAAAGTGTCTGCCGTGCATATCAAGGCAGGCTTGAGCATACATGTCGCAATATTCACAAACAAAATACATGATAACCATGCGAAGAATATAATAGTGCTATATATAGCTATAAATATATGCTATAATTAAATAAAATTATATTTATAAAAGAAATCTATTTTCTGTGTATCTTTTATGAAATTACTGTGCACAACATGGGACAAAAATTTGACAATAACTCTTGAAATGTGTATTTTTATCACGCAATCTTGATTTCAAAATTAAATTAAATTCTAAATTTATTAAATTTGTCATTTTAAACCCAATTTATGTAAAATTCAGATCGTTTTATCCCTTCAAAGTATAGGTGCAGATTCCCAAAATTTGTAAGGAGCCAGTGGCTCCTAAACCCAAAAAATCCAGTGGCCACAATTGTAAAACAAACGCATAAAAACAATAGTGTTTATACGGGGTAAAAAACTTTAAAAAAAAAAAACAAAAAAAAAAAACCTCAAGAATTCAAAGTGTAAAGTAATTTGTATAAACATATGTACAACAAAATTTGAATATTAATTAAATCTTAAATCATGTACATTCAGAAGATAAAGTTGGGAAAGATACGGTTTTAAAAAAATATGTATAAGCTAAGCAATCATGATAGCGGGGAATATCATAAAAATAATATTTCTTATTTGGATTTTGCCAGACAAAAGTACATATGAAAGAAAATCCGAATTTGTGAGATTATTTTGCAGTATAAAAATCAAAACACACTTCAAACATTTGTTTATATATATATATAAAGCATACAATGTAATCTATTCATTGAAATGCAATTCGTGTAACATGGAATATATTGGACAGTCTTGTCAAAAATTACATAAGCGGCTAAATTTACATCGTTCTCATATTGATAAATATAAAAATTCTAAATTTCAAACAACTCATAATATTGAATATACTCATTTCAAAAATCATGATTTTAAAAATATTACTATTAAAATACTTAAAATACAAAAAAATTTTACTGAACGACTTTTTCTAGAACCTAAATATATAAGACATTTTAATACTACATATCCTTATGGATTAAATCAATTAGTATACAAAAAATCACATCCTGTATTTTCAGATTTAACTAAATATGAAAATTATAAAAATCTTTATTCCGGATTAAATTTTTCAAACTTAAAAAAAACTTCTAGATCTGGTAGAGGTAAACATAATAACAAAAAATTCACTGATGATATTGTGATTCAACAAGAGCTTGATAATCTTGAGGCACAATTTTGTAATGATTATTGTTGGCTTGCTATAAGAAAACATGTTTTTAGTATAAAAAAGAAATATATAAACCAATATTTCAAGGTATTTAAAAAGAATCAATATTCTCCACATTTTTGTGATATCTTTTATGATATTCTACATTATAGAGCAAACCTATTAAATACAAGTCTTTCTAATAAACCTAAATATAAAACTAATAATACACAATTAATTATAAATTTTTCCAATCATGTATTTAATAATATAAATTTACACAATATAATAAACAACATTAATAATAATTTTCCAATAAAAAATTTTACCATTCACAAGACATATAAATATAATCGCACACTTGGACGTAAAATTTTTAATTACAATTCTTTTGCAAAAAATTTGGTCTCTTCAAAGAATTACCCATGTTATTGTAATGACCCAAAATATCAAAAGTATATAAATACAACACATGGTCATATCATTACTGGTGATCTTAATATTGTAGAACAACCTATTTTACAAAACTTAATGCATAATGGCACAAAATTTCGTCTTCCATATAAGTGTAATATCAAATCCATAATATTGCAGTTTATTCAAGATATTGATTTGTTTATATATAAAATTGCTGTTGATTACAATAAACCAATCGAATATTTCAGTGAATGGAGATTTTCTGTAATTGATAAATTAAAAAATGAAATTATAAAAAATTATCATCATATTACACATGCAGCTTTTAAAAACATAAATAAACATATATCAGAATTACAAAACAAATTTATAATTACTTATGTAGATAAATCTCCAAATAATTATGCTATCATTTGTAAAGAATACTATAAAGTGTTAATTCACAATGCAATCAACACAAGTAATATTTTTAATAAAACTAAATTAAATATTGAAATAAATAACAGAAAATTATTAAATTATCACAAATTACTAAAAATCAAATGTAATAATTTTAATTATCCTTATCTTGTTATAATTCCAAAATTTCATAAAAATCCTATTAAAATTCGCACTGTTACCATCGGTTGTAACACATATAATAAAAATGCAAGCAATTTACTACTTAATATTTTAAAGCAGATATATGATATAACGCTAAAACATAATAACCAACATTGCCTAAAAAATAGTTTTCAACTCATTAATAAAATACATAATATCAATCCGGTAAAATTCATAAAAACATTGGATTTTAATGATTTATTTAATAACATTGATATAAAAGACTTACATAAAACAATGTGTATATTATTTAAAGAATTTAAATCTCAATTAAAATTAAAAGAACATATTTCAGTAAATTTTTTTAAAACTTTACTAAATTTTACATTGCATAATAATTACATTATATATGACAATATTATCTATAAACAATGCCAGGGAATTCCGCAGGGCGGAACCGCATCTAGTATTCTCTCTGACCTTTACTTATATTATTATGAAAGAAATATAAGTCCGAACAATGATTATGTATTTTATCGCTATATTGATGACATTATCATATTTTATTTCAATGAAAAAAATTGCACATCACCACTCAATTTTTATCCTACTCAGCTTAAATTAAGCGAAAATGATTTAATTAATAATAATATAAACTTTCTTGACTTAAAAATTAATATTACTAATAATTATAAATTAATTTTTGATATTTATGATAAGAGATTTGATTTCCCATTTAAAGTAAATATTTTTACCAATTATGCTTCATGTTTACATAAATCTGTTTATAAAAATATAATTATCAATTATCTACATCGTATAAAATACTTATGCTCAGATATAAATAAAAACAAAAATATTAGATATATTCGAGATCAAGCAAAAATATATGGATATCCTATTTTTATGATAAATTCAATCATCAACTCATTTAAATAACATTTATTATATAATTTAAATATAAACATGGTATGTAATAAATTATTGTTTTAGTGTGCGATAACATATAACAAAAGATATAGAAAATAATAATTATAACGTACATTATTACAATTATAACATATTAGGAAATTTAATATTTAATATTTGTTTGAACATTATATACACTTTATGTAGAAAATTACAAATATAACATACATAATTACAATTATAACATATTAGGAAATTTAATATTTGATTGAACATTATTTATACTTTGTATAGTTGTGATTGTGCGTTGCCGATCACCTATGTTTAAGGTATTATTGATGTGCAGTTTTCATACATTTATAAATTAACTTATACAATAACAAATTAAATTATACAATGATAACATTGGTGATTATAACTCATATATATATATCTATTTGCAATATATATAAAAATAAATATATATAGTTTTTATTTTTGTCTATGAATAATTAAAATTAACAAGTATTTTAATTACTGCATTGCATTAATTTGATTGAAAAACAGTAGTAATACTATTAATTATCAACATTATAAATTTTGAGATATTTTGAATTGTTTATGAATTATTTAATTAGATATTTAAATTAATCTATAAATATAAAATATATTTACAATGTAGTATAAATTAAACATTAATTATTTAAAAACAAGTCTAATATATATTTAAGTAGTAGTAAAAATAAAACATTAATTATTTAATAAATGTCTATAATATCAGTGGATTAACACAGCTGGCAGCAAAAATAATTTGAATTAAAATAATATCTCTTTTACATAATATATTCTTGTTAAGAATATCTGAAATGCTGTGCAAGTTGAATTAATTCTGTGTAGATTTATTCATATAGTAGTATTATATTTTATTTGAATTTTGAGTAAAATTACAAGTTAGTATTGTTTTTTAAGGTTTATTTATATAAATAAATCTAATGAATAGTATGTAACTAATAAAGTGGATATTTAACTAAATATTAATTATGAACTATTATAATACCAATAGATGGCGACACTTTGCCTTTCAGGTGGTTGTGGATAGTGTTGTTAATATTGTATTTGATTTGGCTATAGAGGGAGCTATTGATTGTATATTGGTTTTACTTTCAGGAATTAAGGTTGGATGGAGTGGTATGTGTTCACGGATATGGATTTGTTGTAAGTGTATTGAGGCCAGAATTATTTTGAGTGTTTTTGAATCATTTTGTGATTGGGTGTCATTTATGGGGTTGTGTTTTAAAAGAAAGTGTGCTCTCGACTTGTCTTACAAATCATTTCTCTCAACTCGACTTGGTTAACATGTGTGATGCATTGCCGTGTGGATGTGAATATTGTGTAGACGTTGTGACATTTTGGGGATTCTGTATGATTATTGTGAGTAAAGTGTTTTATCTACACTTTGCGCGTTCATATTTCCAAATTTATTGTTTCAAAACTGTTGTCTCGTGGTGATTTGGTGAGGTGTTAATTGCAGTTTTTTGGATAATCGATGTGAGTGAAATATATTGTATTTTCTTAATGGTTTTTTGTTTCCTATTTTGGTATTTCCAGGTTTTAATATTTCCAATTGTTGTCTGGTAATAATTCAGTGTACCTGGATGATTCTACTGATCTTAGCATTATGCCAGTGGAATTATGAAACACTGAATTATTAATTAAAACACATGTGGGTGCATCCAGGCTGATGAGTACATGTGCATGTGTTTTTCCATGTCCAATTCATATTTAATTCTCATGTGGTCCAGTTTTCCATTGTGTGTGGTTCATGTTTGATTTGTTAATCCATTTGTGTTTACTTAATTGCAACTCCAATTTGTGATTTTTTTTTTTTTTTCCCTTTCTCTCTGTTTCTTTTTTCAATATTATTTTGGTATGAGTAAAATTTGGCCAATTACCATTGAAGCATCAGCTATGGTAATATTGTGTTTGCACATGTTGATTATTAGATATGTGGTATTCTGTATACACAGTATCATTGATTATCTCTTTGGACATTTGAGTGGTATAGAACTTGATGTGTTTTTTGAAATTCATAGATATTATAATTATATATATATATATATATATATATATATATATATATATATATATTTAAATCACAGTCTATGTAAAGTTATCAGATTCAAACTGTTACGAATAACATTGCTATTCGAATATATTTAATAGTTTGCTGTGTTAAACATATAATTCTGAAATGTTATTAAAAGATAATAATAATGTTTGTTATGTGTTTTGGCCTTAATCTTTCAAAAAAATATCAACATTTCACGATGGGGACTGGGAATACCAGAAATTGATTACTTTTAAATCACATGGCGACTTAAACGCCGAAAGTTAGTGGCCACAGCAAAAAAATTAGTCGCCACATGGCGACTGGCGACCGTGAATCTGCACCTATACTTCAAAGTATAAATAAAAATTATACAGTAATATTTGGAATTATATGAAAGAAGGATTCTCAAAAACCATAACTAATTGGTTAAAAAAATTAAATTTTAGATTCTACAACAAAATCCATGGATTAATGTAAAATGTGTCATATTGTGTAATTTTACCTTAAAAAAAAAAAATGTAAAGAAAAGATAGCAGCAGGTTATTACCATGTAGATATGAATAGTCTTAAAACTTTGTTGTTCACAGAATGTATTTATTTGCAATTCAATGGTACGTTAGTGGTACATAGGTGTTTGATCATGTTTGGAGTCAGATTACTATAATTCATTTAAAATTATCAGATAACTGAACTTTAATATAAAGGTTGCTATAGAGTTTCAGATTTGTTCTTTCTTTTCTCCACTTAATCTTTTAGAAACAATACTTATATTGTATATTGTACATTTGTACAACAAGATCTTCAGAAATGTAATTTGTTTTAATAAATTACAGGGATTTTTTTTTTTTTTTATATCTATTTTTCTTTTTCCTTTATGAAGCTTTAAAATTATGATTTTCTTTGACCATTCTTTTCTCTCATTCTAAACTACACAAAATTTTCAATGAATGTTCATGCAAGTAATTGTTTCTACAATTAACAACAGCTCTACAAATATAGAGCTTTAAAATTAAGATTTTCTTTGACCATCTTTTTTTCCATTCTAAACTACACACATTTTTCAATGATTCTTCGTGTAAATAATTGTTTCTACAATTAACAACAGCTCTACAAATATAAAGTTTTAAAATTATGATTTTCTTTAACCATCTTTTTTTCTTTCATTCTAAACTACACAAATTTTTCAATGAATGTCCATGCAAGTAATTGTTTCTATGTGATCATCATCATTATTATTGTTTTTCTATATTACATTAATTGTGGACATCTAAACTTCTATACCTTAAAATGTTTACATAAATATGTATGCAATATTCTTTAAAAAGAAATTTAATTGCAGGATAATGCTGATTAAGAAATATCAGCATGTTTTGCAGAAATTTTGTCAAACCAGGAACAAGTTAAGTTGAAAAAGGAAAGGGGAACTGAGTTCAACTTATAAGTTCTATAAAGGGCTGAGCAACGCCATTGAAGTTTTCAGAGTTTCAGGCTGAGCTTTTAGCTTTTATTATGGAAATTTCAGTCTGTAAAGACTTCTTCCTCTGCCAACCAAAATGTACCAGCCAAACAGTGTTTATTCCGGGGAAAAAAAAAAAGTAGCATGGCATACTGAAAAAATTGAAAGCACCACATAAAAATGGCATTGTGCAGTCGTAAAATGGCCAGTCTGTGTGCCATTAAATGCACAGTCATAGAATGACAAATATTTTAGTTCATGCCTAGAAAAAATAAAATAAAAAATATTTGTCACATTCAGGTGGTTTTAAGAAATATAAGAGATGGTAAGGCAAACTACAACAAACAATTTTCTCATAGAAAACCAGAGTCGTAATCCATTTATTCAAACAAAAATATTGAGTCTTCTACCAAGATATAGTACTATAGTCTGTTCCGGGAAAGGATATAACTGAAGTAAACAAATGGGTTTCAGAAAAATCGCCAAGGAGCCACACATTTGGCACAAATCCCTAGATTGGTGAATTTTATTTTCTTATTTCGATTTGAAAAAGTAGAAGCTCAAACACTTCAGACAGTCTGGCGCTTCTGGCACAGCGCCAGGTTTAAGCATTGCCAATCCGCATGTGCATTTGTTTACTTCTGTTATCTTCTTTCAGCGAATGGAGTATAGTCTATTTCAAGTCAAACCCTGATATTTATGCAGACGTTTAAAACAATACTGAAAATATTTTAAAAAAAATTTTAATAGACAGACTTACCTAGTTTTATGTGAAATATCATATTAGAAAAAGAGTTCGAAATGTACAGTAATTCGATAAGTGACATCGTATGGAATTCTGAAATGTGGAGCATGTAGTTCAGCACTGTTTGGATGTAGATGATGATAACTTACATCAATTTTTGTTATATCGTTACATTTGACACAAAGCAAGATGGGTCTATTGAAAATTTCATTAAAATAGCTTCATTATTGTTAAATTTATGAGGAAGAATTTATGTCCAGCTTGGAGTGAAACACTGCCTGTTTTTGAGTGAATAAGTTAATTGCAACCCCATTTTCTACATTAAAATTCCTTCCACCTTTTTAAAGTTTGTCTCATCTTTTTTAAATTTGCATAAATGTAACATTTGTTTTATGTTCTTTCATATGTGTATTTTACATTGTTATATTACATTATTTGTAACTCTAAAATAGTAAACAAAGTATAACTGAAACATGTCTGATTCTAATATTGTTGCTGATTCTAAAATACGTAAAAAGTAGCATTATGAATTAATTTAGATTGGGACATCGATGACCGATGTAGCTTTGAGCTTCATTGCCATTTCCAACCCTATATTGCTATCTGATATATCTTTAAGTAACTTACCACTTTCAAAAATTTGTACATGCGGTAACAAATCTCCCTGTATATTTGAATCAGTCAAAAAAAAAATTTCTTTTCTTCAATTCATTTTTGTTAAGTTGATATAACATAATATTCTTTACAATGTTTATTACAGTGAAATATTGAGAGTTGTGGACTCGTTACAGCTGACATACAATAGCAATATTGCTACACCTGTCAATTGGAAGGTAAAATTTTTTTTTATTTCTTAAGAATTGTTAACTTTAAATTGTAAATTTCTTTTGTGATGGGGCAAAATTTAGTCTCAGATGTCCACCTAATCAGAATCTTCAAAAAAATTTGCTTTTCAATTCTAGTATGAAAAAAAAGGTATTAATCGCTTAAGGTTACTTTGATAGTTTGAATTTTTAATTAATAAACTCTTAACTAATTAAATCAATATAGTTTAAATCAATTAACAATAAACATCGTTCATTTTTGGGTATCTAAGGAATTTCCAAGTACAATAATTTTTATTAACCGAATCTCTAGAAATCTTTTATATACTGAAAAGAGTGGGAGATTTCTATAACCCTCTGCCTACCAGACAGGTCCAATGGCACCGACAGGTACATGCAAAATGACTTTTCGAACCAGAATTTGTTTCATAGAATAAGTTAAATATAAACCACAGAGAATTAAAGTAAATAAATAAGTTAAATCCTTCTATATTAAAAAAAAGTAATCTGGAACTGAGCCAAAAACGATTTAGAAATGGACCAATGAAAATCTGCGTAGATATTCCGGGTTATTCTCATCGCTTTTTTACTAGGGACTTTTTTGGGGAGCTATTACTTTTTTTATAGCCATCCTACGGATTCGAAAATCATACCACTAGACGCGAAATATAACAAGCTTTCAGAAATTAAAAAAATTATCACTGTCAAACAATAAAAACTCAAAAAATCCTTAAAAATCGAGTAAAAAATCTTTTATTGAAAAAGTTATTTTTTTTTTTTATTGTTTCCAATTTCTAAATAAGCGCAAAGGATTATGTTTTATCTCAAATAAAAAATGTATTTGCGCGAGACTATTGAAAACAATAATGAAAGTTTAAAATAATTAAATGATCAAGCGTTGAAAGCAGGAAATAAAGAAAATTACATCATAAAAATTGTGTTTACACATGAATATTAAAAATAAAAGAGATGAATTAAATGAAAAAGCATTATAACCAGTTAAATGAAAAAGCATTATAACCTGATTACAGAAGATAGTCGCCCTTCGTGATATCATCATCATCTTTTTGAAACAGGATACATTTCCAGGTTTTAAGAGGCTGTGAAATCAGAACGGGGGTTGGTGAGCGTAGCGAGCAGGGGCAGAGCCCCCTAGTAGTTTTAAATAAAAATTCTGGTGTAAAATGTTTTTATCGATGTTGAGTAAAATTTCCGGTAGTTCTAAGGTTATGAAAGGCAGAAAATTTTAACTCATTTATATTTGAGAAAAAAAAATTATAAAAATTAATATAAAATTAAAACCCATCCCTGTCACAATTTTTGCTTTATACTAATATTTTATGATAAATAGGCCTATTGACTAAACCTGGGGAGGGGGGGGGGGGATACTTACAGGGTTATCGAACAGTGCAAAAATATATAAGATAAATTAATTTTTGTGTAAAATCAAGTTTAATTATTTATGAAATACTTCAAAGCACTTGGCATGCACAAGCACATTACATTTTTTGCAAAGGGTCAAAAACTATAATTTCTTAATTTTTTTTTTATAAAAAAATTATTAGTGAGTGATAACCAAAAAATTTTAATTAGCTAAAACGAGCAAAAAATATACTGAAAATATTTGAGAAAGCATGCTTTTGATATTTAAAAAAATACTGTGTTTTTGCTGTATCAGCAGGGAATCAGTTTTTTGTTTTAGCTTGCGTTGTTTTTATTGAAATCTTTTCAACTGTATATGAATGTTCCACAAATTAAAAAAAAATCAGTTATTTTTATTTAAAATATTTTTTGTTATCTAGGTTGGTGGTGATTGCATGGTGTTGCCAAGTGTTAAAAACGAAGATCTGCCAAAATTATTTCCAAAAGGAGTTACAGTGAAAGAGGTGCCTTCAAAAAAAAGTTATTTAAGAATAACTCCCCAGCCTTGAAGTACATCGTCATCTAGCAATTGTTAACTTTATAAAAGTTTAAATGTTTATTTTTACATTTGATAATAAATATTTGGGTACCTTAATTTTGTGTTTGTACCTTAATTTACATTTATTGAGATCTAATTATGAATACTAATATAGTAATATCTCGGCTAACAAAGATAATTTTGTTCAGAAATCATATTCATTAAGCAAAATTTTTGTTACCTGAAATGAAATTTCCTGTATAAATAAAACTGAAATTGGCTGTATTACATTAGTACCTGCATAAAAAATAAATAAATCATTCATTAACTGAATCCATATTTTTGTTAATTGAGTCATAAAAACAGTGAAAAAAAATCTTCATTAGCTGAGGTATTATTGTAATTTGAATAAATTATATCATGAGGCTTTGTGCAGTGTTTCAAAGATAATAAAGCAAATGCAAATAAACATACAGAGTTGCTATTCTCTGTAATGTACAGTATTTTAATATATCATTGTGCTATTATTTTTATATCTAAATTATAAAGCAGCGAACAACTTGTTTGTAATCCATCATTAACATTGACCTCATATGGAGGGTGGCAACAACCTGACCACTAAATTTCGCTTTTACTGCATTTTTTTAAACTTCTGAACATTGCTCAGTTTCAATTTGTGCACTGTCAAATAGAAAAGATAATGTATTCATTTATCTTATTTATATTGGCATATGTGCAACTTTTCTTATCATAGGATAGCAATCCCCAGAAACATTTAACTTTTATTGAAGATTTTTTAAAAAGCAAGAACATGGAATTATAGTTACTTATTTCATGTTTTCAAGTCTACTTTTGCTATAAATATATATCCTAAATCTTGTCTAGTCTACTTGTAATTTTTTTACATAAACATATACAAACTTTGCAAGAAAAGTTTAAGCAATTTTCACAAATATTTTTTTTAAATATTTTTTTTCTTTTTGTTATATATTCTAGTAAAATAAGAAAATAATAGTGTGTATAAATTTTAAATATGTTTATTATTTTATATTTTCTAATTTTTATCATAAGCTTTTTTTTTTTTTTTCTTCTTCCCTGCAAGCTGTCCTGCACACAGATTTAGAAATACTATTGCACAAAGAATTTTACAAGAAATCTCTAGGTGCATTTTACTACTTAAAACAAAAAACACAAAAAAAAAAAAAAAAAAAAAATGGTTGGGTGCATTTTGTCAATTTTAAAAGGGACAGAGTACTGCATCCTTAATACAAAATTATGCAACTAACCTTCTAAGTCCTTAAAAAGTGGCCTAGAGAGAACACTAATATTTTATAAATTTATTTAAATATTAATATATGCATATTTTTATTTATGAAATTTTCACTTGTTTTAGTATATCCTCCTAATTTGAAGAGATCCTTTTCACCTAAAAAATGGTATATGATACAGTAATTTTATTGTCATATTTTGATTTAGTAATGTGAAATCTATAAGAATAAAAAACTTTACTGCCGACTAGAATTTATATCTGGCTACCAGATATTTTCAGATTTGTAAAGCCCTGGGCATGCTTGTAATGAATCTTTTTTAATGAACAATTTTTTTTTTTTTTTTTCCAAACTAATTTTCAAAAACAAATTAATAAATAAAAATTACACAAATTTTTAAACACACAATAACAAAACAGAGGTTTATTCTATTCAGTATTACATTTGTGTATAATGTGCACATTTTGAATTATATTTTGATGTGAATGTTGTAGACATAAATTATGGAAAAGAAAAACCTTGCTGAGTTTATCATGAGCAACTCTGTAGTGATTCCAGTAAAAAGTGTTGAATTCAGTTCAGATGATTTTTTTTTTTTTTTTTCTGAAGGGCTTGGGTAAAAAACATGGTAATTGGAAGTTTGCAATATATTTTTTTTCTTCTTTTATGTAAAATTATTTAATTACATCCTAACAACCTTTTAAAAGGACAAGGTTTTTTTTTTTTAATTCAGTATATGCTAATAATAATTTAAAAATAAATATTAGATATGATTTTTAATAACAAAGACTTTTTGTACCCAATAAAATTTATGAAACAATGTTGCACGTAAATTAACTGAAATTTCCAGTATTTAACAAATCAGATGTTTTAAAGGAAGCAATCACAATAGTTTTTGTTTGTAGAAGAAAATGCTTGTCCTCAATCAGTTGACAAGCTGATAGATAACATTTAATTTTGGTGCTTTTGTATTAGCTACATATCATTGGCAAACTTTGGAGCTCATTATCAACAAATACTTTTTAAATCGCACAGTACGATAATTCATGTATGACAGCTTACATATATGTGTACATTATAATGTGTTATACATAACATAACATTTATATACTTATTACATGTATATATGAAATACTTTCTGTTTCATACTGCACTACATTGTACGTATGATGTATGACTTACATGCATGACTTATTGGTATTGTACATATATGTGTGCAACATGTATTGCATACATACCTTACCTTTGGTGAATAATCACTGGAATGCAGCTAATACAAAAGTGCCTTAATTTCTTCTGTCAATGAATTGCTTAGATTATTTTTTGCAAATAATTCTTCTGCCATTATAAATGGCCTAACAGTAAGTTTATAAAAATTTTTTTCATGTTCTGAGATGCATATATCTGTATCATTTAGCCGATGCAAACTTTTTGAGACACATACTTGTATTCACAGAGTGTTTTCAATTTTATATAACTTTCTTTGGTATCTATGGTGTACTTTAAATTAAAGTTTCTGCCACAAACCATAATTTTTTAAGAATAAAATTATTATAATATTTATCTATATATATGTTATGCTATCGTATGTGGCACAGAAATCGCAATTATTTGTTAATTGTTTAATGGCAACACCCGAATGGAATGCATGTCATTGGTTATTGTGTAAAAGTCCTTTGGCAGGATTTAGGTCAGGAATTTTTGCATTTAACTGTTTGGTGCTGCCATCTACTGGAATTGAAAAGCAAAACAAATTAATAAATTGTAAATTGAAATATTGATTTTTGTAAGCATTTAATATTTATAATTTAAAACATACAATTAGCAATATAAAATAAAAAATGTAAGCAAAGATTTTTAAAGAGATTTTTAGTAAAAAGGGAAAAGAAAGTGTAATAATTTTGCCTGACCGTTTCATTTTTTAAACGTAACTGTTATACTTTTGAAATTTTACCTCTTATTTAATTTTTTTTACAAATTTTTAGTATAGATTTAGTATAGTCTTTTTTTTTTTTAAGTCCGCTCTTTTGTTATATTTTTCAATGACGGTCTGCCTGGGCAAAGCCTGGTGGGTCAGCTAGTTATTTATTATAACAAAAATGGTTTAATAATAATAATTGACCTATAAAATGTATATAAAAATTACCTAAGAAATTCTACTGTTTTATTTGTTCGGGTATGTTTGAAGCCTTACTTAGGAAATCCTAAAATTACATTGAAAAAAAAAAAAAAAAAAAGAATCCTGAGAAATAGGATTGAAATTTTTATGATCAACTAGTCATCATTTTTTTTTTTTTTTTCTATCATTATGTACTGAAGGTTCTTGTAAATGTCAAAAATATTAAAATACTGACGAATATTCTCAAACTTCCACAGCATAATAGATTAACAATCAAACAATAATTTGTAAATTCCTGAAATCAGGAGAAATTTCTACAAACAAACACCCCTGACATCTTATTAAATAAGGATTACCAGTGAGTTTGTGTGAGAATTTCACACTGCAGTCTAATATTTTTTAGCAATATATAATATTGTTTAGATGCATGTTAAAACTTTTAAAGGAAAATTAAAGATACAAATATCTTCAAAACAACATTAGTCAAGCATCTCATTTATTCCATCAAAGTTACAGTAAAAACTGATCGAAGATAGCAAAAGGCATGCACGAGGAAAAAAAAAATAACAATCAGATTTTAACTGCATTAGAGGATTGCATTTGCTTAAAAAAAAAAAAAAAAAATGTGACTAAGAAAAATAAATTGAATACATATAAAATACAATTTAATCTAATATAACAAAGCATACCTTTTAGGTTACACATGAAATACCACTGCTTCGGTTGATGATGTCTTTTTCTTCTAAACATTTCATTTTGCTTTTTAATCATAAATATGAAGTAGACATCATACTTTATCTTTTTTGTACTATTTATTTTTTTATAATCATTGCTGAGCATGATATGATGCAGTATTTTATTTTTGTGGCAACAACGATTTGAAAAACCCTTTCATTTCATTTATGAAAACAATATTGATTTAATTTTTAATAAAAAAACATGTTATAACGAAATGTGAGTGTACTATGTCAGAAGCTTGTTCAAAAACCTTTCGAATTATACCTCATTCATTGTTGTGCGTTTTTGTAAATGCTTAGAAGGGATGTTGACAACAGAAATAATATATATGGTCACGAAGCAGCCAAACCTCTTCCTCATATCCTAGCTAACATTATGGATCCTAAATTCTGGAGACAGCATTTAGGCAAATAATAGTAAACAGTTGATCCTGAATACTTAAGGTGGCCCAAAAACACAAAACTTTAATTTTTTTTTATTATTATTAAGATGTATTATATATTCCTTTTCAAATGTAAATTCTTTGAAAAAAATTAATTTTAATAAATTCACTAATTTTAATTTTAAAATTTAATTTTAGCCATATTTAGAAAATGACATTTCTTCTGACAGAATAACACTTTTTGAATATTTCTTTTCATTTTTCAGTGCAGAAATAAATATTAATATGTCTTCAGGATTTACAAAAAAAGATTTTTCAAAGGAAAAAAATGTCTTTTTTATCGTGAATACTTTTTACTACAAGAATCAAAATTTTGCCTCAAAACAAAAATGTCTTAAGGCAATTTAAAAAATATTTATCAGAAAATAATGGAACAAAGTCTCATAACTTCATCTTTCATAGAAATTGACATACAATAAATAGATTGAAAATATGTGATCTTAAGATTAGTAGAAGATCTTTATAACACAATTCTATATAAAGCACAACTTTTCTGATGTTAAACATTGAATTTTGCAGTTAAGAAGCACCTGCATTCTCACACTGTAAAAAAACTACTGATCTCTAGAGGACTAAATTTGATACAATTCCTCATCTTTATAATTCAGAGCTTTTTAATGAAAAATATGTTATTATTACAATAAAATTTTTTGAAAAGGAGTAATATAATCAATGATTTGCTCCAGGCATATATAGACCATGTTTATAAAGTGAATTTAACAATGTGTAAAATGATCTATATCATGCAAAAATTTATAATATGCACTCTTCCTCCCAAGGAATGCAATACAAAAATACTCTACTGTATTTTGATAGGTTTCAGACATATTTGGCCATGTTTACAACTTAAGTTTAATGATGTGTGAAATGTCATTCATGTGATGCAAAATTCTATGTAACACATAACTTCATGTTTTTATTTTTATGTTATAAAGATCTTCTACTGTATATCCTTTTTATATGACAAATCTTGAAAAAATGTGTACTTTTCAATTACGAATCGAAGAGAGGTTATGACCCAACTCTAAATGAAAAACATTTCTATAGAACAATACATTTTTTTAAATATAAATATGTATTAAAAGGGTTTTTATTTTTTTTTTCCTGCTTAAAAATTTTAATCTTTGTGATACATTCACCGGGTTATTTTTATATAGAAATGCATAAAAATTGCAGGCATTATTGTTTACGCACCAAAGAATCGAACATAGTTTTTCATTTTCTTATAAATGTGGTGCATTTTGATTTGTATTTTATTACCTCCTCAAGACTATTTTCATGATTGCTGACCCTCGAAAATCAGCTTGACATGTGAACTTTGAGAAAATGTGCTGTAAGAATTTTTGCTTTTATAAGAAAATGGGAAACTCTGATTTCTTGGTATCTGAATGAAACATGCAGATTTTATACATTTACGAATATACCTGTAAATTTCATGCATTTACGAAAGAAAATGAATTCTGGTATCTGTCAGAAAACAGTCAATTTGGATCTAAGATACAAAAAATGCTAATGAAAATATGATCCTCCCCCTTCTAAATGGAAAGCTGTATCCGTCTCTGGATAGATTTAACATTTTAAGTGTTCCTTAGACAATCACAGACAGTACAACATTGCAAATTAGGCAAAGTAAATACAGCAATTAATGTATTGCTTGCACAGGGTTGTAGTGCAGAGTACACACCGCATAACTTTTGAAATTTTTAAGAATATCTTTATACCCTCTGTTTATCAAGTAAAGTTTGTACTCTCTATAGCAGGGCTGTTCAATGCAGCACACATGGGTGTCATGGCACCCTTTAAAGTTTTTCTTGGTGTCCTTTCTAATGTTTTCTGTAATTAGCTTTTCTTAAAAATACAAATTATTTTTAAAGGTAGCCTTCTTGAAAGTTTCTAATATTTTGATGTTTCTAGGTGTGTTCATAATTATATAAATATGTAGCAATTATAGTCGTCGTCTGGTCGGTCTGCATATAACAGTGCAAAAAATACTCAACCGAATGGATTAAAATTTAATATAGATAATCGCTGTAGAATTTTGTCGTCATTTCAAATTTTATGAAAATCTAATCAAAACTTAGAAAGGTATTGATAAAAGTTTTTATCATTCTATTATACACTATCATACAGAATTAATTCAATGATATCCCGTGATAGGTAATGATTCTAGGTTGCCATGGCGATTACATCATATTTAAGATGGAGTCCTATTATTTACGTATTAGTGAATTTAAAAACCGAATTTGTATGCTAAAATTGTTGAATTATAGCAATCCTATAATTTACCAACAGTTTTTTAGATAGGTTTTTTTCTGGAGAAATAGATACTAAATGGAAAAAGTCTAAATATGGATTTCAAATTCTGAAATTTTCAAAGCTAGGCTTAAGTTTCCCATTGGAATTTTCAGTAGATGTCAACAAAAGATAAAATGTTGCCATCTTAAAATGTACTTATTTTATTACAGAAATTAATCCTACCATACTAACAGACGGTATAATTCATTTCACTGAAATAATAACAATGATTTTTTTACACTGTCTTGTATTGGATGTTTGCGCATAGTATAATTTCAGTGTAACAGAATTGTAATTGTTAGCCCTATGTATATATTTTTGGACCTTGAAACTTCTACATAATGTCACCTTCTCGTACTTGCCTAATTTTCCATTCAATCCTGTATTAATTTTCTTCAGTCGATATCGTTTTCCATCTGTAGTATCGTTCAAATCTTTCTTTTCGTTTTTCAACTCGCTGATAATGTTTACTGTTCGTTTCGATATCGTTCACCACATGGACCATCGTTTTCTCAGCCTTTTTCCGAATTCAGTTGCAACCGCCAGCTTCGATATCGTTTCAATCGTAATAGTATAGGGGAGCATGCGCCCAGACGCCGTGACACAGTCTTCAAAGGCACTCTAGATTACTTTGCCGATGGGCAGTTTGAGAACTTCTCAACTTAGCACATCAGAAAGGCGTTTTCGGAAAGCGGTATGTTGATGTTGTTTAAAAGGGATGAAAAGGCAGTTTGAATGGCGAGAGTGAGGCAGCTTTAGTAAAATGATATTGGTAGATGCCAGAAGAAACAATATCAGTGGCGGTGTAAAGTTTTTTATGAGTGCAATGATGGTGTTAAACGTTTTTTTAGTGTTTGTTTATTTCGGCTGTTGAAGTTGCGGTTTTTCTTTCTTCTGTTGGTGATGTACGTTCATTTCAAGGATTAATAGTGTGTGTGGAGTGTTCTTCAACTCTTTTTCTTCACATCAATGCCATGGTGACTAATAAAATAAAAGGCCTGTTTTAATTTGTGTCATCACGTTCAATTAATTATCATGTAAGTTAAAATGAACTTTTCTACAAGTATACTTTGAAGGCTTCAATTAAGTTACTCCATGCTATATTATTTTGCCACCTTTTGTTTAAGTTGCCATATGCCATAATATTTTATTTAATTAAATTGTCTGTCATATTTTTCATCTTTATTTTATTTTGTGATATGTTTAATAAACGTTAGCTTTATTTAAACCTAAAAACTGTTTCATGAATGTGTCTTATCTACATGTAACACTTTTGTCACTACCTTGCCAAATTTCATTCATTAAACTTCCACGTACTCTGCTTGTCAATTTAATTACATTTTTAGACCGGTCCCTGTATCCGGACCGGCGATCACGGTTATGGGCTCGGTTTATTTAAGCCATATTAACCCTTTAAGGGCCGTAACCTTTGGCAAGGGTTAGCTGACAAGTGTTAGTAGGTGGCGGCAATTAGACCCACTAGTGAATTTTAGTGAGGGGGGGGGCCGCATTTACATAAAAATTTCAGTATGACAGTTAAAATTAAGATATTTATTTTTATGAAATTTTGTTGAAAAACTAAAAATTTTTTCTACCTTTTTGTACATTTTTTTTTGGAAAAAAAAAATTCTTCCTTGGCAATGGCTAACATACAGGTGAGCATAAACAAGCTAAATTTCCATAATTATGGAAACTGGTCAGCTGACATAAAGTTCCTTCTATTGGACAAAAATGCCTGGGGCATTGTTAAGGGAACAGAGACTGTGCCCGATACGAGTGATGCAGCGGCATACAAGGACTATCAATCCAGAGTTCGTTCAGCACTGTCCATAATCTACCTGAATGTCGAGCCTGACTTCCGTCGAATAATTGAGAACATTGACGATCCTAAAGATGCATGGGCAAAGCTCCGATCCCATTTCCAACCTGATAATAGAGCCTGTCACATGCAGTTATTTTCAGAGTTGTTGGCATGCAAAATAGCACCAGAGGAGTCTATAGATATGTACGCTGCTCGCCTCAACCGAATCGCTGACCAACTGAAGGCAATGAATGAGCCAATTAAAGAAATTTATCTGTCGTTCCAACTTCTCAGATGGCTCCCTCAAAAATATGACAGTCTAGTCCAGAACATACTTCGTTGGCCAGATTCAAAGTTTGTGTTTTCTGACATCTTGACTGAACTAGTCGCTGAGGAGTCTCGTCTTAAGCTCAGGTCAGAGGACAAAAACCAACTTGCCGTCCAGTCCCACTTTTCTAGAAGTCATCGTCCACCAAGTAACGGAAATTTAAAGGTAGCCCGGAAATTTAAAGGTAGATGCCACAAGTGCGGAAAAATTGGACACAGCAAAAATCAGTGTAAGGCCCCTTCTCCAGCCACGTCAGGTCCCGAGTCCTCAGTTGGTACCAGTTCCAGAGAGTCTTCTACATCCAGAGGTAGCCCTGTCCATCATCAGAACAGAAATGGAGCTCCTAGATCCAGACCGAGCCGAAAGCATCAAAGTACATTCCATAGTCAGGTAAACTTCCTCATTCAATCTAACCTTAGTAAAGTTAAGGGGGAAGACGATGCCTGGGTGTTTGACACTGGTGCCTCGCACCACTTTTGCAAAGATCGAGGACTTTATGTGTCTTTTCAGCCTCTTCATAACCACGAACTTGCCGTTGTTGTCGATGGAACAACTTTCCCGATTGAAGGAACTGGTACTGTTAATCTTAATTTAAATGGATCAACTTTGTGTCTAGGGGATGTAATGTATTGTCCTAATTTAAGACGTAATCTTATTTCTGGCTCTCGCCTTAATGATAGAGGCGCAACATTCAAAGGAGGGAAAGGGAGAGTTAAGGCCTACACAACTGATAAAACACTATTTAGGGCTATCCTTAAAAATGGAATTTATTACATCCACCCCGATGCCAATTCTAAAAGTCAAAGTAAACCTAGCAACAACGTAAAATTTAAACAGGTCCGTTTTGAGGCCTCGACAGTACAAAAAGATGATTTCAGATTATGGCATCGTAGGCTAAGTCACCTCAGTCCCACACTAATAGAACATACACAGAGGTGTAATGGCGTAAAAGGCTTACCACACATTAAAGACCGAGACTTTCATTGCGAAACATTCAAATTGAATAAACATAGACGCACATCTTCTAAACCACTAAATCAAATCCGGTCCAAGAAGCCCCTTGAACTTTTACACACAGATTTGTGGGGACCTACTACAGTAACTGGGAGAGGTGGAGAGAAATACTTTTTAACAATAACGGATGATTTTTCCCGTAAGGCATCAGTTTATCCATTATGTAGTAAATCACAAGTCTTTAAAGTTTTCACAAACCATGTCAAAAGGGCCGAACGTTTTCTAAACACGAAACTTAAACATGTACGTAGTGACAATGGGCGGGAGTTTTCAAATGAAGCTTTTAAGAGATATTTTGAGGAAAATGGTATAAAACACGAGTTCACGAACACATATACTCCAGAACAAAATGGCGTCTCGGAACGACTCAATCAAACCATTGTAGACGGAGCACGTTCCATACTACATGAAAGTAAACTAAGTCTGAAGTTTTGGCCAGAAGCCATTTTGTATTTTACTTACACTCTGAACCGTGTTTGTCACAAATCGCATAAGAAAACACCATTTGAATATTATTGTGGAAACAAACCGTCCATAAGACACTTACGTCCTTTTGGCACAGTTGCATATGTGAGAGTACCCAGACAACTCCGAAGCACCAAATTTGAGCCTAAAGCTAGAAAGGGGATTTTAGTAGGGTATGCAATGTCTACAAAAGGGTATAGAATTTGGCTGCCAGACACAAATAAGATCATCAAAACAATTAACGTAAGATTCAGCGAAGAAGCAACCTTACCCAAAGACACTTACGTTGGGACTGAACAAGGCCCTATTTATTCTTTAGGCACAGACCCTTTCGCTAGTGTAGAACAGCACAACGGAAGCGATCTGGGACCCACTTACACACTATCATCTGAACCTCCCGAAATTGACCCACTAAAAGAAATTAAACCTGACAAATTTCATAAGTCTGTAATTCCAATAACAGAACCAAGCACCTCAGGTTTTTCTGCTTCCGCCGCCGTAAACCCATCTATGGATGAGAGTGAGGAGGAAGGCGAGGAGCTTTCAAGAACTTTGAGGGAAGTTACCTGGTTCAGAAAACCTGTAACAAGGCCTGATGGAAGGCGTACAGACATTTACTATTATGAGTTTGGAGGGACACAGAGGTTAAGGTCAATTAGAGAGGTCCGTGACTACTGTCTGAAACATGGAATTAAATTTAATCCAACTATCTTTTGTTTTAGAGGAGCAGACAAACATGAAGGGATTGTACATGGACACTCACGGTGCTCAAGTGCTAGTTCTAGTCCAGGCAGTACACCACTACATTTCTCCATTTTAGAATCCAACAACTCCGATGCATGACTAGACCAGGTAGTACCCAATACATACAAACAGGCTTTAAAATCACCTCAATGGGAGCTCTGGAAACAAGCAATGGGGGAGGAGTTAGCAGTAATTAACAACAGAAAGGTATGGGTCTTAACTAACCTTCCACCCAATAAAGAACCTCTCGGATGTAGGTGGGTTTTCACCATTAAGCGTAATGATAAAGGGCACATAGCACGATACAAAGCAAGGCTAGTAGCACAGGGCTACAAACAGATTAAGGGCGAGAGTTACGATGAAACATTTTCACCAGTAGTCAATTTTAGTTTAATTCGCTTTTTCTTTGCAGCTTTAGTGTCTTGTCACGGGTGGACTCATTTACAATGTGACGTGAAAGGAGCGTACTTATACGCCCCATTAACCGATGAGGTTTATATGAAACAGCCCCCTGGTTTTGAAATAAAAGGAAAAGAACACCTGGTTTGTAAGCTTCAAAGAGCATTATATGGGTTACATCAGAGCGGGAAAGTGTGGTTCTACGAATTGCATAAAGTTTTAATTTCTCTTGGTTTTAAAAAGTTAGATTGGTGCAATTGTGTTTATACATTTTCTGATTATATTGTTTTATTATTATATGTTGACGATTTTGTCATTTTAAGCAGACATCAAAAATACATTGACAAGGTTTTAACTCTTTTAACTAAGCATTTCGATATAAAAATCTTGGGCAAAACCCGTAAGTTGCTTGGGGTGGAGTTCGAGGAAGATGAGGAAGGTGTAGTCTCTATACATCAAATGCAATACATTAAAGAAATTTGCACACGTTTTGAGGAGTATAACTTACCCATTTCTTCACTCCCGATTAGTAAAGGGGTCATCTATTCGAAATTACAGTGCCCTCAAACAGATGCAGAAATTAAAGAAATGCTTAACTACCCATATAGAAGTGTGTTAGGGTGCCTATCCTTTCTAACAAGCAGAACACGCCCTGATATTGCTTATGCAGTAAACATATTCAGCCAATTCCAAAGCAATCCGGGGATAGCTCACTGGGTCGGCCTCTTAAAACTTCTGGGTTACGTTAACTATACAAAGCACTATAAATTAAATTTACCTTGTCATAAAATTAGCCTGATCACATATACAGATGCGGATTTTGCAGCCAATCGTGATGACAGGACATCTATGGGTGGTCAATTATTTATGCTAGACAAAGCTCCGATAACATGGAAAGCTTTTAAACAAAAATCAATATGTTTGTCTACTATGGAATCTGAGTTCGTGGCCTTAACAGAAGCACCTAAAGAGCTTCTATGGTTCAGCCGTATTATCACAGAATGTTATAATAAACACATATTTTCAGGTCCATAAACTTAACCAATTTTATTAGTAGATAATATGGCAGCAATAGATTTCATTAAATCCCCCATAGAAAACTATAGGACAAAACATATAGATGTTAAACTTTTCTTTGTACGCGATTTATTAAACAAAGAGATATTTTTAGTAAATCACGTTAATAGCAAATCCAATCTTTCTGACATTTTTACAAAACCACTTACAAAAGCTGCTCTACTAAAGTTCATTGAGACTATATTTATTTTTGGCTCTTAAAAGTTTAAAATGTACACTTAAAACTAGAAGAAAAAAAACAAACTCTCCTCTCCTTTTGAATTGTTGAAAAAAAATTTTTTTTTCCTTTTCTTCAAGCGTTAAAAGCTTGTTTAAAGTTTTTCTAGTTAAACATTCAAAGTTTAACTTTATCTCTTTTGAATTTCTGAATAATGAAACTTGCATGTTTCATGTGTCTTTTTATATATTAATGTTCGAACCTTGTGATTATACATATAAAACTTTTCTGTAATAGCATCGTGTTTATACCTTGTTTTAATTTTTATTTCAGAAGGATCCTTCATAATCAAATTTTTGATGCTATATTTTGAGTACCCTCATTTCCAATGGCATGGACAATTTAACTCCCGCTGGAACGTGATCAGACCTCATGTTGGTTCATCCTCCGGGGTTACGAGCAGCCTCAAGAAGCGTCTCGCAGAGGTGACAATGTAATTGCCAGAGTGACCTGCAGGGGGTAGCGGCCTTCGTGAGTGCTCTGGTCACTGGAAGGCCTGTCGCGGGCATCTTATTTTTCTTTCTGTAAGTCCTTCGTTTTTATTAATGGAACTGCCACTTTTGTCCCGTTCGTGCTATTGGAAATCGAGTTGTAACAAGTATTTTTCAATCCTATTATGCAAATGTTTATCAAATAGCTTTATAAATATTGCATAATTTTTTTTTTTTTTTTTTGTGTGCACACATATATTTTTTTATTTTTAAGTGAGCTCACTGAAATTTGAAAATTTGAAATATATATGTGTATTTATTTCTTGTCTAAGAAAAATTAGGTGTTGGTAAATGTAGCCATATGTTAGTATGGTGAGGTATAAGTTATGATACAAGCAAGAAACAAGAACTTTCTTTGTGTGTTTGAAAAGAAATTCCTATTTAAAAGGTTCAGCTGTTTTTTGTGAAAGTCACGTAAGTGTGTACGTTTCATGTGTGTTCCCTCAAAGTAGTGAGGATCAATGTTGTATTTTTATTTTATATAAGTGTTTATATTAATATACCTATATATTTACTTGTTATAATTGTGTAATTATTGTTGAATTGTGTTGATATTGTTGAATGTGAATATATTAAACAAATTTTTACTGATTAACTATGAATGTTTCTAACTGTTATATTATCAGATAATTTCAGTATAAGTGTCAAGGGGGGCAAATGTTAGCCCTATGTATATATTTTTGGTCCTTGAAACTTCTACATAATGTCACCTTCTCGTACTTGCCTAATTTTCCATTCAATCCTGTATTAATTTTCTTCAGTCGATATCGTTTTCCATCTGTAGTATCGTTCAAATCTTTCTTTTCGTTTTTCAACTCGCTGATAATGTTTACTGTTCGTTTCGATATCGTTCACCACATGGACCATCGTTTTCTCAGCCTTTTTCCGAATTCAGTTGCAACCGCCAGCTTCGATATCGTTTCAATCGTAATAGTATAGGGGAGCATGTGCCCAGACACCGTGACACAGTCTTCAAAGGCACTCTAGATTACTTTGCCGATGGGCAGTTTGAGAACTTCTCAACTTAGCACATCAGAAAGGCGTTTTCGGAAAGCGGTATGTTGATGTTGTTTAAAAGGGATGAAAAGGCAGTTTGAATGGCGAGAGTGAGGCAGCTTTAGTAAAATGATATTGGTAGATGCCAGAAGAAACAATATCAGTGGCGGTGTAAAGTTTTTTATGAGTGCAATGATGGTGTTAAACGTTTTTTTAGTGTTTGTTTATTTCGGCTGTTGAAGTTGCGGTTTTTCTTTCTTCTGTTGGTGATGTACGTTCATTTCAAGGATTAATAGTGTGTGTGGAGTGTTCTTCAACTCTTTTTCTTCACATCAATGCCATGGTGACTAATAAAATAAAAGGCCTGTTTTAATTTGTGTCATCACGTTCAATTAATTATCATGTAAGTTAAAATGAACTTTTCTACAAGTATACTTTGAAGGCTTCAATTAAGTTACTCCATGCTATATTATTTTGCCACCTTTTGTTTAAGTTGCCATATGCCATAATATTTTATTTAATTAAATTGTCTGTCATATTTTTCATCTTTATTTTATTTTGTGATATGTTTAATAAACGTTAGCTTTATTTAAACCTAAAAACTGTTTCATGAATGTGTCTTATCTACATTTAACACTTTTGTCACTACCTTGCCAAATTTCAATCATTAAACTTCCACGTACTCTGCTTGTCAATTTAATTACATTTTTAGACCGGTCCCTGTATCCGGACCGGCGATCAGTAATTAATTGTTTGTAAAAATGTGACTTGAAACTTAATTCCATAAATTTATGAATAAATGAATCATAAATTTAAAATGAATATAATATAAAAATCTGCACATAAAATAAATTTTGTATTCATGCATTTTTGAATAAGAGTGCATACCTTGCCAAATTTCAATCATTAAACTTCCACGTACTCTTCTTGTCAATTTAATTACATTTTTAGACCGGTCCCTGTATCCGGACCGGCGATCAGTAATTAATTGTTTGTAAAAATGTAACTTGAAACTTAATTCCATAAATTTATGAATAAATGAATCATAAATTTAAAATGAATATAATATGAAAATCTGCACATAAAATAAATTTTGTATTCATGCATTTTTGAATAAGAGTGCAACAGCTATTGCACAAAGATCTGAATATTTATAAAACTAGTTATAGTATGAACACACCTCATTTGTCACATTTGATGTACAATTTCCAACTTATTATAGGTGCATTTAACAGGGTTGTTACACCACCTGGAAAACCTGAAAAGTCAGGGAATTTGGAAATTGGTCTGATAAGTCAAGGAATTTCAATATTTTATTCAAAACCTGGAAAAATCAGGGAACTTAATAAAATTTCATGGTAGCTATCAAATAAGTCTGAACTTTGTGCCAAAACAGGTGAGAGAAATATTCAATGTTTTCATAGATTTTATTTTTTGTTTTATTTAGAAATTTAATCTAAATCACCCTGCTCTTCAAAATTTCCACTTCCTACTCTTACTACTCCGAAACACAGTTTAAGATTTTTAAAACTGATTAATATACTTTTTTGAAAATTTTCTGCAATGTTTGTTATTTTGAAGTAACTATTTATAACTCTAATATCTTTGTCTAGAGTTTGATTTAAGGGATTTTCTAATAGTTGTTGAAGTAAACTATGGTTCAATACTGAAATAGTGTATTGTCTTTTTTTTCTCCTTTCAGTTTGAAGAAAATTTTATTTGAAAGTTTGTTGTAACTATCATAAATTATTAAGGAAAGCAATTTCTATCATAGTCCTAGGGATACGTTTTTCTTGGGGGTGGGGTGCAGGCAGGCCCGTAGCTAGGTGGGGGCTAGGTCGCAAAAGATTTTGCCCGACCTAGCGTGAAACTTTACATCCCGATTAAAACAACCTTAAATTTCTATTATTTTTTTTAATAATTTTTTGTCTAATCTAGTGTGAGACTGGACATTCCGATCCCTTTATCAACCACTATTTCACTTTAAATTTCCAATTTTTTCCATCTTCTTGCCAGATTTAAGCAAAGAGGACCCTCCCCCCCCTCTTCCTCCCAATTTCGTTTTTAAACTGGAAACAAAACCAGAAAATTTTTCATCTATAAACCCTCTTTTTTCTCTATTTCTTTAACAGACAACAGACCTGTTGGGGATTGTCACGTAGGACATTCCCCGCTTTGTTGCTTTGTAGAAATTACACCGTGCCGCAGGATATTCCTGCCCGTACGGACCCAGCAACAATTCTGTATTGACTGATATCCATAAAGCTTACTTTCTTTGTAGAATTGTCACCATGTGAAATTAATCTTAAGAAAGCGGGGTTGAAACCAAAGGCTTCTGAATCTGAAAATTAAGCGAAACAGCCTAAAATAATGTTTTTGAATTTGTCTTACATGACAAGTTTGCTGCTTCTTTCATGGAACTGGTTCCAATTCCATGAAACAGATTGTTATGTTTACTTGTTTGCTTTGGGAAGAGGGGACTAATGTCTTTCATTCTTTTGATCTTTCCTTACATATTAGTGAATGATAAAAATTTGTGAAACCTTTGTCACAATAAAAAATTATAGGAGTTTTTCAGCGTAAAGAAGAAATGGAATTGCAATGAAAATATCATCTTTAAACAATAGAATGTACAATTTGTTTTAATTAAATGATATAAATTTAATTTATAAATAAGAAATTTACAGAATTATCTGTGAATTATTTTTAATATACACGTGTCTTAAGTTATATATATATATATATTTTCCCACGGGTTTTACAAGTAGTGGTTAGTAGAGGAAATTATTACCGCGTTACACGTTTGAATGTATTTCACTTTAAAAAAATTCACTTAAATTCACTTTCATGTAACATAACATAAATAACTTTTCATCTTAAAGTACAAAATCTTCAAGGAACGAAATAATATCAATCAATAATAAATCAAGGAACAAAAAGAAAAATGTAACGATATGATATTGTTAAGTTGTTAAGTATACTTAGATTTTATAAAATGTTTTATTTCGCGTAAAATATATTCTTTAAAGGAATTTATTTGCAGATATCGAAATAATATGATAAAAGTAGCTTAAAAAAGTTCATACTTTTGCTTACGGCTTGAAAATATTTATAATAATGAACAAAATAACAAATTAAATCGATCATAGGTGCCGACTACAAGGCCATAGAAATTATCACAGGGGCATCGCCCCCCCCCCTCTGGAAATCAAAATTAATAGAAGGTCTGTCCCTTTATCTGTTCAATCTACTCTTCCGCGACGCCCCCTCCCCCTCCCCTGAAATTTTTAAAAGTTGGCGCCTCTGAAATAAACCAATCATTATTTCAAATTTAAAGAATAAAATATGCCGGGCTACTTACGATTTTACAAATTCAAATTAGTTATCTTCTGACACATTCACAAAGTCATTCACTATTCTTAAATTCAAAAATTTTTCAGGCCCTCTTATTAAAAACAAAGAAATTAAATAGTGTTTTCCATTTTTTTGTAAAAACAAATCAGTTTTCAGAAAATGACCGTCAAAGTTAAAGATATAAACCAATTTTCTGGACATGACAGTCTGATAAAGTTCATAAGAGAGAAATCGATTACAACTCAAAATCTATAGAAAAGTGAAAAACGTTATTCGATTCTAAATCACTTTAGTAGTTAAAACTTGTAAATTTCATGCTTTTATGTATAAAAATGACAGTGCGAATATAGCAAAAAATTCCTTGTTGTTCAGCCGGAAAAAATTGTATATATATATATACATGATTAATATACATATATATATATATATTCTTTATTTTGGAACCTCATGGAGGATATCTGATATGGTATTTAATTACGGGTAAATGTGACCTTAATGTCATAACATAACAGTCTTAAGCATAAACAATATGTATAGATAGCTCTTTTAAAAAATATACGGCGAATGAAGAAATAGCAATGCTTTATAGGAAATGGACAGTGAAATAAATAAATTAAAAAATATTTTATATTTGCACAGACTCTTCGACACTAAACATTCTGCATAAATAGTGCTTTTTTTTTTTTTTTTTTAATGTAGCAAGGAACAAACAAGTTGCAAATGTACGTTAAACGTGACAAATGAGGGGCGACCGTACTATAACGGGTTTTACTATGTAAAAAAATTATCTTTATTATTTCTGTGAAATAAATTATATCGTCTGTTACGAGCGAAATGAGCATGCTTTTTTTTTCTTATTAGCGATGCCACGTTTACAGATGCGAATTTTTTTTCGACACCAGACAGCGCTGCAAAATTCGACATGAGATATTGCTTTACGAATGATTACCTCCATGGTTTAATATTTCTATGACTCATGATGAACGAATCTCTTTTGTTTATTTACTTTAATGCATTGAGATATTCGGCTATTAACCTAATTTCTACTGAAGTTATCTCAGAATCTATACATTTTTTAATGTAACTCATCTCTCAAGCAAACAATTTTTTTTTTTCAAACCCGTATTTGTTTTCCTCAGTCACATGACTTGCGCTTTTAGTATATAAATTACGTATGATAGGATTTAATAGAATAAAAAAAACTTTTTTAATATCTTTTTAAGTTGTGATTCGATTTTCACAAAATCTGAAATATATTAAATTTTAAACCATTCGGTTGGGTAGTTTTTGTTTTTCGCGGATGGACCAGATGACGACTATATGTGCTACGCATTTATATAATTACGAACGTACCTAAACTGGGATTGTTTTGTCTAAAACTGAGACAGCACTGGGTTGTGCTAATTAGATCTTGAATAATCTATGTTTAATACTTTAAACATAAATGATTCCGTGTTATTGTAGCAAGTATTGATGCAGTGTAATTTACCATACAGTGTTAACAATATTTACATTAATTCTGTATTAATCTTAATAATTTCTCATAAAAATCCATTTAAAAAAATTATGAAAATATACTGTTTTTATGCTATTTTTTTCCATAATTTACGGCTTTTTCAGAACTTGACACAGAATAACAAATAACAACAGAAGCCTGAGAATTTTAAGACTTTGTCTGTTTGAAAAACCAGAGCGTCCGTATGCAATTTTGAATTTTCTGCCTCTTACAAGTTCCTTTTATTATTATTATTTCTTCATTTTGTTTCATCTGTAATGCTTATAGTTAGGATTGCACGAAAAGTTTTTAACTTGACTTCAAGACTGCTATTAAATCGCCTGTCACAAACAAGCGCCATCAAAGCTGCCGATTTGCTCAGTACCCTTTAGTACTTTAGTGTTTTTTGACTTTGGACTTTCTGACACATCACTGGACCACCTGTGGTGTGAAATTGTGTTACCCGTCCTCTGAAATATAAATAGAGAAGTAGTATGAACTATTTTCTGAAAGAAAGATTTTGACAATTTTACAATGGGACGATATAGGCGCAATTTGTCGCTCCTGTGATTGTGCCGACAGCGGGCCTGTGTTTGTGCAGGACCACTCAGATGTTTTTGTGGCCCGTTCAACGATTTCGAGGAATAGATTTAGTGACTCTTGAAAATCCGCTTGTGAAAATAATGCATTCTGCCTTACAGTTTTGTTTAACCGTTGTGGTTTCCAGATGCTAATCAGTTTTTAGTGACAGTGGAAAAAAAAAAGGTTCTCGTTTTAAAAGTTGTATATATTATATTTGGATAAGTATGTATCTGTGAACGGAACGGATTACTTTATCTGTGAATACAATTTATATTTAAAAATATGGATATCCGTTCATTTATGTATAAGAAGCGTCGACTAGAACAGAAAAGAGAGAGTCCTGCTCCTGAATATTGTGCAAATACTAATGATAAAAATTCATTATCATTAACTGCCCCCCCTGAAAAAATATTTGCCCCACCTAGAAGTAAGGTCTAGCTACGGGCCGGGGTGCAGGGCCTGATTAACTTCTGAAACTGGGGGAAGCAAAGCATCCTTTTTGGGGGCCCCTTTCATTTGGTAAAAGTTTTCTAAATTCGTCAATGATACAAGCTACAAGTATTATACACAAGAGTGACTTAGCCAAATTCATATATTTCAATGAACAGCCTTTTTTTATGTTCACTGTATTTACTTTAGACAGAGTAGTGTAGTATATATAAAGTTTTTGTATTATCTGTTACCAGGGTGGTTTCTAATCAGTACATCAGGATGCCATGATTAGTTAACAGCCACTAATTAGTTATCACATTTAGATTTTCCTGTTAGATATATTTTCTGAAGTAATGCGGATGTTCTACTGCATTAGGAAAACTTATCTCTCCACAAAAATAAAAAATCCAATGCAAAAAATGAAAAGTGGAAATTAGAGGCCCCCATTTTGCAGTCATTTTGGGGGGGCACTCTAAAATTGTGGAGTGGAAGGACATGCTTCATGTGCCTTTTGGGTAATCAGGCTCTTGGGGGGGTGCATAGGTGAAAATTTCAATCAATATTATCTGTAGTTGAAAAATTTTAGTATTTTAAAGTGATACAAAATTTATTGTACCCTCAGCATGTACACTACACCACTAGATTAAAAAGTTCTTAAAATACACCCGGAAAAGTCAGGGAATTTCATTATCCTATATGAGTTGCAATCCTGAGGCTTCTACAAAAGTTTTTGCGATAGGTTCCTTCTTAGAAAAATGTACTTCTAAATTTGCTAAGACTTGTGTTTTTTTTCCCTAAAATTATTTTTATATGGATTTCTTGAATCACAAGATTCTTATGGCTACCCCTGGTACCACATGTACATCATATAAGACACAGTATTTTCAATTTAAAATTTTCAGTATTTTTTATTCAAAATATCTACTATTGTTTCTGTATAGTAGCTTCCTTTAGTGTCAGACATTCAGTGATTAAATAAAGCAAAGATTGCTATTCAAAAATAGTGATAGATATTTTGAATAAAAAAAACACACTAAATTGGTAACACTGATAAGAAGTGTATCTTTACCACTACTTACAGTGAGGTAATGTTGTACGATGCTTTGAATGGCGCTCTTCATTGCTTGCCAACAGCTGTGGTGCATCCCTGTTTACTAAAAGGTTAGACAGGCTTACAATAAAACAGCAATGCAAGGCTTGCAATCTACAGTATTCCCTCTTTTTTTTTTTTTTTAAACAACTGCAGCACTGGGCTCGCATCATTTTATCGCAAACCTCTTGAGTGATTTTTAAGCCAGTAAAAGCAAAATTGGTATTTTTGTGCCCCGCACTACTTTTACAAGTATTATGGATTTTAAAATAAATGATCAAAATATTTATCCTTCCATGATGTATGCAAGTATCATACTTGCAATTTCTTCACAAAAAAGGCAGATTATTGCAAGAGAAGAAAAAAAAAAAGTAAGTTTCTTCTAAGACTTGGGAAACTTTTTTCTTCTGTTAACATTCAGTAACAGTTTCATTTGCATCAGACAATAGATATTTTTCTCTGCATTTGTATTAATTTGGAGTAAACTATGTAATAGTTTAGGAGTTGACAAAGCAATAAAGTTCCTAAAAGTAGTAACACATGGGCTGATAAGTTCCCGGTCTAATAAAGAAAACACAACTTTTTAACAAAGCTTTATAACTTTAATAAATAACATAACTTTAATAATAAATAATAATAATTTAATAATAATAATTTTATAATAATAATTTAAAAAATGATTAATAATAATAATTTAATAATAAATAACATAATTTTATAACGAAAAAGCTCCAAACAGTGCTCAGAACTCGTTGTTTTTGGTCAAAAGTCAACACGCGCGGCAGCCACTTTGACAACAGCTTTTTCATAGACAAATGTTCATTCAAAATAAAACCTACACGTTTCTTGGATATCTTCAGAGTCTGAGCTATCTCCTGCAACTTCACTTTACGGTTCCCCAAAACGATTTTGTGGACTTTTTTTATGTTTTCCGGAGTAACCACTTCTTTTGCGTGGTGCATCACTGGTACCCGTACGACCACGTTTAAATTCAGCAAACCAGTCAATAATGGTTGATTTACCTGGTGCAGTGTCCGGATAACGCTTATCTAGCCAAGCTTTTGTTTGAACGGTATTTTTTCCCCCATCAAATAACAATTCTTGAAATTCTTGTTATCCATTTTTTTGTTTATCAACAAAGTCGTTCAACTAAAACCACTCTAACGTTTTATCCACACGGCGAATCGTCATGGCATTTTTTCTACTACCTTTTAAAGGTTAGTATTTACTAAAAAAAACATCGGTTCGGCGATTGCAACGCCATCTGTGTGCCCGACCGGGAACTTATCAGCCCATGTGTTAAAATATAAATACGAAATAGACAATCTGATAAAAATCACAAATTATTTTTTAATGTAGACAGCTGTTTCGAAGTTTCTAAAACTGTGCTGTTTTTTTCGCTCTTCGTAGATTACTTGCTCCCTCCTTTATATTCTCACGCATTTGATTTTAAACTTACCCTGCACTGTAGATAAGAGTTTTAGAAACTCTCAAAACAGCTGTCTGCGTTTAAAAGTAATTAGTGCTTTTTATCACATTGGCTGTTTATATTTAATATATTGGCATAAAGTTCCATTTACTTATTGTCTTAAATGTGTGACAGAAAGGGAGTGGTGGGGATTTATAAATTTAAAGAACATACCGTATATACTCGTGTATAAGTCGAAGAATTTTAGACAAAATTTGGGAGCTGAAAATGGGGGGTCGACTTATACACAAGTAAAAAAAAAAAAAATTGCGGAGTAAATTACCGGAGTCATTTTTTCACAGATAATTGGTGAATGTGCAAGTCTTTTCATTAATCACATATGGGTCTAGTTTGGAGAGACAGATAAAAGCGGACAATGGTGATTGATAAAAAAAAAAAAATCTCAACAATAATGTCTCTGTAATTGTTCTGCACTCATTTTCTCTTGGGATAGAATTCTTTTCTACATTTTAGTCCCCTTTTTAAAAAGAGTTCAACTTGAGAATGCTTCTAGATTTCTCTCCTAAAAGTCCTACTATACAAAGAAGTACTATATTTTAGCAGTTTAAGAAGTTGTTTACCCTTGTAAATAAGACTTGAATAGATTTTTCAAAGTAAGTAATCATTAAATTGATGTGAATAGCTTTCAAAATAGTTTAAGCTTTTTCAGTTGTACATAATTATACAATTTTAAAATGTTGAGTTAAAAAAAAAACGAAGTCTGATTAGAGACGTAAAAAAATTTACTAATTTAACGAAAATTTATTAATTTTTTTTTATCCTTGATTACAAATCATTTTTCAACATACTATCAGAAATGTGGTTCGACTTATACACGAAAATTCAATATTTTCTAAAATTTTGCTTAAGAATTGGGGGGGGGGGGGGGTTGACTTATACACGAGTATATACGGTAGTTTACTAATTGTAAGGTAGCTTGCAATATTCATGGGAGAGGGAACAGTAGAAAGAAACAATAATTAAAAGTTTTTCATTTAAGACTAAAAGATACTATGTCATAGCTGCCACGCTTTATTGTTACCACTAAAAATTAATAGAAATTTTTGGCTTATTGAATTCCATGATTACAGCAATTTAATAAGCTAAAATTTACTATAAAATTTTAGTGGTAGGAAAAAAGCATAAAAGTTGGCAGCTATGCTATGAGAAAGCTTAGAAGCAAAGATTGATTATTATACATAAGTCAGGGGCGGATCCAGAAAATTTTCACAGGGGGAGTCAAGTTTCAGTGGCCAGCGTTATACCTTCTACTTATAAAACTATCAGTAAAGTGGAAGAAAAACGAAGTATCATTTAAACATGCTTCAAAACATAATATATTACACAGTAATTAATAAATTTTCATGAAATAATATTAAATCAACCATTAATAATTATATTAATATTAAATTATTTTTTAAATTAAAAATTATAATAGTATTAATAAATTAACTTTCAGTAACCAATTTGTTATCATTTTCTATGAAATATATAAATATACAATTTATTAATAGAGCTGTGCAAGGTGACGTCACGAACAGGTTTTTTCTGTGCTGTAAGACAGCTATCGCTACCTTTATCAATGCTTTTTCTATTTGTGTGTCCTACAGCTTTTTTCATTGTTCTCCGGTAAAAGTCACGTGATGTGAACTGCTCTATTCTATAATATGTAGTTAATACAGAAATGTTAAAATTCTTCAATTAAATAAAATTAAACGTTTTCATATTTAAGATCTGGAGATCACTTTTTATTGCAATGAAAAAGATAATCGCAAAACATTGCTGTATTACCTTAAAAATACTGCAGTTGCAATTTCTTCATTGCGAATTTATTTAATACTTCTTCAGGGTGAATTTCCTTATTGAGATGAATGCTAAGCATTGCTAAACCGTTTAGCCTTTCTTCTTTCATATTTGACCTCAAGTAAGTTTTTACCCGTCATAATGTTGAGAAAGACCGTTCCCTGGTACAGGTTGTAACAGGAAGGACACATAAAATATGGAGACGAGTCTTGATATTCGGGTACAATACTGAAGCGTGTAATATGCTTTCACTTGCACTGTGTGGAAGTTCGCTCTTCGGTTTGTTTTTCCATTGCCGCTGCCATAAGTCTATTTCTCCTCGTAATTCAGAAATGTCCCTTGGAATATCTGTCTTGTAAGATTCAGCTGCATTCATTAAAGTTTCAGTATCCTCATTGGCAAATGCCGTGACCAATCCATGTAATGCAACGATATTTGAATTTTCAGCAGTGGAAAATCTTATTACCAACTCTGGTATGATAAAATCTATAAACGGCAAAAATAAATTAAATTTGTAATATTCTTCAGGACTTGACGCTGCAGTATTGGATTTGTGGTGCTGTGTTTTTACAATTCTCGGTATAGTAATTTCAATGGAATGTTTAGTTGCTACTTTCGATGCTTCGTCGTATATTTTCGAGTAACTTGATGATGAATTTCGATAATCATTTAAAGTATCGACAACATGCTTTACCTTTGCTTCAATTCTAACGAAGGGCATTGCAAATTACGAAATAAAGAAATAGTTAAACTCAAGATGGAGGAAATGATTTGCACTGCAATAAGGAAATCAAATCGCAGAACTGATGCTATTAAAGATGTGGATTTGGAAGACGATTCTTCTACATCTAATAATTCTAGAACTCACACAATGGCATCAAAAACGAATAAAAATTGTAAAATTGCGTCGTGGCGTTCAATCCACCGAGTTTCACACAGTTTTGAGAGCTTCAATTGCGTTTCTTGATGATTATGCTCTTGTATTTCCTGTCGCAAATTCATTCTTTTAGCAGATTCCCTTATTGCATTGATGACTTCTTTCATGACACTAACAGCGTTTCTAAGACTGCGTAATGAACAGGCTTTAGATATAGCAAGATTTAGCTTGTGAGACGTGCAATGCATGTAAATAGCAATGTCTATCTGGGAGTGAACAAAGCGCCAAGTAACAATAATCCAGAGAACGAACCTACTCTCTATTGTGTGACGACCTGAGCGGAGCAGAAATACCTTAGAGGGCTAAGAAAAAAATGGTTACAATGATTTCCTATACTAATTTTTTGGAACTGTAAAAAATGTGTGAAATAACAAAAAATAATAAGAATGAAAATAAAATCCTTTTGATAAAAAGTTCTGGCTGCGCCACTAATAAGGGTGTTTCTCATCACAGGGGGGTCAGCTGACCCTTTGACCCCTCCCTGGATCCGCCACTGACATCAGTTCTCAAAATTTAGTGTTACCCGACTCACCTTGAAGTTTAAAATACATCTGTGACCACCTAATAGAGCTTTTTACATAATGTATACTCTATGTAAAAAATTCAACTTTTGTATAAAGTATACACACAACTATATAATAGGTAATTGTAAATAATTGTAATGTGAGAATGAAATAAACACAAATCCTTTTTTCACTAGTTAAAAAAATTTTTTTTTTAAAAATAATTACATAAATTAATAAAAACAGTTTAGAAGTTGTTACAATTTAGGAAATCATTTTGAACCAATAAGAAATCAGGATTATAAGTTCATTTTAGTTTGAAGCAACACTCTATGGGAAAAAACAAACAAACAACAACAAAAAAAAAAAAAAGTGTCTTAAATAGTCAGATCAGTGTACCAGTCACATCATAAATTATAACCGATAAGGTTCTTTTTCTGTACCTGGTTCATTTAAAAGGCCAAAGTAAAATAATCTGTCTTCACTCAGTGTTATTTGCAAATTTTTTTTTTTTTCAATTTCTATATAATAAAATACACATAATCATGCTTAAGGTGAGTGAGATTTCAAATATGGAAATGGAATGCATTTGTATTTTTAAAATCTTCGAAAATAATAATAATTTTAATGTCTCTTTTATGTGTACTGTTTTTAAAGGATGGCTCCTTTTTTATTTTGTTCACAAAATATTTCTAAAATATATATACTTAATTTATAATTTTTATGTGTTAAAATCTTACAATCTGGGAGTAAGATTCAACACATCAAAAAAAATTAAGTATACATTTTAGAAATATTTTGTTAGCTAAAAAAGAAAGAAACGTCTTTTAAGAAAAGTACACAGAAAAAAGAAGTTAAAAATATTAATTCCTGAGGAGATATTTTAAAATACGAATGCATTCCATTCCCCATAGGCTTAACATTAGCGAGACTAATTTGAGATCTCATTGACTTACACCTTAAGGAATTTAAACTTTTTATTTAACTTAATTCATGTTTCTAAAGAGGGAATTACGTAAGATTTTTCACTCACTTTCTGGTAGGCTAGAATTATAAAAATTATGCACACAGGTGTATTAATATTTCTGATGACAATACAACATTTTAATATTTTTAGAACTTAATTTTAAATTCTGCAATGTGAGTCGTAAATTATTTCTCTGGATTTTCTTTTCCAATGGCTCTCTGGTCAGTCGTGATCTTTTTTATTGTCCTTCGAACATTTCGAAGCAAAGTGCACAAAATCAGCAAAAGAAATTCTCCCCAGGAGAGGTGATAAACATGTCAGGGATCCTCCTCTACTATTCGTCATATTCTCTTGCAGTGCGACAAAAGTATCTCCACATCAAAGAAGGCTAAAAAAGCATAGTCTTCTGCCATATAGATGTGGGTTGAATTTATGTTAACGGCTACAACTATATAGAAAGTTACAACAACATTGGAGTTAATTATGTGCCAAACCACACACACTAAAACAGGCCAACCGACTATGAAATTGCAACAATTAAATATTTTTAATACTAAATAGTAAAAAACAAAATATAAGTAAAAAATAGAGAGTAATATAGTATTTGTTTTAAATACGCTTTTATCAATTAATAGTTTAATATTAATTAAATTATGATTATACATTGAGAAAATAATTTCAAAATCCTAACGAGTTTAAATAAATGTTCTTTTTTTCTTTTCTGTATAAAAGAAACTGAACAAAAATTATAATTTTTTAATAAATTTACTAGTTTACACTTTTTAAACAGTGTAAAATCAAAACAGGGAATTTTCTATAATCTGGACTTATGTAAATTTATGAATTGTAACAGAAATTTTTTGGAACATGAATTCCAGACGTAAAATTAGGCATGGATTTAAAGATTAAGATATACATTGAATGCTTATAAAAGAGTTTTTTTTTTTAACTATTTTTATCAACATATAACTTATTTATTTCAAATAAACACGTTTTGTATATTAATAAGTTATATGCAAGAATATAGAGTAGTAAGTATAAGCTTTTCTTAAATACAAGAAGTTTAAATACAGTTGGAATAATCTACTTTATATGTAATACAATTGGTGAAAAAGGTGTTAAACATCTCTTTGCCCATGATTGCACGTTTAAATGATCAAAGTAGACAATAATATTATACATAGAAACCAAAATTTAAGAGTTTCATGAAAAAAAACCTATCTTTTAAACAAAAATCGGTACTTTTCGGTTAGCTGGGCGCCAGTGAAATTTATATATCTATGTATACATATATATATACATACACACATTTATATATGCATGTATATATATATACATATATATACACATACATATATGTGTATATATATGTATATATAGATACATACATTTCACTGGCGCCCGGCTAACCGAAAAGTACCCAAAAATCCTGTGTAGTTTTTTTTTTCCCAAAAATAAATAAAAATAAAGGGGGGGGGGGGGTTGTTTTTTATTTCTTAGGAACCTTGGCATGATAGAGTGAAAATCGACAAAAGCATATTCTAGTAATTTTTATTTAAAGTGTCATCAGATTGTAATATATTTATGAAATAATTACTAATTACACAAGCAATTGGTTCAATATTTACACCCTTTAATATGCACACAGAGAAATGTTATATAGATGTATGCTATAATAATAATATAATACAAAATGTATGATGTATTTCTACATAAAAAAAGACCATGTAATTTAAGAGATTGTTTTATTTTTGTGACTGTTTATAATCGTTGGTAAGAAATCTTATTTTCTTAAAAATATATAACTGTCATAAAACATTTGAACTCTATCAAAGTTAGAAAAATAAAAATTTGTAGAAAACTTTGTAACAAAATAGCTTCTTGAATAATAAGTTTATCATACATCCAACAATCAAAACACATGACAAGTCTAAGTTTCAAAGCATCCATTTACAAATTATAAAATACCCCCGATAACTATAGGATAATTGCTTTTTCAGCTAATGGTTCAACATCAGCTCTTTTAATAAATTTTAAACACTCTTTCTTTAAAGCAACATCTTTATATTCGTCTGATATTTTCAGAACCATAAATACATTGGTTTCAGTTAGGTTAGCGCCTAAGTACGAAGAACACAGGCATTCCAGATCACAAATTTTTTGATCACTGGCCACAATGTATAATTCACAAGCTAATTTAAAACGTAAATGAGGAATATTTCTTGAATATAGGAAGGTGAGTATGTGTTTAAAGATCTCGGGTTCAATATTCGAGAGTTCTAAATATTGTTCGGATTCATTAGCATCGAACAGCTCTTGAAAATACGGTATTTGTGCAAGTACAGTTTTATGTGTTTCAAATAAATGATCATCGATACTGATTTTCACATCGGAGAAGGCATCGTGCTTGACGGTTTCTTTGCTTGAGTCGTAATCTCTGCTTTCACCGTAGCCAATCTTTTCCTTATCAAATGAACACTTTATTTCCCTCATACTGATTTTCATTGAACAATGGATAGTAACACCACAGTAGAGGTATGTACGTAAGTAATGTGATGAACTGTTAAAATCACCATCACTAAATTCAATTCTTTTGTTAAAACATTTTGCAGCAACATTAAATCTTCTATGTTTTTTATATTCATCCAATCCATCAAAGTATATTTCACCCTTAACCCATGCACAATCGGGAAGCTTTCTGTTAAAAATAATAGAAACACAAATTGAATTTGCGTACCCGTTTATAAATACTGGAGGCATTGTTTTTTGCTGTTTAAGGCATCTATAATTACGATGAAGCTTGATATAAAATGAACAATACGAAGGAGAACCGATTTTAAACCAATTACTCTCTATACATTTTCCATCTGAAAACTTTTTTAAATATTCCCTAATTTCAGGTTCAGGAATATACCATTGTATAGCACCTTTATACGTTTTCTCTTCTTCAGAGATGATACACAATTCCGAAAAAGGTTTCTCGTTGTTATCCATTTCAAATTAATGATGTGAAAATTCTGATGCCTTGTTTTGAGACAATTTTCAAGTTTAGAAAGAGGAATAAGGTTTCTGTTTAATAGCAATTACATTAGATGACGCTAACGTTATGCATTCACCAATCGCTTGAGACTTTTTACGTGGGCCACGGGCCACGGAAGGAGAATCCACTTGTTCTTAGCGCTTCATAACTTTTCCAAAATCTTCCCAAAATCGATCTGCGCATTTTTCGCGCATGCTTCCGCTCTTCAAATCTTTCTAGCTAGCATATCGTTTTGTGCTGCTGCCCTCTATGGACAGGATAATAAAACACAATTATGTCCTAATGCTTCTGACTAAAAATTTTAACTGCGTGAATTAACTTGTAAATTAAACTTGGTTTTATAAAATAAATTTATTATACAAATAACTAAGTACATTTAATGTAAACATTAAATACATTTTATGTAAACTAAAATGTACTTAATGGGATTTTTTTTCATGTAAGCTATTGATATTTGATTACTATGAAATACTAATTAATTATATACGAGGATTGTTTTAACAAGCTGTATAATATTAATTTGTAAAATTTAATGCATATTTCTTCACATTTCTTATATTATAATTTATAATCCATAATAATAATTTATTATTATTATCATTTTTGTAAAATAATTTAAATTAAATATTTATAAAAATAATATTTCCCATGGGGATATTTTTATTCTTGAAAAATGGTCATGAAATCATGACATGTTAAATTCTGCAATAATAATAATATAATTTATTAAAGTAGAAGAAAAACGAAAGATGGATGTTATTGTATTTGATTAGTTTATAAAGTGATACCTAAAAATAATTTATATTTTGTTTAATACATTTTTACTTATTAAGTATGAATTAAAAATTTTATTAAGAAAATTTTATTATAGAGGCCACCTAGATCAAACTTTTATTGTTTCCTACCAATATGATAGTATAGTAATATACAAAGATTAATCAATTAAAGTTTTTTAAAATCAGTATAATGTTGGGTATTTTTGCTATAGTTTTAACACTTTCTTACTTTCACGCTACATTGTAAGCCAATAAATCTGACATATTTTTTTCTCGTAAAAGTAATATATTCATACATGCATATGTGTATTATTTTATATACAGTAATACACATATACATGTATGAATACATGTATGTAATAAATATGTATATAAATATATGAATATGTACATTTATATATGTTTATTTACATATAATTATATATATGTATATAAATATATGTATATAAATATATGTAATATATAATTATATGTATATATGAATATAATACATGTCTCATAATGTTTATATATATATGTCTGTGTTTCTAACATAGTTGAAGATTGTATATGATTTAGATATTATTTGGTAGACAGATTTTCAAAAATTTCTTATTAATATATTACTGATGTAGACATACAATAAATGAGAAAGAAAAAAAAACACTTCTGGATTCTAATAGGAACCAAAAAGTATATGTTTCTATTATGTGTTATTAATAACACATAATATTTTTAAAAAAGTTTAGTTAAATCCTAAACATGCATACATGTAAGGTTTGGGATTGTATAAAGTGTATCATCCAAAACAAAAAATCATTGTTCGAGCTATGTTTGAAAAACCCAAGTCTTTCTTTAACATATTTTAATTTAATAATTTATATCTGGTTAATTATTCACTGAAAATAGAAGAAACCCCTAAGCAAAAATATAAATTATATATGTAAATAATAATAATTAATATTAACTATATATGTATATACACACACATATATTTATTTAAATATTAATTACTATTCGTTATATATATTTAAATAGTAATGTTAACTAACATATATATTTAAATATAATATTAATTAACATCAATTATATAATTACATAATATTTTTTTTTAAAGAAAATCTTTAATTTTGGTAATTTTTAACTATTTTATAACTATAGAGGAACCACTAATTGGTAAAAAGACTACTAGTAATTTATTAGAGATTTTTATATAGAAGCTTAATTTTAAAAGATAAAAACTTTAATATATTAATTCTGCTAATTTGATATTTATCTGTTACTAAAGTTCTAACATAAAAATATTTTTAATGTAAATTTAGCATTTTAATAAATGTTCATTTAATTATTAAAAAATATGAATTAAAAAAATTAATTTACTTATTGAAATTTATTAAAAATTAAATTTTATTTTATGTAATAGAAAATTATATAAAATTTTATTTAACTTAAGTATAATTTCAATTTAATTATCTTACTGAAAGTAAAAAATTACAAAGCAACTGATAATAGAAATCTTCTTATCTTTATGTCAAGTAAATAATCTTTATTAATTAATTCCATAAAGATCAAAACAAAACTCTAAGGAAGGTTTTTAAAAAACATCAATCGGAGAGGACAAAACTTAAACCTTCAGATCACAAGTCCAGTACTTCATCGCGCTAAATCGCTCACAGAAATATTTTGCAAACTTCTACGAAAATAAAACTCCTAAAGTAGCAGCAATGTGCGAGAAAGTGCGCAGATCGATTTTGGGAGGATTGGGAAGTTATGAAGCGCTAAATACTAGTTTCCATGGTGCTCTTCTAGTTGAACGCATTGATGGTAGAAGCTCTCGTCGCCACCCCCTCAGGGCTGTAGGGGGTGCTCAAGAAAATGTAGGGGGAGTCATACTATTTCTCTCTGTCTGACACCTACACGCACAAACACAGATATATACCATCAAAGTATTATATAGAGAGGTAAATTAGCGCATATTCATATTGTAGGTAGGGCTTAAATTCCACCGGAGCCCGGCTCCGGTACTTATCTGCTTTTAGTAAATATTTAAATATTGGTCAGAATTCACCGGAGCATAGTGCAAGCGCTTCCGAAAAGCCGAAGCCTAAATATAATTTCCTTTTCCTCCCATATCGAAGCTTTTGCATCCTTTTCTATCAAAACACTTATATGTGACACTATGTATTGCACGCGTAGGAAATGGAGATGAAATGGGCTCAATTTTTATATCACTCTTCGGGCTTATGCGTGCTCGAACTCAATCTGTCTGCAAATTAAAAATTTTATTTATTCATCTCTCTATTTCTTTTATCCGATTTTCAAGGACTCATCTCGAAAGACTGTTATACGGAAGGAATCGATTATAGTTTAAGATACGCACCTTTTATAGGAAATTGAAAAACTTTGTTCGATTCTTCAGCATATAAATATTCATTTTTGAAAATTTCATTTATTTTTTCATAAAAATGCAAAGCTGCGAACTATTCTTTTTTTGTGTTAACACTATTTTCGAATCACTATCCTTACTTTATTTAATCACAGAATTCTGCGATTAATTAACATTAAAACATGAGGCAAAGAATTCTATTCGGCCGGAGTGATAACTAAAAAGGGGAATAATTGACAGCTAAGTAAATGCAGATAAATATATTTAAAATTTTTATTTTGCTAAAGAAAAAAATTGCTTTAAATTTTGCAAATACATATAATGTATGAAATATAAATATGCAGACTGGAGTGACGGTGTGTGGGGGGAGGGGGTGGCACGCGACAGTTATTAGTGCTGCAGAATATTAGGGCTTCGGTACTTTTTTTGCTAGAAATTAAGCCCTGATTGTAGGCAGAGGCACTATGTTTCTTATTAAACTGTTTATAATAATTTTATTTGATGCTAAGAAAAGTAAAGGCTGCAGACAGGGATATAATGGAGGGTATACGGTGGATACGCCGTATACCTTCTGGATTATTTTAAGGAATACTGTATACTCTCTTCTCAAAAACACCATAGCATATACTCTTTAAGGTATGCCCTCTGGTTTTTTATGACCTCATCACTGGCTGCAGAATTAAAACTGTAAGTGTATAATTATACTAGTGAAATAATAAGTGATAATGTCAATAAGTAAATAAAAAGCTGACAGTTCACCTGTTTCAAAAGAGTTGCAACCTTTAATCTTTTTCTCAACATTCCCTGCCCTTAAGGGTTCTAAAGTTATGTTTTTATATGATAAAAAACATTAGAAAAATCAAGGATGTATTTTGCATTTTAAAATTATTTTTTTGTTTAGTCTAATGCTAAAACCACTTGTATTTAAATTGGCTATTAGCTTTTTTCATTAGTATCATTTATAAATCAAAAATCTTATACACTATATTGCCAAAGGTGACCGGTCACTTGCGATTCTAGACGTTTTGTTAACTATCTGGAAAAATACATGAGAAATTAACCTGAAACTGCAGGTGTGTAAACAGTATAGTATAGATTATATATTTCCGCGAAGATTTTTTACTGAAACCACATAGGGGACTGTCAACAAATTGAAAAAGAATGAATATCTTTTGGATAACCCTGTAAAAAGTAATGTAGCAAAAGCGTTCAAACTAGATATTATTAATAAGTGGCTTATTGTAATATACTGTGTTCATTTTTATGAGAATAACATGTATACTCGTAGAGAAATTAAGGCTTTTATACAAACATTCCCAAATTTCGCCTAGTTTTTTACTTATAATTTGCAGAGTTCTTAATATAAAAAAAAAGTTCTTTTCAGACAATATGACAAACAACATTGTACATAATACTCTGCAATCAAAATTAAAAAATAATAAAAATTGGGTGAAAAATGAGCAGGTTTACTAAAAAATGTTTCACTGCGCATGCGCGGATGAAATCAAAATATAATATGCATAATGTATTAGCTAAGTATATAGAGCAACTTTTGTGAAAGTCTCAAAATCATAGCTTGAAAATTCTGAAAATTATCGTCGATAGAATAAGCTCGAAATCCATTGTTCCCAAAAAGATGAGGGGTTGTCTCAAATATCTGTTGATTAGTGCCAAGATAGCGTACACAATATTGCACGTACTACTAAATTTGTATACAGCCCCTCATCTTTTTGCTTCCTTTTGGGAACAACGGATTTCGAGCTTTTTCTATCGACGATAATTTTCAGAATTTTCAAGCTATGATTTTGAGACTTTCACAAAAGTTGCTCTATATACTTAGCTAATACATTATGCATATTATATTTTGATTGCATTCGCGCATGCGCAGTGAGAAAATATTTAGTAAACCTGCCCATTTTCATCCAATATTTATTATTTTTTAATTCTGATTGCAGAATATTATGTACAATGTTGTTTGTCATATTTTCTGAAAAGAACTTTTTTTTATATTAAGAACTCGCAAATTATAAGCAAAAAACTGGGCGAAATTTGGGACTGTTTTTATAAAAACCTTAATTTCTTTACGAGTATACATGCTATCCTCACAAAAATGAACACAGTATATTACAATAAGCCACTTATTAATAATCTCGAGTTTGAACGCCTTTGCTGCATTAGTTTTTACAGGGTTGTCCAAAAGATATTCGTTATTTTTCAATTTGTTGACAGTCCCCTATGGGGTTTCGGTAAAAAATCTTCGCGGAAATATATAACCTATACTATACTGTTTACACACCTGCAGTTTCAGGTTAATTCCTCATGTATTTTTCTAGATAGTTAACAAAACATCTAAAATCGCAAGTGACCGGTCACCTTTGGCAATATAGTGTATAACCATTAATGAAACATTACCGTAACACCAACATAAACTATGAAATTATGATTTAGTATGTAATAATTAATTGACAATGATAGTGTTCCCCAACACTCTGAATATAGATACCAAATACTTATTTAAAAGAAGAAGAAATTAAATTAAAAATTGAATGAATGAAATTTGTGGAATTTAGACAGAATTATCAAGTCCCAAATGCCTAAATACCACAAATAAAATGAGTGGTTTCATCATCATATTAGCCATAACATTGCTAAAGAATATGATTTTGGGACTACCAACTCATAAACAGAGAATAAAACCTGTAAAAAAATCCCAAAGTTCAAAAAACAAATACAATATTAAAAAGGAAAGAAACCTTACTCATATTAAAGAGATAAAAACCTGAAATTTAATCACAAAGTACGAAATACAACCAAATTAAAAAAGATATTGGTGCACTTCAGTAACCAGATATAGGAGCATAACTTAACAGAGGCAATGAATTGGAAAAAATCATTACATGCTGCCAGAATAATTTTTAGAAAATGATTTACCATGTTGCCAAAATAAGTTTTAGAATATGAATTACCATGGAATATTATTGTAAAGCAACACAAACCATGGTTCTGCCATCTATGAGAGAAAAAGTGAATATGCGATGAATTAATAAAAGCTGTGGAAGAAAATTAATATTTAAAAATTAAACCAAATACTATCTAAAGAATGATAACAATTAGTTAAATAATAAATTAATTAAATTAAATAATAAATAAAATATCCAATTACATTAAAGTAAAAATGGATATATTAATGAATGATTCTATGTTAAAAAATAAGATGTAAAATGGTAAAATTAATAATTAATGAGAAATGCTACATAAAAATATATGTACCAAGAAATGACATAGCCACTATTAAATAGCTTTGCCAAAAATGCAACATCACAAAAATTAAATTAAGTTAAAATTAAAATACTAAATTATTTGAATTAAAATGCTAAGGATTTAAAATTAATATTAATTAAATATTGAAATTAATTAGTTACATATAATGTTTCTGTATACAAAGTTAAAAATTAAATACACATGATATAAGTGGTTAGGGTAGAACATTTAATAAAAATTAATACATGTATTATATTAGCAATTAAGAAAGTATACATTATATTAGAAGTTAATATGATATTGTCCACCGTGGGCATTAATGTAAATACAATTAATCAAAAACATTTTTAATAGTAATAAATAAAATTAATTTAAAATTAATTAATGAATATGTAAATATAGCTCCATTAATTTGCATATAAAAGTATCATATCATAGTCCATTATAAAATGTGTATTAGCAAACGTATGTTATATATTAAACTAGGATGACTCAAAAACAAAACATAATGTTTATCATAAGCATCATATTTACTATCAAACTCTTCAGAATAACTTTGTTTTGTGCTAATAATGGAAAACGCTGCAAAATGAAAAATTTCAGTATATAACTAATGCAAATTCAATGTTTGCATCAGCAAAAGGTTGCGAATTCTGAGTATGTGCAGATAGGATGTGCGCATATTGAAGCACGCATATTTGCAGTTTTTAAACAAATACTACAATTTAGTATTATGCAATATTGTAAAAAGCCACCAAAACTAATATTAATTTTTGAACAAAGTTTCAGTTGGATTTTTGGAAAATAATTTTATTTGGTGGCATAGGCGTAACTTGGGCTCTAAGACTGGAGGAGCAAAAGTCTCCAAGCCCTTTTGTAAAAATTTATACCCCCCCCCCCTTTCATCCCATCATCGCGTACACACACACACTTAAATCAAATACTTAAAAATTTTAATATTTAAACAAAATTTTAAATGTTTAAAATAAATAAAATAAATTAAAATAAAAAAATAATAAAAATTTTAATTTAAATGTTTAAAATTTAAATGCGGGAAAAAAATTTCCTGGAAAAATACTAAGTTATACATTTTATGTCTTTAAAGGAATATTTTAAAATATTGAATGTACGACCGTTATATCTCTTATGTCTGATACAATGTTCAATTAGGAAATAGTTCAAACAAACTTAATAAAAATTTGCCAAAGTCTTGGGCTTTCGAAGATTTTTTTAAATGTTGAGGTTGGGATAAATATGCTTAAAACCTTTATTCAGTGTTGGAACAACGGATGGAAATTTATAATAAAAACACTAGCTAGCGTTCTGATTGGAATGACTCAGAAATTTTGCAGTGCGGCATTTTAAGGTACTACATGGAAGAATTTTAGATTAAGAATTTAAAAAAAAGTATTGTCCTTAAATTTCGAACTCTACCTCTTCACAACGTTTCAAGTGAAGAAAAACAAGAACGAAAACAGGTGCACCAGTTATAGGTTAGGAATAGATGCTTTCAGTCGTGACGTCAGTCATGACGTTTTGCTTGGAAACTGACTCCAAACAAACGGTTGCTATGTTGTATTTTCTATTATGTTTGTATATTATAGCTATATCTTATAGCTATATTTCACGACAAACTGTTTTAATACGTTATATGCAGTGATAACATTTTCTACGATTTATATTTAATAAGAAATGAAACATAGCAACCGTTTGTTTGTTTGGAGTCAGTATCCAACCAGAACGTCATGACTGACGTCACACTGAAAGCGTCTATTATTTTCCAACACTATTTGAATACTGTTAAAAAAGTTCATTCTTTCATACAATGAAATGATATATCTAAATAAACAATTTAAAATATATAGAACGCAGTTAAATATCCATTTCCAAGTATTGCTCTCCATGGCAGATAATGTATGCGGATTCTTCTGTGCAACGCTGTATATGATCTATAGAGCTTTAAACACACTACATAGTGAAACTAAAACTTATATAACTGGAAAACGCATAAAACAACTAAAGAGGTTTTTCTAATGAATTACTATTTATAGATGAACATGTATCAATATCCTTTTGTGCAACCATACATTACATGAATAAAACAGTAAAATTTGACTTGATAATGTTAACACAAATGCACATGCAACAATTACCATCCATAGCGGCAATATATCTAATTTCTTTTGCTCTGCCATATGAATTTATTTATATTCTATAAGTACCTTTGATTTGAATAATAAAATATAATTAAATTGGAAAATGCCTAACACAGTTAAAAACATACGTTAGGAATTCACGTCCATAAACTGAAATACACCTCCATTTTATTCGTGCAGCTCTGCATATGATTTGTAGAATTTATACTCACAACGTAATGAACTAAAATTTAGTTAATTTTAAAAATGCACACCACAGCTGAAAACGCTCTTCTAGCAATTATGGTTCATAGTCAGTCCTATATACTAAGTACATTACATGCTAGTTGCTTCATACTCCATAGAAAGAATGTTGTAGACCACCTCAGTGGCACATATAAATTTCATCATGTTTCAGTTTCATCATAACATCACTAACTAAAATGCACCGCAAACGATTCCCCCCCTATAGACCATAATGTAATGAAAAACTTTTTTGTGTCACTGTCAATGAGCTATAACAGCTATTATCCTTCATCTTCAATAGAGAATACGTTGTAGTAAGCCTCGATAGCATATATCTACGTTAGAGGTCTGCACAGGCTCGGGCTAATTCTCATTCATGAGACTCAATCTGGACCGAACCTGATCTTGACTCTTTCCAGGCCGGAACCAGGTCTTACTCTTTTCTGCAAATTCGAGCCGATCCAGGACAGACTTACTTTTCTGCGCCGAGCCGGGTCTAGAATTCATTCTTCCAAGAAGTATACACGGTCCGAAATTTTTAGGCCCTATCCCGACCCGACCCAGCCTGTATAAAAATCATATGCCGGCGTGGCCCTTGCAAAAATCAGTAAAATGAGGTCAGGCCGAACATTTTTTGCAAAAAATGCAGATATTTTTAAATCGCCCTTATGCTATAATCCTCCTTTAAATCTCCCTTATGCTACAAAATTATTTTTAACGATATACATAATATAATACATACATTTAAAGGAAAAATAAAAGAAAAAGATAATAATAAGGTACAGTGAAACTTCTGAAAAGGAAACTGTCTATGACGGAATCTTGTCTTAAACGGAAAAATGTCTTAAAAATTATTCAAAAGTTTCTTTAAAGAAATATAGAATATCACAAATTTTTAACCTCTATTTTTACGGTATAGCCACTGACTGACATCTTACAAGGCCTGGGAACGATGAAGTCTAGACCCGGCCCATGTCTTCGGACAAAACTAAAACTCGGACCCGACCTGGCTTGGCTCAAGTCCAATGAAATAAGTCACTGGTTTCAGGCCAGGCTCAGTCCCCTGTAGACCTCTAAATTCTCTCCCTGAGGTCATGTTGGGCTCGCATTTTGTTTATTTATTTTTGTAAAAATTATAGTGATGTTGTACATTTGTTTAGCGAAATCTTTTGAAATTTAATTTGGTTTAATAAATTAGAGAGATATATTTATAAATCTATCTTTTAGGTAGAAAATTACATTACAAAAAGCTATTGTAAATACTATTGCAGCCGTTCGGAGGAAAGCAATTCCAAAAAAATTTGGTATACCAATCATGAGCACCAGACCCCAAAACCACCCTCAGTTCAAATGTTGATTTATGTTGATCTGACATTTGTCATGCTGTAACTCCCTTACTTATGAACCGATATGAATGTGACTGAGTATGTGTATTCACAATGGCGGCCAGTTAAAATTTTAAAAAATTCAAAAAGATGTACAAAGAAATTATACATTGAAAAAATTGTTTCCGTTAAGTGTTAGAACGTGATACAAGGATTCTGGAACATTTTTTGTTTTGGCTATACGTCAAAAATGGCTGAGATATGGCAGTTTGAAATTGCAGGGTGGCTGAGATTTTGAAACAATCCGATATTTGTTATGCTGTAACTCTCGTATTTATGAACCGATATGAATGTGACGGATCATGTGTACAGAACATACGAAGGTTTCGACCGAGTTCGTTGGCCAGCTTCATGCGCCATCTTGTTTCAAAATGACAGCCAGTTAATTTTTTTTTTTAATTCAAAAATATGTATAGAAGTAAAAAGTTGTTTCGGTTAAGTGTTAGATCGTGATACGAGGACTCTGGAACATTTTTTGTTTTCGCTTTATCTTAAAAAATAGCTGAGATGTGGCAGTTTGAAATTCTAGAATGGCTGACATTTTGAAACAATCTGATTTTTGTTATGCTGTAACTCTCATGCTGAAATTCGCATTCAAACTCAGTATTAACGAACACCGGAATTGAATCTTCTATAATCGGGTTTTAAACGTTTTAGCTTCGGGTGTTCGAATAAATTGAGTTGAATTTTTAAAAACTTTGCCTATAAAAGCTACCTTTTCCTCCCGGTACAGGCCGGAAGGACTTTAAAATTATGATTTTCTTTTATAATCTTTTTCTTTCATTTTAAACTACGTTGATTTTTCTTGCTGAATCTTAGTTTGAATGTAATTGTCTAAGTCATTTTTCTTTAATCAGTGTTTATGTACGTAATTGTCTAAGTGGTCATTATTATTGTTGATATTTTGTATTATATGCATTTCGAGCATAATTTGAAATAAAATGTTTGCATGAGTAAAAGTGCTTTTTGAATGTTGTTTCAAAAACATCGGCATGTTTTCAAGAAATACAGTCGTATAAGTACTATAATGCACAAGGTAGGTGAGTCAATGGTGGTCATAGTTAAGCTGTGAGGAATTTTTATAATTTTCTGGTTGGGTGTGTGTGGCTGAATTTTTGCTTGTAAAATTTTACACTTATCTTTAACACATATCAAGTGTACTTTTCTTAATAAAATTTAATTACTTTTATAATACAATTTAAAAATTGTAGCTTGTGGGCCACCTTTGGCGCCATAGTGTTCCAAAGGTGGCCCATGTATTGAAATCACTTTCAAAATGTGAAAAAACTCATACTATTTCTCTCTGTCTGACACCTACACGCACAAACACAGATATATACAATAAAAGTATTATATAGAGAGGTAAATTAGCGCATATTCATATTGTAGGTAGGGCTTAAATTCCACCGGAGCCCGGCTCCGGTACTTATCTGCTTTTAGTAAATATTTAAATATTGGTCAGAATTCACCGGAGCATAGTGCAAGCGCTTCCGAAAAGCCGAAGCCTAAATATACTTTCCTTTTCCTCCCATATCGAAGCTTTTGCATCCTTTTCTATCAAAACACTTATATGTGACACTATGTATTGCACGCGTAGGAAATGGAGATGAAATGGGCTCAATTTTTATATCACTCTTCGGGCTTATGCGTGCTCGAACTCAATCTGTCTGCAAATTAAAAATTTTATTTATTCATCTCTCTATTTCTTTTATCCGATTTTCAAGGACTCATCTCGAAAGACTGTTATACGGAAGGAATCGATTATAGTTTAAGATACGCACCTTTTATAGGAAATTGAAAAACTTTGTTCGATTCTTCAGCATATAAATATTCATTTTTGAAAATTTCATTTATTTTTTCATAAAAATGCAAAGCTGCGAACTATTCTTTTTTTTGTGTTAACACTCTTTCCGAATCACTGTCCTTACTTTATTTAATCACAGAATTCTGCGATTAATTAACATTAAAACATGAGGCAAAGAATTCTATTCGGCCAGAGTGATAACTAAAAAGGGGAATAATTGACAGCTAAGTAAATGCAGATAAATATATTTAAAATTTTTATTTTGCTAAAGAAAAAAATTGCTTTAAATTTTGCAAATACATATAATGTATGAAATATAAATATGCAGACTGGAGTGACGGTGTGTGGGGGGAGGGGGTGGCACGCGACAGTTATTAGTGCTGCAGAATATTAGGGCTTCGGTACTTTTTTTGCTAGAAATTAAGCCCTGATTGTAGGCAGAGGCACTATGTTTCTTATTAAACTGTTTATAATAATTTTATTTGATGCTAAGAAAAGTAAAGGTTGCAGACAGGGATATAATGGAGGGTATACGGTGGATACGCCATATACCTTCTGGATTATTTTAAGGAATACTGTATACCCTCTTCTCAAAAACACCATAGCATATACTCTTTAAGGTATGCCCTCTGGTTTTTTATGACCTCATCACTGGCTTCAGAATTAAAATTGTAAGTGTATAATTATACTAGTGAAATAATAAGTGATAATGTCAATAAGTAAATAAAAAGCTGACAGTTCACCTGTTTCAAAAGAGTTGCAACCTTTAATCTTTTTCTCAACATTCCCTGCCCTTAAGGGTTCTAAAGTTATGTTTTTATATGATAAAAAACATTAGAACAATCAAGGATGTATTTTGCATTTTAAAATTATTTTTTTGTTTAGTCTAATGCTAAAACCACTTGTATTTAAATTGGCTATTAGCTTTTTTCATTAGTATCAGTATCATTTATAAATCAAGAATCTTATACACTATATTGCCAAAGGTGACCGGTCACTTGCGATTCTAGACATTTTGTTAACTATCTAGAAAAATACATGTGGAATTAACCTGAAACTGCAGGTGTGTAAACAGTATAGTATAGGTTATATATTTCCGTGAAGATTTTTTACCGAAACCCCCTAGGGGACTGTCAACAAATTGAAAAAGAATGAATATCTTTTGGATAACCCTGTAAAAACTAATGCAAAAACGTTCAAACTAGAGATTATTAATAAGTGGCTTATTGTAACATACTGTGTTCATTTTTATGAGGATAACATGTATACTCGTAGAGAAATTAAGGCTTTTATAGAAACATTCCCAAATTTCGCCTAGTTTTTTGCTTATAATTTGCAGAGTTCTTAATATTAAAAAAAAAGTTCTTTTCATACAATATGACAAACAACATTGTACATAATACTCTGCAATCAAAATTAAAAAATAATAAAAATTGGGGGAAAAATGAGCAGGTTTACTAAAAAATGTTTCACTGCGCATGCGTGAATGAAATCAAAATATAATATGCATAATGTATTAGCTAAGTATATAGAGCACCTTTTGTGAAAGTCTCAAAATCATAGCTTGAAAATTCTGAAAATTATCGTCGATAGAATAAGCTCGAAATCCATTGTTCCCAAAAAGATGAGGGGTTGTATCAAATATCTGTTGATTAGTGCCAAGATAGCGTACACAATATTGCACGTACTACTAAATTTGTATACAGCCCTTCATCTTTTTGCTTCCTTTTGGGAACAACGGATTTCGAGCTTTTTCTATCGACGATAATTTTCAGAATTTTCAAGCTATGATTTTGAGACTTTCACAAAAGTTGCTCTATATACTTAGCTAATACATTATGCATATTATATTTTGATTGCATTCCGCATGCGCAGTGAGAAAATATTTAGTACACCTGCCCATTTTCATCCAATATTTATTATTTTTTAATTCTGATTGCAGAATATTATGTACAATGTTGTTTGTCATATTTTCTGAAAATAACTTTTTTTTATATTAAGAACTCTGCAAATTATAAGCAAAAAACTGGGCGAAATTTGGGACTGTTTTTATAAAAACCTTAATTTCTTTACGAGTATACATGCTATCCTCACAAAAATGAACACAGTATATTACAATAAGCCACTTATTAATAATCTCGAGTTTGAACGCCTTTGCTGCATTAGTTTTTACAGGGTTGTCCAAAAGATATTCGTTATTTTTCAATTTGTTGACAGTCCCCTATGGGGTTTCGGTAAAAAATCTTCGCGGAAATATATAACCTATACTATACTGTTTACACACCTGCAGTTTCAGGTTAATTCCTCATGTATTTTTCTAGATAGTTAACAAAACGTCTAAAATCGCAAGTGATCGGTCACCTTTGGCAACATAGGCGTAGCCTCGGGGGGGGGGGGCACGTGCCCCCCCAACTTTCTGAACATCAATTTCTAAAATATGATACAGTCAAATAAGACTTGTCTTGTATTGACCCAAAATGGAAATGAAATAATTACTTTAATTTTCATTTTATATTTCTTCATTTTTTTTTTTACTTAATCAGATGTCAGATCAGTATAGATAGCTCAGCTCTTTTTCTTTGAAGTAATGAATTTGGTAGCAAAAATTGTGTTGTGCAATACAAACCTTGATACGAACATTCATTAAACGAAAGTTTGAACTATCACTCTCTTATAGCTGCGGACAATTTCAATGTGTCAACTGTTTTTTCCGCTGTTTGCGGTTAATATCTACATGTACTTTTTTTTTCTTCTCATTCCATCTGTAGACTTTAAAAAATGTAGTTGTGTTTATCAGACAGGGAGTTCTGTTTCCCCGCAATATATATTTCATTTCATTTGTTGTAACTTTAATTATAATTTAATCAAGTCATAAATATCCTGCTTTTCCAAGCTGTGTCGCTAGAGTTATTTGCTAATGGAATGCAACCACACATCACTAAGATTATAAAAAATAATTAATATTTTCTTCATTTAGTTATTATATATTCCTCTCTCTTACTTATTATTTTTTTTATTGACAGCACTTAATCTTCTACTATACCTTCGCATTTTTGAGATGGACTGGTTATGATTTTTTTTTTCAAAATGTAAGCCTTCTTGAATGAGCTGTTTTAAAGTTAATATACAGCTGTACCTTGGTAAACAATGGTAATCCGTTCCAGAAATACCGTTGTTAAGCAAAACCGTTGCTATCGAAGGTGCAATTTTCCATACAATTTTGCAGGCGCACATACCTTAACCCTTTCAGGGGCAGTGGTATGTTTATGAAACCACTTAAGTTTAATTCCTAAATGCCACAATGGCACCAGAATTTTGCTAAAATCTTTCCCATTTAATATGTATGTGAAATATAGCCTTTTTTTTTTTTATTTCCAAATAAATGTTTTCGTAAATTCCGGTGCCAGTCATTTATTTCAACATTTTAGTACTGAAAGTACTTTGCCCCTGAAAGGGTTAAATGATTAGTTACTTCTTAAAAGTGCTGTTTAAACTTATTTCAAATGTCTTAAATTTTTGATAAATGTCTTTTATTTATTATCAGGGCCGTATCGCGGGCGGAGCCTTCCCCCCCCCCCCCCTCCCCACCACGCGCCAGATACAGTTGTTGTGGTGCTGTTTTTTATATTTGTTACAAAAATATTAATTTCAATAAAATGATCTCGCGGAGCTTTCCTCATTTACTTGGTCGTTTTATTTCCTTGTGAACCTCGAATTAAATGAACCTGGTAGTGGGATCCAACTGCTGTCAACAGCGTACACCAGTGCAGGCTATGCCTGATCTGGTCTCAAATCGAACTAATCTTGAATTTTTTTAATTTTTTATTTCGACCCAAATTAGTTTAATATTTTGACCATCGTAGTTCACGTTACGACGATTTGTATTCTTCCAACCAATCGCAGGAAAGGAAAATTTAACAGAGTTAGTTCTTTCCGTTTCGAAAAAAAAAAAAGGTCAAAAATTTGCCGAAAAAGCGAAAAAACACTAAAAAATTCGCGAGCAATTCAAAACTTGCAGAGGACAAAATATACTATATTGGTCTAAAAGCTTGAAAACGAATTCATTTTACAAGTGTTAAAAAATTGCCGCTAACCGCGAAAAACCGCAGAAAATCGCGTACAATTTTTTATGTACACGATATTAATACAATATATATAAACCGGATTTCTTTTACGATCGATCCCTCCCGGATTCCTTTCGCCGCAGAATGCAAAGAAACGCTAAAAATCTCTCTCTCTCTCTTTTAGGTAGATTTCGTAAGAAATACTACCTATTACATTCTCACCTAAGTTGGAAATTTTGAAAAATTTTTGCAGATCTACGCCGATTATGACTCCCAGAACCCAAAACCACCCCCAGTTCAAAACTTTATCTATCTATCTATCTATCTATGTCACTTTTTTCTGACCACGATAACTGGAAAAATTCTGCATTAATCTTTTACAAACTGATACATAAAATCAAGGGGCATAAAATCTCGGTCAAGTTCGTTAATGGGCAAAATCGAACCAAGGGGGGGAGGGTAGGGGGGCTTTTTGTGAAAACAGAAAAAACCCCATAATTTCTTAATTATGATACATATCGAATCCGTTTAAAGTTATTATTACTTCTAGGAGAAGGGCCGAAAATGTATGTATGACAGATTTTTGATATAATTAAAAATGGCCCCAAGGGGAGGGGGGGGGGAAAGGGGGATTTTAGAAGAAAAAAAATCATAGCTTCGTCAATTCACAAGATATCACATTCGCGTAAATTTATTATTAATCCTCTTAATATTATCTAAAACTTTTATATTGACAAGTTTTTTATAGGACCAACCGTTATAGCAAAAAAAAAAATTAAAAACAAAAAAAATCCCTGCCGGCTCCGCCTGCAAACAAGTTATTTTTCGAAGTAGGCGGTTCCAACTCCCGCATATTTTCGAAACTGATACATAAAATCAAGGGGCATACAGTCTCGGTCAAGTTCGTTAATAGACAAAATCGAACCAGGGGGGGGGGGGGGCTTTTTGTGAAAACAGAAAAAAAATCATAATTTTTTACTTATGATACGTATCGAATCCGTTTGAAGTTATTATTACTTCTAGGAAAAGGGCCGAAAATTTATGTATGACTGATTTTTGATATAATTAAAAATTGCCTTAAAGGGGGGGGGGAAGGGGGGTTTAGAAGAAAAAAATTCATAACTTCGCCAATTCTCAAGATTTCAAATCCGCTTAAATTTATTATTAATCCTCTTAATATTATTTAAAACTTTTATATTGACAAGTTTTTTATAGGACCAACCTTTATAGCAAAAAAAAAAAAAAAAAATTAAAAACAAAAAAATCCCTGCCGATTCCGCCTGCAAACAAGTTAGGTTTCGAAGTAGGCGGTTCCAACTGCCGCATCATCGTAAAAAGGTCATTTCTTCCCCAATTCCCTACAAACAGGCGCCCCACGGTCTGCGTCTTCGAAATCTACCTGTGCCTGTAGGCCGAGCCGTCAGGGATTTTTTTTTAATTGCAGAGGACAAAATTTACTATATTGGGCTAAAAGATTAAATTCCCGATCCCCCAAATCCGATTCTTGTAACAAATGTTAAAAAATTGCTGCAAAACGCAAAACGAAAAAAAAAAAAAAGTTTAACTCGCATGATAAATTAAAATCATTGTACGGATTATGAATAAACTTTATTGAAAAGATTAAAAAAAATTACTGTATTGGGTTAAAACATTGAAAGTGGATTCTTATCATGAATGTGAAAATATCTCCACAAAACGTAAAAAAAAAAATTCCACGAAAAATTGAAATACCACAGAAGACAAAATTTACTATATTGTGTTCAAAGATTGAAACCACATTTCCTTTGCGAATGTAGAAAAATCGCCGCAAAACGCATAAAAACGTAAAATTTGCAAAAAGTAATCGCGAAAAACTTAAAAATCTCAGAGAACAAAATTTATTACATTAGGTTAAAAAATTGTAGCTGGATTCCTTTTACAAATGTCAAAAAATCGCCGCGGAACGCGAAAAAGCGTTAAAATCGCATGGAAAAATAAAAATCATAATACGGATTCCGAATAAACTTTATTCGAAAGAGCAAAAAAAAATATTTTATTGGCCTAAAAGTTTAAAACTGGATTCTTTTTACGAATGTGAAAGTATCTCCACGAAACGAAAACCACGAAAAATATAAACACTTAAAAAAGTCACATAAAAAAAATCACGAAAAATTAAAAAATCGCAGAGGACAAAATTAACGGTATTGTATTTAAAGACTGCAACCGGATTTATTTTACCAATGATAGAAAGATCGCTTCAAAATGCGTAAAAACTGAAAAAAAAAATTCACGAAAAACTTTAAAATTGCAGAGAACCAAATTTATTATATTGGGTTAAAAGATTGTAGCTGGATTCATTTAACGAATGTCAAAAAAATCGTCGCAAAGCGCGAAAAAACGCTAAACCCCACATAAAAATTCGCGAACGAATTCAAATTCGCTATAACGAGTTTCGAATAAACATTATTGAAAAGAAGCCAACGTTTACTATATTAGGCTAAAATAATTTGGGCTAAAAAGTTATAATTGGATTCCTGTTACAGATGTTAAGAACTTCCACGAAACGCGAAAAAAAAACTCGCAAAAAGTCGTATGAAAAATTCGCGATTAAAATCAGTTAGTACAAAATTGAGTACAAAATCTAATCGCAGAGTTCAAAATTTAGTACAATGGGCTGAAAGATTGAAACTGGACTCCTTTTACGAATGTTTAAAAATCGCAACAGAACGCACGAAATATCTCATAAAAAATTCATGAAAAATTTAAAAATCGCAGAGGACAAATTTTACAATAATGGGTTACAGGGTTGAAACCAGATTCGCATCACAAATGTTAAAAAATTGCCACAAAACGCGGAAAAACACTAAAAATCACATAAAAAATTTATGAAAAATTTAGAAATCACTGAGGACAAAATTTACTATATCGGGCGGAAAAATTGAAACCAGATGTATTTTACGAATGTTTAAGAAAATCGCCGCGGAAAGCTTAAAATTGCATACAAAATTCGTGAAAAATCTAAAAATCGCAGATCACAAAATTTGCTATATTGGACTAAAAGATTGAAGTTGGATTCCGTTTACAGATGTAAAAAAAAAATCGCCGTGAAACCCGAAAAATCGCATGGTAAAGTTTAAAAAAATTTAAAAAATCGCAGAGTAGAAAATGTACTTTATCGGCTGAAAAATAAAACCAGATTTCTCGTACGAATGTTTAAAAAATTGCCTCGGAAAGATAAAAAACGCTAAAAATCACATAAAAATTTCGTGAAAAATTAAAAAAAGGCAGAGGACAAATTTTACTATATTGTGTTAAAAGATTGAAACTTAATTCCTAACACAAATGTTAAGCAATTGTCGCAAAACGCGAAAAAACGCTAAAAATCGCATAAACATTTCGCAAAAAATTCAAAAATTACTGTACGACGAATGTTTAAGAAAAATAAATTTTTAGGTCTAGGGGGCTAGAAGATCGAAACTGAATTCCTTTTACCCAATGTGAAAAATTTCTACGTGGCTGTTTTTAACCAAGATTACCACTGTATATATATAGGAATGTGTGCGTGCGCGCGTGTGTGTTTAATAAACATTTGTGCCCCCCCAAAATTTTCGGTCACGCTACGCCTATGTTTGGCAATATAGTGTATAACCATTAATGAAACATTACCGTAACACCAACATAAACTATGAAATTATGATTTAGTATGTAATAATTAATTGACAACGATAGTGTTCCCCAACACTCTGAATATAGATACCAAATACTTATTTAAAAGAAAAAGAAATTAAATTAAAAATTGAATGAATGAAATTTGTGGAATTTAGACAGAATTATCAAGTCCCAAATGCCTAAATACCACAAATAAAATGAGTGGTTTCATCATCATATTAGCCATAACATTGCTAAAGAATATGATTTTGGGACTACCAACTCATAAACAGAGAATAAAACCTGTGAAAAAATCCCAAAGTTCAAAAAACAAATACAATATTAAAAAGGAAAGAAACCTTACTCATATTAAAGAGATAAAAACCTGAAATTTAATCACAAAGTACGAAATACAACCAAATTAAAAAAGATATTGGTGCACTTCAGTAACCAGATATAGGAGCATAACTTAACAGAGGCAATGAATTGCAAAAAATCATTACATGCTGCCAGAATAATTTTTAGAAAATGATTTACCATGTTGCCAAAATAAGTTTTAGAATATGAATTACCATGGAATATTATTGTAAAGCAACACAAACCATGGTTCTGCCATCTATGAGAGAAAAAGTGAATATGCGATGAATTAATAAAAGCTGTGGAAGAAAATTAATATTTAAAAATTAAACCAAATACTATCTAAAGAATGATAACAATTAGTTAAATAATAAATTAATTAAATTAAATAATAAATAAAATATCCAATTACATTAAAGTAAAACTGGATATATTAATGAATAATTCTATGTTAAAAAATAAGATGTAAAATGGTAAAATTAATAATTAATGAGAAATGCTACATAAAAATATATGTACCAAGAAATGACATAGCCACTATTAAATAGCTTTGCCAAAAATGCAACATCACAAAAATTAAATTAAATTAAAATACTAAATTATTTGAATTAAAATGCTAAGGATTTAAAATTAATATTAATTAAATATTGAAATTAATTAGTTACATATAATGTTTCTGTATACAAAGTTAAAAATTAAATACACATGATATAAGTGGTTAGGGTAGAACATTTAATAAAAATTAATACATGTATTATATTAGCATTTAAGAAAGTATACATTATATTAGAAGTTAATATGATATTGTCCACCGTGGGCATTAATGTAAATACAATTAATCAAAAACATTTTTAATAGTAATAAATAAAATTAATTTAAATTAATTAATGAATATGTAAATATAACTACATTAATTTGCATATAAAAGTATCATATCATAGTCCATTATAAAATGTGTATTAGCAAACGTATGTTATATATTAAACTAGGATGACTCAAAAACAAACATAATGTTTATCATAAGCATCATATTTACTATCAAACTCTTCAGAATAACTTTGTTTTGTGCTAATAATGGAAAACGCTGAATGAAAACGCTGAATGGAAAACGCTGAATGAAAAATTTCAGTATATAACTAATGCAAATTCAATGTTTGCATCAGCAAAAGGTTGCGAATTCTGAGTATGTGCAGATAGGATGTGCGCATATTGAAGCACGCATATTTGCAGTTTTTAAACAAATACTACAATTTAGTATTATGCAATATTGTAAAAAGCCACCAAAACTAATATTAATTTTTGAACAAAGTTTCATTTGGATTTTTGGAAAAGAATTTTATTTGGTGGCATAGGCGTAACTTGGGCTCTAAGACTGGAAGAGCAAAAGTCTCCAAGCCCTTTTGTAAAAATTTATCCCCCCCCCCCCTTTCATCCCATCATCGCGTACACACACACACTTAAATCAAATATTTAAAAATTTTAATATTTAAACAAAATTTTAAATGTTTAAAATAAATAAAATAAATTAAAATAAAAAAATAATAAAAATTTTAATTTAAATGTTTAAAATTTAAATGCGGGAAAAAAATTTCCTGGAAAAATACTAAGTTATACATTTTATGTCTTTAAAGGAATATTTTAAAATATTGAATGTACGACCGTTATATCTCTTATGTCTGATACAATGTTCAATTAGGAAATAGTTCAAACAAACTTAATAAAAATTTGCCAAAGTCTTGGGCTTTCGAAGATTTTTTAAAATGATGAGGTTGAGATAAATATGCTTAAAACCTTTATTCAGTGTTTGTTGGAACAACTGATGGAAATTTATAATAAAAACACTAGCTAGCGTTCTGATTGGAATGACTCAGAAATTTTGCAGTGCGACATTTTAAGGTACTACATGGAAGAATTTTAGATTAAGAATTTAAAAAAAAAATATTGTCCTTAAATTTCGAACTCTACATCTTCACAACGTTTCAAGTGAAGAAAAACAAGAACGAAAACAGGTGCACCAGTTATAGGTTAGGAATAGATGCTTTCAGTCGTGACGTCAGGCATGACGTTTTGCTTGGAAACTGACTCCAAACAAACGGTTGCTATGTTGTATTTTCTATTATGTTTGTATATTATAGCTATATCTTATAGCTATATTTCACGACAAACTGTTTTAATACGTTATATGCAGTGATAACATTTTCTACGATTTATATTTAATAAGAAATGAAACATAGCAACCGTTTGTTTGTTTGGAGTCAGTATCCAACCAGAACGTCATGACTGACGTCACACTGAAAGCGTCTATTATTTTCCAACACTATTTGAATACTGTTAAAAAAGTTCATTCTTTCATACAATGAAATGAGATATCTAAATAAACAATTTAAAATATATAGAACGCAGTTAAATATCCATTTCCAAGTATTGCTCTCCATGGCAGATAATGTATGCGGATTCTTCTGTGCAACGCTGTATATGATCTATAGAGCTTTAAACACACTACATAGTGAAACTAAAACTTATATAACTGGAAAACGCATAAAACAACTAAAGAGGTTTTTCCAATGAATTACTATTTATAGATGAACATGTATATCAATATCCTTTTGTGCAACCATACATTACATGAATAAAACAGTAAAATTTGACTTGATAATGTTAACACAAATGCACATGCAACAATTACCATCCATAGCGGCAATATATCTAATTTCTTTTGCTCTGCCATATGAATTTATTTATATTCTATAAGTACCTTTGAAGTTTGAATAATAAAATATAATTAAATTGGAAAATGCCTAACACAGTTAAAAACATACGTTAGGAATTCACGTCCATAAACTGAAATACACCTCCATTTTATTCGTGCAGCTCTGCATATGATTTGTAGAATTTATACTCACAACGTAATGAACTAAAATTTAGTTAATTTTAAAAATGCACACCACAGCTGAAAACGCTCTTCTAGCAATTATGGTTCATAGTCAGTCCTATATACTAAGTACATTACATGCTAGTTGCTTCATACTCCATAGAAAGAATGTTGTAGACCACCTCAGTGGCACATATAAATTTCATCATGTTTCAGTTTCATCATAACATCACTAACTAAAATGCACCGCAAACGATTTCCCCCCTATAGACCATAATGTAACGAAAAACTTTTTTGTGTCACTGTCAATGAGCTATAACAGCTATTATCCTTCATCTTCAACAGAGAATACGTTGTAGTAAGCCTCGATAGCATATATCTACGTTAGAGGTCTGCACAGGCTCGGGCTAATTCTCATTCATGAGACTCAATCTGGGCCGAACCTGATCTCGACTCTTTCCAGGCCGGAACCAGGCCTTACTCTTTTCTGCAAATTCGGGCCGATCCAGGACAGACTTACTTTTCTGGGCCGAGCCGGGTCTAGAATTCATTCCTCCAAGAAGTATACACGGTCCGAAATTTTTAGGCCCTATCCCGACCCGACCCAGCCTGTATAAAAATCATAGGCCGGCATGGCCCTTGCAAAAATCAGTAAAATGAGGTCAGGCCGAACATTTTTTGCAAAAAATGCAGATATTTTTAAATCGCCCTTATGCTATAATCCTCCTTTAAATCTCCCTTATGCTACAAAATTATTTTTGACGATATACATAATATAATACATACATTTAAAGGAAAAATAAAAGAAAAAGATAATAATAAGGTACAGTGAAACTTCTGAAAAGGAAACTGTCTATGACAGAATCTTGTCTTAAACGGAAAAATGTCTTAAAAATTATTCAAAAGTTTCTTTAAAGAAATATAGAATATCACAAATTTTTAACCTCTATTTTTACGGTATAGCCACTGTCTGACATCTTACAAGGCCTGGGAACGATGAAGTCTAGACCCGGCCCATGTCTTCGGACAAAACTAAAACTCGGACCCTACCTGGCTTGGCTCAAGTCCAATGAAATAAGTCGCTGGTTTCAGGCCAGGCTCAGTCCCCTGTAGACCTCTAAATTCTCTCCCCGAGGTCATGTTGGGCTCGCATTTTGTTTATTTATTTTTGTAAAAATTATAGTGATGTTGTACATTTGTTTAGCGAAATCTTTTGAAATTTAATTTGGTTTAATAAATTAGAGAGATATATTTATAAATCTATCTTTTAGGTAGAAAATTACATTACAAAAAGCTATTGTAAATACTATTGCAGCCGTTCGGAGGAAAGCAATTAAAAAAAAAATTGGTATACCAATCATGAGCACCAGACCCCAAAACCACCCTCAGTTCAAATGTTGATTTATGTTGATCTGACATTTGTCATGCTGTAACTCTCTTATGAACCGATATGAATGTGACTGAGTATGTGTATTCACAATGGCGGCCAGTTAAAATTTTAAAAAATTCAAAAAGATGTACAAAGAAATTATACATTGAAAAAATTGTTTCTGTTAAGTGTTAGAACGTGATACAAGGATTCTGGGACATTTTTTGTTTTGGCTATATCGTCAAAAGGCTGAGATATGGCAGTTTGAAATTGTAGGGTGGCTGAGATTTTGAAACAATCCGATATTTGTTATGCTGTAACTCTCGTATTTATGAACCGATATGAATGTGACGGATCATGTGTACAGAACATACGAAGGTTCCGACCGAGTTCGTTGGCCAGCTTCATGAGCCATGTTTCAAAATGACAGCCAGTTAATTTTTTTTTTTTTAAATTCAAAAATATGTATAAAAGTAAAAAATTGTTTCGGTTAAGTGTTAGATCGTGATACGAGGACTCTGGAACATTTTTTGTTTTCGCTTTATCTTAAAAAATAGCTGAGATGTGGCAGTTTGAAATTCTAGAATGGCTGACATTTTAAAACAATCTGATTTTTGTTATGCTGTAACTCTCATGCTGAAATTCGCATTCAAATTCAGTATTAACGAACACCGGAATTGAGTCTTCTATAATCGGGTTTTAAGCATTTTAGCTTCGGGTGTTCGAATAAATTGAGTTGAATTTTTAAAAACTTTGCCTATAAAAGCTACCTTTTCCTCCCGGTACAGGCCGGAAGGACTTTAAAATTATGATTTTCTTTTATAATCTTTTTCTTTCATTTTAAACTATGTTGATTTTTCTTGCTGAATCTTAGTTTGAATGTAATTGTCTAAGTCATTTTTCTTTAATCAGTGTTTATGTACGTAATTGTCTAAGTGGTCATTATTATTATTGATATTTTGTATTATATGCATTTCGAGCATAATCTGAAATAAAATGTTTGCATGAGTAAAAGTGCTTTTTGAATGTTGTTTCAAAAACATCGGCATGTTTTCAAGAAATACAGTCGTATAAGTACTATAATGCACAAGGTAGGTGAGTCAATGGTGGTCATAGTTAAGCTTTGAGGATTTTTTATAATTTTCTGGTTGGGTGTGTGTGGCTGAATTTTTGCTTGTAAAATTTTACTCTTATCTTTAACACATATCAAGTGTACTTTTCTTAATAAAATTTAATTACTTTTATAATACAATTTAAAAATTGTAGCTTGTGAGCCACCTTTTGCGCCATAGTGTTCCAAAGGTGGCCCATGTATTGAAATCACTTTCAAAATGTGAAAAAATACTCAGCAAACTATTTTGCTTATTAATATACTCTGATGATCCTTTCTTTCTTTTGATATATCTTTCGAGTTTTTCTTCTTAGTCTCCTTATCTTATGACACGAAAAAACCTTGAAGCACTTTTTGTGCACGGTAGTTCACGGATTTTCTTCTGGGAGTTACTGACTTCGTTTGAGTGATCTCTGGGGTTAACAATAAATGGTAATACGTTTTTTTTTTTTTAGATATTTATGTAGAAATTTTGAAAATCGCCCTTACTACACTGATTTTCACATTTGTTTTCTAAGGTGGCCACCTTGGGAACAGCGTATGGTCGCCATTTGCACTATGTAAAAGTATTAATCTGATAAATTTCTTAGAATTGAAATAAATGTGGTTAAAGAGGCAGAAATAAGCTTTCAGAAAACGTATCATAACTGAAAGTTATGACAGTTACGTAACTGATTTTTAATATAAAATCACAATATTTGAAAGCATGATTGTTAAAGTGATTTGTATTCAAACTTTTTTTCCTTTTTCCCATTAATGAATGACATCTTCAGTTATAAGCAATTATTGTCTCAGTATGGCAGTTTTTTCCCTTTCATGCGCTATCGCAACCCGAAATTCAGATCAAAACGCCCACTTTGACAGAATTTTCTGAAAATGTTTTTGCCTTTTATAGAAAATTTGAAAAACAGTTAGATGGCATAGTTTCTTAATAAGAGCACCTGTCAATGTGATACATTTCCGAACAAAAAATAATGAAAAAATCCCTTCGAAAGAAGTCAGTATGGATTTGAGAACAGTTTCAATACAAACCATGCTCCTAAAAGTACACATATGTATTCGTTTTAATGTATGTAAATTATTATAAATCTATTTTATAAATGTATTATAAATATATTATCCACAAATTGGCAGAGTTTTTTTCATTATTATTATTTTCCCTTAATTTTGCACTTGATAATTATAACTTTTATAATTATTCCTTGTTTTTTATATGGATATTGATATATTACTTTTAGAGCTATTCCATCTCATCTCAGGCAGGGCATGTCAATTGACCATCATAGATTTTTTTTAAAAAATTACAGTAGTTACTACTAATTGAATCACAAAATATCCCAAAAGGATTTTCCCGAAAAAAATTTTATTCTGTGGTTACAGCACTTTCAAGTTCACCATAAAATTGACCGTTTTCAGAAAATCAGAGAAACACTTCATTTTAAAATAAACACAGTACCGAAAATATTAAACGTATTCAGTCAATTTATTTTTTACAAATAGTTATTAAACTGAATTTAACTTTATCATAGTTAAAAAAAATATATTGACGTTTTTAATTAATAAAAAAATTTAATTTTGAAGTACAAAATTTGTAGTTATTGCTGATTTTATGATTTTTTTTTTCATAATGAAAAAATATTTTAAAGCTAAATGCAGACGGCAATCTAAAGACCTTTAATGGTAGTTTCACAGCAAATTTTATTTTAAGCCTAAGATTCATACAACTTTTTAAATTCAATTTTAAATTATGTAAATTTTTGTAAAATCGCTACTTTTGAAATGCAATTTCTCAAAAACGCCATTTTTTAAAATTCTAATAATATGCTCAATTGATATCTTATTAGTGTCTAATAAATACCTTACAAGCAAATCATGTGTTTTTGCTTAGTCAATTTTCTATGATTTTTTGAAAATAACATGTTGTGTGCATTTTTCAAAAGACCTGAAAGTCAAGCTTTTTCTTAATTCACTGAATCTATGATGTAATTATTTTTTCAACAAAAATATACATTGCTGTTACAATCATTTCAGCTAAATATAAGTTTATCTTCCGAAATCACTATTTTTATAAAGTGTGATTAATCAAAAACCTTAATTTTAAAAAATCTGAAAATTTGTTAATTTTTTGTCCTGTTAGTGCTCAATTGATAGATTGCCCTTGAACAATGTGAAAATACATAAAACATATTTTCATGTTTCTGTGAAAATATTTTGATGTTCTAAGATTATTATGTTTAGATATGTTCAATGATGTGCATATTTAACTGAAAATTTTGTTTAATTAACTTTATTGTGGTTAAAAATCCAGATTATTGATTCTGAATAATTACGATGTATTTTACCAATAACATTTAAAGTTTTAATAACTTTCTTATTTAAAAAAAATCCATATGAATAAGTTTTCTTTTTTGTTAAACTTTTTCTTAATTATTATTTTGTCATCTGTCATTTTACTAATGCTGTATAAAAATTTAGAACATTTTTAGTGAAGATTTTTTATTCAGAATTATATAAACAAAACATATGTTATTTCAAGCAGAAACATCTGCTCACTGAGCTACTAATCAGAAGTTGGCCATTTCCCTTTTAAAACAACATTCTATTATTGCAACTGTATTCACACATTAAGTTTTATAATTTTTATTGTTTGTGGAAGTGAAAAGTGAAGTTCTGTTTTTCTGAGTTATCATACTGAGTCTTTATAATAGTTTTTAATTAGAGGTTATTTCAGTTTATACACCTGAGATCAGTTTAAAATTTGTAAATTTTAAATTAGGATGAGGAATAATCATGTCTGATTTCCATAGTTCTAAGAGTATCAAATGTGTGTACTATATTAAGAGACACAGGAAAATTGTGTACAAAACTAATTCTGTTAGGCTATGTAGTATTGGTATTTAGCTGATGAAATTAAAAGAATTGTTGGACCTTCTCTTTCTGTAAATATAGATGACAGTTTATGCTTTAATTGTATAGAATTTTATAAAAGGAAATTTTTAGAACATGAAAATGAATATTATGAAGAAATGCCTGTATGTGATGAAACCTTTATTCCAAATGATGAAACAGAGAATATCTTAAATGAGAGTATTAAAACTCTTGATGCTGATATTTCACCACTAAAACAACCTTCAAAAATTAAATCAAATGGAAGAGAAAATTATGTGAAGAGGAAAAAAACACAATTAGAAGAAACATTTGTGCCATCAGCCATAAACAAGTATAAAGATGTGTATGGAGTCAATATTGTATGCCTGTGTTAACTGTAAAGAATGGTTTTCAAATATCAGCTGTGCACTTCATTGATGCAAATAAGTAGATTTTTTCAGCTACTGGCCATGGTAAAAGTCCCTGCGATACCATAGGTGGGTTATGTAAACATTATGCAACAAAATTTAATCTCCAAAAGAAGCCAATAAGAGCCATTCGAGATTCTGCCTCTTTTGTTGCTGCACTATCATCTCTAATAAAAAATATAACTACTCCCTCTTGACAGCAAAATTATTCAAGTCTATAAAGCTAATAACGAGAAAGAATATGCTAACATAAAATCTATCATCAGTATACAATCCAAACATTATTGGCCAGTTCAAAATAACAAAGGTTATATGGGACGAACAATTAAAAATAAATTGAGAAAAGTTGAAACATTCAGCCAGATGAAAAAGCAATTTTCAATACATGATTTTCAAATAGGTGAAGTCGTTGGATGTATTTATGAAAATAATTGGTGGATGGGACAAACCAATAGTATATCGCGAGAATTAAAAGACATTACTGTATCATTCATGCACCCCCATGGTCCAGCAAAAGGATTCCAGTGGCCAGAAGAATCTAGAAAGAAGAAAGATGAATGTGCAGTATGTGCTACTAAAAGTAGGAAATCAAACTCCAACTAGACTATCTGGACGGCTTCACACTTTTGATGATAAGGAATTGAAGTTGATTAAAGATATTTACAGTACCTAATTCTTCTATACGGTACTTTTTCATATTAATAAATTATATCAGCACTATATAACAAAATATTTAACGCACTGTAAGTGAAATTGACACATTTATGAGTATGAACTGAAATTACATATGCTGCTAGTAGCTATACTTTATATAATTTTAAATTTAAGCAAATGTTTATCTATGATTTAACAGTCATAATTATGTACCAGTATTGTATTATTTTGTTCGAAAAATTAATTGCATTATAAATTCAGTGAAATAAGAAAAAGCTCAACTTTCAGGTCTTTTGAAAAATGTACACAACATGTTATTTTCAAAAAATCATAGAAAATTGACTAAGCAAAAACACACAATTTGCTTGTAAGGTATTTATTAGACACTAATAAGGTATCAATTGAGCATATTATTAGAATTTTAAAAAATGGCGTTTTTGAGAAATTGCATTTCAAAAGTAGCGATTTTACAAAAATTTACACAATTTAAAATTGAATTTTAAAAGTTGTATACATCTTAGGCTTAAAATAAAATTTGCTGTGAAACTACCATTAAAGGTCTTTAGATTGCCGTCTGCATTTAGCTTTAAAATATTTTTTCATTATGAAAAAAAAAATCATAAAATCAGCAATAACTACAAAATTTGTACTTCAAAATTAATTTTTTTTATTAATTAAAAACGTCAATATTTTTTTAAAACTATGATAAAGTGAAATTCAGTTTAATAACTATTTGTAAAAAATAAATTGACTGAATATGTTTAATATTTTCGATACTGTGTTTATTTTAAAATGAAGTGTTTATCTGATTTTCTGAAAACGGTCAATTTTATGGTGAACTTGAAAATGCTGTAACCACAGAACAAAATTTTTTTGGGGAAAATCCTTTTGGGATATTTTGTGTATCACTTAGTTGTAACTACTGTAATTTTTTGAAAAAAATCTATGACCGTCAATTGACGCATATCAATACAGCCTGCCTGAATTGAGATGGAATAGCTCTTATAGTAATTCATATAAAAAATATCAAATAAATGAAATTGTGGGTTGAATGTTTTTTTAAATACTAAATAAAATTGCAAAATTGAGATTTTGCGCCCCCTGATCTGCAGATTTACTAGTTTCATTGCTATTATAAATTTATTTATTTTTTATATGTACGTACTAGTTGTTTTGTCAGAGATGAAATCAAGCATTTAAGACAGAAAATAATAGATTTTTAATAACATGTGTGACTTAAAATATTGTCTTTATTTAAATGGGGAGAGCTTGAGCCCCTAATTTTCCTGTTCCTTCCCTTAAACATTATTCTCTGCTTCCTAATTGGGTGTTGATTGCTACATTATAAAGTATGCAAGGCACGGTTTAAAAATACAATCTTAAAAAAAAATAATATTAATTACGTGAAATTAAAAAAACATCTATTTATATAAAAAAAAAAGTATTGTTATTACATTCTGGTAAGTGCAATTTAAAAAATTTAATTTGATTACTTAGCTTTTCAGCTAAAAAAAAAAAAAAAAGATGCATTATGAACATTACTGAAATTGCTATTTTAGTAACGTCCACCTGGGGTGTCCATTACTGGAAATTGACTAATTAAGCATTCCAGTAATGAACCACGGTCCTAAAACCTGAAAAATAAATGGAATTTCGTAAATTGCCATTAGTATATAAAATTCAAAGTTTTCGATTACTATTAAAACAAAAACTTGCAATTTTTTCAAGAAAATAAAAAATATATAAATTAATTAAGTGAAGCCAGCTCTTAGTATGTTCATTAAGATCTTCACAGAAAAACAGTGGAACTGTGAAACATTATTTTCTGCTTCCTGATTGGTTTGATTAAGAGTGTCAACAATAAACCAAATTATAAAAAATGCAAGGGGGACTAATGAAAAAAAAATTAAAAAAGCTAAATTTTTATTGGTTATTTTTTTATAAACCAAAAACTTTGAAGATGGCCCATTACTCGCACATCTACCTTATTAATAAGTTATATTCAATAACTTGTATCATAAATAAGTATTATCTGTTTTTTCTTTTTTTTTTTAAATACATGAAAGAAATTTAAATAATGTACTTTACATGCAATACACTACTGAATTAGATTTTAAAAGCATCATCAGATTGTTATATGTAATAATTATCAGTTGCACAAGTAATTTGTTCAATATTTATCCTATTTAATATATACATAGAGAAATAATTTATATGCTATATAATAATGTAATGCAAAATGTATGATGTATTTCTACATAAAAAAGCCATGTAAGTTAAGAGATTGTTTTATTTTTGCGACTGTTTTTAATAATTGGCAAAAAAAATCTCATTTTCTTAAAAATATATAACTGTCATAAAACCTTCAAACTCTATCAAAGTTAAAAAATAAAATTTATTAGAAAACTTTGTAAAAAAATAGCTTCTTGAATAATAAGTTTATTATACATTATCCAACAATCAAAACACATGAATTTAATATGCACACAGAGAAATGTTATATAGATGTATGCTATAATAATAATATAATACAAAATGTATGATGTATTTCTACATAAAAAAAGACCATGTAATTTAAGAGATTGTTTTATTTTTGTGACTGTTTATAATCGTTGGTAAGAAATCTTATTTTCTTAAAAATATATAACTGTCATAAAACATTTGAACTCTATCAAAGTTAGAAAAATAAAAATTTGTAGAAAACTTTGTAGCAAAATAGCTTCTTGAATAATAAGTTTATCATACATCCAACAATCAAAACACATGACAAGTCTAAGTTTCAAAGCATCCATTTACAAATTATAAAATACCCCCGATAACTATAGGATAATTGCTTTTTCAGCTAATGGTTCAACATCAGCTCTTTTAATAAATTTTAAACACTCTTTCTTTAAAGCAACATCTTTATATTCGTCTGATATTTTCAGAACCATAAACACATTGGTTTCAGTTAGGTTAGCACCTAAGTACGAAGAACACAGGCACTCCAGGTCACAAATTTTTAGATCACTGGCCACAATGTATAAATCACAAGCTAATTTAAAACGTAAATGAGGAATATTTCTTGAATATAGGAAGGTGAGTATGTGATTAAAAATCTCGGGTTCAATATTCGAGAGTTCAAAGTAGTGTTTGGATTCATTAGCATGGAACAGCTCTTGAAAATACGGTATTTGTGCAAGTACAGTTTTATGTGTTTCAAATAAATGATCATCGATACTGATTTTCACATCGGAGAAGGCATCGTGCATGACAGTTTCTTTGCTTGAGTCGTAATCTCTGCTTTCACCGTAGCCAATCTTTTCCTTATCAAATGAACACTTTATTTCCCTCATACTGATTTTCATTGAACAATGGATAGTAACACCACAGTAGAGGTATGTACGTAAGTAATGTGATGAACTGTTAAAATCACCATCACTAAATTCAATTCTTTTGTTAAAACATTTTGCAGCAACATTAAATCTTCTATGTTTTTTATATTCATCCAATCCATCAAAGTATATTTCACCCTTAACCCATGCACAATCGGGAAGCTTTCTGTTAAAAATAATAGAAACACAAATTGAATTTGCGTACCCGTTTATAAATACTGGAGGCATTGTTTTTTGCTGTTTAAGGCATCTATAATCACGATAAAGCTTGATATAAAATGAACAATACGAAGGAGAACCGATTGAAAACCAATTACTCTTTATACATCTTCCATCTGAATACTTTTCTAAATATTCCCTAATTTCTGGTTCAGGAATTTGCCATTGTATGGCACCATTATAAGTTTTCTCTTCTTCAGAGATGACACACAATTCTGAAAAAGGTTTCTCTTTGCTAACCATTTCAAATGAATGATGCGAAAATTCGGATACCGTGTTTTGAGACAATTTTCAAGTTTAGAAAGAGGAATAAGGTTTCTGTTTAATAGCAATTACAATTGATGACACTAATCTAACATTATGCATTCACTAATCGCTTGTATCTTGAAAGGCTTTATAAACTTTCAACTAGAAGGTTTGTTTACATACTTATTCCAGCTACACAAGAAGAAAGGGGCGTGGCAGATATGATAAAGATTTGCCTGCGCCACGGAAGGGGAATCCCCGCTTACAAAAATACTGCGCGCGTGTGCGCTGCTCATGACATTGTGTAAAATCAAAAACTCTGAAAATGAAAGTATTTGTTGATGTCAGTTGATAATGTACTTTATCACACGATTGATACTTAAAACTAAAACCTTTTTACAAGGGAAAACAATAATTTTTATATGTATATAACACAAATTAATCTAAGAATGATACATTAATATGAAAATTAAGGGGCGCCTTACGGCACTCTTAAAATTTCTGTTACCCTCTTCTAGTTGAACACATTGCAGGGAGAGGCTCTCGTCCCCCCTCCCCCCTAAATCTACACCGCTGCAATTTTAAACGAATTTTTCTTTCGCTTCCTTCCAGACGCATGAATATTCATACATTCTGCCGAAATGTGTATAGTGCTGCCATCTACTGTTAAATATCAGAAACAAACGATTTATTTAGATATTTTGAATTTTAAAAAAATCATCAGAAGTATGAAGAAGGCCGTCTTAGAGAAGTATCCTAAGAAAAATACAAACTTTAAAGTTTCTAGGAGAGTAAAGAAGCTGAAATTTGCCGAGAACGAGGTTGATTTAATCTATTTTATGAATATTTCTAGATGAAATAATAATAATAAAAAAAATTACGTAGAAATTCAAACATCTGGAATGGGTTTTTTAACTTTTTAACCTCAGAATTTTTTGCTCCTAAAGTTCAAAAGTTTTTTTCTTTTCAAATTTTTTTTTAATAAAATCCATGATCTTGAACGAATTTTTTGTTCAATTTCACATTCTATGGTCATGTTTGTGGTGCTGCCATCTATTGTTATATATTGAAAATAAACTATTCATTTATTTATTTATTTTGAAATTTTTAATCATCCAGAATCGTGATCATCGATATTCGCGATGGTCACAGCAGAATCCTTCTCGAGTCAAATTGTTCCCCAACTGAAATCAAATATCCCGTATTTCGTTTTCTAAAGATTAACTTTAATGTTAAAAAATATGTAGAAAGATTAAATTTTCTGCGAATTTGTTTTTTTCCCTCAGAGCAAAGATAGAAGGTATCACGTTGAGTAAAAAGTTTTCCGCCAAATTTTTTTTTATTGTAAAATGATAAATACATACGAAATCATCAAAGCTAATGAGGATAGTAATCTCCGGTTAAATCTACAATCGTTTGCCAACGTTTCGGCAACTTTTCAATCCCTTCTGCGAAAAATTGTGACGTACGCGATTCCAGAAAGAGATCGACCTCATTTATGAGCTCCTCATTTGAATGGAAGATTGTGCCATCAAGATGCAGCTGTAGATGTGAAAAGAGATAGAAATCTGAAGGGGCCATGTCGGGGCTGTATGGTGGATGTTGCATGAAATTCCACTCCAGCTTGTAAAGCGTCCAGCCAGTCATCGTACTAACGTATGGCCGGGCGTTATCTTGATGAAAGAGAACCACATTCCTTCTGAACTCGTTTCTTTGTTTTTCGCAAATGGCATCGCGAACTTTGATTAGCATGTTGCTATATATTACACTGTTGTTAGTCTGTCTGCATTTCAGGTAATACTCTTTGTACAGAATTCCATGACAATCCCACCAGATGCAGAGGAGCACCTTCTGTACGTCTTTCAACCGAGCCAGTTGATTCCCCAGGTGCTGACCACCCTCCTTTATGGCTTGTATTGTTGTAGTACACCCATTTTTCATCACAGATCACAATTCTGTCCAAAATGTTCTCTTTCCTTTGATCTCTGAGCAGAGCCAAACAACAGTTTTTTTCTCCTGCGCTTGTCTACAGCAGTCAATTTGTGAGGCACTCAGCGGGTGAACTTAAACGTTTGGTTTATGCGTTTTAGAGCATTAACTATTCTTTTTTGGCAAACGTTAAGCTTTAACGCAATAGTTCGTGTTGAAACATTTTTGTCTTGATCAATGATTTGCTTTAACTGCTCACAATTGACTGCTCACAATCAATTTCAATAGGGCGGCCGGAACGTGGTTCATCTTCACTGTCGAAATTTTCAGCTTTAAACTTCCGAAACCAATCTTTGGCTATATCATAAGAAACAGTATTGATTCCTAAACTCTTTTCATACATCTTTCTGTGGCATTCAGTCGCACTGAGTTTATTACGGAACTCATAGTAAATAATCGTTCTGATCTACTGACGTGATAGCTCCCTTTTAAACACTTTTTTGAAGCACAAGATAATAAATTTGTAACAAACAAATTACACAGTCATGTAGTTATTGTGCTCTGCTTTCGAATGCAAAAATTGGTTGGGTGAAAATCTAACAACCGCACAAATGACAGCTGTTTGCGCGAAGGTATCTCCCCTTGGCGGAAAACTTTTTACTCAACGTAATATATTAGAAAATATATTAGAAGGTCTATGTTTTTTTTCCCAATTTAATTTTCAAATATTTTTATTTCTTTTGTACCTTTTTTTCCCAGAAAAATGACCTAATTGACAAATAAGATACAGTACAATTTGTGTACATGCTCGTAATTTTTAGCTCTACCCCCAACATGACGTAGACAAGCGAATTCATTTCGCTGAAATAGTGTAGTCGTTTTTAAGATGCTCTTTCAAGATTCTCATTTTTTCAACTAGCAACTCTGCACAGATTCTCGTTGATTCAGCTGATCTTTGTTTACATTACCACATATAATTGGTGAATTTCATGATTTTTTTCTTCAGACATTTAATACTAAATCTGCTTCATCCCTTTTAGGCAAACGAACTCGTCCTCTGGATTTAGTAAACGATGCTCCCAAAATCAGACTAAATTCAGCTCACTTTGTTAAAATAATCAATTTCTAAGCTGTTACTCACATGTTTACTTTGCTCTCAATCGTGATGAGGCAAAGCCTAGTTAGTTTAAAGTAATGATTATTTCCAATTAAAATTTTTTTGCAGTAACTATCATAAACTGGTCGTTGGGGGCCAACGTAATACTTACCCATCATGGATATTCATAATATAAAATATGAAAATGAAACATGTGTTGTAAACTACTTATAAAAAATTCGAATAAAATCGTGGCTTGATGACGTCCTAAACTTTAAATGCTCTATTACTGAATTGCGTAAAAGAAACATCCTTATAACTCCAAATATTAGAATCCTATTAACGAACGGTTTACTGCGTCGGATTAAGCGTCCCATGTCCAATTAAAATATATCTTTGAATTGAAATTTGGATGAAATACAGGGTCATGAAAAATTGAAGAGTGTGGAAAATAGGATTCCAAATATCTCGGCAACTCATTATCCGATCGCCCTCATTCTTTATGCAAAATTTATGTTTTTTTATTGTCTTTAATATTCACTGCTTAAAACAAACAATTTCGACAATTTTTATATAACTTTTATCAGAACGAACATTTCGAGAGTTCGAAAAAAATAGTTCCGGATAATCGAGGTTACTGAAATTCAATAAGCTTCTTCCTATTATTACATACTAAGTACATACCAAATTTCAAGTCTCTATCTCAATTTGTTCGGAAGGTAGAACGTTTAAAGACACACAGACAGACGGACGCAATTTTTTTTTTTGATTTTCAAAATGATTACAAGACTTACCCTATACTTCGTATGATGGGTAAGTAATAAAAAGGGAAACATCCCCTTATTTTTGCTTAAGCTTTTATGAATGAGAATGCACTTTTTCTTTAAATGTAGCATCATTTTAACGGGTGCCAGAAACTCGGCCCTCTACGATTACGACCCCGATCTTATACTAACAATAAGATAGAAAATTGCGCCATTTTGATGCGATAGTAATAAAATGTGGATGTTTAATCAATGAAAAAGTGGAAACTTAAGTGTTGTGGCAGTCTACCTTCATTTCCACCTATCTTCTGTTACGCTATTGGTCTGCTAAGTGCAGCAAAGAAAGATTTCTCCCTTGTGTGGTGGTGGCGGTGGAGAAAGATGCAGGCAAAATGAACGGGTAAGTGAAAAAAGGATAACATTCCTAATCATAATAGTTTGGATCAGAGGTCGGAAAAACTACTTTTTTATTGTAGCGAACTACAACTACAACTACTTTATCTAAAATGTAGTTAACTACAACTACATGTTTTTAAAAGTAGTGACTACAAACTGCTTTTCAAAAGTAGTCACTACTTCACTACATTTAGATTTTATCAAAGGGTTCCATTGTAAAGGTGAAAATAAGGAATTTTGCTTAGTAGCCACTGGCCGGCCTGGCCGGTGGGTTGATTTTTTTTAGTAGCGAGTTAGAATAATTTCTTAAGTAGCCAGTAAGTACATTTATGTCACTGAATATTTAATTTAAAAAATATATAATTAGTTTACAATAAAGTAATTTATGTGCTAAATAAAAATATTTTATTTTATATTGCTTTGCATAAACTTGAGATACTAATTTTCAATCTATTTTAAATTTTCAAATAAGTTAACAGCAAAGTTATACACAACATGCTTATGTAGCTAACTACATAACTCTCACTAAGCTTAGGTGTGTAGCTAACTACATAAGTACCTTTTTTTAAAAAAAAATAAGTAATTTCCATCATTTGGGAGCATAAAAATCATGAATTTCGTCGATCAGGCGCGTAAAAATCACAAATTTTGGCGATCAGGTGCGGAAAATCATGAATTTCGTCGATCGGACGCGTAAAAATCACAAATCTCGGCGATCAGGTGCGGAGAAATCCTGAATTTCGTCAATCGGACGCGAAAAAATTCTGAATTTCATCGATCGGATGCTGTAAAATCTTGAATTTCATCGATCGGACGCGGTAAAATCACAAATTTCGGCGGTGGGTGCAGAAAAATCAAGATTTTCGGCGATCGGATGCGAAAAAAATCAAGAAATTCGGCGGTCGGGTGGGGAAAAATCATGAATTTAGTCGAACGGGTGCCAAAAAAATCTTTAATTTCGGCGATTGGGCACGAAAAAAATCATGACTTTTGTCGAACGGGCGCGGAAAAATTGCAAATTTTAGGGAAAAAAGGAAATTGGAAAATCCTGCATTTGGCCGGTTCTTTCCTTATTTTTAATCGCCAGTTTTTCAAGTTTAATCGACGAGTGGCGACTGGCGAGTACTTATTTTCACCTTTATTCCATTGACACTATTAAATTGAAGACACGGATTTAATAATAAAGCGACCCCTCGTTATATTACGTCTGCCGAGATATAATTAAATAAATACGACATAACCGAGGGTATTAAAAAATTTAAAAAGATAACATACAAGGAAATGTTTTGTGTTTGTCTCCAAAATGTTAGTTTATATACACACATGAAAATTTCGTAGCAAAATTAGGAGAGATATTATAATCTAAAAAATTACAGACAAACAACTTTAAAAGGAAACAATAAATAAATCTGTAAATAAAGCAATTCCAAATAATAAGAAACTCGGCGTTAAAACATGAAGACTTAATAATGAGTAAATAGACAAGTGTTGCCAGTGAGAAAATCAATTCATTTGCTGGGTTAGAACTTCATTTTAGCAGCAAGTGTCAATGGGAAAAATCTATGACTTCATGTAAACGTTGCTATACACTGCAGCTGAGATTTGCCACTGAGATTCGCAAATTGTTGGACAGAAAAAAATTTGCATAAAAGAAGTAAGTTTCGGCCATGTGATTTGCAAAATGTTATTTTTTACCTCTGTAGTAGCTTTAAAAGTAGCATCGGTTCTCGCTACAAACTATAGTTTTTTTTTTGTATCGCGCTACTTGCTACACTACATTATTCAAAATGTAGCGCGCTACACTACAAACTACTGTAAAAAGTAACGGCTACTGTAGCTTCGCTATTTGTAGCGCGCTACTTCCGACCCCTGGTTTAGATAGTAGCATCGAGTGTATAAAAAGACTTATATGAGGAAAAACTTGAATAATTATATAGGGGTTCACCACTAGAAACAATAACGAATTAAAAGAGTCATCTATTCTTTACTATATATTACTAAAGGGAAGTTATTACACCTTACTATGTTATGGGATGGGATGGGATAATTTAATTAAGACAAATTATATACGCACAGGGAAGTTATTACACCTTAATATGTTATAGTATTATTTGATTAAGACTAACTATATACATCACATTATCGTGCTACGTAATTGCCAAGTCACAAAATAACAATTAACGAAAGATGTAGAGACTAGGAGTGATTTGTGAATGAAAATTTCAGAGTTAATAAGATAGTTAAACTTGGCTTTATACGATCTCAGTACTTTTTACGGTAAATGAGTTACGAGACTTGGATGCATTTTTTACAGGTGACTTTTTGATGAGATTTCACTTCTTTTTGTAAGTAATCCTCCTTTTCTTGATTTTGGGCTCTTTTTGGAGATCATCCACTGATTTTCGAAAAAGTTACCTTAAAGAAATTTCAGATAACTAGGCAAGCACTAAGTTATGGGAGTGGGGAGTCAAAAGTACTCTCAATTGCTTCCAGGAAAGGTGCTATCCATCTGAGATATTACTCGCAGCCTAGGTATTTGACATTTAGCACAAAAGTACTGTTTAGGATAAAAAGAAAGCTAAAATTAAAATTTCCGGAAATTTTCAATAAATCTAACTATATTCGATTTTTTTTCCCCCGGATTGTTAAACGTTTCCTTACTTTGTATCCTAAACCCTCCCTTTCTGCCAAATGTCAAGCTGGTAGGACTACAAAATAAAATTATTTCCAAACCTTCGAGTTTTTATAAATTTATTGATTTTTCGATTTTCCTGATTGTCATGCCAATATAGTAATTCTTTGATCCGTCTTCTTAGGATCATTTAGGTTCAATTTTGAGATAAATCAAGTGAACCTTAGAGTCACCATGCTTTTATTTAGAAAGGACTATCAAGCCATAACCAGCCAGTAATGTCGGGAGGAGGGGGGGGGGGGGGAGCTGTGAAAAATTTTTTGGTGCTAACATCATTTAACAATCCATATTTCATATGCAAATTAAATAGAGTATAACCTGTGAAATAAAACAAACATGTCTATAAATTCACCGCCCATAACGTAGCCGGTCTATAGCGGTACTTTTCTATACCGAAATTCGTAAACAAAAAGAAAAAAAAGCATAATCGGGGGAAAAAAACATAAAACAATTAGGGGCGGTGTACTAGCTAATAGGACTTAATCTAGCTAATAGGACTTAATAGGCTAATATCTTAAAACTCATGTTTCTAGAACTACAAAATCGAATTGTTTTCGAATTTTCGATTGTTTACACATATTTTGATTTTTCGATTTTATTTTCGAATTTTACATATTTCTAAAAGCTTCTTTTTTGAATCGTAAATATTATCTTTACACTACATTTTAAGTCTCTAAGACTACAAGATCGAATTATTTTCAATTTTTGATTTTTTTGATTTTTTCATTTTTCCTTATTTTGTATCCTAAATACTACTTTTATTACAATTTTCAAGTTTCTAGCGCTACAAAATCGAATTATTTTCAAATTTTCAATCTTTTTCGATTTTTTGTATTTTATTTTCGAATTTATTGTTTTAATTTTTCCTTTTTCTGTATCCTAAATGACTGTAGTACCTTTACGCTGAATGTTCAGTTTCTAAAGCTACCAGATAGATTTTTTTTTTTGAATTTTCGAGATTTTTGAATTTTTTCTTTTTTTGTATCCTAAATACTACCTTTATTCCATATTTCAAGTTTTTAGCGCTACAAAATCGAATTATTTTCAAAATTTCGATTTTTTTTATTTTAGTTTCGAATTTATTGTGTTTTAACTTTTTCTTTTTCTGTATAACACTACTTTTACGCTGAATTTTTAGTTTCTAAAGCTACAAGATCAATTTTTTTCAATATTTCGAATTTTCCAGATTTAATTTTTTTTTTACTTTTTTTATTCCAAATTTCAAGATTTTAGCTCTAAAAAATCGAATTATTTTCAAATTTTCGTTTTTTTTTCGATTTTTTTATTTTATTTTCGTTTTTTGTTGTGTTTAATTTTTTTCTTCTTTATCTGAATCCTTTTACACAAATTTTCTGTTTCTAAGACTACGAGATCGAATTATTTTCAATTTCTCTCTCTCTCTCTCTCTTTTTTTTTTTTTTTTTTTTTTTTTTCGAATTTTCCGTATTTTTAATTTTTTCCTTAAATAGCATCCTAAATATTACCTTTATTCCAAATTTCTTGCGTTATAAAATCGAATTATTTTCAAATTTTCATTATTTTTCCGATTTTATTTTCGAATTTTATTGTTTTTCATTTTACCTTATTCGAAATCCTAAACACTACCTTTACGCCGAATTTTAAGTTTCTAAGACTTAAAAGATGAAATTATTTTCAATTTTTTTCGACTTTTCCGGATTTTTTAATTTTTCCTTATTTTGTATCCTAAATGTACTTACCTTTATTCTGAATTCCAAGTTTCTAGCGCAACAAAATCGGAATATTTTCAATTATTTTATTTATTTTTTCGATTTTTTTATTTTATTTTCGATTTTTGATGTGTTTTTGATTGATTGATTTATTTTTTTGAATTTTAAACACTACCTTTACACCAAATTTTAAGTTTCTAAGACTACTAGATCGTATTATTTTCAGTTTTCAATTTTGTTGAATTTTCGAATGTTTTTTTTTCGAATTTTCTGGATTTTATAATTTTTTCTTTTGTTGTATCCTAAACACTACCTTTTATCCAAATTTCAAGTTTCTAGGCCTACGGGATCCACCTAATCTTTTTCACGCGTGAGTGAGTGTCAAAAACTCGAAACTTTCAGTTCATATATCGTTTGCACTAGAAAAGACAGAAATGTGAAATTTTGGTCTTATTTGCCACATACTCTATATAAACGAAGTTTCAGGTTTTTGGGATACACCAGCTCAAAGATATGGGGAGGTCAAAAGTGCCCTGAGTTGCTTCCAGAAAAGCATGCTTACGGTTGTGCTCTCTCGACTTGGCGGAGGCACTGCCGTGCCCTACAGATACAAAATTAAAAATTCAGGAAAATTCCAACAAATCAATCTTTTTTCGATTTCTTCAAATTTTCGAAATTTCCTTTTCGAATTTTCTGGATTTTTTATTATTATTTTTTAATCCTAAGTACTACCTATATTCCAAATTTCAAGTTTCTAGTTCTACAAAATCGAATTATTTTCAAATTTTCGATATTTTAATTTTATTTTAGGTTTTTATTGTGTTTTTAATTTTTCCTTATTCTGAATTCCAAACACTACCTTTACGCCGAATTTTAAGTTTCTAAGGTTAAAAGATTAAATTATTTTCATTTTTTCAATTTTTTTTTCGAATTTTCTGGATTTTTTTCTTTTTTTGTATCCTAAATACTACCTTTATTCCGAATTTCATCTTTCTAGCGCAACAAAATCGGATTGTCTTCAAATTTTCGGGTTTATTCAATTTTTTCGATTTTTTAAATTTTGCTTTCGATTTTTTTTGGTGTTTTCTTTTTCTGCATGCTAAACACTACCTTCACACCAAATTTTAAGTTTCTAAGACTACAAGATCGTATTATTTTCAATTTTCAAGGAATTTGTTGAATTTTCAAATGTTTTTTTTTTTTTTTTTTTTTTTTTTAATTTTCCGGATTTTATAATTTTTTCTTTCTTTGTATCCTAAACACTACCTTTTTTCCAAATGTCAAGTTTCTAGGGCTATGGGATCTACCTAATCTTTTTGATGACGCTTGAACGAGTGAGTGAGTGACAAAAAATCGAATGTTTGAGTTTATATATCGTCTGAACTAGAAAAGACAGAAAGTTGCAATTTAACTCCAGCGCAGAGATATGGGGAGGGTGGCGGTCAAAAGTGCCCTAAGTTGTATCCAGATTATTGTAGAAAGAATTTTATTGTGGATTTTTAACTGTTAGCAACTGCTATAACGAAAAATGTTTAAAATTAATAGGATTTTTAATATTTTGAGCTTCATAGTAGGTATTTAGCTATAAGTAGACAAATTTACATGCCTGTAAGTTATATAGTTTCTGAGAACGGCTCTGTGACGGACAGACAACGGAGCGGGAGTAATAGGGTTTCGTGAGATGAATGAAACCTTAAAACAGACAAATGTTTCTTAATGTAGGGAAATATATTATATTCACAAAAGAAAGTATACAATAACCTCTTCCTAGTTACCCACGATGTCGAAAATAGTTTATTATCTTTAGAAATCTCAGATACCAATCTATTTTCGAGATTTAAAGAAGCATTTATAAAAAAAAAAGTTTCTTTTGCAGCCAATGATTTTCGAAAACGTTTCCGAGTAGTTTTTATAGTGTATCAATCAGTTTTCTCAACCGGAATATCGCTTTTTCGGATGCTATCCATTCTTCATTAAACATTTTCATGTTCAGCAAGCATGTTCAATTAACAGCATTAGCATTAACATTAACATTAATTATGTATTTAATGTATTTTAGAGTTAAAACAGCGATAGATTGGTTATTTTCATTTATTGAAATAGTATCGATACTAAAAGTAGGAAATATATTATTTATACAGTTTTATTTAAATTGTGATTTAGATGTGTTAATCTTACATGTATATAGATTTATCTTACAACATAGGTCATCTGTTTAAATGTATTAATGTATGTACAAATGTATCAAGAAAAATAAAAATTTTGATTTTTTTTTCCAAAAGAGTTTATTTATTATTATATTACAGTTTTAGAAAAACCTTCATTATAAAAAAATATAGAATGCTCTCTGTGGAAGATTCTTCATTTTAAGTGGTACATTTATAAAGTTTTAGGCAAATACTGATATACCGGGTGGTTATAATCTAAGTATCTCTATTTGGAGCTGTCTGTAGCTTGAAGGAATAACCCGAATAAAACCAAAATCAGTACACTTACTATTTGAGAAGGAGGAAGAAGAATGGAACAATTAAAAAAAATATTTGCAATAATCACCGACAGGTGGCGCTATTGAGTGTGAAATGTAATGTGAAATACAAGAACAAAGAATTAAGGTGTAAAACCAGATGGCATACCTAATTTATTGGAAAATGTCACAGTGAATGTGATTACGCTTTCGCATGGCGGTGCCGACCATAATCAGGTTCCACATGGCCATTGTGTTGGAGGACACAATCCAGGCAGCGCACGACGTGCTCAACTGCGGAATGTAACACATCAGGAGTGATGTTTCGTACATGTTGTGATATGCGGGAAAGTCATTGAGGTTTGCGACACCTCCACGGTACACAATATTACATATCACACACAGCCTCTGTCAGCGATTATTGCAATATATTTTTTTATTGTTCCATTCTTCTTCTCCCTTCTCGAATAGTAAGTGTACCGATTTTGGTTTCGTTCCGGTTATTCCTTCAAGCTACAGACAGCTCCAAACAGAGATACTTATATTATAACTACCCTGTATATTGATGCAGTGGTCAAAAGTTGTGTGACAGAAGTAGTGAAACTGCCGTAGACTTTGTTTTTTCATAGTTTGTTGTGTAACATGCTGTTTTTTTCTTTAGGTGGAGGGGGGGGGGAAGAAGGAAATATTTAGCGAGTAATGTATTATTAAAAAAACTAGTTTCTAGGAAGCATCAATTTTATTTTTGATGTTACTCCCAGCAACAAATAAATAAAAACATAATCCATAAAAAGTCCAGAAAGAAATGGTCTGGTGATGATTAAGTGTCTGGTGGATCCTCTGGTGCCTTGGATAGACGTTTAATTGCTCTCAGACGATCACAAGTGTGTAGTTTTATTGAATAATAAATAAGGATTACCATTAGTGATCTTCTGCAAGCAAGTGGAATTTGATGCCTTTGGACTACATGCTACTTTTGGAAGGATTGTGGATTCATCTTTGTCCTGAAGAACTACAACTTTTAAATCTGCAATACAATAGGAGTCCCACTGCTATGCCAAAACAGGAGACAGTGAAGTAAGTTTATTGAAGTAGCATCAAAAATAATATTGATGCTCCCTACAAACTAGTTTCTTTTTATTATGTTACTTGCTAAATTAGGTTTTCCAAAATATAGCATGTTACAATACAAACTCTGAGAACACAATAAAAAAAAAAGTAATTACAAAAATGATTTAGCATATTATTAAATGACCATCAAGTAATAATGGACAACATTCTTTTTTGGGTTAGAGCTATAAAAAGCGAACTGTTTGGGAAAACATTAAAATAATCGTTCCATTTGAAAACATGATGCTCTTGAATAATTCACTTATATTTTATTCTGCTATTGAAATGATAGCAATGTATGCAATAGATCTGAATAATATAAGAAATATTAATTTAATTTCAGATTAATTTAGTGTTATTTATTGAATGCATTATAAATATAATGTTAAAATAAATTATACTATAGCCAATGTCTATAAAGTCAAATTTCAAATTGAGGTTTGCATATACATTATGTAAATTAAACTTATTTACTTAAATATATTTTTATAGCACAATGTCTATGTTAGTTTTTAGTATTTAGAAATGTTTTCATATAACTTTTGCAAATCATACTTTTATCAAAATTTTCACTATTTAATAATTAAATAATGAAAGAATATGCTGTTGTTTTCATTAATTTGGTTTTTGAGCTGATAAGCATGACAGTAAAATGATGTGATTAAAAAATCCTTCCTGAATGCAGAGTGTAAACAAATAAAAACAATCACACCACCACTTTACCTACTGTGGTGTCATGAGAATATTGTCCATTGAGTAAATTTGTAAATGTAATCTGAAATGAATATTTTAATGTTTCAGTCTGGAGCATAAATAAAACCTGCTGACGAGTTTAAAAAAAAAGTGTTTTTGTTTGAACTAATTATATATAATAGTGCATGTGAGGATTAAAGGATTTTTACCTTTTCCATGACCTATTTATTCATTCAAGTATGTGACTTTAACTATTTATAGTAATAAAAAATTAATAAATTCCTAATATATATGCTTTATTTAATATTTTCCCTTTGAATTGAATGCACTGCTAGTTTTATTATTCGCTTTTGCTTTACCCCCTTCTCATGTCTTTATTAATGTATGTATCATGTAATCGCTGTTTTAAAGATTTTCAATCTTAAATTATGGAGTTCTGCAAAAGACAGAGAAAATTACAAGAGTGATAATCAAAAGTTTAAGAATAGCTGATTTAGATTGTTTGATTGCCACCAATTTTTAAGAAATAGTAATATTCACTTTATTTAATGATACATTAAATAAAGCAAAAGTAAGGCGAATTATACTACTGCAGAAATTTGGTAGCAACCTGGATAAAAAAAAGTTGCAGTGACAACACTGCATATATGTAAAAGCTCATCCTGAAGGTATTAATAGACATACATATACATCTATATATATATATATATATAAGCCTAATGGGCATATATGTAAAAGCATATTTACATTGTATTCCATGTCCAAATATTGTACATCTATACACATCTATATCACATAGATATGATGTATATCTATGACATCCACATACATAACATACGACATGATAGTGTCGTAACATGATACATACATAATACATAGATATTATGTTTAGGGCATGATGTATATGAACACAGACGTCCGTTTAAGTAGGTATTATGTCAGGTTTGATGTCCAATGAACACTATATGGATGTATATGAAGTGACATCTGATGGTATTATCTACTTAGACTTGGATAATATGTAATATGGAACTCCTGGGATGAATTATGGACATGGTGTATGGATGTACTTTATGTTATATGGATGGCACATCTACCAATTTGTGCTGTGTGGGATATATCAATTACATGACAATCTGAGTATATTTAGAAGAATTAGAGCACACAGAAGGAACAGACAGACAGATAAATATAGGATTCTTTTGAGTGTCCCTGTAAAGGAACTATAATTGCTTACATTCTATTTTCAATAGCGAAGCCATAGTGAACCTCAATAACACATATCAAATACATGGCAATCCGAGTATGTTTAGAAGAGTCAGAGCACACAAAGGTGACAGACAGACAAACCCAATTCATAAACACTTTTCCACTATGTTGGAAAGTGTTAAAAATTGAGCTCCATTGTGGCAAAGTGAGTATGTAATTTACTCTTAAGTAAACAGTTGTATATTTGATATATATCTATATCCAATATTTTCAAACTGGTCAACTTACTGTTGATTATAAATATTTTCTTGCATAGTATAGTACAAATTAGAAACTAAACCATATTGCACATAACATGAAAACTTAATGAAACACTATTCGAATTGTCACTTTCTTTCTTTTTTCACTTACATAACTATTGAATATTAATTAAAGTAAATAGTACACATTCTAGAAATGAGATGGACAAACAAATTTAACTTTATACATTTAATTAACATCACAGAAACAAATACACGTACATCACAATATCAAGTCATAACAGAACTACATATCCAGTAGCTAATCACATTACAAATAAAACTTAGGAACATAGATGTTACTAGTGAGTCGAGAACTTACAATTCTTATAATTATTTTTGTAGTGCTGCCATCTAGAACTTATTTTCTGAAGTAAAAACACCACAATAACAAAATTGAGATCAAATAATTGAAAACAGAAACAATTTGCAGTTTACACTCATCAGTAAAGCTATATGATTCAGTATAAAGTAAATTCATTACATACAATAAAATTTTAAATAATTTTTTTTTAATTGAAAATTTTTAACATAAATGTACGCTAGTCTGCTTTTCCATTCTTTAACCTGCTGTGCAGTTTAAACTGAACAACAACCAAACCACAAATATTCTTTCTAATGAAGCTGGAAATGACTGATTATCTTAATAATTAGAGAGTTTATCTTTCAATAACTGTTTTAAGTTAATATTACCCCACATGATTATTAGTTCTGCAATTAAAAATTCAACCTCAAAGATATACGCTGAATTTTTTTTTTTCTTTTGGCAAGTCACTGTCAGAGGCAAAAGTAATTTATCTATAAAACAACACACTCAATAAAAGTTGAAAAATTCAAAAAATCCTAAACAATATTTTGAAAATAAATATTAAATTTATAAAAATATTTAAAAAAAACATATTTTGAAAATAAATATTGGATATATATTACGATATGTATCACTAAACCCTGCATACTTTAAAGTGCTTAATTACAGACTTTATATGAACATTAAGACACAGAATGTTTTTTTCCTTTAAATGATACAGTAGCAGTACCAATTTGACATCAATAATGCTGTTAAAAACATTAAAAAAAAATCAAAATTTGATTGAGTTATCGGTTGAATAGTTCAAGTTAGAGCAGAATAAAGATTATCAAATTATGCAAATTTCATAGCTCTGAAATAAATTGTCAAAAAATAATGAAACTTCACAATTTTCATCTCAGAGTTAAATACAACAAACAGGCAAAAAACTATTACTATCTAACATTGACATAAAATATTTTTTTATTTGTTGGTTTCATGTGGAAGTATTCTATAGGAAATGGTGTGCTATGGCATTTATTGCTCATTTACAGGGGCACACAAAATATTTGATATCATTACTGTCTGTAGGAGTAATTGTTTGAAGTGATCTTTAATGATGTTGTGTTATCTTTATCATAATGAAACTAATAAACTTTATTTGGTGCACACTATCTTTCTTTTGAGAAACTAGATATATAACTTTTTTTTTAACAGGCCTGCATAAAATAATTCAGATACATTATCATCCATGAATAACGATTTTACAAGAAAAATATTTTCAATTGTGTTATGAGTTTTCAAGTTTAACAAAATTTTAGTATATAATGTGATGTGTATTCTATAAATGACAATGTCTAAACTCCGTAGATCATATATACAATTGTCCAAAAGAATTGAAATGTATTAACATCTATTGTTAAGAATTGCTCAAAATGATTTTTCAACTGAACCAAATTTTAATATACAAAGTGATGTCAGTATAATATAAATAAAACTGTATACAGCTGGGCACAAAAGGATAGGGATACATATCTTTCAATTTATGGTAATTTCCGGAAAAGTATTTTTAGTTGTTAAGTATTTTCCAGCTGAATTAATTTTTAACATACTAAGTGATAATACATAAATGTCTATAAATCATGTGTTGCAGAATTCTCAAACAAAATGTTTCTCAGTTGTATGCTTTTTGAAAGAATTTCTTGTTGCACATTTCACAAACTGTTTCTTACCAAGGTGAATTAACAGATGCTTATTTAAATCATTCTAGAGAATTTCTTGTTGCATGTCTCACCAACAAAAGATTACCCACTATTATGAAGTAACAGATGCTCTTTGAAGGTATCTTGATAGAAAATTTCTTGTTTTATACTTCACAGTTTTTTGTCAGTGTGAGAGCAACGATGTTTATTTAAATGAGCCTTTTGAGAGAATTTCTTATTGCATATCTCACACATAAAAGGTTGCTCACCATTATGAATAAATAGATGCCTTATTAAATGACTGTTCCGTGAGAATTTCTTGTTGCATATCTCACACACAAAAGATTTATCACCAGCATGAATTAAAATATGCCTGATTAAATTACTATTACGAGAGAATTTTTTGTTGCATATCTCACACATAAAAGGTTTCTCAGCAGTATGAGTGAAGAGATGCTTCCTTAAATCACTCTTACGAGAGAAATTCTTGTTGCATATCTCACATACAAAAGGTTTCTCACCAGTATGAATTAACAGATGTATTCTTAAATAACTTTTACTAGAGAATTTCTTGTCGCATATTTCACACATAAAAAGTTTCTCACCAGTATGATAGCGGAAATGAGCATTTAAAGTAGACTTATGAGGAAATCCTTTGTTGCATACCTCACAAACAAACAATTTCCCTTGGTGTGAGACAGAAGATGCTTTCCTGAAAAGTTCTTGTAAAGAACTGTTTTGCTGCATATTTCACACTTTAAAGACTTCTTTGGGTGATATTATGACATTTATGGCTTTATGCATCTGCAATAAATAGAATCAAGTTAATGTATCACTTTTTATGATTAATTAAAAAACCTATTTAAGAAAAAATGAACTTCTCATGAAAAATTAAAATGAATGTAGAAAAGTGAATTATTATTATTTTTTTTTAACCATAGTATTAAAAACTACAGTAAACTCCCAATAATCTGACACTCACAGAACCAGGAATGTGTCAGAAAATTATCATATGCATTTCCTAACTGCACAAAGTTTAAACAAAAAGATTAACTACAGTTAAAAATACTATAAATAAAATAAATTAGCCACAGTACTTTTATATTAGCTGGGCGCCAGTGATAAATCGCCAAATCCTGTTTCAACTGGCATCATTTGAATTGCAACTTTTTACGTGAGATTTTGTTATTTGTGTTTACATATTTTATTATGATTATATTTTAGCTATTTTTAAGTTAATATATTGCAATGTAATCAAAACCCTCTTATCATACTTCGCAGTATGATAAGGGAGTCTTAGTTAAAATATTAGCTAGTTGTTATTAGCTAATGTTAAAAGACTGGCAAAAAGAAAAGGGCTGGCGAGATTTAAAAAAATTTGGCGATCACTGGTTCCCGGCTAACATAAAAGTATCATAGCAAAGTATCATAATAAATTAAAATAAATAACTTATTATAAAGAAAATATTATACATAAAAAGAAAGCAAATTTAAGACAATAAATTTTACAATTACATATTTTTCACAAAAAATAAGATACATTGATTTTACATTAAATGAGAAGAAAAAAAAAATTGTGTCAAGAGGAATTCTATTAATTACACAGATATGTGCTTAACCTGAATTATTACAAATTTCTAAAATTTTTTGATTTAACATAAATGATTATGGCAACAAAATTCTGCTTATTTAATGTAATTTAATTTGCATTGAATAAAATAGTTTTGCAGTATTTTAATCATTTATTATCATTTTTACCATAACTTTAACTGATTATAAGTAAAACAAAATGTATTTTCTTAAGGAATTTTAGAATACAGCCACAAACATATTTAGATATGTCCATGCAAATTGGATGGTGAAATGTGTGAGGAGTGCCATTTAACCAAGTTTGTCTTTATAATAAAGCGTCAGATAATCAGAAGTCTATTGTATATTCTATTCATTTCCAAGAATTATGGAAGGAAAAATCACACAAATAGCAGTACTTTATTAAAAAACAAATCAATAAACAAAACTTCGAGAGTGTCAAATAAAAAGTATAACAAACTACAATATTTAAGATAGTGGTGTTGCAGTTATGATAAGTCAGCAGATATACAAGCAGCATCAAAATGCCTGTTTAGGAGTAAAATTGTAGAATTCACTATGGACGTGTGAAAATAAATCTGGAATAACTAATTCATTATAATGACTTTGAAGCATTACAAAAGACAGGGTGGTTACATTTATCTTATGTTAAAATTTCCAAATATTTCAGGGTCAGCATTAGAATAATGAAATTTCCATAGGTAATCCTTCCACAACACTACTCTGACACCTAGTCATTATTTAATTAAAGTTAATATAAAAAACAAAAAACAGACTAAAGGATATTTAAATAGAAATCATATAAATAACAAATAATCTCATTTTTCGAGGAATTTATACTTAAAACACCTTAGTATATTGTGCATATGTGTTACCTTTTATTTGTAAAAGTTAAGAATAAATGTGCATGACACTTAAAGACTAAACATGTGCATGGAATTGAATGATCAGTACATTACATAATAGAAGAGATTTAATAACTTTAGTTATACTATTTAAATTTTATGGAAATCAAAAATGAAATTGATAAAAAATATCAAAACGCAAAGTTTATTTTGTAAAATTTTTAAGAAAAATTATTAATTTTTCACTGTTTTCATTTTATTTACAATTACCCCTATTCAGGGCTTCACAAATACGGTTGCCACTGGCGACCAAGTTATTTAATCTTGTTATTTATTTATTTTGTAAAAAAGTTGACCTAATAAATGAGCACAAACAGCATTTTTTTCCTCCCAATATTAAGTAATAAACTTACAAAATATATTCAAAAAAAAAAAATAGTTTTAACATTTATTTTTAATTTAGCAAAAATAAGCTCATCAAATACAAATTTTAAAATATTAAAATCAGAGTTATTTGACTGACTTTGGCAGGAAAATTGTTTTCCTGATTCACTATTATGTCGATATTCTCCTCATCATCTATAGATTTTGCAGCATTCAACTATCCAGACATTTCTAGCATTTGACAATCAGTATCTTCTGAACATGAACATGCCAGTTAATTCAACTGTAACAAACAGTATATATATATATTTTTTCAGCGATATATGTAATTTTGATAAATTTCATTGGAAAATTTTGTTTATATTATCTTTCTAAACCCTCATCAGCTATAGATTTTGTAGCATTCAACTATCCGGACATTTCCAGCATTTGACAATCAGTATCTTCCGAACATGGAACATGCCAGTTAATTCAACTGTAACAATATATGTATATATTTTTTCAGCGATATATAATTTTGATAAGTTTCATTGGAAAACTTCTTTGTTTATATTATCTTTCTAAATTATGTACTATTCTAGATTATGTAACTATAATAATTCAAAACTGTGGTTTATTATTTTTTCTAAATTCATAAAAACTTTTTGTGCTTTTAAAAATCAATGACGGGGACGGCAGGAGTGAATTTTTTTTTTTCTTCTGGCGGCTATAATTATCTGCTGGCAGACTACTAGACTTTATGAAATTTGTAAAGCTTTGCCCCTAATTCTTTATAAGCATACTGCTTTATGTTTTCAATTTGTTTAGTTGCTAACCGTTAGTTTCTTCTCTTTATTCTTCTTCCAGCATCTTTTTCCAATAAATCTTTTTCTTTTCTTTTTACAGCATCATCTAGCATTGAATGTGCATTTTTGTGCTCTAACTCTTAGCGCTTCAAAATAATCATTCTTATTTCGAATATTATTTTATTCTAGGTATTCATTCTTGCCCACCCTTCTCCCGCCTTAGTTTTTTTTTTCTGTAAGCTATGATGGTAAGTTGTTTCCATAAAAATATAAAGAACATTCTCCAGTTCTACTATCAAGTGATACTTTTATCGTTTCTTACATTGAAATTTAATGAGTCCTTATAATAATAGCTGCTAACTTTTACCCTTCTGTCATACCACTATTTTTGGAAAGAAAAATTGATCTTATGCAATCTAAATTTTTGCCAAATAAACAAGACAAATTTTTCTGTTTGAAAATAGTGGCAGGGAAAAGCATAAGAGTTAGCAGCTATGCATAATGCCCCCATAATGAATGAGATACTTCCTGAAATAGTCTTTTGGCTGATTTCACTGGTGAAGAGTTTATGCATTAAATTCATTGATGATTAAAATCATGAAATATGATATTATTTTCTATTTTATAAAAGATGCAATGCTTGTTAAAATGCATGATGCTAAACATACTGTAAGAAAAATACTTTATTTATGTACAGGGATTCTTCGTATCATCTTATACAGGGATTATTCATACTTATTTTCAAAAAAAAAAAAAAAAAAAAAAAAATCTTCTTCCAAAATTAATATTTTTTTCCATCTGAACAATTAACAGCATTTTTTAAAATGGGCAATTCCATATGTGACGGAATGACATCTTGAGTTGTAGAATTAAGTTAAAGCAATTACTCTGAAACTAGTTACAAATGAAAATTGATTTTCACTATGCACATGACAGTTATTGACTAAAAGATTAAAAAATATATATGATTTTTTTTTTTCTATTTTATTCTCTTTTTTTTGAGTAATTTCTTATTGTGTCACGGAATGACATTTCTGCTACCATGACTCTAACCTGGTATTTAAAACTGGAAACTTTTGTGAATTAAGAAGCCATTCAGTTTTTAAACTAATACATATTTTAAATAGGATGTATAAGCAATATAAAATTACAATTTAGAACAAACTACATGTCCTAGGGTTGTAGTTATTAACTGTTATTTAATGTGATGGAATGACTGAAAGTTTCTTAAACATTTATTAAAAGAAAATCGACTAAATTAATAAATTTCATAAGTTTTTTATTATCCAGAATGATCATAAGAAATTACATTATATATAACTATTCACACGTGACAGCTTTTTCAAAAACATATCGAGCATGATTACCTAGTTTATTTTGCATCCATTATTGTCAAGTATACAGCTTTATGACTATTGTAAACCATTAAATATTTTACATGCATTTATTTATTAAAAAAATACAAAATAAACAACAATTACATTCTTTTTCACAGATTACTTCAAGAATATTATTTGTACACAACTGCAAACATTTTACTTTTCACTTTTCAGCTATAACCTAAGCGTTTTGAATCTAAAACATTAATTTGAAAACTTGGAATATATTTCAATATATTTTTTAACTTAATTTATAAAAATTATTATTATTATTATTATTTTTTTATAAAAGTTGACACTTTTATGGAATTGCCCAAATCAGTATCTTGATCCCCCCTTTAAAAAAAGGATAAAATAAAAACAAAGTAATCTAAAAAATAAAGCTTATAACAACACATATATAAACAATATGGTCAAAATTTTAAAGGAAAACATTAATTTGTGTAACAACGATGAAGTCTGCATGTCTTGTGGGGCTGTCCTTAGAAATTAGGTAGATTGCTGCAATAATTGAATTTAATTTCCACTTTGTGATTTTATTACCTCTTTTGTTATGAATGATAGGATGGTTACTAAAGTTCCAATATAAATTTAAAAAATGTCCTTTATTTTTAAGTTCCTCCTGAACAGTTTTCAAATATTTCAAATTAACATAAGGTCCATCAAGGCTAATTTGCAACAGATTTGATAAATTCACATAGGCAGAACGATGAATACATTTTTCATTCAAGTCTTGGGTTGTAGTTACGAAAAACAGAATATATATATATATCAATCACGCTATCATACGTGACACAGAAATCGCGATTAGTTGTTAATTATTTAATGGCAACGCAAGAAGGAAACACATTTCATTGGTTATTATGTAAAAGACCTTTGGCAGGATTTAGGCTGAAGTAATTTTTTTTAGATTCAGACGTTTTGGAATGCAAAATTTGTCACAGATTTAGTTTAAATAAATTAAATTTTCAACATATTTATAGATTGATTAACTATAATGACTTCTATCACTTTCATTTAGAATAAATGAATTTGTTCAGGAGATTCAAGCAACACGTTCATTTAGAAATCTCTGTTCGGCATGTGGTGCCATCTCTCTGACATTTTTTGAAATGTTGTTAAAAATAAGCAATCCGGTTTCAATAGCAAACTTTCAATAGCGGCCTAATATAGCAAATTTATCCCTCCACAATTTTTGAATTTTTAATGAGTGAAACGGGTTATTTCTGCTGCAAGACTTTTCTTACAGAAATCGTGATTATTTGTTAATTGTTTAATGACAATAATGAAGTTTTATAAAATGCATCACATTAGCATTTCACAAATCTTAATTTGCCATATATCAAGCCTCGATCTTATACTGATATCAGGGTTGGCTTTTTACCGGTAAAAACTGGTTTTTACCAGGACATGGTAAAAACTAGGTTTTTACCAGTAAAAACCTGGGAAAAAGTGGTAAATACCTTAGGACAGGGGTTCTCAAAATTTTAGACCGACGTACCGTTAAATCGAAGTTCATACTTCCGCGTACCACCAGGTAACAAATGTAAAGCTAATATAGACCTGTAAAAAGAAACCCGTCTAAAACGAAATATATATCCGTTCTTAAGTGTTTCCGTCTTAGCAGGTTTTATTATATTTAAAAATGAATGATTACCTTACTAAATTGATACTTTGACTGCTTTATAATAACATTCAAGTAAAAAGTAGTATCATCATTAAATTTTAATAATGCATATAATATCAAACTACAGTGTTTTGGTATAGGAAAAAAGTTACAATACTTAACTCATTAATGCCGGTTGGTACGAAAAGTTAACATTTAAGTGATAAGAAACTTTTAAATATGAACACCAGTATTTTAGTAAAACAGAAATTCATATTATCTAATGTGAAAATATCAGAGATTCAATCAGTTAAAATAACAGTATGGGAAAACTGGTGTCGACTGGTATCGAAGTATTAAAAGAAGTGTAAAATAAGTCGGCTTTAATGGATTAATGCCATATTGGCGCACACCAATTCATATAGTGTTATACTAGGCTGATTGCACTAATTTGTTTCTATTGCTAATGAAAAGGGTGGACTTATTTTATCAAGCACAGCTTCCTCATGTCTGGCTCAATATTAGGTAGTTTTAGCCATCAGACAGCAGAGGTGCCAAGTTCCCACTAATCTTCCGTTTAATCTAACTCAGTTTAACAGCGCTTCAAACCAGAAAAATTATTGGATGAATCTTTATTTATTTAATTTCATGTTTCTACATGGAATTTCATTTCTTTAAATAATTTCTGGTGCGAAACCTGAGTCAAATTAACCCATATATTACAAAAGATTTATGAGAGCTTTGGCACCTATGAGTCAGATTCGATGTTTAGTTTATTACTGTATTTGGTTTTCATATAAAGAATGGTGGAAGCCAATTCACAGAGCTATGTTGTGCTAAACACAAGCAGATCTTGACGATATCAGACGGTACTCTGATATTCTCACCAACAAAAATTCTGTTACATTCAATCTTTTGAATGTGGACTTCAGTAATTCCATCTCAGAAGAGCTGAATAAGTTCACTTTTTTTTTTCTTGTGTAAGATACAGTGGCTGTCTGAAATGAGAAATGTATTTCATATCCAAAGCTTAGTTAGCTCCTTTAACATAGGCTCAATACAACTGTATGCTTTTGCATAGCATAAAATGCGAAAATAATGTCGTGCAGTAGGCAAATGCAAATTTCTTCATACATTTATGTATATGCCACTTCAATACATATGTATAATGCTTTACCTCACAGCTGCACTGCATATGACCACAGTTTTTGTTTGATTTCAGATCACCATTTTAAATAAACTTACTCTGTTAAAAACTGATTTTCATGAAATAGAAAGAAACTAAACCCATTTTGTACAAGACAAGAAAAATATTTCTACCAACATAATAAATTAATTTATGAATTATGTTTGAAATAAAACTTTTTTTAACACCTCTTAGAAGCTCTTCTAGTACAAAGAGAAGAATGGGTTGTAAATTACACTTGAAATTTTATTTAGTTTTAACTCCTCCTACTAACACAACTTCCAAGCATCCAGAATTTAGCTTCATGTACTTCAATTAATAAAGCATTTCAAAATACTTCATTCTTAATTTTGAAATTAGGTCTCTATTAAAAAATTCCATTTTTATACATATAAATCTAATAATCATATTTATAATACTGGAAAACTGATTGCATCATTAACGGTGTCTGCGAATTTCAGAAAGTTTTATATAATAAACATTTATCGTAACAAAAAAATAGAAAATGCGTTTACAGATTCTAAATCACATTCGAAATTTTTTTGAAAATTTCCAAGTTAATAAAGTTATGCCATTATTGATTTCATAATAATATGCTGCATTCTATATTGTATTCCACGTACCAGTATCGGACTTATGCATACCAGTAGCCAGAGCTTTGCGTACCAGTACTGGTACACGTACCATAGTTTGAGAACCCCTGCCTTAGGATACAATAAACTCTACTAGTCATTACACTTTATTTTAATACTATTAATAAAAACTGTATTTTCATGTAATTGATGTATTTTTATATAGAGAGAACTTGTAATATTTGTAAGCATTTTGTTTTTATTAAAAAGATTAAGGTTTTTAAATGTGATAAAAGTGTACTTATAATTTCTTTTTTCCTTTAGTAAAAATTAGTAAACTAATCTCCATCAAGATTAATAATGTAGTGTGCATTCTCATAATAATAGTTATAATGAGTTTTAGGTTTAATAATATCTTTATTATGTACAATAATATCTTTAAAATTTTGAATTCTTGTAGGAGGAAAACATGGATGAAAGTTTTTCAGGTTTTTATATTCCTTAAAAACCAATATTTTCATATAGCATTCTTTTATTTACCTAATCAGAAACTAAATTAGGTGAATATTGTTATGTGGAAATAGCAGGGTTGGCAAGTTTTTGACAGTGTGACGGTTTTATCCGGTTTTAACCGTCATGTCAAAAACCCCTTTTTGACATAGTTTTAGACAATGACTGTCAAAAATCTAAAATTGAGTCCAAAAACTGTTTAAAACTATTTTTACAACATTAAATTTACAATTTTTCATAATTTTTAGTGATAGATACATGGGTAAACTTTTTGACAGTTTTAGAGATTAAAAGCCACATATCTTGTATAAAATCAGGGGTCAATCCAGGAAAAGGTTAAGGTCTATCTAGAATCCCTTCACAAAATTCCTCTTAATAAAATTGGTCCCTTCATAAAATTCCATTCCATAAAAACATACTCTCAATTAATTATTTTTATTTTGTTAGGTTTTAAAATGTAATAATTTACAACGAAAACAAGTTCACAAGAAATGAAAACTTTAACAGAAGGTCTTAAAGAAATTATCATTAAATGTTTGGTTTGAATTTGAGCAGCTGGATTTCATCTTTCATAACAAAATAAATTTCACAAATATATGATAAATTTTACAAAAATAATTTTTAGTTTTCACAAAATGGGCATCTAGAAAAAAAAAAAAATCTGTGTCGACCTCTGAAAACTCAAAACATGATTTTCGATTTAACAAATTACTTAGAAAACAATTGTAAGCTGTAAATATATAATAAAAAATAATTAAAAGTATTGTTGCATTAAAAATATAAACTAATCAAACTATTAAATAGTATTTGCAGTTTCCCCCAGGCAGTTTCAGAAGGGTGCTGCACCCTGCCTGCCTTTTGATTTACAAAATAGCACCCTTCTTGCCCTCATAAAAAAATTAGCAACCTTCTTGCCCTCATAAAAAAAATAGCACCCTTCTTGCCCTCAAAAAAATTAGCCCCCTTCTTGCCCTCATAAAAAAAAATTAGCACCCTTCTTGCCCCTCAGTAAAAAAAGTGTCTTTTCTCCTTTTGGTATTAAATTTGCTTTCATAGTAAAAAAAATACTCAAAAAAGTGCCCTGACTTTTAAATATTAAAAGTGACTTTAAAAACCAAAAGTTAGACTTTAAGAATCTGAAAAGTGCCCTTAAGAATCCAAAACGTGCCCTTAAAAATGAAAAAAGTGCCCTTTTTTAAAGGGTATTCTGGTAGATTCTAAAGGGTATTTTCTGGTACTTGTATAATTTAACGTATAAAATTTCATATAAATAATATAACTTATTTTTTAATTGTTTAAATGTTTGTCCCCCCAAAAAGGTACTAAAGAAAAAAGGAATGTTTTTTCAACTAGTTAAATCATATTCAAAGGTTGAAGTATCATATTTATTCCAACAGAGCAAAAACGCTCGGACCCGGACTCGAACCTCGGTCTGTTCATTATGACCTAATTACATGGTATTTAGTTTCCATGTTGTATCACATTCATCATGTAAAAGTGCTATAGTTATACCTCGGATAAATAAATTTAGCGCTGCAGTTCACAGCCATGTCCAACAAATAAGAGTGAATTATGACAACCATGATATTGTTGGGATAGCCTAGCAGGAAGAGCGTTGGCACGGCAAGCCAAAGTATCCAGGTTCGAGTCCTGGTCCCGGCATTTTTCGCTCTGCTGGGATAAATGTCAGCTATGATACTCTAACCTTTGAATTAAAAAAAAGGTACTATTTTATAATGTATAAAAATTAATTTAACAATAAAGAAATAGTTCAAAATAATTAAACTGAAACTAACATAATAAAATGAAGATATATTATATATGTGTAAATGTTGAAAATAACAAACCGTCTTCTTTTAAGTTGTTGATTTAAAAAACGTTTAATTATATAGATTTCATATTATAATTCATTTAATTACTCAAAGAACATGTGTGTTGCAATTGTGGGTTATATTTAATGTTTATGTACAAAGACAAACATTTAGAATCATTAAAAGTCTAGGCAACTTATGATCAATCATTGAATAGTGGCCACTTCAGCTTTATACAAGCCTTTATTTATTTTATTTTATTTTTTAAGCATAAATTAAATTGCTAAAATTTTTTTATAATAAATCGAATGCTTAATAGTAATAAAGATATAAAAAGTACTTTGAAAAATGCATTTAATAGTAGTTTCAATATTTTTAGCTATTTTTCCTAGCAGGGCAATTGACAGATAATTTGAATTATGATATATAATTTTATTACAACTTAATTATAGTATGACTAAATAAAAAATATTTATATAATATATAAATTATAATTTAATCAGTTTTTAGCTTGATATAATATAAAATATCACTAATGAATGCTAAAAAAAATGTGTATAAGGTTTTTGACACTTTTCGACAGTTCTTGACACTTTTCGACAGTTTTTGACACTTTTCGACAGGTTTTTGACACGTCATGTCAAAAACCACTTTTTGACGTCAAAAACCCAACCCTGGGAAATAGTGGTATTAAATATCCAGAAAACTTTCACCCTTGGGAAAATGAAAAATTGGTAGATAAATTTGCATAAAAGTGACAAAAACAATCAAACTAATGAGTTTTTTTCAAAAGTGGTAAAAACCCTGGTAAAAACATGTTTTTCCAAAGACGGTAAAAACCATGGTTAAAACTGGTAAAAACCATCAGACGGTAAATACCGTCCAACCCTGACTGATATGCCATTTAAGTTCAACCGTATGAACTTCTCTCACCTTTTCATTCTTTAAAAGTACGTGTAATAATTTTTGCTGACCGTTTCATTTTTTAAACATAACTGTTATACTTTTGAAATTTTAGCTCTTATGTAATTTTTTGTTATATTTTTCCATGACAGTCTGCCCAGGCAATGCCGGGCGGGTCAGCTAGTTTCTAAAATTCTTGCCTATATTATTCAATAATTCTTTGTTAAGAAAAAAGAGAGAAAGAGAGAGAGAATCTGAAAGCTATTAAAATTGGCTATTCTGAAACTTCTTAAGAAATGAAGACAATGACTTTTCTCGGAATTGTTTCCATTGGATACTTTTGTTTTATTCACGGCACCTTTTGACACATTCCAGCAGTTGAAAATTTTGAGCTGGGTTATTTTATTCATGCTTTTCCTATTTTGCATGGTTGCTGAGATCTTGTCATCCCATGTTACTTAGCGAAAAGGATTGCCAGCACAAACAACATCAAAATCTATAAGGATCATATTCATCCACATTACTCAATATGCGTATTCTGCGTTCAATCTTTTACCCGTTTAGTTCAAATTAAAAATAGTTTTCAACCATCTCATTTTAATAAGGAATATAAATTTCTTTTTAAACATTTTTCACAAAAATTTTAAAAAGTTTTCGCGATTTATTTTCTCGATTGTTTAATAATTTTTTTTTTTCTGCAATTGTTTAATGTAATTATTGATTTTTTGGGGGGGAGGGGGGGGGGAATGGAAGAGAGGCTCTGCCACTGAAGTACCATATTATTTTAGTGGTTAAAACATTGAAACAATAAAAATTTTAAAAATAGAAATCCGTAAAATTTTCAGAAAAGTTATTTAATTATTAAAAATGGTATAATTGGTATTGGGTCCTTCCGGCTTCAAGTGCACTATATATTACACAATATTTAATTGCATTTTCAGATATAACTTTGATTCTTCACCAGTTGTGCCTCTAAAACCGGCATAAATCTCAAACTGACACCATATTCTAAGATTTTCTTAGCCTTTAAAGGAAACAGAAAAATGCTATGCATTTCCTAGTACTTGAACAAAAATAGCTATAAATTTAATTTAAGCATGAAAATCACTGCTGAATGTGTCAGAAAGCATCAATTTTAGATTTGAAAAAAAAAAAAACTTCGTAATTTTTTTTTTTTTAAATTTTAAATCTAGAATTTATTCAATTAAATATTTAAAAACATTCAGTGACAGATATTCAGACATATTAGTCTATTAACTCGTATTCAGTGTTTGGCAAGAGGGCTGATTCATTAAATCCATTAATTATGATTACACCCCTTCCCTTCTTTTCTAATACTTTTAGTATTTTTTTAACCTCCATGTAATGAATCCCTTTTGCTTTAAAATCATTGTTTAGCTTTCTGCATATAATATTCACATTTTAAAATTTCACATTTGTTAACATGAATTTTTTTTAGTTTTAAGCAGGATTTTGTTACAGACAGATTCCAATTTTACAAGTTTTATTGTACAGTAGACTTCCTCAAATCCACAATTTCCTAAAATGCGCACGTTGTTTCAGATGTAAACAGTGAAACTTACAGTTAAGATATAGGGGGAAAAATCCAAGATTTGGGTACTTCTCCATTATCCCGTCAACCATTTTTCATAACAAAAAACTGTCGTCAAACTGTAACGCCAAATAAACAAATGGAAGAAGGCTGCAATTGGAATAGCAAAATAAATAAATAAATAAACAAAATACAAGAATTTAGGAAAAGCCCGCTCACCAAAGTGTCAACTATCAGTAAGTTTAAACAAAAAAAAAAAAAAAAAAAAAAATTACAATATATTAATGAAAACAGAAAAAAATAATCTTGGATAATTATTTATTTACATCATATTTCTTAATTATGCCTCTTGGCTAATGAATAAATGTTTGTGACATCAGTTGAAACTGATCTATTGCACATTACTATGCATCGCAACATTTTTCGATGCTTTTTCTCTTTTAATATCATGGCACCGCTGTTTAAAGGCACAGTTGTTATTTTAATTAACAAAATAACTAATAAATCAATAAAACATAATGAAAAATACAGGTAAATGTTGAATTAAAAAGCACTTGATGACATAACAAACATGTGAAATGCTTCTGACGTCAAGCGAATGAGATTGCATTTTTGGCGTTAAATCCTATAGTTTGGCAATAGTTTTTTGAAAAGTGGTCGACGGGATAATGGAGAAGTACCAAGATTTGTTTATTTTTATATTATATTATTATATATTGTATTATTTTTAAACAGATATTTAAAATATAACAAAATTTTAATTGGTTTTGTCAATTTATTTTTATCGAAAACGTTGAAAGAAATAAAATGCAAAACCATAAAACATTACTTTAAACAACTCTCTACCAGATTCCTGTTTAAGCGTTTGAAATGATCCACATCATTAAAAATATATTTCATAACTGTTAATATTAAACATAGATTACTCGAAATTTATGTAATATAAATGGTACCAGGATCTACCAACATAAAAAATATATATTCATTATCGATTTGTAGTGGGTAAAACTTAATATCTAAAAAATGAATTTAATTCTGATAACGCTATTTTTTGTCAAAATAAGGAAAAGTATATAGCACCCACTTACAGATTGCACATTTTACTTTAAAATGACACATTCAGTAAAAAATACATAAATATTTAAGGGGGGGGGGGGGGGAGGGCAATACCAGATCGTTTGGAGAGATATTTCTTTAAAAGTACAAATTCTTACAAAATTGGGTACTTACATATTATCCGTGCCAGGAGATTGATCGCCAAAAATAGTTGCCAAGTACCAATCTTGTTTATCATTGCCAATCATGTTTTCAAACACAGTAATTTAACATTATCAAATAACATTGTTAAAAATGTTAATATAAAATAATTAAAATGTAATCTATATTTATTAAATTTATAACATTGTTAAAAATATTAAATAACATATGAACATAATTGCATCTACGAATGGGATTCAACTTCCCTCAAACCAATTTTCTTTTCTTACACGAATCCGCTGTCTACAAGTATCAACATTGCATCGCCAAATAATGTCATTGCTAACGTAAAGTTTCATATCATGAAAATTGGAACACTGGCGTCATTTCAATATAATCCCACATTTTTGTAAATAAGCAATAGCTTCTGTTTCCGTTCGTGGTAAATCCTTTATACGCATAATTCCAAATACAAGATGTAAAATAATCTATGAATAAAAATAAGTTCAAAAGCACATCAAGTAAATAAACAAAAATGTTATGAAGCAGTATAGAAAATAACATTAAAACATAATCACGAGTCAACAGTTACCATGCCAACCATTTGTTTCCATTGATCGTTACCTTTTTACGTAATTTTGATTAAATGTGTATAAAAATGTTGTTTCTTAGTGCTAATATTATCTTTTTTATATAAATCTTATTAAATTTTTCAAATTAAAAAAAATATATTTTACTCATAAATGCAATATCTAAAATAAATTAACTATTTGTTAATCTTACTACGTATAGAAATGACCCCTACTAAAAAAAGTAGATTATTCTCAGGCATGTACCATGTAGCAAGAAAAAAAATATAAGGGTTACTATAAATTAGTAACATTGGCTCCATGCCTGGCGCAGTTGGCTTAAAACTGGCACAAAATAATACGTAAGTACCCAAAATTGGGTTAAAGATATGAAGTCATACAAATTTCAGGTTTATTTGTGGTTATTATCACGGGCTTGGGCAACGCTGGGCGTATCAGCTAGTACTCTAATAAAGAAAGATTTTTTTTTTCTGACTTGTTCAAAATGAAATCATAATTTTTCTCAATTTACAAACATTTTCGTGTTAAGTGACTCACAGTTTTATTAGAGAATCAGGCTGGCTCATAAATTTTTAAGTAAAACCCTGCACTAATATGAGTGATGTCAACTGCAATCTTATTTAAAGTAAATATACTATAATACTAAATATAAAAAAGCATTATTAGTAAATAAAATGATCATCCAGTGAAGTATATTTGCTACAAAAATTAATCCTGGTACAAGAATGTAATTAATGTTAAGACAACACATGTTTTACGAGTGACTTACATTTAATTCTGTTGGAAATATTTAAACTTTAACAGTAAGTTTAACTTACCGTTTGTTTATGAATTGTATATTATTTTCCCTTAAGCATAATCCATGCAGTGAACAATCACTGTTTCTGCCGCTAGCTTTTCTTTTTGTTGTTGTTTACGAAAATCTCCTGTGTCCAGAGTCGAGTTGTCTCGCGGTAGCTTCTGTGAGGAAAACTTTCATTTATCGCGTTTAGGTGGCGCTGATAGTTCATGCGTCAACTCAAAAAAGTTCAAAGTTTTACTTAATAAAAAGCTAAAAAGTGTTGAACTAAATTCGTTACGCCGGGATGATTCTTATACTATAATATACAGTCAGATGTTCGTTTATTTAGGATCATAAACTAGTGGTCATTAACTCAAACTTTGGGATTATTACTTTATGATCCTTAAAAGAGTCCGGTTCAAAGACATTTAAGATACATAGACTGGCAAAACTGTCAGTTTAACTGAGGATTTTTGATCACAGCTGACGTACGTCAGATTGTTGACATTTCAATATAGTAGTATATTATGTGTGGTTTAGTTTTTTTGGTGGTCGTGAATGGCAGCAGTACGTGCTCCTCAGTTTAGCGAGGGGCGTTGACCGAGTAGCGCGGCGGGCTGTCGTCTCGAAGAGTTCCTATTGTTTTGTGTCAAGTGTTTTTTTTTTTAGGTTGTTCTTTTCTCCGTATAGCCTGGTGTTACTGGGATTTTGTAATTTCTTGAAGCTTCTCTTTCCCTGGGGTAAGCGTATTAAATCTTTGTTATTTTCTTTGGCGTAGCAAGTTTCATTTTGCTGCCTCGTGTGTTTGTTTATTCTGGCTCCACTCTCAAGGAGTTGAGTGGAACGCCTGCTCATTTACTATGGCCAGCTCCACAATTAATATCGTTTCCGACCCCATTTCGGAAACTGTGCCAGTGAACGTTGAAATGGTGGAAAATGACGATAGCTACTTTCTGTCATCTACTGACAACCCTAACGTGACTCGCTCTTCGTTACCAATGGATGCGCTTCTGCAAATGGCGGCTGAAAATGGAGGTAAGGCATTTAACATTTTTCTAACAAGTCTAGAGTCCTCGGCGTTACCAAAAAGAGACCCTCGTTCTGTTCAGGCAGAAATTAAGGAAAAAGTCGCCCATTTCCAGCAGATAAACAACATACGTTTTACACGGTCGGGGAGCATCATAATCAGTACTTCTGATGTATTGTGTGCGACCGAAATATGTCAAATAGATAATTTTCTTGGTCTAAAAGTTAAACCCAGAATCATATGGGAGAACATAACAAATAAATTTCTTTTGTTCAACGTCCCGGTAAACATCCCTCTTCAGGAAGTGGGTCAGGAACTACTAAGCAACAATAATTTCCACTTGCTTGAGCTACGCAGATTTCTGAGGAAAGATAGCAGAAATGAATTTTCTCCTGTACTAATAACAACTTTAGGCATCTCCCTTCCGCGGGAAGTAAAAATCTGGTTCTCCATCCAGTCAATAAAGCAATTTGTCGACCGTCCCCGACAATGCTCAAAATGTTTTCAGTTTAATCATGTTGTATCCAAGTGTAAATCAGAACAAATTTGTGCCACCTGTGGACTGGCTCACTCTGGCGCATGTACCGATCCTCTCAAATGCAGAAATTGTGGGGAAGAACATCGGTCGGACTTTAACCAATGCCCAGCCCGCATCAAAGAAAGCGAATTCTTGCGATTTAAATGCTCACACTTCCTCACTTTTACTGAAGCCAGACGGCAGTTTTCTCGTAAATCTGAATCTACATCGTATGCGAAAATAACAGGCTCCAAGAATACCGAATTGGACACTCTGAAAAAAGTTTTAGAAACCCGGACCAACGTCATGCTGAAAGTTATCGTTGACCATGCAAATGAGAAATATGAGAGGACTCAGGCCCTCATTGCCGAAATGAAGGTTGCCATTGACAGCCTCTCCATTACTCTGTCTAATTGGTGCGCAAAGCTTTGTGACTCCTCGCCAGAAAGGCGGAAACGTCCTCATTCAGGTGGTGTTCCTCCATAAAAAAAAAAAAAAAAAACCTTTTCCTTTTACGTTTTCTAGTTGCTCTCTGTTCTGCCGGGGCTGTTTGTGTTTGTGTATTGCTGCTCACCCCCCTCCCTTGTTTTTTGGTCTTCATGGGTATCTCAGTCCTGCAGTGGAATTGCCGCAGTATCTTAAATAAACGTCACTGGCTGCATAGCCCCCCTTTCGCCTCTGCTGACATCCTGGTCATACAAGAAACGTTTCTAACTGCTGAAAAATCCCTGACTATCCCAGGGAAGGTGATCTATCGGCTGGACAGATTGGGTCGCCCTGGTGGCGGTCTTCTCATAGCAATTAAAAATGCTTGGTCCTCCCTTCAACTAAACTTTGATGCTCTCAACCTCTCGAATGAGATTTTGGGGGTTCGCATTTTTCTTGGTTCACATCATCTGAACATATTAAATCTTTACTCGCCTTCGGGTCTGGTGGTTGACGATCTTAAGCAGGTGACGAATGGCCTGCCAGGTAATACTCTCATACTCGGAGACTTTAATCTCCATCATCAGCTGTGGGGCGCCCCGGTGTCCTCGCGGGCAGGCGAAATGTTTGTGGATTGGCTTTCGGACAGCCCTTACTGTATCATGAACCTGGACACTCCCACTCACGTTTCTCCTAGTGGTTCCGGTTCTTTGCTAGACTTGTCCCTTTGTTCTCCAGAAATCTTCACTCAGTCCTCAATTCATGTGGAGGAGGATCTGTTTGATAGTGATCATCTCCCCATTATTATTTCGGTCGAGCTTTTCTCTCCATCCCTTCCTAGCCCTATTCTTTACAAGTGGCCGAACATATGTCGGGAGGTCAATGACAGGCTGAAACAGGTTTCCTCCATAGATTATGACTCCTTCTACCAGTTGGTTCACAGTGCGATGCAAAATCACAGCTTCTCCCGTAATAGGCTTGACAAATGCCTCCCTGCCTGGTGGAATGTGCGATGCAGCAATCTCCTCAAGCAAAAGAAGTTTTTTCTAAAGAAAGCCCGGGGTTTGATTTCCAGCGCGTACTGGATTAAATTCAAGAGGGTGTCTGCCAAACTTAGAAAAGTTATTAAAGAATCAAAGCAGCGATTTTGGGACTTGATTTGCACTGACGCGAAGGATCCCAGGCTTCTGCACAAGGTTTTCCGCAAAATCCGAAATCGCTCCAGCTCTCCCATTGATACACACCTTGTTCTTCAAGTAGGGGACACTTCCAGCGCAGATGCGGCTTTCCAAGCGGAAATTTTCGCAAAAGTCTTCACTGCGGAGGGGGATCATGAACACATTCCTATCACATATGGCATAGAAGCCAGTCCCCAGTTAAACAATCCGTTTTCTATTGCCGAGCTCAAAGACGCCATCCGCAGGACAAAAATTTCGACCCCAGGTGAGGACAAGATTAGTGCTGCCTTATTCAAAGGTCTCAATGACCATTCGCTTAGAGTCTTGCTTCAATTGTATAACGACATATGGCTCACTGGGGACGTCCCATCATCCTGGACCACGGCGATTATCCTGCCAATCCTCAAACCTGGTAGAACTAAGAAACTCGCTGCTTCCTACCGCCCCATCGCCCTTACTTCTGTGGTCTGCAAAATTTGTGAAAGGATGATATCTACACGTATCAATTATCACCTCCTTGAGAATACTATACTGGACCGTAGACATTTTGGCTTTCAACCCTTCAGAGATAGCCAGGCCGCACTTACCCGGCTTCATCAGGACCTCTTAATTGCAAGGAAAGAGAAAAAATATATTTTGGGCATATCTCTAGATCTGCAAGCTGCTTATGACTCTGTTTATGTGGACGGACTTATCTTCAAATGCGCCCAAATTGGCATTACTGGTCGCATCTTACGCTGGCTCCATCGCTTTCTCTCTGGGAGGTCCATCAAGGTGGCCTGGAGGAATGTCACATCGCCACTCAGATATATCAATAGAGGTGTCCCACAGGGAGCGGTGCTGAGTCCCATCCTGTTTACTATTTTTCTGGCCGATTTCTTCGAGGTCCTAGAGGGTCTTGGGGTGAAATATTTAATTTATGCAGACGACATTTTTCTCTACTGTGACAACAGCTCTCTGGAGAGTTGCCGTTTCAAATTACAAGAAGCGCTCAGGCTAGTCGCTCAGTGGTGCACACATTGGAAGCTTTCCATCCGGCCGGATAAATGTCACGCTATCAACTTGTCCAGACGCTCTGCTGAATGCTATTTTGACTTTAGCGTCAACGGAGGGTTAATCGAGTGGTGTACGGAGATCAAGTTCCTAGGTTTTTACATTGCACGGCGTGGTGGTTTCCGGAAGCACATCGAGTACCTCCGGGGAAAAGTCTTCACCAGAATTAACATTCTCAAGTCTCTGGCACAGAAACGGTATGGCGCTCGTTCCCACCACCTTTTAACTTTGGCTTCCTCTTCTATTCGCAGCGTGATTGAATATGGAGCGTCAATTCTCAACTCGGCTGGGGTCTCTCTCTTTCGTAAATTAGAAGTTCTCCAAACCAGTGCCCTTAGAATCGCGCTAGGTCTACCGAAGTGGACTCCAAACATTGTGCTTAGAAGACATGCCGGTGCTGCCCCACTTGCAGACAGGATCAAAGCCTTAGCGTTCAACTTCTGGGTGAAACATCTTTCGTTGGGTAGTTGGTCCCCCCTCTGGGACATTCGGGCAGATGGTCTCGACCTGTTTGTTGAAGATATACCCTATGTTTCTGAGATGCTGACAAAGCTCAGGATTACTCCAGATCATCTCCTTCGATTCCAAGTCCCATTACCCCAGGATGCTGAAGCTGTCAGGTTTTTCACTGCTGGGCTTCCGTTCCAAGATAAAGATCTTGACGCGGCTGTGATCGCTCCATATTTTGCTGAGTTCATTCAGGAGTACACTGGGTGGCACGTCATTGCAACCGATGCTTCGAAGACCACTTTCCTCACTTCTATAGCTGGCTGTAATTCAACGAATCAGTTTGCTTATAAAGTCCACCATGTAAATTCCATCTTCACAGCGGAGGCCCTCGCAATTGGGACAGCTCTGGACGAACTGGCGCACTCGTCGTCGAAAGTCGTCATGCTGACTGACAGCTTGTCGGTGCTGTCTGCTCTTCAGACTATAACTATAAAATCTCCTATGGTCATCCTTTGGCTTCATAACAAGATCATTCGCTCCGTTAAATTTCTCTCGAAGATTCTCTTTCTTTGGGTTCCGGGTCACCGGGGTGTCCCTCTGAATGAAAAAGCAGATAGGTTGGCCAAGGGCGTCACCTATTCTGACGTTCTGGTTGACTGGATTTCGCCAGAGGATGTTACCAGCGCTCACAAACGTGAAGCGGCAAGTCAGTTCGATCTCGATTACAATGCCTCCAAATACAGTGTCTCGCTTGGAAATATTCCCCCGGTTAGACTTACCTCGTCCTGGGCTTGGAACAGACGGGAGGATGTGTTGATTTCCCGGCTTCTCTGTAGGATGTTGATCACCCCTGAGGTTTTAGCGCGTTTCCACTTGATTCCGGATGGCAGATGCAGTAGGTGTGGTTGCATTGACTCTTTGGAGCACATTTTGTTTACCTGCTTGAAGTACCAGTCTCATCGCAGTAGTTGCTGGGATTACAGGGTGTTAAACAGTGGTGGTTTAAGTTCGTTTGTTTGTTTCGTTAGTAAATTTTGTTCATCCAGTGATTTTCGGGCTTCAGCTTTGAGGTTCCTTCTGAGCATAGATCGATTTTAGCACTTTAGTGTGGTTTTGGTTTGCTTCGGTGTTTCCACCAGTTGTGGGTTTTATTGGATCATTTGAGACGACAGCCTTTGCCGCTATAGGTCTCATTGCCCCCCCCCCTTCAAAGTTCAAAGTATGTGTGGTTAGCTGTGTTGCGCTATAATTTCTTTATTCGAGAATTTTTCTAAAAGTTTTTTTAAATCGCTATTAAATTTAAAAGTATTTTATTTATTTTAACACTTTATTGTGGCATTAGTTTGTTATTAAGACGAAATCGCAATTGTTATATATGTGTGTTGCATGTGTGTAAGCACCGGCAATCAAGGTATAAATAAAACTTTATCTTTCCATCGGTAAGTCAATTTTTATTTATGAGTATACTTAAGAATGCCCTTTTTAATAAATGTTGGTGTCATTGTTTCATTTATATAGCCAGTGTTATTTAAAGTGAGGACAAAATAAAATTCATCAATTTGATCTGTACATGAATTTATGGCACAAATGGGATTTATTTAAAAGTAGTTACTTACTTGATTATAAGTTGTTTAATTGAGATATGTCTCATTATCATATAAACACTGAGATATTAGCTCTCAATGTTATATAAAACTAAAAAAGTATTTTTTTTTTTTTTTTTTTGAGTTTGAACAGCAAAATTATATTTATTCATAACATTTTAATCAATAAAAATATAACTTTCTTATGAATCGTTTCATTTTAATTTAGCTGTTAAAGTAGATAACTGTTTTGAAATTCCTAATGCATTTCTAATATATAATATACCTTGCAGAGTGTGGTATAAAATAAAAATATTTACTGAAACACTAAGAACTTTTTATTACTGTTGTTATCCAAAACTGTACAATTAGAATAACTTTTACAAGTCCCAAATGAATATCAACATATTAACTGATAACCTCCTAGGCTACAATCAAGTTATCTGTGGTCTGCCTACTGATGGAAGTCGAGGAACTGACTTGCAAAAGCTGACGTTTGGAATTCAAGGAACTGAGTTAACAAAGTCTTCTGTTGGAATTTTTATGCCAGCTGGAGACATTCACAGGCAGAAATTTTTATTTAATTTTTCTGTCTGTAAATGTAACTTGCTAGAGCTTGAGATGTCTTCCACGTCCAAGAAAACTCTTCATTCACAGTAATTCAATATGTTGATATTAAGTTCATGTAAGATTTGGAAAAATTATTTTACTTGTACTTTTTTGCATAACAACAGTGATAAAAAGTTCTTTGTTTTTCAGTAAATATTTTTATTTTATATTTTTTATCTGAAAGTGTTATATATTAGAAATGCTGGTACTTCTCGACTATCTTGGCAAGAGAAGGAAATTTCACATGCATAGTGTCTGGTAACCTATTTACTGCTTCTTTTACAGAAGATTTTTTTCTGTATTTATACAATTTATTTAATATAAAAGAGTCATTTATTTTTTTGGTACTTCTCCATTATCCCGTCGACCACTTTTCATAAAAAAAAAAGTTATCGCTAAACTATAGCATTTAATGCCAAAAATGCAGTCCCAATCACTTGACGTCGGAAGCATTACACGTGTTTGTTAAGTCATCAAGTGGTTTTTAATTCGCCATTTACCTGTATTTTTCATTATGTTTTACCGATTTATTAGTTATTTCATTAATTAAAATAACAATTGCGTCTTTAAACGGCTGTGCCATAATATTAAAAGAGAAAATGCATTGAAAAAATGTTGCATTGCATAGATAAGTGCAATAAATCAATTTCAACCGATGTTACAAACATTTATTCACCAGCCGAGAAGGATAATTAAGAAAAATAATGTAAATAAATAAATATCCAAGATTTTGTTTTCTGTTTTCATTAATATATTGTCATTTTTTTGTTGTTGTTGTTTACACTTTGGTGAGTGGGGCTTTTCCAATTTTTTTTATTTTATTTATTTTGATATTACAATGGCAACATTCTTCTATTTGTTTATTTGGTATTACAGTTTGGCGATAATTTTTTGTATGAAAAGTGGTCGACGGGATAATGGAGAAATACCATTTTTTTATATACAAACATAAGTAATTTGTATATAAAAAACAATAATAATAATGTACACAGGGTTGGGCAATTATATCATTTTACTTGCTTCTCGTGTGTGGCTTTTCTGATGAGGCGAGATAATCTTTAAGAAGTCTTTTAAAAACTGCAGGCTATAGAAGGATTGTTTTTACTTGTTAGCTATGTTTTGCAACTCTTCAAATTACTGTAATATCACTATGGTAACTAAGTTCTAACCTTATACTAAACTTTCCTCTATTGTATATATTTCTTAATTTTATTTGAAAAAAAGTACGAAAATGTATTATTGTAGTAAGGATTTATTTTTGCAGTTGCGTAAATTCTGTCATAACAATTTTCAACTGTATGTTGCTTCTTGCTGGATGGTAAGATTTTCAGAAAATTTCCCACTCCTACATATATCTTCAAATCTGCATAGCTTAGCACCAGAGGTTGTGCAGATTTTAGAATATTGTGGATTTCTGGTCATGTATAACTAAATATGCATAATAATGATGAGATATTTTTTTCTTGAATTATTCAATGAAACTCGCCTTATAAAGGTATATTGATAATTTACTTCAAAATCATTAAAATAAAGACATTTTATCTCATGTTTAGCCAGACTTAATTATTTGAAGTGTTGAGATCATACTCACAGCTATTAACAATTTTAACGCATAAAATTATAAATTAAGTATAAATTTTAGAAATATTTTGACAACTATATAAAACAGGCATCTTTTAAGAGCAGCACACAGAAAAAAAAAAGAGGAGGAGATATTTAAAAAATATGAATGCATTATAGGCCTATAGGTTTAACATTAGTGAAGGGAATTTGAGATGTTACTGACCATGTTTTAGGTATTTATCCATTGTGACATTTTGGTGCTTCGAAATAAAGAATACATTATTTTATCATATATTTTTATGAGCAAATATTACAATATGAATTTTATTTTGCCTTTTTAGAACTTAACTGTAGAGCATTCATCATTTTGACGAATTCAAAATTGTATGTTTTATTTAAATACAAACTAAAAAATCACTTATTCACTGAAAAAGAAAATCTTGAAAGAATAAAATTACAAAGATTTATAATCGGGTCTCTACACTGATCAACAAAAAATTTATTTTGCGTGTAAGAAGGCATCCGTATTATAAAGGCATGCTATATGCTAATTTTATTGACTGCCAGTTCTTTTTTTTTTTTTAAATACATTGTTTATTCATCTTATCAGGTTTAACCCTCTTTTCTACAGCTGGAGAAATATTGATTATAAATTGAAAAAGCATTTATTTTTTTAAATAATTAATTTTTAGGCATGGTTTTGTATTTTAATCCATTACCACATGATTCAACAGTAAGTATTTGTTCGTTACAATAATGTAAAGTAACATTTGCAGTAATATAAATAAGTAATAATAATAGTTATAAATTATAACAGTGGTACAACTAGGCAGGATCCTCATTGGGGAGGAGTTTGGAATCATCCTTACTCATAAAATGAAAAATTTTGTTTTGTGACTTGTCCACAGTAAATGTGACACATTAAAACCAATGCAATAAGAAGCTATTATTATGAAAAGCTATAATTCATGATAGATAAAAAAATATTATAAATGTGATTAAAAGTCCAATTTACTGAGTCCCAGTAAGAGATTTTTCCGTGTCACTCTGCAGCAAAACAAAATTTATCTGTGACCATAAGAAAAAAATAGTAACCCACGTTAAATAAATTGGAAAAATAGTAACCCACCACCAAAATTTACATTTACAAGGAAAATGTAATAAGAAGATGTAAGGGATGCACCGGATAGTGACTTTGGCCGAATACTGAATATTCGACTAACTGAATACCTCTATATTTCATGGCTTAAAAGTTTTAAAAAGTTAAATTTCAAAATAATTTTTCATAATATTTAACAGAAAGACAATTTTCATGAAAAAAAACTTCACAATTAAACTTTACAATAAAATTAAAAAAAAAAATTCTATGCTTTAAATTATTTAAGAAGGATTAGTCTGAACTCTTTTAATTAATAAAAAAAAATAACTTATGACTTCTTCTGTGAACTAAAATATATGAATAGAATTTACTTATAGTATTCTAAAACAAATATTTTAAAATCAAAAAGAAATTTTCAAGGAATATTTTACAGTAATATAGTAGTACTTATTTGACACTAAGCGAGTAAATAATAATAATAATAATAATAAATTCAAATGGTGGCAACTTAGCAAGAAAGTTTTTGAAATGTACTAGACTGAATAAAGTGAACGATTATTTTCAGAGGTTGGAAATTTCCATGGTGTTTGCAAAATTTTAGAACAAACTTTCTAGGAAGATAATGTAGCCAAGGCAAGTATTTTCTGTACAGAAAACTAGCATCACAATCCATTTATTCAATCAAAAATACAAGGTGTTTCACTACAAATAGAACCCTAATTTTTTTCACAACTTTAACAATAATGAAGATATTTTAGCGAGGTTTTTATCATATTAACTTTGTTTTGTATAAAGTGTATTGGAATCATTGAAGTGATTGAATTTTAATCAGTGATACAGTGTATGTACTGTCAGCTGCATTCTGAATTAGTGGAATGTCCAGCTTAGTGCTTGCACTGCACTAGTGTCACATTTTAACACTTCTTATCATATTTCACAGATAGCAGAGTAAGTCTGATGTTTGAATATATTGTTACAATATCTTCATTATTGTTATTTTTAAATGAAAATGCAAGTTCGACATGGAGTGAGATACACTGTATTTTTTAATAAGTGGATTGCAATTCTGGTTTCCCATACAAAAACTGTTTGTCTTGTTACTTATTATAACCCCTGAAAGCATATTATCCCCCATTATGTTTAGAACTACCCAGTTGTAAAAAAGCTAACAATATTCAAAAACTTGTATTTACAGATCATTAGTTCCTATGAATGTCATCAGTAACAGTTCCTTTTCTTAATTGTTACTTTTCAAACAGCAAATAAATAAAGCAAAAGCCATCTCTGTTATTTAAATATGATTGTATTTCTTAATACCTTTATTTATTGACAGTTAAAAATAAAAGTTATCTAAGTTTAAAAAAAAAAAAAATGTAAAAATACTTTCTTTAAGTATTCAGTTTGGCTGAATATGAAGATATTTGGCCAAAAATAATATTCAGCATATCAAATAGTTTGATATTCAGCCTAACTAAATAATTTGATATTCAGCTTAACCAAACATTCAGTAGTATGGCTGAATACTGAATATTTGGTGCATCCCTAGAAGATACAATAATTTAGGAAAATAAAATTTAACAATTTTTTTAAGCACAGCCTTTATTTTAAAGTTATTAGATTAATCTGCAGTGTGTGCTGCCATTTGCATACTTTTTCTAGTGGGCTTAAAGTATTTTTATTAGTGTCTCATGCTTTTATGATTTTCAGTTTGACTTCAGATTTTTTTTTTTTAAGCATTTTTTTACCTTTATGTACACTAAGCATGTTATTTTTCACATTGTTTTCTACTTTCAGTTTCTAATACCTATATATATATATATTTCAGATAATTTCGAGTTTCAAAAAGGGTTTAACAATTTTAAATTGCACAATAAGACAGTTAAATTTCTAACAAACACTTCTTACATTGTACATTCTAGTTTTATTATTTCTTTTTGTATAAAAACAGAGTACACTTTCAAAGACACAGACTTTTGTTAAATCTTTTTATTATTGTGACTGATTTAACCCTTCCAGACATACTGATATTAATTCAATATGAGTAGTAGATTGCTTATTTAAAAGAATTTCTTTAAAATATAAAATAGATTTCAATAACACTACTATCTTACTTATTAAAAATGTTCGAAAAGAAATGAACAGCAAGAGAAACTCTTTCTGTTAGTCGTTAATTATAGCAGAAAATTATAATTTAATCAAATCTCGCCAGTAGCATTTTCTTTTTCACCAATAGCAGCTTTTATTTTATGCATGTGTAAACTATAAACAATGCTTTGATGTTGAAATAAAATGTTTTGGTTTGTAGTATTTTTTCTTCTTTGTATATTAAATTACATGAGTAACACATGTGTATGTATGAGAAAAAAATGTGTATTTTAAATGCATGTATTTTAAGTGAAAATTGTGTATTTTAAATGAAATGAATGCAATGAAAATTATGAAGATGGTAACAACATTTGGCAATTTATTACCTGTGCTCAGCTAACATAAAAGTACCAAAATTTTAAATGTTTTAATTTAAGTAGACTAGCTTTATATATATATATATATATATATATATATATATTATTTATTAATATTAATACAGTGAATTAGAAAAAGATAAAATTTACTAAAACATTTTCTTGTAGTATTCACACCATGTACTACTAATGAAAGTATTAAATTCCTGAATCATAAATTCATTTTAATTTACTTGTTACAGATAATCCTTATTAATTTTAGAATTCCTAATGCATTTTGGTACTTTTCCACCATAAGGCCTTGACATTGTTTTAAAAAGCTTGATGAAATTCAGGCTTTAGAAAGTGAAATTTTTTGCCGAATGATTCAAACAGCTTTGAAAACAAATCAGATGAACTTTTATTCTTTCTATATATGTATTTGCATATCTCTATATTTTGTCTATATATATATATTTGATCCTTTTTCATTATCCTGTTAACCACTTTCAATAAAAAAACATTATCGCCAAACTATAGAATTTAACGCCAAAAATGCATGATTGTCACACCACATTCACTTGATGTCAAATGAGTTATAATAGGTGTTTGGTATGTTATCCAGTGATTTTTAATTTGATGTTTATCAGTATTTTTAATGATGTTTTACTGATTTATTGAGTGTTTTGTTAAGTAAAATAACAATTATGTCATTAAACAATGACATCATGATATTAAAAGAGTAAAAGCATTAAAAAAAATTGTGATGCATCGATATAATAAATATATCAGTTTCAAATGACATCACAAACATTTATCCACCAGCTGATAGGGAAAATTAAGAAAAAAAATTAAATATCCAAAAAATATTTTTCTGTTTTCATTAATATATTGTAAATTTTATTGCTTAATTACTGTTAGTTGATGATTCAACCGATGATTCATTCAAATGGGCTTTGCTGAATTTTTTTAAAAATGAGATTCTAATGGCAGCATTCTTCCATTTGTTTATTGGCTTTGGCATAATAGTTTGGCGATAGTATTTTTTTTTTTTATATAGAAAATGGTCGACGGGATAATGAAGAAGAACCATGTATTTATATATATATATCTTTATACAAATTACTTCTGTTTGTATATAAAAATAGATAAATAGCTTCTTTATATTAAATAAATTGTATAAATATTGAAAAAAAAATTATATAAGAAACAGTGAATAGGTTAACAGAAAATATACATGAGAAATTTTAAGGATGCTTCAGTTCTCCGTCGCCAATACCTCAATAGTTGAGAAGTACCAGCATTTTTAATATAACACTTTTAGATACAGGTATAAAATAAAAATATTTACTGAAAAACAAAGAACTTTTTATTACTGTCATTATGCAAAAAAGTACAAGTAAAATAATTTTTCCAAATCTTAAATAAACTTAATATCAACATATTGAATTACTGTGAATGAAGAGTTTTCTTAGACGTGGAAGACATCTCAAGCTCTAGCAAGTTACATTTACAGACAGAAAAATTAAATAAAAATTTCTGCCTGTGAATGTCTCCAGCTGGCATAAAAATTCCAACAGAAGATTTTGTTAACTTAGTTCCTCGAATTCCAAACGTCAGCTTTTGCAAGTCAGTTCCTCGACTTCCATCAGTAGGCAGACCACAGATAACTTGATTGTAGCTTAGGAGGTTATCAGTTAATATGTTGATATTCATTTGGGACTTGTAAAGGTTATTCTAATTGAACAGTTTTGGATAACAACAGTAATAAAAAGTTCTTAGTGTTTCAGTAAATATTTTTATTTTATACCACACTCTGCAAGGTATATTATATAATAGAAATGCATTAGGAATTCCAAGACAGCTAAATTTAACAGCTTTAATTTTTAACATCTAAATTAAAATGAAACGATTCATAAGAAAGTGATATTTTTATTGATTAAAAAAAGTTATAAATTAATAACTATACATAAGTTTTTTTTTTTTTTAATGGAAGACGGTCGACAGGATAATGAAGAAGAACCATGTATATACATATATATATACTTCTGTTTGTATATAAAAATATAGATAGATAGCTTCTTTTTATTAAATAAATTGTATAAATATTGAAAAAAGATAAAGATTAAAGTACTACATTATGAATAAATATAATTTTTCTGTTCAAATTTATATGATATTGAAAACATATCTCCAATTAAACAACTTATAATCAAGTAACTACTTTTAAATAAATCCCATTTGTGCCATAAATTCATGGCCAGATCAAATTGATGAATTTTATTTGTCATCACTTTAAATAACACTGACAAAATAAATGAAACAATGATACCAACATTTATTAAAAAGGACATTCTTAAGTAAACCCATAAATAAAAATTTACTTACCGATGAATAAGAAATTATCTGTTGATTGTTTTTTCTCACAATTGTACACCACACACAGTATAATTTTAATTGTACATTTTTGGACAATGGCATCTATGTGCATAACCTCCTGGGTGGATGTCGAATCAAACACAAGATATTTTATTTATTCTACATACTCTGTATTTGTTCATACACTCACGTTTCAAAAAACAAATTTATTATGAGTGAATTGCAAAAACATTTTTTAAGTTTTCTGAAAATATATTTAGTTTACTTTAAAATGTTCAAATTAGAATGGCTTTATTATTTATCATACACACCTGTGTTTCAAAGAGCCTGATAATCTACAAATTATCAAATTTAGTTGTAATCTGGCTCAAAATCATGAAGCATTTGAAGTTAGAGTATGTATGTGTTGTGTTTGCTTCATCCTACAGTTAAAATTATCAATTTCAGATTTTTTTTTCAGTTTAGTTTATGATTTAAAGAAAAGCAATGATTAAACAATAATTAAAATAATAATAAATTTTTGTATATATTATCTTTGGTACTTTTCGGTTAGCTGGGCGCCAGTGATATATGTACATGTATAAATATATATGTATAATATGCATATATATGTATATTCATACATATGTGTGTGTACATATATGTATGTATATATATATGTGTATGTAGATATTTTTGTATCTATATATATGTGTGTATTTATATACATGTATATAAATCACTGGCGCCCGGCTAACCGAAAAGTACCATATCTTTTTAACAAAAATCTTATTTCTAAACAAGTTTTATTTTTGTTTAACTTACAAGATAAAATTTTCGAACATAAATCTAAAGTATTGAAACAAATAACATTTATATTAATATTTTACAAAATTAAAATTGATGAATGTATATTTAAATGTGTATGCTTATTTTATTGGTATGTATTATTTGATTATGCTTACATTATTTACTTATTTGAAATTGTTAAGCTCTATTAACTATTAAAAATAAACTTTATTACAAAACTCATTTGGAATCATCTTTGAATTTTAACATTCATTCACGCATGCATGGATATTTTGAAGGATCAATTAATTAAACTTTAGATAGATTTCTCCACCTCCCCACCTTTTTTTTTCTTTCTTGGTTTCAGACGCTTCAACTTATAATCTCCACCAAGTTGTTTCAATGTACATTTCGCCTTCATTGCATATTAAAATTATATGCTGTACTCAAATATACCATTAAAAAAATTATTAATAAATTACCTTATTTAATTTTATTTCACGAAATTAAATATTTTTAATGCTTATTTAGATATATAAAAAAATAGCTTGATGCAAAAAAATGGCATAAACTTCGTATACATTAATAAAAATTAATTTTTTTAAGTAGCTTATAGCCATAGCGATTAATAGTAAACAACTTAAATCTGACGTACAGACCTCGCGGTTGAGGTGTTTCTTGTTGTTGTTGTTGAAATGACCCAAAGGGCCCAGTTTTGCAGCTTTCTATTTCTATATAGCTGTCATAATCCACTACGCTTAATTCCATAAACCTGATACCTAAATCTCCTAATTTTGAACCAATTCCAGATGAGAGATTTGCATCTGGATTGGCACCCCCAGAGGTAGCGCTTATATAGAACTTGGAGGACTTTGGAGCCACGAACAGATTTAACGTGCACCAGCTCCCATTAACGTACACGGTCCCACAGCAGTAACAGACGAGAGAGGATAGACGATGCACCCTCCCAAGCACTGACCTTGGTCGATGTTGCTTGGCTTTCGGCGATCTTACGAGAGCCGAGCTTTTACCGTCCGCGCCACTGCGGGACTTGAGGTGTTTCAATTTACTTCAGATGGCTGATGGCTTTTGAATGGGCATTGCCAGTCTGTGTATCTTAAATGTCTTTGGTCCGGTTATCACAAACAAGCTTCGGCGATCCTTATTTCCGATCTGACTTCGGCAGTCATGATAGTGATTACACAAACGACGAACCCGCATTACATATACTGGGGATACTGGGATTTGTACTGGGGATAAATCAATCAGCATACAGAATAGCTTTGTTGCAGATCAATCAATCGTGCGCATTATTTGCCGTTCTGCGCTTTGCCCACTTTTTGAAAATGGATTTTTTTACTTTTTTTATATTATTATTTCTCCCATAAGATATATTAGCGAGCGGCTGTTTTCGCGTGAGTGAAGTAACTTCTTAAGGCTGTTCTCAAATCTAAACAGGCTACTTTCTGACACATTTTTTAATTCATTTTTGTTCGCTAACGCATGAAATTGGCCGGTGTTCTTATTCAGAAATTATGTCATTGAAAAACGTTTTCCATTTTTTCGTAAAATTAGAAGATTTGTCAGAAAATAATGTCAATGTCGGCGTTTTGAACCGAATTCTTGGCGCGGCAGCCCAGAAAGAGTGAAAAACGTGTCGTCATTTATGGAAAACTAAAGAAAAAAAAACTGACCTGTAAAAAAATCGGCTTATCCTTCGCGAAACATGATTTTACTTTGATTAATTGAAGAGCAGTTATAAATTAAACCTCTGATGATTACAAAAGTACTTATAAAACAAAGAAAACCCAACCCACAATAAAATGGGGTCACCCGATCTAGATCATCGGGTCGGGTAACCTAAGTCTGATCTGATGAGCGAACTGTCTCGAGTTCGGTTCGAGTTGACTCGAATTGTTTCAGCCAGAGTTGAATTCAGGGGGTGGCCCGGTGGGGACATCCCCCCGGAGCAATGAAATGTGAAATGTCCCCCCCCGGAAGATTTGAGATTTTATGCTTTTAATGGTTCACTTTTCAACACTAGTTTCAGTTACGCAGGGACTGACTTAGACTATCTAGGTCTCCGAGGCAAGCATCATTCTAGGGTGCACCCTTTCTAACTCACTCAAGATACATCGAGTTCAAGACAAGCCCTTCGCGAGTAAAGAAAACTTTGACCATCGATGATCACGAACCTATCGGTGTTGAGATTTTACTTTTTATGGGTTCCTCTCAGATAACAAAACGACAAATTCAAACAAGAATGAAAAATCATGCGTTAAGCATAGATTATGCAACACTTTCAAATAAACAATTTGGAAAACGCATAACACTCTTAAAAACCCAATTTCAGGAATACCATTCGGAGAAATATCCAAATTATTTTGTGCATCCATGTATATGATCTATATATTTGTATGCATACAACGTAGAAGTCTAAAATTTAGTACAATTAGGAAACGCAAAGTTGAAAATTCCCCTTCAACAGTTTCTGCAAATACCCGAGATGTTTTCTGCAGAACTGTATATTATCTATAGGATTTATACACACCAAATAATAGGCAAAAAAATAGTTACATTTAAAAACGCGTACCGCAACTGAAAACGCACTTCCAGCAATTATTATCAACAGACAGCACTTTAACCGAATTCTTTGGTGTGTCCCTGTAAATGAACGATGAACGTTATGCGCACAATATTCCAAAGTAAGCCTCTTGTAATGCACCTCAGTGATATCTATCAATTTCAATATGTTTGAAATAATGAAACATTCTTAAAATAAACCCCAAACGATTTTTCCCTATTGACAGTAATGTAACGGAATTCTTTTCAGTGTTCCTGTAAAGGAACTATAAGTGTACACCATATTGTACAGTAAACCTCTTGTAGTGCACCTCAGTGATATATATCAATTTCAATACGTTTGAAACACAGTAACATCATTAAAATAATCCGCAAATGATTTTCCCCTATAAACCGTAATGTAACGGAATTCTTTTGAGTGTCCCTGTAAAGGAACTATAAGTGCTACACACTTCATTTTCAATACCGAACATGCTACAGTAAACCTCAATGACACATATTAATTGCATGACAATCCGAGTATATTTACCTGAGTTAGAGGCTGGCAGACAGACAGACAGACAAATCTAATTCATAAACACTTTTCAACTACTATGTTGGAAAGTGTTAAAAAGTGGCACAGTGCTGTGAGTAGGAGGGATTATGAATAAAAAAACAATTTCTGAACTTCAAAGCAAATTTTCTGTGGGCGTGGGGAGGGATTCCCCTCCCTTGACGGAGCTACAGAAACTCCTACTGAAAAAAATGTCTAAATTAGAGTCCTCTATGAAGTCGGTTAAGCCAACCCGTCTCCGCGGGCCGACGCGAATTATTTTTGCTGCAGGTCGGTATAACTCTAATTGTTTTGATTCGGATTGGTTTCGAACTGAGTTAAGATTTCTGAAGGTTGGGTTGGGTAACCCGATTTTTTAAAAGTTAGTTCAGATTGAAAAAAAGAAGTATCTACTGCTTGACCATTCTTAAAAGACGGACCTTGGCATTCTGCCAAAAAATAGACCATTCTGGAGGGAGGGAAGCATTGGATTAGGAGGAGACAAAGTTCAGGTTTCGCTTAACTCGTCTGACCGTTCTTGTACTAGTAAATACAAAACTGGTGGAATGCTCCTATTCACCCCCCCACCCCACAAAAGCATAACTAGGGGAGACTTCCCTTTCATTACCTACTTACCTATAATCAAGAATAGACTCGTCTTACCTATACCTGTTACTCACGTGACCAGTCTTTAAAGCTTGGCTCAGCAGTATAATAATAAACATAGATGTTTGTGTGTGATATTTTCTGAAGAGACGGCAGGTGTTGCCGGTTCCGTGTAATAATCTTAAATCTCTTAAAAAGCGAAACTTGTCCCGGATCCCCGCTGCTTTCGCACTTTATACCGAGCGTGCTGCGTGGAAAATTTCGTAATTCCACCTTCCACCGCCAGTGGGCGCATTATGTTGTGCACAAACCTCTTTCCTTAGAAAGACCCCCACGGAGGGTACTCCACCCCTACGGCCTATATCCCTCGTGTAGATATCGGCCGTCATAAAATCAACCAGCCAACCGCAAACTTCTTTCCTAACGAACCTTCCCCGCTGCCTACGGCACCGTATAGAGATAATGAGAGGCGAAGATCATTAACTTTTTAGGCCTTTAAAGGTCCTCAGAACACGTAAATAAAACCGGAAATCTGTAGGACAAATTGTAGAAAAATTGGATTTCTTCGTAAATGGTGGTGATACAACTTATCTGTAGGCAACCTAAAGTGCTGGAATGGAATGGAAATAGTATGATGGAGCTATGTACAATTCTTTGGAAAATCCGAGAATTATTACTGTGAAAAAAACCATGAAACTGAAATTAAAATCTCCATCTGGTGGTGAAAGAGTAATACTGAAATTAAAAGATGACAGGTGAAAAAACTTTTAAAAAATCCCTATGCAACGAAAAAAAAAGAATTACAGAAATCGTACCATTCGGGAAGAAGCAATCAGAAAAGAGCCTCAAAAATGCTTTATTCGGAAATAGCGGTTTAGAGTTACAGAGTGATGAACGTAAATTAATGTTTAGACTTTTCAAGGACCTCAGAAAACGGAGAAAGGAAGTTGTAGTACAAACTTTAAGAAAATTTAACTTTATTCGGAAATGCTGGTGATACAATGTATCTGCAGGCGACCAAAAGTGTAGGAATGTAATTGAAATATTATGAGGGAGTTATGTACAAAATCTTAGGAAAATCTGATAATTATTACTGTGAAAAACAAAAGAAACTTCGAAAAAGATTATAATTCGATAAAAGTGCGGTAGCTGGCGGCTAAAATATTTTGCACTGCATATAATAGCTGAGACCAAAAAAGGAATAAAAGTGGGCAAGTTACTAACATGAACGCGATATTTAATAAAAAACTGTTTAACCCCTGCCACCCCCCACAAATATAACAAATAATCTGTAAAATTAAGATCTCTCTATTAATTACTATGCATTATTGTCAGTCTTATATCATATAATTTATAATCTATAAAATTAAGTTTTCTTTATTAATTACAATGCATTGTAAATCTTTATAGTATAATTACTGACCTTTCGTTTCGGAAAGTAAATGGAGGAACGGGCCCTGAAGTGCCCGAAGCAGAATTCAAGATATGATCCCCTCTTCTGTCTGGGTTATTTTTATTTGCCATCGGGTCCGTTTTTTGCAAAAATTAAGAAAAGTTACCAACCGATTTTCACAAAGTTGGATTTTTGGAATCATAAAAATACGTTACGTAAATATTGTGATTTCCAAATCTATACCTCGAAAAGTTTTCTTAATATTCGAGGATAAGTGAAAATGAGAAAATTTCAGCGTCTGCGATTATCAAATCATTTATTTGTTTTGCAGTTTTGAAAGTAAAACCTTCAATGACTCTAAAAAAACCATTTTCAGATAAAAGATAGCATTTTCGAAGTCATGTTTAATGAGTTTTTAATTAATATCTCGGCTAATTATCAAAATATTAAAAATCTGAGCCTCAGGTGCACCAAGACATGACTTGGACTATCCTTACCGAAACTTTCAGAGTTCTAGGTGTGCTAGATTTCACTAGCCATCGCCTACACACAGAGCGAAACCTTCTTTTATTAGTATTAGATATTAATCTCATAGAGCAGAAAAATATAATTCTTATGTGTTTGAAATGTGTAATATTTGTTTTTGCTGGGTTTAAAGATGTGTCCCTCCCTTTTGTGGTCACTACTGTCTCGGTGTATGAATGTCCTCATATTTCTACCAGATGGCAGTATACAGTCATCTATTATTGAAGTCCGAGTAATAAAGCTGCACATTCAAAGCCCGTGCAGCTTTAGAATATTCTCATTTTGTTTTTGAAAATGACTCGGAAAGAGTCGAAACATGTAAAACAACTAATAAAAGTTATTTTAATTTATATTATGTTGTTAATTTTACACCTTTAGCATTTAAAAGTAATATATCATTACAAGGTGTTATAATTTATTATATTATTATAATATGAGACTTTTAAAAATCAGATATCAGCAGCCAAAAATCAAACTTTTGAGATTTTGGCTCATGTATGATGTAAAAAATCTATTAGAGTTATACAGGGTGATTATAATTAAAGTCCCACATTCAAAATACTGGTTAAAAGGAACCACGGGTCAGAATGGCTTCAAATTGGAACTGAATAGACTGGAAGAAACGGTATGGCATAAGAAAGAAAAAGTTCCAAAGTGTATCAATAGATGGCGCTGTAAAGTGGATTCGGCTACAAGTGACTTTTTAATCGAAATACGACGGCTTTGGCATGCGTTGCACAGTAAACCAACCGTACTGTTGAATGTGCATGAGTGTTTCGGTTGTTTGACCGAAAAAAATGACTTCCAAATCAGTCAACAGTTGTAGTACTGCGTTAATGGAAAGCCCATCCACCACAGCAAGGTTTTGTACCACATTGGATGCGAAAAATCGGTTTTTAACTGTCCTTGGGCCAAAAACCGCATAAAAAGCACCTAATGATTCGGTTTTTAATTGCGCATGAGTGTCTTTTAATTGGCATAGTATGCCGCTTACAGCGCCATCTATCGATACACTTTGGAACTTTTTTTCCTTATGTCATACCGTTTCCCCCTTTTTCCAGTGTATTCAGTTCAAATTGGAAGTCATTCTGACCAGGGTTCCTTTTTTTTTTACAGAATTTTGAAAGTGGGACTTTAATTATAATTACCCTGTATATTAGATCTAAAAACAAATTTCAATTATGTTCTATGCACAGGGCAGAATACTCTGTAACCAGTGTAGCCCGTGTTTAGATTCCCTAGTTTTATTATTAATGTTAAATGTATTGCTGCTTTAAAAACGCAGTTGTATGTAATACATTTAATTAATTGTTTATAAATCCAAGATACGAAAAATAAACGTTTATCCGAATTGATCTTTTGCTTTTCCGCCAGTAGGAAATTCTAAAACAGCTCCGAAAGCAGTAGAAGCGAAATTTTCATTTAACGAGTTCTGAAACTTTAAAAGCTTTTAAAATCAAAAGAAATCAAGTTACATAGAGACTCGATATTTACTTGCTTTTCTTTTCTTTTCTTATTTCAGCTTACAATGTCGTCGTTCGCCCTATATAGGGCAAAGCCGAACGAAATTGATTCTGAAACATTTTATTGTATATACGGGAAAATCATGCATAAGTCTGTGCGAAATATATTATTTTAATGATTTTTTATTTATTTACTTATTTATTTTAAGGGAAAGGAAAACTGCCACATTTGCCAATTCTATCCACGTGTCCAAATAGCTAAAAGTTATAAATATTTTTTACTTTTTTTTTAAAGATACTGGAGGGTTCTGCCCCCTACGATCTACGCTCGCCAAGCCCCATCCAGATGCCTCAAAAAAAAAAACATGCTAATTTGGGCTGCTTTTAAAAAGATTACCCGATTACGGAAGACTGAATGATATTATCACGAGTGGCGATCTTTTGCAATCGGATTGCCAATAATTTCCTTTTGACTGGCGGAGAGGGGCATGGAGGGATTTTTCAGTTTCTAAGGCCGCATCCGACGCTGTCGCGACAGCTGACGGCTGTTTTCGCGATTGCTTAAGTAAGATCGCTCACACATTTGAAAATCAACTTGTAAAAAATAATAGTTTATAACTTTTATAATAACGTCTAGAAAAAAAAAAGTTTTCCTTTGGTCGCTATAAGAAAATCGTCTTAAATATGACTTTTTAAATTTATTGTTTTAAGTATGGCGTAATTTTTCCCGATTTAATGTTTTGGAGCGCAATAATTTAATTATTTTAAAGTTTTTTTTTCTTTTTTAATATTCCCATGTAAATATTTTTTTCAATTGAAAAGGGTTTGGGAATATTATTATTTCGGCTTTTAAAATATGACGTAATAATTTAATTATTTTAAAGTTCTTTCTTTTTTTATATTCACGTTTAAATATATTTTCCAATAAAAAAAATGTTCGAATAAAACTCTCTGTACGGGGAAAAATAACTTTTTCGAATGTAAATAAATATCTATTCAGAAAATGAAACTTTAAATAAAAATGTTAAAAAACAAAACAAAAAATTATGCAAATTAAAAAAAAATGATTGGACATTGTACACTGCAATTTAGCTGAGTATGTGGCGGCAAAAAATGGTTAAATTACATGCATAAGTTTTGATCCTATAAAACTTTTTTAACTGAACTATTTTGATCAATTTCAACATTTAATGACGTTTAAAATAATTCTTCGTTTTAAAAACTGTTTGCTTCAGCATGTTTATCATATATTTCTCTATAAAACTATCCGTTTTCATATTGATATAAGCAATAGTTCTTTATTTTTTTATTATTTTTTTAAATATAATCTGGAAAAGAGCTTTGGTCACAATAAATTTAATTACGCGGCAGCGACAGCAGCAGCAAGAAAACGGGAAAGTTTTAAAATAGAAAAGACTGAATTGTGTAAAAGAGATTCTATGAGATTAGAAGATAGAACAAGCATATTAAAAGACAATTTAATGGTATTCGTAGAGACACTGATGTCCAGAAATTAAAGGCCTATGACCAATTTCAGACGTTTCGTCGAATATCTATCGGAACTCGTGAGGAAATGCCCTTGAACTTTGAGGATGTAAAGAACATTTTTGACTTCATGTTTTTCAGTGAAGATTTTGTCGCGAGGACAATTAGGGGGGTGCAATAATAATTTCAATAATAAAATAATATTTTCGATCACCCAAGTAACAGAAAATGCTAAAAATGGTCTGTCACTGTAGCAAATGACTATGTAGGTCCTGTTCAACATTTGTGTAAGCATAGCATGTATATTCGTGAAGATGTTAACGTTTCTGTGAAAAATTAATTTTTTTTTTCTTTTAAAGCATGCAGAGTTTTCAGCCGAATTTAACACCGCTTTCCAAAAACTTGACAAAAAATTATAGAAATAGTATACTGCAATTAAAATATTAATTATATTGAATATTTGATGATATATGGGTATTTGTATGAAATAAATTTTAACTGCGGATGCGCGAATTACAGCAAAAATTTGTTATCATGATTTGATAGTCAATACTATAGGGAAACTCATATAAAAAGACCAGTGAAATATCGTGAAAACTGAAAAAGTTACAGCAATAATTGAAAAATTGAGAAGGAAATCCCGTAGGATTATATGAGATTTCTTCTTCTTTCTAAGAGAAGGAAGAAGAAGAAATTTCTATTTTTCTTTATATATTCATTTATAGTTATAAGCCATGTGAATATTTAAGCAACTGTAAGATTATAAGATAAAATCCTACATTAATATTAGAATTATCAATCTTTATTTGGTCACCAATATATATTATTAATTATTTTCGTGGAAAATTATTACAAAAAAAAAAAAAAAAAAAAAAAAAATGATTGGGTTTTTACGATTTTTGCAAGATAAATCTAAAACAAAAATTTTTGTAAAGAAATAATGGTGCTCAAAGTTTTGATTTGGTCTCTTTTAAAAGAGACCGCTTTTTGGCCTGTTATAGTCTCCAATGAAAATTAAATGGTTACAGCTTTTACATCAACATACATATTTATTTAATTTTAATTTAATTACACATTTATTAATCTAATTCATTTAATTTAATTGCATATTTATTAATCTATTTAATTTAATTTAATTGTAATCAATTTAATTACATATTTATTAATCTTTTAATTTAATTTAATTGTAATTAATTTAATTACATATTAATTTAATTTAATTTAATTAATTCATTCTATGTATTATAAATTTTAAATTGTATATTTCATTCATTGCATATTTAAAATATGTGATTTGCTGTAAATAATAAAGCTTATAGAAAAAAAAGGAAATATATATATTTTTAATTTTTTGTAGATGCATTCAGTTTATTTTTAAAACTGATATCTGTTAAAGTTTCTAGTTTTTTTAAAAACTTTATTACGATTATAATACATTTCTGTGGAAAGACTATTTTAATAAAATCAGAATTTTGAAATTTTCTAATCTATCAAGAGTAGGTTATATAATTTTATTTTCGTTTATAACATCTAAACAGGCAAAAGCACATTCTTACAAATCTCTTCAAAAATTCTCTGCATTTGAAAAGTTTCTTAAACTGATGCCATCTGCCGAATGTCAAAACCCATTTTGAAAAATTCAAAGACAGTCGCCGGAGAAAGTGAAATAAGATATGGGAGAAAATAAAAATACTCCTTTTTATCTTATTTTTTTTTTATCTTTTAAGAGAAAAAAAAAAAAAAGAATCAAATCAGTATGGAAGTGTTGTGATTTTTGAAGAATTAGGTTACCGCCTATCGAAGAAAAATAAAATAAAATTCAATCGAAGATATTTTAGTTTTTGAACTGAAATTTCAACCTTTAGGGAATGTTTTATAAATTCTTTAGAAGAGGAATATTTACATATCTGCCAACTTTTACGCTTTTTTCATTTCAATAGTAATCTTTGCTTTTTTAGTCTTCGAAATTTGTGATTAAATAAGACAAAAATTTCTTTAAAAAATAGTGCTAAGGATAAATAGTTGGCAGCTGTTTATATGGATACAAATTGGAATGGATGGTGAAAGAAAAAAAAAAGATTGGATTACAATCTGACATGTTTAAAAAGGTGGAATTAAAATCATTACCTTCTTAAAAATAAACAACGTGCAAAAATTTATAATTTTGTGCTGATTTTTATGAAAATAATGTTAATTGTTTTTTTTTTGTGAAGATGAATTATTTATATCATAATGTATATCATGTATTATATATAAATATGCATATTACAATATTTGCATCTAATATATAGTATATAATATCTATAAGTAGTATATGTACCGGGTGTCCCAAAAATGACTGATGGATTTTAAAATTCAATAACTAGCAAACGGTGACAGATATTTAAAAAATTCTTGCAGCAGGGTTATGTATGATGTCGGGAGTTTTTTTTACTGCGATTCTTGATTTTAGTTCGAATTTCAAACAATAGATGGCGCTGACAGCAGTTGGCGCTCATTCGAGGCCGAAACTGACGTCACTCAGCATTGATGCGAAGAAAGGAGATTAAGGCTATGGAGTGTGTCTCATTCGCCAGTACAATCTTGCTATTAGCCCCGATTCTGAACTCATTCGATATGATTTCAATGGAATGCGTTGTTGCCATGGAAACAACAAATACTACTTCGATAGTGGAATACAGCGTTCTGATCAGGACATGAATTTAACAAGCAGTATTCGAGTTGCAGACGATTTTACATTTATGAACTTTTATTTTCCCGGTTTAATTACTTTTTATGGCCTGATTTAAAGAAAATTTTATTCATCGTATTTTAAAACTACTAGGTGAAATAAACCATTTTCGATAAATAGTGTACACTCTTTTAAAAGTACTCACTAGCAGATTGCGTAGCAAAATAATGAATGAAGATGTGACGGATTCGATTTCTGTGCAGCTCTCATATACCTGCATTGCCGTCATCTCGCGAAACTAAATTTTCATATTGGTTAGATAAAATTCCTATAAATACTCAAATGTAAAATCGCCAGCAACCTCGAATACTGCTTGTTAAATGCATGCCCTGATCTGAACGATGTATTCCACTATCGAAGAATTTGTTGTTTCCATGGCAGCAACGCATTCCATTGAAATCATATTGAATGAGTTCATAATCGGGCCTAAGAGCAAGATTGTACTGGCGAATGAGACTCACTCCATAGCCTTAATCTCCTTTCTTCGCATCAATGCTGAGTGACGTCAGATTCGGCCTTGAATGAGCGACAACTGCTCTCAGCTCCATCTATTGTTTAAAATTCGAACTAAAATCAAGAATCACAGTAAAAAAACTCCCGACATCATACATAACCCTGCTGCAAGAATTTTTTAAATATCTGTCACCGTTTGCTAGTTATTGAATTTTAAAATCCATCAGTCATTTTTGGGACACCCGGTATATAATAATCTTCATAATTAATAATTTTATATTCTAACAAAATTAATAACTTCATTTTCATAACTATGTAATGAAATATATAATAATCTATATAAATTATAAACCTTCTTTACAATATTTGTTTTGTATATTATATTAGTATATATTGTATTGTATATTATTGTATTATATATTAGATGCATCATTTATATTTCTGTATTTGTAGAGCGTTGGCGATGGGTCGTCAGAATCATAGCGACATTAAAATCTGCCTTTGTGGCTCGCATTTATGTTAAAGTCTCGTAAACACCACGATGCAGTAACGTGACTGCGATGTCTATTTGTTTATTTTTAGTCTGTTATGCGATGTCAGATACAGGGTTGGGTTTCTTCCAGGACAGTGGAAGAAACTGGAAGAAATGGAAGAAACCAACAGAAAACAAAACAAATGCTCAAAAATTAAAATATATTGACTGTTTAAAAGAATTAAACTCTAAGCATAATTATATGAAGTTTAAAATGGAAAACTTAGTTAATATTAAAACTATTATTTTGGAAAAAATAAGTTATTTTTTATTAACAAACTTTAGGTTCAACAGATATTTACAGGTGGTAATTTTTACAACTTTAGAGAGGTAAGAGGATATTTTCTCATTGTTTATGCCATTTCTGTAAAAAAAAAAAAAACCAAAAAAAAAAAAAAAAAAAACTACCAATTCTCTTTTTTTTTTTCATATAAAAATGCATTATTTTAAATTTTTTATTGCGCAACGCATTAAATAAACAAATTTGTAACTATCTATACTAGCGTGCACATCTCAGTGCTGATTTTAAAAGACTAAAATTCTAAAAATGTATTGAAATGCTTTTAAACTGAAAAAACTTTTACATCTTTTGCATTCATCCATTCTAAGTTGAGAAACCGATTGCAGCACCCTACTGCTAAGAAACATTTGTTTTGTTACTTACCCATCATACGTAGTATTTGTAGAGTAAGTCTTGTAATCGTTTTGAAAATCGAAAAATTTTTTTTGAAGGATTTACACGTTTCAGACACTGGAGATTACGAAAAACATATTTTTAGATTTTTTTTTTTTGCCGTCCGTGTGTCTGTGTGTCTGTAAATGCTCTATCTCCCGAAAAATTGAGATAAAGACTTGAAATTTGGTATGTACTTTGTATGTAATAATGGGAAGAAGCCTATTAAATTTCAGTAACCTCGATTATCCGGAAATTTTTTTTTCAGACTCTCGAAATATTCGCTCTGATGAAAGATGTATAAAAATTTTCGAAATTGTTTATTTTAAGGAGTGAATATAAAAGACAATAAAAAAACATAAATTTTGCATAAAGCATGAAGTCGATCGGATCATGAGTTGCCGAGATATTTGGAATCCTATTTTCCACGCGCTTCGATTTTTCATGACCCTGTATTTCAACCAAATTTCAATTAAAAGATACATTTTAATTGGAAATGAGACGCTTAATCAGATGCAATAAACCACTAGTTAATAGGACTATCGTTTTTGGAGTTATAAGGATGTTTCTTTTAAGCAATTCAGTAATCGAGCCTTTAAAGTTTATGACGTTATCAAGCCACGATTTTATTCGAATTGCGATGCATCTTATAAGTAGTTTACACATTTTTTTTTATTTTAATATTTTACATTATGCATATCCATGATGGGTAAGTATTACGGTGGCCCCCAACGACTAGTTATATCATGTTGCAATGTAGTAAGGGAAATGACGATTTTAAAGTCATTTTTTAATACAGTAATTATTGTATAGTTCTACTAATAAAATGAATCTAAATTAAAAGCACTGTCTTTGATTTAAATGAGTTTCATTCTACAGTAAGATAAATGTTCCATACTTTTACAACTAGTTACAGAGATTTAAGGCGGTTCGCAAATTTCCTGCTCAACAACGCGAAACTTTGACACATTTTCTGATTCATTTTTAAATGTAAAGGCATAGAATTGGCAGGCCTGACTATTGAAGCAATTTGGGATCGAATGGCGTTTTGCATTTTTTGATAAATAAATTGGTTACCGAGTTGTAAGCATTTTTTGTCAAGTGACGACTGGTTTTTCTGCTATCCTGCTGTGCCGCGTCTGGAAATTCGATTCAAAATGTCAACTTTGACAGTCTTTTCTGGAAGATCTTTTACCTTTAACAAAAAATGGAAAAAGCCATTCGGTTACATAGTTTCTGAATAAGAACACCTAAAAATTTCATGAGTTTCCAAACAAAAATGAAATCAGAAATGTGTCAAAAAGTAGCTCTTTTGGATTTCAGAACAGCCTTAAATAAATATAAAAAAAAAAAAATATGCTGGTTAAATTGAAATGGATAACTTTTAATTAATTTTGTGTTGTGTGTAAAATTTCTATTCTTCAGGTAGTGATTTAAAAGCTTTAGACAGGTGTGTGATCTTGACTAAAAAACTGATGAAATTATCAATTTAGCATACATAATTGATTACACTTTTATAGGTCTAGTTACTTTATGGTTACTTACTTTTTATTACTTACGGTTATCTATAAGAAAATGCATTTATTGTATCTTACAAAGTTGCAACTTATGCGGCAAATTCCTTAATAATAATAGTTTCTTCCATTTCTTCCACTTGGAAGAAACCTATTTCTTCCGGTCATTTTTTTTTCCATGTTTTTTTCCGCGTTTTTTTTCACTTTGGAAGAAACTTGCCAACCCTGGTCACATATAAACATGTACTTCTTGTAAATGTACTCTCGAATTTCTTGAGTCAAAAGTTTCAAATGGAACTATTAATGATATTGAAATTGAAAATGAATAAATAACACTGGTTTACACGGTTTATATACTTTCGCCGAAATGTGTATTTTTTCATAGATTCTAGTGCACTTAGTACGGGAAAGCTATTGTAAACTAGTCGGATGTGTCAATCCCAAAACTTTCTTCTATCTCACATAGGAGCTACGCATACACTAAAAAGAATCAGCACCCATTTATATCAAGGTCTAACTGAAACTCAAGTTTTATTAAATTCCGTGCAATATTTCTTGAGATATGATGATCGCTAAAATCGTGTAAACCCTGCAAAATTCTGCATAGCAGCGCCACCTGCTGGACAATTTTTACCAAAAACTAATAAGCACCCATTTATATCAGAGACTAACTGAATATAAAGTTTTATTAAATTCCGAGCATTATTTCTTGAGATAGAGCTATTACGGAAATCGCGAAAAATGCTGCATAGCAGCGCCACCTGCTGGGCGATTTTTGCTAAAAACTAATCAACACCAATTTATATCAGGGACTAACTGAATCTAAAGTTTTATTAAATTCCGAGCATTAGTTCTTGAGATAGAGCTATTGCGGAAATCGCGAAAAATGCTGCATAGCAGCGCCACCTGCCGGGCGATTTTTGCCAAAAACTAATCAGCACCAATTTATATCAGGGACTAACTGAATCTAAAGTTTTATTAAATTCCGAGCATTAGTTCTTGAGATAGAGCGGCCACAAAATTTTTGTCACATACAGACAGACAGACAGAGTCACAGACAGACATTTTCTAAAAATAGTCAAATCGTGTTCAGGACCTTCTAAAACGTATAAATCCGTTGAAAACCGGAAGTCGAAAATTTTCATGAATCCAATACTTTCTTCTTGTAAAGATAGAAGAAAGTAAAAATCTGTCACGTCTAGTTTAAAAAATATTTATTAAATAGTTAAAAAAAAAATAATAACTTTAAATATAAAAAGAAAAAAATGGAAATGATTGATTTTACTCTTCTTTTTATAATTTTCTTGATCTGTTTCTCTTAAAATAGACCAGTAGCAGTCCCTTAACATACTTTCGTCCCAACAACCTTTGTGGTGGTCTTCAAAAAGTTTAAGGTCTAGGTGAAAACGTTCGCAATGCTCCTCACTCACGGCGCCCAAATTTTCAGGAAAAGAATCCAGGTGTGAATGGAGGAAATGTATCTTCAGAGACATGTTCACACCCATTGCATGATAGTTTTTTAATAAAACAGCAATATTTTTTTCATAATTTTCATCTTTATGATTTCTTAAGAACCCATAGACGACCGTTTTAAAGGAATCCCAAGCATTTTTTTCATTAGTATAGATAAAAGTTTTTCAAAATCCTTATCTTGCATCAGTTTACGTATCTGTGGACCGACAAAAATTCCCTGTTTTAATTTTGCGTCTGAAATACTTGGAAAAAAATTGTGTAAATATTTAAAAGCAGCACTGTTTTTATCCTTGCGGCTTTGACGAAATTTTTTATTAGGACCAATTTAATGTGTAATGGTGGCAAAATTATTTTTTGCGGATCCGCTAAAGATGTATATGTCACATTCATTTTTCCTGGAGAAAATTCATTTCGGACAGGCCGATATTTTTTGATGTAATGGTGTTCTTTAGCTCAACTAACCCACAGGCAGAAAAAAAAAAAAAACATGAATATTTGGTATACCCATCCTGTAAGCCCAGTAACATACTTACTACTTTTAAATCGCCACATATTTTCCTGTTGTTTCTGTTCATAGTGTATCATTTTCATTAAAAGAGACATTCTTTGATAGGTTTCTTCACTGTTTACGGCAAGGGATAACAAGGGATGACCGCCCCGGGAACCCATAGACAATTGGTAAAGATGGTTTTATATTACCGTTGTGTGTTAGAACGTGATACAAGGATTCTAGAACCTTTTTTGTTTTGGCTGTATCTTTTTTTTTTTTGAGACCGGCGACCAGGCCCCTACCTGCCAGGTTTCCCCAGCTTAAACGCGTTTAGTGCCTGACACCGGGGCCACGTAGCGCCACTGAAGAGATGCCGCCTAGCGGTTGGCCATTGCTGGCAGGATGGCTATGTGGAGGTCTTAGTTTTGTTCCCATTTTTATTTTGCTGCTAATTGATCTGATTCTTTTTGTATGGACCTGGACTTGGCAACACACCCATACGTCATGCCATCGCTATGCACGTTGGTCTCGTAATGTAGAACCTTGATCAGGTGACGAGACCTTCACCTGACTAGACACCTCCAGAGGTATAATTCACAGGTAACTTAGAGGACTTTGCTCCCACGACAGATTTTACATGCACCGTGTGCCATTAGTGTACATGATGTTTTGGCTATATCTTAAAAAATTGGCTGAGATATGGCAGTTTGAAATTTTAGGGTGTCTGAGATTTTGAAACAGTCTGATATTTGTTATGCTGTAACTCTCGTATTTATGAACCGATATGAATGTGACTCATCATGTGTACAGAACATACCAAGGTATCGACCAAGTTCGTTGGCCAGCTTCATGCGCCATCTTGTTTCAAAATGGCGGCCAGTTAAAAATGTTTAATTTTTAAAAAAAAGTCAAAACTATGTATACAAAATTGTAAATTGAAAAAGTTGTTTCCGTTAAGTGTTGGATCGTGATACATGGATTCCGGAACATTTATTGTTTTGGCTTTATCTTAAAAAATGGCTGAGATAGGGCAGTTTGAAATTCTAGGGTGGCTGGCATTTTGAAACAATATGACTTTTGTTATGCTGTAACTCTTATGCTGAAATTCGCATTCAAATTCAGTATCAACGAAAACCGGGATTGAATCTTTTATAATCGGATTCCAAGCATTTTAGCTTCTGGTGTTTCAGTAAAATGAAAAAAAAAAAAAAAACATGACTATGAAAACATGACTATGACTTTTTCCTCCCGGTACAGGCTGGAAGGACTTTTTTTATATTCACTAGTACCACAATTTACAAAATAACTTCTTTGAGGTAGATTTATCTTGGAAGTTTCCCAGCATAAGTGTATTACAGAGATTATTTTTCAAAAAGTGATGCGAATCGATTAACGAAATAGTCTCTGAGACAACAGGTGTCCCAACGCCGTATTCAAAAGATTAATACATTATAAAAATACTACAAAACGGTTTAGAAAATGAGCGACAGCAAAATAAAATTTAACTTTTATAAATGCTTCTTTAAATCTCGAAAATATAGTGATTCCAGAAATTTGTAAGGATAAAGAACTCTTTATGGAATTATGGGTAAGAGGTTTTTGTCTATTTTCGTTGGGGGTTATATAATATTTTCCTAAATTAAGAAACGGTTTTTTTTTTTTTTTTTTTTTTTTTTTGGGGGGGGGGGGTTACAGTGCATAGATTCTTATCAGCACTTCACGCCAACGCGAAAAAAAGCGTGTTTTTTAAAATAATATATTTATGTTTACTGTATTTTGAAGGTAAGGAGTCCTTTACAAAACGTCCTGTACGCCTAAATGCGCTTTACATTTACATCGTTTTAACACTTTCCAACATAGTTGAAAAGTGTTTATGAATTTGGTTTTGAAAAATATGATAATCAGCAGATGTCAGAAAAACGTTATGTCGAAAGCACAAAAACAAAATTTAAATTGTATCTGGGAGAGTGTAGGGATGATAGTTGCATAATAATAATCTTGATGCCTTTTCTTCTTTTTATTAACAATAAAACTTAACAAAACAGTAAAATTAATAAACATATTAGACTGAAAGAATAATAAATTTCCGGAGAGCTGTCATGAAGCTCATAGTCAAGATACAAATTTTTTTCAACTGACAAAAACAAGTTTTCTAATCTGTTCGGGGTTACGTCACATTACGTAACGCGCGCCGTGAGCATAACTCCGCCCACAGAACATGTGATCAAGGATTTTCTCAACATCCTGCCCCGCCATGAACACATGGGGGTTCATCAAAAATTTTCAAAAATTGTACATCATACATATATAACATCATATATATATATATATATATATATAACATCAATACAAGTAACCTAGTTTTCAATTAACAAATAATACTTCAATTAACAAACAATACTTCAATTAACAAATAATACCTCAATTATCTAAATTGTATACAATTTTCAAATAAAGTAATATTAAGGTATTTAAGTAAACAATTTAACATAATATTATTCAAGATCAATATCTATTCCAAGCACAAGTTTGAAATTAAATTATAAAAAGTAAAATAATAATAATATATCCAAGATAATAAGATTCAAGAATGAAACCAAGTAAGTAAAACAAAACATTTTTAAAGTTTTGCCCAAGAGTTTCAAGAAGACAGTCAAATATAAAATAAATTATTTAAATTTAAAATAATTCAGGTCAAGATACAACTAATATATAGTCCTTGAAATCAAAGTTTGATATACTATCTAGATTAAATCATGAACACAAGAAAATTTCAAATATTAAATTCAAGAAACAATGCAAATATATATATTCCAGTGATACTTACATATCTTCTCCAATAAAGAACTAAACAATTTTAAATTGTATCTTCTACTAAAAATATAAAAAGAAACAGTTAAAAATAATTATTCATGTACATTCTATTATCAGGCAAAGAATTATTTTAGAAAAATTCAAAAAGGATAAGTAAGAGAAATTAAAGTCCAATACAAATATCATCAAGAAAAAATTTAGAGTCTTTTGAAAGTAAAAAAAGTTTTTTTTTTAGTTTTTCAAGTCACTAATTTCAAGATTGTACAACAGATTTACTGGTCTTTTAATAGTTGAATTGTTTGTTTTCACTGCACAAGACCTTGTTCTTCCATCTCTTCTAAACAAATGTTTTTGTAATTCTTCCCAACTTCCAGAAAGCTCTAGGTAAATGTTCATCATGCACAAGCACAACATCATCTATTTTGAAATCCGATGTTTTATTTTGATCCGTGCAGTGAGCAGATTTCAAGTTGAGGAGATATTCATTCTTCCACCGCTTCCAAAAATGGTTTAAAATTGTCTCACGTAAACGAAAACGTTTCACTAAAGTTTCTTTGGTTGCTGGTAAGGTTAAATCGTTTACTTTTATAGTTGGTAAACACAGAACTCGTTTTCCTATAATAAAATGAGCAAGTGTTAGAGGAAATGGTTCATCTAGTTCAGAATAAACGTAAGTCAATGGACGAGAGTTTATGATAGCTTCTACTTCAACTAGAAGAGTTTCCAGTTCACTTAGAGTCAACGAAAATTTGCCGATGACTTTACGTAAAGTAAACTTCACTGAGCGCACCATTCGCTCATAAAAGCCACTCCGCACCAGGCAGCACGTTCGACAATGAATTTCCAAGAAATTCCTCGATCGGCGTAAAACTTTTTTACGTCCGGTTGGCGGATAGCTTTCCACATTTCTTTTAATTCAAGCTCAGCTCTTTTGAAAGTTTTTGCATTGTCTGAGTAGATTATAGCACACAGCCCTCTTCTTGAAATAAATCTACGAAATCCTAATAAAAATTCTTCAGTTGACATGTCTTTCACAAGCTCCAAATGAATTGCTCTTGTGATAGCGCAAGTAAACAATAAGATGTAATTTTTATTCTCACTCCCCTTCACATATAGGGGCCCCGCAAAATCTAGGCCTGTAACAGAAAATGGGGGTGCTTCGTTAATGCGGTCACCTGGAAGAGGTGCTATTACTTGTTGACCAGGACGTATGTTAAATTTCTTGCAGATTGTGCAGTTGTTGAGGACTGATTTTATGCACTGTTTACCTCTCAAAATCCAAAACTTTTCACGAGTTTGTAGCAGTGTGTCTGATACTCCTGCCTGCAAAACCCTTTCATGGGAATCTTTAATAATCAATTCAGTAAATTTATGTTTGTGAGGAAGCACGATAGGATGTTTATCATAAAATGGCAAGTTAGCCTTTTGTAACCGCCCTCGTACCAAGAGTAATCCTTCTTCTGACAACACAGGATTTAGCTGCAAAAGGTTGGATTCTTTAGGGATATTTTTGTTAAGCTTTAAGCATTTTATAACCTCAGGAAAACTTTCTTCTTGAACAAGTTTTACCCACAAATTTTCGGCATTTTTTATTTCATCAGCTGATAACTCTGCAAGATTTCGTTTTTCTGCTTTTAGTTTTATATTGAAAATAAATCTAAATACCCATGCAGTTACTCGATACAACTTCTTTAGTGAACTATACCTTGACAAATTTAAAATTTGAATTTTATCAGCGTTATTTGTGTTAACTACACAAGAAATAATTTCTGCTTTTCGAGACCGCTCTTCAGAAACATTAGACACTTGAGTTGCGGGTATTTTAACTCTGGGCCACTGATTTTCAGGCAAGGAAAGAAATTCGGGACCGTACCACCATTTTTGAGAATTGACCAATTGTTTTCCTGAACAACCTCTAGTGATTAGGTCGGCAGGATTAAGTTTGCCTTCGCAATGTCACCATAAACTAGGATCAGACAAGTCATGAATTTCTGAAATTCTGTTTGCGACAAATGGTTTCCATTTTTCTTTTGAGCCTTTTATCCAATAAAGGACAATTTCAGAATCTGTCCAGAAAACAAACTGGAATACCTGGAGAATATTGTTTAGATAATTTGCTACTCGTGCACCAATAACTGCTCCCATCAATTCAAGGCGAGGGAGAGTTAATTTCTTCAAGGGGAACTCTAGATTTAGACATGACAAAACTAGTTTTAAATTTTTCTTTAGATATTTGATATCGTAAGTATACTACTGCGCCATAGGCTTTGGGATTAGCATATGTAAAAATATGTAACTGGAGGCCCTCATTTTCCATGATCAGGGTGCTAAAGTAATATCTGGGAATTTTCAGTTGTGAGAGATCCTTATTTCTGCAATCCAAGTTTTTCATTCATTTTCTAACTCACCAGAAAAATTTTCATCCCATGATATGCCCATTACCCATAATTGTTGCAATAAATATTTAATTCGAATAATAAAAGGATTAACCCAGCCGGGTCAAACAACATAGCTGCAATTTTCAAGACATTCCGTTTTGTACAAGAATCATTATTTAATTTTGATAACAATGGACGTAATTCTAGTCCCAAATTATCTTCATTATTGTTCCAAGCTAACCCTAATACTTTTAGAGAGTTATTTGGTGGATTGGAATTAGAAATAGGTATGCTCTTATCAATCCATCTTTTCATAAGCTCCTCGGAATTAGTTTCAAATTTTCTTAAATTCATTCCCCCTTCTTTCAAAATATCAACAGCTTCTTTAGATAAATTAAAAGCCTCTACAACATCATTTTCTCCGGTAAACAAATCATCTACGTAAAGGGACGAATTAAGGATTTCAAATGTTTTCTTGTGAGAGTCTTTATATTTATTGATATGGTTTTTGATAGTACAGGCAAGGATAAACGGACTGCAGGTGACACCAAAAGTAGCCCCAGTCATTCTATAGGGAACAATTTCTTTATTTTTGTCAAAATTTTCATAGTATAAAAATCTTAAGCAGTCGCGATCTTCTTCCGCTATAGATATCTGGAGAAAGGCTTTTTCAATGTCAGCTGAAAGGGCAATTTTGTGTAATCGGAATTTTAAAATAATATCCAGAACATTTGGGTTCAAGTTAGGACCCGGATTCAGGCATTCGTTTAAAGATAAGGAATCCGCTTGTTTAGAGGAAGAATCGAAAACAATCCGAGTTTTTGTTGTAATTTTATCCTCTCGGATAACAGGTCTATGGGGCATGTAGTAACAGTTATTCTCGGAAATCTTTTTAGGGCACAGTTCTACTATACCTTCATTAACTTGGTCAAGCAAAATAGAATTGTATTCTTTGAATAAAGACTCATCTTTCAGGAATTTATTTTCCAAACTAGAAAACCCCTTTTTTGCTACTTCAAGATTATTTTTGAGCAAATCACGAGAATTTTTCTATAACAGACGTGTTTCATAGTGACCATTCACGAATTTTAAGTTTTCTTGAAACTCATTTATTACTTCATAATTAGAAATTTTCTTTTCATTACTTTCAATAATACCAATTGCTTCAAGTTCCCAAAATGCTTTTAATTGTGTATTTAAATTTTCACCCGAAACATTTAAACATGTTAAATCTCTTTCTTTCGAATAGCAAATTACATTTAAACAAGAAATAGAATTCATCGAATAATTATCTGGCATTTGTCCAACTAATGTTGTTCCGAAAATAGACGTTTGAAAGAATAATTGCTTGTTTATTTTGGTAAGCGATCCACATAATGTTTCATAAATATAATTAGCTCCTAACAAAATTTGAACTTAAATTTACCTCGAATAAATCAGCTAATTGATATTCCTTTGAAATAAGGTTTTGAACCCGGGGATTAATATTTTGACATAATTGGGTACCACAGATTTTATCCGTAATTAATGCCTCAACATTAACAGAATTATACGGATGATATCTGCTTCTCAAGGTTATTAATCACAATCAAATTCTTTTTCTGTAGGATTTCTGTTAGAAAATGTGTAAATGAAAAGTTTTTCTTTTCTTAAGATTTTGGCATTTAATGCCTTTGCCAAATCACTCCGAATGAAGGTTTTTGTGGAAGCAGAATCATATAGTATTCTGGCAAATAATTTTTTTGATCCACTTTCCACCTGAACACAAGCCGTTTGCAGTAGAGTGACATAATTATTTCTCAAATTTTTCGACTTATGAATAGATTGCATTACTGTTTCATTTTCAGGAATTTGGCTAACTTGTTTTAATTTTGGATCTTGATTTTCAACTAATTTTTTACATTTTGTTTGTGGGCAAAATAAGTGATTATGTTGTGTGCTTTGACATGTTTGACAGGGCTGAATTTTTACTTTACAAGCTGACTGTAAGTGTTTGAAAAATCATTTATAACAGCGTCCGTCTTTCTTTAACTTAAATCTTTTTTGTTCATTGGTTAGGATTTTGCATCCTAATTCAGTATGCGTATTAGAATTGCAAAAAATGCAAACACCTTTAGTAACAGTATTTAATACAACTGATGTCGGGAAATTATTTTTTACTTTAAATTTCTCTTTAGAATATTCAGCTTTCGAACGAAACGTTTCCTGACCTTTCAACGAAATTCCTGACACTAGATCTGCAGCCTCCCTAGATTCGATTTCAAACTTGATGAATTTCATTAATTCCCCTACATCACCCATTTTTTTAGGATCCCTTTTTCTGTGAAATTCTACCACTAAATTATGTGGCAATTGTTTTAAGAAAATAGGGATTAATATATATCCAAATTTATCTGATGCAATACCCATAGATTGCAAATTCCTAATACTGACTTCACTTTCATCATAAATATGTCTGAGCCCCTTAATATTTGATGAAGATTTAACAGGTTCGATTTCTAATAATTTATTAACAAAACAACTAATTAATTGGTCTTGTTTTCGTATCTTTCTTTTAATAAGGTTAAACAAGACTTATAATTTTCTTCCTTTAAAGCAAAACCAGCTACTGATTTGTAAGCTTCACCGGTTAAGAAAGATTTCAAATATAAAAATTTATCAACTGTAGTTAATGATTCATTTGAATCTATAGCGCTTTCAAAACTATTATAAAATTCCAAGAATTTACTTGGATCACCACTAAAGGGGGTTATATTTAGTTTGGGCAAATTGACAGGATTCTGTGATGCATTATTTAAATTAGAAATAGTATTATTACTTTTCACGGATTCAGCTTGCTCGACCTTGAATTGTTTTAATTTACCTCTAATATTGGTTTTCGAATAAGATATCGCTTCATTATACTCAAGTGACTTTTGAATTTCGTTTTCAAATTGCGTTGCATCATCTATTAATTCTTCAATTTTTTCATTTAAATTTTTAAGTTCATTTTCTTTTTCTTGTAAATTTATTAAATATTCTGATAGCTTAAATTTATCATTGTCACTTTGAGTATCAATGCTGTCTATAAATGTATCGGTAGAAGTTATCAATTTCGTACATGAAGTTCGAGCAAGCTTCCGTTTTGCCTTTAACTTTTCTATTTTTTCCATTATAGAATAATAATAATAATAATAATAATAATAATAATAATAATAAAAGTTTTTACAGTACCTTTTATCCGAGCATAGTCCACAAGAAGAGAAAAAAAAAAAACTTCCAATAAATATTTTTTCCTATACAGTCACATCGAAGAAGAATTCAGAACAATTTCTAAAGCGTATAAACATATTCTTGTATTCGCGGGTTTCCGCACTCTGAAAAATATGATAATCAGCAGATGTCAGAAAAACGTTATGTCGAAAGCACAAAAACAAAATTTAAATTGTATCTGGGAGAGTGTAGGGATGATAGTTGCATAATAATAATCTTGATGCATTTTCTTCTTTTTATTAACAATAAAACTTAACAAAACAGTAAAATTAATAAACATATTAGGCTGAAAGAATAATAAATTTCCGGAGAGCTGCCATGAAGCTCATAGTCAAGATACAAATTTTTTTCAACTGACAAAAACAAGTTTTCTAATCTGTTCGGGGTTACGTCACATTACGTAACGCGCGCCGTGAGCATAACTCCGCCCACAGAACATGTGATCAAGGATTTTCTCAACAGGTTTGTCTGTCTGTCATCTGTCAGTACTCTAAATCACGTAAATATTCTCCAATTACCATGCAATTGATATATGTTATTGAGTTTTACTATGGCATCTTCTGTATTGAAAATGAAGTGTGTAGCAGTTATAATTCTTTTACAGGGACACTCAAAAGAATTCTGTAACTATACGGTCTATGGGGAAACATAGTTTGCAATGGGTTTTAATGATGTTAGTCTATTTCAAATATATTGAAATTGATATACATCACGGTGGTGCACTACAAGAAGCTTACTGTGGAGCATGGCGTGCATAGCATTATACCTTTCGTTTACAGGGATATTAAAAAAAAAAAAAATCCGTTACATTACGGTCTATGAGGGAAAAAAAGTTTGAATGTGTTTTAATGATGTTAGTCTATTTCAAACGTATTGAAATTCATATATCTCACAGAGATTCGCTACAAGAAGCTTACTGTAGAGTATGGCGTGCATAGCATTCATCGTTCATTTACAGGGACGCACAAAACAATTTGTTTAACTATCTATTGACAACAATTGCTGGAAATGCGTTTTCCGTTGTGGTACGCGTTTTTAAATTTAACTAAATTTTTGCCTATAACTTGGTGCGTATAAATTCTGTAAATCATACAGGGCAGCACAAAAGATCTCTAGTATATTTCCGCTTATTGGCGGAAATTGCTGAGGGGGGGATTTTCAACTGTGGTATGCGTTTCCTAAATTAATTAAATTTTAGCATACTATCTAGTATATATACAAATCTATTAATCATATACAGGGCAGCACAAAAGATTATTGTTTTTAACTGCAGTATTTGGGTTTTCAAACGTGTTATGCGTTTTCCAAATTGTTTACTTAGATATCATCTTTCACCTTATTAAACGGTGAAGTTTTGTTGCAAAGTGTTTCATAATCTATGCTGGACGCATGATTTGTCTTATTTGTTTTTTTATTTCTTTCCTCTTCTTTTTCCTATTACGTATCATTTTCAGAAAAAATTATCCCATTGTTGAGGTAATCCTATAAGTTTATTCGGGCATTTTATGCAAACTTAAACAAATTCCTTTCTGAATTTTAATAGAAGAGTGATGCATGGACGAGGGAGCACTCATTGCATTTTAAACAGTTCTTGTTTTTAACTTTTATGGTGCTCTAAAGTATTTTTCTTATTGTTTTGTAGGTGATAGCAACAGTGCAAAACTAGAACGAAAAATCATACATCAAGCATAGATTATGAAACACTTTCGAACACTTCCCCAATACTTTAAATCAACTTTACCGAATTAACCCATTAAGCGCCGCTATATATATTAAACTATTTTTTTATGGAACAGTTGTTTTTTCTTTATGAATAGGAAGTCTTTAAAGTATTTCTGAAGAAAAAAAAAATCGAATATTTAAGAAAAATAGCATGTTCCCAAAATGGGAGCAATGGCTCTTAATGGGGGTAAATTTTTTCAAAATTTTTACTTATGCCTCCGTGCATTTATGGTTGTTATTTCACTGTTCTTTAGCTATAAAAGGGGTAATATCATTCTGAAACTGATATTTTACGAATAATTCATATAAATTAGTCCAACATCTACATTTATAATAAAAATAAAACATAAAATTACCGATTCCATAAGCATTTTCATTATCCATCTCTTTATTTTTCCCATTTACATAATTTCTGTCCTACTATTTTACATGAAAATGATGGAACATTTTTTTATGCAGCATTATATTATTTTTTTGCGTTTTCTAAAATTGATTTTTTAATTTTTTTTTTTTTTTTGCTTAGTTTTTCCATATTCCGATTTGAAGATTCGTCTCATCTGAAATATCAAGTCTGCTTTTAATACTTTGTCTTTTTTAAACTCTAAATCAGATATTTCTTGATTGTCTGTTGATTTAGAATTTACGGAAAGTTCTACTTCACCAAATATAACATGCGATAAATCGTCGCATAAATTATTTTCTATTACATATGTAATAGAAAATAATTTATGCGACATACATAGTGAGGAAATATCTTCCTCGTATCTTGCAATATTGCAATCAGGGAAAAAAAAAAAAAAACGATTTTTGGAACAGCCGAAAAATTATCCAAATCTAAAAAATTGTTCAATCATCTTCCATGTAAAAAAATCAGAATAAAAAAAATAATGTAATGATGAAAAATAAAGAGATGGATAATGAAAATGCTTATAGAACTGGTAATTTCATTTTGTTTTTTTATTATAAATGTAAAAGTTGGACTAATTTATATGAAATCTTCTTTAAATATTAGTTTCAGAATGATATTATCCCTTTTATAGCTAATAAACGGAAAAATAAATACCATAAATGCACGGAGTCATATGTACAAGTTTTCAAAAACATTACCCCCATTAAAAGCCATTGCTCCCATTTTGGGAACAACTTATGCTTTCGGTAATTGTGATTGATCAATTATACATATTAATTCCGGATTGATGTTGTTTAATATCATACACTGTTACAAACATATTTTAACTAAAAAATATCATTTTTATTATAGAGGTTTTTTTTTTTTTTTCTTCGAGTACGGGCAAAAAGCTATTTTTCGCCTTTTTTAACTCATTTTAAAAAATAGATAATTTTAATGAAACTTAAAAAAAAAAAATCAAAAGTCGTCTATTATATTCAAAATTCAAATAACACGAACCTTTTAACAATATATAAAATACTCACTTTAGAAAAAAATCATAAAGCAATGTTCCCAAAATGGGAGCAATGGCGCTTAATGGGTTAATAAGGGGAAAATTGATGTCTAAGTAAACAATGACAAAGTCAAATCGGGAGGGAAGGCCTACCTTTCGGCTTAAGCTCAACTAGCCCCGTCCAGTCTAAGCAAACAATTTGAAAAACGCATATAAATTTCAAAACTCAATTTCAGCAATTATCATCAATAATCGGAAAAATATCCGAATTCTTTTGTGCAGCCCTGTATATGACCTATACATTTGCATATATAATACATAGTATGCTAAAATTTAGTTCAGTTAGGAAATGCATCACATAATTAAAAATTCCTCTTCATGAATTTCCGTCAACAAACCAAAATGTATCGATATCTCTTGTGCTGCCCTGTATAGGATCTATATATTTTATACACGCCAAGTAATATGTAAAAAATTACTTAAATGTAAAAACGTGTACCACAACTGAAACCGCACTTCCAGCAATTATTATTGATAGACAGCGCTGTAACCGAATTCTTTTGTGTGTCCCTGTAAATGAACGATGAATGCTATGCCCACCGCATTCTATAGTAAGCCTCTTGTAGTGCACCTGAGTGATATAAAGGGTGGTTCAGAACTATATATCGAAAATGTAAAGGCAGGTAGAGAGGACCTAAATAAGCAGATTTCGCTTAGGAATGTGTGTGCGGTAATGCTTCATTAAAGCGCTAGCACGTAAAGTAGCATGAATCACAGGAAACAGAAAAGGCAAAACAAAACAAAAATTTATTGACATTTTACAAAAGCTGCTCGAAAGAGCGGCCATCAACAGCGATGCAAGATTCACAGTGGCGGCGCATGCAGCGGCGTACATTAGAAAAGAGGTCAGGCATGTCGAGCAAACGTCCAACAGCAGCAGACAAGCGTGCAACAAGATCTTCTAAAGATGTGACGGGACTCAATATGATCCCGAAAGAAGAAGTCCAAGCAGGTTAAATCAGGAGAACGTGGTGGCCAGGGAAGTGGTCCGCCCCATGCTATCCAATATTGGACATACACAGCTTCCAGGTGATTCCTGATGTCTTGGCTGAAGTGAGGTGGGGCTCCATCGTGCTGGAACCACGTTCGTCTGCGAACAGCTGAAGGAACATCGACCAGAAGTTCAGGTAAGACCTCCTGCAGGAAGATGCTGTGTGTGTGGCCAGTCAAACGACTAGGTAGAATGTACGGTCCAACTAAGTTATTGTGCACAATGCCTGCTCAATCATTAATGGAAAACCTTTCTTGGTAGGCATGTGCTATTGTGCCATGTGGGTTATCATGAACCCACAGGTGAGAATTATGGATGTTAGACATACCCGACAGCGTAAAGGTAGCCTCATCAGTGAATAAAACATCTGCAGGGAAGGTTTGATTGGATACAGTCTGCCCTATGTACCAACGGGCAAAGTGGAGACGTGGAAGATAATCGCCCGGGGTCATTGCTTGCACTCTCGGTAAATGATACGGATGCATTTCGTCTTCATGTAAAGTCCTCAAAACAGTTGCATGGCTCACACCCAACGCATGTCCTACAGCTCTCCAGCTTGTCGACGGATTATCCTCTACTGTGTTTAGTATTCTTTCTTCCACTGCAGGAGTTCTGCAATATTTTACAATGCCAGTATCACGCCGGGGAGCATAAAACGCTCCACTCGTGCTTAACTCCCGATCCAGACGCTCGAATGTTCGACAATCCGGTTGATTTCAATCCGGGAATCGCTCCCTGTACATGCTTTGCGCAGCTAATCTATTTCCTTGTGCAGCCCCTTACATGAAATGCATGTCAGCAAGCTCCGCATTGGTGAAACGATGCATGCTGCTCAAGATCCGTGCGGGAAATGAAGAATCCAGCTAGCGCAGCGCTTTTATCACTTATCGGACTCATCAGCGCTCTCTACCGGCTCAACGCGGAATTACTGCACACACATTCCTATATAAAATCTGCTTATATAGGTTTCGTCTACCTGCCTTTAAATTTTTGACATATAGTTCTGAACCACCCTGTATATCAATTTCATTATGTTTGAAATAGTGTAACATCATTAAAATACATCGCAAACGATTTTCCCGTAGACTATTATGGAACGGAATTCTTTTGAGTGTCCTTGTACCATAAAAGCTACACACTTCAATTTCAATACCGAACATGCCATAGTAAACTTCAATAACATATATCAATTGCATGGAAATCCGAGTATATTTACGCGAGTTAGAGCAAGGACAGACGGCAGACAGAAAAACCGAATTCATAAACACTTTTGAACTATGTTGGAAAGTGTTAAAAAATTTAAAAGTGAGAATATTTAAATTGTAGATAAGAAAATCAAGTGAAAACCATAAGATTAAATTGAAAATGATATTCTTAAAAAAAAAAAAAATAGTTTTTAACATTTGGAAATACTCGAAACGAATTTCTGATATTTTAGTTAGAAAACATATTCAGCGAGGGTATTCACTGTAAAGAAAATATGTAATTTTGACAGAAAAATATATTGTTTTTTTTTACAGAAAAAAACTGTTTGAAAGAAAAACAGATTTTTCCTGTAAAAAAATGTGGATTTTGTAATTTTTACAAAAGAAATCTATATTTTTTACAGAAAAAATTGTTTTAATGAAAATATACAGATATTTTCTGTAAATTAAACGGTTTTCCACTGGCGCCAAAATTGACAGTTTTTTTTTCTGTTAATTTGAGAAAATTATTTTTACAGTGTTCAAGAGTGCTTGCAAATAACATTTTTTATAAAAAAATATTACTTTATTTTTTACTTAAAAGTCATCTATTAATTATGTCACACAAAATTCATGTTTTTTTTTCTATTTCTCCTACTCCTCCTATCCTAGAGTGATCCCCCTCCCCACTGTTGTGACGTCACATTTTTGCAACGATTAATTTTTGGTTTAAAAAGTTTATCATCTATTAATTGTTCATATGAATGCTCTAAAAACTATTCAGCTTTTGTGTTCTTCTACTTAAAGCTATTCCAAGGCAAAAAAACAGAAAAATATACCTAATAAGCAAAACAAGAAAAATCATGCGTCAGTCACAGATTATGATGCTTTCTAACAAATTTAGAATACTGTAACTAAGTTTCCCCGACTAATAAGATGAAAGATGATGTCTAAATAAACAAGGGATGACAAAACAATTCAATTCAATTCAATTCAACCAAGCAGGGAGGCCTACCATATGGCTTAAGCTCAACCAGCCCTGCTCGGAAGGTTTATATATATAAAAAAAAGCACCATGGCCACCTAGAATCATTACCTATCATGGGTTATCATTGAAATAATTGCGTCTGATAGGATTTAATAGAATGAAGAAAACTTCTATTATTATATTTTTAAGTTTGGATTCGATTTTCATAAAATTTGAAATGACCCGACAAAATTTTGCAAAGATTATACATGTTAAATTTCAAACCATTTGGTTGGGTAGTTCTTGCGCTGTTATATGCGGACAAACGGATGGACCAGACGACGACTAAGGTGCTACGTATTTATATAATTACAAACACACCTAAAAAAAAATAGAATTTCTTAAAAATATTCCGTTAGTGTCGGAAAGCGTTTCATAATCAATACCTGATGCATGATTTTTCGTTCTGATTTCTTTCCTCGTCGACAAACATTGAATGCATACGTTCAATTAAGTTTTTCTTCTGCCATACACTTTTCCTTTAAACTCACGTTTCTTTTATTCAATTTTTTTTTCTTCAAGGAATTCGATAAAGCTGTTCAGAAGTTACCGTAAACTTAAAACAAATTCCATTCTGAATTTTAATAGATGAAAGAAACCTGGGCGAGAAGGAGAATTCATTGCATATTAAACAGACCTTGCTTTTATTTTTATGGAGTTTGATTTTTTTCTCATTGTTTTGAGATTTATAGATGCGGCAGAAAAGGATTTAAATGAGAATATTATATACTATATATATGTGGCTAAAGGTATCGAGCACCGTTGATATTTCACGTACAAACTTAACACTTTTGAGTCTTTTCAATCGTATATGCAGGGCTCAAAGTATACACCCCAAATTCTCTTGCAATCCGGTTCGTTCAGCCCGCTCCTAAACAAAGTATGTGGAAGAATGGAGATCGCTTCCGTCGCTTCCTTTTCGCTTCTAGATTTTGCTTCCGGGCAATAGTTATCCGGAAGGGTGAGGGCTAAACAGGTTTCCCGTTTCTGAGGGGAGAAGACTTCAAAAAAAGTTGAAGCATGCGCAATAAGATCAATTTCATGTGGAAAATCGCATTTGAATCTTAGAGAAAGAGCTTTTCGCTTTAAATATATGAATGTTTTGAATCCATTCAGAATAAATATCTTTTAACATTAGCATAAATTTGCCACTAGTCATTTATTGGGTTAAATGCGTTGATTTTGAAAGTGAAGCAAATACCCCTTGAATAGAATTATTTTTTATTATGCTGTATAACATTAACAAGCACCATCAGAATTTCATCATGATTACTTAAACACTCTTTGCTATCTAATACTGTAATTACAGGCATACAACTTATTATTAAATATTTTTTACACTTCTTCCTATAAATATAAATTTATTTTTTCATTTTATTGTAACTTTTCTAAAAAAAGAATGAAATCTTGAAATAAAACAAATAAGTAAATAGAATGAAATATTCAATTTTGTTGTTATTATTACACTGTTAAAAAAATTGCTGTAAAATTACGGGCAGAGGCCAGCAGCAGAGATTCCAGTAAAAAAAAAAAAAAAAAAAAAAAAAAAAAAATCAATGCCCATCATTTTGTGCAGCCCGTAATTTTACGGAGCAAAGTAATACAGCATTATAATGCACAGGATATAATGCACTTTAAAACACAATAACACTTTACTTACTGTTCCGTAGCACGTAGCACGTTAGTTAATCATCACAGAATCACTGTTTTGGCGGGTTAAAATTTTCGAAACACGAGTAAAATGAAGGGTTACACCCTAGCGGAGGACAATGTATGGGGTCGTACCGTATTTTTACTAACATATGGGCTAGAACTGTAAGAATATGTGTATTGCTCTTAATTTTCTAAGTATCTAAGGGATAAGTCTGCTTATTTAGTGGATCAGACCGTTTTTCATGAAATAAGGCTGTTACCCGTGAAAATTGAAGGGCAAACGCTCATAAATTTACAGTTTTTTCTGAGAGTGTATTACAATATTCCATATTCAAAGAAAATCAACGTTTTCGACCCATCATTGCTTTTGTAAGTGAGGCAAATCCATGGGCGCATACCAAAACTATGATATTTCTTTTTTCATTGTATATTACATTTACATGAAAAAATGTCTTAAAAAAATCCTCAAAAATATTTACTAATATAATCACTTAAACAATATTCTTCGACACGAAAACATAAAATTAAATTTCCATGAAGGGAATAAATGTAAAATAGAATAAATAGAAATGTTAAAATAGAATAACAAAGAAATAAATGTTATTCCACACTTAATCTAAGTGAAAGAGTATGAAATTTCAAGCTCATGAAAGAAATTTAAATGATGCTATATATAAAAACAAAAATATGCAAATTGGGAATATCAGGAGTATTATCTACTATAAAATATGATAAAGAGTTTTTAATTGTATATGTTGCTTATTAATGCATTAATTTTCTTTAAATGTTATGTGAACGAAGTCACGGGTAACAAACAGCTAGTATAATATAAGTCTCATGTGTTTAAAAATATTCGTAAAATATTTTTATAAATATTTTTAAACCCATTCCAATGCTAGCCGTTTAATATCTATATAGCCATGCCATAACAACAAGAACGAAACATCATGTGTCAAGCATGGATTATGTAACACTTTCCAACACTTCCAAAATAATCTTAAAAATCATTACCGTTTAATAAGGTGAAAGATAATATCTAAGTAAACGATTTGGAAAAGACATAACATATTTAAAAACACAATTTCAGAAATTACCAACAATATTCGGAAAAATGTCCGATTTATTTTGTGCAGCTTTGTGTATGATTTATAGATCTGTATATATACTACATAGAATGCTGAATTTTAGTTCAGTTAGGAAACGCGTAGCACAGTTTAAAATTTCGCTTTCTGGAATTTCCGTGTCAGTAAACGGAAATGTACGCGAGAACTTTTGTGCAGCCCTGTATAGGATCTATAGACTTTACACACCAAGTAACAGTCAAAAAATGAGTTAAATTTAAAAACGCGTTCAGCATCTGAAAACGCACCTCCAGCAATTATTGTTATCAGACAGTACCGAATTCTTTTGTGTGTCTCTGTAAATGAACGATGGATGCTATATGAACACCCTATTCTATAGTAAATCTTTTGTAATGCACCGGAGTGATATTTATCAATTTCAATATGTTTGAAATAGTGAAATATTATGAAAATAATATTTCAATATTTCGCAAATGATTTTTCCCATAGACCATAATGTAACGGAATTTTTTTGAGTGTCCCTGTAAAAAAACTATAAGTGCTACACACTTCATTTTCAATACCGAACATGCCATAGTAAGCCTAAATAGCATATATCAGTTGCATAACAATCCGAATATATTTACTCGAGTTAGAGCACGGACAGACAGACAGACAAACCGAATTCATAAACACTTTTCAACTATGTTGGAAAGTTTTAAAAATGGACTTACCCAATTTTCAGAAAGAAGTGCTTAATTGTTGCTCATTTACCAGATGATATCAATCTCACGCTTTTCATAGTAAAAATTGTAGAATTCTGTCAAACTACGGATGAAAATGTAACAATTTCGAACTTTTCTATCTCTTATTTCCACAAAAAGAAATGTGAAAATTTATAGCGTGTTTGGTAGTGTAAAGACCTTTACAATCAAGTCCGTATTTGCTAAGCCGACAAGTAATACTAATCGCGATTGGGATATATCAGTTGGAAAACGTATTAGACTTATCTAGTGTCGATAATTATCCTAATTTGTTATGTGTAATGATGTGTTTCTTATTCGGGGATTATCATGTTGTAATTAACGGTAAATATCATTAAATAACACCTTCATATTATACCATCATTTCACTCGGTCACGTGAATGTGTCACTTTTGGATATCTATAATTTCGTCTATAGATGTTAGTGTATGATAAGGAATGTTGCATAATAAATGTTAAATTATTTCTAAAATAGTCGGATGTGTCAATCCCAAAACTTTCTTCTCTCTCACACAAGGTTTCGCATACACTAAAAAAAATCAGCACCCATTTATATCAAGGTCGAACTGAGTCTGAAGTTTTGTTAAATTCCGTCCATAATTCTTGAGATACGACTATCGCTAAAATCGTGTAAATCCTGCAAAATGCTGCATAGCAGCGGCATCTGCTGGGCTATTTTTACCAAAAACTAATCAGCACCCATTTATATCAGAGACTAACTGAATATAAAGTTTTATTAAATTCCGAGCATTAGTTCTTGAGATAGAGCTATTGCGGAAATCGCGAAAAATGCTGCATAGCAGCGCCATCTGCTGGGTGATTTTTACCAAACACTAATCAGCACCAGTTTATATCAGAAACTAACTGAATCTAAAGTTTTATTAAATTCCGAGCATTAGTTCTTGAGATAGAGCTATTGCGGAAATCCTGCAAAATGCTGCATAGCAGCGCCATCTGCAGGGTGATTTTTACCAAAAACTAATCAACACCAATTTATACCAGTGACTAACTGAATATAAAGTTTTATTAAATTCCGAGCATTAGTTCTTGAATAGAGCGCACCCCAAAATTTTTGTCACATGAAGACATACATACATACAGACAGACAGACAGAGTCACAGACAGACATTTTCTACAAATAGTCAATTCGTGTTCAGGACCTTCTAAAATGTATCAATCCGTCGAAAACCGGAAGTCAAAAATTTTCACGAATCCAATACTTTCTTCTTGTAAAGATAGAAGAAAGTAAAAATATATTTAATATTTATATTCATGCAATCAGTGTACTGTGCATAATATAACACATCGGTGCCATTATTAAAAGTATACGTTTTTAATGTAAACATGGTAAAGAAAATCACCTCGTTGAGTAATGCAGCATGCAAGAATAACACTCATGGGCAGAGCTCGATTACCACCAGAGCAAATTTCCACCACCTTTTTTATGAAGTAATTTTCACTTTATTTATGCGCTGAATCTTGCCATTAAATAAGGCTAAAATTCCTTTATCGGAGAAGTTGTGAAAGTTTACCTAGGCGGTAAACAGGCCCTGCTCGTGAAAGGCGCTTATTGATAAAATGTGGAAAACAAGCGACGCAAAATGTGTTAATATAGATTGTTTATCAAACATTATAATATCAACTTTTCCCGACTTTGTAAATTATCTTAGGCAAAAAATTGATACGATATTTTGCACACGTTGAAAACAAACTTTTATTTCCCCTCTATTTATGTAAACCTGCTTAATTTTTGAACACAACACAGCTCAAATTGAAAAAACTGAAACAACTTTATTCGAGTGGAATATTTTTTCTTTGATTTTCTTTTGTTTCAGTGGAGGTAAAATAAGTTTAAGAATATTCCCTTTTTTAATTCCATTTGACTATTCTTGCTGTCAACAATAGAATGAAAAATCATGAAAATTGCTACACAAATAAAATGCAGAACTCTTTAATATTCAAAGAATTTATCCCTCGCCTATTAAAATTCAGAGAACAATTCGTCAATCCTAGTTGATGGTAATTTTTTTACTAAGATGTCATATCAAATTTCTTCAAAAAAGTTATCTTTTTTTCCTTTTCAAAGGATAAAATTTCGATTGGCTACGAATAATAGTTAAGGAAATTAAAAAACGAAAGAAGTACTTATAAATATAGTTAAAGACGGTTATTTGTTAGCGAATGAGAGGTCGCTATTATTTTCATTTTCTTAAAAATCGTCATGAACGAAACTTATCGGATGATTCCACAATTTAAATGTGTACTTATTAGTTGTAAATTAAATTGAAAATGTTGATTTTACAAATCAATTAATTATTTTATTTATTGAACTGTTTGATAAATTGGGTAGGAAATCCCATTGGATTATATGGGATTTTACTCCCAAATTATCAATTATCTCACTGTTATTGCCTGTATCTTTTTGAGTTTTCACGATATCTTTTTATATGAGTTGCTCTATAGTATTGACTACCAAAACATGACAAAAAATCATTGCTGTAGTTTGCGCATGTGCAGTTAAAATTTATTTCATATAAATACCTATATATCATCAAATATTCAATATATTAATATTTTAATTGAAGTATACTATTTCTACTCTTCTTTGTCAAGTTTTTTGGAAAACAGTGTTCAATTCGGTTTAAAACCCTGCATGCTGTAAAAAAAAAAAAAAATTTAAATTTTTTACAGAAGCGTTAACAGTTTCAAGAATATGCGTGATATTCTTACACAACTACATAGTAATTTGCTGCAGTGACGGATCATTTTGAGCATTTTCTGTTTCTTGGGAAACACAAATATTATTTTAATATTAAATTTATCAGTAACCCCCGAATTGTCCTCGAGACTAAATCTTCACTGAAAAACATGAAGTCAAGCATGTTCTTTACAACCTCAAAGTTCAAGGGCATTTTGGGCATTTCCTCACGAATTTCAGGAGATATTCGACAAAATGTCTGAAATCGAAAGAGTCCGGTCACTGCCCCTTAATTTCTGGACATCAGTGTATTAAAACAGCATTAAAAGGCATCAAACGGTATTTCCCCATAGATCATAAAGTAATGGAATTATTTTGTGTATCTCTGTGAACGAACTATAAATGCTATTTACTTTATACTCCTGAAAAATCATGTTGTAGTCCATCTCAGTGATGCATATAAATCTCAGGTTTCAAATATCGGAGCATGAATAAAATGCAATGCAAACGATTTTTCCCCATAGACTATAATGTAAGGGAATCTATTTTCCCCCGTAGACCATAATGTAACGGAATGTGTTCCTGTAAATGCACTACAAGTGCTACACACGTCATTTTTAAATCGTCATTTTTAATACCGAATATTCTATAGTAAACCTGAAAAACATATAAAATTTTCATGGCATATCCGAGTATATTTATGAGAGTTAGAGCACGGGCAGACAGACAGACAAACTGAATTCATAAACACTTTCCAACTATATCGGAAAAGGTTAAAAATGAAATAAAAATCGGAAAAAATGTTATGCGGGGCTATACATTTAAAATGAAATGTATTTATACAAATCTCGAGGTACATAGGCAAAATTTTATTTTTTCTACCACTATTTCGAAACAATTATTTTTCACTATAAATTTCTATGTATTCCTTTTTGATACATGTTAAAGAAATTTTCGCCGAAGATTATTGAGTGGCAGAAACAATAAAATTTCGGTACTGTTCCATGATAGGGCCTTGGCGAGAGAAAGAAATTTTTCATGCATGTTGTCTGGCAACCTATTCATTGTTTCATATACACAAGCAATTTTTTCAATATTTACATTGCAAATAGATGTGTCTTAAATTCAGACAAAAATGTGTCTGAAAATGTAATTAAGACACGTAAGTGTCTGATTGTGAAACTTCAGACATAATAGATGTCTTAATTTAAGACACATAAGTGTCTTACTATAATGATGGTATACGTGGCGTGAGAAAAATGTCTGAATCAAGTGAATCCGTCTTAAAATAAGACATTTTGATATTTCCGAAGCAGCCTCCAGACATTGTACTGTCGAAATAGATTTAAAATATCAGCTTTATTAAAGCTGCATTCCGAATTTGGGGCCCTAAAATCCTGGGAGGAGGCAGGGTCACGGCTCACTTTGCCAATGCTTTAATCAGATTCTGACTCTGGAAAAATCCCAGACCGGCCTTATGGTCAAATATTTTCTCATTTATTGAGGATTCAATAAGGTCAAACATGGCTGCTTTTAATACTTTTAAAAATGAGTGATCAGAAATGGATGCCTGTTGTCAACAAATTACAGGTAAAAAATGGCCGCGTTTCAGACGTTTCAAATGTCTGAAATTGAGACGCAAACAAGCGTCTTAAAAAATTAAGACACATTAAAGTGTCTGTTTTTTGAACCATCCGCTTCAGACACTTAAGTGTCTGAATTTCAGACATTTCAGTTTACAATGTATACAATTTATTTGATATATAAAAGCCATTTATCTGTTTTTATATAGAAACAGAAGTAAACTGTACATAAAAAACAATATATATTATATATACCAGGTGGCCAGAATTAAATTACCCCTACTCCGACCTCTCTGTATATTGAACTAATGAGTATGTAAGGTTCAAATTTTGTACACATTCAAGATATGGGGAAATGGATTACGCAAAAAATTAGTTTTAGAAATCACCTATAGATGGTGCTGTACAACTGGACATATGCCCACAAAAACTCATAGTAATTTGAACACAAAATTTGAACACAAAATTTGAATACAAATTTTGAACAAACATAGTAATCTGAACACAAAATCACATAGTAAGCACATTTTATTTGAACGTACTAAATATTCATGTGACAAGGATCTTATCAACGCAGGGAATGCTGAAATGCTGTTCAATATGGTTCTTTTCTTGAAGATTATTGAAAAGAGTTGATTGAAAAGGATAGGGGTATAATGTGACCATTGCGTTGAAAGCTAAAACTTTTTTTTTAAAGATTTCATAGGAAGGTTTTGTTTTTTATTTAAATTTTCTCTGCGATTTTCAACGTTCAGAGACCGAATTCGAAGACAGTGGGGTGCCCAATCTTAAGTTCGATTAATTCGAGGTCCGTTTGGAATAAACCGACCAGCGTAGCGGGCGAAGCTCCGCTAGTAAATTTTATTTTAATTTGTAATAAGATTTAGCTGCAACTATTTTTTTTTCACAAAATGAACGACTCAATTAAGACTTTCAAAAGCTCACGACGGCTTTTAAACTTTTTGCACAAATGAACACCTACATTTCCGTAATAAATTGTGTAAATATTTTAAATAATAGTTGTAAAAGCGTGATATTAAGGCTCCCGTTGAGCAAGCGCTCGGGAATACGGTGCTAATGTTAATATAATGGGGCATTAATGTGCTAATATCTCGCTTGCATTTGAATATTTTTAAACGATTTTTTTGCACTGGATAGCAGAGATCAATCTCTATTTCCGCCGTTGATTACTTTTTCGATTTTCTTTGCGTATTTTTTTACGAAGATAGTTTCACTTTCGGAACGAAAAGTGAAACTATCGAAAGTGAAACTATCTTCGTAAAAAAAATACGCAATAGAGATTGATCTCTGCTATCCAGTGCAAAAAAATCGTTTAAAAATATTCAAATGCAAGCGAGATATTAGCACATTAATGCCCCATTGGATTAACATTAGCACCGTATTCCCGAGTGCTTGCTCAACGGGAGCCTTAATACTATCTGGTGTGTATTATATAATATATATATATATATGACCAATAAATTATGAGTTTCGTACTTCTATGATAATTTTTAGGTTTACTTGGCGTTTCCGAATCGGGGTATTTGACTGCATACACACTCAGCGAAAGGTAAAACAACATTTACAGGCATCGGCGACACAACTGAATCAAGTTCTGTAGTTATGTATGCAATTTAAATAGAATAAAATCGTACATACAGGGTGCGTCAGAAAATGTCTACAGAATTTGAAAGATTATAACTCCAGTTTTCATTCACATATAATTACTATTTAAATGGCAAAAGAATCTACAGAAAGTGTATCATTTTTCCTCCTACCACAGATGATAAAAATTATTATCGTTCTGGTCAATACACTGCTTATAACGGTGGGATATTCATTCACAAACTTGCTTCATTTGGTGTTGTGGCGTATTCTTGCTCAATTGCGCGGTTCAGGGAAGTGTCTGCCAAGTCTGGTGGCCGGAAGAAAGCGTCTGCCGGCCGGAGGAAAGTGTCTGTCGCGTCTGATGGCCAGAGGGAAGTGTCTGTCGCGTCTGATGGCTGGAGGGAAGTGTCTGTCGCGTCTAAGCGCGGCCACCAGACGCGACATACACTTTCCTTCGGCCACCAGACACGACAGACACTTTCCTCCGTCCACCAGACGCGACAGACAATTCCCTCCGGCCACCACACGCGACAGACACTTCCCTCCGGCCACCAGACGCGAGAGACACTTTCCTCCGTCCACTAGACGCGAGAGACACTTCCCTCCGGCCACCAGACCGGACAGACACTTTCCTCCGGCGAGCAGACACGGCAGCCACTTCCCTCCTAAACATTTTTAAATGGCCAATTATCATACTTGTGGCTAACATTTTTATTTACTTGAACATGAATAAGCAATGAATTAATTTTCATAATTTAACGATTCATATCTAAAGTGTCAACTACTATGTAACTCCATAAACACAAATACTTTAATTTAACAAAATTTAAGTATTCATTATGGGAGAGAGGAATGGTGAAATCGCTATGAATGGTGTCACGGTATGGAATGGCTGTCTAAAGGTGAATATAAATGACAGGGAAATATTATAGTATTACTATATATATATATAATTTCAGTATATAAATTCAGTATTTTAAAATAATTTTTTTTTTTTTTTTTTTTTTTTTCTGTAAAAAGTTAATCTGTGTCCACTCATTATTTCCAATTAATGACACTATTGAAAAGAAAGAAAAAGTAGAAAGTTATGACCCGTTAAACAGTGTATGATATATACATAAATCACTACGCTTTTTATTTTTTATCCACTTTTTACTGTTTGAAATATTTCATTGTTGTAGTTTCACAACCGGTTGGCGTATTTTAGCGAGTGTAGTTTGATGCTTAATTAACTCTATTGTTGCAACTCGTATACAGTTGTAATCATATATTTTTTTTCAACGTATTATAATCAAAATTTAATTAAATCGGTATTTTTCCGTTAGCTGAGTGAACTTTACGCCAATAGCAGCTTTTATTTTTGTTTAAGTAAATTAGAAACAGTGCTTTCATGTTGAAATAGAATATTTTTTGTTTATGCTATTATTTCTCATCATCCCTTAATTTATCAATTTTCATATACCCGAGTAAAATAATACCATAGAATATAATGTGAGAAAATTAATAGTTTAGAAAGCGAGCAAATCAAGTTTAAATTTAAAAAAAAAGAAGGAGCCATAACCGTCTGATCGTTTAATATAATTTAATAGTTATGAAACAGATTACTATCTCAAACTGTTAGAAAAGAGATAGTAAAATGTTGTCTGTCATAAGATTTTAATGCATTACAAGTGGCGAGAGAAAAAAAAAATTAACGAGGCCTGTATGTGTCAAGATAAAAAGTTCCGTTAACGAAAACTTGATATAAATTTTATGCGTCTATTAACAACAGTATATTTTATTAATCATGCAAAACACTTTGCTTAGCCAAATTTAACAAGCACAGCTAAATTTAGTTAAGTATTTTTAAAACTGGATATTTTCTTAATCAATTGCGTATAGATACATATTTTATGTTATTTGAAACATATGCAGTGGAAAGTTTTACACTTGGAAATATCGCTCATACAAAACACAATATTTTTACTTTGACTATTTTATGTTTATATGTACTTATTTTTATTAATACAAGTAGTGAGGCATCTAAAAAAACAATGTTATTTGTTAATTATTCTGTCGTAAATATCTTACATAAAAAGTTTGTAAAATATACCGATTTAATAAGTCAGTTTTAACGAGCTAGTCTTTTCTAAATTTCATATTATTATTACACAATTTTTAAAATCTATTTTCAGATATTAAGGAAAAAAAATAGATTGAAGTAGGATTTTTCTAGATTCATAATTTGGAGTATAACGAGTTAAAAAAACCTTTTAAAATATAATTTAGCTAAATAAATCTTTTATTCACTTTATATTAAAAAATTTTAACACAAATATAATTCCCGCTATTAAGTTACAAATTTTGAAACAACTATTCTGTCTAAAATAATTTTGTAGGTTATTGTGTGATATAAAAAATAATTTACTAAACAAGTAACTCAAGTTAGATTTATAGAAAAAAGCCATAACGGTTCATTGTTCAATATAACTTGATGATTATGGAAGAGTCTCCTATCTCAAAATGCCTAAAAAAAAGAAAGAAAAACATGTGATACCTCGCAATATTTTAGTTCGTTCCAAATAGAAATAGAAAAAAGTTTTATTGCAATAAAAAGAAGAGATAGTTGCATAGACTTAAATAATTGTTTATCTTGTTAAAAATATATGGAAGCATTAGTTAACATTGTATTAAAATATTTAATTTCCATTACACTGTAATTGAACGATAATTACAAGTGAAAATTTTGCTTTTCAATCCGATAATATTTTTGGGAAGTGGGTATGTAACTGTAACCTACGACAGTGATTTCGTGCTATTAAGAATAATTAAACTGGCAGTAACTTTTCCGCGAAACTTTCCCACTTAAATATGTGGGCTAAATTTCACTCCTCGAATACGGGGGTGGATGATTACGCGCGTTAAGGCAGGACGTGCAATATTAAATTTTACGATGTGAATCGAATTACGAGCTTTGTCACCGTTGTCATATTAGGTGATTATCGTCGCGTTATTAAAAACTTTAAAATCAGAAGAGGATACGGAAAAGAATGTGCATTGTTTTAAATACCCTGTTGTTTTAACCACAGTAGTGGGATCCAAATAATTTAACAACCGGTTCTCTACTCTAATAAAATTTTCAAGTATATATAAAAAAAAAATGATGTATCATACTTGAATTATAAAACACCTTCCACTAAAATAGGAAGATTGTTAAAGTTTTTAATCTTTTGATACTGTGAATAAAATTGTGTTTGGGCATGCTATTTCCCCCAACGCAACCCACCGATCAAAATACAACGTAATACAAAAAGCCGAATACAAAACAGCAGACATTCAAGTTTCTTTTTAAAATTGTAAGAAGTTAGATACTAACATCCCTAATTGTTCAAAGAACGCAAGATATTGCTGAAGTCGCCGCTGTATATTGTGTGAATACTAACATCTTGATTGTCATGAATTCCTCTTTATACGCTTCTTTGGCGAAAAAAAAATTTCTAGCTATTTCAAAGTTAATCTGAAATATTCCCTTTAAATTGGCTCCTATGGATCGTAGAGGCTTGATTTCTAGTTTTTTTTGAAGATCAAAAAGTTGGCATGTGTGACATCGTAATAACGTAGTATAAGGTAACCTACATATTTTTGACACAACACTCTCAAAAATGAATACTCAGATTTCAAGAAATTTTCTTCGTTTTTGACGAAACGGTTTCCTGGGAAATGCTTCGAGCGAACATTTCGTCAAATCGAGTAAATTTGTATCCTTAAAAATGTGAGGAAATTAGTTTCGTCTAATTGTTTGTTCAAACCTTCCAATAAAAGGTTGGTACTGCCATCTATTGGAGATTTTTAAGGCATCTTTAATTGACTGGGGAAAAAAAGTACGATACACTTCTTTTAAGTCTTCGACGGGGTACGAACTCGGGTGTGGTATCTTTGGCTGCGTCCTACTCCAGGAAGGCATTGAATGATTTTGATTTTAAATGTATCTATGGGATGTTGATGTGTGTTTATATTTTTTAGAAGTATTTTTATCGGTGCTGTTATAATTTTTGCATGTTTTAATTAATAAGGCTAGATTATTATTATGGTTTTTCTATGGTAATAAATAATTAGAATATGGCTTGATTAATATAATTTATTAGAGAAATTTCCTTTGTTCAATGAATGATTTAGAGTATGTTCTAGTTAATTTGTTGATCAGAAATAATAAATTTTGGTGGAGGGTTAGCGGATAAGATTACTGTTACGGATAAGATTACTGTTACGGATAAGATTAATTTTAGCGGATAAGATTACTGTTTATAGAGCGGAAAGAATCAATTATACATATTTTAAATTTGATTGTTATATGAATATATTTCTTAAATAAAAATAAGCTCCTAAAATTTGTATTTATTTTTTTTATTTATATATATTTTTTAACCATTGGGAAAACGTTGCTTTCGGTCGAAAATGGACCAAATGATGTTCGCATTTTACTGTTTTAATCGTTTTTAACGAAATTCTGTAACTTTAGAAGGATTTTTTAAGCTTTTTTAAGGAAATTCTGAAACTTTAGAAAAATTTATCTTTGAATAGGCAATAGAAATGCATAAAATCGTTACAAAAATGTTAAAATTACAAAAAGGATAGACTCAAATTATCAGATACGAAAAATAAAGTAGAAATTTGGTACTTTCGTGTTATAGCGGCCCCCAAGGATGAAATACTTTTGTTTCTGTTTTTGTTAATATATTGTAAATTTGGTATTTTCGTGTAATTTTTTTTTTTTTTGAACGATTTTGTAACAACAAAAATAATCTGGCCGGGAATGGGGAAATATTTTTGTCAAATATTTGAGATTTTCCATTTAATCGAAAATCACTTAATTTTGAGACGAAATGATTGTCAAAAATAAGGAAATATAGCTCAAGAATTCCGGAATCGTCAAAAGTGAGAGTTTTATTTTTGACAGCGAGGAAATAGTTTCGTCAGATATTTGAGGATCCGCGTTTCGTCAAAAACCACGTGACTCTGTGACGAAATGATTGTCAAAAATAACGAAATGAGGCCTAAGGATTGCGGAATCGTCAAAATTGAGTGTTTTATTTCTGAGAGTGAATGTAAAGACCTCCATCTTTAATTATTGCGCTTAAAAGTGAGGGAGCCAACAGAAGGACCTAGCTATTTAGACCTTGCTGTCTAGAAGCTTGGTGTCGTAAGATTCTAAATTCATCAGATCTAAAGTGATATGAATTGAACATTTATGTATTCTGCGTTGATTGTTTCTGGAATACGCAACAAAATTGCCTTCTGTAGCTGCAGCATCCGATAAAAGAAAGAATTTTATAAAATGTTCGATTATGTTGCATCTCTCATTTTAGGATGTTGGCTTCATTCTCGAAACTATAAGTATATTCCACTTTAAACCTCATCGTAGTGATCTACAGGCAGTATATCAACTGCCTCCTTGTATAACAGCTGCCGCCGTGGCAAGGTTAGATTGATCTAGTGCTCTAGTGATTTCTTTTCTTAATTGATTTTGCGTCTTGTGCAGGATTTTGCTATAATAACGCAGTTGTTACCATAAGATTGGCTATCACTATGGCTGATTAATATTTGATTGTTGTTGGTGTGAAGAAGTCTTTTCTTCCGAGGTGGCTGATGCTTGATAGCAATGATGATTCTTATTTGAGGAAGTATTGTTTTGTGGTGAAGAATTTGCCAATGAATCTGCATGTGCATTCTGATTGACAGTTTTAGGTTGATTGGAGTTAGCCATCAAGGTATCTATTATATTTGTTGCATGCCGGCACATGGACACAATATCATGAAGTTGTTGCTCCATGTCTTGTATTTTGGAAGCATTATTATGCATGACATCAACGAGGGCCTGGATGTCATGGTGTTTGATAACGTTATTTGTTAGATGGCTATTGATGTTTTTAAATTCATTAAGTTTCTTTTCCCCTAACGAAAAGAAGATGTTTCAAAACATTAATGTGATGTCTTGTAGAATCTTTCGATTTTTTAATTTTTGCCAGTACTTTCCTAATATCTTTGATTTTATGAGAGGAAAATTTTAATAAGTTCTGATACTTAGAAATTCTGGTCAGTGATTTTTCAAATTTATTTATTATTTCAGGAATCGTTATTGGCTCTTCCGATGAGTACAGCTACACTGCAAAAAATAATTGTTGATTTTACAGTATAAAACTGGCATCCCAGCTGCCAGTATTATACCGTAAAATTAACAGTATTAAACAGTAAAAAAAGTAGTAATACGCTGCCGTGCAAGCAGTAATACGCTACCGCGCATGCGCGGTAGCGTATTATGCACTAATGATCTGCACTAATGATTATGCACTAATGATCAATGCACTATGTTAATATGCACTGCATATTCTACAGTAAGTATCTTGTACTGCACCGCACTGATGTATATAAATTTAAATATGTTACAAAGAGTATAACATCATTAAAACAGATTGCAAGCGATTTTCGTTTACAGACCATAATGTAACCGAATACTTTTGATTGCCCCTGTAAATGAACTATGAATGATGCACACTTGAAAATGAATACCGAACTTGTTACGGTATACTACAATACCATATTTTAATTATCTGGATAGCCGGTTATTTTTTTTTTGAGTTAGTGCGCGACTAGACAGACGACCAGACAGACAGACAAACGGGCAAACTGAATTCATAAATACTTTTCGACTGTGCTGTAAAGTGTTACAAATAATATTTTTTATTTAAAAACATCTAAATTTCCATCAAACATGCTTTTATACGATGAATAGAAACGAAATTGCAATAATTCCCGAAAATGACGCCATTTTGAATAACTGCCGCCATCTTGAATTCCCCGCACTTTCCGCGATGCCTCCCCTTCTTATATGCTTTGTATTAATATAGAATAGATACTGACCAAACGGTATAACTGTATCACGATTTGCAGTTTTTTCACTCCTAGCACCTGGACTACATGTAATTTTTGAGTTGATGAGTAATAAATTATTATCGTAATTCTACGATTACTTTAATGTTTACTTGGCGTTTCCGTATCTACACATTTGACTGCATACATACTCAACGAAAGGTAAAACAACCTTTACAGGCATCGGCGGTACAACTGAATGAAATTCTGTAGTACATACCCGATTAAAAAATTATGAAAAAAAAATGCCGATTTAATTTTTAATTAACTGCAATTTTTAATTTTAAAAAATGTTTTAAGGAAATGCGAGTGTAGTATGTCAGAAGCCGGTTTCAAAACCCTTCGGATAATAACCTCATACATTGTTGTGCGTTTTGAAAATTCATAGAAAAAGGGATGTTGACAACAGAAATAATAAAGATCGACCAGTGGATCCGTGCGAGGATTTCGCACTGCAATCCAAATTTTTTTACCACGTAGTATTTTTTGTATGTAGATTTAAACTTCTAAAGAAACATTACGAATAAAAATGCCTTTAAAGTACATTGGTACAGATGTCGCAAACGCACCGGGGTTTCTTTTTGGTGCCAAAATGGCGATTTTTTGCCTTGCGGCGTAACCTGGTGACTTTTGCTTCGTATGGCAACTGCAAATTTTATTATGAAATGAAATGTGTATGTAAATAAATTAAAAATAAAACAATATAAAAATAATTAATTAATAAAATTAAATATGTGTAATAAAAATAATGCGTTTGTTAAATAAAATTGTGTGTAATAATAAAATTAAATGTGTGTGTTCTAAAATAAAATTGTAATTATAAAATAAAACTAACATGTTTTCGCAAACTAGGCCTAACAGGTATCTGAAAATGGGGTTTTCTCACCAAAATAGAACCACAAAAAATTGCGTCAACCCTGGTGTGTCTGCGATTTCTGTTCCCTAACATTAATCAAGCCAGAATATCAGCTTATTTATTCTATCAAACTTACAAAAGGCACGCGTGAGAGAGAAAAAATAATAACAATCGTAATTTAACTGCATTAGAGGACGACATCATCCGTATCGGAAAAAAAAGGGACAATTTATGGTGTTTTTTTCTCCTAAACGTTGCGATTTCAATTTTGCTTTTTAATCATAAATATAAAGTAAACACGTGCGGAGATGTCACACTTTGTCGATGACACGTCGTTCTGCGTTTCGTATTTCCTTAGAAAAAGGATGTTGACAGGAGAAATAATATAGATGATTATTAATATTTGTGGACTCGTGCGAGGCCTCTCACGTTGCAATCTTTGAGATTATTTACTGATACGTTTACTCGTTCATTTTTAATTAAACGCATTTCTATTACTAAACAACGCATTTTAACAAAATTGAATGTATTATGTCAACAAAATTTCGACTGATATTTTGTTCTGCGTTTTGTATGTGCATAGAAAAAAAAATGTTGACATCAGAAAAAATATATAAGATTTATGTCTGGAAGTTATGAAAAACGTAAAATTTAAAAAAACGTGTAAACAAGTATTGGGTGTTGTATAAAATTATACAGAACATAAGAAAGATTAAAAATACTTTTATTTTTATTTATATTTTTTGAACTACTTCATATGAAATTACACGACATTTGAATACATGAAATTGGATTCATGAAAACACAGATTATATATTATATTTACATTCTAAAATTTAATATAAATATGTTTACTGCTACATCCACAAAAAAAAAAAATTAACCAGACATAAATGTTTTCGAAACAAAAAAGAAATACCTTCAATTTTAACTTCAATTGAAAATTTGTTTTAAATATCTGCAAATTAAGATTTAGTATGTGCAAGAATTCTTAAATATGTCGATAAATTAAGAATTTTTCTGTTAAATTTAAGATAGTTTGAGTAATGAAGAGCTTCTATATCACTCTTAGCAATATAAAGTTATTAATTATTTTAATTCTCAAACGCAGATATTTTTTTTATATCATAACAAGAATAAAAGTACCTATTTTTAAAACATACTTTATTTTATTATCAGTAAAAACAAATTGTGTTACTTTAAAGTGTGTGATTGCAATTATAAGAAATGTCAAAAATTACAAGTTCTTTTGCCTTTTTTTCGACTTTTAGCAGATTTTTTGAACCCATTAGAGTCCTGCATAGGTTCGGGTAACCCGTCCCGCCCCAAATCTCAGTCTGATGACGCTAAGTTGATCCTAATTTTTTCGTTTCGGGTTGGGTTCAGGTCGGTTTCGGGTTAGATTTTGACTCTTTCGGGTGGGGTCCGAGTTGACCAAAATTTTCAAAAGAAAGTTCAAAATATTTTTCAATTAAAACAAAATATATATTTGTGAATATTAATGAGTGTATATTTGTTTAATTTTCTGCAAAGAAAATAAAACATGGTATTAGATATATAATGTAGAGTATTTTTTAATTGTATTAAATTATGGATCGAATTTCGTTCACTTCCGGTTGGGGTTTGAATATTTCGTGTTGGGGTCGGGTTTTGGGTTAACGAAAGTTTTTCTTTTGGGTTCAGTTCGAGTTTCGTGTTGACTTTAAGCAGAAATTTCGGATTCGGGTTGGGTACAAACCGACTCGTGCAGGACTCTAACCTCCATCCCTTAAGGTGTTTCTCAAATGATCTGCTCAAGAACGCAAAACTTTCTGACACATTTTCTGACTCATTTTTAAACGCAAAGGCATAAAATTAGTAGGCATGACTATTAAAGTGATTTGGAATCGAAATGAGTTTTCCATTTTTTCATAAATAAATTACTTATCGAGTTATAAGCGATTCGTGTCACATGACGACACTTTTTTCCCCTTTCTCGCGCTGCCGGATCAAGAATTCGGTTTAAAACGCCGACTTTAACAGTATTTTCTGAAAGATCTTCTGCTTTTACCAAAAAGTGGAAAACGTCTTTCGATGACACAGTTTCTGAATATGAACACCTACGAATTTCATGCGTTTCCGAACAAAAATGAATTAAAAAATGTGTCTGAAAGTAGCCTTTTTGGATTTAAGAACAACCTTAATTTATCAAATTTCGAACACCCATTCAAACACCTAAAAAACTCTCATAGAATATAATGTGAGATAATTAATAGTTTAGTAAGCAAGCAAATCAAGTTAAATTTAAAAGAAAGAGCCATACCGATCTGATCGTTTAATGAAACTTAATAGTTATGAAGCAGATTACTATCTCAAAATGTTAGACAAGAGATAACAAAATGGTGTATGTCATAAGATTTTAAAGCATTGCAAGTGGCGATGGAAAAAAAAATGTTAACGAGTCCTGTATGCCATGATAAAAAGTTCTGTTAACGAAAACTTGATATAAAGTTTATGCATCTATTAACAACAGTATATTTTATTAATCATGCAAAACACTTTGCTTAACCATATTTAATAAGCACAGCTAAATTTAGTTAAGTATTTTTTAAAATGCATATTTTCTCAATCCATTACGTACAGATATAATTTTTATGTTTTTTGAAAGATATGCAGTGGAAAGTTTTACATTTGGAAATATCGCTCATACAAAACACATTTTTTTTTTAAAATTTTGAATAGTTTAAGTTATGTATACTTATTTTTATTATTAAAAGTATTGAGACATTTAAAAAAAAACAATGTTATTTGTTAATTATTCTGTTGTAAACAATCTTACAAAACCGCCTGTAAAATACCGATTTAATAAATCAGTTTTAATGAGCTACACTGTAAAAAAAAATGCGGAAAAGCTTCCGGTAGGAATAGGATTTCCAGTTGCCCGTATAGGTAAGGAAACTTTTCCGAAACAACACGGAAAAAAAACCGAAAAAAAACGAAAGTTTTTTCTTTCCGTCAGGAAACTTTTCCCGTTTGATTCAGAAACTAATCTTTAGACACAGAATAAATTCCTGGGTCTTACGGAAATCTTTCCATTCACATAAAGAAACGTTTTGGAAGAATGGAAGAATAGATAGAAAGTATTCCGTTTAAAAAAGGAAAACTTTCCATTCACATAAAGAAACGTTTTGGAAGAATGGATGAATAGATAGAAAGTATTCCGTTTTAAAAAGGAAACTTTTCCGAATCAGTCAGTAAACTAATCTTGAAAAAATTAAAAATTCCTGTGTAGAATAGAAACTTTTTCTTTGCTTTACGGAATTTTTTTTCATTATGATCGGAAAAGTTTCTGTATTGTAAAGAAACTTTTGTTTTGAAGAGTAGGAACATTAACAGATGAAAATATTGCTTTTGGACACCGTTTTGATTTCCTTTTATCTCAATTAAATATTATTAAGAACTTTTTTGAATACATACACACATTTTAAGTATTTGTTATCATAAAATGCATTACATGTAATGCATTTTATGATAACAAAATGCATTTTATGATACGAAATGTGTGTATGTATTCAAAAAAGTTCTTAGTAATATTTAATTGAGATAAAAGGAAATCAAAGTCTATAGTCTTTTCTAAATTTCATATTATTATTACACAATTTTTTAATTTTTTTTTCAGATATTAAGGAAAAAAATTAATTTGGAGTATAACGAGTTAAAAATCCTTTTAAAACATAATTAGCTATACATATAAGTTTTTCTTCACTTTATGTTAATTTTTTTAACACAAATATAATTTCAGCTATTAAGTTACAAATTTTGAAACAACTATTCTGCTAAAATAATATTGTAGGTTACAGTGTGATATAAAAAAAAAATTATTAAACAAGTAACTCTAGGTATATTTATAGAAAAAAACCATAACGTTTCCATTGTTCATCAAAACTTGATGATTATGGAAGAGTTTGCTATCTCAAAATGATTTAACAAAAAGAAGGAAAAACATGTGATACCTCGTAATATTTTAATGCGTTCCAAATAGCAATAGAAAAAAGTTTTATTGTAATTAAAAAGAAAGTATATTTGGTTATAGTTAAATAATAATTTGTCTTGTTAAAAATATATAGAAGTATTATTTAACATTATATTAAAATATTTAATTTCCATTACGCTGTAATTGAACGATAATTACAAATTAAAATTTTGCTTTCAATCCGATAATATTTTCTGGGAAGTAGGTATTATATCTGTAACCTACGACGCGGTGATTTCGTGCTATTAAGAATAATTAAAGTGGCATTAACTTTTCCGCGAAACTTTCCCACTTAAATAGGTGGGCTAAATTTTCCTCCTCGAATACGAGGGTGGAGGATTACGCGCGTGAAGGCAGGTCGTGCGATATTAAATTTTACGATGTGAATCGGATTACGAGCCTTGTCGCCGTTGTCATATTGGGTGATTATCGTCGCGTTATTCAAAACTTTCAAATCGGAGGAGGATACGGGAAAGAATGTGCATTGTTTAAAATACCTGTTATTTTAACCAGTAGTGGGATTCAAATAATTTAACAACCGGTTCTCTGCTCTAATAAAATATCCAAGTATAAAGAAGAAAACAAAATGATGCGTCATACTTGGATTACAAAACATTTTCCAACAAAATATGAAGATCGTTAAAAATTTTAATCTTTTGATACCGTGGATAAAACTGTGTTTGAGCATGTTGTTCTTGACAAAGCAACGAACCGATCAAAATTTCTGTCAGAAAAGGGATCAAACTAACATTATACAGAAAGCCTAATACAAAAACAGCAGACATTCAAGTTTCTTTTTAAAATTGTAAGCTGTTAGCTATTAACATCCCTAATTGTTCAAAGAACGCAAGATATTGCTGAAGTCGCTATATATTGTTAGAATACTAACATCTTGATTGTCAAGAATTCCTATTTATACGCTCCTTTGGCGAAAAACACTTGTAGCTATTTCAAAGTTAATCTGAAATATTCTCGTTAAATTGGCTCCCATGAAGATTGACCTCTAGATTTTTTGAAGACCGAAGAGTTGGCATTTGTGACATCGTAATAAAGTTGTATAAGGTCTTAACTTACAGAATTTTGTCACAATGTAAAGACCTCCATCTTTAACTGCATAGTACTTAAGGGAGCCAACAGAAGGACCCAGTTATTTAGCTCTTGTTGTTTATAAACTTAGTATTGTAAGGATTTAAATTTATCAGATCTAAAGTGATATTAATTGATCATTTATGTATTCTGAGTTGATGGATTTTGGAATACTCAACAAAATTGCTTTCTATAGCTGCATCCCACCAAGGAAAGAGTTTTATAAAGTGTTTGATTATGTTGCATCTCTCTTTTTACGATGTTGGAATCATTCTCTTCGATACATTTATCCATAACAATGACGAAAGTCTCACAATATGTATGCACAGTTTTTGTCCAAACTATGGCAACCCACAATCCAGAACTTAATAATACTCGCCTTGCTGAGTTCGAATAGATGAGTGAGGATGAATAGACGAGTATTGTTAACTTCTGGAATGTGGGTTGGCATAGTTTGGACAAAAACTGTGCGTCTTTCGACATTTTTATGTATAAACGCATTCTACCTATTAAATAACTTTCCAGAAGCAGCGCCATCTATGAGAAATTTTTGGAACTATTTTTGTTATTTGCTTAAACAAAATTTCAGATCATAAGAAGCATTTTAGTCCAAACTTAACTCTTTTACGCCGATTGCTTGATCTTTTATTCAAATTTAAACTGTGCCAAGGATTTTTGGGACACACTGTATATCATGATAGATATCACGTTATATATCACTGAATCCTGGGTGAAGCCCACCGGAGCTTATAAATACTGCGCACCGGAGCGGCCATTTTCTGGCTTATGATTGTATATATAGTTTTATACGCTTGGCAAGTAAAATTTTCTGAAAACTCCCCCACCTCTGATTATAAATGTTTTTGCTATCTCTTCATTTATTAGATATTATCTTATAGAAATATTTAAAATATATTTAAATTTCCCTTTGCTGAAATAAAAAACACTAAAGTTTGCAAATAATGTATGAAATACAAACATGTTGATGGAGGGGAGAAGGGATTACGCTAACTTTGTTAGTACTGCAGAATATACTAGGGCTCCGCTACTTTTTCTGTTAAAAAATAAGCCCTGGTTGTAAGCATACATCTAAAACGCGGTTTGGAAATTTCATATTCGGCAGCGGTAAGAGGAGACACCCTGTTTGTATTTGTATGTATGTATGTGTATGCTGTCGAATTGATTCATTGCTATTTCTCAAAGTCACATTTTCACGAACTAATGTGTGCGAGTGCGGCGATAGTGGTACCCCCATGCATTATTACTTCTCCTGCCCACTGACTGTTGCTTGGCATCTTAGGCCTGCTCCTTCTAACCCACCTCCTTCTTGGCTGCTGAACATAATTACACGTCCCATCTTAACTCATAAACTTTCAGAAATTTACAAATCACTAACAGTCCTATCTAACATAACTTAATCATTCAAAACAGTTTTCTTTCTCCATAAATTAATAATAATAACTCGCTTATTTTAGTCATTAATGTAATCATTCCATCATTTTTTATCTGCTTAGCTTTCTCCATTTAACTATTTTGCAGCTTAATTGTTTCTCTCATCCGGAAGTAATGTTCTCTTCCTAGCAGGGGCTGAGTCCCCATTAATTTATTCTTATCGGGAACCGCAAGTTTGGTCAGCAAGCAACGTATCGTCACCTCTAACACGAAGTGCATCCAGCCTCCATCCAGTGTGAGGGTTTCAGCGCAATTGTGTGGCGCTCCTTGTCGCGTGGGAATCTCACACTGGCACCTCCACATCTCAAGTGTCGTTATTTACGAACTGTACAATCGGTACAGTCTTACCTAAGAACTGCACCCTTCTACTAAATTAGCGGACTGTACAACTGGTGCAGGCGCACCTGTGGACCTCGTCCACCCTGTCTGTCGCTCCTTGTCGCGTAGGAACGCGGGTTCCAGCGACAGACCCTGTATTTTTTTTTTTTTTTTTTTTTTTTTTTTGTCTTTAGTTCCTGCCACCTGTCGCGTGGGGCTTTGCCCGGCAGGACCAGCCACTGGCGTAGTTTGTACTGCCACGTTTAATCCCTGCGTGCCGGGGAGCTAGCCGGGGAAGACATTAAACGCTCAACGGCTGGGTTCGCCCTCAGCCGAGTGGTCTTCCTCAGGCATTAAAATTAAAAAAAATGATATATATAATTTAAAAATAGTGGGTTTTTTGAATTTCAAACTTCGTTCTGTTTCATGTATTCAGATACTTTTAAGAAAATAGAACATTTCATCTCTTTTAAAGTTAGATGTAATTATTATTTCTTATAAGCCTTTCAGGATTTTTCTCTTTTTTTTAAAAAAATATGCATAAATTTGTGTTTCGTAATCAAGTAAGGAAGCAACTTTCATTTAAAAACAACCAAATATTAATCTCAATAATCTAATTATTGGCAATACTGGAAAATTGAAAATATATTGATCGTAATTCTATGCGGATCCAAGTCCAAATCATAATAACTTTTCAAAGAAGGCATGGGTAAATAAACATTGATTTTTACAATGTAATTGAAATGGCCTACATTTTTTGTCTTTAATTTAATGTTAGTTTGAGTTTTAAAATTATTTCCGAATTTTCGTCTTTGAGGAAACATTTATTTATTATTAGTGTTATTTAATGCTTTGGAGTAAAGGACTGAAAGGCAAATTTCTGAGTTTCATAATATTGCGAGGATCTCACGTAAGCGAATTCTCCCGTATAGGATCACTATGGATCCTACATTTCTATCATTTCGGACATGAAACTGTAAAAAGGGAAGGATTGAACGAAATAAGTTTATAGCTGATACGGGAAGAAAATAACAATAAAATAACTAACTCCTTGGTTCTGGCTTAAACAGTCAAGAATTATTGAACAGTTGATTTTTACGCTTCAGTTAATCTTTATGAAGATCCATATGTTGTTTTATATAAACAAATTATTTTTGTAGGAATTTTAAAGGATTACCTCTATTAATTTTAATTAAAAAAGTTATAGAGTTTCAGATAAAGATAAAATAAAGATTGATTTGATTGTTGCAAAGCTGACACACACACACACACACACACACACACACACACACACACACACATATATATATATAGATATGTATGTCGCAAAAAGACTTTTAATGGATTAGCGTTGTCTTTAATAGTTATAGATTTCTTGAATATATAGATTGTGAATTCTTCAAATGTTGTCAATTGAAATTACTTTTATTGTTTTAATTAATCATATTAATATCAATGAAATACCAAACTAATAATCTGATTTAAGTCTGAGTTACATTATGTAAAAAAATATATTGTTTGTTGTATATGTATATTTGTTTAATCCAGCTATTTTTCCTGATTCTTACCAAATATTAATCTCAATAATCTAATTATTGGCAAGACTGGAAAATTGAAAATATATTGATCGTAATTCTATGCGGATCCAAGTCCAAATCATAATAACTTTTCAAAGAAGGCATGGGTAAATAAACATTGATTTTTACAATGTAATTGAAATGGCCTACATTTTTTGTCTTTTAGTTAATGTTAGTTTGAGTTTTAAAATTATTTCCGAATTTTCGTCTTTGATGAAACATTTATTTATTATTAGTGTTATTTAATGCTTTGGAGTAAAGGACTGAAAAGCAAATTTCTGAGTTTCATAATGTTGCGAGGATCTCACGTAAGCGAATTCTTCAGTATAGGATCACTATGGATCCTACATTTCTATCATTTCGGACATGAAACTGTAAAAAGGGAAGGATTGAACGAAATAAGTTTATAGCTGATACGGGAAGAAAATAACAATAAAATAACTAACTCCTTGGTTCTGGTTTAAACAGTCAAGAATTATTGAACAGTTGATTTTTACGCTTCAGTTAATCTTTATGAAGGTCCAGGAAATATTATTCACATTGCTGTGCTAGCAGAACAATAGTAATTTGAAGATATAAAGCACTATATATCCTACTTTTTCATGTATATTTATCTGGTGCATATGTTGTTTTATATAAACAAATTATTTTTGTAGGAATTTTAAAGGATTACCTCTATTAATTTTAATTTAAAAAGTTATAGAGTTTCAGATAAAGATAAAATAAAGATTGATTTGATTGTTGCAAAGCTGACACACACACACACACACACACACACACATATATATATATATATATAGATATGTATGTCGCAAAAAAACTTTTAATGGATTAGCGTTGTCTTTAATAGTTATAGATTTCTTGAATATATAGATTGTGAATTCTTCAAATGTTGTCAATTGAAATTTCTTTTATTGTTTTAATTAATCATATTAATATCAATGAAATACCAAACTAATAATCTGATTTAAGTCTGAGTTACATTATGTAAAAAAATATATTGTTTGTTGTATATGTATATTTGTTTAATCCAGCTATTTTTCCTGATTCTTACCAAATATTAATCTCAATAATCTAATTATTGGCAAGACTGGAAAATTGAAAATATATTGATCGTAATTCTATGCGGATCCAAGTCCAAATCATAATAACTTTTCAAAGAAGGCATGGGTAAATAAACATTGATTTTTACAATGTAATTGAAATGGCCTACATTTTTTGTCTTTTAGTTAATGTTAGTTTGAGTTTTAAAATTATTTCCGAATTTTTGTCTTTGATGAAACATTTATTTATTATTAGTGTTATTTAATGCTTTGGGGTAAAGGACTGAAAGGCAAATTTCTGAGTTTCATAATGTTGCGAGGATCTCACGTAAGCGAATTCTTCAGTATAGGATCACTATGGATCCTACATTTCTATCATTTCGGACATGAAACTGTAAAAAGGGAGGGATTGAACGAAATAAGTTTATAGCTGATACGGGAAGAAAATAACAATAAAATAACTAACTCCTTGGTTCTGGTTTAAACAGTCAAGAATTATTGAACAGTTGATTTTTACGCTTCAGTTAATCTTTATGAAGGTCCAGGAAATATTATCCACATTGCTGTGCTAGCAGAACAATAGTAATTTGAAGATATAAAGCACTATATATCCTACTTTTTCATGTATATTTATCTGGTGCATATGTTGTTTTATATAAACAAATTATTTTTGTAGGAATTTTAAAGGATTACCTCTATTAATTTTAATTAAAAAAGTTATAGAGTTTCAGATAAAGATAAGATAAAGATTGATTTGATTGTTGCAAAGCTGACACACACACACACACACACACACACACACACACACACACACACACACACACACACACCACACACACACACACACATATATATATATATATATATATATGTATGTCGCAAAAAAACTTTTAATGGATTAGCGTTGTCTTTAATAGTTATATATTTCTCGAATATATAGATTGTGAATTCTTCAAATGTTGTCAATTGAAATTACTTTTATTGTTTTAATTAATCATATTAATATCAATGAAATACCAAACTAATAATCTGATTTACGTCTGAGTTACATTACGTAAAAAAATATATTGTTTGTTGTATATGTATATTTGTTTAATCCAGCTATTTTTCCTGATTCTTACCAAGCTTTTTCTAGTTTTTGCCACTGCTCTTGCAAAAATACTATTTTTTTTTTTTTTTGGCACAATCACCAACTTTGCTATAACTCTTACATTTCCCGCATTTCGAATATAAATGTGTAACGAGGACAGAACTGAACGAAAAACTTTAGTCTGATAATGTTGTAAGTATACCCTACAGTATGTAAATTACTTTGTAAGGTTCTGATTATAGTCTTCGTATTTCCAATATAAATGCATAAGAAGGATGGGATTGAATGAAATATTCTTGAGCGTGATAATGTTATAAAACCCTTACACAGTACAAGTTCTTTTGTGGGATCAATAGTGCCCTTATATTCCCCGCATTTCGATAGAAATGTGTAACAAGGACAGGATTCGAAAAAAAAAACTTTTAAGTCTGAAAGTGTTGCAAGGACATTACAGTATGCAAATTCTTTTGTACGATTCCTATCATATTGTCATATTTCGAATATAAATGTACAACTAGGGTGGGATTGAATGAAATATTTTTAAGCGGGATAGTGTTGTTCAGTTCTTACACAAAACAAGTTTCTTTGTATGATCCTTATGCGCCAACATTTTTTCATTAAACAGATTTCGAACAAACAGGCACATCAGGAAAACAATCATTATGATTTTATTTTGATAAAAAAAAGAAAAAGAAAAAAAAAGATAAATTAGGGAAACTGACAATAAATAATAAAGATGTTTTTAAGCTATTTCATTTTTTAATTAAAGTTGAGAAATTATAAGAAACTAAGTAACAGAAAATAACAGGATTTGTGCAAAGAGAAATAGAAAGCATTTAAATAAAAACTACCTATCAACCTATATACGAAGAAAAATACAGCAGATATTTTTTTGAATTACTATTCAAATTCGAATCTAGAGTCAACATAAAAGTAATTATTTCGTCTTCAAATGTAAATTGGAGGATTAAAATGCTCAGACGAGCAAATCTATTATTAATGAGGAAGTTATAAATAATTTCGGAAGAAAATTATTAAATTAAATACAAACTGCGCTTTAAAAAAAGTATTTAAAAGCTAAGCTATAGGGGAAAATTCATTTTATAAACAAACTGAAACAAATACAAATACGATTGGATCTAGCTGAATCCTTTATTAATTTGTTCAAAGACAGTCACATGTTCATGTAATCCTTTGAAATTGCTTTTGCTTTATGAAATATGCAATCCAATTACAAACGATTTGTTTGGATGTTTTAATTCGGCGACAGGCTCTATATTTTATTTCCGTTAAAAAGAGTCTCGATTTATGCAATCAGTAGAATCGTGTTTCAACAGATGATTATAAAAGAGCTCTTTCCAAATAATTGATTATAAGAGTTTTTAGTAGAAAAATATTTATCAATTTGGAACGGTGTAAATGAAATTATGTTGCTACGATATTCTGATTAATACGTTCGATTTATATCGGGAGGTGGATGCAAACAATTCTACATCATAGAACGTCATTACATTTTTTATACTGTTCGAAAGTAAAATTTATTTAGAATACTAAACAGAATCAGTATTTAGCGTGAAAAAAATTAAATTTGCGATTTAATTTTTTACTTAGTATTTATGTTTTTTTTTAAATTAAAAAGCGTTAGAGAATCATAAAATAATATTTTTTCTCAAAATAATAATGTATATCAGCACACTTTGCCTAATAACGTCAGAAGTGTCATTCAGTTGGTAGCTTATTGTTGGTCATTTTGTTGTTTTTACTGCAATCCATATATTTAAAACAAAAAGCGCATTCTGACAAATTCCAACATTATTTTTGCACACGTAAAGGGTTTCTTTGCGCATGCTTCAACGTTCTTTTGAAGCCTTCCCCCCTCAGAAACGGAAAACCAGTTTAGCCTAGGGGGATTGAAAAGGGTTGATGGAAAACGGATGGAGGCGTAACCATTGCATTGAAAGCATAGACCTTCTAGTATATTTTTGCTCTGCGGTTGAAAGCTAAAGTTTTTTTTTTTTTTTTTTAAAGAACTCATGTTTTCACTACTAAATATACATATTTTCCCGAAAAATTTTAAACAGAGCTTGGATACAGTTATATTTATAACTGATTGAAATGTCAGAGAGTTCGGAAGATGAGAACTATTTTTATTACTAAAAGGCGGCAACGCGAAAACAAACAAAGAAAGAAAAAAGCGAGAAGAAAACATTTATTTTACAACTCGATAACAATATTTTTACACGGGCTGTAAAACCGTTTTATTTATTACCAATGAAGATTTCAAAGAGTTCTGACAAAAAGAACTTTTTATTCTAAAACTATGAAACGCCTCTCCGTAAAAAATACAACAAAATGAGCGCTTTGATCACTAAATATCAAAATTTTTCATTTTAAAATATAGTTTTATACAAAATGAAATTTATTATTATTATTATTTTTTAAATTTATTGTTGCGGATCCGGGCAAAGCCGGGCGGGTGTCTGACGGTTAATATTAGAAAACATATTTTGCTCTGGAGAATTTTTTGTTAAAATAATCTCAAAAAAGAATTTTTTTTTTATTTTTAAAATTCATAAGTAAATTATCTGGACACCTTTTGGTTACCACTGAAAATCGTTGATGTAAGGAGAAGTTTATAGCGTCGCAGCGCCATCTAACTGAAGGAATCTTTTTCTATATAATTATATACTACAGCCTTGTGTCATCATGATAACGTAAAAAATTCTGGACAGATTAGAACCAAATTCAGACAGTATATTTAGTCAGTATTCAGTCAGAGTGATCTTGAATCTTGAATGAGTTCGTTAATCAAGAAGATCCGATAATCCATTCCAAAATAACAGGCCTTGATAATCTGAATAACGTTACAATTAATGGGCTATGTTTCAGATCATTATCAATGCATGTTAAAGTTCTTTGATTTCAATAAAAATAAGTTTTAATAGTTCTTTATTTTTTTAGATGATACGTATTAAGAAAAACAATGTTATTCTTGGATGGTTTCGGTTCGAACCTTGTTTGAACGTCGAAAAAATATAGCATATAAGCACTTTTTAATCTATGATCTCAATAATTTTTTAACATTTGTGATATAATTACATCATGTCCATCCACATTTCATAAGTCAAATTCAAAATTTTTCTACAAATTACCTTTTTTTGACAAAATTTAGGAGTAAAACCAAATTATTCAATTTATATTAAATCTGATGTATGTACCTTAGAAAACATAAAAAGTAACCTATAGGTTACTTTTCAAATACAATCAATAATTAATATACTTTAATAATAACTTTCAGTTTAATGTTAATTAGAAAATTAGTAAGCTTCTCTAGAGCAACATAATCTCACAGAATCTGAATCTCGGTTCATTAACTGCACTATAAAATGATAAACACCAAAATCCTGGTTCAATTTGTATAACTTTTCCCCATAAAATAAGTTTAGAAAAAAAACCTGTATCAGGGTTCAACAATTTACCATAAAATTGGCTTAAAAAAATCCTGAATCATGGTTCAACCTTTCACCATTAGATTAGACTAAATAAAACCCTAAATCATGGATCAACATCTCACCATAAAATTGGATTAGGAAAAATCCTGAATTATGGTTCAACCTTTCACCATTAAAATGGATTAGAAGAAATCCTGAATTGTTGTTCAACCTTTCACCATTAAATTGGATTAGAAAAAATCCTGAATTGTGGTTCAACTTTTCACCATTAAATTAGATTAGAGAAAACCCTGAATTGTGGTTCAACGTTTAACCATAAAATTTGTTTAGAAAAAAACCTGAATCATTGTTCAATTTTTCACCAATATAGTGGTATTTTCAAAAGCACCATAAAAATGGTGAAACTTATCACCAATATCTTAGTTGCAGCTAAATTGCAGCTACTTTTCACCAGTTTTTTGGGGAAACGTCGAACTTTATTTTTAACAGTGTACAACTGCATAACACAAACCGCCATGTCTCCTTAACCAATGTCAGTTATTAACAAAAAAGATTGGAAAAGCTAATATATTTCATCAAGAAATTATGACTTAACCCAGAAACATTGTAAGTTTGAAATCCCCGATGTCAAAATATGCTTCCCGATGCATACGCATCATTTTATCTGCTCCAAATGTATATAAACATGTGTGTGAATGCATTTAAGAAAGCGATGCATGTAAAAAATGTATAAAACTACACCTTACGAACACTTTATTTAGCACCAGGAGTAAAACATTTTTTACCATACGAGAACACCACGAAACACATTATGAGCATTCAAAAGTTGTATTAGTTTTGCGTTCTGTATTGTGTTGCTAGGATTTGCAGTCAGTGAAGCAGGACAGTGTCTTCTAGCTTGAAAAAACTTATTAAATTGTGTTTGAAAAGGAGAAAATAGATTATTTGAAAAAGTCTTCAGTTTATATATTTAACATGAATGTCTTGTCTAGTTTTTAAGTGTCAAGTTACACTTGAAGAAATACTTCAGGTAATCTAGATGAATGTACACTTTTGTTTTAAATGGGATAGAATTTTAATTTTCAACAGATAGATTGAGAATGCTACTTAGAGCAGTTTAAAAGAATAAGAAATATAGTAAGCCAAATATTTCTTTGTCTTTATATAATATATTATGCTACAAAAATAATTTAGCATAAATATATTATTAACATTAAAATATTTGTATACTAAATACAGATGCACTTATTAAAGAATTAGATCTTTATATTATAAAATAAAAAATTAATAGGGATAAAAAACTCAAATGGAAGTTATATTTAAAGGATGCCTCGGTATTTGGTATAAAAAAATTTAATGCTTATAATTGTAATTGATATTATATATTATAATTAATTACATTATATTTTACTATATAATTTTATATATATATATATTATAATTTTGTAGCATAAAATATTATGAAAGACATTCAGAAGTTGTTGCCGAATATTTGGATGAAAGATAAAATGCTATCCCATTTAAAACTCTAGTGTAAATTATGAGAAAAGTACCTGTAACATTACTACAGTTTCTTAGTAGTGTTACAGATGTTTTCTTATAAATATTCTAACATTGTGAAAGTGAACATGCAAAAGAAATTTTTGTAATGCTACTAAAATTTTTTTTAGTAAACATACAGGAAAAGCACCTGTAATTATTACACATATTTTCTTAGTAAAGATACAATAGAAGTATGTAATACTACTAACCATTTCTTGGTAAAAATTAGTGCTCCCGATGCGATACGTATATCAGTTATACGTTTAACCGATATACGTATATACGTATAATACGTATTTAAGAAATACGTATACCCTAAAATATACGTTTAAACGTATCCATATACGTATAAGCGTATATCGGTTAAACGTATAATTTAAGTATACGAAAAATTCAATTATACGTATATTTTAAATACGTATTTACTTTTAATACCAATGGACCTCATCAGTATTACATCACAAAACGGGGAACAAGCAGGAAATCAGTGGTTTTAGCGAAATAATTTGCATAATATGTTTCATACATAGGATTTTGTTATTTTTCCCTATAAACGATTATTATAAGCATATAACGGAAGAAAAAACTTTTTGAGAAAAGAATGAGAATAGACACGTTTCAGATTTATTGTCACTTCTTGTTAAGTAAGTTTATTTTTCTTTTCTAATTTTTAAAAAATTCTTTATTTGTGAGTGCGTGTACTCAAGATTGCGTCCGGGTTCAAATGTTATTCTTTCGAAGGGGCTAACGTTTTCCACTCTGTGTTAATGTGTATAACGCGAGTTCATTTTTTTAATCATGACACTCATGGTATTATACAAGGTGTATGGACATTACGTTTAAGATTTTTTGTTAATTTTGACTAATTTAATTTTTTTGTGTGAAGTACTTATAAATTTTGATTTCTAATAGCCAGACAAATAATCGTCAATACAGATTTTAGAACGCAATCACACATGCATAAAATGACTTGCCTTCTCATTTCTTTTTTAATCTAGGACGTATTTTCAAAATATTTTAACACGGTGACTACCGGGTTAAAATTAACGGAATTTTATTTTATTCAGAAATTCCGAATTCATACTTGAAAATACTAATAGCAATATTTGCTTTATTTAATGACAGACATTTCGTGATTACATAAAAGAAAAAAAAACTTCTTTCGAAATTTCCGGTATTAATTCGTAATTTTGGATTAAAAGTGGAATGTCAAATAAGTGACCAAGTGACGACGCCACGTATACGTCCTCGGTAGCAACCGTGTTAAATAGAGAAAAAAAATATTCTTAAATACAATAAAAGTATGAGTGTGAAACTTCCCAGGAAATAGATTGGTCAGTGTCACTATAAGATAAAAAGTTAATGCATGCCTATGTTCTGCGGTCGCATTAAAAAATAATTTTTCCCGCGAAATGTCCACGCCATAAATCTAAAGAAGTTGTGTGTGGAGGTGTTACAGACATGCGAAAATTTGCTTTGGAGCTACCCGCTACCCATAGTAAAACATTTCATAATTAATAGCTTAGATTTAAGGGAGAAAAAAAGACTATATATCTCAACTGAAGAAAAAAAGTTTCGATTTTTAATTTTTTTTTTGGAATACCTTTACCGCTTGACAGGTAAATTAGGGACTTTCGTGGATCTTTGAACAAGTAATCACTATGGTCCACGTACACTACGAGAATGTGGGCCTCAGTGGGTGTTTCTCAATTTCTCTGATCCGCAGACCCGGTAGGTGCCATTTCCCTTTACTTCTGGCATCAAGGTTTTGGTTTTTCTGACGTCACTGGCGGTGCTAAGGTGCATTCTTCCAATGGGAAATAACCTTTTTTTCTGATTTAAAATAGTATTTATGCTAAAAAAAAAATTCGTTTCTTTGGTCATAGGAGAGCATATTTCTTCAAAATAAAACATTTTTCATTAGGCACAAAGTAAAGTATTTTTTTTTCTAGGAATAAAGCGATTTAGAGGAGATTTTTTTTCCTTCAGATGAAATAATCGTGTATTTGCTAATATGGGAGTTTGTATTGCTTGTTATCTTTGGTCGATCTTTGAAAGGGAGACGGGGGTGCAATGTAAACAATTATTTTCATTTCCTTTGACAGCAAGGGCAGTTTTCATTCACACGAAGCTTTAATTCCTTCTCAGAAAGAGAGATTTCCGGGCACATTTTCTAAATACGTGGCAAATATTTTCCAGCTTTTGTTAGTGCTTTTGGTCTTAGCTCTTTAAAATAATGCATTCTTTGCATTGATTTTGCAGAAAATTCCTAGTACTTATGCTATTGCAACATGTACTAATCGTTTGGATAAAACGCAAAATGTTCTATATCATACATTTTCGAAGAAATCTGATATAAAAAATTGATCGATCATTGCATCCAAAGGAACAGATAATAGCTTTAGAAAAATCATGCATCAAGCACAGATTATGTAACACTTTTCAACTCTTCAAAAATACTTTTATAAATCTTTACTGTTTAATTAGGTCTGATGTCTAAAGAGAAAAATTTGTACAAAGGCATAACACATTTTAAAATGCCATTTCAGGAATTACTAACAATATTCGAAAAAATATCGAATTCTTTTTTGCACCCCTGTATATGATCTATAGATTTGTATATAAACTATGTATACAAATTACTAATAATATTACTATTACTATACATACAGCGGCATAAATTGCTAAAATTTAGTTCAGTTAGGGAGGGCATAGCACAGTTGAAAATTCACCTTCAGCAATTTCCGTTGATAAACGCACATGTATTCGAGTATTTTGTGCTGCCTTGTGGGTAATCCATAGAATTTATACATAACAAGTAATAGGCAAAAATTCGTTACATTTAAAAAACAACTAAAATCGCACTTCAAGAAATTATTAATAACTGACAGTACTTTAACCGAATACTTTTGAGTATTTCTGTAAATGAACGATACATTATATGACAGTAAGCGCCTTGTAGTGCACCTATGTGATCAATTTGAATATGTATAAAATATTGAAACATCTTTAAAATAAGCTGCAAACGATTTTTCCCCATAGACCGTAATGTAACGAATTCTTTTCAGTGCTGCAATAAAGGTATAAGTGCTATGCATACAATATTCTATAGTAAACCTCTTATAGTGCACATGTTATATATGTCAATTTTAATATGTTTGAAATATTTTAACATCATTACAATAAGCCGCAAACGATTTTCCCCATAGACCGTAAAGTAACGGAATTCTTTTGAATCTCCCTGTAAAATAAGTTGTAAGTGCTACACACTTAATTTTCAATACCGAAGATGGCATAATAAAGCTCAATAAGATATGTAAATTGCATAACAATCCGAGTATATTTACGGCAGTTAGAGCACAGACAGACAGGACAGACAGACGGCATGCAGACAGAAAAACCGAATGTATAAACACTTTTCAACTATGTTGGAAAGCTTAAAAAAGAGATACGCTGCCAAAAAATGAAAAATGTGGAGTCAATCAACTGTGTATGATCAGTATGTGTATGATCAATCAACTCATGTATTTTCATTGCATGATAAAACAGTACGAAAAATTGCAAATAATAGAACATACATCTAAAATACATCTTCAAAATGCACCCTGTAATGAAATAAAATGCTCGAAATGAAAGCATATTCTGAAGGTATACTTGAAGGTACCTTAATATATAAATTATTAAAATATTTTTATATAATTTTATCATCATACAGCATTAAAATATAAATTAATATAATCCTTTTGGAATATATTTTTAAAAGTATATTATTTTGAATTTCAAATTTAATTTTTTTATATCACATAAATCTTCCAGTTTTAAAAATGCGGCAATTTAAAAAATAAAGTTTCTATTTTTATTTGTATTTTAAATCTCTTTTAGGAATACTGCTGTCTTACTTTTTATTTTATAAAATATATATATATCAATTATTTGATATTTAATCACATCAATTATCTGAATAGAATCTGAAGAAACAGTAAATTTTAAAATTAAGTTTAGAACGCTGAAAATAAATGTAATTTTAAATTTTAAATATTATTAGGAAATAAAATTTTTTGCGTAAACGTTAGAACTCTCTTTCACGCAATAATTTATCTTCCTTTCTTTCTTTTTTTTTTAAATTATGTATGTGTATTTATGGTTATCGTGTAGCATTAAAATAATACTTTATATAAATATTTCGGAATTTGTTTATAAAGTATATTACTCTGAATTTCAAATTTTATTTCCATTAAATCATCTAATTGTATCTTATGTATATTTCGGTTTAAAAATACTAAATATTCAGCCATTTACTTATTAAAGTTTTTACATTATTTGTATTTTAAATCTAATTACACAAAACTCAATCTTGCGTATATGTGGTATGAGGTTAAAATCTAAGTTATTTTTTTTTTTTAACTTTTTTATAGGTTTTTATGAAATACATGTCACAATTATAATAATATTAGAATTATTATGTATTTCAAATAGAATACTGATCAAATATTAAAAATATACTATATTAAAATTATTAACATGATATTAACTGCACTCATATAAACATTAAATTTTCTGCTCTTGTAGGTCTTTAAGATTTTAATTATAAAAATTACTATTTGCTTGTTTTTAAAATGAAAAGGAACTTTTCATACTGAGGTACAAATAAAATGTAATGATAAAAATAGCAAATTTAAAAATTATATATCGTAGAATTGAAAAGACATAATAGTTTAAATTTTGGATGTGATGTTTGTCCTATGTATAAAAGATATTTAAAAAAAAAATTAAACTTCTTCACTCGAAAATTTGTATTGATACTTTTCAATTAAAAATAGGGCTTTTCTAAACCAAATCAATTGGAAAACTGAATCGAGCAGGCTAAGATTCTTATAATAGGAGTTCTAGAGCAGAGAGCAGGCTAAGTGACATCAAACAGCAAATCGCTCCCTATTGATTGCAGGGTGAAATGGGGCACAACCTTATGATATAGCAACCTTGCGCAGACTAGCAGGAGAAAAGTATCTTTTTTCACATGAACGAAAACCGTTTAAACGTTTATACGTTTAACCGCTGGGGTAAGATCCGTATATACGTTGGACCGTATATAAAGTTTCGTATAATACATATAACCGACTGTGCCGTATTATACGTATAAAAAATCCGCACCCCGTATAATACGTATTATACGTATACACGTATAAACGTATAATAGGGAGCACTAGTAAAAATACAAAAAACGAACCTGTAACGGCTACTGACAATTTCTGTACAAGTATCTGTAATACTACTAACCATTTCTTAGTGAAGGTACAAGAGAAGAATAGTAATACTACTAACCATTTCTTAGTGAAGATACAAGAGAAGTGTCTGTAATACTACTAAACCATTTCTTAGTGAAGATACAAGAAAAGTACTAACCATTTCTTAGTGTACATTTCTAAAAAAGCACCTGTAATGGCTACAAACGATTTCTTAGTATGTTCACTAAGGAAGTCTATGTGCTGTTTACTAAGTTTAATGCAGTAATCTTACTTAAGAAGAAGCTGTATTGGTTACTAGAAAAGTTCATGGAATCCCAGTTGCCTACAGATTTTCTAGTAGTACTACAGATTTTCTTTACAGTGTACTCTTCCGATTGAGCAGGAAGGAAATGTTTGAGTTTTAATTTTATTTTGTAAATCAGATGAATGGTGGATTCACGTAATTGGTTATTGGTGAAATAACATAATTTCTTTCATTCGCTGTTTCGACAAGTGCAAACCGTGTAAGGAAAATAAAATAGCGTCAGGTGGAAGAAAATGGGAGTATATGGAATATAGATATAACCTTTTCTCAGCATAGGACTTTAGGTGTTTTATTATTTTTTTCTGTAGAGAAATATTATAAGGTCATTTAGTATTCATATTTAAATTTTAGAACCTAGCCATTGCATTAATGTGTACAAACTAATTTGTTTGCATAGTTAGTGTCTTTTAACAGTTGCGGTTGAAATGTTGTTTTTCTAGCTTTTATTTTTAATTTTTAATATAAATTCAATAAAGCTTCGTATTCTCTTACAGATCAATAGAGAAACTTCAGAGGAACATATAAAGAGTTAAGAATAAATTTAGATTTTTTATTTTTTATAATTTGAGTATTTTGCGAATACAGCGAATACAGCGATAAAATATTGCGAAAATTATGCAACACCTTTAAAAGACGTATTTGGGCGTCACACACCCACAATGAACAATATTCTTCTTTTAGGTACAAAGTTACAAGAAATTAGCTGTTTGAGAAAACATTGGAAATCGGTCCATTCGAAACATCGTGCTTCTGAAATTTCTATTTATTTTTACTTTTCGTAAGCATAGAGTGTAAGGAAAAGTATTGTAATAATAATTTGCGTGTGTGTCAGTGAGTGAACACTATAACACCCAAACGGTACTTTCAATTGAGCTCCCATTCGGCAAATATGTTATAAAATGACTGTCGCTAGAATTGCTCAAATTTTTGTAAAAATCGTACAGTTGTTTCAAAACCGACGGATTAAATATTTCACCCATTTTTAAATCATTTTCAAACTATTTTGCGACCAGTTCTTTGGAGAAAATAGCCAAGAAAGTGAGACGGAGTCTAAGTGATAAATATTTCGGCGCTGTTATAAAGTATTAGTAGTACAGAGGTAACGTCTACCTACAGTTTCAAACTGCATCGCTGCATTTTGAATTGGAATGCGGGTAGTTTTTTAAGAATAACTGAATAGCTACTTGGGAAATGAGCAGAGATCAATCTCTATTTCCGCCGTTGATTACTTTTTCGATTTTCTTTGCGGATTTTTTTTTTTTCCACTTTCTCAGCAATAACTTTCTAAAAAAAAAAAAAAAAAAAAAAAAAAAAAAAATTGGCTTCAAAATTTCAATATGTAGAAACGTTACTTGTAAATAAATGAATGTATTTCTATACCGCTTGATATACCAAATTTTCAATCTTGTTCTCAAGTGTTGTTGTCAAGTATATATTATTCTCTAAAACAATAGGGGGCTTTTTCCTCTACGAGCTACGCTCGCCAACCCTTGTCCAGACCTGCAGGTTCTAAAAAATACACTATTTGGCTCGGTTTTAAAAATATTACCCGATTAGGGTAGATTGAATGATATTATCATGACCAGTGACGATCTTCTGTAATCGGGTGCCATTCATTTCACTTTGACTGGGGGATTTTTCGATCTCCAAGACAGCATACAACGATGTCGCGACAGCTGGCAGCTGTTTTCATGATGTATTAAGGGGCTACTTCACTGGCTCTCCCAGACAGAGCAGCTAATGTTATTTCAATGGGAGAAATTTACAAGTGTCATCTTTTCGCATTTTGCTCGAATTTAGTAATTTTTGTAGCTTTCAAAACCTGTACATTTAAATTATGCATGCTCCTTTCAAATTTTATTTTATTATTTTTTTTTTAATGTGATATAAGTGCGTTATTTTGAAGATTCATGTTTAGTGTCTTATCGCGAAAAATCTGTTTGACATTTTAAAATTTGGTAAAGACACAATCGTAGCCTGATTATTTAGCTTTCCAAAAATGCTTTTTATTTCGATTTTTAAAAAAATTTAATCGATGCTACAATCCTAAAAAAATTGTACTGCCTTTTTTAAAACAGCCGAAAACAGTAAAATGACCGCCCCAAACAAGTTACCCATCTTTCTTTCCGGGAACTCAACGGGAAGTCAAACGGCAAAAATCTTCATTGAGCGATAAGAAAGACCACCTAATGTGTGAAATTTTGCCTTTGGCTATCAGTATGCAACTTCTAAAGCTGCAAATTTCATTTTAAGAGCAGAGAAGAAAGTTTAAAAAATGGTATTTTGAAATGATGTAAATAGATGCTGATTATTTGTTTTACTAGGCATCATAAAGATTTTTAAAAAACGTTATTGATTTGGGATCAATAAAGATTTTTTTTCACCTCTCACCTCTGAAGTTTAATACCCGATATATTTTTTAATTGCCTACAATAGTAAAATGAAAAAGCGTTTATTTGCTAAACAAAAATACTAGAACTATCATTTATTCACTCTTTCTCGGGAAAAAACAAACATACAGTGGCAAGTGTCATTAAAATGAATAGATAGACAATAGACATATCCAGCGAATAAATACAGTTGTATTTAAATTTTCTACAATACCTTTTTTCTATTATTTATTACATAACTCTTACTGAGTTAGTTTTAACGTTTCTTTCGAAAATATTAAATATTTATGCGGTAGATTAACTAAAAAATAACTATTGTATAGCTTTATTATTAAAATTTGTTACACTAATTTAAAACTCAGAAATGATGAGATTATACGGGTTCTCTTTTTTTCGGTAAATTTCGTGATGCTCCTTTCACAAATGAAACATTTTTAAATTATACTTCAAAGATAAAAAACAAAACAAAAAAAAAAAACATATTTCAGTGCGATTTATAATTAGTTACTATAAATAAAGCATTATTTATTTTACATGTAAGAATTTAAATAAATGTGTCAGTAATCAATTTTTTGTCAGACGTATATTTTGTTTAAAGCTGTTTTCAAATCCAGAGGACTTACTTTCTGAACATTTCAGAATTAATTTTTCTTCGGAAACACATGAAATTGGCACTTGTTCTTATTCAGAAACTATGCAATCTAATAGCGTTTTCCATTTTTTTTTGTAAAGGCAAAAGTCTTTCAGAAAATACTATCGAATTCGGCGTTTTGAACCGATTTCCGGACGCGACAGACCGGAAAAGAAGAAAAACCTGTCGCCAGATGACAAAAATCGCTTATAAATCAATAAGTAACTTGTTTATCAAAACATGGAAAACGTATTCGATTTCAAATCGCTTTAATAGTCAGGCCTGCCAATTTATGTTTAAAAGAAAGTTTCGCGTTTGTTGAGCAGATAATTTGAGAACCACCTCAAAGTTTGTGAAAATTTCTACATTTCAAACAAGCGTTATAAATGCTCACTCCTCCATATGTAACAAATGTTTTTGGCTTTCTCAAATCCAAACTGACTACTTTATGACATATTATTTAATTCGTTTTTGTTTGGAAAAAAAATGGAAACTCATTTCTATTCCAAATCGCTTCAATAGTCAGGCCTGCCAATTTTATGCTTTTGTGTTTAAAAATGAGTGTGCAGGGCTTGACAAATGCGGTCGCAAGATCGCATTTGATCATCAAGATTATTTTGGCATAGTTTTGTTTTAGCAATGTTTTTCCTATAAATAACATAATAACAGTTCAGTTATTTTGTAAACGTAATTGCCGAAACGTCAGTGAAGGCTCTTTGTTGAGACCCGAAAAGTCTCTTTGTCTGTCTGCCTGTCTGTTCCGCGATAACTGCCGCAAAAAGGGTCCGATTAGGTTGATTTTTGGTGGGTATATTGGCGAGGTACCCGGAATTAGCTGTATAGTTTTCGGTTCATTCGTTCGAAAAATATAGAACATTTTATTTTAAGTCCTAATGCTTTTCTATGGGAAGTCAGACGATTTTTTAATTATAACATTCCGCGAAAAAAAAATCACGCATTGGGATAATTGTAAATGCTAAATTATGGATATTAAATTTACGAAATGAATATCTTAATTTAATTTGATCGCTTTGAAAATTTCCCAATATATTTATTAGAATTTCTAAAGTAATTGTATAAATTATTGGGAAATTTTATGCATTAATTTGAAAGATATGAAAATTTTAATTTCTCATTTTTTACAAAAAATTCCAATGTATTTTCTTTCTTTCTTTCATTAAATGGTTGCTAAGCAACTATATTTCAAAGAATATCAACAAAGGAAAATTCAAGTGAATTATTTTGTCGCGAAATGTTATTAACAAAATAGTTAATTTTCGGGTGATTTAATTTTTTAATATGCTTTTTCTAATGAAATAGATGAGAATTTATTTTAACTACTAACCAAATCGGCTTTCCAAACAAAAAATATAAAAACGTTGAATGGGAAAATGGAATACAAGTCTCATAAGAGAAATTTACATTTGTATAAGCATATTTAATACACGGAATTTTATTCAATTTCAGCAACATATGATATTTAGTGGTTGAAAAATAAGTATTCTTTTAAGGATAGGATAAAACCTCCTGTACAAAGAGATGGTTATTCTAATGAAATTAAAATAGTAAATACATTCAGACATATACTGAAGAAATGAAATAGCACAATTACTGGAAATTTAGGATATATAATTAAAGCGACAACGGAGGGTTCAGGGGGGTTCCACCCCCCTGAAGTAATGTAGTTATTCTGAAAAAATACAGTAATAAATAGTTTATCATATCATTGCATAACATTGTGTTTAATGCGATACTTTTAAAATTTCCGGAACTTTCGATAAATTTTACATTCTTATAAATGTATAAATAACTTTAAAAAATTGAATTTTAGGATATCCAATATTATGCAGATAATGTTAAAAATTAGTGAGATCTATGAACAATGATTTGTGGAGCTGACGTTGAGGCCTCCGATCTGTAGATTTACTAGTTATTATTATTATTATTATTATTATTATTATTATTTTCTTTTTGAAAATAAATGATGAGGGAGGTTTGGGTGGGGGGATATTTCTTTTTTCTTTTTTACTGGCGACTAGATTTTATTACTGGGTACAAATTTGATCAAATACTATGTAAAACCCCGATATGTGTGTGTATATATATATATATATATATATATATATATGTGTGTGTGTGTGTGTATATATATATATATATATATATATATATATATATATATATATATATATATATATATATATATATATATATATATATATATATATGGTTAAAATGAAATCACATTACGTGAAAATCAAAGGAAAATATATTGTAAAAATTAAAAACAATAAAATGAAAGTGTAAAATGAAAAACTATGAATATCTTATGGATTCATCAGAGGAGTTTCATAAGAATAATTCATTGTAAACATATGTTAATTCGTCGAATATTGTCAAGCATAAAAAATGATAATATAAGCTCCTTATAACATATCGGAAAAACCCTGAGATGTGAAAAGAATAAGACATCTACTATATATATATATATATATATATATATATATATATATATGCATATATAGTATATATATATATATATATATGCATATATATATATGTGGTTTAATGGTTATTATTTACAAAAGTTTTATTATATATATATATATATATATATATATCATTTGATTTTGTAATCTAAGTAATGCATTTGAATGTAAACAGAGTTACTGATTAATTCTTTTCATTATTGTTTTGGTTTTGAAAATCTCAGAATTGTAAAGGAAATTAATTTTTAATATAAAAATATTTACATTTTGATAATCTTTTAAATTACAAAAATTCTTTCAGTGTACAATATTTTAAGTACTGTTTGCAAGTCTAAAGATGTTTTATTTCTTTTATATGAAGAAAGTGTCAATTCTTAGAATTTGCTAATAATATTTTAAGTAGTCTAATTTGATTTTGAAAAGAGTAGTAAGTATGCTTTTGTGCGCGCAAATTGTGCAAATAAAATTTGTAGTATCTTTATATCACTCGTATATTTTTTATATTATGTATATATCATTGAAATCATTAATAAACAGCGTATTTACTCTCTTTTGTGTCGTGTAATCGTTAGTGTAGTATGTGAACAATCAATAAAATAGTTTTGATAATCACAATTTGCGTATTTTTTTTATGTATATATGATTCTTTAATTTTTTTTGATAAGCTTGAACTTTCATACTTTTTCAATAAAATTCAGTGTTGAACAAATTTTTTTCTTTGTTATTCTATATTAGTATTTCTATTTATTCTTTTTTACATTTATTCCGTTCACGGAAATTGATTTAAGTTTTCGTGTCGAAGAAAACTTTTTAAAATGATTATATTAGTGAATATTTTTGAGGAAATTTGTTAATTAACATATCACTTTTGATATGATTTTTATTTGATTGAAATAATCTAAAAATCAACATAAATTATGTTTCTATTCCAAAACCCTTCACATCTTTGGAAACAAATTGAAATTATATGATATTTAAAAGAGAAATTAAAACGTGGTGGAGAATAAAGGTTCAAAAATGAAGAAAATAAGTAGAGAAAAAAAAAAAAACCCTTTAACCATCATATATGTATTGTATTTTTATTTCGCAGTGCTACACTTTTAGTAGCTGTAAATCTATCAACAATATCAAAATGTTTATCATGCTTCAAAGACTTTAAATAAAGGGACTATAAACAAAGACTATAAAAATAATTATACTATTCTTTAACACTTTATGCCCCAACAGTACTTTAAAGTATCATTGAAAAAAACTTGTTATAAAATTCATTTAATACATCGATTAATAGTAATACAGTATACAATGAGTTAAAGATACTTTCCTTTATCTTATTCCAAAAGCATTGTTGATTGCACAAAACAAAAATACATTTAAAAGGATGATTTCTATTTCATTTGCATCTTTTCAGCTTTCTTGATGCTGGAAGATGGTGAGTCAAAAGCTTCAGTTCTGAAAATTTTTTGTATTTATATTCTAATATTTGTACATTTCCTAATTCTATAAATTAAAAATATTTTTTTTTAATTAAAAAATTTGAATGGAGATATAAATATTGCACGTAATTCCTACACATTTAGCTTTGGTTTATTAATTTTAATTGGCAAAATCCTTCTAAAATTGATTGAATGATTATGTAAATCCTCTAACGTGGTTTCAAAAATTCACGAAAAATACTTTAGAAGATGAAATTTTCATGAATTCATATTTTGGGACATAAAGTATTAAAAATAGTTTCAAATCATCATTATTCTACGAATAAATTATCTGTACTTTTTATAAAGATTGTTGCCAACGGCCGATCCAAGGAAGTGGTCATGGGTTCATGACCGCCCCCTTGAACAAAGAAAACTTCTAAAGAATATTTTAAAAATATATATTAAATTCTTTTAAATTTTCCCCTTGCTCAACTAAGAGAATCTTTCCGACTGTCTGAAGCTCTACTCAAATCCAAATTAGGCGATTTCTGAAAGATCCATGAAATCATTTTTAATACCAGATGCAAGACAATTACAAGTGCACGTATTCAGTACAAATATAATTGAATAGCGTTTTCCATTTTTCGATAAAGGCAAAGAAACTTTCGGTGAAATATCTGTAAAACAGGTGTTTTAATCTGAATTTCAGGCCACATCAGCCAATTGCTTCCTCATGACGGCATTTCTGTAACTGCCAAGTCTTAAAAATTGTCTTAAAATGCTCATTTTAGGGATGATTCTTTGCCTTTATAAAAAAAATGGGAAATTCTTCAATTTCTTGGTATCTCAATAAAATGTGTAAATTTTATATTTTTACTAAGGAAAATGACTTTCTAAAAGTTTCAGAAAAGTAGCCATTTTGGATATGGCAACTGCCAGCCTTTAATATAAAAGTTGCTTATTAAAAGATGTGATCCCCCCCCCCCCCCTTCCAAAAAAAAAAAAAAAAAAAAAAAAAAAAAAAGGAGTTATGTCTCCCCGTCTAATTGCAGGGCTGGATCCGCCTTTGGTTGTTGCGTCGGGACACATTTTACTGATTTTTGCATGGATCGAGCCTTAAAGTTAGTGAAAATTTACGCATTTCAAACAAACATCACAAATGCTCGCTCACACATCCACATACATAATAAATGTTCTTAAAAATGTGGCAAACACTTCTGCACTAAAAACTTAGTAATTTCCGAATTACAGTGAATGAAACTATACGAAAAGAATATATGAAAAAATTATTATTAATATCTGAAAAAGAATGTTTGAACTATTACTTTTTCATATGAAGTGAATGTTTAAAAGAGGAAATAAAATTTCTAATTCTATTGTTTCATTACATTATTTAAAGCTGTTTTAAAAAAAAGGAATACGAAAACTCATGCATCAAGATATAGGTTATATAATACTTCCAATATACTTTAACAAATCTTTACCGTTTAATAAGATGAAAGATGATGTCTACGTAAATAAATTGGAATAAGCATAACATATTTAAAAACCCAATTTCAGGAATTACCAACAACATTAAAAAAATATTCGAATTCTTTCGTGCATTCCTGTATATGATAAATAGATTTGTATATGTAATGCACGAGCAGGGAAGACCGAGCTATGCTCGGTAAAAATTAGCTTTGAGTTTAAATATCATGAACCATGACCAAAATGATCCACTAATCAAATTTTCCCGAACATGTGACCAAGCCAATTGTTTTCTCGTGCGCGAAAGTCTCAGGATATAAAAAATTCAGTCAAATGGTCTGAGCCGTTATATTTAGATGCAATTAGCTTGACCCTGACCCATGGTGACCTACTAATCGAAAATTCTCGAACATGTGACCTAGCCCAATGGTTTTCTGGTGCCCCAAAACGGTAAGATACAAAATTTCGTCAAAAACGTTAGAGCCATTTTTAAAATAAAGTTTGCATATATATATATATATATATAACCACAGACAAGATTTCCTCGTATTAGAATATATAATAATAGAATGATAAAATTTTGTTTAGTTTGTAAACACATAGCGCAGTTTAAAATACCCCTTCTGAAATTTCCGTCAATAAACGAAAATGTGATCGAGATATTTTGTGTATGATCTGTAGAATTTATACACACCAATTAATACACAAAAACTTAGTTAAATTTAAAATAGCGCACCGCAACTGAAAACACACTTCCAGCAATTATTGTTAACAGACAGAACTTTAACAGAATTCTTTTGCGTGTCCCTGTAAATGAACAATGAATGATATGCACACAGCAATCTATAGTAAGAAAGTCCCATGTAATGCAACTCTCAGTGATATACATCAATTTCAATATATTTGAAATCGTATAACATCATTTAAATAATACGCAAAGAATTTTCTCTATAGACCGTAATATAACAGAACTCTTTTGAGTGTCCCTTTAAAGTAACTATAAGCGCGACACACTTCATTTTCAATGCCGAACATGCCATAGTGAACATCAATAACATATATCAATTGCGGGACAATCTGAGTATATTTACGTGAGTTAGAGCACGGACAGACAGATAGACAAACCGAATTCATAAACACTTTTCAACTATGTAGGAAAGTGTTAAAAATAAAGAACAGAGACTCGCTCAACAGCGTGAATCTTTGCTGACATTATTACTCAATCACTTTGGAATCGAATATCGTTTTTTTTTTTTTTACATTTTTATTTTAATATAATTTGAATTATAAAAGAATGGCTACTCGAATACAACTTTTTCCTCTTGTGTATAAAATCAATACAAAACGCCATCTTTGCCATCGTTTTCCGAATAATGTTTTGCCTTCATAGGGAAAAAAAAATAGCATCTGAATATCTGTAAATAATTTCGTGCATTTAAAAAGATATATAATTGATTTTAAGAATGTGTTAGAAAACAAAGTTTAGACTTGAGCCCAGCGGAGCTATCTGAGAAAGTGTGATTGGAAACCTATCTCCTGTTTGCTAATCACTTTTCTCGCGGTGGGGTATCGCTCTCCCTTACTATCCACCTGAGGCAAAAAGTGTCTTGTTTTATGTTGTGGGATGACCTTTCTGTTTGTCAATCGCAAGCTTAGTAAATATCATTGGACTTTAAAAGTGTCAATCATAGTCACAGGATACGCCTTACAGATGGCAACGGTTTTTCTTTTTTCGGCTATTTCGATCTTTCAACTGAGTGAAGTAGCCTCTTAAGTAAGATCAATGAAACATTTGAAAAATGCTGGTGCCTACCGGACTTTTATTACGTCTCGAAAAACTTGTTTTTTTTTTAGACTCTATAAGAAAATTGTTTTAAATATGACATTTGAAATATATCGTTTTAAATATGACGTAATTTTCACCAGTGAATGCTTTTTGCACGTAGTAACTTAATTATTTTAAAGTTTTCCTTCTTTTTTTAATATTCACCTGTCAATATATTTTTCAAATGAAAAGTGTTTTGAATTATTAACATTTGGGCTTTTTAAAATTTGTCAACAGTAGGTAAAATATGGCCATATTAAAATAGAACTTACATCTCTATTCGAATAATGATATTTTAAATAAAAAAATTGAAAAAATTAGACAAATTAAAAAAAAATATTGGACATTGCACACCACAATCAAGTCGCGTCTATGCCTGCAAAAGATGGTTAAATTGCTATGCATAGTTTTTTTTTTAATCCTATAAAACTTATGTAACTAAACGATTTTCACCGATTCCAACAATAAATAGTGCTTTAAAAAATTCTCCGAAATAAAAAGGTCTGTTTCGACTTATTCATGATACATTTCTCTATAAAACTACCAGTTGTCATCTTTTGTAGTCAATAGCTTTTGCAGTATAAGCCGAGAAAGTTAATAGGTCATGAAAAATTTAATTGCGGCAGCAACAGCAGTATTGGTAACTTTATTTAGAACAGAAAAAGACCTCTTGTTAGGGCTTGCCTTGTTATTGGCTGAAGTGCGTCCCTTATCGTATTCGAGTTTAATTTTGGTTTTGCCGTTTGGCAACAATCTTTTCATTTTTTTTGTATTGATCACGTTTACATATTTATATCGTTAGATAATATGACCGTTACTTTAGGTTCATTACTTTTTTTTTTATAAATAATGGTTAATAATTTTTCTAATGTCAAGCATATAATATTGATTACGTTTTTCTCTTTAAGTGGTACTGTCTTGTTCACACATTAATTGGGCTGTGTAGTCAACAACTAGCTATGGTGATAGTCCTTCTGATGTCAATGTCCATATGGATATAAAGACTTTTGTTAGTTATTATACTCTCATCTTATCGTTTTGCATTATTTTGAATGTGATATGTCCATACAAAACACACAATTTAGCATACTCTTCACCTCTAAATTCCGATACATGTCTAGTTACAAAGAAAAATGTAACATCTCTGCACAAAAAGCTGAGAGAAGAGCTTTTCTGAATGGATGATTGACTGGGAAAAAAGAAGAAAGAAAAATTCTCCTTTGAAAAAGTAAAACATCGCGCATTTTTTCATGTTCAAATTATTTATAAACTTGCATTTTTCTCCAAATAACAGACGCAGCCATCGATTTTTTTCCGTTGTTATAGATTGTTGTAAAAGGTGCATAGTTGTAAGCTTTCCTACGCTTCCGATATTTTCTTCAAATAATGTTTTATCATCTTGTGTATTTCGATTGAATTTTCTGTTACACAAAGACTGGATTTTATTTTAATTCTGCGTTTTTATTCTTCACATTACATTAAATACCATAGTCTTTTTTTATAAATAAATTATGGTTATATTCACCAAAAACAGCAAGAGTTAAATATATTATAAATTTATGTATACTTTTTCGATAGGCTTTGTGACTTTTTATTTATTTATTTACTTGATCTTAGTTTGAATTTTCGTATTTTATATCAAAATTTCATTATTTTTAAACGAATGGATTCGCACTAACCCTTTAAGCGTCCGGCAAAATTTTTCATGAACGATTCATAAAGTAATAGATATGAAAATAATTGGTATGAGGATTTATATTTAACAACCTTAACACATCAATATTTTTATGCACTGGAAAAAATTAGCATTAATATCAAATATTTGTTAATTCAGCCTTTGAATTCAAAATTTACGTGACGGAAAAATACGGTTAGGACGGGGAATATGAACATATAGTTACTTTTTTTTACATTGCTGGGATTGATATATGAGATATTTAGTCACATGCACGCGCACACGCACGCGCACACGCACACACACACAAACACATACACACACATGCGTATCCAGGTTATTGTATTCTAGTTATGCTCAGCATACATCTTGTCATACGTCGCTGTGTTGACTGGAAATATTTTTACCACTCGTTTTTTTAGCGTCTATGTTTCTGCTTCATAAATTAGTGCAGACATAGCACATTGCTTAAACCCTTTCCTTCTCAAGCAAAGAGGTATGTTTACTGTTCTTTCCAAACGGCTAAGATAAAAGGCGTAGAAATAATTAAATTATGAATTAGGGGAAAAAAAAGTATTTTAAGGTAAGTAAATAAAATGGGAAAACATATAGAAATTTAAATATAATATATGTATACATATTAGAGGAAAGTAGGGTGAAATCGAGTACCTAACGGTTTTTCTTTGTTGACAAAAGTGTAAAAGAGCGGGAAAATCGGAAGAACCCACAAAAGTGTTTGGGGACATCTGGTCTGGACTATTGATAAACATTAACTGTTGCGACATAAAAATTCTTCTCTACTTGGGAAAAGGCGTTTTCTAGAATCATCTGAAATATCTCCGAATTTTGGTGGTAAGATCAAACCGAGTCTAATAATAAATTAATTTTTGACACTTCCAATAGTTAAAAGCTCTATTGTAATAAAATTTGGATAAAACTTTAAAGCATATATACATTTTTTCAGATCAATAACTTTTTTTCTGGTTTTTAAGCAATTTTTAATGTTATCATGGAATTGCTTTCTCAGCTTTTACTTCTCGTATCCGCTGCACTCCTCACGCGCCCATTCTTTGCAGACTGAACGTTGTATCCATCCTTCGCCACGTGTTTAGTGAAGAAAAAAATTCATTGCGAAATTCAATACAAAAATATGGGTACTCGGTATTGCCCCCAACAGACTGCCGAAAATCAACAGGGTCGTTCTCCTGGATAACTAACTGGACGTACACACTTCTACTTGACATCACAATATCATGCGAAAGCTATAGAAAACAGTGGTTTACTTTCCTAAATCGATACGTAAGGCTGGATTTATTTAAAGAGCAAAAAACATGGCGAAAAATTAAAGCTTTTCAAGTGACTTTCTTTGTAATAGCAATGCAGGGACACGGAGATTAACTCACTTTAGAAACCGATGGAACACTGCTAGGGAACGCTAAAAGAAGTAGTTAAGACGGGTGCTATCCAGAGCGTAGCTCCTATCAGCGAGAAATAAGAGTACCCGGTTTGACCCTACTCTGTACTATAATAATTTCCCCGCTCAACAACGCGAAACTTTCTGACGCATTTTGAAACATAAATGCATGGTACTTGCTAGCATTATTATTAAATTAATTTGCAATGGAACAGTCTTTTTTTCTTCATTTTCTGATAATTAAATCACATTTTGAGTTGTAAGCGATTGTTGTCTCAGGCTGCAGTTTTTTCCCTTCCTTGTGCTGTCTAGTACGATAATTCAGTTCAAAACACGGACTTGATAGCGGAAAACAGTTCAACCAAAACGGAAAAACAGTTCGATTACATAGCTCCTTAATAAGAGTACCTGAGAAAAAATAATAATGTGTCAAAAAGTCGCCAGTTTGGATTTGAGAACGTCCTTAAAATAGTGATGTTATAATGTGTGACCTATAATTTTTGATAAGACCATTTTGATTTTTGCCTGAAAGCAATAGCAACCACTCTGTGCATATATTACCATGCAAATATTACATTGGGAATTTTTCCAAACGGATGAATTAGCAAGAAATTCCCCTTGTGTTTGACAATAAATAATTCGCCATATCGCTAAGTTTGGCATTAATTTGCCAAATGTGTGTGCGTAAATATATGTGCATGCAAGTATTGCATATAAGTCAACACCTCATGATTGTTACATATATTCGATGCTTTGTATTCTAGCATCACCATCATCGCGTAATGACTCAACATCATGACGTCATCACGGACACGTGTTTGCTTTACATTATAGATTTTTATTTGCAACAAAGTATTTGAAATAATGTTCATTATTAAAACATTTAAATACATTCTTAAATCATGTTTTTTACTCTTCATTGTTAAATACATTTTAATTATTGAACATATTGCGTACATTGTTGTCGCATTGTTAAAATTTTACTTTTCATTATTTAGTATCATTGTTGTTGTCAGAATGACAGATAATTTCAATGAAGTTTTGTTCTTTTAAAAATCTTCTTACTTGAAGTTTGCTAAGAGCTAACGATCAAATAATTTTTGCTTTAGAGCGTATATTATTTTGTTCTTTTTTGATATATGATATTGCGAAAAATGAGTTTTAAAAGTTTCTTACAGAAATTTACGTAAGTATAGCTTTTTTTAAATACACTATCTTTATCTTTCAAATGCCACATACATATCCAAAATTGAATTATATCCAAGACTTAAAAGTAATAAACACTAAATTTTTACAAAAAATGCATTGTATTTAATTTTGATCATCAAATAATATATATATACAAATATTTATACGTACAAAAATTAACTCTCTAACGAAATAACAAACAAAAATGCTGTCTAATAAAAGTCTCAATATTTAATAACACAAAACTATATTATTTCACCAAATGTAAAGTTTATTTCTCTTACCGTAAAATTGCATTTTTAATTGTTAAAAAACATTATTTTAGCTTTTGAGATATTAAAGTAACAAAAAAAAAAAAAATTCTGTAAATTTTATTTATGTAATAATCTGGTGTGTTAAAATCTGACAAAGTGCTTGATGTATTTCATGGATTTTAAAACTCAGTAACAAGTAAACAGTGTATTGAGGTAATAACAGCTATTGAGATAATTCTTGCAGAAGAGCATTGTGTGAAGTCGGATATTTCTTTACAACGCTTCTTTGTTTTAGTTCAAAATATTCGATATAGAGGTCGCTGTATTGTTACAACATTTAAACTATCATTTAAAAATGGATCAAAGTTATCCTGTTTAACTGCCAAAATTAAAAAAAAAAGTTTCCGTAATTAAATTGCATGAATATTTTGAGCATTATTACAGTTTCAGGTAGTACAAGCCATCTATCGTTGACATTCGGATCTACAGCGAGGAAACGTAGTAAAAAAAATCTCTACTCTCTCCATAAATATGGGAAATCCATATAAAAATAAAACGAGTTTTCTATTTCTCAAACATCGTGGTAGTACTAAATACCTTGTATTACACATATTTCTCGATGAAAAGTGTACTAAGTGGTTAAACCGCAGTTGAGAAATTCGTTTTTGCGTTATGTGTAGTCTAGTATTAGAACTCAGCTTTTAAAGAATAGATAAAAGAGGCTAGAGCAATTCTGAATGTCTATCACTTCACTGTAAACAAACAAATGCTTCTCAATCTAAGAAAATAAAAAAAAAACCACTAACGAAAATAGACATTAACCTCTTCCGAGTTCCTCATAATTCCGAAAAGCGTTCTTTATCTTTAGTAACCTCCGAAAGCGATATATTTTTGAGATTTAAAGAAGCTTTTATAAAAACAAAGTTTCTTCTGCTATCACTGATATTCGGAAACGTTTCCAAGTAGTTTTTACAGTGTGCTATTCAGTTTTCTGAAACAGGAATAGCGGTTTTTCGGATGTTATCCATTTTCAATTAAACATTTTCAGATGCGTAATTGAATTTATACATGCAAGAGTAACAAAATAATGTTAATTTTAATGCTGTTCATTTATTATGTTTGTCTACGTATGAAACATGTTTGCTGAACATGAAAATGTTTACTTGAAAATGGATAACACCCGAAAAACCTACATTACTGGTTGGAAAAACTGGTTAAGAGCTGGAGAATTTTTACTGGAGAATTTTTCCGAACTGGTCCATAACTGGGAAATTTGTCCTAATGAAAAAATTTTCCGAAAATCAGTGGCAGTAAAAGAAACGCTGTTCTTTATATAAATGCTTATTTAAATCTCGAATGTATATTGGTTTCTGAGGTTTCCAAAGCTAAAGAACTTTTTTCGGAATCGTGGTAACGCGGAAGAGGTTATTGTACATTTCCGTTTGTGGTTATATTATGTTTTCCTACATTAAGAAAAAATTTTCTTTTATTTCATACAGCGTTGGCTTTATTAATTTCTGAAATGTGAAGACATGTTAAGTCATTATTTAACAATTTTTTTTTTTTAGTTCTGTTAAATCGAATAACTAACAATTGACGGATGGAAAATGGGTCTGATTTTCTTTCCATTAAAATAATTTAAATAGGTATTTTGAATTATTCTTGAAAATTGTAATTTTTTTATGATAAAGGGTTGATTAAATTGATAAATCTAGGAAAATTGTCAAAATAAAATAAAATAATGTATTTTTAAAGAAAAATACGAGCACTTTAAAATAGAGAATTTTTTTTTTTTTTTAATCAAACGTCTGAAGTTCAAAGCAAACTAGTCGGATGTGCCAATCCCAAAACCTTCTTTTATCTCATACATGTTTCAAACACACCAAAAACACATCAGAACCCATTAATATCAAGTTCAAACTGAATCTAATGTTTTATTTAATTCCGTGCATTAGTTCTTCAGATATGACTATCGCTAAAATCGTGTAAATCCTGAAAAATGCAGCATAACAGCGTTAGGATGTTTACGCCAAAACCTAATCAGCATCTAGTTATGGTGAAAATTATGAAAAAAGTAGCATAGAAGCGCCACCTGTTGGGCTATTTACACCAAAGCGTAATCAGCATCTATTTATGACAACGTCTAACTGAATTTGAGGTTTCTTGAAATTCTGTGCATTAGTTCTCGAGATATAGCTATCGTGAAAATCGTGAATAATGTAGCATAGCAGTTCCACCTGCTAGGCAATTTACACCAAAAACGAATCAGCACCAACTTATATCAAGGACTAACTCAATCTAAAGTTTTATTAAATTCCGTGCATTAGTTCTTCAGATAGAGCGCCCAAAATTTTTTGTCACAGACACACATACAAATAAACAGACAGACATACTTACATGCACACATTTTCTAAAAACAGACAAATCGTGTTCCGGACCCTCTGAAACGTATAAATCAGTCGAAAACCGGAAGTCGAAAATTTTCATGAATCTAATACTTTCTTCCTGTAACGATAGAAGAAAGTAAGAAGCATGAGGCGCTGAGTAGCATTTTAAACACATCCAAAATATATTTTAATTTTTAATTTGCTTTATACTAAATCATTATCGATAAATTTTATTAAAATTAATCGATTTATTGATATTTAAGTTCTGAAAATATTAACAAATTGTATTATCATCGAGAACACTCAACTGTACAAGACTTATATAAGGAAGTGAGTGAAAAATTCGGTAAGAAAATTCAACATTTACACTGTTAAAAAAAAAAAAAAAAACTGAGAGACAGACCGCCAGTAAGAACTGTTTGTTTTACGGAAAAAAATCTGTATTTATTAAGAACTTTTTGTTACTTTAACAGATTTTGTCTGAAAAATTTGTAATAAATACAAGATTATGTCTATAAAATAAACAGTTTTTTACTGGCGTTCTTGCCGACAGTTTTTTAGCTCACAGGCTATCAAAGCCTGAGAGCTTATGTGCCCGCCGGTTCTGTGTGTACGTACGTATGTATGTACGTAACGCGATAACTCTTGATAGAACTAACCGTTTTACTTTAAATTTTGTTTATAGGTTCCTTGTGATAAGGCGCTTCCCTGATTAGTTTTGGCGGTTCATTGGTTAAGCATAAAGGGGGGAAACGGGGGGCTAACCCCCCATAATTTAGATAAATGGGTTTTTCATGCAGAATTATCCGATTTTCTTCAAATTTTGTATATAGGTTCATTTTGATAATGTGCTTCTGTCAATAGTTTTGGGGGTTCATTGGTTAAGTATAAAGGGGGAAAGGGGGGATCCCCCCCCCTAATTTAGATAAATGAGTTTTTCATGCAGAATTATCCGATTTTCTTCAAATTTTGTATATAGGTTCATTGTGATAATGCGCTTCTCTGAATAGTTTTGCGGGTTCATTGGTTAAGTATAAAGGGGGAAAGGGGGAGCTAAAACCCCCTTAATTTAGATAAATGGGTTTTTCATGCAGAATTATCCGATTTTCTTCAAATTTTGTATATAGGTTCATTTTGATAATGCGCTTCTGTCAATAGTTTTGGGGGTTCATTGGTTAAGTATAAAGGGGGAAAGGGGGATAACCCCCCCTAATTTAGATAAATTTGTTTTTTATGCAGAATTATCCGATTTTCTTCAAATTTTGTATATAGGTTCATTGTGATAATGCGCTTCTCTGAATAGTTTTGCGGGTTCATTGGTTAAGTATAAAGGGGGAAAGGGGGGGGGCTAAAACCCCCTTAATTTAGATAAATGGGTTTTTCATGCAGAATTATCCCATTTTCTTCAAATTTTGTATATAGGTTCATTTTGATAATGCGCTTCTGTCAATAGTTTTGGTGGTTCATTGGTTAAGTATAAAGGGGGAAAGGGGGATAACCCCCCTAATTTAGATAAATGGGTTTTTCATGCAGAATTATCCGATTTTCTTTAAATTTTTTTTATAGGTTCCTTGTGATAAGGCGCTTCCCTGATTAGTTTTGGAGGTTCATTGGTTAAGCATAAAGGGGGGAAAGGGGGGGCTAACACCCCATAATATAGATAAATGGGTTTTTCATGCAGAATTATCCCATTTTTTTCAAATTTTGTATATAGGTTCATTTTGATAATGTGCTTCTGTCAATAGTTTTGGGGGTTCATTGGTTAAGTATAAAGGGGGAAAGGGGGGATCCCCCCTAATTTAGATAAATGAGTTTTTCATGCAGAATTATCCGATTTTCTTCAAATTTTGTATATAATTTCATTGTGATAATGCGCTTCTCTGAATAGTTTTGCGGGTTCATTGGTTAAGTATAAAGGGGAAAGGGGGGGGGCTAAAACCCCCTTAATTTAGATAAATCGGTTTTTCATGCAGAATTATCCCATTTTCTTCAAATTTTGTATATAGGTTCATTTTGATAATGCGCTTCTGTCAATAGTTTTGGGGATTCATTGGTTAAGTATAAAGGGAGAAAGTGGGGGATAACCCCCTAATTTAGATAAATGGGTTTTTCATGCAGAATTATCAGATTTTCTTCAAATTTTGTATATAGGTTCATTGTGATAATGCGCTTCTCTGAATAGTTTTGCGGGTTCATTGGTTAAGTATAAAGGGGGAAAGGGGGGGGGGGCTAAAACCCCCTTAATTTAGATAAATGGGTTTTTCATGCAGAATTATCCCATTTTCTTCAAATTTTGTATATAGGTTCATTTTGATAATGCGCTTCTGTCAATAGTTTTGGGGGTTCATTGGTTAAGTATAAAGGGGGAAAGGGGGATAACCCCCCTAATTTAGATAAATGGGTTTTTCATGCAGAATTATCCGATTTTCTTCAAATTTTGTATATAGGTTCATTGTGATAATGCGCTTCTCTGAATAGTTTTGGGGGTTCATTGGTTAAGTATAAAGGGGGAAAGAGGGGCTAATTCCCCCTTAATTTAGATAAATGGGTTTTTCATGCAGAATTATCCGATCTTCTTCAAATTTTGTATATATATTCATTGTAATTAGAGACTTTCCTGATTAGTTTAAGGGGTTCATTAGTTAACTATGAGGGGGGGTAACGGGGGGATGACCCCCCTTAATATATTGTTGATTTCTTTATTTTTCGAGGGGCATATTTCAAATTATTTGAAATAAGAGTATAATATACAATTAGTGTGAATAGCCTGTGAGCTCAATGCCCTCAGTTTAACTGGACAGTTTTCTTTTTTATTTCCTGTAAAATCGACAATTTTTTTTTCAGTTTACTATTATGAGTATTAAATAAAAGTGTGTAAAAACACTATTAAGAATGCTGAACTATGAATTTTTCATCAGGAGGTAAACAACGTGAAATTAAACAATCATAATTTTTTTTCCGTTTGTAATAAAGGAAATTGAAAAGAAAACTAAATACATTGAATCATTGTTAAAACTATGCGCAGAATCATTGTTAAAACTATTTGGTACTTCTAAATATTACGTATTATTGTTGTACCACATTGTTGTTGTAACAATGATATAGAAGCTTTCAATTATGTTTAGTTCTGGTAAAAATCTTCTTGCTTGAAGTTTGCTACGAGCTTATGATTAAACGATTTTTGCTTTAAAAACGTTTGATATTTTAAAAGATTCTTATTTCTTGATATATGACATTGAGAAAAATGAGTTTTAAAAGTTTCTTAGAGAAATTTACGTAAGTAATAGTGTTTTTTAAACATATTTTTTGTCTTTAAAACACGTTATACATTTGCTAACTTTGGTACGTACTTTCAGTGCCAGGTCACATTCACTTACGGCAAAAATGGCCGAAAATAAAAAATATAGTATCCTTTATTTATTTTGTGTTTTTCTTTCTTCATTGTAACTGCGTATTGTTAATATTATCTAGTTGCCATACTAAACACAGTAACATAAGTTTTTATATGTGTATAAATACATAATATGATATAGCATAGATTAAGATATAATATATTATGTTGATTGATTACACTATATGTACACTACAGGCTATTTATATTATATTAATTTTGGTGAACATAACAATCCAAAGGAATTAAAACTAAACATTGTAAATATCGTTTATTGCCAAAACCCCTCAATTTGATGTTATATGTTTAATAAATGTAATACAAAATGACTCTTTTGTATTATTTTAGTTTCCTTTTATCGTATTTATGATTTTTAACGATATTACGTATTTATTAAATGTACATTAAATTACCGTTTTGTATTATTATTTTCTTCTATCTTTACAAGAAAAAAGTATTAGATTCATGAAAATTTTGACTGTTTTTAGAAAATGTCTGTCTGTGACAAATATTTTTTGGGCACTCTATCTGATGAACTAACGCACGTAATATAATAAAACTTTAGATTCAGTTAGTCCCTGACATATATTGGTGATGATTAGTTTTTAGTGTAAATTACCCAACAGATGGCACTACTATGTTGCCTTTTTCGCGTTTTCCACAATAGTTCTATCTTAATAACTAATGCACTGATTTTCTCCAACTTCAGATTCAGTTGACATAAGTTGTTGTTGATTACGTTTAGGGGTAAATATTCCAACAACTGGCGCTGCTATGCTGTATTTTTCAGAATTTACACGATTTTAGAGATAGTCATATCTCATTAACTTATTCGCGGAATTTAATAAAACTTTAGATTCAGTTAGACCTTGATATAAATTGTTGCTGATTCGTTTTTAGTGTATGCGAAAACTGTGTAAGTTAAAAGAAAGTTTTGGGATGGGCACATCCGACTAGTTTTAGTTTCCTTTTATCTAATTTATAATTTTTAGTGATATTACGCGTTTATTAACTGTACATTAAATTAACGCTTTGAGCAAAATTAGCGATTAACAAATTTTTATGCCGATTTATCTTCCAGGCACGCAGAATGCGCAATTAGCGCCAACTTCAGAGCTTTTGAAAATTACCTACAAGATTTAAAAGCAGCAATCTCTAATATTGTACATAAAATACATTGTACATAGCGAAATGAGTCCACTGAAGATATTCTAAGTAAAAATAGCTACAAAAAATCTAAATACTTAATAACACAAAACTCTATTCTTTCCCCAAATAAAAAGTTAATTTTTTTTTTTTTTTATAATGGGATTTTATTTTGTATTGTTATAAATTATGACACTGTTAAGAAAATCCGTACTTTTACGGAATTTATATAGTGGAACTTTCAGTTTAACTAAGCGTTTAACAGTTTTATCTATCAAGAAATCTAGATGAATCTATGTTCGCTACGTTTTGATGCATTCACAAAGCTACCATCTAATTGTCTGTATCATTTTCGTATTTTTTTTTTTTTATAGAAATTCTGTTTTACAGTACACTGTAATGAGAGAAAAAATATGTTCCTTAATATAGAAAAATATACTATAACGAAAATATACAATAACCTCTTCCGAGGTATCCATTTTTCCGAAAAAAATTCTTTATCATTAAAAATCTCAGAAACCAATACGAGATTTAAATATTCATTTATAAAAACAAAGTTTTTTTTCTTATGAATACTTTCTATAGTATATTAATCAGTTTTCTGAATACTTTCTATAGTATATTAATCAGTTTTCTGAACACTTTCTATAGTATATTAATCACTTTTCTGAATACTTTCTATAGTATATTAATCAGTTTTCTGACCATTTTCCAGAGTATATTAATCAGTTTTCTGAAAACTTTCTATAGTATACTAATCAGTTTTCTGAACACTTTCTATAGTATATTAATCAATTTTCTAAAAATTTTCTATATAATCAGTTTTCTCAACCCAAATTATACATTTTTAGGATGCTATTCATTCTCAATTAAACATTTTCAGCTGCGTAATATAATTTATACGGCAAGAGTAACAAAATAATGTTAATGTTAATGCTTATTATTATCATGCTTGTCTGTAAAACAGGTTTGTTCAATATGAAAAAGTTTACTTGAGAATGGATATCATCCGAAAGAACTAAATTCCGGGTTGAGAAAACTGTTTTACTGAGAACTGATTAATACATTATAGAAAAGACACGGAAACGTTTCCAAAAATCAACGGCAGAAAAAGAAACTTTGTTTTTTTAAAATGCTTCTTTATATTTCAAATATATATTGGTTTCTGAGGTTTCTAAGGATATAAAAATATGCTTTTCGGAATCGGTGGTGTTATATTATATTATCATAGATTAAGAAACTGTTTTTAACAGTGTAGCTCTTGAAATATTAAAGTAACAGAAAATAAAATACATTTAATACTTATTCGAAAAATATGAAAATTTAGAAGATATACTAGGTGAGCAACTAAGTTTCGGGGTTTCACACATAAATGAAGCTAATGGCCTGTGTAGTCGACATACATGTCTAAAGTTGTGTTTTTCTAATATCTTGGATATCTATTAACAATAACCAGTCGTAATAACAACAAATATCGAAACGCAAAAATATTTTTTCTAACAACGAAAATGACGAGTTTTGTGCCAAATAAACAGCATTCGCGGGAAGCTGTGCTTTTCTGCTTTAACTTGAAAAAAATGCAACTGAAGCACGTCGTTTGTTTGAGGAGGCCTACGGCGAACATGCACCATTGAAAACTACCTGTGAAAATTGGTTTAAACGCTTCAGAAATGGCGATTTTGACACTGAGGATAAGGAGAGATCCGGAAGACCAAAAAAAAAATTGAGGACGCCGATCTGCAAGCGTTATTGAATGAAGATGATACGCAAACACAAGAACAAGTTGCAGAGGCATTAAACATGACTCGCCAAAGTATTTACAGACGTTTACGTGCCATGGGAAAAATTCAAAAAGAAGAAAAATTGGTGCCACATGAGTTGACTGAGAGACAGATGAAAAATCGAAGAGCAATTTTGAAATTTTGCTTTTGCGGCATGATAGAAAGAGTTTCCTGCAACGAATTGTTACTGGCGATGAAAAGTGGATATCTTTCGAGAATCCCAAATGCAAAAAATCGTGGCTTTTACCTGGCGAAGCATCAACATCGAAGGCATGGCTAAATCGCTTCGGATAAAAGACAATGCTCTGCGTTTGATGGGACCAGACAGGAATAGTGTACTATGAGCTGCTGAAAACGGGCGAAACTGTTAATGGGAATCGCTACCGACAACAACTGAATAATTTGAACCAGGCATTGCTCGAAAAAAAAAGCCAGAATGGGGCAGGAGACAAGAACGAGTGATACTGCAGCATGACAACGCTTCGTGCCATCGCACTTCTATCGTCCAGGACACCCTCAAAACACTGAAATGGGATCTGCTACCACAAACGCTGTATTCACCAGACCTGGCCTCTTCCGATTACCACTTATTCCAGTCGATGACCCATGGCTTGGCTGGGCTACACTTAGCCAATTTCGAAGAAGTGCAAAATTGGTTGGATGAATGCTTTCGGTCAAAAGACGCAACATTTTATCGTCGCGGTATTCATGCATTGCCAGAGAGATGGCAAAAATGTGTAGCTAGCGAGGAACGATACTTTGAATAAATCATTTTTTGCATTTCTCTTAAATTTTTCCATTTTTTATAGACAAAAAAACCCAGAAGCTTAGTTGCGCACCTGGTACATTAAGCTGCGTTGTTTCCAAAAAGTTTCAGTAATAGTTAAGAATCTCTATAATTTTATATAAGTGAAATGCAGATATATTTCTATGTGTATATACCATTTGAGTGTGATGAATTATAATTGCTGTTTGTACTATATAAGTTGTATCTCCATGTATAGCTGTCTATATATTTCTTTTCAGATTTCGATCTCGTAAAGATTTCGACAATGACGATCAGGATAGTGAAAAACCAGATAAGTATGTGAAAATGTTGAGAAGAGAATTAGTAGTGGATAGGTATAAAACATTTTGATATATATTTTTTATATATAAGTTTTCTATAGAATGGTTTGATAATGTCTGATAAATGATTTATATGTCTCAAAGTATTTTTTCATCAAAATATGCACGTTTTAGAAATTGTTTTTAAATAGTTTTTGTATGATTCCAAGTACAGATTTGTTTTCTCTAAAAAAATAAGGGACGAGATGGTGTTATATTTTTAAATATTCTTTGATAACTAATTCGTTAAAAAAATATATTCATAATATGCATGAAAAAAAAAAAACTTTTAAGAATTAGAAACAGAAACTTTAGATTGTAAGAGACAGCTTTAAATTTTATTGTTTAACTTTGAAAAGTTTTACGATCGTCTTATTTAATAACTTAATACTTTATTTAAAAGATATTAACCTGCTATTTATATCTATATGCTATTTTATAATATATACTTTTACTTTTTCTACTTTTATAATTGTATGTCTCTCGTCTGCTCCAAAGACGTACATGTAATATTCTGTAGCTATTTTATAATATATATGCTTTTGAGAAAAAGGCATTTTTATGTTGCATTTAACAATAGCAATAAATGTAACGGAGTAAGTAATGAAAAATATTATTTTTTTAAATATATATATATGTGTGTACGCAAGGGCCGGACGAATCGTGTCCGAGAACTGTCATATTCCTAATTCGTATGTGTACCACTTACTGAATCTATAAAGTTTATTTAAAATATTTTTCATGATACATATTTTATTTTCTATTCAGTGAAATTTAACAATTAATTCAGCTTTAATTTCAAAGGGTTATCTCGTTTATTTATAGTTTTATTTGATAAATAATTACTGTCATAAGAAAGAAAATGAGTCATGTCCGTGGATAAAAATTTAACATCTGGATAAGTAGTTCAACAAATGACAGCAAAAGACAAAAAAAACTTTAGTGTGAAAAATTCTGTTAGTAATTTTAAACGTAGCAATACGTTGCAATACGTATATGCGGTATATATTTACATTTCTTGAATAACTGTGAAAATAATCCTCAAATCAACAATCCCGTGAACAAGATGAAATAGGTAAGGATTGTAAAATACTAGTAGATTGTAAAAAGTAGCTAAGTGGTCAGCGCATCGTGCTACTACGCTACAGGTCTATAGTTCGATTTCGGACTCCTTCCTTGGGCAGAGCTCACTCAAAATTTCATCACTTTGGAGTCCATAAAGTAAGTACCAATTTTGATTGAGAACTAAAGACTGGGGATCCGGCGTTATGCTGACCACTTGACCAGGACATATGCTGGATAGCACGTCAGGGCCCGTGGTCAAGAAAACAGAATTCAACAGCATCATTCAATTCAGTTTAATATTTAAAGTGATTAAAAAAACCAGTCAGGGCTGTGGGCATCATTGTTACGAACATAACAGCCACGTAATGAAAAAATGCAATTTTAATAAAATAGTTCTCATGATCTGAGAAAAGACTGGTATGATGTTAGATAAGCTCGAATTAATTAGAAATATATATTCTTTAACCTTCATTTGAATGTCTTTTTCGGAAAATTTAGCGCTGAAAATGTACGTTTCTGAGGAAATGACCCACATGGAGTAAAATATGTAATACCTTTTTACATACTTCTGACCGCTTATAATCGGGCTCTACATACAAATCGGATTCTGGAGCCTCATTCATCGAAATCTACGATCACTGATCAAAGATTCAGTTCATTCATAATTGGAATGAAAAAAATGAAAAGTTTCTACTTTTCAATATTTAATTAAGCTACACACAATAATTTAAAACAATATTAATAATTTATGTAATGTGAATTTTAATATTCGTTATATTGATTGAAGTTTTAAGACATATTCTATTATTTGAAATTCCAATTCAATGATTTAGCATCAGCATACAGTTCTAGTGATTTTTTGTTGTTATCTTCATGGGTGCGAAGCGCTCATAATCGCGTTTTAGAGGGGTTATAAAGAATTTCATATATAACGCTATAAGGAATTTCATGTATAAAGCTGTAAGGAATTTCATGTACAGATTCATATTTTTCATATTGACAGGAAGAAATTTTATAATATTCAGAATAATTGCATTACTCACCGATCGATTTTTAAAAATGAAACTATTTAATGTTAAAATTAACTTAGTTTTTCTACCTTAACTATCCTTAAATATAATTACATGCATATCAGAATGATAAAAAATAGGATCGCGAAATTGCCAAGTAAGTAATTGCGCGCCAAAACTTAAAATTCCTTGGCATCAGTTTTCAACGAATAAGGAATTCAGAATCCCATGCTACTAAGTTCTACTTCGTAGCATCCGATTATATGCCTTCTGACCTTGTTATGTTTATTTATACGTTTTTAATTGCTTTCAGATTCATGTTTGATTCCGCTGTGTTTGACCAGAAAGTTATAGCGGCCTTCATGCGGATGAAAAGATCGGATTCAGTTCGACAAGATGCAGTGAAATGGTTTGAGAGTCAACTGAAATCGGAAAGAGAAAGTGTTTGGAAAATGCTAATGCGTGAAAAAGACATAGATTTGTCAAGCGCCAAACCCTATATGATAAAAATAAACCAATCCGACCCTGCGTGGCGGGATATTGATGATGCATCTAAAGATTACATCTACGAATGGCAACGAAGAACAAACTTCACCATCTTGGAGATGTTCATCCTTATACTACGTTCAGATCGGATAGTTAAGATATCTTAGACCGCTGAACTCACTGAGTGAGTTCCAGAAACTCACTTAGTGAGTTCGAACTTTCCATTGCTAGATACAGTCAGTACCGCTCACTCTGATTGGCTCTGGAGGCCGATTGGCTGTTGAGTTTGCTTTTAACATATGCGCATGCGTACTGGACACGGTGATGTTGAGTGAGTTATCTTAAATGCGTTTGGCGGTGTGGACAGGTATTCAATTCCGGAGAGGTACCACCTCAAAAATGGCGGTCTGAGATATCTTAAATGTCCGATGTGAACAGGGTAGTTGACATAAAGCGTAAGCATTACTTATTTATTTATTTATTGCTAGTATTTGTAGTTATCATCAATGATTAAAAAAAGGAAAATTCATTCTAAAAAAAATGTTAGCTTTTCGAATAAAATACAAATGTATACGTTAAAAATTGTATTGTAATAGTAAACTTGTAATGTGGTAATATAAGTGCAGGTTTAACATCATATTAACTCTATACCTAATTTTACTGGATTCGATCCTTTTGATAAGTAAATTAAATTTAAGATATTTTTGACATTCTTTTCAGATGTTTAAGAAAATTACTATATATTCCCTATTGTTATTTAATTAGAAATAAATACGCATTATTAAAAAAAATTACATTATTATTATTTTTTTTAGAATGTTCAGTCATTTTAATCAAATATAATTACACAAATCAAATTTTGAAAAATTTTCTGCTCGTAATTGGGATTGAATTATTAATATTTTCTTGTTTTTCTTGTGGTAAATCTTTGGAGACACTAAATAATAATAATAATAATAATAATAATAATAATAATAGTGTCTTACATTAAGCATCACGAAAATCCTCCGTTTTGAAGTAAAGATATAGTTTCAATTAAGAGTTTTCTCGGTACAAAAAACTACTTTCTGACACATGTATGAAGTTTGTTTTTATTCTTAAATGCAAGAATTTGACAGTTGTTATTATTTAGAAACTGAGAGATCGCATATCGTTTTACATTTTTCTTTAAAAGCAAGTGATATTTTTGAAATGTTGTCAAAGTTGCTTTTAAACCTATTTTTTGGGACGCAAGAACCTCGGAAAGTTGGATGAGATAATAACTAATCACAACACAATATATAATTCCTTTATTGGCACATTAAAACGCTATTGGATTCCAAATCACTTCAATAGTCATGCCGAAAAATTTGATACTTTTACATATAAACATGACTCCGTGAACGTATCAAAAATTTTCGCATTGTGGAAAACGGAAAATGTTCCGTGAGAACTTTTTAAAGGAATATAAATAATTAATAAAAATATATATTCCCTCAAAAAATATATATTCCCAGCTGAAGGCAATTCAAACAATTTTTCTTGGGATATAATGTTTATTTTTATGTTTTTATTTTTACTTTCATGTGTTTAAAAATTACCTTAAACTGATGGCTCAAAGGGAATGGAAGCCCCTAACGGAAAAGAAAATAAACTATTTCAGTTCTCTATTTTTAAACTTAACTTTGGATTTTTAAGGTTTCTTGTTATATTTCTGTATTGGTTGATATGTTTAAAAAATGTCTTCCGCGGAAAAAATATTTAGTTTAGCTTATTAAATGTTCGTAAAAAAAAAAAATAATAATAAATAAATTTCGCCCTTGGATGCGAATTTTACGCATACATGTTCCAAAATCTTTTTCCTCTGTGCATTTTATTCCTCCGCTGCTCATGATTGGAAGAAAAAAAACTAAGCCGTGGTTTCAGGTGTATTTAGCACTGAAAATATATGAACATAGAAAGACAAATCTCTTGATTTTGCAGAAAAAAAAAAACGTCAGCCAGTACTTCACTAAAAAGCTGTATGTTTTACGAAAATAATCTGTATTTACTACTAACTTTTTGTTATTTTAGCAGATTTTGCCCACGAGCTTGAAATAAATATAGATTATTTCCGTAAAATAAACAGTTTTTTCGTGGCTGACAGATTTATCTGTAAAATCAACTATTTTATTTTTTTACAGGGCAGAGTGCAAAAATTGTTAGAAATGTGCCCAAAAACAGAACTCTCAAGTTTCGCAGACTTTAATTGCAGATGCTTTAGTAAAATTGTTACAATAAAACAATAAGATATTACTATATAATATTAATAAATATTCAACGATAACGAACTTAATAAATTCAGTGATAAAAGCCTTTTTCGGTTTCACTGCAAAGCTATAACTGTGAGATTTTGATGGATTGTTATTTTAAATGTTTTTCGTTTAACATTTTTGTATACTAAGAGTTTCATACATCATTATATATTCCCCCAGAGTTTATTAAAAACAGTCCTCCCGGCTTGTACTGAGAGGAAAAGCTAGCTTACCTCTTCTTTGTTTTTAAGAATTGAGCTAATTTTCTTAAACACACGAAGGTAAAATGCTTGGAACCAGAATGTAGAAGATCGTCAGTTTTTGTTAATACTACTGAATTTGAATGGGATCTTTATAAAATTAGAAAGTTATCACAAAGTTAGCTCCATTTATGTCGATTTGTTTTTGGTCTGAAATTTGTGATATTTAGCTTGGTAAGAATTGGGTGCTAGCGAATATGACTGTGTTGTTTTAAGCGTATGAGAGTAGCAAGAATAAAAGTAAATTTGTGAAAAACTACGTTCGTTAAAGTCATAGATTGAACCAGATAATCGAGAAAAAAAATATCTGCTGTTTGTGTGTGTGTGTGTTTCAAAATATACCGAAAATTTCCGGATAGGCATTCCTCTGGACGGCTGCAATAGGTTAGCTTCTTACGTTTCATAATCGAAGTTACCTAAAACTGTTAATCTCTGACTTCATTTAGCAAAAATAACTGAATAATAGTAAAACTAAAAACTTTACCAGCCTGAAACTTGCTTCGAAATGACTCATTCATTCTACGAACTTTTTGATTCCATATTTATCCTTTCACTTTTATATTAACCTTCTGTCATAAAAAATATTTTTAAAAAAAAAGAAAAAAAATATTATTAGTAACATTTTAAAGATAAAAGGTTTAAAAAAAATTTAAATAGGTGTATAACAACAAAGTTGTATAAAAAAAGTGTATAACAGTATACCATAAAAAAAATTACAAATGTTTCTTAATCTGCAAATATTATATAATATAACCACGAATGAAAATATACAATAACCTCTTACGAGTTACCCATAATTCCGAAAAGCATTCTTAATCATTAGAAACCTCTAAAACTAGTATATTTTTTGCGATTTAGAGAAGCATTTATCAAAACATTTCTTTTGCTGCCACTGATTTTCGAAAATGCTTCGGAGTAGTTTTCATAGCGTATTAATATTTTTTTTCTAACTGGAATATTGGTTTTTAGGATACTATTAATTATCAAATAAGCATTTTTAGCTCCGTAATTGAATTAATACGTATACAAGTTACAAAATAGTATTAATTTTGATGTTAAAGTTAACGCTGTGCATTTAATACGTTTGTGTGAAAAACGCGTTTGTTGGACATGAAACTGTGTATTTGAGAGTGGATAGCAACACGAAAAGTGATATTCCGGGTTGAGAAAACTGTTTCATACGCTATAAAAATTACTTGGTAACGTTTCCGAAAATCAGTGGCAGCTAATGGAACTTTGTTTTTATAAATGCCTCTTAAATCGCGAAAATATATTGGTTTTTAAGATGAAGAACGTTTTCCGGAATTATTCATAACTTGGAAGAGTTTATTTTATATTTCCTATCGTGGTTATATCATATTTTCCCAGATTTAAAAAAAAAGATAGTCAAAGTAATGTTTTAGAATAAATAGTTTTTAATAATGTCTTAATTCTTTTTCAGGTTGTCTTTTTCTCAGAAAGTTAAGAATGTGCTCTTCAGAAAGAAGAATTAACATGCCTGATCGTGTCTTCTTTTTTTTTTTCTTTTTCTTTTTTTTCCCTTTTCTTTTTTTTTCTTTTTCTTTTTTTTTGTGACTTTTTTTACCCGAACGTGACTAACCCGAATTGTGACTTTGTTTGTATTGTCTTGCTACTTCCTTTGATATCTCTTGTGCTTGCTCCTTCTGTAACATCGCCTTCATCATCTCCACCTTCTGCTCCACCCCCACATTTCGAAATAAAATATTTACCACCGCGAATGAATCTGTATTTTTTTTTTTTTTACATTATTCAGTTTAAGCATTTTTCAATTTTTCATTTTTGAGTTATTTTTAATTGATGTTTTGAGATAAATGTTTATGTTTCCTCGCTAATGTTTCCAGTTTTTAAAATATTTCTAAAATATACGCTTAATGTTAATGTTATTTGAAGTGTTAAAATCTTAATCAGTTTCAGTAAGATTTTTTAGCACATAAAATTATAAATTAACTATGTATTTTAAAAAATGTTTTGACAACTGAAAAAAAAATTAAGAAGAGTACAAGGAAAATAGAAAAAGATGTTAAAATATTAATTTCCGGAGGAGATATTTAAAAAATACGATTGCATCACACGCCTATAGGATTAACATTAGCGGAAGGAATATGGTATCTCATTGACAAAACAGCCTTAATAGATCTAGCAATGTCATACAAAAATCCGAATACGTACTCTATAAGTACGCAGGTACCAACATTTACGGTGTTTTAAAAATTAAATAAACATGCTCTTTAAGGACAGTCTATATTTCTATTGGTTTGTATATCTGTATCTTGGTAGAAAAGTTGCCAATGTCAAATTTTCACATTTTAATAGACGGGTCACTAATTGACTATCCAATACATATTTTTTAAATTGTTTGAATTATTACTAAAAAAAATAATATAATTGCGAAGCGATGACTATTATGGAATATATTAAAGGGGAAACATTGGCATTTTATTTAAAAAAAAATATGCACTTGACTACTTCTAAATGCAACATAATGTTTATAAATAATTGAGGACCTCAGAAGCCAAGGGATACGTGTGACAAAATTCAGATTTGGAGTAAATTGAATTTAAAGTTGAACATCCATAGTAATTGATTTGGATTGAAATATGAAACTCGCGCTTATTTGATAGTGGTCTTTGATCCTAGTGTCATTCCAGCGTCCAGCTATGTGGACGTCAACGGTACAAGTGCACTTAGACCGCTTGCACTTCGCACGTTTCACGAAATCGGGAAAGAGGTTAAAAAGCTGGCCTCTAGAATGCAGCACATAATTAAAAAATCACATCTCTTTACCTCCAAACAAATAGCCCTATTTCCAGATCGCCTGTGCGCATATCTCAGTTTTTGAATTATGTCCCTTATACCACTTCGCTACTGGGGTCCTCAGTTGTAAAGTGAGCTGTTCACATTTTAAGTATTATTCCAAAAACAAAATCGGGTTTGGCAAAAGGCAAAATTAAGAATGTTAATATGAACTTAGATATATTTGGCCAGAAATAAAGATTTCTTGAAATGAAAAAAATAATCATGCTAATAATTTGATCATATTCTTTAAACTTTTGAAATTTTTTACAAAAATTTAATATTACCAAGCTAAATTTATTTTTACTTGACAATGCAATAGAAATTGAAATTGGTCAGAAACTTTCTGATTTTAAGATGGAAATTTGTGATTGACACTTCTTTCTACCCAAACAAGAACGAAAAATCATGCGTTAAGCATAGATTATGCAACACTTTCCAACACATTTAGTATTGTATACTAAAACTCCACTTATTAATAAGGAATATTATGTCTAAGTAAACAATTTGTAAAACGCATAAAACCAGTGAAAAACTAATTTCAGAAATTACCATCAACAGACGGGAAAATATTCTTGTGGGCAACCCTGTATACGATCTATAGATTTGTATATATACTACGTAGCATGTTAAAATTCAGTTTAGTTAGAAAAAGCCTAGAAGAGTTGAAAATTGCCTTTCAGCAGGTTCCAGCAATAAACGGAAATGTACTTGAGATGTTTTTTGCAGCCCTGTATATGATCAATATATTTTATATAAACCAAGTAATATCCAAACAAAATTGTTAAATTTATAAACGCGAACTACATCTGAAAACTTACTTTCAGCAATTATTGTTCATAGACAGTACTGTAATCGAATTCTTTTGTGTGTCCCTGTATATGAATAATGAATGCTATGCACACTGTATTCTATAGTAAGCGTTTTGCACTTTACCTCAGTGATATATATAAATTTCAGTATGATTGAATTAGTGTAATATCATTAAAATACACATCAAACGATTTTTCGAAATAGACCGTAATGTATACGGCATTCTTTTGAGCCCCCTGTAAATGATCGATAAATGCCTATACACACCCTATTCTGTAGTAAGCGTGTTGTAGTACACTTCAGAGATATATATCATTTCAATATGTCTGAAGTACTGTAACATCATTAATGTACACCACAAAGGATTTTTTGGCATAGACTGTAATGTAACGGAATTCTTTCCGGACTATAAATGCTACACACTTTTTAGTGCCGAACTTGCCAGCTCAATAACATATATCAATTTCATGGAATTCCGAGTATAGTTACATGAGTTAGAGTACGGACAGACAAACTGAATTCATAAACACTTTTTAACTATGTTGGAAAGTGTTAAAAATGGCTTAATCTTAAGGATTTAAATACTAATGTTGAAATGAGTTGGGTTGGGTTGATTATTGACGGCCAATTATCTACACTAGGGATATAGGCCCGGGGGGAGTGCCCTTCGTGGGGGCCTTTCTAAGGAACCTAATCCGTATTTACGCATGGATAAATCCACGGCTCGAAGAAAACCACGAAAACTCCGAACGATTAGGACGACGGGCGTGATTGGGATCGAACCCAGCACCTCCCGTCTACCAGCTTCGAGAGCACAACCTCTCAGCCACTGGTGGGGCATGTTGAAATGAACTGTTGTTTCTTTAATCTTTAACTTGGTATTCAAATTGAAAATTGGTTACATTATTTCGATAGCATTATTTTAAAAATACATATTTTTAAGAATATGGCAAAACGTCTGCATCAAGCTGTAGTTCTGACTCTAATAACAATGTAACCTCGTCCAAAATTCCCCTTTCAAACTTATAAATTTAAAACTTACAAAAGCATCGTTAAGTATTGACTATTTGCATAAAATTTTACATTAAAATATTTTGTTCGTAGGCTAAAGTTCAAACGGAAAATAAAATGGCTCCGAACAAATGACTGTTGCCATCTCTTAAATCCGATTAACAGAAATGATGCGCTAGAAATTCTCAAAATTCTCTCGTCCCCATTAGTCATTCTACAGTAAAGATATGACTACGTATACAGCTTAAGGACCATAATTCATCTCATAAGTCGAAATCGTTCAAAAGATTGGACATAATATTCGAAAAATGTGACATTAATGCTTTAAGAAGATGACGGCGAAATTTTTGTGAGGGAAGAATTGGGTTGTCTTTGTCAATTATCAACAATTTAATTGGTCAATATTTTGAAACTTTGTTTCACTTAAAGTAGAATAAATGTTTAATTAACGCTTTAATGGATAGCTGCTCTAGTTAAAAATGCAGTGAAACATTTATTGGGATTATGACTGACTAATATTTTAAAGTTTCGCCTAACAAAACGTATAAAGTAAATGAATAATCAACGTCGTAATGATGTTAATGGTTTATTAGGGCTTGATTTATGACAGTGAATTGGATACACGTGACCCAGCCCCCGACTCTCAAAGAAACTCTCGAATTCTAAAATAGAATGAATTAAATTAATTAATTGAATATATAATAAATTAATTGAAATACATAAAAGTGTTTTAGAAGAACTCCATATGAATTAATTGTTCCCTGCCAGCAGTAGAATAATAGAAGGTGTTGTGTTTGCGTAGTGTTGAAAATAATATTAAGAAGAATGGCTAGCTAAAATATAATAATTCTATATTGAAAGACTATACACGAAAGATCTCACATCTATTTGCGAATAAAATTGATGTACATATAATACATAATTAAAATGATGTCAATTGTTTTGAATGCGTAGAATTGGGATACATCAAGCAGTTGTGAAAATGCGAAGTTTAACAGCCAGAGAAAACTATTCTGCTCTGAAAATCAAAGTTGTAGTGCGTTTTATGAGCGCCCAAAATATTTTTGTCACATACAGACAGACAGACTCACAGACTCGCGGACCGACATTTCTAAAAACAGTCAGGTCGTATTCAAGACCTTCTAAAACGCATAAATCCGTCGAAAACCGGAAGTCGAAAATTTTCATGAATCCAATACCTTCTTCTTGTAAAGATAGAAGAAAGTAAAAAGCGTAGCAATTCTGAATTTAATGAATTTATTATTAAAAGGCGGGTGCAGCTGGCAAAAACTACTTTAGAAATTTCGGCTAATAATTTCAGTAATTCTAGTATAGAAATGACTAACACGGACAATCTCCTAAATGTTATCCCCGCGAATGATGGAAAGAGAGACAAGCTGGAAATTGTACGTCAAACGTGACAAATGAGGTGCGTTCGTACTGTAGCTAGCTATATAAATATTTAGATCTTGATGATTTTTAATTCTGTGAAATGAATGATATCGTCAGCAGATTAATTTCTGTCATAAAATAAGAATCTCGGTCGCTTGACGATTAAACTTCGGAAGCTCCTCTAACAAGAAAGCACCGATTTAAAAAAAAATTCAAATTTCTTAATAAATATTTTTATTAATATCTCCTAAAGTTTTGATTCGATTTTCATAAAATTTGAAATGTCTCGGCAAAATTCTGCAAAGATAATATATCTTAAATTTCAAACCATTCGGTTGGGTAGTTTTTGCGTTATTATATGCGGACGGACGGACAGACGGACGGACAGACAGACGGACAGACAGACGGACGGACGGACTGACAGACGGACAGACAGACGGACGGACGGACAGACAGACGGACGGACCAAGCGACGACACTAGGTGCTACGTATTTATATAATTACGAATGCACCTAAAAATAACATACAGCATTTTATAGAAGAATTTGATAGTGCATCTTTGCAGACAAAATTTGTTAATGTGGTAAAATTAATTATTTTACGCTCAAAATTTGTTGGAATAGCTCGGGAAAGGTTGCAAAAGGATATGAAATTTAATTCTGAAACAGATTATGTAAAATTTAAAGAGAAGGCGATTGATTGGAAGTTCCTTCCTACCAGAGGCCCGAATTTTGGAGGTATCTGGGAGGCAGGAATATACTCAATTAAATATTACTTGAAGAGAGTGCTGGGAAACACAAAGTTGACTTGCTATTTGAAATGTTGAACAGGTATTTTTCGCAAAACTTATTTGAAATCATATATTCAATTACTAGAGTATTTAAAAAAAAAAACCTATTAAAAAAATAAGTATGTTTACTTACAAAAGACGGAGATTTTTACTTGTACGTCTAACCAAGTCAACAACTAAAAGTGTAATGAATGATATATATTCTAAAGAGCTTTTAAACATATTGTCATTAAATATCGCCAAGTTATTTAAATATCAAACAATTTTCGGCGAATCGCGCAACGAATTTTCAAAAATTCAACAAAAACCAACTGAAAATATGAGTGATTACATTGTAAGATTTAATTTAGTAGCCGGTAAATTTTTCGAAATTTCCGGATTTTCGAGCAAGTCAGATAAGAGGAAAATATTCGATTTAATAAAACTCCATCGATTTCTTAAATCTATTAAGACGGATCAAATGAAAACAGAACAGTGGTTCTAATTTGGTTGAATTTTGTATGAGTAGGGAGATAACTATTTCTATAGGTATAGCGGGAAGTAAGGAAGACTACTGCGGAAATGGATTTACACTGAGTAGTTTCGCTGGGGCATGTGATATGCGCTGGGCGGTCGGCTAACAGTATCGTCCTGTAATAAGTCGATTGTTATTCATATGCGTCTGCAGAATAAAGAGCACGTAGTGTTTTTATTCGTTTATTAGTGGTAGGAGTGAGGGTTTACAAAGTGCATCGGCGAACGAAGGCAGTCTACGGAGAACATGCACTGTCATTGACTTGTTTGCAGGACTGGGTCAAAGATTTGTGCAAGGAATGCGAAATCTGTGAATGATGATACACGACCTGGTCAAGATCACCTCATCATCACATAGTCACATCGTCATCTTGTCGTCATATCTTTGTTCAGTTGAAAAAGGGAATTGATGATTTGCTGTTTTTATTAGTGGCAGAAGGAGTGAGGGTTTACAAAGTACATCGACGAAGGAAGACAGTGTACGGAGAACATGCACTGTCATTGACTTGTTTGAAGGACTGACTCAAAGATTTGTGCAAGGGATGCAAGTCTGTGAATGATGATACACGACCTGGTCAAGATCAACTCGTCATCACATAGTCCCATCGTCATCTTGTCGTCATATCTTTCTTCCGTTAAAAAAGGGAATTGATCATTTGCTGTTTTTATTAGTGGCAGCAGGAGTGAGGGTTTACAAAGTACATCGACGAAGGAAGACAGTGTACGGAGAACATGCACTGTCATTGACTTGTTTGAAGGACTGGCTCAAAGATTTGTGCAAGGGATGCAAGTCTGTGAATGATGATACACGACCTGGTCAAGATCATCGCGTCATCACATAGCCATATCGTCATATCTTTGTTCCGTTGAAAAGGGAATTGATGGGTCGCCGTTTTTACTCGGTGATCGAAGTCATGAATAATGTTCGAAATTCCAAATAATATTGCCAAAGTGGGGCCAAAAATATTGCCAAAAGACTTTTTGGATAAGGGTATTCACCATTTTGCGAAACCATGAATCAAGTACCTCTGTAACTTTGGAAATTACGTTTGAAATAAACAATGTCATTTCATTCTGTGACTTCTGTTCCGTTTTCATTTGATTTACTCTAATATAAAAGTGGACTTTGCTCTCGAGATTCGAAAAAGGGATGTTGATAAGTATAAAGAAGCGATCGAGTTATCATTAATCATAGAAAATGCATTTTTATCGATGAAACACGAGACATTAAATACAATTAGCACAAACGCAACTTGTGATTTTTGCGAATCATTGCTAAAGAAAAATGAAGCAGAAGTGAATGATCTGATATACAAATAAGGAGTGAATTAGAAAAAAATTAAATGAAAGACAATGATAAACTACACAATAATGCGCGAAGTAATGCGAAATTTTGTACCTTTTGTAAAATTAGGAATCCTGATACTGAGGTGTGTAGATATAATACAAATAATAAGAGACAAGGCAAATAATTATCAACGGAAATTTCCAACCCATAAACAGGCCACGCAGGGATATGCTAACCCCAATAATGGAGTTCATAATTTTCAGAGCTATGGGGGTGTAAATAATGGAATTCATAATTTTCAGGGCTATGGAAGTGTAAATAATTGGAGTTCTCCACCTACCCCTACCCCTTCTCAGCTAATGTGTCAAAATTATGGGTATAATTTTTTTTCCCAGGGACAACTTTTGAGTTTTCCTAGTTAAAGCTTTGGGAATTATCCTTCTAATAACATATATGGGCAAAATTTTCAATATGGGCAGATTTATCAGGTAAATTAAGGGCAATGCCCCCGTCCAAGGAAGATCATAAAAATTCAAAATAATGGGAATACTAGACATAATGCAACATATAAAACAGGCAGATGTAAAATAACGGGAAAAAATCTCCCTTCGGGAAACGTTTTAGCGGGATCTGTGTATAATAATAAAAATTACCTGGACCTCTTTCACAGATCCCAAGAGACTAAAGTTATTGCTGGTTAACTGATCTGGAGTGGAAACTTTAAAGGCTCTCTTAATGAAATGCCGAAATGCCAAAACTTTGTAAGAAATAGGGGCTTGAGCATTATGTGGGATAATGGATTGATTGGCTATTGGTTTTCTATATACAATACGCTCTATACAATGATGGGTTTTGATTAATAGCACGTCCAAGTAAGGAAGTGTGCCATTCTGTTCGACTTCTAAAGTTAATTTAATCTTAGAATCCAGGTTATTGATTTGAGCAAGGAAGTTATCAAGTGAGGTATCCGCATGTTGCCATATGATGAAAACATCGTCTACGTATCTAAGCCATGTAGGGTAAAATCTAATTTATGAAATATATCAGTTTCTAAAGGTCGTAATATAAATTCTACTAAAAGTCCAGATTTAGGTGAACCCATTGGGGCCCCATTATTTTGTTTATAAATTTTATTGCCAAATGTAAAACAGATATTATTCACTATAAGATTAAGTGCACTTTTTAATGTAGTTTTCATATTTTTATTTATGTTCTTTATGCAGTCAATGTAGTTATTTATAATGTGGTAACACGTTGACTGTCAATGGATGGATATAAAGAGATGACATCTAGACTAGCTAACAAATATCTCTCGGGTAACTGGATGTTATTCAAATATTGAATGAGTTCATTTGTTGAACAAATTACATGATCTGAATTAGGTAAGATATTTTTCAATAAAATCACAAACGCTGTTTCAAGAGAATTTTGTTATAATCGGCCTTACTGGAATCCTTTCCTTATGATCTTTAAGTCGATCCACAATTGTTGGAATTAAAGCCAATTTATTAACTCTGACAATAACTTTCATATAATCCGGCCAATTACCTTTATTGACAATTTCAGTAACTGTTGTTAATTATGTTAAGTGGGTTCTTCTTGACTTCTACACAGTCCATATTGCTCAAATCAATAATCTGGATTCTAAGATTAAATTCACTTTAGAAGTGGAACAGAATGGCACACTTCCTTACTTGGACGTGCTGTTAATCAAAACCCGCCATGGCATAGAACGTACGGTATATAGAAAACCAATAGCCAATCAATTCATTATCCCACATAATGCTCAAGCACCTTTTTCATAAAAAGTTTCGACATTTAGGCATTTTATTAAGTTTGAGTACCTTTACAGTTTATACTCCAGATCAGTTAACTAGTGAAATAAATAAAATACATGAAATAGCAAGAGAGAACGGATATAAAGAAAGCACAATTAATATAGTAATTACGAGCATGGAAAAGAAGGAGAAGGAAAACTTCAATAAACAAAATTCAAAGTTATCTATTTTACAATATTTCCCTGGGTTCTTTGAAATATTGAAATATAAACTTAGCAAATTCAATATATGTCCTATCGCAAAACCATCCATAAAATTAAAAAGCATAGTTTGTAAGAAAATAGACCCAATAGAGCCATATCAACTATCAGGTGTTTATGAAATGAACTATCACCAGAGCAGATGCAACGTTGCAATATTATATAGGAATGACCACTAGAAAGTTTAAAACAAGATTAAAAAAGCATACGGCAGATATCAAATAGGACAGAAGTACTACAGCACTGGCCAGACTACATAGAACCGATACTTTAAAAAATGATTTTAAAAATTGTAAAATAATTTATCCATCAAGGCTTTATTTCCCATCTATTATCCGTGAATCAATAGAAATCTATATGCGTAACGTGAACTTTTGCAGTGAATCCGCCTCATTTGAATTACCCAAAATTTGGCACGAGGTACTTTTCAGTTTTAAACAAGCAATAAGAAATTATTAATTTTTACGTTTACAGTTGACTATTTCAAGCATCTACTTTGATCTGGTGATTTATGTTTTCAAGTTTATTTTCAAAAATTTTCGAGAATATTTCTGTTTATCGTTATATATCTTGAAAATGACACCGCATATGAGCGCTGAAACATATGTCGATCATTAAAAGGTTTTTCTAAGCCTTTTGTGTTCCACTTAAGTTGTGTTCCACTTTTGTTATAGGCTTTTACTTTCACAACTTAAAAAAAATCACCCTGTATAACAAAAGAACCACTGATCCAAATGACGTAAAATTTCACCAGTATGCTCCCAAAGCAATGGGCATTTTTTTGGCGTGGTTAAAAAAACTGAAAATCGCTCCGACAGATGGCGCTGTACATGCAATAAAGTCGGGAGACGAACTTGCACCCGCCACACGCACATTGGCAATAAAAACGTGAAGTACGCACATCTCGTGTTCATTATTCTACGGAAATCCTCGCAATCACTGCGCCATTGACGGACCGTGCGTTGTTGATGAAACTGTATTATCAGAATAATGACAGCGCAGCAACTGCTCTTAGGAGATTTAGGACACTTAAGAATTTAAGAAAAGGTCCAATGACGACAGAGGGTCTACGGAAGATGGTTTCTCAATGTACCGTCGATTGTTTTCCTCCCACAGACGATATTCTTTGTTTCTGCTATCTTACAGCGCCATCTGTTGGTGAAATTTTAAGTTTTTTTAACCATGCCTAAAAAATGCCCATTGCTTTGGGAGCATACTGGTGAAATTTTAGGACATTTGGATCAGTGGTTCTTTAGTTATAGTGTTTTACTTTCACAACTTTAAAAAAAATCACCCTGTATATGACTATAAAATAGATCAAAACTATTCAAAAAGTGAAATAAACAAAAGGAAGACTGTTATAAAAAAGCTTGATATTACAAAAGAGCTATGAAGCTAATCAGTTATTTTAATGCTGTTGCAAATTCCCTTTCATTCTTCTATTTAAAACTTCTGTGGGATGTATGGGTTTACTATTATTTTAGCAATATTAGCATTATTTAAATTAATATAATATTCTACAAATATAATGTAGTTTTAAAACATTAAGTAATTATTAATAGTTTCAAGAATTATATTCATATACATAATTATTTTTCTTATATCATGTTTGAAATATCATGTTTTTTTATTATTTAAAAAAACTTACAGAGAAAACAACATTACAATTTTGCGCGGTGGTCAGAGGGTTAATTAAAAATACATGAAGTTGTTGGATAATGTTTTATTAAAATATTTGATAATTATTAAATTTTAGTCCAAAGGTGAATTGATAGCCAGTGACGACGATGATTTCGTGCTATTAAGATTAATTGAGCCGATTATGAATTATTCTGCAAAACTTTCTCATATGAGTACAGTGTAGGAGGTTGGGGGCATGCAAGATTAAACTTTACGACGCGAATCAAATTAAGAGTCTTGTCGCTGTTGTCAAATTGGCGTGATTATCGTCGCGTTACTCAAAACTTTTCGATCAGAGGCATGCGAGATAGAATGTGGGCTGATATCTCTTTTCATAGTTGTTGTCTCCCTGGAGGATCTAATTAATGGTTTAATAAATGAATTTAATTAATGAATGAGATACTCAAGCTAAGTTTCAACAGACATAAAGCTTTAAATTCCATTGATAGGCATTGGTTATGGAACAATCACCCTGGATCAAAATAATGTTTAAAAGTGCTCCCAAATTCAAACTCGCTATTTGTTGACGTAATCAAAAAATTTGTTTCATATCTAATTATATTAAATTTTAAGGTTGTGTTAGTTACATGTCATGAAGTTGAATAAGGTTATTCTTTTTCTATAAAAGCGAGACTTCTTTTAGAAAGTGCTTTTTTTATTTTATGTTTTAAATTGATTTCCCGTACGTGATAATCACGAAAACAATAACTTGTCTACAAACATGTGTAATTTATTGCTCTTTGAGCGCACATCAAGTTTAATTGCAGGCAAAATATAGGCTGCAATTTCACATTTGATGTTGTTTAAACTAAAAAGTGTCGCTATATTATAAATTTAGTTGTTTACAGGGTGATGTAAAACGTCTCAGCTGAAACATTTTAAAGCATACAACAACAGTACAATTTTTGTATAGCAAACCAGGGTCGTAATTCATTTATGCTGTCAAAAATACAGAGTGTCTCTCTTCAGTCAAAACAGAACTACCGTTCATAACTTTATATAAATAAAGGTACTTCAACGAAATTTCAACAGAGTTTGCAACCTTGCCTTTTTTGAGAAATGCGATGACATAACGTAAAGTATTGGGTGCAGAGTATTGATGTAGTTTGTAATGTCAATTACATTCGTAATTAGGGAGGGTTCACCGATGTTTGGATGTGGATGGTAGACACTTCCACAACGTTGCGTGATATCGTTACATGTCACACAAAGTTAGAAAAATCTGTTGCAAATTTCTTAAAGTATCATGTATTGTTAAAGTTATGGGCAAATACACGGATTTGGTCTAGAGGGAGACACCTGGTAATTTTTGACAACACAAATGAATTACGACGTATATACAAAATTTAGTTTGTTGGAGTGTGCTGTATCTCACAATAAGTGAAATAAATAAACAGATTCCTAAAATAATTGTTTTCTTCTTCTTATATCTTATGAATATGTTGAAAAGAAAATGTATGTACAGAGTGTGTTTATTATATATATTGAGAATGATTTTGATTTTAAATTAAAAATCAACGAGAAACAACAGGGGAAAAAATCTGGCAACATGTAATAATGTGATAACTGAAATATTGGCTGCTATGAAAAAATATCGTCTGCTACTGAAATTGCATGCGGAAGAAGCGAGTGGCTTGAAGGTTATATATTTAAGGTTATATGCTCTTTCCGAAGAGAATTATTCATATTCCATTATATAAAAATCATTTAACAGGTGATAAGTGGAAAAAAAATGTCACAATTGATGAAGCGTAGATTTATCTAAATGACTATAATTACCTGATTTATTACCGGAAAATAGGCCAAAACGACTTTAAAAACTTTGGTTCAAACACTGTAAAGAAAGTTTCGCTAAAGGATTTATGGTGATTGCTGGAATCTCTTACAACGGAAAATTGAAGATCAGAAAAGTGGAGAAAAATGTCAAAATTAACTCTACTTATTATCAAAACGATGTTCTAATTCCTATTTTTAAAGAAGAAATTCCATAACTTTATCCTACGGACTTTAAAAGTCTTGAGTTCCACAGGATAAAGTGAGCAGCCATACATCCAAAAGTACAGATGCATTTCTCGAAAAACCGACAAGAGAAACTGGAATCAAGTGTATACCGTTTAATCATATTCCCACCAAGTCTCCAGATATTTCACCAATGGACTGCTGTGGCTCTGGACTATTAAAATAAACTCTTGCAAAACGCCGACCAACTACGTTGAGTGGACTCTGGAAATGTGTGGTGGAAAAAAATTTACTTCCAGTTTTACAAAAAACCCTACTATCTTGGAAATCCCACTGCAATATGATAATCCACAACAAGGGGTGCCAGATAGAACATATTAAAAAATAATTGTTTTAATGTTTGTATTTTATTTTTGTTGTCAAAGTCGTTCCCAATATGTGCAAACACCCTCTGTATTTAAAGCTTCGGGAGTAGAAGAACTGGGTAGTTACTCTGTTTTATTTACGACTGCTCTGAGGTGTATGGGTTTATTATTAAAAATACGTTAAGTTGTTGGATAATGGAACATGTTCTATTAAAATGTTTGATAATTATTAAATTTTAATCCAAAGGTAAATTTATAGCCGCTGAAAAATTAGCTTTCAAGCCAGAAATATTTCTGAGAAGTGGCGTAACTGTGCTTACTGGGCGCGTAACAGTACCTACGAGAATGATTTCATGCTATTATTAAGATTAATTGAGCCAACATGAATTATTTTGCAAAACTTTCGCAGTTGAGTAGGGTGTAACAGAAAGAATGGGGGTGGGAGTGTTCATGAGATATTAAATTTTACGACGCGAATCAAATTAAGAGTCTTATCGCTGTTTAAAAATTGGCGTGATTATCCTCACGTTATTCAAAACTTTTCGATCAGATACTACCAGAAAGAATGTGCTTTGTCGTGCCAAGAGATCGGAAGATATCTCTTTTTATAGTTGTTGTCTCTCTGGAGGATCTATAATTAATGGTTTAGGTTTAATAAATGAATTTAACTAATAAATGAGACACCCGAGCTAATTTTATAACACGTAAAGCTTTATCCATTGATACACATTGATTATGGTACAATTTTCTAGATCAAAAAAATGTTTAAACTTGTTCTAAAATCTAAACTCGCTATTTGTTGATGATTTAATCAATTTTTTTTCATACCTAAATTATACTAAATTTTAAGGTAGCCTTACTTGCGTGTCATTAAGTCGAACTGAGTGTCTCACTTTTTTTATAAAAGCGAGACATCTTTTTGAAAATGCTTCTTCCATTTTATGTTTTAAACTGATTTTCCGTAGATGCCAATCACGAAAACAATATATTGTTGAGACGGTTACAAACATGTGTAATTAATTGATCTTTGAGCGTATATCAAGATTAATTGCAGGCACTGCAATTTCACATTTGCGAGTTAATTTTAATTCATTTTTCAGCAGTAAATTATGCTTGTAATCACTGTATAATTCCCAGTGAATTTTTATCATAATTTTCTAAGCGAAAGCCGACAGAGTAAAAAAAGGCCCCAGCCGCGAATGGAACCCGGACCCTTGGAATAGCGCTCCAATGCTCAACCTTTTAGCTACTAGAACGATACCCAGTCTGGCATCTCTCACTAATATATGTCGGTAAGGCTGCAATCGCAGCCCAAGATGGAAACGTCATCATGAGCACGCAAACTTCTAGCCTAGCATACGACAACACATAGTTAATTTTAATTCATTTTTCAGCAGTGATTACGTCTGTAATCATGGAATAATAACTAGTGATTTTTTATCCTGTTTTTCTAAGCGTAAACCGACAGAGTGAAAATGTCCAAACCGGGAATTTTCTTATGCAGGGCTTTATATGTCGTCTCATGTTTGTCGCAGAAGTTTGCGTGCTCATGATGACATTTTCATCTTGGGCTGTGATTGCAACCTTACCGACATATATAAATGAGAGATGCCAGGCTGGGTATTGTCCTCGTAGCTCAAAGGTTGAGCATTGGTTGAGGGCTATTCTAAGGGTCCGGGTTCGATTCGCGGCTTGGGCATTTTTCACTCTGTCAGTTTACGCTTAGAAAAGCAGAATAAAAATTCACTGGTTATCATTCACATTTGATCCTATCGAAACTAAGAAGAGTCGCTATTATAAACTTAGTTGTCTATAGGGTGATTATAAATTTTTTTGAAGCAAACAACAACTAGTATGTGGTGATCATCACAGAACACTCTTCTACATAAATAAATCAATTGAATGATTTAAATAGTACAAGAAAAAAATTTAGCAAATAAGGTTTTTACACAATGCATTCCCATACTCAGGATACTAAGCGTGAAGTTTCGATGAATTCTGTTCATTTAAACTGTCGATATAAGCATCGCTCATTTCGAAAAAATCATAGAATTTCGATACCCCCATTTAGATAAGCGGAACTAAAATTGAATGACAATATATTCCTATCATGAGGATCCTAAATTTGATGTTTCGTTGAATTCTGCGCACATAAACCTGAGTTGTAAAAAACCCAGCCCGGGCGGGTAGGTGGGCGAGTATCCGGGAAGCTACCCGCTACAACCCTGACATAAACTGGAGATATAAGCATCCCATAAATGGAACAAATCGGCGATTTGCAGCACCCCCTCCTAGGAGTTTTTCGCAAAAACTAATCAGCACCAGATCACATAAAGATAGATCGTCCCCTTACGAAAATAGTTCATAGAGCTGTATAGAACTCTATAGAATTCTTTACAAGCTCTTTAGAATAGCCATTCTATAGAATACTACTTCTATAGAGTCTTGAAGAGTTCTATAGAATAATTTTTCGAAAGAAAATGTTTCTATAGAATTCTTAGAAGTTCTATAGAATTTTTCTTTATAGAACAGTTTTTCTATAAGGTACTTTACATCTTATAGAATTAAATTCTATAGACTAATGATTCTATAGAATTTTTTTTTTATTAAAAAAGATATTTCTTGGTCTTTTAAAATTCATGTGGGTAGTAATTTATTTATAATTATATATTAAAACTAAAAAATAATAATTAATTTTGTAATACATCAGTTTAGTATACAATTGTACTCCACAGATTTAATATGATTATATCTACCCTATATATATAAAATCCTATCTACCCTATATATATAAAATCCTAATGAAACGAATTTGTGAAACGATTTTATGAAACGAATTTATGAAACGACTGATTAAACAACTGATTATGTTTCAGGGCTATTTTTAATAAAATATTAAACGCTTGATGGTGAAATTAATACCAATTTTTCATAAAAATCCGCGGATGTCAAAACTGGTAATAGAATTTTGAAATTGGAATTAGTTTTCGAGATATTAATTTTTTTCTAAATTTAATGACATTTCTGTAATGATGGCAACTAATTACTCAGTTTTTTTGTGACAAAAAAGGGAAAAAAATTGAAAAGGATCCCGATAGGGATTATTGATTTCTTTTTATTCGTCATTTTCAAATTGAAATTGGATTTATCTTTTATTTCAATCGATAATAAAGACAAGATTGTGATTAAATTATGTTTTTCAGTAAAATCTGAAAAAAAAAAATCACATTTCTATCGTCAGGATTCAATCGTCTGTCAGCATTTAATTTAATTTATAAACTGAAAATGTTTTGAATAAATTCGTCCAAATGACGTCATTTAGGTAAACGCAAAAGAAAGGGAGGAAAAGGAATTAATAGTAATTATTATTTATTGATATCATTTTGTTATTTTTTTGTAAAATTTAATTAAACGACTTTATAAAATCATTAATTTGTATATTTGAAACTAATATATAAAATAATAATTGCCCAACTGAACGGAAGAATAAAATATCCTGCTTGGTTTTTTCCGCCAAGCTTTTAAAAAAAGCGTCAAGACCCCTATAATAGAAAAGCACCAAAAGTTTATTGGGTTTGTTTTCATAACTTTTGGCAACAAATCTATGTATATTAACGAATCTATCCCTTTTTGAAGCTCGAATTACGCCAAACCTAAAAGCAAAGGATCCTATTATGGAAAAGTACCCGATTTTCTTCTGGACAATATTCAAGTGACATAACATGGTGTAAAATTATCGGGGATAGCAAATTTGTTTAAATATCTCATCAATTGATGCCGAATAAATGCAGGCATACATGCACAAAATATTTAATTAATTTTGTATGATAAATAATTATTAGAAAATTCGTATATACATATTAATTAAAAAAAAATAATTTACATATTTAAAATAACATGAAAATATGCATGATGGTGCACTAAAATAGGGAGAAAATTAAAACCTGTTACTGAAAATGTCTATAGCATAGTACTTTTCAATACCGTGTTCTTAATGTTATTCACAAGCAGATGTAATTTTTCTCATCCTTAAACTCAAAGGAAGAATAGAATACAGATCGTTGTTATAAAAGTCCGAGAGGTAGCCACAATTTAAACCTAACCATTTTATACAAGTTGGTTTTCACGTTGTAATTGATTTTACTTATCATTCCCGAAAACAGTCGTCAGTTGTCGCAACAGCTGTGTATGAGGCCATGATAATCAAAAAATGCCCCACTAAAACGTTAAAAGCATGGCAACCCAATTACAGATTTACCAATATTTATAAAATAAAGCACGCTGTCATGTTTTTAGAGGCCTCGAAGTCTGAGCGGGGGTTGGCGAGCGTAGCTCGCAGGGGGTAGGCCCCCTAGTATATATATAATTTAATTCAATTCTAATACATTGTGATTAAATTGTCAGTGTAATATTATATTAGTCAAACTACTGAATTAAATTATGATTAATTAATTTGTTTATAATTCATTAATTCGTTAGTTAATTTTATAATCATATCAATTTGCTGTTAAATTTATAAAACCATCCCTCTAATTTAATAATTTTTTTTCATTACTAACGTTGTAATTTTTATTCAAATATTTTAATCTTGAAATATAAATATTTAAACAATTGTTTCAGTTTTAACAAATAATCATTTATTAGACTTTAAATATTTTTACAAGACTATTATGATTGAGAATGCAAATCAGGAAAGAAATAAAAGTTGAAATAGTGTAATAAGAGTGCAGAGACTGTTAATGGTTGTGTTATGCTGAAAGTATTCGTTCTTCGTCCGATCATTGAAGTCAAGTAGCATCGAGAGTGGTTAGTAGCTGGGGTTGGGAGGGTGACCACCTGGGTTCTATATAAAATTCTATACATATTTTTATACAAGCTGTATATTTTTTCTATAGATATTTTTATAGAAGTTCTATTGACATTTCTATTGCACTTCTACAGATATTTCTACAGCTTTCGGCTAAACAAGCTTATAGAAAAACGGGCTATAATTCTATAGGATTCTATAATGTATTTTCTATAAATATTTTTTATAGAATTCTATAAGAAATTTTTGTAAGGGTCATAGGGAATTCCATCCTACACATGGATTTTAATAAGGCATGTGTCCAGCACTACTTGTAATGCATTTGTGGCGACGAATTTCAATACTGTCAATTAAGTTGTCGGAAACTTTAAAGGGAACAACTCGCATACATGGAGAACGCTTGTTCCAGCTCATTTAACGACTTTGGAGGGAGTTTGTTAAGCGCATTTGATCTTTTCCTGAAAGAAATAACAGACTTTGTCGCTTATATATACCAGAAAATGTACCATCTCGGAACTTCAGAGCATATACTACTGTACAAATATTACATTGGGAATTTTTCCAAACGGATGAGTTAGCGAGAAATTCACCTTGTGTTTGACAATATTTCGCCATTTCGCTAAGTTTGGCATTAATCAGGAAAATGTATATATGTGACATGCAAGTATTACTTATATAACTCAACCCTCATCGGACTATTATACATCTTCTATGTTTGTATTTTAGCATCAACATCATCGCTCAATGACGTAACATCATGACGTCATCATCACGGACACGTGTTTGCTTTACATTACAGGTTTTTATTTGCAACAAAATTTTTCAAAATAATGTACATTGTTAAAACATTCTAATACATTGCTAAAATATTTTAATAGATTGCTAGATAGTGATTGTTACTTTTCATTATTGAATCCATTTTAATTATTGAATATGTTGCGTACATTGTTGTCGCATTGTTAAAATTTTACTTTTCATTATTTAGTATCATTGTTGTCAGAATGATAGATACATTCAAAGAAGTTTTGTTCTTTTAAAAACCTTCTTACTTGAAATTTGCTAAGAGCTAACGATCAAATAATTTTTGCTTTAGAGCGTTTATTATTTTGTTCTTTTTTGATATATGATATTGCGAAAAATGAGTTTTAAAAGTTTCTTACAGAAATTTACGTAAGTATAGCTTTTTTGAAATACATTACCTTTATCTTTCAAACGCCACATACATACCCAAAATTGAATTATATCCAAGACTTCAAAGTAATAAACACTAATTTTGTACATAAAATGTATTGTATTTAATTTTGATTAAATAATATATACAAATATTAATGCGTACAAAAATGAACTCTCTAACGAAATAACAAACAAAAATGCTGTCTAATATTTAATAATACAAAACTATATTATTTCACCAAATATAAAGTTTATTTCTCTTAGGGTGAAATTGCATTTTGAATTGTTAAGAAAACATTATTTTAGCTTTTGAGATATTAAAGTAACAAAAAATAAAATTCTGTAAATTTTATTTATGTAATAATCTTGTGTGTTAAAATCTGGCTAAGTGCTTGTATCTCCATGGATTTTTAAATTCAGTCACAAGTAAACAGTGTATTGAGGTAATAAAAGCTATTGAGATAATTCTTGCAGAAGAGCATTGTGTGAGGTCGGGTATTTCTTTATACAACACTTCTTTGTTTTAGTTCCAAATATTGGATATAGAGGTAGTTGCACTGTTACAACATTTAAACTATCATTTAAAAATGGATCAAAGTTCACCCAGTTTTTAACACTTCATCCTGTTTAGCTTAAAAAAAAAAAAAAAAAAAAAAAAAAAAACTTCCGTAATTAAATTACATGAATATTTTGAGCATTATTACAGTTTCAGGTAAGTACAGGCCATCTATTGTTGATATTCGGATCTACAGCGAGGAAACGTAGTAAAGAATTCTCTACTCTCTCCCTAATTTGGGGAGGGTGGGAAATCCCTGAAAAGATAAAATGAGTTTTCTATTTCTCAAACATCGTGGCAGTACTAAAATCTTGCAACAGAAATATTTCTTGATGAAAAGTGTACTAAGTGATTATAACGCAGCAGAGAAATTTGTTTTTGCGTTATGTGTAGTTTAATATTAAAACTCAGCTTTTAAAGAATAGACTAGCTAACCCCCGCCCGGCGTTGCCCGGGCCTGTGATAATAATAATAATAATAATAAATCAAGTTTTTATTATTTTATCTCTATAACCTGATTTTGTGTGAAATAATATTTTAAGATGAAAAATTCGCGAAAAAATATTGATATTTAGTTATAAAAGCAGTCATTTTCTTGTTTTTCTACGTAGAGTCGTTTCATAGTTTTAAAATAAAAAGTTATTTTTGTCCGAAATCTTAAAATCTACTATTGGTGATAAATAAAACGGTTTTGCAACCTGTGTGAAAATTTCGTGAAAAAATTTTGTTATCCAGTTGCAAAAAAAAAAAAAAAAAGTTTTCTTCTCGCTTTTTTGTTTGTTTGTTTTCGCCTCGGCTCCTTTAACATAGCAATAAAAAATAGTTCTCATCTTCCGAACTCTCTGACATTTCAATCGATTATAAATATTACTCTCTCCAAGCTCTCTTTAAAATTTTGTGAAAAAATATGCATAATTAGTAGTGGAACTATGAGTTTTTAAAGAAAAAAAAGCTTTAGCTTTCAACCTCAGAGCAAAAATAGAAGGTCTATAAACTTCAATGCAATGGCACATCTGCATCCGTTTTCAATTAACCCTTTTCAATCCCCCTAGGCTAAACAGGCTAATCAATCAGGTTCCCTGATTCTTTTGGGAGAAGCCTTTAAGGAAAAAAAAAATGTTGACGCATGCGCAAAGAGACGATATTCGAGTGAAAATTTGACAGAATGCGCTTTTCGTTTTAAATATATAGATAGAAGAATCTAGAGTAATTCGAAATGTCTATCACTTCACTGTAAAAAAGACAAATGCTTCTCGATCTAAGAAAATAAAAAACCACGTACGAAAATACACATCAACCTCTTCCGAGTTACTCATAATTCAGAAAAGCGTTCTCCATTTTTAAAAACATCCGAAACTTATATATTTTTGAGATTCGAAGAAGCTTTTATAAAAAAAAAAGTTTCTTCTGCTATCACTGATATTCGGAAACGTTTCCGAGCAAATTTTATACTGTATTCACCAGTTTTCTCAAACCAGAATGTTGTTTTTCGAGTTCTATCCATTGTCAAAGAAACATTTTCAGCTGCGTAATTGTGTTTATAGATACAAGAGTAACAAAATAATGTTAATGTTAATGTTAATCTTACTGCTGTTCATTTATCATGTTTGTCTGCGTATAAAACTTGTTTGTTGAACATGAAAATGGTTACTTGAAAATGGATAGCATCCGAAAAACATACACTACAGGTTGAAAAAATTGGTTAACACACGATAAAAACTACTGGAGAACGATTCTTAAAATCAGTGGCAGCAAACGAAATTTTGTTTAATGCTTACTTAAATCTCGAAAATATATTGGTTTCTAAGGTTTCCAAAGCTAAAGAACTTTTTTCGGAATCGTGGTAACGCGGAAGAGGTTATTCTATATTTCCGTTTGTGGTTATATTATGTTTTCCTATATTAATAAACATTTTTCTTTTATTTTAAACAGTTTTGGCTATATTACTTTATAAAATCTGATGACATGTTAAGTCATTAGTTATCAATTTTTTTTCGTTATATTAAATCGAATAACTAACGCTTGACGGATGGGAAATGGGTCTGATTTTTTTCTATTAGTATAATTTAAATATGAACTTTTAATTATTCTTGAAAATTGTAATTTTTTATGTTTAAGGGGGTGATTAAATTGAAAAATCTATGAAATTTGAGAAAGTAAAATAAAAGTAATATATTTTTTTAAAAATACGATTTTTTAGAGCACTTAAAAATACGCAATAAAGTTTTTTTTTAATCAAACGTCTGGAGTTCAAAGCAAACTAGTAGGATGTGCCAATCCCAAAACATTTTTTTATCTCATACAGATTTCACACACACCCAAAACAAATCATTATCAATTTATATGAAAGTGTAACTGAATCTAAAGTTTTATTAAATTCCGCGCAGTAGTGCTTGAGATATGATTATCGTTAAAATCGTGTACATCCTGAAAAAGGCAGCATAACAGCGTTAGGAGATATACACCAAAATCTAATCAACAACTTATGGCAACGTGTAACTGAATGTGAAATTTGAAATTCTGTGCACTAGTTCTTGAGATAGAGCTATCGTGAAAATCTTAAATAATGTAGCATAGAAGTGCTACCTGCTGGGCGATTTACACCAAAAATTCTTCAGCACCAACTTATATCAAGGTCTAACTGAATCTAAAGTTTTATTAAATTCCGTGCAGTAGTTCTTAAGATATGACTATCGTTAAAACCATGTAAATCCTGAAAAAGGCAGCATAACAGAGTTAGGAGATTTACAGCAAAATCTAATCAAAAACAACTTATGGCAACGTCTAACTGAATCTGAAATTTGATGAAATTCTGTGCATTAGTTTTTGAGATAGAGCTATCGTGAAAAATAATGTAGCATAGCAGTGGCGATTTACACCAAAAAGTATTCGACACCATCTTATATCAAGGTCTAACTGAATCTAAAGTTTTATTAAATTCCGTGCACTAGTACTTGAGATAGAGTGCCCACATTTTTTTTTATCACATACACAGATAGACACACATACAGACATTTTCTAAAAACAGCCAAATCGTGTTCAAGATCTTCTGAAACTTATAAATCCGTTGAAAACAGGAAGTCGAAAATTTTCATGAATCCAATACTTTCTTCTTATAAAGATAGAAGAAAGTAAAAAGCATGAGGTGATGATTAGAATTTTAACCCCATTACAATGATATTTTAATTTTTAATTTGCTTCATTTTTTCCATTGTTCAAGTAATTTATTATCGATAAATTTTATTAAAATTCTGAAAATATTAATAAATTGTATAATTATCGGGAACACACAACTGTACAAAACTTATATAAGGAAGTGAGTGAAAAATCATTTATAAAATTTAATCTTTACACTGTAATAAAAAAAAAAATTGTTGATTTTATAGAAAAAAAAAATTGTGAGCCAGAATGCCAGTGAAAACTGTCCGTTTCATGGAAAAAAATCTGAAGTTATTACGAACTTTCTGTTATTTTAACGGGTTTTACTCGTAAATTCGTAATAAATGCAGATTATTTCTATAAAATAAAAAAATTTTGGCACTTTTATGTCATCTGGGCGTTAGTGATAACCGGCGAAATCTTGTTTGAATTGGCATCATTTGAATTGCAAACAATTAACGATCCACTGAACAGCTATTTCAACAGCTAACAATACATTTTAACATATTATAAATGATATTAAAATATTTTGGGTTTCTAATATAACGTAAGTTTCTGTTTTTGTGTATATAAAATTAGATACGATTATGAAATAAAATGTTTCTAGTTTATGTTATATATTTTTTAACATATTTGTAATGGACTAAGCCTAATCGTTCATATTCTTGATAACATGAGATTTTGTTATTTGTATTGATATCTCCGTTTTTACGTATTTTATCACGATTATATTTTAGCTATTTTGGAACAGCTTTGGAATTAGCCTGCTGTCCGCCATCTTGTTTTTTAAATCAAAACATATTTGTTTTGTTTCTCATTTCCAAAATAATTTTCATCTATATTTACTTATTATAAACATGTTATTTAATTTTATTGACTAATTTATTTATATTTAATAAAAAAAAAGTTAAAATGTTTTGATTTTACTTGATTATGTCAGAAACAAAACAATGTTTTGATTTATCGCTCGCGCTCAGCCATCTCGTTTTTTAAATCAAAACATTTTAACTTTTACTGTTAAATATAAATAAATTAGTCGATAAAATTAAATAACGTGTTTATAATAAGTAAATATGGATGAAAATTATTTTGGAAATGAGAAACAAAACAAATATGTTTTGATTTAAAAAACAAGATGGCGGACAGAAGGCTAATTCAAAAGCTTAGCCGCTATTTTTAAGTAAGTTTTTTAAAATATTATATTGCAATGTTAGAATATTGGCTATTTTTTTTAGTTAATGCTGATCTATGAATTTTTCATCGGGAGGTAAACAATGTGAAATCAAACAATCATTTATTTATTTATTTATTATTTGCAACAAATAAAATAGAAAACTAAGCTAAATTGTTGAAAAGATTTCAAAAACAGTCCTGAATGATTGTTAAAGTTGTTTCTTATTTTTCAGTATTACGTACCATTGTTGCACACTTTATTGTTGTAAAAATGATATAGAAGCTTTCAATTACGTTTAGTTCTGGTAAAAATCTTCTTGCTTGAAGTTTGCTACGAGCTTATGATTAAACGATTTTTGCTTTAAAAACGTTTGACATTTTGAAAGATTCTTATTTTTTGATAATGACATCAAGAAAAATGAGTTTTAAAGGTTTCTTAGAGAAATTTACGTAAGTAAAAGCATTTTTAAAACACATTCTCTGTCTTTAAAACAAGATATGCATTTGTTAACTTGATACTTACGTTTTAACCGTGCCAGGCCATATTCACTGTGCCAACAATGGCCGAAAATAAAAATTATATAGTAACCTTATTTTATTATTATTAATATTAATATTTTCCTTTCTTCATTGTAACTGCGTATGTAATACTATCTAGTTGTGTAATACCAAATTACTCTTTTGTATTATTTTAACAGTTTGCTTTTATCTTATTTACATTTTTAATGGTGTTATGTATTTATTCAATATGCATTAAATTACCATTTGTAACACGATTGGCAATTGACAACCATTTTTGGCGATTCATCTTCCTGACACGAATAATACGTAAATACCGATTACTTCAATGCATTTAAAATTAAGTCCGATTTAAAAAAAAATAATACTCTCTAATATTGTACATAAAATATATTGTCATTTTTCTTTGCTTTAAGAGTATATGCAAGCATGACTGTTTAAAAAATGAATGCATTGAAAATAATCTAAGTAAAAATGCTACAAAAAAAATCTAAATACTTCATAACACAAAACTATATTCTTTTCCTAAATAAAAGTTTAATTTTTTTCTATATGTAATGAAAATACATTTTGTATTGTTATAAATTATTACATTGCATAAAAATCCGTACTTTTTCGTAAAAAGTAATGATAATGACAGTTTTAGTAACCATTTAACAGTGTTATTTATCAAGGAATCCATACTCGCTATATGTTTTGATACATACACAAATGTACCACCCATACTGTCTATATAATTTTCGTATTTTTATGGAAAATTTGTTTGACAGTACACTGTAAAAAAATAATAATAATATATGTATATATATATAGATTATAAGATAGGAAAATATGATATTTTCGCGAAAGAAAATATACAATAACATCTTCCGAAAAACATTCTTTATGATTAGATATCTCAGAAACCAATATATTTTCGAGATTTAAAAAATTATTTATAAAAATATTTTTATTTTTCTGCTACTGATATTCTGACGTTTCTGAGTAGTTTCTATAGTATACTAATCAAATTTAATTCATTTTTCAATTCATTTTCAGAAGCGAAATTCGCCCGAAATTATTGAATAATAAATATACCTTAATTTTCACGTTACTAACAAAGCGTAGTTTGACGCAGAGTTTGTGCTCTTGATGACATTTCCATCTTGTGCTGCGGTTGCAGCCTTACCAACATATCTAAAACCCTGTTCACATCGGACATTTAAGATATCTTAGACGGCCATTTTTGAGGTGCTACTCTCTCGGAATTGAATACCTGACCACACCGCAAAACTCATCTAAGATAACTCACTGAACATCACCGTGTCCGAGATCTGAACAAACATAGAATGTGCGCATGCGCAACCGTTAAAGGCAACCTCAACAGCCAATCGGCCCCCAGAGCCAATCAGAGTGAGTGGTACTGGCTGTATCTAGCAATAGAATGTTCGAACTCACTAAGTGAGTTTCTGGAACTCCCTCAGTGAGTTCGGTGGTCTAGATATCTTAGGTGGTTTATATATCTTAAATATCCTATCTGAACCGGGTATAAGTGAGATATGTCAGTCTGGGTATCGTCCTCGTAGTTCAATGGTATAGCGGTATTCCAAGGGTCCGGGTTTGATTTCAGGCTTGAACATTTTTCACAATTTTAATTTTAAGCTTAGATAGTAATGTGAAAATTCACGTTACTTATTATACGAATCAATTTTCTCGATCCGAAAATTAGGTCTATAAGATGCTGTTAATTCTCAATTAAACGTTTTCAGATGAGTAATAGAATTTATGCATCCAAGAGTAACAAAATAATATTAATGTTAATGTTAATGATGTTAATTATCTTGTTTGACTGAAAAACATGCTAGATGAACACGAAAAATGGATAAACATCCAAAAGAACTACATTCCGGGGGTTGAGAAAATTAATGAAGACACTATAAAAACGACAAGTAAACGTTTTCCGAGAATCAGTGGGAGCAAAAGAAATTTTATTTTTATAAATGCTTCTTTGTATTTCAAATATATATTGGTTTCTTTCTAAAGATACAAAAAACACTTTACGGAATCTGAGAATAATTTGGAATAAGTTATTGTATATTTTTGTTATGTGTTATATTATATTATACTAGATTCAGAATCTCTTTTTAACAGTGTAGCTCTTGAAATATGAAAGTAACAGAAAATAAAATACATTTAATTCTTATTCGAAAAATATGAAAATTTAGAAGATATACATTAAGCTGCATTGTTTCCAAACAGCTTCAATATTGTTTAAAAAAATCTATAACTTTATATAAGTGACTTTCATATATATATTTCTATGTATATATCCCATTTCAGTGTGTTGAATTATAGTTGCTGTGTATACTGTATTTCTATGTATATCTATCTATATGTTTCTTTTCAGATTTCGATCTCGTAAAGATTTCGACAGTGACGATCAGGATATTGAAAAACCAGATAAGTATTTGAAAATGTTGAGAAGAGAATTAGTGGTCGATAGGTACGGAACGTTTTGATAATTCTTTTTCTTTCTTTTTCGTTCTTTCTTTCTTTTATTTTTCTTCTTCTTATTTTTTTTTTTTTTAAACAATGTCTATAGAATGTTTTGACAATTGTCTAGTAAATCAATTATATGTCTTAAAGTATTTTTTTATTAAAATATGCACGTTTTGGAGATTGCTTTTAAATATTTTTTTGTATGATTCCTTCCAATTTTCAAATTCCAAGTAGAGATATTTTCCCTAAAAAAATAAGGGACGAGATAGTGAGTATTTTAAAATACTCTTTGATTACTAATTCGTTAAAAGAATAATTCGTATCAATGGGAAAAAAATCTTTTAAGAATTAGAAAACAAAACTTTAGATTGTAAGAGACGGATTTAAATTTTATTGTTTGGCTCTCGAAAGTTTTACGATCTTTTTATTTAATAACGTGACACTTTATTTAAACGATATTAACTTGCTATTTTGATATCTATAAGCTATTTTATAAAGTATACTTTTGCTTTTTTTACTTTTATAATTGTATGTGTCTCGTCTGTTCCATAAACATACAAGCAATATTTTGTAGCTATTTTATATTATATATGCTTTTGAGAATTTTTATTTTATATTTAACAATAACAATAAATGTTTGTATTAAACAATATAAAATATTTGCTTTTTATTTAAAAAATGTGTCCAAAGAGTGGGACGAACCATGTCCATGAACTGTCACATCTCTAATTCGTATTTGTACAAGTTAACTGGGTCTATAAAGTGGACTTAATATATTTTTCATGATACATTTTTATTTTTAATTCAATGCAATTTAACAATTAACTCAGATTCAATTTCGAAGGGTTATTTTGTTTATTTATATAGTTTTAGTTGATAAATAATTACTGTCAGAAGAAAGAAAATGAGTCATGTCTGTGGATAGAAACGTAATATCTGGATAAATAGTTCAACAAATGACAGCAAAAGAAAAAAAAACTTTAGTGTGAAGGAGTACTGTTAGTCATTTTAAAAGTAGCAATACGTTGCAATACGCATCTGCGGTATATATTTAGATTTCTTGAATAACTGTGAAAATAATCATCAAATCAACAATTCCGTGGACAAGATAAAATAAGTAGGGATTGTAAAATAGTAAAATAAATAGAATAACATGTAATATTAATTGCACTAATTAAACTTAAAACCCAGTAGCTTAGTGGCTAGCGCATCGTGCTATCACGCTACAGGTCCATAGTTAGATTTCGGACTCCCTCCTTGACCAGAGTTCACTCAGCTTTTCATCATTTCGGAGTCGATAAAGTAAGTACCAATCTTGATTGAGACCTGAAGACTGGGGAACGTATTAGGCCGACCACATGACCAGGACATATGCTGGATAGCACGTCAGGGTCCAAGGTCAAGAAAACAGAATTCAACAGCATCATTCAATTCAGTTTAATATTTAAAGTGATTAAAAAAACCCGTCAGGGCTGTGGGCATCATGGTTACGAACATAACAGCCACGCAATGAAAAAATGCAATTTTAATAAAATAGTTCTCACGATGAAGACTGGAATGATGTTAGATAAGGTCGAATTAATTAGAAATATATATTTTTTAATCTTCATTGGAATTTCTTTTTCGGACAATTTAGCGCTCAAAATTTACGTTTCTGGGGAAATGACCCACATGGAGTAATGTAATACCTTTTTACATACTTCTGACCGCTTATAATCAGGCTAAACATACAAATTGGATTCAGGAACCTCATTCGTCAAAATCTACGATCACTGATCAAAGATTCAGTTCTTTATGAATTTCCGTCGGGCTAACTTTTGGCGATTTTTTAAGAGTAAAGCAACCTTAGCAAATAGTTTGTTTAAAATTTAGTTACATACCGTTTCGGAAAACGTGTGTAAGCGTGGTATGTGCATAGTATGCCGTTTGTCTTTAGATCTGTAGACCCTAGTTCTGAACACAACAGTGTGAAATTTGTAAAATAGAAAGTTTGTATTTTTCAAAATTTAATTAATTTACAAAAATTAATTGGAATGAAAAAAATGAAAAGTTTCTACTTTTCAATATTTAATTAAGCTATACACAATAATTTTTAACAATATTAACAATTTATATAATGTGAATTTTAATATTCGTTATATTGATTGCAGTTTGAACACATATTCTAGTTTGACATTCCAATACAATGATTTAACAGAATACAGTTATAGTGATTTTTTGTTGTTATTTTCATGGGCGTGAGGCGCTCATACTCGCATTTTAGAGGGGCTATAAGGAATTTCCTATATAAAGCTATAAGGAATTTCATATATCAAGTTGTAAGGAACTCCATATACAGATTCATATTTTTCATATTGATAGGAAGAAATTGTTATAATATTAAAAAAAAAATTGCATTACTAACCGATCAATTTTTAAAATGAAACTATTTAATGTTAAATTAACTTAGTTTTCCTACCTTAACGATCCTTAAAAAAAATTACATGCATATCAGAATGATAAAAAATATGATCGCGAAATTGCCAAGTAAGTAATTGCGCGCCAAAACTTAAAATTCCTTGGCATCAGTTTTCGACAAATAGCGAATTCAGAATCCCATGCTACTAAGATCTACTCCGTAGCATCCGATTCGGTCGCAGACATTTAGCCGAAAACCAAATAGCCGACAAGACATTTAGCAGACAGCAATTAGCCGACAGGACATTTAGCCGACAAGTACATTTAGCAGACACGTACATTTAGCCGACAAGACAATTAGCCGACAGCGACATTTAGACGACAGGACAATTAGCCGACAGAGACAATTAGCCGACAGGACAATTAGCCGAAACGGACATTTAGCCGACAGACAATAAGACGACAGTCAATTAACCGACAGGGAAAATTAGCCGACAGGACAATTAGCCGACAGGACAAATAGCCGACAGGATATTTAGCCGACAGGACAATTAGCCGACAGGACATTTAGACGACAGGACCAAAATAAAAGACATGACATAAGCTTACGGGACATTTAGTCGACATTAAGCATGTGTCACGTGACTTTTTATACTCGCATTTTTAAAAGGGGCCCCCATTTCAGAATCTAAGGGGCGTAAATATTCAAAGTTTGCACAAGGCGACGCAAAAAAAAAAAAAAAAAAAAAAAAAAAAAAAAAAAAAAAAAAATCAACTTTCAGAAATTCTAAAAATTATTCGTATATCTTAATTACAAGCTGAGATATTATTAATAATTATTTCACTAAATAGTTTATTTTTATTATATGCTTATTTTAAAAGGCAGTCACGTGCTGTTGTGGAATGTGGAACTAACAAACCGCGATTTCATTTAAAGTAGGAAATCTAACAATGCGACCTTTTTAAAACTTTAAGGTAGTTTTTAACACATGATAAAAAATTATAAAAAAGAATGGTGCGTCACATTTCGGGGTTGGGGGAGGGAGGGGCGCGAACAAAATTAGGAAATATAATAAGGCGATCTGCTTGAAACTTTACGATATTTTATAAAACATAACATAAATTTTAAAAATGAGGCCGCATCAAAAATTATGGGGAGGGGGGGGGGGGGGGGGGAGCGCGTTTTACCCACACGGGGGGGTGGCACTTTTACAAATTTTAACAATACCCGTCATGTCACATATCGTTACAAAGGGCTGTGGCCACTTTTTCATGCTATGCACCACACGTGTCATTCCCCCTCCCCAACTTGCCTCCCAGGGGGGAATTTTCTAAATTTTGTGGACACCACTCATGTGATATATCGTTCGAAAGGCCTGTGACCGCTTAACTATTTTATGCATCTCCGGGGTCCATCCCCCCACTTTCCCCCTAAGGGGGCACTTTTCTAATTTTTGCCGCGTTGGGGGGATATATGGTTGGAAAGGTCTGTGACTGCTAATCATATTATGCATCTGAGGTGTCAATCCCCCCACTTTGCCCCCCCCCCAAGTGCGGTAATTTTCTAAATTTTGCACACACCCTTCATGTGATATATCGTTGGAAAGGTCTGTGACCGCTTAATCATATTATGCATCTCCGGTGTCAATCCCCTCACTTTGCCCCCCACGGGGGGTACTTTTCTAAATTTTGCACACACCCTTCATGTGATATATCGTTGGAAAGGTCTGTGACCGCTTAGTCGTATTATGCATCTCCGGTGTCCATATTCGTACTTTGCCCCCCAAACGCGATTTTTAAAAGTAATCTAGACATGTTAGAAAGCATTCCATAATCTATGCTGGACGCATGGTTTTTTGTTCTTGTTTATTATAAAGTAGATTTTTTAAATGTCTAATTGGAAATGGAAGAAAAGATATGCAAGCATAAAAAAATTAATATTTACTGCACAAACTTCTCATGATGAATATGGAATAACATGCCGTTTGTCACTTGGAATGTGGAAGATGAGTTTAAATTTACTTTAAAAGCTTTATATACAGGGTGTCCATAATTAAACGACCCTACTTTAAAGTTGTCTACAGACGAAACTATTGGTCAGAAAGTTGTGAAATTTTGTGAAGGACATAATGAAGGAATGGGAATTTGTTTAAGCGAAAAAAAAAATAGTTCAAAATTTCTCCGCTAGAGGGCGTTTTTTAATGAATTACACATTTAGCATACATTTACGATAGTTTACATATTTTATTGCAACAAAACATGTTCCACATGACGGCTATCATTTTCAGCTACCGTCTGGAAGCGTAAGATAGCATGTTCCACAATTGACCGAAGTGTTTTCTGGGAAATGCTAAAAACATGTTGCGAAAAAAAGTTATATTCAACATATTTTGTTGTATTAAAATTTGCAACCTATCATAAATTTATGCTAAATGTGTAATTCATTAAAACACGCCCCCTGGCGGCGAAATTTGGAACTAAATTGTTTTTCGCTTAAACAAATTCCCATTCTTTCATTATGTCCTTCACAAAATTTCACAATTTTCTGACAAATAGTTTCGTCTGTAGACGACTTTAAAGTAGGGTCGTTTAATTATGGACACCCTGTATATAAAGATGGGTTAGGAGGGGGGGGGATCGATTAGATGATTATTTATCATTACTATAGAGTTACAAGTAGGGCAGGAAAATAATTAAATATTGAAGAGCTTCGAGATTTTTCAACTTTGTGTACTTTGTACTGGGAAGAGAAAAGGAAAAAGCCAAAAAATTCGGGACAGGTGGGAGGGGGAGAAATTTAAATGAGAAATTATATATTGTTACAATCAAGAAATAAACAGAACAAAAGAGTTAAAAAAAAAAAAAAAAAGAAAGTTTTTAACATTTTAAACCTTGGAAACTGGGGAGGGAAGACGGTGGGGGGTCAAAATGAAAGAAGCAGAATTTTTTTGGGGAGAAAGAGGTTTATTAGATGATTGCCTAGTTATTTATCATTGCTAAAGATTTATAATTGGAACAGAAAAAAAAGAAATGAAAGTTTCAAAGAGTAAAAACATTTTGTAGTAGAAAAGAGGAGGGCACAGGGCAGAGGTAATTTTGGGTGTGTGTGTGGGTGGGGGAGTAATAATTCTTTAAATATTTTAAATGATTATTCATTGTTATTGTTAAAATAAAGTAACAAATAGAGCAAAGAAACTTTAAAAAAAATAAAGACCCTTGAAGATTTTTAACTTTGAGAGCTTCGAGGTGGGGTGGGGGGTGTTGGGTGAATGAGGTGAAGCAAAAACTGTATGGGACAGGGTAGGAGGCTTCTTAGATGATTAATTCTTTATTATTTTTCGTGTTAATAAAAAATTTAAATGGAACGGAAAATAAAATCTTTAAATTTTGTATGCTAAGAGGGAAGATTCGAAAGGGAGGGTGGGCATTTAGATGGTTAATTATTGATTGTTACAATAAAGTAAAAAATAGAACAGAAAATTTTTAAAAGAATGCAGACTTTTAAAGATTTTAAATTTTGTGAGCTGAAGGGGAAGTGGGAGGAATAAAGAGGAAAAGCAGATTTTTTTTTTTTTTTTTGAGATGAAAGTGGAGTTTATTTGATGACTTTTTTTTTTTTTTTTACTTTACTAAAAATATTTACAAATAGGACAAAATAAAAATAAATTAGGAAACGTCAATTTCAGTGGGGGGGGGGGGGGGGAGAAGAATATTGTATGATCGATTATTTATTGCTACTTTAAAGTAACAGAGAGAACAAAAAAAGTTTAATGACAAATAACGAATTTTGAAAGTTTTAAACTTTATGAGTTGATGGGGTAAAAGGGAAAAAGCAGATTATTTTGGTGTGGGGGAGTTTATTAGAAGACTTATTATTTATTTACCTTACTAATAGGACAAAAAATTTTAATTAGGGGTTTTAAATACTTTAATTTTTTCTGCTTTGTAAGAAGGGGGGGGGGACAAAGGGCAAACGCCAATTTAGGATGGCGTGGAAGGGAAAATTTTATGATCGATTATTTATTGTTTAAGAAATGTAGCAAATAGAGCATAAAATGTTTTGAAAAATTAGAGAAATTTAAAGATTACCGCAGATCATTATGTAGCGGAATTCTTTTGTTTGGCTCTGTAAATAAATAATAAATGCTTTGTACCCCATATTGTACAGACTACATGTTTTAGTAAACATCAATAATACGTTTCAATTTCATTATGTCTGAAGTGGTATAACATCATTAAAATGCACTTGAAACGATTTTTTCTCATTGTTCGTAATGTTCCGGAATACTTCCGGAATACTATCCTTGTAAAAAACTATAAATCATGTGGTGCATGAAAAAAGATGGTGCATGGAAACAAGATGGTGCATGAAGCTAGCCAACAAACTATACCTCGAGAACTTACTTAAAATTTAAAAATAAAAGAAATAATTGTTATGCAATAAAATATATAAATGTTGTATCATATCAAGGTATAGATTGCCTCCCTACAAGTTTGATGCATGCATGTATTTTGATACTTCTCATATGAAATAAAATGGCTTAAATAAATATATATGCATGTTTTCCTGATTTTTATGAGGAAATCTGCCCCACTTCTATCTTTTTCATTTCATTTTTTTTCGGTCTATAAATGTGAAATTGCCCAAATCTGGTATTATTTTAGCTTATTATAGCTTGTGCAAGAATGAAATCTTAATTTTTTTGTGGAATCTATAGTAATTTGGGCCCGACGGTTCTGCTACGAAGTTCCACAAAATTTCATTAATTCATTTTTTTTTTTCAATTTGATTTATATTATTTTGGTCATAAATGTTATATTTTTACTTCGTCCTCTTTTGGATATTATTTAAACAGGTATGTGTTCCCATTTGAATTTTTAATTTTTATTCCCCCATTTGTGTATGATGTTTCTGTGTTGTCTTTTAACTGTTATATACATACATACATATATTTATTTATTTATTTATTTATTTACACATACACATATATATTAGAGATGGGACAAATATTCGGCCAATATGCGGTATTCCGCCCTTTTGCCGAATATTGAAGGCTAGTTGTTCGAATGTTTCAGCCGAATATTGTAACATATCTCGCCGAATGAATTTCGGATTTAGAAAAAAAAAAATCATTTCTTGCATTTTGTCTCTCTAATTCGAACTGTCTATTTTCTGACATATTCATGCAGTTATATTCCTTCTTAAATGCACAAAATTACAGTTATTCGTATACTACCATTATTATATGTATATATTTATTTTACATCTTCTTTAATTCATATTGTTGCTATCAGTTTGTGAGCATGCTTTTAATGCAAGTTGAGTAAGTCGTAGAACTTTTGTGTTGTTGTATATTGTATAAGGTAAAGCTAGGAGAGATTGCGCGGTCGGAGAGATTGCGCACATAGAGGTTCGGGGGGAAGGAGTTGAGTGACCGCGCAGCGACTCCAGGTAGTTTTACAACAACAGTAGTGGAGTGTCTATTTGAAAGTGCAAGTTGATTGCTTTGAGTGTCTAAGATAAAGTATTGCTATTTTGTTTTGTTTTCCCAAAGTAAGTGCTTGAATTTTCATAGCTATGCATCAGAATTTCTATACAATGTCAATAGTACAAAATATTTTAAACTTAAACGATTTCTCATAAGCTACTAATCTAGACTAACAATGTGAACATCAACAGTTCGTTTTAGAAGAGGTCATGTTTAAATAAAAGGCCAAGCAATCTCTCCTACCGAAATTGGAGAGTTTGCGCATCTGCTACTTAGGAGAGATGGCGCAGTGTTCCTATTAGTTTCCATGCTAGGAGAGATTACGCAGCTTATTGGTAAATTTGCAAAAAAAAATGAAAAATGAAAATGGACTAATTTTAAGTTAAACGTGTTATTAAGTAACATAATTTTATTTTGTAATCTTATCTGGACTTGCTTTTTCTGTTTCTTTAAATTTTTTCCCTTTAATTAAAATTTTATATTCGTTTTTAAAATTATTTCCTGTTTCTGATTCTTTAATCATTAGGTTGAAATATTCACTCCTAATACAATAATATTTGTTCACAAAAACCTTACAGCAATGTCATTTAAGTGTAATTATTATTGTTAACAATTTAATTGTAGTTATTATTAGTAACAATTTCTCCTACCCATGTGCGCAATCACACCAACCCTGTAAGGACAGATTGCGCAAAATAACTTTCTTGGTTTTATTACAACTGTTCTATTAAATTACAACATAACAACAAAATAGCAATGAAATGCATAAAAAACAAATGAAGTAAAAATTATTCATGAATAGTTTAGCAAAAAATTAATATTTAGATTTTTTATTGCTATTCTTTTGAATTGTGCTCAGACTATCCTAGCTTTACCTTATGATGGTTCTATTGTCAAAGATTTTGTTAAATAAATATATATTACTACTTTAACCAAACATTTTGCTTTAATTTAATTTGTAATTTAAGATAGAAAGTCAAGTTTCAGAAAATACTCATTCTTACAAATTTGTTGATCACTAGGGACACAAATATCTTCGCAAAAAAATTTACTTCGCATTAAAGGTTATTCCAGGAAGAATCTCACTATGAATAATAAGAGAGAGTACGTATTATCATTCATTTTGTATGTAAGAGAGGGTAAAAGTATCATTGTATATTGAAGGTGAATTACATTCTTCACATTTTAATGGAAATAACTTAAAGCTGTTATCAAATCCAAACTGACTACTTTATGACCTATTTTTTAATTCATTTTTGTTCGGAAACGCATGACATTGTCATATGTTCTTATTTAGAAACTTTGTATCAGAAGACGATTTCTATTTCTTTTTTCTTTAATAAAGGCAAAAAAATTTTGGCAAATGCTATCAAAGTTGGCATTTTGAACCGAATTTCCGCGCTGCAGCACAAGAAAGGGGGAAAACGTTTTGTTAGGTGACGCAAATCGCTTATAACTCAATAAGTTATTTATCAAAAAATGGAAAAATCATCTCAATTCCAAATCGCTTCAATAATCAAGCCTGCCAATTTTATCAATTTGAGTTTAAGAATGAGTAAGAAAATGTGTCAGAAAGTTTCGCATTGTTGAGCAGGTCATTTAAGAGCCAAATTAACATACCATCCTAATTTACAGAAATCACTTTGATTTATCTAAGAACAAAAGAAGAAAATGCAATTTCTTAATTTTTTGTGCCAAAACAATTTTTCTAAATAAAAAATGCGTTAACAGTGATAATGACTAAAGAGTTCTTTTTACTTACCCATCATACGTAGTATAGGGTAAGTCTTGTAATCGTTTTGAAAATCGAAAAATTTTTTTTGACGGATTTACACGTTTCAGACACTGGAGATTCCGAAAAACATATTTTTAGAAATTTTTTTTTGCCGTCCGTCTGTGTGTCTGTGTGTGTGTGTGTCTGTAAACGTTCTATCTCCCGAAAAAAATGAGATAGAGACTTGCAATTTGGTATGTACCTAGTATGTAATAATGGGAAGAAGCCTATTTCATTTCAATAACCTCGATTAACCGGAACAATTTTTTTCGGACTCTCGAAATATTCGTTCTGATGAAAGGTATATAAAAATTTTTGAAATTGTATATTTTAAGAAATGAATATAAAAGACAATAAAAAAACATAAATTTTGAATAAAGCATGAAGTCGATCGGATAATTAGTTACTGAGATATTTGCAATCCTGTTTTCCACACTCTTCGATTTTTCATGACCCTGTATTTCATCCAAATTTCACTTCAAAGATATATTTTAATTAGAAATTTGACGCCTAATCAGATGCAATAAACCGCTAGTTAATAGGATTATTATTTTTGGAGTTATAAGGAAAAACCTCTTTCAAGCAATTCAGTAATCGAGCCTTTAAAGTTTGTGACGTCATCAAGCCACGATTTTATTTGAATTGCAATGCATTTTATAAGTAGTTTACACATTTTTATTTTAATATTTTACATTATGCATATCCATGATGGGTAAGTATTACGGTGGCCCCCAACGACTAGTTTCAGATAAAATGTTTATGAATTTCTTTCCTGTAGATAAAATTACACTATTATAATTTATATGTGGTAAAAGTTGTTTTATTATTAGCATCAAGCTCTTTGAAGTATTACAAGAAATGCATCAAGCTATTGGAAATTTAAATCACATAAATAATAATTAAAAAAAATTATTTTTAATTATTTTTTATTTTAAAATTTTAAAACTGTACATATAATCAAAAATTATTTTCTTTTTAAGAAAAAAAAAAGTTGGTATTCGGCCAAAAATTGCGACCGAATATTCAATATTCGGCCAAATCACTATTCGTTACATCCTTTATATATATATAAATAATTTGCCCTGAAAATAGGTTACAAAGTTGAACTTTTATATTTTAAAATGTATATACTTGTATTAATTCAGTAACTAAATCAAAAATTACTTCAGCTACTCTAACTTAAAGGATTTTTATAGTTGGAAGTTTATTTTCACGTTAGAAAAAAATATATACATATTGCATATATGTGGCATACAATATATATTTAATTGCATGAAAATTAAGAATCATTGCAAGTAATTTATTTTGATGTAATAACGACTTAAAGATGGTAGTGATCATTCGAAACTCAACTGTTTACATTCCTTCAATTTTGTTTGATATTTTTAATATCATTGAAGAATAATCAATCACATTTAAAATTGATATCAAGTTATTGCATAGAATTGTTGCTTTTTAAATGTAAATATATTATATTCATATTATTGAAAATTCTAAATATACATTTAATTTGTACGTAAAATATTTTTAATTAACAGAAAAAGAGTTCACATTGAAACATTTTCTTTACTTTATCTGGAAAATTTATTTTGAATTAAGATACCATCTTTCATTTTGTAGTGTCTCTTACGCTCTGTTTTGAAATTTTATTCATCAGTTAAATGAAGCATTTAACGCTATTTTACGTTCTCGGGGGGGGAAAAAAAAAAGAAGAAAAAAAAAAAAAAAAGAAATACAAAAAAGTAAAAAAAAAAAAAAAAGAAAAGAAACCGCATTTGAATTTTTGATTTACAAATTACTACTTTAACCAAACCTCTTGCTTTAATTTAATTTGTAATTTAAGGTAGAAAGTCAAGTTTCAGAAAATACTCACTCTTAAAAATTTGTTGATCACTAGGGACACAAATATCTTCGCAAAATTTACTTCGCATTAAAGCATTCATGAATTTTCGGTAAACAAACAATTTTAATTCTTAAAAAAATAATAATTCCTCAGTGAATGTGTATATTCAATTTACTGCATGATCAAAGACCATTAAATTTCTAAAATATATACATTTCTGTGCGAATTGGCTGCTTATTTTCTTGGAAATATAGAATTTTTAGGATAAACATGAGAACAGTTGTCATTTCCTCTCTGCTCAATCCAAAAGTTTATGGTCATTACCTCATTCACTCAGCATATAAGTCTCCCATACATCATTCAGCGTCAAACACCCCCCTCCCCTAAAAGACACCCTAATCTGCTTCCCCCTTTATCTTACTGATTAAGGCGGAGCTTACAACGTGGTGCGGGGACAAGCCCTAGATGTTCGCTCCGCTATATTCGTTAATTCCTAGTGCAACTGAATGTCGCTCGATACTTCACTGTGTCATCTAAATACACATGTCGGCTAAATATCCTGTCGGCTAATTGTCATGTCGGCTAAATGTCCTGTCAGCTAATTGTCTTGTCGGCAAATTGTCCTGTCGGGTAATTGTCCCAGTCGACTAATTGTCCGTTCGGCTAATTGTCCTGTCGGCTAATTGTCTCTGTCGGCTAACTGTCCTGTAGGCTAACTGTCTCTGTCGGCTAATTGTCCTGTCGGCTAAATGTACGTGTTGGCTAAATGTACTTGTCGGCTAAACGTCCTGTCGGCTAATTGCTGTCTGCTAAATGTCTTGTCGGCTAACTGGTTGTCGGCTAAATGTCATAGACCCCATCCGATTATATGCCTTCTGACCTTGTTATGTTTATTTATACGTTTTTAATTGCTTTCAGATTCATGTTTGATTCCGCTGTGTTTGACCAGAAAGTTATAGCGGCCTTCATGCGGATGAAAAGATCGGATTCAGTTCGACAAGATGCAGTGAAATGGTTTGAGAGTCAACTGAAATCGGAAAGAGAAAGTGTTTGGAAAATGCTAATGCGTGAAAAAGACATAGATTTGTCAAGCGCCAAACCCTATATGATAAAAATAAACCAATCCGACCCTGCGTGGCGGGATATTGATGATGCATCTAAAGATTACATCTACGAATGGCAACGAAGAACAAACTTCACCATCTTGGAGATGTTCATCTTTAGACATAAAGCGTAAGCATTACTTATTTATTTATTTATTGCTAGCATTTGCAGTTATCATCAATGATTAAAAAAAGGAAAATTTATTTTAAAAAATGTTAGCTTTTCGAATAAAATACAAATGTATACGTTAAAAATTGTATTGTAATAGTAAACTTGTAATGTGGTAATATAAGTGCAGGTTTAACTTTATATTAACACTATACGTAATTTTACTGGATTCGTTCCTTTTGATAAGTAAATTAAATTTAAGATATTTTTGACATTTTTTTCAGATGTTTAAGAAAATTACTATATATCCCCTATTGTTATTTATTTAGAAATAAATACGCATTATTAAAAAAAAAAATACATTACTATTTTTTTTTTAGAATTTTCAGTCATTTTAATCAAATATAATTACACAAATCAAATTTTGAAAATTTTTCTGCTCGTAATTGGGATTGAATTATTAATATTTTCTTGTTTTTCGTGTGGTAAATCTTTGGAGACACTAAATAATAATAATAATAATAATAATAGTGTCTTACATTAAGCATCACGAAAATCCTCCGTTTTGAAGTAAAGATATAGTTTCAATTAAGAGTTTTCTCGGTACAAAAAACTTTTTTCTGACACATGATGAAGTTTGTTTTTATTCTTAAATGCAAGAATTTGGCAGTTGTTATTATTTAGAAACTGAGAGATCGCATATCGTTTGACATATTTCTGTAAAAGCAAGTGATATTTTTGAAAATGTTGTCAAAGTTGCTTTTAAACCAATTTTTTGGGACGCAAGAACCCCGGAAAGTTGGATGAGATAATAATTAATCGCAACACAATATATAATCCATTTATTGGCTCATTAAAACGTTATTGGATTCCAAATCACTTCAATAGTCATGCCGAAAAATTTCATACTTTTACATATAAACATGACTCCGTGAACGTATCAAAAGTTTTCGCATTGTGAAAAACGGAAAATGTTCCGTGAGAACTTTTTTAAGGAATATAAATAATTAATAAAAATATTTATTCCCTCAAAAAATATTTATTCCCATCTGAAGGCAATTCAAACATTTTTTCTTGGGAGATAATGTTTATTTTTATATTTTCATTTTAACTTTCATGTGTTTAAAAATTACCTTAAACTGATGGCTCAAAGGGAATGGAAGCCCCTAACGGAAAAGAAAATAAACTATTTCAGTTCTCTATTTTTAAACTTAACTTTGGATTTTTAAGGTTTCTTACTTGTTATATTTCTGTATTGGTTGATATGTTTAAAAAATGTCTTCCGCGGAAAAAACATTTAGCTTATTAAATTAGTTTAGCTTATTAAATGTTCGTAACAAAAAAAAAAAAAATAAAAAAATTTCGCCCTTGGATGCGAATTTTACGCATACATGTTCCAAAATCTGTTTCCTCTGTGCATTTTGTTCCTCCGCTGCTCATGATTGGAAGAAAAAAACTAAGCCGTGGTTTCAGGTGTATTTAGCACTGAAAATATATGAACATAGAAAGACAAATCTCTTGATTTTGCAGAAAAAAAAACGTCAGCCAGTACTTCACTAAAAAGCTGTATGTTTTACGAAAATAATCTGTATTTACTACTAAGTTTTTGTTATTTTAGCAGATTTTGCCCACGAGCTTGAAATAAATATAGATTATTTCCGTAAAATAAAGTTTTTTCCTGGCTGACAGATTTATCTGTAAAATCAACTATTTTATTTTTTTACAGGGCAGAGTGCAAAAATTGTTAGAAATGTGCCCAAAAACAGAACTCTCAAGTTTCGCAGACTTTAATTGCAGATGCTTTAGTAAAATTGTTACAATAAAACAATAAGATATTACTATATAATATTAATAAATATTCAACGATAACGAACTTAATAAATTCAGTGATAAAAGCCTTTTTCGGTCTCACTGCAAAGCTATAACTGTGAGATTTTGATGGATTGTTATTTTAAATGTTTTTCGTTTAACATTTTTGTATACTAAGAGTTTCATACATCATTATATATTCCCTCAGAGTTTATTAAAAACAGTCCTCCCGGCTTGTACTGAGAGGAAAAGCTAGCTTACCTCTTCTTTGTTTTTAAGAATTGAGCTAATTTTCTTAAACACACGAAGGTAAAATGCTTGGAACCAGAATGTAGAAGATCGTCAGTTTTTGTTAATACTACTGAATTTGAATGGGATCTTTATAAAATTAGAAAGTTATCACAAAGTTAGCTCCATTTATGTCGATTTGTTTTTGGTCTGAAATTTGTGATATTTAGCTTGGTAAGAATTGGGTGCTAGCGAATATGACTGTGTTGTTTTAAGCGTATGAGAGTAGCAAGAATAAAAGTAAATTTGTGAAAAACTGCGTTCGTTAAAGTCATAGATTGAACCAGATAATCGATAAAAAAAATATCTGCTGTTTGTGTGTGTGTGTGTGTTTCAAAATATACCGAAAATTTCCGGATAGGCATTCCTCTGGACGGCTGCAATAGGTTAGCTTCTTACGTTTCATAATCGAAGTTACCTAAAACTGTTAATCTCTGACTTCATTTAGCAAAAATAACTGAATAATAGTAAAACTAAAAACTTTACCAGCCTGAAACTTGCTTCGAAATGACTCATTCATTCTACGAAATTTTTGATTCCATATTTATCCTTTCACTTTTATATTAACCTTCTGTCATAAAAAATATTTAAAAAAAAAAAAGAAAAAAATATTATTAGTAACATTTTAAAGATAAAAGGTTTAAAAAAAATTTAAATAGGTGTATAACATCAAAGTTGTATAAAAAAAAGTGTATAACAGTACACCATAAAAAAATTACAAATGTTTCTTAATCTGCAAATATTATATAATATAACCACGGATGAAAATATACAATAACCTCTTACGAGTTACCCATAATTCCGAAAAGCATTCTTAATCATTGGAAACCTCTAAAACTAGTATATTTTTTGCGATTTAGAGAAGCATTTATCAAAACAACATTTCTTTTGCTGCCACTGATTTTTGAAAATGCTTCGGAGTAGTTTTCATAGCGTATTAATATTTTTTTTCTAACTGGAATATTGGTTTTTAGGATACTATTAATTATCAAATAAGCATTTTTAGCTCCGTAATTGAATTAATACGTATACAAGTTACAAAATAGTATTAATTTTGATGTTAAAGTTAACGCTGTGCATTTAATACGTTTGTGTGAAAAACGCGTTTGTTGGACATGAAACTGTGTATTTGAGAGTGGATAGCAACACGAAAAGTGATATTCCGGGTTGAGAAAACTGTTTCATACGCTATAAAAATTACTTGGTAACGTTTCCGAAAATCAGTGGCAGCAAATGGAACTTTGTTTTTATAAATTCCTCTTTAAATCGCGAAAATATATTGTTTTTTAAGATGAAGAACGTTGTACGGAATTATTCAAAACTTGGAGGAGTTTATTATATATTTCCTATCGTGGTTATATCATATTTTCCCAGATTTTAAAAAAAAGATAGTCAAAGTAATGTTTTAGAATAAATAGTTTTTAATAATGTCTTAATTCTTTTTCAGGTTGTCTTTGTCTCAGAAAGTGAAGAATGTGCTCTTCAGAAAGAAGAATTAACATGCCTGATCGTGTCTTCTTTTTTTTCTTTTTCTTTTTTTTCCCTTTTCTTTTTTTTTTCTTTTTCTTTTTTTTTGTGACTTTTTTACCCGAACGTGACTAACCCGAATTGTGACTTTGTTTGTATTGTCTTGCTACTTCCTTTGATATCTCTTATGCTTGCTCCTTCTGTAACATCGCCTTCATCATCTCCACCTTCTGCTCCACCCCCACATTTGGAAATAAAATATTTACCACCGCGAATGAATCTGTATTTTTTTTTTTTTACATTATTCAGTTTAAACATTTTTCAATTTTTCCTTTTTTGAGTTATTTTTAATTGATGTTTTGAGATAAATGTTTATGTTTCCTCGCTAATGTTTCCAGTTTTTAAAATATTTCTAAAATATACGCTTAATGTTAATTTTATTTGAAGTGTTAAAATCTTAATCAGTTTCAGTAAGATTTTTTAGCACATAAAATTATAAATTAACTATGTATTTTAAAAAATGTTTTGACAACTGAAAAAAAATTAAATTAAGAAGAGTACAAGGAAAATAGAAAAAGATGTTAAAATATTAATTTCCGGAGGAGATATTTAAAAAATACGATTGCATCACACGCCTATAGGATTAACATTAGCGGAAGGAATATGGTATCTCATTGACAAAACAGCCTTAATAGATCTAGCAATGTCATAGAAAAATCCGAATACGTACTCTATAAGTACGCAGGTACCAACATTTACGGTGTTTTAAAAATTAAATAAACATGCTCTTTAAGGACAGTCTATATTTCTATTGGTTTGTATATCTGTATCTTGGTAGAAAAGTTGCCAATGTCAAATTTTCACATTTTAATAGACGGGTCACTAATTGACTATCCAATACATACAATACATATTTTTTAAATTGTTTGAATTATTACTAAAAAAATAATATAATTGCGGAGCGGTGACTATTATGGAATATATTAAAGGGGAAACATTGGCATTTTATTTTAAAAAAAATATGCACTTGACTACTTCTAAATGCAACATAATGTTTATAAATAATTGAGGACCTCAGAAGCCAAGGGATACGTGTGACAAAATTCAGATTTGGAGTAAATTGAATTTAAAGTTGAACATCCATAGTAATTGATTTGGATTGAAATATGAAACTCGCGCTTATTTGATAGTGGTCTTTGATCCTAGTGTCATTCCAGCGTCCAGCTATGTGGACGTCAACGGTACAAGTGCACTTAGACCGCTTGCACTTCGCACGTTTCACGAAATCGGGAAAGAGGTTAAAAAGCTGGCCTCTAGAATGCAGCACATAATTAAAAAATCACATCTCTTTACCTCCAAACAAATAGCCCTATTTCCAGATCGCCTGTGCGCATATCTCAGTTTTTGAATTATGTCCCTTATACCACTTCGCTACTGGGGTCCTCAGTTGTAAAGTGAGCTGTTCACATTTTAAGTATTATTCCAAAAACAAAATCGGGTTTGGCAAAAGGCAAAATTAAGAAGGTTAATATGAACTTAGATATATTTGGCCAGAAATAAAGATTTCTTGAAATGAAAAAAATAATCATGCTAATAATTTGATCATATTCTTTAAACTTTTGAAATTTTTTACAAAAATTTAATATTACCAAGCTAAATTTATTTTTACTTGACAATGCAATAGAAATTGAAATTGGTCAGAAACTTTCTGATTTTAAGATGGAAATTTGTGATTGACACTTCTTTCTACCCAAACAAGAATGAAAAATCATGCGTTAAGCATAGATTATGCAACACTTTCCAACACATTTAGTATTGTATACTAAAACTCCACTTATTAATAAGAAATATTATGTCTAAGTAAACAATTTGTAAAACGCATAAAACCTGTGAAAACCTAATTTCAGAAATTACCATCAACAGACGGGAAAATATTCTTTTGGGCAACCCTGTATACGATCTATAGATTTGTATATATACTACGTAGCATGTTAAAATTCAGTTTAGTTAGAAAAAGCCTAGAACAGTTGAAAATTGCCTTTCAGCAGGTTCCAGCAATAAACGGAAATGTACTTGAGATGTTTTTTGCAGCCCTGTATATGATCAATATATTTTATATAAACCAAGTAATATCCAAACAAAATTGTTAAATTTATAAACGCGAACTACAGCTGAAAACTTACTTTCAGCAATTATTGTTCATAGACAGTACTGTAATCGAATTCTTTTGTGTGTCCCTGTATATGAATAATGAATGCTATGCACACTGTATTCTATAGTAAGCGTTTTGCACTTTACCTCAGTGATATATATAAATTTCAGTATGATTGAATTAGTGTAATATCATTAAAATATACATCAAACGATTTTTCGAAATAGACCGTAATGTATACGGCATTCTTTTGAGCCCCCTGTAAATGATCGATAAATGCCTATACACACCCTATTCTGTAGTAAGCATGTTGTAGTGCACTTCAGAGATATATATCATTTCAATATGTCTGAAGTACTGTAACATCATTAATATACACCACAAAGGATTTTTTGGCATAGACTGTAATGTAACGGAATTCTTTCCGGACTATAAATGCTACACACTTTTTAATGCCGAACTTGCCAGCTCAATAACATATATCAATTTCATGGAATTCCGAGTATAGTTACATGAGTTAGAGTACGGACAGACAGACAGATAAACTGAATTCATAAACACTTTTTAACTATGTTGGAAAGTGTTAAAAATGGCTTAATCTTAAGGATTTAAATACTAATGTTGAAATGAGTTGGGTTGGGTTGATTATTGACGGCCAATTATCTACACTAGGGATATAGACCCGGGGGGAGTGCCCTTCGTGGGGGCCTTTCTAAGGAACCTAATCCGTATTTACGCATGGATAAATCCACGGCTCGAAGAAAACCACGAAAACTCCGAACGATTAGGACGACGGGCGTGATTGGGATCGAACCCAGCACCTCCCGTCTACCAGCTTCGAGAGCACAACCTCTCAGCCACTGGTGGGGCATGTTGAAATGAACTGTTGTTCCTTTAATCTTTAATTTGGTATTCAAATTGAAAATTGGTTACATTATTTCGATAGCATTATTTTAAAAATACATATTTTTAAGAATATGGCAAAACGTCTGCATCAAGCTGTAGTTCTGACTCTAATAACAATGTAACCTCGTCCAAAATTCCCCTTTCAAACTTATAAATTTAAAACTTACAAAAGCATCGTTAAGTATTGACTATTTGCATAAAATTTGACATTAAAATATTTTGTTCGTAGGCTAAAGTTCAAACGGAAAATAAAATGGCTCCGAACAAATGACTGTTGCCATCTCTTAAATCCGATTAACAGAAATGATGCGCTAAAAATTCTCAAAATTCTCTCGTCCCCATTAGTCATTCTACAGTAAAGATATGACTACGTATACAGCTTAAGGACCATAATTCATCTCATAAGTCGAAATCGTTCAAAAGATTGGACATAATATTCGAAAAATGTGACATTAATGCTTTAAGAAGATGACGGTGAAATTTTTGTGAGGGAAGAATTGGGTTGTCTTTGTCAATTATCAAGAATTTAATTGGTCAATATTTTGAAACTTTGTTTCACTTAAAGTAGAATAAATGTTTAATTAACGCTTTAATGGATAGCTGCTCTAGTTAAAAATGCAGTGAAACATTTATTGGGATTATGACTGACTAATATTTTAAAGTTTCGCCTAACAAAACGTATAAAGTAAATGAATAATCAACGTCGTAATGCTGTTAATGGTTAATTAGGGCTTGATTTATGACAGTGAATTGGATACACGTGACCCAGCCCTCGACTCTCAAAGAAACTCTCGAATTCTAAAATAGAATGAATTAAATTAATTAATTAATTGAATATATAATAAATTAATTGAAATACATAAAAGTGTTTTAGAAGAACTCCATATGAATTAATTGTTCCCTGCCAGCAGTAGAATAATAGAAGGTGTTGTGTTTGCGTAGTGTTGAAAATAATATTAAGAAGAATGGCTAGCTAAAATATAATAATTCTATATTGAAAGACTATACACGAAAGATCTCACATCTATTTGCGAATAAAATTGATGTACATATAATACATAATTAAAATGATGTCAATTGTTTTGAATGCGTAGAATTGGGATACATCAAGCAGTTGTGAAAATGCGAAGTTTAACAGCCAGAGAAAACTATTCTGCTCTGAAAATCAAAGTTGTAGTGCGTTTTATGAGCGCCCAAAATATTTTTGTCACATACAGACAGACAGACTCACAGACTCGCGGACCGACATTTCTAAAAACAGTCAGGTCGTGTTCAAGACCTTCTAAAACGCATAAATCCGTCGAAAACCGGAAGTCGAAAATTTTCATGAATCCAATACCTTCTTCTTGTAAAGATAGAAGAAAGTAAAAAGCGTAGCAATTCTGAATTTAATGAATTTATTATTAAAAGGCGGGTGCAGCTGGCAAAAACTACTTTAGAAATTTCGGCTAATAATTTCAGTAATTCTAGTATAGAAATGACTAACACGGACAATCTCCTAAATGTTATCCCCGCGAATGATGGAAAGAGAGACAAGCTGGAAATTGTACGTCAAACGTGACAAATGAGGTGCGTTCGTACTGTAGCTAGCTATATAAATATTTAGATCTTGATGATTTTTAATTCCTTGAAATGAATGATATCGTCAGCAGATTAATTTCTGTCATAAAATAAGAATCTCGGTCGCTTGACGATTAAACTTCGGAAGCTCCTCTAACAAGAAAGCACCGATTTAAAAAAAAATTCAAATTTCTTAATAAATATTTTTATTAATATCTCCTAAAGTTTTGATTCGATTTTCATAAAATTTGAAATGTCTCGACAAAATTCTGCAAAGATAATATATCTTAAATTTCAAACCATTCGGTTGGGTAGTTTTTGCGTTATTATATGCGGACGGACGGACAGACAGACGGACAGACAGACGGACGGACGGACTGACAGACGGACAGACAGACGGACGGACGGACAGACAGACGGACGGACCAAGCGACGACACTAGGTGCTACGTATTTATATAATTACGAATGCACCTAAAAATAACATACAGCATTTTATAGAAGAATTTGATAGTGCATCTTTGCAGACAAAATTTGTTAATGTGGTAAAATTAATTATTTTACGCTCAAAATTTGTTGGAATAGCTCGGGAAAGGTTGCAAAAGGATATGGAATTTAATTCTGAAACAGATTATGTAAAATTTAAAGAGAAGGCGATTGATTGGAAGTTCCTTCCTACCAGAGGCCCGAATTTTGGAGGTATCTGGGAGGCAGGAATATACTCAATTAAATATTACTTGAAGAGAGTGCTGGGAAACACAAAGTTGACTTGCTATTTGAAATGTTGAACAGGTATTTTTCGCAAAACTTATTTGAAATCATATATTCAATTACTATAGTATTAAAAAAAAAAAAAAACCTATTAAAAAAATAAGTATGTTTACTTACAAAAGACGGAGCTTTTTACTTGTACGTCTAACCAAGTCAACAACTAAAAGTGTAATGAATGATATATATTCTGAAGAGCTTTTAAACATATTGTCATTAAATATCGCCAAGTTATTTAAATATCAAACAATTTTCGGCGAATCGCGCAACGAATTTTCAAAAATTCAACAAAAACCAACTGAAAATATGAGTGATTACATTGTAAGATTTAATTTAGTAGCCGGTAAATTTTTCGAAATTTCCGGATTTTCGAGCAAGTCAGATAAGAGGAAAATATTCGATTTAATGAAACTCCATCGATTTCTTAAATCTATTAAGACGGATCAAATGAAAACAGAACAGTGGTTCTAATTTGGTTGAATTTTGTATGAGTAGGGAGATAACTATCTCTATAGGTATAGCGGGAAGTAAGGAAGACAACCCCTACTGCGGAAATGGATTTACACTGAGTAGTTTCGCTTGGGCATGTGATATGCGCTGGGCGGTCGGCTAACAGTATCGTCCTGTAATAAGTCGATTGTTATTCATATGCGTCTGCAGAATAAAGAGCACGTAGTGTTTTTATTCGTTTATTAGTGGTAGGAGTGAGGGTTTACAAAGTGCATCGGCGAACGAAGGCAGTGTACGGAGAACATGCACTGTCATTGACTTGTTTGCAGGACTGGGTCAAAGATTTGTGCAAGGAATGCGAAATCTGTGAATGATGATACACGACCTGGTCAAGATCACCTCATCATCACATAGTCCCATCGTCATCTTGTCGTCATATCTTTCTTCCGTTAAAAAAGGGAATTGATAATTTGCTGTTTTTATTAGTGGCAGAAGGAGTGAGGGTTTACAAAGTACATCGACGAAGGAAGACAGTGTACGGAGAACATGCACTGTCATTGACTTGTTTGAGGGACTGGCTCAAAGATTTGTGCAAGGGATGCAAGTCTGTGAATGATGATACACGACCTGGTCAAGATCACCTCGTCATCACATAGTCACATCGTCATCTTGTCGTCATATCTTTCTTCCGTTGAAAAAGGGAATTGATGATTTGCTGTTTTTATTAGTGGCAGCAGGAGTGAGGGTTTACAAAGTACATCGACGAAGGAAGACAGTGTACGGAGAACATGCACTGTCATTGACTTGTTTGAAGGACTGGCTCAAAGATTTGTGCAAGGGATGCAAGTCTGTGAATGATGATACACGACCTGGTCAAGATCATCGCGTCATCACATAGCCATATCGTCATATCTTTGTTCCGTTGAAAAGGGAATTGATGGGTCGCCGTTTTTACTCGGTGATCGAAGTCATGAATAATGTTCGAAATCCCAAATAATATTGCCAAAGTGAGGCCAAAAATACTGCCAAAAGACTTTTTGGATAAGGGTATTCACCATTTGGCGAAACCATGAATCAAGTACCTCTGTAACTTTGGAAATTACGTTTGAAATAAACAATGTCATTTCATTCTGTGACTTCTGTTCCGTTTTTATTTGATTTACTCTAATATAAAAGTGGACTTTGCTCTCGAGATTCGAAAAAGGGATGTTGATAAGTATAAAGAAGCGATCGAATTATCATTAATCATAGAAAATGCATTTTTATCGGTGAAACACGAGACATTAAATACAATTAGCACAAACGCAACTTGTGATTTTTGCGAATCATTGCTAAAGAAAAATGAAGCACAAGTGAATGAACTGATATACAAATAAGGAGTGAATTAGAAAAAAATTAAATGAGAGACAATGATAAACTACACAATAATGCGCGAAGTAATGCGAAATTTTGTACCTTTTGTAAAATTAGGAATCCTGATACTGAGGTGTGTAGATATAATACAAATAATAAGAGACAAGGCAAATAATTATCAACGGAATTTTCCAACCCATAAACAGGCCACGCAGGGATATGCTAACCCCAATAATGGAGTTCATAATTTTCAGAGCTATGGGGGTGTAAATAATGGAATTCATATTTTTCAGGGCTATGGAAGTGTAAATAATTGGAGTTCTCCACCTACCCTTTGGGAATTATCCTTCTAATAACATATATGGGCAAAATTTTCAATATGGGCGGATTTATCAGGCAAATTAAGGGCAATGCCCCCGTCCAAGGAAGATCATAAAAATTCAAATAATGGGAATACTAGACATAATGCAACATATAAAACAGGCAGATGTAAAATAACGGGAAAAAATCTCCCTTCGGGAAACGTTTTAGCGTGATCTGTGTATAATAATAAAAATTACCTGGACCTCTTTCACAGATCCCAAGAGACTAAAGTTATTGCTGGTTAACTGATCTGGAGTACAAACTTTAAAGGCTCTCTTAATGAAATGCCGAAATGCCAAAACTTTGTAAGAAATAGGGGCTTGAGCATTATGTGGGATAATGGATTGATTGGCTATTGGTTTTCTATATACAATACGCTTTATACCATGATGGGTTTTGATTAATAGCACGTCCAAGTAAAGAAGTGTGCCATTCTGTTCGACTTCTAAAGTTAATTTAATCTTAGAATCCAGGTTATTGATTTGAGCAAGGAAGTTATCAAGTGAGGTATCCGCATGTTGCCATATGATGAAAACATCGTCTACGTATCTAAGCCATGTAGGGTAAAATCTAATTTATGAAATATATCAGTTTCTAAAGGTCGTAATATAAATTCTACTAAAAGTCCAGATTTAGGTGAACCCATTGGGGCCCCATTATTTTGTTTATAAATTTTATTGCCAAATGTAAAACAGTTATTATTCACTATAAGATTAAGTGCACTTTTTAATGTAGTTTTCATATTTTTATTTATGTTCTTTATGCAGTCAATGTAGTTATTTATAATGTGGTAACACGTTGAGTGTCAATGGATGGATCTAAAGAGATGACATCTAGACTAGCTAACAAATATCTCTCGGGTAACTGGATGTTATTCAAATATTGAATGAGTTCATTTGTTGAACAAATTACATGATCTGAATTAGGTAAGATATTTTTCAATAAAATCACAAACGCTGTTTCAAGAGAATTTTGTTATAATCGGCCTTACTGGAATCCTTTCCTTATGATCTTTAAGTCGACCCACAATTGTTGGAATTAAAGCCAATTTATTAACTCTGACAATAACTTTCATATAATCCGGCCAATTACCTTTATTGACAATTTCAGTAACTGTTGTTAATTATGTTAAGTGGGTTCTTCTTGACTTCTACACAGTCCATATTGCTCAAATCAATAATCTGGATTCTAAGATTAAATTCACTTTAGAAGTGGAACAGAATGGCACACTTCCTTACTTGGACGTGCTATTAATCAAAACCCGCCATGGCATAGAACGTACGGTATATAGAAAACCAATAGCCAATCAATTCATTATCCCACATAATGCTCAAGCACCTTTTTCATAAAAAGTTTCGACATTTAGGCATTTTATTAAGTTTGAGTACCTTTACAGTTTGTACTCCAGATCAGTTAACTAGTGAAATAAATAAAATACATGAAATAGCAAGAGAGAACGGATATAAAGAAAGCACAATTAATAAAGTAATTACGAGCATGGAAAAGAAGGAGAAGGAAAACTTCAATAAACAAAATTCAAAGTTATCTATTTTACAATATTTCCCTGGGTTCTTTGAAATATTGAAATATAAACTTAGAAAATTCAATATATGTCCTATCGCAAAACCATCCATAAAATTAAAAAGCATAGTTTGTAAGAAAATAGACCCAATAGAGCCATATCAACTATCAGGTGTTTATGAAATGAACTATCATCAGAGCAGATGGAACGTTGCAATATTATATAGGAATGACCACTAGAAAGTTTAAAACAAGATTAAAAAAGCATACGGCAGATATCAAATAGGACAGAAGTACTACAGCACTGGCCAGACTACATAGAACCGATACTTTAAAAATTGATTTTAAAAATTGTAAAATAATTTATCCATAAAGGCTTTATTTCCCATCCATTATCCGTGAATCAATAGAAATCTATATGCGTAACGTGAACTTTTGCAGTGAATCCGCCTAATTTGAATTACCCAAAATTTGGCACGAGGTACATTTCAGTTTTAAACAAGCAATAAGAAATTATTAATTTTTACGTTTACAGTTGACTATTTCAAGCATCTACTTTGATCTGGTGATTTATGTTTTCAAGTTTATTTTCAAAAATTTTCGAGAATATTTCTGTTTATCGTTATATATCTTGAAAATGACACCGCATATGAGCGCTGAAACATATGTCGATCATTAAAAGGTTTTTCTAAGCCTTTTGTGTTCCTCTTTGTATCACTTAAGCATTTTATCTATATTTTAATTATAATTAGCGATCTTTTTATGTGATTATGTAAAATTGATTTGATAAAATCTTTCCTTTCATTTATGAAAACAATCCTGATTTAATTTTTAATTAACTTGCAATTTTTAATCAAAAAATACTTTAACTAAATGTGAGTGTACTAGGTCCAGAAGCCGGTTGTAAAAACTTCCGAATGATACCTCATTCTTTGTTGTGCGTTTTGTAAATGCATAGAAAAAGAGATGTTGACGATAGAAATTATGTACAGGGTGATTTTTTTTAAAGTTGTGAAAGTAAAACACTATAACCAAAGCACTACTGATCCAAATGTCCTAAAATTTCCCCAGTATGCTCCCAAAGCTATGGGAATTTTTTAGGCATGGTTAAAAAAAACTTAAAATTTCACCAACAGATGGCGCTGTAAGATAGCAGAAACAAAGAATATCGTCTGTGGAAAGAAAACAATCGACGGTACATTGAGAAACCATCTTCCGTAGGCCCTCTGTCGTCATTGGACCTTTTCTTAAATTTTTAAGTGTCATAAATATCCTAAGAGCAGTTGCTGCGCTGTCATTATTCTGATAATACAGTTTCACTAACAACGCACGGTCCGTCAATGGCGCAGTCATTGCGAGGATTTCCGTAGAATAATGAACACGAGATGTGCGTACTTCACGCTTTTATTGCCAATGTGCGTGTGCCGGGCGCAAGTTCGTCTCCCGACTTTACTGCATGTACAGCGCCATTTGTCGGCGCGGTTTTAAGTTTTTTTAACCACGCCAAAAAAATTCCCATTGCTTTGGGAGTATACTGGTGAAATTTTAGGTCATTTGGATCAGTGGTTCTTTTGTTATAGGCTTTTACTTTCACAACTTAAAAAAAATCACCCTGTATAACAAAAGAACCACTGATCCAAATGACGTAAAATTTCACCAGTATGCTCCCAAAGCAATGGGCATTTTTTTGGCGTGGTTAAAAAAACTTAAAATCGCTCCGACAGCTGGCGCTGTACATGCAATAAAGTCGGGAGACGAACTTGCACCCGCCACACGCACATTGGCAATAAAAACGTGAAGTACGCACATCTCGTGTTCATTATTCTACGCAATGACTGCGCCATTGACGGACCGTGCGTTGTTGATGAAACTGTATTATCAGAATAATGACAGCGCAGCAATTGCTCTTAGGAGATTTAAGACACTTAAGTATTTAAGAAAAGGTCCAATGACGACAGAGGGTCTACGGAAGATGGTTTCTCAATGTACCGTCGATTGTTTTCCTCCCACAGACGATATTCTTTGTTTCTGCTATCTTACAGCGCCATCTGTTGGTGAAATTTTAAGTTTTTTTAACCATGCCTAAAAAATGTCCATTGCTTTGGGAGCATACTGGTGAAATTTTAGGTCATTTGGATCAGTGGTTCTTTAGTTATAGTGTTTTACTTTCACAACTTTAAAAAAAATCACCCTGTATATGACTATAAAATAGATCAAAACTATACAAAAAGTGAAATAAACAAAAGGAAGACTGTTATTATAAAAGCTTGATATTACAAAAGAGCTATGAAGCTAATCAGTTATTTTAATGCTGTTGCAAATTCCCTTCTTCTATTTAAAACTTCTGTGGGATGTATGGGTTTACTATTATTTTCGCAATATTAGCATTATATAAATTAATATAATATTCTACAAATATAATGTAGTTTTAAAACATTAAGTAATTATTAATAGTTTCAAGAATTATATTCATATACATAATTATTTTTCTTATATCATGTTTGAAATATCATGTTTTTTTATTATTTAAAAAAACTTACAGAGAAAACAACATTACAATTTTTTGCGGTGGTCAGAGGGTTAATTAAAAATACATGAAGTTGTTGGATAATGTTTTATTAAAATGTTTGATAATTATTAAATTTTAGTCCAAAGGTGAATTGATAGCCAGTGACGACGATGATTTCGTGCTATTAAGATTAATTGAGCCGATTATGAATTATTCTGCAAAACTTTCTCACATGAGTACAGTGTAGGAGGTTGGGGGCATGCAAGATTAAACTTTACGACGCGAATCAAATTAAGAGTCTTGTCGCTGTTGTCAAATTGGCGTGATTATCGTCGCGTTACTCAAAACTTTTCGATCAGAGCATGCGAGAAAGAATGTGGGATGATATCTCTTTTCATAGTTGTTGTCTCGATGGAGGATCTAATTAATAGTTTAATAAATGAATTTAATTAATGAATGAGATACTCAAGCTAAGTTTCAACAGACATAAAGCTTTAAATTCCATTGATAGGCATTGGTTATGGAACAATCACCCTGGATCAAAATAATGTTTAAAAGTGCTCGCAAATTCAAACTCGCAATTTGTTGACGTAATCAAAAAATTTGTTTCATATCTAATTATATTAAATTTTAAGGTTGTGTTAGTTACATGTCATGAAGTTGAATAAGGTTATTCCTTTTTCTATAAAAGCGAGACTTCTTTTAGAAAGTTCTTTTTTTATTTTATTTTTTAAATTGATTTCCCGTACGTGATAATCACAAAAACAATAACTTGTGTACAAACATGTGTAATTTATTGCTCTTTGAGCTCACATCAAGTTTAATTGCAGGCAAAATATAGGCTGCAATTTCACATTTGTTGTTGTTTAAACTAAAAAGTGTCGCTATATTATAAATTTAGTTGTTTACAGGGTGATGTAAAACGTCTCAGCTGAAACATTTTAAAGCATAAAACAACAGTACAATTTTTGTGTAGCAAACCAGGGTCGTAATTCATTTATGCTGTCAAAAATACAGAGTGTCTCCCTTCAGTCAGAACAGAACTACCGTTCATAACTTTATATAAATAAAGGTACTTCAACGAAATTTCAACAGAGTTTGCAATCTTGCCTTTTTTGAGAAATGCGATGACATAACGTAAAGTATTGATGTAGTTTGTAATGTCAATTACATTCGTAATTAGGGAGGGTTCACCGATGTTTGGATGTGGATGGTAGACACTTCCACAACGTTGCGTAATATCGTTACATGTCACACAAAGTTAGAAAAATCTGTTGCAAATTTCTTAAAGTATCATGTATTGTTAAAGTTATGGGCAAATACACGGATTTGGTCTAGAGGGAGACACCTGGTAATTTTTGACAACACAAATGAATTACGACGTATATACAAAATTTAGTTTGTTGGAGTGTGCTGTATCTCACAATAAGTGAAATAAATAAACAGATTCCTAAAATAATTGTTTTCTTCTTCTTATATCTTATGAATATGTTGAAAAGAAAATGTATGTACAAAGTGTGTTTATTATATATATTGAGAATGATTTTAATTTTAAATTAAAAATCAACGAGAAACAACAGGGGAAAAAATCTGGCAACATGTAATAATGTGATAACTGAAATATTGGCTGCTATGAAAAAATATCGTCTGCTACTGAAATTGCATGCGGAAGAAGCGAGTGGCTTGAAGGTTATATATTTAAGGTTATATGCTCTTTCCGAAGAGAATTATTCATATTCCATTATATAAAAATCATTTAACAGGTGATAAGTGGAAAAAAAATGTCACAATTGATGAAGCGTAGATTTATCTAAATGACTATAATTACCTGATTTATTACCGGAAAATAGGCCAAAACGACTTTAAAAACTTTGGTTCAAACACTGCAAAGAAAGTTTCGCTAAAGGATTTATGGTGATTGCTGGAATCTCTTACAACAGAAAATTGAAGATCAGAAAAGTGGAGAAACATGTCAAAATTAACTCTACTTATTATCAAAACGGTGTTCTAATTCCTATTTTTAAAGAAGAAATTCCACAACTTTATCCTACGGACTTTAAAAGTCTTGAGTTCCACAGGATAAAGTGAGCAGCCATACATCCAAAAGTACAGATGCATTTCTCGAAAAACCGACAAGAGAAACTGGAATCAAATGTATACCGTTTAATCATATTCCCACCAAGTCTCTATATATTTCACCAATGGATTGCTGTGGCTCTGGACTATTAAAACAAACTCTTGCAAAACGCCGACCAACTACGTTTTGAGTGGACTCTGGAAATGTGTGGTGGAAAAAATTTTACTTCCAGTTTTACAAAAAGCCCTACTATCTTGGAAATCCCACTGCAATATGATAATCCACAACAAGGGGTGCCAGATAGAACATATTAAAAAATAATTGTTTTAATTTTTGTATTTTATTTTTGTTGTCAAAGTCGTTCCCAATATGTGCAAACACCCTCTGCATTTAAAACTTCGGGAGTAGAAGAACTGGGTAGTTACTCTGTTTTATTTACGACTGCTCTGAGGTGTATGGGTTTATTATTAAAAATACGTTAAGTTGTTGGATAATGGAACATGTTCTATTAAAATGTTTGATAATTATTAAATTTTAATCCAAAGGTAAATTTATAGCCGCTGAAAAATTAGCTTTCAAGCCAGAAATATTTCTGAGAAGTGGCGTAACTGTGCTTACTGGGCGCGTAACAGTACCTACGAGAATGATTTCATGCTATTATTAAGATTAATTGAGCCAACATGAATTATTTTGCAAAACTTTCGCAGTTGAGTAGGGTGTAACAGAAAGAATGGGGGTGGGAGTGTTTATGAGATATTAAATTTTACGACGCGAATCAAATTAAGAGTCTTATCGCTGTTTAAAAATTGGCGTGATTATCCTCACGTTATTCAAAACTTTTCGATCAGATACTACCAGAAAGAATGTGCTTTGTCGTGCCAAGAGATCGGAAGATATCTGTTTTTATAGTTGTTGTCTCTCTGGAGGATCTATAATTAATGGTTTAGGTTTAATAAATGAATTTAACTAATAAATGAGACACCCGAGCTAATTTTATAACACGTAAAGCTATATCCATTGATACACATTGATTATGGTACAATTTTCTAGATCAAAAAAATGTTTAAACTTGTTCTAAAATCTAAACTCGCTATTTGTTGATGATTTAATCAATTTTTTTTCATACCTAAATTATACTAAATTTTAAGGTAGCCTTACTTGCGTGTCATTAAGTCGAACTGAGTGTCTCACTTTTTTTTATAAAAGCCAGACATCTTTTTGAAAATGCTTCTTCCATTTTATGTTTTAAACTGATTTTCCGTAGATGCCAATCACGAAAACAATATATTGTTGAGACGGTTACAAACATGTGTAATTAATTGATCTTTGAGCGTATATCAAGATTAATTGCAGGCACTGCAATTTCACATTTGCGAGTTAATTTTAATTCATTTTTCAGCAGTAAATTATGCTTGTAATCACTGAATAATTTCCAGTGAATTTTTATCATAATTTTCTAAGCGTAAGCCGACAGAGTGAAAAAAGGCCCAAGCCGCGAATGGAATCCGGACCCTTGGAATAGCGCTCGAATGCTCAACCTTTGAGCTACTAGAACGATACCCAGTCTGGCATCTCTCACTAATATATGTCGGTAAGGCTGCAATCGCAGCCCAAGATGGAAACGTCATCATGAGCACGCAAACTTCTATCCTAGCATACGACAACACATAGTTAATTTTAATTCATTTTTCAGCAGTGATTACGTCTGTAATCATTGAATAATAACTAGTGATTTTTTATCCTGTTTTTCTAAGCGTAAACCGACAGAGTGAAAATGTCCAAACCGGGAATTTTCTTATGCAGGGCTTTATATGTCGTCTCATGTTTGTCGCAGAAGTTTGCGTGCTCATGATGACATTTTCATCTTGGGCTGTGATTGCAACCTTACCGACATATATAAATGAGAGATGCCAGGCTGGGTATTGTCCTCGTAGCTCAAAGGTTGAGCATTGGTTGAGCGCTATTCCAAGGGTCCGGGTTCGATTCGCGGCTTGGGCATTTTTCACTCTGTCAGTTTACGCTTAGAAAAGCAGAATAAAAATTCACTGGTTATCATTCACATTTGATCCTATCGAAACTAAGAAGAGTCGCTATTATAAACTTAGTTGTCTATAGGGTGATTATAAAATTTTTTGAAGCAAACAACAACTAGTATGTGGTGATCATCACAGAACACTCTTCTACATAAATAAATCAATTGAATGATTTAAATAGTACAAGAAAAAAAATTAGCAAATAAGGTTTTTACACAATGCATTCCCATACTCAGGATACTAAGCGTGAAGTTTCGATGAATTCTGTTCATTTAAACTGTCGATATAAGCATCGCTCATTTCGGAAAAATCATAGAATTTCGATACCCCATTTAGATAAGCGGAACTAAAATTGAATGACAATATATTCCTATCATGAGGATCCTAAATTTGATGTTTCGTTGAATTCTGCGCACATAAACTTAAGTTGTAAAAAACCCAGCCCGGGCGGGTAGGTGGGCGAGTATCCGGGAAGCTACCCGCTACAACCCTGACATAAACTGGAGATATAAGCATCCCATAAATGGAACAAATCGGCGATTTGCAGCACCCCCTCCTAGGAGTTTTTCGCAAAAACTAATCAGCACCAGATCACATAAAGATAGATCGTCCCCTTACGAAAATAGTTCATAGAGCTGTATAGAACTCTATAGAATTCTTTACAAGCTCTATAGAATAGCCATTCTATAGAATACTATTTCTATAGAGTCTTGAAGAGTTCCATAGAATAATTTTTCGAAAGAAAATGTTTCTATAGAATTCTTAGAAGTTCTATAGAATTTTTCTTTATAGAACAGTTTTTCTATAAGGTACTTTACATCTTATAGAATTAAATTCTATAGACTAATGATTCTATAGAATTTTTTTTTATTAAAAAAGATATTTCTTGGTCTTTTAAAATTCATGTGGGTAGTAATTTATTTATAATTATATATTAAAACTAAAAAATAATAATTAATTTTGTAATACATCAGTTTAGTATACAATTGTACTCCACAGATTTAATATGATTATATATATATATATATATATATAATTTAATTCAATTTTAATACATTGTGATTAAATTGTCAATGTAATATTATATTAGTCAAACTACTGAATTAAATTATGATAGTAGAGGAAAAGTGGGCGTCCGACCCCGGGTGGCGGGCTGTGGGCACGGTGCAAGGTGCAGCACCTGCCCATCTGCCCACCGCTCGAAGTGCCCTTCACCACCTAAGATAAGGATTTCAACTATACTATAAGGGGATTAATGTTAATGAATTTTAATTGGGGAACTTAGAAATTTTTCGAAGCCATTTTTTTTTTTTCGCGGATAATTTCCTACTAGAGTACGAGGTGTGTTTCAATGGATTTATTTTAGTGAATTACAAATTTAATTAATTTTAATTGGGGAACTTAGAAATTTTTCGAAGCAATTTTTTTTTTTTTTTCAACGAGAGTAGGGTATTCGATATACATGTTAGAGTATATTTGAGAAGAATTTTAAAAGTCAATAAGGGTTTATTTAAAGACAATAATTAAAAAGGGTCATTCATTAATTTTAATTGGGGAACTTAAGAAATTTTGGCGAGATTTTTTTTTCCCTCAACGAGAGTACGCAATTTGCATGTGCAGTAGAATGGTAGATGCTAGTAATTAAAAAGGGTTATTAATTAATTTTAATTGGCGGACTTCAACATTTTTGGGGCAAACAAGCGCGTTTTAACCCTCTGAGCGTTTTGAAAAAGGGTAAAATTGTAATGTTGTTTTCTCTGCATTTTGTTTTAAATGCTAAAAAAATATGATTCTTTCAGCATTATAATTAAAACTTAATTACAAATATGAATCTAACCCTTGAGAGTATTAATCATTCTTCCATGTTTTGAAAATTCATTAAATCTATAGAATTATATTATCTGAAACATTGCATATGTTGCAGTGAAACCTGGAGCTTAGTGAACGGAATATTACGTTCTACACGCTTAGAGGGTTAATGAATTCGATATAGGTTGTGGTAAAAAATATAGGGTCCCGCATGAATTATACTGTACTCAATTTAATAGCACCCCCCTCCCCCTCCCTTTTTCACCCAGAGGGGCCCTTCGATAGACTAACAATACGCACTTTCAAAAGTATAGAGTACTATAAAAAGAAGAATTCAACGTATATGTAAATAAACAAGAATGAAAAATCATGCGTAGTGGCATAATTCATGAATCACTTTCCAACATTATCGAAATGTTATGTGAACAAAATATAATTTTACCATCTAGTGCATTAGGTAATTAAAATAGTGAACAGTTACAGATCCCCTTTTTAATAAAAAGGCCTAAGGCCCTTCACAAAAAATCCAAAGGATTCAAGAAAAAGCTTTACCCTACTGATAGCCAAAACATATAGACTAGATTATTTTTAACACAATTATTTCAAATTGGTAAAAAAATCATACGATTACCAATTTGAAATAATTGTGTTAAAAATAATCTAGTATAATCACGTATCCAGCGTTTACTGGAGTTCCTTTACCTGCGATCTTTTCTGTTGAGCTGATTAAAATATCAGACCAGATTCTCTGATCAATAAGGTTAACTGGATGAATTATGCCCTCCAGATTCGACCGGGATAGCTCAGTAGTAGAGCGTGGCGGCTTCAGCCAAGCGATCCCAGGTTCGAATCCTTGCCCGGACATTTTTCGTCCAGTTGGAAAATTACTACTCAAAACATATAGGATTCTTAAATGGATTGAAGTATACAAATAGGTTCTACAGGAATACATTTATTTAGGTTAGCATGCAAAAATAGTTATAGGGAAGCCTTCGAATGGAGTGATTATACGTTTTGGGGACCCTTCAAAAGAAACTGGAAACAGTTATAGATATTGAACCCTTCACAAAAAATTGGACAAATCCCATTTTTTAAAAAAAGGTTCTCTTCACAAAAATTCAAAAGAATTCAAATTATGCATAAATACTAGAACCCTTCATACATCCAGTTCATCGATCCCCCTTTTTTTAACCCTTCGAAGTGTGAACTCGCATTAGACTAAAGGGACCCTTCATAAAATAAATGAGATAGGTGCCCTATTCAAATAAAAACCACCCTTCACAAAAACTGTAGGGGTTCCCTTTTAGAATAAAAAGACGGCCTTCACAAAAATCCAATTATGCATAAGAACCCTTCCTAAAATCAGGTAATTTATACCTTACCCTTTTTTTCAATTCAAGTTAGGCTAAAAGTACAACTTACACATCGATATGTACAAAATATAGAAATCCTTGGAAAGAAACTTGAAAAGTTATAGATATTAAGCTACCTTTCCAAAATAATAAAACCGTATTCGAATCCCAGCCCCTTTCACAAAATAAATCCTATAGATTCACGTTATTTTATGGCGACAGAAATACGAGAGACCTTTCATAAAAATGCAAGGTCCGCTGTTTGAATGAAAAGGCCTCCCTTCACAATATACCCTGTAAAAATATTATGATTCCACAGATATTTTAAGAAATAGACTGATATTTTCAAATGAGTACGTATTCATGCGGTGTGAAAATAGGTTTTACTCGAATGTCTTTTTAGTTTAACGTTTAAAATATATATTTTTTAGAATTGAAATTAAGAAAAACAGACGGCTATCCAGTATCCCCTCAACATGCATATCGCTGAATCACAATGAGTCATATTAGCAGATAAGCGAACATCTTGCTTCGACTTGTCAAGATGAATCACTCGCGATAAGAAATGCGGCTATTGGGCTTTTTCTCAAATTTAAACAGTTCTGACACATTTTGGGTAAATAAATGTATGAAATGAGCTATTTAAACCCGTCAATGTATACGAATTATTTCGTGTAGTCCTATATAGGTTCTACTCTTCATATATACATATGGTGATATGTATATATATATATATACTAAAATCTGTTAAGTTTTAAAAGGCTTCACTGTGTATTTAATGAAAAATAAGAACTATGAAATAGCCATTTTGAGGTACCCTTAAGAATTTTGAGGTAAACAGATGTTTAAATGAATTTGAACCTGTTTAAATGTACCTGTGTTTAAATGAATTTGATACAGGTTAGGGTAAAAAACATACAGGGTCCCCTATAAGATATAGGCATTTTAAATAATATAAAATTAAATTACATTCGTTTATGCTTTTTGTATAGAAAAATTATACTAAATTGGGTTTTTAGTATTTTAACTTAAAAATTTCTTTTGAGGAATGAATAAAATAACTAAGCTTTGTTTTTATAAAATATATATTGTACTATTTAGTTAGGGCATTATTTCAAAAAAAAATGTTTGTATTCAAAATAATATGATAGGAATGAAATATTTGTTTAAAATTTTGTGAGAAATCTATACGGTTTAGTTTTAGATCGACACTACCTTACATATTAATTAGTAAAACAAAATTAAATTTTATGCTTACGATCACAGAAATTTTAATAATACTGCTTGAAAAAGATTTTTAAGTAAACTATATTTCTGTTTATTGAAACTTTACACTAATATTTTCTCAAGAATTTATACTAGCTGAAACAGTGACAATTAAAAAATATTAATTACTTATGCAAGAAATTATGTATTTGGAGGTTTGCCTTTTTCATTCAATATGTAAACTTATAGCATTGATTGCGTATGTTATGTAAAGAAAACATATGCAAATAATTTTACTTAAAATAAATACTTTAAGATTAGAATTTGCATTTAACTTACCCTATAATACATATGCAAAAATTTTAATTAACATAAATAGTTTACACCAATGTGATTATAACAGCACAAAAATAAATTCATGAATAATAATAAGTACAAACTATGTCACTATAATTTGGCCATATTTTAAACTGTAATAGGTTAACAGTTATATTATAAGGCATAAAGATTTACATATGAATATATCATTTTACTCCGATATAAAATAAGCAATTTTAAAATAAAACATACATTATTAAAAACACAATTTAAAATAAAACATAATTATTAATAAAACATATATTATTAGGCTACAGCGTGACCATAAATTAAAAGAGGTCCCATTTTTTTCCCTAAAGGGTTCATTTTTCTAAAGGCCCCTTTGAGCGTAGTGAGACTAGTTCTATACGAATATATTTTAATATATATATATATACATACTATAAAAAATTAATTAAGATTCATACATATTTGCAGAATTATAGAAAAAAAAATCACATTACCTCTTATTTTATATTCAGAAAACGGTAGAGGATTCATTCCCCACCGAACTAACTTGATATATGCCTTAGAGAGATAACATATACTTATGCTTATCGCATGACTAATAAGTGTATCACCCCCTATTCACAAGTAGAATTTCGTGTAAAGTTCTTCTCAAATACATACAGACCCCTTTCTGACACATTTTTAAATTTATTTTTGTTCGCAAATGCATGAAATTGACAGATTTTCTTACTGAGTCACTATGTATTCGATACAAGTTTTTCATTTTTTGGTAAAGACAAAATATTATCAAAGTCAGCGTTTTGTTATCGCATAAAATATATTAACAAGTCCTGTAAAAATATATTGACAAGACATGAACTATTAATAGATGATTTAAAACATATTGCTTATAAAAAACATATATATAGAAATATATATATATATAAATTTATCATTACCTACAAATGTCAAGCACGATTTACTGGACTTCGCCTAAATTGAACTAGATTCTTCACCACGTGGTTTGATTACGTCACTGATCGCGATAACATTCTAGATAAGATTCACTGATAAGAACACATTTCAATTCATTTCTTCTAAAGAAAGTATACGAGTTGGTTGTAAGGTCTAGGTATGTAGATATATATAGTAGGTAAGTAGTAATATATTTTTAAAGTACTTTTTATTTTGTTTTAAAAGAAATGGTTATTTTTCTCTTTACGTAGGGTAGTCACAATTAAAACATAAACTATTAAATTTAATCTTTAGTAATACAAAGACTTACAACTACAGAAACGCAGACATCCTTTTCGTTATATTCATGCAGACTTTAAGATATATCACATATGTTCTTTCTTTTACCATGATACATATGGAATTTTTAAATGTACGTCACGTGACTATCTAAAGCGAGATTGATACTTAAAACCATTAATACATGTGAATTCTTTCGTATAGCTCTGTATAGATGCTACTAACCAAATATATATTTATATATACTAAAATCTGTAAAGTTTTAAAATGCTTCAATGATTATTCAATGAAAAATACTAACTATGAAATATTAATTAAGATATATGCTAATGTTTAAACTTAAAAAATTTTTGGGATAAGAGATAGATTCATTAACCTATTTAATTAAAACCTAATTCGATACAAGTCTTGTTAAAACAGAGATTATAGTTAAAATACACATTAATTATACTGCATTAATGCGCTACCTCACCTATATTATCACAGAAATACCTTCGATAAAATTTAGACTAACAATACGCACCTAAAAAATATATACAGAGTACCCAGAAAATGATAGGAATGAAAAATTTTAACGTAAATTATAAAATAGGATCTACAATAAGTGACAATAAATAAATATGAAGGAAAAATCACGAGTCATGGTATACTTTATGAAACACTTTCCAATGCTATGGGACTATCGTTAAGAATTTGAAATAAGTGAATTAGATTTAATAATTCATACTGGAAATGTATTAAAAAAAAATTAGTAGCTTTGCCTACTTTTAAATCATTCAAGACATATGATGAAGATTTTACCGCTGTGGAACGACTAAAAACTAGCATTTTAATGAACCGACCATCTATGTTGGATTTTCTATTTTAGTATTATCTAAATTAGTTATGTATGATTTTCATTACAATTTTATAAAGAAAACATACAAAGATCGTGCAGTTTTACTCTTTACGGATATAGATTCCTTAACTTATCATATTAAAACCAATAATATTTATAAGGATATGGAGCACCATCATGATTTTTTCGACTTTTCTGAATACTTGAAATCCCATCGTCTAAACCGCACAAGTTTCGAACCCACAAACATATAATCAGACTTGTCATTTTATAGTCACCATGCTAAGTATTAGGCTGAGTGAGCCCCAGGCTATTTTATACACACTATGCTAACTAATGGGCTGAGTGAGCCCCAGGCTATTTTCTACCCACCACGTTTACTGGGCTTAGTGTGCCCCCGCTTATTTTATAGCTACCACGATAACCACAGGGCTAAGTGAGCCCCCACTTATTATATAGTCAACACGCTAACTACTGGGCTGATTAAGCCCCAGGTATTTTATAACCATCACGCTAACTACTGGGCTGAGTGAGCACCAGGTTATTTAGTCGCATGAATATGATTTCCAAGGTATATGTCCTAACTTGATTTAGACCATTGCCTATGGTAAGATAAAGCTAGGAAGTAAATTGGTAAACTATGTACCTCGAAAACTCACTTGTATTTTATTAAATATCTGCAGAAATTAGCATAGTTTATTAAAATTATATACATTCTCATTAGTTTATGAATCTACTAACTTATAATATCTATATGGTAACTTGGATTATTAGTATTCCCACTTAAAAATTTCTTTTGTAGATTTAATATGATAAACACTAACATGAGACTGACTAAACTTTTACCATTTTCATTTCAACTTAGTTTTAGGAAATTTATCTACATAGCTTTAAATTTTACTGTTTAGTAAGTCTATTATTTCAAAGTATTATTTTTTAGTTCTAATATTCAAAACATATTCATACCGTTTTACATAGTAGGTATCAAATTAATTTAAAGTCATATAAAAAAATATATATACAAATACTATTCTTACCTAACACGCCAGCTAGCTAAGCACCCAACCGTCTCACACCAAGGCTCTGAGAGAAGAGAATGCTTGTTCAGGGCCTTATCAGCTAATATAATCACTGATAAGACTTGATCACGTGACATGTGACGTCGCTGTTTAAGTGATATCACGTGACCATGTGGTATCATTCAATACGTCACCAATGAGGTCAGAGATCACGTGATTAGGTCATAAAAGAACCAATTGCTAATTGCAATTAACAATTTACCTTTAATTCATTTGTATAATATATATACAAGGTACATGTAAAACAAGGTATATGTGCTATGTATTACGAAATAATACATAGAAAAATCATGTATTAATTTATCTATACGATCACGTGATCAAGTCTTATCAGTGATTATATTAGCTGATAAGACCCTGAACAAGCATTCACTTTTCTCAGAGCCTTGGTGTGAGACGGTTGGGTGCTTAGCTAGCTGGCGTGGAGACTGACTAAACTTTTACCATTTTCATTTCAACTTAGTTTTAGGAAATTTATCTACATAGCTTTAAATTTTACTGTTTAGTAAGTCTATTATTTCAAAGTATTATTTTTTAGTTCTAATATTCAAAACATATTCATACCGTTTTACATAGTAGGTATCAAATTAATTTAAAGTCATATTAAAAAAAAATATATACAAATACTATTCTTACCTAACACGCCAGCTAGCTAAGCACCCAACCGTCTCACACCAAGGCTCTGAGAAAAGTGAATGCTTGTTCAGGGCCTTATCAGCTAATATAATCACTGATAAGACTTGATCACGTGATCGTATAGATAAATTAATACATGATTTTTCTATGTATTATTTCGTAATACATAGCACATATACCTTGTTTTACATGTACCTTGTATATATATTATACAAATCAATTAAAGGTAAATTGTTAATTGCAATTAGCAATTGGTTCTTTTATGACCTAGTCACGTGATCTCTGACGTCATTGGTGACGTATTGAATACCACATGGTCACGTGATATCACTTAAACAGTGACGTCACATGTCACGTGATCAAGTCTTATCAGTGATTATATTAGCTGATAAGGCCCTGAACAAGCATTCACTTTTCTCAGAGCCTTGGTGTGAGACGGTTGGGTGCTTAGCTAGCTGGCGTGTTAGGTAAGAATAGTATTTGTATATATATTTTTTTAATATGACTTTAAATTAATTTGATACCTACTATGTAAAACGGTATGAATATGTTTTGAATATTAGAACTAAAAAATAATACTTTGAAATAATAGACTTACTAAACAGTAAAATTTAAAGCTATGTAGATAAATTTCCTAAAACTAAGTTGAAATGAAAAAGGTAAAAGTTTAGTCAGTCTCATGTTAGTGTTTATCATATTAAATCTACAAAAGAAATTTTTAAGTGGGAATACTAATAATCCAAGTTACCATATAGATATTATAAGTTAGTAGATTCATAAACTAATGAGAATGTATATAATTTTAATAAACTATGCTAATTTCTGCAGATATTTAATAAAATACAAGTGAGTTTTCGAGGTACATAGTTTACCAATTTACTTCCTAGCTTTATCTTACCATAGGCAATGGTCTAAATCAAGTTAGGACATATACCTTGGAAATCATATTCATGCGACTAAATAACCTGGGGCTCACTCAGCCCAGTGGTTAGCGTGATGGTTATAAAATACCTGGGGCTTAATCAGCCCAGTATTTAGCGTGTTGACTATATAATAAGTGGGGGCTCACTTAGCCCTGTGGTTATCGTGGTAGCTATAAAATAAGCGGGGGCACACTAAGCCCAGTAAACGTGGTGGGTAGAAAATAGCCTGGGGCTCACTCAGCCCATTAGTTAGCATAGTGGGTATAAAATAGCCTGGGGCTCACTCAGCCTAATACTTAGCATGGTGACTATAAAATGACAAGTCTGATTATATGTTTGTGGGTTCGAAACTTGTGCGGTTTAGACGATGGGATTTCAAGTATTCAGAAAAGTCGAAAAAATCATGATGGTGCTCCATATCCTTATAAATATTATTGGGTTTAATATGATAAGTTAAGGAATCTATATCCGTAAAGAGTAAAACTGCACGATCTTTGTATGTTTTCTTTATAAAATTGTAATGAAAATCATACATAACTAATTTAGATAATACTAAAATAGAAAATCCAACATAGATGGTCGGTTCATTAAAATGCTAGTTTTTAGTCGTTCCACAGCGGTAAAATCTTCATCATATGTCTTGAATGATTTAAAAGTAGGCAAAGCTACTATTTTTTTTTAAATACATTTCCAGTATGAATTATTAAATCTAATTCACTTATTTCAAATTCTTAACGATAGTCCCATAGCATTGGAAAGTGTTTCATAAAGTATACCATGACTCGTGATTTTTCCTTCATATTTATTTATTGTCACTTATTGTAGATCCTATTTTATAATTTACGTTAAAATTTTTCATTCCTATCATTTTCTGGGTACTCTGTATATATTTTTTAGGTGCGTATTGTTAGTCTAAATTTTATCGAAGGTATTTCTGTGATAATATAGGTGAGGTAGCGCATTAATGCAGTATAATTAATGTGTATTTTAACTATAATCTCTGTTTTAACAAGACTTGTATCGAATTAGGTTTTAATTAAATAGGTTAATGAATCTATCTCTTATCCCAACAATTTTTTAAGTTTAAACATTAGCATATATCTTAATTAATATTTCATAGTTAGTATTTTTCATTGAATAATCATTGAAGCATTTTAAAACTTTACAGATTTTAGTATATATAAATATATATTTGGTTAGTAGCATCTATACAGAGCTATACGAAAGAATTCACATGTATTAATGGTTTTAAGTATCAATCTCGCTTTAGATAGTCACGTGACGTACATTTAAAAATTCCATATGTATGATGGTAAAAGAAAGAACATATGTGATATATCTTAAAGTCTGCATGAATATAACAAAAAGGATGTCTGCGTTTCTGTAGTTGTAAGTCTTTGTATTACTAAAGATTAAATTTAATAGTTTATGTTTTAATTGTGACTACCCTACGTAAAGAGAAAAATAACCATTTCTATTAAAACAAAATAAAAAGTACTTTAAAAATATATTGCTACTTACCTACTATATATATCTACATACATAGACCTTACAACCAACTCGTATACTTTCTTTAGAAGAAATGAATTGAAATGTGTTCTTATCAGTGAATCTTATCTAGAATGTTATCGCGATCAGAGACGTAATCAAACCACGTGGTGAAGAATCTAGTTGAATTTAGGGGAAGTCCAGTAAATCGTGCTTGACATTTGTAGGTAATGATAAATTTATATATATATATATTTCTATATATATGTTTTTTATAAGCAATATGTTTTAAATCATCTATTAATAGTTCATGTCTTGTCAATATATTTTTACAGGACTTGTTAATATATTTTATGCGATAACAAAACGCTGACTTTGATAATATTTTGTCTTTACCAAAAAATGAAAAACTTGTATCGAATACATAGTGACTCAGTAAGAAAATCTGTCAATTTCATGCATTTGCGAACAAAAATAAATTTAAAAATGTGTCAGAAAGGGGTCTGTATGTATTTGAGAAGAACTTTACACGAAATTCTACATGTGAATAGGGGGTGATACACTTATTAGTCATGCGATAAGCATAAGTATGTGTTATCTCTCTAAGGCATATATCAAGTTAGTTCGGTGGGGAATGAATCCTCTACCGTTTTCTGAATATAAAATAAGAGGTAATGTGATTTTTTTTTTTTATAATTCTGCAAATATGTATGTATCTTAATTAATTTTTTATAGTATGTATATATATATATATATTAAAATATATTCGTATAGAACTAGTCTCACTACGCTGAAAGGGGCCTTTAGAAAAATGAACCCTTTAGGAAAAAAAATGGGACCTCTTTTAATTTATGGTCACGCTGTAGCCTAATAATATATGTTTTATTTTAAATTGTGTTTTTACTAATGTATGTTTTATTTTAAAATTGCTTATTTTATATCGGAGTAAAATGTTATACAGTGGAACTCCAGTTATACGTTTTGCCCGGGACCGGACAAATGAAACGTATAACTCAGTAAAACGTACAACTCAATTAATGGTTTACCGGAACAATTTTTAAAATATATCGTGAAAACTTTGATCTGCTGAGGAGTTTGCTACCTTTTATATTGAAAACAGAAGTTTCCTAAGTAGTACTGCACCTGCACCCATGACATAAATTTTTGGAAATGGAAATGAGAAGAAAAAAAGTACATAAAAGAAGTACACATGAACTTATTTTATCATAAAAGCTTTATTAAAATTATTTTAAAACACACAGAGTACTTAAAAGAAATCGTTGGAATCGCCTTGGCATATAAATCATTTATCAAAAGACATTTCAGTAGTTTACTGAATTTTGTTGAAATAATCACTTATCTTCCGTTGTTTCTTTTCGGCAGAGCCAACACTGAACAGATAATTTTACATTTCTGTTAATAATGCAGCCGCTTTATGGTTATTGCTTTTACTACGTGAAAAGCTTTCACATCAGCTCTGAAGTTTGAGTGGGATCTTTCAAATCAGATTCCTCGGCCGCGTCGTCAGTGTTTCCGATTTCAAAATTGATAAATGAAAAATAAATTCGTCCGGGGACGCAAAAACGTAACGTATAACTGAGGGAAATGTGTAATTCAAAACGTATAACTCAGCTAATTTTTAATGGTAAGTGGTTAGGACCGCTGAGTTGAAACGTATAAGTGAGGGAAACGTACAACTCAGGTAACGTATATCTGGAGTTCCACTGTATTCATATGTAAATCTTTATGCCTTATAATATAACTGTTAACCTATTACAGTTTAAAATATGGCCACATTATAGTGACATAGTTTGTACTTATTACTATTCATGAATTTATTTTTGTGCTGTTATAATCACATTGGTGTAAACTATTTATGTTAATTAAAATTTTTGCATATGTATTATAGGGTAAGTTAAATGCAAATTCTAATCTTAAAGTATTTATTTTAAGTAAAATTATTTGCATATGTTTTCTTTTCATAACATACGCAATCAATGCTATAAGTTTACATATTGAATGAAAAAGGCAAACCTCCAAATACATAATTTCTTGCATAAGTAATTATTATTTTTTAATTGTCACTGTTTCAGTTAGTATAAATTCTTGAGAAAATATTAGTGTAAAGTTTCAATAAACAGAAATATAGTTTACTTAAAAATCTTTTTCAAGCAGTATTATTAAAATTTCTGTATTCGTAAGCATAAAATTGAATTTGTGTCGATCTAAAACTAAACCGTATAGATTTCTCACAAAATTTTAAACAAATATTTCATTCCTATCATATTATTTTGAATACAAACATTTTTTTTGAAATAATGCCCTAACTAAATAGTACAATATATATTTTATAAAAACAAATCTTAGTTATTTTATTCATTCCTCAAAAGAAATTTTTAAGTTAAAATACTAAAAACCCAATTTAGTATAATTTTTCTATACAAAAAGCATAAACGAATGTAATTTAATTTTATATTATTTAAAATTCCTATATCTTATAGGGGACCCTGTATTTTTTTACCCTAACCTGTATCAAATTCATTTAAACACAGGTACATTTAAACAGGTTCAAATTCATTTAAACATCTGTTTACCGCAAAATTCTTAAGGGTACCTCAAAATGGCTATTTCATAGTTCTTATTTTTCATTAAATACACAGTGAAGCCTTTTAAAACTTAACAGATTTTAGTATATATATATAATATATTATATATATATATATTATATATATAATATATTATATAAGTTTTAAAAGGCTTCACTGTGTATTTAATGAAAAATAAGAACTATGAAATAGCCATTTTGAGGTACCCTTAAGAATTTTGCGGTAAACAGATGTTTAAATGAATTTGAACCTGTTTAAATGTACCTGTGTTTAAATGAATTTGATACAGGTTAGGGTAAAAAAAATACAGGGTCCCCTATAAGATATAGGAATTTTAAATAATATAAAATTAAATTACATTCGTTTATGTTTTTTGTATAGAAAAATTATACTAAATTGGGTTTTTAGTATTTTAACTTAAAAATTTCTTTTGAGGAATGAATAAAATAACTAAGCTTTGTTTTTATAAAATATATATTGTACTATTTAGTTAGGGCATTATTTCAAAAAAAATGTTTGTATTCAAAATAATATAATAGGAATGAAATATTTGTTTAAAATTTTGTGAGAAATCTATACGGTTTAGTTTTAGATCGACACTACCTTACATATTAATTAGTAAAACAAAATTAAATTTTATGCTTACGAATACAGAAATTTTAATAATACTGCTTGAAAAAGATTTTTAAGTAAACTATATTTCTGTTTATTGAAACTTTACACTAATATTTTCTCAAGAATTTATACTAGCTGAAACAGTGACAATTAAAAAATATTAATTACTTATGCAAGAAATTATGTATTTGGAGGTTTGCCTTTTTCATTCAATATGTAAACTTATAGCATTGATTGCGTATGTTATGGAAAGAAAACATATGCAAATAATTTTACTTAAAATAAATACTTTAAGATTAGAATTTGCATTTAACTTACCCTATAATACATATGCAAAAATTTTAATTAACATAAATAGTTTACACCAATGTGATTATAACAGCACAAAAATAAATTCATGAATAATAATAAGTACAAACTATGTCACTATAATGTGGCCATATTTTAAACTGTAATAGGTTAACAGTTATATTATAAGGCATAAAGATTTACATATGAATATATCATTTTACTCCGATATAAAATAAGCAATTTTAAAATAAAACATACATTATTAAAAACACAATTTAAAATAAAACATAATTATTAATAAAACATATATTATTAGGCCACAGCGTGACCATAAATTAAAAGAGGTCCCATTTTTTCCCCTAAATGGTTCATTTTTCTAAAGGCCCCTTTGAGCGTAGTGAGACTAGTTCTATACGAATATATTTTAATATATATATATATACATACTATAAAAAATTAATTAAGATTCATACATATTTGCAGAATTATAGAAAAAAAATCACATTACCTCTTATTTTATATTCAGAAAACGGTAGAGGATTCATTCCCCACCGAACTAACTTGATATATGCCTTAGAGAGATAACACATACTTATGCTTATCGCATGACTAATAAGTGTATCACCCCCTATTCACAAGTAGAATTTCGTGTAAAGTTCTTCTCAAATACATACTTATTTTTCATTAAATACACAGTGAAGCCTTTTAAAACTTAACAGATTTTAGTATATATATATATATATATATATATATATCACCATATGTATATATGAAGAGTAGAACCTATATAGGACTACACGAAATAATTCGTATACATTGACTGGTTTAAATAGCTCATTTCATACATTTACCTACCCAAAATGTGTCAGAACTGTTTAAATTTGAGAAAAAGCCCAATAGCCACTTTTCTTATCGCGAGTGATTCATCTTGACAAGTCGAAGCAAGATGTTCGCTTATCTGCTAATATGACTCATTGTGATTCAGCGATATGCATGTTGAGGGGATACTGGATAGCCGTCTGTTTTTCTTAATTTCAATTCTAAAAAATATATATTTTAAACGTTAAACTAAAAAGACATTCGAGTAAAACCTATTTTCACACCGCATGAATACGTACTCATTTGAAAATATCAGTCTATTTCTTAAAATATCTGTGGAATCATAATATTTTTACAGGGTATATTGTGAAGGGAGGCCTTTTCATTCAAACAGCGGACCTTGCATTTTTATGAAAGGTCTCTCGTATTTCTGTCGCCATAAAATAACGTGAATCTATAGGATTTATTTTGTGAAAGGGGCTGGGATTCGAATACGGTTTTATTATTTTGGAAAGGTAGCTTAATATCTATAACTTTTCAAGTTTCTTTCCAAGGATTTCTATATTTTGTACATATCGATGTGTAAGTTGTACTTTTAGCCTAACTTGAATTGAAAAAAAGGGTAAGGTATAAATTACCTGATTTTAGGAAGGGTTCTTATGCATAATTGGATTTTTGTGAAGGCCGTCTTTTTATTCTAAAAGGGAACCCCTACAGTTTTTGTGAAGGGTGGTTTTTATTTGAATAGGGCACCTATCTCATTTATTTTATGAAGGGTCCCTTTAGTCTAATGCGAGTTCACACTTCGAAGGGTTAAAAAAAGGGGGATCGATGAACTGGATGTATGAAGGGTTCTAGTATTTATGCATAATTTGAATTCATTTGAATTTTTGTGAAGAGAACCTTTTTTTTAAAAATGGGATTTGTCCAATTTTTTGTGAAGGGTTCAATATCTATAACTGTTTCCAGTTTCTTTTGAAGGGTCCCCAAAACGTATAATCACTCCATTCGAAGGCTTCCCTATAACTATTTTTGCATGCTAACCTAAATAAATGTATTCCTGTAGAACCTATTTGTATACTTCAATCCATTTAAGAATCCTATATGTTTTGGCTATCAGTAGGGTAAAGCTTTTTCTTGAATCCTTTGGATTTTTTGTGAAGGGCCTTAGGCCTTTTTATTAAAAAGGGGATCTGTAACTGTTCACTATTTTAATTACCTAATGCACTAGATGGTAAAATTATATTTTGTTCACATAACAATTCGATAATGTTGGAAAGTGATTCATGAATTATGCCACTACGCATGATTTTTCATTCTTGTTTATTTACATATACGTTGAATTCTTCTTTTTATAGTACTCTATACTTTTGAAAGTGCGTATTGTTAGTCTATCGAAGGGCCCCTCTGGGTGAAAAAGGGAGGGGGAGGGGGGTGCTATTAAATTGAGTACAGTATAATTCATGCGGGACCCTATATTTTTTACCACTACCTATATCGAATTCATTAAAACGCGCTTGTTTGCCCCAAAAATGTTGAAGTCCGCCAATTAAAATTAATTAATAACCCTTTTTAATTACTAGCATCTACCATTCTACTGCACATGCAAATTGCGTACTCTCGTTGAGGGAAAAAAAAATCTCGCCAAAATTTCTTAAGTTCCCCAATTAAAATTAATGAGTGACCCTTTTTAATTATTATCTTTAAATAAACCCTTATTGACTTTTAAAATTCTTCTCAAATATACTCTAACATGTATATGGAATACCCTACTCTCGTTGAAAAAAAAAAAAAAATTGCTTCGAAAAATTTCTAAGTTCCCCAATTAAAATTAATTAAATTTGTAATTCACTAAAATAAATCCATTGAAACACACCTCGTACTCTAGTAGGAAATTATCCGCGAAAAAAAAAAAAAAAAAAAAAAAGGCTTCGAAAAATTTCTAAGTTTCCCAATTAAAATTCATTAACATTAATCCCCTTATCTTATAGTAGAAATCCTTATCTTAGGTGGTGAAGGGCACTTCGAGCGGTGGGCAGATGGCCAGGTGCTGCACTTCGAGCGGTGGGCATGTGGGCAGGTGCTGCACCTTGCACCGTGCCCACAGTCCGCCCACTTTTCCTCTACTTATGATTAATTAATTTGTTTATAATTCATTAATTCGTTAGTTAATTTTATAATCATATCAATTTGCTGTTAAATTTATAAAACCATCCCTCTAATTTAATAAATTTTTTTCATTACTAACGTAGTAATTTTTATTCAAATATTTTAATCTTGAAATATAAATATTTAAACAATTGTTTCAGTTTTAACAAATAATCATTTATTAGACTTTAAATATTTTTACAAGACTATTATGATTGAGATTGCAAATCAGGAAAGAAATAAAAGTTGAAATAGTGTAATAAGAGTGCAGAGACTGTTAATGGTTGTGTTATGCTGAAAGTATTCGTTCTTCGTCCGATCATTGAAGTCAAGTAGCATCGCGAGTGGTTAGTAGTTGGGGTTGGGAGGGTGACCACCTGGGTTCTATATAAAATTCTATACATATTTTTATACAAGCTGTATATTTTTTCTATAGATATTTTTATAGAAGTTCTATTGACATTTCTATTGCACTTCTACAGATATTTCTACAGCTTTCGGTTAAACAAGCTTATAGAAAAACGGGCTATAATTCTATGGGATTCTATAATGTATTTTCTATAAATATTTTTTATAGAATTCTATAAGAAATTTTTGTAAGGGTCATAGGAAATTCCATCCTACACATCCTACTTCCGACAAACACAGTAGGTCGTGAATTAGGACGCCCACAAAATGTGTGTGACATATGGACAGACAGACACACATACTCATGGACAGACTATGATGTATTTTTTTTTTTTTTTTTTTTTTTGCTTAATGTACACTGGCCTCCAAAAGTTAAGATACAACCAGTCTTTTGTGTCTAATTTGAAAACAAATGAAGATAAAAACAGGAAATTTAGAAGAATTGTGCTTTAAACAGTTATTTATCGAATTGTACTTAATTTTAACATCAAGCCTGATTTACAAATAAAAAATTGCATTTTTAGCAAAAGTCCAGTGTTTGTTAAAAAGATAAATAGCTATTTTTTGTGAAAAAAATTATATAAATGGATTTTAATAAGGCATGTGTCCAGCACTACTTGTAATGCATTTGTGGCGACGAATTTCCACACTGTCAATTAAGTTGTCGGAAACTTTAAAGGGAACATCTCGCATACATGGAGAACGCTTGTTCCAGCTCATTTAACGACTTTGGAGGGAGTTTGTTAAGCCCATTTGATCTTTTCCTGAAAGAAATAACAGACTTTGTCGCTTATATATACCAGAAAATGTACCATCTCGGAACTTCAGAGCATATACTACTGTACAAATATTACATTGGGAATTTTTCCAAACGGATGAGTTAGCGAGAAATTCACCTTGTGTTTGACAATATTTCGCCATTTCGCTAAGTTTGGCATTAATCAGGAAAATGTATATATGTGACATGCAAGTATTACTCTGTAACTCGACCCTCATCGGATTGTTATACATCCTCTATGTTTGTATTTTTGCATCAACATCATCGCTCAATGACGTAACATCATGACGTCATCATCACGGACACGTGTTTGCTTTACATTACAGGTTTTTATTTGCAACAAAATTTTTCAAAATAATGCACATTGTTAAAACATTCTAATACATTGTTAAAATATTTTAATAGATTGCTAGATAGTGATTGTTACTTTTCATTATTAAATCCATTTTAATTATTGAATATGTTGCGTACATTGTTGTCGCATTGTTAAAATTTTACTTTTCATTATTTAGTATCATTGTTGTCAGAATGATAGATACATTCAAAGAAGTTTTGTTCTTTTAAAAATCTTCTTACTTGAAGTTTGCTAAGAGCTAACGATCAAATAATTTTTGCTTTAGAGCGTTTATTATTTTGTTCTTTTTTGATGTATGATATTGCGAAAAATGAGTTTTAAAAGTTTCTTACAGAAATTTACGTAAGTATAGCTTTTTTGAAATACACTACCTTTATCTTTCAAACGCCACATACATATCCAAAATTGAATTATATCCAAGACTTAAAAGTAATAAACATTAATTTTGTACATAAAATGTATTGTATTTAATTTTGATTAAATAATATATACAAATATTAATGCGTACAAAAAAGAACTCTCTAACGAAATAACAAACAAAAATGCTGTCTAATAAAAGTCTCGATATTTAATAATACAAAACTATATTATTTCACCAAATGTAAAGTTTATTTCTCTTAGGGTGAAATTGCATTTTGAATTGTTAAAAAAACATTATTTTAGCTTTTGAGATATTAAAGTAACAAAAAATAAAATTCTGTAAATTTTATTTATGTAATAATCTTGTGTGTTAAAATCTGGCTAAGTGCTTGTATCTCCATGGATTTTTAAATTCAGTCACAAGTAAACAGTGTATTGAGGTAATAAAAGCTATTGAGATAATTCTTGCAGAAGATCATTGTGTGAGGTCGGGTATTTCTTTATACAACACTTCTTTGTTTTAGTTCCAAATATTATATATAGAGGTAGTTGCACTGTTACAACATTTAAACTATCATTTAAAAATGGATCAAAGTTCACCCAGTTTTTAACACTTCATCCTGTTTAGCTTTAAAAAAAAAAAAAAAAAAAAAAAAAAAAAAACTTCCGTATTTAAATTACATGAATATTTTGAGCATTATTACAGTTTCAGGTAAGTACAGGCCATCTATTGTTGATATTCGGATCTACAGCGAGGAAACGTAGTAAAGAATTCTCTACTGTCTCCCTAATTTGGGGAGGGTGGGAAATCCCTGAAAAGATAAAATGAGTTTTATATTTCTCAAACATCGTGGCAGTACTAAAATCTTGTAACAGAAATATTTCTTGATGAAAAGTGTACTAAGTGATTATAACGCAGCAGAGAAATTTGTTTTTGCGTTATGTGTAGTTTAATATTAAAACTCAGCTTTTAAAGAATAGACTAGCTGACCCCCGCCCGGCGTTGCCCGGGCCTGTGATAATAATAATAATAATAATAATAAATCAAGTTTTTATTATTTTATCTCTATAACCTGATTTTGTGTGAAATAATATTTTAAGATGAAAAATTCGCGAAAAAATATTGATATTTAGTTATAAAAGCGGTCATTTTCTTGTTTTTCTACGTAGAGTCGTTTCATAGTTTTAAAATAAAAAGTTATTTTTGTCCGAAATCTTAAAATCTTCTATTGGTGATAAATAAAACGGTTTTGCAACCTGTGTGAAAATTTCGTGAAAAAATTTTGTTATCCAGTTGCAAAAAAAAAAAAAAAAAGTTTTCGTCTCGCTTTTTTGTTTGTTTGTTTTCGCCTCGGCTCCTTTAACATAGCAATAAAAAATAGTTCTCATCTTCCGAACTCTCTGACATTTCAATCGATTATAAATATTACTCTCTCCAAGCTCTCTTTAAAATTTTGTGAAAAAATATGCATAATTAGTAGTGGAACTATGAGTTCTTAAAGAAAAAAAAGCTTTAGCTTTCAACCTCAGAGCAAAAATAGAAGGTCTATAAACTTCAATGCAATGGCACACCTGCATCCGTTTTCAATTAACCCTTTTCAATCCCCCTAGGCTAAACAGGCTAATCAATCAGGTTCCCTGATTCTTTTGGGAGAAGCCTTTAAGGACAAAAAAAAATGTTGACGCATGCGCAAAGAGACGATATTCGAGTGAAAATTTGACAGAATGCGCTTTTCGTTTTAAATATATAGATAGAAGAATCTAGAGTAATTCGGAATGTCTATCACTTCACTGTAAAAAAGACAAATGCTTCTCGATCTAAGAAAATAAAAAACCACGTACGAAAATACACATTAACCTCTTCCGAGTTACTCATAATTCAGAAAAGCGTTCTCCATTTTTAAAAACATCCGAAACTTATATATTTTTGAGATTCGAAGAAGCTTTTATAAAAAGAAAGTTTGTTTTACTGCCACTGATTTTCGGGAACTTTTCCGAGCAAATTTTATACTGTATTCACCAGTTTTCTCAAACCAGAATGTTGTTTTTCGAGTTCTATCCATTGTCAAAGAAACATTTTCAGCTGCGTAATTGTGTTTATACATACAAGAGTAACAAAATAATGTTAATGTTAATGTTAATCTTACTGCTGTTCATTTATCATGTTTGTCTGCGTATAAAACTTGTTTGTTGAACATGAAAATGGTTACTTGAAAATGGATAGCATCCGAAAAACATACACTACAGGTTGAAAAAATTGGTTAACACACGATAAAAACTACTGGAGAACGATTCTTAAAATCAGTGGCAGCAAACGAAATTTTGTTTATATAAATGCTTACTTAAATCTCGAAAATATATTGGTTTCTAAGGTTTCCAAAGCTAAAGAACTTTTTTCGGAATCGTGGTAACGCGGAAGAGGTTATTCTATATTTCCGTTTGTGGTTATATTATGTTTTCCTATATTAATAAACATTTTTCTTTTATTTTAAACAGTTTTGGCTATATTACTTTATAAAATCTGATGACATGTTAAGTCATTAGTTATCAATTTTTTTTCGTTATATTAAATCGAATAACTAACGCTTGACGGATGGGAAATGGGTCTGATTTTTTTCTATTAGTATAATTTAAATATGAATTTTTAATTATTCTTGAAAATTGTAATTTTTTATGTTTAAGGGGGTGATTAAATTGAAAAATCTATGAAATTTGAGAAAGTAAAATAAAAGTAATATATTTTTTAAAAAATACGATTTTTTAGAGCACTTAAAAATACGCAATAAAGTTTTTTTTTAATCAAACGTCTGGAGTTCAAAGCAAACTAGTCGGATGTGCCAATCCCAAAACATTTTTTTATCTCATACAGATTTCACACACACCCAAAACAAATCATTATCAATTTATATGAAGGTGTAACTGAATCTAAAGTTTTATTAAATTCCGCGCAGTAGTGCTTGAGATATGATTATCGTTAAAATCGTGTACATCCTGAAAAATGCAGCATAACAGCGTTAGGAGATTTACACCAAAATCTAATCAACAACTTATGGCAACGTGTAACTGAATCTGAAATTTGAAATTCTGTGCACCAGTTCTTGAGATAGAGCTATCGTGAAAATCTTAAATAATGTAGCATAGAAGTGCTACCTGCTGGGCGATTTACACCAAAAAGTCTTCAGCACCAACTTATATCAAGGTCTAATTGAATCTAAAGTTTTATTAAATTCCGTGCAGTAGTTCTTAAGATATGACTATCGTTAAAACCATGTAAATCCTGAAAAAGGCAGCATAACAGAGTTAGGAGATTTACAGCAAAACCTAATCAACAACAACTTATGGCAACGTCTAACTGAATCTGAAATTTGATGAAATTCTGTGCATTAGTTCTTGAGATAGAGCTATCGTGAAAAATAATGTAGCATAGCAGGGGCGATTTACACCAAAAAGTATTCGACACAATCTTATATCAAGGTCTAACTGAATCTAAAGTTTTATTAAATTCCGTGCACTAGTACTTGAGATAGAGTGCCCACATTTTTTTTGTCACATACACAGATAGACACACATACAGACATTTTCTAAAAACAGCCAAATCGTGTTCAAGATCTTCTGAAACTTATAAATCCGTTGAAAACAGGAAGTCGAAAATTTTCATGAATCCAATACTTTCTTCTTATAAAGATAGAAGAAAGTAAAAAGCATGAGGTGATGATTAGAATTTTAACCCCATTACAATGATATTTTAATTTTTAATTTGCTTCATTCTTTCGTAATTTATTATCGATAAATTTTATTAAAATTCTGAAAATATTAATAAATTGTATAATCATCGGGAACAGACAACTGTACAAAACTTATATAAGGAAGTGAGTGAAAAATCATTTATAAAATTTAATCTTTACACTGTAATAATAAAAAAAATTTGTTGATTTTATAGAAAAAAAAAATTGTGAGCCAGAATGCCAGTGAAAACTGTCCGTTTCATGGAAAAAAAATCTGAAGTTATTACGAACTTTCTGTTATTTTAACGGGTTTTACTCGTAAATTCGTAATAAATGCAGATTATTTCTATAAAATAAAAAAGTTTTTGACACTTTTATGTCATCTGGGCGTTAGTGATAACCGGCGAAATCTTGTTTGAATTGGCATCATTTGAATTGCAAACAATTAACGATCCACTGAACAGCTATTTCAACAGCTAACAATACATTTTAACATATTATAAATGATATTAAAATATTTTGGGTTTCTAATATAACGTAAGTTTCTGTTTTTGTGTATATAAAATTAGATACGATTATGAAATAAAATGTTTCTAGTTTATGTTATATATTTTTTAACATATTTGTAATGGACTAAGCCTAATCATTCATATACTTGATAACATGAGATTTTGTTATTTGTATTGATATCTCCGTTTTTACGTATTTTATCACGATTATATTTTAGCTGTTTTGGAACAGCTTTGGAATTAGCCTGCTGTCCGCCATCTTGTTTTTTAAATCAAAACATATTTGTTTTGTTTCTCATTTCCAAAATAATTTTCATCTATATTTACTTATTATAAACATGTTATTTAATTTTATTGACTAATTTATTTTTATTTAATAAAAAAAAAAGTTAAAATGTTTTGATTTTACTTGATTATGTCAGAAACAAAACAATGTTTTGATTTATCGCTCGCGCTCAGCCATCTCGTTTTTTAAATCAAAACATTTTAACTTTTACTGTTAAATATAAATAAATTAGTCAATAAAATTAAATAACGTGTTTATAATAAATAAATATGGATGAAAATTATTTTGGAAATGAGAAACAAAACAAATATGTTTTGATTTAAAAAACAAGATGGCGGACAGAAGGCTAATTCCAAAGCTTAGCCGCTATTTTTAAGTAAGTTTTTTAAAATATTATATTGCAATGTTAGAATATTGGCTATTTTTTTTAGCTAATGCTGATCTATGAATTTTTCATCGGGAGGTAAACAATGTGAAATCAAACAATCATTTATTTATTTATTTATTATTTGCAACAAATAAAATAGAAAACTAAACTAAATTGTTGAAAAGATTTCAAAAACAGTCCTGAATGATTGTTAAAATTGTTTCTTATTTTTCAGTATTACGTACCATTGTTGCACACTTTATTGTTGTAAAAATGATATAGAAACTTTCAATTACGTTTAGTTCTGGTAAAAATCTTCTTGCTTGAAGTTTGCTACGAGCTTATGATTAAACGATTTTTGCTTTAAAAACGTTTGACATTTTGAAAGATTCTTATTTTTTGACAATGACATCAAGAAAAATGAGTTTTAAAGGTTTCTTAGAGAAATTTACGTAAGTAAAAACATTTTTAAAACACATTCTCTGTCTTTAAAACAAGATATGCATTTGTTAACTTGATACTTACGTTTTAACCGTGCCAGGCCATATTCACTGTGCCAACAATGGCCGAAAATAAAAATTATACAGTAACCTTATTTTATTATTATTAATATTAATATTTTCCTTTCTTCATTGTAACTGCGTATGTAATACTATCTAATTGTGTAATACCAAATTACTCTTTTGTATTATTTTAACAGTTTGCTTTTATCTTATTTACATTTTTAATGGTGTTATGTATTTATTCAATATGCATTAAATTACCATTTGTAACACGATTGGCAATTGACAACCATTTTTGGCGATTCATCTTCCTGACACGAATAATACGTAAATACCGATTACTTCAATGCATTTAAAATTAAGTCCGATTTAAAAAAAAATAATACTCTCTAATATTGTACATAAAATATATTGTCATTTTTCTTTGCTTTAAGAGTATATGCAAGCATGACTGTTTAAAAAATGAATGCATTGAAAATAATCTAAGTAAAAATGCTACAAAAAAAATCTAAATACTTCATAACACAAAACTATATTCTTTTCCTAAATAAAAGTTTAATTTTTTTCTATATGTAATGAAAATACATTTTGTATTGTTATAAATTATTACATTGCATAAAAATCCGTACTTTTTCGTAAAAAGTAATGATAATGACAGTTTTAGTAACCATTTAACAGTGTTATTTATCAAGGAATCCATACTCGCTATATGTTTTGATACATACACAAATGTACCACCCATACTGTCTATATAATTTTCGTATTTTTATGGAAAATTTGTTTGACAGTACACTGTAAAAAAATAATAATAATATATGTATATATATATAGATTATAAGATAGGAAAATATGATATTTTCGCGAAAGAAAATATACAATAACATCTTCCGAAAAACATTCTTTATGATTAGATATCTCAGAAACCAATATATTTTCGAGATTTAAAAAAATATTTATAAAAATATTTTTATTTTTCTGCTACTGATATTCTGACGTTTCTGAGTAGTTTCTATAGTATACTAATCAAATTTAATTCATTTTTCAATTCATTTTCAGAAGCGAAATTCGCCCGAAATTATTGAATAATAAATATACCTTAATTTTCACGTTACTAACAAAGCGTAGTTTGACGCAGAGTTTGTGCTCTTGATGACATTTCCATCTTGTGCTGCGGTTGCAGCCTTACCAACATATCTAAAACCCTGTTCACATCGGACATTTAAGATATCTTAGACGGCCATTTTTGAGGTGCTACTCTCTCGGAATTGAATACCTGACCACACCGCAAAACTCATCTAAGATAACTCACTGAACATCACCGTGTCCGAGATCTGAACAAACATAGAATGTGCGCATGCGCAACCGTTAAAGGCAACCTCAACAGCCAATCGGCCCCCAGAGCCAATCAGAGTGAGTGGTACTGGCTGTATCTAGCAATAGAATGTTCGAACTCACTAAGTGAGTTTCTGGAACTCCCTCAGTGAGTTCGGTGGTCTAGATATCTTAGGTGGTTTATATATCTTAAATATCCTATCTGAACCGGGTATAAGTGAGATATGTCAGTCTGGGTATCGTCCTCGTAGTTCAATGGTATAGCGGTATTCCAAGGGTCCGGGTTCGATTTCAGGCTTGAACATTTTTCACAATTTTAATTTTAAGCTTAGATAGTAATGTGAAAATTCACGTTACTTATTATACGAATCAATTTTCTCGATCCGAAAATTAGTTCTATAAGATGCTGTTAATTCTCAATTAAACGTTTTCAGATGAGTAATAGAATTTATGCATCCAAGAGTAACAAAATAATATTAATGTTAATGTTAATGATGTTAATTATCTTGTTTGACTGAAAAACATGCTAGATGAACACGAAAAATGGATAAACATCCAAAAGAACTACATTCCGGGGGTTGAGAAAATTGATGAAGACACTATAAAAACGACAAGTAAACGTTTTCCGAGAATCAGTGGGAGCAAAAGAAATTTTATTCTTATAAATGCTTCTTTGTATTTCAAAAATATATTGGTTTCTTTCTAAAGATACAAAAAACACTTTACGGAATCTGAGAATAATTTGGAATAAGTTATTGTATATTTTTGTTATGTGTTATATTATATTATACTAGATTCAGAATCTCTTTTTAACAGTGTAGCTCTTGAAATATGAAAGTAACAGAAAATAAAATACATTTAATTCTTATTCGAAAAATATGAAAATTTAGAAGATATACATTAAGCTGCATTGTTTCCAAACAGCTTCAATATTGTTTAAAAAAATCTATAACTTTATATAAGTGACTTTCATATATATATTTCTATGTATATATCCCATTTCAGTGTGTTGAATTATAGTTGCTGTGTATACTGTATTTCTATGTATATCTATCTATATGTTTCTTTTCAGATTTCGATCTCGTAAAGATTTCGACAGTGACGATCAGGATATTGAAAAACCAGATAAGTATTTGAAAATGTTGAGAAGAGAATTAGTGGTCGATAGGTACGGAACGTTTTGATAATTCTTTTTCTTTCTTTTTCGTTCTTTCTTTCTTTTATTTTTCTTCTTCTTATTTTTTTTTTTTTGTAAACAATGTCTATAGAATGTTTTGACAATTGTCTAGTAAATCAATTATATGTCTTAAAGTATTTTTTTATTAAAATATGCACGTTTTGGAGATTGCTTTTAAATATTTTTTTGTATGATTCCTTCCAATTTTCAAATTCCAAGTAGAGATATTTTCCCTAAAAAAATAAGGGACGAGATAGTGAGTATTTTAAAATACTGTTTGATTACTATTTCGTTAAAAGAATAATTCGTATCAATGGGAAAAAAATCTTTTAAGAATTAGAAAACAAAACTTTAGATTGTAAGAGACGGCTTTAAATTTTATTGTTTGGCTCTCGAAAGTTTTACGATCTTTTTATTTAATAACGTGACACTTTATTTAAACGATATTAACTTGCTATTTTGATATCTATAAGCTATTTTATAAAGTATACTTTTGCTTTTTTACTTTTATAATTGTATGTGTCTCGTCTGTTCCATAAACATACAAGCAATATTTTGTAGCTATTTTATATTATATATGCTTTTGAGAATTTTTATTTTGTATTTAACAATAACAATAAATGTTTGTATTAAACAATATAAAATATTTGCTTTTTATTTAAAAAATGTGTCCAAAGAGTGGGACGAACCATGTCCATGAACTGTCACATCTCTAATTCGTATTTGTACAAGTTAACTGGGTCTATAAAGTGGACTTAATATATTTTTCATGATACATTTTTATTTTTAATTCAATGCAATTTAACAGTTAACTCAGATTCAATTTCGAAGGGTTATTTTGTTTATTTATATAGTTTTAGTTGATAAATAATTACTGTCAGAAGAAAGAAAATGAGTCATGTCTGTGGATAGAAACGTAATATCTGGATAAATAGTTCAACAAATGACAGCAAAAGAAAAAAAAACTTTAGTGTGAAGGAGGTTAGTCATTTTAAAAGTAGCAATACGTTGCAATACGCATCTGCGGTATATATTTAGATTTCTTGAATAACTGTGAAAATAATCATCAAATCAACAATTCCGTGGACAAGATAAAATAAGTAGGGATTGTAAAATAGTAAAATAAATAGAATAACATGTAATATTAATTGCACTAATATTAAACTTAAAACCCAGTAGCTTAGTGGCTAGCGCATCGTGCTATCACGCTACAGGTCCATAGTTAGATTTCGGACTCCCTCCTTGACCAGAGTTCACTCAGCTTTTCATCATTTCGGAGTCGATAAAGTAAGTACCAATCTTGATTGAGACCTGAAGACTGGGGAACGTATTAGGCCGACCACATGACCAGGACATATGCTGGATAGCACGTCAGGGTCCAAGGTCAAGAAAACAGAATTCAACAGCATCATTCAATTCAGTTTAATATTTAAAGTGATTAAAAAAACCCGTCAGGGCTGTGGGCATCATGGTTACGAACATAACAGCCACGCAATGAAAAAATGCAATTTTAATAAAATAGTTCTCACGATGAAGACTGGAATGATGTTAGATAAGGTCGAATTAATTAGAAATATATATTTTTTAATCTTCATTGGAATTTCTTTTTCGGACAATTTAGCGCTCAAAATTTACGTTTCTGGGGAAATGACCCACATGGAGTAATGTAATACCTTTTTACATACTTCTGACCGCTTATAATCAGGCTCAACATACAAATTGGATTCAGGAACCTCATTCGTCAAAATCTACGATCACTGATCAAAGATTCAGTTCTTTATGAATTTCCGTTTGGCTAACTTTTGGCGATTTTTTAAGAGTAAAGCAACCTTAGCAAATAGTTTGTTTAAAATTTAGTTACATACCGTTTCGGAAAACGTGTGTAAGCGTGGTATGTGCATAGTATGTCGTTTGTCTTTAGATCTGTAGACCCTAGTTCTGAACCCAACAGTGTGAAATTTGTAAAATAGAAAGTTTGTATTTTTCAAAATTTAATTAATTTACAAAAATTAATTGGAATGAAAAAAATGAAAAGTTTCTACTTTTCAATATTTAATTAAGCTATACACAATAATTTTTAACAATATTAACAATTTATATAATGTGAATTTTAATATTCGTTATATTGATTGCAGTTTGAACACATATTCTAGTTTGACATTCCAATACAATGATTTAACAGAATACAGTTATAGTGATTTTTTGTTGTTATTTTCATGGGCGTGAGGCGCTCATACTCGCATTTTAGAGGGGCTATAAGGAATTTCCTATATAAAGCTATAAGGAATTTCATATATCAAGTTGTAAGGAATTCCATATACAGATTCATATTTTTCATATTGATCGGAAGAAATTGTTATAATATTAAAAAAAAATTGCATTACTAACCGATCAATTTTTAAAATGAAACTATTTAATGTTAAATTAACTTAGTTTTCCTACCTTAACGATCCTTAAAAAAAATTACATGCATATCAGAATGATAAAAAATATGATCGCGAAATTGCCAAGTAAGTAATTGCGCGCCAAAACTTAAAATTCCTTGGCATCAGTTTTCGACAAATAGCGAATTCAGAATCCCATGCTACTAAGATCTACTCCGTAGCATCCGATTCGGTCGCAGACATTTAGCCGAAAACCAAATAGCCGACAAGACATTTAGCAGACAGCAATTAGCCGACAGGACATTTAGCCGACAAGTACATTTAGCAGACACGTACATTTAGCCGACAAGACAATTAGCCGACAGCGACATTTAGACGACAGGACAATTAGCCGACAGAGACAATTAGCCGACAGGACAATTAGCCGAAACGGACATTTAGCCTACAGACAATAAGACGACAGTCAATTAACCGACAGGGAAAATTAGCCGACAGGACAATTAGCCGACAGGACAAATAGCCGACAGGACATTTAGCCGACAGGACAATTAGCCGACAGGACATTTAGACGACAGGGCCAAAATAAAAGACATGACATAAGCTTACGGGACATTTAGTCGACATTAAGCATGTGTCACGTGGCTTTTTATACTCGCATTTTTAAAAGGGGCCCCCATTTCAGAATCTAAGGGGCGTAAATATTCAAAGTTTGCACAAGGCGACGCAAAAAAAAAAAAAAAAAAAAAAGAAAAAAAAAAAAAAATCAACTTTCAGAAATTCTAAAAATTATTCGTATATCTTAATTACAAGCTGAGATATTATTAATAATTATTTCACTAAATAGTTTATTTTTATTATATGCTTATTTTAAAAGGCAGTCACGTGCTGTTGTGGAATGTGGAACTAACAAACCGCGATTTCATTTAAAGTAGGAAATCTAACAATGCGACCTTTTTAAAACTTTAAGGTAGTTTTTAACACATGATAAAAAGTTATAAAAAAGAATGGTGCGTCACATTTCGGGGGGGGGGGGGGGAGGGGCGCGAACAAAATTAGGAAATATAATAAGGCGATCTGCTTGAAACTTTACGATATTTTATAAAACATAACATAAATTTTAAAAATGAGGCCGCATCAAAAATTATGGGGAGGAGGGGGAGCGCGTTTTACCCACACGGGGGGGGGGCACTTTTACAAATTTTAACAATACCCGTCATGTCACATATCGTTACAAATAGCTGTGGCCACTTTTTCATGCTATGCACCACACGTGTCATTCCCCCTCCCCAACTTGCCTCCCAGGGGGGAATTTTCTAAATTTTGTGGACACCACTCATGTGATATATCGTTCGAAAGGCCTGTGACCGCTTAACTATTTTATGCGTCTCCGGGGTCCATCCCCCCACTTTCCCCCTAAGGGGGCACTTTTCTAATTTTTGCCGCGTTGGGGGGATATATGGTTGGAAAGGTCTGTGACTGCTAATCATATTATGCATCTGAGGTGTCAATCCCCCCACTTTGCACCCCCCCCCAAGTGCGGTAATTTTCTAAATTTTGCACACACCCTTCATGTGATATATCGTTGGAAAGGTCTGTGACCGCTTAATCATATTATGCATCTCCGGTGTCAATCCCCTCACTTTGCCCCCCACGGGGGGTACTTTTCTAAATTTTGCACACACCCTTCATGTGATATATCGTTGGAAAGGTCTGTGACCGCTTAGTCGTATTATGCATCTCCGGTGTCCATATTCGTACTTTGCCCCCCAAACGCGATTTTTAAAAGTAATCTAGACATGTTAGAAAGCATTCCATAATCTATGCTGGACGCATGGTTTTTTGTTCTTGTTTATTATAAAGTAGATTTTTTAAATGTCTAATTGGAAATGGAAGAAAAGATATGCAAGCATAAAAAAATTAATATTTACTGCACAAACTTCTCATGATGAATATGGAATAACATGCCGTTTGTCACTTGGAATGTGGAAGATGAGTTTAAATTTACTTTAAAAGCTTTATATACAGGGTGTCCATAATTAAACGACCCTACTTTAAAGTTGTCTACAGACGAAACTATTGGTCAGAAAGTTGTGAAATTTTGTGAAGGACATAATGAAGGAATGCGAATTTGTTTAAGCGTAAAAAAAAATAGTTCAAAATTTCTCCGCTAGAGGGCGTTTTTTAATGAATTACACATTTAGCATACATTTACGATAGTTTACATATTTTATTGCAACAAAACATGTTCCACATGACGGCTATCATTTTCAGCTACCGTCTGGAAGCGTAAGATAGCATGTTCCACAATTGACCGAAGTGTTTTCTGGGAAATGCTAAAAACATGTTGCGAAAAAAAGTTATATTCAACATATTTTGTTGTATTAAAATTTGCAACCTATCATAAATTTATGCTAAATGTGTAATTCATTAAAACACGCCCCCTGGCGGCGAAATTTGGAACTAAATTGTTTTTCGCTTAAACAAATTCCCATTCTTTCATTATGTCCTTCACAAAATTTCACAATTTTCTGACAAATAGTTTCGTCTGTAGACGACTTTAAAGTAGGGTCGTTTAATTATGGACACCCTGTATATAAAGATGGGTTAGGAGGGGGGGGGATCGATTAGATGATTATTTATCATTACTATAGAGTTACAAGTAGGGCAGGAAAATAATTAAATATTGAAGAGCTTCGAGATTTTTCAACTTTGTGTACTTTGTACTGGGAAGAGAAAAGGAAAAAGCCAAAAAATTCGGGACAGGGGGGAGGGGGAGAAATTTAAATGAGAAATTATATATTGTTACAATCAAGAAATAAACAGAACAAAAGAGTTTAAAAAAAAAAAAAAAGAAAGTTTTTAAGATTTTAAACCTTGGAAACTGGGGAGGGAAGATGGTGGGGGGTCAAAATGAAAGAAGCAGAATTTTTTTGGGGAGAAAGAGGTTTATTAGATGATTGCCTAGTTATTTATCATTGCTAAAGATTTATAATTGGAACAGAAAAAAAAGAAATGAAAGTTTCAAAGAGTAAAAACATTTTGTAGTAGAAAAGAGGAGGGCACAGGGCAGAGGTAATTTTGGGTGTGTGTGTGGGTGGGGGAGTAATAATTCTTTAAATATTTTAAATGATTATTCATTGTTATTGTTAAAATAAAGTAACAAATAGAGCAAAGAAACTTTAAAAAAAATAAAGACCCTTGAAGATTTTTAACTTTGAGAGCTTCGAGGTGGGGTGGGGGGTGTTGGGTGAATGAGGTGAAGCAAAAACTGTATGGGACAGGGTAGGAGGCTTCTTAGATGATTAATTCTTTATTATTTTTCGTGTTAATAAAAAATTTAAATGGAACGGAAAATAAAATCTTTAAATTTTGTATGCTAAGAGGGAAGATTCGAAAGGGGGGGTGGGCATTTAGATGGTTAATTATTGATTGTTACAATAAAGTAAAAAATAGAGCAGAAAATTTTTAAAAGAATACAGACTTTTAAAGATTTTAAATTTTGTGAGCTGAAGGGGAAGTGGGAGGAATAAAGAGGAAAAGCAGATTTTTTTTTTTTTTTTTTTTTTTTTTTTTTGAGATGAAAGTGGAGTTTATTTGATGACTTTTTTTTTTTTTTACTTTACTAAAAATATTTACAAATAGGACAAAATAAAAATAAATTAGGAAACGTCAATTTCAGTGGGGGGGGGGGGGGGGAGAAGAATATTGTATGATCGATTATTTATTGCTACTTTAAAGTAACAGAGAGAACAAAAAAAGTTTAATGACAAATAACGAATTTTGAAAGTTTTAAACTTTATGAGTTGATGGGGTAAAAGGGAAAAAGCAGATTATTTTGGTGTGGGGGAGTTTATTAGAAGACTTATTATTTATTTACCTTACTAATAGGACAAAAAATTTTAATTAGGGGTTTTAAATACTTTAATTTTTTCTGCTTTGTAAGAAGGGGGGGGGGGGGACAAAGGGCAAACGCCAATTTAGGATGGCGTGGAAGGGAAAATTTTATGATCGATTATTTATTGTTTAAGAAATGTAGCAAATAGAGCATAAAATGTTTTGAAAAATTAGAGAAATTTAAAGATTACCGCAGATCATTATGTAGCGGAATTCTTTTGTTTGGCTCTGTAAATAAATAATAAATGCTTTGTACCCCATATTGTACAGACTACATGTTTTAGTAAACATCAATAATACGTTTCAATTTCATTATGTCTGAAGTGGTATAACATCATTAAAATGCACTTGAAACGATTTTTTCTCATTGTTCGTAATGTTCCGGAATACTTTTGACTATCCTTGTAAAAAACTATAAATCATGTGGTGCATGAAAAAAGATGGTGCATGAAGCTAGCCAACAAACTATACCTCGAGAACTTACTTACAATTTAAAAATAAAAGAAATAATTGTTATGCAATAAAATATATAAATGTTGTATCATATCAAGGTATAGATTGCCTCCCTACAAGTTTGATGCATGCATGTATTTTGATACTTCTCATATGAAATAAAATGGCTTAAATAAATATATATGCATGTTTTCCTGATTTTTATGAGGAAATCTGCCCCACTTCTATCTTTTTCATTTCATTTTTTTTCGGTCTATAAATGTGAAATTGCCCAAATCTGGTATTATTTTAGCTTATTATAGCTTGTGCAAGAATGAAATCTTAATTTTTTTGTGCAATCTATAGTAATTTGGGCCCGACGGTTCTGCTACGAAGTTCCACAAAATTTCATTAATTCATTTTTTTTTTTCAATTTGATTTATATTATTTTGGTCATAAATGTTATATTTTTACTTCGTCCTCTTTTGGATATTATTTAAACAGGTATGTGTTCCCATTTGAATTTTTAATTTTTATTCCCCCATTTGTGTATGATGTTTCTGTGTTGTCTTTTAACTGTTATATACATACATACATATATTTATTTATTTATTTATTTATTTACACATACACATATATATTAGAGATGGGACAAATATTCGGCCAATATGCGGTATTCCGCCCTTTTGCCGAATATTGAAGGCTAGTTGTTCGAATGTTTCAGCCGAATATTGTAACATATCTCGCCGAATGAATTTCGGATTTAGAAAAAAAAAAATCATTTCTTGCATTTTGTCTCTCTAATTCGAACTGTCTATTTTCTGACATATTCATGCAGTTATATTCCTTCTTAAATGCACAAAATTACAGTTATTCGTATACTACCATTATTATATGTATATATTTATTTTACATCTTCTTTAATTCATATTGTTGCTATCAGTTTGTGAGCATGCTTTTAATGCAAGTTGAGTAAGTTGTAGAACTTTTGTGTTGTTGTATATTGTATAAGGTAAAGCTAGGAGAGATTGCGCGGTCGGAGAGATTGCGCACATAGAGGTTCGGGGGGAAGGAGTTGAGTGACCGCGCAGCGACTCCAGGTAGTTTTACAACAACAGTAGTGGAGTGTCTACTTGAAAGTGCAAGTTGATTGCTTTGAGTGTCTAAGATAAAGTATCGCTATTTTGTTTTGTTTTCCCAAAGTAAGTGCTTGAATTTTCATAGCTATGCATCAGAATTTCTATACAATGTCAATAGTACAAAATATTTTAAACTTAAACGATTTCTCATAAGCTACTAATCTAGACTAACAATGTGAACATCAACAGTTCGTTTTAGAAGAGGTCATGTTTAAATAAAAGGCCAAGCAATCTCTCCTACCGAAATTGGAGAGTTTGCGCATCTGCTACTTAGGAGAGATGGCGCAGTGTTCCTATTAGTTTCCATGCTAGGAGAGATTACGCAGCTTATTGGTAAATTTGCAAAAAAAAAATGAAAAATGAAAATGGACTAATTTTAAGTTAAACGTGTTATTAAGTAACATAATTTTATTTTGTAATCTTATCTGGACTTGCTTTTTCTGTTTCTTTAAATTTTTTTCCCTTTAATTAAAATTTTATATTCGTTTTTTAAATTATTTCCTGTTTCTGATTCTTTAATCATTAGGTTGAAATATTCACTCCTAATACAATAATATTTGTTCACAAAAACCTTACAGCAATGTCATTTAAGTGTAATTATTATTGTTAACAATTTAATTGTAGTTATTATTAGTAACAATTTCTCCTACCCATGTGCGCAATCACACCAACCCTGTAAGGACAGATTGCGCAAAATAACTTTCTTGGTTTTATTACATCTGTTCTATTAAATTACAACATAACAACAAAATAGCAATGAAATGCATAAAAAACAAATGAAGTAAAAATTATTCATGAATAGTTTAGCAAAAAATTAATATTTAGATTTTTTATTGCTATTCTTTTGAATTGTGCTCAGACTATCCTAGCTTTACCTTATGATGGTTCTATTGTCAAAGATTTTGTTAAATAAATATATATTACTACTTTAACCAAACATTTTGCTTTAATTTAATTTGTAATTTAAGATAGAAAGTCAAGTTTCAGAAAATACTCATTCTTACAAATTTGTTGATCACTAGGGACACAAATATCTTCGCAAAAAAATTTACTTCGCATTAAAGGTTATTCCAGGAAGAATCTCACTATGAATAATAAGAGAGAGTACGTATTATCATTCATTTTGTATGTAAGAGAGGGTAAAAGTATCATTGTATATTGAAGGTGAATTACATTCTTCACATTTTAATGGAAATAACTTAAAGCTGTTATCAAATCCAAATTGACTACTTTATGACATATTTTTTAATTCATTTTTGTTCGGAAACGCATGACATTGTCATATGTTCTTATTTAGAAACTTTGTATCAGAAGACGATTTCTATTTCTTTTTTCTTTAATAAAGGCAAAAAAATTTTGGCAAATGCTATCAAAGTTGGCATTTTGAACCGAATTTCCGCGCTGCAGCACAAGAAAGGGGGAAAACGTTTTGTTAGGTGACGCAAATCGCTTATAACTCAATAAGTTATTTATCAAAAAATGGAAAAATCATCTCAATTCCAAATCGCTTCAATAATCAAGCCTGCCAATTTTATTAATTTGAGTTTAAGAATGAGTAAGAAAATGTGTCAGAAAGTTTCGCATTGTTGAGCAGGTCATTTAAGAGCCAAATTAACATACCATCCTAATTTACAGAAATCACTTTGATTTATCTAAGAACAAAAGAAGAAAATGCAATTTCTTAATTTTTTGTGCCAAAACAATTTTTCTAAATAAAAAATGCGTTAACAGTGATAATGACTAAAGAGTTCTTTTTACTTACCCATCATACGTAGTATAGGGTAAGTCTTGTAATCGTTTTGAAAATCGAAAAATTTTTTTTGACGGATTTACACGTTTCAGACACTGGAGATTCCGAAAAACATATTTTTAGAAATTTTTTTTTGCCGTCCGTCTGTGTGTCTGTGTGTCTGTGTGTGTGTGTGTCTGTAAACGCTCTATCTCCCGAAAAATTTGAGATAGAGACTTGCAATTTGGTATGTACCTAGTATGTAATAATGGGAAGAAGCCTATTTCATTTCAATAACCTCGATTAACCGGAACAATTTTTTTCGGACTCTCGAAATATTCGTTCTGATGAAAGGTATATAAAAATTTTTGAAATTGTATATTTTAAGAAATGAATATAAAAGACAATAAAAAAACATAAATTTTGAATAAAGCATGAAGTCGATCGGATAATTAGTTACTGAGATATTTGTAATCCTGTTTTCCACACTCTTCGATTTTTCATGACCCTGTATTTCATCCAAATTTCACTTCAAAGATATATTTTAATTAGAAATTTGACGCCTAATCAGATGCAATAAACCGCTAGTTAATAGGATTATTATTTTTGGAGTTATAAGGAAAAACCTCTTTCAAGCAATTCAGTAATCGAGCCTTTAAAGTTTGTGACGTCATCAAGCCACGATTTTATTTGAATTGCAATGCATTTTATAAGTAGTTTACACATTTTTATTTTAATATTTTACATTATGCATATCCATGATGGGTAAGTATTACGGTGGCCCCCAACGACTAGTTTCAGATAAAATGTTTATGAATTTCTTTCCTGTAGATAAAATTACACTATTATAATTTATATGTGGTAAAAGTTGTTTTATTATTAGCATCAAGCTCTTTGAAGTATTACAAGAAATGCATCAAGCTATTGGAAATTTAAATCACATAAATAATAATAAAAAAAAATTATTTTTAATTATTTTTTATTTTAAAATTTTAAAACTGTACATATAATCAAAAATTATTTTCTTTTTAAGAAAAAAAAAAAGTTGGTATTCGGCCAAAAATTGCGACCGAATATTCAATATTCGTCCAAATCACTATTCGTCACATCCTTTATATATATATAAATAATTTGCCCTGAAAATAGGTTACAAAGTTGAACTTTTATATTTTAAAATGTATATACTTGTATTAATTCAGTAACTAAATCAAAAATTACTTCAGCTACTCTAACTTAAAGGATTTTTATAGTTGGAAGTTTATTTTCACGTTAGAAAAAAATATATACATATTGCATATATGTGGCATACAATATATATTTAATTGCATGAAAATTAAGAATCATTGCAAGTAATTTATTTTGATGTAATAACGACTTAAAGATGGTAGTGATCATTCGAAACTCAACTGTTTACATTCCTTCAATTTTGTTTGATATTTTTAATATCATTGAAGAATAATCAATCACATTTAAAATTGATATCAAGTTATTGCATAGAATTGTTGCTTTTTAAATGTAAATATATTATATTCATGTTATTGAAAATTCTAAATATACATTTAATTTGTACGTAAAATATTTTTAACATTTTCTTTACTTTATCTGGAAAATTTATTTTGAATTAAGATACCATCTTTCATTTTGTAGTGTCTCTTACGCTCTGTTTTGAAATTTTATTCATCAGTTAAATGAAGCATTTAACGCTATTTTACGTTCTCGGGGGAAAAAAAAAAAAGAAGAAAAAAAAAAAAAAAGAAATACAAAAAAGTAAAAAAAAAAAAAAAAGAAAAGAAACCGCATTTGAATTTTTGATTTACAAATTACTACTTTAACCAAACCTCTTGCTTTAATTTAATTTGTAATTTAAGGTAGAAAGTCAAGTTTCAGAAAATACTCACTCTTAAAAATTTGTTGATCACTAGGGACACAAATATCTTCGCAAAATTTACTTCGCATTAAAGCATTCATGAATTTTCGGTAAACAAACAATTTTAATTCTTAAAAAAATAATAATTCCTCAGTGAATGTGTATATTCAATTTACTGCATGATCAAAGACCATTAAATTTCTAAAATATATACATTTCTGTGCGAATTGGCTGCTTATTTTCTTGGAAATATAGAATTTTTAGGATAAACATGAGAACAGTTGTCATTTCCTCTCTGCTCAATCCAAAAGTTTATGGTCATTACCTCATTCACTCAGCATATAAGTCTCCCATACATCATTCAGCGTCAAACACCCCCCTCCCCTAAAAGACACCCTAATCTGCTTCCCCCTTTATCTTACTGATTAAGGCGGAGCTTACAACGTGGTGCGGGGACAAGCCCTAGATGTTCGCTCCGCTATATTCGTTAATTCCTAGTGCAACTGAATGTCGCTCGATACTTCACTGTGTCATCTAAATACACATGTCGGCTAAATATCCTGTCGGCTAATTGTCATGTCGGCTAAATGTCCTGTCAGCTAATTGTCTTGTCGGCTAATTGTCCTGTCGGGTAATTGTCCCAGTCGACTAATTGTCCGTTCGGCTAATTGTCCTGTCGGCTAATTGTCTCTGTCGGCTAACTGTCCTGTCGGCTAAATGTACGTGTTGGCTAAATGTACTTGTCGGCTAAACGTCCTGTCGGCTAATTGCTGTCTGCTAAATGTCTTGTCGGCTAACTGGTTGTCGGCTAAATGTCATAGACCCCATCCGATTATATGCCTTCTGACCTTGTTATGTTTATTTATACGTTTTTAATTGCTTTCAGATTCATGTTTGATTCCGCTGTGTTTGACCAGAAAGTTATAGCGGCCTTCATGCGGATGAAAAGATCGGATTCAGTTCGACAAGATGCAGTGAAATGGTTTGAGAGTCAACTGAAATCGGAAAGAGAAAGTGTTTGGAAAATGCTAATGCGTGAAAAAGACATAGATTTGTCAAGCGCCAAACCCTATATGATAAAAATAAACCAATCCGACCCTGCGTGGCGGGATATTGATGATGCATCTAAAGATTACATCTACGAATGGCAACGAAGAACAAACTTCACCATCTTGGAGATGTTCATCCTTAGACATAAAGCGTAAGCATTACTTATTTATTTATTTATTGCTAGCATTTGCAGTTATCATCAATGATTAAAAAAAGGAAAATTTATTTAAAAAAAATGTTAGCTTTTCGAATAAAATACAAATGTATACGTTAAAAATTGTATTGTAATAGTAAACTTGTAATGTGGTAATATAAGTGCAGGTTTAACTTTATATTAACACTATACGTAATTTTACTGGATTCGGTCCTTTTGATAAGTAAATTAAATTTAAGATATTTTTGACATTTTTTTCAGATGTTTAAGAAAATTACTATATGTTAGGGGAACCGTCGGTAGCGTAATAAATTTTCTTATTTTTATAAATAGTTAAATCAGTCTTCAAATTTAATATACATTTTCATCTTTTGATATGTTAAAGAAGTTTGTTCAGCTTACCTGAGCTTTTCCTTTTTGCGCTGAATATACCCACAGTAGTAATCCAAAGTGTTGTAGCGATATTTATCTGATCCATTGATTCACTTATATTGGAAGAATAATAAATAGTATTAGTAGAAAATGACAATTGTGTAAAATAAACAGAAGATTCATTTTCCTTTGAATATAATATAATTCTTGGCTAGATGTACATGTTTTAAGTCGCGTTTGGAGGCTGCGTATAAGTGCTCCAATTTTACATTATATTAAATATATTTACATCATATATGTACAAGAGCGTCTTAACTGCTCAGAATCATTTTGGAAACTGAAGGGAATGTTTTTAAGTTCTGTGCACACGCGCGGGATAAGACAGCTGTAGTTTTGAAGGAGGGAGGTCTGCAGAGTTTCTCCAATTAGTTAGTTTCGACAGTCTCTGGTTTTGTTCACTATGTTTTTCAGCTGCGGCACTTGAAGTACTTATTGGTAATTGGGGTCTGGTTTTTAACATGTTCTTATTTCAATCGTTCGCTGCACGTGGAGATTATTCACTGCATAAAAAAGGTTTCTCCGTCACTCCCCCGTAATCTCCTGTGTGGGGAATGGTTGAAGATTCAGTTTCTTACGGTGTTTCTCGTACACAGGTTTGGGAGTGGGCTTCGTGAGAGTGTCGGCTGTCATTTCTTCAGTGGGGCAGTATTGTAGATCGATTTTTCCTTCTTCTTTCATAAGTTTGATGTTGTGGAAACGTATGTCGATGTGTTTGGATCGCTTAGTATCTTTATCGTTTTCCGTCATTTTTATACAGGACATATTATCCTCAAAAATCGTGATGGGTAGTTTTTGTGAAATGTTGAGATCGCTAAGCAAGTTTGTTATCCAACTTAATTCTTGTGCTGCGTTGCTAGCTGAAACGTATTCAGCTTCGGCTGACGAAAGTGCAATGCAATTTTGCCTTTTTGTAATCCAGTAAATCGGCGATTTTCCTAGCATGAATAGATTTCCTGATGTTGATTTACGTGTTTTCAAGTCACCTGCCCAGTCTGCATCGGCGTATGCTGTTAGGATGGGCTTGCTGTTTGCGCTAAGAGTTAAATTCAAATTTTCTGTAGTTTTAAGGTATGAAATGATTCTTTTCACTGCTGTCCAGTCCTTTTGGCGTGGTGTTTCATTTCTACGACATAATATGTTGACTGCTGCAGATATGTCAGGACGCGTGATTGTTGATATGTAAAGTAATGTGCCTGTGGCTTGTCGATATTTCGTGTTATTAGGTAAAAGATTATCATCGTCTTCAAGTCTGTTGAATCCAGCAATCATTGGTGTGTAATGAGGTTTCATGTCGTTTAAATTCAGTTTTTTCACTAGTTCCTGTATTTTATTGTTTTGATTTAGGTAATATGTATCATTGATTTTATTAATGTTTATTCCTAGGTAATTATTCACTTCTCCTAAGTTTTTTAGTTCATATTCTTTCTTAAGTTGGTTTATTGTTTCTTCGATGTCACTGTCCTTTCCTGCTATCAGGATATCATCTACATAAATGATGATGTATATCGGATTTTCTTGATTTGATTTAAAGTACAGACATGGATCATTTTTGCTCTGTATGAAATTATTGTTTGTGAGTGTTTCCGATATTTTGGTGTACCAGGCCTTTGCGGCTTGCTTAAGACCGTAGATGGCTTTTTGAAGTTTACAAACTTTTCTTTCATCGCCGGGTTTAATATACCCGTCTGGTTGACTCATATAAACAGTTTCAGTTAATTCACCGTGCAAGAATGCTGTGGTAACGTCAACATGTTTAACGTTCAAACTTTTGTGCAATGCAGAGATGAGAGATGCACGTATTGTAGCGTGCGAAACTACAGGTGCGAAGGTTTGATCATAGTCAATCCCGAATCTTTCACTATATCCTTGTGCTACTAGACGCGCTTTATAGCTTTGAATATTTCCTAAATTGTCCTTTTTTAGTTTAAAAGTCCATTTTGAGCCGATAATTTTTGTTCCGGGTGGTGGATCTGTTAAAGTCCAAGTGTTATTTTTTCTTAGGCATTGTATTTCATTTTGTGTTGCTTTTATCCAATTTTGTTTATCATTAGGATTTTTCATTTTTTCGATATCTTCCCAATTTTCGGGAATGTTTTCAGATGAACTATTTATGAGACAAACATATCTGTCAGGAGGAACGCCTCTATTTGTCCTATTAGACCTTCTTGGTTCAATTGGTTGCTGTTTGGGCACGGATGGTGTCTCTTCACTGTCAAGTTTTATTTCTAAGTGATTTTCATGTCTATCCGGTAATTGTGTATTGTCATCGGATGTTTTTGTGGTGATTTGTATCTCCTCAATGTTATCTGAGTGTACATTTTCATTCTCAAGAAATTTCACCGTTCTCGCTATTATAATTTGTTTTCCTTGTGTGTGAATTCTATAACCAGTCGATCGTGTATCATAACCTACAAACGTTCCGGTTTGAGCCCTGTTATCGAGTTTTCCTCTATTTACTTTATCGACGTAAAATAGCGCTTTACAACCGAATGTTCTTAAGTGTTTTAAATTCGGTTTAATTCCTTTCCATAATTCGTAAGGTGTTCTGTTGTTGTTTGCTTTAGTTGGGAGTCGGTTTTGTAAGTATGTTGCGGTGTTTATGGCTTCACCCCAAAAATGTTTGCTTAATTTTGCTTGTGATAGCATACTTCTAGTCATATCTAATAAACTTTTATTTTTTCTCTCCGCAACTCCATTCTGGCTCGGATTATGCGGGACAGTCAATTGGTGTAAAATTCCGTTCTGTTTTAGGTATTCATCGATCTCTTGATTTACATACTCACGACCGTTATCCGATCTAATTTCCTTAGGTTTTTTACCGAACTGATTGTATATCATCGTTACGTACTCTTTTATCTTTTCAGCAACTTCGCTCTTTTTAGATAATAAATATATCGTAGTATATCGGGAATAGTCATCAATAAGAGTCATAAAATAAATTTTTCCGCCTAAAGTCGGTGTATCTAGAGGTCCACACACGTCACTGTGGATCAAATCCGCAATATTAGTAGCTCGATTTGTTGCTGATTTAGGATACGGCATGTTAGTTAATTTAGTTTCGATACAAGTTACGCATGTTTTATTTTGATGTTTACATTTTCCTATCTTTATTCCGTCCGCAATTTGATTTGTTATCATTGATTTAATCGCGTCATAATCTCTGTGACCTAGTCTGCGATGCCAGAGATCTATGCATTGTTTGCTGTCACAGTTATACGTTATGTTTACATAATTTTGTGGTTCTTCCACATCGTCTATTTCCTCAATAATGTATAAGTTTTTCTCATTTTTCGCCCTAATATATATTTCTTCATCAAAGATCAAATCGCATTTATTATCGTCGAAGATTAGTTTACACCCGTTTTTAGCTGCTTTACTAACCGAAATTAGGTTTGACTCTAAGTCTGGGACATAAAGCACTTCGCGTAATTTCGTTAGTTTTTCTTTTCCTTCGGGGGTTAATGTTTTTATAAAAACTTCTCCTGAACCTAACGCTGTCAGTTTATTACCATTCGCGATCGTTACTGAAGTTTTATTATAATCAATAAATTTACTAAATAGGCTTTTATCGTTACAAATGTGCGAGGTAGATCCTGAATCGAGAATCCAGTTATTTTTTCCTACTTTTTGAGTGATTAATGCTTTATTTTGCGTCTGATCATTTGCGTATTTTCTTTCGTTTGGAACTTTGTTTTCCCTATGAGTTTCGTTTTTTTCATAACATAATGAAGATGAGAAATTCTTTTTATTTTTGAATTGATTGTTACGAGGATTTCCGGATTGTACCGTGTTTCTGCTCTTGTAGTGCCAGCATTCGCAAGTCGAATGATTTTTCATTTTGCAGTTGTTACAATATTTTTGTTCTCTTCTATTTTCAGTGTGTGTATATCTCCTATTTGTTTTAAATGCTCTCTCATTGTTGTTATATCCGCTATGTGATTGTTCTGACATTTCATGTCTACGATAATATTCATCAGTTAATTTGTTTTTGATAAAATCAGGGGTGAGCTCATTTTCCGGTCTCGCCTCCAACGCAGTTATCAAAGTATTGTAACTGGGGGGAAGAGAACACAGAAATAGCGCGGAAATATGTGAATCGCTAATATTTTCTCCAATGGCATTAAGTTTATCTATAATTTGCAAGATATTAGTGATATGTGAGATCATGTTTCCGCCCTCCGCTAATTTAGTACTGTATAATTTTCGTAACAGGTAAAGCTTACTAGATAAATTGCTTCTCTCATGTATATTTTTCAGGGCTTCCCATGTTAATTTGGCAGTATCTAAGTTTTTTACATTTACGATTTGAGAATCATCGATGCTTAGGTTAATATTTATTTAGAAATAAATAGGCATTATTAAAAAAAAAAATACATTACTATTTTTTTTTTTAGAATTTTCAGTCATTTTAATCAAATATAATTACAAAAATCAAATTTTGAAAATTTTTCTGCTCGTAATTGGGATTGAATTATTAATATTTTCTTGTTTTTCGTGTGGTAAATCTTTGGAGACACTAAATAATAATAATAATAATAATAATAGTGTCTTACATTAAGCATCACGAAAATCCTCCGTTTTGAAGTAAAGATATAGTTTCAATTAAGAGTTTTCTCGGTACAAAAAACTTCTTTCTGACACATGATGAAGTTTGTTTTTATTCTTAAATGCAAGAATTTGGCAGTTGTTATTATTTAGAAACTGAGAGATCGCATATCGTTTGACATATTTCTTTAAAAGCAAGTGATATTTTTGAAAATGTTGTCAAAGTTGCTTTTAAACCAATTTTTTGGGACGCAAGAACCCCGGAAAGTTGGATGAGATAATAATTAATCGCAACACAATATATAATCCATTTATTGGCTCATTAAAACGTTATTGGATTCCAAATCACTTCAATAGTCATGCCGAAAAATTTCATACTTTTACATATAAACATGACTCCGTGAACGTATCAAAAGTTTTCGCATTGTGAAAAACGGAAAATGTTCCGTGAGAACTTTTTTAAGGAATATAAATAATTAATAAAAATATTTATTCCCTCAAAAAATATTTATTCCCATCTGAAGGCAATTCAAACATTTTTTCTTGGGAGATAATGTTTATTTTTATATTTTCATTTTAACTTTCACGTGTTTAAAAATTACCTTAAACTGATGGCTCAAAGGGAATGGAAGCCCCTAACGGAAAAGAAAATAAACTATTTCAGTTCTCTATATTTAAACTTAACTTTGGATTTTTAAGGTTTCTTACTTGTTATATTTCTGTATTGGTTGATATGTTTAAAAAATGTCTTCCGCGGAAAAAATATTTAGTTTAGCTTATTAAATGTTCGTAACAAAAAAAAAAAATTAAATAAATTTCGCCCTTGGATGCGAATTTTACGCATACATGTTCCAAAATCTGTTTCCTCTGTGCATTTTGTTCCTCCGCTGCTCATGATTGGAAGAAAAAAACTAAGCCGTGGTTTCAGGTGTATTTAGCACTGAAAATATATGAACATAGAAAGACAAATCTCTTGATTTTGCAGAAAAAAAAACGTCAGCCAGTACTTCACTAAAAAGCTGTATGTTTTACGAAAATAATCTGTATTTACTACTAAGTTTTTGTTATTTTAGCAGATTTTGCCCACGAGCTTGAAATAAATATAGATTATTTCCGTAAAATAAAGTTTTTTCCTGGCTGACAGATTTATCTGTAAAATCAACTATTTTATTTTTTTACAGGGCAGAGTGCAAAAATTGTTAGAAATGTGCCCAAAAACAGAACTCTCAAGTTTCGCAGACTTTAATTGCAGATGCTTTAGTAAAATTGTTACAATAAAACAATAAGATATTACTATATAATATTAATAAATATTCAACGATAACGAACTTAATAAATTCAGTGATAAAAGCCTTTTTCGGTCTCACTGCAAAGCTATAACTGTGAGATTTTGATGGATTGTTATTTTAAATGTTTTTCGTTTAACATTTTTGTATACTAAGAGTTTCATACATCATTATATATTCCCTCAGAGTTTATTAAAAACAGTCCTCCCGGCTTGTACTGAGAGGAAAAGCTAGCTTACCTCTTCTTTGTTTTTAAGAATTGAGCTAATTTTCTTAAACACACGAAGGTAAAATGCTTGGAACCAGAATGTAGAAGATCGTCAGTTTTTGTTAATACTACTGAATTTGAATGGGATCTTTATAAAATTAGAAAGTTATCACAAAGTTAGCTCCATTTATGTCGATTTGTTTTTGGTCTGAAATTTGTGATATTTAGCTTGGTAAGAATTGGGTGCTAGCGAATATGACTGTGTTGTTTTAAGCGTATGAGAGTAGCAAGAATAAAAGTAAATTTGTGAAAAACTACGTTCGTTAAAGTCATAGATTGAACCAGATAATCGATAAAAAAAATATCTGCTGTTTGTGTGTGTGTGTGTTTCAAAATATACCGAAAATTTCCGGATAGGCATTCCTCTGGACGGCTGCAATAGGTTAGCTTCTTACGTTTCATAAGTTACCTAAAACTGTTAATCTCTGACTTCATTTAGCAAAAATAACTGAATAATAGTAAAACTAAAAACTTTACCAGCCTGAAACTTGCTTCGAAATGACTCATTCATTCTACGAAATTTTTGATTCCATATTTATCCTTTCACTTTTATATTAACCTTCTGTCATAAAAAATATTAAAAAAAAAAAAAAGAAAAAAATATTATTAGTAACATTTTAAAGATAAAAGGTTTAAAAAAAATTTAAATAGGTGTATAACATCAAAGTTGTATAAAAAAAAGTGTATAACAGTACACCATAAAAAAATTACAAATGTTTCTTAATCTGCAAATATTATATAATATAACCACGGATGAAAATATACAATAACCTCTTACGAGTTACCCATAATTCCGAAAAGCATTCTTAATCATTGGAAACCTCTAAAACTAGTATATTTTTTGCGATTTAGAGAAGCATTTATCAAAACAACATTTCTTTTGCTGCCACTGATTTTCGAAAATGCTTCGGAGTAGTTTTCATAGCGTATTAATATTTTTTTTCTAACTGGAATATTGGTTTTTAGGATACTATTAATTATCAAATAAGCATTTTTAGCTCCGTAATTGAATTAATACGTATACAAGTTACAAAATAGTATTAATTTTGATGTTAAAGTTAACGCTGTGCATTTAATACGTTTGTGTGAAAAACGCGTTTGTTGGACATGAAACTGTGTATTTGAGAGTGGATAGCAACACGAAAAGTGATATTCCGGGTTGAGAAAACTGTTTCATACGCTATAAAAATTACTTGGTAACGTTTCCGAAAATCAGTGGCAGCAAATGGAACTTTGTTTTTATAAATTCCTCTTTAAATCGCGAAAATATATTGTTTTTTAAGATGAAGAACGTTGTACGGAATTATTCAAAACTTGGAGGAGTTTATTATATATTTCCTATCGTGGTTATATCATATTTTCCCAGATTTTAAAAAAAAGATAGTCAAAGTAATGTTTTAGAATAAATAGTTTTTAATAATGTCTTAATTCTTTTTCAGGTTGTCTTTTTCTCAGAAAGTGAAGAATGTGCTCTTCAGAAAGAAGAATTAACATGCCTGATCGTGTCTTCTTTTTTTTCTTTTTCTTTTTTTTCCCTTTTCTTTTTTTTTTCTTTTTCTTTTTTTTTGTGACTTTTTTACCCGAACGTGACTAACCCGAATTGTGACTTTGTTTGTATTGTCTTGCTACTTCCTTTGATATCTCTTGTGCTTGCTCCTTCTGTAACATCGCCTTCATCATCTCCACCTTCTGCTCCACCCCCACATTTGGAAATAAAATATTTACCACCGCGAATGAATCTGTATTTTTTTTTTTTTTTTTACATTATTCAGTTTAAACATTTTTCAATTTTTCATTTTTGAGTTATTTTTAATTGATGTTTTGAGATAAATGTTTATGTTTCCTCGCTAATGTTTCCAGTTTTTAAAATATTTCTAAAATATACGCTTAATGTTAATTTTATTTGAAGTGTTAAAATCTTAATCAGTTTCAGTAAGATTTTTTAGCACATAAAATTATAAATTAACTATGTATTTTAAAAAATGTTTTGACAACTGAAAAAAAATTAAATTAAGAAGAGTACAAGGAAAATAGAAAAAGATGTTAAAATATTAATTTCCGGAGGAGATATTTAAAAAATACGATTGCATCACACGCCTATAGGATTAACATTAGCGGAAGGAATATGGTATCTCATTGACAAAACAGCCTTAATAGATCTAGCAATGTCATAGAAAAATCCGAATACGTACTCTATAAGTACGCAGGTACCAACATTTACGGTGTTTTAAAAATTAAATAAACATGCTCTTTAAGGACAGTCTATATTTCTATTGGTTTGTATATCTGTATCTTGGTAGAAAAGTTGCCATTGTCAAATTTTCACATTTTAATAGACGGGTCACTAATTGACTATCCAATACATATTTTTTAAATTGTTTGAATTATTACTAAAAAAATAATATAATTGCGGAGCGATGACTATTATGGAATATATTAAAGGGGAAACATTGGCATTTTATTTAAAAAAAATATGCACTTGACTACTTCTAAATGCATCATAATGTTTATAAATAATTGAGGACCTCAGAAGCCAAGGGATACGTGTGACAAAATTCAGATTTGGAGTAAATTGAATTTAAAGTTGAACATCCATAGTAATTGATTTGGATTGAAATATGAAACTCTCGCTTATTTGATAGTGGTCTTTGAACCTAGTGTCATTCCAGCGTCCAGCTATGTGGACGTCAACGGTACAAGTGCACTTAGACCGCTTGCACTTCGCACGTTTCACGAAATCGGGAAAGAGTTTAAAAAGCTGGCCTCTAGAATGCAGCACATAATTAAAAAATCACATCTCTTTACCTCCAAACAAATAGCCCTATTTCCAGATCGCCTGTGCGCATATCTCAGTTTTTGAATTATGTCCCTTATACCACTTCGCTACTGGGGTCCTCAGTTGTAAAGTGAGCTGTTCACATTTTAAGTATTATTCCAAAAACAAAATCGGGTTTGGCAAAAGGCAAAATTAAGAAGGTTAATATGAACTTAGATATATTTGGCCAGAAATAAAGATTTCTTGAAATGAAAAAAATAATCATGCTAATAATTTGATCATATTCTTTAAACTTTTGAAATTTTTTACAAAAATTTAATATTACCAAGCTAAATTTATTTTTACTTGACAATGCAATAGAAATTGAAATTGGTCAGAAACTTTCTAATTTTAAGATGGAAATTTGTGATTGACACTTCTTTCTACCCAAACAAGAACGAAAAATCATGCGTTAAGCATAGATTATGCAACACTTTCCAACACATTTAGTATTGTATACTAAAACTCCACTTATTAATAAGGAATATTATGTCTAAGTAAACAATTTGTAAAACGCATAAAACCTGTGAAAACCTAATTTCAGAAATTACCATCAACAGACGGGAAAATATTCTTTTGGGCAACCCTGTATACGATCTATAGATTTGTATATATACTACGTAGCATGTTATAATTCAGTTTAGTTAGAAAAAGCCTAGAACAGTTGAAAATTGCCTTTCAGCAGGTTCCAGCAATAAACGGAAATGTACATGAGATGTTTTTTGCAGCCCTGTATATGATCAATATATTTTATATAAACCAAGTAATATCCAAACAAAATTGTTAAATTTATAAACGCGAACTACAGCTGAAAACTTACTTTCAGCAATTATTGTTCATAGACAGTACTGTAATCGAATTCTTTTGTGAGTCCCTGTATATGAATAATGAATGCTATGCACACTGTATTCTATAGTAAGCGTTTTGCACTTTACCTCAGTGATATATATAAATTTCAGTATGATTGAATTAGTGTAATATCATTAAAATATACATCAAACGATTTTTCGAAATAGACCGTAATGTATACGGCATTCTTTTGAGCCCCCTGTAAATGATCGATAAATGCCTATACACACCCTATTCTGTAGTAAGCATGTTGTAGTGCACTTCAGAGATATATATCATTTCAATATGTCTGAAGTACTGTAACATCATTAATATACACCACAAAGGATTTTTTGGCATAGACTGTAATGTAACGGAATTCTTTCCGGACTATAAATGCTACACACTTTTTAATGCCGAACTTGCCAGCTCAATAACATATATCAATTTCATGGAATTCCGAGTATAGTTACATGAGTTAGAGTACGGACAGACAGACAGATAAACTGAATTCATAAACACTTTTTAACTATGTTGGAAAGTGTTAAAAATGGCTTAATCTTAAGGATTTAAATACTAATGTTGAAATGAGTTGGGTTGGGTTGATTATTGACGGCCAATTATCTACACTAGGGATATAGACCCGGGGGGAGTGCCCTTCGTGGGGGCCTTTCTAAGGAACCTAATCCGTATTTACGCATGGATAAATCCACGGCTCGAAGAAAATCACGAAAACTCCGAACGATTAGGACGACGGGCGTGATTGGGATCGAACCCAGCACCTCCCGTCTACCAGCTTCGAGAGCACAACCTCTCAGCCACTGGTGGGGCATGTTGAAATGAACTGTTGTTCCTTTAATCTTTAACTTGGTATTCAAATTGAAAATTGGTTACATTATTTCGATAGCATTATTTTAAAAATACATATTTTTAAGAATATGGCAAAACGTCTGCATCAAGCTGTAGTTCTGACTCTAATAACAATGTAACCTCGTCCAAAATTCCCCTTTCAAACTTATAAATTTAAAACTTACAAAAGCATCGTTAAGTATTGACTATTTGCATAAAATTTGACATTAAAATATTTTGTTCGTAGGCTAAAGTTCAAACGGAAAATAAAATGGCTCCGAACAAATGACTGTTGCCATCTCTTAAATCCGATTAACAGAAATGATGCGCTAAAAATTCTCAAAATTCTCTCGTCCCCATTAGTCATTCTACAGTAAAGATATGACTACGTATACAGCTTAAGGACCATAATTCATCTCATAAGTTGAAATCGTTCAAAAGATTGGACATAATATTCGAAAAATGTGACATTAATGCTTTAAGAAGATGACGGTGAAATTTTTGTGAGGGAAGAATTGGGTTGTCTTTGTCAATTATCAAGAATTTAATTGGTCAATATTTTGAAACTTTGTTTCACTTAAAGTAGAATAAATGTTTAATTAACGCTTTAATGGATAGCTGCTCTAGTTAAAAATGCAGTGAAACATTTATTGGGATTATGACTGACTAATATTTTAAAGTTTCGCCTAACAAAACGTATAAAGTAAATGAATAATCAACGTCGTAATGATGTTAATGGTTAATTAGGGCTTGATTTATGACAGTGAATTGGATACACGTGACCCAGCCCTCGACTCTCAAAGAAACTCTCGAATTCTAAAATAGAATGAATTAAATTAATTAATTAATTGAATATATAATAAATTAATTGAAATACATAAAAGTGTTTTAGAAGAACTCCATATGAATTAATTGTTCCCTGCCAGCAGTAGAATAATAGAAGGTGTTGTGTTTGCGTAGTGTTGAAAATAATATTAAGAAGAATGGCTAGCTAAAATATAATAATTCTATATTGAAAGACTATACACGAAAGATCTCACATCTATTTGCGAATAAAATTGATGTACATATAATACATAATTAAAATGATGTCAATTGTTTTGAATGCGTAGAATTGGGATACATCAAGCAGTTGTGAAAATGCGAAGTTTAACAGCCAGAGAAAACTATTCTGCTCTGAAAATCAAAGTTGTAGTGCGTTTTATGAGCGCCCAAAATATTTTTGTCACATACAGACAGACAGACTCACAGACTCGCGGACCGACATTTCTAAAAACAGTCAGGTCGTGTTCAAGACCTTCTAAAACGCATAAATAATTTATCCATCAAGGCTTTATTTCCCATCTATTATCCGTGAATCAATAGAAATCTATATGCGTAACGTGAACTTTTGCAGTGAATCCGCCTCATTTGAATTACCCAAAATTTGGCACGAGGTACTTTTCAGTTTTAAACAAGCAATAAGAAATTATTAATTTTTACGTTTACAGTTGACTATTTCAAGCATCTACTTTGATCTGGTGATTTATGTTTTCAAGTTTATTTTCAAAAATTTTCGAGAATATTTCTGTTTATCGTTATATATCTTGAAAATGACACCGCATATGAGCGCTGAAACATATGTCGATCATTAAAAGGTTTTTCTAAGCCTTTTGTGTTCCTCTTTGTATCACTTAAGCATTTTATCTATATTTTAATTATAATTAGCGATCTTTTTATGTGATTATGTAAAATTGATTTGATAAAATCTTTCCTTTCATTTATGAAAACAATCCTGATTTAATTTTTAATTAACTTGCAATTTTTAATCAAAAAATGCTTTAACTAAATGTGAGTGTTCTAGGTCCAGAAGCCGGTTGTAAAAACTTCCGAATGATACCTCATTCTTTGTTGTGCGTTTTGTAAATGCATAGAAAAAGAGATGTTGACGATAGAAATTATGTACAGGGTGATTTTTTTTAAAGTTGTGAAAGTAAAACACTATAACCAAAGCACTACTGATCCAAATGTCCTAAAATTTCCCCAGTATGCTCCCAAAGCTATGGGAATTTTTTAGGCATGGTTAAAAAAAACTTAAAATTTCACCAACAGATGGCGCTGTAAGATAGCAGAAACAAAGAATATCGTCTGTGGAAAGAAAACAATCGACGGTACATTGAGAAACCATCTTCCGTAGGCCCTCTGTCGTCATTGGACCTTTTCTTAAATTTTTAAGTGTCATAAATATCCTAAGAGCAGTTGCTGCGCTGTCATTATTCTGATAATACAGTTTCACTAACAACGCACGGTCCGTCAATGGCGCAGTCATTGCGAGGATTTCCGTAGAATAATGAACACGAGATGTGCGTACTTCACGCTTTTATTGCAATGTGCGTGTGCCGGGCGCAAGTTCGTCTCCCGACTTTACTGCATGTACAGCGCCATTTGTCGGCGCGGTTTTAAGTTTTTTTAACCACGCCAAAAAAATTCCCATTGCTTTGGGAGTATACTGGTGAAATTTTAGGTCATTTGGATCAGTGGTTCTTTTGTTATAGGCTTTTACTTTCACAACTTAAAAAAAATCACCCTGTATAACAAAAGAACCACTGATCCAAATGACGTAAAATTTCACCAGTATGCTCCCAAAGCAATGGGCATTTTTTTGGCGTGGTTAAAAAAACTGAAAATCGCTCCGACAGATGGCGCTGTACATGCAATAAAGTCGGGAGACGAACTTGCACCCGCCACACGCACATTGGCAATAAAAACGTGAAGTACGCACATCTCGTGTTCATTATTCTACGCAATGACTGCGCCATTGACGGACCGTGCGTTGTTGATGAAACTGTATTATCAGAATAATGACAGCGCAGCAACTGCTCTTAGGAGATTTAAGACACTTAAGAATTTAAGAAAAGGTCCAATGACGACAGAGGGTCTACGGAAGATGGTTTCTCAATGTACCGTCGATTGTTTTCCTCCCACAGACGATATTCTTTGTTTCTGCTATCTTACAGCGCCATCTGTTGGTGAAATTTTAAGTTTTTTTAACCATGCCTAAAAAATGTCCATTGCTTTGGGAGCATACTGGTGAAATTTTAGGTCATTTGGATCAGTGGTTCTTTAGTTATAGTGTTTTACTTTCACAACTTTAAAAAAAATCACCCTGTATATGACTATAAAATAGATCAAAACTATACAAAAAGTGAAATAAACAAAAGGAAGACTGTTATTATAAAAGCTTGATATTACAAAAGAGCTATGAAGCTAATCAGTTATTTTAATGCTGTTGCAAATTCCCTTCTTCTATTTAAAACTTCTGTGGGATGTATGGGTTTACTATTATTTTAGCAATATTAGCATTATTTAAATTAATATAATATTCTACAAATATAATGTAGTTTTAAAACATTAAGTAATTATTAATAGTTTCAAGAATTATATTCATATACATAATTATTTTTCTTATATCATGTTTGAAATATCATGTTTTTTTATTATTTAAAAAAACTTACAGAGAAAAAACAACATTACAATTTTTTGGGTGGTCAGAGGGTTAATTAAAAATACATGAAGTTGTTGGATAATGTTTTATTAAAATGTTTGATAATTATTAAATTTTAGTCCAAAGGTGAATTGATAGCCAGTGACGACGATGATTTCGTGCTATTAAGATTAATTGAGCCGATTATGAATTATTCTGCAAAACTTTCTCACATGAGTACAGTGTAGGAGGTTGGGGGCATGCAAGATTAAACTTTACGACGCGAATCAAATTAAGAGTCTTGTCGCTGTTGTCAAATTGGCGTGATTATCGTCGCGTTACTCAAAACTTTTCGATCAGAGCATGCGAGAAAGAATGTGGGATGATATCTCTTTTCATAGTTGTTGTCTCGATGGAGGATCTAATTAATAGTTTAATAAATGAATTTAATTAATGAATGAGATACTCAAGCTAAGTTTCAACAGACATAAAGCTTTAAATTCCATTGATAGGCATTGGTTATGGAACAATCACCCTGGATCAAAATAATGTTTAAAAGTGCTCGCAAATTCAAACTCGCTATTTGTTGACGTAATCAAAAAATTTGTTTCATATCTAATTATATTAAATTTTAAGGTTGTGTTAGTTACATGTCATGAAGTTGAATAAGGTTATTCCTTTTTCTATAAAAGCGAGACTTCTTTTAGAAAGTGCTTTTTTTATTTTATGTTTTAAATTGATTTCCCGTACGTGATAATCACAAAAACAATAACTTGTGTACAAACATGTGTAATTTATTGCTCTTTGAGCTCACATCAAGTTTAATTGCAGGCAAAATATAGGCTGCAATTTCACATTTGTTGTTGTTTAAACTAAAAAGTGTCGCTATATTATAAATTTAGTTGTTTACAGGGTGATGTAAAACGTCTCAGCTGAAACATTTTAAAGCATACAACAACAGTACAATTTTTGTGTAGCAAACCAGGGTCGTAATTCATTTATGCTGTCAAAAATACAGAGTGTCTCCCTTCAGTCAGAACAGAACTACCGTTCATAACTTTATATAAATAAAGGTACTTCAACGAAATTTCAACAGAGTTTGCAATCTTGCCTTTTTTGAGAAATGCGATGACATAACGTAAAGTATTGATGTAGTTTGTAATGTCAATTACATTCGTAATTAGGGAGGGTTCACCGATGTTTGGATGTGGATGGTAGACACTTCCACAACGTTGCGTGATATCGTTACATGTCACACAAAGTTAGAAAAATCTGTTGCAAATTTCTTAAAGTATCATGTATTGTTAAAGTTATGGGCAAATACACGGATTTGGTCTAGAGGGAGACACCTGGTAATTTTTGACAACACAAATGAATTACGACGTATATACAAAATTTAGTTTGTTGGAGTGTGCTGTATCTCACAATAAGTGAAATAAATAAACAGATTCCTAAAATAATTGTTTTCTTCTTCTTATATCTTATGAATATGTTGAAAAGAAAATGTATGTACAGAGTGTGTTTATTATATATATTGAGAATGATTTTAATTTTAAATTAAAAATCAACGAGAAAGAACAGGGGAAAAAATCTGGCAACATGTAATAATGTGATAACTGAAATATTGGCTGCTATGAAAAAATATCGTCTGCTACTGAAATTGCATGCGGAAGAAGCGAGTGGCTTGAAGGTTATATATTTAAGGTTATATGCTCTTTCCGAAGAGAATTATTCATATTCCATTATATAAAAATAATTTAACAGGTGATAAGTGGAAAAAAAATGTCACAATTGATGAAGCGTAGATTTATCTAAATGACTATAATTACCTGATTTATTACCGGAAAATAGGCCAAAACGACTTTAAAAACTTTGGTTCAAACACTGCAAAGAAAGTTTCGCTAAAGGATTTATGGTGATTGCTGGAATCTCTTACAACAGAAAATTGAAGATCAGAAAAGTGGAGAAAAATGTCAAAATTAACTCTACTTATTATCAAAACGATGTTCTAATTCCTATTTTTAAAGAAGAAATTCCACAACTTTATCCTACGGACTTTAAAAGTCTTGAGTTCCACAGGATAAAGTGAGCAGCCATACATCATAAAGTACAGATGCATTTCTCGAAAAACCGACAAGAGAAACTGGAATCAAATGTATACCGTTTAATCATATTCCCACCAAGTCTCTAGATATTTCACCAATGGATTGCTGTGGCTCTGGACTATTAAAACAAACTCTTGCAAAACGCCGACCAACTACGTTTTGAGTGGACTCTGGAAATGTGTGGTGGAAAAAATTTTACTTCCAGTTTTACAAAAAGCCCTACTATCTTGGAAATCCCACTGCAATATGATAATCCACAACAAGGGGTGCCAGATAGAACATATTAAAAAATAATTGTTTTAATGTTTGTATTTTATTTTTGTTGTCAAAGTCGTTCCCAATATGTGCAAACACCCTCTGCATTTAAAACTTCGGGAGTAGAAGAACTGGGTAGTTACTCTGTTTTATTTACGACTGCTCTGAGGTGTATGGGTTTATTATTAAAAATACGTTAAGTTGTTGGATAATGGAACATGTTCTATTAAAATGTTTGTTAATTATTAAATTTTAATCCAAAGGTAAATTGATAGCCGCTGAAAAATTAGCTTTCAAGCCAGAAATATTTCTGAGAAGTGGCGTAACTGTGCTTACTGGGCGCGTAACAGTACCTACGAGAATGATTTCATGCTATTATTAAGATTAATTGAGCCAACATGAATTATTTTGCAAAACTTTCGCAGTTGAGTAGGGTGTAACAGAAAGAATGGGGGTGGGAGTGTTTATGAGATATTAAATTTTACGACGCGAATCAAATTAAGAGTCTTATCGCTGTTTAAAAATTGGCGTGATTATCCTCACGTTATTCAAAACTTTTCGATCAGATACTACCAGAAAGAATGTGCTTTGTCGTGCCAAGGGATCGGAAGATATCTCTTTTTATAGTTGTCTCTCTGGAGGATCTATAATTAATGGTTTAGGTTTAATAAATGAATTTAACTAATAAATGAGACACCCGAGCTAATTTTATAACACGTAAAGCTTTATCCATTGATACACATTGATTATGGTACAATTTTCTAGATCAAAAAAATGTTTAAACTTGTTCTAAAATCTAAACTCGCTATTTGTTGATGATTTAATCAATTTTTTTTCATACCTAAATTATACTAAATTTTAAGGTAGCCTTACTTGCGTGTCATTAAGTCGAACTGAGTGTCTCACTTTTTTTTTATAAAAGCCAGACATCTTTTTGAAAATGCTTCTTCCATTTTATGTTTTAAACTGATTTTCCGTAGATGCCAATCACGAAAACAATATATTGTTGAGACGGTTACAAACACGTGTAATTAATTGATCTTTGAGCGTATATCAAGATTAATTGCAGGCACTGCAATTTCACATTTGCGAGTTAATTTTAATTCATTTTTCAGCAGTAAATTATGCTTGTAATCACTGAATAATTTCCAGTGAATCTTTATCATAATTTTCTAAGCGTAAGCCGACAGAGTGAAAAAAGGCCCAAGCCGCGAATGGAACCCGGACCCTTGGAATAGCGCTCGAATGCTCAACCTTTGAGCTACTAGAACGATACCCAGTCTGGCATCTCTCACTAATATATGTCGGTAAGGCTGCAATCGCAGCCCAAGATGGAAACGTCATCATGAGCACGCAAACTTCTATCCTAGCATACGACAACACATAGTTAATTTTAATTCATTTTTCAGCAGTGATTACGTCTGTAATCATTGAATAATAACTAGTGATTTTTTATCCTGTTTTTCTAAGCGTAAACCGACAGAGTGAAAATGTCCAAACCGGGAATTTTCTTATGCAGGGCTTTATATGTCGTCTCATGTTTGTCGCAGAAGTTTGCGTGCTCATGATGACATTTTCATCTTGGGCTGTGATTGCAACCTTACCGACATATATAAATGAGAGATGCCAGGCTGGGTATTGTCCTCGTAGCTCAAAGGTTGAGCATTGGTTGAGCGCTATTCCAAGGGTCCGGGTTCGATTCGCGGCTTGGGCATTTTTCACTCTGTCAGTTTACGCTTAGAAAAGCAGAATAAAAATTCACTGGTTATCATTCACATTTGATCCTATCGAAACTAAGAAGAGTCGCTATTATAAACTTAGTTGTCTATAGGGTGATTATAAAATTTTTTGAAGCAAACAACAACTAGTATGTGGTGATCATCACAGAACACTCTTCTACATAAATAAATCAATTGAATGATTTAAATAGTACAAGAAAAAAAATTAGCAAATAAGGTTTTTACACAATGCATTCCCATACTCAGGATACTAAGCGTGAAGTTTCGATGAATTCTGTTCATTTAAACTGTCGATATAAGCATCGCTCATTTCGAAAAAATCATAGAATTTCGATACCCCCATTTAGATAAGCGGAACTAAAATTGAATGACAATATATTCCTATCATGAGGATCCTAAATTTGATGTTTCGTTGAATTCTGCGCACATAAACTTAAGTTGTAAAAAACCCAGCCCGGGCGGGTAGGTGGGCGAGTATCCGGGAAGCTACCCGCTACAACCCTGACATAAACTGGAGATATAAGCATCCCATAAATGGAACAAATCGGCGATTTGCAGCACCCCCTCCTAGGAGTTTTTCACAAAAACTAATCAGCACCAGATCACATAAAGATAGATCGTCCCCTTACGAAAATAGTTCATAGAGCTGTATAGAACTCTATAGAATTCTTTACAAGCTCTATAGAATAGCCATTCTATAGAATACTATTTCTATAGAGTCTTGAAGAGTTCCATAGAATAATTTTTCGAAAGAAAATGTTTCTATAGAATTCTTAGAAGTTCTATAGAATTTTTCTTTATAGAACAGTTTTTCTATAAGGTACTTTACATCTTATAGAATTAAATTCTATAGACTAATGATTCTATAGAATTTTTTTTTATTAAAAAAGATATTTCTTGGTCTTTTAAAATTCATGTGGGTAGTAATTTATTTATAATTATATATTAAAACTAAAAAATAATAATTAATTTTGTAATACATCAGTTTAGTATACAATTGTACTCCACAGATTTAATATGATTATATATATATATATATATATAATTTAATTCAATTCTAATACATTGTGATTAAATTGTCAATGTAATATTATATTAGTCAAACTACTGAATTAAATTATGATAGTAGAGGAAAAGTGGGCGTCCGACCCCGGGTGGCGGGCTGTGGGCACGGTGCAAGGTGCAGCACCTGCCCATCTGCCCACCGCTCGAAGTGCCCTTCACCACCTAAGATAAGGATTTCTACTATACTATAAGGGGATTAATGTTAATGAATTTTAATTGGGGAACTTAGAAATTTTTCGAAGCCATTTTTTTTTTTTTCGCGGATAATTTCCTACTAGAGTACGAGGTGTGTTTCAATGGATTTATTTTAGTGAATTACAAATTTAATTAATTTTAATTGGGGAACTTAGAAATTTTTCGAAGCAATTTTTTTTTTTTTTTCAACGAGAGTAGGGTATTCGATATACATGTTAGAGTATATTTGAGAAGAATTTTAAAAGTCAATAAGGGTTTATTTAAAGACAATAATTAAAAAGGGTCATTCATTAATTTTAATTGGGGAACTTAAGAAATTTTGGCGAGATTTTTTTTTCCCTCAACGAGAGTACGCAATTTGCATGTGCAGTAGAATGGTAGATGCTAGTAATTAAAAAGGGTTATTAATTAATTTTAATTGGCGGACTTCAACATTTTTGGGGCAAACAAGCGCGTTTTAACCCTCTGAGCGTTTTGAAAAAGGGTAAAATTGTAATGTTGTTTTCTCTGCATTTTGTTTTTAATGCTAAAAAAATATGATTCTTTCAGCATTATAATTAAAACTTAATTACAAATATGAATCTAACCCTTGAGAGTATTAATCATTCTTCCATGTTTTGAAAATTCATTAAATCTATAGAATTATATTATCTGAAACATTGCATATGTTGCAGTGAAACCTGGAGCTTAGTGAACGGAATATTACGTTCTACACGCTTAGAGGGTTAATGAATTCGATATAGGTTGTGGTAAAAAATATAGGGTCCCGCATGAATTATACTGTACTCAATTTAATAGCACCCCCCTCCCCCTCCCTTTTTCACCCAGAGGGGCCCTTCGATAGACTAACAATACGCACTTTCAAAAGTATAGAGTACTATAAAAAGAAGAATTCAACGTATATGTAAATAAACAAGAATGAAAAATCATGCGTAGTGGCATAATTCATGAATCACTTTCCAACATTATCGAAATGTTATGTGAACAAAATATAATTTTACCATCTAGTGCATTAGGTAATTAAAATAGTGAACAGTTACAGATCCCTTTTTAATAAAAAGGCCTAAGGCCCTTCACAAAAAATCCAAAGGATTCAAGAAAAAGCTTTACCCTACTGATAGCCAAAACATATAGACTAGATTATTTTTAACACAATTATTTCAAATTGGTAAAAAAATCATACGATTACCAATTTGAAATAATTGTGTTAAAAATAATCTAGTATAATCACGTATCCAGCGTTTACTGGAGTTCCTTTACCTGCGATCTTTTCTGTTGAGCTGATTAAAATATCAGACCAGATTCTCTGATCAATAAGGTTAACTGGATGAATTATGCCCTCCAGATTCGACCGGGATAGCTCAGTAGTAGAGCGTGGCGGCTTCAGCCAAGCGATCCCAGGTTCGAATCCTTACCCGGACATTTTTCGTCCAGTTGGAAAATTACTACTCAAAACATATAGGATTCTTAAATGGATTGAAGTATACAAATAGGTTCTACAGGAATACATTTATTTAGGTTAGCATGCAAAAATAGTTATAGGGAAGCCTTCGAATGGAGTGATTATACGTTTTGGGGACCCTTCAAAAGAAACTGGAAATAGTTATAGATATATCCCTTCACAAAAAATTGGACAAATCCCATTTTTTTAAAAAAGACCTCTTCACAAAAATTCCAATGAATTCAAATTATGCATAAATACTAGAACCCTTCATACATCCAGTTCATCGATCCCCTTTTTTTAACCCTTCGAAGTGTGAACTCGCATTAGACTAAAGGGACCCTTCATAAAATAAATGAGATACTTGCCCTATTCAAATAAAAACCACCCTTCACAAAAACTGTAGGGGTTCCCTTTTAGAATAAAAAGACGGCCTTCACAAAAATCCAATTATGCATAAGAACCCTTCCTAAAATCAGGTAATTTATACCTTACCCTTTTTTTCAATTCAAGTTAGGCTAAAAGTACAACTTACACATCGATATGTACAAAATATAGAAATCCTTGGAAAGAAACTTGAAAAGTTATAGATATTTAGCTACCTTCACAAAATAATAAAACCGTATTCGAATCCCAGGGCCCTTCACAAAATAAATCCAATAGATTCACGTTATTTTATGGCGACAGAAATACGAGAGACCTTTCATAAAAATGCAAGGTCCGCTGTTTGAATGAAAAGGCCTCCCTTCACAATATACCCTGTAAAAATATTATGATTCCACAGATATTTTAAGAAATAGACTGATATTTTCAAATGAGTACGTATTCATGCGGTGTGAAAATAGGTTTTACACGAATGTCTTTTTAGTTTAACGTTTAAAATATATATTTTTTAGAATTGAAATTAAGAAAAACAGACGGCTATCCAGTATCCCCTCAACATGCATATCGCTGAATCACAATGAGTCATATTAGCAGATAAGCGAACATCTTGCTTCGACTTGTCAAGATGAATCACTCGCGATAAGAAATGCGGCTATTGGGCTTTTTCTCAAATTTAAACAGTTCTGACACATTTTGGGTAAATAAATGTATGAAATGAGCTATTTAAACCCGTCAATGTATACGAATTATTTCGTGTAGTCCTATATAGGTTCTACTCTTCATATATACATATGGTGATATGTATATATATATATACTAAAATCTGTTAAGTTTTAAAAGGCTTCACTGTGTATTTAATGAAAAATAAGAACTATGAAATAGCCATTTTGAGGTACCCTTAAGAATTTTGAGGTAAACAGATGTTTAAATGAATTTGAACCTGTTTAAATGTACCTGTGTTTAAATGAATTTGATACAGGTTAGGGTAAAAAACATACAGGGTCCCCTATAAGATATAGGCATTTTAAATAATATAAAATTAAATTACATTCGTTTATGCTTTTTGTATAGAAAAATTATACTAAATTGGGTTTTTAGTATTTTAACTTAAAAATTTCTTTTGAGGAATGAATAAAATAACTAAGCTTTGTTTTTATAAAATATATATTGTACTATTTAGTTAGGGCATTATTTCAAAAAAAAATGTTTGTATTCAAAATAATATGATAGGAATGAAATATTTGTTTCAAATTTTGTGAGAAATCTATACGGTTTAGTTTTAGATCGACACTACCTTACATATTAATTAGTAAAACAAAATTAAATTTTATGCTTACGAATACAGAAATTTTAATAATACTGCTTGAAAAAGATTTTTAAGTAAACTATATTTCTGTTTATTGAAACTTTACACTAATATTTTCTCAAGAATTTATACTAGCTGAAACAGTGACAATTAAAAAATATTAATTACTTATGCAAGAAATTATGTATTTGGAGGTTTGCCTTTTTCATTCAATATGTAAACTTATAGCATTGATTGCGTATGTTATGGAAAGAAAACATATGCAAATAATTTTACTTAAAATAAATACTTTAAGATTAGAATTTGCATTTAACTTACCCTATAATACATATGCAAAAATTTTAATTAACATAAATAGTTTACACCAATGTGATTATAACAGCACAAAAATAAATTCATGAATAATAATAAGTACAAACTATGTCACTATAATTTGGCCATATTTTAAACTGTAATAGGTTAACAGTTATATTATAAGGCATAAAGATTTACATATGAATATATCATTTTACTCCGATATAAAATAAGCAATTTTAAAATAAAACATACATTATTAAAAACACAATTTAAAATAAAACATAATTATTAATAAAACATATATTATTAGGCTACAGCGTGACCATAAATTAAAAGAGGTCCCATTTTTTTCCCTAAAGGGTTCATTTTTCTAAAGGCCCCTTGGAGCGTAGTGAGACTAGTTCTATACGAATATATTTTAATATATATATATATACATACTATAAAAAATTAATTAAGATTCATACATATTTGCAGAATTATAGAAAAAAAATCACATTACCTCTTATTTTATATTCAGAAAACGGTAGAGGATTCATTCCCCACCGAACTAACTTGATATATGCCTTAGAGAGATAACACATACTTATGCTTATCGCATGACTAATAAGTGTATCACCCCCTATTCACAAGTAGAATTTCGTGTAAAGTTCTTCTCAAATACATACAGACCCCTTTCTGACACATTTTTAAATTTATTTTTGTTCGCAAATGCATGAAATTGACAGATTTTCTTACTGAGTCACTATGTATTCGATACAAGTTTTTCATTTTTTGGTAAAGACAAAATATTATCAAAGTCAGCGTTTTGTTATCGCATAAAATATATTAACAAGTCCTGTAAAAATATATTGACAAGACATGAACTATTAATAGATGATTTAAAACATATTGCTTATAAAAAACATATATATAAAAATATATATATATATAAATTTATCATTACCTACAAATGTCAAGCACGATTTACTGGACTTCGCATAAATTGAACTAGATTCTTCACCACGTGGTTTGATTACGTCACTGATCGCGATAACATTCTAGATAAGATTCACTGATAAGAACACATTTCAATTCATTTCTTCTAAAGAAAGTATACGAGTTGGTTGTAAGGTCTAGGTATGTAGATATATATAGTAGGTAAGTAGTAATATATTTTTAAAGTACTTTTTATTTTGTTTTAAAAGAAATGGTTATTTTTCTCTTTACGTAGGGTAGTCACAATTAAAACATAAACTATTAAATTTAATCTTTAGTAATACAAAGACTTACAACTACAGAAACGCAGACATCCTTTTCGTTATATTCATGCAGACTTTAAGATATATCACATATGTTCTTTCTTTTACCATGATACATATGGAATTTTTAAATGTACGTCACGTGACTATCTAAAGCTAGATTGATACTTAAAACCATTAATACATGTGAATTCTTTCGTATAGCTCTGTATAGATGCTACTAACCAAATATATATTTATATATACTAAAATCTGTAAAGTTTTAAAATGCTTCAATGATTATTCAATGAAAAATACTAACTATGAAATATTAATTAAGATATATGCTAATGTTTAAACTTAAAAAATTTTTGGGATAAGAGATAGATTCATTAACCTATTTAATTAAAACCTAATTCGATACAAGTCTTGTTAAAACAGAGATTATAGTTAAAATACACATTAATTATACTGCATTAATGCGCTACCTCACCTATATTATCACAGAAATACCTTCGATAAAATTTAGACTAACAATACGCACCTAAAAAATATATACAGAGTACCCAGAAAATGATAGGAATGAAAAATTTTAACGTAAATTATAAAATAGGATCTACAATAAGTGACAATAAATAAATATGAAGGAAAAATCACGAGTCATGGTATACTTTATGAAACACTTTCCAATGCTATGGGACTATCGTTAAGAATTTGAAATAAGTGAATTAGATTTAATAATTCATACTGGAAATGTATTAAAAAAAAATTAGTAGCTTTGCCTACTTTTAAATCATTCAAGACATATGATGAAGATTTTACCGCTGTGGAACGACTAAAAACTAGCATTTTAATGAACCGACCATCTATGTTGGATTTTCTATTTTAGTATTATCTAAATTAGTTATGTATGATTTTCATTACAATTTTATAAAGAAAACATACAAAGATCGTGCAGTTTTACTCTTTACGGATATAGATTCCTTAACTTATCATATTAAAACCATTAATATTTATAAGGATATGGAGCACCATCATGATTTTTTCGACTTTTCTGAATACTTGAAATCCCATCGTCTAAACCGCACAAGTTTCGAACCCACAAACATATAATCAGACTTGTCATTTTATAGTCACCATGCTAAGTATTAGGCTGAGTGAGCCCCAGGCTATTTTATACCCACTATGCTAACTAATGGGCTGAGTGAGCCCCAGGCTATTTTCTACCCACCACGTTTACTGGGCTTAGTGTGCCCCCGCTTATTTTATAGCTACCACGATAACCACAGGGCTAAGTGAGCCCCCACTTATTATATAGTCAACACGCTAACTACTGGGCTGATTAAGCCCCAGGTATTTTATAACCATCACGCTAACTACTGGGCTGAGTGAGCCCCAGGTTATTTAGTCGCATGAATATGATTTCCAAGGTATATGTCCTAACTTGATTTAGACCGTTGCCTATGGTAAGATAAAGCTAGGAAGTAAATTGGTAAACTATGTACCTCGAAAACTCACTTGTATTTTATTAAATATCTGCAGAAATTAGCATAGTTTATTAAAATTATATACATTCTCATTAGTTTATGAATCTACTAACTTATAATATCTATATGGTAACTTGGATTATTAGTATTCCCACTTAAAAATTTCTTTTGTAGATTTAATATGATAAACACTAACATGAGACTGACTAAACTTTTACCATTTTCATTTCAACTTAGTTTTAGGAAATTTATCTACATAGCTTTAAATTTTACTGTTTAGTAAGTCTATTATTTCAAAGTATTATTTTTTAGTTCTAATATTCAAAACATATTCATACCGTTTTACATAGTAGGTATCAAATTAATTTAAAATCATATTAAAAAAATATATATACAAATACTATTCTTACCTAACACGCCAGCTAGCTAAGCACCCAACCGTCTCACACCAAGGCTCTGAGAGAAGTGAATGCTTGTTCAGGGCCTTATCAGCTAATATAATCACTGATAAGACTTGATCACGTGACATGTGACGTCGCTGTTTAAGTGATATCACGTGACCATGTGGTATCATTCAATACGTCACCAATGAGGTCAGAGATCACGTGATTAGGTCATAAAAGAACCAATTGCTAATTGCAATTAACAATTTACCTTTAATTGATTTGTATAATATATATACAAGGTACATGTAAAACAAGGTATATGTGCTATGTATTACGAAATAATACATAGAAAAATCATGTATTAATTTATCTATACGATCACGTGATCAAGTCTTATCAGTGATTATATTAGCTGATAAGGCCCTGAACAAGCATTCACTTTTCTCAGAGCCTTGGTGTGAGACGGTTGGGTGCTTAGCTAGCTGGCGTGGAGACTGACTAAACTTTTACCATTTTCATTTCAACTTAGTTTTAGGAAATTTATCTACATAGCTTTAAATTTTACTGTTTAGTAAGTCTATTATTTCAAAGTATTATTTTTTAGTTCTAATATTCAAAACATATTCATACCGTTTTACATAGTAGGTATCAAATTAATTTAAAGTCATATTAAAAAAATATATATACAAATACTATTCTTACCTAACACGCCAGCTAGCTAAGCACCCAACCGTCTCACACCAAGGCTCTGAGAAAAGTGAATGCTTGTTCAGGGCCTTATCAGCTAATATAATCACTGATAAGACTTGATCACGTGATCGTATAGATAAATTAATACATGATTTTTCTATGTATTATTTCGTAATACATAGCACATATACCTTGTTTTACATGTACCTTGTATATATATTATACAAATCAATTAAAGGTAAATTGTTAATTGCAATTAGCAATTGGTTCTTTTATGACCTAGTCACGTGATCTCTGACGTCATTGGTGACGTATTGAATGATACCACATGGTCACGTGATATCACTTAAACAGTGACGTCACATGTCACGTGATCAAGTCTTATCAGTGATTATATTAGCTGATAAGGCCCTGAACAAGCATTCACTTTTCTCAGAGCCTTGGTGTGAGACGGTTGGGTGCTTAGCTAGCTGGCGTGTTAGGTAAGAATAGTATTTGTATATATATTTTTTTAATATGACTTTAAATTAATTTGATACCTACTATGTAAAACGGTATGAATATATTTTGAATATTAGAACTAAAAAATAATACTTTGAAATAATAGACTTACTAAACAGTAAAATTTAAAGCTATGTAGATAAATTTCCTAAAACTAAGTTGAAATGAAAAAGGTAAAAGTTTAGTCAGTCTCATGTTAGTGTTTATCATATTAAATCTACAAAAGAAATTTTTAAGTGGGAATACTAATAATCCAAGTTACCATATAGATATTATAAGTTAGTAGATTCATAAACTAATGAGAATGTATATAATTTTAATAAACTATGCTAATTTCTGCAGATATTTAATAAAATACAAGTGAGTTTTCGAGGTACATAGTTTACCAATTTACTTCCTAGCTTTATCTTACCATAGGCAATGGTCTAAATCAAGTTAGGACATATACCTTGGAAATCATATTCATGCGACTAAATAACCTGGGGCTCACTCAGCCCAGTAGTTAGCGTGATGGTTATAAAATACCTGGGGCTTAATCAGCCCAGTATTTAGCGTGTTGACTATATAATAAGTGGGGGCTCACTTAGCCCTGTGGTTATCGTGGTAGCTATAAAATAAGCGGGGGCACACTAAGCCCAGTAAACGTGGTGGGTAGAAAATAGCCTGGGGCTCACTCAGCCCATTAGTTAGCATAGTGGGTATAAAATAGCCTGGGGCTCACTCAGCCTAATACTTAGCATGGTGACTATAAAATGACAAGTCTGATTATATGTTTGTGGGTTCGAAACTTGTGCGGTTTAGACGATGGGATTTCAAGTATTCAGAAAAGTCGAAAAAATCATGATGGTGCTCCATATCCTTATAAATATTATTGGGTTTAATATGATAAGTTAAGGAATCTATATCCGTAAAGAGTAAAACTGCACGATCTTTGTATGTTTTCTTTATAAAATTGTAATGAAAATCATACATAACTAATTTAGATAATACTAAAATAGAAAATCCAACATAGATGGTCGGTTCATTAAAATGCTAGTTTTTAGTCGTTCCACAGCGGTAAAATCTTCATCATATGTCTTGAATGATTTAAAAGTAGGCAAAGCTACTATTTTTTTTAAAATACATTTCCAGTATGAATTATTAAATCTAATTCACTTATTTCAAATTCTTAACGATAGTCCCATAGCATTGGAAAGTGTTTCATAAAGTATACCATGACTCATGATTTTTCCTTCATATTTATTTATTGTCACTTATTGTAGATCCTATTTTATAATTTACGTTAAAATTTTTCATTCCTATCATTTTCTGGGTACTCTGTATATATTTTTTAGGTGCGTATTGTTAGTCTAAATTTTATCGAAGGTATTTCTGTGATAATATAGGTGAGGTAGCGCATTAATGCAGTATAATTAATGTGTATTTTAACTATAATCTCTGTTTTAACAAGACTTGTATCGAATTAGGTTTTAATTAAATAGGTTAATGAATCTATCTCTTATCCCAACAATTTTTTAAGTTTAAACATTAGCATATATCTTAATTAATATTTCATAGTTAGTATTTTTCATTGAATAATCATTGAAGCATTTTAAAACTTTACAGATTTTAGTATATATAAATATATATTTGGTTAGTAGCATCTATACAGAGCTATACGAAAGAATTCACATGTATTAATGGTTTTAAGTATCAATCTCGCTTTAGATAGTCACGTGACGTACATTTAAAAATTCCATATGTATCATGGTAAAAGAAAGAACATATGTGATATATCTTAAAGTCTGCATGAATATAACAAAAAGGATGTCTGCGTTTCTGTAGTTGTAAGTCTTTGTATTACTAAAGATTAAATTTAATAGTTTATGTTTTAATTGTGACTACCCTACGTAAAGAGAAAAGTAACCATTTCTTTTAAAACAAAATAAAAAGTACTTTAAAAATATATTGCTACTTACCTACTATATATATCTACATACATAGACCTTACAACCAACTCGTATACTTTCTTTAGAAGAAATTAATTGAAATGTGTTCTTATCAGTGAATCTTATCTAGAATGTTATCGCGATCAGTGACGTAATCAAACCACGTGGTGAAGAATCTAGTTGAATTTAGGGGAAGTCCAGTAAATCGTGCTTGACATTTGTAGGTAATAATAAATTTATATATATATATATTTCTATATATATGTTTTTTATAAGCAATATGTTTTAAATCATCTATTAATAGTTCATGTCTTGTCAATATATTTTTACAGGACTTGTTAATATATTTTATGCGATAACAAAACGCTGACTTTGATAATATTTTTTCTTTACCAAAAAATGAAAAACTTGTATCGAATACATAGTGACTCAGTAAGAAAATCTGTCAATTTCATGCATTTGCGAACAAAAATAAATTTAAAAATGTGTCAGAAAGGGGTCTGTATGTATTTGAGAAGAACTTTACACGAAATTCTACATGTGAATAGGGGGTGATACACTTATTAGTCATGCGATAAGCATAAGTATGTGTTATCTCTCTAAGGCATATATCAAGTTAGTTCGGTGGGGAATGAATCCTCTACCGTTTTCTGAATATAAAATAAGAGGTAATGTGATTTTTTTTTTATATAATTCTGCAAATATGTATGTATCTTAATTAATTTTTTATAGTATGTATATATATATATATATTAAAATATATTCGTATAGAACTAGTCTCACTACGCTCAAAGGGGCCTTTAGAAAAATGAACCCTTTAGGAAAAAAAATGGGACCTCTTTTAATTTATGGTCACGCTGTAGCCTAATAATATATGTTTTATTAATATTTATGTTTTATTTTAAATTGTGTTTTTAATAATGTATGTTTTATTTTAAAATTGCTTATTTTATATCGGAGTAAAATGATATATTCGTATGTAAATCTTTATGCCTTATAATATAACTGTTAACCTATTACAGTTTAAAATATGGCCACATTATAGTGACATAGTTTGTACTTATTACTATTCATGAATTTATTTTTGTGCTGTTATAATCACATTGGTATAAACTATTTATGTTAATTAAAATTTTTGCATATGTATTATAGGGTAAGTTAAATGCAAATTCTAATCTTAAAGTATTTATTTTAAGTAAAATTATTTGCATATGTTTTCTTTTCATAACATACGCAATCAATGCTATAAGTTTACATATTGAATGAAAAAGGCAAACCTCCAAATACATAATTTCTTGCATAAGTAATTAATATTTTTTAATTGTCACTGTTTCAGCTAGTATAAATTCTTGAGAAAATATTAGTGTAAAGTTTCAATAAACAGAAATATAGTTTACTTAAAAATCTTTTTCAAGCAGTATTATTAAAATTTCTGTATTCGTAAGCATAAAATTTAATTTTGTTTTACTAATTAATATGTAAGGTAGTGTCGATCTAAAACTAAACCGTATAGATTTCTCACAAAATTTTAAACAAATATTTCATTCCTATCATATTATTTTGAATACAAACATTTTTTTTGAAATAATGCCCTAACTAAATAGTAGAATATATATTTTATAAAAACAAAGCTTAGTTATTTTATTCATTCCTCAAAAGAAATTTTTAAGTTAAAATACTAAAAACCCAATTTAGTATAATTTTTCTATACAAAAAGCATAAACGAATGTAATTTAATTTTATAGGGGACCCTGTATTTTTTTACCCTAACCTGTATCAAATTCATTTAAACACAGGTACATTTAAACAGGTTCAAATTCATTTAAACATCTGTTTACCTCAAAATTCTTAAGGGTACCTCAAAATGGCTATTTCATAGTTCTTATTTTTCATTAAATACACAGTGAAGCCTTTTAAAACTTAACAGATTTTAGTATATATATATATATATATATATATATATATTTATATATATCTAAATATATATATAAATATATATTATATATATCTAAATATATATATAAATATATATATATATATATATATATATATCTATATATATATTATAATATATATATAGATATATATATATATATATATATATATATACTAAAATCTGTTAAGTTATATATATATATTTATATATATCTAAATATATATATAAATATATATTATATATATCTAAATATATATATAAATATATATATATATATATATATATATCTATATATATATTATAATATATATATATATATATATATATATATATATATATATATATATATATATATATATATATATATATATATATATATATATACTAAAATCTGTTAAGTTTTAAAAGGCTTCACTGTGTATTTAATGAAAAATAAGAACTATGAAATAGCCATTTTGAGGTACCCTTAAGAATTTTGAGGTAAACAGATGTTTAAATGAATTTGAACCTGTTTAAATGTACCTGTGTTTAAATGAATTTGATACAGGTTAGGGTAAAAAAAATACAGGGTCCCCTATAAGATATAGGAATTTTAAATAATATAAAATTAAATTACATTCGTTTATGTTTTTTGTATAGAAAAATTATACTAAATTGGGTTTTTAGTATTTTAACTTAAAAATTTCTTTTGAGGAATGAATAAAATAACTAAGCTTTGTTTTTATAAAATATATATTGTACTTTTTAGTTAGGGCATTATTTAAAAAAAAAAATGTTTGTATTCAAAATAATATGATAGGAATGAAATATTTGTTTAAAATTTTGTGAGAAATCTATACGGTTTAGTTTTAGATCGACACTACCTTACATATTAATTAGTAAAACAAAATTAAATTTTATGCTTACGAATACAGAAATTTTAATAATACTGCTTGAAAAAGATTTTTAAGTAAACTATATTTCTGTTTATTGAAACTTTACACTAATATTTTCTCAAGAATTTATACTAGCTGAAACAGTGACAATTAAAAAATATTAATTACTTATGCAAGAAATTATGTATTTGGAGGTTTGCCTTTTTCATTCAATATGTAAACTTATAGCATTGATTGCGTATGTTATGGAAAGAAAACATATGCAAATAATTTTACTTAAAATAAATACTTTAAGATTAGAATTTGCATTTAACTTACCCTATAATACATATGCAAAAATTTTAATTAACATAAATAGTTTACACCAATGTGATTATAACAGCACAAAAATAAATTCATGAATAATAATAAGTACAAACTATGTCACTATAATGTGGCCATATTTTAAACTGTAATAGGTTAACAGTTATATTATAAGGCATAAAGATTTACATATGAATATATCATTTTACTCCGATATAAAATAAGCAATTTTAAAATAAAACATACATTATTAAAAACACAATTTAAAATAAAACATAATTATTAATAAAACATATATTATTAGGCCACAGCGTGACCATAAATTAAAAGAGGTCCCAATTTACCCCTAAATGGTTCATTTTTCTAAAGGCCCCTTTGAGCGTAGTGAGACTAGTTCTATACGAATATATTTTAATATATATATATATACATACTATAAAAAATTAATTAAGATTCATACATATTTGCAGAATTATAGAAAAAAAAATCACATTACCTCTTATTTTATATTCAGAAAACGGTAGAGGATTCATTCCCCACCGAACTAACTTGATATATGCCTTAGAGAGATAACACATACTTATGCTTATCGCATGACTAATAAGTGTATCACCCCCTATTCACAAGTAGAATTTCGTGTAAAGTTCTTCTCAAATACATACTTATTTTTCATTAAATACACAGTGAAGCCTTTTAAAACTTAACAGATTTTAGTATATATATATATATATATATATATCACCATATGTATATATGAAGAGTAGAACCTATATAGGACTACACGAAATAATTCGTATACATTGACGGGTTTAAATAGCTCATTTCATACATTTACCTACCCAAAATGTGTCAGAACTGTTTAAATTTGAGAAAAAGCCCAATAGCCACTTTTCTTATCGCGAGTGATTCATCTTGACAAGTCGAAGCAAGATGTTCGCTTATCTGCTAATATGACTCATTGTGATTCAGCGATATGCATGTTGAGGGGATACTGGATAGCCGTCTGTTTTTCTTAATTTCAATTCTAAAAAATATATATTTAAAACGTTAAACTAAAAAGACATTCGAGTAAAACCTATTTTCACACCGCATGAATATGTACTCATTTGAAAATATCAGTCTATTTCTTAAAATATCTGTGGAATCATAATATTTTTACAGGGTATATTGTGAAGGGAGGCCTTTTCATTCAAACAGCGGACCTTGCATTTTTATGAAAGGTCTCTCGTATTTCTGTCGCCATAAAATAACGTGAATCTATTGGATTTATTTTGTGAAGGGCCCTGGGATTCGAATACGGTTTTATTATTTTGCGAAGGTAGCTTAATATCTATAACTTTTCAAGTTTCTTTCCAAGGATTTCTATATTTTGTACATATCGATGTGTAAGTTGTACTTTTAGCCTAACTTGAATTGAAAAAAAGGGTAAGGTATAAATTACCTGATTTTAGGAAGGGTTCTTATGCATAATTGGATTTTTGTGAAGGCCGTCTTTTTATTCTAAAAGGGAACCCCTACAGTTTTTGTGAAGGGTGGTTTTTATTTGAATAGGGCACCTATCTCATTTATTTTATGAAGGGGCCCTTTAGTCTAATGCGAGTTCACACTTCGAAGGGTTAAAAAAAGGGGGATCGATGAACTGGATGTATGAAGGGTTCTAGTATTTATGCATAATTTGAATTCATTGGAATTTTTGTGAAGAGGCCTTTTTTTAAAAAATGGGATTTGTCCAATTTTTTGTGAAGGGTTCAATATCTATAACTGTTTCCAGTTTCTTTTGAAGGGTCCCCAAAACGTATAATCACTCCATTCGAAGGCTTCCCTATAACTATTTTTGCATGCTAACCTAAATAAATGTATTCCTGTAGAACCTATTTGTATACTTCAATCCATTTAAGAATCCTATATGTTTTGGCTATCAGTAGGGTAAAGCTTTTTCTTGAATCCTTTGGATTTTTTGTGAAGGGCCTTAGGCCTTTTTATTAAAAAGGGGATCTGTAACTGTTCACTATTTTAATTACCTAATGCACTAGATGGTAAAATTATATTTTGTTCACATAACATTTCGATAATGTTGGAAAGTGATTCATGAATTATGCCACTACGCATGATTTTTCATTCTTGTTTATTTACATATACGATGAATTCTTCTTTTTATAGTACTCTATACTTTTGAAAGTGCGTATTGTTAGTCTATCGAAGGGCCCCTCTGGGTGAAAAAGGGAGGGGGAGGGGGTGCTATTAAATTGAGTACAGTATAATTCATGCGGGACCCTATATTTTTTACCACAACCTATATCGAATTCATTTAAACGCGCTTGTTTGCCCCAAAAATGTTGAAGTCCGCCAATTAAAATTAATTAATAACCCTTTTTAATTACTAGCATCTACCATTCTACTGCACATGCAAATTGCGTACTCTCGTTGAGGGAAAAAAAAATCTCGCCAAAATTTCTTAAGTTCCCCAATTAAAATTAATGAGTGACCCTTTTTAATTATTATCTTTAAATAAACCCTTATTGTCTTTTAAAATTCTTCTCAAATATACTCTAACATGTATATGGAATACCCTACTCTCGTTGAAAAAAAAAAAAATTTGCTTCGAAAAATTTCTAAGTTCCCCAATTAAAATTAATTAAATTTGTAATTCACTAAAATAAATCCATTGAAACACACCTCGTACTCTAGTAGGAAATTATCCGCGAAAAAAAAAAAAATGGCTTCGAAAAATTTCTAAGTTTCCCAATTAAAATTCATTAACATTAATCCCCTTATCTTATAGTAGAAATCCTTATCTTAGGTGGTGAAGGGCACTTCGAGCGGTGGGCAGATGGCCAGGTGCTGCACTTCGAGCGGTGGGCATGTGGGCAGGTGCTGCACCTTGCACCGTGCCCACAGTCCGCCCACTTTTCCTCTACTTATGATTAATTAATTTGTTTATAATTCATTAATTCGTTAGTTAATTTTATAATCATATCAATTTGCTGTTAAATTTATAAAACCATCCCTCTAATTTAATAAATTTTTTTCATTACTAACGTAGTAATTTTTATTCAAATATTTTAATCTTGAAATATAAATATTTAAACAATTGTTTCAGTTTTAACAAATAATCATTTATTAGACTTTAAATATTTTTACAAGACTATTATGATTGAGATTGCAAATCAGGAAAGAAATAAAAGTTGAAATAGTGTAATAAGAGTGCAGAGACTGTTAATGGTTGTGTTATGCTGAAAGTATTCGTTCTTCGTCCGATCATTGAAGTCAAGTAGCATCGCGAGTGGTTAGTAGTTGGGGTTGGGAGGGTGACCACCTGGGTTCTATATAAAATTCTATACATATTTTTATACAAGCTGTATATTTTTTCTATAGATATTTTTATAGAAGTTCTATTGACATTTCTATTGCACTTCTACAGATATTTCTACAGCTTTCGGTTAAACAAGCTTATAGAAAAACGGGCTATAATTCTATAGGATTCTATAATGTATTTTCTATAAATATTTTTTATAGAATTCTATAAGAAATTTTTGTAAGGGTCATAGGAAATTCCATCCTACACATCCTACTTCCGACAAACACAGTAGGTCGTGAATTAGGATGCCCACAAAATGTGTGTGACATATGGACAGACAGACACACATACTCATGAACAGACTATGATGTATTTTTTTTTTTTTTTTTTTTTTTTTTTTTTTTTTTTTTTTGCTTAATGTACACTGGCCTCCAAAAGTTAAGATACAACCAGTCTTTTGTGTCTAATTTGAAAACAAATGAAGATAAAAACAGGAAATTTAGAAGAATTGTGCTTTAAACAGTTATTTATCGAATTGTACTTAATTTTAACATCAAGCCTGATTTACAAATAAAAAATTGCATTTTTAGCAAAAGTCCAGTGTTTGTTAAAAAGATAAATAGCTATTTTTTGTGAAAAAAATTATATAAATGGATTTTAATAAGGCATGTGTCCAGCACTACTTGTAATGCATTTGTGGCGACGAATTTCCACACTGTCAATTAAGTTGTCGGAAACTTTAAAGGGAACAACTCGCATACATGGAGAACGCTTGTTCCAGCTCATTTAACGACTTTGGAGGGAGTTTGTTAAGCCCATTTGATCTTTTCCTGAAAGAAATAACAGACTTTGTCGCTTATATATACCAGAAAATGTACCATCTCGGAACTTCAGAGCATATACTACTGTACAAATACAGTAAAACCTGTGTACGTTGACCACTTGCGGTGCCACACTTTATTGGTCAACTTAGAGAGGTGGTCAACTTATAAAGGGTGATGATAAATTTACTTTTTTTTAACGTAATATTCATATCATATCATTCTTTAGCACAAAAATTTCATTTATTGACAGGGCTTTAAAATAATATTGTATTACCATGCATATTTCTAACACCTTATAAAAGAAAACATTAACTACAAGAATGAATTAAGTTTTGTATCAATTTTAAAATCAATGAATATACTACTATTTATTTATTTTTAACAATCAATCAATATACAGCCAATTAGTGATTCTTCAAACTATACTAGTTATTACACATAATTTATAAAAAAAAACATTTAAAAACAACACTTTTTTTTCACATGTACACATTCTAAAATTTAAGTTTGTCATTTACATTACCTATTTGTTCAAGAAAAACTCTGTTATTGTAGTTTGACGTTGGTTTTTGGACTTTACATCAGCCCAATGTTTTTCAATGCAAACATGCAGATCCATTATCTTTTCAGAAATATCAGGCTACTTATCAGAAGCATAGTACATTAAATTTTGCACACAGTCTAAAGCTTCTGAAAAAGGTAAAGGAGTCTTCCTTGTGTTTTCATTAACGATCGCCTCTTCACTGTCTTCTTCTTGATTATCTTCTATTTCTAGAGGTTTTTCATCTTTGATAAGATATTAGCAGCTATGTCCTCTGCATTCTCTTCAACTTCTTCGAGCACAATGATGTCATTGTCAAATGAGAGAAACGATTTTTCATCGAGAAGCTCTTGCTGAATACTTACTGGCTAAGTTTGAATATCACTTCAAACAAAATTCAGTCTCTTCTTCATTCAATATTTCATCCACACTTTTAAATCCTGATTTATAAGACGATTTGGAAATAGTTGAAAAAGATAAGTTTTCCAAGAATCATTAAGCCAACGAATTGTGTCCAAAACATTTACTGATTTAGTAAAGTCTGAGACATCATTGCAGTGTTCAATTGTTGTAATGAGGCACTTCAACATTAGTTTACGATAATGCAACTTAACTGCACAAATAATTTCTTGATCTAGAGGTTGCACGAGTGACGTTAAATTTGTAGGCAAAATACTATTTCAGTATTGGTGAAAGATTTGGAATTTTCATGACTGGATACATTGTCAATAAATAAAATTATCCTCCTACCCTGTTTTTCATTTGGGAATTAATATCGCGAAGCCATTCTTCAAAAATGGATGAATTCATTCAGGCTTTTTTATTATATTTCCATGTAACAGGTGGAATCTCAACTTTAACACCATTTCTTTTAAAAGCACGAGGGTTAGCAGCGTTTCCAATTACAACGGGTTTCAATTTTTCCCCTGTGACACTACAGCAAAGTAAAACAGTTAGTCTTTCTTTCGGCATTTTGCCTCCAAAACATCTTTAATTTTTTGATACAAGGGATTTTGTTGGCAATTGACGGAAAAACAGCCCTGTTTCATCTATGCATTTTTTTGGTTTTCAGGAGGATAATCTTTCATAATTTCAGTTAATTTTGATTTCCAGTCTTCTGCAACATTACAATATGCTGAAGCAGATTCACCACAAAGAGTACGGAAATTTATATTGTTTCTTGATCTGAAGGATTCTAGCCATCCATTACTTGCATTAAATTCAGAAATTCCCAATTCATTTGCAATATCTTTAGCTTTAGCTTGTAGCATATGTCCTGAAACTGGAATATTTTTGCAACGACACAGCTTAAAAAATACCCAAACTGCCAGATTAATTTCTTCATTTGATATTTTTCTCAAGTTTCTTTTTCTATCACCACTACAGTTCTCTAACCACAATTTAGTTATTTCTTCCCCATTCTTTGCTATGTTAGACACTTTAGTTTTGGAAATTCCATATCTATCAGCTAATTTTCTCTGGTTTTCTCCTTTTCTAATTAAATTTAATATTTCATATTTTTTATCATTTGAAAGTTCAACTAATTTTCTTTTTGCAGCCATTTTAGGTTAACAAAATATTCCTTGTTAAAAAGCAATTTCAAAAAATAAATGCCTTGTACTACCTCTACACCAAGTTTACTGGATGAAAATAATAATCCACTGTACTTCAACCCAGTTCTAGTGTAACTCATCACAAATAATTTTCTTAACTGGGTTGTTACAATTGTCACAAACTTGCAACTGGTGGAAATATTTCTGCTTACCAACTAACACCTGGGGTTATTGAAAGAAGGGAAGGAATGATAAGAGCATGAGGAATAGAAGACAGAAATCTAGAATCAAAGAATGGAGGGGGAGGGTTGAAAAGACAAATCCACAAGAACAACAATGTAAGAATAGATAATCCTTAAATTATTTCCCTACACCTATTATTATTAAAAGCATTTCCGAGGTTAATACTATTTCACCCTTTTAGAAATTCTAGTTAAAAAGAAAAAAAAAATAGAAAAATACTTGGAGATACTTTTTTTTTAATTCATGATTTGTTAGCTTTTTGGGTGGTCAAGTTATAAAGGGTTTTGATGGGCATTTTATAATAGTTCTAGTCAAATCTGAATAATTTCAGTGGTAAAGATACAAGATAGACAGGTGGCCAGGTTACAAAGGGTTTGTCTTATACTTTTGTATAGGGTAAATTTGGTTCCCAACAACAGAGGTCAACATAGACAGGGGGTCAACTTACAAGGGTGGTCAACTTTGCAGGTTTCACTGTATTACATTGGGAATTTTTCCAAACGGATGAGTTAGCGAGAAATTCACCTTGTTTTTGACAATATTTCGCCATTTCGCAAAGTTTGGCATTAATCAGGAAAATGTATATATGTGACATGCAAGTATTACTCTATAACTCGACCCTCATCGGATTGTTATACATCCTCTATGTTTGTATTTTTGCATCAACATCATCGCTCAATGACGTAACATCATGACGTCATCATCACGGACACGTGTTTGCTTTACATTACAGGTTTTTATTTGCAACAAAATTTTTCAAAATAATGCACATTGTTAAAACATTCTAATACATTGTTAAAATATTTTAATAGATTGCTAGATAGTGATTGTTACTTTTCATTATTAAATCCATTTTAATTATTGAATATGTTGCGTACATTGTTGTCGCATTGTTAAAATTTTACTTTTCATTATTTAGTATCATTGTTGTCAGAATGATAGATACATTCAAAGAAGTTTTGTTCTTTTAAAAATCTTCTTACTTGAAGTTTGCTAAGAGCTAACGATCAAATAATTTTTGCTTTAGAGCGTTTATTATTTTGTTCTTTTTTGATATATGATATTGCGAAAAATGAGTTTTAAAAGTTTCTTACAGAAATTTACGTAAGTATAGCTTTTTTGAAATACACTACCTTTATCTTTCAAACGCCACATACATATCCAAAATTGAATTATATCCAAGACTTAAAAGTAATAAACATTAATTTTGTACATAAAATGTATTGTATTTAATTTTGATTAAATAATATATACAAATATTAATGCGTACAAAAAAGAACTCTCTAACGAAATAACAAACAAAAATGCTGTCTAATAAAAGTCTCGATATTTAATAATACAAAACTATATTATTTCACCAAATGTAAAGTTTATTTCTCTTAGGGTGAAATTGCATTTTGAATTGTTAAAAAAACATTATTTTAGCTTTTGAGATATTAAAGTAACAAAAAATAAAATTCTGTAAATTTTATTTATGTAATAATCTTGTGTGTTAAAATCTGGCTAAGTGCTTGTATCTCCATGGATTTTTAAATTCAGTCACAAGTAAACAGTGTATTGAGGTAATAAAAGCTATTGAGATAATTCTTGCAGAAGATCATTGTGTGAGGTCGGGTATTTCTTTTTACAACACTTCTTTGTTTTAGTTCCAAATATTATATATAGAGGTAGTTGCACTGTTACAACATTTAAACTATCATTTAAAAATGGATCAAAGTTCACCCAGTTTTTAACACTTCATCCTGTTTAGCTTAAAAAAAAAAAAAAAAAAAAACTTCCGTAATTAAATTACATGAATATTTTGAGCATTATTACAGTTTCAGGTAAGTACAGGCCATCTATTGTTGATATTCGGATCTACAGCGAGGAAACGTAGTAAAGAATTCTCTACTCTCTCCCTAATTTGGGGAGGGTGGGAAATCCCTGAAAAGATAAAATGAGTTTTATATTTCTCAAACATCGTGGCAGTACTAAAATCTTGTAACAGAAATATTTCTTGATGAAAAGTGTACTAAGTGATTATAACGCAGCAGAGAAATTTGTTTTTGCGTTATGTGTAGTTTAATATTAAAACTCAGCTTTTAAAGAATAGACTAGCTGACCCCCGCCCGGCGTTGCCCGGGCCTGTGATAATAATAATAATAATAATAATAAATCAAGTTTTTATTATTTTATCTCTATAACCTGATTTTGTGTGAAATAATATTTTAAGATGAAAAATTCGCGAAAAAATATTGATATTTAGTTATAAAAGCGGTCATTTTCTTGTTTTTCTACGTAGAGTCGTTTCATAGTTTTAAAATAAAAAGTTATTTTTGTCCGAAATCTTAAAATCTTCTATTGGTGATAAATAAAACGGTTTTGCAACCTGTGTGAAAATTTCGTGAAAAAATTTTGTTATCCAGTTGCAAAAAAAAAAAAAAAAGTTTTCTTCTCGCTTTTTTGTTTGTTTGTTTTCGCCTCGGCTCCTTTAACATAGCAATAAAAAATAGTTCTCATCTTCCGAACTCTCTGACATTTCAATCGATTATAAATATTACTCTCTCCAAGCTCTCTTTAAAATTTTGTGAAAAAATATGCATAATTAGTAGTGGAACTATGAGTTCTTAAAGAAAAAAAAGCTTTAGCTTTCAACCTCAGAGCAAAAATAGAAGGTCTATAAACTTCAATGCAATGGCACACCTGCATCCGTTTTCAATTAACCCTTTTCAATCCCCCTAGGCTAAACAGGCTAATCAATCAGGTTCCCTGATTCTTTTGGGAGAAGCCTTTAAGGAAAAAAAAATGTTGACGCATGCGCAAAGAGACGATATTCGAGTGAAAATTTGACAGAATGCGCTTTTCGTTTTAAATATATAGATAGAAGAATCTAGAGTAATTCGAAATGTCTATCACTTCACTGTAAAAAAGACAAATGCTTCTCGATCTAAGAAAATAAAAAACCACGTACGAAAATACACATTAACCTCTTCCGAGTTACTCATAATTCAGAAAAGCGTTCTCCATTTTTAAAAACATCCGAAACTTATATATTTTTGAGATTCGAAGAAGCTTTTATAAAAAGAAAGTTTGTTTTACTGCCACTGATTTTCGGGAACTTTTCCGAGCAAATTTTATACTGTATTCACCAGTTTTCTCAAACCAGAATGTTGTTTTTCGAGTTCTTATCCATTGTCAAAGAAACATTTTCAGCTGCGTAATTGTGTTTATACATACAAGAGTAACAAAATAATGTTAATGTTAATGTTAATCTTACTGCTGTTCATTTATCATGTTTGTCTGCGTATAAAACTTGTTTGTTGAACATGAAAATGGTTACTTGAAAATGGATAGCATCCGAAAAACATACACTACAGGTTGAAAAAATTGGTTAACACACGATAAAAACTACTGGAGAACGATTCTTAAAATCAGTGGCAGCAAACGAAATTTTGTTTATATAAATGCTTACTTAAATCTCGAAAATATATTGGTTTCTAAGGTTTCCAAAGCTAAAGAACTTTTTTCGGAATCGTGGTAACGCGGAAGAGGTTATTCTATATTTCCGTTTGTGGTTATATTATGTTTTCCTATATTAATAAACATTTTTCATTTATTTTAAACAGTTTTGGCTATATTACTTTATAAAATTTGATGACATGTTAAGTCATTAGTTATCAATTTTTTTTCGTTATATTAAATCGAATAACTAACGCTTGACGGATGGGAAATGGGTCTGATTTTTTTCTATTAGTATAATTTAAATATGAATTTTTAATTATTCTTGAAAATTGTAATTTTTTATGTTTAAGGGGGTGATTAAATTGAAAAATCTATGAAATTTGAGAAAGTAAAATAAAAGTAATATATTTTTTAAAAAATACGATTTTTTAGAGCACTTAAAAATACGCAATAAAGTTTTTTTTTAATCAAACGTCTGGAGTTCGAAGCAAACTAGTCGGATGTGCCAATCCCAAAACATTTTTTTATCTCATACAGATTTCACACACACCCAAAACAAATCATTATCAATTTATATGAAGGTGTAACTGAATCTAAAGTTTTATTAAATTCCGCGCAGTAGTGCTTGAGATATGATTATTGTTAAAATCGTGTACATCCTGAAAAAGGCAGCATAACAGCGTTAGGAGATTTACACCAAAATCTAATCAACAACTTATGGCAATGTGTAACTGAATCTGAAATTTGAAATTCTGTGCACTAGTTCTTGAGATAGAGCTATCGTGAAAATCTTAAATAATGTAGCATAGAAGTGCTACCTGCTGGGCGATTTACACCAAAAAGTCTTCAGCACCAACTTATATCAAGGTCTAACTGAATCTAAAGTTTTATTAAATTCCGTGCAGTAGTTCTTAAGATATGACTATCGTTAAAATCATGTAAATCCTGAAAAAGGCAGCATAACAGAGTTAGGAGATTTACAGCAAAACCTAATCAACAACAACTTATGGCAACGTCTAACTGAATCTGAAATTTGATGAAATTCTGTGCATTAGTTCTTGAGATAGAGCTATCGTGAAAAATAATGTAGCATAGCAGTGCCACCTGCAGGGCGATTTACACCAAAAAGTATTCAACACCATCTTATATCAAGGTCTAACTGAATCTAAAGTTTTATTAAATTCCGTGCACTAGTACTTGAGATAGAGTGCCCACATTTTTTTTGTCACATACACAGACAGACACACAGTCAAACAGACACACATACAGACATTTTCTAAAAACAGCCAAATCGTGTTCAAGATCTTCTGAAACTTATAAATCCGTTGAAAACAGGAAGTCGAAAATTTTCATGAATCCAATACTTTCTTCTTATAAAGATAGAAGAAAGTAAAAAGCATGAGGTGATGATTAGAATTTTAACCCCATTACAATGATATTTTAATTTTTAATTTGCTTCATTCTTTCGTAATTTATTATCGATAAATTTTATTAAAATTCTGAAAATATTAATAAATTGTATAATCATCGGGAACAGACAACTGTACAAAACTTATATAAGGAAGTGAGTGAAAAATCATTTATAAAATTTAATCTTTACACTGTAATAATAAAAAAAATTTGTTGATTTTATAGAAAAAAAAAATTGTGAGCCAGAATGCCAGTGAAAACTGTCCGTTTCATGGAAAAAAAATCTGAAGTTATTACGAACTTTCTGTTATTTTAACGGGTTTTACTCGTAAATTCGTAATAAATGCAGATTATTTCTATAAAATAAAAAAGTTTTTGACACTTTTATGTCATCTGGGCGTTAGTGATAACCGGCGAAATCTTGTTTGAATTGGCATCATTTGAATTGCAAACAATTAACGATCCACTGAACAGCTATTTCAACAGCTAACAATACATTTTAACATATTATAAATGATATTAAAATATTTTGGGTTTCTAATATAACGTAAGTTTCTGTTTTTGTGTATATAAAATTAGATACGATTATGAAATAAAATGTTTCTAGTTTATGTTATATATTTTTTAACATATTTGTAATGGACTAAGCCTAATCATTCATATACTTGATAACATGATATTTTGTTATTTGTATTGATATCTCCGTTTTTACGTATTTTATCACGATTATATTTTAGCTATTTTCGAACAGCTTTGGAATTAGCCTGCTGTCCGCCATCTTGTTTTTTAATCAAAACATATTTGTTTTCTTTCTCATTTCCAAAATAATTTTCATCTATATTTACTTATTATAAACATGTTATTTAATTTTATTGACTAATTTATTTTTATTTAATAAAAAAAAAAGTTAAAATGTTTTGATTTTACTTGATTATGTCAGAAACAAAACAATGTTTTGATTTATCGCTCGCGCTCAGCCATCTCGTTTTTTAAATCAAAACATTTTAACTTTTACTGTTAAATATAAATAAATTAGTCAATAAAATTAAATAACGTGTTTATAATAAGTAAATATGGATGAAAATTATTTTGGAAATGAGAAACAAAACAAATATGTTTTGATTTAAAAAACAAGATGGCGGACAGAAGGCTAATTCCAAAGCTTAGCCGCTATTTTTAAGTAAGTTTTTTAAAATATTATATTGCAATGTTAGAATATTGGCTATTTTTTTTAGCTAATGCTGATCTATGAATTTTTCATTGGGAGGTAAACAATGTGAAATCACACAATCATTTATTTATTTATTTATTTATTTGCAACAAATAAAATAGAAAACTAAACTAAATTGTTGAAAAGATTTCAAAAACAGTCCTGAATGATTGTTAAAATTGTTTCTTATTTTTCAGTATTACGTACCATTGTTGCACACTTTATTGTTGTAAAAATGATATAGAAACTTTCAATTACGTTTAGTTCTGGTAAAAATCTTCTTGCTTGAAGTTTGCTACGAGCTTATGATTAAACGATTTTTGCTTTAAAAACGTTTGACATTTTGAAAGATTCTTATTTTTTGATAATGACATCAAGAAAAATGAGTTTTAAAGGTTTCTTAGAGAAATTTACGTAAGTAAAAACATTTTTAAAACACATTCTCTGTCTTTAAAACAAGATATGCATTTGTTAACTTGATACTTACGTTTTAACCGTGCCAGGCCATATTCACTGTGCCAACAATGGCCGAAAATAAAAATTATACAGTAACCTTATTTTATTATTATTAATATTAATATTTTCCTTTCTTCATTGTAACTGCGTATGTAATACTATCTAATTGTGTAATACCAAATTACTCTTTTGTATTATTTTAACAGTTTGCTTTTATCTTATTTACATTTTTAATGGTGTTATGTATTTATTCAATATGCATTCAATTACCATTTTTAACAGGATTGGCAATTGACAATCATTTTTGGCGATTCATCTTCCTGACACGAATAATACGTAAATACCGATTACTTCAATGCATTTAAAATTAAGTCCGATTTAAAAAAAAATAATACTCTCTAATATTGTACATAAAATATATTGTCATTTTTCTTTGCTTTAAGAGTATATGCAAGCATGACTGTTTAAAAAATGAATGCATTGAAAATAATCTAAGTAAAAATGCTACAAAAAAATCTAAATACTTCATAACACAAAACTATATTCTTTTCCTAAATAAAAGTTTAATTTTTTTTCTATATGTAATGAAAATACATTTTGTATTGTTATAAATTATTACATTGCATAAAAATCCGTACTTTTTCGTAAAAAGTAATGATAATGACAGTTTTAGTAAACATTTAACAGTGTTATTTATCAAGGAATCCATACTCGCTATATGTTTTGATACATACTCAAATGTACCACCCATACTGTCTATATAATTTTCGTATTTTTATGGGAAATTTGTTTGACAGTACACTGTAAAAAAATAATAATATATGTATATATATATAGATTATAATAGAGGAAAATATGATATAATCGCGAAAGAAAATATACAATAACATCTTCCGAAAAACATTCTTTATGATTAGATATCTCAGAAACCAATATATTTTCGAGATTTAAAAAATTATTTATAAAAATATTTTTATTTTTCTGCTACTGATATTCTGACGTTTCTGAGTAGTTTCTATAGTATACTAATCAAATTTAATTCATTTTTCAATTCATTTTCAGAAGCGAAATTCGCCCGAAATTATTGAATAATAAATATACCTTAATTTTCACGTTACTAACAAAGCTTAGTTTGACGCAGAGTTTGTGCTCTTGATGACATTTCCATCTTGTGCTGCGGTTGCAGCCTTACTAACATATCTAAAACCCTGTTCACATCGGACATTTAAGATATCTTAGACGGCCATTTTTGAGGTGCTACTCTCTGAACAAACATAGAATGTGCGCATGCGCAAACGTTAAAGGCAACCTCAACAGCCAATCGGCCCCCAGAGCCAATCAGAGTGAGTGGTACTGGCTGTATCTAGCAATAGAATGTTCGAACTCACTAAGTGAGTTTCTGGAACTCCCTCAGTGAGTTCGGTGGTCTAGATATCTTAGGTGGTTTATATATCTTAAATATCCTATCTGAACCGGGTATAAGTGAGATATGTCAGTCTGGGTATCGTCCTCGTAGTTCAATGGTATAGCGGTATTCCAAGGGTCCGGGTTCGATTTCAGGCTTGAACATTTTTCACAATTTTAATTTTAAGCTTAGATAGTAATGTGAAAATTCACGTTACTTATTATACGAATCAATTTTCTCGATCCGAAAAATAGGTCTATAAGTTGCTGTTAATTCTCAATTAAACGTTTTCAGATGAGTAATAGAATTTATGCATCCAAGAGTAACGAAATAATATTAATGTTAACGTTAATGATGTTAATTATCTTGTTTGACTGAAAAACATGCTAGATGAACACGAAAAATGGATAAACATCCAAAAGAACTACATTCCGGGGGTTGAGAAAATTGATGAAGACACTATAAAAACGACAAGGAAACGTTTTCCGAGAATCAGTGGGAGCAAAAGAAACTTTATTTTTATAAATGCTTCTTTGTATTTCAAAAATATATTGGTTTCTTTCTAAAGATACAAAAAACACTTTACGGAATCTGAGAATAATTTGGAATAAGTTATTGTATATTTTTGTTATGTGTTATATTATATTATACTAGATTCAGAATATCTTTTTAACAGTGTAGCTCTTGAAATATTAAAGTAACAGAAAATAAAATACATTTAATTCTTATTCGAAAAATATGAAAATTTAGAAGATATACATTAAGCTGCATTGTTTCCAAACAGCTTCAATACTGTTTAAAAAAATCTATAACTTTATATAAGTGACTTTCATATATATATTTCTATGTATATATCCCATTTCAGTGTGTTGAATTATAATTGCTGTGTATACTGTATTTCTATGTATATCTATCTATATGTTTCTTTCAGATTTCGATCTCGTAAAGATTTCGACAGTGATGATCAGGATATTGAAAAACCAGATAAGTATTTGAAAATGTTGAGAAGAGAATTAGTAGTCGATAGGTACGGAACGTTTTGATAATTCTTTTTCTTTCTTTTTCGTTCTTTCTTTCTTTTATTTTTCTTCTTCTTATTTTTTTTTGTAAATAATGTCTATAGAATGTTTTGACAATTGTCTAGTAAATCAATTATATGTCTTAAAGTATTTTTTTATTAAAATATGCACGTTTTGGAGATTGCTTTTAAATATTTTTTTGTATGATTCCTTCCAATTTTCAAATTCCAAGTAGAGATATTTTCCCTAAAAAAATAAGGGACGAGATAGTGAGTATTTTAAAATACTCTTTGATTACTAATTCGTTAAAAGAATAATTCGTATCAATGGGAAAAAAATCTTTTAAGAATTAGAAAACAAAACTTTAGACTGTAAGAGACGGCTTTAAATTTTATTGTTTGGCTCTCGAAAGTTTTACGATCTTTTTATTTAATAACGTGACACTTTATTTAAACGATATTAACTTGCTATTTTGATATCTATAAACTATTTTATAAAGTATACTTTTGCTTTTTTTACTTTTATAATTGTATGTGTCTCGTCTGTTCCATAAACACACAAGCAATATTTTGTAGCTATTTTATATTATATATGCTTTTGAGAATTTTTATTTTCTATTTAACAATAACAATAAATGTTTGTATTAAATAATATAAAATATTTGCTTTTTATTTAAAAAATGTGTCCAAAGAGTGGGACGAACCATGTCCATGAACTGTCACATCTCTAATTCGTATTTGTACAACTTAACTGGGTCTATAAAGTGGACTTAATATATTTTTCATGATACATTTTTATTTTTAATTCAATGCAATTTAACAATTAACTCAGATTCAATTTCGAAGGGTTATTTTGTTTATTTATATAGTTTTAGTTGATAAATAATTACTGTCAGAAGAAAGAAAATGAGTCATGTCTGTGGATAGAAACTTAATATCTGGATAAATAGTTCAACAAATGACAGCAAAAGAAAAAAAAAAACTTTAGTGTGAAGGAGTACTGTTAGTCATTTTAAAAGTAGCAATACGTTGCAATACGCATCTGCGGTATATATTTAGATTTCTTGAATAACTGTGAAAATAATCATCAAATCAACAATTCCGTGGACAAGATAAAATAAGTACGGATTGTAAAATAGTAAAATAAATAGAATAACATGTAATATTAATTGCACTAATATTAAACTTAAAACCCAGTAGCTTAGTGGCTAGCGCATCGTGCTATCACGCTACAGGTCCATAGTTGGATTTCGGACTCCCTCCTTGACCAGAGTTCACTCAGCTTTTCATCATTTCGGAGTCGATAAAGTAAGTACCAATCTTGATTGAGACCTGAAGACTGGGGAACGTATTAGGCCGACCACATGACCAGGACATATGCTGGATAGCACGTCAGGGTCCAAGGTCAAGAAAACAGAATTCAACAGCATCATTCAATTCAGTTTAATATTTAAAGTGATTAAAAAAAACCGTCAGGGCTGTGGGCATCATGGTTACGAACATAACAGCCACGCAATGAAAAAATGCAATTTTAATAAAATAGTTCTCACGATGAAGACTGGAATGATGTTAGATAAGGTCGAATTAATTAGAAATATATATTTTTTAATCTTCATTGGAATTTCTTTTTCGGACAATTTAGCGCTCAAAATTTACGTTTCTGGGGAAATCACCCACATGGAGTAATGTAATACCTTTTTACATGGCTCAACATACAAATCGGATTCAGGAACCTCATTCGTCAAAATCTACGATCACTGATCAAAGATTCAGTTCTTTATGAATTTCCGTTTGGCTAACTTTTGGCGATTTTTTAAGAGTAAAGCAACCTTAGCAAATAGTTTGTTTAAAATTTAGTTACATACCGTTTCGGAAAACGTGTGTAAGCGTGGTATGTGCATAGTATGTCGTTTGTCTTTAGATCTGTAGACCCTAGTTCTGAACACAACAGTGTGAAATTTGTAAAATAGAAAGTTTGTATTTTTCAAAATTTAAATAATTTACAAAAAATAATTGGAATGAAAAAAATTGAAAAGTTTCTACTTTTCAATATTTAATTAAGCTATACACAATAATTTTTAACAATATTAACAATTTATATAATGTGAATTTTAATATTCGTTATATTGATTGCAGATTGAACACATATTCTAGTTTGACATTCCAATACAATGATTTAACAGAATACAGTTATAGTGATTTTTTGTTGTTATTTTCATGGGCGCGAGGCGCTCATACTCGCATTTTAGAGGGGCTATAAGGAATTTCCTATATAAAGCTATAAGGAATTTCATATATCAAGTTGTAAGGAATTCCATATACAGATTCATATTTTTCATATTGATCGGAAGAAATTGTTATAATATTAAAAAAATCCCTGACGGCTCCGCCTACAGGCACAGGTAGATTTCGAAGACGCAGACCGTGGGGCACCTGTTTGTCGGGAATTGCGGAAGAAATGACCTTTTTACGATGATGCGGCAGTTGGAACCGCCTACTTCGAAACCTAACTTGTTTGCAGGCGGAATCGGCAGGGATTTTTTTGTTTTTAAATTTTTTTGCTATAACGGTTGGTCCTATAAAAAACTTGTAAATATAAAAGTTTTAAGTAATATTAAGAGGATTAATAATAAATTTAAGCGGATTTGAAATCTTGAGAATTGGCGAAGTTATGAATTTTTTTCTTCTAAACCCCCCTCCCCCCCCCTTAAGGCAATTTTTAATTATATCAAAAATCTGTCATACATAAATTTTCGGCCCTTCTCCATGAAGTATTAATAACTTCAAACGGATTCGATACGTATCATAAGTAAGAAATTATGGGTTTTTTCTGTTTTCACAAAAAGCCCCCCCCCCCCCTTGGTTCGATTTTGTCCATTAACGAACTTGACCGAGATTTTATGCCCCTTGATTTTATGTATCAGTTTCGAAAAGATGCGGGAGTTGGAACCGCCTACTTCGAAAAATAACTTGTTTGCAGGCGGAGCCGGCAGGGATTTTTTTTGTTTTTAATTTTTTTTTTGCTATAACGGTTGGTCCTATAAAAAACTTGTCAATATAAAAGTTTTAGATAATATTAAAAGGATTAATAATAAATTTACGCGAATTTGATATCTTGTGAATTGACGAAGCTATGATTTTTTTTCTCTTAAATCCCCCCTTTCCCCCCCCGCTTGGGGCCATTTTTAATTATATCAAAAATCTGTCATACATACATTTTCGACCCTTCTCCTAGAAGTAATAATAACTTTAAACGGATTCGATACGTATCATAATTAAGAAATTATGGGGTTTTTTCTGTTTTCACAAAAAGCCCCCCCACCCTCCCCCCTTGGTTCGATTTTGCCCATTAACGAACTTGACCGAGATTTTATGCCCCTTGATTTTATGTATCAGTTTGTAAAAGATTAATGCAGAATTTTTCCAGTTATCGTGGTCAGAAAAAAGTGACATAGTGACATATATATATATATATATATATATATATATATATATATATATATATATATATATATATAATGCGAAAATATATATATATATATATATATAAAGTTTTGAACTGGGGGTGGTTTTGGGTTCTGGGAGTCATGATCGGCGTAGATCTGCAAAAATTTTTCAAAATTTCCAACTTAGGTGAGAATGTAATAGGTAGTATTTCTTACGAAATCTACCTAAAAAAAAATTGCATTACTAACCGATCAATTTTTAAAATGAAACTATTTAATGTTAAATTAACTTAGTTTTCCTACCTTAACGATCCTTAAAAAAAATTAAATGCATATCAGAATGATAAAAAATATGATCGCGAAATTGCCAAGTAAGTAATTGCGCGCCAAAACTTAAAATTCCTTGGCATCAGTTTTCGACAAATAACGAATTCAGAATCCCATGCTACTAAAATCTACTCCGTAGCATCCGATTATATGCCTTCTGACCTTCTTATGTTTATTTATACGTTTTTAATTGCTTTCAGATTCATGTTTGATTCCGCTGTGTTTGACCAGAAAGTTATAGCGGCCTTCATGCGGATGAAAAGATCGGATTCAGTTCGACAAGATGCAGTGAAATGGTTTGAGAGTCAACTGAAATCGGAAAGAGAAAGTGTTTGGAAAATGCTAATGCGTGAAAAAGACATAGATTTGTCAAGCGCCAAACCCTATATGATAAAAATAAACCAATCCGACCCTGCGTGGCGGGATATTGATGATGCATCTAAAGATTACATCTACGAATGGCAACGAAGAACAAACTTCACCATCTTGGAGATGTTCATCCTTAGACATAAAGCGTAAGCATTACTTATTTATTTATTTATTGCTAGCATTTGCAGTTATCATCAATGATTAAAAAAAGGAAAATTTATTTTAAAAAAAATGTTAGCTTTTCGAATAAAATACAAATGTATACGTTTAAAATTGTATTGTAATAGTAAACTTGTAATGTGGTAATATAAGTGCAGGTTTAACTTTATATTAACACTATACCTAATTTTACTGGATTCGGTCCTTTTGATAAGTAAATTAAATTTAAGATATTTTTGACATTTTTTTCAGATGTTTAAGAAAATTACTATATATACCCTATTGTTATTTATTTAGAAATAAATACGCATTATTAAAAAAAAAAAAAAAAATTTTTTTTTTTTTAGAATTTTCAGTCATTTTAATCAAATATAATTACACAAATCAAATTTTGAAAATTTTTCTGCTCGTAATTGGGATTGAATTATTAATATTTTCTTGTTTTTCGTGTGGTAAATCTTTGGAGACACTAAATAATACTAATAATAATAATAATAGTGTCTTACATTAAGCATCACGAAAATCCTCCGTTTTGAAGTAAAGATATAGTTTCAATTAAGAGTTTTCTCGGTACAAAAAACTTCTTTCTGACTCATGATGAAGTTTGTTTTTATTCTTAAATGCAAGAATTTGGCAGTTGTTATTATTTAGAAACTGAGAGATCGCATATCGTTTGACATATTTCTTTAAAAGCAAGTGATATTTTTGAAAATGTTGTCAAAGTTGCTTTTAAACCAATTTTTTGGGACGCAAGAACCCCGGAAAGTTGGATGAGATAATAATTAATCGCAACACAATATATAATCCATTTACTGGCTCATTAAAACGTTATTGGATTCCAAATCACTTCAATAGTCATGCCGAAAAATTTCATACTTTTACATATAAACATGACTCCGTGAACGTATCAAAAGTTTTCGCATTGTGAAAAACGGAAAATGTTCCGTGAGAACTTTTTTAAGGAATATAAATAATTAATAAAAATATTTATTCCCTCAAAAAATATTTATTCCCATCTGAAGGCAATTCAAACATTTTTTCTTGGGAGATAATGTTTATTTTTATATTTTCATTTTAACTTTCATGTGTTTAAAAATTACCTTAAACTGATGGCTCAAAGGGAATGGAAGCCCCTAACGGAAAATACAATAAACTATTTCAGTTCTCTATTTTTAAACTTAATTTTGGATTTTTAAGGTTTCTTACTTGTTATATTTCTGTATTGCTTTTTGGTTGATATGTATAAAAAATGTTTTCCACGGAAAAAAAAATATTTCGTTTTGCTTATTAAATGTTTGTAAAATATATATATATATATATATATATATATATATATAATAATTAATAAAATAAATCTTGCTCTTGGATGGATACAAACTTTACGAATACATGTTCCAAAATGTTTTTCCGCTGTGTATTTTGTTCATCCGTCGCTCATCATTGGAATAAACAGATGGCTCAGCTGTGGATTCAGATTTATTTAGTACTTTAAATATATGAACATAGAAAAGCAAATCTGTTGATTTTTCAGAAAAAACTCGTCAGCCAGTACGTCACTAAAAAGCTGTATGTTTTACGGAAATAATCTGTATTTACTACGAATTTTTTGTTATTTTAGCAGATTTTGCCCGCAAGCTCGGAATAAATACAGATTACTTCCTTAAAAAAAAAACAGTTTTTTCCTGGCTGACAGATTTATCTGTAAAATCAACTATTTTTTTTTTTACATAGTAAAATGCAAAAGTTAATAGAAATTTGCACGAAAATCGATTTCCGGACATTAATTACAGATGCTTTAGTAAAATTGTTATGATAAAACAATAAGATATTACTATATAATATTAAAATATATTCAACGATAAGCATTAAAAACTTAATGTTAAAGGCCTTCTTCGGTCTCACTGCAAAGCTATAGCTGTGAGAATTTTTATAGATTGTTATTTTAAATGTTTTTCGTTTAACATTTTTGTATACTAAGAGTTTCATACATTATTATATATTCCCTCAAAGTCTATCAAAAACAGGCCTCCTGGCTTGTACCAGGAGGAAAAGCTAGCTTCCCCCTTCTTTGTTTTTAACAATTTAGCTAATTTTCTCAACCACACGAAGGTAAAATGCTTGGAACCCGATTATAGAAGATCGTCAGTTTTCGTTAATACTACTGAATTTGAATGGGATCTTTATAAAATTAGAAAGTTATCACAAAGGTGGCTCCATTTATGTCGATTTATTTTTGGTCCCAAATTTGCGATATTTAGCATGGCAAGAATTGGATGCTAGCGGATATCACTGTGTTGTTTTAAGTTGTATGAGAGTAGCAAGAATAAAAGTAAATTTGTGCAAAACTACGTTCGCTAAAAGTCATAGATTGAACCAGATAATCGAGAAAAAAAATATCTGCTGTTTGTTTGTGTGTGTGTTTCAAAATATACCGAAAATTTCCGGATAGGCTTTCCTCTGGACGGCTGCAATAGGTTAGCTTCTTACGTTTCATAATCGAAGTTACCTAAAACTGTTAATCTCTGACTTCGCTTAGCAAATATAACTCTCTCTAGCTAAAAACTTCGATAACAACAATAGTAAAACTAAAAACTTTACTAGCCTGAAACTTGCTTCGAAATGACTCATTCATTCTACGAACTTTTTGATTCCATATTTATCCTTTCGCTTTTATATTAACCTTCTGTCATAAAAAATATTAAAAAAAAAAAAAAAAAAAAAAAAAAAAAAACATTATTAGTAACATTTTAAAGATAAAAGGTTTTTAAAAAATTTAAAATAGGTGTATAACAACAAAGTTGTATAAAAAAGTGTATAACAGTACACTATAAAAAAATTACAAATGTTTCTTAATCTGCAAAGATTATATAATATAACCACGAATGAAAATATACAATAACCTCTTACGAGTTACCCATAATTCCGAAAAGTATTCTTAATCATTAGAAACATCTAAATCTAGTATATTTTTGCGATTTACAGAAGCATTTATCAAAACAACATTTCTTTTGCTGCCACTGATTTTCGGAAATGCTTCGGAGTAGTTTTCATAGCGTATTAATAATTTTTTTTCAAACCGGAATATCGGTTTTTAGGATACTATCAATTATCAAATAAGCATTTTTAGCTGCGTAATTGAATTAATACGTATAAAAGTGACAAAATAGTATTAGTTTTAATGTTAAAGTTAACATTTTTCATTTAATACGTTTGTGAGAAAAACTCGTTCGTTGGACATGAAACTGTGTATTTGAGAGTGGATAGCAACCTGAAAAGTGATATTTCGGGTTGAGAAAACTGTTTCATACGCTTAAAAATTAATTGGTAACGTTTCCGAAAATCAGTGGCAGCAAATGGAACTTTGTTTTTATAAATTCCTCTTTATATCTCGAAAATATATTGGTTTTTAAGATAGAGAACGTTTTCCGGAATTATTCATAAACTTGGAGTTTATTATATATTTCCTTTCGCGGTTATTTCATATTTTCCTAGATTTAAAATAAAGATAGTCAAGGTAATGTTTTAGAATAAATAGTTTTTGATAATGTCTTAATTCTTTTTCAGGTTGTCTTTTTCTCAAAAAGTTAAGAATGTGCTCTTCAGAAAGAAGAAATAACATGCCTGATCGTGTCTCCTTTTTTTTTCTTTTTCTTTTTTTTCTCTTTTTCTTTTTTTTTTTCCTTTTCTTTTTTTGTGACTTTTTTTACCCGAACGTGACTTATCCTAATTGTGACTTTGTTTGTGTTGTCTTGCTGCTTCCTTTGATATCTCTTGTGCTTGCTCCTTCTGTAACATCGCCTTCATCATTTCCACCTTCTGCTCCACCCCCACATTTCGAAATAAAATATTTACCACCGCGAATGAATCTGTATTTTTTTTACATTATTTAGTTTAAACATTTTTCCATTTTTCAATTTTGAGTTATTTTTAATTGATGTTTTGAGATAAATGTTTATGTTTCCTCGCTAATGTTTCCAGTTTTTAAAATATTTCTAAAATATACGCTTAATGTTAATTTTATTTGAAGTGTTAAAATCTTAATCAATTTCAGTAAGATTTTTTAGCACATAAAATTATAAATTAACTATGTATTTTAAAAATGTTTTGACAACTACAAAAAATAAATAAATAAATAAATAAAAAATAAATAAATAAATTAAGAAGAGTACACGGAAAATAGAAAAAAGATGTTAAAATATAAAATTCCGGAGGAGATATTTAAAAAATACGATTGCATCACACGCCTATAGGATTAACATTAGCGAGAGGAATATGGTTATCTCATTGACCAAACAGCCTTACTAGATCTGGCAATGCCATAGAAAAATCCGAATACGTACTTTATAAGTACGCAGATACCAACATTTATGCTATTTTAAAAATTAAATAAACATGCTCTTTAAGGACAGTATATATTTCTATTGGTTTGTATATCTGTATCTTGGTAGAAAAGTTGCCAATGTCAAATTTTCACATTTTAAGAGACGGGTCACTTAGTGACTATACATATTTTTAAAATTGTTTGAATTATTACTAAAAAAATAATATAATTGCGAAGCGATGACTATTATGGAATATATTAAAGAGGAAACATTGGCATTTTATTAAAAAATATATGCACTTGACTACTGTGAAACCATTCTTTAACATCGACCAAATAGGGTGAATTTGGATATTCCTTTTCTGCTGAAGTATGGATTTAAACACAGATTTAAATATTATGGAAGTTTAAAATTTCAAATTACACAAAATTTATGTTGTTCTAAATGCAACAAAATGTTTATAAATAATTGAGACCTCAGAAGCCAAGGGATACATGCGACAAAATTCAGATTTAGAGTAAATTGAGTTGAAAGTTGAACATCAATAGTAATTGACTTGGATTGAAATATGAAACTGTTGCTTATTTGATAGTGGTCTTGGAACATATTGTCATTCCAGCGTCCAGCTATATATGGACGCCAACGGTACAAGTGCACTTAGACCGCTTGCACTCCGCACGTTTCACGAATACGGGAAAGAGGTTAAAAAGTTGGCCTCTAGAATGCAGCACATAATTAGAAAATCACATCTCTTTACCTCCAATCAAATAGCCCTATTTCCAGATCGCCTGTGCGCATAGCTCAGTTTTTCTATTATGTCCCTTATACCACTTCGCTACTGGGTCCTCAGTTGTAAAGTGAGCTGTTCACATTTTAAATATTATTCCAAAATCAAAATCTGGTTTGACAAAAGGCAAATTTAAAAATGTTAATATGAACTTAGATATATTTGGCCAGAAATGAAGATTTTTTGAAATAAAAAAAATAATCATGCAAATAATTTGATCATACTCTTTAAACTTTTGAAATTTTATACTAAAATTTAATATTACAAAGCCATTTTTTTTACTCGACAATGCAATAGAAATTGGTCAGGAACTGTCTGATTTTAAAATGGAAATATGTGATTTACACTTCTTTCTACCCAAACAAGAACGAAAAATCATGCGTTAAGCATAGATTATGTAACACTTTACAACACATTTAGTATTCTATAATAAAACTTCACTGATTAATAAGGAATAGGATGTCTAAGTAAACAATTTGTAAAACGTATAAAACATGTGAAAACCTAATTTCAGAAATTACCATCAACAGACGGAAAAATATTCTTTTGGGCAGCCCTGTATACGATCTGTAGATTTCTATATATACTACGTATCATGCTAAAATTCAGTTTAATTAGAAAACTCATAGAACAGTTGAAAATTGCCTTTTAGCACTTTCCATAAGTAAACGGAAATGTACTCGAAATGTTTTGTGTAATCCTGTATAGGATCTATAGCATTTATCTACACCAAGTAATATGCAAAAAAAAAAATTGTTAAATTTAAAAACGCGCACCACAGCTGAAAACGCACTTTCAGCAACTACGTTCATACACTGAGAAAAAAATCTGCTCTCTGCGCGATTCAGAATCTAAATTGTGGCTCTAGAAAAAATAGTTCCATGCCATCCGTATAAATTCCAGTTCCCTTTGCCAGAGAGTTCTAGAGTCTCCTATTAGAATTCAATAGTGTTTTCCTATATTCTCGTGGTCAAACTTATTTAAAAATATCTACAAATAGATGCGAACTCAAGACGCTTAGTTTTAGTAACTATAATGCTTAGTTTATAAATCCATTCCTGAAATAAAGTGATAATTTCTGGCAATTTGCACGAAAACAAGAGACTGGAAATTCTGGATCATTTCGTCTATTCAGTTTAGTTGCTTACCCTATTCGTATGGCTCGGACTTCTATATTTCTAATTTAGAGATTTAGAAACAGTCTAACTATTCATTCTAGTTGAAGGAGGTTTTTTTTTCTCAGTGTAGAGAGTACTGTAACCGAATTGTTTTGTGTGTCCCTGTACATGAACAATGAATTCTATGCAGACTGTATTCTATAGTAAGAATTTTGCTCATTACCTCAGTTATATGTATCAATTTCAATAGTATTGAAGTATTGTTATATCATTAAAATACACCAAAAACGATTTTTCGAAATCGACAACGGAATTCTTTTGAGCACCCTGTAAATTAAGGATATATATTACGCACACCCTATTCTGTAGTAATCTTCTTGTAGTGCACATCAGTGATATATATCCACTTCAATATGTTTGAAATAGTGTAACATCATGAAAATACAACGCAAAGTTTTTCCCCCATAGAATGTAATGTAACGGGATTCTTTCCCTGTACACGGACTATAAATGCTACACATTTTTTAATACCGAACTTGCCAACTGAATAACATATATCAATTTCATGGAAATCCGAGTATATTTATGCGAGTTAGAGCACGGACAGATAAACTGAATTCATAAACAATTTTCAACTATATTGGAAAATGTTTAAAATGGCTTAATCTTGAGGACTTCTGGCAATTTTTACTAAAAGATCGTTTTCTGAGAACGTGCTATATCGCCATTATATGATGGTAACAGTGACGTAGCTAGAATGGAGCTCCAGATGCTCTGCATACCATTAAGAGGCTACTGCAGTCAGGTGAAGATACGCTTAAGCTAATGATAAACAACTCAAAAATCTTTTGAGTTGGATAGCAGGATCTGATGTAGGATTCATATCACAATTACATTGCTTTTATTTTCAATATAAACGTGCAATAAGGTACTGTTTGAACAAAAAAATCTTGAACCTTATAGTGCTGTAGAAGTTCTTCTTTAAGATCCCTGTCACATTACACTGCATTTATTTAGTGCATTCACGTGTAAGAAGTAAAGGATAAAATAAAAAAATTCTTTTGAGTTGGATAGTAGGATCTGATGTAGGATCCTGTCAATTATCCTTATACAGCACCGACATTTAAAAAAAAAAAAAGATTTCGAACAGACAGACATATCAGAAAAACAATCATTCTGATTTTATTTTGATAAAAAATAGAAAAGGAAAGATAAATCTGGGAAGCTAATAATAATTAGTAAAGATGATTTTAAACTATTTCATTTTTATTATTGAAGTTGAGAAATTATAAGAAACTAAGAAGGATAAAATAACAGGATTTGTGCAAAGAGAAATAGAAAGCATTCGAATGAAAGCTACCTATCAAACCTACACAAAGTAAAATACAGCAGAGAATTTTATGAATTACTATACAAATTCGAATCTAGAGTCAACATAAAAGTAATTATTTCGCTTTCAAATGTAAATTGGAGGATTAAAATGCTCAGACGAACAAATCTGTTATTAATGAGGAAGTTATAAATAATTTCGGATAAAATTATTAAATTAGCTGTAAAATTCATTTTATAAACAAACTGAAACAAATAGAAATACGATTGGGTCTAGTTGAATCCTTTATTAATTTATTCAAAGACAGTCACATGTTCATGTAATCCTTTGACATTGCTTTTACTTTATGAAATATACAATCCAATTACGAACGATTCGTTTTGATGTTTTAATTCGGCGACAGCCTCTCAATTTTATTTCCGTTAAAAATAGTCTCGATTTATGCAATTAGTAGAATCGTGTTTTAGTGATACTGGGTCAACAGATGATTATAAAAGAGCTCTTTCCAAATAATTGATTTTAAGCGTTTTTAGTAGAAAAATATTTATCAATTTGGAAGGGTGTAAATGAAATTATGTTGCTACGATATTCTGATTAACACTTTCGATTCATATCGGGAGGCGGATGCAAACAATTTTACGTCATAGAACGTCATTACATTTTTTATGCTGTTCGAAAGTAAATTTATTTAGGATAGTAAAACACAATCAGTATTTAGCGTAAAAAAATTAAATTTACGAGTTTTGTTTTACTTACTATTTATGTTTTTTAATTAAAAAGTATCAGAGAATCATAAAATAATTTTCTTATTCAAAATAATAATGTATATCAGCACACTTTGTCTAATAACGTCAGAAGTGCCATTCAATTGGTAGCTTATTGTTGTTCATTGTGTTGTTTTTTCTGAAATCTATATATTTAAAACGAAAAGCGCATTCTGTCAAATTTCAACATTATTTTTCCACACGTAATTATTTTCTTTGCGCATGCTTCAACTTTTTTAAAGGTTTTTCCCCTCAGAAATGGGAAACATGATTAGTTCTCACCTGTTTCGTGTAGGGGGATTGAAAAGGGTCGATTGAAAACGGATAGAGGCGTACCACTGCATTGAAAGCGTAGACCTTCTAAAAAATTTTTGCTCTGAGGTTGAAAGCTAAAGCTTTTTTTTAAAGAACTCATGTTTTCACTAATAAATAGACATATTGTTTCTCAAAATTTTAAACAGAGCTCAGATACATTTATATTTATTACCGATTGAAATGTCAGAAAGTTCGGAGGATGAGAATTATTTTTTTATTTCTATGTTAAAGGAGCCGAAGCGAAAAGAAACAAAGAAAAAAGCGAGAAGAAAACATTTCTTTTACAACTAGATAACAATCTTGTTTCTCAAAAATTTTACGCGGGCTGTAAAACCGTTTTATTTATCACCAATAAGAACTTTTTATTTTAAAACTATGAAACGACCCTACGTATAAAAACAAGAATATATATATATATATATATAAACTTAATGCAAAATTTAACCATTGAAACATAAGAAACTGACCATACACAATGAAATCACAATACCATATAGCAGTGTCAAATTACAAATTAAATTATGTAGTCCTAATAAATGAAATATTATTAAATTCATATTTAATACTTGGAAATTTTTCCAAAGAAAATTTCACAAGCCATGCATTCATAATATTTAAATTTTTAATTGCTTAATAGTCGTAAAGCCAACATAGTGAAAAAGTATTTTCTTGTGCTGCGTTTGTAGCCTTGCCAACATGTTATGATGAAAAAGTTCCAGGCTGGGTATCGTTCCCCAGTTGGTAGAACGTCAGTGCGCTATACTGAGGACCCGGGTTCGAGTCCCGGTTTGGGTACTTTTTCACTATGTTGGCTTTATACCTATTAAGCAATTAAAAATTTGAAATAATATTAATTCAAATGAAGAAAAAAAAAAGAAACAAGAGTATAAACACAAATGAAAGCTTATAATGTAATTCACTTTTTCAAGGGCAGGGATACTACATTTATAAGCAAAGAACGATTGTTTTCTGTATATAACACCAGCTTAATGCCAAAAATCATGTTACATCGCTGCCCGAACAATCGTTGAAACAGGATTGAAAAACAAGAAGACCTTTTAAAATGGAATATTATAAATCATACAAACAATTTGAATAAGAAGTGGGGGGGGGGAGGAAGATAAAGAAAAGTTATATATTACCACATTAATTATTTACCCATATTCTTTAGCATAAGTCCACTAGCAAATGGTCAAAAAATTGTATCTAACGAAAAAGGTTAATTTAACCGTTAAGAAGAATATCTTTCAGATCATAAATTGTAACCAACAGTTGCAGTTATTATTATTTATCTACAGAGATTAGAACAATTTTTAAGTTAAAAATGAAAAAAATAAAAATAAATAATGTAAAAACTATTAATTTAATTACTATAATTTGAATTTAATAAATTAAAAAATAAATTATATTACTGGTTAATTTAAAATTATATCATAAAGAATATCACTCGTATTCTATACTTCCAACTAGTATAATATTTTTAATTACTTATTTGCTGCTGCCATCTAGTGTAAATATATTAAACTATATCTAGTATAATATTTAATGCTACGTATAAATTACTTATTTTCTGCTGCCATCTAGTGTAAATATAAATTTTTCAAGTTAATAATGATTTACATAAAGAATAAGAGTATCTAGTATACGATATTTTATTTTTTACAGATGACAATATTTATTTATATAATTTTCTTTAAAATTATAATTATTGTAAAGTATTGAATGCCATTTTAACAATCCCATTTATTATTTATCTTAATTAATCTAAAACAATAATGTAGAATTCGAATGATATTTTCATTATATAAATATATAATTTATTATCATGGGCCCGGGTAACGCCTGGCGGGGGTCAGTTAGTTATTATTAGGGAACATATTTTGATCTTGAAAATTTTTTGTTAAAATAATCTCATTTTTTTTTTTAAATTCGTAAGTAAATTTTCAGGGTGCTTTGGTTGCCACTGAAAAATAGTTGATGCAAATAGACGTTCATAGCGTCGCAGCGCCATCTAACTGAAGGATTCCTTTTTCTACATCATCATCATATATTACAGCCTTGTGTCATCATGATAACATACAAAATTCTGGACCTAATAGAACCAAAGTCGGACAGTGGAGTGATCTTGCATCTTCAATCAGTTCGTAGATCAAGAAGATCCGATAACCCATTCCAAAATTACTGTCCTTGATAATTCGAATACCATTACAATTAATGGGCTATATTTTAGATCACTATCCATGCATGATAAAGTTCTTTGATTTCGATAAAAATAAGTTTTAATAGTTGTTTATTTTGTTAGATGACACGTATTAAAAAAACACAATGTCATTCTTAAATGGTTTCGGTTCGAACCTCGTTTGAAGGTCGAAAATATATAGCCTATAAGCAATTTTTAATCTATGATCTCAACAAATTTTTAACATTTGTGATATAATTGCATCATGTCCATCCACATTTGATAAGTCAAAATCAAAATTTTTCTATAAATTACCTTTTTTGAAAAAATATCGAATTTAGGAGCAAGACAAATTTATTAAATTTATATTAAATCTGATGTATGTACCTTAGAAAACATAAAGCTCAACCTACTCTTTCAATTGAGCAGGAGGGAATTGTTTAAGTTTTAAATTGATTTTGTAAAAAATCAGATGAATGGTCGATTTACCTAATTGGTTATTTGTGAGATAACATAATTTCTTCTCATCTGCTGTTTCAACAAATGCAAACCGTGTAAGGAAAATAAAATAGCGTCCCGCGGAAGAAAATGGGAGTATATGGAATATACATTTTCTCAGCATATGACTTTAGGTGTTTTATTATTTTTTTTTTCTGTAGAGATATATTTTAAGGTCATTAATGTGTACAAACTGACTTGTTTGCATAGTTAGAGGCTTTTAAAAGTTGCAGATAAAAAGCTGTTCACACGAATAGAACTATAGAAAAAGTTAAGAATCAATTTAGAATTTAGAATTTTTATTTTTTATATTTTGACACGACTATATACAGCTTGTTCAAAAAATTCTGAAACAACTTTAAAACTAGTCGCTGGGGGGGTGGGGGGGCACCGTAATACTTACACATCATGGATATGCATAATGTAAAATATTAAAATAAAACATGTGTAAACTATTTATAAAATGCATTGCAATTCGAATAAAATCGTGGCTTGATGACGTCCTAAACTTTAAATGCTGTATTACGGAATTGCTTGAAAGAAACATCCTCATATCTCCAAAATTGATAATCCTATTAACTAACGGTTTACAGCGTCGGATTAAGCGTCTCATTTCCAATTAAAATATATCTTTTAATTGAAATTTGAATGAGATACAGAGTCATGAAAAATCGAAGATTGTGGAAAATATTATTACAAATACTTCGGCAACTCATTATTCGATCGGTATGTTTTTTTATCGTCTTTTATATTCACTCCTTAAAATAAACAATTTCGAAATTTTTTATATTCCTTTTATCAGAACGACTATTTCGAGAGTCCAAAAAAAAAAAAAAAAATAGTTCCGGATAACGAGGTTACTGAAATTCGATAAGCTTCTCTCCATTATTACATACTAAGTACTCACCAAATTTCAAGAGCGTTTACAGACACACAGACAGACGGTACGGCATTTTTTTTTCTACAAATATGTTTTTCGGAATCTCTAGTGTCTCAAACGTGTAAATCCGTCAAAAATATTTTTTTCGATTTTCAAAACTATTACAAGACTTACCCTATACTACGTATGATGGGTAAGTAAAACGAAGTTGGAAGTCAACAGTGAACAATATTCTTCTTTTAGGTGGAAAGTTACAAAACATCAGCTGTTTGGGAAAACACTGAAAAAACATTGGAAAAACCTTGTGCTTCTGAAATTTCCATTTATTTTTACTTTTCGTATACATGTTGTGCAAGGAAAAGTATTGTAATCATAATTTGTGTGTGTGTGTGTGTGTATGTATGTGTGAGTGAGTGAACACGGTAATTCCCAAACGGTGCTTCCGATTAAGTTCCCATTCGGCAAATATGTTATAAGATCACTGTCGCAAGAACTGCTTAGATTTTCGTACATTTCGTACAAAACCGCCTCATTAAGTATTTAACCCATTTTTAAAACATTTTGAAACTATTTTGCGACCAATTTTTAGGGGTACATAGACAAGAAAATGAGACGAAGTATAAGTGATAAATAATGTCGGCGATGTTATCAAGTATTAGTAGTACAGAGGTAACGTCTACCTACAGTTTCAAACCTACAGTTTGAATTGGAATGTTGGTAGTTTTTTAAGCATAACTCAAGAATTACTTGGGGAATGAGGAGCTGCAATTTTGGATTAGCAAATTTGAAGCTTCTAGTTTCAAAAATTCATTGTTTCTTCTCTACTTTTTTTTTTTTTTAATTTAAACTTTATAATGTTGAATTCATTTGTGGTCGTTATAAAGGAGATTGCAATGCGGGTAGTTATTTAAGTATACTTAAAGAATTACTTGGTGGAATAAGCTGTATTTTTAAATTAGTTAATTTGAAGCTTTTAATTTCAAAAATTCGTTGTTTATTTAGTTAAAGCTTCTAGAAATTGATTTCAGTTTTTAAAAAAAAAATTATAAATTGCATTTCAAGTTTCTTTCGAAATATTTTTAATTCGAATATATTTTTAAATTAATTTTCAAAAAAATTATGAATTTTGACCAATAATTCAATAATTTTTTAAACAGAAATCGATTTCTAGAAGCTTTATTTATGGGAATCTAAAATTAGAATTCTTTCGGCTACTTAGTTCTTGAATTATGCTTAAAAAAACCGCATTGCAATATGTTTCACAACAATCACAAATGAATTTAATATTATAGAAGTAGGGCCGTAACCAGATGGGGGCATCAGGGTAGGCTGAGCCCCTCATAGAAATTTCTTGAGCCTCTAGACTTCACAATCTTTAAATACGAATAACATAACATCATTTATTACATATAAGAATTTTAAAACTTTATAATCAAAATATTTATGACAGTGGGGGTTCTAATTCTGTCTATATTTATATATCTTTAAAATAGAAGGGGAAAAGACAAGCTGTGAATTTGCCCCATCAAAAGAATTCAAAGCCCTCTCTGAATTTGCCGACTGGTTACGGCCCTGTATAGAAGTTCCAAATTTTTGAACCTTCACAACTTCTAAACTACTAGACCAAATGACTCCCTGTTTGGTATCCAAAGGCACATTTTACCATAAAAGCCAAATATAGTTTCAAAATTAGTTGTTCGTAGTGAAAATTTCAGAGTTTGGTATAATCTCAGCATGAAGTACCCTAAGCTTATTTTTTAAAAACATAATATGAAAGAGGACAAAATTTCCAGTCGAATGGCTATTTCCAGTTTTTCTTTTTATTTCTTTCTTTCTCTTTCTCTTTCTTTTTCTTTTTCTTTTTCTTTTCTTTTCTTTTCTTTTCTTTTCTTTTTTTTGTGGTTGGGGGGAGCGACAATTTGATATTGGGAAAAATGTATGGGTGTTCTCTTTTATTTCCTTTAGCCAACTGTTCATGCATGGAAGACTGTTCATACTTAAGGTTCATCACTGCAAAAAATAATTGTTGATTTTACAGTATAAAACTGGCACCCCAGCTGCAAGTATTATACCGTAAAATTTACAGTATTAAACAGTAAAATAAGCAGTAATACGCTGCCGCGCAAGCAGTAATACGCTATCGCGCATGCGCGGTAGCGTATTACTGCTTATTTTACTGTTTAATACGGTTAATTTTACGGTATAATACTGGCAGCTGGGGTGCCAGTTTTATACTGTAAAATCAACAATTATTTTTTGCAGTGTACTGTTCAAACTAAAGAAAAAAAAATCCCGTTAAACAAGAACGGAACTTTCTGATACAATTACGAACCTATTTGTAAGCGTAAATGCATGATACTTGCAGACATGGCTATTGAGTGATTTAGAATCGAATGGTGTTATCATTTTTCGATAAATGAGTTACATCTTGCGTTATAAGCAATTATTGTATCATGACTGCGGTTTTTTTTCTTTCTTGCCCGGTCGCGTCCGAAAATTTGGTTCAAACCAGTTGAACCGAAGTAACAGTTTGATTACATGCTCGCTGAACGAGAACACCTGCCGGTTTCATGCGTATCTGAATAAAAATTAATTCATAAATATATATCAGAAAGTAGCGAGTTTGGATATGAGAATATCCCTAAGAACTGATAATTTTTAGAACTACGGTAAATAAATGATTCTTCTCTTTTATTCTTAAATTCAATTTTAAGTACTTTATAACAGTAATATAAGGTAATGCAAGTTTGGCCTACCTGTTAAGTCCGCGTAGGTGTGATGAGTAATTATCCAACTTGCGAATTAATCTAGCGATAATGGCATATTTGAAGTAGATATTAACAAACACAATCTTGTTAAAATAAAGTATGCCTTCGTGAAATAACTTCTAAGTTAATTATTTAATTACTATTAAAAAAAAGAGAAAAAAAAATAATTTACATTGTTAAATTTACATCACACTATAAAGGTTAAAACATTTAATTTTAAGAGGAGTGTTCAGTAGTTCTGTATTTTAAGAAGGTTGCTCAGAGACTGAAGTATTAGTTCTTGGATGAGAGAAAAAAACACAGTCAAGTCTACGTCATTTAGCCTTGAACCCTTGAGGTTACACGTGTAAGTTCTTTAATGAGAATCTCACAGAAAACAGAAAAGTACTTTGTCAGCGCACACGTGTTTCGTTTCACCAGCTTGAAGTCGGATGGATGAATATTCAGGCTCACAATAATAGATAAAATGTTTATTTCAGAAATCACTCTTCTAACACCCCTGCTTGATTTCTGAAGTATAAATGTTCTTGAGATTTAAATCTGTTCTGTGTTTTGTAAAGTCAGGTTTGGGAAGGGGTTTCGTTAGAATGTCAGCTGTCATAGTTTTGATTGGGCAATATTGTAGTTCAATTATTCCCTTTTCCTTAAGATCTTTTATGCTGTTGTATTTTATATCGATATGTTTAGTTTTCGAATGATGTTTATAATTTTTAACCATGTTTATACAAGCTTGATTATCTTCGAATAAAGTTATGGGCAAATTTTGTTGTAGATCAAGGTCCTTTAGAAGATTGATAATCCAAACTGTCTCTTGTGCTGAAGTTGCTGCTGAGATGTATTCAGCCTCAGCGGATGATAAGGCAACTGAATTTTGTTTCTTAGTTGACCAGGAAATTGGTGTATTTCCTAATTTACATAAATTTCCCGTTGTTGATTTACGGTCATTTTTATCCCCTGCCCAATCGGAGTCAGCATATGTTGTTAGTATTGGCTCATTTTCTTTACTAATAATTAGTTTTAGTTCTTGTGTTGTTTTTAAATATCTAATAACCCGCTTTACTGCGTTCCAATCCTTTTCTCTGGGATTTCGTTTCTACGACTCAAAATGTTCTCAGCGGCGGCTATGTCTGGTCTGGTTATTGTAGCTATATATAACAATGTTCCGATAGCTTGCCTATATTTACTGTTATTAGAAAGTAAATTTTCCTCATCAATTATGTTTAAGTATCCGGGTTCCATCGGAGTATCACAGGGTTTCGCTTCCTTTAAATCGAATTTTTCGATCAGTTCTTTTATTTTGTTTCTTTGATCAAGTGCGAAATTTCCTTCTTTACTTCTTTTTATGTTTATCCCCAGATAATAATTTACAAGTCCTAAATTTTTGATTTCATATTCCCTTTTTAATTGTTCTATTATTTCATTTATTTCTTTAGTTTCCCCTGAAATTAATAAATCATCAACATATATAATGATGTATGTTGTACTTTCCTTTAATTTTCGTGTGAAGAGACATGGATCGGAGGTGCTTTGCACAAAACCAAGTTTAGTTAAACTTTCTTCTAATTTAATGTTCCATGCTCGTGCGGATTGCTTCAATCCGTAAATTGATTTTTTTAGTTTGCAAATTTTATTTTCCTCTCCCGGTATTACATGCCCTTATTACTTTATTATTACCAATATAGATCCTATATCCTTTGGATCTGTTATCATATCCGATAAATGTTCCTTTTATTGCTTTGTGATCGAGTTTTCCTCTTTGGGATTTATCGAGATAAGCATAAGCTTTGCAGCCAAATATTTTTATGTTTGATAAATCCGGTTTTTTGTTTGTCCATAGCTGGTATGGAGTTGAATTGTGTGATTTTGTTGGTAATCTGTTTATAAGATACACAGCTGTATTTAAAGCTTCGGCCCAAAATTTATTTGGTAGCTGCGCTTCCGATAATAGGCACCTTGTCATTTCGACTAAAGTCCTGTTCTTTCTTTCCGAAACACCGTTCTGAGGGGCACAATGCGGAATAGTGAACTGGTGATGAATACCTTCATATTTTAAGAATTTTTCTAATTCTTCGCTAGTGTACTCACCCCCATTGTCTGATCGGATTTCTTTAACTGTGCGACCGAATTTATTTTTCGTTATGGCTACATATTCTTTCACTTTGGTAACTACCTCACTTTTTTTCGATAAAAGAAATAACATAGTAAACCTACTATAATCATCTGTGAATGTGAGAAAATATTTCTTCCCTCCTATGCTTTCCGTTTGCATCGGACCACATACATCCGTATGCACCAGATCGATTGCCTTCTTAGCTCTGTTCTCACTCTGTTTTGGATATGGTGCATTTGTTAGTTTTCCCTTTATACAACTCTCACAAATTATGTCATGTTTGCAATTTTTAATTTCTAAACCTGTTGCTAAATTGTTGGATAAGAGTTGTTTAATTGAATTAACATTTCTATGACCTAATCTCTTATGCCAAAGCTCAATGCAGTTTTTATTCTTGCATTGTTCAGCAAAATTGACATAGATTTCTTGCTTAGGTTTATATAGGTCAATTTCATATAAATTTTCTCTCTTTTTTCCTTCTAAGAGAGTTTTCCATTATAGGATAAGTTACAGGTGTTATTTTCAAACATGAATTCATAACCATACTTTGTGGCTTTCGTAACCGACATTAAATTTGATTGAATATCAGGGACATATAAAACGTCCTTTAAAGTTATGTCATTTGATTGTGTCCGTAATTTTATTGTACCTGTCCCGTGCGATTTTAGTGTTGTTCCGTTTGCTATCGTGACAGTATTTTTGTTGTTATTGTCAATGTCAACAAATACATTTATGTCATTACAAATATGTGAACTGCTTCCAGAATCAACAATCCAAGTAGATTTAGACTCATTATGTGCGATTAATGATAATTGCCTTTGAGACATTGTTTTTTCGTTTTGATTTTCTTCGCTTTTACTCTCTTGAATTTGTGTGTTTTTTTCTTCTTTAGTTTTCGGAGTAAAATTACTTGCTTCAAAGCATAAAGACGAATTTTGTCTGTATTTTTCATTTGTTTGGTTCTTAGAATTTTTATTCTTAAGAAACCAACAATTTTGTCGCACATGGTTTTTTCTTTTGCAATTCGTGCAAAAAAGGTTTTGTTCTCTTTTTGGATATGCCCTAGTGTTTTGTTTTTGTTTATTAAATGTTTTGTATACATTTTCATGCGATGAATTGGAGCTTTCTTGTCTCCTTTGAAATTCATCTGTTAGTTTTCCTTTTATAAATTCCGAATTTAATTCTGTCTCTGATCGGGCCTCTAATGCCGTGATCAGAGTATCATAGCTAGGTGGAAGGGAGCACAACAAAAGTGCAGATAGATGAGAGTCCTTAATCTCTTCTCCTATAGATTTTAACCTATCAGCGGTTTCTAATATTTTAACAATATGGTCGTTCATATTACCATTTTCAACTAGTTTTATACTATATAGTTTTCTTAGCAAATATAATTCACTAGATAAATTCGCGCGCTCATGTATTGTTTTTAATGCTAACCATGTAGCTTTAGCTGATGTTTGTTTTTTTATGTAAATCAGCTGTGAGTCTTCTAAGCTTAAATTTATAATAGCCCTGGCTTTATTGTCTTTCTTCGTCCATTCGCCTGTTCAGGGGTTTGGCGGATCATCAGTTATCTGGTTGATTAAATCCTCTTTCATTAACAGCATCTCTACCTTGAACTTCCAAATCGCATAATTATTGGAGTTCAGTTTTTCTATGCTACACATTTCTTTCATATTTGAAGCCATGATGTTGTATTTTTATTAATTTTACTAATCCTTTTATAGTTTCTATTATTTAAAATATAGTTTTTTATTTTATTTATTTTTCTTATTAGAGAGCGGTTTTACCGTGTTCATTCCTCAGCGCTCATAATCTGATAATTTTTAGAACTACGGTAAATAAATGATTCTTCTCTTTTATTCTTAAATTCAATTTTAAGTACTTTATAACAGTAATATAAGGTAATGCAAGTTTGGCCTACCTGTTAAGTCCGCGTAGGTGTGATGAGTAATTATCCAACTTGCGAATTAATCCAGCGATAATGGCATATTTGAAGTAGATATTAACAAACACAATCTTGTTAAAATAAAGTATGCCTTCGTGAAATAACTTCTAAGTTAATTATTTAATTACTATTAAAAAAAAGAGAAAAAAAATTAATTTACATTGTTAAATTTACATCACACTATAAAGGTTAAAACATTTAATTTTAAGAGGAGTGTTCAGTAGTTCTGTATTTTAAGAAGGTTGCTCAGAGACTGAAGTATTAGTTCTTGGATGAGAGAAAAAAACACAGTCAAGTCTACGTCATTTAGCCTTGAACTCTTGAGGTTACACGTGTAAGTTCTTTAATGAGAATCTCACAGAAAACAGAAAAGTACTTTGTCAGCGCACACGTGTTTCGTTTCACCAGCTTGAAGTCGGATGGATGAATATTCAGGCTCACAATAATAAATGAAATGTTTATTTCAGAAATCACTCTTCTAACAAGAACATCTGAATTCCGGTAAATGCCAACAAAGGAAAAGGTAACATGTCTGCAAAGAGCTGACAGAAGGATTTTTCTAAATTGATGAGTGACTGGAAAAAAAAAAGAAAAAAGGAAAAATGGAAAAAGTGAAAGTCTTCTTCCAGCTACATCGATTTCTTTCTGTTGTTATAGATCTTTCTAAATTACGCATAGATGTATCTTTGCTACTCTATATTTTCTTCAAATTACAAACTTCACCATGATCAGAAAATAGAATGCTTGTATGTTTGTTCGTTTTCTTACATTTTTTTTTTTCACTTTCTAAATAAAAACTTTCTAAAAAAATTGGCTTCAAAGTTTCAATATGGAGAAACATTACTTGTAAATAAATGAAAGTATTGCTATACCGTCTGATACATGAAAGTTTCAACATAGTACACGTTATTCTCACAATACTAGGGTGCTTTTCCCCCTACGAGCTACGCCCCCCAACCCTTTTCCAAACCATGCAGGTTCTAAAAAATTGGCAATTTGGCTCTATTTTTAGATGATATTATCACGACCAGTGGCGATATCCTGTAATCGGGTTGCCATTCATTTCATTTTAAGTGGGGGATTTTTCGATCCCTAACACAGCATATACCGCTGTCAAGACAGCTCACAGCTGTTTTCGTGATATATTACGTAATATCAATTAAACATTTGAAAATAAACTTGTATAAGATGGTTGAGTAAAAAATGTCGGTGCCTCCCGGAATTTTATTACTCTCGAAAAAAAGTTTTTTTTAGACGCTATAAGAAAATCGTTTTAAATGTGACGCGTGAAATACATCGTTTTAAATATGACGCAATTTTCCCTATTGAATGCTTTTTGCAAATAGTAACTTCATTATTTTAAAGCTTTCTTTCTTTTTTAATATTCACGTGTCAATATATTTTTCAATTGAAAAGTGTTTTGAAGTATTATCATTTGGGCTTTTTAAAGTCTGACAACAGTAGGTAAAAAATGCTATTTCAAAATAAAAATTAAATCTCTTTTCGAATAATGATATTTTAAATAAAAATTTTGAAAAAAAAAAGGAAAAAATTAAACAAATTAAAATAAATTGTTAGATATTGCACACCACAACCTAAGTCAAGTATATGCCTGCAAAAAGATGGTTAAATTTTATGCATAGTTTTTTATTCTATAAAATTTATGTAACTAAACAATTTTTACCGATTTCAACATTAAATTAGTGCTTAAAATTTTTTTCCGAAATGAAAAATGTTTGCTTCGACATATTTATCGCACATTTCTCTATAAAACTACCAGTTGTTATCTTTTTATGCAATAGTTTTTGATTTATTAGCCGAGAAAGGTAATAGGTCATAAAAAATTTAAGTGCGGCAACAGCAGCAGCAGAAGCATTGGTTACTTTATTTAGAACTAGCAGATCCGCCCGGCGTTGCCCGGTCCCGTCAAAAAATAATACGAAACGCGAAATCATTCTAAAAATCGCTGCACGAAACCCTTCCTCTGGTAACTCTTTGTCTTTCTGAAATTAAATAGAGAGATTTACCCGAAGCGGAAGTAAATTTAATATCACCTCCTCAAATGTCTGGATCATTTGATTCAAAACGGGTCAGCTTTTGGTCAAAATTTTTTTAAAAAGTTACCGTCGGATTTTCATGAAATTTGCATTTTCGGAATCAAATATAAACTGTGAGTTTCGATTCAAATAATCCAATACTTTTCTTAATACTCGAGGATGAGTGAAAATGAAACTTTTTCGTTTTCTGGGATTATCAAATCGGTAACTTTCTTTTGCGGTTTCAATACAAATAGTTATTTTTGGCGCACGCGTAGGAAAATCTTTTAGTTCCACCGCCAGGGGATGCATTTTGTTCTAACAAATTATCTCACAGATGTCCCCGCTGCTTACGATACCGTGTATAGCAGACGTGCTAGGTATGTGTTGCAAAATCTTTTACTTCCCTTTTTTACCACTAGGTGAAGCATTCTGTTTTCGGAAATAAACCTATTTCCGAACGAAACTCCGGCACACGTTTCTTCTGCTTACGGCGCGGAGTAGAAGGCATGCCGTGCACGCGAGAAAAATCTGGTAGTTTCACTTTCCACCGCCAGAGTGTACCACATCTATGTCTTAAATAATTAGATATATCTTAATTAGTTCATGTTAAGTTGAATGAAGCAATTCAATGAAGGAGGGAGTTTCGATCAGAGCATTAACGCGATATTTAAACTACAACCGGACCCCCCCCCCACCCCCCACCTCCCACATAATTTAACTAACGACATTAAAAACTCAGGAATTATCATTAACTTTCTAAACAGGAACAAAATGACTTGTTTTTTACATACGTTGTTAATTTCTGAAATCAAATACGTAAATGACGTATACATGAGAAAACTCTAAAAATCGCATAAAACAAATCGCAAAAATTCACAACTCGCTGTTCGAATTGCAATCAGCTGACGACCTTTTCATCTGCAAATCTCAACTGCCCGGTTGACTTTCAGCTGTGCCTACAATTCTATCAGCTACCAATCACAACTGCCCTCCAATGTGGATTGAGTTGTAGTGGGCGATTTGTGACATCATTTGAAACAAAAAACGCTGCAAAACAGGTACAAAAAATTAAAAAACGCATAAAAATTAAATTAAAAGAAAAAATCTAATAAAAAAATCGGGATAATAAATAATCCGCCCTTCCCTTTTAAAATTATGATTTTCTATCTGTAAAGAATTATCAACTTTCTCCATGCTAAAAAGATTTTTTAAAAATGACGATTCTGAGTGTATCTGAGGCTGAAATGGATGCAACCACCGAACCAATCAAGTATTCTGGGCAAAATTACTTAGTGTCGAAATAAATAAAAATTCGCCAAAAAAAATCAAAAATCGCTATACGAATTTCCCATAAACTTGATTGAAAAGAGGATAAAATTTACTATATTGGGCCAAAGGATTGGAACCGGATTCTGGTTACTAATGTGGGGAAATCGCAGCAAAACGTCAAAAAACACTAAAAATCGCATTTTTAAAATCATGAATTTTCATCTGTAAAGAATTATCAACTTTCCCCAAGCCAAAAAGAGAAAAAAAAAATAATAACGATTCTGAGTGTATCTGAGACGGAAATGGAAGCGCAACCACCGAACCAATCAAGCATTCTGACAAAATTTCTTAGTGTCGAAGGAAAAAATTCGCAAAAAATCAAAAATCGCTGTACGAATTTCGCATAAGCTTTATTGAAAAGAGGATAAAATTTACTATATTGCGCTAAAAGATTGAAACCGGATTCCCGTTACTAATGTGGAAAAATCGCAACGAAACGTGAAAAAACACTAAAAATCGCATTAAAAATTAAATTAAAAAAATCTATTTAAAAATTCCAAAATCTGGCTTCGAGGTGCAAAACTACATGCATAGAGGAACCTGCCCACCAAATTTTGTAGCTCTGCGTGCAGCGGTCTGTTTAGAACACAACCGAGAAACAGACACACAAACTTCCTTCTTCATTACTCGTATAAGTGGAGATAGAGAAAAATCGCTTGTTAGGGCTTGGTTTGATATTGGTTGAAGTGTGCCTCCTTGGCATATTGTAGTGTAATTTTCGTTTTGCAGTTTGGCAACAGTCATACTTATTATTATTATTTATTTATTTATTTATTTATTTATTTTTGCTTTGTTGTCTCTTTCGTATTGGACACATTTACTTAGCTATGTCGTTAGCTAATATGATCATTACTTAATGGTCATTACTTTTTATAAATAATGGTAAATATTTTTACTAATGTCAAGTATAATATTGACTATGTTTTTCCTTTAAGTGGTATTGTCCACACATTAATTCGGCTGTGTAGTCATCAACTGACTATGGTGACAATCCTTCAGATTTCAACTTGATGTAAATGTCCACATACATATAAAGTACATAGTTATTACAGTCTAATCTTATCGTTTTGCATTATTTTGAATGTGATACAGTCCCTTACAAAACACACAATTCACCTTATTCTTCACCTCTGAATTTCGATACATGTCTAGTTACAAAGAAAAGTTTAACATATCTGCGCAAAAAGCTGAGAGCAGAGCTTTACTGAATTGATGAGTGGCTGAGGTGAAAAAAGAAGAAAGACAAATTCCCCGTTGAAAAAGAAAAATATCGGGTATTTTTTCACGTTCAACTTAATTATAAAATAGCATTTTTTCCCAAATAACAAACTCGCCATCGATTTTTCCGTTGTTATAGATTGTTCTAAAAGGTGCATAGTTGTAAGCTTTCATGCACTTCGATATTTTCTTCAAATAATATCATCTTGTGAATTTCGATTCAATTTTCTGTAACACAAAGACTGTGGATTTTATTTTAATTCTGTGTTTTTATTCAAACTGTATGAAGCTTTCCGTAAACACAGGCAGATATATCGGCCATTTCTTCTGATCTCATTATATTATATACCATAGTTTTTTTTTTTGCTTTTTTAATAAATTGTGGGTATATTCACCGAAAATATAAGAGTTAAATAGATTATAAATTTATGTATCGGAAAAATAATTCGATTACATAGTGTCTTAATAAGAGTACCTGCGTATTTGATATGTTTTCTAATTAAAATAATAATGTGTAAAAAAAGTAGCCAGGTTGGATTGGAGAACATTCTTAAAATGGTGGTGTCATAGTGTGTGACCTATGTTTTTTGATAAGACCATTTTGATTTTTGCCTGAAAGAAATAGCAACCACTCTATCACTCAAATATACCAGAAAAATGTGCCATCGCGAAATTTGAGTGCATATATTACCGTACAAATATTACATTGGGAATTTTTCCAAACGGATGAGTTAGCGAGAAATTAAAAAAAAAAAAAAATTGTTCTTTTTTTTTTTTTTTTTTTTTGCTATAAGGGTTGGTCCTATAAAAAACTTATCAATATAACTGTTTTAGATATTATTAAGACGATTTATAATAAATTTAAGCGGATTTGATATCTTGGGAATGGACAAAGTTATGAATATTTTTCTTCTTAAACCCCACTTTTCTCCCCCTTGGGGCCACTTTTTATGATATCAAAAATCTGTCATACATAAATTTTCGGCCCTTTTTCTAGACATAATAATAACTTTAAACGGATTCGATACGTATCATAATTAAGAAATTATGGGTTTTTTCTGATTTCACAAAAAGCCCCCCCCCCCCTCCCCATTTCGATTTTGCCCATTAACGAACTGGACCGAGATTTTATGCCCCCTGATTTTATGTATCAGTTTGGAAGACTTGTGCAGAATTATTGACGCTATCGTGTCCAAAAAAAAGTGGCATAGATAGATAGATGGATAGATACAGTTTTGAACTGGGGGTGGTTTTGGGTTCTGGGAGTCATAATCGGTGTAGATCTGCAAAAATTTTTCAAAAATCCCAACTTAGGGGAGAAAGTAATAGGTAGTATTTCTTACGAAATCTACCTAATTGTCTACTCTCTCCCTAATTTGGGGAGGGTGGGAAATCCATATAAATATAAAATGAGTTTACTATTTCACAAACATCGTGGCAGTACTAAATACTTGCATTACAAATATTTCTTGATGAAAAGTGTACTAAGTGATTATACCGCAGCAGAGAAATTTGTTTTTGCGTTATGTGTAGTCTAGTATTAGAAATCAGCTTTTAAAGAACAGATAGAAGAGTCTAGAGTAATTCTAAATATCTATAACTTCACTGTAAAAAAGCAAATTCTTCTCAATCTAAGAAAATAAAATTAACCACGAAAAACGAAAATATACATTAACCTCTTCCGTGTTACTCATAATTCCGAAAAGCGTTCTTCATCTTTAGAAACCTCCGAAACCGATATATTTTTGAGATTTAAAGAAGCTTTTATAAAAAAGAAAGTTTGTTTTACTTCCACTGATTTTCGGGAACTTTTTCGAGCAGATTTCATACTGTATTCATCAGTTTCTCAAACCTGAATGTTGTTTTTCGGTTGCTATCCATTCTCAATGAAACATTTTCAGCTGCATAATTGAATTTATACATACAAGTGTAACAAAATAGCATTAATGTTACCAATGTTAACAGTTAATCTTAATGCTGTTCATTTATTATGTTTGTCTGCGTGTAAAACATGTTTGTTGAGCATGAAAATGTTTACTTGAAAATGGATATCACCCGAAAAACCTACATTACAGGTTGAAAAAACTGGTTAAGAACTGGAGAATTTTTACTGGAGAATTTTTCCGAACTGGTCCATAACTGGAAAATTTGTCCTACTAGAGACTTTTTCCTAAAATCAGTGGCAGCAAAAGAAACTTTGTTTACATAAATGCTTATTTAAATCTCGAATGTATATTGGTTTCTGAGGTTTCAAAAGCTAAAGAACTTTTTTCGGAATCGTGGTAACTCGGAAGAGGTTATATTACATTTCCATTTGTGGTTATATTATGTTTTGTTATATTAAGAAACATTTTTCTTTTATTTCATTACAGTGTTGGCTTTATTAATTTCTGAAATGTGAAGACATGTTAAGTCATTTTTTAACAATTTTTTTTCGTTCTGTTAAATCGAATAACTAACAATTGACGGATAGGAAATGGGTCTGATTTTCTTTCCATTCAAATAATTTAAATATGAATTTTGAATTATTCCTGAAAATTGTAATTTTTTTATGATAAAGGATTCGTTAAATTGAAAAATCTACGTAAATTGGCAAAATAAAATAAAATAATGCATTTTTTTAAAAATACGATTTTTTTAGAGCACTTAAAAATAGAAAATAATGTTTTTTAATCAAACGTCTAGAGTTCAAACAAACTACTCGGATGTGCCAATTCCAAATTATTCTTTTATCTCATACAGGTTTCAAACACATGAAAAACACATCAGTACCAATTAATATCAAGTTCTAACCGAATCTAAAGTTTTATTAAATTTCGTGCAGTAGTTCTTGACATATGACTATCGCTAAAATCGTGTAAATCCTTAAAAATGCAGCATAACAACGTTAGGATATTTACACCAAAACCTAATCAGCATCTAGTTATGGCGAAAGTCATGAAAAAAGTAGCATAGAAGCGCCACCTGTTGGGCTATTTACACCTAAGCGTAATCAGCAGCTATTTATGACAACGTCTAACTGAATCTGAAGTTTCTTGAAATTCTGTGCATTAGTTCTTGAGATATAGCTATCGTGAAAATTGTAAATAATGTAGCATAGCAGTGCCACCTCCTTGGCGATTTACACCAAAAACGAATCAGCACCAACTTATACCAAGGACTAACTCAATCTAAAGTTTTATTAAATTCCGTGCATTAGTTCTTGAGTTAGAGCGCCCAAAATTTTTTTGTCACATACACAGACACACATACAAATAAACAGACAGACATACTTACACTGTAAAACATTTGGTGTAACGTTACTCCATAAAACTGGAGGCAGCATTGCTGCCTCCAATCTTATGGTGGTATTTAACTGATATAACTGGTGTAACATTACACAGCTCTTGTGTAAGTTTACACCATAATATTGTGAAACATATCACAATTTCTGTGTAAGGTTACACCACAATTGCGTGTAAGCTTTCACAGTAATTGTGTGTCAGGTTACACCACAATTGCGTGTAAGCTTTCACAGTAATTGTGTGTAAGATTACACCACAATTGCGTGTAAGCTTTCACAGTAATTGTGTGTAAGGTTACACCACAATTGCATGTAAGCTTTCACAGTAATTGTGTGTAAGGTTACACCACAATTGCGTGTAAGGTTACACCACAATTGCGTGTAAGGTTACACCACAATTACTGTGAAAGCATACACGCAATTGTGGTGTAACCTTACACACAATTACTGTGAAAGCTTACACGCAATTGTGGTGTAACCTTACACAGAAATTGTGATATGTTTCACAATATTATGGTGTAAACTTGCACAAGAGCTGTGTAATGTTACACCAGTTATATCAGTTAAATACCACCGTAAGATTGGAGGCAGCAATGCTGCCTCCAGTTTTATGGAGTAACGTTACACCAAATGTTTTACAGTGTGTTCTATTTCAAGTCTTTAACAGGACCCACATAGTCATTTGATTCAATGTCAGACCATTTTCTGTGACATGGATGAGCACAAGTATTTTATATTTTAATTTATTATGTCCTATTTTCCCTTGCAATTAAATCACCAAAAAATATTAAGTTAACTTTTAGCTTTTACATCCTACAACTTCAAGATGTTCCTTATAATTCCTGAAGAGAGTTTCAGTAGATATTCAATAAACTCTGTAAAATCGAACGCCACTAAATTTTAGAACATTAGTATATATTTTCAAAAATGTTTGATGATCAAACTAACAATAAAAATACAATTTTTTTAGCTGGTCATATAGTATACCTAAGTTCTTTTAAGATACAAATTCCTTACAGCGACAGTTTTTTTTTTTTTTTTTTTTTTTCTTCTGACAACTTATCCTATCATTTCTTTTTTACATTTTGCTTTCAGTCTTTAACCTGAAACTTCTTATTTCCATAAAATGGGGGCATATAGGATCCCTTTTCCTACCTGCAATCTTAGTGTTAAAAATCTTTTGAATTTGTCCTGCACTACATTCATTTCAACACAGTTATTCTAATTGGTAAATGAATCATTAATTGCAATTTCTAACTGGGTGAAAAAGGTCTGGGCCAGGATTCAAACACGGAATCTCTTGGCTGAAGCTTCCAATGTTCTGCCAGTTGAATTTGGATGACTTAATTCACCCAGCTAACCTTATTGATCATAACATCTGGTCAGCTCAACAGAATAAATCGCAGGTAAGGCTGAATACGTAATTACACTAGATTAAGTTTAACGCAATTATTCTAATTGGTAAATAAATCATATTAATTGTAATTTTCCATCTGGGCTAAAAATGTCTGAGCCCAGTTGGAAAATTACAATTTATACTACTCTGTACTTAAGGGGAATCTTCACTCACTTGAAAACACTCGCTCGCTAATGTTAAACCTATAAATAATTTTAAAATATTCAAATTTGAACGAGAAATTCTAAAATAACCTGCCCATAGGTTTAATATTAGTGAGCGGTTGTTTTCAAGTGAGTCAAGACTCACCTTAAGTACTTATGCTATCTACGGTTCAGTAAACAATAGTAACCTTTAAGTTTTTAATAATTGGTTCAAGTACTTTGCTTCATGTATAGTTAAATACTAGGTTTTTAGTACCTGTTAGTTGATGTTGCAAATAAGGAAATTCTTCTTTGTTTTGTATTTACTCTGGGATATCACTATTATCCCATTCAATGAATTCTCGCTTATCGCTTCAGTGAGTGTTTACAAAGAAAAACAAGCAAAGGATTATGTTGAAAATAAAAGAACATTTTTACAGTGTATAACATACACCTTTATTTTTTGTTTGATGTAAATAACATGTACACTTTTCAAGATTATTTTCAATTAGAGTATAGTTAACCATTACTAATGAAAAAAGTAAGTGTGATTTTAATCTTTTCTTTCTTTCTTAAAAAAAAAAAAAAAAAAAAAAAAAAAAATCAAGGGATTAAAATCAGCATACTTTGTGTTGGAGGAAAAAACACTTAATTCTTATGGCAATTACTGGAAAATGATTAAGCTTACAAGAAATTGCAGTTGCTTGTGTCAACAAATATTCCTTCTTGAAAGTTATATAATTTTTTTCATATGCTAAACAAATAAAAAGGTGTTTTGTATATTTGTAAGACATGTATTCCTGTACTTCTGTGTTTCAAATAGAGAAAATAATCTGGTATATTTCTTTTATTATTTATTTAAATTATATAAGATTAATAGGATGCCTAAGAAACTGTAGTTTCCTCTAAATGTCTTTAAAAAAAGGCAAATTCAAAATTTTCTACATATTTTGGATTGTTTTTTCCTGTTAATTAACAGGTTCTCAGTCCACAGCCGACATATGGGCTGGCCGCCTAGTTAATAACAGATCATATTAAACTGGACTCAGGGTAAATAAAAAATGTTCATTTATAGTCTAGATGGTGGACTGTGAACCTGTTAAAAAAAACATTGTACTAGGGGCAGGTATGTCAAACACGTGGCCTGCCAACAATTATCTGTGGCCCGCGAAGCCTTTGGAATTTTACCTGTTTTTAATTTAGCTGTTAGAACATGCATGCTGAAAACACACTTGCACTAATCGTGGCAAACATCAGAAAGATATGTATATCAGTGTTACCAGCTTGGAGGACTTTTTTTAAATTCAGAATGCTACCACTATTTATGAAATTCTGCCATTAAATACACTGTAAAAAAATATTCTAAAATAGAACAAAAAATGACCCAAATTGGGTTGTAAGATTGCTGGGTGCAGCAATGTTTCAAACTGGGAATGTTTCTTAGTGGTCCAAAATGGGTAAAAAAATGTGTCCACTTTGGGTCTATTGCAGAACCCAAATTGGAATTCAGAGTTTAGCCAAAATGGGTAAAATTTCAACCCATTTTGGGTACATACACAACTCCAATTTGGGTACTGCAATAAACCTAAATTGGAATTCACAGTATACCCAAAATGGGATAAATTATTACCCATTTTGAGTCACAAAGAGACATTTCCCAATTTGGAACATTGTTGCACCCAGAAATCTTACAACCCAATTTGGGTCACTTTTTGTTCTGCCATAAATCCAAATTGGGCCCTTTCTTGTACCTGTTTCGAGTCAGAAAGAGAGAGACCTTTTCTGATTTGGAACATTGCTGCATTTAGATATCTTACAAACCAAATTGGTCATTTTTTGCGCTATTAAAAAAAAATAGAAATCCATAAAACATTAAAAATTCTGAAAATTTTTTACATAAAGCTTTTATTTTTTAATCTCTTATGGGGAAAATATTTTTTTTTTCACCTGTCTGAATAGAAAAAACCCATATATATATTTTAATGCAAATGTCCAAAATTTTAGGAAATCCCTGAAATTTATAAGAAAATATACAATTAAATTAACAAAAGTTTGTGATTTTTCAGAAAAAAAAAAAATCAAAAAGTTTGATTTTTTTTTAAATTCAAAACAATTTTAAAATTACACATTTTAAAGTAAAATAATTTTATTAAATCATTATAATTAACAATTAGAAAAACTCATTTAAATTTGAACAGTTGCACTTGAACGGTTTCAATTGTAAAAGTTTCTTTATCTAACACATTGCAGAATGAAACGGCATGCAAGACTTGTTCCATACAAAGTAAAAAAAAAAGTCTAAAATAAAAATTATAGAGTAATTTTAAATATAAAAGTGTCTAAATGTCGTAAAAATGGTTTCATATAATTACTCTGGTAGTGATGGTATTTTGAACTTTTGAAGGAATACTTTTCAAAAATTGGATAAAAAACATTTTTTTAATTTTATTTTTTGAAATTTGAAAGTAACATTTATATATTACTTTTACAAAATGACTAATAAGGGAATGAGATTATAGCAAACATGGAATTGCCCCCCTATATATTCAAATTGCCCCCCTGTGGGGCGTACTTCTCGCCCCATATTGGGAACCATTATTTTAGAGTGAAAATGGAGAATAAATTAAATTCCCAATATTTCTGTTTTACTGTTTACACTCACCGATCTATATATCCAAAAAAAAGTTTCAAATATAGTAATAAAGAATAAAAATATATTCCTTAAGTACAAATTAATGACAAAATTTTTTTTAACATTTTATGAAAATATTAGTTTTTTAGAAGAGAGGAAGGGAAAAATAAAAATATTAGGAAATAAGTTTATTAGGAAACTTATTCAAGATATTGGCCATTTCAATGTTTGTTTGTTTGTTTGTTTGTTACCTTCAATACTGCAAAAAATGTCTCAAGAATGGTTATTACTATTACTCAATATTTAAATAAATTTACACAATATTTTAAAACTTATTCATAAATTCAAAAAGGTATATTAAGAGTAAATTAAAACATGATTTGAGTGCACGAACAGTTCTTAATTTTTTACGAAAAAAAAAAAATCGTGTGCATTACATAATAAAATGTTAATCACTTAAAATAATAGATATGTATATAAAGCTTAAATGCAATATTTACGTATATAATATCAAGGTTCGCACACTTCATTAAAAACTGCCTTGTTTATTCACAGAATTTACAGTATTTTTCTTAAAAAAAAAAAAAAAAAAAGCAAAACTGTTAAAAAATTATGGTATAACTGCGAGAACCCTTCATTATAATAAAATGAATGTAAATTTAATTAATAAGTGCAAAAACAAACTCTTTTATTCAATAAATCAGATAAATTTTGTAGATTACTAAAACAAAACATTTTATTAATCAAAAATTCTACAATAAGAATGAATTATATAACAAATTATTTAAAATAATAGTGATACAAACAAATAATAAGGTGCTTCAAAGGTAAATTTGTGAGATACTTCATTATATTCTGCAAATAGTCATTGCTATCTGAAATTAAAACCATAAGTAATCAATTAAATTGAAGACTCTACATGATGGGAAACATGCAAATACTTTACATCCTTAAAAAAATGGTAATTTTTTAAATATCAATTAAACAAAAAGGAATTTACTTTTAAAAAAAAACTACTACATTTTATTTTTTAGTTATTAAATTGTATACTTCATACCTTTCCTTACACATCCAATATGTAAATTATGATACAAGACTTCCAGTTTATATTTAATTTTAGATACTTTTTATGTATTAGGAGCTGCGCATTTATAAATTTAGGAAGGGGCGAAGTCTGGCCCTTAATATCATAAGCTATCTTCAGGAAGAGGTGGGGGTCTCTTTAATACCTTTATTATTTTTTATCTAACCAACATCTTATTTTTTGTGACTTTCTCTTTACATCAAGAGTTTTATCTATTTTTATGAAAATACAAAGTTATTAATAAGAATTAAGCCATTAAACGATTTCAAAGTAATTTTATTACAAAACAGGAAATACCCTCAACATCCAGCATTTAAAAAAAAAAAAAAACTGTAAAAAAAAAAAAAAAAAGAATTTTTAGACATTGATAACGATATCATTAAAGGAAAGGGGAGGGGGCGTCTACAATTATCATAAAGTCAGAAACGTTATGTATGCAATGTACTGCCAATTAACTCTATTTCATATAAACAAAGATTGTATTTAGGTATGGACCATATGACAACTAAAATTAGAGGGGAAGATAAAATTTAAGTCAAATTGAGAATATTCTCTTACTTGTGAAATTTTTTTTAATGGATTAAATGTTGGAATTAGTATTCAGTTACTTTGTTAAAAGCCTTGGGTGTGTTACAAAAAAAAGGCGAGGTTGAATATGGCAGGAAAAGCAAAATTTTCAAAAGGCACTTTCTGGCAATCTTTATTTACATTTTTAAATCTCATCAGATTGTTAAATCTTTATAAGTAGATTTAAGAGTTTTTTTGCACAATCAGATTGAAGTCAGTTCCTTACTCTAGTAATATATAAATCGCAATGCCCATTGAACTAGTTTGCCTTGTGAACACATTTCTTCTTTTTGCAACATAGTAGATTCCCTGAAATCCACACATCATTTCAGATGTAAACAATGCAGTTTTTTTTTAATTTTTATATTATTCTGTAAACATTTTAATATCGAATTCTAGTTAATATGATTAAACTCTCATGTTTTCTCATGAAGGAAGCATAAATTTATTTCTGAAGAATTTCAAGGTACTTCTGATATCAGTGGCAATATCTTTTTAACAAATACATTTATGTATTAATCAAGCTTTTTGGTTATTAAGTATGGCTAAATATGAAATTAAACTTTGTTATTTTAAGTTATTTTTTGTTATTTGCATAAGTCTAAACTTACAACGTGTATGTGTATGCTAACCAACCCAAATAATTCATACATACACTGTTAATTCCCACATACACACAGAGTTTATATAATCTTGACCGCATAATGTCTCAAAAATATTAAATGTCAGCATTATTAACCATTCAATGGATAGTATTGGCAGTTTACTTCAAGAAAATTATTCGTACGGCCAATATAAAAGCTGAAATATCTGCCCAAATCAGGTCTGGCATAAAAGCTAAAAGTTCAGCTTAGCCCAATTTAATTTCTAACAAAATATGCCAATATTCAGAAGGAACATTATCTTATAATTAAAATTATTAAAAAAGTATATTTACTTGTGACGCAAGCATGGATTTTATTTATATATATATTTTTTATTCATGGAATACAGAATAACAACATTAATGCCTACTTAAACAATTACATACATCACACAGATTTTAAAAAATGAAATGGATAATTACATACAAATGAAGATTCAGTACGAAAATCATTGCAGTTTAGAATGAAGTAAAAAAATGATAAAAGAAAATTATAATTTTAAAAGATCTACAAAAAGAAGAAAAATAAAGTAGATATTCAAATTTTTACTTAATTTATTAACTAAATTTCTAACGATTTTGGTAAACAAATAAGCATGGATGGTCACAAATATCTTATACAGTAGAGCGCCAGTAATCCGCGAACCTGTAATCCACAATCAATTTATGAATGTAAACAAAGAAATTTAATTCTTGAAAAATGCTTCCATGGTGACAAAATTGAAATTTTTTTTCACCAATGTTAACATTTTTCTTATCTTTATGTATAGTATTAAATATCATATAACATTCTTCTTTATAGTTTAAAATGAAAGCACATTAAATTAGTATATTATTTTATATATTCATTTTTTTCATACAATACTTGTAAAATACAATTTGAGCTTTTGTGATTTTTTTTTATGATAAAAAAATCCTTACTTAGACACTATATTTTATAATTTATTTATTGTTTCATTAAATCGTAATTATAAAATTGAAAAACACATTAAAAAAAAATACATATATATTGCTTTTGAACTCTTACTTAAAGATAAAATTCAACACTATAAACCAGATGTCTTAAAACAGACAACAATAAATGCTATATTTAAAAATATAAAAAATATTTTTTACATAGTTATTACTTTATATATTAAAATGTGTAATTTATTAATTTTTTAGTATTAGAAATCTAAATTTGTTCAAAATATGAATTTAAAAAAATGTAAACAAAGATTAAATAGACATGGGCCTGTAATCTGCACAACACTTGGAACCAAGCTTTGCGGATTAGTGGCTTTCTACTATAGGTGCAGATTCACGGTCGCCAGTCGCCACGTGGCGACTAATTTTTTTGCTGTGGCCACTAACTTTCGGCGTTTAAGTCGCCATGTGATTTAAAAGTAATCAATTTCTGGTATTCCCAGTCACCATCGTGAAATGTTGATATTTTTTTGAAAGATTAAGGCCAAAACACATAACAAACATTATTATCTTTTAATAACATTTCAGAATGATATGTTTAACACAGCAAACTATTAAATATATTCGAATAGCAATGTTATTCGTAACAGTTTGAATCTGATAACTTTACATAGACTGTGATTTAAATATATATATATATATATATATATATATATAAACAAATGTTTGAAGTGTGTTTTGATTTTTATACTGCAAAATAATCTCACAAATTCGGATTTTCTTTCATATGTACTTTTGTCTGGCAAAATCCAAATAAGAAATATTATTTTTCTGATATTCCCCGCTATCATGATTGCTTAGCTTATACATATTTTTTTTTAACCGTATCTTTCCCAACTTTCTTCTGAATGTACATGATTTAAGATTTAATTAATATTCAAATTTTGTTGTACATATGTTTATACAAATTACTTTACACTTTGGATTCTTGAGGTTTAAGTTTTTTACCCCGTATAAACACTATTGTTTTTATGCGTTTGTTTTACAATTGTGGCCACTGGATTTTTTGGGTTTAGGAGCCACTGGCTCCTTACAAATTTTGGGAATCTGCACCTATACTTTCTACTGTATTAAAATTTCCCGATATCTCCAGGTCAGCATTAAGATAAAATTTTCATAGATAATTCTTTTCAGAACACTATTCTGATTCATTATTTAGTGGATATTAATAAAACCACACTACAAGAAACTAGAATCATACATATAAAAAAAATAATTTCCTTTTTCTAGGAAATTATACTTCAAATATCAATTTATTCAATTTTCAGGGAGACTTTCAATTTTGTCCGAAAAGTTTGTGCTGGTTGAGAAAATCAATTCATACTGGAAAGTTCTATCATTTAATTATTAGACATTGATTCCTATATCTAATGCCTAATAATTAACAGGAAGAATTTTCCAGTATGAATTGATTTTCCCAACCGGCATGAACCTTCCAGACAACCTAATACTTCACATTAAAATTTTCTGATTATTTCAGCTTAGTACTAAAATTTTCATAATGATGCATATTTTGTTAGAAATAACATCACTTTCATGCATACAGTCATAATTTAGTAAAGTAGATATTTAAAACATGTTTTCTTAAGAGCAAAGTACAAATGATTTCACTTTTCAAACTGTATATAGTTTAAACTATATATTCTTTTAAATCAACAGCTAACCAAAAATGACAATGTTTATTTTTATATTTATTGGATCTGTAAAAAGACATGAAGTTCTGCTGACTACTTTCAAAAAGAAAAATATTGTGGTCAACTTGAGAACGATATTCCAATTTTAAAGAAATCTGTCATTTTTTGTTTAATGAGAATACAAAAAAGCACAAGCAGACAACATTGAAATATAAATTTAACAATTATGGTGCAGCTTGCATATTTGCCTTGCCTGTAGTCCAACATTTTTTTTTTCTCCTTTTTTTATTTCTTGGTACAAAAAACTTGTTTTCACCAAGTAGTAATTGTTGCCAAGTGGTCATTTATAACCGTTTTTGGCTTACAAAAAAATTTTAAATTTTGGAAAATATAGAGATTAAAACATAAAAAAAAGCAAATGAAACAAAATCAAGCAATTTTAAACAGAAATATAGGTATTACGAACATTACTTATAATGGAAAAAAAAGAAGGAAGGGAGTTTAACGCCCAAATAGTAAATTAAATACATAAATATACTGCGATTAAAAAATATAAATATTGATTTTTTTTCAAATATAAGGTTTTTACTTGCTTGAATTATTGCCATAAATTTAGAGTTTAACAAAAAGACTATTAAAGCATAAAATAAACAGAAAGGTAGCAAACTCCATAAAGTTATTGTTATAAATTTTCAAATTTCTAAAAAAAAAAAAAAAAGACGAGATTGTGGAGGGTGTTAACGAAAAACCGGTAAGACATAAAAATTCATATTATTTGATATTAAAGTATCAAAATAAAGCAAAAATTCGCATTTAAAAAGATAAAAGTTTAAAATCTTTCAATTTTTTTTTTTTAAACATATAAGTGATAAAAGATGCTGTCCAAACAGTTAATGTGCATAAAACGAGCAAATGATAAACATCTAAAAGTTCCGGGATTAAAATATTTAAAATTTTGAAAATAAAGCGAAAATTTGCATTTTAAAAGATAAATTATTAAATGACTCAAAAATAGAGTTTTTAAAAACACGCAAATGATAAAAAATGTCACCATGTGCTTAAGTATAAATTTAATATTTGAAAAAAAATTGGGGGGGGGGGGAGAAGGATCACAAAATATAAAAATATTAATGTATTTTTTAATACAAAATTAAAAATCAAATATCAATAAAAACACAGAAAGATACAACCTGATAGGTGAACACACAGCAAAGTAGAGAAATTGCTAACTACACATGTAGAAAATCTGAGGTTGCCAAAACACTAGAGTTGTCAAGGTCGCACCATCACCAACAAAAATCGCCAAAAAAATGACAGCTGTTCCTGGGCAAATACGGTAGGATAGACAAAATTATACTATTAAAAGCTGTATGTTACAAATAAATAAGAAAATTGGGTACTTTTTGGTTAGCCGGACGCCAGTGATATATGTACATATACAAATATATATGTGATATGCATATATGTATATATATATTCATACATATGTGTATACATATATGTATGTATACATATGTATATGTGTAAATATATATGTATATATTTGTGTATATATACATGTAAATATCTCACTGGTGCCCGGCTAACCGAAAATTGTTTAGATTTGTTTAAAAAAATGGTACAACATAATATCTGGGACAGGATTCACTGTGCCAACAATAGCGTCGAAAATATTAATTACAGCAACCCTTATTTTTTTCTTCTTTATAAGTGCATAGTTAAAGACAGTTGCATAAGTATTTATATATATAGATATAACTATATATGATATAGCAAAAGTATAAAATATTATATTCATTGATACAAAGTTTATTTATATTACGTAATATTTATACTGTATTCATTCTGATCTGGTGTATATAACAAATCGCTGGAAATAAAATTACCATGGTTGATATCATTTATTGCTACAAACTCAATCTATTTTTATGTATTTAATAAAAGCATACTTCTAAATTATCATTTTGTATTATTTTAGTTTATATTTGTATTATTTAACATTTTTAATGATTTTATATATTTATTACATGTACATTAAATTATTATTTTGAACACGATTGGGAACAATAACTAAATTGGTGATTGACAATCATTTGTGGCAATTTATCTGCCTGGCCCGGATAATATGTAAGTACCCAAAAAATTATTAGCCTTTAAATGCATCAAAATGAAATAATCTATCTTTGAAAACAAAATTGTTATCATATTACTTATTTACGTTATTTTAAGAATATATTTAACCACTGTTACATACCATCATGCTGTTTTCTAGGTAGTATAAACTAGGGTTGGGCAATTTGCCGGCAAAATGGTATTTTTGCCAGGACAGTGGCAAAAACTGGAAAAAACCTGGTAAAAACCGGCAAAAATTGGCAAAAACTGGCAAAAAAGGGCTGGATTTAATAAATATAATAAAATAATATAATTTTGTATATATTATAATTGAGACTTAAATCAGAATATTAATTACATATTTCCCTAATGTTAATTTGATTAATTAAAATAATTGTCATTGGTAATATGAATAAAAAAAATATCAATCATAATCAATTTTGTAGATAAATTTATGTGATGGTGACAGGTAAAAACTTTTTACTTTTGTCAAATTAATGTAGTAATGTTACCTTTAAAATGAATATGTATTAAAAAAAAATTTAAATCAACAGTTTCTACATTTAAAAAATCTATAATAAAAAACAATATTATTGCATAAACATTTGCTAAATCAATCTTCATTGTATCTTTATTTGAACCTTTAGGTATAACTTTTACAAATACTGTATAGAAGTAAATGGTACTACTTGATTATCCCGTCGACCAATTTCGCCAAATTAAACAAATCGCCAAACTATTTACCAAATTATACAAATGAAAAAATATTGCCATTCTAAAATTTTAAGTTAGGAAAATGAATGAATTTCACTTAAAAAAAAAAAATCTAAATAATACGGTTACTTTAATGATAAAGTTCACTCATGTCGTAACGACACAGCAAATATAAAATTTGATTTAACCAGATTATTTCTGTCAAAATAATACTAAGAACAGTTTAATTTAATAATTCTGCATTTAAACACGTAAACTATAAGCAAACAGATATTTTTAAGATATTGAATTTGTCAATTAGTTGTAAATATTTTAAGTGTAATAATCAAATTTATTAAGGAACATAATAAATATCAATGATAACGGAAGATTGTAAAAAATTCAATCCTCTTTATTTAGTCAAAAAATGCAGAAAAAAAAACTATAAAATGTATGTAAACATTAGATATAGGCTTGAAGTAAATACAGAAAAATAAAAATATTTTGTGGACAAAAAATTGTGACGCCAGTTGAAACTAATCTGTTATATATTTTTTCTTTTAATATCATGAGGTAATCATTTATTGACATAATTTTCATTTTAAATAACGAAAGAAAAAACAAATTAGTAAAACCTTAATAAAAATTCAAATATAAATTAAAATTCACATGATGATGTAACAAACACATGTAATGTGTTTAATGTCAAGTGAAAATGACATTTACAATGATCCATAATTGGCATTTAATCTTATAGTTTGACGATAGTTTTTTGGTCGACGGGATAATCAAGTAGTACCAAGTAAACTTTTAAAATTCCTACAACTTTTTTTTTTTTTTTGAGGGGGAGGTTATAAAAAAATGCACATGGATTGGATGAAAATAATATGTATAAGAGAGGGGAGGGTACAATGATTTTAATTGATTATTTAATGTTACAACAAATATAGGCAAATTAATCTTTTAGGTAATTTTTCTTACCATTTTCCTCATTGTCATTATACATGCTACAGACTTGAATTTTGATTTGATCATAGGAAATGAGAATGAATTATCTTGCAAAAGGTTTTTTTTTTTTTTTACTTTGTAACTTCAAATAACTGTTGTTCTCATAGCATAGCAAAATTTGTAAGTGTTATTTCTCTCTCAGACTTTGCTACAAAATTAACTGAAGCATAAGGATTGATTGTTTAATAATTATGAGAGTTTAAACCAAAGCCAGTAAGTTATTTACTTGAAAGTAAAACTGATTACTAAAGTATTTTACTAAAAAATACAATCTACTTAGACTAACTGTTTTAATGATGCATTGAATATTCTAAGGTAAATAAAAAAATTAAATTACGTATTATTAGAGTTGAAATTATTAAAAATTAAAATATAATAATTACATCGCTGTAAATAAAACATACCTATTTTTGCCACTTTGGCAAAAAGTGGCAAAAATGTATTTTTGCCAGGACGGTTTTTTCCATGGTTTTTAACACCTTTGGCAAAAACGTGCCAACCCTAGTATAAACCATAAAGAACAGGAAGTGTTCATTTTTTCAAATTAAGAAAAGATAATTTGCTATGACAGAGCCTAACAAATGATGGTACTTTTTGGCTAGCCGGGCGCCAGTGAAAATATATATATATAAATATATATATGTATTTCACTGGCGCCCAGCTAACCAAAAAGTATCCAAAATATAAATATTCGGTACTTTTCGGTTAGCCGGGTGCCAGTGATATATGTGCATATATAAATATATATGTATATGCATATATATGTATATTCATACATATATGTGTGTACATATATGTATGTATATATATGTGTACATACATATATGTGTGTACATATATGTATGTATATATATGTGTATATATATATGTACCTATATCACTGGCGCCCGGCTAACCAAAAAGTACCAAATATTCTCTTTATCACTTTAAGCAACTGTATTTTTCAAATTATTAAATTAAAGTTATGTACAGGTCTTTACAAATTTGATAAAATCTAGTAGCCAAATGAAAAGTATTGCTACCCCTCCTCCTTGGTCATTGATTTTATCGACAAAAGTTTTTATGAATTAATTGATAAAAAATAACAAGCATAGTTTAGAATTATTAGTTACATAGTTTAGAAAGATAATATAAACCAATTCATTTTCTAATGAAACTTATTCAAATTATGGTTCTCTTAGAAAAAAAAAAAAAAAAAAAGAAAGAAATACAGTAGAGTCTTGAAAATCCGCAAAACTCCAAAATCTGCTTTCATTGCAAAATGTAAACAATGAAATTTGCAGTTAAGAAGTAATCTTATAATCTTTGCTCCAAATATTATTGAACAAAAATAAAATTATTTTTTACGTAAATTTATTTGAATAAATAATATATATAATGGCACAAGATATTACACTGTTTGTATTATAAATTGCCAACAACTCTTTTCACACCCTATCTTAAAACAAACACCTGAAAAAAAATACGGGGTACGAAATTCTTTAAGAGATGGCAAAGTTTAAAAACGTAACTATAATTTATTGAAAACATAAAAAAAGCTAAGAACTTCAATTCAGCTAAACATTCTCTCAGGTTTGTATTTTTGTGAAAACTTTTTGATGTTCTTGATACAGCAGAGTTGCATAGACAAGCAAGAAATAATGACTGTTTACAGGATGCAAAAAAAAAACTTCATCAAGAAAAAGGGAAAATTCTGAAGCAAAAAACTATACAAGAAATGTTCAAAAGGTGTAATAAAAAATAATTTTTTGTATATTAAAATAATATGCAAGTAAATTAAAAGTATTCAAGTTTTGATTTGTTTAAATTGAATTATTACGTCGTCTTCTAAATGGACACAGGTAAGTTGAAAAAAAAATCATTTAATCCAGAAAACCAGAATCTGCAAAACTCTAAAATCCGTAAAATTCTAAAATCTGCACAGCCTCTGGTTCCAAGCTGTGCAGATTTTGGAGACTCTACTGTACTGTAAAGGCTGAATTAATCGGCATGTTCAGATTCAAATGTCCAGATAGCTGAATGCTACAAAATCTATATCTACTAAGGAAGGCATCGATGAAATAGTGAAGCAAGAAAACAAGTTTTTGCCTATTTTTCTGTGGAAGTCTCAAAAATTTCTGATTTTATTATTTTAAATTTACACTTGATGAACTTATTTTTGATAATTTAAAAATAAAGGTTAATTTTTTTGTTTGAATATAGTTTCTAAGTTTATTTTTTAAAGTTGGGGAAGGGGGAGGAGGAGAAAAATGCCATTTGTGCTTATTTCAAGAAAGCTTGGGTCAATTTGTGTACAAAAAAAAAAAAAAAAAAAAAAATTAAGAAAAAAAAACCAGTCTATAACTGAATTGCCAGATAAAAAAAAATTTGCAACCAAAAGTGCAACCATATTTGCAATCCCTGGTTATGTAACATGTACCAATTAGATAAAGATCTCTAACTAATCAATTTGTTTAAAGGTTTAGCAATTATTAGTACATTCAATTGATGAATAGATATATATTCAGGTACTTTTCCAATATAGGAGCCTTGGCGAGAGTAGGAAATTTTACAACATATTTCTTGGCAACCTATTCATTGTTTTCTATACACAAGTAATTTTTTCAATATTTTTACAATTTAATATAAAAAAGCCATTTTTCTATTTTTGTATACACACAGAAGTGATATAATATAAAAAACAATACATATAAAATAAAAAGTTATATGTAAATATTTCAATATTAGATGATGCAAAAATATAAAAAAAATTTCATAACTCATAACTGAAGTATACAATGTATTGGAATGAAAACAATACAAATTTCAATAATAAAAAAAAAAATTAAAACTGGACAGAATTTAACTGTATTATAATTTTTTGATTTAAAATGTAAATGCAAGCCGCTGTGTCCCCACCTTGAATAAACCAAAAATAATTTGCATATATTTTTACACCTTCTTAAAGTAATATATATTATATATACACTATATACAACTATAAACAAGCATAAAAGTTTGGGGCTGTACATATATAATGTTATCAACTTTTTGATATTATATGTTTTTTCAAACTTTTCAGAGAAAAGGAAATCTTTAGTTAATTAAATTTAGAAATTCAGTAAGAGGCAATGCCCCAACCCCCCTCCGCATTCCTATTGGCACTCAAAGACAGTTCATTAGTTGCAATGTTGAACGAAATGTTAGTTGTAAAATAATATGGCTGATTTTTTGTTTTTATAAACTTGGGCTCTTGGCCAGTGCTGATCGAAGGATGTTGCAAGACAGGGAGGGAGAGAGGGGATGATCTGCCAGAACTATAAAGTGTGCCTTCCAGAACTTTTCAAATTTTAGAATTTTTTTTATTACTCTCAAAGTGCATTTTGAACCCCCCTTCCCGACCCTTACGATATCATACATTAACATCCCTCGAAGAGCCCCCCAACCTCCTCATGATATGGCTATCAGTATCCATTTTTTTTTCAACTTTATTTTCCGTTTGCAGTTATATACAAATATGGTTATACATTTATTATTCGCATACTTTGCTTACTCAAATGGAGAGAATAAGTCAATAAAATATCACTATTATATATGAAATGAAATAACTTTATATCAAATAACACTTAAAAGAAATAGTTACTATTTAAAAGTATTTAAATAATATAGGTGTTTGTTACATAATGCATTCAACAGTAAGTAATAACTTTTTTTACACATGTCTCCTGCACGGGTAGGGGGCAAGCAGAACTTCTTATCAACAAAATAGATCAACAACATTATTTCTGTTTTCTTTACTATTAAACAAGTATCATTTACATCATATACACATTTACACATATGACAGAAGAATAGGGATGTCAAACGTAGGGGTATTCCATATTTTTTAAGGAAAAAAAATGGTATAATCATTTTATGATTTTAATAACTTTGTAATTTCATAAAAACAGTTAACAGTACAAAAAAGAATATTTTGATAGAAAGAAAAAGTTATTAAAAAAAAAAAAAGAGAAAATTTTGGTTGGATAAAAAAATAATAACGATATCAAATACAACCCCCCCCCCCCCCCTCCTAAAGTGATAACGTTATATATGTACATGCCATTTTTTAGGTTTGTTTTCATAGATGTTTATATATAATCTAGCAAGAAATCTCACTTTCTGAAGTTCGAATAGCACCAAGCTTTTCAAAATAACATCAAGGTCCCTAGACCTTTCTGTGAAAGAAAGTTTATTAAACAAAATATTAATAAGAGCAAAAAACAACCAAGAACTGGCAACCAGATAAATCAGTTAAACTTTGTAGCGCAAACTAAAAAGTCACCTAAGATTTCAGTGGCAGCCTTCGCCAATATTTTTAGCAAATGCTTGTCTTGGCTAAGGGGCCGCTGGATTGAACTAATCATAATTAAATTTGAAATACATACAATAGAAGAAATAAAATTACTTACCTTTTAATACTGAGCTATTTCCATCCTCGTTGACATTAAAATTATCGTGAAAATCAGAATTACGACACGGACACGACGCTTGTTTGTTGTTCCTCCCGCGTTTTGTTACGAGGCTGACAACGCATGCGCTCGAGATTTGAACGGAAGTGGAAGTCACGTGCGCATCTTTCTCTTTCTTTCATCTTTGAACAGCGCATGCGTTAGATTTTTTTTACTTACTTTTTGGGGAAAGAGGGATTTTGGAATGACACAATCTCAATCTAAATGGATGGTTGAAGATATTATTATGGTTTTATTAGTAACACGGTTTTATGGATTGTCTTTAAATGTTTTTCGGGTTAGATTTTCACTCTTTTGTGTCGGTTTATATTGAAAGTCCTTGAATATTTTTCAAATGAAAGAAAAATATATATCTAAATATTAAAAGTGTCTACATTTGTTCATTTTTATACAAAAAATATAAATTTTATTCATAATAGTACTAAAATTTAGATTCATTTCAGTCACTTCAAATAGGCGTTTTTTTTTTTTTTTTTTTTTTTTTTTGGGGGGGGGGGGGGGGGGTGGAGTTTCGGTTTGGATTGACTTTAAGCAAAAATTTTGAGTTTGGGGTGGTGGTCATGTACAGCCCGACACGTGCAGGACAGTATGCAGTGGCATAGGGTGGTCTATGAGCACCCCGGACGGGGAAATGGAAAGTATTGGGCCTCTGCTTTGAGACTATAGTAGATTCTTATGTTATATATATTTTTTATGCAGCAACATTATCTGTCTGACAACATGCGTTTGTCAAATAGTATAAATATAGTTTTCTTTATTTTACGTCAGGGATGCCGTCTCTCCCTAACCCCGTGTTTAGTATCATTTTTAAAAAATATGAACGTATTAAAAAAACAAAAAACAAAAAAAAAACAGAACTAAAATTATCTTTTGCGAGGAGGGGGGGGGGGAGACGTTCAGAGGAAATTTTTAGTTAATTAAATTTAGAAATCAAGTAAGAGCCACCCCCCCCCCCTTCCTGTCGGCTCCCACGGACAGTTCATTAGTTGCAATGTTGAACGAAATGTTAGCTGAAAAATAATATAGCTGATTTTTGCTTTTATAAACTTGGGCTCTTGACCAGTGCTGATTTAAGGATGTGGCCAGCCCAGGAGGGGAGAGGTGGGGGGTGATCCGCCAGAACGCTAAAGTGTGCCTTCCGAAGCTTTTCAAATTTTAGAAAATTTTTATTATTCTCAAAGCGCATTTTCTTCCCGGAACTGCAACCCCCCCCCCCCCCCCGTCCATCCGAAATAAATGTCTTAATTCATCATTGAACATGCGTTTTCTGATTAGCGTTTTGAATGCGTTCGGTTAGAAGCATGTGTTTTGTTTGCTATTCAAAGTTATGCCCGAGATGCATTTTATAACATATTTTCAAACACCTGGGAACGCATTGAGCATATGAGAAACACATCTTGACACCTCAAGTGTTTTTAAATGTGTTGTATTATGAGTAAAATGTGTTTCAAGGATTTGCAGTGTACTAATGGCTATTTACAAAATTTCATTTATTTTTAAGGTTTTAAGACACGTGTCCTTTACTGCAATGCTTAATTAGTCAATTTCCAGTAACGGACATGTGATTTTAGTAATATTCATAATTCATAAAATCTTTTTCACTTAACTGAAAACCCAAGTAATCAAATTTAATTGTTAAACTGCACTTAGCAGTATGTAATAGCACCAAAATTTTTATACATAGCTGCTTTTAATTAATTTTGTGTGGTTAATAAAATTTTCAATATTTTAATAAAATTATTTTTTTTATAACTCTGCCTTGCATATTTTATAATCTGGCAATCAATAAAACAAATCAGGAAGAAGGAAATATTGTTTAAGGGCATAGAAAAAAGAGGGGCTCAATCCCTTTCTCAAAAAAAAAAAAAAAAAAAGCTGTTAAAAATTTATTATTTTCTGTCTTAAATGTTTGCTTATTCACCTCCGACAGAAAAACAAAAAAAAATGTAATTTTAATTAAATTTACAGTAACAATGAAACTAGTAAATCTGCAGATCAGTGGCCTCAAACGTCAGTTCAACAATTTTATTTAAAATTATTTTAGGTATTATTTAAAATATTCAATCCGCAGTATCATTTCTTTTATATTTGTAATACTAATTACTATAAATAATATATCAAGTAGTTTCGGGTAGTTTAACTGTTAAAAATAGAGTGAATTATACGAATATATGTAAAACTATTCCAAAACTTTTTTTTTTCAAATTTTTTTATACCTTTAACACTTCCCCCCCCCCCCCCCCCGTAAACACACACACACACACCCTCACACTCTCTTAATCTGATGAATCAATATTCAAAAATGGCGAGCAGTTGCAGCGTCCTTCACGTCTATCGTATTTATTTCTTCCTCGCTCATATTGCTTGTGACTATATTTATCATTGCGCATGCGTTAACATTGCGCTACGTCATCCGTCATGCATGAGGGGGGATGTTCCACAGCCTTTGTGGAAGATTACTCCAGCAATTTGAGTTTTTCAAACATCAGAACGGCTTACTCTAGAATTTGTGTAATGTTACACACAGAAACCATGGTAAACTTACACAAATGTTTTACAGTGTACATACACACATTTTCTAAAAACAGACAAATCGTGTTCCGGACCCTCTGAAACGTGTAAATCAGTCGAAAACCGGAAGTCGAAAATTTTCATGAATCTAATACTTTCTTCCTGTAACGATAGAAGAAAGTAAGAAGCATGAGGCGCTGAGTAACATTTTAAACACATCCAAAATAAATTTTAATTTTTAATTTGCTTTATACTAAATCATTATCGATAAATTTTATTAAAAGTAATCGATTTATTAGTTCTGAAAATGCTAACAAATTGTATTATAATCGAGAACACACAACTGTACAAGACTTAAGGAAGTGAGTGAAAAATTCGATAAGAAAATTAAACGTTTATACTGTTAAAAAAAAAAAAAAAAAAAAAATGAGAGCCAGACCGCCAGTAAAAACTGTTTGTTTTACGGGAAAAAAATCTGTATTTATTACGAACTTTTTGTTACTTTAGATTTGTAGATTTAACAGATTTTGTCTGAAAAATTCGTAATAAATACAGATTATGTCTATAAAATAAAAAGTTTTTTACTGGCGTCCTTGTTGACACTTTTTAACACTTTCCAACCTAGTTGAAAAGTGTTTATGACTTCGGTTTGTCTGCCGTCTGTCCGTGCTCTAACTCCCGGAAATATGCTCGGATTGCTCTGCAATTTTTATATGTTTTAGTCGTTATCTATAGCATGTTTCCTATTTCAACGGAAGTGTGTAGCACTTATAGTTTTTTTACAGGGACACTCAAAAGAATTCCGTTACATTGCGGTCTATGGGGAAATCATTTGCGGTTTATTTAAATAATGTTTCACTATTTTAAACGCATTGAAATTTATATATAACACTAAGGTGCATTACAAGAGGCTTACTACAGAATATTGTGTGTATAGCAGTCATCGTTCATTTACAGGGACACACAAAAGAATTCTCTACTCACTCAGAAAAAAGTTCTGTTGAATCAACAAAAATTTGGCTGACCCAACAAAACTTTTTGTTTGAATATGGGTCAATGGAAATTTTGTTTGAATCAACAAAAAAAATACTGTTGATTTTTTTTGCAATTCCTTCAATCTTCAGCAAAAAAATGTTTTGTTAATTCAAGTAAAGTGGTTCAATTTTACTTGAATTAACAAAATTTGTTTTGTTACATAGATATATGCTATGTGTTATTTTAACAATCTATTTTCTTTTTTCAACAAAATATATTTTGTTTGTTTTACGAACTTGTTTTGTTTAGACTACAAAAACTTTTGTTAAATAAACCAATCAAAAAATGCAATTTTAGCTATTTTTTAATTCATTTTCAACAGTGAATTACGCCTGTAAACCTTGAATAATAACAAGTGAACTTTACCCTGCCTTTTTTCAAGCGATAACCACGAGAGTGCAAATTGCCCAAGCCGGGAGTCGATCCCGGGTCCTCAGAACAGCCCCCTTAGTTCTACCACTGAGCTGCCATGAACGATGTCTGAGTTCGGCATTTCTCACTCTTATATATGTCGGAACGGCTGTCGGAACGACAAAATGGAAATGTCAGCAGGAGCACGCAGATTTCTGCGGCAAACATAAGACGACAATACGTTTAATTGAAAAAAAAAAAAAAAAAAAAAAAAAGATTATAGTTATTTTAAAATCTCGAGAAAAAAAATGTCTATTTAAGTATAATATGAACGTTTATTATAAAAAAAGAGATTTGTTTTACGTTGCGTCATTTTAATAAAAAAAATATTTAATTCTGTATTTAAAATAAATGCACAAAAGTTTACGAAGCAGTTATTTGTAAACGATGCTATTCTGTTACATATTTTTAAAAAAGAATGCAGGTATAGATTAACTGAATCAAATCAAGTCCTTCGCTGATAGTCCTTCGCATTTACGCTCTAAGTTACTTTAAAAAGTATTAAATTCCTTTTAATTGTAGATCTTCTAAATTTTCTCAACGCCTTTAATGGGGAGATGATGCCAGTGTAAAACATTCAAGAAATCATCTTTTTTTAAACCTTAAAACATTCTATGCTTATTTTCAGCATACGGCAACACATAGTTTATTTTTAATTCATTTTCAGCACAGAATTATGCCTGCAAAAAGCAGGATAAAAATTCATTGGTTATTATTCAAAGATTACAGGCGTAATTCACTGATGAAAATGAGATAGAGCTATTGCAGAAATCACGAAAAATGCAACATAGCAGCGCCAGCTGTTGTGCGATTTACACCAAAAATTATTGCTAAAATTTGTCAAAATATGCCAAAAATTGTTACTAATCAGCAACAATTTATATCAGGAAGTAACTGAATATAAACTTTTATTAAATTCCGTGCATTAGTTCTTGAGATAGAGCGCCCACAAATTTTTTTTAACATACAGACAGATAGAGTTATTGACAGTCATTTCCTAAAAACAGACAAATCGTGTTCAGGACCTTATAAAATCCGTCGGAAACCGGAAGTCGAAAATTTTCATGATTCCAATACTTTCTTCTTGTAAAGTTAGAAGAAAGTAATAAATGGGATAGGGGTATTTTTAAAACTACCTTGGTCCGTCCCAATGAAAAAATTTTTTTATTATCCAAAAATTATGTTAATCCTTTAATTATATAGCTATATAAGTCAAATAAATCGAGTTACGTGAGAGAGTTATGGCTACTATACAACAATTTAAATTTTAACAAAATTTTGCTGGAATTACGAAATTAATGTAAAATTAAAGAAAACAAATTTTGTTAATTCAAGTAAAATTCATGAAATTTTGTTAAAATTTTGTAACTGTGTTAACAATATTTTTTTATCCAAGCAACAAAACCAATTTTTTTACTTCAACTAAAAATTTTGCTAAAATAATCAAAATGTACTCAACAAAACATGTTTTGTTGTTTTAATTTATTCCTTTTTCTGGGTGCTGTATGTTAACAATCATTCCTGGAAGTGCGTTTTAAGTTACTGAACGCGATTTTAATTTTAACTCGCTTTTTGTCTATTACGTGCTGTGTATAAAATCTGTAGATCCTATACAGGGAAACACAAAAGTTCGCGAACATATTTCCGTATTATTTAACTCCATACGGAGAATTTTAAACTGTGCTACGCGTTTCGTAACTGAACTAAAATTTAGCATCCTATGTAGTATATATACAAATCTATAGATCGTATACAGGGCTGAATAAAAGTATTCGGATTACTCAGATGTTATCTTTTAGCTTATTAAACGGTATGATTTGTAATATTATTTTGGAACGTTGGAAAGTGTTACATAATCTATGCTTGACGCATGATTTTTCGTTCTTGTTTTTTTCTGTAAAATCGACAGATTTTTTCTTTTACAGTTTACGAGTATTTCTTTTACAGTTTATGAGTATTAAATAAAAGCGTGTAAAAAATATTATAAAAAAATGATGAACTCTGAATTTTTAATCAGGAGGTAAACAATATGAAATCAAACAATCATAATTTTTTTTCCTTTGTAACAAAGGAAATAGAAAACAAAACTAAGTACATTGAATCATTGTTAAAACTGTGTGCAGAATCATTGTTAAAACTATTTGGTACTTCCAAATATTACGTATTATTGTTGTACCATATTGTTGTTTTAACAGTGATATAAAAGCTTTCATTTACGTTTTGTACTTAAAAAAAACGTGTACGTAAAATCTTCTTGCTTGAAGTTCGCTACGAGCTTATGATTAAACGATTTTTGCTTTAGAAACGTTTGATATTTTTAAAGATTCTTATTTTTTGATATATGACATTGAGAAAAATGAGTTTTAAAAGTTTCTTAGAGAAATTTACGTAAGTAATAGTGTTTTTTAAACATATTTTTTGTCTTTAAAACACGTTATACAATTGCTAACTTTGGTACGTACTTTCAGTGCCAGGTCACATTCGCTACGCCAAAAATGGCCAAAAATAAAAAATGTAGTATCCTTTGCTTATTTTGTGTTTTTCTTTCTTCATTGTAACTGCGTAGTTAATATTATCTAGTTGCCGTACTAAACACAGTAACATAAGTTTTTAAATATGCATAACTACATAATATGATATAGCATAGATTAAGATATAATATATTATGTTCATTGATTACACTATATGTACACTACAGGCTATTTATATTATATTAATTTTGGTGAACATAACAATTCAACGGAATTAAAACTAAACATTATAAATATCGTTTATTGCTAAAACCCGTCAATTTGATGTTATGTGTTTAATAAATGTAATGCAAAATTACTCTTTTGTATTATTTTAGTTTCCTTTTACCGTATTTAGGATTTTTAACGCTATTACGTATTTATTAAATGTACATTAAATTACCGTTTTGTATTATTATTTTCTTCTATCTTTACAAGAAAAAAGTATCAGATTCATGAAAATTTTGACTGTTTTTAGAAAATGTCTGCCTGTGAATCTGTCTGTCTGTATGTGACAAATGTTTTTTGGACGCTCTATCTGATGAACTAACGCACGTAATTTAATAAAACTTTAGATTCAGTCAGTCCCTGACATATATTGGTCATGATTAGTTTTTGGTGTAAATTACCCTACAGATGACACTACTATATTGCTTTTTTAGCGTTTTCCACAATAGTTCTATTTTAAGAACTAATGCACTGATTTTCCCCAACTTCAGATTCAGTTGACATAAGTTGTTGTTGATTACGTTTAGGGGTACGTATTCCAACAAATGCCGCTGCTATGCTGTATTTTTCAGAATTTACACGATTTTAGAGATAGTCATATCTCATGAACTTATTCGCGGAATTTAATAAAACTTGAGTTTCAGTTAGACCTTGATATAAATTGTTGCTGATTCGTTTTTAGTGTATGCGAAAACTGTGTAAGTTAAAAGAAAGTTTTGGGATGGGCACATCCGACTAGTTTTAGTTTCCTTTTATCTAATTTATAATTTTTAGTGATATTACGCATTTATTAACTGTACATTAAATTAACGTTTGAGCAAAATTAGCGATTAACAAATTTTTATGCCGATTTCTCTTCCAGGCACGCAAAATGCGCAACTTCAGAGCTTTTGAAAATTACCTACAAGATTTAAAAGCAGCAATCTCTAATATTGTACATAAAATACATTGTACATAGCGAAATGAGTCCACTGAAGATATTCTAAGTAAAAATAGCTACAAAAAATCTAAATACTTAATAACACAAAACTCTATTCTTTCCCCAAATAAAAAGTTAATATTTTTTTCCTATAATGGGACTATATTTTGTATTGTTATAAATTCTTACACTGTTAAAAAAATCCGTACTTTTACCGAATTTATATAGTGGAAATTAAATTTTAACTAAGCGTTTAACAGTTTTATCTATCAAGAAATCTAGATGAATCTATGTTCGCTACGTTTTGATGCATTCACAAAGCTACTATCCAATTGTCTGTATCATTTTCGTATTTTTATAGAAATTCTGTTTTACAGTACACTATAATGAAAGATAAAAGATGTTTCTTAATATAGAAAAACATACTATAACGAAAATATACAATAACCTCTTCCGAGGTATCCATTTTTCCGAAAAAAATTCTTTATCATTAAAAATCTCAGAAACCAATACGAGATTTAAAGACTCGTTTATAAAAACAAAGTTTTTTTTTCTTATGAATACTTTCTATATTATATTAATTAGTTTTCTGAATACTTTCTATAGTATATTAATCAGTTTTCTGACTACTTTCTATAGTATATTAATCAATTTTCTGAAAACTTTCTATAGTATACTAATCAGTTTTCTGAACACTTTCTATAATATATTAATCAGTTTTCTGAATACTTATTAATCAATTTTCTGAACATTTTCTATAGTATATAAATCAGTTTTCTGAACCCGAATTATAGATTTTTAGGATACTATTCATTCTCAATTAAACATTTTCAGCTGCGTAATATAATTTATACTGCAAGAGTAACAAAATAATGTTAATGCATATTATTATCATGCTTGTCTGTAAAACATGTTTGTTGAATATGAAAAAGTTTACTTGAGAATGGATATCATCCGAAAGAACTTAATTCCGGGTTGAGAAAACTGTTTAACTGAGAACTGATTAATACATTATAAAAACGACACGGAAACATTTCCGAAAATCAACGGCAGAAAAAGAAACTTTGTTTTTTTTTTAAATGCTTCTTTATATTTCAAATATATATTGGTTTCTGAGGTTTCTAAGGATATAAAAATATGCTTTTCGGAATCGTGAATAATTCGGAATAGATTATTGTATATTTTTGTTCGGTGTTATATTATATTATACTAGATTAAGAAACTGTTTTTAACAGTGTAGCTCTTGCAATATTAAAGTAACAGAAAATAAAATACATTTAATAATTATTCACAAAATATGAAAAATTAGAATATATACATTAAGCTGCGTTACTTCCAAAAAGTTTCAGTAATATTTAAAAACCTCTATAATTTTATATAAGTGAAATGCAGATATATTTGTATGTGTATGTACCATTTGAGTGTGATGAATTATAATTGCTGTGTATATTGTATTTCTATGTTTATCTATCTATATGTTTCTTTTCAGATTTCGATCACGTAAAGATTTCGACAATGACGATCAGGATATTGAAAAACCAGATAAGTATGTGAAAATGTTGAGAAGAGAATTAGTAGTGGATAGGTATAAAACATTTTGATATATATTTTTTATATATAAGTTTTTATAGAATGTTTTGATAATGTCTGATAAATGATTTATATGTCTTAAAGTATTTTTTCATCAAAATATGCACGCTTTAGAAATTGTTTTTAAATAGTTTTTGAATTATTCCAAGTACAGATTTGTTTTCCCTAAAAAAATAAGGAATGAGATGGTGTTATAATTTAAAATATTCTTTGATAACTAATTCGTTAAAAAAAATATATTCATAATATGAATGAAAAAAAAAACTTTTAAGAATTAGAAAAAGAAACTTTAGATTTTAAGAGACAACTTTAAATTTTATTGTTTAACTTTTGAAAGTTTTACGATCGTCTTATTTAATAACGTAATACTTTATTTAAAATATATTAACTTGCTATTTTATATCTATAAGCTATTTTATAATATATACTTTTACTTTTTTTTTACTTTTATAATTGTATGTCTCTCGTCTGCTCCAAAGACGTACAGGTAATATTCTGTAGCTATTTTATAATATATATGCTTTTGAGAAAAAGGCATTTTTATGTTACATTTAAGAATAACAATAAATGTAACTGAGTAAATAATGAAAAATATTATTTTTTCATAATATATATATATATATATATATATATATATATATATATATATATATATATATATATATATATATATATATTATTTTTTCATAATATATATATATATATATATATATATATGTGTGTGTGTGTGTACGCAAGGGCCGGACGAATCGTGTCCGGGAACTGTCATATTCCTAATTCGTATTTGTACCACTTACTGAAACTATAAAGTTTATTTAAAATATTTTTCATGATACATATTTTATTTTCTATTCAGTGAAATTTAACAATTAATTCAGCTTTAATTTCAAAGGGTTATCTTGTTTATTTATAGTTTTATTTGATAAATTAGTACTGTTAGAAGAACGAAAATAAGTCATGCCCGTGGCTAGAAATTTAATATCTCGATAAATAGCTCAACAAATGACAGCAAAAGAAAAAAAAGTTTAGTGTGAAAGAGTACTGTTAATCATTTTAAACGTAGCAATATGTTGCAATACGTATCTGCGGTATATATTTACATTTCTTGAATAACTGTGAAACTAATCATCAAATCAACAATTCCGAGGACAAGATAAAATCAGTAAGGATTGCAAAATAGTAAAATAAATAGAATAACATGTAATATTAATTGCACTAATATTAAACTTAAAGCCCACAAGCTTAGTGGTCAGCGCATCGTGCTACAACGCTACAGGTCCATAGTTCGATTTCGGACTCCCTCCTTGGGCAGAGTTCCCTCAGCATTTCATCACTTCGGAGTCAATAAAATGAGTACCAATCTTGATTGAGAACTAAAGACTGAGGATTCCGTGTTAGGTTGACCACTTGACCAGGACATATGCTGGATAGCACGTCAGAGCCCATGGTAAAGAAAACACAATTCAACAGCATCATTCAATTCAGTTTCATATTTAAAGTGATTAAAAAAAAAAAAACGTCAGGGCTGTGGGCATCATGGTTACGATGTTACGAACATAACAGCCACGTAATGAAAAAATGCAATTTTAATAAAATAGTTCTCCCGATCTGGGAAAAGACTGGTATGATGTTAGATAAGGTCGAAATAATTAGAAATATATATTCTTTAACTTTCATTTGAATTTCTTTTTCGGAAAATGTAGCGCTGAAAATGTACGTTTCTGCGGAAACGACCCACATGGAGTAATGTAATACCTTTTTACATACTTCTCACCGCTTATAATCGGGCTCTACATACAAATCGGATTATGGAACCTCATTCATCGAAATCTACGATTACTGATCAAAGATTCAGTTCGTTATGAATTTCCATTTGGCTAACTTTTGGCGATTTTTTAAGAGTAAAGCAACCTTAGCAAGTAACTTGTTTAAAATTTTGTTTCAAACCGTTTCGGAATGCGTGCGTAAGCGTCGTGGTATGTGCATGGTATGTCGTTTGTCTTCAGATCTGTAGACTCTAGTTCTGAACACAACAGCGTATAATTTGTAAAATGGAAAGTTTTTAGTTTTCAAAAATTAATTAAGTTACAAAACGTAATTGGAATGAAAAAAATGAAATGTTTCTACTTTTCAATATTTAATTAAGCTACACACAATAACTTAAAACAATATTAACAATTTATGTAATGTGAATTTTAATATTCGTTATATTGATTGCAGTTTTAACACATATTCTATTATTTGAGATTCCAATACAATGATTTAGCATTAGAATACAGTTATAGTGATTTTTTGTTGTTATTTTCATGGACTCGAAGCGCTCATACTTACGTTTTAGAGGGGCTATAAGGAATTCCATATTTAAGACTATAAGGAATTTCATATATCAAGCTGCAAGAAATTTCATATAGAGATTCATATTTTTCATATTGACCGGAAGAAAATGTTATACTATTCAGAAAAATTGCATTACTAACCGATCGATTTTTAAAAATGAAACTATTTAAATTTAAAATTAACTTGGTTTTCCTACCTTCACGATCCTTAAACAAAAAAGTAATTGCATACCAGAATGATAAAAAATATGATCGCGAAATTGCGAAGTAAGTAATTGCGCGCCAAAACTTAAAATCCATTGGCATCAGTTTTCGACGCATAAGGAATTCAGAATCCTATGCTAATAAGATCTACTTCGTAGCCTCCGATTATATTCCTTCTGACCTTGTTATGTTTATTTATACGTTTTTAATTGCTTTCAGATTCATGTTTGATTCCGCTGTGTTTGACCAGAAAGTTATAGCGGCCTTCATGCGGATGAAAAGATCGGATTCAGTTCGACAAGATGCAGTGAAATGGTTCGAAAGTAAATTGAAATCGGAAAGAGAAAGAGTATGGAAAATGCTAATGCGTGAAAAAGACATAGATTTGTCAAGCGCCAAACCCTATATGATAAAAATAAACCAAGCCGAACCTGCGTGGCGGGATATTGATGACGCATCTAAAGAGTACATCTACGAATGGCAACGAAGAGTAAACTTCACCATCTTGGAGATGTTCATCCTTAGACATAAAGCGTAAGCATTACTTATTTATTTATTTATTGCTAGCATTGGCAGTTCTCATCAATGATTAAAAATAGTAAAATTTATTTAAAAAAATGTTAGCTTTTCGAATGAAATACAAATATATACGTTAAAAATTGTATTGTATTAGTAAACTTGTAATGTGGTAATATAAGTGCACGTTTAACAACATATTAACTGTATACCTAATTTTACTGGATTCAATCCTTTTGACAAATAAAATTAAATTTAAGATATTTTTCGCATTTTTCAGATGTTTTAGAAAATTGGTATATATCCCCTATTGTTATTTAATTAGAAATAAATACGCATTTTAAAAAAAAAAACTTACATTATTATATTTTTTTAGAATTTTCAGTCATTTTAATCAAATATAATTACACAAATCAAATTTTGAAATTTTTTCTGCTCGTAATTGGGATTGAATAATTAATATTTTCTTGTTTTTCATGTGGTAAATCTTTGGAGACACTAAATGATAATTATAATAATAATAATAATAATAAAATGTGTCTTACATTATGCATCACGAAAATCCTCCGTTTTGAAGTAAAGATATAGTTTCAATTAAGAGTTTTCTCGGTTCAAAATAGCTTCTTTCTGACTCGTTTATGAGGGTTCCCCCCCCCCCCCCTTAAATGCGAGAATTCGGCAGCTGTTATTATTTAGATACTGAGAGGTCGCATATCGTTTTACATTTTTCTTTAAAAGCAAGTGATATTTTTGAAAATGTTGTCAAAGTTGCTTTTAAGCCATATTTAGGGAACGCAAGAGCACCGGAAAGTTTGATGAGATAATAATCAATCCCAACACAATATATAATCCGTTTATTGGCACATTAAAACGTTATTGGATTCCAAATCACTTCAATAGTCATGCCGAAAAATTTTATACTTTTACATAAAACATGACTGGGTGAACGTATCAAAAATGTTTGCATTGGGGAAAACGGAAAATGTTTCGTTAGAACTTTGTTAAGGAATATAAATAATTAATAAAAATGTTTATTCCCTCAAAAATATTTATTCCCAGCTGAAGGCAAATCAAAAATTTTTTCTTGGGAGATAATGTTTATTTTTATGTTTTCATTTTAACTTTCCTGTGTTTAAAAATTACCTTAAACTGATGGCTCAAAGGGAATGGAAGCCTCTAACGGAAAACAGTATAAACTGTTTCAGTTCTCTATTTTTAAACTTAATTTTGGATTTTTAAGGTTTCTTACTTGTTATATTTCTGTATTGCTTTTTGGTTGATATGTATAAAAAATGTCTTCCACGGAAAAAAAAAAATATTTCGTTTAGTTTATTAAATGTTTGTAAAAAAAATTAATAAAATCAATCTTGCTCTTGGATGGATACAAACTTTACGAATACATGTTCCAAAATGTTTTTCCGCTGTGTATTTTGTTCCTCCGGCGCTCATCATTGGAAAAAAAAAAACTAAGCTGTGGTTTCAGATTTATTTAGTACTTTAAATATATGAACATAGAAAAACAAATCTGTTGATTTTTCAGAAAAAACTCGTCAGCCAGTACGTCACTAAAAAGCTGTATGTTTTACGGAAATAATCTGTATTTACTACGAACTTTTTGTTATTTTAGCAGATTTTGACAGCAAGCTCGGAATAAATACAGATTACTTCCTTAAAATAAACAGTTTTTTACTGGCACCCTGGCTGACAGATTTATCTGTAAAATCAACTATTTTATTTTTTTTACATAGCAAAATAAAAAAGCTAATAGAAATTTTCACGAAAATTGATTTCCAGACATTAATTACAGATGCTTTAGTAAAATTGTTATAATAAAATAATAAGATATTACTATATAATATTAAAATATATTCAACGATAGCCAATTTAAAAAAAACTTAATGTTAAAAGCGTTCTTCGGTCTCACTGCAAAGCTATAGCTGTGGGATTTTTATGGATTGTTATTTTAAATGTTTTTCGTTTAACATTTTTGTATACTAAGAGTTTCATACATTATTATATATTCTCTCAGAGTCTATTAAAAACAGTCCTACCGGCTTGTAACCAGGAGGAAAAGCTAGCTTCCCTCTTCTTTGTTTTTAAGAATTTAGCTAATTTTCTCAACCACACGAAGGTAAAATGCTTGGAAATAGATTATAAAAGATCGTCAGTTTTCGTTAATACTACTGAATTTGAATGGGATCTTTATAAAATTAGAAAGTTATCACAAAGTGGGCTCCATTTATATGTCGATTTATTTTTTGTACCAAATTTGCGATATTTGTCTTGGCAAGAATTGGATGCTAGCGGATATGACTCTGTTGTTTTAAGCGTATGAGAGTAGTAAGAATGAAAGTAAATTTGTGAAAAACTACGTTCACTAAAAGTCATAGATTAAATTAGATTATGGAGGGGAAAAAAAAAAAAACTTCTGTTTTTTTCAAAATATACCGAAAATCTCCGGATATGCTTTCCTCTGGACGGCTGCAATAGGTTAGGTTGTTACGTTTCATACTGGAAATAAGCTAAATCTGTTAATCTCTGACTTCATTTAGCAAAAATAACTCTCTCTTGCTAAAAACTTCGATAACAAAAAGAACAAAACTAAAAACCTGCCTCTTTGCCAGCCTGAAACTTGCTTCGAAATTACACATTAATTCTACGAACTGTTTTGATTCCATATTTATCCTTTCGCTTTTATATTAACCTTCTGTCATAGACAATGTTAAAAAATGGAAGAAAGAAACACATTTTGTAACATTAAAAAAAAAAAGTTGCATAAAAAATGTGTATAACAATACAACTATAAAAAAATTACAAATCTTTCTAAATCTGCAAAAATTATATAATATAACCACGAATGAAAATATACAATAAGCTTTTACGAGTTACCCATCATTCCGAAAAGCATTCTTAATCATTAGAAACCTTTAAAAACAACATATTTTCGAGATTTAAAGAAGCATTTATCAAAAAAAACGTTTCTTTTGCTGCTACCGATTTTCGGGAACACTTTCAGAGTAGATTTTATAGCGTATTAATTTTCTCAAAGCGGAATTTAGGTTTTTAAAATGCTATCAATTATCAAATAAACATTTTCAGCTGCGTAATTGAATTGATACATATAAGACTAACAAAATAGTATTAATTTTAATGTTAAAGTTATTGCTTTTCATTTAATACGTTTGTGTGAAAAACATGTTTGTTGAACATGAAAATGTTTACTTGAGAAGGGATAGCAACCGGAAAAATGATATTCCGGGGGTGAAAAAACTGTTTCATACGCTATAAAAATTACTTGGTAACGTTTCCGAAAATCAGTGGCAGCTAATGGAACTTTGTTTTTATAAATGCCTCTTTAAATCGCGAAAATATATTGGTTTTTAAGATGAAGAACGTTTTCCGGAATTATTCATAACTTGGAAGAGTTTATTATATATTTCCTTTCGTGGTTATATCCTATTTTCCCAGATTAAAAAAAAAGATAGTCAAAGTAATGTTTTAGAATAAATAGTTTTTGATAATGTCTTAATTCTTTTTCAGGTTGTCTTTTTCTCAGAAAGTTAAGAATGTGCTCTTCAGAAAGAAGAATTAACATGCCTGATCGTGTCTCCTTTTTTTTCGTTTTCTTTTTTTTCCCTTTTCTTTTTTTTTTCCTTTTCTTTTTTTTGTGACTTTTTTACCCGAACGTGACTCACCCGAATTGTGACTTTGTTTGTATTGTCTTGCTACTTCCTTTGATATCTCTTGTGCTTGCTCCTTCTGTAACATCGCCTTCATCATCTTCACCTTCTGTTCCACCCCCACATTTCGAAATAAAATATTTACCACCGCGAAGGAATCTGTATTTTTTTTTTTTTTTTTACATTATTTAGTTTAAACATTTTTCAATTTTTCAATTTTGAGTTATTTTTAATTGATGTTTTGAGATAAATGTTTATGTTTCCTCGCTAATGTTTCCAGTTTTTAAAATATTTCTAAAATATACGCTTAATGTTAATTTTATTTGAAGTGTTAAAATCTTAATCAGTTTCAGTAAGATTTTTTAGCACATAAAATTATAAATTAACTATATATTTAAAAAAGGTTTTGACAACTGAAAAAAAAAAAAAAAAAAAAAAGAAGAGTACACGGAAAATAGAAAAAGATGTTAAAATATTAAATTCCGGAGGATATATTTTAAAAATACGAAGGCATCACACAGACATAGGATTAACATAAGCGAGAGGAGTATGATATCTCACTGACCAAACTGCCTTAATAGATTTAGCAATGCCATAGGAAAATCCTAATACGTACCTTGTAAGTACGCAGATAGCAACATTTACGCTGATTTAAAATTACATAAACATGCTCTTTAAGTACAGTATATATTTTTATTGTTTTTTGTATCTGTATCTTGATAGAAAAGCTGCCTATGTGAAAGTTTGGCATTTTGAGAGGCGGGTCATTTATGGTATATACATATTTTTAAAATTGTTTAAATCATTACTAACAAAATAATATAATTTTTCGAAGTGGTGATTATTATAGAATATATTAAAGAGGAGACATTGGTATATATATATTTTAATTATGCATTTGACTACTGCGAAATCATTCATAATCATCGACCAAATAGGGTGAATTTGGATAGTCCTTTTCTACCAAAGTATGGATTTAAACACAGATTTAAATAGTATGGAAGTTTAAAAATTCAAATTACACAAAATTTATGTTGTGCTAAATGCAACAAAATGTTTATAATTAATTGAGGACCGCAGAAGCCAAGGGATAAAAGTGACAAAATTTAGAAATGGAATCGATTGAGTTCAAAGTCGAACATCAATAGTAATTGACTGGATTGAATTGTGAAACTCTTGCTTATCTGATAGTGGTCTTTGAACATAGTGTCATTCCTGCTTCCAGCTATGTGGACGTCAATGGTACAGGTGCATTTAGACTGCTTGCGAACCGCACGTTTCACGATTTCGGAAAGGAGGTTAAAAAGTTGACCTTTAGAATGCAGCACATAATTAGAAAATCATATCTCTTTACCCCCAAACAAATAGCCCTATTTCCAGATCGCCTGTGCACATAGCTCAGTTTTTCAATTTTGTCCCTTGTACAACTTCGCTACTTGGGTCCTCAGTTGTAAAGTGAGCTGTTCACATTTTAAATATTATTCCAAAATCAAAATCTGGTTAAAAAATAATCATGCTAATATTTTGATCATATTCTTTAAACTTTTGAAATTTTATACTAAAATTAAATATCACCAAGACAAATATATTTTTACTCGACAATCCAATGGAAATTGAAATTGGTCAGGAACTTTCTGATTTGAAGATGGAAATTTGTGATTGACACTTCTTTCCACCCAAACAAGAACGAAAAATCATGCGTTAAGCATAGATTATGCAACACTTTACAAGACATTTAGTATTCTATAATAAAACTTCACTGATTAATAAGGAATAGGATGTCTAAGTAAACAATTTGTAAAACGTATAAAACATGTGAAAACCTAATTTCAGAAATATTCTTTTGGGCAGCCCTGTATACGATCTGTAGATTTGTATATATACTACGTATCATGCTAAAATTCACTTTAATTAGAGAAAACTCATAGAACAGTTGAAAATTGCCTTTCAGCAATTTCCATCAATAAATGGAAATGTACTCGAGATGTTTTGTGCAATCCTGTATAGGATCTATTGCATTTATCTACACCAAGTAATATGCAAAAAAAATTGTTAAATTTAAAAACGCGCACCACAGCTGAAAATGCACTTTCACCAACTACGTTCATACACTGAGAAAAATATCTGCTCTCTGCGCGATTTGGAATCTAAATTGTGGCTCTAGAAAAAATAGTACCATGCCATCCGTATAAATTCCAGTTTCCTTTGCCAGAGAGTTCTAGAGTCTCCTATTAGAATTCAAGAGTGTTTTCCTATATTCTCGTGGTCAAACTTATTTAAAAATATTTGCAAATAGATGCGAACTCAAGACGCTAGTTTTAGTAACTATAATGCTAGTTTATAAATCCATTCCAGAAATAAAGTGATAATTTCTTGCAATTTGCACGAAAAAAAGAGACTAGAAATTCTGGATCATTTCGTCTATTCAGTTTAGTTGCTTACCCTATTCGCACAGCTCGGACTTCTATATTTCTAGTTTAGGGATTTAGAAACAGTCTAACTATTCATTCTAGTTGAAGAAGGTATTTTTTTTCTCAGCGTACACAGTACTTTAACCGAATTGCTTTGTGTGTCCCTGTACATGAAGAATGAATTCTATGCAGAATGTATTCTATAGTAAACATTTTGCACATTACTTCAGTTATATGTATCAATTTCAATAGTATTGAAGTATTGTTATATCATTAAAATACACCTCAAACGATTTTTCGAAATAGACCGTAACTTGATGGAATTCTTTTGAGCACCCTGTAAATTAAGGATAAATACTACGCACACTCTATTCTGTAGTAAGCTTTTTGTAGTGCACCTCAGTGATGTATATCCACTTCAATAGGTTTGAAATAATGTAACATCATGAAAATACAACGCAAAGGATTTTTCACCATAGAATGTAATGTAACGGGATCCTTTCCCTGTACACGGACTATAAATGCTACACATTTTTTAATACCGAACTTGCCAACTCAATAACATATATCAATTTCATGGAAATCCGAGTATATTTATGCGAGATAGAGCACGGACAGACGGACAGATAAACTGAATTCCTAAACAGTTTTCAACTATGTTGGAAAGTGTCAAAAATGGCGTAATCTTAAGGATTTCTGGCAATTTTCACTAAAAGATCCTTTTCTGAGAACGTGCTATCTAGCCATTGTATTATGGTAACAGTGGCGTAGCTAGAATGGAGCTCCAGATGCTCTGCATACCATTAAGAGGCTACTGCAGTCAGGTGAAGATACTCGTAAACTAATGATAAACAACTCAAAATTATTTTGAGTTGGATATTATAGGATCTGATGTAGCATTACATTGGTCTGATTTTGAACATAAAAGTGCAAAAAAGTAATGTTTGGTGAAAAAAAAAATCTTCAAGCTGATAGTGCTACAAGTTCTTCGGTAAGATCCCTGTCACATTACATTACTATTATTTAGTGCATTCATCTGTAAGAAGTAAAGGATAAAATAAAAAAGAATATTTTGAGTTGGATAGTAGGATCTGATGTTGGATCCTGACAATTATCCTTGTACAGCGCCAACATAAAAAAAAAAAAAATAGATTTCGAACACACAGACATATCAAGAAAACAATCATTATGATTTTATTTTGATAAAAAATAGAAAAGATAAGAAAAATCTGGGAAGCTAATAATAAATAGTAAAGATGTTTTTAAGCTATTTCATTTTTTAATTAAAGTTGAGAAATTATAACAAACTAAGTAACAGAAAATAACAGAATTTGTGCCAAGAGAAATAGAAAGCATTTAAATAAAAGCTACCTATCAACCTATACAAAGTAAAATACAGCAGATATTTTTATGAATTACTACAAATCCGAATCTAGTGTCAACATAAAAGTAATTATTTTGCTTTCAAATGTAAATTGGAGGATTAAAATACTCAGACGAGCAAATCTGTTATTAATGAGGAAGTTATAAATAATTTCGGATAAAAATTATTAAATTAAATACAAACTGCGCTTTAAAAAAGCATGTAAAATCTAAGCTATAGGGGGAAATTCATTTTATAAACAAACTGGAACAAATAGAAATGCGATTGGATCTAGTTGAATCCTTTATTAATTTGTTCAAAGACAGTCACATGTTCATGTAATCCTTTGAAATTGCGTTTACTTTGTGAAATGTGCAATCCAATTACGAAGGATTCGTTTGGATGTTTTAATTCGGTGACAGGCTCTGAATTTTATTTCCGTTAAAAAGAGTCTCGATTTATGCAATTAGTAGAATCGTGTTTTAGTGATACTGGGTCAACAGATGATTATAAAAGAGCTCTTTCCAAATAATTGATTTTAAGAGTTTTTAGTAGAAAAATATTTATCAATTTGGAACGGTGTAAATGAAATTATGTTGCTACGATATTCTGATTAACACGTTCGATTCATATCGGGAGGCGGATGCAAACAATTCTACGTCATAGAACGTCATTAAATTTTTTATACTGTTCGAAAGTGAATGTGATTTAGAATACTAAACAATTTAGCGTGAAAAAATTAAATTTACGATCTTTTTTTTACTTAGTATTTATGTTTTTTTAATTTAAAAAAAAACAGAGAATCGTAAAATATTTTTTTTGTCAAAATAATAATGTATTTCAGCACACTTTGCCTATAATACCATCAGAAGTATCATTCAATTGGTAATTTATTGTTGTTCATTGTGTTGTTTTTCTGCAATTAATATTAGGAAACATATTTTGATCTGGAGAATTTTTTGTTAAAATAATCTCAAAAAAGAAATCTTGTTATATTTTAACTAGGGGGCTCTGCCCCCTGCTCGCTACGCTCACCAACCCCCGTTCTGATTTTACAGCCTCTTAAAACCTGGTAATGTATCTTGTTTTAAAAAGATGATGATGATGATATCACGAACGGCAACTATCTTCTGTAATCAGGTTATAATGCTTTTTCATTTGACTGGTTATAATGCTTTTTCATTTAATTCATCTTTTTTATTTTTAATATTCGTGTGTAAACACAATTTTTATGACGTAATTTTCTTTATTTCCTGCTTTCAACACGTGATCATTTAATTATGAATTTAAACTTTCATTATTGTTTTTAATAGTCTCGCGCAAATACATTTTTTATTTGAGATAAAACATAATCCTTTGCGCTTATTTAGAAATTGGCAACAATATAAAAAAATGACTTTTTCAATAAAAGATTTTTTACTCGATTTTTAATGAGTTTTTGAGTTTTTATTGTCCGACCGTGATAATTTTTTTAATTTCTGAAAGCTTGTTATATGTCGCGTCTGGTGGTATGATTTTCGAATCCGTAGGATGGCTAGAAAAAAAGTAATAGCTCCTCAAAAAAGTCCCTAGTAAAAAAGCGATGAGAATAACCCGGGATATCTACGCAGAATTTGATTGGTCCATTTCTAAATCGTTTTTGGCTCAGTTCCAGATTACTTTTTTTTAATATAGAAGGATTCGTAAGTAAATTCTCAGGGTGCCGTTTGGTTGCCACTGAAACATCGTTGATGCAAGTAGAAGTTCATAGCGACGCAGCGCCATCTTACTGAAGGATTCTTTTTTCTACTTCATCATATATTATAGCCTTGTGTCATCATGATAACGTACAAAATTCTGGACCGATTAGAACCAAATTAGGACAGTGAAGGGATCTTGCATCTTAATTGAGATCGTTAATCAAGAAGATCCGATAATCCATTCCAAAATAACGGGCCGTGATAATTCGAATAAAATTACAATTAATGGGCTATATTTCAGATCACTATTAATGCATGTTAAAGTTCTTTGATTTCAATAAAAAAAGGTTTTAGTAGTTGTTTATTTTGTTGGATGATACGTATTTAAAAAGACAATATCATCTCTTAGATGGTTTCGGTTCGAACCTCGTTTGAACGTCGAAAAATGTAGCTTATAAGCAATTTTAATCTATGATCTCAACAAATTTTTAACATTATTGATATAATTAGATCATGTCCATCCACATTTGATAGGTCAAATTCAAAAAATTTCTACATATGACCTTTTTTGACATAATTTAGGAATAAAACCAATTTATTCAATTTATATTAAATCTGATGTTTGTACCTTACAAGGAAAGGGCCAAGCTTCGTAATCACAGATTTCGATAATTTTTATATATGTTGTAGAGTAGAAGTCCTTAGTCTCAGGTTCAACGGATTTTATACAACGCCCCTTAGTTCTCTAAAAATAGGGGGGGTGTCTAATATTATAACACAGCAATTACAGTGTTGGTGGTAGCTCAGTTGGTATGGCTGCTGCTCGTTAATCCGCGGGCCCGGGTTCGAGACTGGAACGTGCAACGTTTGTTTTTTTCATTTTTTGCATTACAAATATAATTGAAATTAAAATTTAATTACCGCAATTAAAAATTATAATAATGTGCATTAATTATAATGTTAACCTATTTATTTTTTATTTGTATCTAAATCATGCTATAAAACATCACTAAATGATTAATTTTTCTTTTAAATCACATATAAAATGTACTTCATATATGCTTTATCAATGCAATGGTATTGAATCAAATTGAAACTTTACCCCGGGCACAGTTTTTTCTTTGCACGGTCCTGTGCAGAGGTAACGCCTCCACTTTTTCAACTGCACTCTGCAATTTCAATTGCAATGCGTGTGTTTTTAGGTGCGTTCGTAATTATGTAAATACGTAGCACCTATAGTCATCGTTTGGTCCGTCCGTCTGTCCGTCCGTCTGTCTGTCTGTCTGTCCGTCTGTCTGTCCGTCCGTCTGTCTGTCTGTCCGCATATAACAACGCAAAAACTACCCAACCAAATGGTTTGCAATTTAAAATATATTATCTTTGCAGAATTTTGTCGAGACATTTCAAATTTTATTAAAATCGAATCAAAACTTTAGGAGATATTAATAAAAATATTTATTAAGAAATTTGAATTTTTTTTTTTTAAATCGGTGCTTTTTTGTTATAGGAGCTTCCGAAGTTTAATCGTCAAGCGACCGAGATACTTATTTTATGACAGAAATTAATCTGCAGACGATATAATTCATTTCACAGAATTAAAAATCATCAAGATCTGAATATTTATATAACTAGCTGATACATATATATCTGAATATTTATATAACTAGTTAAGATATTTGTATGAACAGTGTCATAAAATATATACTTAACTAGCTGTTTAACCCGTTCTACGCACGGGATATCATGAATTTAATTCTAAAACGTGCGTACGAACGCACCTCGTTTGTAACGTTTGACGTACAATTTCCAACTTGTTTGTTATAGGAGCTTCCGATGGATGTTAAATCGTCAAGCGACCGAGATACTTATTTTATGACAGAAATGAATCTGCAGACGATATAATTCATTTCACAGAATTAAAAATCATCAAGATCTGAATATTTATATAACTAGCTGATACATATATATCTGAATATTTATATAACTAGTTAAGATATTTGTATGAACAGTGTCATAAAATATATACTTAACTAGCTGTTTAACCCGTTCTACGCACGGGATATCATGAATTTAATTCTAAAACGTGCGTACGAACGCACATCGTTTGTAACGTTTGACGTACAATTTCCAACTTGTTTAAACATAACTAAAGAATTACTTGGTGCAATGAATTGTAATTTCGGATGACCATATTTGAAATTTCCAGTTTCAAAAATTACTTGTTTCTCCTTATTTATTTATTTATTTTTTAATTTGGAACTCTATGACGTAAAACTCATTTGTGGTCATTCTATAACAGATTGCAATGGGGGTATAGTCTTTTAAAATTGATTCAAGGACTACTTGGCAGAATGAGTTGTAATTTTAGATTCCCATATTTAAAGATTTTAGAAATCGATTTCTGCTTAAAAGAATTATAGATTACATTTAAAAAAAAGTTGCGAAAATTTCTTTCGAAAACATACATATTTTTAAATTAATTTTTGAAAACAAAATGAACAGTAACGTATAATTATTTTAACAAAAATCGATTTTTAGGAGCTTTACAACGATCACAAATGAATTTAACATTATAGAAGTACATAATATAGAGAGCATAATAGAAAAATAAATTGTGGTTAAATTCACTGATAAAAAAAGAATTAAATAGATTATAAATTTATGCATACTTTATCAATAGGCTTTGGACATTTTGGACTTTTTATTTATTTATTTGATCTTAATTTGAATTTTCGTATTTTATATCAAAATTTCATTATTTTTCAACGAATGGCTTCCCACTAATCCTCTAAGCGTCCGGCTAAATTTTTCATGAACGATTCGTAAAGTAATAGATATAAAAATAATTGGTATGAGGATTTATATTTAACAACCTTACATATCTATATTTTTATGCACTGGAAAACTAGTCGTTGGGGACCACTGTAATACTTACCCAACATGGATATGCATAATATAAAATATGAAAATAAAACATGTGTAAACTATTTATAAAATGCATTGCAATTCGAATAAAATCGTGGCTTGATGACGCCAGCAACTTTAAATGCTTTCAATAAACTGAATTGCGTAAAAGAAACATCCTTATAATTACAAAATTGATAATCATATTAACTAACGATTTACTGCGTCGGATGAAGCGTCTCATTTCCAGATAAAATATATCTTTGAATTGAAATTTGAATGAAATACAGGGTCATGAAAAATCGAAGAGTGTGGAAATATAATTGCAAATATCTCGCCAACTCATTATCCGATTGACTTCATTCTTTATGCAAAATTAATTTTTTTATTGTGTTTTATATTCACTCCTTAAAATAAACAATTTCAAAAATTTTATATACCTTTTATCAGAACGAATATTTCGAGAGTCCGAAAAAAATAGTTCCGGATCATCGAGGTTACTGAAATTCAATAAACTTTTTCCCATTATTACATACTAAGTACATACCCAATTTCAAGTCTCTATCTCATTTTTTTTTTCGGGAGATAGAGCGTTTACAGACGCACACACAGGCAGACGGACGACAAATTTTTTCCTAAAAATATGTTTTTCGGAATCTCCAGTGTCTGAAACATGATAATGCGGCAATTTTTTTTTTTTTTCGATTTTCAAAACGATTACAAGATTTACCATATACTACGTATGATGGGTAAGTAACAAGACTTACCCTATACTACGTATGATGGGTAAGTAAAAATGGCATTAATATAAAATCTTTGTTAATTCACCCTTTGAATTCAAAATTTACGTGACGTAAAATATGGTTAAAATGGGGAATATGAACATATAGTTACTTTTTTTTACATATTGCTGGGATTGATATATGAGATATTTAGTCACTCGCACGCGCACACGCACACGCACACAAACACATACACACATATGCGTATCCACGTTATTCTATTCTAGTTATGCTTAGAATACATCTTGTCATATGTCGCTGTGTTGACTGGAAATATTTGTACCAATCGTTTTTTTTAGCGTCCATGTTTCTGCTTCATAAATTAGTGCAGACAAAGCACATTGGTTAAACCCTTTCCTTCTCAAGCAAAGAGGGATGCTTACTGTTCTTCCCAAAAGGCTAAGATAAAAGGCGTAGAAACAATTGTATTTTGAGTTAGAGAAAGAAAAGTATTTTAAGGTAATAAAATGTAAGTAAATAAAATGGGAAAACATATAGAAATTTAAATATAATATATGTACATATTAGGGGAAATAGGGTGAAACCGAGTATTTCCTTTGTTGACAAAAGTGTAAAAGAGTGGAAAAATCGGAAAAACCCACAAAAGTGTTTGGGGGCATCTGGTCTGGACTATTGATAAACATTAACTGTTGCCCACATAAAAATTCTTCTTTGCTTGGGAAAAGGCGTTTTCTAGAATCAGCTGAAATATCTCCGAATTTTGGTGGTAAGATCAAACCGAGTCTAATAAGAAATTAATTTTTGACACTTCCAGTAGTTAAAAGCTCTATTGTAATAAAATTTGGATAAAACTTTAAAGCATATATACATTTTTTCAGATCAATAACTTTTTTTCTGGTTTTTAAGCAATTTTTAATGTTATCATGAAATTGCTTTCTCAGCTTTTACTTCTCGTATCCGCTGCACTCCTCACGCGCCCATTCTTTGCAGACTGAACGTTGTATCCATCCTTCGCCACCTGTTGAGTGAAGAAAAAATTCATTGCGAAATTCAATAAAAAAAATATGGGTACTCGGTATTGCCCCAACAGACTGCCGAAAATCAACAGGGTCGTTCTCCTGGATAACTAACTGGACGTACACACTTCTACTTGACATCACAATATCATGCGAAAGCTATAGAAAACAGTGGTTTACTTTCCTAAATCGATACGTAAGGCTGGATTTATTTAAAGAGCAAAAAACATGGCGAAAAATTAAAGCTTTTCAAGTGACTTTCTTTGTAATAGCAATGCAGGGACACGGAGATTAACTCACTTTAGAAGCCGATGGAACACTGCCAGGGAACGCTAAAAGAAGTAGTTAAGACGGGTGCTATCCAGAGGGTAGCTCCCATCAGTGAGAAAAAAGACTATCCGGTTTGACCCTACTCTGTACTATAATAATTTCCCCACTCAACAACGCGAAACTTTCTGACGCATTTTGAAACATAAATGCATGGTTCTTTCCAGCATTATTATTAAATTAATTTGCAATGGAACAGTCTTTTTTTCTTCATTTTCTGATAATTAAATCACATTTTGAGTTGTAAGCGATTGTTGTCTCAGGCTGCAGTTTTTTTCCCTTCTTTGTGCTGTCTAGTACGATAATTCAGTTCAAAACACGGACTTGATAGCGGAAAACAGTTTAACCAAAACGGAAAAACAGTTCGATTACATAGTTCCTTAATAAGAGTACCTGAGAAAAAATAATAATGTGTCAAAAAGTCGCCAGTTTGGATTTGAGAACGTCCTTAAAATAGTGATGTTATAATGTGTGACCTATAATTTTTGATAAGACCATTTTGATTTTTGCCTGAAAGCAATAGCAACCACTCTGTGCATATATTACCATGCAAATATTACATTGGGAATTTTTCCAAACGGATGAATTAGCAAGAAATTCCCCTTGTGTTTGACAATAAATAATTCGCCATATCGCTAAGTTTGGCATTAATTTGCCAAATGTGTGTGCGTAAATATATGTGCATGCAAGTATTGCATATAAGTCAACACCTCATGATTGTTACATATATTCGATGCTTTGTATTCTAGCATCAACATCATCGCGTAATGATGCAACATCATGACGTCATCACGGACACGTGTTTGCCTTACATTATAGATTTTTATTTGCAACAAAGTATTTGAAATAATGTTCATTATTAAAACATTTAAATACCTTCCTAAATCATGTTTTTTACTCTTCATTGTTAAATACATTTTAATTATTGAACATATTGCGTACATTGTTGTCGCATTGTTAAAATTTTACTTTTCATCATTTAGTATCATTGTTGTTGTCAGAATGACAGATAATTTCAATGAAGTTTTGTTCTTTTAAAAATCTTCTTACTTGAAGTTTGCTAAGAGCTAACGATCAAATAATTTTTGCTATAGAGCGTATATTATTTTGTTCTTTTTTGATATATGATATTGCGAAAAATGAGTTTTAAAAGTTTCTTACAGAAATTTATGTAAGTATAGCTTTTTTTAAATACACTATCTTTATCTTTTAAATGCCACATACATATCCAAAATTGAATTATATCCAAGACTTAAAAGTAATAAACACTAAATTTTTACAAAAAATGCATTGTATTTAATTTTGATCATCAAATAATATATATATACAAATATTTATACGTACAAAAATTAACTCTCTAACGAAATAACAAACAAAAATGCTGTCTAATAAAAGTCTCGATATTTAATAACACAAAACTATATTATTTCACCAAATGTAAAGTTTATTTCTCTTACCGTAAAATTGCATTTTTAAATGTTAAAAAACATTATTTTAGCTTTTGAGATATTAAAGTAACAAAAAATAAAATTCTGTAAATTTTATTTATGTAATAATCTGGTGTGTTAAAATCTGACAAAGTGCTTGATGTATTTCATGGATTTTAAAACTCAGTAACAAGTAAACAGTGTATTGAGGTAATAACAGCTATTGAGATAATTCTTGCAGAAGAGCATTGTGTGAAGTCGGATATTTCTTTACAACGCTTCTTTGTTTTAGTTCAAAATATTCGATATAGAGGGCGCTGTATTGTTACAACATTTAAACTATCATTTAAAAATGGATCAAAGTTATCCTGTTTAGCTGCCAAAATTATAAAAAAAAGTTTCCGTAATTAAATTGCACGAATATTTTGAGCATTATTACAGTTTCAGGTAGTACAAGCCATCTATCGTTGACATTCGGATCTACAGCGAGGAAACGTAGTAAAAAAATCTCTACTCTCTCCATAAATATGGGAAATCCATATAAAAATAAAACGAGTTTTCTATTTCTCAAACATCGTGGTAGTACTAAATACCTTGTATTACACATATTTCTCGATGAAAAGTGTACTAAGTGATTAAACCGCAGCTGAGAAATTCGTTTTTGCGTTATGTGTAGTGTAGTAGTAGAACTCAGCTTTTAAAGAATAGATAAAAGAGGCTAGAGCAATTCTGAATGTCTATCACTTCACTGTAAACAAACAAATGCTTCTCAATCTAAGAAAATAAAAAAAACCACTAACGAAAATAGACATTAACCTCTTCCGAGTTCCTCATAATTCCGAAAAACGTTCTTCATCTTTAGTAACCTCCGAAAGCGATATATTTTTGAGATTTAAAGAAGCTTTTATAAAAACAAAGTTTCTTCTGCTATCACTGATATTCGGAAACGTTTCCAAGTAGTTTTTACAGTGTGCTATTCAGTTTTCTGAAACAGGAATAGCGGTTTTTCGGGTGTTATCCATTTTCAATTAAACATTTTCAGCTGCGTAATTGAATTTATACATGCAAGAGTAACAAAATAATGTTAATTTTAATGCTGTTCATTTATTATGTTTGTCTACGTATGAAACATGTTTGCTGAACATGAAAATGTTTACTTGAAAATGGATAACACCCGAAAAACCTACATTACTGGTTGGAAAAACTGGTTAAGAGCTGGAGAATTTTTACTGGAGAATTTTTCCGAACTGGTCCATAACTGGAAAATTTGTCCTACTGGAAAAATTTTCCGAAAATCAGTGGCAGTAAAAGAAACGCTGTTCTTTATATAAATGCTTATTTAAATCTCGAATGTATATTGGTTTCTGAGGTTTCCAAAGCTAAAGAACTTTTTTCGGAATCGTGGTAACGCGGAAGAGGTTATTGTACATTTCCGTTTGTGGTTATATTATGTTTTCCTACATTAAGAAAAAATTTTCTTTTATTTCATACAGCGTTGGCTTTATTAATTTCTGAAATGTGAAGACATGTTAAGTCATTATTTAACAATTTTTTTTTTTAGTTCTGTTAAATCGAATAACTAACAATTGACGGATGGAAAATGGGTCTGATTTTCTTTCCATTAAAATAATTTAAATAGGTATTTTGAATTGTTCTTGAAAATTGTAATTTTTTTATGATAAAGGGTTGATTAAATTGATAAATCTAGGAAAATTGACAAAATAAAATTAAATAATGTATTTTTAAAGAAAAATACGATTTTTTAGAGCACTTAAAAATAGAAAAAAAAATATTTTTTAAATCAAACGTTTGAAGTTCAAAGCAAACTAGTCGGATGTGCCAATCCCAAAACCTTCTTTTATCTCATACATGTTTCAAACACACCAAAAACACATCAGAACCCATTAATATCAAGTTCAAACTGAATTTAATGTTTTATTTAATTCCGTGCATTAGTTCTTGAGATATGACTATCGCTAAAATCGTGTAAATCCTGAAAAATGCAGCATAACAGCGTTAGGATATTTACGCCAAAACCTAATCAGCATCTAGTTATGGCGAAAATTGTGAAAAAAGTAGCATAGAAGCGCCACCTGTTGGGCTATTTACACCAAAGCATAATCAGCATCTATTTATGACAACGTCTAACTGAATTTGAGGTTTCTTGAAATTCTGTGCATTAGTTCTTGAGATATAGCTATCGTGAAAATCGTGAATAATGTAGCATAGCAGTTCCACCTGCTAGGCAATTTACACCAAAAACGAATCAGCACCAACTTATATCAAGGACTAACTCAATCTAAAGTTTTATTAAATTCCGTGCATTAGTTCTTCAGATAGAGCGCCCAAAAATTTTTTGTCACAGACACACATACAAATAAACAGACAGACATACTTACATACACACATTTTCTAAAAACAGACAAATCGTGTTCCGGACCCTCTGAAACGTATAAATCAGTCGAAAACCGGAAGTCGAAAATTTTCATGAATCTAATACTTTCTTCCTGTAACGATAGAAGAAAGTAAGAAGCATGAGGCGCTGAGTAGCATTTTAAACACATCCAAAATATATTTTAATTTTTAATTTGCTGTATACTAAATCATTATCGATAAATTTTATTAAAATTAATCGATTTATTGATATTTAAGTTCTGAAAATATTAACAAATTGTATTCTCATCGAGAACACTCAACTGTACAAGACTTATATAAGTAAGTGAGTGAAAAATTCGGTAAGAAAATTCAACATTTACACTGTTAAAAAAAAAAAAAAAAACTGAGAGACAGACCGCCAGTAAGAACTGTTTGTTTTACGGAAAAAAATCTGTATTTATTAAGAACTTTTTGTTACTTTAACAGATTTTGTCTGAAAAATTTGTAATAAATACAAGATTATGTCTATAAAAACCAGTTTTTTACTGGCGTTCTTGCCGACAGTTTTTTTCCTGTAAAATCGACAATTTTTTTTTCAATTTACTATTATGAGTATTAAATAAAAGTGTGTAAAAACACTATTAAGAATGCTGAACTATGAATTTTTCATCAGGAGGTAAACAACGTGAAATCAAACAATCATAATTTTTTTTCCGTTTCTAACAAAGGAAATTGAAAAGAAAACTAAATACATTGAATCATTGTTAAAACTATGTGCAGAATCATTGTTAAAACTATTTGGTTCTTCTAAATATTACGTATTATTGTTGTACCACATTGTTGTTGTAACAATGATATAGAAGCTTTCAATTACGTTTAGTTCTGGTAAAAATCTTCTTGCTTGAAGTTTGCTACGAGCTTATGATTAAACGATTTTTGCTTTAAAAACGTTTGATATTTTAAAAGATTCTTATTTCTTGATATATGACATTGAGAAAAATGAGTTTTAAAAGTTTCTTAGAGAAATTTACGTAAGTAATAGTGTTTTTTAAACATATTTTTTGTCTTTAAAACACGTTATACATTTGCTAACTTTGGTACGTACTTTCAGTGCCAGGTCACATTCACTACGGCAAAAATGGCCGAAAATAAAAAATATAGTATCCTTTATTTATTTTGTGTTTTTCTTTCTTCATTGTAACTGCGTATTGTTAATATTATCTAGTTGCCATACTAAACACAGTAACATAAGTTTTTATATGTGTATAAATACATAATATGATATAGCATAGATTAAGATATAATATATTATGTTCATTGATTACACTATATGTACACTACAGGCTATTTATATTATATTAATTTTGGTGAACATAACAATCCAAAGGAATTAAAACTAAACATTGTAAATATCGTTTATTGCCAAAACCCCTCAATTTGATGTTATATGTTTAATAAATGTAATACAAAATGACTCTTTTGTATTATTTTAGTTTCCTTTTATCGTATTTATGATTTTTAACGATATTACGTATTTATTAAATGTACATTAAATTACCGTTTTGTATTATTATTTTCTTCTATCTTTACAAGAAAAAAGTATTAGATTCATGAAAATTTTGACTGTTTTTAGAAAATGTCTGTCTGTGACAAATATTTTTTGGGCACTCTATCTGATGAACTAACGCACGTAATTTAATAAAACTTTAGATTCAGTTAGTCCCTGACATATATTGGTGATGATTAGTTTTTAGTGTAAATTACCCAACAGATGGCACTACTATGTTGCTTTTTCGCGTTTTCCACAATAGTTCTATCTTAAGAACTAATGCACTGATTTTCTCCAACTTCAGATTCAGTTGACATAAGTTGTTGTTGATTACGTTTAGGGGTAAATATTCCAACAAGTGGCGCTGCTATGCTGTATTTTTCAGAATTTACACGATTTTAGAGATAGTCATATCTCATGAACTTATTTGCGGAGTTTAATAAAACTTTAGATTCAGTTAGACCTTGATATAAATTGTTGCTGATTCGTTTTTAGTGTATGCGAAAACTGTGTAAGTTAAAAGAAAGTTTTGGGATGGGCACATCCGACTAGTTTTAGTTTCCTTTTATCTAATTTATAATTTTTAGTGATATTACGCGTTTATTAACTGTACATTAAATTAACGCTTTGAGCAAAATTAGCGATTAACAAATTTTTATGCCGATTTATCTTCCAGGCACGCAGAATGCGCAATTAGCGCCAACTTCAGAGCTTTTGAAAATTACCTACAAGATTTAAAAGCAGCAATCTCTAATATTGTACATAAAATACATTGTACATAGCGAAATGAGTCCACTGAAGATATTCTAAGTAAAAATAGCTACAAAAAATCTAAATACTTAATAACACAAAACTCTATTCTTTCCCCAAATAAAAAGTTAATTTTTTTTTCTATAATGGGATTTTATTTTGTATTGTTATAAATTATGACACTGTTAAGAAAATCCGTACTTTTACGGAATTTATATAGTGGAACTTTCAGTTTAACTAAGCGTTTAACAGTTTTATCTATCAAGAAATCTAGATGAATCTATGTTCGCTACGTTTTGATGCATTCACAAAGCTACCATCCAATTGTCTGTATCATTTTCGTATTTTTTTTTTATAGAAATTCTGTTTTACAGTACACTGTAATGAGAGAAAAAATATGTTCCTTAATATAGAAAAATATACTATAATGAAAATATACAATAACCTCTTCCGAGGTATCCATTTTTCCGAAAAAAATTCTTTATCATTAAAAATCTCAGAAACCAATACGAGATTTAAATATTCATTTATAAAAACAAAGTTTTTTTTCTTATGAATACTTTCTATAGTATATTAATCAGTTTTCTGAATACTTTCTATAGTATATTAATCAGTTTTCTGAACACTTTCTATAGTATATTAATCACTTTTCTGAATACTTTCTATAGTATATTAATCAGTTTTCTGACCATTTTTCAGAGTATATTAATCAGTTTTCTGAAAACTTTCTATAGTATACTAATCAGTTTTCTGAACACTTTCTATAGTATATTAATCAATTTTCTAAAAATTTTCTATATAATCAGTTTTCTCAACCCAAATTATACATTTTTAGGATGCTATTCATTCTCAATTAAACATTTTCAGCTGCGTAATATAATTTATACGGCAAGAGTAACAATATAATGTTATGCTTATTATTATCATGCTTGTCTGTAAAACAGGTTTGTTGAATATGAAAAAGTTTACTTGAGAATGGATATCATCCGAAAGAACTAAATTCCGGGTTGAGAAAACTGTTTTACTGAGAACTGATTAATACATTATAAAAAAGACACGGAAACGTTTCCGAAAATCAATGGCAGAAAAAGAAACTTTGTTTTTTTTAAATGCTTCTTTATATTTCAAATATATATTGGTTTCTGAAGTTTCTAAGGATATAAAAATATGCTTTTCGGAATCGTGAATAATTGGGAATAGGTTATTTTTGTCCGGTGGTGTTATATTATATTATCCTAGATTAAGAAACAGTTTTTAACAGTGTAGCTCTTGAAATATTAAAGTAACAGAAAATAAAATACATTTAATACTTATTCGAAAAATATGAAAATTTAGAAGATATACTAGGTGAGCAACTAAGTTTCGGGGTTTCACACATAGATGAAGCTAATGGCCCGTGTAGTCGACATACATGTCTAAAGTTGTGTTTTTCTAATAGCTTGGATATCTATTAACAATAACTAGTCGTAATAACAACAAATATCGAAACGCAAAAGTATTTTTTCTAACAACGAAAATGACGAGTTTTGTGCCAAATAAACAGCATTTGCGGGAAGCTGTGCTTTTCTGCTTTAACTTGAAAAAAATGCAACTGAAGCACGTCGTTTGTTTGAGGAGGCCTACGGCAAACATGCACCATCGAAAACTACCTGTGAAAATTGGTTTAAACGCTTCAGAAATGGCGATTTTGACACTGAGGATAAGGAGAGATCCGGAAGACCAAAAAAAAAAAAAAAAATTGAGGACGCCGATCTGCAAGCGTTATTGAATGAAGATGATACGCAAACACAAGAACAAGTTGCAGAGGCATTAAACATGACTCGCCAAAGTATTTCCAGACGTTTACATGCCATGGGAAAAATTCAAAAAGAAGAAAAATTGGTGCCACATGAGTTGACTGAGAGACAGATGAAAAATCGAAGAGCAATTTCAAAATTTTGCTTTTGCGGCATGATAGAAAGAGTTTCCTGCAACGAATTGTTACTGGCGATGTAAAGTGGATATCTTTCGAGAATCCCAAATGCAAAAAAATCGTGGCTTTTACCTGGCGAAGCATCAACATCGAAGGCATGGCCAAATCGCTTCGGATAAAAGACAATGCTCTGCGTTTGATGGGACCAGACAGGAATAGTGTACTATGAGCTGCTGAAAACGGGCGAAACTGTTAATGGGAATCGCTACCGACAACAACTGAATAATTTGAACCAGGCATTGCTCGAAAAAAAAAGCCAGAATGGGGCAGGAGACAAGAACGAGTGATATTGCAGCATGAAAACGCTTCGTGCCATCGCACTTCTATCGTCCAGGACACCCTCAAAACACTGAAATGGGATCTGCTATCACAAACGCTGTATTCACCAGACCTGGCCTCTTCCGATTACCACTTATTCCAGTCGATGACCCATGGCTTGGCTGGGCTACACTTAGCCAATTTCGAAGAAGTGCAAAATTGGTTGGATGAATGCTTTCGGTCAAAAGACGCAACATTTTATCGTCGCGGTATTCATGCATTGCCAGAGAGATGGCAAAAATGTGTAGCTAGCGAGGAACGATACTTTGAATAAATCATTTTTTGCATTTCTCTTAAATTTTTCCATTTTTTATAGACAAAAAAACCCAGAAGCTTAGTTGCGCACCTGGTACATTAAGCTGCGTTGTTTCCAAAAAGTTTCAGTAATAGTTAAGAATCTCTATAATTTTATATAAGTGAAATGCAGATATATTTCTATGTGTATATACCATTTGAGTGTGATGAATTATAATTGCTGTTTGTACTATATAAGTTGTATCTCCATGTATAGCTGTCTATATATTTCTTTTCAGATTTCGATCTCGTAAAGATTTCGACAATGACGATCAGGATAGTGAAAAACCAGATAAGTATGTGAAAATGTTGAGAAGAGAATTAGTAGTGGATAGGTATAAAACATTTTGATATATATTTTTTATATATAAGTTTTCTATAGAATGGTTTGATAATGTCTGATAAATGATTTATATGTCTCAAAGTATTTTTTCATCAAAATATGCATGTTTTAGAAATTGTTTTTAAATAGTTTTTGTATGATTCCAAGTACAGATTTGTTTTCTCTAAAAAAATAAGGGACGAGATGGTGTTATATTTTAAAATATTCTTTGATAACTAATTCGTTAAAAAAATATATTCATAATATGCATGAAAAAAAAAAAATCACTTTTAAGAATTAGAAATAGAAACTTTAGATTGTAAGAGACAGCTTTAAATTTTATTGTTTAACTTTGAAAAGTTTTACGATCGTCTTATTTAATAACGTAATACTTTATTTAAAAGATATTAACTTGCTATTTTATATCTATATGCTATTTTATAATATATACTTTTACTTTTTTTACTTTTATAATTGTATGTCTCTCGTCTGCTCCAAAGACGTACAGGTAATATTCTGTAGCTATTTTATAATATATATGCTTTTGAGAAAAAGGCATTTTTATGTTGCATTTAACAATAGCAATAAATGTAACGGAGTAAGTAATGAAAAATATTAATTTTTTAAATATATATGTGTGTACGCAAGGACCGGACGAATCGTGCCCGAGAACTGTCATATTCCTAATTCGTATGTGTACCACTTACTGAATCTATAAAGTTTATTTAAAATATTTTTCATGATACATATTTTATTTTCTATTCAGTGAAATTTAACAATTAATTCAGCTTTAATTTCAAAGGGTTATCTCGTTTATTTATAGTTTTATTTGATAAATAATTACTGTCATAAGAAAGAAAATGAGTCATGTCCGTGGATAAAAATTTAACATCTGGATAAATAGTTCAACAAATGACAGCAAAAGACAAAAAAAACTTTAGTGTGAAAAATTCTGTTAGTAATTTTAAACGTAGCAATACGTTGCAATATGTATATGCGGTATATATTTACATTTCTTGAATAACTGTGAAAATAATCCTCAAATCAACAATTCCGTGAACAAGATGAAATAGGTAAGGATTGTAAAATACTATTAGATTGTAAAAAGTAGCTAAGTGGTCAGCGCATCGTGCTACTACGCTACAGGTCCATAGTTCGATTTCGGACTCCTTCCTTGGGCAGAGCTCACTCAAAATTTCATCACTTCGGAGTCCATAAAGTAAGTACCAATTTTGATTGAGAACTAAAGACTGGGGATCCGGCGTTAGGCTGACCACTTGACCAGGACATATGCTGGATAGCACGTCAGGGCCCGTGGTCAAGAAAACAGAATTCAACAGCATCATTCAATTCAGTTTAATATTTAAAGTGATTAAAAAAACCAGTCAGGGCTGTGGGCATCATTGTTACGAACATAACAGACACGTAATGAAAAAATGCAATTTTAATAAAATAGTTCTCATGATCTGAGAAAAGACTGGTATGATGTTAGATAAGCACGAATTAATTAGAAATATATATTCTTTAACCTTCATTTGAATGTCTTTTTCGGAAAATTTAGCGCTGAAAATGTACGTTTCTGAGGAAATGACCCACATGGAGTAAAATATGTAATACTTTTTTACATACTTCTGACCGCTTATAATCGGGCTCTACATACAAATCGGATTCTGGAGCCTCATTCATCGAAATCTACGATCACTGATCAAAGATTCAGTTACAAAACATAATTGGAATGAAAAAAATGAAAAGTTTCTACTTTTCAATATTTAATTAAGCTACACACAATAATTTAAAACAATATTAATAATTTATGTAATGTGAATTTTAATATTCGTTATATTGATTGAAGTTTTAAAACATATTCTATTATTTGAAATTCCAATTCAATGATTTAGCATCAGCATACAGTTATAGTGATTTTTTGTTGTTATCTTCATGGGCGCGAAGCGCTCATAATCGCGTTTTAGAGGGGTTATAAAGAATTTCATATATAACGCTATAAGGAATTTCATGTGTAAAGCTGTAAGGAATTTCATGTACAGATTCATATTTTTCATATTGACAGGAAGAAATTTTATAATATTCAGAATAATTGCATTACTCACCGATCGATTTTTAAAAATGAAACTATTTAATGTTAAAATTAACTTAGTTTTTCTACCTTAACTATCCTTAAATAAAATTACATGCATATCAGAATGATAAAAAATAGGATCCCGAAATTGCCAGGTAGGTAATTGCGCGCCAAAACTTAAAATTCCTTGGCATCAGTTTTCGACGAATAAGGAATTCAGAATCCCATGCTACTAAGTTCTACTTCGTAGCATCCGATTATATGCCTTCTGACCTTGTTATGTTTATTTATACGTTTTTAATTGCTTTCAGATTCATGTTTGATTCCGCTGTGTTTGACCAGAAAGTTATAGCGGCCTTCATGCGGATGAAAAGATCGGATTCAGTTCGACAAGATGCAGTGAAATGGTTTGAGAGTCAACTGAAATCGGAAAGAGAAAGTGTTTGGAAAATGCTAATGCGTGAAAAAGACATAGATTTGTCAAGCGCCAAACCCTATATGATAAAAATAAACCAATCCGACCCTGCGTGGCGGGATATTGATGATGCATCTAAAGATTACATCTACGAATGGCAACGAAGAACAAACTTCACCATCTTGGAGATGTTCATCCTTAGACATAAAGCGTAAGCATTACTTATTTATTTATTTATTGCTAGCATTTGCAGTTATCATCAATGATTAAAAAAAGGAAAATTTATTTAAAAAAAAATGTTAGCTTTTCGAATAAAATACAAATGTATACGTTAAAAATTGTATTGTAATAGTAAACTTGTAATGTGGTAATATAAGTGCAGGTTTAACATCATATTAACTCTATACCTAATTTTACTGGATTCGATCCTTTTGATAAGTAAATTAAATTTAAGATATTTTTGACATTTTTTTCAGATGTTTAAGAAAATTACTATATATTCCCTACTGTTATTTAATTAGAAATAAATACGCATTATTAAAAAAAATTACATTATTATTATTTTTTTAGAATTTTCAGTCATTTTAATCAAATATAATTACACAAATCAGATTTTGAAAAATTTTCTGCTCGTAATTGGGATTAAATTATTAATATTTTCTTGTTTTTCGTGTGGTAAATCTTTGGAGACACTAAATAATAATAATAATAATAATAATAATAATAATAATAATAATAATAGTGTCTTACATTAAGCATCACGAAAATCCTCCGTTTTGAAGTAAAGATATAGTTTCAATTAAGAGTTTTCTCGGTACAAAAAACTACTTTCTGACACATGTATGAAGTTTGTTTTTATTCTTAAATGCAAGAATTTGACAGTTGTTATTATTTAGAAACTGAGAGATCGCATATCGTTTTACATTTTTCTTTAAAAGCAAGTGATATTTTTGAAAATGTTGTCAAAGTTGCTTTTAAACCAATTTTTTTGGGACGCAAGAACCTCGGAAAGTTGGATGAGATAATAACTAATCACAACACAATATATAATTCCTTTATTGGCACATTAAAACGCTATTGGATTCCAAATCACTTCAATAGTCATGCCGAAAAATTTCATACTTTTACATATAAACATGACTCCGTGAACGTATCAAAAATTTTTGCATTGTGGAAAACGGAAAATGTTCCGTGAGAACTTTTTTAAGGAATATAAATAATTAATAAAAATATTTATTCCCTCAAAAAATATTTATTCCCATCTGAAGGCAATTCAAACAATTTTTCTTGGGATATAATATTTATTTTTATGTTTTTATTTTTACTTTCATATGTTTAAAAATTACCTTAAACTGATGGCTCAAAGGGAATGGAAGCCCCTAACGGAAAAGAAAATAAACTATTTCAGTTCTCTATTTTTAAACTTAACTTTGGATTTTTAAGGTTTCTTACTTGTTATATTTCTGTATTGGTTGATATGTTTAAAAAATGTCTTCCGCGGAAAAAATATTTAGTTTAGCTTATTAAATGTTCGTAAAAAAATAATAATAATAATAATAATAATAAATAAATTTCGCCCTTGGATGCGAATTTTACGCATACATGTTCCAAAATCTTTTTCCTCTGTGCATTTTGTTCCTCCGCTGCTCATGATTGGAAGAAAAAATCTAAGCCGTGGTTTCAGGTGTATTTAGCACTGAAAATATATGAAGATAGAAAGACAAATCTCTTGATTTTGCAGAAAAAAAAAAAAAAAAAAACGTCAGCCAGTACTTCACTAAAAAGCTGTATGTTTTACGAAAATAATCTGTATTTACTACTAACTTTTTGTTATTTTAGCAGATTTTGCCCACGAGCTTGAAATAAATATAGATTATTTCCGTAAAATAAACAGTTTTTTCCTGGCTGACAGATTTATCTGTAAAATCAACTATTTTATTTTTTTACAGAGGGCAGAGTGCAAAAATTGTTAGAAATGTGCCCAAAAGCAGAACTCTCAAGTTTCGCAGACTTTAATTGCAGATGCTTTAGTAAAATTGTTACAATAAAACAATAAGATATTACTATATAATATTAATAAATATTCAACGATAACGAACTTAATAAATTCAGTGATAAAAGCCTTTTTCGGTCTCACTGCAAAGCTATAACTGTGAGATTTTGATGGATTGTTATTTTAAATGTTTTTCGTTTAACATTTTTGTATACTAAGAGTTACATACATCATTATATATTCCCTCAGAGTTTATTAAAAACAGTCCTCCCGGCTTGTACTGAGAGGAAAAGCTAGCTTACCTCTTCTTTGTTTTTAAGAATTGAGCTAATTTTCTTAAACACACGAAGGTAAAATGCTTGGAACCAGAATGTAGAAGATCGTCAGTTTTTGTTAATACTACTGAATTTGAATGGGATCTTTATAAAATTAGAAAGTTATCACAAAGTTAGCTCCATTTATGTCGATTTGTTTTTGGTCTGAAATTTGTGATATTTAGCTTGGTAAGAATTGGGTCCTAGCGAATATGACTGTGTTGTTTTAAGCGTATGAGAGTAGCAAGAATAAAAGTAAATTTGTGAAAAACTACGTTCGTTAAAGTCATAGATTGAACCAGATAATCGATAAAAAAAATATCTGCTGTTTGTGTGTGTGTGTGTTTCAAAATATACCGAAAATTTCCGGATAGGCATTCCTCTGGACGGCTGCAATAGGTTAGCTTCTTACGTTTCATAATCGAAGTTACCTAAAACTGTTAATCTCTGACTTCATTTAGCAAAAATAACTGAATAATAGTAAAACTAAAAACTTTACCAGCCTGAAACTTGCTTCGAAATGACTCATTCATTCTACGAACTTTTTGATTCCATATTTATCCTTTCACTTTTATATTAACCTTCTGTCATAAAAAATATTAAAAAAAAAAAAAGAAAAAAAATATTATTAGTAACATTTTAAAGATAAAAGGTTTAAAAAAAATTTAAATAGGTGTATAACAACAAAGTTGTATAAAAAAAGTGTATAACAGTACACCAGAAAAAAATTACAAATGTTTCTTAATCTGCAAATATTATATAATATAACTACGAATGAAAATAATAACCTCTTACGAGTTACCCATAATTCCCAAAAGCATTCTTAATCATTAGAAACCTCTAAAACTAGTATATTTTTTGCGATTTAGAGAAGCATTTATCAAAACAACATTTCTTTTGCTGCCACTGATTTTCGAAAATGCTTCGGAGTAGTTTTCATAGCGTATTAATATTTTTTTTCTAACTGGAATATTGGTTTTTAGGATACTATTAATTATCAAATAAGCATTTTTAGCTCCGTAATTGAATTAATACGTATACAAGTTACAAAATAGTATTAATTTTGATGTTAAAGTTAACGCTGTGCATTTAATACGTTTGTGTGAAAAACGCGTTTGTTGGACATGAAACTGTGTATTTGAGAGTGGATAGCAACACGAAAAGTGATATTCCGGGTTGAGAAAACTGTTTCATACGCTATAAAAATTACTTGGTAACGTTTCCGAAAATCAGTGGCAGCAAATGGAACTCTGCTTTTTTTAAATTCATCTTTAAATCGCGAAAATATATTGTTTTTTAAGATGAAGAACGTTGTACGGAATTATTCAAAACTTGGAGGAGTTTATTTTATATTTCCTATCGTGGTTATATCATATTTTCCCAGATTTTAAAAAAAAGATAGTCAAAGTAATGTTTTAGAATAAATAGTTTTTAATAATGTCTTAATTCTTTTTCAGGTTGTCTTTTTCTCAGAAAGTTAAGAATGTGCTCTTCAGAAAGAAGAATTAACATGCCTGATCGTGTCTTCTTTTTTTTCTTTTTCTTTTTTTTCCCTTTTCTTTTTTTTTTTTCTTTTTCTTTTTTTTGTGACTTTTTTTACCCGAACGTGACTAACACGAATTGTGACTTTGTTTGTATTGTCTTGCTACTTCCTTTGATATCTCTTGTGCTTGCTCCTTCTGTAACATCGCCTTCATCATCTCCACCTTCTGCTCCACCCCCACATTTCGAAATAAAATATTTACCACCGCGAATGAATCTGTATTTTTTTTTTTTTTACATTATTCAGTTTAAACATTTTTCAATTTTTCATTTTTGAGTTATTTTTAATTGATGTTTTGAGATAAATGTTTATGTTTCCTCGCTAATGTTTCCAGTTTTTAAAATATTTCTAAAATATACGCTTAATGTTAATTTTATTTGAAGTGTTAAAATCTTAATCAGTTTCAGTAAGATTTTTTAGCACATAAAATTATAAATTAACTATGTATTTTAAAAAATGTTTTGACAACTGAAAAAAAAATTAAGAAGAGTACAAGGAAAATAGAAAAAGATGTTAAAATATTAATTTCCGGAGGAGATATTTAAAAAATACGATTGCATCACACGCCTATAGGATTAACATTAGCGGAAGGAATATGGTATCTCATTGACAAAACAGCCTTAATAGATCTAGCAATGTCATAGAAAAATCCGAATACGTACTCTATAAGTACGCAGGTACCAACATTTACGGTGTTTTAAAAATTAAATAAACATGCTCTTTAAGGACAGTCTATATTTCTATTGGTTTGTATATCTGTATCTTGGTAGAAAAGTTGCCAATATCAAATTTTCACATTTTAATAGACGGGTCACTAATTGACCATCCAATACATATTTTTTAAATTGTTTGAATTATTACTAAAAAAATAATATAATTGCGAAGCGATGACTATTATGGAATATATTAAAGGGGAAACATTGGCATTTTATTTTTAAAAAAATATGCACTTGACTACTTCTAAATGCAACATAATGTTTATAAATAATTGAGGACCTCAGAAGCCAAGGGATACGTGTGACAAAATTCAGATTTGGAGTAAATTGAATTTATAGTTGAACATCCATAGTAATTGATTTCGATTGAAATATGAAACTCTCGCTTATTTGATAGTGGTCTTTGAACCTAGTGTCATTCCAGCGTCCAGCTATGTGGACGTCAACGGTACAAGTGCACTTAGACCGCTTGCACTTCGCACGTTTCACGAAATCGGGAAAGAGGTTAAAAAGCTGGCCTCTAGAATGCAGCACATAATTAAAAAATCACATCTCTTTACCTCCAAACAAATAGCCCTATTTCCAGATCGCCTGTGCGCATATCTCAGTTTTTGAATTATGTCCCTTATACCACTTCGCTACTGGGGTCCTCAGTTGTAAAGTGAGCTGTTCACATTTTAAGTATTATTCCAAAAACAAAATCGGGTTTGGCAAAAGGCAAAATTAAGAATGTTAATATGAACTTAGATATATTTGGCCAGAAATAAAGATTTCTTGAAATGAAAAAAATAATCATGCTAATAATTTGATCATATTCTTTAAACTTTTGAAATTTTTTACAAAAATTTAATATTACCAAGCTAAATTTATTTTTACTTGACAACGCAATAGAAATTGAAATTGGTCAGAAACTTTCTGATTTTAAGATGGAAATTTGTGATTGACACTTCTTTCTACCCAAACAAGAACGAAAAATCATGCGTTAAGCATAGATTATGCAACACTTTCCAACACATTTAGTATTGTATACTAAAACTCCACTTATTAATAAGGAATATTATGTCTAAGTAAACAATTTGTAAAACGCATAAAACCTGTGAAAACCTAATTTCAGAAATTACCATCAACAGACGGGAAAATATTCTTTTGGGCAACCCTATATACGAACTATAGATTTGTATATATACTACGTAGCATGTTAAAATTCAGTTTAGTTAGAAAAAGCCTAGAACAGTTGAAAATTGCCTTTCAGCAGGTTCCAGCAATAAACGGAAATGTATTTGAGATGTTTTTTGCAGCCCTGTATATGATCAATATATTTTATATAAACCAAGTAATATCCAAACAAAATTGTTAAATTTATAAACGCGAACTACAGCTGAAAACTTACTTTCAGCAATTATTGTTCATAGACAGTACTGTAATCGAATTCTTTTGTGTGTCCCTGTATATGAATAATGAATGCTATGCACACTGTATTCTATAGTAAGCGTTTTGCACTTTACCTCAGTGATATATATAAATTTCAGTATGATTGAATTAGTGTAATATCATTAAAATACACATCAAACGATTTTTCGAAATAGACCGTAATGTATACGGCATTCTTTTGAGCCCCCTGTAAATGATCGATAAATGCCTATACACACCCTATTCTGTAGTAAGCATGTTGTAGTGCACTTCAGAGATATATATCATTTCAATATGTCTGAAGTACTGTAACATCATTAATATACACCACAAAGGATTTTTTGGCATAGAGTGTAATGTAACGGAATTCTTTCCGGACTATAAATGCTACACACTTTTTAATGCCGAACTTGCCAGCTCAATAACATATATCAATTTCATGGAATTCCGAGTATAGTTACATGAGTTAGAGTACGGACAGACAGACAGATAAACTGAATTCATAAACACTTTTTAACTATGTTGGAAAGTGTTAAAAAAGGCTTAATCTTAAGGATTTAAATACTAATGTTGAAATGAGTTGGGTTGGGTTGATTATTGACGGCCAATTATCTACACTAGGGATATAGGCCCGGGGGGAGTGCCCTTCGTGGGGGCCTTTCTAAGGAACCTAATCCGTATTTAAGCATGGATAAATCCACGGCTTGAAGAAAACCACGAAAACTCCGAACGATTAGGACGACGGGCGCGATTGGGATCGAACACAGCACCTCCCGTCTACCAGCTTCGAGAGCACAACCTCTCAGCCACTGGTGGGGCATGTTGAAATGAACTGTTGTTCCTTTAATCTTTAACTTGGTATTCAAATTGAAAATTGGTTACATTATTTCGATAGCATTATTTTAAAAATACATATTTTTAAGAATATGGCAAAACGTCTGCATCAAGCTGTAGTTCTGACTCTAATAACAATGTAACCTCGTCCAAAATTCCCCTTTCAAACTTATAAATTTAAAACTTACAAAAGCATCGTTAAGTATTGACTATTTGCATAAAATTTTACATTAAAATATTTTGTTCGTAGGCTAAAGTTCAAACGGAAAATAAAATGGCTCCGAACAAATGACTGTTGCCATCTCTTAAATCCGATTAACAGAAATGATGCGCTAAAAATTCTCAAAATTCTCTCGTCCCCATTAGTCATTCTACAGTAAAGATATGACTACGTATACAGCTTAAGGACCATAATTCATCTCATAAGTCGAAATCGTTCAAAAGATTGGACATAATATTCGAAAAATGTGACATTAATGCTTTAAGAAGATGACGGTGAAATTTTTGTGAGGGAAGAATTGGGTTGTCTTTGTCAATTATCAAGAATTTAATTGGTCAATATTTTGAAACTTTGTTTCACTTAAAGTAGAATAAATGTTTAATTAACGCTTTAATGGATAGCTGCTCTAGTTAAAAATGCAGTGAAACATTTATTGGGATTATGACTGGCTAATATTTTAAAGTTTCGCCTAACAAAACGTATAAAGTAAATGATTAATCAACGTCGTAATGATGTTAATGGTTAATTAGGGCTTGATTTATGACAGTGAATTGGATACACGTGACCCAGCCCCCGACTCTCAAAGAAACTCTCGAATTCTAAAATAGAATGAATTAAATGAATTAAATTAATTAATTAATTGAATATATAATAAATTAATTGAAATACATAAAAGTGTTTTAGATGAACTCCATATGAATTAATTGTTCCCTGCCAGCAGTAGAATAATAGAAGGTGTTGTGTTTGCGTAGTGTTGAAAATAATATTAAGAAGAATGGCTAGCTAAAATATAATAATTCTATACTGAAAGACTATACACGAAAGATCTCACATCTATTTGCGAATAAAATTGATGTACATATAATACATAATTAAAATGATGTCAATTGTTTTGAATGCGTAGAATTGGGATACATCAAGCAGTTGTGAAAATGCGAAGTTTAACAGCCAGAGAAAACTATTCTGCTCTGAAAATCAAAGTTGTAGTGCGTTTTATGAGCGCCCAAAATATTTTTGTCACATACAGACAGACAGACTCACAGACTCGCGGACCGACATTTCTAAAAACAGTCAGGTCGTGTTCAAGACCTTCTAAAACGCATAAATCCGTCGAAAACCGGAAGTCGAAAATTTTCATGAATCCAATACCTTCTTCTTGTAAAGATAGAAGAAAGTAAAAAGCGTAGCAATTCTGAATTTAATGAATTTATTATTAAAATGCGGGTACAGCTGGCAAAACCTACTTTAGAAATTTCGGCTAATAATTTCAGTAATTCTAGTATAGAAATGACTAACACGGACAATCTCCTAAATGTTATCCCCGCGAATGATGGAAAGAGAGACAAGCTGGAAATTGTACGTCAAACGTGACAAATGAGGTGCGTTCGTACTGTAGCTAGCTATATAAATATTTAGATCTTGATGATTTTTAATTCTGTGAAATGAATGATATCGTCAGCAGATTAATTTCTGTCATAAAATAAGAATCTCGGTCGCTTGACGATTAAACTTCGGAAGCTCCTCTAACAAGAAAGCACCGATTTAAAAAAAAATTCAAATTTCTTAATAAATATTTTTATTAATATCTCCTAAAGTTTTGATTCGATTTTCATAAAATTTGAAATGTCTCGACAAAATTCTGCAAAGATAATATATCTTAAATTTCAAACCATTCTGTTGGGTAGTTTTTGCGTTATTATATGCGGACGGACGGACAGACAGACGGACAGACAGACGGACGGACGGACTGACAGACGGACAGACAGACGGATGGACCAAGCGACGACACTAGGTGCTACGTATTTATATAATTACGAATGCACCTAAAATAACATACAGCATTTTATAGAAGAATTTGATAGTGCATCTTTTCAGACAAAATTTGTTAATGTGGTAAAATTAATTATTTTACGCTCAAAATTTGTTGGAATAGCTCGGGAAAGGTTGCAAAAGGATATGGAATTTAATTCTGAAACAGATTATGTAAAATTTAAAGAGAAGGCGATTGATTGGAAGTTCCTTCCTACCAGAGGCCCGAATTTTGGAAGTATCTGGGAGGCAGGAATATACTCAATTAAATATTACTTGAAGAGAGTGCTGGGAAACACAAAGTTGACTTGCTATTTGAAATGTTGAACAGGTATTTTTCGCAAAACTTATTTGAAATCATATATTCAATTACTATAGTATTTAAAAAAAAAAAACCTATTAAAAAATAAGTATGTTTACTTACAAAAGACGGAGCTTTTTACTTGTACGTCTAACCAAGTCAACAACTAAAAGTGTAATGAATGATATATATTCTAAAGAGCTTTTAAACATATTGTCATTAAATATCGCCAAGTTATTTAAATATCAAACAATTTTCGGCGAATCGCGCAACGAATTTTCAAAAAGTCAACAAAAACCAACTGAAAATATGAGTGATTACATTGTAAGATTTAATTTAGTAGCCGGTAAATTTTTCGAAATTTCCGGATTTTCGAGCAAGTCAGATAAGAGGAAAATATTCGATTTAATGAAACTCCATCGATTTCTTAAATCTATTAAGACGGATCAAATGAAAACAGAACAGTGGTTCTAATTTGGTTGAATTTTGTATGAGTAGGGAGATAACTATCTCTATAGGTATAGCGGGAAGTAAGGAAGACAACCCCTACAGCGGAAATGGATTTACACTGAGTAGTTTCCCTGGGGCATGTGATATGCGCTGGGCGGTCGGCTAACAGTATCGTCCTGTAATAAGTCGATTGTTATTCATATGCGTCTGCAGAATAAAGAACACGTAGTGCTTTTATTCGTTTATTAGTGGTAGGAGTGAGGGTTTACAAAGTGCATCGGCGAACGAAGGCAGTGTACGGAGAACATGCACTGTCATTGACTTGTTTGCAGGACTGGGTCAAAGATTTGTGCAAGGAATGCGAAATCTGTGAATGATGATACACGACCTGGTCAAGATCACCTCATCATCACATAGTCACATCGTCATCTTGTCGTCATATCTTTGTTCCGTTGAAAAAGGGAATTGATGATTTGCTGTTTTTATTAGTGGCAGAAGGAGTGAGGGTTTACAAAGTACATCGACGAAGGAAGACAGTGTACGGAGAACATTCACTGTCATTGACTTGTTTGAAGGACTGACTCAAAGATTTGTGCAAGGGATGCAAGTCTGTGAATGATGATACACGACCTGGTCAAGATCAACTCGTCATCACATAGTCCCATCATCATCTTGTCGTCATATCTTTCTTCCGTTAAAAAAGGGAATTGATAATTTGCTGTTTTTATTAGTGGCAGAAGGAGTGAGGGTTTACAAAGTACATCGACGAAGGAAGACAGTGTACGGAGAACATGCACTGTCATTGACTTGTTTGAAGGACTGGCTCAAAGATTTGTGCAAGGGATGCAAGTCTGTGAATGATGATACACGACCTGGTCAAGATCAGCTCGTCATCACATAGCCATATCGATCATATCTTTGTTCCGTTGAAAAGGGAATTGATGGGTCGCCGTTTTTACTCGGTGATCGAAGTCATGAATAATGTTCGAAATTCCAAATAATATTGCCAAAGTGGGGCCAAAAATATTGCCAAAAGACTTTTTGGATAAAGGTATTCACCATTTGGCGAAACCATGAATCAAGTACCTCTGTAACTTTGGAAATTACGTTTGAAATAAACAATGTCATTTCATTCTGTGACTTCTGTTCCGTTTTCATTTGATTTACTCTAATATAAAAGTGGACTTTGCTCTCGAGATTCGAAAAAGGGATGTTGATAAGTATAAAGAAGCGATCGAGTTATCCTTAATCATAGAAAATGCATTTTTATCGGTGAAACACGAGACATTAAATACAATTAGCACAAACGCAACTTGTGATTTTTGCGAATCATTGCTAAAGAAAAATGAAGCACAAGTGAATGAACTGATATACAAATAAGGAGTGAATTAGAAAAAAATTAAATGAGAGACAATGATAAACTACACAATAATGCGCGAAGTAATGCGAAATTTTGTACCTTTTGTAAAATTAGGAATCCTGATACTGAGGTGTGTAGATATAATACAAATAATAAGAGACAAGGCAAATAATTATCAACGGAAATTTCCAACCCATAAACAGGCCACGCAGGGATATGCTAACCCCAATAATGGAGTTCATAATTTTCAGAGCTATGGAAGTGTAAATAATTGGAGTTCTCCACCTACCCCTACCCCTTCTCAGCTAATGTGTCAAAATTATGGGTATAATTTTTTTCGCCAGGGACAACTTTTGAGTTTTCCTAGTTAGAGCTTTGGGAATTATCCTTCTAATAACATACATGGGCAAAATTTTCAATATGGGCAGATTTATCAGGCAAATTAAGGGCAATGCCCCCGTCCAAGGAAGATCATAAAAATTCAAATAATGGGAATACTAGACATAATGCAACATATAAAACAGGCAGATGTAAAATAACGGGAAAAAATCTCCCTTCGGGAAACGTTTTAGCGGGATCTGTGTATAATAATAAAAATTACCTGGACCTCTTTCATAGATCCCAAGAGACTAAAGTTATTGCTGGTTAACTGATCTGGAGTACAAACTTTAAAGGCTCTCTTAATGAAATGCCGAAATGCCAAAACTTTGTAAGAAATAGGGGCTTGAGCATTATGTGGGATAATGGATTGATTGGCTATTGGTTTTCTATATACAATACGCTCTATACCATGATGGGTTTTGATTAATAGCACGTCCAAGTAAGGAAGTGTGCCATTCTATTCGACTTCTAAAGTTAATTTAATCTTAGAATCCAGGTTATTGATTTGAGCAAGGAAGTTATCAAGTGAAGTATCCGCATGTTGCCATATGATGAAAACATCGTCTACGTATCTAAGCCATGTAGGGTAAAATCTAATTTATGAAATATATCAGTTTCTAAAGGTCGTAATATAAATTCTACTAAAAGTCCAGATTTAGGTGAACCCATTGGGGCCCCATTATTTTGTTTATAAATTTTATTGCCAAATGTAAAACAGTTATTATTCACTATAAGATTAAGTGCACTTTTTAATGTAGTTTTCATATTTTTATTTATGTTCTTTATGCAGTCAATGTAGTTATTTATAATGTGGTAACACGTTGAGTGCCAATGGATGGATGTAAAGAGATGACATCTAGACTAGCTAACAAATATCTCTCGGGTAACTGGATGTTATTCAAGTATTGAATGAGTTCATTTGTTGAACAAATTACATGATCTGAATTAGGTAAGATATTTTTCAATAAAATCACAAACGCTGTTTCAAGAGAATTTTGTTATAATCGGCCTTACTGGAATCCTTTCCTTATGATCTTTAAGTCGACCCACAATTGTTGGAATTAAAGCCAATTTATTAACTCTGACAATAACTTTCATATAATCCGGCCAGTTACCTTTATTGACAATTTCAGTAACTGTTGTTAATTATGTTAAGTGGGTTCTTCTTGACTTCTACACAGTCCATATTGCTCAAATCAATAATCTGGATTCTAAGATTAAATTCACTTTAGAAGTGGAACAGAATGGCACGCCTCCTTACTTGGACGTGCTATTAATCAAAACCCGCCATGGCATAGAACGTACGGTATATAGAAAACCAATAGCCAATCAATTCATTATCCCACATAATGCTCAAGCACCTTTTTCATAAAAAGTTTCGACATTTAGGCATTTTATTAAGTTTGAGTACCTTTGCAGTTTGTACTCCAGATCAGTTAACTAGTGAAATAAATAAAATACATGAAATAGCAAGAGAGAACGGATATAAAGAAAGCACAATTAATAAAGTAATTACGAGCATGGAAAAGAAGGAGAAGGAAAACTTCAATAAACAAAATTCAAAGTTATCTATTTTACAATATTTCCCTGGGTTCTTTGAAATATTGAAATATAAACTTAGCAAATTCAATATATGTCCTATCGCAAAACCATCCATAAAATTAAAAAGCATAGTTTGTAAGAAAATAGACCCAATAGAGCCATATCAACTATCAGGTGTTTATGAAATGAACTATCATCAGAGCAGATGGAACGTTGCAATATTATATAGGAATGACCACTAGAAAGTTTAAAACAAGATTAAAAAAGCATACGGCAGATATCAAATAGGACAGAAGTACTACATAGAACCGATACTTTAAAAATTGATTTTAAAAATTGTAAAATAATTTATCCATCAAGGCTTTATTTCCCATCTATTATCCGTGAATCAATAGAAATCTATATGCGTAACGTGAACTTTTGCAGTGAATCCGCCTCATTTGAATTACCCAAAATTTGGCACGAGGTACTTTTCAGTTTTAAAAAAGCAATAAGAAATTATTAATTTTCACGTTTACAGTTGACTATTTCAAGCATCTACTTTGATCTGGTGATTTATGTTTTCAAGTTTATTTTCAAAAATTTTCGAGAATATTTCTGTTTATCGTTATATATCTTGAAAATGACACCGCATATGAGCGCTTAAACATATGTCGATCATTAAAAGGTTTTTCTAAGCCTTTTGTGTTCCTCTTTGTATCACTTAAGCATTTTATCTATATTTTAATTATAATTAGCGATCTTTTTATGTGATTATGTAAAATTGATTTGATAAAATCTTTCCTTTCATTTATGAAAACAATCCTGATTTAATTTTTAATTAACTTGCAATTTTTAATCAAAAAATGCTTTAACTAAATGTGAGTGTACTAGGTCCAGAAGCCGGTTGTAAAAACTTCCGAATGATACCTCATTCTTTGTTGTGCGTATTGTAAATGCATAGAAAAAGAGATGTTGACGATAGAAATTATGTACAGGGTGATTTTTTTTAAAGTTGTGAAAGTAAAACACTATAACCAAAGCACTACTGATCCAAATGTCCTAAAATTTCCCCAGTATGCTCCCAAAGCTATGGGAATTTTTTAGGCATGGTTAAAAAAAACTTAAAATTTCACCAACAGATGGCGCTGTAAGATAGCAGAAACAAAGAATATCGTCTGTGGAAAGAAAACAATCGACGGTACATTGAGAAACCATCTTCCGTAGGCCCTCTGTCGTCATTGGACCTTTTCTTAAATTTTTAAGTGTCATAAATATCCTAAGAGCAGTTGCTGCGCTGTCATTATTCTGATAATACAGTTTCACTAACAACGCACGGTCCGTCAATGGCGCAGTCATTGCGAGGATTTCCGTAGAATAATGAACACGAGATGTGCGTACTTCACGCTTTTATTGCCAATGTGCGTGTGCCGGGCGCAAGTTCGTCTCCCGACTTTACTGCATGTACAGCGCCATTTGTCGGCGCGGTTTTAAGTTTTTTTAACCACGCCAAAAAAATTCCCATTGCTTTGGGAGTATACTGGTGAAATTTTAGGTCATTTGGATCAGTGGTTCTTTTGTTATAGGCTTTTACTTTCACAACTTAAAAAAAATCACCCTGTATAACAAAAGAACCACTGATCCAAATGACGTAAAATTTCACCAGTATGCTCCCAAAGCAATGGGAATTTTTTTGGCGTGGTTAAAAAAACATAAAATCGCTCCGACAGATGGCGCTGTACATGCAATAAAGTCGGGAGACGAACTTGCACCCGCCACACGCACATTGGCAATAAAAACGTGAAGTACGCACATCTCGTGTTCATTATTCTACGCAATGACTGCGCCATTGACGGACCGTGCGTTGCTGATGAAACTGTATTATCAGAATAATGACAGCGCAGCAACTGCTCTTAGGAGATTTAGGACACTTAAGAATTTAAGAAAAGGTCCAATGACGACAGAGGGTCTACGGAAGATGGTTTCTCAATGTACCGTCGATTGTTTTCCTCCCACAGACGATATTCTTTGTTTCTGCTATCTTACAGCGCCATCTGTTGGTGAAATTTTAAGTTTTTTAACCATGCCTAAAAAATGCCCATTGCTTTGGGAGCATACTGGTGAAATTTTAGGTCATTTGGATCAGTGGTTCTTTAGTTATAGTGTTTTACTTTCACAACTTTAAAAAAAATCACCCTGTATATGACTATAAAATAGATCAAAACTATACAAAAAGTGAAATAAACAAAAGGAAGACTGTTATTATAAAAGCTTGATATTACAAAAGAGCTATGAAGCTAATCAGTTATTTTAATGCTGTTACAAATTCCCTTTCCTTCTTCTATTTAAAACTTCTGTGGGATGTATGGGTTTACTATTATTTTAGCAATATTAGCATTATTTAAATTAATATAATATTCTACAAATATAATGTAGTTTTAAAACATTAAGTAATTATTAATAGTTTCAAGAATTATATTCATATACATAATTATTTTTCTTATATCATGTTTGAAATATCATGTTTTTTTATTATTTAAAAAAACTTACAGATAAAACAACATTACAATTTTGCGCGGTGGTCAGAGGGTTAATTAAAAATACATGAAGTTGTTGGATAATGTTTTATTAAAATATTTGATAATTATTAAATTTTAGTCCAAAGGTCAATTGATAGCCAGTGACGACGATGATTTCGTGCTATTAAGATTAATTGAGCCGATTATGAATTATTCTGCAAAACTTTCTCACATGAGTACAGTGTAGGAGGTTTGGGGCATGCAAGATTAAACTTTACGACGCGAATCAAATTAAGAGTCTTGTCGCTGTTGTCAAATTGGCGTGATTATCGTCGCGTTACTCAAAACTTTTCGATCAGAGGCATGCGAGAAAGAATGTGGGCTGATATCTCTTTTCATAGTTCTTGTCTCCCTGGAGGATCTAATTAATGGTTTAATAAATGAATTTAATTAATGAATGAGATACTCAAGCTAAGTTTCAACAGACATAAAGCTTTAAATTCCATTGATAGGCATTGGTTATGGAACAATCACCCTGGATCAAAATAATGTTTAAAAGTGCTCGCAAATTCAAACTCGCTATTTGTTGACGTAATCAAAAAATTTGTTTCATATCTAATTATATTAAATTTTAAGGTTGTGTTAGTTACATGTCATGAAGTTGAATAAGGTTATTCCTTTTTCTATAAAAGCGAGACTTCTTTTAGAAAGTGCTTTTTTTATTTTATGTTTTAAATTGATTTCCCGTACGTGATAATCACGAAAACAATAACTTGTGTACAAACATGTGTAATTTATTGCTCTTTGAGCGCACATCAAGTTTAATTGCAGGCAAAATATAGGCTGCAATTTCACATTTGATGTTGTTTAAACTAAAAAGTGTCGCTATATTATAAATTTAGTTGTTTACAGGGTGATATAAAACGTCTCAGCTGAAACATTTTAAAGCATACAACAACAGTACAATTTTTGTATAGCAAACCAGGGTCGTAATTCATTTATGCTGTCAAAAATACAGAGTGTCTCCCTTCAGTCAGAACAGAACTACCGTTCATAACTTTATATAAATAAAGGTACTTCAACGAAATTTCAACAGAGTTTGCAACCTTGCCTTTTTTGAGAAATGCGATGACATAACGTAAAGTATTGGGTGCAGAGTATTGATGTAGTTTGTAATGTCAATTACATTCGTAATTAGGGAGGGTTCACCGATGTTTGGATGTGGATGGTAGACACTTCCACAACGTTGCGTGATATCGTGACATGTCACACAAAGTTAGAAAAATCTGTTGCAAATTTCTTAAAGTATCATGTATTGTTAAAGTTATGGGCAAATACACGGATTTGGTCTAGAGGGAGACACCTGGTAATTTTTGACAACACAAATGAATTACGACGTATATACAAAATTTAGTTTGTTGGAGTGTGCTGTATCTCACAATAAGTGAAATAAATAAACAGATTCCTAAAATAATTGTTTTCTTCTTCTTATATCTTATGAATATGTTGAAAAGAAAATGTATGTACAGAGTGTGTTTATTATATATATTGAGAATGATTTTGATTTTAAATTAAAAATCAACGAGAAACAACAGGGGAAAAAATCTGGCAACATGTAATAATGTGATAACTGAAATATTGGCTGCTATGAAAAAATATCGTCTGCTACTGAAATTGCATGCGGAAGAAGCGAGTGGCTTGAAGGTTATATATTTAAGGTTATATGCTCTTTCCGAAGAGAATTATTCATATTCCATTATATAAAAATAATTTAACAGGTGATAAGTGGAAAAAAAATGTCACAATTGATGAAGCGTAGATTTATCTAAATGACTATAATTACCTGATTTATTACCGGAAAATAGGCCAAAACGACTTTAAAAACTTTGGTTCAAACACTGCAAAGACAGTTTCGCTAAAGGATTTATGGTGATTGCTGGAATCTCTTACAACGGAAAATTGAAGATCAGAAAAGTGGAGAAAAATGTCAAAATTAACTCTACTTATTATCAAAACGATTTTCTAATTCCTATTTTTAAAGAAGAAATTCCACAACTTTATCCTACGGACTTTAAAAGTCTTGAGTTCCACAGGATAAAGTGAGCAGCCATACATCCAAAAGTACAGATGCATTTCTCGAAAAACCGACAAGAGAAACTGGAATCAAGTGTATACCGTTTAATCATATTGCCACCAAGTCTCCAGATATTTCACCAATGGATTGCTGTGGCTCTGGACTATTAAAACAAACTCTTGCAAAACGCCGACCAACTACGTTGAGTGGACTCTGGAAATGTGTGGTGAAAAAAATTTTACTTCCAGTTTTACAAAAAGCCCTACTATCTTGGAAATCCCACTGCAATATGATAATCCACAACAAGGGGTGCCAGATAGAACATATTAAAAAATAATTGTTTTAATGTTTGTATTTTATTTTTGTTGTCAAAGTCGTTCCCAATATGTGCAAACACCCTCTGTATTTAAAGCTTCGGGAGTAGAAGAACTGGGTAGTTACTCTGTTTTATTTACGACTGCTCTGAGGTGTATGGGTTTATTATTAAAAATACGTTAAGTTGTTGGATAATGGAACATGTTCTATTAAAATGTTTGATAATTATTAAATTTTAATCCAAAGGTAAATTGATAGCCGCTGAAAAATTAGCTTTCAAGCCAGAATTATTTCTGAGAAGTGGCGTAACTGTGCTTACTGGGCGCGTAACAGTACCTACGAGAATGATTTCATGCTATTATTAAGATTAATTGAGCCAACATGAATTATTTTGCAAAACTTTCGCAGTTGAGTAGGGTGTAACAGAAAGAATGGGGGTGGGAGTGTTCATGAGATATTAAATTTTACGACGCGAATCAAATTAAGAGTCTTATCGCTGTTTAAAAATTGGCGTGATTATCCTCACGTTATTCAAAACTTTTCGATCAGATACTACCAGAAAGAATGTGCTTTGTCGTGCCAAGAGATCGGAAGACATCTCTTTTTATAGTTGTTGTCTCTCTGGAGGATCTATAATTAATGGTTTAGGTTTAATAAATGAATTTAACTAATAAATGAGACACCCGAGCTAATTTTATAACACGTAAAGCTTTATCTATTGATACACATTGATTATGGTACAATTTTCTAGATCAAAAAAATGTTTAAACTTGTTCTAAAATCTAAACTCGCTATTTGTTGATGATTTAATCAATTTTTTTTTCATACCTAAATTATACTAAATTTTAAGGTAGCCTTACTTGCGTGTCATTAAGTCGAACTGAGTGTCTCGCTTTTTTTTTTATAAAAGCGAGACATCTTTTTGAAAATGCTTCTTCCATTTTATGTTTTAAACTGATTTTCCGTAGATGCCAATCACGAAAACGATATATTGTTGAGACGGTTACAAACATGTGTAATTAATTGATCTTTGAGCGTATATCAAGATTAATTGCAGGCACTGCAATTTCACATTTGTGAGTTAATTTTAATTCATTTTTCAGCAGTAAATTATGCTTGTAATCACTGAATAATTTCCAGTGAATTTTTATCATAATTTTCTAAGCGTAAGCCGCCAGAGTGAAAAAAGGCCCAAGCCGCGAATGGAACCCGGACCCTTGGAATAGCGCTCCAATGCTCAACCTTTGAGCTACTAGAACGATACCCAGTCTGGCATCTCTCACTAATATATGTCGGTAAGGCTGCAATCGCAGCCCAAGATGGAAACGTCATCATGAGCACGCAAACTTCTAGCCTAGCATACGACAACACATAGTTAATTTTAATTCATTTTTCAGCAGTGATTACGTCTGTAATCATTGAATAATAACTAGTGATTTTTTATCCTGTTTTTCTAAGCGTAAACCGACAGAGTGAAAATGTCCAAACCGTGAATTTTCTTATGCAGGGCTTTATATGTCGTCTCATGTTTGTCGCAGAAGTTTGCGTGCTCATGATGACATTTTCATCTTGGGCTGTGATTGCAACCTTACCGACATATATAAATGAGAGATGCCAGGCTGGGTATTGTCCTCGTAGCTCAAAGGTTGAGCATTGGTTGAGCGCTATTCCAAGGGTCCGGGTTCGATTCGCGGCTTGGGCATTTTTCACTCTGTCAGTTTACGCTTAGAAAAGCAGAATAAAAATTCACTGGTTATCATTCACATTTGATCCTATCGAAACTAAGAAGAGTCGCTATTATAAACTTAGTTGTCTATAGGGTGATTATAAAATTTTTTGAAGCAAACAACAACTAGTATGTGGTGATCATCACAGAACACTCTTCTACATAAATAAATCAATTGAATGATTTAAATAGTACAAGAAAAAAATTTAGCAAATAAGGTTTTTACACAATGCATTCCCATACTCAGGATGCTAAGCGTGAAGTTTTGATGAATTCTGTTCATTTAAACTGTCGATATAAGCATCGCTCATTTCGAAAAAATCGTAGAATTTCGATACCCCCATTTAGATAAGCGGAACTAAAATTGAATGACAATATATTCCTATCATGAGGATCCTAAATTTGATGTTTCGTTGAATTCTGCGCACATAAACCTGAGTTGTAAAAAACCCAGCCCGGGCGGGTAGGCGGGCGAGTATCCGGGAAGCTACCCGCTACAACCCTGACATAAACTGGAGATATAAGCATCCCATAAATGGAACAAATCGGCGATTTGCAGCACCCCCTCCTAGGAGTTTTTCGCAAAAACTAATCAGCACCAGATCACATAAAGATAGATCGTCCCCTTACGAAAATAGTTCATAGAGCTGTATAGAACTCTATAGAATTCTTTACAAGCTCTATAGAATAGCCATTCTATTAGAATACTATTTCTAAAGAGTCTTGAAGAGTTCTATAGAATAATTTTTCGAAAGAAAATGTTTCTATAGAATTCTTAGAAGTTCTATAGAATTTTTCTTTATAGAACAGTTTTTCTATAAGGTACTTTACATCTTATAGAATTAAATTCTATAGACTAATGATTCTATAGAAATTTTTTTTATTAAAAAAGATATTTCTTGGTCTTTTAAAATTCATGTGGGTAGTAATTTATTTATAATTATATATTAAAACTAAAAAATAATAATTAATTTTGTAATACATCAGTTTAGTATACAATTGTACTCCACAGATTTAATATGATTATATATAATTTAATTCAATTCTAATACATTGTGATTAAATTGTCAATGTAATATTATATTAGTCAAACTACTGAATTAAATTATGATTAATTAATTTGTTTATAATTCATTAATTCGTTAGTTAATTTTATAATCATATCAATTTGCTGTTAAATTTATAAAACCATCCCTCTAATTTAATAATTTTTTTTCATTACTAACGTTGTAATTTTTATTCAAATATTTTAATCTTGAAATATAAATATTTAAACAATTGTTTCAGTTTTAAAAAATAATCATTTATTAGACTTTAAATATTTTTACAAGACTATTATGATTGAGAATGCAAATCAGGAAAGAAATAAAAGTTGAAATAGTGTAATAAGAGTGCAGAGACTGTTAATGGTTGTGTTATGCTGAAAGTATTCGTTCTTCGTCCGATCATTGAAGTCAAGTAGCATCGAGAGTGGTTAGTAGTTGGGGTTGGGAGGGTGACCACCTGGGTTCTATATAAAATTCTATACATATTTTTATACAAGCTGTATATTTTTTCTATAGATATTTTTATAGAAGTTCTATTGACATTTCTATTGCACTTCTACAGATATTTCTACAGCTTTCGGTTAAACAAGCTTATAGAAAAACGGGCCATAATTCTATAGGATTCTATAATGTATTTTCTATAAATATTTTTTATAGAATTCTATAAGAAATTTTTGTAAGGGTCATAGGAAATTCCATCCTACACATCCTACTTCCGACAAACACAGTAGGTCGTGAATTAGGACGCCCACAAAATGTGTGTGACATATGGACAGACAGACACACATACTCATGGACAGACTATGATGTATTTTTTTTTTGCTTAATGTACACTGGCCTCCAAAAGTTAAGATACAACCAGTCTTTTGTGTCTAATTTGAAAACAAATGAAGATAAAAACAGGAAATTTAGAAGAATTGTGCTTTAAACAGTTATTTATCGAATTGTACTTAATTTTAACATCAAGCCTGATTTACAAATAAAAAATTGCATTTTTAGCAAAAGTCCAGTGTTTGTTAAAAAGATAAATAGCTATTTTTTGTGAAAAAAATTATATAAATGGATTTTAATAAGGCATGTGTCCAGCACTACTTGTAATGCATTTGTGGCGACGAATTTCCACACTGTCAATTAAGTTGTCGGAAACTTTAAAGGGAACAACTCGCATACATGGAGAACGCTTGTTCCAGCTCATTTAACGACTTTGGAGGGAGTTTGTTAAGCCCATTTGATCTTTTCCTGAAAGAAATAATAGACTTTGTCGCTTATATATACCAGAAAATGTACCATCTCGGAACTTCAGAGCATATAGTACTGTACAAATATTACATTGGGAATTTTTCCAAACGGATGAGTTAGCGAGAAATTCACCTTGTGTTTGACAATATTTCGTTTGGCATTAATCAGGAAAATGTATTTGCGTAAGTATATATGTGACATGCAAGTATTACTCTATAACTCGACCGTCATCGGATTGTTATACATCCTCTATGTTTGTATTTTAGCATCAACATCATCGCTCAATGACGTAACATCATGACGTCATCATCACGGACACGTGTTTGCTTTACATTACAGGTTTTTATTTGCAACAAAAATTTTCAAAATAATGCACATTGTTAAAACATTCTAATACATTGCTAAAATATTTTAATAGATTGCTAGATAGTGATTGTTACTTTTCATTATTAAATCCATTTTAATTATTGAATATGTTGCGTACATTGTTGTCGCATTGTTAAAATTTTACTTTTCATTATTTAGTATCATTGTTGTTGTCAGAATGATAGATACATTCAAAGAAGTTTTGTTCTTTTAAAAATCTTCTTACTTGAAGTTTGCTAAGAGCTAACGATCAAATAATTTTTGCTTTAGAGCGTTTATTGTTTTGTTCTTTTTTGATATATGATATTGCGAAAAATGAGTTTTAAAAGTTTCTTACAGAAATTTACGTAAGTATAGCTTTTTTTAAATACACTATCTTTATCTTTCAAATGCCACATACATATCCAAAATTGAATTATATCCAAGACTTAAAAGTAATAAACACTAAATTTTTACAAAAAATGTATTGTATTTAATTTTGATTAAATAATATATACAAATATTAATGCGTACAAAAATGAACTCTCTAACGAAATAACAAACAAAAATGCTGTCTAATAAAAGTCTCGATATTTAATAATACAAAACTATATTATTTCACCAAATGTAAAGTTTATTTCTCTTAGGGTGAAATTGCATTTTGAATTGTTAAAAAAACAATATTTTAGCTTTTGAGATATTAAAGTAACAAAAAATAAAATTCTGTAAATTTTATTTATGTAATAATCTTGTGTGTTAAAATCTGGCTAAGTGCTTGTATCTCCATGGATTTTTAAATTCAGTCACAAGTAAACAGTGTATTGAGGTAATAAAAGCTATTGAGATAATTCTTGCAGAAGAGCATTGTGTGAGGTCGGGTATTTCTTTATACAACACTTCTTTGTTTTAGTTCCAAATATTAGATATAGAGGTAGTTGCACTGTTACAACATTTAAACTATCATTTAAAAATGGATCGAAGCTCACCCAGTTTTTAACACTTCATCCTGTTTAGCTTAAAAAAAACAAAAAAAAAAAACTTCCGTAATTAAATTACATGAATATTTTGAGCATTATTACAGTTTCAGGTAAGTACAGGCCATCTATTGTTGATATTCGGATCTACAGCGAGGAAACGTAGTAAAGAATTCTCTACTCTCTCCCTAATTTGGGGAGGGTGGGAAATCCCTGAAAAGATAAAATGAGTTTTCTATTTCTCAAACATCGTGGCAGTACTAAAATCTTGTAACAGAAATATTTCTTGATGAAAAGTGTATTAAGTGATTATAACGCAGCAGAGAAATTTGTTTCTGCGTTATGTGTAGTTTAATATTAAAATTCAGCTTTTAAAGAATAGACTAGCTGACCCCCGCCCGGCGTTGCCCGGGCCTGTCATAATAATAATAATAATAATAATAATAATAATAAATCAAGTTTTTATTATTTTATCTCTATAACCTGATTTTGTGTGAAATAATATTTTAAGATGAAAAATTCGCGAAAAAATATTGATATTTAGTTATAAAAGCAGTCATTTTCTTGTTTTTATACGTAGAGTCGTTTCATAGTTTTAAAATAAAAAGTTATTTTTGTCCGAAATCTTAAAATCTTCTATTGGTGATAAATAAAACGGTTTTGCAACCTGTGTGAAAATTTCGTAAAAAAAATTTGTTATCCAGTTGCAAAAAAAAAAAAAAAAAAAAAAAGTTTTCTTCTCGCTTTTTTGTATGTTTGTTTTCGCCTCGGCTCCTTTAACATAGCAATAAAAAATAGTTCTCATCTTCCGAACTCTCTGACATTTCAATCGATTATAAATATTACTCTCTCCAAGCTCTCTTTAAAATTTTGTGAAAAAATATGCATAATTAGTAGTGGAACTATGAGTTCTTAAAGAAAAAAAAGCTTTAGCTTTCAACCTCAGAGCAAAAATAGAAGGTCTATAAACTTCAATGCAATGGCACACCTGCATCCGTTTTCAATTAACCCTTTTCAATCCCTCTAGGCTAAACAGGCTAATCAATCAGGTTCCCTGATTCTTTTGGGAGAAGCCTTTAAGGAAAAAAAAAATGTTGACGCATGCGCAAAGAGACGATATTCGAGTGAAAATTTGACAGAATGCGCTTTTCGTTTTAAATATATAGATAGAAGAATCTAGAGTAATTCGAAATGTCTATCACTTCACTGTAAAAAAGACAAATGCTTCTCGATCTAAGAAAATAAAAAACCACGTACGAAAATACACATTAACCTCTTCCGAGTTACTCATAATTCAGAAAAGCGTTCTCCATTTTTAAAAACATCCGAAACTTATATATTTTTGAGATTCGAAGAAGCTTTTATAAAAAGAAAGTTTGTTTTACTGCCACTGATTTTCGGGAACTTTTCCGAGCAAATTTTATACTGTATTCACCAGTTTTCTCAAACCAGAATGTTGTTTTTCGAGTTCTATCCATTGTCAAAGAAACATTTTCAGCTGCGTAATTGTGTTTATACATACAAGAGTAACAAAATAATGTTAATGTTAATGTTAATCTTACTGCTGTTCATTTATCATGTTTGTCTGCGTATAAAACTTGTTTGTTGAACATGAAAATGGTTACTTGAAAATGGATAGCATCCGAAAAACATACACTACAGGTTGAAAAAATTGGTTAACACACGATAAAAACTACTGGAGAACGATTCTTAAAATCAGTGGCAGCAAACGAAATTTTGTTTATATAAATGCTTACTTAAATCTCGAAAATATATTGGTTTCTAAGGTTTCCAAAGCTAAAGAACTTTTTTCGGAATCGTGGTAACGCGGAAGAGGTTATTCTATATTTCCGTTTGTGGTTATATTACGTTTTCCTATATTAATAAACATTTTTCTTTTATTTTAAACAGTTTTGGCTATATTACTTTATAAAATCTGATGACATGTTAAGTCATTAGTTATCAATTTTTTTTCGTTATATAAAATCGAATAACTAACGCTTGACGGATGGGAAATGGGTCTGATTTTTTTCTATTAGTATAATTTAAATATGAATTTTTAATTATTCTTGAAAATTGTAATTTTTTATGTTTAAGGGTGTGATTAAATTGAAAAATCTATGAAATTTGAGAAAGTAAAATAAAAGTAATATATTTTTTAAAAAATACGATTTTTTAGAGAACTTAAAAATACGCAATAATTTTTTTTTTAATCAAACGTCTGGAGTTCAAAGCAAACTAGTCGGATGTGCCAATCCCAAAACATTTTTTTATCTCATACAGATTTCACACACACCCAAAACAAATCATTATCAATTTATATGAAGGTGTAACTGAATCTAAAGTTTTATTAAATTCCGCGCAGTAGTGCTTGAGATATGATTATCGTTAAAATCGTGTACATCCTGAAAAAGGCAGCATAACAGCGTTAGGAGATTTACAGCAAAATCTAATCAACAACTTATGGCAACGTGTAACTGAATCTGAAATTTGAAATTCTGTGCACTAGTTCTTGAGATAGAGCTATCGTGAAAATCTTAAATAATGTAGCATAGAAGTGCTACCTGCTGGGCGATTTACACCAAAAAGTCTTCAGCACCAACTTATATCAAGGTCTAACTGAATCTAAAGTTTTATTAAATTCCGTGCAGTAGTTCAAGATATGACTATCGTTAAAATCATGTAAATCCTGAAAAAGGCAGCATAACAGAGTTAGGAGATTTACAGCAAAACCTAATCAACAACAACTTATGGCAACGTCTAACTGAATCTGAAATTTGATGAAATTCTGTGCATTAGTTCTTGAGATAGAGCTATCGTGAAAAATAATGTAGCATAGCAGCGCCACCTGCAGGGCGATTTACAGCAAAAAGTATTCAACACCATCTTATATCAAGGTCTAACTGAATCTAAAGTTTTATTAAATTCCGTGCACTAGTACTTGAGATAGAGTGCCCACATTTTTTTTGTCACATACACAGACAGACACACATACAGACATTTTCTAAAAACAGCCAAATCGTGTTCAAGATCTTCTGAAACTTATAAATCCGTTGCAAACAGGAAGTCGAAAATTTTCATGAATCCAATACTTTCTTCTTATAAAGATAGAAGAAAGTAAAAAGCATGAGGTGATGATTAGAATTTTAACCCCATTACAACGATATTTTAATTTTTAATTTGCTTCATTCTTTCGTAATTTATTATCGATAAATTTTATTAAAATTCTGAAAATATTAATAAATTGTATAATCATCGGGAACACACAACTGTACAAAACTTATATAAGGAAGTGAGTGAAAAATCATTTATAAAATTTAATCTTTACACTGTAATAAAAAAAAAAAAATTGTTGATTTTATAGAAAAAAAAAATTGTGAGCCAGAATGCCAGTGAAAACTGTCCGTTTCATGGAAAAAAATCTGAAGTTATTACGAACTTTCTGTTATTTTAACGGGTTTTACTCGTAAATTCGTAATAAATGCAGATTATTTCTATAAAATAAAAAAGTTTTTGACACTTTTATGTCATCTGGGCGTTAGTGATAACCGGCGAAATCTTGTTTGAATTGGCATCATTTGAATTGCAAACAATTAACGATCCACTGAACAGCTATTTCAACAGCTAACAATACATTTTAACATATTATAAATGATATTAAAATATTTTGGGTTTCTAATATAACGTAAGTTTCTGTTTTTGTGTATATAAAATTAGATACGATTATGAAATAAAATGCTTCTAGTTTATGTTATATATTTTTTAACATATTTATAATGGACTAAGCCTCATCATTCATATGCTTGATAACATGAGATTTTGTTATTTGTATTGATATCTCCGTTTTTACGTATTTTATCACGATTATATTTTAGCTATTTTGGAACAGCTTTGGAATTAGCCTGCTGTCCGCTATCTTGTTTTTTAAATCAAAACATATTTGTTTTGTTTCTCATTTCCAAAATAATTTTCATCTATATTTACTTATTATAAACATGTTATTTAATTTTATTGACTAATTTATTTATATTTAATAAAAAAAAAAGTTAAAATGTTTTGATTTTACTTGATTATGTCAGAAACAAAACAATGTTTTGATTTATCGCTCGCGCTCAGCCATCTCGTTTTTTAAATCAAAACATTTTAACTTTTACTGTTAAATATAAATAAATTAGTCGATAAAATTAAATAACGTGTTTATAATAAGTAAATATGGATGAAAATTATTTTGGAAATGAGAAACAAAACAAATATGTTTTGATTTAAAAAACAAGATGGCGGACAGAAGGCTAATTCCAAAGCTTAGCCGCTATTTTTAAGTAAGTTTTTTAAAATATTATATTGCAATGTTAGAATATTGGCTATTTTTTTTAGCTAATGCTGATCTATGAATTTTTCATCGGGAGGTAAACAATGTGAAATCAAACAATCATTTATTTATTTATTTATTATTTGCAACAAATAAAATAGAAAACTAAACTAAATTGTTGAAAAGATTTCAAAAACAGTCCTGAATGATTGTTAAAATTGTTTCTTATTTTTCAGTATTACGTACCATTGTTGCACACTTTATTGTTGTAAAAATGATATAGAAGCTTTCAATTACGTTTAGTTCTGGTAAAAATCTTCTTGCTTGAAGTTTGCTACGAGCTTATGATTAAACGATTTTTGCTTTAAAAACGTTTGACATTTTGAAAGATTCTTATTTTTTGATAATGACATCAAGAAAAATGAGTTTTAAAGGTTTCTTAGAGAAATTTACGTAAGTAAAAGCATTTTTAAAACACATTCTCTGTCTTTAAAACAAGATATGCATTTGTTAACTTGATACTTAAGTTTTAACCGTGCCAGGCCATATTCACTGTGCCAACAATGGCCGAAAATAAAAATTATATAGTAACCTTATTTTATTATTATTAATATTAATATTTTCCTTTCTTCATTGTAACTGCGTATGTAATACTATCTAGTTGTGTAATACCAAATTATTCTTTTGTATTATTTTAACAGTTTGCTTTTATCTTATTTACATTTTTAATGGTGTTATGTATTTATTCAATATGCATTAAATTACCATTTTTAACACGATTGGCAATTGACAAACATTTTTGGCGATTCATCTTCCTGACACGAATAATACGTAAATACCGATTACTTCAATGCATTTAAAATTAAGTCCGATTTAAAAAAAAAAATAATACTATCTAATATTGTACATAAAATATATTGTCATTTTTCTTTGCTTTAAGAGTATATGCAAGCATGACTGTTTAAAAAATGAATGCATTGAAAATAATCTAAGTAAAAATGCTACAAAAAAATCTAACTACTTCATAACACAAAACTATATTCTTTTCCTAAATAAAAGTTTAATTTTTTTTCTATATGTAATGAAAATACATTTTGTATTGTTATAAATTATTACATTGCATAAAAATCCGTACTTTTTCGTAAAAAGTAATGATAATGACAGTTTTAGTAAACATTTAACAGAGTTATTTATCAAGGAATCCATACTCGCTATATGTTTTGATACATACACAAATGTACCACCCATACTGTCTATATAATTTTCGTATTTTTATGGAAAATTTGTTTGACAGTACACTGTAAAAAAAAATAATAATATATGTATATATATATAGATTATAATAGAGGAAAATATGATGTAATCGCGAAAGAAAATATACAATAACATCTTCCGAAAAACATTCTTTATGATTAGATATCTCAGAAACCAATATATTTTCGAGATTTAAAAAATTATTTATAAAAATATTTTTATTTTTCTGCTACTGATATTCTGACGTTTCTGAGTAGTTTCTATAGTATACTAATCAAATTTAATTCATTTTTCAATTCATTTTCAGAAGCGAAATTCGCCCGAAATTATTGAATAATAAATATACCTTAATTTTCACGTTACTAACAAAGCGTAGTTTGACGCAGAGTTTGTGCTCTTGATGACATTTCCATCTTGTGCTGCGGTTGCAGCCTTACCAACATATCTAAAACCCTGTTCACATCGGACATTTAAGATATCTTAGACGGCCATTTTTGAGGTGCTACTCTCTCGGAATTGAATACCTGTCCACACAGCAAAACTCATCTAAGATAACTCACTGAACATCACCGTGTCCGAGATCTGAACAAACATAGAATGTGCGCATGCGCAACCGTTAAAGGCAACCTCAACAGCCAATCGGCCCCCAGAGCCAATCAGAGTGAGTGGTACTGGCTGTATCTAGCAATAGAATGTTCGAACTCACTAAGTGAGTTTCTGGAACTCCCTCAGTGAGTTCGGTGGTCTAGATATCTTAGGTGGTTTATATATCTTAAATATCCTATCTGAACCGGGTATAAGTGAGATATGTCAGTCTGGGTACAGCGCCTAGAATACATAGTGTGGAAACCGGCTACAAAATAGTACTAAAAAATTGTATCCAATAAATGTACAACGTTGCTGAAAATATTAGGATGGGTTCGCAGCGCCATCTGCTAGCTCTTGACATTGTATTAGAATGTTTCGGCTGGTGGTAAGTATTTTAAATACTTAAATTATATCATTTTCTCCTCTGACTTAGTGATTTTTTATAAGTTTTTTTTTTAATTATGAAAGCATGGCTAAAAAACGTGATACGCATTTTTTTTGTCTCTGGTTACAACATTATCGTAGGCTTCGTAGGAGCACCGTTGCACATTTATAGGCTACAACTTTTTAGCACTTTTTAAAGCATTACACCATTTGCCGGTTTCCACACTATGTATTCTAGGCGCTGTAGTCTGGGTATCGTCCTCGTAGTTCAATGGTATAGCGGTATTCCAAGGGTCCGGGTTCGATTTCAGGCTTGAACATTTTTCACAATTTTAATTTTAAGCTTAGATAGTAATGTGAAAATTCACGTTACTTATTATACGAATCAATTTTCTCGATCCGAAAAATAGGTCTATAAGATGCTGTTAATTCTCAATTAAACGTTTTCAGATGAGTAATAGAATTTATGCATCCAAGAGTAACAAAATAATATTAATGTTAATGTTAATGATGTTAATTATCTTGTTTGACTGAAAAACATGCTAGATGAACACGAAAAATGGATAAACATCCAAAAGAACTACATTCCGGGGGTTGAGAAAATTGATGAAGACACTATAAAAACGACAAGGAAACGTTTTCCGAGAATCAGTGGGAGCAAAAGAAACTTTATTTTTATAAATGCTTCTTTGTATTTCAAAAATATATTGGTTTCTTTCTAAAGATACAAAAAACACTTTACGGAATCTGAGAATAATTTGGAATAATTTATTGTATATTTTTGTTATGTGTTATATTATATTATACTAGATTCAGAATCTCTTTTTAACAGTGTAGCTCTTGAAATATTAAAGTAACAGAAAATAAAATACATTTAATTCTTATTCGAAAAATATGAAAATTTAGAAGTTATACATTAAGCTGCATTGTTTCCAAACAGCTTCAATATTGTTTAAAAAAATCTATAACTTTATATAAGTGACTTTCATATATATATTTCTATGTATATATCCCATTGCAGTGTGTTGAATTATAATTGCTGTGTATACTGTATTTCTATGTATATCTATCTGTATGTTTCTTTTCAGATTTCGATCTCGTAAAGATTTCGACAGTGACGATCAGGATATTGAAAAACCAGATAAGTATTTGAAAATGTTGAGAAGAGAATTAGTAGTCGATAGGTACGGAACGTTTTGATAATTCTTTTTCTTTCTTTTTCGTTCTTTCTTTCTTTTATTTTTCTTCTTCTTCTTTTTTTTTTTTTTGTAAATAATGTCTATAGAATGTTTTGACAATTGTCTAGTAAATCAATTATATGTCTTAAAGTATTTTTTTATTAAAATATGCACGTTTTGGAGATTGCTTTTAAATATTTTTTTGTATGATTCCTTCCAATTTTCAAATTCCAAGTAGAGATATTTTCCCTAAAAAAATAAGGGAGGAGATAGTGAGTATTTTAAAATACTCTTTGATTACTAATTCGTTAAAAGAATAATTCGTATCAATGGGAAAAAAATCTTTTAAGAATTAGAAAACAAAACTTTAGATTGTAAGAGACGGCTTTAAATTTTATTGTTTGGCTCTCGAAAGTTTTACGATCTTTTTATTTAATAACGTGACACTTTATTTAAACGATATTAACTTGCTATTTTGATATCTATAAGCTATTTTATAAAGTATACTTTTGCTTTTTTTTACTTTTATAATTGTATGTGTCTCGTCTGTTCCATAAACACACAAGCAATATTTTGTAGCTATTTTATATTATGTATGCTTTTGAGAATTTTTATTTTATATTTAACAATAACAATAAATGTTTGTATTAAATAATATAAAATATTTGCTTTTTATTTAAAAAATGTGTCCAAAGAGTGGGACGAACCATGTCCATGAACTGTCATATCTCTAATTCGTATTTGTACAACTTAACTGGGTCTATAAAGTGGACTTAATATATTTTTCATGATACATTTTTATTTTTAAATCAATGCAATTTAACAATTAACTCAGATTCAATTTCGAAGGGTTATTTTGTTTATTTATATAGTTTTAGTTGATAAATAATTACTGTCAGAAGAAAGAAAATGAGTCATGTCTGTGGATAGAAACTTAATATCTGTATAAATAGTTCAACAAATGACAGCAAAAGAAAAAAAAAACTTTAGTGTGAAGGAGTACTGTTAGTCATTTTAAAAGTAGCAATACGTTGCAATACGCATCTGCGGTATATATTTAGATTTCTTGAATAACTGTGAAAATAATCATCAAATCAACAATTCCGTGGACAAGATAAAATAAGTAGGGATTGTAAAATAGTAAAATAAATAGAATAAGATGTAATATTAATTGCACTAATATTAAACTTAAAACCCAGTAGCTTAGTGGCTAGCGCATCGTGCTATCACGCTACAGGTCCATAGTTGGATTTCGGACTCCCTCCTTGACCAGAGTTCACTCAGCTTTTCATCATTTCGGAGTCGATAAAGTAAGTACCAATCTTGATTGAGACTTGAAGACTGGGGAACGTATTAGGCCGACCACATAACCAGGACATATGCTGGATAGCACGTCAGGGTCTAAGGTCAAGAAAACAGAATTCAACAGCATCATTCAATTCAGTTTAATATTTAAAGTGATTAAAAAAACCCGTCAGGGCTGTGGGCATCATGGTTACGAACATAACAGCCACGCAATGAAAAAATGCAATTTTAATAAAATAGTTCTCACGATGAAGACTGGAATGATGTTAGATAAGGTCGAATTAATTAGAAATATATATTTTTTAATCTTCATTGGAATTTCTTTTTCGGACAATTTAGCGCTCAAAATTTACGTTTCTGGGGAAATGACCCACATGGAGTAATGTAATACCTTTTTACATACTTCTGACCGCTTATAATCAGGCTCAACATACAAATCGGATTCAGGAACCTCATTCGTCAAAATCTACGATCACTGATCAAAGATTCAGTTCTTTATGAATTTCCGTTTGGCTAACTTTTGGCGATTTTTTAAGAGTAAAGCAACCTTAGCAAATAGTTTGTTTAAAATTTAGTTACATACCGTTTCGGAAAACGTGTGTAAGCGTGGTATGTGCATAGTATGTCGTTTGTCTTTAGATCTGTAGACCCTAGTTCTGAACACAACAGTGTGAAATTTGTAAAATAGAAAGTTTGTATTTTTCAAAATTTAATTAATTTACAAAAAATAATTGGAATGAAAAAAATGAAAAGTTTCTACTTTTCAATATTTAATTAAGCTATACACAATAATTTTTAACAATATTAACAATTTATATAATGTGAATTTTAATATTCGTTATATTGATTGCAGTTTGAACACATATTCTAGTTTGACATTCCAATACAATGATTTAACAGAATACAGTTACAGTGATTTTTTGTTGTTATTTTCATGGGCGCGAGGCGCTCATACTCGCATTTTAGAGGGGCTATAAGGAATTTCCTATATAAAGCTATAAGGAATTTCATATATCAAGTTGTAAGGAATTCCATATACAGATTCATATTTTTCATATTGATCGGAAGAAATTGTTATAATATTAAAAAAAAAAAATTGCATTACTAACCGATCAATTTTTAAAATGAAACTATTTAATGTTAAATTAACTTAGTTTTCCTACCTTAACGATCCTTAAAAAAAATTACATGCATATCAGAATGATAAAAAATATGATCGCGAAATTGCCAAGTAAGTAATTGCGCGCCAAAACTTAAAATTCCTTGGCATCAGTTTTCGACAAATAACGAATTCAGAATCCCATGCTACTAAGATCTACTCCGTAGCATCCGATTATATGCCTTCTGACCTTGTTATGTTTATTTATACGTTTTTAATTGCTTTCAGATTCATGTTTGATTCCGCTGTGTTTGACCAGAAAGTTATAGCGGCCTTCATGCGGATGAAAAGATCGGATTCAGTTCGACAAGATGCAGTGAAATGGTTTGAGAGTCAACTGAAATCGGAAAGAGAAAGTGTTTGGAAAATGCTAATGCGTGAAAAAGACATAGATTTGTCAAGCGCCAAACGCTATATGATAAAAATAAACCAATCCGACCCTGCGTGGCGGGATATTGATGATGCATCTAAAGATTACATCTACGAATGGCAACGAAGAACAAACTTCACCATCTTGGAGATGTTCATCCTTAGACATAAAGCGTAAGCATTACTTATTTATTTATTTATTGCTAGCATTTGCAGTTATCATCAATGATTAAAAAAAGGAAAATTTATTTTAAAAAAATGTTAGCTTTTCGAATAAAATACAAATGTATACGTTAAAAATTGTATTGTAATAGTAAACTTGTAATGTGGTAATATAAGTGCAGGTTTAACTTTATATTAACACTATACCTAATTTTACTGGATTCGGTCCTTTTGATAAGTAAATTAAATTTAAGATATTTTTGACATTTTTTTCAGATGTTTAAGAAAATTACTATATATCCCCTATTGTTATTTATTTAAAAATAAATACGCATTATTAAAAAAAAAAAATACATTACTATTTTTTTTTAGAATTTTCAGTCATTTTAATCAAATACAATTACACAAATCAAATTTTGAAAATTTTTCTGCTCGTAATTGAGATTGAATTATTAATATTTTCTTGTTTTTCGTGTGGTAAATCTTTGGAGACACTAAATAATAATAATAATAATAATAATAGTGTCTTACATTAAGCATCACGAAAATCCTCCGTTTTGAAGTAAAGATATAGTTTCAATTAAGAGTTTTCTCGGTACAATAAACTTCTTTCTGACACATGATGAATTTTGTTTTTATTCTTAAATGCAAGAATTTGACAGTTGTTATTATTTAGAAACTGAGAGATCGCATATCGTTTTACATTTTTCTTTAAAAGCAAGTGATATTTTTGAAAATGTTGTCAAAGTTGCTTTTAAACCAATTTTTTGGGACGCAAGAACCCCGGAAAGTTGGATGAGATAATAATTAATCGCAACACAATATATAATCCATTTATTGGCTCATTAAAACGTTATTGGATTCCAAATCACTTCAATAGTCATGCCGAAAAATTTCATACTTTTACATATAAACATGACTCCGTGAACGTATCAAAAGTTTTCGCATTGTGAAAAACGGAAAATGTTCCGTGAGAACTTTTTTAAGGAATATAAATAATTAATAAAAATATTTATTCCCTCAAAAAATATTTATTCCCATCTGAAGGCAATTCAAACATTTTTTCTTGGGAGATAATGTTTATTTTTCTATTTTCATTTTAACTTTCACGTGTTTAAAAATTACCTTAAACTGATGGCTCAAAGGGAATGGAAGCCCCTAACGGAAAATACAATAAACTATTTCAGTTCTCTATTTTTAAACTTAATTTTGGATTTTTAAGGTTTCTTACTTGTTATATTTCTGTATTGCTTTTTGGTTGATATGTATAAAAAATGTTTTCCACGGAAAAAAAAAAATATTTCGTTTTGCTTATTAAATGTTTGTAAAAAATATATATATATATATATAATAATTAATAAAATAAATCTTGCTCTTGGATGGATACAAACTTTACGAATACATGTTCCAAAATGTTTTTCCGCTGTGTATTTTGTTCATCCGTCGCTCATCATTGGAATAAACAGATGGCTCAGCTGTGGATTCAGATTTATTTAGTACTTTAAATATATGAACATAGAAAAGCAAATCTGTTGATTTTTCAGAAAAAACTCGTCAGCCAGTGCGTCACTAAAAAGCTGTATGTTTTACGGAAGTAATCTGTATTTACTACGAACTTTTTGTTATTTTAGCCGATTTTGCGCGCAAGCTCGGAATAAATACAGATTACTTCCTTAAAAAAAACAGTTTTTTCCTGGCTGACAGATTTATCTGTAAAATCAACTTTTTTTTTTTTTTTTTTTTTACATAGTAAAATGCAAAAGTTAATAGAAATTTGCACGAAAATCGATTTCCGGACATTAATTACAGATGCTTTAGTAAAATTGTTATGATAAAACAATAAGATATTACTATATAATATTAAAATATATTCAACGATAAGCATTTAAAAAAAAACAATGTTAAAGACCTTCTTCGGTCTCACTGCAAAGCTATAGCTGTGAGAATTTTTATAGATTGTTATTTTAAATGTTTTTCGTTTAACATTTTTGTATACTAAGAGTTTCATATACATTATTATATATTCCCTCAGAGTCTATCAAAAACAGTCCTCCCGGCTTGTACCAGGAGGTAAAAGCTAGCTTCCCCCTTCTTTGTTTTCATTCATTCCTTCTCATTCATTCTACGAACTTTTTGATTCCATATTTATCCTTTCGCTTTTATATTAACCTTCTGTCATAAAAAATATTTAAAAAAAAAAAAACATTATTAGTAACATTTTAAAGATAAAAGGTTTTTTAAAAATTTAAAATAGGTGTATAACAACAAAGTTGTATAAAAAAGTGTATAACAGTACACTATAAAAAAAATTACAAATGTTTCTTAATCTGCAAAGATTATATAATATAACCACGAATGAAAATATACAATAACCTCTTACGAGTTACCCATAATTCCGAAAAGTATTCTTAATCATTAGAAACATCTAAATCTAGTATATTTTTGCGATTTACAGAAGCATTTATCAAAACAACATTTCTTTTGCTGCCACTGATTTTCGGAAATGCTTCGGAGTAGTTTTCACAGCGTATTAATAATTTTTTTCAAACCGGAATATCGGTTTTTTGGATACTATCAATTATCAAATAAGCATTTTTAGCTGCGTAATTGAATTAATACGTATAAAAGTGACAAAATAGTATTAGTTTTAATGTTAAAGTTAACGTTTTTCATTTAATACGTTTGTGAGAAAAACTCGTTCGTTGGACATGAAACTGTGTATTTGAGAGTGAATAGCAACCCGAAAAGTGATATTTCGGGTTGAGAAAACTGTTTCATACGCTATAAAAATTAATTGGTAACGTTTCCGAAAATCAGTGGCAGCAAATGGAACTTTGTTTTTATAAATTCCTCTTTATATCTCGAAAATATATTGGTTTTTAAGATAGAGAACGTTTTCCGGAATTATTCATAACTTGGAGGAGTTTATTATATATTTCCTTTCGCGGTTATTTCATATTTTCCTAGATTTAAAATAAAGATAGTCAAAGTAATGTTTTAGAATAAATAGTTTTTGATAATGTCTTAATTCTTTTTCAGGTTGTCTTTTTCTCAAAAAGTTAAGAATGTGCTCTTCAGAAAGAAGAAATAACATGCCTGATCGTGTCTCCTTTTTTTTTCTTTTTCTTTTTTTTTTCTCTTTTTCTTTTTTTTTTTCCTTTTCTTTTTTTGTGACTTTTTTTACCCGAACGTGACTTACCCTAATTGTGACTTTGTTTGTGTTGTCTTGCTGCTTCCTTTGATATCTCTTGTGCTTGCTCCTTCTGTAACATCGCCTTCATCATTTCCACCTTCTGATCCACCCCCACATTTCGAAATAAAATATTTACCACCGCGAATGAATCTGTATTTTTTTTTACATTATTTAGTTTAAACATTTTTCCATTTTTCAATTTTGAGTTATTTTTAATTGATGTTTTGAGATAAATGTTTATGTTTCCTCGCTAATGTTTCCAGTTTTTAAAATTTTTCTAAAATATACGCTTAATGTTAATTTTATTTGAAGTGTTAAAATCTTAATCAATTTCAGTAAGACTTTTTTAGCACATAAAATTATAAATTAACTATGTATTTTAAAAATGTTTTGACAACTACAAAAAAAATAAATAAATAAATAAATAAATAAATAAATTAAGAAGAGTACACGGAAAATAGAAAAAAGATGTTAAAATATAAAATTCCGGAGGAGATATTTAAAAAATACGATTGCATCACACACCATATAGGATTAACATTAGCGAGAGGAATATGGTTATCTCATTGACCAAACAGCCTTACTAGATCTGGCAATGCCATAGAAAAATCTGAATACGTACTTTATAAGTACGCAGATACCAACATTTATGTTATTTTAAAAATTAAATAAACATGCTCTTTAAGGACAGTATATATTTCTATTGGTTTGTATATCTGTATCTTGGTAGAAAAGTTGCCAATGTCAAATTTTCACATTTTAAGAGACGGGTCACTTAGTGACTATACATATTTTAAAAATTGTTTGAATTATTACTAAAAAAAAATATAATTGCGAAGCGATGACTATTATGGAATATATTAAAGAGGAAACATTGGCATTTTATTAAAAAATATATGCACTTGACTACTGTGAAACCATTCTTTAACATCGACCAAATAGGGTGAATTTGGATATTCCTTTTCTGCTGAAGTATGGATTTAAACACAGATTTAAATATTATGGAAGTTTAAAATTTCAAATTACACAAAATTTATGTTGTTCTAAATGCAACAAAATGTTTATAAATAATTGAGGACCTCAGAAGCCAAGGGATACATGCGACAAAATTCAGATTTAGAGTAAATTGAGTTGAAAGTCGAACATCAATAGTAATTGACTTGGATTGAAATATGAAACTGTTGCTTATTTGATAGTGGTCTTGGAACATATTGTCATTCCAGCGTCCAGCTATATATGGACGCCAACGGCACAAGTGCACTTAGACCGCTTGCACTCCGCACGTTTCACGAATACGGGAAAGAGGTTAAAAAGTTGGCCTCTAGAATGCAGCACATAATTAGAAAATCACATCTCTTTACCTCCAATCAAATAGCCCTATTTCCAGATCGCCTGTGCGCATAGCTCAGTTTTTCAATTATGTCCCTTATACCACTTCGCTACTGGGGTCTTCAGTTGTAAAGTGAGCTGTTCACATTTTAAATATTATTCCAAAATCAAAATCTGGTTTGACAAAAGGCAAAATTAAAAATGTTAATATGAACTTAGATATATTTGGCCAGAAATGAAGATTTTTTGAAATAAAAAAAATAATCATGCAAATAATTTGATCATACTCTTTAAACTTCTAAAATTTTATACTAAAATTTAATATTACAAAGCCATTTTTTTTTTACTCGACAATGCAATAGAAATTGGTCAGGAACTGTCTGAGTTTAAGATGGAAATATGTGATTTACACTTTTTTCTACCCAAACAAGAACGAAAAATCATGCGTTAAGCATAGATTATGTAACACTTTACAACACATTTAGTATTCTATAATAAAACTTCACTGATTAATAAGGAATAGGATGTCTAAGTAAACAATTTGTAAAACGTATAAAACATGTGAAAACCTAATTTCAGAAATTACCATCAACAGACGGAAAAATATTCTTTTGGGCAGCCCTGTATACGATCTGTAGATTTCTATATATACTACGTATCATGCTAAAATTCAGTTTAATTGGAAAACTCATAGAACAGTTGAAAATTGCCTTTTAGCACTTTCCATAAATAAACGGAAATGTACTCGAGATGTTTTGTGTAATCCTGTATAGGATCTATAGCATTTATCTACACCAAGTAATATGCAAAGAAAAAATTGTTAAATTTAAAAACGCGCACCACAGCTGAAAACGCACTTTCAGCAACTACGTTCATACACTGAGAAAAAAATCTGCTCTCTGCGCGATTCAGAATCTAAATTGTGGCTCTAGAAAAAATAGTTCCATGCCATCCGTATAAATTCCAGTTTCCTTTGCCAGAGAGTTCTAGAGTCTCCTATTAGAATTCAAGAGTGTTTTCCTATATTCTCGTGGTCAAACTTATTTAAAAATATCTGCAAATAGATGCGAACTGAAGACGCTTAGTTTTAGTAACTATAATGCTAGTTTATAAATCCATCCCTGAAATAAAGTGATAATTTCTGGCAATTTGCACGAAACAAGAGACTGGAAATTCTGGATCATTTCGTCTATTCAGTTTAGTTGCTTACCCTATTCGTATGGCTCGGACTTCTATATTTCTAGTTTAGAGATTTAGAAACAGTCTAACTATTCATTCTAGTTGAAGGAGGGTTTTTTTCTCAGTGTAGAGAGTACTGTAACCGAATTGTTTTGTGTGTCCCTGTACATGAACAATGAATTCTATGCAGACTGTATTCTATAGTAAGAATTTTGCTCATTACCTCAGTTATATGTATCAATTTCAATAGTATTGAAGTATTGTTATATCATTAATATACACCAAAAACGGTTTTTCGAAATCGACAACGGAATTCTTTTGAGCACCCTGTAAATTGAGGATATATATTACGCACACCCTATTCTGTAGTAATCTTCTTGTAGTGCACATCAGTGATATATATCCACTTCAATATGTTTGAAATAGTGTAACATCATGAAAATACAACTCAAAGGTTTTCCCCCCATAGAATGTAATGTAACGGGATTCTTTCCCTGTACACGGACTATAAATGCTACACATTTTTTAATACCGAACTTGCCAACTCAATAACATATATCAATTTCATGGAAATCCGAGTATATTTATGCGAGTTAGACCACGGACAGATAAACTGAATTCATAAACAATTTTCAACTATATTGGAAAATGTTTAAAATGGCTTAATCTTGAGGACTTCTGGCAATTTTTACTAAAAGATCGTTTTCTGAGAACGTGCTATATCGCCATTATATGATGGTAACAGTGACGTAGCTAGAATGGAGCTCCAGATGCTCTGCATACCATTAAGAGGCTACTGCAGTCAGATGAAGATACGCTTAAGCTAATGATAAACAACTCAAAAATCTTTTGAGTTGGATAGCAGGATCTGATGTAGGATTCATATCACAATTACATTGCTTTGATTTTCAATATAAAAGTGCAATAAGGTACTGTTTGAACAAAAAAATCTTGAACCTTATAGTGCTGTAGAAGTTCTTCTTTAAGATCCCTGTCACATTACACTGCATTTATTTAGTACATCCATGTGTAAGAAAGTGAGGATTAAATAAAAATATTTTAAGTCGGATAGTAGGATTTGATGTAGGATTCACATCTAACACTTACATTGCTCTGATTTCGAACATAAAATTGCAAAAAAGTAATGTTTGATGAAAAAAATCTTCAAGCTGATAGTTCTACAAGTTCTTCGTTAAGATCCCTGTCACATTACATTGCTCTTATTTAGTGCATTCATGTGTAAGAAGTAAAGGATAAAATAAAAAAATTCTTTTGAGTTGGATAGTAGGATCTGATGTAGGATCCTGTCAATTATCCTTATACAGCACCGACATTTAAAAAAAAAAAAAAGATTTCGAACAGACAGACATATCAGGAAAACAATCATTCTGATTTTATTTTGATAAAAAATAGAAAAGGAAAGATAAATCTGGGAAGCTAATAATAATTAGTAAAGATGATTTTAAACTATTTCATTTTTATTATTGAAGTTGAGAAATTATAAGAAACTAAGAAGGATAAAATAACAGGATTTGTGCAAAGAGAAATAGAAAGCATTCAAATGAAAGCTATCTATCAAACCTACACAAAGTAAAATACAGCAGATAATTTTATGAATTACTATACAAATTCGAATCTAGAGTCAACATAAAAGTAATTATTTCGCTTTCAAATGTCAATTGGAGGATTAAAATGCTCAGACGAGCAAATCTGTTATTAATGAGGAAGTTATAAATAATTTCGGATAAAATTATTAAATTAAATACAAACTGCGCTTTTAAAAAAGTATTTAAAATCTAAGTTGTAAAATTCATTTTATAAACAAACTGAAACAAATAGAAATACGATTGGGTCTAGTTGAATCCTTTATTAATTTATTCAAAGACAGTCACATGTTCATGTAATCCTTTGACATTGCTTTTACTTTATGAAATATACAATCCAACTACGAACGATTCGTTTGGATGTTTTAATTCGGCGACAGCCTCTCAATTTTATTTCCGTTAAAAATAGTCTCGATTTATGCAATTAGTAGAATCGTGTTTTAGAGATACTGGGTCAACAGATGATTATAAAAGAGCTCTTTCCAAATAATTGATTTTAAGCGTTTTTAGTAGAAAAATATTTATCAATTTGGAAGGGTGTAAATGAAATTATGTTGCTACGATATTCTGATTAACACGTTCGATTTATATCGGGAGGCGGATGCAAACAATTTTACGTCATAGAACGTCATTACATTTTTTATGCTGTTCGAAAGTAAATTTATTTAGGATAGTAAAACACAATCAGTATTTAGCGTAAAAAAATTAAATTTACGAGTTTTGTTTTACTTACTATTTTTGTTTTTTAATTAAAAAGTATCAGAGAATCATAAAATAATTTTCTTACTCAAAATAATAATGTATATCAGCACACTTTGTCTAATAACGTCAGAAGTGCCATTCAATTGGTAGCTTATTGTTGTTCATTGTGTTGTTTTTTCTGCAATCTATATATTTAAAACGAAAAGCGCATTCTGTCAAATTTCAACATTGTTTTTCCACACGTAATTATTTTCTTTGCGCATGCTTCAACTTTTTTAAAGGTTTTTCCCCTCAGAAATGGGAAACATGATTAGTTCTCACCTGTTTCGTGTAGGGGGATTGAAAAGGGTCGATTGAAAACGGATAGAGGCGTACCACTGCATTGAAAGCGTAGACCTTCTAAAAAATTTTTGCTCTGAGGTTGAAAGCTAAAGCTTTTTTTAAAGAACTCATGTTTTCACTAATAAATAGACATATTGTTTCTCAAAATTTTAAACAGAGCTCAGATACATTTATATTTATTACCGATTGAAATGTCAGAAAGTTCGGAGGATGAGAATTATTTTTTTATTTCTATGTTAAAGGAGCCGAAGCGAAAAGAAACAAAGGAAAAAGCGAGAAGAAAACATTTCTTTTACAACTAGATAACAATCTTGTTTCTCAAAAATTTTACGCGGGCTGTAAAACCGTTTTATTTATCACCAATAAGAACTTTTTATTTTAAAACTATGAAACGACCCTACGTATAAAAACAAGAAAATGAGCGAAAATGAGAGAAAATGAATATATATATATATATATATATATATATATATATATATATATATATATATATATATATATATATATATATAATATAAACTTAATGCAAAATTTAACCATTGAAACATAAGAAACTGACGATACACAATGAAATCACAATACCATATAGCAGTGTCAAATTACAAATTAAATTATGTAGTCCTAATAAATGAAATATTATTAAATTCATATTTAATACTTGGAAATTTTTCCAAAGAAAATTTCACAAGTCTTGCATTCATAATATTTAAATTTTTAATTGCTTAATAGGCGTAAAGCCAACATAGTGAAAAAGTATTTTCTTGTGCTGCGTTTGTAGCCTTGCCAACATGTTATGATGAAAAAGTTCCAGGCTGGGTATCGTTCCCCAGTTGGTAGAACGTCAGTGCGCTATACTGAGGACCCGGGTTCGAGTCCCGGTTTGGGTACTTTTTCACTATGTTGGCTTTATGCCTATTAAGCAATTAAAAATTTGAAATAATATTAATTCAAATGAAGAAAAAAAAAGAAACAAGAGTATAAACACAAATGAAAGCTTATAATGTAATTCACTTTTTCAAGGGCAGGGATACTACATTTATAAGCAAAGAACGATTGTTTTCTGTATATAACACCAGCTTAATGCCAAAAATCATGTTACATCGCTGCCCGAACAATCGTTGAAACAGGATTGAAAAACAAGAAGACCTTTTAAAATGGAATATTATAAATCATACAAACAATTTGAATAAGAAGGGGGGGGGGAGGAAGATAAAGAAAAGTTATATATTACCACATTAATTATTTACCCATATTCTTTAGCATAAGTCCACTAGCACATGGTCAAAAAATTGTATCTAACGAAAAAGGTTAATTTAACCGTTAAGAAGAATATCTTTCAGATCATAAATTGTAACCAACAGTTGCAGTTATTATTATTTATCTACAGAGATTAGAACAATTTTTAAGTTAAAAATGAAAAAAATAAAAATAAATAATGTAAAAACTATTAATTTAATTACTATAATTTGAATTTAATAAATTAAAAAATAAATTATATTACTGGTTAATTTAAAATTATATCATAAAGAATATCACTCGTATTCTATACTTCCAACTAGTATAATATTTTTAATTACTTATTTGCTGCTGCCATCTAGTGTAAATATATTAAACTATATCTAGTATAATATTTAATGCTACGTATAAATTACTTATTTTCTGCTGCCATCTAGTGTAAATATAAATTTTTCAAGTTAATAATGATTTATATAAAGAATAAGAATATCTAGTATACGATATTTTATTTTTTACAGATGACAATATTTATTTATATAATTTTCTTTAAAATTATAATTATTGTAAAGTATTGAATGCCATTTTAACAATCCCATTTATTATTTATCTTAATTAATCTAAAACAATAATGTAGAATTCGAATGATATTTTCATTATATAAATACATAATTTATTATCATGGGCCCGGGTAACGCCTGGCGGGGGTCAGTTAGTTATTATTAGGGAACGTATTTTGCTCTTGAAAATTTTTTGTTAAAATAATCTCAATTTTTTTTTTTAAATTCGCAAATAAATTTTCAGGGTGCCTTTTGGTTGCCACTGAAATATAGTTGATGCAAGTAGACGTTCATAGCGTCGCAGCGCCATCTAACTGAAGGATTCCTTTTTCTACATCATCATCATCATATATTACAGCCTTGTGTCATCATGATAACATACAAAATTCTGGACCTAATAGAACCAAAGTCGGACAGTGGAGTGATCTTGCATCTTCAATCAGTTCGTTAATCAAGAAGATCCGATAACCCATTCCAAAATTACTGTCCTTGATAATTCGAATACCATTACAATTAATGGGCTATATTTTAGATCACTATCCATGCATAATAAAGTTCTTTGATTTCGATAAAAATAAGTTTTAATAGTTGTTTATTTTGTTAGATGACACGTATTAAAAAAACACAATGTCATTCTTGAATGGTTTCGGTTCGAACCTCGTTTGAAGGTCGAAAAAATATAGCCTATAAGCAATTTTTAATCTATGATCTCAACAAATTTTTAACATTTGTGATATAATTGCATAATGTCCATCCACATTTGATAAGTCAAAATCAAAATTTTTCTATAAATTACCTTTTTTGAAAAAATATCGAATTTAGGAGCAAGACAAATTTATTAAATTTATATTAAATCTGATGTATGTACCTTAGAAAACATAAAGCTCAACCTACTCTTTCAATTGAGCAGGAGGGAATTGTTTAAGTTTTAAATTGATTTTGTAAAAAATCAGATGAATGGTCGATTTACCTAATTGGTTATTTGTGAGATAACATAATTTCTTCTCATCTGCTGTTTCAACAAATGCAAACCATGTAAGGAAAATAAAATAGCGTCCCGCGGAAGAAAATGGGAGTATATGGAATATACATTTTCTCAGCATATGACTTTAGGTGTTTTATTATTATTTTTTTTCTGTAGAGATATATTTTAAGGTCATTAATGTGTACAAACTAACTTGTTTGCATAGTTAGAGGCTTTTAAAAGTTGCAGATAAAAAGCTGTTCACACGAATAGAACTATAGAAAAAGTTAAGAATCAATTTAGAATTTAGAATTTTTATTTTTTATATTTTGACTATTACGACTATATACAGCTTGTTCAAAAAATTCTGAAACAACTTTAAAACTAGTCGCTGGGGGGGGGGGGGGGGCACCGTAATACTTACACATCATGGATATGCATAATGTAAAATATGAAAATAAAACATGTGTAAACTATTTATAAAATGCATTGCAATTCGAATAAAATCGTGGCTTGATGACGTCCTAAACTTTAAATGCTGTATTACGGAATTGCTTGAAAGAAACATCCTCATATCTCCAAAATTGATAATCCTATTAACTAACGGTTTACAGCGTCGGATTAAGCGTCTCATTTCCAATTAAAATATATCTTTTAATTGAAATTTGAATGAGATACAGAGTCATGAAAAATCGAAGATTGTGGAAAATATTATTACAAATACTTCGGCAACTCATTATTCGATCGGTATGTTTTTTTATCGTCTTTTATATTCACTCCTTAAAATAAACAATTTCGAAAATTTTTATATTCCTTTTATCCGAACGAATATTTCGAGAGTCCAAAAAAAAAAAAAAAAAAAAATAGTTCCGGATAACGAGGTTACTGAAATTCGATAAACTTCTTTCCATTATTACATATACTAAGTACTCACCAAATTTCAAGAGCGTTTACAGACACATAGACAGACGGTACGGCAATTTTTTTTTTCTACAAATATGTTTTTCGGAATCTCTAGTGTCTCAAACGTGTAAATCCGTCAAAAATATTTTTTTCGATTTTCAAAATTATTACAAGACTTACCCTATACTACGTATGATGGGTAAGTATAAAACGAAGTTGGACGTCAACAGTGAACAATATTCTTCTTTTAGGTGCAAAGTTACAAAACATCAGCTGTTTGGGAAAACATTGGAAAAAACTTGTGCTTCGGAAATTTCCATTTATTTTTACTTTTCGTATACATGTTGTGCAAGGAAAAGTATTGTAATCATATTTTGTGTGTGTGTGTGTGTGTGTGTGTGTATGTGAGAGTGAGTGAACACGGTAATTCCCAAACGGTGCTTCCGATTAAGCTCCCATTCGGCAAATATGTTATAAGATCACTGTCGCAAGAACTGCTTAGATTTTCGTACATTTCGTACAAAACCGCCTCATTAAGTATTTAACCCATTTTTAAAACATTTTGAAACTATTTTGCGACCAATTTTTAGGGGTACATAGACAAGAAAATGAGACGAAGTATAAGTGATAAATAATGTCGGCGATGTTATCAAGTATTAGTAGTACAGAGGTAACGTCTACCTACAGTTTCAAACTGCATCGCTGCAATTTGAATTGGAATGTGGGTTAGTTTTTTAAGCATAACTCAAGAATTACTTGGGGAATGAGGAGCTGCAATTTTGGATTAGCAAATTTGAAGCTTCTAGTTTCAAAAATTCATTGTTTCTTCTCTACTTTTTATTTTTTTAATTTAAACTTTATAATGTTGAATTCATTTGTGGTCGTTATAAAGAAGATTGCAATGCGAGTAGTTATTTAAGTATACTTAAAGAATTACTTGGTGGAATAAGCTGTAATTTTAAATTAGTTAATTTGAAGCTTTTATTTTCAAAAATTCGTTGTTTATTTAGTTAAAGCTTCCAGAAATTGATTTCAGTTTTTTAAAAAAAAAATTATAAATTGCATTTCAAATTTCTTTCGAAATATTTTTAATTCGAATATATTTTTAAATTAATTTTCAAAAAAAATATGAATTGTGACCAATAATTCAATAATTTTTTAAACAGAAATCGATTTCTAGAAGCTTTATTTATGGGAATCTAAAATTAGAATTCTTTCCGCTACTTAGTTCTTGAATTATGCTTAAAAAAAACCGCATTGCAATATGTTTCACAACAATCACAAATGAATTTAATATTATAGAAGTAGGGCCGTAACCAGATGGGGGCATCAGGGTAGGCTGAGCCCCTCACAGAAATTTCTTGAGCCCCCTCTAGACTTCACAATCTTTAAATACGAATAACATCATTTATTACATATAAGAATTTTAAAACTGTATAATCAAAAGATTTATGACAGTGGGGGTTCTAATTCTGTCTATATTTATATATCTTTAAAATAGAAGGGGAAAAGACAAGCTGTGAATTTGCCCCATCAAAAGAATTCAAAGCCCTCTCTGAATTTGCCGACTGGTTACGGCCCTGTATAGAAGTTCCAAATTTTTGAACCTTCACAACTTCTAAACTACTAGACCAAATGACTCCCTGTTTGGTATCCAAAAGCACATTTTACCATAAAAGCCAAATATAGTTTCAAAATTAGTTGTTCGTAGTGAAAATTTCAGAGTTTGGTATAATCTCAGCATGAAGAACCCTAAGCTTATTTTTTAAAAACATAATATGAAAGAGGACAAAATTTCCAGTCGAATGGCTATTTCCAGTTTTTCTTTTTCTTTTCTTTTCTTTTTTTTGTGGTTGGGGGGAGCGACAATTTGATATTGGGAAAAATGTATGGGTGTTCTCTTTTATTTCCTTTAGCCAACTGTTCATGCATGGAAGACTGTTCATACTTAAGGTTCATCACTGCAAAAAATAATTGTTGATTTTACAGTATAAAACTGGCACCCCAGCTGCCAGTATTATACCGTAAAATTTACAGTATTAAACAGTAAAATAAGTAGTAATACGCTGCCGCGCAAGCAGTAATACGCTATCGCGCATGCGCGGTAGCGTATTACTGCTTATTTTACTGTTTAATACGGTTAATTTTACGGTATAATACTGGCAGCTGGGGTGCCAGTTTTATACTGTAAAATCAACAATTATTTTTTGCAGTGTACTGTTCAAACTAAAGAAAAAAAGTCCCGTTAAACAAGAACGGAACTTTCTGATACAATTACGAACCTATTTGTAAGCGTAAATGCATGATACTTGCAGACATGGCTATTGAGTGATTTAGAATCGAATGGTGTTATCATTTTTCGATAAATGAGTTACATCTTGAGTTATAAGCAATTATTGTATCATGACTGCGGGTTTTTTTTCTTTCTTGCCCGGTCGCGTCCGAAAATTTGGTTCAAAACAGTTGAACCGAAGAAACAGTTTGATTACATGCTCGCTGAACGAGAACACCTGCCGGTTTCATGCGTATCTGAATAAAAATTAATTCATAAATATATATCAGAAAGTAGCGAGTTTGGATATGAGAATATCCCTAAGAACATCTGAATTCCGGTAAATGCCAACAAAGGAAAAGGTAACATGTCTGCAAAGAGCTGACAGAAGGATTTTTCTAAATTGATGAGTGACTGGAAAAAAAAAAAAAAAAAAAAGAAAAAAGAAAAAAGGAAAAATGGAAAAAGTGAAACATTGCATATTTTTTCACGTTCAAATTATTTTTAAACCTTCATTCTTCCGGCTACATCGATTTCTTTCTGTTGTTATAGATCTTTCTAAATTACGCATAGATGTATCTTTGCTACTCTATATTTTCTTCAAATTATAAACTTCACCATGATCAGAAAATAGAATGCTTGTATGTTTGTTCGTTTTCTTACATTTTTTTTTTCACTTTCTAAACAAAAACTTTCTAAAAAAGTTGGCTTCAAAGTTTCAATATGGAGAAACATTACTTGTAAATAAATGAAAGTATTGCTATACCGTCTGATACATGAAAGTTTCAACAAAGTGCACGTTATTCTCAAAATACTATTGTGCTTTTCCCCCTACGAGCTACGCCCCCCAACCCTTTTCCAAACCATGCAGGTTCTAAAAAATTGGCAATTTGGCTCTATTTTTAGATGATATTATCACGACCAGTGGCGATATCCTGTAATCGGGTTGCCATTCATTTCATTTTAAGTGGGGGATTTTTCGATCCCTAACACAGCATATACCGCTGTCAAGACAGCTCACAGCTGTTTTTCGTGATATATTACGTAATATCAAATAAACATTTGAAAATAAACTTGTATAAGATGGTTGAGTAAAAAATGTCGGTGCCTCCCGGAATTTTATTACTCTCGAAAAAAAGTTTTTTTTATACGCTATAAGAAAATCGTTTTAAATATGACGCGTGAAATACATCGTTTTAAATATGACGCAATTTTCCCTATTGAATGCTTTTTGCAAATAGTAACTTCATTATTTTAAAGCTTTCTTTCTTTTTTAATATTCACGTGTCAATATATTTTTCAATTGAAAAGTGTTTTGAAGTATTATCATTTGGGCTTTTTAAAGTCTGACAACAGTAGGTAAAAAATGCTATTTCAAAATAAAAATTAAATATCTTTTCGAATAATGATATTTTAAATAAAAATTTTGAAAAAAAAAAAAGGAAAAAATTAAACAAATTAAAATAAATTGTTAGATATTGCACACCACAACCTAAGTCACGTATATGCCTGCAAAAAGATGGTTAAATTCCATGCATAGTTTTTTATTCTATAAAATTTATGTTAACTAAACAATTTTTACCGATTTCAACATTAAATTAGTGCTTAAAATTTTTTTCCGAAATGAAAAATGTTTGCTTCGACATATTTATCGCACATTTCTCTTTAAAACTACCAGTTGTTATCTTTTTATGCAATAGTTTTTGATTTATTAGCCGAGAAAGGTCATAAAAAATTTAAGTGCGGCAACAGCAGCAGCAGAAGCATTGGTTACTTTATTTAGAACTAGCAGATCCGCCCGGCGTTGCCCGGTCCGGTCAAAAAATAATACGAAACGCGAAATCATTCTAAAAATCGCTGCACGAAACCCTTCCTGTGGTAACTCTTTGTCTTTCTGAAATTAAATAGAGAGATTTACCCGAAGCGGAAGTAAATTTAATATCACCTCCTAAAATGTCTGGATCATTTGATTCAAAACGGGTCAGCTTTTGGTCAAAATTTTTTAAAAAAGTTACCGTCGGATTTTCATGAAATTTGCATTTTCGGAATCAAATATAAACTGTGAGTTTCGATTCAAATAATCCAATACTTTTCTTAATACTCGAGGATGAGTGAAAATGAAACTTTTTCGTTTTCTGGGATTATCAAATCGGTAACTTTCTTTTGCGGTTTCAATACAAATAGTTATTTTTGGCGCACGCGTAGGAAAATCTTTTAGTTCCACCGCCAGGGGATGCATTTTGTTCTAACAAATTATCTCACAGATGTCCCCGCTGCTTACGATACCGTGTATAGCAGACGTGCTAGGTATGTGTTGCAAAATCTTTTACTTCCCTTTTTTACCACTAGGTGAAGCATTCTGTTTTCGGAAATAAACCTATTTCCGAACGAAACTCCGGCACCCGTTTCTTCTGCTTACGGCGCGGAGTAGAAGGCATGCCGTGCACGCGAGAAAAATCTGTCAGTTTCACTTTCCACCGCCAGAGTGTACCACATCTATGTCTTAAATAATTAGATATATCTTAATTAGTTCATGTTAAGTTGAATGAAGCAATTCAATGAAGGAGGGAGTTTCGATCAGAGCATTAACGCGATATTTAAACTGCAACCGGACCCCCACCCCCCCACCTCCCACATAATTTAACCAACGACATTAAAAACTTAGGAATTGTCATTAACTTTCTAAACAGGAACAAAATGACTTGTTTTTTACATACGTTGTTAATTTCTGAAATCAAATACATAAATGACGTATACATGAGAAAACTCTAAAAATCGCATAAAACAAATCGCAAAAATTCACAACTCGCTGTTCGAATTGCAATCAGCTGACGACCTTTTCATCTGCAAATCTCAACTGCCCGGTTGACTTTCAGCTGTGCCTACAATTCTATCAGCTACCAATCACAACTGCCCTCCAATGTGGATTGAGTTGTAGTGGGCGATTTGTGACATCATTTGAAACAAAAAACGCTGCAAAACAGGTACAAAAAATTAAAAAACGCATAAAAATTAAATTAAAAGAAAAAATCTAATAAAAAAATCGGGATAATAAATAATCCGCCCTTCCCTTTTAAAATTATGATTTTCTATCTGTAAAGAATTATCAACTTTCTCCATGCTAAAAATATTTTTAAAAAATGAAGATTCTGAGTGTATCTGAGGCTGAAATGGATGCAACCACCGAACCAATCAAGTATTCTGGGCAAAATTACTTAGTGTCGAAATAAATAAAAATTCGCCAAAAAAAAAAATCAAAAATCGCTATACGAATTTCCCATAAACTTGATTGAAAAGAGGATAAAATTTACTATATTGGGCTAAAGGATTGGAACCGGATTCTGGTTACTAATGTGGGGAAATCGCAGCGAAACGTCAAAAAACACTAAAAATCGCATTTTTAAAATCATGAATTTTCATCTGTAAAGAATTATCAACTTTCCCCAAGCCAAAAAGAGAAAAAAAATAACGATTCTGAGTGTATCTGAGACGGAAATCGAAGCGCAACCACCGAACCAATCAAGCATTCTGCCAAAATTTCTTAGTGTCGAAGGAAAAAATTCGCAAAAAACCAAAAATCGCTGTACGAATTTCGCATAAGCTTTATTGAAAAGAGGATAAAATTTACTATATTGCGCTAAAAGGTTGAAACCGGATTCCCGTTACTAATGTGGAAAAATCGCGACGAAACGTGAAAAAACACTAAAAATCGCATTAAAAATTAAATTAAAAAAATCTATTTAAAAATTCCAAAATCTGGCTTCGAGGTGCAAAACTACATGCATAGAGGAACCTGCCCACCAAATTTTGTAGCTCTGCGTGCAGCGGTCTGTTTAGAACACAACCGAGAAACAGACACACAAACTTCCTTCTTCATTACTCGTATAAGTGGAGACAGAGAAAAATCGCTTGTTAGGGCTTGGTTTGATATTGGTTGAAGTGTGCCTCCTTGGCATATTGTAGTGTAATTTTCGTTTTGCAGTTTTGCAACAGTCATACTTATTATTATTATTATTTATTTATTTATTTATTTATTTTTGCTTTGTTGTCTCTTTCGCATTGGACACATTTACTTAGCTATGTCGTTAGCTAATATGATCATTACTTAATGGTCATTACTTTTTATAAATAATGGTAAATATTTTTACTAATGTCAAGTATAATATTGACTATGTTTTTCCTTTAAGCGGTATTGTCCACACATTAATTCGGCTGTGTAGTCATCAACTGACTATGGTGACAATCCTTCTGATTTCAACTTGATGTAAATGTCCACATACATATAAAGTACATAGTTATTACAGTCTAATCTTATCGTTTTGCATTATTTTGAATGTGATACAGTCCCTTACAAAACACACAATTCACCTTATTCTTCACCTCTGAATTTCGATACATGTCTAGTTACAAAGAAAAGTTTAACATATCTGCGCAAAAAGCTGAGAGCAGAGCTTTACTGAATTGATGAGTGGCTGAGGTGAAAAAAGAAGAAAGACAAATTCCCCGTTGAAAAAGAAAAATATCGCGTATTTTTTCACATTCAACTTAATTATAAAATAGCATTTTTTCCCAAATAACAAACTCGCCATCGATTTTTCCGTTGTTATAGATTGTTCTAAAAGGTGCATAGTTGTAAGCTTTCATGCACTTCGATATTTTCTTCAAATAATATCATCTTGTGAATTTCGATTCAATTTTCTGTAACACAAAGACTGTGGATTTTATTTTAATTCTGTGTTTTTATTCAAACTGTATGAAGCTTTCCGTAAACACACGCAGATATATCGGCCATTGCTTCTGATCTCATTATATTATATACCATAGTTTTTTTTTGCTTTTTTAATAAATTGTGGGTATATTCACCGAAAATATAAGAGTTAAATAGATTATAAATTTATGTATCGGAAAAATAATTCGATTACATAGTGTCTTAATAAGAGTACCTGCGTATTTGATATGTTTTCTAATTAAAATAATAATGTGTAAAAAAAGTAGCCAGGTTGGATTGGAGAACATTCTTAAAATGGTGGTGTCATAGTGTGTGACCTATGTTTTTTGATAAGACCATTTTGATTTTTGCCTGAATGAAATAGCAACCACTCTATCACTCAAATATACCAGAAAAATGTGCCATCGCGAAATTTGAGTGCATATATTACCGTACAAATATTACATTGGGAATTTTTGCAAACGGATGAGTTAGCGAGAAATTAAAAAAAAAAAATTTTGTTCTTTTTTTTTTTTTTTTCTTTGCTATAAGGGTTGGTCCTATAAAAAACTTATCAATATAACTGTTTTAGATATTATTAAGACGATTTATAATAAATTTAAGCGGATTTGATATCTTGGGAATGGACAAAGTTATGAATATTTTTCTTCTTAAACTCCACTTTTCTCCCCCTTGGGGCCACTTTTTATGATATCAAAAATCTGTCATACATAAATTTTCGGCCCTTTTTCTAGACATAATAATAACTTTAAATGATTCGATACGTATCATAATTAAGAAATTATGGGTTTTTTCTGATTTCACAAAAAGCCCCCCCCCCTCCCCATTTCGATTTTGCACATTAACAAACTGGACCGAGACTTTATGCCCCCTGATTTTATGTATCAGTTTGGAAGACTTGTGCAGAATCATTGACGCTATCGTGTCCAAAAAAAAGTGGCATAGATAGATAGATGGATAGATACAGTTTTGAACTGGGGGTGGTTTTGGGTTCTGGGAATCATAATCGGTGTAGATCTGCAAAAATTTTTCAAAAATCCCAACTTAGGGGAGAAAGTAATAGGTAGTATTTCTTACGAAATCTACCTAATTGTCTACTCTCTCCCTAATTTGGGGAGGGTGGGAAATCCATATAAATATAAAATGAGTTTACTATTTCACAAACATCGTGGCAGTACTAAATACTTGCATTACAAATATTTCTTGATGAAAAGTGTACTAAGTGATTATACCGCAGCAGAGAAATTTGTTTTTGCGTTATGTGTAGTCTAGTATTAGAAATCAGCTTTTAAAGAACAGATAGAAGAGTCTAGAGTAATTTTAAATATCTATAACTTCACTGTAAAAAAGCAAATTCTTCTCAATCTAAGAAAGTAAAATTAACCACGAAAAACGAAAATATACATTAACCTCTTCCGTGTTACTCCTAATTCCGAAAAGCGTTCTTCATCTTTAGAAACCTCCGAAAGCGATATATTTTTGAGATTTAAAGAAGCTTTTATAAAAAAAAAAGTTTGTTTTGCTTCCACTGATTTTCGGTTCGAGCAAATTTTATACTGTATTCATCAGTTTTCTCAAACCAGAATGTTGTTTTTCGGTTGCTATCCATTCTCAATGAAACATTTTCAGCTGCGTAAATGTGTTTATACATACAACGAAAATATCAAAATAATATTAGTTTTAATGTTAATCTTAATGCTGTTCATTTATTAATGTTTGTCTGCGTGTAAAACATGTTTGTTGAGCATGAAAATGTTTACTTGAAAATGGATATCACCCGAAAAACCTACATTACAGGTTGAAAAAACTGGTTAAGAACTGGAGAATTTTTACTGGAGAATTTTTCCGAACTGGTCCATAACTGGAAAATTTGTCCTACTAGAGAATTTTTCCTAAAATCAGTGGCAGCAAAAGAAACTTTGTTTACATAAATGCTTATTTAAATCTCGAATGTATATTGGTTTCTGAGGTTTCAAAAGCTAAAGAACTTTTTTCGGAATCGTGGTAACTCGGAAGAGGTTATTGTACATTACCATTTGTAGTTATATTATGTTTTGTTATATTAAGAAACATTTTTCTTTTATTTCATTACAGTGTTGGCTTTATTAATTTCTGAAATGTGAAGACATGTTAAGTCATTTTTTAACAATTTTTTTTCGTTCTGTTAAATCGAATAACTTTCAATTGACGGATGGGAAATGGGTCTGATTTTCTTTCCATTCAAATAATTTAAATATGAATTTTGAATTATTCCTGAAAATTGTAATTTTTTTATGATAAAGGATTGGTTAGATTGAAAAATCTACGTAAATTGACAAAATAAAATAAAATAATGCATTTTTTTAAAAATACGATTTTTTTAGAGCACTTAAAAATAGAAAATAATGTTTTTTAATCAAACGTCTTGGAGTTCAAACAAACTACTCGGATGTGCCAATTCCAAATTATTCTTTTATTATATCTCATACAGGTTTCAAACACATGAAAAACACATCAGTACCAATTAATATCAAGTTCTAACCGAATCTAAAGTTTTATTAAATTTCGTGCAGTAGTTCTTGACATATGACTGTCGCTAAAATCGTGCAAATCCTTAAAAATGCAGCATAACAGCGTTAGGATATTTACACCAAAACCTAATCAGCATCTAGTTATGGCGAAAATCATGAAAAAAGTAGCATAGAAGCGCCACCTGTTGGGCTATTTACACCAAAGCGTAATCAGCAGCTATTTATGACAACGTCTAACTGAATCTGAAGTTTCTTGAAATTCTGTGCATTAGTTCTTGAGATATAGCTATCGTGAAAATTGCGAATAATGTAGCATAGCAGTGCCACCTCCTTGGCGATTTACACCAAAAACGAATCAGCACCAACTTATACCAAGGACTAACTCAATCTAAAGTTTTATTAAATTCCGTGCATTAGTTCTTGAGTTAGATCGCCCAAAATTTTTTTGTCACATACACAGACCCTCTAAATTTATTTTATTTCATTACAGTGTTGGCTTTATTAATTTCTGAAATGTGAAGACATGTTAAGTCATTTTTTAACAATTTTTTTTCGTTCTGTTAAATCGAATAACTTTCAATTGACGGATGGGAAATGGGTCTGATTTTCTTTCCATTCAAATAATTTAAATATGAATTTTGAATTATTCCTGAAAATTGTAATTTTTTTATGATAAAGGATTGGTTAGATTGAAAAATCTACGTAAATTGACAAAATAAAATAAAATAATGCATTTTTTTAAAAATACGATTTTTTTAGAGCACTTAAAAATAGAAAATAATGTTTTTTAATCAAACGTCTTGGAGTTCAAACAAACTACTCGGATGTGCCAATTCCAAATTATTCTTTTATTATATCTCATACAGGTTTCAAACACATGAAAAACACATCAGTACCAATTAATATCAAGTTCTAACCGAATCTAAAGTTTTATTAAATTTCGTGCAGTAGTTCTTGACATATGACTGTCGCTAAAATCGTGTAAATCCTTAAAAATGCAGCATAACAGCGTTAGGATATTTACACCAAAACCTAATCAGCATCTAGTTATGGCGAAAATCATGAAAAAAGTAGAATTTTTTTTTTAAAAAATACGATTTTTTTAGAGCACTTAAAAATAGAAAATAATGTTTTTTAATCAAACGTCTTGGAGTTCAAACAAACTACTCGGATGTGCCAATTCCAAATTATTCTTTTATTATATCTCATACAGGTTTCAAACACATGAAAAACACATCAGTACCAATTAATATCAAGTTCTAACCGAATCTAAAGTTTTATTAAATTTCGTGCAGTAGTTCTTGACATATGACTGTCGCTAAAATCGTGTAAATCCTTAAAAATGCAGCATAACAGCGTTAGGATATTTACACCAAAATCTAATCAGCATCTAGTTATGGCGAAAATCATGAAAAAAGTAGCATAGAAGCGCCACCTGTTGGGCTATTTACACCAAAGCGTAATCAGCAGCTATTTATGACCAACGTCTAACTGAATCTGAAGTTTCTTGAAATTCTGTGCATTAGTTCTTGAGATATAGCTATCGTGAAAATTGCGAATAATGTAGCATAGCAGTGCCACCTCCTTGGCGATTTACACCAAAAACGAATCAGCACCAACTTATACCAAGGACTAACTCAATCTAAAGTTTTATTAAATTCCGTGCATTAGTTCTTGAGTTAGAGCGCCCAAAATTTTTTTGTCACATACACAGACCCTCTAAATTTATTTTATTTCATTACAGTGTTGGCTTTATTAATTTCTGAAATGTGAAGACATGTTAAGTCATTTTTTAACAATTTTTTTTCGTTCTGTTAAATCGAATAACTTTCAATTGACGGATGGGAAATGGGTCTGATTTTCTTTCCATTCAAATAATTTAAATATGAATTTTGAATTATTCCTGAAAATTGTAATTTTTTTATGATAAAGGATTGGTTAGATTGAAAAATCTACGTAAATTGACAAAATAAAATAAAATAATGCATTTTTTTAAAAATACGATTTTTTTAGAGCACTTAAAAATAGAAAATAATGTTTTTTAATCAAACGTCTTGGAGTTCAAACAAACTACTCGGATGTGCCAATTCCAAATTATTCTTTTATTATATCTCATACAGGTTTCAAACACATGAAAAACACATCAGTACCAATTAATATCAAGTTCTAACCGAATCTAAAGTTTTATTAAATTTCGTGCAGTAGTTCTTGACATATGACTGTCGCTAAAATCGTGTAAATCCTTAAAAATGCAGCATAACAGCGTTAGGATATTTACACCAAAACCTAATCAGCATCTAGTTATGGCGAAAATCATGAAAAAAGTAGAAATTTTTTTTTTAAAAATACGATTTTTTTAGAGCACTTAAAAATAGAAAATAATGTTTTTTAATCAAACGTCTTGGAGTTCAAACAAACTACTCGGATGTGCCAATTCCAAATTATTCTTTTATTATATCTCATACAGGTTTCAAACACATGAAAAACACATCAGTACCAATTAATATCAAGTTCTAACCGAATCTAAAGTTTTATTAAATTTCGTGCAGTAGTTCTTGACATATGACTGTCGCTAAAATCGTGTAAATCCTTAAAAATGCAGCATAACAGCGTTAGGATATTTACACCAAAACCTAATCAGCATCTAGTTATGGCGAAAATCATGAAAAAAGTAGCATAGAAGCGCCACCTGTTGGGCTATTTACACCAAAGCGTAATCAGCAGCTATTTATGACCAACGTCTAACTGAATCTGAAGTTTCTTGAAATTCTGTGCATTAGTTCTTGAGATATAGCTATCGTGAAAATTGCGAATAATGTAGCATAGCAGTGCCACCTCCTTGGCGATTTACACCAAAAACGAATCAGCACCAACTTATACCAAGGACTAACTCAATCTAAAGTTTTATTAAATTCCGTGCATTAGTTCTTGAGTTAGAGCGCCCAAAATTTTTTTGTCACATACACAGACCCTCTAAATTTATTTTATTTCATTACAGTGTTGGCTTTATTAATTTCTGAAATGTGAAGACATGTTAAGTCATTTTTTAACAATTTTTTTTCGTTCTGTTAAATCGAATAACTTTCAATTGACGGATGGGAAATGGGTCTGATTTTCTTTCCATTCAAATAATTTAAATATGAATTTTGAATTATTCCTGAAAATTGTAATTTTTTTATGATAAAGGATTGGTTAGATTGAAAAACCTACGTAAATTGACAAAATAAAATAAAATAATGCATTTTTTTAAAAATACGATTTTTTTAGAGCACTTAAAAATAGAAAATAATGTTTTTTAATCAAACGTCTTGGAGTTCAAACAAACTACTCGGATGTGCCAATTCCAAATTATTCTTTTATTATATCTCATACAGGTTTCAAACACATGAAAAACACATCAGTACCAATTAATATCAAGTTCTAACCGAATCTAAAGTTTTATTAAATTTCGTGCAGTAGTTCTTGACATATGACTGTCGCTAAAATCGTGTAAATCCTTAAAAATGCAGCATAACAGCGTTAGGATATTTACACCAAAACCTAATCAGCATCTAGTTATGGCGAAAATCATGAAAAAAGTAGCATAGAAGCGCCACCTGTTGGGCTATTTATACCAAAGCGTAATCAGCAGCTATTTATGACAACGTCTAACTGAATCTGAAGTTTCTTGAAATTCTGTGCATTAGTTCTTGAGATATAGCTATCGTGAAAATTGCGAATAATGTAGCATAGCAGTGCCACCTCCTTGGCGATTTACACCAAAAACGAATCAGCACCAACTTATACCAAGGACTAACTCAATCTAAAGTTTTATTAAATTCCGTGCATTAGTTCTTGAGTTAGAGCGCCCAAAATTTTTTTGTCACATACACAGACACACATACAAATAAACAGACAGACATACTTACATACAGACATTTTCTAAAAACAGACAAATCGTGTTCCGGACCCTCTAAAACGTATAAATCAGTCGCAAACCGGAAGTCAAAAACTTTCATGATTCTAATACTTTCTTCCTGTAACGATAGAAGAAAGTAAAAAGCACGAGGCGCTGAGTAACATTTTAAACACATCCAAAATAAATTTTAATTTTTAATTTGCTTTATACTAAATCATTATCGATAAATTTTATTAAAAGTAATCGATTTATTAGTTCTGAAAATGTTAGCAAATTGTATTATAATCGAGAACACACAACTGTACAAGACTTAAGGAAGTGAGTGAAAAATTCGATAAGAAAATTCAACGTTTATACTGTTAAAAAAAAAAAAAAATGAGAGCCAGACCGCCAGTAAAAACTGTTTGTTTTACTGAAAAAAAATCTGTATTTATTACGAACTTTTTGTTACTTTAGATTTGTAGATTTAACAGATTTTGTCTGAAAAATTCGTAATAAATACAGATTATGTCTATAAAATAAAAAGTTTTTTACTGGCGTCCTTGTTGACACTTTTTAACACTTTCCAACCTAGTTGAAAAGTGTTTATTGACTTCGGTTTGTCTGCCGTCTGGCCGTCTGCCGTCTGTCCGTGCTCTAACTCCCGGAAATACGCTCGGATTGCTCTGCAATTTTTATATGTTTTAGTCGTTATCTATAGCATGTTTCCTATTTCAACGGAAGTGTGTAGCACTTATAGTTTTTTTACAGGGACACTCAAAAGAATTCCGTTACATTGCGGTCTATGGGGAAATCATTTGCAGTTTATTTAAATAATGTTTCACTATTTTAAACGCATTGAAATTTATATATAACACTAAGGTGCATTACAAGAGGCTTACTACAGAATATTGTGTGTATAGCAGTCATCGTTCATTTACAGGGACACATAAAAGAATTCTCTACTCACTCAGAAAAAAGTTCCGTTGAATCAACAAAAATTTGGCTGACCCAACAAAACTTTTTGTTTGAATATGGGTCAATGGAAATTTTGTTTGAATCAACAAAAAAACAATATTGTTGATTTTTTTTGCAATTCCAAAAAAAATTTTTGTATCTTCAGCAAAAAAATGTTTTGTTAATTCAAGTAAAGTGGTTCAATTTTACTTGAATTAACAAAATTTGTTTTGTTACATAGATATATGCTATGTGTTATTTTAACAATCTATTTTCTTTTTTCAACAAAATATATTTTGTTTGTTTTACGAACTTGTTTTGTTTAGACTACAAAAACTTTTGTTAAATAAACCAATTTTAGCTATTTTTTAATTCATTTTCAACAGTGAATTACGCCTGTAAACCTTGAATAATAACAAGTGAACTTTACCCTGCTTTTTTTCAAGCGAAAACCAAGAGAGTGCAAATTGCCCAAGCCGGGAGTCGATCTCGGGTCCTCAGAACAGCGCCCTGAGGCTCTACCACTGAGCTGCCAAGAACGATGTCTGATCTCGGCATTTCTCACTCTTATATATGTCGGAACGACAAAATGGAAATGTCAGCAGGAGCACGCAGATTTCTGCGGCAAACATAAGACGACAATACGTTTAATTGAAAAAAAAAAAAGATTATAGTTATTTTAAAATCTCGAGAAAAAAAATGTCTAAACGAGATTTAAGTATAATATGAACGTTTATTATAAAAAAAGAGATTTGTTTTACGTTGCGTCATTTTAATAAAAAAAATATTTAATTGTGTATTTAAAATAAATGCACAAAAGTTTACGAAGCAGTTATTTGTAAACGATGCTATTCTGTTACATATTTTTAAAAAAGAATGCAGGTATAGATTAACTGAATCAAATCAAGTCCTTCGCTGATAGTCCTTCGCATTTACGCTCTAAGTTACTTTAATAAGTATTAAATTCCTTTTAATTGTAGATCTTCTAAATTTTCTCAATGCCTTTAATGGGGAGATGATGCCAGTGTAAAACATTCAAGAAATCATCTTTTTTTAAACCTTAAAACATTCTATGCTTATTTTCAGCATACGGCAACACATAGTTAATTTTTTGTTCATTTTCAGCAGAGAATTATGCCTGCAAAAAGCAGGATAAAAATTCATTGTTTTTCAAAGATTACAGGCGTAATTCACTGATGAAAATGAGATAGAGCTATTGCAGCAATCACGAAAAATGCAACATAGCAGCGCCAGCTGTTGTGCGATTTACACCAAAAATTATTGCTAAAATTTGTCAAAATGTGCCAAAAATTGTTACTAATCAGCAACAATTTATATCAGGAAGTAACTGAATATAAACTTTTATTAAATTCCGTGCATTAGTTCTTGAGATAGAGCGCCCACAAATTTTTTTTAACATACAGACAGATAGAGTCATTGACAGTCATTTTCTAAAAACAGACAAATCGTGTTCAGGACCTTATAAAATCCGTCGGAAACCGGAAGTCGAAAATTTTCATGATTCCAATACTTTCTTCTTGTAAAGTTAGAAGAAAGTAATAAATGGGATAGGGGTATTTTTAAAACTACCTTGGTCCGTCCCAATGAAAAAAATTTTTTATTATCCAAAAATTATGTTAATCCTTTAATTATATAGCTATATAAGTCAAATAAATCGAGTTACGTGAGAGAGTTATGGCTACTATACAACAATTTAAATTTTAACAAAATTTTGCTGGAATTACAAAATTATTGTAAAATTAAAGAAAACAAATTTTGTTAATTCAAGTAAAATTCATGAAATTTTGTTAAAATTTTGTAACTGTGTTAACAATATTTTTTTATCCAAGCAACAAAACCAATTTTTTTACTTCAACTAAAAATTTTGCTAAAATAATCAAAATATACTCAACAAAACATGTTTTGTTGTTTTAATCAATTCCTTTTTCTGGGTGCTGTATGTTAACAATCATTCCTGGAAGTGCGTTTTAAGTTACTGAACGCGATTTTAATTTTAACTCGCTTCTTGTCTATTACGTGCTCAGTATAAAATCTGTAGATCCTATACAGGGAAACACAAAAGTTCGCGAACACATTTCCGTATTATTTAACTCCATACGGAGAATTTTAATCTGTGCTACGCGTTTCGTAACTGAACTAAAATTTAGCATCCTATGTAGTATATATACAAATCTATAGATCGTATACAGGGCTGAATAAAAGTATTCGGATTACTCAGATGTTATCTTTTAGCTTATTAAACGGTATGATTTGTAAAATTATTTTGGAACGTTGGAAAGTGTTACATAATCTATGCTTGACGCATGATTTTTCGTTCTTTTTTTTTCTGTAAAATCGACAGATTTTTTCTTTTACAGTTTACTATTATGAGTATTAAATAAAAGCGTGTAAAAAATATTATAAAAAAATGATGAACTCTGAATTTTTAATCAGGAGGTAAACAATATGAAATCAAACAATCATAATTTTTTTTCCTTTGTAACAAAGGAAATAGAAAACAAAACTAAATACATTGAATCATTGTTAAAACTGTGTGCAGAATCATTGTTAAAACTATTTGGTACTTCCAAATATTACGTATTATTGTTGTACCATATTGTTGTTTTAACAGTGATATAAAAGCTTTCAATTACGTTTTGTACTTAAAAAAAAAACGTGTACGTAAAATCTTCTTGCTTGAAGTTTGCTACGAGCTTATGATTAAACGATTTTTGCTTTAAAAACGTTTGATATTTTTAAAGATTCTTATTTTTTGATATATGACATTGAGAAAAATGAGTTTTAAAAGTTTCTTAGAGAAATTTACGTAAGTAATAGTGTTTTTTAAACATATTTTTTGTCTTTAAAACACGTTATACAATTGCTAACTTTGGTACTTACTTTCAGTGCCAGGTCACATTCGCTACGCCAAAAATGGCCAAAAATAAAAAATGTAGTATCCTTTGTTTATTTTGTGTTTTTCTTTCTTCATTGTAACTGCGTAGTTAATATTATCTAGTTGCCGTACTAAACACAGTAACATATGTTTGCAACACAGTTTTAAATATGCATAACTACATAATATGATATAGCATAGATTAAGATATAACATTATATTATGTTCATTGATTACACTATATGTACACTACAGGCTATTTATATTACATTAATTTTGGTGAACATAACAATCCAACGGAATTAAAACTAAACATTGTAAATATCGTTTATTGCCAAAACCCCTCAATTTGATGTTATATGTTTAATAAATGTAATACAAATTACTCTTTTGTATTATTTTAGTTTCCTTTTATCGTATTTATGATTTTTAACGATATTACGTATTTATTAAATGTACATTAAATTACCGTTTTGTATTATTATTTTCTCCTATCTTTACAAGAAAAAAGTATTAGATTCATGAAAATTTTGACTGTTTTTAGAAAATGTCTGTCTGGGACAAATATTTTTTGGGCACTCTATCTGATGAACTAACGCACGTAATTTAATAAAACTTTAGATTCAGTCAGTCCCTGACATATATTGGTGATGATTAGTTTTTGGTGTAAATTACCCAACAGATGGCACTACTATGTTGCTTTTTTCGCGTTTTCCACAATAGTTCTATTTTAAGAACTAATGCACTGATTTTCCCCAATTTCAGATTCAGTTGACATAAGTTGTTGTTGATTACGTTTAGGGGTAAATATTCCAACAAATGGCGCTGCTATGCTGTATTTTTCAGAATTTACACGATTTTAGAGATAGTCATATCTCATGAACTTATTCGCGGAATTTAATAAAACTTGAGTTTCAGTTAGACCTTGATATAAATTGTTGCTGATTCGTTTTTAGTGTATGCGAAAACTGTGTAAGTTAAAAGAAAGTTTTGGGATGGGCACATCCGACTAGTTTTAGTTTCCTTTTATCTAATTTATAATTTTTAGTGATATTACGCATTTATTAACTGTACATTAAATTAACGCTTTGAGCAAAATTAGCGATTAACAAATTTTTATGCCGATTTCTCTTCCAGGCACGCAAAATGCGCAACTTCAGAGCTTTTGAAAATTACCTACAAGATTTAAAAGCAGCAATCTCTAATATTGTACATAAAATACATTGTACATAGCGAAATGAGTCCACTGAAGATATTCTTTCTAAGTAAAAATAGCTACAAAAAAACTAAATACTTAATAACACAAAACTCTATTCTTTCCCCAAATAAAAAGTTAATATTTTTTTCCTATAATGGGACTATATTTTGTATTGTTATAAATTCTTACACTGTTAAAAAAATCCGTACTTTTACCGAATTTATATAGTAGAAATTACATTTTAACTAAGCGTTTAACAGTTTTATCTATCAAGAAATCTAGATGAATCTATGTTCGCTACGTTTTGATGCATTCACAAAGCTACCATCCAATTGTCTGTATCATTTTCGTATTTTTATAGAAATTCTGTTTTACAGTACACTATAATGAAAGATAAAAGATGTTTCTTAATATAGAAAAACATACTATAACGAAAATATACAATAACCTCTTCCGAGGTATCCATTTTTCCGAAAAAAATTCTTTATCATTAAAAATCTCAGAAACCAATACGAGATTTAAACACTCATTTATAAAAACAAAATTTTTTTTTTCTTATGAATACTTTCTATAGTATATTAATCAGTTTTCTGAATACTTTCTATAGTATATTAATCAGTTTTCTGACTACTTTCTCTAGTATATTAATCAATTTTCTGAAAACTTTCTATAGTATACTAATCAGTTTTCTGAACACTTTCTATAATATATTAATCAGTTTTCTGAATACTTATTAATCAATTTTCTGAACATTTTCTATAGTATATAAATCAGTTTTCTGAACCCGAATTATAGATTTTTAGGATACTATTCATTCTCAATTAAACATTTTCAGCTGCGTAATATAATTTATACTGCAAGAGTAACAAAATAATGTTAATGCATATTATTATCATGCTTGTCTGTAAAACATGTTTGTTGAATATGAAAAAGTTTACTTGAGAATGGATATCATCCGAAAGAACTTAATTCCGGGTTGAGAAAACTGTTTAACTGAGAACTGATTAATACATTATAAAAACGACACGGAAACATTTCCGAAAATCAACGGCAGAAAAAGAAACTTTTTTTTTTTTTTTAAATGCTTTTTTATATTTCAAATATATATTGGTTTCTGAGGTTTCTAAGGATATAAAAATATGCTTTTCGGAATCGTGAATAATTCGGAATAGATTATTGTATATTTTTGTTCGGTGTTATATTATACTAGATTAAAAAACTGTTTTTAACAGTGTAGCTCTTGCAATATTAAAGTAACAGAAAATAAAATACATTTAATACTTATTTAAAAAATATGAAAAATTAGAATATATACATTAAGCTGCGTTATTTCCAAAAAGTTTCAGTAATATTTAAGAATCACTATAATTTTATATAAGTGAAATGCAGATATATTTGTATGTGTATGTACCATTTGAGTGTGATGAATTATAATTGCTGTGTATATTGTATTTCTATGTGTATCTATCTATATGTTTCTTTTCAGATTTCGATCTCGTAAAGATTTCGACAATGACGATCAGGATATTGAAAAACCAGATAAGTATGTGAAAATGCTGAGAAGAGAATTAGTAGTGGATAGGTATAAAACATTTTTATATATATTTTTTATATATAAGTTTTTATAGAATGTTTTATAATGTCTGATAAATGATTTATATGTCTTAAAGTATTTTTCCATCAAAATATACACGCTTTAGAAATTGTTTTTAAATAGTTTTTGAATTATTCCAAGTACAGATTTGTTTTCCCTAAAAAAATAAGGAATGAGATGGTGTTATAATTTAAAATATTCTTTGATAACTAATTCGTTAAAAAAATATATTCATAATATGAATGAAAAAAAACTTTTAAGAATTAGAAGCAGAAACTTTAGATTTTAAGAGACAACTTTAAATTTTATTGTTTAACTTTTGAAAGTTTTACGATTGTCTTATTTAATAACGTAATACTTTATTTAAAATATATTAACTTGCTATTTTATATCTATAAGCTATTTTATAATATATACTTTTACTTTTTTTTAACTTTTATAATTGTATGTCTCTCGTCTGCTCCAAAGACGTACAGGTAATATTATATGTAGCTATTTTATAATATATATGCTTTTGAGAAAAAGGCATTTTTATGTTACATTTAACAATAACAATAAATGTAGCTGAGTAAATAATGAAAAATATTATTTTTTCATAATATATATATATATGTGTGTGTGTGTGTACGCAAGGGTAGGACGAATCGTGTCCGGGAACTGTCATATTCCCAATTCGTATTTGTACCACTTACTGAAACTATAAAGTTTATTTAAAATATTTTTCATGATACATATTTTATTTTCTATTCAGTGAAATTTAACAATTAATTAAGCTTTAATTTCAAAGGGTTATCTTGTTTATTTATAGTTTTATTTGATAAATTAGTACTGTTAGAAGAACGAAAATAAGTCATGCCCGTGGCTAGAAATTTAATATCTCGATAAATAGCTTAACAAATGACAGCAAAAGAAAAAAAAAGTTTAGTGTGAAAGAGTACTGTTAATCATTTTAAACGTAGCAATATGTTGCAATACGTATCTGCGGTACATATTTACATTTCTTGAATAACTGTGAAACTAATGATCAAATCAACAATTCCGTGGACAAGATAAAATCAGTAAGGATTGCAAAATAGTAAAATAAATAGAATAACATGTAATATTAATTGCACTAATATTAAACTTAAAGCCCACAAGCTTAGTGGTCAGCGCATCGTGCTACAACGCTACAGGTCCATAGTTCGATTTCGGACTTCCTCCTTGGGCAGAGTTCACTCAGCATTTGATCACTTCGGAGTCAATAAAATGAGTACCAATCTTGATTGAGAACTAAAGACTGAGGATTCCGTGTTAGGTTGACCACTTGACCAGGACATATGCTGGATAGCACGTCAGAGCCCATGGTCAAGAAAACACAATTCAACAGCATAATTCAATTCAGTTCCATATTTAAAGTGATTAAAAAAGAAAAAAAAACTTCAGGGCTGTGGGCATTACGGTTACGATGTTACGAACATAACAGCCACGTAATGAAAAAATGCAATTTTAATAAAATAGTTCTCGCGATCTGGGAAAAGACTGGTATGATGTTAGATAAGGTCGAAATAATTAGAAATATATATTCTTTAACCTTCATTTGAATTTCTTTTTCGGAAAATTTAGCGCTGAAAATGTACGTTTCTGCGGAAACGACCCACATGGAGTAATGTAATACTTTTTACATACTTCTGACCGATTATAATCGGGCTCTACATACAAATCGGATTCTGGAACCTCATTCATCGAAATCTACGATCACTGATCAAAGATTCAGTTCGTTATGAATTTCTATTTGGCTAACTTTTGGCGATTTTTTAAGAGTAAAGCAACCTTAGCAAGTAACTTGTTTAAAATTTTGTTTCAAACCGTTTCGGAATGCGTGCGTAAGCGTGGTATGTGCATGGTATGTCGTTTGTCTTCAGATCTGTAGACGCTAGTTCTGAACACAACAGCGTATAATTTGCAAAATGGAAAGTTTTTAGTTTTCAAAAATTAATTAAGTTACAAAACATAATTGGAATGAAAAAAATGAAAAGTTTCTACTTTTCAATATATAAATTAAGCTACACACAATAACTTAAAACAATATTAACAATTTGCGTAATGTGAATTTTAATATTCGTTATATTGATTGCAGTTTTAACACATATTCTATTATTTGAGATTCCAATACAATGATTTAGCATCAGAATACAGTTATAGTGATTTTTTGTTGTTATTTTCATGGGCTCGAAGCGCTCATACTTACGTTTTAGAGGGGCTATAAGGAATTCCATATTTAAGGCTATAAGGAATTTCATATATCAAGCTGTAAGGAATTTCATATAGAGATTCATATTTTTCATATTGACCGGAAGAAAATGTTATACTATTCAGAAAAATTGCATTACTAACCGATCGATTTTTAAAAATGAAACTATTCAGTGTTAAAATTAACTTCGTTTTCCTACCTTAACGATGCTTAAACGAAATTACATGCATATCAGAATGATAAAAAATAGGATCGCGAAATTGCCAAGTAAGTAATTGCGCGCCAAAACTTAAAATCCCTTGGCATCAGTTTCCGACAAATAAGGAATTCAGAATCCCATGCTACTAAGATCTACTTCGTAGCATCCGATTATATGCCTTCTGACCTTGTTATGTTTATTTATACGTTTTTAATTGCTTTCAGATTCATGTTTGATTCTGCTGTATTTGACCAGAAAGTTATAGCGGCCTTCATGCGGATGAAAAGATCGGATTCAGTTCGACAAGATGCAGTGAAATGGTTTGAGAGTCAACTGAAATCGGAAAGAGAAAGTGTTTGGAAAATGCTAATGCGTGAAAAAGGCATAGATTTGTCAAGCGCCAAACCCTATATGATAAAAATAAACCAATCCGACCCTGCGTGGCGGGATATTGATGACGTATCTAAAGATTACATCTACGAATGGCAACGAAGAACAAACTTCATCATCTTGGAGATGTTCATCCTTAGACATAAAGCGTAAGCATTACTTATTTATTTATTTATTGCTGGCATTGGCAGTTATCATCAATGATTAAAAATAGTAAAATTTATTTTTAAAAATGTTAGCTTTTCGAATAAAATACAAATATATACGTTAAAAATTGTATTGTAATAGTAAACTTGTAATGTGGTAATACAAGTGCACGTTTAACAACATATTAACTCAAAACTAATTTTACTGGATTCAATCCTTTTGACAAGTAAATTAAATTTAAGATATTCTTCGCATTTTTCAGATGTTTTAGAAAATTGCTATATATCCCCTATTGTTATTTAATTAGAAATAAATACGTATTTTTAAAAAAAAACTTACATTATTATTATCTTTTTAGAATTTTCAGTCATTTTAATCAAATATAATTGCACAAATCAAATTTTGAAAATTTTTCTTCTCGTAATTGAGATTGAATAATTAATATTTTCTTGTTTTTTTATGTGGTAAATCTTTGGAGACACTAAATAATAATAATAATAATAGTGTCTTACATTAAGCATCACGAAAATCCTCCGTTTTAAAGCTTTTAAGCCTATTTTTTGGGACGCAAGAACCCCGGAAAGTTGGATGAGATGATAATTAATCACAACACAATATATAATCCATTTATTGGCTCATTAAAACGTTATTGGATTCCAAATCACTTCAATAGTCATGCCGAAAAATTTCATACTTTTACATATAAACATGACTGCGTGAACGTATAAAAAATTTTCGCATTGTGGAAAACGGAAAATGTACCGTGAGAACTTTTTTAAGGAATATAAATAATTAATAAAAATATTTATTATCTCAAAAAATATTTATTCCCAGCTGAAGGCAATTCAAACAATTTTTCTTGGGATGTAATGTTTATTTTTATGTTTTCATTTTAACTTTCATGTGTTTAAAAATTACCTTAACCCTTTATATCCTGAATTAATTTTCCAGCTACTTTTTAGATGCTCAGAATCCTCGATTATTCCCACCAGTAATTTTTTTTTTTTGTAAAGTTTTCCTTATCTAATCATTAGCATTTTTGCGATTCAATTAGGTGAAAATTTCTCATTTGAAAAACCGGTGGTAACAGATTAAAAATTCTGTAAAAGACGCTCGTCGCGAAGGGGTTAAAGTGGTACTTATAAGTACCATCAGGATAAAAAGGGTTAAACTGATGGCTCAAAGGGAATGGAAGCCCCTAACGAAAAAGAAAATAAACTATTTCAGTTCTCTATTTTTAAACTTAATTTTGGATTTTTAAGGTTTCTTACTTGTTATATTTCTGTATTGCTGTTTGGTTGATATGTATAAAAAATGTCTTCCACGAAAAAAAAAAATATTTCGTTTAGCTTATTAAATGTTTGTAAAAAAAAAAAAAAAATTAATAAAATAAATCTTGCTCTTGGATGGATACAAACTTTACGAATACATGTTCCAAAATGTTTTTCCGCTGTGTATTTTGTTGCTCCGCTGCTCATCATTGGAAGAAAAAACTGAGCTGTGGTTTCAGATTTATCAAAAACAGTCCTCCCGGCTTGTACCAGGAGGAAAAGCTAGCTTCCCTCTTCTTTGTTTTTAAGAATTTAGCTAATTTTCTCAACCACACGAAGGTAAAATGTTTGGAATCTCATTATAGAAGATCGTCAGTTTTCGTTAATACTACTGAATTTGAATGGGATCTTTATAAAATTAGAAAGTTATCACAAAATTGGCTCCATTTATGTCGATTTATTTTTGGTCCCAAATTTGCGATATTTAGCGTGGCAAGAATTGGATGCTAGCGGATATGACTGTGTTGTTTTAAGTTGTATGAGAGTAGCAAGAATAAAAGTAAATTTGTGCAAAACTACGTTCGCTAAAAGTCATAGATTGAACCAGATAATGGAGAAAAAAAACATCTGCTGTTTGTGTGTTTCAAAATATACCGAAAATTTCCGGATAGGCTTTCCTCTGGACGGCTGCAATAGGTTAGCTTCTTACGTTTCATAATCGAAGTTAGCTAAAACTGTTAATCTCTGACTTCGTTTAGCAAAGATAACTCTCTCTCTAGCTAAAAACTTCCATAACAACAATAGTAAAACTAAAAACTTTACTAGCCTGAAACTTGCTTCGAAATGACTCATTCATTCTACGAACTTTTTGATTGCATATTTATCCTTTCGCTTTTATATTAACCTTCTGTCATAAAAAAAAAAAAAAAAAAAAAGAAAAACATTATTAGTAACATTTTAAAGATAAAAGGTTTAAAAAAATTTTAAAATAGGTGTATAACAACAAAGTTGTATAAAAAAAGTGTATAACAGTATACTATAAAAAATACAAATGTTTCTTAATCTGCAAAGATTATATAATATAACCACGAATGAAAATATACAATAACCTCTTACGGGTTACCCATAATTCCGAAAAGCATTCTTAATCATTAGAAACCTCTAAAACTAGTATATTTTTGCGATTTACAGAAGCATTTATCGAAAAAACATTTCTTTTGCTGCTACCGATTTTCGGGAACGCTTTCAGAGTAGATTTTATAGCGTATTAATTTTCTCAAAGCGGAATATCGGTTTTTAGGATGGTATCAATTATCAAATAAGCATTTTTAGCTGCGTAATTGAATTAATACGTATACAAGTGACAAAATAGTATTAATTTTGATGTTAAAGTTAACGCTTTGCATTTAATACGTTTGTGCGAAAAACGCGGTTTCTTGGACATGGAACTGTGTATTTGAGAGTGGATAGCAACACGAAAAGTGATATTCCGGGTTGAGAAAACTGTTTCATATGCTATAAAAATTACTTGGTAACGTTTCCGAAAATCAGTGGCAGCAAATGGAACTTTGTTTTTATAAATGCCTCTTTAAATCGCGAAAATATATTGGTTTTTAAGATGAAGAACGTTTTCCGGAATTATTCATAACTTGGAAGAGTTTATTATATATTTCCTTTCGTGGTTATATCCTATTTTCCCAGATTTAAAAAAAAGATAGTGAAAGTAATGTTTTAGAATAAATAGTTTTTGATAATGTCTTAATTCTTTTTCAGGTTGTCTTTTTCTCAGAAAGTTAAGAATGTGCTCTTCAGAAAGAAGAATTAACATGCCTGATCGTGTCTCCTTTTTTTTTTTCTTTTTCCTTTTTTTTTTTCTTTTCTTTTTTTTTTCCTTTTCTTTTTTTGTGACTTTTTTTACCCGAACGTGACTTACCCGAAATGTGACTTTGTTTGTATTGTCTTGCTACTTCCTTTGATATCTCTTTGTGCTTGCTCCTTCTGTAACATCGCCTTCATCATCTCCACCTTCTGCTCCACCCCCACATTTCGAAATAAAATATTTACCACCGCGAATGAATCTGTATTTTTTTTACATTATTTAGTTTAAAAATTTTTCAATTTTTCAATTTTGAGTTATTTTGAATTGATGTTTTGAGATAAATGTTTATGTTTCCTCGCTAATGTTTCCAGTTTTTAAAATATTTCTAAAATATACCCTTAATGTTAATTTTATTTGAAGTGTTAAAATCTTAATCAGTTTCAGTAAGATTTTTTATAGCACATAAAATTATAAATTAACAATGAATTTTAAAAAGGTTTCGACAACTGAAAAAAAAAATAATAATAAGAGTACACGGAAAATAGAAAAAGATGTTAAAATATTAAATTCCGGAGGATATATTTTAAAAATACGAAGGCATCACACAGACATAGGATTAACATAAGCGAGAGGAATATGATATCTCACTGAACAAACAGCCTTAATAGATCTAACAATGCCATAGGAAAATCCGAATACGTACTTTGTAAGTACGCAGATACCAACATTTACGCTGATTTAAAATTTAAATAAACATGATTTAAGGACAGTATATATTTTTATTGGTTTGTATATCTGTATCTTGACAGAAAAGGTGCCAATGTCAAATTTTGGCATTTTGAGAGACGGGTCACTTATTGACTATACATATTTTTTAAATTGTTTGAATCATTACTAAAAAAAATAATGTAATTGCGAAGTGATGATTATTAAGCAATATATTAAAGAGGAGACTTTGGCATTCTTTTTTTAATTATACACTTCACTACTGCGAAATCATTCGTAAACATCGACCCAATAGGGTGAATTTGGATAGTCCTTTTCTACCAAAGTATGGATTTAAACACAGATTTAAATATGGAAGTTTAAAATTTCAAGTTACGCAAAATTTATGTTGTGCTAAATGCAACAAAATGTTTATAATTAATTGAGGACCGCAGAAGCCAAGGGATAAAACTGACAAAATTTAGATTTGCAGTTAATTAAGTTCAATGTTGAAAATCAATAGTAATTAACTTGGATTGAAATAATAAACTGTTGCTTATCTGATAGTGGTCTTTGAACATAGTGTCATTCCAGCGACCAGCTAATGTGGACGTCAACGATACAAGTGCACTTAGACCGCTTGCGCTCCGCACGTTTCACGAATTCGGGAAAGAGGTAAAAAAGTTGGCCTCTAGAATGCAGCACATAATTAGAAAATCACATCTCTTACCTCCAAACAAATAGCCCTATTTCCAGATCGCCTGTGCACATAGCTCAGTTTTTCAATCATGTCCCTTATACCACTTCGCTACTGGGGTCCTCAGTTGCAAAGTCAGCTGTTCACATTTTAAATAGTATTCCAAAATCAAAATCATTTTTGGCAAAAGGCAAAATTAAAAATGTTAATATGAACTTAGATATATTTGGCCAGAAATAAAGATTTCTTCAAATGAAAAAAAATAATTATACAAATAATTTGATCCTATTCTTTAAACTTTTGAAATTTTATACTAAAATTTAAAATTACCAAGCCAAACATATTTTTACTCGACAATCCAATGGAAATTGAAATTGGTCCGGAACTTTCTGATTTGAAGATGGAAATTTGTGATTTACACTTCTTTCTAACCAAACAAGAACGAAAAATCATGCGTTAAGCATAGATTATGCATCACTGTCCAACACATTTAGTATTGTATACTAAAACTGCACTTATTAATAAGGAATAGGATGTCTAAGTAAACAATTTGTAAAACGCATAAAACCTGTGAAAACCTAATTTCAGAAATTACCATCAACAGACGGGAAAATATTCTTTTGGGCAACCCTGTATACGATCTATAGATTTGTATATATACTACGTAGCATGTTAAAATTCAGTTTAGTTAGAAAAAGCATATAACAGTTGAAAATTGCCTTTCAACAGGTTCCAGCAATAAACGGAAATGTACTCGAGATGTTTTTTGCAGCCCTGTATAGGATCAATATATTTTATATAAACCAAGTAATATCCAAAAAAATTTTTGTTAAATTTATAAACGCGGACTACAGCTGAAAATTCACTTTCAGCAATTATTGTTCATAGACAGTTCTGTAACCGAATTTTTTTGTGTGTCCCTGTACATGAACAATGAATGCTATGCACACTGTATTCTATAGTAAGCGTTTTGCACTTTTCCTCAGTGATATATATCAGTTTCAATATGATTAAAATCCTGTAATATCATTAGAATACACCTCAAACGATTTTAAGAAATAGACCGTAATGTAACGGAATTCTTTTCAGCTCCCTATAAATGAAGGTTATATACTATGTACACCCTATTCTGTAGTAAGCCTCTTGTTGTCACCTCAGTGATCTATATCCATTTCAATATGCTTGAAATAGTGTAACATCATTAAAATACACCGCAAACTATTTTTCCCCATAGACTGTAATGTTACAGAATTCTTTCCCTGTACGCGGACTATAAAAGCTACACACTTTTTAATATCGAACTTGTCAACTCAATAACATGTATCAATTTCATGGAAATCCGAGTGCATTTACGCGAGTTAGAGGACGGACAGACAGACAGATAATCTGAATTCCTAAACACTTTTCAAGTATGTTGGAAAGTGTTGAAAAATGGCTTAATCTTAACGATTTCTGGCAGTTTTTACTAAAGATCGTTTTCTGATAACGTGCTATTTCGCGATTATCAAGTAACAGTGGTTTAACTAGAATGGAAGTCCAGATGCTCTGCATACCATTAAGATGATACTGCAGTCGGGTGAAGACACTCACAAGCTAATGTTAAAACTATGGAGCGTTCTGTTAAAATTTCTCGTTTGCATTTAGATATTTTTAACTTTTTAATTTTAAATTAATTAATTAATTATTTTTGCATTGGCTAGCTGAAGTCAATCTTTAACATTACTTTTTCGCTTTCGGTTGCGGTTATTTTTATGAGGACACTTTCACTTTCGAAACCGGTTCCGAATGTTTTATTCATGTTTAGTTTTGAAGAATTTATATATTGTTATTAAAATGATAAGAGTATTTTAAAGTTATTGTTTTGACATTTTTTATTGGAAAATTATGGTCGTAAGATCTGGTAATAGAATTAATATGAGATCTCCTTTTTTTGCTAATTTTAACTCTCCTATATCAAACTCTCCTTTATTTGTTAATAGGGATAAACAAAATACTAATGTTGAAATGAACTGCTGTTCCTTTAATTTTTAACTTGGTATTCAAATTGAAAATTGGTTACATTATTTTGATAGCATTATTTTAAAAATACACATTTTTCAGAATATGGCAAAATGTCTGCATCAAGCTGTAGTTCTGACTCTAATAACAATGCAACTTCATCCAAAAATTCCCTTTCAAACTTATACATTTAAAACTTACAAAAGCATCGTTAAGTATTGACTATTTGCATATAATTTTACATTAAAACATTTTGTTCGTAGGCTAAAGTTCAAATGGAGAATAAAATGGCTTCGAACAAATGACTGTTGCCATCTCTTAAATCTGATTAACAGAAATGATGCGCGAAAAATTCTCAAAATACTCTCGTCCCCATTAGTCATTCTACAGCAAAGATATGACTAACGTATACAGCTTAAGGACCTTAATTCATCTCATTAGTCGAAATCGTTCAAAAGATTGGACATAATATTCGAAAAATGTGACATTAATGCTTTAAGAAGATGACGGTGAAATTTTCGTGAGGGAAGAATTGGGTTGTCTTTGTCAATGATCGGGAATTTAATTGGTCAATATTTTGAAACTTTGTTTCACTAAAAGTAGAATAAATGTTTAATTAACGCTTTAACGGATTGGTTTTCTAGTTAAAAATGCAGTGAAACATTTATTGGGATTATGACTGACTAATATTTTAAAGTTTCGCCTAACTGAAACTGACTAACAAAACGTATAAAGTAAATAATTAATCAACGTCATAATAATGTTAACGGGTAATTAGGGCTTGATTTATGACCGTAAATTGGGGACACGTGACCCAGGCTCCCCCACTCTCAAAGAAACTCTCAGACTCTAAAATAGAATTAATTAAAATAATTAATTAATTGAATATATAATAAATTAATCGAAATACATAAAAGTGTTTTAGTAGAACTCCAAATGAATTCATTGTTCCCTGTCAGCAGTAGAATAATAAAAGGTGTGTTTGCGCAGTGTTGAAAATAATATTAAGAAGAATGGCTAGCTTAAACATTATAATTCTACATTGAAAGACTATATATACAAAATATGTCACATCAATTTGCGATTAAAATTGATGTACATATAATGTACAATTAAAGTGTTGTAAATTGCAGTGAATGCGTAGAATTGAGATATAGCAAACAGTTGAGAAAATGCGAAGTTTAACAGATTGGACATAATACTGTAATATATTATTGGACATAATACGCCAGAGAAAACTATTCTGCTCTGAAAATCAAAGTTGTAGCGCGTTTTATGAGTGCCCACAACATTTTTGTCACATACAGACTCACAGACTCACGGACAGACATTTCTAAAAACAGTCAAATCGTGTTCAAGACCTACTAAAACATATAAATCCGTCGAAAACAAGAAGTCGAAAATTTTCCATGAATCCAATACTTTTTTCTTGTAAAGATAGAAGAAAGTAAAAAGCGTAGCAGTTTTGAATTTAATGAATTTATTGTTAAAACGCGGGCGCAGCTGGCAAAAACTACTTTAGAAATTTCGCTAATAATTTAAATAATTCTAGTGCAGAAATGTCTAACACGGACAATCTCCTAAATGTTATCCCCGCGTATGATGGCAACAGAGACAATAATATACAGCATTTTATAGAAGAATTTGATCTAACAGCTTTGCAGACAAAATTTGATAATGAGGTAAAATGAATTATTTTGCGCTCAAAATTTGCTGGAATAGCCCGGGAAAGGTTGCAAACGGATATGGAATTAAATTCTGAAACAGATTATGTAAAATTTAAAGAGAAGGCGATTGAAACATTTGCTGTTAAAATAACTTTCGGCGAATCGCGCAACGAATTTTCAAAAATTCAACAAAAACCAACTGAAAATATGAACGATTACATTGTAAAATTGTATAGTAGCGGCTAAATTTTTCAAAATATCCGGATTTTCGAGCAAGCCAGATGTTAGGAAATTGTGCGATTTAATGAAACTCCATCGATTTCTTGAATCTATTAGGGTGAATCAAATGAAAACAGAACAGTGGTTATAATTTGGTTTAATTTTGCATGAGTAGGGAGACAACTATGTCTAGATGTAGAGCGAGAAGTAAGGAAGACAACCCCTGATGCGGAAATGGATTTGCACTGAGTAGTTTAGCTGGGGTATGTGATATGCGCTGGGGGTCGGCCAATAGTATCGTCCTGTAGGCAGTCGATTGTTATTCATCAGCGTTCGCAGAATAAGGAAAGGGCAGCTGATGTCACTGTTGGTTAAATTACTGTTGATTCGCAAGAAAAACCTGTTCGTTCTTTATGACTCCTACTGTACACATGAGATGAGGAGATTTGATTGGTCTACGTTAAACTGGTCTATAATATGATTGGCTTACGTCACCATAACGGTTTGTGCAATGATCGCTACAACAAAAATGTAGTGGTAGATTGGCTGATGGAACTGTTTATTTGTAAACATGCCCTTTACTTATAAAACGCACGTAGTGTTTGTTATTCGTTTATGAGTGGCAGAAGGAGTGAGGGTTTACAAAGTGCATCGGTGAAGGAAGGCAATGTACGGAGCACATGCACTGTCATTAACTTGTTTGAAGGACTGGCTCAAAGATTTCTGCAAGGGACGCAAATCTGTGAATGATGATACACGACCTGGTCAAGATCACCTCGTCATCACATTGTCACATCGTCATCTTGTCGTCATATCTTTGTACCATATTGAAAAGGGAATTGATGGGTCGCCGTTTTTACTCGGACATCGAAGTCATGAATAATGTTCGAAAATCCAAATAATATTGCCAAAGTTGGGCCAAAAATATTGTCAAAAGACTTTTGGGGTCAGGGTATTCACCATTTGGTGAAACCATGAATCAAGTGCCTCTGTAACTTTGGAGATTACGATTGAAATAAGCAATGTCATTTCATTCTGTGGCTTATGTTCCGCTTTCATTTGATCCACCCTAATATAAAAGCGGACATTGCTCTCACGATTTGAAAAAGAGGTATTGATAAGTATAAAGAAGCGACCGAGTTAGCATTAACCATAAAAAATGCATTTTTATCGGTAAAAAACGAGACATCAAATGCAATTAGCACAAACGCAACTGATTATTTTTGCGAATCATTGCTAAAGGAAAATGAAGCACAAGCCAATGAACTGATATAATTAAGGAGTGAATTAGAAAAATTTAAACTGAGAGTCAATGATAAACTACACAATAATGCGCAAAGTAATGCGCGAAGTAATGATAAATTCTGTAGCTGTTTTAAACTTAGGAACCATGATACTGAGGTGTGAAGATATAATACAAATAATAAGAGACAATTTACGGCAAATAACTATCAATGGAATTTTCCAAACCCACAAACAGGACACGCAAGGATATGCTAACCCCGATAATGGAGTTCATAATTTTCAAGGCCATGGGAGTGTAAATAATGGAGTTCATAATTTTTAGTGCTATGGGAGTGTAAATAATTGAAGTTATTCCCCTCCCTCTCCCACTTCTCAGCCAATGGGTCAAAATTATGGGTATAATTCTTTTCCCCAGGGACAACGTTTGACTTTCCCTAATTATAGCTTTGAGAATTATCCTTCTAATAACATATATGGGCAAAATTTTCAACATGGGCAGAATTATCAGACAAATCAAGGGGAATGCCCCCGCCGGAGGAAGATCATAAAAATTCAAATAAATTGGAATACTAGACATAATACAATATATACAACAGGGAGATGTAAAATAACGGGGAAACAACCCCTTTCGGGAAACGCATCGCGGGATCTGTGGATAATAATAAAAATTCCCAGGACCTCTCTCACATATACCAAGAGACTAAAGTTATTGCAAGCGTTAATGGTAGACAAATTGCATAATGTGCCAATTATATTCATTTTAAAATTAAAGGAGTAAATGTCTCAGTACTCGTGGACACTGGTGGTGCGGTCTATTTAATCTCACCAGATTAATTGAGGAATTGAAGGAAAATAACGGGAAAATGAAATATTTCGGTAATAGTATCCGGATTCCATCATTCAGTGGTACCGCAATTCAATCATTCAGTGTTTTTTTCTAAACATTGCAATTTCAATTTTGCTTTTATATCATAAATATGAAATAAACCCGTGTTGAAATGTAACACTTTATCTTTTTTGTATTATTTATTTTCTTCATAATCACTGATGAGCAACAAATAAGGCGGTATTTTATTTTTGTGGCAACATTGATTTGATAAAATCTTTCATTTCATTTATGAAAACAATCCTGCTTTAATTTTTAATTAACTGAAATTTTTAATCAAAAACATGTTTTAACAAAATGTGAGTGTACTATGTCAGAAGCCGGTTGAAAAACCTTTCAAATAACCCCATTCGTTGTTCTGCGTTTTGTAAATACATAGAAAAAGGGATGTTGAGAACAGAAATATAGATATGACTATAAAATAGTTCAAAACTATAGAAAAAATGAAATAAACAAAATGAAGAATGTTATTCTAAAAGATTGATATTACAAAAAGATCTACGAAACTAATTAGTTATATTAATACTGCTACAATTTCCCTTTCCCTGTTTTATTTACGACTATTCTGGGATGTATGAGTTTATTATTAAAAATACATGAAGTTGTTGGATAATGTTTTATTAAAATATTTGATACTTATTAAATTTTAGTCCAAAGGTGAATTAATAGCCGATGAAAAATTAGATTTCAAACCGAAAACATTTCTGAGAAGTGGGTGTAACTGTACCCACGGCGATGATTTCATGTTATTAAGATTAATTAAGCTGATATGAATTATTCTGCAAAACTTTCTCACATGAGTAGAGTGTAGGAGGATGGGAGTGTGGGGGGCATGCAATATTAAACTTTACGAAGCGAATCAAATTAAGAGTCTTGTCGCTGTTGTCAAATTGGCATGATTATCGTCGCGTTATTCAAAACTTTTCGATCAGAGGCATGCGAGAAAGAATGTGATCTGATATCTCTTTTCATAGCTGTTGTCTCCCTAGAGGATCTAATTAATGGTTTAATAAATGAATTTAATTAATGAATGAGATACTCAAGCTAAGTTTTAAAAGACATAAAGCTTTAAATTCCATCGATACGCATTGATTGTGAAACAATACCCTGGATCAAAATAATGTTTAAAATTGCTCGCAAATTCAAACTCGCTATTTGTTGACGTAATCAAGAAATTCGTTTCATATCTAATTATACTAAATTTTAAGGTTGTCTTAGTTACATGTCATGAAGTTGAATAAGGTTATTCCTTTTTCTATAAAAGCGAGACATCTTTTAGAAAATGTTTTTTTTTAAATTTTATGTTTTAAACTGATTTCCCGTATGTGATAATCACGAAAACGATAATTTGTTGATACGGTTACAAACACGTGTAATTTATTGCTCTTTGAGCGCACATCAAGTTTAATTGAAGGCAAAATATAGGCTGCAATTTCACATTTGATGTTGTTTAACCCATTCGCTGCCAACCACGAGTATATTCGTGATTCGAATTCGTAATTTCAATCTAAAATTACGAATTCGTACCGGAAATTTCGAAAAAATAATTTTTATTTTATGTAATCACGAAATGTCTGTAATTAAATAAAGTAAATATTATTATTAGTATTTTCTGGTATGAATTCGAAGTTTCTAAATAAAATAAAATTCCGATAATTTTAACTAGGCAGTGAACGTGTTAAACTAAAAAGTGTCGCTATATTATAAGTTTAGTTGTCTAAAGGGTGATTTAAAACTTCTCAGATGAAAAATTTTACAGAAAACAACAACAGTACAATTTTTGTATAGGAAACCAGGGTCGTGATTCATTTATACTGTCAAAAGTACAGGGTGTCTGTCTTCAGTCCGAACAGAACTATCGTTCATAACTTTAATATAAATAAAGGTACTTCAACGAAATTTTCAACAGAGTTACATTTCCTTTTTTTCGAAATGAGATGACATAACATAAAGTATTGGGTGTAGAGTAGTGATGTAGTTTGTAATGTCAATTACATTCGGAAATAGGGAGCGTTCAGCGCTGTTTGGATGTGGATGGTAACCACTTCCACAACTTCCCGTGATATCGTTAAATTTCACACAAAGTTACAAAAAATCTGTTGCAAATTTCGTTAAAGTATCCTATATTGTTGAAGTTATGGGCAAAAACACGGATTCGGTCTGGATACCTGGTATTTTTGATGGCACAAATGAATTACGACGTCTATACACAATTTGTTTGTTGGAGTGTGCTATATCACACAATAAGTGAAATAAACAAACAGATTCCAAAAATAACTGTTTTCTTCTTCTTATATCTAATGAATTGTTTTGAAAAAAATATATATGAGTAAATTGATGAATGCGTTTATTATTAAAAATACATTAAATTGCTGGAAATGGAATATGTTTTATTAAAATATTTTATAATTATTAAATTTCAATCCAAAGGTGAATTGATAGCCGATGAAAAATTAGTTTTCAAGCCAAAACTATTTCTCAGACGTGGCGTAACTGTACTTACTGGGCACGTAACAGTATACCTACGAGAGTGATTTCATGCTATTATTAAGATTAATCGAGCCGACATGAATTATTTTGCAAAACTTTTTCACTTGAGTACAGTGTAGTAGAAAGACAAGGGGGGGGGGAGGTCGATGAGATATTAAACTTTACGATGCGAATCAAATTAAGAGTCTCGTCGCTGTTGTCAAATTGGCGTGATTATCGTCATGTTATTCAAATGTTTTCGATCAGAGGATACGAGAAAGAATGTGGGCTGATATCTCTTTTCACATAGCTGTTGTCTCCCTGGAAGATCTAGTTAATGGTTTAATAAATAAATTTAATTAATGAATGATGCAAATTTCGTTAAAGTATCTTCGTTATTGTTAAAGTTATGGGCAAAAACACAGATTTGGTCTGAATTGATAGATCCTGTATTTTTGAAAACATAAATGAAATTTATGCCCTATACAAATAGCCCTATACAAAACTTGTTTGTTGTTGTGTGCTGTACCACACAAAAAGTGAAATAAAGAAAGAGATTTATAAAATTATTGTTTTCTTATACTTATATCTTAAGAATTGCTTTGGGAACGGAAATAAAATATTTAAAGTTTGATGAGAAAAAAAAATGGAAAGTTGCTCTATTTTATTTGTGGCTGCTCTGACATGTATGGGTTTATTATTTCGTAATAAAAGTCAAAAGAAAACACAAGGAATCCCTTATACTATTGTAATCAACAAATTATCGCATAGTTCCGAGAGATATCAGTCGATAGAGCATTGTGTGTATTTCCTGAATATGAATGCAGTTTTAGAAATAGGGGTCTTAACATATTAAAAAAATGTACTAACTTCGATTTTTCAAACAGTAACATCCACTTTTAAAACAAACTTTTTTGAGTTTCTTGGATCAAATAACCTCAGAAAAAGATATAGTTAATATACTTATTTCTTTTCAGTTTTCTAGAGTTATAACATGCTAAAATTTGAGAGTGCTATCTATCTATCTATCTATCTATATTATAAAGGACAAACGTGTCCGTGCGTAACGCTGACGTCATTTTGCGAATGGCAATACTGACGATGAAATTTCGGTTTTACGATTTTTCCTTCTGCAATTCTATAAATTTTTAAGCGTTGCATATTTTAAAATTTTACACCGTTATATAGGGGAAAATATCTACTTAAATACAATTTGTTTGAAAACTGTATCGCAATTGACTCATTTATTATAACATTTAAATTAAATTTCAAGCATGATTTTTTAAAAAGAAATTTATCTCTATCGCTTGCAGACGATTACCAAATATTAATCCGTTTGCACTTTAAACAGTATAAAAGTTAATCTTTTGTTCCCAGTTAATATTCAATAATGAAATTAAACTTCAGTATAGTGGGTTTTCTGACTACCATTATTCTTAGGCCCGTGTGCAATTTTATGATTAAGTATTGTGAGTGGTCTCATTTTTTTCCTTATGTATTGAAGATTAAGAAAAGTGATGGTGGACATCCGGAACCCGTGACTGGGGAGGGGGGGGAGGGGAGGGGAAAGGGATGAAAGGAGGAAGAGAAAAAAAAATTATTTTTTCTGTTTCAATAAAATATATGTATATATATTAATGTATAAAATTGTTTTATAGAATGAGAAAAGCTATGGTGGGCATCCGGGACCCGTGATTGAGGAGGGAGAGGCGAGGGGAAAGGATTGAAGAGGGGGGGGGGGAGAAAGAAATATTTTTTTTCTGTTTCAATTAAACATATGTACATATATTAATGTTTAAAACTGTTTTATAGAATGAGAAAAGCGATGGTGGACATCCGGGACCCGCGACTGTGGAGGGGGAGGGAGGGGAAAGGGCTGAAAGGGGGAAGAAAAAAAATATTTTTTTCTGTTTAATGAAATATATGCATATATATTAATGTTTACAATTGTTTTATAGAGTGAGAAAAGCGATGGTGGACATCCGGAACCCGCGACTGGGGAGGGGGAGGGGAAAGGAGGGGAAAGGGTTGAAGGAATGAAGTAAAAAAAATTCTTTTCTCTGTTTCAATAAAACATATGTATATATATTAATGTTTAAAGCTGTTTTATAGTATGAGAAAAGCGATGGTGGACATCCGGGACCCGCGACTGTCAAAGTATGAAAACCACACATCAAAATATGATAAACAACTTTGCTTTATCTGTGTTGAAACAGAAACCAGAAAACATCCACTTCATCATGTCTCATATAATACAGGAGGTTCTAATTTGAGAGAAGCAGTCGAACTAATTGGAAATAATACTTGGCATGCGAGGCTTAGCGAGTGTATCAACCCAAATGACGCCCATGCAATAGACAATTTGTATCATAGAATTTGCTGGACTAGAAATGTTACACACGTGATTCGTAGAAATAAATTCGATGAACAACACAATGAAAGTTTAGCACCTACTGTAGCGTCAGAAACTGAATTTCTCTGTATGTTGGAAGATTTTCTTACTCAAGGAAATGTTACAAGTATGGCCGATTTGCATAACACTTACATTAATGTCTGTTTTTCGAATGGCGTTGATCGATCAACACGGCTTAAATCAAGAAGGGAATTAAAGGCTTTTCTTGAAGAAGAAGTTCCCGGTGTTGAGTTTTCTGTGCCTAGACGAAAAAATGAATCTGAACGTGTATTTTAAAAAGAAACTAAAAATATTGCTATTGGTAAACTGGAAGATGATACCTCAAAATGAACAATTTAACGTACTTCTTTCTGCAGTCAAAATATTAAGAAAAGCAACTTTGAATGCAAAGCGCTGGACATTTGAAGGAAATTTAAATGCTGATACTGAGCAAAAATCCGAATTATTGACTATTTTCATTAAATGGTGTCTGGTTGGAAAAGGTGATATCACTTCAGAGAAAAAAACGTGTGAATGAAGTTGATGATCGGGCTAATCGTTTGTCTCAAACAGTATTATTTGGCTGGTTATCTGATTACCAGGCTTCAAGATCCAAATCAAAAGTAAGCAAGCATGCACAGTTGTTTATCATACTTAGATGTGTGTTGAGCTCGAGTAAATGGTTTTGAGGTACAAGCTTCCCTTCAACCCTTTCCCCTCCCCAGTCGCAGGTCCCGGATGTCCACCATCTCTTTTCTCATTCCATAAAAAAATTTTAAACATTAATATATATGCATATATTTTATTGAAACAGAAAAAATAATTTTTTTCTTCCTCCCTTCAACCCTTTTCCCTCCCCCTCCCCAATCGCGGGTCCCGGATGCCCACTGTCACTTTTCTCATTCTATAAAACAGTTTTAAACATTAATATATATACATATATTTTATTGAATCAGAATTTTTTTTTCTCTTCCTCCCTTCAGCCTTTTCCCCTCCCCTCCCCCTCCCCCTCCCCTGTCACGGGTCCCGGATGTCCACCATCACTTTTCTTAATCTACAATACAAAAGGAAAAAAATGAGACAACTCACAATACTTAATCATAAAATTGCACACGGGATGTAATTACGAAACCCACTAGTAAGCAATCAATAAAATAGTATAAATAAAACACAAATTTAACGGACATGTATAATTGAAATGAACGCTCCGCTGAAATTATCAGAAAAACTTTTGTATATAACGAATTTTTAGCGATTTCTTCGGCTTTTAACTTCTGGCACGAGTCCAATACGAAATCACCGCTTTTAATAAATTTCAAAATTTTATTTGAATATATAATTGACGTATTTCATATAAAAATGGTGTTTAGTGTTCTTGGGGGGCAATCTACAAAATTAATAAATGTAAAAAATCTATTAGAGTTTTCAAAATAAATAAATAAATAAATAAATAAAAATAAATGGTTTTCACATATATTCTCTATCTCGGGAAGCCCGGGTTGGATGCCCTAGTAATTAAAAAAGACAAACCATCTTCCTGATTTATATCTTCTCAAAAAATCCTCAGTTGAAATGTTTCCTTTTTAATGAGATACAATGAATAGACCTTCGATATTTTCCAGGCATTTTTCTGATTCAATTTTTTTTAAATTATGAAAGTTATTAATGAATTCAAATAAAATATATGAATTATGAACTAAAGTAATCTTTGCATTAAAAGAATGAGGGGTTCCAAAACATGGCTATGTTCTTTTACAATTCATTCCTATCATTAGCTTTCGAGGTAAAATAAATTTTACTGCTCGACAATCTAATGGTGCCGATCATCTGTTATCAAAAGAGTTGCAGAAAGGAAATTCTTAAAAACTTGTCCGAAATTTCTTGTAGAATTTTCTTTAATATGAAGTGAGTTTATTTTATACATAGTAAATATCCGCATAATGTTTCTGCCAACACATTTAGTCCATTTAATAAAATCACTAATAATCATTAAAATATAGATATAAGTGCTTAAATGATAAAACATAACAGGAAAAGGCTTATAAAAACCTTCTAACATAATGATCGACATGTTTCGAACGCACAAACGACGCCATTATCAAGATCTAAAAGATAAACAAACTATTCTCGCAAAAATTTTTGAAAATGAAAATTTGAAAAATATAACCACGAGATCATATTTGTAATAAGGGCAGGTGCTTAAAAATAGTCAAAAATAAATGTGAAAATTAATATTTCCTTATTGCTTTTCTAAATTTGAAAAGCACCTCGTGCCAAATTTTAGGTAATTCATACCAGAGCAGATGGAACATTGAAATATTATATAAGAATGACAACTAGAAAGTTTCAAACAAGATTAAAAGAGCATATGACAGATATCAAATATGACAGAAGAACTACATCTTTGGCAAGACTTCATAGGACCGAGACTTTAAACATTGATTTTAAGAATAGTAAAATAATTTATCCATCAAGACTTTATCTATATTTTATCTCATTCAGTGTTTTCGGTATCATTTATTGTAAGATTGTATTTTTAATTTTCGAAATTTATAAATAAACACTAAACACATTTTTTTTTTTTTACAATTCTATGAAGTCTTAGTAAAAAGTATATAAACTACACCTTTTCCCGATCTGATTTGATCCGAAGAACTCAAATATGCAGTAAAAAGTGGGTGTTACCATTTGAAAAGTTGATGCAAATTTTAAATGTAGAAGACTTCTATTTCAGAAACTGCAAACAATTACGGAAAGAAAACATAATTCCTAGTTGAATCATAAGGTCTTGCATTTGTTCGCGATAATTTGGTAACAAAATATTATGGGGTTGGTTCCTTTTTTTTTTGGGGGGGGGGGGGGGGGGAGGAGGGAAGACGACTGTTCTTGAAACTGCTGGATTATGTTCTATTAAAATATCTGATAATTATCATTAAATTTTAGACCAACGATGAATGTTTAGTAGGTGAAAAATCAGCTTTCAAGCCGAAAGCATTTCTGGTATGTGAGCGTAATCTGTAACCCATACAAATGATGATTTTATGCTATTAAGATTAATTAAACCGGCCTTAATTGTTCTGCAAAATTTTCTCACTCGAGTACGGTGTATGTGTGTCAAGAGAAGGTTTTAAGGGAAGGGGGTTCATGTGATATTAAACTTTACGACGCGAATCAAATTAAGAGTCTTGTCGCTGTTGTCAAATTGGCGTGATTATCGTCGCGTTATTCAAAACTTTTCGATCAGAGGCGAGAAAGTACGTGGGCTGATATCTCTTTTCATAGCTGTTGTCTCCCTCGAGGATCTAATTAATAGTTTAATAAATGAATTTAATTAATGAGATACTCAAATTAATTTTCTAAGATTTAATGCTTTAAATTCCATTGATACGGATTGATTGTGAAACAATTTGCTAGTTCGAAAGGATGTTTAAAGCTTCTTTCAGATCCACACTCGCTACTGAAACCAAAAAGTATTTTTTCCTTATCTTATCTATTCTCTCCTCTTTTTTTTTTTTTTTTTTTTTTTTTTTTTAAACTTTTTAAGTGTGGCATTTAAAAAATATATATCTTTTTAAATTTTAAAACTGACTTGTGATTTAAACAGATTTTCGTGTACAAAAATCATGAAAATGACAACTTGTCGATTACAAATACGTGCAATTTAATATTCTTTCAGCGTACATGAAATTTATGCGAGTAGAAAAAAGACTGTGGTTTCACATTTTGGAGCTGTCCTAACTATGACTTGAAGAAATGATAGATTTAGTCGTATACATATTGATTCAAAAGTTCTTGCAGAAACTTTAAAATTCGGCTTACAACTACGCGACGGAGAGCGGCTCTTTTTTCGGTTTCTTAGATGTGGGAGAAACGCTATCGTGCTGCCAGAGAGGAGGGCCACTGAGGGAGGTGGGTTCTGGACATATTTATCATTCTAGCTCCGTGTTAAATTCGAAGCAATACACTATGCTTTATATTCATAATCGTTGATTCTATTATAAATTAATATATTAGGTTAATATGGAAGAAAGTTTTATGATGGTCACAGCATTACTATACTGTAAAAAAAAAAACAAAAAAAAAAAACAGATGTTTCTCTTATTCTAGGAAAATGTAATATAACCAAGAACGATAATACAGAATAACCTCCTCCGAGTTATCCACAATTCTGAAAAATAGTTTTTTATCTTTAGAAAACTCGGAAACTAATATATGTTAGAGATTTAACAATGCATTTATAAGAACAAAGTTTCTTTTTCTGCTACTGATTTTCGGAAACTTTTCCTGGTAGTTTTTTTAGGGTTTTTTGTATAGTATTTTAAATCAGTTTTATATCACCCGGAATATTAGTTTTTAGCATGGTATTTATTCTCAATTAAGCATTTACAGCTGCGTAATTGAATTTATACATGCAATTGTAACAAAGTAATGTTAATTTTAATGTTTCTGTTACTGCTATTGGTTTATCATGTTTCTCAGCAAAACAATTTTTTTTTTTTTTTTTAACAGGACAAGGATTACTAACTGAGAATGGATAGTATCCGAAAAATCGATATCCCGAGTTGAGAAAACTGATGAATACACTCTAAAAACGACGCGGAAACGTTTCCGAAACTCAGTAGCAGCAAAAGAAACTTTGTTTTAATAAATGTTTCTTTAAATCTCGTAAATACATGTACTCGTACAAATACTCGTACAATCCATAATTAAACGACCCTAATTTAAAGTTATGTACAGTCGAAACTATTGTTCAGAAAGTTGTGTAATTTTGTGAAGGACACAATGAAGGTATGGGAATTTGTTTAAGCCCAAAATATTTCAATGTTTCGCCACCAGAGGGCACTTTTTAATGACTTACACATTTAGCATACATTTACGATAGGTTACAAATTTTATTGCAACAAAACATGTTGAACAAAACTTTTTTCGCGACATGTTTTTAGCATTTCCCAGAACACATTGCGGTCAACTGTGCAACATGCTATCTTACGATTCCAGATGGTAGCAGAAAATGATGGCCGTCCTGTGGAACATGTTTTGTTGCAATAAAATATGTAAACTATCGTAAATGTATGCTAAACGTTCACATATTAAAAACGCCATCTGGTGGCGAATTTTTGAACTATTTTTTTTCGTTTAAACAAATTCCCATTTCTTTATTATGTTCTTCACAAAATTTCACAGCTTTCTGACCAATAGTTTCGTCTGTAGGCAACTTTAAAGTAAGGTCGTTTAATTATGAACACCCTGTATATTAGTTTCTAAGGTTAATAAAGATAAAGAACAGATTTCTTAATCGTGGGTAACTCAGAAGAGATTATTCTATTTTTTCGTTCGTGATTATAATCAAGATTCTCACTGGTTTTTGACTAACGTTAGCAGTTTGGCTAATCAAAAATGTATAACTATAGTCAAATTAAAATAATGTTAGTAATAGATTAGTCATGAAACACTGATTCTAAAATTGTTTCTAAAATTGTTACAGCAATGTACTATAACCTCTTCCGAGTTACTAATAATTCAGAAAAGAGTTCTTTATCTGTAGAAACCTCGTAAACTAATTATATTTTTGAGATTTAAAGAACCAATTGTAAAAACAAAGTTTCTTTTGCTGCTACTGATTTTCGGAAACATTTCCGAGTCGATTTTATAGTGTATTCATCCATTTTCACAACCCGGCATATATGATTTTCGGATGCTATCCATTCCATTCTGAAATAAACATTTTCATGTTCAACAAACATATTTTACAGACAAACATGATAAATAAACAGCATTAAAATTAATACTATTTTGTTACTCTTGCATGTATCAATTCAATTACGCAGCTGAAAATGTTTAATCGAGAATGGATAGCAATCCTAAAATTCGATATTTCGGTTGGAGAAAACTGATGAATGTGCTCTAAAAACGATTCGGACACGTTTGCAAAAATCAGTGGCAGCAAAAGAAACTTTGTTGTTTATATAAATGCTTCTTTACATTTCGACAATATATTGATTTATGAGGTTTCTAAAAGTTAAAGAAAGCTTTTCGGAATGACGGGTAACTTGGAGGAGGTTATTGTATATTTTCGTTCTTGGTCATATTATATTTTCCTTGTTTAAGAAAAATTTGTCTTTTTTTCTTACAGTGTATTTATATTATGAATTTCTTTTATTAAGATGTTGGATATCAGGTATTCAACTTCTACAAAATTCTATAATCAATACTGAAACACCAAAGTACGCAAATATAATTAAACTTCTACTATAATTAAAAGCTATTCATCCTTCTTTAATCCAATATGCATATTCTAATCTTTGGTTTGTAGTAACTAAGGGGATTTAAAAATTCATGCACTGGAAAATTAACACAAACGTTGGGTATGCAAGCATGGGTTGCCCTTTCATACAGATTAAAGTATAGATATGAGTGTTTAGGTATATATGGTTTGAGGTTATTTCATTGTTGATCCGATGGATACAGATTTATATGTCCAATCTTAACACTTAAAATTCTAAAACACTTAAAATTTGAAAGAATATTCCTTCATATTGATCGATATCTGTAATGAATGACCAGAACGAAATCGGTTTAATTATGTTTCATCACTTTCCCTGTAACCCAGTTCCTGATGATGGTGCGAAAAATATCATTTTCTTAAGGGGTCGGGTATCTTTTAAATATGACACATTTCAGATAAAATCCCCCTAATGTAATAATAATAAGTAGTGCAATAACTACAAATCCCATTAACTTTTCGATATGGAATTTTAGCAGTAAAAGAGATATATTCTAACAATGTTCTGAAAAGAGTCTAGACGTATATAAAGTTTTTAGATTCAATTCGAAGTCTATTGTTTTTTAATAAATAAATTCACCTTATATGCTTTTCGAGCAGTATTTTTCATACTGAATTTGCGCAGTGAGACATTTTTTTTTATTGAGTAGAGATATAATATGGCTTCAAAATGTCCAAAATTGGGGAAAATATAATGATTAGTTCTTAAAAATACACTTAAAAAATCTCTTAACCCTTTCAGGGACAAAGCACGTACATTGCTAAAATGTAGAAATGAATGAATGACACCGAAGTTTAAGAACAAATTAATTTGGAAATTAAAAAAAAGGTATATTTCACATACATAATAAACAGAAATTTTTAAACCAAAATTCTGATGTCATTGTTGCATTTGGGAATTAAAATTAAGTGGTTTCATAAACATACCACCGCCCTTGAAAGGGTTAAAAAAATAAATACAAATAGTGATAATTTCTAAACTTCCTATTTATGAAGATAATAATAATTCATTTTGTGCATATGTATGGTTTATACATTCAGTCGAAATTTCATGAAATTCTAGCCAACCATTTCTTAGAAATCACGCAAGCAATGACCAAAATCCCCGTTTTGTGAAAATAAAAGTTAAGGATAAAATTACCCTTGATCATATATTGAGAGCTCTAACAGTTTTGGACATAAATTATCTTCTAAAGCTAATTTTTGAATTATTAATTAATTAATTAATTTTTTTGTAAAATGTTCCTTAAGAATCTTAAATTTTAATATAACCTATTAAAAAATTATTTTTTGACAATTTAAAGGAACTTTTTTTTGACCGCTTAGGTAATTTTTGAAGTGAAAACTTCTTTAGGTGCGTTGGCCATTTTTTGAGATGGGAAAAAAACCATTGAACTCGCGACACTGTTACTGTAACCGACACCTCTGTATATAAGTATGTACATGTATTTGTGTATAGTTCGGTATGAGGTAGGGCGAGGCGGGCGCGTCGCGCACTGCATGCTTGCCTGTGCGCTATTGGTTCCCGAAATATACGTACGAGAGTTAGTAAAAGGGATTGCTTTCAGTAGTGCTGCTACACAATTCAACTTTGCGGATGATAAAAATCTACCATTAATTGAATTTTTACATAGAGAATTTCATTTAACGATGACCAATGATCGCAATCTTAGCACAACGAGATATAAAACTACAATTGATGTTGTCTTTATAAGATATTTAAGTAGATTCGAATCACAATTGTTTGTTCCCTATTTTAGTTACCATAAATCTATAGTATCAGTTCTGGAATATAATGATAATAAGGATGATGGTAATGATGATGATGGAAGAGTTGTTGAAATTGTAGATGAAAATTCATGTTTCATTGGTATTCATTTCAAAGAATGCCTATTAATTAAATTTCATATTTTATGTATTTGTAAATTTACGTTTTAAGCAATAGATTGCAATTTTCGTATGTAAAATAATATGCATTATTTTTCATGTACAATAGCGCATTAAATGAAAATTGTAATATAATTTTTGTAGTAGTAGTTTATAATAATGTATAAAAAAAAAACGCTTCATTTAAAAGTATTTCCTGCACAATAAAACATTTCCTGACGATTCAAAAAATACACACGTAATTGTTCAAGTTTTCACTTCTGTCGGCACTCCCGGAGTGCCACTTTTTTTTTTTTTTTTTTTTTTTTTTTTCCGGTGAAAATAAATTTTTGGAGCTAAAAAAATTTTTTTGGTCGAAAACTCGAATGTTTATTTTTAACTAATTATTATTATTATTTTTTTTTTTGGTTGCCAGTTGCAATTTTTTGTATTTAAAAAATCAAGCTATCGAATCCGGGCTTTCTGGGTTACAGAACACACTGTCCGGTGTAAAAAACATAGTTGAAAATAATTTTTAATTGAAGACTCTAATAGATTTTTTACATTTAATATATTTTTTTTAATTGCCTTCTCCCAAAAAGTCTTTTTATATGAAAACTATCAATTATGCATTGAAATAAAGATTTGAAATTTATTAAAATCCGTTCACTATTCATGGCAATCTTTTTTATTCTGACTATTTCAGTGTGTAAGCGCGTAGTTCGATCAAATATCTGTTGAACTTGTGTTTCATTTCATTTTATTTATTTATTTAATGATGAATTTTTTATTTTTTATGGAATATTAGCCGGAAACAAATGCTGAAACGTTTATATTGTTTTAAGTGCAAACGTATCACACTTTCGTAATCGGAATGTCCGCGATAGAGATAGATAAAAACAAACTTAGTTCTTCAAAATTATTTTTAAAATTATACAAAATCAGTAATTTGAGAAACAGTTTTCAAACAAATTGCACCAGAAAATACGTTTTTTTCCCTCTAGTCAAAAGTGTAAAAATTATAGTTATGTGATGTGAAAAAAGGGAAATTGATCAGATCGTTGCCACCGTCAATATGACGCCAGCGTTACTCTCAAAGGTGTTTTTGGTTTATAAGATAGATGTGAAATTACAGTGTTTTATTCTTTGAAAGAAAAAAAACAGACTGTACATGTTAAGTGTTCTATAACATTTTACAAATAATAATATATATTTGAATTTCCATGATTTTTTTTTTCCATTTTAGAAAGAATTCATGTAAGTCCTACTTTTATTTCGCAGTTTTATAAATATCTGATTCCATCTAATTTTTTGATAATTCCTGCTGATGATGTGTTTTTTATCATGTTAGTATTTTTAAACTAATGAAACAATTTTTTTTTCAAATCTTGATAATAGTATAACCTATTTGTCATAAAATATTAGCATAAAACAAAATTTTTATAAAACGTTATTGCGACAAGGAATGGATTAAATTACCTTGATTATGGTAGCACTTTTTCTATTAAAAAAAATCTTTAATTGTAAATGTTTAGTATGCTAATAAATTAACTAACTTTAATTTTAGATAGCATCTTATAACTACATAAAAAAAACCTTTAAACTTATGTATTTTTTATGTTTTAACATTCAGCTTTTATTTTACTCTAGCGGTCCCGGTTTCCCGGTTTCCTTCGAATGGACAATGGGCAAAATATCTAATCAAAAATTGTTAGAACCTTCGGTAGCACGATAATTTTTCTTTACTCATAAATTATTAGATCACTTTTGGTACTTTAACCTTCAGCTTTGATAATAATAAATAGTTCATGCGGCTTACCTGCAATTTGCCATCGCGTGAAGAGTAATCCACAGTATCAGATATCATACATATCCATTGCATTTATCGGTGGGACACTATATTTGGAGATAAAATAATATTAGTAGAAATTTAGATTATCACACATACACACATACACACACACATACAACAAACGGAGATCCAATTTCGTTTTAACACTATGTATTCTTCTTGATTACAATACGCGTAGAGGCTGCGTAAAGGTGCTTTACTTTTACATTAACCCTCTGACTGACAAGCCCGTGTTAATACGTTCACTAAGCTCCAGGTTTCACTGTAATACAAGCAATTTTAAAATTTACATAATTCGACAAATATAATGCAGTTTTAATATATTGAGTTATGATTGATAGATTCAAGGTTTACATTCATATATATAATTCAGTTTTTTATGTAATTTTGGAATAAACACCTTTTTTTACCAGCCCTTTTGCTGGACTGTCAGAGGGTTAAAATTAAGATACATTTTTCTACATTCACACACACAACTTGACGATAGAGTTACATTTTACAAACTGAAGAAAGTTTGTAGGAAGCACACACACGTGCATAAACAGTTCAAGGTTGAAGGAGTAATCTGCACTTTTGCTGAGTTCTTAGTTTCATCATAAGTCCATCTGGATACATTCAATTTAGATCACATCTGCAGTTTTCATTCGAGATGCAAAAGTTAATTGGACTCTGATTTTAACAGTTAGTGTTTTTTCGCTGCGATGTTTATAAAGATACTTGTTAGTCACTGAGTAATATTCGATCCGGTTTTCCTTATCGTTCACGACACGTAGACATTAGTCATGAGTAAAAGGTTTCTCCGTCAAAAATCAGCAATAGTTGTCTTATTCGTCTAATCTTCCATAATCGGGTTCATTGCTGATGTTGCTGACGAAGTCGCTGAAATAGATGAAATACATGTTTAACTATTTTTTAGAAGATTAGTTTAGCTGTATTTTATGTGTTTCATTGTTGTAACTATTGTTCCGACTTTATTTTTGTAACTGTATATTGTTACAAGATTCATTCTTTTTTTACCTAAATGGTCGTACCTAAATTCATTCTTTTTTTACCTTCTTTTTTCTACCTCATTTTTTACCCCCCTTATTTTAACCCCCTTAGGGGATGAATTTCTAAAATCGCCGAAAAATGTGTTTAACCAATCTTTTAGTAGATTTGTTTTCCTGAAATTTGCGCTCCTACTTAAAACTGCTGCTGAGATATGGAGAAATGACCTAAAACTTTTGACCCCCCCTCACCCCTGCTTTAACACCCTTCGGAGGTGAATTTTAAAAATCCTTTCTTACTGCTTTCCTAGGTCATAACATCAATCTACTGTCCACATTTCGTGATCCTGACTTCAGTCCTTTCAGCTGGGCATAGATGAGTCAGTCAGTCAGTCAGGCGTCCTCTCTTTAAATAATGGCATATATTGAAAATAGCCACTTTTTAGCGACAAAGTGTTTCTTTCAAACACTTTTCACAACAATCAACACATTCTTTCCAAAAAATATAGTTTGCTTATTGTCACGTCATCATTATAAATTTGCGATTACTTATGTAGTTTTTTTTTTAAATTGAAAAATCTCCTTCACATGCAGATTTTTTTTTCTTTTTGTCGCATCAGAGTCGCACCACAAAATATATCTTTAAAAACGTTATTTATCGTATAATTAAACGTTATTCATCAACAGATTGAAATCCGTCCATACGGGCGTTGTTTTAGCAATTTATGTGCTATATTATTTCTCGAAAATATACACAATATTCAATATGGGCTGGTAGCAGTATTTCTGAAGAAAAAGGGTATAGCCAGGTTTCCTATTAAAATATGCCCTTGAGTCAACCAGATCGAGTCCTACATGAATCGATAGCCCTTCAATAGAGATGCGTTTTTACCAAGTTTGAAGCATATATCTCAAACCCATGGGCAGTTATGACTCTTTATGTGCGTTTTGGAAAAAAGTGCATTGTGAAGAAAGTAGTGATCGAATTTCTCCGAAAAAAATCAGGGATGCGTAACATTAAAATACAAATATTGGATATTATTTTCAAATTTTTTTCTGCAAAATAGCCAGTTTTATAAACTTTTTCTTGTTTTTAATTTAACTTTTTAATTAAGAATATATATCGAAAATTTTCAGTGACCACCTTCATGTTTTTACCAAAAATACTACGAGGTATGATGTATATTTGGTGTGAGTTTCAACTCTCTACGCTGGGTGCATCACAGAAAAAAAATTAAAAATGTTTTTACCAGGGGTGGGGGGAGTTGCAAGTTGCATGTGTTATTACAAGTTCATGCGCAGTTCTATGTACAGTTTACGCATGTAGGTATGCTGTTGGTGGCAATCATCTGAAGGAAAGCATTTTGTTTTGTTAGTTGACAGTTGACTCATTTTGTTTTTAGTTTTCTGCGCAGTTTTACTTAACACATTGCTTTTCGTCTTTAACCCATTTATGCCTAGCGTCCCAATTTTGGGACGGTTTAGTAAAATGGGAAAAACTGCATTTCACACCAGTTTTTTTTTCTATAGAAATTTGGTGTCTTATTTTATCGAGGACTCCTCGATAAAGTAAGACACAATATTTCTATTAAAAGAAAAGTGGTGTGAAATGCACTTTTTCCCCTTTTACTAACGCATTGACGCTAGGCATAAATGGGTTAAAACATGAAGCCCCGCCTATGGGCGTTACATTTACTTTTTCCATTATTTAACAAAAATTTTTATCACCATGTGTTTGTATTATAAAAAGATTTATGTAATAATGGTATAGTTTCTAATCGAACTATTAATATTCATAGTGTTCTAATTGTCAAAATGCGAATTTTGTGTATTTTCTTTGAGAAATAATGTAACATATGAAACGCAAAAGCACCGCCCATGGGCTGAATTACAGGTCTCCAAAAAACGTGAACTCATGTCTCCCGTTCAGAGCCTGATTACCAACAGAATAATCTTCCACCAGTAAAAATGAAGAAAAAATTCTTTCTTATTCAAGACAGTAATATTTTTGTGACTGGAGCGTTTAAATAAGGCAAAAATGTCTACTAAAATTTACTGGTGGAAGTTTTCCCCGATTGTGTTTTCCTCAGTGTGTTAACACTGTTCTCGATTAATCAACAACAGTGTTAAGTCAAACTGAGCCGAAAACTATTCAAAAAATCCGTCAACTGTAAAATAACAAAATACAATTGTATCCTTCAAATGATTGCCACCAACAACATAACTACATACGTAAACTGTACATAGAACTGTGTATGAAATTGTAATAACACACGCAATTTGCAACTTCCCCATCCCTGGAACATATTTTTAATTCTTTTTCTATGATACACCCATCGTAGAGAGTTCAAACTCACACCAAATTTACATCATACCTCGTAGTATTTTTGGTAAAAACATAAAGGTGGTCACTGAAAATTTTCGATATATATTCTTAATTAAAAAGTTAAATTAAAAACCAGAAAATTCTTATAAAACTGGCTATTTTGTAGAAAATAATCTGAAAATAATATCTACTATTTGTATTGTAATATTACACATCCTTGATTTTTTCGGAGAAATTCGATCACTACTTTCGTCACAATGCACCTTTTTCCAAAACGCACATAAAGAGTCATAACTGTCCAAGGGTTTGAGATATATGCTTCAAACTTGGCAAAAACACATCTCTATTGAAGGGCTATCGATTCATGTAGGACTCGATCTGGTTGACTCAAGGGCATATTTTAATAGGAAACCTGGCTATACCCTTTTCGTACTAGATTTTTATTTCCAAAAAAATTACCTTCCGGGTACACAGGTTTCTACAAAGTTTGTAAAAAAAAAAAAAAAAAAAAAAAAAAACATGAACAAAAAATCATGCGTGAAGCATAGATTACGTAACACTTTCCAACGCATCTAAAATAATTTTACAAATCATACCGTTTAATAAGCTGAAAGATAACATCTAAGTAAACAATTTGGAAAACACATGACAGATTTAAAAACATAATTTCAGGAATTTCCAACATATACAATATTCGAAAAAATATCCGAATACTTTTATTCAGCCCTGTATAGGATCTATAGATTTGTATATATACTACATAGGATGCTAAATTTTAGTTCAGTTAGGAAACGCCTCCTTCTGGAGTTTCTGTCAATAAACGGAAATGTGTTCGCGAACTTTTGTGCTTCCATGTATATTATCTACAGAATTTATACACACCACGTAGCAGACAAAAAGTGAGTTTAATTTAAAATCGCGTTCAGTAACTTAAAACGCACTTCCAGGAATTATTGTTAACAGACAGTAGAGAATTCTTTTGTGTGTCCCTGTAAATGATCGATGACTGCTATACACACACTATTCTGTAGTAAGCCAATTGTAATGCACCTTAGTGATATATATAAATTTCAATGCGTTTAAAATAGTGAAACAGTGAAAAAACGCAGACGATTTTTCTCCATAGACGTAATGTAACGGAATTCTTTTGACTGTCCCTGTAAAGTAACTATAAGTGCTATGCACACCCTATTCCGTATTAAGCTTCTTGTAATGCACCTTAGTGATATATATCAATTACAATGTGTTTGAAATTGTGTAACATCATTAAAATAAACCGCAAATGATTTTTCCCCATAGACCGAAATGCAACAGAATTCTTTTGAGTGGCCCTGTAAAAGAACTGTAAGTGCTACATACTTCCGTTGAAATAGGGAACATGCTATAACGACAATAACATATAAAAATTGCAGGGCAATCCGTGCATATTTACGGGAGTTAGAGCACGGACAGGCGGCAGACGGCCATACGGCAGACAAACCGAAGTTATAAACACTTTTCAACTAGGTTGGAAAGTGTTAAAAAGGGGCCTGCATAGAGGTTGATCTCAGCTATCCAATGAAAAAAAAATCATTGAAAAGTATTGAAATGCGAACGAGATTAATTATATTAAAATACACTGCTCAAAACAATTAAAGGATATTTGAAGTTTTATGTAAAATAAAGGTATAAACGAAATTTTTTTTGCCGAAAATAGAAGAAGAGAATCACAAATGCAAATTTTTCTGGTTTTCAAACTGTGGAGTATGCAAATTTTGAGTTCGACGTCAAAAACGTCGCTTCAGCGGCAGCGAATGAAATTTGACTTTCAACTGGATAAAAGAGAATGAAGACAAGGATGATCGGCATTCAGTGATTGCTTTGTTTCGATGAGTACGATGTCTCAGCGAAGTCATTTGACAGATTCAGAAGCTTGGAGAATTGTTGGTAGGTTAGAAGGGGGCCAAACTCAAGCCAAAGTAGCGCAAGCCATTGGAGTGTCACAAAGTGTCATTTCCAGGATCTGGAACCGGTTTTTGGAGAGTGGATGGGCAGGCCGAAGACCAGGGCAAGGTCGTAGACGGGCAACAACGCCCAATAAAGATCGGTATTTAGCGTTAACAGCTCGGAGACACCGAAACATGAACGCTACTCTTCTCCAACAACACCTTCGCTCGGTTACAGGCACCACGATTTCAACTCAGACTGTCCGAAACCGGCTCCATGCTGTAGGTCTGTATGCTCGCTGACCGATGGTATGTGTTAGATTAACATCAAGGCATCGTCGCGACCGCAGGGAGTGGGCAACCGAGCATGTCAACTGGAGGAGAAATGAATGGAGCAATATTCTGTTTTCTGACGAGTCCCGTTTTTCTGTGCATCCGGATAATAGGCGTACTTTCATCTGGAGGGACCGTGGCAGTAGGAATAATCCTGCGTTCGTGCACGAAAGTGTCAGATTTGGCGGTGGAGTGGTTGGCGTGGTGGCGGTTGGTGTATGGTGGCATCTCCATTGACGGGCGCACTGACCTCTACATCATTCGAGATGGAGCTCTGACTGGTCGCCGATATAGGGATGAGATCCTCAGACCTATTGTAGTCCCTTACGCTGCAGCAATCGGAGATAACTTCATTTTAATGGACGATAACTGCAGGCCACATCGTGCAAACCTGGTGGAGGATTTCCTTTTCGAGGAAGGAATCGTTCGAATGGAATGGCCAGCGTGTTCTCCGGACATGAATCCAATCGAGCACGTTTGGGACGCTCTAGGAAGACGAGTTTCTGGCCGCCAACAACCCCCACAAACTCTCCAAGAACTGGAAAGAGCTCTTCTGGAAGAGTGGGGCAGAATACCCCAACTCGTCATTAATAGCCTCATTGAGTCCATGCCTCAAAGGTGTTCAACGTTGCTGGCCGCCCGTGGAAACCATACCCCCTACTGAAAATGATTTTCTTTGAAGAAAACACCTTTTCTTATTCTTTTTTTCTCATATGCACAAATTGTGTTTTTTTCCTTTTGTACACAAATGCGCAATAAAATGCATTTTTTTCTGCCAAACATGTGTAATTTATTCTCATATAACCTACTATGTCTGTCGACCATGTATCAATCAGCTAAAAAGTTTCCCAGATACAAAATCCACCTAAAACTGCAATATCCTTTAATTGTTTTGAGCAGTGTATATTGAAGTAGGATTAACATTAGCGACCGGGTGTTTTCAAGTGAGTGAAGTAGAATCTTAAGTAATACAACGTGCAGCAGTAATACCCATAGGCGGAGCTTACCCTTTAAAAGACGAAAGCATGGCGTTACGAATGTGTCAATATTCGCTTGCTCTGCCTAATCTGTAAAATCTGCAAATAAGGCTGTTTTTAGATGCGTTCGTAATTATATAAATACGTAGCACCTAATGTCGTCGTCCTGGTCCGTCCGTCCGTCCGTCTGTCTGTCCGCATGTAACAACACAAAAACTACCCAAACGAATGGTTTGAAATTTAAGATATATTATCTTTGCAGAATTTTGTCGAGACATTTCAAATTTTATGAAAATCGAATCAAAACTTAATAGATATTAATAGAAATATTTACTAAGAAGTTTGAATTTTTTCTAAAAATCGGTGCTTTTTTGTTATAAGTAGTTTCCGGGGTTTAATGATCAAGCGACCAAGATACTTATTTTATAACAGAAAATAATCTGCAGACGATATAATTCATTTCGAAGAATTAAAAATCATCAAGATCTGAATATTTATATAACTAGCTATAGTACGAACGTACCTCATTTGTCACGTTTTGACATACAATTTCCAACTTGTTTATTTCTTCCTTTATTATATTTTTCGCTGTACTAAAAACAAAAATGAACGTGATGACTAAAGAAAACTTTCCTGATTGTTGATGATATTCATTTTTCACGAGCAGGCTGACTTTAGATTGAATATTCTTATTAATATTTTGAGCAAGATGCACCTGTTTTCCGCTCAATGTAATAATTGGGAAAATATATTGCATTGTCCATCAAATCCACCTGCCTTGTCACAAATTTTTTTGTAATAGTCAACTTAGAATGATATTATGATATTTATGTAGTATTATTATTTATTATTAAACTATTATTAGGTGCGTTCGTAATTATATAAATACGTAACACCTAAAGTAGTCGTCTGGTCTGTCCATCTGTCCGCATATAACAGCGCAAAAACTACCCAACCGAATGGTTTGAAATTGAATATATAGAATCGTTGCAGAATTTTGTCGAGTCATTTCCAATTTTATGAAAATCGAATCAAAACTTAAAAAGATATTAATAAAAGTTTTCTTTATTCTATTACATCCTATCATACGTATAATCTAAATAGTAAAAGTGCAAGTCATGTGACTGAGGAAAACAAATACGGGCTAACCACATCATTTTCCATATGCCAAGCGGCCATTTTTATTCAAAATTATTTTTTCGAATAAAATTGCATAAAAGTTACATTTTTAGAAAGATCATTCAAAAAAAGTGTTTGCTCGAGAGATGAGTTACATTTAAAAATGTATAGATTCTCAGATAACTTCACTTAAAATTAGATTAACAGCCGAATATCGCAATCCATTAAAGTAAATAAACAAAAGATTCATTCATCGTGAGTCATAGAAATATTATATCATGACGGTAATCAATCGTAAAGCAAGATCTCCATGGTGAATTTTACAGCGCTGTCTGATGTCGAAAAAAAATCGCATCTGTAAACATGGCATACGTCATAAGAAAAAAAAAAAAGCATGCTCATTTTGCTCATAGCAGACGATATAATTTATTTCACTGAAATAATAGCGATGATTTTTTTTACATTGTAAAACTAGTTATTGCACGAAACGAACGCACCTCATTTGTTACGTTTAACGTACAATTTCCAACTTGTATTTAACTTAACTTTGTTTTTGTATGTAAAAATTAAATTTTGTAATCGATTTTGAACGCACTTACAGGTATTCTAGCATTATAAATATTATTTTCACAGGCGTGTTTCAGATGACAATAGAATATTTTAAAATTTTTAGAACTTTATCATAAAGTAATAAATTAGTTTTTAGGCATTTTTCCGTTTTCCGGAATCAAACGCCCAATATTTTTTATAGTTACACCCAGTGTACGTCAAAAATCACGCTCGCTAAAACAGACCAACTGACTGTGAAACAGCAACAAAGAAATATTTGAACCCTAACAAGTTGGAAATTGTACGTTAAACGTGTCAAATGAGGTGCCTTCGTGATAAAACTAGTTTTACAATGTAAAAAAGTCATCCTTGTTATTTCAGTGACGGTAATTATACCGTCTGCTATGAGCGAATTGAGCATGCCTTTTTTAGGTGCGTTCGTAATTTATATAAATACGTAGCACCTATTGTCGTCGTCTGGTCCGTCCTTGAAGCATATAACATCGCAAAAACTACCCAACCGAATGGTTTGAAATAGAGATGTATTATCTTTGCAGAATTTTGTCGAGACATTTCAAATTTTATGAAAATCGAGTCAAAACTTTAGGAGATATTAATAAAAATATTTATTAAGAGATTTGATTTAAAAAAAAAAAATCGGTCCTTTTTTGTTACAGGAGTTTCCGAAGTTTAATCGTCAATCGATCGAGATACTTATTTTATGACAGAAATTAATCTGCAGACGATAGAATGCATTTCACAGAATTAAAAATCATCAAGATCTGAATATTTATAGAACTACGAACGCACCTCATTTGTCACGTTTGACGTACAATTTCTAACTTGTTTATTTCTTCCTTTATTATATTTTTCGCTGTATAAAGTACTAAAAACAAAAATGAACGTGATGACTGAAGAAAACTTTCCTGATTGTTGATGATATTCATTTTTCACGAGCAAGCAGACTTTAGACTAAATGTTCTTATTAATATTTTGAGCAAGATGCACCTGTTTTACGTTAAATGTAATAATTGGAAAAATATGTTGCATTGTCCATCAAATCCACCTGCCTTGTCACAAAATTTTCTGTAATAGCCAACTTAGGATGCTTATGTAATTATTCTTTTTTTACACTCTCATATATTTAACTTAACTTGGTTTTTGTATGTAAAAATGAAATTTTGTACTCGATTTTGCACGCACTTCCAGATATTCTAGCATTATAAATATTATTTTCACATTTTTGTTTCTGATGACAATAGAATATTTTAATATTTTTAGAAATTTATCATAAAGTAACGTATGCCACGTTTACAAATGCTATTTTCTTTCTACATCAGACAGCGCTGTAAAATTTTCCATGGAGATCTTGCTTTGTAAATGATTACCTCCATGGTTTAATATTTTTAGGATTCATAATGAACGAATCTCCTGTGTTTATTGACTGTAATAGATTGAGATATTCGGCTGTTAACCTAATTTCCTCTGAAGTTATCTCAGAATCTATACATTTTTTTTTAATATAACTCATCTCTCAAACAAACATTTTTTTTTTTTGAACGATCTTTCTAAAAATGTAACTTTTACGCAATTTCATTCAAAAAAGTAATTTTGAATAAAAATGGCTGCCTGGAATAGGAAAAAAAAATGGTTTGCCCGAATTTGTTTTCCTCAGTCACATGACTGTATAAAGGGTGAATCTAAACTCTTTGGCAAAACTTTAAGGGGTGATGGTACACGTCAAGACAAACAATATTAAACAGGAAACTAAGGGTCCTAAACGTCTTCTGAAGGAGATAGGCGCCATTAAAGTTTAGGGTCCAAAATTTCAAATAATTATAAAAAACGGAAAAATTGGTCGATTCGTTTGCGGTTTTCGCTAAAACTATTCTTTATGTCAGTATTTTCTTAAAAATAAATTTTTAAAGAAGCTAAACAAATGTCGATAGAGGGCGCTTTAGACTTTGGAGTAACGAACAACTAATTTTTACCGTTATTTTTTGTATCTGATTAAATGCTTTCAAAAGCTTAGACTTAAACTTAAATTTTGAGCTCAAAATCTGAATCGTTGGGAGTGCTTAAGTAGCATAAACTGAATTGTGTTCAGGAGTTGAAATTTGACCCCCACCCCCTCCTGAACACAGTTCAGTTATTCCCGATCTTGATGTCGTAGACCAGGCAGAAACTACTACCCCCTACACGTAAAATAAACGATAGAGTGATGACAAAATTAAATAAAAAAATTTATTTAAAAAATAAATTTTAAAGATAAAGTTAAAAAATGCCGATAGAGGGGGTGGGGGGGGGAGGGAGGTGTTTCAAATTTCAACTCCTGAACTCAGTTCAGTTTGCGCTACTTAATCACTCCCAACGATTCAGATTTTGAGCTCAAAATTTAAGTTTAAGTCTAAGCTTTTGAAAGCATTTAATGAGATACAAAAAATAACGGTAAAAAATAGTTTTTTGTTACTCCAAAGTCTAAAGCGCCTCCTATCGGCATTTTTTGAACTTTATCGTTAAAATTTATTTTTAAGAAAATACTGACATAAAGAATAGTTTTAGAGAAAACCGCAAACGAATCGACCAATTTTTCCGTTTTTTATAATCATTTGAAATTTTGGACCCTAAACTTTAATGGCGCCTATCTCCTTCGGAAGACGTTTAGGACCCTTAGTTTCCTGTTTAGTACTGTTTGTCTTGATGTGTACTATCACGCCTTAAAATTTTGCCCAAGAGTTTAGATTCACAATGTATGGATTACGTAAGGAAACATTTATTAATATCTTTTTAAATTTTTATTCGATTTCCATAAAATTTGAAATGACTCGACAAAATTCTGCAACGATTATATAAATTAAATTTCAAACCATTCGGTTGGGTTAGTTTTTGCGCAGTTATATGCGGACAGACGGACCAGGTGACGACTATAGGTGCTAAGTATTTATATAATTACGAACGAACATATTAAAAAGTAGAAAATAGAAAATAGAAATTAAAAATAAAGAGTGTAATAAATATTTGTTTAAATGCCCTGTAATTAATTAATATTTTCATATTAATTAAATTACGAATTTATGTTGAGAAATCGGATTAAAAATCTCAAAATGTTAGTTTAAATCAAGAACTTTTTATCATAAACAAATAATTATACGATAAGAACGGGTCTTGATTTAAATAATATATATTTTTTTCTCCCTCCCAAAACTTTATTCTATCGCATACATGTTAATACTTCAAAAATCCTACTTTTTTTAACTATGCATTTTAGAAATAAACAAGTTGGAAATTGTAGATCGAAGTGAAAAATAAGGCGCGTTCATAGCCCGGTTTATAAATATTCAGATCTTGGTGCAATAGAGCTGTTGCACTCTTATGCAAAAATGCATGAATACAAAATTTATTTTATGTGTGCAAATTTTCATACATTTTACGAAATTAAGTTTCAATACACTTTTACAAACAATTCATTACAATTTTGCTACATTAAAATTATACTGTGCGCAAATATCCAATACAAGACAACGTAAAAAAATCATCGGTATATTTTCATTGAAAAAATGAATTACGTCGTGTATTGTTATGATAGGATTCATTTCCGTAATAAAATAAGTGCATTTTAAGTTGGCAACATTTTATCTTTTGTTGACATGGACTGAAAATTCGAATGAGAAACTTAAGCCTAGCTTTGAAAATTTCAGATCTAGAAACCCACAGTTAGACTCCTTTCCCATTTAATATCTATTTCTCCGGAAACATCTATCCAAACAAGTGGGTAAGTGTGATCGAAGACCGCTCAAAGGGTTTCGTTTAATATTCCTTTCAAAACACTTTATCCTTTCTTTAATAAATTCAAACAAATTTCATTTAGCAAAAAAAAAAAAAAAAAAAAAAAAAAAAAAAAAAAAGTCATGTTTTTTATAAAGTAAAAATTTACCGGTCTATTTTTTTCTTTTTTTCGAATATCTAAACCATTCCAATAGCGGTCTAAGCCCGCTATTGTATTCTCTCACTGTAATATCTGTCATGCGGACTAAATGCGATATTAAAAAAAAATAATTTCAAAATTAAACATGTTGTACACCTTCAAAATGTTAAAATATGCGAATATTTCCATAATCGGATTTTTATCACGATTCAATATGTTTATCAAACTCATATATTTACTATTCTCTATTACTCATATTGATACACGCTTTGTATTATTCTGAAACATTTGAAAAATACGTTAAACTTCCGATATGACGTCAGATTTTCTTTTTAATTCTCTGATGACGTGATATTAATCTGTTTTGTGCACATACACATACTCATACTCCTTGTATTATTGAGAAATCTTTCCGTTTTATGTTTTTATTACCACTATATGACGTCAATCAATTTTATTTCATATTAATCTTTTTTTCAATTGGTGAAACTTTTTATTTCATTTTTCACGTGGAAATCGTCTGATAGAAAAATAATTATTGTAGAAAGATTTTCATCGTCGATTTTTAATTTTTGACATCGGCTATATCGAAAAATGTTTAAATTTAATAGGAAAAGGCTGTTAGAATTTTGGTTTTTTATCTCTATTTATTAAAATAATAAGAATTTTTCAAATTTTAATATTTTCAGCTCTTCACAGCTGATATTCTGATTTATACACGAAGTTTCAACTCTGTAAGTTACATAATTTTCGAGAATGGCTCTGTGACAGACAGACAACGGAGCGGGAGCAATAGGGTTTCGTGAGATGAACGAAACCCTAAAAACTGTCAGTAGATCGTAGGATTGCTATAATAAAACAATTTTAGTATACAAATTCGGTATTTATTTACATTCAGTAAATACGGAAATAATAGGACTCTATCTTAAACAGGACGTAATCACCATGACAACCTAGAATCATTACCTCTATCATGAGATATCATTAAATTAATGACGTATAAAAGGATTGTTCGTACACTCAGAAAAAGGAATCGATTAAAACTACAAAACATTTTTGTTGAGTACATTTTGGTTGTTTTAGCAAAATTGCAGTAAAATTGAACCATTTTACTTCAATTAACAAAACATTTTTGCTGACGATACAAATTTTTTTTTTGGAATTGCAAAAAAAAGTGGTTTTCAACAAAAAAAAATTTTTTTTTGTTGATTCAAACAAAATTTCCATTGACCTATATTTAAACAAAATTTTTGTTTAAATATGGGTCAATAAAAATTTTGTATCGTCAGCAAAAATGTTTTGTTAATTGAAGTAAAATGGTTCAATTTTACTGCAATTTTGCTAAAACAACCAAATGTACTCAAAAAATATGTTTTGTAGTTTTAATCAGTTTCTTTTTCTGAGTGTAACACATATTCTTGTAACACATATTTAGACTCTTTTTCCATTTAATATCAATTTATCCGGAAACATTCATCCAAAAAACTGTTGGTAGATTATAGGATTGCTATAATGAATCAATTTTAGCATACAAATTCGGCTTTTAAATTCAGTAATACGGAAACAATAGGACTCCATCTTAAATAGAACGTCATCGCCAAGGCAACCTAGAATTATTACCTATTATGGGATATCATTGATTTAATGACGTATGATACGATATAATAGAATGAAGAAAACTTTTATTAATATCTTTTTAAGTTTTGATTCGAATGTCATAAAATTGGAAATGACTCGACAAAATTCTGCAACGATTATATACATTAAATTTCAAACCATTCGGTTGGGTAGTTTTTGTGCTGTTATATTCAGACAGACCGACAGGCGGATAGACCAGACGACGATAATAGGTGCTATTACGTATTTATATAATTACGAACGCACCTAAAACTGTTTATTTATTTATAATTATATTTATTTATATTTATATTTATATTTATTTATATTTATAATTCTATATATTTATAATTCTAAAAGTATTAAAATGTTGTATTGCCATCTCAAACACGCCTGTGTGCCAAATTTTTATAATTTAAGTCTATCAGAAAACACGTGAAAAATCATTTATAAAATTCCATTTTTACATAACATAAACCAAATTAAGTTAAATAAAAGAGGATAAAAAAAGAGGGTAACTTTGCTTTCGCAATTCAGTATTCTTTTCGTTTGAATCTTAAAACTTCTCCGTTTCTGAATATACAAAGAATGTTTGCGAACGGTTTACAGTTACTGAGAAATTTAAATTTTTCGATCGGAACTTCGGCTTTGGTGAGAGGCAAAAACGTTTTTTTTACCCCGAAAATGCAAGACACAAAAGGTGTTTAAAATGTCAGCTATTTAGCGTTTTAATTAAAGTGGATAATTGGAAAGGCGGTTTCACTTACAAATTATTCATCGGTATTCTTGCCTCAGCGTCTTTAAATCTGGAAGCATTTCCTTTTTTAATTCTGACTTCTAAAAGTATAGAAAAAAAAAGAAAGGCGAAAAATTCCAAAAATCGCGGCACGAACTTCTATTAAATTTTATTAAAAAGAAGACAAAATTTACTATATTCGGATAAAATATTGAAGCTGGATTCGTTTTACTAATTTGGAATAATTGCATAAAAAATCGCTAAAATTTCAAAAATAGCAGATGATAAAATTTACTATATCTGTCTAAAATATTAAAATAGGAATCCTTTTACGAATGTCTAAAAAACGCCGCGGAACGCGAAAAAAACTTTAAAAAATAGCATTAAAAAATTTGCGAAATGTTTAAAAATCGTTACACGAACATAGAATGAACTTTATTGAAAAGAGGACAATATTTACTATATTCTACTAAAAGAATAATAAACCATATACCTTTTATTAATGTGGGAAAAACGCCCGAATCGTAAAACAGCAACAATAACAAAAATGCGCTAAAAATCTCATAAAAATTGATGAAATTCAAAAATTGTGCAGGACAAAATTACCTCAAAAATCACATTGAAAATCGTTTAAAATTCAAAATTCATGCGGAAAAAAATGCTGAATTAGGCTAAAAGTTTGAAACTGAATTATTTTTTAAAATGTCAAAAAATCGCCGCAAACCGAGACAAAACTCGAAAAATCACAAAAAATCACACAAAATTCAAAAATTCTTGTACGAATTACGGCTAACCTTCATTGAAAAGAGAAAATATTTACTACATTGAGCTAAAAAATTAAAACTGGATTCATTTTACTACTGAGAAAAAATCGCCGCGAAACTCAGAAACGAATCGCGCTAAAAATTGTGTAAAAATTGGCTGAAATTCAAAAATCACAGAGGGTAAAATTTACTATAGTAGGTCAAATTAGTGTAACAGAAATTCTTTCACGAATGTTAGAAAACCATTGCGGAATGTGAAATATTGCATTGGAAATTATATAAAAAATCGCTAAAAATTTCGCGGAAGACGAAATTTACTATATTAAGCTAAAAGTTTGAAATCGAATTATTTTCACGAATGTCAAAAAAATCGCCGCAGAACGCGGAAAATCGCATTGAAAATTATATTTAAAAAAATCTAAAAATTTAAAAATCGCGGATGACAAAATTTACTATATTAGACTAAAACTTTGAAACCTAATTCCTTTTGCGAATGTGTCAAAAATCACTGCGCGAAAAAACTCTAAAGGTCTCATATAGAAATTCGTGAAAAATTCAAAAATCGATATACTAATTCCGAATAAGCTTTATTCCAAAAGGACAAAATTTAGTACATTGGGTTAAGACTGAAACCGGATTCGATTTACTAATGTGGAAACAATCATGAAAAAACGCTAAAAAACGCAAAAAAAAAAAAAACTAAATTTTAAAAATCTAATCCATAAATTCGTAAACTGGCTTCGATGTGCATAACTACATACATACATACTATATACACATTTCTGCCAAATTTTGTAGATCTGTGTGCAGTAGTCTCTTCAGAACACGGAAGACAGACACACAGACAAACTTTTATCTTTATTATTATAGATAAAGTTCTGAAGAATGGTTCTGTTCCGATTACATTGAAGACACTCTGTATTTTTTATTGCATCATTGGATTATACCCCCGGTTTCATATACAAAAACTGTTTTTTGTAGGACTTTTGGTTCTCCCTGTATATAAGGGGCATTAAGTGACCCCATTTAGGGTGATCTAGCACAGATTTTAATAGTCCAGGAGACAGCATCACATTTTTGCAACTAAATTTAGCATCGATGATTTTGGTAACACGATAGACTAGATGGTACGTATAACGAAATTACCAGTTACCTGGCGCACCAGCAAGGGAGGGAGGTTTTGGTAGCAACATCCTAACACCCCGTTGCAATGTAAAATGAATAACAACTCGATTAGTGATGAAGCTTCCAAATCGGTGTAACATCAGTAATCAGATTGCCATTCATTTCACACTGCAGAGGGCTGTGCGATGATGCGACTAGATACGTTCAGGTTCTTTTTTCGCAGCCCCATCCTGAAAATTAAAAATCCTAGTCCACCTGAGACCGAAAAATTTCGTGTTATCAGAACTCGAGCCCGATACCGAAAACACGCAGTAGAAAAATGTTAACAACATTTTAAAATTGTTTCAAGATTAAATTTCTCATTTAAAAATCTCGTCTTGCATAAGTATTAATTCTAAATAATCCTTCGTAACAACATTTCGCGACTTTCATGTCCCCTCTTTTATGGGTCTCTCTCAGTTATGTTTCGATTTTTGATAGTCCCGGATAAAGATATTGCGATGCAATGTTATTTTTTTTATGCGCCCAACATGAAATCTATCTCTCAATTATGCGTCGGAGAAATTTCAAGTTTCCCTTGAGATTTCTTCCCATTGTACACAACGTGCATTCAGAGCTGTTTTAAAAAGGTAGGCTTCATATTGAAAGAATTTGAAAATGATGTATCTACTACCAAAGATCAACCAGTATTAGATGAAGAATGGAATTCCGTTATTAATTTTAACGATTTTGTTGATAATGATGGGATTGTAATAACAGCAGAAATGGCGGACATACAAGAGATAGTCACAGAAATGCAAGATGATGCCAATAAAGATGAATCAGATAACGAAGAAAACGTAAGAACCTCATCCACCGACTTTTGAAAAAGCAATAAATGCTCTAGAAACCTTCCGTCACTAACATCCAACGAACTGGTGCATTTGGCTCAACATATTCATGTTTCAATGAACTCTAAAAAGCTATTTTTAGGGACAGACCATCAAGCTTATAAGAAAAAACTTCAATTTTAGACTATTTAAAACATAAGTAGGCATCTAATTAAAATTTTGAATTAGTAAACCTTTAACAATCTAAATAAATCGCATTTTTTTTTATTATGCTGCATATTCTGTAACCATTTAAAGATTAATTTTGGCTTAAAATTTATTTAAAATATAATTTTTTCTTGAAATTCAGTTGTGCGTCTCTCTCGTTTATGCGTCCTTTGCACCGACGTATAAGTGAGAGATTACTGTAGTAACTAAAAATATTTTATCACTCTTCTTTCATATATTTTGATACAACTGCAGATTTTGAAGGAAGAACACATCCATTAAACGAAAGGATAACGAGGATTTGCCACGTTAAACACTTTAGTAGTTTTGCTGTAAGTATCTGCAAACATTGTATCGCCTTCTGGCGGTTTCTCGCGCAATTTTTCTATAGTAGCACATAATAAAGCCTGTCGACCAGATATATTATTAGAGAAACTTTTAGCTTCGAATGAAAAAGGGAGAAAGACTTTGATCCGATGAATTAAGCCGCTCGTCTATATCAACAGGAGGGTTAGAGTATAGAAAAGATTGGCACATGATTATATCGAAGAGGAACAAAATATAACCCTGGAAATCATCACGCTAGTATGAATTCTAGGGAATCCAATCCGGGCTTCCCAGGTTATAGAAATAGATGAAAACCATTTTTAGGTGCGTTCGTACACTGTTAAAATTTTGCAGCAAACTGTCCAGTCATTTGACCGTTTTCACAGAAAATGGTTAAATAACTGTAATTTTATTCTACTCTGACCATAATACGGGCAATAATATGGTCAGACTTGAGTTAAATTACGGTCATCTAACCGTTTTCTATAAAAACGGTCAAATGACTGGACAGTTTGCTGCAAAATGTTAACAGTGTAATTATATAAATGCGTATCATCTGTAGTCGTCGTCGAGTCCACCCGTCTGTCCGCATATAATAGCGCAAAAACTACCCAACCGAATGGTTTGAAATTTAATATATAGAATCGTTGGAGAATTTTGTCGAGTCATTTCAAATTTTATGGAAATCGAATCAAAACTTAAAAAGTTATTAATAAAAGTTTTTTTTCATTCTATTCAATCCTATCCTATGTAATTAATTCAATGATATCCCATGATAGGGGATGATTTTAGGTTGCCATGGTGATGACATCCTATTTAAGAGGGAGTCCTATTATTTCCGTATGACTGAATTTAAAAACTGAATTTGTATACTAAAATTGCTTCATGATAGCAATCCTATAATCGCCGACCGTTTTTTGGATAAATGTTTCCGGAGAAATAGATATTAAATGGAAATAGAGCCTAAATAGTGATTTCAAATTCTAAATTTTCAAAGCTAGGCTTAAATTTCCCATTTCAACTTTCAGTCAATGTTAACAAAAGATAAAATGCACTTATTTTATTACGGAAATTAATCGTATCCTAATAACAGACGATATAATTTATTTTTTCACTGAAATAATAACGATGATTTTTTTTTTTTTTTTTACGTTGTCTTGTATTGGATATTTGCGCGTAGTATAATTTTAAGGTAACAAAATTGTAATGAATTGTTTGTAAAAGTGTACTGAAACTTAATTTCATAGAGTAAAATTGATATCTACAATATGAAAATCTGCACATAAAATAAATTTTGTATTCATGTATTTTTGCATAAGAGTGCAACAGATGCTATTGCACCAAGGTCTGAATATTTATAAAACTAGTTATAGTACGAACGCACCTCATTTGTCACGTTTGACTCACAATTTTCAACTTGTTTTAAATTCAAAACTCTAGCAGATTTTTCACATTTTATATATATTTTAAAGATGACTCGGCTATTAACAACACCTAAAACCATTTTTATATGAAAAATATCAATTATGTATTCAAAATTTTTTTAAAAATATTTTTAAAAGCTATACTTTTGTGTTAGCCACATGCCAGGAGTTAATAACCGAAGAGATTGCCAAAGATTTTGCTACTTACAGCAGGCTTTTTGATTCTTGTATATTTAGTGGTTTTAGCGGGTAGTTTGATTACCTGCCTGTTGAATTTGTGTTTTACTTATATTATATTATTTATTGATTGACTAAGTTTTAATCTCATTATTGAATACTAGGCGAAAACAAATACTGGACTATTTATATCGTTTTAAGTGCAAAAGGGTTAATCTTTCGTTATCGGGCTACACGCGATAGAATCACAAAAAGATTCCAAGAAAAGGAAAATTATTTTAAAAACAGTAAAAAATAGTAAATAAAGATATAGTTTTCCGACAAATTGCATTTGAAAGTATATTTTTTATCCTATTCGACGGTGGTAAAAATAAATAAGTGGGTAAGTGTGATCGAAGATTGCACAAAGGGTTTCGTTTAATATTCCTTTCAAAACACTTTATCCTTTCTTTAATAAATCCAAATAAATTTCATTTAGCAACAAAAAAAGTCATGTTTTTTATAAAGTAAAACTTTAACAGTCTATTTTTCTCGTTTTTTCGAATATCTGAACCGGCCCGCTATTATCCTCTGTTATAACAATATCTGTCATGTGAACTAAACGCGATATTAAAAAAAAAAAAATCCATTTCAAAATTAAACATGTTGTTTAGAGACCTTCAATACATTAAAAATGTCAATATTTTCATAATCGAGTTTTTATTATGATTCAATACGTTCATCAAACTTATGTATTTACTATTCTCTATTACTCATATTGATACTATCTTTGTAGTATTCTCAAATATCTGAAAAATCCGTTATGACGTCACATTATTTTTATTTTAACTATCTAATGACGTCCTATTAAGCTGCTTTCTGTATTTACACGTACTCATACTCCTTGTATTATTGAGAAATGTTTGAAAATTGCCGTTTTATTACCAGTATGACGTCCTATTAATATTTTTTTTTTCAATGGGTGAAACTTTTTATTTCATTTTTCACATGGAAATCTTTCAATAGAAAATTAATTATTGTAGAAATAATTTTATTGTGGATTTTTAATTGTTGTCAACTTCTATAACGAAAAATGTTTAAATTTAATAGGAAAAGGCTGTTAGAATATTGGTTTTTTTTATCTCTCTATATTAAAATAATACGATTTTTTTTAAATTTTAGGATTTTGAGCTTCATATCAAGTATTCAGCTATAAGTACACAAATTTTCATGCTTGTAAGTTATACAATTTCTGAGAAACGGCTCTGTGACGGACAGATAACGCAGCGGGAGTAATAGGGTTTCGTGAGATGAACGAAACCCTAAAAATTGTGCGATGTTTAGAGGTTAAAAACAATTGCATTAAAAGAGGAAATTATTGGTCATGTGTTGCCATCGTCACTAATACACCAGCGCACTCACGGACATGTTATTGCTTTAAAATACAGACTTTAGTGAAATTCGATTTCTATGTGTCATTTATGAAGATTTACTAGAAAAACGCAAGTACGATGCGATATAATACAATGCGATTTTTATTTTATGATTTGTAAAAATCATTCGTTTATATTTATTTATAAAATAAATAAATAATAATAATTATTTTATTATGTAGTATTTATATATATACATCCGTCTCTCCAACTGCAGATTTTGAAAGAAGAATATAGACTCACTAAACGAAAGAATAACGGGGATTTGCTCATTTAAGTACTTTATCTATCTTGCTGTAAACATTATATCGCCGTCTGTCGGTTTCTCGCACATTTCTTTTAGCGGTAACTTAAAAGTTTGTCGACCAGAAATATTATTACAAAAACTTTTAGCTTGGAATAAAAAAAAAAAAAGGGAGAAAGACACTTTGATCCGATGAATTAAGACGCTCGTCTATATCAACGGGTGGGTTAGTAGAAAAGATTGACACACGCTTATATAGAAGAGGAACAAATTATTGCCTTGGAGAAATCGTCGGTATATATCGTTAGTTTTTTGAAAGTAGAACAAGTCTGTTTTATGCTATTGCTAGATAGTATTTAATGGATTGCATTGGAATGGGTTTTAAAATATTCGTTAGCAGTCATAGACTTACATATACAGGGTATCCGAAAAATCTGGAAATGGTCAAATAACTCGAGAAATATACATCGGATTGTAAAACGGAAAAATGCATGTTCAATAGTTTTGAAAAATCTATTTAGGGATATGGAAATTGTCCCCCCAACTTTGCCCCCCCCCCATGGGGGAAAGGGGACAACTTTGAAATCATAAATGATAACCCCCATTATTTATTGCAGATTCGGATTCTACGGGAAAAAATACGCAACTTTTAAATGGAAAATTTTCTTCGAAACATTGTAGATGGCGCTGTAATCGAGTGCAATGCTGTGAGAATCGTTATCATTGCAATGTCTGGAAACGCTCGATTAACTCGAGAAATGTACATCGTATTGAAAAACGGAAAAATGCATGTTCAATAGTTTTGAAAAATCTATTTAGGGATATCAAAGTTGCCATTTTTCTAAAATATTAAACACATATTTTTCCGTTTTTCAATCTCACGTATATTTCTCGAGTTATTGGAGCGTTTCCAGGCATTGCAATGGTAACGATTCTCACAGCATTGCACTCGATTACAGCGCCATCTACAATGTTTCGAAGAAAATGTTTAATACAAAAGTTACGTATTTTTTCACGTAGAATCCGAATCTGCAATAAAAAAATGGGGGTCATCATTTAAGATTTCTAAGTTGCCCCCCCTTCCCCCCCCACCCGAGGGGTCCAAGTTTGGGGCAACTTTCATATCCCTAAATAGATTTTTCAAAAATATTGACACGCATTTTGCCGTTTTTCAATCCGATGTATATTTCTCGAGTTATTTGACCGTTTCCAGACTTTTCGGACACCCTGTATAACAAATAACCAGTAGACCCGTGCGAAAAGATTTCACACTGTAATCTAATATTTTTTCAATGCAGGTTTAAACTTACAAGAAAATAAAGACTAAAAGTATCTGCAAACATTAGACAAGCCAGAATATCATCTCATTTATTCCATCAAAGTTACAGTAAAAATTGATCGCAAAATGGCAATATATATATATATATATATATATATATATATATATATATCAATCGTATTTTAACTGCATTAGAGGATGATATCATCTGTTTCGGAAAAAATAAATAAATAAAATAAAACATGGGATAAAGAAAAATAAATTGAGCATTTGATTTTAAGTTTTGCTTTTTAATCATAAATATAAAATAAACCCGTGCATGCAACAACGTCCCACTTTATCTTTATCTTACATTTTTTTTAAGGTGTGTTCGTAATTATATAAATACGTAGGACCTATAGTCGTCATCTGGTCCGTCCATCCGCGTATAACAGCGCAAAACTGCCCAACCGAATGGTTTGAAATTTAACATATAGAATCGTTGCAGAATTTTGTCGAGTCATTTCAAATTTTATGAAAATCGAATCAAAACATAAGAGATATTAATAAAAGTTTTCTTTATTCTATTAAATCATATCGTACACATTCTATATTAAAAAAAAGTGCAAGTCATGTGACTGAGGGAAAAAAATACGGGCAAACCACTTCTTTTTTTTCATATAGCAGGCGGCCATTTTTATTCAAAAATCTTTTTAGAATAAAATTGCATAAATGTTACATTTTTAGAAAGATTGTTGAAAAAAATTGTTTGTTTGAGAGATGAGTTATATTAAAAAATATGTATAGATTCTGAGATAACTTCAGTTGAAATTAGGTTAACAGCCGGATATCTCTATCCATTAGAGTAAATAAACACGGGAGATTCGTTCACTATGAGTCATAAACCATGGACGTAATCATTCGCAAAGCAAGATCTCCATGGTGAATTTTGAAGCTCTGTCTGACGCAGAAAAAAAATCGCATTTGTAAACGTGGCATACGTAATAAGGAAAAAGCAAGAACGAAAATTCATGCGTCAAGCATAGATTATGAAACACTTTCCAACACAGCCAGAAAACTGTAACGAAACTTCACCGTTAAATAGGGTGAAAGAAGATATGTAAGTAAACAGTTTAGAAAACCCATAACACATTGAAAACTACAGTTTTCGAAATTACCTTCCAGTATCAAAAAAGTAGACGAATTATTTTGTACAGCCCTGTATATGATCAATAGATGTGGATATATAGTATGATAAAGTTTAGTTCAATTAGAATATTCACATTTAGCAATTTTCGCCAATGTACTCGAAATATTTTGTACAGCCTTGTATATTATCTGAAGAGTTTTGTACACACCACCTATTAAGCTAAAAGGTAACTTAAAACTCACTTGCAGCAACTACCAAACGTCAACGAAAATGTATCTTTTTTTTTTTTCGTAGCCCTGTATATGAATTTATTTATGTTCCACAAACTTATATTAGTCTACTAAATATAGTTCAGCAGGAAAATGCGTAAACACAATTAAAAACTACTCTTAAGCAATTCACTCCCATAGTCTGTAATACTTGTGTGTATCCCTGTATATGGTCAACCGAGTTTATAAACACACACGTACGATGAAAAAAAAGTTAAAAATGCAAACCAAAGTCGAAAACGCACTTATCATACATAGACTGTAAATATCGCACATGTACTGTAACCAATATCTTTTGTGTGTCCCTGTAAATAAACGCAATGCACACAAGAAAGCAATTTATAGTGCACCTCAGCAATGCATATAATTTTCATTATGTTTGAAATAGTAAAATATCACAAAATTACACTGCAGACGACTTTTCCCCATATAACGATGTGTAAAAGAATGCGTTTATTTGACCCTGTAAATGAATAATAAATGTTTTGCACCCCATATTCTACAAAAAGCATGTTTTTAATGCGCTTCATAATTATATATCAATTTCATTATGTTTTAAATGACGTAGCGTCACCAAAATGCACTTGAACCGATTATTCCCCATTGACTGTAATGTAACGGAATACTTTTGACTGTCCTGTAAAAAAAACTATAAGTGCTACACACTTCTGTTGAAATAGGGAACATGCTACAGTAAACGACAATAACATACACAAATTTCATGACAATTGAAGCATATTTACCGTAGTTAGAGCACGGACAGACGGCAGACAAACCGACGTCATAAACACTTTTCAACAAGGTTGGAAAGTGTTAAAAAGGCATGCGGATTTCGCTCTAGCAGACGATATAATTCATTTCACTGAAATAATAAGGATGATTTTTTCTTTACATTGTGAAACTAGTTATAAAACGAACGCACCGGCTTATTTAGTGGTTAATGCTGACTATCAGACAAAAAGGGGCCGGGTTCGAATCCCGACTCAGGAGTGGATGTCTGTAGTGGATGGGATTTCACTTTAAACGGAGGTTCCGGTCTCTTGCGCCCTCGTGTGAAAAATATGACTGTGCACTGCAAAAAATAATTGTTGATTTTACAGTATAAAACTGGCATCCCAGCTGCCAGTATTATACCGTAAAATTAACAGTATTAAACAGTCAAATAAGCAGTAATACGCTGCCGTGCAAGCAGTAATACGCTACCGCGCATGCGCGGTAGCGTATTACTGCTTGCACGGCAGCGTATTACTGCTTATTTGACTGTTTAATACTGTTAATTTTACGGTATAATACTGGCAGCTGGGATGCCAGTTTTATACTGTAAAATCAACAATTATTTTTTGCAGTGTAGCGTCTGAAATCAACCAACCTTATACAATCGGTCGCAAAAGGGTTTAAAATTGGATTAAATATGTAATTCATCGACCGATTTGTACGAAAATCCATACAGTTCCTGCGACAGTGCTCTAAAAGATATTCAGCAGATGGGTACTACAGTACTGTTTGGGGGTTATCGTGTTCACCCCCCCCCTCTCTTTCACCCACACAAATCATTATTACAATACATATTTTACACTAAGGTGTTCGGAAAGCAAAAAGTTGAAGCATGTCTCCGAAAGTAAATCCTGAGCATATGTTAAGGAAATATAATTTGTCAAAATATATAAACTCCTCTATTTAAAATTGTAAAACAATAGAAAAAAAACCCTATTAGATTATAAGTTTACGATATTGCAAAATGTAACTCAATATTATAACGAGATTTGGCCTTTATTGCATATAACACAGATTCGTCCAATTTTGGTGTAGAGTATGATTTAGAGTTTGGCCTAGAGTGACATTTGGACGAATGGGCGTGTCTAATTTTCGTCAAAAGTAGTCTGTATTTCATTTAAACCTCGTCGATTTACGTCCAAATGTCACCACCTTTTACCTAATATGTACGTAAAATGGACAAAAAAGGACATATTATGAACATAAAATGGATGTCCAAAACGTGTTCATATTACATAAAAAAAAAAAAAAAAACACTATATCGGGACAAAATATGCGACCGTATTCGACCGTAATATGCACACTTCTATTCATCCAAATTACGTACTTTAGACCAAAATGGGACGAATATATCTTATCTACCCGTAGAGAAAGATGTCATATTAAAATAAAAAAATACTAATAAAAAAGAACGTAAAAAATAATTAATTTTTTTTATAAATTTCAGTCATACATTTTAATTATTTAAAGTAACTAGAGAAAAATAAATCTTCCATTTATATAATATTATATCAATACTGGCGACATTAGTAATGCAACAATAATAAAAAAGATACTATTTTTGAGGATTCTGAAAACTTTAAAAGAATTCGTTACTAGGAATATTTATTACTACTATCATAGAAACTACAAATTTATTACTTTAAGCTCATTTAATTTTCAAGTTTGAACTTAACGTTCGGTCAAAAAACATAATAGTTTCGGACTTCAGTTTCAATAACAAAACTTCTGGTACTCATAAAAAATTAGTGTAAATGGGACCAATGTACCCTCCACTCTAAATTCTGAAGTTATACTCTCTTGAAATAGCCTGAATTATTGTACAAAACATTCCAAACATCTTTCAGCTTGAAGTTTTTAACATTCGAAACAAACGAAAACACGCTTCGAAATCCAATGACGGGTTTTAAGTTTTCCTCCGCGACTCATATATTATTCATCATTATTTTGTTCTGTTTGTTCTAAGTAGTTCTCCAGTTCCCTCTATTTTGTATTTCGTATATAAAAATCAAAGTGAAAGAATTCCCATCATAGATAAATTGATTTCCTTACATCTTTTGGAGAACTGTGTTCGGAATAATTAGTTTTACACGTTCGTACAATATTTCGTTGATTTCTGTTACATCAACATTTTTCACCTTTTTTTTAATACTTTCCAACATATACTCCTTTTAATTGCTAAAATGCGCAAAATAAAAACATTCTAAATATTAAAATAAGTTTTATTAAACTGTTGACATGTTTCGGCTATGGAGCCGAAGAGCCATTACCAAAACAAATACAAATATTCTATAATGGCACAGTCTATGAAGTTATTATTTGAAACGCTATCCTTTATTTTTTCACGTACTTTTTAAATTTAAGCAGGTTATTTTTTATTTTATTTTTTATTTTACTTTTATATTTTTCATTTTCATTTTATTTTATATTTTTTTGTTACATTATTTTTCTTATATTTTATTAATTTGTTATGCTTTCCATCATAGTTGAAAAGTGTTAATAAATTCGGTTTGTCTGTCTGTCTGCCGTCCGTCCGTGCTCTAACTGGCGTGAATATACTCGTATTGTAATGCAATTGATATATGTTGTTCAGGTTTACCATGGCATGTTCGGTATTGAAAAGGAATTGTGTAGCATTTTTAGTTCGCTTACAGGAACACTCAAAAGTTTTCCGTTACATTACAGTCTATAAGAAAAAAGCATTTGCAGTCTGTTTTAATTATGTTACACTATAAAAATATAGTAAATTATAATACCTTGTAATAATGTATTTTTTAAAATGCTATAAGGAGTAAACTAAAAACATATTATACAGTAAAATAACTTTTATTAGATAATAGCTCGGAGGGAGCCGAAACATGTCAACAATCTAATAAAAGTTATTTTACTGTATATTATGTTGTTAGTTTACAACTTTTAGCATTTAAAAGAAACATAGATGTTACACTATTTCAAAAATATTGAAATTAATATACATCACTGATGTTCACTACAAGAGGCTTACTGTATAATAGGGTATGCATAGCATTTATTGTTCATTTACAAGGCCACACAAAAATATTCTGTAATAATACTGTGAATGCCAAATAATCGCTGGAAGAGCATTTACAACTGTGGCATGCGTTTTAAATTTATCTAATTTTTTGCCTATTACTTGGTGTGCATACATTCTATAGATGATTTACAGGGCAGCACAAAAGATCTCGAGTACATATCTGCTTACTGACTAAAATTGCTGAAGAGAAATTGTGAAACTTGTCATAATTCCATTGCATTAAGTGGTCCAACTTGTTATGCTCTCTAGCGACTCTCTAAGTGAACTATGACTTATTTGACTATCGCACTGAACAGAAATGAATATACGTTCAGTGAAAATATGGTTATTTCGTGATTTTACAAATATTTGACTTACTCCACTATCATTCTAACCCCCTCATATGCGTTTCCCAACTGAACTAAATTTTAGAATACTATGTAATATAAATACAAGTCTATAGATCATGTACAGGGCTGTACAAAAGAATTTGGATAATTTTTTTACTATAGATGGTAATTGCTGAAATTGAGTTTTCAAATGTGTTATGCGTTTTCCAAACTGGTTACTAAAAAATAATTTTTTATCATATTATACTTTGAAGTTTTGTTACTTTATTCTGAATATTTTGGACAGTGTTTCATAACCTATGCTGCACGTATGATTTGTCGTTCTTATTTTTGTACCTGTTGACAAAAACCGGCATTTAAAGAAACATTTATCATAGTGCGGAAATTTTATGCGTGACTTTAAAAATCAGTTATTGAATATAATTTTTACCACTTTTCTCGCTCGATTTTTTTTATTTTTAAAAATACAAATGTGGTTAATATGCTGAAGGATTACAAGGTAGCAACTTTTAAGTATCACAATTTACAAATAGTAACCCTCGCCTTATTTAATCACTTTGCTTAATTGTACACTCCTTAGAATGTCCAACTAGTCTGATAAAACTTTTTCAGATTAGAAATATTCTATTTAATTTTTAAATCGCCAAAATCGTAATTTTCTTGTTTAATCACAGATTTTGTAATAGTTTTCAGCGATTAAACAAAGACGAAGAATTCTATTAAAAAATTTTGTGCACATTATTTTTTTTAATTCCGGAATATATTTTGTATTTTAACTGTATTTTGTATGTGTAACTTTTTAAAAAGTATTTTGTATTTGTAGCTTTCTTTAACAGTATTTTGTATTTTGTATTTTAGGTTCTAAAACAAATGTATGTTGCATGTTGTATAGAAAATGTTTTTTGATGTATTTTGCCGTATTTTGTCGATAACATACCTGTGTACATATTTTTTATAATTCTAATATATGAGAAAGTGGGTGAAAATACAATTACAAAATTCCATTTTTACATACGTGAGTCAAGTTAAGTTAGATAAAAAAGTGTGGGGAAAAAAAACTTTCTTTTTTGACCAAAATTAATATTTTGAAGAATAAATAAATAAAAATATTTCAACATAATCCACAGCTTTATCTGGAAACATCCCCCCAGGTTAACACGGCAAAGTAGTTTTAGTTCAAAATTACATTAAAAATTAAAATCAATAAATTTTTAGAACTACATTGGGAGATCAAATTAATTAATTTGTAAATTTAAATTAATTAAACAAATTTAAAATCAAGACTATTTTAATAAATAAGATTAATGAAATTGCGAGGGCACATTTCTCTATTGAATTAATTAAACTCAAGTCCACGTAAATAAAAATTAAATATAACATTCTTTCATTAAATAAAATTAATGAAGTTTTGAGGCATATTAATTAAAGATCTAAGAGCAGAATGAAAAATAAAATCAAGAAACAATATGGTTGCTTTCAGGTTTTACTACTGAATAAAAATAAATAACTTAAAGCTATATTTATAAATGAATTCAGATTGAGATTATTTTTCCTATCTGACATTACGCATACTTACTAAAGCGTGCCAAATAACTGCTAATCTATATATACATTCATACTTCACTATATACACCTTCACTAAGATTTGATGATAAAATGTTTAGCTGTCTTTAAAATGTTTAAAAAAATGCTTAAAAATAAATTTTGATAAAAAATGTTATTTAAAGATTAACATGTTTTATTCACATGTTATCGGAGAATTTAATTCCCCTTTCATATTTTCCGTAAAGTTTAAGATTTTAATTAATTCGTTGAAAAAAAATTTCAATTAACACACACTTCAAATTAATTTGTGGAATATTCCTTAGGCCGACATTTGTTAATTTAACAGTTTACTTCCGATTTTTCTATCCTGATAAAATCATTAATAATTGCGTTTCTAAATAACGTTCATAAATAAACCTGATTTGTAAGGGTAAATCATTGTGTTTTCGATAAAGTTGAAAACTGAAATTTACTTTTTTGCTTTTTAAAATTGTTTACAAAAGATCATGTCAGTGTATTTGGTTATCTCTTAACAAGTTCTGAAAGGGAGATACTATCTCATAATATTACCAGCGTGCGCTTAAAACAGAACTCGTAGAAACTTTTTGTTTGCTAGTCAAGAAAAGGCTTTTTATAATGCACGGTACGAAAAGTTTGATAATTTGCTATTTAGTGATTTATTTAAACTAACCACAGTGTAAATACAATTATCGGTTTTAATGTGTTTTAGATGGAGTTTAGATATGTAAAAATCCGGGCAATTTGAAGGCAATCATAAAATAAAAGCTATTTTGGGAAATACAAATTTATCTACTTTAAAATTTTCTTGAAAATTTAACATTTTAATTAATTTGTTGTTATATATATATATATATATATACACGAATCCTAAGTGAAAAATTACTTACACTTTTCGTTCTACAACTTTATGAAACAAAGGTAGGTGTAGAACATTCACACATCGTTTTTCGACATAGTCTCCTCTTTTAGCAATGCACTTTGTCCAGCGAGCTACAAGCTTCCGTATGTCTTCTAGGAAGAAGGTTTTCGGTAGGTCTTGAAGACACTTTTGCACCGCAACCCGAACGTCGGTGTTTGAGGCAAATCGACGATCTCTCAAAGCTTCTTTGAGCTGCCCAAAGAGATGAAAGTCTGAGGGAGCGATATCTGGGCTGCAGCGAGGGTGTTCCAGGGTCTCGAAACTGAACTTGTTGATGGTACCCATCGTGCACAGACTTTACGGAATATGCGCTTGTCGTGCATGGTTTGATGGACAGAATCATGACCTGATGTTTATAGAGGACGCAACCTGATCTAAGGTAACTCGCCTATCCACCATAAGGCTCTCTAGCTTGTTGAATGTTGTGTTGTGGGATTGAGGTCGATGGGCGTACTACAGCTCCCTTTTTCTGTGTTACGCTTGTCCAGCCACTTTTGAACTTTTCGATCCACAAAAAACTCTTTTACGAGATAAAGCACTGTCCACTTGATGTGATGAATGTCTCCGATGAATTTCAACACATTTCACACCGTCCGACCCCGAAAATCGGATAACAGCGCGTTATTCCTCTTTAGTGCAAACTGATAGAGGAGCTGACATGTTTACGCTGCAGTAGCTGGCAGACAAGTAACGCAATCGTGATAAAACTAACGCACACAAGATCACAGATGCACCAAGATCACAGAGGATCAACTCAACGCATGTGTGTGCAGACGCCAACTCAGATAACCTTAAAGTACTGTTCCTGGCTAAAGTGTACATAATTTTCGACTTACCCTCTTATATACACACACACACACACACACACACACACATATATATACAGGGTGTCCGAAAAGTCTTAGCCAGTACGGGTAGGAAAAACCTGACTTAAGGCCTAGGACCCGGTTTTCTTTTGGGTGTCCGGCTCCGAAGCTGTTGGGGGACTCCGTCTCGTCCCCAGGTGTGAATGTGCTGGTTTCCCAAGATAGTGGGATCCACCGCATGTCGCAGCGTCCTATGTCGTCATCTTTTGGGAAAATGGGGGTTGGTCAGCAGGTTGCGGCGTAGAGTATTCAGAACTGCCCTGGTCGTGCTCAGTAAAAGTTCTCTAGAACTCGAGAACGGCGGTTGATATGCTTGACGGGCGCCCGTAGGCGCAGCTCAGTCTTACCCTCACTACAAAATTTGTTTTATCCAATATATAAAGATAGACATGTGAAACCGGCACGAAAATTTTGGAAAACTAACCAAGTTTTTTTTGTTGCAGTTTTAAGTAACGTGGCTGTTGTGTAGTGGTGTCATTATCCAGGAAATCGGAGATGTTCACAAATCAGGAAAAAGCTCAGTGTGTCGTCCTCTGATATCAACGAGACACTTTTGGCATCTGTAATTCAAGTGAGGCCGTACGCACTGATTTCTCCGGACGTCGCACAAAAGACTGTCTCATTTCTTTAACCCTTTCAGCTGAGGTTGACGGTCAATTCCTACACAATTGTTGAAGAGGAATTTTCCACTGTGTTATGCGTTTCATAACTGAACTAAATTTTTGCATACCATGTAGCATATGTACAAAATCTACAGATCCTATACAAGACTGCATAAAATAATTCAGATTTTTTTAGGACTATAAATGGCAATTGCTGAATTCGGTTTATCAAATGTGTTATACGAGGTGTTTTCGAAAACTAAAGATACACCTCAGACAGCAGGAAAGAAAAAGGCTTAATGAGCGCGTTGGCAATACATATTGTAACCTTGAACATTTGACCTTTCCCTTGCAGTCATTCGTTATTTGTATGTTGAGTCTGTTTTGTGTAACATGTTAATATAATGACTGCGTCAATGGACCTGATGCAGATGATGTCACATGCCAGAACTGGCGGTCTCGCGATCCGATATTCCAGCAACTGTACCTCCGGAATACCAGTATGCGCAGCCGCAAGCATCGCCAGCAGACGACTTTTAGCCTCGACCGAGGTTGCGTGCATAAAATTTAACCGAAATTTTGAAAATTTAACAAATATTCTGGATAAAGAACAACATTTTTAATTTATATTACAATATAGTAAATACCTGCTGCCACAATAATGAATTTTTTTGCGATTTTTTTATCAAAAGATCATTAATAATGCATATTCCATAGAACGCTATGCTAATGTACAAAATTAATACCGCCAGCAGACGAATTTTAGCCTCGAACTCGAATATTATATTATATATAATATTACAAATTATGTATAAATTTCATAAATAAGGCCCTATTTATATACGAATAAGGCCCTATTCGTATATAAATAGGGCCTTATACGCGCGACTCTATAGGTCGTGTGTATAAGGGTCATTCAGAATCCGACCAAATGTGAAGTACGTTGCGTCATACGTTTTCTTCACGCAAAAGGTGAGCGTCCAGCGAATATTCACAAAGAAAGTGTTTCCGTCTATGGGAACATTATGAATCGACACAATGTAACGAAATGGTGTTGTACCTTCTCTGGAGATAGAATCAATGTTCATGAAGAACCCAGAACAGGTAGGCCATCTGTGATCTCTGATGCTCCCAGTGACCTTGCACCCACCGACTAGATCTTAATACTTTACTTTAAGAAGCATCTTGTAGGGCAAAACTTCCACTACGATGAAGATATCAAAATCGAAGTTGAAATGTAGTTTCGACGAAAGGAGGTAATTTTTATATGATTGTGGGATACAAAAGCTTGTAGCCAGACTTAACAAATGCTTGGACAATGACGGCAACTATGTCGAAAAATGAGTCATATAGCAGTAAATAATTTGTAACGGACATTTTATCAATTAAAAGTTTTTTGAAGGAGTAGGCGACATTGTATCTTTACTTTTCGAAAACCCCTCGTACGTTTCCAAATTGTTTACTTAGATACCGCAGTTTCTTTTATTAAACGATGAAGCTTTTATATTTCTTTTAAATGCTAAAAGGTGTAAATTAACAACATAATAAATACACAGTAAAATAACTTTTAGTCGGTTGTAAGACAAGTGTCGGCCCACTCCGAGCCATTTTCAAAAACAAATAAGAATATACCATAATTGCTTGGTCTTTGAAATTATTATTTAAAAGGCTATTATTTAATTTTCATGTACTTTTTTTAAAAATTACGCACGTTATCTTCTATTTTTACTTGGTTGTTTAGCCGAAAATTGTTAAACAACCTAATAAAAGTTATTTTACTGTGGATTTATTATGATGTTAATTTACATATTTTAGCATTTAAAAGAAATATATTATTACAAGGTGTTATAATTTATTTTATTGAGATGAAGCTGTCTTGCACTATTCTGTAAGTGTTGGAAAGTGTTTCATAATCTATGCTTGACGCATGATGTTTCTTTCTTGTTTTGTAATGATCTTGTTGTAGCATAAGGAAAACTATTTAATGGATCAATTTTGTTTATAGAAAATTGTACAAATATTCAGAAAGTGTAATTTTTTTTTTTTTAAATTAACGGCTCGACTATTTTATTAATATAATCTTATTTCGTACCTCTTTTTTAAATCCTTTTTCAATTTACATTGCTTACTAATCGACAACAGATAATAAATTAAAGCGCGTTTCAACCTTTCTGGGGCATCTTGTATATAGCTATGCAAAGCACTGATTGGGAAAACGCATTGCGACTCCTGATGAATAGGAATAATTTCAAAACAATATATTTTATTTTTTTAAAGTACTTTTTATAGCAATCCGCATTTAAAAGTAATCTTGTTAAGCTAAATAATTCGCTGTATTTCAACAGATTTCTCACATACAATATAAAATAATTTAATATTAAATTTGATCCGCCCAATTAATTAATTTATTGATTCGCTTGAGTATTTTTTAAACGCTTTGAGTGAAATTGATTATTAGTTTTCTTTTTTCTTTAAAAAAAAATCTCACTAGATTCAATAATGAAATAAAATCAACGGCAATTTATTTTCGTTTTCATCTAATGAACTATTCAAAAAACCCGAGACACAGTTTTCACTCCTTCAAATGGAGAAGTTGTGAATTTAAAACTAATTACCGATGCACCGAACAAGGCAATGATTTCGCTTATTTTTTAGGTAGAATTCGTAAGAAATACTACCTATTACATTCTCCCCTATGTTGGAATTCCTGAAAAATTTTTGCAGATCTACACAGTTCATGACTCTTAGACCCCAAAACCACCCCAGTTCAAAATTTTATCTATCTATCTATCTATATATATATATATTTATCACTTTTTTATGGACACGATAACTTCCATAATTATGCACAAATCTCTTCCAAACTGATACATAAAATCAAGGGGCATAAAATCTCGATCAACTTAGTTAATGGGTAAAATCGGACCAGGGGGGAGGGGGGGCAAATGGAGAGCCTTTTTGTGAAACAGAAAAAAACTCCATAACTTCTTAATTTTGATACATATCAAATCCGTTTAAAATTATTATTACTTCTAGGAAAATTGCCATAAATTTATGTATGACAGATTTTTGATTTCATTAAAAATGCCCCCAAGTGGTGGGAAATAGGGGTTTCAGAAGAAAAGAATTCATAACTTCGTCAATTCGCAAGATATCAAATCCGCTTAAATTTATTATAAATCTTCTTAATATTATCTACAACTTTTATATTGACAAGTTTTTTATAGGACCAACTCTTACGGCATTAAAAAAAAAAAAAAAATTAAAAAAAAAAAAATCTCTGCTGTCTCCGCCTACAGGCAGACGTATATTTCGAAGTGGGCGGTTCCAACTGGCGCAAGTAGGTCTTTCTTCTGCAATTCCCAATAAACAAGCTCCCCACGGTCTGCGTCTTCAAAATCTACCTGTGCCTGTAGGCCCAGCCGTCAGGGACATTTTTTTTATAAGATGGTAAGTTGCTTGACTTTAAAAGAAAACAATTTTGCCTAATCAATGAAATAATTTGTTAATCGATAGAATCAAAATAGTTAAAGCGGTTTTCAAACTGCTACCTCAGTAATGACATACTTTAAGGATGTATTTAAAAACAAGCTGGAAATTGTACGTTAAACATGACAAATGAGGTGCGTTCGTACTATAACTAGTTTTACAATGTAAAAAAATCACCATTATTATTTCAGTGAAATGAATTATATCGTCTGCTATGAGCGAAATGAGAATGTCTTTCTTTTCTCTGATTACGTATGCCATGTTTACAGATGTGAATTTTGTTTTTCTACACCAGACAGCTCTGCAAAATTCACCATGGAGATCTTGCTTTGCGAATGACTTCCTCTAATATTTAACATTTTTATGACTCACGATGAACGAATCTCTTGTGTTTATTTACTTTAATGGATTGAGGTATTCGGTATCAACCTAATTTCAACTGAAGTTATACATGTTTGAATGTAACGTATCTCCCAAACAAACAATTTTTTTGAACGATCTTTCTAAAAATGCAACTTTTATGTGAATTGTATTCGAAAAAATAATTTTGAATAAAAATAGCCGCCTGGCATAGGAAAAGAGAAGTGGTCAGTCAGTATTTATTTCCCCCAGTCACATGACTTGCGTTTTTATTATATAAATTACGTATGATTAGGATTTAGTGGAATGAAGAACACTTTATTAATATCTTTTTAAGTTTTGATTCGATTTTCATAAAATTTAAAATAACTCGACAAAATTCTGTAACGCTTATATATATACACACACACACAAATATATATATATATATATATATATATATATATATATATATATACAGCGTGTCCACGTATAACCTGACCGACCTTTATTTTCGCAACCGTTGGTCCTAGATGCATACTTCCAATTACAAAAATGGTTTAAATACGGTAAAGAATTATTTTTAAAGCGATTTGAGTCAAGAAAAACCTTTATTAAAAAATTACGAAACTTAAATTTTTATACAGTCTCCATAAGTGATATTTAGTAAAAATTTACTGTGACACTAACAAGTAAGATAAAAAAAGTCCCACTCATCTAACATTAAAATTGTTCCGAATTATAAAACTTTGAAATGCATGACTTATACCACTTTTTTGCATCTCAAAACAGATGATTTTGGCCGTGCTTTCAGGGGTCGTATATAAAGTACTTAAACTTATTTCAAGGTATCTGCGTTTTGAAAGAAATCGTACAACTATTACAATTGACTTAAATTTTATTAGTTAAGTTTCAGATTAGTTAAAATAATTGTATTTTATCATATGTTTTATTTTGTAAGGATTTGAGGCTATGATTTATTTTAACAAAAATTATATTATTTTCATAAGGTTTTATTTAACTTGCAACGATCGTCTTTCCAGTTTAAAATTTGTACTCGAACTTTAACTCACTTTCAAATGTCCGATCGAAGTCAAATTTTACATACTGATTTAAATCCGATGACAATGTAATATTATTATGATTTTCGACGCTTACCATCTTAATAATACTCATATTAGAGGATAACACAAAAAAATTCGGATAGATTACCGTCAACAAGTTTAAGAAAAAGTTTTAGATTAGATAACATAAACCTGCGATGGTTGTGTTTTTTAACTTTTATAATTATGTTTTATGTATTTTTAACGCTGAATAAAAAAAAGATACCTTCACTTTTAACCATCATGTCAAGATTTTTCGCAAATCGTCAAATTTCAAGGTTAAAAAACAGCGAAAAATCTGATACTATAAAATAGATGTAAGACTTTTTTATTCAGTTTAATTTTATTTAATTCAATAATTTATTCAATTTTTTGGCTTATACTGGGTTTTTTACAACTAAATAGCTCAGGGGTCCGATGAGGTTGGGAGGGGAGGGGGGATCAATTTTAACTTTGACATTTTCTTTTTGAGAAAAATCCTTACGTGATGGTTTAAAATGAAGGTCATTTTCGGATTCAGCGCTAAAAAATACATTAGAATCAATTTTCAAAAGCTAAAAAACATGGCACAACCCAAAATTTGAAAGACAGTGCAATCTAATAGCATTTTAAAATCTTAATTGAGGCTGTTTTTTTTTATCCTTTTATTTAACAAAAATTCTGTTATTTTTATCCTCTGATATGTTCAGTACAAATTGTATGTTTTGCATTAATATGTCAGAATGATTATAGATTTTACATTTCTATTAGATTGCAACGTTAATTTTGCTCTCAACTATTTTTTTGATATATCTGACGATTATTTATATTTCTACTACATTTGTGAATGACCCCTATTTCGCAACAAAAAATATACTCCAACTTTAAACAGCTATTACTTGGTTAGTTTTAATCGTAGATGAGTGGGACTTTTTTTTTTATCTTACTTGTTAGTGTCACAGTAAATTTTTACTAAATATCACTTATAGGACCGGGGGGACCGTATAAAAATTTAAATTTCGTAATTTTTTAATAAATGTTTTTCTTGACCCAAATCAATTTAGAAATAATTCTTTACCTTATTTAAACCATTTTTGTAATTGGAAGTATGTATCTAGGACCAACGGTTGCGAAAATAAAGGTCGGTCAGGTTATACGTGGACACCCTGTATATACATTTAATTTCCAACCATTCGGCTGGGTAGTTTTTGCGCTGTTATATGCAGATGGACCAGACGATGACTATAGGCGCTACGTATTTATATAATTAAGAATAGTTTTGCCGCTCAACAGCACGAAACTTTCTGACTAAGTTTTAAGCATAAAAGCGTGACACTTGCGGCGCGATTATTGAAGTGATTTGTAATTAAACGTTTCTTTGTCATTTTTTGATAAATCAATTATATCTTAAGTTATAAGCGTTTTTATATCATAATTGACAGTTTTTAACGCTTTCCAGCATAGATGGAAGTGTTTATGAATTCAGTATGTCTGCTCGCCGGTCTGTCTCTCTGTCTCTAACTTTTGTAAATATACTTGGATTGACATATAATTTTTATGTGTTATTGTTGTTTACTATAGAATGTTCGGTACTGAAAATGAAGCGTGTAGCATTTGTAGTTTCTTTATAGGGACACACAAAAAATTCCGTTACATTATGGTACAAGGAGAAAATTGTTTTTGATGCTTTTTAATGATGTTACAATATTTCAAACATAATCAAACTGGTATGCATCCCTGGAGTGGACTACAACATGCTTTCTCAGAAGTATAGAATAAGTAGTGTTTATAGTTCGTTTACAGGGACACACAAAAAATTCCGTTACATTATGATATAAGGAAAAAACTGTTTTTGATGCTTTTTAATGATGTTACAATACTTCAAACATAATCAAACTGATATGCATCACTGAAGTGGACTACAAATGCTTTCTCAGGCGTATAGAATAAGTAGTGTTTATAGGTCGTTTACAGGGACACACAAAATAATTCCATTATATTATGATCTATGGGGAAATATCGTTAACGATGCCTTTTAATGCTGCGATGATCACGAGTTAAAAATATGTAATGATTATTGTAGAACCTCTAGTTTCTCTAGAGCTTGGAAGATCGTTTCGCGAACAACCAATCCGAGTCTGCTCATGGTAAGGGAAATGTCCTTTTGTTTTTTGTCACATTGGCGAAGCCTCTCTGCTCATTCACTGTGATTGGTTACTTTTAAGCTGAGTTTCCCAGCTACTAACGTCTAGTATTGCGGATGCTGTGCTCATTTGCTAATTCATATTATCTCCTCTGCGAATTATCGGTAGAGTTAAGCAATTAATATATGCTGTCCTGATATTTCAGCTTAAAATGAATATTTATCAGAAAACTAAATTTTAATTAGTATATAACTATTTCCAAAGGTGATTTGAATATTTAAATTCTAAATCAGGTTTCAATGCTGTATTTATTTAGTATATTAAAAATACACTGATTTTTTTTCTATTAAAAATGCATAGGTACCTTAGAGAAAGAATAAAAAAGAACATTTTTGCTGCATCTGTTATCCATTGAAACCCATTTAATTACAAGTATTTTAGTATGACAACTGGCATTAAATCAATTTCAGTTTTTGTTTTTGCTTATCACTGATTTTAATCATACTAAAATTAGCACTTTCAGGTAGTTATCGCGATATATCACGAATATCAATGTTAACTCGTTGATATATTGCGATATTAAATTTTTGATATCGTCCTGCCCTAGTGATGATACTTCAAACATAATGAAATTAAAAAAGATCACTGAGGGGCACTACAACATCTTTTCTATAGATTATGTAATGCGTAGTTCAGTTACAGGGATGCACAAAATAATTCGGTGACAAGACGGATTACGATTGATTTCATTATAGGAAAAAATGAAATTTAATAATATTCTTTTAGTATTGGAAAGTATTTCATAATCTATGACTGATACATGATGTTTCTTTCTTGATTTCCTTTTCCCGTGTAGTTACCTCCGGAATTTTTAATCTAGGCAAATTCCAAAACTGGAAACTTTTTTGCTTTTTCTGTTACCAATAAATTTTAGTTGTGATTTTCACCTCATTTAATCGAAGAATTTCGGTAATTAAATAAGGCAAAAATTACTTTTTAAATTTAGTGGTAGCAAACAAGCGTAAAAGTTAACCGCTATGCAAATTAGCAATGTTTGGAACTCGAAATGCGAATTTCCGCAGAAATTTTGAAAAAGCAGTTGCAAGTTGCATAACTTAATGAAAAAATATGGTCTGAAATTACAAATAACAAAACAGCCATCACCAGCAAAAGAGAGTTAATAGAAAAATTTACATATAAATGGGAAACATCCTCACATACATGTAACAATTCAATCCAGTATTAAAATTATGCCTAAGCAGATTAAAGCCATCATCGAAAATAACTCAAAATTGTAAGATATTTCCTTTATTTTCAGTAACAACATTTTTATATTTATATTTAATAATAATAATAATAAAAATAAAAATATAATGACACTGTAACTTGTTTTCTTCCATGTGAGAATGTGAAATATCCCGCTTAAGGTGGTTTATAACTTTTAAACCTCCAAAAAATGTAATTTTTGGAAAAAAAATATATTAGAGAGTAAATCATTTCTGAACACTTTAAAACAAAACGAATGACACTCTTGCTAATTCTTAAATACGATATATTTTCAAAGAGAGAACTGTAATGTCATTTTTCTCAAAATGTAATTTATAAGGTAAACTTAAAAATTTGCAGCAAACTGTCCAGTCATTCGACCGTTTTTGTAGAAAACGGTTACATAACCGTAATTTTACTCTATTCTAACCATTTTATTGCCCATTTTATGGTCAGAATAGAGTTAAATTATGTTTATGTATTTTTTTTTCAAAAAATGGTCGAATGACTGGACAGTTTGCTGCAAATTTTTCATTGTGTAGAAAAAAAAAAAAAAAAAAAAAAAAAAAAAACATTTCAAAAATTTTTTAGTATATCACTGTAACTCGGTAACTCGTTTTTTTTCCCCTATGAGAATATATATGCAATAACCGCTTAAGGTGGTTTATAATTTTTAAACCTCCAAAAAATTCTATTTTTGAAAAAAAAAGAAAAAGTATATTAGAGAGTAAATCACTTCTGAACACTTTAAAACAAAATGAATGGCACTCTTGCTAATAGTTAAATATGATATATATTCAAAGAGAGAACTGCAATGTCATTTTTTTCAAAATGTGAATTTTGAGGTAGTTAAAAAAATCATTTCATGAAAATTTCAGGATATAGTGTATAGTAAGCTCTATAAAGTGAATCTAAATTATAATCTTCTTTTGTTGAAAAAAAAATTGGTATTGCAAAAATTGCAAAAATATTTTATAAGCAAGATAGTTTTATTTTTAAACCATAAAAGTCTATAAATAAACAATGTTCTAAGCTTATTGTAAGGGACTGTACATATATAACGTTATCTGCTTTTTGGTAATTTTGGACCCCCTCCCCCCCTTACGATATCATACTACGTTATCATTCCTAGGACACCCCCCCCCCCCTAATGATATCGTTATCAATGTCTAAAAATTCTGTTTATTTTTACAATTTCTTTCTTTTTATGCGTTTGCAATGATATACAGATATGGTTATACATTTATTATCAACATACTTTGTGACAGGTCGACTACTCTCGTCACGTGAGTAGGCGATGTTTTTGAATGCGATCGTAATTTTTGTCCACTAACCGTCCATGTGCTTAAAAGTTTATCAATGCTCTTTTTTCTCTAACCTTCGATGGATGTGTGAATCTCAGAAATTGTGAGTTGCTGTTTTCCTTCGATATTTATGCAAATTATTGTAGCTGGTCAATCGATACTGTGGATATATAAGCGGGGAATTTTCGTTTAGAGCTGTACTTGGCATCGGTACTTAATAGCAGTACGTATGGAGCTAAGATTAAGTTGCATAGCTTTACGCGCCTGTGTAACTGGTTTAAGCCTACATCAGAGCTCACCAGGATTTAAACGTGAAATTGTTTTATCGCGAATTTGCACCCTGACTCTCCGCTGTCGACGGACTGCGAATGCTATTTTTCTCTGATAGTCTATTTTAATTATTGGATAGTTTTTTATTTTTATTCCGCTTCAAGTCGAAGGCTAAACCTTTTTTCGGTTAAAGTTAAGTAAAACGAGTAGTTCTCGCTCAACCTCCCTGCCCGATTAAACTTAATAAACTGGTTTTCATTTAAACCTAAACTTTTGTGTTCTCTCTTGCTCTACCGCACGGTCTGATACTTAATGATGGCCGTTACAACTTTACTGATTCAAATGAAGGAAAGAAATTAATAAAATATCACTATTACATATGAAATAACTTTATATCAAATAACACTTAAAATAGATACTTACTAACAATATAATAAATTAAAACACCTTGTAATAATATATTTCTTTTAAATGCTAAAAAGTGTAAATTAACAACATAATACAAATTAAAATAACATCCATCTAAATGAATTTCAATGAAAGTAAAATTGTTTTTCCCTCCAGTCTATTCTATCCATCCATAATAAGAGAAATCATAGAGATATTAACACGCAAAAATACAATATGTAACGATGCAGCATCTTTTAACTTACCGAAATCGTGGCTCGGTGACTCCATGTTTACAGATATAAAAATAAACAGCCAAGTAAAAATAAAAGATAACGTGCGTAATTTAAAAAAAAAAGTACATGAAAACAGCTTCAAAGCCCGTGTAATTATGGAATATTCTCATTTGTTTTTGAAAATGACTCGGAAAGAGTCGAAACATGTAAAACAACCTAATAAAAGTTATTTTAATTTGCATTATGTTGTTAATTTACACCTTTTAGCATTTAAAAGAAAATATATTTACTATTTAAAAATATTTAGTAACAGCTTTTTGTTACATAATACATTCAACAATCATATTGTGTTCTTGCACTCGCCCCCTGCATGGGGAGGGGGCAAGCAGAGATTCTTATCAACAAAATAAGTGTCCAACATTCTTTCTCTTTTCTTTACTAATAAACACAACAAGTATCATTTCAAACATACTTCACACCTGGTTTCTCTAACAGTGAATTATATGTGCGTGCTGTGTGCATATGCTAGAAGAATTAGGATTGCCAAACGTTATTCCATTTTTTAGAATGAAATAATTGTATAATCATTTCATGGTTTTGATAGCTTTGTACTTTCATAAATATAGACATGAGACTAAAAAAAACAAGTTGGAAATTGTAAGTGAAACGCGGCAAACGTACTATAGCTAGTTATATAAATATTCAGATCTTGATGATTTTTAATTCTGTGACATGAATTATATCGTCTGCAGATTAATTTCATTCATAAAATAATTTTCTCGACCGCTTGACGATTCAACCTCGGAAGCTCCTATAACAAGAAAGCACCGATTGTTTAAAAAAAAAAAAAAAAATCAAATCTCTTAATAAATATATTTTTTAATATCTTCTAAAGTTTTGATTCGATTTTCATAAAATTTGAAATGACTCGACAAAATTCTGAAAAGATAATATATCTTACATTTCAAGCCATTCGGTCGGGCAGTTTTTACGTTGTTCTATGCCGAAGGACGGACAGACAGACAGACGGACGGACTAGACGACGACAATAGGTGCTACGTATTTATATAATTACGAACGCACCTAAAAAGATAACAGAATATTTTAATCTTACGATATCAATTGCCAGACCCCTCCTTCCTCCCTAAAGTGATAACGCTATATATGCATAGCCCCTAAGTAAAAAACTCTTAAATAAAATTAGATACCAAAAATTTTGTTTTACATGCATCAATCCTTTTGTAAAAATGTGCGCAGCTTGTGATTACAATTTTCTGATCGACAAGTTTAAAAATCCCTATAAAAACTAATTTTCTCCATTAAATTTGAATAAATATGAAATGGAAGAAGAAACATACATCTATTACCACCGTTAAAAATTGTATTCTTGTAATGTTGTTTGCATTTTAAGATATAAAATGAGAAACTTTTTGAATTTCTTTTTCCACTTTTCGTCATTTTAAGAGTTTTTAAGGCTGTTCTCAAATCCAAACTGACTACTACATGACATATTTTTTTAACTCATTTTTGTTCTAAAACGCATGAAATTGGCATGTGTTGTTATACAGAAACTATGTAATCGAAACACGTTTTCTACTTGTTGGTAAAGGCAGAAGATCTTTCAGAAATCACTGCCAAAGGCGGAGATTCCGTACGCTTTTATCAGATTAATAATACTCACTATTTTTTTTTTGTTGTTAGGTATCTTAAGAATTTTATTTTTACTAAATTAAGTCATATTCTGGTAGAACATGATTGTTGTATCAACATAAGAAGATACAATAAGAAGATAACAATAAAAACATTCAATTGAATTTTTTTTTCTCCTGTCACAAAATGATTGAAAAATAGTTTTAAATTGGTTAAGATACCAAAACCGATGTCCGGTTTTTACGTAAAGGAAGCACAGTTTTTGCGACAATGGGCCTACAACTTATTCACCAAATGGAGTTCAATCGAAAGCACAGTTTGTACGCTATCGTGTTCACTCACGTACATACATACGTACATATATAGGGAAAGACAGACGGACAGATATCATTGTAAAAACACCAAAAGTAGACTCTGGGGACGTAAAAAAAAACAGATACATACATAATACATGAACCATACATAATACATGAACCATACATAATACATGAACCATACATAATACATGAACCATACATAAATGAGATAAGTAAAAGAGTCAGTATACGTATAGGATCACTGTAAAAATAGATAAACAAACGGATTCAGTGGAACTCAAAATATAAAGATAAACCAGTTTTTCTATAATCGAGTTTTCATCATGATTGCAATACTTTCTTTACGCTATATGAGGGGTTAAGAATGAGAGTGGAGTAAGTCAATAATTTAGTAATTTGAGAAATGAACAGTTTTGTGAAACGTGTTGTATTGCCGCTTCATTGAGGCGGTATTAAAAAAAAAAATATTTTTCCACGCTCATCAACTCAAAATGTTGAGACACATTCTCAGACTCATTTTTAAAAGTAACAACAGGAAACTTGGCGGCGTGATTTATAAAGACATTTATAAGAGCTCCATTTTTTTATTTTTCGTTCAATTAATTAGAAATTGATTTACAGACAATTATTTTCACAGTACGATCATTTTTTTTTTGTTTCCAGCGCTATCGCTTCTCGAAATTCGGTTCAAAATGTCCACTTTGACAGCATTTTTGGAAATATATTCTGCCTTTATGAAAAAAATCGAGACAATACGGACATTATAAAGTTTCTGAATAAGAGAACCTGCCAATTGGATGCATTTTAGAGCAAAAATGAATTTACAAATGTGTCTCAAAATAAGCAGTTTGGATTTGAATACACTGTTAAGTGGTCCAACTTGTTTTGCCTTTTAGCGACTCCCTAAATGAACTAGGACTTATTTGACTGTGAGAAATGAATATACGTTTAATGAAAATATGGTTATCTAGATTTTTCAAATTTTGGACTTACTGCACTGTCATTCTAACCCACTCATATGTGTCCGAAAAGTAACAATGGTGGTCATTTTAAGATAACTTTATAGACAGGGCATTCAATTGAAGAAAAAAGGCACAAACAATATTGAGAATCGTCGATAGGATAACCAAATATGGCCCAAACTTGATCCGACCGTTGCCGTAGGAAGATAATCTCTCGGCGATTGATTTGTGGCGCCACGAAATTCCGATAGAGTGCCTTTATGCATAACAGATTGGCGACACACGTACAGGGCGCATGCTCAGACTGGTAGTTTCTGTCCAAACTATTGCAACACACATTCCAGAACTTGGCGATACTTCCTCCATTAGATAAATGAGATAGGTAAAAAAGTCAGAATCAGTTCGAGAAGAGCTGCCAACCCATGAAGTTTATTAGCTTATGAAGAAAAAAAAAGTGACATAAGTTAGGTAAGTGATCAAAAATTAGTCTGGAATTATTGACAGATTTGCCATGTCCAAAAGATAATGTCTAGCTCGCAAAGTTTCTGTATAAAATCGTTTCGGCCAATCAAATTTTACGAGCAGGGAAGACCGAGCTATGCTCGGTCAAAATTAAATTTGAGTTCAAATATCATGACCCATGACCAAAATGACCCACTAATTGAATTTTCTCCAACATGTGACTTAACCCAACAGTCTTATCGTGCCCGAAAACCATAGGATGCAAAATTTAGTGTAAATAGTCTGAGCCGGTTTTAAGTTAAAATAGCTTTACCCAAAATGACCCATGACCAAAATGACCCACTAATCGAAATTTCTCGAACATGTGACCTAGCCCAACAGTCTTCTCGTGCTCGAAAACCATTGGATGCAAAATTTAGTGTAAATTGAGCCGCTTTTTAGATCTTGACCCACAATGACCCAGAAATGACCCACTAATCGAATTTTCTCGAACATGTGACCTAGCCCAATGATTTTCGCGTGCCCGAAACTCGTAGGATACAAAATTTAGTCAAAATCGTTAGAGCCGTTTTTTAGATAAAATTAATTTGACCCGCTTTGACCCAAAAATGTCCCACTAATCGAAAGTTCTCGAACATGTGGCCCAGCCCAATAGTCTTCTCGTGCCTGAAAATGGTCGGATACAAAATTTCGTCAAAATCGTTTGAACCGTTTTTTAGATACAATTAGCTAGACCATGACCCAAAATGACCCACTAATCAAATTTTCTCGAACATGTGACCTAGCCCAATGGTTTTCTGGTGCCCCAAAACGGTAGGATACGAAATTTCGTCAAAATCGTTAAAGCCGTTTTTAAGATAAAATTTGCATATATATATATATATATATATATATATATATATATATATATATATATATATATATATATATATATATATATATATAAATAACCACACACAAGATTTGCTCGTATTTGAATATATGATTTTCTGTATGTTGCCACTCTGTCATGTATAAGACAAAAACATTTTTTTTGATTTGATGATTTTATAATTGCTTGTCGAATCTCCTTCGATGGCTTCCGGGAGCAACGACTTGATCCGAAGTTTAGGAAACCGCCTCAATTTCATGACGTCACAAACCCAGTGCTAAAATATTTTCTTTCAAAGGTAATATTCAGACTTAGTGGATCAGATTAAATTATTGGAAAATAAAAATAAAACAAAATAAAAATTAAAATAAAATAAAATAAAATAAAATAAAATAAAATAATATAAAATATGTTTTTTACTCAAACCTTGCCGAATTTCCAATTTTAACTACATTTTAGAAGATATTAAACCTACACACACAAACGCACGAATGCGCGCAAACACAATTAAAAAAAAAATTCCTACGTCATTGCAAGACATTCTGATGCATAACTAAAATAAAAAGAAATATTTCTACATTTTTCTTTTTTTTATTCATTATAATTTTATTTTAACCTTTTTTTTTAATTTAGAAAAGTTTTTACTCAGATTTACATCAGATGAGAATATTCACGTGACTTGCTTTAATCTTAAAAAGATCAGGGGAGATTACAATTAAATATTATTATTAAAAGTTTCATAGCTCTAAAACTTACTGACACCGTAAATACATTTTGAAATGTTATTTTGCATAAAAGCCAATTAACGAGAGATAGAAGTTTTTCATCGGTGAACTGAAATGTTGTCCAGCACGTATAATTATTTAAAAAGTATTCCGCTCCAAGAATTTTGAAATCTATTATTTCATCGTTAATTATAGTGTGAAGGCTTACGCCTTCACATTATAATGTTTTAATGAACATAAACCTCTGGAAAACAACTGAAAAATAAATAAATAAACAAATAAAATGATATACTAATGAGTAAGAAAAATATTTTTTAAAGAATTTTTTTTAAAACTATTTCTATTGCAATACTTTAATTCTCTAACTTTATTTAGCAAAAAAAAAAAAAAAAAAAAAAAAAACTACTAGCTTTCTATAAAACTTCCACACCAAAAGTTAAGACAAGCTCTTTTGTTTAAAGTTTTTTAAGTTTGAGTTATGATAACATGTCAGAGTTTTATGTCTAAAAACCTAATTTTTGTAAAGAAAAATTCTTCTTAATGTATAATTTGTGTTTTGGAATGAAAATCGCCGAGAAGTTTTCAAAAATAAGATATGCGTAAGAATCAGTAAAGGGTCTTGACCAGACTTGTATAAAACTAAAAACTTTCTACGCACATAAATATTGGGTCAAAAACTTTTTGCAAATTAATTTAATGTTTGATAAAATTACGTGTCATATTATTTTGACGATATGAATAAAAAACAGTAGTTTAAATAATTACCATTTAAATAAAAAATTAATTAATATTAATTAAAGAATAATTATTTTGGTTAAAAAAAATAATAAAGCTAAAAATCCATGATAGCAAGAGCTGAATTCTTATCGAATATTTTGTCAATGCATTTAGAAACAGCCCAATCCTTAATATGTTCGCAAGCGTCTGTAATGTCACAACAAAGTTTTGCATCTTTAAACTTTGAATTGTGCGCAAACAGTAAATATATCGTACATAAAATTAGGGAATATTTTTTAATTTTTTAATATCTTAAAAAAAAAAAAAAAAAAAAAAAAAGTTTCTTTTCTTTCTTTCTTTTTCTTTTTCTTTTCTTTTTTTTTTTTTACCCTGCAAAGTTCCCAATCTTGCAGAAAATTTTCCTTGTACGGCGTGCGTCTATATTATACAACTCTGGTCCTGACGATCTCACCATTTTTGTTTGTCACCAATTGACCAGTTTTGTTTTCACAACTATTTAGGGAAGGTGGCCTAAAATGATCCTAACGGACAAAACGATCCACATATGTTTTCTTCCAGACAGGTCGCACTAACTACAGGGTAACACATAAACTAGTTGTAATAAGTGAAGAAGAAGCAAAAGCGGTATTCAAGCGATCGCAGTATGACGCGTCTGAATAGAATTCTTTGAAAAATTGGGTTTTATAACATCTGTTATAAGATAAGCACTAAGTTTAATATTTATTTAGGTATATAGTCTTTCATGTACAGAAATACGACTTGGTTTACTTAATGGAGTTTGTTGTTAGATGTGAATTACACTTATGTATTGTCATAATTACTTTTATATCCTTTATTTTGCCAATAAAAAACAATTTACAATTATTTTTAAATGAAGGATCATTTTGCCCTTTGGTGTCGGTAAAATGATCCTGTAGACACTTTAAAAAAAAATTATATTTTTCATTACTCAGTTTGGGTTTAAAATATTATTAAAATATGTTTATAATGCAAAATATAGTGTAAAACATACTAGCAAAGGCTCAAAGTTTTATTTAAACAGTTACGTTATTTTTACACAGGTTTTTCCCTTAAGGGGACCATTTTAGGCCACCTTCCCCCATATCATTTATGGCAACAAATCTCACTTTCTTGCCCCAACTGCGTTAGCGCCATTTCAAAAAGCGCGAAAAACGAAGTACAAATATCGCAATAATGAAGACATTGTAACGATATTTCCAATTGGCTTACCTTGATGTGAATGAATTGAAATATAACGCATATAATGTATTGGATTTATTGGATTCATTCATCAATAACATAATAAACTTTAATTAACATTAATATCTTTAGTAAACAAAGTTAGAGAAGTTAAATCATAAGACAATTTCAAGTTTTAATAACAATAATAATAACAGTTCGTAAGAATAAACAGAAAATAAAATAAGTGAATAAAAATATGCCATTATCAGGATAAATCAAACAACGTTACATATTTTTTAATAACAATAATAATAAAAAATAATTCAATATTATTAGCAAAAAACACAGTTCAGTAAATAAACAAATATCATTATAAAGTAAAATCAATCACTATTACATATTTTAATAATGCTAATTACAAACTAGCAATAATAGCAATGATTCAATATTATTAATATAAACACGTGCAGTAAATAAAGAAATTTGGATCGTTCAAGCATCATTATATATTTTGAATAGCATCAATAATAAACTAAGAATAAAAATAATTCAATAATATTAGCAAAAATACAGTTCAACAAATAAACAAATATCATTGAAATATATATATATATATATATATATATATATATATACTAAAATCCAGCAATATTTAATACTTTAAAAATAGTAGTAATTACAAATAACAATAATATTAATAATTCAATATTATTAACAGAAATGTGTTTCACAAATAAAGAAATGCCATTAACAAGTTAAATCCAGTAATTACACAATAATGGCTTTTAAAAAATATTCTGCATCTTTAGGATGATTCTAATGCTTTGTTGTTGTTGTTGTTGCGCTCAGCTAAAAAATATATATTTTCTTCTATAACGTATTATTTTATTTATTTATTTTATTATTATTATTATTATTATTTTTACAAAATTAAAATAAAAAATCTAGGAATGTCGCACAGAAAACCCATTGGTGTCAGAAAACTTTTACAGAAAAAGCACTTGCAAATGAATCGAATCTTACATTTTATTATGTTATGTTTCTCAAAGCTATCACAAAGACGAAAATCGTTAAGATGATTTTTCTTCAACACGATGAATGATGCACCACCTCCCAATTTTAGAACATGTCTTTTACACTGCTTACAGCAGTTTCTGGTGCAGCAAGCAGCAGTTTTCTGCTATGATGGTTAGTGGTATCTGATGTCTTTATGGCTAAATTTTTAATTTACCTGTTATAAATTCTAATGGCTTTATGACTAAATTTATAATTTACCTATTATAAATTGTCTTTATGACTAAATTTATATTTTACCAATTAGAAATTCTGATGTCTTTATGACTAAATTTATAATTTACCTATTACAAATTTTGATATCTTTGTGACTAAATTATTATTTACATACTGGATATTCTTATATATTTATGACTAAATTTTTTATTTACCTGTTATAAATTCTAATGGCTTTATGCCTAAATTTATAATTTATCTACTAGAAATTGTCTTTATGACTAAATTTATAATTTACCTATTAGAAATTCTGATGAATTTATGACTAAATTTATATTTTACCAATTAGAAATTCTGATGAATTTATGACTAAATTTATAATTTACCTATTACAAATTTTGATATCTTTATGACTAAATTATTATTTACATACTGGCTATTCTGATGTATTTATGACTAAATTGTTAATTTGCAAACCAGTCAGAAATTTTCAAATTGTGTCGAAACTGTACGCGATTGATTTTTTGAGCCTTTTTTCTCGAAATCCCTATAAAAAATGAACACTCTTTATTTTAAAGGGGAAAAAATCACTAGGGCTGTGTAATTTTTATATTTTGTTTGTAGTTTAAAAAGCGACTTCTTTCTTCCAGATAATTTTTCTACACCGATTACTTCTTCGATCGTATCTGTAACCAATGCAGCATCTTGCTCCTTGGGGTGGTTGACAGTCGCAACCAAACATATGGCAGATGGGTACACTCTTGCCTTTAGTGCTTTGCAGAACAGCTGACGACATTGCCACAATGAGGCACAAGAAGTAGGTGATGACAATGATGGTATTTTTCATGATATATTTGCTGTAAAAATACGAAAATGTTACGAAAACTATAAAAATATATCAAGCTGCAGAGTAACAATTAAAATAATAGTATAAGTAGCTAAAATAAAAATAATAGACATTCTTTTCTTCATCTTTTTTATTTTATTTTTTCCCTTCTGATAAGTTTGAATAGCCCATTTCGGACAAATATCATATTTTTTAATTGTTTTATTAAGTAACTAGCTGATCCGGTCCCGCTGAGCGTTGCCCGGTCCCGTCAAAAAAAAAAAAAAAACTACGAAAACACTCTAAAAATCGCTACATGAAACCCTTCAATTGGTAACCCTTTCGTCTTTCAGAAAGTAAATAGGGAAATAGACCCCGAAGCGGAAGTAAATTCAATACAACCCCCCCCCCCCCTCAAATGTCTGGGTTATTTGATTCACGGCGGGTCAGTTTTTGGCCAAAATTAAGAAAAGTTACCGTCCGATTTTCACAAAATTTACTTTTTCGGAATAATAATAACAAAAAAAAAAAAAAAAAAAAAAAAAAAAAAAACTATGTATATACCATGAGTTTAGAATCGATACCTCCAATAGTTTTCTTAATACAACAAATAACGAAGCCGGTAAAAGTTAGGTTTAGTAGGTAAACCATTCGTTGTCATCGGCAAAAGATAAATAACCGCTTTTTCGCCGCCACGTACCTTAGTGTTTTATATATATACGAGAGGCTGCTGATAAGTTCCTGGCTTTGATTACTTATAGTTGAAATAGAAAAACAAGTTTAGGCTCATTTGAAAGATTAAAGTCTCAGTATATAACTAACAATATCAGGAGTTTCTGATAATTAGAAGTTTTTCTGTTGCAGGTGAACGCGGAGATGGCAGAGGCACAAGAAAGTTTCACATATTTGGAGTTACGAAGTGTCAGGAAGTTTTTGTTTCTACACGGAAATACAGCAAAGGAAATTCACACTGCGATGTCTCAAACACTGCTACAGAAGTGACCTTCCTATAGCACTGTGAAAACTTGGAAATGTCGTTTTAAGACAGGTCATTTTTCCGTTAAAGATAAGCCCCGCAGTGGGCGTCCTTACACCGCAACTGACACTGCAACAATGCGATGCTCTCCATGAGCTAATTCTTGAATATCGGCGAATATCCGCCAAAAAGATAGCCGAGATACTGGACTTCTCCAAGGAGCGTGTAGAGTATATATTATTACCACGATTCTGGGGCCCTCTGAAAATATGGAACCGGGACACGTGGCCCATGTGCCCCTGTTATAATCAGTCTCTGCTGTTACATTAAATTGTAGTGGACAACGATTATGGGAAATTCGTCGATTTGATTTACGCTTAATAAAAAGCGCAAATTGTGAAATTATTATAGAAATTAACATTTTTGCCCTGTTTTTTTTTTACTATATGACAAGGGAAAGAAGAAAAAGCATTGTGTAAACTATCTATTTAGGATTTCTAAATTGTTTTCGCAACGTATAATCATAAAAGAATTAATATTAAACTTTTAATTGATAAAAGCGTATTTAAAAAAATATACTCTTTACTTTTTAGGGTTTCTTTCATCTCACGATACCCTATTACTCCCGCTCCGTTGTCTGTCCGTCACAGAGCCATTCTCAGAAACTATGTATGTATGTCAAGCTGAATACCAGCTATGAAGCTCAAAATATTAAAATTTGAAAAAATCGTATTATTTTAATAAATAGAGATATAAAACCAAAATTCTAACAGCCTTTTCCTATTAAATTTAAACATTTTTCGTTAAAACAGTTGCCAAAATTTTTAAATCCAAAATGAAATTCTTTCTACAATAATTAATTTTCTATTGAACGATTTCCCCTTTAAAAATCAAAATGAAATAAAAAGTTTCACCAATTGAAAAAAAATATTAATATGAAATCAAAATGATTGACGTCATAGTGGTAATAAAACGGAAAATTTCAAAGATTTATCAATAATACAAGGAGTATAAGTATGTGTATGTATACAAAGCAGATTAATATCATGTCATTAGAGAATTAAAAAGAAAATCTGACGCTATATTGGAAGTTTAACGAATTTTTCAGATGTTTGAGAATAATACAAAGCGAGTATCAATATGAGTAATAGAGAATAGTAAATATATGAGTTTAGGAAACATATTGAATCGTGATAAAAATCTGATTATGGAAATATTCGCATATTTTGACATTTTGAAGGTGTACAACATGTTTAATTTTGAAATTATTTTTTTAAATATCGCATTTAGTCCGCATGACAGATATTATTATCTTCGCCCGTTATCGGGCTGGTTTAGATATTTAAAAAAAAAAACGAAAAAATAGACCGGTAAATTTTTACTTTATAAAAAAACCTGACTTTTTTTTTTTTTTTTTTGTTGCTAAATGAAATTTATTTGGATTTATTAAAGAAAGGATAAAGTGTTTTGAAAGGAATATTAAACGAAACCCTTTGAGCGATCTTCGATTACACTTACCCACTTGTTATTTATACCTGCTGATCCTCCGGTGTTGTTGGAGTCCGAGATAATAATCTTAAATACACTTAAAATCATTGTTGAATTATTGAATATATTTAAACGAAAATTCTTCCAAACAATCCTAATGTTGGGGGCCACACTGCCTTTGGCAGCGTACACCATCGAATTTGTATAATTGTATATTTTTAAATGAAAATCCATCTATACAAACCTAGAGTTGGAGGCCCCACTACCTTATCGCAAGAACTACGCACGCTCCTGTGTATTTCTTATTTTATATTTTTTAGCGAAAGACTTGCCAGCATAACTTACGCCCCTGGTAATAACTCTAAATGTTCCTAAAATCAACTTACACCTCCAGCCTATTTTTATTTTATATTTTTAAACGAAAGACTGCCGTAGCCCAGGCCCGTGAAAACACACCCCTCCCCCTTCTTCCCTCTCCCTCTTCAAAGCTCAGAAAGAAATGTAACTCTTCCTTTCTCAGCGCATATGCAAAACGAGAAATGTTAAAAAATAATGGTTAAGTCTCTGACAAAGAGAGAAAAGTGTGTGTCAGAAAATATTTTTTTTGAAAGTGTTAATATTAATATTTTTTAAAACCAATCAAATTTTAAAAATAAATGTTTGCCGGTAATTTGATATATTTTTTCGGTATTTTGACATTCAGAAAGGACTTTTAAATATTGCAGAAATATCGCTGAAATGGCTGTCGGAATTGTTTTTTGAAAGGGTTAATATTAATATTTGTTCCAATAATTTGCAAAGTCGTAGAGAAGAAGGTATTGAAATTAAGTGGACTTTTTTTATTTTCTCGTATTTTGAAAAGTCGAGAGGATGTGAACATGAAAAGATGGGAGAAAAAAATGCGAAAACGATGTTTTAAAAATAAGTTTTTCCAAAGGGTTAATATTAATATTTTTTTAAACAAATTGTGCTGTTAGAGAGTTTAAAGTACCCCCTAAAAGCGACTGAAATTTGTTTTTCGGTATTTCAAATATACTTAACCTGGTGTGCATTGCGAATAAAAAGAAAAAAACGGGCTAACGGAAGAATGCCTTAAAATTAAGTTATTAATTTATAATTAGGTTGTTTTAAAAATATTAACTTATTTAATTAAGTTAAGGTCAATTTAAGTTAAATAAAATAATATAATAATAATTTAGGAAACAAACATCATACCTCTGGATATAATGTCTAGGATTTTTTACAAATTCATTGCCTCGAGACTATATTTTCACAATCTTGGTGAATACTGGGATGATGATGATGATGATGTTAAAGGGAATTTAAAAACATTTTTTAACATTTTCCAACATAGTTGAAAAGTGTTTATGAATTCTGTTTCTTTACCTGCCGTCTGTCTGTACGTGCTCTAACTCACGTAATTATAGTCAGCTTGGCATGTAATTGATATATGTTATTGAGGTTAACCATAGTATGTCCGGAGTTAAAAATGAAGTTTGTAGCATTTATGGTTACATTACAGAGACGCTCAAAAGTATTCCGATACATTACGGCCAATGAGGGAAAATAGTTTTCAGTGCATTTCAATCATAACGAAATTGATATGCGTCACTGAAGAACACGACATTGTATTTTATATAGAGTATAGAATAAGTAGCAATTATAATTCGTTTACAAGGACACTCATAAGTATTCTGTTCCTTTGTAGCCAATGGGAAAAAAATGTTTTCAGCTTGTGTTAATAATATTATACCGGCAACCAAGTTTTTTTTTTTTTTTTTTTTTTTTAAATCTGGCGACCAAGGTATTTAAATTGCGATTGGTTTTTCTTTTTTTTTTTAGTTTTTCTTTCTTTTTCTTTTTTTTTTCTTCTTTCTTCTTCTTCTTTTTTTTTTTTTTTTTTGTCTAAAAATACTTAAGAAATGAGCACAAATAGCATTTAGGAGAGTTTCTACAGCTCCAGAAATAAATTCTCTAAAAATCACTCAAAACACGAAAAACCGTTAAAATTCCCAGAAAAAATTAAAAATCACAGAGAACACAATTTACTTTATTGAGCTGAAATATAGAACCCTGAGTCCTTTTATAAATATCCAAAAATCGACGAAAAACTCAAAAAATTGTTACAAATTCAAAAAATCGCAGAGGGTAAAATTTACTAATGCTGGGTTAAAAAATTGAAACCGGATTTCTTTTGCGAAGGTCAAAAAACTGTCGCGAAACGCGGGAAAAAAGCTACAAATCACATAAGAAATCGCGAAAAATTTAAAAATCGCAAAAGATAAAATTTAAAATATTTAGTTAAAAGACTAAAACTGGAATCCTTTTACTAATGTTTTAAAATCGCTGCGAAACGTGAAAAAAAAACGCCAAAAATCGCTAAAGAACAGAACAAAATTTACTATATTGGGCTAAAATATTGAAACAGGATTCCTTTAAAGAATGTAAAAAAAATCACTGCGGAATACGAAAAAACAATAAAAATTGCATAAAAAATTACATGAAAAGATCTAATTAAAAAATCCGGTGCTATTCTAAACTATGTAATTAATAATATAATCTAAACTATGCTTGTTATTATTTTTATTCAGTTAATTCTTTAAAAAAATTTGTGCTTTTCGAAAATCAATGATGGGGGAGAGGGAATGGGGAGAGGGAGGGGGGTAATTTGTTTTTCTGGGCGACTAGAATTTTTTGCTGGCTATCAGATTTTATCAAATCTGTAAAAAAAATTCCGGAAGGTTCCGGAAAAAGTGGTGGTATTAAGATGCCGCGGCTTTTTGCTATTACGTTTCACAACAACGCAGTGAAACAATCCAATTTTCAATAATCAACATACTTTATTTACTCACTGTCTTATTTAAGCAATTAAATTTTAAAGTTTCGTATTACAGATAAAATGAAAATTCAAATAATGAAGCATAAAAAGATTTAAATTAGCTATTTACTTTATCGTTTGGTATCCAAACAAAGAATGGCATTTGCTCAGATTGCATTTGCTTCTAATTACTTAGGCAGCTATTTTTTATTCTTCTTTAGTTATCAAAATGGCTAATGGAACATAAAACATGAAGCACTCATGCGCAGAATGTAGTTTACGGAAAAATTGAAACATCTCAAAAATATTACACGAATTATTGCCGTAATTGACGTGGGACATAAAGAAATTCGAAATTCCGGTAAAATATGAGAACTGTTTCAGGATAATTTCCTGAAACGTTTCGAAAATTTTTTACAGTGGGGCGATAACTACTGGATGTAAGTTTTAAAATGTGATATGCATTTAAAAACTTAACTAATTTTTAGTATATTCAGACATATAGAAACCTGTGTAGAGAACATATACAAGAGGTTGCACGATAGAACTCTCACACATTTCCGGCTATGGCCAGTTATTACTGAACATGAATTTTTACTGCGTTGTGTTATGTTTAAAATGTTTAATTAGATATCTCATTTCATTGCAAAGAAAGATGAAATTTCTCAACCAGTATTCTAATAGTGTTGGAAAGTGTTTCATAATCTATGCCGTGGTGCATGATTTTTAGGTGCGTTCGTAATTATATAAATACGTAGCACCTATAATCGTCATCTGATCCGTCCGGCTGTTCGTCTGTCCGCATATATCAGGGCAAAAACTACCCAACCAAATGGTCTCAAATTTAATATATATAATCGTTGCAAAATTTTGTCGAGTCATTTAAATTTTATGAAAATCGAATCAAAACTTTAAAAAAAAATTAATAAAAATATTTATAAAGTAATTTGAATTAAAAAAAAAATCGGTACTTCCTTGTTATAGCAGCTTACGAAGATTAATCGTCAAGCGATCGAAATGTATCGTCAAGTTATCTGACATGTATGACGTTATAGTCATATATGACATATATATGACATTTTATAACCTCTGTGACCAAGTTATAGTCATATATGACGTATATGACATTTTATAACCTCTATGACCAAATTATAGTCACGTTATTCATTCTGTTCAATCATATCATACGTAATTAATTCAATGATATCCCATGATTGGCAATGATTCTAGGTTGCCATGGTGATTGCATCCTATTTAAGATGTAGTCATATTATTTCCGTATGACTGAATTTAAAAACCGTATTCGCATATTAAAATTGTTTAATTATAGCAATCCTATAATCTACAGATCGTTTTTTCGGTAAATGTTTCCGGAGAAATAGATACTGTCTGAAAAAAAAAGTCTAAATATAGATAATAATCAAATTTTAATTGTTTAATAGGTGTATAGCCAACATAGTAAAAAAATACCCAAGCCGGGATTCGAACCCGGGTCATCAGTATAGCGCATTGACGTTCTACCAACAGAACCACTTGGGAACGATGTTCAGCCTGGAACTTTTTCACTATAACATGTTGGCAAGGCTACAAACGCAGCACAAGATGGAATATTTTCCATGAGCCACCAACCCTGGGGCAGACACGAAATCAAAGAAAATCCAGCATCGATAATTGAATAAATTCATATTTAATACTTCGGATTTTTTTTTTCCAGAGAAAATTTCTCACTCCTTGCATTTGTTATAATCAAATTTTAACCTATTAAGCAATTAAAATTTGATTATTATGAATGCAAGGTGTGAGAAATTTTCTCTGGAAAAAAATCCGAAGTTTTAAATATGAATCTAAATATGGATTTCAATTTCTGAAATTTTCAAAGTTCGGCTTAAGTTTCCCATTAGAATTTTCAGCAACTGTCAATAAAAGATAAAATGTTGCCAACTTAAAATGCACTTATTTTATTACGGAAATTAATCATATCATAATAACATATGATGCAATTCATTTCATTGAAATAAGAACAGTACCTCATTTGTCACGTTTGACGTGCAATTTCCAACTTGTTTGTTCTTGTTATATTATTTATCTGTACTTTAATAAATAAATAAATAAATGAATACAGAAAATGTACTTTTCTGGAAGAATGATTCTTACCCCCCCCCCCTTTTAATTTTTAGGATTAGCACAAAAATTAAGGTTAAAAACCATATTTTCACGAATAAAATACATAATAAACCTGATGTTTTACTACTAACTTCTCCAACATAATTAAGAAACATATCAGCCGAATATATGAAAATGAAGCACTTCATCTTTGATTAATAGTTACCCAAATAGTTATTAGACAACAGAGTAAACACACACTTGTTTGCTCAATCTCCTTAATAAATGTACCGTGGCCGGTTTCTCTCCCCTCACTTAATTTCAGAAAATGATACTGCTAAAGCCATCGTATACAGCATCCATAATAAATACGATCACGGCCATATAGTATAGGATTTATCTATCTCTAGCCGCGCATTAAATGCACTTTAAAACCAATAATCGAGATGTATCAAATCCTTTTTACCAATGACTATATTTACTATGTAATAATGAATTCTAAGTTTACGTTTCCATTATTATTATGTAGCAGATGACGATAATTATTACTAATCTTTGTTTTCTGAAGGACATCACTGAAAAAAAAAGACGAATGTTTTTTAATTATAATATAACCACGAACGAAAATATACAATAAGTTTCTTCCGTGTTATCTAAGATTCCGAAAAGCATTCGTTATCCTTAGAAACCTCAAAAACCGATATACAGGGTTATCGAAAAAGGTTGGACAGATTTGAAAAAATCATAACCCTAAAAGTATTTTGCTGTCTTTTCAGTATTATACTATATATTTTCTAGATTTTTTTCCCTACAGTACGTTTTTTTAAAGAAGCCCTAATAATGTAATATAACTGCATGCAAAACTGCTCAATACTATTTAACTATTTTACATGAATAACACACTGGAACATTAATTCAGCATTGTTATTTCTGTGTTAAAAAAAATCTTATTTTAGAAAGTGTGTTTTAAATGCATTAATATAGTGTTCTATTTATAGCGTTCTATAAATTGTGTGTGATGTTTGGAATATGTTGTTAATTTGGGGACAAAGTGTTGCACTGCACAACACTATTGTAAGAACACATTTTCATCTCAACACTATTTACAACGCTTTATTTAGAACAAAAAAATAAGATATGTGTTATATAATATTGCAGTGTTCCATCTGCTCTGGTGAACGGGATTTCATAAACACCTGATAGTTGATATAATCTATTGGGTCTATTTTCTTACAAACTGCACTTTTTAATTTGATGGATGGTTACTTTTATGACTACTGCTTTTATTACATATATGATCTCGTGATTTATGTTTCCCAAGTTTATTTTCAAAAATTTGCGAGAATAGTTTGTTTATCATTGTAGATCTTGATAATGGCGCCGTTTGAGCGTTGAAACATGTCGATCTTTAGATTAAAAGGTTTTTATGTCTTTTTGTGTTCTGTTTGTATCACTTAAGCATTTTTATCTGTATTTTAAATAATGAAATGCATAATTTATTTCAGCGTTTAAGCCTAATAATAGATGAGAGGGTGTAAAAACGGGCACAGGTGTAAATATGGGCACCCCACCCTAAGTAGCTATGGAAGGTGCTGAAGACTGGCGACCAGGACTGTAGATGAGGCATTTGTTGATATGAGATAGCAGAGAGCAGTTGGAACCATTCATTCAAGTAGTGTGGATGCAGCGTGAGTTATTGTGTGAATAAGTGCTTGTTCTGGACTGCAAACTTTTGACAGCTATCTGAAATCGTTATCTTTTCATGCTATTATGATTAGTTTACAATAATTTCACAGTGATATCCGGAAAGCGGAGATCCTAAGCTACTTTTAGAAGCAAGCCTTTAGTCACGCACACCTTAATTTTACAGATGAAAGTGGCCATCTTTCTTCGGTGGGGTTGGTGTAAATATGGGCCCTCATTTAAAGGCGGCCCCTAATTACACCACCTTTTCTCTTAAAAAACATAAATTATTTCAATATTTGTTTTACGTGAAAACAGCAATTACCTACAATATACACATTACCAAATATATTATAAAATAAACCTATAACAAATGCTTTGAGGTAAGAGAACTTTAAAAATACCTTTAATGTAGATAATAATAAATTTATAGGTCATTACAAGGGCATTCCATTATCTATAAATCCTCAAAGCATTCCTTAGTTTTATTTTATAATATATCTGGTAATATGCGTAATCTAACATAATGGCGTAATGCCAGGGGGCAGGGGTGGGAAGACCAAAGGCCTTTCGGAATCATCAGATTACTGTGTCTCCTTTTGGACAGCGATGATGATATCAATCTGGATATCAACGATGGAGATAAGCCAGACTCGAGCGATGCGACTCGCATCTTTTGTGATGGAAAGTTCTCTGAAGACACTCGTGGGGAAGTGTGGGTTAAATGTGTTATGTGCCAAATGTGGGCGCACTTAGATTGTGCCGGGGCTGAAAGAGCCAGTTATGTTTGCGATTTCTGTAAATAATATTTTTCTGTAATAAATAAATTCTCTACAATTGTGTATTGTTTTAGCCTGTTTTAAAACATTTTAAGCTATTTGTTGTGACATTTTTGGAGAGGGACCATATTTGCACCCCATTTTTTCTGGTGCTTTTTTAAAAGCGTTTTGTAAATCTTCGTTTTCGAATCGAAATAATTGATATTAATCATTGCTTTTGCCTCCTATCATTTAGTAAACTTGTTATAGTTGTGAATGAAGGTAAAAAATCTGGAATTTTTCAAAAGGAAAGTCACTTTAAGACAAAAACAAAAAAGGGTGCCCATATTTACTCCTTTTCCTCTAATACTACTAATAACTTATTTTTTAACTAGCTGCCCCGCCCGGCATTGCTCGGGCCCGTGATAATAAAATTAAACAAACGTAAAGTTTGTATAATTTTATATTTTTAACCCGATTTTGTATAAAATTATTTATTTAAAAGTTCTTTGCATGGCGACTGAAAAACCTTTATTTCCACTTTCCGCCGATACGGGCGCATTCTGATAAAAACGAACCTCCGACACGCGTTCCAGCTGCCGGCAGCGTACACGCTGCAAACTATTTTAGTTCCACTTTCCGCCGCTAGAGGGCGCACCCTGTTCCAAAGAAACCACCTTCCGAACGAAACTCCAAATCGTGTCGTCGCTGACTCCGGCACCGTATAGCTAGCATCCTGCGCACGCGCTCAAAATCCTTTAGTTCAGATTTCCACCGCCAGGGGACGCAATTTGTTCCATACGAACATCCAACACGGGTACCCGTTGTATAAAGGGAGATGAATGAACCAATTACCGTCGAAATCAGCCCCATAGAACTCTAGAAAATAATACGCCGCCTGGTGGTGGAAGGTGGAACTAAAATCTGTAACACGAACGAAAACCAAGTCGAATCATCCAACGGCCGTTATGATCTGTGCCCATAGAGTGCCCGAGATAAGAATGCACAGTTAGATAAAGAAACTTGTAGGATTGCCCGCCAGGGGGCACTTGGTCAAGTGCACAAGAACAATTCATTTACTTTGATTCTTGGTATCCATCAGGTATTCAGGGTTGTGTACTTTTATTAGAAACATAAATTTAATTTTTACGAAAATCGGTATTTGAAATTTCCTGTATTCTCTATACATAACATTTATAAAACGCTATGTTAGAAGCTAAAAATGTTAAATTTCTTAAATGGAATTTATTTTATGTAAATCAGAGCAAGGCGTTAACCCCCCTCCCTCCACATATCCGCAAATATAACGAATAATTTGTTCAAGAAAACCACCTTGACCTACATTAACGCGATCATTTAAAAAATAATTACAATTTTCTGTTAATTAGAACCTAACGATGACGCTACGCTAAAATAGCCGGCAGTTGACAGCCCTTCCCATCCTCAATTTCAGATCTATAACTTAATTAGTTATCTAAATTTTTGTTCATTAGTAAAATTGGCAATTATTTCCTTTCCTTTTCGCAAACTAAATGGAGGGATCGGCCAGAGAAGTTCCTCTTTGTTCCTCTTTGAGAGCCCCTCTTTGTAGTTCAGTTTTTAATGAAAGCAGATCCCTGTCTGAAACTTACTCGGATTTTTTTCACTGGCGCCGGCAGATTTTTGGCAGTTTTTTGCATAAATTAAGAAAAATTACCGGCCGAATTTTTCAAAAATCGCATAGTCGGATGCAATTTTTTTTCCCATATGCTCAGAAATTTTCAAATTGATATCTTAAAAATTTTTGTTAAAATTCGCTAATTAGTAAAATATCTTCGAATTTGTTCATTTCCGGTTGCAAATCCAATGCGCCAGTTCTTTTCTTTAGTCATTTTGATTTAAAAGATGGCATTTTCGATACGATGTTTAATGAGATTATAATTTATATGATGGGTAATTATCAAAATATTAAAATTCTGAGGTTCAGGTGCACATGACCAGACCTTGGACTATCCACACCTAAATTTTCAGACTTCTAGGTGGGCTAGATTTTGCTAACCATCGCAGACAAACAAAAAAACACACACACACAGAGCGAAACTTTCTTTTATTAATATAGATTGGTTGAATTTTAATAATTTATATTTCACTCACCACTAATTGGAACTTGACAAAAATTTATTTCCGCTTTTTTCACATGCTGAACTTAAAAATATAATAAAATTACGGCGTTTCTTACTTTAACAATTAAGATTTAAATTCAGTTTGTAGCTGACCCCTTCTAATATACGTATTTTTTTAAAGATCTTTTTGCAAATCAAAACGTTACTTTTTTCCCTGAATCAATTCAAACTAAAGTTATAGTTTCCCGTTTGACTTTCATTTGTTTTCTTTTTCTTCTTTCCCATATTGTAATATACGTCGAGTATCACTAACAAAAGTTCACCGGTAAATGTCGTCTAATAACTAAAATGTCTCTATTTTAATAGAAATAAATCATTCTATCCTTTAAAACTTATCCAAAAACATGAAATTTTTTCAAAAACCCCGATATATCTGAATACAATCTATAATTTCCATATGACACGAGTCCACCGTCGATATCTTAAAAATGATACGTCGGTATAGCTTTAAATGAACATAGCAGTTATTATTTGTAATAACATCGTAACATATTTCAAATCTGTTATGAAAAATAAAAAAATCAAAATCCAGAAAAATTGATCATTATTTTTTGTTATAACTCAAAAAAGTTTTATTTGTTTTTCGGGTACAGTTTTAGAGAATTTAATTTCCTTTATTTAAAAATAAAGTAAATTTTTTAAGTTGTTTAAAAGTTATTTTGGCAAAACCGCTGAAAAAAAGTTTTTTGAGATAATTGAGTTTAAAGTTTTAGACACTATTATTTCTAATTAAATGTTATTTATCCTAATTATCATTAATATGACCGTATTATTTCTTTTATAGGACCGACTGTACAAAATTATTAATGATTGAAATATTAAATTGATATAACATATTTTAAAGTATTAAAACTATCTTAAATTTATTTTAAGATTTTCCCATTTAATTTACTATATTTCGTCTTTTAAATATTTTTATTCGGTTTCCCCTTTCCAAACTCTAATGATCTCAATGCATATAAATTTTTTATTATTTTCTTCTTTCCATTTAAAAATTTTTGATCCGTTGCTTGTAATTGTTTCCCATTTCAATACATTCAATTCCAAAGTTCTCTTTCAGCCCAGAACTTTCGAGGAGTTTCTAGAACTTTTTTCGCGCCTTTTTGGGAACCGAATTACTCAGTTTAGTTAAGTCGATTTTAGACTGCAGCTCTCTCCGATATTCAAGGCATCAGACTGGTTGATGTCTTCACCTGTACTGCGATATTGTAACTTTGCGCCATTTTCTTTAAATACTTGCCAGGACCTCGCCTTAGACCAGATTTTTTTCTGTTAGTGAAAGTTATAGAAATTACGGAAGTTTATTGTCTTGAATTTTTACTTGGAACAGTTAATAATGTAAAAAAGATGTAACATCTTTTAGAGTTATAAACTAACAATTATTGTAAGGTCGGATGAGATTTTTAGTGGAATAATTTTTGCTGGAGAGAGTCTTCCTTTAGAGATGAAATGGAAATATAAAAGATGTCGATTTATTATCTGGCTGTTCATTCTCTGTGTTCGAGGAATCTTTATAATAGTTTGAATCCATTTATTGCCATGTCTTGCCTACACTTTTGAAAAAAAAATTATTCAAGATTGGTTCTGATCATCATGATATAAACCTTATATCACGGAATGTCGTGAAATAAGTCTGATGGTTGCTGTGCGGAGGTTTCGTACTAGTTGTGCGAACTTAGAACAAATGGACTGTATATAAAACTATAGTATTTATTTAGTTAATAAATACGATGAAGAGAAAGACAGCAACGGCGGCTTGTTCCCACGGAGTTCCGAGCACACCTGCTCACACACAAGGTTACATTAACGGGTTGCCAGAAACAAAAAAGAGGGGCGGGGGAATGTTCCATCATCGCCAATAGATACGGAACATCCCGCCCGGCGTTGAAATATTACAAGTACTTCAATATATAACAAATGTAACACAGATAATAAAGAAAACAACATGATACAATTATAAGCAATTAAAACCATCACAATAAATATACAATTAATAATAATAATAATAAAAAAATATTAAATAGTTACTGAGCATTAATTTCATTATCTATCATGGGCAAAATACTAATTTTAGATACAGATCTTTTAAAAATGCCCTTCGCGGTTCGTACCTCTACTACTCTGACATGTTCGTCAGCATCTGGGATTACTTTAGTAATACGGCCTAGAGACCAAGTGCAAATAGGAAGTTGTGATTCCTTTACTAATACCAACATACCTGGCAAAATATTTGGCTTTTTGAATAGCCATTTGTTTCGTTGTTGTAAGTAACTAAGATAATTATTCTACCAACGCTTCCATATAATTTGCACCATTTTTTGTGTTCTTTGCCATTTGTTTAACAAGTTATCCTTTACCTCAATTAAATTTGGTTCTGGAAGCGCATTAAGCGGTCTTCCTATGAGGAAGTGACCAGGAGTCAATACTTCAAAACTGGCGGCATCTGTCGACAAAGGAAAAAGTGGCCGCGAATTTAATATGCCCTCGATTTGTGCAATTACCGTTAGAAATTCCTCTAACGTTAAATGAGCTGAACCCACTACTCTCTTAAAATGGTATTTAAATGCTTTAACTCCCGCTTCCCAAAGGCCACCGAAGTTGGGTGCTCTAGGAGGAGAAAATTTCCAGCAGATGCCCTCTGATGCCAAAAGGTTAGATATTTCTTCGCTATTCATAAGTTTTCGTAGACGCTTAAGTTCTGCTGAAGCCCCAACAAAATTTGTAGCGTTGTCGCTAAAAATTGTTGAACTTTTCCGACGACGAGAGAAAAATCGCTTTAAAGTAGCAATTATTGCTTCAGATGTTAAGTCTGAAACAAAATCTAAGTGTACAGCCTTAGTGACCAGACATACAAATATAGTTACATAGATTTTTTGGAGGGTACCCTTTCTCTGGCCCTTGTATTTTATTTCAAAGGGTCCACATAGATCTAATCCGACATTAGAAAAGGGAGAGATAGGTATTACTCTCTCAGGAGGGAGATCCCCCATCAGCTGGTTAGCCATTATGGGCTTAACTTTGAAGCATTGTACACATTCATGCACAACCTTACGTGCAATGTTTCTGCCGCTAAGTGGCCAATATTTTAGACGTACAGCATTCAAAAGAGCCTGGGGTCCTACATGAAAATCACGAAGATGATAGTATTAAAAAATAAGTTTAGTTAACCTATCCCTTTGCTGGCAAAACTATGGGATATTTGCTTTTATAATTTATGTTCGCATGTGAGAGTCTCCCACCTACTCTGATTAGTTCATTACAATCTAAAAAAGGATTCAGAAATTTTAACTTACTTGCAGGAGGGACTGAAGAACCTTTTTTCAAGGCATCAATTTCATGTGTAAAATACTTTACCTGAATGTATTTCAATAAGTAAATTTCCGATTTCTGGATCTCGTTGGCAGAAAGAGGACCCTTTAATTTATCGCGCTCCTTACAATTTCTAATAAATCTATAAATAAAGGCTAGAATTCTAATTAATTTCAAAAAATTATTGGTTAAATTAAATAAATCATTCATAAAATTAGAGTCATTAATGTTAAAAAGAGTCATTTTAGCAGGAGGTTTCAGTTCATTTACATATAAATTGTCATACAGAATATCTGGATTACGCATAGTCTCTAAAGATTGTTCACTAACAGTTGAAAGTTGTGGACCTTGCCACCACAGTTCACTAGCAACAAGAGCTTTTACGTCAAGTCCTCTAGAAACCTTGTCAGCTGGATTGCTCTCGGATGGAATGTAAGACCACTTATAGTTTTTTGATAACTGCTGAATTTGCGACACTTTGTTGCACACAAATGTCTTTAACAAATTTGGAGGAGTTTCAATCCACGCTAGTGCTATAGTTGAATCAGAGAACAATTGGACGGAGTCGAGAGGTTGTTTTAAGGCCTCTAAGACCTTGTTAGTCAATTTTGTGAGAAGAAGACATGCAGCTAATTCCAATCTAGGAATTGTCATTACTTTCGTCGGAGCAACACGGGATTTGCTGCAAAGAAGTTGACTAGATAGTTCATTAGTGTTAGAGATAGTTTGAATATATATGACTGCACCGTACGCCTTAGAAGAAGCATCTGCGTAACCGTTCAGCACCACAGATTTAACGTTCACTTTTAAGAAACACCTTGGCACTATAGCCACAGTTGTTGCATGAAGATTTTTGCCTTTGCTATCACCGGTCCAAGTAGACCAAGGGGGTCATAGATACGAGCTATTTGTGAAAGGACATCTCTTTTAGTAAAGTTTTGTTTTCACTTATGTTTACCTTGTAAGTAAATGTATCACTGAAGCTATTCCATAGCATTCCTAAAGTTTTTGTCACAATTTCCTCGGAATTTCTGTCAAGGGGCAATATTTCCTGATCCTTAAACTGTACTCCATTGGAGCACCATTTGTGCAAGCTCATGCCTCCTCTTTGGAGAAGTTGCGTTAATTCTCGCTGAATTAATTGCATCTGGGTTAAATCTGAAGCACCAGACAAGCAATCATCCATGTAGAAATCATTTAATAAAATATTCGAAGCCAATGGGAAGTCCCTTTTTTCATCCAAAGCAAGTTGTTGCAAAGTTTTGGTTGCTAGATATGGGGCGCAGGCGGTCCCGTAGGTAACGGTTGAGAGTTGGAAAACTTTGACAGGCGATGACTTATTGTTCTTCCAGAGAATTTTTAGGAATTTATGCTGTGACGGGTTAATTTCTATCATTCTAAACATTTGTTTGATATCTGCCGTGAATGCGTAAATGTGCTTTCTAAATCTTACTAATATTGAAAAGAAATCTTCCTGAAGCAACCCTCCCTTATATAACATATCATTTAAAGATTTTCCAGTTGTTGATTTTGCACTTGCGTCAAAAACGACGCGCAGTTTGGTAGTTTTGTTTGATGGTCGCAGGATTCCGTTATGAGGTAAATAAAAACCGTCTTCAAAATCACTATTTTCCTCTATTTCATGCATATGCTTCAAATACTTATATTCATTTAGAAAATCTATGTACAAATTTTTCATTGTTGGATCACGCTCTAAACGTTGCCACAAATAATCTAATCTTTTAGATGCGTATTTTTTTGAATTTCCTAAATTAGTTTCAGAAATTTCTGGTTTGAACGGTATTTCAACTACGTATCTCCCATCCTCCTTTCTAAAATGCGTTTTATCCAAATGTTGATTACAATATGTTAATTCATCACTGCTGCACGGCTTTAAATCATCAACATTATCTATTTCCCAAAATGAGGTCAAGGTCTTATTGAGTGTTTCTAGATTTTTTGTTAGAAAACAATGGGTTTCATTATGCTTTATATTATTATCATAAACACTACCAGATACCAGATATCCAAAACAAGTTGATTGCAGAATTAAATTATCTTTCAGTTTTATTTGATCAGCATTTAAAAATTCGAAAAACAATTCCGCACTCAGAAGTATATCTATTTTTTGCGGAATGAAGAATTCAGGGTCCGCCAATTTTATGTTTTGTGGAATGCTCAAATTAGAAATGCTTATCTTTCTAGACGGACTGAAATTTGTTATTGTCGGAGTGATCAGACAATCAATATTCCATTGAGAATCCCCGCTTTTATTAGATAGGCAAACTGCAGTTTTCGCCTTTATATTTATTGTTGAATCATTCAAACCCGCAATCGGTATATGAATTTTTTTTTCTTTAATCCCAACAAAGTTGCTGCGTGAAATGAGATAAAATTACTTTCTGACGCAGAGTCCAAAATGCCACGTAACGGTCTTTTAACCCCATTAGAATCTGTAATATAAATTATCGCCGTGTTTATCAAAACGGATTTATTGTTTCCATGAGAAAAAAACGAATGTTTGGGAGTATCGTTTTCAGAATTCTCTCTTTGCGTAAAGGCCGTCGCCGCTGTGTCTGCGACGCTTGATCTGACCTCGTAATGATCAGCTTGTGGCGCTGAATATTTATGTAGGGAAGTATGATGAAATTTTGATTAGCAAACAAAGCAAGTATTTTTTAAATCACACGATGATAATAAATGTGAAGAATTAAGACAGTTAAAACAAAGTTTGTTTTTCTTGACAATATTTATTCTATCTGCTAATTTCATAATCTTATATTTTTCGCAATGGTCCAATGGGTGGATTTCAGAGCATAGACTGCACTTTTTATTCTGTGTTTTATCAGATTTCATGAATAAAGACTTAGAACGGTCAGAGTTAGAATTGAATTTTGAAGAAGAACTAGCACTGATGCTATTTAAGATTTGACATCTTCGTTCTAAGAATTCGAGAAATTCATCAAAGTTAGGAACTTCGTTATCTTTTAACGTGAGCTCATATTGTTTACGAGTGTCTCGATCAAGTTTGTCTAAACGTATATTTAATAATATGGCGTTAGAGAATGTATCTCTTTCAAAGTCTAAAACTTTAAGGGCTCTAAGTTCTTTCTAACACTATCTAATAAATTTCGAAGATCTTTTGCGGATTCATGTCTGATTGGGTACAAGTTGAGAATATTTTTTATATGACAATCTACTATTCTTCTTTTGTTCTCATACCGTTGTTCTAATGCACTAAAGAGAGACGTATAACTATCGTCTGGGGTTTGTATGCTTTTGGGTTCCCCCAATAAAGCCCCACGAAGATAGAAAAGCTTTTCATTGTCGTTCAAATCAGAATTTTCAGTAATGAGCGTATTAAAGGCCGTTTTAAAAATGCTCCACTCCTCAATTTTTCCAGTAAAAACCGGTAATGGAATTTTGGGCAGTTTTATAATTGCTTTATGATTATTAACACTTATATCATTACTTGAAGAAGCGCTAACATTAGATTCACAATAAAATTTCTTAATAGAGGTTTTAAGACTTACCTCTATTGTTCTAATGTCCTCATCCAGCAGAGACAGTTGCTCCTCTGTTTGTTCAAAATCGTCCTCTTTCACGATTTTATAATAATCCTCCTTGATAACTTCGAACTTTTCTTGTATTCTAGTTAAACACTCCAAATGAGACTGCCATTCAGCTATTTCGAAAGTATTTTCGTTAATCGCTTTGGATATTTTGGTGAGCTGAGACTTGATGTTACCGCGCTTTCGATTTAGAGTCGTAACTGCTGCCTCCGACATACTGTTGATCTTCTTGTTGAAGATAAAGAAATCACAAGTTTTTCGTTAAACACTGAAGATGCGCTGATTACCTCCGGGTCGCTTAGGACCAAAAAATGTGCGGAGGTTTCGTACTAGTTGTACGAACTTAGAACAAATGGACTGTATATAAAACTATAGTATTTATTTAGTTAATAAATACGATGAAGAGAAAGACAGCAACGGCGGCTTGTTCCCACCGAGTTCCGAGCACACACAAGGTTACATTAATGGGTTGCCAGAAACAAAAAAGAGGGGGGGAAATGTTCCATCGCCAATCGATACGGAACAGTTGCTATTAATCAAACTTCAGAAATTTTCCAGTTATTTATAATACATCTCTGCAGCGTCATCTTTTGCGGGGATAATTGTAATTAGTGGAACCGTTACACACACACACACACACACACACACACACACACACACACACACACACACACACACACACACACACACACACACACACATATATATATATATATATATATATACATATAACAAATAATAATAAAATACTTTTCGTCATTTCAAACTTTCCTGGTCCCCTTTAGAGATATTTGAATGAAAACGTATTTTTCATTCAGAAAACTGAAACTTTTATTTTAATTATATTAATATTAATTTAATATTAATTTAATATTAAGTTAATATTAATTTAAAACCACGTTATTTAGAAAATGTACTTTTGCATAATTTCATTTGTGTAATTTTCAATATAAATGTAACTTCTTACTTATTATATGAAATTTAATAAAGTTATTTTATTCAAAGTACTACACTGTGATTATTACTAAACTTTAATTGTAAGATATTTCGCGAAATGTTCTATTCCGTCGATGTTTTTTGAGCGCAGCTTGATTCTATCGAATTGCTGGAGGAAATCTCGCTGTTATAAGGTTCCAATTTTATTTAAAATATTGCTACTTAAAAAAATAAATAAATCATTAAATAAAAAAACAATCATTTGTAGTTTACAGGTTGAAACAGTTTATCTTAAAAATCTATCGTAGATAACAAAAGAAACAACAACTGTTTTAAGAAGAATAACAAACTTTTTCGCGTGGAACGAAATCCAAAGACGCCATTTACTTAATTCAGATTCAACTCTTTTTCCTTCTTATGTTTTAATACATTATTCGTCGACATGCATTGACTTGTTGCTGGATAGTTTAAATGCTTCTATAAAGTTTAGAGATTTGCTTACGTATAAATTGTTTGTTTTTTTCTTGTTTTTGTTTACTACCCTAATTTTACCATTGTCGTGTATATTGAAAAAAAAAAAAAGACAAATGTTTCTTAATCTAGGAAAATATAATATATCCACGAACGAAAATATACAATAACCTCTTCCAAGTTACACTGCAAAAAAAAAGTGTTGATTTTACAGTATAATGCTGGCATCCCAGCTTCCAGTATTATACCGTAAAATTAACAGTAATAAACAGTAAAACAAGCAGTAATATTAAAAAAAGGTTGGATAAACTTAAAGAAGAGGCTAGTGAAACGCCAAGACAAAGAGTTTTTGTATCGCGAACGAAGAGTGTAATCCATTTATGGAATCAAAAATACAACTGTCTCATTCCAAGCCGAGCGTGGTTTTTACTCATAACTTTAACAGTAATGAAGATATTGTAACAGCATTTTTAACAGACTTACTTTTCTTTCTGTAAAATGTGTTGAGAAGTGCTGGAAGTACATTGTAATTCAGCCCGTGACTCCACATAAACTGACAAATACATTCCAAAGTATGGTTCGTCTAACTCAGTGTTGTTTAGACATGAGTGGTGGTCATTTCACGAACTTCTCGTTCTGTCGTCCTATTTCACACAAATCGAAACGAGTGTTTAAAATTTTCGATAAAATATCTTCAATATTGTTAAAATTATGAACGAAAATCTACGTTCGGCTTCTGGTGAGATACCCTGTATTTTTTATTCAACAAGTGGATTGCGATTTTGGTTTCATATAGTATAAAAGTTGTTTTTGTAGTGTGCTCTATAGCACCGCCTAAAATTTGTTTAATCTCTTTTGAATCATCCTGTATATTGCAGAAAAACGTGTTATTCTGTGTTTTTTAAGATTTTTATTCGACTGCTAAAAGAAAAAATAATAATCCATAAAACAAACGAAATTTTGCTGGCATTACAGCAGACAGCTACCAACCCCCCCCCCCCCATGCACACACTCCTCTTACTTTTTTTTCTTGGAATATATAGACGGCAGCTGCATTTTATTTGATATTTATTATTTTATTTAAAATTTTACTTCTATTTTCTTTTCAATCATTATATGACGCATTTTAAATAGAACATTTCAAAGGACCTTTCTTTTTGTATTTTTGTATTTATTTTATTTTACTTTTACTTTTTTATTTTTTTAAGCTTTTATCGGAGAAAATTGCAGCAAACCCCTCTGGATAAAGAAGTGAAGAACTAATGAAAATTTTAAATAAGTATAAAATTTATTTAATGTTACTTTTGCATGTTCAAGACCCTTATATAAGATCTCTGGTTTGGGGGACACAATCTCTTTCCACAATATTCCGCCATTTCTTTCTCTCTCGCTTTTTTCTTTTTTAATTACTTTAACATTTTACTAATTTATGTTTGTCTTTTTTTCTAAATTCTGATGAATAGGAAATTTTCTTTCCAGGAATTCTTTCAATAATGATATATTGCCAAAACAGCTAAAATGATAGTGCATATATACAGTGTCTCACATAAGTGATGGGACACTTGTGCTTTACAAAAGGAAACTAATCAAATAAATTAAAAAAACATGTACACATTTTTTTTTGTGGGTGTGTTTCATACTTAAATTTAGTAAAGATTATTACATAACATACATTTTGTCAAAATATTAAAATATTAATTTAATAAAAATACAAATGTTTAGAACGGAGCAAAAAATAGCTCACATAAGTGATGGGACACCATTATATATGCAACAAAAATCGCCTGAAATAAGCAATAAAAATATTTTTTGGGGTTTTATTTTTACTTAAAAGCAATTGGCAATAATTTATAAAATCGTCTGCAGTATTTCTCTCCAGTTTGTTTTGGAATTTTTGTGTTTTTTAGCTCTGTGTAGTCATGAATGCTAAACGAAAAGAAACTTCGCCTGAAATTCGAAAATTAGTTATTAATTTGCATATTGAACGTGGAAAATCTATTAGAAAAACTGCTGAAACAGTTAACTTGAGTCGTTCAACAGTTTTCAATATCATTAAACGATATAAAAAGAATCATATGATTCAGGATAAAAGAAGACCTGGCTGACCATCAAAGCTATCCAATGGAATAAAGCGAATTATCGTTCGAAATATTAAAAAAAATCCAAGAATTAGTGCTTCAAAAGTTGCTGCTGATTTACAAGCATTATATGGAATAATTGTTAATCCTGAAACTATTAGAAGGGTAATTCGATCTGCTGGATATCACGGTAGAGTAGCCAGGAAAAAATTCTTCGTAAGTGAAAAGAATAGAAAACTCAGACTAGCTTTCGCAAAATCCAACATAAATAAGAATTCTGATTACTGGAATAAAGTTATATTTGCTGATGAGAGTAAATTTAATATATTTGGTTCTGACGGTAGAATCTTGGTGTGGAGAAAACCCAGGGAAGAACTTCGCAAACAGAACTTGGTACCAACAGTAAAACATGGTGGAGGAGGAGTTATGGTATGGGGGTGTATGTCGTCCGCTGGAGTTGGTAATTTTGTTTTTATTGACAGTATAATGGATCAGTACAAGTATATTGATATTTTAAAGCAAAATTTGAAATCTTCAGCACGAAAATTGAACCTTCATAACGATTTTAAATTCTACCAGGACAATGACCCCAAGCACACTGCTCTGAACGTTAGACTCTGGCTGCTATATAACTGTCCTGAAATAATAAAAACACCACCACAATCTCCAGACTTAAATCCCATAGAGAATATTTGGCAAGAATTGGAATCAAGAATTCGCAAACACACCATTTCTTCAAAACAACAACTAAAATCGGTGCTTCAAGAAGAATGGGGTAAAATCACTCCAGAAATCACAAAAAAAATAGTCGAATCCATCCCAAAAAGATTAAATCATGTTTTAAAAGTAAAAGGAAATCCAACAAAATATTAAAACCTTTAAAAAAGTAAAATTTGTGGATAAATATTTGATGGAAAAGTAAGTGTCCCATCACTTATGTGAGCCATTTTTTGCTCCGTTCTGAACAATTGTATTTTTACTAAATTAATATTTTAATATTTTGACAAAATGTATGTTATGTAATAATTGTTACTAACTTTAAATATGAAACACACCCAAAAAATTTTTGCACATGTTTGTTTATTTATTTTATTGCAGTTTCTTTTTATAAAGCACACGTGTCCCATCACTTTTGTGAGACACTGTAAGTATTTAAAGCTTTGCTAAGATGATTGCCTTATTTTTTGTTCATTAAAAAAGGTAACAAACTGCTAGCAAATGCGTTGAAAAAATATTTTATTTCGTTTTTTAAAACATTATTTTCATATTAAAACGTTACTCAAACGTTTATGTTTAAAGTCTCTTACCTAAGAATTCATTGGACTCGCAGATGATAAAATTTTAATTTCCCTGCATCCAGCCAAAAATGCGTGCCTCCATGGTAACTCTATAACAATTAATATCTCTCTCAACTCAACAAGAAAGTCTGTTTCACCGTTTGAAAATTACGCTTGATTTCGTAAACATTCGCCTTAGGCAAGATCATTCGAACAAAAACCGGGAAAAATGGGAGGAGAATTTTTTTTTTTTTTAAATTAATACAACTGCCTATAAATCACTTGAGGGTTAGAATTTAAAACGCTGTTTACTATTTAAGAATGTTTGAAATGAAGTTTTTGATTTAATTTTACTTACAAAACTAGCGAACAATTTATTAGCATTCAGTATTTTGTATTTCAATGTAAATATTTACGCTGGTGATATTCATTATATTTTTTCTCGTTACATTCCGCAAACACATTTAAGAAAAAATATTCCTTAAGATTTAAATGTGTTGTGCATGATGCTAATTACTAGGTTTACTGTATAGTTAAAAAATTAGAATAAATAAATAAATTACTATAATTTAAGTATATAAAAGATTTTCCCCCCTTTTCAAAGCGAACAAACAAACAGAAAACACATTAAATAAGCTATTTTGTAGTTCAAAGACAATTAAATGCTTTTATATATGAAAACCTCTCTAAAAAGTTTATTTTTTTTAGTAGAATTTTTAAATCTATTTGCTCAAAAAGCAGGTTTTATAACAAAGCATCAATGGCCCCGCAGACGATAAAATTTTGAGTTACAAACAGCCACTAACGCTTCTATAGTAACTCTACTCTAAAACAACAGCATGTTTTTTTTTTTTAAATATTTCATTTTAGTACATTTTTATATTAAAAAGCCTTACTCAAGATCATACATGAAAAGCTGGCTTTTAACTCATTCATTGGTCTCGCAGACGATAAAATTTCGAATTCTTCTGCAGATTCAACCAATAATACTTGCCGCCATGGCAACAGTAAAACAATTAGAATTCCCTCAATTCCACAGGAAAGTGTGATTCACCGTTTGAAAATTACATCCGATTTCACAACAATCACAAAGATAATTTGAATGGATGCGAAGAAAATTCGAAGAGAAAACTGTTTTAAATTAACGCAACTGCTTATAAATCAGATTCAGGCTGGAATTTAAAACGATGCTTGTGATTTAAGAACGCTCTTAATAGAGATTTTTTTTTTCCCGAATTGATTACATAGCCGTTAACTTTTACGCTTTTTTCTTACCACTATATATTTTTAAAACAAAAAAATGCCTTATTCAATGGAGAAATTCTACGATTAAATCAGGCAAAATTTACAATTAAAAAATAGTGGTATTAAAAAAGAGTTAAAGCTGGAAGCTATGCTATTAGTATACAATTTATTAGCATACATTATTATCATGCATATTCAGTGTAAATATTTACACTGGCGAAATAGGTTATTTATTTTTTGGTATTCTTTAGCTATTTAAATGAGGAATGTGTAAAACATACGGGTTTTTGGAGAGAATTTACATTTTTGTGATTAAAAAATTAGATTAAATAAAGCTATAATAATAATAAATGTCTCGGGTAAACGTGCCAGCATTGGACAATTAAGGAATTTCTTTAAAAATTATTTTTCAATTAATAGTTATAATTATTGTATACCAGTGTTTTTAATATTATATTAATACATCAACAGTATTTAAACAATCTCGTAGTCACATTTCCCACTGTGAATTAAAAATTAATTGTAATAACAAAAATAAATCAAAAGATCCCAAATTCCAGTAATGGACATAAATTATTACAGTAATGAACATTATTCCAGTAATGGATACTCTACCAAAAATTACAGATAATTGTTTTTAGGAGTGTACTTAGAATTAAAACTTCATGAAAGCATAATAAAACAAAATGATCATTTTCAAAAACTTCGACAATGAAGATATCAATAATTAATAAAACATCTATGATAATAAATAGTTGTTCAGATAAATTATTGTAATTATCAGAAGAACAATACTTTAATTATTTTAGATAGGAGATTTAAAATACTGAATTTCAGAGAATTACATTTGCAAATTTATTGAGAAAATGAGGAGGAGGGAAAAAAAAAAAAAAAAAAAAATGCTTTGGGGTATCAGCGCAATGGGATCGTATTTCCCGTTATATTTCTTAATAGTTAAATTTACTGTAAGTGCTTGATGGGTATATTACTTATAGTAATTAGTAATACAAATATGAAAAAAAACTGGTTAAATTTATATACTACAAAATAAAACTGCATAACTGAGATTTGAAGTCCCTGATTTGCAGACGATACTACATTATTACTATAAATTTAATTAGTATTTATAGTAGTATTTTTTAAGTGCAGAGTTGAATGAGTTCTGATTCAAAACTCATCATCATTACTTTCTGATCAGAGTAGTATTTTTTATGTGCATTAATTCTGAATTTTCTGAATCTCAGAGATGAATAATCAGACATTGAAGACAGAAAGTAATAGATTTTTATCAACTCGTGTGGCTTAAAAAATGTCTTTATTTGAACGAAAAGGGCTTGAGCCCCACGAACTCCTCTTTTTTCTATGCTTTTGAGTGTTGAACTTTTGAAGTTGACAACATCAGGAGAAATTTTCCCACCATTGCACATACAATGATTTTTTACTGTGAAACACTCTTCTCCTTCGGCAAATAATTTTTGCAAAGAAGCGAATTCAGTTTTTTGGCACATTGTTATTATTATTATTTTAGATATTGACGTACCAGTTTTTCTATGTATCATCTGTAAGACGCCATTGCTTGAAAAATATCAAGTGGAAATCAGCGATATATTTGCGAAAAAGTTACATATGTACTTTAGGAGAAATCTTCCCAGCAATGTCCACCCATACCCATCTTTCCCTGTACAACACCTTTCTCCTTCACAATGTTGTTTTTGTAAAGCAGCGAATACGTTTGTTTGTGCACATTATTATTATTATCATTATTATTATTTTAGGTATTGACGTACCAGTTTTTCTATGTATCATCTGTAAGGCGCTATTGTTAAAAAAATATCAAGTGGAAATCATCGATATTATTGCAAAAAAGTAACATATCTACTATAGGAGAAATCTTCCCAGCATTGCTCACTCATACCTATATTTTTCTGTAAAACACTTTTCTCCTTCACAAAGTTGTTTTTGTAAAGAAGCGAATAAGTTTTTTGTGCGCAGTATTATATTATTATTATTATTATTATTATTATTATTATTATTATTATTATTATTATTATTATTATTATTATAGATATTGACGTACCAGTTTTTCTATGTATTATCTGTAAGGCGCCATTTCTTGAAAAATATCAAGTGGAAACCAGCGATATATTTGCGAAAAAGTTACATATGTGCTTTAGGAGAAATCTTCCCAGCAATGTCCACCCATACCGATCTTTCCCTGTACAACACCTTTCTTCTTCACAATGTTTTTTTTGTAAAGCAGCGAATAAGTTTTTTTGTGCACATTATTATTATTTTAGGTATTGACGTACCAGTTTTTCTATGTATCATCTGTAAGGTGCTATTGTTTAAAAAATATCAAGTGGAAATCATCGATATTATTGCGAAAAAGTAACATATCTACTATAGGAGAAATTGCCCACTCATATCTATCTTTTCCTGTAAAAGACTTTTCTCCTTCACAAAGTTGTTTCTGTAGAGAAGCGAATAAGTTTTTTTTTTGTGCGCAGTATTATTATTATTATTATTATTATTATTATTATTATTATTATTATTTTAGATATTGACGTACCAGTTTTTCTATGTATTATCTGTAAAGCGCCATTGCTTGAAAAATATCTAGTGGGAATCAGCGATATAGTTGCAAAAACGTTACATATGTACTTTAGGAGAAATCTTCCCAGCATTGTCCAACCATACCAATCTTTCCGTGTACAACACCTTTCTCCTTCACAATGTTATTTTTGTAAAGCAACGAATAAGTTTTTTTGTGCACAATGTTATTATTATCATTATTATTATTTTAGGTATTGACGTACCAGCTTTTCTATGTATAATCTGTAAGGCGCCATTGTTTAAAAATATCAAGTGGAAATCATCGATATTATTGCGAAAAAGTAACATATCTACTATAAGAGAAATCTTCCCAGCATTGCCCACTCATACCTATCTTTTCCTGTAAAACACTTTTCTCCTTCACAAAGCTGTTTTTGTAAAGAAGCGAATGAGTTCTTTTTTTGTGCGCAGTATTATTATATAATTATTATTATTGTTATTATTATTATTATTATTATGATTACTATTATTTTAGATATTGACGTACCAGTTTTTCTATGAAAAAGTCCCAAAAATAAAATCCCAAAAATACACGTCCCAAAAATAAAAAGGGACGTATCTGTAAGGCGCCATTGCTTGAAAAATATCAAGTGGAAATTAGCGATATATTTGCGATAAAGTTACATATGTACTTTAGGAGAAATCTTCCCAGCATTGTCCACCCATACCAATCTTTCCGTGTATAACACCTTTCTCCTGCACAATGTTATTTTTGTAAAGCAACGAATAAGTTTTTTTGTGCACAATGTTATTATTATCATTATTATTATTTTAGGTATTGACGTACCAGTTTTTCTATGTATAATCTGTAAGGTGCTATTGTTTAAAAAATATCTAGTGGAAATCAAAGATATTATTACGAAAAAGTAACATATCTACTATAGGAGAAATCTTCCCAGCATTGCTCACTCATACCTATCTTTTTCTGTAAAACACTTTTCTCCTTCACAAAGTTGTTTTTGTAAAGAAGCGAATAAGTTTTTTTGTGCGCAGTATTATATTATTATTATTATTATTATTATTATTATTATTATTATTATTATTATTATTATTATTATTATTATTATTATTATTATTATTATTATTATTATTATTATTATTATTATTATTTTAGATATTGACGTACCAGTTTTTCTATGTATTATCTGTAAGGCGCCATTGCTTGAAAAATATCAAGTGGAAACCAGCGATATATATGCGAAAAAGTTACATATGTGCTTTAGGAGAAATCTTCCCAGCAATGTCCACCCATACCGATCTTTCCCTGTACAACACCTTTCTTCTTCACAATGTTTTCTTTGTAAAGCAGCGAATAAGTTTTTTTGTGCACATTATTATTATTTTAGGTATTGACGTACCAGTTTTTCTATGTATCAGCTGTAAGGTGCTATTGTTTAAAAAATATCAAATGAAATCATCGATATTATTGCGAAAAAGTAACATATCTACTATAGGAAAAATCTTCCCAGCATTGCCCACTCATATCTATCTTTTCCTGTAAAACACTTTTCTCCTTCACAAAGTTGTTTCTGTAGAGAAGCGAATAAGTTTTTTTTTTTTTGTGCGCAGTATTCTTATATTATTATTATTATTATTATTATTATTATTATTATTATTATTATTATTATTATTATTATTATTATTATTATTATTTTAGATATTGACGTACCAGTTTTTCTATGTATTATCTGTAAAGTGCCATTGCTTGCAAAATATCTAGTGGAAATCAGCGATATAGTTGCGAAAACTTTACATATGTACTTTAGGAGAAATCTTCCCAGCATTGTCCACCCATACCAATGTTTCCGTGTACAACACCTTTCTCCTTCACAATGTTATTTTTGTAAAGCAGCGAATAAGTTTTTTGTGCACATTATTATTATTATCATTATTATTATTTTAGGTATTGACGTACCAGTTTTTCTATGTATAATCTGTAAGGCGCCATTTTTAAAAAAATATCAAGTGGAAGTCATCGATATTATTGCGAAAAAGTAACATATCTACTATAAGAGAAATCTTCCCAGCATTGCCCATTCATACCTATCTTTTCCTGTAAAACACTTTTCTCCTTCACAAAGCTGTTTTTGTAAAGAAGCGAATGAGTTCTTTTTCTGTGAGCAGTATTATTATTATATTATTATTATTATTATTATTATTATTATTATTATTATTATTATTATATGATTACTATTATTTTAGATATTGACGTACCAGTTTTTCTATGTATTATCTGTAAGGTGCCATTGCTTGAAAAATATCAAGTGGAAATTAGCGATATATTTGCGAAAAAGTTACATATGTACTTTAGCAGAAATCTTCCCAGCATTGTCCACCCATACCGATCTTTCCCTGTAAAATACCTTTCTCCTTCACAATGTTGTTTTTGTAAAGTAGCGAATAAGTTTTTTTTTGTACACATTATTATTATTATCATTATTATTATTTTAGGTATTGACGTACCAGTTTGTCTATGTATCACCTGTAAGCCGCCATTGTTTAAAAAATATCAAGTGGAAATCATCGATATTATTGCGAAAAAGTAACATATCTACAATAGGAGAAATCTTCCCAGCATTGCCCACTCATACCTATCTTTTCTTGTAAAACACTTTTCTCCTTCACAAAGCTGTTTTTGTAAAGAAGCGAATGAGTTCTTTTTTTGTGCGCAGTATTATTATATTACTATTATAATTGTTATTATTATTATTATTATTATGATTACTATTATTTTAGATATTGACGTACCAGTTTTTCTATGTATTATCTGTAAGGCGCCATTGCTCGAAAAATATCAAGTGGAAATTAGCGATATATTTGCGAAAAAGTTACATATGTACTTTAGAAGAAATCTTCCCCAGCATTGTCCACCCATACCGATCTTTCCCTGTATAAACTTTTTTACCAAAAATAGAACCGACTTCAAAAACTACTAAAAAGCGAAAAATAAATTTTTTAACCAAAAATAGAACCGACTTCAAAAACTACTACAAAGTAAAAAATAATTTTTTTTAGGTAATAGTTAATAAGAAATTAAATTAAGAGCATTGTATTTACCATGCATATTATTATATTTATGTACATTAATTTGATTTTTTGGAGTCGGTGCCAGCCAAGCCAAGTTAAAGCCATGTTACCATTTTTAAACATTTCATCTGATGTTATAAATGTGTATTCTCAAATGAGATTAGCAACTTATATGTCGACAAACATTGCTTTAGAAATTAGTTAATCATTTAAATCATTGTATTTTCTACCATTTGATGAGTTATATGTATTTTTTTTTATTGTCTCGTGTTTATGTAGATTTAACTTATACGCGTGTTACGATTTATATTGGATATTTTGTTTTGAATTTTGTACTTGGCTTGGCTGGCACCGACTCCAAAAAATCAAATTAATGTACATAAATATAATAATATGCATGGTAAATACAATGCTCTTAATTTAATTTCTTATTAACTATTACCTAAAAAAAATTATTTTTTACTTTGTAGTAGTTTTTGAAGTCGGTTCTATTTTTGGTTAAAAAATTTATTTTTCGCTTTTTAGTAGTTTTTGAAGTCGGTTCTATTTTTGGTAAAAAAGTTTATTTTTCGCTTTTTAGTAGTTTTTGAAGTCGGTTCAATTTTTGGTTAAAAAGTTTATTTTTCGCTTTTTAGTAGTTTTTGAAGTCGGTTCTTTTTTTTTTTTTTTTTTTTTTTTTTTTGGTTAAAAAGTTTATTTATTTATTTATTACTTTAGTGATATCTATATTTATATTAAACCATATTGTTGCTAATATATTTTTTATTTCACGCTAACCTTGGCAGTAGACTCGATTACGGAAGATTAGAATTTTATCATTATTCTCACCTAATCGTCTTGGATATTGTGTCATAATCGGGCTGTATACTACAGTTTTGATAACTGTGTAACTCACTGATTTCGGTGCTTATGCTTAATGTGTACTGATTTTTACGATCCGTACAAGGTAAATACACTGCGCCAACAATGTCGTCTATAATACTATTCGGAGTAACCCCTTTCTTTCTATATTGTCACTCTATAGTTAATATTATGTAGTAGAAATATATTAAAAGACAATTGCAGAAGCATTTATATACAACTGTATTGTATAATATATTATAGAGGCAGTTTCCAACTAGTGCGCCACAGGTGATAAATCGCCAAATATTTTCTGTAACTCGTACATTTATATGGGATTTGAAACAACAATGTATTTAATTATGCGACAATAAACGCTCGTCAAAATATGCCAAACCGTTGTGAAACTGCAACAATGGAACTTTTAAAAGATTCAAAACTAGATTTGTTGTGGCATAATTTATAGTTTTTATCCGTACGTTGTATTATATTTATCCAATTCACAATTTTATGTAATTTTGCTTTTCACATTTAGCAACACTCAAAAGTTTTAGTTTTTGTTTGAATCTTAAAAAGTTTGTTCTATGAAAATAAATCCGCCAAGTTAAAGCTGATTTAAATATGTCAGTCTTTTTATTATTTGCAAATTCACGTAATAGAATATTTTATGATATGAAATGAAAGTCGTCTGCCCAACAAATTAACTATTTTTAAAATGCTTATATTTTTTTTCGTTTTTATTGAATTTCTGAAAAAGTACTGAACCAATTTTCATAAAATTTAAATGGGACCAATTCGAGAGTATTCTCTTTCGAATAATAAAAAAAATCACTTAAATAGGACGCATAGTTCCGGAGTAATCGGTGTACATACATAAAAAAAAAAAAAAAAAAAAAAAATACATACACGTCGAATTGATAACCTCCTCCTTTTTTGAGTCGGTTAAAAATACCTTTCTCCTTCACAATGTTGTTTTTGTAAAGTAGCGAATAAGTTTTTTTTTTTGTACACATTATTATTATTATCATTATTATTATCTTAGGTATTGACGTACCAGTTTGTCTATGTATCACCTGTAAGGCGCCATTGTTTAAAAAATATCAAATGGAAATCATCGATATCATTGCGAAAAAGTAACATATCTACAATAGGAGAAATCTTCCCACATTGCCCACTCATACCTATCTTTTCTTGTAAAACACTTTTCTCCGTCACAAAGTTGTTTTTGTAAAGAAGCGAATATTTTTTTTTTTGTGCGCAGTATTATATTATTATTATTATTATTATTATTGCTATTATTATTATTATTATTATTATTATTATTATTATTATTATTTTAGATACTGACGTACCAGTTTTTCTATGTATTATCTGTAAGGCGCCGTTGCTTGAAAAATATCAAGTGGAAATCAGCGATATATTTGCGAAAAAGTTACATATGTACTTTAGGGGAAATCTTCCCATCATTGTCCACCCATACCGATCTTTCCCTGTAAAACACCTTTCTCCTTCACAATGTTGTTTTTGTAAAGTAGCGAATAAGTTTTTTTTGTACACATTTTTATTATTATTGTTATTATTATTTTAGGTATTGACGTACCAGTTTTTCTATGTGTCATCTGTAAGGCGCTTTTGTTTAAAAAATATCAAGTGGAAATCATCGATATTATTGCGAAAAAGTAACATGTCTGCCCACTCATAACTATCTTTTCCTGTAAAACACTTTTCTCCTTTACAAAGTTGTTTTCGTAAAGAAACGAATAATTTTTTTTTCGTGTGTGCATTATTATTATTATTATTATTATTATTGTTATTATTATTATTATTATTATTATTATTATTATTATTATTATTATTATTATTATTATTATTATTATTATTATTATTATTATTATTATTATTTTAGACATTGACGTACCAGTTTTTCGATGTATCATCTGTAAGGCGCCATTGTTTAAAAAATATCAAGTGGAAATCATCAATCCATATTTTTGTACAATTGAGATATTTAAGGTGAGATATTAAAAAAGTAATACATCGACTTCAGGAGAAATTTTCCCAGCACTGCACACGCACACTAATCTTTTCCTTTAAAACACTTTTCTCCTTCACAAAGTTATTTTTGCAATGAAGCGAATTATCTTTTTTTATGTACAGTATTATTATTGTCTTATCTTTCGATTAATATTATTTATACTATTATTTTATCTATCTTAGTTTTGAAATGAAGCGAATTAACTTTTTTATGTACAGTATTATTATTATTATTATTATTATTATTATTTTATCTATCGACCTGCCAATTTTTCTATGTATCATTTCTGGCGATCTTGATGAGAAAACAGAAGTTTCTGGGAGATGGGGGGGGGGGGGCGGCAGAGCGCCCATGAAATGTGTAAAAGTATTTGATAAGATAAAAAATAATATATACAAATATTTGACAGCTAAATATATTTGATGTAACAATAAATTTCACAAAAAACAATAGTCTTGGAGTATGCGTGCATCGGATCATATTTCCCGCTACAATTCATTACGCGTTAAATCTCTTGAAACTATTATACGTGAAGTGTTACTTGCCGTAAGTCTGATCTGAATGAAGCGACACTACCGGATGAAAGTTTTAAATATTAAATAAAACGAGTTAGAAAAAAATAAAATCCCTTACGGCTCGGCCTACAGGCACAGGTAGATTTCGAAGAGTCAGACCGTGTGGCACCTGTTTGTTGGGAATTCCGGAAGAAATGACCTTTTTGCCATGATGCCTCAGTTGGGACCGCCCACTTCGTAACCTAACTTGTTTGCAGGCGGAGCCGGCAGGCACTTTTTTGTTTTTATTTTTATTTATTTATTTATTTATTTATTTTTGCTATAAGGGTTGGTCCTATAAAAAAACTTGTTAATATAAAAGTTTTAGATAATATTAAGAGGATTTATAATAAATTTAAGCGGATTTGATATATTTTGAATGGACGAAGTTATGAATTTTTTTCTTCTAAAACCCCCCTTTCCCCCCTCCCTTAGGGCCATTTTTAATGATATCAAAAATCTGTCATACATAAGTTTTCGGCCCTTTTTCTAGAAGTAATAAGAAATTTAAACGGATTTGATACGTATCATAATTAAGAAATTATGGGGGGGGGGGGGTTCTGTTTTCACAAAAAAACCCCATTTCCCCACACCTGGTTCGATTTTGCACATTCACGATCTTGACCGAGACTTTATGCTCCTTGATTTTATGTATTATTTCGGAAGAGATTTTTGAAGAATTATTGAAGTTATCGTGTCCATAAAAAAGTGACAGATAGATAGATAGATAAAGTTTTGAACTGGGGATGGTTTTGAGTTCTGGCAGTCATGATCGGCGTAGATCTCCAAAAATTTTCCAGAAATCCCAACATAGGGGAGAATGTAGTTTCTTACGAATCTACCCATATGCGACTTGCAGAGTTGAAGTTGAGGCGGGGCACCTGATTTTCCAATTCACACTTTAGAAATACATTCATCAATGCAATAGGCGTAGAGTTTTTAAAATTATTATTGAGAGTGTTCAAGACGAATATAACTCTTTTCTACGCATATCTACTTGTATGAGGAATAGAGGTCGATTACAAATTTAATGTTGTTTTTTGAATCCGTTTTTAAAGAAATTAAACAGAAGCGTACATAGTTAAATAAATCACGAATTAAATAAAACTATAAGACAATGTAAAAATTCTAATGTGTGTACGTTCCTGTTTATAAAATTATATATACCGGGTGAACCAAAAGTTCGTTAAAACTTTAAAAGTTCATAAAAAAGGAAGAAATTATGATAAAGAAGTGCGGTTTGCAAAAAAGGGTTCACAAGGTAGTCGGATTTTTTTTAGCAGCAAAAAAATTTTTAGTTAAAAATGTCACTGATAGAGGGCGCTGACGACCCGAAACACAATGAACAGGACAACAGTACTCTCCATCCATTTATTCTTGCAGTAACAACTGTTCAACATGACCTCCAGACCACATTCTTCTTCTTCAGTCCTTTCGCCGTGCGAAATTTTTGCAACGCAACAGTTGCTGACTCTCCGTTCAAATAGAACAACTTCGCCATCAACGCTCGATCGGGTAGTGATAACTTTCTGAAAGCGAATAAGAAATCCTCGTGTATTCCGGTCTTTTATTGCAGGATATTAATTTGCATAATTCTGCTGCATCTCTCGCATGTTAGCGCTATCTACAGGTGACTTTTTTAACTTTTTTTTTTTTTTTTTTTTTTGCTGCTAAAAAAATCCGACTACGAGCCCTTCCCGAGCCCTCCGAGCCCTTTCTTGCAAACCGCCCCTCTTTGTTAGAATTTCTTCCCTTTTTTATGATTTTTTAAAGTTTTAACGAACTTTTGGTTCACCCGGTACATACTCGCTGCTATTCGCGAGTCGTTTATAATAAAATCACAACAAAAGTTGACTTTAAATAACGTGTTTTTCAGAATATGTTTTTTTTTTTTTTTTTTTTTTTTTTGATTTACACGTTTTTAATGTAGCTTATCAGCCACAAAAGTTCAAACATTTAAATTTAGTTCAAACATTTTAATAATAATAATAATAATAATAGAACCTAACTGGAAAAATTCTTAATGTCATTTATCTTTGGTAACAAAGAAAAATATGGAAAAAAGAAAAAAAAATAGCAAATTTCAAGAATAAAATTTAGTTGCCGAAAAAAAGCACATTAAAAATTATATAACACATTAAAAAATCGAAAAAAACGAAATCTTTTTTATATTAGAAGAGAGAAAAAAAGGAGTCCATTTTAAAAATTATTTGTGGGACTTGAGCTTCACAAGCCCATACAACTCTACGCATATGATAAAGTACTACTTAATGTACAGAATAGCTTTTAAGAAATGAATTATCAGTCGGAGTCGGAGTCGGAGTCGGAGTCGTGGAGTCGGAGTCAGGACGATTTTGGGGCAAAAGAGTCGGAGTCTGAGTCACTGAAAACAGGCCGACTCCGACTCCAGAGACAGTTTGAAGTGAAATTAAACTAATTCTATGTAATTTTAAATTTATAAACTGAATTATTATTTTTATATTTGCACTATATATACAAGGAAACCCACGTTAAACAGTCTCAGTATACTGTCCAGTGTACAGCAAATATGAAAACTGTTTTTAATTGAAATCTCCAGGTAATATTTTAGATTTTGTATATAGTTCGTTACAAAATGTCATTTTACAAAAATATAATAAATTTCACAAAAATAACCTTTATTTTTCAAAAAATAGGCACTAAGAAAAAAAAACCGTATCGACCGCTGTGTTGATATGCACATCATAAGCTTTTAGGTCAAATAGGAATGTAACAGCAGGTTGCAGTGTTGCCAGTTGACTTTTTTAGGTAGATTTCGTAAGAAATACTACCTATTACATTCTCCCCTAAATTGGAATTTTTTTTAAAAATTTGCAGATCTACGCCAATTATGACTTCTAGAGCCCAAAACCACCCTCAATTCAAAACTTTATCTATCTATCTATGTCACTCTTTTATGGACACGATAACTTCAATAATTCTGCACAAATCTCTTCCAAACTCATACATGAAATCAAGGGGCATAAAATCTTGGTCAAGTTTGCTAATGGGCAAAATCGAACCAGGGGGGGGGGGGGCTTTTTGTGAGAACAGAAAAAAAACCCATAACTTCTTAATTATAATACGTATCGAATCCGTTTAAAGTTGTTATTACTTCTAGGAAAAGAGCCGAAAATTTTTGTATGACATATATTTCATATCATTAAAAATGGCCCCAAGGGAGGGAAGGGGGGTTTAGAAGAAAAAAATTCATAACTTCGTCCATTAACAAGATACCAAATCCGCTTAAATTTATTATAAATCCTCTTAATATTATCTAAAACTTTTATATTGACAAGTTTTTTATAGGACCAACCAATATAGCAAAAAAAAAATAATAATAATAAAAAATCCCTGCCGGCTCCGCCTGCAAACAAGTTAGATTTCGAAGTGGGTGGTCCCAACTGCGGCATCGTGGCAAAACGGTCATTTCTTCCTCAATTCCCAACAAACAGGCGCCCTACGGTCTGCATCTTCGAAATCTATCTGTGCCTTTAGGGCGAGCCGTCAGGGATTTTTTTTATTTAGTTTGCTTAATTGCTGCCACTTTTTTTTAATAGTAATATTTCCTTTATTTAATGACAAATTTAATAAAACGACTGTTACTATTTCAAAACAAATGACAACTATAAAACAATCTGAATAATAGGAATCAACAGGCAATACTAGTACTTTAGCCATCCCGGAGTCGGAGTCGGTTCCTGTAAAATTTCAGGAGTCAGAGTCGGTCATTTTTCCTACCGACTCCGCAGCCCTGGAATTATCAAACACTGGTGATAGAAAATAATATACTTTTATACCACTCATATGACTTAAAACAAATCTTTTTTTTTTTAATTATTATTTATAAGTGAGGGGATGGGGGAGGGGGGGATTGAACCCCATGAGCACCTCTTTTTCCTACATCCTGCTCCAAAACAGGACCACCTGTGATGGCAGGACTGTAGAAAATATTGATGATTATGATTAATATTACTATCACTTATGAGTAATATTAATATATTTATTATTAATATTAATAAACATCTTATTTAAAATGTATGTATGCGTAAATTAATATACCATTTGAATTAACTTTCTTTGTTCCTAAGTTATTCAATTTTCAAACCTGAATATACTAATTATCGCGTTTATTAATTCGAACTAAAGCATTATTATTTATATTTTTTTAAACATTAAAGAAAATGGCTAAATAAAGTAGCAAAATAAATAACATTTTATCATCATATCAAAACTCATAATTGAGTTCGTTTAAAATTTCATCCATTTATTTCAGCCCTTATTATCAGTATTTTATTGGCAGATTATGTCAAATTAGATCTCAATTTGACCTTTAAATCTTCGATAAATCATCATTAGAACAAAAGTAACCAGAATAACCACACTTACGTGCCCTTAGAATGCCCCGCAAAACAAATACCTCAAACATTAATTGACAAATTATAGACACCAAATAAATGACTTTTAAAACCTTCAAAATCCTCGAAACGTCAGTCTCTTTCTTTACAAACAAGTACGAAACTTTTGCCTTCTGAAAGACAAAAGTTAATCACTTACGTCATCGTGACATCACGGTAAGGAGGCGTGTCTTGAGACTTCTGATTGGCAGGCGCCTAAAGAGCGACGTCGAATAGAAATCGTCAGTTTATTTGAATGAATATAAAACTTGGAAATTGATTCACCGCTCTTCCATTCTGTCCGCAGCTCGCGTAAGCGAAAAATCAGCTCTCCAAGAGAAAAAAAAAAATCTGCGCAGTTTTCACCCCCAAGCTCTTATTAAATTAATTAATTAATTTTTTTAAATTAAAAAATATGATTCTTCAAATGCTCCATCTCTTGATGATGATCATGATGATTAATTCTGTGATCAGCGCACCAGGCCAAGTAAGTGATTATGTTTTGAAATTTATTGTTTGTATTTATAGAATAAACGCAAAAGTTTGCTTTTCAGAGTTTTTCGAACTTTCAGGTATGGTCAAGCTGTTTTAAAAGACGTCATTTGTGAAAATATAAAATCGAGTTTTAACGGTATTAATAATCATATCACGTAAAGCATTATTTTATGTTTTTCAGTTGAACAATTTATCTTCCGACGGGACTTTAAGGGGCTGGTTAATGTTCAAGTTAAGAATTTTCTCTTTTTATTTAAAAGCTCTATAAACTATGACGGACATAAAACAAGCATTTTCTAAGCACATACGGCATGTTTTGATATAATATATAAAAAAATACTTCGCGAAGAAAGTTTTATTTTTAACTTCTTCGGGACGAGCGATACAAGAATTTCATGTGATTCACACCACTTATTTTTAAACAGTTACCTTTATTTATTAGTATTACCTTATTTATTTCATTTTATTAATATATCTTATTTATTATTATTTACCTTTATTTATTCACGAAAATGCTTCAATTAAATAAGGCATACATAACTTTTCTTACCTGGTACCGAAAACAATTGCTGTATGTACCTTTTGAAGATGCATATAAGTGCCCATAGTCCCGAAGGAGTTAATCATTTCAAGACAGTGGTATATTATATATACCACTTAATTTCAATTCAAACGGTACCCAGAATTATTTTTATAAGGTAAGTAAAGAAAATTATTTATTTATTTTCCAATAAAATTGTTCGTAAATTCGACAAAATGACAAAAATGACATTGAATCATTTAAGTATTTCAGAAACAAAATTACTTTGCTCAGAAAGGGTTTAAGAGGACGTTAGACTTATTAAAATTTAAAACATTAACTTATTAAAATCTTAAAAAATAAAAATATATTTCCATATACTTGGAAGAATGTTCTATAAGGAAATTCATCGACTTCATGTAACATATTTGATATTTATGATTATTATTTTCTTTTGAATTAAAAAATTACTTGTAGATTACAAGAATTTTTTTAAAAAGTGAAGATCAGAATTAAGTTTAATAATTTTATTTCTCTATTTTCTCATGCTAACATTATGATATAGAAAATTTAGCATATCAATTTTCTCTTAAATGATTTTCGCATTAATATACTATATATATATTAACACGTTGCCATCCAGCGACAACACAGTGGTGCCGTACGTAAAGTAACTTAATTTTAATCCTTAAATGCTACATTGGCACCAGAATTTTGGAATGAAAATTTCCCTTTTATCAAGTACGTGAAGAAAAAATTTTACTTATTTTCGAATAAATGTGTTTCTAAATGCTGGTGTCAATCAATCATTTTAACATTTTACGAATAGAAATATTTTTACGAGACATGCGAACGGCAAAGTGTTAACTCCACCTTTAAAAAAATATTCCAAATATGGATAGGTGCGCAAAATTACATACTTCATGAAATGTTGCATAACCTTTCTACCAGTTTGTAGGTAGGTTACTTTATATGCAATAAATCTTGTACTTTTATTCTTTTAAATTAGCTAGCATTTAAATTTTTTTTTCAAATGCATTTTTTCGGATAAACTATCGTTGATTATGATTATCATCCACTGTAAAAATAAAATGTTAAGATTTTAACAATTAATTTTCGCTTCTCAATAAATAAGTAAATTTATTACCTACTATTTCTACTCATCTAAATAATTATAATTGAAATTGCAATGTAAAAAAAAAAAAAAAAAAAAAAAAAAAAAAAAAAAAAAGCTTTTTAATCTAGGAAAATATATTATAACCCCGAACGAAAATATACAACAACCTATTTCGTGATACCCGCGATTTCGAAAACCGTTCTTTATTTTTAAACAGTTCGTAAACCAAGATATTTTTAAGAATTAAAGAAGAATTTATAAAAACAAAATTTCCTTTGCTGCCATTGATTTTCGGAAACGTTTCCGAGTAATTTTTATAGTTGTATTAATCAGGTTTCTCACCTCGTAACATAGGTTTTTAGAAGGCTATCGGTTTTGAAGTGAACAGCTTCAGGTTCAACAAATATGTTTTACAGAAAAACAAAATAAAATAACAACACTAATATTAATATTAAAATTATTGAGAAAACTGATTAATACACTATAAAAACTACCTGAAAATCAGTGTCAGTAAAATAAACTTTGTTTATATAAATATTTCTCGAAATTATATTGATTTCTAAGGTTTCTAATAATAAAGAATGCTTTTCGGAATCATGAGCAACTCGGAAGATGCCATTGTATATTATCGTTAGGGGTTTATATTATATTTTCGTGGATTAAAAAACATTTGTCTTTTTTTACAATGCAGTATTATCATTATTATTATTATTATTATTATTATTACTATTATTATTAAACTATCGTTGATTATGATAATGACCTACTATCCTCTTTTTAAACAACTAATTTTCATTTTTCAATAAATAAGCTAATTTATTACCTGATATTTTTACGCATCTACATAATTATCGCAGAAACTGATACATAATAACATATTAGTATAGGGCAATTTCAATGATAATAGTTTTAGAAAGAGCGTAGAAATATCAGAAAACAGATTTATTTATTTATTTATTGAACTGTAATTTAGAGTGAAAAAAAAAAAACCAGGAAAATAAAAAGCTTGTAACATTTTATTCTGATTACGAAGCGTATAATCAACAAAATAAAACTGCGCTCAAAAAGTTAGTTCGCTTCTTTGCATAAAGCGCTTTGTGAAGGAGAAAAGTGTTTTACAGGAACAGATCATTGTGTGTATGCAATGTTGGGGGAAATTTCTCCTGATGTCGATGTGATAATTGTCGGATATTTTGTCTTGAATGTATGGATTGTACAAAATTATTAGTTTAAAAATACGTACCAATAATATCGATTATTTCCAGTTGGTATTTTTCAAACAACGAGGCCTGGCGGATGATAGATAGAAAACTGGCATGTCGATATCTAAAATAATAATAATAATAATGTGGAAGAAAAAGTTAAATCGCTTCGTTGCAGAAACGGCTTTGTGAAGGAGAGAAGTGTTTTACTGGAAAAGATTAATGTGCTTGCAAAGTGTTTTCTTTATATCGCTGCATTAATTTTTTGATAGCTTGTCTTAAAAAAAAAAAAAAAAATACAATTTTGTATGCATGGGATTATTTTTTAATATATCATTTATATTTATATATTTTTGCAATATAAATAATCATATGAATCATTAATAAATTATTCATATTAACCGATATTTTACCACACGGAAAAATAATAATATTTTCACAATTTCTATCACAGAGAAATACGACAACGAACATAATTATAAAATTAAAAAAATTAAAAAAACTTTATTCGTTTCCTTTCTACAAAACTTTCCAATATATAGGATAATGGTACAATAAAGTATTCTAAATTGTGCTCACTGTAAAAAAAGATGATTTGGAAAAACGTTTTTTATCTTTAGAAAACCCAGAAACTAATACATTTTCGAAATTTAAAGAAACATTTACAAAAATGAAGTTTCTTTTGCTGTCACTGATTTTCGGAAACTTTTCCGAGTAGTTTTTAGGATTCCGTACTTAAAAAGTAAAAACGGAACCATTATAAAGATCACTCCTGTGTCTGTCCATCCGTCCGTCTGACACAGCCCCTTTTCTCGTAAACTATGGGACATGGGATGTTCAAACTTGGGAAAGTTATAAAGACTTTTTACCCACATATTTTCAGATTATTAGCTATTCACAAATGTATTTAAGAAAAAATTAGGGGGCTAATTAAGTTACTTGAAAAAAATGTTTTTTTATATATATCTTGTAGGGTATCGTGTGAAAGATCTCGTAATACCAAACTCAAAAATGTATTTGTTTTAATTTTAGGTATTATATTTTCAGAGATATTATCGAAAATGCACGGCAAAAATATCCCCCCCCCCCTGTATTTCCGAATCTACCGAAACTAAAATTATGAAAAAATTAGGGGTAGCAGGAATTTATTTAAACCTTGCAGGAAAACTATTAGCGATTTTCTTAGGTAACATAGTTTTTGAGAGAAACGCATTTTTTCGTTACACACAAACATTACTTTTCGGGCGGTCAGAGGGGGAGTTGACGGGCGCTCGAGGTATGTATCGGCACAGAATCATCTAAGAATATTTGATAAAGGTTTTAAAAAAATGTCGGTAATTGGCCGATATATTAATTAAGTTACTTGAAATAAAAATTTCTTTTTATATATATCGTGTTGGATATTGTTCGAAAGATCTCGTAACATCGAACTCAAAAATATATATTTTTTAATTTTAGGTATTATATTTTCAGAGATATAGTCATAAGTATACTGGAAAAGTATGTCCCACACACTTCTATTTCCGAATGTATTGAAAGTAAAATTATGAAATAATTAGGGGTAGTGAGAATTTATTAATTAATAAATTTAATGTGCGGAACCATTTGAGCGCGAGTTATACTCGCACTCGATCGATTTATTATAGCATGTTAATCAATTTTTTCGACCCGTAATTAGATTTTTTCGCATTCTCAAGTAAACATTTTCACGTTCAACAAGCATGTTTTACAGACAAACATGCTAAATGAACGGCATTGACATTAACATTAATAATATTTTGATACTCTGTATAAATTCGGTTACGCAGCTGAAAATGTTTAATCGAGAATTGAAAGCTTCTTTAAAACCGATATTGCGTTTTGAGAAAACTGATGAATACACTATGAAAACTACTCGGAAACATTTCCAAAAATCAATATTATTTTGCTACTCTTGCATGTATAAATTCAGTTACTCAGCTGAAAATGTTTAATCGTGAATTGAAAGCTTCTTTAAAACCTATATTCCGGTTTGAGAAAACTGATGAATACACTATGAAAACTATTCGGAAACGTTTCCAAAAATCAATATTATTTTGTTACTCTTGCATGCATAAATTCAGTTACGCAACTGAAAATGTTTAATCGAGAAATGAAAGCTGCTTTAAAACCGATATTTCGGTTTGAGAAAACTGATGAATACACTATGAGAACTACTCGGAACCGTTTCCGAAAATCAATATTATTTTGTTACTCTTGCATGTATAAATTCAGTTACGCAGCTGAAAATGTTTAATCGAGAAATGAAAGCTTCCTTAAAACCGATATTTCGGTTTGAGAAAACTGATGAATACACTATGAGAAGTACTCGGAACCGTTTCCGAAAATCAATATTATTTTGTTACTCTTGCATGCATAAATTCAGTTATGCAGCTGAAAATGTTTAATCGAGAAATGAAAGCCTCTTTAAAACCGATATTCCGGTTCGAGAAAATTGATGAATACACTGTGAAAACTACTCGGAAATGTTTCCGAAAATCAATAGACAAAAAATAAAATAATAAAATAAAAAATAAACTTGGTTTTTGTAAATGCTTTTTTAAACCTCGAAAATATATTGTTTTTCGAGGTTTCTAAAGATAAAGGACGCTTTTTGGAATTGTGGGGGACTCGGAAGTAATTATTGTATATTTTCTTGCGTGGTTATATTATATTTTCGTATATTAAAAAAACATTTTTTTTCAGTGCAGGAGAAAGCAGGGCAAAGAGGTCACGTCACCCTAAGGTTTTGTGATTTTTTGTTACCCCTTTAAAATACATATACATAACTGACATTTTGCGTACAACTAGAATGACTACTTAGAAATGCAAGGGTATTTATATTTTTTACGAAATAATAAAGTGGAAGTGAGAATTTGTTTTTTTCCAAAAAAAGGTCAAAATGACCACTTTGCCCGACCTAGACGAGCAAAGTGGTCACTTCATAGCCACTTTGCCCGACAGGTGTAAAAAAAATTGAAAACACTATTTAAATGATTAGAACATTTTATTGTCATAACAAATCGTATGAAACATAATGAAAGATTGAAAATAGTATGAAAACCCAAAAGGAGTTTGACAAACCCAAATCAAAAATTATAAATCAAAATCAAACACTGCATTTTTCGCAAATGAATTCCACGTCATCTTCTTCGCGAAGTTAACAGGCCTCCTGAGACCAGAGGTGACAAACATTGCACATGATCCAACCAAATGGCCACTACCTTGACCACTTTGCACGTTTTGGAGCCATGACAGAAAATACGCGTTCTTACAGCGAAAACTAATGAACAGTCAGCGACCACTCACCCACCAATATGAAGCTGAAAACATGCTCTTTCCTTACACATTCAATAAATAAATGCAAGTACAACAGGTTATTGTTAATTATATGTAATACAAGTCCCTTACCTAAGATCACAAACTTCAAAAACTGGAAACCCCGCTCTAAAATCATGAAACATGGTACCACCTTGTTCAACGATTGTCTGGTTACTCACTTCCATCAAACGAAATAGTTTGACCACAAATCACGCAATGCTTGAGCTCTGGTGAAGTTATTATGCTGGGTGATCATTTTGCTCTGCCTTCCCCTACATCTGTTTTCCAGTTACTTAGAAGTACTCGGTTATATTCAGCAATAATACATGTCTCACCATGATTCAACTAGAAGATAATTTTGATATTATTTTAAACTCAATTATTTACTAAAGAAAAAAAAATGGTTATGTCAGATAAAATAGTACAAAATATCCAAATTCAAAAATTAATTCAAGTTATAAATAAATAAATGCTAAAGCTGAACTCAAAGTGATCTTTATCTATTATTCGATGATTATTATTTAGATGCTTAGATGTATTATGTAAACGCATTTATTCAATTATTGAAAAGTAAAAATTAATTTTTTTAAAATAAATAAATGAATGAGTGAATAAATAAATAAATTTCTATCTATCTAAATAATTGTCATTGAAAAAGTCAGATATCAAAATGTTGTACGTGTAGTACTTTTTCCAACTGAGTGAAAATGTGCCCAGACCTCGCAGGCTCTAAAACACGCCAATTTGCCCTGTTTTAAAAAGACTGCCTAATTACAGAAAATTAAATGTTATTATCACGACCAGTGCTGATCTTCTGTAGTCGGAAACTATTCCCTTTGACTGGGGGATTTTTCGATACCTAAGGCCGCATCCACTTCTATCGCGACAGCTAACGGCTGTTTTCGTGATTGATTAAGTAAGATCAATTCCATATTCGAAAATCAACTTGTATAAAACAGTTAAGTAAAAATGTCGCTGAATCCCGGTCTCTTATAACGTTTAGAAGAAAACTTTTATTTTAGATGGTATTCAAAAATTGCTTTAAATATAAAACTTTGAATATATCGTTTTAAATATGACGTAATTTTCCACATTAAACGCTTTTCGCACGTAATAGCTTAATTATTTTAAAATGTTCTTTCTTTTTTATAAAAATCACGTGTAAATATATTTTTTAATTAAAAGTGTTTGTAAAAAATAGTATTTGTACTTTTTAAAATCTGGAAACAATAGGCAGAAACTGGCTATTTCAAGCTATAAATTAAATCTCTATTCATATAATGAAATTTTGAATAAATATTGGGAAAAAAGGTTAAAAAATCAGACAAATTAAAAAAATGGTTCCATACTGCTCACCACAATCTAGTCAAGTATATGTGCCTGCGAAAGAGGGTTAAATTGTTATGCATAGTTTTTGATCCTCTTAAAACTTCTGTAACTGAATTATTTTGACCGATTTCAACATTATATAATGCTTAAACTAATTCTTCGATTAAAAAAAAAAAAAAACTGTTTGCTTCGGCATATTTATCATACATTACTCTACAAAAATACCAGTTTTCATAGTTTTCATGTTTTTATATGCAATATATGTATTTTTTATAAATTATGAACCAAGAAATTCAGAAGGTCACAATAAATTAAATTACGCAGCAGCGTCATTAGTTACCATTTTTCGGAACAGAGAGAAACTACTTTGTTATTCTAGAAGTTTCGTTGTTGTATGACAGATTATCGTGAAAATTAGCAGAAAACATCAAATGAAGAAACATTTTTTATGCTTAAAAAATTGAATAAAAAATATATTATCTTAAAAATTTACATCTTAACTTCTGTATTTTTTTATTTTTTAACATGTGTTAATAAAAATAATAATAACAAAATATATATTGAAAATTATTTTCTTTACTGAATTATTTTTAACACAAAAAAAGTTATTTTCGTTCTTTGTGCGTGGGGATTTTATGCAAGATTTATTCTAATTTTCATGATTATCTTATACAATTTTCAAAATAAAACAAAGAAACTTTCAGGAAAAAAAGAATAGTTTAGTATCACTGAAAAAAAAAAACTCATTTTCTAAAGCCAAAATTTGTTTTGTTTTTTTACAAACTCTAATAACTTAAAAAAAGAAATTCTTAATTGTACAGTTAGGCATTTGCATCCGACTATTGCTTTTAAAGATACAAGTAATGTTACTCTCATCACGAATATTTTCATATTATTACTTTAATAGTTTTAGTTGCAATATCCCTCAGTTTTCGAAATGCTTTTCTGAATATTGAAACATTCACCAAACACATATTTAGTGTGTTTTTCAAGATAGAGAAATTAAAATTTTGCGGTGAATGAAAATTCTTTTTTCTAATTTCTTTCGAGTTTTCGAATTTCGTATAAAAAGTATTATGATGTAAGAAAATTTTCTTCAAGAAAATTTAATCTTTTTTTTTAAGCAAACGCTTTTTTCTACAATTTGTTCTCACAAATGAACTGAAATAAAAATAAATTTATTGCTACTGATATGTATAATTAAACAAGTGATTGTACGGCATCATAAATGTATTATGTATTCTTTTAACATGGGTCTTATTACCGGTGTAAAATATCTTGCAAACATACTCTGTCGACAAAAAAAAAAAAAAAAAAAAAAAAACTTCTATGCCAGTTTTTTGCAATAATTTAAAGCTCACCCGCTAAAGGTTAACATTAACGAAGTATTGAAAATCATAAACAAGAAACTTCTCTGGAAAACAGTAACGAAGTATATAAAATCATGTACAAGACACTTCGCTGGAAACCGATAACGAAGCGTTGGAAAACAATAACGAAGTATAGAAAATCATACACAAGAGACTTCGTTTCATAGTTCGTATTTACAACCGATTTGGAAATGTACAGGATTTACCAAGGTCATGACCGAGTTCGTTGGTCAGCTCCTTCCACCATCTTCGCAACCACTAAAGAATTTCAAATTTTAAAAAAATGTACAAAAAAAATAATAAAATGGAAATCTAAAACGTTTTTCCTCTTAAGTGATCGCTTTTAAAACAAGGATTCTGGAGCATTTTTTGTTTCGCCTCTATCTTAAAAAATAGCTGAGATATAGCAGTTTGAAATTCTAGGGTGGCTAACACTGGCTTTTGAAACAAGACAACAGAATAAAAAAGAAAAAAAAAGGTATTCCTCCATAAACGGGTTTAAATTATGATTTTTATTGAACGTGGTTCCTCGCAAATTTTCTTCCATTGCTGTAACTATTGTTCCAACTCTCATACACTGAAAACTACATAGGCATACTCGACAGCGCCAAATTTTCAAAATTTAACGATATCTCTACACTTATGGATATATACCGCTAAATTTGGAGACAAAAATAGGTCGCCATAAAAGTAGCCAACTTGTCGATAGCTGACTATTTTTTTGAAATCCCTATTCAAATTAAATATTTACGAAAATTACGATTCTTCTATAATCGGGTTTCACACGCGGGAATTCGCGTGTTTGAGAGAAATTGGCTGAATCCCTAAAACCAAGAAATCAGAAAGCTACCCTCTTCTCCCGGCACAGAAAAAGACTTTTAGGTAGCTTTCATTACTAAAAGTAAAAAAACTACCTATTGCAGTCGCTTGGATGGAAAGCAATTCCGGAAAATTTCTGTATATTTTCATCGATCATGACCTTCAGATGTTGTTATATATATATATATATATATATATATATATATATATATATATATATATATATATATATATATATATATATATATATATATATATATATATATATATATAATATATATATATATATGATATCTGGTGGTAATTCAGTGAGGTGTTGTATACAGATTTTAGGATAATTGATGTGAGTGAAATATTTTATCTATTCTTTACCGGTTTTTTATTTCCAATTTTAATATTTCATATTTTAATATTTCCAATTGTTTTCTGGTAATAATTCAGTATACTTGGGTGATTCTACTGATCTTAGCATATATGCCAGTAGAATTATGAAATACTGAATTATTTTTTAAAACACATGTGGGTACATCCAGGCTGATGATTATATCTACATGTGTTTTTTCATATCTAATTCTGATTTAATTCTCTTGTTGTCCAATTTTCCATTGTATATGGTTCATATTTCATTTCTTAATCCATTTGTATTCACTTGATAGCAACTCCAAATTATTATTTTTTTTTCTCTCTCTCTCTTTTTATATGTCTCTCTCTCTCTCTCTCTCTATATATATATATATATATATATATATATAATATCTATCATATATATATATATATATATATATGATATTTTTCATGCTGTAATTCTCTTATTTATGAACCGATTTCAATGTGACTGAGTATGTGTACAGGACATACCAAGGTTTCGACCGAGTTCGTCGGCCAGCTTGGTCCGCTATCTTGTTTCATAATGGCGGCTATTAAATATTTAAAACTAAAAAAATACATACAAAAACATTCGAAATTCAAATTTATTCTTGCGTAAGTGTTAGGCTTTGATACAAGGATTCCGGAGCATTTTTTGTTTTGTCTCTATCTAAAAAAAAATGACTGAGATAGAGCAGTTTGAAATTCTAGGGTGGCTGACATTTTGAACCAAGAGAGCAGATTACAAAAAATCAGGGATTAATTTATGAGTTTTAGTCAGCGCGATTTTTCGTAAATTATTATCTTTTACTGTTGTGACAATTTTCCCAATCCTACGCATAAAAGTATATATTCATATCCGTTAATGTTAAATTTTTGCCAAGCTTGGCGACTAAACATAAGTTGCCCTAAATGAAGCCAACTAGGCTATAGCTGACTAATTTGGCGAAATTCTTATTCAAATTCAGTATTAATTAATATTCTCGAATAGGGTTATTCGCATTTTAGCTTGGTATTTTCGCGTAACTGCAGCTAAATTATTAGAACGAATATACAGGAAACACTGTTAGAAATGGATACTCAAATTCCACGAAATATTCTTCGTTTTTGACGAAATTGTTTCCTGGGAAATTCTCCGAGCGAATATTTCACCAAATCGAGTAAATTTCTATCCTCAAAAAACTGAGAAAATTGATTTCGTCAAATTGCTTGTTCGATAAAAAGACTGACGGCGCCATCTATTGACAATTTTAGAAGCATCTGTAATTGACAGGTATAAAAATTTTACATCGCATTTCTCAAGTCTTCAACGGGATTCGAACGCGCAACCTTTGGCGTGAGAGACGGACGTGCTGCCTGCTTTGCCAGTGAGACCTTGTCAGAACTTGATTTTAAATGTATCTACGGGATGTTGTTGTGTGTTTATATTTTTAAAAGGTAGATTGTATTTTTATCGGTGCTGTTATAATTTCAGCATGTTTTAATTAATAAGGCTAGATTATTATTATGGTTTTTCTATGGTTAATAAATAATTAGAATATGGCTTGATTAATATAATTTATTAGAGAAATTCCCTTTGTTCAATGAATGATTAGAATATGGTCTAGTTAATTTGTTGATCAGAAATAATAAATTTTTAAGGGCATACTGGAGGAGAGGTTTTAACACGTTACTGTTTATAGAGGGGAAAGAGGTCAGTTATGCATATTTTAAATTAGATTGTTATATGAATATATTTCGTAACTAAAAAAATCTCCTAAAATTTTGATTTTTTTTTTAATTATTGGGAAAATGGTTGTTGCTTTCGGTCGAAAATGGACCAAATGATGTTCGCATTTTACTATTTTAACCGAAATTCTGTAACTGTAGAAGAATTTTTTAAGCGTTTTTAACGAAATTCTGTAACTTTAGAAAAATTTATCTTTGAATAGGCAATAGAAATGCATAAAATCGTTACAAAAATGTTAAAGTTACAAAAAGGATAGACGCAAATTATCAGATATGAAAAATAAAGTATAAATTTAGTGATTTCGTGTTATAGTGGCCCACAAGGATGAAATATTTTTGTTTCTGTTTTCATTAATATATTGTCAATTTGGCACTTTCGTGTAATTTTTTTTTTCTTTTTTTTTTTTTTTTTCTTTTTGAACGATTTTGTAACAACAAAAATAATCTGGCCGTGAATGGGGAAACATTTTCGTCAAATATTCGAGATTTTCCATTTCATTAAAAATCACTTAATTTTGAGACAAAATGATTGTCAAAAATGATGAAACGTAGCTCAAGAATTGCGGAATCGTCAGAAGTGAGAGTTTTATTTTAGACAGTGAGGAAACAGTTTCGTCAGATATTTGAGGATTCGCGTTTCGTCAAAAACCACGTGACTCTGTGACGAAATGATTGTAAAAGATAACGAAATAGGGGTTTGCCGAATCGTCAAAATTGAGTGTTTTATTTATGAGAGTGAAGATGTAATTTCCTCCCGGTACAAGCCGGAAGGACTTTTTAATTGAAAGCTCCATAAAATTTTGATTGCTGCTTATGATATTTTTTCTCTCTTCACCCCTTTCCCACGTACTTGAAGATCGCTTCAAAAATTTTTTTTTAATGACTTTCACTGTAATAATTAAAATGCGGGAAGAGGTTCTTATTGTGCTCTTCCACTGTGCAAAAATAATTAAATCGTCATAGCGACGTAATCAATTTCATAATTAAAACTGACGTTGAATTTAGACGTTATAAGTGGTATGATAAAGAGACAAAATATTTGATTTTCACTAAAGATAACATTATAAAGTATCATAAGTTCATTAAATATTGAGACAAAATTAATTTTCAATAATCTCTCCTTTCATACATTTATTAAAAGAAGCCTTTCTTCTAAAATAAAGATCAATTTTTATTATTTCAAATTATAGTTACAGTAGTTTAGAGAGTTAGAGAATTAGAATTAGATTTAAACATAACTATAAAATTATACTACTAAATAATTGAGATAAATATTACGTTTACTATTTTTGTATGAACTTAATAATTTTATGGTTTGTTAAACTGCTGTAGTCATACAGTATATAAAAAACGATATAAAATAAAGATTAATTTTTATTATTTCAAATTATAGTTAGAGTAGTTTAGAGAGTTTGAGAATTAGAATTAAATTTAAACATAACTATAAAATTATACTACTAAATAATTGAGATAAATATTACGTTTATTATTTTTTTTATAAACTTAATAATTTTTCAATAGTTGTATGGTTTTTTAAACTATTGTAGTCACACGGTATATAGAAAACAACATTTAGAGCATCAGAAAATTTAATGAAGTTGCAGAGCGTTTTCGGTAGCATTAAGCTTACTGTCAACAATTATGATGACGACAAGTTAAGAATGTATAATAATTACTGATGTCAGTAAGACCAATGATTCCGAAACCGGTACTGAATAAAAATTGTTTTTCCAGTTCCTGAACTCACCAATTTTTTAGGTGCACTCGTAATTATAAAAATGCGTAGCACATATAGTCGTCGTCTGCCCGTCCGTCCGTTCGTCCGCATATAACCGCGCAAAAACTACCCAACCGAATGGTTTGAAATTTAATATATAGAATCGTTGCATAATATTGTCAACTCATTTCAAATTTTATGAAAATCGAATCAAAACTTAAAAATATATTAAAAAAAGTTTTCTTTATTCTATTAAATCATATCGTACGTAATCTATATAATAAAAGCGCAAGTGATGTGACTCAGGAAAACAAATACGGGCAAATCTTTTTTCATATGCCAGGCGGCCATTTTTATTCAAAATTATTTTTTAAAATAAAATTGCATAAAAGTTACATTTTTAGAAAGATTGTTCAAAAAAATTACTTGCTTGAGACATGAGTTACATTAAAAAATTTATAGATTCTGAGATAATTTTAGTGAAAATTAGGTTAACAGCCGAATAACTCTACCCATTAGAGTCAATAAACGCAGGATATTCGTTCATTATGAGTCATAAAAACATTAAGCCATGGAGGTAATGATTCGCAAAGCAAGATATCCCTGGTGAATTTTGCAGCGCTGTTTGGTGTAGAAAAAAAATTGCATTTGTAAACGTGACATACGTAATAAGGAAAAAAAAAAAAAGCATGTTCATTTCGCTCATAGCAGACGACGTAATTCATTACACTGAAATAATAAGTATGATTTTTTTTACTTTCTGAAACTAGTTATAACACAAACGCGCACCTCCTATGTCACGTTTAACGTACAATTTCCAACATGTTTTTTTTCAGGAATAAATTGTAAAAAGAAAATGTTATTTCTTAAAATTTAACTTAATAGACACACTGTAAAAAAGCCAGATGATCCCACGACTGAAAATATATAATATCCTCTTCCAAGTTACTAACGATTCCGAAAAGCTCTCTTTATCTTTAGAAACATCAGAAACCAATATATTTTTGAGATTTAAAGAAACGTTTATAAAAACAAAGTTTTTTTTGCTGCCACTAAGTTTCGGAAACGTCTCCGAGTCGTTCTTAGAGTGTTTTTTTAATCCAGTTTTCTCAACTCGGAATGCAGGTTTTTTGGATTCTGTCCATTCTTAAGTATACATTTTCACGTTCAACAAACGTGTTTTACAGACAAACATGTCAATGAACAGCATTAACATTAACACTAAAATTAACATTATTTTGTTACTCTCGCATGTAAAAATTCAGTTATGAAGTTGAAAATATTTAATTAAGAATCAATAGCATCCTAAACAAGTGGGTAAGTGTGATCAAAGATCGCACAAAGGATTTCGTTTAGTATTCTTTTCAAAACACTTTATCCTTTTTTTAATAAATCCAAATAAATTTCATTTCCCCAAAAAAGTCATGTTTTTTATAAAGTAAAAATTTATCGGTCAATTTTTCTTGTTTTTTCGAATATCTGAACCGGTCCGATAGCGGGCGAAGCCCCCTATTATACTCCGTCATAAGAATATCTGTCATGAAAACTAAATGCGATATTTAAAAATAATCAATTTCAAAATTAAACATGTTGTACAGAGACCTTCAAAATGTTAAAATATGCCAATATTTCCATAATAGGGTTTTTATCATGATTCAATACGTCCCCCAAACTCATATATTTACTATTCTCTATTACTCATATTCATACTCTCTTCGTAGTATTCTCCAACATTTGAAAAATCCGTTAAACTTCCAATAAGACGTCAGATTAATTTTCTTTTAATTCTCTAATGACGTCATATTAAGCTGCTTTCTGTACTTACACATACTCATACTCCTTGTATTATTGAGAAAGGGTTGAAAATTTCCGTTTTATTACCAATAGGACGTCCTATTAATCTTTTTTTCAATAATTCTAATCAATATTTTCTTTTCATTTAATTTTCATTTTTCACGTGGAAATCTTTCAATAGAAAATTAATTATTGTAGAAATAATTTTATTGTGGATCTTTAATTGTTGGCAACTGCTGTAGCGAAAAATACTTAAATTTAAAAGGAAAAGACTGTTAGATTTTTTTTAAAAATCTTTCAATAATAAAATAATACGAATTTTTCAAATTTTAATATTTTGAGCTTCATAGTAGGTATTCAGCTGAGTACACAAAATTTCATGCATGTAAGTTATACAGTTTCTGAGAACCTGTTCTGTGACAGACAGACAACGAAGTGGGAGCAATAGGGTTTCGTGAGATGAACGAAACCCTAAAAACCGATATTTTGGTTTTAGAAAACTCATTAATACACTGTTAAAACTACTCGGAAACGCTTCCGAAACTTAGTGGCAGCAAAAGAAACTTTGTATTTATAAACGTTTCTTTAAAAGGACGGTGGAAGTTAAAATTGAATTTTTTATTTTTCATCATAGAAACATGAAATTTTGTGCATACATACATTTCACCATAAGTATATAGAATACCCCAAAAATTTTTCTAACCGTAGTATGATTTTAAGATTTTTTTTTAAATTAAAAATTTATAAACTAAACTTTAAAATGCTTCTTGCGTCTTAATTTTTAAGATATTTCCTTTATTTGGCATTTGGATTGTTTAAAACTACATTACAAACAAGTCTCTGTATCAGCTATTTAATCCCTTGAATAGTTAATTTTTGAGAAATTTTTTACTGAATTCCATTCCAATTTTCATCAAAATTTAACATTTTAATAAGTTAAAAATCAAATTTAATTATGTTAAAAAAGTCTAATTGGAAAATGCATACACAGTTTCTTTGTAAACAGTATCAGGATTCTTCCTTATCAATTTCATGAATTTTGAACAAAAATGAAAACGCATGGAACATTTCAAAAATCTAAAAAAACGTGTAAAATCTATATTGAGAAAAACAGGTTTAAAGTTTAGTAAAGTACCGAAAAATTGATCGTATACACAATTCAAACGCTTGGAACTTTGCAAAAAATCATCGCAGCTGCATGAAGTTTTTCTCAAATGGTTCAATACAAACTGAAAAATATAATAATACACACAAAAATAAATTTCGATTTTTGGGTTGATTTTTGATCAAATAAAGGTCCATTCTCTCCTTAAATCTCGGAAATATGTTGGTTTGTAAAGTTTTTAATGATAAAGAACTTTTTTCGAAATCATAAGTAACTCGGGAGAGGTGTTGGTACATTTTTTGTTCGTGGTTACACTGAAAAACATAATTGTTGATTTTACAGTATTATACTAGCATCCCAGCTGCCAGTTTTATACCGTAAAATTAACAGTATTACTGCTTATTTTATTGTTTAATACGGTTAATTTTACGGTATAATACTGGCAGCTGGGGTGCTAGTATTATACTGTATAATCAACAATTATTTTTTTCAGTATATACAGGGTGTCCATAAAATTATTGTCTCGGTTTACTTACCTCATAACTTTTGATTTAAGAACATGATGTAAAATATTATTACGTATTCGTAAATTACAACTCAAAAGGTTTTTTTAATAACACAAACAAAGGTACATAGAGGTAAAGTTGCAACTCAAAACGCTATTAATAAATAACGATTGTAATCAAGTAATAATTAATATTAAAATTTTATCAAAATATTTTTAATGAATTACGTAATATCTATCTATCTAACTTTGTACTCATAATTCATTAACAGCTTTTTGATAAATCTGATAAAATTTTAATATTAATTATTATTTGATTATAATCGTTATTTGATTAATAGCGTTTTCAGTTGCAACGAATAACGGTTACAATCAAGTAATAATTAATATTAAAATTTTATCCAATTTATTAAAATATTATTAATGAATTACGTAATATCTATCTATCTAACTTTGTACTCATCATTCATTAACAGCGTTTTGATAAATCTGATAAAATTTTAATATTAATTATTATTTGATTATAATCGTTATTTGATTAATAGCGTTTTCAGTTGTAACGAATAACGGTTACAATCAAGTAATAATTAATATTAAAATTTTATCCAATTTATTAAAATATTATTAATGAATTACGTAATATCTATCTATCTAACTTTGTACTCATCATTCATTAACAGCGTTTTGATAAATCTGATAAAATTTTAATATTAATTATTATTTGATTATAATCGTTATTTGATTAATAGCGTTTTCAGTTGTAACGAATAACGGTTACAATCAAGTAATAATTAATATTAAAATTTTATCCAATTTATTAAAATATTATTAATGAATTACGTAATATCTATCTATCTAACTTTGTGCTCATCATTCATTACCAGCTTTTTGATAAATCTGATAAAATTTCAATATTAATTATAATTTGATCATAATCGTTATTTGATTAATAGCGTTTTGAGTTGCAACGAATAACGATTACAATCAAGTAATAATTAATATTAAAATGTTATAAAATTTATCAAAAAAATTATTAATAAATTACGTAATATCTATCTATCTAACTTTGTTCTCGTAATTCATTACCAGCTTTTTGATAAATCTGATAAAATTTCAATATTAATTATAATTTGATCCTAATCGTTATTTGATTAATAGCGTTTTGAGTTGCAACGAATAACGATTACAATCAAGTAATAATTAATATTAAAATGTTATAAAATTTATCAAAAAAATTATTAATAAATTACGTAATATCTATCTATCTAACTTTGTTCTCGTAATTCATTACCAGCTTTTTGATAAATCTGATAAAATTTCAATATTAATTATAATTTGATCCTAATCGTTATTTGATTAATAGCGTTTTGAGCTGCAACGAATAACGATTACAATCAAGTAATAATTAATATTAATATTTTATGAAATTTATCAAAAAATTATTAATGAATTATGTAATATTTAACTTTGTACTCATAATTCATTAACAGCTTTTTGATAAATCTGATAAAATTTGAGTATTAATTATTATTTGATTATAATCGTTTTTTGATTAATAGCATTTCACATGTAGCTTTGTTTGCGTTATTAAAAACACTTTTTGAGTTGTAGTTTACGAATATGTAATAATATTTTTCGTCATGTTTTTGAATCAAAAGTTATGAGGTAAGGAAACCGGGACAATCATTTATGGACACCGCTGTATTATATTTTTGTAGATTAAAAACTATTCAAAATAGGTGGATTGAACTTTGTGCCGCTATATTAAAATAAATGATCAACGTAAAAATAGCACAAATAAAAATATATAAAATGGCAAACAGGTATTTCGGAGCCTCTAAAGCTCCATCATCAGTGCCAAATTTAAAAAGATTAAAATCTGATTTAAAAGTTTAAGCCATGTAAGTATGCTTGCGTCTCCGCACACGACTAAGATAGAATGGCGGTGAGTTTTTAAAACAACAGCGGAGTCAGGAGTCACATGTAACGTAGGAGACCAATAGAAGCACTCGTTCAGACTGGACGAGCTTAAGTATGGCTGTCTGACTACCTTTCATTTAAGTCATTCTCTTCACTTCCCCCTCCCCTCCTTTTTTTTACCTCCGTACTTAAACTCGTCCATTGTTCTCTTACGTCACATGTGATTCCTGACTCCGCTGTTGTTTTAAAAACTCGACGCAAGCATACTTTACATGGCTAAAACTTTTACATCAATTTTTAATCTTTTTAAATTTGGCACTGATGATGGAGCTTTAGAGGCTCCAAAAACAGCTGTTTGCTATTTTATATATTTTTATTTGTGCTATTTTTACGTTGATCATTTATTTTACCAAAATAAATTTGTCCTTTTTTTACTGTGCATGCTGTAATAACTTTTCTGACAATGCATCGCTTAATTTATAAATTCAATTCAAGTATTCTCCATTAACGCTAGAATGCATGGGATGCACTAATAACGCAGATTTTAATGTTTATTACTGTATCCCAAAATGTAATTTAAAATGTTACATTAGTCATTATTGCGCATATAGCCACAGGTTATGAATGTTTGCATTCGCCTTTAATGAAAACCGCACGGTTCTATTTAAACATTTGGATATTCTCAAAACTATACGAGTATCATGGGTGGATATTTTCTCATCCTACTGATTTATGAACGGAGTTAACGGAATATAAGCTATTAACAATGTTTAGATCGCTCTAGGGTGGTTACTTCTAAATATACTACATCATATCTGGTTACTTTAGTGTAGGTATATAGAACATCTTTTTGAAAACAGAATGATAAGCAGTAATACAATTTAAGTCAAATTGTTATGTAACTAAAAGTGTCGTTTTTAGGATTCCGTATCAGAAAGGGAAACAAGTGGGAAATTGTACGTCAAACGTGACAAATGAGGTGCGTTCGTACTGTTATTATTTCAGTGAAAGGAATTATATCGTCTGTTATTATGATATATGATTTTAATTTCCGTAATAAAATAAGTACATTTTAAGTTGGCAACATTTTATATTTTGTTGACATTGACTGAAAATTCCAATGGGAAACTGAAGCCGAGCTTTGAAAATTTCAGAACTTGAAATCCATATTGAGACTCTTTTTCCATTTGATATCTATTTCTCCGGAAACATCTATCCAAACAACTGTCGGTAGATGATAGGATTGCTATAATTGAACAATTTTAGTATACAAATTCGGTTTTTATATTCAGTAATACGGAAATAATCTGTATCTTAAATATGACGTAATCACCGTGGCAACCTAGAATCATTACCTATCATGGGATATCATTGAATTAATGATGTATATGATAGGATTTAACAGAATGAAGAAACTTTTATTATCTTTTTAAGTTATGATTCGATTTTCATAAAATTTGAAAGGACTCGACAAAATTCTGCAACGATTATATATATATTAAATTACAAACCATTCGGTTGGGTAGTTTTTGTGCTGTTATATGCGAACAGACGGACGGACCAGACGACGACTATAGGTGCTACTTATTTATATAATTACAAACGCACCTAAAAACGGAACCCTTATAGTCTCGCTTTATTGTCCGTCTGTCTGTCAAGACCGTTTTCCTCCAAGAAAGGTTGAGAGTATGAAGTTGAAATTAATGTCAAATAATAAGATTCGTGATTCCATTGTTGTATAAAAATTTCGAGCTTCTAACTTAACGTGATAAAAAGTTACGGCCTTAAAACAACATTTTTGGTAATCCCGATTGTAGAAAATAGCGTAATAAATTGATATAGAATTATAAAATAATTATTTTCGGATTTTTTCTTTTTTATGTCCTATAAGACCTTCCTTCGTGCCAAATTTCACGGTTCTGGGTCAATGGGAAGTAGCCTATAGGTTTTGAGAGTAAAATCTATAGGATACTTCAGACTGTTAAAAATTTGCAGCAAACTGTCCAGTCATTTGACCATTTTTCTAAAAAACGGTTACTTAACCGTAATTTAACTCTATTCTGACCGTAATATAGGGAATAATATGGTCAGAATAGCGCTAAATTACGGTTATGTAACTGTTTTCTATAAAAACGGTCAAATGACTGGACAGTTTGCTGCAAATTTTTAACTGTGCACGTTGAACAAGAATATTGAAATTTGGCACAAACGAAAATCTTATAGCATATGTAAAGGTAAAAGTTCGAAAATCGTTAATTTATAGTTCTATGTCGATTTATTATGTGATCGGTATTCCTGTATAGAAATTCATGAGTTTGTCACTTAAAAAATCCACATAGAATTATAGATTAATTATTTTCGGATTTTTTCTTTCACATAGGCTATAAGACCTTCCTTCGTGCCAAATTTCAAGGTTCTAGGTCAACGGTAACCCTATAGATTTTGAGAGTAAAACCTATGGGTTACTTCCCGTTGACCTATAATCTTATGACACATGTAAAGGAAAAAATCCAAAAATTAGTAATTTATAATTCTATGTCATATTTGTTATCTATGTTATTTTCCATAATCGACATTTCAAAAAATGTTGTTTTAAAGACGTAACTTTTTATTGCATTAATTTAGAAACTGGACATTTTTACACAAGATGGGAAGAGTTCTAGTACTTTTCCGAGAATTTTCTGAAGTCTGGTTTTCAAATGTGTTATGCATTTTCTAAATTCTTTAGTTAGATATCTTCTTTCACCTTATAACGGTGCAGTTTCGTTACAGTAGTCTAAAATTGTTGGAAAGCGTTTCATAATCTATGCTTCGCGCATGATTTTTCTTTCTTTTTTTTTTTTTTTTATTGAGGCCATTTTAATAATCAAATACAGTATTTGACAGATGAAAACAAAAACTTCGGGAAAAAAAGTTTCGGCGCGTAATTGAAATTTGCCATAATTGCAAATTGAATATTTTGCTTATATGTTACAGTGTATAATAGCTATCTTACATTTAAATGGGTTATGCATGTCTGACTAAGTATCGGAATATAAGCTTTTAATATCAAAATTCGTTTTTGTAGTAATGATAACGACGGTCGAACGCCATTACAGAACGAAAATGAATTCATTTCAAATCCGATGTAATAACCTCTCTGACGATATAGCGCATAATTGATAAATTCATTTCTAGTATTCCGTTTTAATGCTAGAGGCAATAGAATGGAATGTACTAATAATGCGGATTTTATCATAAAATATAATTTAAAAAGTTGCGATATTCAAAATTACGCATAGTCAGTATATACACATTCTTAAAAACCGCGATTTTTTATTTAAACAATTCCTATTATCAGGGAATGCAGTTTTTGTGAGTAAAGTTTCATTATCCAACTGAATAATGAACAGAATGAACAGATCATTCTGTTCATTATTTTGTTCGCAACAATGTATAGATCGCTCTAGGTTTTTAGTTTAATTACATACTTATTGGATTACTTTGAATTAAAAATGTCGTCATTAAGTTCGTGGCAGGAATAAGATGTCAAATAAGGTTTTAAAAAGCAAATTATACTATTTATATTTCCAATTATATTTATTATAAGTATAAAAGTAATTTATTATTTATTTACAATTGCATTTATTATAATTATAAAATAAAATAATTATTTATTTACAGCTATATTTATTATAAATATAAAATCAATTTATACTATTTATATTTCCAATTGTATTTATTATAAATATAAAAGCAATTTATTATTTATTTATAATTATATTTATTAGAATTATAAAAGAAAATTATTTTTTATTTACAATTTCATGTACTATACTTATAAAAGAAAATTATTATTTATTTACAGTTATATTTATTATAAATATAAAAGCAATTTATTATTTATTTACAATTATATTTATTATAATTATAAAAGCAATTTAAATATTTACAATTATGTGTATTATAATTATAAAGCAATTATTTATTTATTTACAATTATATGTATTATAATTATAAAAGCAAATTATTATTTATTTACAATTGCAATTATTATAATTATAAAAGCAATTAACAACAACAACTACTACAAAATTTTAAATAAACTGAAAAAATAAAAACCTTAATCAATATGTTGATGCAATATTTGGTATGTTGACCTGTTTTCGGATTTCTTTTCTTTCTAGTTCTTCTTCTTCTTTTTTTTTTTTTTTTTTTTTTTTTGAGGGGTGTGTGTGTGTGTGTGGGGGGGGGGGGGCGGTTACTGTGGGGCAGTTCTAAAATTGATCGGAAAACTGCGAATAATAAATAGAAACAAAATAAAGTCGATAAGCTAAGAAATGATAAATTAAACGATAAGTAAAAAGCTGTGATATCGAAATTGTATTAAAATTTGAAAAAGTAACTTATTTATTCATGAATATCTTTTAAAAAAATCTACTTATAAAATGCTAATTCGTGAAAGACGTTTTGTCTTTTCTTGAATTCGAAAAAGTGTTTCGAATAATTTTGAAAACAATTTTAATAGACTTAATTTGTTAAAATCACTTTCGCGTTAAATAAAAATAAATTTTGATCATTTGTTAAAATATTTCAAAAGACAAATAATTTATACGATAATTCAAATTACACCAGCTCTTTGAAGATATTTAAATTTTTAACAGGTTTCGTTCGTTTACATAGTCACACAAGAAACACATTTTTCTTCGTAAAAATTCATGTTTTTTTTTTTTGTTTTTTTTTTTCGTATTTTTAATTTTTTCAGTTACCATATATTTAGCATGCTAAATATATGGTAACTATGGCAATTGTACATGCATGTACAATTGCTTCTTTAAAAAAAATAATGGTATTTCCTTACTATTTTACTATTTATGAAGTTGCAGTGGAACAGGTAATTCCAATTATAATTATAAATTGATATGATTTACGTTAGTTACGAAAAAACATAAAACAATTTCATAAATAATGTTTAATTTAATACAAAAATAGTAGCAAAAAAGCAATATAATGGTTAATTTCAAATTACACATAATGTAGAGTTTATAATCAGAAATTTAATTATTTCAAGAAAATATGAAACTGCAATCAAATGATTAGAAAAACATAAAGATTATTATCCATTTTATAAAATAAAAACCATTCCTTTATTTAAAACTATTCCCTTTATTTAAATTTTGCAACATATAAAATTACTTTTTGTTGTATTTTCTTGTAAAAATCACTAATAAATATCTGTTTCAGAGTTCGTCAACAAATGTCTTGTTCCCAGAATGTTATAATACTCCTTTCAAAACGTTTTTAATGAAAGATAAATGCTGTTGATACTTTGTGTTAAAACTGCATTATCAAATATACAGAGCAAACAGATCATGTAGAAATTAGAGTGTTTATTTTTGTATTAAAATAATGAGATTAATTTGAAAACGTCTTTAAAAGCTAATTCTAATAAGTTCTGCATTTAAATATACGCAACCAGACATAATTTAAAAAATTTTTAATTGCAATAATGATGTTTTTTTTAAGTGCATAGCGTTGCTAGGTTACTTCTTCCATTCCAATTTACATTTTATAAAAGGAAATTACATTGAAGGATTTCTTTTTTAGCATTTTAGGTAGCGTTCAATACATAAAAGTATAAAGCTACCTATTGCAGCCGTTCGGAGGAAAGCAGTTCCGGAAAATTTCGATATATTTTCACCGATCATGACCCCCAGACCTCAAAACCACCCTCCGTTCAAATGTTGATTTATATATATAGATATTGATATAAATAAATAAGTTCGTTAATCCATATATATATCTGACCTATGTCATACGATAACGCTCGTTATTATAAATCAATTTTGATTAAACTAATTGTGTGTATTAAGCTCACCAATGTCTCGACCGAGTTCGTTGACCAGCTTGGTCCGCCATTTTGTTTCAAGATGGCGGCCACTTAAAAATTAAAAATTAAAATAAATATACAAAAAAGTTAAAAATTCAAATTTATTTTTCAATTAAGTGTTAGGTCTTGATACAAGGATTCCAGAGCATTTTTTGGTTTATCTCTATCTTAAAAAATGGCTGAGATAGAGCAGTTTGAAATTCTAGGGTGGCTGACATTTTGAAACAAGACAGCACATTACAAAAATTTTCATTGTTGTAATAATTTTCCCAATCATACGCATAAAACTATATATTCATATCCGTTAGCAACAAATTCTCTCCAAACGTGGCGACATTTGGCGAAATATCGCCAAATTTGGCGACCAAAATAAGTCATAAAAAATGAAGCCAATTTGGCTATTGCTCAATAATTTGGCGAATTTCTTATTCAAATTCAGTATTAACGAATCTTTTGTAAACGTTTTCTTTGCATTTTAACTTGCTGTTTTCGTGTAACATTAGCTAAAATTTTAAAACGGAGATATAGGAAAGCTACCTTTTCCTCCCGGTACAGGCCGGAAGGACTTTGTTATTTAAGTCGGTTTTTGTATATGAAGATAGAATTTTGTAATCGATTTTTCACTCGCTTCTTTATAGACTAAAAGTATAAAATGTATGTTCAAAAGTGTGTTTTCGATGACAATACAGCATCTTAATATTTTTATAACTTAATAAATTGATTTTAAGGCATTTTCCCGTTAGCCGGCCACAAGAGATTAAATTGCCAAATACTCTTTATGGTTACAATTGTATATGAGCTACAACAACAAGGAATTTAAATAATCGTTCAATCCCGCTCGCCAAAAACAGGCCAACTGGTTCTGAAACTACAACAAAGAAATATTTAAAATCTAAAAAGTGGAAAATATAAGTAAGGAATAAAGAGTGTAATTTTTACATTTAAAAAAAAGTTTTAATCAATTAATAGCTTCATATTAAAAAAATAGCAAATTCTAATACCTTGTATTAATATACTCCTTTTAATTGCTAAAAGGGGTGAAATAAAAACTATATAAACAGTAAAATAATTTTTATTAGACTGTTTACATGTTTTGGGTCCATCGGAGCCATTATCAAATCAAACAAGAATATTCTACAATTGCGCGGTCTATGAATTTATTATTTGAAATATTACAAACTTTTCACACGTACTTTATATACGTTACATTAATGCTTAAACACCATGCATACAAATAAAAATATATTTTGTATTTAATTGTAATTAAAAAACGGCATCAACAAAGTTATAATGCATAATGACAAAATAAACACAATGGACAATATTCCCGTGACGTCACAATAAATATGAATTTTTATTCGCTTATGAAACACGCGGATAAATATTTTTACCGAAATTTAACTTGCAAATTAAAAAATTCTGCCTAAAAACCGCGTGCTTTTAATATATATTATTTCTCTTTTATTCTCGCAACCACAGAATTTAGAGAATAAACTCTCTGTCTTGCAACAGTGGGCGTTATCCGATTATGACGTCATTAGCGTAGTAAAGTAGTAGCAGAAGTAAAATTTTAATTGAAAATTACGGCTAATTAATTAAATTTTCGAACAAATGAATGCACGATAACAAATCTGTGTCCAAATATCTTTCATTAAAAAAAGTATGATGTAATTTGATGCAGTAGTTTGTTCTCACGGATTGTCGAAAGAAAACGCTTAGCGTTTTAAATATATAGATGTGTGTGTTAAACAAACTTAAATGTGTTTGTTTTATAATAAAATTATGTGTGTTGTATAGTAAAATTATGTGTGTTTTATAATAAAATTATAATATAATTTGATAATAAAATAAAACTAATCGCTAGGCATAACAATTATTTGAAAACGGAGTTTTCTCACTAAAAGAAAATAAAGCCAACACCGTCCACGTCTTTGACATCTGTTCCACAATCACCAATAAACATTTATTTCAGTTCGTCAATAAAATGTAAGTGTCCCAAATGTCCCATAATATTCCTTTAGAAGCATTTTCTAACGAAATATAAATACTGTTTCTATTTTATGGTGAAACGGTAGAAAATAAAATACTTCGTAACATTTGGAATGGTTACTTTTCTATGAAATTAATGAAGTTAATTTGAGAACTTCTTTAAAAGCTAATTCAAAAAACCTCTACATGTGAACACAAGCCAGTATTTTTAATTACTTTAATTGCAAAAATGATGACTTTTAACTAATCGGCGTTGCTTGGTTACTTTTCCTCATTCCAATTTACATTTTATTAAAAGAAATTCCGTTCAATGACTCACATTTTAAAAGACTAAAAAATAATTTTAAAGAGCTCAAATTATTATTCTTTAGTATTTTTTCTCAAATTAGTTTTCCCATTCAATTTGATAGGGATATTATTATAATTTAAAAATTGAAGGGACAAATTTTTGAGCTAACTAAAGTTAAATTAAATTCCGTAATTATTCTTGGGAAATATAATTTTAGAAAAATCTTAAATGTATTAATTGTTTATTACTAATAGGAAAATGTGTATTTTTTTCTGAGAAATTCTATATACAAAAAAGAGACATTCTTAAATTCAACAATTATATTATTTACAATGAAACATCTTCAATATATTTATTGTTTATCTGGTGTAAATTCTAGACTTTTTCATATTTACACAATAGCCACAATAAGCGAATTTAAATTATTTTCATAAGATCATGGCGAAATATATTACAAAATAAATAAATAATAGTTTCTAATCATTTACTCGCAATTAAATATTTTCATAACATAATTAATTATCTGGTTAAAAAATCTTTATTATATACCGAGTCATTAATTACGTTTTTGTTTCAAGACTTCTGTTGTATTAATTAAGTATGTTGGATTAAAAATATTGGTCTGTTACATCACATTTCGATTGTTAATATCGGCGAACAACTGATAGAAATTTTTAAACTTTTCACGTTTTTAACACATTCTATGATACAGAATCATATATATCTTATGTTTTATTCTAAAATTTAGTTTTCCTACCTTAAATTTTCTCTATGTGAATTAATTTCTTTATTCAAAGTCATTTTTATTCTTTAATCCGAAAAACAATCATTTCTTCCTATCTTAAAACGTTCCCAGATATTTCCATCGTAACATTAAATGTACGTTACATGTCTGAGGTTACAATTCAGAATATTAATGCACTATCCAGATGCTCTTAACATATGTTGTTTTTTCTTTCTTTTGATTCTTGTATTGAGGCGGGCGCCGTTTTCATAATTTGACTGCTGCAAAAATCTGCAATATGGAAATTTTTGTTTGCTTCTAATAACACATGTCTGGCTTTCTCAAAACAACCTCGGGTTGTCCGTTAAAAATCACCAAAATTGATAGAAGCTAAATTATGGCATTTTTCTTTTTTCTCATTCAAAAATCTCAATATTGGTTTATCGCTAACAGTAAAAAAATTGACAGTTAATGCCTGGCGAGAGGTGTAGCATTTGGCAGGTTTACATCTAATGTGTTGGCATACATCTGAAAATTTAGTTGTATTTTAATTGTAACACATCTGAAAATTTAGATTAGATCTTCCCTAACTGTTGAACAAGGTGGTCGATTATTTAGAGGAGTAAGAGGACCACCCTCGCCCTTTCCAGATGTGTCGATGTATCCTGAATAAAGAAAAGTTTTCACATGATTATGCGTCTTTGATTGAACTGATGTTTTTTTTTTTTTTTTCTGTGGACTGTTTCCTATCAGGAGGGGAACATATGGTTATTTCGATGAACGTAAATGTACCAAAAATTACGATCACTTTCATCTCCGATTTTTTCCAGCTAACTTCATCATATTTTCCAACCTAGTTGAAAAGTGTTTATAACTTCGGTTGGTCTGGCAGTCTGTCCGTACTATAACTCTCGTAAATATACTCGGATTGCCCTGAATTTTTTGTATGTTTTTGACGTTTACTAAAGCATGATCCCAATCGAAAATGAAGCGTTATATTTAAAGTTTATTTACAAGGACAGTGAAAAGTATTCCATTACATTATAGTCAATGAGAAAAAATCGTTTCAAGTGCATTTTGATGATGCTACGCCATTTGAAACAGGATGAAATTAGTATACAATTATGAAGCGCACTAAAACATGCTTTTTGTAAAATATAGAGTACAAAGCATTTATTATTCATTTACAGGGTCACACAAAAGGATTTTGTTACACAATATTCTACGGAATAAAACGTTTGCAGTGTAATTTAATGATGTTTCATTTATTCAAACATAATAAAATTGATATGCATTACCAAGGTAAACTATAAATTGTTCATTGAAAAGTACGGTAGTCCGATCCATTATCAAGGATTGTATCCGAAAGCGCTCAGAGAGAGTTTTGTACTGTTAACATCTAGAGTTTTAAGGTATTAAAAACCTTTTGTATATATATTTTCATCAAACAAGTGATATATATATATATATATATATATATATATGTGTAATGAATAATTTTCATGAATGTTTCAATATTTTAAGTAAATAAAGTTTAATCCATTGTTTCAATTATACTTTATATAAAGTTAAAGTTATTTTTTTGGTATTAATAAAAGCTATTGCGTTAAAATCCCATTATTTTAAATTTCGCAATAATATATCAAATTATTTTTTACTATCCTTTTTCTAATAACCACTAATGAATATCAATCCGTCAATAAAATTCCAATGCACACAATATTAAAATACGCATTTTAAAACATGTCCAATGAAAGATAAATACCGTTGCCACTTAACATTAAAACTGAATTTATATGTCAAAGCTGCAGAGAAAAAAAAATCTCCTGCAATTTAGGATCATAATTTTTGCATTCAAATAATGAGGTTAATTTTAGATCTTCCTTAAATGCTAATTCAAAAAACCACTACATATTAATACACACAACAAGCTAACATTTAGATTATTTTAATTGCAATAATATGATGCCTTTTTAAGTGCATCAGCGTTGCTAGGTTACTTCTTCTCATCTTAATTTAGATTTCATAATAATAAATTCCATTAAAGGATTTCAATTTTAAAAACAAAAACAAAATAATTTTAAAGCGTTCAAATTTTTATTGTTCGATGTAAAATATATTGATTAAATAACTTGTACGCGCAAAGAAAAAAAAAATATATATTTGAAAATTTTTAAAATATCTTAAATTTATTAATTGTTTTCTGTATATTTACGACCATTTAAAAATTGATTCAAAAATTACATTACCAGAGTTCACAAATGGTCCGTGTTTTGAATATCAGTAAATTCTCAGAAAATTTTTCGTGGTAGATTTCTACACCATTTGCAATAGAAATAACCTTCAGGGTAGGTTTCTACGAAATTTGCAAGAAAAATCTAAAAAGAAATTTTTCCTCAGAAAATACTGGTATTCCAAAAGCGGATCATTTGGGAGCCTTGCATACGTGAAATAAACAAATTTTTCAATTCTATAATTACGTTTACGAAAAAAAAATCTTTAATTTACTCATTTCTTTGATAAAAATTCTGGTTTATAAACATTTTCAAATTGACTTTATGGCAACAACAAATGAATTTCATTTAACAACCGAATTATTTTTATTAGATCACTGGGAAAATTATATGTTCAGGGCTTCCTATATAGTGATCCGTGTTTTTGAAGACCAGCATTTTCGTAGAAAAAATGTTGAGATAGATTTCTACAACATTTGGAGTAGAAATAACTATCGGGTTTTCTACAAAATTTGCAAGCAAAATATAAAAAGGAATACTTTTATTTGAAAAAAGTGGTGTTAAAAAACAGACCAATACTATCGTTATACTATAAAAATAAAAGATCAATAATTCTTAATCTTAAAAAAAAAATATATATAGCATATATAGCATAATCATATATAGCATAATCACGAAAGAAAATATTACACTACCCTCTTCCGAGTTACCCACGATTCCGAAAAGCGTTCTCTATCTTTAGAAAGCTCAGAAACCAATATATTTTCGAGATTTAAAGAAGCAGTTATAAAAACAAATTTCTTTTCCTACCACTTATGTTCGGAAACGTTTCCGGGACGTTTTTATAGTGTATTAATCAGTTTTATCAACACGGAACATAATTTTTCGTATGCTATTCATTCTCAAGTAAACATTTTCAGGTTCAACAGACATGTTTTACAGACAAACATAATAAATTAACATCATTAACACTAACATTAAAATTAATATTATTTTGGTCTCCTACATGTGTAAATGCAGTTACGCAGCTGAAAATTTTTAATTCAGAATGGGCAGCATTCTAACAACCGAATTTCCGATTTTAAGATACTGCTTAATACTCTATAAAAACTACTCGGAAATGTTTCCGAAAATCATTGCCAGTAAAATAAACTTTTTTAAATCGCAAAAATATATTAGTTTTGGAGGTTTCTAAAGGTAAAGAACGGTTTTCGGAATCGTGGGTATTTCGTTCGTGGTTATAATATATTTTTGTAGGTCAGGAAATATTTATCTTTTTTTTTTACAGTGTATGTTTTAAATATCTCAAAAATATATAGCTTATAATTATTTGCAAGTATTCAAAGTTGGAGTATCATAGTTGAGATTCATTCGAACAGAGCGAAATATGTCGGGACCAGGACTCGAACCTGGGTATACTTTGGCTTGCCGTGCCAACGCTCTTCCTACTGAGCTATCCCAACGATATCCTGGCTGGAATAATTCACTCTTATTCAATTCCTACTATTAGCTCACACTCTCTATATATTTATGTATTTTGTTCAAATTTTCAATCGTTAATAAAATATTTTCTATTCATCCATTCAAGTTCAATTACATTTTTTAAAACTTTTAGTGGATGACACTGGATGTTAATACAGTTTTTTCAAATATTAATTCATTAATTAAATTAAATTAATTAATGTTAGTTTTATATGGGAGAAAAAAGTTTCTCCCATTTTCATAAATGAAATGAAAGATTTTGCTCAAATGAGTGATGCCAAAAAAATAAAATACCGCAACGATGATTATAAAAAAATGTTCAATAAAGATAACGTGGCACATTAATGCTGCACGGGTTTATTTTATATATTTATAATTAAAAAGTAGGAGTTGACTTAATTTTTTTTTTTTTTATATTACTTGTTTTTTGGACATGACTGTGAACTGCAGCGCTAATTTCATTCATCCGAGCTATAACTATAGCATTTTACATGATGAATGTGATATTTGATAGTAGCTTCGTATTTACTTAAAACAATTAATTTTCTGATAAAAATTATCCATTATCTATCATTTGAAATAAATAATAATTATTTTTGTACGTTTTATGCCTTTCACTAAGCATATTTCGGGAAGTGATTATTGTGTGTAGCATTTTTGCGTTAAAACTGCATTTAAATGTCAAAACTGAATTGGGGAAAAAAAAAGTCTCTTAGAATTTAGAATGGTAATTTTTGTATTAAAATAATGAGGTTAATTTGAGAACTTCTTTAAAAAGCTAACTCGAAAAACCTCTACATATGAATATACGCAATCCTCCAAAACATTTTTAATTATTCTAATTGGGATAAGGATGACTTTTTAAGTGCAATCAGCGTTGCTAGGTTACTTCTTCCATAATTCCATTTTACGTTTTACAAAAAGAAATTTCATTGAAGAATTTTCATTTTTAAAAATAGAAAATAAAATAAAAATTCTAAATACCCGCAATTATTATTCTTTAGTGTAATGCAGATAAATATGTTACTACAATTTAAAAATATGATTAAATAAATAATATGTATGAAAAAAAATATATATTCGGTAATCATATTTGCAAAGTAAAAAAAAAAAAACTTAAATTTATTAATTGTTTGCTATATATTCCAATTTGAAAACGGTTAAAATTATGTAGAAGGAACAAATAAATTGTTAAATTCTGCGATTGTGTTAACAAATTTAAACAAGAAAGAAAAATCATACATGAGGCATAGATTATGAAACACTTTCCAACCCTTCCAGAATACCTATTTGTTTTTAAATTCATGTTTATAGTTTATTTTTACTGATCTCATTTTCTCATTACAATTAACTTTTTATACATAATTTGATCAGAAAATGACGTCAGGTATCAAAAGAAGTCACGTTTCACTCATAAAGCTGTACCATTTCAACGGTTTTTCATTCCGCTCATACTGAGTTTGACACGCTAATCTCAGAGAAAGGGGAAGTGCTTCAGTGAGTGAAAATGACGTCATATTTAAAAGGAAACGAGAATTTTCATTGATAAAAGTAAATATTTCACTACGAGTGCGTTTAAAAGACGTAAATTTCTGAACTTTTACTCGCCATTACTAAGATTATAGAAACTCAAATCAAGAGTGCGAATGTTGAAGTGCAAAGCTCTTGTAACCTCATGCTTGGAAATGTATTTATTAATATCGTATGGCGCGTTAAAATATTTTATAAATGGTGAATACGGACATATATAAATATTGCGAAGGTGAGAATGACGTTATGTTTAAATTTCATATGTACATAACATACATACTAATTCATAATTTCATAGTTTTTGTTGCTGTTTCGGTAATGTTTCATTAATGGTTATATATATATATATAATCTATGATTGTGTCAGAGTGACGTTATTTTTGCTGATTATTCATTCCGTAATACCAAAAATCAGAGCCTTCTTCATCATAATTATACTTATCTTGGTAACAATTTGGGAATTACTTATACGAACAAAGTTTAATCTTTCAATAATTTTAAAATTTGAATTTGATGGAAATAATATTTTGATAACTTTGACTAACCCTAATCTCTGTTTTAAGAGCTAAGCTAGCCTAAGTAAGATTGATTTTTATTTATTGTAATTATTTTTGTAGGTTTATTATAAGTTCAATGTAACAGTTCCTTTTAAACATTTTCTTTTGCCGAATTTGGACGGGCTCCACTCGTTTATTGTTAAAACTTTAAAAATATAAACATATTGCCATTTAGGCAAAAAATGTACCGCTCATAAAGGAAAGCAATTAAAATAGTATATCATAACTAGCAGGCTACGACCGCTTCGCTGGTCGATTTTTCCAACTGAACCTCGAATGATTAAAACATCTTTCAGTTCCACCTTCTACCGCCAGGGGGCTCATTCAGTTCTAAACAAACCTCTTCCCGCACGAACCTTGTGAACGGGTCTCCGCTATCTAATACACAGAATAGCGCACGCGCTTCAAAAATAAACTAATTCCTCCTTCCACCGCCAAAGACGCCAAATCTATATGCCTTTATCATTAATGCGATATTTAATTACGACCGACCCCGTCCTCCCTCAAAATTTAACCAATGACCTTTAACATTAACAAATATCGGTAACTTTTAAAACAAACAAAGTGGCGCATTTTTTTTTTTTTTTTTGATTGACTACGCACTTTAATTTCTTTTCTTTTCAGACGTCCGGGTCAGTTTTTTGCAAAAATTAAGAAAAATTGCCGGTCGATTTTTACAAAAATTGGATTTTTGGATGCAGAATTTTTTTTTACATATGTGTGGTGAGTTTTAAATATACCTCAAATACTTTTCTTATTACTCGCAAACGGTTGAAGACAAACTACTCGATGCCATCGGCAAAAAAGAAATAACCGGTTTTTCGCCGCCACGTACCTTAGCGTTTTATATATATAGATGTATTTCAAATACATTTTTCTCAAAACAAGTTTTCCGCAATGTAAACATATTTAGAATAAGGTTTCGTGCATTTTAATTTTAATTCAAAATCTCCAATATCCCCAAGGAATAATCTTGGTGCATTTTACAACTAATATGTACACCCTTTTTTGAATGTTGGTTATTTAAATTTTTCAAATTAGCAATAAGTCTATTAATGTTTGAATTTTAATTGAAAATCCAGTTCCGTGCCAGTTTTCGTCCTTTCTTGCTTATTTTTTTAAACACATTTTAACATAGTTGAAAAATGTTTATAACATCTGTTTGCCTGTCTGCTGTTTGTCCGCGCTTTAACTATCGTATAAAATTAAATATCCCAGAAAAAAATTAATATTTTCTAATCGTTTACTTGTAATTTCATATTTTAACAAAATAATTTTACGAAGTCACGTAAATTTTACAAAGTTGCTGAAACAATTAATTTACTGGTTATTAAGTACTGTGTAGCCTTTAACATGAAAAAAAAAATTAAATAAAATAAAAATAAATGAGTTGCTGCTTTGAAACGTTTGTTGCATTAAATTAAATATATTTATGAAAGTAATTAATTTTTGTAATGAATTAAATCACGTCAATTTTCGATTGTTTTTGGAATCGCCTTTTCTACCAAAGCACTTTTATCTTCATTAATAGTTATAAAATATTTTTAATAAGAAAAAGAAAAGAAAAGAATTTAGTGCATCTGCAAAGTGTATCATTAATTAAACAAAATAGAAAAGTACGAAAACTAATAAGAAATAAATTTGTGGGAGAAAAAATTATATGTTACTGCAAACGAATTAATTCAATGAGAAATTTGCCTATTTTCATAGAACGAATGTTATTCGAATTACAAAAGAAATCGTTTAATATTTCAAAAAAATGTTTTCTCTGATTTTTTCGGCTATATTTTATATGTTCTATCTGGCATATTTTACTTTATGCTATGCGCTTCTTTGGTGTAATGGCGTTATTTGTTGAAGGGAGCGGGTATACAATGATGTTCTATCCAAATATTCCTTTAGCTCCACCAGTGGCTGATAGGTTCATCTGCTCTCAAAGCTGGTAGACCAGAGGTGCTGGGTTCAAACCCCTGTCGCGCTCGCCGACCTAACCGTTCGGAGTTTTCCGTGGTTTTCTTCGAACCTTTCCGTAAATACGGGTTAGGATCCTTTAGAAAGACCCCCCACGGAGGGCACTCCCCCCGTAGATCTACATCCCTAGCGTAGATAATCGGCCGTAGCAACCAACCTAGCAACCAACCAAATATTCCTTTGATAGTCATCGTAGTGTGTACAGGCGTTGCATAATCAATAACTCCAAAGCTCTGCGTGTTTTATGTTTATTTGCTTTAATGGATTGCGATATTCGGCTGTCAACCTCATTTCCACTGAAGTTATCTCAGAATCTATACATTTTTTAATCTAACTCCTCTCTCAAGCAAACCATTTTTTTGAACGATCTTGGTAAAAATGCAACTTTTATGCAATTTTATTCGAAGAAATAACTTTGGATAAAAATGGACGCTTGGCACATGAAAAAAGAAGCAGTTAGCTGGTATTTGTTTTCCTCAGTCACATGACTTGCGTTTTTATTATATTGATTACGTATGATAGGGTTTAATAGAATAAAGAAAACTTTTATGAATATCTTTTTAAGTTTTGATTCGATTTTCTTAAAATGTGAAATGACTCGACAAAAATCTGCAATGATTATATATTAAATTTCAAACCCTTCGGTTGGATACCTTTTGCTCTGTTAGATGCGGACGGACGAAGGGACAAACGGATGGATCAGACGATGACTATACGAGGGTGTTTTGATAAGTTCTCGGCCTGACAGTGAAAGCACAAGATTTTTGACATAATTTCAACTTAATACATTTAAGACACACTCTTGTGTGCGAATTCTTTTGTGCAGCTTTGTATGAGGGTGATTCGAAAAGTTCTCGGCCTGACAAAGAAAATACAAGATTTTTGACAATATTTCATTTTATTTTTCAACTTGCAACACAATACATTTCAGAAGACTCTTGAGAAATGTTCATTCTTTGGCGTTTCAGATCCACGTTCAACAAACGCGGCACACATCGAGCGGAAAGCATTTTCATACCCAAAACATCGTATAAAATGTGGTGGACGCGGTCCATCGATATGTTTGCAATGTCAGCAAGTTCGTGTATCTTCAATCGGCGATCATTCAATACGCCATTGTGAATGTTTGAGACGATTTCGACGGTCGTAGCGGTTTTTGGGCGTCCTGAGGGTTTATTATTGTGAATTGATTTTCTACCATGTTTAAATTCAGCAACCCACTTTTTTTTTTTTTTTTTTTTATCGTCGAATAGGAAGGACAAGAATCCTTTAAGTTGGAATGTAACTCTTTTTGTATGTCCGTGGAAATTAAATCTTTTTTAACAAAGTATTTTATAACAGCTCGAACTTCATTTTTTTTCCATTTTCCTCGAACTTATCAAACTACCCTCGTAGGTGTTGCGTATTTATATAATTACGAACGCACCTAATAAGAAAAGAAAGTTAGATAGGTATTATTTGTAAACAGCGTAAGAAAGTTCATTAAAAACAATATATATATTTTTATTTAGATAGCAATTAGATGCAGTTTTTCTTATTTTCGCTTGCAACAGTTTGAAGAAAAACACACAATATCTTAGATGTTTTATAGTATTTATATCAGTAGGTATTATATCGTATAATACAACTTTCTTTCTTTCCTTTTTAATACAATTACCTTTAAATTAATAGTTGCAAAAAATGTGACATCACAACAAGGAGGGGGTTGGGGGATCTCTCGAGGGTAACAATATGTGACTCAACGGAAAAGAGGAGTCGAAAACCGCGAAATTTGCGCGACAAAATTAATGGATAACCCCTAAAATGTGTCTTATATTATTCACATAAGACAAATTTTCCTCTTTGATATTAATATTCAAGATTACAGGATTATTTATTAATAATTTGAATGTTTTCATCACATACAATTTTTAAAATTATTATAACTGCTATACCGTTATTTGTTATTTAATTTTAAAAAACCCTGTCATTGAATTTTTGGTCACCCTGTACACACTCTAATAAAACTTGTAGATTTTACGGAAAAATCCTGTCAGCAATACTACCAGTCTGTTCAGATAAATTCTGTTAAATTTGTACAGATATTTCCCTGTATGAAACAGAATTTATCTATGTTAAAGACAAGGAAATTACATCGAAACAGAGTTTCTTCGTATAAAACACAATTTCTCCATTTTATTTTATAGAACAGGTAATCCTATATTTCTTATACACAGTAAAATAGCTTTTATTAGATTATTGACATGTTTATTAGGTTGTTATGTATTATGTTGTTAGATTACACTTTTAGAATTTAAAAGAAATATATTATTACAAGGTGTTATAATTTAATATATTTCTATATAAATACAAGTAATCCTGTTTTATAATAGAAACAGCGTTCCTCCGCATCAGGCAATTTTTTTTAGTATTACATAACAATAATCGTATTTAATTATCCAAGTTTTTTTTTGCACGAGATCGCTTTCCTTTTACTTTACAGAATTTCTGGTGTAATAAAATAATTAAAACAAAGTTCGTTTTACAAGATCACTTTTATTTTCCTTTACAGTATCTCTCGTATTGTCTAATTTGTTTGTTAGTCAAAAGTGAAAAATCTCATGACTTTAAATTTTTCCCTAGAGGAAAGAAACGATATATTTGTTGGTAACAGAGAAATTCTGTACATTAAATGGATATTAAAACATTAAAAGACAGTGGAATATCTGTTAAAACAACAGGTATTTTTAACAGTGTATTGTTGAATTGTGTAACCCCCTTAATTAAAATCGGTTACATAATCACATAATAAGATCTCTAATTATAATTAAAATACAGATAAAATGCTTAAAGGATACAAAAAGGAACACAAAAGGCTTATAAAAACCTTTTAATGTTCGACATATGTTTCAGCGCTCACATACGGCGCCATTTTCAAGCTATATAACGATAAACAAAAATATTCTCGCAAATTTTTGAAAATAAACTTGAAAACATAAATCACAAGACCACATATGTAAAAAAGCAGGTGCTTGAAATAGTCAACTGTAAATCTAGTAATGACCACTAGAAAGTTTAAAACAAGACTAAAAGAGCATATGGCAGAAATCAAATATGACAGAAGTACTACAGCACTGGCAAGACTACATAGAACCGAGACTTTAAAAATTGATTTTAAAAATAGTAAAATAATTTATCCACCAATGATTTATTTCCCACCTATTATCCGTGAATCAATCGAAATCTATATACGTAACATGAACATTTGCAATGAATCCGCCTCATTTGAATTACCTAAAATTTAGCAAGAGGTACTTTTCAGTTTAAAAAAAGCAATAAGGAAATATTAATTTTCACGTTTACAGTTGACTATTTCAAGCACCTGCTTTTTTAGATATATGATTCCGTAATTTCTGTTTTCAAGTTTATTTTCAAAAATTTGCGAGAATATTTTTGTTTATCGTTATATATCTTGAAAATGGCGCCGTATATGAGCTCTGAAACATATGTCGATCATTAAAAAGTTTTTATAAGCTTTTTGTCTTCCTCTTTGTATAACTTAAGCATTTTATCTATATTTTAATTATAATTAAAATCGGTTCTGTAAAATTTGTTGGCTACTATATTTATTAAAATTTAAAAATAGACAAAGGCGACGTTTGTGGTGCAAAACCACTCCAATAATAAGAAAGCAATTGTTAAAAATTACGTTCATTTTGTTCAGATTGACATTCCGGACAAATTAATTAACCGGACAAGCGTGTGTCCTCTTTAAGAACGTTTTCTCTGAATGTGAAGGAAGAGAGACAATCAAAAATCAATGAGGAATCTCGTTCTAAAGAATCTTCGTTCCTCATTTCCTTTCGCTGTTCATTCATTGTTTCTTTAATGAGCTCTTTGTTCAAGTAGAGTCCGAATGTCTTGCTGTGCATTCTCAAAAGCTCGCTAAATACAATACATTTTTAATTGTAGTTTCTCTCTCTTTTTTTTTCTGCATTTTTAATATTTGTGTGAAAAAATATGTTATAATGTAAAATTCAGTTTACATAAAAATTGAGTTTTTCTCTGAAAAGGTAATAATAAATATGAAACTGAATGTTGTATAGAGATAATACTAATTTTTGTTTCACAACCTTCTATCTTAGTTAATATTGCTAATCAATCTTTACCCGATATTGGAATATTTACATTTTGGAAATACTTTTTGGAGCTGTTATTTAACCGATTCGGGAGAGTTCTTAATTTTGAATATATATATATATATATATATACAGGGTGTTTCACAAAGGACCCCTAACTTTAAAAATCAATAACCCGGAAACGGTGATAGACAGAAGCATGGAACCAGTGGTATGTTTATTAAAAAAATCGTAAGAATCTTATACGTAAATTTCAAAATTTAGTTAAAAATAGCATCGATAGATGGCGCTGAGAGCGTTAAGAATTCTTCTAAAGAGAGTTCAGAAGCATAAAAAGACTAGTCGTCGAAGATTTCGTCATTGAAATCTGGCCGCTATTAGCGTATAGTGAAAATAATTCCGAAAGTTGTGTATACCGTGGAGGAACGTGTGTTTATTGTGTTGGAGTACCACCGATTAAATCAGAGTCCTACTGCCACAAGGAGATGTTTTCAAACGAGATTTTAAGTCGCAAAAGGCCCAGATGGAAAAACAATTCGTGAGCTTTTCAAAAAAATTCAACAGACAGGCAACGTGGCCGATGCGAATTATTTTCACTGTACGAAAATAGCGTAGTATTAAACACTTTTGACGCGTAGACACCACCGCAATGCGACAGGCCCTGCTGGTGAAAGAAAAAACCAAAAGAGGAACTCTTTTTGAGTAGGAAAATAGTCGTGGTACAGCTCTTCCGATAATGAGCGGGGAGAGTAGGGTGGTCACAAGAAATCAATTTTCGAATTTTTTCAGGGGGACCCCCCTAAAAGTTGCCAATTGGCTGAAAAATGAGATTGGCAAAGTTTCAGCTCATTTGGATAATGTTAACCCGTGCCTCATTGAGGTCAAAGTTTTGAAAAACCGCGATTTTTCGCAAAAATTTATAGTTTTTCCCTTCATAAAATGAATACAAAAGAACATAGAAACCTAATTCTGGTCTCATTTCATAAAAAATGTTTTTGCATTGAAGAACCAAACATCTTTTTTTTTTTTTAATTATAGTTTTAAAAATATACAGCATTTTTTAGAACTAAACATGTTCCGAATTCTAAAAATTGAATTTTTATGAAAATGTGAAAAAACGTTGTAACATTCCATTTGATCTGCTTTTAGATTAAGATTTCTTTTTTTCTTATTTTGTACATAAAAAGGGGTTTAGTTTAAAAAAAAAATCCAAAATAAATGGGAAAAATCAAAATTTAAACTGAATGAATTATAAGAAATAAAGAGCAAAGTATTAAAATGAGAACAAATAATGTTCAAATGCACTTTATTATTAAAGTTGCGTTATAAAAAACGAGTCATTATAAAAGAAATAAAATATTACCACTTACAATTATCACATTAAGGTGGTAAGGGTTTCGATAATGTGGCTTTTGGAGAATCTGAAAAAAAAATTTCTGCATTCAGATAGAATTTGTAACAGAAACTACTTTTGTTCTTCGTCTTTCGTTAAACAGGAATTGAAGTCTTGGAATAATTGTATTCCCCTTTCAGCTGCGTCATTGACAACCTTAAAACCATTCACTATTTTTTTTTCTTTCAAATAATGTTTATTTTTACACCATACATCGGGATCAGTATTTAAAAATTGCATATTAATCTCAAATCTCCTAAAAAAATTTACAGTTTGAGATGAAAAAAAAATCGACTTCTTTATCCAATAAATATCCTACTTCATTGAAACCTATTGTTGCTCTTACATCCTTATCTCATCATCATCATTTTCTTCTGTAAATGACATTAATTTTTCAGCCATACTTATTTTGACAGTTTTTTCCAAAGTATCATCGAAAAATGAAACTGCAACTTGTTCCAAGTTAAGATACCAAACCAGGGATCTGTTTAGGAAAAAATTGGGTCCTTTAAAGGACCCTTCACAATTTTTTCATTTCAAAACAGGACCCTTCACAAAACTTTTCATCTTAAAACAGGACCCTTCACAAAACTTTTCATCTTAAAACAGGCCCCTTCACAAAATTCTTTGTCTTAATAATAGGCTTTTCACAAAACTTTTCCCTCTTCAAACTGAATCTTTCACAAACTTAATCATTTAAAAGTAAAATCTGACTGTCACTTTACATATATAAAGAAAATATGTGTATTTTACATACATATATCTTCTTAAAAATGTATAAACAAGGACCTGAATTTAACGATCATTTCAAATTCACAAAATTATGTCTAGATTTTTCACAAATGTAAAAAGCTGTTCACAATTTCACAAAAACAGGACCCTAGGAGAAAAGTCTGGACAGATCCCTGCAAACATGTTTTATCATTTTAGAAAGCGCTTGGTCTGCAACCTCTTTATCAATTTTTCTGTAGTCAACAAATGATTTTAATAATTGTAGGTCTTGATTGGGAGCCAAAGCCGGAGGAGGAGCATTGAACCACGCTTTTACATACGGATTATAAACAAACAAATGTCTCTAATATATTCTTCTACTAAATATGTTAATGATAATTTATCTCTGAAAAGATATATTTTGAGAGAATAAATGGCCTTAGCCATCCATCTGGCGTGAAGAATAGCGCCAGGTACTCTGAAAAAATGTCTTTTGGTGGAAGACGTCCTATAAAAATTTTTAAAAGTTGGAAAAATTCTTTATAGTCATCCTTGGGGTGTCTATGTTTTAAATGTTCGATAAGAAAACTTGAAATTTCGTCTGAATTAAGTATTTTATATCTGATATTTTCATCTTCAATAGCAGTTTTGTATTAAGTCTTGTGCGGCTTAGACCACCCAGTCTGAATTTTGTTTTAAATATATGGGTGTGGGGCAGTGGTTGTGCCCACGTTACAATCAAAAATTGCTCTGAGAATAATTTCTAGAATATGGTGGTGACATGGTAAATAGAGAAGCTTTTGTTCTAATAATTGCTGCATTTAGGCGACCTGTGTTTACTGCAGTGGTATCAGAACACATTGCCTGGATTTTACCAACTGCCCCCCCCCCCATTCTTCAATTGCTGAAAATACAGATTTTGCCTAGGTTATTATCATACCATTTTCTAGCTGAGGAACACCTATCAATTTTTCTTCATCCCCACAGTTAATTAATACCACTACCCTCTCTACATTTTCTTTATTCAAATATATGTAAGTAGTTTTCCATCCCAGTGAACAACAGCTCCCTCTAAATCGGAAATTTTAAATCTGTTTTTATGAGCTCAGTTCTTTGTTTTCGAAATTGTTGCCTTCGGAGTCTTATTGCACTTCTACTTAAAATTAAAGTAATTGGATTATGACCTAATGCTTCTGCCGTAATTTAAATTATTTTAACTGCGTCCCTATCAGATATGCTACACCTATCTAACAGTAAAGACATTTTTTCCGTAATAATCTCTTCGGTTCCTCGTGAGTACTTCCTTTTCTTCCAATCATAGTAAAAAGAAGGGATGCATTTGACGACTGCCGGTTGTCGGAAGGTTTCGTCGATGATAAAAAAATACTTCTTAAAGATAGAAAGAAACAAAAATTACCTTTTATTAAAAATAGAGTTTCAGAGGTTCGTGTTAAATGCACTTTAACTGCAATACAAATTCGGGAGCTTCTTCTTTCGAGGCGCAAAACTAGATACCTAATAATTAACTATAATTCGTGAAAAATTTTTAAAGTTACAATTTTATTTTGTCTTTTAATATAAAAAACACAAAAAAGTGGTCAGAAGTAATTAGAATTATTCTGCTGTCATTTTCCATTTATTTTTCAAAAATGCAGATTTGAGGATATAGTTCACGACTTGACCTAAAAAATGCTAAATGTCATTAAATATAAGTTTTGTTGAGAGTAAAAGTTCAAGGCAAGAACATTTTTTATCAAATAAGACAAGAATCAGTGTTTTAGGACAAATGGTTTTCTCTTAATAAAGAAAAAACTGCAATTTTTCACCAAAAATCACAATTTTTCAACAATTCAACCTCGATGAGGCACGGGTTAATATTATTCAATTGAGCTGAAACTTTAACAATATCATTTTCTAAGTAATTGGCAAATTTTAAGAGGGTCCCCCGAAAGATAAGATGAAAAAAAATTTTCCCTATGTAACTTGTGACCACCCTAGGGGAGAGTCTTTAGGAATTAAAAAAAAAAAAGAAAATGGCAAAGTAAAAATGAGATTTATAGAACAAATAATTTAGTAGGGAAATGAAATCACATCGGCGTTTAAAATTGAAATAGAAATGGGAAGACCTGGAATTTAGGCAGATAGTTTCCCCAAAAAATAATAATGATACGTAACTTGTTTTGAACAAGTTTTGTGAAAAGAAAAATAAATGTTATATCGTACGCATTTAGATGAATTATTGGAATTATTTTTTAGGGTCATTTGAGAATTAAATAAACTAGGGTTACAAAAATATATTACATGGGAAAAATTTATCGAATAATTTTAAGATTGGGTAGAATTTTAAATTTCATATTATATATATACATACTATGTTAAAATTTAGTTCAGTTAGGAAACACATAACACAGTTGAAAATTCCCCTTCAGCAATTTCTTTAAATAAAAGGAAATGCACCCGAATTCTTTTGTGCTGCAGCTCTGTATACGACATATAGAATTGGTTCTGTGTCAATTTGTCGCGCACAATTTGTCGCGGAACAATTCATTGCGCACAATTCATCGCAGCGTCAATTCGTCGCAGCGTCAATTTGTCGCGGCGATAACTCATCGCAGCGTCAATTCGTCGCAACGAAAATATATTTGAAGGCTGTGATGATAAAAGTAAAGATACTTTAGTAAAATTATTTAATGATGTAACTTGTTAGTTATAATTCTCTATATCTAAAAAACAAATTATCATTAAATAATTTTACTATATTATCTTTAATTTTATCATCATAGCCTTCAAAAACATTTTCGTTGCGACGAATTGACGCTGCGATGAATTGTGCGCAATGAATTGTTACGCGATGAATTATGCGCGACGAATTGACGCGACACCTATAGAATTTATATACACCAAGTAATATGCAAGAGTTAGTTAAATTTAAAAACGCGTACCTCAACTGAAAAAGCACTACAAGCAATTATCGCTGATAGACAGTACTCTAACCGAAATCTTTTGTGTGTCCCTGTAAATAAACAATAAATGCTAAGCACGCTGTATTCAATAATAAGTATCTTGCAGTGCATCTCAGGGATGTATGTTAATTTCATTATGTTTTAAATATCGTAACATCAATAAAATGAGCCGCAAGTGATTTTTCCCGCCGTAGACCATAATGTAGCGGTATTCTGTTGAGTACCCCTGTAAATGAACTATAAATGCCACTCACTTCCTTTTCAATGCCAAATATGCTACGGTAAATTTCAATAACATATATTAATTATATGGTACTCAGACTCTATTTACGGGAGTTAAAGCACGGAAAGATGGCCAGATCGTTCGGCCGAAAGACAAGCTGAATTCATAAACACTTTTCAAGTATATTGAAAAGTGTTAATTAGTAATTAGTATTAATTTAATACAAAAAGTAATTCATGGTTTAGCAAATTTCTAAGAATACATAAAAATATGAATTTATACATCTGTTTATGTAAATAATTACATTAAAAGTGTTTGTGTTGTAAATTTCATATGACAATAACACTTTTCAAAGTTTACTAACTGAGTTTAATCCGTCACTATTACCTATACTTAATTATAACAAGAACAAGAAATTATGCATAAGACACAGTTTGTGAAACACTTTCAGCACTAACAGAATATTATTAAAAAAATTTCATTTTTTTCATACAATGAATTCGATCATAGTCCGAATTATTTTGTGCGTCTCTGTAAATGAAGTTAAATACTACTCACACCTTAATCTATAGAAAACATTTTGTAGTGCACCTGAGTGGTTCTTTTTAATTTTATTATGTTTGAAGTATCATAGCATCATTAAAATACGATTTTCCCCAATAGATCCTAATTCTTTTGTGTGTCCCAGCAAACGAGCTATAAATGCTACACATTTCATTTTGAGTACTGAACATTCTATAAGGAAAGGGCAGCTGACCTCACTGTTGGTTAAAATACTGTTGGATAGCAAGAAAAGTACGTCCGTACTTCATGACTCCCACCGTACGTTTCGATTTGATTGGTCTATACGTTAAACAGGTCTACGATAGGATTGGCCTACGTCGCCATGGCGATTCCTGAAATGATCGCTACGACAAAAATGTAGTGGTAGATTGGTTGATTGAAGTGTTTGTTTGTAAACATGCCCTTTCCTTAGAGTAAACATCAATAACACATAAAACTTTAATGGCAACCCGAGTATTTACGAGGGTTAGAGTACGGACAAACAGACGGCAGACAGACCGTATTCATAACCCTTTTCAACTTATGTTGGAAAGTGTTAAAAAGCCTAGACTTGAAAAGGGGGTTTTCCACACTCTTGAAAATTATTCTACAGCCTTTAAAATGACTAATTACAATTTTATTAAATAATTGAAAAAATGGTTTATGAATTTTTTACTTTTGGGAAAAGTGTTCTTAAATAAAAATATTTTTATCTTCTTGTTTTATGTATGAACAACCGTTTTTTGGAATAATTATTGCACTCCCTTAAATGGTTGGCCCCTTATTTGGAGGTTAAATGGATTATATGCCCTATTTCAAGAAATTGGAACGTAAAAAATTGCCCTTTAAATAAAGCGGTCCCATAAGGGAGGTTTTACTGTATTTTTAATAAACTTGGCGATCCCTCTCGGACTTCCACGTTACAGAACATAGGAGAAAACCTTTTATTCAAATTGATTTTTTGAAATAGAATTTTTACAATTTAAGGCTGTTCGTCAGTGAACTTCCCGATGCCCCTCGCTAGTGTTAAACCTATGGGCATAGGATGCATTCGTATATTTAAAATGTTTCCTCGCACTGTTAAAAATTTGCAGCAAACTGTACAGTCATTTGACCGTTTTTGTAGAAAACGGTTACAGAACTGTAATTTAACTATGTTCTGACCGTATTATTCCTCATTTTATGGTCATAATATAGTTAAATTACGATTATGTAACCGTTTTCTACAAAAACGGTCAAATGACTGTACAGTTTGCTGCAAATTTTTAACAGTGCGGGAAATTAATATTTTTAACTTTTGTTTTCTGTGTACACGTCTTAAAGAATGTCTCTTTCTTTCTTAGTTGTCAAAATATTTCTAAAATATGTGCTTAATTTATAATTTTTATATGTTAAAATCTTAGCGAAACGGAATAAGAGTTCAACATTTCACATAAAATTAAGTATGTATTTTAGAAAAATTTTGACAACTAAAAAAAAAGAGACATCTTTTAAGAAATGTACACAGAAGACAGAAGTTAAAAATATTAATTTCCTGAGGAGATATTTTAAATATACGAATACATTCTACGCCCATAGGTCTAATATTAGCGAGGAGAATCGAGAAATTCACTGACGAACAGCCTTAATATATATATATTTAGTGTGGAAAATGTGATTACAAATATCTCGGCAACTCATTATCCGATAGACTTCATTCTTAATGCAAAATTTACGTTTTTTTATTGTCTTTTACATTCACTCCTTAAAAAAAATTATTTCGAAAAAATTTATATATCTTTTATCAGAACGAATATTTCGAGAGTCCGAAAAATATAGTTCCGGTTAATCGAGGTTACTGAAATTCAATAAGCTTCCTTCCATTATTACATACTAAGTATACACCCAATTTCAAGTCTGTATCTCAATTTGTTCGGGAGATAGAGCGTTTACAGACACACAGACGGCATTTTTTTCTTTCTAAAAATATGTTTTTCGGAATCTCCAGTGTCTGAAAGGTGTAAATCCGTCAATTTTTTTTTTCGATTTTCAAGACGATTACACGACTTACCCTATGCTATGTATGATGGTTAAGTAATATCCACTTTTCAACTGTGTAATCAAATTTTAGTTTAAAAAAAAAAAATATATATATATATATATATATATATATATATATATATATATATATATATATATATATATATATATATATATATATATATATATAATAAAAAACTGCAGAAATAGTGCAGTTTATTCGTGAGGTGTTGCCAAGGTCAAAATTATTAACGTCAGCGTTAGTCACGGACACATTTGTCCGTTATAATATAGATAAAGAAAGTAACGCAATATTTACCTGGTAAGTGGTGAAATATTTGCAACGGAAAGTCAATATTTTATGATACCTTAAAGTGGAAGTAAGTTTATTAAAATGCTAATATTTTCGCAATATAGTGCAAGTATTTATTTGCTGTACATATAAGTATACCAGCTACATAACACGCATAGTTAGTTGCATAAATATGGAGAAACAACTGAAATTTCTCAATAACGAAGAAAAATCCCATTGTTCTCATAAATAACCAGAAAAGAAACGCGCATATTTCATGTCATTCAAGAAAAAAATGCTTACGCAGTTCAATTACAAACGTCAACAGCGATTTACATTCTACATCTTTCGTTTTTAAACAAGATGTTCGGAAGACAGTTCTCCAAAAGTCCTCATTCTTAGGTTGGCATCAAAATCAAATAAAAAAGGACAGAAAAGCTGGAGTTCTTAATTTTTTACCACCTGTCACCTGTCACTATTCTCGGAGTAAGTTTTGCTGACAAAGGTGATTTTTTTTTTTCCGTAACTTGAGTTTGTTATAGGAGTTAAGAAGAAGTTAGTTAAAAGAAAAGAAAACCACTGTTTGAGCCGTTGATTTTGGAAGTAGGGCATGTCCATTTTGTGAAGAAAAAAAATTAATCAAAGCTAAATCTTATTATATATTTGCATAAAAAAATATTCTGTAATATATTGTACGCATATAATTAACACATGGGTTGATAAGTTCCCGGTCTAATAAAGAAAACACAAGTTTTTAACATAACTTTATAACTTTATAACTATATAACTTTATAACTTTAATAAATAACATAACTTTAATAAGAAATAATAATAATTAATAAATATAATAATAATTTAATAATAATTTAAGAATAATAATTTAAGAATACTAATTTAATAAATAAATAATAATAATTTTATAATAAATAACATAATTTTATAACGAAAAAGCTCCAAACAGTGCTCAGAATCATCGACGTTGTTGTTTTTGGTCAAAAGTCAACACGCGCGGCACCTACTTTGACAACAGCTTTTTCATAGACAAATGCTCATTCAAAATAAAACCTACACGTTCCTTGGATGTCTTCAGAGTCTGAGCTTTCTCCTGCAACTTCACTTTATGGTTCCCCAAACAGATTTTGTGGACTTTTTTTATTTTTTCCGGAGTAACCACCTCTTTTGCGTGGTGCATCACTGGTGTTCGTACGACCACGTTTAAATTCAGCAAACCAGTCAATAAGGGTTGATTTACCTGGTGCAGAGTCCGGATAACGCTTATCAAGCCAAGCTTTTGTTTGAACGGTGTTTTTTCCATTAAATAACAATTCTTGAAATTCTTGTTTTACCATTTTTTTTTGTTTATCAACAAAGTCGTTCAACTAAAACCACTCTAACGTTTTATCCACACGGCGAATAGTGAGGACATTCTTTCTGCTACCTTTTAAAGGTTAGTATTTACTAAAAAAAGCATCGGTTCGGCGATTGCATCGCCATCTGTGTGCCAGACCGGGAACTTATCAGCCCATGTGTTATATTGAATAATTCAGTTTGTGAAGATTTTTAAAGTATTCGTGAAGAAGCTCTGATTGTGCTTTGTTAGCATATTATGCAACCTAAAAAATAATTCAATTCAAAGTATACTTGTCTCACTTTTAAATTCAAACGCATTTGAAAGAGCATTTGACCCAATAAATGACTAGTAACATATTTGTATCTATATTAAAAGATATTTATTGTGAATGAATAAATATCTTTTAATATAGATACAAATATGTTACTAGTCATTTATTGCGTCAAATGCTCTTTCAAATGCGTTTGAATTTAAAAGGGAGGCAAGTATACTTTGAATTGAATTATTTTTTAGCTTGAATAATACTAATAAAAAGAATAAAGTGTCCAGTTAAACTGATGGCATTGAGCTCACAGGCTATTCACACTAATTGCATATTATAATACTCTTATTTCAAAGAATAATGCCTTTGAAAAATAAAGAAATCGATAATAAATTAAGGGCAGGATTTGCCCCCTGTTCCCCTTTTATAGTTAACCAATGAACCCCCAAACTAATCAGGGAAGCGCCTTATCACAATGAACTTATATACAAAATTTGTAGCAAATAGGATAATTCTGCATGAAAAACCCATTTATCTAACTTATGGGGGGAATTAGCCCCCCCCCCCATTCTCCCTTTTATAGTTAACCAATGAACCCCCAAACTAATCAGGGAAGCGCCTTATCACAATGAACTTATATACAAAATTTGTAGCAAATAGGGTAATTCTGCATGAAAAACCCATTTATCTAAATTGAGGAGGGATTATCCCCCGTTCCCCCCTTTATACTTAACCGATGAAACCCCAAAACTAATCAGGGAAGCGCATTATCATAATGAACCTATATTCAAAATTTGAAGCAAAACGGATATTTCTATCAAGAGTTATCGCGTTAAGTACATACGTACATACATACAGATCGGGCGGGCACATTAGCTCTCAGGCTTTGATAGCCTGTGAGCTAAATAAGCACAATCAGAGCTTCATCACGAATGCTTTAAAAATTTTCACTATCTAAATTAAGAAAGATAATTATATGCGAACAAACATATTACAGAATATTTTTTCCACATTTTTCAAAAAAAAAAAAAAAAAAAATGATTTTTTTTAAATTGTAACTTTTTTAAAGAAGAATGAAATTTAAATATAATAAAACACAGTGTAAGGATTCTTACTAAAGAATATGGAGTGCATTAGCATTAATCGTTCATTTACAGGTATACACAAAAGAATGAATTCAAAATCACAAAAGAATGTACAGTACTGTCTATGAACAATAATTGCTGCAAGCGCAGAACACGTTTATAAATTTGATTAATTTTTTACACATTGCTTGGTTTGTATAAATTCTACAGATCATATACAGGGCTGCACAAAAGATGTCAAGTATACATGATCGTTCATTCCCCGAAATTGTCGAATGGAAATTTCCAACCGTGCTGTGCGTTTCCTAACTGAACTAAATTTAAGCATACTATGTAGCATACATATAAATCTATTGATCCTATACAGAGCTGCAAAAAACAATTCGGATATTTTCCGATTATTAATGGTAATTACTGAAAATGGGTTTTTAAATATGTTTTGCGTTTTCAAAATTGTTTACTTAGATTGGGCGGCGCTAGTTGAGTTTAAGCCGAAAGGTAGGCCTCCCCGCCAATTTGACTTTCGTCTTGTTTACTTAGATGCCACTTTTCATCTTATTGATCTATAGGAAGTTTTGTTACAGTATTCTGAATCTGTTGGAAAGTCTTTCATAATCTATACTGAACGCAGGATTTATTGCTCTTGTTTTAAATAAATCACGCATTAGTTAAATTTGTTTCCCCTAAATATTTAACAAAGAGAGGGAAAAATTTAAGAACAAAACAGTTCCGAATTCAATTAAAGTTACAGTGTCAAGTGCCCTGTTATTTCAGAAAACACAGCGCCTAATCAAATGCAATAAAAACGCTTAGGTATTTTCAAGCGGAAAGATTGGGAAAACAACTTTATTTTCTGCTAACTGTAAGTTTTCAACATGAGAAAAAGGGAAGTTTAATATATTAAAAGGTGGTGAAGGGAGAAAGAATGTTTTAAATTAATTAGAAATGTTAAAAGTAGAAATAAATCATTACAGTTAATTATATACATTTAATTTGATTTCAAGATTACTGTAATTTCCAGAGTACAAGCCGCGGCAGAAATAAATCTGTTTCTGATAGGAAATTTTTATGAAAAAAAAGGATGTAACTTAGTTTTACTTGGCGAAAGGGATGGACTGACTTTATTTATTAAATAAAATTTCTGGTTTGTTACTGTGTTTAATGTGACTTTTCTAAAATTTCAGGAAGCTTCGAGGAATCTTATATGCTTATAAACATATATATTGAACTTAAAAATTAAATTGCGGATTCTAGGTGATTAAATGTTATGCAAAGAGAAGATTAATGAACAATGATTTGTACAGTGAAAAAAAAAGTGTTGATTATACTGTAAAATAACACTTTTTTTTTTGCAGTGTAGAGCTGACTGCAGATTTACTAGTAATAATATTAATAATAATAATAATGATAATAATAACAATAATGATAATAATTATTATTATTTTGAAACATTTATTTCTTTTTCAATAAATAACTGCTTTAAGAAAGAAAAATGTGACAGCTTATTCCAACTGGATGAAAATTGAATACAATTTCTATTTCATTACTCCCTTAGTTTTCAGTTTCAGCTGTTGAATATTCGATTGCAGAATTGTTGACACCTTTTTATGCATCATTTCCATGTTAAAGAAAAAGTTTTCACTTTTTTTCCTCCTTCATCTTAAAAACGTCGGTCTAGTAATTAAGTTTTTTCCTTGATTAGGAGAAAAAGCTCCGGTAACATAAATCATTCAAAATTATGAATTCATAACGTTACCAGGAGGATCATTAAAATCAAAAAGAATATGGAAAAAGTGTGAGATATCTTTTGTAAGATCTATGTAATCAAACTTCAAAAAATTAGATTTTTTCCGCCATCAAATATGTACTTAATTAAAATCAAGATTGTAAAAGTCCTTTTGATTCAGAAAAAAATCTTTGGATTTCTCAGTTTAAAAAGATTACTACTAAAAACAAAACACAAAGAAAAAATATATGAAAAAAAAAAAACGCCCAAATAAGTATTTATAGTATTATAGTATTTTCTTTGTTTTATGTTTTTTAAATAGTTTAATAGTTTAATAGTTAATAATAGTTTTTTTTCTATCCATATGATAATGTAAAAACATACCTGTTAGGAATGCTGACGTCATCATGATGTTTTCAACGACCTGAACAATATAATTCACTTTTGGTACAAATTTTTTGACTTTTAAAAATCGCACAAATTTTCAGTTTTTACACCGTGGAAGATAATAAAAAATATATTTTCAAGTGCAAAATGTTTGATAACTGTGTATCTCAATTTACTGATTTTTTTATGGTTTTTAAAATAATTTTCAAGTATGAATATTTTCAAATCTGCCTGCAACCTAATGACGGAAGATTAACCCATTTGCAACTAAAACAATTTAAGTAAGTTTTGAGCATTAATTTTTTTCCCTGTAATATTCCCTAACTAAATTGCCAAACAAAATTAAAACTTCTCAATTAAATATATAAATAAATTAAATACGAATTTAACAGATATGTAATCGACTACGCACTTAAACACTGAAATAATCTGAATCATAAGACGTTGCTCTAATTCCTGAAATGTTTCGCGATTGACGCCTGGCATAACAGCTAAAATGAAACTATCAAAAAGGCGTTTTGGTATAGTTGATGGGTAATAATAATAAAAAAAAAATACAAGTAAATGTAAACAAATCTATTAGAATTTTCAATTAAAAACTATTTTGTTCTATTTTCTGTATACTGGGCAATATATCGAGTATCATTAATCGGCGTTGCCCAGATTAAATTTGCCTGGCATTTTAAAAATGTTGTTGTTGTTATTTTTTTTAATGAAGGTTATAGTTTTTTATTACATATACTGTAAAAAAGAGGTAAATATTTTTTAATCTACGAAAATATTTAATAATCTCTTCTGAGCTAATCATGATTTTCAAAAGCGTTATTTATCATTAAAAAACTCAGAAACTAGTATATTTTCGAGATATAAAGAAACATTTATAAAAAGAAAGTTTCTTCTGGTGTGACTGATCTTCGGAAACGTTTCCTAACAGTTTTTATAGTGTAATAATCAGGTTTTTTTTCTCAAACCGGAATATCAGTTTTAAGGATGAGATTTTATTCTCAATCGAGTATTTACATCTGCGTAATTGAATAGATACATGCAACAGTAACATAATAACATTTATTTTGTTACTGTTATTTAATACTATAATTATTTTTGTTACAATTATTTATTTTGTTATTAATATTTATTTGGATGTTAACGTGAATGCTGTTAATTTATCATGTTTTGTCTGCAAAGAATGTTTGTTGAACATGAAAATGTTTACTTGAGAATGGATAGTATCCGAAAAACCTATGTTGAAAAAACTGATTAATACACAGTAAGGACGACTCGGAAACATTTCTGAAAATCAGTGGCAGCAAAAGAAACTTTGTTATCATAAGTGTTTCTTCAAATCTCGAAAATATATTGATTTCTGGGGTTTTTTAAAGATACAGAACGCTTTTCGGAATCGTTAGTAGCTCGGAAGAGGTTATCGAATACATTTTCGTTCGTGGTTATATTATATTTAAATAGATTAAAAAACATCTATCTTTTTTTTTTTTTACAGTGTGCAAAAAATATATTCTTAAAATAACACGCTCTTAATCCTAAATTTAATATGATTTCACTCAAAAACGTAAAAGAATGTTTTTGCTTCTCGAACCTGCCCCTGCTGTCGCACGGTACGACCCTGAAAATACACGAATATCGATTGTATTTTCATTGACGATGAATATAATGTGTAACATTTGAAGGAAATCGGTTCGATGAAAGTGAGTGAAAAATTAGAAATTTCTAATTTTTCACTGATAGAATTTTGATTACAAAACTTGACCCAGTCACACAAGTGCAGACAATAAAAAAAGTTAAATAAAATCGTGTAGAACTGAATTTAAAAAGCAGAAATGGCACATTTTCGTACATGCATTTTGAACCATCATTTTTTAGGTGCATTCGTAATTATATAAATACTTAGCACCTGGTCCGTCCATCTGTCCGTCCGTCCGCATATAACAGCGCAAAAACTACCCAACCGAATGGTTTGAAATTTAATAATATATAATCGTTGCAGAATTTTGTCGAGACATTTCAAATTGTATGAAAATCGAATCAAAACTTAAAAGGATATTGATAAAAGTTTTCTTCATTCTATTAAATCCTATCATATACTTAATCTGTATAATAAAAACGCAAGTCATGTGACTGAGGACAACAAATACGGGCTAATCACATCTTTTTCCATATACCAAGCGGCCATTTTTATTTAAAAAATTTTTTTTTTTCGAATAAAATTGCGCAAAAGTTACATTTTTAGAAAGATCGTTCAAAAAAATTGTTTGCTTGGAGAGATAAGTTACCTTAAAAAATGTATAGATTCTGAAATAACTTCAGTGGAAATTAGGTTAACAGACGAATATCTCAATCTATTAAAGTAAATAAACAAAATATTTATTCATCGTCAGTCATAAAAATATTAAACCATGGTGGTAATCTTTCGCAAAGCAAGATCTCCATGGTGCAACCGAAATGGTTAGAGAGAAAAAAAAAATTGCATCTGTAAACGTGGCATACGAATTAGAAAAAAAAAGGGGGGGGGGCATCCCCATTTCGCTCATAACAGACGATATAATTTACTTCACTGAAATAACAACGATGATTTTTTTACACGAAAATAACGCACGTTATTTGTCACGTTTAACGTACAATTTCCAACTTTTTAATGAATAATTATAGTTTTAGAATCATCTTCCTTATGTTAGCTTATTTTATTTAGGTAAATTGTTTTGAATGGATGAAAATTTCAATAAATACTCTCTAACTAGCATAGATCCTGTGCGTGTCGTGTTATAACTAACCAGAACATAAAATTTCTATATCAAGTCAAACCGAACCCAAACCCAATAAAAAAAATCATCGGATTAGGGTAAAAGCGGGTCACCCGACCGATGCTGGACTTTAATTCGATATACTATTTCCAATCGAATTCGGGAACATTTTTGTACTACTGCATTACAATTAGAATTTAAAAAATGAAATGTACATAAAGTACTATTAATAGGTTACACATTATACATTATAGGTAGTACATTATTTTATTTTTTTTACTCAAAATTTCTTTTTTTAATGAAAAAGCACATTTTAAATTTGCAGAAAAAAACATCTTTTTTTTTTTTTTAAATATTAAGTATCAGATGCCATGAAAGTTATTTTCTTAATTACACTTTTAAATTTCTGTTTTCAATATATTATTTTTTTCGTAATGAATTAATTCATTTTAGCTTTTGTAGGACTTCAAATTAATTTTAAAATGCCAGCGAGTTATAAAAGGCACGAAATTTTTTAATACTCTATTATCTCTTTCAAAACATGCCCATGAAAAAAATTTTTTTTTTTAGCCTAAATGAATAAAATATCTATATATTTCAAAGCAGACGGCTTTATTTATTTATTTATTTTGGAAACATACTTATTACAACGTTTTTAGTTTTCAATTTATGATCTTTGAGTATTTTTTAATACTCGAAGGCATGTCAGTGAAGGTACAGGGAATGCGAAAGACGGTGAATTACTTCGAAGAAAGTAATAATTTTCTTTCTTTGTCAATTAATAATAATAATTTTTAAAAAAATGAAAAAAAAAAATCCCTGCTTTGATTTTGCTTCTTTTTGAATATGTATATTTCTTTAAACTAGTTTTTTTTCCCCTTTTGCGACAGTGCGTTTTTTATTTCATTTACAGACTAGCTAACTTTAAAATATATAGACCTTTCATTGCTACGTCCTCGTTTATAAAAGTTTAAAATAGGATTTTTTTAAATTACTTATTTTTTTTTTTTTTTTTATAGCCGATTAAAGGGACTAAATTGTCTTTGAAGTATTTTTTTTTATTTGTGTATTTTGCAATATCTGATTGGCATATTATCAAATAGTATAAATAAAAATGATTTCATCAAGCAAAAATACATTTTTTGTTGTAAAATTTAAAACATTTAATTAAAAAAATTAAAAACATTTTAAATATTTTGAAATTTTTTTTTGTGTGTAAACGATTCTTAAACGTATGTGCTGTAACTGTAAGGATCGGATTCCTAAAAAGTTAAAGAAAATAATAAATAAAATGTCACGATAGATTTAAAAAATACAGTAAAAATTACAATTTACATAAGATTATTATTATTATTATTATTAAATAAACTATTTATATTACAGAAAGTACGATATCTTAGTTTTATTAAATACAATTTAAGAATCGCCTCCCAAAAATATAGCGAGCTAATTGAAAAATGCTGTTTGAAGGTTTGTCACTTAGAACATATTCATGTATTGAAGAAACATAAACAGAGAAAATGAATGTAAATATTGCAATTCGAATTCATTTAAAGAAAAATGGGTAAAATAGAAAGCTTTTTTTTTTTTTTTAATAATCATCGGATCTTTACGTAACTTAACCAGAATATACTAGTGATGCCTAAATTCATTTTAAGCAAAAGATTGAAAATTTGATATTTTTGTCATTTTTCGCCAAGTGAAGATTTTTCAAATTCTCTTGAAAACTTTCAAAATTCAATCTTTTTCAAGAGCAATTTGATAACAATGATGAAATAATAAATGAAAATGAAAAAAATATCTATTGATTGAGATTAGTCACTTTTGAACCTAAATAAAATCTGCTAAAGGCAGTTTTCATATTTATTTTACTAAAATGTCTTCAGATAACAATTCAACTTTCGCATTATATTAGAATTTCATACATTTCAAATAATAATATGCATCAAACCGTTGCCCGAACCTTTATTTTATTTTTCTGTAAGCAAAACATTAACAATAGTAGTCAGTATTAATTCCAATATGGTATTTTTAGCAGTAGCACACATCCATTAAACATTTATTTTACTTTCAATACAAAAAAGTTTCGAAAGGTTTATCAAATATATTTCAGAGAGTCAGTAATTAATAGATATGAAAATTATTTTCCCCTCGAACATTATTTTTTAACTGCAAGTTATAAAATCATTTCAATAAAGATTTTAAACTTAAGGTTCATTTATGTTTTTATATTTGTAAAAATATTTTGATTTGTGTCAGTAATGCTAGTTATTTCATTATAAATAATTCTTTTTTCTGTTATAGGATTATAAACATTTTCTGTAGAATGTTAATCACAATTTTTAAAAGAAAATGAGTCAGTAAGCGGGAATTGCTATAATAGAAACAGAACCCTGTTGTTGCATAAAATATTGAAACTTCAAATCTAATGTTCCGCCAAAAAAAAACCTACTTCAACGTTGGGAATATTTCCGCATCGGCAAGGGCTTGACTATACAAAAGGCACGTGAAGCACCCTGCATAAAACAGTTTCAACTACTACGATTAAAAAACGCACTACAACTTTGATTTTCAGAGCAGAATAGTTTTCTCTGGCGTATGTTAAACTTCGAATTTCACAACTGTTTGCTATATCCCAATTCTACGTATTCACTACAATTTACAACATTTTAATTATGTATTATATGTACATCAATTTTATTCGCAAATTGATGTGAGATCTTTCGTATATAGTCTTTCAATATAGAATTATTATGTTTAAGCTAGCCATTCTGCTTAGTATTATTTTCAACACACGCAAACACACCTTTTATTATTCTACTACGGACAGGGAACAATTAAATCATTTGGAGTTCTAAAACACTTTTATGTATTTCAGTTAATTTATTATGTATTCAATCAATTAATTAATTTAATTCATTATATTTTAGAGTTCAGAAGTTTCTTTGAGAATGGGGGCCTGGGTCACGTGTCCCTAATTCACTGTCTTAAATCAGGCCCTAATTACCCATTAACATTATTATGACGTTGATTAATCATTTACTTTAAACGTTTTGTTAGGCGAAACTTTAAAATATTAGTCAGTCATAATCCCAATAAATGTTTCACTGCATTTTTAACTAGAGCACCTATCCATTAAAGCGCTAATTAAACATTTATTCTACTTTCAGTGAAACAAAGTTTCAAAATATTGACCAATTAAATTCCCGATAATTGACAAAGACAACCCAATTCTTCCCTCGCGAAAATTTCACCTTCATCTTAAAGCATTAATGTCACATTTTTCGAATATTATGTCCAATCTTTTGAACGATTTCGACTAATGAGATGAATTAGGGTCCTTAAGCTGTATACGTTTGTCATATCTTTGTTGTAGAATGACTAATGGGGACGAGAGTATTTTGAGAATTTTTCGCGCATCATTTCTGTTAATCAGATTTAAGAGATGCCAACAGTCATTTGTTCGGAGCCATTTTATTCTCCGTTTGTACTTTAGCCTACGAACAAAATGTTTTAGTGTAAAATTTTGGCAATCCAATAAGGATGCTTTTGTAAGTTTTAAATTTATAAGTTTGAAAGGATAATTGTGGACGAAGTTCATTCACTCCAACATGAATGTTGTATTGTTATTAGAGTCAGAACTAACAGCTTGATGCAGATGTTTTGCCATATTCTTAAGAATATGTATTTTGAAAATAATGCTATAAAAATAATGTAACCAATTTTAAATTTGAATACAGTGCATTTCAATATTAGTATTTTGTTTAACTCTATTAACAAAAAAAGGAGAGTTAACGTTAAACTGTACAAAATCAAATAAATAAATTATTTTATTTTATTAAAAAGTTGCTAAAAGTTACAAATAATACTTAAAACCATAGTAGATACGATGTTAAAATGTAGTTAAAAGCATTTTAACATCGTATCTACTATGGTTTTAAGTTTTTAGAACCTATTTGTAATTTTTAGCACCTTTTTAGTAAAACAATATCATTTATTTATTTGATTTTGTACAGTTTAACGTTAATATAGTTTCAAGGTGAATGTGATGGTTGTAAATTTAGTTAATCTATTTGTTTTAAAAAACGGAGATCTATTATTAATTCTATTGCCAGATCTTAAGACAATTATATTACCAGATCTTATTTTTCAATAAAATGTCAAAACAATAACTTAAAATACTCTTATCATTTTTATAACACTATATAACTTCTTAAAAAAAAAAAAAAAACTTTTACTAAACTTTTGGAACCGATATCGAAAGTGAAAGTGTCCTCATAAAAAATAACTGCTACCGAAATCGAAAAAGTACTGTTAAAGATTGACCTCAGTTAGCCAATTCAAAAATAAATAAATAAATAAATAAATTTAAAAAAAATAAAATATCGAAATACAAACGAGAAATTTTAAAAGAACGCTCTCATAGGTTTAACATTAGCTTACGCGCGTCTTCATCTGACTGCAGTAGCCTCTTGTGTATGTACATAGCATCTAAACCTCCATTCTAGTTAGGCCACTGTTACCAGATAATGGCGGAATAGCACATTCTCAGAAAACGTTTTTTTAGTAAAAATTGGCAGAAGTCCTCAAGATTAAACCATTTTTAATACTTTCCAGCATAGTTGAAAAGTGTTTATGAATTCAGTTTATCTGTCTGTCTGTCCGTTCTATAACTCGCGTAAATGTACTCTGATTTCTATGAAATTGATAAATGTTATTGAGGCTTATACAATATGGCAAGTTCGGTATTAAAAAGTGTGTAGCATTTATAGTCCATGTACAGGGAGAGAATTCCGTTACATTACAATGTATGGGGAAAAATTCTTTGCGGTGTATTTTAATGATGTTACACTATTTCAAACATATTGAAATGCATATAGATCACTGAGGTGCGCTGTAACATGCTTACTACAGAATAGGGTGTGCATAAGTATCTATTGCTCATTTACAGGGTGCTCAATTAAATTCAATTACATTACGGTTTATTTCGAAAAATCGTTTGAAGTGTATTTTAATGATATCACTGCAAATCTTTATGCATTTTTCGGAACACTTGTTAGAACACTTTTTTGTCACCTTTTTTAGTACACTTTGAAGCGTCCTTTTTGGAATAGTTTTTAGAACACTTCTGAGAACACTTCTTTTGTTCAACACACTTTCTAGCGCACTGTTTGAAAGCGATGATTTCGTGTGCCTAAATGTATTCACAATCCGTTCTCAAGTTAAGATTTAACAAATATCCGGTGCAGAACACTTTCTTTATAGCGGAGCATGTTCGGAACACATTAAGGGACACATTCAGTACACATTAAGCAACTGGAACACTTTTTTTGAATCAAAGTGTTCCAAATGTGTTCCCAACGTGTGCTGGGAATTTACAGTGATTACACTACTTCAATCATATTGAAATTGATATGTATCACTGGGGTAAAGTGCAAAATGCTTACTATAGAATAGGGTGTGTATAGCATTCATTGTTCATGTACAGGGACACACAAAATAATTCTGTTACAGTACTGTCTATGAACAATAATTGCTGAAAGTGCGTTTTCAGCTGTGGTCCTCGTTTACAAATTTAACAATTTTTTTTGGATATTACTTGGTTTATATAAAATATATTGATCCTATACAGGGCTGCAAAAAACATTTCGAGTACACTTCCGTTTATAGATGGAACTTGCAGAAAGTCAATTTTCAACTGTTCTATGCTTTTTCTAACTAAAATGAATTTTAGCATTCTACGTAGTATACATACAAATCTATAGATCGTATACAGGGCTGCCCAAAAGAATAGCTTTCCGTCTGTTGATGGTAATTTCTGAAATTAGGTTTTCACATGTTTTATGCGTTTTACAAATTGTTTACTTAGACATCCTATTACTTATTAATAAGTGAAGTTTTATTATAGAATACTAAATGTGTTGGAAAGTGTTGCATAATCTATGCTTAACGCATGATTTTTCGTTCTTGTTTGGGTGGGAAAAAATGTAAATCACAAATTTCCATCTTCAAATCAGACAGTTACTGACCAATTTCAATTTCCATTGGATTGTCGAGTAAAAATAAATTTGTTAATATTAAATTTTAGTATAAAATTTTAAAAGTTTAAAGAACATGATCAAATTATTAGCATGATTATTTTTTTTCATTTCAAGAAATCTTTATTTCTGGAAAAATATATCTAAGTTTATATTAAAATTTTTAATTTTGCCTTTTGCCAAACCAGATTTTGATTTTCGAATAATATTGAAAATGTGAACAGCTCACTTTACAACTGAAGACCCCAGTAGCGAAGTTGTCTAAGGGACATAATTGAAAAACTGAGCTATGTGCACAGGCGATCTGGAAATAGGGCTATTTGTTTGGAGGTAAAGACATGTGATTTTCTAATTATGTGCTGCATTCTAGAGGTCAACTTTTTAACCTCGCTCCTGAATTCGTGAAACGTGCGGAGCGCAAGCGGTCTAAATGCACTTGTACTGTTGACGTCCACATAGCTGGACGCTGGAATGACACTATTTTCAAAGACCACTATCAAATAAGCAACAGTTTCATATTTCAATCCAAGTCAATCACTATTGATGTTCAACTTTGAACTCAATGGGCTCCAAAATTAAATTTTGTCACTTGTATCCCTTGGCTTCTGAGATCCTCAATCATTTATAAAAATTTTTTTGCATTTGCAACAAAATAAATTTTGTGTAATTTGAAGTTTTAAACATCCATAATATTTAAATATGTGTTTAAATCCATACTTTGGTAGAAAAGGACTATCCAAATTCACCCTATTGGGTAGATGTTTAGCAATGATTTCGCAGTAGTCAAATGTATAGTTAAAAAAATAAAAAATGCCAATGTCTACTCTTTAATATATTCCTTAATAATCATCACTTCGCAATTATATTATTTCTTTTTAGTAATAATTCAAACAAATTAAAAAATATGTATATACAATAAATGACCCGTCTCTCAAAATGCCAAAATTTGACATTGGCACCTTTTCTATCAAGATACAGATATACAAACCGATAAAAATATGTACTGTCCTTAAACCATGTTTATTTAAATTTTAAATCAGCGTAAATGTTGGTATCTGCGTACTTACAAAGTACGTATTCGGATTTACCTATGGCATTGCTAGATCTATTAAGGCTGTTTGGTCAGTGAGATATCATATTCCTCTCGCTTATGTTAATCCTATGGCTGTGTGATGCCTTCGTGTGTTTAAAATATCTCCTCAGTAAATTAATATTTTTAACTTCGTTTTTCTTTTTTCTGTCTTCTCAATGTCTCTCTTTTTTTTTTTTTTTAGTTGTCAAAACATTTTTTAAATACATAGTTAATTTATAATTTTATATGCTAAAATCTTACTGAAAATTTAGATTTTAACACTTTAAATAAAATTTAAACTAAGCGTATATTTTAGAAATATTTAAAAAACTGGAAACATTAGCGAGGGGAATTTGAGATCGGAGAACTTTCTTGCCACAAAATCCCCCCCCCCCCCCCCCCCAAAAAAAAAAAAAAAAAAAAAAAAAAAAAGATTCTGTTAAATTGTTCTGTATTAAAACGACGTGTGGCCATATTTCATTGCGAGAATATTGTAAATATCTCAAAACATCATTTAAAAGTAACTCAAACTTGAAAAATGTTTAAACGAAATATTGTAAAAAAATACAGATTCATTCGCGGTGGTAAATATTTTATTTCGAAATGTGGTGGTGGAGCAGAAGGTGGAGATGATGAAGGCGATGTTACAGAAGGAGCAAGCACAAGATATATCAAAGGAAGTAGAAAGACAACACAAACAAAGTCACAATTCGGATCAGTCACATTCGGGTAAAAAAAAGTCACAAAAAAAGAAAAAGAAAAAAAAAAAGAAAACGAAAAAAAAAAAAAAGAAAAAGAAAAAAAAAGGGTCACGATCAGGCATGTAAATTCTTCTTTCTGAAGAGCATATTCTTAACTTTCTGAGAAAAAGACAACCTGAAAAAGAATTAAGACATTATCAAAAACTATTTATTCTAAAACATTACTTTCACTATCTTTATTTTAAATCTAAGAAAAATATGATATAACCACGAAAGGAAATATATAATAGACTCTTCCGATGAGTTATGAATAATTCCGGAAAACGTTCTTCATCTTAAAAACCAATATATTTTCGAGATTTAAAGAGGCATTTATAAAAATAAAGTTCCATTTGCTGCCACTGATTTTCGGAAACTAAGTAATTTTTATAGCGTATAAAACAGTTTTCTCACCCCAGAATATTAGTTTTCATGTTGCTATCCCTTCTCAAATAAACATTTTCATGTTCAACAAACATGTTTTTCACACAAACGTATTAAATAAAAAGCAATAACTTTAACATTAAAATTAATGCTATTTTTTAGTCTTATATGTATCAATTGAATTACGCAGCATAAAATGTTTATTTGATAATTGATACCATCCTAAAAACCGAAATTCCGCTTTGAGAAAATTAATACGCTATAAAATCTACTCTGAAAGCGTTCCCGAAAATCGGTAGCAGCAAAAGAAATGTTTTTTCGATGAATGCTTCTTTAAATCTCGAAAATATATTGTTTTTAGAGGTTACTAATGATTAAGAATGCTTTTCAGAATTATGGGTAACTCGTAAGAGCTTATTGTATATTTTCATTCGTGGTTATATTAGATAATCTTTGCAGATTAAGAAAGATTTGTAATTTTTTTATAGTTGTATTGTTATACACATATTTTATACAACTTTGTTGTTATACACCTATTTTCATTTTTTAGAAAGACTTTTATGTTTAAAATGTTACTAATAAGTCTTTTTTTTATATATTGTCTATGACAGAAAGTTAATATAAAAGCGAAAGGATAAATATGGAATCAAAAATTTCGTAGAATTAATGAGTCATTCCGAAGCACGTTTCAGGCTAGTAAAGAGGCAGGTTTTAAGTTTTACTATTTTTGTTATCAAAGTTTTTAGCTAGAGAGAGTTATCTTTGCTAAATTAATTTAAAGATTAACAGTTTTAGATAACTTCCAGTATGAAACGGATGAAGATACCTATTTCAGCCGTCCAGAGTAAAGCATATTCGGAAATTTTCGGTACATTCTGAAACAAACAGCAGATTTTTTTCTCCATAATCTGGTGTAATCTATGACTTTTAGCGAGCGTAGTTTTCCTCAAATTTACTTTCATTCTTGTTACTCTCATACGCGTAAAACAACATAGTCATATCCGCTCGCATCCAATTCTTGCCAAGCTAAATATTGCAAATTTGGGACCAAAAATAAATCGACATAAATGGAGCCCACTTAGTGATAACTTTCTAATTTTATAAAGATCCCATTCAAATTCAGTAGTATTAACGAAAACTGATGATCTTCTATATAATCTGGTTCCAAGCATTTTACCTTCGTGTGTTTGAGAAAACTAGCTCAATTCTTAAAAACAAAGAAGATGTAAGCTAGCTTTTCCTCCCAGTTACAAGCCGGGAGGACTGTTTTTGATAAACTCTGAGGGAATATATAATGATGTATGAAACTCTTAGTATACAAAAATGTTAAACGAAAAACATTTAAAATAACAATCCATAAAAATCTCACAGCTATAGCTTTAGAGTGAGACCGAAGAACGCTTTTAACATTAAGTTTTTTTTTAAATTGGTTATCGTTGAATATATTTTAATATTATATAGTAATATCTTATTGTTTTATTATAACAATTTTACTAAAGCATCTGTAATTAATGTCCGTAGTTCTATTTTGGGGCAATTTTCTATTAGTTTTTGCATTCTGTCCTGTAAAAAAATAAAATAGTTGATTTTACCGATAAATCTGTCAGCCAGGAAAAACTGTTTATTTTACGGAAGTAATCTGTAGTTATTCCGAACTCCCGGGCAAAATTTGCTAAAATGACAGAAATTTCGTAGTAAATACAGCTTATTTCCGTAAAACATCATTTTAGTGCCGTCGTGATGGGTTTTTTTTCTAAAAAATCCACAGATCCGTTTTTGTTTTGTGTTCATATATTTTCAGTGCTAAATAAACCCGAAACCACAGCTTAGTTTTTTCTTCCAATAATGAGCACTGGAGGTACAAAATACACAGCGGAAAAACATTTTGGAACATGTATTCGTAAAGTTTGTATCCATCCAAGAGCAAGCTTTATTTTATTAATTATTATATTTTTTTACAAACAATAATAAACTAAACGAAATATTATTTTACGTGGAAGACATTTTTTATATACATATCAACCAAAAAGCAATACAGAAATATAACAAGTAAGAAACCTTAAAAATCCAAAATTAAGTTTAAAAATACAGAACTGAAATAGTTTATTTTCTTTTCCGTTAGGGGCTTCCATTCCCTTTGAGCCATCAGTTTAAGGTAATTTTTAAACATATCACAGTAAAAATAAAAACATAAAAATAAACATTATTTACCAAGAAAAATTGTTTGAATTGCCTTCAGCTGGGAATAAATATTTTTTGAGGGAATAAATATTTTTATTAATTATTTATATTCCTTAAAAAAGTTCTCGCGGAACATTTTCCGTTTTCCACAATGTGAATTTTTTTTATACGTTCGCGGAGTCATGTTTATATGTAAAAGTACACAATTTTCGGCATGACTATTGAAGTGATTTGGAATCCAATAACGTTTTAATGTACCAATAAACGGATTATATATTGTGTTGTGATGAATTATTATATCATCCAACTTTCCGGGGTTCTTGCGTAACAAAAAATTGGCTTAAAAGCAAGTTTGACAACATTTTCAAAAATATCACTTGCTTTTAAAGAAAAATGTAAAACGATATGCGATCTCTCAGTTTCTAAATAATAACAGATGCCAAATTCTTGCATTTGAGGAAAAAAAAGTGTCAGAAAGAAGCTACATACACGTGTCAGAAAGACGCTATATTGCACCGAGAAAACTCTTAATTGAAACTATATCTTTACTTCAAGCCAGAGGATTTTCGTGATGCTTAATGTAAGAGACTATTATTATTATTATTATTATTATTATTATTTAGTGTCTCCAAAAATTTACCACATGAAAAACAAGAAAATATTAATTATTCAATCCCAATTGCGAGCAGAAAAATTTTCAAAATTTGATTTGTGTAATTATATTTGATTAAAATGACTGAAAATTCTAAAAAAAAATATATATAATGTAAGTTTTTTTAAAAATGCGTTTTTGTTTCTATTTAAATAACAATACGGGATATATAGCAATTTTCTAAAACATCTGAAAAAATGTCAAGAATATCTTAAATTTAATTTACTTCTCAAAAAGGATCGAATCCAGTAAAATTAGGTATAGAGTTAATATGTTGTTAAACGTGCACTTATATTACCACATTACAAGTTTACTATTACAATACAATTTTTAACTTATACATTTGTATTTTATTCGAAAAGCTAACATTTTTAAAAATAAATTTTACTATTTTTAATCATTGATGACAACTGCCAATGCTAGCAATAAATAAATAAATAAGTAATGCTTACGCTTTATGTCTAAGGATGAACATCTCCAAGATGGTGAAATTTACTCTTCGTTGCCATTCGTAGATGTACTCTTTAGATGTGTCATCAATATCCCGCCACGCAGGGTCGGCTTGGTTTATTTTTATCATATAAGGTTTGGCGCTTGACAAATCTATGTCTTTTTCACGCATTAGCATTTTCCAAACACTTTCTCTTTCAGATTTCAGTTGACTCTCAAACCATTTCACTGCATCTTGTCGAACTGAATCCGATCTTTTCATCCGCATGAAGGCCGCTATAACTTTCTGGTCAAACACAGCGGAATCAAACATGAATCTGAAAGCAATTAAAAACGTATAAATAAACATAACAAGGTCAGAAGGCATATAATCGGATGCTATACGAAGTAAATCTTAGTAGCGTGCGATTCTGAATTCCTTATGCGTCAAAAACTGATGCCAAGGGATTTTAAGTTTTGGCGCGCAATTACTTACTTGGCAATTTCGCGATCCTATTTTTTATCATTCTGATATGCATGTAATTTCGTTTAGGGATCGTTAAGGTAGGAAAACGAAGTTAATTTTAACATTGAATAGTTTCATTTTTAAAAATCGATCGGTTAGTAATGCAATTTTTCTGAATAGTATAACATTTTCTTCCGGTCAATATGAAAAATATGAATCTCTATATGAAATTTCTTAGAGCTTGATATATGAAATTCTTTATAGTCCCTCTAAAACGCGACTATGAGTGCTTCGCGCCCATGAAAATAGCAAAAAAAAAAAAAAAAAAGCACCATAACTGTACTCTGCTAAATAATTGTATTGGAATCTCAAATAATAGAATATGTGTTAAAACTGCAATTAATATAACGAATATTAAAATTCATTAATTATATAAATTGTTAATATTGTTTTAAATTATTATGTATAGCTTAATTAAATATTGAAAAGTAGAAATTTTTCATTTTTTTTTTTTTTTCATTCCAATTATTTTTTGTAACTTAATTAAATTTTGGAAAATAAAGAGTTTTCATTTTACAAATTATACACTGTTGTGTTCGAACTAGGGTCTACAGATCTGAAGACAAACGACATACCATGCACATACCACGCTTACACACGCATTCCGAAACGGTTTGCAACAAAATTGTAAACAAACTATTTGCTAAGGTTGCTTTACTCTTAAAAAATCGCCAAAACTTAGCCAAATGGAAATTCACAACGAACAGAATCTTTGATCAGTGATTATAGATTTCGACGAATGAGGTTCCAGAATCCGATTTGTATGTAGAGCCCGATTTTAAGCGGTCAGAAGTATGTAAAATTTATTACATTACTCCATGTGGGACATTTCCTCAGAAAAGTACATTTTCGAAACAGAAATTCAAATGAAGGTTAAAAAATATATATTTCTAATTAATTCGACCTTATCTCACATCATACCAGTCTTTTTCCTGATCGCGAGAACTATTTTATTAAAATCGCATTTTTTCATTACGTGGCTGTTATGTTCGTAACCTTGATGCCCACAGCCCTGACGGGTTTTTTTAATTACTTTAAATATTAAACTGAATTGAATGATGCTGTTGAATTCTATTTTCTTGACCATGGGCCCTGACGTGCTATCCAGCATATGTCCTGGTCAAGTGGTCAGCCTTACCCCCAGTCTGTAGTTCTCAATCAAGTTTGGTACTTACTTTATCGACTCCGATGTGATAAAATGTTGAGTGAACTCTGTCTAAGGAAGGAGTCCGAAATCGAAATATGGACCTATAGCGTGGCAGCACGATGCGCTGACCACTAAGCTACTGGGCTTTAAGTTTAATATTAGTGCGATTAATATTACATGTTATTCTATTTATTTTACAATCCTTACTGATTTTATCTTGTCCACGGGATTGTTGATTTGATGATTATTTTCACAGTTATTCAAGAAATGTAAATATATACCGCAGAGACGTATTGCTACGTTTAAAATGACTGAGAAAGCGTACTAAAAAAGTACTGTTCACACTAAAGTTTTTTTTTTCTTTTGCTGTCATTTGTTAAACTATTCATCCAAATATTAAGTTTCCATCCATGGACATGACTCATTTTCTTTCTTCTGACAGTAATTATTTATCAAATAAAAAATATAAATAAACAAAATAAACCTTTGGAATTGAATCTGAGTTAATTGTTAAGCTGCATTGAATTAAAAATAAAAATGTATCACGAAAAATATTTTAAATCAACTTTATAGACCCAGTTAAGTGGTATAAATACGAATTAGAGATGTGACAGTTCATGGACATGATTCGTCCACTTTTTGGACAATTTTTTTAAATAAAAAACACATATTTTGTATTAAAAAGTTACTTTATTTGCTGTTATATTATTAAATATAAAATTAAAATGTATTTTTCTCAAAAACATATATATTATATAAAATAGCTACAGAATATTGCTTGTATGTCTATGGAACAGACGAGATACATACAATTATAAAAGTAAAAAAGCAAAAGTATACATTATAAAACAGCTTATAGATATTCAAAATAGCAAGTTAATATCGTTTAAATAAAGTATCATGTTTCTGAATAAGAAGATCGTAAAATTTTCGAGAGCTAAACAATAAAATTTAAAGCCGTCTCTTACAATCTAAAGTTTTGTTTTCTAATTCTTAAAATATTTATTTCCAATTCATACGAATTATTATTTTAACGAATTAGTAATCATAGAGTATTTTAAAATATCTCAGTATCTCGTCCCATATTTTTTTAGGGAAAATATCTGTACTTGGAATTTGAAAATTGAATGGAATCATACAAAAAATATTTAAAAGCAATCTCCAAAACGTGCATATTTTGATGAAAGAATACTTTAAGACATATAAATGATTTACTAGACTAGACAATTGTCAGAACATTCTATAGAAAATTATCTAAAAAAAAGAAATAAGAAAAAGAAAAAAAAAAGAAAGAAAGAAAATTATCAAAACGTTCCGTACCTATCAACTACTAATTCTCTTCTCAACATTTTCACATACTTATCTGGTTTTTCAATATCCTGATCGTCACTGTCGAACTCTTTACGAGATCGAAATCTGAAAAGAAACATATAGATAGATATACATAGAAATACAATATACACAGCAATTTTAATTCATCACACTGAAATGGGATATACACATAGAAATATATATGAATTTCACTTACATAAAGTTATAGATATTCTTAAACATTATTGAAGCTGTTTGGAAACAATGCAGCTTAATGCATATCTTCTAAATTTTCATATTTTTCGAATAAGTATTAAAATACATTTTATTTTCTGTTACTTTAATATGTCAAGAGCTACAATGTTAAAAAGAAACTCTTAATCTAGGATAATGTAATATAACACCGAACAAAAATATACAATAACTTATTCCGAGAAGCGTTTTTTTTTTTTTTTTTTTTTTTTTTTTGTATCTTTAGAAACTTCAGAAATCAGTGTATTTTTAAAATAAAAATAAGCATGTATAAAAACAAAGTTTCTTTCTCAGAAACGTTTCCGTGTCGTTTTTATAGTGTCTTAATCAGTTTTCTCAACCCTGGATGCAGTTCTTTCGGATGTTTATCCATTCTCAAGTAAACATTTTTCGTGTTCATCTAGCATGTTTTTCAGATAAACAAGATAATTAACATCTTTAACATTAACATTAATTTTATTTTGTGACTCTATTGTGTATAAGTGTAGTGTGTATCTAGTGTGTGTGCATCTCTCTTTGTGTGTATAAATTATATTACACAGCTGAAAATGTTTAAAACTAAAAACAGATTTTTCGGATCGAGAAAATTGATTAGTATAATAAATACGGGAATTTTCACATTACTATCTAAGCGTAAAATCAATATAATGAAAAATGTTCAAACCGGGAATCGAACCTGGAGTCTTAAAATAACGCTCTATCATTGAGCTTCGAGGGCGATATCCAGCCTGGCATATCTCACTTAGATATGTTGGTGTGCAACCGCAAACCAGATGGTAATGCCATCATGATCACACAAACCCTGCGGCAAACCACGGTTAGTTAGTAACGTGAAAATTAACGTATTTATTATTCAATAATTTTGGGCGAATTTCGCTGTTGAAAATTAATTGAAAAATTAATTAATATTTGATACTATAGAAACTACTCAGAAACTTTTCCAAAAATCAGTAGCAGGAAAATAAAAATATTTTTATAAATGATTTTTTTTTAAATCTTGAAAAAATATTGGTTTCTGATATTTCTAATCCTAAAGAACGTTTTTCGGAAACATGGGTAACTCGGAAGGGGCTATTGTATATTTTCGTTCGTGATTATATCATATTTTCCTATATTATAATTTATATGTATATATATATATATATTCTTACCGTGTCATGTAAATCAACAGTTCTAAAAAATACGAAAATTACATAGACAGTATGGGTGATAGCTTTGTGTATGCATCAAAACATAGCGAGTATGGATTCCTTGATAAATAACACTGTTAAATGTTTACTAAAGCTGTCATTATCATTACCATTTACGAAAAAGTACGGATTTTTATGCAGTGTTATAATTTATAACAATACAAAATGTATTTTTATTATTACGAACAAATAAACTTTTTATTTAGGGAAACAATATAGTTTTGTGTTATTAAATGTTTAGATTTTTGTAGCACTTTTACTTAGAATATTTTCAATGTATTCATTTTTCATATAGTTATGATTACATGTACTCTTAAAACAATGAAATTGACAATTTATTTCATGTACAATATTAGAGATTATTATTATTTTTAAATCTTGGACATGTTAAATGCATTGAAGTAAGCAGAACTTACGTATTATTCATGTCAGGAAAATACATCGCCAAAAATGGTTGTCAATTCCCAATCATCTTCAAAATGGTAATTTAATGTACATTTAATAAATACATAACATCTTTAAAAATGATAAATAAGATAAAAACATACAAAAGAGTAATTTGGTATTACGCAACTTGGTTAATATTAACTACGCAGTTACAATGAAAAAAGCAAAATAATAATAATAATAATAATAATAATAAGGATTACTGTATAATTTTTATTTTCGGCCGTTGTTGGCACAGTAAATATAACCTGGCATGGATAAAACGCAAGTACCAAGTTAACAAATGCATATCTTGTTTTAAAGACAGAAAATGTGTTTTAAAAATGTTATTACTTACCTAAATTTCTCTAAGAAACATTTAAAACTCATTTTTATCAATGTCATATATCAAAAAATAAAAATCTTTAAAAATGTCAAACGTTTTTAAAGCAAAAATCGTTTAATCATAAGCTCGTAGCAAACTTCAAGCAAGAAGATTTTTACCAGAACTAAACGTAATTGAAAGCTTCTATATCATTTTTACAACAACAATGTATACAACAATGGCACTTAATATCTAAAAGTAAGAAATAATTTTAACAATCATTCAGCGCTGTTTTTAAAACTTTTCAGCAATTTAGATTTGTTTTCTATTGTTACAAAATATAATAACTAATAAATAAGTGATTGTTTGGTTTCACATTGTTTACCGCCTGATGAAAAATTCACAGTTCAGCATTCTTAATAATATTTTTTACACGATTTTTTTAATACTCATAATAGTAAACTGCTTATAAAAACAAAAATGTCAATTTTACAGAGAAAAAAACTGTTAGCAAGGTCGACATTAAAAATCTGTGGTACTTTTATGTTATCCGTGCTCCAGTGATCGCTATTTTTTTTTCAATCTCACCCACCCTTATTTTCTCGCCAATCTTTTAACATTAGCTAAAAACAAATACCCAATATTCTAACATTGCAATATCATATCTTATAAAACTTACTTAAAAATAGTTAAAATATAATAATCATGATAAAATACGTAAAATCGGACTACTAATAACAAAATCTCACGTAAATCGGGTCTATAAATGATTAGGCTTTGTCCATTACAAAAATGTTAAAATAAGACATAACATAAACTAAAAACGTTTTATTTCATAATCGTGTCTAATTTTATATGCACAAAAATAGAAACTTACGTTATATTAGAAACCCAAAATCTTTTAATATGATTTAGAGTTTGTAGAAATGCATCGTTAATTGTTCAAATCGTTATTCAATGGATCATTAATTCTTTGCAATTCAAATGATGCCAATTGAAACAAGATTTGGCGAGTTATCACTAGCGCCCAGATGACACAAAAGTGCCGAAAACTTAACAATGGAAAAAATTAAGCAAATTAAAAAAAAATCATTTGAATAGGGTTAAAATTCCAATCAGCGCTTCATGATGTTTTTTACTTTCTTCTATCTTTACAAGAAAAAAGTACTAGATTCATGCACATATTCAACTTCCGGTTTTCAACGAATTTGTTCGTTTCAGAAGATCCTGAACACGATGTGACTGTTTTTAGAAAATGTCTGTATGTGTGTCTGTCAGTTTGTGTATGTGACAAAAAATTTTTGGGTGCTCTTCAGGCACGGAATTTAATAAAACTTTAGATTCAATTAGACATTGATATAAGTTGGTGCTGATGAGTTTTTTTGGTGTAAATCGCCCGGAAGATGGCACTGCTATGCTACATTATTCACGATTTACACGATAGCTCTATCTTAAGAACTAATGTACAGAATTTCATCAAACTTCAGATTCAGTTAAACGTTGACATAAGTTGTTGTTGATTGGATTTTGGTGTAAATATCCCAACGCTGTTATGCTGCATTGTTAATTATTTACACGATTCTAGCGATAGTCATATCTCAAGAAATTTATAATTTAATAAAACTTTAGATTCAGTTAGACCTTGATATTAATGGGTACTGATGTGTTTCGGGTGTGTGTGAAACCTGTATCAGATAAAATAAAGTTTTGGGATTGGCGCACAAATAACAAAATATCACGTAATCGAGTATATTAATGATTAGGCTAGTCCACTATAAAAATGTTATCACTACTTTGCTTTGAGCACCAGGCGTTTGATTAAAAAAAACAACAACATTATTTTCTATTTTTAAGTGCACTAAGAAAATCGTATTTTAAAAATAAATATTACTTTCATTTTACTTTGTCAATTTTCCTAGATTTTTCAATTTAATCAACTCTTTATCATGAAAAAATTACAATTTTCAAGAATAATTCAAAATTCATATTTAAATTATTTTAATGAAAAAACAGACCCATCTCCCATCCGTCAATTTTTAGTTATTCGATTTAATATAACGAAAAAAAAAATTGGTAAATAAATGACTTAACATGTCATCACATTTCAGAAATTAATAAAGCCAACACTGTATAAAATAAAAGAAAAATGTTTCTTACTATGGGAAAACATAATATAACCACAAACGGAAATATGTAATAACCATCTTCCACGTTACCACGATTCCGAAAAAAGTTCTTTAGCTTTGGAAACCTCATAAACCAATATACTTTCCAGATTTAAATAAGCATTTATATAAACAAACTTTTTTTTGCTGCCACAGATTTTCGGAAACATTCTCCAGTAGTTTTATAGTGTGTTAACCAGTCTTTTCAACTTGTAATGTAGTTTTTTCGGGTGCTATCCATTTTTAAGTAAACATTTTCATGTTCAACAAACATGTTTTATACGCAGACAAACATTAATAAATGAACAGCATTAAGATTAACATTAAAACTAATATTATTTTGATATTTTCGTTGTATGTATAAACACAATTACGCAGCTGAAAATGTTTCATTGAGAATGGATAACATCTGAAAAACAACAATCTGGTTTGAGAAAACTGATGAATACAGTATAAAATTTGCTCGAAAAAGTTCCAGAATCATCAGTGGCAGTAAAACAAACTTTCGTTTTATAAAAGCTTCTTTAAATCTCAAAAATATATCAGTTTCGGAGGTTTCTAAAGATGAAGAACGCTTTTCGGAATTAGGAGTAACTCGGAAGAGGTTATTATCTATTTCCGTCCTTCCTTTTTTTTTTCTTTTTTCCTTAGATTGAAAAGCATTTTTTTTTTTTTTTACAGTGAATTTTTAGAATGAAGTACATTTAGAATTACTCTAGTTTCGTCTATTTATGCTTTAAAAGTTGATTTCTAGTACTAGCCTACACATCACGCAAAAACAAATTTCTCTGCTGCGGTATAATCACTTAGTACACTTTTCATCATGAAATATTTGTAATACAAGTTTTTTGTACTGCCACGATGTTTGAGAAATAGAAAACTCATTTTATTTTTATGTGGATTTCCCACACTCCACAAATTAGGGAGAGAGTAGAGAATTTTTTACTACGTTTCCTCGCTACGTAGATCCGACGTAGATCCGAATGTCAACGATAGATGACCTGTATTACCTGAAACTGTAATAATGCTCAAAATATTCATATAATTTAATTACGGAATTTTTATTTTTTTTTAATTTTGGAGGCTAAACAGGATGAAGTGTTAAAAACTGGGTGAACTTTGATCCATTTTTAAATGATAGTTTAAATGTTGCAACAGTGCAACGACCTCTATATCTAATATTTGGAACTAAAACAAAGATGTGTTGTAAAGAAACATCCGACTTCACACAATGTTCTTCAGCAAGAATTATATCAATCGCTGTTATTACATCAATACACTGTTTACTCGTTACTGAGTTTTTGAAATCCATGGAATACATCATTACATCATGCACTTAGTCAGATTTCAATACACTGGATTATTACATGTGTAAAATTTACAGAATTTTATTTTTTATTACTTTAACATTTCAAAAGCTAAAATAATATTTTTTTCACAATGCAAAATACAATTTCATTTTAAGAGAAATAAACTTTTCATTTAGAGAAAGAATATAGATTTGTGTTATTAAATATCGAGATTTTTATTACATAACATTTATGTTTAGAATTTCGTTACAGAGTTCATTTTGCATGTATTAATATTTAATATGTAAATTTTAATCAAAGTTAAATATAATAAATTTTGTGTACAAAGAGTTTATTACTTTTGTGTCTCTATGGTATAACATAATTTTGGATGCAATAAACATACCAATGCATAACAAATATATGTTGCATTTCAAAAATAAAAATAATGTGTTTCAGAAAAGCTATACTTACGTAAATTTCTGTAAGAAATCTTTAAAACTCATTTTTTTCAACGTTATATATCACAATTAAATAATCTTATAAAATAAGCAACGCTTTAAAGCAAAAAATATTTTATCATTAGCTCTTAGCAAACTTCAAGCAAGAAGATTTTACTAAAACAAAATTTCATGGCAAGCATCTACCATACTTACAACAACAATGTGTACAACAATGGTACGTAATAATGAAAAGTAAAGTTTTGGCAATGCAACAATAATGTAAGCAATATCTTTAACAATTAAAATATATTTTATAATGACATATAACAAACATGATTTAACAATGTATTGAAATGTTTTGCCAATGTGCATTATTTTAAAATTCTTTGTTGCAAATAAAAATTTATAATGTAAAGCAAACACGTGTTCGTGATGACGTCATGATGTTGCGGCATTAAGCGATGATGTTGATGCTAAAATACAAACATCGAAGATGTGTAACAATCCGATTAGGTTTAGAGTTATGTGCATATACTTGCATGCACATATATGTACGCACACACATTTGACAAATTAATGCAAAACTTAGCGATATGACAAAATATTTATTCTCAAACACCAGGTGAATTTCTCGCTAACTCATCCGTTTGGAAAAATTCCCAATGTAATATTTGTATGGTAATATATTCGCTCAAGTTTCACGATGGCACATTTTTCTGGTATATTTAAAGTGACAAAGTGGTTGCTATTTCTTTTAGGCAAAAATCAAAATGAAAGATGTTCTCTAATCCAACCTGGGTACTTTTTGACACATTATTATTACTATTTTTTTTAAGCATATCAAATAAGCAGGTACACTTATTAAGGAACTATGTAATCGAACTGTTTTTTCGTTTTAGTCGAACTGTTTTCCGCTATCAAAGTTTTGTAAAAATAAATCCTCATACCAATTATTTTCATATCTATTCCTTTATGAATCGTACATGAAAAATTTTACTGGACTCGTAAAGGTTTAGAGTAAAGCCATTCGTTTAAAAATATGGAAATTTCGATATGAAATACGAATATTCAAGCTAAGATCAAATAAATAAATATATAAACAAACAAAAAGTCCAAAATGTTACAAATCTTATAGAAAAATTATACCTAAATTTATAATCTATTTAACTCTTATTTTTTCGGTGAATATAACCACAATTTATTTATATAAAAAAAAAAGCTATGGTATATAATATGAGATCAGAAGCAATGGCCGATATATTTGTATACGGAAAACTTAATAAAGTTTGAATAAAACCACAGAATTAAAATAAAATCCGCAATATTTGTTTAACAGAAAATTCAATCGAAATACACAAGATGATAAAACATTATTTGAAGAAAATATCGAAGTATAGGAAAGCTTACCTTTTATACGTCTTTTGGAACAATCTATAACAACGGAAAAATCGATGGCTGCGTTTGTTATTTGGGAAAAAATGCAACTTTATAAATAATTTGAACGTGAAAAAATGCGCGATGTTTTACTTTTTCAACAGGGAATTTTTCTTTCTTCTTTTTTCCCTCAGCCACTCATCAATTCAGTAAAGCTCTTCTCTCAGTTCTTTGAGCAAAGATGTTAAACTTTTCTTTGTAACTAGCCATGTATTGAAATTCAGAGGTGAAGAGTAAGCTAAATTGTGTATTTTGCATGAACTGTATCACATTCAAAATAATGCAAAACGATAAGATGAGACTGTAATAACTAACAAAAGTCTTTATGTACATGTGGACATTTACATCACGTTGAAATCAGAAGGACTGTCACCATAGTCAGTTGTTGACCACATAGCCGAATTAATGTGTGGACAGTATCACTTAAAGGAAAAAACATAGTCAGTATTATCTTGACATTAGTAAAAATATTCACCATTATTTGTAAAAAGTAATGACTATAAAGTAATGGTCATATTAGCTAACTATATTGCCAAGTAAATGTGTCCAATGAAAAAAGTCAACAATGAAAAAAAAAAGAAAAAAAAAAAGAAAAGAAAAAAAGAAATCTGACTGTTGTCAAACTGCCAAACCAAATTGACACTATAATACACCAAGGAGGCACACTTTCGCCAATATCAAGTCAAGTCCTATAACCTAACAAGAGGTTTTTCTCTATTCTAAATAAAGTAACCCATGCTGCTGCTGCAGCTGCAGCAATTGAATTTATTATGACCTATGAACTTTCTCGGCTTATACTGCCAAACTATTGCATACAAAATATGACAACTGGTAGTTTTATAGAAAAATGTACGATAAATAAGTCGAAGCAGACATTTTTTATTTCGGAGATTTTTTTAAGCACTAATTTAATGTTGAAATCGGTAAAAATAGTTTAGTTACATTAGTTTTATAGGATAAAAAACCATGCATAGCAATTTAATCATCTTCTTGCTGGCATATACGTCACTTGGGATGTGGTGTGCAATGTCTAACATTTTTTTTAAAATTTGTATAATTTGTATAATTTCTTTTCAAATTTTTTATTTAAAAAATCAATATCCGAATAGACATTTAATTTCTATTTTAAAATAGCCATATTTTACCTAATTTTGACATATTATTAAAAGCTCAAATGATAATACATCAAAATACTTTTCAATGAGAAATATATTGACACGTGACTATTAAAAAATAAAGAGAGCTTTAAAATAATTAAGTTACTAAGTTCAAAAAACATTCAGTGGTGAAAATTATGTCATATTTAAAATGATATATTACAAACGTCATATTTAAAACCATTTTCTTATAGCGTCTAAAAAAAAAACTTTTTTGAGACGTAATAAAATTCCGGGAGGCACCAACATTTTTTACTTAACCATCTTATACAATCTGATTTTAAAATGTTTTATTGACCTTACTTAATACATCAGGTAAACAGCCATCAGCTGTCACGACAGCAGTATACGCTGTCTTGGAGATAAAAAAAATACCCCATTCAAAATGAAATAAATGGCAATCCGATTACAGAAAATCGATACTGGTAGTGATAATATCATTCAGTATTCCCTTATCGAATATTATTTTTAAAACAGAGTTAAATAGAGTATTTTTAAAATATGTGGGGTCTGGACAGGGGTTGACGTGAGTAGCTCGTAGGGGGAAAAGCCGCCTAGTACTTTAGAGAATAACGTGTACTTTATGTTGAAACTTTGGTATATCAGACGGTATAGAAATACATTCATTTATTTACAAGTATAATGTTTATCCATATTGAAATTTTGAAGTCATTTTTTTAAAAAAGCTATTGCTTAGAAAGTGAAAATATATATATATAAGAAAACGAACATATTTCTGATCATGGTGAAGTTTATAATTTGAAAAAAATATAGAGTAGCAAAGATACATCTATGCGTAATTTAGAAATATCTATAACAACAGAAAGAAATCGATGTAGCCGGAAAAATGAAGGTTTAAAAATAAATTGAACGTGAAAAAATATGCAATGTTTCACTTTCTTCATTTTTATTTATTTATTATTTGTTTTTTCTCCAGTCACTTATCAATTTAGAAAAACTCTTCTGTCAGCTCTTTGCAGAGATGTTAACTTTTTCTTTGTTGGCATTTACCGGAATTCAGATGTTCTTAGGGATATTCTCAGATCCAAACTCGCTACTTTCTGACATATATTTATGAATTAATTTTTATTCAGATACGCATGAAACCTGCAGGTGTTCTCATTCAGCGAGCATGTAATCGAACTGTTTCTTCGGTTCAAGTGTTTTGAACTGAATTTTCAGATACGACCGGGCAAGAAAGAAAAATAAACTGCAGTCATGGTACAATAATTACTTATTACTCAAGATGTAAATCATTTATCGAAAAATGAAAACATCATTCGATTCTCAATCACTCAATAGCCATGCCTGCAAGTATAATGCTTTTACGTTTACAAATAGGTTAGTGAATGTATCGCAAAGTTTCGTTCTTGTTGAGCGGGATTTTTTTTTTCTTGAGTATAAACAGTATAAACAGTTTTACATGCATGAACAGTCGGCTAAAAGAAATAAAAGAGAACACCCATACATTTTTCCCAATATCAAATTGTGACCCCCCCTTTCCTCCACACACACAACCACCCGCCAGAAAAAAAAGATAAAAAGAAAAAAAAGAAAGAAAGAAAGAAAAGAAAAGAAAAACTGGAAATAGCCATTCGACTCGAAATTGTGTCCTCTTTAATCTTATGTTTAAAAAATAATAAGCTTAGGGTTCTCCATGCTGAAATTATACCAGACACTGAAATTTTCAATACGCGCAACTAATTTTGACATCCTATTTGGCTTTTATGGTAAAATATACCTTAGGATATACCAAACGTGGAGTCATTCGGTCAAGTAATATAGGAGTTGTGAAAGGGTTAAAAATTCGGAACTTCTATAATGTAAAACTTCATTTGTGATCGTTTTAAACCAGACTGCAATGGGAAGGTGAAAATAAGCACTCGCCAGTCGCCACTCGTCGATTAAACTTGAAAAACGGACGATTAAAAATATGGAAAAAACCGGCCAAATGCAGGATTTTCCGCTTTCCCTTTTCCCCTGAAATTCGCGAGTTTTCCGTGCCCGTTCGACGAAATTCATGATTTTCCCGCACCCGATCGATGATAATCATGATTTTTTCGCACCCGATTGACAATATTCATGATTTTTCCGCACCCGTTCGACGATATTCATGATTTTTACGCACCCGATCGATGATATTCATGTTTTTACGTGCCTGTTCGACAAAATTCGTAATTTTTACACGCCTGTTCGACGAAATTTGTGATTTTGACGCACACGTCCAACGATATTAATGTTTTTTATGCGCCCGATCGACGAAATTTACGATTTTTCAGCACCCGACCGACGATATTAATGATTTTTCTGTGTCCGTTCGACGAAATTCGTGATTTTTACGAATCTGATCGACGATATTTATGATTATTTCGCACCTGATCGTCGCTATTCATGATTTTTACGCACCCGATCGACGAAGTTCGTGATTTTTACGCACCCGACCGACGATATGAATGATTTTTACGCGTCCGATCGGCGAAATTCTTTATTTTTACGCTCCCGATCAACGAAATTTATGATTTTTACACACCCGATCGACAAATTCATGAGTTTTACGCTCCCGAATGACGAAATTTGCAATTTTTTTCCGAAACTAATTACCGAAAAACACAATTCCTGAATTTCTGGACATGTTGGCCCAGTGGCGTATCCAGGGGGTGGGCTGATGGGGCTGCAGCCCCCCCCCCCCCCCCGAAATTGTCAAGAGTAAAATGAAAAAAGTGCTTTTTTCTTTCTTTTTTAGATAATTTTTTATTTTTTTTCTGTTACACAGCGGATTAGCCATTCTCGTTAGTCCATATTAGTCTGCATTGACATCACAGCATAAACATGGTAAGGGGGCTGATGGGGTTATAGCCCCCCCCCCGGCCGAAATAGTCAAAAATCTCATGAAAAAAATGGTTTTCTTCTTTTTTTCAGATAAATTTGTAATTTTTTTTGGTTATACAACAGACTACCCACTCTCTTCTTTTTAACCCCATATTAGTTCACATTGACATCAGAGAATATCTAAAAAGAGGAAGGGGACTGATGAGTTTACAGCCCGAAATAGTCGAAAATCTCATGAAAAAAAGTGCTGTTTTTTTCTTCTTTGAGATAAATTTGTATTTTTTTTTGTTATAAACAGACTATCCACTCTCTTCTTTTTAATCCCATATTAGTCCACATTGACATCAGAGCATACCTAAAAAGGAAAAGGGGGCTGAGCCCCCCCCCTCCCCAAATAGTTGAACATCTCATGAAAATAGTGCTGTTTTTTTCTTCTTTGAGATAAATTTGTATTTTTTTTTTTTTGTCATACAATAGACTACCCACTCTCTTCTTTTTAACCCTATATTAGTCCACAATGACATCAGAGCATACCATAAAAGAAGAAGGGGGCTGATGGGTTACAGCCCCCCCCCCTCCCAAAATAGTAGAAAATCTCATAAAAAAAGTGCTGTTTTCTTCTTTGAGATGAATTTGTAATTTTTTTTTTTTTTTTTGGGGGGGGGGTGGTTATACAACAGACTACCCACTCTCTTCTTTTCAGCCCCATATTAGTTGACATTGACATCGGAGCATACCTAAAAAGGAAAAAGGGACTGATGGGGTTACAGCCCCCCCCCTCCCCAAATAGTTGAACATCTCATAAAAATAGTGCTGTTTTTCTCTTCTTTGAGATAAATTTGCATTTTATTTTATTATACAACAGACTACCCACTTTCTTCTCTTTACTCCCATATTAGTACAGAGTAACACCACAGCATATCCAAAGAGGGGGAAGGGGCTGATGGGGCACAGACCCCGCACCTCCAAAAATGGAATGAAAAAAGTGCCGATTTTTCTTTTTATGTTTGAGATAAAATTAGAACTATTTTTTCTGTCATGCAATGGACAACCCAATCTATTTTCTTTAGTCTCATATTAGTACACATGGGGGGGGGGGGGGGGTTATGGGATAACAGCTCCATTCCCCTTCCGAAGTGGTCGCAGTGAAATAAAAAAAAAACTGACTTTGTTTCTTTCTTTTTTGAGATTAAGTTGTTTTATTTTCTGGCGCGCAACGAACTTGTTTTCTCGTTAGCCCCATATCCATATGCCTCTCGGTCCTGTGATCAAAATTACTTGAGACCACAAAATCTATTTTCCAATGACTGAAAAACTGCTGCATACATGTTTTAGTGGATAAATGAATATGTATAATATGCTCAATTGGCAAGATCTAGAAGTAGTTTAATTAATTTAAAGAATATTTAACTCTCTTCAACAAATGATGCCAAGACTAAGGTGGTATATTAGTGCGCAGTGGCATTAAACATTATCGCCAAATCAGCAAATGTACGAACTGATTTTTTTTTTTTGTGAATGGCAATGTCAAGCAAGATTATTGATTTTCGGTTTTGGAAGGGTCTTTTAAAGATGCCCAGTAGTAATACTAAAAAATAATCTCCTGTTGATTTGTTTGTTCCTGGTCCTTTTTACTAGCGAACTAGTTTTATTTACGTTACTTGCTTTTCCAGATTTAAGGCTGTTCTCCAATACAAACTGGCTACTTTATGACATATTTTTTAATTCATTTTTGCTCGGAAAGGCATGAAATTCACAGGTCTTTTTATTCAGAAACTTTGCAATCGAAACACGTTTACTCTTTTTTTTGTAAATGTAGAAAATCTTTCAGAAAGCACTGTCCAAGTTGGCGTTTTGATTCGGATTCCCGACGCGGCCGCCTGAGAAACGCGAAAACGAGTCGTTAATACGTTACCAGAATCACTTATAACTCGATAAGTAATTTACCAAAGAAGGGAAAACTCATCTCGATTCCAAATCTCTTCCATAGTCAGGCCAACCAGTCTAATGCCTTTGCGTTTAAAAATGTGTCAGAAAGTTTCCCGTTGATAAGCAGGGAGGAAGATGCCTTTTTTAATATTTCAGTGTACGAGTGATCCAGCAAAAGATAAAAATTCTTAATTACTCTTCTATGAAAGTACAATATTACGAATAGTGTTCTTTTCTAATCGCTCTTATTTTGACACGACACACTTTAGTATCGGCATTTTTACCATTTGGAATATTTAACAAAAGAAGCATAGCATTAAATAAATTCACATGTTAAAAATAAATTTTCTTACAATTTTACTTACCCTTTTTTTTTAAAAAGTCCAGTAATATTGTTAGCCATAATTCAATAACTTTAACTCTTTTTTAAAAAGGGGAAATCTGATGTTTAGTTTCCAATTAATTGTGAACTTGTCCTTTCCTTCACAAATTTGATCAGTTTTTTTTTTAACATATATTTCTTGAAAGTTAATAGCCATACGTTTGATCAAAATCCCAGAAGCATGTATACGAAGGGAAGGGGGAGATCAAGAAGGAATGCTTGCTACCCCTAAGATTTTGAATTAAATTTTTGTTGGTATTAAAAAAAGAGATTCTGCAAAGAAAGTTTGTTTATCCTGAACAGACCCTGAAATTAAAATTTTGGGCCATAGCAACAGAAAATATTTTTGGCCCTAATCGTAGATTATCACATTTTTACAAATACTGTGAATGAGAAGTGTATGAATGTAACTATGTAATGCACCCATTTGAAAAGACTGAGAATAAATGTGAACTGAAGTTGGATTATTATTATTATTGAAATTTTCTTCGTAAAAATTAACTTGACAGACTCAAATATTATGTTAAATAAACATGAACTAATGTTGCACGAACTTTAAAAACATACGCAACTCAAAGAAAATGATATTTTATAAACAAGACAGTCATAAAATTAAAACATTTTTAAACAAGTTTAGAACACATATGAATAAGCTGAAATAAATTGGGCGCATTATGAGAAACTTAAATCTTCAAATGAGAAGAAAAATTATAATACTTACGATATCACTCACAATTTTAGCTTACATAAGTTGTGTAATGAATCTAGAAATTTTAATTTCTTAATCTATTAGGATTGTTTACAATAAAATTGATTTGAAACACCATACATTTTTGGGCCCCTTAAATATGTGGGTTCTGGGAAAGTGCCCCACGTGCCTTGGCAGTAATAAGGAATTGATCCTAAAATAGAAAAAAAATTATGAAAAAAAAATTTGTTTGAAATTGTCCCAAGCAAAATTAATTTATTGTCAAGCAAGAATCGTAGCCAGAATTTAGGGAAGAAGGAGAGAACCTTATAGATTATAAGCTACAATGACTTTCTTTTAAATTGAAGTATATGAAACAATCCATTATTACTTTTCAACTGATTTCAGCGAGGGAGGGGTGCTCGAGTTCAGCCCCGTCTCCCCTCCCCCCGTTTTTCTCTGCCTACGGCCTTATTATCAAATATGATTTCTGTTTATAACGCAGTTCAACATATTTCGTAAAACCCAGAACATTATCGAAATTTAAGTCAGCCCCCCCCCCGAAATTAAATCCTGGATACGCCACTGTGTTGGCCACTTTTGGCCCGCGGGCCGTAGGTTGTGCATGTGTAATGTATATCTTGTTGTGGTTACTATGTAGTGTATACAAATAGCTAATTTTATTATTGACAGATCTTAATTCTAGACAAATAATTTGAAAAGAAAAGGTGCTTATGTAGTTATTTACACAAGTACCTAAGCTTAGTGGGACTTATGTAATTAGCTACATAAGCATGTTGTGTATAACTTTGCTGTTGACTTATTTTAAAAATTAAAATAGATTGGAAATTAGTATCTCAAGCAAAACAATATAAATTAAAATATTTTTATTTAGTACACAAATTACTTGTTTACTGTAAAATCATTATATATTTTTTAAATTATTAAATATTCAGTGGTATAAATGTACTTATTAGCTACTAAATAAATTATTTTCACTAGCCAGTAGCTGGCTACTGAAAAAAATCAACCTACTGGCCATTGGCTACTAAGCAAAATTCTTTATTTTCACCTTTAAATGGGGGTAGTTTTTTAAGCATAATTCAAGAACTAGGTGATGGAAGGAGCTGTAATTTTGGATTCCCATATTTAAAGTTTCTGGAAACCGATTTCTGTTTAAAAAATTACATATTTCTGCTTATATTTCTTTCGAAAATTAGTTTTAAAATATATATATATGCTTTCGAAATAAATTTTCGAAAAAAAAATTGAAACGTAACCTATAATTTTTATTAAACAGAAATCGATTTCTAGAAACTTCAAATAGGGGAATCTAAAATTGCAGCTCATTCTGCCAAGTAATTCTTGAAGTATGCTTAAAGAACTCCCTGCATTGCAATCTCCTTTATAACGACCACAAATTAATTTAACATTATAAAATGTAAATAAAAAAAAAAAAGTAGAGTGAAACAACGAATTTTTGAAACTAGAAGTTTCAAATTTGCTAATCAAAAATTGCAGTTCATTCCCCAAGTAATTCTTCAGTTAGTATTAAGAAACTACCCGCATTACAATTCAAATTGAAGCAATGCAGTTTGAAACCGGAGACGTTACCTCTGTACTACTAATACTTCATAACATAGCCGAAATATTTATCACTTATACTCCGTCTCACTTTCTTGGCTATTTTCTCCAAAAAATTGGTCGCAAAATGGTTTGAAAATTATTTAAAAGTGGATGAAATACTTAATGAGTCGGTTTTGAACCAAAAGTGCGATTTGTACGAAAATTTGAGCAATTCTAGTGACAGAGATTTTATAACATATTTCCTGAATGGGAGCTCTATCGAAAGTACCATTTGGGTATTCACTCATTTACACACACAGAATTTATGATTACAATATTTTTCCTTACACCATACGTATTACGAAAAGTAAAAATAAATAGAAATTTCAGATGCACAATGTTTGGAATGGACCGATTTTGAGTGTTTTCTCAAACAGCTAATTTCTTGTAACTTTGCAATTAAAAGAAGAATATTGTTCATTTTTGATGCGTGACGCCGAAATACGTTTTTTAAAGGTGTTGCAAAATTTTTGCAACAAGCTGTAGTCGCAAAATAGTCAAATCATAGAAAATCAAAATCAAAAGTCAAATAAAATAAAAAATTCTAATTTATAAATTCTAAATTTATTCTTAACTTTTTATATGTTCCTCTGAAGCTTCTCTATTGATCTGTAAGATAATACGAAACTTTATTGAATTAATAATTTAAAAAAAAAATGTTAGAAAAACAACAACATTTTAACCGCAAGTGTTAAAAGACACTAACTATGCAAACAAGTTAGTTTGTACACATTAATGCAATTGCTAGGTTCTAAAGCTTAAATATAAATATTAATGACTTTAAAATATATCTCTACAGAAGAAAAAAAAATAAAACACGTAACATCATATTATGAGAAAAGGTTATATATATATAAAAGTTATATATATATATTACATTCTATATACTTCCATTTTCTCCCGCCTAACGCTATTTTATTTTCCTTTACACAGTTTGCATTTGTCGAAACAGGGAATGAAAGAAATTATGTTATTTCACAAATAACCAATTAGGTAAATCTACCCTTCATCTGATTTACAAAGTCCATTTAAATTTAAACAATTCTGCTTAATGGGAAGAGTAGGTTGATTTTTTTTGTTTTCTAAAGTGCATACATCAGATTTAATATAGATTGAAAAAAATCGTCCTACTCCTAAAGTCGCTATTTTGTCAAAAAAGGTAATTCGTAGAAAATTTTTGAATTTGATTTATCAAATGTGGATGGACATGATGTTAATTATATCACAAATGTTAAAAATGTGTTGAGATCATAGATATGAAATTGCTTATAGGCTAAGTTTTTTCGACCTTCAAACGAGGTTCGAACCGAAACCATCCAAGAATGACATTGTTTATTAAATACGTAATCATCTAACAAAATAAACAACTATTAAATCTTATTTTTATTGAAATCAAAGAACTTTTAACATGCATTGATAGTAATCTAAAATATAGCCCATTAATTGTAATGTTATTCGGATGATTATGAAGGCCCGTTATTTTGGAATGGATTATCGGATCTTCTTGATTAACGAACTCATTCAAGATGCACGATCACTCCACAGTCCGAAATTGGTTCTAATCGGTCCAGAATTGTGTACGTTATCATGATGACACAAGGCTATAATGTATAATGATGTAAAAAAAAAGGGAATCCTTCAGTTAGATGGCGCTGTGGTGCTATGAACTTCTCCTTGCATCAACGATTTTTCAGTGGCAACCAAAAGGCACCCTGAGAATTTACTTACGAATTTAAAAATGAAAAATAAATCTTTTTTTGACATTATTTTAGCAAAAAATTCTTCAGAGCAAAATATGTTTTCTAAAATTAACTAACTGACCCCCGCCCGGCGTTGCCCGAGGCCGTGATAATAATAATAATAAATAAATAAATAAATAAATAAAAACATCATTTTGTATTAAATTATACTTTGAAATGAAAAATTCGTGAAAAAATATTTATATTTAGTGATAAAAGCACTGATTTTCTTGTTTGTTTTTTTACGTACGGTCATTTCATAGTTTTAAAATAAAAAGTTATTTTTGTCAGAACTGTTTGAAATTATTATTGGTGATAAATAAAACGATTTTTATGTGTATATCATTTATAAGCAAACTTTGTCGTAACGAATTAAATGTAAAAATTATCAGTATCTTGATAGCAAAAGCACTCTCATAAAGAGAAAGATACCTCTGCAGTTTTGGTGTCACCATTTAAAAAATTTATAAATTTCTCAATTCTTTATGTTTTCTCTTTATTATACCCGTGTAAAAATTACGTGAAAAAGTATTGTTATCTAGTTCTAAAAAAAAAATGTTTTCTTCTCGCTTTTTTTCGGTGTTTGTTTGTTTTCGCATTGGCTCCTTTAACATAGCAAAAAAAAAAAAAAAAAATTCTCATCTTCAACTCTCTGAACTTCACTCGGTTATAAATATAACTGTTTCCAAGCTCTGTTTAAAATTTTGCGAAAAAATATGTATATTTAGTAGTGAAAACATGAGTTCTTTAAACAAAAGCTTTACATTTCAACCTCAGAGCAAAAATATATTAGATGGTCTATGCTTTCAATGCAATGGTGCGCCTCCATCCGTTTTCAATCAACCCTTTTCAATCCCCCTAGGCTAAACAGGTGAGTGTTACTCAATTAGGTTTCCCGTTTCTGAGGGTAGAAGCCTTTAAAAAAAGTTGAAGCATGCGCAAAGAAACACTTTACGCGTGGAAAAATAATGTTTTAATTTGACAGAATGCGCTTTTCGTTCTAAATATACAGATTGCAGAAAAAACAACTCAATGAACCACAATAAGCTACCAATTGAATGACAATTCTGTCGTTATTGGGCAAAGTGTGCTGATATAAGGTAAAGCCAGGAGAGATGGCGCGGTCGGAGAGATTGCACACATAGAGGTTCGGGGGGAAGGAGTAGAGAAAGCGCGCATTGCTATTTTGTTTTGTTTTCCCAAAGTAAGTGCTTGAATTTTCCTAGTTATTCATCAGAATTTCTATACAATGTCAGTAGTGCAAAATATCTTTAACTTAAACGATTTCTCATAAGCTACTAATCTAGACTAACAATGTGAACATGCTACTTAGGAGAGATGGCGCATTGTTTCCGTTAGTTTCCATGCTAGGAGAGATTTCGCAGCTTATTGGTAAATTTGCATAAAAAAATGAAAAATTAAAATGGACTAATTTTAAGTGAAACGTGTTATCAAGTAACTTAATGTTATTTTGTAATCTTATCTGGACTTGCTTTTTCTGATTCTTTATTTTTTTTCCTTTAATTAAAAATTTTTAATCGTTTTTCAAATTATTTCCTTCTTTTAATTATTTAATCATTAGGTTGAAATATTCACTCCTAATACAATAATATTTGTTCACAAAAACCTTACAACAATGTCATTTAAGTGTAGTTATTATTGTTAACAATTTAATTGTAGTTATTATTAGTAACAATCTCTCCTACCCATGTGCGCAATCACACAAACCCTGTAAGGACAGATTGCGCAAAATAACTTTCTTGGTTTTATTACAACTTCTCTATTAAATTACAACATAACAACAAAATAGCAATGGAAATGCATAAAAAACAAAGTATAAATATTATCCATAGATAGTTCAGCAAAAAATTAATATTTAGATTTTTTATTGTTATTCTTTTGAATTGCGCGCAGACTCTCCTAGCTTTACCTTACATTATTATTTTGAGAAAAAAAATTATTTTATGGTTTTCTGATACTTTTTTAATTAAAAAACATAAATACTAAGTAAAGAAAAAAACTCGTAAATATAATTTTTTTACGCTAAATACTGATTTTGTTTTAGTATTCTAAATAAATTTATTTTTGAACAGTATAAAAAAATGTAATGACGTTCTATGACGTAAAATTGTTTGCATCCGCCTCCCGATATAAATAGAACGTGTTAATCAGAATATCGTAGCAACATAATTTCATTTACACCGTTCCAAATTGATAAATATTTTTCTACTAAAAACTCTTAAATTAAATTATTTGGAAAGAGCTCTTTTATAATCATCTGTTGACCCAGTATCACTAAAACACGATTCTACTAATTGCATAAATCGAGACTCTTTTTAACGGAAATGAAATTCAGAGCCTGTCGTCGAATTAAAACATCCAAACGAATCGTTCGTAATTGGATTGCATATTTCATAAAGTAAACGCAATTTCAAAGGATTACATGAACATGTGACTGTCTTTGAACAAATTAATAAAGGATTCAACTAAATCCAATCGCATTTCTATTTGTTCCAGTTTGTTTATAAAATTAATTTTCCCCTATAGCTTAGATTTTAAATGCTTTTTTAAAGCGCAGTTTATATTTAATTTAATAATTTTTATCTGAAATTATTTATAACTTCCTCATTAATAGTAGATTTGCTCGCCTGAGCATTTTAATCCCCCAATTTACATTTGAAGGCGAAATAATTACTTTTATGTTGTCTCTAAATTCAAATTTGTAATAATACATAAAAATCTCCGCTGTGCTTTTCTTTGTATAGGTTGATAGTCAAAATTTTTTATTTGAATGCTTTTTATTTCTCTTGGCACAAATCCTGTTATTTTCTTTTACTTAGTTTTTTTTATAATTTCTCAACTTGAATTGAAAAATTAAACAGCTTAAAAAGATCTTTATTATTTATTGTTAGTTTCCCAGATTACTCTTTTCTTTTCTTTCTTTTTTTTTTAATCAAAATAAAATCATAATGATTTTTTTCCTGATATGCCTGTCTGTTCGAAATCTGTTTACTGAAAAAAAATGTTGGCTCTGTATAAGGATCATATACAAAGGAACTTTTTCTGTATAAGGACTGTACAACACTATCATGCTTAAAAATATTTCATTCAATCCCACCTTTTTGTTATACATTTATATTTGGAAATACGAAGAATATGATAGGAATCCTGCAAAAGAATTTGCATATACTGTAGGGTCCTTACAACGCTTTCAGACTTAAAAGTTTTTCGTTCAGTCCTGTCTTTGTTACACATTTTAATCGAAGTGCGGGGAATGTAAGGGCTTTAGGGATCCCACAAAGGAACTTGTATTGTCTAAGGAAGGCATTTATAACATTACCACATTCAAGAATATTTCATACAATCCCTTGGAAATACGAAGAATATGATAGCAACCCTACATAAGAATTTGCATATACTGTAAGGTCCTTACAACACTTTCAGATTTAAAATTTTGTCGTTCAATCCTTTTCTTGTTACACATTTCTATCGAAATGCGGAGAATATTAGGGCACTAGGGATCCCACAGAAGAACTCGTATTGTGTAAAGGTTTTTACAACATTACCACGTTCAAGAATATTTCATTCAATACCATCCCTGTTATGCATTTATGCAGGAAATGCAAAGAATATGATAGCAATCCTACAAGAGAATTTGCATACTGAGTAGGAGTCCTTATAACATCATCAGACTCTAAAGTTTTTCGTTCAATTCTGTCCTCGTTACACATTTCTATCGAAATGCGGGGAATATAAGGGTTATAGGCAAGGTTGGTGATTGTGTCGGAAAAAAGGTATTTTTGTCAGGGCAATGGCAAAAACTTCATAAAAACCAGGAAAAATAGCTGGATTAAAAGAATATACATATACAACAAACAATGCACATTTGTTTTTTACATAATGTAACTGAAACTTAAATCAGAATATTAATTAGGTATTTCATTGATATTAACTTGATTAATTAAAACAATTAAAAGTTACTTTAATTGATTACATTTGAAGAATTCACAATCTATATATTCAAGAAACCTATAACTATTAAATACAACATTACTATTTTAAAAGTTGTTTTGCGACACACACACACACACATATATATATATATATATATATATATATATGTGTGTGTGTGTGTGTGTGTGTGTGCGTGTGTGTATATATAACAGTTTTGAAACAATCAAATGAATCTATATTTTCACTTTATCTGAAACTTTATAACTTTTACAATTAAAACTGATAGAGGTAATCCTTTAAAATTCCTAAAAAAATAATTTGTTTATATAAAAAAAAAACACACGGACCAGATAAATATACATGTGAAAGTGGGGGATAATGTGCTTTGTATCTTCAAATTATTATTTTCTGCTAGCACAGCAATGTGGATAATATTTCTTGGACCTTCATAAAGATTAAATGAAGTGTAAAAATCAGTTGTTCAATAATTCTTGTCTGTTTAAACCAGAACCAGGTAGTTATTTTATTGTTATTTTCTTCCCGTATCAGCTGCAAGCTTATTTCGTTCAAACCTTCCCTTTTTACACTTTTATGATAGAAATGTACGATCCACAGTGATCCTATACTGAAGAATTCGCTTACTGTGATATCCTCGCAACATTATGAAACTCGGATTTTTGACTTTTAGTCCTTTATACCCAAAACATTAAATACCACTAATAATAAATAAATGTTTCATCAAAGTCAAAAATTTTAAATAATTTTAAAATACAAACTAACATTATTAACTAAAAGATAAAAATTGTAGGCATTTCAATTACATTACAAAAATCAATGTTTATTGACCCACCTTCTTTGATAAGTTATTATGATTTGGACTTAATACGCATAGAATTACGATCAATAAATTTTCAATTTTCCAGTCTTGCCAATAATTACATTATTTGGATTAATATTTGCGTGTTTTTAAAATGAAAGTTGCTTTCTTATTTCATTACGAAACACGAATGTATGCTTTTTTTTTTTTTTTTTTTTTTTTTTTTTAAGAGAAAAAACCCTGAAAGGCTTTTAAGAAGTAATAATTACATCTAACTTTAAAAGAGATGAAATGTTCTACTTTCTTAAAAGTATCTGAATAGATGAAAAAGGCCGAAGTTTGAAATTAAAAAAACCTTCTATTTTTAAATTATATATATATATATATATATATATATATATATATATATATATATATATATATATATATATCATTTATTAAGTGAATTTTAGAAATAGTAATGAATCAATCCCACTGCATACACAAACATACATACAAATGCACACTGGGTATCTCCTCTTACCGTGGCCCAATATCTAATTTCAAAACCACTATTTTAGATGTATGCTTACAACCAGGGCTTAGTTGTTAACAAAAAAAAGAGTACTGTAGCGCTAATATTCCGCAGTACTAACAATGTTAGCGTATTCTCCTATCCCCTCCATCAACATATTTGTATTTCATACATCATTTGCAAAATTTAAAGAATTTTTACTTCAGCAAACGGAAATTTAAATATATTTTAAATATTTCTATATGCATTTCTATAAGATAAAATATAATGAATGAAATATAGCAAAAACATTTATAATCACAGGTGGGGGAGTTTTCAGAAACTCTTCTTCTCCAAGTATAATATAATGTGTATACATTTCTCTGACGCACCCTGTATATCAAAATATCGGATATTTTTGATAATTCAGAAAATGTTACATTTACGAACCCTAGTTCCGACTAACATTTAAACAATCAACTAAAAATAAAGATGTACCGGAGGTGACCCTGCGGCTGCACTGTCTGTAATTGCAAAATATGTTTAAAATACTGGTCTCCGTTATCTTAAAAGCTATGTAAGCGAAATAGTTATTTTTGTAATAGTTATGAAACTTAAACTTTTATAGGGTCGTTTTAATGGTATGTTAGAATTAAAAAATGAAACTCCATGCTCTAACAAGTTAAACAGTAAAAAAAAAAAAAAAAAAAAAAAAAAACTATTTATTTACGACGAAAATTTGAATTGATTTTTGTTTTATAAATTTTCATTTTCCATCGGGAATTTTTTTTTTCAAAAGATTAGCCAGTATTAATTCCAATCAACTATTTCACTGCATTTTTAACTCTAACACATATCCTTTCAAAATATATGGAAGAAAAAAACCTGAAAAGCTTTTAAGAAGTTAAAATTTCATGTAGCGTTAAAAAAGATGAAACATTATAGTTTTTAAAAGTATCTAAATAGATAAAAGAGACCAAACTAAGAGATTTTTTTTTTCTTTTCATTGAAAAGTTCATTGTTAATAATATTTCAATAATGAAAAAAAAATTCAATACGACAATACTTTCAAACAAATTAACAAAAAATAAAAGTCTAAGCAAAGCTTTTAATAACAACAAAATAAATAAAATATATAAAAACTACATACCACTATTCATAAGACGGGGGAGGGGGGGATGAAGATTGCTAAAAAGTTAAAATTATTATTTTTTAAAAATTCTTCTGCTTTTTATCGGAGGGGTTTATATATAACATATACTGTGTGGTGCACAAAACATAGTAAAAATTGATTTTTATTGCTTATTAAACCTCTAAAAGCTGTTTTACGTTTAGGATATTTTTTGTAGTTTGCCTGTTAAGTACATCAAAAATCATTTGTACGTGAAAAATATCAATTATGTATTCAAGTAATAAAGTTTAAATAAAACTACTGATTTTAAAAGACTATTAAAAAAAGACAAATATGATTACTTATATATATAATATAACAACAAGCGAAAATATAATATAACTTACTCCGAAATACACATGATTCTGATAAAAGTTCTTTTATCTCTAGAAAATTCAGGTACCAATAGATTTTAGACAGTTAAAGAAGCATTTATAAAAACATTTTTTTTTCTTTTTGCTGCCCGTAATTTTTGAAAACGTTTCCGAGTAGTTTTTACAGTGCATTGATTAGTTTTATCAAATTTAAATATTGATTTTTCGGATGCTATTTATTCCCAAGTAAACATTTTCAGCTGTATAACTGAATTTATATTACATGAAAGAGCAACAAGACAATAGTAATTTTAATGTTAATGTTTATTACGTTAATTTAACATGTTTGTCTGTTAAACATGTTTCATGAACATGAAAATGCTTACTTATATAAGGGTCCTCTCCCCTCACACAAAAACATCCACTCGCTATAATGTTATTCCTATGGGGCAGTTATTTTATAATATCTCGTTTCCATTTCAATATTTTTAAACGATTTTTTTTCACTGGATAGCTGAGATCGATCTCTATTTCCTCCGTTAATTACTTTTTCGATTTTCTTTGCGGATTTTTTTGCGAAGATACTTTTACTTTCGGAACCGGTTTCGATGTAAGGTCTCGATTATCCATTTTATCTATTTTTTATAAAACATGATCATATATAACTCATTAATAACCAAATATATGTTTGTTTGTTTTTTCAAGTGAAAAATATTCATGACTTTCTTTGAAAAACCGGATCAACCTGATCCCGACACGTATGAATCAAAATTCAACCCGAAGCCGAACCGAAACCGAGCATTAAAAGTCAACCAGACTCGCAATGAAAAAAATAGCGTCAACAAGACCCGGCCTGAACCTTGAATCGCGTTGGGTTCGGATGAAATCTGGTTGCCCTACCCGATATGGGGGAGATAAAATACAGTGATAGCCAAAAGTGTGGACATTTTTTAAAAGTTTCATGTTTTTCAACTTTGTGTGCTCGTAGAATATATTAATTTTCACTTAAATACAAACATTTATATATGAAATTGAAGATAATTTAATGTAGAATTTAATAATAAAAAAAGTATTACAATATCTGTATTATAAAAAAAGTTATGCAACTAATAGTAAGAGCTATCTTAGATTTGCATTTTTTTAAAGTGATACTTACACAATCAATACTTAGTAGGATAACTCTTATTTTTTAAGACAGCTTCACAGCGTCTTTTCATCGAGTGAACGAGTGGTTGGAGTTCATCTTTCGTAATCACATGGTGCCAAGAATCAATTATAGCTTCAATAAGTTGTCTTTTATGGGATGGCCGTTTTTTTTCGTACAAGAAAAGAGATCAGGGCTGTTTCCTGGACATGGTAATATATCTATGCCTTTATTTTGAAACCATGTTTTGCATACTTTTGCTGTGTGGCATGGAGCTGAATGCTGCTGAAAAATAAATGGTGCGTTGTTGGGGAAGAGATTCCTGATGGAAGGTATCATTTTGGTTCCAGGACAGTTTCGATGTATTTTTTGGCATTCAGGATACCATCAATCACTTGAATTCGGCCCACACCGTCTGCAGACATACATGCCCAAATCATGATATTTGTTGGGTTTTTTTGTAGTTGCTTCAATGCAATCAGGATGAAGTGCTTCTCCTACTCTACGTCTCAGATATTTTCTACCATCACTACCAAACAGCGATATTTTACTCTCATGGCTCCAGATTACTTGCTTCCATTGATTTTCTGACCGTTTAATGTGTTCTTTTGCCCACTTAACTCGTTTTTCGCGTTGCTTTTGATTTAAATATGGTTTTTTCCTTGGAATTCTAGCTTGTAGTCCAAATCCTGATAACCTTCTTCTTATTGTTCTTGAACTTATTGCAATACCCGCTGTATTCATTTCACATCTAATGGCATCTGATGAAATTTTTCTATCTTAAAGGCATAGCCGTTTAATTTTTCTATCGGCAGTAGCACTTGTGCATTTTTTTCGGCCTGATTTGGCCTTATTTTCCACTGATTTCGTTTTTTCATAACGTAAACAGAACTTTCGTACACCAGAACAAGTCACTGAACCACCAACTTGTCTTGCAATTTCAGTATAAGAGAGGCCATTTTCTCTCAATATGACAATTCAGCTTCTTTTTGTAGATGTCCAATTAGTTCTTCTTGTTGATGACATTGTTTAAAATTAGTTTAATTTAAAAAAAAGAACTTTAAATATTCAAAAACAGCAATACTCTATTTAATTGTACTAGTATGCATCTTTCCGCAAAATATTTCCACAACAATAACTCTTTTACCATCCAAATAACCTAAACTATAGTTACAGGCATTTGATTGGTCCTCAGAACAGTGTTTGTGATTGGATAGTACGCTTTTATTACAAAACACGTCCTTATCCAAAACGATTTGTGTTTGTTTGTTCTACTAAAATGTGCATAACTTTTTTTGTAATACAGATATTGAAATACTGTTTTTATTATTAAATTCTACATTAAATTACCTTCAATTTGATATATAAACATTTGTATTTAAGTGAAAATTAATATATTCTACAAGCACACAAAGTTGAAAAATATGAAACTTTCAAAAAATGTCAAAACTTTTTGGCCACCACTGTAGGTAATTTCCGACTCAGTTTACGTTCAAATTTTATTTTATTTTATTTTTTGGTGACCTTTGTAAAAACTTTCTTTCAAGAAATGCATAGGGGAAAAATATTTAAACAAGAGTGCTCTGAACTTAATTAAAAGTAGCATTAGAGAATCAAATGCATTTTATATTTCAATTTAGTAGCAATTTTTGGTCGAAGTAACTTTCCACAAAAGTTTTAAAAGCACAAAATTTTAAATTCCATTATAATGAAATTTCATTATATCGAATAGATATTTACAGTAAAGCTCTTTTTAATGGATTTCAATTGCATTGGAGTTTTCCTGAAAATTTCATATAATATACCTTCGACTGTTTCTAAAAGTTTTAGATAATTAAACCCTTCACGGCGAGCGTCCTTTACAGAATTTTTAATATTTTATCACCGGTTCTTCAAAAGAGAAATTTTCACCTAATTTAATCTGAGAAATGCTTTGATTTAAGAAGGCATAATTTTCAGTTAAAAATTACTTGCAGGAATAATCAAGGATTCTGAGCAATTTTGTGCGTCATGTAATACACGATGTTCGTCGAGAATGGATTAAGAACAAATTAAAATTTCAGAACTTTCTCTCGATAACAGCATACATTTATTTCAATGCTACTTTTATGCGAATAAATTTAATATTTTTTCACGGAGAATCTTTAAAAGGCTTTTAAATTTTTACTTGAAATGTCATTCGCATCAAATATCGAAATTTCAATTTTTTATAGTAATAAGATAACTATAAAAAGTCTTTACGGCCTGTACCGGGAAGAAAATGTAACTTCTCTATTTACTGGTTTTAAGCAAGACCCTTATCATTATAATATAATAAGGGGTTCTTGGGTTTAAGCTTATAGCTAATTTTACTCGAAAACACGTAGCTAAAATGCGAAGAACCCGATTATAGAAGGTTCATTATCAGTTTTCGTCCATATTGAATGTGAATGATAATTCTGCAAAATTTAGTCGACTACAGCCATGTTGGCTTCATCATTAGGATTTACTTTTGGTCACCAAATCTGGAGATATTTCGCCTAGTATTACCATGTTTGGCGAGAAATTGACGCTATCAGATATGAATATATGGTTTTAAGCGTTTGAAAGGTGAAACAGAGGTGAAACAGAAAATGCCCCAGAATCCTTGTACTGAAGCCGAACACGTAAGGAAAAAAACTTTTGTTATTTATAATTTTTTGTACATCTTTTTAAATTTGAAATCTTTTAGTGGGTGAAATTTTGAAACACTATGGTGGATGAAGATGGCCAATGAACTCAGTCGAGACCTTGGGAAGTCCTGTACACACGCTCAGTCACATCCAAATCGGTTCATATATATATATATATATAACTCGCAGGCCTTCTGATACTGCACTAAATCGAATAAATTGAAATCTGGTACATTCTGTCATCAAAACAATGAAGAGATAAACGATAAAAGGAATTTTTGCAGAGTTCACTCCTCCACCGGTGGCTACATTGTTTTACATTACAGGAATCAACTGAAAAGAACGTTATCCAAGCTGGTGTAAACGTATTTAAAACCTCGGGTTCAAGGATACAAAAAAGGAAAAAAAGAAGTAAAAAGGCACACAATGCGCGTGCAAATACATTTCGAGAACATCTGAGAATATCCTTGAAACTGTGGAAATCCAGAGATAAAAACAGACGACAAAATTACGGAGAAAAATTAAAGGGGGAAATTTAGAAGGTGAATTTTGAAGAGGAAGAAATGTTGCTGGCGGAACGCCAAAAAGTAATAAAGACGCTTAGAAAAAAATAAAAAATAAATTTTTGAAGGGGAGGGGAGAGAAGAAACAGGGATTATAGTATTTTAAAACGAAATAAAAATATTAAATGGAATAGATTTAAGATAGGTGAAAAGTTTTTAAAATATCTTACATATATATATCAACATTTGAATGGGGGTGGTTTTGGAATTTAGAGGTCATGATTGATTAAAATATATTGAAATTTTCCGTAATTTCTTTCCTCCGGACGCACGGCTGCAATTGGTAACTTCTTACTTTTCGTAATGAAAGCGACCTAAAAATAATAAAACTGACTGAAATGGACTGTTTCTTACCTTATGGAATTGACATTTACTTATTTCAAACCAAAATCTGTTGATGTATTTCCTTAAGAATAATTAGGCATAACAAATTGTTTTGTGGCACCCACTTTATTGTTATCCAGATTCATTTATATCTCATTGTTGCCAATGTCGTTGATTTTTGACGTGCAGTAGATGATCATATATTACGGTTTTACGTGTCTCTGCAAAAGAAAACTCTATATGAGAAGACATTTTATTTATAACATAAAATAGTACTATATATTTTTAACACATAGCTGCAAACTTTCACGCTTTTTTGTGACCACTCATATTTAGTGGAAATTTTTCTTCAAAATTCTCAATATGTCTGAGGTACAATCTTGATAGTGTATTACAGTAAATCTGAGGACCCGTTTTAGAATATTCGTTAATTGAGGTCATCAAATTGGTAATAATGTATGTTAGCACGTGAATTTTCTAATGAAAATTCAGTTTCCTGCCAGATTTTTATTTATTCTTTTTAAGTAACTTACAGTCAGGGGTCGGTGGCAGCGCGCTACAAGTAGCGAAACTACAGTAGTCGCTACTTTTTACAATAGTTTGTAGTGTAGCGTGCTACATTTTGAACAGTGTAGTGCAGTGAGTAGCGCGATACCGAAATTCGGCCGTTTGTAGCCAGAACTGACGCTACTTTTAACGCTATTTCAGCTTCATTATGCAAAATTTGCTTTGCTCAACAATTTCCGAATATCAGCGGCAAATATTAGTTGCAGTGTATAACAACGCATCACATGAAACCATAGATTTTTCTCATTGACACTTGCTGCTAAAATCAAGTACTAACCGACCAAAGGATTTCTTACTGGCAACACTTTTCTCTTTACTAGTTAGTAGGTCTTCATGTTTTTACGCCGGGTTTCATTATTCGGAATTGCTTTATTTACAGATTTATTTATTGTTTGGATTTAGAGTTGTTTTTCTGTAATTTTTTAGATTATAATATCTCTTAATTTTGCTACGAAATTTGTAATTGCGTGTATAAACTAACAATTTTGGAGACAAACACAAAGCATTTTCTTGTATGTTATATTCCTTAATTTTTTAATACCCTCGGTTATGCCGCATTTATTTAATTGTATTCCTGCAGACGCGATATAACTAGAGTCGCAAAAAAATTCCTACGTTTATTAGATTATTCTTAGATTTTTATAAGATTATTCCTACGTTTGTTTCCAATAGACCCGATTAATTCCCAGGTTTACTCCCAAAGGACCTGGTTTATTCCCAAAAAACCAAGTATATTCCCTAAAAACCCGATTTATTTCCAGGTTTAAACCGAGTTTTTTCTAGCCTTTGCAACTGTAGATATAACAAAAGGCCGCTTCCGTGTTTTCAGTTTCAAGTGTAAATTGAACCCATTGACAAAATCTGAAAGTAGCGAAGTAGTGACCACTTTTGAAAAGTAGTTTGTAGTCGCTATTTTTTAAAATAAGTAGTTGTAGCTAACTACATTTTCGAAAACGCAGTTGTAGTTTTCGTTCGCTACAATGAAAAAGCAGTTTTACCGATCCCTGCACTGTAAAACTTTTCAGCAAAGTATTCGGTCATTCGACCGTTTTTATAGAAAACGGTTACATAACCGTAATTTAACGCTATTTTGACCATACTATTGCCCATATTATGGTCAGAATAGCGTTAAATTACGGTTATGTAACCGTTTTCTATAAAAACGGTCGAATGACCGGATACTTTGCTGAAAAGTTTTTACAGTGTGCTTACAGTCATAGAATTACGCAATGAATGAATACATATTTTAATAATGTCCTTTCGAGTAATATTTTTTAAAAGAAAATGTTTTGAAAATTGTATTTAAAATTATTTAAACTAATTGAAAGCTTTGAAAAATTTAAATTTTCATTAAATTGAACATTTAAAAAATATATTTATTGGAATACATGGTACCGAATACTTTGTAGAGTTTTTTTATTGCACTCTTGAAAACAAATCGTCAAAAAACGTAAAAAGTGCAGGCAATAAGTTGCCAGAATAACTCTGTAATTGCAAGAAATTTTTCTGTTATTTGAAGAATTCTCAGTATTTTGACTGGAGAATTTCAAGAAAATTTGAGTTTTGGTTCGTGAATTTCTTACGTTTTGAGGGATTATGCGTAAAATTTTAGTTTCTAATACGAAAAAATACTAGGCAACAAGGTTGCCGGAACACCACTGTTATTTGACCAACATGAAGTTTTAGATTACAGGATTTCAGGTATTTTTTATGTTAGACTTGTGTTTTTTCTGTATTTTGAGGGGAAAATGGGCGGACCAAAGCTGAAATGTTCCTGTTTCAACGAAATATAATCAACGGAAAAATTATTTGGTTCAATTCATCCCTTTTTCTTTTTTCTTTTTTTTTTTTTTTTTTTTTTTTTTTTTTTGAGAGTGGAGGGTAACATATAATAATGAAAAATGATCTTTAAATTTCACCCTCTTCTTAAATCAATATTTCGTCAAACTGATGTATATATATATCTAATATATATTTTTTAAAACAATTACAAAGTTATTGCTATAATTCTAACAGTCGAAAGATTCGATTTCTCATTAAAATCAGTTTTTGCTTCGTGAGATAAACAATGATTTTTTTTTCCTTTTTGTAAAAAATATTACCTTAGTGTAGAATAAATATGACGATCATTGATTATAGGATTTCAAAATGCTCATTTTGGATAGTGCATAATAATAATAATAATAATAATAATAATTATTATTATTATTATTATTATTATTATTATTATTATTCCATATGCGATTAACTATTTTCATAAAGTATTTTTAAAATATGTTTCGAAAAGAGTCTTAGATAACTTATTTTACACAGTGCAGTTTAATAATAATAATAATAATAATAATAATAATAATAATAATAATAATAATAGTGCCTCTATAAATCTGTGCATCGCATGAATATTTCAATAAATGCTATTAAATATGCACTATAAATAGACCCTAATAATGCTCAGTTTGAATAGTGCAAAATAATAATAATAATAATAATAATAATAATAATAATAATAATATACATATAGCTATATAAAGTACTGGCATGCGTAGCTAAAAGATGGTAGAACTTCCTGGTTTCTTTTAAGGCTATTTTTAACTGCTGTTTTGTAAACATTTAGTTTTATCGAAAAGGGTCAAGTGATACTTTTGTAACTAAATTCAGGTTACGGAAAAAATAAATGTCTGAAATAACATAATTGTAGATTTTTTTTTTATTTAAAAGAAACAATTAAAAAAAAATAACGAAATAGAAAAAAAAAAATGAAATAAATATTTTACACCATTTACAAAAATACATTTTCACATTTTGTGCGCGCAATTTTCTTTGTTTGTAATTTAATTTATCATTATTATTAGTTTTTAATACATTTCTGCAGTTTTACACGACTGTTCTTTAATATATAGTTTAATACATAATCCTAAAAACCGATATTGCTGTTACGTTTCCGAAAATCAGGGACAGCAAAATAAACTTTGTTTTTATAAATGTATCTTTAAATATTGGTAATATATTGGGTTTCTGAGGTTTCTAAAGATAGAGAATGCTTTTCGGAATCGTGAGTAACTCGGAAGAGATTATTGCATATTTTTGTTCGTGGTTATATTATAATATCGTAAATTAAGAAACGGTTGTCTTTTTAGGTGTTTCGTAATTATATAAATACGTAGCACCTATAGTCGCTGTCTGGTCGATCGTCTGTCCGCCTGTCCGCATATAACAGCGCCATAACTACACAACCGAATGGTTTGAGATTTAATATATAATTAATTGTTTCAGAATTTTGTCGAGTCATTTCAAATTTTACGAAAATAGAATCAAAACATAAAAAGACGGTAATGAAAGTTTTCGTCATTTGATTAAATTCTATCATACGTAATTAATTCAATCATATCCCATGATAGTAATGATTTCAGATTGCCACGGTGATGACGTCCGATTTAAGATGGAGGCATGGCATATTATTTCCGCATTACTGAATTTAAAATCGAATTTGTATACTAAAATTGTTTCATTATAGCAATCCTATAATCTGCCAACAGTTTTTTTTTTTTTGGATAGATGTTTCCGGAGAAATAGATACTAAATGGAAAAATAGTTTAAATATGGATTTCAATTTCATAAATTTTCAAAGCTAGGCTTAAGTTTTTCATTGGGATTTTCAGTAAATTTCAACAAGATAATAATATGTTGCCAACTTAAAATGTACTTATTTTATTTCGGAAATGATTCATATCATAATAACAGACGATATAATTCATTTCACTGAAACTAGTTATAGTACAAACGCACCTCATTTGTCACGTTTGAAGTACAATTTCCAATTTGTTTTTCAGTGTATATGACTTCGTTCATCGTTCGATTGGATAAAATATTTATTTGCACGAGAATTGTGAACTACTTGGTATATGATTCAATTATTCTAGTAAAATAGAGCGGTTTTAACATTAAATGCTAAAGTAAATAACTGTATTTGTGTCTATATTTGTGTTTAACGCAAATCTTTAAATTATATTTTGCGACAGAACAATAAACATTTTAAAATCTGCATTATTAGTGTATTCCATTATAATGCCTCCAGAATTTAATTCACAATACTTGAAAGGAATTTATTAATAGACTGCGTATTGTCAGAGAAGTTATTACATAGGTTTTGAAGGGAAATCATTTTACTTTAACAGTGGTTAATCGACTTTAACAAAGGATGTTATACAATTCGCTTGCATAACTGGGGATGTTTGACTCACTGCCTTTATTTTACTTTAAAAAAAATATTTTTGCTGATAAACACAAGATGGAAGAATATTACAAGCCTTTTATACTAGTTTTCAGCCATTTGTAGTAATAATGAAAAAATAAAGTATATTACTACAATTTACATTTTATGTTAAACATTGTGGTTGTATTTGATGATTTAGTATGAATGTACTGGCAGGGGTCTGTCCAGATTTTTCTCCTAGTGTACTACTTTTGAGAAATTGTGAACAACTTTTTATATTTGTGAAAAATCAAGTCATAATTTTGTGAATTTGAAATGATCTTCATAATCGGGTTCTTGTGTATACAATTAAGAAGATATGTGTATGTAAAATTTCCTTTGTATATGTAAAAGTGCGACAGTCAGATTTTACTTTTAAATAATTAAATTTGAGAAAGGTTCTGTTTGGAGAGGGAAAAGTTTTGTGAAAATATCTAATTTTATGACAAAGAATTTTGTGAAGGGTCCTGTTTTGAAATGAAACATTTTGTGAAGGGCCCTTTAAAGGACCCAGTTGATTTTTAAACAAATCCCTGACTAGAATAACAAGCGTTTTTATTGCGTTAAATACACCAAAGTTTTTGTTTCATGTCTTTAATTAAAAATATACTTGTTGGTTTAATTTTAGCTTTGAATACTCATTAAGGAACGTTGTTGTGTGTGTTTTCTTCTTATTATTATTCGCTAATTACTGTAATTCCATGTTACATTCAAAGAAATACACTATATTTAAAATTCATTTAATGTTATTCAAATTAATACATTAAAAACATCGTTTATTCTAAAGAAAAAAAAAAGAAAGAAACACAGTGTCTAAGCAACGAGCGAAGCCAGTTTATATAATACGGCAATCAGTGCATTTTTGTTTCAGGCATTGCGAAAAAAACTACTGAATGTCCAATCAACTCCTGACTTCCAATTCGACATAATAATAATTTAAAATCATGTCTAAACATGTTATCACTCGACATCCTTTCAAAACGTTATAATTAAAATGATTAAAATATCCAAGACACCCCTTAATAATAATTAATGGGTACTTTTCCGTTATACCAACACCATGCCAAAATATATGATAATGCGCCATTTATTTCAAGCCTGATCATGCAAAGATTTGTATTGCAAATCATTGCGAAACATTGTGACTCATTATTTATTCAATATGAAACATTTTATTACTATTTATTATTTAATAATAACCCCACAAACCTCTTAATTTGCTATTTTTTCGAATAAAAATTTTTAAACATTGTTTTTAAATAATAATTTATAATTTTCGCTAACGCTGAGATAGATTTTACTATTTGGCAAATGTGCTTGACAAATGTACTTGACAAATGTACTTGACAAATGTGCCAAGTCGCCAATGGCGACCAAATCATTTAATCTGTCAAAGTCTTTTTTGTTTAAGAAAAACTAGTTTTTGTTTTTTTTTGTTCAAAAATTGAATTAAGAAATGAGCACAAACGGCATTTTTTCTCTCCCCGCCCGCCCCCCTCCCCCTACTAGTGCGCGGCAAGCAGTGATATTTCCTCTCCTCTCGCACTTTTAACAGGTTTACAGGCATGTTTAAAAGGCATTTTCCATCTCATGCGCAGAAAACGCCCTTCTTTTGCGCTCTAGCTAAGCTAGCATATCCGGTAATTAGAATGTGGGGAAGAGGGGCCAAGTTTCAATAAAATAGTAAGAAATAGTGTTAATCCAGCCTTTGCTTCACTTAAAATTACATACAATGCGAACAAAAGAACATCATCATTTTTTGTAAGCACTCAACTAACCCGGACAATTTGGAGCATCCGGCAATAAGCATTTTGCGAATACGACGATTAATTTAGCCTTTACAGTACTTTTTTTTTCTAGATATATGAATTTCATAATTTTCAATACGAAACTTGGTTTATATTTCCATTCTAAGTTGTGTACTATTCTAAACCATGTAACTAATAAGTCTAAACTATGAATATTATTTTTTTCTCACTTACTTCATAAAAGAACTTTTGTGCTTTTTGAAAATCAGTGATGGGGGGTGCGGGGGGTATTTTTACTGCCGACTAAAATTCTTTGCTGGCTATACCCAGATTTTATCAAATTTGTAAAGCCCTGTTTACAATCCTATCTAATAGAGTTCATGTGGAGACGCGATGGATTTATGAAAAAAAAAAATAATAATAATGAAATGTTTGCTGAAATGCTAAGAGACATTTACAATTTCATCCCGGCAGTTTAAATTGAGATTTATTATATTATTTCATTGTATAACAGTTATTGTTTTCATTTGATGTTAAAAGCGTACTAATAAATTTATATTCATCATTTGTATTCGACACTATTATTGTTCCTATTCGTATAAAAATGAATATTTGATTTTAAAAGCTTAACTAGCTCGGCATGATGATAACATCAGAAAAGGTTTTAAAAAAATGTCAAGACTTTCTTTTTATAGATATTACAAAAAATATATATGAGCTTAAAATATAAATTTATTGTAAAAGAAAAAAAAAACATTAAACTTCTTCTTTAACTTCATGTCTAGACAGATAAATAAAAATTAACTCTAAAAATGTCGCTGTCATAAATATGCAAAGCTTTACTCTCCCTCCCCTCTCCTCCTCAAAAGAATTAATAGAAACATAAGTAAATACAGCATACATCATATTTAAAATGCACTTGATTTAATTGTCGTGTAAGTGCGAATAATTCGAGAAAATCAAGTTTTCTGACTTCTTCGAGTGAAAAACTTTATGAAGGGATCACAGTTATAATTACTGTCGGAATATATGAAAAAAAAAAGAGCGGTAGTTGAAAAATAAAAGCTATTTTTTTAGATAAGCTTAATACAAATTTAGAGATAGGATCAAAACACATTATATTACTATATTAAATACATTATAATATATAACTGGACGGGGCAATGTTAACGAGGTTTGACTGTATATATATATATATATATATATATATATCTTACATATGTCATGCTGTAACTCTCTTACTTATGATCCGATTTGGATGTAACTGAGTATGTGTATAGGACATACCAAGATCTCGACCGAGTTCGTTAGCCAGATTCATCCGCCATCTTATTTCAAAATGACAGGTAGTTAAAAAAATGTTAATTTTTAAAAATTCAAACAGATGTACAACAAAATTATAAATGGAAAAAATTGTTTATGTTAAGTGTTAGAACGTTATACAAGGATTCTAGAACATTTTTTGTTTTTGTTATGTCATAAAAAATGACTGAGATAGGGCAGTTTGAAATTCTAAGGGTGGCTGACATTTTGAAATAATCTGATTTTTGTTATACTGTACTGAAATTCGCATTCAAATTCAGCATTAACGAAAAACGGGATTAAATCATCTATAATCGGGTACCAAGCAATTTAGCTTCGGGTGTTTTAGTAAAATGAGTTGAATTTTTAAAAACATGAACTATGAAAGCTATCTTTTCCTCCATGTACAGGCCAGAAGGACTTTTATACTTTCTACTGAAATCTGAAATTAGAACACTTTTTGCTGGAATTGTCTTTAGTAGAACTATTTCTTTAATATACACTGAACAACATGAAATATGTCCTTTAGATGAAAGTATTTTATCCTAAATCAGTTTCTTGCTCTGATTCCAAATATACTTTCCGTTTTTCTCTAGGTGGTCCATTTTTTGAGAAATTTGCATATTTATGTGTATATGTGCAAATTTAAGCCTTTTTTGTGCCATTTTATGCAAATTTTGGGTACAATAAATGTTAGATTGAATTACGTTTTCTAGATTAAGACTACTGGACCGTTTACTTCAGATAAATGTCGCAGTCTGTATATATTCTTAATATTTACCTGGGGGAGTGTAGTAACTAAGGGTTACTGTAAATAATATTACCGGGCCATTGTGGATGGTCTATCTTCCAGGCAACGAATAATACATAAGTACCAAAAAACTTCTGTCTTTTAATAGTAAAAAAGTACTTGGTGTTGAATAAAAGTAAAAGTTAAAAAAAAAAAATTCTAAGCATTCAATATTTATTTTAAAATTCCCGCCTAATTTCATGAGTGTAATTCATGTCGTATCAAAACATTTCCGTAACAGCATGTTAATTAGACCTGAGTCCCACTTATAAAAAAAAAATTCACCGCTTTAATTTCCGCTTGGTAACAAAAATAGTTAAAAAAAAAAAAAAAAAAAAAAAAAAAAAACATTATTTAAACTACTTAATCGTACCCACGTATAATCAAAATTTAATATTAAACAGTTAATCAATTAAAGCGATTAAAAGTAGTTATTTAAAAAAAGAATTAATCTTATTATTTTTTCTTCTTTTTAGGGCATAAAATATTTCGTTGTTGCAGTTTCACAACCAGTTGGCCTATTTTGGCGAGCGTGGTTTGGCGCATAATGAACTCAATTATTTTTACAACTCGCATACATTTGTAACCCTAAAGAATATTAGAGAATTTATCACCCGCGACCAGAAAAATACCGTTAAATTAATTTATTAATTTATAATTCAGCTCTAAAAATATTAAAATGATGTGCCATACCCCAAAATCTTCTTCTGTCTCATACAGGTTTCGCATACACTAAAACGAATCAGCACCAACTTATATCAAGGTCTAACTGAATCTAAAGTTTTATTAAATTCCGTGCATTAGTTCTTGAGATATGACTACCGCTAAAATCGTGTAAATCCGAAAACAGGCAGCATAGCAGCGCCGCCGCCTGTAGAACGATTTACACCAAAGCCTGATCAGCAACAACTTATTTCAACGTCTAACTGTATCTGAAGTTTGATAAAAATACGTGCATTATTTCTTGGGCTAGAACTATTGTGGAAATCATGAAAAAAGTGTCATAGCAGCAAAACTTCTTGGGCGATTTACACCAAAACGTAATCAACAGCAACTTATGACTTATGTCAACGTCTGACAAATTCTGAAGTTTGGTGAAATTCATGTGCAGTAGTTCTTGAGATACAGCTATACTGAAAAACATGAAAAAAGTAGCATAGCAGCGCCACCTGTTTGGCGATTTACACCAAAAATTGATCAGCACCAATTTATATCAAAGTCTAACTGAATCTAAAGTTTGATTAAGTTCCGTTTATTAATTCTTGAGATAGAGCGCCCACAAATTTTTTGTCACATACAGACAGACATTTTCTAAAAATAGTCAAATCGTGTTCAGGACCTTCTAAGACGTATAAATCCGTCGGAAAACGGAAGTGGAAAATTTTCATGAATCCAATACTTTCTTCTTGTCTAGATACAGAAAGTAAAAAAAAAAAAAAATTAAAAAAAAAATCTTAAAATAAATGTTTTTTTACCACTGTCCTGACAATCTTTTCTGTCAGATTTACATATTTCTTTCAGCTTTAAAATTCTTAATAATTTATCTAACTTCATATTGATATTAATATCATAAACGAATAACGTCCTATCATCCTTGTCAGTAGTTACAAGAATTTTCTGGAAAAAAAACCTTGCTTCAAACCCTTAACCTGTACTTTTACCTTAGACTTTCTATTGTCCGCCTCATGTACTTACACAAAAGATCTTGAAGATCATTTTATAATCAAGAACTTTCGAGAATCTTAAGGGGAAGCTAACGTTTTTAAAATATAACTCAAAGCTTAAGAGCCTTTATTCGATAATGAATCTGATTACTTATTTATTTACTTATTTTTATGCGATACTATATACCTATGAGAAGAAAAAAAATGTATGCGTGATAATTTTTAGCACTAATTTATATCTACAGGACGAAGAAAAAAAGAATGCAATTTATGACTAGATCTAATTGATGCGAAAAAATAAAGAAAAGTATCATATATATTATTTCTGTTGTCAACATCCTATTTTGTATGCATTGACAAAACGCACATTAATGAATGAGGTATCATTCGAAAGGTTTTTGAATCGGCTTCTGACATAGTACACTCACATTTCGTTGAAACACGTTTTTTGATTGAAAATTGCTGTTAATTAAAAATTAAATCGGCATTGTTTTTATAAATGAAATGAAATTTTTTTTTACCTCAAATCAATGTTGCTAATATATATATATATATATATATATAATAGTACATAAAGATAAAGTAGAACGTTGTAGTAGTTACACGGGTTTATTTTATATTTATGATTAAAAAGCAAAATTTAAATTCAAATGCATAAAAAAAAGACACCATCGATTGATCGAAGATGTTGTGTTTCACGTGTAGCCTATAAGGTATGCTTAGTGATATTAAATTAAATTCTATTTTATATGTATTAAATTTATTTTTCTTTGCCCCGTGTTGTTCCCGAAGTGGAGGACGTCATCGTCTGATGCAGTTAAAATACGATTGTTATTTTTTTTTCCTCGCGCGTGCCTTTTGCTATTTCTGATCGGTTCTTACTGTAACTTTATGGAATAAATGATATAATATTCTGTCTTGACTAATGTTGTTTGCAGATTCTTCCATCCTTAATTTTAATTTAGAAGTTTAAACTTGAATCTACAAAATATTAGACAGCAGAGCGAAATTCTCGCACGGATCCACTGGTATTTTTAATTCCTATACAGTCCTTTATAGATTACTTTATACATTATATATACACTGTATAAAAGTCTAATGTTTTTTAATCCAATAAAATATAACATAGCCACGAACGAAAATATACAATAACCTCTTCCAAGTGACCCACGATTCCAAATCGTATTCTTTATCTTTAGAAACCTCAGAAACTAATATATTCTCGAGATTTAAAAGAGTCATTTATATAAAAACAAAGTTTCTTTTGCTGCACTGATTTTCAGAAATATTTTCGGGTAGTTGTTATAGTGAGTAATCAGGTTCCTCAACCCGGAATATAGGCTATCCATTTTCGATGAAACATTTTTGCTGCGTAATTGAATTTATACATGCAAGAGTAACTAAATGCTCTTAATTTTAATGATAATGTTAATGTTGTTAATATGGATCATGTTTGACTGTAACACATGTTTGTTGAATATGAAACTGTCTACTTAAAATTGTTAGCATCTGAAAAACCTATACTCCTGGTTGAGAAAATTGATTAATACATTATACAAACTATTCGGAAACGTTACCAAAAATCAGTGACAGTTAAAGAAATTTATTTTCTTATACATACATTATTCTTTAAATCTCGTAAATATATTGATTTCTCAAGTTTCTAATGATAACGAGCGTCTTTCGTAATCGTTTGCAACCCTGAAGAAGTTATTGTTTATTTTCGTTTGTGGTTATATTATATTTTCCTATTGATTAAGAAACATTTGTCTTTTCTTTTTCAGTGTAGAGAACCGGCTATATAGTATATGGTTTCTTTTGTCGTAGGGTTAAAGTTAGTATTATTTCTGCGATCGCCATTGCACGAGTATGTTTCATTTGACGAGAAGGCGAAAAATTTAAATCGCTAAAATGCGAAATTTGAATTTTTTTTTTAGTCGACACTCTTATTGATATCATTGAACGTTTGTAAGCTTATGTGTGTGTTATTATTTGCATTGCTATTTTTTGTTCAAAACTCATTCACTCTTAAAATAAAGAAATGTATATATACAGGGTGGTTATAATATAAGTATCTCTATTTGGAGTTGTCTGTAGCTCGAAGGAATAACTCGAATGAAACCAAAATCGGTACACTTACTATTCTAGAAGGCGGAGGAAATGAATGGAACAAAAAAAAATAATTACAATAATCACCGACAGATGGCGCTACTGAGATTGAAATGTAATGTGTAATACAAGAACAAAGAATTAGGGCCTATAGAACCGGATGGCAAACCTAATTTATTGGAAATTGTCACAGTGAATGTGGTTACGATTTTGCATGGCGGTACCGATCATGTTCAGGTTCCACATGGTTATTGTGCTAGAGGACACAATCCAGGCGGTGCACGACTCTCTCAACTGCGGAATGTAACGCATCAGGAGTGATGTTTCGCATATGTTGTGATATGTGGTAAAGTCATTGAGGTTTGCGACATCGCCACGGTACACAATATTACACATTAGATTTCACACTCAAAAGCGCCATCTGTCGGCGATTCTTACAATTAATTTTTTTTATTGCTCCATTCTTCTTCCCCCTTCTCGAATAGTTAGTGTACCGATTTTGGTATCATTCCGGTTATTCCTTCGAGCTACAGACAGCTCCAAATAGAGATACTTATATTATAACCACCCGGTATATATACAGGGTGCGTCAAAAAAATGTTTACATACACTGTTTATCGTGTCATAACTTTGTATTTTTTCTTTCTTTTCAAAGTGTTATTAATTGGAAATAATGAGTGGACCCAGATTAACTTTTTACAAAAATAATATTTATTTTCAAACACTATTGTCAGTATGAAAAAGTAGCAGAAGTACAAAAACTATATCGCCAGAGAGTTTCATGCAGATACACCTACGCTACTTGCCTATACTCCTGCCTACACATTGGATAAAAGATGAGTTTGAAACGAATAGATGTTCATAGACAACGTTCCGGAATTGCAATTGGACAATAATGAGCCACAACACCAATTGAAATGTTTGTTAAAGTTTGTGAAACAATAGCTTATACCGTTATAAGCAGTGTATTGACCAGATCAGTAATTTTGAGCATCTGCGGTAGGAAGAAAACACATACATTTTATCTAGATTCTTTTGTAATTTAAATATTAATTATATGTGAATAAAAACTGGAGTTGTAGTCCTTTAAAGTGTGTATATATTTTTCTGTTGCACCCTGTATATATATATATGCTTTCATTTAATTCACTACCATGCTATTCCAAATACCGAGTTATTTCGGATTTTGCTTCATAAAACTGTGTTTATAGAAATAACACTGGGATAGAATTTTTTCTTGTTTTTGCAAAGCATCTATAATCTTAATTGTTTTATTACTTTCTATAACCAATAGTTCAGTTTAGATCAATGATTCTCCAAATACAATTCGAAGAAATTGGCGCACTTATTGAAAAGAAACATGTTGGAAATTGTACGTTAAACGTGACAAATGAAGTGCGTTCGTACTATAACTTGTTTTACAGTGAAAAAAAAATCATCCTTGTTATTTCAGTGAAATGAATTATGTTGTCTGCTATGAGCGAAATGAGCATGCCTTTTTTTTCTCTACCAAATCTTTTTTTCTTTTCGACACCAAACAGCGCTGCAAAATTCAGTCAGGAGGTCTTGCTTTGCGAATGATTACCTCCATGGTGTAATATTTCTATGACTCACGATGAACGAATATCTTGTGTTTATTTACTTTAATGGATTGAGATATTAGGCTTTCAATCCAATTCCAACTGAAGTTATCCCAGAATCTATACATATTTGAATGTAACTCACCTCTCAAACAAACAATATTTTTAAACGATCTTTCTAAAAAAGGTAACTTTTATGCAATTTTATTTGAAAAAATAATTTTGAATAAAAATGGCCACCTGGCATATGAAAAAAGAAAGGTGTTTGCTTTTCTCAGTCACATGATTTGCGTTTTTATTATTATATAGATTACGTATGACAGTATTTAATAGAAAGAAGAAAACTTTTATTAATATGTTTTTAAGTTTTGATTCGATTTTCATAAAATTTGAAATGACTATAAAATTCTGCAACGATTATATACCGGGTGAACCAAAAGTTCGTTAAAACTTTAAAAACTCATAAAAAAGGAAGAAATTATGATAAAGAAGTGCGGTTTGCAAGAAAGGGCTCACAAGGTGGTCGGATTTTTTTTAGCAGCAAAAAAATTTTTAGTTAAGAATGTCACTGATAGAGGGCACTGACGACCCGAAACACAATGAACAGTACAACTGTACGCTCCATCCAATTATTCTTGCAATAACAATTGTTCAACATGACCTTTCAGAATATTGTACGACACAACTAAAGCGACTCACAACGTCCGTTACAGCTGAATGCAACATGTCGGAATGAATTGCAGAACAAGTAATTTCAAATAGTCCCACAAACAGAAGTCGACAGGAGTGAGGCGTACTGTTGTCCTGTTCATTGCGTTTCGAGTCGTCAGTGCCCTCTACCAGTGACATTTTTAACTAAAAGTCGTTTTGCTGCTAAAAATAATCCGACTATCTTGTGAGTCCTTTCTTTATTATAATTTCTTCCCTTTTTATGAATTTTTAATTTTAACGAACTTTTGGTTCACCCGTTATATATATATTAAATTTCAAACCATTCGGTTGGTTAGTTTTTGCGCTGTTAAATGCGGACAGAAGTACAGGCGGACGAACCAGACGACGACTAGGTTCTAGGTATTTATATAATTACGAACGCACTTAAAAAAAGAAGGTATGTTAGGGAATTTAAAGAACGATTTCAGGATCGCTGTTTCACGACTCCATTGTAAACATTATTTTCACTTGGCTGTAGTTTTATTTTTTGATGATTACCCAAAATGCTAGGGTTTGTCAAAAGCCAATAGGTAAATCCTCCATAGAATCATCTTATATTTTAAAATAGAAACTAACATTTAAATGTTTAATAGCAACACCATAATTTTATTATCTATTTTTATATTATTGTCAAAATATGCGAAAATATGAATGTTTGGAAAACGTAACTGAAATGTATAACTGCATTGCCGATATTTTCCTGAATGTTCATGATATTTGGCTGGCCATTTCATATAATTTGCTCTTTCTATATTATAAAGGACAAACGTGTCCGTGCATATCGCTGACGTCAGTTTGCAAATGGCAACAGTTGACGATGGAATTTTGGTTTTGCAATTTTTACTAGTGCATTTTTTTTAATTTCTAAGCATCGCACATTTTAAATTTTCACACTGTTATATAGGAAAATAAATCTACTTTCAAATGTAATTTGTTTGAAAACTGTATCGCAATTGACTCATTTACTATAGCATTTAAATTAAATGTCAAGCATGATTTTTTTTTTAAAATCTATCTCTATCGCTTGCAGACGGTTACAAAATATTAATCCGTTTGTACTTTAAACACTATAAAAAGTTCGGCATTTGTTTCCAGTGAATATTCCCTATAACGAAATTAAAACTTCATTAACTATAAAATAAAATAGACTAAAAAAAACACAAATTTCACAGACATCTAATCGAAATAAGCGCTTAAAACCTCTGAAATTATCAGAATTAAAACGAAGTTTTTAGCGATTTCTTTGGCTATTAACTTCTGACATGAAGCCAATACGAAATTACCGCTTTAAAAAAATTCTAAATTTTATCTGAATATATTATTGCCATATTTCATGTAAAAATGCTCTTTGGTGTTTTTAGGGGACAATGTAAAAAAATTATTAAATGTAAAAAGTTTATTAGCGTTTTCAATTTTAAAAAAAAAATGGTTTTCACCTATATGCTCTATCCTGGGAAGCCCGGGTTGGATTCTCTAGTATACTTAACTACTAAATTATAAAATGTACAATGTGATATCAATCGCACATGTGCAGTTAAATATTATGCAAATGCTCATAAGTTCTGGGTTCGAATCCCAGCCTGGACACGATTTCACTCAGTTTAAAAAATTGCTACTCATATGCTTTATTTACCGTAAGCTTGTGTTAAATTAATAAAAAAGTGTAATTATGCATCCATCGTTTATTGGAGTTTCTTTACCTGCGGTTTTTTCTGTCGAACTGTTTCATATAACAGACCAGATGTCATTACCATAGTTTCCAACCTCCCGATTTTTTAATACCAGTAAAATCATACAAAAATTTTAGCTTTATTAAGTAGAAGAAATTGCACAATTAAATAAAACAAATATTTTTTCATAAAAATACTGGTATGAAAAAAATCGGGAGGTTGGCAACTATGCATTACCAAATGGTTGACTGAGTGAACTGTGTTAGCTGGGGTTTGGAACAAAGCGAGTCGGCAATTAAAGCCAAAAAGTGTCTGCGTTCGAGTTCAGGCCTGGACACAATTTGTGCTCAGTAGAAAAATTACTTATCAAATGCTCATATTTTATCATATTGTAAATATATTCAAATTGCAATACAATGTTTTTACTACACTATATAAAATTTTCTAAAAGTGGCGTTAATTATTGTTGTAAACCCTGGATGTTATAATTTAAAATATTGCGGATTTTCTTTCTTTCTTTTTTTTTTTTTTTTTTTTTTAAGAAGCATTTATATCTTCATGAATGAATATGCTTGCTATTTTTATTATACAACTGCATGCCGTACAGGGCCTATATGATAATTTATAATAGCTATACAGATCATTTATGATACAGGGTGATCGCAAATATTTTTTATTCAGTTTGTTGCTGGTCCCCTATTTTCTCTCGTAACTAAATTTTCACTGAATAAAATATGAGTTCAAGCATTTTCTTTACATCTCCTAAGTAAAAATAATAATAACAATTTGAAGTTATAAAGAATAATTTGTCCAGTATTTAACTAGATTCGACAAAACGTTTAAAATCTAATACGTCTAATTACTTTTGACCAGAGAGTGCAGTTAATGATTGTTGAATTTTAAAATTTGTAGCTGCTGTATTGTTATTTGGTAGGGGTGCAACTGCTGCCAAAACGCAGTGTCGGCACCTCTTTTTTAGAGTAAAAAAATACCGATATAATGTCGATGCACATAATAATTGCTTTAACTTAAAATTTGGTTTATGTTTTATTTTAATGTTATTATTATAAGACTACGTACGTTATTCATTGAAATCGGACTATTTGAATGACTAAGACATTTTGTAATATGATGCTATAAGTACTTAGAAACTTTAAAATGTTTTGTTGTAATTTGATAACAAATGTTTAATTTAGACTAAATGTTTCAACTATTAAATGTTTTTGAGGATTTTAAAACCATTTGGTTGGATTTTGTTTTTTGCTTTACTTATAGGGATACGTTATTAAGAAATTACAACAAAAGATTCTAAAATTTCTAAACAATTCTAGCATTTATTAATTTGAATTTATATAGTATTTATTATTTTATATATATATTTTTTTAATACAACATTTATAACCTTTGCTATTTTGAAACGATAAAAAATATATCCTAAATTACAAAATACGGAGCGTAGAAAACGATAATTGCTTTTGGATACCCATATGAAAATCAACAAACACTAGTCAGATGTGACAATCCCAAAACTTTCTTCTATCTCATAGAAATTTCACATACAACAAAAACGAATTAGCACCAATTTATATCAAGGTCTAACTGAATCTGTGAAGTTTGATGAAAATCTGTGCTTAATTCTTGAAATATAGGTAGCATGAAAATCATGAAAAAGTAGCACAGCAGCGCCACCTGTTGGGCTATTTACACCAAAACTTAATAAGCATCTATTTATGTTAAGGTGTAACGAATCTGAAGTTTGATGAAATTATGTGCATTCTTTTCTTTCTTGAGATACAGCTATCGTGAAAATCATGAAAAAATAGCATACCAGCGCCACCTGTTGGGCTATTTACACCAAAACTTAATAAGCATCTATTTATGTTAAGGTCTAACGAATCTGAAGTTTGATGAAATTCTGTGCATTCTTTTCTTTCTTGAGATACAGCTATCGTGAAAATCATGAAAAAAGTAGAATACTTGTTGAGATATTTACACCAAAACTTAATAAGCATCTATTTATGTTAAGGTCTAACGAATCTGAAGTTTGATGAAATTCTGTGCATTCTTTTCTTTCTTGAGATACAGCTATCGTGAAAATCATGAAAAAGTAGAATACTTGTTGAGATATTTACACCAAAACGTAATCAGCGTCTGTTTATGTCAAGGTCTAACAGAATCTGAAATTTTATGGAATTCTGTGGATTAGTTCTGGAGATACAGCTATCGTGAAAATCATGAAAACCGTAGCATAGCAGCGCCACCTGTTGGGCTATTTACACCAAAACGTAATCAGCATCTATTTATGTCAAGATCTAACAGAATCTGAAGTTTTATTAAAGTCTGTCGATTAGTTCTTGAGATAGAGCGTCCACAAAATTTTTGTCACAGACAAACATTTTCTAAAAACAGTCAAATCCGTGTTCAGGACTTTCTAAAACGTATAAATCGGTCAAAAACTGGAAGTCGAAAAATTTAAAAAATCCATTACTTTCTTTTTGTAAAGATAGAAGAGAGTAAAAAGTTGAACATTTAATATGAAAATAATATGGTTTGCTTTGAATGAATGTGGACCATATTCTATCCTGCTAGAATACAAAATCAAACGCTGCAGTACTGAAAAATTTACGAATGCAGCCACTGCCTAATTGGAATAATTACATTTCACATTGAAAGCACTTTTATTCTACCAAATGCATCCAAATTGTGAGTTTCATGTATATTATAAATTTTAAATTATCAGAAATACCTTCATTTTTTTTTTCGTGTTATTATTTTTTTTCGTGCTTACTATGCTGTGCATAGTTTAGCTCAGATTCATTAAATCAACACGTGACTTTTTGAGTTATGGCTATTTTTGCGATTTTTTTTATTCATAGAAGCCTGTGTAAATGTTATAGTTTAGAACATTAAAAATTAACAATTGATTTTCCTCATCATTTATGAATGATGTTCAACAGCAATTTTTTTAAATACAAAAATAAAAAAAATAATTTTCAGAATGGAAACATTAGTTATATATATATATATATATATGTATGTAAAAGAAGAGATATAAACACATTCAATCTTTTATATTTGTAAGCTCAAAAACATTGATAAACAATTATCTTAAACATATGCACAACAAATCGTGTCGTGAGAGATAAATTATCTTTCTTCAAAACCTCGGGGAATAAATTTCGCTTTTTTAAATGGCATTATAATAATTTAATGTTTCATATTTACCGTGTTCAAAAACACCTGAATGCTTCTGATTGTTCCGCACAGGACATAAAAATGAAAAACATGTAAATGATATTGAATAAATAATCAATAAAGCCATTAAAACTGCACAGAATTTTTTCAGCCATATTTTATCATTAAAACACATTTTATTTCTCGTAAAAAAATAAATAAATGGTCAAAAATGTAACGATTATGGAACATCGTTATATAATCACTGTACATTAAGCCCACTTCAACACACACGCAAGTATTCGTTCTATTTTTCATTCAGAGTTCTTGAATATTTATGAGAAAAAATTCGCTATCTAATTAAGCTATCTATTATTGCAAAATCTGTCAAGAATTAAGAGATTATAAATTGAAAGAAAATTTGTGCAATAATTTTCATTTGGTTTTAAAATTACATTACACAAAAGAGAATGGCAACAACCTGGAAGAATCGTCTGCCAAAGCCCACGTTCTCCAATCGAGCTTAAGCAACATAATTTGGTTTCAAAATTTGTCAATATTTTCAACAGAACTGATTGATATCCATTAAATTATGAAAATATGAGTATGCATGAAATACGATTCAAAATATCGTTTAAATCTAACTTGAGGCACAGTAGATTATTTTAATAGGGAATAATTAACAAGACTTATTTAAAAGTGGTTGCACATTAAATATAAGCATCAGCTTCATAAAAAGTTAATTGTTTTGCTTGGCGTGTTGTTAAGTTGAATTTTTTTGCTTTATGTATTGATTGACATGTGGTTGTTTATAGATGATTTATTCTTCTTTTGCGAACAATTGCACTTTGAAAAATTCAACAACGGGTCTAACACCCGTTAAATTAAGATAATTTTTGTAGATATGGGGGGAAATTTTGATTTTTTTTTCAAACGGAAATCAGCATTAGATTAGATGGACGTTAAACGATAAATTATATAAAAATAAAATTAATCTGATAATCAGGAAGTTCAGAACCTGAAAATGACTGGTGGTCTCCATAACAGCAGGATCCTTCTGATTCACAAGCACTGCAGCTTAGTAAGGTGGTTCTGAAGCAAAACAACAAGCATTTAGAAATTTTAAATTGAATATAAAATTATTATTATTATTATTATTATTATTATTATTATTATTATAGATATTGACAGCACAACAACACTCAAAATACACAAGTCAGTATACTATTTAACAAAAACTGTATTACAGGAAAATATTTAGAAACAGAGTATTATATAGTATTTACATACAAATAAAATTAACATCTTCAAAGATACATAACCAAATATGGTCTCGGACTGTCAACCATACGTCTTCACCGTTCAGTCCATTCTACCATCTGCCGCTCAATAGAATCGAACTACCGTTGTCGTTACCTAGAGTAGGGCAGAGCTCCTTTAATACCGTTCCCTCTAAGGCTCCTATAATAGGAGCTCTAGTTCCCTCATACGTCTCTTCCGTGACGTAGGCAAGACGTAAGACACCGTCCCCTAAACACTAAGCCTATGCGCCGATACAAAAATGGTGACTATCATCGGCCGATTTTTTAAGCATTTATACGGTCCCTTGAATTTAGACACCGGTTCAAAAGTTTTTCAAAAGTTTTCTTTGACTTATTTAATCTCAGAAAAATAAGGTGGAGAAAACTTTTAGAAATTACTGGTATTCAAGTTCAAGGGATCGTGCAAAGTTGAAAAAATCCGCCATTTTTGGCAGACAAACTGAGGTTGTAAAACACTTTTCAGCTATGTTGGAAAAAAGCATCCTGTTAAAAAGCATCGTTACAGATTCAATTTATTTTCCTATAAACATATTTTGCGCAAAATATGTTGTGACAAAAATTAAATGTACTGTTTTATATACAAGCAATGACTGGCAGGGAACTCGGGGCATTTGCCCCGGACTCACAGAGTTCAGGGGTCCAAAAATTTCTATTCGTTAGAAGAAATAGTATTCAAAAACAGCTCATTGTAATACAAATTGAAAATATGTTTCATTCATTACACGAATTACGTAAATTAAAAATGCATTCGGAAGTAAGTATAAGAAAACTGCTATAATTAACATTTAAAATGAAAACGATATACTTTTAAATAAATGAAAATGGCTTCTACAAAAATGGCTGAGATATAACAGTTTGAAATTCAAGGTTGGCTTTTTTTTCTATAATAGTTTTCAGTTATGAGCTTCAGAAAACGTAGTTTCTTCAAATTCATTATAATTGTTGTAACAACTGTCGCTACTCTCATTGCTTAAAAATATATAATCATATTCACCAGCATCAAATTCTGCCCATGCTTGGCGGTTCCTGTGCAAAATATCGCCAAATGAAGCCAACTTAGCCATAGCTGATTAATTTAGCAAAGTTCTCATTCAAAATTGAGTATTGACGAAAACTGGGATTGAAACGTCTATAATTGGGTTCCACGCATGTTAGCTTCGTCCGTTCGAGTAAAATAAATTAGCTGAATAAAAAAAAGTTATAAAAATAAAATAAAATAATAAGGACTGGAGAAGCTACTTTTTCCTCCGGGTACAGGGCGGAATGCCTTTTATTTAACTCAACTTATTTTTTGTATGTAAAGATGAAATTTTGTATTCGATTTTTCACTCACTTTCTGATCTGACTATAGTTATAAAAAAAATAGGTACACAGGTGTGTTTCCAATAAAAATATAACATTTTAATATTTTTAGAACTTAATTATAAATTAATAAATTAATGTTAAAGCATTTTTTCCTTAGCCAGGCGCAGGTGATAAATCGCCAAATAATCTTTATGGTTAGACATGTTTACGAGTTACAACAACAATGGAGTTCTTGAAGTTCCAAATAACAGCCGCTGAAATAGGTCAACTGGCTGTGAAACTGGAAGAATGAGACATTTTAAACCTTAAAAAGTAGAAAATATAAATAAAAAGAAAGAGTATAATGACCTGTCTAAAAAAATGTACTCTTTTCTTCTTTCTCACTTTTTTTTTAACCTGTTTTTTCTTTTCGTAAAAGGATAATAATCTAAATTCGATCTCAAAATATCAAAATATTTTCTTTGTCAGAGCCCAAAATTTTCATTATCGGGTCCTGTATACAAGTACTTTTCATTCAACGACTGATTTGCGACCGCAGAGCATATTGTTTGGCAAACGAGAAACTTGTATCTGATTTTAAAGTATTGGAAAGTAATTTAAAATAGAGGAGTACGAATGGGGCTCACTTATGGTGCTCAAAGGGAGAGTCTTGCGATGCTAAGAAAGGATATATTATTTTACTTTAGGGGATTTCACTTTTTAGGTGCGCTCCTACTTATACAAATACGTAGCACCTATAGTCGTCGCCTGGTCCGGCCGTCTGTCCGTCCGTCCGTCCGCATATAACAGGGCCAAAACTACCCAACCGAATGGTTTGAAATTTAATATATATTATCGTTGCAGAATTTTGTCGTCATTTCATATTTTATGAAAATCGAATCAAAACTTAAAAAGATATTAATAAAAGTTTTCTTTATTCTATTCAGTCCTATCCTACGCAATCTATATAGTAAAATCGCAAGTCATGTGACTGAGGAAAAGTAATACGGGAAAACCACTTTTTTTTTTCATATGCCAAGCGGTTATTTTTATTCAAAAAAATGTATTTTCGAATAAAATTGAATAAAAGGTACATTTTAGAAAGATCGTTCAAAAAAATGTTTGCTTGAGAGAGGAGTTACATTCAAAAATGTATGGATTCTGAGATAACTTCAGTGAAAATTAGGTTAACAGCCGAATAACTCAGTCCATTAAAGTAAATAAACAAAAGATTCATTCATCGTGAATCATAGAAATATTAAACCATGGAGATTAATCATAGAGGTTAATCAGCAAGATCTCCATGCTGAATTTTACAGCGCTGTCTGGTGTCGAAAAAAAATTCGCATCTGTAAACGTAGCGTACGTATAATAATAATAATAATAAAAAAAGCCATCCTTATTTCGCTCATAGCAGAGGATATAATTTATTTCACTGAAATAATAACGAGGATTTTTTTAATATTGTAAAACTAGTTATAGCACGAAGCTAACTCACCTCATTTGTCACGTTTAACGTACAATTTCCAACTTGTTTACTTTCTTCTACAGTAGAGGTTTATTCAGCCGCTGTGCTGCGGATATCAGATAATCATAGGTATGAAGCGAACATATTTAAATCGTGTTAAATAAATTACCTTGATTAGTTCTCAAAAGTGTATTTCCAAATATTCCTAAAAAGTGACAGGAATAGATATTCAATCCCTACAGTAATATTCGTGTGATATGAGCTGTAGCACTAACTAACCTGTAAGACCAACACACCTTTTGGACTTTAAAAACACAATTTTAAACTTTTAAAGTCGACCGTATCCCGAATTCTTGAGACCTCCAATATATTTTCGAGATTTAAAGAAGAATTTATGAAAACAAATTTCTTTTGCTGCCACTGATTTTCGGAAAAGTTTCCACGTGGCTTTTAGAATGTATTAATCCGTTTTCTTGCTGAATCTTGGTATGCTGACAATTTAGTTACTAATGTGAACGACGAGGTCTACAAATAGAAATTGTACCAAACTTTAAAAATTTCAATGCTAACACCTAAAGTTGGCATCATATTTGGATATTTCGGTTTATTCTACCTTCGGATACCAAACGGGAAGTCAGTAAATAGGGAATGGCGGTGGCGGCGTGCGGTGGTAACACCGCCTGCTGCCAAAATCATAGCAGGTGTGTGGAATAGCTAGCGTGGGGAAGCTATGTTATAGTAGGGTGGGGCGAATAGGTCTGCTGTAAGAGAGGGTATTTTAGGGAAGGCTAGATTAATACAAATTTTAAATGACTTATAGTACAAGGTAACGATTATGGTAGAGTCCGAACACTGCCCCGCTATCCCTCTGCATTTTCCCAATGGTTGTTGTAATTTGTTAAGTTAGAATTTATTATTATTATTATTATTATTATACACCGATCACTAGTAAAATTGAAAGAAATGCCTTATGTATACTTACCAGGTTACTATTCATAATTGTTAATGTGTAATCGCGCCATTTGAATTAATATATTAGACTGATCTAGACGAAAATTTTGAGATTTCTACAGCTCGTGTTGATGTGGCCATCGCAAAATGTTGTAAAAATTGTAAGGTTTTCAAATTTGACACGTTTCCAGGTATGTACTAGTTTCAATTTTCCCAAGTTACGTAAAAATTAACCGATTTCTGAAATTGAAAAAAGATAAAAAAAGAAAAAAAAAAGAAAGAGAGAAATAATAAATTAAAAATACGGAATTGGAAAATTGCCATAACATTTAAACGTTTACTTAGAATATGCTTATAAGAAAATTAAAAACTACATCTCAGAAAAAAAAAAAAAAAAAAAAAAAAAAAAAAAACTTTTCTCGAAATTCTTCTGATACTTCAACTGCACGTTAGGGAACGTAACGTAACTTAAAGCTAATTTCTTAAATCCGTTTAAATTGCATATTATAATACTAATTTCACGAAAACATTTTCTATAATAACAAGTGCCGATGCTAATAAGCAAATGTAAGAGTGGGATTTCTTACTTTATATTTAAACTTTTAAGAAGCAATTAAATTAATTCCCTCTCGCATACAACAGAGGGGAGATTAACTAGCTGTGAAATGGATTTCACACATAAGAATGATATCATTATAAGCTTGGGTGAAGCTAAATTAGAATTCGTTAAGAAAAATTCATTTTGGGAAAACCAGTTATCCATCTTCGGTTAAAACAGTGTGATGTTTAAAAATTGCCTAACCATGCTATTAATAACATTAGCAATAACAGTTACTATTTTTTTTCAAAAATATCGTTATCCATAAAACTGTTAACAAATAAGGGGAAATAGTTTTAAAAAATTACTTTAGGATGCATTTTTGCATAAGATGTTGTGGTGGAAATGAACTGTTATCGTCAAGTTTATAGGGGTAACAAACCTGCGCGCGCCATTTTTTTTTTCAAAAAAATATTTTTTTGTAATCATGACATGTCAACAATAAATACAAGTTGGAAATTGTACGTCAAACGTGACAAATGAGGTGCGTTCGTACTATAGTTAGTTATATAAATATTCAGATCTGGATGCTTTTTAATTCTGTGAAATGAATTCTATCGTCTGCAGATTCATTTCTGTCATAAAATAAGTATCTCGGTCGCTTGATGATTAAACCGCGGAAGCTCCTAAACAAGAAAGCACCGATTTATTCTTTAAAAATAATTCAAATTCCTTAATAAATATTTTTATTAATATCTTTTAAAGTTTTGATTCGATTTTCATAAAATATGAAATGTCTCGACGAAATTCTGCAAAGATAATATATCTTAAATTTCAAACCATTCGGTTGGGTAGTTTTTGCGTTGTTATAGGCGGACAGACGGACGGACAGACAGGCAGACAGACGGACGGACCAGATGACGACAATAGGTGCTACGTATTTATATAATTACGAACGCACCTAAAAATTAGTGGATCAAATTATGAATTAAAATTACTTGAAATTTTGTTATTATGATTGGAAAAATGCGGTCTTGTAGATATTATAATTTACAAAGTAAAAAAAAAAAAATTGATGCTATTTTTTGCTGTTTCATCTTAAATACCAAATAACTGATATCAGATTCCTAAACTTAAGTACTTTTAACAGAATTCATACTTAACTGGAATCATCTAACAAGCGGTTTCAATTTGTGTTTTTCATATTAGTCATTTTCAGTTTCTTTTTCTAATATTGATTTTCGGAAACGTTTCCGAGTCATTTTTCTAGTGTATTAATCGGCTTTCTCAACCCGAAATATGGGTTTTTCAGATGCTATCCATTCTCAAGTAAATATTTTCATGTTCAACAAACCTGTTTTCCAGACAAAGAGGATAAATTATCAGCATTAAAATTTACATTAAAATTTATCTTGTTTTGTTATTCTTTTATGTACACTGTAAAAAATGACCAATGTTTCTTATTTTTTGAAAATATACTATAACCACGAACGAAAATGTAATATAATCTTCTGAGTTATCCGAAATTCACAATAGCGTGTTCCATTGTCTTTTCAATCCCCAGAAACCAATGCATTTCCAAAATTTAAAGAATTATTTATAAAAACAAAGTATTTTTCGCTGCCCGCATTTTTCAGAAACGTTTCAAAAATGGTTTTTATAGTGCATTAAATAGTGTCCTCAGCCTGGAATACCTGTTTTTCGAATGCTATCAATTCTCAAGTAAACATTTTCATGCTCAAAAAATATGTTTAACAGACAAACATGCAAAATGAACAGCGTTGACAATAACATTAAAATTAAGATTGTTTCTTTACTCTTTCATGTATAAATTAACTTATGCGGCTGAAAACGTCTACTTGAGAATGGATGATATTCGAAAAACAGGTATTCCAGCCTGAGGACACTAATTAATACACTATAAAAACCATTTTTGAAACGTTTCTGAAAAATGCGAGCAGCAAAAAATACTCTGTTTTTATAAATAATTCTTTAAATTTTGGAAATGTATCGGTTTCTGGGGATTCAAAAGACAATGGAACATGCTATTCGGAATTTCGGATAACTCAGAAGATTATATTATATTTTCGTTCGTGGTTATAGTATATTTTCATAAAATAAGAAACATTGGTCATTTTTTACAGTGTATGAATTCAATTCCGCAATTTAAAATGTATAATTAAGAATGGATAGATAACATTCTAGAAACCGGTTTTCCGGTTTAAGAAAACTGGTTAATACTCTATGAAAACTAATATCAGTGGCAGCAAAAGAAAACTTTGTTTTCATAAATGCGTCTTTAAATCTCGAAAATATATTGGTTTGTGAGGTTTATAAAGATAAAGAACGCTTTCGGAATCGTGGGTAACTGGGATAAGGTTATTGTACATTTTCGTTCGTGGTTATATTATATTTTCGTATATCAAAAAGCATTTGTCATTTTTTTACAGTGTACGAGAAATATTATTTTAAATTTACTATCAAAAATAAATTTAAATATTGTCCATAATTTCAGCAGCCACTGTACATATTGTTTTTAAAAGAACTTTTTTCATATATATTTTAGTAAACTTATATTATAAGTTATGCATATTTAAGTGTAAATCACCTAAAATAATAAAACACGCTAAATAATGAAAATAGATTTGCTAGACATAACACCTCCTCATTGACAGAATAGAACATAATCCTTATAATTCTTTCTTCTTCGATCAGAGTGCACGTTTGAACATCAAATTAACTGTAACCGGTATTCTGCAACCGCGAATCAAAGATATTACATATTCATGAAGAATTTTCTTGGGAAATAATACCCCCAAGAAATACTATGTCACTTTAAAGCTAGATGGATGGCCCTAAATATTTTTAAAATTGGCTACAAGAAAATTATTTCTTTTTTCTTGATTCAAAAGAGAAATATATAAATTTTTAAAAAGCGAAGTTTCTGGTTGGAAAATATTTTTTTTATATATATCTAAAAAACTGTCATGGCGAGATTTTAAGCCTGAAAAGTTATGGTTTGATACTTAAGAAAATAATGATAAAAATACTTTAATCTACTTAAAGTCAAAGCGAAAAAGAAAAATAACATTTTACGTACTGATTATAATATCCAATATGTATTTTTTAATCCGACATTAAAACAAGTTGGAAATAGTACGTCAAACGTGACATATGAGGTGCGTCCGTACTGTTACTATTTCAGTGAGATGAATTATATCGTTTGTTATTATGATATAATTAATTTCCGTAATAAAATAAATACATTTTAAGTTGGCAACATTTTTTTTTTTTTAATATTTACTGAAAACTCCAATGGGAAACTTAAACCTAGGTTTGAAATTTTCAGAACTCGAAATCCATATTTAGACTCTTTTTCATTTAATATCTATTTCTCCGGAAACATCTATCCAAAAAACTGTCTTTAGATTATTGGATTACTATAAATAAACAATTTTAGTATACAAATTCGGTTTTTAAATTCAGTAATACGGAAATAATAGGACCCCATCTTAAATAGGATGTAATACCATGGCCACCTAGAATCATTACATATCATGGGATATCATTGAATTAATGACGTATGAAAGGATTTAAGAGAATGAAAAACGTGACTATAACATATTCATAGCGGTTATAAAATATCCTATACGTCATGTATGACTATAACGTCATACATGTCAGATAACTTGGGGATAACATCTCGGTCGTTTGACGATGAATCCTCGGAAGCTGTTATAACAAGGAAGTACCAATTTAAAAAAAAAAAAATCAATTTACTTAATCAATATTTTTATTAATATCTTTTAGGTAGCTTTCAATACGAAAAAGTATAAAGCTACCTATTGCAGCCGTTCGGAGGAAAGCAGTTCCGGAAAATTTCGATATATTTTCACCGATCATGACCCCCAGACCCCAAAACCACCCTCCGTTCAAATGTTGATTTATATATATATATATATATATATATATATATATATATATATATATATATATTGTGGTAGCGTGAACACATGTATATATAATTAATGAAATCCATTTATCGTTTGAAACGAAAAAAACTTTATTTTAAATTAACATTTAAAAAAATATAAGTAAAAAAATCCGATGAACATATCCACGTTGTATAAGCATCATTTCAGAAACCAACCTTTCTGACCTCCGCTCCAAGCGAACCTCTCTCTAACCCATTCAACATCCAACTCCCGTCTGCAATTTCACTTCCTAGGGGCTTTCCTTGCATTCCAGGAATTTCTGCAGAAAGCATTCTTTCACTCCCACACCTGCACCAGTCTCTTATCTCCCGTGGACAATGAAAGACCCCAATCTCTAGTTCTATTTTTCATTCTTAGGAGATTATCCCATTTCTCCAAGTAAGTGTTTATCTGATTCACGTCCACCTGTCAACCTTCTGTATAGTACTCTTACTTGAATAGTGACAATTCACAAAAGGCCTTTCATTCGTAAGGGATTATCTTTATCTTCCAAGCATGTGAGCATGTGAAATTTTCAACATGTCACAACTCCTCCCCCCTAAGGAAAAATTTCTGCAGGAAATTTGGCATATACATGAATACAATAAGCTCCTTCAATCAACTTCTAAAGAGGTCAAAGTATAAAGGAATTTAAAATAATACACGAAATCCCTATAGAATACAAACACATCCCTATACTCAGTATTTGATAGACTACACTGTCAATAGGATTTACTATAATCCCTTACCTATAATACCTAAGTATGATTCCAGGAATAATTTATACAATTGATGCCCTAAGAAACAATTTTGAAATACTTCACATACATATAATACCAAATACAGATTACACTTTACATGACTCTAACAAAAAAAAAGTAATAATAAAAAAAAATCTATATACAACACAATGCCTAAAACGATTCTCTTAAAAACTTGCTTAAAAGCCTAAATTTAGACATTTCTACAAACAAAAAGAAAGCATACTAAATTATACAATTATTAAATTAATGAAGTTTTACTATTACGAAAATAATATTAAGCATTAAATGATAAATAAACACAATACAGATATTACAATAATGAGTACTCCCAAATTTAGAATAAACTTAATTTAGATAATTCTCCCGAAAACCAATATCTATATTACTTCTATCAGAAAATCTTTTTGACAATAATTTTCGCCTCACAACTTCATAATCATGATTTTTCCTTTCAAAATCTTGTTTGATTTCAATAAATCTTTCTTTGTGATCCGTTTTAAAAGAAGAATGCTCCATTCTTTTTAACTTTGATTTCTTATTCACATCTTCTTGACATTTAGCCCCCCAATTTACTCTATTATTTTCCTTCATCCTAGAGTTAAATTTACTGGCCACAGTCATAGATGAACTCAATTTCTTTCTAATTCTATTTCTAACATGTATAAATCCCATACTACCGACAAAATACCTGGGTATATTTACATCATGCTCAGAATTCTTTTCCCGAAATTGACCTCCAATACCTGACCTTTTATCACCATCCTTTTTAGACGCACCCTCTTTTGTATCGATCAATTTAGACCCTTTTTCCAAATACCTATCAGTCACGTCTTCCAGTGAATTTACCTCTATCTCATTAACAGACTTATTATCCCTTTCACAGATTTCATTCACAACCATTTTTCTAACAACCCTTTGCTCATGATCGCTAGATAATCTGAGGGTTCCCTGCCCATTTAATTCTCTTTGATTCCCCACTTGTTTATACACCGAATTTTGCTTTTCCATATTTCCTAACTTTAATAAGTCATAAACAGCTGGTGTTATAAGGGGCGGAGAATTTAGTTTTCTCACAACTGCAACCACCACATTTTTTTCAACATACTCTTTTTCATCTTCTATCAAAGCAATCGGCACGGTCACCAAATCCGCTTTTTGCCTATTTCCGAGGGCCGGTATAAGAAAAACATTTCCCACTTTCTTAGCACTCCACGGAATGTCTTTAGCATCAAAAACCGCAATTTGCGCACCTGTGTCCTTAATCGCTTTTACTTTCTTACCATTCACGCATAAATCAACCATAGGTAATTCGGTTTCCACACCTTCCTTATTATTTACACTTTTCCCATCACTAGTAACAATCCAAGCTATGCTTTTATCCTCATAATTAGATTTACTTTTTAACAATTCAGGACAATTTGGTCTGATGTGGCCCACGGCCAAACAATTATAACATTGGACTTGTCTTTGCTTTTCAAAAGCATTGTCCTTCTTAAATTGATCAAATTTCCCACACTCTTTCGTATTCTCAAATTCCAATTTTGGTTTAATCTCCTTTCTACTTTTAGAATTAAAGCTGTCTTTTTGCTTATCCTGAAAAGATTTATTTTCCCACGGTTTTCTATCCGACCTGTTAAATTCTCTTCTTATACTCTCAAATTTATCCGATTTTTCCGCAAGTTTAGAAGCAATCTTTATTTCCTCCCACTCATCCATAAATTTTTCTTTTATTTCAAAAGGGACACGTTTTTTCAACTGTTCCGTGAGCATTAGTTCTTTTAAGGATTCAAAATCCCTCACTTCTAATGACTCTAACCAATTATCTAGATAACCTCTTAACTCATAAATCAGATCCACCCATAATTCACCAGATTTTCTTTGATGAGTTTCAAATTTTTGTTTTAAGGCGCCTGTACTTAGCCTAAACCTATCTAACAAAACTTTCTTTACATGTTGAAAATCATCACATTTATCTGCTGGTTGTTTTACAATAATTTCGGCAATATCAGAAGGTAACAAAGGAATTAATTGACTGACCAAATCTTCCTGAGAAATTTTAGCTTTCTCGGCTTGCCTTTCAAAAATCATAAAGAAAAGAGTTATATCAATTAATTTAGAATCAAAGCGCGGAACTAAATCCTTTAAATTTACCTTAGGAGTTCTATGAAAATCTACATTTGATTCATTAGATGAAACACTAACAATATCCGCAGAATTTTGAATACGCAATTTTTCTAATTCAAATTGCTGTTCTTTTTCAAGCTTTTGTAATTCAAGTTGTTGCTGTTTTTCGAGTTTATCTGCCTCAAGTTGTTTTTCAAGTTTTTGTAATTCAAGTTGTTGCTGTTTTTCGAGTTTATCTGCCTCAAGTTGTTTTTCAAGTTTATCTAACTCAAATTTCCTAAGTTTATCTTTTTCCTCTTGCTCAATCCTATCTAATTCAATTTGCCTCTCTCTTTCTTTACGATCTTTTTCGATTTGTTTTTCCTGCTCTTTCCGCTCCGCCTCCTGTTCACTAAAATATTGCAATCGAATTTTAGCGAAACTTTCATCATAATCCTCTGCATCTACGATAGCCTGAATTATAGCTTTATTTCTACACGTTTTTGACACACTGGTCTCAAATTCCTCTGCTAATAACAGCAAGACACTTTTATTATATTTTCCTAAATATTCTGCCATATTTTCCTCCAAAATATAATAAATTTCAAAATATCAGATATATTCAATTTACAATAATACAATAAACACAGAAATAGAATTTTCTTCACTATACGTATAATAATGTATTCAAAAACGACACAATTTTAATATAGCAAATTCTCATGCAACAGTGACGTCTTTCAAACTGAGTATATCCCCCAAAATAAATTTTATACCCAACAGTACAGTATAACATGAATTTATTTTGTAACATTAATCATAATCATCCACAGTATACCCATAAAATTAAGCTATAACTTTATTACTGTAAGAAATAAAATGTATATAAACAAAACTCTTATTTCCAAAAGTTTTATACAAAACTATGATTAAAATACCCTGATTAATAATCTCAATTAATCAATAACAATTTACTATACCCCAAGTAAATTTTAACATATACATAAGTATATAATTTTCTTAACCCAATATTATACCAAACAGATACCAGAAAATCAACAAACATAAAAATTCTAACTAAAATTTAAATACCAAATTAATAACTTCCCTAGAATTCTTAAATTTCACATAGAGTTTTGTTCCCCAAAATTAAAATTTATACACAAAATTCAATTTAAAACAGACCTCTATAGAAGATTTCATAAAAGAGCTTACCTTCAGATGCAGATATTTCCTCCACACTGATACCAGGCTTCCAAGCACTTTTAAAGATGGCACACACAGATGTTTGAAGATTTGAAGACACTAAATTTTGCTGATGAGGCACTAATTGCACCTTAGATCCGTATGTAGACAACTTAGACGGTACGCCGCATATCTTCATTCCACTGGATATATTAAGAAGCACAAACACGTATCACCAAATCTATAGTTGACTGTCCATACACTACACAGCTTTTGTCGATAAAGTTTTTTTTTTTTTTTTTTTTTTTTTTTTACTCGTTCTCTGCTTGCTAGAACTCCGAGAAAAAACCACGACTCCAATTATACTTCAAAACTCCACAATTCTGCTTATCCGTTTTCCACTGGCTCATCATCTGTTTAATCAGGTTAACGCATAGATCCGTAATCTAATTTACTTTAGATCACATATCCCATTTGCTGCCACCAATTATTTATATATACTATACTATAGCTGTGGTAGCGTGAACACATGTATATATAATTAATGAAATCCATTTATCGTTTGAAACGAAAAAAACTTTATTTTAAATTAACATTTAAAAAAATATAAGTAAAAAAATCCGATGAACATATCCACGTTGTATAAGCATCATTTCAGAAACCAACCTTTCTGACCTCCGCTCCAAGCGAACCTCTCTCTAACCCATTCAACATCCAACTCCCGTCTGCAATTTCACTTCCTAGGGGCTTTCCTTGCATTCCAGGAATTTCTGCAGAAAGCATTCTTTCACTCCCACACCTGCACCAGTCTCTTATCTCCCGTGGACAATGAAAGACCCCAATCTCTAGTTCTATTTTTCATTCTTAGGAGATTATCCCATTTCTCCAAGTAAGTGTTTATCTGATTCACGTCCACCTGTCAACCTTCTGTATAGTACTCTTACTTGAATAGTGACAATTCACAAAAGGCCTTTCATTCGTAAGGGATTATCTTTATCTTCCAAGCATGTGAGCATGTGAAATTTTCAACATGTCACAACTTATCCATATATATATATATATATATATATCTGACCTATGTCATACGATAACGCCCGTATTTATGAATCGATTTTGATGAAACTAATTGTGTGTATTAAAGTTACTAATGTCTCGACCGAGTTCGTTGGCCAGCTTGGTCCGCCATTTTGTTTCAAGATGGCGGCCATTTAAAAATTTAAAACTAAAATAAATATACAAAAAAGTTAAAAATTCAAATTTATTTTTTAATTATGTGTTAGGCCTTAATACAAGGATTCCAGAGCATTTTTTGGTTTACCTCTATCTTAAAAAATGGCTGAGATAGAGCAGTTTGAAATTCTAGGGTGGCTGACATTTTGAAACAAAACAGCACATTAACGCGATTACTCGCAAATTATTTTCTTTCATTGTTGTAATAATTTTCCCAATCATACGCATAAAACTATATATTCATATCCGTTAGCGCCAAATTCTCGCCAAACTTGGCGACGTTTGGCGAAATATCGCCAAATTTGGCGACCAAAATAAGTCTTCATAAATGAAGCCAATTTGGCTATTGCTCAATAATTTGGTGAATTTCTTATTCAAATTCAGTATTAACGAATCTTTTGTAAACGTTTCTTTGCATTTTAACTTGCTGTTTTCGTGTAACATTAGCTAAAATTTTAAAACGAAGATATAGGAAAGCTACCTTTTCCTCCCGGTACAGGCCGGAAGGACTTTTTAAGTTTTGATTCTATTTTGATAAAATTTGAAATGACTCGACAAAATTCTGCAACGAGTATATTATATTAAATTTCAAACCATTCCGTTGGGTACACTGTTAAAAATTTGCAGCAAACTGTCCAGTCATTTGACCGTTTTTACAAAAAAACGGTTATATAACACTCATTTAACTTTATTCTGACCATAATATGGGTAGTAATATGTTCAGAATAGAGTTAAATTACGGTTATGTAACCATTTTATATAAAAACGGTCAAATGACTGGACAGTTTGCTGCAAATTTTTAACAGTGTAGTATTTGCTCTGTTATATGCGGACAGACGGACAGACGCACAGACAGTCGGACCAGACGTCGACTATAGGTGCTACACGTATTTATATAATTACGAACGCATCTAAAAAGGCAAGTTACTTAATTGAACAATTTATATGTATAATTGAATTAAGAGTTGAGTTTCTCATTTTAACTTGGTTACTTGTTCAAAATTTCCCGGTGTTGATTTATATATATATATGTTACAAAATTTAAAATTTGTTTAGGCTTAGGTTAGCATTTGTCAATATAAATTTTCTTTTTAATAATATTCCATATATTATACCGGCTTATAAAATTAAATTCTATTCTTAAACTAATATATCAATCTCCATATGTAAAGGTATAAGATCTTAAACCACCTAATAATATTTATTCCAAATTGCTTAAATCTAAAAATGGCGATAACTATTTATATTCCTTAAATAAAACCCTTTTATTATTTAAATTCCTATTAAAATTCACTATTATTTTACGTGCATATTAAGCCCCGGTAAACTCTTTAATTAATTTGCTAAAATGTCATAACTCCTAATTTATCCCGTTCTGAAAAACATATTTATTTAAAATCATTCTTTTATTAAATTATCAAAATGTCTCTTACAATATTTCAATGTTTAATATTCTAATTTTTATTCCGCATCAATAAATTCATTTTTAACACTTTCCACCTAGTTGAAAAGTGTTTATGATTTCGGTTTGTCTGGCCGTCTGCCGTCTGCCGTCTGGCCGTCTGGTCGTGCTCTAACTCCCGTAAATATGCTCGGATTGCTCTGTAATTTTTATATGCTATTGTCGTTATCTATAGGATGTTCCCCATTTCAACGGAAGTGTGTAGTACTTATAGTTTTTTTACAGGGACACTCAAAAGAATTCCGTTACATTGCGGTCTATGGGGAAAAATGATTTGCGGTTTAATTAAATAATGTTTCACTATTTTAAACGCATTGAAATTTTTATACATCACTAAGGTGCATTAGAAGAAGCTTATTATGGAATAGGGTGTGTATAGCACTTATAGTTACTTTACAGGGACAGTCAAAAGAATTCCGTTACATTACGTCTATGGAGAAAAATCGTCTGCGGTTTAATTAAATAATGTTTCACTATTTTAAACGCATTGAAATTTATATATATCACTAAGGTGCATTACAAGAGGCTTACTACAGAATAGTATGTGTATAGCAGTCATCGTTCATTTACAGGGACACACAAAAGAATTCTCTACTGTGTGTTAACAATAATTCCTGGAAGTGCGTTTTAAGTTACTGAACGCGATTTTAATTTTAACTCGCTTTTTATCTATTACGTGGTGTGTATAAATTCTATAGATCCTATACAGGGAAGCCCAAAAGTTCGCGAACACATTTCCGTTTATGGACAGAAACTCCAGCCGAAGAATTTTAAACTGTGCTACGCGTTTCCTAACTGAACTAAAATTTAGCATCCTATGTAGTATATATACAAATCTATAGATCCTATACAGGGCTGAATAAAAGTATTCGGATATTTTTTCGAATATTGTATATGTTGGAAATTCCTGAAATTATGTTTTTAAATATGTTATGCGTTTTCCAAATTGTTTACTTAGATGTTATCTTTTAGCTTATTAAACGGTATGATTTGTAAAATTATTTTGGAAACGTTGGAAAGTGTTACATAATCTATGCTTGACGCATGATTTTTCTTTCTTGTTATTTTTATTTTCTGTTTTTTCTGTAGCGCAAGCTAAAAACATCGTCTGAAATCTATTTTAGCAGCACTCTCGAAATCAGCGTATTGTATTGTTTGCTTACACGAGGTGTACCTGAGTTCGAGGCTATTAGATTGTTCTAGAATATCTTCTCGCGCCCGGAAATAAATTTACTTTAATATTAGTTCACCGGAACTGTTAATAAGTCCCTCTTAAAAGCGATTGTGATTGGAGTAGAGAAATCAGATGACTTGATATGTCACTTTGCGTGATTTAACTTAAATACGCAAGCGCAGCAAATTCGACGGAGAACGAGACGCAGAGACGCTAGCCGCAGAGAGAGAGCAGTGGGATTTTGTCATCGAAGAGTTGTTAAAATAAAATGTTGCTTGTCTTCGAATTGACATGTTCTTCTATAGAGAGTTATTAAATTCATCGATATCTAAAGGGAGCACTTTCCCTGAATCGGATTATGTTTTAATAAAAAGAATTTGACTGTCATCGTGATTTTCTTGTAATTAATCTACGGCTGCTGATATGAAAATTCAATTTACGACTGCATTAATAGGAGGAGTTTGCTATATATTTCTTCAATTGTTACAAAATGTAACATATATATATTATTTATTTATTTCCATGGTATTCTTTAACATACTGTATATATATACAGGTTGTCCCTTCTTATCATTACAAATCTTTACCGTTTAATAAGCTGAAAGATGATGTTTAAGCAAACAATTTCGAAAACGCATAAAACTTTTAAAAACCCAATTTCAGGAATTACCAACAATATTCGAAAAAATATCTGAACTCTTTTTTGTGCTGCTCTGTATACGATTTGTATAATACTACATAAAATGCTAAATTTTAGTTCAGTTAGGAAATGCGTAGCACAGTTTAAAATTCCCCTTCTAGTATTTCCGTCAATAAATGGAAATGTACTCGAGAACTTTTGTGATGCCCTGTATAGGATCTATAGAATTTATACACACCAAGTAATAGATAAAAAATGAGTTAAATATAAAAAAGCGTTAAAATACTGAAAAAGCACTTCCAGCAACTATTGTTAACATACAGTAACGAATTTTTTTGTGTGTCCCTGTAAATGAACTATTAATGCTACACACACAATATAGTAAGCCTCTTGTAATGCACCTCAGTGATACATATCAATTTCAATATGTTTGAAATAGTGAAACATTATTAAAATAAACACCAAGGGAACTATAAGTTCTATGCACACCTTATTCTATAGTAAGCTTCTTGTAAGTGCACTTCAGTGATAATAATATCAATTTCAATATGTTTAAAATTGCGTAACATCATTAAAATAAACCGCAAATGATTTTTCCCTCATAGACCGCATAATGTAACGGAATTCTTTTGAGTGTCGTAAAAAAACTATAAGTGGTGCAACACTATGTTGGAAAGTGTTAAAAAAATCCTGTAAAAAACTAAATCCCAGAAGAAAAAAATCGGTTGAAAATTTCTGTGTGTACAAGAAAGACATGTAGGTATACTAAAAATTTGTATTAGGTAGCTTTCAATACAAAAAGCTACTTATTGCAGCCGTTCGGTGGAAAGCAATTCCAAAAAATGTTGGTATATTTTTACCGATCATGATTCAAATGTTGATTTATATATATATATCTGACATATGTCATGCTGTAACTCTCTTATTTATGAACCGATTTGGATGTAACTGAGTATGTGCATAGGACATACCAAGGTTTAGACCGAGTTCGTTGCCCAGCATCATCCGCCATCTTGTTTAAAAATGGCGGCCAGTTAAAATTTTTTTAATTTTAAAAAATTCAAAAACATTTACAAAAATTTATAAATTGAAAAAATTGTTTCTGTTAAGTGTTAGAACATGATTCTGTAACATTTTTTGTTTTTGCTATATCTTAAAGTTATAGTTATAAGGTCTGTCTCAAAAGTTTAAGCACAAGCATAGAATGCCGATTTTCAAAAAATTATAAAAAGTTAGAATGAATAACATTTTTTTATTTGCAGATTTCGCAACATTATTTAAAAAAATGATATCAAAAGTAGAAAAAAATAAATTACATAATTGTAAAAAATATAATTAAAAAAATGTTTAAAAAAACTGTCTCAAAAGTTTCTGCACAATGTCAAAAACAACCAGATTTATAATTTTTACAGAACTTTTACTTACAAATTTTTTTCCGTGATTTCGGATTAGTTCAAATAAACGTGCGTCCATTGAAATTTATTAGTTTTTGTAGGGTTTCTGGTGGCAAAGAGTACCATGCTTCCTCAATAGCCTCTTAGAGTTAGTTCTTCAATAGAGTCATACTGCTTTCCATTGCCGTAAACCTGGAGAGTTAAAATATCCAAGACATTCTCAATCGGATTTAAGTCTGGACTTAAAGCTGGCCTGTCAAGTGCTTTAACATTTTTCTCAGAAAGCCAAAGTTTTGTAGAATGTGATTGTCTTGTTGAAACGTCCATTCAGGACACCCCAAAATGTCACCGAATGGAAACAAATGTTTGTTTAGCGTCTGTTGATACTTTTTTAATCTTGTCTTCCTTTTAGAAAAGCCAGAGAGGTCTGGCCATTGAATCCAAATCTCTCCCAAACCATAACAGATTTACCGCCTTGCTGCCTGCTGAAAAATGCCCTTGGTTCCTTTCGTAAATCATTCCAATACGTGTTCCAACCATCAGGGCCATCTAAGTTCCACTTTTTCTCATAACTGAATAAAACAGTAAGCCATAGGACATGTGTTTTTTAGCCCAGTTCATTTTTGCCTGTTTGTGATGTAAGTTGAGAGACGGTTTGCGAGCCATTTTCTTTAGATGATGTAATCACACTCCTTAATACGTCTATGTGCAGTGTCTTTGGAGACCTGTACACTGAGATTATTTTTAATTTGCCGTATGGACATATTTTGTCTAGATACCAATCTCCGTATTCTCCGATCAATCTGAACAGTCGTCATACGTGGTCGTTCACATCTTGGTTTACGCTTAAAATTATCATTTCTAGAGAGTACTTGATATATACCTCGCTTTGATCGATTTAAAACTTTTGCAATTTCAGAAACAGTTTTATTTTGCGATTTCAATTTTAAAACTTTCAAAATCTCACATTTTGTGAATTTTTTACCCTTCGGCATGTTTAAAACGAGAGGAAATAATTTCTCCACCTTTTATACTTTTATAAAAGTGCAATATGATGTCATACAACGTCATTACACACGATCAATCCCGTGTTTCTAAAAAAATGTGCATAAAGTGCTTAAACTTTTGACACAGCGTTTCTTCAAGAAAAAAGAAAAATTAAATAAAAATAAATATATATTTTTTTTAACCACCCAAAATGGCTTATTTTATTTTATTTTGATAAAATGTCGAGTATTTATTGTAAATTAGCATAAAATATTTTCTTCTTCAATTATTTTAAACCAGATTTGCAGAGTGCTTAAACTTTTGAGACAGACTATACTCGCCAGCCTACCACAACAACCTAATTAGCATATCACTGTATTGAATAACCACACGATCAGATTCAGGGAGATTCAACGACATTTGTAAAAGTAAAATAAAATGACAGAATAGACTCATTTCCGCACAAATGTCGGAAACCGGACTACATGTTCACAACAAAATCTCAGCGATCCATTTAATCCTAGGCTAACCTCATATTGAGAGTAGCTAGGCATTATGCTACAATTATTACTTAATTATAAGAAAGTCTAAAATGCTTATTTAATGATAACAAAAAACTATAAAGGTTCTTTAACTGGTGCAAAACTTTTAAGGCTTATTTAAATATCACACAGTTTTAGTGTGATATTTGTTCCTGCTTGTTTGAAACAAATTCTTTTTTTTTCCAATGACTTTACTGCAAGACGGACAGCTGTTTTTATTTCAAGCCGAGAAAGGTGCCAGTTTTTAATTGCTGTGTCAAATGAAACTTTCATTTTGTACAAAAATGTTGTTGAAAATTCTGAATCAAAATTTCCATTGCATTTTTCTTCTGCAATGGGTATTAATCTATTATGTGGACGCAGAAATTACAAATTACCGTTTTTGCAAATCAATAACAACATCTATTAACACGTTGACCGCCACAAATTGCAACTTTTTTTTTTTTTTTTTTTTTTTTTTTTTTTTGTCAGACATTGACAAAGCGGTTTGCAGGGTTTATCGAGTCTGTACACAATTCCCAATCGCGACAATCTTTGTCAATTTTATACAAAGTGTTCATTTTATACATTTTTAATTCAAAAATATCAAATTTGAATTATTTTAGCACGTTGAACGCCAAACTGACACCATTAAACATGCCTGGGAGGAAGGCACGGGGTTCTTTTTCTTAAATACATAGTAATAAATTACCAACAGCCCCGTTTCATAGCAATAAATTGTATTCAATGAAAATATTCATGGCAAACGTATTCGTGTGATATTTTTGCGCCCTTGGAAATATTTCTGGTACACATATTTGTGTGTCATGGCAGTCAATATATTAAAATAATTGTTATCAATGCTTTCTATAATTTAAATTTTCGTGTTCGTGAGGCGCAAAGTTGCATGCATTTGCGAATTTTTTCGAAAAGGTTAAAATTCGTATTTTTCAAAACCGATTGCACCGTCGAAGAGACGAAGATCTTGGCTTCAAATATGTATTTTTGTGAATCGGTACCTGTGAAATGGAGCTCTACGGGAGCGTTGCTGAAAGGCAGAAAAAATCAATTGCGAAAACAAACCTTTTTGAAAAAAACTTTCAAAGGGTTAACAACAATATTTTTTCAAACTGACTGTGGCGTTTAAGACATAAAAGTACAAAATTTGAGAATATGTCTTCCTTCTTTCCATATCCCGAACGGTTCGGACAATAAACGTTAAGACAAACGGGCAAAGACAAAATCAGCATTTGGTTCTTCCCTTCGGTTTATGTATCAGAACGCAAATTTTTCTCCATTCACTCTCTATTCCTCCGAATGGTTTGAAAAGTCAATGCCAAAAACCGTATCTTAAGTACTTTTCCCTATTTTCCGGATTTATATCTCCTTGCAGGGACAAACCATGCGCGCACGAATCTTCTGATTTTTACAAAAAAAGAGAGCTTTTATGGTGAGTTTTAATTATTATCTCGGCTAATTATAAAAAATTAGAGTTTCATGTGGATCAACACCAGCTTTGGACTATCCTCATCAAAATTTTTAGACTTTTACTAGCCATCGCCAACAGACAGACACACAGAGTAAAACTTTCATTTATTAATACAGATGAATTGTAAAAAATGCAAATGATACCCAGATATTTCTGCAGACCATTAGTTTAAAGGCTGAAGTAAAATTTATGAATTGATTTTGCCATTGATTTTAATAACAAGGAAAGGGGTATTTATTTACAACTTTTCGACATCTGTTTGATAAAAAAAATTTCTTTTTCTAGATGGATGCAACAAGTGATATGTCACGAACTCGGAAACACAAACCAAGGCCTATGCCTTCTGGCACGCTTGATTCTCTTGGGGGTGGTAATATTCTCCGGGCTGACAGTCCTGACACAGTAGAACATAATTTCAGGTCTTTAAAATTGCTTGTTAGTTACCAGGTAAAGTTTAAATCGAAAAAAAAAGCATTTTGGTTAATGGTGGTGGTATATTTTAATGGCTGTAATTTTGTTATTAAAGTAGACTATTAAATAAAACGATAGAATATTCAAGAACTTGAGTTCTTCTACGTTCTAAAAAGTGTTATGTATCTAAAGAAAGTTTTTTCCAGGATGATATCCCTCAGAACATGGTTCTAGTTGCTCGTGAAGCTAAACAAAAACCTTCATCGTCTGGCACTCTCGATCCTATTGGAGGCGGCAATCTCGTCAGAATTGTAGATTCCAATATAGAGACGGAAGTATACAGGTCATTAGAATCACTTCTTGAAAATCAGGTAAACCATGCGAACACTGGTGATGGGACATTTTAATGTAATTCAACTGAGGCTTCGTTATCTCTTAAAATACAGGGTGAGAATAAAATCTTTGCCTGATTACAAAAATGTATTGCGCGAAAAGAAGTATTTTTAGACATTTGTGTTTTTCAAGAAATGGTAACTGCTGTAATCGAGTTTTTTTATGAACACTACTTACCTTAGTAAATTTCAACGTGCGTTAGCTTTGTATCTGGGAGAATGTCAAACCGGCATACCATATCTCGCCACATGCTTTTGAACATTTTTTCTGCAGCATTTCTTTACTTTATCAGGAACAGAATCTTTGCCATACCAGTTCGTGATATTAAAACTTTGATAAGAATTTGAAATCGTACACAACTAAGTCAAAGAATGCTTATAGAGAAATGAAATAAGTGCTTGGAATTCACCGAAATACAAAGCGAACACACATTGAAATTTACGAATGTAATTGGTGCTCATAAAAAAACTCGAATACTGCAGTTATCATTTCTAAAAAATCACATAAGTCTAAACATACTACTGGCACAATACATTTTTGTAATTAGGAAAAAAATTCATATTTACCCTAACTATATTAAAACTGAAATCTAAGAAATTAAAATAATTTTCAAAAGATCTACAAACCTAAAGGATTTTTTTCTTTCAGGACGATACCTATCAGAACATGTTTTCATTATCTCGTAAAGACAAACAAAAACATTCGACATCAGGCACACTTGATTTTGTCGGTGGTGGTCATCATCTCGGAATTGTAGATCCTGATATAGAGACAGAGATTTTTAGGTCGCTAGTGTCACGACTTGAAAATCAGGTAAAGATACAAAACAAATAAAATACTACTGGTGATGGATACTTTGATGCAACTTAATTACGATTTCATTATAAAAAAAAGTAATCGGTTGCAATCGGATGAAATTGGGGAAATTAAAATCATTTTCAAAAACTCTACATACGTAAAGTAAATGTTTCTTTCAGCACGATACCCATCAGAACATGTTCTCATCACCTCGTAAAGAGAAACAAAAGAATTCGGCGTCAGGCACTCTCGATTCTATCGGAGGTGGTCATCTTCTCGGAATTGTAGATCCTGATGTAGAGACAGAGTTTTTTAGGTCACTAGTACCAAGTTTTGAAAATCAGGTAAAGATACAAAACAAATAAAATACTACTGGTGATGGGATACTTTCATACAACATAATTACGTTCATTGCATGGCAAAGCAAAGTACCCAGGTTCAAGTCCTGGTGCCGGCATTTTTCGCTCTGTTGGAATAAAACTCAACTATGATACTTCAACCATTTAATATAATTTACCTAGTTGGAAATACTTTCCTTTGTTCATTAAGAACATAATTACGATTTCATTATGAAGAAAAATAATCTATTGCAATCAGATGAAATTTGGGAAATTAAAATCATTTTCAGAAACTCTACATACCTAAAGTAAATGTTTCTTTTAGCACGATACCCATCAGAACATGTTCTCATTACCTCGTAAAGAGAAACAAAAACATTCGGCATCAGGCACTCTCGATTCTATCGGAGGTGGTCATCTTCTCCGAATTGTAGATCCTGATGTAGAGACAGATATGTTTAGGTCACTAGTACCAAGTTTTGAAAATCAGGTAAAGATACAAAACAAATAAAATAGTAGTGATACTATCATACAACATAATTACGATTTCATTATGAAGAAAAATAATCGATTGAAATCAAATGAAATTTGAGAAATTAAAATCATTTTCAAAAACACTACATACCCAAATAATTTTTCCTTTCAGAATGATACCCTTCAAAACATGTTTTCTTTACCTCGTAAAGAGAAACAAAAGCATTCGGCATCAGGCACTCTTGATTCTATCGGTGGTGGTCATCTTCTCAAAATTGTAGATCCTGATGTAGAGACAGAGATTTTTAGGTCGGTAGTATCACGTCTTAAAAATCCGGTAAAGATACAAAACAAATAAAATACTACTGGTGATGGGATACTTTCATACAACATAATTACGTTCATTGCACGGCAAGCCAAAGTACTCAGGTTCGAGTCCTGGTCCCGGGCATTTTTTCGCTCTGTTGGAATAAAACTCAAATATGATACTTCAACCATTTAATATAATTTAACTAGTTGAAACTACTTTCCTTTGTTCATTAAGAACATAATTACGATTTCATAATGAAGAAAATAATCTATCGCCATCAGATGAAATTTAGGAAATCATAAAATAATATATCTTCTGAAAATTTCTGTCATGCCTACAGGAAATTTCCTTTAAGGGTCATAACCTTCCGTGCAGGGTTTCATTAGCTTGTGAAAATAAGAAAAAAACCTTCGTGGTCAGGCACTTTCTGTCCTATTGGATGTGCAAACCTTGTCATAATTGTAGACCAAGGGTCTTCAACCTTTATACGGTGTTGTTCCGAACCTACATTAAAAAATCGTTTCGCGTATCGAGTCAATTCTGCTAATCACATTCGAATTCAGAATTTGATTCACAGCACGAACAGATTCGATTTCATAAAATAGATACTGGTGATGGAATATTTCAAAACAATTTTACTGTGTGTTTTGAGAAAAGTTATGTGAAGGCATAATATACAAATATGAGGTGAAATTCAGGAAATTTTGATTTATTATATAAATCAAGATATTTTCCCATGCCTAAAGAAGCAATTTTTTCAGGACAATATCCTTCAGCGCACAGTTTTACTTGCCCGTGAAGAAAATCACAAACTTTCATCGTCAGGTAGCCTGGATCCTCTTGGAGGTGGTTACTTCCCCGATTTGTAAATTGTGGTGTCGAAGGAGAATTCTTTGAGTTGCTTTTATCGACAATTAGTTAAAGATTCGAAATCACATTCGAATTCAGAATTTGGTTCACAGCACAATCACATTCCAATTCATAAAATAGGTACAGGTGATGGGATATTTCAAAATAAGTTTACTGTGGATTTTTTTATTATTTTTATTTCTGTGGAATGTTAAGTTGAGGCATAAATTACAAATATGAGGTAAAATTCAGGAGAGTTTGATTTATTTTATACGCTCAGATATTCCCCCCCCCCCCTTAAGCCTAAAGACATTTTTTTTCCAGGACAATAACCTTCAGAACACAGTTTCATTAGCCCGTGAAGAAAAGCAAAAACCTTCATCGTCAGGTACTGTCGATCCTCTTGGAGGTGATAATTTCGTCAGAAGTGTTGATCCTGGAGTAGATGTAGAATTCTTCAGATCCTTCAAGTTACTTCTCAACAATCAGGTAAAGTTTCGATGTAGACAAATTGGTACTGGTGATGGGATATTCAAACAGGATTTATTTGTGGATTTATTATTAAGAAGCATATAAGTGGACGATTAAACTTAAAAATTTAGAATTATGGTGCACGCCGAAGAATTGATCTGACCCTAAGAATACTTTCTTCCAGGATGATAGCACATTTTCATTAAATCGTGAAGACAAGCAAAAAACTTCATCTTCAGGCACTCTCGATTCTATCGGAGGTGGTAACTTCATCAGAATTGCAGATCCCGAATTAGAGACAGATGTTTTCAGCTCCTTAGAATCTTTTAGTGATAGTCAGGTAAACATTCTATATAGATGTAATGCGGTTTGGTGATGGGTTAATCTAACTGAATTGTCGCGCAGAATTATTCTTTAAAATAATTAAAAAATTATGAAAATATAAATTACTATCTACTCCAAACAGTTTTTCACGCGCCCCGAAAACTTCTTTCAGGATAACATGCTTAGGAAAATGGTTTCAGTATCTCGCGAGGACAAACAGAAACCTTCGTCGTCAGGCACTCTTGATCCTATCGGAGGAGGTAACTGTAGAAAACTAATCCATTCATTTCAATCACTTAATATTTTCCACTCAAAGTAAAATAAATAAATAAAGAAAATGATGAAGCACGCAGATAAAAACCCAACGATAATTTTTCTCTCATCTCTTAAAACAAGTGACCTAATTTATGACTCTTAAGTTTCAAGTTTATCAAGCAATAGAGATTTATTACCTCGTTATAATCGTTCTCTTCTAATAATGTGAAATATGTTTATAATTTGTTATTTGTGATTATGCCATTATAAACTTATTACAGAACTAAAACATTTAAAAGGACAATTATTCAACGTCAATTTGTTTCAAAGAAATGATGCAACTTTACTCGTAACTTTCCAAACTTTGTGAAAATGAGTCAGTGTATTACTATCCTTCATTCTGTAAAGTCACAGGAAAAAATGTTTCCTGATGTTAAAATTAATCTAAATGTAAACCTTTTAAAATTTTAAGTAATGTAAAATATAATTTTTAAAATCAATCCAAACGTGAACTTATTTATTCAATGTGAATTGTGCATTAATATAATTTTTTTTTACAAGTCTTATTTCAGCAGTGGTACATCTACACGATTATTCAAGAAGTGTTTATAATAAATTCTCAAATAGTTGAAATATATATAAACCAGTGGATATTTCATAAATTGGATAGACCTTAGAAAAGGTAAGCAATTCCTTTTCTTTCTGCATGTTGAAGACCAGAGTTAATTTTAATTTGAAGAATTTAATATTCTGATGTTACGCGCTTACCTCGTTGGCCTCGCCCCTTCAACAGTAACCTCGTCAGAATTGTAGATCCTGAGTTAGGGACAGATGTTTTCAGCACCTTAGAATCACTTAGTTATAGTCAGGTAAAGATTCAATGTAGTTTAAATACGCTATGGTGATGGTATAATCTAACTCAATTGTCAAGCAGAATTATTCTTTAAAATAATATAAAATTTATGAAAGTATAAATTACTGTCTACTCCAAGCAGTTTTTCATGTGTCCCGAAAACTTCTTCCAGGATAACATGCTTCGGAAAATGGTTTCAGTATCTCGTGAGGACAAACAGAAACCTTCGTCGTCAGGTACACTGGATCCACTTGGAGGTGGTAACCTCGTCAAAATCGTAGATGCTGAGGCAGAGACAGATATTATCAGTTCCTTAGAATCACTTAGTGATAATCAAGTAAATATTCTATGTGTTTAAATGCGCTTTGGTGATGGGATAATCTAACTCAATTGTCAAGCAGAATTATTCTTTAAAATAATATAAAATTTATGAAAGTACAAATTACTGTCTACTCCAAGCAGTTTTTTGTGTGTCCCGAAAACTTCTTCCAGGATAACATGCTTCGGAAAATGGTTTCAGTATCTCGTGAGGACAAACAAAAACCTTCGTCGTCAGGTACACTGGATCCACTTGGAGGTGGTAACCTTGTCAAAATCGTAGATGCTGAGGCAGAGACAGATATTGTCAGTTCCTTAGAATCACTTAGTGATAATCAAGTAAATATTCTATGTGTTTAAATGCGCTTTGGTGATGGGATAATCTAACTCAATTGTCAAGCAGAATTATTCTTTAAAATAATATAAAATTTATGAAAGTATAAATTACTGTCTACTCCAAGCAGTTTTTTGTGTGTCCCGAAAACTTCTTCCAGGATAACATGCTTCGGAAAATGGTTTCAGTATCTCGTGAGGACAAACAGAAACCTTCGTCGTCAGGCACTCTTGATCCTATCGAAGGAGGTAACCTCGTCAGGATTGTAGATCCCGAGTTAGAGACAGAGGTTTTCAGCTCCCTTGAATCCCTTATTGATAATCAGGTAACGATTTTAAATAGGTGCACATTGGTGATGGGATATTATAAAGGAATCATTCATTAATTTCATTATTCAGCTGAATGTTTCTCTTTTTGAATTAATATACAATTAGAAAATCTAAAGAGTTCTATAATCCGACCAATTCTTTCATACCTACCCATCTGTTTTACTCATCATAACCCAAATAATAGATGCCAATCGATGTGACGTCACTATGACGTAAAAATGATGACAAGTGCGACAAGTGGTGAACAAAAAGGTGACATTGGATTCATCACATAATAATTTTCAATTAATCATCATTTATCAACATTCAAAAACAGATTTTAAGAACCTGCCATCATTGCCAAGCTAATGTACATTTACATACATATTTGACCTATTGTTTATCGCCACGTATTTTTAGTGGGTTTGCCATAGTTTGCACAAAAACTTCCAGTTCGAACGTTCTACCCACCATCACTCTCAACCACAACTTAAATATTTCTTGCAGCGAATTAAAACTAAAATTCAGTCACTCACAAATTAAGAAGTAATTCATATACCTTACAGACGTAAGATAAAAAAATTCCCCTTTTCTAAGAACTCTAGAATCAGAAAAGCAAACCATTATTTACAGTACCTAAACGAAAACACTTTCACTTTTTTCCAGGAGGATGTAGATCGAGAGAACAAACCAACTCCAAAATCTCAGTCTTCAGGTACACTTGATCCTATTGGGGGAGATAGCATCTTAAGGGCAGATACTAATGTTGGAGTTTTTAGGACAAAAGAATCATTCGACGACAGCCAGGTAAAGAATCAGATTTAAAGAATTTGAACGTTGGTGATGGGGTTTTTTTCTTCTTCTTTCACTGATTTTTCAGGATTTGTCTTTTAATATAAGCGTATTATCAAAATTTATATACAGGGGGAATTTGTCTTGATCTGCCAAACTAAAGGGGTTGATATAAGAGTCCATAAAACAGCATTTCAACACTGTTCTTTTTCTAACAGTTTCCGGGTTATGGCGGATAGAATGAAATTGCTTTTACGATTTTTTTTTTTACTCTTTCCAAGTATGTGCTTATTTTGCGAAAAGTATTTCAGCAATCTCATAAATTTGGGGCTTTTTCAGACTTTACGCAGACACATTTTTCTTCTATTCGACATAACTTTGAAACGGTTAGAGATAGGACAGGGTTTCTATGGTGTTTTATGTTCCATATGGGCTTTTACATAGGTTCTTCTTCCCCTTTCGTTTGTCAGATTATGTCAAATTCACCCTTATATGTATTTTGCAAATTAAGTGACTGCTTTTTACGACACTTTTGTGGTCAGATATCACCATGTAATACATAATAACATTCTCTCGTGATATGCTTGAAACAATTTAGTCTGATAGCCTTATAAAAGGGTAGACGGTTGCGTGTATATGTGTTGGTGGTGGGGGGGGGATTCAAATGCTATTTGTCGAAATCTCAGATATCAAAACTTTTTTTTCGCACATTGAAACGGGACAATCGCTGGCAGGGCATGGTTATATTCTTATTTTAACAGTTGCAAGCAAGTGTATTTTTTTTCCTGGGGGAAACGCGTCTATCTTTAACACTAAGCTAAGGGGTTATGCCTAAATATATTTTTAAAGAAAAAAACGCACTGGTTTTAACTATCTTTTATTTAACTCAACTTGTTTCACATTTGCATATGTAAAACAAGTACAAGTTTAATAAAAGATGGAATTTTGTAATCGATTTTTCAATCACTTCCAGATACGCTAGAATTATAAAAAAAAATGTACACTGTTTTATTTAACTTGGTTTTTGTATATAAAGAAGGAATTTTTCACTTACTTCTTGATATGCATGCCAGAATTATAAAACTTATGTTCGCATGTTTGTTTTCGATGACAGTACTACATTTTAATACTTAAAACTAATTTTAAATTAATAAATTAATTTTAAGGCTTTTTTCCCGTTAGACATCCACAGGTGTTAAATCGCCAAATAATCTTTATGGTTACAACTGTTTACGAGTTACAGGAACAATGGATGGCAAAGATGGAATTTTGTAATCGATTTCTCACTTACTTTCTGGCAGGCAAGAATTATAAAAAATGTGTAAACATGTTCAATAACAATAGATTTTGTGTTCAATAACAATATATTGGTGTTTTATAACAACACACAGGTGTGTTTCAATATCATAGTTTGATGGCGGATTGACACTTTTTTTATACACTTAATTAATTACTTAATTAATTACAAAATATGCCATCTGGATGCGAAACTATAACAACGGAATATTTTAAGTACTGAAAAGTGGACATTATAAATAAAAAATAAAGAATGTAATATATATATATATTTTAATGCTGTTTTATTTTATTCAACTTTTGAAATTAGTTTCTCAATATTCACGCAGTCCCCTAACAAATTTTCCGTTCAAACTTATTGATACTTTTTTCTTATAAGAAAGAACAATGAAATTTTCTATATAGGATAAATGAAGCATAAAAAATCGAGTGCAAGAGTAAATATATGGGGTTTATAATACAGTGCTGCATATAGTTGCGCAACGCCATTTTACCCAAACCCGACTCGACCCGAAACGCGGGTAAAAGATGGAATTTACGGGTTCGTGTCGGGTATAACCCCCACCCACACGGGACTGTAGTGTGTTCTGAAGCTTTAAAAAATATATATGTTAGACATTTCCTGAAGAAAACAAAATTCTATTAGAAATATTGAAAGTGATCAACATATGATTTTAATGCAAAAGCTGTATTCTGTGAATTTTAGAAAAGGAATTCGAGCCTGCGTTTGATTTTTTCCCTTTTGTTTATGTTTATTAAGAATACTCAAAATACGGATTTCGCAGTCGTAATCCTTCTTCGGCAATATGGATAAAATGCCCAATATCTTAATAACATTTCTTCCCCCACTTTTCTCTTGAATCAGTATTTAAAAAAAGGCGTTTAGAATGGCAACTTCCGAAAAATAAAGTGGATCGAACTGCAACTCTTTGCGTAGTAAGGTCTTATGTGTACATGTACATCACTCATCACATACAGAACACTAAATTTCATAAATCAAGTGATAGTATTAATGACCAAAGAAATTCTGACTGTAACATAAAAACTAAACTCCGCGTTGTTACAACACAGGAAAGATCATAGCCCGCGGCAGAGTTTTTAAAATTTGTAATTTGAATTATCTGCAACATAATTACAATTGAATTGTATGTAATTGGTAATAGTCACACACATTCAAGCACAGAAATTTCGTCAAATAATACGATAGGGAGGGTGGGTTGCTACAGTGCTGCAAGAGTTATGTAATTGTAGCTATAATTAATTACATACATTTAACTTGTAATTACATTGCAGACAATTACAATTGCAAATTTGCTCAACTCCGTTTTCTTGATTACGAACCCTGAGGTGCTATATATTGAACATGGCTCGAACAGGTTGTCAGCCTGACACACAGTGTTGATTTCAGGTGGTGCCCGGGAGGGGGCATTCCTCCTCGGAGCATCGAAATGTCCCCCCGGAAGATTTGGAAATTTATACATTCAATGGTCAAAAAGTGCAATTCCCCCTCCCCCCGGAGCCCCAGAAATCCCTCCCGGAGGAAAAGTGTCTGAATTCAACACTGCTGACACAGTATTCCTCCCCCCCCCCCCCAGTGTTTAGATTCCCAAGCACGATTTGTACTTATTTTAACGACCCCGAACGATTTTCGGACAGCAAAATGCAACTGTCATTTTGAGTGCATCTTTTTATTTATTTTCAGGGCAGACAGAACATGATGCGGCTAGCCCGTGAGGACAAATCCATCCAGAGGTCATCTTCACACGCGCTGGACGGCCTTGGTGGCGGATTGGCCGGACCTTACAGAGGACAGATCTTACAGTCGCATCTCACAGACTCTCTAGATCAGGTAATTGACCATTCGTGTTCGTGTTCACACATACTAACTTTTCGAGCCACCAACATTTAAGTTTGATCCAGACTAGCGTTGCTAGATCCAGTGTCATAAAAGTGGAACAGGGAGACAAATAAAACGGGACGACAGTGGCTTCTATATCGAGAGATAAAATCAGTAAATCCTATGTAAACGGAACTTGTCTATGATGGAATCCTGTCTTAAATGTAAAAGTCCATGGTTTCGACGTAAAGAATACTATACAAATCTACCTGCTAAGGCGAAAAATTTGAATAAAACGGAACCTTTCTCTAGTCACTTGATATTCCGTCTTAGTAGGTTTCACTTTATTAAATAAACACAATAATCTTAGAGAATAAAATTTGTGAATGCGGAATCGCCAGTGAAGAAAACAAAATTCCTTATTAGAGAGGTTTTCGACTGAGCAATTATGATTGTAGAGTATTCTGGAACCATGAATGCTTTACGTATAATACGAGATTTGTTATAGGCAGGTGCCGTTTTTACAGGATTTACTGAATTAATTACAGTAAAACCTGTAAAAACAGAATCGCCAGGAACCAAAACATATTGCGTTTTAGACAAGTTTTCCCTCAAGCAAGTAGATTTCTTTCGACAAGACCATAAAACCTTATAGACAGGTTGCGTTTTAACAATTTACTGCATAATTTTCCACTTGTTGCAAACAAACAAATAACATGATACTAGAAGAAATTAAAAAAAAATCGTACATCATGAAAAATCGGGATTTTTAGCGTCCCATACACTGGTTCCGCGGGACGGATCTTAAAAGCCTTGAAAATTGGGACATCGGGCACACTAGTCAAGATCTATCCGATAGTTTGTTAGATCTTTATCAGCTTGTTTGATATGGTCTTTCTTTTGTCGCACGATAACAAAATGTGACCATAGTGGAAGAGGGTCCCTGATATGTTTACAACCTCCCCTGAATAGAATGTCTTTTGTTATTTTTGAGTGCTTTGCTTCGAAACATTTGAAGAGCAATACATAAAATCTAACCACAAAGTGTGAAAAGAGAGTCCAGAAAAGCCAAGGTTTTTAGTAGTAGATTATCCATTTATAGTAATTGTTTAGTATTAGATTGCAACGCCCCGGTAAACGCTGTTTTTGCATTAGTTAATTCTACCGCATTAGTTGGCAATGTCTCAACTATGGAGATTTTTGCACAAATCATTTATTCTATAATGTTCCGTTCTGCAGGATTAATATCGTGTTTTTCTTTCTGCCGAGAACTGAAAATTTCTGACTTTCACTAAAATTTTAATAATACTCTTAAACATTATAATAACTCATTTTATAAGACTATGATAAGTATAATTTTTTGTTAATTGATCAGCAACAACATCAATCAGGTCTGGAATTGTAGGTGGTGTTTTCCTCATGAGTATTACCGAATCTATGATTTTGAATTGTTGAATTGGCCTGACCTTCGGGTTTTTAATGGTTTTTATTTTAAAAGTTATTGATTAATAGGAACAATCAGAATCATAGTAATACGTGTCGGAATCATAAGAATCAGAATAATTAGAATCAAAATATGTTATTTTGAGGAGATTTAGATTACAGGCATAAATACTTGACTGATTAGATATTTGAGATGGCAGCTAAAATATAAACTGAATTAGGTTTATAATTATATCATATGTAGTCCCTAAACTGGTAGAAGAGACCTATCAACCTATCTCCATGAAAGAATTGATGGTGAGTAGCCGATAGTAGTGAAAAGAAATAAACAGAAGCTTCCGAAAATGACTAAGATGAAATACGAGAGCCTAAAATGGGAAAAAGATTTAGTGGAAAATGACAGAGCAGAATTATAAAAGAGAAAATAGTGCAAGAATTAAATGTGAAAGAAAGTGCAAGAATGACTACAAACCATTTTAAGTGACATAACAAAACTGGTAAAAGAGTTGTAGAAAAGCAAAACCGCAAATAAAGTTTTAATAAGAATCTAATAAACATTGGAAGGAAAAAAATATTAATTAACACAAATGAATGATTACATTTAATTGCAGAAACAATTACGTTTTAGGTAATTTTCATTTAACTGGATATACATCTTCATGCTCAAACTGATAAGACAGCTAAAAAATCTGAAAGATATTCAGGTCTGAAGTTATCAAAAAATACCTGCCATTTTTCACAAACACTCATCTTTACACTCCTAAATTTGTGCATCTTCCATTCATAAACTTACTCATCTTTATATTCATATACTTTCTCACCTTAGCATTCATAAACATACTCACTATCACATTCATAAACATATACACTTCACATTTATGGATATAGACACTTACACACTTATAATTTATTATCATAGAAGAAAGGGCATCTTCATCTACATGTTAATTAACAAGAAGTTAAAAAAAGACTTCTTCACATTCATCTACTAGAGTCAGGGGGAGCGGGGTGCAAAAAGCGTTAAATAGTGATATGCTTGAAACAAAACATAAGAAAGCTAAATCATTGGCAAAACAACAGGAAAAGAGCATCTGCATGTTCGTACACGTCAGGGAAGAGAGGCAACAACAGAAAGCCATAAGTGCCGACTGACTTAACGGGGGGCGATGAGGGCAAATCAGGCAAGCTTTCACCACTAACTTTTAAATGTTATTTTTGTCTTAATTAATCACAGTGATTAAACAGGACAAAACAAATTTAAATCTGTAACAGAAGTAAGCCTGTCTATGCAGAAATCTCTGAAGAGATTACTGTATACTTTAATTTACAGGTTATACAGTTTTGTCCAAAATTATTGAGCGCATTTCATGTTTGAAAAGAAAAAGAACAAAATGAGGTACGCAAATGTTTATTATTTTCTTGGAAAGGCAATTTAAAACATTTTTCCACAAGAACATTTTAAATATTAAATAAGTTCCACACTTCCCGTCTCCTTAAATTGTTGGTTTGGCGCAGCTTGTCCCCAATGGGACCTTGAGCCATAAAACTCTATACAACCAACCAACCTTAAATTGTTGGTGCCAACGTTATATACATTCCATACTTGGTGGACGACGATTTGAGTATTCAAAACGAAAACGTCTCTGAACAATTACAACGGATTTGCTTTCATGGAACCCCAAAACGCACATTGCTTTTTCCTGTACGGTAGCCATTTGCAGACTGACGCAATCAGTAAATTTTCCCCGCGCAGTGTTGTCTGGCCCTCTACCAGGTTTTGTAAAACTTATTTAATGTTTAAAATGTTGTTGTAGAAACTGTTTTAAATTGTCTTTCCAAGAAAACAAAGAATAAATATGTACATACCTCATTTCGTTCTCTTTTTTGTCAAACATGAAATGCGCTCAACAATTTTGGAACAACCCTGTATTATTTTCCTATATTAAGAAACATTTGTCTTTTTAGTGTTGAAAAAGAACTGTTGACATCAGAAATAATATATATGATACAAGAAAGTTTTGTGATCGCTACGTCATACTACTTCTCTAAGGTTTTATGGAACGTATATTAATTTTTTATATTCCAAACATTTATTTCCAGGGAGGCGACATGATGAAGTATTTGGACTCGATATCTGGCAGTGACCTGCTGTCCTCTCTGGATTCGGCAGAAGGGATGGCGGTCCTGAGCGCCCTCAGAAAAACCCACACCAAGTACCCCAAGCGCATGCTCGACAGCGTCAGCGGATGGGCCTTCGGCCAGAGCAAGCGGAACTTTGACGAGATCGACAACGTCGGATTCACGGGATTCGCCAAAAGGAGCCCCCGTTACAGACAGTTGGCGCTCGCCAAAAAGAATTTCGACGAGATCGACAGAGCAGGATTCGAGACCTACAACAAGAGGGACTTCGACGAAATCGACAGGACGGGATTCGAAACGTTCGAGAAGAGGGACAGGAAAGATTAAAACTGAAGGTACTGTTCGACTTTTATTAAGTTGCTATTACCGGCTATCCTAAAATGGACTGACTGATCTTAAAATTCAATAGCTTGTAAACTTTGACAGATATTTAAAAAAAATGTATGATGTCAGGCGTTTTTTTTTACTGCGATTCCCAGTTTTAGTTTCAAATAGCAGAGTTAGATGACGCTGAAAGCAGTAGGCGCTCAATCGGGGCCAAAACTGAAATCATCCTGCACTGATGGGAAGGAAGGAGGTTAAATATATGGAGTGGGTATCATATATTTCTCATAAATGCTTGCAGGAGAGTAATGTATGATGTCATGATTTTTTTAACTGCGATTCCCAGTTTTAGTTTCAAATAGCAGATATAAATGGCACTGACAGCAGTAGGCGATCAATCGGGACCAAAACTGAAATCATCCTGCATTGATGGGAAGGAAGGAGGTTAAACGTATGAAGTGGGTATCATACATTCTTCAGGGCCAATATAATTTTGAATGTTACAAATTTTAAAAAGGACGGTATTTTGAACGTTGTCGTTACACATTTCGATTTCGAAGAAGTCGTTTCCATGGAAATAAGACTTTTCTCTATTGTTGCTCTGACTCTTACGATGATGGAATCATTCCAATTGAGTTCAAAATCCGTCCTTAAGAACAATATTGTATTGGCGAATGAGACTCCCTCCATATATTTAACCTCCTTTCTTCACATCAATGCTGGGTGATTTCTGCTTTTACCTCAATTGAACGTCTATTGCTTTCAGCGCTATCTATTGCTGGTAATTCGAACTAAAATCAGGAATTACTGTATTAAAAAACTCCTGACATCTTACATAACCTTCCTGCAAGAATTTTTTACACATCTGTCACCGTTTGCAAGTTATTGAATTTTAAAATCCGTCAGTCCATTTTAGCACACCCGGTACATTCACGAGTTTTATGGGTAGTTTTTAAGCTAACCTTTTATTTGAACGATTTTTTCGGGAGAAAATCGAGAGTGACAATAATCGGCAATACCCCACAACTTTTTCCCGCACTTCTGAAAGAGTTGTTCATACGGTCAATTTTTCCTCCGATAATCCAATATGAGATAGTCGTTTTCCGACGTCATTTAACAGATTGTTCCACAGAGTTTTCATATCTTCCTTCATTTAATCTTGTCCGGCTTCGATTATCTGTTTAAGTGGCTGCTCCTTCTGGGCTCTCTTACACTCATATTCACCATGTCCTCAACTGCTGGTTTACACAAAAACTACATCATCTATACATCACTGAGGTGCACTACAAGATGTTCACTGTAGATAAGGTGTGCATAGAATTTATCTTTCATTAACAGCGACACACAAAAGAAATCCGTTACGGTACTTTCTAAGAGCATTTATTGTTGGCAGTGGGAAATTGTTGAAAATTAGTGGAGAGAAAATTTTTGGAAATGGGAAAATTTAAATAATAATAACTAGATTTTAGGAAAAGGGAAGAAACTGTACAACTAAAGAAAAAACAGTACAAGGATCGAAGGATGAATGAATGCCGACTGAAAGATGATCGGCAGAGAAAAGAAAAATAAAAAGCAATAAAGCTAATATAAACATTCCTTTATAATTCTTGCAATCAATAAATGATTTTCAAATCACAAACAAAATAATAAGCTAAAATTATAAAATAACAAACATTTTACATAAATCAATAAATTTTATTAAAGAATCATGTTTAAAAATTTATTCGTTAATTACGTATTTATTGGATAATTCTTTCTTTTATAATTTTTTTGCTTAATGCCGCTATTTTAAAATGGTAAAGAAGTTTTGAATTCTACGAAAATTACTTTAAAAGGAAGCCTAAAACATTAAACTGGAGCAGAAGTTAATTTTGAAAACAACATTATATGTTCAAAATACGTTTACGTCAAGAGCAGTTTGGCAGAACTTTTGTATTAAACCGTATAAAAAAACAAATATCTAGGCACAATGAACACAGATTGAAAAGGATTCAATGATTTTTTTTCTCGATTAAAAATATTAAACATTTATTTCATTCTACATTAATTTCGCCATTGTTATAATCGCCTTTTGAATTTAATTGTTTAGTCATTTTACAAGAGAAATTTAATTCAGGAAAGATGTAATTGAAGTCTCATAAAATTAGTCTTTTTTGAACGATACACTTTTGTGGTATTCATTCTTCTACAATACGAAACCTTTCCCCAGACATACAATTTAATTTTGCATTATAAATTTCTTTGAAAGATATTTCTTCAGATATTTGTCCGATTCTTTAGTCAAAGCAGTTTAGTGAAACACACTCGTACATATATAGCGTAGCGTATAGTGATTCGCAATTCACTTTTCCTTATTCTTATGAGAAAGTTATTGCAATCAATATCATTTTTAACCGACTTCCAAAAAAGGAGGTTATACAATTCGTTTGTACATCTATTTTTTTTAGGTGCGTTCGTAATTATATAAATACGTAGCACGTATAGTCGTCGTCTGGTCCGTCCGTCCGCATATAAAAGCGCAAGAACTACCCAACCGATTAGTTTGAAATTTAATATATATTATTGTTGAAGAATTTTGTCGAGTCCTTTCAAATTTTATGAAAATCGAATCAAAACTGAAAAAGATCTTAATAAAAGTTCTCTTTATTCTATTAAATTCTATCGTACGTAATCTATATAATAAAAGCGCAAGTCATGTGACTGAGGAAAACAAATACGAGCAAACCACTTCTTTTTTTATATGCCAGGCGGCCATTTTATTCAAAATTATTTTTTTTAATAAATTTGCATAAAAGTTACATTTTTAGGAAGATCGTTCAAAAAATTGTTTCCTTCAGAGATGAGTTGCATTAAGAAATGCATAGATTCTGATATAACTTGAGTGAGCATTGTGTTAACAGCCGACTAACTCAATCCATTAGAGTAAATAAACACAGGAGATTCATTCATTATGAGTCATAAAAATATTAAACCAGGGAGATAATCATTCGCAAAGCAAGATCTTCCTCGTGAATTTTGCAGTGCTGTCTGGTGTAGAAAAAAAAATTCGCATTTGTAAACGTGGCATACGTAATAATAATAAAAAAACAAGCATCCTCATTTCGCTCCTAGCAGACGACATAATTCATTTCAATGAAATAATAAGGATGATTTTTTTTTACATTTTGAAACTAGTTATAAAACGAACGCACTTGTTCATATGTTACGTTTAACGTACAATTTCCAACTTGTTTTATGTATGTCTGCACACAACTTTTGAACGAGTGTTCTGATTTTCAATTTTATTTTCCGAACACGTACATTGTAAAAAAGGAATTTTTTCCCCCCTTAAACTGCGAAAATATAATATAACCACGTACCGAAACGTACAACAGTCTCTTCCAAATTACCCACGATTCAGAAAAGCGTTCTTTATCCTTGGAAACCTAAAAGAAAACAATGTATTTTCGAGATTTAAAGAAGCATTTATAAAAACAGTTTCTTTTCCTGCCACTGATTTTCGGATACGTTTTCGAGTAGTTTTTATCCGTTTCCTCAAACCATAATATATCTCGATTAAACCTTTTTCAGCTGCGGAAACGAAAAGCGAGAATAGACAAGGGATATCCCACGGCTTCTTTATGTTACTAACACCGACCGTTCCAGGGCTTTAGAATCCGATGGAACATTTCACTTTATATCCCATCAATAACAATTCAATTCCCTTTCAGACTGATTTTTAAAGGCTTGTAAAACATTTTGAGAACTTAGACTATATTCTTGTTCCTCAAACAGCAAGTACTTTTCCTTTTTGCAACTTCTAAATAAATGAAACTTTCCCTTTGAGCTCGAGCCTGGGCTCGGGCTAATACAGTCTCATTTCTATTACACCTACACTGTAAAAAAAATCTGTAATTTTAACAGAAAGATATTGTGTATTTTACAGAAAAAACTGTTTTAAAGAAAAACAGTTTTTTTCTGTAAAAAGGTGGATTCTGTAATATTTACCGAAAAAAGCTGTTTTAATGAAAATATACAGATATTTTCTGTAAATTAAACGGTTTTCCACTGGCGCCAAAATTGACAGTTTTTTTTCTGTCAATTTGAGAATTTTTTTTACAGTGTATACAAAATACGCCAATTCTCGTTAGTCACTGCGATTGGGTTAAATTGGAGACCCGTATAACTTGTCTGTTATACTGTTCAATACTCGATTGATATCCTCAAAAAACTTACAATATTCCTGTCATTGTATATGTGAGATCAAATGATGTAATTTCCATATTTATACACTCTATACAGCAGTGGTTCTCAACCTTTTTTACTTAACGGCACACTAAACCCGTAGTTAAATTACCACGGCACACAAACATTATGATCACAAAAAATTTATATATTAAAAGAATGTGTATCATTTTAATTTTATTTACAAACATCAACAAAATGCCTCATTAGGACAAGAAAAAGAGCAAATATATATATGTATATATTTCTCTTGAATGTACATCCTGTATACAGTTATAGAAATATCTGAGTTTGACCTTTTTTAATTAAAATATTTTCTTTATAAGGTAGAATTTTGGGATAGGCATAATCTTAAATCATCCAATGCGATCATTTATAACATTTCAGGAGGCATAATTTTTTTTCTGGAAGAATTAAATTTATCTGAAGAAGCGAAACCATCTTCACAATTTTCTCATATACAAATAGAGAAATAAACTTCTAAATAATGCAATTTCATAACATTAAACTTAATTTCAAAATAAATTGTATAATATGAATGTCAAAGTATCGATAGTTTCGTGAATTCTTAATAAAATCTTGATACCAGTTGACTGAAAAATTTTGTGGCTTACCTGAGCTAATACTGGCAGCTGGGATGCCAGTATTATACTGTAAAATCAACACTTTTTTTTGCAGTGTAGCTAAATAAAAATACACCAAATCGGCGTCTCTAAAGACGTTTTTTCAGGCAGAAAATAGGAATGATAAATCATATATTAAGCATAGATTATGAAATACATTCCAACACATCGAGAATAATGTAACAAAATTTCATAGATTAATAAGGTGAAAGATGATATCTAAGTAAACAAAGTCAAAGTCAAACCGGACGGGGAGACCTACCTTTCGGCTTAAGCTCAACTAGACACGCCCAATCTAAGTAAACAGTTTAGAAAACATGTAACACGTTTGAAAAACAGTTTTAGTAATTACCATTAATAATCGAAAAAATATCCGATTTTTTTTTTTGTGCAGCCCTGTACGTGCTCAATAGATTTGTATATATGCTACATAGTATGCTAAAATTTAGTTCAGTTAAGAAACGCACAGCACAGTTGAAAACTTCCATTCGGCAATTTCGGTCAATGAACGCTAGTTTACTCGACAACTTTTGTGAATCCCTGTATATCATCTATAGATTTTTTACGCACAAAGTAATATGAAAAAAATCAGTTGTTTAAAAACGCGTGCCACAACTGAAAACGCACTTCCAGCAATTATTGTTCATAGACAGTACTGTACTGAATTATTCTGCGTGTCCCAGTAATTAACGACAAATGCTATGCTGTCCATAATATATAGTAAATATCTTGTAATGCACCTTAGTGATATATATAAATTACAACGTGTTTGAAATATATTAACATCATGAAAATACACCGCAAAAGATTTTTCCCCATAGGCCGTAATGTAACGGAATTCTTTTGAGTGTCCCTGTAAAGGAACTGTAAATGCTACAAACTTTATTTTCGACTCCGAACAGGCCATAGTTAACCTCAATAACATATATCAATTACAGGCAATCCGAGTATGTTTACGCGAATTAGAGCATAGACAGACAGACAGACAAACCGATTTTATAAACACTTTTCAACTTTGTTGTAAGTGTTAAAAAGTCACCGTATCAAATAATAGTAATCAAGTGTTAATAATTTGTCCTTCCATGCATTCAATCAAAGTTAAAATATCGGCACAAACTATTGTCAAAGATTTTTGTCCTGGGGGAAAAGGATTTCCAGCTTAAAACATATTAAGATTTTCAAAATTCAGATTTATTTTTTCTTTCAAATTTGCATTTTGTGCTTGTCTTATCATTGCCAGCTTGAACCGGCAAAATGTAAAAGATCATTCAAACATCATAATTCTTATTAATATTCATGTATCTTAACATATTTCATCTGTCATCTACATTTTTGTTCTCCGGCGATGTCGGGTATATGGGAATGAAATATTTCATTCGAAAAAGTTTTCCCGGTGTAAAAATAATTTGTTTGTTGTCGTTAAAAATCAAAACGAGATATGAGGTAGACAAAAGCAAAACGTAACTCTGACTTTGAAATAAGATATCATTATTTGCTTTATAATCCCTTTAAAGGGGCGGTGGACTTTATATAATATTATTTAAAATAATAATATATAATTATAGTTAAATATTTTTTTATTATTTGTGTTATTTCAACAAAAAAATCTTGAAATAAGTTTTTAGTAAGTATGGATTTAATAATATGTGTAAAAGAAAATCAATTTTCCGGAAATTTAAATTGTTTTAAAGCTCCTAATAAGTTTTTTTAAAAGTCCATCAATCATGTACCAGAAAAAAAAAGGGTACCTTCCTTATTCCTTTTTTTAAGAATTCAGCTAATTTTACTCAAATACTCGTAGGTAAAAAGCGGGGACCCGATTATAGAAGATTCCCAGGGTTCGCCAGACTCTGAATTTGAATGGGAATTTCGAAAAATTAGTCAGCTACCACCAAGTTGGCTTTATTTATAGCAACCTATTTTTGTCACCAAATTTGGCGAACTTTCAGCGAGTATCGCCCAGCGTGGCGAGAAATAGACTCTGGCGGATATTACTATATAATTTTAAGTATGAGAGTAGAAACAATGGTTAGAAAAATTAAAGTATATTTGCAAGAACCATGTTTTCTAAAGGTCATAAATGAAACTTGATTATGCAAAATTAGCCACTCTAGAATTTCAAACTGCTATATATCAGCCATTTTTTTTAAGATAGAGGGGGGAAATGATCCGGGATCCTTGTATCAACGCCAAACACTTAAGGGTAAATAAGTTTGGATTTGAAACTTTTTTTGTTCATCTTTTTTAATTTGAAATCTTTAAGGGGTCGTTTTTTTGAAGCAATGTGACGGATAAAGCTGGCCAACAAACTTTCTCGAAACCTTGGTAAGTTCTGTACACATGCTCACTCACCTCCAAATCGGTTCATAAATACGAGTACTAGACACGTTTGATAAAAAAGAAAGATATATACATATATATATGTGCTGTGCTACAGTTCCACAAATAATTCATTAATTCATTTTTTTTCTCTCTCTCCAATTTGTTGTGTCCTATCTTGGTCATACATTTTTTTTTATTCTACATTTTCATCGATATTATTCAAACAAGTATGTATTCGTATTTAAATTTTTGATTTTTGCTCCGCCATTTGTGTTTCATGTTTTTGTGTTGTCTTTTAACGGTTATATATACACTGAGTGGCCAAAAAATTAGAGACACCCTTTATTTGAAAGTAAACCAGTCCGACAGTGGCGTAGAATGACGTAACAACGCAAAGTTGCTTATACAAAGAACTCTTAGCTTCGTAGGGCGTAGTTATCACGGAAGTTACTGTAAAAATAAATAAGACGGAATATTTGAGTGACTTTGAACAGGGGTTGGTCGCCGGTGGAAGGAGAGCTGGTGCCAGTATCTCATCCAACAGTATCTTTAGTGTTTAGAGAGTGGCAGTTGAGAAAAAAAACTTCAAGCGATAAGGGCTATTCTGGTCGAAAAAGGCTGGTGAACGAGAGAGGTGAAAAGTGAGTAGTATGCATAGCCCTCAGGAACAGAACGGCAACAACACAATAAATTACAGCTGAAATCAATGCAGGTGCACCACAAAGCATATCCCAACGCACAACAAGACGAACTTTGCAAAGGATGGGCTTCAGCAGCAGGAGGGCATCAAGAGTGACTTTGCTATCACAGAAAAATAGGAAAAAGCGCCTGTTGTGGGCAAAGAAACGACGAAATTGGTCACTTGGGGACTGGAAAAAAGTAGCCTGATCCGATAGATCTCGTGTCCTGCTCCATCATGCAGATGGCAGGATCAGAATATGTCACAAACAGCATGAATTCATGGACCCCTCCTGCCAAATAACAATTCTTCAGGCTGGTGGTGGTAGAATTATGGTGTGGAAAATGTTTTCCTGGTGTACAATGGCCCCTTGATATCTGTGGACACAACTATGAACAGTACAGCTTTCCTCAACATCGTTGTCAATCACGTGCACACATTTATGGCTATAATATTCCCTTATGGAGAAGGTCACTTTCAGTAGGACAATGCACCTTGCTGACGTGCTCGATAGGTCTTAAATTGTTTTGAGGAACATCAATCAGAGTTAAACCTGCATGGCCAGCTCAGTCCCCTGAATTCAATCCTGTTGAGCATTTGTGGGACGAAATCGAAAGAGCACTTCAAAGTTTGGAAAAGCCACCATCCAATCTGACCCAACGCAGCTGCCATTATGTCAGCATGGGCCAACATTCCTCTGCAACGGTATTAGCAACTTGTTGAGTCTATGCCAAGAAGAATATCGGCTGTGATCAGAGCTAAAGGCGGATTAACTCGTTATTAGAGGGTGTCTCTAAGGTCTTGGCCACTCAGTGTATATATATACATATATATAACACCTTTAAATTCAAAATACAGCAAACAAGTTCTTGCAACAGATCTAACCAAATCTCCAATTGAAGGATAGGTAATTATAAAGTATATACAGAATACTATTAAGTTAATAAATAATTAACAAATTTAAACATCAAATTACCGAAGCTCCAATTCAGAGACTGCACGCAGCCAAACATACATAATAGTTTTAAAGTAAAATAAAAAAAATAAATATATAAAATGATAAAAGATGCCTTATAAATAGAACAAATGTAGCCCAATAATGGAATTTGGATATCAAATGATATTAAAAACGGAATTCGAAAAGAAGAGACACATGTGCAATTCATAATCATCAGTTTGGCTGCACATATAAAAAGATAATGCAATATTTCATAAAATATACGGGCAAATTTGCTAAGAACAGTATATTTCTGCCAAAAATATTGAATTAATAGAAGTAAACGACTGAAAGGAAAAAAGGAAAGATAGATAATAAAACAAAATTACTCACAAACCAAGCACACGATGCTAACCCATCATACTAACACCATTTGAATTGAGCACATGAGATTGCATAAAAGTATGACCATAGCTACAGTTAATTTAAATTGAGACATTAATAAAAGAAAGAAAAACATAAAATATATTAGACAGAAATTATTAGAAATAAACACACAGTAAACTAGAATAAAGCCATATTTAATTTTGAGAAAAACAATTATCTAAAAGAATTGCATATTTATTATCTAGCAAAAAAATAGAACAGAACTATACCGCCCTGTATAGTCCAATAAAATATTATTAGTCTAAAAAGATTTGATATTTGTTTCGTTACACGCTCTCTAAGTGAAAATTTTGACACATTTCTGAAGTTCTTCCAAAATCAACCGAGCAGCATTTTCAAATTTCAAAAAATATTTTTCAGCGCTCGCATTTTGCAATATGTTTCTGAATCGGGCATTTTTAATGGATATACTGCGGAAAACGTCAGAAAACATTTGGAATTGAACTTTAATATTCCCCAAAAATTTTATATGCCACAGGTGTCGTGTTTTTCTTTTTTCCTCTCTGTCTTCAACAGAAAAAAAAAAGCTTTATTTTTTTAAACAAAAATTTTTTAAGAGTAAAATAAATATTTATCTTATTAAATTAATTCCAATTAAATGTTCTTTATATTAATTATATTAAATGAATTCCAAAGAAAGGTACTTTATATTCATTTTTTAAATGAATTCTAATTTTAAAAAACTTTACATCAATTCTATTAAGTAAAGTCCTAATTCTATTAAATTAAGTCCAATGAAAGGTTCTTTATCTTAATTTTATTAAATAAAGTCCGATTAAAAGTGCTTTATTAATATAATATATATATATATATATATATATATATATATATATAATAAAGTATAAATATGGAATAATAATAATAATTAACACAATATATATCTATTAATTAAGCCCAATTAAAAGTACTTTATATTAACTCTATTAAATGAAGTCCAATTAAAGGTAGGGGAGATGGGGGATGAATGGGACATTTTCACAAAAACATTTATTTAAGTTATTGTCAATATTATATATCACATGTTTTACATTAAGTGTTTGACTACATCTTATGCACAATATTTGTTCACGGTTATTATTATACAGAAATATAAAGGAAATTAAAAAAAAAACGTTCTTCTATGTCCTAATCATCCCCACAGCAGGGATGAATGGGACGCAAACATTTTCCTCCCCGTATTCAATGTTAAGGTCTAAAAGCTGACAAAAATGCCTCCTTGGCAAAAGCTGAGAGATTATAAATTGTAATATGATCTCCAGGATTATTTGTTAGCCAATCATCTTGGACTCATCTCAGCTTTGCCTTAAAAGGTCCGTAAACAGAAGCATTCAATGGCTGAAGACGATGGCTACAATGAGGATGAAATGTTAAAAGAATAATTACCATAAAGTATTAATTTATCAACCTATATAATATTATTTAGTTAATAAATATATTTTTCAGCATCCTCTAGGGATGAATGAGACAGTTCCATTCATCCCATTTGAAATGTCCCAATCATCCCCATGATGCATATATTCAATTGTCAGTCATTTTGTCTCAAAAATTATTTTGTCACAATGGTTAATATGCATTCATTTTAATTACCAATATTGAGCCTTGAAATAAAAAACTACAACATATCTTAATTGTTTATATTGCATAAGATATTTAAGTAACTTCAATTGTTAAAAAAAATTACTTTTAAGCAGAGTTTTCAGGAATTGCAAATTTGAAGAAAACTGAAAACAGCCATGTGCTCTTGCTTTTGGTTCTGAAGCACACTATGGTAGTGGAATCTATGAGGATAGGAAGCAACTAAAAAGAAAAGTTTATTGCCTGAAATATTGAGAACGTCCTATCCATCCCTTGTCCCATTCATCCCCCATCTCCCCTACTTTATATTAATTCTATTAAATGAAGTCCATCGAAAGCTACTTTATATTAAATCTATTAAATGAAGTCCAATGAAAGGTACTTTTTATATATTTCATTGAACGAAGTCCAATGAAAGGTGTTTTATATTAACACTATTAAATGAAGTCCAATGAAAGGTAGTAAGTTGGAAATTCAAGGTCAGCATTATCCAGTGATACTCAGCCTTTGCTACTCAGAGATATGCAACATTTCGCGTGTGGTAGGTCGAACTTGACGTTAAGAAGGCATTTGACGGATTGTGAAAAATGGCGTTTAAGTGGGAGAATGGAAGTAGGACAGTCAGCTTGCAAATCTGTAAATCTTGAATTTCGGTCAGAGGGGTCCACACACCTTATAAAATATTTCTAGATATTTCTGTCAAGTTGCAAAAAATACCATATACTTTTCCTACCCCACATTATATCATATTTCTTAAACAGTTAACTCCCATTGGTGCGGACATGCAAAGGAAGGCTATTTTTGTCCACACTAACCGGTCCGCATTAAACGATATAAACATGTGAATGGTGTAAAATTATCCCTTTCGCTGAATAAATTGAATTCAGTTTTTGTCAGAAATGAAATAGTTTACCGACTTAATGATAAATAAGCGAATATTTCTTTAATTTAGTGTTTTTATTTAAAAATCAAGTTAGTGACAATTTCTTAATACAAAAGAATAAATTTATTAGAACAAACAAAATAAGAAAAGAAATTGACGTACAGTAGAATTCCAATTATCCGAATCAATTGGGACCGGACCCCATTCGGATAATCAAAAATTCGGATAATTGGATTTTTTCCGAAAAAAGGATCTATTTTAATTAATTACTGTGTGTATGTTGAAAATGGAAGAAAAAAACTATTTAAAAAAAAGGGAGCTTTTAATTAATTAAATGAAAAGGCAACACTTTTACATGTTAAGCGTACTTACAAGTGCTATACATTAGTACATTATGTACGTACCGTACTGCAAATGAAAGTCATTGCATGCTGAGTATCTCTGTTAAAGTAAGCTGTTTGGCAGTCTTCATTCGTTTTCGGGCAGCCAAGTCACGCATCCGCTTGACAGTGAGAAGTTGCATGTGATCACACTCGGGCTGATGCTCCATCCACTTCAACTTAGTTTCAAGGCCGGCAAATGCTTCACTAGCTGATGGTGCATGTCTGCTTCAACTTCGACATTAAGGTCATTTTATTCCTCGAAACTTTTTTCTCTCACCCTTTCAATAAGTTGATCATCATTTAGAATTTGGAACCGAAGATCTGACGAATCACACACCATCCACTCTCCTATATCTTCAAGACTAACTTCTGAACATCCAGGAATTCCAGGAACATTCTGAACATCCAGGTTTCTGAATTCCTCAAGTGGCACGTCATCCTCATCTTCTCCTGTCTGTTCCGCGGAGGGAAGGACAATTGCGCGCGTAGACAGAATCATTTTTTGCGAATCGTTCGTCGAATCGTAGTACGTTTCCGTCTTAATTTTGTTTCTGAAATTCTGAAAACGATTCGGATAATCAGCGATTCGGATAGTCGGAGTCCGGATAATTGGAGTTCTACTGTACTTATATAATTTAATTAAAGTAGCCTCTCTCTTTTCTTTGCGTTACTCGAACAAATGATATTTTTTCCATATCATTTTCCAGTTTTGTAACATAATCAAAAATTTGATCTGTTATGTCCCATTTTGATATGTAATACAGGCAAACAGAGATTAGTAATTTTTGAACATTTCACGTTTTTAACGATAAGAAATTTTCCTTCTCTACATTATTGTCACAAGCAAGATCTCGATCTCTCAATAACCAAAATCACATCAAAGTTGTTTTTAGAAAAAGTTTTCATTCTCTTCATTAATGTCACAAGCAATTTCTTGATCTCTCAATAACCAAAATTACATCAAAGTTGTTTTTGGAAAAAAGTTTTACTTCTCTTCGTTATTGTCACAGGCCATTTCTTTATCTCTCAATAACCAAAATTACATCAAAGTTGTTTTTGGAAAAAAGTTTTCCTTATTTTCATTATTGTCACAGGCAATTTCTTGATCTCCCAATGACTAAAATTACATCAAAGTTGTTTTTGGAAGAAAGTTTTCCATCCCTTCATTATTGTCACAGGCAATTTCCAAAATTACATCAAAGTTGTTTTTGGAAAATAAGGTTTCCTTCTCTTCGCCTTCACTATTTTCACAGGCAATTTCTTGATCACTCAATAACCAAAATTACATCAAAGTTGTTTTTGGAAAATAAGGTTTCCTTCTCTTCGCCTTCACTATTTTCACAGGCAATTTCTTGATCACTCAATAACCAAAATTACATCAAAGTTGTTTTTGGAAAAAAGTTTTCCTTGTTTTCATTATTGTCAAAGGCAATTTCTTGATCTCTCAATAATCAAAATTACATCAAAGTTGATTCTGGAAAAAGTTTTCCTTCACTTCATTATTGTCACAGATAATTTCTAAATCTCTCAATAATCAAAATTACATCAAAGTTGATTTTGGAAAAAGTTTTCCTTCACATCATTATTGTCACAGATAATTTCTAAATCTCTCAATAACCAAAATTACATCAAAGTTGTTTTTGGAAAAAAGTTTTTCTTATTTTCATTATTGTCACAGGCAATTTCTCGATCTCCCAATGACTAAAATTACATCAAAGTTGTTTTTGGAAAAAGTTTTCCTTCCCTTCATTATTGTCACAGGCAATTTCTTGATACATCAATAACCAAAATTACATAAAAGTTGTCGTGGGGAAAAAGTTTTCTTTTCCTTCATTATTATCACAGTTAATTTCTTGATCTGTAAGACCAAAATTACATCAAAGTTGTTTTTGGAAAAAAGTTTTCCTTATTTTCATTATTGTCACAGACAATTTCTCGATCTGTCAATAACCAAAATTACATCAAAGTTGTTTTTGGAAGAACGTTTTCCTTCTCTTTACTGTTGTCACAGACAATTTCTTATAATCTTTCAATAACCAAAATGACATCAAAGTTGTTTTTGGAAAAAGTTTTCACTCTCGTCATTATTGTCACAGGCAATTCCTTGATCTCTCAATAACCAAAATTACATCAAAGTTTTTTTTTCCTTCATTATTGTCACAGGCAATTTCTTGATCTGTCAATAACCAAAATTACATCAAAGTTGTTTTTGGAAAAAAGTTTTCCTTCTCTTCATTATTGTCACAGGCCATTTCTTGATCTCTCAATAACCAAAATTACATCAAAGTTGTTTTTGGAAAAAAGTTTTCCTTCTCTTCATTATTGTCACAGGCCATTTCTTGATCTCTCAATAACCAAAATTACATCAAAGTTGTTTTTGGAAAAAGTTTTCCTTCCCTTCATTATTGTCACAGGCAATTTTTTGATACCTCAATAACCAAAATTACATAAAAGTTGTCGTGGGGAAAAAGTTTTCTTTTCCTTCATTATTGCCACAGTCAATTTCTTGATCTGTCAATAACCAAAATTACATCAAAGTTGTTTTTGGAAGAACGTTTTCCTTATCTTCATTATTTTCACAGGCCATTTCTTGATCTCTCAATAACCAAAATTACATCAAAGTTGTTTTTGGAAAAAAGTTTTCCTTATTTTCATTATTGTCACAGGCAATTTCTCGATCTCCCAATGACTAAAATTACATCAAACTTGTTTTTGGAAAAAGTTTTCCTTCCCTTCATTATTGTCACAGGCAATTTCTTGATACCTCAATAACCAAAATTACATAAAAGTTGTCGTGGGGAAAAAGTTTTCTTTTCCTTCATTATTGCCACAGTCAATTTCTTGATCTGTCAATAACCAAAATTACATCAAAGTTGTTTTTGGAAGAACGTTTTCCTTATCTTCATTATTTTCACAGGCCATTTCTTGATCTCTCAATAACCAAAATTACATCAAAGTTGTTTTTGGAAAAAAGTTTTCCTTATTTTCATTATTGTCACAGGCAATTTCTCGATCTCCCAATGACTAAAATTACATCAAAGTTGTTTTTGGAAAAAGTTTTCCTTCCCTTCATTATTGTCACAGGCAATTTCTTGATACCTCAATAACCAAAATTACATAAAAGTTGTCGTAGGGAAAAAGTTTTCTTTTCCTTCATTATTGCCACAGTCAATTTCTTGATCTGTCAATAACCAAAATTACATCAAAGTTGTTTTTGGAAGAACGTTTTCCTTCTCTTCACTGTTGTCACAGACAATTTCTTATAATCTTTCAATAACCAAAATGACATCAAAGTTGTTTTTGGAAAAAGTTTTCACTCTCGTCATTATTGTCACAGGCAATTCCTTGATCTCTCAATAACCAAAATTACATCAAAGTTTTTTTTCCTTCATTATTGTCACAGGCAATTTCTTGATCTGTCAATAACCAAAATTACATCAAAGTTGTTTTTGGAAAAAAGTTTTCCTTCTCTTCATTATTGTCACAGGCCATTTCTTGATCTCTCAATAACCAAAATTACATCAAAGTTGTTTTTGGAAAAAAGTTTTCCTTCGCTTCATTATTTTCACAGGCCATTTCTTGATCTCTCAATAACCAAAATTACATCAAAGTTGTTTTTGGAAAAAGTTTTCCTTCCCTTCATTATTGTCACAGGCAATTTCTTGATACCTCAATAACCAAAATTACATAAAAGTTGTCGTGGGGAAAAAGTTTTCTTTTCCTTCATTATTGCCACAGGCCATTTCTTGATCTCTCAATAACCAAAATTACATCAAAGTTGTTTTTGGAAAAAAGTTTTCCTTCTCTTCATTATTTTCACAGGCCATTTCTTGATCTCTCAATAACCAAAATTACATCAAAGTTGTTTTTGGAAAAAAGTTTTCCTTATTTTCATTATTGTCACAGGCAATTTCTCGATCTCCCAATGACTAAAATTACATCAAAGTTGTTTTTGGAAAAAGTTTTCCTTCCCTTCATTATTGTCACTGGCAATTTCTTGATACCTCAATAACCAAAATTACATAAAAGTTGTCGTGGGGAAAAAGTTTTCTTTTCCTTCATTATTGCCACAGTCAATTTCTTGATCTGTCAATAACCAAAATTACATCAAAGTTGTTTTTGGAAGAACGTTTTCCTTCTCTTCACTGTTGTCACAGACAATTTCTTATAATCTTTCAATAACCAAAATGACATCAAAGTTGTTTTTGGAAAAAGTTTTCACTCTCGTCATTATTGTCACAGGCAATTCCTTGATCTCTCAATAACCAAAATTACATCAAAGTTTTTTTTTCCTTCATTATTGTCACAGGCAATTTCTTGATCTGTCAATAACCAAAATTACATCAAAGTTGTTTTTGGAAAAAAGTTTTCCTTCTCTTCATTATTTTCACAGGCCATTTCTTGATCTCTCAATAACCAAAATTACATCAAAGTTGTTTTTGGAAAAAGTTTTCCTTCCCTTCATTATTGTCACAGGCAATTTCTTGATACCTCAATAACCAAAATTACATAAAAGTTGTCGTAGGGAAAAAGTTTTCTTTTCCTTCATTATTGCCACAGTCAATTTCTTGATCTGTCAATAACCAAAATTACATCAAAGTTGTTTTTGGAAGAACGTTTTCCTTCTCTTCACTGTTGTCACAGACAATTTCTTATAATCTTTCAATAACCAAAATGACATCAAAGTTGTTTTTGGAAAAAGTTTTCACTCTCGTCATTATTGTCACAGGCAATTCCTTGATCTCTCAATAACCAAAATTACATCAAAGTTTTTTTTTTCCTTCATTATTGTCACAGGCAATTTCTTGATATCTCAATAACCAAAACTACATAAAAGTTGTTTTTGGACAAAAGTTTTCCTTCCCTTCGCTATTGTCACAGGCAACCGGAAATACGTCTTAAATTAGACGCATTAATGAGAATTCACCGTATCATGATTTAATTTTACTTTTTACTGAAATAGGATATCTTGCATTTTTAAAATATGTCAGGCATGACAAAATAAAGATCTTGTAGAAGTTCCATTTTTTTTTACACTCAACTTATTTAACTAAACTTGGTTTTTGTGTGTAAAGATGGAATTTCAATATCGATTTTTCACTCAATTCCTGATAGGCTAGAAGTATATAAAAATATAGATATATATGTTAACAGGTATGTTTAAACATGACAATACAACATTTTAATATTTTTAGACCTTATTTACAAATTAACTTAATTTTAAGGCATTTGTCATTTTAGCCGCCACAGGTGATCAATTGCCAAATATTTATGAGGGTTACAATTGTATACGATTTACAACAACAATATATTTAAAATATGCTCGCCGAAATAGGACACATGACTGTGAAACTGCCACGATTCAATTTTAAATACTAAAAAGAAAGAAATAATACATAAATAAAAATTCATTAAAAAATACACTTTAATTGACTAATAGTTTCAATGTAGAATTAATTAAATTGTAACGATACGTTGCCAAATCAATTTAGAAATCCTAAAAAGATAGTTTAAATAAGATTTGCCTTTCTTCCCGGTTAGTGTGTCTTTAAAACGAAACGGAACAAATATCATATATATATATTTTAATACATTCATGAGCTAGCGCTTTCTATCAAGCGTTAGACAAATAGGTGAATTTTCGGGTTTGATACCCATGTCATATTCATGTATTTTATCGGAAATTTTTTTGTGAAAAACATGAATTGCAGATGAGACGTGATTTTCAAGATAAACATTAAATGGTTAAAAAATGTTGTTTTCTTTAAAAAAAAAAAAAAAAAAAAAAAAAAAAAAAAAACTATTTATTAGCTGCAAAACCATTATATTATACATGAGTTTTATACCCTTCCTTTAATTTTTTCGTCATGGTATAGTAACAAGCAAAAATATTAAAATTCAAAGGAAAAAAAAAACATTATTATTATTATTTTTTTATCATCTTCTACTTTTGTATTGAAAACCACACGTTTGACACATTTCGAAGTTCTTCAAAGCTCCAGTGTACAAGTGTTCAGATGGTATATTTTAATTTTCTGGCATTTTTCTTCCCACTTACAGAAGGGCTACTTTTGCAATAACTTTGATGTCGAGTCAACATTTTTCGTTCAGCAAAATTTCGCATAGAAGTTTCGTAAATGCATCTGATATAGAACATTTATGCTAGGCATTAAATTTCAAACTATAAGTATGTCAAGAGACTTTAAGAGGTAACGTTTGAAGTTTTCTTTTAATATTCGAATATCAATAATCCCTTTTTTAGTGTATTATTAAATCGTTTTATGAAGGAAAATGATTTAACGGAGACAAAAAATCCAACTCTTATGGTGATACTGGAAAAAAAAATATTATTATTATTATTATAATTTAAGAAAACTAGGGGACAACTTGGGCTTCTCGGGTTACAGAACATTATGCAAAACCACTTTTAGGCAGCTTTCATTAAAAAAAGTTACCTATTGCAATTGTTCGGAGGAAAGCAATTCCAAAAAAATTTCGTATATTTTCACCGATCATGACCCCCAGACCCCAAAACCACCCTCTGTTCAAATGTTGATTTATATATATATGTATATATATATATATATATATATCCATATATATCCATATATCCATATATATATATGACATTTGTCATGCTGTAACTCTCTTATTTATGAACCGATTTGATTATGAAAGAGTATGTGTGTAGGACATACTAAGGTCTCGACAGCATTCGTTGGCCAGCTTCATCCGCCATCTTGTTTCAAAATGGCGGCCAGTTAATTTTTTTTTTTTTTTTCCTTTTTCTGGTTTTTTTTTTTTTTTTTTTTTTTTTTTTTTGTAAGAACATGTGCCGGTATACCTATCAAATGTAGAATGTCATTCTTCAAACTTCTTAAAAATATTTCCTGTTAAAAAAAAAATCGAATAAATGAAATGTTTTATTTGTTTATACATTCATCACGAAACTTATTCTGGTATTTTAGTTATTTTTGCCTCTTTTTTTAATCTTCGCCAAACGCATTATATTTGTTTCAAACAATAACGAAAAACATCTCAGTTGAAATCCGTGAATAATCCCAGTATTTTTTATTTTATTCTGGTCCATGGAAATAAAAGTAATGAAATATATTAAGCTTTACGTGTTATGTTTTGAAACATATAATCCGTGTTATAATATACGGAACTTGTCAAATGCAGATTTCATATCGAATTTTACATACATGCCAAGAGAATGAAGGGTTTTTTTTCAACTCAGAAAATGTTTTGAAGACTTATGAGACTTTTTCTTCAAATGCCTGCAATACATGTCATATCAACATGGTTTCTGATTTTATTTTTATTAGAATCTGTGATTTAAATTTGCATTTAAGTATATGCTGAATCGATGAAATAAAATGTATTTAATAATGTATTTAAAGCATTTAATAGTGTTATTAAATTAACTGTGTCCATGGACAAAAAATTATTAAATCGATAGCTGTCAATAAGTGCAATAAAATTTTTCAGCAATTTATTGCGTCGCATATTGTTTTCTTATTCTGCACAGAATAACTATTTTTATTTTTATTCTTATTATTATCCTATTATTATTATTATTATTATTATTATTATTATTATTATTATTGGTAATCTTTATTTGTTTAAGCATATGTTTTCCGAAAAACCAAAGCTCTTGGTTTTCGATTGACAATTGTACTAATGAGAAGTTTGTATAGAACTTGAAACGCTTTACTGTAATTGATTTTATTATGTGATATTAATGTTTTGTTTTTCAGCTTTATTAAATTTCTGGTTTTAAATGTCTTTTTAATTAAAAAAAAAATGAGTTTAAGCATATTTATAATGATCTAAAATATTATTTTTTGGAAAATGTGCCTAAACAAAATGTTTGAAAGTTGCTATTTGAGTAAATAAAACAATCTTTATTTAAGAAAATCAATTTAAAATTATCAATATTTTTTTAAAGAAAATAAAACATTACTTGATTCCAAATTTTAAAGATTCTTGGAGAAAATTTAAATATCCACTGTCTTCTCTCTGCTAAAAGTTCGTCATATATTAAAAAGTTGTGTAGATTCTGTCCCAAATACAATCTAACATATTTTAGCACTCACAAGGAAGGCCTCCTTAAATCGTACACTCAAAAGATTTTGAAAAAAAAAAAAGGCTATCTACTTATGTATTTAATAAGGGATCAGTCAAGTTTAGCTGAGGAATCCCAGTAGAAAATATGTAAAAAAATAAAATACTTTCGAGTATGTGGCGCGAAAAATCGAACGCACCACGTGATTTGGCCAGCAACACGTTTCCTCGCCAAATGTAAGCGATTTTGATGCATTTGGAAATTGCTTGTTAAATAAGTGCTTAAGAGCCTACACCAGCCACGCGAAGAAACGTTCAAGCTAATGTTAAGTCTGAGAAGGTTCTTAGCAGATATCTCACTCGCATTTTAATGTTTTTTAAATGATTTTTTTTTTTTTTTTTTTTTTTTTTTTGGCATAGAATAGCTGAGGTTGATCTCTACATTGTTAGCTTTTACTTTTTTGATTTTGGTTACAGTTTTTTTTTTCCATAAGCGGTCATTTTTAATTTTGGAACCGGTTGGAGCAGGTTCTGAAAGTGAAAGTATCCTTATATAAAAATAACTGGAACCAAAATTGAAAAAGTAAAAACTAACAACGTTAGAGATCGACCTCAGCTATCCTATGCAAAAAAATCATTTAAAAAATATTAAAATGCGAGCGAGAAATCTGCCAATAGGCTCTTAAATGAGCAGTACTTGTGAAAGTAAACTTAATAAATTGTTTATTTAAATTTGCATAGTTTCGCCGGTTGAATAAGTTTGGAGTGTATTTTAAACATAAATTCCGGATTAAGAACGCTGTCGTTATACATTTCGATATCGAAGAAACCGTTATTTCCATGGCAACAACGATTTTCTCTTGTTGTTTCCGACACTAACAATACCTAAGTCGCATTAACAGTGCTCAGAATCGGACATTAATTTTGAGTTTGAAACAATTTTTATCCATTTAAATTTTGTTCTAAACCATATAATTTCATCTTTAAATTTCTTTATATATGCATATAAACAAATCATAAAATTTTATATGTATATGACAGATCTGTAGTTATTTAAATGTATTTATTTAAGTTAAACTGATTTAAACTAGTTTAGTACGAAGGATAGAAATACTTTTTCCTTAAGGGTGTATTCAAATCCAAACTGCTTATTTTGAGACACATTCGTAAATTCATTTTTGTTCTAAAATGCATCCAATTGGCAGGTTCTCTTATTCAGAAACTTTATAATGTCCCCACTGTCTCGATTTTTTGATAAAGGCAGAATATATATTTTTTAAAATGCTGTCAAAGTGGACATTTTGAACCGAATTTCGAGAAGCGATAGCGCTGGAAACAAAAAAAAAATGATCGTACTGTGAAAATAATTGTCTGTAAATCAATTTCTAATTAATTGAACGAAAAATAAAAACATGGGGCCCTTATAAATGTCTTTATAAATCACGACACCAAGTTTCCTGATGTTACTTTTAAAAATGAGTCTGGGAATGTGTCTCAAAATTTTGAGTTGTTGAGCGTGGAAAAATATATATATATTTTTTTTAATACCGCCTTAAAGAGTATTTAGCATAAACACGTATTTTTTTTTTCATTGTGTCGCTAACCGGCGATAAATCACAAATATATGTAACTATTTTTTTACGGACGATGTATAGAGATTCCGCCGGAAATTTATTTATAAACATATACACCCTCAAAAGGGCTATGCCGTAATTTTTTCAAAAAAAATTTGCGCGTATTGAGAACTTCCTTGTCAGACAAAAAACAACTTATTGTAGGGACTTTAATCTCACAACGTTGAGATGTTACTGCCATTAAAATTATATCACTGAAAAATGAAGAAATAAATCTACCTTTTTCATAAAACAAAGTTTATAACAATTACATCATAATGACGCGACTTTCGAAGCATTTCATTCCACTGTTGTTGATATTAAAGCACATAATTTATGAAACGTTTTTACATAAAATTCTTAAAAATGGTTTAAAAATAATGTAAAATTATCGTTACCTCACATTTTTTAAGCAATTGTATAAAAAATATGTTATTACAAATTCAATTTTCACGCAGGCGGAGCCGCGGGTAAGAAATAGTTTTGAGCAAAACAAAGATGCATTATAAAATTCTTTTAATTTACAACGGAAGTTATTGTTGCCATAATTCTATAACAAAATACTTCTTGAAAAGACAAAATAAAATAAGTGGAATAGTCCGCGTAAACAATGAAACAATAGAATAAATCTATATGATTAAGTCACTTTTCGTTGTCGTAAATACATTAGAAATTGAAAAAAAAAGTGTTAATTGAAAAATTTCTTATACACATAGTACCAATTAGCAAGCATTTGTTATTTATGGATATAACTGCTATGTTTATGTAAAATGCTTCGAGAAAGAAACGCTATTACTTTGTTAAATTAAATTTCATTGTTTAAAAAAAAATAATTGTTTTGTTTTAGAAAAACATATATCGTTTCAACGGAAATATATTTTCCCTTGATTTTGTTTTTATAGGCCAATATAATGAAAAAAATGCAAGCGATAATTCAGATTCCTGATCAATGAAATAGGAAAAAAAACTGTTTTATTATAATTTATGTAACAAAAAGTGCGACTTTATCTCTAAAATTATTCTTCTGACTTGTAAAATCAAAATGAGGATCTAACAGAAGCGAAAACGAAATGGATTAAACCACTTGGTATTCACTGAAATTTCTGTAAAATAATAAAACAAGAATTCAAAATCATACGTTAAGAAAAGACTATGAAACACTTTCCAACACATTCAGATTACTGTAACAAAACTTCAAAGTTTAATAATGTGAAAGATGATATCTAAGTAAACAAGGTCAAGGTCAAACCAGGCGGGGAGGCCTATCTTTCGGCTTAAGCTCAACTAGTCCCGCTCAGCAGGTTTGTTTACCTAATAATACTAAACATTACTAAATTATACTTTGTGATAATTGAGCAATAATTATACTATATAATGCTGAAATGCAAATTCTGAAAATACAAGATTCCAAAAATACAAATTCTGAAAATACAAGATTCCAAAAATACAAATTCTGAAAATACAATTTACCAATCCTGCTGATCAGTACTAAATACTACTATATGATGCTGAGCAATAATACCACCATGTAATAATACTGTAGGATGCTGAAGTAAATAATAATAATGGGTAGAAATAAGTACTAAATGAACAATAATGAATGATTAATAATACTAGAGTAAACAACGATAAATTATGCTACAAATACTAAATAACACTGTATGATGGCATTAAGAATAACTAAATTGTTAAGGTTAGAGTTTATGTAATGTGTAAAGTCCACTTCATCCTCAATCTCCACTAAGTCCAGTGGAGGCAGCATGAATAAGTATTGATCTCGTTCTAGCAGAAACATGCAATCTGTTATTTTTGGAGCAGTTTTGGCTGTTTCAGCACGTAGGCAAACCAGGCCGACAGATTCATTTGTGATGACTTTCTAATGTGATGGTGGGCAGTCAGGGTACAATCTAGGATATAATGTAAGGAGGTACCTCTTTGGAACATGCATGACATATTTGAAAAACTATTTTCAGTAATTACCATTTATAATTGGAAAAATATCCGTTTTTTTTTTTTTTTTTTTGTACAGCCCTGTATATGATCAATAGAATTTATACACACCAAGCAATCTTCAAAAAAATAGTTAAATTTTAAAACAGTGCAACAACTGAAAACTCATTTTCATCATTCTCATAGTTCAAAGCTGCTACTGTAACTGAATTATTTTGTATGTCCCTGTAAATGAACTCCATAATCTATAGTAAGCATCTTGTAATTCACCTCAGTGATATATATCAAATTCAGTATGTTTGAAATAAAGTAACAGCATTAAAATACACCGCAAATGATTTTTCCCCATAGACCGCAACGTAAAAGGATTCTTTTGAATGGGCCTGTAAACGGACTATAAATGCTACACACTTCATTTTCAATACCGAACATGCCATTGTAAACCTCAATAACATGTATCAATTGCGTGACAATCCGTGTATATTTACGCGAGTTAGAGCACGCGGATAGACAGGCAGACAGGCAGACAGACAAACCGAATTCATAAACACTTTTCAACTTATGTTGGAAAAACTTAAAAAGACAAACGTTTCTTAATCTGAGAAAATATAATATAACCGCGAACGAAATCATACACTAACTTCTTCCGAGTTGCCCACGATTCTGAAAAACGTTCTTCCTCTTTGGAAACCTCCGTAATCCATATATTTTCGAGATTTAAAGAAGCATTTATAAAAACAAAGTTTATTTTGCTGCCACTGATTTTCGGAAACGTTCCCGAGTAGTTTTCAGAGTGTATTCATCAGTTTTCTCAAGCCTGAAGATCGGTTTTTAAAATACTGTCATTTCTCAATTGAACATTTTCAGCTGCGTAACTGAATTTATACTCGCGAGTGTAAGAAAATTATAGTAATTTTAATGTTAATGTTAATGCAGCTAATTTATCACGCTTGTCTGTAAAACTTGTCTGTTGAACATGAAAATGTTTACTTCAATCCGAAAAACCTATATTCTGGCTTAAGATAACTGATGAATAGACTATTAAATTACCCGGAAACGTTTCCGACAATCAACGGCAGCAAAAGAAACTTTTTTTTATAAATGTTTTTTTAAATCTCGAAAATAGATTGGTGACTGAGGTTTCTACAGATAAACAACGCTTTTCGGAAACGTGGATAACTCAAAAGAGGTTATTGTATATTTTCGTTCGCGATTATACACTATTGTCCAAAAATTAGGGCAGTAACCAGAGGCTTTTGCTTTTTATACGGTTTGTCGAATATCTTCTGAAATTTTTTACACTTGCTCCTTGAACTTCGAGGATGTAAAGCACATGTTTGACTTCCAGAGCAGTAGAAACAGTATACTGCAATTAAAAAATTAATATATTGAACATTGGATGTGATATAGGCATTTGTATGAAATAATTTATAACTGCGCATGCGCGAACTATACCATAGAATTTTTTTTTTCATAATTGGGTCGTCAATTCTACAGAGTAACTCATATAAAAAGACCAGTCAAATATCGTAAAAACTCAGAAAGATACCAGCAATTATAGTGAGCTAATTGACAAATTCGAGGGTAATCCCATTGGATTATCCTTCCCAACAAAAACGATAAATTAATAGGATTAATATTAAGAGTAAAATTAATTATTTTGTTACGTTTACATGTATAAGTTCGATTGCACAGCTCAAAATGTTTAATTGAGAATTGATAGCATCCGAAAAAACCTATATTCTGGCTTGAGAAAAATTATGAATTATACTCTAAAAACTATACTCGGAAACGTTTCCGAAGATCAGTGGCAGCGATAGAAACTTTGTTTTTTATAAATACGTCTTTAAATCTCGAAAATATATTGGTTTCTGAGTTTTCTAATGTTAAAGAACGCTTTTCGGAATCATGGATAAATCGTTGGAGGTTAGTATTATATATTTAAATTTGTGGTTATATTTTATTTTCGCAGATTAAGAAATGTTTGTCTTTCTAACACTTTCCAACAAAGATGAAAAGTGTTTATGAATTCTCTCTGTCTCTCCGTACTCTAACTCGAGTAAAAATACACGGATTGCCATGAAATTGATGTATGCTATTCAGGTTTACATAGAGAAACTTTTTTTTTTTTTTTTTACAGTTTAAACTTAACAATATTCATGCTTAAAAATTAGTTTAAAATCCATACAAAATCAGTAAATTAAGGTACACGTTTCTAAAAAATTACATTTAAAAGCACTTAAAAAAATCTATTTGATGGTATAGAAATAAAAATTGTGCCATGTTTAAAAGTTAACAGAAATTGGTAAAAAGGGGAAATGGAATTCTCAGGTCGTTACCACCGTAGATAGGACGTCAGTGTTTCTCACTGATATGTTTTTGCTTTATTATATAGATCTAAAATTAATACACCAGTACGAGTTTCATTAACACATAATTTAATAACTTTAACCTCACACAAACTCAAACATTTATTTCTTTTTTCTTTTTTACAGATGTGAAGTGTTATCCAGCGCATTTAACAAAGAAAAGTCGAAGACAAGATCCAAGAAATAAAAACAATTACTACAATGAAAGATAACGGACAGCGAAAATAAGTGCGCCCGAAAAGTAAAGAAAAATGTAATATTTAAAAAAAATTGTATTTGATGTATCTATTTTGTTGTTCCCACATTCGAATTTGAACACTACTAAATAAGATACTAAAAAATATACAATAAATATATTTTATTCGATTGTTTGTTTGTCGCTGGAGATGTTTATTTGAATATTTATTGAATGTATTTTTCTTTTTATTTTCGAAAAGTAATAAAACAAATAAATATTTATAGATTAATGACTGTTTCTTCATCTTAAAATAAGTCACACGTTTCTAAAAAGTATATTAAAATAATTTAGATACGCATTTTAAGCTATTAGTTCATGTGACAGCGTCACATTTTTGCACCCAATTTTAGCGTCGGTTATTTGGATATACAGGGTGTCCACTCTCAACAGCGTCCAATGGCTAATTCCTAAATTGTTAGTCATAAAAAATATAGTTTCAATTACGAAAAGGTTTTAAATGAGTTAAAGAAGTATTTTAAAAAGTGATTTGGGTCAATAAAATATATTTCTTAAAAAATTACGGAACTTTATTTTTTAAACGGTTCCACGGTCCTACAATTTATGTTTAGTAGAAAGATCCTATTACAATAAGAAATAAGACAAAAAAAGACCCATTCTTCTGCGATTAAAACTGACCGAGTAATAACTTTTTAAAGTTGAAGCATATATTTTGCTGCGAAATAGTTGTCATTCACCAATTTACTAATAATATAAAATATCGTCAGACATTACAAAAAAAAAAGTGTCCAGTTAAACTGGTAGTATTGAGCTCACAGGCTATTCACGCTAATTGTATATTATACTCATATTTCAAAGAAATTGAAATAAGCCCCTCGAAAAATAAAGAAATCGACAATAAATTAAGGGGGGATTAGCTCCCCGTTCCCCCCTTTACACTTAACCAATGAACCCCCAAAACGATTCAGAAAAGCGCCTTATCACAACGAACCTATAAACAAAATTTGAAGCAAATCGGAGTTTTCTACCAAGAGTTATCGCATTATGTACATACGTACATACAGAACCGGTGTACACATTAGCTCTCAGGCTTTGATAGCCTGTGAGCTAAAAATAATAATTGAGAGTAAAATTAACATTTCGTTGCAAAAAAAGTGAAAAAATAAGAGAATTTTTATTAAATGAAATGTTTAAATTATTAGTCTCAATTCTTTACAAAATGATGCCTATTTTAAAATGTTATTAAATTATCTAATCTAAAACTTGATTAATAAAAATTAAAGTTATCTTAAAACTTGCTCGAAGTGAGTTCCTTCGGCTGCAATGCAGAAATATACACGTGAAATAAATCCTTCTTGTATTTAAGCAACATTATAGGTATTACAGATCTGCATGCCATAGAAATATTATTCCACAAATCTGGTCGACTAGTGGATTTTTTTTCGTATATGTTATTTTTCAGAAAAATCCCACAGAAATAAATCTAAAAGATTAAAATCTGGCGATCTGGGAGGGGGGGGGGAGTCAGCACGCAATGGGACCTCCATATCCAATAATATTATTTACAAAAGCACTTGGTTAAAACAGTGCGTGGCTTAAGTTAAGTGATTCATGTGCTGGCGCGCCATCATGCTGAAACCACATATGTGACAAATTTTGTAACAAAATATACTCTTCTAAAATATCTGTTACTGGCCCACAAAAAATATCCGCATATTTTTCTAATGTTAAAGTGTCATCGAAGATGAATGGCCCAATTAAGGATGTCTTCCAGATACCACACCAAATATTTATAGACCAACGTACTTGATTGTTTGGACGAATAATGTGTGGATTTTCCAGGGACCAATAGTGAATGTTTTGAGTATTTGCTATCCCCTGTCTTGTAAATTGACATTCATCAGTCCACATAATTTAATACAGAAAAGATGGTCTTTCATCTTGTTTGTTTAAAATAAAATTACAAAAATTAAAACGACACTCTTTGTCTCCTGATTCTAATTCTTGTTCTAATATTGGTGGGTATGAATATGCACCATACTTGTTTAAAATTTCCCATATTTCACTTTTTGAATATCCACACTCTCGGCTAATATCTCGTACGCTACATTCAGGATGAGTAAGTCAGTAAGTGTATAATCTAGAACATCCTCCGGAGGCACTGTTAAACCAGTGAACCGAATTAATCGAGTATGCGTGTTAAAGCTACCTGTTTCTCTTAAATGCTTAACAATTTTAGATATAGTGTTTGGATGTGGTTGGTTTTGATTCGGAAATTTCATAGCATACAGCCTTGCAGCCTCTCGCTTATTCCGATTGCTCTGCCCGTAAAATAATACCATTTCACAGTACTGATTGTTGGTAAATATATTCTTTTTTAACATCATTGATTAAAGTGCATACTAAAATAATTAAATGTATGTGTTGGCACACAGCCAAAGTAACTGTTTTGCATAAATTGAGAGTGCAAAATATTTGTAGTCCAATGAAAACTTCTTATAGCAAGTGCCTATTTCTTAAACTAAAACAGTCGAACCATTATTAACATATTGCAAATATTTTATTTTAACTCTTAGAAATTATTTGTTTGTGGATGATTTGAGTACGCAAATGTTTTGGCACAAAGCAATTGTGTTAATGCAAATAAGGTTGTTTACGTCATTTACCTTGTTCAATAGCGAAATTGTTCACTCCAAAAAATATTATTTTTTTGGTATTTTTAATTAACTGGGCGGCAGTGATCGCCAACATTTTATTGAATCTCTTCAACACTTTTTTTTCGCCAATCTGTTAGCCCATATTTCAGTATGGCAATATATTATTTTTAAAAACTTACTTAAAAATAGCTAAAATATAATCATTATAAAATACATAAAAATGAACATAGCAATACAAATAACAAAATCTCACGTAATCGGGCCTATTAATTGTTTAGCCATTACAAAAATGTTAACACAAGATATAAACTAGAAATATTTTATTTCACAATGAAAGCTTCGTATCTAATTTTATATACACAAAAATAGAAACTTGCGGTATATAAGATCCTAAAATGTTTTAATATTATTTAGCATCTGTAAAAATGTATGATTAGTTGTTCAAATCGTTGTTCAATCGTTAGTTGTTTGATATTCAAAAGATGCCAATTGAAACAAGATTTGGCGAGTTATAAGTGGCGACCAGCTAACATAACAGCACCTATTTTTTGTTTAGCAAGTAGAAATTGCATTTTGATTTGGATGTCTAAAATATTTTTTTAAAAAACAAGTTTTTATTTTTGCTTTGAAGAACTAAAAAGTTAAATTTGAAAAAAGCATAATATCATTAAAATGCATTTTAAGCAATCTCTGCTCATACATCTCAACATGTCTGACTTATTTTGTGTGGTCCTGTAAAAGAGTTATAAATGCAACTCACTTTCCTTAGGAAAAATACATTTGTGCATCTCAGTACCTTACATAAATTTTACTGATTTCGATTTAAGATTTCTGTTTGTAAGCGGTAATATATCCCAAAATTTTTTCTGTGGTCATGCAAAAAAACAATATAACAAAATAACTGACAGGGAACAATTAATTCATTTGGAGGTCTCCTAAAACACTTTTATGTATTTCAATTAATTTATTATATATTCAATTAATTAATTAATTTAATTAATTCAAATTTAGAGATTGAGAGTTTATTTGAGAGCGGGCGGCCTGGGTCACGTGTCCCCACTTCACTGTCATAAATCAGGCCCTAATTACCCATTAACATTATTATGACGTTGATTAATCATTACGTTCTGTTAGGCGAAACTTTAAAATATTAGTCAGTCATAATCCCAATAAATGTTTCACTGCATTTTTAACTAGAGCACCTATCCATTAAAGCGTTAATTAAACATTTATTCGACTTTCAGTGAAACAATGTTTCAAAATATTGACCAATTAAATTCCCGATCATTGACAAAGACAACCCAATTTTTCCCTCAAGAAAATTTCACCTTCATCTTAAAGCATTAATGTCACATTTTTCGAATATTATGTCCAATCTTTTGAACGATTTCGGCTAATGAGATGAATTAGGGTCCTTAAGCTATATACGTAGTCATATCTTTGCTGTAGAATGACTAATGGGGACGAGAGTATTTTGAGAATTTTTCGCACATCATTTCTGTTAATCAGGATTAAGAGATGGCAACAGTCATTTGTTCGGAGCCATTTTATTCTCCGTTTGAGCTTTAGCCTACGAACAAAATGTTTTAATGTAAAATTTTATGCAAATAGACAATGCGTAAGGATGCTTTTGTAAATTTTAAATTTATAAGTTTGAAAGCATAATTTTGGACGAAGTTCATTCACTGTAACATGAATGTTGCATTATTATTAGAGTCAGAACTACAGCTTGTAAAATTATGTATTTTTTAAATGCTGCAACAAATTTTCAAATTAAATAGTAAGTTCAGGATTAAAGGGAATATAGTGCATAATAACATTAGTATTTTGTTTTTTCCTATTAACAAATAAAGGAGAGTTAACGTTAAACTGTAACAAAATCAAATAAATAAATGATTTTATTTTACTAAAAAGGTGCTAAAAGTTACATATAGGTTCTAAAAACGTAAAACCATACAGATACGATGTTAAAATACAGTTAAAAGGATTTTAACTTCGTATCTACGATGATTTTCTAAGTTTTTAGAACTTACTTATAACTTTTAGCACATTTTTAGTAAAATAAAATCATTTATTTATTTGATATTGTACAGTTTAAGTTGATATAGTTTCAAAGTAAATGTGACGGTTGGAAAATATAGTTAATCTATTTACTTTGTTTTATTTAAAAAAGAATTTTCTATAGGGCATTAACATTAATAATAAAAAAAAGAGATCTGTTAATAATTATATTACCACATCTTAAGACAATTCTATTACCAGATCTTAATTTTTCAATAAAATGTCAAAACAATAACTTTAAAATACTCTTATCATTTTTATAACACTATATAACTTCTTTAAAACAAAACTTTTAATAAACTTTTGGAACCGGTTTCGAAAGTGAAAGTGTCCTCATAAAAAATAACTGGAACCGAAATCGAAAAAGTACTGTTAAAGATTGACCTCAGTTAGCCAATGCAAAAATAAATAAATTAATTAATTAATTAATTTAAAAAATTAAACTATCGAAATACAAACGAGAAATTTTAAAAGAACGCTCTTATAGGTTTACATTAGCTTACGCGCGTCTTCATCTGACCGCAGTAGCCTCTTAATGGTATGCATAGCATCTAAACCTTCATTTTACCTACGCCACTGTTACCAGATAATGGCGAAATAGCGCGTTCTCAGAAAACGATGTTTTAGTAGAAATTGCTAGAAGTCATCAAGATTAAGCCATTTTTAACACGTTCCAACACAGTTGAAAAGTGTTCATGAATTCAGTTTATCTGTCTGTCCGTGCTCTAACTCGTGTAAATATACTAAGATTTCCATGAAATTGATATATGTTATTGAGATTTATACTATGGCAAGTTCGGTATTAAAAAGTGTGTAGCATTTATAGTCCCTGTACAGGGAAAGAATTCCGTTACATTACAATGTATGGGGAAACATTCTTTGCGGTGTATTTTAATGATGTTACACTATTTCAAACATATTGAAATAGATATAGATCACTGAGGTGCACTATAACATGCTTACTACAGAATAGGGTGTGCATAAGTATTTATCGATCATTTACAGGGTGCTCAATTAAATTCCGTTACATTACGGTATTTCGAAAAATTGTTTGAAGTGTATTTTAATGATATCACTGCAAATCTTTATACAGTTTTCGGAACACTTGTTAGAACACTTATTTTGTCACCTTTTTTAGTACACTTTGAAGCGTCCTTTTTGGAACAGTTTTTAGAACAGTTCTGAGAACACTTCTTTTGTTCAACACACTTTTAGCGCATTTTTTGAAAGCGATGATATCCCAAGTGTGCCTAAATGTATTCACAATCCGTTCTCGAATGTGTTCCCGAGTTAAGATTTAACAAATATCTGGAGCAGAACATCTTTCGGTACATTTTCGGAACACTTTCTTTATAGCTGAGCATATTCGGAACACATTAAGGGACACATTCAGTACACATTAAGCAACTCGAACACTTTTTTTGAATCAAAGTATTCCAAATGTGTTCCCAACGTGTGCTGGGAATTTACAGTGATTACACTACTTCAATCATATTGAAATTGATATATATCACTGGGGTAAAGTGCAAAATGCTTACTATAGAATACAGTGTGTATAGCATTCATTGTTCATGTACAGGGACACACAAAAGAATTCGGTTACAGTACTGTCTATGAACAATAATTGCTGAAAGTGCGTTTTCAGCTGTGGTCCGCGTTTATAAATTTAACAATTTTTTTTTTGGATATTACTTGGGTTACATAGAATATATTGATCCTATACAGGGCTGCAAAAAACATCTCGAGAACATTTCCGTTTATTGATGAAACTTGCTGAAAGGCAATTTTCAACTGTTCTATGCTTTTACTAACTAACCTGAATTTTAGCATGCTACGTAGTATATATACAAACCTATAGATCGTATACCCAAAAGAATAGTTTTCCGTCTGTTGATGGTAATTTCTGAAATTAGGTTTTCACATGTTTTATGCGTTTTACAAATTGTTTAATTAGACATCCTATTACTTATTAATCAGTGAATTTTTATTATACAATACTAAATGTGTTGGAAAGTGTTGCATAATCTATGCTTAACGCATGATTTTTCGTTCTTGTTTGGGTAGAAAGAAGTGTAAATCACAAATTTCAATTTTCATTGGATTGTCGAGTAAAAATAAATTTGGTTTGGTAATATTAATTTTTAGTATAAAATTTCAAAAGTTTAAAGAATAGGATCAAATTAGTAGCATGATTACTTTTTTCATTTCAAGAAATCTTTAGTTTTGCCCAAAAATATCTAAGTTTAAATTAAAATTTTTAATTTTGTCTTTTGCGAAACCAGATTTTGATTTTGGAATAATATTTAAAATGTGAACAGCTCACTTTACAACTGAGGACCCCAGTAGCGAAGTGGTATAAGGGACATAATTGAAAAACTGAGCTATGCGCACGGGCGATCTTTAAAGAGGGCTACTTGCTTGGAGGTAAAGAGATATGATTTTCTACTTATGTATTGCATTCTAGAGGTCAACTTTTTAACCTCTTTACCGAAATCGTGAAACGCGCGGATCACAAGCAGTCTAAATGCAGTTGTACCGTTGACGTATAGTTGGAAGCTGGAATGACACTATGTTCCAAGACCACTATCAAATAAGCAACAGTTTCACATTTCAATCCTGTCAATTACTATGGATGTTCAACTTTGAACTTAATCGACTCCAAATCTAAATTTTGTCACTTTTATCCCTTGGCTTCAGCGGTCCTCAATTATTTATAAATATTTTGTTGTATTTAGAACAACATAAATTTTGTGTAATTTGAATTTTTAAACTTCTATAGCATTTAAATCAGTGTTTAAATATTATATTTCATATATATATATATATAATATTCATAATATATTTATATATAATATATATATAATATTCTATATTTTCGTTGAAAAGAACTATCCAAATTCACCCTATTTTGGTATTCACCCTATTTGTTTACGAATGATTTCGCATTAGTGAAGTGTATATTTAAAAAAAAAATGCCAATGTCTCCTCTTTAATATATTCCTTAATAATCATCACTTCGCAATAGTATTATTTTTTTTTTTGTAATAATTCAAACAATTTAAAAAATATGTATATACAATAAATGATCCGTCTCTCCAAATGCCAAAATTTCACATTGGCATCTTTTCTATCAAGATACAGATATACAAACCAATAAAAATATATACTGTGCTTAAAGCATGTTTATTTAATTTTTAAAACAGTGTAAATGTTGGTACCTGCGTACTTACAAAGTACGTATTCGGATTTTCCTATGGCATTGGTAGATCTATTAAGGCTGTTTGGTCAGTGAGATATCATATTCCTCTCGCTTATGTTAATCTTATGGCTGTGTGATACCTTCGTATGTTTAAAATATCTCCTCAGTAAATTAATATTTTTAACTTCGTTTTTTCTTTTTCTGTCTACTCAATGTCTTTTTTTTTTTTTTTTTTTTTTTTAGTTGTCAAAACATTTTAAAAATACATAGTTAATTTATAATTTTACATGCTAAAATCTTACTGAAAATTTAGATTTTAACACTTTAAATAAAATTTAAACTAAGCGTATATTTTAGAAATATTTAAAAAACTGGAAACATTAGCGAGGGGAATTTGAGATCGGAGAACTTTCTTGCCACAAAATCCCCCCCCCCCCCGAAAAAAAAAAGGTTCTGTTAAATTGTTCTGTATTAAAACGACGTGTGGCCATATTTCATTGCGAGAATATTGTAAATATCTCAAAACATCATTTAAAAGTAACTAAAAATTGAAAAATGTTTAAACGAAATATTGTAAAAAATACAGATTCATTCGCGGTGGTAAATATTTTATTTCGAAATGTGGTGGTGGAGCTGAAGGTGGAGAGGATGAAGGCGATGTTACAGAAGGAGCAAGCACAAGAGATAAAAACAGAAGCAGAAAGACAACACAAACAAAGTCACAATTCGGGTCAGTCACATTCGGGTAAAAAAGTCACAAAAAAAGAAAAAGGAAAAAAAAAAGAAAAAGAAAAAAAAAAGAAAAAGAAAAAAAAAAGAAAAAGAAAAAAAAAAGGGTCACGATCAGGCATGTAAATTCTTCTTTCTGAAGAGCATATTCTTAACTTTCTGAGAAAAAGACAACCTGAAAAAGAATTAAGACATTATCAAAAACTATTTATTCTAAAACATTACTTTCACTATCTTTATTTTAAATCTAAGAAAAATATGATATAACCACGAAAGGAAATATATAATAGACTCTTCCGATGAGTTATGAATAATTCCGGAAAACGTTCTTCATCTTAAAAAACAATATATTTTCGAGATTTAAAGAGGCATTTATAAAAACAAAGTTCCATTTGGTGCCACTGATTTTCGGAAACCAAGTAATTTTTATAGCGTACGAAACAATTTTTTCACCCTGGAATATTAGTGTTCATGTTGCTATCCATTCTCAAATAAACATTTTCATGTTCAACAAACATGTTTTTCACACAAAAGTATTATATGAAAAGCAATAACTTTAACATTAAAATTAATACTATTTTCTTACTTTTATACGCATAAATTCAATTATTTGATAATGGACAGTATCTAAAAACCTAAATTCCGGTTTGTGAAAATTGATTAATACGCTATAAAAACTACTCTGAAAGCGTTCCCGAAAATCGGTAGTAGCAAAAGAAATGTTTTTTCGATGAATGCTTCTTTAAATCTCTAAAATACATTGTTTTTAGAGGTTACTAATGATTAAGAATGCTTTTCAGAATTATGGGTAACTCGTAAGAGGTTATTGTATATTTTCATTCGTGGTTATATTAGATAATCTTTGCAGATTAAGAAAGATTTGTAATTTTTTTATAGTTGTATTGTTATACACATATTTTATACAACTTTGTTGTTATACACCTATTTTCATTTTTTAGAAAGCCTTTTATGTTTAAAATGTTACTAATAATTCTTTTTTTTTTAATATTGTCTATGACAGAAAGTTAATATAAAAGCGAAAGGATAAATATGGAATCAAAAATTTCGTAGAATTAATGAGTCATTCCGAAGCAAGTTTCAGGCTAGTAAAGAGGCAGGTTTTAAGTTTTACTATTTTTGTTATCAAAGTTTTTAGCTAGAGAGAGTTATCTTTGCTAAATTAATTTAAAGATAAACAGTTTTAGATAACTTCCAGTATGAAACGGATGAAGATACCTATTTCAGCTGTCCAGAGTAAAGCATATTCGGAAATTTTCGGTACATTCTGAAACAAACAGCAGATTTTTTTCTCCATAATCTGGTGTAATCTACGACTTTTAGCGAGCGTAGTTTTCCTCAAATTTACTTTCATTCTTGCTACTCTCATACGCTTAAAACAACATAGTCATATCCGCTCGCATCCAATTCTTGCCAAGCTAAATATTGCAAATTTGGGACCAAAAATAAATCGACATAAATGGAGCCCACTTTGTGATAACTCTCTAATTTTATATAGATCCCATCAGGCCCGGACTGGCTCCTTTGGGGGCCTGGGCTAGAGACTGAAAAGGGCCCCCTTACCGGATAATTTAGAGGGAATAGAATATTAGAACATTTATTTTTTGAAAATTTGGCTTACATGCCTAAAAACCACATTTAGTTATTTTGTCACTTGGAAAATAGTTCAGTAAAAAAGTAAGCATTTTCTGATGTAGCAGTTCACTTACTTAAACAATAAATATTTATATTACTTTTATATACCGTACCTAAACTAGTTCCATGCTAAAAAATTAAGTATACTAATTAATTACGAGTGGTTTATTACTTAAATATGAGAGTGAGGAATATTTTTTTACTTTTAGGCAACCAAATCACAGTGTTGAAGCCATAATAATCTAAATCCTACTGTAATACCTACGTAACTATTAAAAAGAGGCACAGCGGTAATAAAACACTTATTGAAAAAAAAAACAATGTCCTCTTTAATTTTGATTTAATTGTTACAATTTGTAAAATGGATTTTATTACAAAAGAAAAATGGATCTACAATACCTTGGTACAGATACAACGAACTAAGAAAGGTTATGTGTAATGAACGGCTGTTTATTAACCTAAAAGCTTTTTGGTCAGTTCTTCGCTGGTCCTTACTACTACTTCATCTATAATAACATATTTATCCAAGTTATTAAATAAATCACTTTCTACATTCATGAAGAGAAGATTAAACATAAGGTCTTGGTTTAAGTAGATTTAAGTTGCTTCTGAACTATTTTAAGTTTAGAAAACCCCCTTTCACAGGTGACTTGTGTACAAGATATGGTTAGTACAATATTGTAAGCAACATACAGGTTGGTAAACATTTCAGATTGTGAGAGTTCAAAACAACAGAAAAGGCGCACAATAAACACCAAAAATATTATTTCCTGTCAGAGCGGTAACCATAAAGATTTTCGTCTTCTTCAAATTCAGACTCAACATCGTCATATTTGGAGATTTCTTCAGCTCCATTCTTTTTGTCTTGCTTTCTTTCACTGTTAGTTTTTTCTGCCATTGTAAAACCTTCATACTGATCTGCAAACTGTTTCAGCTTTATCAATAACCGACTTCTTTCATCTTTACAAAGTTTAGAGATGCTACAAAGGACATCCGTAGAAAAACTATCAATCATTACGATTTCATTAAATTTCTTTGTGTCTAACCAGGAACAATCTTCTACGATTTAATTGTTTGGACTGAATTTTTCTTCAATACTTGTCCTGGCACAATCTAAAACACTGAAAAAGATCAATTTTTAGTACTAAACAGTTGAGATTCCAGAAGCTTCGTCTATTGATTTTGCACCATGCATTATCTTTTACTTTGAAATTCATTTTCCCTTGAAATATAATTCTAATTCTACATCAATACTGTTATCTTCTAATTTGGTATTTCCTGTACTTGCATAACATTTTGTTTTTGAATACAGATCCTGAAAGTATTTATCACTCTTATCCCTTACTTGTTGAAGCAGCTTCTCTACCAAGTTTCAGGCTGTAGAATAGTCAATGGTTTTGCTTTGTAAATATTTGTAAATAGAGGATGTAGCAAGAAATAAATCTAGTAAAACAATAGACATAAATAGATTTTCAAATTTGGTCCATTGACTAACCACATTTCTTGCCATGAATTTAGATTTACTGTCAAAACTTCCATTTGATATTTCTTTTAAAACGGTAATAAAATTGAATAGTTTCCCTATGTTTACACACCTCATTCCCCACTTCTTAAAATACTCATCGATAATCGAAGAAAGAGCTTTGTTTGCTACATCACCTTGTGGTTCCATTTTCTTTCTCTTGTACAGTTTTTCATATGCAGTATGCTTTCTTTTTGTTTCTCTCTCCCATACGTCCATTCTTTTGTAAGACGAGCCTGAAAAACAGCAGATTCTTTCACCAATCCAAATAAGTTTTCTGCTTGGAGCAACGTTGCTGTTGAATGAGCTACTACAAAGTTCAGTACGTGATCTATACAGTGAGTATAAATAAGATCTTCGTTTTCCTTTTTGAACTGAACTTTTAGACTGTTATAACAGCCTTCCATATTGTTAGCTCCGTCAAATGAACAAGCAATAATATTCGATGTTGCAGCACCACACTTGGCTAATTCTGATTTTATAGATTCTTACAAAGCCAATCCACGTGAATCATCAACTACTGTTATTTTTAAAAGTCTTTCATCTATCTTTTCTTGAACAACATAGCTGACGCAAATTGCCAATTGGTCCATAACAGTTAGATCTTGAATACTATTTACCATAACGCCATGCTGAATATTATGTTATGAAGGTATTTCAAAATAATATTACGACTCATCGAACCAATTACTTTAAGTAGCTTGTTAACAAAAATGTCAACAAAGAACCTCGTCCAGTCGGTCTGTTAGTTAATTTACCTGTGACTTTTCTTTTGTTCATTATTTTCAGTCTGTGCTTTCTGCTGTCTTCAATGCACTTTCTGACATGATTTTGTAAAATAACATCATAATTTGCAACCAACATGACCAGTTCAAGAAAATTACCATGATTATCTGTAGAGTCAAGCGTATAAGCCTTTCTACTTTATCTCCTCTGTACGCAGTGTCTTGTTTTCCAATAAACAAAACAATATCAATTTAACGTTGAACAACCAATCATCTGATGTGAACTTCTCTTTCTCGCTTTTCGGTATGGTTACTAGTAAGAAGAGTTGAAATATCACGATCTTTATTGGCTTTGAAAAGCTGGTTCGCTGCGAGATTATGATAACGGGAGTCGTCATGAATCTCAAGAGATTTAAAAATATGCTTAGGAGAAAAGTCATGTCCGGTAATAAATTTAGAATCTCTATGATCTTTACCCCCAAAAGCCATACAGCTGGAGCAGTACACCCTGTTGATCCAAATCGAATATAATCATTTTCTGTGAATTTTATCACCATTCGATAAATGTCGCTATTAAAGTTATGAAGAGTCAAATGGCAGTTTAGCTTCTTTCTCTTCACTAACTTGAATAGAATGCTTCTCCATAAAAGCTTTTTTAATTCAAACTGGGTCATTTTCGTTGTGCAGATGAAACATACAAAGTGTTGCGTAGAAGCTTTCTGAGCAGCCTCAGGCGTCTCCTGGTGGTTTGCTTCATGATTATTTTTTGTGTCAGATGTGTATTCTTAAAGAATTACTGCCAAGAGAAGCCGATGTTACTGATGGACAATCTAAAAGTGGCTGATTGCAAGTAGACGTGGTTTCTTTGCTCTCATATCCACAAGACAACGTGCCAGGAAAGACTTAATTGAAGGAGATGAAATTCGATCTTCAGTTTATGAAAATAAATGTAATCAATCACCCTAGCTGGATTGTACGATATGTTGTAACAAATTTTTAAAAGTAATACAGTAAAATGTATGTATGCTATTCGAATTTCAATTATGGTTTACAATCTCACTTATCAATCAAATTGGCCCTCAGAAGCAATGACATTTTATTTATTTTTAATTTTCTTCCTTTACTATTCGCGATTTCAGCGATCTAACACGCTATCTGGTGGCCGATGTTCAAAATATTTATTTCAGTTACGTTGAGCGAATCACAATACATTGAGCGAAGGTAAACATACTGTTCAGCGAATCACAACTGGAATTATTCGCCTTTATTATTGATTTCAGGGCCACCTGCAGGAGATTTGAACATGAATATAACATAAAAAGATTTGTAATACTAAAAAATTCGCAAATCGTTGAAAAAAATCATAAGTAGCCTACATAAATAAAGAAGGCAAATGGAAAAATATCAATCCAAATCAGTAGCTCAAACAAAATGGCCTTTTAGCGACCGTTTTCTCATTTATAGGCAATAAAACACAACATATTAAAATGTTAGTTAAAGTAGACCTACACGTTCCACGTAAAAAAAAATATGTAGCTACAGAAAAGTAGTTGTAATTGGCAGTGGTTGAGTGCTTCCTTCAATAGTTATAGTTTTGGATCAATCAATAGCAGTCAGCTGTGAGGGGCTGGGGGCTGTGACGATAAAGACGGTGGAGAGAGAGCTATAGAAAGGGGGCGAGGGAAAAGTATACGACAAGGTCACTTCCCGTAAGGTATGGTGACATCACGGCGACGTCACTGTGAAGTCACACTGTGACTTTGTGACACTCGTCGTTACGTCACGTGACGTTGATGTGAAGTCACTGTGACGTAAATGCGAGGTCGTTATGGCCGTTTTCAAGGCTTTCTGTGACCTCACAATGTGACTACTTTGTGAAGTCACCGTGCGACTTCAATGTGAAAAATGTGACGAATCTGCATCGGATAGGATGACCAGATTTTACCCGAATCCTATACGGATTGTTCGGATCAAAATTTTTTTATGGTTCAAGTTTGTGACGACACTGCACCCGGTCGGGTGACCAGATTATACCCGAATACAATCCAGGAACTTCGGATCGATCTTTTTGGATTTGTTCGCCTACAGAATAGATTTGGATTAGTTGTCGTGTGACCTGATTTTCGTGAACCCGATCTGATCCGAGTCGGGTATAATGTTTTTACTGTAAGTCTTGTTCAGAATAGAATCTTGCATACGACCAAGTAACCAGATTTTATCAGAAATTGTGTTACGATACAATTTCTGATGTCGGCTCGGATCTAGAGTCATGCACGAATCCGGTTATATACTTCTTGAACATGATTGAATGTCTACTTGAACATGAATGATGGTTGACTGAAACTATATTTACATTCAACCCGTAATCTTACCCTAACCCAACAACAACAACAACAAAAATTCTGTCGGCCCACAACCCGACCGAACCTGATAAATGATTTCGCATAGATTCGGATAACAAGATTTCACCAAATACGGATAAGATCGACGATAAGGATTGGATCTTCAATCATTTTTTTTATGCAACTCGTATTCAAATTAAAACTTTGCATCTGATTGGGAAACCGGCTAATGTAGCCGTTAAACAAGAAAATTATAAATGTAAAAAACGCATACTAATATAAAAATAATAGATGAATCCATTAAAAATTAAAATAAAATAAAATATTTTAATAATATGAAATTCTATTGTGCAAATAACCACTTTTAAAAATAACTTCTACTTCCATTTGTTTTATGTAACCAACAAAAATTTTGACAATAATTAAAACTATGCTATTTTGCTTTTAAGTATTGAAGTTTTTAAATGTGTATACTTTGCCATATTTCCCCTCGTTCAGTATCACGAAACTTTCTGACACATTTATGAACAAATTTTTAAACGCTTGGCACTTGCATGCCTGATTATTAAAGCGATTTGGAATGAATAGCGTTTTCCATTTTTAGATAAATAAAATGCTTAAGAGCAATTTGGGTCACGTTTTTTCCGTTTCTGACGCTGCGCGTCGGAAATTCGGTTCAAAACACCGACTTTGATAGTGTTTTCTGAAACATCTTTTGTCAAAAATGGAAAATGCCATTCTATTACATATATTCTGAATAAGAACACCTGCCAATTTCATGTGTTTCCGAATAAAAATGAATTCAGAAATTAGTTATTTTGGATTTGATTACAAATTTAATGAAAATAAAAGTGTAGATTTTTAAATAAGCATTGTGAAAAATTTATATTAGGAATCCATTTAAATAATAGATCTACCTATTGTGCGATATTATTAAATAATAAACATTGTATCAAGCAATAAAACATTTTTCGAAGCAAATGAAATTTAAAACTTCGGATCATAAACGCAAAGAAAAAAAAAATTTTTTTTCTTTACAAATTATTTTATTTATAGTTTTTGATAGAATACTAAATGCAGAGCTTAAATATCAATTTTTACTATAGAAAAAATTCGATAACATAACTGGAAAAATTACCTTAACTGAATGGCTGTTTTATTGTTTCATCAATATTCATTATTTTTGTGCACCTAATATTGACATATCTTGACAACTAAATTTGTAATGAGTTAAATTGTCGCAATTATTTCAAATATACCAGAAAATTATTTCTCAAAACCTCCACTAGCTAAGAAATTTTCAAATTGTAAATCAAATATTAATAGTTTTAAAAATTGCAATGTTTTTAATTACAATGAATAACTATGAAAATTGAACTGAGAAACGCAAAATATAAATACATTCCTCGTTATAAATAACACTTTACATTTATAATATATATTGTTAGTAAATACTTTAAGCTTTATTCCAAACTCTCTATTTAAAACGATTTAAAACATTAAAGATAAAATTTTATACAAGTGATTAAAAAAAAAAAAGATTTAAACATCTTAACATTTAAATAATGCACTATTAATGTACCATTACTAAATATGCACTATTAACAAAACTGCGAAGACATTAAAAGTTACCTGCTAATCTATAAGTAAAACCACCAGTTCTAGGGATTAAGTTTTAATGGTCGTTGACTGCTTCCGTTTCATTGAAAAATGAGACTCAAATCCACTGCTTTAATTTTCAAAGTGTCCAGCTTAGGTGTGTTCATAGATCTGAGATATCAAATATCACGCAGACCTTAATAACGCACCCAGCTAGACATAAGGATAGGTTAAAATGGATGATTCACTTTAAAACGTTAATTTACTTTCACGGTATAAATTCCACAATATACTTCCACAAACTTAAAAGAACACCACACACTCTAATCCGCCGATGAAAATAATCGTCTGCCCTCAACATCTGCGATCATGATCTTCCCAGTGATGTTTACCACAAAGTAACATCTAGCAGGTGTTTCCAGAAAAAGAATAGAAAGAAAACAGTTAAATAAAGACATTTCAAATGCTTTATAGTTTATATGGCTGACAAATAACTTCTAATAAACTATAATATTCTGTTTTTATATGAGAGAGTTTAATATTCTTGGAAATAAGCTGTGAAAATTTAAATTTTTATATATTTTTTAATCAGTTGCATTTGTTTTAGGCGTCCAAAGTAAACATAAATTTTAAATAAAAATGGATTTAAGAGTCTTTATAAAATAATTACGGCATAAATATAAATACTATTCTGCAATCAGATTTCCTAAATACGATTTTTTCATTTTTTACACTCGATTGAAAAGAGCAATATATTTAACAGAGGTGATATCTTATTAAGCACTGACCAGTTTTGGAATAAATTGCTATAGGAATGACATATACTTTATGACATATTTTTAATTCGTTTTTGTTCGGAAACGCATGAAATTGGCTTTTGTTTTTATTCAGAAACTCTGTAATTGAAAGACGTTTTCCATTTTTTAGTAAAATCAGAAGATCTTTCAGAAAAGAATGTCAAAGTCAGCGTTTTGAACCAAATACCCGACGTAACAGGGAAAGAAAAGAGAAAAAACAGTCGTCACGTGACACGAATTGCTTATAACTCGATAAGTAATTTATTTATCAAAAAATGGAAAACTCATTTCGATTCCAAATTGCTTCCATAGTCAGTCCTGCCCATTTTATGCCTTTGCGTTTAAAAATGAGTCAGAAATTATGTCAGAAAGCTTCGCGTTGTGGAGCAGGTCAGTTGAGAGCCGCCTTAAATATTCAGTACAAGAAAAATCTTGAACGCGTTCGACGGTCACCCCGAGCACCCCTGATGTCGAACTCGCAAAAATGGTGTCCTCACTTTTTAAACAGAAAGCTGATGATTGGGTTGAGTGGCCCCTCAAAATAATAAGAGATTGGAGGTTTTTTAAATATTTTTAGTATCACAAAATTAGCAAATGAGTTCTATGCGGTGGTAGGAAAAAAAATTAAATGTTTGTATTTAAAATGCTAACAAATCTCTAAATCGCTAACAGTTTTATTAGAATGGGAGATCTATTTCTGAATTACTTTCCGCCAAAACTTTCCTACGTTACTAAATTTCTATTTAAGGATTTTTACCTGTGTATTATATAGTATATTTTGTTAAATTTCATGAAAATGGCAATGAAAATTGTAAAAAAATATCTGCCTCATATATGTAGACAAATATTTATTTATTATTTTATTTTGGAAATACAATATATTTAAATAATGTGTGACAATGTTTTTATTAATGATTTAGGTACATGACATAATTCAATTCTATATTTTATGAGTTTTTTTCCAAATTCTCTCTCCGATTACACCGTGAAGTCACAGAATGTTGGCATTTTGGTCATAGGTTTTACGTGACTTATGTGACTTGCAGTGACGTCATTGCAACGTCACAAAAATTTTTAAAGCTGTCAAAAAGTAATTTTCTTCATGCCATAAGATGTTCTAAAGTTTATTTTAAGTTTTCTTTAGATCTTCAAGACGTTCACATTTTGATCACAGTGTGACGTTACAAAGTGGTGTCATTTTGGTCACAGATGTGACGTGATGTACGTGACTCACAGTGACGTCACAATGACGTCACTGTGACTGTGCATGCTATGCGGGTACTCACTAACATCAACAATCGCCAGTCGCAACGATGATAAACAAAAACAGCGTTTAGGGACAGCGAAACTAGTTTATATGCAATCATGCTGGATGTGCTAAGCTTAAGACTGCACTATTATAGTAGTCACTAGCTAGCTTGCAACCGCTAGCGGGCTCCTAACTACATCGGGGACTCGAATTCATACGAACCTCGTAAAAAACTGCCCTAATAAAATTGATTTAATTAAATTAAAAATTGATTATGAACCACCTTAAAAGTTATTGTAAACGCGTAAGACTACTAAGAAATAGTCAAATTACTCTGATGTAACTAATTACAAAGTTGTATATCCATTTTTGGGATCTCATCGGGGCCCCCTTGGGCCGGGGGCCCTCGGCAATCGCCGACCAGCCGACCTAGCCAGTCCGGGCCTGGAACCCATTCAAAATCAGTAGTATTAACGAAAACTGACGATCTTCTATATAATCTGGTTCCAAGCATTTTATCTTCGTGTGTTTGAGAAAACTAGCTCAATTCTTAAAAACAAAGAAGATGTAAGCTAGCTTTTCCTCCCAGTACAAGCCGGGAGGACTGTTTTTGATAAACTCTGAGGGAATATATAATGATGTATGAAACTCTTAGTATACAAAAATGTTAAACGAAAAACATTTAAAATAACAATCCATAAAAATCTCACAGCTATAGCTTTGCAGTGAGACCGAAGAACGCTTTTAACATTAAGTTTTTTTAAATTGGTTATCGTTGAACATATTTTAATATTATATAGTAATATCTTATTGTTTTGTTCTAACAATTTTACTAAAGCATCTGTAATTAATGTGCGTAGTTCTATTTTGGGGCAATTTTCTATTAGTTTTTGCATTCTGCCCTGTAAAAAAATAAAATAGTTGATTTTATCTGTCAGCCAGGAAAAAACTGTTTATTTTACGGAAGTAATCTGTAGTTATTCCGAACTCCCGGGAAAAATTTGCTAAAATGACAGAAATTTCGTAGTAAATACAGCTTATTTCCGTAAAACATCTTTTTAGTGCCGTCGTGATGTTTTTTTTTTTTTTCTAAAAAATCAACAGATTCGTTTTTTTTTTGTGTGTTCATATATTTTCAGTGCTAAATAAACCCGAAACCACAGCTTAGTTTTTTCTTCCAATGATGAGCGCCGAAGGAACAAAATACACAGCGAAAAAACATTTCGGAACATGTATTCGTAAAGTTTGTATCCATCCAAGAGCAAGATATATTTTATTAATTATTATTAATTTTTTTTTTTACTAACAATAATAAGCTAAACGAAATATTATTTTACGTGGAAGACATTTTTTTATACATATCAAACAAAAAGCAATACAGAAATATAACAAATAAGAAACCTTAAAAATCCAAAATTAACTGAAATAGTTTATTTTCTTTTCCGTTAGGGGCTTCCATTCCCTTTGAGCCATCAGTTTAAGGTAATTTTTAAACACATGACAGTAAAAATAAAAACATAAAAATAAACATTAATTCCCAAGAAAAATTGTTTGAATTGCTTTCAGCTGGGAATAAATATTTTTTGAGGGAATAAATATTTTTATTAAATATTTATATTCCTTAAAAAAGTTCTCACGGAACATTTTCCGTTTTCCACAATGCGAAAATTTTTTATACGTTCACGAAGTCATGTTTATATGTAAAAGTATGAAAATTTTCGGCATGACTATTGAAGTGATTTGGAATCCAATAACATTTTAATGTACCAATAAACGGATTATATATTGTGTTGTGATTAATAATTATCTCATCCAACTTTCCGGGGTTCTTGCGTCCCAAAAAATTGGCTTAAAAGCAACTTTGACAACATTTTCAAAAATATCACTTGCTTTTAGAGAAAAATGTAAAACGATATGCGATCTCTCAGTTTCTAAATAATAACAGATGCCAAATTCTTGCATTTAAGAAAAAAAAGTGTCAGAAAGAAGCTACATACACGTGTCAGAAAGACGCTATATTGCACGAGAAAACTCTTAATTGAAACTATATCTTTACTTCAAGCCAGAAAATTTTCGTAATGCTTAATGTAAGACACTATTATTATTATTATTATTATTATTATTATTATTATTATTTAGTGTCTCCAAAGATTTACCACATGAAAAACAAGAAAATATTAATTATTCAAACCCAATTGCGAGCAGAAAATTTTTCAAAATTTGATTTGTGTAATTATATTTGATTAAAATGACTGAAAATTCTAAAAAAAAAAAATAATAATGTAAGTTTTTTTTAAAAAATGCGTTTTTGTTTCTAATTAAATAACTATACTGGATATATAGCAATTTTCTAAAACATCTGAAAAAATGTCAAGAATATGTTAAATTTAATTTACTTCTCAAAAGGATTGAATCCAGTCAAATTAGGTATAGAGTTAATATGTTGTTAAACGTGCACTTATATTACCACATTACAAGTTTACTATTACAATACAATTTTTAACTTATACATTTGTATTTATTCGAAAAGCTAACATTTTTAAAAATAAATTTTACTATTTTTAATCATTGATGACAACTGCCAATGCTAGCAATAAATAAATAAATAAGTAATGCTTACGCTTTATGTCTAAGGACGAACATCTCCAAGATGGTGAAGTTTACTCTTCGTTGCCATTCGTAGATATACTCTTTAGATGTGTCATCAATATCCCGCCACGCAGGGTCGGCATGGTTTATTTTTATCATATACGGTTTGGCGCTTGACAAATCTATGTCTTTTTCACGCATTAGCATTTTCCAAACACTTTCTCTTTCCAATTTCAATTGACTCTCGAACCATTTCACTGCATCTTGTCGAACTGAATCCGATCTTTTCATCCTCATGAAGGCCGCTATAACTTTCTGGTCAAACACAGCGGAATCAAACATGAATCTGAAAGCATTAAAAACATATAAATAAACATAACAAGGTCAGATGGCATATAATAGGATGTTACGGAGTAGATCTCAGTAGCGTGGCATTCTGAATTCCTTGTTCGTCGAAAACTGATACCAATGGATTTTAAGTTTTGGCGCGCAATTGCTTACTTGGCAATTTCGCGATCATATTTTTTATCATTCTGATATGCATGTAATTTCGTTTAAGGATCGTTAAGGTAGGATAACTAAGTTAATTTTAACACTGAATAGTTTCATTTTTAAAAATCGATCGGTTAGTAATGCAATTTTTATGAATATTATTACATTTTCTTCCGGTCAATATGAAAAATATGAATCTCTATATGAAATTCCTTAGAGCTTGATATATGAAATTCTTTATCGTCCCTCTAAAACGCGACTATGAGCGCTTCGCGCCCATGAAAATAGCAAAAAAAAAAAAAAAAAAAAAAAAAAAAAAAAAAAAAAAAACATAACTGTACTCTGCTAAATAATTGTATTGGAATCTCAAATAATAGAATATGCGTTAAAACTGCAATTGATATAACGAATATTAAAATTCACATTATATAAATTGTTAATATTGTTTTAAATTATTATGTATAGCTTAATTAAATATTGAAAAGTAGAAATTTTTCATTTTTTTTCATTCCAATTATTTTTTGTAACTTAATTAAATTTTGGAAAATAAAAAATTTTCATTTTACAAAGTATACACTGTTGTGTTCGAACTAGGGTCTACAGATCTGAAGACAAACGACATACCATGCACATACCACGCTTACACACGCATTCCAAAACGGTTTGCAACAAAATTGTAAACAAACTATTTGCTAAGGTTGCTTTACTCTTAAAAAATCGCCAAAATTTAGAAAAATGGAAATTCACAACGAACAGAATCTTTGATCAGTGATTATAGATTTCGACGAATGAGGTTTCAGAATCCGATTTGTATGTAGAGCCCGATTTTAAGCGGTCAGAAGTATGTAAAATTTATTACATTACTCCATGTGGGACATTTCCTCAGAAAAGTACATTTTCAGCGCTAAATTGTCCGAAACAGAAATTCAAATGAAGGTTAAAAAATATATATTTCTAATTAATTCGACCTTATCTAACATCATACCAGTCTTTTTCCTGATCGCGAGAGCTATTTTATTAAAATCGCATTTTTTCATTACGTGGCTGTTATGTTCGTAACCTTGATGCCCACAGCCCTGACGGGTTTTTTTAATCACTTTAAATATTAAACTGAATTGAATGATGCTGTTGAATTCTATTTTCTTGACCATGGGCCCTGACGTGCTATCCAGCATATGTCCTGGTCAAGTGGTCAGCCTTACCTCCAGTCTGTAGTTCTCAATCAAGTTTGGTACTTACTTTATCGACTCCGAAGTGATGAAACGTTGAGTGAACTCTGTCTAAGGAAGGAGTCAGAAATCGAAATATGGACCTATAGCGTGGCAGCACATTGCACTGACCACTAAGCTACTGGGCTTTAAGTTTAATATTAGTGCGATTAATATTACATGTTATTCTATTTATTTTACTATTTTACAATCCTTACTGATTTTATCTTGTCCACGGAATTGTTGATTTGATGATTATTTTCACAGTTATTCAAGAAATGTAAATATATACCGCAGAGACGTATTGCTACGTTTAAAATGACTGAGAAAGCGTAGTGAAAGAGTACTGTTCACACTAAAGTTTTTTTTTTCTTTTGCTGTCATTTGTTAAACTATTCATCCAAATATTAAGTTTCCATCCATGGACATGACTCATTTTCTTTCTTCTGACAGTAATTATTTATCAACTAAAACTATATAAATAAACAAAATAACCCTCCGAAATTGAATCTGAGTTAATTGTTAAATTGCATTGAATTAAAAATAAAAATGTATCACGAAAAATATTTTAAATCAACTTTATAGACCCAGTTAAGTGGTATAAATACGAATTAGAGATGTGACAGTTCATGGACATGATTCGTCCCGCTTTTTGGACAATTTTTTAAAATAAAAAACGCATATTTTGTATTATAAAGTTACTTTATTTGCTGTTATATTATTAAATATAAAATTAAAATGTATTTTTCTCAAAAAACATATATATTATATAAAATAGCTACAGAATATTGCTTGTATGTCTATGGAACAGACGAGATACATACAATTTTAAAATTAAAAATCAAAAGTATACATTATAAAACAGCTTATAGATATTCAAAATAGCAAGTTAATATCGTTTAAATAAAGTATCATGATACTGAATAAGAAGATGGTAAAATTTTTGAGAGCTAAACAATAAAATTTAAAGCCGTCTCTTACATTCTAAAGTTTTGTTTTCTAATTCTTAAAATATTTATTTCCAATTCATACGAATTATTATTTTAACGAATTAGTAATCATAGAGTATTTTAAAATATCTCAGTATCTCGTCCCATATTTTTTTAGGGAAAATATCTCTACTTGGAATTTGAAAATTGAATGGAATCATACAAAAAATATTTAAAAGCAATCTCCAAAACGTGCATATTTTGATGAAAGAATACTTTAAGACATATAAATGATTCACTAGACTAGACAATTGTCAGAACATTCTATAGAAAATTATTTTAAAAAAATAAATAAGAAAAAGAAAAAGAAAAAGAAAGAAAGAAAGAAAGAAAGAAAGAAAGAAAGAAAATTATCAAAACGTTCCGTACCTATCGACTACTAATTCTCTTCTCAACATTTTCTCATACTTATCTGGTTTTTCAATATCCTGATCGTCATTGTCGAACTCTTTACGAGATCGAAATCTGAAAAGAAACATATAGATATATATACATAGAAATACAATATACACAGCAATTTTAATTCATCACACTGAAATGAGATATATACATAGACATATATATTAATTTCACTTATATAAAGTTATAGATTTTTCTTAAACATTATTGAAGCTGTTTGGAAGCAATGCACCTTAATGTATATCTTCGAAATTTTCATATTTTTCGAATAAGTGTTAAATATATTTTATTTTCTGTTACTTTAATATGTCAAGAGCTACAATGTTAAAAAGAAACTCTTAATCTAGGATAATGTAATATAACACCGAACAAAAATATACAATAACCTATTCCGAGAAGCGTTTTTTTTTTTTTTTTTTTTTTTTTTTTTTTTATCTTTAGAAACTTCAGAAACCAGTGTATTTTTTAAATAAAAATAAGCATGTATAAAAACAAAGTTTCTGTCTCGGAAACGTTTCCGTGTCGTTTTTATAGTGTCTTAATCAGTTTTCTCAACCCTGGATGCAGTTCTTTCGGATGTTTATCCATTCTCAAGTAAACATTTTTCGTGTTCATCTAGCATGTTTTTCAGATAAACAAGATAATTAACAGCTTTAACATTAACATTAATTTTATTTTGTGACTGTACACTGTAAAAAATGACCTATGTTTCTTATTTTATGAAAATATGCTATAACCACGAACGAAAATATAATATAATCTTCTGAGTTATCCGAAATTTCAAATAGCATGTTACATTGTCTTTTGAATCCCCAGAAACGAATACATCTTCAAAATTTAAAGAATAATTTATAAAAACAAATTATTTTTAGCTGCCCGAATTTTTCAGAAACGTTTCCGAAGGGTTTTTATAGTGTATTAATGAGTGTCCTTAGCCTGGAATATCTGTTTTTCGAATGCTATCAATTCTGAAGTAAACATTTTCATGCTCAAAAAAATGTTTAACAGACAAACATGCAAAATTAACAGCGTTAACAATAACATTAAAATTAAGATTATTTATTTACTCTTTCATGTATAAATTAACTTATGTGGCTGAAAACGTGTACTTGAGAATGGATAACATTCGAAAAACAGGTATTACAGCCTAAGGACACTAATTAATACACTATAAAAACCCTTCGGAAACGTTTCTGAAAAATTCGGGCAGCTAAAAATAATTTGTTTTTATAAATTATTCTTTAAATTTTGAAGATGTATTCGTTTCTGGGGATTCAAAAGACAATGTAACATGCTATTTGAAATTTCGGATAACTCAGAAGATTATATTATATTTTCGTTCGTGGTTACAGCATATTTTTATAAAATAGGAAACATCGGTCATTTTTTACAGTGTAGTGTGTATAAGTGTAGTGTGTATCTAGTGTGTGTGCATCTCTCTTTGTGTGTATAAATTATATTACACAGCTGAAAATGTTTAATTGAGAATTAATATCATCTTAATAACAGATTTTTCGGAACGAAAAAATTGATTAGTCTAATAAATACGGGAATTTTAACATTACTACCTAAGCGTAAAATCAACATAATGAAAAATGTTCAAACCGGGAATCGAACCTGGACTCTTAAAATAACGCTCTATCATTGAGTTTCGAGGGCGATATCCAGCCTGGCATATCTCACTTAGATATGTTGGTATGCAACCGCAGCACAAGATGGTAATGCCATCATGATCACACAAACCCTGCGGCAAACTACGGTTAGTTAGTAACGTGAAAATTAACGTATTTATTATTCAATAATTTTGGGCGAATTTCGCTGTGAAAATTAATTGAAAAATTAATTAAAATTTGATACTATAGAAACTACTCAGAAACTTTTCCGAAAATCAGTAGCAGGAAAATAAAATATTTTAATAAATGATTTTTTTTTTGTAAATCTCGAAAAAATATTGGTTTCTGATATTTCTAATTCTAAAGAATGTTTTTCGGAAGCATGGGTAACTTGGAACGGGCTATTGTATATTTTCGTTCGTGATTATATCATATTTTCCTATATCATAATTTATATATATATATATATATATATATATATATATATATATATATATATATATATATATTTTTTTTTTTTTTTTTTTTTTTTTTTTTTTTTACCATGTACTGTAAATCAACAGTTCGAAAAAATACGAAAATTATATAGACAATATGGGTGATTTTTTTTTTTTTTTTTTACCGTGTACTGTAAATCAACAGTTCTAAAAAATACGAAAATTATATAGACAATATGGGTGATTTTTTTTTTTTTTTTACCGTGTACTGTAAATCAACAGTTCTAAAAAATACGAAAATTATATAGACAATATGGGTGATTTTTTTTTTTTTTTTACCGTGTACTGTAAATCAACAGTTCTAAAAAATACGAAAATTATATAGACAATATGGGTGATTTTTTTTTTTTTTTTTTTTTTTTTTTTTTTTTTTTTTTTTTACCTTGTACTGTAAATATCAACAGTCCTAAAAAATACGAAAATTATATAGACAGTATGGGTGATGGGTGATAGCTTTGTGTATGCATCAAAACATAGCGAGTATGGATTCCTTGATAAATAACACTGTTAAAGGTTTACTAAAACTGTCATCATATCGTTACCATTTACGAAAAAGTACGTATTTTTATTCAGTGTAATAATTTATAACAATACAAAATGTATTTTCATTATTAAAAACAAATAAACTTTTTATTTAGGGAAACAATATAGTTTTGTGTTATTAAATATTTAGATTTTTTTGTAGCATTTTTACTTAGAATATTTTCAATGTATTCATTTTTCATATAGTTATGCTTACATGTACTCTTAAATCAATGAAATTGACAATGTATTTCATGTACAATATTAGAAATTATTATTTTTTTTAAATCTTGGACATAATGTTAAATGTATGCTGAACTTACATATTATTCGTGTCAGTATGATAAATCGCCACAAATGGTTGTCAATTGCAAATCATGTTCAAAATGGTAATTTAATGTGCATTTAATAAATACATAACATCTTTAAAAATGATAAATAAGATAAAAGCATACAAAAGAGTAATTTGGTATTACACAACTTAGTTAATATTAACTACGCAGTTACAATGAATAAAGCAAAATAATAATAATAATAATAATAATAATAATAATAATAATAATAACAATAATAATAACAATAAAATAAGGGTTACTGTATAATTTTTATTTTCGGCCATCGTTGGCACAGTAAATATAACCTGGCATGGATAAAACACGAGTATCAAGTTAGCAAATGCATATCTTGTTTTAAAGACAGAAAATGTGTTTCAAAAATGTTGTTACTTACCTAAATTTCTCTAAGAAACCTTTAAAACTCATTTTTCTCAGTGTCATATATCAAAAAATAAAAATCTTTAAAAATGTCAAACGTTTTTAAAGCAAAAATCGTTTAATCATAAGCTCGTAGCAAACTTCAAGCAAGAAGATTTTTACCAGAACTAAACGTAATTGAAAGCTTCTATATCATTTTTACAACAACAATGTGTGCAACAATGGTACTTAATACTGAAAAGTAATAAACAATTTTAACAATCAATCAGCGCTGTTTTTAAAACTTTTCAACAATTTAGATTCGTTTTCTATTTTCTTTGTTACAAAATATAATAACTAATAAATAACTGATTGTTTGGTTTCACATTGTTTACCGCCTGATGAAAAATTCACAGTTCAGCATTCTTAATAATATTTTTTACACGATTTTTTTTAATACTCATAATAGTAAACTGCTTTTAAAAAAATGTCAATTTTACAGAGAAAAAATTGTTAGCAAGGTCGAAATTAAAAATCTGTGGGACTTTTATGTTATCCGTGCGCCAGTAAAGGCTACATTTTTTTCAATCTCACCAACCCTTATTTTCTCGCCAATCTTTTAACATTAGCTAAAAACAAATACCCAATATTCTAACATTGCAATATCATATCTTAAAAAACTTACTTAAAAATAGTTAAAATATAATAATCATGATAAAATACGTAAAATCGGACTACAAATAACAAAATCTCACGTAATCGGGTCTATAAATGACTTGACTAGGCTTTGTCCATTACAAAAATGTTAAAATAAGACATAACATAAACTAAAAATGTTTTATTTCAAAATCGTGTCTAATTTTATATACACAAAAATAGAAACTTGCGTTATATTAGAAACCCAAAATCTTTTAATATGATTTAGAGTTTGTAGAAATGCATCGTTAGTTGTTCAAATCGTTATTCAATGGATCATTAATTCTTTGCAATTCAAATGATGCCAATTGAAACAAGATTTTGCGAGTTATCACTAGCGCCCAGATGACACAAAAGTGCCGAAAACTTAACAATGGAAAAAATTAAGCAAATTAAAAAAAAAAATTTTTGAATGGGGGTTAAAATTCCAAAACAGCGCGTCATGCTTTTTACTTTCTTCTATCTTTACAAGAAGAAAGAAGTACTAGATTCATGCACATTTTCAACTTCCAGTTTTCAACCAATTTATACGTTTCAGAAGATCCTGAACACGATGTGACTGTTTTTAGAAAATGTCTGTATGTGTGTCTGTCTGTTTGTGTATGTGACAAAAATTTTTTGGGTGCTCTATCTCAAGCACGGAATTTAATAAAACTTAAATAAAAGATTCAATTAGACACTGATATAAGTTGGTGCTGATGAGTTTTTTGGTGTAAATCGCCCGGAAGATGGCACTGCTATGCTACATTATTCACGATTTACACTATAGCTCTATCTTAAGAACCAATGTACAGAATTTCATCAAACTTCAGATTCAGTTAAACGTTGACATAATTTGTTGTTGATTGGATTTTGGTGTGAATCTCCCAACGCTGTTATGCTGCATAGTTAATTATTTACACGATTTTAACGATAGTCATATCTCAAGAACTTTATAATTTAATAAAACTTTAGATTCAGTTAGACCTTGATATTAATGGGTACTGATGTGTTTCGGGTGTGTGTGGAACCAATGTATCAGATAAAATAAAGTTTTGGGATTGGCGCACAAATAACAAAATATCACGTAATCGTATATTAATGATTAGGCTAGTCCACTATAAAAATGTTATCACTACTTTGCTTTGAGCACCAGACGTTTGATTTAAAAAAAAAAAAAAAAAAAAAAAAAAAAAAAACATTATTTTTTATTTTTAAGTGCACTAAGAGAATCGTATTTTTAAAATAAATATTACTTTCATTTTATTTCGTCAATTTTCCTAGATTTTTCAATTTAATCAACCCTTTATCATAAAAAAATTACAATTTTCAAGAATAATTCAAAATTCATATTTAAATTATTTTAATGAAAAAACAAACAGACCCATCTCCCATCCGTCAATTGTTAGTTATTCGATTTAATATAACGAAAAAAAAATTGGTAAATAAATGACTTAACATGTCATCACATTTCAGAAATTAATAAAGCCAACACTATATGAAATAAAAGAAAAATGTTTCTTAATATGGGAAAACATAATATAACCACAAACGGAAATATACAATAACCATCTTCCGCCTTACCACGATTCCGAAAAAAGTTCTTTAGCTTTGGAAACCTCATAAACCAATATACTTTCCAGATTTAAATAAGCATTTATATAAACAAACTTTTTTTTGCTGCCACAGGTTTTCGGAAACATTCTCCAGTAGTTTTTATAGTGTGTTAATCAGTCTTTTCAACTTGTAATGTAGTTTTTCGGGTGCTATCCATTTTTAAGTAAACATTTTTATGTTCAACAAACATGTTTTATACGCAGAAAAACATTAATAAATGAACAGCATTAAGATTAACATTAAAACTAATATTATTTTGATATTTTCGTTGTATGTATAAACACAATTACGCAGCTGAGAATGTTTCATTGAGAATGGATAACATCTGAAAAACAACATTCTGGTTTGAGAAAACTGATGAATACAGTATAAAATTTGCTCGAAAAAGTTCCAGAATCATCAGTGGCAGTAAAACAAACTTTCGTTTTATAAAAGCTTCTTTAAATCTCAAAAATATATCAGTTTCGGAGGTTTCTAAAGATGAAGAACGCTTTTCGGAATTAGGAGTAACTCGGAAGAGGTTATTGTCTATTTTCGTTCTTCCTTTTTTTTTTTCTTTTTTCCTTAGATTGAAAAGCATTTTTTTTTTTTTTTTTACAGTGAATTTTTAGAATGAAGTACATTTAGAATTACTCTAGTTTCGTCTATTTATGCTTTAAAAGCTGAGTTCTAGTACTAGCCTACACATCACGCAAAAACAAATTTCTCTGCTGCGGTATAATAACTTAGTACACTTTTCATCATGAAATATTTGTAATACAAGTTTTTTGTACTGCCACGATGTTTGAGAAATAGAAAACTCATTTTATTTTTATGTGGATTTCCCACCCTCCCCAAATTAGGGAGAGAGTAGAGAATTTTTTACTACGTTTCCTCGCTGTAGATCCGAATGTCAACGATAGATGACCTGCATTACCTGAAACTGTAATAATGCTCAAAATATTCATATAATTTAATTACGGAATTTTTATTTTTTTTTAATTTTGGAGGCTAAACAGGATGAAGTGTTAAAAACTGGGTGAACTTTGATCCATTTTTAAATGATAGTTTAAATGTTGCAACAGTGCAACGACCTCTATATCTAATATTTGGAACTAAAACAAAGATGTGTTGTAAAGAAACATCCGACTTCACACAATGTTCTTCAGCAAGAATTATATCAATCGCTGTTATTACATCAATACACTGTTTACTCGTTACTGAGTTTTTGAAATCCATGGAATACATCATTACATCATGCACTTAGTCAGATTTCAATACACTGGATTATTACATGTGTAAAATTAACAAAATTTTATTTTTTATTACTTTAACATTTCAAAAGCTAAAATAATATTTTTTTCACAATGCAAAATACAATTTCATTTTAAGAGAAATAAACTTTTCATTTAGAGAAAGAATATAGATTTGTGTTATTAAATATCAAGATTTTTATTACATAACATTTATGTTTAGAATTTCGTTACAGAGTTCATTTTGCATGTATTAATATTTAATATGTAAATTTTAATCAAAGTTAAATATAATAAATTTTGTGTACAAAGAGTTTATTACTTTTGAGTCTCTGGTATAATATAATTTTGGATGCAATAAACATAGCAATGCATAACAAATATATGTTGCATTTCAAAAATAAAAATAATGTGTTTCAGAAAAGCTATACTTACGTAAATTTCTGTAAGAAATCTTTAAAACTCATTTTTTTCAACGTTATATATCACAATTGAATAATCTTATAAAATAAGCAACGCTTTAAAGCAAAAAATATTTTATCATTAGCTCTTAGCAAACTTCAAGCAAGAAGATTTTACTAAAACAAAATTTCATGGCAAGCATCTACCATACTTACAACAACAATGTGTACAACAATGGTACGTAATAATGAAAAGTAAAGTTTTGGCAATGCAACAATAATGTAAGCAACATCTTTAACAATTAAAATATATTTTATAATGACATATAACAAACATGATTTAACAATGCACTCTAAAAAAAATCCGTGAAAATACAAGAGATTTTCCGTGAAATTTCACGGAGAAGTTTCGTTTTTCCAAAACAACAGTATAATTTCCGTAAATGACATTAGTTCCGTAAAGAAGATTTCAAATCCTTAAATATGCACAAAGTTTTCCGTAAATTTAATAGATTGTGTCCGTATTTCTTTCAAAACAGTACAATGTCCGTATTTCTTCCAAAACAGTGAATTTCCGTAAATAACTTTTAGAGGTTTGCGTACAGAAATCGCCTTGTTTGAAATGGGAATTAAGATTTTTGTATCTACTAGAGTTCTTTAAGGATCCAGGCCACACCCGGCTCGACCTGCTGGCCCATTCTAACCGGGGCCGTGTCTGGACAGTAATTTTTTGTGAAAATAATAGCAATATTTATATTTTTTTAATGAAATAGTTAGAAATTGATTTTGTTTTTATAATTTTGAGATTTTTTTTTTAATCTGTTTTTTTTTCTTATTGATAGTGCTTCAAAATTATAACTTTTTTTTCACTAATTTTTTAAAATTTTATTTTAACTTTTCTAACGTGAGGCAATACTGGGTTATTTAAAGGTTTAATAACACAATATCTCTGCAAGTTATCGCTACGTACATTGTATTAAACTAAACTCATTTGGCTTATAAATTTATGAATTAAACTAAAATTTATTATTCTATAAATTATAATTTTACAGCGTTAAAATTTTTTCCTTAAATTTATAAAAATAGTTAATATTTTTCTTTACTTTTATAAAAATGAAGTTTATAATTTTATTAACTTTATAATTTATTTCTTTAGCTTATAATTTTATAAATTAAACTAAATTAATTTAAACTAAATCAAAAGCAAGTCCAAATTTAAATCTTACCTATCACAGGATCATTAATTTCGAAATTGTCTTTAAGAATCAATTTTTTGTTTTAATATTATTAAAAATATTCAGTTTGACAGAACCGTACACAAAAGTTCTCAGCATAGCTCAAATATAATAATTTAATTTATTATATATTTTTTAATTACGTATGTTTTTTAAAATAAGAGATAACGAGAAGTTATTTTAATAGCATGTAATAAATACGTCTCCTTCAGGTAATTATTATTTTTACTGGAATTGATAAATAGATCATCAGACAAATAATTAAAAAAAGTATATGTTCAAAAAAAGAAAATGCTGTGCCATTACAAAAGGATGCAATCATACAATGACTACAATGATCAATACAATGTCTCTTAATACAATGTTTTACGCATATGATACATAATAAGTTAAAATTTATCTGTTATAAAGCATCAAATAATAAACAAAATACTGAAAAATATGAAAAGAAAATATTGAAAAATATGAAAAGAAAATATTAAAAACTTTGAAACTGAAAGAAATCCATGGAACCTTGAAATTTTTGCACCATAAAAAGTAGCTGCAATAAGTAGCAACGCTTAAATATGTCGAACATCTAATCATGGCGTAGGGGTTGGGACCTCCGGTTCAGTAAGCGAAAGATTGCGGGTTCGATTCATATCGAGGGAAGGGTTGGTTATTTACACAAAACGCACTCAGAAATGAGAAAAAAAAAAAAAAAAAACCAGTATATCTGTACAAGGTTGTTCTTGGGAAGAAACTTTTTTTTTTTTTTTTTTATCCTAATATAATGTTTTTTAACATTATAAAAATTTCTAAAAAATACGGAAGATACCTGTTATAAAACGGAAATTTAAAAACGGATATTTTAGAAATCACGGAAAATTTCCTGGAATTTACGGATTTTTTTTTCCGTTAAAAAACGGAAATAGTACTAGCGTCTCGATTGCCAGTACAATTTCCGTTTTTTTCAGGAAATTTTTTTTACAGTGTGTATTGAAATGTTTTGCCGATGTGCATTATTTTAAAATTCTTTGTTGCAAATAAAAATTTATAATGTAAAGCAAACACGTGTTCGTGATGACGTCATGATGTTGCGGCATTAAGCGATGATGTTGATGCTAAAATACAAACATCGAAGATGTGTAACAATCCGATTAGGTGTTGAGTTATGTGCATATACTTGCATGCACATATATGTACGCACACACATTTGCCAAATTAATGCCAAACTTAGCGATATGACAAAATATTTATTGTCAAACACCAGGTGAATTTCTCGCTAACTCAACCGTTTGGAAAAATTTCCAATGTAATATTTGTACGGTAATATATTCGCTCAAGTTTCGTGATGGCACATTTTTCTGGTATATTTAAAGTGACAAAGTGGTTGCTATTTCTTTTAGGCAAAAATCAAAATGAAAGATGTTCTCTAATCCAACCTGGGTACTTTTTGACACATTATTATTACTATTTTTTTTAAGCATATCAAATAAGCAGGTACACTTATTAAGGAACTATGTAATCGAACTGTTTTTTCGTTTTAGTCGAACTGTTTTCCGCTATCAAAGTTTAGTAAAAATAAATCCTCATACCAATTATTTTCATATCTATTCCTTTATGATTCGTACATAAAAAATTTTACTGGACTCGTAAAGGGTTAGAGCAAAGCCATTCGTTTAAAAATATGGAAATTTTGATATGAAATACGAAAATTCAAGCTAAGATCAAATAAATAAATATATAAACAAAAAAGAAGTCCAAAATGTTATAAAGCTTATCAAAAAATTATACCTAAATTTATAATCTATTTAAATCTTATTTTTTCGTAGAATATAACCACAATTTATTAAAAAAAAAAAAAAAAAAAAAAAAACTATGGTACGTATATAATATGAGATCAGAAGCAATGGCCGATATATTTGTATACGGAAAACTTAATAAAGTTTGAATAAAACCACAGAATTAAAATAAAATCCGCAATATTTGTGTAACAGAAAATTCAGTCGAAATACACAAGATGATAAAACATTATTTGAAGAAAATATCGAAGTGTAGGAAAGCTTACCTTTTGGAACAATCTATAACAACGGAAATATCAATGGCTGCGTTTGTTATTTGGGGAAAAATGCTAGTTTATAAATAATTTGAACATGAAAAAATGCGCGATGTTTTACTTTTTCAACAAGGAATTTTTCTTTCTTCTTTTTTCCCTCAGCCACTCATCAATTCAGTAAAGCTCTTCTCTCAGTTCTTTGAGCAAAGATGTTAAACTTTTCTTTGTAACTAGCCATGTATTGAAATTCAGAGGTGAAGAGTAAGCTAAATTGTGTATTTTGCATGAACTGTATCACATTCAAAATAATGCAAAACGATAAGATGAGACTGTAATAACTAACAAAAGTCTTTATGTACATGTGGACATTTACATCACGTTGAAATCAGAAGGACTGTCACCATAGTCAGTTGTTGACCACGTAGCCGGATTAATGTGTGGACAGTATCACTTAAAGGAAAAAATATAGTCAGTATTATCTTGACATTAGTAAAAATATTCACCATTATTTGTAAAAAGTAATGACTATAAAGTAATGGTCATATTAGCTAACGATATAGCCAAGTAAATGTGTCCAATGAAGAAAGTCAACAATGAAAAAAAAAAAAAGAAAAAAAAAGAAAAGAAAAAAAGAAATCTGACTGTTGCCAAACTGCCAAACCAAATTGGCACTATAATACACCAAGGAGGCACACTTTCGCCAATATCAAGGCAAGTCCTATAACCTAACAAGAGGTTTTTCTCTATTCTAAATAAAGTAACCAATGCTGCTGCTGCAGCTGCAGCAATTGAATTTATTATGACCTATGAACTTTCTCGGCTTATACTGCCAAACTATTGCATACAAAATATGACAACTGGTAGTTTTATAGAGAAATGTACGATAAATAAGTCGAAGCAGACATTTTTTATTTCGGAGATTTTTTTAAGCACTAATTTAATGTTGAAATCGGTAAAAATAGTTTAGTTACATTAGTTTTATAGGATAAAAAACCATGCATAGCAATTTAATCATCTTCTTGCTGGCATATTACGTCACTTGGGATGTGGTGTGCAATGTCTAACATTTTTTTTTTTAAATTTGTATAATTTGTAAAAAAAATTTTCAAATTTTTTATTTAAAAAATCAATATCCGAATAGACATTTAATTTCTATTTTAAAATAGCCATAAATTACCTAAGCACCATAAATTACCTAAGCACATCATTTTGACATATTATTAAAAGCTCAAAAGATAATACATCAAAATACTTTTCAATGAGAAATATATTGAAACGTGACTATTAAAAAATAAAGAGAGCTTTAAAATAATTAAGTTACTAAGTTCAAAAAACATTCAGTGGTGAAAATTATGTCATATTTAAAATGATATATTACAAACGTCATATTTAAAACAATTTTCTTATAGCGTCAAATAAAAAAAACTTTTTTTGAGACGTAATAAAATTCCGGGAGGCACCAACATTTTTTACTTAACCATCTTATACAATCTGATTTTCAAATGTTTTATTGACCTTACTTAATACATCACGAAAACAGCCATCAGCTGTCACGACAGCAGTATACGCTGTCTTGGGGATAAAAAAAATACCCCATTCAAAATGAAATAAATGGCAACCCGATTACAGAAAATCGATACTGGTAGTGATAATATCATTCAGTATTCCTTTATCGAATATTATTTTTAAAACAGAGTTAAATAGAGTATTTTTAAAATATGTGGGGTCTGGACAGGGATTGACGTGAGTAGCTCGTAGGGGGAAAAGCCGCCTAGTACTTTAGAGAATAACGTGTACTTTATGTTGAAACTTTGGTATATCAGACGGTATAGAAATACATTCATTTATTTACAAGTATAATGTTTATCCATATTGAAATTTTGAAGTCATTTTTTAAAAAAAGCTATTGCTTAGAAAGTGAAAATATATATATATAAGAAAACGAACATATTTCTGATCATGGTGAAGTTTATAATTTGAAAAAAATATAGAGTAGCAAAGATACATCTATGCGTAATTTAGAAATATCTATAACAACAGAAAGAAATCGATGTAGCCGGGAAAATGAAGGTTTAAAAATAAATTGAACGTGAAAAAATATGCAATGTTTCACTTTCTTCATTTTTATTTATTTATTATTTATTTTCTCTCCAGTCACTTATCAATTTAGAAAAACTCTTCTGTCAGCTCTTTGCAGAGATGTTAACTTTTTCTTTGTTGGCATTTACCGGAATTCAGATGTTCTTAGGGATATTCTCAGATCCAAACTCGCTACATTCTGACATATATTTATGAATTAATTTTTATTCAGATACGCATGAAACCTGCAGGTGTTCTCATTCAGCGAGCATGTAATCGAACTGTTTCTTCGGTTCAAGTGTTTTGAACTGAATTTTCAGACACGACCGGGCAAGAAAGAAAAATAAACTGCAGTCATGATACAATAATTACTTATTACTCAAGATGTAAATCATTTATGGAAAAATGAAAACACCATTCGATTTTCAATCACTCAATAGCCATGTTTACAAGTATAATGCTTTTACGTTTACAAATAGGTTCGTGAATGTATCGCAAAGCTTCGTTCTTGTTGAGCGGGATTTTTTTTTTCTTGAGTATGAACAGTATGAACAGTTTTAAATGCATGAACAGTCGGCTAAAAGAAATAAAAGAGAACACCCATACATTTTTCCCAATATCAAATTGTGCCCCCCCCCCCATCCCCACATCCCACACACATACCCGCCAGAAAAAAAAGATAAAAAGAAAAAACAAGAACGAAAGAAAAAAAAAAAAGAAAAACTGGAAATAGCCATTTGACTCGAAATTGTGTCCCTTACGAAATTGTTTCTCTTTAATGTTATGTTTAAAAAATAATAAGCTTTGGGTTCTTCATGCTGAAATTATACCAGACACTGAAATTTTTAATACGCGCAACTAATTTTGACATCCTATTTGACTTTTATGGTAAAATTTACCTTAGGATATACCAAACGTTGGAGTCATTCGGTCAAGTAATAAAGGAGTTGTGAAAGGGTTAAAAATTCGGAACTTCTATAATGTAAAAATTCATTTGTGATCGTTTTAAACCATATTTCAATGGAAGGTGAAAATAAGCACTAGCCGATTAAACTTGAAAAACTGGCGATTAAAAATATGGAAAAAACCGGCCAAATGCAGGATTTTCCGCTTTTCCTTTTCCCCTACAATTCGCGTTTTCGGTGCCCGTTCGACGAAATTCATGATTTTCTCGCACCCGATCGATGATATTCATGATTTTTACGTACCCGTTCGACAAAATTCGTAATTTTTACACGCCTATTCGACGAAATTTGTGATTTTGACGCACACGTCCAACGATATTAATGATTTTTATGCGCCCGATCGACGAAATTTACGATTTTTCAGCACCCGACCGACGATATTAATGATTTTTCTGTGTCCGTTTGACGAAATTCGTGATTTTTACAAATCTGATCGACGATATTTATAATTATTCCGCACCTGATCGTCGCTATTCATGATTTTTACGCAGCCATTCGACGAAATTCGTGATTTTTAAGCACCCGACCGATGATATTAATGATTTTTACGTACCCGATCGACGAAGTTCGTGATTTTTACGCACCCGATCAACGAAATTTATGATTTTTACACACCCAATCGACATATTCATGAGTTTTACGCTCCCGAATGACGAAATTTGCAACTTTTTTCCGAAACTAATTACCGAAAAACACAATTCCTGAATTTTTGGACATGTGTTACACTTTTGGCCCGCGGCCGTAGGTTGTGCATGTGTAATGTATATCTGGTTGTGGTTACTATGTAGTGTATACAAATAGCTAATTTTATTATTGTCAGATCTTAATTCTAGACAAATAATTTAAAAAGAAAAGGTGCTTATGTAGTTATTTACACAAGTACCTAAGCTTAGTGGGACTTATGTAATTAGCTACATAAGCATGTTGTGTATAACTTTGCTGTTAACTTATTTTAAAAATTAAAATAGATTGGAAATTAGTATCTCAAGCAAAACAATATAAATTAAAATATTTTTATTTAGTACACAAATTACTTGTTTGCTGTAAAATCATTATATATTTTTTAAATTATTAAATATTCAGTGGTATAAATGTACTTATTAGCTACTAAATAAATTATTTTCACTAGCCAGTAACTGGTTACTGAAAAAAATCTACCTACTGGCCAGTGGCTACTAAGCAAAATTCTTTATTTTCACCTTTAAATGGGGGTAGTTTTTTAAGCATAATTCAAGAACTAGGTGATGGAAGGATCTGTAATTCTGGATTCCCATATTTAAAGTTTCTAAAAATCGACTTCTGTTTAAAAAATTACATATTTCTGCTCATATTTCTTTCGAAAATTAGTTTTAAAATATATATATATATATGCTTTCGAAATAAACTTTCGAAAAAAAATTGAAACGTAACCTATAATTTTTATTAAACAGAAATCGATTTCTAGAAACTTCAAATAGGGGAATCTAAAATTGCAGCTCATTCTACCAAGTAATTCTGGAAGTATGCTTAAAGAACTCCCTGCATTGCAATCTCCTTTATAACGACCACAAATGAATTTAACATTATAAAATTTAAAATTAAAAAAAAAAGTAGAGCAAAACAACGAATTTTTGATACTAGAAGTTTCAAATTTGCTAATCCAAAATTGCAGTTCACTCCCCAATTCTTTAGTTAGGCTTAAGAAACTACCCCCATTACAATTCAAATTCCAGCAATGCAGTTTGTAACTGGAGACGTTACCTCTGTACTACTAATACTTTATAACATAGCTGAAATATTTATCACTTATACTCCGTCTCATTTTCTTGGCTATTTTCTCCAAAAAATTGGTCGCAAAATGGTTTGAAAATGATTTAAAAGTGGATGAAATACTTAATGAGTCGGTTTTGAACCAAAAGTGCGATTTGTACGAAAATTTGAGCAATTCTAGCGACAGACATTTTATAACATATTTCCCGAATGGGAGCTCTATCGAAAGTACCGTTTGGGTGTTCATTCATTTACACACACAGAAATTATGATTACAATATTTTCCCTTACACCATACGTATTACGAAAAGTAAAAATAAATAGAAATTTCAGATGCACAATGTTTGGAATGGACCGATTTTGAGTGTTTTCTCAAACAGCTAATTTCTTGTAAATTTGCACTTAAAAGAAGAATATTGTTCATTTTTGATGCGTAACGCCCAAATACGTTTTTTAAAGGTGTTGCAGAATTTTTGCAACAAGCTGTTTTCGCAAAATAGTCAAATTATAAAAAATAAAAAATTCTTAATTCTAAATTTATTCTTAACTTTTTATATGTTCCTTTGAAGTTTCTCTATTGATCTGTAAGATATTACGAAACTTTATTAAATTTATATAAAAAAAAAGCTAGAAAAACAACAACATTTCAACCGCAACTGTTAAAAGACACTTACTATGCAAACAAGTTAGTTTGTACGCATTAATGCAATTGCTAGGTTCTAAAACTTAAATATAAATACTAATGACCTTAAAATATATCTCTACAGAAAAAAAATAATGAAACACCTAACATCATATGCTGAGAAAAGGTTATATATATATAAAATTTATATATATATGATATTCCATATACTCCCATTTTCTCCCGCCCGACGCTATTTTATTTTCCTTTACACGGTTTGCATTTGTCGAAACAGCGAATGAAAGAAATTATGTTATTTCCCAAATAACCAATTAGATAAATCTACCCTTCATCTGATTTACAAAATCAATTTAAATTTAAAAAATTCTGCTTAATCGGAAGGGTAGGTTTTTTTTTTTTTTTTTTTTTTTTTTTTTTTTTTTTTTTTTGTTATCTAAAGTACATACATCAGATTTCATATAAATTGAAAAAAATCGGCCTATTCCTAAATTCGCTATTTTGTCAAAAAAGGTAATTAGTAGAAAAATTTTGAATTTCACTGATCAAATGTGGCAAGACATGATGTGATTATATCACAAATATTAAACATTTTTTGAGATCATAGATTAAAAATTGCTTATAGGTTATATTTTTTAGACCTTCAAACGTGGTTCGAACCAAAACCATCCAAGAATGACATTGTTTTTTTAATACGTGCCATCTAACAAAATAAACAGCTATTAAAACTTATTTTTATTGAAATCAACGAACTTTAACATGCATTGATAGTGATCTGAAATATAGCCCATTAATTGTAATGTTATTCGGATTATCAAGGCCAGTTGTTTTGGAATGGATAATTGGATCTTCTTGATTAACGAACTCGTTCAAGATACAAGATCACACCACTGTCCGAATTTGGTTCTAATCGGTCCAGAATTTTGTACGTTATCATGATGACACAATGTTATAATATATAATGATGTAGAAAAAGGGGTTAGATGGCACTGCGACGCTATGAACTTCTCCTTGCATCAACGATATTTCAGTGGCAACCAAAAAACACCCTCAAAATTTACTTACGAATTAAAAAAAAAAAAATTGAGATTACTTGAACAAAAAAATTCTCCAGAGCAAAATATATCTTCTAATATTAACTAACTGACCTCATTTCTATCATTTTGACTATCATTTCCTTTAACTTTCCCTTTCCCTAAGTGTAATGACACTTTTTCTAGGCACGCGCCAAAAATATCTGCCTGATAAGGCAATGGGACAAGCACCTGCTTCCCCACATTCACGCGATTGTCTCTGGCTTTTGCCACTATCAAAGAATCTCCCGCATTACCATGCGTTTCTTCAATTTCCCCTTTCCCTCTAATCTCTTCGAGAGATGGATACCTGTCATTTTCTATTTTACTAACCCCTCTTTCAATGTTTGCTAAGAACGAAGACTCCTCACATATCAGCAAAGGCGATAATCCTTTATCCACACTGACCAGTTCAACAGGATTTTCTAGATTTTCACCCTCTAGTTTTGAATTCAACGCTTCCGCTTCACTGCACTCGCGAAAAATTCCCCCTTCTCTTTCTTTTACTGAATTCAAAGTTTCCGTTTCAACATTCCCGCTAGAAATATACTCTTCTTTTTCTTCCTCGGAAATCAAAGTTTCCGCTTCAACATTCCCGCTAGAAATTTCTTTTTCTTCCTCGGAAATCAAAGTTTCCGCTTCAACATTCCCGCTAGAAATTTCTTTTTCCCCCTCGGAAATCATAATTTGTTTATTTACCGGATTAGGAGCTGGGCCACCCTTTTCTCTCGTTTGAGCGCGGGTCAAAACTGCATTCATCAATTCGGGTTTTTTCTTCGCCTGTTCTAACAATTTCTGAGTGCGATTACCCAACAAATAGTAGTACATATCCGAATTTAGATTACATTTTTTTGCCTGTCTCTCGAATAAATTCAAAAACAACGAAATATCCGAATTCTTTTCATCAAAGCGATGCATAATTGTTTTTAGGGGTAAATGATTCGTTCTAACTGAGATGCTACTGGATGCGGTACTCCGGTCATCTGACTCTTGCGTCGCTTTTAACATAGCTAACTCATGTTCGCGCTCTTTCTCTTTTTGAAGTCTATCGTTCTCTTCCTTCTCTGTCAATAATTTATTTTCTCTATCTTTTTCTAACAGTTTAATTTGCGCTAAGGCTAGCTCTTTATCAAATCCCTCTGACGACTCTATCTTTTTTATAATTTTCGGTACTGTATCATTCTCTTCTAAAATGACCTCAAATTCGTAAGCTAACGTTTGCAAATCAGCTTTCCTAAAATATTTAAGCTCCGACATTTTTAAAGTTTAAAATTAGAAATTATCTTTCCCACAATTATAAAACAATACAATAAGATTAAATGCTATTCCTACCAAGTGCTTCAAAATATTACCAAAATATACACTCATAAAAAAAGGTACGCTTAACAATAATATATAAAAAATATGCAACATATAAAAATAAGCAACCCTATCCTATCGTACACATTCACCTTGGTATTTGGTTATAAAATACATATGGGATAAATTTTACACAAAACAACAATTTCAATTTCAAAAAGCACAGTAAAAATATTTTAAATTGCAAAAGTCTTATTCAATTCCTTTCTCTTTTAATCAATGGTGGTCTTAATCTCTGCATCCACTCTTAAAAAAATTTAGAATAATTCACAAAAAACATATAAAATCAACTCTGTTATCGTAAAATATGAAATGCGTTCGATACTTTTTTTTTTTTCAATGAACTCTCATTTATAGATTCAGCTAAAATTTTGTAACACTGCACAACTCTCAGTTTGCATTAAATTAATTCAACAATAATTTAATTTTAACTACAAAATTTGTCTATTAAATAAGTTACAGTAATCTCGGAAGTATCTCATAATGCTTTTTTTTTTCTACCGGAAAAGTTTCTCAAAATATTTACTCTCACAAAAATAAACATACAACTTTTTTTTTTTTTGAAGCCTACAACACCTATACAAACACTAATAACAATTAAAGCCACTCTGAGTATAAAAAGAGCTTACCTCCATTACTAAGAGTCTTTCAGGGCGTCAGAAGCACAGACTTCAGAGATTCTCAGGAGCACAGACGGGGTTCTCTGTCTCACTTTTCGGATGGGGGAACACTCTCCAGAATTCTTGGTAGATTTCTCTTTCTGATGGGGGAACACTCTCCAGAATTCTTGGTAGATTACTCTTTCTGATGCTGTGTTGATCCACAGGGGCGTCTAAGGAGACTCAGGTCACAAGGAGACTCTCTCTTGGAGCACTTTGATGATTTAAATTTCAGAGTCCACTCTTTGTCTTTGAAGATTGTCATTAATTTTTGCTAATTAATCCATCACCGCAAGCCACCAGTTGTAGTAACTCCTCTATACCGACCCGATAAAAGATGGTGAGTGGTAGCGAGATCGGATCGCTGGCACAGAGAATTTCTCGTATAAATTAGAAAATAGAATTTATTGCATACCAATATTAATTCTAATGAAAATATGTACAAGAAAGTTAATTACAGCATTTAATTATTTTTCGTGAGTCAATCGCTTATAAATTAATGACCTCTTGACTCCAAGTGTAACTGAAACAAACAAAAGTCTCTAAACATTACAGTCAGTCGTGACTACAAAACAAAGTTCATTCGGACCAAGGCTCGTCCGTTCCTTTTCTTCGGAAAATCTACTAATACTCGTTAATTCTGAGTCTAAGAACTCTCACTCTCGCACTTGGTGTGCTTTTTCACTTCGCTGGGATTTTCAGCGGATACCTGCTGTATCAATTCTAGAGGTCGGACCTCACTAGCGCTTACACCACGCTGAGTTCGAAACTCACGTTTCCTTTTCCCTTCTCCAGAGAGTCAACACTCTCCTTTTCGATCTCTCCAAAAACTGTCCTCTCTCACTTTTTCATTCTCGCAGGAGAACTTCTTCTGGGGGCGGGGGCTTTGTCGAGGCGGGCCCCTCGAAACTCTCCAGCCTCTTAGCAGCCTTGAGATCCCTCTGTTTCGTTTTCACTAAGTCCGTCATTGGACGTTCTAAGACAAAGGGCAAAGTTTCGGGCGCAAACCTAAAAATCGTGTGCAGAGATCGCTTCTCTCGCAGATGAACTCTTTCCCACGAACTCGGCAAGGATCAAAGCATAAGACCCCTTTTTGGGTAACGCCTTACCACTTCATCACTGTCCGAACTTTCCGCTCACAGTACAATAGAATTCGGCGTCTGCTAGTCTTCAAGGCAAAAATAGCGAGGGAAGGTATGCAGTTAAGTGTACTCACAGGAAATGCTAGAATGACACATAGTGCAGCTGGATGTCGAAGCTCAATTCTTTACAATATATATTATTTATATGAAATTGTATTTTAAAATGAAAAAATATTGATATTTAGTGATAAAAGCGCTCATTTTCTTGTTTTTATACATAGGGTCGTTTCATAGTTTTAAAATAAAAAGTTCTTTTTGTCCGAACTCTATGAAATCTTTATTGGTGATAAATAAAACGGTTTTACATCTCGTGTAAAAATTTCGTGAAAAAATATTGTTATCTGGTTGTAAAAGAAATATTTTCTTCTAGCTTTTTTCTTTCTTTGCTTGTTTTCGGCAATACATAGCAATAAAAAATAGTTCTCGTCTTCCGAACTCTCTGACATTTCAATCCGTTATAAATATAATTGTATCCAAGCTCTGTTTAAAATTTTGAGAAAAATATGTATATTTAGTAGTGAAAACATAAGTTCTTAAAAAAAAGAGCTTTAGCTTTCAACCCCAGAACAAAAATATATTAGTAGGTCTATGCTTTCAATCGTACGCCCCATCCGTTTTAAATCAACCGTTTTCAATCCCCTTACACTAAATAGGTGAGGGCTAAATCAGGTTGCCCGTATCTGAAAGGAGAAGCCTTCAAAAAAAAGTTGGGGCATGCGCAAAGAAACCTTTTACGTGTGGAAAAAAATGTTAGAATTTGACAGAATGCGCTTTTCGTTTTAAATATATGGATTGTAGAAAAAACAAACAACAAAAATAAGCTACCAATTGAATGACACTTCTGATGTTATTAGGCAAAGTGTGCTGATATACATTATTACTTTGAGAAAAAAAAATTCATTTTATGATTCCCTGATACTTTTTTAATTAAAAAACATAAATAGTAAATTAAAAAAAACTCGTAAATTTAATTTTTTTACGCTAAATACTGATTCTGTTTAGTATTCTAAATAAATTTACTTTTGAACAGCATAAAAAATGTAATAACGTTCTATGACGTAAAATTGTTTGCATCCGCCTCCCGATATATAAATCGAACGTGTTAATAAGAATATCGTAGCAACATAATTTCATTTACACCGTTCCAAAATGATAAACATTTTTCTACTAAAAACTCTTATAATCAATTATTTGGAAAGAGCTTTTTTATAATCATCTGTTGACCCAGTATCACTAAAACACGGTTCTACTAATTGCATAAGTCGAGACTCTTTTTAACGGAAATAAAATTCAGAGCCTGTCGTCGAATTAAAACATCCAAACGAATCGTTCGTAATTGGATTGTATATTTCATAAAGTAAAGGCAATTTCAAAGGATTACATGAACATGTGACTGTCTTTGAACAAATTAATAAAGGATTCAACTAAATCCAATCGCATTTCTATTTGTTCCAGTTTGTTTATAAAATTAATTTTCCCCTATAGCTTAGATTTTAAATGCTTTTTTAAAGCGCAGTTTGTATTTAATTTAATAATTTGAATCCGAAATCATTTATAACTTCCTCATTAATAACAGATTTGCTCGTCTGAGCATTTTAATCCTCCAATTTACATTTGAAAGCAAAATAATTAGTTTTATGCTGACTCTAGATTCGAATTTGTATAGTAATTCATAGAAATCTCTGCTGTATTTTACTTTGTGTAGGTTGATAGGTAGCTTTTATTTGAATGTTTTCTATTTCTTTTTGCACAAATCCTGTTATTTTAGGTTACTTAGTTTCTTATAATTTCTCAACTTTAATTAAAAAATGAAATAGCTTAAAAACCTTTTTACTATTTATTATTAGCATCCCAGATTTCTCTTTTCTTTTCTACTTTTTATCAAGATAAAATCATAATGATTGTTTTCCTGATATGTCAGTCTGTTCGAAATCTATTTTTTTTTTAAATGTTGTCGCTGTATAAGGATAATTATCAGGGTCCTACAGATCCAACTATCCAACTCAAAAGAATTTTTTTTATTTTATCCTTTACTTCTTACACATGGATGTACTAAATAAGAGCAATGTAATATGTGACAGGTATCTTAACGAAGAACTTGTAGCACTATCAGTTTGAAGATTTTTTTCATCAAACATTACTTTTTTGCACTTTTATGTTTAAAATCAGAGCAATGTAAGTGTTATATGTCAATCCTACATCAAATCCTACTATCCAACTCAAAATATTTTTGTTTAATCCTCACCTTCTTACACATGGATGCACTAAATAAAAGCAATGTATTGTGACCGGGATCTTAAAAAAGAACTTCTATAGCACTATCAGGTTCAAGATTTTTTAGTTCAAACATTACCTTTTTGCACTTTTAAGTTCAAAATCAAAGCAATGTAAGTGTGACATGAATACTACATCAGATCCCACTATCCAACTCAAAAGATTTTTGTTTAATCCTCACCTTCTTACACATGGATGCACTAAATAAAAGCAATGTATTGTGACCGGGATCTTAAAAAAGAACTATAGCACTATCAGGTTCAAGATTTTTTAGTTCAAATATTACCTTTTTGCACTTTTAAGTTCAAAATCAAAGCAATGTAAGTGTGATATGAATACTACATCAGATCCCACTATCCAACTCAAAATATTTTTGTTTAATCCTCACCTTCTTACACATGGATGCACTAAATAAAAGCAATGTATTGTGACCGGGATCTTAAAAAAGAACTATAGCACTATCAGGTTCAAGATTTTTTAGTTCAAACATTACCTTTTGCACTTTTAAGTTCAAAATCAAAGCAATGTAAGTGTGATATGAATACTACATCAGATCCCACTATCCAACTCAAAATATTTTTGTTTAATCCTCACATTCTTACACATGGATGCACTAAATAAAAGCAATGTATTGTGACCGGGATCTTAAAAAAGAACTATAGCACTATCAGGTTCAAGATTTTTAGTTCAAACATTACCTTTTTGCACTTTTAAGTTCAAAATCAAAGCAATGTAAGTGTGATATGAATACTACATCAGATCCCACTATACAACTCAAAATATTTTTGTTTAATCCTCACCTTCTTACACATGGATGCACTAAATAAAAGCAATGTATTGTGACCGGGATCTTAAAAAAGAACTATAGCACTATCAGGTTCAAGATTTTTTAGTTCAAACATTACTTTTTTGCACTTTTAAGTTCAAAATCAAAGCAATGTAAGTGTGATATGAATACTACATCAGATCCCACTATCCAACTCAAAATATTTTTGTTTAATCCTCACCTTCTTACACATGGATGCACTAAATAAAAGCAATGTATTGTGACCGGGATCTTAAAAAAGAACTATAGCACTATTAGGTTCAAGATTTTTTAGTTCAAACATTACCTTTTTGCACTTTTAAGTTCAAAATCAAAGCAATGTAAGTGTGATATGAATACTACATCAGATTCCACTATCCAACTCAAAAGATTTTTGTTTAATCCTCACCTTCTTACACATGGATGCACTAAATAAAAGCAATGTATTGTGACCGGGATCTTAAAAAAGAACTTCTATAGCACTATCAGGTTCAAGATTTTTTAGTTCAAACATTACCTTTTTGCACTTTTAAGTTCAAAATCAAAGCAATGTAAGTGTGATATGAATACTACATCAGATCCCACTATCCAACTCAAAATATTTTTGTTTAATCCTCACCTTCTTACACATGGATGCACTAAATAAAAGCAATGTATTGTGACCGGGATCTTAAAAAAGAACTTCTATAGCACTATCAGGTTCAAGATTTTTTAGTTCAAACATTACCTTTTTGCACTTTTAAGTTCAAAATCAAAGCAATGTAAGTGTGATATGAATACTACATCAGATCCCACTATCCAACTCAAAAGATGTTTGTTTAATCCTCACATTGTTACACATGGATGCACTAAATAAAAGCAATGTATTGTGACCGGGATCTTAAAAAAGAACTATAGCACTATCAGGTTCAAGATTTTTAGTTCAAACATTACCTTTTTTCACTTTTAAGTTCAAAATCAAAGCAATGTAAGTGTGATATGAATACTACATCAGATCCCACTATCCAACTCAAAATATTTTTGTTTAATCCTCACCTTCTTACACATGGATGCACTAAATAAAAGCAATGTATTGTGACCGGGATCTTAAAAAAGAACTTCTATTGCACTATCAGGTTCAAGATTTTTTAGTTCAAACATTACCTTTTTGCACTTTTAAGTTCAAAACCAAAGCAATGTAAGTGTGATATGAATACTACATCAGATCCCACTATCCAACTCAAAAGATTTTTGAGTTGTTCATTAGCTTGCGAGTGTCTTCACCTGACTGCAGTAGCTTCTTAATGGTATGCAGAGCATCTGGACCTCCATTCTAGCTACGCCACTGTTACCATAATATAATGGCTAGATAGCACGTTCTCAGAAAAGAATCTTTTAGTGAAAATTGCCAGAAATCCTTAAGATTAAGCCATTTTCAACACTTTCCAACATAGTTGAAAAGTGTTTATGAATTCAGTTTATATGTCTGTCTGTCCGTGCTGTAACTCGCATAAATATACTCAGATTTCCATGAAATGGATATATGTTATTGAGTTTGCAAGTTCGGTATTAAAAAATGTGTAGCATTTATAGTCCGTGTACAGGGAAAGAATCCCGTTACATTACATTCTATGGGTAAAAATCCTTTGCGTTGTATTTTCATGATGTTACACTATTTCAAACCTATTGAAGTGGATATAGATCACTGAGGTGCACTACAAGAAGCTTACTACAGAATATAGGGTGAGCGTAGTATATATCCTTAATTTACAAGGTGCTGACAAGAATTCCGTTACATTACGGTCTATTTTGAAAAATCGTTTGAGGTGTATTTTAATGATATAACAATACTTCAATACTATTGAAATTGATACATATAACTGAGGAAATGTGCAAAATGCTTACTATAGAATACAGTCTGCATAGAAATCATTGTTCATGTGCAGGGAAACACAAAACAATTCGGTTACAGTACTGTGTACACTGAGAAAAAAAAAATACCTTCTTCAACTAGAATGAATAGTTAGACTGTTTCTAAATCCCTAAACTAGAAATATAGAAGTCCGAGCTACGCGAATAGGGTAAGCAACTAAACTGAATAGACGAAATGATCCAGAATTTCTAGTCTCTTGTTTCGTGCAAATTGCAAGAAATTATCACTTTATTTCTGGAATGGATTTATAAACTAGCATTATAGTTACTAAAACTAGCGTCTTGAGTTCGCATCTATTTACAGATATTTTTAAATAAGTTTGACCATGAGAATATAGGAAAACACTATTGAATTCTAATAGGAGTCTCTAGAACTCTCTGGCAAAGGGAACTAGAATTTATAGGTATGGCATGGAACTATTTTTTCTAGAGCCACAATTTACATTCTAAATCGCGAAGAGCAGATTTTTTTCTCAGTGTATCAACGATAGCTGCTGAAACTTCGTTTTCAGTTGTGGTACGGTTTTTAAATTTAACAATTTTTGTTTTCCATATTACTTGGTGTAGATAAATGCTATAGATCCTATACAGAACTACACAAAACCTTTTGAATACATTTCCGTTTAATGATGGAAATTGCTGAAAGGCAATTTTCAACTGTTCTATGCGTTTTCTAATTAAACTGAATTTTAGCATGCTACGTATTATATATACAAATCTATGGATCGTATACAAGGTTGCCCAAAAGAATTTGTTTCCATCTGTTGATGGCAATATCTGAAATTAGGTTTTCACATGTTTTATGTGTTTTACAAATTGTTTACTTAGACATCATATTCCTTATAAATCAGTGAAGTTTTATTATAGAATACTAAATGTGTTGGAAAGTGTTGCATAATCTAAGCTTAACGCATGATTTTTCGTTCTTCTTTGGGTAGAAGGAAGTTTAAATCACAAATTTTCATCTTCAAATCAGAAAGTTCCAGACCAATTTCAATTTTCATTGGATTGTCGAGTAAAAATAACTTTGGCTTGGTAATATTAAATTTTAGAACAAAATTTCAAAAGTTTAAAGAATATGATCAAATTATTAGCATGATTATTTTTTTCATTTCAAGAAATCTTTATTTCTGGCCAAATATATCTGTTTAAATAAAAAATTTTAATTTTGCCTTTTGCCAAACTAGATTTTGATTTTGAAATAATATTTAAAATGTGAACAGCTCACTTTACAACTGAGGACCCCAGTAGCGAAATGGTATAAGGGACAAAATTGAAAAACTGAGCTATGTGCACAGGCGATCTGGAAATAGGGCTATTTGTTTGGAGTAAAGAGATGTGATTTTCTAATTATGTGCTGCATTCTAGAGGCCAACTTTTTAACAACTTTCTGGAATTCGTGAACGTGCGGATCGCAAGCAGTCGAAATCCACTTGTACGTCCACATACCTGGACGCTGGAATGACACTATGTTCAAAGGCCACTATCAAATAAGCTACAGTTTGATATTTCAGTCCAGTCAATTACTATTGATGTTCAACTTTGAACTCAATCGACTCCAAATCTAAATTTTGCCCCTTTTATCCCTTGACTTCTGAGGTCCTCAATTATTTATAAATATTTTGTTGTATTTAGAACAACATGAATTATGTGTAATTTGCAAATTTTAAACTTCCATAATATTTAAATCTGTGTTTAAATCCATACTTTGGTAGAAAAGGACTATCCAAATTCACCCTATTTAGTCGATGTTTACGAATGATTTCGCAGTAGTCAAGTGCATAATTAAAAAAAAATTGCCAATGTCGCCTCTTTAATATATTCCTTAATAATCATCACTTCGCAATTATATTATTTTTTTTAGTAGTAATTCAAACAATGTAAAATATATGTATATACAATAAATGACTCATCGTTCAAAATGCCAAAATTTTACATTGGCACTTTTTCTATCAAGATACAGATATAAAAACCAATAAAAATATATACTGTCCTTAAAGCATGTTTATATAAATTTCAAATCAGCGTAAATGTTGGTATCTGCGCACTTACAAAGTACGTATTCGGATTTTCCTATTTCATTGCTAGATCTATTAAGGCTGTATGGTCAGTGAGATATCATATTCTTCTCGCTTATGTTAATTTCCTCTCGCTTATGTTAATCCTATGGCTGTGTGATGCCTTCGTATTTTTTAAATATCTCCTGTATAAATTAATATTTTTAACTTTGTTTTTTGTTTTTCTGTCTACTCTTCTTAAAAAAGTATTATTATTATTATTTTTTTTAGTTGTCAAAACATTTTTAAAAATAAATAGTTAATTTATATTTTTATATGCTAAAATCTTACTGAATATTTAGATTTTAACACTTTAAATAAAATTTAAACTAAGCGTATATTTTAAAAATATTTTAAAAACTGGAAACATTAGCGAGAGGAATTTTAGATCTAAGACCTCTCTTGTCACAAAATGCCCCCCAAAAGAGTCTGTTAAATTGTTCTGTATTAAAACGACGTGTGGTAATATTTCATTGCGAGAATATTGTAAATATCTCAAAACATCATTTAAAAATAACTCAAAATTGAAAAATGTTTAAACAAAATAATGTAAAAATAAGTACAGATTCATTCGCGGTGGTAAATATTTTATTTCGAAATATGGTGGTGGAGCAGAAGGTGGAGAGGATGAAGGCGATGTTACAGAAGGAGCAAGCACAAGAGATAAAAACAGAAGCAGAAAGACAACACAAACAAAGTCACAATTCGGGTCAGTCACATTCGGGTAAAAAAGTCACAAAAAAAGAAAAAGGAAAAAAAAAGAAAAAGAAAAAGAAAAAGAAAAAGAAAAAAAAAGGGTCACGATCAGGCATGTAAATTCTTCTTTCTGAAGAGCATATTCTTAACTTTCTGAGAAAAAGACAACCTGAAAAAGAATTAAGACATTATCAAAAACTATTTATTCTAAAACATTACTTTCACTATCTTTGTTTTAAATCTAAGGAAAATATTATGTAACCACGAAAGGAAATAAATAATGAACTCTTCCGATGAGTTGTGAATAATTCCGGAAAACGTTCTTCATCTTAAAAACCAATATATTTTCGAGATTTAAAGAATCATTTTTAAAAACAAAGTTTCATTTGCTACACACACGTTTGCCAACAAACGTGTTTTTTACACATACGTATTAAATGAAAGGCACTAAATTTAATTAATACTATTTTGTTACTCTTATACGTATCAATTCAATTATTTGATAATGGATAGTATCCTAAAAACCGAAATTCCGCTTTGAGAAAATTGATTAATACGCTATAAAAACTACTTTGAAAGCGTTCCCGAAAATCGGTAGCAGCAAAAGAAATGGTTTTTCGATAAATGCTTCTTTAAATCTCGAAAATATATTGTTTTCAGAGGTTACTAATGATTAAGAATTCTTTTCAGAAGTATGGGTATTTCGTAAGAGCTTATTGTATATTTTCTTTCGTGGTTATATTATAGAATCTTTGCAGATTAAAAAAGATTTGTAATTTTTTTATAGTTGTATTGTTATACACATTTTTTATGCAACTTTGATGATATACACCTATTTTCTTTTTTTTTAAAAACATTTTTCTTTTAAATGTTACAAATGTGTTTCTTTCTTTCTTTTTTTAATGTTGTAAATGACAGAAGATTAATATTAAAAGCGAAAGGATAAATATGGAATCAAAAAGTTCGTAAAATTAATGAGTCATTTTGAAGCAAGTTTCATGCTAGTAAAGAGGCAGGTTTTTAGTTTTGCTCTTTTTGTTATCGAAGTTTTAGCTAGAGAGAGTTATTTTTGCTAAATGAAGTCAGAGATTAACAGTTTTAGGTAACTTCGATTATGAAACGTAACAAGCTAATCTATTGCAGCCGTCCACAGGAAAGCATATTCGGAAATTTTCGGTATATTTTGAAACAAACAGCTGATTTTTTCCCCCCCTCCATAATCTGGTTTAATCTATGACTTTTAGCGAACGTAGTTTTTCACAAACTTGCTTTGATTGTTGCTACTCTCATACGCTTAAAAGAGCATAATCATATCCGCTAGCATCCAATTATTGCCAAGCTAAATATCGCAAATTTGAGACCAAAAATGAATCGATATAAATGAAACCAACTTAGCGACAGCTGCCTACTTTTTTGAAATTCACATTCAAATTCAGTAGTATTAACGAAAACTAACGATCTTCTATAATTTGGTTCCAAGCATTTTACCTTCGTGTGTTTGAGAAAATTAGCTAATTTTTTAAAAATAAAGAAGAGGTAAGCTTACTGTTCCTCTCGGTTCAAGCCGGGAGGACTGTTTTTGATAAACTCTGAGGGAATAGATAACGATGTATGAAACCCTTAGTATACGAAAATATTAAAAGAAAAACATTTAAAATAACAATCCATTAAACTCTTATAGCTATAGCTTTGCAATGAGACCGAAGAACGCTTTTATCATTGAATTTTTTAAATGCGTTATCGTTGAATATTTATTAATATTATATAGTAATATCTTATTGTTTCATCATAACAATATTACTAAATCATCTGCAAATAAGGTCGTAGTACTTGATAGTTCTATTTTGGGGCAAATTTCTATTACTTTTTGAATTCTGCCCTGTAAAAAAATAAAATAGTTGATTTTACAGATGAATTTGTCAGCGTGGGCGCCAGTAAAAAAACTGTTTATTTTAAGGAAGTCGTATCTCGAGTCGTATCTCATTTATCTCGAGCTCGTTTGCAAAATCTACTAAAATAACAAAAAGTTCGTGGTAAATACAGATAATTTCCGTAAAACATACAGCTTTTTAGTGATGTCCTGGCTGACGAGTTGTTTCTGAAAAATCAAAAGATTTGTTTTTCTATGTTCATATATTATCAGTGCTAAATAAACCTGAAAGAAAGCTTAGTTTTTTTTCCAATCATGAGCACCTGAGGATCGAAATACGCAGAGGAAAAACATTTTCGAACTTGTGTGCGTAAAGTTCACCTCCGAGGACGAGATTTATTTTATTAATTTTTTATTTTTTTATTTTTTACAAACATTTAATAAGCTAAACGAAATATTTTTTTCCGTGGAAGACATTTTTTATACATATCAACCAAAAAGCAATACAGAAATATAACAAGTAAGAAACCTTAAAAATCCAAAAATAAGTTTTAAAATAGAGAACTGAAACAGTTTATTTTCTTTTCCGTTAGGGGCTTCCATTCCCTTTGAGCCATCTGTTTAAGATAATTTTTAAACACATGACAGTAAAAATAAAAACATAAAAATAAACATTATCTAAGAAGAATTGTTTGAATTGCCTTCAGCCGGGAATAAATATTTTTTTTACTATTTATATTCCATTAACAAACTTCTCACGGAGCATTTTCCCTTTTCAACAATGCAAAATTTTTTTATATATTCACGGAGTCATGCTTATATGTAAAAGTATGAAAATTTTCGGCATGACTATTAAAATGATTTGGAATCCAATAATGTTTTAATGTACCAATAAGTGGATTATATATTGTGTTGCGATTGGTATTACAGTCAAACCTCGTTAACATGAACACGCTTAACGCGAATTACTTTTAACATGAATTGTTTCCGATTGCCTGTAATTGTAAGTTGTCTGTAATGTATTTAAGTTCGGAAAACACGAACTACTTTTAACATGAACAAAAAATGTTTCCCCTTGAGCGCTCGCATTAACGAGGTTCGACTCTCATCCAACTTTTCGGGGCTGTTGTGTCCCAAAAAATTGGGTTAAAAGCTACTTTGACAACATTTTCAAAAATATCACTTGCCTTTAGAGAAAAATGTAAAACGATATTCGATCTCTCAGTTTCTAAATAATAACAGCTGCCAAATTCTTACACTTAAGAAAAAAAAACGCGTCAAAAAGAAGGTACATACACGTGTCCGAAAGAAGCTATTTTGGACCGAGAAAACTCTAAATTGAAACTATATCTTTACTTCAAAACGGAGGATTTTCGTAATGCTTAATGTTAGAGACTATTATTATTATTATTATTATTATTATTATTAAATAGTGTCTCGAAAGATTTACCACAGGAAAAACAAGAAAATATTAATTATTCAAGCTAAATTGCGAGCAGAAAAATTTTCAAAATTTGATTTGTGTAATTATATTTGATTAAAATGAATGAAAATTCTAAAAAAATAAGAATTATGTAAGTTTTTTTAAAAATGCGTATTTATTTCTAATTAAATAACAATAGGGGATATATAGCAATTTTCTAAAAAATCTGAAAAAATGGCAAGAATATCTTAAATTTAATTTACTTGTCAAAAGGATCGAATCCAGAAAAATTAGGTATAGTGTTAATATGTTGTTAAACGCGTGCACCACATTACAAGTTTACTATTAGAATACAATATTTAACGTATATATTTGTATTTTATTCGATAAGCTAACATTTTTTTTAAATAAATTTTACTATTTTTAAACATTGATGATAACTGCCAACGCTAGCAATAAATAAATAAATAAGTAATGCTTACGCTTTATGTCTAAGGATGAACATCTCCAAGATGGTGAAGTTTGTTCTTCGTTGCCATTCGTAGATGTACTCTTTAGATGTGTCATCAATATCCCGCCACGCTGGGTTGGCTTGGTTTATTTTTATCAAATAGGGTATGGCGCTTGACAAATCTATGCCTTTTTCACGCATTAGCATTTTCCAAACACTTTCTCTTTCCGATTTCAATTGACTCTCAAACCATTTCACTGCATCTTGTCGAACTGAATCCGATCTTTTCATCCGCATGAAGGCCGCTATAACTTTCTGGTCAAACACAGCGGAATCAAACATGAATCTGAAAGCAATTCAAAACGTATAAATAAACATAACAAGATCAGAAGGCATATAATCGGATGCTACGAAGTAGATCTTAGTAGCCTGGAATTCTGAATTCCTTATTCGTCGAAAACTGATGCTAAGGGATATTAAGTTGTGGCGCGCAATTACTTACTTGGCAATTTCGCGATCATATTTTTTATCATTCTGATATGCATGTAATTTTGTTTAAGGATCGTTAAGGTAGGAAAACTAAGTTAAGTTTTAACATTAAATAGTTTCATTTTTAAAAATCAATCGGTTAGTAATGCAACTTTTCTGAATAGTATAACATTCCCTTCCGGTCAATATGAAAAATATGAATCTCTATATGAAGTTCCTTACAGCTTGATATATGAAATCCCTTATAGCCTTATATATGAAATTCTTTATAGCCCCTCTAAAAAGCGAGTATGAGCGATCGCGCCCATAAAAATAACAACAACAAAAATCTAACTGTATTCTGCTAAATCATTGCATTGGAATCTCAAATAATAGAATATGTGTTAAAACTGCAATCAATATAGCGAATATTAAAATTCACATTATATAAATTGTTAATATTGTTTTAAATTATTGTGTATAGCTTAATTAAATATTAAAAAGTAGAACCTTTTCATTTTTTCATTCCAATTATTTTTTGTAACTTAATTAAATTTTGAAAAATAAAAACTTTCCATTTTACAAATTATACACTGTTGTGTTCGAACTAGGGTCTACAGATCTGAAGACAAACGACATACCATGCACATACCACGCTTACACACGCATTCCGAAATGGTTTGCAACAAAATTGTAAACAAAATACTTGATAAGGTTGCTTTACTCTTAAAAAATCGTAAAAAGTTAGCCAAATGGAAATTCACTACGAACAGAATCTTTGATCAGTGATCGTAGATTTTGACGAATGAGGTTCCAGAATCCAATTTGTAAGTAGAGCCCGATTATAAGCGGTCAGAAGTATGTAAAAAGGTATTACATTATTCGATGTGGGGCATTTCCCCAGAAACGTACATTTTCAGCGCTAAATTGTCCGAAAAAGAAATTCAAATGAAGGTTAAAAAATACATATTTCTAATTAATTCGACCTTATCTAACATCATACCAGTCTTTTCCCAGATCGCGAGAACTATTTTATTAAAATCACATTTTTTCATCACGTGGCTGTTATGTTCCTAACCATGATGCCCACAGCCCTGACTGTTTTTTAAGTTACTTTAAATATTTTAAACTAATTGAATGATGCTGTTGAAATATGTTTTCTTGACCATGGGCCCTTACGTGATATCCAGCATATGTCCTGTTCAAGTGGTCAGCCTAACGCGGGATCCTCAGTCTTTAGTTCTCAATCAAGATTGGTACTTACTTTATCGACTCCGAAGTGATGAAATGTTGAGTGAACTCTGCCCAAGGAAGGAGTCCAAAATCGAATTATGGACCTATAGCGTGGCAGCACGATGCGCTGACCACTAAGCTACTGGGCTTTAAGTTTAATATTAGTGCGATTAATATTACATGTTATTCTAATTATTTTAATATTTTACAATCCTTACTGATTTTATCTTGTGCACGGAATTGTTGATTTAATGATTATTTTCACAGTTATTCAAGAAATGTAAATATATACCGCAGATACGTATTGCTACGTATAAAATGACTGAGAAAGCGTAGTGAAAGAGTACTGTTCACACTAAAGATTTTTTTTTTCTTTTGCTGTCATTTGTTGAACTATTAATCCAGATATTAAGTTTCTATCTACGGACATGACTCATTTTATTTCATCTGACAGTATTTATTTATCAAATAAAAAATATAAATAAACAAAATAACTCTTTGGAATTGAATCTGAGTTAATTGCTAAATTACATTGAAATAAAAATCAAAATATATCACGAAAAATATTTTAAATCAACTTTATAGACCCAGTTAAGATATGAATTAGAGATGTGACAGTTCGTGGACATGATTCGTCCCGCTTTTTGGACAATTTTTTAAAAATAAAAATCTCATATTTTTTTATTATTTAATTACTTATATTTACTGTTATTGTTAAATATAAAATAAAAATGTATTTTTCTCAAAAGCATATCTATACAATTATATAAAGAGGAAACGGTGACTGACTGACTGACTGACTGACTCATCAACGCCGAGCCGAAACTACTAAAGTCAAGGTCACGCAATTTGGACTGTAGATTGCTGTTATGGCCTAGGCAAGCAATAAGAAGGGATTTTTGAAAATCCCCCCCCCCCCCCGAAAGGGGTTAAAGGGAGGTTCGAATGATATAGGTTATTTTGCCATATCTAAGCAGCAGTTATAGGTAGGAGCTTGAAATTCCAGAATGCAAATTTACTAAAAAAATGATTAAACACCTATTTCAGCTATTTTAGAAATTCCCCCCAAAAGGGGTTAAAGGGGTGCGGTCGAATGCTTTAGGTCATTTCGCCATATCTCAGCAGCAGTTATAGGTAGAAGAGCGAAAATCAGGAAAACAAATTACTAAAAAAAATGATTAAACACGTATTTCAACGATTTTAGAAATTCCCCCCATAAGGTGGTTAAAGGGGGTGGTCAAATGCTTTAGGTCATTTCGCCATATCTCAGCAGCAGTTTTATGTAGCAGCGCGAAATTAAGGAAAACAAATCTACTTAAAAATGGTTAAACATGTATTTCAGCGATTTTAGAAATTCCCCCATAAGAGGGTTAAAAGGGGGATCGAATGTTTTAGATCATTTTGTCATATCTCAGCAGCAGTTTTAGTAAGGAGTGCGAAAATCAGGAAAACAAATCTACTAAAAAATGAATAAAACACTTATTTCAGAAATTTTGGCAATTCCCCCCAGAAGGTGGTTAAATGGGGGGGGGGTCGAATTTTTTAGGTCAATTCGCCATATCTCGGCTTTTATGTAGGAGGGCGAAATTAATTAAAACAAATCTACTAAAAAATTGGATAAACACGTATTTCGGCGATTTTGGAAATTCCCCCTAGAAGGTGATTTAAGGGGTATTCAAAAGTTTCGGATCATTTCGCTAAATCTCAGTAGCAGATTTAGGTAGGACCGTGAAATTCAAGAAAACACATCTACTAAAAAATAGATAAACACGCATTTCAGTGATTTTAGAAATTCCCACCCTTCTCCCCAAGGGTTTTAAAGGGGGTGGTTTCGAAAATTTTAAGACATTTCGTCATATCTCAACAGTTGTTTTATGTAGGTGCGCGAAATTCAGGAAAAGAAATCTATTAAACACATGATTAAACACATATTTCAGTGAATTTATAATCCCCCTCCCCCCTGAAGGTCGTTAAAAGGGGATTCGAAAGTTTTAGGTCATTTCGTCATCTTCCAGCAATTCAGGAAAACAAATGTATTAAAATAATTACATAGTCTACCCGTGAAAAGCCGCTACGGGCCGCTAGTACATTATAAAACAGCTACAAAATATTGCTTGTATGTCTATGGAACAGCTGAGAGATATACAATTATAAAAGTAAAAAAGCAAAAGTATGCATTATAAAATAGCATATAGATATCAAAATAGCAAGTTAATATCGTTTAAATAAAGTATCACGTTATTGAATAAGAAGATCATAAAACTTTCGAGAGCTAAACAATAAAATTTAAAGCCGTCTCTTGCAATCTAAAGTTTTGTTTTCTAATTCTTAAAACATTTTTGTCCCATCAATACGAATTATTTTTTTAACGTATTAGCAATCAAAGAGTATTTTAAAATATCTGACTATCTCGTCCCTTATTTTTTTAGGGATAATATCTCTACTTGGAATTTGAAAATTTGATGGAATCACACAAAAATTATTTAAAAGCAATCTCCAAAACGTGCATATTTTGATGAAATAATACTTTAAGTCATAAAAATGATTTACTAGACAATTGTCAAAACATTCTATAGAAAATTATTTAAAAAAATAAATAAGAAAAAGAAAAAAAGAAAGAAAGAAAGAAAGAAAATTATCAAACGTTCCATACCTATCGACTACTAATTCTCTTCTCAACATTTTCACATACTTATCTGGTTTTGTAATATCCTGATCGTCATTGTCGAACTCGTTACGAGATCGAAATCTGAAAAGAAACATATAGATAGATACACATAGAAATACAATGTACACAGTAATTATAATTCATCGCACTGAAATGGGATATATACATAGAAATATATATGAATTTCAATTATATAAAGTTATAGATTTTCTTAGACATTATTGAAGCTGTTTGGAAACAATGCAGCTTAATGTATATCTTCTAAATTTTCATATTTTTCATATTTTTCATGTTCATCTAGCATGTTTTTCAGACAAACAAGATAATTAACAGTATTAACATTAACGTTAATATTATTTTGTGACTCTTGGATGTATAAATTATATTACGCTGCTGAAAATGTTTAATTTAGAATTAACATCATTTTAATAACAGATTTTTCGGATCGAGAAAATTGATTAGTATAATAAATGCGTGAATTTTCACATTGCTACCTAAGCGTAAAATCAACATAGTGAAAAATGTTCAAGACTGGAATCGAACCCGGACCCTTGACTAACGCTCTACCATTGAGTTACGAGGACGATATTCAGCCTGGCATTATCTCACTTAGATATGTTGGTAAGGCTGCAATCGTAGCACAAGATGGAAATGTCATCATGACCACACAAACCCTGCGGCAAACTACGGTTAGTTAGTAACATTGAAAATTAACGTATTTATTATTCAATGATTTCGAGCTAAATTCGCTACTGAAAACTAATTGAAAAAATTAATTAAAATTTTATTAGTATACTATAGAAACTATTCAGAAACTTTTCCGAAAATCCGTAGCAGAAAAATAAATATATTTTTATAAATGATTTTTTAAATCTGGAAAATATATTGGTTTCTGAGCTATATAATCATAAAGAACGTTTTTCGGAAACATGTGTAATTCTGAAGGGGTTATTGTATATTTTCGTTCGTGATTATATCATATTTTCTTATAGTATAATTTATATAGTTTTCTATTTTAATACATATATTTTTTTTTTTACCGTGTACTGTAAAACAACAGTTCTATAAAAATGCGAAAATTATAGAGACAGTATGGGTGATAGCTTTGTGTATGTATCAAAAGATAGCGAGTATGAACTCCTTGATAGATAACACTGTTAAATGTTTACTAAAACTGTCATTGTCACTACCATTTACGAAAAAGTACGGATTTTTATACAGAGTGATAATTTATAACAATGCAAAATGTAGTTTCATTATAAAAAATAAATAAACTTATTATTTAGGGAAACAATATAGTTTTGCGTTATTAAATATTTAGATTTTTTTTACCATTTTTACTTAGATTATTTTCAATGCATTCATTTTTCATATATAGTTATGCTTGCATATACTCTTAAATCAAAGAAATTGGCATTGTATTTCATGTACAATATTAGAGATTATTGTTATTATTAAATCTTGGACATAATTTTAAATGCATTGAAGTAAGTGGTACTTACGTATTATTCGTGTCAGGAAGATAAATCGCCAAAAATGGTTGTCAATTGCTAATCGTGTTCAAAATGGTAATTTAATGCAGACTTGCCAAGTCTCCAGGTTTTTGGATACCAGTAATTTAGTACAGAAAATGTAGTTTTCTTTAATCGGAGCATTTTGCGATTTAAAAGAACAACATTTTCTCTAAAAAATTACTTCTGGTGGTAAAAAATCCGGAGACTTGGCAACTCTGTTAATGTACATTTAATAAATACATAACATCGTTAAAAATGATAAATAAGATAAAAGAAAATTAAAATAATACTAATGAGTAATTTGGTATTACAGAACTAGATAATATTAACTAAGCAGTTACAATGAAGAAAAGAAAAAAAATAATAAAAATATTAATAATAATAATAATAAAAATAAGGGTTACTATATAATTTTTATTTTCGGCCATTGTTGGCACAGTGAATATGACCTGGCACTCTCAAACCGTAAGTATCAAGTTAACAAATATATATATTGTTTTAAAGACAGAAAATGTGTTTTAAAAATACTATTACTTACGTAAATTTCTCTAAGAAACCTTTAAAAGTCATTTTTCTCAATGTCGTATATCAAAAAATAACAATCTTTAAAATATCAAACGTTTTTAAAGCAAAAATCGTTTAATCATATAAGCTCGTAGCAAACTTCAAGCAAGAAGATTTTTACCAGAACAAACCGTAATTGAAAGCTTCTATCATTTCTACATCAAAAATATGTACAACAATAATACGTAATATAGAAAAGTAACAAATAGTTTTAACAATGATTCAGCGCACAGTTTTAACAATGATTCAATGAATTTAGTTGTTTTTTTTCTATTTCCTTTGTTGCAAATAATAAATAAATAAATAAACAAGGGATTGTTTGATTTCATGTTGTTTACCTCCTGATGAAAAATTCATAGTTCAGCATTCTTAATAGTGTTTTTACACACTTTTATTTATAATACTCATAATAGTAAACTGAAAAAAAATTGTCGATTTTACAGAGAAAAAACTATCATCAAGGACAACATTAAAAAACTGTGGTACTTTTAAGTTATCCGTTCGCCAGTGATCACTAAAATTTTTTGAATTTCACCAACGCTTTTTTTTCTCGCCAATCTCTTAACATTAGCTAAAAACAAATAGCCAATATTCTAACATTGCAATATAATATCCTAAAAAACTTACTTAAAAATAGCTGAAATAGAATCGTGATAAAATACGTAAAAACGGACCTATCAATGCAAATAGCAAAATATCACGTAATCCAGTCTATTAATGATTAGGCTTACTCCACTACAAAAATGTTAAAATACGACATAACATAAACTAGAAAATTTTATTTCATCATGAAAGCATCGTATCTCATTTTATGGAACACAATAAAAAAAATTACATGTTATATAAGATCCCAAAATCTTTTAATATCATTTATAATATGTTAAAATGTATTGTTAGCTGTTCAAATAACTGTTCAATGGATCATTAAATGTTTGCAATTCAAATGATGCGAATTGAAACAAGATTTTGTGAGTTATTACTAGCGCCCAGCTAACATAAAAGTACCAAAAACTGTTCATTTTATATAGTAATAATCTGTATTTATTACGAACTTACGGGCAAAATCCGTTAAAATAACAGACAGTTCGTAATAAATACAGATTTTTTCCGTAAAACAAACAGTTTTTACTGGCGGTCTGGCTAGCAGTTTTTTCTTTTATATAAAATCAACACATTTTTTTTCCAGTGTAAAGGTGGAATTTTGCAATCAATTAATCGATTAATTTTAATAAAATTTATCGATAATAATTTACTTATACAATGGAAAGAATAAAGCAAATTAAAAATTAAAATATCATTTGAATGGAGTTAAAATTCCAATCAGCGCTTCCTGCTTTTTACTTTCTTCTATCTTTAATAGAAGAAAGTATTGAATTCATGAAAATTGACGAATTCGGGTTTTCGGCAGATTTATACGTTTCAGAAGATCCTGAACATGATTTGACTGTTTTTAGAAAGTGTCTGTATGTGTGTCTGTCTGTCTGTGTATGTGTCTGCCGGTCTGTCTGTGTATGTGTCTGCCGGTCTGTCTGTGTATCTTTTTTGGGCGCTCTATCTCAAGAACTAATGCACGGAATTTAATAAAAGTTTAGATTGAGTTAGACCTTGATATAAGTTGGTTCTGATTAGTTTTTGGTGTCAATCGCCCAGCAGGTGGCACTGCTATGCTACATTAATTAAGATTTTCACGATAGTTCTGTCTCAACAACTAATGCCCAGAATTTCATCAAACTTCAGATTCACTTAGACGTTGTCATAAGTTGTTGTTGATAAGATTTTGTTGTAAATATTCCGACGCTGTTATGCTGCATTTTTCAGGATTTACACAATTTTAGCGATTGTCATACTTCAAGAACTGATGCACGGAATTTAATAAAGCTTTAGACTCAGTTAGACCTTGATATTAATGGGTGCAAGTTTGTTTTGGGTGTGTGTGAAACCTGTATGAGATAAAAGAATGTTTTGGGATTGGCACACTCGACTAGTGTGCTTTAAACTCCAGACGTTTGAGGAAAAGAAAAACATTATTTTCTATTTTTAAGTGCACTAAAAAAATCGTATATATATTTTTAATATTACTTTTATTTTGTTTTGATAGTTTTCGTAGATTTTCCAATTTAATCAACCCTTTATCATAAAAAAGTTACAATTTTCAAGAATAATTCAAAATTCATATTTAAATTATTTTAATGGAAAAAAAACAGACCCATCTCCTATCCGTCAATTGTTAGTTATTCGATTTAATATAACGAAAAAAAATTGATAAATAATGACTTAACATGTCTTCACATTTCAGAAATGAATAAAGCCAACACTGTATAAAATAAAAGAAAACAGTTTCTTAATATAGGAAAGCATAATATAACCACAAACGGAAATGTACAATAACCTCTTACGCGTGACCACGATTCCGAAAAAATGTTCACTATCTTCAGAAACCTCAGAAACCAATATACTTTCGAGATTTAAATAAGCATTTATATAAACAAATCTTCTTTTGCGGCCACTGATTTTCGGAAACTTTCTCCATTAGTTTTTATAGTGTTTTTAACCAGATTTTTCAACCTGTAGTATATGTTTTTCGGATGCTATCCATTCTCAAGTAAACATTTTTATGTTCAACAAACATATTTTATACGCAGACAAACATAACAAATGAACAGCATTAACAGTATAAAATTAACATTAGTTTGTTACTCTTGCATGTGTAAATTCAGTTACTCAGTTAACTATTTTCATTTTCAAAGAAAAATTTTCATTGAGAATGGATAGCACCCGAAAAACAACATTCTGGTTTGAGAAAACCGGTGAACACAGTATAAAATTTGCTCGGAAAAGTTCCCGAAAATCAGTGCCTGTAAAACAAACTTTCTTTTTATAGAAGCTTCTTTAAATCTCAAAAATATATAAGTTTCGGAGGTTTCAAAAGATGAAGACCGCTTTTCGGAATTATGAGTAACTTGGAAGAAGTTAATGTCTATTTTCATTCGTGGTTTTTTTATTTTTTTAGATTGAAAAGCATTTGTCTTTTTTACAGTGAAGTGATAGACATTCAGAATTGCTCTAGCCTCTTCTATCTACTCTCTAAAAGCTGAGTTCTAATACTAGACTACACATAACGCAAAAACGAATTTCTTTGCTGCGGTTTAATCACTTAGTACACTTTTCATCGAGATATATTTATAATACAAGATTTTAGTACTGCCACGATGTTTGAGAAGTAGAAAACTCATTTTATTTTTATATGGATTTCTCACCCTCCCCAAATTAGGGAGAGAGTAGAGCATTTTTTACTACGTTTCTGCGCTGTACGTCCGAATATTAATGATACATGGCCTATACTACCTGAAACTGTAATAATGCTAAAAATATTCATGTAATTTTATTACGTAAACTTTCTTTTTAATTTTGGCAGCTAAACAGGATGAAGTGTTAATACCTGGGTGAAATTTCCTCCAATTTTAAATGATAATTTAAATGTTGTAACAGTACAGCGGCTTCTATATCTAATATTTGGAACTAAAATAAAGAAGCGTTGTAAAGAAATATCCGACTTCACACAATGCTCTTCTGCAAGAATTATCTCAATTGTTATTACCTCAATACACTGTTCAATTTTTACTGAGGTTTAAAATCCACGAAATACATCATGCACTTTGTCAGATTTTAATACATCACCAGGATGCATCGGATTATTACATGTATAAAATTTACAGACTTTTACTTTTTAATACTTAATAACATTTCAAAAGCTAAAGTAATATTTTTTTCACAATGAAAAATGCAATTTCATTGTAAGAGAAGATAACTGTACATTTGGAGAAAGAATGTTTTCGTTTAGAATTTCGTTACAAAGTTTCTTTTGCATGTATTAATATTTAATATGTAAATTTTAATCAAAGTTAAATATAATAAATTTTGTGTCCAAAGAGTTTATTACTTTTAAGTCTCTGGCATAATATAATTTTAATAATGCAATTAAATTAACAAATATAGCTCGTATTTCAAAAATAAAAATAATGTGTTTCAGAAAAGCTATACTTACGTAAATTTCTTTACGAAATCTTTAAAACTCATTTTTTTCAACGTTATATATCACAATTGAACAATCTTATAAAATAACAAACGCTTCAAATCAAAAATTGTTTTATCATTAGCTCTTAGCAAACTTCAAGCAAGAAGATTTTTACTAAAACAAAATTTCATGGAAAGCATTTACCATTCTTACAACAACAATGTGTACAACAATGGTACGTAATAAAGAAAATTACAGTTTTAGCAATGCAACAATTATGTAGGCAACATCCTTAATAATTAAAATATATTTAACAATGAAAATTAACATACATGATTTAACAATGTATTGAAATGTTTTAACAATGTGAATTATTTTAAAATTATTTGTTGCAAATAAAAGTCTATAATAGAAAGAAAACACGTGTCCGTGATGACGTCATGATGTTGCGTCATTGAGCGATGATGTTGATGCTAAAATACAAACATCGAAGATGTGTAACTATCCAATGAGGTGTTGAGTTACATGCATATACTTGCATGCACATATACTTACGCACACACATTTGCCAAATTAATGCCAAACTTAGCGATATCGCGAAATACGATATGGCGAATAAATTTCGTCAAACACAACGTGAATTTCTCGCTAACTCATCCGTTTGGAAAAATTCCCAATTTAACATTTGTACGGTAATATATGCGTACAAATTTCGCGATGGCACATTTTCCCGGTATATTTAAGTGACAGAATGGTTGTCATTTCTTTCAGGGAAAAATCAAAATGGTCTTATCAAAAAACATAGGTCACACATTATGACATCACCATTTTTAAGCCGTTCTCAAATCCATCCTGGCTATTTTTTGGCACATTATTATTATTTTTTAGAAAACATATCAAATAAGCCGAGCGCAAGGAAGGGAAAAAACTGCCGCCTGAGAAAACAATTGCTTATAACTCCAAATGTGAATTAATTAAACTCAGAAAAGGAAAAAAAAACCTGTTCCATCACAAATCATTTACATAATTAATGCCTGTAAGCATCATGCGTTTATTTTTCAAAATATGTCAGAAAGTTTCGCGTTGTTGAGCGCGGAAATGTATTTTTGGGCAGAGTAGGGTCAAAACGGGTACTCTCTTTTCTCGCTGATGGGAGCTAACCTCTGGATAGCACCCGTCTTAACTACAGCATTAGCGTCCTCTGGCAGTGTTCCATCGGCTTTTAAAGAGAGTTAATCTCCGTGTCCGTGCGTTGCTATTACAAAGAAATGCACTTTCAAAGTTTTAATTTTTCGCCATCTTTTCTGCTCTTTGAATAAATCAAGCCTTACGTATCGATTTAGGTAAGTATACCACTGTTCTCTATAGCTTTCGCGTGATATTGTGATGTCAAGTAGAACTGTGTGCGTACAGTTAATTATCCAAGAGAACAACCATGTTGATTTTTAACACTATATTAAAATGTTTTAACAATATACAATGTTCAGTTTGCAAAGGGTAGGCACATGAGAAGTGCAGTAGATACGAGAAGTAAAAGCTGAGAAAGCCATTACATGACAACATTAAAAATTGCTTAAAAACCAGAAAAAACGTTACTGGTATGGTAATGTATATATGTTTTAAAATTTTATTCAAAATTTATTAGAACACAGCTGTTTGTTACTGGAAATGTATAAACTTATCTACGACCAAAATTCGGAGCTGTTTTAGATGGTCTTAGAAAACGCCTTTTCCTAAATAAAGAATAATATTTATGTGGAAACAGTTAGTTTTTTTCAACAGTCCTGATGTCCCCAAACACTTTTGAGGGTTGTTCCGATTTTCCCGCTCTCCTAAACTTTTGTCAACAAAGGAAAACCGTTAGGTACTCGGTTTTACCCAACTTTTGTCCTATATGTATATACCTATATTTAATTTTCTATATTTTTTCGAATTTCTTTTACTTACTCCCACTTTAAAATACTTTTCTTTCCCTATCTCAAAATTCAATGTTCCTATACCTTTTATCTTAGCTTTTGAGAAGAATAATAAACATCCCCTCTTTGCTTGAAAAGGAAAGGGTTTAACCAACGTAATTTGCCTGCACTAATTTACGGAGCAGAAATATGGACACTAACACAGTTTAGCGAGTCCCTTTAAAAATATTCCAAATTTGCCTCATGTGCAATCTTTTTCAAGAGCAATGTGGTAACAATGATGAAATAATAAATGAAAATGAATATATATATGTATTGATTAAGATTAGCCACTTTGGTACCTAAATAAAATCTTCTAATAAAAGCAGTTTGCATATTTATTTTACTACAATGTCTTTAGATAATAATGCACCTTTCGCATTATATTAGAATTTCATATATTTCAAATAATAATATACATCAAACCGTTGACCAAACCTTTATTTTATTTTTCTTTAAGAAAAACATTAAAAATAGCAGCCAGTATTAATTCTAATAACTGTTTACTGTATTTTTAACAATAGCAAACATACATTAAACATTGATTTTACTTTCAATACAAAAAAAGTTTCGAAAGGTTTATGAAAAACATTTCCGGGAGACAGCAATCAATAGATATGAAAATTATTTTCCCCTCGAACATTATTTTTGCAACTGCAAGTTATAAAATCATTTCAATAAAAATTTTAAACTTAAGGTTCATTTATGTTTTTATATTTGTAAAAATATTTTGATTTGTGTCAGTAATGCTAGTTTTTTTCATTATAAATAATTCTTTTTTCTGTTATAGGATTATAAACATTTTCCGTACAACGTTAATCACAATTTTTAAAAGAAAATAAGTCAGTAAGCGGTAATTGCTATAATAGATACAGAACCCTGTTGTTCCATCAAATACTGTTACTTCAAATCTAATGTTCCGCCAAAAGAACCCCTACGTCAACCTTGGTAATTGCTATAAAACTAGATACAGAACCCTGTTGTTCCATCAAATACTGAAACTTCAAATCCAATGTTACGCCAACACTGTAAAAAATGACCAATGTTTCTTATTTTATGAAAATATACTATAACCACGAACAAAAATATAATATAATCTTCTTAGTTATCCGAAATTTCAAATAGCATGTTACATTGTCTTTTGAATCCCCAGAAACGAATACATTTCCAAAATTTAAAGAATAATTTATAAAAACAAATTATTTTTAGCTGCCCGTATTTTTCAGAAACGTTACCGAAGGGTTTTTATAGAGTATTAATTAATGTCCTCAGCCTGGAATACCTGTTTTTCGAATGTCATCAATTCTCAAGTACACGTTTTCAGCCGCATAAGTTAATTCATACATGAAAGAGTAAAGAAATAATCTTAATTTTAAAGTTATTGTTACCGCTGTTAATTTTGCATGTTTGTCTGTTAAACATTTTTTTTAGCATGAAAATGTTTACTTGAGAATTGATAGCATTCGAAAAACAGGTATTCCAAGCTTAGGACACTGATTAATACACTATAAAAACCCTTCGGAAACGTTTCTGAAAAATACGGGCAGCTAAAAATAATTTGTTTTTATAAATAATTCTTTAAATTTTGGAAATGTATTGGTTTCTGGGGATTCAAAAGACAATGGAATACGCTATTTGGAATTTCGGATTACTCAGAAGATTATACTATATTTTCGTTCGTGGTTATAGCAAATTTTCATAAAATAAGAAACATTGGTCATTTTTTACAGTGAAAAGAACCCCTACGTCAACCTTGGTAATTGCTATAACACTAGATACAGAACCCTGTTGTTCCATCAAATACTGAAACTTCAAATCTAATGTTCCGCCAAAAGAATCCATACTTCAACTATCGTAATTGCTTACAGAGCCTAGTTGTTCCATCAAATAATGAAACTTCAAATCTAATGGTCCGCCAAAAGAATCCCTACTTCAACATGGTAATTCGCTTACAGAACCTAGTTATTCCATCAAATACTGTTACTTCAAATCTAATGTTCCGCCAAAAGAACCCCTACGTCAACTTTGGGAATTGCTATAAAACTAGATACAGAACCCTGTTGTTCCATCAAATACTGAAACTTCAAATCTAATGTTCCGCCAACACTGTAAAAAATGACCAATGTTTCTTATTTTATGAAAATATACTATAACCACGAACAAAAATATAATATAATCTTCTTAGTTATCCGAAATTTCAAATAGCATGTTACATTGTCTTTTGAATCCCCAGAAACGAATACATTTCCAAAATTTAAAGAATAATTTATAAAAACAAATTATTTTTAGCTGCCCGTATTTTTCAGAAACGTTTCCGAAGAGTTTTTATAGAGTATTAATTAATGTCCTCAGCCTGGAATACCTGTTTTTCGAATGTCATCAATTCTCAAGTACACGTTTTCAGCCGCATAAGTTAATTCATACATGAAAGAGTAAAGAAATAATCTTAATTTTAAAGTTATTGTTACCGCTGTTAATTTTGCATGTTTGTCTGTTAAACATTTTTTTTTAGCATGAAAATGTTTACTTGAGAATTGATAGCATTCGAAAAACAGGTATTCCAGATTTAGGACACTAATTAATACACTATAAAAACCCTTCGGAAACGTTTCTGAAAAATACGGGCAGCTAAAAATAATTTGTTTTTATAAATAATTCTTTAAATTTTGGAAATGTATTGGTTTCTGGGGATTCAAAAGACAATGGAATACGCTATTTGGAATTTCGGATTACTCAGAAGATTATACTATATTTTCGTTCGTGGTTATAGCATATTTTCATAAAATAAGAAACATTGGTCATTTTTTACAGTGAAAAGAACCCCTACGTCAACCTTGGTAATTCCTATAAAACTAGATACAGAACCCTGTTGTTCCATCAAATACTGAAACTTCAAATTTAATGTTCCGCCAAAAGAAGGGTGCAACTCAAACGTGAAAGGTTCCATTCTCCCATTGGCAGGGCCGTAAATCCTGGGGGGGTACGGGGGGGTGCAACACCCCCCCCCCTCGCCCACGAAAAAGTTAGTCGGAAAAATTCCCATTAGATCGGAAAAAAGTACATTTAGTCGGAAAAAATGGTATTAACCTATAAAAACTTATTAATTGGAAAAACGAAAAAATCAGTCGGAAAAAGTACGTTTAGTCGGGAAAAATAGAATTAACCTATAAAAATGTATCAATTGGAAAAACGAAAAAAATCAGTCTGAAAATTTCCGTTTGATTCCGGGAAAAAGTTCGTTTAGTCGGAAAAAAAAATTGTATTAACCTATAAAAACTTATTCATTGGAAAAACGAAAAATTCCCGTTCGTAAAAAGTATGTTTATTTGAAAAAAAAAATGTATTAACCTATAAAAACTTATGAATTGGAGTAATGTTTTTGTAGTTTTTAATTAAATAAGAAAAACAAATTAGGTCGAAGAAAACCAATAGAATTTTATTCTTAGTAGGATTTTTTATTTTTATTTTTTGTAGTTTTTAATTAGAAAAATAAGAAAAAAATATTTTGAATGAAGAAAACCTACATAAATTTATTCTTAGTTGGAAATATTACGGATTTTCTTTTTCTGATAAAAGTAAACAGAAAAACTTTGATTTGTCAAATATTGTGAAAACTCGAAAACCTTGATATGACGAGTAAGATATTTATATACATATTCCAGCAATGTTAATATTATTTGAAACCTTGATATTTTGATCGAAAACCTTGATATTCCGAATTTTTTTTTTTTATGCCCTTTGACTTCGAGATATCGAGATCCAGCTGTATTTATTTATAATCGGAAAGCTTTTAGTTTAGACTGGAAATTTTAAGATGTACTGACTGAAGTGAAGAAACTTCCATTTTGTATATAACTTTAAATTTAGTTAGAGATGTGTATCACGGAATTCAGGTGATATCCCATTAAAATTCAAAACTGAATTGCAGATATTTAGTATTTTTCCGTATCAAAATCTGGATATTTTCCACTCTACACGAATTTTACCTTTAATAAGAAAATAATTATGGTTTTATTTTTTGTACTAACTAATTTTGTATTTTTTTCTTATTTTATTTTAAAAAGATGTGTTTTTTTTTTTAACTTTTTTACGTAATTTTAGATTGATTGAAAAATGTGTTTCAAGAAATTTATATGATACAGGATGAAAATTGAAAACACCCAAAATACTTTAATTTTTTATCTCGAAATAATCTGGATATTTTACAATCTATATGAGTTTACTTATATCAGAAATAATACGTTCGTTTTCTTTTTCCTTAACCAATTGTATTCGATTTTTGTATATATATTATTATTACTACATTTTGTTTAGTCGGAAAAACAGGTATAACACCAAATTTTACACTGCTTAGTATGTCGTTAGAAATAATTATAAACTTAAATTACGAAATCCCAAATTTTTGACAAATTCATGTCTTTAAAATATTCCCCAAGCAAACAGATTTCAATTTTACTCAGAAAAAAACGCTAAAAAAATTTAACTGATTGCTAAAAAATAGAGAGATAGAACTTCCACGTCTCTTCCAAGCTTTTCCTGATGATCACAATGTTTAAAAGGATATACTGAAATTACTTTTATGAACAAGATTGATTAATATTAAACATGTATTGGTATATTTTGTTAAGTAAGTTTCTCCAATTAGAATCAAGACACACATGTATGTGTGTCTTGACATCAATACATTCATGTCCAACATTTTAGCATAAATGATAAAAACGAAGAAAGAAAATCTTAAATATCTTAAGAAATTATTAAATTTTATAGATGAAATTCACAAAATAATTATGATTTCGCGTATCGAGATAGTCAAATAAGTTTTAAAGGTCTGATGTTGATTCCTTTTGAATTATTAATAAATTTGTCTAAAAATTAGGGGTCAAGGTCCATGATTAATAAGTGTAGAAAAATGCGGATTAGAACTCCAAACTGCTTTGTTACATAGCGATATATCTTGTTACTAAACATACAAAATTTGATTAAATTTTATTGAAGTACTAAGAAATGGATATGAATTTTGTTCATTCGAAAAATTTCAATCTTTAAATTTTGGCTTTTTTAGGTAGATTTCGTAAGAAATACTACCTATTACATTCTCACCTAAGTTGGAATTTTTGAAAAATTTTTGCAGATCTACGCCGATCATGACTCCCAGAACCTAAAAACATCCCCAGTGTGAAACTTTATCTATCTATCTATCTATCTATCTATGTCACTTTTTTATGGACACGATAACTGCAATAATTCTGCACAGATCTCTTCGAAACTGATACATAAAATCAAGGGGCATAAAATCTCGGTCAAGTTCGCTAATAGGCAAAATCGCACCAAGGGGGGGAGGGTGGGGGGCTTTTTGTGAAAACAGAAAAAAACCCTATAATTTCTTAATTATGATACGTATCGAATCTGTTTAAAGTTATTATTACTTCTAGGAGAAGGGCCGAAAATGTATGTATGACAGATTTTTGGTATAATTAAAAATGGCCCTAGGGGGGGGGGGGGAGGGGGTGTTTTAGAAGAAAAAAATTCATAACTTCGTCAATTCACAAGATTTCAAATCCGCTTAAATTTATTATAAATCCTCTTAATATTATCTAAAACTTTTATATTGACAATTTTTTTATAGGACCAACCCTTATAGCAAAAAAAAAAATAAAAACAAAAAAATCCCTGCCGACTCCACCTGCAAACAAGTTATTTTTCGAAGTAGACGGTTCCAACTCCTACATCTTTTCGAAACTAATACATAAAATCAAGGGGCATAAAATCTCGGTCAAGTTCGTTAATGGGCAAAATCGAACCTCTTAATATTATCTAAATCTTTTATATTGACAATTTTTTTATAGGACCAACTCTTATAGCAAAAAAAAATAATTAAATAAATAAATAAATAAATAAATAAATAAATAAATAAGTAAATAAATAAATAAAAAAGAAATCCTTGCTGGCTCCACCTGCAAACAAGTTAGGTTTCGAAGTAGGCGGTTCCAACTGCCACATCATGGCAAAAAAGGTCATTTCTTCCGCATTTCCCAACAAACAGGCACCCCACGGTCTGCGTCTTCGAAATCTACATGTGCCTGTAGGCCGAGCCGTCAGGGATTTTTAATGTCGTAGACATACACGGGGGGAATCCGCAGCTCTTCAATCCAGTTTCATAAAATTTGGTACATTTAGAAACAAGATATATCACTATCAAACAAAGCAGTCTGGAGTTCCAAACAGCAATTTTTTACACATATTAATCATAGTATTTCGCCACTGATTTTTAGAGACATATATTAATAATTCAAAAGGAATCAATATCAGCGCTTTAAAACTTAATTGACTATCTCGATACCGCTAAGTCATAATTATCTGGTGAATTTCTTCTATAAAGTTTAATAATTTCGTAAGATATTTACGATATCCTTTCTTCGTTTTTGTCATATATGTTAAACTTTCAGGCATGAGTGTATATATATATATATGTACAAACAAATATATAGATACAGTAGAATCTCCGTTAATTGACCCTCGTTTAACCGGAACTCTCCGTAAACCGACGTCGGTTTCCTGACCCTTTTTTCACATTCCTTATGTACGCAAACGGTCATTTCCGAACTACCAGTACAGGCTGCCATTTGCTACTAAAATGCTACATTTTGCTACTATTTTCAGCTTTAGGAGACTAAGGCAACTTTTTCAAGTAAAAAAAGCTTGAAATGCAACTATTTCTGACAAATAGGCTACTATTTTATGAAAAAGGAGACTTTTTGAAAATTGTATTCTAGTTTTTTCAAATACATGTTGCAGGAAATATGAAACAACAATAAAATTTTTTTACCATTTCAGTACAATTTTTCTAGGTGTTCGATATCACCACCAAACAACACTTTTCTTGACCAAGAGTCAATTTCACTCCTTTTTCTCTTAATTAATTGTTCTAATTGCTGCTGCATAGTAACAGTAAGCAAATAAGCAATTATATCCTTTGATCTCCCCAGCATGCGTAGTTTTAAATCATTAAAGTTATATTTTTCAAACGAAAAAAAAAAATTGCCCTATTTGTTGCTCACTAATAACAATAAATAACCTCCTCCATTAAAAAATTTCTGATTCCTCTTTTGCCCTCATCCCCACTCTCACCCTCATGCTGTGTTTCAAATCCTTTAAATCTCTATTTATTTATTTTTAAAGAAAATACATCTGCCCTACTTACTGATCACTGCTTCTAATAACAATAAATAAATAATGATCATCTAAATTCCCATCTTCTTTCATTCAAAATATACACTTCTCCCACAGCATACAAGGAAATTTAAAATCTGTATTTTTATATTAAAAAAATTCTCCTGTCCTACTTGTTGCTCTCTAGTGCAATAAATTAAGTAATCAGGCTTATAAACTACCCCTTCCTTCCAAAATTTTTGGTTCTCCCTTTTGCCCAACCCCTCCAGCATGCAGGTTTTCAAGTATTTCAAAACTTTATTTTAAGAAAAATAATTCTGCCCTATTTGTTGTTAACTAATAACATTAAATTAAAAATATTAATCATCCACCTCTCCCTTTCAAATTTACATTTCTCGCCCTTCCCTCCTCCAATGTAGGAAGAGGTTTAAAATATTTATTTAGAGAAAAAATCTCACCTAATTGTGTTATAATATGGGCTTAAAATATTTAAAACTCTTTATGTTAAACAAAGTCTGTCATCTTCATTGCTTTCTAGTAACAATAAATAATTAATCAATCATCTAAAATACCCCCACACCCAATTTCTGTTCTCCCACTTCTGCAATTTTAAAATTTGAATTTTATAAAAAAAATTTTGCTGTATTTGATACTTTGTAAATAATGATAAATACCAATGATCTAAATTTCCTCCCCCCTGAAAATTTTCATTTGTAAATAATTTTTCAAATAGATTTTCGTAATGTGTAGTGCATCACCCTAAATTGGGACGCTAACTATGTTGTAGTATTCTACAAAAAATGTCATTTCAAAGTAAGCAAATATACACATAAAATAAAAACTTCCCTTATACTGCAGTTTAGGAAAAGTTCCAAGAAAGATTTCTTGAAATTCATTACGAAAGCAAAAAATGCTGGAAATATTTTATTACATTTACAACTAACAAGAGCTATATCAAGTGTTGATCCAAAAGTTGCAGCAAACTAAACTCAAATGTCATGAAAACTAGAATGGATTTACTTTTAACAACTTTTTTACATAATAATTAGATAATATGTAAAAACAGTACTGAATTTGTGCGGATTGTAAGGTTTGTCCCACCGAAATAAAGCCACCGTGATTGTGTGCTGTAACTGGACACGAAACAAACCAATGAGAATGAAACAAATATATTAAGAATGTCTATATACAAATACATATTTACAAGTAGTAACTCATTCCCCGCCCCACCTCAGCCAGAAAAAAAAATTAAAATGTAAAAAAAGAGGGGGAAAAAGTGTCCCGCTGAAATAAAGCCACCACCTCTATCAGTGTTTATGGGACCTCCCGACATTCGAGCTGGTACAGGTCAACAGGTTTATGATGTCAGGAAGTTGTCAAATACCTGTTCAATGTCAGTCGAACTTTGTGCAGACTTCAGAAGGTTGTATTTTCTATTTCTCCTGCAGTATTGCAATGGGAAAGGGAACCCAGCTAGCAGAGTTCAAGAAAGTGTAGATAGCAGCTTTTAAGGAACAAGGTCTTTCTCGTAGACAAATATCTAAGCTAATCAAAAGATCTGAAACCGTAATAGACAATTTTGTGAATCAGGGCAATGCGTACGGGTACAAAAAATGGAGGTGTACATGCAGAAAAATGACTTACAGAGAGGAAAGTGATGTTGTGCGTCGTTTTTCATGAGGTGGTATTTCTCTAAGACAACTGACCAAAGAGGATAACATCCCTGTGACACAATCAACCCTGTCATGGATTGTAAAACGTACAAGCAACTTGCGGTATAAAAAAAGAAACAGCAGGCCATGTTGAAAGTTATCCAAACGCAAAGAACAGTCGATTGGGTCAAATATCATCGACCCTGGAAGGTCCAGTGGCATCGTTTTATATACTCAGATGAGAAAAGAATTCATTTGGATGGCCCAGACGGTCTTGCCTTCTATTGGTATGACATGAGGAAAGAAGAGGAAATTTTCTCCAAAAGACAGCAAGATGGAGGCTCATTAATGGTGTGGGGAGGCTTCGGCTATGGTGGTAAACTTAACCTGGCTTTTCCCTCAGGCCGCATGAAGGCTACCGATTACCAAGAAATGCTAGAAACCCATTTACTGCCATTTGCAGAGGGAATTGGTGGCCTAAGTTGTATTTTCCAGCAGGACAACGCCCCCATTTACGTTGAAAAATCCTCCTGGCAATGATTTTTGGATAATGGGGTGCATGTCATGGAATGGACTGCCCTTTCCCTTGATCTTAATACCCAAGAAAATGTGTGGGGTATCCTCAGTAGGGCTGTATATGCCAATGGCAGACAGTTTCAGTCTGTGGCGGAATTGAAGACCGCCATCATTGAAGTCTGGGATAGTACTGATGCTATTGTCCTCCAAGGACTGGTAAATAGTATTCCACATCGTATATTCCAAGTCATATATAAGCATGGCGGATATATTGGCTATTAACAGTAGTGGCTTTATTTCGGCGGGACACTTTTCCCCCTCTTTTTTTAAGAACATTAATTTTTTTCTGCCCAAATGGGGCAGGGAGTGAGTTACTCCTTGTATATATGTATATAGACTTTCTTAATATATTTGTTTGGTTCTTATTAGTTTGTTTCATGTGCAGTTACGGCACACAATCACAGTGGCTTTATTTCAGTGGGACACACCTTATAAAAACTTTGTATTGTTGTAATCAGAAAAACTTAATCATTTTTAAGGAAAGATCAGGGAATAGTCAGAAAATTTGTAAAAGGGAAATCATTATTTACCCTGATCTCAACACTGTGACTATTTTGGATAATACTTTATATGCAACTATTTTGCTACAAAATCAGCCATGATATGCGACTATTTTTGGCTTCAAACTATTTTAAATAATTTTTGGAATGGCAGCCCTGCCAGTACAGATAAATATTTTGATTCCTCTTTCTTAGAATTCCTTTTAAATTAGCTTGAGCTACCGCAAGCTCTGATCCCAATATAAGTGTACTGTTCTCCCCCTCCCCCATACACTCCCTGTGTACACGTCCCTGTTCTAAACAAAAACACTCGAAATTTTGAAATTTGGGAGGCCGTACTGCCGAATGCCACAACATTAGAATATTATTACACCCTCTGATTGTAAGCAAGCGCAGGGAACAAAACCCCTTTTCTCCTCTTTTCACAAGCAGAAATTTTCCAGCTGCAGAATTTAAAAAGGGGGAGGAGAATTTTCATGTAAAATTTGAATTTAGATATTTATTTAGCAGTTTAAATAGTCATAATAGCAGTTCGATGACGGTATTACATATTAAACTAGATGATTATTTATAAATTCTCGATTATCCGGAAATTTTGATTATCCGATGTAGGTTCGATCTAAATTACGTCGGATAATCGAGGTTCTACTGTATATATATTATATATTAGTCGGCATTTTGTTTTTCATAGTACTCGGAAATTTTCCTTCTTGGAGTCGGAAATTTATTAGTCTACACCCCCCTATGCGACTAGGGTGGTTTACGCCCCTGCCCATTGGTTGACAAAAAAACCGGAAGTCACTTGATTTTTATATTTTCGTACAAGTTTGCTTAAAGCACAATCTGTCTGTGAACAATATAGCGTGGTAGTTAAAGCACCGGACTTGTAGACTGAAGTTTTAAGTTTTGTCCTCTCTGATTTGAAAAAAAAAAAAATCCTTTTTTAGAGTTTTGTTTTGATCTTTACGGAATTAATTAATAGAGATTATTTACTTGACTTAAAGATCAGTATATATTTTTTTAATTATTATGTAAATATATAATAAATCTTAATTAATATTATATTTAAATATATGTAATTAATAATATTTAATAGTTTATTTAAATATGTGTGTGTGGGTATATACATATACAATTAATATTTAATATTATTACTTAAATATATAATTAATATTAATAAATATTATTATTTAAATGCATATAATTAATATTTTCACTCAGTGGTTTGTAATACATTCTCTTCCATTTTCAGCAAATAATTAATAAGACATTTAAGAAAATAGGCCAATATATCTTAAAGAAAAACTTGGGATTTTTTTAAATGTAACTCAAACAATGAATTTTAGTTTTGGATGATACACTTTGTAGAAGCCCAAACATTACATGTTACATGTTTAGGATTAAACTAAACTTTTTTTTATAAATATTATCTGTTATTAAAAATACATAATAGAAACGTATGCTTCTTGGTTCTTATTAGAATCCAGAAGTATTGACTTTTTTTTTTTTTTTTTCATTTTTTGTATGCCTACATCAATAATATAATAAAATATCATTGTGATCTCAATAAATTTTTGGAAACTGGAGTAGCAAATAATATCTAAATCATATAAAATCTTCGACTATGTTAGAAACACAGACTTACATATATAAAAATTATGCAGACATGTATGCATGTATATATACAAATAATTATATATTACATATATTTATATACATATATATAAATATATGTAAATATAAATACACATACGTATATAAATATATATATTCGTATAATTATATACATATATATATTCATACGTATATCATACAAGCCTATGTGTATTATATATGTTTTCACTTTTACGAGAAAAAATTATGTCAGATTTATTGGATTGCAGTGTAAGAGTAAGAAAATGTTAAAACTACAACAATAATACACCAATATTATACTGATTATAAAAAACATTAATTGATTAATCTTTGTATATTACTTTACTGTCATACTGGAAAGAAACAATAAAAGTTTGATCTAGGGGCCCTGTATAAAATCTATATTTTCTTGATAAAAATTTTAATTGATATTTAATAAGTAAAAATGTATTAAACAAAATATAATTTATTTTTAGGTGTCACTTTATAAACTAATCGAATACAATAACATCTCTCTTTAATTTTTCTTCTTTTTTAATTAATTTTATTATTACTATTATAATTTACCATGTCATGATTTCATGAACAAGAATAAAAATATCACTATGGGAAATACTTTTATAAATATTTAATTTAAATTATTTACAAAAATTATAATATAAGAAATGCAAAGAAATATGTATTAAATTTTACAAATTAATATTATACAATTTGTTAAAACAATTCTCGTACATAATTAATTAGTATTTCTAATAATCAAATATCAATTAATTAAAAAGATCCCATTAAATACATTTTAATTTACATAAAATGTATTTAATGGAAATTAAATATATTTTACGTATACATTAAATGTACGTAGTTATTTGTATAATAAATTTATATTATCCCAAAATTTATTTTGTAAAAGACAGTTTAATTTACAAGTTAATTTACACAGTTTAATTTTTTAGTACGAAGTATTAAGGCATAAATGTGTTTTATTATCCTGCCCACAGAGGGCAGCAGCACAAAACGATGTTATGTTAGCTAAAATGCATGCCGGTTTTTTGTCAACCAATGGGAGAATGGAACGTTTCACGTTTGAGTCGCACCCCAAAAGAACCCCTACTTCAACATTGGTAATTGCTATAACACTAGATACAGAACCCTGTTGTTCCATCAAATACTGAAACTTCAAATCAAATGTTCCGCTAAAAGAATCCATACTTCAACTATGGTAATTGCTTACAGAGCCTAGTTGTTCCATCAAATAATGAAACTTCAAATCTAATGTTCCGCCAAAAGAATCCCTACTTCAACCATGGTAATTCGCTTACAGAACCTAGTTGTTCCATCAAATACTGTTACTTCAAATCTAATGTTCCGCCAAAAGAACCCCTACGTCAACCTTGGTAATTGCTATAAAACTAGATACAGAACCCTGTTGTTCCATCAAATACTGAAACTTCAAATCTAATGTTCCGCCAACACTGTAAAAAATGACCAATGTTTCTTATTTTATGAAAATATACTATAACCACGAACAAAAAAATAATATAATCTTCTTAGTTATCCGAAATTTCAAATAGCATGTTACATTGTCTTTTGAATCCCCAGAAACGAATACATTTCCAAAATTTAAAGAATAATTTATAAAAACAAATTATTTTTAGCTGCCCGTATTTTTCAAAAACGTTTCCGAAGGGTTTTTATAGTGTATTAATTAATGTCCTCAGCCTGGAATACCTGTTTTTCGAATGTCATCCATTCTCAAGTACACGTTTTCAGCCGCATAAGTTAATTTATACATGAAAGAGTAAAGAAATAATCTTAATTTTAATGTTATTGTTACCGCTGTTAATTTTGCATGTTTGTCTGTTAAACATTTTTTTTAGAATGAAAATGTTTACTTAAGAATTGATAGCATTCGAAAAACAGGTATTCCAGGCTTAGGACACTAATTAATACACTATAAAAACCCTTCGGAAACGTTTCTGAAAAATACGGGCAGCTAAAAATAATTTGTTTTTATAAATAATTCTTTAAATTTTGGAAATGTATTGGTTTCAGGGGATTCAAAAGACAATGGAATACGCTATTTGGAATTTCGGATTACTCAGAAGATTATACTATATTTTCGTTCGTGGTTATAGCATATTTTCATAAAATAAGAAACATTGGTCATTTTTTACAGTGAAAAGAACCCCTACGTCAACCTTGGTAATTCCTGTAAAACTAGATACAGAACCCTGTTGTTCCATCAAATACTGAAACTTCAAGTTTAATGTTCCGCCAAAAGAACCCCTACTTCAACCTTGGTAATTGCTATAAAACTAGATACAGAACCCTGTTGTTCCATCAAATACTGAAACTTCAAATCTAATGTTCCGCCAACACTGTAAAAAATGACCAATGTTTCTTATTTTATGAAAATATACTATAACCACGAACAAAAATATAATATAATCTTCTTAGTTATCCGAAATTTCAAATAGCATGTTACATTGTCTTTTGAATCCCCAGAAACGAATACATTTCCAAAATTTAAAGAATAATTTATAAAAACAAATTATTTTTAGCTGCCCGTATTTTTCAGAAACGTTTCCGAAGGGTTTTTATAGTGTATTAATTAATGTCCTCAGCCTGGAATACCTGTTTTTCGAATGTCATCCATTCTCAAGTACACGTTTTCAGCCGCATAAGTTAATTTATACATGAAAGAGTAAAGAAATAATCTTAATTTTAATGTTATTGTTACCGCTGTTAATTTTGCATGTTTGTCTGTTAAACATTTTTTTTAGCATGAAAATGTTTACTTAAGAATTGATAGCATTCGAAAAACAGGTATTCCAGGCTTAGGACACTAATTAATACACTATAAAAACCCTTCGGAAACGTTTCTGAAAATACGGGCAGCTAAAAATAATTTGTTTTTATAAATAATTCTTTAAATTTTGGAAATGTATTGGTTTCTGGGGATTCAAAAGACAATGGAATACGCTATTTTGAATTTCGGATTACTCAGAAGATTATACTATATTTTCGTTCGTGGTTATAGCATATTTTCATAAAATAAGAAACATTGGTCATTTTTTACAGTGAAAAGAACCCCTACGTCAACATTGTAATTCCTATAAAACTAGATACAGAACCCTGTTGTTCCATCAAGTACTGAAACTTCAAGTTTAATGTTCCGCCAAAAGAACCCCTACTTCAACCTTGGTAATTGCTATAAAACTAGATACAGAACCCTGTTGTTCCATCAAATACTGAAACTTCAAATCTAATATTCCGCCAAAAGAATCCATACTTCAACTATGGTAATTGCTTACAGAGCCTAGTTGTTCCATCAAATAATGAAACTTCAAATCTAATGTTCCGCCAAAAGAATCCCTACTTCAACCATGGTAATTCGCTTACAGAACCCTGTTGTTCCATCAAATACTGAAACTTCAAATCTAATGTTCCGCCAACACTGTAAAAAATGACCAATGTTTCTTATTTTATGAAAATATACTATAACCACGAACAAAAATATAATATAATCTTCTTAGTTATCCGAAATTTCAAATAGCATGTTACATTGTCTTTTGAATCCCCAGAAACGAATACATTTCCAAAATTTAAAGAATAATTTATAAAAACAAATTATTTTTAGCTGCCCGTATTTTTCAGAAACGTTACCGAAGGGTTTTTATAGAGTATTAATTAATGTCCTCAGCCTGGAATACCTGTTTTTCGAATGTCATCAATTCTCAAGTACACGTTTTCAGCCGCATAAGTTAATTCATACATGAAAGAGTAAAGAAATAATCTTAATTTTAATGTTATTGTTACCGCTGTTAATTTTGCATGTTTGTCTGTTAAACATTTTTTTTAGCATGAAAATGTTTACTTGAGAATTGATAGCATTCGAAAAACAGGTATTCCAAGCTTAGGACACTGATTAATACACTATAAAAACCCTTCGAAAACGTTTCTGAAAAATACGGGCAGCTAAAAATAATTTGTTTTTATAAATAATTCTTTAAATTTTGGAAATATATTGGTTTCTAGGGATTCAAAAGACAATGGAATACGCTATTTGGAATTTCGGATTACTCAGAAGATTATACTATATTTTCGTTCGTGGTTATAGCATATTTTCATAAAATAAGAAACATTGGTCATTTTTTACAGTGAAAAGAACCCTACGTCAACCTTGGTAATTCCTATAAAACTAGATACAGAACTCTGTTGTTCCATCAAATACTGAAACTTCAAATTTAATGTTCCGCCAAAAGAACCCCTACTTCAACCTTGGTAATTGCTATAAAACTAGATACAGAACCCTGTTGTTCCATCAAATACTGAAACTTCAAATCTAATGTTCCGCCGAAAGAATCCATACTTCAACTATGGTAATTGCTTACAGAGCCTAGTTGTTCCATTAAATAATGAAACTTCAAATCTAATGTTCCGCCAAAAGAATCCATACTTCACCCTTGGTAATTGCTTACAGAGCCTAGTTGTTCCATCAAATAATGAAACTTCAAATCTAATGTTCCGCCAAAAGAATCCATACTTCACCCTTGGTAATTGCTTACAGAGCCTAGTTGTTCCATCAAATACTGAAACTTCAAATTTAATGTTCCGCCAAAAGAACCCCTACTTCACACTTTGTAATTGCTATAAAACTAGAAACAGAACCCTGTTGTTCCATCAAATACTGAAACTTCAAATCTAATGTTCCGCCAAAAGAACCCCTACTTCAACCTTGGTAATTGCTATAATAGATACAGAACCTTGTTGTTCCATCAAATACTAAAACTTCAAATCTAATGTTCCGAAAAAAGAACACCAACCTTGGAAATAGTTCCACATCGTCAAGGGCCTGATTATCCAAAAGGCATGTAAAGCACATGTTTCTCTTCTAAAATTTAAAAGGCCCCCAAAATGACTGTAAAAAGGATCCTCTAATTCCAATTTTCAATTTTTTTTACATTGAATTTTAATTTTTTTTTTTAAAGAAAGTTTGTTTAATCCAAGATGAAATCCATGCACTACTTCACGAAACTTATTTAACGGGGAATATATAAAGTCATCAATAGAATGTTAATTAATCATAGCATCCTGATGTGCCTATTAGAAACCCCCCGGGAAATTGATCCATGCAACTATATGTATTCTAAATATAACTGAAGCATATACAGGGAACAATAAAAAAGCTGTTTTGTGTAAAAGATGTTTAATGTTTATGTGACTTCGGCCAAGCTACACCCGGGAATAATATTGGTGATTATTGGTGAGTTTTCATGAATGAAGAATTAAGAAAACTTTTCCGAAATGAAAGGGGAAACCCAAAGTGATACTGTGCTTCCCCTAGATTCAGAGGTGAATCGGGTACTGATCGGAAAACAGCTTCAACTACTACGATTAAAAAACGCACTGCAACTTTTGTTTTCAGAGCAGAATAGTTTTCTCTGGCATTTGTTAAACTTCGCATTTTCGCAACTGTTTGCTATATCCCTGTTCTACGCATACGCTACAATTTACAACATTTTAATTATGTATTGTTTACATCAATTTTATTCGTAAATTGATGTGAAATCTTTTGTATATAGGCTTTCAATATAGAATTATTATGTTTAAGCTAGCTATTCTTCTTAATATTATTTTCAACACTGCACAAACGCAACACCTTTTAATATTCTACTACTGACAGAGAACAGTGAATTCATTTGGAGATCTCTTAAAACACTTTTATTTATTTCAATTTATTTATTATATATTCAATTAATTAATTAATTTAATTCATTCTATTTTAGAGTTTGAGAGTTTCTTTGAGAATGGGGGCCTGGGTCATGTATCCCCAATTCACTGTCATAAATCAAGTCCTAATTACCCGTTAACATTATTATGACGTTGATTAATCATTTACTTTATACGTTTTGTTAGGCGAAACTTTAAAATATTAATCAGTCATAATCCCAATAAATGTTTCACTGCATTTTTAACTAGAGCACCTATCCATTAAAGCGTTAATTAAACATTTATTCCACTTTCAGTGAAACAAAGTTTCAAAATATTAACCAATTAAATTCCCGATAATTGACAAAGACAACCCAATTCTTCCCTCACGAAAATTTCACCGTCATCTTCTTAAAGCGTTAATGTCACATTTTTCGAATATTATGTCCAATCTTTTGTACGATTTCGACTAATTAGATGAATTAGGGTCCTTAAGCTGTATACGTAAGTCATATCTTTGCTGTAGAATGACTAATGGGGACGAGAGCATTTTGAGAATTTTTCGCGCATCATTTCTATTAATAGTATTTAAAAGATGGCAACAGTCATTTGTTCGGAGCCATTTTATTCTCCGTTTAAACTTCAGCCTACGAGCAAAATGTTTTAATGTAAAATTTTGACAATCCCATAGCGACGCTTTTGTAATTTTTAAATTTATAAGTTTGTAAGGATAATTTTAGACGAAGTTAATTCACTCTAACATGAATGTTGCATTGTTATTAGAGTCGGAACTAACAGCTTGCTGCAGAAGTTTTGCCATATTCTTAAAACTACGTATTTTTAAAATAATGTAACCAATTTTCAATTTGAATACAGTGCATTTCAATATTAGCATTTTGTTTATCTCTATTAACAAATAAAGGACAGTTAACGTTAAACTGTACAAAATCAAATAAATAAATAATTTTATTTTACTAAAAGTGATGCTAAAAATTACAAATAGGTTCTAAAAACTTAAAACCATAGTAGACACGATGTTAAAATGCAGTTAAAAGCATTTTAAAATCGTATCTACTATGTTTTTAAGTTTTTAGAACCTATTTGTAATTTTTATCATCTTTTGAAGTAAAATAAATCATTTATTTATTTGTTTTGTACAGTTTAACGTTAATATAGTTTCAATGTAAATATGACGGTTGGAAAATATAGTTAATCTATTTAATTATTTTATTTAAAGGAGAGTTTTCTATAAGGCATTAACATTAACAAACAAAGAGGAGTTTTATTATTAATTCCATTACCAGATCTCAAGGCCATAATTTTCCAATAAAATATCAAAACAATAACTTTATCATTAATAACAATAAATAAATTATTTAAAACAAAACATGAATAAAACTTTCGGAGCCGGTTTCGAAAGTGAAAGTGCCCTCATAAAAAATAACAGCAACCGAAATCGAAAAAGCACTGTTAAAGATTCACCTCAGCTAGCCAAGCAAAATTAATTAATTAAAAATCAAAAAGTTAAAAATATCTAAATGAAAACGAGAAATTTTAACAGAAAGCTCCCATATGTTTAACATTAGCTTGCATGTATTTTCACTTGACTGCAGTAGCCTCTTAATGGTATGCAGAGCATCTGGACCTCCATTCTAGTTACGCCATTGTTACCAGGTAATGGCGATACCATATTCTCAGATAACGATCTTTTAGTAAAAATTGCCAGAAGTCTGTAAGATTAAGCCATTATTAACACTTTCCAACATTAGTTGAAAAGTGTTTATGAATTTAGTTTATCTGTCCGTCTGTCTTAGCTCTAACTCGCATAAATATACTGGGACTTCCATCATATCGATATATGTTATTGAGCTGGCAAGTTTGGTATTAAAAAGTGTGTAGCATTTATAGTCCGTGTACAGAGAAAGAATTCCGTTACACTACAGTCTATGAAGAAAAATCCTTTGCGGTGTGTTTTAATGATGTTACAGTATTTCAAACATATTAAAATGGATATATATCATTGAGGTGCGCTACAACATGCTTGCAACAGAATAGAGTGTGCGTTACTATATATCCTTCATTTAGAGGGTGCTCAATTAAATTTCGTTACATTACGGTCTATTTCGAAAAACCATTTGAAGTGTATTTTAATGATATCTCTACAAATCTTTATACACTTTTCGGTACACATTTTAGAACACTTATTTTGTCACCTTTTTTAGTACACTTTGAAGCGTCCTTTTTGGAATAGTTTTTAGAACACTTCTGAGAACACTTCTTTTGTCCAACACACTTTCTAGCGCACTTTTTGAAAGCGTTGATTTCCCAAGTGTGCCTAAATGTATTCACAATCCGTTCTCAAATGTGTTCCCAAGTTCAGATTTAACAAATATCTGGAGCAGAACATCTTTCGGTACACTTTCGGAACACTTTCTTTATAGCGGAGCATATTCGGGACACATTCAGTACACATTAAGTAACTCGAACACTTTTTTTTAATCAAAGTGTTCCAAATGTGTTTCAAATGTGTTCCCAATGTGTGCTTGGAATTTGCAATGATTACACTACGTCAATCGTATTGAAATTGATATATATCACTGAGGTAAAGTGCAAAATGCTTACTATAGGCATTCATTGTTCATGTACAGGGACACACAAAATAATTCGGTTATATTACTGTCTCTGAACAATAATTGTTGAAAGTGCGTTTTCAGCTGTAATCCGCGTTTATAAATTTAACATTTTTTTTTAAATATTACTTGGTTTATATAAAATTTATTAATCATATACAGGGCTTCAAAAAACATATCGAGTACATTTCCGTTTATTGATGGAACTTGCTGAAAGGCAATTTTCAACTGTTCTAGGCTTTTTCTAACTAAACTGAATTTTATCATGCTACGTAGTATATATACAAATCTATAAATCGTATACAGGGCTGCCCAAAAGAATATTTTTCCGTCTGTTGATGGTAATTTCTGAAATTAGGTTTTCAGATGTTTTATGCGTTTGCAAATTGTTTACTTAGATATCCTATTCCTTATTAATAAGTCAAGTTTTATTATAGTATACTAAATGTGTTGGAAAGTGTTGCATAATCTATGCTTATCGCATGATTTTTCGTTCTTGTTTGGGTAGAAAGAAGTGGCAATCACAAATTTCCATCTTAAAATCAGACAGTTCCTGACCAATTTCAATTTCCATTGGATTGTCGAGTAAAAATAAATTTGGCTTGGTAATATTAAATTTTAGTATAAAATTTCAAAAGTTTAAAGAGTATGATCAAATTATTAGCATGATTGATTTTTTCATTTCAAAAAATCTTTATTTCTGGCCAAATATATCTAAGTTCATATTAAAATTTTTAATTTTGCCTTTTGCGAAACCAGATTTTGATTTTGGAATACTATTTAAAATGTGAACAGCTCACTTTACAACTGAGGACCCCAGTAGCGAAGTGGTATAAGGGACGAAATTGAAAAACTGAGCTATGTGCACAGGCGATCTGGAACTAGGGCTATTTGTTTGGAGGTTAAGGAGATATGATTTTCTAATTAGGTGCTGCATTCTAGAGGTTAATTTTTTTAGCCTCCTTAACGAAATCGTGAAACGCGTGGATCGCAAGCAGTCTAAATGCACTTGTACCATTGACGCCCACATAGTTGGACGATGGAATGACACTTTGTTCAAAGAACACTATCAAATAAGCAACAGTTTCATATTTCAATCCAAGTCAACTATTATTCATGTTCAACTTTGAACTCAATGGATTCCAAATTAAAATTTTGTCACTTGTATCCCTTGGCTTCTGAAGCCCTCAATTATTTATAAATATATTTTTGCATTTAGAACAACATAAATTTTGTGTAATTTCAAATTTTAAACTTCCATAATATTTAATTCTGTGTTTAAATCCATATTTTCGTAGAAAAAGACTGTCCCAATTCACCCTATTGGGTCAATGTTTACGAATGATTTCGTAATAGTGAAGTGTATAATTTAAAAAAAAAATGTCAATGTCACCTCTTTAATATATTCCATAATAATCATCACTTCGCAATTATATTATTTTTTAGTAATAATTCAAACAATTTAACAATTAAATATGCAAAAAATATAAATGACCCGTCTCTCAAAATCAGAAATTTTGACATTGGCCCCTTTTCCATCAAGATACAGATATACAACCCAATAAAAATATATGCCGTCCTTTAAGCAAGTTTATTTAAATTTTAAATCAGCGTAAATGTTGGTAACTGTACTTACAAAGTACGTATTCGGATTTTCCTATGCCATTGCTAGATCTATTATTGCTTTTTGGTCAGTGAAATATCATATTCCTCTCGCTTAGGTTAATCCTATGGCTGTGTGATGCCTTCGCATTTTTAAAATATCTCCTCCGGAATTTAATATTTTAACATCTTTTTCTATTTTCCGTGTACCCGGTAATTTTTTTTTTTTTTTTTTTTTTTTTTTTTTTTTTGTTGTCCAAACATTTTTAAAATACATAGTTGATTTATAATTTTATATGCTAAAATCTTACTGAAAATTTAGACTTTTATACTTTAAATAAAATTTTAATTAAGCGTATATTTTAAAAATATTTTAAAAACTGGAACATTAGCGAGTGGAATTTGAGATCTGAAAACTTTCTTGTCACAAAATCCCCCCAAAATAGTCTGTTAAATGGTTATGTATTAAAACGACGTGTGGCGATATTTCATTGCGAGAATATTGTAACTATCTCAAAACATTAATTAAAAATCTCATACCTGAAAAATGTTTAAACGAAATAATGTAAAAAAATACAGATTCATTCGCGGTGGTAAATATTTTATTTCGAAATGTGGTGGTGGAGCAGAAGGTGGAGATGATGAAGGCGATGTTACAGAAGGAGCAAGCACAAGAGATATCAAAGGAAGTAGAAAGACAACACAAACAAAGTCACAATTCGGGTACGTCACATTCGGGTAAAAAAAGTTACAAAAAAAGAAAAAGAAAAAAAAGAAAAGGGAAAAAAAAGAAAATGAAAAAAAAGGAGACACGATCAGGCATGTTATTTCTTCTTTCTTAACAGCATATTCTTCACTTTCTGAGAAAAAGACAACCTGAAAAAGAATTAAGCCATTATCAAAAACTATTTATTCTAAAACATTACTTTCACTATCTTTATTTTAAATCTAGGAAAATAGGATATAACCACGAAAGAAAATATATAATAAACTCTTCCGATGAGTTATGAATAATTTCGGAAAACGTCCTTCATCTTAAAAACCAATATATTTTCGCGATTTAAAGAGGCATTTATAAAAACAAAGTTTCATTTGCTACCACTGATTTTCAGAAACGTTACCAATTAATTTTTATAGCATAGGAAACAGTTTTCTCAACCCGGAATATCAGTTTTCCGGTTGCTATCCACTCTCAAATAAACATTTTCATGTCCAACGATCAAGTTTTTCACACAAACGTGTTAAATGAAAAGCAATAACTTTAACATTAAAATTAATACTATTTTGTTACTCTTATACGTATCAATTCAGTTAAGCAGCTGAAAATTTTTAATTTAGAATAAATAGTATCTAAGAACCCATATTCCGGTCTGAGAAAATTGAGATTAACACGCTATAAAAATTACTCTGAAAGCGTTCCCGAAAATCGGTAGCAGTAAAAGAAATGTTTTTTCGATAAATGCTTCTCTAAATATCGAAAATATATTGTTTTTAGAGGTTACTAATGATTAAGAATGCTTTTCGGAATTATGGGTAACTCGTAAGAGCTTATTGTATATTTTCATTCGTGGTTATATTATATGATATTTGCAGATTAAGAAAGAATTTGTAATTTTTTAATAGTTGTATTGTTATACACATTTTTTATTGTTATACAACAATTTTTATTGTTATATTGTTATACAACTTTTTTTTTTCTTTTTTTAGACAATATTTTTCTTTAAAATGTTACAAAATGTGTTTCTTTTTTTTCTTTTTAATAGTGTCTATGACAGAAGGTTAATATAAAAGCCAAAGGATAAATATGGAATCAAGATGTTCGTAGAATTAATGTGTCACTTCGAAACAAGTTTCATGCTAGTAAAGAGGCAGGTTTTTAGTTTTGTGCGAAAAACGATCGAAGTTTTTAGCTAAAGAGAGTTATTTTTAAAAAATGAAGTCAGAGATTAACAGTTTTAGGTAACTTCGATTATGAAACGTAACAAGCTAATCTATTGCAGCCGTCCAGAGGAAAGCATATTCGGAAATTTTCGGTATATTTTTAAACAAACAGCAGATTTTTTCCCCCTCCATAATAATCTGGTTTAATCTATGACTTTTAGAGAACGTGAATTTTCACAAATTTACTTTCATTCTTGCTACTCTCATACGCTTAAAACAACATAGTCATATCCGCTCGCATCCAATTCTTGCCAAGCTAAATACCGCAAATTTGGGACCAAAAAAAAAATCGACATAAATGGAGCCAACTTTGTGATAATTTTCTAATTTTATAAAGATCCCATTCAAACTCAGTAGTATTAACGAAAACTGACGATCTTCTATAATCGGGTTCCAAGCATTTTACCTTCGTGTGGTTGAGAAATTTAGCTAATTCTTAAAAACAAAGAAGAGGGAAGCTTACTTTTCCTCCTGGTACAAGCCGGGAGGACTGTTTTTGATAGATTCTGAGGGAATATATAATAATGTATGAAACTCTTAGTATACAAAAATGTTAAAATAACAATCCATAAAAATCTCACAGCTATAGCTTTGGAGTGAGTCCGAAGAAGGCTTTTATCCTTAAGTTTATTAAGTTCGTTATCGTTGAATATTTATTAATATTATATAGTAATATCTTATTGTTTTATTATAACAATTTTACTAAAGCATCTGCAGTTAATGTCCCTAGTTCTATTTTGGGTCAAATTTCGATTAGTTTTTGCATTCTGCCCTGTAAAAAAATAAAATACTTGATTTTATAGATAAATCTGACAGCCAGTGAAAAATCGTTTATTTTAAGGAAGTAATCTGTATTTATTTCGAGCTCGTTGGCAAAATCTGCTAAAATTACAAAAAGTTCGTAGTAAATACAGATAATGTCCGTAAAACATACAGCTTTTTAGTGACGTCCTGGCTGACGGGTTTTTTGTGAAAAATCAACAGATTTGTTTTTCTATGTTCATTTATTTAAAGTACTAAATAAAAATCTGAAACCACAGCTTATTTTTTCTTCCAATCATGAGCGCCGGAGGAACAAAATGCACAGAGGAAAAATACTTTGGAACATGTAATGCATAAAGTTCGTATCCATCCAAGAGCGAAATTTATTTATTTTATTTTTTACAAACATTTAATAAGCTAAACTAAAAATTTTTTGTCAGAACATTAGTTGTTTGTTAGTTGGAAGACATTTTCTCAACATACCAACACAAAAAGCAATACAGAAATATAACAAGTAAGAAACCTTAAAAATCCAAAATTAAGTTTAAAAATAGGGAACTGAAACAGTTTATTTTCTTTTCCGTTAGGGGCTTCCATTCCCTTTGAGCCATCTGTTTAAGATAATTTTTAAACACATGACAGTAAAAATAAAAACATAAAAATAAACATTATCTCCCAAGAAGAATTGTTTGAATTGCCTTCAGCCGGGAATAAATATTTTTTTTTACTATTTATATTCCCTTAACAAACTTCTCACGGAGCATTTTCCCTTTTCAACAATGCAAAAATTTTGATACATTCACGGAGTCATGTTTTTATGTAAAAGTAGGAAATTTTTCGGCATGACTATTGGAGTGATTTGGAATCCAATAACGTTTTAGTGTACCAATAAATGGATATAGATTGTGTTGTGATTGCTTATTAACTCATCCAACTTTCCGGGGCTGTTGCGTCCCAAAAAATTGGCTTGAAAGCTAATACTTTGACAACATTTTTTTTTAATTTCACTTGCCTTGAAAGAAAAATGTAAAACGATATTTGATCTCTCATTTTCTAAATAATAACAACTGCCAAATTCTTGCATTTAAGAATAAAAACAAACTTCATACATGTGTCAGAAAGACGTTTTTTGTACCGAGAAAACTCTTAATTGAAACTATATCTTTACTTCAAAACGGAGGCTTTTCGTGTTGCTTAATGTAAGACACTATTATTATTATTATTATTATTATTATTATTATTTAGTGTCTCCAAAGATTTACCACATGAAAAACAAGAAAATATTAATTATTCAATCCCAATTACGAGCAGAAATTTTTTCAAAATTTGATTTGTGTAATTATATTTGATTAAAATGACTAAAAATTCTAAGAAAATAATAATAATGTAAGTTTTTTTAAAAAAATGCGTACTTATTTCTAATTAAATAACAATAAGGGATATATAACAATTTTCTAAAACATCTGAAAAATGCGAAGAATATCTTAAATTTAATTTACTTGTCAAAAGGATTAAATCCAGTAAAATTAGGTATACAGTTAATATGTTGTTAAACGTGCACTTATATTACCACATTACAAGTTTACTATTACAATACAATTTTTAACGTATATATTTGTATTTTATTCGAAAAGCTAACATTTTTTAAAATAAATTTTACTATTTTTAATCATTGATGATAATTGCCCATGCTAGCAATAAATAAATAAATAAATAATGCTTACGCTTTATGTCTAAGGATGAACATCTCCAAGATGGTGAAGTTTACTCTTCGTTGCCATTCGTAGATGTACTCTTTAGATGCGTCATCAATATCCCGCCACGCTGGGTCGGCTTGGTTTATTTTTATCAAATAGGGTTTGGCGCTTGACAAATCTATGTCTTTTTCACGCATTAGCATTTTCCATACTCTTTCTCTTTCCAATTTCAGTTGACTCTCAAACCATTTCACTGCATCTAGTCGAACTGAATCCGATCTTTTCATCCGCATGAAGGCCGCTATAACTTTATGGTCAAACACAGCGGAATCAAACATGAATCTGAAAGCAATTCAAAACGTATAAATAAACATAAGTCAGAACATAATACCTTTCAATTCAATATCAAGAATTATAAAGAGAAAAATGGACTCTCAATATGAAAGGAGAAAACTAAATGAAATTGAAAATAAAGAATGGAAAAATGCAATATCTCATGTCCCTGCAGCACCTAGAAGAACAAGTGTTGCCTTATTTAGACTTGCCACGGGACACGATTGTCTACCTAATTACCTTTTCAGATTTGGTATTCTTGAAAGTCCAAATTGCCCTATTTGTGGAGAGGATGTAATCTTGAATGCACAGCATTTACCACTGTGCCCCGCACTATCAAGTAACAGTATATCTGGCAGATATTGGGAGGCCAGGGAACTAATGAGGACCTCAGAGCATCAGCCTAATTGATTGTATTCCCTGTTTACAGTCGACTTTTTGTTTTCTCTAAAGTCTCTATATGTCACATTTGTTTCATTTGTTGTTCCGTTTATTCTTCAATTGTTTTGGTGGCATATAATAGTGTATAGATGTTTGTCTAAGTGCTATTGCTTTGAAAAAAAAAAAAAACATAAGTCAGAAGACATATAATCGGAGGCTGCGAAGTAGATCTTAGTAGCATGCACTGCAAAAAAAAAAATGTTGATTTTACAGTATAATACTGGTACTCCAGCTGCCAGTATTATACTGTAAAATGAACATTTTTTTTTTTTTCATTTTTTTTATCAGTGTGGAATTCTGAATTCCTTATTCGTCGAAAACTGATGCCCAGGGATTTTAAGTTTTGGCGCGCAATTACTTACTTGGCAATTTCGCGATCCTATTTTTTATCATTCTGATATGCATGCAATTTCGTTTAAAGATCGTTAAGGTAGGAAAACTAAGTTAATTTTAACACTGAATAGTTTCATTTTTATAAATCGATCGGTTAGTAATGCAATTTTTCTGAATATTATTACATTTTATTCCGGTCAATATGAAATATATGAATCTCTATATAAAATTGCTTACAGCTTGATATATGAAATTCCTTATAGCCTTATATATGAAATTCTTTATAGCCCCTCTAAAACGCGACTATGAGTGCTTCGCGTCCATGAAAATAGCAACAAAAAATCACTATAACTGTATTCTGCTAAATAATTGTATTTGAATCTCAAATAATAGAATATGTGTTAAAACTGCAATCAATATAACGAATATGAAAATTCACATTATATAAATTGTTAATATTGTTTTAAATTATTATGTATTAAATATTGAAACGTAGAAACTTTTCATTTTTTTCATTCCAATTATTTTTTGTAACTTAATTAAATTTTGAAAAATAAAAACTTTCCATTTCACAAATTATACACTGTTGTGTTCAGAACTAGGGTCTACAGATCTGAAGACAAACGACATACCATGCACATATCACGCTTACACACACATTCCGAAACGGTTTGCAACAAAATTTTAAACAAACTACTTGCTAAGGTTGCTTTAGTCTTAAAAAATTTCCAAAAATTAGCCAAATGAAAATTCACAAAGAACTGAATCTTTGATCAGTGATCGTAGATTTTGACGAATGCGGTTCCAGAATCCGATTTGTATGAAAAGCCGATTATAAGAGGTCAGAAGTATGTAAAAAGGTATTACATTACTCCATGTGGGTTATTTCCCCAAAAACATTCATTTTCAGCGCTAAATTTTCCGAAAAAGAAATTTAAATGAAGGTTAAAATATATATATATTTCTAATTCGACCTTATCTAACATCATACCACCCAGATCGTGAGAACTATTTTATTAAAATTGCATTTTTTCATTACGTGGCTGTTATGTTCGTAACCATGATGTCCACAGCCCTGACGGTTTTTTAAAATACTTTAAATATTAAACTAATTGAATGATGCTGTTGAATTGTGTTTTCTTGACCATGGGCCCTCACGTGCTATCCAGAATATGTCCTGGTCAAGTGGTCAGCCTAACGCAGGATCCCCAGTGTTTAGTTCTCAATGAAGATTGGTACTCACTTTATTGACTCCGAAGTGATGAAATGTTGAGTGAACTCTGTCTAAGGAGGGAGTCCGAAATCGAAATATGGACCTATAGCGTGGCTGCGCGATGCGCTGACCACTAAGCTACTGGGCTTTAAGTTTAATATTAGTGCAATTAATATTACATGTTATTCTATTTATTTTAGTATTTTACAATCCTTACTTATTTTATCTAGTCTACGGAATTGTTGATTTGATGATTATTTTCAGAGTTATTCAAGAAATGTAAATATATACCGAGATACGTATTGCTACGTTTAAAAGGACTGAGAAAGCGTACTGAAAGAGTACTGTTCACACTAAAGTGTTTTTTTTTCTTTTGCTGTCATTTGTTAAACTATTCATCCAGATATTAAGTTTCTGTCAACGGACATGACTCATTTTCTTTCTTCTGATAGTAAATATTAATAAAATAAAAAATATAAATAAACAAAATAACCCTTTGGAATTGAATCTGAGTTAATTGTTAAGTTGCATTGAATTAGAAATAAAAATGTATCGCGAAAAATACTTTAAATCAACTTTATAGACCCAGTTAAGTGGTATAAACAGGAATTAGAGTTGTTGCAGTTCATGAACATGATTTGTCCCGCTTTTTGGACAATTTTTTTTAATAAAAAAACTCATATGTTTTATTATTTAATTACTTACATTTACTGTTATTGTTAAATATAAAATAAAAATGTATTTTTCTCAAAAGCATGTATATTATAAAATAGCTACAGAATATTGCTTGTATGTCTATGGAACAGACGAGAGACATTTATAAAAGCAAAAAAAGCAAAAGTATACATTATAAAATAGCTTATAGATATCAAAATAGCAAGTTAATATCGTTTAAATAAAGTATCACGTTATTGAATGAGAAGATCGTAAAACTTTCGACAGCTAAACAATAAAATGTAAAGCCGTCTCTTGCAATCTAAAGTTTTGTTGTCTAATTCTTAAAAGATTTTTGTCCCATTGACACGAATTATTTTTTTAACGAATTAGCAATCAAAGAGTATTTTAAAATATCTCGCTATCTCGTCCCCACTTTTTTTAAGGAAAATATCTCTACTTGAAATTTGAAAATTTGATAGAATCATACAAAAAATATTTAAAAGAAATCCCCAAAACGTGCATATTTTGATGAAAAAATACTTTAAGACATATAAATGATTTACTAGGCAATTGTCAAAACATTCTATGGAAAAAAAAAATAAGAAGAAGAAGAAGAAAAAGGAAACAAAAAGAAAGAAAAAAAAGAAAGAAAGAAAATGATCAAAACGTTCTATACCTATCGACAACTAATTCTCTTCTCAACATTTTCTCATACTTATCTGGTTTTTCAATATCCTGATCGTCATTGTCGAAATCTTTACGAGATCGATATCTGAAAAGAAACATATATAGATAGATACACATAGAAATACAATATACACAGCAATTTTAATTCATCTCACTGAAATGAGATATATACATAGAAATATATATTAATTTCACTTATATAAAGTTATAGATTTTTCTTAAACATTATTGAAGCTGTTTGTAAGCAATGCAGCTTAATGTATATCTTCTAAATTTTCATATGTTTCGAATAAGTATTAAATGTATTTCATTTTCTGTTACTTTAATATTTCAAGAGCTACACTGTTAAAAAGAGATTCTTAATCTAGGATAGTGTAATATAACACGTAACAAAAATATACAATAACCTATTCACAATTATTCACAATTACAAAAAGCGATTTTTTTTTTGTATCTTTAGAAACTTTAGAAACCAATATAATTTTGAAATACAAAGAAGCATTTATAAAAACACAGTTTATTTTGCTGTCACTGATTCTTGGAAACGTTTTCGTGTCGTTTTTAGAGTGTCTTCATCAGTTTTCTCAACCCGGAATGTAGTTTTACCGGATGTTTATCCACTGTCAAGTAAAAATTTTTCATATTGATCTAGCATACTTTTCAGACAAACAAGATAATTAACAGCATCTACATTAAATTTTGTTACTCTTGCATGTAAAAATTATATTACACAGCTGAAAACGTTTAATTGTGAATAAACAGCATCCTAAAAACCTATTTTTCAGATTGAGAAAGTTGATTAGTATAATAAATACGTGAATTTTCACGTTACTATCTAAGCATAAAATCACCATAGTGAAAATTGTATATTTCTTTTAAATGCTAAAATGTGTAAATTAACAACGTAATACAAAATAAAATAACTTTTATTAGGTCGTATTACATGTTTCGACTCACACCGAGTCCTTTTCAAAAACAAATGAGAATATTCCATAATTGCACGGGCTTTGAAGTTATTTAAAATGCTATCATTTCATTTTTCATGCACTGTTTTAAAAATTACGCACGTTATCTTTTATTCTTACTTGGTTGTTTATTTTCATATCTGAAACTACGGAGTCACTCCAGTCACAAATTTGGTAAGTTAAAAGGTGCCGGATCGTTACATCTTTTAACTTACCGAAATTGTGGCTGGAGTTACCCCATGGTTACAGATTTGAAAAGTAAAAATAAAAAATAACGAATTAAATGATAGCATTTTTAATTATTAACTTCAAAGCCCGTGCAATTATGGAATATTATCATTTGTTTTTGAAAAGGACTCTGAGTGAGTAGAAACATGTAAAACAATCTAATAAAAAGTTATTTTAATTTGAATTATGTTGTTAATTTACACCTTTTCAGAATTTAAAAGAAATATATTATTACAAGGTGTTATAATTTATTATATTGTTATGGTGAAAAATGTTCAGGCCTGGAATCGAACCCGGACCCTTGGAATAGCGCTCTACCATTGAGCTACGCGGACGATACCCAGCCTGGTACTTCACACTTAGATATGTTGGTAAGGCTGCAACCGCAGCAGAAGATGGAAATGTCATCATGAGCCCAGCAGAAGATGGAAATGTCATCATGAGCACACAAAAGATTCCCAAACTACGCTTATTTAGTAATGTGAAAATTGACGTATTTATTATTCGAAAATTTCGGGATAATTTCGCTGCTGAAAAAGAAATGAAAAATGAATTAAAATTTGAGTATTATACTATAGAAACTACTCAGAAACGTTTTCGAAAGTCCGTAGCAGAAAAATAAAAATATTTTTATAAATGATTTTTTTTTTTAAATCTCGAAAATACATTGGTTTCTGACACATAATAATAAAGAATGTTTTTCTGAAACATGGGTAACTCGGAAAGGTTTTTTGTAAATTTTCGTTTGTTGTTATATCATAATTTCCTATATTATAATTTCTATATATATATATATATATATATATATGTACTCTAAAACAACTTTTGTAAAAAAATACGAAAACTATATAAACAGTATGGATGGTACATTTGTGCATGCATCAAAACATAGCGAGTATGGATTCCTTGATAAATAACACTGTTAAATGTTTACTAAAACTGTCATTATCATTACCATTTACAAAAAAGTACAGATTTTTATACAGTGTAATAATTTTTAACAATAAAAAATGTAGATTCATTAAAAAATATATAAAGCTTTTATTTAGGGAAAGAATATAGTTTTGTGTTAGTAAGTATTTAGATTTTTTGTAGTATTTTTAATTACAATATTTTCAATGCATTCATCTTTCATATAGTTATGCTTGCATATACTCTTAAATCAAAGAAATTGGCATTGTATTTCATGTACAATATTAGAGATTATTGTTACTATTAAATCTTGGACATAATTTTAAATGCATTGAAGTAAGCGGTACTTACGTATTATTCGTGTCAGGAAGATAAATCGCCAAAAATGGTTGTCAATTCCATAGCGTATTAAAAATGGTAATTTAATGTACATTTAATAAATACAACACATCGTTAAAAATGATAAATAAGATAAAAGCAAACTAAAATAATACAAAAGAGTAATTTGGTGTTACACAACTAGATAATATTAATTACGCAGTTCCAACGAAGAAAGCAAAATAATAATAATAATAATAATAATAATAATAATAATAATAAAATAAGGGTTACTATATAATTTTTATTTTCGACCATTGTTGGCACAGTGAATATGACCTGGCACAGATAAAACGTAAGCACCAAAGTTAACAATTTTTTTTAAGAAATTATTACTTACGTAAATTTCTCTAAGAAACCTTTAAAACTCATTTTTCTCAATGTCATATATCAAGAAATAAGAATCTTTTAAAATGTCAAACGTTTTTAAAGCAAAAATCGTTTAATCATAAGCTCGTAGCAAACTTCAAGTAAGAAGATTTTTACCAGAACTAAACGTAATTGAAAGCTTCTAAATCATTGTTACAACAACAATGTGCACAACAATGATATTTAATATTGAAATGAAAAGTAAGAAACGATTTTAACAATCATTCAGGACTTATTTTGAACTCTTTTCAACAATTTAGTTTAGTTTTCTATTTTATTTGCTGCAAATAATAAATAAATAAATAAATAAATGATTGTTTGATTTCACGTTGTTTACCTCCTGATGAAAAATTCATAGTTCAACATTCTTAATAATATTTTTTACACGCTTTTATTTAACACTCATAATAGTAAACTGAAAAAAAAAATTGTCAATTTTACAGAGAAAGAAGCTATCATCAAGGGCAACATTAAAAAACTGTGGTACATTTATGTTATCCGTTCGCCAGTGATCACTAAAATTTTTTTAATTTCACTAACGCTTTTTTTCTCGCCAATCTCTTAACATTAGCTAAAAACAAATAGCCAATATTCTAACATTGCAATATAATATCTTAAAAAACTTACTTAAAAATAGCTAAAATATAATCGTGATAAGATACGTAAAAACGGACCTATCAATGCAAATAACAGAATATTACGTAATCCAGTCTATTAATGATTAGGCTAGTCCACTATAAAAATGTTAAAATACGACATAACATAAACTAGAAAATTTTATTTCATAATGTCGTATCTCATTTTATGGAACACAATAAAAGAAAATTACATGTTATATAAGATCCCAAAATCTTTTAATATCATTTGTAATATGTCAAAATGTATTGATAGCTGTACAAATAACTGTTCAATGGATCGTTAATTGTTTGCAATTCAAATGATGTGAATTGAAACAAGATTTGGTGAGTTATCACTAGCGCCCAGCTAACATAAAAGTACCAAAAACTGTTCATTTTATAGTAATAATCTGTATTTATCACGAACTTAAGGGCAAAATCCGTTAAAATAACAGACAGTTCGTAATAAATACATATTTTTCCGTAAAACAAACAGTTTTCACTGACGGTCTAGCTCACAGTTTTTTCTTTTGTATATAATCAACACATTTTTTTTCCAGTGTAAAGGTGGAATTTTGCAATCAATTTTTCACTCACTTCTTGTATAAGTTTTTTAAAGTTGTGTTCCCGATGATAATACGATTTATTAATATTTTCAGAACTTAAATATCAATTAATCGATTCATTTTAATAAAATTTATCGATAATAATTTACTTATACAATGGAAAGAAAAGAGCAAATTAAAAAATAAAATATCATTTGAATGGAGTTAAAATTCCAATCAGCGTATCCTGCTTTTTACTTTCTTCTATCTTTACTAGAAGAAAGTATTGAATTCATGAAAATTGTCGAATTCAGGTTTTTGGCTGATCCATACGTTTTAGAAGATCCTGAACACGATTTGACTGTTTTTACAGAATGTCTGTCTGTGTATGTGTCTGTCTGTCTGTCTGTGTATCTTTTTGGGGCGCTTTATCTCAACAACTAATGCACGGAATTTAATAAAAGTTTAGATTGAGTTTGACCTTGATATAAGTTGGTGCTGATTAGTTTTTGGTGTAAATCGCCCAGCAGGTGGCACTGCTATGCTACATTATTTAAGATTTTCACGATAGTTCTATCTCAAGAACTAATGCCCAGAATTTCATCAAACTTCAGATTCACTTAGACGTTGAGATAAGTTGTTGTTGATTAGGTTTTGCTGTAAATATTCCGACGCTGCTATGCAGCATTTTTCAGGATTTATACGATTTTAGCGATAGTCCTATCTCAAGAAGTAATGCACGGAATTTAATAAAAGTTTAGATTGAGTTAGACCTTGATATAAGTTGGTGCTGATTAGTTTTTGGTGTAAATCGCCCAGCAGGTGGCACTGCTATGCTACATTATTTAAGATTTTCACGATAGTTCTATCTCAAGAACTAATGCCCAGAATTTCATCAAACTTCAGATTCACTTAGACGTTGAGATAAGTTGTTGTTGATTAGGTTTTGTTGTAAATATTCCGACGCTGCTATGCAGCATTTTTCAGGATTTATACGATTTTAGCGATAGTCCTATCTCAAGAAGTAATGCACGGAATTTAATAAAAGTTTAGATTGAGTTAGACCTTGATATAAGTTGGTGCTGATTAGTTTTTGGTTTAAATCGCCCAGCAGGTGGCACTGCTATGCTACATTATTTAAGATTTTCACGATAGTTCTATCTCAAGAACTAATGCCCAGAATTTCATCAAACTTCAGATTCACTTAAACGTTGAGATAAGTTGTTGTTGATTAGGTTTTGTTGTAAATATTCCGACGCTGCTATGCAGCATTTTTCAGGATTTATACGATTTTAGCGATAGTCCTATCTCAAGAAGTAATGCACGGAATTTAATAAAACTTTAGACTCAGTTAGACCTTGATATAAATTGGTGGTGGTTTGTTTCGGGTGTGTGTGAAACCTGTATGAGATAAAAGAATGTTTTGGGATTGACACACTCGACTAGTTTGCTTTAAACTCCAGATGTTTGATTTTAAAAAAAAAAACATTATTTTCTATTTTTAAGTGGACGAAAAAATCGTATATATATTTTTAATATTACTTTTATTTTATTTTTTATTTTTCGTAGATTTTTCAATTTAATCAACCCTTTATCATAAAAAAATTACAACTTTCAAGAATAATTCAAAATTCATATTTAAATTATTTTAATGGAAAATAAAAACAGACCCATCTCCAATCCGTCAATTGTTAGTTATTCGATTTAATATAACGAAAAAAAATTGATAAATAATGACTTAACATGTCTTCACATTTCAGAAATGAATAAAGCCAACACTGTATAAAATAAAAGAAAAATGTTTCTTAATATAGGAAATAATAAAATAACCACAAACGAAAACATAGAATAACCTCTTCCGCGTGACCATGATTCCGATAAAAGTTCTTTACCTTTGGAAACGTCAGAAACCAAAATACTTTCGAGATTTAAATAAGCATTTATATAAACAAAGTCTCTCTTGCTGCCACTAATTTTCAGAAACTTTCTCCAGAACTTTTTATAGTGTGTTATACAGTTTTTTCAAATTGTAGTGTATTTTTTTCGGATGCTATCCATTCTCAGGTAAACAATTTCATGTTCAATAAACGTGTTTTACAGACAATCATCATGAACGAACGAAATTAACATAAAAATTAAAATTAATATTATTTTGTTACTCTTGGATGTATAAATCGAATTACGCATCCGAATATGTTGAATTGAGAATGATTAGTATCCTATAAACCTACATTTCTGATTGCGAAAACTTATTAATAGATTATAGAAACTATTCGGAAAAGTTTCCGAAAATCAGTGGCAGCAAAAGAAAAAAAATCATTGTTATAAATGATTCTTTAATTCTCGAAAATATATTGGTTTCTGAGATTTTTTATCATAAAGAATTTTTTTCGGATACATGGGTAACTCGGAAGAGGTTTTTGTGTATTTTCGTTCATATGGTTATATTATATTTTTGTAGATTATGAAACTTTTTTTTTCTTCTTTTAATATTGTACTGTAAAACAGAACTTCTATAAATATAAGAAAATTATACAGACTATCGGGTGAGGACAATTTGGGCTTCGTGGATGCATCAAAGCGAATAGCGAGTGTGGATTCCATCTGAATTCCTTGATAGAAAACACTGTCATAAAACTGTCGTTAAACTGTCATATTAACTACCATTTCCGTAAAAGTACATTTTTTTTAAAATTTTACAGTGTAATAATTTATGACAATACAAAATGCAATTTCACTATAAAAGAAAGTAAACATTTTATTCGGGGAAAGAATATAGTTTCATATTATTTAATATTTCGATTTTACTATAATATTTGTACTTAGACTATCTTCAGCGCATTCATTTTGCTTAGAGTAATGCTTGCATACGCTCTTAAATAAAAGAAATGTACAATGTATTTTATGTATAATATTAGAGATTATTGTTTTTAAATCTTGGATGTCATTTAAAATGCATTGAAGTAAGCGGTACATACGTATTATCCGCGCCAGGAAAATAGATTGGCAAAAATAGTTGTGAATCGCTGATTTTGTTCAAAATGGTCATTTGATGTAGATTTAATAAATACATAACATCGTTAAAAATCATAAATAAGATAAAAACAAATTAAAATAATACAAATGAGTAATTTAGTATACATTTATTAAATACATAGCATTAAATTGACGGGTTTTAGCAATAAACGATAATGACGATGATGGTAGTTTTATTTACTGTAGATTGTTTTGCCCACCAGTATGACTATAATAGAAATATTCTTTTATATAAACATGCTGTAATCAATGATCATAATATATTATACCTTAATCTATTCTATATCATATTATGTAATCAATAATTCAATATTTTTTTCTTTATTAACGTCAGGACAATTTTATATTCGTTAAATTTTAGTTATTCGATTTAATCTAACAAAAAAATGGATAAATAATGACTGGAGAAGCCCTCACATTTAAGAATTTAATAAAGTCGAGTAATATTCATTTAGAAATACTACTCTTCTATATGTTCTTTAAACACCGAGTTCTAAAACTAGACCACGCAAAACGAAAAAATGAATTACTCTACTGTGGTATAATTACTTATTTCACTTTTCATCAAGAAATATGTGTAATAAAAGATTTTAGTACTGGCACAATGTTCGAGAAATGGAAAACTCATTTTATTTTTAACCTTGTATAAACCTCAAATTTATATAATTTTATTTTTTAACTCGATTTTGTATGAATTTATAATTTAGGGGGAGAGGGGGAGCTAAGATATAACTTGTAGTGTAAAAACTAGTGTGTAACTTGTGTGTGTTCTAAAAGTTACTTGTAGTGTTACTTGTAGTGTAACAGGCTATACACACTTTATTCTTATTATATATTCCTGAAAAAATTCATTAATAAAGGAAAAATAGTTACATTATATTTCATTAAAGATTTTTTAAAAAAAAGGAGGGTTGGAGATTGCCCATTTAATTTCTGACATTTAGTTCAAACTTATTAAACTGTCAATTTTGAGCTATAGTTTCCGAAGGAATAATAGTAAAAGTCTCTCCACCTCCCTCCACAGTTAAGAAATGAAATGATATCTCCCATTCCCTGCCCCAAAAAATATCAAACACAATTCTCTCGCTGCCTTCCTACTTCTGATTTCAAAATTCGGAATGCATGCTGACCGTGACAGGAGTAAACCGGAACGGGATTTTTTGCCAGATCGTCAAAACTCTTTATTCACAGGATCATGTTCATTATGGCTTTTAATTAATATCTCGGCTAATTATCAAAAAATTAAAAATCTGAGCCTCTGGTACTTTCGAACACCTGCCTTGGCCTATTCACATCCAAATTTTCAAATCTATACGTGCGGTAGATTTCCCCAGCCATCCCAAAGACAGACACACACACACGGGCAAACATTTTTCTTTTATTTCTTATATTCTTATAGATAGATCCTCGTCCCTTAAAATCAAAACAAGCACAAAAATGTTTATGTGAAATATATATATATATATATATATATATATATATATATATCGATCACGGTTTAATTTGATTTCAAGTATGAAATCATACCAAAAATAAAACTGAGTAGTTGAGTACAACACATTTATGAAATGCTGGATTCCAATCTCTACAAAAAAGGAACTTGCCATTCTTTTAGGTTTTCGAATATTTTATTACTATAAGAGTGTGTAAAACAAAACTTGGTTCGTTTTTTCACATGAATGTTTTTTTATCTAAATTCAATATATTGGGTACCTTCCATTACAAAAAGTAAAACCATACCTATTGCAATCGGTCAAAGCTAAACAATTCCGGAAATTTTCGGGAGATTTACACTGATCATTACCACCAGATCCCAAAATCACAAATTTTGAATATATATTTATATCCGATTTTTTGATCATCGGATACCACTAGTATTTATGAACCGATATGGATGTGAATGAGCATTTGTACAGACTTACCAAGATATCGAAAATGTTCGTAGGAGAGCTTCATCCGCCATTTGTTTCAAAACAGCGGCAACTTAAATATTTAAAATTCAAAAAGAGATTTGAAAAATAAAAATAGAAATCTAAAATGTTTTTACCCTTAAGTGGTAGATTTCGGAGCACTTTTTGTTTTGCTTTTATCTTAAAAAGTGGGCGCGATACACAGCAATTTAAAATTCTAGGCTCGTTGATTTTTCTATAATTAGGTTTTATTTATGAGAGTTAGAAAACGTTATTTCTGGCAAAATTAATTAAATCGTTGCAAATATTATTATATATATATATATATATATATTGCTACTCTCATAAGCTTAAAATTACACAGTCATATCCGTCAGTATTATTGGCGGTATTTGACGAGATTTGGAGACAAAAAATAAATCACCATAAATGAAGCCAAATTGAATTAGATGACTAATTTTTCGAAATTCTCATTAAAATTTAGTGATGACGAAAACTGGGGATGAATCTTCTATAATCGGTCTCCTCATATTTTTCTTGAATAAAATTGTCTGAATTCTTAAAAACATGAAATAGGGAAACTATCTCCCCCCTTTCACGGTACACGCTGAAAGACCTTTTCTTTTCTTATTTATATACAGAATACTCTAAACTGAACAGGCGGTTTTTTTTTAACTCATTAACAAGTAAGTAAACAGAGACAGCTATTAAGGGCATTCTTGCAGGAAATTAGGGGGAGAGTAGGTAATTTATTTATATCGTTGTAGTTACAAATATCAATGATAGATGGCCTGCATTACCTGATACTGTAATAATGCTCAAAATAATCTTATAATTTTAAAACACAAACTTTTTTCTCTTTACGTTTTCGAAGCTAAACAGGATGAAGGGTTAAAAACTGAGTGAACTTTAATCCATTTTTAAACGACAGTTTAAGCGTTCTAACAGTTTATACAGTGAAACGCCCTCTATAGCTAATATTGGGAACGAAAACAAAGAAGCGTAGTAAAGAAATTCACGCGACTTCACACAATACTCTCCTGCAAGAATAATCTGATAGCTGTCGCCGTAGCTTGTTACTGAATTTAAAAATGCATGAGAGAGAGGCACTTAGTGAGATTTTAACACCACAGATAATGCCACATGAATAAAGTTTACAGAATTTTAGTTTTTATTACTTTAACATTTCAAAAGCTAAATAATATTTTTTAACAATGCGAAATGTAATTTCACCGTAAGAGAAATAAACTTTACATTTGGTCAAATAATATAGTTTTGTATTATTAAATATCGAGATTTTTATTAGATAGCATTTTTGTTTTCAGTTTCGTTAGAGAGTTCATTTTTGTATGTATTAATATTTGTATATATTATTTAATCAAAATTAAATACAATACATTTTGTGTAAAAAATTAGTGTTTATTACTTTTAAGTTGTGGATATAGTTCAATTTTAGATATAACATTTGAAAGATAAAGATAGTGTATTTCAAAAAAGCTATACTTACGTAAATTTCTGTAAGAAACTTTTAAAACTCATTTTTCGCAATATCATATATCAAAAAAGAACAAAATAATTAATAGCTTTAAAGCAAAAATTATTTGATCGTTAGCTCTTAGCAAACTTCAAGTAAGAAGATTTTTAAAAGAACAAAACTTCATTGAAAGTATTCTGACAACAACAATGATACTAAATAATGAAAAGTAAAATTTTAACAATGCGGCAACAATGTACGCAACATGTTCAATAATTAAAATATATTTAACAATGAAAAGTAACAAACACTATTTAACAATCTATTAAAATATTTTAACAATGTATTAAAATGTTTTAACAATGTGCATTATTTTGAAAATTTTTGTTGCAAAAAAAAAACCTATAATGTAACGCAAACACGTGTCCCTGATGACGTCATGATGTTACGTCATTAAGCGATGACGTTGATGCTAAAATACAAATATCGAAGATGTGTATAACGATCCGATGAGGGTTGAGTGATATAGTAATACTTGGATGTACATATATATTTACACACACACAATTTCCTTATTAATGCCAAACTTAGCGAAATGGCAAAATATTGTCAAACACCAGGTGAATTTCTCGCTAACTCATCAGTTCGAAAAAATTCCTAATGTAATATTTGTACAGTAATATATGCGCACAAGTCCTGAGATGGTACATTTTCTGGTATATATATATATAAGCGACAGAGTCTATTTCTTTCAGGGAAAGATCAAAATGGGCTTATCAAAAAACATAAGTCACACATTGTGACATCACCATTTTTAGGCTATAAAATCCAACCTGGCTACTTTTTGACACATTATTTTTTTTCGCAAACATATCAAATTAACAGATACTCTTATTAAGAAACTATGTAATCAAACTGCTTTTTCCATTTTAGTCGAACTGTTTTTCTCAGTCAAAGCTCGTGTTTTGAACCGAATTTCCGTACTCGACAGCGCAAGGAAGGCAAAACATTGCCAACACTGGACAACAATAGCATATAACCCAAAATGTGATACATTTATCAGAAGATGAATAAAAAGAAAAAACAAACTGTTCCATTACAAATCACTTACACACCCATAATAATGCCTGCAAGTATCATGTGTTTATGTTTCAAAATGTGTCAGAAAGTTTCGCGTTGCTTAGCGGGGTAATGTATTATAGGGTTGTCTGTGCAGTGCTATTGGACAGAAATTCATCTCAAAAGTTTTAATTTTTCGCCATCTTTTCTACTCTTTAAATAAATCCATCCTTGCGTAACGATTTAGGTAAGTAAACCCCTGTTTTCTATAGCTTTCACATGATATTGTGATGCCAAAAAGAACTGTATTCGTACAGTTAATTACCCAAGAGATGTTGATTTTTAACAATGTATTAAAATGTTTTAACAAGATGCAATGTTCAATCTGCAAAGGGTAGGCACATTAGGAGTGCAGTGGATACGAGAAGTAAAAACTGGGAAAGCCATTACATGACAACACTAAAAATTGCTTCAAAACCAGAAGAAAAGTTACTAATATGGCAAAATGTATACATGTTTTAAAATTTATTAGTGTTACTGGAAGTGTATAAACTTACATACCACCAAAATTCGGAGCTGTCTCAGATGGTACTAGAAAACGCCATTTCCCAAGAAGAATTTTTCTGTGGCAAGAATTAGTGTTTCTCAATATCCCTAATGCCACCAAACACTTTTGAGCGTTGCTCGGATTTTCCCGCTCTTCTAGACTTTTGTCAACAAAGGAAAACCGTTAGGTACTCGGTTTTACTCAACTTTCCCCTATATGTACATATATATAATTTTCTATATTTTTTCGAATTTCATTTACTTACTCCCATCTTAAAATACTTTTCTTTCCCTAACTCAAAATTCAATTGTTCCTATGCCTTTTATCTTAATTTTTGGGACCATGCGTCTTTGCTTGAAAAGGAAAGGGTGAGTCAATGAGAAGGGGAAAGGGGAAAAGCCAATGTGCTTTGCCTGCACTAATTTATGGAGCAGAAACATGGACGCTAACAAAACAAGTGGTACAAATATTACAAACAAAAGAGCGACATATGGAAAGTATGCATAACTGGAATAGAATACTTATGTGTGTGTATGTGTTTGTATGTGTGTGCGCGTGCACTAAATATCTCATATATCAATGCCAGCAATAACAAAAAAAGCAACTATCCTCTTTAATAAAAGGGTACGTGTTGCTGACGACTGGGATCGTTGCCACAGATTAATCTCGGAAAATAAAACATTTGAATTTACTGAAAAAATTAATTGCTCGAAAAGTATTCGTCAGAAAATTGTTAGACAGACTGCGTTAGAAAGGTAAAAAAATTGTATTTTTCTTGATATAAATTACAAATCCACTGATTATGCCGTTTTTCAAATATTGAATTTCAAAAATTACCAAATTTCACAATGGAGTACAATAGCGAAAACTTCACGCGTAAAAAAATAATGATAACAGCAATGTGTCAGCACGAGTCACAAATTATAATAGCCTTAATATTGTATTAAAATATAAAAGTGAATTATAATGTCACGAGTGCATGATTTTTATTTAATTCTCGACAAATACTAGATGCGCCATATCTGTTTAGTTGTGAATAATATAGGTTAATTCACGTTATTCAAAAATGTAGCTATAAAACATATAAATAAATGGAAAACGGTAAGTAATAAATTGTAAACGTAATAGTAAACCGTATTAAAAAAAACATAACTTAGTTAAATAAGTATCCGTTTTTATGTTATTTTATGATATTCCAGGTAAAGGTACAGATTATTTTAAAGTACAAGGTTAAATTCACCGATATATTTCGTTTGATTCAAGGTTCTTTTGGAGAAATCGACCAGCGCAGCGGGCGTAGTCTGCTAGTATGTTCATATTCACTGTCCTAACCATGTTTTTCAGACGAGTAAATTTTGAATTCAAAGGATGAATTAACAAATATTTGATATTAATACTTAGAGGAGATGGGGGATGAATGGGACATTTTCACAAAAATCGTTATTTTAAATATTTTATTTAAGTTATTATCAATATTATATATCACATGTCATACATTAAGTGTTTGACTACATCTTATGCGCAATATTTATTCAAGATCATTATTATACAGAAATATAAATTAAATTTAAAAAGAAGTTCTTCTATGTCCCAATCATCCCCACAGCAGGGATGAATGGGACGCAAACATTTTCCTCCCCATATTCAATGTTAAGGACTAAAAGTTGACAAAAATGCCTCCTTGGCAATAGCTGAGGGATTATAAATTGTAATATGATCTCCAGGATTATTTGTTAGCCAATCATCTTGGACTCATCTCAGCTTTGCTTTAAAAGGCCCATAAACGGAAGCATTCAATGGCAGAAATCTTTCATCACCCTATAGGGATGGATGAGACAGTTCCATTCATCCCATTTGAAATGTCCCAATTATTCACATGATGCATATATTCAATTGTCAGCCATTTTGTCTCAAAAATTATTTTTTCACAATGGTTAATATGCATTCATTTTAATTACCAATATTGAGCCTTGAAATAAAAAACTACAACATATCTTAATTGTTTATATTGCATAAGATATTTAAGTAACTTCAAATGTAAAAAAAATTACTTTTAAGCAGAGTTTTCAGGAAATGCAAATTTGAAGAAAACTGAAAACAGCCATGTGCTCTTGCTTTTGGTTCTGAAGCACACTATGGTTGTAAAATCTACGAGGATAGGAAGCAACTAAAAAAAAATGTTTATTGCCTGAAATATTCAGAACGTCCCATCCCTCCCTTGTCCCATTCATCCCCCATCTCCCCTATTGTTTCCAGTGAATAAGAAATATAGATATGTAAGGCTATTAAATACAAATCCTCATACCAATTATTTTCATACCTATTACTTTATCAATAGTTAAACATACGTGAAAAATTTTGCCGGATGCTTAAAGGGTTAGTGCGAAGCCATTCGTTTAAAAATAATGAAATTTGAAATTTTAATACAAAATACGAAAATTCAAACTAAGATCATATTAATAAATAAATAAGAAGTCCAAAATGTAACAAAGTCTATCGAAAAATTATACATAAATTTATATCTATTTAACTCTTATTTTTTCGTTGAATATATAACCATAATTTATTTAAAAAAAAAAAAAAACCATGGTGTATAATATAATTAGATAAGAGGCAATGGCAGATATATTTGTTTACGGAAAGCTTAATACAGAATAAAAACATGCAGAATTAAAATAAAATCCGCAATATTTGCGTAACAGAAAATTCAATCGAAATACACAAGATGATAAAACATTATTTGAAGAAAATATCGGAAGCGTAGGAAAGCTACAACTATGCACCTTTTGGAACAATCTATAGCAACGGAAAAATCGATGGCTGTGTTTGTTATTTGGGAAAAAATGCTAGTTTATAAATAATTTGAACGTGAAAAAATGCGCGATGTTTTACTTTTTCAAAGGATAGTTTTTTTCCCAGTCTATCATCAATTCAGCTCCTCTCTCAGCTTTTAGCGCAGAGATGTTAAATTTGTCTTTGTAACCAGACATGTATCGGAATTCAGAGATAAAGTGTATGCTAAATTGTGTGTTTTGTATGGACTGTATCACATTAAAAATAATGCAAAACGATAAGATTAGACTGTAATAACTAAAAAAAGTATTTATATACATTTGCACATTTACATCAAGTTGAAATCAGAAGGACTGTCACCATACTCAGTTGTTGACTACATAGCCGAATTAATGTTTGGACAATGTCACTTAAAGGAAAAAAACATAGTCAATAGTATGCTTGATATTAGTAAAAATACTAACCATTATTTATAAAATGTAGTGACAATAAAATATTGGTCCTATTAGCTAACGATATAGCTAAGTAAATGTGTCCAATGCGAAAGAGACAACAATGAAAAAAAAATCTGACTGTAGCCAAACGGTAAAACCAAAATTACACTATAATACAATAAAGAGGCACACTTCAGCCAATATCAAGGCAAGCCCTAACAAGAGATTTTTCTCTGTTCTAAATTAAGTAACCAATGCTGCTACTGCTGCCGCAATTAAATTTATTATGAACTATTAACTTTCTCGGCTTATAATGCAAAAACTATTCATACAACAGATGACAACTGGTAGTTTTATAGAGAAATGTATCATAAAAGTCGAAGCAAACATTTTCTATTTCGGAGAATTTTTTTAAGCACTAATTTAATGTTGAAATCGGTAAAAATAGCTTAGTTACATAAATTTTATAGGATAAAAACTATGCATAGCAATTTAACCAACTTTTTGCAGGCATATACGTGACTTAGATTGTGGTGTGCGATGCCTAATTTTTTTTTTTTTTTATTTGTCTAATATTTTTAATTTTTTCTTCAAATTTTTTATTTTAAATATCACTATTCGAAGAAATTTAATTTTTTTTTGAAATAGCCACCTTTTACCTACTATTGATATATTTTAAAAAGCCCAAATGATAATACTTCAAAACAATTTTCAATTAAAAAACATATTGACACTTGAATATAAAAAAAAAGGAAAGAAAACTTTAAAATACTTAAGTTACTACGTGCAAAAAGCATTCAATAGTGAAAATTATGTCATATTTAAAACGATACATTTCACACGTCATATTTAAAACGCTTTTCTTACAACGTCCTTATAACGTGTTCGAGACGTAATAAAATTCCGGGAGGCACCGACATTTTTTACTTAACAATCTTATACAAATTTATTTTCAAATGTTTAATTGATATTACGTAATATATCACGAAAATAGCTATGTGAGCTGTCTTAACAGCTGTGTATGTTCTGTTAGGGATCGAAAAATCCACCGCTCAACGTGAAATGAATGGCAACCCGATTACAGAAGATCGCCACTGATCGTGATAATATCATCTAATATTCCGTATTAGGGTAATATTTTAGAAATAGAGCCAAATTGCAAGTTTTTTAGAACCTGCATGGTCTGGATAAGGGTTGGGGAGCATAGCTCGTAGGGGGAAAAGCACCCTAGTGTTTTGAGAATAACGTGTACTATGTTGAAACTTTGATGTATCAGACGGTATAGCAATGCATTCATTTATTTACAAGTAATGTTTCTCCATATTGAAATTTTGAAGCAAATTTTTTTAGAAAGTTATTGCTTAGAAAGCGAAAAAAAAAAATAAAAGAAAACGAACAAGCATACAAGCATTCTACTTTTTGATCATGGTGAAGTTTGTAATTTGAAAAAAAATATAGAGTAGCAAAGATACATCTATGCGAAATATTGAAAGATCTATAACAACAGAAATAAATCGATGTAGCTGGAAAAATGAAGGTTTAAAAATAATTTGTACATGAAAGAATATGCAATGTTTCACTTTTTTCCCAGTCACTTATCAATTTAGAAAAGTTCTTCTGTCAGCTCTTTGCAGAGATGTTAACTTTTTCTTTGTTGGCATTTACCGGAATTCAGATGTTCTTAGGGATATTCTCAGATCCAAATTCGCTACTTTCTGATATATATTTATGAATTTATTTTTTTATTCAGAAACGCATGAAACCGGCAGGTGTTCTCATTCAGCGAGCATGTAATCGAACTGTTTCTTCGGTTCAAGTGTTTTGAACCGAGTTTTCAGACACGACCGGGCAAGAAAGAAAAATAAACTGTAGTCATGATACAATAATTGCTTATAACTCAAGATGTAAATCATTTATCGAAAAATGAAAACACCATTCGATTCTCAATCACTCAATAGCCATGCCTGCAAGTATAAAGCATTTACGTTTACAAATAGGTTCGTAAATGTATTGTAAAGTTTCGTTCTTGTTGAGCGGGATTTTTTTTCTAGAATATGAACAGTATGAACCTTAAGTATGAACAGTCTTACATGCATGGCTAAAAGAAATAAAAGAGAACACCCATACATTTTTCCCAATATCAAATTGTGGCCCCCCTCCCCTCCCACCTCTGCCAGAAAAAAAAAGAAAAATAAAGAAAGAAAAGAAAAGAAAAACTGGAAATAGCCATTCGACTCGAAATTTTGTCCTCTTTAATGCTTAAAAAAATAATAAGCTTAGGGTTCTTCATGCTAAAATTATACCAGATACTGAAATTTTCAATACGAGCAACTAATTTTGACATCCTATTTGGCTTTTATGGTAAAATGTACCTTAGAATATACCAAACGTGGAATCATTCGGTCAAGTAATATAGGAGTTGTGAAAGGGTTAAAAATTCGGAACTTCTATAATGTAAAAATTCATCTGTGATCGTTTTAAAACAGATTGCAATGTGGGTAGTTTTTTAAGCATAATTCAAGAACTAAGTGATGGAAGGAGCTGTAATTTTGGATTCCCATATTTAAAGCTTCTAGATACCGATTTCTGTTTAAAAACATTATGTATTTCTGCCCATATTTCTTTCGAAAATTAGTTTAAATATATATATATATATATGCTTTCGAAATAAATTTACAGAAATCGATTTCTATAATCTACAAATAGGGGAATCTAAAATTGCAGTTCATTCTGTCGCCTAGTTCTTGAAGTATGCTTAAAGAACTACCTGCATTGCAATCTGCTTTATAACGACCACAAATGAATTTAACATTATAAAGTTTAAATAAATTTAAAAAAATAGAGAGAAACAACGAATTTTTGAAACTAGGAGCTTCAAATTTGCTAATCTAAAATTGCAGCTCATTCCCCAAGTAATTCTTGAGTTAAGCTTAAAAAACTACCCGCATTGCAATTCAAATTGCAGCAATGCAGTTTAAACTGGAGACGTTACCTCTGTACTACAAATACTTTATAACATAGCCGAGATATTTATCACTTAGACTCCGTCTCATTTTCTTGGCTATTTCCCTCTAAAAATTGGTCGCAAAAGGGTTTGAAAATGATTTAAAAATTCAATCAATCAATTCTAGTTACATATTTAATCCGTCAATTTTGTACCAAATGTACGATTTTTACGAGAATTAGCGTGATTCTAGCGACAGTGAGTTTATAATGTATTTGCCGAAAGTACCGTTTGGGTGTTATCGAGTTACATACACACACAAGTCATTATTACAATACTTTTCCTTACACTCTACGTTTACGAAAAGTAAAAATAAATAGAAATTTCACAAGCATAATGTTTTTAAATGGACCGATTTTCAATCTTTTCTCAAACAGCTGATTTTTTGTAACTTTGCACCTAAAAGAAGAATATTGTTCATTGTGGATGTGTGACGCCCAAATGCGTTTTTTAAAGGTGTTGCAGAATTTTTGCAACCAGCTGCAGTCGCAAAATAGTCAAATTATAAAAAATCAAAATCAAAAGTCAAATAAAATAAAAAATTCTAATTTCTAGATTCTAAATTTATTCTTAACTTTTTATATGTGCCTCTATAAGTTTCTCTGTTGATCTGCAAGATAATACGAAGCTTTATTGAATTTATATATCAAAAAAAAAAAAAAAAAAAAAAAAAAAAAAAAAAAAAAAAGCTGGACAAACAACAACATTTTAACCGCAACTGTTAAAAGACACTAACTATGCAAACAAGTTAGTTTGTATAAATTAATGCAATTGCTATGTTCTAAAACTTAAATATAAATACTAATGACCTTAAAATATATCTCTACAGAAAACAAATAATAAAACATCTAACGTCATATGCTGAGAAAAGATTATATATATATAAAATTTATATATATATTATATTCCATATACTCCCATTTTCTCCCGCCTGACGCTATTTTATTTTCCTTTACGTGGTTTGCATTTGTCGAAACAGCGAATGAAAGAAATTATGTTATTTCACAAATAACCAATTTGGTAAATCTACAATTTATCAGATTTGCAAAATCAATTTAAATTTAAATAATTCTGCTTAATCTGAAGAGTAGGTTGATTTGTTTGTTTTCTAAAGTACGTACATCGGATTTAATATAAATTGAAAAAATTCGTCCTATTCCTAAATTCGCTATTTTGTCAAAAAGGGTAATTAGTAGAAATTTTTTTTTATTTGACTTATCAAATGTGGATGGACATGAAGTAATTATATCACAAATGTTAAAAATTGGTTGAGATCATAGACTAAAAATTGCTTATAGGCTATATTTTTCGACGTTCAACCGACGACGTTCAACCGAGGACATTGTTTTTTTTTTTTAATACGTATCATCTAACAAAATAAACAACTATTAAAACTTATTTTTATTGAAATCAAAGAACTTTTACATGCATTGATAGTGATCTGAAATATAGCCCATTAATAGTAATGTTATTCGGATTATCAAGGCCCGTTATTTTGGAATGGATTATCGGATCTTCTTGATTAACGAACTCATTGAAGGTGCAAGATCACTCCACTGTCTGAATTTGGTTCTAATCGGTCCAGAATTTTGTACGTTATGATGATGTCACAAGGCTATAATATATGATGATGTAGAAAAAGGAATCCTTCGGTTAGATGGCGCTGCAGCGCTACACTGTAAAAAAAATTTCCTGAAAAAAACGTAAATTGTACTAGCAATCAAGACGCCAGTACTATTTCCGTATTTTAACGGGACAAAAATTTCCGTAAATTCCAGGAAATTTTCCGTGATTTCTGAAATATCCGTTTTTAAATTTCCGTTTTTTCGTATAAACCGGCAAAAACTTCATAAAAACCAGGAAAAATAGCTGGATTAAAAGAATATACATATACAACAAACAATGCACATTTTTTTTTACATAATGTAACTGAGACTTAAATCAGAATATTAATCAGGTATTTCATTGATATTAACTTGATTAATTAAAACAATTTAAAGTTACTTTAATTGATTACATTTGAAGAATTCACAATCTATATATTCAAGAAACCTATAACTATTAAATACAACATTACTATTTTAAAAGTTGTTTTGCGACACACGCACACACACATATATATATATATATATATATGTGTGTGTGTGTGTGTATGTGTGCGTGTGTGTATATATAACAGCTTTGAAACAATCAAATGAATCTATATTTTCTCTTTATCTGAAACTTTATAACTTTTACAATTAAAACTGATAGAGGTAATCCTTTAAAATTCCTACAAAAATAATATGTTTATATAAAAAAAACACACGGACCAGATAAATATACATGTGAAAGTGGGGGATAATGTGCTTTGTATCTTCAAATTATTATTTTCTGCTAGCACAGCAATGTGGATAATATTTTTTGGACCTTCATAAAGATTAAATGAAGTGTAAAAATCAGTTGTTCAATAATTCTTGTCTGTTTAAACCAGAACCAGGTAGTTATTTTATTGTTATTTTCTTCCCGTATCAGCTGCAAGCTTATTTCGTTCAAACCTTCCCTTTTTACACTTTTATAATACAAATGTAGGATCCTACACTGAAGAATTCGCTTACTGTGAGATCCTCGCAACATCATGAAACTCGGAATTTTGACTTTCAGTCCTTTATACCCAAAACATTAAATACCACTAATAATAAATAAATGTTTCATCAAAGTCCAAAATTTGGAAATAATTTTAAAATACAAACCAACATTATTAACTAAAACATAAAAATTGTAGGCCATTTCAATTACACTACCAAATTCAATGTTTATTTGAAAAGTTATTATGATTTGGACTTAATACGCATAGAATTACGGTCAATATATTTTCAATTTCCAGTCTTGCCAATAATTATATTAATAGGATTAATATGTGGGTGTTTTTAAAATGAAATTTTCTTCCTTATTTCATTACGAAACACGAATGTAAGCATTTTTTTTTTTTTTTTTTAAAGGAGAAAAAACCCTGAAAGGCTCTTAAAAAGTAATAATTACTAACTTTAAAAGAGATGAAATGTTCTATTTTCTTAAAAGTATCTGAATAGGTGAAAAATACCGAAGTTTGAAATAAAAAAAACCTTCTATTTTTCAATTATATATATGCTTAATTTTTAATTAAAAAAAAGTACTGTAGCGTTAATATTCCGCAGTAATAACAATGTTAGCGTATTCCCCTGTCCCCTCCATCAACATATTTGTATTTCATACATCATTTGCAAAATTTAAAGTATTTTTACTTCAGCAAACGGAAATTTAAATATATTTTAAATATTTCTATATGAATTTCTATAAGATAAAATATAATAAATGAAAGATAGCAAAAACATTTTTAATCAGAGGTGGGGGAGTTTTCAGAAACTCTTGTTCTCCAAGTATAACAAAATGTGTATACATTTCTCTGACGCACCCAGTATATCAAAATATCGGATATTTTTGATAATTCAGAAAATGTTATATTTACGAACCCTAAGTTCCGACTAACATTTAAACAATCAACAAAAAATAAAGATGTACAGGAACTGATACTGCGCTATTTAAGCACTGTCTGTAATTGCAAAATATGTTTAAAATACTGGTCTCCATTATCTTAAAAGCTATGTAAGCAAAATAGTTATTTTCGTAATAGTTATGAAACTTAAAATTTTTATAGGGTCATTTTATTGGTAAGTTAGAATTAGAAAATGACACTCCATGCTCTAACAAGTGAAACAGTAAAAAAAAAAAAAAAAAAAAAAAAAAAAAACTATTCATTTACGACGAAAATTTGAATTGATTTTTATTTTATAAATTTTCATTTTCCGTCGGGATTTTTTTTTTTTTTTTCAAAAAATTAGCCAGTATCAATTCCAATTAACTATTTCACTGAATTTTTAACTCTAACACATATCTTTTCAAAATATATGGAAGAAAAAAACCTGAAAGGCTTTTAAGAAGTTAAAATTTCATGTAGCATTAAAAAAGATGAAACATTATAGTTTTTAAAAGTGTCTAAATAGATAAAAGAGACCAAACTTAGAGAGTTTTTTTTTTCTTTTCATTGAAAAGATCATTTTTTAATATAATTTCAATAATAAAAAAAATAATTTCAATACGACAATACTTTCAAATAAATTAATAAAAAGTAAAAATCTATGCAAAGCTTTTAATGACAAATAAATAAATAAAATATCTAAAAACTACATACCATTATGCATAAGGAGGGAGAAAGGGATTAAGACTGGTAAAAAGTTAAAATTATTAAAAAAAAATCTTCTGCTTTTTATCTGAGGGGTTTATATATAACATATACTGTGTGGTGCACAAAACATAGTATAAATCGATTTTTATTGCTTATCAAACCTCTAAAAGCTGTTTTACATTTAGGATATTTTTTTAGTTTGCCTGTTAAGTACACCAAAAAGTATTTTTACGTGAAAAATATCAATTATGTCTTCAAGTAATAAAGTTAAAAGAAAACTACACATTTAATAAGCACACTGAAAAAAAAAGACAGATAAGCTTATTTTTATACTAAATATAATATAACAACTAACTAAAATATAATATGACCTAGTATTTATTTATTTATTTATTTGTTGCCCGTAAATTTTGAAAAAGTTTTCGAGTAGTTTTAACAGTACATTGATCAGTTTTCGCAAATTTAAATATTGTGATATAATAATTGTGTGTATATTAAATATAACTGAATTTATATTACATGAAAGAGTAACAATATAATAGTAATTTCAATGTTAATGTTAATGTTATTCATTTAACATGTTTGTCTATTAAACATGTTTCATGAACATGAAAATGATTACTTAAGGATCCTCTCCCCTCACACAAAAACACCCACTAGCTATAATGTTATTCCTATGGGGCAGTTATTTTCTAATATCTCGTTTGCATTTCAATATTTTTAAACGATTTCTTTTTTCACTGGATAGCTGAGATCGATCTCTATTTCCGCCGTTAATTACTTTTTTGAGTTCCTCTGCGAATTTTTTTACGAAGATACTTTTACTTTCGGAAACGGTTTCGATGTAATCTCTCGAATATCCATTTTATCTCTTTTTTTACAAAACATGATCATATATAACTCATTAATAATCAAATATATGTTTGTTTGGTTTTTCAAGTGAAAATTATTCATGACTTTCTTTGAAAAACCAAGTCAACCCGATTCCGACCCGTATGAATCAAAACTCAACCAGAAGCCGAACCGAAACCGAACATTAAAAGTCAACCCGACTCGCAATGAGAAAAATAGCGTCAACAAGACCCGAACTGAACCTTGAATCGTGTCGGGTTCGGTTGAAATCTGGTTATCCTATCCGATATGGGGGAGATAAAATATGGAATTTCCAACTTAATTCACGTTCAAATTTTGTTTTATTTTATTTTTTGGCGAGCTCTGTAAAAACTTTCTTTCAAGAAATGCATGAGGAAAAAAGATTTAAACAAGAGTGCTCTAAACTTAACTAAAGGTAGCATTAGAGAATCAAATGCATTTTATATTTAAATTTAAAAGCAATTTCTGGCCGAAGTAACTTTCTACAAAAGTTTTAAAAGCGCAAAATTTTAAATTCCATTATAATGAAATTTCATTATATCGAAGAGATATTTACAGAGAAGTTCTTTTTAATGGATTTCAATTGCATTGGAGTTTTCCTGAAAATTTCATATAATATACCTTCGTCTGTTTCTAAAATTTTTAGATAATTAAACCATTCACGGCGAGCGTCCTTTGCAAAATTAATTTAATCTGAGAAATGCTTTGATTTAAGAAGGCAAAATTTTCAGTTAAAAATTACTGGCATGCATAATCAAGGATTCTGAGCACTTTTGTGCGTCATGTTCGTCGAGAAGGGATTAAGAACAAATTGAAATTCCAGAACATTCTCTCGATAACAGCATACATTTATTCTAATGCTACTTTTATGCGAATAAATTTAATATTTTTTTCACGAAGAATCTTTAAAATACTTTGAAAATTTTGCTTGAAATGTCATTTGCATCAAATATTGAAATTTCGATTTTTATAGTAATACGATAATTATAAAAAGTCCTTCCGCCTGTACCGGGAGGAAAATGTAGCTTCTATATTTGCTGGTTTTAAGCAACGCCCCCTATCATTATAATATGATAAGGTGTTTTTGGGTTTAATATTATAGCTAATTTTACTCGAAAACTCGAAGCTAAAATGCGAGGAACCCGATTATAGAAGGTTCATTATTAATTTTCGTCAATACTGAATTTGAATGAGAATTCTGCAAAATTTAGTCAACTATAGCCAAGTTGACTTTATCATGATGATTTACTTCTGGTCACCAAATTTCGAGCTATTTCGCCTCGTATTACAATGCTTGGCGAGAAGTTGACGCTATCAAATATGAATATATGGTTTTACGCGTTTAAAAGATGAAACAGAGGTCAAACAGAAAATGCCTCAAAATCTCTGTATTGAAGCCGAACACTTAATAATAATAATAATAATAATAATAATAATAATAATAATAATAATAATAATAATAATATAGCTTATAAAGTACCGTCGTGTGTAACTAAAAGAGGATAGAACTTCCTGTTTTCTTTTAAAGCTATTTTTAACTACTCTCTTTTGTAAACATTAATTTTTGCGGAAAAGGGTCAAGTGATACTTTTGTACCTAAATCCAGGTTACGGAAAAAGAAATGTCTGAAATAGCATAATTGTAGATGTTTTTTATTTAAAAAAAAAATGAAAAATAAATACATTGAAAGAAATATTTCACTCCATTTACAAAAAACTACTTTTTTTTAATTTTGTACTCAATATTCTTTGTCAATAATTTAATTTATTATGTATATATATATATATATATATATATATATATATATATATATGGCATTTTGCACTGCTGTTCTTTAATATATAGTTTAATATATATATAATCCTAAAAACCGTTATTGTAGGTAGGGAAAACGGATTTATACACTATAAAAAACAACTTGGAAACGTTTCTGTAAATGAGGGTCAGAAAAAGAAACTATGTTTTTATAAATGTTTCATTAAATCTCAAAAATATATTGGCTTCTGAGGTTTCTAAAGATAAAGAGCGCTTTTCGAAATCATGGATAATTCGGTGGAGGTTATTGTATATTTTCGTTCGTGGTTAAATTATAATTTCGTAAACTTGTCTTTTTAGGTGCTTTCGTAATTATATAAATACGTAGCACCTATAGTTGTCGTCTGGTCCGTTCGTCTGTCCTCATGTAACAGCGCAAAAACTACCCAACCGAGTGGCTTGAAATTTAATGTATAGAATCGTTAAAGAATTTTGTCGAATCATTTCAAATTTTAGGAAAATCGTATCAAAACTTAAAGAGATATTAATAAAAGGTTTCTACATTCTATTAAATCCTATCTTATGTTATTAATTCAATGATCTCCCATGATAGCTAATGATTCCAGATTGCTACGGTTATTGCGCCCTATTTTAGATGGAGGAATATTATTTCTGTATTACTCAATTTAAAACCGATTTTTTATACTAAAATTCTTTAATTATTACAATCATGTAATCTGCCGACAGTTTTCTGGATAGATGTTTCTGAAGAAATAGATATTAAATGGAAAATGAATCTAAATAGGTATTTCATGTTCTGAAATTTTCAGAGATAGGCTTAAGTTTCCCATTGGAATTTTCAGTAAATCTCAACAAAAGATGAAATGTTGCCAACTTAAAATGTACTTATTTTATTACGGAAATAAATCGTATCCTAATAAGAGACGATATAATTTATTTTCACTGAAACCAGTTATAGTACGAACGCACCTCATGTGTCACGTTTGAAGTACAATTTCCATCTTGCTTTTACAGTGTATATGGCTTCGTTCATCGTTCGATTGGCTAAAAATATTTATTTTCACGAGAATTATGAACTACTGGTATGATTCAATTGTTCTAGTAAAATAGAGCGGTTTTCATTAAATGCTAAAGTAAATAACTGTATTTGTGGCTATATATAATTGTGGTTAATACAACTCTTTAAATTAGATCTTGCGACAGAACAATAAGCATTTTAAAATCCGCATTATTAGTGTATTCCATTGTAATGCCTCCAGAATTTAATTCACAATACTTGAAATGAATTTATTAATAAACTGTGTTTTGTCAGAGAAGTTATTATAGATAGACTTTGAAGGGAAATGATTTTCATTTAAAAGTAGTTGACCGACTTTCTACAAAGGAGACTTAGAACAATTCGGTTGCATAACAAGGGATGTTTGACCAGCTGCCTTTATTTTACTTTAAAAAATACTTTTTGCTGATAAACACAAGATGGAAGAATATTATAAACCTTTTATACAAGTCTTTTTTCCAGCCACATTTGTAGAGATAATAAAACAAATAAAGTGTATTACTACAATTTCCATTTTACGTTAAACAATAAGGCTGTATTGGATGATTTAGTATAAATGTACTATATGCGTTTTTAATACGTAGATTTATTTTAGGTTATTGATTTAAAAAAAAAATACTTGTTGGTTCAATTTTAGCTTTGAATACTCATTAAGGGTCGTTGTTGTGTTTATTATTATTATTATTATTATTATTCAAAGAAATACACTATATTTAAAATTCTTAACTGTTGGTGAGTAACTGTGTTATTCAAATGAATACATTAAAAATATCGTTTATTCTTTAAAAAAAAAAATAAGAAAAGAAAAAGAAAGAAAGAAAGAAAGACAGTATCTAAGCACGAGCGAAGCGACTTTTCTATAACATAGCTATCAGTACATTTTTTGTTTAGGTCATTACGAAAAAAAAAACTACTGAATATCCAATCAACTCCTAATTTCCAATTCAACATATAATAATTTAAAATCATATCTCAACATGTTATCACGTGACATTCTTTTTAAAACGTTATAATTAGAATGATTAAAAAAATCAAGACACCTCTTAATAATAGCTATTGGGTACTTTTCGATTATACGAGTTACTTGAATTTTATTATTTTGATATTCTTTGAAATAGGGTTGCTAAGCAACTGATAAATTAACCCCTTAACAGTGTATCCCGAACTGAGTTCGGGCAAGAAGAGTTTGCTTGTTTTGTTACTATAAGCTTTTTTACTCCAGTAATTTTTAAACGCAATCTTCTATTTATTAATCGGCAGACATTGCATTCAATTACATAAAGCAAATATTTTAGTACGGAAAAAGTGGTGTATTATGCCTATTTTTAGTTTATGGTGTCAAAAAACCTCCCACTGTTAAGGGGTTAAAGAGCAAAGTAAAAAGAAATGCATTTTAAAATTTGTAAGAAATGGGAAAATAAAATGTTTTATATTTCCCGAACAGATGCAAAAATTTTTCCAATAATTGAAACAATTAATTTGTAAATTCTAATGAATGTATCAGCAAATTTTCAAAGCTTGGATATATTTAAAACCTCCATATCGAAAATATAGCATTAATAATTTAACGTTTAAATCCATTATTCAAATATGCGATTTTTATTTCAGTTAAAAATAAAATATGAAAATCGTCTGCATTCCCATAGGAAAGCATTATGACCTAAAAAGAAATGTTCTATATTTTTCGGAAAGTATGAACCAAATGTAACTAAAAACCATACAGCTCATTCCGGGTACCTCACCAACATACCCACCAAAAATCAACCTAATAGAACGATGTTTACGGCAGTTATCGCGGAACAGAAACCAAAAACTTTTCGCGTCTCCACAGTGCGCCTCAACTGACGTTTCGGCAATTAGGGATTGACAAATGCGGTCGCCAAGTCGCCACTGACGACCAAATCATTTAATTTGTCGAGGTCTTTTTTGTTTGAGTAGAGAATAACTAGGTTTTATTTATTTTTTCTTTTCACAAAAAAATATTTAAGAAATGAGTACAAACGGCATTTTTCTCTTCCCCACCCCTACTAGTGCGCGGCAAGCAGTGATATTTCCTCTCCTCTCCTATTTTTAACAAGTTTACAGGCATGTTTAAAAGGCATTTTCCATCCCATGCACAGAAAACTCCTTTTCCGCTCTAGCCAGCTAGCATATTAGGTAATCAGAAAGTGAGGGAGAGGGGCCAGGTTTCAATAAAACAGTTAGACATAGTGTTAATCCAGCCTTTGTGACACTTAAAATTGCATACAATACGAACAAAAGGAACATCATCAGATATAGATTTTTTGTAGCAATCAACTACCCGGACAATTGGAGCATCCGGCAATAAGCATTTTGCGAATACGACGATTAATTTAGCCTTTACAGTATTTTTTTTTCTAGATATATGAATTTCATAATTTTCAATACGAAACTTGGTTTATATTTCTATTCTAAGTTGTGTACTATTCTAAACTATGCATGTTATTTTTTTTCTCACTTACTTCATAAAAGAACTTTTGTGCTTTTTGAAAATCAGTGTTGGGGTGCGGGGGGTATTTTTATTGCCAACTAAAATTCTTTGCTGGCTACCCAGATTTTATCAAATTTGTAAAGCCCTGTTTACAATCCTATTTCATAGAGTTCATGTGGAGACGCGATGGATTTATGAAAAATAATAATAATAATAATGAAATGTTTGCTGAAATGCTAAGAGACATTTACAATTTCATCCCGGCAGTTTAAATTGAGATTTATTATATTATTTCATTGTATAATAGTTATTGTTTTCGTTTGGTGTTAACAGCGTACTAGTGAATTTATAATCATCATTTGTATTCGACATTATTATTGTTCCTATTCGTATAAAAATGAATATTTGATTTTAAAAGCTTAACTAGTTCGGCATGAAGATAACATCAGAAAAGGTAAAAAGAAATGTCAAGACTTTGTTTTTATAGATATTACAAAAAATATATATGAACTTAAAGTGTAAATTTATTGTAAAAGAAAAAAAATAACATTAAATTTCTTCTTTAACTTCATGTCTAGACTGATAAATTAAAATGAACTCTAAAAGGTGTCATAAATATGCAAAGCTTTACTCTCCCTCCGGTCAAAAAATAAATAAAAACATAAAAAATAAAAACGTATAGAAAGTGATTTAATAAAAAGCAAAAATATCGCATACATCATGTTTAAAATGCACTTGTTTTAATTGTCATGTATGTGCGAATAATTCGAAAAAACTAAGTTATCTGACTTCTTCGAGTGAAAAACTTTATGAAGAGATTACAGTTATAATTATCCTCGAAATGAATGAAAAAAAAAAAAAAAAAAAAAAAAACATGGTAGTTTAAAAATAAAAGCTATTTTTTAGATAAGCTTAATGCAAATTTAGAGATAGGATCAAAACATGTTATTTTTCGGCATGCTGATTTTTATTCTTTCTACTGAAATTAGAACACCTTTTGCTAGAATTGTCTTTAGTAGAACTATTTCTGTAATAATCACTGAACAACATGAAAAATGTCCTTTAGATGAAAGTATTTTATCCGAAATCAGTTTCTTGCGCTGATTCCAAATATTACTTTCCGTTTTTCTCTCGGCCATCCAGTCTTTGAGACATTTGCATATTTATGTGTATGTAAATTTAAGCCTTTTTTGTGCAATTTTATGCAAATTTTAGATACAATAAATATCAAATTGAATTCCGTTTTCTAGATTATGACTGCTGGACCGTTTACTTCAGATAAATGTCATAGTCTGTATTATCTTAACATTTACCTGTCAGTTATTAAGCCTAATTTGCATATTTTTTAATGTTTACATTACTATCAACTTTAAAGTTGTTGCAACAGAATTGACGTAATGGTTTCCCAGACTAGATTTTTATGTTGATTTCGAATCTGTAATTTGTTTCCTTCTATCATGTCTAGTTTTTGAGTAAAATGAATATCTACGTTTGTATGGTATTGGCACTCGTTTGATATAAAATGCTTTTTAGGGGAGTGTACCTCCTTGTCAAAAGGGTAAACAGTGTGATATTTCTATCAGGAACATAATCACCAACGGGTATAATCGAAAAACAATTGAAAAAAATCGTGAAAAACTATCGTGAAAAAAATGAAAAACGTAGCATAGCAGCGCCACCTGTTGGATGATTTACACCAAAAATTATTCAGCACCAACTTATATAAATTTCTAACTGAATCTAAACTTTTATTAAATTCTATTAATTAGTTCTTGAGATTGAGTGCCCACAATTTTTTTGTCACATGCAGACAGACTCGCGGACAGACATTTTCTAAAAACAGTCAAATCGTGTTTCTAAGACGCATAAATCCGTTGAAAAACGAAAGTGAAAGATTTTCATGAATCCAATATTTTCTTCTTGTAAAGATAGAAGAAAGTAAAAAAAAAATATATATAAAAAAATCGTAAAATAAACGTTTTTTTTACCACAGTCCTGACAGTCTTTTCTGCCAAATTTACATATTTCTTTCAGCTTTAAAATTCTTAATAATTTATCTAACTTCGTATTAATATTAATATCATAAACGAATAACGTCCTTGTCAGTACGAGAATTTTCTGGAAAAAAAAACCTTTCTTCAAACCCTTAACCTGTACTTTTACCTTAGACTTTCTATTGTCCGCCTCATGTACTTACACAAAAGATCTTGAAGATCATTTTATAGTCAAGAACTTTGGAAAATCTTAAGGGGAAGCTAACGTTTTTAAAATGTAACTCAAAGCTTAAGAGCCTTTATTCGATAATGAATCTGATTATTTATTCATTTACTTATTTTTATATGCGATACTGTATACCTATGAGAAAAAAAAATGTATGCGTGATAATTTTTAGCACTAATTTATATCTACAGGACGAAGAAAAAAAGAATGCAAGCTATAACTAGATTTAATTGATGCGAGAAAATAAAGAAAAGTATCATATATATTATGTCTATTGTCAACATCTCTTTTTCTATGCATTTACAATACGCACATTAATGAATGATGTAATCATTCGAAAGGTTTTTGAAACGGCTTCTGACATAGTACACTTACATTTCGTTAAAACATGTTTTTGGATTAAAAATGACAGTTATTTAAAAATTAAATCGGCATTGTTTTCATAAATGAAATGAAAGGTTTTTTTTCCCTCAAATCAATGTTGCCAAAAAATAAAATGCCGCATTATATTGTGCTCAACAACGATTATATATATATATATATATATATATATATATATATATATATATTAGTACAAAAAAGATTAAGTAGGGCGTTGTGGTTACACGGGTTTATTTTATATTTATGATTAAAAAGTAAAATTGACTTTCAAATGCATAGAAAAAAAAAGACACCATCGATCGATCGAAGCTGTTATATTTCACGTGTAGCTTAAAATGCATGCTTTGTTATATTAAATTAAATTCTAGTTTATATGTATACAATCTATTTTTGTTTTTTATGAAGCGGATGACGTCAGCCTCTAATGCAGTTAAAATACGAATGTTATTTTTTCTTTCTCACGCGTGCCTTTTGCTCTCGCCAATCAGTTCTTACTGTAACTTTATAGAATAAATGAGTTGATATTCTGTCTTCAATAATGTTGTTTGCAGATATTTTAATCCTTAATTTTTCATTAGACGTTTAAACTTGTATCTACAAAATATTAGAAAGCAGTGCGAAATTCTCGCACGGGTACACTGGTATTTTTAATTCCTATAAAGTCCTTTATAGGTTACTTTATACTTTATGCATAAAGAATTAAATCCCTACATGATTACGTATAATCCGTTCGTATCCGTACATATAATCGGTACGTAATTACGTATAAAGGAGATCTTTTGTACGAGTCTTTTATACGTTTAGGGTATACAAACTACCACTGTAAAATAGTCAAATACTTCTTTATCCAAGAAAATATACAATAACCTCTTCCAATTCACCCACGATCCCTAAAAGCATTCATTATCTGTAGAAACCTCAGAAACTAACGTATTCTCGAGATTTAAAAGCGTCATTTATATAAAAACTAAGTTTCTTTTTGCTGCCACGGATTTTCAGAAACATTTCCGTGTAGTTTTTATAGTGATTAATCAGTTTCCTCAACCCGGAATATAGGCTATCCATTTTCGATGAAACATTTTTGCTGCGTAATTGAATTTATACATGCAAGAGTAACTAAATGCTCTTAATTTTAATGTTAATGTTAATGTTAATCTTGTTAATGGATCATGTTTGACTATAAAACATGTTTGTTGAATTAGACTACATATTCATTGAAATCGGACTATTTCATTGAATAAGACATTTTGTAATCTGATAGGCTATAACTGCTTAGAAATTTTGTTGTGTTGTAATTTCATAACAGATGTTAAATTTAGACTAAATGTTTCAACTATTAAATGTTTTTGAGGATATTAAAACTATTTGGTTGGATTTTATTCCTTGCTTTACTTATATTCATACGGTATTAAAAAATTTCAACAAAACATTCTAAAATTTCTAAACACTTATAGCATTTATTATTTTGATTTTATATAGTACTTATTATTTTGTATTTATTTTATTAATACAACATTTATAGTATTTATTATTTTGAAACGATAAAAAATATGTCTTAAATTATAAAATTCGGAGCGTAGAAAACGATCATTGCTTTTGAATACACATATGAAAATCGGCGGCAAAATAAGTCGCTAAAAATCTAAATCAAGAAATACTAGTCAGATGTGCCAATTCCAAAACTTTCTTCTATCTCATAAAAATTTCACATACACCAAAAAACGAATCAGCACCAATTTATATCAAGGTCTAACTGAGTCTGAAGTTTGATGAAAATCTGTGCTTTAGTTCTTGAGATATAGCTATCATGAAAATCATGAAAAAAGTAGAATAGCAGCACCACCTGTTGGACTATTTACACCAAAACGTAATCAGCGTACATTTATGTCAAGGGCTAACAGAATCTGAATTTTGATGAAATTATGTAGATTAGTTCTGGAGATATAGGTATCGCGAAAATCCTGAAAAACGTAGCATAACAGCGCCACCTGTTGGGCGATTTACGCCAAAACCTAATCAGCACCAATTTATATCAAGGTCTAATTGAATATAAAGTTTCATTAAATTCTGTCCATTAGTTCTTCAGGTAGAGCGTCCAAAAAGTTTTTGTCACAGACAGACATTTTCGAAAGACAGTTAAATCCGTGTTCAGAACATTCTAAAACGTATAAATCCGACAAAAACCGGAAGTCAAAAATTTTCATGAATCCACTACTTTCTTCTTATAAAAAAAGTAAACAGTTGAACATTTAATATGAAAATAATATGTTTTGCTTTGAATGAATGTGGACCATATTCTATCCTGCTAGAATACAAAATCAAACGCTGCATTTTTCAGTACTGCAGTACTGAAAAATTTACGAATGCACCACTGCCTAATTCGACTAATTACATTTTACATTGAAAATACTTTTCTTGTACCAAATGCATCCAATTTGTGAGTTTCTTATGTGTATTATAAATTCTTAAATATCAGAAAATTCTTTTTTTTTTGTGTGTGTGTGTGTGTGTGTGTGTTTACTATGCTGTGCATACTCTAGCTCAGATTCATTAAATCAACACGTGACTTTTTGAGTTATCTCTGTTTTTGAAATTTTTTTAACTCTTAGAAACATGCGTAAATGTTGTAGTTTAGAACATTATAAATTAACAATTGATTTCCTCATCATTAATGAATGATGTTCAGCAGCAATTAAAAAAAAATCAATTTTCAGAATGGAAACATTAGTTTTACATATATATGTGTAAAAAAAGAGATATAAACTTTCTGTCTTTTATATTTGTAAGCTCAAAAACATTGATAAACAATTATTTTAAACATATGCACAACAAATCGTGTCGTGAGAGATAAATTATCTTTCTTCAAAACCTCGAGGAATAAATTTCGTTTTTTTAAATGGCATTGTATAATTTAATATTTCATATTTACCGTGTTCAAAAACACCTAAATGCTGCTGATTGTTCCAGACAGGACATAAAAATGAAAAACATGTAAATGATATTGAATAAATAATCAATAAAGCCATTAAAACTGCACAGAAATTTTTTCAGCCATATTTTATCATTAAAACACATTTTATTTCTCGTAAAAAAATAAATAAATGGTCAAAAATGTAACGATTATGGAACATCGTTATATAATCACTGTACATTAAGCCATCTTCAACACACACGCAAGTATTCGTTCTATTTTTCATTCAGAGTTTTTGAATATTTATGAGGAAAAATTCGGTATCTAAATAAGCTATCTATTAGTACAAAATCTGTCAAGAATTAAGAGATTATAAGCTGAAAGAGAATCTGTTCAATAACTTTCATTTGGTTTTAAAATTGCATTACACAAAAGCGGATGGCAACAACCAGGAAGAATCGTCTGCCAAAGCCAACGTTCTCCAATCGAGCTTAAGCAACATAATTTGGTTTGCAAATTTGTCAATATTTTCGACAGAACTAATTGATATCCATTAAATTATGAAAATATGAGTATGCATGAAATACGATTCAAAATATCGTTTAAATCTAACTTGAGGCACAGTAGATTATTTTAATAGGGAATAATTAACAAGACTTATTTAAAAGTGATTGCACATTAAATAAGCATCAGCTTCAAAAAAAGTTACCGTATATACTCGTGTATAAGCCGACCCCAAAATTCCTGATGAAAACATGTTTAATACCAGTATTTTACAATAATGTTCTTTGTCTTATATAATTCACAATTACATGAGATAAAGCAGGGTGTAGAAAATTATTCTGAATTACTGGTGTTAAACTTGTTTGCATCTCGGTTTTGGGGGTCGGCTTATACACGAGTATATACGGTAATTGTTTTGCTTTTCGTCTTGTTAAGTTGAATTGTTTTGCTTTATGTATTGATTGACATGTGGTTGTTTATAGATGATTTATTCTTCTTTTGCGAATAATTGCACTTATTCAAACAACAGTGGTCGGCACATTTTAAATTGAATAAATTAATCAAAAATCGCATTAATTTTTTTAATTATTAGAACATCTTCACTTCTGATATTAAAAAGAGATAAGGTGTAACACCCGTTAAATTAAGATCATTTTCGTAGATTTGGGGGGAAATTTTGGTTTTTTTTTTTTTCAAACGGAAATCAGCATTAGATTAGATAGACGTTAAATGATAAATTCTATAACAATAAAATTAATCTGATAATCAGGAAGCTCAGAACCTGAAAATGGCTGGTGGTCTCCATAACAGCAGGATCCTTCTGATTCACAAGCACTGCAGCTTAGTAAGGTGGTTCTGAAGCAAAACAACAAGCATTTAGAAATTTTAAATTGAATATAAAATTATTATTATTATTATTATTATTATTGTTATTATTATTATAGATATTGACAGCACAACAACACTCAAAACACACAAGTCAGTATACTATTTAACAAAAACTGTATTACAGGAAACTATTTAGAAACAGGGTATTATATAGTATTTACATACAAATAAAATTAACATCTTCAAAGATACATAACCAAATATGGTCTCGGACTGTCAACCATACGTCTTCACCGTTCAGTCCATCCTACCATCTGCCGCTCAATAGAATCGAACTACCGTTGTCGTTACCTAGAGTAGGGCAGAGCTCCTTTAATACCTTAAAGAGCCTACGCTAGTCACGCGAAGAAACGCTCCAGCTAATGTTAAGTCTATGGGAAGGTTATCGCGCGATTTATCGCTCGCGTTTTAATATTTTTAAATTATTCTTTTTGCATAGCATAGCTGAGATCGATCTCTAACGTTGTTAGTTTTTACTTTTTTAATTTTTGTTACGGTTTTTTTTATAAGCGGACATTTTTAATTTTGGAACCGGTTGGAACCGGTTCTGAAAGTGAAATTACCCTTATATAAAAAAAACTGGAATCAAAATCGAAAAAGTAAAAACTAACAACGTTGGAGATTGTCCTCAGCTATTCTATGCAAAAAGAATCATTTAAAAATATTAAAATGCGAGCGAGAAATCGCGCGATAACCTTCCCATAGATTTAACATTAGCTGGAGCGTTTTTTCGCGTGACTGATGTAGGCTCTTAATACCGTTCCCTCATATGTCTATTCCGTGACGTAGGCAAGACGTAAGACACCGTCCCCTAAACACTAAGCCTATGCGCTGATACAAAAATGGTGGCTGTCGTCGGCCGATTTTTTTAAGCATTTGTACGGTCCCTTGAATTTAGACACCGGTTCAAAAGTTTTTCAAGTTTTCTTTGACTTATTTAATCTCAGAAAAATAAGGTGGAGAAAACTTTTAGAAATTACTGGTATTCAAGTTCAAGGGATCGTGCAAAGTTGAAAAAATCCGTCTACGGTAGCCGCCATTTTTTACAGACAAACTGAGGTTGTAAAACACTTTTCAGCTATGTTGGAAAAAGCATCGTGTTAAAAAGCATCGTTACAGATTCAATTTATTTTCATTAACGGGCAAAATATGTTGTTACAAAAATTAAATGTACTGTTGTATATACAAGCAATGACTGGCAGGGAACTCGGGGCATTTGCCCCGGACTCACAGAGTTCAGGGGTCCAAAAATTTCTATTCGTTAGAAGAAATAGTATTCAAAAACAGCTCATTGTAATACAAATTGAAAATATGTTTGATTCATTACACGAATTACGTAACTTAAAAATGCATTCGGAAGTAAGTATAAGAAAACTGCTATAATTAACATTTAAAATGAAAACGATATACTTTTAAATAAATGAAAATGGCTTCTACAAAAATGGCTGAGATATAACAGTTTGAAATTCAAGGTTGGCTGCTTTTTCTATAATAGTTTTCAGTTATGAGCTTCAGAAAACGTAATTTGTCACAAATTCATTACAATTTTTGTAACAACTGTTGCTACTCTCATTGCTTAAAAATATATAATCATATTCACCAGCATCAAATTCTGCCCATGCTTGGCGGTTCCTGTGCGAAATATCGCCAAATGAAGCCAACTTAGCCATAGCTGATTAATTTAGCAAAGTTCTCATTCAAAATTGAGTATTGACGAAAACTGGGATTGAAACGTCTATAATTGGGTTCCACGCATTTTAGCTTCGTCCGTTCGAGTAAAATAAATTAGCTGAATAAAAAAAAAGTTATAAAAATAAAATAAAATAATAGGGACTGGAGAAGCTACTTTTTCCTCCGGGTACAGGGCGGAATGCCTTTTATTTAACTCAACTTAGTTTTTGTATGTAAAGATGAAATTTTGTATTCGATTTTTCACTCATTTTCTGATAGATTATAGTTATATAAAAAAAAAAATAGGTACACAGGTGTGTTTCCAATAAAAATATAACATTTTAATATTTTTAGAACTTAATTATAAATTAATAAATTAATGTTAAAGCATTTTTTCCTTAGCCAGGCGCAGGTGATAAATCGCCAAATAATCTTTATGGTTACAACTGTTTACGAGTTACAACAACAATGGAGTTCTTGAAACTCCTAATAACAGTCGCTGAAATAGGTCAACTGGCTGTGAAACTGGAAGAATGAGACATTTTAAACCCTAAAAAGTAGAAAATATAAATAAAAAGAAAGAGTATAATAACCAGTCTAAAAAAATGTACTCTTTTCTTCTTTCTTTCTTTTTTTTTTAACCTGTTTTTTCTCTTGGTAAAAGGATAATAATCTAAATTCAATCCCAAAATATCAAAATATTTTCTTTGTCAGAGCCCAAAATTTTCATGATCGGGTCCTGTATACAAGTACTTCTCATTCAACGACTGATTTGCGATCGCAGAACTTGATGGCAGGGCATATTGTTCGGCAAACGAGAAACTTGTATCTGATTTTAAAGTATTGGAAAGTAATTTAAAACAGAGGAGAATGAATGGGGCTCACTTATGGTGCTCAAAAGGATAAGATGCTAAGAAAGGATGTGTTTTGGTATGTACTAGTTTCAATTTTCCCAAGTTACGTAAAAATCAACCAATTTCTGAAATTGGAAAAATATAAAAAAAAAAAGAAAGAAAAAGAAAGAGAGAAAGAGGAAATAAAAAAAAACGGAATTGGAAAATTGCCATAACATTTAAACGTTTAATTAGAATATGCTTATAAGAAAATTAAAAAACTACATCTCAGAAAAAAGGATATTAAAAAACATTTCGCGAAATTCTTCTGATACTTCAACTGCACGTTAGGGAATGTAACGTAACTAAACGCTAATTTCTTAAATCCGTTTAAATTGCATATTATAATACTAATTTCACGAAAACATTTTCTATAATAACAAGTGTCGATGCTAATAAGCGAATTTAAGAGTGGGATTTCTTACCTTATATTTAAACTTTCTAGAATCAATTAAATTAATTCCCTCTCGCATACAACAGAGAGGAGATTAACTAACTGTGAAATGGACTTCTACACATAAGAATGATATCATTATAAGCTTGGCTGAATCTAAATTAGAATTCGTTAAGAAAAATTCATTTTGGGAAAACCAGTTATCCATCTTCGGTTAAAACAGTGTGATGTTTAAAAATTGCCTAACCATGATATTAATAACATTAGCAATAATAGTTTTTTTTTTTTTTTTTTTTTTTTTTTCAAAAATATCGTTATCTATAAAACTGTTAACAATGTATAGGAATTAGAAATGAAAAATTACTTTAGGACTCATTTTTGCATGAGATGTTGTAGTGGAAATGAACTCTTATCGTAAAATTTACAGGGATAACAAACCCGCGCGCGCCAGTTTTTTTTTTTTTTTTTTTTTTTTTTTTTTTTTAATATTTTTTGTAATCCTGACATGTCAACAATAAAAAAAAAATTTGTGGATCAAATTACGAATTAAAATTACTTGGAAATTTTGTTATTATGATTGTAAAAATGCGGTCATGTAGGCGTTATAATTTAAAAAGTAATAAACAAATTAATGCTTGCTATTTTTTGCTGTTTCATCTTAAATGCCAAATAATTGATATCAGATTCATACTTAAGTACTTTTTAACATAATTCAAACTTAACTGGAATCATCTCACAAGCAGTTTCAATTTGAGTTTCTGATATCAGTCATTTCCAGTTTCTTTTTCAGATATTGAATTTCGGAAACGTTTCCGTGTCGTTTTTATAGTGTTTTAATCAGCTTGCTCAACCCGGAATATAGGTTTTCCAGATGCTATCCATTCTCAAGTAAATATTTCCATGTTCAACAAATCTGTTTTACAGACAATCATAAATTATCATTATTAAAATTAACATTGAAATAATGTTATGCTGTTGCTCTTTTATGTATAAATTCAATTCCGCAGTTTAAAATGTTTAATTGCGAATGGATAGATAGTATTCTATAAAAATCGGTTTTTCGGTTTAAAAAAACTGGTTAATACGCTATGAAAACTAATATCACTGGCAGCAAAAGAAACTTTGTTTTTATAAATGTGTCTTTAAATCTCGGAAATATATTGGTTTCTAAGGTTTATAATGATAAAGGGAAGCTTTCGGAATCATGGGTAACTGGGATGAGGTCATTGTATATTTTATTCGTGGTTATATTAAATTTTCGAAGATTAAAAAAAGACATTTGTCATTTTTTTACAGTGTACGAAAAATATTATTTTAAATTTACTACCAAAAAAAAATTTAAAAAATGTCCATAATTTCAGCAATTACTGTACATATATATTTTTTAAAGAATTTTTCAAATTTTTTTTTCTAAACTTCTAATACAATGTATGCATATTTAAGTGTAAATCACCTAAAATAATAAAACACGCTAAATAATGAAAATAGATTTGCTAGACATAACACCTCCTCATTGACAGAACAGAACATAATCCTTATAATTCTTTCTTCTTCGATCGGAGTTCACGTTTGAACGCCAAATTAACTGTAACCGATATTCTGTAACCGCGAATCAAAGATATTACATATTCATGAAGAATTTTCTTGGGAAATAATACCAGAGAAATACTGTGTCACTTTAAAGCTAGATGGATGACCCTAAATATTTTTAAAATTGGCTTCTAAAAAATTTTTTTTCTTGATTAATAAGAGAAATATATAAATTTTTAAAAAGCAATGTTTCTGGTAGGAAAAAAAATATTTTTTTTTTATATCTAAAAAACTGTCACGGCGAGATTTTAAGCCTGAAAAGTTATCGTTTGATACTTTAGAAAAATAATGATAAAAATACTTTAACCTACTTAAAGTAAAAGCGAAAAAGAAAAATACGTACTGATTATAATATACAATATGTATTTTAAATCCGACATTAAAACAAGGTGGAAATTTTACGTCTAAATGACAAATGAGGTGCGTTCGTACTGTTATTATTTTAGTGAAATGAATCGTCTGGTATTATGATATGATTAATTTCCGTAATACCTTTTAAGTTGGCAACATTTTATCTTTTACTGAAAAGTCCACTGGGAAATTTAAGCCTAGCTTTGAAAATTTCAGAACTTGAAATTCGTATTCAGACATTTTTTTTCCATTTAATATCTATTTTTCTCGAAACATCTATCCAAAAAACTGTCGGTAGATTATAGGATTACTATAATGAAACAATTTTAGTATACAAATACGGTTTATAAATTCAGTAATACGGAAATAATAGGACCCCATCTTAAATAGGACGTAATAACCTGGCCACCTAGAATCATTACCTATCATGGGATATCATTGAATTAATGACGTATGATAGGATTTAATAGAATGAAGAATGTGACTATAACTTAGTCATAGCGGTTATAATATATCATATACATCATGTATGACTATAACGTCATACATGTCAGATAACTTGGGGATACACCTCGGTCGCTTGAAGATTAATCCTGGGAAGCTGTTATAACAAGGAAGTGCCGATTTAAAAAAAAAAAATTCAAATTACTTAATAAATATTTTTATTAATATATTTTTAAGTTTTGATTCGATTTTCATAAAATTTGAAATGACTCGACAAAATTCTGCAACGAATATATTTATTAAATTTTAAACCATTCGGTTGGGTAGTTTTTGCTCTGTTATATGCGGACAGGCGGACAGACGCACAGACAGTCGGACCAGACGACTACTATAGGTGCTACGTATTTATATAATTACGAACGCACCTAAAAAGGCAAGTTACTTAATTGAACAATTTATATGTATAATTGAATTAAGAGTTAAGTTTCTCATTTTAACTTGGTTACTTGTTCAAAATTTCCCGGTATTCATTTATATACACTGCTCAAAACAATTAAAGGATATTTGAAGTTTTATATAAAATAAAGATATAAACGAAATTTTTTTTGCCGAAAATAGAAGAAGAGAATCACAAATGCAAATTTTTCTGGTTTTCAAACTGTGGAGTATGCAAATTTTGAGTTCGACGTCAAAAACGTCGCTTCAGTGGCAGCGAATGAAATTTGACTTTCAACTGGATAAAAGAGAATGAAGACAAGGATGATCGGCATTCAGTGATTGCTTTGTTTCGATGAGTACGATGTCTCAGCGAAGTCATTTGACAGATTCAGAAGCTTGGAGAATTGTTGATAGGTTAGAAGGGGGCCAAACTCAAGCCGAAGTAGCGCAAGCCATTGGAGTATCACAAAGTGTCATTTCCAGGATCTGGAACCGTTTTTTGGAGAGTGGATGTGCAGGCCGAAGACCAGGGCAAGGTCGTAGACGGTCAACAACGCCCAATGAAGATCGGTATTTAGCGTTAACAGCTCGGAGACACCGAAACATGAACGCTACTCTTCTCCAACAACACCTTCGCTCGGCTACAGGCACTACGATTTCAACTCAGACTGTCCGAAACCGGCTCCATGCTGTAGGTCTGTATGCTCGCCGACCGATGGTATGCGTTAGATTAACATCAAGGCATCGTCGCGACCGCAGGGAGTGGGCAACCGAGCATGTCAACTGGAGGAGAAATGAATGGAGCAATATTCTGTTTTCTGACGAGTCCCGTTTTTCTGTGCATCCGGATAATAGGCGTATTTTCACCTGGAAGGACCGTGGCAGTAGAAATAATCCTGCGTTCGTGCACGAAAGTGTCAGATTTGGCGGTGGAGGAGTGTTGGTGTATGGTGGCATCTCCATTGACGGGCGCACTGACCTCTACATCATTCGAGATGGAGCTCTGACTGGTCGCCGATATAGGGATGAGATCCCCAGACCTATTGTAGTCCCTTACGCTGCAGCAATCGGAGATAACTTCATTTTAATGGACGATAACTGCAGGCCACATGGTGCAAACCTGGTGGAGGATTTCCTTTTCGAGGAAGGAATCGTTCGAATGGAATGGCCAGCGTGTTCTCCAGACATGAATCCAATCGAGCACGTTTGGGACGCTCTAGAAAGACGAGTTTCTGGCCGCCAACAACCCCCACAAACTCTCCAAGAACTGGAAAGAGCTCTTCTGGAAGAGTGGGGCAGAATACCCCAACTCGTCATTAATAGCCTCATTGAGTCCATGCCTCAAAGGTGTTCAACGTTGCTGGCCGCCCGTGGAAACCATACCCCCTACTGAAAATGATTTTCTTTGAAGAAAACACCTTTTCTTATTCTTTTTTTTTCATATGCACAAATTGTGTTTTTTTCCTTTTGTACACAAATGCGCAATAAAATGCATTTTTTTCTGCCAAACATGTGTAATTTATTCTCATATAACTTACTATGTCTGTCGACCATGTATCAATCAGCTAAAAAGTTTCCCAGATACAAAATCCACCTAAAACTGCAATATCCTTTAATTGTTTTGAGCAGTGTATATATATATATATATATATATATCACAACATTTAAATTTTGCTTATCCAAGGTTAGCATTATTCAATATAAATTTTCCTTTTAATAATATTCCATATATTATACCGACTTATTAAATTAAAACCTATTCTTAAACTAATATATCAGTCTCCATATGTAAAAGTATAAGATCTTAAACTACCTAATATTATTTATTCCAAATTGCTTAAATCTAAAAGTGGCGCTAACTATTTATATTCAATAAAACAATAATTCAACTATTTATATTTAGATAAAACCCATTTATTATTTAAATTCCTATTAAAATTCACTATTATTTTACGTGTATTTTAAGCCTCTCTAAACTCTTTACTTAATTTGCTAAAATGTCATAACTCCTAAATTATCCCGTTCTAAAAAACCTATTTATTTAAAATCATTCTTTTATGAAAATATCAAAATGTCTCTTACAATATTTCAATATTTTAATATTCTAATTTTTATTCCGCATCATTAAATTCATTTTTCCTTTTCTTTTCTGTTTTTTTCTGTATCGCAAGCCAAAAACGCCGCGTCGTCTGAAATCTATTTTTTGCACCACTCTCGAAATCAGAGCGTATTGTTTGTTTACACGACGTGTACCTGAGTTCGAGGCTATTAGATTGTTCTAGAATATCTTTTCGAATATCTAGAATATCTCTAGAATATCTTTTTATACAAAGTGTTCATTTTATACATTTTTAATTCAAAAATATCAAATTTGAATTATTTTAGCACGTTGAACGCCAAACTGAAATCACTAAATATGCCTGGGAGGGGGACACGTTTTTTTTTTTTTCGTAAATACATAGTAATAAATTACCAACAGCCCCGTTTCATAGCAATAAATTGCATTCAATGAAAATATTTATGGCAAACGTATTCATGTGATATATGGCGCCCTGGGAAGTATTTCTGGTAGACATATTTGTGTGTCACGGCAGTCAATGTATTAAAATAGTTGTTATCAATGCCTTCTATAATTTAAATTTTCGTCTTCGGGACGCGCGAAGTTACATGCAGTTGCGAATTTTTTCGAAAGGGTTAAAATTCGTATTTTTCAAAACCAATTGCACCGTTGAAAAGACGAAGATCTCGGCTTCAAATATGTATTTTTTGTGAATTGGTACCTGTGAAATGGAGCTCTAGGGGAGCGTTGCAGAAAGGTAAAAAAAGTCAATTGCGAAAACGAAACTTTAAAAAAAAAACTTTCATAGGGTTAACAACAATATTTTTTCGAACTGATTGTGGCGTTTAAGACGTAAAAGTACAAAATTTTAGAATATGTCTTCCTTCTTCCGTATCTCAAATGGTTCGGACGATAAACATTAAGACAACCGGGCAAAGAAAAGATCAGCATTTGGTTCTTCCCTTCTATGCACTCTGTAAAGCAAGGACAAACCATGCGTGCGCGCATCTGCTGATTTTTACAAAAAATATAGCTTTTATGATGAGTTTTTAATTAATATCCCGACTAATTATAAAAAAATTAAAGCCTCATGTGGATCAGGACCTATTTTGACTATCCTCATCAAAAGTTTCAGACTTTTGCTAGCCATCACCAACAGACAGACACACTGAGTGAAACTTTCATTTATTAATACAGATAAATTGTAAAAAATGCAAATGATGCCCAGATATTTCTGCGGGCAATTAGTTTAAGGACTGAAGGATAGTTTATGAATTGATTTTATCATTGATTTTAATGACAGGGAAAGGGGTATTTATTTACAACTTTTCGACATCTGTTTGATAAAAAATTTTCCTTTTTCTAGATGGATGCAACAAGCGATAGGTCACGAACTCGGAAACACAAACCAAGGCCTATGCCTTCTGGCACGCTTGATTCTCTTGGGGGTGGTAATATTCTCCGGGCTGACAGTCCTGACACAGTAAAACATAATTTCAGGTCTTTAGAATTGCTCGTCAGTTACCAGGTAAAGTTTAAATCCGAAAAAAAGCATTTTGGTTATTGGTGGTGGTATATTTAAATGGCTGTAATTTTGTTATTAAAGTAGACTATTAGATAAAACGATATAATATTCAAGAACTTTTGAGTTCTTCTACGCTCTATAAAGTCTTATGTATCTAAACAAAGCTCTTTTCCAGGATGATATCCCTCAGAATATGGTTTTAGTTGCTCGTGAAGCTAAACAAAAACCTTCATCGTCTGGCACTCTCGATCCTATTGGAGGCGGCAATCAATTGGAGGCGGCTCGTCAGAATTGTAGATTCCGATATAGAGACGGAAGTATACAGGTCATTAAAATCACCAGTGGCGCAGCCAGAATTCGGTTCTAGGGGGGGTTTTGAGTTTCTGATAAAGCTGGTCGCCGGTTATATGATTCACCGGTTAATGGAATCAGTCTTTTAAATGAATCACCGGTTAATGGAATCAGTCTTTTAAATGAATCACCGGTTAATGGAATCAGTCTTTTAAATGAATGAAATCATAATGCTTATCTCTGCAATTACGTTGGTTACGGTTCGTTTAAACAGCGTTTACAATATTAGAGTGACAAACTATAAAATGCACCAATGAAATAACACAAAAATGGATTAGATTTATAAAGTGTTTAAAAATTATGAGGAGAAAACTTTAAGATGGAAGAGCACAGTACTGCAAATAATTTTTTACATAGAAAATAACAGATTTGCAATCCATTTGTTCAATCAAAAATCCACAAGGTTTCATGAGAATCACGAATTCTTATTCCTAAATTTAATAATAAAGAAGCGATTTTAACAAAATTTTCAATAGACTTACTTACCTTGCTTTTTTCCAAATGTGACAACTCAATAAAGGTAATCGATGTTTTGGAATGTAGTTGATATTAAACACGGTATTGTAGACTAAATTACTGTGCCCTTACAGTACTTTACATGACAACGAATTTCGCATTATCTAATGTAAATCTGATGAAAATTTTGTTAAAATATATTTATTATTGTTAAAGTTCTCTAAAAATATCCGAGTTTGAATTGTAGTCGTATCTATACTAATATTATAAAACAGCAACATTTGTTCTTTTTGCAGGGGTTAATTCTGGAACTACAGAACAGATTTAAAAAGAAATTGGTCATATGTGAGTTTTATTCGCGTACAAAGGGTTCCACACAAAATATCAGAACTGTTCAAAGGCAATATTCTCACATGACATAGTCACATACCTAAAACAATATTACATGCCAGAATTTAATTTTATTGGTATTGGAATGAAAAACAATGAATATATCTCCCTCTAAAACAAAGACCTTGTACAAAGTTTAAATTTGGCAGAGAACAAATCACGCTTCGGAAGAAGTCCCTGAGTTTCACACGAAAAGTTACTTGTCAATCATATTTGTCGTAATAGTAGACAATTTTAAAGCATTTAAAAAAAGTATGCTGAACAACGCGAAACTTTCCGATTCATTTTCAAAAATGAAAACCTATCGAGGTATGATAATTCAAGTGATTTGTTAACGAGAAGATTTTTCATTATAAATGAATTATATATTGAATTATAAGCGATTGTTGTCTCAAAATTACTTACTCTTAATGTCTTAGAATTATTCTATGAATTATTTTTCAATATTTTCCCTCAATAATTGAATTTATTTGGTATGAAAAATGTTGACTATCATGATTCGTCTTACCTAAAGCAAAGATCTTGTTGCAAAGTTTAAGCTTAGCATTGTGTCAAGCGCGCTTCAAAAGTAGGTCGCAAAGTAGCAATACAGTTTTGATCCGTGCCGTTGTTTTCTAGATGGGTTTTAATTAATATCTCAGCAAACAAACATATATTTTCGAAAATCATTACCAACAATTCTTAGAGGATTCTGCGTCGATAACCCTTAACTCCCCGCTGAGCGCCAGAAGAATAAGACACATGAGTGATCTTTTAATAGTTCCGTTTTTACTTTTTAAGTATATGGAACCTTAATAATGGTGTCAAAATTCTGTTAACCATCTCCTCTCTAACATAGGCTATATTTTTATACAACAATTTCCAAACACTTTTTTTCGGTACATCACGTTCCAAATGGGTGCAAGAACAAAAAAAAAATTCTAAAATTTCACTTTCTATGATATTGTTGATTCTAGAAATTTGAAATTTGGACTAGCGGTTACTTTAAAAAGATGTAAATGCTCACTAAAAATGGTTTCTATAACGTTCGAAATTTAAAAAGGGAAAAGGAGCAGGAAACGTTCTAAATTACAATTTATTTGTACAATTAGGGCTAGAAACGTGAAATTTGGCATTGTTGTTACTTTAGAGACTTATATAGACCAAGAACAGTTTGCAGTAGCAGAAAAACAAAACAAAAAAAAAAGTTCTAAAATTGGGCCATTCCATTGTGATGGGTGTGACATCCAGACAAAAGTTTAAGAGTTTATAACTATATTTTGGGAAATAAATTAGTTAATAAATCCCTGAAAAGTATTTTAATTATGTTTTTTCCATGCATATGCTTGGATAATTGAGTAAATATATAACTTCAATAGCTCTCAATATTTAGAAAACAAAAATTTAAAACTTGTGACGGGTGTGACTCTCTCGGGACAAGAGTTTTTACTTGCATACACATTTGTTAAAATTCCTGTGAATATTTAACTGTTTTATTATTAAAACAATTTTTTTCTAATGAAAGAGATTCAAATAAAATTTTGTAATTTTCATAATAAATTTTAATTATTTTAATGTATAAGAATTTTTTTCCTGCTGTGACGGGCGTGACAAAGAAGTGACGGGTGTGACATTGTGCAAAGTGTACAATTTGAAAGTTGTTTACCAAAAAAATACAGTGATCAGTATAGACAGTAAACTGAACAATAGTAAATCTACAAAAGAAATTTAATAAAACTAACATATTTATGCAGCATGATCACTGATATATCACAAATAATTAATTTCCTTTCATTAGGAGTTCTTGAATATGTATTATCAATCTTTTCACGCGTCTATGCAACAACTAACTGCATTACACTGCTAACATAGTTTAAAAATGCAATACTCAGGAAAAGTCTGAACAATTTATTTATTTTTTCGCATAGCAACATTAAGAATTAAAAAGCATTAGCAAAACCATTCAGCAAAAATGTTTCAGCCAAAGATAAAAATCCTTATTATGCCAAAAAAAAAAAAAAAAATGTTCATATTAACTTCTAGAAACGAATTCAAAGACTATACAAAACAGACAAGCATGTATTTCCTGTTGTGAATAAGTAATTTGCGGTTAAAACACAAGTTGTGGTTTAAACTTTATACCAGCTTCAAGTTTAGTACGAAGTTTGAATAATCGAGAAATGTATTTTGAGTATTTTCAAAATACAAAACACATGGAAAAATCATTTCAAAATACATTATCAAAATACTTTAGTTTTATCTGTTTAAAATACAAAATACAAATGTATTTTGAAAATGTATTTCAAATACATGTATTTTCGATACTGCCCAGCTCTTCTTGACAAAGTGACGCAGTCCAAATAACCAGTTTTGACTTTGACTTAACCGATGCTTGTAATATGCCCTTTCACAGTTTTAAGTAGAATTTTCGCCGTTTAATTGAATCACATTTTTGAATAGAATTTGATTTAACAAAGCGGCGGATTCCGCCAAGGCGGAAAGGCCAAAAAATTTAATTTTAACTTTAGTTTTGATTCATATAAACGGCAATTATAGTAATTTTTTTTAGCTCTGGGGGGGGGGGGGGGTTTAACCCCCAAACCCCCCCTTGGCTGCGCCACTGAAAATCACTCCTTGAAAATCAGGTAAACCATGCAAACACTGATGATGGGACATTTTAATATAATTCAATTGAGACTTCGTTATCTCTTAAAATACAGGGTGAGAATAAAATCTTTCCCTGATTACAAAAATGCGTTGCGCGAAAAGAAGTATTCTTAGACATTTGTGTTTTTCAAGAAATGGTAACTGCTGTAATCGAGTTTTTTATGAACACCACTTACCTTAGTAAATTTCAACGTGCATTAGCTTTGTATCTCGGAGAATGTCAACCGGCATACCATATCTCGCCACATGCTTTTGAACATTTTCTCTGCAGCTCTTCTTTACTTTATCCGAAACAAAATCTTTGCCATACCAGTTTGTGATATTAAAACTTTGATAAGAATTTGAAATCGTACACAACTAAGTCAAATAATGCTTATAGAGAAATGAAATAAGTACTTGGAATTCACCGAAATACAAAGCGAACACACATTGAAATTTACGAATGCAATTGGTGCTCATAAAAAACTCGAATACTGCAGTTACAATTTCCAAAAAATCCCATATGTCTAAACATACTACATCTCGCACAATACATTTTTGTAATTAGGAAAAAAATTCATATTTACCCTAACTATATTAAAACTGAAATCTAAGAAATTAAAATAATTTTCAAAAGATCTACAAACCTAAATGATTTTTTTCTTTCAGGACGATACCTATCAGAACATGTTTTCACTATCTCATAGAGACAAACAAAAACATCCGGCATCAGGCACACTCGATTCTATCGGTGGTGGTCATCTTCTCGGAATTGTAGATCCTGATATAGAGACAGAGATTTTTAGGTCGTTAGTATCACGTCTTGAAAATCAGGTAAAGGTTCAAAACAAATAAAATAGTACTGGTGATGGGATAATTTCATGCAACGTAATTGCGATTTCATTATGAAGAAAAATAGTCGATTGCAATTGGATGAAATTTGAGAAATTAAAATCATTTTCAAAAACACTACATACTTAAAGGATTTTTCTTTCAGAACGATACCCTTCAAAACATGTTTTCATTACCTCGTAAAAAGAAACAAAAACATTCAGCATCAGGCAATCTTGATTCTATCGGAGGTGGTCATCGTCTCGGAATTGTAGATCCTGATGTAGAGACAGAGTTTTTTAGGCCGCTAGTATCACGTCTTGAAAATCAGGTAAAGATACAAAACAAATAAAATACTACTGGTGATGGGATACTTCCATACAACATAAATACGATTTCATTATGAAGAAACTATTCTATTGCCATTAAGTAAAATTTAGGAAATCATAAATTAATATATTTCCAGAAAATTTCTTTCATGCTTACAGAAAATTTCCTTTAAGGATCACAACTTTCCGTGCAGGGTTTCATTAGCTCATAAAGATAAGAAAAAAGCTTCGTCGTCAGGCACTCTTGGTCCTCTTGAAGGTGGCAACCTTGTCATAATTGTAGCTCAAGAGTCGACAACCTTTAATCGGTGTGGTGTTGAATCTACATTAAAAAAATCGTTTTGTGTGTCAAAAAAACTCTACTAATCACATTCGATTTCAGAATTTGATTCACGGCACAGACAAATTCGAATGTCTAAATAGATACTGGTGATGGGATAGTTCAAAATAATTTTACTGTGTATGTTGAGAAAAATTATGCGAACGCATAATATAGAAATATCAGGTGAAATTCAGAAAATTTTGATTTATTATATAAATGAAAATATTTTCCCATGCCTAAAGAAGCAATTTTTTTCAGGACAATAACCTTCAGAACACAGTTTCATTAGCCCGTGAAGAAAAGCCAGAACCTTCATCGTCAGGTATTCTGGATCCTTTTGGAGGTGGTAATCTCCTCCGATTTATAAATTCTGGTGTGGAAGGGGAATTCTTTGAGTTTCCTTTCTTGATAATCAGTTAAACATTCGAATTCGGAAATTGATTCACAGCACAATCACATACCAATTCATAAAATAGATACAGGTGATGGGACATTTCAAAATAATTTTACTGTGGATTCTAGTATTTTTTTTTATTTCTGTGGAATGTTAATTTGAGGCATACATTACAAAGATGAGGGGAAATTCAGGAAATTTTGATTTATTATCTACACACAGATATTCGCCCCTTCCCCAAGCCTAAAGAATTTCTTTTTCCAGGACAATAACCTTCAGAACACAGTTTCATTAGCCCGTGAAGAAAAGCAAAAACCTTCATAGTCAGGTATTCTGGATCCTTTTGGAGGTGGTAATCTCCTCCGATTTATAAATTCTGGTGTGGAAGGGGAATTCTTTGAGTTTCCTTTCTTGATAATCAGTTAAACATTCGAATTCGGAAATTGATTCACAGCACAATCACATACCAATTCATAAAATAGATACAGGTGATGGGACATTTCAAAATAATTTTACTGTGGATTCTAGTATTTTTTTTATTTCTGTGGAATGTTAATTTGAGGCATACATTACAAAGATGAGGGGAAATTCAGGAAATTTTGATTTATTATCTACACACAGATATTCGCCCCTTCCCCAAGCCTAAAGAATTTCTTTTTCCAGGACAATAACCTTCAGAACACACTTTCATTAGCCCGTGAAGAAAAGCAAAAACCTTCATAGTCAGGTATTCTGGATCCTTTTGGAGGTGGTAATCTCCTCCGATTTATAAATTCTGGTGTGGAAGGGGAATTCTTTGAGTTTCCTTTCTTGATAATCAGTTAAACATTCGAATTCGGAAATTGATTCACAGCACAATCACATACCAATTCATAAAATAGATACAGGTGATGGGACATTTCAAAATAATTTTACTGTGGATTCTAGTATTTTTTTTATTTCTGTGGAATGTTAATTTGAGGCATACATTACAAAGATGAGGGGAAATTCAGGAAATTTTGATTTATTATCTACACACAGATATTCGCCCCTTCCCCAAGCCTAAAGAATTTCTTTTTCCAGGACAATAACCTTCAGAACACACTTTCATTAGCCCGTGAAGAAAAGCCAAAACCTTCATCGTCAGGTATTCTGGATCCTTTTGGAGGTGGTAATCTCCTCCGATTTATAAATTCTGGTGTGGAAGGGGAATTCTTTGAGTTTCCTTTCTTGATAATCAGTTAAACATTCGAATTCGGAAATTGATTCACAGCACAATCACATACCAATTCATAAAATAGATACAGGTGATGGGACATTTCAAAATAATTTTACTGTGGATTCTAGTATTTTTTTTTATTTCTGTGGAATGTTAATTTGAGGCATACATTACAAAGATGAGGGGAAATTCAGGAAATTTTGATTTATTATCTACACACAGATATTCGCCCCTTCCCCAAGCCTAAAGAATTTCTTTTTCCAGGACAATAACCTTCAGAACACAGTTTCATTAGCCCGTGAAGAAAAGCAAAAACCTTCATAGTCAGGTATTCTGGATCCTTTTGGAGGTGGTAATCTCCTCCGATTTATAAATTCTGGTGTGGAAGGGGAATTCTTTGAGTTTCCTTTCTTGATAATCAGTTAAACATTCGAATTCGGAAATTGATTCACAGCACAATCACATACCAATTCATAAAATAGATACAGGTGATGGGACATTTCAAAATAATTTTACTGTGGATTCTAGTATTTTTTTTATTTCTGTGGAATGTTAATTTGAGGCATACATTACAAAGATGAGGGGAAATTCAGGAAATTTTGATTTATTATCTACACACAGATATTCGCCCCTTCCCCAAGCCTAAAGAATTTCTTTTTCCAGGACAATAACCTTCAGAACACAGTTTCATTAGCCCGTGAAGAAAAGCCAAAACCTTCATCGTCAGGTATTCTGGATCCTTTTGGAGGTGGTAATCTCCTCCGATTTATAAATTCTGGTGTGGAAGGGGAATTCTTTGAGTTTCCTTTCTTGATAATCAGTTAAACATTCGAATTCGGAAATTGATTCACAGCACAATCACATACCAATTCATAAAATAGATACAGGTGATGGGACATTTCAAAATAATTTTACTGTGGATTCTAGTATTTTTTTTTATTTCTGTGGAATGTTAATTTGAGGCATACATTACAAAGATGAGGGGAAATTCAGGAAATTTTGATTTATTATCTACACACAGATATTCGCCCCTTCCCCAAGCCTAAAGAATTTCTTTTTTCATGACAATAACCTTCAGAACACAGTTTCATTAGCCCGTGAAGAAAAGCAAAAACCTTCATCGCCAGGTACTGTTGATCCTCTTGGAGGTGATAATTTCGTCAGAGTTGTTGATCCTGGAGTAGATGTAGAATCCTTCAAGTTACTTCTCAACAATCAGGTAAAGTTCCGATGAAGACAAAATTGGTACTGGTGATGGGATATTTTAACAGAATTTATTTGTGGATTTATTATTAAGAAACATATAAGTAAGCGCTGAAATTTAGAAATTTAGAATTATTTTGCACGCCGAAGAATTTATCTCACCCTAAGAATACTTTCTTCCAGGATGATAGCACAGTTTCATTAACTCGTGAAGACAAGCAAAAACCTTCATCAACAGGTACCCTCGATCCCATTGGAGGTGGTAACCTCGTTAGAATTGTAGATCCCGAATTAGAGATAGATCTTTTCAGCGCCTTAGAATCATTTAGTGAGGGCCAGGTAAAGATTACATGTACATTAAATGTGCTCTGGTGATGGGATAATCTAACTGAATTGTCGAGCAGATTTATTCTTTAAAATAATATAAAATTTATGAAAGTATAAGTTATCATCTACTTCAAGCAGTTTTTCATGTGTCTCGAAAACTTCTTCCAGGATAACATGCTTCAGAAAATGGTTTCAGTTTCTCGTAAGAACAAGAAGAAAGCTTCATCTTCCGGTACACTGGATCCCCTTGGGGGTGGTAACTTCGTCAAAATTGTAGATACTGAGGCAGAGACAGATATTATGAGTTCCTTAGAATCACTTAGTGATAATCAAGTAAATATTCTGTGTAGATAATATGCACTTTGGTGATGGGATAATCTAACTAACTTGTCGAGCAAATTTATTCTTTAAAATAATATAAAATTTATGAAAGTATAAATTACCATCTACTTCAAGCAATTTTTCATACGTCTCGAAAACTTCTTCCAGGATAACATGTTTCGGGAAATGGTTTCAGTATCTCGTGCGGACAAACAAAAACCTTCGTCGTCAGGCACTCTTGATTCTATCGGAGGAGGTAACCTTGTCAGGATTGTGGATCCCGAGTTAGAGACAGAGGTTTTTAGCTCCCTGGAATCCCTTATTGATAATCAGGTAACGATTTTAAATAGGTGCACATTGGTGATGGGATATTACAAAGGAATCATACACTGATTTCATTATTCAGCTGAATGTTTTTCTTTTTGAATTAATATAAAATTAGATAATCTAAATTGTTCTATAATCCGACCAGTTCTTTCATACCTACACATCTGTTTTACTCATCATAACCCAAATAATAGATGCTAATCGATGTGACGTCACTGTGACGTAAAAATGATGAAAAGTACGACAAACGGTGAACAACATTTGATTCGTCACATAATAATTTTCAATTAATTACTATTTATCAACATTAGAAAACCAATTTTGCGAACCTACCATTATTATTAAACTAATGCACAGGGTGATTATAAAAAAACTATCCCGATATATGAGTCCATAACTGCCACACCGTTCACAGAAACTGACTGAAATTTTGGTTTTAAGTATTTTGAGGTACACTCTAAAAAAAATCCGTGAAAATGCAAGAGATTTTCCGTTAAATTTTATGGAGAAGTTTCATTTTTCCAAAACAACAGTACAATTTCCGTAAATGACATTAGTTCAGTAAAGGAGATTTCAAATCCGTAAATATGCAAAAAGTTTTCCGTAAATTTAATGGATTTTTCCGTATTTCTTACAAAACAGTACAATGTCCGTATTTCTTCCAAAACAGTGCCATTTCCGTAAATGACGTTCAGACGTTTGCGTACAGAAATCGCCTTGTTTGAAATGCGTATTAAGATTGTTGTATTTACTAGAGTTCTTCTAGGATCCAGGTCTGAACCAGTCCTACTCGTGGGCCTATTTACTGTCATTAGACTCGGGCCAATCCTGGAACTCATTCTAACCGGGGTTCTGTCTAGGCGGTAATTTTTTGTGAAAATAATAGTGATATTTTTATTTTTTGGTGAAATCTTTAGAAATTTATTTTATTTTCATAAATTACAGAAAAATATTTTTAAAAATCTACTTTTTTTTCTTTATAGTACTTTAAATTCTGAATTTGTTCACTGACTTTTTAAAATTTTATTATAATTTTATTAAAGTGAGGCAATATTAGGTTATTAAAGGTTTCATAAAATAATATCTTTGCAAATTATCGATATGTATATTGTATTGAACAAATCTGATTTGTCTTATAAATTTGTGAATTAAACTAACTTTTTACAAAGTTTATATTTTTCTCTTTAAATTTATAAAAGTAATTAGTCAATTTTTCTTTACTTTCATAAAAATGAAATTTATGATTTTATAAAGTTTATAATTTATTTCGTTAGTTTATAATTTTATAAATTAAACTAAATTAATTTAGACTAAATTAATGTCCAATTTTAAACTTACCTATCCCAAGGTCATTAATTTTCTTCAAAAATCTATTTTTTTTTTATTTTAATATTTTTAAGGTTTCATAAAATAATATCTTTGCAAATTATCGGTATGTGGGTATTGAACTAAACTGATTTGTCTTATAAATTTGTGAATCAAACTAAAATTTATCATTTTATAAATTATAATTTTACAAAGTTCATAATTTTCTCTTTAAATTTATAAATAATAATTAATAACCTTTTGTTTACTTTATAAAATTATAAACTTCCTTTTTATAAAAGTTTATAATTTATTTCGTTAGTTTATAATTTTTATAAAATAAACTAAATTATTATGTCCAAATTTAAACTTTCCTATCCTAAAGTTTTCTCTAAAAATCTATTTTTTCGTTTTGATATTTTAAAAATTATTCATTTTAACAGAACCATACACAAAAGCTCGCAGCAAATTTAATATAAAATTGTTTATTCACATAAGTTTTTAAAACTCTGAAAATATCCATCTAACTATGAAACCTTCAAGTTTTTGCATCATTAAAAGCATCTCAAATAAGTAACAACATGTGAGTAAGTGTCGTGTACAACCGTAGCGTAGTTGTCTAGCCCGCTCGTTTAGTAAACGGAAGGTCATGAGTTCGATACTCTTCGTGGCAAGTGGTGGTTGTTTACTGAAAACGCGCTCAGAAATAAAAGAAAAAGAAGTGTGTCTATCCGTTATAAGATGTTCCTTGAGAGATAACTTTTTTTATTTTGGTCCTATAAAATTAATTTTAACGACATAAAAATTTCTAAAAAATACGGAAGTTTTCTGTTATAAAACGGAAATTTAAAAATGGATATTTCAGAAATCACGGAGAATTTCCTAGAATTTACGGAGTTTTTCCCGTTAAACTACGGAAATAGTACTGGCGTCTCGATTGCCAGTACAATTTTCGTTATTTTCAGGAATTTTTTTTTACAGTGTATGCGCTCAATAATCGTATGAAAAACAACAGTTAAACTCTAACAGTTACGGTTACAGTGACAAAATTTTGAAAATTTCAAATGGCAACACCTATTTTTTTTATTGGAATGTGATCGTCATAGTGAAAAACCATAAAAAGCGTTGAAACGGTACCCGTAACACGAAAGTTGCCGACGCTAGAGAGACTAACAAGAAAAGTGAAAACAACCAATAAAGGACAGGGAAGCAACAGAAAGTAAAACATTTTATTATTCAGTGCTATCCACCATCTGCCGCGTGCAACGTGTCTTCGTGTGTGACGTGGAAAATTTGTGAAACACAATAAAATGTTTTGTTTTCTGTTGATTCACTGTCCTTATTCGTTGTTTTCACTTTTCTTCTTAGTCTGTCTAGCTTAGTCTGTCTATTTTCGTGCTACAGGTACCGTTCCAACTCTTTTTATGGTTTTTCACTATGAAGATCACATTCCAATAAAAAAAAATAGGTGTTGCCACTTGAAATTTTCAAAATTTTGTCACTGTAACCGTAACTGTTGGAGTTTAACTGTTGTTTTTCATACGATTCTTGAGCGCATACCTCAAAATACTTAAAACCAAAATTTCAGTCAGTTTCTGTAAACGGTGTGACAGTTAAGGACTCATATATCGGGATAGTTTTTTTATAATCACCCTGTACATTTACATTCAGATTTGACCCAGTGTTTATCGCCACGTTTTTTTAGTGGATTTTCCATAGTTTGGACAAAAACTTCCATTTTGATTATCCTCTCTGTGCTTATGCCACCACTCTCAACCACAACTTTAAAATATTTCTTGCAGAGAATTAAAGCTAAAATTCACTCACTCACAAATTAAGAAGTAATTCATATACCTTACAGAATGAAAAATCTCTCTTCTTCGAAGAACTCTGGAAACAGAAAACCAAAGCATTATTTACTATTACTTAAACAAAAACACTTTCACTTTCTTCCAGGAAGATGTAGATCGAGAGAACAAACCAACTCCAAAACCTGAGTCTTCAGGTACTCTTGATCCTATTGGGGGAGATAGAATCGTAAGGGCAGATGCTAATGTTGGAGTTTTTAGGACAAAAGAGTCATTTGCCGACAGCCAGGTAAAGAATCAGATTTAAAGAATTTGGACATTAGTGATAGGTTTTTTTTTCTTCTTCTTTCACTGATTTTTCAGAATTTGTCTTTTAATATAAGCACGTTATCAAAATTTATATACAGGGGGAATTTTTCCTAATCTGCCAAACTAAAGGGGTTGATATAAGAGTCCATAAAACAGCATTGCAAACCTTTCTCTAACAATTTTCGTGTGATGGCGGATAGAATGAAATTGCTTATACGATTTTTTACTCTTTCCAAGTATGTGCTTATTTTGTGAAAATAATTTCAGTAATCTCATAAATTTGGGGCTTTTTCAGACTTCACACAGATACATTTTCCGTCTATTCGACATAACTTTGAAACGGTTAGAGATAGGACAGGGTTCTATGGTATTTTATGTTCTACATAGGCTCTTCCATAGGATCTTCTTCCCCTTTCGTTTGACAAATTATGTCAAATTATGTATTTTGCAAGTTAAGTGACTGCTTTTTATGACACTTTTGTGGCCAGGTATCACCATATAATACATAAGAACATTCTCTTGTGATAGGCTTGAAACACTTTAGTCTGATAGACTTATAAAAGGACAGATGCTTGTAGAGGGGGGGGGGGGATTCAAATGCTATTTGTCGAAATCTCAGATATCAAGACCAGTGGTGTAGTCCTGGGGAAAAAAGTGGGGGATGCTCATAGTCTCTATCATTAGGGTCTGTATCTGTATCACCCATAGGGCAAACTTGATTATGAATCTTGCTTTTCATTTTGAATTGCAGAGAAAAGTAATTGAAAAATTAAATTTTAAATTTTAAATTAAAATTTATTTAAATTAAATTAATTAAAGTTTTTTATCTGTTGGTCGTTCATAGCTTCCCATAAATTAAAATATTGTTAACCTTATTTCATGTGTGAAAATACGTATTTGAAATAGAATTCGTAATTTAATAACACTAATCCACGCAACGAGACTTTTGTTAGACATTGTTTATTTTTGAGATAGTCATAGAATAACTATTGTATACTGAGAGCATTGAAAATTATTGCACTTTTACATTACGGACACGTATAATGTAAGGAAAATATTGTAATCATGACAAGAAAAAAGACTATGAAATTTATATCTTTACTTTTATAGGTTCCCTGAGTCCGCTTTTCCTATTTCTGTAACTTTTCTTTATGTATGTGCGTATGCATGTGTGTGAGTTGGTATTTTCTTTAAGATTCCCAAAGTCTGTGTTTGGTGATTTTGCAATGAGTCAATATGTGTATGTGTCTGAGCAGGGTAGCATTTAAACGGTGTTTTCGGCTGAGATTAAATTTCGCAGGTATGTTGTACATGATGAAAAGATTGTTTAACATTCTGGATTATATATGCCACTGCCCAAACTGTATACAAAATTTTGAACAACGTGTAAAAATATTGGGTTGTTCGGAAAGTTTCTTCCGTTTGGGAAAACCAATTCGTACCGGAAAATTCTATCATTTAATTATTAGACATTAATTTCAAAACCTAATGTCAATTGACGGGCAGAATTTTCCGGTACGAATTAGTTTTCCCAAATGAAAGGAACTTTCCGAACATCCCAATACGAATTTGAAAGGGGTGAAATAGACCAGCATCCTTATAAAAAAAAATTCTGAAAATCGCGTTTCATCAAGATTTTTGTAGAATTAGTAACTCTTTAAATCAGTTACTAGGTTACTTCTAATCTGTAAGTATTGAATTTTTACGGGATGAAATGGAGAAAGATGTTCAAAAATATTGGTTTCATCATGATTTGTGTGGAAATATTCGAGCAAGAGTAACTGACTTAAAACTTGGCACACATATACTTTCAGGACTAACATGCTCGTAAAATCTTATTTATTATTATTTTTTTAATTTACATTTTAAAAGGATGAATTGTCCAGGGCTCTCAAATGGTTCACAAACTGAATACCAATATTTTTTAACAGAAAATTTCTTAGTAGGTTTCTAAAACTTTTCTGCAAAAATTTACTTCCGAAGGTTGTTTCTGCAAAATTTACAAGAAAAATCTAAAAATAAAATTTTTCTAAGAAAATACTGGTATTAAAAAAGCGGACCATTTGGGAGCCCTGATTGTTAAGTAAATCTTCTAAACTCATTTCATCACGATTTATCTGGTAGCTATTAACATGCAGATGCTCACGAAGAATGGCTTTTAAAATATTCGAAATTTTAAGTGCTGAAATAAGCCGAAAACTTTTTAAAGTTGTTATTCTTTTGAAACTATCAGTACTAGAAACTTCAAATTTGACATAGAAGTTATTTAACTCGTAAATATTCTTTACGATGAATTGAAATTTTAATGTGGGAATCGTCTCAGTGAATGTTACCACACTATTAATAGCGATATAAAAGTCTACTCTAGTTATAAATTGATTTGAATCCATGCCATTCTATAAGTGTTTAAAGAAATGAGCGGAAATTTTTTAAAGATATAATTTTGAAGTAGAGTTTCTATGGCAAATAATACTTATGCTTGTGCCAGATGACTTATTTAAGAAACACTTTCCTAATAAAATTACTTTTAACGTTAATAAAAATAAATTAAATATAGAAAAAAAACATACTTTCATTAAAATTCACAAAAAGTCAACTTATATTATAAAGCACAAATGTGTGCGTCGCTCAATGATGTCATACTGATGCGGGCAGCAATGTGGTGAAAATGGATGAATTTTGAAACAATGGAGCATTTTTTTTTTCAATTAAACAATCGTAATGTTATTTCTATGGGGGTAAATGCCATTTTTGTGCCGACGTTGACTGACCCCCCCCCCCCCCTTACTGATCTATTTTTTTAAAAATTAATGTCCAATTCATGTATTTTCCTCAGGTATACATATATATATTCTAAATTTCAAAGCTCTACGTCAACAGGAAGTGGGTGAAAAATGAATCACAAGATTTGAATGTCACATAGATACAGAAATGTAAGATAAAAGAAAGCGGGTAAAAAAGTGGCTCAAATTAATTTCTTTTATTTATTAAATATTTAAATAAAAGGGGGGAAATGGGTTGAAAACAACAGCAATATATTTAATTCTCTCACAGTTTAATAATATGTATTATTTTCCCTCTTTCAATAAACTTTACAGAAATACTTATTTTCAAAAAAAAATTTCACCTCTTTATATTTTTTAGATTTTGTATCAGTAGCCATTCTATGATTTACCTCTTTCCAAATTTTGAGTAAGGCTGTGGTTTTCACTTAGATAAGGATGAATCGTTAAAGATTAGAATGAATTAGAAGATTAACCAGATTATTATTCATTAAAGTTAAATTACTATTATAAATTAAAAGCATCAAGTTTTGTCACTAAAAACCACTGACTTTGAACCACGTTGCTATCAAAGTATTGCATTTTTTTGACAAAGTCTTCAAGTTTGAGCTAAGGTTGACTTTTACAGGGCGTCCGAAAAAATTTAAACTTGAAGATAAGTAGTCAATGTAAGATGCAAAAAAGTTTAAAATAAGGTAGGAAATATGCAGGGGGAAGAAGGGGACAACGACTATATATCAAATTAGAAAAGCTATGAGGTATTACAAGAAGGTAACAGTAACAGGGATGATAATAAACATGTGCGGTTGACCCCCAGTTATGTATTGCAGCTGACGGAAAATACATAGAGCATGCTTAGCCAATTCTTCTTATTATTTTTTTTTATTTGTAAGTTTTAAAACTACACTGTCTCCTTACATGATTTCTGCCCGTGCAGCTTTTTATGTAGATATACTTGCGATGCATTTTTTTTTCTTTTTCTTTAATATTTAATTTTGTTCTAAAAATGCTATCGACAATATGTGCACAGGACCAGTTTCACTGATAAAATAATATTTAAATGGTTCGAAAAGGTTTTATAAGTCAGCTTTCTTCCTTCATTTTTTAAATTTAATTTTAAATATGTGCAGATTTTTAATGATTGTATTGCAGCAAAAAGGAAAATTTTTCTGACTGACAAATTTTGAATAGAAGAGCCGCATAAAGAGTTATTGTATAAAAGTTTGAAAATTAACAAGATAATTATTTCATTGACAATATTACTTCAATATTATTTTTTGTTTACTTTATTTTAAACTTTTTTTATAATTTACGTTATCTACTTATCTCCAGCAGGTAACAAATTAAAGTGCGTGTCAACTTTTATAATACACAGACACACTGTATACCGGCCAATATATATTATATTCATTACACACAAATGTTTGTAAAATTAATTTGGTGCAACAATGTGTGAAGGAAAAGCAGGTCTAGCGTTTTTTTTTCATCGAAAATATAATTTCGTTCAGTTTAAACACCTACCAAGCAATAATTATCTATAAATGGTAACGTATTCATTCGAATTATTTTGAGTGGTCATGTATAGAAATTAATGATCATATGCTCATCACATAACACACTAAAATTTAAACCAGCTGCAAAACGCATTTCAAGAAATATCCGGCCATGACGGTAGTGTATTTGGATTATTTTTGTGTGGCCCCGTATACGAATATCATGTATAGAAATTAATGATCATATGCTCATCACATAACACACTAAAATTTAAACCAGCTGCAAAACGCATTTCAAGAAATATCCGGCCATGACGGTAGTGTATTTGGGTTATTTTTGTGTGGCCCCGTATACGAATATCACTACGAATATTACGTATCACTTAGCAAATAAATATTTTCTTCAGCTGAAAAATACAAAATATAATCGAAAACACGTTTCGAGCAACTGAACCCACGTCTGACAATGTGTCCGGATTCTTTGGCCTTTTGTAAAATAACTATAAATGTTTCGTGCCCCGTTTTCCATGCATTGCAAATAATTACTGTTAATAGCTCATGGTGTTTCGAAATACTTTTTAACGTCCCTGTAAACGAACGATAAATGCTATTTTTGATAGGGAATATGTTGTAACGAATTTCAATACCATATGGCATTACTTCATTTATGTGTATTTCAAACAATCTCCGCCCAGTAAACAGTAATATGTAAGAACTCTTTTTTGATAACGAAATACTGATGCTATACACATAATTCACAATAGTGATAAGGCTACATTGAAAAAATATACATAAAATTTTGTCGAAATTCAAGAAAACTTTTGGAAGTTACAAGTAGAATGCGAACAGATGGAGACAGACAAGCGATCTGACACCGTAAACACTTTCCATGTTGTTGAAAAGTATTAAAAATCAATGCCTTATTTCTTAAAATTGTTGATTTATTGGTGTGCTCATAATTAAAAAAAAAATTAGTAAGTCTGAAAAGATGGCGTCCTCTCGCGTCTCTAGCGTCCCCCTTGAGAATAAAAAGTAAGGGGACGATCGACATAAAATAAAAAAGTGAGGGGACGCCGTCCCCCCGCGTCCCCCCTCGACTACACCACTGAAAGACTATCTATCTATTAGCACATTGAAATGGGACAGTCGCTGGCAAGGCATAGTTATATATCTTTATTTTAACACTTTCAAGCAAGTGTAAATAGCTTTTTCTGGGATGAACGCGTACCACAAAACATTTTGTGTAAATATTTATTCTAAACATTTTATGAATCCAACGAGAGGAATTACAAATTTTAAAATTTATTAATTCCTTCTAAACCAGCTTCAAAGTTCCATAAAGTTGGATTGCTTCGAGACTAAACCAAAAGAACTATTTTAAATAAGTCCTACTAATGTTGAGAGTATTGATGTAATTGACCAATAATATACAGGTAACATCACAGAACACTGAAGACTGATTTAATACATTTTTTTAGTCTAGTCCACGTAACCCCAAGTTACGATACTATGGATATTTTTGCGATTTTTTAAGTTTTACATGTATGGTTGTCTACAACAAATATGTTTATATTTAAACACATTATTGGCGTAGATAAATGCAAATAAGTCAACAGCCACGTTTGGCTGAAATCGTTTGAAGACGACTGAAGTCCATATATAACAGGAGATTCGTATTCCTATTCCCCAATATGATTTCCAGCGTTCATGGTCAAGGATGCAGTGACGATAATTTTAGTTCGCATTCGTGGCAAAACATGCTGTTTATCGCATTGGCTGACACGATTAGAGAAACATTAATTAATTAGATAAAGATAGCTTAGTTATAATAAGCATAAATTATGATAATAGTAAATGAGAATACTAATATCAAACATTAACATTGCGAACTATTTTATCCTTTTGCCTTGCATGCTTCTGATGTCTGACTCATAACTTCTGTTATACTACTGTCGCATAAGTCCTTGACACATTTTAAAATTCAATAAAAGATCAAGCAATTGGCATATGAGTTTGCACTTTGGACGAAATTGCTTTTTATGATCTGAAATTTTGTTTAAGCAAATAAAAAATCAATTCAAAAAATTTCTCATAGATGGTGTTGCTTCTGGAAAGTTATTTAATGGGTAGAATGCCTTTATACGTAACAATAGCGAAAGACGCACAATGCGCATGTACAGATTTTGTCCAAACTATGGCAACCCACATTTCAGAAATTAACATTACTCGTCTATCCATCCTCACTCATCGAACTCAGCAAGGCGAGTATTGTTAAGTTCTGGAATGTAGGTTGTCATAGTTTGAACAAAACCTGTGCATACGTATTGTGCATTTTTCTTCGTCATTGTTATGGATAAAGACATTCTACCTATTCGATAACTTTTCAGAAGCAGTGCCATCTATGAGAAATTTATGGAACTATTTTTTTATTTACTTAAACAAAATGTCAGATCATAAGAAGCATTTTCGTCCAAACCGCACTCTCATACGCCAGTTGCTTGATCTTTTATTGAATTTTAAAATGTGTCAAGAACTTTTTGGACACCCTGAATATGGAGCTCAGTATTAAAGACAGATCGTTAAAACGGGGATGTTCTTGATTCAAACTGGGGTTACCCTTTAAATATATTTTTTAGAAAAAAAAACGCACTGGTTTTACGTGTTACTCTCTTTTATTTGACTCAACTTGTTTCACATTTGCATATGTGAAACAAATTTCAGTTTAGTAAAAGATGGAATTTTGTAATCGATTTTTCAATCATTTCCGGATACGCTGGAATTATAAAAAAAATATATGTACACTGTTTTATTTAACTCTGTTTTTGTATATAAAGGTGGAATTTTTCATTCATTCTTCATATGCTAGAATTATAAATCTTATATTCACATGTGTGTTTCCGTGTGCAATACAGCATTTTCATACTTATAGAAATTAATTTTAAATTTATAAATTAATTTTAAGGCTTTTTTTCCGCTAGCCGTCCGCAGATGATAAATCGCCAAATAATCTTTATAGTTACAACTGTTTACGAGTTACAAAAACAATGGATGGCAAAGATGGAATTTTGTAATCGATTTCTCACATACTTCCTGATAGGCTAGAATTATACAAATTATGTACACAGGTGTGTTTCAATAACAATAGATTTGATGTTAAATAACAATTCATTTGTGTTTTATAACAACACACAGGTGTGTTTCAATAACATAGTTTGATACACATAATTAATTACGCGTCAAAATAGGCCATCTGAATGCGAAACTGTAACAACGAAATATTTTAAGTACTAAAAGGTAGACATTATAAATAAAAAATAAAGAATGTAATATATATATCTTTTAAAGTTGTTTTATTTTATTCAACTTTTGAAATTAGTTTCTCATTATTCACGCAATCCCCTAACAAATTTATGTTCAAACTTATTGACAGGTGTTTTTTTTAAGAAAGAACAATGAAATTTATTATATTGGGTAAATGAAGCATAAAAAATCGAATTCAAGAGTAAATATATAGGGTTTATAATACAGTCGTGCATATAGTCACGTAACGCCATTTTACCCAAACTCCACCCGACCCGAAAGGTGGGTAAAAGATGGAATTTTCGGGTTCGGGTCGGGTATGTAATTGTAGCTATAATTGATTACATACATTTAACTTGTAATTACATTGCAGACAATTGCAATTGCAAAATTGCCCAACTCTGGCCCGTGGAGCGCAACTCCGTTTTCTTGACTACAAACCCTGAGGTGCTATTTATAGCAAATGACCCGGACATGTTGTCAGACTGACACAGCACCCCCCCCCCCCCCACAGAGTTTAGGTTCCCAAGCACGATTTGTACATATTTTATCGACCCCAAACTGATTTCCGATAGTAAAATCCGACTGTCCAAATTTTCCCAACTCCGTTTTCTTGATTACAAGCACTGAGGTGCTAGATATAGCACATGCCCCGGACAGGTCATCAGCCTGATACCCACCCCCAGACGTTTCGGTTCCCAAGCACGATTTGTACTTATTTTAAAGAACCCGAACGGTTTTCGGACAGTAAAATGAAACTGTCATTTTGAGCGCATCTTTTTTTGTTTTCAGGGCAGACAGAACATGATGCGGCTAGCCCGTGAGGACAAATCCAGCCAGAGGTCATCTTCACACGCGCTGGACGACCTTGGTGGGGGATTGGCCGGACCTTACAGAGGACAGATCTTACAGTCGCATCTCACGGACTCTTTAGATCAGGTAATTAACCATTCGTCAATAAACTAACCTTGTAAAGTATAATTGAAACGATAGGTTCACCTTTGTTTACTACATAAAGTATGAAAACATTCATGAAAATGATTCACTAAAATTTACTAAAATAGGTGTTTGATGAAAATATATACAAAAATGTTTAAAAAAAATTAAAACTCTAGATGTTAACTGTACAAAAACTATCTCCTAGCGCTTTCGGCTAAAATCCAAGCCATATTCAAGGAAGGAAAAAAAATCAGCGGAGAATAAAGTTCTATGTTGACTGAGACTAAAACTCAATTACAAATGTTTGTAGGCGGACGAAATCCCTAATAGTGAGCGGGAGAAGGTGAAGAAAGCTCAATCCCATGATTCCCTCGGGAGACCAAACTTTCCTGTATCTTGAGTTGATCGCACCAAATACGTAATATTTGGTATGACAAAACATCGTTACAATATTTGTTTGCTTGTGCCATTACCCATTCGTGTTCGTGTTCACACATACTAACTTTTCGAACAGTCAATATTTAAGTTCGTCCCAGACTTGTGTTGCCAGATCCATTGTCACAAAATATCAAAACAAGGAGTCAGAAAAAGCGGTACAGTGAATTCTATATCGGGACATAAAAAAAAACAGTAAATCCAATGAAAATGGAACTTGTCTATAATGGAATCCCAAGGTTCCGATGGAAAGAGTACCAATACAAATACCGATACAAATCTACCTACTAAGACAAAAACTCAATAAAAAGGAATCTTTCTCTGTTCAGATGATATTCCGTCTTAGTAGGTTTTACACTGTATTAAATAAACACACAATTATATTAGAGAGTAAAATTTGTGAAAACAGAAATGCTAGTGAAGGAAACAGAATTCCATATTCGAGAGGTTTTCGATTCTACAGTTATGATTATATTATATTCTGGGACCACGATTATTTTACGTATAAGACAAGATCTATAGGCAGGTGCCATTTTTACAGCATTTACTGAACTAATTACAGTAAAACCTGTAAAGACAGAATCACCCGGGACTGAAAACACATTCCGTTTTAGACAGGTTTCCCCTTAAGCAAGTACATTTCTTTAAGCGAGACCGTAAAATTTTTTCTTTATAGATAGGTTCTGTTTTAGGAATTTACTGAATAATGTCCCGCTCGTGCAAACAAACGAATAGCATGATACTAAAAAAAAAAAATTCTAAATCGTACATCATGAAAAATTGTGATTTTTAGCAGATTTTTCAATGCTTTTTTCCATACACTGATTCCGCGGGACGGGTCTTAAAAGTCTTGAAAATTGGGACACTTGGCACCCTAGTCTAGATCTATCCGATAGTTTGTTAGATCTTTATCGGCTTGTTTGATACGGTCTTTCTTTTGTCGTACGACAACAAAATGCGACCATAGTGGTAGAGGGTTCCTGGTATGTTTATCACCTCCTCTGAAGGTAATGTCTTTTGCTATTTTTGTGTGCTTTGCTTCGAAATATTTGAAGAGCAGTAAATAAAAACTGAAAGTGCGAAAAGACAGTCCAGAGAAACCAAGGTTGCTAATAATAAATTGTCCATTTATAGCAATTGTTTTGAATTAGATTGCAACGCCTCGGTAATCGCTGTTTCTGCATTTGTTAATTCTATCGCATTAGTATGCAATGTCTCAGAAATAGCTTCTTTTCCATAAATCATTTCTTCCGTTCTGCAGGATTATTATCGTGTTGCCGAGAACTGGAAATTTCCTTGACTTTCACTAAAATTTGAATAATAATCTTAAGTATTATAACAACTTCTTTTGCAAGACTATGATAAGTATACATTTTTGTTAATTGATCAGCAACAACATCAATCAAGTCCGGAATTGTAGGCGAGTTTTCCTCACGTGTATTACCGAATCTATGATTTTGAGTTATTGAATTGACTTGACCTTCTGGTTTTCAATGGGTTTTATTTTAAAAGTTATTGATAAGTATGAACAATCAGATTCATAGTAATGCGTGCTGGTATCATAAGAATCAGAATAATTAGAATCGAAATGAGTCATTTTGAGGAGATTTAGATTACAGGCATAAAGACTTGACTGATTAGATATATGGGATGACAACTAAAATACAAACTGAATTAAGTCTATAAATATATCACATATGTACCCAAACTGATGGAAGGGACCATTCAACCTATCTCTATGAAAGAAAGGATGCTAAGTAGCCGATAGTATAGTGACAAGAAAAAAAACAGAAGCCGAAGCTTCAGAAAATGACTAAGATAAAATACAAGAGCCTAAAATGGGAAGAAGATTGAAAGGAAAAAATGATACAACAGAATAATAAAGGAGAAAATACTGCAAGAATTAAAGGAGGGAAAAAGTGCAAGAATAACTACAAACAGTTTTAAGTAACATAACAAAAGAATTGTAGAAAAGGAAAACCGCAAACAAAGTTTTAATAAGAATCTAATAAATATTGAAAGGAAAATAATATTAACACAAATAGATGATTTCATTTAAATGTAGGAAAGTTTTAGGTGATTTTCATTTAATTAGATATACATCTTCATTCTCAAACTGATAAGACAACTAAAATATCTGAAAGATATTCAAGACTGACGTTACCAAAAAATAATAGATAAACACTCATCTTCACCCTCATAAACTTGATTATCTTCACATTCATAAACTTCGCTATCTTTATATTCGTAGACTTGCTAACGTTCGCATTCATAAACATACTCACCATCACATTCACACTTCACATTCATGGACATAAACACTCATCATTTATTATGATAGAAGAAAGGGGCACGTTCATCTACACTACATGTTAATTAACAAGAAGTTAAAAAAGACTTCTTCACGTTCATTTACTAGAGTCAGAGGTGTGTGTGCAAAAATCGTTAAATAGTAATATGCTTTAACACAAACATAAAAAAAAAGCTAAATCATTGGCAAGGAAAAGAGCATCTGCACATTCATACACTAAACAAAGGTCAGGGGGGGAAACAACAGAAAACCATAGGCGTCGACTTAACGGGGACGATGCAGCCATATCAGGCTAACTTCCACCACTAATTTTTAAATGCTATTTTTGTCTTAATTAATCACAGTTATTAAATAGGACAAAACAAATTTAAGTTTGACGCAGAAGTATTCATGACTGCCTTTTTTACCCCCGTGAAGTCGGCACCTATTCAAAAATCTATAACCGAACTCTCAACTTTAGTATATATATTAGCAATGAACGCGGAACATGAGTAAGATGCATTTTCATACTCATGTACTAAGCCAGAGAGATACCATCAATGGGTAAAAATGTAAAATTTACGTTAAGCATTCGCCTATTAAATTAACTGAACACTAACTTTAATTCATTAACGATGTCATCAAACCAGAAGGACAACGACATCTTTACATTTATGCCATAAAACAAAAGGAAAAAGACATTTTCACATTCGTGGATTAAAGGGGAACAGCTAAGAGTTAAATAATAGAATAATATGCTCTAAAATTAATACGTTTAATAGTTGAACTGAACTTTTAACATATTATTTTCGTGCATTTTTTAAAGACATGTAAATAGAAAAGGAGGAAAAGAGTTTCGTAACATGCGCTAAGCTGGGGGACGACGACAAAGGGTTAAATAGTAGAAAAATTATACAATGAGAATTAACTTATTAGATAAAAAAATTGAATGCCGCACTTTAAATATTTCTAATATCGAAGTTGGCTGAACTAGAAAATGAACCTCTGTACATTCAGATCGGGGAAGGGTGGAACAATAAAGGAATAGAAAGTGGTATAACTAAGCACAATCCGTTAGTTTGTTCATTAAAAAAGTTGAAAATAATACTACATACACTAAAATCGGGAATGGAGGGAACAATATAGGGTTAAATAATGGTATAACAACCTTTTATTTATGGAAGGAGAACAAAACGAGTAACAGTAAACTATTAAAAGCAAATAATTAAATTAATAGTGGGATAAGAATATAATACATATTTTCCGAGTCAGACACCCAATTATAATAAAAATGGCACTGAAAAGGTTAAATTATATTCTAACAAGTAGAAGTATTAATACGATATTGCATGAAACCAAAGTGATTGGCGCTTGTCTAGTTCTCAAAATAGGAAATAGCTTCAAATGATTAAGAATATGCCCATTAACACATTCAGATACGAAGAGAGGCATCTTCAGTTTCATAACTGTTTGAGCAGACACAGAGCAAGGCATAATATAGTGAAATCGAAGATCAAAACTATGTGTGGAGACACAGAGCAAGAGCAATGTATTGTGAAATCGAAAGTAATTAGAAGAAGATAGAAAGTTTCGAAAAAAAAAGCAAAAAAATTCGGGCTGAAAGCGCTTCTTCACACTCACATATTGAATAAAGGGAAGCAAAAAGACATTCAAAATAATTAATAAATCGGCAATTAATTGAGTTAGAGACTTGCTGCTTAGAAATAGGGAAGAAAATTTGGGTCGGAAATAATTTATCTGTAAAAGGATAAAATATAGGAAGAAAATTTCCGGGTTTTAAGCCTAGACCATTTAAACCAGAAACGAAAGTAAAAATTTTACGAAAAAGATAATTAAAATTGATATTTTAAAAAGTAACTAAGGTAGAAGCTAGAAAATTTAAGGTGAAATAGAAGTAGATAGTATGAAATACTAGCAAATATATTGCACCGATGCGATCAAAAACTTCGAAGCAGCAAGCCAAAAATTATGACTTTCAAGGTTACATAATTCTTACTATACTAAAGCAATTAGTTATAAAATTATTGAGAATTTAAACTTAATCAATAATAACGCTTGAGAAATAATTACATTTTATTTCAGTGCCTATGTGTTAGGTATTAGTAAAGTCATTATTTATTTAAAGGATTAAAAAGGCATCAGAGTACTCAACTTTTTATGCAGGCACAGTGAAAATGCGAAAACAAAAGAAAAATATTAAAAACTCAGTTCAAATAATGATAGAGCTTGCCAGTTGGACAGAAGGTGGAAAATTAAGTGTGTGTGAAGGGGGGGTGGGGGGTTGAAAGAGATCATGCCGGTACTGCGCGACACAACAGAAGGACAAGTTATACTAAAATCAAAAGTAATTATATTAATGTGAAAGGTAGATAAAAATTAATAACGCCGGGATAAATTAAGATTTTAATTTGAAAATTTATAAGGATTTTAAGTCAGGTATTACAATGGCTGACAGCAGCATTAACCATGCGCGTAACCACCACAACCATGCGCGTAAAACAGCAAGATGAAGACAGTTAGAATAATAGGTACTCAATAATTTAATAAATTAAAAAGTTAATCCCTTTAAACTAATAAAATATGAGGAATTAATTGTCATAGATTTTCTTTGCGTACTTTTATTAAAGGATTTTAAGAAAAATTAGGTTCAAAGAGGAAGAAAAGCATTTAAAAAAAAAATAATTTTAACTTTCCAACCAAACATAGTAACAGTAAGTAAACAAAAAAATCACACCAGCCGCAAATTAATAATATTATCCATGTGTAAAAAATGTATAACAATCTGACCACAACTTTTCATAAAAAGCATTATAAATTAGTCAAATAATTCTCATGCATGTTTTGAAAAAGGTTTAAACTGGGCGGTACAAAAAAAAATTAGAAATGGAACTTAAATTCTACAACAATTATAACTTTTAAACTATTTGGAATATTAACGCAAAAATGTTTTCACGAGTCTCAAATAAATTAAATGTATCATGTGTTAAAATTTCAGAACAAAATGCGCATAACTTTCCTTAAAAACCTTAATTTTAATTACAAATTTCGAAGAATGAAAAAAGGCCTTTTCAAAGCAGACATTTAGTCTGGAGAAGAAAAGAAATCGCTTTACAGTAATTAGTACAAAATTAACATTAAGAAAAGTTATGGTTGGATTAAAACAATTCTTACACCAAAACGATTTGCATTAAAATGAAAAAGAGAAAGAGATAAGTCCTATGACATTCACCCACCCGGAAGTGCTTCTCTTAAGCTGACATTGCGGAATAAAGTTAGATGCGACCTCTCGCCTCGAGCACTGAGCGGGAAGTTTCAGATATACCATACATATTATATTGTTACAATTTTTTAAGAAGATAAAATTATATGTTTTTAGAGATTGGTCGATCATATCAGGACCCACTAAAACATCACCTGCGACCTGCTGGTGAATCGTAAACTATAGTTTGGGAACTTTTCTCTACAGAAATTTTTATTTTAAATGTAAAAAAAAAAAAAAAAAAAGACTTTTTTTTTGGGGGGGGGGGTGGAGGGGGGGGGGGGGGGCTGGACCACAAAAAAAGAAAAACTATTTTAACTTTAAGTTTTACAAATATCTTAAGGGGCCTTATACCTTTTAACCCTTTAAGGGCAAGGTACTTATGTTGCTAAAACGTTAAAATGATTGATTTACAAACAATCACCAGGATTTACAAACTTATTTGAAAATAAGTATTAGTTCTTCTTCACGTACGTTATAAAAGCAAAATTTTCTTCCAGAATTCCAGTGCCAATGTGGCATTTGAGAATAAAAATTAAGTGGGACATATATGTCCCACCGCTCTTCAAGGGGTTGAACATGACGAAAACATACAAAGTTTAAATTACTGTATCTTCAAAACCTTTATGAATATATAAACATGAAAATTTGACTATTGATTAAACAGATTATGCTTTTTAATATGCGGCCATTAGAAACTGACTAGCCTTTTACAGAATTTGTGCATTATTGAAATTAAAATAACTTCTTTTTTTTTTTTACTTCGCAAGTCCTTGCGCGCATGATATATTGAAAACATATGTACGAATTGCTGTGAAATTTTATATAGATAGTAAGCACATATGTGTGTTTAAAATGATCTACTTCTAAATATTTACAGTGATAAGTCTTTAAGTTATGACTTTTTTTATTTCTAAAAATTGTAAAGTTTAATTTAATTTTTTTTTACATGGTTAATGAAATAATTTTGGACTAAGAATAAATCATTTTAAAAAATGTGCTTATTATCTATATCAAATTTCATAACAATCCATACATAAGTTCTCAAGATATCATGTGCGCAATGACTTACGGGGTAAAAAAAAAAGAGCTATTTTATCAGTATAATAAATTAGAACACCTTATAATAATATATTTCTTTTAAATGCTAAAAGGTATAAATTAACAACATAATATACAGTAAAATAACTTTTATTAGGTTACTGACATGTTTCGGGTCACCCCGAGCCATTTTGAAAAACAAATGAGAATATTCTATAATTGTGCGGTCTTTGAAGTTATTATTTGAAATGCTACCATTAATTTTCATGTACTTTTTTTAAATTACGTACGTTTTCTTTTATTTTTACTTCGTTGTTTACTTTCATATTTGTAACCATGGGGTCACTCGAGCCACAATTTCGGTGAGTTAAATGATGCTGCTAACAAATATGAGAGTAAACAACTAAGTAAAAATAAAAGATAACGTGCGTAATTTTTAAAAGGTACATGAAAATTAAATGTGCAGCATCTTTTAACTTACCAAAATTGTGGCTCGAGTGACTCCATGGTTACAAATATGAAAATAAACAACCAAGTAAAAATAAAAGATAACGTGCGTAATTTTTAAAAAGTAGATGAAAATTAAATGATAGCAGTTCAAATAATAACTTCAAAGACTGCAATTATAGAATATTCTCATTTGTGTTTGAAAATGGCTCGGAGTGAGCCGGAACATGTCAACAACCTAATAAAAGTTATTTTACTCTATATTATGTCGTTAGTTTACACCTTTTAGCATTTAAAAGAAATATAGAGCTATTTTAATTTCAACAATACACAAATTCAGTTAAATAATAGTCAGTTTCTAATGGTAGTACATTTAAAAGAACAACCTGTTTAATCAACAGTCACAATTTCTTCTTTATACATACAAAAGAAGGTTTGATGATACACGATGCTGTACGATAGCCCTTTGCAGACTGACGCAATCAGTAAATTTTCCCCACGCATTGTTGTCGCGCCCTCTACCGGCTTATGTGATAGTTATTTAATGTTTAAAATATTATTGTATAAAACTGTTTACAATTGTCTTTCCAAGAAAACAAACAATAAACATGTACGTACTTTATTTTCTTCTTTTTTTTTTTAAACAGGAAATGCGCTCAATCATTTTTAACCGACCTGTATTCTTTTCCTAGATTAAGAAAAATTTGTCTTTTTAGTGTAGAAAAAGGGACTGTTGTGAAATCAGAACTAATATATATGACAGAAGAAAGTTTTGTGATCGCTACGTCATACTATTTATCTTAGGTTTTATAAAACGTATTTTATTTTTTTTCATTCCAAACATATATTTCCAGGGAGGCGACATGATGAAGTATTTGGACTCGATATCTGGCAGTGACCTGCTCTCCTCTCTGGATTCGGCAGAAGGGATGGCGGTCCTGAGCGCCCTCAGAAAAACCCACACCAAGTACCCCAAGCGCATGCTCGACAGCGTCAGCGGATGGGCCTTCGGCCAGAGCAAGCGGAATTTTGACGAGATCGACAACGTTGGATTCACGGGATTCGCCAAAAGAAGCCCCCGTTACAGACAGTTGGCGCTCGCCAAGAAGAATTTCGACGAGATCGACAGGGCAGGATTCGAGACCTACAACAAGAGGGACTTCGACGAAATCGACAGGACGGGATTCGAAACGTTCGAGAAGAGGGACAGGAAGGATTAAAACTGAAGGTACTGTTAGACTTTTATTAAGTTGCTATTACCGGGTGTATTAAAACAGATTTATTTTAAAATTCAATAACTTGTAAACGGCGACGGATATTTAAAAAATACTTGTAGGAGAGTAATGTATGATGTCAGGAGTTTTTTTTTTAACTGCGATTCTCAGTTTTAGTTTCAAATAGCAGAGATGGATGGCACTGAAAGCAATAAGCATTCAATCGGGGCCAAAACTGAAATCATCCTGCGTTGAGGGGAATGAAGGAGGTTAAATTTATGGAGTGGACCTCATATATTTATCAGGTCCAATACAATCTTGGAATGTAACAAGTTTTAAAAAGGACGGTATTTTGAACGTTGTCGTTACACATTTCGATTTCGAAGAAGTCGTTTCCATGGAAACAAGACTTTTCTCTATTGTTGCTCTGACTCTTAAGATTTCGGAATCATTCCAATTGAGTTCAAAATTGGTCCTTAAGAACAATATTGTATATGCGAATGAGATTTCCTCCATATATTTAACCTCCTTTCTTCGCATCAATGCTGGGTGATTTCTGCTTTTACCTCAATTGGACGTCTATTGCTTTCAGCGCCATCTATTGCTGGTAATTCGAACTAAAATCAGGAATTACTGTAATAAAAAACTCTTGACATCTGACATAACCTTACATAATCTGACATTTGTTGGAAATTAGTGGAAGTGGGAAATTGTTGGAAATTCGTGGAAGTGGGAAATTAGTGGGGAGAAAATTGTTGGAAGTGGGAAATTTTAAATAATAATAACTAGATTTTAGGAAAAGAGAAGAAGCTGTACAACTAAAGAAAAAACAGTACAAGGATCGAAGGATGAATGAATGCCGACTGAAAGATGATCGGCAGAGAAAAGAAAAAGAAAAAGCAGTAAAGCTAATATAAACATTCTTTTATAATTCTTGTAATCAACAAATTATCTTCAAGTTACGAACAAAATAATAAGGTAAAATTATAAAATAACAAACATTTTACACAAATCAATAAATTTTATCAAACAATTATGCTTAAATTTTTATTCGTTAATTACGTATTTATGGGATAATTCTTTCTTTCATAATTTTTTGCATAATGCCGCTATTTTAAAAAAGTAAAGAAGTTTTGCATTCTATGCAAAATTGCCTTTAAAAGGATGGCTAATCTATTAAATATGTAACAGAAGTTAATTTTGAAAACAACATTATACGTTCAAAATATGTTTACATCGAGAGTAGTTTGGCAGAACTTTTGTATTAATCCGTATAAAAGAAGAAATGGCCAGGCACGATGAACACAGATTGAAAAGAATTCAATGATTTTTTTCTCGATTAAAAATAATTAAAAATTTATTTGATTCTACTTTAATTTCGCCATTGTTATAATCGCCTTTGAATATAATTCTTTAGTCATTTTACAAAAGAAATTTATTTCAGGAAAGATGTAATTGAAGCCTCACAAAATTAGTCTTTTTGTACGATAAACTTTTGTGGTATTCATTCTTCTACAATACGAAACCTTTCCCCAGACAAATTTTGCATTATAAATTTCTTTTAAAGATATTTCTTCAGATATTTGTCTGATTCTTTAGTTAAAGCAGTTTAGTGAAACACATTCGTGCATGTATAGCGTAGCGTATAGTGATTCGCAATTCAATTTTTCTTATTCTTATGAGAAAGTTATAATCAATATCATTTTTAACTGACTTCAAAAAAAGGAGGATATACAATTCATTTGTACATCTATTTTTTAGGTGCGATCGTAATTATATAAATACGTTGCACGTATAGTCGTCATCTGATCCGTCCGTCTGTTCATCCGTCCGCATATAAGAGCGCAAAAAGTACCCAACCGAATGGTTTGAAATTTAATATATATATATAATCGTTGCAGAATTTTGTGGAGTCATTTCTAATTTTACGGAAATCGAATCAAAACTTAAAAAAGGTATTAACAAAAGTTTTCTTTATTCTATTAAATCCTATCGTACGTAATCTATATAATAAAAGAGCAAGTCATGTGACTGAGGGAGACAAATACCGGCAAACCATTTTTTTTTCATATGCCAGGCGGCCATTTTTATTCAAAATTATTTTTTTTATTAATTTGCATAAAAGTTACATTTTTAGAAAGATCGTTCAAAAAAATTGTTTGCTTAAGAGATGAGTTGCATTAAAAAATGTATAGATTCTGAGATAAATTCAGTGAAAATTAGGTTAACAGCCGAATAACACAATCCATTAGAGTCAATAAACACAAGAGATTCGTTCATTATGAGTCATAAAAATATTAAACCATGGAGGTAATCATTCGCAAAGCAAGATCTGCATGGTGAATTTTGCGGTGCTGTCTGGTTACAGCGCCTAGAATAAATAGTGTGGAAACCGGCTATCCTTGTAATGCTTTAAAAAGTGCTAAAAAGTTGTAGCCCATAAATGGGCAACGGTGCTCCTACGATAATGTTGCAACCAGAGACAAAAAAAAATGCGTATCACGTTTTCTAGCCATGCTTTCATAATTTTAAAAATGCTTATAAAAATCACTAAGTCAGAGGAGAAAAGGATATAATTTAAGTATTTAAAATACTTACCACCATCCGAAAAATTTTAATACAATGTGAAGAGCTAGCAGATGGCGCTGCGATCCCATCGTAATCTTTTCAGCAACATTGTACATTTATTGGATACAATTTGTTAGTACTATTTTGTAGCAGATTTCCACACTATGTATTCTAGGCGCTGTAGTCTGGTGTACAAAAAAAAAAAATCGCATTTGTAAACACGGCATACGTAATAAGAAAAGAAAAAAAACGGCATGCTCATTTCGCTTATGACAGACGATATAATTCATTTCACTGAAATAATAAGGATGATTATTTTACATTCTGACAATGTCTTCCGAATGTCTTCGAAATTTCCGAATGAAAATGTCTTCCATGTCTGAAAATGTCTTCCGAATTACCCACGATTCAGAAAAGCGTTCTTTATCTTTGGAAACCTAAAAAACAATGTAATTTCGAGATTTAACAAAGCATTTATAAAAACAGTTTTTTTGCAGCCACTGATTTTCGGAAAATTTTTCAAGTTAGTTTTTATTAGTTTTCTCAAACCGGAATATTGTTTTTTAGGATGCTTTCAACTCTCGATTAACCCTAAATTAAAATTTTTTTTATCGATTAAACCCTTTTGGAAACAGAAATAGAGGTTAGACAAGGGCTTCTTTATGTTACTAACATTGACCGTGCCAGGGCTTCAGAATACGATGGAACATTTCACTTTATATCCCATCAATAATAATTCAATTAATTCCTTTTCAAACTAATTTTTAAAAGATTGTAAAACACTTTAAGAAAACTGAAACTACATTCCTCAAATAACAAGTATTTTTTCCATTTTTAAATTTGTAAAAAAAAATAATATTTTCACTTTGAGTCCGAGTGCGAAGACTGGTAAAATAATGGAACTCGATCCCAACCCAACGTCGGGCTCGGGGTCATAAAACACTTTAAGAAAACTGAAACTACATTCCTCAAATAGTAAGTATTTTTTCCCTTTTTCAATTTATAAAAAATATAAAATTTTCACTCTGAGTCCGAGTCCGATGACTGGAAAAAGAATCGAGCTCGAGCCCAAGCCCACGTTGGGCTCGGGATCGGTATCACGGTCTCGGACTAAGACTGTCTCATCTCTAGTATTATACACATCCAAAAATGCACCAATTCCCGCCAGTCGCCACTATTGTTTTAAACTGGTGGCCCGTATATCATGTCTATTATAATGTGTAACATTCGATTGCTATCTTCAAACAAATTGCGTTATTGTTGTAGTTGTATCAGTGAGATCAAATGACGTTCTTTTCCATATTTATACACTGTATACAGCAATATTTAGGGGAAAGGTAGTAATTGACTAGAAATGTGTGGTGGTCTTTTGCCGTTAATAAAAAAACTAAACAAAAATTGACAAAAGCAAAATGTTTTTCGATTCCATAGTTTCCAAATAAGAATATTTGTTTATTTTATGCATCTGTGAATAAAAGTGAATTTTGGAATGTGTCAGAAAATAGCCAGTTCGAATTTTAGAACAGTGTAAAAAATCCATTTTTACTTCTGCGTGAGAACCAATGTTTGGTATCTAAGAGTTCTCGTGAAAAGAACATTTCCAGCATATTTTCTCGCATCGGCGTTACTTTGAAATAGTGGCAATCCCGAACTTCTTTTGTGAACTAAAGAAAACTTTAGAATTATAATTGATAGCAGCAATGTATGCTCTGATGATCCTTCCTTTCTTTTGATATCTTTCGAGTTTTTCTTTTTAGTCTTCTTATATTATGACATGGAAAGACTTTGAAGCACTTTTTGTACACGGTAGTTTAGGGTTTTCCTCTGGGAGTTACTAACTTCTTTTGAGTGATCTCTGGTGTTAACAATAAATGGAAATAAGTTTTTTCAGATATTTATGTAGAAATTTTGAAAATCACCCTTGCTATACACTGATTTCCGCATTTGTCTTCTAAGGTGGCCACCTTGGGAACATGCGTATGATCGCAATTTGCACGACGTAAAAGTATTAATCTGATAAATTTCTTAGAATTGAAGTAAATGTGGTTAAAGAGAAAAAAATAAATGTATCATACCTCAAAGTTCTAATAATTTAATCACATGTAAATTAAAATATCTTCTTACCTAGAGATTCAAAAGACAGTAATCAAGAGTTAATAATTAGCCCTCTCAAGCATTCAATCAAAGCTAAAATATCGACACAAACTTTGTCAAAGATTTTTGGCCTGAGGAAAAAGGGTTTCGAGCTTAAAACATATTAAGATTTTCAAAATTCAGATTTATTTTTTCTTTCAAATTTGTATTTTGTCCTTGTTTTATAAGTCGTCAGCTTGAACCGGCGAAATGTAAAAGATCATTCGAACATCATAATTCTTATTAATATTCATGTATCTTAGCATATTTCACCTGTCATCTACATTTTTATTCTCCGGTGATGTCGGTATGTGGGAATGAAATATTTCAGTAGAAAAAAATTTCCCAGGTGTAAAAATAATTTGTTTGTTGTCGTTAAAAATGAAAACAACATGAAGCAGACAAAAGCAAAACGTAAATCTGACTTTGAAATAAGATATGATTATTTGCTTTATAATCCCTTTAAGGGGGTGGTGGACTTTATATAATATTATTTAAAATAATAATAAATAATTATATTTAAATATTTTTTTATTATGTAGGTTATTTCACTTGATATCATAAGACATCTTTAGGGGGATGGAAGGTTTCTTTTTTGAATATCGTTATAATTTTTGTTCCAACCCAAATATGTCTGTTTGTATATTTGTTTGTTAACTTTTTCTTTATGTCAAAATAGTCCTATCTTTTTATTTTCTTCTATCTTTACAAGAAGAAAATATTGGATTCATGAAAATTTTCGACTTCCGGTTTTCGGCGGATTTATACATTTTAGAAGGTCGTGAACACGATTTGACTGCTTTTAGAAAATGTCTGTCTGTGAGTCTGTGGTTCTGTCTGTCTGTATGTGACAAACATTTTGTGGGAGCTCTGTCTCAAGAACTAATGCACGAAATTTAATAAAACTTTATATTCAGTTAGTCCCTGATATAAATGAGTGCCGATTAGTTTTTGGTGAAAATTGCCCAATAAGTGGCGCTGCTATGCTGCATTTTTGTGATTTCCGCACTATCTCAAAATTTCTATCTCAAGAAGTAATGTACGTATTTTCATCAAACTTCAGATTCAGTTAGACTTTGACATAAGTAGACGCTGATTACGTTTTGGTGTAGATATCTCAACAGGTGGCGCTGCTATATCACTTTTTTCAAGATTTTTACGATAGCTCTCAAGAACTAACGCATGGAATTTCATCCAACTTCAGATTCTGTTAGATCATGACATAAATAGATACTGCTTACGTTTTGGTATAAATAGCCCAACAGGTGGCGCTGCTATGCAACTTTTTTCATTATTATCACAATTACTGTATCTCAAGAACTAATGCACGAATTTTTATCAAACTTCAGATTCAGTTTGAAGTTGACGTAAGTTTTTGTTGATTGGGTTTTGGTCAAAATCTCCCAACAGGTGGTGCTGTTATGCTACACTTTGCAGAATTTACACAATTTTAACAATAGTCATGTCTCAAGAACTAATGCACAGTGTTTAATAAAACTTTAGATTCAGTTAGACCTTGATATAAATTAGTGCTTTTTAGTGTATGCAAAACCTGTGTGAGATAGAAGAAAGTTATGGGATTGGTACATCCGACTAGTTTTTAGTCTGTTATCTATTTTTATGAAAATACAAAGTTATTATTACAACCATTAAATGGTTATAAAGTCATTTCATTCCAACATATAGAATACCCTAACGTTCGGCATTCCTATTAATCGACCATTATGGCATATAGTCCACTGTTAGAGAAACCAAGTGCGAAGTATGTTTGAGTTTATACTTGTTGTGTTTACTAATAAAGAAAAGACTAAGAATGTTGTCTTTCTTATCTTAAACGGGAGTTCCAAGGGCGCAGAATCTGTTGACAAAAATAAATAAATAAATAAAAATAAATAAATAAAAATAAAAGAATGAGTAGTTTCAACTTTCAATTTTGAAAAATGTTGATAGAAAATTATTAAAATTTCTTAATAGTTCTGAATTACTTTTTATGTTAATCACGATGAACTAGAATGCATGGATGAAGTGGACTGTGATATTTATGAAGTACTTGAAACACGGTATTCGGCAGAAAGCACACACACATATATATATGCTGTGCTACAGTTCTACAAATAATTCATTAATTCACCTTTTTCTCTCTCCAATTTGTTTTATCTTATCTTGGTCATATATTTTATTTTTCTTCAACATTTTTCTCGATATTATTCAAATAGGTATGTATTCGTATTTCAATTTTTGATTTTTGTTCCTCCATTTGTGTTTGATGTTTCTGTGTTGTCTTTTAATGGTTATATATGTATATATATATATATAATACCTTTGAAAACAATATACAGCAAACACGTTCTTGCAACAGGTCTAACCAAATCTCCAACTTAAAGATAGGTAATTGTAAAGTGTATACAGAATACTATTAAGTTAATAAATAATTAACAAATTGAAACATGAAATTACCGAAGCTCCAATTCAGAGACGGCACGCAGACAAGCATACATAATAGTTTAAAAGTAAAATTAAAAAAGAAATAGATAAAATGATAAAAGATGCCTTATAAATAGAACAAATGTAGCCCAATAATGGAATCTGAATTTCAAATTATATTAAAAATGGAATTCGAAAATAAGAGAGACATGTGCAATGCATAGTCATCCGTTTGGCAGTACACTGCACATGTCAAAAAATAATGCAATATTTCATAAAACATACTGGAAAATTTGCTAAGAACAGTATATGTGTGCCAAAAATATTGCATTAATAGATGTAAACGAATGAAAGAAAACAAGGAAAGATAGTTAATAAAACAAAATTACTCACAAACCAACCACTGTATATCATCCGATCCTAACCCAGCATACTAACAGCATTTGAATTGAGTACGTGATATCGCATAAAACAATGACCACGGTTGCAGTTAATTTAAATTGAGACATTAGCAGATGAAAGAAAACCATAAATTATATTAGAAAAAAATTATTAGAAGTAAACACGCAGTAAACCAGAATCAAACCATATTTAATTTTGAGAAAAATATTTATTTAAAAGAATTGCATATTTATTATCTAGCAAAAAATAGAACAAAACTGCCCTCTATAGTCCAATAAAATATTATTAGCTAAAAGGATTTGATATTTGTTTCGTTACACGCTCTTTAAGCGAAAATTTTGACACATTTCAGAAGTTCTTCCAAAATCAACCGAGCAGCATTTTTAAATTTCAAAAAACATTTTTCAACGTTCGCATTTTGCAATATCTTATTCTGAAGCGGACATTTTTAATGGATGTACTGCGGAAAACGTCAGAAAACATTTAGGATTGAACTTTAATATACTCCCCAAAAATTTTATATGCCACAGGTGTCGTGTTTTTCTTTTATTCACTCTGTCTTCAACAAAAAAAAAAAAAAAAAAAAAAAACTATATTTTTAAACAAATATTTTTTAAGAGTAAAATAAATATTAATTCTATTAAATGAATTCCAATTAAACGTTCTTTATATTATTTCTATTAAATGAAGTCCAAAGAAAGGTACTTTATATTCATTTTTTAAATGAATTCTAATTAAAAAAGCTTTACATCAATTCTATTAAATTAAGTCCTAATTCTATTAAATTAAGTCCAATGAAAGGTTCTTTATCTTAATTTTATTAAATAAAGTCCGATTAACAGTGCTTTATTAATATAATATATATATATATAACAATAAAGTATAAATATGGAATAATAATAATAATTAACACAATATATATGTATTAATTAAGTCCAATTAAAAGTACTATATGTTAAATCTATTAAATGAAGTCCATCTAAATCTACTTTATATTAAATCTATTAAATGAAGTCCAATGAAAGGTACTTTTTATTTATTTTATTGACCGAAGTCCAATGAAAGGTATTTTATATTAATTCTATTAAATGAAGTCCAATAAATGGTAGTAAGTTGAAAAATTCAAGGTCAGCATTATCACGTAGTCCAGTGATACTCAGCCTTTGCTACTCTGAAATATGTAACATTTCACGTGTGGTAGGTCGAACTTGACGTTAAGAAGGCATTTGACGGATTGTGAAAAATGGCGTTTACGTGAGAGAATGGAAGTAGTACAGTCAGCTTGCAAATCTGTCAAGCTTGCATTTTGGTCAGAGACACACATTATAAAATATTTCTACATATCTCTGAAAAGTTGCAAAAATAACCTGTACATTTCCTACCCCACATTATATCATATTTCTAAAACAGTTAACTCCCATTGGTGCGGACATCCAAAGGGAGGTTATTTTTTGTCCGCACTAACCGAAATCCGCAAACGATGTAAACATTTGAATGGTGTAAAATAATCCGTTTCGTTGAGTGAATTGAATTGAGTTTTTGTCAGAATTTCAATAGTTTACAACTTAATGATAAAATAAACAAATATTTCTTTAATTTAGTGATTTTGGTTAAAAAACAACTTACTGAGAGTTTCTTAATACAAAGGAATAAAATGATTAGAACAAACAAAATAAGAAAAGAAATTGACGTAATTACATAATTTAACTATAATTAAAGTAACCTCTCGCTTTTCTTTGCGTTACTTAAACAAATGATTTTTTCCATATCATTTTCCAAATTTGTAACGTATTCAAAAATTTGGTCTGTTATGTCCCATTTTGATGTGTAATACAGGCAAACAGACATTAGTAATTTTTGAACATTTCACGTTTTTAACGATAGGAAGTTTCCTTCTCGTCCTTATTGTCAAAGGCAAGATCTCGATCTCTCAATAACCAAAATCACATCAAAGTTGTTTCTGGAAAAAGGCTTTCTTTATCTTCATTATTGTCACCGGCAATTCCTTGATCTCTGAATAACCAAAATTACATCAAAGTTGTTTTTAGAAAAAGTTTTCCTTCTCTTCATTAATGTCACTGGCAATTCCTTGATCTCTCAATAACCAAAATTACATCAAAGTTGTTTTTGAAAAAAAAATTTCCTTCTCTTCACTATTGTCACAGACAATTTCTTGATCTCTCAATAACCAAAATTACATCAAAGTTGTTTTTGGAAAAATATTTTCCTTCTCTTCACTGTTGTCACAGGCAATTTCTTGATCTCTCAATGTCAATAACCAAAATTACATCAAACTTGTTTTTGAATGAAAATTTTCTTTCCCTTCGCTATTGTTACCGACAAGATGTTGATCTCTCAATAACCAAAATTACCTCAAAGTTGTTTCTTGAGAAAAGTTTTCCTTCTCTTTACTATTGTCAAAGGCCATTTCTTGATCTCTCAATAACCAAAATGACATCAAAGTTGTTTTTGGAAAAAAGTTTTCCTTCTCTTCACTATTGTTACAGGCAACCGGAGATACGTCTTAATCGAAGACGCATTAACGAGAATTCACCGTATCATGATTTAATTTTTTTTTTTTTTTTTTTTTTTTTTTTTTTTTTTTTTTGCTGAAATAGAATATCTTACATTTTTAAAATATGTCAGGCATGACAAAATAAAGATCTTGTAGAAGTTCCATTTTTTACACTCAACTTGGTTTATGTGTGTAAAGATGGAATTTCAATGGCACAGGTGATCAATTGCCAAATATTTATGAAGGTTACAATTGTATGCGATTTATAACAACAATAGATTTAATGACGCCATAAAACATGCTCGCCAAAATAGGAGAAATGACTGTGAAACTGCCACGATACAATTTTAAATACTAAAAAAAAGAAAGAATATATAAATGAAAATTAATTAAACAATACGCTTTAATTGACTAATAGTTTCAACGTATAATTAATTAAATTGTAATATACGTTGATAAATCAATTTAGAAATCCTAAAAAGATAGTTTAAATAAGGTTTGCTTTTCTTCCCGGTTAGTGTGTCTTTAAAACGAAACGGAACAAGTATCATATTTTTTTTAAAAATAAATTCATCAGCTAGCGCTTTCTATCAAGCGTTAGACAAATAGGTAAATTTTCGGGTTTGATACCCATGTCATATTCACGTATTTTATCGGAAATTTTTTTGCGAAAAACATGAATTGCAGATGAGACGTGATTTTCAAGATAAACATTGAATGCTTATAAAATGTTGTTTTCTTTTTAAAAAAACTATTTATTAGCTGCAAAACCATTCATATTACACATGAGTTTTATACCCATCCTTTAATTTTCCAGTCATGGTATAATAACAAGCAAAAATATTAAAATTCGAAGGGGAAAAAAAAAACATTTTTTTTTTTTTTTTTTTGTCATCTTCTTGCATCAATGCAATTTTTTGCATTGAAAACCACACGTTTGACACTTTTCGAAGTTCTTCAAAGCTCGAGTGTACAAGTGTCAGAAGGTATATTTTTATTTTCTCGCATTTTGCTTTCCATTTAGAGAAGGACAACTTTTGCAATAACTTTGATGCCGAGTCAACATTTTTCGTTCGGTTAAATGTCGCTTAGAAAAAATGCAACTATTATGGTAAAATTTGACAAAAAAATGTATTATTATTATTATTATTTTAATTTAAGAAACTAGGGGTAACTTTCACTAGAGGTTAGCTTTCATTACAAAAAGCTACCTAATGCAGTCGTTCGGAGGAAAACAATTCCAAAAAATTTTTGTATTTTTTCACCATCCCCTAGACTTCAAAACCACCCTCCGTTCAAATGTTGATATATATATATATATATATATATATACTAGCATATGCACCCGTCAAAAATGACGGAAAAGGGATATTTTAAGTTTAGAACGTTAAGTCATATTACTGACATATTATTTCATTTAAACAGATGATACAAAATGAAATAGTGCGTGTGTTTTAATTGGAGATCCAATATGGGATTTCTGTAATGTTATCTTACTGTAATCTTGTGTTATATATATATATATATGACATTAGTCATGCTGTAACTCTCTTATTTATAAACCGATTTGGATGTGACTGAGTATATGTATAGGCTATTCTAAGGTCTCGTCCGAGTTTGTTGGCCAGCTTCATCCACCATCTTGTTTGAAAATGGCGGCCAGTTAATTTTTTAATTTCTCTTTCTTTCTTTCTTTCTTTCTTTTTTTAAGTAAGAATGTGCGCGCGTAACGTGTGCCGGTGAGCCTATCAAATGTAGAATGTCCTTCTTCAAACTTCATAAAAATATTTCCTATTAAAGAAAAAAAAAAACGAATAAATAAAATGTTTTATTTGTTTATACATTCATCACTAAACCTATGCTGGGATTTTAGTTTTTTTACTTCTTTTTTTAATCTTTGCCAAACGCATTATACTTGTTTTAAACAATAACTAAAAATATTTCAGTTGAAATCCGTGAATAATCCTGGCATTTTTTTTTTTTTTTTATTCTTGTCCATAGCAATAAAAGTAATGAAATATATTAAGCTTTTACGTGTTATGTTTAGAAACCTATAATCCGTGTTATAATATACGGAACTTGTCAAATTCAGATTTCATATCGAATTTTATATGCATGCCAAAAGAATGAAGGGTTTTTTTTTTCAACTCAGAAAATGTTTTGAAGGCTTATGAGACTTTTTCTTCAAATGCCTGCAATACATGTCATATGAACGTGGTTTCTGATTTTATTTTTATTAGAATCTGTGATTTAAATTTGCATTTAAGTACATGCTGAATTGATGAAACAAAATGTATTTAATAAAGCATTTAATAGTGTAATTAAATTAACTGTGTCCATGCACAAAAAAATATTACATCGATCGCTGTCAATATGTGCAATAAAAATTTTCAGCAATTTATTGTGTCGCCATATTGTTCTCTTATTTTACACAGAATAATTATTTTCATTCTTATTATTATCCTATTTTTATCATTATTATTATTATTATTATTATTATTATTATTATTATTATTATTATTATTATTGGCCTATCTTTATTTGTTTAATCATATGTTTTCCGAAAAACCAAAAGCTCTTGGCTTTCGATTGACAATTGTACTAATGAGAAGTTTGTATGGAACTTGAAACGCCTTACTGTAATTGATTTTATTATGTGGTATTAATGTTTGGCTTTTTAGTTTTATTAAATGTCCGGTTTTAAATGTCTTTTTAATTCGAAAAAAAAAAAGAGTTTAAACATATAATCATCTAACATATTATTTTTTGGAAAATGTACCTAAACAAAATGTTTGAAAATTGCTATTTGACAAGTAAAAACAATCTTCATTTAAGAAAATCAATTTAAGAAAAAAAACATCACTTCATGCCAAATTTTAAAGATTCCTGGAGAAAATTTAAATATCCACTGCTCTTCTCTCTGCTAAAAACTCTTCATATATTAAAAGTTGTGTAGATTGTGTCCCAAACACAATCTAACATATTTTAGCACTCACAAGGAAGGCCTCCTTAAAGCGTACACTCAAAACATTTTGAAAAAAAAAATGCTATCTACTTATGTATTTAATAAAGGATCAGTCAAGTTTAGCTGAGGAATCCCAGTAGAAAATATGCAAAAAAATAAAATACTTTCGAATATTTGTCGCAAAAAACCGAACGCACCACGTGATTTGGCCAGCAACTCTCCAAATTTATCGCCAAATGAAAGCGATTTTGATGCATTTGGAAATTGCTTGTTAAATGAGTGCTTAAGAGCCTACACCAGTCACGCGTAGAAACGATCAAGCTAATGTTAAGTCTGGGAAGGTTCTTGGCAGATTTCTCTCTCGTATTTTAATATTTTTAAATGATGTTTTTTGCATAGGATAGCTGTAGTCGATCTCTAACGTTGTTGGCTTTTAATTTTTTTTACTTTGGTTATAGTTTTTTTTATAAGCGGACATTTTCATTTTTGGAACCGGTTGGAACAGGTTCTGAAAGTGAAAGTACCTTTATATAAAAAAACGGGAACCACAATCGAAAAAGTAAAGGTTAAAGATCGACCTCAGCTATCCTATGCAAAAGACATCATTTAAAAATATTAAAATGCGAGCAAGAAATCTGTCAAGATCCTTCCCATAGACTTAACATTAGCTTGCGCGTTTTTTCGCATGCCTGATCTAAGCTCTTAAAGGAGAAGTACTTGTGAAAGTAAACTTAATAAATTGTTTATTTAAATTTGCATAGTTTCACCGGTTGGATAAGTTTTGAGTGTATTTTTAAAATAAAGCCCCGATTAAAAACACTGTCGTTATACATTTCGATATCGAAGAAATCATTGTTTCCATGGCAATGACGATTTTCTCTTGTTGTTTCCGACACTAACAATACCGAAGTCACATTGACAGTGTTCAGAATAGGACATTAATTTTGAGTTTGAAACAATATTAATCCATTTAAATTTTGTTCTAAACCATATAATTTCATCTTTAAATGTTATTGTGTATGCTTATATACAAATCATAACATTATATATGCATATGACAAATCTGTAGTTATATAAATGTATTTAAGTTAAAATTATTTAAACTCGTTTAGCATGAAAAATAGAAAAATAAACGCTTATTTTTTTTTCATTGTGTCGCCAACGGGCGATAAATCACAAGATATATATATATATATATATATATCATTATTTTTTTTACAGACGACGATAGAGATTCCTCGGGAAATTTAAAAGATATATAGCCTCAAAAAAAGACTATGCCGTAATTTTTTCAAAACTTTTTTTGCGCTTATGGAGAACTTCCTTGTCACACTAATGGCGCCCGGTGCATGTAAAATCCGTCGTGGGTGTAAAGTCCCCCAAGTTACCCGTAAATTACACCTCTGGGGGTGCCTAGTCAGGTGAAGGTCTCGTCACCAGATCAAGGTTCTAAATTACGAGACCAATTCCAGTAGCGATGGCATGAGGTAATGGATGAGCGATGCAGCGAGGAAATAGTAAATATCCCAGCATCTCACATCCGTCCGACATGACTTCGCTACACTGCGCAGTGCTGAACCGCATCAACCAACATCAATTAGCAACTTGCCAACTAAGAAAAAGTAATTAAAGCAACACGACGCACTGAAGCCACGTCGGCCTATAGATTTAACAAACACATCTTCGCCAAGCGGAGAGCAGGCGAATCCTCGCATCGTTGCCAGGTATCAATCCGTTAAGCTAGGCAAAAGCCTGGCAAGTAGGGGCCTGGTCAGCGGTCTAAAAAATAAAACAACTACTGAAGGGACTTCAATCTCACAACTTTGGGATGTTACTGCCATTAAAATTATATCATTAAAAAATAAATAAATACATAAATAAATCTACTTTTTTTCATAAAACAAAGTTTATAACAATTACATCAAAATGACGTCATTTTCGAAGCATTTCATTCCACTGTTATTGACATTAAAGTACATAGTTTATTAAAAGTTTTTACGTAAAATTCTTATATAAAGATGGTTTAAAAACAAACTTATCATTAACTTTCATTATAATGTGCAATTATCGTTACCTCACACTTTTTAAGCAGTTATATATATAAAAAAAATGTCATTAAAAACTCATTTTCACGCGAGTGCAGCCGCGGGTAAGAAATAGTTTTGAGTAAAAGAAAGATCCATTATAAAATTCTTTAAATTTACAACGGAAGTTATTATTGTCATAATTCTATAACAAAATACTTCTTGAAAAGACAAAAGAAAAAAAAAGTTGAATAGTCCGCATAAACAATGAATGAAACAAAAGAATAAATCTATATGATTAAGTCACTTTTCTGTTGTCGAAAATACGTTAGAAATTGAAAAAAAAAGTGTTAATTGAAAAATTTCTTATATACATAGTACCAATTAGTAAGCATTTGTTATTTATGGATATAACTGCTTTGTTTATGTAAAACGCTTCGAGAAAGAAACGCTATTTATTTGTTAAATTAAATTTCATTGTTTTAAAAAAATAATAATTGTTTTGTTTTAGCAAAACATATATCGTTTCAACGGAAATATATTTTCCCATGATTTTGTTTTTATAGGCCAATATAATGAAAAAATGTAAGAGATAATTCAGATTCCTGATCAATGAAATAGGGAAAAAACTGTTTTATTATAATCTATTTAACAAAAAGTGCGACTTTATCTGTAAAATTATTCTTCCGACTTGTAAAATCAAAATGATTATTTAACAAAAACGAAAAGGAAAACTGCATTCATTAAACCACTTGGTACTCACTGAAATTTCTATAAGATAATAAAACAAGAATGCAAAATCATGCACCAAGCATATATTATGAAACACTTTCCAACACATTCATAATACTGTAATAAAGCTTAATAAGGCGAGAGAGAGGGGAAATGTTTATTGAAAATTCATATTTTAGAATACAGATGTTGAATATTACATTAGAGATTAAAATAAAATTAGTACAAAGTTAATTTTTACAATACTGGTTCAGATCACAACATTTCTTAATATTAAAAAAAAAAAAAAAAAAAAAAAAAAAGATATAAGAAAAGTATAAAAGAAAATAATTATAAAATTTATGAAAAAAATACTTAATCATAACACAACTAGTAATTTTTCATGTTTCAAACAGTAAGCTGGAATAGGAACAGTATGAGTACAAAAATGTGATCAGTATGTGAACTATAATATACAAATTACAAAAACAAAATATATTCTATTAAACAGTACATTATAAATGTAGGAAAAAGGATCATAGATCCTTTTTAATAAAGGAGAAATGTTTATTCAGAATGTTGTAATTATCTTTTAGTTTATCATAGTTTAAAGGATCAAACACAGTTGTATTCAGATTTTGTCCCACTGTGCCATTTTTATTGAAATTGAAAGTAGGTCTCATTAGAGGACAATTACCATATATGTAATGTAGAACCGTTCCTGAGCTTTTTTAACATTATACATGTTGGGGAGGAGCGTTTTCCTATTTTATTTTTAAATGATGGGGAGCTACCGTGTCCACTAATGTAGTCAAGCTATGACAATTTTTTTATTGCAAATAAAGTTCAGATCCACTTTTGATAAAATTTCATAAGTATCTCGGCCTTTTAATGAATATGACCAATCTTGCTGCTAATCTGTGACTATTTTTAGTCTAAAAAATAATTTGACTTTTGAAAATGGGAATAAGAGAGTTTCCTTCTCGTTGTAACGATCATTTGTGATAGCACCTTTTGCCAGTAAATCTGCTCGTTCATTACCCTCTGTTCCATCATACGATTTGATCCATGCAATTGTTACTTGTTTTACGGGAATTGACAATAAAATGCTATATATTTTAGTTATTAAATAATTTTGTGGAAACGCTATTTTGAGGGCTTCTAGTGATGAGCGGCTATCCGTTAAGATGAGGAGATTTTTATATTGTGACGATGTGAACCAGTTTATTGAGTGCAAAATAGCATTCAATTCTGCTTGATAAATTGAATTCTGGTTATGTAGTCTGATTACATTATCGTAAACATATGTATTCTGGTAGTTTACTGTAAACGCTGATGCAGTACCTTGCTCCATGAGGAAGCCATCTGTGTAGATTTTTAAGTCATAGTTATTTAACGTTGTTGTGGAAATTTCATCAAGTATGTGATTGTAATTTGGGAAATTGTAAGTTTTCTCTTTTAACATTAGAATGATTAATTTGTATATTTGACCTTTATCATTCAAGATTCTTCGTCCTTCTTTTACTTGGTAGCAATTATAGTCATTTTTCAACGTAATATCTATTAGAGGAATGCCAGTTAGAACGCATAATGCGTCAGTGGAGATACTCCTGTATACCTTTATTAAATATAATAGAGAGATTCTCTGTATTGATTTCAATCTCCTTGTTCCGTGGCAATTTAAATCAGGAAACCAAACCTCATATCCATAAGTAATCTGTTTAAAAACTACCGTTTTACACCATATTTTCAAAATATCCGGGTTGATTCCATGATTAAAAAAATTAAATCTTTTGAAACCAAATAAATATGAAGTTTGAAATTTTAGATTTCACATAAGTTAGATGGTCTAGCCATTTAAATTTAGAATCTAATACCAAACCTAAATAACTTAAGTTATTCGTAATATCTATTCTGTTTGCAATTTGAAAATAGGTTTACTGAGAGTCAGAAGATATCTACCAAATAACATTGCTTTAGATTTTTCAGTTGATATTCGTAAATTTAGAGAATTGCATAGATTAGAAAAGATTGTGATTCTTGAATTTGCTGTTTCTTCGAGTTCCTTTCTGGTATCCCCCAATGTTTTAATAATAAAATCCTCAGCGTAAGCTAGTATTAGGGATTCTTTGCTGTGATACTGTTTTATTATGTAATCCGCAACCAGAAGCCAGAGTAGGGGACCCAGACACGAACCCTGAGAGCATCCTTTGTATGCTTGAAACCATTCTATAAATTTAAATCGATTAACACCTATAAAGCAATTAGAAAAATAGTTTTTTAATATACATTTTAAGTAGGTTGGGAGAAGGGATCTGTCAATGATATCTGAAATAATGTGCCAGTCAATGCTATCAAAAGCTCCCTCTATGTCGAATGATACAATGCCACAATATTTTTTAGAGGAAAGTGAATCCGTGATTTTAGATTTTAAAAAGTTTACTGCGTCGACAGTACTTTTTCTTTTCGGAAACCAAATTGAACAATATCTAGGTATGATATGCTTTCTAATAATGTCATTACTCTTGTTTTTATTAGTCTTTCAAGAAGTTTTCTTAACATGGTAGTAAAGTTACTGGCTGATAGGATTTTTCAAGTTGGAGATCTTTTTTCTTTTTTCTAAAGAATATAACCAGACCTTTTTTCCATACATCTGGAAAAGGACCTAGCTCAAAGCATTTATTAGATAAGTTCAGCATTAGATCAGGAAAATTTTTTATTAGGTTCTTTACTACTCTTGTGTCAATTAGATCGTAAACCTGCTGATTTATTGTTATCTTGCTTTTGTTAGCAGTATTTGAGTTCTCTTAGTGAAATCTGATGTATTGATTTATTCTGTGATGTTAAAAACTGGTCATTAGTGAATGTGTGTATGTTACTCGGAATATGTGTTCCAAAGTGGTGGTCTACTAAGCGTAGTTGAGACTCATGAAATGTTTCTGATTGTGTTGAAGTTTCCAGTACTGAGTCTGAGTGGATTAAGTCCGTGTTTATCAGGTATTTTTGTTTTAGAAGTTTAAATGCTGTGCCGTATATACTATTTGTTGTCGAGCAAAATGTTTGCCATGATGATAATTTGGCCTTTTTAATATCTTGTTTATGCAGTGCTCTTGCCTTATTATATTCTGTTCTATATATAATGTTGTCTGGTTGGTGTCTACTTCTCTTATACAATGCGTTAAGCCTTCAGTTTGTCTGTGTACCAGTTGATGTTTAAGTTATAAGATTGTTTTTTCTCTTTTTAGTGTTAAGTCCATTATGAAAGTTATTATTTCTTGAAAATCTTTCACCCAGTTGTTTAAATCCTGTGGAGTTGTAATTTCATCAATAGCAAGTTGCAGATTGTTGGCGTGGTTCTTTAATATGCTGTTGAATTTCTTGAAGTTTGTATATTTCGTCTTATAACGATACTGATTTCGCAGAGTAGGTTCAGCATTGATGTTATGTGTTATATATATAGATGATCACTCAAGGAATTGTGACTGTCATCCACTTGCCATGAATCTAATAGATTTCTTGAAGAAAGGCCGCAGAGTGTTAGATCGGGTGTTCCCGATTTGTTTTTTTATGATAAGTGAATTCAGTATTTGGATCGTTGACTATATATACATCTTTGTGTGAAATGTAGTCCAATAGAATCTCGCCCCTTATGTTATTTTATTTTATATCGCCATGATTGTAAGTGTGCATTAAAATCACCCCCGAGTATCAGATTGTTGCAATTTGTAATCTGTTGGGACCATGATAAAAAATCTTCTTCTAGATTTCCTGATGGGGGTGAATACTGAGAGCCAAACTTTAAATAGTGAGATGACGTATTTATGTTTATAAATATACTGTTATCTGTTTTCAGAATCTGGATATGGATGAGGAGTGGCTTAGTTATTAATATGCCAGCTGTGTTTTTGAGGGAGTGGTAGAATGCCCATCCCAAAGGGAGGCCTGTTAAAACATTTTTAGTTTTGTGATAGTTTTGGATTTATGCAATATTTATTTCACTGTCTCGGATATAGGTTAATAATTCTGTATTGGCAGCTTTGCAGTTGTTGAGGTTTACCTGAACTTATTTGATTCCTTTCATGTCAGAAGATGGTGAAGTTTGAGTAGCTTGAATTGGAGGAGAATTTTGATCGATTTGCGAAGAAACGTTTATTGACGGGAAGACGAAAAACTATTATTTAATGAACGATTTCTGTAGGAGTAGAGGTGTTGAAAAACCTAACATTAAGTAGAGCCTGAACTGTGGTTATAATCGTAACGTTTTCCAGAAGGATCTGTTGAATTATAACAATTTATGCATTTGTGAAGCTTTGTATTATTTTGATGGATACAGTAGGTTTAATTGTGATTTTTCATACAAAATGAACAAATCTCTTTTCTTCGACATCTGACCTTGCTATGACCAAATAATTGTCAATGTTCACACCTTATTAGTGGTGCGTAGGGTTCAATTTTGCATGACAAGAAACCGATCAACAGACGATTTTGATTTAATAATTTAAGTGCTATGGGTTCTTCCAACTCCAAGACTAATCTATATGTTTTTTGTGTAACCTTCGATAAGATTTTGTGAATATTTTGCATAATGTCACAGTTCAATTCAGTGCTGATTTTTTTTAAAGATTTCTTCCTGTGGTATTTCTTTTAGAATACCCAGAATTATGAACTTCTTTCTCTTTTCTACTACCAGTTTTGATTCTATTAGATCTTGAATATTCTTACTTTCATCGATCTTATCGAGTATTAAATCGACTTCCCAATCACTGTTAGATCGTACGAGTAAGGTGTTTCTATCACAGGACAGAGTACAGTAGATTTTGGGCAAATCATTTGTAGCGCATAATTCTCTGTTTAATATAGCTCGGATTTTAAGTATAGGCATTTTCATAGAAATATTTCTTTGAATTAGGATTGCTGATTTGGAGTAGCGCGGTGCTTGATTTGCCACAATTTTAGCATAGGAATCAATAGGTGGAAAATCTGAGTATGGTTGGACTAATTTTTAATCTACTGTGTGTGATTCTATTTTTTGGGATTATTAAGTTTTTTCTTATTGTTTTGTACATTTCCAGAATTGCGGTTATCTCATCCGTTTTTTGACGCATAATTTCTACCTTTTCCTCAATAGTTCTTAACAATAATTTATTTATTTCTTGCAGTTGTGTATAATTCAAAGACATTGTTTTTCCGTCCATTATTTCTCCTCGTCTTGTTCCGTCCTGTACTCTTCTTTCCTCTCCTTTCCATTCTGCCAATTGAGCCCCCAGGACTACCACTTTTGAATGAAGGTCGCTAATGCTCTTCCCTTTTATTTTAAATTCTGTATTTAGTTTGCCTATCTCGTTTTCTTTCTCTATTAATATGTTATTTTCATTAGTTTCCACTTCTGTGGCTAATGTTCTATCAGATATTGTGACATGTGATTTTTCTTTCTCCTCTACATTATCTGCATGCAGTTCCCTTACTGAGTTGCATTCCCTTAGTTGTGCATTTACTTTTTTAAGGTTTGTTATTATTCCATTAAGATTTTCTATTTCTTTGCTTTGTTCTTTAATAGTTCTTTCTAACTGACGTATTCTTTCTATGAGATAGTCAGTCGAGCTTCCACTTTCTCTACTTTTACGAGTTTTGTAGTATTTATTTAAAATATCCCATGTGGACATACTCTGTAATTGAGAACTCAATTCTGTCGGAACAGTTTGAGAATTCATTGGAGTTGATTTGAGGTGTGACATATTCATTTTTATTTTGCTTGATTGTTTTTGAGTCTTTGCTAGAGTTGAAAGTAGAGAAATATGAAATTTTACTTGAGATTTGTTAAGTTTAGAACTTAATTTTTCAAGATTTGTCTTGCTGGTAGATGTCTATTGAGTGTTATTTATTTCAAGGTCTGGACATGATTTATTGTCATTTTCAACTACATATGACATTGTCGTTTGATAGCAAATAGTCTTGTTTTCATAGAGAGGGCAATCTTAAATTGTGAGTATGTGTAAAACAAAAAATGATAGTTAGATTCAATTTCTAAAATAATAATATCAAACTTAATAGGAAAGGAGCATCACTAGAGCCGTCTGTATGTCTTGGAAGAAAAGGGATATAGAAAGATAATAGCAAAGACCAGTAGTCGTAACTACCGAAAATGACTAAGATAAAAATATTTTGAAATAAATGGGGAAGTATTTGATCAATGAAATAAAATGAAAAAATTATGATAGAGAAGATGAAAAAAGCCAAACTAGAACAAGGACGCTAATACCTTCCGTGAAGATAGTACACGCTGTTTAAAAAATAATAATCAGTACCTGTCAATATTGAAATATATTCAAGTTGATCCACTCAATTAATAGTTGCAAATGTATTAATAACTTTATTTAAAAAATCAGTAAATTGAGATACAGTTTCCTAAAAAAAATTGCTTTTAAAAACACTTAAAAAAAGAAAAATCTATTCGACGGTATAAAAAATTTAAATTATGCCATGTTTAAAAGTTAATAGAAACTGGTAAAAAAAGGAAAAGTAATTCTCAGGTCGTTACCACCGTCGATATGCCGTCAGTGTTACTCACTGATATGCGTTTGCTTTATTATATAGATCTAAAATGAATACATGAGTTTCATCATCACAAAATTTTATGTCTCTTTAACCACACAGAAACTCACTCATTATTATTTTCTTTTTTATAGATGTGAAGTGTTTTCCAGCGCATATAACAAAGAAAAGACGAAGAAAAGATCCAAGAACTAAAGACAATTACTACAATGAAAGATAACGGACAATGAAAACAAGTTCGCCCGAAAAGTACAGAAAAATGTAATATTAAAAAAAATGTATTTGATGTATCTATTTTGTTGTTCCCAACATTCAAATTTGAACAGTACTAAATAAGATACTAAAAATTATACAATAAATATATTTTATTCGATTGCTTGTTTGTCGCTGGAGATGTTTATTTGAATATTTATTGGATGTATTATTATTTTTATTTTCGAAAAGTAATAAAACAAATAAGTATTTATAGATTAATGATTGTTTCTTTATCTTAAAATAATGCACACGTTTTAAAAAAAGTATATTAAAATAATTTAGATACGAATTTTAAGCTATTAATTCGTGTGGTAGCGTCACATTTTTGCAACCAATTTTAGCGTCGATGATTTGTTATATACAGGTTGTCCACTCTCAACAGTGTCCAATGGCTAATTCATAACAAGCTCCGTCATAGACATATAGTTCTAATGACGAAAATGTTTCAAATGAGGTAAAGAAGTATTTTAAAAAGTGATTTGTGTCAATAAAAATATTTCTTTAAAAATTACGAAACTTTATTTTCTATACGGCTCCACGGTCCTATAAGTTATATTTAGTAAAAATATCCTATTACAATAAAAAGTAAGACAAAAAAAAAAAAAAAAAAAAAAAGCAGGTGGATAAGTGTGATCGAACATCGTACAAAGGGTTTCGTTTAATATTCCTTTCAAAACACTTTATCCTTTCTTTAATAAATCCAAATAAATTTTATTTTCCAAAGAAAAAAAAAGTCATATTTTTCATAAAGTAAATATTTACCGGTCTATTTTTCTCTTTTTTTCGAAAATCTGTACCGGTCCGATTACTCTGCCATAATAATATCTGTCATGTGGACTAAATGCGATATTAAAAAAAATCAATTTCAAAATTAAACATGTTGTATAGAGACCTTCAAAATGTTAAAATATGTCAATATTTTCATAATCGGATTTTTATCATGATTCAATACGTTCCTCAAACTCATATAACGTTATAATCATTTGCTGACGTCCTATCTACTTGCTTTCTCGCTTTGTTTTATTCTCTAACATTTGAAAATTTCCGCTAAACTTCCAATATGACGTCAGATTAATTTTCTTTTTAATTCTCTAATGACATCATATTAACCTGCTTTCTGAACTCATACTCCTTGTATTATTGAGAAATATTTAAAAATTTCCGTTTTATTACCAATATGACGTAATATTAATCTTTTTTTCAATTGGTGAAACTTTTTATTTCATTTTCATTTTTCATGTGGAAATCTTTATTATTGTAGAAAGAATTTTATTGTGGATTTTTAATTGTTGGCGACTGCTATAACGAAATTTTAGATTTTTGGTTTTTAATCTCCATATATTAAAGTAATACGATTTTTTGAAATTTTTATGATTTTGAGCTTCATAGTAGGTATTCAGCTATAAGTACACAAAATTTCATGTCTGTAAGTTTTACAGTTTCTGAGAACCGGTTCTGTGATAGACAGACAACGTAGCGGGACGAATGGGGTTTCGTGAGATGAACGAAACCCTAAAAAAGATCCATTCTTTTACAATTAAAACTGACCGAGTAATAAATAGATTTTAAAGTTGAAGCATATTTTCTGCTGCGAAATAGGGATCATTCACAAATGTACTAGAAATATAAAAAATTGTCAGATATAAAAAAAAGAAGAAAATAAAATAAAAGTGCCCGGTTAAACTGATGACATGGAGCTTACAGACTATTCACATTAATTGTATATTTCAAAGAATAACGCCCCTCGAAAAATAGAGAAATCAACAATAAATTAAGGGGGAAAGCCCGTCCCTCGTTCCCCTCTTTATACTTAACCAATGAACCCCCAAAACTAATCAGGGAAGCTCCTTATCACAATGAACCTATATACAAAATTTGAAGCAAATTGGATAATTCTGCATGAGAAACCACTTTATCTAATTTAAGGGAGAATTAGCCCTCCGTTTCCGATCTTTATACTTAACAAATGAACTCCCAAAACTAATCAGTTAAGCGCCTTATCACAATGAACCTATATACAAAATTTGAAGCAAATCTGATAATTCTGCATGAAAAACCCATTTATCTAATTTAAGGGGAGGGATTAGCCCTCGCCCCCCCCCCACCTTTATACTTAACCAATGAACCCCCAAAACTATCAGGGAAACGCCTTATCACAATGAACCTATAAACAAAATTTGAAGCAAATCTGATTTTTTTAACAAGAGTTATCGCGTTACGTACATACCTACGCGTTACATACCTACACATACCTACGCGTTACGTACATACCATACGTACATACAGAACGGGCGGGCACATTACCTCTCAGGCTTTGATAGCCCGTGAGCTAAAAATAATAGTTGAGAGTAAAATTAACATTTCGATGTAAAAAAAAAGCTGAAAAAAAGAGTTTTTATTAAATGAAGTAATGAAAAGTAACAGTCTCAATTCTTTACAAAATGATGCCTATTTTAAAATGTTATTAAATTATCTAATCTAAAACTTGATTAATAAAAATTAAAGTTATCTTAAAACTTGCTCGAAGTGACTTCCTTCGGCTGTAATGCAGAAATATACACGTGAAATAAATCCTTCTTGTATTTAAGTAACATTATAGGTATTACAGATCTGCATGACATAGAAATACGATTCCACAAATCTGCTCGACTGGTAGATTTTTTTTCGCATATGTTATTCTTCAGACAACCCCAACGAAAGAAATCTGAAGGATTCAAATCTGGTGAACTGGGGGGTGAGGGGTGGGAGGTCACTCAATAGGACCTCTATATTCATTAATATTATTTACATAAGCACTGGTTAAGACAGTGCGTCACATGTTAAGTGGTACATGTCCTGACGCGCCATCATGTTGAAACCACATATGTGACAAATCTTGTAACGAAACATACTCTTCTAAAATATCTGTTACTGGTCCACAAAAAATATCCGCATATTTTTCTGATGTTAAAGTGCCATCGAAGATTGAATGGCCCAATTAAGGAAGTCTTGCAGATACCACACCAAATATTTATGGACCAACGTACTTGATTGTTTGGGATGAATAATGTGTGGATTATCCAGGGACCAATAGTGAATGTTTTGAATATTTGTTATATCCCCTGTCTTGTAAGTTGACATTCATCAGTCCACATAATTTCATTCAGAAAGGATGGACTTTCATCCTGTTTGTTTAAAATAAAATGACAAAAATTAAGACGACACTCTTCGTCTGATTCAAATTCTTGTCCTAGTATTGGTCGATATAGATATGCACCATACTTGTTTAAAATTTTCCATAATTTACTTTTTGAATATGAGTTTGATTTAAAATTTCTGCTTGTAGGCACGAATGTATCCGAAATGTTTTGTGTGGTCCTATGCAAAATAAGTATAAATAACAGTACGCATCTAAAATCATAATAATATTTACATTGTCACCGGATTTACATAATTATATAAAATGTAACCTCTATCGGATATTTGGAAGTGAGTTAAAATTCGAGTACAAATTTTTAACTGGAATGATATACATACAAACGTTGCAAGTGTAATAAAAGCTTATAAAAATAACACAATTTTTGTCAAAAGAAACAGCCTCATTTCCTTACAAAATAAAACGCATGTTAAAATACAATTATTTTAACCAATCTGAAACATAATTAATAAAAATTAACACTATCGTAACTAGGGCATCCAACCCGGGCTTCCCGGGATATAAAATGAGCTCGCGCCGCCAAGAGCCCACGGGGGTCGCCGGCTCGCGTTCCGACCATCGCTCCCAAGTCTCTAAACCACTTATAACACACCAGAAGTTTTGTCTCGCTACGGCGCTGCGATCGGCCTGGGGCCGCTCCCCACTGCGGACCCCCAAGCCAATTTACCAAGGTCGATGACATAGGTCGCCGCGACAGTAACCCCACATCTTGGAGGAAACTTCCGCAGGGACGGAACCTTGATGAACCGCCGAGGAACACCCGACGACTTTGTTTGCGAAACCCCATAGGGGGAGACGGTCCCTAGGTCATATCTCGAGCTACCACGACGGCTCTTGCTTTACCACAACTCGAGGGGTGTGAAAACCTACAGAGGTAGTCACGTTCCCTCTTGTAGTGGATGCTTCCCGGGATATAGAATATATGTGAAAATGATTTTTTATTGAAATTTTTACATACTAATAGATTTTTTACATTTAATAATTTTGTTTATATTACCCTCCTAACAACACCAAAAAGCATTTTTATATAAAATATGTCAATTATATATTCAAATAAAATTTTGAAAATTATGAAAATCGGTAATTTCGTATTGACCTCATGCCAGAATTTAATAGCCAAAGAAATCGCTAAAAATTTCATTATCTACATCAGCAGTGTTTTTTATTCTGATAATTTCAACGGTTTTAAGTGATTATTTCAATTACATGTCTGTTAAATTTGTGTTAATTTATACTATTTTATTGATTGCTTAATGGTGTTTTAATTTCGTTATTGAACATTAACTGGAAACAAATGTTGAACTTTTTATATTGGTTAAAATGCAAACGGATTGATATTTTGTTATTGTCTGCAAGTGTTAGAGATAGATTTAAAAAAAAATCATGCTTGAAATTTAATTTAAATGCTATAATAAACAAGTCAATGAAAATACTGGTTTCAAGCAAATTGCATTTGAAAGTAGATTTTTTTTTCCCTATATAACGGTGTAAAAATTAAAAATGTGCGATGTTTAGAAATTAAAAAAATGGCAGTAGCAAAAATCGCAAAACCGAAGTTTCATCGTCCAGTGTTGCCATTCGCAAAATGACGTCACCGTTACGCACGGACACGTTTGTCCTTTATAATATAGATAGTTGTACGATGTGACTACTTTCGGTTAAAGTGCAGACACACGCGAAATAAATTCTTCTAATAGCTTTAGCACTTTACGACTTAGCACTTTACACTGTACGATCCGTGGAAGCATGGCCGAACTCATCTGTGTTCAGATGCAGAAAACTGGTATAAGTCATGCAATTCAAAATTTCATAACTCGGTCAATTTTAGTGTGAGATGAATGGTACTTTTTTTTCTTGTCTTATTTGTTAATGTAATAGGAATTTTCTACTAAATATCACTTAGGACCGAGGAACGTAATTAAAAATTTAATTTCGTAACTTTTTAAGAAATGTTTTTATTGATCCAAACGATTTTTAAAATAATTGTTTACCTCATTTAAAACATTTTTGTAATTGGAACTATATGTCTATCACTAACGGTTCAGGAACGGTTAGGCCATTGGACACTGTTGAGAGTGGACACCTTGTATATGATAAATTAGATGGTACAGATAACGAAGCTGCTAATCAGCTGGCACACTAGCAGGGTTTTTCCATAGGAACTCACAAAGCCGCTGCAATGTAACATGAATGACAACCCGATTATTGGTGATCTGTATAAAATAATACCAACGTAATCGGATTGCCATACATTTCACATTGCAGCGGACTATGCGATGTCGCTATGGCAACATACCCCACTGGTCCGCCAACTGACTGGCATTTTCCTTATCTGTACCATCTAATCTATCATATATATACCAAAATTATTGATGCGAAAATTGGTTGCAAACATATGACGCTGATTCATGGACTATATACCTCAACCCTGAATCGTTAGAGCATCAGCCGCTTTGGGTTCTAGAAAGTACAATCCACGAATATCATGAAAACTAAATTGGTTCACTATAACGTTAAATCTCGATTTAAAAGTCCTATTAACTGATAATAAAGAGACACAATAAAAAAAAAAATCAAGGCTGAATCGAATATGACTGTACTGAGTTACACATACAACAACAACTGACAAAACATAGAACTTTACTTGTATTTATAAACTTAGGTAACGGACATGTCAGAAAAGTACCGGACCTAACAGAAAGCTGTCTGAAAGAACCAATCATAGTTAATAAACGAACAAAATTGTATAAAACTGAATAATAAGTGATCCATGTCCTAAATATCACTTAAGAAATAATAATTCATTGTAATACTATGATTACAATGCTCTAACACCCGCCTATAATCTAGCATTACATCAGAAAAACTGAAAGAAAAACTCTAATAAATAATCATTAAAAATAATATGACACGGTGTAAACATTATTTGACAAACAGCAAGGAAATAACAATTCATGAAATTTAGCTTAATTTTAATTTTATATCTATATATGTTTCATTCTACCATAATTGCTCGCATTACCGATACTTTTTATGCATGACGGACTATCCTCAAAAATAACAAAGTTATTAATATTTACGATTTCACAAACAATGTTTTTAAACCGCAACAGGTCTCGCAAACATTTAGTTAAGGCAATAAACTTCAGCTTCAGTTGACGATAATACAACTGATTTTTATTATTATTAAATTCCTCTCTCACTCTCTATATATATATCTTGTTCAAATTTTCAATCGTTAATAAAATATTTTTTATTCATCCATTCAAGTTCAAATAATTTTTTTTAACTTGTAGTGGATGACACTTGATGTTAATACAGTTTTTTTCAAATATTAATTCATTCATTAAATTTAATTAATTAATTTTAGTTTTAAATCGGAGAAAAAAATTCCTCCCATTGTTTTCATAAATGAAATGAAAGATTTATCTCAAATGAGTGATGCCACAAAAATAAAATACCGCAACGATGATTATAAAATAATGTTCAATAAAGATAACGTGGGACATTAATACTGCACGGGTTTATTTTATATATTTATGATTAAAAAGTAGGAATTGACTTTTAAAAAAAAATTATATTACTTGTTTGTTTATTACAACACCATAGAACAAGTATGTTACAGAACATCAAAATATAACCTCATAGTGATTTCCGATTATTTGTGTTTGCTCCCTCCCACCCCCCCCCCCCCTCCCAAATCGCATCAACATGCATGCCTAATTTATGATCAGAATTCTGTTTTTCTTATAAACACGTTTTAAAGACAAAGTTCCTATTAAATATCTTAAGATTTTCTTTAATGCAATCCTTGCCACTTCAGGTAGGATTTTCCTGCATTTCACTCAAACAACAGTTAACGGAATACAAACTATCGGGTCGTGAAATATGCGCTATATACAATAAACAACCTACAAGTTCGCAGTATGGATCATTAAATGGTTTTCCATTTTGGAAATTAGATGCAGTGATGGACTTAGGAGAAATAGGAATATCACTCGGTTTACATTCTAACATATTAAACTTACTTAATAACAATTTAATTATATAAGACTCTGGATTCATTGTTAAACTATCAAGCTTGAATTTCAATAGAATAGCTAGAAATTCTGAAACACGTTCTGACTTTGACATATGAAACTCTTTAGGCAGTAAGGAAATGGCCACATTAGTTTTATTTATATCTGAACCTGCTACTAACATATCATCTAAAGGGCAGTAATTATTTTATGACCATTACTGTAACGAATAAAAATACAAGGTTCATTATCAAGAAATTTAAGATTTAATTTTGAAACAAATTCAAGAAAACTTTCAAACCATTGTCGTGCACTGTTAAAAATTTGCAGCAAACTGTCCAGTCATTTGACCGTTTTTATAGAAAACGGTTTCGTAACCGTAATTTAACTCTATTGTGACCATATTATTGCCTATATTATGGTCAGAATAGAGTTCAATTACAGTTATATTACTATTTTCTGTAAAAACGGTCAAATGACTGGACAGTTTGATGCAAATTTTTAACAGTGTGGGGCTTGTTTTAGACTCTATAAGCTTCTTTTAAACTTACATTTTAGTCCACTTTTATCATCATAGCCTTGTAGCTGCTCCATAAAAACAAGTTCATTTAACTTACCATTCAGGAAAGCTGTTTTACATCCAATACAAATGCATGTAGATCTTCATTTTGCATCACAACATGCACTAAACGTAAAGCTGGCATATTTGTTACAGGGGAAAAGTTTTACTAGTCTAGTCCTTTTTTTTCCTTGAAGCCACGAGCTACAAGGTGCGCTTTATATCGTCCATCTCTTCTGATGGTAAAACTGAGACGCGCCGTCAGGTACGTCAACCACCGTACCCAAATTCTGGAGAACTTTACGAGCTACTTGAGATACTTGCTACTACTTGCTTCCCCACTTGCTCGCCAACCCCCGTTCAGACACCGTAGGCTCTAAAAACACACTAATTTTCTGTGGTTTAAGAAGATTACGGAAGATTGACTTATAATTAAATGGCCAGTGGCTTTCTTCTGTAATCGGGTTGCCATTAATTTCCCTTTGACTGCAGGATATTTCGGTCCGAAAGGACGCTGTTGCGAGAGCTGACGGCTGTTTTCGTGAATGGTTAAGTGAGATCAAATACACATTTCAGAATCATCTTGTACAAAATGGTTAAGTAACAAATGTCGCTGTCTTCTGGACTTTTATAACGTTTAAAAGAAAAGTTTTCTTTTAGGCGCTATACGAATATCGCTTTTAATACGTTTTAATTATATCGTTTTAAATATGACGTAATTTTCACCATTAAATGTCTTTCGCAAATAATAATTTAATAATTTAAAATTTTTATTTCTCTTTTAAATTTCCACAAGTGATAAATCGTCAAATATTCTTTATAGTTAAAACTGTATACAGTATTGATTTCAGGGGGTGGCCCGGGAGGACCTACCGGGGTCTTCGAGATGGCGCTGTGTGCTCTTTTTACCTAACGTTACGGTAAAAAAAGCAAGCAGCGCCATCTCGGAGGCCCCGGACATATCCCCGGGGCATAGAAATGCCCCATGGAAGATTTGTGATTTTATGCTTAATAATAATCTAGAAGTGCATTCCCATCCCCGGAATTCCACAATATCCCTCCTGTAGCTTCAAAAATCCCAACCGGATGAAACTGTCTGAATTCAACATTGATTATATACGAGTTCCCACAACAACAATGAAGTTAATTATGCACCAAACCACCCTCACTAAGATAAGCCTGAGGGCTGTCAAACTGCAATAATAAAATATTTCAAACAGTGAAAAGCAGAAAAAAAAGAGTAACATACACTGGTGTGCAAAACACAAGCAACAAACACAAAATGCTAATTTCTGAACACGTGAGTATTCAAAAAGAAATTCTATAAAAAGCAAGTGTAGAAAAGAGGTACTACCCTAACAGCACGGCCAGTCGATGTGAAGTCCCCTTGACGTCACACACGGTTAGAAATGTCACAATCGCTACGGTGAATCAAAATATGTGATATTTCACTGTCTCATTATTACTCTCAAATGATTGTTAACACTGAAAAGTCACTATGACTGTCGCTTTGTGATGGGTCACCAGGTGACATTACAATGAAGTCACCTTGTGATTCTCAAGTCACTGTCAGTTGAAGATTGAACTTTGAAGTCATTGTGAGCATTGCATTGTGATGAGTCGCCAAATAATGTCACAATGAAGTCGCATGGTGACTTTCCGGTGATCGACACTCTAATTGTGAAGTCATCATTGCACTCTTTTTTGAAAAGTCACCAGATGATTTCATTTTCTGTCACTTGAGAACTTGTCACAGAACAGCTATCATGATGACTTTACAATGGAGTGTCAAAATGACAGTCACATGAGAGTCACAAGATGACTTCATTATAAAGTCACCTGGTGACTCGTCAAAAATCAGCAGTCATGGTGACTGTTCAGTGGAGTGACCAAATGAGAGTTAAAATGAGACAAATGAAAGGTATCACATTTCTGTTCATTGTAGTGACTGTGACAATTGTGACCATTTGTGATGTCAAGAAGACTTCACATCGACTGTCTGTGCTGTTAGGGTAGTACCTATTTTCTAAACTTGCTATTTATAGAATTTTCTTTTGAGTACTCATGTGTTCAGAAATTAACATTTTGTGTTTATTGCTTAAGTTTTGCACACTAGTGTATATATATATATATTTTAATTGCGTTTTTATTTACATCTGATGTTACAATATGTTAACCCACCCTCACCCCCTGTCACACTGTGTTACACTTTGTGAACCCCATCTCCTCCCCTCTTATAAAGAGTAAAGTAATAAATTGGTGATTCCAAAATAAAGAAAAATTACTTAAAAAAGAAAAGAAAAAAAGAAATTGGGGGGGTTAGCCAACCTACGCAATTTTCTAAAAGTGCATTGCTCACAAATGAACACATTGCGGATTTCACATGCATTACTTGGCCTTTCCCTTATTATTACGCGAGTTGAATGAATGCAAAACTTCTTTCCCATTCAGCTAACGACGGAATTCTGCGTAGCAAAAGTTTCATTCAATTTATTGAAATGTTTTCACGAGGCGAATCACAGCTTTTGGTTCCTTCGGAACGAAAATTATTCTTTTCTTTAAATTCGGATACAAAATGTATCTTTCATGATTTATACAGAAGCAAGGCACTTAGCATTTCTCTTTTAATTTTTTGCTCAATGTTTTGAGAATTTAAAAAGGCATTTAAAAAAAATCACATTTTACATCTAAACCTTTTCAAACCTGTATTTTTTAAGGTGGTCTGGAAAACAAAATTTGTTTTTTATAATTATCCTTATAATTTATAAATATTTTTCCTACTTTTAAATGTACGTTTATATATAGATACAGGGTGCTTCACAGGGTATATAAAAATACAACATGGAATAACTTTTGAACGGAAAAAGATTTTTATTTCACAATTTCAGGATTTACACATGAGAATAAAGGAAATTAAAAGATGAGGTTCTCAAAATGTTGGCCATCTCAGGAGACAACAAAACGAAACCTCTGCTCGAAAATTGCAAAACCTGCTTGAGTTGGTCTGTTGGAATCGACCTTTATCACACTTGTTATCGCTGTTTTCAGCTCTTCTATGGTTTTTGGTCAATCTCTGTAGATTTTATCTTTAACATAGCTACATAAAAAGACGTCTAGTGGTGATAAGTCAGGGCTACAGGGAGGCCAAAAAAGTCCATAGCCAAAGCGATCCGGGAAGCCGCTTGCGGTGACACGGTTGTGACAGTGACTTCTGAGCAAGTCCAGGACGTATCCTGTTGAATGAGGAGGAGCTCCATCCTGCTGAAACCATGTGTCTTGGATCTAGAGTTCGTGGTAGACATCAGTAGTGCTCTTAACATTCTTGAAAATGGCTTTGGACTATTTTTAAAGGCACTAGACCATTTTCTGAGTGTCTCGGCTGGTCTCTTGTCACAAAGATAAAACATTTTAACTAAAAAAACACGCTCTTCGATTGAATATCGGTACAAAATATTTTTCGACAGTAACAAGAGTCTGTAAATAAGTTTCCTTTGTGTCTCTGCGCCTGCGTACACAATTTCATGTCACTAGCTCCACCCGTTGAAGAGTTATTCAACCAAAAGTTTCGCTATACCCTGTGAAACACACGGTATTACTTTTCAAATTTAAATTCTTTAAAATTATATTTTTAAATTGATTTTTAAAAATTATTAACATTAACCATATTTAAAAATTCATTTAAAAATTGCTATAAATGGTGAAATGTTTTAGTGATTAATCGCTGGCATGCAGCTATTGGGTAATCTAAGAAAATATATTAAATGTAAAAAAAATCTATGGAGTTTTCAATTAAAAACGATTTTCATCTACATCCTGTACACCGGGTACATCGAGTATATTTAACCCGGGTAGAACGGGTTGGATAGTCTGATTTTTAAAGAAAAGAAGGCTTTTTTTCATCGATACCTTTTACTAGGAGAATCATATTACGTATTTTACAAATATTATCTCAAAACAAAAGAATTCTGAAGACAATTTAATCAACATATAACAGAAAATATTTGAACGAAATCTCATAACTTTATCTTTCATAGAAATTGAGATATATCGATATAAATGTGACGGTAAAGTACATTCTGAGAGGAATGGATACAGTCGAAACCTCTTAATTGCATAAACCTCATAAATGCACAAAATATGAAAACCAGATTTTCACCAATCTATATTATAAAGGACAAATTTGTCCCTGTGTAACGCTGACGTCATTTTGCGTCACTTGGCGATGAAATTTTGGTTTTGCGATTTTTGCTGCTGCAAAATTTTTCCATTATATAGGGAAAAAAATCTGCTTTCAAATGCAATTTGTTTGAAAACTGTATCACAATTGACTCGTTTATTATAGCCTTTAAGTTAAATTTCAAGCAGATTTTATTTTTTTTTTAATCTATCTCTATAACTTGCAGACAATTACAAAATATGAATCCGTTTGCACTTTCAACAATATAAAAAGTTCATCATTTGTTTCCTTTTAACATTCCATAACGAAATTAAAACTTCATTAAGCAAGCAATAAAATAGTATAAATAAAAGCACAAATTTAACAGATATGTAAATAAAATAAGCGCTTAAAACTGTTGAAATTATCAGAATTTTAAAAAAAGCTGCTGAAGATAACGAAATTTTTAGGGATTTCTTCGGCTTTAAATTTCTGGCACGAAGCCAATACAAAATTATCACTTTTAATAAATTTCAAAATTTTATTTGAATATATAATTGACATATTTAATATAAAAATGCTCTTTGGTGTTGTTAGGGGACAATCTAAATATATATACCATATTAAATGTAAAAAATCTATTAGAGTTTTAAATTTAAAAAAATGGGGCGGGGGATGCCCTACTATACTTAATGTTATATACTTAAACTGACATAACTGCACAAACCACATAATTGCACAACATTTTTACTTTACAGACACATAGTGTGAGGACGGAAAGTATTGTAATCATGATTTTGTGTGTAAGTAAATACGATAACTTCCAAACGGTACTATCCGATTGAGCTCCCATTGGGCGAATAGGTTATAGACCCTTATATCGCAAGAACTGTATTAATTTTCGCAAAAATCGTCGAACGCATTAAGTATGTTATCCTTTTGTAAACCAATTTCAAAAACCATTTTGCGACCGATTCAAATAGAGAAAATAAACAAAGAAATGTCTTATTGGTTGTTTTCACTTTTCTTCTTAATTTTCGTGCTACAGGTACCGTTCAAACGCTTTTTACGTTTTTTCACTATGAAGATAACATTCCAATAAAAAAAAAAGTAGGTGTTGCCATTTGAAAATTTCGAAATTTTGTCACTGTAACCGTAATTGTTTGAATTTAACTGCTGTTTTTCATATGACTCTTGAGCGCATACCCAGGGGCGTAGCTACAGATTTTTTTTTTTTTGGAGGGGGGGAGGAATTCAAAAATTTCCCAACTTGAAACAAAATGCTATAATTTCCATCTCAAATGATATGTGCAATGTGTCTATGTCGATAACGATATTCATGCGTAAAAAGATCCCATCCCCTCCAAAATAAATAAATAAATAAATACTGAAACGAAAAACATAAAAATTCTAATTATTGGTTCATTTAATAAAAGTTTAAATACACCTTTTTCTATGAATATAGACATACAAGGACATATCAATAAGTAACGCACATAATGTAAAAAAAGAAAAAGAAAACAACAATTAATATGACAATATGAAACAGAAAATGAAATACTTTTTCACAACTTCCATGCATATTGAGGCATTTGTCCCAACGATGGATCAGTTTGAAAATCCTGGTCTCATAGAACTCCGTCGGCTGCGAAAAGAGCCACCTTCGCACGGCCCGTTTGAGTTTGTCGTCAGAGTCAAACTTTTTACTGCCGAGGAACTTCTTCATGGGTCCAAACATATGGAAATTGGACGACAACGTTCGTGTGTCCCAGTTCGTGAAAAATTGCAGGGATAAGGTTGGAAAGTTTTGGAGCACCCGCCATAAAGCCCGGACCTGGCACCCTCCAATTTCCATCTGTTTTACTCTGACGATGAACTCAAACGGGCCATGTGAAGATGGGTCTTCTCACAGCCGACGGAGTTCTATGAGATCGAGATTTTCAAACTGATCCATCGTTGGGACAAATGCCTTCACATGCATCGAAGTCACGTGGGAAAGTAATAAATGTGTAACACTTTCATTTCTGTTTCATATTGTCATTAATTGTTTTTTTCTTTTTCTTTTCTTATATTACGTGCGTTACTTATTGATATGCCCTCGTAAAAATATAAAATACCCATTTGCAAAATGAAGAGTACACTAGAATCCCGGTTATCCGAAAATCGGCTTAGCCGAAAGATCTTAAAACTCTTTTTTTTTAAATATGAAAAATTCTATTTTATTATAAGCATGCTGTTTATGAAATAAATAAACAGCGTCAACTTACTTATTTGGATTATTGCGTAAATGCAGGCATTTTATTGCATAGACACATTCAACACTAATTTTTTTACAAAGTATGTTGTGATTTTTTGTTTTTATGCTGCCTTATCATGCTACCTTTTAAACAACAACACATCTGACGCTGTTGCATTTCACTGCACCATCAATATATTGAAGTGCCAGAGTATCAACTCTCTTCAACGCGTTGATCTCTTCACTTCATGCTTATAAAAACCCGTCTGCGCTTTAAAGTATTACATATTATAAAGTAGTAAAGATTGCTTTTTTGTTTGTTTGTAGGGGGTAATCTCTCGAACTACTAAAGCGATTTCAAAAGTGATGGTGGCAAATTGATTGTGACAGTCCCTGTTCCAACATAGGCTATATTTTATGTCGATGCCACTATCCCCCAGGGGGTGCAGGAGCGAAAAACGCTCTAAAATTTCGATTTTTGTTTATACTAAAGGTGTTAGAAACATGAAATTTGGCATGGTAGTTACTTATAAGATGTAAATGCTCTCTGAGAACAAATTCTAATAAAATTCGAAATTTAAAAGGTTGAGATGAGCGAAAAACGTTCTAAAAATATTCTAAATTACAATTTCTATGGAATCTCTGAAACTACAGAACCATTTTCAAAAGTGATGGTGGCAAATTGATGGTGACAGTATCTGCTCCAACATAGGCTATATTTTATGTCGGTGCCACTACCACCAGGGGGGTGCAGGAGCGAAAAAGTTTTAAAATTGATTTTTTTTATACTGAAGGTGTTATAAACATGAAATTTGGCATGGTAGTTACTTACAAGATGTAAATGCTCTCTAAGAACAAATTTTAAAAAAATTCGAAATTTAAAAGGATGAGATGAGCGAAAAGCATTCTTAAAACATTCTAAATTACAATTTCCGTGGAATCTACAGAACCATTTTCAAAACTGATGGCAACAGTCCCTGCTGTAACATAGGCTATATTTTATATCGGTGACACTACCACAGGAGGGGGGGGGGTTGAAAAAGCTAAAAACGTTGCAAAATTTCGATTTTTTATCGACATTAGTGTGGTTTAATTAGTAATTTCAGAATTATCTGTGGCAGTAAAATTTCCTCTAATGGAAATAGGCCAACGAATACCACTTGGCAATTTTCAAGAATTACGCGAGCAAAGCCGCGGGTTTTGCTAGTCGTAAATAAAGTTTGGAGGAAATTAAAACACGTGTAAATAGAAAAACGAAATAGCTCAGAATATGAATTCTTGCTTCAACTGCAAGCACAAACGCGTTACCTGACTGTGGGGAAGTGAGAAAGGTGAGTAGTGTCTGTCATTTGGTAGAATAAAATTCGAAAGACTCCTGGTTATCCGAAAATTTCTATGGACCCCGGTCAACCGAAAATCCTTTGGTCCCATGCTTTTCGGATAACCGGGGTTTTACTGTATATGAAATAAGGTAGAGCAAAATGTGACATGGAGAAATTAATGCTAGTGAACTTACATTTTGCCTTTTTGTCGCTTAACATTAATTCTTCTGGTCTTCAAAGAAGCCCACCCAATGATAACATCGTCCAGTTTGATAAAATCCCCTATTTCACTTTCACATTTTAAAAGCATTAGGCTGTTACGTCTGTCATCGCTCATAGTAGTTCGCAATACATATTTTATAATTTTTAATTGATTAAAGGTTCTTTTTTCGAACTGAAGCCTGGAATAGATCTTTAGGTGTTCCAAATTCCTGCACAGAAACTCTATTCCCATTGTGAAGGGTTCTTTCATGCTGAGATTTATAGTTATTATTAAATACAACTATACAGGCACAACACTGAACTTTATACCTTTTTGGTTTCCTATTTCATAAATATGTAAATAAAAAAACAAGACTAAGATATATTTCCGCACACAAATTAAAGGAACCAAAGACTTTTGTATTCACATTTCCTCATTATAACGTTTTTCTTCACAGTACAGTTTTACAAAAAAATTTTCTGGTTAAAACTTGTCAGATCTTGTCCAGCTGCATTTCAAAGCAGGTGGCTACTAGAAATGAGACGAACTCGGAATCATTCTTTCCGAAACTGAAAATTTTATTTATTCGCACAAAGAAATAAATGAAAAGAACTTTTTTTTTCTGAAAAATTACTTGTTCCATTTCAAATTATTTTAATGCTATTTGAGATTAGAATGAAGTGAAAACAGAAATCGTGTTTTTATTTTCTAGTATTAAAATAAAATGTTATTTTAAAAGAAAATTTGTGATATTTGCAGATTAATGTCTGGCATTGACGGTGACGACCAAAGCCTTTGTATAACTGCTCTAGCGATGACCTGTTAATATGGCGCCACTCGGAAGAGATATGAATAATTTGTTGTTCCATTTTTGTTTCTGAAAGTTGGATATTTTTTAATTGGAACGTTTATTTATTTATTTTTAGAGATCTAACGCGAAAAGAATATTTTATTTTGTTTTTAGTCAACCAGCATTAGTTTAAGGTTTGCAATTTTTTTTTCTGCTAGCTATCATGTACGAGTCATAATCGCCCTTCATATGAAAGTAATGTCAATGAATCTTAATAAGAAACACTCACATTATTTTGAAAATTTTCGGAAAAGACCAAAGTAGTTTTGGAGAAAATAAAAGAGGTGGCTTAGAGTTAGTTGTGTATGGACCGGAGTAGAGAAATTGAGGTATGGTATTTTCGTAGAATCGAGAAACACAATAACAGATTGAGTCTGGATGCTTTCTTGTTTACTCTTTTTGCACTCAGAAACGCAGCAATCAAAACAATAAAAATTACATATTTTTGTACTATTATTTTTAAAAGAGAAAAGTCGTTCAAAAATCTAAAATTTCCCAAATCTAAGCTCAAATTTCCCAAATTCACATACATTGGGGAGGGGGGAGTTCCCCCCATACGGCACCATGGCGACACCTCTGCGAATACCTCAAAATATTTTAAACCATTCATTCAGTTTCTGTGAACGATATGATAGTTAGGGACTTATATATCGAGATAATTTTTATTATAATAACCCTGTATAACAAACGCAATACATTACGTCTAATAAAAAAAAAAAAAAAGTGAAGATATAGGTAAGTATGTATAGGGTGATGTATAGGTAAGCAACTTTGTGAAATAACAGTGTTTTGTTAAGTGTGTTGAGAGCGACTTGGGGGAGAGTCATCAACATAACAATCATCCATTTATGTAAAGTTGTAATTAAATATGAAGGTTCGGGATATTTCATGCACTAGTTTCTGAGCAAAGTAGACATTCCCTCATCCAATGTCCTATATTTTTTTAAATAATCCCCACCACTATTTTCAAAATATAATATTCACAATATTCTTCTATTGCACATTTTAAAGAAATTTACCATGAAATTTATAGTTTGAAAATAGTGGTATCAAATATATAAAAAAATATAGGACGCTGCGACCCCTGCCCCATCCCACCACGGAAAAAAAAAAAAAAGTATATATATGTTAAATATGAATTACTTGTTTTGAATACTGATGGTAGATGGCAGCACCAAAACAATCTATTTTGAAAAAAAATGTATCAGATGGAAGAACCAAGATTATTTTAATTATGGACATACAATTAAAATTTTAATACGTAATAAAGCTAATTTTGCATTAAGCTATGAAAGTTACATAGCTAAATCAATGCGAAATTAACTTAGTTTATGCTACGTTAGTACATTTTATTTTGATGCCAATTAAATTTTTGTGTATCACGCCAATTAAATTTTTGTACGGGCCAGGCCTGGAAATAAACACCTTCTGCATCTTTAATCCACTACAGCCATCTCCATTAAGATGGAAGGCCAAGGCACTACACTTGAGAATACTGCGACCTATGTTATACCTAGACCAACATATGATCCTAAATTAACCTAAATTAGGATCGTATGTTGGTCTAGGTTATACACAGCCGATTCATGACTTCTAATCTAAAACATCACACGGAGTGGAAACACAGCCACAGCGCCCTCTAGAGGTGGCTGTGTAATCCACAGGATTTTTTGTGCAATGTCATGCGCGCGCGGTATTTCTAAGCGGGGATTCCCCTTGGCTGAGAAAGTTTGTAAACAGCACAGCCAAAACAAGCCTGAGGTTTTAGATATACGTGGAGATTGGTCGGAGCCTGGTGAGCGTAGTTTTTCCAGCTCTACTTGTGATTTAAATTTCGGGTTTGAAGTTAGTTATTTTGGTAGTGGTAGTTGTAGAATACATTAATAGTCGGGATATAGTGTATTTTTATTTGTTTACATTGTTGTCAATACTGGTGATATTGATAGGTGGACTTTGAAACGGGCGGTGGGCCTCAGTTTCCCTTCCACAGCAATGGCGGGGTCTGAGTTCAAGATAAAAGAGAGTCCTGTCATTGACAGAGAGGAATATAAGAAATATAATTGGAATGATGGTAGAACAGCAGAGGAACAAATATCCATAATATCGGAATTGAAAGAATATGTGATAATTACGGAATGCGAACACGGAAATTTTCAGAAATTAAATCCTATGCAGGTGAAACAAGAGATAAAAAAAACATTCGACAGGCACAGTGGTATCGACACATTTCGATATACCCGCAATAACAAATTACTCATAACTACCAAGAGTTATGAATGTGCGAAGGAAATTGTCACGAAAAAAAAAATATTTGATAGACAGGTCAAGCACAATCTCATGAATGAGAACATCACTACTAGATTCCTCATTTTCCGAATTGATGTGGACATTACACCGAAAGAAATACAGGAAGAGCTTGAAGAAGAAAATGAACTTGTAGTTCAAAATGTGAAGCGTTTTTTGACACGAAAAGAAGGTCTAATGGTTCCTACTGGAATAGTACTGATCACAATTTACGGACATACTATTCCAGAATATGTGAAAATGTTCTATATCAGGCAGAAGTGTAAACTGTTCGTAGACCGACCGAGGAGGTGCAACATATGTCAAAGTTACACTCACGGGTCAAATAAATGCACATATGGTAAAAAATGTAAACGGTGCAGTAAATCTCATCCTGAACTAAACTGTACTGAATTAGAAATTCAGTGTGCAAATTGCGGACAAGAACACGAAGCAGATGATAGCGAATGTGTCGAGAGGAAGAAGGAAGCAGAGATCTTAAAAATGAAAAGCGAAAATCATATTACACTGGCAGAAGCACGCAGACAATACAACTTGAAAACATTGAACAGCTACGCGGCAAAAACTAAACAACATGTTGTGAATGACACGGTGGAGGAAAATATGCATAAATTGGCCATAATGATAGAAGAGAAATTTGAAAAAATGATGCAGGTAGTTATGCATCTATGGGGTGTAGTTGAATATGTGGTTCAGAAGAGTGATTTAGTTCAGACAAGCGATACTCAAAAAGCTACAGTATCGGAAGATAATGCCAAAGAGCCGACCGAGACTTCCAAGATTATTAAAAGAGATGTCATGACAGAACTCTACAATGTCTTGAAGAATAAAAAGTTTAAAAAAAGTGATCATAGTTCGCTCAGTGGAAAAATCCAGATTCAAGATTCCCAGGACAATGATGATATGATTACAGATGTGGGATAAGAATATGTATGCTTGCGGTGCGGAAAGTTTATGTGTGTTATGTTGTAATTATTATGGACTGTCATATGCTGGATTTTTTGTGTTAGTGTGCTTTATTGGGGTAAGTGTTTGTTGTTTCATTTCTTGTATTTTTTGGTGGTTAGTTGTTTTCTTGTTTTGTCGAGTTGTGTTGTATGGACACTTTTTTGATACAATGGAATATTAGAGGTATACGGGCCAACTTACCCTGGCTTCATACTGGGTTATTTCGCAAGAGTGTGGTCTGGGCGTTTCAAGAGTCTCTGCTCAAGAATAAGCATCAAGTTTTTTTAGGGATAGGAACATTTTTCGTGCTGATCGGACAGGAAATTTAGGGAGAGGGGGTGGAGGTTTATTTTTAGCAGTCCACAAGAAAATTCCTGTGACAACTATTAACCTGCCTAATATTGACCGGGATCATGAGGTGCAAGGGATTAAAATTTGGTTTAAAAAGAGGTGGATTGCCATCATAAATATTTACGCTCCTAAAGGATTCGGGGCTACGAATTGGTTGGATAACATAAAAGATATGATTGGTGATAATTATTTAATTATCGGTGATTTTAATATTAATTTTCTCAACTGGCAGACTAATCCGAAAGGTCAAAAAATGTTTAATCTTGTTAACTGGATTAATCGGAATGATGTAGTGCTCCTGAATACGGACCAGATAACGAGATTTTCTGGCGGTGGTAGTGGATCTCTCCTAGATTTGAGTATGGTGTCGAGTAGGTTAGCTGGGGAGTGTAATGCGGTAGTTCATCCGGATCCGATGGGCTCTGATCACTATCCCATTGTGATTCAGGTATCGACTAGTGGTTTTGAGGTCAGGAGAGATTTTTTGACTCTGGTTAATTGGGATCGTGTTGGTTCGGCGGTGGCTGGTGTTGGTGAACATGAATATGAGGATGATTTGGATAAGTGGACAAAAATGATTACCCAGACTATAGAAAATTGTAAGGAGCGGATTCCGATTAGTAGTGGGAATCTTCCGCCGTAGTGGGGAGTGGTGACTCGTCGGCTGTTGGCGTTGAAACGATACTATTATCGGAAAGCGATTCGGGAGTGCCAGCTAGATTCATGGGTTAAATACAAGCTGTACAATGCTAAACTTAGAAAAAAAATAAAAAAGGACAAAAAAAATTTTTGTGATACAGTGGCCAGAGAGGCTGGTAGGGGGCCAAAAATTTTCAAAATCATTCGTGGCATCAAGAGAAAAAACGAGGGGGAGGTGAACACGGATTTTTGCTTCCCGAATTGCCCGCCTGACGCAACTTTCCAAGCGAATGCCATATCAATAATTTTTCAAAACAGTCCGGTGGTACAGGGTATTCCAATCGACTTTTCGGGAAATGATGGAATGGACCTTAAATTCACAATGGAGCAGTTACAAAACACAATCAGTAAGGGCAAATCCACAACCCCTGGTATTGATGGCATAAAGATGAGTTTTTTTAAAAAACTGAAAATTAGGACGTTGGCTACTCTCCTAGATATGTACAATACAATTTTGGAGAAAAAGAAGATCCCAGAGGTTTGGAAAGAGGTGATCATGCTGCCCTATAAAGAAACCTGGCAAAAGTAGGAATGATGTTCGGGGTTATAGACCAATAGCGTTAACAGTCACCAGCAAAAAAATTTTTGAGAAAATGATCCTGGACAATTTACTTAATTGGTGCATGGAAAAGAAGATTTTCCATAGGAATCATTACGGATTTATCCCATTTAAGGACTGTGAGGCTGCGGCATACAAAATTTATAGAGATATCAGTAGGGCTAGGCACTCAAAGCGGAAAGGTTATTTGGTGGCATTAGACATCAAAGGGGCCTACGACAATGTCTGGTGGGATGGATTGCTTTTCAAATTAAAAAAGCTGGGCCTTGGTGGTGATCTTTGTGTTCTGATTCGGAATCTGGTTCAAGAGCTTAGGATTCGGGTGAAATGGAGGGGTTCGCTGTCTGCTCCATTCCAGTACCACAGGGGTCTTTTACAGGGAAGTCCTCTCTCCCCTTTACTGTTTGCAATTTATCTAGTGGATATTTTCGAAATCTTTGATTCTTGTATACAATGTGTAGTTTATGCGGATGACATTTTTCTTTATGGTTTTCATGATGACGTGGTTTGGTTCAAAGGAATCTTACAGGAGAACATTGCCAGGGTGATTCAATGGCTTCAGGCTTGGAACTTGGAGGTAAATCCCAGCAAATGTCAAATCATCAAGGTTGGTAGGTGGAGGGAGGTTGAGGAAAATCATTTACAGGTGCGTGGTCAGGAGGTGGAATTTTCCAATTCCCTTAGAGTTTTAGGGGTTTATTTCAATCGCCAGGGGAACTTAAAAGATCATATTGCCATGTTAAGGGAAAAAACTAGCAAGCGGCTGAATTTGATAAAAGTTATTGCAGGGATGAGTTGGGGTGCGGAGACTAAACACTTACTGCGTATAACAAGGAGTATGATGGGAGTTCTGTTAGAAGGAAATCCTCGGATTCTAACGCATGCGAATAAAACGGAAGGTCGGCAACTCCAGGTCATCCATAACATGGCTTTACGGTGGGCTAGCGGCTTGCCTAAGTGGTGCCCAATTCCGGTCTTATTACAGGAAAGTGGGGTGTGGAGGTGTGGACAGAGGATTGAGTATCTTGCTACCAAACGGTCTATTTCAGAAGTTAAATACCAGGATCATACGGAAATGCTTTCGACTGACTTGCTCTACCGGGAACTCAATACACTCAGCAGGTATGGCACGGACATTAATGAGGTGGTAAATTATAAGTGGAGGACGAAAATCAGTGACCATTGTCGGATAGTGATCAATACATGGGCATTTCAAAATAAAGACTTTCCGGACGAGGTGATCCAGAATTCCTTCCATAACTTTGCTCAAACGTATAAAAACACGGCCACGTTCATTGCAACTGATGCTTCAAAAGATACTCAAAGGACTACAATTGGGATGATGAATCAGACGACAGGTAGTCAGTTGGCCTTTCAGATTCCGCATATCAATACGATCTTCACGGCTGAAGCCATGGCTTTATTGGTTGCAGTTAAATTTTATACGGTGGACAGTGGGGAATATATGTTTTTCACGGATGCTAAAAGCGTTCTACAGGCCCTACAAAAGGTTAATCGTAAATCAGTCGGTATAATCACACAATTGAGAGAAGAGATTAATAGGAAAAGCAATGAGCAGTATAACATGCATTTCATCTGGGTTCCTGGGCATAAAGGGATTGAGATAAATGAGTGTGCGGACAACTTGGCTAGGAATGGTCCTTTCAGCAACGTAAGCATTCCGTGGTTTTCGGCTGAAGATTGGATGATGAAGGTAAGGAATAATAAACAGAAAGAATCTGAATGGGAGTGGGAGCAATATCTGAATAACTGTACCGGTCGTTGTTGGGATTATGGTAGCATAGGGCATCCGCATCAATCATTACAGAGGAAAAGTGGTGTTATATTTGCACGGTTTTTAACGAAGACTATTCTAACACAGGCTCGGCGTAAGAGGTTTCTTGGTAGAGGGGTATCGACGTGTAACCTTTGTGGATTAGAAGATCAAACTGAGGAGCATTTGGTGTTGCGATGTAAGAGGTTTTCGGGGTTGCGCGATACAGTGTTTCGTAAGCTGCAGGTTTTGAGCAATACTTCGTACGAGGATCTTTTTGGAGTGACTGGGCGTAAAGGCGGAGAACATATAGTTTTGTTATCTCAGTTGTTGGATGCGATTTATGAACAGTGTCCGAGTTGGATTGATGGTGCTGGATAGGGGTTTATCAGGTTTTGTTTGGAGTGTTTGGCGGTCGTTGGTTGCTGTTTTTTTTCGGATTGTTTCACCTCTGGTAGGAGCTGGATATTTGCGGAGTAAGACAGCTATATAGTAATAAAAAGCTGCTCACCAGGCCCTCGGGCCACATCAACAACAACAACAACAACAAAACAAGCCTTGGTAGTAATCAGAGTATTTCTTCCAGTGGGTAGTTTAAAAGCTTTTCTAGATATAAACGATTACTGGATGAATAATTTTATCGTCATCATATAAGACTGTTATTAATCGGAAATTTTATTCCTCCTAGTAAGTTAAAAAAAAAATTAATCTTAAAATTGTTTCGAAACATTATCAGTGTTTTTACATAATTTAAAATGACTTGCAGGGATTTAGAGAAACCTTTTTCGGAATTGTGTGTTATTTCTGAGGAAGAGAAAACTTTTAAAGGTGCCATAAAATGGCATATACCTGAACCTGTAATCCAGCAACATTTTGGAAAGATTACCATGTATCAATCCAGAGACATAAAATATGCAGAGATTGAGAGCAATTGGTTTTCAATCGGTTCGCCTTCATATTGTTCATTTTATATCAGTGCTTATCAGAGTTCATACCGTGTTAGGGAATGGGGTTGTGGATGTATAAATGAAAAAGACGTTTATGTATCTATTATTTTTAACAGAAAACTTCCCGATTGTGCATGGGTTAAAGGTGAAATATACTTTGATGCACTGTGTTGTTATGATAAACATAAAACATTTAGTGTTAGTGCAAAAGATTTTGACAAAAAAATTGAATTCACTAATGATCATTTTTTTAGTCGATTTTCAGAACGTAAACTAAGTAGTTATTTTCCTGCCGACCGTGGTGTCACCATCTGTTGTTCAATGAAAATAAGTATGAGGGAAGTAAAGTGTTCATTTGATAAGGAAAAGATTGGCTACGGTGAAAGCAGAGATTACGACTCGAGCAAAGAAACTATCAAGCACGATGCCTTCTCCGATGTGAAAATCGGCTTTGTTTATCGTTTATTTGAGACACATAAAACTGTACTTGCACAAATACCTTATTTTCAAGACCTGTTCGATGCTAATGAATCCAAACAATATTTTGAACTCTCGAAAATCTTTAAACAGCCCTGTATCTTTAAACACATACTCACCTTCCTATATTCAAGGGATATTCCTTATTTACATTTTGAATTAGCTTGTGAATTATATATTGTGGCCAGTGATCTAAAAATTTCTGATCTGAAATGTCTGTGTTCTTCATATTTAGGTGCTAACCTAACTGAAACCAACGTATTTATAATTCTGAAACTATCAGACAAATATGAAGATATTGCTTTAAAGAAAGAGTGCTTAATATATATTAAAAAAGCTGATGTTGAAACATTAGCTGAAAAAGCAATTATTCTATAATAACTTAAACGAATGTTGAGTGGTTTTATGCTTTGAAACTTGAAACAAACTGACAATGTTTTTTTTTTTTATTGTTGGTTATATGGAAAACTTATTTAATAAGCTACTTTGTAACAAAGTCTACTACAAATTCTTATTTTTCTAACTTTGATAGAGTTATGCATTCAAATATTTTGTAATATGTGTTTTTTTATGCTTTTATGTTGGTTATAAAATAAAATTGGTAATATAATATTTCTTATTTAGATTTGTGATTATGTTAAATTTAATAGAGCTATGCTAAGTTACCTATTTCATGGGAATTTTTTCTGACGAAAACTTGTCAGATCTTGTTGTCCAACTGCATTTCAAAGCAGGTGGCTACTAGAAATGAGATGGACTCTGAATCATTCTTTCTGAAACTGAAAATTTTATTTATTCGCACAAAGAAATAAATAAAAAGAACTTTTTTTTTTTCTGAAAAATTACTTGTTCCATTTCAAATTATTTTAATGCTATTTGAGATTAGAATGAAGTGAAAACAGAAATCGTGTTTTTATTTTCAAGTATTAAAATAAAATGTTATTTTAAAAGAAAATTTGTGATATTTGCATATTAATGTCTGACATTGATGGTGACGACTGAAGCCTTTGTATAACTGCTCTGGCGATGACCTGTTAATATGGCGAAACTCAGAAAAGATATGAATAATCTGTTGTTCAATTTTCGTTTCTGACAGTTGGATATTTTTTTAATTGGAACATTTATTTATTTATTTTGAGAGATCTAACGCGAAAAGAATATTTTCTTTTGTTTTTAGTCAACCAGGATTAGTTTAAGGTTTGCAATTTTTTTTTCTGCTAGCTATCATGTACGAGTCATAATCTCCCTTCATATGAAAGTAATGTCAATGAATCTTAATAAGAAACACTCACGTTATTTTGAAAATTTTCGGAAAAGACCAAAGTTTTGGAGGAAATAAAGGAGGTGGATTAGAGTTAGTTGTGGATGGACAGGAGTAGAGAAATTGAGGTATGGTATTTTCGTAGAACCGAGAAACACAATAACAGATTGAGTCTGGATGCTTTCTTGTTTACTGTTTTTGCACTCAGAAACGCTGTAATCAAAACAATAAAAATTACATATTTTTGTACTATTATTTTTAAAAGAGAAAAGTCGTTCAAAAATCTAAAATTTCCCAAATCTAAGCTCAAATTTTCCAACTTCACATACATTGGAGGGGGGGGGGGGAAGCTGCCCCTATGGCGACACCTCTGCGAATACCTCAAAATATTTTAAACCATTCATTCAGTTTCAGTGAACGATATGATAGTTAGGGGCTCATATATCGAGATCGTTTTTTTTATAATAACCCTGTATAACAAACGCTATACGTTACGTCTAAAAAAAAAAACGTGAAGAAATATAGGTAAGCAACTTTGTGAAATAACAGTGTTTTGTTAAGTGTGTTGAGAGCGACTTGGGGGGAGAGTCATCAACATAACAACCATCCATTTATGTAAAGTTGTAGCTAAATATGAAGGTTCAGGATATTTCATGCACTAGTTCCTGAGCAAAGTAGCCATTTCCTCATTCCACCACGGAAAAAAAAAGTAAATGTTAAATATGAATTACTTGTTTTGAATACTGATGGTAGATGGCAGCACCAAAACAGTCTATTTTGAAAAAAATGTATCAGATGGAAGAACCAAAATTCTTTTAATTATAGACATAAAATTAAAAACTTAATACGTAATAAAGCTAATTTTGCATTAAGCTATGAAAGTTACATAGTTAAATCAATGCGAAATTAACTTAGTTTATGCTACGCTAGTCAATTTTTGAAATCAGTATTTATGTACGTAATCGCCTAAGTGGTCATTAATATTTTCGTTATTCTGTACTCAACGAATTTCGAACATAATCTGAAAATAAAATCTATGTATAAGTGTGCTTTTTGAATAAGTTTAATTGTAGGATGATTTTGCTTGAGAAATATCGGCATGTTTTGTAGAAAGTCATTCGGGTCAGGTCAGACTGGACCGCGCCAATTAAATTTTTGTACGGACGAGGCAGAATTTTTAGCTTTTATAATTATACCGGGCCGGGCTAATAATTTTTTTTATATTGCCCTGCCCGGGTCAAACTTTTAGCTTTTATACCGGACCAATAAATTTTTTGTACGCATCGGACCGGGCCCGGAAATTTCTGACCCTATTCTTTGGAGTCTTTGATCAATCAAAACCTTGCGCAGTGTTATGCGCGCGCAGTATTATTTCTAAACGGGGAATTCCCCTTTTCTGGGAAAGTATGTAAACAAAAACCATGGTAATAGAATCTATTTATATCTCCATGACAAAAACAAACGGCAAAGCCAAAAAGATACTTGTCAGCGTATTCCTTCCAGTGGATAGTTTAAAAGCTTTTCAAGATATAAACGATCACTGGATGAATAATTTTATTGTCATCTTATGTGTCTGTTATTAATCGGAAATTCTATTCCTTCTAGTAAGTTAAAAAAAAAATTAAATCTTAAAATTGTTTCGAAACATTATCGGTGTTTTTAAATAATTTGAAATGAGTAGCAGAGAAGATTTAGAGAAACCTTTATCGGAATTGTGTGTTATATCTGAAGAAGAGAAAGCTTTTAAAGGTGCCATAAAATGGCATATTCCTAAACCTGAAATCAGGCAATATTTTGCAAAACGTGCAGCGATTGAGAGCAATTGGTTTTCAATCGGTTCGCCTTCATATTGTTCTTTTTATATCCGTGTTCATCCGAGTTCATACGGTGTAAGGGAATCGGTTGGTACATTTATAAACGGGTACAAAAAAGACTTTTGTGTATCTATTATTTTTGACAGAAAACTTCCCGATTGTGCATGGGTTAAAGGTGAAATATACTTTGCTGGGCTGTGTTATTATGAAAAACACAAAACATTTAGTGTTAGTGCAAAACATTTTGCCAAAGAAATTGAATTTACTAATGATGATTTTTTTGGTCTTCTTTCAGAAGCTTATTTTCTTAAATGCGACGATCATGGTGATGGTGTCACTATCCATTGTTCAATGAAAATCAGTATAAGGGAGGTAAAATGCGCATTCGATAAGGAAAATATTGGCTATGGTGAAAGCAGAGATTATGACTGGAGCAAAGAGACTGTTAAGAAGCGCGATTCTTCTTTCTTCTATGTGAGCGGCTATGACTCAAGCAAAGAAACCGTTAAGCGTGATTCTTTCATTGATGTGAAAATCCGTATTTGTCATCATTTATTTGAGACACATAAAACTGTACTTGCACAAATACCGTATTTTCAAGAGTTGTTCGATGCTGATGAATCCAAACAATATTTTGAACTGTCGAATATTGAGCCCAATATCTTTAATCATATACTCACCTTCCTATATTCAAGGGATATTCCTTACTTACATTTTAAATTAGCTTGTGAATTATACATTGTGGCCAGTGATCTAAAAATTTCTGATCTGAAATGTCTGTGTTCTTCACATTTGGGTGCTAACCTAACTGAAATCAATGTATGTATGATTCTGAAACTATCAAGCAAATATGAAGATATTGCTTTAAAGAAAGAGTGCTTCAAATTTATTAAAAAAGCTGATGTTGAAACATTAGCTAAAAAGGCAATTATTCTATAGTGTACCTTAAATAAATGTTGAGTGGTGTTATGCTTTGAAACTTGAAACAAACTTGCAATGTATTTTGATTGTTGGTTGTATGAAAAACTTATTATTTAACTAGTAAATCTGCAGATCAGGAGCCTCAATGTCAGCTCTGCAAGTCATTGTTTATTAATCACGCTTTGCATAATATTTAATACGATACAATCCACAATTTGTTTTAATTTTTAATATTTATAAGCATAAAAGATTTTTCAAAGCTTAAGGAAATTTTAAAAGTGTCCCATTAAATATGGTTTTATGCAATGATATTCACAGGAACTGCTTATTCTTGTAATTTTGGAAAAATGAAAAGCGCATTTCTTCAGGGGAGGCAGAGCCCCTCTGACTCCCCCCCCCCCCCCCTCCCACCTTTTCCACTTTAATTTTATGTTCTCAATTTCCGGTAATTGTGTTATTTCAGAATTTGATTACATGGATTTTTACTACTTTAATTTCTTTAGATTAACCATCTTCTTGTATGAGAGATTTTATCCTATTTTTAAAAGAATACCAACTTTTCAACCACGAAACATCCACATCTGTTGCAGAAATTGAATAAATTCTCATGAAAAAAAATTCAATAGAATTCTAAAAATCTCTCGAAAATAAAGTATTTTGCTAAAAAAAATATTGCGGCATTGCTTGAATTTTATTATTTTGATATGATTTGAAATTGAAATACAATTACTAGCAACTAATAAATTAAAGAGGAAAGTAAAAATAAATGCTTTTTAAAATATGAAAATAAAATGTTTTATATTTTTCAAACAGATACAAAAAAATTTCCAATAATTTAAACAATTTTAAATTCTAATAAATGGTACTGGCAAATTTTCAAAGCTATTGGATATATTTAAGAACTCCTTATCAAAAAGTTAACATCCATAAATTTAAGTTTAAATCCATTATTCAAATTTGTCATTCTCATTCCAGTTAACAATGAAATGGAAAAATCATCTGCATTCCCATAGGAAAGCATTATGATATCAAAAGAAATGTTCTATATTTTTTGAACAAATGAACCAAATTTAACCAAAAACTATACAGCTGAATCCGGGTACCTCACCAACATACCTACCAAAAATCAATGTAATCAAACAGTTTTTGCTGCAGTTATTGCGTAACAGACAAACAGAAACCAAAAACATTTTTTGTCTCAAAGTCATTTATACATTTATAAGCATATAAGATTTATCAAAACTTCTGGAAATTTTAGAAGTATCACATTAAACACAATTTTATGCAATATGATAAACTACTTATTATTGTATTTTTTCAGAATAAGAATTCATTCCTTCAGGGGAGCTCCGCCTCCCTGAACCCCCCAGTTGTCACTTTAATTTTATGTTCTCAATTTTCAGTAATTGTGTTATTTCATTATTCGAGTATATGTCTGAATAGGGTGCCAATGACTTTAATCAGATGATTTAAATTAGTGATTAAATCATGATTTAAAAAAATCATTGATTTAAATCAACTGATTTTTTTTTTTTTTTAAATCAAATTTTCTAAATGTTTAAAATGACATAAAAAATAAAATCTAAGATGAACATAATTTGGAAAGTTTCTATGGATATTTTACCTTATGAATAAACAAAAAAAAGCTTTGAATAAATGTTTCTAAACTTAAATCCTTAGGCTTGTAAAAAAAATAAGTACAATAAGTTTGTAGAAAGCAAGTTTTTATTGGGCATTAAAAGCATTTTATTTAAAAATGATATTTAAGTCTAATATGATTTGCAATGTCATAATTTCTTTTAAATAATCAAATTATTCCTTCTTTTACATAAAATAAGAATATCAAGTATAATAAATTTCTACTAGTAAAAGAATGAAAAGACAGTTCCTTATTTTTGCAATAATAAATTTATAGCAAATTAGAACTAAATAAGAAGGAGATCTGCTCAACGGCCATTGTCAGGGTTGGCAAGTTTTTGACAGTGTGACGGTTTTATCCGGTTTTAACCATGGTTTTAACCGTCATGTCAAAAACCCCTTTTTGACACAATTTTTGACAAAGACTGTCAAAAACCTCAAACTGAGTCCAAAAACTGTTTAAAGTTATTTTTACAACATTAAATTTACAATTTTTCATAATTTTTAGTGTTAGACCCATGGGTTAACTTTTTGATAGTTTTAGACAATAAAAACCACATATCCTGTATAAAACCAGGGTCGATCCAGGAAAAAGTTGGGACCGTTTCTAGGATCCCCTTAACAAAAATTGATTAAATAAAGCAGCTCCCTTCATAAAATCCCTCTTAATAAAATAGGTCCCTTCACAAAATTCTATTCCATAAAAACATACTCTCCATGGATTATTTTTATTTTGTTAGGTTTTAAAATGTATAATTTACAAAGAAAACAAGTTTACAAGAAAGGAAAACTTTAGCAGAAGGATTTAAAGAAGTTATTATTATTAAATGCTTGGTTTGAATTTGAGCAGTTGGATGAATTTGAGCAGCTTTCATCTTTCATTACAAAATGTTAATTTTAACAAAAATATAATAAAGGATCAGGGTCCATAAGCCGTGTTTTTGGCCCATGAAATAAGACTAAGACTCGATTTTGCTATACTGACTTAATTATTTCACTTTTTAATATTAGAAGGTTTATCCTGTACGATTACAGCAATAGTTTTTGCATTTTGTTCGGATTTATATGACTTACACAAGTTCAAAGTTCATATTATTCATACTTTTTGATGAAAAATGTGCAATTTCTCCTAATTTTACCTCAATTATTTATATGGGCGCAATCGTGCAACACTTTCTTCTTTACATATATTATAAAATACATCAAAATGTACAATATATATAAAAACAAGTGTTGCAAAGCTTTGCTCACAGTAAAATATTAAAAAATATATTAAAAATTGAGAGATTGCACATTTTTCATCAAAAACTACAAATAATACGAACTTTGAGCTTGTGTAAGCTATATAAATCCGAACAAAATGCAAAAAATATTGTTGAAATCATACTGGATAAACCTTCTAATATTAAAAAGTGATCAGTATAACAAAATCAAATTTTAGTCTTATTTCATGGGGCAAAAGCACGGCTTTTGGACCCTGATCCTTTCACAAAATAGGCCCCAAGAAAAAAAAAATCTTTATCGACCCTTGAAAACTCAAAACAGGATTTTGGTTTAACAAGTTGTTTAGAAAATAGTAAATAATTGTAAGCTATAAATATAGAATAAAAAATAATTAAAAGTATTGTTACATTAACCCAATAAGGACGGAATTATTTTTTTTCTTTTTAAAATGCAAACATTAAATTTCATACCAATTTTTTAAAAAACAAACTTTTGTCTCCTTTTATTAAGGAGTTTTCTCTCATCCACCAAGGAGAATATTTCTCTTAAAAATACCGGTATCCAAACAAAAAAATGTTTGGCAGCTATGACAATTGAGAAATAATTTGAACTGTGATATATAATTTTAATACACCTTAATTATAGCATAACTAAATAAAAATTATTTATATAACATATAAATTATTATTTAATCAGTTTTTAGCTTGATTTAATATAAAATATCTCTAATGATTGCTAAAAAAATGTGTAAAAGGTTCTTGACACTTTTCGACAGTTCTTGACACTTTTCGACAGTTTTTGACACTTTTCGACAGTTTTTGACACTTTTCGACAGGTTTTTGACATGTCATGTCAAAAACCACTTTTTGACGTCAAAAACCCAACCCATTGTAAAACAATTTTTAAGAGAAAAATATCTAATTGGTATAAAAATGTTAAGCAAAGCAACAGTTTCTTCAGTAGAGGTGTAATAATTTATTTATTTCTATTTTTTTCACTTTTAAACTCTTATATACACTAAATAAAGGGTAATGATTTAAAATGGTACAATCCTTTTTTTTTCTTTTTTAATTAAAAATGCTAAATGCTAATAATCCCCACTGACTTGTAACAATGCTGCTATTTAATATTTTGAGAATTTCAAATGTAACTGGATATTCTTATATTTACTCCGTATCTATGTATGAATGAGTAACTCATTTTCATAATTTTTTTATCGTACACATACATGTGTGTGAGTTTAGATTTAGGCGATTAACAGTACAAATGCAAAACAAGTTGCAAATAATATTTGTTTCTTTTGTTATTTGTACTACTAACTAATGAAATTACTTATTTGCTGTTTTTATTCATTTTGTAAGTATTTACTTGTTCCCTCTAAACCATCTTTTTTTAAGGGTGCAACACCCTACCCTTATTAAATTGGCAAAATGCATTCTGCTTTTTAAAAAAAATAGTGAAATTCATCTTTAATTGTACCCAGAATTTTCTTGTAAAAAATTCTCCATACCACAGTATTTCTAAATCCGTGTGCCCAAAAACTTGCAAAAATATTGTACTTTATTTACAAAACAGGAAGTTATTAAATCACGTTGTAAATAAATTATATTTTCGTAATTCATAAAAATCATTAACAATTAATGTCACTTTATTTATCATATTAAAAAATTATATACTTTTTACCCTTATATCGTTACTAAACATATTACTAATATACTTCATCATGAAATAATGCCTTTGTGGGAACTAGCTAAAGGACAAAATTAGCACTAGCCACTGAGCCACTAAATGAAAAAAAGTGGCTATTAAAAATTTGTCTGTCAGCGGCCACCTTATGGCCACTTTCCTACAAAGAAACAGTAATTTTTTTTTGCATTTCATCCAGGATTCTACTTTTGCTAGTTGAAATATGTTAATAATAACATATTTATTTGGGCTATTTAATCATATATATTATTTCTCCTGTCAACATACCTTTTTCTCAGAAAATACGAAACGCAGAACGACGAATGAGATGGCATATGAAAGGATTTTGAACTAGCTTCGGACATAGCACACTTAACAATTCGTTAAAACATGTTTTTGATTAAAATTTGCTGAAAATTAAAAATTAAATCGGCATTGTTTTCATAAAAGAAATGAAAGGTTTTCTTCAAAGTATCGTTGCCACAAAAATAAAATACCTCAGCAATTATTATAAAAAACACCGCACGGGTTTATTTTATATTTATGATTAAAAAGCGAAATTGAAATGTTTAGATTTATATTTCTATGTCCCATGTTTTCCCGAAGCAGATGACGTCATCCTCTAATGCAGTTAAAATACGATTGTTATTTTTTTTTTTCTCGTGCGAGCATTTTGCAATCTTGGATCCGTTTTTACTGTAACTTTGATGGAATAAATTAGATGATATTCTAGCTTGACTAAAAACTAAATGTTGTTTGCAGATATTTTTATCCTTACTTTTTCTTTAGATGTTTAAACCTGCATCTAAGAAATATTACATATTGATAAAAAATGGTACTTCTCTATTATCCCGTCGACCACTTTTCATAACAAAAAACTATCGCCAAATAAACGGGAGAACATTGCCATTGGAATATCAAAATAAATAAATAAATAAAATATAAGAATTTAAGGACACAATTGTTATTTTAATGAATGAAATAACTAATAAATCAGTAAAACATAATGAAAAATACACGCAAATGTCGCGTTAAAAACCACTTGATGACGTAACAAACACGTATAATGCTTCTGATATCAAGTAAATGGGACTGCATTTTTGCCGTTTAATCTTACAGTTTGGCGATAGTTTTTTGTTATTAAAAGTGGTCGACGGGATAATAGAGCAGTACCAAAAATATATTAGATTTCAGTGTGAAATCCTCGCACGGGCCCGCTGGTTTTAGATTAATACTAATTGAAATTTTAACCAAAGTTTACTGTTTAGAACTTATAAATAAAAAAGTGCCCACTAGTTTGTAGAAAGTGGCTACTACTGCTGGCCACTAATGAAACTTCCCAGTTTTGTCCTTTAGAACTAGCACTGCGCCCCTTTTTCTTTGTAGACTGAATACTAAATTATTAATTATCATTTTAGTAATTGAGGCATCAAAATTTATTTTATTTTCCTAATAAGATTGTTCATTATTTAATAATTATTAATTTTAAGCAGTGTTGACATTTTAATATTGAAGTAGTTATTAATAATTTTAATAAATATAAATATCAATTAGTATTTAATATAGTTTTACATAACTATTACAAAGTATTAATGCACATAACATTATTGTATGCAACTAACTATTGAAATTATTAATTTGCAGTTTTTATAATTTCTGTAATTACTAACTAATAATTATAATTTTATTAATTAATGAATAAAAACATAGATAAAGTTACTATCAAGAGGGTTATTTGTTTTGGAAAGCTGAAATTCTTGGTAGCTATTCTGTATTTTAACGCAGGGAAAAAAATCATAAAAATCGGATTTAAATTTTAAAAAATCTGACTTTTAAAAAAAAATTTTTTACATCCTATGTCTGAATGCATTTACTATTATAATTTCATTAGATCAACCATCTCCTTGTACAGGAGATGTTATCCTATCCTTAAAAGAATACGTATTTTTCAACCACTAAACATCATGATATGTTGCTGAAATTGAATTAAATTTCGTGTATTAAATATACTTATACAAAATGTAAATTCCTCTTATGATAATTATATCCAATTTACACATTCAATTTACACAATATATAATGTTTTTATAATTTTCGTTTGAAAAACTGATTTGCTAATCTTTCTTTAGTAATTAAAATAAATCCTTATCTATTTCATTAGAAAAAGTATATTAAAAACTAAAATCAGCTATTTTGTTAATAAAATTTTGCATCAAAGTAATGTGATTTACTTGAATTTTCTTTTTTTTATATTCTTTGAAATACAGTTGCTAGGCAACCTTTTAATAGAGAAAAAAGAGAATTGCATTGAACTCCAATGCAATTCTCTTTTTTCTCTCTATTATTAAAAGGTTGCCTAGCAACTGTATTTCAAAGAATATAAAAAAAAAGAAAATTCAAGTAAATCACATTACTTTGATGCAAAATTTTATTAACAAAATAGCTGATTTTAGTTTTTAATATACTTTTTCTAATGAAATAGATAAGGATTTATTTTAATTACTAAAGAAAGATTAGCAAATCAGTTTTTCAAACATTGGACATTTTTGCAAAAAATTAAAATGTTTTATACATCTCTTTAATTTATGCATAAAATTTCCTAATAATTTATACAATTAATTTTGAAATTCTAAGAAATTATTGGCACATTTTAAAGCGAGTGGATTAATTTAGTATCTATAATTTAACATATCAATTATCCCAAAGCATCATTTTCCTTTCGACGAATATTAAAATTAAAAAATCTTCTGAAAAGCATTATGCAGAGCCCCAGACAGTTTCAGAAGGGTGTTGCACCCTGCCTGCCCTTTGGTTTACAAAATAGCACCTTCTTGCCCCTCATGAAAATAATTAGCATCCTTCTTGCCCCCTCAGTAAAATAATTAGCACTCTTCTTGCCCATCAGTAAAAAAAGTGCCCTTTCTCCTTTTTGCATTAAAAAATTTGCTTTCATAGTAAAAAATTGACTCAATGTTGCCCTGACTTTTAAATATCAAAAGTGGCTTTAAAAACCAAAAGAATACCTTTAACAATTAAAAAAAAGTGCCTTTAAGAATCCGAAAAGTTTCCTCAACAATCCAAAAAGTGTCCACAAGAATCTAAAAAATGCCCTTAAGAATAAAAAAATGCCCTTTTCTCACCAGCAGCACCCTGCCCTTTTTTAAACCTGGGGGAAACTCTGCATTATGACTTAAAAGAAAATATTCTATATTTTTCGAACTAATGAACCAAAAACTATACATCTAATTCCGGTTACCTCACCAACATACTTACCAAAAATCAACCTAATCGAACTATTTTTGCGGCAGTTATCGCAGAACAAAGAAACAGACAGAAATGAAAAACTTTTTGGGTCTCAACAGTAAGCCTCAACTGACATTTCGGCAACAAGCTATTTTCTAACAACGTGTACAACAAATTCTTTTTTTTCTAACTTTGATAGAGTTATGTATGTATTCAAATATTTTGTGACAGTTTTTGCTTTTGTGCTTCAATATATTATCAAACCTTTTCTATTGATTAGAAAAATAAAATTAAAATTGATAATAAAATATTTCTTATTTAAATTTATGATTACTTTTTGTTAAATTTAATATAGAGTTATGCTTAGTTATTTCATTAACTATCTTTTAAAAGTTTCAATATATTTCATTTTTACTTGATACTATAATCAAACAAGGTTTGCAATTTCTTTTTTTTTTTTTTTTTTTTAATGGAAAAGCCTTTTTTAACCAAGATATTCATAAAAAATGCAGGCTTTATTGAGTTTTTTTCTTTTTTTACGAAGCTCTTAAATTTTGATTCCTATATAACATCCACTCTATATGTGTTGGTGCAAAACAATGCCATAAATTACATTCACTTGTAAACTGTATTTTTCCTAATAATATCTATATTATAAAAATGCATATCACATAACCATACAAAACGAATACGGGTGGAATCATCAGTCAGCAGACATTTTTTTTCTTGAAGAAGAATATATATATATATACATATATATTTATGGAAAGAATGATCAAAATTATTCATATTTTGTGAGAAAACCTATAAACAAATATTTATATTTCTTGAGATATCACCTTTTAAATATTTCAAACTTATCTCTTTTCTATAAGAAACGTTCAATCTTTAAAAATGAACGAAATTTATTTTTTAAAGTTTATAACTTCTTAAAATGACTCAATATCTGTAAAAAAATGTTTATAGCATATTAAAAATGCATTTTCACATCTGTATTTATTATTATTCATAAAAGTTGAGTACTTACCAAGATGTAACTAGAATCTAAGCGAAACTAAAGATGATTCACATGCCAAAACTATACCATGGTGATAATCACTCACAAAGTAAGTACCACAGCAATGCCCTTTTTCAGCACTCTCTCACACCAAAAAATAATTTGTTTGCATAAAGTAAAATATGCAGTTGTCAGATTCAATGACGATAATTATGGAAGAATCCCTTATTTTTAATTGTCTATCTTGTTTAAAAATGTCAGCCATTTTTTATGATAAAGGCAAAATAAAAATGCTCTAGAGTCCCTGTATCAGGTCCAACTCTAAAGGAATTATTTCTGATTATTTTGAGTTTGAAATCTTTAAGTGTCTGCCATTTTGAAACAATTCAGATCAAGCTGGCCAACGAACTCAATTGAGATCTTGGTAAGCCCACTACATATGCTCAGTCAAATTGGTTTATAAATATCTATATATATAAATCAACATTTGAATGGAGGATGGTTTTAGGATCTCATCTGGGAGTTATGATCGATGACAATGTACCGAGAAATTTTCTGGAATTGGTTATGATAATTCTTAAAAAGTATGGTTTGTTGTGGCAGAAATCTTGTTTAATTCAAAGTACGCTACTGATACAAAATGGTTGAGAAATGCTGATCTAGAATAAAGCAAATCTTACCTGAATTCAAAATGACTTCCTGTCAACCTAAAATCTTGAAATTTTTCACAAAGGAAGATTTTATAATACATGTAAAAGAAGAAATAAAAAAAATCGTTAATTCATAATAATTTTACGTGAAATCTCATAAATTTCTGTAATCAGGATTAATGCCAAGTTCCTCCATAAACAGATTAATTTTATGAGTTTTATTGAACGTGGTTTCTTGTAAATTTTCTATCATTGTTGTAACCATTGTTCCAACCCTCATACACTTAAAACTACATACTCATATTCATCAGTGTCAAATTCTCATCAAGTTTGGCGATACTTGATAAAATATAAAAAAATTCGCCAAAACAATAAATGAAACCAACTTGATGATAGCTGACAAATTTTTTAAAATTCTCATTCATATTCCAAATTGATGAAATCTGAGAATATTTCTATAATCAGGTTCCAGACTAGCTTCATGTGTTTCTGTAAACTTAGCTGAATTCTTAAAAACAAGGAATAAGGAAGCTATCTTTTCCTCCCGGTATACGCTGGAAAAACTTTTTATAATTCTAGCCTATCAGGAAGTGAGTGAAAAATTTATTACAAAATTTCATCTTTGCATACAGAAACCAAGTTAAGTTAAACAAAAGAGTGTAATAAAATAAATTACAGCTTTAGGATACACCAATTACAAGAAGCATCAAGAGTCCTGCATCAGGTTGGGTAACTTGATTTTACCCAAACCCAACCCACGAGTCAGGTCAGGTTGATAATTTTTATCATAGCAGGTCATGCTGGCTTTTAATGTTTCAAAAGAAATTCCTATACTGATTTTTCAAAAGAAAGTCCTATACATTTTTTAAATGAAAAAAATAAAAATAGAAAAAGGTGTACATGTGTTCATTTTTCAAATGCAACAAAACTATATATTTGAGTGTACATTCATTTTTATGCATAAAAGATAAAATTGGTATTAGAGCTATAATTGTACACTACTTTTCCATAATTTTATTAAAGTATAGATTAATATATTATCATTTTGGGTTCAGGTTTTAAAATTTCGGATTTGGGTGGAAGTTGTCGAGTTTTGGGTTAACAAATTTTTTTTGTCGAGTTCAGGTCAGGTAAAACCCACTGTATGCTCTAGACATTGCATTAACCACTGAGTTATGGGACATTTTATTATCTGATCTAAAATAAATGTTTATGAAAAGTCAATGTTTATGAGTTTTCAGCAAGGAAAAGTTTTTATGTTTCATTTTCTTTCACAAACTTTTGAAGGTAATGATTCTGCAAAATTATCAAAACATTTAGAATCCTCAATATTTACCCCTTTCATGCAACATACTGATGGCAGATTGAAAGTTTTACCCTGACCTATTTAAATTTAGACAAATAAGGGAGATGTTTTCTCCAATTATCTATCCCAAATATTTAAGTAATTAAGGCACAAGGGTAAAAAAAAAGTTCTATAACTTGTTAAGGGAGCTTCCTATATTCTTTTCACACCCATCCTCCTACATTTGTGACAACTTTCTTACTTTACTTATCAACAATTTCTACTTATTTCAGCTTTTGATTTTTCTAGAATCTATCGAAAACACAGACAATTTTCATTGTGGGTATAAATTCAACCAGGTGCTCATTTTAATGTTAGGGGGACTTGGTACTAGAGGTCTGCATGGGATCGGGCCAATTTTCATTCACGAGATTCAGCCAAGCCAGACTTCTTTTTTCCAGGCCAAGGCAGGCCTGGACTTTCATGGTTCTTAGAGGCCTTCACGGGCCAAAATTTTCAGGCCCAGTCCAGACACAGCCCATATGTAGATCATTGGCCTGGTCCACAGAAAAATCAATAAAATGATGCCTGTATTATTAAATGGCTATTATTCTACATTTAATTTAAAAAAAAAAAAAAAAAAAGAATAGTACATACATTTCTAGACAAAAAAAATAAAGTACAGTAAAAATCTGCAAAACAGAACCTGTCTTAAACAGAAAAATGTCTTGATACATGCAAAAATAATATAATACATTTACTACAGATGATGTACCTCCTAAGAATGGAATCTTTCTATAACAAATTTTTCTTTTCTACCGATTTTTCTTATACTGAATCTTTATTTGATTGTAATTGTCTACGTAATTTTTTTTAATCTGTGTTTATATACGTAATTGTGTAAATGGAATTAATATTGTTGATATTTTGTATTCCATGCATTTCGAACATAATCGGAAATGTGCTTTTTGAATAATTTTAATTTTAGGATAATATTGCTTTAGAAATATCGGCATGTTTTGTAAAAATTCAGTTAATCTGGGTTCGGGCTGAACCATTAGCTTTTATACCGGACCGGGATTTAGCTGAGATTTTACCTTTTATACCAGGTCAGGTCGATTTTTTAATTTTTATACCAGGCAGGGGCAAACAATTTTTTGTACAAGTTGGACCAGGCTCGGGCCTGGAAATTTCGACCCATGGAGACCACTACCTAGTACCCTTTACTTGGTGAAAACATCAATATTCCAATTTTTTGCTTAAAATGTATTTAGACATCCCTAGTATATTCTGACGAAGATATGTAAAGACATGATGATTATTAAATATGTGAAAAATACTTTTTACTGCATCCATTTCCCTTTTGAATATATCAGAGTTGTAATCTTTAAATTAATTTTTTTTTTAGTTGAGCGTTTTTTTACATTATGCTATGCTTAAGATGTTTCAACAGATATGTAAGAAATGACACATACACACGTATATATTATATAATCAAAAAGATATAATCAGTAGAATTAAGGACAGATTTTCCAATAAAAGGTATATATATATAAATGAAGGAATTAGTGTTTTTCACTCAATTTTAGCATAGATAAGGATTTTTTTTTTCCTTCTTAAACTGATGAGTTTATTAGAAAGTCAATTCCTAATGTTATGAAATATATTCCAGTGAATATAATGAAAAAAGTATAGATTAAAAAAGAGAAAAGTTTTTAAAATTTCTTTAATTTTTTACAAACTCTAGCCATAATATCATTTTTTGGAGTAAAAATTATTTTCTTTAACAATTTCATTTTATATGTTAAGAAGGTACAGAAAAAGGCACTGGTAAAAATTAAAATCCAAAAGAGTACATTCTGTACAGAGTTCCTTAAAAAGAAAGAAAAAAAAAAGAGAGAGAAAGGAGACATATCCATGTAAAGCAGAATATATGCTAACCTTGTTAGGCTCAAGTTACCATATGTACACTATATGGCCAAAAGTCCCCAGACACTTTTGATAGATGTTTTTTATCTAGAGAAATACTTGACACATTTTTCTTTAACTTCAGTAATATAAAGAACATGTTTGACCTCATATTTCTCAGCAAAGATTTAAACATCAGGGCAATTAGGAGAACAACAAGAAATTCAATTAAAAAAAGTAAGAATTGTGTTCACCCTGTACAATAGAAGGCTCAAAATGGTCTGTAGCTGTACCGCATAACTTTGTGGATCTTGTAAAACATTAGCACGTATATTGATGGAAATATAAAGGTTTCTTTAAAAAATTCAAGAAATTTCTGCATGTTTTTTGTTTATAGCATATAGAATTTTCGACAAGATTTAACGTCACTTTCAGGAAACTTGACACAGTACAGTAGAAACAATATGCTATAGTTAAATTATAAATATATTAAATATTTGATACAATATGGACATTTATATGAAATAATTTTTAACTATGTGTGCAAAAACAACCACAAATTTGATTTTGCATAATTTAGTAGTCAACTATATAAGGGTATTCATAGAAAAAGGCCAGTTGAATATCGTGAAAATTCATAAACATCTTTCTAAAAGCAGCTAGATGATAATGGATTTTTCCACAAATTGTCAATTTTTATTTTTTAACTTCCAACAAAGTAGTTAGTATTTAGCACATGTCCAAGCATAGTTTTAGACAGATGCTTAGATTTAGATTTTTTTTTTGTTGTTGTTGTTGAAACAGGCTCATTCAGGTGATTCTTTGAAGAACTAAAGCATAAATAAACTAGTTGGATGTGCCAATCCCAAAACTGTCTTCCATCTCACACAAGTTTCACATACACTAAAAACGAATCAGCACTAATTTATATCAAGGTCTAACTGAAACTAAAGTTTTATTAAATTCTGTGCATTAATTTTTGAGATATGGCTATCGCTAAAATCGTGTAAATTCTGAAAAATGCAGCATAGCAATGCCACCTGTTGGGAAATTTAGACCAAAACCTAATCAACAACAACTTATGACAACATCTAACTGAATCTCAAGTTGGATGAAAATCCATGCATTAGTACTTGAGATACAGTTATCGTGAAAATCATGAAAAAAGTAGCATAGCAGCGCTACCTGTTGGGCTATTTACACCAAAACGTAATCAGAATCTATTTATGTCAAGTTCTAACAGAATCTGAGGTTTGATGAAATTTCATGCATCAGTTCTTGAGCTATAACTATTGTAAAAATCATGAAAAAAAGTGGTATAGCAACGCCACCTGTTGGAATAAATACACCAAAATGTAATCAGCGACTATTTATGTGAAGGTCTAACTGAATCTGAAGTTTGATGAAAATAAGTGCATTAGTTCTTGAGATAGAGTTATTGTGTAGATCGTGAAAAATGCAGTATAGCAGCGCCACCTATTGGGCGATTTTCACCAAAATCTAATCAGCACCAATCTATATCAGGAACTAACTGAATATATAATTTCATTAAATTTTGTGCATGAGTTCTTGAGATAGAGCACCCACAAAATTTTTGTCACATACAGACACACAGACAGACATTTTCTAAAAACAGTATCTTGTTCAGGACTTTCTAAAACATATAAATCCATCGAAAACCAGAAGTCGAAAATTTTCATGAATCTAATACTGTCTTCTTGTAACAATAGAAGAAAGTAAAAATGAAAAAAAAAAAAAGATTGTGGAAAATACCTCATTTTCTAGCTACATTTAGAAAGCTACTGAAAATTAAGTTCACTATATTGCCAATATCAAGATATTCGACTGGCTTTTCTATATGAGTGGCTCTATATAGTTGATGACTAAATTATGCAAAATCAAATTTGTTATCAATTGCACATGCACAGTTAAAAATTATTTCATACAAATGTCCATATTTCATTAAATATTTAATAGATTTATAATCTAACTGTGTAGTGTATTTTTTCGACTGTACTTTGTCAAATTTCCTAAAAGTGCCGTTAAATTTAGTTGAAAAACTGCGTGCTCTCTCTCTCTCTCTCTACATATATATATACAGGGGAGAGGAATTTTCAGAAAATCTTACCAGTCAAGATGCAACATAACAGTTAAAAATTGTTAGGGCAAAATGTACACAACTATTAATTACTATTATTACAATGCATTTTCATATTTTTTCTATAAAATTAAAAAATTATATACAACAGAGGAAAGCTTACTATAGGAAAGAACTTAGTACAATTTTACATCAGAGTAATTTGTTAAGTTGCAACATACAGCTAATTAGTTTAAAAAATACAGTTTTTAACATATCTTCTATAGCCTGCATTTTTTTTAATCCACTCACCAGTGGCGAGTAAAATAATGTATTTCCTCACCCCTGTATATATAAATACAGAAATTTCTTGAATTTTTTAAAGAAACCTTTTATATCTCATAAGTAAAATTTAAAATCTTCATCAAGAGCCAATCAAGATGCTCTAGCATCTTAGAATATGCAATGTTGGTGTCGCTGCCAGACGTCAGCATGGGCCAAAATATTCAGGTTTGGCCCGGACGAAAGCTAACTTGGATCAACCTGTGTAAAAATCAATCGAATAAAGTCTGACGCAACTAAACTTTTATAAAAGATGACGATCATTTTTAGACACCGTCACTTTATAGTTAAAATTTTTTAACAGAATATTGCATACATTTTCAATGCAAAAATTTTAAAGTTTAGAATATTACAGATTCTTATGTCTACAAGCCATGGAATAACAATATTACACATAACTTAGACAAATATAAATAAATTGATGATTGAAGGAAAAAAAAAACTGATGTAATTCTAATAGAAATAAAATGGTGGTTAAAGGAAATCAGAATTTTAAAATCCTATAATAATAAAAAGTTCTACATTAAAAAAAAATATTTTTCTGTAATTGATTAAAGCAAAATAAATTTCAATATCACAATATACAACTTTCTAAAAATTTCATTAAAAATTTGAAGAATAAGAAGAAAAGTAAGCTGGGTCCAGTTAAGTCAAAATGTTAAAATAATAATAATAATGATCCCCAAACAATTATATATATATATATATATATATTATTTTTGGGGGATTATTATTATTTTTTTTTAACATATATAACACTTATATATGTATATAAGTACAGCATACACTGAACTCAGGTTTTAGGCGAGCCCAAACAGACCTCTGGTCTCTGATAATACAATTGCTCATTAAAGTAATTACAAAATGGGTAATGTATATATATATATATATATATTTAAAATAAATTACATTTTAAACATAGTAAACTCAAGTCAACACTTATTGAATTTGAGTTTCTTTTTATGCTTTATTTTTCAATTTTATTATTATTGAGTTGAAATTAATATTTTATAGTCAATAAAACAAAACATTTTTTTTTTTTTTTTTACAGAATTATTTATTATGAACTTTTTAACATTATCAAAATATGTTCATAAAAGAAATTCTAATCCCTCATTATATATATAGTTATGTACAGTTTTTTTAAATATATATACAAGATATTCATACAGACAGTCTTTAGGAATCATACTTTGGCAACTTAAACATGCCAGCTGTATAAACAAGCTGTCTGTCTCTCACTTTTTTCTCTAAGAACTGCTTCATATCTTCGATCGAACACTCGTTGGTGCTGGTGCCTTGAACTGCAAACATTCTCAACATACTGTGAATTCTTTCGAGGGGTAAAGATTCCATATTCGTGAGCATTCCAACGATGAAAGACCAAAAAGTCTGAGAAAGAGAGAAAACATGTTTTAGATAATGCACCATCAATGCCTTAAAAGAAAGCAAACACATTTTTTTTAAATATAATTATTATTAGAATTAAAATTAAACTAGGGTAATTAAACATATAAATACATAAAAACTTTCTTTTACTTAAGTAAGGTGTCACACAATACATATATATAAAACAAATAAACCACTGACATGTTTCGGTGTTAACTGACATGTCTGTGTTGTTTAGATGTCAAAATCATATACAGCTTTAAAATCATACACAGCAGATTAAATGTTAAAAAAAAAAAAAAAAAAAAAAAAAAAAAATCTTCAGTATTAAAGAGAAAAATCTGAATCTATACTTAAAAATGTTTTAAGTCAAATTGGAAACTCATTTTAAATGATACATCCCATGATGTTATACATTATAATGCTTCCAATTCTCAATTTAAATTGATTCAAAAGCCCTACATACAAAACAAACCAAATAATGCACAGCTAATTATAATTATTTCTGAACCTAGATTTAATTACATAAGTCTAAATTCAATTATTAATGATAAAAAGAATACATTTCCAATTCATAATCTAAGCTTACATAAATCTTTTAAATATCCAATTTCTCTTGGACACTGAATATATAACTGTAACAGATTTGTAAAACAATTTTGTTCTTCTGAATCCCATTGACGTTATTATAATGGATCACCATATAAAAAATTTGTCAACACCTCACATAAACTTATACTGGTGATCTTAATATAATGAATGATAAATTGCTACATGTACTTATGAATTTTAATGTGTCTGGTTGTGGGGTTCTGTGCACACAAAAAAATAGAAAAGAAAGTTTACATTACAATTTCGGCATTACTCCTGGTCCCACAGACCTGAAGAATCAGGGAAAACAAGAAAAAAAGGGAGAAAGGTTTCTATTACAGTGATATTTCGTGTTCTGTAGACCTCAAAAATAGTAGAAATTTCCAATTTTTGCATTACCTCGGGTTCCGCAAACCCCAGAAAAACGAGAAAAAAGATTATATATAAAATTAAATATAAAATATCAACAAGAGTTTCCAATTAAAAACAGTTTTCATACATGCTGTACACTGGACAGTATATTAGGCCTGTTTAACCTGGGTTGCCTGGTATATATAGTCCAAAAATAAAAATAATTCAGTTTATAAATTTAAAATTACATAGAATTGGTTTAATTTCACTTCAAACTGTCTAAAAAACAAGTCAGAGTCGAACTTTTTTTAGCAACTCCAACTCCGACTCTTTTGCCGAAAAATGGGCCCGACTCCGACTGCACAGCCCTCCTGTTAAGAGTTAATTATACTGAGTTGTCTAATTTTATAATCTAGAAAATTACAGAAAAACAACTCTAAATGCAAACAATAAATAAATCTCTAAATAAAACAATTCCAAATGAAGAAACCCAGCATTAAAACAGGAAGACTTAATAACAAGTAAATAGACAAGTGTTGACAGCAATAAAATGAATTTCTTAGGCGGCACTTGGTTTTATCAGCAAGTGTCAATGGAAAAAATCTATGACTTCATGTGATGCGTTGTCAAACACTTCAGCTGAGATTCGCAAATTGTTGAGCAAAACAAATTTTGGACAAAAGAAACAAGTTATGATCATGTGATTTATAAAATGGCACATTTTTTTTCACCTGAAGTAGCATCATTGCTTGCTACAAACTATTCATTTTTTTGTTTTGTGCTACTCACTACACTACATTGTTCAAAATATAGCACGCTATACTACTGGAAAAAGTAGCAATAACTGTAGTTTAACTGCTTCCGATTACTGGTTATAAAAGAGCTAATAATTATGCCCTCATGTGCAAAGTGCTGTATCTACAGCTACTTAAAAGCAATTAATGCAAATAAGATTGTCAACAAAATTTTTGTTATGTTTGATATAAGAAACAGACATATTCTTAAATTTCATAAACTTTTAAAACTTAAGTGCCAAAATTTGAACTATCGTTGTTTCATAATCATCCCCAAATTTAATAAAAATCCCAATTAAATTAAATTTTCTTTTTTCATCATCAGAGAGCATACATTAAAAACCAACTTAGTGAGTACTCTGTTTTTGAAATTTCGCCCTTATTCATGAGCCCTCAATTTTGCCAAATCAAATCAAAACAATGCTAAGCAGGGATGCCATTTTGGGAAGCCCCCCCTCCTCCCAAGGAATTTGATATTTTAGAGTGTAACAGTCATCACAGGTCAGACTCAAATATTTTAATATTTTTAGTTAGAAATTACATAAATGCTAAAACAACTTATCAGATTTAATTAGAATAGAATAGAAATAGTAATTAAACACTTTAAGTACAGAAATTAATAACACTGTGCAACACAATATTTTATGTGTTAAAACGTTAAAAGCTGACAAAGTGTAAGATTTTAACCTTTCACATAAAATTAAGTATATATTTTAGAAATATTTCGACAACATTTGAAATATTCGGAAGTTGACTAACAGCCTTAATTAATGATAATAATTTTAACAGATAAATACCTGTAATTCTTCTTCCTTCATATCTTGAGAGGAAGCAGTGACTGATTCTTCTTCATCTTCAATCATCACAACAGCATCCTTGGTGCTTTTCTTTTGATCTTCCATCAGCTCAAAAACATCATTTTCTTCTTCATGTAGAATTCCATGGTTCTGCCAGAATGTGATCTTTCTTCGGAGCACAGACGCCTGCATCTGCATTTCAGCACTCAACTCATTTATAGTCCATCTTGCTGTACACAAAAATATTGATGTAATTAATTTGATGGCATTAACTGAATTGTTAAATAGTTATAAATACTTGGCACACAATCATTATAACACACCTGACAACTTTACAGAGAAAAAAATAAAGTTATTTTTCTATTAACTAGCAGTTTGAAAACCAATATACACAAGAAGTTACAAAGAGAGACAGAAGTAGATTAAACATCTGCAGATTAAACATTAAAAAAGTTGCAGTTTTCATTATTCAGATTGTATGCTTCTGCAGAAAATCCGATTTTATAATAATAATTATTATTATTCTACTTTAAAGCCTAATCATAAAATTTTTGAAGAAATGCGTGCTTTTTTGTTTTAAGATAGTGAATAACAGATGGTTCTAATTGCTTTTGCGATCTGAAGTTTGACTACAAATTAGAGGTTAGCACAGGCCAAAAGTTTCAGGTTTAGGCTTGATGCAGCTAAATGAAATCTACAGTGGTCCGATAAGTGATGTTTATTTTTTATTTCAGATCATGGACTGGTCTGTGTAAAAATCACGAAATCAGGTCCAGTCTGACTCAATTTCTAAAAAAAAAACCCAATATTTCTTAACCAATATTATTTTACAGTTAAAATTATTTTTAAAGAATATTTCATACACATTTATGTGAAAGTACAACATTTTTCAGCTTGTATGTCTGTAAATCATGGAACATGGAATAACATTATTGGTTACTTAGAGATATACCTTTAAATGAAGACTCATTAGAAAATTAATGTAGTTTAAAATGAAAGAAAAAACAACTTTAAAAACACTTATTTTTGAAGCTCAATAAAGAAAAAAAAAAACATTTTCTGTATTATAATACATAAAGATAAATTTCTAAAGAATCTGTTAAACAGGTGTACAATGTCATGATTATATGCACAAATACAGTAAAACCTCCATAACGGACACTCCCGAATAGCGGACACCTCTATTTAACGGACACTTTTCAAATCCCCACTCCCAAAATTTAAATTTTTGTATGTTTAACCTCTGAATAGCGGACATTCCGAATAGCGGACAGTAGTTTTGGCGTTCAAGGATGAAAAATGATTTCTTAACGAGAAAGAAAATGGAAAAAAAAGTAAAAAGCCTCGAAATTTATCAAGGCAATGTGTCACAAATTTTTTGACCACAGATAAATGTAGGGGGAGGTCTCTGGAAAATCCTCAATGGCCTGGGGAATCCCCCAATATCGTATGTATTTTGTATCGATTACTGTTTGATTCTTCAGATTTAATTGACATACAATATTCAAAGCTTCAAAATATGTTAAAACCATTTTTATCGTTTTCTGAATATATCGAGTTCTGCGTATTCTGAATTTAGTGTCTTGCTTGTGATTAATGTTTCGAAAATGACCTCAAAATGAAAGCAATTAACTTTAAAAGAAAAATTTGAAATTGTAAATATAAGTGAATCTGAAAAACAGAAATAGAGTTTACCGGTACTTGCCGAATGTTTTAAAATAGGTAAAACACAAGTGGGAGAGATTTTACGAAATAACGAATTTGTGGATTATTAACTCTAATGAGAACACCAAAAATGTGAAATTGGGGTATACTGATTCCATTGAAATTAATTCTATATTTCTGAATTGGTTTACTTCACTTCGTTCAAAAAAATTCCTATCAGTGGGCCTTTGATTCAGGAAAAGGCTTTAAAAGTCACCAAAGAACTCGGATTACATGATTTTAAGGGTTTGGGTAGACGGCTGGAAAAGTTCCTGTCTCGGCACAACATTTCTTTCAACACAATATGTGGAAAAGCAAAATCTGCAGCTCTGAAAAATGTGGAGGATTGGCATGAATAACTGCAATCAATTTGTGAAAGTTATGAGGAGAAAAACATTTTTAATGCCGAGGAAAGCGGACTCTTTTTCGGAATTTTTTCTAATAAGATTTTGTGCTTTAAGAAGGATGGCTGTATCAGTGAAAAAATGACAAAAGAGCGAATCATTATTTTATTATGTTTCAATGTATTAGGGGAATTTTAAATTCCTCTTATAGTTCAAAAATCTCTGAAACCCATGTGTTTCTCAAAGAACATCCAATTAAGAAAATTTGGTTAGCGAATAAAAAAGCGTGGATAACCAGTTTTTTAGTGATTAAATGGTTAACTTCCTTTGATAATAAGATGAAAAAACAAAGAAAAGTTCTCTTGTTTTTGGACAGACAGACAGCGCACAGTGCAACTTCTCATCCAAAACATTTTAAATTGGACAATGTTAAAACTGTGCCCCCCCCTCCCCAAAGACAACTTCCGTATGCCAGCCCCTTGATCAAAAGGCGTTATACACAATTATAAAGCCTGGTAGAGAAAGCTTTTATTAAGCCATATTCTTTCGAAGTTTTATTCTATGAATACTAAAGCCTAAAATTAATTAATGTTCCCGATGCTTTCAAATTCGGATTTCTTCAACTGTAAAAAAACGTATAACCGGAATGTGTACGACAATGTTTCAGAAAAAGTAGGCTTTATATTAAAAGAAAATGAAGCACTTATTTCCAATAGAAATGAAGAACTATCGCAATAAGTGAATTAATGAAATGGATCCGGAGTGAAGAAATGCCGAAATGTCCATCAACATTGATGATGACCTACTGAAAAAGAATCAGTTGACGTAGGCAGGGCCTGATTACCAATGGGGCACAATTCCAACACTAAAATTTAATAAAAATTTTCATCTTATCAAAACGCCCTATTCTTGCAAAATTACTGCCATGAATAAAGAAAAAAATTCTATTCTTTTTTACTGGTGGAATTGTGCCCCGTTAGTAATCAGGCCCTCGACGTAGGCGATTATATTCCTTCAGAATCTTCGACAAAAGCTGATTCTATTAGTGATATGAATCAGATACTGAAACCAGGGGATGTTTCCTGCAATATCGAGAATTTCCAAGAATCGGCAAAACACAGTGAGCAGTTGCACATATTTTTTTTCTTTTTCCAAAAAAAAGATGATTCAGAAGGATTAAAACTACTGATAGCATTAAAACGTCGCATAGAAAAACTAACTACATGTAATCGCAAGCAAAAGCAAACTTTTGTAACATATTTTTTCCTTAAGAATGTAATAAACAGTGGAAAAATGTATGTACAGTTTCATTTCAGTTTTATTGCTTAAAAAAGTAATTTTAATTTCTGATTAATCATATAATAGAAGTTCTCGGAGATATAAAAGCCAATTAATGAAACGTTAAACATTTTTTAGCGATTTTGTGAATCTCTGAAGTTTTCCCAATAGCGGACACCTCCGAATAGCGGACAATTTCTGTCCTCCCGAGGTGTCCGTTATTTAGAGGTTTTACTGTATATATATATGTGTGTGTTTGTGTGTAGTGGCCTGATGCGGGCCAGAAAGAATGAGTTATAGGAGTGGCTTGAATCTTCGGGAGAAAAAAAACCCCTCTTGAATGGCCAGAGTCTAAAAGAAGAAAATTGGCCCAGCCAGGGCATGTGCAGATCTCGACTATAAATTACTTTATCCAATCATGTTCAAGAATGGGTTGAAAGTTGATTTCTCTAAATATAGTGAAATTATTAAAAATAAATGTGCAACGTTAAATTAGCACAAATTAAAATCATTTCCAATGGCAAACAGCTGTTTCAAAGCCCTTAAGCTTAGCGAAAAAAAAAAAAAATTTTTTTTTTTTTTTTTCAATCTGGCTGCGGGGCGAGAGATGGCAGGCAAGCGGTCATGGCTTAGGAGTTTTTAATTCGTTTTTACCTTTTGAATTGGCACTGAAGATGGAGCTTAAGGGCTTTGAAACAGCTGTTTGCCATTGGAAATTATTTTAATTTGTGCTAATTTAACGTTGCACATTTATTTTTAATATAACGGCACAAAGTTTTAATCCACCTTTTAGATAGTGAAATTAGCCTATTACTATTGCCATTATCCCTTCTGACATAAACACACTTGGGTTTGATCGATTCACTTCCTTCCTCCCACCCATAACTCTATCAAATGGCTGATCTTCTGACAAACTGCTTTTATACCTTGAAGATAATGTTTTTTCTCCATTTCGTGATTTTTGGTAAGAACTTTGAATTTGGTAAGAAAAGAGAAAACAATGAGATAAAAATTTCTTCATACTGTTCTCAAAATTCATGGAAGGAAAGGCTAAGTCTGAAATGTATAAAAAACTTAGAAAATTAGAGCTGCATAAGAAGTCCGATACTGCAGTGATAGTAGCACTAATAAATTTCAGATTTTTTAACTCAATTATCTTTTATTTGAAACAGAAGAAATGAGAGGAATTTGGGCAGAGAATGAAATGGCTAGACAGTCTTTGTATGCAGGTCCCCCCCCCCTCTTTAAATTTTTGCAAATAGTAAGGTATAATTCAAGTTCAGAAAATTTATAATTTTAAGGTATCAAGTGTAGTCACTAAAATTATGAACATGTTCAAAGTAGTAAAATCTAAAAGATAATATTAAAACCTTTTATTTATGAAGCTAATTAAAATCTCATGCAGTACAAAGAAAAATTTCATTACTAAAAATACAAAAGCCTTATAAAAATATGAATATCTTCAATATTATTTTTTTTTCTAATTTAAAATCCTTTTATAAGTTGAATAAAGTGTCAATTTTTATTTAACATACAAGTTTGGGACAAAATATCAATTGAATATTTTTACTTAAAATATTTCACACAGTATAAAAAGCCCTGCACAATAATACACATTTTAAATAATAACAAAATTTATACATGTTGAAAAATAAAAAAGAAATCAGGAATATGACAAGCCCTTTTTAAAAAAAACAACTTGAGTGCAGCTTCTAGTAATTAATGTATAGTAGAAGCAGAGCAATGTGTAATTTCTATGTCCTAAATGCTGCTTTAAAAATTAATCCTTTCAATGTTCAATGAAAGTTTTTTTTCGGACTTTACACAATTAAGTATTTGTTACAGTGTTATTCACTTAAAATACTGCCTTGCATATAACAAACAGCAATTTCTTAAAATCCAACAGCACTTAAATTTCAAGATGCTATAACTGCATTATGTACCCTTAAAAATAAAATATTTTGGAAAAACTGAAGAGAATTTTACAATACTAGCTTAGAACTAATTTTAAGTTACAAAATTGTGGAAAGTTACAAAAATGTATGGGATTAAGTTACAAAAGTGTGGATGTGGAACATCTTAATAAAATTAAGATGTGTTACTGATCAAAAAGGTTTGAAACAATGCTGTGGAGTAAAGAATACTAACTTCAAGAACATACGCATAAAAAAAATGTTGTTTTTTCTAAATTCAGTATTAAATTGTTTTTATTACAAATTTTAAATATGGCCAATATCCGATTATAGTGCAAAATAAAAAGGAAAAAAATCAACTCACGTTTATCTTGGAAATGCCACAATATCGTTGCATGGACTGGACTGACGGACAGCTGCAGAGTTCTCTCCTTCAATTCAATTTCTAAGTCAACATTTCCCAAATGGGGTTTCCACACCAAAGTCCTGTTTCCTTTCAGCGCTTCAAAGGCTGTCGTGTAGTTCTTTAGGTGCTTCCATACGTATTCTGGAAGTTTCAATTTTTCTTCTTTGAAAGAGGGCCAAAACTGAGCAGAGAGTATCATTGTGTTGACTGGAAAGTCCTTTAAGGAAACATATTTTCACTATCAGATGAAAAATTAGTAAATCAAGAACAGAAAAGATAAAAGCAAAAACATTACAATGAAGGCATGAATAAAACAAATTCATGCTTAATCATGGCATGCTTTCTTACAAAACTAGTGTAATTGCCCGTCTTATGGTGCGTAGAAATTGAGATTTTCACTTAAAATTAAAAATAATTAATAAAAATATTCATATACAAGTATTTATATACATCATCGACAATAAGGAAAACTGACCTAAAATGGGGCATGACCTGCAGTTCAGGACCTGGTTAATGCACGGGCCTCTGGGGTTTTAATAATACATTTGTAAATCAAATTTATGTAAAATTCCTTCACATGTTTCCAAATTCAGTTTGATGAATTCAGCTTTATTTTTAAAGTGAAAAGAAAATTTATGGAATTATTCACAAAATTAAAATATTCAATGTTCTGACATCTGAAAGTGATGCCGATTCAGTAGGAAACGTAGGTTTTCATTTATAAAGCTAACATTAATGGAAAATCTATCAAACTGACAAATTGATAAAAATATTCATATACAAACATTCATATACATCATCGACAATAAGGAAAATAGACCAGAACAGGGCATGATCTACAGCTCAGGACCTGATTAATGCATGGACCTCTGGGGTTTTTACATTACATTTGAATATCAATTTTTAAGTAAGAATGGAGAAATTATTTTACAATAATAATACACTATCTATTTTATAGAAAATTCCTTCACATGTTTCCAATTTCAGTTGGATGGATTCAGCTTTATTATTGAAGTGAAAAGGAAATTTCTGGAATTATTCATAAAGTTAAAATATTCAATGTTCTGGCATCTGAAAGTGATGCTGATTCAGTAGGAAATGAAGGTTTTCATTTATAAAGCTCACATTTTATGTGAAATCTATCAAACTGACAAATTTAACATTTTCACCCTATGTTAAAGTTTTATAAGAATCTGCACCTTGAAAAAAAAAAATCGAACATACAGTGATATGTATAAAAAATCATATTTAACTTTTATTTTTCAAAATATCTGTGTTATACATCATTATGCATGCCATGCAAGATTCTAATAGAAATGTATAAAAAGTCGTATTTAATATTTTTTTCAAAATATGGATGTTTTATACATCATCTCTATTTTGCATACAAAGCATTTATTTTGAAAATCTAATGCTCATATTTATCTTTCTAAATGTTGCAAGCAAACATGATATTGAAATGAGAATTACATTTCTGTAGAAAAATAGCAACATAACAAAATGCAGAACTTCTTTCTTAACAAATGTAACATAAATTATTTATTCCAGTAGCTTCATTGCAAAATTTAATTAAAATTTGTTTCTTTTGAATTTCATCAAAGCTATTGACAAATTATAGTTTATTTTCAAAAATATCTTCTTTTAAACAGCCCATAACAGCTTCCAAACACATCCCCCCCCCCCCCCCACACACACACACAAAAAAAAAAACATACACACAAGAAAAAAAATATGGAGAGAGTGAGTAAAGTTTAGAATACAGAAATTTGCACTCAATATATAAGAACTTATGTTTGCAGTTTAATTTTGATTATTAAACAGTATCTTTTATCTTAGTTCACTAAACATGATGTAAACAAGAATATCTTACATATAGACATAATTTTACTTTTACATGTGTCACAATGATTAATTTACAATTTTTGTCTATTATTAATTTTATATATATGAAATTAATTTCTTATTGATTATAGTCAGACTGCCAACCTTTGAAAATGAGAAATAGTAGCACACCAAATTCCAATTTATCTGAAGGTTGGTTGGTTGGTGGCTGTTTTTTACGCTGTAAATTTTAAGCGAGCAAATACTAATCAATTAAACGCATGTGTATATCCATAAGCACACAAAGTAGGAGACTCTTTTGTTTTTGCTAATTTTTTTGTTGCGGGTGGGATTGATTAAACATAATTATTCCTATTCAATTAATGCTCTGTCCACTCCTAAGCCAAATTTCTGAACTTCACAGTGAATTTTCTGAAAGATTCCAAGGCGGTTGGGGGGAGGGGGTGATGGAACTATGGGTATATCTTGCAGAGAAAAATGTCTGAGTTAGAGTCCTTCATCAGGTTGAGTAAGCTGATACAACCAGGAGTGGGGGTGTCCACTCCCGCCACTTTTTTTTGCATACCTTTGACGAAATTTGTGTTTTTTCGCGATCTTTTGACGAAATTTGCAGTTTTTTTCGAGATCTGTTGATAAAATTTGCGGGTTTTTTCGATATTTTTTGATGAAATTTGCCGTTTTTCGCAATGTTTTTGACGGAATTTGCCGTTTTTATGCGATTCTCTGACGAAAGTCACGTTTTTCCTGCGATCTGTTGACAAAAATTTGTCGTTTTTTCGCGATCTTTTGACGAAATTTGCCGTTTTTCACAATGTTTATGACAAAATTTGCCGTTTTTTTGCGATTTTCTGACGAAAGTTACGTTTTCCCCGCAATCCGTTGACAAAAATTTGCCGTTTTTTCATGATCTTTTGACAAAATTTGCCGTTTTTCGCAATGTTTATGACGACGTTATTTGCCGTTTTTCGCGATCTTTTGACGAAATTTGTCGTTTTTCGCAATGTTTTTGACGAAATTTGCCGTTTTTTTGTGATTTTCTGACGAAGTTACGTTTTTCCCGTGATCTGTTGATAAAATTTGCTGTTTTTTCGCGATCTTTTAACGAAATTTGCCGCTTTTCGCAATGTTTTTGATGAAATTTGCCATTTTTTCGCGATTCTCTGACGAAAATCACGTTTTTCCTGCGACACTTTGACAAAATTGGCGACTTTTCTTCGAACGGAAGACGAGATTGATTTTTTTCGGTGATCATTTGCCGAAATACCGATATATTTAATGTCCGAATTTTCGGATTTATGACCGATATTTTTTTTTTTCGGAAATCATTGCCTTAATTTTTCGGAAAATTAGGACCAGAATCACCCCTGAACGATCTTTTGACGAAATTCGCATTTTTTCAGCAATCAGTTGAATGAAATTCACGTTTTTTCGGCGATACTTTGGCGAAATTTGCTTTTCCCTGCCAATTTTTTGACGAAATTCGCGTTTTTTCAGCGATCCTGTACCAAAATTCGCATTTCTTAGCTCGATCCTGTGACGAAATTCGTGATTTTTCGCGCGATCCTGTGACAAAATTCGTGATTTTTCGAGTGATTCTGTGACAAAATTCGCATTTTTTTTTTCCCCCCTAGAAAATCGTAGTTTTAGTCTGATTTTCGTAGCATCGTAGTTTGTGGCTCAAAATCGTAGCAACTACGATTTTTTTGTAGCAGTTGGCAGCTCTGCTATAGTATATTTTGGTTTAAAGTGTTATTGTGACATATACATATACACAAATGTCTTTTTTTTTTTTTTTTTTTTTTTTTTTAAATACAATTTTAAGTATGACACCAGAAATTTAGATTTTATAACAAGTAGTTTTGGTATTAGTTTATTAAACACAATATTAAGAAATTTAATCAAAAAATATCTTATTTCACTATCGTCTTAAAAACAATTTAAACACTCCACAATTACTAATTTTTATATCTACAGAATTGACAAGCTCTGAAAGCAAAAATCGAGAGATTCTTTTACAAGAATGAGACTGTAGCCATTGTCTTTCAATTGTCATCATCTTTAAATCGTGGAAAATTGAATTTTTCTCACAATTACCAGATTTTTGAAGCATGCCAAATATATTAGAAGAGATACTAGAAATAATGCTGAAAATTGTAAGGCAAGTTATGAAATTAATGGTGATCCATCAAGACCTCCTAAACATAGAAAAAATGTCTAGAAGTAAACAAAAACTAATGTAAATAACTTTCAAAATTTCAGACATTAGAGATAGTTTTTGAAGTAATTTCTATTGGTCTAAATACTTACTCCTTGTTCGTAACTTTTAAATTCTCCTGAATTCAGATGGGTGTTCAATCTCTTAGAGTCGGCAATGTCTTTCAACATGACTTCACAGAGATGCAGCTGAGATTCTCCAAACCTCAATTTCAGCAATTCCAGGTATCGTATCTCCCGCTCTGTGTTGTATGAAAATGTGGTGAGTATCCTGTCAGCAAGCAAACTCCGATACTCGTTCACAAACAGTTCTTTACTACCATAAATATTCACCAAAATTCCAATGATATCAGATGACCTTTGGCTCTCACTTGCTTTAGCTGTTATTTTAATAACAAGTAACAATTTATTAGTAAAAATATAAAAATAAACCTAACAGAAAAAAAAAAAAGAAAAGCACAAAGATTCCATTTTTACAATATAATCAAATTATTTTAATATTTAGAGCCACACAATTTCATATAGAATTATTCCTCATTTTTTTCTTTAATTTGTTTATTAATTATTGATTAACACTTTATTATAAATGGCAATGAATATTTTTTTTAATTTCATAAGTTCAATATTTATTTTTTAATAATAAAACCATTTATAAGCAATTAGGAGATATCTAGTTATCAAATAAAACATTGGCTATATAACTTATGACACCCAGGAAGTAAAGATAAACATTTTGGTAATGCATTTATTAAAATCCATCCACCCGTTTTTATTTTATCAGGGAATAAAGAACCTTTTGGACTGTTACTTTAGTCTTTCAGACTAGGGGGATAGTTCAATTTAAAAAACTGCCAGCTTCAACAGGTTTATCATATATTTCTCTATAAAACTACCAGTTTTCACGTTTAATATGCAATAGTTTTTGCAGGATAAGCTGAGATAGTGAAAAGGTCACAATAAATTCAATTATAGCAGCAGCAGTATTAGTTACCCTTTTTTATCTGAACAGAGAGAAACAAAGCAGGCACAACAAGTCTCTGGCCAACAAATCAAAGAAATGGAAGAGTGATATTGGACTACAGTAAAAATGCAACAGGAATTTATCATATAGATAAAAATACCAAAAGTAGGTAGTTTATCAGCAGAGATGTAACTATGCACTGCTAACAATTGCTACATACTATGGTGCTCATGGCAAAACTGAATTCTGGGGACCCTGTGTATACTATTAAAAGTATATGTAAGCAAAACACAGGAAATTGGCTTTTCCTCATACTGATTATGTGAATAAAAACTGTTAATCTTGTTAAGGGATAATTTGAAAACTATTTACGTATGAAAAGCAGATTAACATTATATAATCATACCTCACACTATTCTTCCATAAAATATGGGTTAATTCAACCAAGGTTAAACACATCTCAAACCAGAAATTTTTTAAAGAAATGAAATCAAATAGTTTCCACGTTAGAACATGGAACTAAATATATATAATTACATCAGATATATTTTCTGGTTAGAAATGTCTTTAACCTGGATCAAATTAACTTGACATTTTACGGCAGCTTAGTTGAACGTTGGCAAATATGTATAATACAGGATAATTGAAAAAATTATGTTATCCTTATTTTTATTAGTAAATTTTCTAACACATCATTTTCTCATATTAGCAGAAGTGAGCAAATGATGCTAGAACAGAGTATTTTTTTATATTAACAGAACTGAATCATAAAGACAGCCCCTTTATTACAAGGGAAACATTATAGACATACTTGTATTGTAATTTACATATCAGCATTTTGCCCTAATGAAATTTCTCACAACTTCTGACTCACTTTAACACAATGTAAATAATGATATTACAATATTTGCATCTTTTTTATTAACTCTCTGATATTCAGAGAGGGAGTGTTTGAAATTTTATAGCCACACCAATATAGCAACACCACTATTTATTAGACAGATGTCAGGTTATTTAAAGTTTAAAAAGAGAGACAGATTTGTCACGTTTTCAGAATGAAAAAGCAGATTCTTTTTTAAGTTATTTTACCAAGATACATTTTTCATCTTCATTTTAAAATTTTTATTAATGTTGTATGTTAGTAATAATGCATACTAATGCAATCAATGGATATTTCAATAATTTAAATTTTCAGCATAAAATGATTGTTGATATGCAATAGAAAACACGACACAAATAGCAGCAGATTTTGCATTGTTTATGAATAAAATTTTAAAAGTTGCTCCTAGCAATAGTTACAGAATTTAAAAAAATCATCATTAACATTCAATCTGAAAATTTATGACATTAAATATCATTCACAGAGAAGCACAATTTTGTTCTGTTATTTTTACACACTACTATCAGTCCATTAGAGAATAAACTAGCAGAATATTTAAAAATGCACCAGAAAAACAGGAGAAATATATCAAAAAGCAGGAGTATGTGAAAAAAAAGATAAAAGCAGATGTTCCTGGTAAAATCAGAAGACTTGACAAGTCTGAAGAGGTAATGAGTCAATTCTGAATTAAAAAAAGAAAAAAAAACATACTTTTTTAGTGTTTATATTTGTGTTCATAATTATAAAAATACATAGCACCTATAGTCGTCATCTGGTCTGCCCGTCTGTCTGTACATAACAGTGCAAAAACCACCCAACAGAATGGTTTGAAATTAAATATATATAATCGTTGCAGAATTTTGTAGAGTCATTTCAAATTTTATGAAAATCGAATCAAAACTTAAAAAGATATTAATAAAAGTTTTCTCCATTCTATTAAATTTTATTATACGTAATTAATTCAATGATATCCCACGATAGGTAATGATTCTAGGTTGCCATGATGATTACGTCCTATTTAAAATGGAGTCCTATTATTTCTGTATTACTGAATTTAAAAACCGAACTTGTATACTAAAATTGTTTAATTATTGCAATCCTATAATCTACCTACAATTTTTTGGATAGATGTTTCCAGAGAAATAGATATTAAATGGAAAAAGAGTCTAAATATGGATTGTCAAAGCTAGTCTTAAGTTTACCATTGGAATATTCAGTCAATGTTCAGTCAATCAACAAAAAATAAAATTTTGCCAACTTAAAATGTACTTATTTTATTACGAAAATTAATCATAATAACAGACAATATAATTAAATTTCACTGAAATAATAATGATATATATATATTTTTTTTTTACATTGTCTTGTATTGGATATTTGAGCATAGTATAATGTTAATGCAACAGAATTGTAATTAACTGTTTGTAAAAGTGTGTTGAAACTTAATTTCATAAAGTAAAATTAATATCTATAATATGAAAATCTGCATATAAAATAAATTTTGTATTCATGCATTTTTGCATAAGAGTGCAACCAGCTATTGCACCAAGATCTGAATATTTATAAAACTAGTTATAGTACAAATGTACCTCATTTGTCACGTTTGACGTACAATTTCCAACTTGTTCCATTTTAGATTCAGAATACCATATACAGGGTTTCCACTGCCTTTTGACTAACTATGGCAAATTAGCTAATCGCCAAAAGGAAAACTACAGCCAAATGAAAATAATGGTAACAATAGATTCATAGTGAAATGGTTCTACAGATTTACAGTGTTCGTTAAACCTCTCATGTATCCCCTTTTTCTTTTCAATATTGTTAAAATTTTTCATAATTGTTTTAAAATCAGTTATTGACCTAAATTCAACTGATTTCTACTGAAACTATAAAACAATTATATACAAGATGCTGGGGAAAGTTGAGGGGAAAAAATTCTAGCCCGCTCTATCTTTAAATAGTGATTATGAACAAAGCTGAAAAGAACTTGAGATTCGGAAATCAGGATAGTATGTTAGTAGGTTAAATAGAAAAAAAAAATATATATATATATATATAGAGAGAGAGAGAGAGTTCTGAAAAAATAAAAATACAAATAAACAGTAAAATTAAAATCTTTCAATCATTCAATAACATGACAGAAATAACATGAAATCAGTAACATGATATTGAAAAAAAAGTTTTTTACAATGATTACAATTTAGCGATTTAAATTTTTCATTTTTTCACCAGAATTAAATTTTTGTATGATATGGCACAGTGACATTGAGCAATGTGAAGAGTGACTACATTCAAATAAAATAATGTTCAATTTAAAGTTAAAGATACAAGATCAAAATAAATACTTCAAGAAATTGGGTACTTTTCTGTTAATTGGGTGCAAATGATAAATCACCAAATATTGATTAAATTGCCATTAATTGCACTGCACAGATTTCGTTTAAAATACATAGCTTTAACTCAGATCAATTAAAATACCAAAATAAGTCCTTCCGGTCTGTACCGGAAGGAAAAGGTAGCTTTCCTATATCTTCGTTTAAAAATTTTAGCTAATGTTACATGAAAACAGCAAGTTAGAATGCAAAGAAACGTTTACAAAAGATTCGTTAATACTGAATTTGAATAAGAAATTCGCCAAATTATTGAGCAATAGCCAAATTGACTTCATTTAGGAAGACTTATTTTGGTCGCCAAATTTGGCGATATTTCGCCAAATGTCGCCAATTTTAGCGCTAACGGATATGAATATATAGTTTTATGCGTATGATTGGGAAAATTATTACAACAATGAAAGAAAATAATTTGCGAGTAATCGCGTTAATGTGCTGTTTTGTTTCAAAATGTCAGCCACCCTAGAATTTCAAACTGCTCTATCTCAGCCATTTTTTAAAATAGAGGTAAACCAAAAAATGCTCTGGAATCCTTGTATCAAGGCCTAACACGTAATTAAAAAATAAATTTTAATTTTTAATTTTTTTGTATATTTATTTTAGTTTTAAATTTTTAAATGGCCGCCATCTTGAAACAAAATGGCGGACCAAGCTGGCCAACGAACTCGGTCGAGACATTAGTGACCTTAATACACACAATTAGTTTCATCAAAATCAATTTATAAATACGGGCGTTATCGTATGACATAGATCAGATATATATATCAATCAACATTTGAACGGAGGGTGGTTTTGGGGTCTGGGGGTCATGATCGGTGAAAATATATCGAAATTTTCCGGAACTGCTTTCCTCCGAACGGCTGCAATAGGTAGCTTTATACTTTTTTGTATTGAAAGCTACCTAAAAGACTTTAATTAGAAATAACACCATAATAAACCAAAAAACATTCATTTCAACATCACAACATTGTTTCTAATTTACACATGCAAAAATAAAAGCTGAAATGGGCAAGATTTGTGGACAGATAATGGAAAAGTACCAGAAAATAAATACAAATTATACATTACCAGGATCAACATCAACAGGATCAGGACACCACTTATCCCAATCATCAACTTCTTCATCACTCGGATAAGTATCTTCAAGTTTCAGGGGAACGCCTTTCATCAGTTCACAAGCCAGCTCCCCACAACTATCCTCTCGGAGGCTTGAAATAATACACCGAACTGTGTCTTCACGAGATCTGTAAAATAATTAATTTCAGGAAACATTAATCCAATAATTTTACAAGTAATGTACTCAAAATTGCATTTTTTTTGGAATACAGTGGAACTTCCCTTTAACGAAGTCCCTATTTAACAAAGTTTTCTACTTAATGAAATTTTCTGCAGAACCTTGACTTCGAACATCATTAACATGTAAATTAATCACCATATTATGAAAATCTTATTCTATATAACAAAGTTTATTCCACTTTCGTGTATGTACAGCATTCAATGAAGAAATTGCTGTTGCGATGGGTGTATGAATTTATTTCAGCGGACTGTAGGAAAATGAACACATTTGAATCTTTTAATCAAAACACACACATTTAATCACATTTTAATGAAAAAAGAAAAGGTACGTTTCAGTTCTTGTTTGCTTATCTTTGTTATGTGTTTTTTAGACATTATTCTAATTAAATTATTCTCATATCTACATTGCAAAAAAAAAAAGACTGCACGAATTAAAATACATTTTTCAAATATTTCTATTTTATGTGTACTTTTCATTTATGTGGGTTATGTGTATACAAGTTTCATAAATTTAAGTTGATTTCTATTTAGCAAATTTTCTTCATAACAAGGTGTTTAAGTGCAACAATGAGACTTCGTTAAATGGAAGTTTTACTGTAATAATAATAAACCGACAATATAATATTCAACATATACATATAATATTCACCACATCAATATATTTTTTTTTTCAGAGTAAAATTATAAGGATGTGGCTGAGTTTATACATAGAATGAACATTTTATATTATGGAAAGAGAAAAATTACTAAGTTTTGAAATATTTTGAAATAAACTCACTGACTAACTTTGAAATGTTTGAAACATTATAGAATTGTTCTACTTGAAACAAACTTTTAAAAATCTAAGGCATATCAAATATTATGTGCATATTACAGCATGCACTATCATTTATATATTTTTAAGTATATTGGGCTCTATGCATGTCTATGATTGTCTCATATTTATAGTTATAATTTAAACCACAGGGTTCAGTAGATCACTTAATAATTTTGGAAATTAAAAAAAGTTAATTATTGAATCATACCTTAATTATTTAATTCTGAGGTTAGATATATTGCAGAGCCTTTTAAGATAAAATAACAAATGATTAATTGAATTTATACCCTGGGATTTTTCTAATTGCTTACAGCATTTGTAAAAACCTTGATCTTGAATGATATGACAGTTTATTAGAATCTTAAAAATACATTATTTAAATATGTTTAGTTATATAAAAATGCTATTTATGCATTATGAAAGTTATTGAGAGAAAATTATGAGCAGTAGAGACCAAACTGGTCTAATATAAAAGTTAAAAGTTCAGCAGAGTCCAACCTGGTCAATACAAAAACTAAAGGCCTGGCCCCAGTCTAAAGGTGAAAATAAAGAATTTCGCTTAGTAGCCACTGGCCGGTAGGTTGATTTTTTTAGTAGCTAGTTACTGGCTAGTGACAATAATTTCTTTAGTAGCCAGTAAGTACATTCATGTCACTGAATATTTAATTAAAAAATAATAATGACTTTACAGTAAACAAGCAATTTGTGTACTACATAAAAATATTTTAATTTATATTGTTTCGAATAAACTTGTGATATTAATTTCCAATCTATTTTAAATTTAAAAATAAGTTAGCAGCAAAGTTATACACAACATGCTTATGTAGCTAACTACATAAGTCCCACTATGCTTTGGTACTTGTGTAGCTAACTACATAAGTACCTTTCTTTTTTAAATTATTTGTCTAGAATTAAGATCTTACAATAATAAAATAGGTATGTTTATTCTCTAAGTAATAACCCACAACATGATATTCATTACACATGCGCAACCTGAGGCCCATGGGCCAAAATCTTCAGAAATTCAGGAATTGTGTATTTCATCAATTAGTTTCAGAAAAAATTGTAAATTTCATCAAACGGGCAGATAAAAACCATGAATTTCATCAATCACGCACGTAAAAATCCTGAATTTCATCGATCGCATGTGTAAAAATGATGAAATTCGTTGATCGCGTGCGTAAAAATCATGAAATTCGTTGAACGGGTACGGAAAAATCTTGAATATCATGGATCGGGTGCGTAAAAATCCTGAATATCGTCAAACGGCAGCGTAAAAATCCTGAATTTCGTCAATCGAGCACATACAAATCATGAATTATGTCGACCGGGCCCGTAAATTTCATGAATTTTGTCATTTGAGAGCATAAAAATCATGAATTTAGTCAATCCGTGCGTAAAAATCACGAATTTCGTCGATCGGGCACGTAAAATTCACGAATGTCATCGATCAGAGGCGAGGAAAATATTGAATTTCGTCAATCGAATGCGGAAAAATCGCAAATTTTAGGGAAAAAAGGAAATTGGAAAATCCTGCATTTGGCCGGTTCTTTCCATATTTTTAATCGCCAGTTTTTCAAGTTTAATCGACGAGTGGCGACTGGCAAGTGCTTATTTTCACCTTTACCGCAGTCCAGCCTATTAAGAAATCTAAAAATTCAACCCAAGCCTAGTATGTCCTAACAAGACTCAATTTTCCACTTAAAAGAAATTATTTCTTTAACAAAAAAAAAGTAAAATGCATATGCATTTTCATTTAATTTGAAGAATATGATAACAGAACACTGATACAAAAATATTTTGAAGGAATTAGTTTCTAATTCCTTATTTTTCAGATAAAATGTTAAAAACCAAAAAATATAAAATGCATATGCATTTTCATTTAATTTGAAGAATATGATAACAGAACACTGATACAAAAATATTTTGAAGGAATTAGTTTCTAATTCCTTATTTTTCAGATAAAATGTTAAAAACCAAAAAATATAAAATTCATATGCATTTTCATTTAATTTGTTTCTAATTCCTTATTTTTCAGATAAAATGTTAAAAACCAAAAAATATAAAATTCATATGCATTTTCATTTAATTTGAAGAATATGATAACAGAACACTGATACAAAACTATTTTGAAGGAATTAGTTTCTAATTCCTTATTTTTCAGATAAAATGTTAAAAACCAAAAAATATAAAATGCATATGCATTTTCATTTAATTTGAAGAATATGATAACAGAACACTGATACAAAAATATTTTGAAGGAATTAGTTTCTAATTCCTTATTTTTCAGATAAAATGTTAAAAACCAAAAAATATAAAATGCATATGCATTTTCATTTAATTTGAAGAATATGATAACAGAACACTGATACAAAAATATTTTGAAGGAATTAGTTTCTAATTCCTTATTTTTCAGATAAAATGTTAAAAACCAAATTTAATGGAACAGAAAAGAAAAATGGACACACCTTAAATATTTACATACAGGTTCACTGACCACTTGTAACACAACACCAGAACGATCCAAAACTCTTAAAGCTTTAATGGCTGAAATGTAGGCCGTTAAGATATCAGATGTATTCACCCCTGGAAAAAAGAACAGAATAATTAAACAAATATAAGAAAACTGTCTCAGTGGCATATTTTATGTACATACCAAATTGGCTAAGATTGAAAAAGTATTTTTTTATTTAAAAGAAAAATTTTGCCCACTGGTGATTCGATAAAATTTGCAAATGAGGTAGATTTTTAATGTTTTCAATTAACAATGTCTTTTTCATTTTCTTACTAGTCAATTGAATCTTAAAAAGAATAGCTTTTAAACAAAATTTTAGTACAATACTCAACAAACAAACAAACAAAAAAAGAATAATGCTTTAGTACAATAATTAGATAGACACAAATTTCTAATTAGAAATGGATGCAGTACTCAAAATAAATTATGTTGTTGTTATTTTAGAAATAGATTATCAAGCTTCTCAAGAATTAAAACAACATATGTATGTTTGAAGAATTAACCATACATTTAAATATATTTTACTTGGGTTTTATAAACAACATTAAAATTAAAAAGAAACTAGTATGAGCGAAAGAGTGAAAAGAATTAAAATATATTTCATGTATAATTCCTAAACCATCTCATACATGAATGAACTATTGTTAAATGGACGAAAAACATAATATATTGCATTAAAATGGATTAAAGAACAAATAATGTTCAATTTTTAAAAATCTCATAGTTCTTACAAAATTACAAACCAAACCTCATATGAGGTTTGCAAGCAATAAAAAATATATTATTAATAGTTTTTGTGATAAGAAGTTAAACTTTGGATTCATTAACACAAAGTAGAAAGTGAAAAAAAAAAAACACTGTTGGACAAGTTTCTGTTTAGATACAACAGCAGAAAGTCATTGAAAAATATCTTCTCTCACACAGAACTAAAACAAACTTGTCAAAAGCAGATTTTCCAACTGAATATTTGAAAAGAAAATGGTTCGGTCATATGTTGCTGTATTTCACAAGCATTATTAAAATTTATATGAGGTTAGTATGCAGTGGTGTATCGTGCTATTTGGACTTGTGTATGCTACAGAAGCCATCTGGAGAAAAATCATACCTCTTCATCAAATCACTCCATCTAATTCTTTCTTTATTTTTTTACATTAGCAAAGTAGAGAGGAAGGAGAGGGATTAGTGATCAAAAACCTTTCCAGAACATTTTAAAACAAATAAGATGCACATAAACTTGTTGAATTTGGATAAATACATGATGTGTAAGGAAACAACATAAATGAAAGTCTAAACAGCCAAAAAAATTTAACATTCAACTGTTTCAAATCGTCAAAATCAAATTTCTTCAGTACAAAATGAATGAAAAAACATACATAAAATCATGTCCCACTTTATCTTTTTTGTACTTTTTTTTTTTTTTTTATAAAGTTATATCTATTTTGTTGAGCATGATATAATGCAGTTTTTATTTTTGTGGCAACATTGATTTGAGAAAAATCTTTTATTTCATTTATGAAAACAATGCTGATTTTTAATTAGCTGCAATTTACAATTAAAAAACATGTTTTAACAAAATGTGAGTTTGCTATGTCAGAAGCTGGTTCAAAGACCTTTTGAATGATACTTCATTCATTGTTGTGTGTTTTGTAAATGCATTGAAAAAGAGATGTTAACAACAGAAATAATATATGATTACCTATTAAATTAAATAAATACTAATTTTAAATTAATACACATTATTAAATAAAGGCAGGAACTTTGGAATTATTATTATTATTATTTTAAAATTCTATTATCTTAAATTATCTTGATTTAAATTGACTTACATTACATATGTATATCATTTCACTTATTTTTTTTACCATTTCACATAATTTTTAAACCTTCTAATAAACAACACCTCTATTTAAGGAACAAAATATCTGATCCCATTAGATTCTCTTATTGGGAGGTTTTACTGTATATATTACAAACATTAAAAGCATTTAGATTATGCTGTCAATTTCTTGCATGCAATTTATCTTAAAATTTTTAAAAATCTTTAATACAGAAATTTTTTAAGATTAAAATTAAAACCTTACAAACCTGGATGCAACAGACGAGTTTCCAGAGATGAACGTAATGATGAAATCAATTTTGATCTCATGTTTGTAATTTCTAAACACTCTTTCAAATCTTCCAAGGCATCTTGTGATTCGGGAAATTCGATAATTATATCAAAGAGTTGTTCCATACGTATAGTTGTGAATGCATCATAAAGGATATTCATCAGTCTATCCTAAAAAATAAATAACAATATCAACACTCCAGTATCTTATATATTTTCAGCATATTATTTTCACTTAAAAATAACATAAGCTTTGGTCTTACACTTTATTTTTTTTAAAGCAAACTGATCTACTGATCATATTGAGATAAAAAACAGAAATTGTGATACAGTTAAGCTTATAGAATCAATTGAAGATCAGTTATCACATTTTTAAACAACTGAATTATTTTTTAATAATTTTGATATATTTTGCATATTGTGTACTAAATTAATAATTTTTGCTAGAAAAAAAATCCCAGTATAAAATGAGCAATTTCAGTTTTAAGTTAAACAATAATAAAAACACTAAATAATTTGAGAAATATAATTTAACAATAACTGAATTAGTCTCAGCAAAGTATTTAGTAATAAAGTTCTTGCACTGAATACATCTGTATATGATTTCATTTCTTTTTTATCTCAGAAGCAGAGAAAATGGCTAATTGTAGAGTATAGAAAAAAAATATTCATCATAAACTGAAACTTTAATTACCACTATGTAAATGCTTAAAAGGAAAAAATGACCAATAAAACTTGAAGATGTACATAATTTTGTCTGCAAAAAGATATTCTAGAGTTGTATTGTCATTTTGCATTTGCATGCAAAAATTATTAATCTATATCAGACTAAATAAAAGAAAACATACATAAGCAAAACAGTGATCTATAATCTGCAAAATTTTAGAATCCACCAAACCTTTGACCACAAGCTGTGCAGATTTTCCAGAGACTGTATTATCAAGATATTTATAAATTCTAATTTTGCTTAATATATATATTACTATTATTGGTACTTAAGTATTATCCACGATAGGAACATAGCTCGCCAAAAGTGGTTTTTAATAAATGAAGTAATTAAATAAGTGGTTTTTATCATTTCCAGCCACCAACTTGTTCACAACAGTAATGTATAAATACATTTATGAAATAAATGGTAAACATATAAAAACAAAAATAAAATAATAGTAAATAGCAATTTAGTATACATATATTAAGCACATAATATTGGGTCGACATTTTTTAACAATAAAAGATATTTTGATGGTAGTTATATTTCTGGCAGAATGTTATGTCTGCAAGAATGAATATAAAACAATAGTTGGCTTCGCCTGCTAGCAGGGCTTCAAGTCAAACAAATCTCTTATAATATGATAAATCTTTAAATGAACGAACTTCCGACTCGGGTCTCCGCTGCCTATAGCACCGTATACCAGGTGTGCTGCGTACATTCCCTTAAAACCTCTGGTTCGGGTCAAATTAAAAAATTCTAAGAGTTTATGTGACATTCTAGGATTCATGTGAATAACTGGTGTTAATTTCATCGCCCAATGTTCTATATTCTAGGAAGAGTAGTTGTGAAATTCAAACATACAGTCAGATTTTAATATAAGAGATACACAAACACACACACAAAAGTTCAAAACAACAATTAAGAAAAAATAAATCATCCTACTCTATATACAATTCTAGACAAGCAAATTTGCATACACCAATGACATTATATCATAACTGTCTTACGCTACATTGTACTACTGGCAATACAAACTTAAGCAAAAACTTATACCAAAAAATTTACTTTTTTTTTTAAATTTACTAAATATATAAGAATTGCTTCAAAATTTATAGTAAATATTAAGTATGCAATAATACCATAGGCCATAAAAAATTTATTTGTTAAAAATTTTCATTTATGATAATTTGATAAGAAGAGCTATTAGAGATGAGTTCAGGTTCTTTTTTCAGAGCCGATACCAAATGTATGTAATAGAAAATTGTTAATAATATCATAAAATTGTTCCAAGATTAATTTTCACATTTAAAAATTTCTTCTTACATAGAAATAAGTATTAATCCTAAATACTCCCTCAGGACAATGTTTTATGATTTTCATGTATCTAAAAAACTATCTAAAATAGCAAAGTTGTTATTTATATCCCACCACTAACCAGAAATCTGCAAAAGTCACAATTCTTATTCTTTTAAAATATCATTGTACAACTATGGCAAAAGGACATGAGTTCCGTTTTCCAGAATTGCTGGAATTTCTAACAGAAAGCAAGGATAGACCCTACAGCTTGTTTATGTAACTAACATTGGCCCACTTTAGTATCAGCTTATTAAGCTTTAGTATCAGAGAGAATATTTCTTTTTATATCCGATCAATAACAACTCAATTCCTTTTCAAATTGATTTTTAAAGATTGTAAAACACTTAACAAAACTTAGAATACATTCTTGTTTGACAAATACCAAGTTTTTTTTTTCTTCCTTTTTCAATTTGTGAATAAATAAAATTTTCGGTACTTTTATGTTAGCCAGGTGCTGATATTTATACATATACAGAAAATCATTCACAATTTATAGAAATGATTTTCCAAGTTAATTTCTACACATAAATGATATATTCTATGGGCGAAGATACTTTACACTCACGCAGAAAAAAAAAATAATTAACCCGTTAAAAAAAGGAAAAAAGTCGCCAAATTTAGGAGATTTTTTTCTTTAAGGGCAACTTAGCCATTGTATTAAGATATTCGTTTGGCACGGTCTTGAAAATCGGGCCAACCAAAAAGTCACCAAACTTATTTTTACAGGTTTTGCATGAGTGTAAAGCATCAGTTCCATTCTATGCAACAATTTGACTTTGTTGGATAGCCTTCACTTTTGGCTATAGTTCTGGCTCAAAATTTCTATGGTAATAGAATTTCCTTGTTACAGTCATGTCAATTTTTCCTGATACCTAAAACTTTTCAAAGTCTTTTCAATGTTCGTGAATTCATTTTAACAATCCAAATGCAGAAAAAGGCCATTGATGAAGGAGGGCAGGGTGCGTCAGGTGATTTTACATGCAGTTCTTCAATCGAGACACAATTTATTTCTGTTTGGGGTTCTTTCTTTGCTAAATATGTGTCACTTGAGTTATGGAAAAGTGGATCGGAGACTTCATTCATATGAAGCTCAATAATGTCTTTTTCATATAATGCTGGAATTTCTTCTTCAAAAATGGGTTCTAAAACATTTTACTGTTAATAAAGTGAAATCACCTTAGCTTTACTGTATTTTTTAACTTTAATTTATTTTCATAACAAAATCCAGCAGCAATCATGAATTCTGTTGGAAATTTTTCTTTACATTCACAAATCCATTTCTTTTTTTTTATTTTCTATTAATTGATAAAAATTGCTCTCTTTTTGATACACTCACTTAAATAAAGCCATATTTCATCCAGTGTTACGATAAATTTTTATTTATTACCACCTATGTGTTTGTTAAAGCGGGCATTAGAAAGTGCTATTCACAACACACTGGAAGATTTGGAAAGTTTTCCAAGAGGTGTAGGAGAAAATCGATATAATTGTACTAAGAGAAAAATCGACTAATGATGAAAATTTCGATTCAGAATTATAATCAAGAGTCAAGGCTATACAGTAGAGTAAAATTGCTGCACAGAATATGGCATATATGTTCGGAAATTAGTTGCGAAAATTGTTTCCATGAAGTGTGAATGACCTTCTGTATATATACATCTGTATGCCCAAGCCTGAAGATTGGTATAAAAATAGAGTCCGGACTCGGGCTGAGCTCACTTTATTTCTACTGGAGTATCTCTTAGAGTTTTAGAACAACAGTAACTGTGCATAATTATTTAAAAAATGCTCTAGAAAGTCACAGAAACTTATTTAAACCAGAATGAACTCATAAAGGACAAATAAAGGTTTTAAAAATGCAGCGCATATAAATATTATTGTGCTCAATATTTATGAACATGCATATATATGTTTTTGGTGTCTGTGCTAAGGAATAAAAAAATGTATATATTAATAGCGAAAAGCGCATTCTGCCAAATTCACACTCTCTTTTCCACACAAAAATTGTCTCTTTGCAAAGGCTTCAATGTTTTTTTTAAGGCTTCTACCCTCAGAAATGGGAAACAGGTTTAGCCCTCACCTGTTTAGCCTAGGGGGATTGAAAAGGGTTGATTGAAAACAAATGGTGTAATATGGCCATTGTATTGAAACCTTTTTTTTTTTTTTTGTTTTAAAGAACTCATGTTTTCACTACTACATATGCATATTTTTTGGTAAAATTTTAAAGAGAGCTTGGATACAGTTATATTTATAACTGATTAAAATTTCAAAGATTTCAGAAGATGAGAACTATTTTTTTACTGCTATGTTAAAGGAGCTGACACGAAAACAAACAAACAAACAATAAAGCAAGAAGAAAACATTTCTTTTACAACTCAATAACAATAATTTTTCACAAACTTTTTACATGTGCTGTAAAACCATTTTATTTATAACTAATAAAGATTTCAAAGAGTTCAGACAAAAAGAACAAGAAAATGAGCGCTTGTATCACTAAACATCAATATTTTTTTCGTGAATTTTCTTTTTAAAATATAATTTCATACAAAATTGGGTTAAAGATATAAAATAATTAAAAACTTGATTTTTTTTTTTAATTTATTATCACAGGCCCTGGCAAGTCAGGTACTATTCTAATAATTCTACACTTTAATATCATAAATGAGCTTGAATAATGATCAATTATACAAATAGAAATAAATTTATTCTTTGGAAATACACAAAATTAGTTAATACCTTATACTCTGACATTAATTTTTCTGCACGAACATTGCCATAGGACTCCCCATAGAAAGAAGCTAACCATGTAATGACAGTGTTTTCCAGCCACTGAAATAATAAGAGATTTGAATCACTTTTAGATGAAACTATAGTGCAGGGATGCCCAACCTATGGCCCGCGGGCCAAAAGTGGCCCGTGATGCCTGTTTCGTTGGCCCGCCAATCCCAAAATAGATTAGTTATTTTTTTTTTCAATTAAAAGCTTACATGTTTTTACTTAATTTTGCAACTGAGAACTGCTTGCGTTTTTAAAATCAAAACAATCCCCATCTTGATTGACTGATTGGATGACGCGATAAAAGCATGCTATTTGTAACTTGCACATATTCAACTGTCAAGTTGCGATATATCGGCACTTCTTTAAGATCGACAGACAGAGAGAAATTCGATGCGAGCGCATCGCATCTACAATGAGACTAAAACTGAGCTCTGATTGGCTGATAGCATGTAACGAATGAAGTGTCTAGTGGCTGAAGGAATGTATCTTCTCAACTCTACGTTTATCTTTGGAATGCTTGCCGGTCGGCAGTCGGTTGATGTTTATTACTTGTAGATGGCAAAATGAGCGGTGAAAAAAGAAAAGGCGATTTTCCGAATCGAAAATTTGTTGATTCATGGACGGATAAGTACTGTTTTATTAATCATAATGGTCGGATTATTTGTCTTTTGTGCAATTCTACTATAGCTGTAGCCAAGGAATATAATGTGAAACGACATTATGGAACGAAACACATGGCGTTCTCATCTATTCAAGGATATGAACGATCAGTAAAAATTGAACATCTGAAGAAATCTTTGATAAACCAGACCAGTTATTTTCAAAAACAGACATCTGAATTGGATTCCTGCGTTGAGGTAACCCTGAATATTGCCCAGCTGATCGCTAAACGTGGAAAACCATTTACTGATGGTGATTTTGTGAAAGATTGCTTGTTAATTGCTTCGGAGAAACTTTGTCCCGAAACAACAAATAAATTTAAAAATTTAAGTTTGAATAGAATGACTGTTCAGAGAAGAATTCAACAATTAAGTGAAGACATTGTAGATCACGTAAAGCTTGCTGCTTCACATTTTGAATATTTTTCACTTGCTGCTGACGAATCTACCGACATTACCTCAACAGTCCAACTCCTTGTTTTCATTCGAGGTATTAACAAGGACTTCTGCATTACAGAAGAACTTCTTGGAATGTACCCTATGTAAGGCCAAACAACTGGCAAAGAACTTCTTCACAGCTTAATAGAATTATGTAATGCAGCTGCTTTGAATATGGAGAAAATTGTTAGCATTACAACAGATGGAGCACGATCAATGACTGGTGGAATTATTGAAATGATAACTCTGCTAAAAGAACATCTGGGAGAACGTGAAATGGAGTTACTTCAATATCACTGCATCATACACCAACAAAATTTGTGTGCCAAAGAATTAGGTTATGAACAGCTAATGAAGCGTGTTTGTGCAGCAATCAACTTTATTCGTAGTAGTGCATTGCGGCACAGAGAATTTAAAGAATTTTTGGCTGAATTTGAGGATATTCCTAGTGATGTTGTGTACTATACAGAAGTAAGGTGGCTCAGTCGTGGAAAAGCACTTAAGCATTTTATGGAATTATTTGATGAAATTATTATGTTTCTCAAGGAGCGTGGAAAGGAAACCAGGCGCTTGGAAGAAGCCAGTTTTCAGTGTGATTTAGCATTTTTAACTGATATTACAAGTCATTTAAATGAATTGAACATCAAACTACAAGGAAAGAACCAATTCATCTTTCAGTTGGTAAACAATGTAAATGCTTTTAAAAGAAAGTTAGTGTTATTTCAACAACAGTTACGGGTAAAAAATTTTGCTCATTTTCCATATTGCAAAAAAATGAAAGAAAAATTTCCAAAGATGAAAATGGATTACGAAGATCAGGTAAAAATTTTAATCAATTCATTCCATGATAGATTTTTAGATTTTGAAAAATGCCATTGTCAAATTGAGTTATTTTCAAATCCATTTACAGTAGATGTCAATTTGGCACCTGAAAATGCTCAATTAGAGCTCATTGACTTATAGAGCTCAGACTTTCATAAAAATGAATTCAAAGAAAAGTCATTGCTTGAATTTTATAGGAATTTGCCTAATGAATTTTCCTATTTAAAACGCAATGCATCTATGTATGCAACTATGTTTGGAAGCACCTACATATGTGAACAATCTTTTTCTATGATGACTGTCAACAAATCAAAGACTAGAAACCGACTAACTGATGAAAACCTTTCAGCCGTTTTACATATTGCTACTGCAACTTTAGAACCAAACACAACAAAAATAGCTTCAAAAATACAATCCCAACCATCACATTGTCTCGTCTGTGAAATAATTATGTATGTATATTTGGCTTATTAAAATTAATTTATAAATGTATATATATATTCAGAATTGAGTATGTTTTCATCAAAGTGGTATATTGACTTTTTATATTAGATTAGAAAAAAAATATGTGTTTATAAATGCAACGCTACATTGGCCCCAGGTAAGGTACTTTTTCTTTTTTTTGGCCCGCAGGTTGAAAAAGGTTGTGCACCCCTGCTATAGTGCAAAAATTTATTATAACAATCATAATACAATACTAACTAATTGAAGACAGTTTAGCAGAGGCACTTCAAAATTCCCTCGGCACGATTCTTGGATATGCCGCTCAAGAGCATCTTGAGCAACATTTATAGGAACATCTCCCAGAACGGTTTCAAAAAACTGAAGTTCATATCTGCAAAAATATTAATAAAAAAATTATGCAGTATAGTTATATAAAATACATCAATTTTGTGAATGATATTTACATGAAATTAACTAGGCACAGTAATTTCTTAATATTGACAAAAGAAGTGTTTGATTCAGACATTTTTCTCTGGGAGTGATTTTTGAAACTCTGGTGGTGGTGGTAACATTACGCAGTTCGGATGTGGGGGAAAGGGGAAATGCACTTTCAGACCATTAGCAAATATAAAATATGATAACTTTTAGGGAAGAGGGAAACTTTGATGCTCCAGTGTGTGTGGGAAAGAGAAATGCTATTCCAGGGCCACCCGTTAAATTCATCCCTGAACAAAGGTTATATTGCAGGAAATTCTTGAACTGTCAAATTTGGAAATTTTGATACAATCTTGCTGTACAAACAAGTAATTTTTTTCATGATGATATATTAAAATTTTTTTATGCATCACTGCAAAAAATTATACACAGTGTGATTATTATTGTTGAAACATTAAGTATTACTGTGTATTTTAACACTATATTCAAAATTCAGGAAGATTGGCAAGGTTTCAGGAAGATTTTTGCAAAAGTCAGAGTCTATAAAGTTTAAAAAAAAGACAAGATAAGGGAACAAAAAAAAAAAATCTTAAATCCTAATGAAATTAAAGTGTGTGACCAACACCAGCATGAGCCCTTAAAAAAACAGAAAAAGGGAAAAGCAAGCATCTGTTCAAAAGTTATGTGTGGATGACAGACATTTAAATATAATATATATATATACAAAAGAATTGTACAAGTTCCTTTGCTGGAAGCCAGTTAAATAGTAGATGCAGTATTAATAATGAATCTACTCTTTTATACAGCAAAATTATGTCAAGATTTTCAAATTTGACAATCGGAGGATTTCCTACAATAATATTCTATTTAAAGTGACAAAGCAATAAACAAAGAGTGAGAAATAAAGTTTTTCTGCAATACCTACTACAATACCCTCTTTTATACCTACTTGTAGAGGCTGAACGCATGAGCTATCACTAGTAGAAGTGTACTTGGTAAGTTTGGACTACAAATTGCACATTGTGATAATCCTGCCAGATTCTCCTTTTGTTTTGTACATTTATTTTAAGATGCTAAAAAATGTTACTTTATATTAATTTAGCAAACAAATATTAACAAATAAAAGTTACATGCCAGAAAATTATTTTAAAAATCATCAAAAATTTACAGTTTTCAAATAAACTTTATGGAAAAATAAATTTTGTTATTCTATTTAATGGGGTAAAGATTGGAATTATGAAATATCTAGAAGTGAAGATATAAGATTAAAAAAAAAAAAAGAAAGAAATACCGCATGTAATAATATCTTTTATTATTTTTGTGTTTAGCACTAATAATAGATATATTTGTGCTTTATAATGTAGATCGATATTAGATATGATTTTAGGCTCACTTTTTGGGAGCCTGGGCCCACCTGAGCCTGACTAGTTTAAATCCATTTAAGCCCGAAACATTTTCTGTCATTAGAGCCTGAGCCCGATACCAAAAAGTATACTAAAAGAAAAAGTACAATAAAAATGACATAATATTTAAAAGTTGTTCTAAAAATGTAATATCTCATTTTCTTAACAACTTCGTACATGAAAATAACTGTTAATCCCTAGCATATAATTAATTTTAAGAAATTCACATTCAATCTTATCAAAAGAGAAGTTTAGTATCAAATAAAAATACACATCCTAAAAAGATTCTCATATTTTTCTCCCACAACAAGCAAATCTGATGGACACATTAACAAAATGTGTTTCATGAATAAATAATTGAAATTTGCAAAAACTACGATTTATATGACGAAGAATCGAACAATGTTTTTCTATTTTCTATAAAGTGGGTACATCTTTCGTAATTCTTGTGTCCTTAAAAATCTGCTTAAATTAAAAATTTGACAAAATAAAGATCCAATTTATAGGCTTTTATAGGAAAAGAAAACACTGCTCGATGGAATAACAATAAACATGCCAATTTTATCTACTTACGAATAAAAATGACTTCATGAATGTAAAAAGAAGAGACACAGAATGAGCACAGAAGAGACAGAGAATAAGTTCAAGAAGAAAAACTGATAGAATCACTAATGTTTATTTTCACATAAACTGTAATTAGCACTCGCAAACAATAGCAGTCTAAAAATTTGCAAGCCTAAAACTAATCCTAATTGACTTAAAAGAAAATATTCATTTTTGCGTTAGATCTTTAAAAAAGTAATAATAAATAAACATTCCAATTAAAATATGTACCATATTCTGATTGGCACCCTAACAGGTTGTCGCACAACAATGCCAAACATAAATCTGAAAATATCATGTTTTCTTTTAAAATAGCATTCTACTGCTACTACTACAAGGGGGAAAAAAATGTCTTTTTCATTCTGATCAAAATAGCATTAAAATGACTTAAAATGTAAAAAGTAATTTTTAAGCGGAAAAAAGTTATTTTTAAGGGGAAAAAAGTTATTTTTCTTGTTTCTGTAAGAGAATAAATAAAATTGCCAATTTCAGAAAGAATAAGCCCGAGCACGAAGGATGGTATAAAAATCGAGCCCGTCTCATCTCTAATAGATATGTCACTGAAAGGTAGGAAAGAAAAAAATATCTGAAGAGAGGCAATGCTCATACATGGGAAATATTCTATCTCATATATGCTATTATCGGTAGATGGCAGCAGCAGACAGTGAATGAATGCTGCTGCAGGAATAAATGACCATGTATTTAAAAACATCTTTTCTTGATGGTTGTTCTAATATTTATGATTTTAAACAAAAGTTAAAAATGTATGATGAGTTAAGGTTTGATTATGAGAATGTTAAAACAGAAGTAGAATTTAAGAATAAATCCAAACAAATAATGTCTAATAATTCACTTTTACAACTGTGGGGATAAAAATTAATTTGTGTTATCAAGGGGAAAAAAATGTGGTTGTTGCGTACATTAGCCATGAAACTTTTAAAAAACAATCCATATCATAAATCACAAATGTGAGCATCATTAACGTTCACGTCATAGTGATGCAGGCTACAATGAGGTTAAAATGCATAAGTTACAACAATGGAGCTAATTTTTCAATTAAAAGCAAGCAATGTTATCACTATGGGAAAAAAGAAAGTTTTTGGGCCGACATTTTGGGCATTAGCGTTAATGAGTATTTTTGATTTTCAATCCCGCCGAGATTTTGGCATTATCCACATCAAATCCAATTTTGGTGTTAGAGTATTATCGTGGAAGCTATCGTGAAGACAAAAGTGTAATTTTACACAGCAAGCCAGAACTGTGCTCCAACAATACATTTTTTATCAGAATTATAAGTTTCAACCTCACAATGTTAAATTAACTTTTAATGTTTGCATTCAAATCTCTTGTAATAATTACTTTTTCATGATGATTTTTTTTTTTTTTTTTTGTGAGGTATTTGTTTTAACAACAACAAAACTAAAAGGGAAAAAAAAAGTGAAACTTATAATTCCTATAAATAACTTATACATATTTTTTTATAATTCTTAAACTTTTTCACTTATTGACTTCAAATTTTGTAAGATATAATATTAAAATTTACACTAGAATAAAAATATCATGTAAAACTCAACTGTTACCTTGAAATTTTTAATATGTGTTTTTATTTCCCTAGAATTGAAATATCCCTTATTGTGAACATTGAAATTTTTAAAGTTTGTTTCTATTTTAATATGGAGATGGTCCACTAAATATAATTATGTGATTTTTATGAATTTAAAAAAGTTATTGTATCAAATATGAATTATGAAATTAACAATCTAAAAAAATCATAAATTGTAAACCTATAAATATTTTAACAGGAATCAATTTCTAGAAGAATCTAATATGCATATACCAAATTTCAGCTCTTTCGTTCTAGTAGTTTTTATTTAAGTTTAAAGAACCATCAACACTACGATTAGAGGGACCATATAATAATAATAATAAAAGGTACTTCCTTGTTATAGTGGCCCATACAATTACAATTATGCCAAGGTTGCAGTTACGATTTTGCCAAGCTTATATATGTATCATATATATACTCCAAAAGCTCATATATATGTGTCATATATACATAATATTTATATCTTATACGTCATATATATTTTATATTAGCGCCATATTTATATATGACTATAACTTGGAAATGCACTTCATGAAATGCCAGATACATCACATATAATTATAATGCCATATATGTCTTATAATTTGGCAATACATCTTGGTAGCTTGGTGATTCAGCCTCTGGGATGCTATAACAAAATAAGTAGCAAAGATAAATCCAGGAAGTCTGTTAGTATATGTAACAGTGGTTTCAATTATTTATTGGAAGATTTAAGCAATTTATTAAACATTTTTCTAACACTAATAATCTACTCCATTTAAAAATAAGGGGGTTAGAATTACAGTGGAGTAATTCTATATTTAGTAATTTGAGAAATGAAGTATTTTGTGAAACTTGTCGTATTGCTGTTGCATTAAGTGGTCCAACTTGTTTTGCCCTCTAGGGACTCCATATTTGAACTATGACCAGGTGTCCGAAGTAACGCGTTACAAGTAGCGAAACTAAAGTAACCACTACTTTTTACAGTAGCTTGTAGTGTAGTACGCTACATTTTAAATAATGTAGTGTAGCAAGTAGCACAATACAAAAAACAATAGTTTGCAGCGAGAACCGACGCTATTTTTAACGCTACTTCAGGGAGAAAAAAATAACATTTTGCAAAGCACATGGCCAAAACTTGCTTCTTTTATTCAAAATTTTTTCTGTTCAACAATTTGCGAATCTCATTGGCAAATAACAGCTGCAGTGTATAGCAACGTTTCACATGAAATCATAGATTTCTCCCTTTGACACTTGCTGCTAAAATCAAGTTCTAACCCAGCAAATGAATTGAATTTTTTACTGGCAACACTTGTTTATTTACTCCTTACTGGGTCTGCATGTTTTAATGCCGGGTTTCTTATTATTTGGGATTGCTTTATTTACAGATTTATTTATTGTTTCCTTTTAAAGTTGTTTGTCTGTAATTTTTTAATTTTAATGTGTGTATAAACTAACATTTTGGAAACAAACACAAAACATTCTTGTATGTTATCTTTTTAAAAATTTTTAATGCCCTCGGTTATGTCGCATTTATTTAATTCTATCTCGGCAGACGCAATATAACAAGGGGTCGCTTTATTATTTAATCCATGTCTTCAATTTAATAGTGTAAATGGAACCCTTTGACAAAATCTAAAAGTAGCAAAGTAGGGACTACTTTTGAAAAGCAGTTTGTAGTCGTTACTTTTTGAAACATGTAGTTAACTACATTTTCAATAAAGTAGTTGTAGTTCGCTACAATAAAAAAATAGTTTTTCCGACCCCTGACTATGACTTATTTGACTGTCGCACTGAACAGAAATTAATATACATTCAATAAAAATATGGTTATCTAGATTTTTTCAAATTTTTGACTTATTCCAATGTCATTCCTATACAACATGTTTAATTTTGAAATTGATTTTTTTTAAATATCGCATTTAGTCCACATGACAGATATTATTATGACAGAGTATAATAGTGGGCTTCGCCTGAAATCAGACCGGTTCAGATTAAAAAAAAAAACGAGAAAAATAAACCGGTAAATTTTTACTTTATAAAAAACATGACTTTTTTTTCTTTTCTTTTCTTTTTTGTTTTGTGGAAAAAGAAATTTGTTTGGATTTATTAAAGGAAGGATAAAGTGTCTTGAAACGAATATTAAATGAAACCCTTTGTGTGATCTTCAATCACACTTACCCACTTGTTTTACCAGGGTACCCATATGCATAATTTAAAATATTTATATACACTGCTCAAAACAATTAAAGGATATTGCAGTTTTAGGTGGATTTTGTATCTGGGAAACTTTTTAGCTGATTGATACATGGTCGACAGACATAGTAGGTTATATGAGAATAAATTACACATGTTTGGCAGAAAAAAATGCATTTTATTGCGCATTTGTGTACAAAAGGAAAAAAACACAATTTGTGCACATGAGAAAAAAAGAATAAGAAAAGGTGTTTTCTTCAAAGAAAATCATTTTCAGTAGGGGGTATGGTTTCCACGGGCGGCCAGCAGCGTTGAACACCTTTGAGGCATGGACTCAATGAGGCTATTAATGACGAGTTGGGGTATTCTGCCCCACTCTTCCAGAAGAGCTCTTTCCAGTTCTTGGAGAGTTTGTGGGGGTTGTTGGCGGCCAGAAACTCGTCTTCCTAGAGCGTCCCAAACGTGCAAACGTGCTCGATTGGATTCATGTCTGGAGAACACGCTGGCCATTCCATTCGAACGATTCCTTTCTCGAAAAGGAAATCCTCCACCAGGTTTGCACGATGTGGCCTGCAGTTATCGTCCATTAAAATGAAGTTATCTCCGATTGCTGCAGCGTAAGGGACTACAATAGGTCTGAGGATCTCATCCCTATATCGGCGGCCAGTCAGAGCTCCATCTCGAATGATGTAGAGGTCAGTGCGCCGTCAATGGAGATGCCACCATACACCAACACTCCTCCACCGCCAAATCTGACACTTTCGTGCACGAACGCAGGATTATTCCTACTGCCACGGTCCCTCCAGATGAAAATACGCCTATTATCCGGATGCACAGAAAAACAGGACTCGTCAGAAAACAGAATATTGCTCCATTCATTTCTCCTCCAGTTGACATGCTCGGTTGCCCACTCCCTGCGGTCGCGACGATGCCTTGATGTTAATCTAACACATACCATCGGTCAGCGAGCATACAGACCTACAGCATGGAGCCGGTTTCGGACAGTCTGAGTTGAAATCGTGGTGCCTGTAGCCGAGCGAAGGTGTTGTTGGAGAAGAGTAGCGTTCATGTTTCGGTGTCTCCGAGCTGTTAACGCTAAATACCGATCTTCATTGGGCGTTGTTGCCCGTCTACGACCTTGCCCTGGTCTTCGGCCTGCACATCCACTCTCCAAAAAACGGTTCCAGATCCTGGAAATGACACTTTGTGACACTCCAATGGCTTGCGCTACTTCGGCTTGAGTTTGACCCCCTTCTAACCTACCAACAATTCTCCAAGCTTCTGAATCTGTCTCTTGACTTATTCCAATGACATATATATATATAAATCAACATTTGAATGGACGGTGCTTTTGGAGTCATGATCGGTGAAAATGTACAGAAATTTTCTGGATTTGCTTTCCTCGAAACCGCTTCAATAGGTAGTTGGTTACTTTTTGTATTAAAAGCTACCTAAAATGGATCTCAAGTGGTACCCCCTGATATATATATATATATAATACTGTGAGTTACAGAGGAACACAACTTTAGAAACTTCATGAAAGTTTATATTAATGTTTCTGTTAAGATGCTTTTCAAAGGGCAGTGCAATCTGCCTGCTATTTAATTTGGACAAAATTTTAAAACAAAATCAAAAACATTACTTCTGATAATTGGGGCAGCTGCTTTATCAGGACAAATTGTGCTGGAACTCATAGGTCCCAGTTAACTGTAATCTACTGTATACTATAATACAATAATAATTATATGAAAATAAAAGAAAACACGCTTACAGTTTTTTCATAGTAGCATAAAATGAATCTAGATATTCTTCACAACAGCACTGCTCTGTATTATTACTGCAGAATGTGCATAGCAAAGCTGGTTCTTCCTCTGAAATTATAATAAAGCAGTAAGAAAAAAAATTTGAACTTTAAAAGTGAAATAAAGAAAAAAAGAATACAAAAATAAAAAGCTTCAATTTTAAAGTAACAAATTAAGGCTAGAAACAGTTATTGATATACAGGATATGCAAGTGTATGTGTATTTGTGTAATTTTTTGGATACAGTTGATAGGATTAACTCTTATACTTTGAAGGAACTTGTAAAGTTTCAGTAAAGAAAATTTTATATAAAATCCATTTAATACATCTATTAATAACCAAAGATATTAAGTTCCATGCAAAATACTTTGCTTCACAGTTTTTGAAAAGCAAATCTTATCTTATGAAACTAAATATTTCTAAAAATAGATATTTTCTCATTACTTTTTCGTTAGCTAGGTGCAAATATCGCTAATGGAAGGTATTTTTTCTTTTTAGCAATGGCAGATGACGCCATCCTTTGTTAAGTAATTCAAACACATACATCACTAGGGAAAATGCAAGTATACATGAAATATAAAAAACAAATTTTAGTTATTTTATTTAAAATAAAAAAGGAAAAGAACTATATTTTATGAGGAGAAGTAATAACATAAACAGAGAAGGTTTCATTTAATCACTAAAACAGCATTTATAATACACACATGCAGAAAAAAAATATATGTTTTTCTGCAATTCAAGAAAACATAACATCATAATAATAGGGAAAATGTCTTTTCCTGGAGAAAATATCATGGTTTGTCCTTTCTTTGTATTGTAAGTAAGCCTATATACACTGCTCAAAACAATTAAAGGATATTTGAAGTTTTACATAAAATAAAGATATAAACGAAATTTTTTTTGCCGAAAATAGAAGAAGAGAATCACAAATGCAAATTTTTCTGGTTTTCAAACTGTGGAGTATGCAAATTTTGAGTTTGACGTCAAAAACGTCGCTTCAGCGGCAGCAAATGAAATTTGACTTTCAACTGGATAAAAGAGAATGAAGACAAGGATGATCGGCATTCAGTGATTGCTTTGTTTCGATGAGTACGATGTCTCAGCGAAGTCGTTTGACAGATTCAGAAGCTTGGAGAATTGTTGGTAGGTTAGAAGGGGGCCAAACTCAAGCCGAAGTAGCGCAAGCCATTGGAGTGTCACAAAGTGTCATTTCCAGGATCTGGAACCGTTTTTTGGAGAGTGGATGTGCAGGCCGAAGACCAGGGCAAGGTCGTAGACGGGCAACAACGCCCAATGAAGATCGGTATTTAGCGTTAACAGCTCGGAGACACCGAAACATGAATGCTACTCTTCTCCAACAACACCTTCGCTCGGCTACAGGCACCACGATTTCAACTCAGACTGTCCGAAACCGGCTCCATGCTGTAGGTCTGTATGCTCGCCGACCGATGGTATGTGTTAGATTAACATCAAGGCATCGTCGCGACCGCAGGGAGTGGGCAACCGAGCATGTCAACTGGAGGAGAAATAAATGGAGCAATATTCTGTTTTCTGACGAGTCCCGTTTTTCTGTGCATCCGGATAATAGGCATATTTTCATCTGGAGGGACCATGGCAGTAGGAATAATCCTGCGTTCGTGCACGAAAGTGTCAGATTTGGCGGTGGAGGAGTGTTGGTGTATGGTGGCATCTCCATTGACGGGCGCACTGACCTCTACATCATTCGAGATGGAGCTCTGACTGGTCGCCGATATAGGGATGAGATCCTCAGACCTATTGTAGTCCCTTACGCTGCAGCAATCGGAGATAACTTCATTTTAATGGACGATAACTGCAGGCCACATCGTGCAAACCTGGTGGAGGATTTCCTTTTCGAGAAAGGAATCGTTCGAATGGAATGGCCAGCGTGTTCTCCAGACATGAATCCAATCGAGCACGTTTGGGACGCTCTAGGAAGACGAATTTCTGGCCGCCAACAACCCCCCCCCAAACTCTCCAAGAACTGGAAAGAGCTCTTCTGGAAGAGTGGGGCAGAATACCCCAACTCGTCATTAATAGCCTCATTGAGTCCATGCCTCAAAGGTGTTCAACGCTGCTGGCCGCCCGTGGAAATCATACCCCCTACTGAAAATGATTTTCTTTGAAGAAAACACCTTTTCTTATTCTTTTTTTCTCATGTGCACAAATTGTGTTTTTTTCCTTTTGTACACAAATGCGCAATAAAATGCATTTTTTTCTGCCAAACATGTGTAATTTATTCTCATATAACCTACTATGTCTGTCGACCATGTATCAATCAGCTAAAAAGTTTCCCAGATACAAAATCCACCTAAAACTGCAATATCCTTTAATTGTTTTGAGCAGTTTATATAAATATTTTAAATTATGCATATGGGTACCCTGGTAAAACAAGTGGGTAAGTGTGATTGAAGATCACACAAAGGGTTTCATTTAATATTCGTTTCAAAACACTTTATCCTTTCTTTAATAAATCCAAACAAATTTCTTTTTCCACAAAAAAAAAGAAAAGAAAAGAAAAAAAAGTCATGTTTTTTATAAAGTAAAAATTTACCGGTTTATTTTTCTCGTTTTTTTTTTAAATCTGAACCGGTCCGATTTCAGGCGAAGCCCACTATTATACTCTGTCATAATAATATCTGTCATGTGGACTAAATGCGATATTTAAAAAAAATCAATTTCAAAATTAAACATGTTGTATAGCGACCTTCAAAATGTTAAAATATGCCAATATTTCCATAATCGGGTTTTTATCATGATTCAATACGTTCCTTAAACTCATATGATGTTATAATCACTTGCTAACATCCTATCTACTTGCTTTCTCTATTACTCATATTGATACTCTCTTTGTATTATTCTCAAACATTTGAAAAAGTCATTTAAACTTCCAATATGATGTCAGATTAATTTTCTTTTTAATTCTCTAATGACATCCTATTAACCTGCTTTCTGTACTTACAAATACTCATATTCCTTGTAGTATTCAAAAATCTTTGAAAATTTCTGTTTTATTACCATTATGACGTCATATTAATCTTTTTTTCAATTGGTGAAACTTTTTATTTCATTTTCATTTTTCACGTAGAAATCTTTCAATAGAAAATTAGTTATTGTAGAAAGAATTTTATTGTGGATTTTTAATTGTTGGCAACTGCTATAACGAAAAATGTTTAAATTTAATAGGAAAGGGCTATTAGATATTTGGTTTTTTATCTCTCTATATTAAAATAATATGATTTTTTTAAATTTTATGATTTTCAGTTTCATAGTAGTTACTCAGCTATAAGTACAAAAAATTTCAGGTCTGTAAGTTATATAGTTTCTGAGTGACGGACAGACAACGTAGCGGGACGAATAGGGTTTCGTGAGATGAACGAAACCCTAATAACCAAGCATTCTATTTCAGAAATCAGTGTGGAGTAAGACAGGAAATTGTTTCAGTGCAAATGATGGCAATTTAGCACCTTTGCATGACTAATGGAAAATTCTACTTTCACAACCATTTATACATGATCAGCATTTATACTATTAAAAAATGTACCGTAAAATATTTTACATTAATCTCCCCCTCCCTCCTCTCATTCACATAATAAAATCAAAATATTTCCTTTTATTATTTTACTAGCTGATCCACCCAGCATTGCCTGGTCCCGTAAAAAAATAGTACGAATCGTGAAAACACTTTAAAAATCGCAGCATAAAAACATTCCTTTCCACCACCAGGGGTGCCAAATATATATGTTAATAGTTATCTATATCTTAATTAGTTCATGTTAAGTTGAATGAACCAATTCCCTTTGAAATTGGGCCCATAGAACCCGAAAAAATAAATTTCCCCCTCCCCCCCCTTCTTGGAGATTAATATTCAGAAATGATGGTGAAAATTAAACCAAGGATAAATAACATTATCAATTATTGTTAACTTTTGAGACAGAAACAAAATGGCACTACTTTTTTGTTTGACTTTGAAATTTACATTTCTTTATTAATTCTATCCAAATTGTCAATTTGCTATTAAAGGGAGGGGGAAAAAAAGATACTGACGGATTTTGATGAAAATTAGCTTTTCTGAAATAGAAATTTATTTTGTGTACACATACCAATTTTAAAATCCCTACCTGAAATAATTTAAAAAATTTGAGTTACCATGTAATTTCTTTTGTATCGAAAAGAAAATGGATAGACGGACCCTGTTGCGCAAATAAATGAAAGTTGAAGCCAACCCTTTGGCAGGTGTTTTATTTCTTTCGTGATAAAAATTTAAAATAAATACATTTCATTTTCAGCACTTTTTACTGGGTTTTTAATTAATATCTTGGGTAATTATTTACCAATTTTTATGAAATTTGAAAAAATGGATATAGGAAAAAAATTATTATATTGGGCTAAAAGATTGGAACAGGTTTTTTTTTTATTATTATTATTATCACAGGCCTGGACAATGCTGGGCGGGGATCAGCTAGTATATATAGATTACAACTCATATATTTTTAAAAATTAATTTTCCAAAACAATATGAATTATAACGAATAAATAATTTCCAGTTGAATGGCTTTTTCTTTTTTTTAATGGGACAATTTGGTGATTAAAATACATGGGGTGGTCTTTTTTTTTTTTTTTTGACACCATTTTAATACACTACATTACAGCAATAGGTAAGAAGAACTTAAGGAATTACCTTTAACATACTTGAATTTTGACTGGTACGATTTAAAGGACTGTGAAAAAAACTCAACTAATACTGCACGAAAATCAACAGGCCACTTAGCAAACACAAGACATCTAGCCACAGAAAACATTTCAGCCATCAGTGGCGTTTTGTTGTTATATAAATTGGTCTGTCCATCGGGAGGTAAAGTGTGTATTTGCGCTAACAAGCTATCTTGTATGGATTGTAACTCATTGATGGCAGGAACATATGGCTGTAGCCTTTCATAGAGACAATTTAGAGCATCGGGGAATTTCCAAAATCTCCCACGACTACTCGTCTGAAACTTCTGCCAAAATTCTGGAATAATTATATTGTGCAAGTCATCTTGAAAGGATGTCATAAACCAATCTCTAATAATGTGAGACATTCCATTGTGATGTAGAACAGAAACAGCAGAGTTGAATTCTTCACGAGATGGTTGGGAGGCATCAGTCTACAAAAAATATATAAATAAATAAAATAATAGAGCAAATATATATATAAATATATATTTAAATACAAATTAAAGGCCTTTTTTTCAGTAACACTTCTTTTACAATCAAGTTATACAAAGACAATTTTTACTACTACATGTTTATTATTAGGAGTTTAAATTTAAAAGAAAAATAATGTACAACTTTTCTTGCGTGTATATTTCATATTATTTTATCATATGAAGGATTAAGAAAAAAGACAATGATAGTCACAAACAAGTTATTCATCACTAATTTCCTTACTAATGACTTTCATCATCCTTTTTCCTTTAGACCTATCCTCAATATTGTGTTTTTAAACATTAATTTTTGTCCCAATCCACAATCACTAAACCGTAATAAACCTCTCAAGCTAACAGATGGCACTGGCAACTCAAATCACATACACAAAAAAAAAAAGGTCACAAACTAGTTACTCATCATTATTTTCCTAAAATTGTGTGGACTTTCACCATTCTTCTCTCTTTACACATATCTTTTATTGTGTTTTTTAAAGTTCTATTTTGATGTTTGCCTGTATCCAAGGTTATCAAACAATAGTACAGCTCTCAAGCTAACAGATAGAATTGTCATCTCAAATCTCACAAAAAGTGGACTATCATTGTTTTTCTCACAAACCCTTCATATTAATTAATTTAAAAAACAAATTCCCAAGTATGACGGCAATCATAGTTATCAGATTGGTAACCCTAATTAAAATGGGTACTTTTCTGTCAGACAAACACCACTTTGCGCCATGTGCAAATGTTGCTGCGAAAGCTAACAAAGATGACATTTCTAAATATTATGAAGAAAAGTATATAACTTGGGTAAAAGATAGAAATGGCAATGCTAGTGACATATGTATAGTTTAATGCAGAGTTTCTCCCAAGCAGTTTCAAGAGGATGCTGCACCCTCCTTGTCCTTAGGTTTAAAAGATAGTCCCCTTCTTGCTCCTCAGTCAAAAAAAAAAAAATGCGTCTTTACTGCATTTTGAATTGAAAAATATGCTTACATAGTAAAAACCTACTCATTGCAATGTCTTGAAAAGAGTGCTCTGACTTTTAAATATTAAATTTATGTTTAAAAATCAAAATATTGCCATTAAAAATAAAAAAGTGCATGTAAGAATCAAAAAGTATCCTTAAGAGTTTAAAATGTACCTTACGAATCTTGAAAGTGCCCCTATCCCACCAGAAGCAACCCTGCCTTTTTTTAAACCTGGGAGAAAGTCTGGTTTAATGAAAAAGGTATATCTATATTATTAAATAGTAAATATAGAAGAAATTCACAAACAATAAAAATATATTTCATTACAAGGTTAGCATATAGTGGATCTGAAAATTGAAAATGTCTATCATTTTTTCCATCCCAGTGGTGCTATATAAAATTTAATTAAGATTCAAGATTATTTTTAAGATTTAAAGATTAACTGACAGAAGACAGAAATCAATGGATGTATACTGAAATATGTAAATTGAACAGCAGTCATTTAAGAAATGCAATGAGGGAATCTTAAAATCAAGTTTAGTTGTTTATATCTTTGTTTTTTGACCACAGCACCATTTTTTAAATCAGAAATACATCGTTTTATGAACAATTTTCACAATAAATTATACTTTTCCTTGGAAAAACTTGACCGCTGAGATCATTCGGCAATTGACAAATTGTGTAAGAAAAATAAATATTATTATTATTTTTTTTTAATCACCTTGAAAAGGAAAATTTGAAAGGAAACTAGTATGTTGTGGTCATCACAAAACTTCTATGTTATTATAATACATTAATTTAAATAGCATACTCACACAGTAAGAATTATGGATATGAAGTATTAATGCCTGTCTTTGAATTTAGCATAGAATTACAGTCAGTGAATAATAATAGAAAGTGAGATAATAATAGAAAGCGAGAGAATGATCAGTGAATAATAATAGAAAAAATCACGCTCTCTAAATTGCATGAATTGATTGTTTACAAGATTAGGAATCTTTCCTGAAGCACAGGATACAAGTACTCCCTATTGATTAATCAAAATTAAAATATTGATTAATCAAAATTTTCCCACGACCATTATCGAATTTTACAATATTTTCCAGTGACCAATTGACGAATTTCATGGCGGGTTTTTTTATTTGAACGACAAATTTTGCAATTTTTTTCCTGTAAGAGAACGACGTTATTCATGAATTGTTTTCCTGTGACAAACTTATGACATTCACGATTTTTTTCTCACGTTCAGCTGAAAAATCTCTGCGTCCGTTTGACGAATTTAGTGATATTTACCCATAACCAGTTGATGAATTTTGCAATATTTTCCTGCGATTTATTGATGAACTTTGTGGGGGTTTTTTCAGTCAACTGAAAAACAAGTTTTGCAATTTTTTTCCCTACGACAGATTTGATGACGTTCATGATTTTTCCTGTGAGCGATGGGCTAATTTCACAATTCTTTCCCTATGATCAATGGATGTATTTCGTATTTTTTATGCCCGTGATCGAAAAAGGGAAAAAAACCAAAAGAGCAGTAAGGGTCACAAGGCGTTGCACCCTATCACATTGGCTGAATTGACAGCACTGAACAAAATGAGATTAGAAATTAAAACTGCAAAAATCTTGTGATGCACATGACGAAATTTTTTTTTCAAACGCCAACGGAACATATTTAGAAACAACACTAATTGATCTTTGTAATTCCCAGAAATTAGGACTTGACATTTTAAAATCAATCAACATTTTTTGTGTAATAGAAAAAATGAATTGACAACTTTCTTTTCAAACCTTTTACATGGATTTAAAATTTCAATGCATAGAACCTAGTTTAATCAGAGAAACTACCAGGTATTCTAGTTTTGGTTTTATTCCATTCATATTATGTCTAAAACAATTCCGTTCAGAAATGTTATTGATAATGCCACCACCCTAAATATACATTGTTCATGCACATAGTTAAAAATGAAATCACATTACAGGGGTCGATCCAGGCAAAATTTGGGGCCTATTAAGGGCCTCTTCACAAAAATCAATTTAATAAAATGGGCCACTTCACAAAAATCAATTTGATAAAATGGGCCACTTCACAAAAATCAATTTGATAAAATGGGCCCCTTCACAAAAATCAATTTGATAAAATGGGCCCCATTACAAAAATCAATTTGATAAAATGGACCCCTTCACAAAATTCCTTTTACTAAAATAGGCCCTTTCACAAAATTCTATTCCATAAAATCTTACAATTTATTATTTTGTGATGTTTAAAAATGTGTAATTTGTAAACAAACAAGTTCACCAGAGAGGAAACTTCAGCAAAAGGATTTAAAAGAAGTTTTTGTTTATAAATGCTTGGTTCGAATTTGATTAACTGGATTTCAACTTTCGTTACAAAATGTTATTTTTCACAAAAATATAATTAATTTCACAAAAATAACCTTTACTTTTCACAAAATGGGCCCCAAGAAAAAAACCCTGCATTAGATTTTAAAAAGTTTTCTGGAAAAAAAAAATAAGACAGCATAATCATAAGTATTCGATATTTTCCAAAGTTATAAAAGTTGCTCTTTTTTTGTTTTTTTAAACTAAAAATAAACATTTTGCATAATTATTCTGAGTTATTGATTTAAATTTTTTTCAATGGTAGTTTGTCATGCCTGTTATTAATGTAATTCTTTAAATAGCATGTAAAATAATTGTGGGGTTTAAAGAATTTCAGAGTTTCCCCCAGACAGTTTCAGAAGAGCGCTGCACCCTGCCTGCCCTTTGGTTTACAAAATACCCCCCTTCTCGCCCTTCATAAAAAGAATTAGCACTCTTCTTGCGCCTCAGTAAGAAAAGTGCCCTTTCTCTTTTTTGCATTAAAAAATTTGCTTTCATAGTAAAAATTGACTCGATGTTGTCTTGAAAACGGTGCCCTGACTTTTAAACATCAAAAGGGGCTTTAAAAACCAAAATAATACCTTTAAAAATTAAAAAAAGTGCCCTTAAGAATCTGAAAAGTGCCCTTAAGAATAAAAAAAAGTGCCCTTTTCTCACCAGCAGCACCCTGCCCTTTTTTAAACCTGGGGAAAACTCTGGAATTTTTTCCCCCTCCCAAACTGGTCAACTCCCCTTCATTTATTAAATGTTGGGAGGGACACTCCCCTCCTAGGAAAATTTGAATTTCAAGCCCTGAGTGTGAAAAAAAATCAAGAAAGTTACCAGTCAGCTACAAGAAAAAAACTGTTAAATTCTTCAGTCGGTAAAATGAAAAAAATCGCAAATTTCGTCCATCAATTGCATGAAAAAAGGACTTGTGAGTTTTCCCAGTAAGTCATGGGGGAAAATCTGAAAATTTACCAATTGTTCATAGGGAAAAATTGCAAAATTTGTCAATCAGTCATGGAGAAAACCCCCAGAAAATTCACCTACTGACCACGCGAAAAAAACCTACAAGTTTTATCAATTGGTCACAAGAAAAGTTTCAAAATTCACCAAACAGTAGAAGGAAAATGTTATGAAATTTGTCAATTGGTTGCGTGAAAAAAAGTTGTGAAATTCGTCATTCAGTGGTCAGAAAAAATTGCAAAATTATTGGGTCGGTAGCTTTAAAATATTGCAAAATTCATCTATTGGTCTCAGGAACAAATTGCAAAATTCGTCAGCCAATCATGGGATGAAATCTGAAATTCTTCAGTCGGTTGCAGAAAAAACTCTGCAATTTTCACTAATTGGTCACAAGATAAAGCAGCAAACTTTGTTAATCAGTAAAAGGACAATATAATTAGTCAATTGGTCGATGGGAAAAATCATGAAATTTAGTTGGTCATGGAAAAAAAGTCACAAAATTCGTCAATCAAGTCTTGAGAAAATATCGCAAAATTCATCAATCAGTTGAGAGAAAATATCACAAAATTCTACAGATAAAAGCAGATTCTAAACAAACCAGTTCAAAATATGTTTTTCGAACAGCACGCAAGAGTTCCCTTTCTGAGAACAGTGTGCCCTTTTTTTTAAAGTTTTCACCTGGAGGCCTATATGTTCTAGAGAGTCAACACTAAAGCACATTCTCTTTTCCATTTGGGGACATAATTATCCTTATATTATTACTTGTTTAATTCTGTAATAGTAAAATCAGATTATATGTTCTGTATTCAATAATCTAAAGAATATCACTAATTTGAGTCTGAAATAATGAGGGATTCGTGAAGACCGGAGAACTAGGAAAAGGTGCCTGCTGTTACTTAGAGTTTAAGAACCTCTGCTGTGTACTATTTGTAATTTGTAAACTATCTATAATATACAAGCTTTAAGTCCACAAATAAAACTTGATAATAATCTTTCTTGCTGCAGTTTAAATATTAGAAAGAGGGGGCATGATAATTATATAATTACCTCTATTTTTTATTTTTAAATATGAAATATGTTTTTATATATATATTCCGCTTAGGATACTACATACACATATTTCCTTTCATTATATTAAAAGTTTTTGATTAGAATTAATGCTTAGTAAATTCGTTTATAAATTGTAAACTTTCAAGCAGGAGTAGATAAATTTATGATTAGCACTTTAGTACTTATTTTGAATAATCGGGATGTTCTTTTAACTGCTTGGAGTTCTTAACATGTTAATAAACACATCTGATTTTTAGGTATTTTATAGTAAGGTAATTACTAGTAATCACATATTTATTAGTTACTAATAAACACATTTATTGATATGCAATATTTAATGATTTATACAATATATAAACAGCTGGAGGTTCAATGAAAAATGTATGCACATGGTACTTAGTAAACGAATCTAATTATTAATCCTAATGAGAAATACGTATATTCTTTTCAAAATTAATACCGTTATAAGCAATACAAAACAACTAACTTCTTTAGGGCAAGGTTTGAGAATTTTCGTGATGATATTCCAAGCACAATTTACATTATTAATATTCATTACATCGCCCATCTTAAAAATGGTAATCAGAGTTATTGTTTTAAAATTTTCATTCAATTCAAAAGACTGTTTGGTAAGATGGTTGGTTAGTTGTTGGTCACTAATGAGAAACGGATTAGTACGTAGATCGAAAGCCAGAAATGTTGTGGGTTCAGTAGGAATAAATATAGTCAGTTTATTGAAGTAAAAATAGAGATTTTACGTTAAAAAAAGATGAAAATAATTATTTAGTTTCGGTTTTATTTAAAATTATCTTAAAATTTGTTGTCCAGTCTGTAACCGTTAGAGAGTAACTTTTTCACTGTATCTGTACCGACTGTTTGTTTATTTATGTTCGTTTTATTTTGAGCTGTAAAAATTAAATATTTTCTTTTAACTTTACAGCTTTAACGGGATGAAAAATTATTAAATATATGTCTATTTAGCTATTTGTCGAGTAAAATAGAAAATCATGACGCTGATAAATATCTGCAAGTTATGTACAGTAAGTTTCTTAGGAATTAGTTAATTTCTTAAATGTTATGCATGTTGCACGCAGTCTTCTACTGTAAATTAAAATTATAAATCAGGTAGTTTTTATCATTGTCGGATTTTTACCGATTAAATATAGTTTTTAGTAAAACTTTATTTTACACTATTTATTGATAAAAACCTCGTTATCCTCACTTTCTATATAAATATTTGCTCAATATAAATATTTGCAACAGAGTTGGCAAGTTTTTGACGCATGACGGTTTTTACCGGTTTTAACCATGGTTTTTACCGTCATGTCAAAAACCTCCTTGTCAAAAATGTCAAAAACTGTCAAAAACCCATTTTTTTAGTAGTTTGTTTTTACATTTTTTTTTCATTCTATCTTTAATATTAAGTTGTTTTACATGAAATATTCAGTATCAGAAAGACTCTAAAGTATATTTATACATCCAAGAAAAACAAAAAAGAATTGCATTAGAATAATACGTGTTACATCTCTGTTAAAAGATCTCTACAATAATCTTAAGCTATTTGGCATAGTCTAAAAAAATTAGATTTTTTGAAGAAATCCTGTAACCTATAAGTATTAGATTAAACAATGTGTATAATTTCGGTACAATTTATTACATTGTTGAAAACAAAACTTTAAGATTCTACTTATTGAAGTGCAAATGAAAATCACCGTAATTGCATTTATGAAATATATAAGATATGCATTTTAAAATATTATCTAAGAATATTCAAATTTATTCACTGCCAGTCTAAGCTTAACATCTATTTTCATACAATGTAACAACAATTTTGCATCTCTAAAATAATTTTAATGCACTTTATTAAAAATGTATATTGAATGTTATTTAATAATTATAATGACCTTTTATTATCATTTAATATTAATGTTAATTGGAGTTAGTAGAATCTATATTGGTGAAGATTATGACAAATATTGTTCTTTTCTTTTACTCTTGTATTTTTAAATCTTTCCCATATTAGGAAATGATCTTCTTTTAAATAAATTTAAAAAATGTAACTGTAAATAATAATAATAACAAGAAGGTAAAATCAATCTAGAAATGTATTGTATGCTACACTTGCACCATAAATTGGAGGACAATTGAAAATGATAGGTTTTTGACGGAATAAACTGGTAAAAACACGGTTTTTACCACTGTCATGTCAAAAACCAGTTTTTGACGTCAAAAACCCAACCCTGCTTTTGGAGTTAGTAGAATCTATATTGGTGAAGATTATGACAAATATTGTTCTTTTCTTTTACTCTTGTATTTTTAAATCTTTCCCATATTAGGAAATGATCTTCTTTTAAATAAATTTAAAAAATGTAACTGTAAATAATAATAATAACAAGAAGGTAAAATCAATCTAGAAATGTATTGTATGCTACACTTGCACCATAAATTGGAGGACAATTGAAAATGATAGGTTTTTGACGGAATAAACCGGTAAAAACACGGTTTTTACCACTGTCATGTCAAAAACCAGTTTTTGACGTCAAAAACCCAACCCTGATTGCAAGTGTTTTTTTTTTGCAAATTGAGACAAATTTGAAAGTGAAATTATTTAGATAACGTTTTACTTTTTTTAGTGCTATTACAGGACACATACAAAATCATTTTTGTAGTGACACCTTTAGTCTAGTCTAAAGTAATAACATTTTTCTTTTTAAATTGTAAAGTCGTTGTTACGTGTGTGACTTTTCAGTCACACTTTTGACTGTGACTTTTCTGAGTCACACACGTAACAACGACTTTACTATTTTTTTTTTTAATTGATATTACTTTAGACTAAAGGTGTCACTACAAAAATAATTCTGTATGTGTCCTACACAGGGCTGGCAAGTTTCTGCCGGGGTGGTTAAAACCACTGGTTATAACCGGTTAAAACCGGCATGGCAGAAACTAGTTTCTGCCAGTAAGTGGCAAAAACTGGCAGAAACTAAGAAATAATAACAAGTAGAAATTGAACTTCAATGATTCATAATTGACACATGTATTTGATATGTAAACAATTAAATTAAAAATTAAAACTAAAGATTATGAATGTTATTCAAAGTAGCAAAAAGCTTCAAAATGATCATATAAATATACTTTGTTATAATACTAATTTTCTTTTACTTGAAAAACAGAAATTTTCATAATGAAAATCTGATGCTGTACAAGTTTAACTATTAATATTATTATTTACAGTTGAATTTCTATTTAAAAGTAAAAAAATAAAGAAATTTACAAAAAATTCTACGATATTGTAACAAATAACTGTTCAGAGAATTTTTAAATAAATAATATAATGCGATAACTTAAAGATTATCTACTATATGGAATATGGTTATATATATAAGGTTGGAAAGTTTTCAACTAACAGGGCTCCCAAATGGTCCCCTTTTTCCCCCTAAAGTCCCCTTTAGTCCCCTTTTGTGCATTTTGGTCCCCTTAGTCCTCTTTTATGACTGGAAATAAAAGAAAAATTGCCGCAAAATGCAAAAAACTTTAAAAATTGCTAAAAGTAAAAAAATTGTAGAGGACAAAATTTATTATAATGCGCTAAAACATTATAACCAGAATTCTTTCACGAATGTAAAAAAAATGCCGTGGAATGTGGAAAAACATTAAAAAACGGATTGGAAATCTCATTAAAAATCACTAAATTTCAAAAATTTACTGTCATAAAATCGTCGCAAAATACACACACACACAAAAAACGCATAAAAAATTAGCCAAAAGTCAAAAATTTCTGCACAATTCCAAATAAATTTTATTGAAAGGAAGACAAAATTTATTAAACTGGGCAATTGAAACCGGATTCTTTTTCATAATGTCAAAAAATCATCCCAAAACGCAAAAAAAATCTAAAACTCATATAAACTGTGCAAAATTAAAAAATTGCTGCACGAATTCCGAACAATTTTTTTATTAAAAAGAGGCAACATTTACTGTATTGGGCTAAAAAAAATTGAAACCAGATTCCTTTTACTACTTTGCAAAAAATCCCTACAAAATGTATAAAAATTGCAGAAAAAAAAATGTTAACGATGTAAACAAAATTCTTTCACAAATGTCAAAAAACACCACAGAATGTGGAGGAAAAAAAAAAGAAAAAAGCTAAAAATTCAAATCAAAAAACATAATTGCAGAAGAACAAAAGTATAAAAGTTTGCAAGTGAATTCTTTTTACGAATGTCAAAAAATTAGCACAAGTCAAAAAAAAAAAAAAAACCTGTAATTTTCATAAAAAATTCATGAAAAATTTAAAAATCACTATACAAATTTTGAATAAACTATTAAAAAAAGGAAAAAAATTACTACTGGGCTAAAACTTCTTAAACTGAATTCCTTTTATTGTGAAAAAAATCACCATGAAACATAGGAAAAAAAAAAGGTAAAAATTGCCTGAAAAAAAAAAAAAATCTTAAATTTAAAAACTAACTTCAGACATGCAGGTACTTTCCTGCCCACACAGATAAACTTCTGTATTATAGATATAGTTTTGTTTTCAGTTTTGATTGAGAACAGGTGGCACTGTTATGCTGCATTTTTAGATAGATTTTGTTAGAAATACTACCTATTACATTCTCCCCTGAGTTGGAATTTCTGAAATTTTTTTGCAGATATACACTGTTATCTATCTATCTATATCACTTTTTTATGGACACGATAGCTTCAATAATTCTCCACAAATCTTTTCCAAACTGGTACATAAAATCTCGGTCAAGTTCGTTAATGGGCAAAATCGAACCAGGGGGGGTGGAAGGGGGGGGGGGGGCTTTTTGTGAAAACAGAAAAAAACCATAACTTTTAAATTATTATACATATCAAATCCGTTTAAAGTTATTATTACTTCTAGGAAAAGGGCCAAAAATTTATGTATGACAAATTTTTGATTTCATTAAAAATGCCTTCAAGGGGGTGGGGGGGGGGGATAGGGGCTTAATAAGAAAAAAATTCCTAACTTCATCAGTTCACAAGATATCAAATCCGCTTAAATTTATTATAAATCTCTTTAATATTATCTACAACTTTTATACTGACAAGTTTTTTATAAGACCAACTCTTATAGCAAAAAAATAAATAAAAAACAAAAAAATCCCTGTTGGCTCCGCATACAGGCACAGGTATGTTTCGAAGTGGGCGGTCCCAACTGCTGCATCATGGCGAAAAGGTCTTTTTTCTGTAATTCCTAAGAAACAGGCACCCCAGGGTCTGCGTCTTCGAAATCTACGTGTGCCTGTAGGCCAAGCCATCAGGGATTTTTTTACATGAGGTATTTTAATAAGACAATCTGGGTAAAATTTCATCAAACTTCACATTAAGTTAACTCTTAACATAAATCGATGCTGATTACATTTTGGTGTATTTCACCCAACAGGTGGTGCTACTGGGTTGCATTTTTAACTATTTCCATGATAGCCAGATCTCGGCATGTTTGGGATAGAATTTCACCAAATTTAATATGTACGATGATTACGAATATTGGTTTTGACCACTACCAAGCCTTAACCTAGGAGGAGTTGCCATAGTATGCTTTTTCGAATGAACATTATAGCATCCCAGTTTCTATTGTATAGAAAGGAACTAAATTTTATGTTTGAGTTAATAATTAACAATATATATTTATGTTAATCTAATTTTAAATTTTATTAGTTAACAGAAGGCGCTGTTATGCTGTGCTTTTTTTATTCACTGATTACTGTTACTACAAGTTAAATTCCAAGAAAAGCACTGTTCTTTTGTAATTGTTAATGTATAATACTGCTAACAATTGATTCATTTAATATTTTCTTAGATCCATTAATTTTTACTATTTATATTTTATTCCAAATCATTTTTTGCTGTTCTAAATATAACCCATCTTGGCGTAGGATATTTGAGTGTGTTAAATAAAGCTGTGTATATTATTGTTTAGTGACAAGATAATCAATTGTTTAATGATATCTTTCCTTTGTAAAGATAATCAATTAACATATTTTCTGAAGTAAATTTAAAAAATTTGCATATTTAGGGAAACTTGGTGCTGTATTTTTAGACATGTGGTCCCTTTTCAGTCGCCTTTTTAAATATAACTGGTCCCCCAAAGTTCTCTTTTTTAGTATAAATGGTCCCCCAAAGTCCCCTTTTTAAATAAAAATGGTCCCCTTTCCCCCTTTTTGAGGACTAAAATGTGTTGGGAGCCCTGAACTAACAGTCTTACATTTAAAAAAAGAAGTCAGATTTGTTCCTTTGAATACTGCATTTAAATGAAATGTTTTTAAAACCACGGAATTACAAGATCCACATATAACTATACAGCTGCAAGTTAATAAATTAGAATAATAGAAAAAAAGGAATTGTGAAAAAGGTTTTTTATGTATTGCTTATACAAGAAGTAATACAGGATAAAACTTAATATTGTAAGAATCTACATAGTTTGTAGAATCTTTTAGCATTAAAATTAAAGGAAATAATGCAGGTATATACAAATAATAAAGCCAGGGAAGCACATTCATTTAATGTTGGCTAAGCCAGTTCTTGGTGGACACTAACTTGTGTGAAGTTGCTAAATCATGTTGGAAAATAAAATTGTCACCACGCAGATCTTCCAATGACGGTATTATGAAATGCTCAAGGATTTCCTGATATATCTCAGAATTAATCGTTTTGTTAACCCTTTTGCGATGAGCGTCCTTTACAGAATTTTTAATCTTTTACCACCGGTTTTTCAAAACAGAAATTTTCTCCTAATTGAATCGCAGAAGTGCTATCATTAAATAAGGCAAAGCTTACAATAAAAAGTAACTGGTGGGAATAATCCAAGATTCTGAGCATCTTATGCATCACGTATACATGTCACTCGTCCCCAAGGGGTTAATGATACATAGCCTTCCAGTACCATCTACAGTCATGCAAGCCCATACCATTGCACTGGCTGCAAATTTCACTGATTGTTTCATGCAGTTATTCTCATATGCTTCTTGATTCATTCGCCATACACAAACAATAGTCATGAGGGGCTTTATCTTTGGTACACGAGATTGAAATCCAAGTTTATGGAGACGTCTTAGTGTTGTAGATTTACTCACATCAACACCATGTTCTTTCCACTTTTGATGCAAATATCTCACAATTCCAAAACAGTTTTTTTAGCAATACTCTTTAGCTTTCCATCATCTCTCAGAGTAGTTTTTGGCTTTCGGCTGCTATTCAAATGCTTGTTTTCAAAATGTCCGTCATTAAAATACTGCTTTATTGCTCTACTAACACTTGGTTGAGAACATTTTAAGTAACAGGCGATATATTGCTGATTACGACCTTCTTTATGCAAATCAATAATACGATGCTTTCTAAACTCTTATGGTGGACGAATGGTCTATGTTTTACACAAAATGAAAACAATGATGATGCAAAGCATTTTTATAGCTTAAGAAGAAGTCCCGCAGATGATAATTTTATGCCACCTTCTAAACCAATCAGAAAAATTCATAAGTATTCTAATTTTTTGAACCACAGTTTAAACTTTTTACAGTTTAAATTTTCTTTAATAACATGCAAATTGCAAATGTATTAAAACATCCATCGCTGTTCTTTTTAAATTGTACTACAGTGAAATAAAGCTAAATGCAATTCCAAATACAAATGGAATTTACTCTAATTTTTTGATTTGGAGCTGTATAATATTTCTATGAGAAAGATTTTTTACAGTTACTAAATTATTATGTTAAATTACAGAAAAGTATTTTGAGTAAGTATTGATTATTTTTCTTTTCTTTTCAGTGTTTAATTTAAAATAAGTATTGGATACAGTTTTCTAGTTTGAATTTCAAATTGAGATTTTAAATATTCTAATAATTGTTTATATATAAAATTACACAACCATATTATAACAAAAATTTTATCTGTTACATAACTCATTTTTCTAGTAGAAATTTATTTAGTTTAAATTAAAACTATCCACAGTATTTCATTTGTTATTTATCCTGAATAATATGTACTTAAGGAATTTAATACTACTAAAAAAGTCTCAGATTATGTCACGAAATGTGTTTATGCCAGTTGTTGCCAGTTTCTGCCGGTTATAACCACTTTCTGCCACTGGAACGGCAGAAACCACTTTCTGCCAGCAAAAACCCAGCCCTGGTCCTACAATAACAATAAAAAAAAGTAAAACGTTATCTAAATAATTTCACTTCCAAATTTGTCCCAATTTGCAAAAAAACACTCTCTAAAAGTCACACACATAACGGTGGAATCATCCTACATCATTTAATGTTATCGCTTTTACAGCAGACCTGTTTCTGAAAAGTTTGCAATCGAAAGCGAAGTTCTGTTAAAAAGCCCTCAAACCAAACCGTGCCATTCAAAGTATGAAAGAATGCAGCAATTTTTCCTTATGCATCTTTTCTGTTTTACAGATGCAAGGGAATATGTAATCAATCAGAAACGTAAATGAGTAGCTTAAAACAGCTGCGATAACAAGTTTAAGAAATTTGTAGAGGAAAAACTTTTTAGTAAAGGTTGTCCCAGACTACCAATTTCATTTTATTGTGGCAATTCAGTCTCTTTGATGTTTTATAACTTTCTTATCATGTCTAAGGTTCAGAGGTCAGCAGGGAATGTCACAGACAGGTCGGACACCATCCCTTTCTGTTGTTTATAACCACAGCTCCTTTGCAGAAGAATGGGAGGACGACGAAAACTTACTTTTTGAAATTCCACCTACAAATGTTGCAAAATGAGAAATGCTTTGAAAATTTTGAAACTGAGAGAACAACATCGCTTGGACAATTAAAAAAAAAAAATACAAATATGAACAGCTAATTAATAAACTTTTAAGGGAGAGTTGTAAACAAACAAAAATTACCGAATTCTTTCAATAAATATTTTCTATCACTTTAAAAGGCATCATTTCAACAAGGTTGAGTAATCATTTTCTTAGTAATAGTATCACTAGATGTTATCATTTGATGGTATTTTCTTAAATCGCTCTTTTTTATCAATTGAATATTGTTATAAAAAATGGTACTTCTCTATTATCCCGTCGACCATTTTTCATAACAAAAAACTATCGCCAAACTGTAACGCCAAATAAACAGGAGAACGTTGCCATTGGAATATCAAAATAAATAAATAAATAAAATACTAGATGGACCCGTCAAAATTTGACGGAAAAAATACTATAACAATATCAGTAAAATAAGCTTCTTTATTATTTAAGAAGGGGTGCGAATGAAACAGTCTTTCAAATATTTTATTTTAAAAGTTTTTTCCTCCAGTCAAATAGAGTACTATTTCCGATGCAAACTCCAAACAAACAATAAGTAAACAACTGTGTAATGCAAATTAGTTTGACATTACCGCCATATTCCCGTCGGCAAGAAAAAAAATTCATGGACCTATGACGTATCATACAAATAGTATATTCCTACGTTCATCTCATTCAGTAAATAAAAGAACATAGTAAGCAAAGCACACATCTCCCCCCCCCCCCTGTGATTATGCAACCGAATGAGCTCCTATGCGCATGTGCATTGCATCTGTTCAAAAGCACCGTCGAAATTCGACGTTAAAAAAGTTTTAAAATGTCCTCTTTAATCATTGTTCGTTTCAAATCCATATCTTCTAAAATTCCATTGTTTTAAGCTAATCAATTTTTATGCAAAGATTAAGAAGTTTTTTACAGTATTAAATCTATCTGCAGATGAGGGAGATTTTTAATGTTTTCAAGTGTAATTTATTTGTATGGTTTCTTCGGTTCCTTGACATAATCAGGATGATTATCCCTTTTCCATCACAGTCGGGGATATTTTTCCTCTTATACAGTTGTCAAATGTAAAAAAATAAAAAAATGCAATTCCTAGCATATCCTGATATCTGATGGAACATATTCATCAACGAATTCAACATATCAATTTTATGTTCAACATAAACTAAAAAGTCTTTTTTTTTTTTTCCTGACAGATTTTTGTTTAGCGCCAAAATGTTCTATCTTATGGATAATCTGATCTTATGAGTTATCACTTTTTAAAAAAAAATTATTATTCACTTTTTATGATGGTTAGGGAAATCTATTTTCAATTGTGGCAACTTTCCCAGGGGCTGTTTTACATTATTGAAGTAAACTGGTGGTCATTGATAAGATAGAATTGAAAAACTTTTCATGCTTGAAAATTATTTAAAAAGTCGTTAAATTAATCGGCAGTTTTCAAATAAATTTCAATCGAAAGCTAATTTTTTTTCTAATTGATGATGTAAGAATTGAAATTGTAAAATGTAGTAAAAAAATAGAAATTTGTAGTATTTCGAAGTGATGTAAGGCGCGATGAAAGCTAAAGCGATAGCGCCTTTGTTGTCACAACTGTTGTACATTTCTAAAAATTGCCACTGTATTTTGGCTGGCGTCCAAAAGTGGAAAAACATTTTTTGACATCGAAAGAGAAATTCACAGGGAAAGAAATAGGACTTTGCGCAAATAATTCCTATGAAATATTAGTCTTTCATTGTTTATTCTAGCTAAAAATACAATAATTATTTCAAGATTTTCTTCTACCATAACACTATTTTTAATAACTTTAAATTTCCTGAAATCCTTTACTTTTGTGATTTTTTTTTATTGAAAAAGGAAATCTTCTAGCCTATAATTTAAAAAAAAAGCAATTGGTAACATGTAATCAAGGTATGCAATCAAGATGAAGAAATCAATGACGGCTCCAATTCTAATCTTTATAATCATGAATGCAAAAATCAGTAAAATTATGTCATGTTAACACAATCATATACATTTTTCTCTTTAGTTTTATCAATGTTAAAATGCACTTCAAGCTAAGCATAACGTCATTTTCACCGGCGCAAACTTTTCACACGTACTTCATATACCTTACATTAATGCTTAAACACCATGCACACAAATATAAATATATTTTGTATTTAATTGTAATGAAAAAATGGCATCAACAAAGCTATAATGCATAATGATAAAATAAACCCAATGGACAATATTCCCGTGACGTCACAATAAATGAATTTTTTTTTTTTTCGTTTATAAAACACGCGGATAAGTATTTTTACCGAAATTTAACTTGCAAATTAACAAATTCGGCCTTAAAACCGCGTGCTTTTAATATTTATTATTTCTCTTTTATTCAACCACAGAGTTTAGAAAATAAACTCTGTGCTTCGGAACAGTAGGCGTTATCCGATTATGACGTCATTAGCAGACGTAAAAGTTTAATTGAAAATTACGGTTAATTAATTATATTTTCGAACAAACGAATGCACGATAACAAATCTGTGTCCAAATATCTTTCATTTAAAAAAAGAATGATGTAATTTGATGCAGTAGTTTGTTCTCACGGATTGTCGAAAGAAATCGCTTAGCGTTTTAAATATATAGATAAGAATTTAAGGACACAATTGTTATTTTAATTAATGAAATAACTAATAAATCGGTAAAACATAATAAAAATACATGCAAATGTCGAATTAAAAACCACTTGATGACATAACAAGCACATATAATGCTTCCGACATCAAGTAAATGGGACTGCATTTTTGGCGTTTAATCTTACAGTTAGGCGATAGTTTTTTGTTATCAAAAAGTGGTCGACAGGATAATAGAGAAGTACCTAAAAAACTAGTAGTCCCAAAGTGATCACATTAAGAGACATCTACTGTATATGAAATCAGAAACTATTTAATAGAGGATTAGGTGGGGTAAAATAGTTATAAAAACAGCTCATTTCTTATTCATACTTAGTTTACAGAACTATATAATTTGAGTTTTCAAAAAAATTATATAGAATTTGCAAATAAGTTTTGCTAAACAGTATTTTAAGAATAATGTCACAAAAAAAATTGAAAATTATTATTGATTTCTGATTATGAATGATATACTGTTTTGATATCTGATTAGAATTTGTTTTAAAACACATTGTCAATTAACTATTTTACTCCGTACCATGGGGTAAAATAAACATACCTATTTCAGACATACCTACTGTTACCATCTCTTTATTTAAGTAAATAATTGTACACATGAATCTTACTAAAAGTGTACTTTTGAATGCTGAAGTATTATAATCTGAATGTCAGTTGCTTTTATCAGTGTACCAAAAATTAAATAGCTACTACTATGACCTTTCTGTATTTTAGCATTGCTGGAAGAGCAATTTTTAATTCTTTACACCGTTTGGTGTTAGGACATAGTTCAAAACCAAAACATTTCTTAAATATGTTATCTTTCATAGAAACTAGCTGCATAGATTCCATCTTTTGTAGAGGTACCATCAGAGTTGTATAATATAGACTTACGCGCGCACGCCGTGCGCGGAAAATTTTCTGCAAAATTCGGAACTTTGCAGAAAATATTTTTAGGGGGATTTTTTTTTTTTTTTTTTTTTTTTTTTTTTTTTAATACCAAAAAACCCCGTGGCAGAATGTACGCGACGCTGCGACGGGCGTCGCAGACTTTTTAGGGCACCTGCAGACAGAAAACATTCAGCACTATAGTGCGTAAATTACGCGAAAAAACGGCAAACTTCGTCGAAGGATCGCGAAAAAAACGGCGAATTTCGTCGAAGAATCGCGGGAAAAACGCAAAATTTATTTAAAGATCGCGAAAAATGGCTAATTTCGCTAACAGATCGCGAAAAAACGGAGAATTCTGCCGACAGATCGCGAAAAAACGGCAAATTTCGTCGAAGGAACTCGAAAAAACGGCAGATTTCGTCGAAGGAACTCGAAAAAATGGTAAATTTCGTCGAAGGAACTCGAAAAAAAGGTAAATTTCGTTGAATGATCTCGAAAAAATGGCAAATTTCGTCGAAGTATTTCGAAAAGACTTAATTTCGTCGAAAGATCACGAAAAAGCGGTCAATTTCGTCGAAGAAACGGCAAATTTCGTCGTCGGATCGCGAAAAAACGGAGAATTCTGCTGACAGGTCGCGAAAAAACGGCAAATTTCGTCGAAGGATTGCCAAAAAACGGTAAATTTCGTCGGAGGAGCTCGAAAAAACGGAAATTTCGTCGAAGTATCTCGAAAAAACGGCAAATTTCGTCGAAGTATCTCGAAAAAACGGTAAATTTCGTCGAATGATCTCGAAAAAACGGCAAATTTTGTCGAAGTATCTCGAAAAAACGGCAAATTTCGTCGGAGGATCGCGGAAAATACGCGAATTTTGTATGATATATTGCGTATTGCAGACTATTTTTGAAAACATTATTAGCGTTGCAGACACTTGAAGATAGTTCTGTCACTGGGCCAAAAAATTAAAAATATTCCCCAATTTATGTACGATTTATTTACTGTTTGCGCACAATTCAAAATTTTAAAGATGCAAAACATTGTTGTGACATTACAGACGCTTGCGAAGAGGTCAAAATATTAAGGATTGGGTTGTTTCTAAATGCATTGAAAAAATTTAATTGATAAGAATTCAGCTTTTCCTATCATGGATTTTTAGTTTTATTATTATTTTTTTTAAAAATAATAATTCTTTAATTAATATTAATTAATTTTAAATGGTAATTATGTTAAACTACTGTTTTTAATTTATATCGTCCAAATAATATAACACGTAATTTTATTAAACATTAAATTAATTTGCAGAAAGTTTTTGACTCAATATTTAAGTGCGCAGAAAGTTTTTGTTTTTATACAAGTCTGGGTACCATATGGATTTTCACTTTTGTAAAAGTTTAAAGGTTCCATAGTGTTGTCACTGCCAGATGTTCCAATTTACATAAGACGTCCTGATTTTCAGGAGTACTGATATATATATATATATATATATATATATATATATATATATGTATATATATTTATATATGTAATAATAAAAAATTTTTGCCATTTTTCCTTAACTAATTTATTCCAAATTCTTACAATTCTACTTTTTTCCCTGTCTTTTAAATATATCTTAAATCTAAATTATATTTTTATTCCATATCATTAATCAATATATTCTTATTCTAAAAATCTTAATCTGTTAAAAGCTGCATGTATTTGTAAAAACCCTTAATTTATTTCTTCTTTTGAAACGTTCAATTTTTATTTCTTTAGAACGTCTCTTAGTATCATTTTTATTTTATTTTTACATATATCACCGTATTTTACAAATTTAATTATATCTTGAGTCATATCAGGCCAATAATAATTAGGGGAGATTAGATTTAACATATTTCGGATACCAGAGTGACCAAATTTTTACTATTTTGATTAATATTTATTTCTTATTTCACAAAGTCCATTATTTGAATTGTTGCCAATTTGTAAAATAGTGCACATAATAATATTCCCTTTCAATTAAAAAATGTATTTACACGTAACTATTAAAAACAGAAATAAAAACTATAAAATAATAATTTAATGATCACATGTTAAAAGCAGTAACTGTAGAAAATTGTGAAATAAAAAATATACTTGCACCTGAATATTAAAAAGAGAAATAATTAAATTATGCATTCAAAGCATTAAATAGGGAAACTTATGTTATTTTTAGAATATTCAAATAACAATATTTCCAAATAGTTTCAATTTAAAAATATATTTACATGAGAGATCAATTTAAGATCAATTTATTTTGATGAAATCTTTTACCTGTTATTGCTTTATTTTGAAACAGCGTAAATAATAATATTTACCTTCAATTAAAAACTATATTTTTAAGTTTAATAAAACAAAATAACTAATAAATTGTTAAAATATCATTAAAAATGCAGATAAATGTTGAATTAAAAATCACTCAATGAATAAGTAACAAGTGTAACGCATCTGATGTCGAATGAATGCGACGCCATGGTCATGCACTTTTTGCGTTAAATGCTATATTTTGGCAACAATTCTTTTTTTATATAAAAAGTGGTCGACTGGATAGTGGAGAAGTACCCAATTTTCTATAGCATCATTATAAAATTCCCCAATGAAGTGACATTGTTAAACCATTTTACACAAGAAGATTTTCAAATGTTTAATTAATCTTATTTAATCAATCATGAAAACAGTTATTAGCTGTATCGACAGCAGTTGATTCGGCCTTAAAATCCCCTAGTTAAAGGAAAATGAATGGAAACGCAGTTACAGCAGATTGCCATTGGTTGTTTAATTAATCATTTTAGAGTTGATCAAATCAGGTGTTTTTAAAGTTTGCAGTGTCAGAACGGGGTTGGCGAGTGTAGCTCGTAGGGGGCAGAACCCCCTAGTATAATAAATATTTTTAAAAAAATAACATAAAAGCCCTATATAATTAAATAGTAGCTGACTCTATTAGTAAAATATATTCTGTTGTAGATAGTAGGGACTTTACCAACTTCAACTGTTTTGTGATACATCTGATTTTTCTTTATTTCATTTAATTGTTAAGTTCAGTTTGGAAATGGGAAAGTTTTGTGAAAAGTCTGGTATAAGAAGAATTTGTGGTGGATTGATAAGAAGAATTTTGTGATGGATACATTTTTAAAATAAAAATTTTTGAATGGTACATTAACAGACCTACATTCTTCCTAAACATACTCTGTAACTTTCCAACCCCCCCCCCCCCCAAAAAAAAAATAAATAAAAATAAAATAATAATAATAATAATAATAATAAAATAAAATCAACCAGGATTTACCGAAAAAATCTAGAGTCAACCTGATTTGTAGTCCCCCCCTCCCCCCCCCCCCCAAAAAAAAGGGGCAATCTGTTGATTATGTTGAGTTTCATTAAAATCAGATTAACTTGATCTAATGCAAAACACCAAGCGGTTACAAATGGTTATGTCTGGCTGTTTATCGATTTTTTCCTTTATCATTAATATATTAAAGACTATTATTATTTTACCCCGTTTGATTTAAATTTGGAAGAAAATAAATTAATTATTATTTCAAAATCTTGTATCTCCTTTGATTTGATTAAAAATATGTTGATATCTGTATTCATTTATTTACTTTTTCAGAACCCCATTAATAATGTACTGCCTAAACGTTTTTTGTTTACGTCGCCTGCCTTTGCAAAAGCCCAAGCTGGCCGATACAAACGTACCAGGGACCGTAGTAAAGGTCTGACTTATGAACAATTCAATGCTCCTCATCAAATACATCACAGGAAATCTTGGAACAGTTGGAATACAAGTATATACTTTTTTTTTTCATTGCATGTGTTGAAGTTGAATTACAGTTTTTTTGCAAATGACATTTTAGAAAATTGTATTCTATTTATTTCTGTATAACAATAATTATAGAAATGAACATTTTTGACAGTTTATGTTGAGTATAAAAAAGTTACTTTCAAGATAGTTAAGAGCTGTAGATTAAATATATCTTTAATTTGTAGTTACATAGCTCTATTAAAATAAACTTAGCATGTATGCGATCAATTCATGCACAATTATTGTATTATGTTTTAAAATTTTATAATAAATAGTTCTTTTTTTTTTTTCTTTTTTTTTTCTTCCCAGGGCAAATGTAGAATACGAAATTAAGATATTCTTTATGCAGTAAAATTCTTTATTCACTTTTAGTATCAATGATAAAGGACAAAATTAGTAGTTGCCACTGGTCACAGAAAAGGCGATTAAAGGAAAAGATCTCTATTTAAAATTAACGGGTCTCCTAAAATGGACTGACTGGTTTAAAATTCAATAACTTCTAAACGGTGACAGATATTAAAAAATTTCTTGCTCGAGAGTAATGTATGATGTCAGGAGTTTTTTTTTTACTGTGATTCCTGATTTTAGTTTGAATTATCAACAACAGGGTGGTCACAGACCTGGAAAACATGGAAATATCAGGGAATTTTGTTAACCTGGAAATATCAGGGAAATTCAAACTAAACCTGGAAATTCATTGAAACAAATGTTAATTTCCATTACGATTGTGGTAATCTGGAAGAAAAAAAAAAATCTCAGCTCTCGGGCTCAGTCCGTGCCTGAAACCAGCTTGGACTCTATTTTTATACCAGCCTTGGGCTCAGCCTCTTGGTGAAAATTTTATTTATACAAAAATGGAAAAAAAGAAAAAAAAAAACTCGTTATTTGAGAAACAAGAATGTGGCCTAAGTTTCTTACAGTGTTTTACAATCCTTTAAAAACTGAAAGTAAACAGAATTGATAATAATGTGATATGAAGAGAAATATTCTTTCTGATTTTGAAGCCTTTGCACAGCCACTGTTAGTAACATAAAGAAGCCTGAGATATTTCTCTTCTGTTTGAAGTCCTTTTTTTTTATTGAAAAACAGAACTAATATATTTCTGCCATAGTTGTACATTGATATTTTAGCAGAATGAAAACAGTGACGACTTTTGCAGATTTTTGCCAGTGGTTAGAAATAAAAAACAAATTTGCCATTTTAAATGATTTTCAGGAACATGAAAATTGAGGCTTTTAAATGAAAATATTAATATTGAAACACTTTTACAAACATTCCATAGCAAAAATTTAGCATTCATAATGTAACGCCAATTATTCTAAACATTTTTTTGCCCAAAATTGTCTGAACAAATGAAATTTTATGTCTGGTATGTCGATATACCAAACATACGGATATATCGACATAGACATACCAGATATAAAACTTCATTTGTTCAGACGATTTTGGACAAAAGAATGTTTAGAATAATCGGTGTTATATTATGAATGCTAAATTTTTGCTATGCTATGTCTTAAGTTAATCAAATCTGTTTGAAATTTTTTCAACAATTTCCTTGGCCTTTCATGATTTTCTATATTATTTTATGGAATTTTGTGCATATGCTCAAAAAATATTGAGATTATATATGTAAGATTTTTCTTAATCATTTTTACAATTTTGAAATAATATGTATGTCTTTTTAATCATATTTTTTTTATTTAACAGTTGTCTAGTTACTGAATTTTTTAGCATATCAGAAAGGGAAATTTAATAAAATATATCAGAAACGGAAATTTAATAAAATCAGGCTAATTTGACATTCTTAAAAATTAGATTTTCTGAACTTTTAAGAAAACTTATATGCTTAGAAATTTACAAATAATCTAACATTATTAACTGCGGATTTCAAGGTGTCATATATTATGCGAAGCGAGATGAACTGTTTTGAAAAATTGACATTGTGGCCTCTGATATGAAGATTTACTAGTTTTAGAATTTAAATGTAGAATTATTAAATTAAACAAAAATACGATTTTTTTTAAAGATATTGCATTGATGGACGAAACATAAATATTTTATTTTACATATTTAATGATACATATAAAAAGTTAATATAAGCAGTAAGAAACTATCTTTTAATGCACATTTCATTTGTATTAAAAAAATGTTAAGGATCATTTCATAAACATTACATTAAACCTTGAAATTATAAAAAGAAAAAAAAGTCAAATTTTGCAGTAATTATTCCGAAGGCCAAAAATCTCTAATGCCATTCAAATTAGTGACAAAATAATCATCCTTTCTATGCATTAGATGCCACAGTTAAGCATGAATCTAAGTGTTGACGTGCTGTTCGTCAGTGTTTCTTATTTCACCATTTAGTTGAGCCCCAAAGGCATTCGATGTTTTGTGTATGTGCACCAGTATCTGGATCTACAAAATTATAATGATTTTGCAAATCCTGCAGCATTTAATTTAGTCAGTTTTATAAGCCTGCCATGAATCTGAAAAAAATATAGAGCCATCTTCTATATATTCTTTTATTTCTCCCATCAGTTCTGTTGGGAACTTTTACTATAAAGCATTCAGCAGTTTCTCAGAATAATCCTCCAAACAACCATTGCTAAGGAAGAATTCAACCGGCTTGATTTTTTTGCTTTTACGAGAAACTTTTATGAATATCTACAATTGTTTTTAATCCTCCAATTTTTCCATATTTTCTTGTCAGAAGGTTAGATATACAAACTTCTCTGAGATAATTATTCCAATCAATAACTATACAATGACTTAAATCCAATTGCTTTTTTTGTCCATTTTATTGATGTTGATTCATCAGACCAGGTATAAATGAACCTTAATGCAGTTACAAATGTTAATTTGAAGCCACCCAACAAGCTTCTTTTCTAATGAATTTTTTTTTATCGCAGTTTTTCACATTAGACTGTCACTGTTTATCAGTTTGTAGATAGTCTCATATCATGCCCATCAATACACACATTTTTCATGGCAGAATCCCATATTTTTAAAAATAGGTTATTGCATCATTTTCTTTAGATGTCTGATCACAGATTTGTGTCATTTTTTCTCAAAATGCAAGAGAAAGCATGGAAATAGAAGTTAACTAATATTGTTCATTAGAAACACTAAATTGACTTACCATCAAAATAAATAAAAATGATATGTAAATGTACATCATGTGCTAGCTTTGTATTTAAAATCAAACATTATTTTATCCTTTCATTATTTTGGAGTTAAATCCAACAGTTTTTAATTATTTTTTCTTAATTATCATTTCGGCTTGTGGATAAATATTTCTGATGTCAGTTAAAATTGATAGATTCTACGCATTGCAATATTTTTATAGTGTTTTTCTGTTTTATTATCATGACATCATAGTTTAAAGACATAATTGTTATTTTAATTAACAAAAGAACTAAAAAAATTAGTAAAACATCATTAAAATACAGAGAAAACATCGAATTAAAAATCTCTTGATGACATAACAAACATGTGTAAACTCTTTTTTTTTTCTATGAAAAGTGGTCGACGGGATAATAGACAAGTACCAATTATCCTTATTTGAAATTCATCTCTATTGTCATTACCGTGATGCACAGTAATTTTTTATGCAGCTCCCTACTAGATGTTGTTTTGATAAAACAGTATTCTTACCTTATACAGTACCACAAGATCTAACAAGCAGTAATGTCTATTTTTGATTAACTATGCAAGAACTTGTAGTGTGATTTTTTTTTTAAATATAAACTTTTACTAGGTAATGACTGTATGCATTAGAGTAATGTTGTAAAAGAAATTATCTATGAAAATTTCATTGTTTTAACGCTAACCTGGAAATTTGAGGCTAACCTGGAAATATGGAAATATCAGGGAATTTTAACATAAGATATTTGTGACCACCCTGCAACAATAGATGGTACTGCGAGCAATAGACATCCAATTGAGACAAAAGCAGAAATTGCCCAGCATTGATGTGAAGGAAGGCAGTTCAAACCCACTCCACGTATTAAACCTCCTTCATTCGCATCCATGCTGGGTGATTTTAGTTTTGGCCTGGATTGCACTCCTATCGCTCGCAGCACCATCTATTGCTGGTAATTCAAACTAAAATCAGGCATCGCCGTAAAAAAACTCCTGACATCTTACATTACTCTCTTGCAAGAATTTTTTTCATATCTGTCACCCTTTGGATGTTATTGAATTTTAAAATTAGTCAGTCCATTTTAGGAGACCCGGTATCTACCAATTGTCACCATTCGTATTTAAAATTTTCCTTTAAGTGTACTCTATATGCTCAAAAATATGTACTTTTGATTTTTCATCAGATTGTTTCAAAGAAGGTGTGCAATGATGCTTCCCTCCTGTCTTTAAAACACACAAAGGATAATAAAACTCAGGGGCAGGTCATAAATCATTAAATATTTTTTATGGTTACAACTGCAACAGATTGTTAGAACAACAATGGAGTTAATTATGCGCCAAATCATGCTTGCGAAAATATGCCAACTAGCTGTGAAACTGCAACAATGAAATATTTTAAACACTAAAAGGTAGAAAGTAAAACAGAGAGAAAAAAATAAAGTAATAATTTTTATAAAAATATGCTTTTTTAAGTTCAATCTTTTAAAGGAATGGCTACTCTCCATGGGCAGCACACATTATGGCATAAGGGTGCTCAAATGGCTATTATTAAAAAGGAAAATAACATCAAAACTAAAATGATAAAAAAAAAGGGTGGAGGGTATGGAATCATATGTTTTACTAATTTTTATATTTGGTATCATAATTAAAGCAATAGATTATTAAAAATACATGAAATGATGAATGTCCTAAGAAACTTCCTCTCATTGTATTTTTGGAAAGTAACTCATTTAAGTATAAAAAAAAATCCCTGACGGCTCGGCCTACAGGCACAGGTAGATTTCGAAGACGCAGACCACCATGGGGCACCTGTTTATTGCGAATTGCAGAAGAAAGTTTGCCATGATGTGGCATTTGGGAGCACCCACTTCAAAATATACCTCTGCCTGTAGGCGGAGCCAGCAGGGTTTTTTTTTTTTTTTTTTTTTTTTTTTTTTTTTTACCATAAGAGTTGGTCTTATAAAAAGCTTGTCAATATAAAAATTGTAGATAATATTAAGAAGATTTATAATAAATTTAAGTGGATTTAATATCTTGGGAATTGATGAAGTTATGATTTTTTTCTTCTGAAACCCCTATACCCCCCCCCCTTTCCTTGGGGGCATTTTTAATGAAATTAAAAATCTGTCATACATAAATTTTTGGCCCTTTTCCTAGAAGTAATAATAACTTTAAACGGATTCGATATGTATAAAAATTAAGAAGTTATGGGTTTTTTTTTGTTTTCACGTCTGCTTGAAGGCAGAGCCAACAGAGATTTTTTTGTTTTTAATTTTTTTTGCCATAAGAGTTGGTCCTATAAAAAACTTGTCAATATAAAAGTTGTAGATAATTTTAAGGAGATTTACAACAAATTTAAGCGGATTTAGTATCTTGGGAATTGACGAAGCTATGAATTTTTTTCTTCTAAAACCCCCCTTTTTTCCCCCCCTTGGGGCCATTTTTAATGATATCAAAAATCTGTCATATATAAATTTTTGGCCCTTTTCCTAGAAGTAACAATAACTTTAAACGGATTCGATACGTATCATAACTAAGCAACTATGGGTTTTTTTCTGTTTTTACAAAAAGCCCCCCATTTGCCCCCCCCCCCCCCTTGGTTCGATTTTGCCCATTAACGAACTTGACCGAGATTTTATGCCCCTTGATTTTATGTAACAGTTTAAAAGAGATTTGTGCAGAATTGTTGCAGTTATCGTGTTCATAAAAAAGTGAGATAGATAGATAAAGTTTTGAACTGGAGGTGGTTTTGGGTTCTGGGAGTCATGATCGGCGTAGATCTACAAAAAATTTTCAAAAATTTCAACTTAGGGGAGAATGTAATAGGTAGTATTTCTTACAAAATCTACCTAAAATAGTTACCTTGATAGAAAATATAAAAGGTCCAATCTGCGATTTATCCCTAATAAATTATGGTAATTTCCAATGAAAACATTGTTCTGGAACTAAATTCTTGTGTCAGTCAATGTGATTCAGTTGTTTTGATGCTTTGTTTTTTCATTCAAATCCTTGAATCTTGCATAATGTATAAGGAAAAAACCAAACATTATGTGTATGTTCTATATTGGCATAAATACAATGTGGAAAAAAAGTGCATTTCAAGCTCTGCTTGTCTAAACGTTAAAACGCTGGCTACTGGACAAGAGATGCTTATTTATAAACCCAATTTAGGCATGGAATTGTGTAGTGAGTCAGATTCTACTTTAAATGGAGATCCTCGTCTATTGATCCCTCATGGGCAACAAATGATCGTAATGCCCCCAACCAACCAAGCCTTGAACCTTATGTGCGATAGAGGAATACAAATACGATATGCAGAGTTTGTTGGGGCCTGTTTCTCAGTACATCCTCATATTAGGTTTCCATGCACTAGAGTATTAAAACTGTGGGAGAACTGTATTACTTCCAGATCAGTGGCGCAGCCAAGGGGGGGGTTTGGGGGTTAAAACCCCCCCCAGAGCTAAAAAAAATTACTATAATTGCCGTTTATATGAATCAAAACTAAAGTTAAAATTAAATTTTTTGGCCTTTCCGCCTTGGCGGAATCCGCCGCTTTGTTAAATCAAATTCTATTCAACAATGTGATTCAATTAAACGGCGAAAATTCTACTTAAAACTGTGAAAGAGCATATTACAAGCATCGGTTAAGTCAAAGTCAAAACTGGTTATTTGGACTGCGTCACTTTGTCAAGACCAGAGCCGGACAGTATCGAAAATACATGTATTTGAAATACATTTTCAAAATACATTTGTATTTTGTATTTTAAACAGATAAAACTAAAGTATTTTGGTAATGTATTTTGAAAATACTCAAAATACATTTCTCGATTATTCAAACTTCGTGCCAGACTTGAAGCTGGTATAAAGTTTAAACCACAACTTGTGTTTTAACCGCAAATTACTGATTCACAACAGGAAATACATGCTTGTCTGTTTTGTATAGTCTTTGAATTCGTTTCTAGAAGTTAATATGAAAATTTTTTTTTTTTTGGCATAATAAGGATTTTTATCTTTGGCTGAAACATTTTTGCTGAATGGTTTTGCTAATGCTTTTTAATTCTTAATGTTGCTATGCGAAAAAAAAAATGCCGTGTGATAAACAAGTAGGATTGTTCAGAATTTTCCCGAGTATTGCATTTTTAAACTGTTAGCAGTGTAATGCAGTTAATTGTTGCATAGACGCGTGAAAAGATTTATAATACATACCCAAGAACTCCTAATGAACGGAAATTAATTATTTGTGATACATCACGCTACGCGATAGCGATAGACATAAGTATAATCTAAATATTTCAAAATATTTTTTGATGACAGTTAGTGCAAGACACTATTTTCAGGTCGAAAGCAACTGAGTCTGGTCATCACTCTTTTATGACCGGACCGGGCGTGGGCTTTATTTTTTCCTGCAGACTCAGGCCGGGCAGGGGCAGATTAATTTTTTCCGGACCCAGCCGGACCTGGACATTCTTTCTAGAGGTCTAGACGAGAAGAAATTTTCAGGCCCGGTCTCGACCTTAATCGTAAAAAGTCATTGGCCTGGCCTGGCCCGGCCCGTGCAGATATCAGTAAAATTTGATCTGGTTTAACATTCTTTGCAAAAATTGCATATATTTTTAAATCGTTATTATTCTACAATTAAAAATTTAAATTTATACTTTTTGAAGAATAGCACATACTCGTATATTTCTGGGCAATTAAATTAAAGTGCACGAAAACATGTGAAAAGAAACCTGTCTATGATGGAATCCTGTCTTAAACAGAAAAGTGTGATAATTCATACAAAATGAATATAATAATACATGTGAAAAGAATATAATGCATTTAGAACAGGTGGTGTACCAGCTAAGATGGGAACTTGTCTATAATTGATTTTTTTAGCTCCTACGTGATTTCGTCTTAGAAGATTTTTCTGTATCGAATTTTTCAGATTTATAAATCTCTAAGCCATGGGATATGGTTTAATGACATTAATAATAACTCAGACATTTGCGTACAAATAGAGAATCATAAAAAAAATAAACATAGTTTACACGGGCACAGGCAGAAATAAATCTAGGGAGGGCAGTATTTTGGAACGGGTGTGCCTCTACTTCGCAGCTCTGGGCGCTTTTTAAAAGATGAAGAATATAAACATGAAAAATAGCTAAAGTAAAAAAAAAAAATTGTCAGAATACCTCGTACAAGAGAATGTTTAACCACATCGGCTTAAAAATTTATCTTTTGTAGAAATTCACTCGGGCCAATTAAGTTTTTGTAGGGCTAGGCTCGAACCGAAATTGTGGCATTTAAACTGGGCCAATAAATTTTTTGTATGAGCTGGTCCAGATTCGGAACGAACTTTTTAGCTTTTATACCGGGTCGGGCAGTGTTGAATCCAGGGGGTGGCCCGGGGGGGAATGTCCCCCCCCCCCCCCCCCCCCGGAGCATTGAAATGTCCCCCCGGAAGATTTGAAATTTTATGCTTTCAATGGTCAAAAAGTGGAATTTCCCCCCCGGAACTCTATAATGTCCCCCCGGAGCCACAGAAATCCCTCCCGGAGAAAAGTGTCTGAATTCAACACTGGCGGTCGGGTCAAAGAATTTTTTGTACGGACACACTGCAGGCTTTGGCCCTTACTCTTGCAATCTTTCAAATTTCGAATTAAAAAAATAAATTATGGGCGAGCATTTACGTCTCTTAAGTTACATCCATATAAAATTTCAAGACTCTGCCCTAAAAGTTCAAATTATATTATGATTTAGAACATTTTTAGAACGTTTTTTGCTCATTTCACATTTTTAAATTTCGAATTTTTTAAAAACCGTTTTGAACGAGTATGTATATCTGAAAAGTAACCACTATGTCAAAAAACAAGCATTTATGCCAACTGTATCACACAAATCGCAATTTTAGAACTTTTTTGTTCTTGATCCTTTTACATTTCGAATTTTTAGAAAACTGTTCTGAATGATCATTTTCATTTCTGGAGTAACAGCCGTGCCAAATTTCACATATCTAGCACAAACAATTCCTAATTAAATGTTTTTAGATCCTTTTCAGACCGTTTTTCAGTCATTTCATCCTTTTAAATTTAGAATTTCTTTAGAAATCGTTCTTAGAGAGCATTTACATCCCAAAAGTTACCACCATGCTAAATTCCAAGCTTCTATACCAACTGTATCACATAAATCGCAATTTTAGAACTTTTTTTTTTTCCTGCTACTGCAAACTGTTCTTGGCTAGCATATAAGTATCTAACGTAACAACTATGCCAAATTTCGTGTTTCTAGCCCTAATTGTACAAATAAATTGTAATTTAGAACGTTTCCTGCTACCTTTCCCTTTTTAAATTTCGAACTTTATAGAAACCATTTTTATTAGCATTTACATCTTTTTAAAGTAACCGCTAGTCCAAATTTCAAATTTCTAGAATCAACAATATCATAGAAAGTGCAATTTCAGAATTTTTTATTTGTTTTTGCACCCATTTGGAAGGTGATGTACCGAAAAAAAAAATGTTTGGAAATTGTTGTATAAAATATAGCCTCTATGTTAGAGAGGAGATGGTTAACAGAATTTTGACACCATTATTAAGGCTCCATACTTAAAAAGTAAAAACGGAACTATTAAAAGATCACTCATGTGTCTTATTCTTCTGGCACTCAGCAGAGAGTTAAGGGTTATCGACGCAGATTCATCTAAGGATTGTTGGTAATGATTTTCGAAAAAATATGTCTGTAAATAGCTGAGATATTAATTAAAACCCATCTAGAAAACAACGGCACGGATCAAAACTGTGTTGCTACTTTGCGACCTGCTTTTGAAGCGCGCGTGACACAATGCTAAGATTAAACTTTGTAACAAGATCTTTGCGTTTGGTAAGACGAATCATGATAGTCAACATTTTTCATACCAACTGAATCCAATTATTGAGGGAAAATATTGAAGAATAATTCTAAGACATTAAGAGTAAGTAATTTTGAGACAACAATCGCTTATAATTCAATATATAATTCATTTATAATGAAAAATCTTTTCGTTAACAAATCACTTGAATTATCATACCTCGCAGGTTTTCCTTTTTGAAAATGAATCGGAAAGTTTCGCGTTGTTCAGCATACTTTTTTTAAATGCTTTAAAATTGTCTACTATTACGACAAATATGATCAGCTTTTCGTGTGAAACTCAGCGACTTCTTCTGAAGCGTGATTTGTTCTCTGCCAAATTTAAACTTTGTACAAGGTCTTTGTTTTAGAGGGAGATATATTCATTATTTTTCATTCCAATACCAATAAAATTAAATTCTGGCATGTAATATTGTTTTAGGTATGTGACTATGTCATGTGAGAATATTGTCTTTGAACAGTTCTGATATTTTGTGTGGAACCCTTTGTACGCGAATAAAACTCGCATATGACCAATTTCTTTTTAAATCTGTTCTGTAGTTCCAGAATTAACCCCTGCAAAAAGAACAAATGTTGCTGTTTTATAATATTAGTATAGATACGACTACAATTCAAACTCGGATATTTTTAGAGAACTTTAACAATAATAAATATATTTTAACAAAATTTTCATCAGATTTACATTAGATAATGCGAAATTCGATGTAATGTAAAGTACTGTAAGGGCACAGTAATTTAGTCTACAATACCGTGTTTAATATCAACTACATTCCAAAACATCGATTACCTTAATTGAGTTGTCACATTTGGCAAAAAGCAAGGTAAGTCTATTGAAAATTTTGTTAAAATTGCTTCTTTATTATTAAATTTAGGAATAAGAATTCGTGATTCTCATGAAACCTTGTGGATTTTTGATTGAACAAATGGACTGCAAATCTGTTATTTTCTATGTAAAAATTATTTGCTGTACTGTGCTCTTCCATCTTAAATACTTGCTCCTCATCATTTTTAAACACTTTATAAATCTAATCAATTTTTGTGTTATTTCATTGGTGCATTTTATAGTTTGTCACTCTAATATTGTAAACGCTGTTTAAATGAACCATAACCAACGTAATTGCAGAGATAAGCCTTATAATTTCATTCATTTAAAAGACTGATTCCATTAACCGGTTATTCAGATAACCGGCGACCACCCTTATCAGAAACTCAAAACCCCCCCTAGAACCGAATTCTGGCTGCGCCACTGTTCCAGATAATTAAGTTTTGGCTTATCTTATCCTACTTTTTAATTATTTCTCATTATTTTATAATATAGAGTAAGTGCTCAAATTGTCCGTCAGCCTCTGCAGTAGGCAGTCACAATGAGATAAAGTGTTTTATAAATACTTTATTTTGGGTTCCAAATGAAATATTATGATTTCCCACTTCTCAGAATCCTTTCACCAATTGTCAACCAACATCAAAGAATTGTGGCTGTTTTTTGTTGTAGTTGCATTAGAAATCAACCTTTTTTTTTTTCTGGTACATGTGGCCGACTACTAGTGCTTTTACACTACTTGTCTTTTAATTTATTTTCTGTTTTCAACTATACTAAATATTTATATTTAAACCATTCATTGTTTTTTCACAGGTAATCTGATTGACGGAATAAGGCGATCTGAAACTACAGTGGAAGATTTTTTCATTCGTAAATTTATGTTTGGAACATGGCACAGGTTGTTTTTAAGTGAGGTTATCATTAAAAGACGCCATAATTTAATTGTAATTGCTGGCATAATTGTCCAAAATATTCAAGTTAGGAAGCTCTATTTCCTTATTGGTTATACGGAAGAGATGTTGAGTTACATTTTTAAATGCCCCGTTAAGTTAGAATTGCAAAGTACCCCTGACAAAACTGATGTTGTTTTCAAGTATGTGTAAATTAAAATCCACTAGCAATGATTTTGTGTTAGTATCATCTTGAGTATATTATATCTATACTTTCTAATGAATTCATGTATAAAAATGTATACTTCTAATAAATCATTTTATTCTGAAAAAAATATTTATTTTTTCATTGCTTGATTTTAGATGCCACTACTTTTCAATGTTTTATTACAATGACTTTCCAATATGTTGTGATTAACCAAAATAGTTTGGTACTTACATATTATTGGTGCCAGGAAGATGATAGATGACCAAAAATGATTTTCAGTCACTAATCATGTTTATTGGTGCCAATCACAAATCATGTTCAAAATAGTAATTTAGTAATATATGCATGTATTAGCTGTATATCATTGTTAAAAATGATAGATAAATAATATAAAAACAAATGAAAAGTAATACAAAACCGTAATTCAGTATACAGTTATTATATACATAACACCAGGTTGACAGCATTTAACAATGAAAGATATTTTCAACGGTATTTTTATTTCCATCAGAATGCTATGCCTGTCAGAATGAGTATAATATATATATCTTGGAAAAGGTACAGATGTCAGTCCAAATGAAATTTCTCTGCACCCCCCTTTCCCCCCCCCCCCCCCCCCCCACACACACACACATTTTTCTGCCTGAAATTTTCTTTCTTTCTTGGGAGCCAGGATGGAGAAAACAGTGGGCAACTACAATGTGTATCATTCTGCCCTCATTATTTTCAATTATATTTCATGAGTTTTGTGATGTTTTGCATATTTATAATGATTTTGCAGTTCTTTTGTGGCTGTGTTTGTAAGAAACATTTAAACTATATTACTGTTATTCTCCATAACAATAATTTATAAATTAAGGTATGACACATGGTAAATTATTTATTACAAATACTTATACATAATTAAAAAACATGTTTTTGCAATTATTTGCATGCTAATAAATCAAAATTTAAATGTTGAATATCTCTGTCTTATTTGCACATTTCAATTTCAATAAAGAAAAATTATATTGAACATTTTCCACATTTTAAAAGAGTTAGGATGTTTGCATTGATTGTAATACCAACCACGGAGATCAAATTGTGTTGATGCCAAAAGTTTTCATGCTTCATTTCGAAAATACTCTAACTCTTCCCTCGACTCTACACTGGCTACACAATTATCTACATAAAAGGATTCTTTAAGTTTTAGAGCCAATGCCATGCTTACGGGGTTGGCGAGCCAGACATTTGCCCAGGGCTGTCAAAATTTGGGGGCCGCCAAAATTTTGATCTTGCTTTTACATTTTCATGTATTCTTTCTAAATTATATGTTAATAAATGTTTTACGAGTTGCTAATTTGTAAATTTTCAAAAATTGCATGTTTCTTGAGCCGGTACTTGGCCTATTTTAATTTTTTTAGTATTTTTTAATCTTCTGTAATTTCTGTAATTTTTACTTATAATACTTTACGGTATTGTCCATAATTGAAATCTAAGTTATTGAAGTCTGGTAACTTAATTAGTTTCTCAAGTGTTTTCTAAATCTGTAATCTGTTGATTTCACACAGTCCAGCTGGATATCCGAAGTTATAAATGTTTTTTTTTTTTGTCGGATGTAACGTAAATACGAGCCATGGCCGACTCCCACCCTTCTTGCTTTTAGGAAGACTTCCACCCAAGGAATACTGCTCATTAGGCATTTATCCTTCGTGTAGATAATTTGAATTACAATATCAACCAACCATAACCTACCGAATTCAATTTTTATTAAGTCATGAACTACTACTCTAAAGAACTTGGAATTACCAAATAGAAATCTTTCATAGTGCTCCTGATAAAGAATATACCGAATACATCAGTTTCGAAAATCTAAAATTTTTCGACTCTATGATCTGCAAATTTTCTGTCAACAATTTTCAAAATTTTACCAGTTTAATTTGCCAATCTATCTATGTTAAAAAAAATTTTAAAGCTTGAGTGGGGTTTAAACGGATTATTTGTTTGCGCATTATTTTATCATTGACAACATTTTTAGATCCAGTTTCTCTTTCAGGTTCTAATGCTGTTAAAATTAGGAATTGGTAGTAAAAATGAATATGGTTATTGTAAACGGAAAAGAAAGCAACAGGGAAAATAATTTATTAAATCACAGCAGAAAGCTGAAACACTTTTGCGTGAATTCTGCTATTAATAATACAGAAGTAGAGTCAGAAATGAAACAGACTTTACAATAAGATCCTTAAACTTCCAGTCATGCTTTACAGTGAGATCCTTCAACTTCCAGTCAAGTTTCACAGTTAGATCTATCAGTTTTTGACGATTGTCGCAAATACATACATAGCGACTTTCGATAGCTTAAAACTACCCGTTTTAATACTTTCGTCATTTTTAAAACAATAGAAAATAATACTTTAATACGTGAAAAACATTCCTTTTAAAAAACATAACGAATATCTTTTTATTATCTCACTTCCGTCCCGACAAAACATTCTACAAAACCATTTCTACAACAACAACATTTTTTCACACAGCTTGGAAAAATACAGTTACAAAAACAAAAAACATCTTGCTCACACAGCTTAGAAATTTACATCTACAAAAACAAAAACATATTTCTCACACAGCTTAGAAAGATACATTTATGCAAACATCGCCTGTTAGTAGGAGCCAAGAATACGTTTAATTCAATTGGATTCGCGACAATCTCCCACCTTGAGTTTTCAACAGGAAAACTCAACAATATGCACAACAAAATTCAAAATAAAACAAAATATGTGTAACATTATACTTACATTACATGGCCAAAGTATAGATATTCTTAATCCTAATTTTCAAAGACAAATTATACAAATTTCTGCAAAAATTCAAACAAAAATTAAACATATTATTACAAATTCAAATTAACACTAGGAAATGAGATCTACTAAAAAGTAAGGAAAAAAGTTTGAAAAGTTCAGTGTTCAAAAAAATAGTCTTATGACTGAAAACGTTTTGGAACAGTCACTGTTCTACCACTTCTTGTTCGTAATATTGGTTCTAAAGAGTTTTCTTTTGGAATCTCTAGATTATACAGTTTTTGTATTGGTCTTAAAAGTTCACCATTTTCAGTTTTTACCCGAGCAACTCTCGGGTGACCATCTTTTCCAGAAATTAGTTCTTGCACACGAGCTAAAGTCCAATACGTACGTTTCTTATCAGACTCTACGAGAAGGACATCACCAACGGTCAGTTGCTTGGCATTCTTTTGCAGGGAATTTTGTTGGCGTAACTGCCCTAAATACTCAATACGGAATCGTCTTCTAAGATGTTCTCGAACTTGTTGTCTATACTTTGCTCTTCTGTTTAATTCTTGTGCGTCAATTGCATCAAAATCTATCACATCTGAAGATCTTATTTCTTGAAGAAACATTGATGGTGTTAAAGGTGCTAGATCATCCACATCTTCTGAGACATACGTGAGTGGTCTAGCATTTACAACTTGTTCGCAGTCACAAAGAATTGTGATAAGCTCTTCATAGGATAATGAGGCTCTACCTAGTATTTTCCTCAAGATGCGTTTCACCATTTGTATCAACCTCTCCCACCAACCACCCCACCAGGCAGCAGTAGGCGGATTGAATTTCCAACGAATCTTTTGTACAGCTGCTGCAGCTGAGATCTGTTCCCAATCGATGTCTGAAAAAGCTCTATCTGCACCAACAAAATTTTTACCATTATCAGAATAAACGGTCGTCGGTCTTCCTCTTCTCGCTATAAAGCGCCTAAAAGATTGGAGGAAGGTATCTGTTGCTAATGACGTCACTAATTCTAAATGTACGGCCCTGTACACTGCACAAGTGTACAACACAATCCATACCTTTTTTCTATTTTTCAAATATAAGGGCCCAGCTAAATCTACTCCAGTTATTTGGAATACTGCCGCATCTTGAACTCTTTCTGCTGGCAATGCAATAGGTTCTGACTCTGTCTTCTGTGCACTAAATATTTTACAACGCACGCATTTCTGAACTACTGCTCGAATGGTTTTCCTGGCTTTCAGAATCCAGTAGTCTTCTCGTATAGATGTCATCAAAAGAGCCACTCCTGCATGTAATAGCTCTTGGTGTTTCCAGGAGATCAATCGATGGACTACAGGATGGTCAGACGGCAAAAGAATTGGGTACTTAAAATTGACAGTATCTTCTCGATAGATGACTTGAGTTTTTACTCTGATGATACCATCTTCATCACGGATTGGTCTTAGGCTACGAATTTTCTCATTATTCTTTTCATCAAAGCTGTCTTTCTGGATCAAAATCATTAATTTTCTTTCAGCTTGTTCTATTTCTAAACATGTAAGATCAGATACTTCTTTTAAATTCGGTTTTCTTGAATTACTTATGAATCTTAGAATCCATGCAATCAATCTTATTATTTTCTTGTATGATGAAAATCGTCGATAATACCAATCATTAGGTTTCGTGTTCTTGTTTAATGCTGAAATGACACTTTTCCGTTTCTCAGTATTAATAACTTCTTCATCTGGTGATTCGACACTTTGAGGCCAAGTAAATTCTGGCTCAGCCAGCCAGGCTGGTCCCTCCCACCATTTTAGCTGCAAGAACTGTTCAATGGAACAACCTCTGGAAGGAAGATCAGCCGGATTAAATTTTCCTGAAATATGTCGCCACTGATCTTTCTGTGACAAAGATCTGATTTCTTCTACACGATTCAAGACAAATGTTCCCCATCTATCATCTCGCTTTATCCAGCTTAAAGCTGTGGTTGAATCACACCAATAACAGATCTTCAAATTTGGAATTCTTAAATCAGCAATGACACGACTACCCAACCTGGCTCCAATGCAGCATGATAAAAGCTCTAACCGCGGTATAGTTAGGTTCTTAAGAGGAGCTACTCTTGCGCGTGCTTGTATAAAACTCACCAAAATTTCATTTTTCTTCTTTACTCTCAGAAAAATACAAGTAGCATATGCGTGTTTACTTCCGTCACAAAATATGTGAAGGCTTACATCATTTTCAAAATTATCTAGATTCATCCAGCGCTCAAGTTCGATGTCAGAAATTAATTTTATTCCCTGCACCCACTTCAAAAATTGTTTAGCTAAATTCTCTGGAATTAATTCATCCCACTTTAATTTCAACTTCCAGCATTCTTGTAGAATAAGTTTAGGGAGCAAAGTCACGGGTGAGGCAAATCCCAAAGGATCAAAAACCTTCTGAGCCAATGAAAGTAGAGCTCGTTTTGTAGGAATAATTTGCTCTTCCTCAATAGGGCTGATTTTGCAAGATAGGGTATCGTTTTCTAGATCCCAGTTTAAGCCTAGTACTGGTATTATGTTAACTGTTGAAGTTTCAGACATAATTTGAATTGGATAATTTGACAGCCATCCCCTTAAATTGAATTTCGCGGAGGACAGTAACATTCTCGATTCAATTATGAACTTGTTTAACTCTTCAGTTGTGTTGAAACTACAAACACAATTATCTACATACAAAGATTCATTCAAAGTTTCTGCTGTAGAAACAAAATTGTCAGGTGTACTTTCCAGATGGTGTTTCAGAGTAGCCGCTAGTAAAAAAGGGCTGCAATTGATTCCGAAAACTACACGTTTATGTCTGTAAATTATATTATCCTTCCATAAAAACCGTAGATAGTCTCTATCACTTTCTGTAATACCTATCTGTAAGAATGCCTTTTCTATATCAGATACTGCACCAACAGGAAATTTCCGAAAACGATGCAATATTGTCGGAATCATTTCAATCATATTTAATCCTTTATCTAGACAATCTTTTAATGGAGGAAAACCTTTCACATGAGCCGAAGCATCAAAAACCGGCCTTACTTTAGTGGTTTCACTCGATTCTTTAAATACAGGCCTGTGTGGCAAATAATGTATTTTGGATTTTTTATTATCGACCACCCTTTCAATTATTCCTGCATTTAACCATGTATCAAATACTTCATTATAAACTTCAGTTTTATTCAAATTTGATAACCTTTTCTTCGTTGCAGCAAGCCGTTTTTCGGCCAATTCTCTATTACTAGGTAAGCGGGCATTATCTAGTACCCAAGGCAATGCTACTTCATACCTCCCATCTGAATCTATTCTTATGTTTCTTTTAAAATGTTGCATAGTTTCTTCATGAATTTCATTTTTAGTTTTAGATTCAACCGGATCAGTTATACCAAGAATATCTAGCTTCCATAAGTCAGCAACGGAACTTTCGTTCCAAAGAGACGAAATAACCATAAGAGAATCATTTGTTTCAGATTTAATGCCTGGAATTTTCCCCATGAGAGTCCACCCCAAATGGGTCTTTACAGCAACCGGACCACTTTTTAAAACTTTAATATTTCCGGTGAGTAATTTTCCCGCCACATCGGAACCAATTAACAATTTAATTTCGTTTTCGGTTTTACATACATTGTTTTCAACATCCGAAATCTTAATACCATATTTATTTAATTCTTTTAACCAAGGTCCATTTGGCACCTTTTTTATATTAGAACAAATAACAGGAACATCTAAAATATGCATATCACATTTATAACTATTATCAATACTACTTAAATGAATTCTATATTTGTTGTGGTTTGTCTCACTTGTTTCAACACCACCAAATAATTTATGAATTAATTTAACTTCATCAATACTTTTATAATTCAAATACTTAATTACATCTTCTGATAAATATGAACGCTCTGAGCCCGTATCTATGACTCCCCGTACAATTTTTTCTTTGCCATCGTGCTTTACACGTACATGCAAAGTTTGTAATAACACTGATGGGTCGGAACCTTGAGTAGTCAAAACAGTATCACTACTCCCTGACTCATGTTTACGACTTTCTAATGCCGTATTACTCTCTTCATTACAAACATTTTGACACATTACAGCAAAATGCCTTTTACCACAATTTAAACATTTAATCTTCGATTTACAGTGACGTGAAATATGATTTTTCTTAAGACAGACAAAACAAGCCCCCTTTTTCAAAATTATACTTCGTTTATCTTCAAAAGAAAGCGAATTAGCTTTAAAACATTTTTCTGATAAGTGACACTTGTCACAAAATATACATGTTTCCTCATATTTCTTAATTAAATGTTTATCCTTAGATTTATCACTTACAAATAAATCAGTAGCAGTTGGCACAGAATTATATTCAACATTTTTAAATCTAGTAAAATTCTTAGATTTATCAAAACCAAAACTAGTACGCGCCAATAAAATACGTTCTTCAGACAACACTTCATTTTTTAAGAAATTAAGTATAGAATTTAATTCACTCTTACCTTGATCAGACTTCTCACGATCCCGTTCCCAAATTCGGAGAACATCATGAGGTAAACACGATTCCACCAACGGGAATAAAATGCTAGCGTATTTATCCTCTGTGACCCCAAGAGATTCCAACGATCTAAGTTTGGTTTCTAGGTTGTCATATAACGACGACAAATTACACTCTCTTTTCGATGTATTATTATTACACAATACCAGCTGCAGCAGATCGCGAACATAAATTTGTATCAGAGTGTCTTCTCTTCCGAATCTTTCTTTAAGATGTTGAATTACTTTAGCATAATTTTCAGCCGATATAGGATAACTTTTCACAATTTGAGACGCTTTCGATTTCGGAGTAATTGCTTGCATCAGATATACGAACTTCGAGTGATCGTCTAACACAGTGTCTTCGTGAATTTTCTTGAAGGTATTCCAAAACGTTAGCCACGATCTTGAGTCCCCATCAAACGGCTGCAAACTAATTTCAGGTAATCTAAGAGTGCGGGATCCCATTCTTTCGTTTTCTATCGAATTAGATAAAAGAGGCTGATGTTCGACGGTAGGCTTAACAAAAAAATGTCTTACACTTTGCTTCACTGTTATTAATTTTTCATGGTATTCCTCGCATGCCTCGAACTCTTTTACATAACCTTTTTCTGGAGACCCATTCGCCAACATAAAATTTAATATTTCGTCATCTGTGGAACGTAATCTTGATGCTTTGTCTACTAATTGATCTAAAAGCTCTTCTATTAGATTAACATCTGGGCTTGACTGGTTAATAGCTTCGTTTAAAGCATTTAAAGTCTTCGTAAATGCGCTTCTAAGGGGTGTTCTTTTTATTTTTAACGCATCCATACTTGAACAGTCTTCCACTTAAAAAATATTACTTCCTATGTCCTTCTGTTCGGGCGCCAAATTGTCGCAAATACATACATAGCGACTTTCGATAGCTTAAAACTACCCATTTTAATACTTTCGTCATTTTTAAAACAATAGAAAATAATACTTTAATACGTGAAAAACATTCCTTTTAAAAAACATAACGAATATCTTTTTATTATCTCACTTCCGTCCCGACAAAACATTCTACAAAACCATTTCTACAACAACAACATTTTTTCACACAGCTTAGAAAAATACAGTTACAAAAACAAAAAACATCTTGCTCACACAGCTTAGAAATTTACATCTACAAAAACAAAAACATATTTCTCACACAGCTTAGAAAGATACATTTATGCAAACATCGCCTGTTAGTAGGAGCCAAGAATACGTTTAATTCAATTGGATTCGCGACAATGATTTCACTGAGAAATCACCACTTCAGAAAAATTCAACCATTTCTGCTTCCATTCAAAAAGCAGAGCCAGATTTTAATGATCAACGGAGAAAATTTACAGTAGAATATGATCCTGTTCGTGTGAAATCCCCCCTCATATGACTTGCCATTAGATGAGGAAAAGTGTCATTTTTCGGATAATTTTTATACGCGAAAAATGCCAAATCAATAAGCTCTTGATCATCGTTGGCTAGCGTATTCAAAAGGTTTGTGCGCCATATTCTGCTTTTGTTGGATATTATTCAGCAACTCAGATATTAAGCTTCATAAATGGGGATATAACAATTGGAAACACTTATCAGAGTCCATTATACATCTCATGAAACTTCAGCAAAGCATTTCGGGGGCTTTCACTCTTTGATTAAAATGGAAAATAGGTTGTGATTTTCTCGAACCATCAATTCTGCTGCTGAAAAAGCTATGAATATTTGAAGAAAATATTGGTGTTAAGTTTTTGAAAGACAGTTATTGATAGTTCAGTTTCTATCTCAAAGAAATTTGCCTTTCCGTGATTCAAATGAAATAATATATTATTCGAAAAATAGTAACTTTCTGGGACTGGTTGAATTAACTTCGAACCATAGTGTTGCTTGAACATTTGCGCCGTATTTCCAAGGATGAAATTAAATCATTACCTTGGAAACAGGATTCAGAATGAATTTATTCAGCTGATAAATGGAAATATTTTGGAAGTTATTTGCTCTTTAGTTAAAAGATCAAAATATTTTTAATTTAGTTTGCACTGTATTCCAAATACTGGCCACCAAGACCAAATGACAATTGTTCTTCGATTAGATAACTTCTGAAAACCATACTGTAGTCGTTGAAATATTTATTTATTTCTTGATAGTGGATGATAACACAGGTCTAGCTTTAACGGAAGTCTTTATAACAAAATTATCTGAGTGAGTTAGGTCTCTCAAATTAAAATTGCCGTGAACAAATATGATAATGGAGCAAATCTGTGTGGTTGTCATAAGGTCGTTCAAGCTAGAAATAAATATTACAAATAAATTCAAAAGCATATTTCGTTCCATGCAGATCTCACGGCTGTATTAGAAGATATGGGATATCATCGATTATTGCAAAATTATTCTTTTGAATTATTCAACAGATCAACATTCTTTTTTCTGCTTCTACTCAAAGATGGTGCATATTTAAAAAATATGTACATAAGTTAACGGTTAAACCTCTGTCTGATACGAGGTGGGGAATGTCGAGTAGAATGCATTAAGGTTATTTGCTACTGAGTTGGGGATATTTATGATGCGTTAGAAGAAGTTTCTGAAACATCAAATGACATGAAAAGTAGGACAGAAGCAGCTTCATTGACAAAATAAATGAAAATCTTTCACTTCCTTACGATACTGTGTATCTGGGAAGGCATTTTAGAGGAATTCAATCTTGTTAGCAAGGTAATGCAACGCTCTGACTTGAAAATCGACCCATACCTTGCAATTAATAGAGAATATGCTTCAAATTTTAAAAGACTATAAAGAAAGTGTTTTTTCTAATGCTCAAATATCAGCGAAAGAACTAGTTAAAAAGCTAGAGATGAATCCTGGAGCAATGACTTTCCCACCTGTATCATCACTTCGCAGAAAAAATGTAAAACAATCAATTTTCATATTAAGCTGCTGATGAACAAATTCATGATACGGAAAAGAAATTTCAAATTAGTGTTTTTTAATGTCCTCTTTAATCTAGCCACAATGTTGACAAAGGAGCATTTTTATCAGATGAAAACATTTAACTCAACATGTGGTTTTCTTTCTGACCTAACGCAAATCCATATTATGCCTGATGCTGATTTATTAACTAGTCAGATGTGCCAATTGCAAATCTTTCTTCTATCTCATACATGTTAATATTTCAAAATTCGCTATCGCAGTGCCAATAAAATCGATATTTTTCATCATTCTGTTGTACGTCAGCTGTTTGCAAATCACGGGTTACTTGGATGAGAAGCACCAAGGCAACACTAGATACCGGGCTTGCTCATTTATTCTCATGACATCCCAAATAGTGGCTGGCTGCGACCAGCGATTGTTACAATCACTGTTGCCAATCACTGTATGTCTTTCGTCGCGACCAGCCAACATTTGTGACATCATGATAATGAATGAACAAGCCCAGTATCTAGTGTAGCCCTGGAAGCACCCTTCACTGCACGAGCTGCCGATGTGCGACACAACTACAAAAAATCGAGAAAATAACACACAAAAATTTAAAAATTTCAGGAAAAAAGGCCACTAAAATATATTTTGCCCAGGGCCGCCAAAGCCCTAAGCATGGCCCTGTTTAGAGCAACATCTTTAAGATTTTCAGGTGCTTGATCTAAATGATGTGTAAGAGTAGCAACCAAAAGGAAAGGGCTACAACTAATCCCGAAAACCACCCTACAATGTCTATAAATCTCAAGGTTTTCGGAATTCTAATCTCTCCACCAAAGAAAACGTAAATAAACCCTGTCTTTTTCATTTAGAGATATCTGCAAAAAGGCTTTGCGAATATCTGCTACAACCCTTATCTTTCCTGTTCTAAATCGATTTAGGACGGAAGGAATTAATTCCCTTAAATTAGGTCCCTTCTCTATACAGTCATTTATGGAAACGAACCCCTAACATGTGCTGAACCATCGAATACCGGTCTAATTTTGGTTGTAGACGTAGGCTTGATTACCGCTCTATGAGGGAGATAGTGGATCTTAAAAGGGTTAAATTTTTCCTCACAATTCACTTTTTCAATGATCCCCTCCTCTTCCCATTCATACAAAACTTTTTCGTAATATTTCAATAAACCGCAAGAATTAAGATTTTTGATATTTTGAAGGCGTTTTTCCGCTAAATCTTTATTACTAGGAACAGGGGGTGTTCATTTATCCAGGGGAGACTAACTTTGTATCTACCGTCATTTTCTCAGCTTACGGTTTCTTTAAAATGTTTCATAACCAATTTTTTAACTTCTTCCTTAGATTGTTTTTCCGTGTGTTCCGAGTGTTTGCCCCAAAGTTGGTGGCTCACGGAAAATATTCCATCTTGTGCTGCGTTTGTAGCCTTGCCAACATGTAATAGTGAGAAAGTTGCAGGCTGAGTAAGGTTCCCAAGTGGTTCAGTTGGTAGAACGTCAATGCGCTATACTGATAACCCGGGTTCGAGTCCCGGCTTGGGTACTTTTTCACTCTGTTGGCTATACGCCTATTAAGCAATTAAAATTTGATTATTATGAATGCAGGGCGTGTGAAATTTTCTATGGAAACATTTCCAAAGTATTAAATATGAATTTATACAACTATCGATGCTGGATTTTCTTTGGTTTCGTGTTTGCTCTAGGGTTGCTGGCTCACAGAAAATTTTCCATCTTGTACTGCATTTGTAGCTTTGCCAACATGTTATAGTGGGAAAGTTCCAGGCTGAGTATCGTTCCCAAGTAGTTTTGCTTTTTTATTAATTTTAATTGAGTTTTAGTTTTTATTTGAAATCATAACTGTTTTTTCAGACATGAATTCTTTTTAATTTATTACCACATGACTCAACAGTAAACATTTGTTTCTTACTATAATGTAAAGTAATAGTTACAGTAATATAGATAAAGATGCAAAATTAAGGGGAAAATGACAGCATTATCACAATTGCCAGCTCATTGCCCAAACTTGGCGAGCATTCCTTTTTCATCTTCCTGGGTATCTTTCACTTAGATACTGATTAAAATTATGAAGTATATTAAGTATTACAAAGTTGAAAATAAAAGAAGAATGTTCTTTTAAAAAACATGCTTAGTGTACTTAAAAATGGAAAATAACTTTTTTGTGAACAATCCGGAGGTTAAAACAAAACTGTCAAATCATGAAAAGCTGAAAACAATACAAAACTAAGCGGATGTGCCAATCCGAAAACTCTCTTCTATCTCATACAGAATTCACATACACCAAAACTGAATCGGAATCCATTTATATCAAGGTCTAACTGAACCTAAAGTTTTATTAAATTATGTGCATTATTTCTTGAGATATAATTATTAAAATCGTGTAAATTCTGATAAAAGTAGCATAGAAGCGCCACCTTTTGAGAGACTTACAAGAAAAACTTATAAGCACCAATTTATAGCAAGGTATAACTGAATTTGAAGTTTTATTAAACTCTGTGCATTAGTTCTCGAGACACCGCACTCAAAATTTTTTTCACAGACAGACATTTTCTAAAAACAGTCAAATCGTGTTCAGAACTGTCTAAAACGGATGAATCCGTCAAAAATTTTTCATGAATCCAATAGTTTCTTCTTTTAAAGATAGACGAAATAATTATTTACGTCTTATATATCATATACGTCTTAGACACATGTCATATATAATACATGATATATGCGTCATATATGACTATAACTTGGCCGTATACGTCACGAACTTTTATGTACATCATATCTTATAATGTGGCTTTAAATCTTGGTTGCTTGCCTATTCTTCCTTGGGGGCCGCTATAACACGAAAGTACCAGATTTTTATTAACGCCTCACGCTCTTTATTTTTACCTTCAGATTTTTTTTTTAATATAAAAAGCTATTTTGTACTTTTAAGTACAATAAGTTTCTTTTTATTCTCCTTTTACTTTCTACTTTCCAGTCAAATATTTTTTTTTCAGGCAATTATGAGTTCCAAAAATTGTTTAACCACTGTAAATTTTATTTAAACTGCATAATAAGATATGAAAGTGTTTATTTAAAGAACTTCTTTCTGAGTTTTATAATTTATTTTCATATAAAAACAGAATATACTCTTTCAAAAATATAGGCATGTTTATACTTTTATTTTTGGAAATGATTTAAACCTTCTGTGCATATTGAAACTTAATTCAATTTGAGTAGACAGTTAATGCAACACAATTTCTGAACAGAAAAGGAGAATAGCAAAGGAAACTCTTTCTGCTATTCATTAATTATTTAAACAGCAGCATATGAAGTTATAGTAATAAAAAAAAATAAGCAAATACAAAAATCTTCTGTACTACAAGATTTACAAGACACTACAAGATAGTGTACTACAAGATAATATTGCAAGAAAACATTATTGTTGTGTAAATTTTTATCTATCAAGAAAGAATGCTTTTAACTTTGGAATATACTACAATAATAATAACAAGAACGAAAAATCATGCGTTAAGCATAGATTATGTAACATTTCCCAACACTTACAAAATATTTTTGCAAATCTTTACCGTTTAATACGGTGAAAGATGATATCTAAGTAAATAATTTGGAAAACACATAACATATTTAAAAACACAATTTTAGGAATTACCAACAATGTTCGGAAAAAATATCAGAACGCTTTTGTGCAGCCTTGTATATGATCTATAGACTTGTTTATTTACTACACAGAATGCTAAGTTTTAGTTCAGTTAGGAAACGTGTAGCACAGTTTAAAATTCCCCTTCTTGTATTTTCGTCAATAAACGAAAATGTTCTCGAGAAGTTTTGTGCTGCCCTGTATATGATCTATAGACTTTATACACACCAAATTAGAGGGGAAAAATGAGATAAATTTAAAAACGCGTTCAGCAACTGAAAAAGCACTTCCAGCAATTATTGTTAAGAGACAGTACCGAATTCTTTTGTGTGTCCCTGTAAATGAATGATGAATGTTATACTCACAATATTCGATAGTAAGCCTCTTATAATGCACCTTATATCCATTTCAGTATATTTGAAATAGTGAAACATAATTAAAATAAATCGCAAACGATTTTTCTCCATAGAACGTAATGTAACGGAATTTTTTGAGTGTCCCTGTAAAGGAACTATACGTGCTATGCACACCATATTCTATAGAAACCATCTTGTAGTGCACTTATGTGATATATATCAATATGTTTGAAATAGTGAAACGTTATTAAAATAAACCGCAAATGATTTTCCTCCATAGACCGTAATGTAACGGAATTTTTTGAGTGTCCCTGTAAAAAAACTATAATTGCTACACACTTCAATTTCAATACCAAACATACCATAGTAAACCGCAATAACATATATCAGTTGCATGACAATTCGAATACATTAACGCGAGTTAGAGCACGGAAAGACAGACAGACAAACCGAATTCATAAACACTTTTTAACTGTGTTGGAAAGCGTTAAAAAGAACTAGAACCTTTACTAGAAATTTTATTACTTATAAGAACACCCTTAAATTTATCTAACGTCTTTATTCATTCTTTTTTTATTTAAAATTTTTAAAAGATTCTGTCAAAAATTTTTTTTGATGAAGTATATATATTTTTTAAATAAAGTGTAATGCGTTCATTTTATCTTAAAATAATGAAAGCTTAAAAAAATACAACTATAATTTGAATTGAATGTATGTATTACGTAACTAATCAATATGCACTTATGTAGACAGTTTAAAAATGGAAGCCACTGTAATATACAATATATTATATTCATTATAATTTGCTTCTCAATTAGGATATTTTCGTTATTTGTAAGTATAAAATAGTTTACCAAATTCTGGTAAAAAAAATACCTTATATAAAACAATAATAACTAAATACTGCACAGCAAAAATTTAAGTATTCCTTCGCTCTAAAATACAGTGAAAGCGTCTGGAGATTTAAATTGGGAGAAATTCTTAAAGTTTTTGTATAGAGTTACTAGCTTTATACATAATATTTGTTATTTAGTGATGCAGTGAGTAAGAAAAAGAAAAATTTCAAAAATACTTTCTTGTAATGTTGACACAATGTTACTGTATTTATTAAACAGTGAAAATATTAAACTCATATGAATCTATTTAGTTGACACAAATAACTTTTCTTAATTTTAGAATTCCTATCGCATTTCTTACGTATAAAACTTTTCAGATAAAGATATAAAATAAAAATGCACTAAATAAAAAATAAAGAACTTTTTAATAGAGTTGTTATTCAAAAATGAACAAGTAAAATAACTTCCCAAATCCCAAATGAATTATACATTCCAATATTAATTTTTTGTGAATAAAACATCCACTGGCGACTCACACTGTAAGACAAATCCAGAGCAGCGAATTGAGTGGTGAGAACGTGGACGATGTACCAGCAAACAGCTCAACAAGCACGGCTTTTGTACCAACTTCCATGTATATATTGTTGTGGTGTGGTAGACCATTCAGTGTCTAAAGCAACTAGCAAGTTACATTCACAGACAGAAAAATCAAATGAAACTCCTGCCTGTGAATGCACCCAGCTGTCAAGATTCCAAAAGATATCCTTCCATGCTTCATAACTCAGTAATATCCATATCCTCGTCAGTCAGTTCTCCATACCGAAAGCAGACTCGCATCTTCAGTGATAACAGCTTATACATATTAAATTAATATTTTTGATATTAAATTTATTTGGGAATTCGAAAGTTATTTTAACTGAAAATTTTTGTACAACAGTATTATTTTTTTTTCAATAAAAATTTCCATATATACCCATCTGAAAAGTGTTATACATTAGAAATTTCAAAAGTAATACGAGTTTACTATAACTACTAAATTAAAATTAAGTAATCCACATAGGAAGCAATTTATTTCTACTAACATAAACAAAGATATACTAATATAAACAAAGATATACTAATATATAAAAAAAAAACTATCATAATAATTTAAACAAAAGTAATTTAAAAAAATACTTGTACTAGAGGAAAATATTGTTGAAACAATAACATATTAGTTAAGTATCTGTTTCAAAAGATAACATTTTTGACTATGCTAGCAATGTCTCATAATAATAAAAGATGATAGCTCAGCTGGAATTTTCATGACATATAAAAAAAAAAAACGTAAATTTACGAAAGGAAAAATCTGAAATAGTATATTTTACTTTGATGTATATGAAATATAATCGGTGTTCATGGTGAGCATAGAAATAAATCACAGTATCCAATGAAAACATACTAAGAAAAGCCAAAAATATAGACTATATTATTATATATATACAAATGATATAAAAATACTATATTATCTATAATTACTAAATTAAAATTAAGTAATTCACATGAGTGCATTTTCATTGATTTAAAAAATTATGAGTAACAACATTATGAATATATTTAATTTTAGGGTAAAACATTGTTAGCTACTCTCACAGAAAGACATTTTTATCATTTTATCAATACTAATGATTTCAATATGAGGTACATATTGAAGTAACGATAATTCACTTTGAGTAAACTGATAATTCACAATAATGTATGATATTTCAGAAGAGATTTATTACTGAGAAGATAAATTTACATGCTATTACTACTTTGTTTGTAAAGGAGCAAAATCAAAAAGAATACGAAGCAAATACTTCCTATTAATATAAATAAAGATATATTTAATAGGAAAAGAGCTTATTTAGAATGCGTATACTTGATTTATATATCTAGACACACGGCAGTGTGTCAGCCAAGTTCCCAAAGCAAATAAAAGTCGATACACCGGCCGTGAGTATATTTACACGAACCATTTCGAGCTGTTTTCGCCAAATTTCGACACTCTACAACTGAAAACCTATTTGACCTACGTACTTGTAATTTTAAATGTGTAGTAAGGCTCCCATAATTATCCAGAATCCAAAATTTTATAAATAACGCATAATTAGTTTCCGAGATAATGATATTTGAAAATGTCTGATAATCGATAATTTTATCAGTGACTCACTCACTCATCAAAAAGATTTCATATATCTACTGCACTGACAGATTTAAAATTTGGTAAGAAGTTCGTTTACACTATAAGAAATCGAAAAAAAATTCAAAAATTCTGAAAATCGATTAATTATTCACTTCGGGGTGTCCATTTTTACTTTAACGTTACGTCTATTAGGCGACATTTTAGTTTGCCAAAAAAAGAGCCAAATCTTGAATCCGGGCTGACCGTGCAGCAAAATATTTGATTATCAACCATTTTGGGCTAATTTCAGAGAATTAATTTTTTGAGTAATGGTGCATAAAATTTACCTTTTTAGACCCATTGTGAAAAAACAAAAACATCTTGAGAGAATACATACAATCGAAATACGCATATATTTCGAGACATCCGCAGTTGAAATTCGTCTAATCCCAGAATTAAAAATGTAAACAAAAGAGAGTCATTCCTATGATTCAAATAAATATTGATCATGGATGTGTAGCTACCATGGGTCTAGGCAGTGTAGCTGTGGCAAAATATCAGCTCATTTATTCCATCAAACTTAAAAAAAGGCGCCCGCGATAAAAAAAAAAATAACAATCTTATTTTAATTGCAACAAAAAAAAAAAAAAACATGGGACAATCCATAGTGTTTTTCTTTCCTAAACATTACAATTTCAATTTCGCTTTTTAATCATAAAATATAAAATAAACACGTGCGGAGATGTCACTTTTTATCTCTTTTGTGCTATTTATTTTTTTATAATCATTGTTGAGCATGATATACTCCAGAATTTCATTTTTTTGGCAACACTACTATGAAAACACTGCCGATTTAATTTTCAAAAATTATGTAAATTTTATACTATTTGTTTGATATTATTTTAATAGTTTCGTCATTTTATTTGTAAATATGAATCGGACTGTTGATTTATATGTTAATGAGTCTGTAATGGTAAAACATAAAATTATGTCAATATGATTATTGGGCCCAGATGTCATATACGCACCACATTGTCGCGATTTCAACAAAATGGCAATTTTATGCCAAACATGGTAATTCGGTTATTTTGTTTACGTGTTAATAAGTGTTAATATTTACGATTTATTGTGATATTTATATTTATTATTATATTTATTATTATGTTTATTATTTATAACTGTTTATTTATTATAGCATACTATTTGTAACAAATATTCAAAAACAAAGTTTTCGCCAAATTGGCGGGGTAAAAAAATCGCGCCAATATGGTGCGTATATGACATCTGTGCGTATTAAAATACAAATTTCTGCCGCAAATTGACAGCCAAATATTTTGTTGTAGGAAATTTAAATTAAATTGAATGTTGCCTGGTAAATAAAATAGTCACTTGTAAACACATAAAAAACCATTAAGTATAGTGTCTAAGTATATTGTAACTGTACAAAAAGTAATGAAATCCCATCAAAAACATACATGTGAAAGAAGGCCAAGTTCGTTAACGGTTTCGCTAATAAAAGAAATGAGATCTAACTGGAAACCAAGTTCTTTCGAAGCTCCTTAAATCATAGCTCCTGTCATGCATAACGTTCTTCAATTGCTTAAAATGATTTGTTATGTTATTTGCTACTCAATAGAGCGACTTGGCAAGTTTTCTCTTATTCAAATTTCTCTACTTCATTGATCTGAACTTAAAGTTAATCACTTCCTTAACTTATCAATACCTTAACTTCGACATACTTATTCGAATACTTGATTGACTACATCTTTGCCAATGACATACTAGACTAAATTGTACTCAGACTCAAAGATTAAAGTTGGTGGGTGAAAACTTGCCAAGTTGCTCTATTGAGTAGCAAATAACATAACAAATCATTTTAAGCAATTGAAGAACGTTATGCATGACAGGAGCTATGATTTAAGGAGCTTCGAAAGAACTTGGTTTCCAGTTAGATCTCATTTCTTTTATTAGCGAAACCGTTAACGAACTTGGCCTTCTTTCACATGTATGTTTTTGATGGGATAAATATAACTATATATAAACCAAAAATCAAAACGTCACGTCACGTAGGCAGCTAACTTCTCCGATAAATAATTTTTCTTTAATTGAAAGTTTCCTATACCCTATACAAATGGTCCATTTCGTCTTCAAAGATTTAAAGGAACTCTATATTTCAAAGAAGATAAATAACACTTACACGCTATCAAAACGGTTAAGACGAGATCAAAATCTCACGTCATGAAGGAAGCTAACTTTTCCGAAATTTCTTTTTAAATGCCAGTCTCCTCCACCCTATAAAAACTGGCCCATTACCTCACCACAAACTAAAAGGAGCCCTGCTCTTCAAAGAAGATAAACGACTCTTACATGCTATTAAAACGGTTAAGACGAGTAAAAATCTCCCGTCATGAAAGCAGCTAACTTTTCCGATATATTTTTTTCTTTTAATGCTAGTCTCCTCCACCCCATAAACACTGGCCCATTACCTCACCACAAAACTAAATGGAGGCCTACTCTTCAAAGAACAGAAATGGTTTTTACACGCTATCAAAACGGTTAAAACGGGTTCAAAATCTCACGTCACGAAGGAAGCTAACTTTTCCGATATTTCATTTCTTTTAATGCCAGTCTCCTCCACCCCATAAACACTGGCCCATTACCTCACCACAAAACTAAATGTAGGCCTACTCTTCAAAGAAGAAAAATGGTCTTTACACGCTATCAACACGGTTCAGACGAGTTCGAAATCTTACGTCACGAAACGCAGCTAACTTTTCCGATATTTTTTTTCTTTCATTGCCAGTCTCCACCTCCCCATTAAAACTGGCCCATTTCCTCACCACTAACTAAATGGAGGCCTACTCTTCAAAGAAGAGAAATGGTTTTTACACGCTATCAAAACGGTTAAGACGGGTTAAAAATATCACGTCACGAAGGAAGCTAACAATTCCGATACTTTTTTTATTTTAATGCCAGTCTCCTCCACCCCATAAAAACTGGCCCATTACCTCACCACTAATTAAAAAGAGCCCTACTCTTCAAAGAAGAGAAATGACTTTTACACGCTATCAAAACCGTTAACACGAGTTCGAAATTTTACGTCACGAAGCGGAGCTAACTTTTCCGATATTATTTTTTCTTTCATTGCCAGTCTCCACCACCCCCTTAAAATTGGCCCATTTCCTCACCACTAACTAAATGGAGGCCTACTCTTCAAAGAAGATAAATGGTTTTTACACGCTATCAAAACGGTTAAGACGGGTATAAAATATCACGTCACGAAGGAAGCTAACAATTCCGATGTATTTTTCTTTTAATGCCAGTCTCCTCCACCCCATAAAAACTGGCCCATTACTTCACCACTAACTAAAAAGAGCCCTACTTTTCAAAGAAGAGAAATGACTTTTACACGATATCAAAACCGTTAAGACGAGTTCGAAATTTTACGTCACGAAGCGGAGCTAACTTTTCCGATATTTTTTTCTTTAATTGCCAGTCTCCTCCACCCCTTAAAAACTGGACCTTTTCCTCACCACTAACTAAAAGAAGTAGCCCTATTTTTCAAAGAAGAGAAATGGTTTTTACACACTATCAAAACGGTTAAGACGGGTTCAAAATATCATGTGACGAAGGAAGCTAACAATTCCGATATTTTTTTTTCTTTTAATGCCAGTCTCCTCCATCCCATAAAAACTGGCCCATTACCTCACCACTAACTAAAAAGAGCCCTACTTTTCAAAGAAGAGAAATGACTTTTACACGATATCAAAACCGTTAAGACGAGTTCGAAATTTTACGTCACGAAGCGGAGCTAACTTTTCCGATATTTTTTTCTTTAATTGCCAGTCTCCTCCACCCCTTAAAAACTGGACCTTTTCCTCACCACTAACTAAAAGAAGTAGCCCTATTTTTCAAAGAAGAGAAATGGAACTTACGTGACCTCAAACTTAATATAGAATCATTTGGAAACGCTCACTGGTGACTTAGGTTTTTTCTTTTTTCTAAATTTGGTAAAGCCACCACAGCAACACCTTTATTACGGTAAGAACTCCTTAGTCCCTAGAGATCTATTTTATTTCCGAATAAAATGAAACTTTGTCTAACACAAACTTTATCCAAAAAAAAAAAAAAAAAAAAAAAAAAAAAAAAAAAAAAAAAAAGAAGAAGAGGAAGCGGGGGGGGGGGGGGGGGTTACCCTGGAAACTCCCTGCCAAATTTAGTTAATAAATTTTAAAAAATCTCTCTCCCCCTCTGTATGCATGTTTGTGCATGTGTGTATGTTCGTGTTTGCGTATGTGTGTGTGTGTGTGTCGGTGTGTGTTCAGAGAGAGAGAGAGGGAGGGGGGGGAAGGGATAAGACATTAATTTGCTTCTCTGCCAATTTAAAGGGTAAATGGAAGAAAAAAAATTAAGAGAGGATTTTAAAGATTTTCCTTTTACACATGGAATACCACAAGACCCAAATACAGCCAGAACTTCGGATCGTTGAGCACCACCTTCAAGAAATGAGAGATGGACAGAAGATGAAGAAGTCTTGAACAAGATCATTTTTCAGCACCCGGACACCTCCAGCCAAGACACACCTCTCCTACAGAACCTGAAAGCATCTGAAATCTATTAAGCAGTCGTGATGGAAATGATTTATACAGATCCAGTCTTTCTGCATGATGTTAGTCTATGGATGTTAGTCTATTGCAAGTTACCGAACCTAACCTATTGATGTTAGTTTGTTAGTCTATTGTATTGATTTAAAAAAATTATCGACTATTGTTTCCCTGTTAACTATTGTCAGTTACCGTTGTCAATTATAACTATTGCTGTTGTAAATTGTTACTATTGCTATTGTAAATTATTACTATTGCTATTGTAAATTATTACTATTGCTATTGTGAATTATTACTATTGCTATTTCTATTGTAGATACTATTGCAACTATTGTTATTGTATGGTAATTTTGATTTTCAGGCCTAAACAAACATTTTATACACTTTGAAAAATTCAAATATTTCAATGCGAATTTAGTCTTATTTACAGAAAGGCCGGATTTTAAAAAAAATACAAAATGCAACGAAACTTCGATAAACTAAATTTCACGAAAGATGAAGATTTACAAAATCTTCTTTACGTAACGAAAAATATATATGGAAGCTGATGCATCAAACGCAATTTTTAATAAAAATAAGAAATAAAATTTTAAACTGAAAAAAAAAATTAATCTCGCTGTTTCTAAATACAGATTTAAATACTTTTGAAAAATGCCAGCTTCTGAAAATTTTCAGGAGACGAAGTGACAAATTGGACGATAAGTAAAGTTCAAATGTATCTATTTCTCGGAAAATTTTGAGTGTTTTTCTTAATTTTAGACAAAAACAACAATAAAAATGGTAAATTCGATATTCTTTTTACGACTGAAGTAAAAGTTTAGATATTATGCAAATTAACAAAATTTGAAGCAAATAGACCAGAAAGTAAAGTTTATTTTTCTTTAACAAATTTTGAAAACATGTATTAAATTACATAAAAAAGGGAATCCGATGATTAAATTTTTCTTTTCCAGGTAATAAAAACACATTCTTACATTAGAAACGAAAGTGTCAATTCAGTTTAGAGAAGTTTCGTTGCATTAGAACTTAAAATACTAAAACTTAATTACTAAAACTTAAATGCTAAAATTTAAATATAAACATAAACATACATACATATATTAAAATACAAAATACAATAAATAAAGAAGAAGAAAAACTCAAGTGCCATCCGTCTTCAGCCTTCTAACCCCAAACCTACCGAATCCTACTAATTTTCATTTTCGTGGCCCCTTTTCCTAAATTCTTTAAATTAAAGTAAACATTTTAGTATTTATGCCTAACGTCTTTATCCTAACCTTATAATTTTGTATTGCTCTCCTAACACTTAATATCCTACCCTTTCTTATCTAGTTCTTTTTTTATTATTATTCTAGAAAACAAATTTATTTTAAAATTTTGTGTCTTTGCCCTTTTATTTTATTCGCAACTTCAATCCAAATTTCAACCTTCTGACTGATTAAAATTATTTTTTTTTATAAGAAATTATATTGCGCGAATTTTGGTTTTTATTATTCGAAATTCGAAGATTTGCCTACTTCTTTAAACTTATCTTGCTTTAAATATTTATCTTTAAAATCTCTTTAATTTCCATCAATACAATTCAGCAAAAATAAGTGAATTCAAATTATCTGAAACCTCTAAAAACTGCATATTTATTAATTTAACTTATTTCCGTCTGAATATATTTAATTATCTATCAATTCTAATCCACGAACGCCTTTTTATTCTTTTTTGCCCTCATTATTACCTTTTATTTCCCCCCAACTCTCCCTCCCCCCCCCCTTCTCTCTTAAAGATCTAAAACCTGGCGCCCCCGAAGGCGAGTTGCATGGACTCTAGTGGTCCGAAATACTGCTCGCCTTCAAACCTGACCATCGCGTAATTCCCGTAGACTGCAAAGTCCTCGTCGCATGACTGCAAGACGAGCTTTGCCAACGACAACCCATCCTCATCCGCGACCTCAGCGACACCCTCCCCCCCTGACCCAACCTGACAGGCCCCGTTCTTGAAAGGAACCTTGGGGCGCACACTGGGCCCATCCCAGTGCACAACGCGACCCAAAACTGGAAAATCCCCATCCAACCACCTACGCACGTCCCTAAAGTGAGCGCGAATCTGCTCCCTCACACCCAACTCACGCGGCCCATTGCCCCCCTCTCCCTCCTGACCTAACGAACCTACACTTCCCTCCCCGCTACCTGCCTCCCTCGAAACCCGCCTGAAACAGCGTGAAGAAAACCATGCCCTAACACCCCGACTCCCAGATCCCTCCCGCTGCCCAGTCCCTAACCCCCCGTCCCTGACAACCTGACCCGCATCCGACGGAGGCACCGTGTTACCTCTCCCTGAACAGCATGAGAACAACGCCGACCTGCAAGAAGAAAGGAAATACATTTAGCAATCTTACACTGCTTACATATAAAATTAAATTTACGCAAACAAGAATGTAAAAATTATATATAACAACGAAGTTATTTATTACAGAATCTTTGTTGAAGAACAAATCAATAAATAAATATAGCAATAAAATAGATTTTTTTTTTAATACACTTCTTTTTTTTTTATAAGCAATCAATGTTTATCTTGAAAATTATGAATCATTTCATGACTGAAATTCATGATTTTTCCTAAGAATTTCCGTTTCAATGCGTTTATTTGTTGTGGGTAGCGAACCTGATTATGGAGAGATTCGCCGTTTTTATGCTTGGTAGAAACCGCAAGCTAATGAATTTATTAGAAAAAATTATATTTCTTACTCTGCTCCTTTTTAAAGAAATGGCAATAGGAAACAAAAAGCATCATTTAAATTATCTTTTTAGGATTGTTTAAATAATTTCTCAACGTATAATCGTAATATAATTAATATGAAACTATTAATTGATTAAAGCGTATTTAAAAAAAATGTATTAATCTTTACAATTTTTTTAATAGATTCCACTTTTGAGTTTTTAAAATATTTCCTTGTTGCAGCTTCATACCCAGTTTGCTTATTTTGGCGCATCGTTAAATCCATTGTTGTTGTAACTCGTATACAATCGTAACCATAAGGAATATTGGGCGATTAATAAACGGTAGTGTACTAATGGGAAAAAGACTTAAAATGATTGTAATAATTTATAATTAAGTTTCAAAAATATTAAAATATTGTATTATAATCGTAAATACACCTCTCTACATATTTTTTATAATTCCAGCCTATCAGAAAGAGATTGAAAAATGGATTACAAAATTCCATCTTTACATACAAAAACCAAGTTGAGTTAAAGAAGAGTGCAGAAAGCAGCAATTAACTGACGTCTTATACATATATATCATCATCATCAACTGTTTTCAATCCATTGCTGAATGTAGGTCTCCCCCAGATTTTTCCATTGTTTTCTGTCTAATGCTTTATTCATCCAATTAACAATCGGCCACTTTTCTGATGTCGTCACTCCATCTTACTTGAGGTCGTCTTCTTGGTCGTTTTACATCTCTGCGATACCACTGTAGGGTGTTGGTACTCCGTCTATTGTCTTGTCTCCTTGCAATGTGCCCAGCTCCTTTCCATTTTAGACGTTTGATTCTCTCAATGATGTGAAAAACTTTCGTCTGACTTCTTATCCAGATTATTCTCTTTCTGTCTCTTCTAGTTATGCCTAGCATGCATCTTTCCATACTTCGCTGTGTAGTTCGTAATCTTTGTGCCATCCGTTTATTTAGCGTCCATGTTTCAGCTCCATAAGTTTGTGCAGGAAAATACACAATGGGTAAACACCTTTCTTTTCAAACAAACAGGCATGTTAATCTTCAGAATAATATTGTTCTTCCCAAAAGCACTCCATCCAATTCTTATTCTTCTGTTGATTCCGTTCATGATATTGTTGTCCAATAATATTTCCTGTCCAAGGTACACATAACTTTGCACTTCTTTAATCTCAGTGTTATAGTAGATGATTTTCTTTTTTGATGCAAATGAATTGAACATCACCTTAGTCTTTTCCAAATTTATTTTTAATCCCACATTAATACTGGCTTCTGCCAAATCTTTTAGCCTATTTTCCAATTCTTCAGGACTATTACTGAACATTAAAATGTCATCAGCAAAACGGAGATGGCTTAAATATTCTCCATTTATTCTAATCCCTTTGTTTTCCCAATCGAACTTCTTGACAATATTTTCTAAGACAGCGTTAAAAAGCGTAGATGGAAAGAGGTGTCTCCTTATCTCACCCCTCTTCCAAGCTTTATCTTCGCTTGTCCTTTGTCTAAACGGATGGTTGCTGTTGCTTTCTTGTAAATCTTCTTTGGGATATTGATGTATGGTTGGTCTATACCAATGTCCTGCCCAGATTCTACTACTGCTGAGGTGTAGACGAATCAAATGCTTTTTTTTAATCAATAAAGGCAAGACAGGGAGGTAAATTAAGTTCCTTCTGTTTTTCTATGATATATATTGGTTAATTTTTGCAATACGTTTATATATATATATATATATTTAATAAAATAAAATATATTTTGCTAAAAACAAAATGAAATTATAAAAGAACACCACGATTTCGTTTCGAATCGAAACATTAAATCGATTCTGCGTCAGGTGCGAAAAGAACCGTTCGTTTGTAGGTATTTCGCCCACCCTTGCCTGATTACTTTCAGTCTTAGAAAGGTTTCTACGCACTTGACGCAGAATCAGTTTTATATTATTATCCAAAATGAACTCTCATTGATATATTACAATTTTATGATATTTTTACAGACTTCGATAATGACAGTCCAGAGCTTGTAACATATTCATCAGCCAAGTAGCATAGTCACCAAAAGGGAGCTAAATCGAAAGCCTTATTTGGGCGGTATCGTATTTACTCACACACACCTATATGGATGGCGACATCATCGCAAATAAGAGTGTTTAACATATTCTACAAAAAACGGGCTCTGAGGTTTTGAAAAGGCAATAAAATTCCAACATACACGCCTACCTTCACACATACAGTATATGGAATAGATTTAAAAATAGCGAAAATGGATTCAGGGAATCCAAAAATGATAAATTAATACTAATAGTTCCATAAGCGAGTTTTCATCATAATTACCCTACTTGGTATTTTCCCGTTGTACCAACACCAGGCCGAAATGTTTGCTAATGCGCCCTTTATTTCAACCCTGACCATGCAAAGGATTTTTGTTACATACCGTGCCAAACATTGTGACTCGCTATTTAATGAATGTGAATCATTTTATTATTATTATTATTATTATTTAATCGTAACCACACAAAACATCTTAATTTCCTATTTTTCGAATCGAATTTTTTTTTTTTTTTTTTATCAAATTGTAACTTACATTTTTCGCTGACGCTGAGATGGATTTTACCATTGGTAGCCAACTCTTACGCTTGGCGACAGTGGTGTAGGTATAACGGAAAAATACCCAATACGTTTCCTTACACTACATATGTAAGGAAAGAAACTTCTCTGGTTTAAGCAGAGATAGTCTCTATTATGATGCTGAAAGAATTTTTGAAATCGTGTCAGTAGTTTCGGAGAATTGTGATTTTAGATCTTTTTCTACTCATTTCATCTTTTAAATTTCGAAGTTTTGGAAAACGGTTCATAGTGAGCATTCGTATCTAAAAAGTAACTTCCATGTTAATTTTCAAGTTTTCATTCCTGACAGTTTCAAAGAAAGCGTTATTTTAGAAAATTTTTTGCGCTGGCAACCCTTTTGAGGTGAGGAGTACCGACATAAAAAACAGCCTATTTTGGAGCAGACACTTTTACCATTAATTTAGCAACATTATAGTTGAAACCGGCTCGTTAGTTATAGAGATGGTACAGATGTAGCAGACGCATTGGGGTACCTTTCTGGCGCCAAAATGACGATTTTTTTTCCTGGCGTGGAAACGCGGTATACCAGATCGTGTGTATTAATCGAAATCCTCCGGTATTAATAGTTGAGCCAGTTATATTCTTGCCATTGTGTGTGTGTTAATATTAAATTAAATATTGTGTGTATTTTATAATAAATTAAGCATTGAGTGTGTTTTATAATAAAACAAATCAATTGGCAACACTTTCTATTTTACATTTAATAAATAAATAAAGTTCTTTGCAACCACCATATTTAAATAGAAATATTAATCCTGTAAAAGTAATAAATATGCTACTAAATAAAGTTAAAAATCTATTTTCAAATTTCTGGTGTCAAATTCTTAATATAAGTATAAAAAAACACAATTCTAAAAGAAAAATTAATGCACTGTAGGTTTAAGAATTGATGCATGGAATTTTATCAAACTTCATATTCTGTTAGACTTTGACATAATCCGTATTAGGTTTGGGTGTATACCGTCCAACATATTTTTTCAGCCATGCTGAGTTTTCAAGATTTCCACGACATTTATATCTCAAAAACGAATAGGTTGTCACTTAACTTTGATGCAGACGATTTGATTTATGTACGAAGAAAGTTTCTGATGGCCACACTATACTAGTTCAACTATTTTGGATGAGAGCTGTCCAACCTGACGTCCGCGGAATATACCGTTTATTTTAAAAAGAATTTTCAATTTATTTAATCAGGGAAATTCTTTGATTAAATAAAACTTTAAGTTTAGAACTTAAATAAGGCTTTAGTAAGCTTTAAGTAAGGCTTAAATAGGGCTTCGTTAAAGTTAAGGCTTTGATATCAATGGAACGCAATACATATGTTGTTTATGTTTTAAAAGTAAATTATATATTACAGAAATAATAATAAATCATGTACCAGGCATAGAATATTAAACGCTTTCCAACACATTAACATAATATTATTAAGAAATTTCCTTTTTATTCTATCTAAAAAAGCTACTTATAAAGCACATCACTCAGTGAAAATCCATTTTTCAGCAATTGCTGTGCATATCCGGTAATATGTGCGAATTCTTTCGTATTGCCCTGAATGCGAACCATAGAATTTATGCACGCCAATACACTCAAAATTAGATAAGTTAAAAAAAGTATAACCACTGCGGAAAACGCACTTCTAGTCATTATCGATCTTAGTCGTATAACCTAATTCTTTTATGTGTCTCTGTAAATGAACAATAAATGCTATGCACTCCATACTTTATTTAAAACATATTATTAGTGCACTTTAGTCATTCTGTTATGTTTGAAGTTTTATAACATCGTTAAAATGCACCATACAAAAGATTCTTTCCAATGAATCACACTCTAATGGAATTCTTTTGTCGCTGTAAACGAACTGTGCACCCAGAAAAAGGAATTGATTAAAACTACAAAACATGTTTTGTTGAGTACATTTTGGTTGTTTTGGCAAAATTCAAGTAAAATTGAACCATTTTACTTGAATTAACAAAACATTTTTTGCTGAAGATACAAAATTTTTTTTTGGAATTGCGAAAAAAAAAAAAAAAAATTCTGTTGATTCAAAAAAAAATTTCCATTGACCTATATTTAAACAAAAAGTTTTGTTGGGTCAACCAAATTTTTGTTGATTCAACAAAACTTTTTTCTGTGTGTAAATGCTACTTATTCTGTACTCCTAATAAAGCATGCTGTAGTCCATCTCAATGATGATATCAGTCTCATTATGTTTGAAATATCCTAACATCCATAAAATGCACCGTAAACGATTTTTTCCCATACTATACCATAGTGTAACGGAATTAAGTTGTGTGTCCCTGTAAACGAACTAGAAATGCTACACATTTCATTTTCAACACCGAGCATTCTATAGAAAACCTCAATAACATTGAAAAATTTCATGGCAATCCGAGTATATTTAGCAGAGTTAGAGCACAGATATACATGGTACCTAATTCATGAACACTTTTCAACTGCATTTGAAAGTGTTAAACTAATACATCTTTTCTTCTAAATCGTACTTATATTTTCCTCATCTTTATAAATGTACTATTGTTGTTTAAGGTAAGCAACAAACTAAAGGCATCGTTATAGAAAAGTAAAAAGTAAAAACTGGTGAAATGCAAATATTTTGCAACATATCCCTCCTTCTCCTCCACCCCAAAAAAACATTACTCTCCAAAGCCTTCCTAAACTGTCAATCCGTGTCATTGTCTCCCATTTTATGTTAGTGAAATATCCAGAATGTATTCCAGATGTAGATTAGATAAGAAAAAGAAGACTTAGTAACGTTGTAGCCATTACAAAACTTTCTTCTATATCATTCGAGTCTTCTGATGTAAAAAATAAATGACAATTTATTCGTTCTTGATATATAGCTATCGCGGTAATCGTGAAAAACATAGCATATTAGCGACACCTGCTAGGCGGTATACATTTAAATTAAATAAGGATCTTTTTATGCCAAGGTCTAACAAAATATGAAGTTTAATGAAATGCAGTGAGGTATATCTATCGCGGAAATCAGGAAAAATACAGTATAGCAGCGCCACCTGTAGTATTATCTACACCAAAATCTAATCAGCACCAACTTATGACACGGTCTAATAGTATATGAAGTTTGGTGAAAATCCGTGCATTAGTTCCTGAGATAGGCTATCACGGAAATAGTGAAAAATGCAACAGTTAGGCGATTTACACCAAAACCTAATAAGCATTAATTTATGTCAAGGCATAGTTGAATCTGAAGTTTGATTAAATTCCGTGCATTAGTTCTTGAGATAGAGCGCCCACTAAATTCGTGTCACTTACAGACTGCCTCACGGACAGACATTTTCTAAAAGCAGTCAATAAGTGTTCAGGATTTTCTAGAAAGTATAAATCCGTTAAAAACGCAAGTCGAAAATTTTCCCAACTCCAATACTTTTTTTCTTCTAAGAAGATAGAAGACAGTAAAAAGTTAGTTGAATATATGACAATACAATGTGACTGTTCCAATTGAGTTTATCCATTCGGTGACTCCTACATTATATAAACAAGAGAAAACCTAAGAAAACCTAAAAATTATAAACTATAAATCTGACAGACAGCAACAAAACACTTCAATTTACATTTGCGTTTTTTATATTCATTGATTAAAACTAATTTTATACGTATGAATACTCTTAATTAGAGTACATTTTAATTTCTACATTTTCTTTGATTTTGAAAATTACATAGTAATGTATGTCTGTTTAAACGGTAATGCATTAATCTTCCGTAATCGGGATCACCACCAGAGGTTCTCACCAAACAGGAGTGATTTTGGCAGAGCTTTAGGGTACAGCTGTCGCAGATGCACTGGGGTATCATTTTGATGCCAAAACGAAAACTGTACGCCTGGGCAACCAGGCGATTTTGGCGAGATTTTGCTCGGTACAGCAACTCGGTAGAGCAGATTTCGTGTGTTTTATAATAAATTAATCATTGTGTGTGTTTTATAATAAAATGTGTAATTTTATAATAAAAATTATGCGTGTTATACATAAACAGTTTCATAAAACATAAACAGTTTCATAATAAAATAAATCTAACATGCTGTTTTAGCAAGCTTAGAAAACGGCATTTTCTCCTCAAAATCGCGCCAATCTCGGCGCGTCTACGACAACTGTTCCTAATTTAGTTTAAAATGAATTATAATTTCATAAGATTGTCACAAAAGCCGCTCTGTTGCGCCAAACCATACTCGTTAAATTACGCCAATTGATTGTGAATCCGATGGTAGAAAATTAACCCGGTAATCTAGCTATTTTATTGTATAATAACTGTTATGCATAGCATGTTTTACGTCTGAGAAATCTAAAAATTCCAGATTGCAGCACCTGACATGTGGAATTTATAAATTATAAAGCCGTTATGTGAAAATTGAAATGAAATAAAGATTTTAAATATACATTTTGTGATTTTTTTTTCAGTTATACGCTATTACCAGAGAATAAAAAGACAACAAATCAAGCAATATCAAAACAATATGAAGTTAAAAAAATAAATACCATACCATGTAACCAATTCATCAAATAATAATAATAATAATAATAAAAAGAAGATACTGAAGCTTTTAACACATTTTAATACCTTTCAGCCACATTCAAATTACGATCTTATGCCTATAAATCGTTTTCAGTGAAATTTTTGTGATTAAATTAGGAATTGTGGGATATACAATTTTTATTTGAAAAATACAAACAAATATCACATTAAGTTTTGTGATACATTTTTGCCTTATAAAAGTTTTTAACCCATTTTAACATCAGTGTTCGCCGTATTGAAATTAGGCTTAACGTACATCTTGCGTAAATCATGTATTTCGATGAAAATACAGAATTTTAGTACAAATATTGGCGATTACAGTAGGAAATATGGGATAGATGTTTTTATTTCAAGAAAAATAAAACTCTCGAACAGATAAAATTAAATTTTTGTAACAGATTTTTGCCACATAAGGCTGTACAATTTTAAAATGTGATTTCAGTTTACACACATTAAATTATATCAAAGAATATGTTAAAATAAACAAAATTACTTACAATCGACGAAAAAAACCCATTTTGAATATCAAAATTCTGTAATATATATCAAATATAATTGCTGTAATATAAGACAACAAATAGTCGTAATAGTCTAACAGCAAAGATAAAATTGAATGGAAGTTTCAGTATAATTTTGAATTTTATAACAATCTACAAAAGAAATGAAAGTTAGCTCATTGTTGCATGATGAAACTGATGTCGGAAAACTGATAGAACTGATGATCTAATTGATAATAATGAAAATGACGTCACTTTCAAAAGAAAACGAGCAATTTCGTCGCTTATCTTCTGTCCAGAAGTACATGGTTCAAAACCAGCCACCGCCATTTCCGACTTCTATCCTTTTATACACATGTTTCCAATTATGTTATTACTATAAATACAGCGCCTAGTATGTATTCTAGGCGCTGTACTATAAAATCCGGTGGCTTTGCATGCGAGATCATTAAAATGCGCAAAGTAGTATTTGTATTCGCATTGACATTAAGTGAAAATTATAAAGTATTAACAATAAATGTATCATTAACAAAAGACTGATAAAACTATAAAAAGTTTCTTTAAATATACAATTTTAATGTAACTGGCTTGCATATTTTCACCTAAGCAATTGTTGACGATTTTGATTAAATTAGACATATTCACTTTGATGAACAAATTCACACACGTCACGTGTACTAAGAGTTTTCATTCTCGGAAAATGACGTGGACTTAACGAAGAAAACATATTTGGACATTCATGGATCTTGAAATCAGATAAAAATTATATCAGATTGAAAAGAAAGAGTGAATTTTAATTTATGTAACTGAAACAATTTACTAAGATTTTCCGAAATCGACGTCATTTTCACTCGTGCTTCGTTCGAATAATACTGAGATTAAGGCCTAAAAATAATAATATATAATAATGCTGCGATTGAAAGTAACGGGAAAATTTTCATACTTATCCTTCTATATATAAAAAAAAAGTAATAGTTTGGAAATGAACCATTGAAAATCTGCGTAGATATTCCGGGTTATTCTCATCGCTTTTTTACTTGGGACTTTTTTGACGAGCGATTACATTTTCTCTAGCCATCCTACGGATTCGAAAATGATACCACCAGACGCGAAATATAAGCTTTCAGAAATTCAAAAAAATATCACGGTCGGACAATAAAAACTCAAAAAATCCTTAAAAATCGAGTAAAAAATCTTTTATTGAAAAAGTCATTTTTTTATATTGTTACCAATTTCTAAATAAGCGTAAAGGATTATGTTTTATCTCAAATAAAAAATGTATTTGCGCGAGACTATTAAAAACAATAATGAAAGTTTAAAATAATAATTAAATGATCACGTGTTGAAAGCAGGAAATAAAGAAAATTACGTCATAAAAATTGTGTTTACACATGAATATTAAAAATAAAAAAGAGGAATTAAATGAAAAAGCATTATAACCAGTTAAATGAAAATCATTATAACCTGATTACAGAAGATAGTCGCCGTTCGTGATATCATCATCATTATCTTTTTAAAACAGGACACATTACCAGGTTTTAAGAGGCTGTGAAATCAGAACGGGGGTTGGTGAGCGTAGCGAGCAGGGGGTAGAGCCCCCTAGTAATAAAAAAAAAAAAATCTCACCAGTGTAAATGCTATCACACTTTGAAGAAAGCGCGCATTTTGATTAATACAAGAGGAATATTTTGTAACAATTGCGTGTAAGTAATGCAATTTTCACTTATTTCTGATCCTGCCCGTTCCACGATATGACCCAAAAGAAAATTTTTATCAAAAAATGTGAAGAAAATTTTACTTTTTCGATTGCTTTGTAGAAGTCCGGAAGTGGCGTTGGTTGTGTTTGAACTAGGAACCTCTGTGCAGAAAGCGAGCAACATAGCGTCAAGCAAAATATTAGCCCATTCCTGTCCTGCTACTCATTCGTTATATATATTATTATTACTTTCTTCTATCTATAATAGAAGAAAGTATTGTAATCGAAATTTTTTTAGACTTCCGGTTTTCGACGGATTTACACGTTTTAGGGGTCAGAGATTCCGAAAAACATGTTTTTACAAAATGTCTGTCTGTCCGTCTGTCCGTCCGTCCGTCTGTCCGTCTGTCCGTCTGTCCGTCTGTGTGTCTTCATTGTATCATCGAAAAGTGTATGAAGTTATGCTTCAAATTGAACCTATTTTTTTTTCTATGTTTTTGGCGATGGCAAGCAGGTTCTATTAGAATTTGGGGATATTTCGACGAAAGGGGGCGCTGTGATTGATACTTTTGTTCCATTTTCACTATTTTACCATCTAAAAGTGTATGAAGTTATGCTTCAAATTGAACCTAATTTTTTTTCTATGTTTTTGGCTATGGCAAGCAGATTCTATCAGAATTTGGGGATATTTCGACGAAAGGGGGCGCTGTGATCGATATTTTGTTCCATTTTCACTATTGTATCATCGAAAAGTGTATGAAGTTATGCAGATAATTGAACCAATTTTTTTTCTATGTTTTTGACCATAGCCTGCAGGTCCAGGTTGAATTCAGGGATATTTCGACGAAAGGGGGCGCTGCCATCGCGATTTTTGTTCGATTTTCACTATTGTATCATCGAAAAGTGTATGATGTTATGCAGATAATTAAACCAAAAATTTTTAATATGTTTTTGGCTGTAGCCAGCAGGTCCTACTAGAATGTGGGGATATTCTGCCGGAAGGGGGCGCTGTGATAGCCATTTAAAGATTTCAAATTCAAATAGATGTATAAAAAAATTAGAAATCCTAAAAGTTTTTTTTCCGTTAAATGCTCGGCCTTGATCCGGAGAATCCGGAGCAGTTTTTGTTTTGTCTCTATATTAAAAAATGGCGGAGATATATCCGTTTGAAATTTTAGGGTGGTTGACATTTTCAAACAAGACAGCAGAATTCATCCATAAACGGGTTTAATTTATGAGTTTTGGTTAACAGGGTTTCAGCAAATTTTCTTTCATTGTTGTAACCATTGTTCCTATTCTTAAATGCTTAACACTATATATTTATATTCGCCAACGTTAAATTCTCACCAAGCTTGGCGGCAATTGACGAAATATCGCCAAATTTGGCGACAAAAATAGGTTGCCACAAATGAAGCCAACTTGGCTATAGAAGACTAATTTGGCAATATTCTCATTCAAATTCAATGTTGACGAGAACTGGGAATGAATCTTCTTTAATTGGGTTCCACGCATTTTAGCTTCGTGTTTTCCAGTAAAATTAGCTAAAATCGTAAAACCAAGGAATAGGGAGTCTATCTGTTCCGGTCGGTACAGGCCAAAACAACTTTTCGTAGTTTAGTATACATCAGTTGATTGCATCCCGGTAACCCGATGTTTCGCAAGCAGCTGACGTACAACAGAATGACGAAAAATATTGATTTTATTGGCGATGTGAGGACGAAATTAGAAGTATTAACATGATTGAGATAGAAGAAAGTTTTGGGATTGGCACATCCGACTAGTATTATTATTCGAAGATGTTCAGCTGTTGAAAGAGGGCGTCGGAACACACTCCACCACCGTTAAGAGGACGTTAGACGTTGGCTTGTGCTCTTTAGCTATTTGCTGCTGTGCTTTGCGAGTTGGGGATGAATTCGCTTGCGCTGTCATCTGTTGTGTAGGTTGCGCGGTTGTTTTCCGGGTCACCAATGTGGAAGTCGGAAAATGGCGTTGATTGGGTTTGAACCAGGGACCTCTTAAAGCGAAGGCGAGTGGCATAGCGCGGAGAAAAAGGCTAGCCAATTTTTCTCATGCTAGCCACTCGCTATATATATTGTTATTCGAAATTGTTCAGCTCTTTAAATATTGCGTAGCTACACATCTTCTGAAATTCAAGACTAAATCACATACAAAATAACTTGATTTTCTCTCTTGATCTAACTTGATAATAATGATTTTCTCATCAAGGTTCGATCTTGTGTAAATCCATTAAAATATATACAATATTTTTTGCGTGATGCTCTTATAATGCACAAACATACTTACAGTTTTATATAATACTAGCCGCCACTGGCGACCAGTTTGGTCTCCCTTAAATGTATGTTAAACATTGCAACACGTTACATTTATTCATAATTTAATTTTCCCTTAATCCTTCGCCAAATCGGAAGATTCTAATAGACAAATCATGAACTTTTGCGATCATGGTAGCATTTCGCATATTTTTTGGGCACAAATGTCACATACGCACGTTGGCGCGATTCCCCCCCCCCCTCCCCCGCCAATTTGGCGAAAACTTTGTTATGGAAATTGTTGTTTATTTACTTTTATTTTTTATTTTAATTCTATAAATTATTTTTGATATGTATATCAATATTTATTTACAACAAACTATCATTTATTTATTTTTATTCTTTTTTTTAATTATGAGTATTTTTGTTAGCCGGGAGCAGATGATAATTCGCCAAATATCATTCCCATCACCGTCATTCATACTACAATTAATTTAATTTTAAATTATAAACCTGTCACTCATTTCATTTAAAATACTTAACTTTAATCTAAAATGCTTATATTACATAAATTTAAAATACTTCACACTTTTCATTTAAAAGAGAAAATAAATAAATAAATAAGAAATAATATCATAAATCAAAACATTTGATTTCAAAATCAAAGTATCATTTCTAATTTGTACACGCGATAAATAAAAGCTGTATTAGCGATTTTAAAAATGCTAAAAATCTGATTCATTAAATATTATTACATGAGTTCAATTTACGTCAAGAAAAGGTCCGAAAGTTGAGTTGTATAGCACATAATTATGGTAAACTTTGATTGTCTCACTGGTGCGAATTATTTTTTTGACGCGAGGCAGCGGTCCAAAAATTCATTCGCGGAGAACTTGCTTTGCGAATGATTACCTCCATGATTTAATATTTTAAATGTTCACGACGAATCAATCTTTTTTTTGTTTACTTTTATGAATAGAGAATTTGAACTGCGAATCTTTCGACTGAAGTTATTGCAGAATATATACATAATTGAACGCAAGTCATCTCTCAAATATTGATTTATTTTGAACGATCTTTCTTAAAATGTAACTTTTATGCAGTTTATTCGAAAAAATAATTTTGAATAAAAATGGCCGCTTGGCATATGAAAAAGCGATGCGGCATCCCGGAACTGTTGAGGACAGTCACATGACTTACAGTTTTATTATAGAGATTACGATTAGCACAAGCAAAGTTAAAAAGTTCTCTAAAACTTGACGAGCACTTTATAAATTCATGCGCAAATAAGTATTTTTGATCAATTAAAATTGTTTTAGATTCTTAATTAACCCAATAGTTTGGTAAATTATTAGCAAACGAAAGTATAAGGAAAGTTTCAAGCCTCTGACGATTTTTAAGCTCAAATAATGTTAAAAAAAAATATATCTCTTTATAGCATACAATTAAATTTGCCTCATCACAATCTACCAATCAGAAGCATGCTTTCACCTGTGAAAGTGTTGTGACACATATTTAACAAAAAAAGTGTATTGCTTTCCTAAAAGATTTTAAAACGATTGCGTTAAAGAATGACCTAATCTCGGAATGACAGAATGATTTCTCTGGTGAAAATGACGTCATCCTAAAAACAATTCTATTAGCGTGTCAGTAATTCATTAAACTTTATTTATGTACGCAAAGTGACTAAGACCAAAACCCTCTTCTATTATATATCTTTGATATGCACGAAATAAAACGTTTCTGAAAAAGGCCTCATTTCTACGTAATAATAATTAAGTATTCAATAAAACTCAAACATTTTATATTGATTGCGGTAAACTATGCAATAATTCCAGAAGTATAGAATGTATTCGGTGGTGAAAATAACGTCATTTTCTGAAGAAAAAAGTAGATCCATGAAGGGAAAATAGTTTAATATAATTGTTTCAATAAGACTGCACATTCAATGAGTTTTATTTCGGCATGTAAATAGACTGATTTCCCTACTATTTCTAGAAATATTTTTGATATGCATATTTGGTAAATGAATCAGAAAAAGTGAAAATTAATAACGTAGTGTACATGGAACTAGTTTGATTATTAGAAACTAAAATAATAAAATTTTCTGTGGTATGTACCATTTACATGGGTTTTAGAGCGGTTCTTAACCTTTTCGCGACGGGTGTGTCATATATGCACCAGTCCCGAACTCTCTTTTCGAGACGACACCTCGCTCAATGTAACTCTCTATAGGGACTGTGCGCTGTTACAATGGATCTATCTCTCTTTTCGCGTTGATAAGCCTAATTTTTTAAAAAATATCAAAGAAAATATTTGTTTTGTAGATTGAGTTGATTATTTGGGAAATTGTAACGAATAATAATGCAATCATAAATACAAAATATCAAAAGATTCTGAAAATATTTTCATTAAAATCTACTTGCAAAGAATTAAATATTTGACTTACCTTGATTAAATATCATACAAAATCTTTATAGATAATCAAAACTTTATCTAAATCTACATTTAAACAAATCCAAAAATGATATAACATATGCGGCAAATATTTTATAGATAAATAATTCAGAAAGGAGACAGTGTGTGAGAGTCTTTAAAGCAAGGATAAACACAAAGTCCCACGTTGCATAGTTCACACGAGTAAAAAGTTTGTCTTACTTTTCGTTGACTTCTTACAGTCTGTGAGCAAATTACACACTTTCTTCTTTTTTTCACATCTTTCATTGACATTTAGAAAAGAAAAATGCCTTCCATTAAGCCTTAAAGGTGTGGATGTTGATTTAGCTGTGAATTGTCTTTCTATCCTAAAATCTCCATAATTTTCAAAAATTTGTTCTACAACTTTCATTGTGAGTTGAAGAAATGGAGTTTTAGTCCCATATTTTTAACTACTGAGAACACTGGCATTCAACAAAGTGATATCCATTATACCAAAGAATAATTTCTTATACCATTTAATGGACTTTCTGAAAGATGGATGGTGGGTCATTATTGCATCCTCGATATCAACACCGCCCATATTTTTATTATAGTCTACGATACATTATATTATTATAGTTAAGATACATTTCAGTTTTAAAATGTTCTCTCCTGTTTGTCTGTCTTTTCGTTCTTTATAAGCCATATCTGGACTATGAATAGTAGACAGCATGAAAACATCTTTCTGTTTTTCTTTGAATACAATTACGTTCATATTCTCTGTTTGAATTACATCCTGTTCTCCTTTTTTTTTTTACTTTGTTTGTGGAAAATCTTTTGGCATTCCTTTCCTCGTCTTCAGAACTGTTCCACATACATTTTTTTTTTACTGAATTTAAATATGTAGCAAGGGTTGGCGAATTAAAAAAAAAATCTAAATACAAATTATAGCCTTGGCCGGATAAATCTGTCCTAATCGTTTTGACAACTCGTTCACGATATGAACCATCGTTAGCCATCATGTATGTGTCTTTCCCAGAATAAACTAAAAAAATCCAAACGCATCTGGCATTTGATTCACAAATTTTGTATATTTGTATCCCATAACGGGACCTTTTAGATGGGACATACTGGCGGAATTCAAGGCGTCCTTTCCAGGCAAAAAGAGATTCGTCTATGCATGCATATGTTGTTTTCAGGTACATAAATTGTTTTAAACTTGTTCTGCAAGTTTTCACTGAGAGATCCCAATTTGGCTAATTTTTTAGCATCACTGTCTTCACTTTTGACAGTGATGCCAAAAAAAGTTCTGAAGACGAGGAAAGGAATGCCAAAAGATTTTCCACAAACAAAGTTGAAAAAAGGAAAACATGATGTAATGCAAAGAGAATATCAACGTAATTGTATTCAAAGAAAATCAGAAAGATGTTTTCATGCTGTCTACTATTCATAGTCCAGATATGGCTTATAAAGGACGAAAGGGCAGACAAACAGGAGAGAACATTTTAAAACCGAAATGTATCTTAGACTATAATAAAAATTTTGGCGGTGTTGATATCGGGGATGCAATAATGACCCATCATCCATCTTTCAGAAAGTCCATTAAATGGTATAAGAAATTATTCTTTGGACTAATGGATATCGCTTTGTTGAATGCCAATGTTCTCAGTGGTAAAAAATATGGGACTAAAACTCCATTTCTTCAGCTCACAATGAAAGTTGTAGAACAATTATTTGAAAATTATGGAGATTTTAGGATAGAAAGACAATTTACAGCTAAATCAACATCCACACCTTTAAGGCTTACGCTTAATGGAAGGCATTTTCCTTTACAAATGTGAATGAAAGAGGTGAAAAAAAGAAGAAGAAGGTGCGTAGTTTGATCATAGACCGGGAGGCGGCAACACAGACAATCACCTTATCGAGTTCACGGCTGAAATTCCAGAATTAGTTAAAACTTGCTTCGCATATTAAAACGCAATCGGTCTGCCAAGTCATATCTTGGTGGAAAACACCCGAAAACCCGATTTTAGCGGTTGGCTCGTAGGTTTACCATTGTGTGTTCCTGCTCCCAGTCCTCCATGTTTTCATAACTTAGGGTGCAGGAAAACACAATGGTTAACCTACGAGTCAACCGTTAAAATCGGATTTTAAGGTGTTTTCCACCAAGATATGACTTGGCAGACTGATTGCGTTTTAATATGCGAATCAAGTTTAAATAATTCTGGAATTTCAGCCGTGAACTCGATGAGGTGATTGTCTGTGCTACCGCCTCCCGGTCTATCACAGACTGTAAGAAGTCAACGAAAAGTAAGACACAATTTTCACTCTTGTGAACTATGCAACGTGGGACTTTGTGTTTATCCTTGCTTTAAAGGCTATCACACACTGTCTCCTTTCTGAATTATTTATCTATACAATATTTACCGCATATATTATATCATTTTTGGATTTGTTTAGGCGTAGATTTAGATAACGTTTTGATTCTCTATAGAGATTTTGTATAATATTTAATCAAGGTAAGTCAAATATTTTATTTTTTGCATGTAGATTTTAATGAAAATATTTTCAGAATCTTTCGATATTTTATATTTAGGATTGCATTATTATTTGTTACAACTTCACGAATAATCAACTTAATCTACAAAAAAAAAAAAAAAAAAAAAAAAAATTCTATGATTTTTTTTATTTAAGTTAGGTTTATCAACGCGAAATGCCCCGTCCTCAGAGATTGTAACAGCGCAGCGTCCCTATAGAGAGTTACGTTGAGCGACGTGCCATCTCGATAAGTGAGTTCGGGACTGGTGCATATATGACACACCCGTCGCGACAGGGTTAAAGAATGGTTTAAAAGAAAATATATCTCAATAGTGATTATTTGTGGCAAAATTACTACAATTAGCATTTGGTTGGTCAGAGAAAATTTAAAAGAAACAAGAAATAAAAATCAAGCGTCAAGCACAGATTATGGAACACTTTCCAACACTTCCATAATACTTTAAGCAAACTTCGATGTTAAATAAGGTAAAGAAAATTCCTCAATAAACAATTTTTAAAACGCACAACACATTTGAAACCCACATTTACCCAATTACTATCCATAGCCGTAACGGAACTAAAATTCTTTTGTGAAGCCCTGTACATAATCTATATTCTTGTATACATTATACACAAATTAATTTAACTTATGATTATACGTTAGAAAACAATTTAGAAATCCTGAATTACGTAGCTTAAATTATGCTTTTTTTTTCTTTTCTGTTGCCATTTTATTAAAAAAGAAATAGAGCATGTGGTTTTTAATAAATTCACTAGTTTGCGTTTTCTATCAAGCGTAAATCAATATTTTCAATAATCGGGTTCCACGCCAACTTAACGTATTGTAATGGAATGTTTTTGGCGTACATGCATTTGTCATATGAAATGAGACGTGATTTTCACGACAAAAATTGAATGTTTATAAAGGAGTGTTTTTTTTAGGGTTTCGTTCATCTCACGAAACCCTATTGCTTCCGCTGCGTTGTCTGTCTGTCACAGAGCCATTCTCGAAAACTATGTAACTTACAGAGTTGAAACTTTGTGTATAAATCAGAATATCATCTGTGAAGAGCTGAAAATATTAAAATTTGAAAAATTCGTATTATTTTAATAAATAGAGATAAAAAACCAAAATTCTAACAGCCTTTTCCTATTAAATTTAAACATTTTTCGTTATAGCCGATGCCAAAAATTAAAAATCAACGATGAAAATCTTTCTACAATAATTATTTTTCTATCAGACGATTTCCACGTGAAAAATGAAATAAAAAGTTTCACCCATTGAAAAAATGATTAATATGAAATAAAATTAATTGACGTCATAGTGGTAATAAAACATAAAACGGAAAGATTTCTCAATAATACAAGGAGTATGAGTATGTGTATGTGCACAAAACAGATTAATATCACGTCATTAGAGAATTTAAAAAAAAAATCTACGTCATATCGGAAGTTTAACGGATTTTTCAAATGTTTCAGAATAATACAAAGCGTGTATCAATATGAGTAATAGAGAATAGTAAAAATATGAATTTGATAAACATATTGAATCATGATAAAAATCCGATTATGGAAATATTCGCATATTTTAACATTTTGAAGGTGTACAACATGTTTAATTTTGAAATTATTTTTCTTAAATATCGCATTTAGTCCGCATGACAGATATTACAGTGAGATAATATAATAGCGGGCTTAGACCGCTATCGGAATGGTTTAGATATTCGAAAAAAAAGAAAAAATAGACCGGTAAATTTTTACTTTATAAAAAACATGACTTTTTTTTTTGTTGTTGTTTTTTTTTCTAAATGAAATTTGTTTGAATTTATTAAAGAAAGGATAAAGTGTTTTGAAAGGAATATTAAACGAAACCCTTTGAGCTATCTTCGATCACACTTACCCACTTGTTTTAAATTATTTTTACTTTATTTTGTTTTATTATAACTATATTATTTATCTTCTACTTTTGAACCTTTACTAACATAGTTGTGTTTAAAGTTTATTCGTCTGTCTGTTTGCCTGTCTCTCCGTGCTCTAACTGTCGTGAATAGGATCGGCATTCCATATGTAATTTTTATGTGTTATTAAAATTTAGTATACAATGTTCGGTACTAAAAACTAGTATGCAGCATTTACAGTTCGTTTGTAGGGGAACACAAAATAATTCGTTACATTAAGGTCTACGGAAAAAAAATCGTTTACAGTACATTTTATGGATGTTATGATATTTCAAACGATAATAAAATATCATAATGCATATGCCTGACTGAGGTGGACTACAACATACTTTTTCAGGAGTATAGAATAAGTAACATTTATAGTTTGTGTACAGGTTAAATGACGCACAAGAGAATTTCATTACATTAGGATCTAATGGGAAAATATCGGTTGCATGTTAAAATTTTTATGATACCTCCAACATAATGAAGTTAAAAAGTATCTCTGAGGTGCATTGCAAAATGTTTTCTATACATTATGGCATGTGTAGCGTGTATCGTTCCTTTACAGAGACGCACAAAAAAAAAAAATTCGTTTACAGGACTGACTGAGTACGCTATCGATAATTGTTGGAAGTGCATTTACTGCTGTAGTATGCATTTTTTAAGTTATCTAATTTACAGTGTATCAGGGTAGATTATGGAGGGTTCCGTACATTACATTTATTGATTACTATTTATTGATTAATAAAGTCCTACTACCCATATTCTTTTCACAATTTTTCGGAAATAGGAGGGGTGTATGGGTTCTTATTTTTCCAGTATACTTTCGACGATATCTCTGAAAATAGAATACCTAAAATTAAAACAAATATATATTTTTGAGTTCGATATTACGAGATCTTTCACACATTACCCCACACGATATACAAAAAGAAAACAATTTTTTCAAGTAATTTGATTAGCCCCTTAAATTTTTCCTAAACACATTTGTGAATGGCTAATAATATGAAAATATGTGGGTAAAAAGGCTGTATAACTTTCCCAAATTAAAACTTTCCACGTCCCATAGTTTACGAGAAAAGGGGCTGTGACAGACAGACGGAGAGAAACAGGGGTAATCATATTAATTGTTACGTTTTGCTTTTTAAGTACGGAACCTTAAAAAGTACCGCCGACACTCGATATTTATAGAAAAACGTATATAAATCCGAGATGAAATATAAATAGCATTTAGAGTTCGTGTACAGTGACACACAAACGTATTCCGTTACATTGTTGTCTTCGAGGAAAAATTCGTTTACGGTACATTTTACTGATGTTATGATATTTCACACATAAGGAGATTGATATGCGTCACTGAACTGGACCTCAAAGTTCTTTCTGAGGAGTATGAAATAAGTAGCATTTATAGTTTGTTTATATAGGTACGCACAAAAGAATTTCATCACATTTTGATCTATGAGAAAAAATCGGTTGTAGTACATTTACGGATGTTATAATACTTTAAACATAATTAAAAGTTATCACGAGCGCCCGTCAACTCCCCAGCTGACCGCCCAAAAAGTAAAGCGTGTGTGTAAAATGTGATTCAAAAAGAGTAAAAAAATGTCAGAATTGGATCCTAAAGTAGAGCACGCTGTTTTTTAAAAGCGAAAATAATATACATATTTACATATGCACGCAGCCTTGATGTGTATCAGAGATAGTGGAAGATACCCTTTTTTTATAAAAAAGTACCGCCGATACTCGATACTTATGGAAACCGTATCTAGAAACTCTACACGCGATACTTTCGTTAAGAGTCATCCGCTATAAGATACTTTCGGTATAATTTTTTTGAAATATACAAAAAATTTGAAGTTGTGTCTATCAATATGTCATAGTATCCACTTTTGGAACGATTTTAGAACGTATTTCGTTTGATACGATATTCGTATTTCTTTAAAAGAGGATTTAATTTATATACAGTGGAACTTCCATTTAACGAAATCTCATCGTTACACTTAAAAACTTCGTTATGAAGAAAATTCGTTAAATATAAATTAACTTAAATTCATGAAATTTTTTCTTGAGATATGACAAACAGAAGTATTTGATTAAGTTTTAATTATGAAGCCGTCTTTTACAAAACAGTTGTGTACAGTCGATGAAATCACGTCACATTCCCAAGCTTTGGCCCAAGCTTTGGCCCAAGCTTTCATCAGCTCTGTTACACAGAATCGCAAACTAATGTTTTCACTACATCGGCTTTTTTCTGTCTTTTTCGATAATGTACTTCAAGATTTTTTATTATTCCTTAGACTAATGATTGAAGTTTAGCTGTATTGGCAGGAACTAAAATAACTTTGATGTTCTTCGATTTGAAGCACGTTCTTTTAGATGTACAAAGTAATTGTCTATCAGCAATGGAAGGTCAGAATGGTACCTGTCTGACTCTAATAGATATTTTTTGTTTCAAAGCATCTGACGCCATTGCGACACCTCATCTTCTATATCATTGAAGGTAAAAAGGGGATTTTGACTTCCCCCAACTGTCAGCGCTGGAGTCTCGGAGTGGGAGAGTGATAACAAGTGTTTTTCTTAGTGTGAAAAAAAAAAAAGTTTTATTTAGCACCAAGCAGAATGGAAATTATTTAAATGTGTTCATTTTCATACAATCGAATCCGCTGAAATAAATTTGCATATCCTTCGAACAGCAATCGCTTCATTTGAATTCTGTACACGTACAAAAGTGGAATAAACTTCGTTATATAGAATATATTATTCGTAATGTGGAGATTAATTTACATGCTAATGGTGTTCAAAGTCAAAGTTCTGCAGAAAATTTCGTTAAGTAGAAAACTTCGTTAAATAGGGACTTCGTTAAAGGGAAGTTCCACTGTATATATATTTTTCAAAGAATCATCTAATATCATTTTTAGTGTAAAGTTATAATATTAGAATGCTATGTAATGTTGCCAGTGTTTTCGAATTTTAGCTGCCAGATTATCCACGTTTGTGTTTAATAATATACTAGCTACGTGACAACCCGATGGGTTGCATTTGCGCAGCATCAGATATTTCGATTTCTTGAGATAGAAAGATATTCAATATTATTGTACATTAAAGGAAAAAAAAGAAGATAACATTAATTTTATTAAACAGTATATTTTAAATGAGAAATCATATTTAAAATGCACGTTAAGTAGAAATTGCGAAAAGTACATTTTACAGATTATGTGATTTTAGAATGCAAAAAGTTATTTGTCAAAATTATTGTTCTTTCAATATTTGTTTTCTAATTTTGGAGCAAGTGGAATAAAAATAACGTAACTTTGACGAACTTATAAAAAATATTTTAGCTCTTTGTATTAAAATAAATGTTTTACAAAGGGGAAAAAATGTAATTTTTAACTGATAGATCATTTTATTTTTAGAGCCTTTGTGAAACGTTTTAACCGCCATCATTCAAAAACAATTACTTGAAAACAGCATCACACGCTCATAGGTTTTAAATTATCGACAGGAATTTGAGATCTTATTGACCAACAGCCCTAATAGAGACGATGGCTAATCTTCCGTAACCGGGTTTCCGGCTAATTTAACGAGTGTAGTTTGGCGCAACAGAGTGTTTCTTTAAGGTAACACTATGATAGTAACCACAGTATAGCTCTAAACACGATTGGGAACGATAACGCTTACCCTTGTCGAGAGACTATTATGGAATGTTAACCTGAAAATTTTTGGTACTTCTCTGTTCCACGCAATTACGATTATGCCAAGGTTGCAGTTACGAATTCCTCACAGTTTTTGCCAAGCTTAAATGAACATCACACATATGCCTTATATGCCATACACGTCATATTTAAAGGTACTTCTCTATTATCCCGTCGACTGCTTTTCATAACAATAAAACTATCGCCAAACTGTAAGATTAAACGCCAGAAATGCAGTCCCATTGACTTGACGTCAGAAGCATTACACGTGTTTGTTATGTCATCAAAAGGTTTTAAATTCGACATTTGCGTGTATTTTTGATTATGTTTTACTGATTTGTTAGTTATTTCATTAATTAAAATAGCAATTGTGTCCTTAAATTCTTATATTTTATTTATTTATTTTGATATTGCAATGGCAACGTTCTCCCGTTTATTTGGCAATACAGTTTGGCGATAGTTTTTTGTTATGAAAAGTCTTCGACGGTTATAATAGAGAAGTACCGCCTTAAGGTTTTAATCGTAGCTAAATTCCATTTAGTACAATTAACTTTCAAATTTCGGGGGTTTATAATTTTACAATTTATTTATGAAAATCAACAGTGCTCGTATAGCACTTAAGTGTAACTTTTTTCGTCCAACTCTTTATTCTTAATGATAAGTAGTTATATTAATAAAGTATGAAATACGTTCAACATATTAAATAAATATATATTGGAAAAATATTAATACACTTTATGGATATTGTGTAATAACATATATTTCACACATACAAGTTTTGAATCTTAACTGGTTTTGGATCAGTACACGCATATAGAAGAATGTGAACTTATGTGATCACTGCATATATGTATAGTAATGTGTGTACAAAAAACGAATAAAATGCACCGATTCAATAATCAAGTGTTTGTGGTATAAAGCTCCTAGGATCTACGTTAAAAAATCATTTAGGTAACATTACAACTACATTAGTACTCCGCAATCTAATTTACAACTTTTCTATTTACGTTTAAATCTTTTATTTTGAAGTTCATATGCCACCGTATGTCTCGATACTTATGGATTACACTCAAAATATTACAATATATGTAAACAAATGCAACCATGTGAACTATTTTTCACACCTTACAAAATGATTATGTGCCAGAGTCGCGAGCTGAAACGAAAATCTTTCTTACTTTAAAATATAAGCTTAAATAATAATAAAAATACTTACAAACAGCGTGGCACTCCCATAATTAAGTCTTTAAGTCACAAAGTAATCCAAATCGCACTTTAAAAAGCTAAAAGTTTATTAATTTTACGCAGTCGTAATATAAGTAACACAACTGAGTAAAATTTTAAAGCTTTATAATGGTAGCATTTTAAATTGCCAGATACACCTTCTAAATGAATTCGATATCGAGGAAATCCATGAATTCACCATGGAGTTTAGATATTTATACTGAATGTGGAGAGAGTTTAAATATTCTGATCCATTTTCGCCTCTTTCTAAACTTTTTAGACTTTTAATTTTGTTTTCAAATTTTCCACGAATGCGGCCCTTAATCTCAACACATGCGGAATTAAAAGGCTGTGAAAATTGAGTTATTTTGAAGCAATTATAATGAATTCTTAACTTTGTATGTTAAATTGCATTGATAATATTAATTATGACGTCATTTTCGTAACAGAAGCTTTTTCTACTTACTTAGATTAGGGTCTCTCACTACAAAAAAATCGTTCTGCTGGTGAGAATGATGTCATAATACAAACGAATGTTGCATTTCCATTCATAAATTTAAAACATTTTGCCACGATGACATTGTAATGGTTCAATTCTTGGTTTGTGTTAAGATGCGACAGTATTTTCCTCGAAATTCATGTATTCCGAAGCGTTTACAGTGCAGATGTATGAGAATATAACTGATAATGACATCGATTTTGCGTAACTGTACTAAGGTTAAATATATTTAAATATTGAGATAATAAAGCCCAGATTTAATTTGATATACATCTTATTTTCATGAAACAGTTCAGGTGGGGGTACACTATAACCAGAATAATCAGATGAGACTCGTTTTGGCCTTGACCCTGGTCTGAAAACCTAAAAAATTAGCTTCCACCTATGTAAATTCCGTAACGCTTAGCATAAAACAAGCATTTTAGTTTTAAAAAAAAAAAAAAAGAAAAAAAATAATTTTTTTTTTTTCAAAGTTTGTGTCAAAAAGACGTAATTTTATTTTTTTTCCGTTTGAAGCCCTATTTTTTTTTTTTTTTTACCCCGAGAAGAGATGTAAAATTTCCGAAAATTTTGAAGTGGCGGAAAAAAAACAGTTTTTTTTTCGTTTTTTTTTTTTTTTTTTTTTTCTAGAAAATTTGGAAATTTTGGAAAAATTAATTTCTTACAAATGTTTCTCAAAAATAAGTTGCATTTTCTTAAAGAATATAAAATAATAAACATTTTTTTAAATTTCTGCATACTAAAAAAAATATTTTTTTTTTCACTTTACATGAATAAAAAAAAAAAAAAAAAGAAAAAATTTAGCCTTTCAGTCTCAGAATTTTCACAGTAGCTTTTCTTGCTTAATTTAACACCATTGTTTGTAATATATCATGTCTCTGTTGAAATGATTCTTCAATTGCATTTGTTCAATTACCAGTAGAGATCATTAAAAAAATAACAACAACAAAAAATTTATGAGTTTCAACCAATATCACTGCAGTTTGGAAGCAGATTTAAATCCCCTCAACATAGTATTGCTTTGTATATAAATGATGCCATTTTAAAGAAACAAATTATTGTAGCTGTGACATTATAAATATTATCATTTTTATATCTTCTATTGCTTAAAATTGATAATATTACAATTATTTTTTTTTTCGTACATTTAGAATTTTCATTTCTTGTGTATTTAGTTTTGGTATTAGGGTATTAGCTTTCCAGTCTAAACCTAAACCAACCCTATGTTTTGGTTTTTGTTTATGTTTTAGATTCTTAATTTGGAAGTAATATATATATATATATATATATATATATATATATATTTCGAAATATTTAGTTGAAAAGAATTTTTATCAGAAAATTTACATTTTTTTGCAAAGTTTATTTGTATGCATTTATATAAAAGAAAACAGAAAAAAAAAACAGTTAGACAAGTCTTAAAATCTATATTTGAGGAACAGAAAAGAAAAAAATCTTGAAAAGACTAAATAATTTCAATTGCATGTTATTAAAAAATAACTTTGTTTCTAATAATGGTTAAATATTTCTGATGATTATTATCTGATTGCATGAAAAATTGCAGCTATGCCAATAAAAATAAATGCATGTTTAAAATTTTATATTAAATTTCTGGTATATTATTGAAATAATTTTGCACATGAAGTGGGTCTGCTTATTATTTATTTTTCACGCTATCCTGTTTTTGTGGACATTTTGTATAAAAAATATTGCCTTATTAAAAACAAAATCATATAAAATTGTCATAAAAAATGTAATAAAAATTTTGTGAATTAGAAATTATTGTTATATTTAGGTTCTTATTTATTTATTTTTAATAATGTCCTTCATAAATACAGTAGTGGCCAAAATTGTGAAAACCTTTAGGAAAAAATGGTTTTTGAAGTTTGATGGCTCATAACGCCCAATATTTCTTAGTAATACGGTAAAAGCTATATACCACTGGAAAGATAATCTACTCAAGAATATCATGCAATACAGTTTGATCAATTATAATTATTTTATAAAACGTTATAGCCAAATAATCAGAAAAAGGCGATTAAACCAGGTTAGGTTGACGATAATTATTTTTCTTTTTCTTGAAAGTAGCCAGTGCATATGAATGTTTGGAGTGTCCAGTCAGATTCCATTTTATTTGGTAATGTGTCAATCAAAGCAAGGGTAGGATTTAAAAAAAGGAAAAGATGCCATATTTTGGTACTATCACATTTTTTTATGATTGCTATCAAGTTGCTAAAGTTCTTTGCCACCTTTCAATTTTTGAGTTAGTAAAGCATAATAAAATTAACAAAACATCATAAAGAGTTGACTAATTACCCAGAAATAAATGTGTAACAATATTTTTAAGTGTAAAAAGCTATGTTTATGAAGAAATTTGAAGTAAAATTAGAAGTAAATACACAAAGGGATGTCAAGTCAAGCAAAACGAGACTGGTAAAGGCAGGAAAAGGTGCAGGAGAGCAATTGGCGGTAGAAGAGTACGTTGTATATAAATAACAGAAAACAATCAACTAGGCATGTGCAACATGAAATGATGCACTGTAATGGGGAGCGGAAACAAAGTACAGTTCTGTGCAGAGTGCAGTATTTTGCTCTAAATGCTGGAATTCCATTAAAAAAAAAAAACATTTTAACTCCAAATAACATGATCCTACTGTTTCACTGTCTAGAAAACATGCCTTTCAGCTCAGTTTAATATTATCAACCTTTATTTGACTTATATATATTTTTTTTTCGTGAAATTCCAGCGTTTAGACTAAAATACTGCATTATGTACAGAACTGTACTGTGATTCAATTCCATATTTCAGTGCCCCATTTCATGTTCTATTCACCGAGATGGTGTTTTTTGTGACCTATACACAGGGACCTTACTCTTCTACGCCACTTGCTCTCCTGAACCTTTTCCTGCCTTTACCAGTTGTGTTTTGCTTGACTTAGACATCCCTTTGTTAATTTACTTCTAATGTTTACTTCAAATTTCTTCATAACTATAGCTTTCTAGTCTACACTTAAAAATATTGTTACACATTGATTTCTGGGTAACTCACCAACTCTTCATATTTTGTTAATTTTATTATGCTTTACTAGCTCAAAAATTGAAAGGTGGCAAAGAATTTTAGCAACTTGATAGCAATAATAAAAAATAGTGATAAAAGTCCTCTTATAAAACCCAAAATATGGCATGTATTTTTTTTTTAAAATCATACCCTAGATTTGATTATCACATTATGAAATAAAATGGAACCTGTCTGACACTTCAAACATTCATATGCATTGGCTACATTCAAGACAAATAAAAATAATTATCATCAACCTAACCAGATTTTACTGCATTTTCTGATTATATGGCTATAACGTTTGATAAATTAATTAGAATTGAACAAACTGTATTGCATGATAGTTTTAATTAAATTATTTTTCCAGTGGTATATAGCATTTATGGTATAACTAATAAATATTGGGTGTTATGAGCCATCAAACTTCAAAAAAACATTTTTCCCAAAAGGTATCCACAATTTTGGCCACTACTGTATATACAGTTAGATAAGAGATTCATTGGCGATTTCAGCTGTTATGTGACATGTTTTGTTGTTCTAGAATCATCACATTTCTGGAGGATTCAGAATGGAGATTGAAAAAAATTCTGAATGTTTTGAAGGGTCCTGTGTTTTAAGGTGAAAAAATTGTAAAAGATCCTTTAAAGGACTCAAGTTCTTCCTAAACTGCTTACAAATAATATTTTCTATGTTAACATTTTCATGGGAGACACTGAACATGAAAAAATATAAAAAAAATATCAGAATGCAGCCATAATAACATATTGAATATATTATTTTATAAAATAAATTTCAATTTTTCAAATTTGGAAAAATTGAAAAATACCCCTTCGGAAAAAAATGGAAAGAACCGGTTTTTTCCCCAAAGTTTCCGGTTTTTTTTCCGAGCATTCCCATCTCTATGCTGTACACAGCTGAGTAGAAATTCATAGAGTTTTTTTCTCACATATATTTCTAAAACTAGCCAAAATGCTCATTAATGATAAATGTCTCACTTATAGAATGTTGCAATAGCAAGGCTTTAGAAAACATTTTTGATAATTATTAGTTTCAATGTTTAAAGTGTTTATTAAATGTTTATTACTTTCTTCTATCTTTATAAGAAAGTATTGGATTCATGAAAATTTTCCACTTCCGGTTTTCGACGGATTTATACGTTTTAGAAGGTCCTGAACACGATTGGACTGTTTTTAGAAAATATCTGCCTGTGAGTGTCTCTGTGTCTGTATGTGACAAAAATTTTGTGGACGCTCTATCTCAAGAACTAATGCACGGAATTTAATAAAACTTTAGATTCAGTTAGACCTTGATATATATGGGTGGTGATTAGTTATGGTTGTAAATCGCTCAATAGGTGGCGCTGCTATGCTACATTATTCATGATTTTTACGATAACTATATCTCAAGAACTAGTGCACAGATTTTCACAAAACTTCAGATTCCGTCAGACCTTAACAAAAATAGACGTTGATTACGTTTTGGTATAAATAGCCCAACAGATGGCACTGCTATGCTACTTTTTGCGCGATTTTCACGATAGCTATATCTCCAGTCCAGAACTAAGCACATAATTTAATATAACTTTAGTTTCAGTTAGACCTTAATATAAATTGGTGCTGATTTGTTTTTCGTGTATGTGAAACCTGCATGAGATGGAAGAAAGTTTTGGGATTGGCACATCAGACTAGTTTTTTTTATTGTAATCAAATCTGTGAAGTCTGACGTTATTTTAGCTTTTGATCATATTTTTATTTTTGTCTAACCTGTGATAACTGATAAATTTTCTGAAATTTCAAATTCTTTGAGGGGGCGGTTGCCCCCCCCCCCCTCCCCCCCCTAAATAGCCCCCCTGCCAACAGCTCAATAGAGAAGATGACTAATCTTGCGTAACCGAGTCTCCCGCTAATTTAACGAGTGTAGTTTGGCCCAAGAGGCTACTTCACTCGGGCGAAAGTAAACGCTCGCTAATGTTAATCCTATGGCGAAAATATTTTGAGACAATTCGTTCGCATTTCAATATTTTTAAATGATTTTATTTCCATTGGATAGCTGAGATCGATCTCCATACAGACTCTTTTTGACTTTTTCGATTTTAATTACTAGTTTTTTTTTTTAGTTATTATTATTAAGATACTTTCACTTTCGGAACCGGTTTCGAAAGTGAAAATATTCTCGATTAAAAAAAAATTAAAAATATTGAAATGCGAACGATATATCGTAAAATATTTCCCCCATATGACATATGATTAACATTAGCAAGCGGGTGTTTTCGACTCAGTGAAGTAGCCCCTTAAAGAAACAATATGATAGTTACAGTATCCATAATAACTCTAAACGCAATTGTGAACCATATCGCTTACCTTTATCGAGAGACTATTATGGAAGGTTAACCTGAAAAATTTTGGTGCTTCTCTGTTCCGCGCAATTACGATTATGTCAAGCTTGCAGTTACGATTTCTCCACAGTTTTTGCCAAGCATAAATGCACATCATACATATGACTTATATGCCATATGCGTGCTATTTAAATGTCAAGTGTCATGCAATATGTCATATTTACATCTTATATATATATATATCGTACATATTCACCATGTATGTGTCATATGTGAGTATACTTGTTCATACATGTCATATAAGACTATAACTCACATATGTTATACAAATTAGCGATACATCCAGGTCGCTTGGCGACCATCTTTGCCAGCCGCTATATCAAAGAAATACCAAATTTTTATGAAATTTCAAATTTACATTGATTTCAGTTTTAAATATCTAAATGCTATATAAGGACTCTGCTAATTTTCATAAATATTATTCGCCAATTTTCGCCGAGGCATTGTAAACTATTAACCATTTTAAATTAATGTTTTTTTTCTTTACGCCATGAACATATAACTTGCCCATATGGAAAATTATTATCATACATAATATAACAGAAAATATATCAATTTCAATGGCACACCATTGTTATGCAATTTTAGTACAGCCTCTAGGTTTTAATCGTAGTTGAATTACATTTAATACAATTAACTTTCAAATTTCGGGGGTTTACCGTTTTACAATTTATTTAAGAGAATTAACAGAGCTAGTATAGCAAAATAAGTGTAACATTTTTCGTCAAACTCTTATTTCTTAATGATCAGTTCAATAATCATGTGTTTGTGGTATAAAGCACCTAGGATCTACGTTAAAATTCCTTTAGGTAATTTTATACATTAGTACTCTACAATGTCATTTACAATTTTTCTATTTTCTGTTTAATTTTTCATTTCGAAGTTCATACGCAACCGTATGTCTTAAAACAAACGATTACACTCAAAATATTACAATATATGTAAACAAATGCAACCACATGAACTATTTTTCACGCCTTATAAAATGATTATGTTCAAAGTTCGCGTGCTGAAACGAAAATCTCTATTATTTTAAAATAGAAGCTGAAATAATAATAAAAATACTTACAAACAGCGAAGCACCTTCATAATTAAATCTTTTAGTCAAATAGTAATCCAAATCACAGATAGAATATAGCTAAAACTTCAGTATTTTACAGCAGCCGTATATATAAGTCACACAACTGAGTAAAAATTTAAAGCTTTATAATAGTAGGTTTTTAAATTGCCAGATACACCATCAAAATGAATAAGATATCGATAAAATTCACGAATTCACCATGGAGATTAGATATTTAAACAGAATGTGGAGAGAGTGTAAATATTCTGGTCCATTTTCGCCTCTTTCTAAATTTTTTAGATTTTTAATTTTGTTTTCAAATTTTCCACGAATGCCGCCCTTAATCTCAACAAATGCGGAATGAAAAGTCTATGAAAATTGAGTTATTTTGAAGCAATCGTAATAAAAATCTTAACTTTGTATGTTAAACTGCGCTGATTATTACGAATCATGACGTCATTTTCGCCACCGGAAACTATTTCTACTTACTCAGATTAGAGTCTCTCACTAGGCGCTGTACTCTCACTACAAATTAATCGTTTCGCTGGTGAAAATAACGTCATAATAGAAACGAATGTGCATTCTCATTCATAAATTCAAACATTTTACCACGATGGCATTGTGGTTAATTCTTAGTTTGTTTTAAGAATGCGGTAGTATTTTCCTCGAAATTCATGCATTCCGAAGCGTTTACCGTCGTACAGGTGTATCATCACGTATTACGTATATACGCTGTATTACGTAGAACTCGGGTGTATGAGAATATAACTGAAAATGACGTCAGTTTGGCGCAACTGTACTAAGGTTAAATACATTTAAATATGTTGAAATAATAAACCTAAGATTTAACTGGATACATTTAAATCTTATTTCCATGTAACAGTTCAGATGAGAGTACACTATATATAACCAGAATCATCAGATGAGATGAGCCGTATTGGTCTGTTGGTCCATGGTCTGGAAACCTGATATTAGCTTTCGCCTATGTAAATTCCATAACGCGTAGCAGAAAACGGACAATTTAGTTCAGAAAAAAAAATAATTTTTTTTTACAAAGATTGTGTCAAAATGATGTAATTTTCTCTTTTCTTCCGTTTGAAGTCCCATTTTTTTTCCCTTTTTAATCTTGATAGAAAAAAGGTAGTATTTCTTATGGTGAGTTTTTATAAAATGTTATTTTCTATATACCTAATTAAATTTTTAGCAGAGCTGAAATAACGCTGGAAATTAACCCCTTAAGCACCCACGACGTACATGTGTACGTCATGAACTCGTTTATTTGTAGTACCAGGACTTACGTGCGTACGTCCTCGTCTTAAGTCCAGACTGTAATGTCCTAAGCATCTATTTCTTTGCGTCGCTAATTGCTATTGTGATTGGTTCTGTACGGGCTTTATAGCAATGATTGCTTTCGCACCTTAGGTGACGTTACGTATAGAAAAACTCAATAATTTTCCCGCTGCTGTGTTTCTTTCATCGTTGTTCCTTCGTTTATGTGTTGGCCATTCTGTTCAGTTGTGTTTCGTAAATTGTTGTGTTTCGCATTCGGTTTTGTGTATCTCTGATAGATAAAAATAATGATATAAACTACTTTTGACAAAATTTAATGTACAAGGTGGCCATAATTAAACTGACGGTACTCAGAGTGTTCTGTAGCGCGATCTAATTGTGAGAATGGTGCCAAATTTTGTAGGAAAATTAAACAAGACGGGAGACAAAGGATTCCGCGAAAAAAAAAATTGGTTCCAAAAGTCACCGCCAGAGAAATATGTGGCGCTGTGTATTCGAAAAAGAGAGTTTCAAAAAAGAAGAAGCAATACTGAAATAAAATTACCGTTTATTTAGCACATCCAACTCAGGTTCGATGTGGCCGCCGTTTTTGTGCAACACATATTGCATTCTGTGCACAGCATTTACAACAGCAGAGAATAAGATGTCTGCAGGAATATCCCGTACAGTTCGCGATATGTTATCCTTCAACTAGGTCCTGGACACCTCCGTGATAGACCTTGGACTTTAGGTAACCTCATAGCCAAAAGTCGCAGGGTGTAAGATCAGGGGACCGAGGTGACCATGCAGTTGGAAAACAGCGGCTAATGACTCTTTCTGTTGTGAATTTCTGTTGTAACAGCTGCTGTATCCGCAAAGCAATATGTGGAGGGGCTCCATCTTGCATGAAAATGATTTTCTCCAGGCACTGTCTTTGCTGAAGTGCCGGAATAACAAAGTTGTTTAGCATTTGGCGATATTTGTCTCCGGTAACAGAACAAGTTACAGGTCCTGTCGGAATAATGTTCTCATAAAAGAATGGACCTATGATCATATCTGCTGTGAAACCACATCAAACAGTTATCTTTGGTGAATGCAAAGGAATTTCCTTGAATGCTCTTGGTGACTTGTTATCCCAAATTCGGCAGTTCTTGGTATTTACAGTTCCATTCAGGTAAAAGTGGGCCTCGTCTCCCCATAAGATTTTCCAGGGCCAAGTATCATCTAACTCCATTCTGGCAAGAAAAGTGAGAGCAAAAGTCAATCGCTTATCATGGTCGGTGTGACGTAACTCTTGTACACGGCTGATCTTGTACGGATAGAAGTGGATAATCTTTCGTAGGATTTTCCATATCGTACAATAAGGCATATACAGATTCCGAGCTATTCCACGAGCGCTGGAAGTGGTAGCAATATTGTCTGTTGCCCTGTCGACAATCGCCGTTGCCACTTCTTCGATTGTATCCTGTGATACGGGTTTTCGTCCTCTGCCTGACTGAACATTTAGAGAACCTGTTTTCTCAAACTTCTCAACCATTGCATTTAAACCATTAACTGACAAAGGACCGTTACCTTTACGCATTTTTTTGTGGTTTCTAAAAGCACGAAGAGCGGCTGGCGCATTGCACTGGTTGAGGTAAAAGAATTTGACTAGTAGAGCTCACTCGACTAAAGAAGGAGACATTGTGGAAGATAACTTTCAATGAAATTGCTTCTAACAGTAGCACATTACCTTTTAAAGCCGAACAAGCTGGCACTGGGCCAAAAGATGTAACGTGAAATTTGAACAAAGAACTTCTTCTTCTGCTGTTGCTTTCTTTGGGGCTCTGTAAGTGAAATTGCAGATAAAGAAACATTAGCAGTGTTTATGTAAATTTTTAGCTTTTTATAAACTGTTACCATTTTGAGACTGAATTAAATTGCTACATTCGTTAAATAAACAGTAATTATATTTCAGTATTGATTCTTCATTTTTTGAAACTCTCTTTTTCGAATACACAGCGCCACATATTCCCCTGGCGGTGACTTTTGGAACTGAATTTTTTTTCGCAGAATCCTTCGTCCCCCGTCTTGTTTAATCTTCCTACAAAATTTGGCGCCATTCTCGCAATTAGATCGCGCTACAGAACACTCTGAGTACCGTCAGTTTAATTATGGCCCTCTTGTATTTGGTATTCAGCATACCACCACTAAATTGAATATGGTGCTTAAGAGGTTAATTAATAGAAAGGATGTGAATTATCGCTAATTACACAGCGTACAACGAACAGAGTGAAAAAATGTCCAGACCGGGGATCGAACGCGGAACCCTTGGTATTACGCACCAGTGCTTAATCATTCTGAGCTATCCGGACGACATCCAGTCTACCATTTTTCACTCTATTGTGCGCTGGTTGTACACTGCACAGTAATTGATAATAATTCACATACTTTGTATTCATTAATTTCCAGCGTTATTTCAGCCCTGTTGAAAATTTAATTAAATATATAAAATATTCACCGATACTGGATTTAATTTGTCTCCTGCATGCCACTGAAGTTGTTCTCATGATTGACGTTCCATCTTGTGCTTGATGGATTTATAACCATCTCAGATATCATTAACTGATTTCAAAACAGGAAGCAATTCAAGGACATAAACATTTGAGCACGCAAATAAATACATTAAGTGACAATAAATCATTCTATAATGAACAGACTTTTCTATTTTAGACAAATCATCCTACTCAAGATAAACAATGATATTAATATGTGAAATATGTTCGCGAAATTAGTTTTAATATCAACCCACGCATGCTGCAGCTGTCTGACGTCATCAAAAGAACTCTGATTCAAAAACTCTTTTTATTATTAAGTTAGTTGCCCTTTTTATCTCAATAGAGAAAGATGTAATAATTTTAATCTGTTGCTGCAAAAGGCAGCTGTATGTAAAATATTAATTGAAAATGTTAAGCCAAAGTTTTAAAATATAATTCTCTATTACAAAAATAATCGTCTAAAGTGTGGACTCAATATAAATAATATTATTCATTTAATCAAACGCTTTTTTCGTTTTTAACACTTTAGTATCGTTATAAATGGATTACCCACTGCAGTAACAAATGTGCACCAAGCTGAAGTAGTAGGAATACTGATGCTGAAGAAAGATAAAGGTAAGAAATTACCTATATTATTATATTAATTGTGTTTTCATGGCCAGAATGATTATTTATTTATCTAAGTATTAGCGCGCGTAACCTACAGCGTAGAGCAGAGGCGGCTTTTTTGCCAACAGTCGATTATGAGACTGAGAAAGTCTCATATTTTAGTAAATAAATAATATTTGTGAAAAAAAAAAAACTACTGGCCATACATGTGTGCACATGAAAAAGAAATTGAAAATTATTGAAAATATAGTTAGTTATTTGATGATGAAATAAATATTGTGCATTTTTTGTTGATATATATGAAATGTTAAACAATTGAAGAAAAACTAGATATATATAAGAAGTTTTATATAAAATAATAAAAGAGCAATTCCTCTTTAACAACAAAAATTAAATAACTAGTAAAATGGCCGCATCACGTGAGATACAGCTTGTAGAAAAACTTAACGCAAGTAATTACAGTAATTGGAAATTTAAAACTGAAATGTTACTGATTAGAGAAGATTTATTCAACGTAATAACCGAAGATAGGCCCACGCCAGTCACAACTGACTGGGAAAAGAAAGACAGGAAGGCAAGAGCCATAATTAACCTATCAATTGACGATTCTCAAATCGTCCATGTTAAGGGGCTTAACACAGCTAGAGACACTTGGAACGCACTTAAAACCATACACGAACGGGCGAACCTCTCTAGTAAATTATTTTTGTTAAGAAAGCTCTATGGAGCCAAGCTCCAAGAAAACGGAAACTTAATCAAACACATAACATACATTCTAGAATTAATTGACAAACTTTCAGCGATCGGGGAAACAATTAGCGACTCCCATCTTTCAGCTTTATTGCTGTGTTCGCTACTCCCTAGTTATAATACGTTAATTACTGCCCTTGAATCGCGAAATGAGGACGAGCTCACACCACAATTTATTAGAAGTAAATTAACAGATGAGTACAACAGAAGGGTTGAAAACACAGACCAGGGTGAAAATTCATCAAAAGCGTTTAAAACGCAGAAAAGATTTCCTAATGATAACTTTAAAAAAGATAAACAGTGCACGTATTGCAAATTGAGAAATCACACGTACAGAGAATGTTGGCATTTGAAAAATCGAAACAATCACCCAAATACACAAAAACAACAAACATACAAAAATAAATATTACTCATCATCGTTGTGTTATCAACAATCGGATAACCAGATAGGAAACACTGACCGCGAATCAGTAAACACGAGAAATTATAGAACGGAAACAAAACCAGATAAAGGCAGCGACGCAGCCTTTCTAATAGACAAAGCAGGAAAACAAACCTGGATTATTGATTCTGGTTCATCTTCACATATCCTAAACAATAAAAATGAGTTTACTAAGTTAAATGACACAGAAAAAACAGCCGTCATAATTGCCAACGGAAAAACTCTAAACTTGTTAGGTACCGGAGAAACTACATTCACGACAAAAACATCCGATGGAGGCATAAATAAAATTACGTTAAAAGAAGTGTTATATGTACCGGAGCTAGAATCTAATTTAATTTCAGTTAGTAAAGCCACAAAGAATGGATATAAATTATTATTTGATAAAGATAAATGCACGCTGTCACGAAATGGGAAAATCTATTTGGAGGCAAAAATGAAAAATAACCTATACGAAGTTGAATTATTGGAAAATGCAGATAGGAATATAGTAAATATGGCACATGAATGCAAAAGTAAAGACTGCCTGGAACTTTGGCACAAACGCCTAGGGCATAGAAATTATAATTCCATAAAGGAAATGGTTAAAGACGACTTAGCCTATGGCATAAAATTAAATAATTGCAATCATGGAACAACATGCGAAACATGCATACAAACAAAAACGAGCGATGCTCCCTATCCCAAAACAGTGTATAGAAACAAAACAGGTAGAGTACTCGATCTAGTGCACACGGACGTATGCACAGCGATAGGAACCCCCACAATAGGTGGTAAAACAATGTTTGTAACTTTCATTGACGACTACTCTAGATTTACCGTAATATACTTATTAAAACATAAAGATGAAGTACAGGATAAACTAATCGACTATATAGCTATGGTTCGAAACCAGTTCGGGATATATCCGAAAGCAATAAGATCCGATAACGGGGGAGAGTACATAAATAGAGGGATAGAGGATTACTTAAGAAAAAGGGGCATTAAACATCAATTAACAGTGCCGTATTGTCCGAGCCAGAATGGCATTGCAGAAAGGAAAAATAGGTCGCTATTAGACATGACTAGAAGCCTACTGAGAGAAGCAGATCTGCCACAAAGATTTTGGGGAGAAGCAATTAACACCGCGAATCATTTACAAAATCGCTTACCAACAAGATCTACAAATAAAACCCCATTTGAGCTATGGTTTAATCGCAAACCGAGTTTACACTATTTGCGAACATTCGGGTGCAAAGCTTACGTATATGTAAACAAACAACATCGAGGAAAATTGGACGACAGGGCTCAGGAAGGGATTTTTGTAGGATACGATAACAACTCAAAGGGATATCGCATATACACAAAACAAAATAAAATTGTAATTGGCAGAACAGTGAAATTCATGGAAAATAGTAAAATTAACCTAAAAGAAAGCAAAGAGACAGAAAACTCATATGACGACAAAAATTACATTGAAACAGAGCTAAACAACACAACCGAAGAACCAACCGCGTCCAAACAACCGACCAATGAACCAAGAAGATCCGAAAGAATGAACAGGGGGGTACCACCAGACAGATATGTCTGTTATGTAAAAAATAATGATACAATAGAACCTAGTAGTTGGAATGAAATACTGGAAATAAATAATCCCAGAGAAAAAGAACATTGGCTTAAAGCCACACAAGCGGAAATAAATTCGTTGAGAAAACACAATACATGGGAATTAGTGGATCCTCCACCTAACAAAAAGGTTATAGGTTGCAAATGGACATTCAAAAAGAAATTAGACAGTCACGGAAACACTCAAAAGTACAAAGCACGTTTGGTAGCCAAAGGGTTTAGCCAAAAATACGGAGAAAACTATGACGAGACTTTCGCCCCAGTAGTGTCACAAACAACAGTGCGAACTTTTTTGGCAGCAGCCGCATATAAGAAGTTGAACGTGAGACACATAGACATAGACACAGCTTTTCTATACGGTGAGTTAGAAGATGAAGTCTATATGAAACAACCGGAGGGTTACATTGAGAAAAATAAAGAAAACAAAGTCTGCAAATTGAAAAAATCCATCTATGGGCAGGCAGCGAGAACTTGGAATAAAAGAATAGAACAATCTTTAAAAAAATTGAATTTCCAACAAAGCACAGCGGACTCATGTCTATACACACGAAAAGAAAACAACATCACAACGTATATAATAATTTACGTAGATGACTTATTAATAGGCGGTGAAAACGAATCAATTGAAACAATAATAAAAGCTTTAAAGCAAGAATATGAATTAAAAGACCTTGGGGAAGTATCCCACTATTTAGGCATGGAAATAAGAAAAACCCAAAACGGATACAAATTAAATCAAAGGTTAAAAATAGAAGAACTCACAAGAAAATTCAACTTAGAAAACGCAAAACCAATAAGCACTCCCATGGATGCCGGTTTTCACAAATTAGAGGACGACGAAAACTTAATGCCTAACAACACAAAATTCAGACAAGCAATAGGATCATTGTTATATATAGGAACCACTACACGTCCAGATATATCAGTCGCCGTTAACATCCTCAGCAGAAGATGTGAAACTCCACGTTTTAAAGATTGGAACGCTGCGAAACGCATAATTAGTTATCTAAACATCACAAAAAACCTGAACCTCACATTGAATACAAATTTAGAACCACAACTCATCGGTTTTTCTGACGCTGATTGGACAGGAGACACAAAAACCAGAAGATCGACTACTGGAAACCTTTTCATGCTGGGAAATAGTCCGATACAATGGTACTCAAAAAGGCAAAATTGCATTGCCTTACTAATCGGCAGAAGCTGAATTCGTTGCTGCAGCTAGTGCAGGACAGGAAATTGCATGGCTAATAAAACTATTAGCAGACCTGGACTTACAGCAAAATTTACCAGTAAAACTGTACGAAGACAACCAGAGCTGCATCAAGATGGTGGAGAACGAAAAATTCTCAAAGCGAACAAAACATATAGACGTTCGCTATCACGTGATAAAAGAAATGAAAGAAGACTGTATCCTAGACCTTCGTTACTGCCCAACACAAGACATGACAGCAGACGCCCTGACCAAGCCACTGGGCAAACCACAGTTTGTGAAACATCGAGAATCTATGCAACTATTACATGATGCATCCGAGATGGTTAAGGAAGGGTGATGGATTTATAACCATCTCAGATATCATTAACTGATTTCAAAACAGGAAGCAATTCAAGGACATAAACATTTGAGCACGCAAATAAATACATTAAGTGACAATAAATCATTCTATAATGAACAGACTTTTCTATTTTAGACAAATCATCCTACTCAAGATAAAAAATGATATTAATATGTGAAATATGTTCGCGAAATTAGTTTTAATATCAACCCACGCATGCTGCAGCTGTCTGACGTCATCAAAAGAACTCTGATTCAAAAACTCTTTTTATTATTAAGTTAGTTGCCCTTTTTATCTCAATAGAGAAAGATGTAATAATTTTAATCTGTTGCTGCAAAAGGCAGCTGTATGTAAAATATTAATTGAAAATGTTAAGCCAAAGTTTTAAAATATAATTCTCTATTACAAAAATAATCGTCTAAAGTGTGGACTCAATATAAATAATATTATTCATTTAATCAAACGCTTTTTTCGTTTTTAACACTTTAGTATCGTTATAAATGGATTACCCACTGCAGTAACAAATGTGCACCAAGCTGAAGTAGTAGGAATACTGATGCTGAAGAAAGATAAAGGTAAGAAATTACCTATATTATTATATTAATTGTGTTTTCATGGCCAGAATGATTATTTATTTATCTAAGTATTAGCGCGCGTAACCTACAGCGTAGAGCAGAGGCGGCTTTTTTGCCAACAGTGCTGCACAGTTGTTGCCTTGCCATATTAGAGTGAGAGAGTGCTAGACTGGATACTGTCCGGACAGCTCAAAATGGTAGAGCATTGGTGCGTAATACTAAGGGTTCTGGGTTCTATCCCCGGTCTGGACATTTTTTTTCATTCTGTATGGTTGTAGGTTGTGTAGTATGTGATAATTCACATCCATTCTATTCATTGTTATTTTTTGTAAAAGTTTTAATGGAATTATTGTACTTATTCGTTTAGCTCTTCAATTAAAAAAAAGCAATATTTCCGTTTATGAAAATGACGTCACATTAAAAAAAACAACGTAAATTTTTCTTCAGAATACTGAGAAATTTTACCATGATCTTGTCATTTTCATTGACTCATTGCGCCTGTGCTGAGTTTAGTTCTTCAAACTTCTGCTGTGTTTTATTATTCTATATTTAAGATTACGCGGCGACGCAATACTTATTAATTTCCAGCGTGACTCTTTATTGTTAATTTAACACAGTAATACCGACCGTTTTGTCCTGATGCCACAAAAATTTTACTCTATGCTAATTCTAATAATATTATAAATTTGAAAGTGTGAAAATGTTTGGCTGTGTGTCAGGGTCAAAGCGAATGGTTAAATGCGTTTGCAAATAGGTGGATACCGAGAAAGTAATATAGGCTTTGTTTTATTTGCTTTATTCAAATTGTTTTCTTATAATTCAAAATTTCATAAATTTCATTGAGAATCATTGGACATTTTCCCTATAAAATTCAACCATGTTTCTTTATTGTTGCCAACAATACAATAAAACCGTTTTAAATATAGTAAAACCGTATTTCAAAAACCGTAGTAATAATTTCTCTACAGCAATTAATTTTCAAATGAAAGATCTCTTCTACGTAATAAATGAAATTGAAATATTTTTTTAAGAATCAAAAAGAAGATGACTATGGTGTCATACTGGAAATAAAAGGGTCATTTTCAAACATTTGGTAATAATACAAGGAAAGAGCAGGTACATATGCCGTCATATTTGTAACAAAAAGGACATTTTCAAACATTTGTTAATAATACAAGGAACATCAATATGAGTAAATACAGAAAGCAGGTTAATACGACGTCATATTTAAAACGAAAAATTGAAATGTATTTTACCGATATTGATTATTAAGGATGAATATCAGTTACACACAGAAGACAATTTTCTGTCAAACAGGATGTTGTGATTCACAGGAATAGATAATGACCAAGAATTACATTATTAAAAAGAGATTTTTCTGGGGAGAAAAGTGACGTCTTATTATATACACTGATGTCCAAAAGTATTGCATATTGCAATAAATTATTGTTTTCACAAAAAAAAAAATTGTTGGAAAACTTTGAAAATTCATACACTTAATAACAAAACGGTATGCAAGCTAGGGGTAATTATGATTTTCTTAAACCAATCAAATCAGCCGTTTCAGAGGATTGGACGACAAATTGATACGAGAATTACAAAACAGTTGGTTTGAGAGAGCCGGTATCAGGCCGAAGTTGCCGAAGCTGTTGGTATCAACAAATCTACGGTTTTGAGACTCTGGCAACGCTACATTTCAAAGATAAATGCTAGTAGAAGTCCTGTAGAAGGTCGTCCGTATTTTACAACATCATCAGATGACCGATTTGTGCCATTAACGGCCCGGCGCAACTGAACAATGTCAGCAAGAGCGATAGCAGCAGAGTTAAATGTCGCTGATGATATATATAGAACCATAGAGGTGACTTAGTCAACATGGTCTTTATGCCAGACGTCCGACAATATGTGTCACACTTACCTCTAGTCACTGGTGTGATTAGTATCAATGGTACAGAAAGCACGTAGTATGGCCCGCAAAAAAGAGGAACAATGTAATGTTCTCTGACGAATCCAGGTTTAGTTTACAGAATGGCAGACGACGTGTTGTCATATGGAGAGAGCCTGGTTTGCGATATAACACGACATTTATACGTGAAATGCATCAACACAGGGTACGTAGCATAGACGTGTGGGGCGGCATTATGATCAATGGATGCAGGCCTCTGTATGTGTTACATTGACAAGGCTGAGACTGAAAATCGCTACAGAAACGAAGTTTTCGAACCCGTTATCAGACTTTTCTGGGGTGCTAGTGGCGTACCCAGGATTTTATTTTGGGGGGAGGGTGGGGGCTGACTTAAATTTCCATATTGTTCTGAATATTACGAAACACGTTGAATTGGGTTGTAAACAACAATAATTTTTGACAATAAGGACGTAGCCATAGGGGGGAAAGGTGGTGAGGATGTTCCAACACTTCCGAAAATTTAAAGCATGAGGTTCCGAAAATTAAAAAAAAAAATCGGTCATCAGTCCGAAAATTCGAACTTAAAAATATATCGCTATTTTTGACAAATGCCCGCCGAAAGAAATCAATTTCGTCAATCGTTCGTAGAAAAAAATCTCCAATTTCGTTAAAGGATCATGGAAAAATCCAAATTGTGTCAAAGGGCTGCGGATAAAATTCGAATTTTGTCAAGGGGCCGTGAACAAAGGCGAAATTTGTCAAAGGATCGTGGAAAAAAGACCACATTTTATAAAATGATCGCGAAGAGAGCGCAAATTTCGTCAAATGATCACGGAGGAAACACGAATTTCGTCTAATGACCGCTGACAAAATGCTAATTTCGTCGAACGGCTGCAGAAAAAGCACGAATTTCATCAAAGGGCGCCGGGGAAAATGCTAATTTCAAGAAAGGATCACGGAAAAAACAAGTATTTCATTCAAAGGGCCGTAAAAAAGGGAATTTCGTTAAAGGTTCGAAAAAACGCGTTTCGTCAAAGGGCCATGGTAAAAACGCGAATTTCGTCAAAAACCGCGGAAAAACATGAATTTCGTCAAAAAGACGCGGAAAAAATGCAAATTTGGACAAAGGATCGCGAAAAATAGTCAAATTTCATCTAATGATCCCGAAGAAAATGAGAATTTCGTCCAAATGATCGCGGAGGAAATGCGAATTTCGTCAAAGGGCTGCAGAAGAAACGCAAATTCCATCAAAAGGCCGCGAAACAACGCGACTTTCGTCAAAGGATCGCAAAAAAACGCAAATTTCGTCAAAGAGACGCAGAATAACCGTGAATTTAGTCCGTGAAAAGACCATTGTAAAAACGTGAATTTCGTCAAAAATATGAGGAAAAAACGCAAATTTCAACAAAGAATCGCGAAAAATACGTGAATTTCGTCAAAAAGTGGCGGAAAAAACACAAATTTCGACAAAGGATCACGAAAAATAAACGTTATCCGTTAAACGGTTGCGGAAAAACGTTAATTTCGTCAAAGGATCGCAAAAAACGCGAATTTCGTCAAAGAGCCGCAGAAGAACTCGAATTTCGTCAAAAGGCCGTGGATAAAACGCAAATTTTGACAAAGGATTGCACGGAAAAAAAAGAAAAGAAAAAAACACGTATTCCGTCAAAGGGCAGCGTTAAAAAACGAATTTTGTGAAAGCATCGCAAGAAAACGTGAATTTCGTCAAAAGGCTGTGGAAAAACGTGAATTTCGTCAAAGCATGCGGAAAAACGCGAATTTTTTTAAAGGGCCGTGGGAAGAACGGCAATTTTGTCAAAGGGCAGCGGTAAAAAAGCGAATTTCGTCAAAGGATCGCAGGAAAATGCGAATTTCATCAAAGGGTCGTGGAAAAAAACACAGTGGTCTCTTTAAAAAACAGCACACATACAAACATCTATGTTTATAGGTATAGTTTTTAAACTGTAATAATATACTGTACTAACTTTTAAAAAATCTGGTTAACAAAATCTAGTTAAAAAACCCTTCCAAAACCGAAAATCAATAATGAATGGCAAATCTTACTTGACATTGCCATTTACAAAAAAAATTTCAGTACGTGCATTTACTGATTTGGTGAAATTGATTTAAAATGATCAATTAATAAGTGTTGCACACACAGAGCAATATATACATAGAGCTAAAATTTAAAGAATGTGTTGCAGATTCTTAAACTAGATCCCATTTCAAAACGAGAATATATTTTTTTAAAGGGCAAGGAAACTATCATTTAGCAATTATCTACAAAATGTTAGCCTATGCTGCATGTAAAGTGGACATACGGGAGACATATGGATACATCATACCCATTATTATATGCATACTTCTTGCATTAGGCTATATATAAAAAATTTTCTTAGAACGCTAAAAAAACATTTACCCCAAACATGTGACATGTTGGTGCTTTTGAAGATTTCCTGATCTTCTCGTTGGGTATACTGTGGTGTAACTGTGCGCTGATATGAGACTAAACAGCATGGGTCGTTCGTTGTATTACAGAAAACAAAGTTATAAATTTATCTTAAACAAAAAGAAAAAAATCAGCATTTTTTTCATTTAATTTTCGACTATTTTGGGAGGGGGCTGTAACCCCAAAAACCTCCTTCCACTTCTTTGGGTTATAATGTGGTATCACTGTCCACTAACATGGAACTAAAGAGAAGGGAGCGGTTAGTCTGTTGAATGATATAGGAAAAAATAAATTTATCTCAAACAGAAAGAAAAAAACACTATTTTTTCATTTCCTTTTCGATTATTTAGAGAGGAGGGTGCTGTAATCCCATCAGCCCCTCCTCTTCTTTCAATACACTGTGATGTCAATGTGGACTAACATGGGGCTAACGAGAATGGCTATTTCGCTTTATGACAGAAGAAAAAACATACAGATTTATCTAAAAAAAGTAAGGCTTGCAGAAAATAAAATTACAAATTTATCTCAAACAAACAAAAAGAAAAAAAAATCAGCATATTTTTCATTTCATTTTCGACTATTTTGGGAGGGTGCTGTAACCCCATTAGTCCCTTTCACCTCTTTGGATATAATCTGGTGTCACTGTGCACTAATATGAAAATTGAACTAAAGCGAAGGGAGCAGCTAGTCTATTAAATAATAGGGGAGAAAATGCAAATTTATATCAAACAACAACAAAAACAAAAATCAGCACTACTTTTTAATTTCATTTTCGACTATTTCGAAAGGAGGGGGCTGTAATTTTATCAGCCCCCTCCCCATCTTTGGGTATACTGTGATGTCAATGTGGAATAATATGGGGTTAACGAGAAAGACTATTTCGTTGTACGACAGAAGAAACAATTAGATTTGTAAATAGCAAGGAAAAAACACTTTTTTCATTTAATTTCAGACTATTTCAGAAGGAGGGAGCTGTAACCCCATCAGCCCCCTTTCTCTTCTTTTGTGTCAATGTGGACTAAGAATGGCTAGTTCGCTGTATGATAGAAAAAAATAAAAATTTCCAAAAGAGAAAGAAAAACATCAGACTTTTTTCATATCACTTTCGAAAATTTCGGGGAGGAGGGGCTGTAGTCCCATCAGCCCCCCTCCCCCCCCCCTGGGTACAGCCATGCGGAGTGCAGTTGGTCCTGAATTCATTTTCATGGACGATAATGCGCGTCCTCACAGGGTTAACACCGTTGTTCATTGAAAGTTAACATATCAACTGTACACCATGGACAGCTTATTCACCGGACCTAAATCCAATCGAACATGTTTGGGATGCCTTTGAAAGATGCATAGGAAGTCTGCAACTGCCTCCAAGAACTTTCCCCGACCTCCAGGCAGCACTTGAACAAGAGTGGAATAACTTGCCCCAGAACCTAATTAATCTTACTTATAATAAAATCCGAAGGCAAGAAAGTGTCTGTAACGGTACCGGGCACGACCACTCTGATTGCGAATCGACCATCGCTAAACGCCATGTTAGGCTTAATGAAAAATCTATTCTAACATATGACAACTAAACGATAATTTCTCCTACTTGAAATCATGTCTTTCAAAATAAATTAATATTTGTGAGATGACTTACATTAAATTATGTTTATATTCTGAGGTAACTTCAGTTGAAATCAGGTTTATTGCTCCATGAAAGTAAACAAGCAAATGATTCATTCATCGTGAACGTTTAAAATATTAAACCATGAAAGTAACCCTTCAAAAAGCGATCGCAAACGGAAGAAGTGACGTTCCTCTAGGTCCCTACGTTCCTCCGTCCTTTATCGCCATCTATCGGAGATTAATATAAACAAAGTTTTCTTCTGAAATTGTAGTTCACTAATACGCGATACGCTGTAATTATTTTTCAGCACCAGTTCCTTTTTAAAGTAATTTTCTCCTTATTTAATCGTAGAATTTATAAATCGAATTTTACTGTTTTAAAATAGTGGTACAAAAAGTAATTACTGAACATCGCGTATAAGTGAAAGGTCACTGTATTTCTTATAAAATGTAATTAGAATATAAGGAACATGTAGTAATGCCGTATACTACATATATTAATTATATCAATGCAAATAAAATTTTGTATTTTAGCATAGTAGAAACTTTGTGGTGAAAATAAATTTGTAATTTAATATGAGAATTAAAAAAAAATACTTATTTAATAAAAGATGATCTTTAATGATCAAAACTTATCACAGGTTTCTTTAGGCACGTTTATAAAAAATCAGAATTTAATTTGAGATAAACTTTTTAAATTTTAAGTTATTTAATTATTATTTTGGAAAATGAACTTTCTGTTGAAATTGCACTTTGTTCTGTATTTTATCAATTTTGCTTGCATTGTAAATATAATGAATATTTTATATCAAATATAATTAAAATATAAGGAATATAATGTAATACTGTGGTACAGCAAGTATTAGTTATATCAATGCAGATAAAATTTTGAATTTTAACATAGTAACTTTGTAGTGAAAAAAAATGATCAGTCATATTAATACAATTAATAAATGCGATTTAATTAATAAATAAAATAAATTATTTTAATGATCGAAATTTATTACACTTGTGAAATCGGAATTTGAATAATGAAATGTTTACTCTGCTATAGCAGGACAGTTTAAAAGATCAAAATGACGCAGATTGCCCAAATTACTCGAAATTTTTAATGTCTTAAAAATATGCTTTGCAGCACTGCCTGAAAGTGCGGGTGAAGTGTTAGAAGTCTGCGGGTGAAGTGTTCAGAGCAGTTTTTTACGAGGTTTGTATGCAAGGCTCCACCCTGATTTAATTAGGGGTCCGCAAGCGGGCCCGGAGATGTGTTAACCCAGAATGGGTGTTTAAACAACTTTGTTGATCTAAACAATGTTTTGAAGATTTTATCGTACTTAATCTTTACAGAATCTTTTTATAGTGAAATCTTTAAACTATTGAAGTTCAATCAAAACAGTTTATTTCCTTCGGGAATGGCGTTGTTTATATCAAAGGATTGAATATTATTTCATAACATCTTAATGCTGTTTGTTTGTATGAAATCTTATGAAAATGAAACGTAACATTCCGTCATTTTTGACGGGGGTTATATACTAGTATACTTATAAACAGCATGACACGTCACTGTGAGTCTTATACTATATCTGTGTATAAGAGGTCACTAAACTTCATATTAAAACAATTAAATTACCGAGAAGATAGTTTGGTATGATACCCATTTTTGTTATGTTTTCATTGTAAACATTTATGTTTTTTATTATTTATTATTTCCAATAAGCTAATACAAAATTGTTTATTAGTTCATTTTTCGTCTATTCTGAATGATCTATACTCATTTGTTTAGTACTTTCAGATTTATAAGCCTTTTTTCCAAAATATGCAATACTTTTGGACACCAGTGTATTAATGACATAGATGGTTATGATGAAACTAGCAAGCTACGCTGGTCAATTTCTCTTAACGCACTTTTAATCAAACAAAATTTTGACCTTGTGTTTTGAAAATATATGGGACTTTATTTGGAATGTCCTTCTGCATTTCTGAAAATGATACGCACACCATTGCATTATTACATTTTTAATATGTCAGATAAAATTTGGAAGTAGTAAGATAAGGAGAGTTCAACGGCCACAGGAGCAATGAACAATGTGCAGCGGACTCCTACATCATAGTATCTTTACAAGGTTCCCATATGCAGTTCTCTTTATAGGACTAGTTTTTTTCCCTAATGTTATGTTTGATATTATGCTGGCAAAGTGATTTTATCTCTCTCACTCTCTCTCTCTATATATATGTGTGTGTTTGTTTATGATGTATCTGATATTATAAGACAAAGCAGTTTATTTATCTCCCTCTATACATGTGATATGTCTGATATTATAGAGCAAGGCGATTTTATTTATCTTTCTCTATGTATGTGTGTAGGTGAGTATATATATATATATATATATCATTCATAAAATAGCAAAAGAAAAAATACTAATAAAAAAAGTTTTAAGAAAAATAACTAATTGCATAATGTCTTAATTGCAATATCTTAATTCTGCGTTCATTTAAATACCGTTTCCTAAAAGTGTAAATATAAATTTCTTCGTAAATATATATTTCTAAATTGAATTATTGAAAACAAAGAAATAATCCACCCTTATAAATTTTTAATCACCCAAGTTTTCATTTTATAATAGCTTAATTAAGAAGTCTCATTACAGTATACAAAGATCTATTAACGCATAATTCATAGGTCTGAGAAAACCCCACAATATCTTATCTATATCTCTTATCAGGAGAGCAGCGTGTGACAGCTAGATAAAGCAAATCAATGCTAGTCAAAATCTTATGGAGTAAAGAGCTCTATCTCTGCACTCTCCATGAAATGATACAGAGATTTCTACTAAATTATTTAAATACCAATTAGATACTTAAGATGTCTTCAAATAGCCAAGGTAAAAATTAAACAGATATGAATATTCAAATAAGTTTATTTTCTACATAATGTTTTAGTTATTGTTTAACAATAATTATGAATTTTATAAGAAAAACATTTTGTTTTCTATCTGCTTTAAATAACGTAGGGAATTTTGTCTACCTAAAAAAAAATCTTTTAGTAAATTCATTTTTACACATTAAATATTTTCACATCTTGATAAAGAGTTTTTTTCTTGAGGCTCATTTTGCGAAAAGTTATTTTTATGAAATGTAGTATATTTTTGTAAGAAATAATGTTTTGTAACAAAAGTTATTCAAATTTGAGCCATGCTTTAATTAATATTTGTGTGTGTGTGTGATATATCTGATATTATGTGGCAAAGCGATTTTATATATCTATATCATTCATAAACTAGTAAAAAAGAAAATAGAAAAAAAATATTAAAAACACTTAAAAAAAATAATGTATAATAATAATAAAAAAAAATTTTAGAAAATTACAAATTAGTAAAAAAAAAAGTTTAAAAAATGTATATGGTAATAAAAATACATTCATACATATGTTTGTATATGTAGGTGATTGTACATATGGGTAGAATAGCTTTCAATAAAGTTCACATACGTAGCATTGTACAAGAAATGTTTGTGTAGAAGTTTTTAATAAATACACATATTTAAAATTAACATTTTTTTTTACTAAAACAAAAAATACAGAAAAGTTCTATTTACAGTACAGTATTTACATCTCGATTTAACATTATCGTTACAAATTAGCATTTTCTTGATAATCACAATCTTGATCAATTTCATAATCTCTATATGCTAAGCTGGATATTCCATCGTTTAGCAAGTAACGCTTATCATCAAAAGGACTTAGGCTAATTTTATTTTGGGTTAACATATATAGGTGGTGATCATCTTGGGTGATCCTTATCTGCTTCTCCATACTTGTCGATTGTTGCTGGAGGGACTCCAAGTAGTCTTCATGCTTGATTTTCTGTCGAACAGTCTGCATAGGCATGCCTTTTGCATGCTTTTTCACGTCTTTAAAGGATTTTAGGGAGTACATTTTAGATTTCAGTCCAACAAACTCAAAGGCTAATTTACCATTAAGTTCATCATTGAACTTACCGAGAACTTTCTTATTATCCTCAGAGTATAGGTCATGAGATTTCGGATACTCGGAGAAGTCGAAGAAATCGCAGTGATTCTCTATATCCTTATAAATATTGTTTGTTTGAATATGGTAAGCTAAGGAGTCTGTGTCCGTGAACAAGTCTCGCTATATTTTGATATGTTTTCTTTATGACATTGTAGTGAAAATCATACATAACTAATTTAGATAATTCTAAAATAGCAAACCCGACATATATCGGCCGATTCATAAGTATACTAGTTTTCAGTCATTCTACAGTAGTTAAATCTTCGATTGTGGGTTCATGAAAAAATACCTGAAATTTTAGCGAATAAACGTTTTTGTATGAAGAGATGGGGGAGGGAACATATAATTTATTACAGGGAAGTCAAATTATGAAAAATATCAATTTTAATTATGTTTAGCAACCATATGAAATTGATATTTTAGTCTTATTTTATGAATTTAACTATCAGAAAAACCAGAATTTCTGTACTGAAAATGAAAAAAATACCTGAATTCAGGTATAAAACCTGAACACAATCACCCCTGATCATATGTTTTGAATGATTTAAAAGTAGGCAAAGATACTAATTTTTTAGCTCTTTTTTCTTTATTGCACAATACAATATTTCTTCTTTTTCCAAGATTTTCCATGGTTTTACCAAAAACAGAATTATTCAGTAATTTAGAAAAGTCCTTTTCAAAAGAAGATTTTGCTTCCTTTCTTTTTTGGGTATTAAAATTAATATATTTCTGTAACCATGGAGCCTGCTTCAATTTAAGGACCTTACGCACAGTTGTAATTTTCAAACCAAGTTCTAAATAAAATTTAAGATTACGATAATGGGTCATATAATTCTTTTTATTATTCAAATTTGGAATAAGTTTAGAGGTTCCTACAAATTTTCTATTATTCACCAAGTTTCGTGCATAGGGAGATAGCATTTGTTTCTCCACAGTTGCTCTTTCATGGGCAACGGGGTATTCATTATGCAGAGGATGTAAATGTTTTGGATAATCAAGGTCCACCTCAAAAAGGTACCCAATTTCAGAATCATCAGAGAGAGACAAAATCCACTCTTCTGTAACATGACTTGTCTCATACCATTCAAAGTCACCACATGGCAAAAATTGGCTCATAGCCCACCCATACAAGTTATTAGAATAACAGTACATAATTTAGCTAGGTGCCTCATTTTCCCTATAATCAGGCGTACCGGGTATGTTTGCCTTAGCATATCTTTGGCTTATCATACTGATGCCTCCACGTATTCCATTTTCAACCATGAGCAACATGTTTATATCAGTGAATAACTCTAAAGGTGTTTCAGACATCTTCAAACTAGCCTGCCATGCGAGCGAAGGTGCAGTGAACAGATGAGCAGGATCAATTTTATAATACTGCTGACATAAATTCCTAAAGTTTTGAAACACGTCAGCAAGTAGTAAAACATCTGTCTTCACATAGAGATTGTGATAATCTTCCAAAGTTTTAAGATTGAAGGAGTTCCATACGCTCAAGGCATGCTGTGAATTCTGATGTCTACTCCCCCCATATTTTGGTTATAGTCAAATACACACTCAAGTTTCACAATTTCTTCTGGTGTCCTTTTTTAACATGCTTTCTTTTACCTTACATTTCTGTATGTATGTGGCAGTCAAATCTTGTGACTCATTTTTCACCCACTTCCTGTTGACATAGAGCTTTGAAATAAATATATATATATATATATATATATATGTATGTATGTATGTATTCCTGAGGGCAATACATGAATTGGACATTATTTTTTTTAATTCGATCCCTAAGGGAAGGATCAACGTCGGCCCCAAATTCTCATTTTTTCGATAGAAATAACAATATGATTGTTTAATTTAAAAAATAGCTCCATTGTTGCAACATTCATCCATTTTCACCATATTGTTTCCTGCATCATTATGAAGTCAACGCTGAGCGACACACACATTTGTGCTTTGTAAGTTGACTTTTTTGTGAAATTTAATGAGAAAATGCGTAATTTTTTTTTTCTTTACATATAATTATTTAATCGGACATTTACTGTGTTTTTGCTATGAAAAGTTGACAGCACAGTCGCACCTTTTTTTCTTATCCTTAAATCCAAACACATTCATTCCATCTTTCTGCAAACATATTACTTACATTTTGTCAAATTTTTTTGGCATTCCTTTTCTAAATCTGTTCACTGTTCCACAAACGTTTGTAGCGTTCAATAGAAGGTGTACAACTAAATCAGGAGAAACAAAAGAAATCTCTGTCTATGCAAAGATTATGTTCTTTACCTAACAAATCTGACATTAATGTTTTCAATACACGTTTACTATACAAACCTGTTGTTTCTGACATCTTCGTATTTTTCCAGTGTACATCAAAGCATTCCATATATAACTGGTACTTGATTTGCAGAGTTTCTAAATTTTTATACCATATCTTGCTTGTTTAGAAGGAATATATTGCCAAAATCCTAATCTTCTTTTCCATGCCAATAAGTTTTTATAGACTGAAATATTCCTTTCCGGTATGTAGTACAAACATTTGAATTTTTGAATTAAAAGATCTATCACAGGTTTCACCTTCTCAAATTTTTTAATAGATCCAGTGTCTGAAAAATGTAAATATCATAAAATAGCCAGAAAGTGATTTCTTGCCATCACGTTATTGAAAAATGGAGTTGAAACAGGATTAGTTGAAAAATATAATTTGATGGAAGGTTTCTTTATTATGCTCATTAGCAGTACTTTAAAACAAAAAATACTCTAAGCAAGAGCTTGTAAACTTTCACAAAACTCCTGCTTTTTGCACTTGAAGTGGATGGTTTTTGTGCACCTTTCTCCAGTTGAAATACATAAAATTCATTAGTTTGTTGAACGATCAAATCAATAGTGTCTTGAATGAAAAACAAATTGAATAGTGTAAAAGTACCAAAGTTCTTATAAGCTTAAAAATCTATATAACGTAAAAAGAAAAAAAAAGAGGATTGCAAGATTTTTGATAGAATATAAAGTGAGATCAAAATAAAAAAGTCTTTCCGGCCTGTACCGGGAGGAAAAGGTAGCTTTCCTATATTTTCGTTTTAAAATTTTAGCTAATGTTACATGAAAACAGCAAGTTAAAATGCAAAGAAACGTTTACAAAAGATTCGTTAATACTGAATTTGAATAAGAAATTCGCCAAATTATTGAGCAATAGCCAAATTGGCTTCATTTATGAAGACTTATTTTGGTCGCCAAATTTGGCGAGAATTTGGCGCTAACGGATATGAATATATAGTTTTATGCGTATGATTGGGAAAATTATTACAACAATGAAAGAAAATAATTTGCGAGTAATCGCGTTAATGTGCTGTTTTGTTTCAAAATGTCAGCCACCCTAGAATTTCAAACTGCTCTATCTCAGCCATTTTTTAAGATAGAGGTAAACCAAAAAATGCTCTGGAATCCTTGTATCAAGGCCTAACACGTAATTAAAAAAATAAATTTGAATTTTTAACTTTTTTGTATATTTATTTTAGTTTTAAATTTTTAAATGGCCGCCATCTTGAAACAAAATGGCGGACCAAGCTGGCCAACGAACTCGGTCGTGACATTGGTGAGCTTAATACACACAATTAGTTTCATCAAAATTGATTTATAAATACGAGCGTTATCATATGACATAGGTCAGATATATATATATGGATATATATCTATATATAAATCAACATTTGAATGGAGGGTGGTTTTGGGGTCTGGGGGTCATGATCGGTGAAAATATATCAAAATTTTCCGGAACTGCTTTCCTACGAACGGCTGCAATAGGTAGCTTTATACTTTTTTGTATTGAAAGCTACCTAAATGTGTTTGGCACACCTGACATTGAAGCTCCTGATTTACTAGTTTCAATTATACATAAATAAGCCTTATAATAATGTAATACAAAATATACACATATGGCTACACAAATAAGCTGTATAAGATTAGATATTTTTTCCATTGGTAACTGTTTCATTTTGATGGCTGTTTTGAATATTTAGTAAGAAATCCTACTTTCTTAATACTAAAATATGCCAAGGCCCTTATAAAGAGCAAGTAACAAAATTAGTTAATAGGAAACAACAAATTAGGACAGCAAAAATGAACACTCAGATTACTTTTAAGATTATTTTTTTTGTTGTATTTCTTACAGAAAAGGTTTCTAACCAGAATAAATTAACAGACGCTTGATTAAAATTCTCTTGAAAAAATCTTTTTTTGCAGAATTCACACACAAAAGATTTAAATAAACCTTTTCAAAATAACTTTTGTAGCATGTCTCACAAAGAAAAGGTATAATTAAAGTATGAATTAAAATATGTCTGCTTAAATCACTCTAGTAAGGTAAGAGAAATTGTTGTTGCAAATCTATCATGCAAAAGGTTTCTCACCAGTATGAATTATTAGATGCCTCTTTAAATCACTTATGAGAAAATTTTTTGTTGCATATATCACACACAAAAAGTTTTTCACCAGTATGAATTAACAGGTGGTCGCTTAAAATACTCTTACGAGAGAATTTCTGAGTGCATATCTCACATACAAAAGGTTTCTCATTAGTATGAATTAATAGATGATGTTTCAAGGCACTCATGTCAGAGAATTTCTTGGTGCACATACACACAAAAGGTTTCTCACCAGTATGAATTATCAGATGTTTGCTTAAATTACTCTTGCGAGAGAATTTCTTTGTGCATATTTCACATACGAAAGGTTTCTCATCAGTATGAATTAACAGATGGCTGCTTAAACTAATCTTGCGAGAGAATTTCTTGTTACATATCTCACACACAAAAGGCTTCTCACCAGTATGGATTAACAAATGATTTTTCAAGGCACTCCTGTCAGAGAATTTCTTGTTGCATATTTCACACACAAAAGGTTTCTGACCAGTATGAATTATGACATGCCTCTTTAAATCACCCTTACGAGAAAATTTTTTGCTGCATATCTCACAAGCAAAAGGTTTCTCACCAATATGAGTTAACAGATGAACACTTAAATGATTTTTTTGAGAAAATTTTCTGCTGCATATCTCACACACAAAAGATTTTTCACCAGTATGAATTAACAAATGGCTTCTTAAACTACTCTTTTGAGAGCATTTCTTGTTACATATCTCACATATGAAAGGTTTCTCATCAGTATGAATTAACAGATGGCTGCTTAAAGTAATCTTGCGAGAGAATTTCTTGTTACATATCTCACACACAAAAGGCTTCTCACCAGTATGGATTAACAGATGATTTTTCAAGGCACTCCTGTCAGAGAATTTCTTGTTGCATATTTCACACACAAAAGGTTTCTCACCAGTATGAATTATGACATGCCTCTTTAAATCACCCTTACGAGAAAATTTTTTGCTGCATATCTCACTAGCAAAAGGTTTCTCACCGGTATGAGTTAACAGATGAACACTTAAATGATTTTTTTGAGAAAAATTTCTACTGCATATCTCACACACAAAAGATTTTTCACCAGTATGAATTAACAAATGGCTTCTTAAACTACTCTTTTGAGAGCATTTCTTGTTACATATCTCACACACAAAAGGTTTCTCCCTGGCATAACAGCAAAAATGGGCAATTAAACTAGAGTTTTCAGAAAATTCTTTGCTGCATATTTCACAAATAAACGATTGTCCTTGGAGCAAGTCAGAAGCTGCTTTTCCAGAAATCTCTTGTAAAGAACTATTTTGCTGCATATTTCACACTTTAGAGACTGCTTTTTGTGTGGTGGTATGGTGTGTCTACATTTATTGTTTTAGGCATCTGCAATAAATAGAGTTAAGTTAATATATCACTTTTTACGATTAATAAAAATCTTATTTAAGAGAAAAGAAACATGTCATGAAAAATTAAAATCAGTGTAGAAAACTCAAATTCAAATCAAATTTCTACCATAGTACTAAAAAGCACCACAGACTACTGACTATCTGACACTCACAGAACCAAGGATGCATCAGAAAATTATCACATGCATTTCCAAACTGCACAATGATTAAACTATAATTAAAAATAAAAAAAATATCAACTTTAATAAATTAAAATAAATTATTATATAGAAAATAGTATTAAAAAAATAAAGCAAAGGAGAAAATTCTTACATATATTTTACAAAGACAGTGATACATTTTACAAGCAATGAGCAGAAAATAAATTTTAGTGGCAAGAAGAACTCTAATGTACGGATGGTTGTAGCCTGAATTCCTCTATATTTCTAATATTTTGCAATTTAATATAAATGATTATTGTGAGAAAATTCTGCATTTTTAAATATAATTTAGATTGTATTGAAATAAGTTAACAGTATTTTAATCACACAAGTTATAATTTTCCAACAGACTGAAAAAAGTCTAAGATAGGATTCAAATCAGGGACATTTGGCGTAAGCTGTCATTGTTCTGCGAACTGAGCTATCTTGGATAAAATTGGCAGGCACAATTCAACCAGAGAACCTTGTTGATTATAACATCTGGTCTGATATCTGAATATACTTAACAAATATCAGACCAGGTGAATTGTGTCTGCCACATGACCCCAGGTTTCTATTTCTTTGGGTGAAAATATTTGATTTATTTTAGTTTGTATTTTTTGTATCTTTTAAGTGTTTAGATTGTTGCCCTAAAGTGCTTTCGTGATATTCCAATTCCTTACAATATTTTTTGCTTGTTGAACGTAACGCTATTTGTAAAATTTAAAATTTGTTTTTTTTTTGTTCTTGAAATCATGTTTTTCAAACTGGATGACCATTTTTTTTTTCATATTTGACCAATTTCCTTCATTATTTATTATTTGAGAGAAAAGTAATTGTTTTTTCTTATTTAATCATTTTTTTTCTTTTTCTTATATCACCAAAAAGTATAATTTTCATTGATTTATTATTTTTTCGAGCTTGTAAAATATAAAATATGAAAAAGGTAAAATAATGACCTTTTGGTTCAAATGACTAACATTTTGTGAAAAATCAATTTTTTAAACTTAAATGTTGGTATAAGCCGCAGAGAATTGAATGTCCTTTCATAATTTGTTAACTAAATTTGTTTCAGATGCTTGAGACCAGAGAAAGACGGTTGCCCTATTGGACGTTCACAGTGCACATCTCTGCCGCTACTCCCCACTGTAAAAGCACATGATTGTTATTTTTTTAACATGCAAACATTTAAATATGTAAGTGAAACGTCATTAAATATAATGCAAAAACTGCGAAAGTGGTATCTCTTTCCTTTGTAACCAATAAAAATGCACAAAAAACACGTGAATTTTAGGCCAAAGAAGTATAATCTTCCATTAAGACTGCTCACAATCAGTGAACTTCCCGATTCCTTTCAGTAATGTTAATCCTATGAGAGTAGGATCATTCGTATATTTGAAATTAATATTTTTAACTTCTGTTTTCTCTGTACACATTCTTAATGGATGTCTCTTTTTTTCTTAGTTGTCAAAAATTTTCTAAAAAATATATATTTAATTTTACGTGAAGTATTAAAATCATACTCAGTTTTGTTAAGATTTTAAAACATAAAATTACAAATTAAGCACATATTTCAGAAATATTTTGATAACTAAGAAAAAAAAAAGGTACAGAAAACAGAAGTTAAAAATATTAATTTCCTGAGGAGATATTTTAAATATACGAATGCATCCTACACCCATAGGATTAACATTAGCGAGGGGAATCAGAAAGTTCACTGAGGGGGGGTCTTAAATAAAAAATATCAAATCAACAATACTTAAAATAGTGGTGTTGCAGTTATAATGAGTCAACTGCAAGCAGCATAAAAATGCATGTTTAAGAGTAAGATTGTAGAATACACTATAAAAGTGCAAAAATAAAATCTGTAATAACTAATTCATCATAGTAACTTTAAAGCATTACAAAAAGGCACAAATAACCATATGTTACAATTTCCAGATATTTTCATGTCAGCATGAAGAAAGCGAAATTTTCGTAGGAAATTTCTTTTGCAACACCACTCTGATACATTAGTCATTATTTTACTAAAATGGATATGGGGGAAAAAAATCACACTAAATGATATTGTTATGGCCTGCCTTAACATTGATTCAAGTGCACCTGCTTGATGCATTCTATCATACTTTTTGTTTTGCCATTTGGCATGGCAATAGTCAGTCTCATTATCATTGTTATCGCACATAGTCACCTTCCTTATTTAGCTAATTCATTAGTTAATATGGCAATAAGGGCCTAGCGTTTTGAATTGCACATATTTCAGAAATATTTTGATAACTAAAAAAAAAAGGTACAGAAAACAGAAGTTAAAAATATTAATTTCCTGAGGAGATATTTTAAATATACGAATGCATCTTACATCCATAGGATTAACATTAGCGAGGTGAATCAGAAATTTCACTGATGAGGAGTCTTAAATAAAAAATATCAAAACAACAATATTTAAAATTATAGTCAGATTTTACTTTTAAATGATTAAATTAGTGAAAGGTTCATTTTGGAGATGGAAAAAGTCTATATTTAAGACAAAGAATTTTGTGAAGGGTCCTGTTTTAAGGTAAAAAATTTTGTTAGTAATAATTCATAGACTATTAATGCAAGCATAATATCAGGAGTCTGTCTAGACTTTTCTTCAAGGGTCCTATTTTTGTAAAATTGTGAATAGCTTTTTACATTTGTGAAAAATCTAGTCATAATTTTGTGAATTTGAAGTGATCGTTACATTCAGGTTCTTGTTTATACATTTAAAAAAAAAGATGTGTATGCAAAATGCATATATTTTCATTATATATATGTAAACATGACAGTCAGATTTCACTTTTAAATGATTAAATTAGTGAAAGGTTCATTTTGGAGATGGAAAAAAAAATCTACATTTAAGACAAAGAATTTTGTGAAGGGCTCTGTTTTAAAGTGAAAAATTTTGTAAAGGGTCCTGTTTAGAGATGAAAAATTTTGTGAAAGGTCCTTTAAAGGACCCAGTTTCTTTCTAAAAAGATCCCTGAATATGGATTATGTTTCTTCTTTAAGTAGTTCTGTTTGCAAATTATTACTTTTGAAATGCATCTAATGTTAATACTTCTAAATTAGATATTCAAGTATAAAATTTAAATTGCCTGATATACCATTACCTAAGTTTTCTGGAAATTATCAAGATTGTTACACATTTAAGGATCATTTTAAAACTTTAAATGATTTAAATGATAAATTACGTAGTACATAAAAGTAATACATAGAAACTATGCTATATACAATTCATGCTTAATCACATCCTTAATCTATCCTTGTATTAGATGTTGTTACAGTTGATGACTCTCATTAATTGCTTTTTAAACCATTGGAAGATAATTTTCAAAATAAACAATTTACTGTTAACAGTCACATGTATGAAATTTTATCGATGGAACTGTCAATACAGGATGCAACTAAAAGTCTAAGAGCTGTAGTTGACAGATGACAAAAACATATGTGAGCTTTTAAAACTATAGGTTTAGAACTTAATCAGTTTTCAAATTATGTTGATAAACATTATTCTTAAAAAATTAGACAAAGAAACAAAAAAGCCCTTTCAGTTATCACTAACCCCAACAGAATCACCAGAATGGGATGAATTTTCTACAAAAAACGTTGCTTAGTATTAGAGAATTTGTAGGGTAATCTAAATATGAAAGCTAACCTTTTTCGTGTGAAAGGAATAAGAAAACAAAAGATTTGATCATAAGGAATAATTCCAATACCAGGGTTCCTACACAATTCTGGCAAAAAAATTCCCTGACTTTTCCAAGTTTTCTCTGACATTTTTACAAAAATTTCCCTGACCTTTCTCGATAAAAATTTAGCTTATATATTGTTGTAAAACACTCTGCAATGGACACCTCCCAGTTACAGACAGTTGCTAATTTCCATAAAAATGCATTACTTTAATAGGCATGTCCTTTTACATTGATCTATCTAAATTATATTTTAGTTAGTTAGTTAAAAAAACTACTAACATGCTGTCAAGTGTCAACACATACAGCTTTATGCTTTACAATAAATAAATAAATAATTATACTAATAATGACATATTGACTATATTTGTTGTAAGCAAATTAAGTGAATACAGAAGGAAAATCATAGTTCTAAGAAATACAAAGAGGCACTCTCAGCTTTTGTTTTTTTAAAAAAAACAAATTTTGGTATTATTTAGCCAAAGCAAATGTCTCTCTTTATGCAAATGTCTTACCTTATTAAAGTAATAACAGAGATTTACTTTAATAAAGTAAATCTGATTTATTTTAATAAAGTAATAATGGGGAGACATTTCTTTGGATCTTTTTTTAACACAAGATCTGAGTGTGCATTCTATGTATTGATTAGAACTATTATTTAATTTACCAAAGAGAGTAGAAAAAAAAAAAACAGGGTTTGTACACATTTCTTTAGTTGATAAAAATAAAGGATTTTTATTTTAAGGGCTTCAAGGACCAAAAGCAGAAAAAAAAGGACCTATAAATTTAATTAACTAATGAATCATAATATGCATTTTTGAATACAGGGTACTTTAATTATTTTTGTATTTTTATTTCTAACTATCTATTCTAATTTTTTTTTTCTGATAATTTTTAATATTTTAAGTTAAAAAAAATTTGGAGGGGGAAGATCTGTTTTGCATAACTACCTTAAAAATATTTTATTTCACTTGAGATTACTCTAGGCATATTTAACGAGGTGTAATTTTTAAAGTCCGTCGTGCTATTTTTTAGGCTCGGCATGTGGCATAATTTTTTAAATGCATCAACAATTTTCTGAGGACGTCGCACCGATTTTCCTGGAGCCAAGGGTGATCCTGTTTTATAAGTTCCGTTAATTTAAAGTGTTCAGTTCCAAAAATTTTTAAAAATGTACCATCAGTCTAAAAATTCGGACTTTTTTTTTAATAACCCTCTTAATGGATATTAATTATGAGAGAATCATGTTTATGTGAATATTTACATGCCAAATTTCGTTCCTCAGAAGCAAGGGCACCATTTTCTGTGAGGGGCAGCATTTTTAATAAAGTGCAGGATTGAGTGAATTGCACATAAAATAGGAAAATCCTGCATAATAGAAAATGCTGTGTGGTATTTTTCTTCCCTTAAATTATTTCACAGGCATGTGATTCTTCCATGATTATTTTTTAATTTTTGTGAAAGTCAGCGATTTTTTTTCTATCGCAGAATTTCGGAAAATCAATTCGTGAACCAGTTGCAGAAAAAATCAAGAATTTCTTCAAATGATTGTGGAAAAATATTGTTTTGTCAAAGATCTCAGAAACAAATAGCGATTTTCTTGAATCGGTTGCGGGGAAAAAAAATCACAAATTTCAACAATCGATTGCGAAAAAAAAATGCGAATTTTGTTAAATGGTCCCACAACCAAAATTGCGAATTTTGTCAATCAGTTGCAGAAAACAAAATCCCGAATTTCGATAAAAAAATCAAGGAAAAATATCACAAATTTCCTCAAAAGATCGTGGAAACAAACACTTGAGAATTAAGTTTTAATAATTCGTGAAGATTCCTTACAATTTCAAATGAAGCCACCAAAGAAAGAAGGTTCGCTTCCAAAGTGGAATCAGATCTTTATTTGTACCTGGGAAATTCAGCTCGAAAGCAAACAATCAAAGTCATCCAGCAGTGAGGCTTTGTGGCAAAGTTTTACCACCATTAATGGACTCTGATTGGTCACTAGTGAGGTGAGCATCGCAGTGGAACAGCTAAGTTTTGTAGCAGAGCATACATGCACAGAACGCTATTCAAACGTGATGTGATCGTGATATGAAAAATCAGAACTTTTTTGCGGATGAACATATTTGGAACTCGGGAGAATCTTAAGACATGATAGCGCATAGGGAAAAAAAAAATCCCTGAGTTTTCCAGGTTTTAGAAAAAAATTGTAATTTTCCCTGAGTTTTCCATGACTTTTGGAGCACTTGTACTTTTTCCTGACAATTCCCTGTTTTCCAGGTTTTCCAGTCGCATAGGAACCCTGCAATACAGAAAATAAGCATGTTCTTTGCCAACCTAATCATTCTATTTCTAAATGTAATATGTTCCTAAAATTGAATGAATTGATATATTCTACAACAAAATTTTTTTTAATTTTTGACTTAATTGTCTAAGTTCAAAACATAAAGTCGCTAAATATTTATCAAACTCACATTGCTTTTTTTGCTCAGAAAGGCATAGCAGCTTGCTTTGTCATAGAAATTCATCATTGCTGAATGAAAATAATCAAGCATATTTCATTCAAAACGTAAATAAAAAAGAAAATAGTGCTCCTGATGAAATAAAGAGTCAATTGAAAATGGAAAGTAAAAATGTATTCGCTGAAAGTATCAATAATTTTGTAATAAAATGTATTTATTGGGAGTAAATGAAAGTAAGGTTCTATTAACAACATGCATTATATATGTAGAAAATTCTCAGGGTGTAAAAATTCCTGCTCGTGGGATTCTAGACAATGGATTGCAGGTATCTTTAATGACCCGTACACCAGCAGAATTATTAAGATTAAGAAAAAATAGAGTTTTGGTTTCTGGAATTAAGGCTGCTCGTCAGTAAATTTCCTGATTCCCCACGCTAATGTTATACTTTTGGGCGTAGGATGCATTCGTATTTTTAAAATATCTCCTCGGAAAATTAATATTTTTAACTTCTGTTTTCTTTGTATTGTTCTTAAGGAATGTCTCTTTTTTTCTTAGTTGTCATTTTTTTTCTAAAATATATACTTAATTTTATATGAAATGTTAAAATCGTATTCAGTTTCGTTAAGATTTTAACACATAAAAATATAAATTAAGCACATAGTTTAGAAATATTTTGATAACTAAGAAAAAAAAAGAGACATTCTTTAAGAACAGTACACAGGAAACAGAAGTTAAAAATGTTAATTTCCCGAGGAGATATTTAAAAAATATGAATGCATCCTACGCCCATTGGATTAACATTAGCGAGGGGAATCGGGAAGTTTACTGACAAGCAGCCTTAATGCGAAGATGATTTTGAGTATGAAATCAAAAGTGTAAATGATTATTTCGAACAAAAATGGTTCCTTTCGAAGATCTGTTCAATTCTTAATTGGATTCTTAGTTGATTTAAAATATCTGATTAAATTCGTCTTAATTATATTTCTTAATTACACCAAATATAACTAAATGGGTACCTTCTAGTAATATAAATATTGCTAAAAGGATGTTGCCAGAAAATATGTAGAATTAGCTGATCCCAGTTTTGGAAAACCAGTTAAAATTAACATTTTGATTAGAGCTGAATATGTTTATTTACTTTTAGAAGCAGATAAGTATAAAATCTTGCAATTAATATTTCAGAAAGCTGTTTTTGGTTATACTGCTTAAAAATTAGAAAAAAACAAGAGGGTAAGTGTAATGAGATTGCACAAAGGGTTTAATTTAATATTCCTTTCAAAATACTTTCTCTTTTAATTAATAAATCCAAATCATTAATTTATAATTATTAAATCTTTTTTTGAATGATAAAATAAAAATTATTAATTCTTAGTTTGCTCAGTAAAATTTTTGGTGAAAAACAATGGAACTGCAAAACATTAGTTTAATAGAAGAATGTTTAATAATTTAAAAGTGAGATGGCAGCAGTACTCATTAATGAGAATTAATGATTTAAAAAGGAAATTTAAAATTTTTGAATTAAAAAAAATGATTGATAAAATATTTTTCAACAACTTTTGGCTTTAAAATTACAAAAATTCTGTAAAATTGAATCTCTTAGATAATGATATCTATTCCAGGGAAAATTTTTCAAACTTTGACAGCGAGCTTTGATCCAGGCACCTTTTGTCCTACACAAAACTGACATGTGCATATTTAAATTTCTATACGATTTCATTTCATGTTAATTTGCATTTTACTATTCCAGGGTGGACAGCATAAGAACTTTTTCATTTTCTGACCTTTTGCACATCATTTAACTCCACTTTCCTATTTGCCTGTTTTAAAATTTTTTTATTATTTTTAATATACAAACAACACACCTTTCAGTAAACTAAATTCATCCATTACACAATTCAATTTTAAATTTTGATCGATTAGCATAAAAAAGAAAATAAGTATAAAAATATAAATAGTTTTTCTTAAAAACACACACTTTCTAATTATACACTTTCAATCTTTATCTTGAAAATCATGCCTAATTTCACTAAAATCTGTTACAATACATTAAGTTGCCATGGGCATCAAACTCAATTCTGAAAAATTGACTGTCTTTTTGTTGCGCTTGGTAGAAAACGTGAGCTTTTGAAAGTATTAAGAAAATTATAATTTTTGCTGTTTTTTTTTTTTAAGTTATGGCAACAGTGAAGAAAAAAATTAAAAATTGAAACTATAGTTTGTAGAATTTCTAAATTTATTTCTCAACGTAGATTCAAAATTTAATTAATATTAAACCATTAATTGATTAAAGCATATTTAAAAAATATATATATAACATTCTTCAGCTTTTATTCATATTTTCTATGCTTAGTATTTAAATTATTTCGTTGTAGCAGCTTTCAATATTAGCCTCTTTTGGCGAGCATGGTTTGGCATATAATTAAATCTATTATTGTTGTAATTTGAATACAATTGTATCCATAACGAATATTTGGCGATTTATCACCACTGGCAGGCTAACGGAAAAATGTCTGAAAATTAAGGTATTAATTTATAACTAAGTTCTAAAAATATTAAAATGTTGTATTGTTATCAGAAATACACCTTTGTACATAATTTTTATAATTCTACTATACCAGGAAGTGGGCTAAAAATTGATTACAAAATTCCATCTTTACATACAAAAATCAAGCTGACTTAAGCCTGTTCTCAAATCAAAACTAGCTACTTTGACATTTAAAAAAATTTATTTTTGCTTGGAAGCGCATGGAATTGGCAGGTATTGTTATACAGAAACTATGTCATTGAGACTCATTTTTCATTTTTTGGTAAAGGCAGAAGATCTTTCAGAAAATATTGTCAAAGTCGACATTTTGAACTGAATTCTCCCCACACCAACAACAGCAAGGGGGGGAAAATGCATTATAATGTGACACAAATCACTTATAACTCGATAAGTAATTTATTTATAAAAAAAAAAAAAAACTCATTTCAATTCCAAATTGCTTTAATAGTCAGGCATGCCGATTTTATCCCTTTGCATTTAAAAATGTGTCTGAAATTGTGTTAGAAACTTTCATTTTGTTGAACAGGTCATTTGAGAACTACCTTAAATAAAAAGGTGTAATATAAATGTTGGATCAAGCATTTTTCTTTAAAGCATCACCCTTTATAAGTTTTGTAAAATTTGCAAGAGACGTTTCTTTCTCTACGATGAAATCGTACAATTTCAAAATTGTATTTAAATTTTCAGGTTTTAATTAAATTTCCTGACTTTTCCAGATTTTTCTTGACTTCCAGGTTCACTGTATTCTTTAATTTAGTTTTTCAACAATCAACATGTAGCTAATTGCCAGCGTTACAGAAATTTCATTAAGTAACATCTTCGAAACTAAATTTTGAGTCATTCATTATGGCATTCCTAGATTTTTACAATTAATTGGTGTTTCTTTTCAATTTGCAACTCATCGATACTATTTTTAGAGGTGTAGATTTGAAATACAAATACACAGTAAAAGTTAAATATTATTTCAAAACATTTTTGCAAGGAATATTTTGAATTAATTTAAGTGGTTATGCATTCTTAAATGACAATCATGGACTGGACTTTTTAGAGCACAAAGTCTTAACAAATGACAAATTCTGCCAAAAAGGGACAAAATAATATAACTGAGATGCAATGGCTTTCTAAAACATGACAAAGGAAAAAAAAAAGAAAAGAAAAAAGGAAAATTATTAGGGAAAAAAACATTTTTTAATTTAGATGAAAAATTAAAATTAAATCTTATACATTTTTAAAAGACAAAAATGCCTCATGGTAGATTGAAAGAAAATAAATTAAATAATAGTAACTTTTAAATTAGATTTTATCGGATTCTTCTTTAAGTGCCAACAACCTTTTCGAAAACACTCATACCAACTAATTAATTTATGGAATAAAATATTGAAAATTTTGACCTTTTTCTTTCCTTTTTCCCCACCTCTGTCAAAAAAAAAGCTTTTTTTTTTTTCCTAGCAAAAATATATAAAGAATTTTTTTTCTACTAGATAAAAACTTGTAACAGAACATTAAAAGGAAATTTGTTTTCCAATAAATATTATAATTTGATATTACATTTCTGAATATGTATTTATTATTGTAATTAATTCAAATATTTAAAATGTATTACATGTTCTAAAATTTAAATAAAAAGGAAACATTTTGTTAGTTATAACAATAACTTACAGCCAAAAAGGTATAGAAGGAGAAATATATACATAAAATGTTCTTATGTAAATATACTTACAGAAGGATAAAAAATATACAGATCAAATGTTCAATAAAAATCAATCAATTAGATAAAGTTGTAATCAAATAAATAAATCGATAATTAAAATCAATTAAATAAAATCAATTATCTAAGTTTTGTATCTTGAAAGTTAAAAGGATTAAACAATCAGGGATTGAAAAAAAATCCTCTGTAATTTTCTATGGCATAAAAGTCTTTATGAATGAACAATTCTACAATTGAAACATGTACAACAGCAGGGGGTCTGTGTAGACTTTTTTTCACAGGGTCCTGTTTTTGCAAAATTGTGAAAAATCATATATATACTATTTCTCCTGTCAACATCCTTTTTCTCAGAAAATACGAAACGCAGAACGACGAATGAGATACCATATGAAAGGATTTGGAACAGGCTTCTGACATAGCACACTTACATTTTCCTAAAACATGTTTTTTGATTAAAATTTGCTGATAATTAAAAATTAAATCGACATTGTTTTCGTAAAAGAAATGAAAGGTTTTCCTCAAATTACTGTTGCCAAAAAAGTAAAATACTACATTATATGATGCTCAGATTATATAAAACACCACATGGGTATATTTTATATTTATGATTAAAAAGCAAAATTGAAATGTTTAGATTTATATTTCTATGTCCCATGTTTTTCCCGAAGCGGACGACGTCATCCTCTAATGCAGTTAAAATACGATTGTTAATTTTTTTTTCTCGCGCGTGCCTTTTGCAATCTTGAATCAATTTTTACTCTAACTTTGATGGAATAAATTATATGATATTCTGGCTTGACTAAACACTAAATGTTGCTGCAGATATTTTTATCCTTAATTTTTCTTTAAAAGTTTAAACCTGCATCTAATAAAATTACATATTGATAAAAAATATTAGATTGCAGTGCGAAATCCTCGCACGGGCCCACTGGTCTAGTCATAATTTTGTGAATTTGAAATTATCGCTATATTCAGTTTCTTGTTCATAGATTTTTAACATGATCCTTTATATATGTAAAAGCTAGATATAATAGGTTCTTTGGTGACTTTAGCTATTTTGTGACATGTCAGATTTTACTTTTAAATGGTTAAATTTGTGAAAGGTTCAGTTTGGAGATGAAAAAGGTCTGTTTTTAAAACAAAGAATTTTCTGGAGTGTCCTGTTTTAAGGTGAAAAGTTTTGTGAAAGGTGCTGTTTTGAGATGAAAAACTTTGTGAAGGATCCTTTAAAGGACCCAGTTTCTTCCTAAACAGATCACTGAACACTGAACAGGGATGATAACCTTTTGAGAAAATAGCATTTGAAAAAGTAAATTAAATCACCTCCAAATTTACAGTTAAAAAACGAAGAGAATGTAAATATCTAATATTATATTAAAGATTTTACAGCACTAAAATCATATCTTCTTGTTTTTAGGGTCAGAAAACACTGATAAAAAACACACATTAATAAAATTCCAAGTATCATAACTTGGTGTCTTGGTCATAGAATTTTTTTTTTTTTTCACTAGTTAAAGTATAAACATATTTTTTCTTCTATATATTACTTATAGCATCAAGTGACTAAAAAATTTCAGCTTTGTAATATTTCAAAATAGGGTGGTCCAAAATTATTGAGCACTTTTCATGTTTGAAATAAAAACAGAACAAAATGAGGTACGTACATGTTTACTGTTTTCTTGGAAAGACAATTTAAAACAGTTTTACACAACAGCATTTTAAACATATGAACAAAAATGAACAATAACTTCAAAATAGAGTGGTCCAAAATTATTAAGCGCTTTTCATGTTTGAAATAAAAACAGAACAAAATGAGGTACGTACATGTTTACTGTTTTCTTGGAAAGACAATTTAAAACAGTTTTACACAACAGCATTTTAAACATATGAACAAAAATGAACAATAACTTCAAAATAGAGTGGTCCAAAATTATTAAGCGCTTTTCATGTTTGAAATAAAAACAGAACAAAATGAGGTACGTACATGTTTACTGTTTTCTTGGAAAGACAATTTAAAACAGTTTTACACAACAGCATTTTAAACATATGAACAAAAATGAACAATAACTTCAAAATAGAGTGGTCCAAAATTATTAAGCGCTTTTCATGTTTGAAATAAAAACAGAACAAAATGAGGTACGTACATGTTTACTGTTTTCTTGGAAAGACAATTTAAAACAGTTTTACACAACAGCATTTTAAACATATGAACAAAAATGAACAATAACTTCAAAATAGAGTGGTCCAAAATTATTAAGCGCTTTTCATGTTTGAAATAAAAACAGAACAAAATGAGGTATGTACATGTTTACTGTTTTCTTGGAAACACAATTTAAAACAGTTTTACACAACAGCATTTTAAACATATGAACAAAAATGAACAATAACTTCAAAATAGAGTGGTCCAAAATTATTAAGCGCTTTTCATGTTTGAAATAAAAACAGAACAAAATGAGGTACGTACATGTTTAGTGTTTTCTTGGAAAGACAATTTAAAACAGTTTTACACAACAGCATTTTAAACATATGAACAAAAATGAACAATAACTTCAAAATAGAGTGGTCCAAAATTATTAAGCGCTTTTCATGTTTGAAATAAAAACAGAACAAAATGAGGTACGTACATGTTTACTGTTTTCTTGGAAAGACAATTTAAAACAGTTTTACACAACAGCATTTTAAACATATGAACAAAAATGAACAATAACTTCAAAATAGAGTGGTCCAAAATTATTAAGCGCTTTTCATGTTTGAAATAAAAACAGAACAAAATGAGGTACGTACATGTTTACTGTTTTCTTGGAAAGACAATTTAAAACAGTTTTACACAACAGCATTTTAAACATATGAACAAAAATGAACAATAACTTCAAAATAGAGTGGTCCAAAATTATTAAGCGCTTTTCATGTTTGAAATAAAAACAGAACAAAATGAGGTATGTACATGTTTACTGTTTTCTTGGAAACACAATTTAAAACAGTTTTACACGAAAGCATTTTAAACATATGAACAAAAATGTACAATAACTTCTTTCAAGTTATCCATTATTCTGGAAAGTATTCTTTATCTTTTGAAACCTGAGAAACCAATAAACTTTTCAAGATTTAATGAAGCATTTATAAAATCAAAGTTTCTTTTGCTGCCACTGATTTTCAGAAATCTTTTTGAATAGTTTTTATAGTGCTATAATAATAATTGCCATCTACCGACTTATGTGAAACTTATTTAATGTATAAAATGTTATTATGTAAAACTGTTTTAAATTGTCTTTCCAAGAAAACAATAATCATGTATGCACCGCATTTTCTTCTTCTTTTTTTTTTCTCTGTCAAACATGAAATGCACTCAATAGTTTTGGACCGCCCTGTATATCTATTTTGACGTGAATAACTTTGGAGTAGATGTAATAGAGAAGATGTAAAACATTTTTCTGAGCTGCAACTATACCTATAAAACTAACAGTTTATTAGGAAATGAGGAGAAGGGATATAAACAAAATATAATAGATTAAATAAAAATTTAAGAAAAAGTATAAGTACTTGTAATGTTAACAATCATTAACATTCATTTTGAATTTTCTTTTCCGGCTGAGCGATATAAGCAATTCGAAAAAAAAAAAAATAATAATACAAAATGTCTGGTGCCACCATCTACTGGTGAAAATCATAAGTTCTATCATTTGTAAATAGCCATTGTAATATTTGTGCTACATTAAAGTATTTTGGTGTGGATAATATTTATAATACTTTGATGTAAAAATTTCAATGACAAACTTTAAAAAAAAATATTGTCTGAGCAAGTATTTTCAAACATTTTTGTTAAATTAAATTTTCCATGCAGTACTACACGGCACGAAATTTCTGGAGACCAGAAATTTAAGACTGGCAACCAACTCAAAGCAACATTTTACTTACTTTTGGCAAAAAAAAAAAAAAAAAAAAAAAGAAGGTAATTACCACATTACCTATACCTTCCCTTTTTCTACTTTCTGCAAAAAAGCATATTTACCACTTCTTAACCTGTAATTTAGCCTATGATTACCAAAACATAGGAGATTTTATTTCTAAATATATTAGAACAAAAATGAAATAAATATATATATTTTTTAAATAATAATAATTAAATGTACATGTAAAATAATACAGCATTGAAATCATAATACATTTCATTTTAATATAAGAAACATTTTTGTTCTAATATATTTAGAAATAGAATCTCCTATGTTTTGGTAATCATAGGCTAAATTACGGTTAAGAAGTGATAAATATGCTTTTATTTAAATATGATTCTATTTCTTAATTATTTTGAATATCTTTATTGATTCACAGTTAAAAGTAGAAGTTGTGTAAGGTTAAACTTTTTCTAAAATATTTGGTTTGGCCAAATATCAAAATATGCGGCGAAAACGAATTTCAGCAGACTGAATATTTTTATATTCCGCCTAACTCAATATTTGGTACTATGCAATTACACCATAGATACCGAATATTCAGTGCATTCCTTCTTAAAATGAATGAAGATAGCACAAAAGCAACCTTTATGTTGCTTTTACACCTTTATGTTGACCTAGATTATTTCTAAATCTTGAATGAACTATAGAGGTTTGTGGATTAGAGCAACTCTGCTGTAAAATAAATTGCTTTGAAAATTTCACAAGCAGATATGGAAAACATTATGACTTTAAGTTTACATGTGGTACAAATTAGCCCAATAGCCATTTTAAAGACACTCACTATATAAAATTAAATTGTTAGCCTTTTTTTCTTTTTTTGGAAGTCTGCATTTTTAAGTCTTTGATTTATGATTTTTTATTTGAATATATTTTCAATTCAAATGATGTGTATGCCATTCATATATCAATAAAAAAAGCAGCTTTATTTTCCAGGAGATAAAGTGTTTTTTAAAGCTGTTCTCAAATCCAAAAGAGCTCATTTCTGACACATTTCTGAATTCATTTTTATTTGTAAATTCATGAATAATAATGAAATTGGAAAAATAATGGAAACATGGAAAAATAATGAAATTGGCAGGTGTTCTTATTCAATACTATGTAATAGAAAGACGTTTTCCATTTTTTGAAAAAGCAGAAGATCTTTGAGAAAATACTATCAAAGTAGATGTTTTGAACCAAATTTTGCCACAGCATGGAAAAAGGAAAAATGTGTTGTCACGTGACACGAATCGCTCATAACTCAATAAGTAATTTATTTATCAAAAAATAGAAAACTCATTTCGATTCCAAATCGCTTCAACAGTCAGGCCTGCCAATTTTACACCCTTGCGTTTAAAAATGAATCAGAAAATGTGTCAGAAAGTTTTGCGTTGTTGAGCAGGTCATTTGAGAAAAGTTGAGTAGGTCACTTCCAAGTTATGATATCTTTGAGATGCTAATGCTTTTCCATTTAGAGTACATATATTCTGTTTGAATTATACTATTACCAATTAAAATTTTAACATTTACACACATTTTAAACCCTAGCAAAATATAAACAATATGAAGAATTTGCTTGTACATGGAAAATCTTCATATATATATATATTTACTTTGTAAGGGGAATGGAATTTTACAAAAAGACCCATTTTGGGCACAACTTTTGTGTGAATCCACCTCAGATATAAAAATATTGCTCAACTTACATCATAAGAATACAAACTTAATGCAATATTTCATTAGATATATTTCTGATTAACAGATACTTACCCATTGAAAACTTTACTCAGAAGCAGACTCAAATCAACTGTAAATTCAGCAGGGAAAACTTTGAAATTGACATGTGATTAATTCTATTTCTGTTCTTCTGTAAACAACAAACAAACAAAAAATTATTATTAAGATTAGCATTTATATTACAGGATATAATAAGGAATATCACAAAAAATGTAAATTATATCCATACTACTGATAAAGCATGATGCATTTTTTAAAAATTAGATGTCTGTAACACTAACTTGCTTTTACAGGACTCCCAAATGGTCTGCTTTTTGAATACCAGTATTTTTTAAGAAAAAAATTCATGGTAGGTTTCTACCACATGTTCAATAGAAATAATCTATAGAGTTGGTTTCTACAAAATTTGCAAGAAAAATCTAAAAAGAAAAATTTTCTTAGAAAATACTGATATCCAAAAAGCGAACCATTCAGGAGCCTTGCTTGTATAGAAAACTACAAGGTTGGGAAATTATATAAAACTATTGGCCACTGACAAGTGGATTTTCTTATGAGGAGTGAATTTTTATGCAGCCTTTTAAAAACTGCTGACTGCAGAAAATACACCAAAATCTTTATTTATTTTCATTTGTCGGCCATAGTTTGCATTTCTCCTAATTGCTGCAATATAAACACAGCACCAAGTTCTGCCTACACTAAACTTCTCTCTTCTTTTTTTTTTTCTCCCTCTTAATATAATTTTTAATTTTATACTGATGTTACTATGAAAATGCATTGTAGTAAAGAATATTTACTGTTGTGTAAATTTTGTCACAACAATTTTTGACTGTATGTTGCATTTTGCTGGCTAGGGAAACAAATTCTTGGCTGGTAAGATTTGTTGAAAATTTTCCACCTCTGGAAAAGTAACTATTGTTTAGTGTCAACAGGTATTTTAATAATTAGCATAAACTAAGATTAGCCTTATAGATATAATTTTCTTTTCTTTAATATTCCTTTCACTCTATGTGATTAAAATAACAATACATACAATACACACTCTCAAACCTGCATAGTTTAAGACCAGAGATTTTAGAGATAGGTTACAACTAAAAAAAAGAGGGGGGGGGGGGGGTGAACCTTTTCAATAATTTATATTTTTTACAGTAAACATTATTTTTTTTAATGAAAAATGTTTAAATGCAAATAAAGAAAGTTTCTCAGAAATTCAGTGATATTCATCCAGGAATATATTTAAAAAAACCTGTCTTTCAATTCATGTGAGCACTACATTGATAAAAGTTTTTGCTATGCTACATTGGATTTGGTCCCCTAAGCACATATTAAGTGGAAGCCCCTGATCTAAACCAACTTAATGTTTCTTTCATCACAAAATGAACTTTAGACTACAATACACAGAGCAGGTTGCAAAAACTGTTAAATATTTGTTATTTTTAAATAATGTGACTGATAAATGATTAAGGATGTTTGGCATTTAGCAATACAATAAATGGCCTGCTGTACATTACTACCAATATCAACCCTTTTTCTATGCACATACAAAGCACACAACAATGAACGAGGTATCATATGAGGGGGTTAGAATAACAGTGGAGTAAGTCAAAAATTTGAAAAATTTAGATAATCATATTTTTACTGAACATATATTAATTTCTGTTCAGTGTGACAGTCAAATAAGTCATAGTTCACTTAGGAAGTTGCTAGAGGGCAAAACAAGTTGGACCATTTAATGCAATACAAGTTTCACAAAACCCTTCATTTCTAAAATCACTAAATATTATTGACTTATTCCACTGTCATTCTAACTCACTCATATAGAAGATTTCTGAACTCATATTTCGTTAAAATACATTGTTTGATTTGAAAAAGATAGTTAATTAAAAACTGATGAAAACATATATCAGCAGACAATCTCAAAGATTGCAGTGTGAAAAGCTCACACAGATTTACTGGGCATTATATTTTGATTACTGAAGTTAATACTACTTTATTATGACATATAGTGAATTAATTATAATTAAATCTATTAGTTGACCCTCTCTTTATACACATTTTTGTTCTTTATCTTACAAACACTGTATCAGATTTTTTTACTTAGGTTGGCAAAATACAGCATAAATCAACAAAGTCTAAGATTCCATAACTGGTATCCATGCTGAATTGACACAAATCACAATTACATATAAAATGCCTACATTTTATATGTAAATCTTGGAAAATTGTGAATCATGTCCAATGCACTTTCCAATACCAAGTCAACAATTGCTCATAGATATTTATCTAGAGATAAGACTCAGAAAATAACGAAAAAAAAAAAAAAAAAAAGGAAAGTATGCATGAAGTAAAATTTGTGATATTTTTCGCAACATGTACACATGAATTCTGTAAACTATATTATATTGAATACAAAATATATTGACAAACTAGTTACTTTAAAAACACAGTCTTATAAGATTTTCTGTAATAAATATACTGCATACAAGTGATGTTTACTCATGCACACACAACAAAAATTAAACCATTTAAAAATATTTACTTAATAAACCTTTGCATGAATATTATAAATATATGTCAAAACTGAATATATATATTTTTTTCTTTTATAGAACTCAGGTTCATTCAAAATAGAATTTAAAATATTTTATTAGTAAAAAAGTTTAAAATTAATTGCATCTTTATGCAAATTTAATTGAAAAATTACAAATAAAAATCAGTTTAATTCTAAAATTCAATGTTTTCATTTTAAAGTTAAGTAATATACAATAACTATAAAAATTGATCTTTTTTTTTTCTCTCTTTGTATTTGTATGTAGAAACATCTCATTGTTGGTTCAGGTTTGGACTTTTTTTCTTCATTTTAATCACAGGGCTAATGATGGTGAACTATCATACACCATTGACTCCAAAGATCCAATTCTAATGAATGTGACTCATTCTCATCTAAAGTCTTGTGTGGTCCTGAATTTTTACTGTGCCATTGCCTATACCAATTGAGACACACATTAACAGGCTTTTGTTTTTTATTTTCAGAAAAAGATCACAGATTAACAAAAAACAAGAAAGAAAAATCATGTATCAAGCATAGATTATGAAACACTTTCCAACATATTCAAAATACTGTAACAAAAATTCACTGTTGAACAAGGTGAAAGATGATATCTAAGTAAACAACTTAGAAAACATATAACACATTCGAAAACCAAATTATCATTTATAGTTGGGAAATAATATGAATTCTTTTATGCAGCCTTGTATGTGATCTATACATTTGTATATACATACTACATAATATGATAAAATTTAGTCCAGTTAAAAAACGCATAACACAATTGAAAATTCTCCATCAGCAATTTCTGCCAAGAGATGGAAATGTACTTGGAATTCTTTGGTGCATCCCTTTATATATGATCTATAGAATTTATACAAATCAAGTAATATGTAAAAAATTATGTACATTTAAAAAAACATACAACGGAAAACACACTTTGAGCAGTGTTAGTTCATAGACGGAATAGATGAGTTCAGACTTTTTTTTAAACCAGAGCCCAACAAACTGAAATTCAAGCTTGAAAAATTTTGTGTCATCAGAACCCGAGCCGAGGTGTCTGAGATGGCACTGTGTGTGCTGCGTTTTTTTTGTTTTTTTACAAAGCCTGATTCTAAGAGTGATTCACGACATGTGATGTCACAAAGGACATTCAACTTATTGAAAATTTTTACCTATTTTGTTCATTTGTATGGATTGTTTACAAAAGTTGTTGTGATATTTTATAATTAATAATATTTTTCAGCGTATTTAGATTATAACACTATAATAACTATCGATTATAATATTTTTTGGTGTATTTAGATTATAAAGCTAAAATAACTAGATATTATAACTATTACAGTAAGTGTAGTTATATCTAGAAAATAATGGGAAAGAAATGTTGTGCTCTTTATTGCAAATTTAACTATGATACTGAAAAACAGTATACCAGTCTTCAAATTGCTAACTGATAATAAAAAGAAGAAATTGCGGTAAAGAAAATTACATCATGATAATTTTACTTCTATTTCAATGGCAGTGGTCTGCATTAAACATGTTAATGAATGTTTTATAACTTGTAGAGATAGAATTAAATGAAATGACATGAACTTGACGTTCTGAGAAAAAAAATAACCCATACGATGAATGCCTATCCTACTGTTAATGAAAATATTCTGGCATATTTAAATGAACGTTTGCTTCTAAAATGAAACGAGCCAAATGACTATTGGGAAAAAATAAAACAAGCAGACAGTAAACAGTTTATGAAATGGTACAACAATGACATTATAACATCTTTTGAAGATTTTATAGATAAATATGTAAATTTATTCTGTGGTGCTGATAAATTTATTTTATCTTTCATTTAATTCTTAACAGTAAAGTTTTGATATAACATCCTCTATCTTATTTAAGAAAATTAACTCATTTAGGAGATCTCATTTGTGATCAGGCTTAATTTCAAAGAAAAAAAGTACCGGAGCCCTAATATTCTGCAGTACTAACACCCGTAGCGTACCCTGCTCCCTTCGCCATCACTCCAATCTGTATATTTATATTTCATACATTATTTTCAAAATTTAAAGCATTGATTTTTTATTGCAAAATAAAAATGTTAAATACATCTATCTGCATATACTTAGCTATCAACTATTCCACTTTTTAGTAATTACTATTTCCAAATAGAAACATTTGCCTAATCTTAATGTTAATTAATCGCAGAATTCTGCAATTCAATAAGCTCAGGATTATGATTCGGAAATAGTGTTAACAAAAAAATTGAATGGTTCGCAGCTATGCAGAATAGAAAGACTATAAATGTTTACTCTTTATTCTGATCAAAATAGAATTAAAATGGAAATAAATAAATTTTGAATTTAAGCAGATTGAGCTCGAGCCTGTCCAAACCCGAAGACTGATATAAAAATCGAGCCCGTTTCATCTCCATATCTTACGTGAGCGACGCATTATGCCACTTATAAAGTGTTTTAGTACAAAAGAAGGCAAAAGATTGGAGATGGGAGAGAAAGGAAAGGGTAATTTAGAATTCGTTTTTCAGAAGCGTTATTGCAATGAGCTGCAGAGCATGGTGTTTATGAGCTCCCGTGAATTCTGGCCAATATTAAAATTTTTATTAAAAACAGAGAAGTACCGGAGCTGAGCTCTGGTGGGCTCCGTCGCAAATTAAGCCCTGTTTGTGATGTCACTAACGAAAGAATCAGGTGCAGAAAAAAAAAAAAAAAACATACAACGCCATCTTGTAGGCTCCGCCCGAGCCCAATACCAAAAGCACACAGTAAAAATAGTTAAAAACAGTTAAAAATTGTTTCAAATATAATTTTCTCATTTAAAAATCTCTTCTTACATAGAAATAAGTATTAATCCAAAATACTCCCTCACAGCAACATTTTGAGACTTTCATGTCCTTTGAATATCTGTTTGAAATAGCAAATTTGTTATTTATACCAGGCATGAAAGTGATCCAAAGAATAAAAGGTGTAAAAATGTTCATGCGATACAGTGATAAATTCTTACAATTTAGTCACATTTTAACGGATATATATAATGTAAGATTATTTTAGTTTTTCTTAATTTAGAAAATATTAAAAATAAAAATCCAATTTAAATAAACAATGAACTAGACGCTTGTTGCAAGAAGCCATCAAAACAATAGAGGAGATGATCCCAAATACATTTCGAGACAGTAATAGACCCTCGCCTCATTGGCCGGTCGATTTTTTTGACGCATGCGTAAACGGCTCAATTTCGATAGAAATTTTGACATAAAAAGCAAACTGCTTTAAATATATGGATGTCACTGAATCAAAAGATAATGGAAGACAGTGTGTTAAAGGTTAAATCCAAATATAATTCATAGATTTATGCAAAATAGGGTAATAAATATTTCTTCCCAAATTTCATTCTGAATTGTTTATTTGTTTTCAGATTTTCTCTTCCTGTTCCTGTTTAGGGAAAATAAAAGGTTTTTTAACCAGGCTGGTCTGTCTATGTCAATTTTGTCTTTGTCCCAGCAATACGTCTTCAATACACTGAAACTATCCAAAAATATTTTGATATGGATCAACCAAAATATTTATTACCCCCCAAAAAAAAACCTTGTGCAAACTTTATTTCTTTTGAAGCTAGGCATCTTAACAACTTCGTCCATATGATTTTCAAATCTTCATAACATAGGTTGATTTCTGAGACTTAAATTTTATCAGATTCAATCTTCATTTCCTCCCTCCCAACATTCAACAAATATTTTATTTGCATCAATTCAGAGAATATTCAAAATTGTTTTCAGAAATACAGATTTCCTCCTTTAGGTAGAATTTTTTCATGTCTGTTATACCCAACCATTGGCAAAAATCTGCAAAAGTCACAATTCTTATTTTTTTTTTTTTTTTAAATATCATTTTACAACAATTGTAGAAATATGCGAGTTCTATTTTCCAATAATTCTGGAAAAGGACTTCAAACAGAAAAAGAAGATAGACAAGGGATATCCCACGGCTTCTTTATGTTACTAACACTAGCCATGTAAAGGCTTCAAAATCAGAATATTTCTCCTTAAATATCATCAATAACAATTCAATTTCCTTTCAAATTGATTTTTAAAAAGTTTTACAAAACTTTATATGAAAGTTAGAATACATTTTTGTTTCGCAAATAATAATTTTTTTAATTTCACAATAAATAAAAATTTTATTTTCACCCCAAATCCAAAATTAAAATCAAGTTTGAGCATGAGCTGATCAAGCTTCATTTCAAGTAGGCAGTATTGTAACCAAATTCTTTTGCGTGTCCCTGTAAATGAACAATAAATGCTATGCAAATTCTACAGTAAGCAACTTGTAGTGCACCTCAATGATGTACTACATCAATTTCGATATGTTTGAAATAGTGTAACATTAAATTAAAGTACATTGAAAACAATTTTTTCAACCAGGCCATAATGCAAAAAAAAAATATTCTTTTGAGTGTCCCTGTAAACAAACTATAAATGTTAGATACAAAATGAATTGATGGTGTTTCAAATCATTACATCATAGCTCTGCAATTGTAGAATATTCTTAGTCAGTGCTTGAAATTCAATTTTTCCGAGTAGTGGAGTCTCCAAGGTTAGAAACTCTAAGTAAGGCATCAAATGACGCATGCAATTTTTTTTCTAGGAGCCAAATTGCATTTCATGGTTGCAATTTTATGTTATATCATATTTTCACATTTCTTTTCGCAACCATGTTAACAATAATATTACTTCTATTTTTTGTGTTAAAGGCAGGGGGTGGGCTGTACATATTAAACACTTTATCTCTGTGTTAATAACTAAAACAACAACAAAATTGGCTTTCTATAAAAGTGGAAAACTTTATTAAACTACAATATTTCGATTTTAGAAAAAAATGAAGTTTTTTCTTTTTGTAAAGCTAATATAGATACAAAACAGATTGAGAAGCAAGTATGTCCATTGAAAGAAAATTCGAACGTTTAGATACAACCATGGATAAGCCTAGTTTTTAAAAAATGCCGCAACTGAAAGTATGCATCAGAAAATAAAAAAACAGCCAATAAAAGAACCTTTGGATAAAAATTATAGTATGATATTTAAAAATATTCAGAAATCCTACATAATTTTTTTTTTTTTTTTTTGAGTGGGGTAGCATTAATATTTTAAAACATTCTTGATACAGTATTTTATTTTATCGAAAACAGGTGCTTTTGAAGTGCATGTGGCAAAGGAGAAAAACTTATGCTAAGGTACGAATGATAGCGTTTGTAAACAAAAATTAAAGTGAAATAAAGCTAGGCATCAAATGTGACGACTAGGCATAATTTTGTGGTCGTGAAATCCAATAATTTAGTTGCATTTGACGACTAATGACCACTAATTTCTAACCCTGGGAGTCTCCCTCCACTCCACACATTTACAAATGGAGGGGAGTTGGAATGTTTGAGAGGGAGAAACAAATATCTGTAAACTCCACTGTTATTTTAAGTACAACTACAGTAAGTACAACTACATTAATACAGGCATAGCAAAATACCACTGAAAAAAATTTAAATCGATAACTCATAATAATTATGCAAAATGTTTATTTTTATTTTAAAAAAATGGAAGAAAGTCAGCTTTATATATATATACAAGATCTATTTTTCAACTTTCACCAAATGTTATGAACCTATAACAATTGGGTTGTTAAATGAGTTTCTGAATTTAGAGTTACTTCAATTTTAGGTACTTGAGCTTCTTTTACAAGGTATCCTTGTGACAGACAGCGCAAGAACAACTTTTATAACTTTGGAAAATATCAAAAACTTATGGTTATACTGTTTAAAAAAAAAATCAGAAAATTTTACAAAATCTGATGTGCACTCATTTTTAACTACTTGTATGAACAATGCATATTTAGGGTACTGACATTATCAATATCCATTTCTGAACAGAATTGTTTTAACCAAAATATGAATGAAATAAAGCCAAAACCAGAATTCCTACTATTTTCTTTGATTGAACTAGGTTCTATGCATTGAAATTTTAAATCCATGTCCAAAGTTTGAAATGAAAATTGATGATTCATTTCTTCTGTTACTCGAGAAATATAGGTTGACTTTAAAATTTCGTCTTACTTCGGTGAACTGCACAGCTCAATTAGTTTGTTGTTTCTAAATATGTTTCTTTCGAGTTCGGGAAAATATTTTCTTCATGTGCACCACAAGATTTTTGTAGTTCGAATCTCATTCTACTTTAGTGCTGTTCTAAGCCAACTTGACAGGGCACAATGCCCAGTAACCCTTACAGCCCTTTTGGTTCTTTTCCTTTTTCGATCCGGGAATAAAAATCACGAAATGCGTTCATCAATCGTAGGAAAAAATCAGGAAATTTGTCAATCGTTTGTGGGAAAAAAAATCACAAATTTCCTAAATCTTTCACGGGAAATTTTTTTTAAAAATTGGTCATTCAGTTGCTTGAAAAAAAGAAGCCCACACAGCTTAGCAATCAATCGTGAGAAAATATCACAAAATTTGTCAAATGGTCACAGAAAAAAATCACAAAATATCAGTTTTTTAATTTTTTGAATTCAATCCATGAAATTCACGATTTTTTCACAGGAAAAAATTGTTAATTTTGTCAATCAGTTACAGGAGAAAAAAAATCATTAATTTCATCATTCTGTCACAGAAAAAAAAATCGCAAAATTTGTCGTTTCGTCGCTCGAACACCCCCCCCCCCCCACTGCAGAATTCTCTAATCAGTTGCAAGAAAACATAGCGAAATTCGTCAATCCGTCATGGGAAAATATCACAAAATTCATCAAACGGTCACAGGCAAATATTGTGATATTCGTCAAACGATTGCAGTAAAATATCACAAAATTCGCCAGTCAATTGCTGAGAAAAATCACCAATTTTGTCAATCTCTTGCAAGAAACTGTGAAATTAGAAAAATCGATCGCGGAAAAAATTATGACGTCAGAAAGGAATCTTGATGAAATATTCTTACTGAAATTAAATATTAGATATTAATTATTTGGCTTCAATTTGCAATATCAGCAATAAACATCATTTCCTTTTTTATTACTCTTTAAAATATAATTACTCAATTACTTACATTACTCTTTAAGTAGTTAAAAGCATAATTACTCAGTAAGATTACAATGTTCGGTTTTATTTACCTTTGGAAGATGCATAGGAATATACGAAGATAGTAGGCACGGCATTATCACTCAATCTGACACATTTGACAGATGTCCACAATGAACTAGGTTGGGATGAAATACAATCGATACCATGAACTGCTAATATCCACAAGCATCTTCATATTAGATCTTTTGGAAAACTATAAACAAATTAAGAAATGTAAACAAAAATATTACAGCACAATCTTTTTATTTTTTTTTAGAATCTAAAGACAAAACAAATGTAACAGGATTTGATACCAGGGATCAATTCCGGAGAAAATTGGGGTAATTTCACAGTCACTTTACAAAATTACATTCCATAAAATGGCCTCTGTAAAATTTTAAAAATATACTTTTCAAACACGCAAAAAAATATAAGAATTGGTATCAGCATTATAACAAATTATAGTATACCTAAGTACTAAAAGGAACAGATTAGCACTGTTTAATGAACATCTAACAATTTTGGGATTTATCAGGATTGATTTAAATAAATGATGAGTTTTTCAACCTTGGGCAAATGCTTGATCAGTCTATGCAGTAACGCGATCATAAATTTACACATTGTTTCTTGCTTAGCATGTTTTCTAGAAACATGTAAAGCAATTTAAAAAGAGGCCATCATCTTAAAGTTGAGAGAAATTTTTAGGCAGTCCTTTAAAAACTCTATAGAAAACATACCCAAGAACTTTTTATACTTTTATTTGACATCCATATTTTGCAACTCTTCCAAATGCTGAGATGTGTAAACACTAACTTTGTTCTCAATTGCATAAAAAAAAAAAAAAAAAAAAAAAAAAAAAAAAAAACCTATAAAAACGTATTGTAGTAATGAATAATTTTCACATCATGTAAATTTTGCCATATCAATTTTCAATCGGGCATCTTGATGGCTTGTAAAAAAAAACATTTACTGGCAAGACTTTAAAGTTTTGGACAGAAAGAGTAAAAAAGAACAGCTGAAATGGGACCTATCAATACCAAGGACCCCTTAAAAGGATTTCATTTACAGCATAGGTTTTATTTAGTATGAAAGGGGGATGAGGGACTATGTGGAATATTCGGCTTAATCCTAGCATAAGGTCAAACCAAATTTTGACAAAATTGGGTGTGTGATAAATCTTTCTTTCTTGCAGCACACTTTCATTACAAATACAACTATTTAATGTATAAACACTTCTTTAACACAAATTTCTGAATTTGAAAAAAAATATGGCTAATGTAGTGATGGCATTTTAAAACCTGGAGAGGATGGAATGGCTTTATCAGCAAGTTGCTGACAAATCAGAATTTTATTTATCCAATGTTTACTTGGATAAACCCATTTGCATTGGAACTGGAACTGTCAAATTAATGAATCGTCTGCAGTAATACACACAATTTGGTTAGTGGGGGGGGGGGGAATCCCATTTCAGGTTGCTGTATTTTAGTTTTGTCTGTATGGCTTCTTGGCACTCGTAAGAAAAATTGTCAAAAGTTTGGTTCAACTTCATTCTAGGATTCTACCATGATGTATTCTATACTGGGTCTAATAATTTTTACAACGATTCTGGGTTATTTCACATTCAATATCACTAAAACTCCTATAAAACAGGTTATGTTGTGTCATATAATTGCCAAAAGGATTGATGTTATTCAGATCTGGATGTATAACTGAACTCCTTATCATGAAAGGTAGTGAGTGAATTTAATTCATCACATCCGAAAATATATGAGTAAATACAGTTTCCCCCAGGTTTAACCCCTTCTCGACGAGTGTCCTTTACAGAATTTTTAATCTTTTACTACCGGTTTCTCAAAACAGAAATTTTCGCTTAATTGAATGGCAGAAATACTGTCATTAAATAAGGCAAAGTTTACAATAAAAAGTTATTGGTGGGAATAATCGAGGATTTTGAGCATCTTTTGTATCACATATACGTGTCCCCAAGGGGTTAAAAGAGGGCAGGGTGCTGCTGGTGAGAAAAGGGCACTTTTTTTAATTGTTAAAGATATTCTTTTTGTTTTTAAAGCCACTTTTGATACTTAAAAGTCAGGGCACTCTTTTTAAGACAACATTGAGTCAATTTTTACTCTGAAAGCAAAATTTTAATGCAAAAAGGAGAAAGGGTAATTTTTTCAATGAGGGGCAAGAAGGGTGCTAATTATTTTACTGGGAGAGCAAAAAAGGGTGCTATTTTGTAAACCAAAGGGCAGGCAGGGTACAGCACCCTTCTGAATACTGTCTGGGGGAAACTCTGGTAAATAATTAAGACATTACTAATACCGTCATACGATAAAAGTAAAAGGTAAAAAAAATACATGTAATTAATAAAGGGCAAAACTAGAAAATTTCATTAGTGGCCAGTGGCTAGTAATAGCTTTGTAAGTGGTCACTTTTTTTATCTAAAAGTGTTAAAAAAGTAAACTTTTGTTGAAATTTCTATTACTATTATTCTAAAATTAAATAGACCAAATAAATGTGTTAATATTAACATATTGCTAACAGCAAAAGTGGAATCATTTATGGAATGCAAGAAATGATTATTCTCTCCATGCAAGAAAGATGGCCATAAGATGGCTGCTGGAAATTTTTTTTAATGGTCCTGTGACCGGGTGCTAATTTTGCCCTTTAGTAATTATACTTCTGAGCAATGCCATATTAAAGTTAAAAATTTATTTTTACCAATTAATATAATATTGCTATTTTTATGTTAGCTAGGCACCAGTGATAACTTGCCAAATCTTGTTTCTATTGGCATCATTTGAATTGCAACCCTTTCAATTCAAATGATTTGAATTTTGATTTCAATTCAATTCTTGAGATTTTGTTTTTTGTATTGATGTGTTTATGTATTTTATCATTACATTTTTGCTATTTTTAAGTAAGTTTTTAAAGATATTATATTGCAATGTTAAAATATTGGTTATTTGTTATTAGCTAATATTAAACGATTAGCAAGAAAAAAAAAGGGTTGACGAGATTCAAACAATTTTGGCAACCACTGGCGCCCAGCTAACATAAAAGTAAAATAATATTTGATATATTTTATTCGCATGAATAATTAATAATGACAATTTAATTAGCACTAATATTAAATCTGATTTAATGTCAGTCCGTATATACACACTTGCATTAGATTAATATTTTTATTACTTGGCTATTAAGTTATGATATAATTTGTTATTAGTAAAAAATCTTAAAATGCTAATCTTCGTAGCAATATTCTGTGAAACAAATTTTATAGCAATGCATCCCGTTTTTAGAATTTAATCGCATGCAAAATAATCCCTTATTAAAAATAAAAACTTAATAATTTAATTATTATTATTATTATTATTTCAGCTAAATCCACCCCCCCCCCTCTTCCGAAAAAAAATTCTTTCCCAGTGCACAAAGTTTCAAATCAGTAAAACTTTTTAATTTTTGTTTACATTTTTGCTCATTTGATATTGTATTGAAACAATAGAGTAGTCAGTTATCAAAATCGCTCAAACTAAATTACCGTTTCTGCCATTCCTCTCTCCTTCCACCCCTTACAGAACCAAGTGCTCAAAGTTTAAAATTTTTAAACAAAACTCTTTAATTCATATTTATTTTTTGCCTTAGTTATAACTCTACAGTAACAATGAGAAAATAATGAACTGCCAAAATTACTCCCGCCTCTCCCCAGCTAACAGAATTTAAAATCAAAATCTTTAATGTTTTTTCTTTCGGATTTTTTTTTTTTTTTACTTTGTTCTAACAATAAAGATATTATAATCATTTAAATTATCTATCCCTTCCTCTAATCTTTCAGCTTTCTCCTTTTGCTTCTTCCCTCAGTACATCAAGTTTAAAAACTTCAAATTTTGATTTAAAAAAAACTGCCTTATATGTTACACTTTTCAATAACAGTAAATAAATAATCAACCTTCTAAATCCCCCCCCCCCTCCCTATCCCTGAGACTAAGGTGGAGTTTCTAGACATAGAGAGGGGAGGGACAAAAATAGAATTTTTCCTCTCTTTTGCCATTAGGCTTTGTCTTTTCTTACCCGTGGGAATGTATGGTACAAAATATATCTGATTGGAAGAACTGGTTTGTTATTTACATTTGATTAGGTTGAAGGAATTTGGGAAAATTCTTTAATCCTGATCCATTACTCCAAATATTTATAATTACTTTATTCTGTCTTTGGTACAGATGTCGCAGACACACCAGGGTTTCTTTTTATTGCCAAAACTGTGATTTTTTGCCGAGCATGGCAACCCAGCGATTTTGGCTGGTACACCAGATAGTGTGTATTAACCAAGTCCCTCTGGTATTAATAGCCGAGTCAGTTATATTCTTGACAATGTATTGTGCTGTCCTCTAAAAAAAAAAACCATTTTTTGAAATTTTCTCTATATAAAATCTAATAAAGAATGCAAAAAAATTAAATATTGCTAAATTTTAACAGCTTGTTCTGACTAAGATTTTAATGTTGAGTATTTTTCATTTTATCACTTAATCACAAAGTGGCAGCCAATTAAGCGAGAATTTGAAAAAAAAAACCACTTTTCTAAAAAATAAACCATGTTATCCGAAAAAAAAAAAACACACCTGATATAATCAGCTGAAAATGAAGTGTTTTATTACATATTAATGGTTTAACATAAAAACAATTACAAATTTATGTAGATTATTCTAAAATTCTATTATAACAAGAAAATCTGTAAAAATGAAACTCGTGTTTCACCAGAATTCTGCAATTGTTAGTTTGAATTATTTAAAAACTAAATAAGCACTCTTTAGGTATTTTAAACAATTTTTATTATTTTAAAGGAACAGATGTTTCATACTCACGCTGTTTGGCGACTTTTTGGTTGGCACGATTTTCAAGCCTGCGCCAAACCAACAACTTAATACAATGGCTAGGTTGCCATTAAAGGAAAAAATCCCCTAAATTTGGAGACTTTTTTCCTTTTTATAACAGATTTAAAAAAAAAAAAAACTGTGCGTGAGTGTATGACATCATAGCCCTATTCTATAATAAATGAAACATTGTGTGTGTTTTGTAATAAAAATTCTGCGTATTTTATAATTAAATAAATGTGTATTGTTTTATAATAAAATTGTGTGTGATTTTATAATCAAATAAAGTATTTCATAATAAAATAAAACTAACATGCCGTTTTCTTAGGCTAGGTCTAAGCTATATTTGAAAACGAGGTTTTATCTCGCCAAAATAGCGCACAACCCAAAATCGAGCCAACTTCTGTGCGTCTGCGACATCTTTCACGGTCTTCATTTTATTTACATGGATTTTAAATACCTTAAATCCACTTCTTGACTGGTTAGAAGAATTTTCTACCTCGAGTAACCATCCAATTTTAATGATTTTATAACATGATAACCATTCAAAGGTTTTTGATGAAACTTATTTTTAGACTGCTAGTAAAACCATAAGCCAAACAACAAGATATCTCAACACACTACCAAAACTTAGCACCAGAGTATATTAATTAAAACAGTAAAAAATACCGCTTTTATCTGTAAGAAAAGCAATTTTCTCGTCATTACGGCCCAACCGACAGTACAGCATGAAAAATTTATTTATTTTTTATTTTTATAGCTTTGAGGTATTTGCTACAGCTACAACGCCGGCATGACCTCGATTGATCACAGTTTATTCTATACACAGAGGCATATCTTTGCTTTCAAACCAAAAGAAAAAAAAACACTCGTTGTTTAGGCTTAGCTTCTCTCTACATTTGCACCACGAGTCCTTTACCCAAAAAACTAAAAATCCAGAAAACTACAAAACACTCGAAAAAAGGAAAACCAGCAGACCAGCATGAAGCCATTATAAATAAACAAAGTCAACAGTGTGTTGCCAAACTGAAAAACAAAATAAAAGTACATAATCTCACAGATTGACTTAAAAAGGCTTAAAGAATCGGTTATAAAAAGGAAAAAAGTAGCCAAATTTTGGGAGATTTTTCCTTTAAAGGTAACTTGGCCGTTGTATTAAGTTATTGGTTTGGAGTCGGCTTGCAAATGTCGCCAAATATCGGTACGTGAGTGTAACCGTCGGTGCATGACGTTTAAAACGTCACATAAAGTGGACCGAGGCTAACGAAAAATACAGGCTACGGCAGTGCATTCCACTTATCTTTTTTTACAGACCGCTAGTGTGACGTGTTGCCCTTTTCGTACACCTGCATTGGTGGATTCGAGCGTCACGTGACTCCCGTGGTCTGTAAAAAAAGATTCGCGTAAAGCACCGCGGTAGCCTTTCTTTTTCGTTAGCCTCGAAGTGGATCATTTTTATATGGCGATTGGTGCAAAACGGGGGGTGCACCGCTTTGCACCAATCACCGTGCAAAAATGATCCACTGCATGTGACGTTTTAAACGTCATGCACCGGCCGTGTATAACGTAGGTCGCGGTATAACACATTTGTTCCGAAAAATTGACCCTTTAACTAATGCTAAAGTGCCATTTATTTATTGTAAACGTGTTTGAAAATATTAGATATTCAAATTAGGATAATTTTTACCTTGTTATATAAACACAGACCACCAATATCACATGAAATATGAAATTGTGCAAAAAAATAATGATCTTTATGAATAAATTAAAATAGCGAACACCTCGGAACAATGGAATTTGTCCGCTATTCAGAAATAATAGCATGTACAGTAAAACTTCTATACGGACACTCCCGAATAACGGACACCTCTATATACCGAACACTTTTTAATCCTTAACACAAAAATTTGCATATTTTCGTTTCTGAATAGCGCATATCTCCGAATAAGGAAAAAAATCGGGGTCCCGAAATGTCTGTTTTATTGAGGTTTTACTGTATTTGAATATTAATGAGTCTGTACTATATGTTTATTTTCTTTACAAAAGATAAAATCGATATTAGAGATATAATTGTAGACAATATTTTATATTTTCATTAAAATATAGATTAATTTTCTTTCACTTTGGGTTCGGGGTAAACGAAAACTTTTTTGTCGGGCTCGGGTTAGGTTTCAGTTTAACTTTCAACAATGCAATTTGAGGGTGTCGGCAGGACAACCCAACCCGTGCAGAAATGTAGGTGGAACCAAGCCAAAATTTTAAGTGGGATGTTCAAAAAGTGGAGTTGTTTTAAGTGGGATTCTAAGTAGGATCCTCTTTTCTGAAAAAAAATATATAAATACTTAAAAATACAGTGGAACCTCGATATAATGTATACCTCGATTTCTTCAGCATATCTAAATAAATAAATGAATGAATAGTTCCTACATTTTCAGAACTAAACCAACACATTTTTCCATAACTATTTTTAAACATCCTGTATTGAAATCTTTGCTATTTCGAAATTTCGATTCAAAATATTTTTAAAGAAATACTTGGAAGCGGAAAAATATTCTCCCTACATGCAAAACTTTAGTTTTAGTACATGCTGAAACTGTAAAAACTTCAATAACAATAATAAACTAGAATTTTTGGGAGAATCTAAAATGTAAGGGAGAAAATTAGAAAAAGCTATCATTATATTTTGTATTTTCTACAGTCTGTCGAAAATATTAGTCTTGAAATATACGTGTAAATTTCTGCTTTTTTTAAAAAAAAGTTGCGCATATACGTACAAAAAGATTTAATGCCTGAGGAAGACCGCTCGGCAAAGGGCGAACCCAGCCATTGAGCGTTTAATGTCTAAACGTACAAAAAGATTGAAGGCTGCTCTCAAATCCAAGCTGATTACTTTCTGATTCATTCCTAAGTTCATTTTTGCTCTCAAAAGCACGAAATTGGTATAGGTACCCTTATTCAGATACTATGTATTCGAACAATTTGTTACCATTTTTTTTTTAGAAATCAGAAGATTTTTTTAATAAAAAGCTGTCTTTTTGGCGTCTTGTTGCGAATTTGCAGATGCCGATAAAGATCATAAATATCCATCAAGCGTTAATAACTAGTTTTAATTCATTTATCGAAAAATGAAAAAATCCATTCGATTCCAAAACTTTTCAATAGTCTTACTTTTACGTTTAAAAATATCAGAAAGTATTGCGTTCTTGAGCAACGAAAGATTTTTTTTTATTTAGACAGACTTATCTTAACCCTTTTCGGCACGGAGTAAGTCTGTTTTTAAAATGATGAAATTATCGACTGACACCAGAATTTACAAAAGAATTTATTAGAAAATAAAAACTTGCTTATTTTCCCGTAGTTTATAAAATGAAACATTTAATTAAATATTCTTGGTGCCGTTTGTCAGTTTTGGAATTAAAATTAGGTGTCCTTTTTTATGGACACCGCCCGCTAAAGGGTTAAACAGTTTTTTCGTAAACAGACGCCAAATTTAACTAACAATTTTTTTTAGACTAAATAACTAAACTAAAATAATGATAAATATATATTTCTAATTTTTTTTAATTAAAATTAAACATTGAATATATGACCCCCGCCCGGCGTTGCCCGGGCCCGTGATAATAATAAAAAAAAAAATCAAGTTTTTATTATTCTACACCCGTACCGTACACCTCCCCATCCCCTACGCCGTCACTATAATCTTCATATTTATATTTCATACATTATTTTGAAAATTTAAAGCACTGTTTTTTTTATTTAGAAAAATAAAAATTTTAAATACATCTATCTGCGTGTACTTAGCTATCAACTATTCCACTTTTTAGTTATTACTATACTTCCAAATAGAAAACTTTGCTTAATCTTAATGTTAATTAATGGCAGAATTCTGGCAAAGCTCAGGATTATGATTCGGAAATAGTGTTAATACAGAAAATGAATCGTTCGCAGCTATTCAGAATAGAAAAAAAAACTGTTTCTGTTTACTCTTTATTCCTATTAAAATAGCATTAAAATGATTTGAAATGGAAATAAATAAAATTTGAATTAAAGACAGATCGAGCTCGAGCCTGCCCAAACTCGAAGACTGATATAAAATTCGAGCCTGTTTCATTTCCATCTCTTACGTGCGCGACACCTTACGGCACTTTTAAGTGTTTTGATACAAAAGATTGAAAATGGGAGGGAAATTAAAGGGTGATTTAGGATTCGTTTTTCGGAAGCGTTATTGCACTGGGCTCCGGAGCGCAGTGTTTATGAGGTCCGGAGAATTCTGGATAGTATTTAAATATTTACTAAAAATAGAGAAGTACCGGAGCTGTGCTCAGGTGCAAATTAAGCCCTGGTTCCAATGCTCAATGCAAATGGCAGTGTGTAGTACCATATCAACCAAATAAACAAGAAAGAAAAATCAAACATTAGGTATAGAAAAATGAAACACTTTCCAACACTTCTTGAATATTTGTAACGAAACTTCACCATTTAATAAGGTGAAAGAAAATATCTCAACTAAACAATTTAGAAAACGCATAGCAACTCATAACATACTTTCAGAAATAACCATGCATAAGACAGCAATGTATCCAGTTCTTTGAGTCGCTCTGTATATGACTTTATTTATATTCTTTAAATATCTCTTAGTATATTAAATGTAGTTCAGTCAATTGAATACACCCTTATAACTGTAGGAATTTTTCTTTTGGGAGTATGTTTCTTTATATTCACAGTTATGGAGTTAGATTCTAGAAATTTTAAAGAATATTTTTCGCCTTATTTAATAGAAGATTTTTGTGATTACTTAAGGCGAATATTTCTATTTAAATATAGTGGTTACATACACCAGAGTTTATTTATTGAAGGTAAAAATTTAATTCATTCATATATGCATTACTGCGCAGCGTTGGGTTAAGAAATTCATGCCCCAAACACTGCAATGCTTACGCATTCTTTTGTGTAGCCCTGTATGTGATCTACCGAATTTATACAACAATACGCAAAAATTACGCAAAAAGTTATTTAAACTTTAAAAAATATATCAAAAAAAGGATAACGTACTTCCAACAATTATCGCTCATAGGTAGTACTGTAACTGAATTCTTTTGTGTGACCCTGTAAATGAACGATAAACACTTTGGACTTCCTATTTTGCACAAAGCATGTTTTAGTGCATTTAAAAAATGCATATCAATTTTATTATGCTTTAAACAGTTTAACATCATTAAAATTCACCGCAAATAATTTTCCTTGTAGCCCATAATGTAACGATATTCTTTTGAGTGTCTTTGTAAACGAACTAAAACTATAACATATTCGATTTTCAATACCGAACATGCCATAGTGAACCTCAATAACATATATCAATTACATGGCAATCCGAGTATATTTATGACAGTTAGAATACGGTCAGGGACCGATTTACAAATTTGGGGGCCCTGGGTACACATGCTTATAGGGGGCCCCTTGCATTAATACTTAGAGCTGCCTTGAGTAAAAAAATATATTAATTAAAAAAAATAAAACCTGTAAAAAAATCGAAAAAGAAAAAAACGGCTTTTGTAGAGATTGACCTCAACTATCTAAAGAAAAAAAAATCATTTAAAAATATTGAAGTGCAAACGAGATATTTAAAAAAATTTCTCCCATAGGATTAACATTAGCAAGCGGGTGTTTTCACTTGAGTGAAGTAGCCCCTTAAAAAGTTATTTTTAAATGAAATAAACGATAAACAGATTTTTTTCATATTATTTAATAGTTAAAACTTCATCAGATTTTGGCCAATAATTGAAAAATCTTCAATAGTATTTGGGGGCCCTAGGCCCATGCTCCGAATGCCCTGCCGTAAATCAGGCACTGAATACGGGCAGATACCAAGCAGACAGACAAACCGAATTCATCAATAGTTTTCAATTATGTTTGAAAGGACTAAAAAAATAATTAAAATTGCACATGTATGTCTTATTTAGAGGCTAAATAACGAAAAACAATTGAAACATGAACGAAAAATTGTGCATTAGGCATAGATTATGAAACACTTTCCAACACTAACAGAATTTTATTAAAATATTTAATTTTTTCATTCTATGAAATGAGGTATCTAAATAAGCAATTTAAAAAACACACAACTCAATAAAAATCCATTTTCATCAATTGCTACCCACATCTGAAGTCTTTTGTGCAGCCCTGTATAGGATCTACAGAATTTGTAAACAACACGTAATACACTAAAAATGACATAAAATGGCATATTACAGCGCAAAAAGTACTTCCAGCAATGACCGATCCTAGTCAGTCCTTTAACCGAAATCTTTTGTGTGGTATCTGTACATGAACGATAAATCCTACGCTCTCCATAACCTATAGAAAACAAGTTGTTGTGAACCTCGGTGATCCTTTTAAATTTCTTTATGTTTGAAGTATCATAACATGTTCAAAATGCACCACAAACGAGTTTTCCCCATAGATCATAATGTAAAGGAATTATTTTGTACGTCCCTGTGATTGAACTATAAATGACACTAACTGACTCCGGTGAAAGGATGCAGTAGTTCACCCCAGTAATGCACATTCATTTCATTATGTTCGAAATATCGTAACATCCATAAAATGAGCCGCAAACGATTTTTCTCCATAGACCATAATGTTACGGAACACTTTTGAGTGCCCCTGTAAGTGGAATATAAAGGCTAAATACTTCATTTTACAATACCGAAAATGCCATAGTAAAACTCAATAACATATATCAATTGCACGACAATCCGAATATATTTAAGCGAGTTAGAGCACGGACAGACGGCAGACAGACAGACAAACCGAATTCATAAACACTTTTCAAGTATGTTGGAAAGTGTTAAAAATACGTTTGGGAAATATCGTGTTCTCCCACCCACTCACGCAAATCATGATCACAATACTTTCTTTTACTCTATGTGTTTGGAAAGTAAAAATGTCGAGATTGTTTACATTATTTCAGCCAGTGGATCGAAACGCTACAATCTCCATTTCCCGAAATATAGACTATAATTATAACTGGCATGAAGTAAATGATAGGCACGCGATAAATGAAAAGAAAAAAAAAAAGGATATAAAAGAAAGCAATGTTCCTTGTAATGAAAACGAAATATTTGTATATTTTTGATGACTTCCTCAGTTTTTATGAGAAGCTATAATAAAAGGAACACGGAACTATTTCCCAAATAAAGACAGTGTCCAGTTCTTATAAGATTAGCTATTGATGTAACTTTTTGGGAGGGATAAATGTTTCATATGAGATTTTGAAGGAAAAATATCATGTATATTATGTTTGGAGATAGTAAATTAATATTTTTATTTATACGCGCGGCTTTTGGCTATTGCCGGTGAAATCATTTTTTTTTTTCGTTGCTATGGGTTTTTCTTTTTCTTTTCTTTTATATTTTGTTATCTCAATTGAGTGGGTAAAATTATGAAAAAAAAGTTGGCATCGTTTTGTTTTTTAGTTCTAAAGAAATTTTCAGCAGGCAGACAATCAAACCGAATTCATTAATACTTTTCATTTTCAATTATGTTTGAAAGGGCTAAAAAAATAATCTGTTTCTGTTTGTAATCGTCTGCAGAGAAAATGGTGTTTAGAATTCCGTCACAGTAAATAGAAAGAAAATTAAATAGTGAAAAGTTAATATAATTTAGATCTTCCTTTTATTTAGAAACAGAACGGTGGTCTGTGTATAAGTTAAAGTTCAACTACGTTTTGTATATATGTACATAACTATTCATGTTAACATCTTTTATATGTATTGTCCTTACATTATTTACAAGAAGATAAATAAATTCTATGATCGGAAAACAAAATTTGATCATTTTTAAAATTTACGAACCTAATATATTTTGTTTAGCACAGAGATATGAATGTGAAAAAAAAATCCAATGGTGTATTTTACGTTTTGTAACATTAATACAGTAAATGCTATTTAAATGAATTATGTTCAACAAAACTGCTGATTCTAATTTACGATTAAAAAATATATAACACATGGGCTGATAAGTTCCCGGTCTAATAAAGAAAACACAACTTTTTAACATAATTTTATAACTTTATAACTTTAATAAATAACATAACTTTAATAATAAATAATAATAATAATAATAATAATAATAATAATAATAATAATTTAATAATAATAATTTAATAATAATAATTTAATAAATAAATAATAATAATACTTTTATAATAAATAACATAATTTTATAACGAAAAAGCTCCAAACAGTGCTCAGAATCATTGACTCGTTGTTGTTTTTGGTCAAAAGTCAACACGCGCGGCACCCACTTTGACAACAGCTTTTTCATAGACAAAGGTTCATTCAAAATAAAACCTACACGTTCCTTGGATATCTCCTCCAGAGTCTGAGCTATCTTCTGCAACTTCACTTTACGGTTCCCCCACAACGATTTTGTGGACTTTTTTTTTTTATGTTTTCCGGAGTAACCACCTCTTTTGCATGGTGCATCACTGGTGTCCGTACGACCACGTTTAAATTCTGCAAACCAGCCAATAACGGTTGATTTACCTGGTGCAGTGTCCGGATAACGCTTATCAAGCGAACCTTTTGTTTGAACAGTGTTTTTTTTTTCCATCAAATAACAATTCTTGAAATTCTTGTTTATACATTTTTTTGTTTATCAACAAAATCGTTCAACTTAAACCACTCTAACGTTTTATCCACACTGCGAATCGTCATGACATTTTTTTCTGCTACCTTTTAAAGGTTAGTATTTACTAAAGAAAGCATCGGTTCGGCGATTGCAACACCATCTGTGTGCTAGACCGGGAACTTATCAGCCGATGTGTTATAGGGTAGATGTGTCAGTAATGGGCCACCTTCAAAGTTTTTGGTTTGTAAAATAAATAACCAATAAAAAATTAGCTTTATATATTTTTTTTTCATTAGTCCCTCTTGCATGTATTATAATCTGGGTTATTGTTGACACTCTTAATCAAACCAATCAGGAAGCAGAAAGTAATGTTTCACAGTTCCACTGTTTTTCTGTGAAAATCTTAATGAACATGCTAAGAGTTGGCTTCATTTAATTAATTTATATCTTTTTTATTTTCTAGAAAAAATTGTATGTTTTTGTTTTAATAGTAGTAGAAAACTTTGAATTTTATATACTAATGACAATTTACAAAATTTCATTTATTTTTCATGTTTTAGGACCATAGTCCATTACTGGAATGCTTAATTAGTTAATTTCCAAGTAATGGACACCCCATGTGGACGTTACTAAAAAAAATTTCATTAATGTTCATAGTACATAAATTTTTTGATTTAACTGAAAAGCTAAGTAATTAAATTTAATATTTTACAGTGCACCTACCAGAATGTAATATTTTTTTTTTTTATAAATAGCTGTTTTTATTAATTTCACGTAATTAATAAATTTAATATTGTAATCAAATTAATTTATTTTAGCCGTGTTTGCGTACTATATAATGTGGCAATCAACACCCAATTAGGAAGCAGAGAACAATGTTTAAGGGCAGAAATGAGGGGCTCATGGGGCTCAATCTCTCCCCATTTAAATAAAGACAATTTTTTAAGTCACACAAGTTATTAAAAATCTATTTTCTGTCTTAAATGTTTGATTTTTCATCTCTGACAAAACAACTAGTACGTACACACACACACACACACACACACACACACACACACACACACACACACACACACACACACACACACACACACATATATATATATATACATATATAAGTTTTATATATATATATGTATATATATATATATATTATATATATATAACCATAAATGAAACATTATCATAACACCAACTGATACAATGAAATAATAATTAAGTATGTAATAATTAAATGACAATGAAAGATTCCCCAGCACACTGAATATGGAAACAAAAACACAGTAAAAGAATAAGAAATTAAATTAAAATTTAATAAATGGAATTAAATGAATGAAATGAAATGAAATTTGTGGAATTTAGACAGAATTATCAAGTCCCAAATGCCTAAATACCACAAATAAAATGAAATGAGATGTTTCATCATCATATTAGCCATACATTGCTAAAGAATATGATTTTGGGACTACATATCATAAACAATGAAGCAAACCTGTGATAAAATAAAAAATAAAATACAATATTAAAAAGGAAAGAAGCCAAACTGAAATTATACAGAGAAATCATTAAATAGAGTCAGAAAGTATAAAATCCATACTGTTTAAAAAAGATACCCGTGCTCCACAAGAACCAGCATGAAACACAACATAACTAGGGAATGAATTGCAAAAAAAAAATATCATTACATGTTGCCAATTTTAGAAATATAAAATGCTTTACAATGTTGCCATAAATAATATTAGAATAATATGAAAATTGCAAAGCAAACAGGAACATTAGTGCTGCCATCTATTGGTAAAAGTGAATATAATCTGAATAGAAAGTATTGGATGGAAATTAATGTTTAATAATTAAACCAAATTACTATCTTAAATTATAGCAATTAGTTAAATAATAAATAAATGAAATTAACTAATAAATAGAATATCGAATTACAATAAAGTAATGGATGTATTAATGAATAATTCTATGTTAAAAATAAGTAGTAAGATGGAAAAATTAATAATTAAAGCAACATAAAAATATGTACCATTAAATGACAAAAACGATTAAATAATTGTGCAAAAATGCAACAACACATAAATTAAATTAAAATAAAATACTAAATATTTGAATTAAGATACAAAGAATTTAAATTAATATTAATTAAATATTAAAATGAATTAGTCACATACAATGTTTCTTCATACAAAGTTAAAAAAATTATAAACACTTAATATAAGTTGTAAGGGTAGAACGTTTAATAAAAATTAAAACTTATTATATTAACACTGTAGAAAAGTATACATTATATTAGAAGTTAATATGATATTGTCCACCGTAGGTATTAATCCAAATCATTAGAACAAAAACATTCTTAATATTAATGAATATAAATTTATTTAAATAAATTAAATAATGAATATGTAAATTTAACTAAATTAATATACATATAAAAAACTTTCCTCGTTAAATCAAAGGAAATTAAATTCTATAAAATCCCTCTGCCAATTATGGCAGACATTGCCAGTGAGAGTAGAACGGAAGTGCAAGCAATCTGTGTAATATTACCACAACAAGAGGTTACGATTGTAAATGCTTACCACCCAGACAATTCAAGAATCAATACAGACCTCCTAGGTATGTTAGTACATACGAACTCAAATACCAAAATCACCCTGGGAGATTTCAATGCTAAGAGTCCCACATGGGGATCACGGACTCTAGACTCGAAAGGTTCTCAAATTGAAGACCTTCTCACTGATATAGATTTATCCATCATTAACAACAAAGAAGTCACATATTTCTCAAAAACAAGCGGCACGACATCAGCCCTTGACATCACGGCTATTAATCACCAATCGGCGGGTAAAACAACATGGAAGATCTTAAAAAAGTTTATTAGTGACCATTTCCCAATTCTGATCAAGATCAAACAAAAAGCTGAAGTTATCACCCAGAACAAAAGATCATGGAATTTCCGGAGAGCTGCTTGGAGCAGTTTCACTTCAGAACTTGATAGGCTTTGCGCTCTGGATTCACCACACACACTTGATGAAAAACTGCAGGCTTTTGCCTCGCATATTAATTCAGCAGCAAAAATCTCCATCCCTAGAGTAAAAAGAAGAGATGAGTGGATCCCCTACTGGAGGGACAGTAATATCAAAAATCTGATCAACGAACGTAACCAACTGAGTGCGGAACTTCAAAAAAACAATACTGAAACAAATAGAGTAAAATTTAATGAGCTTTGCAAAAGAGTTGAAGAGGAGATCTCCTCTTGCAGAAGAAAGAAATGGGCAGAATTCTGTGAAAAACTAGACCCAAGAAAAGAATCACAACACTGGAAAGTTATAAAAACATTAAATAATCAAAATGTTCCTCAAAATATTCTTACTCAGACAAACATCATTTCTTCTGATTGTGGAAGGGCCTGCACAAATAAAGAAACAACATCGATTCTTGCAAAACACTACGAAAGCAAAAGCAAACTATCCTTCAATGTAAATGACAAAAATATGATTCGGATCTATAGAAAATCCATTGAAGACTCAAAGAGATATTGTCACCGTTACATTGTTACAGAATCAATCTCAATGGACGAACTTGAATTTGCCATCGGCAAAATGGACCCTAACAAAGCGCCTGGCCCTGACCTTATTTTTGGCCGCATGGTACAGCACTTTGGCTCAGGAGCGAAGAATTTTTTGCTGGAGATCTTTAACCTCTCTTGGGCCTCAGGCAAATTGCCCAAATCATGGAAAACGTCTTTTGTTATTCCAATACTGAAACCAAATAAAAATGCCTCAGAGTGCAACAGCTACAGGCCAATCGCACTTACTAGCACTCTTTGTAAGATTATGGAGCGCATCATTCACCGAAGACTTATGGGTTGGCTCGTGGAACACAATAAACTTCATTTCTATCAAACTGTCTATAGAGCCAATCATAGCACTGTTGATCAGCTTTTTTACTTGTGCCAATCTATTATCGACGGTCTACAGGTGAAACCTCACAGAAAAACTGTGTCAGTGTTCTTGGATCTTACAGCCGCCTTTGACCGGGTATGGCGTCAAAAATTGATTCATATTACCCACAGCACTGGGATCAAGGGCAACGCGCTGATTTGGATTAACGACTTTCTAAGAGAAAGAAAATTCTCTGTAAGATTCAATGAGACATTGGTTCAAGAGCACATAGGATGTGGGCAGGAGTACCTCAGGGCTCAGTCTTGAGTCCTCTCCTCTTCCTAATCTATATGAACACTATACATCCCTATATCCATCCTGACACGAAAATAGCATGCTATGCTGATGATATCGCAGTCTGGCACACTCACAGAGATATTACAGTGCCAGAGAATGCCCTGAACAAGACTCTGGAGGGTATTGCTACATGGACAAACGACTTAAAATTATCCATCAATGCAAGTAAGACTAATTATTGTATCTTTTCTACTGATAGACGTCATAGAGGCACTTTTGAGCTAAACATCAAGATCAAAGACCAACAAATTGAAAAGATTGTTTCCCCTACTTACCTAGGTATTATTTTGGACCCAGAACTTCGCTTTACGAAGCACGTTGAACATGTCTCAAATAAAGCTCATAAGAAATTAAATATTCTCAGAAAACTATGTGGCACTACGTGGGGTTCAAGATCTCAAACATTAAAAAGCACATACTTTACTATTATTAGACCAGTGCTCGAGTATGCTGCCCCAGTCTGGGCCCCGGCTTCAGCTTCTATTAAAAAACAACTAGATTCCGTGCAGCATAGAGCCTCTAAAATTATTATAGGTGCCGTCTCATCAACTAACAATGAAAAAGCGGAACAGGAATGTGGCCTACCCCCTTTAGAGAGTAGACGCAACCTAGCCACCATCAAGTTCACCAATAGACTTCGCTGCAATAGCAATGATCATATCTCTACCAGACTTTTTAATGATTGGAAATGCTCAACCAGACTTAAAAGATCTTCAACTCTCCAGCTGGACAGAGATATTAGAAGACTGACCAAACTGGAACATTCATCCCTGGAATTCCTTCTGGAACCTCTCTTTCCAAGAACACCACCGGCGAACACTAAGATTAATCTGAACTTGCTTCAACCCTGCTCTAAAAAAGAGGACCCCATAATACTCAGACAAAAGGGTCTTGAAACTATAGAAAAGCTCTCCCAGGAGAACCTGGCAGTTGTTTTCACCGACGGTTCCTCAGATAAATCCCTCAACAGAGGTGGAGCAGGCATCCTCTTCATTCTTCCAAGTGGTGAAAAAGTCAATCTTAAAATTAACACAGGTTTGATTGCCTCCAACTTCACCAGCGAACTTTTGGCAATCAAAGAAGCCCTAACTTATTACCTGACTAATTCTCATGCTATGGATCTTGCTGAAGGACTGGTTGTTTTCTCAGACTCTAAATCAGCCTTAGAGGCCATTGGAAACGGAGACACAAACATTACCTCCTCTATAAATGACTTACTTGATCAGCTGTGTTGCAAGAGGAAATCTTGTTTGCTGCAATGGATACCTGCACATGTAAACATCGAGGGAAATGAGTGTGCGGATGCTTTAGCCAAAGAGGCACGAAATCTTGACCAACCTAGTTCCACCACCATACTTGCAGATGCAAATGCAGTGGCCAGATGTAGACTTTTTAATCAGCCCTCTAGGAAGCCTTTAATCACTGACTTTGATTGCCCTAGAAATGTAGCAACTACACTGGCTAGGTTAAGAACAAATCACTATAAATGAATGAAGATCCTTCCTGATGGGACAAGAACCTATATTATGTGCAGGAACTGCCCCGAAACTCAGCTCACACCGAGACACATCTTCGAGTGCCCATCCATTACCGCAGATATCTTAAAACTCGGCTGGTTACCGCTAATGGATCCACTTCGAGAGATCCTTTACAGTCCTGAAGCACCAGGGCTGGCGGCAGTCGTCCACCGGACCTTTGACCATATCTGATCCTTTATTTATTGACTTTTTGCATATCCATGGACACGACAACAACAACAACACATAAAAAAATCACATCGCAGTCCATTATAAAATGTGTAATATCAAACAATTGTGTAAATCAAAATGCCCCCCCTTTTTTTATATTAATAATATAAATTAATCATGCGTATTTTTCCATACAACGCCGCCACACACCTCCTCAATCCAACGTCTACCCACCCAACCATATATATATATATATATATATATATATGGTTGACTGAAGCACTAGGATGACTAAAGCACTAGACAGGCAACAATGGAAAAATCTGGGGGAGACCTACATCCAGCAGTGGATTGAAAACGGTTGATGATGATGATGATATATATATATATATATATATATATATATATATATATATATATATAGTAGCAATGAAACCAGTAAATCTGCAGATATCTGCACAATTTGAACAAATCTGCACAATTTGAAATAATTTTATTTAGTATTTAAAAACATTCAACCCGCATTTTCATTTATTTGATATTTTTTATATAAATTACTAAAAGTAGTACTCAATTACTAAAAGTAGTACTCAAGCAGTTTTAGGAAATTCAACATTTCATTTACGTTTCAACATTTTGATAAATGTAATTCTTTGAAATTTAGTATTTCAAACCTTCTATTTAAAATAATTAAAATATTGATCTTGTGATAGTGATAATGACAATTAATTTAAACTGAATTATTCTCATAAATATTCTATTAATTATTGATATCCTAATTGTTAAATTTATTTTAAAATGACTATTTTATTTCATTAATATGCTTTCTTTAAATTCTAGTTTTAAATACAATCATAATATCAATTATCTATTACTTTTTGTGGGATGTCCATTACTGGAACAGAGAGCGTCCCATTACTGGAACAGTAGGTGTCCATTATTGGAATTTAGGGTGTTTTGATTTATTTCAATTATTTACAATTAAATTTCGATTCACATTGGGAAATGTGACTATGAGCATGATTAAATATTGTTGGTAGATTAATATAATATTAAAAAAAGTGGAATATAATAATTATAACTATTAATTAAAAAGTGCTTTTTAAAGAAATTCCTTAAGGGTGTCCATTACTGGCACATCTACCCTATATACATATATTTTAGCCTTTAAACAGACTGAATTGAATTGATTAATCATTGATTCAAATAAGCAATGACTACTGGACTAACTATCACCAAATCACCCTTCCCCTATAGCTCATTTCTGGCTGCGCCAATGAAGTTTCAAATAATACACCATACGAAGTTGATTAATACGCATCAATGTGCCATAAGTTACCCCTTTTTGTTAAATATTATAACTTTACATTAATAAGTATCAAATCTTTATATTATAATTATCAAACAATTAATAAGTATTACAACTGTCACCAATTTATGAAGGGTCCATTGGTGGGTGATACCCGGAGCGTATAGAGATGGTGTCAGCCTCTTTCCAGCCCCTTACGAACATAAAAAGATTAATATTTATGTTTCAAATGCAATGTAAACAAACTTGTCATAGTATATTGTGTTATTAATTGTTAAGCTAATGTAATGTAACTATTTACAATAAAATAAAATAGGTAGAACCTAAACTTCATAAAAAAATAGCTTTAATTTTTACTTAACAGTATAATTAACTTAAAAGCAAGAAATGTAATTTAACTAAACTAAATTAAATTGGCGATAAACAATTTCACAATAATTAATTCCTTAATTTTTTTTTTCGCTTTCACATATCGACATTTAAATATTGCTTCATAGATATTGATTTTTTTTATTTTACCTTGTGTTCGATTGTTAATGTAGCTAAGTTGCTCAACCGTCTATAGCTCTTTGTGGACTGCAAACAGTTTTTGTCCAGTTTCTGTTTACTAAAGCCTTTCTCATAAGAACCGACAGATAACTGACACACAAATCGTTGAAAAACTTTAATGATAAAACCAAGTGGGAGAAATTGAAAAATCGCGACGATGAACTTAAAAAATGAATCTAGGATGACCCAATCTTTATTTTTTGAAGCATAAAAATTGTCAGCTTCAAAAAATCTTCTTAATCTTGATATTTAAAAGCAAATTTCTGTTTCAAACATTTAGTTGTTATGTATTCAAGGTATTTCAAATTATATAATTAAAAAGTTGCATTTAAATAGCTGGTTATCCAAATGCACAAGATTTAATTAAATACCATGATATAAACCTCGAGCAACACAAAGTATACAGTGTTATTCATAAGTATCGAAACAATAGGCTATCTCCTTAAATATTACCCCTAGGCACATGCTTCCAATTACAGTTTCATAAAAAAAGATGCAAAATTTGATGAGATAAGTTGCAACTCCATGGAGGGGGGGGGGACTATTTGAGAAAATACAAAAATTAGATTTTTATACGGTTCCCGTAGGATAAAATTTCCAATTAGGAAAATTTTCCTTATTCATTCCTAAATTAAACAAAAAAAAAATCCTTCTTGATATCTGCAAAATTCACAGAGATATTAAAATCCAAAATTCGTGACTTACATCACTTAAGCATACCTCTGAGCGACGCGATATCAGTTCATTTGAAATTCAAGTTAGGGATCGACCATAAATTTACACATTATTAAAAGTCGATCTAAGACAATGCCTTAACTTTTAGATATAAAATAACAGCGTATAGATTTTTGCGTTAAACTTGCTTGAGAAATGAGCCCGAGCTTGGCGCCAGGCCCATGTCTTTACTGTTGCTAAGACGTGTCGGGTAGGCAATAAGTTTTGTAAAAATAGTAATAGCGATAATGAAACTTCTGTTAACGGAATCATTGGAAATATATTTTAACTAGCTGTTACCCGTGACTTCGTTCACGAAACATTAAAAAAAGAATAAATGCATTAATTTAGTAAAACATTTCACTTGATAATTAAAAACATATATTTAACCAAAGCTTTATCACATTTTATAGGAGACCATACGGTATTTCTTTGCTATAGGGGCCTTGACATAACCCAGTCTTAAAAAAGTGAAATTTCATGCCAAATAATATATACAATCGCGAAAATGAAACTGCAACTAATGAAAAAAGGAGGACCAAGTAAAATCGTGAAAATCGAGGAATTCCTCTTCGTAAAACGAACAACTGGTACGTAAACACTGGCAGAATTCTTCTATACAACAGTGAATTTTAGGTGGTACTTGGTGTACAATTTGTTATATGTGTGCATTGCTAAATGGGCATTATTATATTGTCTATGCAAATAGACATATGTTATATATTTCTTACTACATTATCTTGTTTATGTATATATTAAATTAAGTGCTTCACGCTAAGTGGTGTAAATAGTGAACAAACTTCTTGTGGATTTTATACATTGATAGATATTTCACAAAGATATAACAATCTGAGGCGATTCTAAAATGTAAATAAAGGTTGCTAGAAAGTACTTTAAATTCTGCCCAATTTAACCTTGATATTTTCTCTATCGCGTCAAGAACACTATAAGCAAATAAATACCGACGACACAAATCTGATGATCTAAATTTACATATTTTTGTTAGTATATATAGGATTATTTTGATTTATTTCATGGGCTTGAAATTTTTTACGCTTTCTCTAGGGTTAGGTGTCGAATAAATGTACTTTCTTGTTATTTTATTTTGCCATTTCTATTTATTCTATTTTCCATTCATTCCATTTATGGATACTGATTTAATTTACATATTCGTGTCAAAGAATATTCTTTAAAGTTATTATCAGGATTAGGATAGGATACGATTAGGGTTACGATTAGGAATAAAAATTGAACGACAATGGCATGACCAATTCAGGTTTAAAGTATGAACCAGGAAGTCTATTTACATCATGAAGCAATAAAAAAATTAGAAAATTATCGTCTGATATTTTTTAATATGTTTTACAGTCATAATTGACATCAAAGGTGAGCGGGAAAATGATCATCTAAAATACCATTAAGTATTTACCACGCAAAAAACAAATCTGGTTACAACAATGTATTTAAGTTTGCACCAAATTTCACTTGATAAAAAAAAAAAAAAAAAAAAAAAAAAAAACGCAAATTGACTATGGACCTAATTACAGACCCCCTAACCTTCCTATTCTCGGAAATGTTCTACCTATATGTTAAAAAAATCTACTATATAGAACGCGCTTTCACGTTTATTGTTATGAATTGGCACGTTTGGCTTGTTCAAGTTTACACAATTCGGCTGGAAGAAAAGATTCATTACTTTTTTATTTCTTCTTTGCTTTTGCATTACGCGAATTTGTTGGTAAAATCGATTTCCTTTTCGATAACATTGTTGTTTTTTAAGTTTAAAAAATATTGTAATTTTACTTAAACAGTGGTTTAAAATCTATGCAATTTTTCTTATCCTACAAGACTTTACAAAAATCTATTATGAAACAACTTTAAAAAAAAGCTATATTTAAAAAAGACAACAAAGTTTTTCCTATTTTAAAACTAATAGAAATGTAAAATTAAATTCCGGTTCGAAACGACGATTTACAAATGTGTTTCGATTGTGGGGAAATGATAGAGGAAAAATGTTGTTACTTTGACACAATCATATTAAATCTTTAGCTTTTATGAGAAAAGCAACTTTCTTTTAAAAAATATAGTTATTTTTATTAAGATTTTCTGATTTTCGATACGGATAATTTTGCGATGCACATCATTGACATTTGCCATCCAATATATATATATATATATATTTTACTTTTTAAAATTTAAATTAAAAATATGGTATCTTTATGTTAGCCGTGTGCAGACGATAAATCGCCAAACTATCCCATCATTCGTATTGAATTAATTAAAAATATAAATCTTTCACTCATTTCATTTAAAACACAGAACTTTAATTTACAACACATACATTTAAAATACATATATTACGTACATTTAAAATAATTCCTTTCATGTGAAAAAGAAAAAGAAAAAAAAAAAGAGAAATTAATCACAAATAATTTGATAACCCAAGATCATTTTATTTCAACATCAAAACAAATCTGTTTCATTTTTCTCTATATGACATCATATTCGCTTGCTTTCCGTACTTACTCGTATTTATGCACTTTGTATTATTATCAAATACTTGAAAACGCACGTTTTATGTCTAATATGACATCATTTCATATTCTGTTTAATTCTTAAATAATTCATTTCCTTTTCATTTTTCACGTGGAAAATTTTCACTTGAAAATAAATTGTTGATTAAAAATTATTACTCAGAGGTTTATTTTATATTGGCAACGATAAAGTATTAGCAACGGTAAAATAAATTTAACCATTTAAAAAAAAAGCTGCAAAACCGGGCCCTTTGGGCCAAACCAACCAAACCAACCAACCATTTTAAAATATACGAAAAAATGTCCATTTATTCTGTATGAAAATAATGAAATTTTTAATTTTTAAGAAAAATATTGATATAAAATAAACAAAAACCAGCCTATATTCATTTGAGGGTTATAATCAACTTATATGCAAAGATACAGGATAATTAAATGCTCCATTTTGACGCTGGCTTCAGTCTAACATTTGCACACAATCAGATTTATAATATTATTAGGATAAAATACACAGAAATATTTTCAAAAATCTACTGTTAGTTACACAGCTTCAAAAGTTGTGATGTCTTTAAACATATTTTTCATTTATTCCAAACGACATTGTTTTTTAAAAATAAATCTTTATTCGAATGTAATAACACATGGGCTGATAAGTTCCCGGTCTAATAAAGAAAACACAACTTTTTAACAAAATTTTATAACTTTAAAACTTTAATAAATAACATAAATTTAATAATAAATAATAATAATTTAATAATAATAATAATAATAATAATTTAATAATAATAATTTAAAAAATAAATAATAATAATAATTTTATAATAAATAACATAATTTTTATAACGAAAAAGCTCAAAACCATGCTTAGAATCATCGATTTGTTGTTGTTTTGGGTCAAAAGTCAACACGCGCGGCACCCACTTTAACAACAGCTTTTTCATAGACAAATGTTCATTCAAAATAAAACCTACACATTTGTTGGATATCTTCAGAGTCTGAGCTATCTCCTGCAATTTCACTTTACGATTCCCCAAAATGATTTTGTGGACTTTTTTTTATGTTTTCCGGAGTAACCACCTCTTTCGTGTGGTGCATCACTGGTGTCCGTACGACCACGTTTAAATTCAGCAAACCAGTCAATAATGGTTGATTTACCTGGTGCAGTGTCCGAATAACGCTTATCAAGCCAACCTTTTGTTTGAACGGTGTTTTTTCCCATCAAATAACAATTCTTGAAATTCTTGTTTATCCATTTTTTTGTTTATCAACAAATTCGTTCAACTAAAACCACTCTAACGTTTTATCCACACGCCGAATCGTAATGACCTTTTTTCTGTAACCTTTTAAAGGTTAGTATTTACTAAAAAAATCATCGGTTCGGCGATTGCAACGCCATCTGTGTGCCAGACCGGGAACTTATCAGCCCATGTTTTAGTATAAGAGTATAAATAATCATTATCGTTGCTATTGCGTATTTTTTTAATTATATGCCAAGCTCCCACTAATCTTTCGTTATAGGTGTATTTATTTGACCAAAGTTTAATACGTTCGAACCATAAATTATTTTACAGGGCTGCCACTGGCGTCTATTTTTATATTCTATTCGCACCACTATTTAAAAATAAATAAATTTTGTACTATATTTCTCTTGCACATTTTGCCAAAATGTATGTGAAAATTTTTTGGTTTGAAAAAGTGGTGCGAGATATAATTTAAAAATATTCGTCAGTGGGAGCAGCCATGATTTTAAGAAATTCCGTTGAATAAATTCGACTTAAAAGACCTTTCGACTTAAGACCTTTAAAGTAAATAAGTCAAAGATTCATTAAATAAATTTATTGGTTTTAAAGTGGTTAACTGGTTCAAATTAATCTACATATTACGGAGGATTAGTGGGACGTTTGGCAGCCATGTTTTTGTCATGCGAACACATAGTAATCTAAAATATACTGTGAAATTTTCTTATAAATATGTTAGTATTCTTTAAAAAAATCTTAATTGTTTCTTAAGAAAAATGGGAATTTTTTGTACAAATTTCGGCCTGTGCAGAAATCTAAAATATGCACAGATACCTGTTTAGATAATGAATTAAATAAAATTAAGTGCATCGCCCTTTTCTTTCGCATCATATGAATAAACCCATCTATGACCTGAAACATAAAGTGCATAAAAGAAGTTTATATCTCTAATAAACTTAAATTGTGTAACTTTGGCTGTATACCAAATTTGTATGAAAGACTAGGGTATGCGTTAAACAAATTTAATATCTGTACCCGAGAGCCAAACGATAGATCAAACTATAGAGCCAAACTATACGATAGAGCCAAACTATAGTCACATTTCCATTATATTTCATGAGAAGCTAAAGAAAGAAAATATATATATATGTAAAATTATAAAAAAAACTCGAAATCGACATTTTAGAAAAGTCTTGTTTAAATCAACTGACACATTTAAACAGTAAAGAAAGAAGATGAGAAAGGCAAAAATTAAACTAAATCATAAATTGAAGCTACAGGAAGGAATTACTTACTCACCTGGAAGCTTTTAAAAAGCATTTAAACGTTCTATAAGGAACCAATCTTTGTTTAAAACTTTAAATGCATTTTTCTGCATCATAGGTTTTTTAAATCATTTATCATCTTTAAATTGATATAAGTCAATAACCGTTAAAGATAAATGGTTCAAACTTGGAATACATATCTTTTTCAAATATTTTACTTAGATGTTAATTCGGCAAATTTGAAAAAAAAAAGTCACTTTTGAAAATATGATTTGTTTAAAATAAGTTTTGATAAGTTAAAATAAGTTAATCTTTTTTTTTTTTTTTTAAATTACTAGTTTAAATATTTTAATTATTTTTTAATTAATATTTTTTTAAATGCTGAATCAAAATTAAAACTTATATATTTATGTTTAATAATAATAAAAAAAAATCAATTCGACAAATAATATTTCGAGTTATAATAATTTTAAATTACTCTGAATTTTTTGAAAAAAAAAATTATTATTTTTAAAATTTTGTAAGAAGTCTTATGATGTAATTCTGTTTACAAAATATATGGTTAATCATCACAAAAAAAAAAAAAAAAAAAAAAAAAAAAAATCAAACTTCTAACTCTATAAATAAATAAATAAAAAATAAATGTTTCCCGGACACCTTACATCAACATTGTTTCTTGAATTACACGCATTTCAATTTGTGTCTGATCTCTTGAAACCTCAAGAATTATTAAAACGGACATATCTCTCTGAATTTTGTCGAAATCAAGATGGATTTTTTTTTTGTTTAATTCAGGAATGGATAAGGAAAAATTTCCTAATTGGAAATTTTACTCTACGTGAGCCGTATAAAAATTAAATTTTTGTATTTTCTCAAATAGATCTCCCATATGGAATTGCAACGTATCGCATCAAATTTTGCACCCTTTTTTTTTAATGAAACTTTGCAATTGGAAGTATGCGCCTAGGGCCATTTTTAAGGAGATAGTCTATTGTTTCGATATTTATGAATCACACTGCATATAATCGCTGAATTAAGTATTCACGTAATCAAAAAATTTAGTTGATCAACTATTATAAGATGGATGGACTATAATAAGATTGGGAGATATTACAAAACATCATTAGTTCAAGAATGTTCATATATGAATTTATTTGTTTGATATAAACTGAATTAAACATTCCAGAAAAATATTCAAATTTCTGGATTATTATTATATACAAAGCTAATTACACAATAAAATTACATAATTTACAATTAAATGAATAAGATAAGGTATAATGGACGAAGATGAGGGGAGAAGAGAAGAAAGAAAAGAAGAAAATTGAAGAAGAAAGAACAAGAAAGAAAGAAGATAGAAGAAGATGAAAGAAGAAGGAAGATAGAACAAGAAAAAAGAAGATAGAGAAGAAGAAGATAATCTCACATAATACCATAGAGCAGCGGTTTACAACCTGGGGTACGCGTACCACTGGGGGTACGTGAAAATCATATGGGTAATGGCGGAAATCACAAAAATCTTTCAGCTGAAAAAACATAAAGAAAGTTGATAGTCTTGGATTACAAAGTTAGTTTCATGGGAAACTTCTATATGTTACACTCAAATAAGGGTAAAGACCTACTAGACCTAATAATTCATTGATAATAATTCAAAGTCACTAGCTCCGCCCGCTAATCATATTGCATGAGTAGTTATAAATTTTTCCCAATCTTCGCGAAAACTGCCATCGATCGTTATACAATCTTTTTTAACCACCCTTTTTTTTTCTTATTGTTCCGTTTGTAATAATAATTGCAAAATCCATAAATTACGCCAGAGCTTTTGATTTTAATATTTTATTTTAAAACGTGTTGAAAAGTAGGCCCTTATTTTTGCTTTCGAATAGGCGGAGTTATATAATTAAAGTATATCAATTGGAAAGCGTCCTTCCTTTTAATGAGTATTTAATTTGAAGTGTTTACTTATTATTTGAATGGTTTGGTTTCACGTTTAAAGTGAATAACTGGTTGAAACCCGTAACTCTTAAGAGTACTGCAACTGCGATTGAAATTCAACCTGATGATTCTGAAACTACAAGTTCTTCGAAACAATCTGATTATTTAGAATTGCAAGAGAACCTGAGTGCAGTTGTTAATAGGCCTGTTCTGATAACTGATAAATTTAATACTTTAAATAAAACACAAAAATTCAGTGATCCCTGTATGAATAGAAAATATAATAAGGAATAATTCTTGAAATATGTATTTTCATTCACGGGGCATGAAGATTTTAATTTGGGGAAGAAGAGGGGGGGGGGGGGGGGTACTCCGAAATGAAAACCCTTTGCAAGGGGTACGTGAAAGAAAAAAGGTTGGGAAGCGCTGCCATAGAGAAGAAGAATCCCTAGAATCTCATAGTAAAGGTGTCCCATAGAATCCCATAAAAAGATAGAATCCCCAAAAATCCACTAGAATCTCATAAAGGATGATGAATCCCATAGAATAGATAATCCCATAGAGGAAGAAGAAGAAAGAAGATATCACACTGAAGAAGATAACGGATAAGAGAGTTATTCTTCCATACTAAGGTTAAAAAGATGTGTGAAATATTTTTTCTTTCACTGGAAACCAAGACATTAAAAAAAAAATTCAATTTTTTTTTGTCCATTTGGAGGACCAGAATTTTTTTTCGGGAAGAACCAAGGAAGAACCTTTGTCGGGCTAAAAAAGGTGGGATGCACCAAGATGTGGAGGGAACACTTACTTCTCTCACTTATGCTCTTTTACTAATACCTAAATTCCTTTCCATCTGGAGGTGTATTTTCGAAATCATACATACTTCCGCCCAATTAAGCAGAAAAAATACCTTGAAGCGGTGCATTCTATCTTTAAAATACCTGGAATTTGTTGAAGAAATCTTTAATTGCACATATAAACAAGCAAGTATGTGGAAAAATGCCATTTTCAAGGAGGAGTCAAAATAACTCCAAATACTTCCAATATCTAGAATATAAATAAATTCATATACAGTGCTACACAAAGAACTGGATACATTTCTGTAATTTCTGAAAGTACGTTTTTAGTTGTGTTGTGCGTATTTTTCCTGAATTAGATGTTAAATTAATATGAGACGCGTATAATAATCTGTAGATAATATACAGGGCTGCATAAAATTATTCGAACGTATTTTCCTCTATTGACGGAAATTTCTGAAGATAAATTTTCGACTGTGCTATGCGTTTTTTAACTAAGCTAAATTTTAACAAACTATGTAGTGTATATACAGATTCTTTTGAGTGTCCCTATAAACTAACTCTAAATGTTACTTACTAAATTTTTAATAGCGAATATGCTGTAGTAAACTTCAATACCATATATCAATTACATAAGTATCGGAATATATTTACAAGAGTTAGGGCTCGGACAGACACATGTCAGACACACAAAACAAAGTCATAAACACTTTTCAACTATGTTGGAAAGTATTAAAGAGGAAGGTGGCAGTTATGCTTTAATACGCGATTCTCCCCTCATCGATTAATGAGTATATTTATATATATTAATTTCTCAACAAAAAATATAAAATTGATATTAGAAATAGGATTGTAGACTATTTTTCATAAATATATTAAATTATGGTTTAATTTTCTTCCATTTCAGCTTCGGTTTTAAGTATTTGGGGTTCGGGTCAAATTCAGGTTGTCTTGAAATATGATTTTCCAGTTCAGGTTCTACCCGACATGTACAGGGCTTTGGTTCCGACGAGACCTACTCATTTGTACGTGCACTGTTTAAAATGTGCAGCAAACTGTCCAGTTATTTGACCGTTTTTGTAGAAAACGGTTACATAACCGTAATTTAACTATACTCTGATCGTATTATTGCTCATTTTATAGACAGAATATACTTAATTTACGGTTATATGTAACCGCTTTCTACAAAAACGGTCAAATGACTGGACAGTTTGCTCAAAATTTTTAACAGTGTGATCGACCTGGCACGGCACTTTGTTAGGTAGCTTTCAATACAAAAAAGTATAAAGCTACCTATTGCAGCCGTTCGGAGGAAAGCAATTCCGGAAAATTTTGATATATTTTCACCAAAACCACCCTCCGTCCAAATGTTGATTTATATATATATATATATATATATATCCATATATATATATATATATATATATATATCTGACCTATGTCATACGATAACAAACGTATTTATAAATCGATTTTGATGAAACTAATTGTGTGTATTAAGGTCACTAATGTCTCGACCGAGTTCGTTGGCCAGCTTGGTCCGCCATTTTGTTTCAAGATGGCGGCCATTTAAAAATTTAAAACTAAAATAAATATACAAAAAAGTTAAAAATTCAAATTTATTTTTTAATTACCTGTTAGGCCTTGATAGAAGGATTCCAGAGCATTTTTTGGTTTACCTCTATCTTAAAAAATGGCTGAGATAGAGCAGTTTGAAATTCTAGGGTGGCTGACATTTTGAAACAAAACAGCACATTAACGCGATTACTCGCAAATTATTTTCTTTCATTGTTGTAATAATTTTCTCAATCATACGCATAAAACTATATATTCATATCCATTAGCGCCAAATTCTCGCCAAAATTGGCGACCAAAATAAATCTTCATAAATGAAGCCAATTCGGCTATTGCTCAATAATTTGGCGAATTTCTTATTCAAATTCAGTATTAACGAATCTTTTGTAAACGTTTCTTTGCATTTTAACTTGCTGTTTTCATGTAACATTAGCTAAAATTTTAAAACGAAGATATAGGAAAGCTACCTTTTCCTCCCGGTACAGGCCGGAAGGACTTTTTTGATTTAACGACGACCGTATCTATTATGTGCCACATACTACCAAGTTTTTTCAAAAGAGAATAATTCATCTTATTTAATAACAGAAAGTTTGCGATTTGATAAGGCGAAGATTTTTATTTGGAAAAGCTGGTCATTAATGGTTGTCAGTCAAAAAGATTGAACAGTCATGGGTTAGATTATCTGCATTGAGAGTTAAAGTCCTGCATCGGGTCCAGTAACCCTATGTTAACCGAATGAGATCCGAATCTAACGCTAATTTTTTTCATTGCGTGTTGAATTCGGGTCGGGTTGATTTTAAATCTTTCGGATTCGAGATAATTTTGTTTTTTTCGGGTCGGGTTCAGATTGACCCGATTTTTCAAAGAAAGTCCTGAATATTTTCAACTGAAAAAGAAAATATATTTGAATATGTATTTTCACAGTGTATATATGTTCATTTTTATCCGAAAATAGCTAAAATTGATATTAGAGATATAACTATCGACCAATTTTCCATAATTGCATTAAAATATGGATTAATATTCTTCCACTTCGAGTTCGGGTTTCAATTATTCGGGTTCGGGTCTGTCTCAGGTTGAAGTGTGTCAGGTTGGGATTGGGTTTCGGGTTGACGAATTTATTTTCCGGTTTGGGTCGGATTTGGGGTTGATTTTAAGCAGAAGTTTCGGGTTCAGGGCGGTTACACCCCAACCCATGCATGATCTAATCTGAATACTTAAAAATAACTCCATACAGCGACGAAAATGATTTCATAGTAATTACATTAGATAATTTCGAGTTATGTAGCTGGCGTACATAAAAAAATTCAGACTAACCTTAATTCTGACAAAACCAATACATTTTTTTTATTAGAACCACGAGGCTCGCGCACATTTCTGATGTATGTCTAAGCACTTTCACCAGGAAATACAAAATATAAGAAAAAGAAGTCAGTGTAGTAGTTATAGGAATTTCATACATGGGTTGTTTCACTCGCTTTCTGAACCGCTCGGGCGTGGAATTATGACATGTTGCAGGTGGAGTAATGCATTTCGATAGGCAGTAAATCTGTTGAGAAGACACTAAAATAGAATGTGAAACAGCGGTGTCCATTTCTTATTTTGTGTGTAACGGGAACGTATTAAACTAGGTGTTATTACTGTTACTAAATAAAGTTTAATTGGTTGAGCGGTTGGTTGGCTACCTTAAATTTTGCTGCACAGAACAAAAGATTTAATTTTCAGGGATGATTAATTTCATGGATCCCTGATCAGGAAAAATTCCAGGTCCCTACGGCATTGTAGTATTGTTGAGAGATCAATCATTCACCTATTAGCTGATCTCGACCCAACTAAGCACTTTTGGTTTACACATTAGAGTCCTGAACGGGTCGGGTTTTAACCGACCTGAATCCAAAATTTTTGCTTAAACTCAACGCAAAACTTCCGACAAACAAAATTCATCAACCCGAAACCTGAATTGAACCCGATGCATTTCAACAAGTACCCGAAGTGCAATAATTAATAATCCATATTTTAAAAAAATTGTGGAAAATAGTGTACATGTCTAATATCAATTTTATCTTTTTTGTATAAAAATGAATACATATATACACATTAATATTCAAATACATAGTTTTTTTTTTTAATTTGTAAAATGTCAGGACTTTCTTTTGAAAAATCAGGTCAGCCCGAATCCCACCCGGAAGATTGACAACCTAACCCGAAGCATTTAAAGTCAATCCGACCCTCAAGTAAAATCGGGTTATCTGACCCGATGAAGGGTTCTATTACACATTCACCGCGCTACACTCTAGTACACTTCTACCCCACTATTTCCGTTTTAGTCTTATTTATGACAGTAACTTGGTGTTTAAATAAGTCGACAACTGCTATTTGAAACAGTGGTACTCTTGGTGGTACTCGAAAATAGCGGCCTATCTCCGAGTTGCACCCCCGAGAACGCGTTCACTGCTATTGTGACAGCCGACGGCTGATGTCGTGATTGATTAAATGGGAGCAGCTATTTATTTGAAGATCAGCTTGTAGAAAACGGTTCAGTAAAAAACGTCGCTAGCTGCCGGACTACTATGAAAATGATTTTCGTCCAACTGGAAAGTTTTGGACCCTCCCCGAAAAGACGCTATTGGAATGGCTGGAACTGGAACTCTAACGCAAAAGCGTGTAAACAAAAAAAGTCTGTCTAAAGGATGTTTCACTGTATTTGCAAATGAACACAAAATATTTTTTTCCCTGATTTATTGCAATTTTATTGAACATACTGTAACCCGATTGATTACAATCTTATTGAATTACCGGCTAGCCGGTATTTAGACCACTCTGCGTGGCCGGTATTTGGACTACTGCTATGTTTAAGTTAAAACCGGTACTGCTCATTCATATAATAAAATACCAATAACTTGCGTGTAGCATTTGGGATCTAAATGTGTCTAGAAAACAATTTAATCGGCAATTCTGGCCAATATACGATCAGTATTTAGAAAAAAAATGAGAAACACATACCCAAAAAACTTTTAACATCACAGATTTCGTCGTGTTGACACTTTTGCTCTTACTGTTTGTAAATGAGACATACTTCAGCGACGTACTGCTTGTGCCTTCCTTCTCTCAATTGAAGGTACAAACTCTGCTTATCGCCGCTAGGGTGCGCTGCGCTCAGTTCTCAGAACACCTACTAGCCGGTATTTGAACCTTCTCACAAGCCATGGAATATAAAATAGCAACATTAATGATCACTTAGACTGTTAGACAATTATTACATTCAAATAAAGATATTTAAAAAAAAAATGTAGTTTAGAATAAAAGAAAAAAATATGGTTAAAAACATCATGACTTCGGCTGCTGTATAATAAAAAATGTGGGTAAGTGTGACCTACGATCGCACAAAGGGTTTCGTTTAATATTCTTTTCAAAACACTTTATCCTTTCTTTAATAAATCCAAATAAATTAAAAAAAAAAAAAGTCCTGTTTTTTATAAAGTGAAAATTTACCGGTCTATTTTTCTCGTTTTTTTTTAAATATCTGAACAGTCTCGATAGCGGGCGAAGCCCGCTATCATACTCTGTCATAATAATATCTGCCATGTAGACTAAATGCGATACATAAAAAAAAAAAAATCAATTTCAAAATTAAACATGTTGTAGAGGAACCTTCAACATGTTAAATTATGCCAATATTTCCATAATCGTGTTTTTATCATGATTCAATACGTTCCTCAAACTCATATGACGTTACAATCACTTGCTAGCGTCCTATCTACTTCCTTTCTCTATTACTCATATTGATACTCTCTTTGCACTATTCTCAAACATTTAAAAAAGTCCGTTGAACTTCCGATAGGACTTCAGATTAATTTTCTTTTTAAAACTCTAATGACTTCATATTAACCTGCTTTCTGTACTTACACATACTCATATTCCTTGTATTTTGGAGAAATGTTTGAAAATTTTCGTTTTATTACCAATATGACGTCATATTAATTTTTTTTTCAATTGGTGAAACTTTTATTTTCATTTTTCACGTGGAAATCTTTCAATAGAAAATTAATTTTTGTAGAAAGAATTTTATTGTGGACTTTTAATTGTTGGCAACTGCTATAACGAAAAGTGTTTAAATTTAATGGGAAAGGGCTGTTAGATTTTGAGTTTTTTATCTCTCTATATTAAAATAATACGATTTTTTTTAATTTTATGATTTTCAGCTTCATAGTAGCTATTCAGCTGTAAGTACACAAAATTTCGTGTCTGTAAGTTATACAGTTTCTGAGAACCGGCTCTGTGAAGGACAGACAACAAAGCGGGACTAATAGGGTTTCGTGAGATGAACGAAACCATAAAAAGTAGGCTTTGTAAAATGTTTGATCCTTTTAATTTGCAAATCCTTAGTTTGATCCTTTTATATAGTATGTTATATCGGGCCAGTTGGACCGTTTAATTTTTTATAGGCCCGACTGGCCCATTTAATTCTTTTTATCGGCTCGGCCCGTTAAAAAAGTTGTCTTTATTTTGCAGGCCCGTTTTTGAAAATTTGACTTCATTTTGCCGGCAGGGCCATTGCAGACCTCTGCTCTGTACTTACATTTAAACAAAGAGTTTTATACTTGATTGATTAAAATCTTACTGAACTCTTAAAAGAAGAAAAACAAAACCAAGGGAAAAAAACAATTCCGCATTATTACAGCCGCAAAGATCGAAAGAGAAAACACATAATTGAAGATCTCTAAAAATTTGCTATAACATTGATATAATAATCCTTTTTAAGAGCCTTACATGTAGAAAAATTTCTTTTCCAGAACAGACTATCCCAAAAAATCCCAAGTTTTTTCTGATTAAAAGCAAAGATTATTATTTTTTTTTCTTTTCTTAGATAAAGTGTTTTGCATGCAAAAGAAAAACTATCACAAAGCTTTTTTTTTTTTTTTTTTTCAATGTTAGAAAAAGAAAACAAAAGTTAAAACGCATTGAGAATCTGAAATTTCCTATTCTTACCTGAATTTTTAATTCGAAAACAATGTAAGAAAACGTATGAATGAAACAGGGATGCTACGGGTCAAGGAATTTTTCAGGCATTATACCAGCATTTTCTAGTAGAAAAACGCGCCTTATGTAATAGCGCGATTACATAAGGCGATTTTTCAATTAAGAAAAGACTGGTATTTTCTCTGAAAAATTCTCTGACACGCAGCAACCGTGTTTTAATGTATAAACACTGTCCACGTAATGATTAAATTACAAATTTACTGGTACTGTATAACAATTATTATTAGAACACATATAGGCTTAAACTTAAACACAAAAAATTATGAATGTAAAATCTAAGGTGCTTCAACTATATTTGCATTTGAACGAAAGGATTTCATCCCTTATTTGTTAAAATTTATATTATAAAGCAAAGACATCTTCGTGAGTTACGCTGATGTCATATTGTCCGCGACAATATCTGACCAACAAATTTTGCTTTTACTGCAATTTTTTTTTATTTATGTTAGAAAGAAAAAACATACTGCACTGTATACGATCTATAGAATTCATACACACGAAGTAATAGCAAAAAATTAGTTAAGTTTTAAAACGCTTTGCTCAACTGAAAACGCACTTCCAGCAATTATTGTTAACAGACAGTGTTTTAACGGAACTCTTTTGTGTGTCACTGTAAATGAACGATGAATGTTATGCACACAATATGCTGTAACACAGCTTCTTGTAATGCACAACAGTCATAGGCGTAGCGTGACCGAAAATTTTGGGGGGGGGGGGGGGGGCACAAATTTTTCACATTGGGTAAAAGGAATTTAGTTTCGATCTTCTAGCACCCTAGACCTAAAAGTTCATTTTTCTTAAACATTCGTCGTACAGCCATTTTTGAATTTTTTGTGAAATGTTTATGTGATTTTTAGCGTTTTTTCGCGTTTTGGGACAATTTCTTAACATTTTTGTTAGGAATTAAGTTTCAATTTTTTAACACAATATAGTAAAATTTGTCCTCTGCCTTTTTTTAATTTTTCGCGAAATTTTTTTGTGAGTTTTAGCATTTTTTATCTTTCCGAGGCAATTTTTTAAACATTCGTACGAGATATTTGATTTTATTTTTTCAGCCGATAAAGTACATTTTCTACTCTGCGATTTTTTTAATTTTTGAAAATTTATTATGCGATTTTTCGCGTTCCGCGGTGATTTTTTTTTACATCCGTAAACGGAATCCAACTTCAATCTTTTAGTCCAGTATAGCAAATTTTGTGATTTGCGATTTTTGATTTTTCACGAATTTTTTATTCAATTTTAAGCATACCGCGGCGATTTTCTTAAACATTCGTAAAATACATCTGGTTTAAATATTTAGCCCGATATAGTAAATTTTGTCCTCAGTGATTTCTAAAATTTTCTTAAATATTTAATGTGATTTTTAGTGTTTTTCCGCGCTTTGTGGCAATTTTTTAACATTTGTGATGCGAATCTGGTTTCAAGCTTTTAACCCATTATTGTAAAATTTGTCCTCTGCGATTTTTAAAATTTTCATGAATTTTGTATGAGATATTTTGCTGTTTTTTCGCTTTCTGCTGCGATTTTTAAACATTCGTAAAAGGAGTCCAGTTTTAATCTTTCAGCCCATTGTACTAAATTTTGAACTCTGCGATTACATTTTGTACTCAATTTTGTACTCACTGATTTTAATCGCGAATTTTTCATGTGACTTTTTGCTGGGTTTTTTTTTTTTGGCGTTTCGTGGAAGTTCTTAACATCTGTAACAGGAATCCAATTACAACCTTTTAGCCCAATATAGTAAATGTTGGTTTCTTTCAATAATGTTTATTCGGAACTCGTTATAGAGAATTTGAATTCGTTCGCGAATTTGTTATGCGGGGTTTAGCGTTCTTTCGCGTTTTGCGACGATTTTTCCGACATTCGTAAAATGAATCCAGCTACAATCTTTTAACCCAATATAATAAATTTGGTTCTCTGCGATTTTTAAGTTTTTACGCATTTTGAAGCGATTTTTCTAACATTTGTAAAATAAATCCGGCTTCAGTTTTTAAATACAATACCGTTAATTTTGTCCTCTGCGATTTTTTAAATTCTCGTGAATTTTTTTGTGTAATTTTTTTTTCACGTTTCATGGAGATATTTTCACATTCGTAAAAATAATCCGGTTTTAAACTTTTAGCCCAATAGAGTAATTTTTTTTCTCTTTTCAATAAAGTTTATTCGGAATCCGTACTATGATTTTAATTTTGCATGCGATTTTAACGCTTTTTCGCGTTCTGTGGCGATTTTTTGATATTCGTAAAAGGAATCCAGCTACAATTTTTTAACCTAATGTAATAAATTTTGTTCTCTGAGATTTTTAAGTTTTTCGCGATTATTCGCAAACTTTACGTTTTTGTGGGTTTTGCGGCGATTTTTCTACATTCGTAAAGGAAATCTGGTTTCAATCTTTGAACACAATACAGTAAATTTTGTCTTCAGTGATTTTTGAATTTTTCGTAATTTTTTTTTTTTATGGGATTTTTAATTTTTTCACGTTTTGTGGAGATATTTTTACATTCATAAAAAGAATTCACTTTCAATCTTTTAGCACAATACAGTAAAATTTTTTCTCTTGTTAATAAAGTTTATCAATAAAGTTTTTTTTAGCATCATTCGTACAAAATTTTAATTTATCATGCGATTTAAACTTTTTTTTGCGTTTCGCAGCAATTTTTTAACATTTGTTACAGGAATCGAGTTTCAATCTTTTAGCCCAATATAGTAAATTTTGTCCTCTGCAATTTATAAAAAAAAAAGAGAGAGAGAGAGAGATTTTTAGCGTTTCTTTGCATTCTGCGGCGAAAGGAATCCGGGAGGGGTCGTAAAAGGAATCCGGTTTAAATATATTGTATTAAAATCGCGTACATAAAAAAATTTACCCGATTTTCTGCGGTTTTTCGCTGTTAGCGGCAATTTTTTAACACTTGTAAAATGAATTCGTTTTTAAGCTTTTAGACCAATATAAGTATATTTTGTCCTCTGCAGGTTTTGAATTGCTCGCGAATTTTTTAGTGTTTTTTCGATATTTCGGCAAATTTTTTACCTTTTTTTTTTTTTTTCGAAACGGAAATAACTAACTTTGTTAAATTTTGCTTTCCTGCGATTAAATTAAAGTTGGAAGGATGCAAAATCGTCGTAACGTGAACTACGATGCTCAAAATATTAAACTGATTTTGGTCGGAAAAAAAAAAAAAATCAAGGTTAGTTTGATTCGAGACCAGATCAGGCGTAGCCTGCACGGGTGTACGCTGTTGACAGCAGTTATACCCCACTACCAGGTTCATTTAATTCGAGGTTAACTTGGAAGAAAAAAAACGACCAAGTAAAGAAGGAAAGCTCCGCTAGATCATTTTATTGAAATTAATATTTTTGTAACAAATATCATAAACAGCACCACAACAACTGTATCTGGCGCCTGGTGTGTGTGTGTGTGTGTGAGGGGGGGGGGCACCGCCCGTACCACCCTTGGTACGGCACTGATAATAAATAAAAGACATTTATCAAACTTTTAAGAAATTTGAAATAAGTTTAAACGGCACTTTTAAGAAGTAACTAATCATTTAATGTATGTGCGCCTGCAAAATTGTATGGAAAATTGCACCTTCGATAGCAACGGTTTTGCTTAACAACGGTACTTCTGGAACGGATTACCATCGTTTACCAAGGTACAGCTGTATATTAAAAACAGCTCATTCGAGAAGACTTACATTTTGAAAAAAAAAATCATAACCGTTGCATCTCAAAAATGCGAAGGTAGAAGATTAAGTGCTTTCAATAAAAAATAATAATAAGCAAGAGAGAGGAACATATTTAATAACTAAATGAAAAAAAATATATTAATTATTTTTTATAATCTTAGTGATGTGTGGTTGCATTCCATTGGTAAATAATTCCAGCGACACAGCTTGGAAAAGCAGGATATTTATGACTTGATTAAATTATAATTAAAGTTACAACAAATTAAATGAAATATATATTGCCGGGAAACAGAACTCCCGCTCTGATAAACACAACGACATTTTCTAAAGTCTACAGATGGAATGAGAAGGGGAAAAAGTACTTGCAGATACTAACCGTAGACAGCGGGAAAAACAGCTGACACATTGAAATTGTCCGCAGCTGTAAGAGAGTGATAGTTCAAACTTTCGTTTAATGAATGTTCGTATCAGGGTTTGTACTGCACAACACAATTTTTGCTACCAAATTCATCACTTCAAAGAAAAAGAGCTGAGCTATCTATACTGATCTGACATCTGATTAAGTAAAAAAAATGAAGAAATATAAAATGAAAATTAAAGTAGTTATTTCATTTCCATTTTGGGTCAATACAAGACAAGTTTTAATTGACTGTATCATATTTTAGAAATTGATGTTCAGAAAGTTGGGGGGGGGGGGGCACGAGGGGGCACGTGCCCCCCGAGGCTACGCCTATGACAACAGTGGAATATATTAACTTCAATATGGATGAAATAATGAAAGATTATTAAAAAAACGCGCAGACGATTTTTCCCCACAGACCATAACGTAACGGAATTCTTTTGAGTATCCCTGTAAAGGAACTATAAAAGCTATGCACACCCTATTCTAGAGTAAGCCTAATGTAGTGTACCTCAGTGATATATATTAATTTCAATATGTCTGAAATATTGTATCATTATTAAAATAATCCTCAAATGATTTTTCCCCATAGACTGTAATGTAATGGAATACTTTTGAGTGTCCCTGTAAAAGAACTATAAGTGCTACACACTCCATTTTCAGTATCGATCATGCCATAGTAAATTTGAATAACATATATCAATTGCATGACAATCCGAGTCTATTTACGCGGGTTAGAGCTCGGACAGACAGACAGATAGACGGCAGACAGACAGACAAACCGAAGTCAAACACTTTTCAACTATGTTGGAATGTGTTAAAAACCAGGTTGTGTGGAATAAAAGAGGGTAAAAAAACTACGTAAGAAAATATCCTGATGTATTATCAGAATCTCATAGATCGAAAAACAATACATATTGAAGCTTTCTAAAAATTTTCTCTAACACCGATATAATAACAGTTTTTAAGAACCTTATTTATAGTTTAGAACTCCAAAAATATCCCCAAAGCCTTTTCGGATTCAGCGCGAGGATAGTAAAAAAAAAGAAAAAAATCCCTTTGTTCTAAGGCGTGTTACGCGTTTTATGTCAAGGAAAATACTATTACGCATGGGAACTGTGGCAACAATCTTTCAACGCATCGAAAGTTTGTGTCTTTTTCCGGCTCTGGAAGTAATTCTCCGGTTTTGCTAATGTATGTGTGTCTTGCATAAAATGATTACCTTTGTAGAATATATTTTAGGCTGTTACCACATCGTTCGCGCAAAAGGAAAAGATGAATTTTTTGAACAAGCTAATATTACAGAATGGGAAGGGTCGGATAGAGGAAATAGGAAAACGAAAATAACTTCTTGTCGTTTCCGTTGAGAAATTTTACTTTGCATTTTTCGTTTTATTAACTAACAATTTCAGAAATAGCGATATATTTTCTTCGGGCCAGGGTTACTAGTTTGTCCACTTTTTTTCTTTTTTTCTTTTTTTTTAAATTCAGAAATTCCGAATAGATCTTTTTTAATTCAATGATAGACAATATAATAAATTATAACACCTTGTAATAATATATTTCTTTTAAATGCTAAAAAGTGTAAATTAACAACATAATACAAAATAAAATAACTTTTATTAGGTCGTATTACATGTTTCGACTCTTTCCGAGTCCGTTTCAAAAACAAATGAGAATATTCCATAATTGCACGGGCTTTGAAGTTATTTAAAATGCTATCATTTCAATTTTCATGCACTTTTTTAAAAATTACGCACGTTATCTTTTATTTTTACTTGGTTGTTATGATGGTTAGATATGAAAACAAACCTAACTTTTGTATTTAACATTTTCTTCGGAAAATCTTAGATGGCACTGTAATCGAGTAAAATGCAATGAGAATCGTTTCCATTGAAAAGTCTGGAAACGGTCGAATTACTCGAGAAATATATATCGGATTGAAAAACGGAAAAATACCTGCTTAATATTTTTGAAAAATCTATTTAGGTATATCAAAGTTTCTCCCTCCCAACTCTATCCCCAGTGGGGAAAGGTGTGGAGGAAGGAAGCACTTTGAAATCTTAAATGATAACCGCTCTTTTTTATTGCAGTTTTGGATTCTATGGGAAAAAAAAACATAACTTTTGTATCGTAGATGGCGCTGTAATCGAGTAAATTGCAATGAGAATCGTTTCTATTGAAAAGTCTGGAAACGGTCGAATAACTCGAGAAATATACACCGTATTGAAAAACGGAGAAATACATGTTCAATATTTTAGAAAAATCTATTTAGGGATATGGAACTTGCCATTTTTCTAAAATATTGAACAATAATTTTTTTTTCAATCCGTTTTTCAATCCGATGTATTGATGTATATTTCTCGAGTTATTCAACCGTTTCCAGATATTTCAATGGAAACGATTCTCATTGCATTTTACTGGTATACAGCGCCATTTACGATTTTCCGAAGAAAATGTTAAATGCAAAAGTTACGTATTTTTCCCGTAGAATCCGAATTTGCAGTAAAATAGCAGTTTATCATTTAAGATTTCAAAGTCCCCCCCCCCCCCTCTCTTTCTCCCAGGGAGCAGAGTTGGGAGGCAACTTTGATATGCCTAAATAGATTTTGCAAAAATATTGAACACATATTTTCCATTTTTTCAATCCGATGTATATTTCTCCAGTTATTCGACCGTTTCCAGACTTTTCGAACACCCTGTATGTATATATATATATATATTATACCCTTGTTTCACAATGTGGTAAGCCGATGAGGAATAATAAAAGTCGTTTTTAAACGTCGTTAATATAAGTTTCATATATAACAGGGTTCGTACGCTTTTTATCACATTTTTTTAATATAATTTTTCTATTTAATATTTAAATAGCAGAAATTACAGACACCTTGTTTAATTGCAGGATTTGTAATACTTTTCTGCAATTAAATAACACGAAACATTCTATTAAAAAATTGTGGTAAAAGCGTACCAAGCATAATTTCCCTGTCCACCGCGGATAGACGATTGCGATTATCTCGCTTTTTGATTGGTTGTTAAACCGAACGCTTCTTAGATTATTTCCGGTTGAAATTAGTTTCATATATAATATCTATTAATTTCTATATAATCTAATTAATTTCTAAATATAATATAATAAATAGTATAAAATAATATATAATGTATAATGATATATAATATTAATATACAATATTAATATATAATATTATATATATAATATGTAATATATATATTTAATATATATATAATTAATATAATATTAATATTATAATATATAATAATATAATATATAAAATAATATAATATAATAAATTATATAATCTAATTAATTTCTAGATAATCTAATTTGTATATAATGTAATATTTCTATATAATCTAATAATATATGTATTAATTTCTTATATAATATCTTCTTATATCTTCATAATCATCCCAAGTACCGGAAATGACTTAAGAAGCGTTCGCTTTTACAACCAATCAGAAAGTATAACAATCCCAATAGTCGATCGGCGGTGGAGACGGAAATTATGCGCGTATGGACCCTGTATAAAGGTGAAGACCGTATTGCGTTCATTGAGTTACGTTAAAAACATATTTGTGACAAAAATTTTACCTCTTTGATAAGCTTAAAACTGTGAATTGTCATTGTTTATGCTTTTTATAGACTTTCTTCATGTGAATAGCGGTTCACCTTTTAAATAATAAAAATTATATGTTACAGAGAAAGAGAGGAAGGAGGGGGGGGGGGTATAATGATTTTAGAGATGTTTTGCTGGGGTGTGGTAAAAAAAAAAAAAAAAAAAAAAAAAAGGTGGGGGGAACCACTGGCTTAGATGGATTTTACAAGTTCACTCGTGAATAAAATTAACTAAATAGTATATGAGTTTAATATAAAATCTGCTACAAGTCTAGTGAAAAGGGTTCAAATGTGATATATTTTCTGTTAAAAGCTTATAAGCGCTTTATGCAAGAAAAAAAAAAAAAACATCCAGGATTTCAGAGGATTCCGAGCACGCGTTCGTCGATGGCATATATTTATAAAAGGGTAAATAGTAGAGTAAAGAATTATTGTCGTAGAAACCAACCTCTCTCATCGATATCGAAAAGTAATGACAGGGATCAGAATCAGGCCCTAAGAAAACCTCTCCTGAGTATTTGAGTTCTGCGAACCATAAGTGGGTGTGACAATGATCTTTTAATCGTTATTTACTTCATATATTTTTTAGCCATAACTAGTAGCGTAATAATAGGAATTTTTTAATGCGATTTGTTTTAAAATGGGCAGAAAATATTGTTCATTCATTTACATGTTCCTCCAAATATCGATTTTTTTTTTTTTTTTTTTTTTTTTTTTTTTTTTTTTAGATTTAAGAGTGGTATGGATCCAAGTGTCTTTAAATCAACTCCTCCCCCACCTCAAAAAAAAAAAAAAAAAAAAAAAAAAAAGACAGAGAGAGAGAGAGAGATTTTTATTGTTTCATATTAATTTAAAAAAAAAAAAATTGTAACATTTTAAACATAATTACATTAAAAAAAAAATTGTTGGAATAAAAGTTATGGTAAAAAAATAAAGCTCCTTTTAAAAGTCCTTTTATTCAAAACGATTATGTTGTTCCTCTTCGGCTCACGATTTTGTGAAAATAGTTACCTAGATATTTAAGAAATTTTAACATGTTGCACAAGTAAACGAATATAAATGAAGATGATATTATTTTAAGAAGAAAATTTTCACTGTAAATATTTCAACATTACTATTACGCCGTGTGGTAATCACAAAACTCTTTTCTGTATATTTATAACATATTAATTTAAATAGAGGTATTGCACGCCGCCAACAATTACGAATTAGAGTGCATTTGTTTGAATTTAACTTTGAGTTATTAAAAAAAGCAAAATTCAACAGCGCTCTCTGTTAAGTATTAAAATATAAAATTGGATTAACATACTCGGGTACTTACGTGTTGTAGCGGTCTCCACAATTACGATTATGCCAAAGGTTGCAGCTATGATTTCGCCAAGATCATAGCAAAGCTTATATATGCATCATAGATACGCATGTATACAGTCCAAAATCAATATGTGCCATATACGTCATTATATACACATTATTTACGTCTTATATATGCCATATATACACTATATGCATCTTATACACATATCACATATATATACATCGTATATGCGTCATATATGATGACTTAGTCATATATATCACGCTTAGTCTTAGATGATAACTTAGTAGTCATATACATTACGAAATATTATAATAATGTAGTATATGCTTTATAATTTGGCAATAAATCTTGGTCGTTTGGAGATTCATCTTTGGGGGTCGCTATAATAACACGAAAGTACCCATATTTGTGTATATTTTTAATTAATAACTTCAAATATAAAACTTGGTGCATTTCTATCCAGTAGAAACTGTGATACAGCTATAATGTACAACGCAAAAAAGTTGCATAGCAGCGCCCTCTGTTGAGTGAACAAAGCCAAAACTGAATCAACATAATTTTCTATAAACATCTTGCACAGCAAAGACTAATCAGCAACTATATAATGCTAAGGCCTAACTGGATATGACATTCGATGAAATTCCATCTAATAGATGCCGAGATATAGCTATCGCGGAAATCCTGAAAAACACAGCACAGCAGCTCCATCTGTAGGGCGATATACATCCAAACCTAATAAAGCAATGCAGCATTGGCAGCTTCAGCCAAGAGGTCCCTGGTTCGAATCCTGGCACGGACATTTTTCGGCCAGTTGGAAAATTACATCTCATATGATTTATTTACCAATTAGAATAATTGTGTTAAAATTAATCCAGTGTAATTACGTATCCATTACGTAATTACGTTTACTGTAGTTCTATTACATGCGATTTATTCTGTAGAGATGATTCAGATATCAGACCAGATGCTATGTGATCAATAAAATTAGCTGAGTGAATTAGGTCCTCCAGATTCGTTCAGGATAGCTCAGTTCGCAGAGCATTGGTAGCTTCAACCAAGAGGTCCCTGGTTCGAATCCTGTCCCGGACATTTCTCGCCCAGTTGGAAAATTATATCTAATAAACAATAGTTTTTATCAAGGTCTAACAGAACGTACAGTTTGATGAAATTCCGTGCATTAGTTCTTGAGATACATCGCCCACAAAATTTGTGTCACATTTATACAGGCAGACAGTTTTTTAAAATTGTCAAATCGTCTTGAGGACGTCCCAAAACGTGTAAACCCATAAAAAAACGGAGGTTCAAAATCGTCACGATTTTAATACTTTCTTTTTGTGTATGTAGAAGAAATTAAAAAGACATCGAAATGTAAGTAGTTGAGAAAATGTCCATTTAAAAAATATTTACCTTTGTAAAATTGACATTGCTTTCTAAAAATAGTAAAGCAAAGTATTTTGTAGGAAATATATACTGCCATTAAAAAAGTTTTATACGAAATTTTCTTTCATATAAAATATATAGTTACAATAGTTTCTTTATAATTATAATAGTTTCTTTTCCCGTAGAGACACAAAGAGTTAAAGGGGAAATTAATTGTCCGAGCAGAAGGATTTAACACCTGAGGCAATTTTAGAAATAAAATGCTTTTGTCTGGCATTGTATTAAATTTATTTAGTCAGAGTGCGTATAAGTTTTGCCATAATTTTTAATAGCAATTTTCGCCTTATGTAATTGTAGAAAACTATTACAAAATCTGCGATTAAGTAAGGTGATTACGGCTTCTGTAATTTAAAAACTAAATAGAAATTTTCTAATCTAAAAATGTGGCCAGACTCATTGGGAATTCTAAAAAGTGTACACACTTTGATATAATTATTAAATAATACCTAATAAAAGTCTGTTAACGGTTTAACCCGTTAAGGCACAGTGGTCCCACTCCGGGCACACCTAATTTTAATTCCAAACTTGCATTCGACACCAAGAATATTTAATAAAATTTTCTTTCTGGAATGAAAGCTTGAAATAAGGAGTTCTTATTTTCTAAAAAAGTCGTTTGTAAATCCCGGTGTCAGTCAGTAATTTCTCATTTTACGAACGGACTTTGTTTGTGCCGGAAAGGGTTAAGATATTTCGTTGGTACATAACCCTTGGATATGTATAAGGTGGCCACAATTCAACTGTCAGTGCTCAGCGTGTACTGTAGTGCTATCTAATTGTGAGTATGGGCCTAAATTTTGTAGGATGATTACACAACACGGGGTACGAAGTTCCTAAAGTAACCGTTAGGTTGATATGTGGCGTTGTTTTTTCGTGGAATCCTTCGCCCCTCGTCTTATTTAATAATTCTACAAATTTTGGCTGTATGCTCGCAATTAAATCGCAATACAGAACACGCTCAGTAATGTCAATTAAATTGAGAAAAAAAAAATCGCGCTACGTACCCTTAGAGGTGTCTTTTGGAACTTTTTTTTTTCCGGAACCCTTCGTTTTCCGTCTTATTTTTGGCTCTTTTCTATTAGATCCTGTAAATTATTCACTATTTTTTTTTTTAAATCTTAGATTGTTTTTCAATTTGTAATACTTTAAGGGTAAATTAAACATTTTTTGCTATTATACAGGTTTTTTCTAAACTATTATTTATTTATTTTTAATCAAGACGACTTGGAGTCTCAATTATTCCGGTTTAGTGACGGAGTTGTCAGCCCTCTAGTATTTTGAATAGTACTATTTTCGAATAGAAAATTTAGCTTTATGTAACTCAGAAATTCTGCGTTTAAATAAGAAACAACAAGATTTGCAAACAGTGACATTCAATTATTCGGAAGATTCGTCACTCTGGTTTACTGATTTTTGACCTTTTTTTTAACACTTACAAAGTACTTAAATATTCATCCCGGAAAAATAATGAAAGAAAATACTGAATTAAAAAAATGAAAGTAAAACGCGTATGATACAAGTAAGCATGGCTTTTTTAATCAAGCGAGCTAATTGTCTGATAGAGGCGATTGGAGAATCCGGAATAGCAGAAGTGAATAATGCTCGTTTTTGGGCGACTTGCTAACTTTTAGGGTATATTTCTATATCGGATCATCGCTTCATGATTTTGCAGAAAGCGATCTGTTATCAGTGTCTAGTTCACCGAATCAAAGCGCTTTAAGTACATGGAATATTAACGATAAGATACTTAAATAACACTTATTGGAAAATGAAAAATCATGCGTTAAGCATGGTTTATGAAACACTTTCCAACACATTCAAAATACTGTAACAGAACTTCATCGTTTCATAAGATGAAAGATGATGTCAAAGTAAATTCTTTGGAAAACGCATAATACATTTGAAAACACAGTTTCAGTAATTACCATCTACAGAAAGAAAAATACACGAATTCGTTTGTGAAGCCCTGTATAATATCTATGGCTATGTATATATGCTACAGAGTATGTAAAAATTTTGTTCGGTTAGTACTTTCACTGCCGGTTTAAAATTACCGGAATTTATTTTATTTAGAAAGTTCGAATTCATATCAGAAAATACTAATAGCAATATTTACTTTATTTAATTGCAGACATTTCGTGATTATGCATTAAAAAAAAACTTCTTTTTTCGAAATTTCCGGTACGAATTCGTAATTTTAGATTGAAGGAACGTAGGTAGAACCACGAGTATACTCGTGGTTGGTAGCGAATGGGTTAGAAAACGAATAACACAATTGAAAATTCCCCTACAGCAATTTCCGTCAATAAGCTGAAAGATATTTGAATTATTTTCTGCAGATACTTATTTTGTATATAATATATAGAATTTAAAGACACCAAGTAAAAGGTAAAAATTTAGTTGCATTTAAAACAGTTTTTACATGAACTAAAACTGACTTCAAGAGATCGTTGATCTTCGCGTTTTAGTGGTAATCCTGTATCCACATTAGAGTCTTTGTGCACCGGTTGAATTATACAAACTCGAACTGGAAATTCCTATTTGAAGTCACCATGGAATACGAACCGAACCCAACGTACTTCAACCTGAATCCTGAAATGAAAGAAAACTAATCTATAATTTAATGTAATTAGGAAAAAAGTAATCTGTAACTAAATTTCTAACTAGCTGACCCACCCTGCGTTGCCCGAGTCCGTGATAATAACCTTAAAAAATTAACCTTAATCTCAAATTTGTATGATTTTATATGCTTAACTCGATTTTGAATGAATTTATATTTTTAAAGACAAATCTTTCCAAATGAGCTTTTCCCGTGAGAACTTCGTCTAGCCGGCAAGGCTGACTTCGACAGCATACACCGGACGTGCTAAGTACGCTCCGATCTGTTTTCGCAAACGAAACTCGAATTTGTTTGATTAGTATATATATTTAAAGGAAACTAGTTCCAGACCAACCATTTGTTTGAGTCCCCGCTGTTTTCGGCAGCGTACACAGGGTGTACTGCGCACGTTCCTAACAGTTTTTGTAAACGGAGCTCGAAGTTGCATGATTAGGACATAGCCACTGAATAAATCTTCTATTATAGAAGAATCCAAATCTCAGATTACACAAATGTTTTAACCCCTTGGGGACGAGCGACACGTATACGTGACGCATAAGATGCTCAGAATCTTCGATTATTCCCACCAGTTACTTTTTATTGTAAGCTTTGCCTTATTTAATGAGAGCATTTCTGCGGTTCAATTAGGCGATAATTTCTGTTTTGAAAAACCGGTGGTAAAAGATTGAAAATTTTGTAAAGGACGCTCGTTGCGATGGGGTTAATGTTAATTCTGTGAAAATTCTTTTTATTTCAAACTGATTATTTTACCCCTAAATTTCTTTATTTCTAAACCAAAATTTTACTCGAAGAACAGTTAAACGGTATGTTTAATGTCTTAAATTTTTAGAGCATTAGCGTAAAAATAAGTTTACATTTTTAAGCCAAGCGTATGGAAATTTTTTTTCATAGTGATTATTTCCCCGTAAATCTCATAATTTCTGAATCAAATTCATACTCGATTATTAGATTAAAAGGTTAGTATATTGTATTAAAATTTCAGAGTGATTGTATAAATTTAAGTTTTTTTTAATCAAAATGTGGCAATCTAAAGACAAAAAAAAAAAAAAAAAAATCCTTGTGGCGAAAGTGGCTTTTGGAAAAGAATGTTTTTTGAAAGAGTTAATATTAAAATTATTTTTAACCGATTGCACCCATTTAAAAGGAAAATAAACTTAGATGTGGTCTGTTATTTTCTTTTCCAGTATTTAAAATACTGGAAAAGAAATCTTTCTATTTACAAAGCCGATCCAGATTTTTAAACATTGCACAAAATAGAAAAAAACTCACTGAAACTTCATTCGAAAAAGAATTTTTTGAAAGGGTTAATATGTATATATTTTTTAACGGATTGCACCGCTAGAGAAACAAATGTACGCAACTATGGTCTGGTAATTCTTGTTTGATCGTACTTCGAATAGTTGAACCAATGCGGTCTGCGAAAGATGAGGGAGGAAAACACACACGAAAAATGACGTTTTTTTAAAAAAACCTTTTCAAAGGGTTGATATTCGTATTTTTTAAACAAATTGTACCGTTAAAAAAATTAAAAGTATGTTAATTCGGTGAGCATTTTTCGTTTTCGTATTTCGATGAGTCAAGTAAATGCGCGCTGCGAAAGACGCGAAAAGATATTGCGTTTTTCGACTTTCGGTTCTTCCTTGCTTTGAAATATAGTACTACTAGGTATAATATCTACCAGGAAAGTAGATTTTCATAGCCATCGCACTCACACAGACACACACACGGACAAACATTTCCCTTTTATTAGTATATACACCAATTTTACCTTTTATGTTGAAAAATAAACATATATAAATAAAATACAAATAAATATAATATAATTATTATATTAAAAGACAGAGCTTCATCCTCGATGCTCTGCCCTCGAGCTTCAACCATATCGCCACAAGATCTAAAATAAATAAATAAATATAAAATAATGAAAAAATATTAATCAACAGGGGGAAATGTTTCAAATACTGTAACTTGCTCTAATTGTCATAATTATAGCGTTTGTTTTTTACATAAGGACATCTAAAAGTCATTCTAGTAAATAGTATTTCGATATAGTTTGAGTTTTTAGAAAAGTTAATATTGGCTGAATATTAGCATTTCACAAAGCATTCTGGTAAAAAAATTAAAAAATCAGTAAATTTAAATCTAAGCGACACATCTGCGCCACGTAAGCGAGGATTTTACCAATAATTTTCAGGCAAAAAATATAAAAGAAGACAGGACGAAAAAGACAGTGCTAAGGAAATTTCAGAACAGGAATAGAATATTAAGAGGTGGAAATAATCTTTCTCGATTTACAAAATCTTACGAATAATGAAAGAGAGAAAGATAGAGAGAAAGAAAAGAACTTATCTCTTTGAGAAAAATAAACAAATAAAATATAATAATACCAATAAGAAGAATTATGTAAAAGAGGGAATTTCATTATCGATTATGTCCATGCTGCCACAAGATCTACCCTTAAAAACATGTAGAAATATCGATTCGCAGGTAGAGATGTTTCCAACGGCTTAAACTTTCTAATTTTCATAACTGCTATTTTCGTTTTTAGAAGGAACATCTAAAGGTTGTCCTTAAAAGTAGTATATGAATTTTCATTGTATTCCGAAGTTACTATAGATTGGGTGTTAGCTTATTATTTAAAAAGTTTTGCGGTGAAAGAAGCCTTAACAAGGTAACAAATCAGTAAATTTTTACCCAAACTACAAACCACTGCTCCAGATAAGCGCGAGGATGCTACCAACAACCTCTGGCGAAACACAAAAAAGAAGACAGAACTAAAGAGAGAGTGCTAAGGAAATTCCAGAACAGAAATCGAACATTAAGAAGTGGAGCTAACTTTCTCTATATGTTGCTAAACCTTACGAATAATAATTAAAAAACAAGAGAGAAATGACGTATTTTCTGGAAGAAAAACTAACAAAAAAAAAATTATATTACCAGAATCAAGAAATATGTAAAAGATTAATTTCATCTGTGAGTATGGCTCTGTCGCCACAAGATCTACCCATTAAAAAAATGTAGAAATATCTATCCACAGGTGGAGATGTTTCCAATAGTTTAAGCTTCCTAATTTTCACAACTGCACTGTTCATTTTTAGAAAGAACTTCTAAAGGTCGTCCTTAAAAGTAGCATATGAATTTACGTTATATTCCGAAATTACTATAGACTTGGCATTAGCTTATTATTTAACCCTTTATATCCTGAATTAATTTTCCAGCTACTTTTTAGATGCTCACAATCCTCGATTATTCCCACCAGTTATTTTTTTTTTTTTGGTAAAGTTTTCCTTATCTAATCGTAGCATTTTTGCGATTCAATTAGGTGAAAATTTTTCATTTGAAAAACCGGTGGTAACAGATTAAAAATTCTGTAAAAGACGCTCATCGCGAAGGGGTTAAAGTGGTACTTATAAGTACCGTTAGGATAAAAAGGGTTAAAAAGTTTTGCGATAAAAAGAAGCCTTAACCCTTTAACGGACATTGGTTTCCCTATGAAACCACAAAATTTTAATTACGAAATTCAACAGTGACAGCAGAATTTTAATAGAAATGTTTTTCATTTATTATGTATGTGAAATATCGCTTTTTTCTTATATACAAGTAAATTTGTTTATAATTTCAGGTGTAAATCATTTATTTCAACATTTTAGCAATTGAAGTGCTTTATCCGTTAAAGAGTTAACAAGGTAACGAATAAGTAAATTTCAACCCAAACTATAAACGACTGCTCCAGATAAGCGAAGATGCTACCAATAACCTCTGGAAAAACAGAAAAGAAGACGGGACGAAAGAGAGAGGGCTAAGGAAATCGAAACATTAAGAAGGAAACGGAAATCGAATATTAAAAAGTGGAGCCTACACCCCTCTCGATGTTGCAAAACCTTACAAATAATAAAGAGAGAGAGATCGACTTAATCTCTGTAACAAACATAAACAAATAAAATACAATAATACCAAAAAGAAACAGTACGTAAAAGAGGGAATTTCATCCGCGATCATGACCATGTAGTTACAAGATCTATCCTTAAAAAAAATATAAATAAAAAAGAAACGTAGAAATATCCATCTGCAGGTGGAAATGTTTCTGGCAGTTTAAACTTTCATAACTACACTGTTCATTTTTAGAAGTAACATATGAAGTTTTGATTATGGGGGTAGGACATCGTACGTCCCAGCGACCATTTTTTTATGATATTTGCACCACTTTTTAAAAACTAATTCCAGGATATTTTCAAAATATCGTCGCTACCGTGTCAAACTCTCAGAGTTCCCAAATGGTCCGCCAACTGAATACCAATATTTTTTAACAGAAAATTTCTTGTTAGGTTTCTACAACAATTCTTCAAAGGTTTACTTCCGATGGTGGTTTCTGCAAAATTTGCAAGAAAAATCTAAAAATAAAATTTTTCTAAGAAAATACCGGTATTTAAAAAGTGGACAATTTGGGAGCCTGGACTATAGAATGTGAAAAAATGAATTTTTCATTACTTTTAAAAATGGTCCGATTGTCACCACTAAATTTTAATAGTATTCTTCGGCAGTGCTGCCAGTTTCGCCTGCTCTTTTATTCAGAAATTTCGAATCCATACCAGAAATTGCAAATATAAATTTTTGCATTATTTAATGACAGACATTTCGTAATCACTTACAGAAAAAAAAAATCACGAAATTTCCGGTATGAATTCAACATTTCTGAATAAAAAGAAGACCGAACTGGCAACCTTGTTCTTCGCAATTTTTTTTTAAATTATTTTTACTAGCCGAATAATTCTAATAAAATGTAGTGGTGACAATCGGCCCATTTTTTTTTTAAAGTGATGAAAAATGCATTTTTTCATATTCGATAGTGTGACATGGCAGCGACGATACATCTACCACAAAGTAATTATTTTGAAAATTGTGTTGCACTTGAATATAAAAATAGTCGTCAAGTTCTGTTTCGCGATCAAAAGGTCAAAGGTCCTCCTTAAATGTAGCAAATGAATTTTTGTAATTTTCCGAAATTATTATACACTGGTTATTAGCTTATTATTTAAAAAGTTTTTCGGTAAAAGAAGCCTCAACAAGATAACGAATAGGTAAATTTTAACCCAAGCTACAAACCACTGCTCCAGATAAGCGAGGATACTACTAATAACCTCTGGCAAAACACAAAAAAGAAGACAGAACGAAAGAGAGAGTGCTAAGGAAATTCCAGAACAGAAATCGAACATTTAAAAGTGGAGCCAACCGCATGTCGATGTTGCAAAACCTTACGAATAAAAAAAAAAGAAAAAAACAAAGGAGAAAAAAACTTAATCTCTAGAAGAAAAACTAACAAAAAAATAATAATAATACCAGAAAGAAGAAGTATGTAAAAGATTAATTACACCTGTGACTATGGACATATTGCCACAAGATCTGCCCATTAAAAAATGTAGAAATATCAATCCATAGATGGAGATGTTTGCAATAATAAACTTTCTAATTTTCATAACTGCACTGTTCTTTTTTAGAAGAAACATCCAAAGGTCGTCCTTAAAATTAGCATATGAATTTTCATTATATTCCAAAGTTACTATAGACTAGGCATTAGCTTATTATTTAAAAAGTTTTGCGGTAAAAGAAGCCTCAACAAGATAACGAATAGGTAAATTTTAACCCAAGCTACAAACTACAAACCACTGCTCCAGATAAGTGAGGATGCTACCAATAACCTCTGGCAAAACACAAAAAAGAAGACAGAACGAAAGAGAGAGTGCTAAGGAAATTCCAGAACAGAAATCGAACATTAAGAGGTGGAGCCAACCCCCTCTCGATGTTGCAAAACCTTACGAGTAAAAAAGAAAAAACAAGAGAGAAAAGGACTTAATCTGTGGAAGAAACACAAATAATAAAAAAATGTATAATAATAACAATAAGATGAAGTGTGTAAAAGTGGGAACTTCTTCCTCGATCGAATGTTTTCCTCGTTCTATGAAAGTGAACGGCCGCTGGTGGTTGACCCAAATTTTCTTCGACTCCGGAGTGGGTCAGTTGGTCCCCCGATTAGAAACAGACTTACGTCGGTTCTTCGACCGCGGCTGAATATTCCCTCTCGATCTCTCTTGGAGTTCGTGTGCCTCCGATCTCTGGGGATGTATTGGCACGCGTGTTTAGTTGTTTTTCTGCTGTTTGTTGATGGAGGAATTTCAGCGACGGACAGTGGTCAAGATGATGGTGAGTACCCTATTTCAAAAGTTTATATAGTAGAACCTACGTGAAACGGCAAGAGTTTATAATACATTTAACCTCTAAATAAGGATCCTTCCATTAAATAGACTATAATAATTGCTCCTAAGACGCTTGTTCTAATAAATACATAAAATAAAAAGCTAAAATTTCTTCAGTTTTTTTTAATGAAAATTTTATTTAACTCGTTTGCATCTTTAGCGCATATATGCGTCCATTTCAGGAATTTCTTTTTTATTCAGAAATGTCGAATTCATACCCGAAATTCTGAATAATAATTTCCGATTTATTGATTTAATAAAAGTCGTTTCGTAATTACGTAAAGTAAAAATTCTTCTTTCGGAATTTTCGGTACGCATTTGGAATTTCTGAATAAAAAAAATTCCTATGATGCGAATGGGTTAACAACGTCATTATTATTATTATTTATTCATTTTTTGATAAATCTTTTTTAAAATTCTTAAAAAAAATTAATTAGTTAATTTTAATTAAGACTAGAGAAACAGTTTTAAAAATATTTTAAATTCTTATTTTAAGTCTGGGTGTTTTTATGTGATGGTGAAGGACTGAATTTAGATAGTAAACTTTGTATAAGGAAAGAATGTTTGTCAAACGCGAAATTAAGAAACTCTTGTAACAGAATATTTTAAATAAACAGATGTAAATACTCACCTATTTATGTATTTATTGATATATATATATATATATATATATATTATATTTTATAAAAACCTACTTATTGTGTTAAGCGAATACTAATTACTTATTTTAAAGAAATGGGCGATATTAAATTAATTAAGGTATACATTTTTGAATTATTATTATTATCTTTTTTTTTTTTTATCTTTTTCATTATTTTGTATCTTTTGATCGAATTTAAATTACCTTAAATAATTATGTATGTATGACGATTTTACTTGTTTTTTTATTCACACGTCCTAATAAATTACACCTCAACTTAAAGGGCAAAATAACGGATCCCATAGGTGTCCCTTTTAGGGAAATTTTACTGAATGAGTACTATCGGCATATATTTTTGTAACAATTTCAAAACAGAAAAGCCTTTATTTATGTTATTTATTTTATATTCGTACATTTGTACATATTTAGAATATGTTCGACGTACTTGCATGTATTTTTTATTATATTTTCCCTAGAAATGTGCTTTGGTAACCCCAAGTAATCTTTTTAAGAATGTGATGAAAATCCACGATACTTTTGCATTTTAAAGCATTTTGACCAGTGATTAATGTGCAGAGAATGATTAATTTAGATGATCTTTCTTTCTGTTGTCCGTTGAAATTTGTGTCCTTCACGAGAGCTCTCAAAAACTCTTTTTTTGTCTTTGCGATTTATAACGGAATCTAGAGACAAATTGTGGAGCCTTTCATCACCTAATACAGGTTTCCTTCGATTTGTGAAGTTAACCCTTCGACTACGGGACGGGACATATGCGACACAAAGGATTATTATTATTTTCTTTTTCTATTGGTACCACTTTTGGAAAAATAATCTCTACCATGCACTTACACTAGGAAATTTTTAGGAGAAATCTACCACAAAGAAAATATTTTGTAAATTGTGGTAGAGTAAATATAATATTAGACTTCACTACCCTGGCTCGTAATCAAAGAATTAATTTACCCTGAATAATTAACGCACTAACCGAAACATATATCCAATGGTAAAAACTACAACAGCTCCACAGCCAACATTCTTGATTTCTTCAAGACGGACGTGCTTTACGGAAAGTCAATTTATCCTGTAATATTACCGCACTAACCGAAACATACATCCAATGGGAAAATCTCTAATAGATCCACAAACAACATTCTTACTCCTTCGCGAAGGGCATGCTTTGCAAAAATTTTAAAGAGCTAACCCTTTATCGGACATTGGTTTCCCTACGAAACCACAAAATTTTAATTACGAAATTTAACAATGACAGTAGAAATTTAATAGAAATGTTTTCCATTTATTATGTACGTAAAATATCGCTTTTTTTTTTTATTATATACAAATAAATTTGTTCATAATTTCCGGTTTCAATAATTTATTTCAACATTTTTAACAATTGAAGTGCTTTATCCGTTAAAGGATTAATTTATCCTGTAATGTTACCGCACTAACCGAAACATACATCCAGTGGGAAAATCTACACAATAGATCCACAGCCAAAAAAAAAAAAAAAAAAAAAAGAGAGAGAGAAATTATGGACATATGTTATTAAAATATGAGTTACTTGATTCAAGAAGTAACTGTCTACAAAGGCAGTTAAGCATGAGCTAAGATTAGAACTCCCAGCCAGTGTTGCCAGTTTGGAAATTTTTTTCGTAGGCTGGAGATTTTTTTAGGGGATAAATTTTCAATGGTATTTATTAGGTGTAAAATAAAAATCCATTCTTAGTGGAAATCCAGATATTTTTTATATAATGATTAATGAAATCTAAATTGAGGTTTTAACACCAGAAAATGTAAATAGATATTTCTAAAAAAAATAATAAAGTAATTCATAATATATTTTAACACCAGAAAATATAAATAGGTAATTCTAAAAATATTTTAAAAAAAATTATGGACATATGTCTAAAATCTAAGTCACTTGATTCAAGAAGTAACTGTCTACAAAGGCAGTTAAGCATGAGCTAAGATTAGAACTCCCAGCCAGTGTTGTCAGTTTGGAAATTTTTTTCGTAGGTTTAGAGGGAAAATGTGTGGTTTGAGATTCTTTTAGGGATAAATTTTCAGTGGTATTTATTAAGTGTAAAATAAAAATCCATTCTTAGTGGGAATCCAGATATTTTTTGTATAATGATTAATGAAATCTCAATTGAGGTTTTAACACCAGAAAATGTAAATAGACACTTCTAAAAATTAATAAAGTAATTCATAAATATGTTTTAACACCAGGAAATATAAATAGATAATTCTAAAAATATTAATAAAAAATATTTAAAAAAAAATTTCTCAAAACAATGAGTTACTTGATTCAAGCAGTAACTGTCTAGAAATCAGTTAGGCATTTGCTAAGATGAGAATCCCCAGCATCATTAGGTAGAAAATTTGTGTCTGGAGATTTTTTAGGGATATTTATTATGCAGGGCTGCCATTGGCGACTATTTTTTAATTCTATCTCGCACCACTTTTCAAAACAAAAACATTTCACATACACTTTGACAACATGTGCAAGAAAAATATACCAAAAAATTTACTTTTAAAAAATAGTGGGCCGAATTGAATATAAAAATAGTCGCCAGTGGCAGGCTGATTAACTGATTAGAGAGAAAATAATATTCCATTCGTAGTAGAAATGTAGTTCGATTTTCGCATTTATTTTATTTTTTAAAACTTTTTCTTAAGCTGCATAAAAGCAAAAAAAAAAAATAAATAAATAAAAAAAAAAAAAAATAAATAAATAAATAAATAAATAAATAAAAATAGGATTTTCGTAGGTGAATTACCCGGCCTCGGAGCGGTCTCTACTAAAGGATACTAAATCAAAATTTTGCCTACCACTATTACCTTATGAAAATTTTAGATTTAGGTTTCCCTTGCATATGTCGCAGAAACCCACCTCGTGAACAGTTACTTTCTTGCAACTGTTGTAGAAATCCACCGCCAAAATAGTTTAAAAAAATTACCGGTGGAATGCTCCAAGGCCTGATATACCCAATACCACTGATTCTTTATTTATTATCTATCCAAAGCAGCAGCGCCCCCTATATTATATCATTAATGCAGAAGGTCGTTCGCATTTTATGGAAACGATTTTCATATTTAATTTCTGAACATATATGCTATATTCTTTGCGACAATTTTACTCTACTGTATAGCTCTGACTCTTGATTATAACTCTGGATCGAAATTTCCATCATAGTCTATTTTTCTCTTAGTACAATCATATCATCTTTGTTAGCGCTTTAACAAACACAACATAGGTGGTGATATCTAAAAAATTATCGTAACATTGGATGAAAAATGACTTTATTTAAGCGAGTGTATAAAAAAAAGAGAAATTTTTATCAATTAAAAAAAAAGAAAAAGAAATGGGTTTGTAAATGTAAAGAAAAGTTTCCAAAAAATTCATGATTGCTGCTGGATGTTGTTATAAATTAAATTAAAGGTAAAAAACGTAATAAAGCATTTAGAAGTAATTTAGCGTAATAAAGCAGTAAAGCTTTATTATCAGTAAAATATTTTATGACTCATTTTTGAAGAAGAAATTCCAGCTTTATATGAAAAATACATTAGAGCTTCATATGAAAAAAAGTCCTCCCACCTACTTATCCATAACTCCAATGAGGCATATTTAACAAAGAAAGAATCCCAAACGGAAATAAATTGTGTCCCAATTGAAGAAATTACCTGACGAACCCCATCCTTCTCCTCAATGGACTTTTTCGGCGTTTGGCTTGTTTAAATGAATTCACGAACGTTCAAAAGACTTTGGAAAGTTTTCCAAGAGGTTCGGGAGAAAACTGATATGATTGTATTAAAAGCCTACGCTAGTCACGCGAAGAAACGCTCAAGCTAATGTTAAGTCTATGGGAAGGTTCTTGCGCGATTTCTCGCTCACATTTTAATATTTTTTAATAATTCTTTTTGCATAGGATAGCTGAGATCGATCTGTAACGTTGTTAGTTTTTACTTCTTTGATTTTGTTTACAGTGTTTTTTTTATAAGCTTGACATTTTCAATTTTGGAACCGGTTCTGAAAGTGAAAGTACCCTTATATAAAAAAACTGGAACCAAAATCGAAAAAGTAAAAACTAACAACGTTAAAGATCGACGTTCGCTATCCTATGCAAAAAAAAAAAAAAAAAAAAAAATCATTTAAAAATATTAAAATGCGAGCGAGAAATCGCGCAAGAACCTTCCCATAGACTTAACATTAGCTTGCGCGTTTTTTCGCATGACTGATGTAGGCTCTTAAGAGAAAAATCGACTATCATGGGAATTTCGATCCAGAGTTTTAATCAAGAGTTAGAACTATATAATAGAGTAAAATTGTTGCTCTAAATATGAATAAATGCTCTAAATAAGAATATGGCATATATGTTCAAAAATTAATTGTGAAAATCGTTTCCATAAAGTGCGAACGACCTTCGGTATAAGTGGCCTTACTGATTTTGAGGAATTTCAACTAAATCTAGGAGAAACTGAATCGGTGATTAGAGAAAAATCATTCTTACAGGTTAGCAACACTGCTGATTGAAAACGGCCCGCAGGTCCTGATCAAATTAATGTGGGGACTGCGATGTCAGAGATCCCTTTATTAAAACAATCTTCTATTACAAAATTAATTCATTACAAAATGACATAAAACATCTTCATATGCGCTTTAAAATTTAAACAATAGTTTGATGCAAAGAAATTATAAAGTTCCAGACTTGTAAAGATGCATAGAAAAACTTGTAACGATATTCAGCTCTTTACGGTACAGATTAACCATTCAGAAATTATAATTTTTTCAATTATTCAAAAAATATGTAAGATAATTTTAATCATTTAATTGTTGTTAAAATCATGTACTAAAATATTTTAAACTCTATAGTAATAAGAGAATAAAATACTTCTTGAGTTCATTCCACGGATAAACTCAGAAAACTAAAGATGCAATTTATAAGACAACAATTGTGGGTATGTAGCATCTTCTGCACAACATCTTACAAGATGCTATTTAGAGTGATTAAGCTAAATGATAAGCTGAAGTCTGTTTAATGTAATATCTGTTCTTTTCAAAAATTATGTTATATATCATTGTCGTTAGTGATGAACTCTGAGATAATAGTTTAGTGTAGACGAATTCGGAAAAGTCCTTCCGGCCTGTACCAGGAGGAAAAGATAGCTTTCATAGTCCATGTTTTTAAAAATTCAAGTCATTTTACTCAAACACGGGAAGCTAAAATGCTTAGAACCCGATTATAGAAGATTCTATCCCGGTTTTCGTTAATACTGAATTTGAATGCGAATTTCAACATGAGAGTTACAGCATAACAAAAATCAGCTTGTTTCAAAATGTCAGCCACCCTAGAATTTCAAACTGACATATCTCAGCCATTTTTCAAGATAAAGCCAAAACAAAAAATGTTCCGGAATCCTTCACCACGATCTAACACTTAACGGAAACAACTTTTTCAATTTATAATTTTTTATACATCTTTTTGAATTTTTACATTTTTTTTAAAAAATTTAACTGGCTGCCATTTTGAAACAAGATGGCGGTTGAAGCTGGCCAACGAACTCGGTCGAGACCTGGGTATGTCCTGAACACATACATACTCAGTCACATCCAAATCGGTTCATAAATAAGAGAGTTATAGCATGACAAATGTCAGATATATATATATTAAAAAATCTAGGATTTAAAACTAGGAAATTAGGATAAGTAGTATATATATATATATATATATATATATATATATATATAACCATTAAATGAACGTTACAACCACCAACAAAAACTGTGAAATTATGAATAAAAGTAAAATAACTATTTGACAACAAAACAGATCCCCCGAACAAACTGAACCTAGATACTATATATATATATATATATATATATATATATATATATATATGGATATATATATATGGATATATATATATATAGATAGATAGATATAAATCAACATTTGAACGGGGGGTGGTTTTGGGGTCTGGGGGTCATGATCGGTGAAAATATATCAAAAATTTTTTTAATTGTTTTCCTCCGAACGTTTGCAATTGTTAGCTTTTTGTAATGAAAGCTACCTAAGATTAATTTTTTTTCTACGAACTACGCTATACAGTGATAGATAATACAGTATAATGTAATAAGTACTGTAATATAAAAATTCATTCTTAGTAGAAATCCAGTTAGATTGTGACATTTACATTACTTTTATTAATTTTTTTCTTAAAATGCATGAAAGGAAAAAAGAAATAAAAATATATTTTAGCAGGTGAATATAGTCAATACTGCTGATTCTTTATTAAGCAGGGATTAATAGGTTTTTAATTGAATTCTGCATTATAAAGACCTTTGTCAGATTGTCCATCCATTGATCGCATTTCTTTTCGGATTTTTATTTTATTTTTATAACAATTTGGCGCCGTTTGGCTGGTAAAATATATCACTCTTTCTGTGCCTTTCGCACTAATAGAAATTTTTCTCCAGCATTAATTGAGAGATCTTGTGAAAAAAAAAAAATACCACACTAACTGAAGCCGCGTAAAGCGAGGGAAACCTGTATATATTTTTTATATAATGATTAATGAAATCTAAATTGATGTTTTAACGGCAGAAAATGTAAATACAGGGTTCGTATGGACTCCTGGAATTTTCAGGGTATATAGCAGTATTTTCTTATAGAAACACTCGCCTTCCTTGTGTAACCGCGCGATTATATAAGGCGAGTTTTTCCATAAGAAAATACTGGCCATTTCCCAGAAAATTCCAGGAGTCCGTATGAACCCTGTAAATAGGTAATTCTAAAAAAAAAAAAAAAAATAATAAAGGAATTCATAAATATATTTTAAAACCAGAAAATATAAATAGATAATTTTAAAAATATTAATAATATAATTCATTATTATGACTTCAGTATATTATCTAGAATCTATAATTGGGACCCGCTACCTGTTCGGATTATTGGAATAATCAGGGTCCATAAGCCGTGTTTTGGGCCCATGAAACAAGAATAAATTCGATTTTTTATACTGACTGAATTATTTCACTTTTTAATATTAGAAGGTTTATCCTGTACGATTTCAACAATAGCTTTTGCATTTTGTTCGGATTTATATGACTTAAACAAGCTCAAAGTTCGTATTATTCGTAGTTTTTGATGAAAAATACGCAATTTCTCCTAATTTTACCTCAATTATTTATATGAGCACAATCGTGCAACACTTTCTTCTTTACATGTATTATAAAATACACCAAAATGTACAATATATGTAAAAATAAAAGTGTTGTAAAGCTGCTCTCATAGTAAAATATTAAAAATAGAGAGTTAAGTAACTGCATTCCCTCACGTCACTAAGAGAGTTTAGAATGCAGCAACGTGTTTAAACGTGCTAAAATGAACGTAACTATTGCTAATAGTTATGGTGTATTTTATAATGTATGTAAAGAAGAAAGTGCTGCACGATTGCGTTCATATAAATAATTGTGGTAAAATTAGGAGAAATTGCGTATTTTTCATCAAAAACTACGAATAATACAAACTTTGAGCTTGTCTAAGTCATATAAATCCGAACAAAACGCAAAAAACATTGTTGAAATCATACAGGATAAGACTTCTAATATTAAAAAGTGAACTAATTAAGTCAGTGTAACAAAATTGAATTTTACTCTTATTTCACGGGCCAAAAACACTGCTTATGGACACTGATCCTTTTCGATGATCCGAAATTCTGATATAAATAGAATAAGAAAAGGATAAAGAAAAAAGGATTAAGAATTATGCGTTAACAATGTTTCTTTCGATTCTTTAACCTTTTCATTACGGAGTTGGGACACTATATGTCCCAGTGATTATGTTTTTAATCTGTTTGTACCGGTTTTTGAAACATAATCTCTGCCATACACTTATACTAGAACATTTTTAAGAGAAAACTACCATAAATAATTTTTTTTTGTAAATTGTGGTACGGCTGAATATAAAAATAGTCGTTAGTCCTGTTCCGTAATTAAAAGGTTAGAATAGTAGTTGCAAAATATGTGGACGTCACAACAGGGGAGAACCTATCACTCGCGTGTGATAACTTGTGACACAAAAGGGGGGTGTTAAAAAACACACGAAATTTGTGTGACGTAATTCATGAATGACTCCATATCTGGATTTTCGGGCTAGTGAGGTTCAAATTATCAGAGTTCTTCTGTATTAATATGTTCATTTAAATATTCTAAGGTATAGAAAATGTGTAAATTTTTACAACAATATGGGAGGGGAGTCTCAAATCAATAGCTGGTGCCCCTAGACATCGTTTGATCAGTATTCTTGTATTTCTATTATTTTCGAGTGCAGGGTTTCCTAAACCATGGCACGCAGACCACTTCTGTTACGCGAAACTCCAAATGCTAGTACGCGAACTTTCAGATACTGATGCGAGAAAGCTATACAAACAATTACTATAGAACTGGAAACCACACTATTTTAGATTTAGATACCCGCCCGGCAAGTATATGAATCTGAAAATTTTCGCTTTATTTAATCGCAGAAACTTTAAAGCGAATTAAATAAATCTTTATTTAAAAGCAGAAATTTCTCTAAGAAAATATTGGTTGGCAACTGGACCATACTTCTGGTACACGAAACTCCAAATGCTAGTACGCGAACTTTCAGATACTGGTGCGAGAAAGCTATACAAACAATTATTATAGAACTGAATACTGCACTATTTTAGATTTAGATACCCATCCGGTAAGTATATGAATATGAAAAAATTCGCTTTATTTAATCGCAGAAACTCTAAAGCGAATTAAATAAATCTTTATTTAAAATCGGAAATTTCTCTCAGGAAATATTGATTGGCAATTGGACCATACTTCTGTACAGTGTTGAATTCAGACACTTTTCTTCGGGAGGGATTTCTGTCGCTCCGGGGGGGACATTGTAGAGTTCCGAGGGGGAAATTATACTTTTTAACCATTAAAAGCGTAAAATCTCATGTCTTCCGGGGGAGCGGCATTTCAATGCTCCGGGCCACCCCCTGAATTCATAACTGCTTCTGTATATTAAAGTTTCGGATAAAAATCTGAAAACAGATGCAACTGAAGATTTTGTACCAATACTCTCGCAATGTTTGAAAGCGATCCACAATCTATGCGCGATGCATGTTCTTTTTCTCTTTCTTCTTTGAATATGATTTGCGTATATAATTATCATTAATCACATCATCACGTGTTGAACAGGTGAAATATTTCTTCACTGTTCCTAAAAGTTACAGATTCTTTTCTCGCCCTAAAGGTAATAAATTCAGCTGACATTACCATTACAAATGGAGATAGACTTCCGTTTTACGATCTAGATGGCAAACTTTGTTTACATTCCTTAGTGTTTTGATTATACCCAAAGAACGATTATGATGCAAACGATTACGATGACAAACTACTAGAAGAATGTCCTACAGACAACGATGTTTCTAAATGCATAAAAACTATTTCCTTAGACGCTGAATTAAATCGATAATTAACTTTTGATGTTATGGCATTCTAATTATTTCTTCAAACATTAAGCGGAACTTGGGCGTAAATGGAAATTTTATACATTCATTTTTTGACAGTGACCTACTCTATTTTCGGTAATAAAAAAAAGGAGGAAATATGAATATGTATGTTTGGAAGGATGCTTTCTAATTCTAAAGATTATATAATTTATTTTATTTAAACACGTTTTCAACACTTTCCAACATAGTTGGAAAGTGTTTATGAATTTGTCTTGTCTGTCATTCCGTGCTCTAAATCGATTCAATATACTCGGATTGCCATGCAATTGATATATGTTACTGAAGCGTCATTGAAATTTTTTATAAATTCTACACACATTTGTAATAAATATCACTAAAATTATTAGTTTACCCTTGAATGTAATAACAGGGTGGCTACAAACAAGAACAAACACAGTCGAAAAAAAAGGAGATGTACCAGTATTTTCTTACAGAAAAATTCGCTTTATTTATCGTTCAAATAAACAATACGAATTTTTCCATTAGACAATAACTGGTGTTTGCTTCTTTTTTTTACTGTGTTTTTCCCTGATCAGTCGCTACCTTGAATAATGCGGTGATGGAACAGAGGCGCAGCAGAGAATTAATTGACACCATTGAATTTAAATTGTACTCTTTGTCTTATTTAAAGATAGAGAATTTTAGAGATTTTTTTAAACCCAAGAATACTATTAAAATTTAGTGGTGAGAATCGCCCAACTGTTCCATCACTGAATAATGGCATCCTATGAAAGCTTAATTCATATATATGGTGGAACCCTACGTGTTAAACCTTTGAAGGGCGGTGATTATATTTTTGAACCACTTAATTTTAATCCTTAAATGCCACATTGGCATCAGAATTTGAGAATGATAGTTTTCCTTTTATGTGAAAAAAGCGTTATTTTGAAATAAATTTGTTTGTAAATTCTAGTGTCACTCAATCATTTCAGCATTACACGTACTTTGCAACGGAAAGGGTTAAACATATGCAGCCAAGAAGAAAATAAACCAATAAAATTTACAGCAAAAAACTTTCACTCCAATTTTCACAAATTAAAATTTTTGTTACATTACATCTTTTATTTCAATCCTAAAATTATTTTATTCTTCCTGTAATTATTTACCTATAATTATAATAACGTTTAGCCTTTTACTGATAATTATTTTATTATTCTTGTAATTATATTCCAATAATTATAATAACGCTTAGACTTTTTAATGATATTTTATTGGATTGGCCGGAAAATTCGTGTCGTTTGAGAAAATTAATCCGTACAGGAAAATTTTGCCCGTTTTTTATGATACATTAGCTATTCGAATTAATGTTTAATAATTAAATGTTAGAATTTTCCGGTACAAAGTAATTATTCCCAAACGGCACAAATTTTCCGGTCAACTTAATATTTCAAGTCCTTTTCTTTAGCTGAAATGAAGATATGTCTTAAGAACTGCGTTTCATGCTCCATTATTGAAAGAAAAGAAATATTTTTCTAAAGTCATTACCAATCTAGATAAATGTTTTGAAATAAGTTCTTATAATCCTGATTAAACCAATAAAAAATGAAAAACAAGGCAAAATGATGAAAGTATAGCTCTTTCAAAATCATTACGATTAAGAAAACTTGACATTTGAAAGATTAATTCTCGATTTATTGGGGGATAAAGAATTCTTAAATATAATCTTACTGAAAATAAACTATGTACTGTTTGGTTCGTGCGTTATGTATCATATATATTGTTGGACTTCTATTTTACGAAATTCTCTCATCAAAAGTTTCGCAATGAATGTGACGTGCGTAATTATTCAAATTTGTTACATTTTTAATTACAATTGTTGTTATTTCAAATTACATTTTTTTAATTACAACAGATTTACTAAATCTGATAAATCATAAAAGAAACAACATTTTCACTACTAGATATTCTATGTTTTCTTACACGTAACCAAAAAAACATTCGATTGATTGATTGGAAATAAATTTGTTTATATCAGAAATATAAACATTTAAAAAATAAAATGCATGATTACAAAATTTATTTTATGCGTAGATTTCCATATTATAAATATTAATTTTATTTTATGAAATTAAGTTTTTATACATTTTTACAGACAATTTATTACAAATCTGTTACATTAAAATTGTACTATGCGCAAATATCCAATACAAGACAATGTAAAAAAAAAAAATCATCGTTATTATTTCACCGAAAAAAGGAATTATATCGTCTGTTAATAGTATAGGATTCATTTCCGTAATAAAATAAGTACACTTTAAGTTGGCAACATTTTATCTTTTTTTGGCATTGACTGAAAATTTCAATGGGAAACTTAAGCCTAGCTTTGAAAATTTCAGAACTTGAAATCCATATTCAGACTCTTTTTCCATTTAATATTTCTTTCTCCGGAAAAATCTATCCAAAAAACTGTCAGTATATTATAGAATTGATATAATTAAACAATTTTAGTGTACAAACTCGGTTTTTAAATTCAGTAAAACGGAAATAATAGGACTCCATCTTAAATAGGACGTCATCACCATGCCAACCTAGAATCATTACCTATCATGGGATATCATGAAATTAATTATGTATGATAAGATTTAATAGATTGAAGAAAACTTTTGATACTATCTTTTAAGTTTTGATTCGATTTTCAGAAAATTTGAAATGACTGGACTAGATTCTGCAACATTTATATATATTAAATTTCAAACCCTTCGATTGGGTAGTTTTTGCGCTGTTATGCGGACAGATGGACAGACCAAAAGACGACTATAGACGCTACGTATTTATATAATTACGAACGAACCTAAAGAGTACAAGAAAAGAAATGGAAAACACGATACATGAATTTATTCAAGATGCGAGTCTGTTTATCTTGAAACTACTAATATTTAAATAATAATAGAGAAATTGATCTCGTTTACGACTAATGGTGTTTGATTTGATTTAAAAAAATACATAATCAATGATTTATGAACAGACACTCACTTATTAATTTGCATTTCATCTTTATCTATTTTTACACCACCTGCTTTCAAAGTCTACGCAACGAGCGAACTTATTCCCTTCCAGATTTGTACTAATTGATTCCTTTTCGTTTTTAACACTTACCAACATAGTTGAAAAGTGTTTATGAATTCGGCATGTCTGTCTGTCTGTCCGTGTTCTAACTCTCATACGTATTCTCGGTTTACCATGCAATTGATATATTTTATTGATGTTCACTATGGCATGTTCGGTTTTTAAAATGAAGTGTGCAGCGTTCATAGCTCATTTACAGGGATACTCAAAACAATTCCGTTACATTAGTGTCTATGGGGAAAAATCGTCTGCGGTGTATTTTTATGATGTTACACTACTTCAAACATATTGAAATTGTAAAATATAACTGAGGTGCACTACAAGAGGATTACCATACACTGTAAAAAATAATTGTAAATTCACGGTCACTTTCCGTAAATTTCTGCCTTCAAGAGAAACAGTTAAATCGCGTAAATTCCATGTTTTTACGGCCAAAACCCGTTAATTTATGGGCAAAGCCCGTTTATCTAGGGACAAAAGCCTTTTTTTAAATTTCATTTGAAGTAATTTTACTGCAGCAATTTTTTACAGTGTATAGAATATAGTGCGCATAGCATTTACAGGGACACAAAAAGTAATTCGGTTACAATACTGTCTATAAACAATAATTGCTAAAATTGCATTTTCAGTTGGTGTACGCGTTTTTAAATTTAACTAATTTATGCATGTTACTCGGTGTGTATAAATTCTATAGATCGTATACAGGGCTGCATAAAAGATCTCGAGTACATTTTCTTGAATTGATGGGGATTTTCAACTGTGCTATGCATTTCTTAACTGAAATAAATTTTAGCATACTACGCAGCATACATACAAATCTATAGATCATATACAGGGCTGCACAAAAAAAATCCAAATTCTTTACTTAGACATCATCATTCACCTTATTAAACAGTGCAATTTTGTTAGAGTATTCTGTAAGTGTTTCATAATTTATGCTTGACGCATGATTTTTCTTTCGTGGCCTATTTTTTTATTACTTTTTTCGTACTATCTGTAGTTTTCCTGCATTTTAATTTCTTCCTCAAACTTAACATAAATAAAATCAGCACTGAATTCGCTGTTACTAAACTGGGCTTCAAGTAGCTGCTCGGCCACGAAAATGTTTGTGTAATTTTAATATTTTATATCTTTTTATGATATCAGAATAATAAATACATGTTAATTTACTTTTTGCTTGAGGAAATGATATAAATCTTATTATTTTCTGAAAATTTAGAGCTTCTGCTAACTTGTTAAAAGTTATTACAATCTCTAGGCTTAATATCAGGGATCCCAAATGGTTCGCTTTTTGAATACCAGTATTTTCTAAGAAAATTTTTATTTTTAGATTTGTCTTGCAAATTTTGTAGAAAGCAATTCTGAAGGTTATTTCTATTGTATATGTGGTAGAAACCTACCACGAATTTTTTTCTTAAAAAATACTGGTATTCAAAAAGCAGACCATTTAGGAGCCCTGAATATAGTAAATATAATAATAGCAACAACAATAATGTTCTACAATGCACCTCCCCCCCCTTATAATCAGTCAAATTCTAGCCTTAGTTACTAGGTGTAAGGGGTTTGCCCTAAAAAAAAAAGGAATACATCATGGAGAATTTCAAAAAACAGAATGACGTATTTAAAAAATGCGCAACAGGAGGATAAACAATACTGCTCATACAAATAGCGGTTAGAAAACGGCACACTTAAAAATAAATAAATAAAATACGGCAGTAAATTTACTGTTGTACAGATCCGAGGCAAAGTCTGTAAAAAGTGGTTTAGCCGTTAAATAAACGAATATTTTCATAAAAACATGTATATATTAAAATTATACATCCATGACGTAAAGGATCAGGGTCTTTAAGTCGTGTTTTTGGCCCATGAAATAAGACTAAAAGTCGATTTTGTTATACTGACTTAGTTATTTCACTTTTTAATATTAGAAGATTTATCCTATATGATTTCAACAATATTTTTGGCATTTGTTCGGATTTATGTAACTTACACAAGCTCAAAGTTCGTATTATTCGAGGTTTTTGATGAAAAATACGCAATTTTTCCTAATTTTACCTTAATTTTTAGTATAGTTTTTAATATTTTACTATGAGTGCAAATTTGCAACAGTTTTATTTTTACATATATTGTACATTTTGATGTATTTTATAATATATGTAAAAAAGAAAGTGTTGCACGATTGCGCTCGTATAAATAATCGAGGTAAAATGAGGAGAAATTGCGTATTTGTCATCAAAAACTACGAATAATACGAACTTTGAGCGTGTGTAAGTCATCTAAATCCGTACAAAATGCAAAAACTTTTGCTGAAATCGTACAGGATAAACCTTCTAATATTAAAAAGTGAAATAATTAAGCCAGTATAACAGAATCGAATTTTAGTCTATTTCATGGGCCAAAAACACGGCTTATGGACTCCGATCCTTTAGGCCTTTCACGTAAACATAATACAGTAGTTCTCGCTAAAATACTCGTGAATTTACATTCTTTAAAATTTTTACAGCGAACGATGTAGACAACCTATATGAAATATGTCAAAAACAACATCTTGCAAGAAAAATTATTTTCAAGCGAAATGGAAAATGATACCTGAATTAATTCGGGAAACGAATCTGTTTATCTCAAAACTAGTAACATTAAAATAATAAAAGAGAGATCGACCTCCTTTACGACTAATGGTGTTTGATGGATGTCAAAATAAATACATAATCGCTGCTGTATGAACAGCAATTACTTATGAACGGACACGCACTTATTAATTTGCATTTCTTCTTTACCTATTTTCATACCTTCTGCTTTCAGATTCTTACGTAACGAGCGAACCTATTCCCTTCCGGTTTTGTACTAATGGATCCCTTTCGTTTTTCTTTTCTTTCTTTGATCTTTCTTTGTTTGCATACTCATTCTGATTATCCTATTTTTTAAGTTCTTCCTCATGTGCTAGAATCGCAATATTTAGAAATGTTTCTATATCTTGATGGAATTAAACGGAAAAATTAGCTACATATAAGGATGTAAATGAACAATTCAATTCGCTTGTGAATACTTTTGTGAGGAAATAATTGATTTATACCATATTTTATTTGATGCTTTTTTAAGTAAAATTAGTCGTTGAGGACCACCGTAACACTTACCCATCATGGATATGCATAATATAAAATATGAAAATAAAACATGTGTATAGTATTTATAAAATAGTATACACATGTTTTATTTTCATCTCTTATATTTCAAAATGCATTGCAATTCGAATAAAATCGTGGCTTGATGACGTCATGAATTTTAAATGCTCTATTATAGAATTTCGTAAAAGAAACATCCTAATAACTCCAAAAATGATAATCCTATTAATTAAAAGTTTACTGAGTCGGATTAAGCATCTCATTTCCAATTAAGATATATCTTTGAACTGAAATTTGAATGAAATACAGAGTCATGAAAAATCGAAGAATGGGAAAAACAGGATTACAAATATCTCGGCAACTAATTATCTGATCGACTTCATTCTTTATGCAAAATGTATGTTTTTTTTTTAATTGTCTTTTATATTCACTCCTTAAAATAAACAATTTCGAAAATTTTTATATATTTTGAGAGTCCGAAAAAAATAGCTCCGGATAATCGAGATTACTGAAATTCAATAGGCTTCTTCTCATTATTACGTACTAAGTACATACCAAATTTCAAGTCTCTATCTCAATTTGTTCGGGAGATAGAACGTTTACAGACACACAGGCATACACCAGACAGACGGACGGACGGCAATTTTTTTTCTTCTAAAAATATGTTTTTCGGAATCTCCAGTGTCTGAAACGTGTAAATTTTCCCCCCTTTCAAAAAAAAAAAAAAGGTTTTTAAAACAACTACAAGATTTACCCTAAACTACGTATGATGCGTAAGCAACAAATGCACGTAAATTGGGAATTTTGTCTCCATTTTTGGGAATTTTGAATCTTAAGGGAGGATAATTTTTGGGGGGGCCAGTGTTTGTGAGGAAAGCTTTGGGGACTATCAACACTATTTGGGTAAAACTTGGAGAATTTTTATATTATTCCATGTTAAAGTGTACTTTTAATCTTCTGACAACACTGCATCTCCATTCGTCGTTTCGGAAATAGAAAAAATTCAACATGAACATAGAGCAGAGTGATTCATTCCAATCATTATCAATCATTATCCTTTTCCTCGTCTTTTACAGTGTTTTAATTTACTATTTATCTAATTCTAATACCTTTTTATCTTTTCGTAATTCATTTTATTTTCTTCAAGAAAGTAATCGATCGCAATAAATCTGCCAATTTGCATTTTTTTTTTTTTTTTTTTTTTTTTTGTAAATTGGGATTTAAAAACAAATAACTAACTAACTAAATTAAAAAAAATCTTGATTTTGAAAAAAAAATATTTAGTTTAAACTAGTAAAACATTTTTTATAGGAGTAAATTTAAATCTTACTGTTTTTTAAAAGTAGAAACTGAGTTGGGGACTTTTTGAAAAAAAAAGTGCTGATTTGGGAAAATTTTCAGCAATTTTGGGGAAATTGATTTTCGACTATCTGGCAACACTGAATTATAATATATAATATAATATAATATAATATAATATAATATAATATAATATAATATAATATAATATATAATATAATCTATAATATAATATATAAATATAATATATAATATAATGTAATGTAATATATAATATAATATAATGTAATATATAATATAATATAATATAATATATAAGATGAAATATAATATAATACATAGAATAACAACATTAATCCTTTCGCAATAAACATCGCGTGTTCCTAGGTGTCTCGATTTTCAGGGATCCTGTTCCGCGTAACCTGTTTCGAGTCCTGTCCCGCGAAATGAATTAAACAAATTAATTGAAATTATTTAATTAAAATATAACTTGTTATAAACACATAAATAAAATAATTAGGATGAGCGAAGCGAATCCTCTACTAGGCTATACAGATTACATTTTGTCGTACACTTTACAAAAAAACTATTCAGTATTTTGACTTGAAATTAATCATAAAAATAAATTATGATCTGTAGATTTGCACAATATTATTATTATTTTTTACAGAATAACCTTAAAATAGTTATTATTTTAATTTATTTATTTTTCATGTATTTCCATTACGGGCGCATTTTTGCAAATAAAAAATGAAACACGTATATTTTCAGAAGAAAAAAATAAATCACAGAGTTAGTAATTATAGATAGAATCATGATTAATTAAATAAATCCACCAAAATATCTCAAAAACTGTTTTTTAAATACATTTAATTAAGGAAAGAAATATTCTTGGACTTGATAGAAATAAAATATGATCCGAAGATTCTGACAATATTATTTTCTTATCGAATGATTAAAAAGAAAACATGTAATTCAATTATTTACAGTTATTTATAATAGTATTTTTCAGTGTTATGAATTCAAATACACAATTTATTCTTATTAAATGAAATCATTTACGCAGACGATACTTACGCATTTTAAAAGAATTATATTATTTTTTTTTTTGTAAAGTGGCTACAAAAGAATTGTAAACAAATAAAATTAATTGTTAAATTCGTTATATTGACGTAAAAGAATATAATAATGAAAAATTAAAAGAACTGCGTCAACCTGTTGCCTTGATTCAAGCTCTTCATAATTGTACTAAAGCAAAGTTGGCCGATTCTGAAATGACAAACGGACTTGAACTATTTCTTAGTTTATCAATTGGGTCTAAAGTAATGTTACGTTCTAATTTGTGGACCGAAAAAGGTTTAGTAAACGGGGCTTTAGGCCATGTTAAAGATATTATTTATGAAGAAAATCACGGGCGACCAGACCTGATGCCCCGAATAATCAGGGTTAAATTTGAAAACTACAGTAATTCAACTTATGAGAATGGCTGCGTTCCTATTCCACCAATAACTAAATTCTGGAAAAATGGAAATATAAATTGCTCAAGAAAACAATTTCCTCTGCAGTTAGCTTTTGCTGTTACAATTCACAAATCCCATGGTTTAACATTAGATAAAGCAGTTGTAGATATTGGGGATAAAGAGACATCAGTTGGCTTAACGTACGTAGCGTTGTCCAGAGTGAAAACCCTTCAAGGTTTAGCATTCAATCGAAAATTTCCTTACGAGAGATTCTACAATATAAAAAATTCTCATATGCTAACATGCAGAAAAAAAGAAGAAAACAGAATGAAAAGTTTTAAAGTTACTAATTCTTAGTATCAACGAGAGCGGATTTCAAATGTTTTTCCAGAAAATAGGATTTTGAAGAAGTAACTTTCTTCAAGCTATTTTCGAATATAGTATTCTAAGATTGCTATCAAAGATTATTTGATGTAAATTACAAAGATTGGAAACATACCTATTTCAAACCATTTGAGAAAACACCAGAGGCTATTGGAAAAAGTAAAAACGTCTTTAAAAGAGCCTTTAGTTGAAAATTAAAAAATATTTTGTAAAATTTTGCTTTGAAAATATTTTTATTTATACAAGTCTTATATCATAAATAAAAAAATCCAAGGAAATTGTTAGTTTTTTGGCTGAATTTACATTTCTAAAATTAAAATGCACCAAAGCATAAAATAACGTTTTTGCTTAATACAGTTGCAAAAATAATATAAAGATATATTGTTACTTTCAAATATTTATCTTATGAAATAATGCTTTGCGAATACAAACAAAGCATGGCTTTTGTTAGTTTAATTTAATATAAAAATAGTTAATTTGATAAATATCATTAATATTTTCTATTATGTCCCCCCCCCCCCTCTTTTTTTATGTGAGTGAATAAACAGGGACCGCTAGGAAACTATGCCGGAGATCGAGTTGACTCTCTGCGACTCTGTCTCTATTCCAAGTACTAGTTGACGAGAATTTCGAATGCATTCTGCACTGGAAGTAACTTTGTGTTCAAATTTAGAAACTGTTACTAATTTAGAAATTCTAACTTTTCCTTTTGAATTCGTGATTGCACTTTTTACGCTTTTGCATGAGGTCATCTCTTTTTCCGAAAATAACTATTTTAAAGCGTCTCTGCCTCGCTTGGAAAATTGTGTTTCTGGATTAGATGGCACATTACTTGTTCACACGTGAAAACTGACGCAGAATTTCCTTATGTATATTTTAAAGTTATAACCGAGTGAAAGTCGATTACGTAAATGACTTTGGCTTCACTCTTACTAATATATTTATCCTTAAATTTGTAAAATGTTTTACATAATTTTCAGCAGAAGATTAAGTAAGTCAGTCTGTCAGTAAGTCAACCACACAGGCAACAAACACTGAGTGGTTTATAGCTCAGAAGCCTGCTAGGATTGGTACAAGAGCTTGCTTTTCCACACTTTACTTTTTTATACTACTTTCAACTTTACTTTTTTATACTACTTTCAATTTTACTTTTTAATAAAACTTTCCACTTTACTTTTTTATACTGCTTTTTTAATACTACTTTCCACTTTACTTTTTTTATACAACTTTCCACTTTACTTTTTTATACAACTTTCCACTTTACTTTTTTATACAACTTTCCACTTTACTTTTTTATACTACTTTTTAATATTACTTTCCCCTTTACTTCTTTAATACTACTTTCCATTTTACTTTTTTATACTACTTTTTTCCTTTTGAATACCAATATTTCTATAACGAAAATTTCGCTGTATGTGATCGCAGAATCTTCCAATTAAATGGGACGGAAATTACTTTTCAAAATTTCTGGCATTTAAAAGTAAATACCCGTACGAACCTTGTCTACGCAGCAAATTTTTATTATTATGCGCATAAACAAAAGAACTCCAAGGCAGTAAATCCATAAGGTCAGGCGACTTTGCATACATATGCTGCTTACATAACTACAGTGCACATATGCTTAAAAAATAATAATAACGGATGTTGCTAATGTAGACCTTATGGAGCTCAGCAGCTAAATGAAAAACTAAAGTATTTTAAGCAAAAAACAAGAACGAAAAATCATGCATCCGGCATAGATTATGAGACACTTTCCAACACTAACAGGATATTATTAAGAAATTTCATTTTGTCATACGATGAAATGAGATATCTAAATAAGCGACTTAAAAAAACACATAACTCATTGAAAATTCATTTTCATTAATTGCAGTCATATCCAGTAATGTGTGCAAAGTCTTTCGTGTAACCTTGCATGCGATCCATATAATATATACACACCACCTAATACACTCAAAATTAGGTTTGAGCATTAGTTTAAAATTGCATATCATAGAGGAATATGCACTTCCAGCGATTATCAATGTTAAACAGGCCTTTAACCAAATTCTTTTGCGTATCTCTGTAAATCAACGATAAATTCTATGCACTCTATAATTTATAGAAAACATCCAATGCACTTCAATGATTTCGTTATGTTTGAAGTCTCATAACAGCATCAAAATACACCGCAAACGATTTTCTCCATAGATCATAATGATATCGAATACTTTTGTGCGTTCTTGTGAACGAACTGTAAATGCTACTTATTTTATACTCCTTAGAAAGCATGTTGTCGTCCATCTCAATGATGTATATTAATCTCGTTACGTTTGAAATACGTAATTTCAGTAAAATGCACAGTAAACGATTTTTTGCTATAGATCGTAATGTAACGGAATTCTTTTGCATGTCCCTGTAAACGAAGTATTTATTCTACACACTTCATTTTCAATACCGAACATGCCACAGTTAACGTCAATAACATATAGAAATTTCATGGCAATCCGAGAATTAACAGCAGTTACAGTATGGACAGACTTACAAACCAAATTCATAAACACTTTTCAACTATGTTAGAAAGTGTTAAAAAATAGAAAAAAAAAGTTAATTCTTGCATAGGGTCGGGTTTCCCGAATTGATTTTCCCGAATGCGACCCAAACCGCAGTTTGGGGCGGGTCGGGCTGACGCCCTTTTTTTATGTTTTGGGTCGGGGTCAGTTTGGGTAACTTTCATTGTTTCAGGTTCGATTCAGTTTCAGGTCGAGATTTGAGTCTTGCGGGTCGGATTCGTGTTGACCCGATATTTCAAAAACTTTAGAATATTTTTCAGATGAAAAAATATACATTTGAGTATATTTCGGTTCTTTCAACATAATAGATAGAATTAATATTAAAGATAAACTATATGGCCGATGATGACCGGTCACTTGCGATTTTAGGCGTTTTGTTAAATATCTGGAAAGATACATGAGGAGTTATGCTGAAACTTCAGGAGTGTAAACAACATGATAGACGTCATATATTTCCGCGAAGATTTTTTTCACGAAACCCCATAAGGGGCCGTCAACAAATTGAAGAAAAATGAATATCTTTTGGATAACCCTGTAAAAACCAATATTGCAAAATCATTGAAACGGTAGCACATGCTCAGGAGGCTTCTTTTAATAAACTATGTTCATTTTTATGAGGATAGCACGTATACTCGTGGAGAAATTAATGTTTTTATAAAAGCAATCCCGATTTTACCAAGTGTTTTGCTTATAATTTTCAGAGTTCTTAATATAAAATAGTGTTCTTTTCAGGAACGATGACACACAACATTATATACAATACCCTGCAATCAAAATTAAGAAATATTGGATGAAAAATGAGCAGGTTCACTAAATATTGTTTCACTGCACATGCGCGAATTCAATGAATATATACTGTGCATAATATATTAGCTAAATGTGTAGACCAACTTTTGTGAAAGTCTCTAAAACATAGCTTGAAAATTCTGACAGTAATCGTCGATAGAATAAGCTCGAAATTCGCTGTTCCCAAAAGGAAGCAAAAAGATGGGGGGCTGTGTCCAAATATAGTAGCTTATGAAAATTGACATAATAAGAATGAAGTGTCTCTCATTGTATATTTGGATACCGCCCCTCATCTTTTTGCTTCTTTTTGGGAACAGCGAATTTCAAGCTTATTCTATCGACTATCTCTATCAGAATTTTCAAGCTATGTTTTTGAAACTTTCACAAAAGTTGCTGTATACATTTAGCTAATATATTATGCACAGTATATTTTGATTGCATTCGCGCATGTGCCGTGACACAATATTTAGTGAACCTGCTCATTTTTCATCCAGTATTTATTCTTTTTTAATTCTGATTGCAGGGTATTGTATATAATGTTGTGTGTCATCCTTCCTGAAAAGAACACTATTTTATATTAAGAACTCTGAAAATTATAAGAAAAACACTTGGTGAAATTTGGGATTGTTTTTATAAAAACCTTAATTTCTCCACGAGTATACGTGCTATCCTCATAAAAATGAACGTAGTTTATTAAAAGAAGCCTCCTAAGCATGTGCTACCGTTTCAATGCATTTGCGATATTAGTTTTTACAGGGTTATCCAAAAGATATTCGTTTTTCTTCAACTTATTGACGGCCCCCTATGGGGTTTCGGGAAAAAAAAATCTTCACCGAAATATATGACGTCGACTATGTTGTTTACACGCCTGAAGTTTCAGGATAATTCCTTATGTAATTTTGTAGATATTTAACAAAACATCTAAAATCGCAAGTGATCGGTCATCATTTGGCCATATAGTGTATAATTGTAGATTATCTTTTCGTAATTGTATTAAAATATGGATTAATTTACAACCTCTTCGGGTTCGGGTTGACTTTAAATATAATTTTCCGGTTGGTATCGGGTACTGAGAAGGTTATTGATAACAAATAGATATATCTTCAAAATTCTGATAAAAATTTTTCCTTGGATAATTCAGGTGTTAATTTTTCGCTTGATTCGGCTTTTAATAAAAGGCTGGAGAAAGCATTCTACTGCTTTTTTTTTTCCCTCGTAGATTACTAATAACAAATTCGTATTTGCAACAATCCAACAGAAGGAGAAAAATGTATCAGCAATTTTACATTATCAAAAGAATGTAAAAAAAACAAAAACAAAAAACGAAGATATAGTTGATATTTCATCTGGGTCAAAAGTTAAAAGGACATGAAAAATAATCAACATACAATGAAAAGTAAAATTGAAATTCGAGGAAAATCAGACTTCTTGCAAATTAAATTTCTTTCGTATAAAAACATTTTTATTAAAACAGAAAATACTTGTGAAGGAAATAAAAGCAATTATCTGGAAAATACACAATCTTACGATATTAATCTATTTGTTTTGAGAAATCTTTCTCTTTTTTTGTTTTAAAATTCAAATTGCTTGATTACATTTTTGAAATAGAATAACAAAACCGAAATTATATTATTTGAATGTAGAAAATTTTGAATTACTACACTTTTACATTTTTCAATTATTCCTTAAGCCTGTTCACAAATCCAAAAAGGAAGTACTTTCTGACACATTTCTGAGATCATTTTTGTTCGGAAACGAATATAAAATTAACAGGTGTGCTTATTCAGAAACTATGTAATCGAAAGATGTTTTCCATTTTTTGGTAAAGGCAGAAGATATTTCAGAAAATAACGTCAAAGTAGACGTTTTGAACGGAATTCTCGACGCGGCAGTCCGAGAAAAAGGGAAAACATGTTGTCACGTTACAAGAATCGCTTATAAATTGAAAAGTAATTTATTTGTAAAATATATGGGAAACCGATTCCAAATTGCTTCAGTAGTCCAATTTTATGCCTTTATGTTTAAAAATGAGTCAAAAAATGTGTCAGAAAGTTTCGCGTAGTTGAGCAGGGAATTTAAGAACTACACCTTAATAGTAATATTTGCCTAATTTAATCTGTCATTAAATAAGACGAATCTACAGGGTAATTATAATTAAAGCCCCACTTTCAAAATGCTGTAAAAAAGGAACCATTGGTCAGAATGACTTCAAATTTGAACTGAATAGACTGGAAGAAGGGGGAAACGGTATGGCAAAAGAAAAAAAAGTTCCAAAGTGTATCAATAGATAGCGCTGTAAGCGGCATAACGAAAGTGGATTCGGCTACAAGTGACATTTTTAATCGAAATAGGACGGATTTGGAATGCGTTGCACAGTAAACCAACCGTACTGTTCAATGTGAATGAGTATTTCGGTTGTTTGACGGAACAAATGACTTCCAAATCCGTCAACAGTTGTACTGTTAGTGAAAGCCCATCCACCACGGCAAGGTCGTACCACATTGGATGGGAAAAATCGGTTTTTAAGTAACCTTGGGCCAAAAACCGCTTAAAAAGCCCATAATGATTCGGTTTTTAATTGCGCATGAGTGTCTTTTATTTTGCATAGTATGCCGATTACAGCACCCTCTATCGATACACTGTGGAACTTTTCTTATGCCATGCCTTTTCCCCCTTCTTCCAGTATATTGAGTTCAAATTTGAAGTCTTTCTGACCAGTGGTTCTATTTTTACAGCATTTTGAAAGTGGGACTGTATCAGCTGCAGTCGTATTTCAGCGATTTTAGAGCTATTTTAGCGATTTCGTCACTAACATTGGCTATGAACCTGATTATGGACGATTAGACGAATAAGACGACTATTGCTGATTTTTGATTAGAAATTTTGCGTAAGACCATTTTTCCAAGGAAAGTTTTTTTTTTTCCATCGTTTATAAAGCTGGGGGAGTTTACTATGATTGCTTCAATGTAACGCCATTTTAATTCTGGTTGTCGTTCTAACGGCTTATTGACGTGAATGCATAGAGCTCCGTTACTGTGATCGTCGTATTTCCAGAATATTGCATTTTTATTTATTTTACCCGGAAGGCCTCCATGGTTAACACGGGTAAAGTCGGGTGGTTCTGCTAGTGCTTTTATATTCTGAACTTGTCTTCTCTTCACTTTCACAGTTGTTCATGGCCTACAAAAAGAACACGTTCATCCAAGACGACCAAATAAACCACTCATTCATTAGATGCTTTTTCAATGATACCACACGTTTGTTCAGACTGCTAAGCTGAGATGATCCACTTTTCCTTCTGTCCACCTTATTTTTAGAACCTTCATTTCCAGAACAAGTGCTATTGTCACTCCTACTATATAGAACAAAACACCCCTGAAGTTTCGAAAGGGAACATAATTGGAACGACGAAATTTCCGCCAAACTCAAGAAAAAAAAATTCCTCACCTGACCCGACGTCAGTTTATAATTTCTGTTTCAAGTTTCCTGCTATACTTCATGTCGGGGGTAGTTAAAAGTGAAAGTATTTTTCTCTCTTCTTTTCTTTTCTTTCATTTTCTTTCTTTTCTTTTCTTTTTTCTGTTTGTATACTGTTAATAATAAACTTGTATTTCCGAATAGAAAAAAAAAAGAGAAACAAAACATAAAACATTATTAAAAAAAAAAGAAAGAAAAAGAAGTGACGTATACAGACCTCGGAGCAGTCTCTTTTTTGTCCACCGTTAATATTTTAAAATTATTTTCGTGGTAAATTACTATAAGAAAAAACTCACTATGAAGCGAGTTTCTCCGACATTTTCAAGATAAATCTAAAACGAGAATTTTCGTAAGGAAATAGTGGTGGACAAGTTTTGATTTGGACTCTTTTACAAGAGACTGCTCTGAACCCGAGGTTCTTTAATTTGTATCGATATTTCGATGTGTGTTTCATTTTGATTAGGTTTATACGTTAAGATCATTGTTTGATTATCTAAACAAATAATATACGTGCTTAAATATATTTATGATATTCTACTTTAGCATTTCTTAGTGTATTTTCATATCTCTTTTTTTTTTCATTTTGGCATATTTTATATTAGCATATACTTCTCTTTCGCGTATTTTTTCCCATTTAGTTTACACATATATTTTCATTATAATATATATAATATATATAATATAAATTTTTCAAAATAACTAGAAATCAATTAGTCGATATATATATATATATATATATATATATATATATATATATATATAAAGTAGAAAAACTGGCGCCCTATCAACAGTGGCAACAATCTGAACTATCAATATTGCTTTTATCGGAAATTCATTAAATTTTAAATATAGCAGAATTTCACTTTTTTACACCGTCGAATAAAAAAAAAGAAAAGAAAAAAAAAAAAAAAACACGTGTTTTCAAACACAGTTTTTTTGAAAATGGTATCTATCTGATTTTTTCAAAAAATGGTTTTAAAAAAAATTTTCAAGCATGTATTTTTGAAAATCCTAGCTCTATCGCGTGCATCCTGCTTATGAAAAATTAACTCGTTTGCACTTAAAACCATGTAAAGTTCAAAACGTGTTTCCGTCTAATATTTCATAACGAAAATAACACTTCATCAGTCAATCGATCAATAATATAAATAGCACACATTTAACACATTTAGCAGATATGTAATCGAACTACGTGCTTAAATACTTAACAGTCAGAATCAAAAAGGCCGCTGTAAAGTAGCAAATTGTTGGCGATTTCTTCGGGTATTAAACCTCTCGCACACGACAAATACAAAAGGATAACTTTTAATAAATTTCAAAAGTGTACATAATGCATAATTTTCATATAAAAATGATTTTTGGAGTTGTTGCAGGGCAATCTAAAAAATGTAAATGTAAACAATATGAAATATGTTTTAATATTAGAAAAAAAATGTATTAGAGTTTAAAATCTGTAACTCTGGTATCAGACATATTATTTCTGCTGTCAATATCCGTTTTCTATGAATTTAAGAAATGAGGTGATATTCGAAAGGTTTTTGAAGCGCACATACATAGTATACCAACATAGTGAATGTACTGACATAGTACACTCACATTTCGTTAAAAAATGTTTTTTGATTAAAAATTGCTGTTAATTAAAAATCAAATCGGTATTCTTTTCATAAATGAAATGAATGGCTTTACTCAAATGAGTGTTGCCGCCAAAATAAAATACCGCATTGATTATAAACATTGATGCTCAACATTGATTATAAAAAAATAAATGTGCAAAAAAAAATAAAGTATGATTTCTCCTCATGGGTTAATTATATATATATATATATATATATATATATATAGTTAACAAGCAAAATTGAAATTGAAATGTTTAGAAGAAAAAGACACCTTCGATTGATCGAAGCAGTGGCATTTCACGTGTGGAATACAGTGTTTGTTGCATTAGATTAAATTGTATTTTAAATGCATTCAATTTACTTTTCTTTGTTTCATATTTTTCAAGAAGCGAATGACGTCATCTTCTAATGCAGTTAAAATACGATTATTATTATTTTTTCTCGCGCGGGCCTTTTGCTATCTTCAATCAGTTTTTACTGTAACTTTGATCGAATAAATGAGGCGATATTCTGGCTGGACTGATGTTGTTTGCCAATATTTTTATCCCTAATTTTTCTTTAGAAGTTTAAACCTGCGTCTAAAAGATATTAGATATTGCTAAAAATTATTAGACTGCAGTGCGAAATCCAGGCACAGGTCCACGTACCGTCAATTTGTAAAATAAACAAAAATCAATTATTTCATATACATAATATGGACTAATTGATTTATGATATTTTTGCAATATATGTATCTCTCTTTCTCTCTCTCTGCGCGTGTATGGTGTGTAATAGCGTGTCTACCTGTGTGTGTGTGTGCATTGTCTGCCTGTTGTGTTGGTCTCCTAACAGTGAGCATCTTATTAACTGCATATGGATACGAAGCCCACATAGTTCCTTTATAGTGATCGTCGTTTTAACGATTTATGGAACACGAATCACACAGCGCCCCGTTATGGCGATCGTTATATTAAAGATTTATAATCTATGATATAAGCATCATGGGGTATAAAGTTAATTTTTCTTCATTTAAAAATATTGATATAGAAATTTAAATATTTAGAGTTTTTAAAAACATGCGTATGGAGCTAACTAATTTTTATGTTATCTGCTTATTCTTGTGTGCAGCTAATTTATTTTTACGTGTAATTTGATTTTGTTCGTCCGAAGACTTTCCTTGTAAGATTTAAATTTTCCCATTTGTCTGAATTTTGTTTACGGATTTGGACATGACGTATTATAAAAGATTTGTTGCTATTAATAAATGTTTTCAATGAAAAATTTTATACATTAAAAAAAAAATGGAAATTGTACGTTAAACGTGACAAATGAGATGCGTTCGTTTCGTGCTATAACTAGTTTTACAATGTAATCAAAATCATCGTTATTATTTCAGTGAAATAAATTATATCATCTGTCTATGAGCGAAATGAGGATGCGTTTTTTTTTTTTCTTATTACGCATGCTATGTTTAGTGATGCGAACTTATTCTTTCGACACCAGACAGAGCTGTAAAATTCACCATGGATATCTTGCTTTTCGAAGGATTACCTCCATGGTTTAATATTTATATGACTCACGATGAATGAATCTTCCGTTTATTTACTTTCATGGATTGAGATATTCGGCTGTTAACCTAATTTCCACTGAAGTTATCTCAGAATCTATACATTTTTCAATGTAACTCATCTCTCAAGCTAACAATTTTTTTCAACGATCTTTCTAAAAATGTAACTTTTATGCAATTTTATTCGAAAAAAAATGATTTTGAATAAAAATGGCCGCTTGCCATAGGGAAAAAGTTGTGGTTAGCCCGTATTTGTTTTCCTCAGTCCCATGATTTGCGTTTTTATTATGTAGGTTACGTATGAAAGGAATCAATGGAATGAAGAAAACTTTTATTAATATAGGTTTAAGTTTTGATTAAGGTAAAGCTAGGAGAGTCTGCGCACAATTCAAAACAATAGCAATAAAAAATCTAAATATTAATTTTTTGCTAAACTATCCGTGAATAATTTTTACTTCATTTGTTTTTTTATGCATTTCCATTGCTATTTTGTTGTTATGTTGCAATTTTATAGAACAGTTGTAATAAAATCAAGAAAGTTGTTTTGCGCAATCTGTCCTTACAGGGTTGGTGTGATTGCGCACATGTGTAGGAGAGATTGTTACTAATCATAACTACAATTAAATTGTTAACAATAATAATTACACTTAAATGACATTGTTGTAAGGTTTTTGTGAACAAATATTCCTGTATTAGGAGTGAATATTTCAACCTAATGATTAAAGGATCAGAAAAAGGAAATAATTTCAAAAACGATTAAAAAATTTTAATTAAAGGAAAAAAAAATAAAGAATCAGAAACAGCAAGTCCAGATAAGATTACAAAATAACATTAAGTTACTTGATAACACGTTCAACTTAAAATTAGTCCATTTTCATTTTTTATTTTTTATACAAATTTACCAGTAAGCTGCGTAAACTCTTCTAGCATGGAAACTAATGGGAACAATGCGCCATCTCTCCTAAGTAGCAGATGTGCAAACTCTCCAATTTCGGCAGGAGAGCTTGCGCGGCATTTTATTTAAACATGCCCGCTACTAAAACGAACCGTTGGTGTTCACATTGTTAGTCTAGATTAGTAGCTTATGAGAAATCGTTTAAGTTAAAAATATTTTGTACTATTGACAATTTATAGAAATTCTGATGATTATGTATGAAAATTCAAGCACTTACTTTGGGAAAACAAAACAAAATAGCAATGCTTTATATTAAACGCTCAAAACAATCCACGTGCACTTTCAAGTAGACACTCCACTACTGCTGTTGTACAACTACGTGGAGTCCCTGCGCGCTCACTCAACTCCTTTCCCCCGAACCTCTATGTGCGCAATCTCTCCTGACTTTACCTTAGATTTCCATAAAATTTGAAATAACTCGTCAAAATTCTGCAACGATAATATATATTAAATTTCAAACCATTCGGTTGGGTAGTTATTGCGCTGTTATATGCGGATAGACGGACCAGACGACGACTATAGGTGCTACGTATTTATATAATTACGAACGCACCTACAAAAGCTTTATTATAGCATGTTTTAAATATTTATGTGCGACAGTAATGAAGAAAATCAAAATATAGTTTTGCAAATATTAGGAGATTCCATCATTGCCGAATGTTGATTCTCTTCCGATATTTTTGTAAATCTTCGGTTTACATATTTCAAATGCATATTGACATGTTTCAGATACGCGCTAATCCGAAAGGATAACTCGTAATTCCAAACACGGATGCAATATTTTAGCTTGTCAGTCATTCTGACAGCATGTCAATCATTCTCATTGGAGATGACATTAGAGATATATTTTTAAAATTTTTTATTTCTGAATTGTTACGAAACAACAGAAAATAAAATGCATATAGCACAGAGGAGTGGTTCCCAAAATTTTATGCCTCATATACATTGTAAAAAAGACAAAAGTTTTTGAACCCCTTAGCGACGGGCGTCCTTTACATAATTTGTAATCTTTTGTCACCAGTTTTTCGAAATATAAGTTTTTATATCTTTCAATCGCAAAAATTCTTTTATTAAATCAAGCGAAAATTTCAATAAAAAATTACTGGTAGGAATAAGGAAGTATTCTGAGTACTTTATGTGTCACATATACGTGACGCTTACCGCGAAAGGGTTAATCTAGGGAAATATAATATAACCACAAACGCAAATATATAATAACCTTTTCCGAGTTACTAAAGGTTCCGAAAAATGTTTTTTTTTATTTTTAGGAACCTCAGAAACCTATATATTTTCGAGATTTAAGATGAATATATACAGGGGGTCCATAATTAAACGACCCTATTTTAAAGTTGTCTACAGACGAAGCTATTGTTCAGAAAGTTATGAAATTTTATAAAGGTCATAATGAAGGGATAGGAATTTGTTTGAGCGAAAAAAATAGTTCAAAATTTCAACGCCAGTGGGCGTTTTTAATGAATTACACATTTAGCATACATTTGTGATAGTTTACACATTTTATTACAACAAAAGATGTTTAACAAAACTTTTTTCACGACATGTTCTTAGCATTTCCCAAAACACACTGGGTTCAACTCTGGAACACGCTATCTTACGATTCCAGATGGTAGCTGAAAATGATGCCGTAATGTGGAATATGTTTTGTTGCAATAAAATTTTTAAACTATCGTAAATGTATGCTAAATGTGTAATTAGTTAAAAAAAGTCCTCTGGTGGCGAAATTTTGAACTATTTTTTTTTCGCTCAAACAAATTCCCATCCTTTTATTATGGTCTCCACAAAATTTCACTTACTTTCTGAACAATTGTTTCATCTGCATACAACTTTAAAATAGGGTCTTTTAATTATGGACACCCTGTATAAACAAAGTATCTTTTGCTGAAATGGATTTTCGGAAACGTTTCGGAATCGTTTTAATAGTGTATTAGCTAGTTTTCTCAACTCGAAATATAGGTTTTACGAATTCTATCCATTCGCAAGCAAACATTTAACTCCATTGTTTTTGTAACTCGTAAACAGTTGTAACCAGTGCTTTACAAATTTGATAAAATCTGATAGCCAGCAAAAAATTCTAGTCGTCAGTAAAAAAAAATTACCCCTCCCCCTCATCACTGATTTTCAAAAATCACATAAGTTGTTTTTATGAATTAATGGAGAAAAAAAATAATACGAAGCAGAGCTTAGAGTTATTAATTACATAGTTTAAAATAAAACATGATTTAGAACAATAATATAAACTAAGTTTTCTAATAAAATTTTGCAAAAATATATATTACAGAAAAAAAAATACTGTTCAGGATTTTAATTAACCGGCATGTTTGGGAAATACTAATTGCCGAATACTTTAAATTTCCAGATAGTTGAGTGCTACAAAATCTATATCTGATGAGGGAGGGCACCAATAAAATAATGAAACAGTAAATAAATAAATAAATAAATAAAAAATGCCTACTTTTCTGTCGAAGTCAGTCACGTAATTCTGATTTTATTATTTTAAAATTTTCATTTGATGTACTTATTTTTGTCAAATTAATAGAAAAAGCTAAAAATATTTTTGTTTGAACATATTTTCTATATTTCTTAATATTTTGTAATTTTGCAACATCTATGAGACATCTTAAGAATTACGAGGGGAGAGAAAAATGCCGTTTGTGTTGATTTCTTAAGCCAGTTTTGTACAAATAAATAAATAAATTAATTAAATAAATTAAAAAAATAATAATAATTGGCCATATAATTTGGTCGCCAGTGGTGACCTGGCGACCGCATTTGTCAAGCCCTGGTTGTTACCATAAAGATTATTTGGCGATTTATTACTTGCGGTCACCTAGCGGAAAATACCTTAAAAGAAATTTGTTAAATTATAATTAGGCTCTAAAAACATTAAAATATTGTATTGTCATCGGAAAGATACCTTTGGGCATAATTTTTATAATTCTAGCCTATCAAGAAGTGAGTGAAATCGATTATAAAAAAATATCCTTACATAAAAAGAAAAAAAAAACATGTTTAGTTAAATAAAAGAGTGTAAAATACATGTAATTCTGATGCAAGCAGCTTTCTTCTGTGACTTTAAAACAGCATTTATTTTTTTTACGTGATTTTACAACAGTGAGAAACTAAATTTATGCAAACTACACAATTGATATAATTGAACTTGCATTAGTTGTTTGTTAACGTAAAAGAACCTGTTTAATCTTTTATTGTCTTTATTATACGTACAAAATTAGATACAATTGAACATTTAATTCACTTTTTCGGAATAAATTTCATAACTCCCTTTGTTTAACGTAATTCATTTACTAACTTTCATTAATCCTGATTTTTCAAAACATGACATGTTGATTGCGCTTGAAAAACTGGAAACATCGTGCAAATGCAAAGAATGTTTATTGAAATAAGTTGCGCTCTAATTAAAATGATAACTATTCGCGTCATATACTCATTTACATTCAAATACATAAAAAAGTCATTTATTAATCGGCCATCGGAATGTCACCGAAACACTTAAAATGAAAGCCATTAAAATATTCAACTAAATTTCGAATAAAATTAAACTCCAAGGAATTTCAAACATTCATGTGTAGGGTCCGATAATTTTTTTTCTATAAAACCATAATTTTACAGAGAATGGACTCACTTAAACCTAAATATTTGAAAAGTGATCATCAAAAATTCTCCCCAAGAAGAAAAAAAAAGCAGCACTTACAAGGGAACCACTTTCGGCGAGCTCGGACCTTGTATTTTTTATAGCCCTAATAAGGCCAAAGTTAGAGAATCGATAAAATGAAAAAATCACTTTATATATTTTTTTTTGTATGCATTTAATTTTACAGCAATGAATTACACCGTGTCCCAAAAGTTTAGACAATCAATAAAATTTGCATTAACATAAAAAGTAATAAGGTACAATTAAAATTCGTGAAATGGGTAATAAATAAAATCAGTTTTGCTGATATACACATATAAATTATGATCAAAGGTTTGAAATTATAAAGTATACATTAAATTATATAACAATGTGCTGTCCCAAAAGTATAGACACATTACAGCATTACATGATTTCTTTTACATTTTTGTTCACAAAATAAAATATTTTTATTTTCGCCTGCTTCTATAAATGCAGAATAATTTTTCCCTTTAGTTGAAATATCGGCTGCTGTATTTTTAGCATAATAATTTATTGAAATTTTGTGGAATCAAATGCGTTCAATGTACTGTTTTGTTTGTGATTCGGAAAAGACATTTCCTGCGTATTCTGATAAAAATGCCACGTTCTAAAGACATTTCTAAAGATTTTATTATGGTTTAGGCAAATTTCTTAAGATTTTACATTTAAAAGTGTAAGGACAAAATCCTGTACAAATATCGAGAAGAATAAAGAGATCCTTGAGCAGTATTTATAGAGTTTTGAGATCAGGTGGAACAAAAGCAGCACTTACAAGGGAACCACTTTCGGCGAGCTCGGACCTTGTATTTTTTATAGCCCTATAAGGCCAAAGTTAGAGAATCGATAAAATGCAGAATACTAGAAAGCGAGTCAGAAGACCAAAGAAAACAATGTTACGTGATGATAGAATGTTATTAAAAATAGCTTCAGTTGATAATTTATCTGTGCATGAAATTGCATCAATTTCCAAAATTTCAAAAAGTACTGTACACAGAAAAATTAAAGCTTCAACAAATATTGTTTACAGGAGAATGAAAGCAAAACCTTGCTTAAAGCAGAGACATAAAGATGCACGTCTAAAGTGGGCTAGAAAGCATATGTCATACAGCGAAAAATGGATTTTTGTCATCTTCAGTGATGAAAAGAAATGGAATTTAGACGGCCCTGATGGTCATAAATTTTACCTAAGAAAATGACCTAATAACGACCTAAGAAAAGAACTCAAGAACTGTTTCAACAGGCAACAAGGCGGAGAATCCGTAATGACCTGGGGAGGGTTTTCTTTCAACGGCTAAACATTTCTATGATTTATGGACAGAAAAATGAAATCAGAGGATTATCAGGATATTATACCTACCAATTTACTGGCAATTATGGATTTGCTAGCAGGACCGGACTGTGTTTTCCAACAAGATGGGGCATCCATTCATACCTCCACATCATCGGAAACATGGTTTAGGCAAAACAATATCACACTATTAGACTGGCCAGCACTTAGTCCAGATTTGAATCTCATGGAGAATATATGGGGATCTTATCTCGTGAAATATATGAAAATGGAAAGCAATATACATGTGTAAATGACTTAAAAATTGCAATTGACAAAGCGTGGTATGACATACCTCATTCTGTAATGTAATGCTTAGTTAATTCTATGGAACAACGTGTATTTGATGTTATAAAGTGTCGTGGCAATACAATTAAATATTAAAAGCAAGTTTTTAGTTTCTTTTATAAATGTAAAACCAAACAAATTACAGGTGTCTATACTTTTGGGACAGCATATTGTTATATAATTTAATGTATATTTTATAATTTGAAACCTTTGATCATAATTCATATGTGTATATCAGCAAAACTGCTTTTATTTATTACCTATATCATGAATTTTAATTGTACCTTTATGTTAATGCAAATTTTATTGGTTGTCTAAACTTTTGGGACACGGTGTATTAATTTCACGCCAAAAGAGCGAGTTAAGTTGCCTTAGGTTTCCAAACCTCCACTCACACACAGACGACCATGACATTCGGCCAGGTTTGACGGGAAAAATTCTACGGTTACGAATAAAGCCAATTTTCCGCTGCCAAAAACGCAATTATAATGTTGCATTAAAAAAAAAAATGAACGAGGATGACTTCATTCGCTTCGGGAAAAACACGGGAAAAATAAAAATAAATTGAATACATATAACATATAATTTAATCTAATATAACAAAGCACACATTTTAGGCTACACGTGAAATACAACTGCTTCGATCGATCGATGACGTATTTTTTTTCTACGGCTTTGAATTTGAATTTTGCTTTTTAATCATAAATAGAAAATGAACTCGTGCAACAACAATACTACAACAACACCACTTTATCTTTTTTTGTACTATTTATTTTTGTATAATCATTGTTGAGCACGATATAATGCGGTATTTTATTTTTGCGACAACCAGTGGCGTAGCCAGGGAGGGGGTTCAAACGCTCTGGATACCAGTAAAATTGTAAAGTTTTCTTCGCATTCACTATCGCAGAAAGTTCTCCGAGTACATAAGGCAAAGAAAACTTTACAAAATTAGTGGTATCAAGAGCATCTGGACCCCCACCCTGGCTACGCCACTGGCTACAACATTGATTTGAGAAAAACCTTTCATTTAATTTATGAAAACAATGCTGATTCAATTTTCAATTAACTGCAATTTTTAATGAAAAAACATGTTTTAACGTAATGTGAGTGTATTATGTCAGAAAACGGTTCAAAAATCTTTCGAATGATACCTCATTCATTGTTGTCTGTTTTGTAAATGCATAGAAAAAGGGATGTTGACAACAGAGATGATAATTTGTAATATGTAAATTTTCCCGCTAAAATTCAACATGTAATTCAATATGTAAATCAAAATTAGTGTCATATCCTTTCTAATTTTACATATCTTTCATTTACTTTCCTTGTCATTGTAGAACTCTAAATCAACATCTAATCAAATTTCAAAAAGAGAAATGAAGGAAACACTAATATTAATCAAAGGGTTTTTTTTTTCGAGGAAACTTCACCGTCCACTAATCCTTTGACATGTAACGGGTGTTGCCATTTTCAGGTACGAAAAAAAATGTGATGTAACGTTTTCGAAATCAACGAACCTAATCCAGAGACCTGATTATAAAGAAGATATCAAAATGGGAAGTGAAAGTTAAAGTGGTTTTCGTAAATATCATTTTATTTTTCTGTTAGCCTAAATGAAGAGATCAAAAACACGTTCTGTTAAAAAAAGTTTTACGATGCAGAAAATGTCCAAATAAATCTGGTTTCTGATGCATCGCAGACGATTTATGAGGCATTTCACTATTGTAGTTGATAATTAATTTTATTCATGGAATATTTCCGCTTCCCTATTTTAAAGTTATATTTAGGTTTGAGTAATGAGGAATCACAAACAGGAAATGGCACTTTAGTAAATTGATCAATTAAAGTAAAAGATATTTTTTTTTATCATTCTCTGTTTTTCTTATTTGGTAGAAAGGTGTAGAAATATGAAACTTCTTTTATAACACATATTGATATATTTTAGTATTTGATATACTCATATTCTTTATTGAAATTGATCAATGATTTGAATTGATCTAAATTGATCAATGAAAGTATAAGATTTTTTTTTTTTTTTTATCATTCTCTGTTTTTCTTATAGGTAGAAAGGTGTAGAAATATGAAATTTCTTTTATAACACATATTGAAACATTTTAGTATTAGATTATTAGATTATTTCTTATGAAAAATATCTTTAGTCATCAAATTAAGGAAACAAAACAGTCAAAGGCGATTTGTCTTAATTTATGAAGAATTGTAGGTATAAACTGAGCTGTGCCGCTAGGGGCCGAGTGACGCCCGTCAGGCACGTCAACCGTCGCACCCAAGTCCTGAGGGATTTATAGCAGGAATTGTAGGTATATCCTTCATTCAGATGTAACGAAGATTTGAGCTCTACACGCAGTGGTTCCCAACCTGGTGTACGCGTACCCCTGGGGGTACGTGATGGTCTAGTTGGGGGTACGTGAAAACTTAATTGAAAATAAAGAAAGGGTTTTTCTTTACGTACGTTATTTTTTGTTATACTCTATTTAATTTTTATACTCAAAAATGTTCTAATTTAATTTTTAACTTTTAAAATTCTTACGGCTCCCTTTTGTCTCGCAAATCAAATTACCTCTAACCTGGAAGTTCAGTTAGCTCGCAACTAGGTATTCTAAGCTGATAACTACATTGTTCCATTGACGTACGTTATAAAACGAAAATTTTACACTGCTGTCCAAAGTTTTAAGGGGCAGTGACCGGACGCTTTCGCTCTTTACACATTTTGTCGAATATCTGCAGAAATTCTTGACGAATTGTCCTTGCACCTTGAGGATGTAAAGCACATGTTTGACTACAAGAACAGAGAAACAGTATACTTCGATTAAAAATTAAATATTGAATATTTGATGAGATAGGCATTTGTATGAAATTATTTTTAACAGCGCATGCGCGACCTATACCAAAGATTTTTTTTTTCATGATTTGTTATTCAATTCTATAGAGCAACTCATATAACAAGACCAGTCAAATATCGGGAAAACTCAGAAAGATGCCGGCAATACAGGGAGCTAATTGACAAATTGGGCGGAAAATCCCATTGAATCATAAGGGATTTTCCGTCCAATTTGTCAATTAGTATTGCCGGCATCTTTCTGAGTTTTCACGATACTTGACTTGTCTTGTTGTATGAGTTACTCTATAGAATTGACCAATAATTACAATAAGCAAATAATCACAGTTTATATATATGCAGCTAATCAATATTGATAGTTTAAACTATCTTATTTTTATAATTGCCGAAACGTCAGTTGCGGCTTACTGTTGAAACCCGAAAAGTTTTTGTTGTCTGTCTGTTTATTTGTCTGTATGTCTCGCGATAACAGCCGACAGCATCCTTTTAGTCTGTAATTAGGTAGATATGTTGGCGAAGCCCCCGGAATTAGCTGTATAGTTTATGGTTAAATTTGGTTCATTCGTTCAAAAAATATAGAACAATTTCTGTATAACCAATGATATCATTTCATTCCAAGTGTGATATGACAGAGCAATTCTCTGAAATTACAAACGTGTCCTAAATGTAATAGGATTACATTATAAATTTTTTAAATACAGGGCTGCCACAGGGGCCTATTTTTTACTATTTTGACTACTATTATTTCGCAACTTTTATCTTCAAAGTAAATCTCTAGCAGAAATCTGCAACGTAGATTATTTGAAAATAGTGATAAGCAAAAAAATAAATAATAGTTGCTTCAGCAACCTGGTAAATGTAATAATTTCTACAACAAAATTGCCGTTAAACAAATGTATCACATGGATATTACATTGCAGACATTCCCAATAATATAAAGCTAATAAATACAGAATACACTACATATGTATAGTTCTTTTTTTCCCCCCGTTGCTGTACTTTCCATACCACCATCATAACACTTCACCTTTCATCGTCAAAATTTGATTATATCCAAACGAACTTACTAAATTAAAAATAAGAAAGAGGTTGAAAAACAACTTTAAATAGAATTTTTTTTCGTTGTTGTTCTCACTAACTCGATCACACCTGAAAGAAAATTAAAAACAGCTTCAGGTTCTGTTTGCAAAGGTATTTCATTCCCTCTTTTTTCTATATTCCACCCGCTTAAAAAAAAAAATACTGTTTAAAAAAGATGTTTGACTTGCCCGGTTGAAATGAAAATGGGGGCAACGGACTCGCTTCGCTGGATCCGAAAGTGGAAAGAAGTTTGTCTCGAGAAGAGATTTACATTTCAGAACAATTTGTCAACACTTTTTTTCATTCCATTGTAATAATTCAATAAAGTAATTCATCCGATTCGCGTTTACGTTTAATTTTTTTGTGTTGTCTAAACAGTTTTGGACTCAGACATTTCCATTCCATTGTAGTAATTCAATAAACTAACTCAGTTGTTTTTCGTTTACTTAAAGGCTTATGTTGTCGGAATAGTATTGGGTTCAGATGTTTATATATGTTCCGTTAGAATTTGTTTGGATGAAAATACAAAAAACATATTACATTCAAAATGACATTTAGTTTCAGGAAAAAAGGCAACAATGCTTTATGACATTAATTATTCAGATTTTCGCTAATTATAATTGTTTATCGGTACATTGGAAAATTAAAAAAGAATTGACGCTTCAAAAATAAAACAAGTTGGAAATTGTACGTCAAACGTGACAATCGAGGTGCGTTTGTACTATAGCTAGTTATATAAATATTCAGATTTGATGATTTATAATTCTGTGAAATGAATTCTATCGTCTGCAGATTAATTTCTGTCATAAAATAAGTAACTCGGTCGCTTAACGATTCAACCTCGGAAGCTCCTATAACAAAAAAGAACCATTTTTTTTAAATTCAAATTTCTTAATATATATTTTATTAATATCGGCTAAAGTTTTGATTCGATTTTCATAAAATTTGAAATGTCTCGACAAAATTCTGCAAAGATAATATATCTTAAATTTCAAACCATTCGGTTGGGTAGTTTTTGCGTTGTTATAGGCGGACGGACGGACGGACAGACGGACTGTCCAGACGAGGACAATAGGTGCTACGTATTTATACAATTACGAACGCACCTAAAAAGGAGATAAAAAGTAATAATAGAACTTCCGTTGTCAGAACGTTAAAGTTGTACACAAATGGTCGAAAATGATGCAAAGAAACGTGTAAACTGTAATGTTATAAACGAGAAGCACGACCACGAGAATAATGATTGATATTTCCTATTTCCGTATTTTCTTTTCGTTTTTCGAATCAAAATCGAATTCGAGACAGATCCACTGTTGCCAAATAACTAAAAGTAAACTTTACGTGAAATAATGAAAAAAATTCCCCAAGTTTCACTTCCCCCGAAATGTTGATAATCCCCAAACGCTTCCCCACGAATTACTTGTCCCTCAAAAATTCCCCCGAACGTTCAAAGTTCACTCAAATGGGAACAAAGTCCTCAATCTGGCAACACTAAATATGCTTGAGATAATTTTTTTTCCTCGAATTTTATTGGTATTAATGTTTTTAAAATAATGTTGTTGTTTTTCTAACCATCCTTCCTGAAAACATCATGAGAAACGCTTAAAAACTGAAAGTCAGTATAATAAACCTTCTCATTTCCTCCAAATAATCCAGTCCAGTTATTATACTCGTAACGGGGTCAAAACAAATGAAAAAAAAAAAAAAAATAAATAAACGAAAGATACATTGTTACACACTTAACGTTTTCGTTGTGAAACAGCAAAAATAAATGTTTTTTTTTTTAATTTGACATTTATTTCTAATGAAGTTTAATATAAGAGTGAAGAAATACAGGAAGTCATTGGACTATCATATTAATGAACCGATTTTAATAAAAAAAGATTTCCAACTTGACATGTTTTATTTAGTGTGTTTGTCCATATATAATAGCGTAGCCCATGATGTAATACCAATTTAACATCGACATTTAAAATGATGATGATGATGATGATGATGATGCTTGATTATAATATAACCCTTTAAAGAAATAATAATAATAATAATTTTTCCTTGAAAGGGTACATTATCTAGATGGTCCTGTGTAAATATGTAAGAACTGATCATTGCCTGGTGTCAGCCAATTTCTTAGTTTGTCTTTATAGACTCTATACCCTCTTTATAACATTATATTTGTGTCTAGATGACTAGTTTTTAACAAATCTGTATCAAAAAGTTTTGATCTTTTTCTATCAACATTTTACAAATTAACTTTTTTTTTTTTTTTTTTTTTTTTTTAACATTCTACATGATGCGATTTATTTTGTAATGTGGTTTAGGATAATTTTTTTTTTTTTTTTTTTTTTTTTTTTTTGTGTGTGTGTTCGAAAAAATTTGCATTGTGAAGTATAGATAAATTGAAAGATTTGACAACAGCTATAAAGTTGTTTTCAAATCAGATATAGCTACTTTCTGACACATTCACGAAGTGATTTTCATTAGCAAATGCATAAAACGTACACTGTTGTTATTCAGGCACTAAAAAATCGAACAGCATTTCCTATTTTCCTATAAAGGTGAAGGATCTTTCAGAAAATATTGTCAAATTCAATTTTCTTTACACGACAATCCAGAACAGATCCTTATCAATAAGCAATCAATTATAACCCAAAAAGTAATACATTTATCGGAAAATGAAACGCTGTCCGATTCTGGGACACTAAAGTAACAATGCCTGAAGAATTCATACTTTTTCGTACAAAATTGAGTTTCTGAATGTATCAGGAAATTTCGAATTGTTGTGCTGTGTAAAAAAATTACACTCTAAAGTCTCAAACTAAAATTATATAAAACTTTACACACTTAAGTACCCCGATACTTACAACAAACAAAGGAGAAGGTACGGGACTTTATTGTTTTATTTCTTTAATTCGTTCAAGAGCAAAGTAATTATCTTGTTAAAATATTGAAATGTTGAATTTCACAAGAATTTACAAACAAATTGATTAAAAAACAGTGATCAAATAAATTTTGTTTTCTTAAAAGTCCATTATAAATGGAAAATTTTATTAAAAATCTTTTATTAGTATAGATATTCTGTGTACCATTTGGCAGATGGGAATTAAAATAATGTGGTACATATAATATATCACCACCCTTGAAAGGATTAAACTACGAAAAGTTTTTAATTCTGCTGCAACATATATTGAGTTTTGATCTATAGCAATATTATATGAAAACCTTCTCTTTTCAGATCCGTCCATCCAAGTGGACAACGACAATGATCCGATCCTGCACAGCCTGCACTCGGTGTTGATCGACAAGATGGCGGAGGCCCGAAGCACGGTCATCCACGGAAGTCCAGCGGGGCATCTTCCTCCCATGGATCCTTTCCACATGGAACCACTCAGTCTGACTGTACAAGAACCCAAGGGGTTCGTCAATGTCTCTCTCAGGAAGGTGCGTTCACTATCCACCATTTAAATTTTGCATATCGTGCACTTACCTTATTCGATATACCGTTCCCTCCAGATGATCCTGATTCAGCCGCTTAAGTGCGGAAGATGACCGATAGCCTGACATAGCACGCGTAGCGTTTCGCTAGACCGAGACAGGTATGCGCACAAATCACAACCTCCATGCGTTGGCCCACGGTGAATGAGGCTCCATCAATCCCGGTGGTCGCGTCTTACCGGACCACCTCCTTACCAGCCCGGTTCTCGGGACAAAGCATATTCTCACGCAATGCGGGAGAGGGCCCTTCGTAGGCCAATCCCTGTTCCCGGCCTAGGTCGAGAAAGTGACGCATGGCAAAATATAGCTAATGTGATAGGACCATATCCACAATTATCTGGGGCGAGACAGAGACAAGAACGGATTCTGCAGAACAAGGACCGCTTGTGGCTCCATAGTGGTCACACTAGTCAGTGTGTAAAGTGGCCTGATGCATCCTTCGGTACTGGCAGACGGTGGAGCGTAAACAAAAGCACAGGAGGGTCGGGTTTTACCCGATAATGAGGCACTCTGCGATCTTTATCCCTTCCTGTCCCTCTACAGCTGAAGTAATGGTGAGACGCCTCAGAGATTCGGTCGAGAAAGGGAGACGCTCCGTTGAATAGAAGGTAGTTCGTGGCACCTAGCCCTTGTGGGGAAGGCTGACATGTATTACTGCTTTAGAAGGAGGATGACCTGTTTTTCCCTATTGGCTGACCAAGAGGAACCAGGCCGGAGGCTCGTCATTTAAAGTGTAGGCGTTTAGACCAAAGTCAGACCCACGGGTTGAGAACCAGACCAGCATGTCAATGTGTAGTCAAAGCTTTTTGTACCAGGCGATAGGATTAGCAGGTTTCCTTGAAACTAATTTTCAAGCTACTAACTCCTGAGCGGGTGAACTAGTATGGTGCTCAGGCGGAAGGTTTCCGTTGTCCTCCAAGTCCGCTAGTGGTACATATTATTCGTCATCGTATCGGCCATATCGTACGGTTAAGAACGCATCAGTGTTCAGAACCCAGTGGTCGGGAGGTAAAATGTATTTCGTAGCTTGGAGTAGGGTGTTTGGGCTTTGGAGCTTACAAATATAAGCAAGGGCGTGCCTATTCATCCAGGGATAAAATTTATCGCAGCTTCCCGGACTTGACAGCTGCATCTACATCTATCTCCATCCACAGCTGAAGAGCTACTGGCTATATTTGTAGATTTTCATGTCCGAAGGCATTGGTAGAGTAATTGCGTACCTGGGAAACCCTGAATTAGGGTCTAAGGCCCGACCACCCCTTATGGGTGTCAGGAATACCCGAAGCCTCTGGTGGAACTTTGCATGTGAATTCCGGCCAATGTGGTAAATACCCTTTAGAGAATAGGTATTACTGTCGTGACGACCAGTCGTCAAGAGTTTGGGGTGCCAGAGGGTGTGACGTGCATTAGGCAGTGCTCCCCCTTGGCCCGCCCTGTGTATCTGTGCGGTGTTCTGAGTAAACTAGGCCGGCCTGATACCTGGGTCCGGAATGTTGGTTCACCTTTTTTTTACCGTTCTTTCTTAACCCATTCGGGGGCAAGTAATTGTGCTTCTGTAATGCTGAAGTCACACCAGAATTTCTGAAAAAAGATATCTGAAAATAAAGAAATGCAATTTTGCAGCTCATTTTCTCCTAAGTTGTAAAAAGGAACATTTTGTTAAAAAATTCCGGTACAAATCTTGATTAAATTTAAGTGGTATAAAAATATCCCAATGTCTTTCAAAGGGTTAACAAGGGTACCACTAGCGACTATTTTCATAAATCATCATTCATCTTTGTAGTAAATTTCACTAACATAGAATGTAGGAATGTACCACTAAGAATATTTTTTAGAAATAGTGGTAGGAATAAATATAAAAATGCCTGTTAGTGGTACTCCTAATGACGGCATAACTCGAAATGCTAAAATGCCTATCTCAGAAAGGTGTGTTCACTATCCACAAGTTTTAATTTTTTGTAAATCGCTCTTCGGGCTTTCTGGCGAAGGTTTGCTTGTGCCCCATGACATTTTTGAAATCTCAAATTTTACTCATTTAGAGAATGAAAATACCTAAAGGTGTTTTAAGCCTTTATACTTTTTGGGCTTTGGGTCCCCCAAAAGGAAGAGCCCGGGGTACTTGATCCATTTTCCCTTGCGATATTTAGTTCCAGTTTCACATCCTTAACCCTTAATTGCATAGTGATGTAAATTTCCATCACCTTTTATTTAACTTTTAATAAATAAATCAACTTCTTCGCCACCACTATATTTATATAGAAATATTAATACAATAAATTTCCCGTGAACTAAGTTGTTGAACAAAGTTAAAAATCTATCTTAAAATTTCTGGTGTCTAATATTTAATCTATACTTAATATTATAAAGTAGTAAAGATTGTTTGTTTGTAGGTGGTAATCTCTGGAACTACCGAACCGATTTCAAAAGTCATGGTGGCAAATTGAAGGTGATAACCCCTGCTCCAACATAGGTTATATTTTATGTCGGTGCCACTAACCCCAGGGGGGTGCAGGAGCGAAAAACGTTCTAAAATTGCGATTTTTTTTATACTGAAGGAGCTAGAAATTTGAAATTTGGCATTGTAGTTACTTATAAGATGTAAAGGCTCCCTAAGAACAAATTCTAATAAAATTCGAAATTTAAAAGGTGTGAGATGAGCGAAAAGCGTTCTAAAAACATTCTAAATTACAATTTCTATGGAATATCTGGAACTACAGAACCGTTTTCAAAAGTGATGGTGGCAAATTGATGGTAACAGTCCCTGCTCAAACATAGGCTATATTTCATGTCGGTGCCACTACCCCCACGGGGGTGCAGGAGCGAAAAACGTTCTAAAATTTCGATTTTTTTTTATATTGAAGGAGCTAGAAACATGAAATTTGACATGGTAGTTACTTATAAGATGTAAATGGTCTCTAAGAATAAATTTTAAAAAATCGAAATTTAAAAGGGTGAAATGAGCAAAAAGCGTTCTAAAATCATTCTAAATTACAATTTCTATGGAATCTCTGGAACTACAGAACCGTTTTCAAAAGTGATGGTGGCAAATTTTTAATGACAATCCCTGCTCCAACATAGGCTATATTTTACGTCGGTGCCACTAATCCCAGGAGGGTGCAGGAGCAAAAAACGTTCTAAAATTTCGATTTTTTTTTTTACACTGAAGGTGTTAGAAACATGAAATTTAGCATCGTAGTTACCTATTACATGTAAATGCTCTCTAAGAACAAATTAAAAATATATATTGAAATTTAAAAGGGTGAAATGAGAGAAAAGCGTTCTAAAAACATTCTAAATTACAATTTCTATGGAATTTCTGGAACCATAGAATCGATTTCAAAAGTAATGGTGGCAAATTGATGGTGACAATCCCTATTCCAACATAGGCTATATTTTATGTCGGTGCCACTAACCCCAATGGGGTGCAGGAGTGAAAAATGTTCGAAAATTGCGACTTTTTTTATACTGAAGAAGCTAGAAATTTGAAATGTGGCATTGTAGTTACTTACAAGATGTAAATGCTCTCTAAGAATAAATTTTTAAAAAATTCGAAATTTAAAAGGGTGAAATGAGCGAAAAGCGTTCTAAAATCATTCTAAATTACAATTTCTATGGAATCTCTGGAACTACATAAAGTGCTTCAAAAGTGATGGTGACAATCCCTGATCCAACATTCTCTTTAATCTAAAGCTATACGTTGCTGACAACTGGGTTTTTCGCTAATCTTTGCCACAGATTAATATCGGAAAATGAAACATTTGAAGTTACTGAAAAAAATAATAGCTCGAAAATTATTTGTCAGAAAATTGTTAGACAAACTGCGTTTGAAAGATGAAAAATTGTATATTTCTTGATATAAATTTAAAATCTAATGATTATGCCATTTTTCAAATATTGAATTTCAAAAATTACCAAATTTCACAATAGAGTACAATAGCGAAACCTTCACGCGTAAAAAGATAATGATAAGGGCGTTGTGTCCTGATGTGTATACTGGCTATAGCACGAGTCACAAATTATAGTAGCCTTATTATTCTGTTAAATTATAAAAGTGAATTATGAAATGTCAATATTTTGTTTGATTATCGTTAAGAGAGATCAGTGTAGCTTGCTAGTATATGTATAAAAAAACACAATTGTAAAAGAAAAATTCATGCAAAGAAGGGTTAAAGTGACACAACTGAAAAAGCTGAAAAGTCGCTCTCCAGAAAGTATGTTTACTATCCACTATTTAAATCTTTTATATCGCATCCATATTCTTAAAGTGACCCAACTAAAAAAACTAAGATATCTCTCTCAGGAAGGTGTTTTCACTATCCAACATTTTCAAAAAAATTTCTCGTAAGTGACACAAAGGGACCAAAACAAAAAGCTGAAACATCTCTCTCTAAAAAGTGTGTTTACTTTCCATCATTTATTTTTTTTTTAAATCGCACCATTATTTCTAAATTGACTCAAAAAACCAAAATTACTGTATCAAGAAATTTTGATTACTATCCACCATTTAATTTTTGGCCATTACACAAAGTAATACAACTGAAAAAACTTAAAAATCTCTCTCAGGAAGGTGTATTCATTATCCACTATTTTAATTTATCGAACCCTTATTTTAGTGGGACGCAACTCAAAAAGTTAAAATATCGCTCTGATGAAGGTGGTTTTTTATCCACCATTTAAATTTTTTCCATATCCTATCCTTATTCTAAAATGTGTCAAATATGGTTAAAAATTGGAAAATGCGCTCAATATTCACAAATTTCCCTTTATATATCACATTCTTATTCCTAACTCATTTATTTTCATTCCTAAAGTGACAAAACTAAAGTAAATAAGCTTTTCATAAAAGATTAAACTTTATTCCAAACCTGAATAATTTTTCATTTATATGCAAAGTGCGTACAGCCCTTACAATTTTCAAGGAGCAGGGCACCACTATTAGAAACCTTTGTGTATTATGTTTTCTTCAGATTAAAAATATTTGTGCGATGAAAAGCAGATTTTATAATTTTTTTAGGGATTTAGTAAGGCTAAAAATTTTATTCAAAATTTGTGGTACACTGTAAAAAAAAAATTGTAATTTTTTGGTATTTTACCATGAATTACTGCAATAATTTTAAGGGAATACTTTCCTTTACCATTTTTTAAAGCTAAACGGCCAAATGCTGTAAATTTAGTGTTTTTACGCTCAAAGCTCATTTATCCAAGGGTAAAGACGATTTTTTTTATGGAACGTTGCTTGGAATCTCTGCTGCAGTAATTTTACTATGTAGACATACATTTATGCACCCTGTACATATAAGTTGGATTAAAAACCAATTAATCTTTAAAATCATCATGAGAATAAATTTGATAGTGTTATGATGGGTCATTGTTGGATTTTCACTTTTGATATCCTTTAACGGTGTTCAAAGAGAAAAAAATCGCAACTTTAAAACACAAAATTAACGCAACACTAAAAAATTGCTGCAGTAAAATTACTGCAGCAGAGATTCCAAGCAAAGGTCGATAAATGCAGTTTCAGCATATAAACATGCAGTTTACGGGATTTGACTGTTACCTTGAAAATATGGCATTTCCCGTAAAATTACAGCAGCAATTCACGTCAAAATATTATGAATTTACAATTTTTAAAAAAACAATGGACGTAAATCCTGATATTTTTACGGACTCATTTTTTATATGTAAAAGCATAAAAGTTGTACGTATTCATATTCATTTATTTTTGTATTACAGATGACAGTAGAAGGTCTTGGAAACTTCCAGTTGAAAGACATGGTAACTAATCTGGATATCCTGAGGACGTCTGTCCTTCTGAGGTTCCCGGAAGTAAAAGTGAAAGGGGCCTTCAAGCTCAAAGGATTTCTCAATCCGCCCTATGCTCAATCTCTGAGTGACGAGGGTATCTTTGAGGCCAAAGTGCGCAATGCCCAAGCCACCTGGATAGGAAGGATTGACCAGAAGGAACACGAAGGAGGTATTTACATGCAACAAATAATTTTAGGAACGTGAATGCATATGATGCCAAATCTTGTGATTTTTAATACCACTATCTCAGGATAAAAATAGTCACCTAACTTATTGGGAGAAATTTGCGATTAAATAAGATAAAGATTCGGAAAAAGTAATATTAAAAAATCGGAAGATTTGGCAGCACTTTGTTAGTATGTATTTAAATCAATTCCTGTCTAAAGCTGCAATTCACGGGTACGCGGGCAAGCTATGCTCCGACCAGGGAGTACTGCTTTTTACGAATAGTAATTGTCGTCTTAAATGTGGAATTTTTCTCCTATAGAAGGCGAATATTGCTGTTTGAAAATAGCGGTGACTGTGTGTCCTGGTTGCCAAGAATTCCCAGTCGGGTATTGCATTAACCTCTATAACATTAGAACGTGTCACACTGTCAAAAAATAGGAGCAAACTGCCTAGTCATTCGGTTGTTTTTATCGATAACAGTTACGTAACCATTCTTGAGAATGCTTCATAATATAATAAAGTAACCGTTATTTACAAAAACAGTTCAATGACAGGGCAGTTTACCTCAAATATTTAACAGTGTAGATTTATTTTGCAGATATTTTGACAGACATTTTGAAGCAAGGTAAAGATTATATTTATAGAAGAGAAAAAAATCACCAAGAAACTACACTAGTGTGCAAAACTTAAGCAACAAACACAAAATGCTAATTTCTGAACATGTGAGCACTCAAAAGGAAATTCTATAAACAGCAAGTGTAGAAAATAGATACTACCCTAACGGCACAGCCAGTCGATGTGAAGTCATTTTGGCATCACAAATGGTCACAATTGTCGCAGTCACTACAATGAACAGAAATGTGATATATTTCTTTCGTCTCATTTTTACTCTCATTTGGTCATTCCACTGAACAGTCACCATGACTGCTGCTGTTTGGCGAGTCACCAGGTGACTTTACAATGAAGTCGCCTCGTGATTCTCATGTAACTGTCATTTTGACACTCCATTGTAAAGTCATCATGATAGCTGTTCTTTGACGAGTTCGCAAGTGACAGAAAATGAAGTCATCTGGTGACTTTTTACAAAGGAGTGCAATGATGACTTCACAATAGAGTGTCGGTCACCGGAAAGTCACCATGCGACTTCATTCTGACATTATTTGGCGATTTATTACAATGCAATGCTCACAATGACTTCAAAGTTCAGTCTTCAACTGACAGTGACTTGAGAATCACAAGGTGACTTCATTGTAGTGCCACCTGGTGACCCATCACAAAGCGACAGTCACAGTGATTTTTCAGTGTTTACAATCATTTGAGAGTAATAATGAGACGAGTGAAAGATCCCATATTTTGATTCACCGTAGCGATTGTGACACTTGTAACTATATGTGACGTCAAGGGACTTCACATCGACTGGCCATGCTGTTAGGGTAGTACCTCTTTTTTTACACTTGCTCTTCATAGAATTGTACTCACGTGTTCAGAAATTAGCATTTTGTGTTTGTTGCTTAAGTTTTGCACACTAGTGTAGCATTTAATAAAAACATTAAATATATTATTTTAAGTAACCATTTTAAGTTCTCTATTAAACCTTCATGGCGTTGGTAATAAAATATTTTATATTTTTATTTGATGAGTCCTATTATATTTGAACTAAGTACGAGAACTTCTTTTAATAGATATTTTCAACCGTAAACTGCAACCGCAACCCTTCCTTCAGCTCATGGCCTGATATAACTGACCTTTTTTTTAAATCTTTCTGGTCACGCCTCTATATCTATTAATCACTATCACTGAAATTTGACATATTTTATTAGAATTTAACTACCATTTGGTAACTCAGCTTTCAAGTATTGTATGGAACTCCTAAATATTGCATGCAACTTTTCACAAGGAAGTTGCACTTACTCAAAAATACCTTTAATGATGATGAATAACTACTGATTATGATTCCGAGTCGGGGTAACATCAGTAATCGGGTTGCCATTCATTTCACATTGTAGCAAGCTCTATGAAGTTGCTATGGAAACATCCCCGCTGATGAGCCAGCTGACCGGTAGTTTCCACATCTGTATCATTTAATCCATTATACATAGAAAAACCATCGACACTAAAATTTGCAAAAATGTGACGCTGCCTCACGGACTATTATGAAATTCATTTGAAGAAATAAAGCTTTTTAAATTTATATAGAAAAATATAATAATTTACATTGTCTACATAATAGGAAATGAATTTTTTCTAATGAATTCATGCAAGATTGCTTTTATTATTTGAGATAGTCTGCACGTATTAAACAAAATCTTATTTATTATATAAAATAAGTGTAAAAGCAAACATAGTTTTTTATTAAAAGCACTCTTTTATAAGCATTCAATGTTTATCTCGAAAACCACGCCTATTTTCATGACTACAATTCATGATTTTTTTTTTTTTTAATGTCCGTCACAATACGTTAATTTAGCGTGAGCACCGAACCCGATTAGAGAAAATGAACTTCTTTTTTTACGTTTGGTAGAAAGCGCAAGCTAGGGAATTTATTAAAAAATGTATAATTTTTGTTCTTTTTAAGATATGGATACGAGAAAGAAAAAAATCGCATTGGTATTTTTAAATTGTTTTCTCAACGTATAATTAAAATTTAATTAATATTAAATTGTCAATTTATAAAAGAGTATTTTAAAAATATATTACACTATTTATTATTTTTTTATTTTAATTTTCTATTTTTTAGCACTTAAAATATTGCATTGTTGCAACTCCACAGCCAGTTGGCCTTTTTTTAACGAGCATGGTTTGGCACATAATTAAATCCGTTTTTGTTCTAGCTCGTATGCAATTGTAACCATAAAGAATATTTGGTGATTTATCCAGTTTGGCGGGCTAACGGAAAAATGCCTTAAAATCATTAATGTATAATTAAATTCTAAAAATATCAAAATGCTGTATTGTCATCAGAAACGCGCCTTCGTACATAATTTTTATAATTATAGCCTATCAGGAAGTGAGTTAAAAACAGATTACAAAATTCGATCTTAACATAAAAAATACAATTTGAGTTGAATAAAAGAAAACAAATCGACATAATCGCTATAACTTTTAAATTTGTCGCGTGCCAGAGAAATTATCCTAAGTGCCACCTCGGGCACGAGTGTCATAGGTTCGCCATCCCAGGATAGTTGTTTGAAGAAATGACCACTTGAAAAGTAAACTTAAATTCAGCATAACCCACACTTGACGGAACTTATTTGTGTGGAACTGGCACTTTCTGACTTGTCGATTTGTGCGTAATCTGCCCTGAAACAGGAAGTTTGAGCAGTAGCCAAGAGCGATTTAGCCTCCGGTCATCGTTGGTATGAAGGAAATCGCGCACGAATCATTCCAAATAAGCAAAAGGTCAGAGGCTATATAATGCATGCAGTAAAGAGGCATTAATGATTTCTTTTTTCTTCTTATGAGTGAAAATTTTGTTTAAATGAAAGTGTTCCACTGAATGCGGCGGATATAATTTAACTTGAGTGGAGTCAGTGAAACAAAAATAAACTAGAACGAAAAATAATGCGTCAAGCATAGATTATGTAACACTTTATAACACCTTCAGAATGCTTTTACAAATCTTTACCGTTTAATAAGATGAAAGATGGTGTTGTCTAAGTAAACAGCATAACACGTTTGAAAACCAAATGTCAGCAATTACCATCCACAATCAGAAAAATATCCGAATTCTTTTGTGCATCCCTGTATAGGATCTATAGACTTGTATATCTACTACATAGTATGCTAAAATTTAGTTCAGTTAATGAAACGGGTAGCATAGTTTAAAATTCTTCTTCTGGAGTTTTCGTCAATAAACGGAAATGTACTAAAGGTCTTTTGTGCTGCACTGTATATGATCTATAGTATTTATACAAACCCAGTAATAGGCGAAAAAATAGTTAAATTTCAACACGCGTGCCGCAAATGAGAATACACTTCCAGCAATTATTGTTAACAGACAGTACTTTAGACCAATTATTTTTTGTGTCCCTGTAAATGAACGATTGAATGTTATACACACAATATTCTATAGTAAGCATGTTGTAATGCATCTCTGTGATATATATCAATTTAAATATGTTTGAAATAGCGAAACATTATTAATATACACGCAAACGTTTTTTCCCCATAGACCGTAACGTAACGGAATTCTTTTGAGTGTCCTTGTAAAGGAACTAGAAGGGTTACAAACTTCATTTTCATTACCGAACATGTCCTGCTAAACTTCAGTAACATATATTAATTGCATGACAATCCGAATATATTTACGCGAGTTGGAACACAGACAGACAGACGGCAGACAGACAGACGACAGACAGACAAGCAAACCGAATTCGTAAACACTTTTCAAGTATGTTGGAAGGTGTTAAAAAGAGCATCCCAAACATTCTAATCCCCAATTTATCCCAGAAAAAACGGAAATAGCCATTCGATTGGAAATTATGTATTCTTTCAACTTATGTTAAAAACAAAAATAAGCTTAGGGGGTCATCGTTATGCTGAAATTGTACCGAACTCTAAATGTTTCAATACGAACACCCAATTTTGAAATTCTATTTGGCTTTTTCGGTAAAGTTTACCTTCGGATACCAAACGGAAAGTCATTCGGTGAAACGGTTTAGGAATTATGAAATTTTAAAGTCCTGAAATCCTAATCTTAAATTATTTTTCTTACTGAATATTAGAACATCCTTCTTATACATGCGCCCGTAGAAAGCAAAGATGATGGGTTTAGAGGGCAAAAGGTTGGGTTACAGTTCAAGGTGCTAAGGAATAACAGAAGGAAAATATGAAAAACATTTAATTAATACACTGGCGGAAAAGATTAAAGGGACAAGTATAAAAACTCATGTAACTTGAACCATTTTACAGCTAAAGACGACTTCCAGAAGGTCTTGCATTTTGTCATACCTGACATATCTGAAAGAAAAAAAGATTATAGAAAATGTGATATAAAATAATGGTAGGAAAAATTTAACTAGAATATTTTAATACGGATTGCCATACACAACCGCACCTGCCAATGGCTTTAGCTACACTGTAAGAGTACGGTATTTTAAACAGATTCTGTAGGGATGACTCCCCAAACAGCAAATAATTCTACATCGGACTTCGGTCAAATGTCCTAATCCGACTACTTTTTCATCCTGACGACCTCACGTTCCGGGGTTGGCGGTGAAGGCATCTTGTCCGCACGCAAACCGCCTATCGACCGTCGTATCCCGACTATTGAATCAGTATTAAAGCCTTTTCCTATTAGATTCCGATCATTTGGTCACTTGGCAATCTTTTGCTGAGTGCACAGCGATAACATATAATCTTTTGCCGATTAGCGAATGATATCATATAGGAAAATTTATAAGATGCAAAAATAGTATTAAATAGTTTTAATTCAAAATAAATATTGCTAATCAGGAATATTTTCCACTAAAGAATAATTAACTGGAATTGCAATTTACATTGTAATTAATTGTAATTTTCATTGTAAAATAATTTAACAGCAATATTTAAACTCTAAATAAAACAAAATATGTTACCATTTAATTAGTTCGATATATAAACATTTTTGTATCTTATAGTGCGAAATGTTTTCATTTAACAATATCAATTATTTGATTAAAAACGAGCATTCAAACATTTCAATTATACAACTTTTACAACTTACCAGGAAAAATGTACTCACTTAACTTTGCTCCTAGCTGTGAAAATCATATTTTTTAAAACTTCTTATTATATGTTTATGTATGAAAAAATAGCATTTATTCTTTCTTTTAATATCTAAATAATTATTTTAAAGAATGCTTTGTTCAGTTATTATTTTAAACTTAAAAAAAAAAAAATGTAAAATTAAATTCCTCACAATCTGAAATTATAATATTTAGAAAAACTTCTCGATACATTGCAAATTTTTCTTTAAAAATGGCATATTTTATTTATTTACGGTTATATTGTTCTGTTTTCTTAATGACCATACTTTCACCTGAATAATTTCCCAAAATATTACTTTTTAACTCAGAAATTTCTAATTTCTAATTAACAAAATACATTTAGAGCAAATTAGTTTGTTTTTGTAATAGTCGAAAGTTCAAATTTTAACTGATATATTTCAATTTATTCATAAAAATCAATAAAGTCTTTTAATCATTTATTTCACATACATTTAGTGTTTTAATTTATTATGTTCCATTTATCAAAGTATATTTTTAAATATGAATGTCTATACAATATTACATATATATATATATATATATACATATATATTTAAAAAAAAGTTTTTAAATTGTTAACTTTTTTAGATTGTTAGTCTATAAAATTTTAAGACATTAATGTTTACTGATTTGTGATGAAATAATTTTTATTTTCATCAAAACAACATTTCTTCGAAAGTATTTTTTATCCCTACGCTCCATTCAACTGTCCGTTTAAAACTGATACGTCCTTCGAACATGAAAAAGCATTTTGAGAGGGTTTGTGAGATAAGATCTTGCAGCTTATTGGTGGATTTCAGTCATGTGACACACTCTCCATGTCATCACAACAGGGGGAGGGTTACCGCGGTGACAAACAATCACTCCCTGTAAAGAGATTCAATTTTAGTCAATTCGGGATTAGCGGCTGATCTCATACTTGCGAAAATTTGCCGATTAATTGACTTCCTGCATTAATCTGATTTACTGCTGACGTTTCTCTTTGACATTAACTAGAGAAATCGCTAGTTTTTGTCGAGATGATACTGTGTGACTCTTACCAATACGACTACTGTTCACTTACAGGCCGAAATTTAGCCGATATGTCTTGCTGTTGAGGGGAAGAAGTATTGAACTCTTACTGAACTAGCACATTTTAAACTGATTACCATACACAACCGTACCCGCCAATGACTTTAGCTACACTATAAGAGAGCGGTTTTTTAAACAGATTCTGCAGGGATGACTCATGATTTATTGGCTCCGAATGGATGACGGTTTGCTTTTCAAGATAGCCTATCGTGTCTATTATATTCCAAAAATAACATAATAGGATTTTCGAAGTTATGTAACTAAAAATTGAGCGCATTTTTAATTACATTTTCTATTTCAGCATTAAAAATGCTTTATAAAACCCTTAATGGTTTATCTGTTCCAATAAACGTGTAGAACACTGTTATTATTTATTTAAGTATCTTTACTTTTGTCATTTTAATTTTATTACGAAACATAAATACGTCAATCTGCATTAAAATTAATGTCTCAAAAAACTTATAGGTGCCACTGTTCTGTCTCTCAGTCAAGCTGCCTTCAGAACTTACTGGGACGCTGCTACTCACAGTTTCACCAGCTTCCTAAAGAAGAATTCGGGCGCATTGGAACAAGCCGGAGAACTGCTTCAGGCCGTTAGCTCTGCCGTGATAGAAAAAGTGCACAAAATGGCGGAAGAGATGCTAGAGAAGGCCGTAGCCCACGTGATGGGAAGGGCCAAACCAGCAGCATGGTTCGAGATGTATCCTCCAGTGCCTCTGGAGACCAGCATAACGCCGGAAGATGATCGTGATTTCGAGCTTTTGGAAGGTTAGTCATTAAAATCGGAACCGTTTTGTTTTTCACTTCTCATTTTATTTTGTATGATAACTTTGAATTAGAATGACATTGAAAGGAACAACGGTAAAAAATTGTGCAAAGGCTGCTCTAAGGTAGCAAGCAGGAAAGTTCTCAAAATTTAACTCTAAAGTACGCGCGCGAGTTATTATTAACTCTCATTCCTCTTTTTTTCCCCTTCTTTGTATGTTCTAGGCATCTAGGAATATCTATGAATATTTGTTGTTGCTGTTGCTTAAATTAAAATTTATGTGTTAATTATATATACCTCAATTTTCTGAAATAGTAAATTAAAGTTTTTGTGCGTACTATAACGTAACAAAAACACGCACGCGCACTGAAGGGTTAAATGTAATCCAGAAGTCTTTCATTAAATAAAGTGAATATTCCCATTGGGAAAAAGTGAAAATAAAAATACGGTAAACTTGGCAAGTATATATGTCGGGCATGTGGATTTTTCGAACCTTGGTTGAAATACAGCAACGAACAAAAAAAGGGGCGGGGCTACTTCATACACTATTTGTTATGATGCAGAGCACAACGGTATACTTTCTGCTATAATTAAACCTCTTTGCGAATCGATGCTGGTCGCTTGCTTTGAAAAATAACACATTTAATTCTTAAATTCTGTGAGTAAGTCTGACTTTTTGTGTGAAGCTAGAAAAGTCTACAGTTTCAAAAGGAAGGATTAATTAATTAGTTTAAAAAGAAATATTTGTGCTTTATTGCTCAAAATAAGAAAGATCTAGATTTCACTTGCTGAGTGTCAAAAAAAGATTATTTCTTGTTCTGTTTTATTCAGCAGATTTTCTATTAATGCAAATTAAAAAATTTTGAACAGTCTTACTCCATTCTAAACCAAATCAATGCAATATTGTATAAAAGACACCTGGTTAAATGAATCTAGTTAGATATTTTTAAATATAGCTTAAACATATTTGAATTTACTTTCTATGAAGCAACCTTCTCTCTATTTCAAAACGATATTTTAATAAACTAAGTAAAATGCCCTAAAAAGGTTTTCCTAAGTTACCATGGATAACTTAAACAGTAATACTGAAATAGCAAAGCATCAAAAACCGTGTAGAACGCAAATTTCTGCTACTTGGACAGCCACACTCTAGCGGCAGAATTAAAATGATAAATCTTCAACATACATATTTCAAATGGCACGTTTTGGTCTTACCAGAAGATTTTTATTCATAAAATTAATGATAGGATTTTCAGCAATGATTGGAAAAACTACTTTATTTTCGTAGCAAACTACAACTACGAATACTTCATCGAAAATGTATTTATCTACTACTACAACTATTTGTTTTAACTGTTAATATATATTAGTTACTACAACTATTTGTTTTAAAAAGTAGGGACTAAAAACTACTTTTTAAAATAGTCTCTACTTCGCTACTTTAAGATTTTCTCGATTCAATTGCAGACTTGAAATTGCAGACACGGATTAAGTAATACAATGACCCCTCGTTCTATCGCATTTACCGGGACAAATAAATACTATAAAACTGAGGAAATTAAAAAATTATGATAGATAACATACAAGAAAATGTTTTGTGTGATTCTCTAAAATGTTAGTTCAAACACATATGTCGACCAGGGTAATTTATTATTAATATTTTTTGTCATAATTTAAAAAAATAATAAATTTGTAAATAAAGCAATTCGAAAAAGAGAAACGCGGCAATAAAACATGAAGATCTAATAATGAATAAGTGTTTCCAGCAAGAAAATTAATTTCTTAGATTTGAAAATACCAGAAAGTTTTAACCCTTTCCGGCACAGTGGTTCCACTCCGGGCACACCTAATTTTAATTCCAAACTTGCATTTGGCACCAAGAATATTTTAATAAAATTTTGTTTCTACAATGAAAGCTTAAAATAAGGAGTTCTTATTTTCTAAAAAATTCATCTGTAAATTCCGGTGTCAGTCAATAATTTCGCATTTTACGAACAGAATTTGTCTGTGCCGGAAAAGGTTAATGGAAAAATCCATTACGTCATACGATGCGTTGCCACCGCACCCCTGAATACTAGGCCTGAGCACTGACACAAAAATGGCAGTGATTGTAGGCGGCTCTTTCGAAGCTTTTATACTGTACCTTGATTTTACACATTAGTATTTTCTAAAACTCTTCATTGATTTACTGAATCTGAGAAAAATAAGGCAGAGAAAACTTTTACAAATTATTGGTATTGAATTTCAAGGGATCGTACACACGCTTAAAAAATTTCTCCTACGACCAGTGGCGTAGCCAGGGAGGGGGTCCAAATGCTCTGGATACCAGTAATATTGTAAAGTTTCCTTTTCTTTGATTATCACAGAAAGGTCTCACATTAGATAAGGTAAAGAAAACATTAAAAAATTAGTGGTATCGAGAGCATCTGGACCCCCATCCTGGCTACGCCACTGCCTACGACAGCCGCCATTTTTGTCTCAGCGCTCAGGCCTAGTATTCAAAGAGCGGTGGTGTTGTTAAACGCTGCAGCTAAGTTGCTGACATTCGCAACTTGTTGAGTAGAACACATTTTACACAAATGAAGCAAGTTACGATCATGTGAATTTGGATTTAAAACTGCCTATAGAGGCGCTGATCGCAGCCGTTGGAACAGAATAATTGCCCCTTTAACTAATGCTAAAGTGCCATTGAAATAATTCTTTATTGTAAATGCGTTTGAAAGTTATACATATTCAAACTCAGATAATTTTTACTTTTTCGAACATTAAGGAGCACAAATGTCGCATGAAATCTGAAATTGTGCAAATAACTAGTCATTCTGAATAAACTAAAACATACATGAACATGTAATTCAATGTGCTTGCAAGGGATTTTCCTGAAGCGAGAGGTTATATCTTTTCTCCACCAGATGGCGTATTCGAGCGCTTGAATCGCCAATAAGGAAAGGGCATGTTAACAAACAAACACTTCCGTCAACTAATCTACTACTACATTTTTGTCGTAGCAATCATTGCAAGGAATTGTCATGGCGACGTAGGCAAATCATATCACAGATCTTTTTGACGTAGACCAATCAAATCGCCCCATTTCATGTGTATGGTAGGTATCCTAAAGAACGGACAGGTTTTTCTTGCTATCCAACGGTATTTAACCAACAGTGACGTCAGCTGCTCTTTCCTTATTCCTTATAGAATAAATGTCCATTTTCCCCCTGAAGCAGCATTAAAAATAGTATCAGTGTTCGCTAGAAACTATTGATTTCTTGTAACGCGCTACTCGATACATTACATTTTTCAAAATGTAGCGTGCTACACTACAAACTTCCGGAAAAAGCAGCGAATACTGTAATTTGGCTATTTTGCAGCGCATTACTTCCTATCACCGATTTTCAGTAATATAAACAGTTTACTTTAAAAATAAAAATATTAGTGAACAGTTATTTGTACATGTCATCAAATTTTATTTATTTTTTTTTATATGGAAATCTGGTCTTTAGTTATAGAGTATACGCGTAAGAAAAGTACAAAAAAATTATAAAATATTAAAAATTGCAGAAGATGTGTAGTTTAAAAATTTCCTTAAATTTTTTAAGTCAAAATTTTACCCTAAGAATTGCATTTCTTCTTAATCAAATAATTGTATATCATAAACAAGTGGCCATCGGTCAGGGAATTATTTAGGGAAGTACCAGTTTGTCCTTAATAGAAAAATTCTCTTATTTAATCGCATGATTAAATAAGGAATTTTTTTTATAAGGAAATAATAGTATTTCCGTTGAAAAAATCCCCGACCATTGGCCATCTTGTATGATTATTGGATAATATCTTAAAAAAGATATTGTAAAATACTCCAATATAAAGAATTGGTCAAAGCGAATGGGGATGAGTCCCCATAGCACTTTTTGCATGAATTAAGCTCCTGGTATTGTTTTCCGACATTCTGTTTTGTTTACCTCAAAGCTTGTTTGTTTGTTGTTTCTGTTAATAAAAAAAAACATTATTTAACCTTTTCAAAAGGCAAATAAATTCTATTGTTAGAATTTTGAAATTATCGAATATCGCTAGAATTTAAGAACAAATTGATATGAAAGCAAATAAATGTTTTCGTCACGTACATTATAAAATCAAAATTTTATTCAAAAATCCTGGTGCAAATTTAGCATTTTGGGATTAAAATTAAGTGAGATAAATCATTCTCACTTCCTTAGAAAATGTTGATTAGATAACTATTAAGAAATTAAAAATAATAATATTAAAAAATAGGACATTTTTAGTTCTCACCAATTTGATGCATTACATAGACATAAGCTTTTAGAAACGCCGAGTGTTCTAATATTAACATATAATTGACTGTCTTTATAGACAATCATTCCCTGAATGAAAACTGCAAGACCAATCGGAACACTCATACGATCGTCTCTTGTAAAAATTTATAAATTTTTTTTAAAATATTTCCTGGTAGTCGAACCTTATTTTAAATTTCGCTAGGCTATATATTAAAAAATAGATGTCTGGTCGTTTCGGAAGAACATTACACACTTCTTTTGAAGTAATTAAGGATCTTTAAAATAAAAGTATTTTTCAAATGTTGGCTCAATAAAGCAACACTTCTATTAGGAATTTTGGTTTTGTAATTACATTAACATTTAAATAAAAAAAAAATATCTGAAGGTTAAAAGTAAAATCATTCCCATTTTTTAATTTTTCTTTTTGTAAGTAACACCAATAGTGGTGAAACTTCATAATCATATTGCGAGATCATTCTAACGTATTCTTCCAAATCTGATGCATAATCATCTTTATTGGGAATCAAGATCGTGTTAAGTGCCCATTTCTCTATTACAGAACTGTTGGAAACATATACTCATATTGTTACATAAAAACACGTTTTGTGACAAAATTTTAATAATTTCTTATAATATAATTTATTTTACAACTAGTAGGATTTTGCATATACTAAATGGAACCTTAATGGTACCTTTAGTAGAAAATCAATAAATCTGTTTTTTTAAATTCAAGCAATAGTCCACTAATCTGCACCTAAAAAAAGAAATGTAACTGAAAAATAAAATTAGGTAACACGCTTTTACTCAAAATTTAATATGATTTGAAACAAGAACTAAGAGTTTTTGTATAAAAGTTCAACTTTTAACAGTTTTGTATACAGGTTCTTTGTTGGTGACATTCATTGTCTTCAACAATGAACTTGCATGCAAAGTTTGAACAAAATCGGTTCGTTAGCTAAATGATTTTAATCAGAAACGCGAAGTAGAGTTTCATTTCAGCCCTTGTTTCGGAACTTAATTGAAGGGGAGGGAGCAAAGTTATATTTCTAAACGGCAAAAAACTCTTTTCATCTTGTTGTGCTCATGTGAAAATAAAAGTAAAAATGATTTTGGCAATCATTATTTAGAAGCATATATACCGTCGGTTCGATAGCCTCAGGATTAAACGATTTCCGGTTTTCTATTGAAATTTGGAAAGTACTATAAACATCATTTTGTTAGATTTAATATAATTATGATCGAATTAAAAGTACGATGACACATGTTAATTTATTAACTAATAATCATATTCTTTTCAAATTCTGTATACGAGATTTTTAATCTTTGAAACAATGTAGGTCACCCAAAATGATTCTTGCATCTGGGCGCCTTCATGGGGACTCGCAGGTCTCCCAAATGGTCCGCCAACGGAATACCAATATTTTTAAACACAAAATTTCATGGTAGATTTCTACAACATTTTCACAAAAATTTACCTCCGAAGGTGGTTTCTGCAAAATTTGCAAGACAAATCTAAAAATTTTTTTTTTAAATTAAAATACCGATTTTGAAAAAGCGGACCATTTGGAAGCCCTGGACTCGGTATCCTTCATTTTGCGAAAAATGGTAAAAATGTAAATTTTCTAACACTTTGTTCAGAAAGGAATTTAGAAATGCTCAGTATATTCTGACAAAATTTCATACAGATTCGATATTTAAAAATATGTAAAAAAGACTTGTTGCTGTATCCTTTTCGTTTTAAAAGATTCAGAGTTGCAATCTTTAGTTATATTTTTTTCAGTTTCTGTTTTTTCAGTATATCAGTATAATCAAAATGCGAATACTGCGACACATATTTTCAATCGACTTAGTTTTTTTAATTGACGATCCTTAGTGTACAATTCGTAAATTTTAGGATAGGATTTTCATTAATAAAAAAATTATTAAAGTTATTTTTACATGTCTTGACATTTTATTTATTTTTTCTTATGTAAATCTGACCCTTAGTTATAGAACATATGTGCAAGAAAAGTATAAAATAATACTGAAAAATATTTAAAAAAATTAGAAGAAGTGCAGTTTTAAAATTAAAATAATAATAATATCTTTTTTTAAATTTGATAACACGAATAGTATTTTCCCTTGATTAAATCATTTTCCTTCAAAAAACCAGTCAATAAAATAAATTTATGAACAAATTAATAAAAAGTATATAAATGCTCTTTATTGTGTACATTATAAAAACAAAATTTGATTTTTTTTTTTTAAGTACAAAATTGTCATTTGGGGATTAAAATTAAGTGGGATAAATTCTTCCCATTACCTTAGAAAGGGTTAATTATATAACTATTAAGAAATGAAAAAATAATAACATCAATAAGTGGAACATTTAAACATTTAAAGCATTCACCAAGTTGACGAATTGTACACAAATTAGTTTTTATCGAATGCTGCGTATTCTAATATTAAAACTCAACCGTCTTTATAGACGATGATTATTTGATTCAATGATAGATAGGATGCTTGTGAATTTAATCAATGTTAAAAAATATATAATTTTGTTTTAATATTTTCTGGTAGTAAAACCTTAATTTAAATTTTACTGGGGTACATTTAAAAATAAATATCTGGTCGTTTCAGGAGGACTTTACACGTTTCTTTTGAAATAATTACGAAGTTTTAATACAGAACTATTTTTCAAATCTTGGCTCGATAAAACAACTGTTCTATTAAGATATTTTGGTTTAGTCATGATACTGTCATTTAAATAAGAAACTTGTTTGAAGGTCGAAAGTTAACGTCATTCACTTTAAAAAAAAAAAGTATTTTTGTTTGTAACACCATTAGTGGTATAACTTTATAATTATATTATTACATATTTCTAATGTATTAATTCAAATCTGATACTTATTCAACATCTTTATTGGGAATAGAGATCGTGTTATGACTACAAATGCTTATACTTCTCACTGTCTTAGAACGGTTTAATTATGTATCTATTAAGAAATAAAAAATAATAACATAATAAATAGAAAATTTTTAGTATTCTCTAATTTGACGAATTATGCGTAGAAATGAGTTTCTATTGAACACCAGATGTTCTAGTGTTAACATATACTTAATTGTCTTTATAGAAAATCATTACTTGAGTCAATAAAAGTGAAATCTGTTATCATACTTTTAAAATCTCCACATTTATTTATTTTTTTCTTTTACTGTAAACATTAATTTAAATTTTACTAGGGTATATTTAAAAATATACATGTGTCTGGTCTTTTCAGTAGGACGTTACACACTTTTTTGAAATAATTAAGAACATTTAATTAGAAGTATTTTTCAAATGTTGGCTCAATAAAACAACTCTTCTAACAGAAAATTTTGGCTTCATAATTACATTGACATTTAAATAAGAAATTTGTATGAAGGTGAAAAGTTAAAATCATTCACATTTAAAAAAAAAAAAAGTTTTTGTTTGTAACACTAATAATGGTGAAACTTTATAATTATATTATTAGATATTTCTAATGTATTCAACCAAATCTGATACTTATTCAACATCTTTATTGGGATTCAAGATCGTAAGGGCTATTTAGGGAACTATTAAGAAATGAAAAATCATAATAACAAATAGAAATTTGTTAGTATTCGCCAATCTGACGCATTGCACAGAAATAAGTTTCTATCGAACACTAGATGTTTTAACGTTAACATATATTCGACTGTCTCTATAGACAAAGACAATCACTACTTGAGTCAATATACATTGTAATTAATGATTGTTCTTTCACGTTCACACCTTGTTAAAAGTTTTATAATTTTCTTGTAATATTTTCTGGTACTAAAACTTAATTTAAATTTTACTAGGGAATGTTTAAAAAATATATAAATAGGTCATTTCAGGAGTACACACTTTTTTGAAATAATTAAGAAAGTTTAAAATAGAAGTATTTTTCAAATATTGGCTCAATAAAACAACTTTTCTAACAGAAAATTTTGGTTTCGTAATTACATTGAAATTTAAATAAGAAGCTTGTATGAACGTAAAAAGTTAAAATCATTCACATTAAAAAAAAAAAAAATTGTTTGTAACAATAATAATGGTGAAACTTTATAACTATATTTTGGAATATTTCTAACGTAACATCCAAATCTGGTACTTTTTCATTATATTTATTGGGAATTATCATTTCGCTATTACAGAACCATTACAAACATTCATACTCATAATATTACATAAACAAAATTTGTGAGAAAATTTAAATAATTTCTTATACTATTATTTATTTTTCAAAAAGAAAGCTTTAGAAAATACTAATTAGAAATCTGATGCTACTTTTAGTAGAGATTCTATACATTCTATTTAAAAATTCAAGCAAAAATACAATAATCTGCACCTAAAAACAAGAAATGTAACTTAAAAAAATTATGTAACACGATTTAATCCAAAATTTAATAGGGTTTCAAACGAAACCAAAAAGAGGGTTCGTGCATAAAAGTTTAATTTTCAACAATTTTGCGTACAGGTTCTTTGTTGATACATTCACTGACATCAATAATGAACTTGGATGCAAAATTTGGACAAAATATAAGGGCGGACCTATCATTATGCAATAGACTGGGTTTCCGAAAAAAATATTAGCTTTATTTGATCACAGAAATTCTGCGATTAAAAGATAAAAATTAGTATTAAAAAATACCGGTATTCTAAAAACGGAAGGATTGGCCGCTACATATATTGGCAAGAACTGCTCGAGAGGGTAGTTCGGAAGAGATAAACATATTAACAATCCTCGCCTTGACCGGCAGAGTTGCCAAGTCTCCGGCTTTTTCCACACCAGTAATTTTTTAGAGAAAATCTTGTTCTTTTAAATCGCAAAATGCACCGAATAAATAAAGCAACATTTTCTGTACTAAATTACTGGTATCCAATAACCCGGAGACTTGGCAGGTCTGGATCGGCAGTGTTGAAAATTTAGCGCGTTTTTTTATTCAAAATAGCTACGACAATTTTTCAATATTAATTTTCCATTTATTTAATGACAGTTAAACAGTTGAACAGTTTATTGGTTCAAGGGGATTCCTAGTTGCGTTGCAACTCCATTTCCTGTCTATGAATATTTGTGTATCACATCCTAGAGGAGCCAGGGTCCGATTAACACCTGAATCTAGGGGAAGCGCAGCATCATTTTGGCGCCCCCTTTCACCCGTGTAAAGTTTTCTAATTTTACATTCATAGAAACTCATCAATGCAGCAAATACAATACCTGGGAGGGCGTAACTGAGTTAAGATATTTCGCTAAACAGCTTTCCTTTATGTTCCTTGTATAAAATGTAGATCAGGGCTTAATTTGTGACGGAGCCCACCCGAGCTGAGCTCCGGCACTTCTCTGTTTACAGTAAATATTTCAATATTGGCCAGAATTCACCGGAGCTCATAAACACTGCGCTCCGGAGTCCAGTGCAATAACTATTCTGAAAAACGAATCTTAAATTACCCTTTCCTTTCCCTCCCATCTCCAATCTTTCGCCTTCTTTTGTATCAAAACACTTATAAATGACGTAATGTGCTGCTCACATAAGATATGGAGATGAAACAGGCTCGATATTTATATCAATCTTCGGGTTTGGGTAGGCTCGAGCTCAATCTGCCTTCAATTCAAAGTTTTATTTATTTCCATTTCAAATCATTTTAATGCTATTTTGATCAGAATAAAGAGTAAACAGAAATAGTCTTTTTCTATTCATTTTCTGTATTAACACTATTTCCGAATCATAATCCTGAGCTTTGCAGAATTCTGCCATTAATTAACATTAAGATTAAGCAAAGTTTTCTATTTGGAAGTAGTAATAACTAAAAAGTGGAATAGTTGATAGCTAAGTATATGCAGATAGATGTATTTAAAATTTTTATTTTGCTAAATAAAAAAACAATGCTTTAAATTTTCAAAATAATGTATGAAATATAAATATCCAGATTGGAGTGACGGGGGAAGGGGGGAGGGGGTACGCTACGGGTATTAGTACTGCAGAATATCAGGGCTCCAGTACTTTTTTCTTAGAAATTAAGCCCTGATGTAGATATAGTATAATTGTGGTATATATAGTTGTATGGTGTGTCACTCGGGAGATTTCATATGAATGCTATATGATTGTTTAACAGCCCATTGATGATATTCAAATTACCAAGTAAGAAAAGTTTTCTTAAGTAGTGTGGATTTTCTCTTGCACTAGGCAAACTTTCACCTCCAAAGAAAATGTACGCAATGAATGAACTATAAAAGTTCAACTAAAAGTCCCATTTTGAAGTCATTTGAGTGCCTCTCTCAAATTTTAGAGGGGAAGCTCATGATTGATGTGCGTTTTGGATAATCATGCCCTGAGAAGAGCCATGAAAAAAAATTTAAGTACAGCCGTAGCACAAAATATGTACTACAATAAAATAAAAATAAAAGAAAGTTATTAAATGGTGAGAAGGGGTCTTCATCTCACCACGTGACAAAAGTCGAAATAAGGAAAGAGAAGAGAAAAAGTCTATTTAAGTGACTGGTAGAATTGAACGACCAATCAAATTATAGGATAGAATAAGGAAGTGGAGCTTCGCTGACAATTTGTCAGGAAGTTCAAAAATAGAATAATCTGAGTAAAAAAGTTTTAAAATTTAAAATTTAAGTGGATAATTAATTTTAAAATGAGGTAAAAGATGGATAAAATAAGAATAAATGTTAAAACTGCTTAAAAAACGCAAACATATCGCCGAAAGGCAAGGAGAAAGCAAGAAAAATAGCGTAAATCTACCCTTTCAAAAAAGAAAAAAAAATACAATTTTCAATGTCATACATTTAAATTAAAGCATAGCAATTAAGTTACAATAAGTTTAAGTAATTAGATGTGTAAATAGATAAACATGTATCTTTTTAAACATAATACAATAATAAAAAACAAATAAATATTAGCACAACAGAACTACTCCTCTAATATAGTAGTATATTTGGGTGTTTTACGATTTAAATTACGAAGTTACGAAGACATTCTATGATTAAATAAAACAAAGATTACTTCTCAAAAATTTTGGTGATGTTTTGAATAAAATAACGTGCCAAACTAGTGACGAGTATGCTCGTCACACGTCAACAAAGTGGTAAAACTTTCCTATGACGGGCATCACATAACGTGGTTTTATGCTTGCTGTTCAGGAGTGGCGTCGCAGCAGCCTATATTTTCTCTACAACTATTTCGATACAATAATTTTCATGGAAGGCATGTTCCAGAGAAATGTATCAATGAGAATGTGATTATTGATTGTAAATAGTGATAAAGAAAATATAGGTAACTTCGGCCTGTGCTATGTACTTTTCTACAACCTACACAATAAAATTAACTATAATTTCAAAGTTCTGCGAGTGTAAATTACGCTCTTTATTATCCCCGTAAACGCGTCATTGAGCCTCGAACTTTCGAGTTTGTCATTATTCATACAATAATTAGTTTAAAAAGCAAACGCACACTATATTAAAATATTATAGTGAACACACTAAAAGCAAGTGTTGTGTCTAAAATTTGAATTTCAAGAAACATTACAGGAACATTGCTGCAGATATTTATTGCTATACACAGCCCCCTGATGCTATGCGCTGACTCAAAAGTGGTGGCTGTAGTAGGCCGATTTTTTTAAAAGCTTTGTACGGTCTGTTGAATTTGAATGCCACTATTTCTGTACAGAAATCTTTACATTACTTTTCTACGATTAAATACGGCAAATAAAACTATTGATTAAATACAGAGGTGCCAAGCTCCCACTAATCTTTTCTGTAACATGTGGGTTCATTTGACCCAGTTTAACAGCATTTCGAACCAGAAAATTTATTTGATGAATCTTTATTTATTTAATTTCAGATTTCTACGTGGAATATATTTAATTTCAGATTTCTACGTGGAATATATTTAATTTCATTTCTTAAGAAAATTTCTAGTGTGAAACGTATTAAACCTGGGTCAAATTAATCCACATATTACGGAAGATTAGTAAGAGCTTAGTACCTCTGTAAATAAAAGCGGTATTTAAATTCAAAGGACCGTACAAACGCTGAAAAAAATCGCCTGACAACCGCCGTTTCTGCATCAGCGTGTAGACCTTGAACTCAGAGGGCTCTGTGCTGCATCGTTATGATGTCAGCGTTACTGTTGCACACAACTGTGCTTTATAATGTAGCTTACCTGTTTTCCAGATATTTACCGTTAATTGTTATGTAATTTATTACAGCTGACACGTCTCCCTTTGTAATTGAAACTGAGCATCCGGCCCCACCAGCAACAGAAGGGCGCAGCAGGCGTAAGAAAAGACAAGTACCTTGCGAGAATGGCGAGGGTTTGGACGAGTACGTCGATACCTTACTCAGGTTTGGACGGAGGCTATTGAGATTTCAGGTATTCATTATGTTTCTTTTTAATCCCTTCAAAACCACGGTAGCATATATGCATCTTCAAAAGCTGCTTACAAGAATTGTTTTTGTCAGAATAAAGAAAAGTAATATTTGTCTTGTTTAATTAGAAATACTTGAACAATTCAGGTATTTCTTGGGCTTCCTGGTTAACGCCAAGTCTAGGAGGAACACCTTGTCTAGGATTTGGTGTATTTCTAAAACTTAGGTATTGATCAGAGAACAGTGGATGTATTCAGGGCTTCCAAGTTACCAAGCAACTCCATGCCCTGAGATGAGTAGATTGTGTAACACATCTGAGAGAGCCATGAAATAAGAAGTCTAACTGTAGTACGATTTCATGTACTATAATAAAATGCTAAAGACAGAAACTAAAAAAGTGAGAAAAAAGTCTACAGCCTTGACTACAGAGGTACCAAGCTCCCACTAATCTTCCGTAATATGTGAATTAATTCGAACTACGTTTCGAACCAGAAAATTTATTTGATGAATCTTTATTTATGTAATTTCAGTTTTCTAAGTGGAGTTAATTTCATTTCATTTCTTAAAAAAATCTCTGGTGCGAAACGTATTAAACCTGGATCAAATTAACGCACGTATTACGGGCGATTAGTGGGAGCTTGGCACTTCTGTGACTAATGCATAAGCTGAGAAGTCTGGTAAGACTAAGATTGGAAGAATATAAAATATTAAAAAATTAAGTTAAGATAGCGATTTAAGTTAATAGGATAGTAAATAAATGAATGTTCAAACTGTTCAAAATATCGGTATAACCGAAAACAGCATAAGTATTAGAGATAAAAGAAGGTTCGTTTCATTATTACACATAATAAAATATACAGGTTTGTAGAAGCATGGCATTATAAGGCAGATGCATATATACAAGGGTTATTTTTTAAGTAAGTACCGTTTTGAAATTCTGACGTGGCGGCGCTGCGGCCAGCATTCTGCGCGTGCGCGCTGTATACCTACATCTGTTGGTAATACACAGGCGCCATTATGGAAACATTCGACCATGTGAACGTCTGTTTTTGAGTATTTAAAATAGCTTTGCCGATTGATAATCCCGCTGCTTGTGAAATACGATCGGTGATTTGTTTTCTTTGTGTAAAAGGCGTGAAAGCGGCTGAAAGTCATCATCAGATTAGAGAAGTTTATGGACAACACATTATGACCAGTGGAATAGTACGGATATAGGTTAGAGCTTTTAAAGATGGCCGCACGAATGGTCATGATAAGGAACGAAGTGGGCGAGTTTCAGTCATTACTGAATATTTGGTGCAGAAAGTTGACGAACGAGTGAAAGAGGACAGGCGATTTACGATTTCGTCATTATCTGATGAACGATGATGATGAGGTCAAAATGGTCATGTTGCAGTGGACGTCAAATTAGGCGGCAGACTTCTATGAAGAGGGGATTCAAAAACTGATTGTACGATACGATAAGTGGCTTAATAATGGCGGAAATTATGTAGAAAAATAGATTGCGGTACAAGCTTTCATGTAAAAATAAAATTGGTAAGAAAATTATACTTGTTTCTTTTTTCTTTTCAAAACGGTACTTACTTTAACAATAACTCTCGTACTAATAAAGCTAACATATGTAAGTAAGGTAAAATTTATTTTATTAAGAAAATCAAGCTAAGTATCCTGTCCATCATCGGCAGCAGTGATGGCGCATTGCTGCAGATAGTGGACAGACTAAGCATGCGTAACTTGATTTTCTTAATAAACTAAATTGTATTCTGGACACTCTATACTTTTATAATTAACTTTTTTATGTACCTCATAGTTTTCGAGATATGATCGATAACTTACAAACTTTGCCACTAGCGTCGTTGTAGTCACTCTCATATGATAGCACATAACCGTTTTACTATATGTAGACATCGGAAAAGGGTTCGGGCTTGATTTTTAAACGCAGTCTTTGTGGTCGGGCTTAAAGTAAAAAAAAAAAATTATTAACAAAACTGAAAAAAAAACACGAATCTAGTCTAGTCTAAAGTGTTTTACAAGCCTTTAACAATCAATTCGAGAAGGAATTGAGTTGTTATTGATGTGATATGATGAGAAATATTCTATTCTACGGATTCTTATGTTAGTAACATAAAAAAGCCGCGGAATATACTTTTGTCTATGCTCGTTTTCTGTTTGAAGTCCTTTTCCAGATTAACTAGAAAACAGAACTCATTATCTTTTTGCTATAGTTGTACAATGATATTTTTAAAGAATAAGAATTGTGACTATATATATCACAATTTCTTCCAGTGGTGGGTATATAAAAAAAACTAGCTACTTTAAACAGATCTTAGGGATTTGGAATCAGGAATTGTTATCATGAGGGAGTATACTATAGGATAAATATTTATTTCTATCTAAGAAGATATTTTTAAATAAGAAAATTAATCTTGAAACAATTTAAAAATGTTATTAACAATTTCTACTGCCTACTTTTGGTATTGGGTTCGGGTTCCGATGACACAAATTTTTTTGGACTCGAGTTGGAAAAAAAAAGCCCGAACGCATCTCTACTAGACACATCCCACGATTCTAGCTTTATTCGTTCAGACAGTGTTAAGTGTTACCTGATTTTAGTTTATAACATGCACTACCTTAACACACTGACTGCTATGACACACAAATATGTGTGCCAGAAATATTTTACGGGGCGATATAACACACGAATACGTGTGCCTTCAATATTTCCATTGAAGACAATTTATTGCTTAATTTATTGATAATTCATTGCCATTTATTTAAAAAAGAGAGCCCTATTCCCCTCCAGGCATATTTATAGTGATTTCAGTTTGGCGGTCATCATGTAAAAAGGACTAAAATTTGATATTTTTCAAATAAAAATGCATAAAATTAACAAACATTGCCACTATAGGGAATTGTTAACCGATTCGATAAAACTAAAAACGCTTTCTAAATGAAATAACACAACGCAAAAACATTCATATAATTTATTTGTTACTGTAATAGGTGCAAATACTAAAAACACAGTTTTAAAACATTAAAACTATTTAATGATGTAAAATCAGATATCAAAATCCCTTAGCGCTTTCGGCTAAACTTTAGTCATCCTCAGAGGATAAAACCAGTCGAAAATCGCAGTTCTGAAGACGTACACTGGACATGTTTGACTGAAAGGTGAATTTGACGTTTACTATATGGAATTTTCTATATTTTTAATCGCTTTCTAAATGTTTGCCCCCCCCCCCCCAAAAAAAAAAAAAAAAAAAAAAAAAAAACACTTCGTCGCAATATGTAGCGGTCAACGTGTCAAAAAAACTATATAATAACAACATTATAGTAAATGTAGTGCATGCAAACTGTAAAGCTTACAGAAACATTTTTTACAAAATTCTTGTAAATTACAAATAATTTTCTTAAGCCATAAGAAAATAGTAAGGTAAAATGATAAAATATCGAATATTTTGCATTGATCGATGAAATTAATTAGAATGACCAGTTTTAATTTTTGATGAGATGGACATGTTCTGTATAAGTCATTCGTTATTTCACACCATTTCAAATATTAATGATTTTAATCGATAAAAAAGTTTTGAATTCTATATAAAATTGTTTTTAAGCTGATCATGTTTTATTTGTCCAATTTGTAATTGAATTTAAATTTGAAAATATGTAATTATATAAGATGTAATCTTCCCAACTGGGCGAAAAAGTCCGGGCCTTGATGCGAACCCGAGATCTCTTGCCTGAAGCTGCCAATGTTCTACCAACTGAGCAATCCCGAACGAATATGGCTGAACTATAATTCACCCAGTTAACCTTAATGATCATAGCATCTGGTCTTATATCTGAATCAGCACCACAGAATAAATCACAGGTAATGGGACCTCCAGTAAACGGTGGAAACGTGATTACATCAGATTAATTTTTACACAATTATTCAAATTGGTAAAGACATCATATGTGATGTAATTTTAAGTTGGAAAGATTACATTTCATATGATTTCTTTACCAATTTGAATAATTGTGTCAAAATTAATCTAATATATAATTACATCTTCCAAAATAAAGCTTCCGTTATGTGCTGCAGAACTGTTGTACCAATCTATATAAAATAATCTTTCTTATGTTGTAAATATGACGCGTATTTTGTATAAACATTAGTAGTGAAGGATTTTAAAATGATATTAATGGATGCATCTTATATATATATATATATATATTATCTTTTAGGAACCTTTGCCATTCCCCAATACCACAGTGAAAATCGACGACATGTTGACAGTGTTCTTGTACAATGGAGGCGTTAGAGGTGCTTCGAATCTTTCTCGAAGAAAAAATGCCTACGTTAAATGCACAAACACAAGGTAATTACAGTGCTCAAATATTGAGTGACTTTTGTGCAGTATGCAATAGTGATGGGCACAGTTTTGATATTCGTATGAATCATTCGGGCGTGCAGAAAAGCACAGCTGCACTTCGTATTATTTTTAATCAAATGAAACCAGAAATTTTGTAAAAAATTAAATATTAAAGCTTCCATTCTTAATTAATTTATATATAATTTTTTTTTTTTTTTTTACAAAATTAAAAAAAGGTTTGAATTTTTTTTTTTTTTTTTTTTTTTTTTTTTTACAAAATTAAAAAAAGGTTTGAATTTTTTTTTTTTTTACAAAATTAAAAAAAGGTTTGAATTTTTTTTTTTTTTTTTTTTTTTTTACAAAATTAAAAAAAGGTTTGAAAAAAGATTAAAAAAAAGAAAGATTTATTTTAATTGATTAAAAAAAAATACGAAGAATGGCAGCTATGCTTTTGTGTATGCCCGAATGATTCATTCGAATATCAAAATCATTCATTATGCCCATCACTAGTATACACATATGTTTGATAACTATAAAGTTAAGTTCCTGAGTATATGGCGGGTTCTGATTTCTGCCTAGGAATGCAAGGCATTTGCTCAGGACCCCAAAAATTTGGGGATATCAAATTTAATAACAGTAGCTTTTTTTCCTCCTTTCTACTTTATTCGAAATACATCCATATTTTAAAAATAATTCATATGTGTCTGTTTTTAGTGTTGGTGCAATCTTAATGTTGTATATTGAAATTAAAATAGCTCCAAAGTTAGATTTTGACGATATTATATTTGCTATCACGAGAAATGAAAAACAAAAAAGATTTATTTGAAGATATTTTTTATTTTAAGATATTTTAAGTGTTTCTATATATTATTGTTTGAATCTCTGGGAGAGTGATTAACTGATCTTTTTTATTAAACAGAATCTATTTTGAAAAGTTTCTAATGTTGTTTTAGTCATATTTATTATGTAATTTTATAAATGATATTGTAATCATATTGATGTCTACTTGAGGTATGTAATGCATATGCATGTGTTATATACCTGAATTTTTTTTCACATGCATTACTGATAGAATCTCTATGATAGTGATTCATCCCTATTGTTCTTTCCTCTGTTTTAAAAGTATTAAGATTTTTACATTTATGCATACCATTTTTATCAATTTTGTTTCAATTAAATTCAACACATTGAATTCTCATAAACCCAATTTGTACAGTGTGTTAATATCTTTAGTCATCAACTAACTAACAAAGCATTTTTAAGTCTAATTTTGAAGGATCTCGGCTGTTAGCTTTGTTACGGTCCACTGATACAAGGTTACATCACTATAAACCCAAGTAGTAGAGAAAACTTGTCAAACTTTAGTGATTTGTTTTGGAAACTGTTGAGAAATTGTAAGTTAGAGTGCTAACAATGAGCTTATCAAAACCATTTAGTTTGAGTGTTGTTAACCAAACAAAAATAATTTCATTGGGTCATTGTTGGGATGGATGGCATTTAGTAAGTAAAAGTCTGGGCCTTTGTTGATAAATGTTTCGTTAGAAAATGATTGAGAAAACGAACATTTCTAACATTGTCAATATTGGACACCACACTTAGCTAACCAATTAGTGAATATGACATTTTGGCAAAACTGGAATCGACATCAGAGGTAGCGTCAAGAAATAAAGCATTTCAAGTTCAGTTTGTAGTAATAAGATGCAAAAATAAAGATAAAGGAAAAACGCTATGTCCCAGCAAATCTCGTGTCGTCGGTACACACTTATGCTATGTCTTTATATACACTGGTGTCCAAAAATTAAGAGGCAGTGACCGGACGCTTTCGCTTTTTACACGGTTTGTCAAATATCTACTGAAATTCTTGACAAATTGTTCTTGAAATTCGAAGATGTAAAGCACATGTTTTACTTCAAGTACAGTAGAAACATTATACTGCAATTAAACAATTAATATATTCGATATTTGATGAGCTAGGGGCATTTGTATGAAATAATTTATAATTGCGCATGCGCGAACTTTACCAAAGATTTTTTTCTTGATTTGGTAGTCAATTTTATAGAGTAACGCATATAAAAAGACCAGTCAAATATCGTGAAAACTCAGAAAAATACGAGCAATACAGTGAGCTAATTCCCAAATTCGTGGGGAAATCCTATTGGATTATATGGGATTTCCTCCCGAATTTGTCAGTTAGCTCATTGTATTATTGGCATCTTTCTGAGTTTTCACGATATTTGACTGCTCTTGTTATAGGTGTTATTCTATAGAATTGACTACCAAATCATGAAAACAAAATATTTGGTATAGTTCGCGCATGCGCAATTATAAATTATTTCATACAAATGCCCATATCTCATAAAATATTGAATATATTATTTTTTTAATTGCAGTATACTGCTTCTACTGTTTTTTAAGTCAATCATGTGCTTAACATCTTCGAATTTCAAGAACAATTTGTCAAAAATTTCAGTAGATATTCGACAAACCGTGTAGAAAGCGAAAGCGTCCGGTCACTGCCCCTTAATTTCTGGACACCAGTGTATCAGTATAAAAGCGCCCACGAGGTTATAAAGGATTACATCTTGCGACATCAACTTTTCTGTTTAAATGATGGACGAGTAGTTTTTAAAACTTCAGAAATCGACAGTCAGAGATGAAATGAAATTCAACTGTCACAGAGTATAAAAATATTCTTTTAACTAAATAAACTGTCATAACCAACTTGTGCTGCTTGGAAGACATTAACAACAATACCAATTTCTCAGAAAAATAGAAGAAAAATTGTGTTCTTTATCTATAAAAGCGCTCATGAGGCTATAAGGGATTATATCTTGGGATGCCAACTTTTCCGTTAAAATAATGAACGTGTGCATTCTAAAATTTCTGAAATCGGATGTCAGAAATGAAATGAGATTCAACTGTCTCACCGGGTATAAAAATGCTCGTATAACTAAACAAATTTCAAAATGAATATCATATAACATATTAGCTGCAGATTTTCATACTCAATCAAATAAGGGTGGTCGTAAGTACATCGAGAATATATTGACATATAAAAGCACAGGTATTACTATGTCTATTTTTTGCAAATCTGACATAGTTAAAATAGGCAGAGTCACTAAATAAAGCGTTTTACGTTCAATTTGTAATAACAGAATGTAAATATAAAGGTAACGAAAAATGCTATTTCCCAGCAAAGCTTTTTTCGTTAGTACACACTTGTGCTAAACAAGGCCCGATTAATTTTTGAAACTGGGGGAGGCACAGTATCATTTTAGGGGACCCTTTCATTCGGCGAAAGTTTTCTAAATTCTTCATACATGGAAACTCATCAATGATTCAAGCTACAAATATTATTCACGAGAGTGACTTAACCAAATTCATATATTTCATTAAACAGCCTTTTTTGTGCTCCCTGTATTTACTTTAGGTAGGATATATTTGTAGTATATATAGTTTTTGTATGTTCAGTTACCAGGGTGTTTTCTAATTAGCACATCAGAGTGCCATGATTGGTTAACAGCCTATTGATCACATTCAGATTTCTCCTGTTAGATAAATTGTCTGAAGTAGCGTGGCTGTTCTATTGCATTAAGCAAATTTGTCCCTCCACAAAAATTAAAAATTCAATACAAGGAACCGAAAATGATAATTAGAGGCCTCATTTTACAGTCAGTTAGGGGGCGGGGCTCCTCTTAAATTTTAGAGAGAAAACTCATAGTTCATGTTCCTTTTGGGTGGTTCATGTACCTATTCCCTGGTGCTATCTAACAGGAAGATTATAGTTTGGAAATAGTGATATTCAAAGTTAAAAAAATAGTCGCCTGTGGCAACTTTGCCCATGAGATATTGAGCATGTTGTACTCTAAACCAGCTGTACTCAACCTTTTTTTCTCTCGGGCCGCAAACATACATTTCCAAAGTTAGGCGGGCCGCAACACACTTGTATAATAATGTAAAAAAATATAGATTTCTATTGAAAATGCCGCGAAGATTGTTGTTTTGAATTAGTGGTGCAAAACCTTTTGCTGCCAATTTTTTCTGAAACAAGTATTTAACACTAATAAGCCTTATTAGCCATATGAAAGTATAAAACGTAACAATATATCAATGTAGCAATTCCAAATTTTGGAATAAGGTTTGTTTATTGTTCAGTATTAAGAAATGTATACACTACTATAGCACAAGTAAAACAAACATGTAAAAAGAACTTTGACTAAGGAAACGTCATTTAAGATATTTTTAAGGTAATTTGAAATTAGTAATTATAAATAACAGAAAATTGTCTTTCCATGAAAATACATAAAAGAGCAGTGAAAAATTTAAAAACTTTACACACATTTCAATTAATTTTATAAATAGGAATTAATGATTATGTGTCTCGGGCCGCACATAAAAGATCGCCGGGCCACATGCGGTCCGCGGGCCGCAGGTTGAGTATGACTGCTCTAAACGAATACATTCGGTGAACGAAATCTCAACCAAAATGAATTTTCTGCTTTACTTTACGTAATACTAGCTGAAGTACCCGGCGTTTTCCGGGATTTTAAGAATCTGTGTAGAAAAATCAATTTAAAAATTAAACATGTTGTATAGAGAACTTCAAAATGTTAAAATATGTCAATATTTCCATAATCAGGTTTTTATCATGATTCAATACCTCCCTCAAACCCATTTGACGTTATATTCACCTGCTGACGTCATATCCACTTGCTTTCTCTATTACCCATATTGATACTCTCTTTGTATGATTCTCAAACATTTAAAAAAGTCCGTTAACCTTCCAATATGACGTCATATTAATTTTCTGTTTAATTCTCTAATGACGTCATATTAAGCTGATTTCTGTACTCACACATACTCATACACCTTGTAATATTGAGAAATGTCTGAAAATATAAATTTATTTAAGAAATTCATCAGAATTCAGGTATAAATCATCTTGCTTCCATTCATCATTGGAGCAATAAAAGCTAAAAAGTTAAAATGTCAAACTGCCTTTGAATTGTTCATGATGGAATGAACTGAAAAACAATTACTTCAAAGTTCATTTTCTTCAACAGCGGTATCTGTTACTTTGTACAATGAAGTTTCTCCAGGTAGCTCTTCTTGAATACTAATCTTGGGTGACATGCTGCACTCATCCCATACAATGACCTGACATTTTCTTAAAAAAAAAAAAAAAAAAAAAAAAAAATCTGAAATATTTTCTTCAATTCTTAACTTAGAATGAGCTCTGGGGACCTAAACATTTGTGGAAATTCTATACACGCATACACACACATGTACATGTAGAATACATTTAAAAATAGCGAAAACAAATTCAGAGAACCTCAAGATGTTAAAATATGCCAATATTTCCATAATCGATTTTTATCATGAATCAATACGTTCCTAAAACTCGTATGACGTCATATCTACTCGCTTTCTCTATTACTCATATTTATACTCTCTTTGTACGATTCTCAAACATTTGAAAAAGTTCGTTAAACTTCCACTATGACGTCATATTAATTTTCTTTTTAATTCTCTAATGACGTCCTATTAACCTGCTTTCTGTACTCAGACATACTCATACTCCTTGTATTATTGAGAAATAATTGAAAATTTCCGTTATACTACCAAATATGATATCATATTCATCTTTTTTCCAATTGTTGAAACTTTTTATTTCATTTTCATTTTTCATGAGGAAATCTTTCAATAGAAAATTAATTATTGTAGAAAGAATTTTATTGTGGATTTTTAATTGTTGGCAACTGCTATAACGAAAAATGTCTAAATTTAATAGGAAAAGGGTGTTAGATTTTTAGTTTTTTATTAATTAAAATTAACTATACATTATTTCGATTCCGGATTACTTTAATTACCTCGGCCGTGTTTTAATACACCTATACGTAACATTTCACTATTCTGACTTCCAAACTGTTGATTTGTAAAGAAGTACAGACAGACAAATTTTTATTTTTATATATGAGATATGCTATTGGGAAAATTGCATGCCACTCACATGAAATTCATTGAAAGCGACCATAGCTAACTAGAAACGGATAGCACCCGTGCAATCATTCAAAGAACCAAAGATCATAGTTATATCTTGTTTGCCTAAATTCTCTAGTAAATAATGAAACACGAGGCATTTAGAATATACATATTTTTTTTAAGCAAGAGATAGAAATTGTGAAGAGAAACGAAAAACACAATATCAAGTGTAATAAAGATGAAAATGCTTGCATTTCATTATGTAACTGCAGGACTATGTACAGTCAGTGTAAAACAAACGAGTTGGAAATTGTACGGTGAACGTGACATAGGAGGTCTAGAGATCTGCACGGGCCGGGCCCGGGCCATATTTTTTTTCTGAAGGCTCGGGCCGGGCCGGGCCGGCCTTAGTGATTACTCTTTTCGGGCCGGGCCGGGCCCTACTTTTTTCATGAAGGATAAGGCCGTGCCTTAAATTATTTTTTCCGTACAGAGCCGGGACTGGTTTCATTCTTCCTAGTCTTCATGCCTTAAAATTTTTAGTCCTGGTTTTGACTCGTATGAAAATCATTGTCTCGGCGTACCTGGTCCGTTCGAAGGTCAGTAAAATAAGATCTGGCATAAAAATCTTTTCAAAACATGCATACATTTTTAAATCGCCATTATTTAATAATTAAACATTAAAATTTATTCTTTTTAAAGAATAGTAGATTTATACACTTATTAAAATATAGCTAAATTAAAATATAGTAAAACGTGTGAAAAATAACCTGCTTATGATGGAATCCTGTCTTAAATTGAAAAATGTGTTGATCCATTAAAAATGAATATACTAATATGTAAGAAAAGAATATATAATACATTTACACCTGCTAAGAAGGCGAATTGTCCATAACTCATTTTTTTTTCTTCCCTATGCAATTCCATCTTAGATTTTACTGTATAGCATTTTTCTGATTTTTAACACTTCAATAAATGGAATATGGATTAACAACATCGATGATAACTTAAACACATACATACAACAAATAGAGATTTATTAAAAAAATAAATATTCCAGCTTGCGGCACCTCTATAAAAATGAAGATTGTAAACATAAAAAAAAAAGGCTGAGATAGGAATTTTTGGTTAGATCTCCTCCTATGGGGCAAATTTTTAACCAAATCGACGTAAAAATTATGTTTTGTAGAAATTCACTCGGGTCGGGCCGGGCTCGGGCCGAGATCTTAACTTTTTTCCGGGCCGGGCCGGGCTCGGGCCGAAATTTTAACTTTTAAATCGGGCCGGGCCGGGCCAATATTTTTTTTGTTCGGGCCGGGCCGGGCTCGGGCTTAACTTTTAATTTTTGTATCGGGCCGGGCCGGGCCAAATTATTTTTTGTATGGGTCGGGCCGGGCCAAATTATTTTTTGTATGGGTCGGGCCGGGCCCGGGCCTGGAAATTTCGGCCCGTGCAGACCTCTAGGAGGTGCGTTCGTTTTATAACTAGTTTCAAAATGTAAAAAAATCATCCTCATTATTTCAGTGAAATGAATTATATCGTCTGCTATGAGAGAAATGAGCATCCTTTTCTTCCTTCTTATTACGTATGCCCCGTTTAAAAATGCGATTTTTTTCTGCACCAGACAGCACTGTATAATTCATCATGGAGATTTTGCTTTGCGATTGACTACATCTACGGTTTAAAATTTTTATGACTCATCATGAACGAATCTCCTGTGTTTATTGACTCTAATGGATTGAGATATTCGGCTGTTAACATATCTACCACTGAAGTTATCTCAGAATCTAAACATTTTTGAATGTAACTCATCTCTCAAACAAACCATTTTTTTCAACGATCTTTCTAAAACTGTAACTTTTATGGAATTTTACTTGAAAAAATAATTTTGAATAAAAATGGCCGCTTGGCACATGCAAAAAGTAGAGGTTTGCCCATATTTATTCTCCTCAATCAAACGACTTGCATTTTTATTATATAGATTACGCATGGTAGGATTTAATAGAATAAAGAAAACTTTTATTAATATCTTTTTAAGTTTTGATTCGATTTTCATAAAATTTGAAATGACTCCACAACATTCTACAACGATTATATATATATTAAATTTCAAACCATTCGGTTGGGTAGTTTTTGCGCTGTTATATTCGAACAGACTGACACACGGATAGACGGACGGACCAGACGACGACTATAGGTGCTACGTATTTATATAATTACGAACGCACCTAATGATACACTTGCCTTTATTCCAAGGCCATTTACGATCAAATCAAACCAAAGATGTCATTAAACTCGGAATGCCTTCTTTTGGAATATTAACAAAAGTTTTGATATACAGGTTTGTCTGCATATTAAAAATTGCACTAACTTCAAATTTTTTAAATGGCAACAGCCACTTTTGACTCTTTATTTAAGTTCCTTCAATCAAATTGGCCTGGAAAAGTACCTAGTTTATGTATTTTTGTTTAACCTTCAGGCAGGTAGAAGAGAAGAGATCAAGATTTAGGGATGCTATATATAATGTTAAATTTATGTGGCAAACATTAATTTATATCTTCCTCCAAAAAACAGGGTTCGTACGCTTTTACCACAAATTTTTAACGGAAATTTTCTATTTAATATTTAAATAGCACAAATTGTAGACGCCTCGCTTAATTGCAGGATCTGAAATATTTTCTGCATTTAAATGCGAAAAATTCTATTAAAAAATTGTGCTAAAAGCCGTACGAACCTTGAAAAATCCTCCGATTATTATTATTTTTTTGTTTTCAGTGAGATGCTTTGAATGGACTTAAACATATTGTAGACTTTTTTTTTTACCTCCAAAAAATAATTGGAATTATGAAATTTATTAAATAAATGAAAAATATTAAAAATATTTGAATTTTGACCTAAACTAATTTTTACATAAACAGAATGGGCATCGTACAAAACAGGGATGTGTAAGTTTAATGTTCATTTCAATCATTACTTTCTGCGATATTTTACTTTTTGAATATCTAAATTAGTATTCTGCAACAATTTAATCACATAATAAAGAAGCCGAAAATACTAACCAGAAAATGTATGAGAAAAACTTTTTGAGAAATTTTAATTGCAATTATAGGCGTTCTTTAATTTATTTTATATATCGAATAGTTTTACATTTTACTGGGGTGAATTTGGAAATTTTTCCGAGAACTATCTCGCGAAACCCTATTACTCCCGCTCCGTTGTCTGTCTGTCACAGAGCTATTCTCAGAAACTATGTAACTTACAGAGTTGAACATTTGTGTATATAGCTGACTATCAGCTATAAAGAGCTCAAAATATTAAAATTTGAAAAATTCGTATTGTTTTAATAAATAGAGATAAAAAACCAAAATTCTAACTGCCTTTTCCTATTAAATTGAAACATTTTTCGTTATAGCAGATGCCAAAAATTAAAAATCCACGATGAAATTCTTTCTACAATAATTAATTTTCTATCAGACGATTTCCACGTGAAAAATGAAAATGAAATAAAAAGTTTCACCAATTAAAAAAAAAAGATTAATATGAAATAAAAATGTCATAGTGGTAATAAAGCGGAAATTTTCAAAGATTTCTCAATAATACAAGGAGTATGAGTATGTGTATGTACACAAAGCAGATTAATATTACATCATTAGAGAATTAAAAAGAAAATCTGACGTCATATTGGAAGTTTGAGAATAATGCAAAGCGAGTATTAATATGAGTAATAGAGAATAGTAAATATATGAGTTTGAGAAACGTATTAAATCATGATAAAAATCCGATTATGGAAATATTCGCATATTTTAACATTTTGAAGGTGTACAACATGTTTAATTTTGAAATTATTTTTTTTATATCGCATTTAGTCCGCGTGACGATATTATTATGACAGAATATAATAGCCGGCTTCGCCCGCTATCGGGCTGGTTTGGATACTCGAAAAAACGAAATAATAGACCGGTAAATTTTAAAAAAAGAAAAAACATGAGTTTTTTTTTTTGTGTGTGGTTGCTAAATGAAATTTATTTGGATTTATTAAAGAAAGGATAAAATGTTTTGAAAGGAATATTAAACGAAACCCTTTGAGCAATCTTCGATCACACTTACCCACTTGTTTTAATTTTTCTAAAGTCGTGGATTTTTGATTTTTTTAAGAATTTCATTAGCCAATTAGCCATTGAATTAAGAATTTCATTTCGTGATTACCTAAACAATTCTCCGTTCGGATTTTCCAATATGAACTCAGAATTTCTGAATACAAAAGAAGCTGAACTGGCAACCCTAATTCGAACCAAAATGTTTACTCCATAGTAAATAAAACTTTGGTGGTATTTATTTGACTTAATATATAAAATAAAATATCTGGTTCGAAACATATTTCTTTGATCCGAGAAAAATAGCCTTAAATTTACGGTAAGTGATTTTGTAGGTATAATAAGTGGCTCTAAACGTCTGGTTCTGGTTTTAAAAATCCTTCTGCAATGTTCAAATATATATAATGAGCCCTAAAAAATGAAGGTTGCTTTTAGTTTTCGAGTTATGCACGACATGAAACTTCTGTGATTTTCCGCGAACTAGCAAAATTGGACATAGTATGTGTCGATATAGTTAAGCATAGGCGTCGACAACACGCTAGAGAAAGAGGCAAACAGTCATACTTAAACAACTAATTTTTAAAAAGTTTGTTTTGTCCTAATTGATCATTAGGACAAAACGAATTAGGTCGGATATATTAAGACAAAAATAACATTTTAAATTAACAATAGAAGTTTGCCTTCTTGCCCCCGTCTGCCCTACTAAATCGGCGCCTATGATATTAAGCGAAATGTTATTTGAAACCAGTGGAACACGACCTTGAAATAAAGTCGATGAAATTTGAAACAAGGGCGCGAAAAAAAAAAAAAAAGACATCGGGAGGGAAAAAGTACAACGATATAGAATGTCACTCACACTGTGTCAAACTCTGCAGGACCTTCTCTCGCTCTTAAAGGTGACGTAATTAATGAATAACCTATAATTGAAAATCACGGCTGTTCTTATTAAAATGTTGCCAACTATATTCAGGGCTACCTTTGGCGTCTGTTTTTATATTCTATTTGCACCAATATTTAAAAAAATAAATATTTTAGTATATTTCTCCTTGCACATATTACCAACGTGTATATGAAAGATTTTTCTTTTTTTAGGATTAAAAAATAGTCGCCAGTGGAAGCCCTATGTATGTCATTTTATGAGATATACTTCAGCTTCTTCGGTAGTATATTTTGCACAATTATCTGCCACGTAATATTTATACATATATTTTATCTCATAGCACAACACTGGGTCTTGTTATCCGATTGGAAAATCTTCGAGTCAGTCTGAAATACCGTGTGCTCCAGGATTATCGTCTGCTGCTGTTCAATGGAGAAGGTGACGTTAGGATTAAAGAAGTCATCGTCCTGGTACAGTTGACTCAATTCACGACACCCACTGGCGAGACAAGGCAGAGGTTAGATAGGTAAGTTCTTATATTATTCATCATGGTGACAGAATTTAGATGAATTTATGAATAGCTAATAATACCACTTTGTATTCAAGGCTCCCAGAATACCAGGCAGGGCTCGCACATGTACCTCTATTGAATACAACTATTTCCGAATAATAAACTTCGACTTATTTAATTACAGAAATTCTGCGATTAAATAAAGTGAAGATTAATGTTGGGGAAAAGCGGTCCTCAAAAGTAGGAAGTGTGCGACACCTGATACTAGGCCTACGTGCTGACTAAAAAAAAACATGGTGACTGTTGAAGGCGAATTTTCCCCAGCGTTCGTCCGATCGTTTTAATTTGAGTACTTGATTTTCGAATGGCAGGGGTCTTCATATTATTTAATTTCAGAAAAATAAGGCGAATATTTCTGTTCGGAAAAAGTGGTAGTCATATTCATAAGACCTTACGATCTCTGAGAAACGTCTGCCTTCGACAGCCTCCATTATTTGAATCAACTAGTATTCACAGGGATGGGTTTCGAACTCATAAATGACTTTAAAAGAAAATACAGTGAAGATTATAAAGCATAATTGTGATGTGTAAGATTCGTACATTCTTTTATTTTTCAAACCAGTAAGTTTGGAAAGAAATTTTAGCCTTATTTAATCTCAGAATTTCTGAGATTAAATTAGGTTAAAGATTTATTTTTGAAATCACTGGTGCTAAAAGATTAAGAGTATAGTTTAAGAGTATAGTTTAAGAGTTAGTTTTTGAAGTCACATGTCTTCTTACCAAAGGCTCACTGTCTAGTGTGTTTGCATTTCAGAATACTGTAAACGATTTAATAAGTGCGTTTTCCTTATTAAATTCTCATTTTATTCTTCAGGCTGAAGATCTGGAAGCTGGGCCACGTCACCGTCCGACTCCGAGGTTTGGGCAATCTGACGTCAGCTCTCTCTATGCTCCTGACGTACCAGATCAACGAGGATCCTAAAGCTGTCATTCCTGTGGCGGAAGCGCAAGTCACTCACGTCATCCGCCAGCAACTGAATAATGTCACGATTCCTATTTTCTCTATCATCTAAGAACATCATCTGACATCACTCATGGTGCTTTTAAAATAGACCGAGAGCTGGTGTACTTAAATATTGGATAAAGTTTGAAACCTTTATAAAACAATTTTTCTTGCTTATATGGAATAGGTATGGACAACCTGGCAGGATGCCAGTGGTTTTAAAGTACATTTAGAAACGTCACACATCCGCTACAAAACAAAGTCAATGATATCCCGATTACTGATGATTGCCGATGTAGTAAGGGCTCTACAATTTGTAAAAATGTTGATAAACAGCAAAAATATCTAGCAGACCGTAACCGCCCCCCAGCTACACATACACATACACATATACACACCGTTGACAGTTTTTTCTCTTTAAAAAAAAATTTAATCATGGATTTTTATAAAGCACAAAAGTTTTTTTATTAACACAAGACTATCACTGGTGACTATTTTTATATTTTATTCGCACCACTATTTTTAAAAAATAAATTTTGTAGTATATTTCTCTTGCACATGTTGCCAAAATGTATGTGAAAGATTTTTGTTTTGAGAAAGTGGTGCGAAATAGAATTAAAAAAATAGCCGCCAGCGGCAGCCATGTGAATGGACTGAGAATGAATAATCACGAGCATAGTAATGCTAAACCTAAAATTGTCTCAACTCATGAACTTGGTAAATAAAATAATTTTTAAAACATAAACTAAGCTTTTCAACAAAACTTACCAAAATTATATAAATGAAGAAAATGAAATACATATTACAATCGCAAGAAAAACAATTGTTCTTAGCTAAAACATTTTTTTTAATAAAATTATTTTGAAAGACATCACATTACTACTGAGCCAGGCATTTTACCTTAGATAATAGTTTTAAAAACACTTTTTCTGACATGGTTACTGTCATGACACTTATTTTTTCAACAAATATTTCCATCAAAAAAAAGAAAAATTTGTTCGCCACTGGCAACCTGTCGACCACATTTGTCAAGCCCTGGTGGTTAACATCCGTATTCGGCATATTATTGATTTCGTTGTGTAGCTGGGTGTGTGACGTTGATAAGTATTTTTCTAAACCACTGGCAACCTATTCAGTCATCCATATCTGTTTCAAATACGCAAGAAAAATAGTTTTATAAAGGGTTTACCTTTATGAAATACATAAGTACATGTCTTCACCAGCTTCCGGTCTAAAAGTCACATACTCAATTTAACTACTTATTCCAAATGCCAATTAGCAATCACGATCATTCTTTAATATTCTCATTCATGATAACATCATATGAGGTCTTATTGTAAAACAATTCTCAGTGAACTGTGGATATTTTATTTTTACTTTTTTATTACCTATAAAACTCTTATGGAGTTTCAACCTCTTATGGGGTGAAATATAGCATTGGATGGCAGATCCATTTTCTTTACGAATATTCAATTGGAAATTTTGATTTTTTTTTCAATTCTGTATAACAAAAATTCTTTTCAGAGGATTTCTGCTCTTGGATCTAAGCAAGTTCTTAACCGAAACAAATATATGTATATTTTACTTTTTACTTTGTGTTAATGCATCCAAAATTTAAATTATCACAAAACAACTATTTAATAACTATTAATAATAATTTTTTAACGACTTGTAAACTCATATGAGGTTTGTTTTGTAATAAATGTAAGATTTAAAAAATCAAAACAAAATCACAACATTTGTTCTCAATAATCCAGTTTAAATTTATTGTAAGAGCATTTTTTTTTTCATTCGTTAAAAAATAATTCATACATCAGACAACACTAAATCGTTGCACAGAACTTTTAAACCTGGGTCAAATAAACATATTTCGTACCAGCATTTTTTCAAAGAAAACATATAAAAAAATAACTTATTTTGCTCTAACTGACAAATGCAAAAATATTTAAGTTTAGTGAAAAGGTAGTACATATAGTTATTCTTTTTTTCTACAAAAAATTTCTGGTATCAGACATGTTTATTCGATCCATATTGCTTATCCAATTGCGTTTTGCGACTGTTCTAGTAATATAAGGTGATAAGGAACATTAAATTCGAAAGATTTTGTTTTATATTTCACAGTTATATATCTATAAACTATAGCACAAATAATACAAAATTTATATTTTGATAAACCGGTCGAAAAAGATTTAAAATTCTGTAAAGGACGCCCGTCGCGAAGGTGTTAACATAACACACACAAGTTAACATAAAGTAACTTTTTTAGTTCTTCTTGTTATTTTACCCGCTAGTGTAAATAGTATTAATAAAAAGGGTTATTTATAAAAGAAAAAAAAACTGTCATATTGAAATGATTCATTATCAAAATGATTAATTTTAAATTTAAATTCATCTTATGTAAATATATACGAATTTCTGCCTTAATTTTGACACAAATAAATCCTTCTTCTTTCCGAATTTTCTCAATATTTTTTACAAATCGGGAAACTTTTCAAAAATTTATGTCATTAATTTTGCATTTGATATGTTATAATTCTCGTAATTAATTCATGTTTTGAGTACAATTTTGAAATCATACAAAACTATATAAAAATATACTACATTAATTTTGACACGATTATTCAAATTGGCAAAGAAATCATATTACTTCTCAAAAAAAAAAAAAATATATATCTGAATTTAAATTTATGTAAGTATTATCAGTATTATTTTTTGAATGCATAATAAATCTTTAAATGCATAATAATTCTTGATACTATGCATTACTATTAAAAAATAATAGTAGATTTAACTAAAAAATAGTATTATTAGCTGATTAATAGTATAAGTAATACTGATCGTTAAGTAGGTATGAGCTTTTGTGTTTTAATTGTACATTATTAAATTTCATCCTGATATTTTTTTAAAAACTGCTGTTTGGAATAAGTATATAGTACATACTATAAAAAATGTCATTTTTCAATGTAAATTATTTTTAGTATCATTGTTTACTTGTATATTCACCATTTTTATAGAATTTGTAGAAAGATGTACAGAAATAAAGCACGATTTGTTGTTTTTATTTGTTGTTTTATTTTGTAGTTCTTGTCACTTTAACTACAAAAGTGGAATAGGGTTGCTGCTGTGCATAAAACAGAAACCCGGCCCTGTTTCCAGTGTCAAAATGTTGCCAATGTTGTTTTCAATCATCTGAGAAACTATTTACATTCATACAGTTATTTTTTGTAAAAGCTACGAAATTTTATTTTATTTTATGTTTTTACGGTTCCTGTGTGAGAAGGATCTCTCTCTTCTAAAACATGTTGGAAATTGTACGTTAAACGTGACAAATGAGGTGCGTTTGTTTCGTGCTATAACTAGTTTTACAATGTAAAAAAAAATCATCGTTATTATTTCAGTGAAATAAATTATATCGTCTGCTATGAGCGAAATGAGGATGCCTTCTTTTCCTTATTACGTATGACATGTCTACAGATGCGAATTTTATTTCGACACCAGAAAACGCTGTAAATTCCCCATGGAGATCTTGCTGTGCGAATGATTACCTCCATGGTTTAATATTTTTGTGACTCACGATGAATGAATCTTTTGTTTAGTTACTTTAATGGATTGAGATATTCGGCTGCTAACCTCATTTCAACTGAAGCTATCTCAGAATCTATACATTTTTTTATGTAACTCATCTCTCAAGCAAACAATTTTTTTGAACGATCTTTCTAAAAATGTAACTTTTATGCAATTTTATTCGGAAATGTAATTTTGAATAAAAATGGCCGCTTGGCATATGGAAAAAGATGTGGATAGCCCGTATTTGTTTTCCTCAGTCACATGACTTGCGCTTTTACTATATAGATTACGTATGATAGGATTTAATAGAATAAAGAAACCTTTTATTAATATCTTTTTAAGTTTTGATTCGAATTTCATAAAATTTGAAATCACACGACAAAATTCGGCAACAATTATATATATTAAATTTCAAACCATTCCGTTGGGTAGTTTTTACGTTGTTACATGCGGACAAACGGACAAACGGACGGACGGACCAGACGACGACTATAGGTGCTACGTATTTATATAATTACGAACGCACCTAACAAAAGTTACTAACGCTGTCACTGCCGTAATTAAACATATTGTGACCTTTTTTATTTTCTCAGCTATCCTGCAAAAACTGTTGCATATAAAAACATGAAAACTCGTAGTTTTATATAGAAATGTATGATAAACACGCTGAAGCAGACTGTTTTGTAATCGAAGAATTATTTTAAGCGCTATTTAATGTTGAAATCGGTCAAGAAAATTAAGTTACATAAGTTTTATAATTACGTGATATTTATAACGATATATTTAAAAAGGTCATATTTAAAATGATGTTCTTAAAATATCTAAAAGAAAACTTTTTTTCTAGACGTTGTAATAGTCCGGGAGGCAGCAATACTTTTTACTTAACCATTTTAGGCATGTTGATTTTCAAATATCCAATTGGTTTTACTTAATCAATTACGAAAACAGCCGTCAGCTGTCGCGATAACGTTGAATGTGGCGTTGGGAGCGGATCAATCCCCCAGTCAAAGGAAAGTGAATTGCAACACGATCACAGAAGATCGCCACCACTGGTCATGGTAATATCATTCAATCTTTTGTGATCGGTTAAAATTTTTAAAACAGAGCAAATCAAAGTATTTTTAGAACCTGAGGAGTCTGAAATTGAACTGAAATTGAATTTGGTGAACGTAGTAGCTCGTAGGGGGAGAGCCCATAGTTTAAAAAACAATCTTCATGCTCACCATGTGAAATAAAAAAAATATTTTTTGTACTACCAAAACTACTAATTATAATGGTTTGAATTTTATGAATTTTCGACAAAAAAACTTAAAATTCACAAAATTAAAAATTTAACTCGGCAATCTTTTTTCGTGAAAAAATTAGACTTTTACTTTTGTTTTAATTGTTAGAAATTGGGGTGGGATTTTCTAAACTTGTTTTAGGCACAGATATTTACACTTCCGTAAATATATTGAAAACTATTAATGTTGAGAATCTTGATCATATTAAAATTGTCATGTTACTTACAAAATTTGCTCTTAAATTAAATAACTCAAAAGGGGTCCCAAGCACTGAAGTATAATTTTGTTTTATGTTTCTTATTCGTCAACATTTGATTTGGTGAAAAGTAAACTGCTGAATTTAATACTTTGATAGTATAAAATTGTTAAGTTACTTGCCGATTACACAATTTTAAATTAAATATGACAAAAGTGCCCCAACGCATGATGCAGACAACTTTAGTTATTTTTAGTACAGTTTGATGAAAATGAAATTTTGATTTTAAGAACACTGATTACATAAAATTGTCATGATATTTGCAGATTATATACAAGTAAACAATAGGTCAAAAGTGTCTCAATCGTTGTAAGTATAATGCTTCTTTTTATAGGAACAATCTCCCAAATTTCTTTGCCTATATTTCAAAGGAACAGCAATTGATTGGTTGCAGGATTTTGGAATTTCGTCAGGAATTGCATATCTTCTGACTGTAAAACGTTTGATTACAGAAAATTGTCATGGTGATTGAAGGTTATATAAAAGTAAACAATAGGTCAAAAGTGTTCCAATTGTTGCAAATATAAAGCTTATTTTTATAGGAACAATCTCCCACACGGTCCTAGTGATTTCTTTGTCTATATTTCTAAGGAATAGCAATTGTTTGGTTGCGAGATTTTGAATATCTTCAAGAAATGCTTTTATCTTCTGACCGTAAGACCTTTGATTACGTAAAATTGTCATGATGATTGAAGGTTATATGCAAGTAAACAATAGGTCAAAAGTGTCCCAATGGTTGCAAATATAAAACTTCTTTTCATACACACATCCTCCAAAATGGTCATAGTAATTTCTTTGTCTATTGTTCTAAGGAACAGCAATTGATTGGTTGCAGGATTTTGAAATTCTTCAAAAATTGCATGTCTTCTGACTGCAAGACCTTTGATTACACAAAATTGTCATGATGCTTGCAGGTTATATACAAGCAAACAATAGGTTAAAAGAGTCCCAATCGTTGCAAGTATAAAGCTTCTTTTTATTGGAACAATCTCCCAAACAGTCATAGTGATTTCTTTGTCTATAGTTCTAAGGAACAGAAATTGATTTGTTGCAGGATTTTGAATTTCTTCAAAAATTACATATCTTTGGACTACAAGACCTTTGATTACACAAAATTGTCATGTTGCTTGCAGGTTGTATACAAGCAAACAATAAGGTCAAAAGTGTCCCGATCGTTGCAAGTATAAAGCTTCGTTTTATAGGAACAATCTCCCAAACAGTCATAGTGATTTCTTTGTCTATAGTTCTAAGGAACAGCAATTGATTTGTTGCAGGATTTTGAATTTCTTCAAAAATTACATATCTTTTGACTACAAGACCTTTGATTACACAAAATTGTCATGTTGCTTGCAGGTTGTATACAAGCAAACAATAGGTCAAAAGTGTCCCAATAGTTGCAAGTATAAAGCTTCGTTTTATAGGAACAATCTCCCAAACAGTCATAGTGATTTCTCTGTCTATAGTTCTAAGGAACAGCAATTTACTGTTTGTAGGATTTTGATCGTTTTCAAGAACACAATCTCCATTATCAGAAATAAGCATGGATGTCTGGTGTATATCGGAAGCCGATATAATCATGGTTAAGAAACTGATGAAGCTATTAACGCAAAGAATGTATACAGTACTTTTTTGAAAAGCATCCCCATATATATGAGGTTTTAGAAGAATTGTTACTGCAAAATACATGATGGATGAATTGTAGATAACGCAAAGCAAAACAAATAACGAAAGGTTTTGATCAACACTTTTGATTAAATGCTTGATTTCAATGAAAAGCATTTGCAAGGTCTTGTATTCAACTTTATTCGGTTGGTTTAGAAGTTTAGCAAACTCTAAAAGAATAGAAGATAATTGTCGGCATATTACACTATAATAAATTGTAAATAAGTTTAATGGCATTAGCAACCATAAAACTAGTGTAGCGGTGAGTATTACGCATTTCGAAATCATAATTGATATTTTATCAAATCCTTGTTTATATTCGTTTTTCAAGCAATTTATTAGAAAGAAAATCCCCTGAAGTGCGTTAATTAATATACTAGCATTTGCCCAAACACAGATCCAGTAAGGTTTAGAGCGTATTCCTGTATTTAATTTTTCATATTCGTAATTTACTTTCTTTGTTAAACGCTTCAGATCTTTTAAATTAAAATATAGAAGTATTCTATGACTGCAGCTTATTATTATCATGCATAGATTTCCTATAGCAATTAGGAAAATATCTGGAACCATTAAAACGCGTATACCTTTATATAAATGCAGTATGTAAACTAATATATTAATGAGACTCAAAATGGATAATTTTATGCAACACGAAACACTAAATTCTTTAAAATTAGGTAAAACACACAGACCACTCATTGTGAAAAGTTTAAATATGTATCCGTACAGTTTTTTGTACGGGTTTTCCATTGCTAAAACAACGGTTTGATGATATGGGAATTATCTGTTTCAGGCAATTTAAAAAAAATATTACTGATAGTACTGGAAAAGCAGAAACATACTTAAAACTTTATTAGATCACTGCAAATGTTTGAATTACCCAGAAAAAGAATACAAACTGCGTCACTACCATTTTATTTTTTGGTTATATTAAAAAGAAATTTCATCATTAATATCACAGAAAACATAAAATGTAAGCGAAAAATTCAGACCAATTTCTTTAAAACGTTTACACACATATCTATTTTTTTTTGTTTGGGTTTCCCATTGTAAAAACAACGGGTTTATGATAGCATAATAGATTAACTGTTACAGAAAAGAATATTACTAATAGTGACAAAATAGCCTCATTATTCCCTGAATGAAATAGTACCACTAGATTTTTTTTGTATTACTGATTAGAGATACAAAAAACATCGTTATCCATTTCGCCTTACAATTTTATTTTCTAGCTAATTTTATGCAACACGAAATACTAAATCCATTAAATGTAAGCAAAACGCACAGACCATTTATTGTGGAAAATTTAAATAAGTATTCATACAGTGTTTATATACGAGTTTTCCATTGAAAATATGATATTCTGATTATGTATGTCAGGTAATTGAAAAGAATACTACAAATGATAATGAAAAAAAATAGCTGCATCATTTTCAAAATTTTCTTTGGTGGTTGCAAATTTTTGCTTTGGCAAATGACAGTAAGAAAAGTGCGTCATTCATTTTACAATTACCATTTTATTTTCTGGTTATATCAACGATGCATAGAATGGTAATTTAATATAATACAAAATGAAATTTAAAATTCATTAAGCAAAACATATAGACGATTTACTGTAGAAAGTTTAAAAACGTATCCGTAAATTTTTCAATATGGATTTTCCATTTTCACAATCAGTTGTTTATGATATATGGATTTTTCTTTTAGGTAACTAAAAACAGTACTCTAGTAGTAATGAAAAAGCAATATCATTCTTAAAACTCTCTCAGATTTTGGCGACTTTTGTATCGGCTAGAAACAGACACAAAACTGCGCCATTCATTTTGTCATAATCCTTTAATTTCTAGATATGGTAATGCAGCAGAAAGTGAGTAATTTCGTGCAACAAAAAATCCTACATTCATTCAATTTAGGCAAAATAGACAGATCACTTACTGTAAAAAGTTTATAGACTATATCTGTACAAGTTTTCGTTAAGTTTTTTAGTTGCAACAACAATGGTTTGATGCATATTCCAGGCAACAGAAAATATATATTACTAATATTAATGTAAAAGTACTTTCATTCTTAAATCTGTTTACAATTATTGAATTGGCGAGAAATAGGCAAAACTGCTGGTTCGTTTTGTCTTATCACTTTAATTTTTAGGTGTAGTAACGAAGCAGAAAATGAGTAATTTCGTACAACAAAAAATATTTAGGCAAAACACACAGGCCACTTGCTGTAAAAAGTAACGTATGTGTATAATTTTTCGAAAAGTATTTTAATTACAACAACAATAGTTTGATGTATATTTCAGGCAACAGCAAATAACATTACAAATATTAATGTAAAAGCAGTATCGTTCTTGAAACTTACTTAGCTTTTTGTATAGGAAAGAAACCGATACAAAATTACGTCATTCATTTTGTCTTATTATTTTAATTTTTATGTATAGTAACGAAGCAGAAAGTGCGTAATTTCGAACAACACAAAACACTAAATTCATCAAATAAAGGCAAAACACACAAATCACATACTGTTAAAAGTTTAAATACTAATCTGTACAGATTTACGTTAAGTTTTGTAATTGCAAAAACAATGGTTTGATGTATATTTAAGGCAACAGAAAATAATATTACTAGTATTAATATAAAAGTAGTATTACTCTTAAAACTGTCTTAAATTACCACAACTTTGTGTACAGGGTGACACAGGTAAACAGCAAAATTTAGTTGACGTAAAATGCACAAATAAATATGAATAATAAAAAAAAAAACATTTAATGATTGAAACGCATGGACAGGACATGCAATTAATAATGGCAAAGGTTAATATAATTAACTTCAGCAATAAGTAACCTTTTACTGATAGTCTGCAAAAACGCTATTTTTCCGTTATATCCACACTTTTAAACATTACGTTAGGTATCCTCTGAATTCTTTGAAAAATTCCTCGAAAACAATACCGTAACTAGTGTTGTCAATCCCAGGTTCAAAATATCCAGCTACCCAGTGCGAAAGAGAGGTACAAAATTTTGTCATTCATTTCGTTTTATCTGTTCATTTTTTAGTTGTCTCTCAAAGCACTTTGGATAATTAATGTCAGGCAATTCACAATTTACACCGCATTTATCACCTTTTAAGTGATATATTCGATGAAAATCAATGGAATAAATATTGAATATCGTAATAAGATTTCAATGTAAACTATCTGAACTGACGACAACAAAAGAAAAAATATATATTGATTTTTTAAAAATATTAATGCATTTACGTACATAATAATGTAATGGAGATTACTCTTACGATTGAATTAATTTTTGAATTCACATAGCAAATTTTATCTTCCCATTTTTTAAAAAGGCATATTGAACATGTGATTTGATATTAAGAATATTGTTTATTTAATTTGAATTTTAATAATTTTGATTATCAACAAAAGCCGATATTAAGATGTCACACTATTAGGGGTGCCATTATTTTAAAAAATTGAAGAGAATTTTTAGAAATTGCTCTTAATTATTGTTGAAAGTCATAAGCTACTTAACACCTTGGTTGCCGCCCCATTTTTCAAAATTCGTCCTCATGAGCCACAACTTTTTCTATTCCTACATAATTCTTCCAAGTGAAAAACATTACCATGATGCATATAAGTATGTATATATGTGTTCTATGTGTTTTTTTTCAATCGCCGCTCTGTAATATTAATATAAAAAAAAAATAGCAAAAGATAAATTATATGCCGTAATTTCCGGTGTATAATCCGCGGCTCAAATAAATCGATTTCAAACCAGAAATTTTATTTAATAAATAAAGTCAATTAAATACCAAGTAGAAACGAGTTACATTTTATTAAATAAAATTTTTGATTCGAAACTAATGATTTATTTGAGTCGCTGGTTATATACATATATACCAGAAATTACGGTAGGATATATAATTTTTTTTGCAATTTTTGTGCATATTAGTTGAGGTGTACGATGGATGTAGTTTGTGATTATATAAATAATCGAAAAGAAATGAAATCTACTCATAATTAATAAAAAAATAATAATTTTAAAGCACTTACATCGAATGGTGAGAAATTTTGTCGTAAAAATTAAAAAAAACAAAAGTTTTGCTCGAACCAACCAATAGCACAAAAGGTTATTTTGTTTTAATAACATAAAAGGATAAGTCATACTGAGTGCCACTCTAATATAGAAAGAGCGTAGGCAGATGCCGGTGGTGTGGAGAGTCCTTGGAAATATACAGACGCGATCCAAGTGGTGTTCGGACCCGGCAGCCAAAGTGTTAAAATAGTTTCCTACATTGCTAAAACTTTTACTTCAAAGTTAAACCATTCAATAGCGTAAAGTAATTTGATAAAACTCAGTATCGTTGTTCCTAACTTTCAAAAAATCGTCTTCGTGATTTAACTTCGAAATGATTTTAACATTCATAAAAAAATGAAGCAATTCTACAGCCAATCAGAACAAATAGTTTTATGCACTCTCAGTTTGCTACTTGAGTGTACGAGAATATCCACCTGCTTGTCTAATGGTGAGGAGGTGACAGGATCGAATCTTGGTCCAGGCTTGGAAGTTTGTAATGTGTTGGATTTTTCTTTAAACAAAGATTCCAGCCTGATTAGCTGTTATTTACAAAGATTAATTGTAGTCAAAATAAGGTTGAATATTTCACTTGTTTATTCTTCAACATTTTACCAATGAATTGTTCAACCTTAATACAAAATTATGGTTTAATATTGTCCATTTCACGCTTCATGTGAATTACCAAATCATGATACTTTTTTTACCTTCTTATAGGTGAAGTTACTACAAAACCAAAATTTGGTTGAATCTAACACGAACTTTTTAACAGTGTACATTTCTAGATTTATACGTTTAATTTTAGATTAAGTATTATGAATTAAACAGCAGGGTTAATCTGTTTAGTAGTTAAATGTTAGTACTCCTGTGTTTGCAAATTGGCTAGGAACTCGAATTTTAGTTTGCATGAAGAAGGTTTGGCATTAAAATGAATGTACAGTTATAAAATTTCCTCATGTTTGCTAAGAGTTATTTACTGAATCATACGAATTTGACATACGTCAGTCCTTCAATACTGGCGTGTGCTTGCACGTTTTTACGTTCTTTTTAGAATTTAATAACTTTCAAACGAAGAGTTATTAAATTCTAAACATATATCAGAACTACAAAACAAATTTATAATTACGTATGTAGATAAATCTCCAAATAATTATGCTATTATTTGTAAAGAGTACTATAAAGTGTTATTCACAATGCAATTTATCGAAATTTAGAAAATTGTGGCCAAAGGTAGGAATATGGCGATATACAGTGTACAGTCAATATATATATATATATATATATATATATATATATATATATATATATATATATATATATATATATATATAAACTTAAAAAAAAAAACTTCAAGATCTGGTAGAGGTATACATAATAACAAAAAATACACTGATAATATTGTGATACAAAAAAAAAAACTTCAAGATCTGGTGGAGATATACATAATAAAAAAAAAACTTAAAAAAAAAACAACTTCAAGATCTGGTAGAGGTATACATAATAATAAAAAAAAAACTTCAAGATCTGGTAGAGGTATACATAATAACAAAAAATACACTGATAATATTGTGATACAACAAGAGCTTGATGATCTTGAGGCACAATTTTGTAATGATTATAGTTAGTTAGCTATAAGAAAACATATTTTTAGTATTAAAAAGAAATATTTGAACCAATATTTCAAAGTATTTAAAAAGAATCAATATTCTCCACATTTTTGTGATATCTTTTATGATATTCTTCATTATAGAGCAAACCTATTAAATACAAGTCTTTCTAATAAACTTAAATATAAAACTAATAATACACAACTAATTATACATTTTTCCAATCATGTATTTAATAATATCAATTTACACAATGTCATAAACAACACTACTAATAATTTTCCAATAAAAAATTTTACTATTCACAAGACATATAAATATAATCGCACACTTGGACGTAAAATTTTTAATTACAATTCTTTTGCAAAACAATTGGTCTCTTCAAATAATTACCCTTGTTATTGTAATGACCCAAAATTTCAAAAGTACATAAATACAACACATGGTCATATTATTACTGGTGATTTTAATATTGTAGAACAACCTATTTTACAAAACTTAATGCATAATGGCACAAAATTTCGCCTTCCATACATGTGTAAAATCAAATCCATAATATTGCAGTTTATTCAAGATATTGATTTATTTATATATAAAATTGCTATTGATTACAATAAACCTACCGAGTATTTTAGTGAATGGAGATTTTCTGTAATAGATAAATTTAAAAATGAAATTATAAAAAATTATCAACATATTACACATGCAGCTTTTAAAAACATAAATAAACATATATCAGAACTACAAAACAAATTTATAATTACGTATGTAGATAAATCTCCAAATAATTATGCTATTATTTGTAAAGAGTACTATAAAGTGTTAATTCACAATGCAATTAACATAAGTAATATTTTTAATAAAACTAAATCAAATATTGAAATTAATAATAGAAAATTATTAAATTATCACAAATTACTAAAAATCAAATGTAATAATTTAAATTATCCTTATCTTGTTATAATTCCAAAATTTCATAAAAATCCTATTAAATTTCGCACAGTTACCTATCGGGTGTAACACATATAATAATAATGCAAGCAATTTACTTCTAAATATTTTAAAGCAGATATATGATATAACGATAAAACATAATAACAAAAATTGCCTAAAAGACAGTTTTCAGCTTATTAATAAAATACATAATATCAATCCGGTAAAATTCATAAAAACATTGGATTTTAATGATTTATTTAACAACATTGATATAAATGACTTACGTAAAACAATGTGTATATTATTTAAAGAATTTAAATCTCAATTAAAATTAAAAGATCATATTTCCGTAAATTTTTTAAAAACTTTATTAAACTTTACATTGCATAATAATTACATCATATATGACAATATTATTTATAAACAATGCCAGGGAATACCGCAGGGTGGGACCGCTTCTAGTATTCTCTCTGACCTTTACTTATATTATTATGAAAGAAATAGTGGTCCGAACATTGATTATGTATTTTATCGCTATATTGATGACATTATCATTTTTTATTTCAATGATAAAAATTGCACATCACCACTCAATTTTTATCCTAATCAGCTTAGATTAAGCGAAAATGATTTGATTAATAATAATATAAATTTTCTTGACTTAAAAATTAATATTAATGATAATTATAAATTAATATTTGATATTTATGATAAAAGATTTGACTTTCCATTTAAAGTAAATATTTTTACCAATTTTGCTTCATGTTTACATAAATCAGTTTATAAAAATATAATTATCAATTACCTTCATCGTATAAAATATCTATGCTCAGATATAAATAAAAACAAAAATATTAGATTTATACGAAATCAAGCAAAACTTTATGGTTATCCTATTTTTTTGATAAATTCAATTATCAACTCTTTTAAATAACATTTATTACATCATATAAATATAAACATGTTATGTAATAATTTATTTTGTTTTAGTGTGCGATAAAATATAGCAAATGATATAGCAAATAATACAATTAAAACATATAAGGACTATTATTAAGATGGTTGAACATTGTTTACACTTTATATAGTCATGGTGAATGTGCATCTGCCAATCACCTGTATATTAAGTGATACTAATGATTAGTTATAAAAATATGCATTGTATTAATATAACTGTAAACATAACATATACAAAAAACACAACTCATCAAAATTATGATATTTCATATGTGCGCCATGTGGTCGTATTGGTATAAATGTTGACCTTGTGATGTTTAAGGAATTTTTGATAATTATTGTGAGTAAGATATATTTTATCTGTTCTTTACAAGTTTTTTATTTCCAATTTTACTATTTCCAATTGTTTTCTGGTAATAATACAGTATACCTGGATGAATATACTGATCTTAGCATAAATGCCAGTATATTTATGAAATACTGTATTATTTTTAAAACACGTGTGGATACATCCAAGCTGATGATTATATCTACACGTGTTTTTTCATATCCAATTCTAATTTAAATCTCTTGTTATCCAATTTTCCATTATATTTAGTTCATATTTCATTTCAAAATCCATTTGTATTCACTTGATATCAACTTCAAATTATTAACATTTTATGGTTTATTATATATATATATATGTATTTCTCTCTCTTTTTTAAAATATTTTTCATATTTTCAGTATTTTTGGCCAATTACCATTGAAGCAAATGCTATGGTAATATTATGATTGCACTTGTTAATTTATTAACTATGTGGTATTCTGTCTACACTTTATTACTAATTATCTCTTAGGAGATTTAATTAGAATGTTACAAGAACTTGATATGTTTTTTGAAATTCAAAGATATTATAATTATATATATATATATATATATATATATATATATATACCTGCTCTCATTCACAGACTGTTTACGACAAATTCACTCCAAAGGCAGTAGCGTAGCCAGGGTGGGTGTCCAGATGCTCTGGATACCACTAATTTTGTAAAATTTAGTGGCTTTGTTTAGATAAGTCATTTTCTTTGCCTTATCTAATCGAAAAGCTTTCTGTGATAATCAAGACCAAGAAAACTTTACAATATTACTGGTATACACAGTATTTGGACCCCCTCCCTGGCTACTCCGCTGTCCAAAGGTGCCATAAGACTGCGAATATTTTGCCTTCTTTCAGAATATGAATCTCCTTTTTGAAATAGAAGTCGAATACATAAAAAAATTTCACCAGCTTTGATTTTTCAAATGGTAACACTCAATTTTGCCACTTACACCATATTTGATTTCCTTGGAATAAAGAAGCTCGGAAAAGCTATAGTTTATATACAGTGGAACTCGGTTAATACGAGCTTGGCTAAAACGAGGACCCGGTTAAAACGAGCAAGCTGCACATTAATGGGGGAGATCACGTTGAGCAGACTGAAAATGACAATAATTAAACCAGTGCGAAAAACTCTGTAGTTTGAAAACCAATGAATTAAATACAATATTTTTTTCTATAATTTCACACATTCTTGTAGTTAAACAAAAACACTCAAATTATATAAATTTAGCAATATTAATTAATTACATGATAACGACAAATATGGCTTTATAAAAATATAAATACTAAAATATGCATTTTGCGCGCAAGATTAAAAAAATTCTACTGAAAGACACATACTTAATATTTCATTTATTATTACTTATACTACTATACTTTACATTGAACCTAAATTTAAAAGTATATTGAAATTCATTAGCATAATTAATGGCTATTATTATGATATTCACTAAATTTACCAAAAATTTTAGATTTAAATTTTCAATACAAAATTTTCTATGGCAAAAGTCAGACTAAATTTAGGTTCAGCATAAAAGTATACATAAAAATTAATTATACGCAAAATTTAAAGGTTCTGTGACAATTAGTTTTTTAATGAGAGTGCGCGCAATGCCAAAAAACACTGTTTTGAGAAAAAGGCTTCAACGGTAACTTTCGAGACAGGAAATGGCTTTTTATAATATATTTTTAGCTATAACTTCTGTTCTAATGGGAATTTTCGTAAAATTATTTTTGCAGTGTATTTCTAACATCATTTTTTAAAAATCAAATTATTTTCAAAATCATTTTTTTAAAATCAAATCATTTTCAAAATCATTTTTTTAAAACCTTCTACGGGATCTCACCCCTTAAGAATGGGTCATCATTTAAACTATATTAAGCTTTATCCACATTTTACGTGTTACAAAAGCGGGATTGCGGCTAATAAGGAAAGGGCATCTTTACAAACAGACACTTCCATCACCCAATCTACCATTATATTTTTATGGTAGCGATCATTGCAAATCATCATGGCGACGTAGGTCAATCATATCATGAGACCTTTTTAACGTAGATCAATCAAATCGCCCCATCTTATGTGTACAGTAGGGGTCATAAAAAACGGACATGTTTTTCTTGCTATCCAACAGTAATTTAACCAACAGTGACGTCAGCTGCCCTTTCCTAATACGATCAAAAATCAGTTTATCTGAAGGTGATTTTCGACAAAAAGTAGTACTGAATTAGGAAAGAAATACCTTTATTATCGAACACTGCTCTCTGTCAGCGATAATATTTTTACATTACAACTGACTGTCAAATTATAGCAATTTATCAGTTTTACTAGACAAAATTGCAACCTTCGCCCAATAAGAAAATGCATAGGAATATCCTGAGATTTTGAAAGAATGAATTGAAAAAATTATGACTCGGTAAGCTTTTCTCGTAAAAGAATGGGACTTCTTTTTTTGTTTTATTTGTTGGAAATTAGAGTATGTTTTTATAAATTTAATTTAGACCCAGAAAACTTATATTCAAACTTCTTTAAACTAAAAATAATTCTTTTTTTTTTTTTTAAACAAAAAACTAGTGATTTTAAGAGAATTGATCACATAAAATTGGCACTGTACTTACAGGTTATGCACTCAAATTAAATAAATCAAAACGGCTCCGAAGCACTGAAGACTATCTTTTTTTATGTTTCTTACTATTTATAGTTTGATTTGATGAAAAGTAAAATGCTAAATTTAAGACATTTATTGAATAAAATTTCTACGTTACTTGCATGTTATACAATCTTAAATTAAATATACCAAAAGTATCCTAACGCTTGATGCATAAAATGTCCATTACTTGTAGTACAGTTTGATGAAAACAATGTTGATTTTAAATACACTGTTTATATAAAATTGTCATGATACTTGCAGATTATATACATGTAAACAGTAGTTCAAAAGGGTCTCATTCATTGCAATTTCAAAGTTTTTTTTATAGATAAAACAATCTCCCCGAACGGTTTCAGAGATTTCTTTGTCTATAATTCTGAGTAACAACAATTGCCTAATTGCAGGATTTTGTTCGACTTCAAGAAATGTATCCACATTATCAGAAATCATCTGATTTTAAGAACTTTGGTTACATATAATTATTGTGATATTTTCATGTTATATGAAAATATAAACCACAAGTCAAAAGTGTTCTACACGTTGCAAGTAGAACGTTTCTTTTCATAGACCCATTTTCCCAAACGGGCATAGACATTTCCTTGTCTATAGTTCTCAGGAACAGCAATTGATTTGTTGCTGGATTTTGAATTTCGTCAAGAATTGCATCTCATCTGACTGTAATAAATTTCATTACATAAAATTGTCATGATGCTTGCAGGTTATATACAAGCAAACAATAGGTAAAAAGTGTCCCAATCGTTGCAAGTATAAAGCTTCTTTTTATTGGAACAATCTCCCAAACGGTCATAGTAATTTCTTTGTCTATAGTTCTGAAGAACAGCCATTGACTGTTTGCAGGATTTTGTTCGTCTTCAAGGACGTCATCTCCCTTATCAGAAATAAGAAGAGATGCCTGATGTATATCCGAAGCCGATTTAATCATGGTTAAGAAACTGATGAAGCTACTGACACATAGAATGTAGACAGAATTTGTTTGCAATGCATCTCCATATATATGAGGTTTTAGGAGAATGACCACTGCGAAATACATGATGGCAGCATTGTACATGACGCAAAGCAAAACCAATAAAGAAACATTTTGATCAACACTTTTGATTAAACGCTTGATTTCAATGAAAAGCATTTGCAGCGTCTTGTATTTTACTTTTGTCGATTGGTTTACAAGTTTTGCAAATTCTAAAAGAATATAAGATAATTGTTGGCATATTACACTATAATAAATTGAAAATACGTTTAATGGCATTAACAACCATAAAACCAATGTAACGGCTAACAATACGCATTTCGAAATCGTAAATGGTGCTTTACCAATTCCATATTTATATTCATTTTTCAAGAAACTTATTTGCATTAAAATCACTTGAAGGCCGTTAATTAATATACTAATATTTGCCCAAAAACGTATCCAGTAATGTTTAGAGTGTATTCCTGTATTTAATTTTTCGTATTCATCATTTACTTTCTTTGTTAAACGCTTCAGATCTTTTATTTTAAAATATAGACATATTCTGTGACTGCAGCTTATTATTATCATGCATAGATTTCCTGAAGCAATTAGGAAAAGACCTGGTACCATTAAAAGGCTTATAGATTTATGTAAATGCAGTATGTAAACTAATATATTGACGAAGCTCAAAACGGATAATTTTATGCAACACGAAATATTAAATTCATTAAATTTAGGTAACACACACAGACAACTTACTGTGAAAAGTTTAAATATGTATCCGTACAGTTTTTGGTACGGGTTTTCCATTGCAAAAACAGCGGTTTGATGATATTACTACTATTATCTATTTTAGGAATTGTAAAGAATATTGCTGTTTGTACTGTAAAAGTAGTATAATTCTTAAATTTATTAAATCACTGCAAAATTTTATATTAACGAGAAAGAAACACAAAAAATGCGGCATTCATTCATCCCCACCATTTTATATTTTGAAACACTTTTTGTGATTAATATCGGAAATAACATTAAATTTAGGCAAAACATTCAGATCAGTTTCAGAAGAATGGCTTGATGGTATTCAGATTATGTATTTTAGGCAATTGAAAAGAATACAACAAATAGCAGTGAAAAAATAACAGTATCATTCTTAAAACTCTCTTTGGTGACAATTTTTTATTGACAAAAAACAGATGCAGAACAGCGTCATTCATTTAGCTCTTACCACTTTATTTTTCAGTTATATAGCACAGAATGGTAGTTTAATGTAATATAGAATTTAAAATTCATTAAGCAAAACCTGTAGATGATTTACTATGAAAAGCTTAAAACGTATCCATACTGTTTTTTCGGACGGATTTCCCTTTTTCGAAATGAGTTGTTTATGTTATGTGGGTTAACAGTTACAACTTAAAACAGTATTCTAATAGTGATGAAAAGAAGTATAATTCCTAAAACTCTTTTAGATTTTTTTAGATTTCTGTATTGGCGGGAAACAAATACAAAAGAACGTCATTCATTTCGCCTTATGCCTTTAATTTCTAGATATAGTAAAGAAGCAGAAAATGAGTTATTTAGTATAACACTAAAATTATAAATTACTTAAATTTACGCAAAACAGACAGGTCACTTACTGTGAAAAGTTTAAATACGCATCTGTAGAAGTTTTTGCAAAGTTTTTTAATTGCAACAACGATTGTTTGATGTATATTTCAGGCAACAGAAAATATATATTACTAATATGAATGTAAAAGTAGTTTCATTCATAAAACTGTCTGTGATTTTTGCAATTTTTTTGTATTGGAGAGAAATAGACAAAACCGCTGGTTCATTTTGCCTTATCCCTTTAATTTCTAGGTACGTAGTAACAAAGCAGAAAATGAGTAATTTCGTACCACAAAAAATACTTAGGCAAACCACACAGGGCACTTATTGTAATAAGTTATGTATCTGTACAGTTTTTCGAGAAGTTTTTCAATTGCAACAACAATAGTTTGATGTATATTTCAAGCAACAGAAAATAATATTACTAATATCAAATTAAGAGCAGTATCATTCTTCTTAAAACTCTCTTAGATTTTTACGATTTTTGTATTGGCAAGAAACAAATACTAAACTACGTCATTCATTTTGTCTTATTTTTTTAATTTTAATGCATAGTAACGAAGCAGAAAGTGGGTAATTTCGAACAGCACAAAACACTAAATTCATCACATATAGGCAAAACACACAAATCACATATTGTTAAAAATTTAAATACTAATCTGTACAGATTTACGTTAAGTTTTGTAATTGCAAAAACAATGGTTTCATGCAACAGAAAATAAGATTACTAGTATTAATATAAATGTTGTATTATTTTTAAAACTGTCTTAAATTACCACAATTTTGTGTACAGAGGGACACAGGTAAGCAGCAAAATTTCAATTGACGTAAAATGCACAAACAAATATGAATAATATAAAAAAAAAAACATTTAATGATTGAAATGCATGGACAGGACATGCAATTAATAATGGCAAAGGGTAATATAATTAACTTCAGCATTAAGTAACCTCTTACTGATAGTCTGCAAAAACGTTATATTTCCGTTATTTCCACACTTTTAAGCATTACGTTACGTATCCTCTGAATTCTTTGAAAAATTCCTGGAAAACAATGCCGTAACTAGTGTTATCAATCTCAGGTTCAAAATATCGAGCTACCCAGTGAGAAAGAGAGTTGCAAAATTATGTCATTAATTTCGTCTTGTTTGTTCATATTTTAATTGTCTATAAAAGCACTTTGGATAATTAATATCAGACAATATACACAATTTACATCGCGTTTATCACATTTTATTGAAATATTCGACATAATGATGAAAATCAATGGAATAAATATTGAATATCGTAAAGAGATTGCAATGCAAACTATCTGAACGGACGACGACAGTTAAAAATTTTTTGATTTTTTTTTAATATATGGTTAATGTATTTACGAATTAATAATGTAATGGACATTACTCATAAGATGGGAATCGATTTTAAATTCACATAGCAAATTTTGTTTTCCCATTTATGAAAAAGGCATATTGAAGATGTGATTAATATTAATAATATTGTTTATTTTATACCAATTTTAATAATTTTGAATATTAGCAAAAGCCATTCATAATCAAAAATAGAAAAATAATTTTAGCAATTGTTCTGAATTATTTTTGAAGGTCATAATCTATTTAAAATAGTTTGTTACATTGTTAAAACTTTTACTTTAAAGTTAAACCTTTCAGTGGCGAAAAGTAATTAGATGAAACTCAATACGATACCGAAGTGATGACGTCACTTAAATGGCTGCTGGACACAGAAAGTTAGGACATCTCATGTTTAAGTATCCCATGCCAAAAAGTCTTTTACCAATATTAATTTACATATTTAAGCCATTTTTGCAATACATTTACAAAATCTCATGTAATTTTATATGAATTCATTAAATTTTGGATTTAGTGCTTCTCTCTCAATATTTTATAATTCATTAAAAACTTTAAACCTACATGGAGAGTATCAATGGCGACTTTGGACTGATGTTTTGGATATTCAGTTTAAATTCATATATTTGCAGTTTAAATGTCGTTTCATATTATATGAGTTGTTAATTTTTAACTATTTATTCGATTAGCGGGAATAGTTCTATTTGGTTGGTTAGTTTTCTAGTATTTAACAAATTTAAAAAAAGACATACGTAATTTGTTTGTTATAGAGGCCATGGTGTTGTTATAAAAGCTTGGCAAAATTCGGCCCTCAGAAAATGAGATTTCTTGCCAAATGATATAAACAGCTATGTAAACAAACCTGATGAACTTATATGCTTGGTTATATATGAATATATATATATATATTATTTATACATATAATAATATTATTTTTTATATACAATTTACTTCTGTTTGTATATAAAAATTGATAAATATTTTCTTTATATTAAATAAATTGTATATATATTGAAAAAATTACTTGTGAATATGAAATAGTGAATAGGTTGCCAAAAAAACATGTCAAATTTCTTTCTCTCACCAAGGTTATTTTCTCTATATTAGAAAAGTACCGAATTATAAAGAAATTAAAGACTAAATCAAAAATTTGGTGAATTCATACTAAAGTCCTACATCAGATTTTCCAAAACTGTTCACGAAACGTCTTAAATATATAAATTATTAATATTGGTACACGAATTTTTGTACGCTTATGGGAATTTAAACATAGGACATCCAAACTTCTTGTCTCCAGTAGTCGTTTAAGTGACGTCCCACTTTTCTGGCGTATATCATTGTTCCTAACTTTCAAAAAATCTTCTTCGTGATTCAAATTCGAAATGATTTTAACATTCACCAAACAAATGAAGCAATCCAACAGCCAATTAGAACAAATAGTTCTGTGCACTCTCAATATGATGCTTGAGAGCACAAGAATATCCACCTGTTTGTCTAATGGTTAGGACATAGTCTATATGTGAAAAGGTGACATGATCGAATCTTGGTTCATGCTTGGGAGTTTGTGATGTGTTGGATTGTTTTTTAAACAAAGATTCCGGCCTGATTAGCTGTTGTTTACAAAGATTAATTGTAGCCAAGATATGGTTTAACATTCACCAAAAAATGAAGCATTTCAACAGCCAATCAGAACAAATAGTTCTGTGCACTCTCAGTATGCTGCTTGAGAGTACGAGAATATCCACCTGGTTGTCTAATGGTTAGAATATTGTCTATAAGTGAAAAGGGGACAGGATCGAATCTTGGTTCATGCTTGGGAGTTTGTAATATGTTGAACTTTCCTTTAAATAAAGATTCCGGCCTGATTAGCTGTTGTTTGTAAAGTTTAATTGTAGTCAAGATATGGTTTAATATTTTATTAGCTTATCCTTCAACATTTTACTAGTTAATTGCTCAACCTTAATGCAAAATTATGGTTTAATATTGTACCATTTCACGCTTCATGTGATGCACCATATCATGATACACTGCACAAAATTTTTAATAGTGTTCATTTCTAGATTTATATGTTTAATTTTAGATTAAGTAGTATGAATTAAATTACAGGTTCATCTGTTTAGTATTCATGTGTTAGCAAATTGGCTAGTAACTCGAATTTCAGTTTGCATGAAGAACGTTTGGCATTGTAAAATGAATGTTCAGTTACAAAATTTTCTCACGTTTGCTAAGAGTTATTTACTAAATCATACGAATTTGACATACGTTAGTCCTTCCCTACTGTCGCGTGCTTGCACGTTCTTACGTTCTTTTTAGTATTTAGTAACTTTCTAACGAAAAGTATTATTCTGAAAATTTAGAAAATTGTGGTCAAAGGTAGGAATATGGCAATATACAGTGTACCTATACAGTCAATATATATAAAAAAGTCTTTCCGGCTTGTACCGGGAGGAAAAGGTAGCTTCCTTATATAGTTATTGTTATTCGAAAGCAGAAAGCTAAAATGCAAAAAACCCGATTACAGATGAAGATTTGTTAATACTGAATTTGAATAAAAAATTCACCTAATTAGTCAACTGTAGCCAAGTTGGTTTCATTTATGGAGACTTATTTTGGTCACCAAATTTGGCGGTAATTCGTCGCCCACCTTGGCGACAATTTGACGCTAACGGATATTTATATAGTTCTATGCGTATGTTTGGGAAAATCGTTACGACAATGAAAGACAATAATTTGCACTGTTATATCTCAGCCATTTTTTAAGATAGAGGCAAAACAAAAAATGCTCCGGAAAAATCGTATCAAGGCCTAACACTTAAGCAAAAAATAAATTTGAAATTCGATTTTTTAAATGTATTTTTTAGTTTTAAATCGTTTAGTGGCCATCATTTGGAAACAAGATGGCGGATCAACCTGGCCAACGAGCTCGGTCGAGATATTGGTGCGTCTAATACTCACGCTTAATTACATACAAATCGGTTTACAAATATGAGTGCTATCGTATGACATAGATAAGATGTATAAATATATATATAAATCAACATTTGAACGGAGGTTAGTTTTGGGGCCTGGGGGTCATTATTGGTGAAAATATACCAAAATTTTCTGGAATTGCTTTCGTCGGAACGGTTTACAACACCTTTTTAAAACAGAGCAAACTAGGGTGTTTTTAAAGCTCGCGGTGTCAGAAGGGGTGGGGAGGGGGGGGGGGGCGAGCGTAGCTTCGTCGGAGGCAGAGCCTCCTCCTCCCCAAGTTTTAAAAATAAAAAACCCCATTTATATTTGATCCGCTCTCGTATTAGATTCGCTTTTGTTGCGAAATTCTTAGTGTTAACCCCTTCGCGATGAGCGTCCTTTACACTTCTTTTACTTTTGACACCAGTTTTTTAAAATAGAATATTTTTCCTTATTTAATCGTTAAAGATTTGTTTTTAAATAAAGCGAAAATTTCTATAAAGAATTACTGGTGTTCAAACTCAAGGAGGGATTAATAATATCGATATTTGTGCGATATTTCTCAAATCTTTTAATCTTTCAGAAAATTCTCAATCACTTTGGAATTTGCCTATTTTAATTTTATATCCGAAATGTCATAATTTTTCTGGTATCATTTCAACATCTTTTTTGTAAGTTTGAATTTTGCACAATTCAACGATAAAGATATACAGTTTAACATATCATCTTTCTAGAAATATCTATTCTTAGCTTTTTCCTATGTTTGATTGGTTTAATCAGGTTCATAAAATCCGAAGTCCACAGTGATAAAGCAGAATCTATCTTCTTAAAACATCTGTTTATTTTCCTCCCCGATTGACAAAAAAGGAGAAAAATATATTTGTTATCTTTTCTAGTATTCTTTTACGGACGTTAGCTGGAAAGGTGTACAGTCAAAAAAATATTCTTCCAAGAAAAGAGTAAGTGCTTATAATTATTGTATTAGGATGTAATATGCACAATATTCTTTTTAATTTAACATGAACAGATTAAGATCAATTTTAGTTACTGAATTTGTTACTGTATTTTCAATGTTTAGCCTTGGTTGACACTTATAATACCTTTTTTTTTTTTTACACTAGTTTTACAGGATTGCACTAAGCGACTGTTTTTACACTTTGAATACTTTAATTACACTTTAATTAATGAATGTTATTTGAACACCAGCCCAGGATTCGATCTGTATATATTCAGTTTACCGCATAACATATAAAATTTATACTACAAATAGGATTATAGAGTATTTTTCCATCGTTACATGTATGTATTGTATTAATTGTCTATCATTTCAAGTTTCAGGTCTGGTTTATTTCAAATGAAGCTTATGGGCTCGGGGGTAAACATTTAAGAATTTCGGGTTTAGATTGGTTTTAGGATGGACGAAATTCGTTTTTAGTTCATTTCGGGTTTTGGGTTAACTTCAAATGAAATTTTTGGGCTTGTGTTTAAGAAGTTCGGATACGAGGTTAAAATTTTTGGAAACATGTTTAAGATTTTCGTGTTCAAATTGATTTTAGGATAGACGAAATTCATTTTGTCTTGTTTACTTCGCGTTGCGAGCTCACTTGAAATTAAATTTTCGGGTTTGGGTTGGATATAATCGGATTCATGCAGGTCCCTAGTTGAGTTAAAGTCGATTAACTCATCCGTTTCGAGACTATAAGATAGGACTTGATATACCTTACTTGGGGCCCTGGGGTAAAGATTCTCTTGGGAACCCCAAATGCTTTTGGGGCACTTAACATTGAGGGCCCGAGTCACCTGCCCGCATTTGCCTTTTTATTTATAAATCAGACATTCACCGTCTAAACCAGAAGTTACCAACAACTCATCCTCGGGACGCAGAGCTACCACTATTTCTGAATAGTAAAAGTCACCTTATTTAATTATAGAAGTTCTTCGATAAATAAAGTGAAGATTACTATTTGGACATAGCGTTAGCTCTGTCGCTGGCGGTTGAGCTGTTGGAAATGTCTGGTCTAGACAGTCAGATGTTTCGGATTTTTCACAGGTTAGAGTGCTTCGGGTTCGGGTGGGGTCGTGGATTGACTAACAATAGAATTTTGCTGCGATAGGGTTGGGTTTTGGATTGATACAAAGTAGAATTATGCCATGTTCGAGTTGGGTTATGGATGGACTAAAAATAGAATTTTGCAGAGTTCAGGTCGTATTGTGGATTGACTAAAAATAGAATTTTGTTGGTTTCGAGTTAGGCTGTGGATTGACCAAAATAGGATTTTTGGGTTTGTGTCATGTATAACACCACAAGTGCAAAAGTCTAAGATTTAGCAACCAAAACATGTAAATTTATACTGATAAGTATCCCTTTTGACAAAATCGTAGCATTCTCCGCCCCCTCTTTCCGTAACCGCATATTGTTATCCACAACTTTAAGGTTTCTACATCTAATATCAACTTAATAGCCAAATCATTCATTCATGACAAGTCGTGAGCATGCAATCCTGAGTCAAATATCAGATACGACTCTCTATCAGATTTCCTGGAGTACAATTTATAAACATGATTTATGAAACACGAAGTCGTGTATAGCATAAACATTAAGAAGCAGTTGCCCGACGTGCAGATACCTAAAGTATGCGCTTTATTTAAAAATAATCTCTATTAGTTTATTGATATATATGTATTTTTGTATTTTTTTCTACATAAAAGTAAGTTGCATTTAATGAGCTTTTTTTTTTCAAATATTTCTTTTATAATAGTCCATTTATTGACTATTTATTAATCTACTAATCTATTAATAAATATTTGTATTTATAAATTTCAATGCTAATTATGGATAAAATTAAGTTATTAAATAAAAGAATTGTTGAATACCTACAAATATTTTTATATAATTTATTTATTACTATTCTTTAATTACTGTTATTCATTTACTGTTATTTTTTCTAAGATCTATATGATCCATATCTGATAATTTGCCTTTTTTATTTAATATTTTATATTTTAAACTTATATATATATATATATATATATATATATATATATGTATGTATATTTGATTTTATAATCATAATTTTAAATTTCGTAGGTTTATCCGGCTGTCTTGGATTCTACATATTTGTATATTTTAAACCAATTCGCTTTGACCAATTTCAGATAAAATGTCCCCCCCCTACTTTCCGGAAAAATAAAAACAAGAACGAAAATTTATGCGCCAAGCATAGATTATGTAACACTTTAACACTTTCCAATATTTCCAAAATAATTTGACAAATCTTTACCGTTTAATAAGAGGAACTATGATATCTAAGTAAACGATTTGGAAAATGCATAACATATTTGGAAACCCAACTTCAGAAATTAACAAAACTATTCGGAAAAATATCCAAACTCTATTGTGCAGCCCTGTATATGATCTATAGATTTGTATATATACAATTTAAAATTCCCCTTCTGGAATTTCCGTCAACAAACGGAAATGTACTCGAGAACTTTTGTGCTGCCTTGTATATGATCTATTAGAATTTATACACACCAAGTAATATACAAAAGATGAGTTAAATTAAAAACGCGTTCAGCAATTGAAAAAGCATTTCCAGCAATTATTGTTAACAGACAGTACCGAATTCTTTTGTGTGTCCCTGTAAGCGAACGATGAATGCTGTACACCCAATATTCTATAGTAAGCCTCTTGTAATGCACCTTAGTGATATATACCAATTTCAATGTGCTTGAAATAGTGAAACATTAAAATAAACCGTAAAAGATTTTTTTACCATAGACCGTAGTGTAACGGAATTACTTTGAGTGTCCCTGTACAGGAACTATAAGTGCTATGCACACCCTATTCTATAGTAAGCCTCTTGTAAAGCACCTGAGTGATATATACACCAATTTCAATACGTTTGAAATTGTGTAACATCATTAAAATAAACCGCAAATGAATTTTCCCCATATAGACCGTAATGTAACGGAATTCTTTTGAGTGTCCCTGTAAAACAAACTATAAGTGCTACACACTTCATTTTCAATAAAAAACATGCCATAGTAAACCTCTATAACATATCATTTGCATGGCAATGTGATATATAGTTACGCGTGTTAGAGCACGGACAGACAGACAGAAGGCAGATAGACAGACAGACAGTCCGAATTCATAAACACTTTTAAACTATGTTGGAAAGTGTTAAAAAGGAACAGAAATTCTTGGTGAATTTACATTAGCTAGTTCTCAGTTAAAAGCATTCGATTAAGATTAATTCACACCTTTTTAAAAATAAATCAAAGAAATTCGTGCTTGCACCAGAAATTATGTACAGAGGAAGTCAAAAGGTGTAATCTAATTCATTTCATTTTACAGCTAAAGTATAAGTTTTCGATTTATTGCGAGTTTCTGTAAAAGTTTCTAGCATATCGTCCGAAAACTTCCTTGCTTGTGTCGTAATTTAGTCACAGCGTGAACAACAAGACCACAATTATCACCGTTTTAATTTAAAAAAAATCATGTAAAATTACGAATTCTTTCGTGTTTTTATGTATATAAATTTACATCATATATTCTAAAACGAGCAAATCTTGTGCGTGGTTATATATATATATATATGCAAATTTTATCTTAAAAACGGCTCTAACGATTTTGACGAAATTTTGTATCCTACCGTTTTGGGGCACCAGAAAACCATTGGGCTAGATCATATATTCGAGAAAATTTGATTAGTGGGTCATTTTGGGTCAGGGTCAAGGTAATTGTATCTAAAAAACGGTTCAAACGATTTGACTAAATTTTGCAGAATACCATTTTTTGGTACGGGAAGACTATTAAGCTGTGTCAGATGTTCGAGAACATTAGATTAGAGGGTCATTTTTGGGTCAACGCGGGTCAAGTTAATTTTATCTGAAAAACGGCTCTAACGGTTTTGATTAAATTTTGCATCCTACGGGTTTCGGACACGAGAAGACAATTGGGCTTGGTCACATGTTCGAGAAAATTTGATTAGTGGGTCATAATTCGTCATGGGCCATGAAATCAAAGCTAATTTTGACCGAGCACAGCTCGGTTTTCCCTGCTCGTAGATGTAAATTTACAAAGTCTACGGCCAATTTACGGATTTAGTTTCTGTGTTTTTACACTCTTTTATTTAATTTAAGAGGATCTTGATTTTCAGCTCACTGTAAATATATCTGTATTATAAAGCAAAAACCTGTTCGTGAGTAACGCTGACGTCATATTGACGGTGGCAACGACCTGATAAATAAATTTTGTTTTTGCTGCAATTTTATTCTTCTAAATATCGCATAATGATTTTTAATAAATCTATCTCTGTCACGCGCAGCACGATTACGGAATATTAACCCGTTTGCATATAAAACAATATAAATAGTTAAGCGTTTTTCTTTGTGTATACTTAATTATAATTTTATGTAATAAATCTTAGCGAAACTGACGAGTTATGAGAAAGATTTTAACACTTCAAATAAAATTAAGTATATATTCTAAAAATATTTTGACAACTAAAAGAAAGAAAGAAAAAAAGAACCATCATTTAACTCATTAATGCCGGTTGGTACGAAAAGTTACCACTTAAGGGATACGAAACTTTTAAATATGAACACCAGTATCTTAGTAAAAAAAAAATTCATATTATCTAATGTGAAACTATCAGAGATTCAATGAGTTAAAATAACAGTACGGGAAAACTGGTGTCAACTGGTATCGAAGTATTAAAAGAAGTGTAAAATAAGTTGTCGTTAATGGGTTAATAACACTGAAAAATAATAAAAAAAGAAGTTAAAAATATTAATTTCCTGAGGAGATATTTTAAAAATGCCAATGCATTACACGCCCATAGGTTTAACAATCGCGGAAGAAATTTGAGATCTTAATGATAAAATGGCATACTTTAAGACAAAACGACTACTGATAAATCACTCGCTTGGAAAGTAAATCCGAGAACTCATTCCATATTTAACCCGAGACTCTCTGAATGGAACTCCCATTTATTGGTTCTCCAATTATGCTTTAATATATTCTAGGTCACATACTCGCATCCAATGTCAGCAGAAAAAGAGACACCCGAATCTCATTTTTCACACCTAGCGCGTGACTCTGAAACCGCAATTCCTTTTTAAACCCCATAGTTCAGCATCAAAAGCTTCTGCTGAATGAATTCATTCTTTTGAACACTTTGTGATTGACGTTGATTATATAAGTAACACAAGGTCGCATGGAGAGGTGGTAGGCAGTGGCGGCCGGTGAACCAAATAAGAGAGGAAGGCTGTAATTGCCAGCAAAATTCTTCCCTACCATTAATTTAATGACATTTCATTTGACATTTTATTAACATACATCTGACCTGTGTGCTTGGCGTCAAGCGCCTGCTTATAAGTCATCGTCAATATATACAGGCACGAGATAGCACACACAAGGAAATTTACAATACACAGAAATACAGCCAGAAGCTCCACAAAGAGTGTGCAACGGAGCCAGCGGGATTCGAACCCGCTCCCACCTACACTCGCAAGCAATTAGCGGTGTGATGCCTTGCCCTAATTTTATGGTAATTTAGTGGACAACAGTTACAATTGTAGTTCGAAGCTAGTGTTACCAGTTCCATTTTCACAAAAAAAACGGGACAGCAGTTATTAAATTGGGACTGTAAAAATACAGTAAATCGTATGAAAACGGAACCTGTCTATAACGGAAGCCTGACTTAAAAAAATAAAAAAATCATAGCCTGTATGGGAGTAATACCATAAAATCCTGTTAAGACAGAAACCTGTCCAAAATGGAATCCTCCTCTGATCGCTTGAATTTTCGTCTTAGTAGGTTTTATTGTACTAAATAAACATAATAATTTTATACAGTAAAATTGTGAAAGCAGAATTGGTTGGGACCATAGCAAAATTTAGTTTTGGAGAGGTTTCCGATTAAGCAGTTTTAATTGTATAATATTCCTCCTTTAGGGAATATGAATTTTTCACATTTGTAACAGTTCTGTTATGACCCGGTTTTACTGAACGATGCACATTAAATCTTGTAAAAAGAGAATCGCTCAGAACCAGAAACATATTTTGTTTTTAGACAGGTTTTCGTCTTAACAGGTAGATCTGTACAATATTCTCTTCGGCAGGACCATAAAAGTTTCTATACAGGTTCTGTTTACACTAGTTTTACTGTTATTAAATCAACCACATGCATTACTAACGATTAGCCTGTTAACAAAAATTTAAGACAATTTGTGTATCGTTAAAAATCGGACCTTTTGGCATCCCGCGTAGTGGTTCTGCGGGACAGATGTTGAATCCCTGAAAATCGGGACGTCCTGCATAAGTTGAGACAATATACGCGAGTTAGAGCACGGGCATACAGACAGATAAACCGATTTCATAAACTGCTATGTTGGAAAGTGTTAAAAATCCAAGACAAAGGGCGTTCTAAGATGGAAAGTGTTAAAAATCAATATGACGTAATGAAAGAAAAATATTATTCTTAGATGAAATCAGACCATTTTATTCAAAATTTTGATTCACTGTACGTGAAATACACTGCTCAAAACAATTAAAGGATATTGCAGTTTTAGGTGGATTTTGTATCTGGGAAACTTTTTAGCTGATTGATACATGGTCGACAGACATAGTAGGTTATATGAGAATAAATTACACATGTTTGGCAGAAAAAAATGCATTTTATTGCGCATTTGTGTACAAAAGGAAAAAAACACAATTTGTGCATATGAGAAAAAAAGAATAAGAAAAGGTATTTTCTTCAAAGAAAATCCTTTTCAGTAGGGGGCATGGTTTCCACAGGCGGCCAGCAACGTTGAACACCTTTGAGGCATGGACTCAATGAGGCTATTAATGACGAGTTGGGGGCATTCTGCCCCACTCTTCCAGAAGAGCTCTTTCCAGTTCTTGGAGAGTTTGTGGGGGTTGTTGGCGGCCAGAAACTCGTCTTCCTAGAGCGTCCCAAACGTGCTCGATTGGATTCATGTCTGGAGAACACGCTGGCCATTCCATTCGAACGATTCCTTCCTCGAAAAGGAAATCCTCCACCAGGTTTGCACGATGTGGCCTGCAGTTATCGTCCATTAAAATGAAGTTATCTCCGATTGCTGCAGCGTAAGGGACTACAATAGGTCTGAGGATCTCATCCCTATATCGGCGACCAGTCAGAGCTCCATCTCGAATGATGTAGAGGTCAGTGCGCTCGTCAATGGAGATGCCACCATACACCAACACTCCTCCACCGCCAAATCTGACACTTTCGTGCACGAACGCAGGATTATTCCTACTGCCACGGTCCCTCCAGATGAAAATACGCCTATTATCCGGATGCACAGAAAAACGGGACTCGTCAGAAAACAGAATATTGCTCCATTCATTTCTCCTCCAGTTGACATGCTCGGTTGCCCACTCCCTGCAGTCGCGACGATGCCTTGATGTTAATCTAACACATACCATCGGTCGGCGAGCATACAGACCTACAGCATGGAGCCGGTTTCGGACAGCCTGAGTTGAAATCGTGGTGCCTGTAGCTGAGCGAAGGTGTTGTTGGAGAAGAGTAGCGTTCATGTTTCGGTGTCTCCGAGCTGTTAACGATAAATACCGTTCTTCATTGGGCGTTGTTGCCCGTCTACGACCTTGCTCTGGTCTTCGGCCTGCACATCCACTCTCCAAAAAACGGTTCGAGATCCTGGAAATGACACTTTGTGACACTCCAATGGCTTGCGCTACTTCGGCTTGAGTTTGGCCCCCTTCTAACCTACCAACAATTCTCCAAGCTTCTGAATCTGTCAAATGACTTCGCTGAGACATCGTACTCATCGAAACAAAGCAATCACTGAATGCCGATCATCCTTGTCTTCATTCTCTTTTATCCAGTTGAAAGTCAAATTTCATTCGCTGCCGCTGAAGCGACGTTTTTGACGTCGAACTCAAAATTTGCATACTCCACAGTTTGAAAACCAGAAAAATTTGCATTTGTGATTCTCTTCTTCTATTTTCGGCAAAAAAAATTTCGTTTATATCTTTATTTTATATAAAACTTCAAATATCCTTTAATTGTTTTGAGCAGTGTAGTTAACAGTACAAAAAAAAAAAAAAAAAAAATCCAAATTCAGCTAAAATTTGATAAATGGAAATTTAAATTGAGGAATCTTCCATAATTGGCGTGTTAATTTTTTCTATAACAATGTTTGTTCAACAAACGAAAATAATAATTACTTCGTCGCTAAGAAGATGGAGAAAAGAATAAAAATCATTTTCCATGTTTGGTATGCTTTTATCAGAAATCTAACGCCATTTTTCTGGTGATTGATAACAATATCTGCTATGTGGTTAAAGATCAGTTGAGAAATAACGTACATATATCGTGTAATTACATCTGTTTTGCGTATACATTAATTTAATTTCACGCTATCTATCATGCCGGGATTTTTGTCATGTTTTTATCTGTAAATGTTCGTCCGTCTCCAAAAGTTACAGGTGTTGCGGATTCGAAGTTTTATCGTGTAACTGATAAGTCAAATCTTCCGATGATATGAAGTAAATTTTATCATCTATATTATAAAATAAAAACATGCCCATGTTTAACGCTGACGTCATATAGAAGGGGGCAACGCCATGATCAAACAATTTCCCCCTTTTTTAAATTTAGTTACTTTTAAACATCGCATAATTTAAATATTTACACCGTCAAGTAGGGAAAAAATGTACTTAGAATAATTTTCAAGACTGAATTTATACAATCTTTTATTTAATTCAACTTGGTTATTGTATGCAAAGGTGGTATTTTGAAATAGGTTTTTCACTGGCTAGAATTACAAAAATCCCGTTCACGAATGTGTTCCCGTGCCTTAAGGTGAATTTAATACGCTTCCTGAGCAAATCGTCCTGGGATAGCCATACATCACATGTATTCCCATTCTGTTCGAATCATTTTGTGGTCATCAACAAAAGAAAAAGGGGTGGTGTTCCAGCTGTCAGCGGTTTCCGCTCTTGACCTCTGACCTTTAAACGTACTAAGAAAGTCATAAAAGATGAAAGGGACTGCTTCACCACATCAGAGAAAGCGATCATGAGAACGGTGTCTGTTTGGTCCTTTATACCTAATTTTAGCTGCTATGAAGCCTTCTAAAGCTAGGTACATTTCACCATCTTAGTAGGTGGATAGTTTTATAACTGCTATTAATTTATTAGTTGTCGGAATTTTTTAAAATGCTTTTTTTAAGTATCTTGTTAAAAAATATCTTTACATTACTTACAATAAAACAAATTATATACTATTCAAATTCTAGCTTTTGAATTTTCTTATTTCTCAGTTGTTCAGTTTAACACATTCGCATCGGGAATCCAGAAATCTTGTTTTTATTCAAAAAACATCGTGGGCTAAGGGCGTGGCTTCTATGTTACAGAAAATGCATGTATATGATGTTGTATATATTTTTTAGATTGTAACATACTTTGTATTAAATCCGTACATTGAAAGATATTTACTGATGCATTAACTTAAGAAACCTATCAAGGAAACCAAATTACGAAAGAATTTCAGAAGAGGGAGGAGCTTATACTGCTTTAAAACAAAACAAAAACAGAAACAGAATTTCATAAAAACATATCGTCTTTTATGTGGTTACTTGAAAACGTTACATGAAAAAAGAATGAATTATGCATACAAAAAGTTTGATTCTACGTTTTTACTATTTTACCTAGGACCCGTGGACGAGTATTTTACAAGGGACCCGTGACGGGCCCTTTAAAGGAACCGGACGCCCCCGGTAATTTTTACTGGGTACACCCCTCTCTCTCTGCCACCCCGATTACAACTTAACATGCAATGCAAGAAATGCTTTCGTATACAGACAAAGTTTTATAATAAAAGTACAGTAAACTCTGTCTAAGACTGAATCGAGAAAATTTTCAATCGTAGACAGTTTTCCGCTTTAGATAGAGTTTACTAAACTGAAACTCATAATGTGGGGCTTTATAATCTTTCGCGTTAAATTTCCGTCTTACGCAGTTTTTACTGCACTTTTTTAAATTCCAAAATCTGTTATATCTTACATAATTAATATGTTAACTTTCGTTGTCTTTACTCTAGAAAACTATTCTAAACTACTATTAAGAAATTAATAGGAAATTTCTAATAAAAGCGATCTGTATGTTTGCAGCTGTAAATTAAAAAACTTCCGTCATCAAGCCGGATAAAGTCTACAGCGTGCAATCATTAATTAGAAAGGAAGGCAGAAAGTAAATCTAGACTTAACAAAAGCCGATATAGACTTTTATTTATTTATTTATTTATTTATTTATTGTGGAAGGTGGGGGGAATTTGCATATATGGATGTATAGAATCGGAAAAGGATTACATCTGTCAGTAAATATATGTTTATATAAATATATAAAAACTTATTGTAAAAATTATATATATATATATACATATATATATATATATATATATATGTGTGTGTGTGTGTGTGTGTGTATATACACACACACACACACACACATTGTGTATATATATATACAGGGTGATTATAAAAAAAACTATCCCGATATATGAGCCCATAACTGTCATATCGTTCACAGAAACTGAATGAAATTCTGGCCTAAAGTATTTTGAGGTATGCGCTCAAGAATCACGTGAAAAACAACAGTTAAATTCTAACAGTTACGGTTACAGTGACAAAACTTCGAAAATTTCAAATGGCAACGCCTACTTTTTTTATTGGAATGTGATCTTCGTAGGGAAAAACCATAAAAAGCGTTGGAACGGTACCTGTAGCACGAAAATCGCAGGCGCTAGACAGATTAAGAAGAAAAGTGAAAACAACCAATAAAGGACAGAGAAGCAACAGAAAGTAAAAAAGTGCTATCCACCATCTGCCGCATGTAAAGTGACGTCGTGTGTAAAATGGAAAATGTATGAAAACAATAAAATGTTTTGTTTTCTGTTGCTTCTCTGTCCTTATTGGTTGTTTTCACTATTCTTCTTAGTCAGTCTAGCGCCGGCGATTTTCGTACTACAGCTACCGTTCCAACGCTTTTTATGGTTTTTCACTATGAAGATCAAATTCCAATAAAAAAAGTAGGTGTTGCCATTTGAAATTTTCGAAATTTTGTCACTGTAACCGTAACTGTTAGAATTTAACTGTTGTCTTTCATATGATTCTTGAGCGCATACCGCAAAATACTTTAAACCAAAGTTTCATTCAGTTTCTGTGAACGGTATGATAGTTAGG